>JANDEH010000001.1:34765798-39765798 GCA_024610705.1 Tetragnatha versicolor | reverse complement strand
ATCAAAATTTTCTACATCAATATAAAATATTAAGTAATTTTAAAGGGGACTTAATAGAAATCTATTTTTTCCCCACATCGGCGGCCACATACGGTTTGATATATGGGGTCATATGGAGGAATATATTGAATATCAGAATCTTGACATTCGATTTTGATGTGTTTCGCTATATGGACTTTTAAGGCCCCGGAATTAAAATTGTTTAAATCAACTTTTAATATTCAATTACATTTAGGGCGATGAATAGAAATCTATTAAAACACCACATCGGTGGCCACATATTTTGTGATGGATGTGGTCATATTGAATCATGTCGAATATCAGAATTTTGATATTCGAACATCGAGATATGGTTGTGTTGACTTTGGAGGGCAGGAATCAAAATTTTCTACATCAATATAAAATCTTAAGTAATTTTTAAGGGGTATGAATAGAAATCTATTTTATCCCCACATCGGCGGCCATATACGGTTTGATATAAGGGGTCATATGGAGGATTATATTGAATATCAGAATCCTGATATTCGAATTTTGATGTGTTTCGCTATATGGACTTTAAAGGCCCCGGAATTAAAATTGTTTAAATCAACTTTTAATATTCAATTACATTTAGGGCGATGAATAGAAATCTATTAAAACACCACATTGGTGGCCACATATTTTGTGATGGATGTGGTCATATTGAATCATGTCGAATATAAGAATTCTGATATTCGAACATCGAGATATGGTAGTGTTGACTTTGGAGGGCAGGAATCAAAATTTTCTACATCAATATAAAATATTAAGTAATTTTAAAGGGGACTTAATAGAAATCTATTTTATCCCCACATCGGCGGTCACATACGGTTTGATATATGGGGTCATATGGAGGAATATATTGAATATCAGAATCCTGACATTCGATTTTGATGTGTTTCGCTATATGGACTTTTAAGGCCCCGGAATTAAAATTGTTTAAATCAACTTTTAATATTCAATTACATTTAGGGCGATGAATAGAAATCTATTAAAACACCACATCGGTGGCCAAATATTTTGTGATGGATGTGGTCATATTTAATCATGTCGAATATCAGAATTCTGATATTCGAATATCGAGATATGGTTGTGTTGACTTTGGAGGGCAGGAATCAAAATTTTCTACATCAATATAAAATATTAAGTAATTTTTAAGGGGTATGAATAGAAATATATTTTATCACCACATCGGCGGCCACATACGGTTTGATATATGGGGTCATATGGAGGATTATATTGAATATCAGAATCCTGATATTCGAATTTTGATGTGTTTCGCTATATGGACTTTTAAGGCCCTGGAATTAAAATTGTTTAAATCAACTTTTAATATTCAATTACATTTAGGTGGATGAATAAAAATCTAATAAAACACCACATCGGTGGCCACATATTTTGTGATGGATGTGGTCATATTGAATCATGTCGAATATCAGAATTCTGATATTCGAACATCGAGATATGGTTGTGTTGACTTTGGAGAGCAGGAATCAAAATTTTCTACATCAATATAAAATATTAAGTAATTTTAAAGGGGAATTAATAGAAATCTATTTTATCCCCACATCGGCGGCCACATACGGTTTAATATATGGGGTCATATGGAGGAATATATTGAATATCAGAATCCTGACATTCGATTTTGATGTGTTTCTTTATATGGACTTTTAAGGACCCGGAATTAAAATTGTTTAAATCAACTTTTAATATTCAATTACATTTAGGGCGATGAATAGAAATCTATTAAAACACCACATCGGTGGCCACATATTTTGTGATGGATGTGGTCATATTGAATCATGTCGAATATCAGAATTTTGATATTTGAACATCGAGATATGGTTGTGTTGACTTTGGAGGGCAGGAATCAAAATTTTCTACATCAATATAAAATCTTAAGTAATTTTTAAGGGGTATGAATAGAAATCTATTTTATCCCCACATCGGCGGCCATATACGGTTTGATATATGGGGTCATATGGAGGATTATATTGAATATCAGAATCCTGATATTCGAATTTTGATGTGTTTCGCTATATGGACTTTAAAGGCCCCGGAATTAAAATTGTTTAAATCAACTTTTAATATTCAATTACATTTAGGGCGATGAATAGAAATCTATTAAAACACCACATCGGTGGCCACATATTTTGTGATGGATGTGGTCATATTGAATCATGTCGAATATCAGAATTCTGATATTCGAACATCGAGATATGGTTGTGTTGACTTTGGAGGGCAGGAATCAAAATTTTCTACATCAATATAAAATATTAAGTAATTTTTAAGGGAACTGAATAGAAATCTATTTTATCCCCACATCGGCGGCCATATACGGTTTGATATATGGGGTCATATGGAGGATTATATTGAATATCAGAATCCTGATATTCGAATTTTGATGTGTTTCGCTATATGGACTTTTAAGGCCCCGGAATTAAAATTGTTTAAATCAACTTTTAATATTCAATTACATTTAGGGGGATGAATAAAAATCTATTAAAACACCACATTGGTGGCCAAATAATTTGTGATGGATGTGGTCATATTGAATCATGTCGAATATAAGAATTCTGATATTCGAACATCGAGATATGGTAGTGTTGACTTTGGAGGGCAGGAATCAAAATTTTCTACATCAATATAAAATATTAAGTAATTTTAAAGGGGACTTAATAGAAATCTATTTTATCCCCACATCGGCGGTCACATACGGTTTGATATATGGGGTCATATGGAGGAATATATTGAATATCAGAATCCTGACATTCGATTTTGATGTGTTTCGCTATATGGACTTTTAAGGCCCCGGAATTAAAATTGTTTAAATCAACTTTTAATATTCAATTACATTTAGGTGGATGAATAAAAATCTAATAAAACACCACATCGGTGGCCACATAATTTTTGATGGATGTGGTCATATTGAATCATATCGAATATCAGAATTCTGATATTCGAACATCGAGATATGGTTGTGTTGACTTTGGAGGGCAGGAATCAAAATTTTCTACATTAATATAAAATATTAAGTAATTTTTAAGGGGTATGAATAGAAATCTATTTTATCCCCACATCGGCGGCCACATACGGTTTGATATATGGGGTCATATGGAGGATTATATTGAATATCAGAATCCTGATATTCGAATTTTGATGTGTTTCGCTATATGGACTTTTAAGGCCCCGGAATTAAATTGTTTAAATCAACTTTTAATATTCAATTACATTTAGGGCGATGAATAGAAATCTACTAAAACACCACATCGGTGGCCACATATTTTGTGATGGATGTGGTCATATTGAATCATGTCGAATATCAGAATTCTGATATTCGAACATCGAGATATGGTTGTGTTGACTTTGGAGAGCAGGAATCAAAATTTTCTACATCAATATAAAATATGAAGTAATTTTAAAGGGGAATTAATAGAAATCTATTTTATCCCCACATCGGCGGCCACATACGGTTTAATATATGGGGTCATATGGAGGAATATATTGAATATCAGAATCCTGACATTCGATTTTGATTTGTTTCTTTATATGGACTTTTAAGGACCCGGAATTAAAATTGTTTAAATCAACTTTTAATATTCAATTACATTTAGGGCGATGAATAGAAATCTATTAAAACACCACATCGGTGGCCACATATTTTGTGATGGATTTGGTCATATTGAATCATGTCGAATATCAGAATTCTGATATTCGAACATCGAGATATGGTTGTGTTGACTTTGGAGGGCAGGAATCAAAATTTTCTACATCAATATAAAATGTTAAGTAATTTTAAAGGGGACTTAATAGAAATCTATTTTATCCCCACATCGGCGGCCACATACGGTTTGATATATGGGGTCATATGGAGGAATATATTGAATATCAGAATCCTGACATTCGATTTTGATGTGTTTCGCTATATGGACTTTTAAGGCCCCGGAATTAAATTGTTTAAATCAACTTTTAATATTCAATTATATTTAGGGGGATGAATAAAAATCTATTAAAACACCTTATCGGTGGCCACATAATTTGTGATGGATGTGGTCATATTGAATCATGTCGAATATCAGAATTCTGATATTCGAACATCGAGATATGGTTGTGTTGACTTTGGAGGGCAGGAATCAAAATTTTCTACATTAATATAAAATATTAAGTAATTTTTAAGGTGTATGAATAGAAATCTATTTTATCCCCACATCGGCGGCCACATACGGTTTGATATATGGGGTCATATGGAGGATTATATTGAATATCAGAATCCTGATATTCGAATTTTGATGTGTTTCGCTATATGGACTTTTAAGGCCCCGGAATTAAAATTGTTTAAATCAACTTTTAATATTCAATTACATTTAGGGCGATGAATAGAAATCTACTAAAACACCACATCGGTGGCCACATATTTTGTGATGGATGTGGTCATATTGAATCATGTCGAATATCAGAATTCTGATATTCGAACATCGAGATATGGTTGTGTTGACTTTGGAGAGCAGGAATCAAAATTTTCTACATCAATATAAAATATTAAGTAATTTTAAAGGGGAATTAATAGAAATCTATTTTATCCCCACATCCGCGGCCACATACGGTTTAATATATGGGGTCATATGGAGGAATATATTGAATATCAGAATCCTGACATTCGATTTTGATGTGTTTCTTTATATGGACTTTTAAGGCCCCGGAATTAAAATAGTTTAAATCAACTTTTAATATTCAATTACATTTAGGGCGATGAATAGAAATCTATTAAAACACCACATCGGTGGCCACATATTTTGTGATGGATTTGGTCATATTGAATCATGTCGAATATCAGAATTCTGATATTCGAACATCGAGATATGGTTGTGTTGACTTTGGAGGGCAGGAATCAAAATTTTCTACATCAATATAAAATATTAAGTAATTTTAAAGGGGACTTAATAGAAATCTATTTTATCCCCACATCGGCGGCCACATACGGTTTGATATATGGGGTCATATGGAGGATTATATTGAATATCAGAATCCTGATATTCGAATTTTGATGTGTTTCGCTATATGGACTTTTAAGGCCCTGGAATTAAAATTGTTTAAATCAACTTTTAATATTCAATTACATTTATTTGGATGAATAAAAATCTAATAAAACACCACATCGGTGGCCACATAATTTTTGATGGATGTGGTCATATTGAATCATATCGAATATCAGAATTCTGATATTCGAACATCGAGATATGGTTGTGTTGACTTTGGAGGGCAGGAATCAAAATTTTCTACATTAATATAAAATATTAAGTAATTTTTAAGGGGTATGAATAGAAATCTATTTTATCCCCACATCGGCGGCCACATACGGTTTGATATATGGGGTCATATGGAGGATTATATTGAATATCAGAATCCTGATATTCGAATTTTGATGTGTTTCGCTATATGGACTTTTAAGGCCCCGGAATTAAATTGTTTAAATCAACTTTTAATATTCAATTACATTTAGGGCGATGAATAGAAATCTACTAAAACACCACATCGGTGGCCACATATTTTGTGATGGATGTGGTCATATTGAATCATGTCGAATATCAGAATTCTGATATTCGAACATCGAGATATGGTTGTGTTGACTTTGGAGAGCAGGAATCAAAATTTTCTACATCAATATAAAATATTAAGTAATTTTAAAGGGGAATTAATAGAAATCTATTTTATCCCCACATCGGCGGCCACATACGGTTTAATATATGGGGTCATATGGAGGAATATATTGAATATCAGAATCCTGACATTCGATTTTGATGTGTTTCTTTATATGGACTTTTAAGGACCCGGAATTAAAATTGTTTAAATCAACTTTTAATATTCAATTACATTTAGGGCGATGAATAGAAATCTATTAAAACACCACATCGGTGGCCACATATTTTGTGATGGATTTGGTCATATTGAATCATGTCGAATATCAGAATTCTGATATTCGAACATCGAGATATGGTTGTGTTGACTTTGGAGGGCAGGAATCAAAATTTTCTACATCAATATAAAATATTAAGTAATTTTAAAGGGGACTTAATAGAAATCTATTTTATCCCCACATCGGCGGCCACATACGGTTTGATATATGGGGTCATATGGAGGAATATATTGAATATCAGAATCCTGACATTCGATTTTGATGTGTTTCGCTATATGGACTTTTAAGGCCCCGGAATTAAATTGTTTAAATCAACTTTTAATATTCAATTATATTTAGGGGGATGAATAAAAATCTATTAAAACACCTTATCGGTGGCCACATAATTTGTGATGGATGTGGTCATATTGAATCATGTCGAATATCAGAATTCTGATATTCGAACATCGAGATATGGTTGTGTTGACTTTGGAGGGCAGGAATCAAAATTTTCTACATTAATATAAAATATTAAGTAATTTTTAAGGGGTATGAATAGAAATCTATTTTATCCCCACATCGGCGGCCACATACGGTTTGATATATGGGGTCATATGGAGGATTATATTGAATATCAGAATCCTGATATTCGAATTTTGATGTGTTTCGCTATATGGACTTTTAAGGCCCCGGAATTAAAATTGTTTAAATCAACTTTTAATATTCAATTACATTTAGGGCGATGAATAGAAATCTACTAAAACACCACATCGGTGGCCACATATTTTGTGATGGATGTGGTCATATTGAATCATGTCGAATATCAGAATTCTGATATTCGAACATCGAGATATGGTTGTGTTGACTTTGGAGAGCAGGAATCAAAATTTTCTACATCAATATAAAATATTAAGTAATTTTAAAGGGGAATTAATAGAAATCTATTTTATCCCCACATCCGCGGCCACATACGGTTTAATATATGGGGTCATATGGAGGAATATATTGAATATCAGAATCCTGACATTCGATTTTGATGTGTTTCTTTATATGGACTTTTAAGGCCCCGGAATTAAAATAGTTTAAATCAACTTTTAATATTCAATTACATTTAGGGCGATGAATAGAAATCTATTAAAACACCACATCGGTGGCCACATATTTTGTGATGGATTTGGTCATATTGAATCATGTCGAATATCAGAATTCTGATATTCGAACATCGAGATATGGTTGTGTTGACTTTGGAGGGCAGGAATCAAAATTTTCTACATCAATATAAAATATTAAGTAATTTTAAAGGGGACTTAATAGAAATCTATTTTATCCCCACATCGGCGGCCACATACGGTTTGATATATGGGGTCATATGGAGGAATATATTGAATATCAGAATCCTGACATTCGATTTTGATGTGTTTCGCTATATGGACTTTTAAGGCCCCGGAATTAAAATTGTTTAAATCAACTTTTAATATTCAATTACATTTAGGGCGATGAATAGAAATCTATTAAAAAACCACATCAGTGGCCACATATTTTGTGATGGATGTGGTCATATTGAATCATGTCGAATATCAGAATTCTGATATTCGAACATCGAGATATGGTTGTGTTGACTTTGGAGGGCAGGAATCAAAATTTTCTACATCAATATAAAATATTAAGTAATTTTAAAGGGGACTTAATAGAAATCTATTTTTTCCCCACATCGGCGGCCACATACGGTTTGATATATGGGGTCATATGGAGGAATATATTGAATATCAGAATCCTGACATTCGATTTTGATGTGTTTCTTTATATGGACTTTTAAGGACCCGGAATTAAAATTGTTTAAATCAACTTTTAATATTCAATTACATTTAGGGCGATGAATAGAAATCTATTAAAACACCACATCGGTGGCCACATATTTTGTGATGGATGTGGTCATATTGAATCATGTCGAATATCAGAATTTTGATATTTGAACATCGAGATATGGTTGTGTTGACTTTGGAGGGCAGGAATCAAAATTTTCTACATCAATATAAAATCTTAAGTAATTTTTAAGGGGTATGAATAGAAATCTATTTTATCCCCACATCGGCGGCCATATACGGTTTGATATATGGGGTCATATGGAGGATTATATTGAATATCAGAATCCTGATATTCGAATTTTGATGTGTTTCGCTATATGGACTTTAAAGGCCCCGGAATTAAAATTGTTTAAATCAACTTTTAATATTCAATTACATTTAGGGCGATGAATAGAAATCTATTAAAACACCACATCGGTGGCCACATATTTTGTGATGGATGTGGTCATATTGAATCATGTCGAATATCAGAATTCTGATATTCGAACATCGAGATATGGTTGTGTTGACTTCGGAGGGCAGGAATCAAAATTTTCTACATCAATATAAAATATTAAGTAATTTTTAAGGGAACTGAATAGAAATCTATTTTATCCCCACATCGGCGGCCATATACGGTTTGATATATGGGGTCATATGGAGGATTATATTGAATATCAGAATCCTGATATTCGAATTTTGATGTGTTTCGCTATATGGACTTTTAAGGCCCCGGAATTAAAATTGTTTAAATCAACTTTTAATATTCAATTACATTTAGGGGGATGAATAAAAATCTATTAAAACACCACATTGGTGGCCAAATAATTTGTGATGGATGTGGTCATATTGAATCATGTCGAATATAAGAATTCTGATATTCGAACATCGAGATATGGTAGTGTTGACTTTGGAGGGCAGGAATCAAAATTTTCTACATCAATATAAAATATTAAGTAATTTTAAAGGGGACTTAATAGAAATCTATTTTATCCCCACATCGGCGGTCACATACGGTTTGATATATGGGGTCATATGGAGGAATATATTGAATATCAGAATCCTGACATTCGATTTTGATGTGTTTCGCTATATGGACTTTTAAGGCCCCGGAATTAAAATTGTTTAAATCAACTTTTAATATTCAATTACATTTAGGTGGATGAATAAAAATCTAATAAAACACCACATCGGTGGCCACATAATTTTTGATGGATGTGGTCATATTGAATCATATCGAATATCAGAATTCTGATATTCGAACATCGAGATATGGTTGTGTTGACTTTGGAGGGCAGGAATCAAAATTTTCTACATTAATATAAAATATTAAGTAATTTTTAAGGGGTATGAATAGAAATCTATTTTATCCCCACATCGGCGGCCACATACGGTTTGATATATGGGGTCATATGGAGGATTATATTGAATATCAGAATCCTGATATTCGAATTTTGATGTGTTTCGCTATATGGACTTTTAAGGCCCCGGAATTAAATTGTTTAAATCAACTTTTAATATTCAATTACATTTAGGGCGATGAATAGAAATCTACTAAAACACCACATCGGTGGCCACATATTTTGTGATGGATGTGGTCATATTGAATCATGTCGAATATCAGAATTCTGATATTCGAACATCGAGATATGGTTGTGTTGACTTTGGAGAGCAGGAATCAAAATTTTCTACATCAATATAAAATATGAAGTAATTTTAAAGGGGAATTAATAGAAATCTATTTTATCCCCACATCGGCGGCCACATACGGTTTAATATATGGGGTCATATGGAGGAATATATTGAATATCAGAATCCTGACATTCGATTTTGATTTGTTTCTTTATATGGACTTTTAAGGACCCGGAATTAAAATTGTTTAAATCAACTTTTAATATTCAATTACATTTAGGGCGATGAATAGAAATCTATTAAAACACCACATCGGTGGCCACATATTTTGTGATGGATTTGGTCATATTGAATCATGTCGAATATCAGAATTCTGATATTCGAACATCGAGATATGGTTGTGTTGACTTTGGAGGGCAGGAATCAAAATTTTCTACATCAATATAAAATGTTAAGTAATTTTAAAGGGGACTTAATAGAAATCTATTTTATCCCCACATCGGCGGCCACATACGGTTTGATATATGGGGTCATATGGAGGAATATATTGAATATCAGAATCCTGACATTCGATTTTGATGTGTTTCGCTATATGGACTTTTAAGGCCCCGGAATTAAATTGTTTAAATCAACTTTTAATATTCAATTATATTTAGGGGGATGAATAAAAATCTATTAAAACACCTTATCGGTGGCCACATAATTTGTGATGGATGTGGTCATATTGAATCATGTCGAATATCAGAATTCTGATATTCGAACATCGAGATATGGTTGTGTTGACTTTGGAGGGCAGGAATCAAAATTTTCTACATTAATATAAAATATTAAGTAATTTTTAAGGTGTATGAATAGAAATCTATTTTATCCCCACATCGGCGGCCACATACGGTTTGATATATGGGGTCATATGGAGGATTATATTGAATATCAGAATCCTGATATTCGAATTTTGATGTGTTTCGCTATATGGACTTTTAAGGCCCCGGAATTAAAATTGTTTAAATCAACTTTTAATATTCAATTACATTTAGGGCGATGAATAGAAATCTACTAAAACACCACATCGGTGGCCACATATTTTGTGATGGATGTGGTCATATTGAATCATGTCGAATATCAGAATTCTGATATTCGAACATCGAGATATGGTTGTGTTGACTTTGGAGAGCAGGAATCAAAATTTTCTACATCAATATAAAATATTAAGTAATTTTAAAGGGGAATTAATAGAAATCTATTTTATCCCCACATCCGCGGCCACATACGGTTTAATATATGGGGTCATATGGAGGAATATATTGAATATCAGAATCCTGACATTCGATTTTGATGTGTTTCTTTATATGGACTTTTAAGGCCCCGGAATTAAAATAGTTTAAATCAACTTTTAATATTCAATTACATTTAGGGCGATGAATAGAAATCTATTAAAACACCACATCGGTGGCCACATATTTTGTGATGGATTTGGTCATATTGAATCATGTCGAATATCAGAATTCTGATATTCGAACATCGAGATATGGTTGTGTTGACTTTGGAGGGCAGGAATCAAAATTTTCTACATCAATATAAAATATTAAGTAATTTTAAAGGGGACTTAATAGAAATCTATTTTATCCCCACATCGGCGGCCACATACGGTTTGATATATGGGGTCATATGGAGGATTATATTGAATATCAGAATCCTGATATTCGAATTTTGATGTGTTTCGCTATATGGACTTTTAAGGCCCTGGAATTAAAATTGTTTAAATCAACTTTTAATATTCAATTACATTTATTTGGATGAATAAAAATCTAATAAAACACCACATCGGTGGCCACATAATTTTTGATGGATGTGGTCATATTGAATCATATCGAATATCAGAATTCTGATATTCGAACATCGAGATATGGTTGTGTTGACTTTGGAGGGCAGGAATCAAAATTTTCTACATTAATATAAAATATTAAGTAATTTTTAAGGGGTATGAATAGAAATCTATTTTATCCCCACATCGGCGGCCACATACGGTTTGATATATGGGGTCATATGGAGGATTATATTGAATATCAGAATCCTGATATTCGAATTTTGATGTGTTTCGCTATATGGACTTTTAAGGCCCCGGAATTAAATTGTTTAAATCAACTTTTAATATTCAATTACATTTAGGGCGATGAATAGAAATCTACTAAAACACCACATCGGTGGCCACATATTTTGTGATGGATGTGGTCATATTGAATCATGTCGAATATCAGAATTCTGATATTCGAACATCGAGATATGGTTGTGTTGACTTTGGAGAGCAGGAATCAAAATTTTCTACATCAATATAAAATATTAAGTAATTTTAAAGGGGAATTAATAGAAATCTATTTTATCCCCACATCGGCGGCCACATACGGTTTAATATATGGGGTCATATGGAGGAATATATTGAATATCAGAATCCTGACATTCGATTTTGATGTGTTTCTTTATATGGACTTTTAAGGACCCGGAATTAAAATTGTTTAAATCAACTTTTAATATTCAATTACATTTAGGGCGATGAATAGAAATCTATTAAAACACCACATCGGTGGCCACATATTTTGTGATGGATTTGGTCATATTGAATCATGTCGAATATCAGAATTCTGATATTCGAACATCGAGATATGGTTGTGTTGACTTTGGAGGGCAGGAATCAAAATTTTCTACATCAATATAAAATATTAAGTAATTTTAAAGGGGACTTAATAGAAATCTATTTTATCCCCACATCGGCGGCCACATACGGTTTGATATATGGGGTCATATGGAGGAATATATTGAATATCAGAATCCTGACATTCGATTTTGATGTGTTTCGCTATATGGACTTTTAAGGCCCCGGAATTAAATTGTTTAAATCAACTTTTAATATTCAATTATATTTAGGGGGATGAATAAAAATCTATTAAAACACCTTATCGGTGGCCACATAATTTGTGATGGATGTGGTCATATTGAATCATGTCGAATATCAGAATTCTGATATTCGAACATCGAGATATGGTTGTGTTGACTTTGGAGGGCAGGAATCAAAATTTTCTACATTAATATAAAATATTAAGTAATTTTTAAGGGGTATGAATAGAAATCTATTTTATCCCCACATCGGCGGCCACATACGGTTTGATATATGGGGTCATATGGAGGATTATATTGAATATCAGAATCCTGATATTCGAATTTTGATGTGTTTCGCTATATGGACTTTTAAGGCCCCGGAATTAAAATTGTTTAAATCAACTTTTAATATTCAATTACATTTAGGGCGATGAATAGAAATCTACTAAAACACCACATCGGTGGCCACATATTTTGTGATGGATGTGGTCATATTGAATCATGTCGAATATCAGAATTCTGATATTCGAACATCGAGATATGGTTGTGTTGACTTTGGAGAGCAGGAATCAAAATTTTCTACATCAATATAAAATATTAAGTAATTTTAAAGGGGAATTAATAGAAATCTATTTTATCCCCACATCCGCGGCCACATACGGTTTAATATATGGGGTCATATGGAGGAATATATTGAATATCAGAATCCTGACATTCGATTTTGATGTGTTTCTTTATATGGACTTTTAAGGCCCCGGAATTAAAATAGTTTAAATCAACTTTTAATATTCAATTACATTTAGGGCGATGAATAGAAATCTATTAAAACACCACATCGGTGGCCACATATTTTGTGATGGATTTGGTCATATTGAATCATGTCGAATATCAGAATTCTGATATTCGAACATCGAGATATGGTTGTGTTGACTTTGGAGGGCAGGAATCAAAATTTTCTACATCAATATAAAATATTAAGTAATTTTAAAGGGGACTTAATAGAAATCTATTTTATCCCCACATCGGCGGCCACATACGGTTTGATATATGGGGTCATATGGAGGAATATATTGAATATCAGAATCCTGACATTCGATTTTGATGTGTTTCGCTATATGGACTTTTAAGGCCCCGGAATTAAAATTGTTTAAATCAACTTTTAATATTCAATTACATTTAGGGCGATGAATAGAAATCTATTAAAAAACCACATCAGTGGCCACATATTTTGTGATGGATGTGGTCATATTGAATCATGTCGAATATCAGAATTCTGATATTCGAACATCGAGATATGGTTGTGTTGACTTTGGAGGGCAGGAATCAAAATTTTCTACATCAATATAAAATATTAAGTAATTTTAAAGGGGACTTAATAGAAATCTATTTTTTCCCCACATCGGCGGCCACATACGGTTTGATATATGGGGTCATATGGAGGAATATATTGAATATCAGAATCTTGACATTCGATTTTGATGTGTTTCGCTATATGGACTTTTAAGGCCCCGGAATTAAAATTGTTTAAATCAACTTTTAATATTCAATTACATTTAGGGCGATGAATAGAAATCTATTAAAACACCACATCGGTGGCCACATATTTTGTGATGGATGTGGTCATATTGAATCATGTCGAATATCAGAATTTTGATATTCGAACATCGAGATATGGTTGTGTTGACTTTGGAGGGCAGGAATCAAAATTTTCTACATCAATATAAAATCTTAAGTAATTTTTAAGGGGTATGAATAGAAATCTATTTTATCCCCACATCGGCGGCCATATACGGTTTGATATATGGGGTCATATGGAGGATTATATTGAATATCAGAATCCTGATATTAGAATTTTGATGTGTTTCGCTATATGGACTTTAAAGGCCCCGGAATTAAAATTGTTTAAATCAACTTTTAATATTCAATTACATTTAGGGCGATGAATAGAAATCTATTAAAACACCACATCGGTGGCCACATATTTTGTGATGGATGTGGTCATATTGAATCATGTCGAATATCAGAATTCTGATATTCGAACATCGAGATATGGTTGTGTTGACTTTGGAGGGCAGGAATCAAAATTTTCTACATCAATATAAAATATTAAGTAATTTTTAAGGGAACTGAATAGAAATCTATTTTATCCCCACATCGGCGGCCACATACGGTTTGATATATGGGGTCATATGGAGGATTATATTGAATATCAGAATCCTGATATTCGAATTTTGATGTGTTTCGCTATATGGACTTTTAAGGTCCCGGAATTAAAATTGTTTAAATCAACTTTTAATATTCAATTACATTTAGGGCGATGAATAGAAATCTACTAAAACACCACATCGGTGGCCACATATTTTGTGATGGATGTGGTCATATTGAATCATGTCGAATATCAGAATTCTGATATTCGAACATCGAGATATGTTTGTTTTGACTTTGGAGGGCAGGAATCAAAATTTTCTACATCAATATAAAATATTAAGTAATTTTAAAGGGGACTTAATAGAAATCTATTTTATCCCCACATCGGCGGCCACATACGGTTTGATATATAAGGTCATATGGAGGAATATATTGAATATCAGAATCCTGACATTCGATTTTGATGTGTTTCGCTATATGGACTTTTAAGGCCCCGGAATCAAAATTGTTTAAATCAACTTTTAATATTCAATTATATTTAGGGGGATGAATAAAAATCTATTAAAACACCTTATCGGTGGCCACATAATTTGTGATGGATGTGGTCATATTGAATCATGTCGAATATCAGAATTCTGATATTCGAACATCGAGATATGGTTGTGTTGACTTTGGAGGGCAGGAATCAAAATTTTCTACATTAATATAAAATATTAAGTAATTTTTAAGGGGTATGAATAGAAATCTATTTTATCCCCACATCGGCGGCCACATACGGTTTGATATATGGGGTCATATGGAGGATTATATTGAATATCAGAATCCTGATATTCGAATTTTGATGTGTTTCGCTATATGGACTTTTAAGGCCCCGGAATTAAAATTGTTTAAATCAACTTTTAATATTCAATTACATTTAGGGCGATGAATAGAAATCTACTAAAACACCACATCGGTGGCCACATATTTTGTGATGGATGTGGTCATATTGAATCATGTCGAATATCAGAATTCTGATATTCGAACATCGAGATATGGTTGTGTTGACTTTGGAGAGCAGGAATCACAATTTTCTACATCAATATAAAATATTAAGTAATTTTAAAGGGGAATTAATAGAAATCTATTTTATCCCCACATCCGCGGCCACATACGGTTTAATATATGGGGTCATATGGAGGAATATATTGAATATCAGAATCCTGACATTCGATTTTGATGTGTTTCTTTATATGGACTTTTAAGGCCCCGGAATTAAAATAGTTTAAATCAACTTTTAATATTCAATTACATTTAGGGCGATGAATAGAAATCTATTAAAACACCACATCGGTGGCCACATATTTTGTGATGGATGTGGTCATATTGAATCATGTCGAATATCAGAATTCTGATATTCGAACATCGAGATATGGTTGTGTTGACTTTGGAGGGCAGGAATCAAAATTTTCTACATCAATATAAAATATTAAGTAATTTTAAAGGGGACTTAATAGAAATCTATTTTTTCCCCACATCGGCGGCCACATACGGTTTGATATATGGGGTCATATGGAGGAATATATTGAATATCAGAATCTTGACATTCGATTTTGATGTGTTTCGCTATATGGACTTTTAAGGCCCCGGAATTAAAATTGTTTAAATCAACTTTTAATATTCAATTACATTTAGGGCGATGAATAGAAATCTATTAAAACACCACATCGGTGGCCACATATTTTGTGATGGATGTGGTCATATTGAATCATGTCGAATATCAGAATTTTGATATTCGAACATCGAGATATGGTTGTGTTGACTTTGGAGGGCAGGAATCAAAATTTTCTACATCAATATAAAATCTTAAGTAATTTTTAAGGGGTATGAATAGAAATCTATTTTATCCCCACATCGGCGGCCATATACGGTTTGATATATGGGGTCATATGGAGGATTATATTGAATATCAGAATCCTGATATTCGAATTTTGATGTGTTTCGCTATATGGACTTTAAAGGCCCCGGAATTAAAATTGTTTAAATCAACTTTTAATATTCAATTACATTTAGGGCGATGAATAGAAATCTATTAAAACACCACATCGGTGGCCACATATTTTGTGATGGATGTGGTCATATTGAATCATGTCGAATATCAGAATTCTGATATTCGAACATCGAGATATGGTTGTGTTGACTTTGGAGGGCAGGAATCAAAATTTTCTACTTCAATATAAAATATTAAGTAATTTTTAAGGGAACTGAATAGAAATATATTTTATCACCACATCGGCGGCCACATACGGTTTGATATATGGGGTCATATGGAGGATTATATTGAATATCAGAATCCTGATATTCGAATTTTGATGTGTTTCGCTATATGGACTTTTAAGGCCCTGGAATTAAAATTGTTTAAATCAACTTTTAATATTCAATTACATTTAGGTGGATGAATAAAAATCTAATAAAACACCACATCGGTGGCCACATAATTTTTGATGGATGTGGTCATATTGAATCATATCGAATATCAGAATTCTGATATTCGAACATCGAGATATGGTTGTGTTGACTTTGGAGGGCAGGAATCAAAATTTTCTACATTAATATAAAATATTAAGTAATTTTTAAGGGGTATGAATAGAAATCTATTTTATCCCCACATCTGCGGCCACATACGGTTTGATATATGGGGTCATATGGAGGATTATATTGAATATCAGAATCCTGATATTCGAATTTTGATGTGTTTCGCTATATGGACTTTTAAGGCCCCGGAATTAAAATTGTTTAAATCAACTTTTAATATTCAATTACATTTAGGGCGATGAATAGAAATCTACTAAAACACCACATCGGTGGCCACATATTTTGTGATGGATGTGGTCATATTGAATCATGTCGAATATCAGAATTCTGATATTCGAACATCGAGATATGGTTGTGTTGACTTTGGAGAGCAGGAATCAAAATTTTCTACATCAATATAAAATATTAAGTAATTTTAAAGGGGAATTAATAGAAATCTATTTTATCCCCACATCGGCGGCCACATACGGTTTAATATATGGGGTCATATGGAGGAATATATTGAATATCAGAATCCTGACATTCGATTTTGATGTGTTTCTTTATATGGACTTTTAAGGACCCGGAATTAAAATTGTTTAAATCAACTTTTAATATTCAATTACATTTAGGGCGATGAATAGAAATCTATTAAAACACCCCATCGGTGGCCACATATTTTGTGATGGATTTGGTCATATTGAATCATGTCGAATATCAGAATTCTGATATTCGAACATCGAGATATGGTTGTGTTGACTTTGGAGGGCAGGAATCAAAATTTTCTACATCAATATAAAATATTAAGTAATTTTAAAGGGGACTTAATAGAAATCTATTTTATCCCCACATCGGCGGCCACATACGGTTTGATATATGGGGTCATATGGAGGAATATATTGAATATCAGAATCCTGACATTCGATTTTGATGTGTTTCGCTATATGGACTTTTAAGGCCCCGGAATTAAAATTGTTTAAATCAACTTTTAATATTCAATTACATTTAGGGCGATGAATAGAAATCTATTAAAACACCACATCGGTGGCCACATATTTTGTGATGGATGTGGTCATATTGAATCATTTCGAATATCAGAATTTTGATATTCGAACATCGAGATATGGTTGTGTTGACTTTGGAGGGCAGGAATCAAAATTTTCTACATCAATATAAAATCTTAAGTAATTTTTAAGGGGTATGAATAGAAATCTATTTTATCCCCACATCGGCGGCCATATACGGTTTGATATATGGGGTCATATGGAGGATTATATTGAATATCAGAATCCTGATATTCGAATTTTGATGTGTTTCGCTATATGGACTTTAAAGGCCCCGGAATTAAAATTGTTTAAATCAACTTTTAATATTCAATTACATTTAGGGCGATGAATAGAAATCTATTAAAACACCACATCGGTGGCCACATATTTTGTGATGGATGTGGTCATATTGAATCATGTCGAATATCAGAATTCTGATATTCGAACATCGAGATATGGTTGTGTTGACTTTGGAGGGCAGGAATCAAAATTTTCTACATCAATATAAAATATTAAGTAATTTTTAAGGGAACTGAATAGAAATATATTTTATCACCACATCGGCGGCCACATACGGTTTGATATATGGGGTCATATGGAGGATTATATTGAATATCAGAATCCTGATATTCGAATTTTGATGTGTTTCGCTATATGGACTTTTAAGGCCCTGGAATTAAAATTGTTTAAATCAACTTTTAATATTCAATTACATTTAGGTGGATGAATAAAAATCTAATAAAACACCACATCGGTGGCCACATAATTTTTGATGGATGTGGTCATATTGAATCATATCGAATATCAGAATTCTGATATTCGAACATCGAGATATGGTTGTGTTGACTTTGGAGGGCAGGAATCAAAATTTTCTACATTAATATAAAATATTAAGTAATTTTTAAGGGGTATGAATAGAAATCTATTTTATCCCCACATCTGCGGCCACATACGGTTTGATATATGGGGTCATATGGAGGATTATATTGAATATCAGAATCCTGATATTCGAATTTTGATGTGTTTCGCTATATGGACTTTTAAGGCCCCGGAATTAAAATTGTTTAAATCAACTTTTAATATTCAATTACATTTAGGGCGATGAATAGAAATCTACTAAAACACCACATCGGTGGCCACATATTTTGTGATGGATGTGGTCATATTGAATCATGTCGAATATCAGAATTCTGATATTCGAACATCGAGATATGGTTGTGTTGACTTTGGAGAGCAGGAATCAAAATTTTCTACATCAATATAAAATATTAAGTAATTTTAAAGGGGAATTAATAGAAATCTATTTTATCCCCACATCGGCGGCCACATACGGTTTAATATATGGGGTCATATGGAGGAATATATTGAATATCAGAATCCTGACATTCGATTTTGATGTGTTTCTTTATATGGACTTTTAAGGACCCGGAATTAAAATTGTTTAAATCAACTTTTAATATTCAATTACATTTAGGGCGATGAATAGAAATCTATTAAAACACCCCATCGGTGGCCACATATTTTGTGATGGATTTGGTCATATTGAATCATGTCGAATATCAGAATTCTGATATTCGAACATCGAGATATGGTTGTGTTGACTTTGGAGGGCAGGAATCAAAATTTTCTACATCAATATAAAATATTAAGTAATTTTAAAGGGGACTTAATAGAAATCTATTTTATCCCCACATCGGCGGCCACATACGGTTTGATATATGGGGTCATATGGAGGAATATATTGAATATCAGAATCCTGACATTCGATTTTGATGTGTTTCGCTATATGGACTTTTAAGGCCCCGGAATTAAAATTGTTTAAATCAACTTTTAATATTCAATTACATTTAGGGCGATGAATAGAAATCTATTAAAACACCACATCGGTGGCCACATATTTTGTGATGGATGTGGTCATATTGAATCATGTCGAATATCAGAATTCTGATATTCGAACATCGAGATATGGTTGTGTTGACTTTGGAGGGCAGGAATCAAAATTTTCTACATCAATATAAAATATTAAGTAATTTTAAAGGGGACTTAATAGAAATCTATTTTTTCCCCACATCGGCGGCCACATACGGTTTGATATATGGGGTCATATGGAGGAATATATTGAATATCAGAATCTTGACATTCGATTTTGATGTGTTTCGCTATATGGACTTTTAAGGCCCCGGAATTAAAATTGTTTAAATCAACTTTTAATATTCAATTACATTTAGGGCGATGAATAGAAATCTATTAAAACACCACATCGGTGGCCACATATTTTGTGATGGATGTGGTCATATTGAATCATGTCGAATATCAGAATTTTGATATTCGAACATCGAGATATGGTTGTGTTGACTTTGGAGGGCAGGAATCAAAATTTTCTACATCAATATAAAATCTTAAGTAATTTTTAAGGGGTATGAATAGAAATCTATTTTATCCCCACATCGGCGGCCATATACGGTTTGATATATGGGGTCATATGGAGGATTATATTGAATATCAGAATCCTGATATTCGAATTTTGATGTGTTTCGCTATATGGACTTTAAAGGCCCCGGAATTAAAATTGTTTAAATCAACTTTTAATATTCAATTACATTTAGGGCGATGAATAGAAATCTATTAAAACACCACATCGGTGGCCACATATTTTGTGATGGATGTGGTCATATTGAATCATGTCGAATATCAGAATTCTGATATTCGAACATCGAGATATGGTTGTGTTGACTTTGGAGGGCAGGAATCAAAATTTTCTACATCAATATAAAATATTAAGTAATTTTTAAGGGAACTGAATAGAAATCTATTTTATCCCCACATCGGCGGCCACATACGGTTTGATATATGGGGTCATATGGAGGATTATATTGAATATCAGAATCCTGATATTCGAATTTTGATGTGTTTCGCTATATGGACTTTTAAGGTCCCGGAATTAAAATTGTTTAAATCAACTTTTAATATTCAATTACATTTAGGGCGATGAATAGAAATCTACTAAAACACCACATCGGTGGCCACATATTTTGTGATGGATGTGGTCATATTGAATCATGTCGAATATCAGAATTCTGATATTCGAACATCGAGATATGTTTGTTTTGACTTTGGAACGCAGGAATCAAAATTTTCTACATCAATATAAAATATTAAGTAATTTTAAAGGGGACTTAATAGAAATCTATTTTATCCCCACATCGGCGGCCACATACGGTTTGATATATAAGGTCATATGGAGGAATATATTGAATATCAGAATCCTGACATTCGATTTTGATGTGTTTCGCTATATGGACTTTTAAGGCCCCGGAATCAAAATTGTTTAAATCAACTTTTAATATTCAATTATATTTAGGGGGATGAATAAAAATCTATTAAAACACCTTATCGGTGGCCACATAATTTGTGATGGATGTGGTCATATTGAATCATGTTGAATATCAGAATTCTGATATTCGAACATCGAGATATGGTTGTGTTGACTTTGGAGGGCAGGAATCAAAATTTTCTACATTAATATAAAATATTAAGTAATTTTTAAGGGGTATGAATAGAAATCTATTTTATCCCCACATCGGCGGCCACATACGGTTTGATATATGGGGTCATATGGAGGATTATATTGAATATCAGAATCCTGATATTCGAATTTTGATGTGTTTCGCTATATGGACTTTTAAGGCCCCGGAATTAAAATTGTTTAAATCAACTTTTAATATTCAATTACATTTAGGGCGATGAATAGAAATCTACTAAAACACCACATCGGTGGCCACATATTTTGTGATGGATGTGGTCATATTGAATCATGTCGAATATCAGAATTCTGATATTCGAACATCGAGATATGGTTGTGTTGACGTTGGAGAGCAGGAATCAAAATTTTCTACATCAATATAAAATATTAAGTAATTTTAAAGGGGAATTAATAGAAATCTATTTTATCCCCACATCCGCGGCCACATACGGTTTAATATATGGGGTCATATGGAGGAATATATTGAATATCAGAATCCTGACATTCGATTTTGATGTGTTTCTTTATATGGACTTTTAAGGCCCCGGAATTAAAATAGTTTAAATCAACTTTTATTATTCAATTACATTTAGGGCGATGAATAGAAATCTATTAAAACACCACATCGGTGGCCACATATTTTGTGATGGATTTGGTCATATTGAATCATGTCGAATATCAGAATTCTGATATTCGAACATCGAGATATGGTTGTGTTGACTTTGGAGGGCAGGAATCAAAATTTTCTACATCAATATAAAATATTAAGTAATTTTAAAGGGGACTTAATAGAAATCTATTTTATCCCCACATCGGCGGCCACATACGGTTTGATATATGGGGTCATATGGAGGAATATATTGAATATCAGAATCCTGACATTCGATTTTGATGTGTTTCGCTATATGGACTTTTAAGGCCCCGGAATTAAAATTGTTTAAATCAACTTTTAATATTCAATTACATTTAGGGCGATGAATAGAAATCTATTAAAACACCACATCGGTGGCCACATATTTTGTGATGGATGTGGTCATATTGAATCATGTCGAATATCAGAATTCTGATATTCGAACATCGAGATATGGTTGTGTTGACTTTGGAGGGCAGGAATCAAAATTTTCTACATCAATATAAAATATTAAGTAATTTTAAAGGGGACTTAATAGAAATCTATTTTTTCCCCACATCGGCGGCCACATACGGTTTGATATATGGGGTCATATGGAGGAATATATTGAATATCAGAATCTTGACATTCGATTTTGATGTGTTTCGCTATATGGACTTTTAAGGCCCCGGAATTAAAATTGTTTAAATCAACTTTTAATATTCAATTACATTTAGGGCGATGAATAGAAATCTATTAAAACACCACATCGGTGGCCACATATTTTGTGATGGATGTGGTCATATTGAATCATGTCGAATATCAGAATTTTGATATTCGAACATCGAGATATGGTTGTGTTGACTTTGGAGGGCAGGAATCAAAATTTTCTACATCAATATAAAATCTTAAGTAATTTTTAAGGGGTATGAATAGAAATCTATTTTATCCCCACATCGGCGGCCATATACGGTTTGATATATGGGGTCATATGGAGGATTATATTGAATATCAGAATCCTGATATTCGAATTTTGATGTGTTTCGCTATATGGACTTTTAAGGCCCTGGAATTAAAATTGTTTAAATCAACTTTTAATATTCAATTACATTTAGGTGGATGAATAAAAATCTAATAAAACACCACATCGGTGGCCACATAATTTTTGATGGATGTGGTCATATTGAATCATATCGAATATCAGAATTCTGATATTCGAACATCGAGATATGGTTGTGTTGACTTTGGAGGGCAGGAATCAAAATTTTCTACATTAATATAAAATATTAAGTAATTTTTAAGGGGTATGAATAGAAATCTATTTTATCCCCACATCGGCGGCCACATACGGTTTGATATATGGGGTCATATGGAGGATTATATTGAATATCAGAATCCTGATATTCGAATTTTGATGTGTTTCGCTATATGGACTTTTAAGGCCCCGGAATTAAATTGTTTAAATCAACTTTTAATATTCAATTACATTTAGGGCGATGAATAGAAATCTACTAAAACACCACATCGGTGGCCACATATTTTGTGATGGATGTGGTCATATTGAATCATGTCGAATATCAGAATTCTGATATTCGAACATCGAGATATGGTTGTGTTGACTTTGGAGAGCAGGAATCAAAATTTTCTACATCAATATAAAATATTAAGTAATTTTAAAGGGGAATTAATAGAAATCTATTTTATCCCCACATCGGCGGCCACATACGGTTTAATATATGGGGTCATATGGAGGAATATATTGAATATCAGAATCCTGACATTCGATTTTGATGTGTTTCTTTATATGGACTTTTAAGGACCCGGAATTAAAATTGTTTAAATCAACTTTTAATATTCAATTACATTTAGGGCGATGAATAGAAATCTATTAAAACACCACATCGGTGGCCACATATTTTGTGATGGATTTGGTCATATTGAATCATGTCGAATATCAGAATTCTGATATTCGAACATCGAGATATGGTTGTGTTGACTTTGGAGGGCAGGAATCAAAATTTTCTACATCAATATAAAATATTAAGTAATTTTAAAGGGGACTTAATAGAAATCTATTTTATCCCCACATCGGCGGCCACATACGGTTTGATATATGGGGTCATATGGAGGAATATATTGAATATCAGAATCCTGACATTCGATTTTGATGTGTTTCGCTATATGGACTTTTAAGGCCCCGGAATTAAATTGTTTAAATCAACTTTTAATATTCAATTACATTTAGGGCGATGAATAGAAATCTATTAAAACACCACATCGGTGGCCACATATTTTGTGATGGATTTGGTCATATTGAATCATGTCGAATATCAGAATTCTGATATTCGAACATCGAGATATGGTTGTGTTGACTTTGGAGGGCAGGAATCAAAATTTTCTACATCAATATAAAATATTAAGTAATTTTTAAGGGGTATGAATAGAAATCTATTTTATCCCCACATCGGCGGCCACATACGGTTTGATATATGGGGTCATATGCAGGATTATATTGAATATCAGAATCCTGATATTCGAATTTTGATGTGTTTCGCTATATGGACTTTTAAGGCCCCGGAATTAAATTGTTTAAATCAACTTTTAATATTCAATTACATTTAGGGCGATGAATAGAAATCTACTAAAACACCACATCGGTGGCCACATATTTTGTGATGGATGTGGTCATATTGAATCATGTCGAATATCAGAATTCTGATATTCGAACATCGAGATATGGTTGTGTTGACTTTGGAGATTAGGAATCAAAATTTTCTACATCAATATAAAATATTAAGTAATTTTAAAGGGGAATTAATAGAAATCTATTTTATCCCCACATCGGCGGCCACATACGGTTTGATATATGGGGTCATATGGAGGAATATATTGAATATCAGAATCCTGACATTCGATTTTGATGTGTTTCGCTATATGGACTTTTAAGGCCCCGGAATTAAAATTGTTTAAATCAACTTTTAATATTCAATTACATTTAGGGCGATGAAAAGAAATCTATTAAAACACCACATCGGTGGCCACATATTTTGTGATGGTTGTGGTCATATTGAATCATGTCGAATATCAGAATTCTGATATTCGAACATCGAGATATGGTTGTGTTGACTTTGGAGGGCAGGAATCAAAATTTTCTACATCAATATAAAATATTAAGTAATTTTAAAGGGGACTTAATAGAAATCTATTTTTTCCCCACATCGGCGGCCACATACGGTTTGATATATGGGGTCATATGGAGGAATATATTGAATATCAGAATCTTGACATTCGATTTTGATGTGTTTCGCTATATGGACTTTTAAGGCCCCGGAATTAAAATTGTTTAAATCAACTTTTAATATTCAATTACATTTAGGGCGATGAATAGAAATCTATTAAAACACCACATTGGTGGCCAAATAATTTGTGATGGATGTGGTCATATTGAATCATGTCGAATATAAGAATTCTGATATTCGAACATCGAGATATGGTAGTGTTGACTTTGGAGGGCAGGAATCAAAATTTTCTACATCAATATAAAATATTAAGTAATTTTAAAGGGGACTTAATAGAAATCTATTTTATCCCCACATCGGCGGTCACATAGGGTTTATATATGGGGTCATATGGAGGAATATATTGAATATCAGAATCCTGACTTTCGATTTTGATGTGTTTCGCTATATGGACTTTTAAGGCCCCGGAATTAAAATTGTTTAAATCAACTTTTAATATTCAATTACATTTAGGGCGATGAAAAGAAATCTATTAAAACACCACATCGGTGGCCACATATTTTGTGATGGTTGTGGTCATATTGAATCATGTCGAATATCAGAATTCTGATATTCGAACATCGAGATATGGTTGTGTTGACTTTGGAGGGCAGGAATCAAAATTTTCTACATCAATATAAAATATTAAGTAATTTTAAAGGGGACTTAATAGAAATCTATTTTTTCCCCACATCGGCGGCCACATACGGTTTGATATATGGGGTCATATGGAGGAATATATTGAATATCAGAATCTTGACATTCGATTTTGATGTGTTTCGCTATATGGACTTTTAAGGCCCCGGAATTAAAATTGTTTAAATCAACTTTTAATATTCAATTACATTTAGGGCGATGAATAGAAATCTATTAAAACACCACATTGGTGGCCAAATAATTTGTGATGGATGTGGTCATATTGAATCATGTCGAATATAAGAATTCTGATATTCGAACATCGAGATATGGTAGTGTTGACTTTGGAGGGCAGGAATCAAAATTTTCTACATCAATATAAAATATTAAGTAATTTTAAAGGGGACTTAATAGAAATCTATTTTATCCCCACATCGGCGGTCACATAGGGTTTATATATGGGGTCATATGGAGGAATATATTGAATATCAGAATCCTGACATTCGATTTTGATGTGTTTCGCTATATGGACTTTTAAGGCCCCGGAATTAAAATTGTTTAAATCAACTTTTAATATTCAATTACATTTAGGGCGATGAATAGAAATCTATTAAAACACCACATCGGTGGCCAAAAATTTTGTGATGGATGTGGTCATATTTAATCATGTCGAATATCAGAATTCTGATATTCGAATATCGAGATATGGTTGTGTTGACTTTGGAGGGCAGGAATCAAAATTTTCTACATTAATATAAAATATTAAGTAATTTTTAAGGGGTATGAATAGAAATCTATTTTATCCCCACATCGGCGGCCACATACGGTTTGATATATGGGGTCATATGGAGGATTATATTGAATATCAGAATCCTGATATTCGAATTTTGATGTGTTTCGCTATATGGACTTTTAAGGCCCCGGAATTAAAATTGTTTAAATCAACTTTTAATATTCAATTACATTTAGGGCGATGAATAGAAATCTACTAAAACACCACATCGGTGGCCACATATTTTGTGATGGATGTGGTCATATTGAATCATGTCGAATATCAGAATTCTGATATTCGAACATCGAGATATGGTTGTGTTGACTTTGGAGAGCAGGAATCAAAATTTTCTACATCAATATAAAATATTAAGTAATTTTAAAGGGGAATTAATAGAAATCTATTTTATCCCCACATCGGCGGCCACATACGGTTTGATATATGGGGTCATATGGAGGAATATATTGAATATCAGAATCCTGACATTCGATTTTGATGTGTTTCTTTATATGGACTTTTAAGGACCCGGAATTAAAATTGTTTAAATCAACTTTTAATATTCAATTACATTTAGGGCGATGAATAGAAATCTATTCAAACACCACATCGGTGGCCACATATTTTGTGATGGATTTGGTCATATTGAATCATGTCGAATATCAGAATTCTGATATTCGAACATCGAGATATGGTTGTGTTGACTTTGGAGGGCAGGAATCAAAATTTTCTACATCAATATAAAATATTAAGTAATTTTAAAGGGGACTTAATAGAAATCTATTTTATCCCCACATCGGCGGCCACATACGGTTTGATATATGGGGTCATATGGAGGAATATATTGAATATCAGAATCCTGACATTCGATTTTGATGTGTTTCGCTATATGGACTTTTAAGGCCCCGGAATTAAAATTGTTTAAATCAACTTTTAATATTCAATTACATTTAGGGCGATGAATAGAAATCTACTAAAACACCACATCGGTGGCCACATATTTTGTGATGGATGTGGTCATATTGAATCATGTCGAATATCAGAATTCTGATATTCGAACATCGAGATATGGTTGTGTTGACTTTGGAGAGCAGGAATCAAAATTTTCTACATCAATATAAAATATTAAGTAATTTTAAAGGGGAATTAATAGAAATCTATTTTATCCCCACATCGGCGGCCACATACGGTTTAATATATGGGGTCATATGGAGGAATATATTGAATATCAGAATCCTGACATTCGATTTTGATGTGTTTCTTTATATGGACTTTTAAGGACCCGGAATTAAAATTGTTTAAATCAACTTTTAATATTCAATTACATTTAGGGCGATGAATAGAAATCTATTAAAACACCACATCGGTGGCCACATATTTTGTGATGGATTTGGTCATATTGAATCATGTCGAATATCAGAATTCTGATATTCGAACATCGAGATATGGTTGTGTTGACTTTGGAGGGCAGGAATCAAAATTTTCTACATCAATATAAAATATTAAGTAATTTTTAAGGGGTATGAATAGAAATCTATTTTATCCCCACATCGGCGGCCACATACGGTTTGATATATGGGGTCATATGGAGGAATATATTGAATATCAGAATCCTGACATTCGATTTTGATGTGTTTCGCTATATGGACTTTTAAGGCCCCGGAATTAAAATTGTTTAAATCAACTTTTAATATTCAATTACATTTAGGGCGATGAATAGAAATCTATTAAAACACCACATCGGTGGCCACATATTTTGTGATGGATGTGGTCATATTGAATCATGTCGAATATCAGAATTCTGATATTCGAACATCGAGATATGGTTGTGTTGACTTTGGAGGGCAGGAATCAAAATTTTCTACATCAATATAAAATATTAAGTAATTTTAAAGGGGACTTAATAGAAATCTATTTTTTCCCCACATCGGCGGCCACATACGGTTTGATATATGGGGTCATATGGAGGAATATATTGAATATCAGAATCTTGACATTCGATTTTGATGTGTTTCGCTATATGGACTTTTAAGGCCCCGGAATTAAAATTGTTTAAATCAACTTTTAATATTCAATTACATTTAGGGCGATGAATAGAAATCTATTAAAACACCACATTGGTGGCCAAATAATTTGTGATGGATGTGGTCATATTGAATCATGTCGAATATAAGAATTCTGATATTCGAACATCGAGATATGGTAGTGTTGACTTTGGAGGGCAGGAATCAAAATTTTCTACATCAATATAAAATATTAAGTAATTTTAAAGGGGACTTAATAGAAATCTATTTTATCCCCACATCGGCGGTCACATAGGGTTTATATATGGGGTCATATAGAGGAATATATTGAATATCAGAATCCTGACATTCGATTTTGATGTGTTTCGCTATATGGACTTTTAAGGCCCCGGAATTAAAATTGTTTAAATCAACTTTTAATATTCAATTACATTTAGGGCGATGAATAGAAATCTATTAAAACACCACATCGGTGGCCAAATATTTTGTGATGGATGTGGTCATATTTAATCATGTCGAATATCAGAATTCTGATATTCGAATATCGAGATATGGTTGTGTTGACTTTGGAGGGCAGGAATCAAAATTTTCTACATCAATATAAAATATTAAGTAATTTTTAAGGGGTATGAATAGAAATATATTTTATCACCACATCGGCGGCCACATACGGTTTGATATATGGGGTCATATGGAGGATTATATTGAATATCAGAATCCTGATATTCGAATTTAGATGTGTTTCGCTATATGGACTTTTAAGGCCCTGGAATTAAAATTGTTTAAATCAACTTTTAATATTCAATTACATTTAGGTGGATGAATAAAAATCTAATAAAACACCACATCGGTGGCCACATAATTTTTGATGGATGTGGTCATATTGAATCATATCGAATATCAGAATTCTGATATTCGAACATCGAGATATGGTTGTGTTGACTTTGGAGGGCAGGAATCAAAATTTTCTACATTAATATAAAATATTAAGTAATTTTTAAGGGGTATGAATAGAAATCTATTTTATCCCCACATCGGCGGCCACATACGGTTTGATATATGGGGTCATATGGAGGATTATATTGAATATCAGAATCCTGATATTCGAATTTTGATGTGTTTCGCTATATGGACTTTTAAGGCCCCGGAATTAAAATTGTTTAAATCAACTTTTAATATTCAATTACATTTAGGGCGATGAATAGAAATCTACTAAAACACCACATCGGTAGCCACATATTTTGTGATGGATGTGGTCATATTGAATCATGTCGAATATCAGAATTCTGATATTCGAACATCGAGATATGGTTGTGTTGACTTTGGAGAGCAGGAATCAAAATTTTCTACATCAATATAAAATATTAAGTAATTTTAAAGGGGAATTAATAGAAATCTATTTTATCCCCACATCGGCGGCCACATACGGTTTAATATATGGGGTCATATGGAGGAATATATTGAATATCAGAATCCTGACATTCGATTTTGATGTGTTTCTTTATATGGACTTTTAAGGACCCGGAATTAAAATTGTTTAAATCAACTTTTAATATTCAATTACATTTAGGGCGATGAATAGAAATCTATTCAAACACCACATCGGTGGCCACATATTTTGTGATGGATTTGGTCATATTGAATCATGTCCAATATCAGAATTCTGATATTCGAACATCGAGATATGGTTGTGTTGACTTTGGAGGGCAGGAATCAAAATTTTCTACATCAATATAAAATATTAAGTAATTTTAAAGGGGACTTAATAGAAATCTATTTTATCCCCACATCGGCGGCCACATACGGTTTGATATATGGGGTCATATGGAGGAATATATTGAATATCAGAATCCTGACATTCGATTTTGATGTGTTTCGCTATATGGACTTTTAAGGCCCCGGAATTAAAATTGTTTAAATCAACTTTTAATATTCAATTACATTTAGGGCGATGAATAGAAATCTACTAAAACACCACATCGGTGGCCACATATTTTGTGATGGATGTGGTCATATTGAATCATGTCGAATATCAGAATTCTGATATTCGAACATCGAGATATGGTTGTGTTGACTTTGGAGAGCAGGAATCAAAATTTTCTACATCAATATAAAATATTAAGTAATTTTAAAGGGGAATTAATAGAAATCTATTTTATCCCCACATCGGCGGCCACATACGGTTTAATATATGGGGTCATATGGAGGAATATATTGAATATCAGAATCCTGACATTCGATTTTGATGTGTTTCTTTATATGGACTTTTAAGGACCCGGAATTAAAATTGTTTAAATCAACTTTTAATATTCAATTACATTTAGGGCGATGAATAGAAATCTATTAAAACACCACATCGGTGGCCACATATTTTGTGATGGATTTGGTCATATTGAATCATGTCGAATATCAGAATTCTGATATTCGAACATCGAGATATGGTTGTGTTGACTTTGGAGGGCAGGAATCAAAATTTTCTACATCAATATAAAAAATTAAGTAATTTTAAAGGGGACTTAATAGAAATCTATTTTATCCCCACATCGGCGGCCACATACGGTTTGATATATGGGGTCATATGGAGGAATATATTGAATATCAGAATCCTGACATTCGATTTTGATGTGTTTCGCTATATGGACTTTTAAGGCCCCGGAATTAAAATTGTTTAAATCAACTTTTAATATTCAATTACATTTAGGGCGATGAATAGAAATCTATTAAAACACCACATCGGTGGCCACATATTTTGTGATGGATGTGGTCATATTGAATCATGTCGAATATCAGAATTCTGATATTCGAACATCGAGATATGGTTGTGTTGACTTTGGAGGGCAGGAATCAAAATTTTCTACATCAATATAAAATATTAAGTAATTTTAAAGGGGACTTAATAGAAATCTATTTTTTCCCCACATCGGCGGCCACATACGGTTTGATATATGGGGTCATATGGAGGAATATATTGAATATCAGAATCCTGACATTCGATTTTGATGTGTTTCGCTATATGGACTTTTAAGGCCCCGGAATTAAAATTGTTTAAATCAACTTTTAATATTCAATTACATTTAGGGCGATGAATAGAAATCTATTAAAACACCACATCGGTGGCCAAATATTTTGTGATGGATGTGGTCATATTTAATCATGTCGAATATCAGAATTCTGATATTCGAATATCGAGATATGGTTGTGTTGACTTTGGAGGGCAGGAATCAAAATTTTCTACATCAATATAAAATATTAAGTAATTTTTAAGGGGTATGAATAGAAATATATTTTATCACCACATCGGCGGCCACATACGGTTTGATATATGGGGTCATATGGAGGATTATATTGAATATCAGAATCCTGATATTCGAATTTTGATGTGTTTCGCTATATGGACTTTTAAGGCCCTGGAATTAAAATTGTTTAAATCAACTTTTAATATTCAATTACATTTAGGTGGATGAATAAAAATCTAATAAAACACCACATCGGTGGCCACATAATTTTTGATGGATGTGGTCATATTGAATCATATCGAATATCAGAATTCTGATATTCGAACATCGAGATATGGTTGTGTTGACTTTGGAGGGCAGGAATCAAAATTTTCTACATTAATATAAAATATTAAGTAATTTTTAAGGGGTATGAATAGAAATCTATTTTATCCCCACATCGGCGGCCACATACGGTTTGATATATGGGGTCATATGGAGGATTATATTGAATATCAGAATCCTGATATTCGAATTTTGATGTGTTTCGCTATATGGACTTTTAAGGCCCCGGAATTAAAATTGTTTAAATCAACTTTTAATATTCAATTACATTTAGGGCGATGAATAGAAATCTTCTAAAACACCACATCGGTGGCCACATATTTTGTGATGGATGTGGTCATATTGAATCATGTCGAATATCAGAATTCTGATATTCGAACATCGAGATATGGTTGTGTTGACTTTGGAGAGCAGGAATCAAAATTTTCTACATCAATATAAAATATTAAGTAATTTTAAAGGGGAATTAATAGAAATCTATTTTATCCCCACATCGGTGGCCACATACGGTTTAATATATGGGGTCATATGGAGGAATATATTGAATATCAGAATCCTGACATTCGATTTTGATGTGTTTCTTTATATGGACTTTTAAGGACCCGGAATTAAAATTGTTTAAATCAACTTTTAATATTCAATTACATTTAGGGCGATGAGAGGAAATCTATTAAAACACCACATCGGTGGCCACATATTTTGTGATGGATTTGGTCATATTGAATCATGTCGAATATCAGAATTCTGATATTCGAACATCGAGATATGGTTGTGTTGACTTTGGAGGGCAGGAATCAAAATTTTCTACATCAATATAAAATATTAAGTAATTTTAAAGGGGACTTAATAGAAATCTATTTTATCCCCACATCGGCGGCCACATACGGTTTGATATATGGGGTCATATGGAGGAATATATTGAATATCAGAATCCTGACATTCGATTTTGATGTGTTTCGCTATATGGACTTTTAAGGCCCCGGAATTAAAATTGTTTAAATCAACTTTTAATATTCAATTACATTTAGGGCGATGAATAGAAATCTATTAAAACACCACATCGGTGGCCACATATTTTGTGATGGATGTGGTCATATTGAATCATGTCGAATATCAGAATTCTGATATTCGAACATCGAGATATGGTTGTGTTGACTTTGGAGGGCAGGAATCAAAATTTTCTACATCAATATAAAAAATTAAGTAATTTTAAAGGGGACTTAATAGAAATCTATTTTATCCCCACATCGGCGGCCACATACGGTTTGATATATGGGGTCATATGGAGGAATATATTGAATATCAGAATCCTGACATTCGATTTTGATGTGTTTCGCTATATGGACTTTTAAGGCCCCGGAATTAAAATTGTTTAAATCAACTTTTAATATTCAATTACATTTAGGGCGATGAATAGAAATCTATTAAAACACCACATCGGTGGCCACATATTTTGTGATGGATGTGGTCATATTGAATCATGTCGAATATCAGAATTCTGATATTCGAACATCGAGATATGGTTGTGTTGACTTTGGAGGGCAGGAATCAAAATTTTCTACATCAATATAAAATATTAAGTAATTTTAAAGGGGACTTAATAGAAATCTATTTTTTCCCCACATCGGCGGCCACATACGGTTTGATATATGGGGTCATATGGAGGAATATATTGAATATCAGAATCCTGACATTCGATTTTGATGTGTTTCGCTATATGGACTTTTAAGGCCCCGGAATTAAAATTGTTTAAATCAACTTTTAATATTCAATTACATTTAGGGCGATGAATAGAAATCTATTAAAACACCACATCGGTGGCCAAATATTTTGTGATGGATGTGGTCATATTTAATCATGTCGAATATCAGAATTCTGATATTCGAATATCGAGATATGGTTGTGTTGACTTTGGAGGGCAGGAATCAAAATTTTCTACATCAATATAAAATATTAAGTAATTTTTAAGGGGTATGAATAGAAATATATTTTATCACCACATCGGCGGCCACATACGGTTTGATATATGGGGTCATATGGAGGATTATATTGAATATCAGAATCCTGATATTCGAATTTTGATGTGTTTCGCTATATGGACTTTTAAGGCCCTGGAATTAAAATTGTTTAAATCAACTTTTAATATTCAATTACATTTAGGTGGATGAATAAAAATCTAATAAAACACCACATCGGTGGCCACATAATTTTTGATGGATGTGGTCATATTGAATCATATCGAATATCAGAATTCTGATATTCGAACATCGAGATATGGTTGTGTTGACTTTGGAGGGCAGGAATCAAAATTTTCTACATTAATATAAAATATTAAGTAATTTTTAAGGGGTATGAATAGAAATCTATTTTATCCCCACATCGGCGGCCACATACGGTTTGATATATGGGGTCATATGGAGGATTATATTGAATATCAGAATCCTGATATTCGAATTTTGATGTGTTTCGCTATATGGACTTTTAAGGCCCCGGAATTAAAATTGTTTAAATCAACTTTTAATATTCAATTACATTTAGGGCGATGAATAGAAATCTTCTAAAACACCACATCGGTGGCCACATATTTTGTGATGGATGTGGTCATATTGAATCATGTCGAATATCAGAATTCTGATATTCGAACATCGAGATATGGTTGTGTTGACTTTGGAGAGCAGGAATCAAAATTTTCTACATCAATATAAAATATTAAGTAATTTTAAAGGGGAATTAATAGAAATCTATTTTATCCCCACATCGGTGGCCACATACGGTTTAATATATGGGGTCATATGGAGGAATATATTGAATATCAGAATCCTGACATTCGATTTTGATGTGTTTCTTTATATGGACTTTTAAGGACCCGGAATTAAAATTGTTTAAATCAACTTTTAATATTCAATTACATTTAGGGCGATGAGAGGAAATCTATTAAAACACCACATCGGTGGCCACATATTTTGTGATGGATTTGGTCATATTGAATCATGTCGAATATCAGAATTCTGATATTCGAACATCGAGATATGGTTGTGTTGACTTTGGAGGGCAGGAATCAAAATTTTCTACATCAATATAAAATATTAAGTAATTTTAAAGGGGACTTAATAGAAATCTATTTTATCCCCACATCGGCGGCCACATACGGTTTGATATATGGGGTCATATGGAGGAATATATTGAATATCAGAATCCTGACATTCGATTTTGATGTGTTTCGCTATATGGACTTTTAAGGCCCCGGAATTAAAATTGTTTAAATCAACTTTTAATATTCAATTACATTTAGGGCGATGAATAGAAATCTATTAAAACACCACATCGGTGGCCACATATTTTGTGATGGATGTGGTCATATTGAATCATGTCGAATATCAGAATTCTGATATTCGAACATCGAGATATGGTTGTGTTGACTTTGGAGGGCAGGAATCAAAATTTTCTACATCAATATAAAATATTAAGTAATTTTAAAGGGGACTTAATAGAAATCTATTTTTTCCCCACATCGGCGGCCACATACGGTTTGATATATGGGGTCATATGGAGGAATATATTGAATATCAGAATCTTGACATTCGATTTTGATGTGTTTCGCTATATGGACTTTTAAGGCCCCGGAATTAAAATTGTTTAAATCAACTTTTAATATTCAATTACATTTAGGGCGATGAATAGAAATCTATTAAAACACCACATCGGTGGCCACATATTTTGTGATGGATGTGGTCATATTGAATCATGTCGAATATCAGAATTTTGATATTCGAACATCGAGATATGGTTGTGTTGACTTTGGAGGGCAGGAATCAAAATTTTCTACATCAATATAAAATCTTAAGTAATTTTTAAGGGGTATGAATAGAAATCTATTTTATCCCCACATCGGCGGCCACATACGGTTTGATATATGGGGTCATTTGGAGGATTATATTGAATATCAGAATCCTGATATTCGAATTTTGATGTGTTTCGCTATATCGACTTTTAAGGCCCCGTATTTAAAATTGTGTTCATCAACTTTTAATATTCAATTACATTTAGGGCGATGAATAGAAATCTATTAAAACACCACATCGGTGGCCACATATTTTGTGATGGATGTGGTCATATTGAATCATGTCGAATATCAGAATTCTGATATTCGAACATCGAGATATGGTTGTGTTGACTTTGGAGGGCAGGAATCAAAATTTTCTACATCAATATAAAATATTAAGTAATTTTTAAGGGGTATGAATAGAAATATATTTTATCACCACATCGGCGGCCACATACGGTTTGATATATGGGGTCATATGGAGGATTATATTGAATATCAGAATCCTGATATTCGAATTTTGATGTGTTTCGCTATATGGACTTTTAAGGCCCTGGAATTAAAATTGTTTAAATCAACTTTTAATATTCAATTACATTTAGGTGGATGAATAAAAATCTAATAAAACACCACATCGGTGGCCACATAATTTGTGATGGATGTGGTCTTATTGAATCATATCGAATATCAGAATTCTGATATTCGAACATCGAGATATGGTTGTGTTGACTTTGGAGGGCAGGAATCAAAATTTTCTACATCAATATAAAATATTAAGTAATTTTTAAGGGGTATAAATAGAAATCTATTTTATCCCCACATCGGCGGCCACATACGGTTTGATATATGGGGTCATATGGAGGATTATATTGAATATCAGAATCCTGATATTCGAATTTTGATGTGTTTCGCTATATGGACTTTTAAGGCCCCGGAATTAAAATTGTTTAAATCAACTTTTAATATTCAATTACATTTAGGGCGATGAATAGAAATCTACTAAAACACCACATCGGTGGCCACATATTTTGTGATGGATGTGGTCATATTGAATCATGTCGAATATCAGAATTCTGATATTCGAACATCGAGATATGGTTGTGTTGACTTTGGAGAGCAGGAATCAAAATTTTCTACATCAATATAAAATATTAAGTAATTTTAAAGGGGAATTAATAGAAATCTATTTTATCCCCACATCGGCGGCCACATACGGTTTAATATATGGGGTCATATGGAGGAATATATTGAATATCAGAATCCTGACATTCGATTTTGATGTGTTTCGCTATATGGACTTTTAATTCCCCGGAATTAAAATTGTTTAAATCAACTTTTAATATTCAATTACATTTAGGGCGATGAATAGAAATCTATTAAAACACCACATCGGTGGCCACATATTTTGTGATGGATTTGGTCATATTGAATCATGTCGAATATCAGAATTCTGATATTCGAACATCGAGATATGGTTGTGTTGACTTTGGAGGGCAGGAATCAAAATTTTCTACATCAATATAAAATATTAAGTAATTTTAAAGGGGACTTAATAGAAATCTATTTTATCCCCACATCGGCGGCCACATACGGTTTGATATATGGGGTCATATGGAGGAATATATTGAATATCAGAATCCTGACATTCGATTTTGATGTGTTTCGCTATATGGACTTTTAAGGCCCCGGAATTAAAATTGTTTAAATCAACTTTTAATATTCAATTACATTTAGGGCGATGAATAGAAATCTATTAAAACACCACATCGGTGGCCACATATTTTGTGATGGATGTGGTCATATTGAATCATGTCGAATATCAGAATTCTGATATTCGAACATCGAGATATGGTTGTGTTGACTTTGGAGGGCAGGAATCAAAATTTTCTACATCAATATAAAATATTAAGTAATTTTAAAGGGGACTTAATAGAAATCTATTTTTTCCCCACATCGGCGGCCACATACGGTTTGATATATGGGGTCATATGGAGGAATATATTGAATATCAGAATCTTGACATTCGATTTTGATGTGTTTCGCTATATGGACTTTTAAGGCCCCGGAATTAAAATTGTTTAAATCAACTTTTAATATTCAATTACATTTAGGGCGATGAATAGAAATCTATTAAAACACCACATCGGTGGCCACATATTTTGTGATGGATGTGGTCATATTGAATCATGTCGAATATCAGAATTTTGATATTCGAACATCGAGATATGGTTGTGTTGACTTTGGAGGGCAGGAATCAAAATTTTCTACATCAATATAAAATCTTAAGTAATTTTTAAGGGGTATGAATAGAAATCTATTTTATCCCCACATCGGCGGCCACATACGGTTTGATATATGGGGTCATTTGGAGGATTATATTGAATATCAGAATCCTGATATTCGAATTTTGATGTGTTTCGCTATATCGACTTTTAAGGCCCCGTATTTAAAATTGTGTTCATCAACTTTTAATATTCAATTACATTTAGGGCGATGAATAGAAATCTATTAAAACACCACATCGGTGGCCACATATTTTGTGATGGATGTGGTCATATTGAATCATGTCGAATATCAGAATTCTGATATTCGAACATCGAGATATGGTTGTGTTGACTTTGGAGGGCAGGAATCAAAATTTTCTACATCAATATAAAATATTAAGTAATTTTTAAGGGGTATGAATAGAAATATATTTTATCACCACATCGGCGGCCACATACGGTTTGATATATGGGGTCATATGGAGGATTATATTGAATATCAGAATCCTGATATTCGAATTTTGATGTGTTTCGCTATATGGACTTTTAAGGCCCTGGAATTAAAATTGTTTAAATCAACTTTTAATATTCAATTACATTTAGGTGGATGAATAAAAATCTAATAAAACACCACATCGGTGGCCACATAATTTGTGATGGATGTGGTCTTATTGAATCATATCGAATATCAGAATTCTGATATTCGAACATCGAGATATGGTTGTGTTGACTTTGGAGGGCAGGAATCAAAATTTTCTACATCAATATAAAATATTAAGTAATTTTTAAGGGGTATAAATAGAAATCTATTTTATCCCCACATCGGCGGCCACATACGGTTTGATATATGGGGTCATATGGAGGATTATATTGAATATCAGAATCCTGATATTCGAATTTTGATGTGTTTCGCTATATGGACTTTTAAGGCCCCGGAATTAAAATTGTTTAAATCAACTTTTAATATTCAATTACATTTAGGGCGATGAATAGAAATCTACTAAAACACCACATCGGTGGCCACATATTTTGTGATGGATGTGGTCATATTGAATCATGTCGAATATCAGAATTCTGATATTCGAACATCGAGATATGGTTGTGTTGACTTTGGAGAGCAGGAATCAAAATTTTCTACATCAATATAAAATATTAAGTAATTTTAAAGGGGAATTAATAGAAATCTATTTTATCCCCACATCGGCGGCCACATACGGTTTAATATATGGGGTCATATGGAGGAATATATTGAATATCAGAATCCTGACATTCGATTTTGATGTGTTTCGCTATATGGACTTTTAATTCCCCGGAATTAAAATTGTTTAAATCAACTTTTAATATTCAATTACATTTAGGGCGATGAATAGAAATCTATTAAAACACCACATCGGTGGCCACATATTTTGTGATGGATTTGGTCATATTGAATCATGTCGAATATCAGAATTCTGATATTCGAACATCGAGATATGGTTGTGTTGACTTTGGAGGGCAGGAATCAAAATTTTCTACATCAATATAAAATATTAAGTAATTTTAAAGGGGACTTAATAGAAATCTATTTTATCCCCACATCGGCGGCCACATACGGTTTGATATATGGGGTCATATGGAGGAATATATTGAATATCAGAATCCTGACATTCGATTTTGATGTGTTTCGCTATATGGACTTTTAAGGCCCCGGAATTAAAATTGTTTAAATCAACTTTTAATATTCAATTACATTTAGGGCGATGAATAGAAATCTATTAAAACACCACATCGGTGGCCACATATTTTGTGATGGATGTGGTCATATTGAATCATGTCGAATATCAGAATTCTGATATTCGAACATCGAGATATGGTTGTGTTGACTTTGGAGAGCAGGAATCAAAATTTTCTACATCAATATAAAATATTAAGTAATTTTAAAGGGGAATTAATAGAAATCTATTTTATCCCCACATCCGCGGCCACATACGGTTTAATATATGGGGTCATATGGAGGAATATATTGAATATCAGAATCCTGACATTCGATTTTGATGTGTTTCTTTATATGGACTTTTAAGGCCCCGGAATTAAAATAGTTTAAATCATATTTTAATATTCAATTACATTTAGGGCGATGAATAGAAATCTATTAAAACACCACATCGGTGGCCACATATTTTGTGATGGATTTGGTCATATTGAATCATGTCGAATATCAGAATTCTGATATTCGAACATCGAGATATGGTTGTGTTGACTTTGGAGGGCAGGAATCAAAATTTTCTACATCAATATAAAATATTAAGTAATTTTAAAGGGGACTTAATAGAAATCTATTTTATCCCCACATCGGCGGCCACATACGGTTTGATATATGGGGTCATATGGAGGAATATATTGAATATCAGAATCCTGACATTCGATTTTGATGTGTTTCGCTATATGGACTTTTAAGGCCCCGGAATTAAAATTGTTTAAATCAACTTTTAATATTCAATTACATTTAGGGCGATGAATAGAAATCTATTAAAACACCACATCGGTGGCCACATATTTTGTGATGGATGTGGTCATATTGAATCATGTCGAATATCAGAATTCTGATATTCGAACATCGAGATATGGTTGTGTTGACTTTGGAGGGCAGGAATCAAAATTTTCTACATCAATATAAAATATTAAGTAATTTTAAAGGGGACTTAATAGAAATCTATTTTTTCCCCACATCGGCGGCCACATACGGTTTGATATATGGGGTCATATGGAGGAATATATTGAATATCAGAATCTTGACATTCGATTTTGATGTGTTTCGCTATATGGACTTTTAAGGCCCCGGAATTAAAATTGTTTAAATCAACTTTTAATATTCAATTACATTTAGGGCGATGAATAGAAATCTATTAAAACACCACATCGGTGGCCACATATTTTGTGATGGATGTGGTCATATTGAATCATGTCGAATATCAGAATTTTGATATTCGAACATCGAGATATGGTTGTGTTGACTTTGGAGGGCAGGAATCAAAATTTTCTACATCAATATAAAATCTTAAGTAATTTTTAAGGGGTATGAATAGAAATCTATTTTATCCCCACATCGGCGGCCATATACGGTTTGATATATGGGGTCATATGGAGGATTATATTGAATATCAGAATCCTGATATTCGAATTTTGATGTGTTTCGCTATATGGACTTTTAAGGCCCTGGAATTAAAATTGTTTAAATCAACTTTTAATATTCAATTACATTTAGGTGGATGAATAAAAATCTAATAAAACACCACATCGGTGGCCACATAATTTTTGATGGATGTGGTCATATTGAATCATATCGAATATCAGAATTCTGATATTCGAACATCGAGATATGGTTGTGTTGACTTTGGAGGGCAGGAATCAAAATTTTCTACATTAATATAAAATATTAAGTAATTTTTAAGGGGTATGAATAGAAATCTATTTTATCCCCACATCGGCGGCCACATACGGTTTGATATATGGGGTCATATGGAGGATTATATTGAATATCAGAATCCTGATATTCGAATTTTGATGTGTTTCGCTATATGGACTTTTAAGGCCCCGGAATTAAATTGTTTAAATCAACTTTTAATATTCAATTACATTTAGGGCGATGAATAGAAATCTACTAAAACACCACATCGGTGGCCACATATTTTGTGATGGATGTGGTCATATTGAATCATGTCGAATATCAGAATTCTGATATTCGAACATCGAGATATGGTTGTGTTGACTTTGGAGAGCAGGAATCAAAATTTTCTACATCAATATAAAATATTAAGTAATTTTAAAGGGGAATGAATAGAAATCTATTTTATCCCCACATCGGCGGCCACATACGGTTTAATATATGGGGTCATATGGAGGAATATATTGAATATCAGAATCCTGACATTCGATTTTGATGTGTTTCTTTATATGGACTTTTAAGGACCCGGAATTAAAATTGTTTAAATCAACTTTTAATATTCAATTACATTTAGGGCGATGAATAGAAATCTATTAAAACACCACATCGGTGGCCACATATTTTGTGATGGATTTGGTCATATTGAATCATGTCGAATATCAGAATTCTGATATTCGAACATCGAGATATGGTTGTGTTGACTTTGGAGGGCAGGAATCAAAATTTTCTACATCAATATAAAATATTAAGTAATTTTAAAGGGGAATTAATAGAAATCTATTTTATCCCCACATCGGCGGCCACATACGGTTTAATATATGGGGTCATATGGAGGAATATATTGAATATCAGAATCCTGACATTCGATTTTGATGTGTTTCGCTATATGGACTTTTAATTCCCCGGAATTAAAATTGTTTAAATCAACTTTTAATATTCAATTACATTTAGGGCGATGAATAGAAATCTATTAAAACACCACATCGGTGGCCACATATTTTGTGATGGATTTGGTCATATTGAATCATGTCGAATATCAGAATTCTGATATTCGAACATCGAGATATGGTTGTGTTGACTTTGGAGGGCAGGAATCAAAATTTTCTACATCAATATAAAATATTAAGTAATTTTAAAGGGGACTTAATAGAAATCTATTTTATCCCCACATCGGCGGCCACATACGGTTTGATATATGGGGTCATATGGAGGAATATATTGAATATCAGAATCCTGACATTCGATTTTGATGTGTTTCGCTATATGGACTTTTAAGGCCCCGGAATTAAAATTGTTTAAATCAACTTTTAATATTCAATTACATTTAGGGCGATGAATAGAAATCTATTAAAACACCACATCGGTGGCCACATATTTTGTGATGGATGTGGTCATATTGAATCATGTCGAATATCAGAATTCTGATATTCGAACATCGAGATATGGTTGTGTTGACTTTGGAGGGCAGGAATCAAAATTTTCTACATCAATATAAAAAATTAAGTAATTTTAAAGGGGACTTAATAGAAATCTATTTTATCCCCACATCGGCGGCCACATACGGTTTGATATATGGGGTCATATGGAGGAATATATTGAATATCAGAATCCTGACATTCGATTTTGATGTGTTTCGCTATATGGACTTTTAAGGCCCCGGAATTAAAATTGTTTAAATCAACTTTTAATATTCAATTACATTTAGGGCGATGAATAGAAATCTATTAAAACACCACATCGGTGGCCACATATTTTGTGATGGATGTGGTCATATTGAATCATGTCGAATATCAGAATTCTGATATTCGAACATCGAGATATGGTTGTGTTGACTTTGGAGGGCAGGAATCAAAATTTTCTACATCAATATAAAATATTAAGTAATTTTAAAGGGGACTTAATAGAAATCTATTTTTTCCCCACATCGGCGGCCACATACGGTTTGATATATGGGGTCATATGGAGGAATATATTGAATATCAGAATCCTGACATTCGATTTTGATGTGTTTCGCTATATGGACTTTTAAGGCCCCGGAATTAAAATTGTTTAAATCAACTTTTAATATTCAATTACATTTAGGGCGATGAATAGAAATCTATTAAAACACCACATCGGTGGCCAAATATTTTGTGATGGATGTGGTCATATTTAATCATGTCGAATATCAGAATTCTGATATTCGAATATCGAGATATGGTTGTGTTGACTTTGGAGGGCAGGAATCAAAATTTTCTACATCAATATAAAATATTAAGTAATTTTTAAGGGGTATGAATAGAAATATATTTTATCACCACATCGGCGGCCACATACGGTTTGATATATGGGGTCATATGGAGGATTATATTGAATATCAGAATCCTGATATTCGAATTTTGATGTGTTTCGCTATATGGACTTTTAAGGCCCTGGAATTAAAATTGTTTAAATCAACTTTTAATATTCAATTACATTTAGGTGGATGAATAAAAATCTAATAAAACACCACATCGGTGGCCACATAATTTTTGATGGATGTGGTCATATTGAATCATATCGAATATCAGAATTCTGATATTCGAACATCGAGATATGGTTGTGTTGACTTTGGAGGGCAGGAATCAAAATTTTCTACATTAATATAAAATATTAAGTAATTTTTAAGGGGTATGAATAGAAATCTATTTTATCCCCACATCGGCGGCCACATACGGTTTGATATATGGGGTCATATGGAGGATTATATTGAATATCAGAATCCTGATATTCGAATTTTGATGTGTTTCGCTATATGGACTTTTAAGGCCCCGGAATTAAAATTGTTTAAATCAACTTTTAATATTCAATTACATTTAGGGCGATGAATAGAAATCTATTAAAACACCACATCGGTGGCCACATATTTTGTGATGGATTTGGTCATATTGAATCATGTCGAATATCAGAATTCTGATATTCGAACATCGAGATATGGTTGTGTTGACTTTGGAGGGCAGGAATCAAAATTTTCTACATCAATATAAAATATTAAGTAATTTTAAAGGGGACTTAATAGAAATCTATTTTATCCCCACATCGGCGGCCACATACGGTTTGATATATGGGGTCATATGGAGGAATATATTGAATATCAGAATCCTGACATTCGATTTTGATGTGTTTCGCTATATGGACTTTTAAGGCCCCGGAATTAAAATTGTTTAAATCAACTTTTAATATTCAATTACATTTAGGGCGATGAATAGAAATCTATTAAAACACCACATCGGTGGCCACATATTTTGTGATGGATGTGGTCATATTGAATCATGTCGAATATCAGAATTCTGATATTCGAACATCGAGATATGGTTGTGTTGACTTTGGAGGGCAGGAATCAAAATTTTCTACATCAATATAAAAAATTAAGTAATTTTAAAGGGGACTTAATAGAAATCTATTTTATCCCCACATCGGCGGCCACATACGGTTTGATATATGGGGTCATATGGAGGAATATATTGAATATCAGAATCCTGACATTCGATTTTGATGTGTTTCGCTATATGGACTTTTAAGGCCCCGGAATTAAAATTGTTTAAATCAACTTTTAATATTCAATTACATTTAGGGCGATGAATAGAAATCTATTAAAACACCACATCGGTGGCCACATATTTTGTGATGGATGTGGTCATATTGAATCATGTCGAATATCAGAATTCTGATATTCGAACATCGAGATATGGTTGTGTTGACTTTGGAGGGCAGGAATCAAAATTTTCTACATCAATATAAAATATTAAGTAATTTTAAAGGGGACTTAATAGAAATCTATTTTTTCCCCACATCGGCGGCCACATACGGTTTGATATATGGGGTCATATGGAGGAATATATTGAATATCAGAATCCTGACATTCGATTTTGATGTGTTTCGCTATATGGACTTTTAAGGCCCCGGAATTAAAATTGTTTAAATCAACTTTTAATATTCAATTACATTTAGGGCGATGAATAGAAATCTATTAAAACACCACATCGGTGGCCAAATATTTTGTGATGGATGTGGTCATATTTAATCATGTCGAATATCAGAATTCTGATATTCGAATATCGAGATATGGTTGTGTTGACTTTGGAGGGCAGGAATCAAAATTTTCTACATCAATATAAAATATTAAGTAATTTTTAAGGGGTATGAATAGAAATATATTTTATCACCACATCGGCGGCCACATACGGTTTGATATATGGGGTCATATGGAGGATTATATTGAATATCAGAATCCTGATATTCGAATTTTGATGTGTTTCGCTATATGGACTTTTAAGGCCCTGGAATTAAAATTGTTTAAATCAACTTTTAATATTCAATTACATTTAGGTGGATGAATAAAAATCTAATAAAACACCACATCGGTGGCCACATAATTTTTGATGGATGTGGTCATATTGAATCATATCGAATATCAGAATTCTGATATTCGAACATCGAGATATGGTTGTGTTGACTTTGGAGGGCAGGAATCAAAATTTTCTACATTAATATAAAATATTAAGTAATTTTTAAGGGGTATGAATAGAAATCTATTTTATCCCCACATCGGCGGCCACATACGGTTTGATATATGGGGTCATATGGAGGATTATATTGAATATCAGAATCCTGATATTCGAATTTTGATGTGTTTCGCTATATGGACTTTTAAGGCCCCGGAATTAAAATTGTTTAAATCAACTTTTAATATTCAATTACATTTAGGGCGATGAATAGAAATCTTCTAAAACACCACATCGGTGGCCACATATTTTGTGATGGATGTGGTCATATTGAATCATGTCGAATATCAGAATTCTGATATTCGAACATCGAGATATGGTTGTGTTGACTTTGGAGAGCAGGAATCAAAATTTTCTACATCAATATAAAATATTAAGTAATTTTAAAGGGGAATTAATAGAAATCTATTTTATCCCCACATCGGTGGCCACATACGGTTTAATATATGGGGTCATATGGAGGAATATATTGAATATCAGAATCCTGACATTCGATTTTGATGTGTTTCTTTATATGGACTTTTAAGGACCCGGAATTAAAATTGTTTAAATCAACTTTTAATATTCAATTACATTTAGGGCGATGAGAGGAAATCTATTAAAACACCACATCGGTGGCCACATATTTTGTGATGGATTTGGTCATATTGAATCATGTCGAATATCAGAATTCTGATATTCGAACATCGAGATATGGTTGTGTTGACTTTGGAGGGCAGGAATCAAAATTTTCTACATCAATATAAAATATTAAGTAATTTTAAAGGGGACTTAATAGAAATCTATTTTATCCCCACATCGGCGGCCACATACGGTTTGATATATGGGGTCATATGGAGGAATATATTGAATATCAGAATCCTGACATTCGATTTTGATGTGTTTCGCTATATGGACTTTTAAGGCCCCGGAATTAAAATTGTTTAAATCAACTTTTAATATTCAATTACATTTAGGGCGATGAATAGAAATCTATTAAAACACCACATCGGTGGCCACATATTTTGTGATGGATGTGGTCATATTGAATCATGTCGAATATCAGAATTCTGATATTCGAACATCGAGATATGGTTGTGTTGACTTTGGAGGGCAGGAATCAAAATTTTCTACATCAATATAAAATATTAAGTAATTTTAAAGGGGACTTAATAGAAATCTATTTTTTCCCCACATCGGCGGCCACATACGGTTTGATATATGGGGTCATATGGAGGAATATATTGAATATCAGAATCTTGACATTCGATTTTGATGTGTTTCGCTATATGGACTTTTAAGGCCCCGGAATTAAAATTGTTTAAATCAACTTTTAATATTCAATTACATTTAGGGCGATGAATAGAAATCTATTAAAACACCACATCGGTGGCCACATATTTTGTGATGGATGTGGTCATATTGAATCATGTCGAATATCAGAATTTTGATATTCGAACATCGAGATATGGTTGTGTTGACTTTGGAGGGCAGGAATCAAAATTTTCTACATCAATATAAAATCTTAAGTAATTTTTAAGGGGTATGAATAGAAATCTATTTTATCCCCACATCGGCGGCCACATACGGTTTGATATATGGGGTCATTTGGAGGATTATATTGAATATCAGAATCCTGATATTCGAATTTTGATGTGTTTCGCTATATCGACTTTTAAGGCCCCGTATTTAAAATTGTGTTCATCAACTTTTAATATTCAATTACATTTAGGGCGATGAATAGAAATCTATTAAAACACCACATCGGTGGCCACATATTTTGTGATGGATGTGGTCATATTGAATCATGTCGAATATCAGAATTCTGATATTCGAACATCGAGATATGGTTGTGTTGACTTTGGAGGGCAGGAATCAAAATTTTCTACATCAATATAAAATATTAAGTAATTTTTAAGGGGTATGAATAGAAATATATTTTATCACCACATCGGCGGCCACATACGGTTTGATATATGGGGTCATATGGAGGATTATATTGAATATCAGAATCCTGATATTCGAATTTTGATGTGTTTCGCTATATGGACTTTTAAGGCCCTGGAATTAAAATTGTTTAAATCAACTTTTAATATTCAATTACATTTAGGTGGATGAATAAAAATCTAATAAAACACCACATCGGTGGCCACATAATTTGTGATGGATGTGGTCTTATTGAATCATATCGAATATCAGAATTCTGATATTCGAACATCGAGATATGGTTGTGTTGACTTTGGAGGGCAGGAATCAAAATTTTCTACATCAATATAAAATATTAAGTAATTTTTAAGGGGTATATATAGAAATCTATTTTATCCCCACATCGGCGGCCACATACGGTTTGATATATGGGGTCATATGGAGGATTATATTGAATATCAGAATCCTGATATTCGAATTTTGATGTGTTTCGCTATATGGACTTTTAAGGCCCCGGAATTAAAATTGTTTAAATCAACTTTTAATATTCAATTACATTTAGGGCGATGAATAGAAATCTACTAAAACACCACATCGGTGGCCACATATTTTGTGATGGATGTGGTCATATTGAATCATGTCGAATATCAGAATTCTGATATTCGAACATCGAGATATGGTTGTGTTGACTTTGGAGAGCAGGAATCAAAATTTTCTACATCAATATAAAATATTAAGTAATTTTAAAGGGGAATTAATAGAAATCTATTTTATCCCCACATCGGCGGCCACATACGGTTTAATATATGGGGTCATATGGAGGAATATATTGAATATCAGAATCCTGACATTCGATTTTGATGTGTTTCGCTATATGGACTTTTAATTCCCCGGAATTAAAATTGTTTAAATCAACTTTTAATATTCAATTACATTTAGGGCGATGAATAGAAATCTATTAAAACACCACATCGGTGGCCACATATTTTGTGATGGATTTGGTCATATTGAATCATGTCGAATATCAGAATTCTGATATTCGAACATCGAGATATGGTTGTGTTGACTTTGGAGGGCAGGAATCAAAATTTTCTACATCAATATAAAATATTAAGTAATTTTAAAGGGGACTTAATAGAAATCTATTTTATCCCCACATCGGCGGCCACATACGGTTTGATATATGGGGTCATATGGAGGAATATATTGAATATCAGAATCCTGACATTCGATTTTGATGTGTTTCGCTATATGGACTTTTAAGGCCCCGGAATTAAAATTGTTTAAATCAACTTTTAATATTCAATTACATTTAGGGCGATGAATAGAAATCTATTAAAACACCACATCGGTGGCCACATATTTTGTGATGGATGTGGTCATATTGAATCATGTCGAATATCAGAATTCTGATATTCGAACATCGAGATATGGTTGTGTTGACTTTGGAGGGCAGGAATCAAAATTTTCTACATCAATATAAAATATTAAGTAATTTTAAAGGGGACTTAATAGAAATCTATTTTTTCCCCACATCGGCGGCCACATACGGTTTGATATATGGGGTCATATGGAGGAATATATTGAATATCAGAATCTTGACATTCGATTTTGATGTGTTTCGCTATATGGACTTTTAAGGCCCCGGAATTAAAATTGTTTAAATCAACTTTTAATATTCAATTACATTTAGGGCGATGAATAGAAATCTATTAAAACACCACATCGGTGGCCACATATTTTGTGATGGATGTGGTCATATTGAATCATGTCGAATATCAGAATTTTGATATTCGAACATCGAGATATGGTTGTGTTGACTTTGGAGGGCAGGAATCAAAATTTTCTACATCAATATAAAATCTTAAGTAATTTTTAAGGGGTATGAATAGAAATCTATTTTATCCCCACATCGGCGGCCACATACGGTTTGATATATGGGGTCATTTGGAGGATTATATTGAATATCAGAATCCTGATATTCGAATTTTGATGTGTTTCGCTATATCGACTTTTAAGGCCCCGTATTTAAAATTGTGTTCATCAACTTTTAATATTCAATTACATTTAGGGCGATGAATAGAAATCTATTAAAACACCACATCGGTGGCCACATATTTTGTGATGGATGTGGTCATATTGAATCATATCGAATATCAGAATTCTGATATTCGAACATCGAGATATGGTTGTGTTGACTTTGGAGGGCAGGAATCAAAATTTTCTACATTAATATAAAATATTAAGTAATTTTTAAGGGGTATGAATAGAAATCTATTTTATCCCCACATCGGCGGCCACATACGGTTTGATATATGGGGTCATATGGAGGATTATATTGAATATCAGAATCCTGATATTCGAATTTTGATGTGTTTCGCTATATGGACTTTTAAGGCCCCGGAATTAAATTGTTTAAATCAACTTTTAATATTCAATTACATTTAGGGCGATGAATAGAAATCTACTAAAACACCACATCGGTGGCCACATATTTTGTGATGGATGTGGTCATATTGAATCATGTCGAATATCAGAATTCTGATATTCGAACATCGAGATATGGTTGTGTTGACTTTGGAGAGCAGGAATCAAAATTTTCTACATCAATATAAAATATTAAGTAATTTTAAAGGGGAATGAATAGAAATCTATTTTATCCCCACATCGGCGGCCACATACGGTTTAATATATGGGGTCATATGGAGGAATATATTGAATATCAGAATCCTGACATTCGATTTTGATGTGTTTCTTTATATGGACTTTTAAGGACCCGGAATTAAAATTGTTTAAATCAACTTTTAATATTCAATTACATTTAGGGCGATGAATAGAAATCTACTAAAACACCACATCGGTGGCCACATATTTTGTGATGGATGTGGTCATATTGAATCATGTCGAATATCAGAATTCTGATATTCGAACATCGAGATATGGTTGTGTTGACTTTGGAGAGCAGGAATCAAAATTTTCTACATCAATATAAAATATTAAGTAATTTTAAAGGGGAATGAATAGAAATCTATTTTATCCCCACATCGGCGGCCACATACGGTTTAATATATGGGGTCATATGGAGGAATATATTGAATATCAGAATCCTGACATTCGATTTTGATGTGTTTCTTTATATGGACTTTTAAGGACCCGGAATTAAAATTGTTTAAATCAACTTTTAATATTCAATTACATTTAGGGCGATGAATAGAAATCTATTAAAACACCACATCGGTGGCCACATATTTTGTGATGGATTTGGTCATATTGAATCATGTCGAATATCAGAATTCTGATATTCGAACATCGAGATATGGTTGTGTTGACTTTGGAGGGCAGGAATCAAAATTTTCTACATCAATATAAAATATTAAGTAATTTTAAAGGGGAATTAATAGAAATCTATTTTATCCCCACATCGGCGGCCACATACGGTTTAATATATGGGGTCATATGGAGGAATATATTGAATATCAGAATCCTGACATTCGATTTTGATGTGTTTCGCTATATGGACTTTTAATTCCCCGGAATTAAAATTGTTTAAATCAACTTTTAATATTCAATTACATTTAGGGCGATGAATAGAAATCTATTAAAACACCACATCGGTGGCCACATATTTTGTGATGGATTTGGTCATATTGAATCATGTCGAATATCAGAATTCTGATATTCGAACATCGAGATATGGTTGTGTTGACTTTGGAGGGCAGGAATCAAAATTTTCTACATCAATATAAAATATTAAGTAATTTTAAAGGGGACTTAATAGAAATCTATTTTATCCCCACATCGGCGGCCACATACGGTTTGATATATGGGGTCATATGGAGGAATATATTGAATATCAGAATCCTGACATTCGATTTTGATGTGTTTCGCTATATGGACTTTTAAGGCCCCGGAATTAAAATTGTTTAAATCAACTTTTAATATTCAATTACATTTAGGGCGATGAATAGAAATCTATTAAAACACCACATCGGTGGCCACATATTTTGTGATGGATGTGGTCATATTGAATCATGTCGAATATCAGAATTCTGATATTCGAACATCGAGATATGGTTGTGTTGACTTTGGAGGGCAGGAATCAAAATTTTCTACATCAATATAAAAAATTAAGTAATTTTAAAGGGGACTTAATAGAAATCTATTTTATCCCCACATCGGCGGCCACATACGGTTTGATATATGGGGTCATATGGAGGAATATATTGAATATCAGAATCCTGACATTCGATTTTGATGTGTTTCGCTATATGGACTTTTAAGGCCCCGGAATTAAAATTGTTTAAATCAACTTTTAATATTCAATTACATTTAGGGCGATGAATAGAAATCTATTAAAACACCACATCGGTGGCCACATATTTTGTGATGGATGTGGTCATATTGAATCATGTCGAATATCAGAATTCTGATATTCGAACATCGAGATATGGTTGTGTTGACTTTGGAGGGCAGGAATCAAAATTTTCTACATCAATATAAAATATTAAGTAATTTTAAAGGGGACTTAATAGAAATCTATTTTTTCCCCACATCGGCGGCCACATACGGTTTGATATATGGGGTCATATGGAGGAATATATTGAATATCAGAATCCTGACATTCGATTTTGATGTGTTTCGCTATATGGACTTTTAAGGCCCCGGAATTAAAATTGTTTAAATCAACTTTTAATATTCAATTACATTTAGGGCGATGAATAGAAATCTATTAAAACACCACATCGGTGGCCAAATATTTTGTGATGGATGTGGTCATATTTAATCATGTCGAATATCAGAATTCTGATATTCGAATATCGAGATATGGTTGTGTTGACTTTGGAGGGCAGGAATCAAAATTTTCTACATCAATATAAAATATTAAGTAATTTTTAAGGGGTATGAATAGAAATATATTTTATCACCACATCGGCGGCCACATACGGTTTGATATATGGGGTCATATGGAGGATTATATTGAATATCAGAATCCTGATATTCGAATTTTGATGTGTTTCGCTATATGGACTTTTAAGGCCCTGGAATTAAAATTGTTTAAATCAACTTTTAATATTCAATTACATTTAGGTGGATGAATAAAAATCTAATAAAACACCACATCGGTGGCCACATAATTTTTGATGGATGTGGTCATATTGAATCATATCGAATATCAGAATTCTGATATTCGAACATCGAGATATGGTTGTGTTGACTTTGGAGGGCAGGAATCAAAATTTTCTACATTAATATAAAATATTAAGTAATTTTTAAGGGGTATGAATAGAAATCTATTTTATCCCCACATCGGCGGCCACATACGGTTTGATATATGGGGTCATATGGAGGATTATATTGAATATCAGAATCCTGATATTCGAATTTTGATGTGTTTCGCTATATGGACTTTTAAGGCCCCGGAATTAAAATTGTTTAAATCAACTTTTAATATTCAATTACATTTAGGGCGATGAATAGAAATCTATTAAAACACCACATCGGTGGCCACATATTTTGTGATGGATTTGGTCATATTGAATCATGTCGAATATCAGAATTCTGATATTCGAACATCGAGATATGGTTGTGTTGACTTTGGAGGGCAGGAATCAAAATTTTCTACATCAATATAAAATATTAAGTAATTTTAAAGGGGACTTAATAGAAATCTATTTTATCCCCACATCGGCGGCCACATACGGTTTGATATATGGGGTCATATGGAGGAATATATTGAATATCAGAATCCTGACATTCGATTTTGATGTGTTTCGCTATATGGACTTTTAAGGCCCCGGAATTAAAATTGTTTAAATCAACTTTTAATATTCAATTACATTTAGGGCGATGAATAGAAATCTATTAAAACACCACATCGGTGGCCACATATTTTGTGATGGATGTGGTCATATTGAATCATGTCGAATATCAGAATTCTGATATTCGAACATCGAGATATGGTTGTGTTGACTTTGGAGGGCAGGAATCAAAATTTTCTACATCAATATAAAAAATTAAGTAATTTTAAAGGGGACTTAATAGAAATCTATTTTATCCCCACATCGGCGGCCACATACGGTTTGATATATGGGGTCATATGGAGGAATATATTGAATATCAGAATCCTGACATTCGATTTTGATGTGTTTCGCTATATGGACTTTTAAGGCCCCGGAATTAAAATTGTTTAAATCAACTTTTAATATTCAATTACATTTAGGGCGATGAATAGAAATCTATTAAAACACCACATCGGTGGCCACATATTTTGTGATGGATGTGGTCATATTGAATCATGTCGAATATCAGAATTCTGATATTCGAACATCGAGATATGGTTGTGTTGACTTTGGAGGGCAGGAATCAAAATTTTCTACATCAATATAAAATATTAAGTAATTTTAAAGGGGACTTAATAGAAATCTATTTTTTCCCCACATCGGCGGCCACATACGGTTTGATATATGGGGTCATATGGAGGAATATATTGAATATCAGAATCCTGACATTCGATTTTGATGTGTTTCGCTATATGGACTTTTAAGGCCCCGGAATTAAAATTGTTTAAATCAACTTTTAATATTCAATTACATTTAGGGCGATGAATAGAAATCTATTAAAACACCACATCGGTGGCCAAATATTTTGTGATGGATGTGGTCATATTTAATCATGTCGAATATCAGAATTCTGATATTCGAATATCGAGATATGGTTGTGTTGACTTTGGAGGGCAGGAATCAAAATTTTCTACATCAATATAAAATATTAAGTAATTTTTAAGGGGTATGAATAGAAATATATTTTATCACCACATCGGCGGCCACATACGGTTTGATATATGGGGTCATATGGAGGATTATATTGAATATCAGAATCCTGATATTCGAATTTTGATGTGTTTCGCTATATGGACTTTTAAGGCCCTGGAATTAAAATTGTTTAAATCAACTTTTAATATTCAATTACATTTAGGTGGATGAATAAAAATCTAATAAAACACCACATCGGTGGCCACATAATTTTTGATGGATGTGGTCATATTGAATCATGTCGAATATCAGAATTCTGATATTCGAACATCGAGATATGGTTGTGTTGACTTTGGAGGGCAGGAATCAAAATTTTCTACATCAATATAAAATATTAAGTAATTTTAAAGGGGACTTAATAGAAATCTATTTTATCCCCACATCGGCGGCCACATACGGTTTGATATATGGGGTCATATGGAGGAATATATTGAATATCAGAATCCTGACATTCGATTTTGATGTGTTTCGCTATATGGACTTTTAAGGCCCCGGAATTAAAATTGTTTAAATCAACTTTTAATATTCAATTACATTTAGGGCGATGAATAGAAATCTATTAAAACACCACATCGGTGGCCACATATTTTGTGATGGATGTGGTCATATTGAATCATGTCGAATATCAGAATTCTGATATTCGAACATCGAGATATGGTTGTGTTGACTTTGGAGGGCAGGAATCAAAATTTTCTACATCAATATAAAAAATTAAGTAATTTTAAAGGGGACTTAATAGAAATCTATTTTATCCCCACATCGGCGGCCACATACGGTTTGATATATGGGGTCATATGGAGGAATATATTGAATATCAGAATCCTGACATTCGATTTTGATGTGTTTCGCTATATGGACTTTTAAGGCCCCGGAATTAAAATTGTTTAAATCAACTTTTAATATTCAATTACATTTAGGGCGATGAATAGAAATCTATTAAAACACCACATCGGTGGCCACATATTTTGTGATGGATGTGGTCATATTGAATCATGTCGAATATCAGAATTCTGATATTCGAACATCGAGATATGGTTGTGTTGACTTTGGAGGGCAGGAATCAAAATTTTCTACATCAATATAAAATATTAAGTAATTTTAAAGGGGACTTAATAGAAATCTATTTTTTCCCCACATCGGCGGCCACATACGGTTTGATATATGGGGTCATATGGAGGAATATATTGAATATCAGAATCCTGACATTCGATTTTGATGTGTTTCGCTATATGGACTTTTAAGGCCCCGGAATTAAAATTGTTTAAATCAACTTTTAATATTCAATTACATTTAGGGCGATGAATAGAAATCTATTAAAACACCACATCGGTGGCCAAATATTTTGTGATGGATGTGGTCATATTTAATCATGTCGAATATCAGAATTCTGATATTCGAATATCGAGATATGGTTGTGTTGACTTTGGAGGGCAGGAATCAAAATTTTCTACATCAATATAAAATATTAAGTAATTTTTAAGGGGTATGAATAGAAATATATTTTATCACCACATCGGCGGCCACATACGGTTTGATATATGGGGTCATATGGAGGATTATATTGAATATCAGAATCCTGATATTCGAATTTTGATGTGTTTCGCTATATGGACTTTTAAGGCCCTGGAATTAAAATTGTTTAAATCAACTTTTAATATTCAATTACATTTAGGTGGATGAATAAAAATCTAATAAAACACCACATCGGTGGCCACATAATTTTTGATGGATGTGGTCATATTGAATCATATCGAATATCAGAATTCTGATATTCGAACATCGAGATATGGTTGTGTTGACTTTGGAGGGCAGGAATCAAAATTTTCTACATTAATATAAAATATTAAGTAATTTTTAAGGGGTATGAATAGAAATCTATTTTATCCCCACATCGGCGGCCACATACGGTTTGATATATGGGGTCATATGGAGGATTATATTGAATATCAGAATCCTGATATTCGAATTTTGATGTGTTTCGCTATATGGACTTTTAAGGCCCCGGAATTAAAATTGTTTAAATCAACTTTTAATATTCAATTACATTTAGGGCGATGAATAGAAATCTTCTAAAACACCACATCGGTGGCCACATATTTTGTGATGGATGTGGTCATATTGAATCATGTCGAATATCAGAATTCTGATATTCGAACATCGAGATATGGTTGTGTTGACTTTGGAGAGCAGGAATCAAAATTTTCTACATCAATATAAAATATTAAGTAATTTTAAAGGGGAATTAATAGAAATCTATTTTATCCCCACATCGGTGGCCACATACGGTTTAATATATGGGGTCATATGGAGGAATATATTGAATATCAGAATCCTGACATTCGATTTTGATGTGTTTCTTTATATGGACTTTTAAGGACCCGGAATTAAAATTGTTTAAATCAACTTTTAATATTCAATTACATTTAGGGCGATGAGAGGAAATCTATTAAAACACCACATCGGTGGCCACATATTTTGTGATGGATTTGGTCATATTGAATCATGTCGAATATCAGAATTCTGATATTCGAACATCGAGATATGGTTGTGTTGACTTTGGAGGGCAGGAATCAAAATTTTCTACATCAATATAAAATATTAAGTAATTTTAAAGGGGACTTAATAGAAATCTATTTTATCCCCACATCGGCGGCCACATACGGTTTGATATATGGGGTCATATGGAGGAATATATTGAATATCAGAATCCTGACATTCGATTTTGATGTGTTTCGCTATATGGACTTTTAAGGCCCCGGAATTAAAATTGTTTAAATCAACTTTTAATATTCAATTACATTTAGGGCGATGAATAGAAATCTATTAAAACACCACATCGGTGGCCACATATTTTGTGATGGATGTGGTCATATTGAATCATGTCGAATATCAGAATTCTGATATTCGAACATCGAGATATGGTTGTGTTGACTTTGGAGGGCAGGAATCAAAATTTTCTACATCAATATAAAATATTAAGTAATTTTAAAGGGGACTTAATAGAAATCTATTTTTTCCCCACATCGGCGGCCACATACGGTTTGATATATGGGGTCATATGGAGGAATATATTGAATATCAGAATCTTGACATTCGATTTTGATGTGTTTCGCTATATGGACTTTTAAGGCCCCGGAATTAAAATTGTTTAAATCAACTTTTAATATTCAATTACATTTAGGGCGATGAATAGAAATCTATTAAAACACCACATCGGTGGCCACATATTTTGTGATGGATGTGGTCATATTGAATCATGTCGAATATCAGAATTTTGATATTCGAACATCGAGATATGGTTGTGTTGACTTTGGAGGGCAGGAATCAAAATTTTCTACATCAATATAAAATCTTAAGTAATTTTTAAGGGGTATGAATAGAAATCTATTTTATCCCCACATCGGCGGCCACATACGGTTTGATATATGGGGTCATTTGGAGGATTATATTGAATATCAGAATCCTGATATTCGAATTTTGATGTGTTTCGCTATATCGACTTTTAAGGCCCCGTATTTAAAATTGTGTTCATCAACTTTTAATATTCAATTACATTTAGGGCGATGAATAGAAATCTATTAAAACACCACATCGGTGGCCACATATTTTGTGATGGATGTGGTCATATTGAATCATGTCGAATATCAGAATTCTGATATTCGAACATCGAGATATGGTTGTGTTGACTTTGGAGGGCAGGAATCAAAATTTTCTACATCAATATAAAATATTAAGTAATTTTTAAGGGGTATGAATAGAAATATATTTTATCACCACATCGGCGGCCACATACGGTTTGATATATGGGGTCATATGGAGGATTATATTGAATATCAGAATCCTGATATTCGAATTTTGATGTGTTTCGCTATATGGACTTTTAAGGCCCTGGAATTAAAATTGTTTAAATCAACTTTTAATATTCAATTACATTTAGGTGGATGAATAAAAATCTAATAAAACACCACATCGGTGGCCACATAATTTGTGATGGATGTGGTCTTATTGAATCATATCGAATATCAGAATTCTGATATTCGAACATCGAGATATGGTTGTGTTGACTTTGGAGGGCAGGAATCAAAATTTTCTACATCAATATAAAATATTAAGTAATTTTTAAGGGGTATAAATAGAAATCTATTTTATCCCCACATCGGCGGCCACATACGGTTTGATATATGGGGTCATATGGAGGATTATATTGAATATCAGAATCCTGATATTCGAATTTTGATGTGTTTCGCTATATGGACTTTTAAGGCCCCGGAATTAAAATTGTTTAAATCAACTTTTAATATTCAATTACATTTAGGGCGATGAATAGAAATCTACTAAAACACCACATCGGTGGCCACATATTTTGTGATGGATGTGGTCATATTGAATCATGTCGAATATCAGAATTCTGATATTCGAACATCGAGATATGGTTGTGTTGACTTTGGAGAGCAGGAATCAAAATTTTCTACATCAATATAAAATATTAAGTAATTTTAAAGGGGAATTAATAGAAATCTATTTTATCCCCACATCGGCGGCCACATACGGTTTAATATATGGGGTCATATGGAGGAATATATTGAATATCAGAATCCTGACATTCGATTTTGATGTGTTTCGCTATATGGACTTTTAATTCCCCGGAATTAAAATTGTTTAAATCAACTTTTAATATTCAATTACATTTAGGGCGATGAATAGAAATCTATTAAAACACCACATCGGTGGCCACATATTTTGTGATGGATTTGGTCATATTGAATCATGTCGAATATCAGAATTCTGATATTCGAACATCGAGATATGGTTGTGTTGACTTTGGAGGGCAGGAATCAAAATTTTCTACATCAATATAAAATATTAAGTAATTTTAAAGGGGACTTAATAGAAATCTATTTTATCCCCACATCGGCGGCCACATACGGTTTGATATATGGGGTCATATGGAGGAATATATTGAATATCAGAATCCTGACATTCGATTTTGATGTGTTTCGCTATATGGACTTTTAAGGCCCCGGAATTAAAATTGTTTAAATCAACTTTTAATATTCAATTACATTTAGGGCGATGAATAGAAATCTATTAAAACACCACATCGGTGGCCACATATTTTGTGATGGATGTGGTCATATTGAATCATGTCGAATATCAGAATTCTGATATTCGAACATCGAGATATGGTTGTGTTGACTTTGGAGGGCAGGAATCAAAATTTTCTACATCAATATAAAATATTAAGTAATTTTAAAGGGGACTTAATAGAAATCTATTTTTTCCCCACATCGGCGGCCACATACGGTTTGATATATGGGGTCATATGGAGGAATATATTGAATATCAGAATCTTGACATTCGATTTTGATGTGTTTCGCTATATGGACTTTTAAGGCCCCGGAATTAAAATTGTTTAAATCAACTTTTAATATTCAATTACATTTAGGGCGATGAATAGAAATCTATTAAAACACCACATCGGTGGCCACATATTTTGTGATGGATGTGGTCATATTGAATCATGTCGAATATCAGAATTTTGATATTCGAACATCGAGATATGGTTGTGTTGACTTTGGAGGGCAGGAATCAAAATTTTCTACATCAATATAAAATCTTAAGTAATTTTTAAGGGGTATGAATAGAAATCTATTTTATCCCCACATCGGCGGCCACATACGGTTTGATATATGGGGTCATTTGGAGGATTATATTGAATATCAGAATCCTGATATTCGAATTTTGATGTGTTTCGCTATATCGACTTTTAAGGCCCCGTATTTAAAATTGTGTTCATCAACTTTTAATATTCAATTACATTTAGGGCGATGAATAGAAATCTATTAAAACACCACATCGGTGGCCACATATTTTGTGATGGATGTGGTCATATTGAATCATGTCGAATATCAGAATTCTGATATTCGAACATCGAGATATGGTTGTGTTGACTTTGGAGGGCAGGAATCAAAATTTTCTACATCAATATAAAATATTAAGTAATTTTTAAGGGGTATGAATAGAAATATATTTTATCACCACATCGGCGGCCACATACGGTTTGATATATGGGGTCATATGGAGGATTATATTGAATATCAGAATCCTGATATTCGAATTTTGATGTGTTTCGCTATATGGACTTTTAAGGCCCTGGAATTAAAATTGTTTAAATCAACTTTTAATATTCAATTACATTTAGGTGGATGAATAAAAATCTAATAAAACACCACATCGGTGGCCACATAATTTGTGATGGATGTGGTCTTATTGAATCATATCGAATATCAGAATTCTGATATTCGAACATCGAGATATGGTTGTGTTGACTTTGGAGGGCAGGAATCAAAATTTTCTACATCAATATAAAATATTAAGTAATTTTTAAGGGGTATAAATAGAAATCTATTTTATCCCCACATCGGCGGCCACATACGGTTTGATATATGGGGTCATATGGAGGATTATATTGAATATCAGAATCCTGATATTCGAATTTTGATGTGTTTCGCTATATGGACTTTTAAGGCCCCGGAATTAAAATTGTTTAAATCAACTTTTAATATTCAATTACATTTAGGGCGATGAATAGAAATCTACTAAAACACCACATCGGTGGCCACATATTTTGTGATGGATGTGGTCATATTGAATCATGTCGAATATCAGAATTCTGATATTCGAACATCGAGATATGGTTGTGTTGACTTTGGAGAGCAGGAATCAAAATTTTCTACATCAATATAAAATATTAAGTAATTTTAAAGGGGAATTAATAGAAATCTATTTTATCCCCACATCGGCGGCCACATACGGTTTAATATATGGGGTCATATGGAGGAATATATTGAATATCAGAATCCTGACATTCGATTTTGATGTGTTTCGCTATATGGACTTTTAATTCCCCGGAATTAAAATTGTTTAAATCAACTTTTAATATTCAATTACATTTAGGGCGATGAATAGAAATCTATTAAAACACCACATCGGTGGCCACATATTTTGTGATGGATTTGGTCATATTGAATCATGTCGAATATCAGAATTCTGATATTCGAACATCGAGATATGGTTGTGTTGACTTTGGAGGGCAGGAATCAAAATTTTCTACATCAATATAAAATATTAAGTAATTTTAAAGGGGACTTAATAGAAATCTATTTTATCCCCACATCGGCGGCCACATACGGTTTGATATATGGGGTCATATGGAGGAATATATTGAATATCAGAATCCTGACATTCGATTTTGATGTGTTTCGCTATATGGACTTTTAAGGCCCCGGAATTAAAATTGTTTAAATCAACTTTTAATATTCAATTACATTTAGGGCGATGAATAGAAATCTATTAAAACACCACATCGGTGGCCACATATTTTGTGATGGATGTGGTCATATTGAATCATGTCGAATATCAGAATTCTGATATTCGAACATCGAGATATGGTTGTGTTGACTTTGGAGAGCAGGAATCAAAATTTTCTACATCAATATAAAATATTAAGTAATTTTAAAGGGGAATTAATAGAAATCTATTTTATCCCCACATCCGCGGCCACATACGGTTTAATATATGGGGTCATATGGAGGAATATATTGAATATCAGAATCCTGACATTCGATTTTGATGTGTTTCTTTATATGGACTTTTAAGGCCCCGGAATTAAAATAGTTTAAATCATATTTTAATATTCAATTACATTTAGGGCGATGAATAGAAATCTATTAAAACACCACATCGGTGGCCACATATTTTGTGATGGATTTGGTCATATTGAATCATGTCGAATATCAGAATTCTGATATTCGAACATCGAGATATGGTTGTGTTGACTTTGGAGGGCAGGAATCAAAATTTTCTACATCAATATAAAATATTAAGTAATTTTAAAGGGGACTTAATAGAAATCTATTTTATCCCCACATCGGCGGCCACATACGGTTTGATATATGGGGTCATATGGAGGAATATATTGAATATCAGAATCCTGACATTCGATTTTGATGTGTTTCGCTATATGGACTTTTAAGGCCCCGGAATTAAAATTGTTTAAATCAACTTTTAATATTCAATTACATTTAGGGCGATGAATAGAAATCTATTAAAACACCACATCGGTGGCCACATATTTTGTGATGGATGTGGTCATATTGAATCATGTCGAATATCAGAATTCTGATATTCGAACATCGAGATATGGTTGTGTTGACTTTGGAGGGCAGGAATCAAAATTTTCTACATCAATATAAAATATTAAGTAATTTTAAAGGGGACTTAATAGAAATCTATTTTTTCCCCACATCGGCGGCCACATACGGTTTGATATATGGGGTCATATGGAGGAATATATTGAATATCAGAATCTTGACATTCGATTTTGATGTGTTTCGCTATATGGACTTTTAAGGCCCCGGAATTAAAATTGTTTAAATCAACTTTTAATATTCAATTACATTTAGGGCGATGAATAGAAATCTATTAAAACACCACATCGGTGGCCACATATTTTGTGATGGATGTGGTCATATTGAATCATGTCGAATATCAGAATTTTGATATTCGAACATCGAGATATGGTTGTGTTGACTTTGGAGGGCAGGAATCAAAATTTTCTACATCAATATAAAATCTTAAGTAATTTTTAAGGGGTATGAATAGAAATCTATTTTATCCCCACATCGGCGGCCATATACGGTTTGATATATGGGGTCATATGGAGGATTATATTGAATATCAGAATCCTGATATTCGAATTTTGATGTGTTTCGCTATATGGACTTTTAAGGCCCTGGAATTAAAATTGTTTAAATCAACTTTTAATATTCAATTACATTTAGGTGGATGAATAAAAATCTAATAAAACACCACATCGGTGGCCACATAATTTTTGATGGATGTGGTCATATTGAATCATATCGAATATCAGAATTCTGATATTCGAACATCGAGATATGGTTGTGTTGACTTTGGAGGGCAGGAATCAAAATTTTCTACATTAATATAAAATATTAAGTAATTTTTAAGGGGTATGAATAGAAATCTATTTTATCCCCACATCGGCGGCCACATACGGTTTGATATATGGGGTCATATGGAGGATTATATTGAATATCAGAATCCTGATATTCGAATTTTGATGTGTTTCGCTATATGGACTTTTAAGGCCCCGGAATTAAATTGTTTAAATCAACTTTTAATATTCAATTACATTTAGGGCGATGAATAGAAATCTACTAAAACACCACATCGGTGGCCACATATTTTGTGATGGATGTGGTCATATTGAATCATGTCGAATATCAGAATTCTGATATTCGAACATCGAGATATGGTTGTGTTGACTTTGGAGAGCAGGAATCAAAATTTTCTACATCAATATAAAATATTAAGTAATTTTAAAGGGGAATGAATAGAAATCTATTTTATCCCCACATCGGCGGCCACATACGGTTTAATATATGGGGTCATATGGAGGAATATATTGAATATCAGAATCCTGACATTCGATTTTGATGTGTTTCTTTATATGGACTTTTAAGGACCCGGAATTAAAATTGTTTAAATCAACTTTTAATATTCAATTACATTTAGGGCGATGAATAGAAATCTATTAAAACACCACATCGGTGGCCACATATTTTGTGATGGATTTGGTCATATTGAATCATGTCGAATATCAGAATTCTGATATTCGAACATCGAGATATGGTTGTGTTGACTTTGGAGGGCAGGAATCAAAATTTTCTACATCAATATAAAATATTAAGTAATTTTAAAGGGGAATTAATAGAAATCTATTTTATCCCCACATCGGCGGCCACATACGGTTTAATATATGGGGTCATATGGAGGAATATATTGAATATCAGAATCCTGACATTCGATTTTGATGTGTTTCGCTATATGGACTTTTAATTCCCCGGAATTAAAATTGTTTAAATCAACTTTTAATATTCAATTACATTTAGGGCGATGAATAGAAATCTATTAAAACACCACATCGGTGGCCACATATTTTGTGATGGATTTGGTCATATTGAATCATGTCGAATATCAGAATTCTGATATTCGAACATCGAGATATGGTTGTGTTGACTTTGGAGGGCAGGAATCAAAATTTTCTACATCAATATAAAATATTAAGTAATTTTAAAGGGGACTTAATAGAAATCTATTTTATCCCCACATCGGCGGCCACATACGGTTTGATATATGGGGTCATATGGAGGAATATATTGAATATCAGAATCCTGACATTCGATTTTGATGTGTTTCGCTATATGGACTTTTAAGGCCCCGGAATTAAAATTGTTTAAATCAACTTTTAATATTCAATTACATTTAGGGCGATGAATAGAAATCTATTAAAACACCACATCGGTGGCCACATATTTTGTGATGGATGTGGTCATATTGAATCATGTCGAATATCAGAATTCTGATATTCGAACATCGAGATATGGTTGTGTTGACTTTGGAGGGCAGGAATCAAAATTTTCTACATTAATATAAAATATTAAGTAATTTTTAAGGGGTATGAATAGAAATCTATTTTATCCCCACATCGGCGGCCACATACGGTTTGATATATGGGGTCATATGGAGGATTATATTGAATATCAGAATCCTGATATTCGAATTTTGATGTGTTTCGCTATATGGACTTTTAAGGCCCCGGAATTAAAATTGTTTAAATCAACTTTTAATATTCAATTACATTTAGGGCGATGAATAGAAATCTACTAAAACACCACATCGGTGGCCACATATTTTGTGATGGATGTGGTCATATTGAATCATGTCGAATATCAGAATTCTGATATTCGAACATCGAGATATGGTTGTGTTGACTTTGGAGAGCAGGAATCAAAATTTTCTACATCAATATAAAATATTAAGTAATTTTAAAGGGGAATTAATAGAAATCTATTTTATCCCCACATCCGCGGCCACATACGGTTTAATATATGGGGTCATATGGAGGAATATATTGAATATCAGAATCCTGACATTCGATTTTGATGTGTTTCTTTATATGGACTTTTAAGGCCCCGGAATTAAAATAGTTTAAATCAACTTTTAATATTCAATTACATTTAGGGCGATGAATAGAAATCTATTAAAACACCACATCGGTGGCCACATATTTTGTGATGGATTTGGTCATATTGAATCATGTCGAATATCAGAATTCTGATATTCGAACATCGAGATATGGTTGTGTTGACTTTGGAGGGCAGGAATCAAAATTTTCTACATCAATATAAAATATTAAGTAATTTTAAAGGGGACTTAATAGAAATCTATTTTATCCCCACATCGGCGGCCACATACGGTTTGATATATGGGGTCATATGGAGGAATATATTGAATATCAGAATCCTGACATTCGATTTTGATGTGTTTCGCTATATGGACTTTTAAGGCCCCGGAATTAAAATTGTTTAAATCAACTTTTAATATTCAATTACATTTAGGGCGATGAATAGAAATCTATTAAAACACCACATCGGTGGCCACATATTTTGTGATGGATGTGGTCATATTGAATCATGTCGAATATCAGAATTCTGATATTCGAACATCGAGATATGGTTGTGTTGACTTTGGAGGGCAGGAATCAAAATTTTCTACATCAATATAAAATATTAAGTAATTTTAAAGGGGACTTAATAGAAATCTATTTTTTCCCCACATCGGCGGCCACATACGGTTTGATATATGGGGTCATATGGAGGAATATATTGAATATCAGAATCTTGACATTCGATTTTGATGTGTTTCGCTATATGGACTTTTAAGGCCCCGGAATTAAAATTGTTTAAATCAACTTTTAATATTCAATTACATTTAGGGCGATGAATAGAAATCTATTAAAACACCACATCGGTGGCCACATATTTTGTGATGGATGTGGTCATATTGAATCATGTCGAATATCAGAATTTTGATATTCGAACATCGAGATATGGTTGTGTTGACTTTGGAGGGCAGGAATCAAAATTTTCTACATCAATATAAAATCTTAAGTAATTTTTAAGGGGTATGAATAGAAATCTATTTTATCCCCACATCGGCGGCCATATACGGTTTGATATATGGGGTCATATGGAGGATTATATTGAATATCAGAATCCTGATATTCGAATTTTGATGTGTTTCGCTATATGGACTTTTAAGGCCCTGGAATTAAAATTGTTTAAATCAACTTTTAATATTCAATTACATTTAGGTGGATGAATAAAAATCTAATAAAACACCACATCGGTGGCCACATAATTTTTGATGGATGTGGTCATATTGAATCATATCGAATATCAGAATTCTGATATTCGAACATCGAGATATGGTTGTGTTGACTTTGGAGGGCAGGAATCAAAATTTTCTACATTAATATAAAATATTAAGTAATTTTTAAGGGGTATGAATAGAAATCTATTTTATCCCCACATCGGCGGCCACATACGGTTTGATATATGGGGTCATATGGAGGATTATATTGAATATCAGAATCCTGATATTCGAATTTTGATGTGTTTCGCTATATGGACTTTTAAGGCCCCGGAATTAAATTGTTTAAATCAACTTTTAATATTCAATTACATTTAGGGCGATGAATAGAAATCTACTAAAACACCACATCGGTGGCCACATATTTTGTGATGGATGTGGTCATATTGAATCATGTCGAATATCAGAATTCTGATATTCGAACATCGAGATATGGTTGTGTTGACTTTGGAGAGCAGGAATCAAAATTTTCTACATCAATATAAAATATTAAGTAATTTTAAAGGGGAATGAATAGAAATCTATTTTATCCCCACATCGGCGGCCAATACGGTTTAATATATGGGGTCATATGGAGGAATATATTGAATATCAGAATCCTGACATTCGATTTTGATGTGTTTCTTTATATGGACTTTTAAGGACCCGGAATTAAAATTGTTTAAATCAACTTTTAATATTCAATTACATTTAGGGCGATGAATAGAAATCTATTAAAACACCACATCGGTGGCCACATATTTTGTGATGGATTTGGTCATATTGAATCATGTCGAATATCAGAATTCTGATATTCGAACATCGAGATATGGTTGTGTTGACTTTGGAGGGCAGGAATCAAAATTTTCTACATCAATATAAAATATTAAGTAATTTTAAAGGGGAATTAATAGAAATCTATTTTATCCCCACATCGGCGGCCACATACGGTTTAATATATGGGGTCATATGGAGGAATATATTGAATATCAGAATCCTGACATTCGATTTTGATGTGTTTCGCTATATGGACTTTTAATTCCCCGGAATTAAAATTGTTTAAATCAACTTTTAATATTCAATTACATTTAGGGCGATGAATAGAAATCTATTAAAACACCACATCGGTGGCCACATATTTTGTGATGGATTTGGTCATATTGAATCATGTCGAATATCAGAATTCTGATATTCGAACATCGAGATATGGTTGTGTTGACTTTGGAGGGCAGGAATCAAAATTTTCTACATCAATATAAAATATTAAGTAATTTTAAAGGGGACTTAATAGAAATCTATTTTATCCCCACATCGGCGGCCACATACGGTTTGATATATGGGGTCATATGGAGGAATATATTGAATATCAGAATCCTGACATTCGATTTTGATGTGTTTCGCTATATGGACTTTTAAGGCCCCGGAATTAAAATTGTTTAAATCAACTTTTAATATTCAATTACATTTAGGGCGATGAATAGAAATCTATTAAAACACCACATCGGTGGCCACATATTTTGTGATGGATGTGGTCATATTGAATCATGTCGAATATCAGAATTCTGATATTCGAACATCGAGATATGGTTGTGTTGACTTTGGAGGGCAGGAATCAAAATTTTCTACATTAATATAAAATATTAAGTAATTTTTAAGGGGTATGAATAGAAATCTATTTTATCCCCACATCGGCGGCCACATACGGTTTGATATATGGGGTCATATGGAGGATTATATTGAATATCAGAATCCTGATATTCGAATTTTGATGTGTTTCGCTATATGGACTTTTAAGGCCCCGGAATTAAAATTGTTTAAATCAACTTTTAATATTCAATTACATTTAGGGCGATGAATAGAAATCTACTAAAACACCACATCGGTGGCCACATATTTTGTGATGGATGTGGTCATATTGAATCATGTCGAATATCAGAATTCTGATATTCGAACATCGAGATATGGTTGTGTTGACTTTGGAGAGCAGGAATCAAAATTTTCTACATCAATATAAAATATTAAGTAATTTTAAAGGGGAATTAATAGAAATCTATTTTATCCCCACATCCGCGGCCACATACGGTTTAATATATGGGGTCATATGGAGGAATATATTGAATATCAGAATCCTGACATTCGATTTTGATGTGTTTCTTTATATGGACTTTTAAGGCCCCGGAATTAAAATAGTTTAAATCAACTTTTAATATTCAATTACATTTAGGGCGATGAATAGAAATCTATTAAAACACCACATCGGTGGCCACATATTTTGTGATGGATTTGGTCATATTGAATCATGTCGAATATCAGAATTCTGATATTCGAACATCGAGATATGGTTGTGTTGACTTTGGAGGGCAGGAATCAAAATTTTCTACATCAATATAAAATATTAAGTAATTTTAAAGGGGACTTAATAGAAATCTATTTTATCCCCACATCGGCGGCCACATACGGTTTGATATATGGGGTCATATGGAGGAATATATTGAATATCAGAATCCTGACATTCGATTTTGATGTGTTTCGCTATATGGACTTTTAAGGCCCCGGAATTAAAATTGTTTAAATCAACTTTTAATATTCAATTACATTTAGGGCGATGAATAGAAATCTATTAAAACACCACATCGGTGGCCACATATTTTGTGATGGATGTGGTCATATTGAATCATGTCGAATATCAGAATTCTGATATTCGAACATCGAGATATGGTTGTGTTGACTTTGGAGAGCAGGAATCAAAATTTTCTACATCAATATAAAATATTAAGTAATTTTAAAGGGGAATTAATAGAAATCTATTTTATCCCCACATCCGCGGCCACATACGGTTTAATATATGGGGTCATATGGAGGAATATATTGAATATCAGAATCCTGACATTCGATTTTGATGTGTTTCTTTATATGGACTTTTAAGGCCCCGGAATTAAAATAGTTTAAATCAACTTTTAATATTCAATTACATTTAGGGCGATGAATAGAAATCTATTAAAACACCACATCGGTGGCCACATATTTTGTGATGGATTTGGTCATATTGAATCATGTCGAATATCAGAATTCTGATATTCGAACATCGAGATATGGTTGTGTTGACTTTGGAGGGCAGGAATCAAAATTTTCTACATCAATATAAAATATTAAGTAATTTTAAAGGGGACTTAATAGAAATCTATTTTATCCCCACATCGGCGGCCACATACGGTTTGATATATGGGGTCATATGGAGGAATATATTGAATATCAGAATCCTGACATTCGATTTTGATGTGTTTCGCTATATGGACTTTTAAGGCCCCGGAATTAAAATTGTTTAAATCAACTTTTAATATTCAATTACATTTAGGGCGATGAATAGAAATCTATTAAAACACCACATCGGTGCCCACATATTTTGTGATGGATGTGGTCATATTGAATCATGTCGAATATCAGAATTCTGATATTCGAACATCGAGATATGGTTGTGTTGACTTTGGAGGGCAGGAATCAAAATTTTCTACATCAATATAAAATATTAAGTAATTTTAAAGGGGACTTAATAGAAATCTATTTTTTCCCCACATCGGCGGCCACATACGGTTTGATATATGGGGTCATATGGAGGAATATATTGAATATCAGAATCTTGACATTCGATTTTGATGTGTTTCGCTATATGGACTTTTAAGGCCCCGGAATTAAAATTGTTTAAATCAACTTTTAATATTCAATTACATTTAGGGCGATGAATAGAAATCTATTAAAACACCACATCGGTGGCCACATATTTTGTGATGGATGTGGTCATATTGAATCATGTCGAATATCAGAATTTTGATATTCGAACATCGAGATATGGTTGTGTTGACTTTGGAGGGCAGGAATCAAAATTTTCTACATCAATATAAAATCTTAAGTAATTTTTAAGGGGTATGAATAGAAATCTATTTTATCCCCACATCGGCGGCCATATACGGTTTGATATATGGGGTCATATGGAGGATTATATTGAATATCAGAATCCTGATATTCGAATTTTGATGTGTTTCGCTATATGGACTTTTAAGGCCCTGGAATTAAAATTGTTTAAATCAACTTTTAATATTCAATTACATTTAGGTGGATGAATAAAAATCTAATAAAACACCACATCGGTGGCCACATAATTTTTGATGGATGTGGTCATATTGAATCATATCGAATATCAGAATTCTGATATTCGAACATCGAGATATGGTTGTGTTGACTTTGGAGGGCAGGAATCAAAATTTTCTACATTAATATAAAATATTAAGTAATTTTTAAGGGGTATGAATAGAAATCTATTTTATCCCCACATCGGCGGCCACATACGGTTTGATATATGGGGTCATATGGAGGATTATATTGAATATCAGAATCCTGATATTCGAATTTTGATGTGTTTCGCTATATGGACTTTTAAGGCCCCGGAATTAAATTGTTTAAATCAACTTTTAATATTCAATTACATTTAGGGCGATGAATAGAAATCTACTAAAACACCACATCGGTGGCCACATATTTTGTGATGGATGTGGTCATATTGAATCATGTCGAATATCAGAATTCTGATATTCGAACATCGAGATATGGTTGTGTTGACTTTGGAGAGCAGGAATCAAAATTTTCTACATCAATATAAAATATTAAGTAATTTTAAAGGGGAATGAATAGAAATCTATTTTATCCCCACATCGGCGGCCACATACGGTTTAATATATGGGGTCATATGGAGGAATATATTGAATATCAGAATCCTGACATTCGATTTTGATGTGTTTCTTTATATGGACTTTTAAGGACCCGGAATTAAAATTGTTTAAATCAACTTTTAATATTCAATTACATTTAGGGCGATGAATAGAAATCTATTAAAACACCACATCGGTGGCCACATATTTTGTGATGGATTTGGTCATATTGAATCATGTCGAATATCAGAATTCTGATATTCGAACATCGAGATATGGTTGTGTTGACTTTGGAGGGCAGGAATCAAAATTTTCTACATCAATATAAAATATTAAGTAATTTTAAAGGGGACTTAATAGAAATCTATTTTATCCCCACATCGGCGGCCACATACGGTTTGATATATGGGGTCATATGGAGGAATATATTGAATATCAGAATCCTGACATTCGATTTTGATGTGTTTCGCTATATGGACTTTTAAGGCCCCGGAATTAAATTGTTTAAATCAACTTTTAATATTCAATTACATTTAGGGCGATGAATAGAAATCTATTAAAACACCACATCGGTGGCCACATATTTTGTGATGGATTTGGTCATATTGAATCATGTCGAATATCAGAATTCTGATATTCGAACATCGAGATATGGTTGTGTTGACTTTGGAGGGCAGGAATCAAAATTTTCTACATCAATATAAAATATTAAGTAATTTTTAAGGGGTATGAATAGAAATCTATTTTATCCCCACATCGGCGGCCACATACGGTTTGATATATGGGGTCATATGGAGGATTATATTGAATATCAGAATCCTGATATTCGAATTTTGATGTGTTTCGCTATATGGACTTTTAAGGCCCCGGAATTAAATTGTTTAAATCAACTTTTAATATTCAATTACATTTAGGGCGATGAATAGAAATCTACTAAAACACCACATCGGTGGCCACATATTTTGTGATGGATGTGGTCATATTGAATCATGTCGAATATCAGAATTCTGATATTCGAACATCGAGATATGGTTGTGTTGACTTTGGAGAGCAGGAATCAAAATTTTCTACATCAATATAAAATATTAAGTAATTTTAAAGGGGAATTAATAGAAATCTATTTTATTCCCACATCGGCGGCCACATACGGTTTAATATATGGGGTCATATGGAGGAATATATTGAATATCAGAATCCTGACATTCGATTTTGATGTGTTTCTTTATATGGACTTTTAAGGACCCGGAATTAAAATTGTTTAAATCAACTTTTAATATTCAATTACATTTAGGGCGATGAATAGAAATCTATTAAAACACCACATCGGTGGCCACATATTTTGTGATGGATTTGGTCATATTGAATCATGTCGAATATCAGAATTCTGATATTCGAACATCGAGATATGGTTGTGTTGACTTTGGAGGGCAGGAATCAAAATTTTCTACATCAATATAAAATATTAAGTAATTTTAAAGGGGACTTAATAGAAATCTATTTTATCCCCACATCGGCGGCCACATACGGTTTGATATATGGGGTCATATGGAGGAATATATTGAATATCAGAATCCTGACATTCAATTTTGATGTGTTTCGCTATATGGACTTTTAAGGCCCCGGAATTAAAATTGTTTAAATCATCTTTTAATATTCAATTACATTTAGGGCGATGAATAGAAATCTATTAAAACACCACATCGGTGGCCACATATTTTGTGATGGATGTGGTCATATTGAATCATGTCGAATATCAGAATTCTGATATTCGAACATCGAGATATGGTTGTGTTGACTTTGGAGGGCAGGAATCAAAATTTTCTACATCAATATAAAATATTAAGTAATTTTAAAGGGGACTTAATAGAAATCTATTTTTTCCCCACATCGGCGGCCACATACGGTTTGATATATGGGGTCATATGGAGGAATATATTGAATATCAGAATCTTGACATTCGATTTTGATGTGTTTCGCTATATGGACTTTTAAGGCCCCGGAATTAAAATTGTTTAAATCAACTTTTAATATTCAATTACATTTAGGGCGATGAATAGAAATCTATTAAAACACCACATTGGTGGCCAAATAATTTGTGATGGATGTGGTCATATTGAATCATGTCGAATATAAGAATTCTGATATTCGAACATCGAGATATGGTAGTGTTGACTTTGGAGGGCAGGAATCAAAATTTTCTACATCAATATAAAATATTAAGTAATTTTAAAGGGGACTTAATAGAAATCTATTTTATCCCCACATCGGCGGTCACATAGGGTTTATATATGGGGTCATATGGAGGAATATATTGAATATCAGAATCCTGACATTCGATTTTGATGTGTTTCGCTATATGGACTTTTAAGGCCCCGGAATTAAAATTGTTTAAATCAACTTTTAATATTCAATTACATTTAGGGCGATGAATAGAAATCTATTAAAACACCACATCGGTTGCCAAATATTTTGTGATGGATGTGGTCATATTTAATCATGTCGAATATCAGAATTCTGATATTCGAACATCGAGATATGGTTGTGTTGACTTTGGAGGGCAGGAATCAAAATTTTCTACATCAATATAAAATATTAAGTAATTTTTAAGGGGTATGAATAGAAATCTATTTTATCCCCACATCGGCGGCCACATACGGTTTGATATATGGGGTCATATGGAGGATTATATTGAATATCAGAATCCTGATATTCGAATTTTGATGTGTTTCGCTATATGGACTTTTAAGGCCCCGGAATTAAATTGTTTAAATCAACTTTTAATATTCAATTACATTTAGGGCGATGAATAGAAATCTACTAAAACACCACATCGGTGGCCACATATTTTGTGATGGATGTGGTCATATTGAATCATGTCGAATATCAGAATTCTGATATTCGAACATCGAGATATGGTTGTGTTGACTTTGGAGAGCAGGAATCAAAATTTTCTACATCAATATAAAATATTAAGTAATTTTAAAGGGGAATTAATAGAAATCTATTTTATCCCCACATCGGCGGCCACATACGGTTTAATATATGGGGTCATATGGAGGAATATATTGAATATCAGAATCCTGACATTCGATTTTGATGTGTTTCATTATATGGACTTTTAAGGACCCGGAATTAAAATTGTTTAAATCAACTTTTAATATTCAATTACATTTAGGGCGATGAATAGAAATCTATTAAAACACCACATCGGTGGCCACATATTTTGTGATGGATTTGGTCATATTGAATCATGTCGAATATCAGAATTCTGATATTCGAACATCGAGATATGGTTGTGTTGACTTTGGAGGGCAGGAATCAAAATTTTCTACATCAATATAAAATATTAAGTAATTTTAAAGGGGACTTAATAGAAATCTATTTTATCCCCACATCGGCGGCCACATACGGTTTGATATATGGGGTCATATGGAGGAATATATTGAATATCAGAATCCTGACATTCAATTTTGATGTGTTTCGCTATATGGACTTTTAAGGCCCCGGAATTAAAATTGTTTAAATCAACTTTTAATATTCAATTACATTTAGGGCGATGAATAGAAATCTATTAAAACACCACATCGGTGGCCACATATTTTGTGATGGATGTGGTCATATTGAATCATGTCGAATATCAGAATTCTGATATTCGAACATCGAGATATGGTTGTGTTGACTTTGGAGGGCAGGAATCAAAATTTTCTACATCAATATAAAATATTAAGTAATTTTAAAGGGGACTTAATAGAAATCTATTTTTTCCCCACATCGGCGGCCACATACGGTTTGATATATGGGGTCATATGGAGGAATATATTGAATATCAGAATCTTGACATTCGATTTTGATGTGTTTCGCTATATGGACTTTTAAGGCCCCGGAATTAAAATTGTTTAAATCAACTTTTAATATTCAATTACATTTAGGGCGATGAATAGAAATCTATTAAAACACCACATTGGTGGCCAAATAATTTGTGATGGATGTGGTCATATTGAATCATGTCGAATATAAGAATTCTGATATTCGAACATCGAGATATGGTAGTGTTGACTTTGGAGGGCAGGAATCAAAATTTTCTACATCAATATAAAATATTAAGTAATTTTAAAGGGGACTTAATAGAAATCTATTTTATCCCCACATCGGCGGTCACATAGGGTTTATATATGGGGTCATATGGAGGAATATATTGAATATCAGAATCCTGACATTCGATTTTGATGTGTTTCGCTATATGGACTTTTAAGGCCCCGGAATTAAAATTGTTTAAATCAACTTTTAATATTCAATTACATTTAGGGCGATGAATAGAAATCTATTAAAACACCACATCGGTTGCCAAATATTTTGTGATGGATGTGGTCATATTTAATCATGTCGAATATCAGAATTCTGATATTCGAATATCGAGATATGGTTGTGTTGACTTTGGAGGGCAGGAATCAAAATTTTCTACATCTATATAAAATATTAAGTAATTTTTAAGGGGTATGAATAGAAATATATTTTATCACCACATCGGCGGCCACATACGGTTTGATATATGGGGTCATATGGAGGATTATATTGAATATCAGAATCCTGATATTCGAATTTTGATGTGTTTCGCTATATGGACTTTTAAGGCCCTGGAATTAAAATTGTTTAAATCAACTTTTAATATTCAATTACATTTAGGTGGATGAATAAAAATCTAATAAAACACCACATCGGTGGCCACATAATTTTTGATGGATGTGGTCATATTGAATCATATCGAATATCAGAATTCTGATATTCGAACATCGAGATATGGTTGTGTTGACTTTGGAGGGCAGGAATCAAAATTTTCTACATTAATATAAAATATTAAGTAATTTTTAAGGGGTATGAATAGAAATCTATTTTATCCCCACATCGGCGGCCACATACGGTTTGATATATGGGGTCATATGGAGGATTATATTGAATATCAGAATCCTGATATTCGAATTTTGATGTGTTTCGCTATATGGTCTTTTAAGGCCCCGGAATTAAAATTGTTTAAATCAACTTTTAATATTCAATTACATTTAGGGCGATGAATAGAAATCTACTAAAACACCACATCGGTGGCCACATATTTTGTGATGGATGTGGTCATATTGAATCATGTCGAATATCAGAATTCTGATATTCGAACATCGAGATATGGTTGTGTTGACTTTGGAGAGCAGGAATCAAAATTTTCTACATCAATATAAAATATTAAGTAATTTTAAAGGGGAATTAATAGAAATCTATTTTATCCCCACATCGGCGGCCACATACGGTTTAATATATGGGGTCATATGGAGGAATATATTGAATATCAGAATCCTGACATTCGATTTTGATGTGTTTCATTATATGGACTTTTAAGGACCCGGAATTAAAATTGTTTAAATCAACTTTTAATATTCAATTACATTTAGGGCGATGAATAGAAATCTATTAAAACACCACATCGGTGGCCACATATTTTGTGATGGATTTGGTCATATTGAATCATGTCGAATATCAGAATTCTGATATTCGAACATCGAGATATGGTTGTGTTGACTTTGGAGGGCAGGAATCAAAATTTTCTACATCAATATAAAATATTAAGTAATTTTAAAGGGGACTTAATAGAAATCTATTTTATCCCCACATCGGCGGCCACATACGGTTTGATATATGGGGTCATATGGAGGAATATATTGAATATCAGAATCCTGACATTCAATTTTGATGTGTTTCGCTATATGGACTTTTAAGGCCCCGGAATTAAAATTGTTTAAATCAACTTTTAATATTCAATTACATTTAGGGCGATGAATAGAAATCTATTAAAACACCACATCGGTGGCCACATATTTTGTGATGGATGTGGTCATATTGAATCATGTCGAATATCAGAATTCTGATATTCGAACATCGAGATATGGTTGTGTTGACTTTGGAGGGCAGGAATCAAAATTTTCTACATCAATATAAAATATTAAGTAATTTTAAAGGGGACTTAATAGAAATCTATTTTTTCCCCACATCGGCGGCCACATACGGTTTGATATATGGGGTCATATGGAGGAATATATTGAATATCAGAATCTTGACATTCGATTTTGATGTGTTTCGCTATATGGACTTTTAAGGCCCCGGAATTAAAATTGTTTAAATCAACTTTTAATATTCAATTACATTTAGGGCGATGAATAGAAATCTATTAAAACACCACATTGGTGGCCAAATAATTTGTGATGGATGTGGTCATATTGAATCATGTCGAATATAAGAATTCTGATATTCGAACATCGAGATATGGTAGTGTTGACTTTGGAGGGCAGGAATCAAAATTTTCTACATCAATATAAAATATTAAGTAATTTTAAAGGGGACTTAATAGAAATCTATTTTATCCCCACATCGGCGGTCACATAGGGTTTATATATGGGGTCATATGGAGGAATATATTGAATATCAGAATCCTGACATTCGATTTTGATGTGTTTCGCTATATGGACTTTTAAGGCCCCGGAATTAAAATTGTTTAAATCAACTTTTAATATTCAATTACATTTAGGGCGATGAATAGAAATCTATTAAAACACCACATCGGTTGCCAAATATTTTGTGATGGATGTGGTCATATTTAATCATGTCGAATATCAGAATTCTGATATTCGAATATCGAGATATGGTTGTGTTGACTTTGGAGGGCAGGAATCAAAATTTTCTACATCTATATAAAATATTAAGTAATTTTTAAGGGGTATGAATAGAAATATATTTTATCACCACATCGGCGGCCACATACGGTTTGATATATGGGGTCATATGGAGGATTATATTGAATATCAGAATCCTGATATTCGAATTTTGATGTGTTTCGCTATATGGACTTTTAAGGCCCTGGAATTAAAATTGTTTAAATCAACTTTTAATATTCAATTACATTTAGGTGGATGAATAAAAATCTAATAAAACACCACATCGGTGGCCACATAATTTTTGATGGATGTGGTCATATTGAATCATATCGAATATCAGAATTCTGATATTCGAACATCGAGATATGGTTGTGTTGACTTTGGAGGGCAGGAATCAAAATTTTCTACATTAATATAAAATATTAAGTAATTTTTAAGGGGTATGAATAGAAATCTATTTTATCCCCACATCGGCGGCCACATACGGTTTGATATATGGGGTCATATGGAGGATTATATTGAATATCAGAATCCTGATATTCGAATTTTGATGTGTTTCGCTATATGGTCTTTTAAGGCCCCGGAATTAAAATTGTTTAAATCAACTTTTAATATTCAATTACATTTAGGGCGATGAATAGAAATCTACTAAAACACCACATCGGTGGCCACATATTTTGTGATGGATGTGGTCATATTGAATCATGTCGAATATCAGAATTCTGATATTCGAACATCGAGATATGGTTGTGTTGACTTTGGAGAGCAGGAATCAAAATTTTCTACATCAATATAAAATATTAAGTAATTTTAAAGGGGAATTAATAGAAATCTATTTTATCCCCACATCGGCGGCCACATACGGTTTAATATATGGGGTCATATGGAGGAATATATTGAATATCAGAATCCTGACATTCGATTTTGATGTGTTTCTTTATATGGACTTTTAAGGACCCGGAATTAAAATTGTTTAAATCAACTTTTAATATTCAATTACATTTAGGGCGATGAATAGAAATCTATTCAAACACCACATCGGTGGCCACATATTTTGTGATGGATTTGGTCATATTGAATCATGTCGAATATCAGAATTCTGATATTCGAACATCGAGATATGGTTGTGTTGACTTTGGAGGGCAGGAATCAAAATTTTCTACATCAATATAAAATATTAAGTAATTTTAAAGGGGAATTAATAGAAATCTATTTTATCCCCACATCGGCGGCCACATACGGTTTAATATATGGGGTCATATGGAGGAATATATTGAATATCAGAATCCTGACATTCGATTTTGATGTGTTTCTTTATATGGACTTTTAAGGACCCGGAATTAAAATTGTTTAAATCAACTTTTAATATTCAATTACATTTAGGGCGATGAATAGAAATCTATTAAAACACCACATCGGTGGCCACATATTTTGTGATGGATTTGGTCATATTGAATCATGTCGAATATCAGAATTCTGATATTCGAACATCGAGATATGGTTGTGTTGACTTTGGAGGGCAGGAATCAAAATTTTCTACATCAATATAAAATATTAAGTAATTTTTAAGGGGTATGAATAGAAATCTATTTTATCCCCACATCGGCGGCCACATACGGTTTGATATATGGGGTCATATGGAGGATTATATTGAATATCAGAATCCTGATATTCGAATTTTGATGTGTTTCGCTATATGGACTTTTAAGGCCCCGGAATTAAATTGTTTAAATCAACTTTTAATATTCAATTACATTTAGGGCGATGAATAGAAATCTACTAAAACACCACATCGGTGGCCACATATTTTGTGATGGATGTGGTCATATTGAATCATGTCGAATATCAGAATTCTGATATTCGAACATCGAGATATGGTTGTGTTGACTTTGGAGAGCAGGAATCAAAATTTTCTACATCAATATAAAATATTAAGTAATTTTAAAGGGGAATTAATAGAAATCTATTTTATCCCCACATCGGCGGCCACATACGGTTTAATATATGGGGTCATATGGAGGAATATATTGAATATCAGAATCCTGACATTCGATTTTGATGTGTTTCTTTATATGGACTTTTAAGGACCCGGAATTAAAATTGTTTAAATCAACTTTTAATATTCAATTACATTTAGGGCGATGAATAGAAATCTATTAAAACACCACATCGGTGGCCACATATTTTGTGATGGATTTGGTCATATTGAATCATGTCGAATATCAGAATTCTGATATTCGAACATCGAGATATGGTTGTGTTGACTTTGGAGGGCAGGAATCAAAATTTTCTACATCAATATAAAATATTAAGTAATTTTAAAGGGGACTTAATAGAAATCTATTTTATCCCCACATCGGCGGCCACATACGGTTTGATATATGGGGTCATATGGAGGAATATATTGAATATCAGAATCCTGACATTCAATTTTGATGTGTTTCGCTATATGGACTTTTAAGGCCCCGGAATTAAAATTGTTTAAATCAACTTTTAATATTCAATTACATTTAGGGCGATGAATAGAAATCTATTAAAACACCACATCGGTGGCCACATATTTTGTGATGGATGTGGTCATATTGAATCATGTCGAATATCAGAATTCTGATATTCGAACATCGAGATATGGTTGTGTTGACTTTGGAGGGCAGGAATCAAAATTTTCTACATCAATATAAAATATTAAGTAATTTTAAAGGGGACTTAATAGAAATCTATTTTTTCCCCACATCGGCGGCCACATACGGTTTGATATATGGGGTCATATGGAGGAATATATTGAATATCAGAATCTTGACATTCGATTTTGATGTGTTTCGCTATATGGACTTTTAAGGCCCCGGAATTAAAATTGTTTAAATCAACTTTTAATATTCAATTACATTTAGGGCGATGAATAGAAATCTATTAAAACACCACATTGGTGGCCAAATAATTTGTGATGGATGTGGTCATATTGAATCATGTCGAATATAAGAATTCTGATATTCGAACATCGAGATATGGTAGTGTTGACTTTGGAGGGCAGGAATCAAAATTTTCTACATCAATATAAAATATTAAGTAATTTTAAAGGGGACTTAATAGAAATCTATTTTATCCCCACATCGGCGGTCACATAGGGTTTATATATGGGGTCATATGGAGGAATATATTGAATATCAGAATCCTGACATTCGATTTTGATGTGTTTCGCTATATGGACTTCTAAGGCCCCGGAATTAAAATTGTTTAAATCAACTTTTAATATTCAATTACATTTAGGGCGATGAATAGAAATCTATTAAAACACCACATCGGTTGCCAAATATTTTGTGATGGATGTGGTCATATTTAATCATGTCGAATATCAGAATTCTGATATTCGAATATCGAGATATGGTTGTGTTGACTTTGGAGGGCAGGAATCAAAATTTTCTACATCAATATAAAATATTAAGTAATTTTTAAGGGGTATGAATAGAAATATATTTTATCACCACATCGGCGGCCACATACGGTTTGATATATGGGGTCATATGGAGGATTATATTGAATATCAGAATCCTGATATTCGAATTTTGATGTGTTTCGCTATATGGACTTTTAAGGCCCTGGAATTAAAATTGTTTAAATCAACTATTAATATTCAATTACATTTAGGTGGATGAATAAAAATCTAATAAAACACCACATCGGTGGCCACATAATTTTTGATGGATGTGGTCATATTGAATCATATCGAATATCAGAATTCTGATATTCGAACATCGAGATATGGTTGTGTTGACTTTGGAGGGCAGGAATCAAAATTTTCTACATTAATATAAAATATTAAGTAATTTTTAAGGGGTATGAATAGAAATCTATTTTATCCCCACATCGGCGGCCACATACGGTTTGATATATGGGGTCATATGGAGGATTATATTGAATATCAGAATCCTGATATTCGAATTTTGATGTGTTTCGCTATATGGTCTTTTAAGGCCCCGGAATTAAAATTGTTTAAATCAACTTTTAATATTCAATTACATTTAGGGCGATGAATAGAAATCTACTAAAACACCACATCGGTGGCCACATATTTTGTGATGGATGTGGTCATATTGAATCATGTCGAATATCAGAATTCTGATATTCGAACATCGAGATATGGTTGTGTTGACTTTGGAGAGCAGGAATCAAAATTTTCTACATCAATATAAAATATTAAGTAATTTTAAAGGGGAATTAATAGAAATCTATTTTATCCCCACATCGGCGGCCACATACGGTTTAATATATGGGGTCATATGGAGGAATATATTGAATATCAGAATCCTGACATTCGATTTTGATGTGTTTCTTTATATGGACTTTTAAGGACCCGGAATTAAAATTGTTTAAATCAACTTTTAATATTCAATTACATTTAGGGCGATGAATAGAAATCTATTCAAACACCACATCGGTGGCCACATATTTTGTGATGGATTTGGTCATATTGAATCATGTCGAATATCAGAATTCTGATATTCGAACATCGAGATATGGTTGTGTTGACTTTGGAGGGCAGGAATCAAAATTTTCTACATCAATATAAAATATTAAGTAATTTTAAAGGGGACTTAATAGAAATCTATTTTATCCCCACATCGGCGGCCACATACGGTTTGATATATGGGGTCATATGGAGGAATATATTGAATATCAGAATCCTGACATTCGATTTTGATGTGTTTCGCTATATGGACTTTTAAGGCCCCGGAATTAAAATTGTTTAAATCAACTTTTAATATTCAATTACATTTAGGGCGATGAATAGAAATCTACTAAAACACCACATCGGTGGCCACATATTTTGTGATGGATGTGGTCATATTGAATCATGTCGAATATCAGAATTCTGATATTCGAACATCGAGATATGGTTGTGTTGACTTTGGAGAGCAGGAATCAAAATTTTCTACATCAATATAAAATATTAAGTAATTTTAAAGGGGAATTAATAGAAATCTATTTTATCCCCACATCGGCGGCCACATACGGTTTAATATATGGGGTCATATGGAGGAATATATTGAATATCAGAATCCTGACATTCGATTTTGATGTGTTTCTTTATATGGACTTTTAAGGACCCGGAATTAAAATTGTTTAAATCAACTTTTAATATTCAATTACATTTAGGGCGATGAATAGAAATCTATTAAAACACCACATCGGTGGCCACATATTTTGTGATGGATTTGGTCATATTGAATCATGTCGAATATCAGAATTCTGATATTCGAACATCGAGATATGGTTGTGTTGACTTTGGAGGGCAGGAATCAAAATTTTCTACATCAATATAAAATATTAAGTAATTTTTAAGGGGTATGAATAGAAATCTATTTTATCCCCACATCGGCGGCCACATACGGTTTGATATATGGGGTCATATGGAGGATTATATTGAATATCAGAATCCTGATATTCGAATTTTGATGTGTTTCGCTATATGGACTTTTAAGGCCCCGGAATTAAATTGTTTAAATCAACTTTTAATATTCAATTACATTTAGGGCGATGAATAGAAATCTACTAAAACACCACATCGGTGGCCACATATTTTGTGATGGATGTGGTCATATTGAATCATGTCGAATATCAGAATTCTGATATTCGAACATCGAGATATGGTTGTGTTGACTTTGGAGAGCAGGAATCAAAATTTTCTACATCAATATAAAATATTAAGTAATTTTAAAGGGGAATTAATAGAAATCTATTTTATCCCCACATCGGCGGCCACATACGGTTTAATATATGGGGTCATATGGAGGAATATATTGAATATCAGAATCCTGACATTCGATTTTGATGTGTTTCTTTATATGGACTTTTAAGGACCCGGAATTAAAATTGTTTAAATCAACTTTTAATATTCAATTACATTTAGGGCGATGAATAGAAATCTATTAAAACACCACATCGGTGGCCACATATTTTGTGATGGATTTGGTCATATTGAATCATGTCGAATATCAGAATTCTGATATTCGAACATCGAGATATGGTTGTGTTGACTTTGGAGGGCAGGAATCAAAATTTTCTACATCAATATAAAAAATTAAGTAATTTTAAAGGGGACTTAATAGAAATCTATTTTATCCCCACATCGGCGGCCACATACGGTTTGATATATGGGGTCATATGGAGGAATATATTGAATATCAGAATCCTGACATTCGATTTTGATGTGTTTCGCTATATGGACTTTTAAGGCCCCGGAATTAAAATTGTTTAAATCAACTTTTAATATTCAATTACATTTAGGGCGATGAATAGAAATCTATTAAAACACCACATCGGTGGCCACATATTTTGTGATGGATGTGGTCATATTGAATCATGTCGAATATCAGAATTCTGATATTCGAACATCGAGATATGGTTGTGTTGACTTTGGAGGGCAGGAATCAAAATTTTCTACATCAATATAAAATATTAAGTAATTTTAAAGGGGACTTAATAGAAATCTATTTTTTCCCCACATCGGCGGCCACATACGATTTGATATATGGGGTCATATGGAGGAATATATTGAATATCAGAATCCTGACATTCGATTTTGATGTGTTTCGCTATATGGACTTTTAAGGCCCCGGAATTAAAATTGTTTAAATCAACTTTTAATATTCAATTACATTTAGGGCGATGAATAGAAATCTATTAAAACACCACATCGGTGGCCAAATATTTTGTGATGGATGTGGTCATATTTAATCATGTCGAATATCAGAATTCTGATATTCGAATATCGAGATATGGTTGTGTTGACTTTGGAGGGCAGGAATCAAAATTTTCTACATCAATATAAAATATTAAGTAATTTTTAAGGGGTATGAATAGAAATATATTTTATCACCACATCGGCGGCCACATACGGTTTGATATATGGGGTCATATGGAGGATTATATTGAATATCAGAATCCTGATATTCGAATTTTGATGTGTTTCGCTATATGGATTTTTAAGGCCCTGGAATTAAAATTGTTTAAATCAACTTTTAATATTCAATTACATTTAGGTGGATGAATAAAAATCTAATAAAACACCACATCGGTGGCCACATAATTTTTGATGGATGTGCTCATATTGAATCATATCGAATATCAGAATTCTGATATTCGAACATCGAGATATGGTTGTGTTGACTTTGGAGGGCAGGAATCAAAATTTTCTACATTAATATAAAATATTAAGTAATTTTTAAGGGGTATGAATAGAAATCTATTTTATCCCCACATCGGCGGCCACATACGGTTTGATATATGGGGTCATATGGAGGATTATATTGAATATCAGAATCCTGATATTCGAATTTTGATGTGTTTCGCTATATGGACTTTTAAGGCCCCGGAATTAAAATTGTTTAAATCAACTTTTAATATTCAATTACATTTAGGGCGATGAATAGAAATCTTCTAAAACACCACATCGGTGGCCACATATTTTGTGATGGATGTGGTCATATTGAATCATGTCGAATATCAGAATTCTGATATTCGAACATCGAGATATGGTTGTGTTGACTTTGGAGAGCAGGAATCAAAATTTTCTACATCAATATAAAATATTAAGTAATTTTAAAGGGGAATTAATAGAAATCTATTTTATCCCCACATCGGCGGCCACATACGGTTTAATATATGGGGTCATATGGAGGAATATATTGAATATCAGAATCCTGACATTCGATTTTGATGTGTTTCTTTATATGGACTTTTAAGGACCCGGAATTAAAATTGTTTAAATCAACTTTTAATATTCAATTACATTTAGGGCGATGAATAGAAATCTATTAAAACACCACATCGGTGGCCACATATTTTGTGATGGATGTGGTCATATTGAATCATGTCGAATATCAGAATTCTGATATTCGAACATCGAGATATGGTTGTGTTGACTTTGGAGGGCAGGAATCAAAATTTTCTACATCAATATAAAATATTAAGTAATTTTAAAGGGGACTTAATAGAAATCTATTTTTTCCCCACATCGGCGGCCACATACGGTTTGATATATGGGGTCATATGGAGGAATATATTGAATATCAGAATCTTGACATTCGATTTTGATGTGTTTCGCTATATGGACTTTTAAGGCCCCGGAATTAAAATTGTTTAAATCAACTTTTAATATTCAATTACATTTAGGGCGATGAATAGAAATCTATTAAAACACCACATCGGTGGCCACATATTTTGTGATGGATGTGGTCATATTGAATCATGTCGAATATCAGAATTTTGATATTCGAACATCGAGATATGGTTGTGTTGACTTTGGAGGGCAGGAATCAAAATTTTCTACATCAATATAAAATCTTAAGTAATTTTTAAGGGGTATGAATAGAAATCTATTTTATCCCCACATCGGCGGCCACATACGGTTTGATATATGGGGTCATTTGGAGGATTATATTGAATATCAGAATCCTGATATTCGAATTTTGATGTGTTTCGCTATATCGACTTTTAAGGCCCCGTATTTAAAATTGTGTTCATCAACTTTTAATATTCAATTACATTTAGGGCGATGAATAGAAATCTATTAAAACACCACATCGGTGGCCACATATTTTGTGATGGATGTGGTCATATTGAATCATGTCGAATATCAGAATTCTGATATTCGAACATCGAGATATGGTTGTGTTGACTTTGGAGGGCAGGAATCAAAATTTTCTACATCAATATAAAATATTAAGTAATTTTTAAGGGGTATGAATAGAAATATATTTTATCACCACATCGGCGGCCACATACGGTTTGATATATGGGGTCATATGGAGGATTATATTGAATATCAGAATCCTGATATTCGAATTTTGATGTGTTTCGCTATATGGACTTTTAAGGCCCTGGAATTAAAATTGTTTAAATCAACTTTTAATATTCAATTACATTTAGGTGGATGAATAAAAATCTAATAAAACACCACATCGGTGGCCACATAATTTGTGATGGATGTGGTCTTATTGAATCATATCGAATATCAGAATTCTGATATTCGAACATCGAGATATGGTTGTGTTGACTTTGGAGGGCAGGAATCAAAATTTTCTACATCAATATAAAATATTAAGTAATTTTTAAGGGGTATGAATAGAAATCTATTTTATCCCCACATCGGCGGCCACATACGGTTTGATATATGGGGTCATATGGAGGATTATATTGAATATCAGAATCCTGATATTCGAATTTTGATGTGTTTCGCTATATGGACTTTTAAGGCCCCGGAATTAAAATTGTTTAAATCAACTTTTAATATTCAATTACATTTAGGGCGATGAATAGAAATCTACTAAAACACCACATCGGTGGCCACATATTTTGTGATGGATGTGGTCATATTGAATCATGTCGAATATCAGAATTCTGATATTCGAACATCGAGATATGGTTGTGTTGACTTTGGAGAGCAGGAATCAAAATTTTCTACATCAATATAAAATATTAAGTAATTTTAAAGGGGAATTAATAGAAATCTATTTTATCCCCACATCGGCGGCCACATACGGTTTAATATATGGGGTCATATGGAGGAATATATTGAATATCAGAATCCTGACATTCGATTTTGATGTGTTTCGCTATATGGACTTTTAAGGCCCCGGAATTAAAATTGTTTAAATCAACTTTTAATATTCAATTACATTTAGGGCGATGAATAGAAATCTATTAAAACACCACATCGGTGGCCACATATTTTGTGATGGATTTGGTCATATTGAATCATGTCGAATATCAGAATTCTGATATTCGAACATCGAGATATGGTTGTGTTGACTTTGGAGGGCAGGAATCAAAATTTTCTACATCAATATAAAATATTAAGTAATTTTAAAGGGGACTTAATAGAAATCTATTTTATCCCCACATCGGCGGCCACATACGGTTTGATATATGGGGTCATATGGAGGAATATATTGAATATCAGAATCCTGACATTCGATTTTGATGTGTTTCGCTATATGGACTTTTAAGGCCCCGGAATTAAAATTGTTTAAATCAAATTTTAATATTCAATTACATTTAGGGCGATGAATAGAAATCTATTAAAACACCACATCGGTGGCCACATATTTTGTGATGGATGTGGTCATATTGAATCATGTCGAATATCAGAATTCTGATATTCGAACATCGAGATATGGTTGTGTTGACTTTGGAGGGCAGGAATCAAAATTTTCTACATCAATATAAAATATTAAGTAATTTTTAAGGGAACTGAATAGAAATCTATTTTATCCCCACATCGGCGGCCACATACGGTTTGATATATGGGGTCATATGGAGGAATATATTGAATATCAGAATCCTGACATTCGATTTTGATGTGTTTCGCTATATGGACTTTTAAGGCCCCGGAATTAAAATTGTTTAAATCAACTTTTAATATTCAATTACATTTAGGGCGATGAATAGAAATCTATTAAAACACCACATCGGTGGCCACATATTTTGTGATGGATGTGGTCATATTGAATCATGTCGAATATCAGAATTCTGATATTCGAACATCGAGATATGGTTGTGTTGACTTTGGAGGGCAGGAATCAAAATTTTCTACATCAATATAAAATATTAAGTAATTTTAAAGGGGACTTAATAGAAATCTATTTTATCCCCACATCGGCGGCCACATACGGTTTGATATATGGGGTCATATGGAGGAATATATTGAATATCAGAATCTTGACATTCGATTTTGATGTGTTTCGCTATATGGACTTTTAAGGCCCCGGAATTAAAATTGTTTAAATCAATTTTAATATTCAATTACATTTAGGGCGATGAATAGAAATCTATTAAAACCCCACATCGGTGGCCACATATTTTGTGATGGATGTGGTCATATTGAATCATATCGAATATCAGAATTCTGATATTCGAACATCGAGATATGGTTGTGTTGACTTTGGAGGGCAGGAATCAAAATTTTCTACATCAATATAAAATATTAAGTAATTTTTAAGGGGTATGAATAGAAATCTATTTTATCCCCACATCGGCGGCCACATACGGTTTGATATATGGGGTCATATGGAGGATTATATTGAATATCAGAATCCTGATATTCGAATTTTGATGTGTTTCGCTATATGGACTTTTAAGGCCCCGGAATTAAAATTGTTTAAATCAACTTTTAATATTCAATTACATTTAGGGCGATGAATAGAAATCTACTAAAACACCACATCGGTGGCCACATATTTTGTGATGGATGTGGTCATATTGAATCATGTCGAATATCAGAATTCTGATATTCGAACATCGAGATATGGTTGTGTTGACTTTGGAGAGCAGGAATCAAAATTTTCTACATCAATATAAAATATTAAGTAATTTTAAAGGGGAATTAATAGAAATCTATTTTATCCCCACATCGGCGGCCACATACGGTTTAATATATGGGGTCATATGGAGGAATATATTGAATATCAGAATCCTGACATTCGATTTTGATGTGTTTCGCTATATGGACTTTTAAGGCCCCGGAATTAAAATTGTTTAAATCAACTTTTAATATTCAATTACATTTAGGGCGATGAATAGAAATCTATTAAAACACCACATCGGTGGCCACATATTTTGTGATGGATTTGGTCATATTGAATCATGTCGAATATCAGAATTCTGATATTCGAACATCGAGATATGGTTGTGTTGACTTTGGAGGGCAGGAATCAAAATTTTCTACATCAATATAAAATATTAAGTAATTTTAAAGGGGACTTAATAGAAATCTATTTTATCCCCACATCGGCGGCCACATACGGTTTGATATATGGGGTCATATGGAGGAATATATTGAATATCAGAATCCTGACATTCGATTTTGATGTGTTTCGCTATATGGACTTTTAAGGCCCCGGAATTAAAATTGTTTAAATCAACTTTTAATATTCAATTACATTTAGGGCGATGAATAGAAATCTATTAAAACACCACATCGGTGGCCACATATTTTGTGATGGATGTGGTCATATTGAATCATGTCGAATATCAGAATTCTGATATTCGAACATCGAGATATGGTTGTGTTGACTTTGGAGGGCAGGAATCAAAATTTTCTACATCAATATAAAATATTAAGTAATTTTTAAGGGAACTGAATAGAAATCTATTTTATCCCCACATCGGCGGCCACATACGGTTTGATATATGGGGTCATATGGAGGAATATATTGAATATCAGAATCCTGACATTCGATTTTGATGTGTTTCGCTATATGGACTTTTAAGGCCCCGGAATTAAAATTGTTTAAATCAACTTTTAATATTCAATTACATTTAGGGCGATGAATAGAAATCTATTAAAACACCACATCGGTGGCCACATATTTTGTGATGGATGTGGTCATATTGAATCATGTCGAATATCAGAATTCTGATATTCGAACATCGAGATATGGTTGTGTTGACTTTGGAGGGCAGGAATCAAAATTTTCTACATCAATATAAAATATTAAGTAATTTTAAAGGGGACTTAATAGAAATCTATTTTATCCCCACATCGGCGGCCACATACGGTTTGATATATGGGGTCATATGGAGGAATATATTGAATATCAGAATCTTGACATTCGATTTTGATGTGTTTCGCTATATGGACTTTTAAGGCCCCGGAATTAAAATTGTTTAAATCAACTTTTAATATTCAATTACATTTAGGGCGATGAATAGAAATCTATTAAAACCCCACATCGGTGGCCACATATTTTGTGATGGATGTGGTCATATTGAATCATGTCGAATATCAGAATTTTGATATTCGAACATCGAGATATGGTTGTGTTGACTTTGGAGGGCAGGAATCAAAATTTTCTACATCAATATAAAATCTTAAGTAATTTTTAAGGGGTATGAATAGAAATCTATTTTATCCCCACATCGGCGGCCACATACGGTTTGATATATGGGGTCATTTGGAGGATTATATTGAATATCAGAATCCTGATATTCGAATTTTGATGTGTTTCGCTATATCGACTTTTAAGGCCCCGTATTTAAAATTGTGTTCATCAACTTTTAATATTCATTTATATTAAGGGGGATGAATAAAAATCTATTAAAACACCGGTTCGATGGCCAAATATTTTGTGATGGATGTGGTCATATTTAATCATGTCGAATATCAGAATTCTGATATTCGAATATCGAGATATGGTTGTGTTGACTTTGGAGGGCAGGAATCAAAATTTTCTACATCAATATAAAATATTAAGTAATTTTTAAGGGGTATGAATAGAAATATATTTTATCACCACATCGGTGGCCACATACGGTTTGATATATGGGGTCATATGGAGGATTATATTGAATATCAGAATCCTGATATTCGAATTTTGATGTGTTTCGCTATATGGACTTTTAAGGCCCTGGAATTAAAATTGTTTAAATCAACTTTTAATATTCAATTACATTTAGGTGGATGAATAAAAATCTAATAAAACACCACATCGGTGGCCACATAATTTTTGATGGATGTGGTCATATTGAATCATATCGAATATCAGAATTCTGATATTCGAACATCGAGATATGGTTGTGTTGACTTTGGAGGGCAGGAATCAAAATTTTCTACATTAATATAAAATATTAAGTAATTTTTAAGGGGTATGAATAGAAATCTATTTTATCCCCACATCGGCGGCCACATACGGTTTGATATATGGGGTCATATGGAGGATTATATTGAATATCAGAATCCTGATATTCGAATTTTGATGTGTTTCGCTATATGGACTTTTAAGGCCCCGGAATTAAAATTGTTTAAATCAACTTTTAATATTCAATTACATTTAGGGCGATGAATAGAAATCTACTAAAACACCACATCGGTGGCCACATATTTTGTGATGGATGTGGTCATATTGAATCATGTCGAATATCAGAATTCTGATATTCGAACATCGAGATATGGTTGTGTTGACTTTGGAGAGCAGGAATCAAAATTTTCTACATCAATATAAAATATTAAGTAATTTTAAAGGGGACTTAATAGAAATCTATTTTATCCCCACATCGGCGGCCACATACGGTTTGATATATGGGGTCATATGGAGGAATATATTGAATATCAGAATCCTGACATTCGATTTTGATGTGTTTCGCTATATGGACTTTTAAGGCCCCGGAATTAAAATTGTTTAAATCAACTTTTAATATTCAATTACATTTAGGGCGATGAATAGAAATCTATTAAAACACCACATCGGTGGCCACATATTTTGTGATGGATGTGGTCATATTGAATCATGTCGAATATCAGAATTCTGATATTCGAACATCGAGATATGGTTGTGTTGACTTTGGAGGGCAGGAATCAAAATTTTCTACATCAATATAAAATATTAAGTAATTTTTAAGGGGTATGAATAGAAATATATTTTATCACCACATCGGCGGCCACATACGGTTTGATATATGGGGTCATATGGAGGAATATATTGAATATCAGAATCTTGACATTCGATTTTGATGTGTTTCGCTATATGGACTTTTAAGGCCCCGGAATTAAAATTGTTTAAATCAACTTTTAATATTCAATTACATTTAGGGCGATGAATAGAAATCTATTAAAACACCACATCGGTGGCCACATATTTTGTGATGGATGTGGTCATATTGAATCATGTCGAATATCAGAATTCTGATATTCGAACATCGAGATATGGTTGTGTTGACTTTGGAGGGCAGGAATCAAAATTTTCTACATCAATATAAAATATTAAGTAATTTTTAAGGGGTATGAATAGAAATATATTTTATCACCACATCGGCGGCCACATACGGTTTGATATATGGGGTCATATGGAGGATTATATTGAATATCATAATCCTGATATTCGAATTTTGATGTGTTTCGCTATATGGACTTTTAAGGCCCTGGAATTAAAATTGTTTAAATCAACTTTTAATATTCAATTACATTTAGGTGGATGAATAAAAATCTAATAAAACACCACATCGGTGGCCACATAATTTGTGATGGATGTGGTCATATTGAATCATATCGAATATCAGAATTCTGATATTCGAACATCGAGATATGGTTGTGTTGACTTTGGAGGGCAGGAATCAAAATTTTCTACATCAATATAAAATATTAAGTAATTTTTAAGGGGTATGAATAGAAATCTATTTTATCCCCACATCGGCGGCCACATACGGTTTGATATATGGGGTCATATGGAGGATTATATTGAATATCAGAATCCTGATATTCGAATTTTGATGTGTTTCGCTATATGGACTTTTAAGGCCCCGGAATTAAAATTGTTTAAATCAACTTTTAATATTCAATTACATTTAGGGCGATGAATAGAAATCTATTAAAACACCACATCGGTGGCCACATATTTTGTGATGGATTTGGTCATATTGAATCATGTCGAATATCAGAATTCTGATATTCGAACATCGAGATATGGTTGTGTTGACTTTGGAGGGCAGGAATCAAAATTTTCTACATCAATATAAAATATTAAGTAATTTTAAAGGGGACTTAATAGAAATCTATTTTATCCCCACATCGGCGGCCACATACGGTTTGATATATGGGGTCATATGGAGGAATATATTGAATATCAGAATCCTGACATTCGATTTTGATGTGTTTCGCTATATGGACTTTTAAGGCCCCGGAATTAAAATTGTTTAAATCAACTTTTAATATTCAATTACATTTAGGGCGATGAATAGAAATCTATTAAAACACCACATCGGTGGCCACATATTTTGTGATGGATGTGGTCATATTGAATCATGTCGAATATCAGAATTCTGATATTCGAACATCGAGATATGGTTGTGTTGACTTTGGAGGCCAGGAATCAAAATTTTCTACATCAATATAAAATATTAAGTAATTTTTAAGGGAACTGAATAGAAATCTATTTTATCCCCACATCGGCGGCCACATACGGTTTGATATATGGGGTCATATGGAGGAATATATTGAATATCAGAATCCTGACATTCGATTTTGATGTGTTTCGCTATATGGACTTTTAAGGCCCCGGAATTAAAATTGTTTAAATCAACTTTTAATATTCAATTACATTTAGGGCGATGAATAGAAATCTATTAAAACACCACATCGGTGGCCACATATTTTGTGATGGATGTGGTCATATTGAATCATGTCGAATATCAGAATTCTGATATTCGAACATCGAGATATGGTTGTGTTGACTTTGGAGGGCAGGAATCAAAATTTTCTACATCAATATAAAATATTAAGTAATTTTAAAGGGGACTTAATAGAAATCTATTTTATCCCCACATCGGCGGCCACATACGGTTTGATATATGGGGTCATATGGAGGAATATATTGAATATCAGAATCTTGACATTCGATTTTGATGTGTTTCGCTATATGGACTTTTAAGGCCCCGGAATTAAAATTGTTTAAATCAACTTTTAATATTCAATTACATTTAGGGCGATGAATAGAAATCTATTAAAACCCCACATCGGTGGCCACATATTTTGTGATGGATGTGGTCATATTGAATCATGTCGAATATCAGAATTTTGATATTCGAACATCGAGATATGGTTGTGTTGACTTTGGAGGGCAGGAATCAAAATTTTCTACATCAATATAAAATCTTAAGTAATTTTTAAGGGGTATGAATAGAAATCTATTTTATCCCCACATCGGCGGCCACATACGGTTTGATATATGGGGTCATATGGAGGAATATATTGAATATCAGAATCCTGACATTCGATTTTGATGTGTTTCGCTATATGGACTTTTAAGGCCCCGGAATTAAAATTGTTTAAATCAACTTTTAATATTCAATTACATTTAGGGCGATGAATAGAAATCTATTAAAACACCACATCGGTGGCCACATATTTTGTGATGGATGTGGTCATATTGAATCATGTCGAATATCAGAATTCTGATATTCGAACATCGAGATATGGTTGTGTTGACTTTGGAGGCCAGGAATCAAAATTTTCTACATCAATATAAAATATTAAGTAATTTTTAAGGGAACTGAATAGAAATCTATTTTATCCCCACATCGGCGGCCACATACGGTTTGATATATGGGGTCATATGGAGGAATATATTGAATATCAGAATCCTGACATTCGATTTTGATGTGTTTCGCTATATGGACTTTTAAGGCCCCGGAATTAAAATTGTTTAAATCAACTTTTAATATTCAATTACATTTAGGGCGATGAATAGAAATCTATTAAAACACCACATCGGTGGCCACATATTTTGTGATGGATGTGGTCATATTGAATCATGTCGAATATCAGAATTCTGATATTCGAACATCGAGATATGGTTGTGTTGACTTTGGAGGGCAGGAATCAAAATTTTCTACATCAATATAAAATATTAAGTAATTTTAAAGGGGACTTAATAGAAATCTATTTTATCCCCACATCGGCGGCCACATACGGTTTGATATATGGGGTCATATGGAGGAATATATTGAATATCAGAATCTTGACATTCGATTTTGATGTGTTTCGCTATATGGACTTTTAAGGCCCCGGAATTAAAATTGTTTAAATCAACTTTTAATATTCAATTACATTTAGGGCGATGAATAGAAATCTATTAAAACCCCACATCGGTGGCCACATATTTTGTGATGGATGTGGTCATATTGAATCATGTCGAATATCAGAATTTTGATATTCGAACATCGAGATATGGTTGTGTTGACTTTGGAGGGCAGGAATCAAAATTTTCTACATCAATATAAAATCTTAAGTAATTTTTAAGGGGTATGAATAGAAATCTATTTTATCCCCACATCGGCGGCCACATACGGTTTGATATATGGGGTCATTTGGAGGATTATATTGAATATCAGAATCCTGATATTCGAATTTTGATGTGTTTCGCTATATCGACTTTTAAGGCCCCGTATTTAAAATTGTGTTCATCAACTTTTAATATTCATTTATATTAAGGGGGATGAATAAAAATCTATTAAAACACCGGTTCGATGGCCACATATTTTGTGATGGATGTGGTCATATTGAATCATGTCGAATATCAGAATTTTGATATTCGAACATCGAGATATGGTTGTGTTGACTTTGGAGGGCAGGAATCAAAATTTTCTACATCAATATAAAATATTAAGTAATTTTTAAGGGGACTGAATAAAAATCTATTTTATCCCCACATCGGCGGCCACTTACGGTTTGATATATGGGGTCATTATTGTGGAAGCGTCTTTAACTTAATACAAATCACGAAATATGTACCCAATCCCTTAGTGCGACACATAATTGTTATCAACTTGATGTCCCGAACATTATACTAGAATTTCATAAATCTGCAAAGACTTTGAGAAAAAGGATACTACTACGCTTTCAAACTTTGATCTAAAATACGCTGTGCAATATGGAGAACAACCCTTAGAAATTTTTATCTTCTTAAAGTATTTTTAATTGCCTTTACAACGATATATAATCTTTGTAATTCGAACAAAATGTAAACAAACTTTAAACTCGAAATCAGCCGAAAAAATAGAGTAATTGGCGTTTTGGACAAGTAAACTTCATTCTGCTTCAAAATATCCTGAAATAGGGTCTAATCACCGTGGCCATAACAGTCTTTTACTCATAAGTAAAATCAAAAAAAATTTAAATAATTATTATCGATTTATAAGCGAAATGCGGACTTGTGTTTTTTAACGATACCGAGAACTTTTTTTTTCAAACTCTAATAACTTATTAAATATGGAAGGTATATTCATTAAAATATGATATGATGTGCAGAAAGTGTATATTTTAAGAAACAAACACTTTTTAAACCACTATTAAAAAATATTGTGCTTTATTTATAGTCCAGGCAACGAATGATCAAAATAAGGTATAGAGGGAAATTCTAGGGTCACAATTTAGACTTCGTAACTTTGTTTGGACTAGTTAGGAGGTGAACATATCAAAAGTCCCCGCCCATAGCCCTTAAGCCGGAGGGAGGAGGGGCTTTCGAGTCTCATTTTTTAGTTTTTGGCTTATTACTCTTACAAAATGCATCCCCACGAAAAAGTTTCAAGTATCTTTTTTAAAGTAGATAAAATTTTCAACAATTTAAGACCATTCCCAGGTTTATACGTCCATTTGATCCCGAGTTATATCTCCTCAAAAATGGGGGAAAATTCCAACATTTGAGTTAAAGTCGTCTTTAAAGCAATTTATTGGCTATATCACCCATCTAAAAGGAAAGAAAAGGCTATAAACTTATAATGCACTTATTTAGCTTTCATTTATGCCCTGAACCAAGTCTGTGAGATCAATAGTTCTCACGCTATCTTAAAAAAAACAAAAATTCGGGAAAATGAGATTCTCCCAGTATAGTCCAGTCAAATTGTATTTATTTTGGGCAAAATTTGGGGCAGAAGATAATTTTCGCTTTCTGAAAGTTTTTTGGGGTGCTGAATCCGAATCTGAGGTTTCCGAACAAAATTTCGTGGCGAAACATGGTGAAAATTCGAAAAAATGACAAAATTCACCCTTTTTATTCGTTTTCTACCTGTAGAACATAACCTTTGCAATTCTGAGTAAAACAGTCAGTATAAAAATAAAGAAGAAAAACAAGCTACAAAAAAGTCAATTACAACGTTTCTCTCAGATGAAGGGTTCAGACGCTAGAGAACGCTGAATATTGGGACGTTTTTGTTCGAATAGCGGAAAAACCAAAAAACGTCACTTCTATCACCGAAAAGCGGTCTGTTTTTTAATAGGATACTATAAGACCTTCTTTAATTATATGCTAAATACATGAAATAAAACTTCTGCATACTTAAATTACATAAAATTAAATTTTATGTACCTATTTTTATTATTCATGTGTACATATTATTGATGAGCATATGCTATAACAATGGCACATTGCAAAAATATCCTAATTTCGGTATTGCTCGTATTTTATTGTTAAGCTTAATTAATTAATCTATTAACATTTAAGTACGCAGAAGTTTTTTTTCATGTACTTAGCATATAATTAAAGAAGGTCTTATAGTATCCTGTTCCAAAACAGACCGCTTTTCGGTGATAGAAGTGACGTTTTTTGGTTTTTCCGCTATTCGAACAAAAACGTCCCAATATTCAGCGTTCTCTAGCGTCTGAACCCTTCATCTGAGAGAAAAGTTGTAATTGACTTTTTTGTAGCTTGTTGTTTCTTCTTTATTTTTATACCGACTGTTTTACTCACAATCGCAAAGGTTATGTTCTACAGGCAGAAAACGAATAAAAAGGGTGAATTTTGTCATTTTTTCGAATTTTCACCATGTTCCGTCACGAAATTTTGTTCGGAAATCTCAGATTCGGATTCAGCACCCCAAAAAACATACAGAAAGCTAAAATTATCTTCCGCCCCAAATTTTGCCCAAAATAAATACAATTTAACTGGACTATACTGGGAGAATCTCATTTTCCCGAATTTTTGTTTTTTTAAGATAGCGTGAGAACTATTGATCTCACAGACTTGGTTCAGGGCATAAATGAAAGCTAAATAAGTGCATTATAAGTTTATAGCCTTTTCTTTCCTTTTAGATGGGTGATACAGTAAAGCACCGTTTATACGTCTCTCATTTATACGTCTTTTACATTTATACGTCGTTTTCACTAAGTTCCAATTCATTCAAATAATCAAAATTGTTTTCAATTATACGTCTTTTTATTTATACGCCGTTTTACGTCGGTCCCTTGAAAGACGTATAAACGGTGCTTTACTGTATAGCCAATAAATTGCTTTAAAGACAACTTTAACTCAAATGTTCGAATTTTCCCCCATTTTGAGGAGATATAACTCGGGATCAAATGGACGTATAAACCTGGGAATGGTCTTAAATTGTTGCAAATTTTATCTACTTTAAAAAAGATATTTGAAACTTTTTCGTGGGGATGCATTTTGTAAGAGTAATAAGCCAAAAACTGAAAAAGGAGACTTTCGAACACCCCTCCTCCCTCCGGCTTAAGGGCTATGGGCGGGGACTTATGATATGTTCACCACCTAAATAGTCCAAACAAAGTTACAAAGTCTAAAATTGTGACCCTAGAATTTCCCTCTATACCTTTTCATTGCCTGGACTATTATCGACGTTTTTCGGTAAAGCATCGGACTATCATAGAATCCGTAATAATGATCACAAACTTTAATGCAATACACCGTTTTAATCAGCTAATAAAGACGCACAACATATTAAACTTCTTCTATAATCATAGGTATAGTATAAAGAAAGTTATGAAACCTATGGAAAAACTGACAGTTTGACAGCACACATTTAACACAGAAAGAACTCACTAAAATTTGAAAAAACCCACTTAATATATGTACGAGAAACCACTGATTTTTGAAAAAACCCACTTAGTATGTAGGAGAAACCACTGACTTTTGAAAAAAAACACTTTTTCTGAAAAAACCCAGTTTTATATGGGTTTTTTCAGGGTTTCATTGAAAAAACCCGGGTTTTTGCCAACCCTGGTTCTAATCCGCCTTGCCCTGGGTGTATTTTCTCTCTGTGTGTCAGTAAAAAAATTCGGTTTGCGTACTGTATATTTTACTGTATATTTTTCATTAATTTTATTTATTTTGTCATTTAATACAAAAGGAAAAATGGGGGTTTTTAGGCACCATATGTGTTTTTTTTTCACCCCTCAATTAAAAGACTACCGTAAGGTCCATAATTGGCGGACTGAGCTGAAATTTTAACATTTTATTCTCAACACAAAAACATGTGAAATATTCAAATATTCTTTTAAGCCCTTATAACATACATTTTACAGCATCAAAATCTGCATAACTAAATCACATTTTTTTTCCAAAAACGACATTTTCAGCTTATTCAGAAAACTAAACAAATAAATAGTTCTTTGATTTGTGTTTAAGTTCCCTGCCTTTCTCTAAAAAAGCACAGAAAGATGATAGTTTAAAATTATTTCAATTATTTATTTTAAATATCTCGATGGGTTTTTTAGGGTACATTTTGGGGTAGTTTTTTTAAACGACAGCACTACACCTTTCTACCAGTAGTAAAATTATTTCGAAATTCACGCTACTTTTTTTAGGAGCCAAATAAAAGTTGAAAAAAAAACAACCCTCGTAATTAAATCCATTTAACCTTTAAATTTTTTCTAATCCCTAATCGTTGTCTGTAAACGTCCGGGATACCTAACAAAACTGTAAAAACATTTGGTTACTTTTCAAATTATTTTGCTTAGAGATGTATATTACTAAAGTACTTTTTTTCAGTGAAGTATGAAAAATTGCAAGTTAACTACTATTTCAACTTTACTCTTTATCTGTAGTTTTTCCAATGAAGAAATGCATCTCTACCTTGATTAACAAATTATATCTCACTATTTGATTAGAAATAACATATAAACCCCTAACCTGTTCCATCACAAACACCGTTTTCATTAGATTATAAAGCACCTTATTTCTTTCCTCCAGAAGCAAAAGGAGAAAATATATTTATAAACCTACAACTTTGAGGGGAAGTAATTCCATTACTCTATCGTAATTACGTGAACATCTATTCGATGGTGCAGTAAGACACCACTGCTACTTCACCTGCGTGTATGACAGTAATTATGCTGGGAGAAAGCGTTGGGCTCTGGAAGTAAACTTGAAATCTCCCGTAGGCGTAATCAGTTTGGAGCCCCAATTATTTAATATTTATTTACCTGGAGAGAAAGTGAATGGATCTCTGCATAGTCTCATAGAAGGAAACTCGATCCAATTTTGCGTTCTTTCATAATGGATGAGCTCAATCACTTTATGAATTTCTGTATGATTTCTGAAAACGATTTGATTGATGAAAATGCTGCCTCTTTTAATTCAGCGGTTCGTAAACTGTGGTCAACGGACCCCCAGGGGTCCTAGATGGTCCGCGAGTTACCTTGGGGAACATTCAAGTTACCTTTGAGTGTTGTTGTTGCCAATCCCCCTTGGATGTAAATTTAATTACACCAAGTCCAAGAGATCCTTTCGCAGTAGAAGATCGAATATCTCCTCCCCCTCACTCTCCAGCTGCCTCGTAGCTGCCAAGAGTGAGAGGGAGAAGCGTCGCCCGAACAATGACATTGATTTGTATTGTATTTTTGATTTAGTGTATTTGTATTTTGATTGAGAGTATTTGGGCATTCATTGAGTGTATTTTTAAAATGAGATAAAACACTAGTTAAAAGGGGCAAACTTAAAAATTTTCTGGGGAGGTTCCCCAGACCCCATCGAAATTTTCACTTTTATTATATACAGGGTGTCCCAAAACGACCGCATAAACGCTGCACAGCTAGATTCCTCGTTGGGAGTACATAAAAACTGCCCAAAGAAGTGCCCCTCTACGATCCATAGTTTACGAGAAAAATACGAAAAACAAAGTATGACGTCACTTCCGATGCAAGAAAAAACAATTTATTGAACATATCAACAGCAGTATTATGCACAATTTAAAGCAGATGTTCAAAGTTTCCGCCGTATGGGGCAATCTCAAGGAACTGGTGTATCAAGACACGTTGTGACAACACAAATGGTCTTAGTTGCTCCATTGCATGCTGCTTGTACTTCATTAGACCCCGTGATGCTGCAACGAGTGATGACACCCATTCCACTGCGTGCTCAAGCCTGCTTCCACATGCATGGCAAACACTTTGAATATCTGCTTTAAATTGTGCATAATACTGCTGCTGATATGTTCAATAAATTGTTTTTTTCTTGCATCGGAAGTGACGTCATACTTTGTTTTTCGTATTTTTCTCGTAAACTATGGATCGTAGAGGGGCACTTCTTTGGGCAGTTTTTATGTACTCCCAACGTGGAATCGAGCTGTGCAGAGTTTATGCGGTCGTTTTGGGACACCCTGTATATATATTTTTTTTTTGAAAATTCTGGGGTTTACAAGGAGCTCTTCTCTTCGGATGTCCAAAAATGTCTCACAACAACTTATGTGGCTTCCATTTACTTTCCTGAATTTTCAGGTTTGAGTAAGAATGCCGAAAACGTCGACCACACTTAAAATACAGGGTGTTCCAAAAAAGACCCCTAACTTTAAAAATTCGTAGAAAAAAAACTAAAAGAGATAACAACACGTTGTTTGCGTCTACATTATCTTTAGATTAATAAATTTTTTTTACTGAAAATATAATATAACCTAATACCGTTGGCAAAACAGTATGTTCAAAATAGTGAAAAAAGCTATGCTTTGAGTCCATATTGCACTCATCTTTGGGTGTCCGAGTTTGTGAAAATAATTGATTCTAGGATGGAATGATTATGAAATATTTTACATTTTTGCTCAAATTGATTATGTTCATAAGGATTTTTCTTTTTATTTCCGACAAAAAAATGAATAAGGATTCATCCCATGCTATTTCAATGGTAAAGTGATTCCCTATAGATTTTGATTTTTAAGTTACCCTTGTTTAAAAATTTGTGTAAAAAAATTTCATTGTCCAAGAATAAAAAAGCCGCAAACCGCGTGTTTTTACCACTTTTAGTTTTTTTTCTATGAATTTTTAAAGTTAGGGGTGTTTTTTGGAACACCCTGTATGTAACTATTGCTATATTATTTTTTTAAATATGCAATTGAAAAAAATATACCATTAGAGTTCATACCTATTAGATTCATTTCTCACGTTAACAGTTTTATGTCGATCTGGAACATTTCAATTTATAGTTATTCGAAATTGGTTGGATTGTTAAGAAAAATAGAAGAATTATTTCTAAATTTTTCTCTAGTGAACTTTACTAATATCGTCTATTATATGATTTCTTCTTACTCATCATAGTGAAATTTCAGTGTTTTTTATCATTTTAAAGAGAAGTATTAATTATAGTTTCTAAAGTTATTTTTTTATGTAGAAAACAACGGGTAATTTCGTTCACACAAAAAACATATCAATTTCTAATTTGAAATTATCAAAATTTGTTCAATATACTGACTAAAAGAACGAAGAGAAAAGTTTTTTAAAAGAACCATAAAGTCTCTTCTAACTCTATTCTGCGTTGAAAACCATCTTTTTTATTATTCGTCAAAATAGTTTCTTCCTTTAAAAAATATAGCTATTCTAGATAATTCATACTTCATGCATAATCTAAAGACATTTCTCCTAAGATTTCTTTAGAATATTTCCTGAATTTTGTTAATTTAGAATTTCCCTGAGTTTTGTTCTATTTTTCTTGACGAATAACATTATAATAGATGTAGTAAGTTTTAGGTCATATTGCCAATATTCTTGATCCCATAAAGCAAAATGCTATCAGGGAAATTTAATTGCCAGTTACAGAATTTCAGTTCCATTTTTATTTTGTAAGAAACTTTATTCCTATGGCTCTATCAAATAATTATTTACTACTAAATTAAATTCAAACTTATAATAATTATTACACAAAAGCTTGGTAAGCAGTCTTGTGATGTTTAAACTGGTAATTTAAAAAATATGCTTAGCTAAATATTAAAATTATTGTTCTCAAATTAGTTATCTTCAGCAACCTCAGCTTAATTATATGGGGACTCCATAATTTTTGTATTTGTGTTTTCAGTGTGTGTTTGCATTGAAAAGAAAATTTTAAACATTGCTGTTTTCTAGGCTTTCTATCGAAGATTTCTGCTAATGATTAATTTATGTTTACTTTTATAGTAAAAAACCACTAAATAATGGCACACTAAAAACAATGAAGCTTCCAATTTTGTACAATTAATCTAATTAAGAGCAATTATGTTTCATACTTTTCAAGACGGTGAAATTTGAATCTAAAATACTAAAATATGATTATTTTCTTATTAGCATTAGGTATAGAGTTAATAATATCTAATAAAATGAGTGGTTTTTTTACGTTTAATTCATTAATAAGTATAATTTAAGTATTTTAGCTAGTTTAAATTTTGACTTTTGTTTTGAATATCTTCTTAGATTTTTTTATAAAGACTGATAAAGTTAGATTACTCATCATCGAGATCAATTGAAAATGTAAGAAAGAAGAAGTGTTTTTGTCTTATATTAGCATTTAATAAAACCCAAAATTTTAATAGTATCAAGAAAGCAATTGATATTTAGGAAGGGGAAATATTTCTTACTTTTGTTGGTTTCATGTATTCTGAAAATCTGCACCCGTATTATTTTTATGGAGCAAAAGGAAGGCATAAAATGTGTTGTGCTGAAGTGTGTGAGTTTAAAGTAGATAGATTTTATTCTTTTATTAATTCAGATAAAAAGATACCATGGTGAATGGCCTGAAACGCTTAAGGGGAAAATCGATCTTTTTTTTAATTCGGTACTTAGATTTAAGGTACTTAAATTTAAGTATATTTTACGTATCATATTGGTATGTTATAGTATTCGCTACTACTTCAATCAATTTCGATAAAGAGACTGAATTGTCATGCTTTAGCTGCCTTGCTTACTGAAGAATATAGTTTGAAGAACAGTATTTCTTGTTCGGGTCTGACCAGATTGTCGTGCAAATTTTACTAACATAAAGGATCCATAGAATAGGTTCCATTTAAGTAATCTTGTTCTTGTTCTTGTTGGTTCACTAGAGACATTTGCTAACTCTGATGGAGCTGCTTGGTCTTCTTCTTCTAATGTTCGTCTTCTTTGTTATCAATGGTTATTAATGATCAATTTGTAATTGTGAAATTTCTTTAAGGAATGAGATTATGGCTTGAGTTTTCTTCCTTGCTTGTTCATTTTCAAGTTGCAAATCTTGTTCATTTTCAAGATTTCTGTATAATTTGGTGATGTAATATTGAGGGATTTCATTAGTTTGTTTCTTTGTTTAGAGTACCTTCTGCAATGTAATAACATATGATCATTGGTATCCATCTCGTTGCAGAAGTTGCATTTGGGACTTGAAGTTTGATTATATTTAAAAAGGTTTGCTTTCGTTGGAATGGTTTTTGTTCTTAATCGAGATATCATGACGTCTTCTTTTCTGTTCGATGTTGGGAATTTTTCTTTTGAATTCAGATTATCCATGTGAGTAAATTCTGTATACTTCTTGTATTTTTTCCACTCTTTATCTGCTTCTTCTTTTATTTTTTGACTTAGTTCTTTTATAATATCTTCCGGGGATAACATGTTTCTGATAACTGTTGTAGGTGCCTTTCTTGCTTCTTCATCAGCTTTTTCATTTTCGGAGATGCCCTTATGTCCTGGTGTCCAAATGATTTCTAAACTTCTGGCTTTTCCCAGGGATTCATTAATGCAATGCATGAGTTGGAGAATTATTTTGGAAGATTTTGAATGTATGGTTTTTAGGGCTCTAATTACTGAGAAACTGTCTGTTAGGATGGCATAATGTTTGTCTTCTTTTATGAAATTTTCTATGGCTATCACTATTGGTATTGCTTCTCCTGTAAAAATTGAATTTAAAAAAGGAATAGTTCCTGCTAGAACTTCTGATGTGTTTGTATTGATTGCTGCTACTTTTAAATATAAGTCTGTTTTAGAAGCATCGGTCGCTATGATGATTTTTTCTTGTAAATTTTCTTCTTTATAGGCTTTAAAGTGATCTTGTATTAGTTTGTCTGGGTTATTTTTCGTTTGAAACTTATATTCATTTAAACTCAACTTTAGGTCAATATGTTTTTTGAAATTAGTTTTGCCTTCTATAATTAACTCCGTATTAATTGAATAGGTCCTCATGATCTCTTGGAAGTTATATTGCATTGAAGGATGTCTTTTTAATCGTGGCTTTTGGCAAGTCTCTTGGAAAATGGTTTTTAATGTTGATTTCTCACCGTGCGAAATATGTTTTAATCCTAACTTTATTAAAAGGATTTTATGTCTTCCGTATAGGGATAATTGATCAGCTTCTTTGAGAAGTAACGGAATGGGAGTCCAACGTGGTAGACTTAAAGCAATTCTTAAAGCTTTCCTGTATATGATTTCTAGTTTATTATATAATGTTTTGCAGGATGAGAAAAAGATTTGGCTGCTATAGTCTAATCTGCTTCTGATGGTTGCATTTACTATATGCATTAAATGGTAGGTTCTTGCACCCCATGAAGTTCCAGTTATTGCTTTTAACGCGTTGAGTTTTCTATTGGTAGTCTTTGTTAAATGATTAAAATGATGTTGAAAGGACAGATTTTTTGAAAAATATAAACCTAAAATTTTTATGTGATCACACCAAGGAATATCTTGACGGTTTATGGTAAAATTACCCTGTGGAAGTTCTTTTTTACTTGAGAAATTGACTGCTTGGCATTTTTGGGGTCGTAAAGTGAGTTTCCACTGATTACACCATAAGTGTATCTTGTGTAACGCTTTTTGAATATTTTCGCAGGCTTTCTTGAGATTCGGATGATGGGCGTATAAAAAAATGTCATCGGCGTAAATTACGCATTTAACATTTTGCAAAGTGGAAATTAAATCTGACATATATACTGTAAATAAAAACCGCTTAGAACACTTCCTTGGGCTATGCCTCTATTTGTTTCTACTTTTTTTGAAAAAACATTTCTCCAATTAACTTGATAATTTCGATCCTTTAAGAAGTTAAAGATCCAATTGGCCGCATTACCTTTTATGCCTATGCTGATTAATTTGAAGATTAGACCGTCTATAAAAACTGTGTCGTATGCTGAACTGATGTCTAAAGCAACTAGTAGAATAAATTCTTTGTCGTTTCTGGCTTTGGTAATATCATGATAAATGATAGATTGACAGTAGTTGACATCTTTAAATGGGATGAAACCGGCGTGATTATTATGAAAAGAATTAATGGTAAGTTTCGTTAGTCTTTTTAGGATCATTTTCTCCATGGTTTTACTCACTACTGATGTTAAAGAAATAGGTCTATATTAGTGATGGGCAAAATCGATAATTTTAGGTATCGAATACTTTGGTATCGAATACTCATAGGTATCGAATACTCTGGTATCGAATACTTATAGGTATCGAGTATTTTCAGGTATCGAGTACTTTTTTTCAATGTCGGGAAACGAACCTGAAGGGACAATTTTTTTAGGGCCTATCCATAATCAGACTAATATTCAAAAAACTGAAAGCGATACATCAAAAAGCCCCGTAGCTACGGGTCTGGAGGTGGATAGAGGCGAAGGATTTGGCGGGGGAAAAACCTAGCCGCGTCAAATTTCTCTCGCGGATGATTAACGGCTTGGGTTTGAGCGTTGCAAAATGAAAACGGAAACAGGCTGCGTTTGATCTACAGTAGGTATTATAAAGATTACTTCATTGAAAAATTTAAAACGAAATATGTGAATAAAGTATCGATACTTTTGTGGGTATCGAATACACTCGATACCTGTGCCTGTGGGTATCGAATACACTCGATACCTATAGGTATCGAGTACTTAAGTATTTGGTATCGATACCTGCCCACCACTAGTCTATATGACTCTATTGAATTCTTTTCTTTATTGGGTTTTAGTATTGGTAAGATGATAGCTTTTTTCCATTCCCTTGGTATGATTCCGGTTTCCCAACTCTGGTTGAAAATTTCTAATAGAGTGTTGAGATGATTTTCGTTGAGAAGTCTTAAGAACTTGTTATTTATTTTATCTGGTCCAGGTGTTGAATTTTTTGAATTAGCGATTACTTGTTTTAGTTCTTCAATCAGAAAGGGTTGATTATACTCCTCTTGATCATTTGAGCTGAGGTCCAGAGGAATGAAATCCTGTACATTATCTTTTAGAAATGATTTTGCTATTTCGTTAGCTTGTTCTAATGGATCACTTATGGATTTAGAACTGATAACTAGTAAATTGTTGCTGTGTGATTGATTAGGTTTACTATTTAGAGCTTTTAAAATTTTATATATGTTTTTGGATTCTTTTTCATTTTCGCACAACCTATCCCAAAAGTTATTTTTGCATGCTCTGATTGTTTTTCTTAGTTTTGCTGTTATTCTTTTGTATTTTATCCACGTTTCTTGTGAAAGGTTACGTTTTGCTAGTTTTAAAAGTGTTCTTTTTTGTTGTAATAACGCTTCACACTTTAAGTTCCACCATTTTGTTTTAGGGTTTTTTATGAGTATTTCTTTAGTGTTGTCTTCAATCAGTTTTGTGCATTCATTTAAGAAGGAATCTTTGTTTGAGAGATCCATTTTTGATATGTTCCTTTCGATGTTTTCCCAATTTATTGTTTTTCTTTTACGTTCTTCTGTGAAGGTTGATTCGTTTAATGTGGTTTTAACGGGAAAATGGTCACTTTCGTACAAATCTTCTGCGATATTGATCGTAATATCATTGAACATATCAGCTGATGAGATTGTAAGATCTAGAAGGGAGGTGTTTGAGCTTGACTTATATGTTATTTTTGTTGTATTGCATATGATGCCATTAATGTCGTCGATCCAATCCATGATTTTAATAGCGTCTTTGGATAGTTTGTTGGATCCTAAAATAGGATGTTGTACATTAAAATCTCCTACGATTAAGTAGGGGGAAGAGATGGAATTTTTTAATTCGTCTAATTCCTTATCATTGAATTTTCCTTTGGGTGAATAGATATTGATTATAGTTAATTTTTGATTCTTCATGTAGACGTCGACAGCTTGTATTTCATTCTCAGTTCTTGGTAGGTGGGAAAGATCAATTACACTTGACACTAGTTCCTTTTTTATAGCTAAAAGTATTCCGCCACCCCTGGAGTCTGCTCTATCTTGACGGTAAATTATTTTATTATTGATTTTTAGTGAATCTTTGTGTTTTAAAAAGGTTTCTTGCAATGCAATTATGTCAGAGTTATTAAAGAAAGGGTCACTTATCCAATGTTGTTTATTTTTTATTCCTCTGGAATTCCATTGCGTGATAGAAAAATTTGATAGTCTCCTGGCCATTATTATTATTAATTATTATTATAAAATATTATGTATTTTAATTGGACCAGTGGTTAGTCTGTGTTAAGTTTAATACAGGATTTTTTAGATATGTGATTTTGAACTTTCGATTCGACAAGTGACTTGAATTTTTTATTGAAAAACAAACTACTCTTTTGTTTTCCAAGTAACCTCTGGTCATTGACTTGTGTTGTTTGTAGGCTTATTTCCTATACTAAAAAGAGGATGAGCGAACAAATCTTCTTTTGTAAAATTTGCTGTGAAAATTTGTGGTCCGTTGTTGATATTGGGGTCTGTTCTTGGTTTTTTGCTTTTAGGTGATTCTTTTTCCATTTAAGTAATAATATGGAATATAATAATGATTTAAGTAATAATATGGAATATATAACAATCAACTAATTTCATAACCAGGGTCCAACTAACTAAAAAGTAGTAAGCTACACACTACATCGATACCATCAGTATATTTAATATAGAGTGATAAAAAATGGAGGAATGGATACCTACTACTCAACTGTAGGATATTTGGCTTCATTCTTCTGATATTTGAATAAATAATTTAATATCCCTTAAGACGATATACTTTTTTGATATTCAGGAATTCTTTTGTTTTCAAAAGCAGTCCCATGTGTTTAAAAAGACTCCATAGCTCATTTTAAAAAAAACTTCACATGAAAACATAAATTTCAGAACACACGGAAACATTATTGAATTTACTTCCCATTTAGACACATTAATCCCCCTCATATGGTATTATAAAGGATTGATCCTAGGAGTTAATATTTTTTTCAATTTGAAGCGAACTCAAATTCATGCTATCCTGCTATTTCCAACTCCTTATTAAGATGTTTAGACTTTAACTGAACCAAGGTTAATAGGGGAGTCTATATGTTACGGGCAATGGGATAAACTGGGCATTAATAATAATGCCCGAAGTGAAATGGACGATGTGATTAATTAAATGGTATTTATCAATGAGTATTTATCACTTGGCTCGAAAAACGGAGGAATTATTAATAATTTGGGGGGGTTATACTCTATTCATTTAGAATTGGCGCTTGAGAAATAGTGCTTTCCCCCACGCTAGAAGCGTAACCATAGTTACTATCTTCGCGATCAGCCAATAGTAAGCCTTCTTCGTCACTTTGACGAAGATAATTGCTATGGTTACCGATCGGTGGTGGGGGAAGGAAATATTTTCAAGCGCCAGTTCAAAATGAACAGACTATAGTTCTGGTGGCGTGTTGCAGGGGCTTGATAAAAACTCTCGGTAATGGGAAAACACACAATCTTAAATTTAACAATCTTCACACAACACTCAGGTGATTAATTAATTCAAGATCCCAAAAGGACGAAAAGCACCGTGTCCCGGACACTGGCGGGCTGTCGGTTGTCCCAGACAACAAGGGGGGTGTGGTACCTCAGATACCAAAGGGAACTAAGAGCTAAGGATGTCCCAGACAGAGCCTTTTCAATACGTGCGTCGCTAGCACGGTCCCGTCCCTCTGGCCAACGTCACCGTGGGCGCAAGACCGGGCGTATCTAGTCACTAGTCGGGCAAAACTAATCAGCAGCGGATATCTATCCTATAGCGGGGACTCTTTTGTTCGCTAATTGAGTGGGATAGATATCCCCTGCCCGACCAGATACGCCCGTTCTTAGGTGCAAAACACACTACGCAGCTTATAGACGCTATAAAAATACAAAATAGACTCCATAGACTCCAAAATAGACTCCATAAAAAAGCGTGGAGAAAGCCTAGTCCCCTATCTTGACAGGAATGCAGATTCCTGTCAGGATAGGGGTCTCAGGCTGAACTCCATGCTTTTCCCCTCTTTGATTAATTGCAGTAGCGTCTTATAGACGCTAGGTCTGACTTGGGCCTTACGCTCACGGTGACGTTTCCCTCTCTGCCTCTGCCCCGGGGAGTACGAAATACCCTCGTACGATGGATGTAGAGTTACGGTAGTTTAGGTACTCTCCTCCCCACAATAATGCTCCAGCTCCTATTCATCCCATTTCCCGTAACATATGTAACTAATAGAGCTATCCATAGTATATTTAATTAGCTTCTTCATTTTAAAAGACTGAGTAAAGAATAAACTATAACCTCCCCACTCTAAATATATGACTAATAATAAATCCCCAAACCGAAAAATTCAACTCATCCAACTTCCCCCCGACCCACCAAGGAATTCTCATTACGTAAATTCTTACTTTAAATTTTTCTTCCGTTGTGGAGAGAAATTTCCGGAAATTTTTCGAGAAGCCCTGGTTTTCTTCAAAAAGGCTGGATCCCCGGAGAGAAAGAAAGAAAAAAAGCCGATTCATTTCTTTCCTCAAAAGAATTCGGGAGCTGCTCAATCTAGCAGTCATTACCTTTCGTCGATACTCTGCCCTCCATAAATCTAACTTCTCAAAAATAACCACCATCCATCACGGGAATGGGGAAAGGCCTTCCATTTGTAACTCCATTGCGGCGGGAAATATTTCGGAAGTATTATTTCGAGGTCTGCCTTCCGCGAAATCCTGTCTTTTCGGAGGGAGACAAGCTGAAAATTGCGTTTGGCGGAAGTCATTGAATTTCTGAATCGAGATTTCATGAGGGCGGGTGGCAACGGCGTTTTCCACTGAGCGGCCATTTATCTGGAAGTGATAGGTTTGAGGCAAGGTTAGTAGAGAGAGAAGGTTGGCTCATCCGATGTAAACAAAGAATGCCCGTGACGTCGATAGGTGGCAGTGAAAGGCGCGCGAAATCATTTCCATAGCTACATGGTGCAGGTTTTGTAAGATTGTTGTTTATCTGGTTATTTCTCTCATAATCTGTTGTTATCATTATACATTTTTGTATTTTGCTTGATTTAAGCATATCGATTAAGTTTCTTCAAATGTTCTTTAACTGAACATAATTCAATTCTGAATATTTTGTTAACTTTTGGATTCAATGTTGATCAATGATTTGTTGTGATATTGTGTGTGAGTGTGTTTACTCCTGAAGTCAAACATTTATAAATTCTGCTTATTGAATGAACATTAACTTGGTCAACTTTAATATATCTATTCCCCTATTAATTTTGATCATTGGTTTAAACTGAAATACTTAGCTATGTATTTTTTTTAAACTTTTACTTTTGTTTTCAAAAAACTTGCTGAATGTTGCTAAATCACTTGAACAAAATAGCATTGCCATTGGGCTGTATGTAGAGCTAATTTAAATTATTTCTTTTATATTATTTAAATATTCATTTGTTATTAATTCTTACTATGGAGTAACTCTCGATAAAATTATTTGTGTTGTTTGAAAGATATGACAATTGACCATTCATTTAAATTTACAAATGAATTTTATTTTAAAAATTATTTATTAAATGTTATGATTGTGATAGTATGAGGAAAGCTAGATTTGATGCACCTTGAATTATTAGAATTATTTTATTAAAAAAGATTCCTAAGACTTAAATTTTGTAATCAAACCAGACACTTAATTTAAAAAGAAAATATTCCCTTATAGCCAAACAAAATAAACTAAGAAAATGCATTTTATAAGAACTAATAAATGTTTTTTGTGTACTTATGTTTGTTTTACTAGCTGAAAATTACCTTCAATCAGGTAAGGGAACGTACCCATACTACGTGACCCATTCAGGGGAGGGAGGGGGGTCTTCAAAATACCACGCTCAGTCACAGGGGGAGGGGGGCTTAGGTTTTCGTCACGTAGTCACTTTCTGTTTGCAAAAAATGATGGCAAACCGTATTTATGAATTACTACGTGAAAACTAGAGGGGGAGGGGGGTCTTGGCATATACTACGGATGGTCACCAAGGGGGGGAGGGGGTTAAAAATGGGTCACGTAGTATGGGTACGTTCCCTAAGTTTGGTGCAAAATGCCCTAGAGTGGGCCATGTGCCATAAAAAGTCAATTAACCAACCAATCAATTGGGTAAGTAAATTTATCACCAGTCAGGGAAGTGTAATATTTTCACGTCAACTAAATTCTAATGTTCTAAAAGATATTGCCTTCTTGAATCGGTTAACTTCATAGTTTTGCTGAACTGTAGATTTTAATCGTTAAGGATTTTCAGCAAAATGTACATGCCAGTGTACTGATGCCTCTTCCAAGGTAAATTGATCAATAGTCTGTATAGTGCAATATAATTTCATGTCTATTATTAAATTCTGTCTTAATCTGTTTCTTGAATATTATATTTTTTTGTAAAGTTTTCAAATTTTATTAAGGAATATTGTTGATGTTTTAATTTTTAATAAAAAATATATTCACTAAATGCTTCTTTCATTATTTCTCAAAGTAAATTTTTCCACTTTTTACACCAGGTTCTTTTTTTGTTCAGTATAAATAACAGTTGTATATCCAGTTTTAATAATTAAACAGTGAGTGGAAAACCAAAAAAAGCAAAATAATATGAACTTCAATTCTAAAATGTAATATTGATTGCATTGGAAGTTAGAGGGACCCAGAAAAATCTTACACATGTCCAAGTAATAAAAACAAGTTTTAATGCTTTATTATAACACCCAACCAAAGGGTTACTAATTATTATGCATAAAGGAATTAAAAAATACTATAGTGATTTGTTGCATAACATTATTTAAAACTTTTAAGAATGATTATTGGAATATGTAACATTCCTCAGTTCTATTAATTTTTTTATTTATTGGGATGGCATGTGGATAATGTATAGGGTATTTTCACATCTTGATAAAAACTATTATATCAAATTTATTTAAGTCAGCAGGACAGAAAAGTTATACTGGTAATTAGGGATAATTAAAAAATGTAAATAAAAAGGTTTAATCCAAATTTGTCTGAAAAGTTTCATTCATGGGGAAAAAAGTGCAAAATGATTTGTGTTTTTTGCCTCATTTTTTTAATAAACTGATTTAATTTTACGTTAATATTTTTCTTAGTATTTCTTCAATATGTTATAAAATTAAATAATAATTATACAACATTTTTGTACTTAGAAGTATAGTGACTAGAATAAGTCACTATATTGTATGCATAGAAGCTGTACAATTTCAAGAGGAGTTATAAGTATGAGAACTAATGCAATGAGAACTAAGTACAAAGCGAGATTAATAATATCCAAAAACGTTTAAATTGCCAAAAAACAGTTATAACGGAAGAAAAATGTGTGGTATATTATAACAGGGTATTTTGACTCAGGTAGCAGAAGCAATATAACCGGAAAAATAAGCAAAAAAAAGAAACTAAATCGATCGGATTTGCCCATTGAAAGTCATGGGTATTGAGCAGTAGAAAAGCGAGCCGCGCCTGGCCGCGCCTGGCCGCGCCACTTTCCTACGTCATGGATCACGTGGTTAAAGCGAATGAGCCAACCTTCTCTCTCTATAAACCTTGGGTTTGAGGGATTGGTAACGAATGTTTTTAGTGGGATATATTCGTGATGAGTTTTTATGGGCCTTTTATAAATCTTGATGTTTAAAAAAGGTGCATCTGAAGTAGAAATTGATTGTTTCAGGCTTAAATACTGGTATAACCTTTAAAGTTTTAGTTGAACTTTTGGTATTTTTTTAGTTTTTTTAAATGATTTTAAACCCTAGGTGTCAAGATTAAAATTGAAGAATGTATATGGTAGAAATGCACTTTTATTGAAATTATATTTTAATATAAATTGTGTTTTTGTGTATTATAGAGTTATATTAAATTTATTCTGTGATTAAATTTACAATTTAATTGTGTGATAACGCTTTAAAATTCAAATCTTCGTGTAATTTCAAAATGGTTGTACTACTGCATACTATGAAAACTTGAAAATTCAAGTAGTTAATTTTGATCTGAATTTTGTATGTGTAGCCTCTACTCTAAAAGTAGATTTCTAAAAAAAAACATTATAATTAAACAAACACACAATTTCCGAATAAACAGGTAAGTACTGTATGGTTTATTTTTATTCTCAAGATATATTCTACAAAAATCCCAATAAAAACATTATTTATGTATAAAAATATAAGAAAATTTTCCCAATTTCTTCAAAAAACCACTCACAATCAACTATTTGAAATTTGCAGAAATCGGCAAATAGAACTGAAAAATTTTGACTGCGTACAACGTTAAGTTTCTTGGAAATTATAGCTATGAAAAATCTAAATTATAGTTATTTTTTCTCGTTCATAGTTTTTCTAAATCTAAATTATACATAGTTTTTGTAAGTAAAAAATTTTATTTCATAGTAAACTGTTTTATTTTCAAAACTGCATTTAAAAGGGCTTTACAGTATATTGTGATATAAAAACAAACTCGTTTATATTGCCTGAAAGTCAGAATAGTCTGTTTTTATCGTATTTGATGGCTATTATATGTGAAAGATCTTATTAGTAGACTGTAGGTGGATATTGTCCCGATCAGCATTAAAAATACACCTTTCTTCACTGGTAATATCCCACCTACAGTAAAAAACAGTCCTTCTCGGACTTTCAAAATAAATTCTACCCTTTTCATTGGTTGGCTTGGTTCCTCTGGTTGCAAGAAGATTGTTTTACCGATTGAAGCATTGGAAGAGGGTATTTTTTCTGCAAAATGCAACATGCTAAACAACAAACTAAAATGAATTAATACATTCACAAAAGACAATATCAAGAACAAAGTATCATAACTGGTTTCCAATAGAACGAAAGTAGTAAAATACATTGAACAAGATACATATACTACTGATAACAGCAAATGAGATTGAAGTACCTGGTCAACTTCTTCAACAAGGCAACAAAGCTTTGTGTATTTTGCGAAGCTCACCCGTATATCTTTAGAGTCAAATGGAAAGGACATGGAAATCTTAAATGTCTCCAAGAACTCTTTCAAATGCCATGACACGCACGAATAAAAAACTCCAAAAATACTGAACGGAATAACACTGTAAATGTATGTTCCAGTCATTATTGCAAGAGAAACTAATTGAATTAAACCTGGGTAACGATTCATAATGCTTCTCAGAATATTCACTTGTTGCAGAGAGGTTTCTGTATCCTGCTTTGCCATCATCTCAATCGACAAAGAATACTGTATAATGTTGACAGTAGTTATGCCAACACAGGCTAGGAAAACTTTCTTTTTAGCCAATCTCAGTTTCATTCTTGAAACCGAAATATCCTTGTAACTCTCAATAAGGTCTAACAATCCAGCAATTTCTTTTCGCTTGATTTCAAAGTTAATTCTGAATGCATAACTTGTGACGAACAGCACTAATGGAGCTAGCGAAAACTGTGATATGTTGTCTATTATGGGGGCTAAAAGAAAAATGCCTGCTACGGAGCTGACAATGCCCAAAACCTGGTACACCCGTCTGATAAAATTTCGGATGAATCGAACTCCTGGTCTTGCTTTATCCGTGAACACGTCAATCCCGAAAACTATTAAAGTGTAACGCACAGAAGAGTACAAAGATTTCATTTTGCTCCAAAGATTAAATATATTTCCTATTTGCTATTTCGTATTTATGTAGTTATAATAAATAAAAGGCACATCGTATCCATGACCACTTCAAAACAGTAAGGAGCTCAACTAATTTAAAACATAGAAATCTGGAGATAAAAATCATTCATCATCATGACAATACTTTGTCAAAAAAAAACTTCTGCAAACAACAAAAACCTTTATTGCTAAGCACAACTTACAAAGTGATTGGAAATACACGAACATTTTCCAGTGTATTGATTTTTTAAAATACATATTAGTCCCTTATTTTAAATTGCTTCCCACTTTCATTAAACGTATAAAGACCTTTTCGTTGCTAAATGTATTGTGCATGATATAATGAGCATATTTATTAGGAGCTTTGGAGGACCGCATATAAAGTACCCTGTGATTAAACTAATCCTTGTAGTCTTGAACGAGTGTATGGAATAACAAATTAGCTAACTTCTTTTTACTCCTTTTTTAGCTGTATTTTCTATTACACAAGTTACAGTTATTATTAGCAGTCATAACTAATTCACTAATCGCTAATAAATAGAATCGCTAGTAAAAAATTGAATTTTTCTTCATTCACTCATTCGGATATTTGGAGAGCGTAACTCAACGTTTTAATGTTTTCGAGTAATTAGTTAAACAAAATGGTTCATAGTGTAGCTTTAAGGACAACCCATTAAACTATCAAGGGTTATTAAAAATATTTTCTATCTAATTAATAAACATCTATTCTTTGACACAACTCTCAATTTTTGGTTCTTTTCGTAGATACATCTTTAAAATTTGAATGCTTAAGCACTGAGAGAAAAGACAGTTTCAAATTTGAGTAAATCGATGTTCTCATTTTGGTATGAAACTTCAATTTTGAAACACCAGACAACTCAGTTTCAAACAGTTTAATAGTCACCACTCAAATTATATTTATTTTTAGTTCATATTTGAAAATTGAAATATTTGGAATATCAACACAAACATTAAGTTCGTGTGATAACGTGTTACATAACGTTGTGATGTCACACTCAACTTACTGGTCTACTTCCCACGTCATAGTAACGTGGCTATATGGTCATTATAACTGTATCGCATAGCACCCTCTTTATACAAATGTTATGGACGAACCAAAATTTGAGTAGGGGAGAGTGGGGCTATTTAGCACATGGGGCACATTCGGACAGACGGCATTTCCCCTAGTAATTATTAATTTAAAAATCTGAAAAAAATACCAGTAGATGTAAGCATGACTACCAACTCCTGCAGGAATTTTCAAACCCCCGATCCATTTTTTTGTATACGTACTAGAAATTTGCTAGCGTTAGAAGCAGCAAAGTAAATTTTCTTGTCATTTTGTTGGCGTAAAATATCAATCAAAAATAACACTCAAGTAGACATTCAGCATTTTATTCAGTAGAGGCACTACTGAAGTTCTAGAAAGGTTTTATTTCTCTGCATTAATTAAAAATATCTAGTTGGGACGTGGTAAGCTTGAACTGGTAGATGGGGCACATTCGTACACCAAAAGATGGGGCAGATTCGGACAGTGCGAATGTGCCTCATCTTTCCCATTTTTGATTATGAAAGTGATTTATATGTTTATAAGTGCAGTATATTGAATAACTTGGAAAATTAATTGTTTTTTATTGTAATTGTTTCAAAATTTGGTGATAATAGAAAATAACATCTTAAAGAAAGCTTCAGTTTTAAGGAATTTAGACCCAGATTTAAACATTGAAGAAATAAATGTCCCTGATAATTGTTTAATACTAATTGACTTGGACTTTAGTGGTTTTATTCTAGTAGAATTTGCTACTAATAAGAAAATTTTGTTATGTTGGTCAAATAGAAAATTTGGAATTGAATGGTGCTTATTTAAAATTAATAATGAAAAACTTTAAAAACTTTAAAATTAATGACGAAACTTTTATTTTATTTTCTCAGTAAGTAATGATTCAACATTCATACAAAAAGATAATATCGTATTAAAAGTTCCCCAACCGTCAGTTTCAGGTGTTAATAAGCGAGCTATTGGTTAACTTTTCTTTTCGAATAAAACCTGACAGTTAAAATATTAAACTTTTTCTAACTAATTATATTATGTGAAGTAAGTCAATGTGCAATATACTCTTCATTACTACAATTGTTTTCCTCATCAAAAACTTAGATGTTCAATATTTTCTGAAGCTGTTTTCTTTTTGTAAAAAAATCCTCAATTTAGAGGAAAAATATGTAAAAGTGCCAAATATTTCATTTAATTATCCTTACTTTAAAGTTCAATAAACTTTTTAGTTTGTAAAAATAATTATTGTATAATTTTTTGCATGTGTAAGAATGTGCCCCTCAAGTGTGCGAAACTGCCTCGCCCATGGGGCACATTCGCACGAAATTTCTAGTTTTTTAGATTGATTATATAAGTTAGAAATTCTAGATGAGTGCGACCAATTATCGTTCTTAAATATTGGGAAAGGTCTTAACTTTCATTTGAATCCGAGTTTGTTTCAATATCTCATCTAGATCCAGAGAAATATGCCGAAATGCACTTTTTGTGTTAATGTGCCCCACTCGCCCACATGATGTTTTATTTTTGAGTATCTGCTCATTTTCAAAAATGAGTACCACATGCATGTTTTTAAATTCGAGTATATTTGGATCGGAGCCTGTTTGAGTGCGTGACATACTCAGATTTGAGTAATTTTTACTCATTTTTGAGACTTTCGTTTCAAGAGTGAGGTCTTAAATCCCTTAAATAGGCTTGAGCTTTCAAAAGATATCAGTTAAATGTATTGGATAACCTTGTAATTTTAATATTGAGAAACTTCCTTGTAATAACACCTTCCTTACCTTCTTTTTAACTTCCTCGTTAAAAATTTATGGCGTTATAAAAAAAAACATGTTTGTTATAAAATATTTACTGTAATGGTTTAGCATAGTTGGAATTTAACAGAGAGTGGGCTTGTTTGGATCAACCGGTAAAGAAAAGCGTCAACTCTATGGTCCCCATTATAAGATAACAAACATCCCTCATAATTGAAAAGAACCACCAAGCATATTGATTGATGATTTATTTACGTTTTGGGGAGAAATCAATAAATTTACATTAATAAATTAACCTTGCACCACTTTTGCTGTTTGCATCATCTTGCATGACAGTTTCGTGTATCCTATTAAGGTTTTAAAAGTCTTTCAAAAAAATATATTAATCGACAAAGGTACAGGTGCCAACGCTAAGAGCAATGACACCTTAATCCAAAGATGCTTTAGAGTGCTCATTATTTTGTGTTTGGAACAAGTTGACGACAAGATAGGAAGAACTGAAATGTTTTTCATAATAAAACATATCATCAAAACGAAATATTTTAATTTATAAAAAGATGAAGTCCTTGTATTCTCCTGTGCTTTACAGCTTCGTTATATTCGGAATCGACTTGTTCACTGATCAAGCAAGACCGGAAGTTAGTTTCGTGAGAAGTTTATTAAAATGGATGAACCGTTTTCTGGGCATAGTGAGCACACTAGCAGGTTTTTATCTCATCGCACCCTTGACAGAAGAAATGTCACAAACTACACTGGCTCCAGTCGTGGCATTCACAACAAGCTATGCGTTCAGAATCCACTTCGAAATCAAGCGAAAGGAAATTACTCGTCTAATTGACCTCATAGAAAATTTCAAGGATTCACCTGTGCCAAGAAAGAAACTAAAGTTTGCTGAAAAGAAAATCCTCATAACCTGCGTTGGCATAATTCTTGTAAATTTAATCCAGTTCTTTTTGTCACTCTACTTCATGTTAATGAGACAAGAAACTAAATCTCATGATTATTCCGCAAGGATCCCGAGAATAATTATACATTATTGTCCTGGTATTATATTATCAGCTTCTCTTATAATCGCGACCGGAACATACATTTTCAGTGTTATACCATTTTGCATTTTCGGAGTGTTTTATTCTTGCGTGTCGTGGCATCTGAAAGAGTTTTTAGAAACATACAAAGATTCTCTTTTCATCCCCTATCACGCTAAAGGCATTACTGGAAATTTCGTTAAGTACGCCAAGATTTGTTGCCTTGTTGAAGAAGTAGACGAGATTCTTCAATCTCATTTGTTGTTATACGCTGTATATGTGTCCAGTTCAATGCACTTCACTACATTTGTTATCTTGAAAAACAGCAGTCAGCATTTGCTCTCGATATCGTATTTTTTGAACGTGTTAATCCATTTTTGTTTGTTGTTCAGCATGTTGCACTTTGCAGAGAAAATACCGAGTTTGAATGCTTCAATTGGTAAAATAGTTTTTTGGCAACCAGAGGAACCAAGCCAACCAATTAAAAGACTGGAATTTATTTTGAAAATCCGTGAAGGTTTATTTTTAACAGTGGGAGGAATAGTGCCTGTGAAGAAAGGTGTATTTTTAGTACTTACTGGGACAATATTCACCTACAGTCTTCTGATAAGATCTTTTACAGATGATTAGAACGGATTGAAAAAGCAAGATTTAAAAGCTGTCGTTGGATGCATGATGACTGTTGAACTAATGGGAGATAATTTGTAAAAGTGCATTTTTTAAGAATCAAGTATTTATGGAACTAATTTAATAGCAATTTATTTCCGTTATCCTTAAGTTTCAACAACAACACTAGAGTTTTTATTATTTTGTGCGACACCTGTCTTTTCATTAAATCTTTGCTTAAAGGCACATTGAGTATTCTGTGATCAAAAATTATTTGATGTAGTGTTTTCTTTATATATGCCATTTGGTCCTAACCGTACTTACTATAATGTTCTATAATCTATATCATAAAGATCTAGAACAGTGTTTCCCAACGTGGGGCGCACGCCCCACCAGGGGGCAATATCATTTTCTAGGGGGGCAATTTGAAAATTTTAAACCAAATTGCCCCCCAGGTGGGGCAAATCTAGGGGGAAAATTAAAAAAGAACATTTTAAAACGAAGTTTATAAAAATCTGATCCTATTATCCTATCTGAGAATGTATGTCTGAAATTTGGACCAGTATGTATCAAAACAAAGTTGAAACCCTGTTTTTAGAGTCTAATTCCAAACCTTTTCTGGGGGATGGCCCAAGATCTCTTTGTTTTTAGAACGCTTATATTTGAATCTTTTTTACATTAGGTTCATCAAAATGCAAATCTTACCTAAAAATGTATATCCAAAATTTCCTAACTAGGGGTACCGAACTAGTTAAAAACCTGCTTCTTAGAGTCAAATTTCCGAAAATTTGCTGGGGGAGGACCCCCATACCCCCCTTGGTACTTAGAACTTAATTGCTCATAACTTTATTTAACTTTTTTAGCATGCAAATTCTACCTAAAAATATTCTGAAAAGCTTCATTAGACTTATTAATTATACACAGGACTATGAAATAATTTTGGATCCCTCTCAAAATATATTTCTATATATGCCACTGTGACCGGGGGGCATGGAAAATTAAGAAAGGCTTTGGTGGGGCATGGACCGAAAAAGGTTGTGAAACACTGATCTAGAAGAAAATACCATGAATCCCAACTTTCCTTTTCAACTTCCTTCTTCAAAAAATGTCCTTGATATAGGTTTTAGAGTAACTGCTTCTGTTGTTTGTTTTCTCTCTTTTATTTAGGTGAATTATTTTCTCTTCAATAATTCAAACAGACAATAAAGAAGTGAAAAAACAAACATTTTATTAGACATAAACATATAGAGAGTTTTTCTCGTTATCCTACTTTTTAAGATCTAACAATGGAGGTGAAACCAAGTGCAAGCCTAAAAAGGAATTATTTGTACTTATTATTGCTTGTCATGAATCATTTCTTATAAAATTACTTACATTTTGAAATCGGATGGATAGGATGTATGAAGTTCTCATAAACGTTTTTGAAAAATAGTACTAAACTTACCTGTTCCAGCCGCAGCACAGAATGGAAGTTTTGGCATCCACTCTCCCTTTATGTTGCATGTGTAATTCCTCATCGGCATCGCGGGCTTATCCTCAAAACGCTGGCAAGAGATGCTGCACATTGGTCCTTTCTGCATAAATCGTGTGAGACACTGTTTTTTGCCTCCGGGACCCAAAGATATCGTGCAGTCCACATAGGCTTAAAGAAAAGCAGTTGTTTTTTTAAGCGAAAAATTATAATTACATTTGGTAACGAACTAAAAGAAGGTGGAACAACTAGCTCTTTTACTTAAAAAATTTTCTTACATTTTTTTCAGTTAACACCTTATTTCTCAAAACGTACAAATTTTATTTATTATTTCAAAAATAAATATATTTTGACTTACTCGTTACTGCCGAAAAGGGAGGAAAAAGGATTGTTAAACCTGGAGTGAAAATTTTTCAAGGAACCTACTACTTTTCTCTTTTCCAGTTCAAGTTGAATATTCTCTGCTTTAGAGACCATTTAATAGCCTGTTTGTATGTGGGTATATTTTTGGTGACAAAATTCTCTTGCGTCCTAAATTTCAATGTTCTGAAATTTCCACTTTTACAAAAAGGTTTTTAAAACCATAATACTAAAATATTTATGCACTTTTACATACAGAGTGTTTCTAAATTCCGTTTCACGGTTTTCATTCGGAACCAACGTCTACTTACAGCGCCTCTAAAGACAAAATTAGAAAGTTAAGAATTTATCTGTTGGCATTATCATAAAAAACGTATTTTAGTAAAATATCGTTAATACTAAAAGAGATATTATCCAGTGAATATTGCGCTTTTTCGGGCCTTAAAAAGAAAATTATCCGCAGTTTTTGCGTTTTCAGCTAAATAAAAACAAATTTTAACTAAAAGATCAAAGAAACTTGCAAATTTAAGAATTTTTTTTCGTTTTTCACTTCCTAATATCTATACTTGAATATTGAAGATTGATTTTCATGAAATTTTTCCCTGCGCGTTTTTAATGATCTTGCCAACAATTTTTTCATGAAGTTTTTATTTTATTTCCTTTAATTTTTTAATTAGTTTTTTTTAATTTCTTATTTTGCCACTAGAGGCCATCTCGATAAGCTCACTTACATAGGTGGGTACAGGGTACACCTTACTTCCGTGAAACGGACTTTCGAAACACGTTTTCTACATTTTACGTAAGCTTCTAAAACATATCTAATCTTCTTTACTAAGAGAGGATTGCAAAATATATTAGTTTTACCTCCAAAAACAGGAAAATAGCTGTGCACCCCTTAATTGATAGCAATCTCATAAGGAATTTGTTTTAGGACTCTAGGAGAGTTGTAATACTTACGACTACATTCTTCAAACCACAGAGAAGGAGACCAAATGCCTTGGGAATATATGCAAGTCATAACCCTCACTCGGCCCTCTGGAAAGGTGTGTCCCCACATGCACGTCTGATTGCAGGTGCTACCAGGAACGAAATCTTATGGTTAAACTATTAGTTATTTTTTTTATTTCAGCTAACTTTAATATGGAGGTAAAGTAAAATAAGCATGATTTTTTTTTTCGTTTCTGGGGACTTAAGAAAACATTTTAAAAGACAGTTCTCTTTTTCTGTTGAAATCTTTATATTTATACAGTGCATTTCAAAAGTCTATTTCCGTATTTGGAACCGTCATGGAAGTAAGGTGTACGACTAGTTAAATGACCATGTTAAATCCGCTGAGATTGCTTACAACGCTCGAAAAAAGAAAATCTCTACAATTAACTAAAAAACAAATCGTTGTAAAATTTTTTGTAATATCATAACAAACGTACAGAATAAAAGTTTCAAGTAACGATTTTTAAATATTCAAGGATATATTAGACGCATCAAGCCTAAAATATTTAGAAACAAGTTAAGAAAATTTTTAGAAGGTAGTTTAAGAATATATATCGGCATGAAAAAATAGCACTTTTTAGGTCTAAAAAAGCAGTTTGCAAACTTATAAGTTTTCCACTGTTAACATGTAGTTTGAATTGTTTTAGTTTAATAAAGATAAAACTTTGAACTTTTTTGAGGCCTGAAAAAGTGCTGATATCTCCCCTATTATTTAAGATATTTCCATGAAACTTTTTTTCTGCACTTTATAACATGGCATTTCAAACAATTTTCTTACTGAAGTTTTTGCTCCATCTCCATTAGTTTTTTAATTTATTTTTAACTTATTTATTTTGCATTTTAGGGGAGCTGTAAACAATGAAGTCAAACATTTAACGTGATCACTTACTTAGGCATACACTTACTTCCATGACCCTAAAAGACTTAAGAACCAAATAAAAGCCGTGAAACTGACTTTTGAAACACCATGTATAAAATCACCTGCAATCAATTTTCACTGAAATTCCTCCTTCAAAAACATTCATCAATTAATCATTACGTTATTTAAAATTTTCTAGTTCATAGGCTTGTTTTACACTCTTTAGAAAATCCCTAAAGACCCACTAAACATTAAATCTGATTTAAATATTTTTAATATCAAGTTTTTTAAAAGGCGTTTATCATTCGGAGAATTCCTTTTACGAATTTCAAAATGTTTATATTAATCAGCTATATTTTTCAGAGAAAAATATTATAAAATCCCAAAAGGGTGTAACTTACGTATGCGTGGAGGATTCGACGCAAGAAAGCTGAGAGTTGGGCAGATGTTTGGGATACCCACAAATGTCGTTGGTATTCGGCACCATTCGCTTTCCTCGACTTGTCATTTCATCCTCATCAACTAAGCATAAAAATTCATGCATTTATTTTATTTTGCATCCTGACTTCTCAAATCTATCTTCAACTAAACTCCTCTTAAATTAATAGCAGTTTTTATGAGAGTGAATTTTTCTCGGTCAATTTATTTCGTATTTTCTGTATTATTAAATGAATATTCACAAATATTTGTTTGTCCAACTGTGTGGAAATATTTTGTTTCAGAAAGATAGAACGATTCCAGCCTTACACGGTTAAGTCTATAATTAATCAGAATAATGTTTACCAAACATAACGTCATGCCTTCCTTTAGCAACCAAGCCATTTTGAATGTTTTTAAATCAATAATTATCAAAACCATCAAGTGAGATTTCAGTAAAAAAAGACAACAATTACTTAGGATACTCACCTTATTATTTTAGAAAATTCTCATCCCTGTGATATGTTTTTTTTGTTTCATATCTTTTAAAAAATATTATTCAATTTAATCTCTAAAAGTATATCGTTCAAAAAATATGGCGTCAATTAATAAAAAATATTTTAGAATGTCAAATATTTTTAAAGGAAATTAGACACTATGGAACAAATTAATAAAACTTTTTATTAAAATAAATAAAATTTATACTTACCCAGGGTTGGCAAAAACCAGGGGTTTTTTTAAATCTTAAGTGGGTAGGGTTTTTTTAAAAAATCTTAAGTGGGTAGGGTTTTTTCAGTTAAACCCTGAAAAAACCCATATGAAACTGGGTTTTTTCGGAAAAAGTGTGGGTTTTTTCAAAATTAAGTGGTTTTCTTCTTTAGAGTAAGTGGGTTTTTTCAAATTTTAGTGAGTTCTTTCTATGTTAAATGTGTTCTGTCAAAATAATATCAGTTTTTCCACAGTTAAGTGGGTTTTTTCAAAGGTTTTATACTTTGAAAAAACCCACTGAAATTGTAAAAACACCCCTTATTTACTGAAACCTGGTTTAAATTTTGAAAAAACCCACTAAAATTTGAAAAATATCCTCAACTTTGAAAAAATTCCATTCAATATTGAAAGAAATCTATTCAACTTTGAAAAAAAAACCTGAAATCTAAAAAAATCTTCTTTATTTTTTTATATCTAGTTTCAACTTTAAGCGTCCTAAATTTTGAAAAAAAACATTCAATAACGAAAAAACCCACTGAATAATGAAAGAACTTATTTATCTTAAAAAAACTCCCTTAAATTGAAAAACACCATTTAATTTTTAAAACCAAGTTTAAATTTTGAAAAAAAAACATTAAAATTTTAAAAATATCCTAAAATTTGAAATATCCCATTAAATTTTGAAAGAACTGCCAAAATCTTGAAAAAACCCAAAAATGGGTTCAGAATGTGGGGTTTTTTTAAAAACCCATTGGGTCCAATCCAGCCAACCCTGTATTTACCAGTAATAAGGTAAATGTGGGTATAGTGGACACTGTACCAATAGTGGCCACCTAGCTGATTAAATTTAAAGAGAACGAGTTAGAGGAGTCAAACAGCGTCTTAAGTTCATAGGCATTCATAGGCAAAATTCATGTGCAATCAGGTAAGCAGGTAAATTACCACCGATACCACAGATCAGCATGGGAAGGGTATTTAAATATTTGAAAGTAACAACATCGGCCGAGTGACTGAAATTGGATTTTGCCTATTGAATCGCGTAAGGAAACGGGTATGTCGGAACTGATTTTTTTGTATTTATTACCGTTTGATTGACTGTTAAATTTATATTAAGATAAAGACGAGTGTATAAAATGATACTGAATAAAATTTATTCGAAAATTTTGACTTTGCGAGGATTTATGGGAGTGGCCACTTTACCAACACATAATCTTAGATTTTCCAATAGTGGTCACCGCAATGACTTCTAATAGAAACATAAATAATATTTAATTTGAATCAGTTTTTCTTCATAAACTGTTGATTGTGCCTTAAAATGAGTGTTGTATGAATTTGATTTCATTCTGGCTTCAGGAACCAAGGTTTCTAAAACATTGAATTACATGCTAAATTCCTCTCAAATCAGCTACATTTTATTTATCTAAAATATATTTCGTTTGAAAGGAAGATTTAATTAGAACTAAAAACGACTATACCTACTCAATTTCATGCATAAACCTCCTAATATAGGCATAAAAAGAGAGGTGTCCACCATATAAACAACAGCTACATCTAGGTGGCCACTATAGAGGCAATTTGGAGTACTTTTTAAAAATTAATTAAAAATACTTTACCCAATATAACTAAAAATTTTAATAATAAAGTCGAAAGAAGAAGATCCAATTAACCTAAAAATAGGATGAAAACCGTTTCCAAGTAAATAGGTTGGTATTTATTGAGAATTTAAGCAAAAATTTTCCTTTAAGTGTCCACTATACCCACATTTACCTTAAATATTTATTTATTTAGCTTAGTTTTAAAAAATTTTACCCTGACTAACTAATCTGCAAATATAAACTGGAATTTCAAATGGAAATTAATATAAATTCAATTTTAAAAGTAGAATATTTATAAAAGAATGGGCATTTTAAATCGTGGAAAAGTATTTTATATGCAGGTAGGGTAGGTGGGGGCAAAGCCACGCAATTTTCAGTATTTTTAACATTGTCGACGAAAGGGGGTAGATAATCCCGAAATTTCAACTGGAGATGTTGGATTAAGGTCCTACCTACAAAACCAATCCAAGTTTAACCTCTTATCGAAGGTATTTTAGGAGAAATTTACAATTTAGTAGAAAAAAAATCGCGGGGCTTTGCCTCGTAAAATGGGGCAAAGACCCGCGCTTGCAAATCTTGGTGCCCAAGTGAAATAAACATGGATAAACAGAATATTTCATTATAAAAACAATAGAAATAATCCTCTTAATGTTGTTTTAATATTTCTAAGCCAACCAACAATATTAAATAAAAATATGATAAGTTTTAATGAAAATTGTCAACCTGTTGAAGCAATTCATTTCAGATTGCCCAGATATCTTTCAAAAGGGGGAAAGGATGGTTTCAAGTAGAGGGTTGGCATCACGGACACCTTTATTAACCTCTTTAGAGATCAAGTAGTTCCATTTTCCTTTTGGGACGATTTCCTGAGCTTTTTAAGCTGCGTGGATTTGCCCCAAACCCCGTTTTACTTTATTTTGAAAAACAAGCCTTATTATTTTTAGAGTCATGTTGAGGCAATTCTTTTTAAACGAAACTGAAGTTGAATAGCTATCTTATCATTGGGATATTTGTTTGTATTTCTCCTTAATCTCTATTTTTTGTAATGTTTAAGTAAAAGATCAGAAAAATTACATCAAAATGATGAAAAACAAACTTACAGCATTTTTTAAACTCGTGAGTGACTTAGGGGTACGAACTTTCGTAGAACAATAGGTCACAATAAGACAAACCAACCACCTGGTTTTCAACTTTTTAATCGATCATTAACGATTAAAAATCGCGGTGCGTGGTTTTGCCTCGTGCGGGTTTTTACCCCCACCTACCCTATACATCACACAGAAATTTAAAATAATTAATTCTCAATACTTTTCCCCTCAAAATACGTATAGTGATGTGTTAGTTAACACATCCATTTTTTCCTATACAGTACGTATCTTGAGTATAAAAAGCCTTAAAAAGAAATAAAATTACCTTCATTACGTAGTCGTTTCTTGTTGCCACTTGTGCATCTCAGTAGTAAGCATAAAACTGAAACAGTTTTAGGGAAAATAGCTTAATCACAACCAGACAGTTCCTTTAGTTTTTTTAGTAAAATTTATAGTTGGATATATTGTCAAGAACTTTGTAAAATTATAGTTCTATTGTTACTTTATTTTATGATAAATAAAATAATAATACCATGCTGATTCTTTATAAGATGTTTAGCTTTCCCTTTAGCTTTTAAATATAGTTTAAGAATCAACGTTCAGAATATCAAAACCATGAAAACTGTTAAATTAAATTTTTAATTAATTATTTACAATTTTATCTATTATAGAGTAAACTTATTTGTGATTTTTAGCTCTACTCCCACAAAGGGTATTTTGAAAACAACCAACATATTTGAAAACCTTATTTGATTTGATATAATGAGGTCCCTAGCAACTACAAAAAAGAAACTGCTAAAACTAGTTTCAAGGAATTAAATTAAACACACTGCATCTTTTAGACAAGTTTTCAAGGGGCATTTTAAAAATGGTAAAAAAATCAAAGCCTAAATCAATCCTAAAATTAATGTTACCTAAATAAAGTTAACTTCGATTTGAATTCATGCACCTACCGCTATCTAAATACTTAAAATATTGTTAAGAAATAAAACCATTATAGAACTTACACGCCAGAGCTATAACAGACTTCATTTTGAAGTAACAGACTAAACAAGCTCTTCCCCAGCTTTAAATGATAATTTTCTTTCAAAGCTCGTTCAGAGTAATTTTCGGGACAAGTTATCCCGTGAAATATTTTGAAGATTCGGAGAATTAGAATACCCTCTGATGTCGTAACTGAGAGGAGCTAAACGATCCTTTCCGTAACGTGTACGGTGAAAGTTAGGAAAGTAATCACTGCATATAACTAAATATTTTGTTTAAAAATATTCTAGTCTTCTTAAAATAACATTGTTCAATATTATTACTCAAAATCATCGGATGATTTGGATTTTTTTACCTACGAAATGTCAAAAATATAACATTGCTTGTCAAATTGTAACCATTCCCTTTCTCGAAATTTATATATTTGCTTCGCTCAAATGAAAATATTTTTATAAGGTAATAAGTACTCTGTTCTGTTAGCCTCGATTACAGCTCAAAAGGTAATTTATTTGCGGAAAGAATTATTAACACAGAGGGATAATTTCAGATAAGAGTAACACAATATTTATATAACAAGATCCCATACACTTAGCTTTTCAATTTTAGCCGAGTCATCTCTGATTGGTTAGTTTAAATTTCTCTTGAAAATTGTAGGTTTTTTACTGAAATAAAAACCAGGGATGAAACCAGGAACTGGCACATGCTAAGAGAGGGTGCTACCACTGCTTCAGGGAAGATTCAGTAACTTTAAAACTTATTATAACATCTTCCTTATAGGGTTAACTTCTGACGCAGGCGCAGTGTTACGGATTATGAAAACTAAAAAGATGAGGATATAAGGGCTTATATTTATTTATATGCAATACAAACATTAAATTATAAAATATTCCCAAAGAACCAAAAACAGTCATGCATGGTGTGAATGACTTTCCACCGTCCATTCTTTTTCATATCCGTATCATCTTTCTTGAGAAAGACCCACGTTAGGAGAAGCAAGATTTGTCGCCAAGTCGGAAGGAGTCAATTCTATAGATTCATTATAACCTCGGCGACTCGGTAACAAATCTAGTCGTTTCAAGCTCTCTAAGCCAGGGGTTCTCAAACTTTTGATCGACGCGACTCACTTTTAATAGACAAAATCTAACGTGACCCGCCGCATCTTCATATTTTTTACAGACCCTAACTTAAGAATAAGAACATTTATTTTATGTATTACAATTGTTACATGGAGTATACAAAAGAACAAACAAAAACTTAACTAAAAATGTACTTAAGAACACTCATATACTAGAAACAAGTTATTAAAGTGATTTAGATTACTCAGACATCAAAGCAGTGACCATACGAGTAACTAGAAATAGGTAAAAAATAAAAATTATATCAAATAATACAGTCGAATCCGCTTAATGTGATCACGGTTAATGTTATCAATCGGATAATGTTATCGAAATCGACAGGTCCCGATCATTCCTATTCAATTTAATGTAAAATATATCGTTTATTGTGATCAACTATTAATCAACACGCCGCTTAATGTTATCAAAATTTGCCCCTATTCATATCCCCTAAAAACATCCGCTATCAGGTTTCGTTTTGAAGGTCAATTTCTACAAGTAAACATCTACCCCACCCTAGCATCTGGCATTTCTTTTTCTCAAACTCATTAGTAAGAATGAGAAAAGATACCACAAATATTGAAGAAAACGATTAAAGGGGGGGGTCCTATTCCATATACTTGTAAGACACCATTGGCGCTTTGCATCAGATGTTTCTGATAAGAGATTTTAATTTTCCCTTGGTTATTGGAATTCAGATTATAAAATAGGTAGTTTATTAGATTGGAAGAGGATATAATGGAGTTCACAGAAAAAGAGAGACCTTTCTACAAATAAAAATATAAAGGAAGCGATAATTTTGTTTTTATTAATTGAACTACTCTTATATTACCCTAAAAATTTTAAGTTGTCAAATACATAGTGTAAAATTGTTTTAAATACACTAATTACGAGTACGTAATTTTGATTTTAAAGCAAACAATATTGTTACACTTTTTGATGTAAAATCACTTATTGTTATCAATCGGATAATGTTATCAGTTTAATCTCGGACAATTGCGATCACATTAAGCTGATTCGACTGTAGTTACAATTAATGATATTAATTTAAAAATTATATAATAGAGTGAACCACCGCGAGGTGAGCTTCAGTATTATAGGTTTAAATAAAAAAAGAGAAAAACTAGAGAAGAACATTTAAATTAGAGCTCCTCAATTTTTTTTTAATTCCATGCACCCCGTTTCTACATTTACCCATCTATTTTTCTTAATCACTTGCACTCATTGAAGGTTAAACATTTCACACATTTCAGAAGATTAAAAGATATTTATTTCTCAAAAAATAACACTACACCAAATTAAAGTACGTAAAATTTCCCATAATACACAGTAGTTCATTTCTCGAGAAATTAATATTTTTTAAGAAAATTGGTAAAAACGGAACAAAATTTAAGATTTTTTTTTTCTAATTTTGATGAGAAGATGACTTTCAAAATGAAAATGAACTTGAAAATCGGTTTTAGTGATGCAAAAACCTATAAATTCGTTTATTAAAACACTCTCAGAATTTAATAAATGAATTTTTTTAAATTAACACTGCCAAAAAATCACTGTTTTTCAGCGCACTCTTGCGTCATAACTATTAGTCTGAAAAAGGAGTTGTAGCTGACAATTTTATAGCTTGTTTTTTATCTTCTTTATTTTTTGTATTTAACATTTTCATGAGAAACCCATACTTTCCGTTCTACAAACAAAAACCCAAAAAATCAGACGAAATTTTAGGGTTTTTTCGAATTTTCTTAAAATTCCCTTCGAAATTTTGTATGCAAAGTTCAGATTCGGATTCAGCACCCTCGAAAACATATAAAACCTTTAAGAAAAAAAACTACTGTATTTTTTCCTGAAAAAACTACCAAGTTACTGGACTATATAACCAATCTCTGATATACAATTTTAAACAGGAGTAGCAACATACAACAAATAAATACAATAAGACAAGTATGATATAAAAAGGACAAATGATGGTTAAAAACATGTTTCAAAGTTACAAGTTTGGAATGTCTTTATTGGATTTATTTATTTTTTATTTTTTCATGATATTAACCAATATTTTAGAATAATATTTGTTCTTTTAATATAGAAAAATTAGAACAAATATTATTTCACAGACAAGCGTTCTTCTGCCTAGGGCCTAGAGTGCATTCAAATATTCATATTCATATACACTAGCGGAAATAAAAATCCCAACACCAAGAAGGAAAGGAGATATCAAAGTCAAATTTATTTCTATGATTGCACATAGTATCAATGATAATTGATTAAAAAATCAGCCTTCCTGGATGTTAGGGGGCCGAGAAAACCAGGGAGGAGTGTTGTCTCCATAGGTGTCCATTACCGCTTTCACACGTCATGGTATTGAGTGACAGGGGCTCTAAATGACTTCTGAGGGATTGGAGGACCATGTTGCCTCCTCAGGTAGTCCAAATTCATATGGTGCAACAGCGGACGTTGCATACCGGGCTAGGTGATTTCTCCTCATTAACCGGACTTGTTTTGTGGGTGTTGGTTCTAGAGAACTGGTAAGACGGGGTAAAAATGCAACCTAGGGGGTTAAGAAGAAAGCTTGGACATTGCATACAACATGTGGTTGTGCATGTTTCTCTTGAAATTTGTCCCCAGGACAGGTCTGAAGGTAAGGGCGGACAACCGGCTAAAAAACCTCAATGACGCAGCTCTGGTTGGAAGAAGTACTGGTGAATCATACTCAGGAGTTGCAGAAAGGGAATCCAATGCATCCCCACTCTGTTACCCTGCATCACCACTCCGTGGAACGATTAGAAAATCATCAGCTGAGTGCGCTCTCTCCATTGTGTCTTCAAACTCATACCCAACCGTCGTGGTGCTCCAAACCGAAGCAGGATTCTCTCATAAACACAATGTCATGAAATTGGGATTTTCATTCCCTTACTTCGTGCACTATTGGAAACAGAAAGGTCCATTTTCAGCTCCTGGTTTGTAGACAAAGATGTAAGAAGCTATGCAGACCAAACGGACAATCCGCAGTACTGCAAACGACATCCATCCCACTGCCGCTTGTCCTCAGTATGATCTACCGGTACTTTGGCCAACCAGAGCTGCTTCATTGAGGTTTTTTAGCCGATTGTCCGTTTTTACCTTCAGACCTGTCCTGGGGACAAATTTCATGAGAAAAATGCACAAACACATGCTTTATGCAATGTCCAATCTTTCTTCTTAACCCCCTATGTTGCATTTTTACCCTGGCCTATCCGTTCGTAAGAAGCAACGCTCACAAAACATGTCCGGAGAAAGAGGAGGAATCACCTAGCCCGGTATGCAACGTCCGCTGGTGCACCATATGAATTTGGACTACCCGAGGAGGCAACATGATCCTCCAATCCCTCAAAAGTCATTTAGAGCCCATGTCACTCCTACCATGACGTGTGACGGCGGTAATGGACACCTATGGAGACAACACTCCTCCCTGGTTTTCTCGGCCCCCTAATATCCAGGAAGGCTGATTTTTTAAGCAATTCACATTGATACTATGTGCAATCACAGAAATAAATTTGACTTTGATATCTCCTTTCCTTCTTGGTGTTGGGATTTTTATTTCCGCTAGTGTAAATGATATTGTCAAAATTACTACACTAAATTTTGAACAGAGTAGTATTATCAACAGTTTTTATTCTATACCTTTAATTTATGAACATACAATGGGAATTATTCATTTACCAGGAACTCAACTCAATAGAATGCGAAATGAGATTGCATAAAATTCGTATAGGTACTGTAAGGCTTTAATTAAATGTACACTTTGCGAATTTGTTGACAAAAAAACATCAGATTTTAATAAAAAATATATATATATACCTTATTAAAGCAATCTTTATTACTTATGCATAGCGATTACTTATCAAAACGATTAGTTTTCTTCTATAGGTGCATAATTAAGTTAACGGTTTTTACATTCCCCTTGGCTTAAACACAGATTAGCATATAAAATATTAACATAGTTCCATCGAAACAAAATTCTAACCACCATATTTATGCTGGAAATGATCTTATCAATAAGCTATAGGTGACTATGTTTCCAATAAGTACCAAGAAAACTCCTTTTCTTATAGGAATCATCCCTCCAACTGTCAAGAACAATCCTTGTTGAAGTTTCATAACAAACTCGATTCTTTTGAACTGTTGACCTGGCTTATCCGGCATCAAATGTATGATGTTTGCAATTAGGTCATGGACATCAGACATTTCCACGGCGTACTTCAACATGAAAAGCAACAAAAATGCCAAAAACACCATGCCCAATATAGACATTACGGAACGTAAAACATAGTTCATACTTCCATGGATGACAATAAACACAGTGAAGTAGAAGTTTGATGACACGTGTAGAGCCGCCATAAACATGGGGGTGCGCAGAACTTCATCAGTTTCTCTGACAAGAGAACGGATTCTTACGTAGGTCAAAAAATGACCCGAGAGGTCTTCAGGAGACGTCGTAACTGAAATTTTGAGATCTTGCACGATTTGCTTCAAATGCCACGCTATGCAGCAGTACAGAATGGCAAAGATGCTGAAAGGGATAGCATTGAAGAAGTACACCGACATCATGACCAGAAAATGACCCGTTTTCACCAAACCTGGGCAGCAATCAATGATGCCTCTCCAAATTTTTATTGAGGTAATTTGGACGGCAGTTCCGTGCGTATTTGCCACTGCGAAAAAAGCGAGAAGCAAAGCAATGTTGGTTGCTATAGCAGAAATGCACGCCATTACTACTCTTTTCTTCACTAATTGAGGCTCTAAACAAGGTGATCTGAATTTCTCGATCATTTTAATCACACGAGCGATGTCGTTCTTCTTCACTTGCAAATAAATCCTGAAGACGAATCCAGTGATAAAAAGAAAGAAAGGAGCCAAGTTCATTTGAGATATTCCTTCAGTCAAAGGCGTCAGTAAAATTCCTCCTGTTATAGTGGCTAACACCCCTAAAGCTTTGAACAAAATGGACAGCAAACTCCTGATCAATTTAAAGCTTTTACTCGTTTCTTCAACAAAAAGATCTATTCCAAATAGAGTGAAGCTGTATAATATTGGCGTAAACAAGGATTTATCTGACGTTTTCTTCAGTTTAAATTTGGTATGACTTAATGAGGACATATTGGAGTTCCTTCAAAATGAACTGGTACTCTTGTAAAATAGCTGTCGAAGTACAGAATGACGTTGGACGTTTTTTTTTCAGAAACAGTTATACTTTACTTTTATCTTCTTTGGATTGTTGATGCAAAATATTCATTTCGCTAGTAAAATAATTGTCTGGGGTAAAGGGGGTTGTGAGTTTTTAATTATTCCTGCATTGCAAAAACTATCTTAACAAAGGTTTTCTGAAGAACATAATTTAAAAAATACTTGAAAAGGACAGCTTTGAAGAGGACAGTAAAATATTATTTTCAAAGCAATATAAATGATTGCTTGAACATATAAAGTATACTCTTGGTTCTGAAAATATCGATTCACAGAGTGGAAAACATTAGAGGTACTTCTTAAAACGATTCAATATATCGTTTTATGAAGTACCTCTAATGTAAAAGTCTTTATAATAAATTGCGATTGAATTGATTTTATTGTACGCCGTAAATTAAGTGCTGCATCCTTTTTGTGCTCTTTACAAAGAAATTTCGCTTTCCCTGATATTGATATCAAAAGTAACTTTGACAATATTTAAATGGCACTTTCTTATCATAAATCAAATTAGTGTATTCTTTGAAATACTACACGTTTTAAGTGGTTTTGGATCGATTTAGACCATTTTTTTATTTCACATAATTTTATGTATTTCAATTCAATTACATGTTTTTACAAATTAGGCTATAAATATATATTTTGGTACATATTCATTCTTTTTTAAGTATTTAAATGTAATCACGAGTTTGTCCAATTTTTAAAGAAAAAAGAATTTTGTAATAAAATAAAACATTTGAAATTGTTGTTAAAATGTGGTGAACCCAATGGCTAAATTTTGTTATAAAAAGTTGCGTATTTTTGATTGTTAATTGGAACGTGTCTTTTTCGTGTTTCTCATTTCGGTCTAAAGGGTTTTACGCCTTTCATTTAAAATGCCTTCTACTTAAAAATGAGGTGTTTGCTATCAAAACCAGCTCATTCCATTTTTGGAAATTTTACAGAAGAGACAAAAACTTCTCACGTCCACAGTTCTAAAGCTAAATTTGTTTTTTAAATTTTTAATTGTAGGTATAACCGCCTAAAATTTGATTAGTTTTTCATTTTCATTCCAGGTGCATTACCTTGGGTGTAATTACACTAATTAGGTTGGAATGAGCTGATTTTGATGCAAAATCACGATTTTTCATGCTTTTTCCAGTTTTTTTGTTCAATTAAGTTGTGTGCAATTCTTTTTCCAATTTACCTGTTAATATTTGTGTCTTTACGAGTTTTAAATAAATGACATCCACTTAACTTTTTCAAATTATCTGAAATTTCACAGTTGAGATCACAGTTTTCACCTTTTAATCTAATTTTGGGTTGGAATGGGCTGGATTTGAGCTATATCCCTTCGACAGGTAATGAAGGACCCTCTAAACTTTCAAAATATGCAAAAAAGTGGATTTCAGAAAGATATGGAATGTGCTGGTTTTGACAGCAAACGCCTCAAATATACTTTTATGGTTGTGTTTAAAAAGTCAACATAGCGTAATCTCTCAACATCTAGAATCCATAGTAAAACTTTAGTATATCGTCGTGGAAGATGCAATACAGCACATCTAACATCGGAAAAAGACACAGTTTGATGTAGTTGTCGATTATTTCAATTGGCAGTGGAATAAATAGCCAAATATGGTTTCGTATGGTTGCTGCTTAAATCGAGTCAAAACCAACACCAGCACATTTATTCATCACCGAAGTTAAGCACTTCCGTACGGGCAATACTTGGGAGGGTGACTACTTCGGAACATCGCTTGCTAATAGAATTTCCTATTCTCTTGCCCACATCGAGCATTTTTCTGCTTTTCAGAAATGAATATCCATCATTTCTATTTTGTCTCAAATCATAGATACATAAAATACACATTATTAATATATTTTTTTGTAACTAGGCACTTTTTCTGTTATATTATCAGAATTAATTGTTTGATAACTTTATTTTCAATACAATTCTTATGGTAAATTTTTTTTCTTACCTCTTATCGGTGTATAAACCAAAAAAAATCATAGGAATATAAAAAATTACATAACTATATACATTTTACTTACATTTTAATCACAATAAAATTGTAGTAGGTAAATGTACCATGACATAAAATAAAGCAGGCTTTATTTGCATTATTCGGGAACTTTACAAAGCTAATTAAAGGAAAAATAGGTACACATAATAAAAAAGTAACACATAATCGAAAAGCCAGTAACATCTTTTTTAAATTAGTTTAATATAATATTCTGAGGAATAGTCAAAACAAAATCGCACTCAAAATAAACCAATATCTTTCACTCTCTCAAACGATTTCATCGAGATTGATTCTCTAAATATCAGATCAACAGATCATGAAAGATCATTACAGATCATGATCTTTGAATCTATGACAGATCATGAAAGATCGGCAACTTTTTTCTGACCAATGTGAAAATGTGTCAAATCACGGCTTACTAGAGCTATAAAGATGTTTTAAAAATGCTTTTAATACTTTTAGGTGCGAAGCCTGATCAAGTAATCAAATATCTAAGCATCAATTTCTGAAAAAATTTTGGTTTACAAAAAAAGCACAGCCATATTAAAACCGCCAAACGAAGTCGCGAAAACTGTTTGGCGAGAAATAGGATTGGCATACTAAAGGTGCTTCAAATGTTAGATGTGCCTTATTGCATCTTCCACGACGATATGTTGTTACATTTATTTTATGAAAAAAAATTGAAACGGTTATTTTAAGAGTTCTTTAATTATAATGTTTTTTCCATATCATTGTACTTTCTTTCTGATGATATAGATCTTAAATTTAAAGCTTAACAGGATTGGGTTTAAGGTAAAGTATTGGAAACCTTGTAAAAAATGAGTGAAAACTGTTCAGAGTCACATTGAGTTTTTTTAACTTCATTTAAAAAATTTTAAGCCTGGGACATGCTAGAAGGCATTGATGAATACTGACTTTCTGAATGAAATTAAAAGTCTTAATAAACATAGGTATTGATAGTATTTAAATAAATACTATACACTTGAAACACAAAATTAATGCACATTATAAATCAGTACATATATTCAACATCCCTTACTTATCCCGTATCCATATACTTTATACTTTTTATTAAATTCTAACATTTTCTAAAGGTAGAAAAAAGTTCTCGACTTATCAATTTTATAGTTTTAATCCTATTATTTTTTATTTGAAAATTTAATAGCATGCTTTTCAATTGACTTTATTACATCTAATTTACATCATTCAATACATCACATTAGGTTTGCATTAAAATATTGAAATTCAAAAACAAAATATATAAAATATATAACAAAATATCTAAAACACACACTATAACTAAATTCCCACTTAACTTGAGAGAAAGATGTATCATGTTTAAACCAAATACTTACTTCAATAATCTACTTATTTAAATCAGAATTGGTTAAAGCATATTGACTTCAGAACTTTGAAACGAGAGCTGAACTCACAACTCTATTTACAACTCCAACTTTTAAAAACATGTCATAAGCAGTTATTCAAGTAGGAAATGATTTTATCAGCAAGCTATAAGTAACTATAGTCCCGATAAGTACCAGGAATACCCCTCTTCTTATGGGGATCATTCCTCCAACAGTCAAAAATAATCCTCGGTGAACTTTTATAACGAATTCCATTCTCGTAAACAGTTGTTTTTTATCTTTCGGCATGAAATGTATGATGTTTGCAATTTGGTCATGGGAATCGGATACCGACACAGCAAACTTCAACATAAAATATAGCAACAGAAGCAATCCAGCTACACCTAGGGACGACATTAAGATTCGTAACCAATGGATTAAATCACCCTGTAGTACAATAAACACTGTGAAGTACAAGTTGGATGACACGTGCAGAACGGCCAAAAACATGTGAGTGCGTAGAACTTCATCGGTCTCATTCACCAGAGAACGAATTCTTATGTAGGTCAAGAAGTGTCCTGATAGATCTTGATACGTCGTCAAAATTGAAGATTTGAACTCTTCTAAAATTTGCTTCAGGTGCCAAGACATGCAACAGTACATGATGGCAAAAATGCTAAAGGGAAAGCCATTGTAAAAATCTATTGAAATTATGATCATAAAACCGAAAAAAATGACCAGGATTGGACAGCACTCGTTCATACTTTCAAAGCCTTTCAAGGAAAACTCTTTAATGGCGGAATGAGAGCTAGCAGCAACCACGAATGAAAGTACGAGAATAAAGTTAATCGAGAGAACAAAAATACAAATCACGGTAACTTTCTTCTTCAGTGGTTGGATTTTCCTCTGAAGCGCTGGGGATTTGAATTTCTCAATGGAATTAATAACACGAGCTATGTCCTTCTTCTTTATCATTAAATACAGTCTGAAAACGAATCCAGTGATGAAGAAAGTGAAGGGAGCCAGATTCAGTTGAGAGATTCCGTCGGTCAAAGGCATCAGTAAAAGCACTCCGGTCGTGGTAGCTAAGATTCCTAAAATTGTATAGGATGTGGAAAGCAAACATCTTATAAATCTAAAACTTTGACTGGTTCTTCCACAAAAAAGGTCAACCCCAAATAATAGGAAACTGCACAACATTGGAGAGAATAAAGAGTTCTTTGATAGTTTTTCCATTTTTTTCTTTTCAAAACAGTTCAAGACTTAAAGCTTTAACGAAGAGGTGCCACTTTTATAATCTTAAATTTTAAGATATACAGAACTTCAACTACTATACTGTTTTAGTAAATTTTTTTATTTACAGATATTCTTTACGATCTTTTTTATTAATTTATTTCTTAAATAATATTATAACATGTTAGTTGTTCTTCCACGAAGCTTTTTATGAACATTCTTTTTAAGTCATTGTAATAATGAAGCTGAAAGAAAACTGTCTTGATACGACTCTAAGGAAGAATAAAAAACGCGCGTTTAAAAAGACACTAACCTCATATGCCAATATATTCCTAATCAGCACGAAGTATGAATTCTAGGTATCGATTATTAGGTTTACTTAGTTGACTTTTTCATGGTATAACCCCTTTAGAAATTGTATTGTTGCCATGCTTTCAGGATCATGAAAGTTGTTTTTGTTACCTGAGTGGGTGCATGTTTAGCATAAAATTCTTATCTATTGTTGTGGCCTTTAAAGAAAAGGTTTTCTGATATTATGTCTCAAAAGATTTAAATTGTTACCAAGTTGTTTTTGCATTGTTTAATAATTTAATTTTGGTGTTTTCTAATTAGTTTACTCACCAACTGATTTTTAAAAAAGTGTTGTTAGTTTGATAATATATTAATAGCAAAAACTCCAAGTCACACATTACTCTTATAGTTATAGCATACTTAAGTTTCAACCCTACACTTCCATAACATTTAAAATATAATTTATTTTGTAAAGAAATCTTAACCCTTCACTGCACAATTTTTTTTTAAATTAATATCTTCTAACAGCCACGAATACAGGAAAAATATTTAAAAAATTCCAGACATTTTTCATTAAGATGTATGGTTTTTTATGGTACGTGCCAAATATGGCACAAAGCGCATTTTGGGTAATTATCTGTTTGTGCCATTTTTGACACATTCCCCACAATACTAGAATATGACTAGAATGTGGGATTTACAAATATGTGTATAAAATTTAATTTACAAATTTTAAAATATAAATTCTTAAATGATGTGAAAGAAAATAATTATAAATTCATTTTATATTACAAAAAGTTAATTAAATGGCAAAACAAAGTTCCATATGTTCATTTTTGATGAAATTCAGCGAAACAATTTTTCTCTTTATTTATACGTAAAGCTACTCCACACTTTGAACATTTAATAGAACTTTACTCGTGCAGTTAGGAAGTTTGCATCTGTCTGTTTTCTATATGTTCCTGCCAATGGCATAACCCATCTAATCTAACATCTTTAACTGGCATCACTGCTGTCGGACCTTTACGTTTCATAGCAACAATTTCTGTTTCTACTTCAGATGTACATGGACCTCCTCTTTTGGGAGTTAGGGCTTAGCTTCCAATTTTACAAAGGCAAATTGGAACCTCTTCCCTGAATTTAGATAACGGAATTTTTGATGAGGGATCATTTGCTTTAGCCTTTTTATACAAAATCCAGGAATTTACCATAACAACATCTAGTAGATGGTAGAAAACTCGGAATTAGTACTTTTTTATCTCATTTTATTTCTATACCTCCCTAGATGACTATCTAGTAGGTCTCTTTTTAGTTGGATTAAATGATGGATCCTCCCAACTATTATCAGAAAGTCCAATAGAGTCTTCATCACTATCAGATGCAAATATTATTGCATTGATTTGTTCCTGTGTGGCTCTCTTGCACGCCATGCTCTTTCCAATAAAATTAAGCCTTACTGCGCTTTGTGCCGAATTTGGCACAAACTTAAAAACAAGATTTCCAGCTTGTTTAATAATTGTTTTTTGCGAAAAATCAATTTAAGTAAGAAATATATGTTGTATAATGTTGTAATATGTTGTAAATGTCACTTTTTTTACCGAGCGATATTTTCAAGATTTACTGGTAAAAAAGATCAATCAAAATCTTTGATTGCATACAAAATGGCTGCAACTGTTTTGGAGACATAAAATTCTAAAAATCAGTGAGGTTCTGCCATCTAGATCCACACTGAGTAGTTAATATTATATATATGTATGTTCAAGATGTGGCACACAAAACTCAGATCACTCACATTTAATACATATGGGGAAATTGAGGAGGTTTATTGGTATGTGCTAAATTCGGCACACCGTGCAGTGCAGGGTTAAGGTATCGGTTAAATTCCAATGAGAAAGAGACTTAGTCCAATTATATATATGTATTGGGTCCTTTTTCTTCCCTTCAAAAATTAAAAATAAAAATTAAATTGAAATAAGAACTGAAAATAATTTTTCTTAAGTTTTTTTTCTACCACACGGGAAAGGATCTTATTAATAGGCTGTATGTTACTATCGTTCCTATAAGAGCCATGAATATCCCTCTTCTTATAGGGACCATCCCTCCAACAGTCAAAAATAATCCTTGCTGAACTTTCGCAAGAAATTCCATCTTTTTAAACCGCAGCTTTGGTTCATCTGGCATGAAATGAATTATATTAGCAATTTGATCATGACTCTCTGATATTGACGCAGCAAACTTCAACATTAAGTACAACAAAAGGATCAGCACAAGCACACCAGAAAAATTCACTATGGAACGTGGGAGGTATGAAAAGGTATCCTGAAAAACAAAAAACACTGAGAAGTAGAAGTACGACGACACGTGTAACACAGCCAGAAACATGGGGGTGCGCAAAGCTTCGTCGGTTTCATTCAAAAGAGAACGAATTCTTATGTAAGTCAAAAAATGTCCTGATAGATCTTGAGGGAACATAACGATCGTAGACTTGAATTCTTGCACGATTTCCTTCAGATTCCAAGACATGCAACAGTACAAAATGGCAAAGATGCTGAAAGGAATGGCATTGTAAAAATCCACAGCGATCAAAATCATGAAACCACTTAGAGCCACAAGACTTGGGCAGCACTCATTGATGTTTTTCATCACTTTCACAGATGACATTTTCACAGAGGTTCCGTGGGTACTTGTGATAATTACATAGGCGAGAAACGAAGCAATATTGAAGATGATTGTGGATATACATGCGATCACCACTTTTTTCCTGACGGCTTTGATTCTCTTGCTAAGTATGGGTGATATGAATGTCTCTATGGATTTGATGACGCAGGCTATGTCATTCTTCTTCAACTGAAAATACGATCTAAAAACGAATCCAGTGAAGAAAAAAATGAATGGAGCCAGATTTAGTTGTGAGATTCCGTCCGTCAGAAGCATCAGTAAAATTCCTCCGGTTATAATTGCTAAAACTCCTAATATTTTGAATCCTATCGATAGAATGTTTCGTAAAATTCTAAAACTTCGACTTGTTCTCTTCGTTAAAAGATCTATACCAAATAACACGAAGCTGTACAACATAGGCGAGTATAAAGATGTTTCTGATATTTTCTTCATCTTCAATAAGGAAGTAGAATAAAAGTTTTGCTTACTTATGATTTTTCATATACGAGATATTCAGCTCAAGCAAAACCTTCAGCATTTAATTGAGAACGTAAACGTTTTATGTATTGAAAAACGTGGAGTGCCACTCTCAAGAGAAGTTAGTCCCATTAGTTAGATACCCATTTTCATTATAGAAGCACAAAACATCAATCTTAAATATCGATTTAGCGCACCAATCATTGCTTCTCTTTTATTGAAATTTTCAATCATCACGAAAGTTTACTTGGTAAAATTTAATAAATTATGAATGGGTAAAACCTATATGCAATTTTTACATTACAATTACTTTTTCTTAAGTATTTACTTAATCATAAGTACTTATATATTTAATTGTCAATAAGAAAAATAGAATAACTTAATGCATCATAAAAGAATATAAGAATAAATTGGTTACTAATATGCATTGTTTTCAAACTACTTTTTTTATTCTACAACCTTATTACTCATTTTATAAATCTTGTATGAAATTCCAATTAAAGTTATTCCTGGCCTTATTTTAACAGAAGAGGGGTCTTGAGACATCGTCTCTTGCTGTTACTTTTCCTTTTCCATTGGTTAAAAAACGTTTTACAAGCCAATGTTACATAAAAAAGGGAATTCATACAAAATAAAACTTTGTTTTTTTGTAATAAACTTTCTATAACCTCATTATAATGTATAAAAATAAATTCTTCTCTAAGATAGAACCTACTTTCGTCTTAAAGATTAATATCAGAGTAAGCTATTTAATAAGTAAAAATGTTTACTTCGTGATATTGTTTGAGAGTCGGTATAACAGCTGATATACGCAGTTCTATAATTGACACCTGTAAAAATAAATAAATTCACTTCCTTTTCACTGAGAAACAATTGCGCTTCAAAGGCTTATTTTATGTGGAATAAGCTAAAATTCCAAAAATTGCATTTATCAACAGAATTAGCATGCCCAAAACAAAGTGTATTCGAACATAGTGTTATTATTAAAACTTAGCATGCAGAGAATGAAAAATTATTTTTTCTAAATTAACAGGATTGGTCCTGTAGTATAAACTGTAACCTAACTAAGTAAGTTTTGAGAAGCACAATTTTTTATAAATATTTCATTAAATCTAGATGAGAATCAGTTTTAGGCTGAGTACAAGAGAGCTTTTATAAATTTCTAATTAATAACACTTAGGAAAAAATTTTTGCTTGCATTTCTGTAAGTTATTTATTAAGTATTTTGCTTTTATAGAACTTAATATATACAAAGTTGTTAATAATAATAATGTTTCCAGTGCAAAAGGGGGAACCTGGGGCCCCTCCCCCAAAAAGTTTTGGAAACTTGACCCTAAAAAACCGGGGGGTGTAAAAAACAGGGTCGCCCCCCTCTTTATATAAGCCCTTGATCTGGAATTTCTTACTTCGCAACAACTCCATCCTTAGAGGAAATAATTATTCATAAAATTTTAAGAACAATATTATAAGTCGTGAAAGAAAAGAATAATCATAAGGCAAATTTAATGGGGATTATAGGGGGGGTCATTACACCATCAGTAGTTTTTAGCATTCCATTTAAATCCCAAACTGCGCGATGAAGTCCTTGAAGGTCAACTTTTCCAAACTTTTCCCAAACCTCCAGAAAATTTTAACCCTAAAACGATTTCACCACTCTAACTCGATTCCACCCCTCAAATCCACCCACGGTAAAAATATTTTCCCTTCTATCTAAAGAGGTACCCCAACACGACCGAAATTAGCAAAATCCCCCCACAAAACTCTCCAAACAAGCGCACCAACTTCCATAAAAGAAATTAATCAACTTCAAAGTGCACCTAACTTTGGAACACCTCCCAACTTTCTCACGCTCCGCACCAACCAACCAACCAAAAAAGAAAAAAAGAGAGCACCTTTAATTTAAAAGAGCGGCATATAAAAATGTGCCCACACTCCATAGGCCATCATCATAAATATTAATCGCCTTACCCCCGATAATCCCATTCTTTCTCGAGGAATTCTTCGCATCTCATTAGGGGCAGAAGCAAGGGGCATAAAGGGATTTGTACATATTAATGCCCGGTCGAGCGACATGTTCCAAATACCAGCGGCGCCTTAAGATAATGCCCGTCCCGACTTTCGCATAAATTTCGGATCATAATGGAATCCGGGCTTAAGGGGAGGAGAGATTTTGCGCCGATTACTGCTCTTTGGAGGAGGCTGCTGCCGGATAAAGCGAGTTATTGTTATTATAATTATGGTGAGCCGCCGGTGAATGGAGGGAATGCTGGGGGAAGAAGAGTATGGGATGGGGGTTGGTTTGAGGGTGATGAAAAAGGTTATGGGAATCCTTTGTAATTAGTGTCGATAAATGAAGTTCCGTTCCTAATTTTTCGTGTCAGGGTTATCCTACGAACTTCCTCTACGCGGTATCATACCTTACCTTGTAGTCATCATACCAAACGCAGACTTCCGTTTTACGCCTTATATTTTTATACGGTTTCTAGATGTTTGGGTCATTGTTTATCATCGTTGGCTCTTCTTAATCTTTTAATACCTTATCTTTGTTTAGATACTATTTTGGTTTCCTTTCTGGTATTTTGATCCATTCAAATATTACGTAAGGGGGAAGGGGTTGCTTATTTTTGCAGAAAAGCGGGAGAGTGGATGTGAAGGATGTTTGTATAAGACATTAAAAATACTCTATTTTTGAAAAAATTTCGTCACTTGAGAGAAAAATAAATCAATACTCTCTTACAAAAATTAAATTTGGCATGGAGAAATTAAACATCCTGAAGACTAGCATTTTGACTACAAAAAAAGCATCAACGATACATAGGACAATTAATTAAATTGAACATTTTCTTTTGGATAAGGGTTTTGTACAACAAAAATATAATGTTGGGAGTCAGCAGTTTGTTGAAGAATTTTATTAAGAAAAGGATTGGCTTATTTTAGCTATTACAAAGAAAGAGAGAGTCAAAAATACAAAAAAATGCAAGCGTAATTAATATTTGAAAGGCTCCTTTCTCTTGGGTCGTTTGGAAATTCTCGTGAGGTATTCTTCAAAAGTTAGAAGTAAGTTAGAAAGAAAGAAAATTATAACAGTTTTTTTATGGAAATTATACTAAACATATATCATTATCAAACTAAAAATCTCGTTCTAATCTCTCATATAAAAGCCCACGTCACTCACTGACTCACTGATTCTGGAACGCTCGCACACTATGATGCCATCTCGCAATAATCAGAAAAATAATTTAATAATGGAATGTTTGGGGAGAATGCCATTTAAAATGAGTTTATATAAGGGTAGTAAGATTTGATTTAAGAATAAATTTGCCCAAATCAGCTCGGTGGTGGTCAGCCGAAATTGAGTGACATCATGCAAAACTTCTTATTTAATGTATAATTAATAGGAACTTGAAGTAGTAACGAGGGAAGCTCGCATAAAAGGCTAGCCTAGCTGTAAGACCCGGCTTTGCCGGGTCGTAACAGCTAGTCTCTCATATAAAAGCCCACGTCACTCACTGACTCACTGATTCTGGAACGCTCGCACACTATGATGCCATCTCGCAATAATCAGAAAAATAAATAAATAAAAGTAATTAAAATTAAAATAATATAATAGCTTTTAAATATCTTTCAAGAAAGTTGGTTTACTTAATAAAGGTTAAAAAGTTACTTTTAGGGAAGTTGGTTTCTAATTCAACAATAATAAATCTAATAAATAATCGTATAAAAAGCGCTTTTTGATTTTTTTTTTGGCAATAATCTTTATTTACTTTCGGAAACGAAAAATTAATTATTTCTTAAGTAAGTAAATAATTGAATTTTATTTATTTTTCAACTGATTTATATAACTTATTCACTTTTAGAATCAGCTTTCAATAGTAATCATCTCAATTTTTACTATTCATTTTTTTCTTTCTCATAGTCATTGTCATGGGTGATGATGAAGATCCTACCTCAAAAAAACGTCGCTTAGCTAAAGAAAGAAAGCAAAGATGGCGTGCTAGACCTAAATACGTGGGCGCCGTAGGCGCCCCATAACAAACTATCTTCAAATAATGAGGCAAATTAAAATCAAATAATAATTTAATAATGGAATGTTTGGGGAGAATGCCATTTAAAATGAGTTTATATAAGGGTAGTAAGATTTGATTTAAGAATAAATTTGCCCAAATCAGCTCGGTGGTGGTCAGCCGAAATTGAGTGACTTATTTGAATATGATAAATTAGTGATATTTCAGCGGTAAGATAAAGAAGTTAAACTTCTTATTTAATGTATAATTAATAGGAACTTGAAGTAGTAACGAGGGAAGCTCGCATAAAAGGCTAGCCTAGCTGTAAGACCCGGCTTTGCCGGGTCGTAACAGCTAGTGTCGTATAATAATCAAATTTCAATTCCGGTTCAAAATAGTTTTAATCAATAATGATTACACGAGGACATGTCACCTATAAGTAAACAACATAGGTCACCTTTTCGGCAGAACATTTAACCCCATATTAGGCTTATTATAAATAAATAAAACAAAATTATTCAATACAACATCAAACACTCTCTCTCTCAATTACACAGGGATAAATTGATTGATATAAAATTCTCAAAAGCTAACATTCATCTAATCGTTCCAAAGAGATTAAATAATTTTTATTCCAATACAAGGCGAACGTCATCCACCAATCAAAAACAAACCAATAATGAACTTGCCAGTGGTTCTAGCAAGCCACTGCCGACACCAACATTATGCTAATAACGTGTGCGTTATTAATTGGAAAATCCTGAGCGCCATGTATAATTAAGATTTAGAATTATTGGAGTTGAATTTGCTTCGTTAGAGCTACGGCCTTTCCAACGGTAGTTGTTATATTAGCCAAATGTTTGTAATTACACTATGCCGATAGATGCAAGCTGATAGAATACAGTAATGGAAAATTCCTGGTACTCAAATGAGAGTTCTAAATCCAGGAATTATTTCCTGTCGACACGGGTGGTTTTGAAGTAGTAGGTATTCGCATTACTAATGTATGGGTTTGTTACATCTCCTCCGATGCTTGATATATGCGAGAATAGTGTGGTTTAAGGACAAACTGGATTCCTTAAGAAAACTCCAATATTTCTCATTTAAATTGGTAAAATTATTTTAGAACCCTTTAACCCATTAAGGACGGAATTATTTTTTATCTTCAGAATTTTTACCCCGTTCTAAGTTATCTTCATTGATGTTAATAGAGTGCAAAAAAACAGTTTTTTTATTTTTTATATTTATAATTTAGGAAATATGGCATGTGACCATATGGTAACGCTAGTCCTTTATGTGAGCAAAATATGAAAAATGACAATATTTTATTTGCCCAATTTTATTTTGTTTATAGCTTATAAACTAATTAAACAAATACAAAAATACAAATTTCAACCTCCATGGACATAAATAAAAACTATTTAGTATGATATTCAATAAAACATCCCACAGAGAGTCCTACACCGCACTTTTTACATTGTGTACTTCCCACAGATTTGCATTGTTGTCCGGCACATCTTCTCTTGTTATCTGGTACATTTTAAATAAAATGAAATGATCTATTTGATCATATCTAATAACCGCAATCACACAACCACCAGTTTTAGAAGTTGAGGGACACCCTCTTCCCTTAGGAGCATTACGATAGCGAGCAAGGTATGTCTGTTCAATCTCCCGCCGAAAGTCAAGCTGGTATATGTCTGATACCATTTCTTTTATAATTATCCATGAATTGTTGATACATACATCAATTAACCATGTAAATATATTCCACCACCATTTCTTACCTCTGTTGTCAATTCTATAAACACCAATATTTGCATCCATTTGATCAGTGCCTCTCATATATTTGTTGTATTCGGCTATAGCATTCAGTCCAGGAATTTTCACTCTCTTCTTGACAACTTGTGAATAATGATCAGCTGTAGTGAGAGGAGAAATTCCATGTATATTTGAAGCAACTGTTACGACTGAGTTGTCCTTCCATCTCATAATTATGATGTTTTCATCCTGGCTGTATGCAAATTCATAAGATCATCTATCTTTCTTTTTCATGGTATCTGGATTACTTAGAGGACAGTCCTTTGGAACTCTATTTTTACGTTTGGTTCCAGTACCTTTATAGCCACGTTTCTCGAGATCGATCAGAAGATTCAAGCCAGTAAATAAATTATCAAAGTAAAACCTTTACGGAAGTTTCTGTCATCTGGTAACTGATCAACCATTTGCAACATTGGAGCTACCGCTTTACCTTACTTCTCCCCATAGTCAAGTTTGACATTGGTCAAGATCATCATCTTCAAGAAGATCTAATATTTCTTTCATAGATAAGCTAAAAAATCAAAATTAGACATAAATAATTCAAAAAAATAACAATCAATTCATTTTTCAAAATAATTGGATAAAAGTGACTACTTAGGAGACTAGCGTAACCATATGGTAACGCAATATTACAACCTAATTTTAACATAAAATTTTTACACATATTTTTTTAAAAGCAATATATTTCCGTTCCTTAATCTCTAAACAATATAAAAATGCTAAATAATTGGTTTCAAAGTGAGTTATGAGAAGAACCGAAAGACTTACCTCTTATTCCTCGGCATTTTCGAAGCCCCGTAACGTAACACTGTTTACTCGGATCTACCACGAACCAACATGAAGCGCTATATTAGGGTTGCCATTTTTATTGATAAATTGAACTGTTGCCAAGTCGGAAACTATAAAACATTTATTGATTAAATATTATTTTGGTTTAGAAAAAAATAAATGTAAAGCATTGTTTGGTGTGACCATATGGTAACGCTAGTACCTAATGGGTTGAACTTCAAGTCAAATCGCTTTCGATGACGTATTGTTTTATATTTTATGATTAGATAATATAATTTTAAAAGCACATTTTAGTATTAAAGCAAGATATTGTGAGATGACAATAATTAATTAATCTTAATCATTTCGTAAATTGTTCTAATAAAAGAAAGTTCTTTGTCATGCTGGGCATGAAAAACTTTAAACTACAAATTACTTTTATAGAGACGCCATCATCACCAACAACTTCATTCTGTTATGAATTAGTATTTTCATTTCGCAACGCCTGATTTCGTTACCTCCAAATGTTCTTATTATTACACTGCTTATTTTCCTGATGATAATCTCGGTTAGTTAAAGAAATTGCACCCGCTTTTAGAAATTTTATACAGTTCCTTACGCAGTTTTATTATTATTATTGTTATTGTTGTTGTTATTGTTATTGTTATTATTATTATTAGGGCTGTGTTTTATATGTAACTAGCTGATTTGCCCGGCCTTGCACGGGTGGAGTGTATTAATTCCTTTTTTAAAGTTCTCCCAAGTTATATGTCCGATTTTTCGAATCACCAATAACCCCGGTGTCCCCAGTACTTTTTCATATTCCCGATAGTTTCATTTCCGATTTTCATGTTCCCGATAGTTTTCATAACCCGGTTTTCCCGGAAACTTTTCATATCCGGGTGTTCCCGGTACCTTTTCATATCTCGGTGTTATCCCGGTACCTTTTCATATCCGGATGTTCCCGCTACCTTTTCATATCCCGGTTTTCCCGGTACCTTTTCGTATCCCGGTGTTCCCGGTACCTTTTCATGTCCCAGGTTCCCCTTTACATACCCCCGGTTCCCGATAATTTTCATATCCAGGTGTTTCCAATAATTTTCATCCCGGTATTCCCGGTTCCTTTTCCCCATCCCAGTTCCAACTGTGACATCTCATTCCATCAAATATTTATCCTTTCCATGTGATAAAAACAATCACATTGAAATCATCTCTTTTTTTTAAATCTAGTGTTTAAAATGTACCTTTTAAAGTGTACCTTTTCATATCCGGATGTTCCCGCTACCTTTTCATATCCCGGTTTTCCCGGTACCTTTTCATAACCCGGTGTTCATGATAATTTTAATGTCCCGGTTTTCCCGATATTTTCATAACCCGGTGTTCCCGATAATTTTCATAACCCGGTGTTCCCGATAATTTTCATCCCAGTATTGCCGGTGCCTTTTTCTCATCCCAGATCCAACTGTGATATCTCATTCCATCCCGATTTTTTGTCTATTAAACATTTATCCTTCCTATGTGATAAAAACAATCTACTTGAAATCATCTCTGTCATTTGAAATCCAGTGTTTAAAATCTTAAACAGAATTTTCTTAAAGTATTCCCGCTATCCTTTTAAAATTCCGCAAAAAATAAATTTCAAAATAAAATAAATTTCAAAAATCCCTCGATAAAAAGTTATCAAGTAAGCTTGTCTTCTTATTAATAAAACCAACTTCTTTAAAAGCTACTCTGAAAGAGTAAAAACAGATTGCTACTTATAATAAAAATCTAGTGATTATAGTCTAGTAAACCATGCCCTATGAAACAATGAAATTTTAGTTCTGTTTCCTTGGAAACTTTTAAATTCTTGCTATTTAAAAATAAATTTATTTTTGAGAAATTAAAATCTTAAAGAAAGTAAATTAATTATTTTAATTAACTTCGGTTTTCTGATAACTCTTATAATATTCAAATACAGATATTCACACTGTTTTTCTTCTTAAATTTTGTTGTAAATAATAAAATATGTATAAATGTTAATCAGTTATATTCATTCAAGTGAGGCAAGACGTCGCCTTAAGATAGAAAAGTAAACACTGCAATTTATGCATTTCAACAATGCACAATGTTATTTCAATGGGTAAAACGGAGTCGAAAAAGCGCCGAAAAACATGGAAGGAGTCGTTCGATTTTAAAATCGTTTCTTAGTGCGCGTCTAATAGCCGAGAGGAAGGTCTCTGTCAAATTTCAAGCCTATCGGTCCGGCTGTTTTGGAGATTTCGTGATGAGTGTTATGAATGAATGAATGAATCACCCGTATTTGGATTATATATATATAGATTAAAAATCCAAAATATGTACATATTGTTACAGAGATCACTAGTACAACCAGACTGGACCGGTAAAGCCGGGCTTCTTACAGGCAGCACGTGATTGTTGTAATTTGTTGGATCACGCATGGCTTACTGGGATACGGTAATTGAAACTACGTGTTTCAATTACCGTATCCCATAGAGGAGATATAACAATGGAGTGAGCTTTCCCATTGAATCGCCTTCAAAAAGAGTAACCATCATCGGTATGGGCTCCTGGCGACGATTGGCGCGTTATCGCTTTATTGGCAGTTTCAAAACTAATAGGTGGTCATAAAATGATTTTAAAAATTTCGTGATAGTTTTGTAGTGATTATTTATTTATTTATTTATTCATTCATCTACCATACAGATTAAAAATCCCTAAATTATGCAGAAACTCTAAATATTTTTATTGTAGTTTTTTTTTTATTTACTAACTTTTAAAAGTATAAATATATTGAATAAAATAGGTCTTGACCTTACATTGGATGTTTTATTTTATTGTGTGTAATTAAGAATCATTATATTCCATTTTAGTGTTTTACTTAGAATTCAAATGATTATAATTTTTGAGAAAAGTATTTTACCTCTCTAAAATCATTTTTGCCTTTTCAAAAATATTAACAAAATTTTTCAATATCAGTGATAGGGGTTAAAAATTAAGCAAACTGAATGTGCACAGCCCACAAGGATAATTTTATTAAAGATATTTTAGGGGAGGAGTTTGAATGAAGACCATTTTCTCTTTGCTCTTTTCATTCTGTGTTTTTTATTTGCTCCTCGATATAGTGCTGCAGTTTATTTTAGATGAAACCTAAAGAGCAAAGAGAGCTAATTAGTATTTCTTGATGTCCAGACAAAAATCTCGAAAGTGATTCCTTTCATGCAATTATGATTTCATGCACTTTCTTGCCACCCTAAAGGAATTTTTCTTTAAATTTGAGAATAAATGCCAGCTTAGTCTAAAAAATGGCTACTAAATACCAAATGTAAGATGAAAGTTGCATGTATTTTCACATTTAATAATTTCTTATTTTGAAACATTAAATAAAGGACATTTTTTATAAATATTACATCAAATGCATCCAATTTTAGTTAACTTAAATAAAAAAATTAATAAATGAGTTGTATAGAAAGCTTTTTTAAAGGAAAGTTTTAAAGCCAGAAAATGAAGAGATGATTGAACTGTTCCATTCATCCTTACAGCTCTTGTCTTATTCATTCTCATACCTACTTATTTCTAGAAAACTTAAAATAAGCTTAGAAAATAACCATGAATGTTTACCATATAAATTATAAAATATACTTACAAGTAAAATTTAATATAGAGTAAAAATTTCAGCTTTAGTTCATTTTTTAAATTAAATTTAAAGAAAGAAGACTAAATATTTATTTTTGGTGTAAGAAAAAACATTTAGTTGTCCTGTTAACACAATAATGGAAGCTGGTGTTAATACAATTTATTAAATGGTGTAGAAATCACTATATTCTGCTTGGAATATAAAACATTTAAAGTGAAGTTAATACATAAAAAATTTAAAGGTCCCATTCTTCCCCCAATCTCCCCTACTGTATTTTCTTATGTGCTACATTCTTTTGATGCTGAAATAATAAAATATAATTGAAACACAATTTTTATTAAAATGTAACAGGAAATTTTAGTAAAAAGTCAATCAAATAAGAAGTTAACACTTTTACAATTTAAAATACACATTTCAAGTTTTCAAAAAGGTTAAGGTTCTTGAAGTACAATATCAATCGAAAATCTTAGAAAAGTGAACTTCCCTCGTCACTAGACAAAATATGTCTAATTTTCTATCTCGTTTGGGAGTTCGAACAAATTCTACCCCTCTGGGACATTTGAAAGTAAAATTAAAATTTTTACTGTAACCAAATTAGGTGACATAGAAAAAAAATTCACAAGAACCTTGATTAAAAATTTAAACCATAAAAATTAATTAGAGTATCCGAATTCTGAACACTTGAATAATGAATACAGTTCGTTTTTTCAAGTAAAGCTAAGAACTTTTGTTATAATCCAAAATCATGCAAGACTAATTTAGTAAAAATCTAAGTTAGTACAAATCAGAATGGATGCAGAAGTAATTAAAATGCATGGTAATTTTACATTATGTAATTTCCTTAAAGAAATGTTATGGTTGTAAAAATATGCAAGATTGTCAAAGTTGGGCATATGCAATATTATGTTAGACTTCAATAACAAAATGTTATAACTCCAACTTCTAATTTAAATTACTAAATTATATAATCAAAACCTAAATCCTTACAAAGAATATTCATAAAAAAATCCCTAAAATTATTTACAATATGTATAAGAGAGTAGGGCAGATTGTACATCTTTTTTAATACTACAATTTACACTTACCAAAAGTGTAGCTTGTAAAAATTAAAAAGTATATTCTAGGAACTAAATTTTTAAAAAACCAACTCTCAAATTACAAAGATTTAGCAATAAAAAAGCACAAAAATTTGTCATTTATAAACAGTATCTCCAAATCTAGTAGTTATTTACATTTAGTTGGTACCTTTTGATTTAAACATAGTATGGATTGTCACTATTTGATGGTCACTGTCCTCGGAAGAATATTTTTATATAGATTAGAAAATACAGTATAACTTTACTTCAAAACAATTTAGCAGATGATGAATTTATTAATTTCCATCTTATAGAATGGTTATTTTCCTCAAAAGATAACTCAGAATAAATAGAAAAATTTTAAGATGACTTCTTCACTACTTGACAGTAATTCTTCAAATACACGCCATCAATGAAGTTAGTACATAATTTTACAAACACAGTTTGCTCTCTTCAATATTTCTTTCATGTATTCACAAAGAACAGCATTTATATGAAATAAAAAAATAATTATTAGTATGTGATCACATAAAATGTAAATAATTACGAGAAAAAATTAAGTTATTTTATTACTGTTTAATGACACATTGAAGTGTTTATAATTCGTATTCCCATTAATTTTTTATTTCATTATAAATTTCTTAATTTAATTAAATTCCAATTCAATTTAAAACAAAAAAAATCTTCTTGCTCAAAAAAATTATTATGTAGTTAAATGGAAAGCGAGAGAATAAGAATTCTTAAAATATGGGATTTCCTAATGCAAGAGAAAATGCGTAATTAAGCTGAATAAGAACAAGCAAAATACTTAAAAAATGACATATTCAATCAAAAATTACAAGTTATTCGTAATTTATAATCTGGGCAAAATATAATGTTATAGGAATTTAAAGCACGAACAATATCGGGAACAGCTTTCGTCTACGGGTACGGCAACATTTGAAAGTCGCCAAGTTCACTTGGCGCCTTTAAAGGGCGCCAAGTGAACCTAGCGATCTCAGTACATGAAAATGAAACTAGAAAACAAATACGAAGAAAAATCTAAATTTATGCAAAAACAACCATTTAAAAATACAAATAAAATCACAGAAATAAAATACAGAAAATCACAAATTTATAGGAACTAAAAAATCAAAATAGATATTAAAACTACTAGAAAAAAACAAATGATATCACTAATTATCACAATTATAAGACAGGAATATTAAAAATTCAGAAATAAAACACTATTATTTCTCATGCAAGTTTGAGAACGGACCAGTTCTCAAACACGATCGTTTTGTTTCGTTTCTTCTAAATTAATGGGCCGTACTGAATTTTGTTGATGTACTTAGGCTGACGAAACATACGATGCAAGAATAGACGTTCAAAAAACATTTTAATGACAGATTCGGGACTATTTACATTGAGAAACTTACCAACTTACAATACTTCTTTCTTTGAATTTTTAAACATAATAAAAAAACTTTTGTCTTGTCTCACGCATCTACATTGTTGCCACTCTTTTAACAACAAAAGTCTACAAAAATAGTAAAAATACACAAATAAATAAATTAAACCACAAAATTTTATACTTTTAATTGGAAAAACTCGATAAATGTCCATTTAAAAGCTCTATCGGCTAAGAAAACACCAAAATAAAATCAAATAGTTTATTTTCAAGCGTTTATTTTCCTTTAATTCATTATTTTTTCCTTTAAATTAAAAATATTTATGAAATAACTCATAGGACACTGTTCACTAGACTTAAAAATTTACTAGGATTTCTATTACGTTGAAACTAAAACTTTAGGGTTGCAATTGACTAGGGTTGCCGGATTTAAACGTTAATCACTATTGGCGACTTTTAAATGTCGCCGTACCCGTAGACGAAAGCTGTACGCATTTTCGCCGATCCCAACCGTTTCGTCCAACGAAGACTCAGGCGCTTGCGTCGAAGTCTGAGGTTGTTCTAGTTGTTACATTTTGCTTGGCGGTTACATTGGGCTTGTTCTGATTGGCGATAAAATTACTTGGATATATTCTATGTTTTTTTTCGTTTACAAGTTTATACATTTTTTGCCAAATTGGGTGATGGGATATTTTAGATCTCAGCTAATTTTTGCAAAGCCATAGTACTTATCTTACTTGTTAAAGTAAAATATCATTTAAAAGTTTTAAATAATAATTTAAAAGTTTTAATCTACCTTTGTTCGTAATTGACAGTTAGGTACATAATAAATTCTTTGATCTGGTCCACTTATCTAACCTTTGGTATGTAATAAAAATACATTCTAATGAGACTGTATTAAATACACAGTAATAAAGTAAGGATATTTTCAAGTAAAAAATTAAACAAAAGGATATTTTCTAATATTATTGATTCATTATATTATGTTAAGTGAGCATCTTTACTAATATGATGTAATTATGTTTTAATTATGCTTATGTAATATAATGTTTTAAAAGTATGTTAATCCAAAGTTCAAAAGAATTATAACTGAAAGGTTTTTTTGTGAACAGAAATTTAACTTTTACAGAAATGAATTCTGTGAATAAATGAATTCTCTGAAATCAGACTTACTCCACACAAATGTGTGTAGGTTTTATTATGAAACGAAATCAGATTATAATATAGACCAAAAATTTATAAGGTATATATAAATATTATAAAAATTTATAAAAAAACTGGTGTTTCAAAAGTCAGTTTCACTGCTTTTATTTGGAACCAACGCTTCCTAGGCTCATGGAAATATGGTCTACCTCTATGTAAGTGACCCTAAAAAATCCACTGAGAAGACTTACACTTACAGTGTCTCTAAAGGTAAAATAAAAAAGTTAAAAAAATTAACTAAAAATGGAGGAGATATAGACCCAAAACCATAATGAGAGTATTTTTGTCATTGGAATTAAAAACGCACTGAAAAAATTCATGAAAATGTCGTGATTATTCGTGGAGATAAATATGTGGCATGTAAAAACAGCACTTTTAATTTTTTATAAATGTTTGATTAAATTGTGTCTTTATTTAACTAAAAAAACCCAAAACTACATAATGACACTGGAAACTTGTGAAGTTGCTAACTTTTTCATTTTTGAGGCCTGAAAAAGTGCTATTTTCACATGCTAATCCAAGTATATTTTGGGTAACATTTGAAATCCCCCTTGTCAGCAAAGATAAGCAAACCACAAACCTCCCTCATTATTACAAAAGAAAACTGCCCGATCTCCTTTTTAGTGTGAACAAATTTTAAAGTAAAATTTATTTTTGGTTGAATTTTGAATTTATGCAATAAACTAGAGATTTTCAAAAATGCAGTGTTAGTAAGATCTTATGTAAGCGTCACTGACTTCCCATGTTGTCTGGAAAAATCAGCAAAGAGCAAACCCGTCCCCCCCTTAGGGGCCATTCATTAATTACGTAAGGATGATTTTGGCAATTTTTGACCCCCCCTACCCCCATGTAAGGGTACGTAAGATTTTTCAAACCCCTCCCCCCCTATTCTTACGTAAGATTCCATTTCGTTTTTTTTTTCAAAATAATAAAATGTTAGCGCACGAAATGATTAACAAAAAAAAATTGAAACCAAAACTAATTGGATTTCTCTCTTTTTGCTTTTGTTTTGTTTCGACTTTTGACAACTGGTAGATGGATTCAACAGTTTTATTTAATTGGTATTTGTTTACTTGGAAAATCTTACGTAAGAATTGGTTTAACCCCCCCACCCCCCAAGTAAGGGTATGTAGATATTTTTCCAACCCCCCCTCCCCCTCGGGACCCTTACGTAATTAATGAATGGCCCCTTAGGTGCTTACATAATATTTGAACAGCCCCTGTAGAAATAATTTTTTTATTTAAAAAATCCACATATTTTGTAAATCCAAATAAAAATAAACTGATTGTTGCAAACCAAGGATAAGAAATACCGCTAAATTTGAGCAACATGTAAGAGAAATATATATAATTGATGATTAAAAGAAAGATTTAAAAAACTTTTGCTTAAACTTTGCCAAACTGTGAAAAAAATGCATACGTTAGGTATAATTCATGAAAGTAAAAATATGTAAAACAGAACATTCTGAACTCTTAAATATTCCTAAACATATTCTCAAAACTCTCCAAAAACGCGAATTATGCCAAAATTTGGCAACCCCATTCAAGACCTCGGAGTATTGTGGAAATAGCGCATGCGCCTGAGTCTTCATTGGACGAAACGGTTGGGATCGGCGAAAATGCAAGCTGTACCCAATATCGTATTTCTTACAACTGAAATAAATATGAAAAAGCTTAATTGAGAACTGAGAAGCAAAGTAAACAAAGCTAACAAACATATAAAAAGTTTAGTAATATAACTTTCACTGAATTTAAAAAAATATTGAATATTTACCTTCTTAATTCCAATCTTGAATTGACTTTGCAAGTCTATTCAGAATTCTTGATCTGAAACTGATTTCAACTAAAAATAAAAACAAAAGCTCGCCGTCGATTTGAGTAACATGGAAAAAAATGGCGACGGTGGCAAATTTCGAGCTCAAGTGGATTGGCGAGCGGTTGGGCGGCGGCGGTGTGACGTATTGGCGGCGGATGTGACGTTTTGGCGGCGGAAGTGACGTTTTCCCATTGCCTTAATGTTAAACGATGTTTGCCACTGTTAAGGTTTGCCATTGCTCACTCCACTGTTATATCTCCTCTATGCCGTATCCCAGTAAGTCATGGTTGGATAAAAAGGAAATGGATAGAACAGGGGAGAGAGAGAAATGCCTTGGCTGTGAATTGTGTGATTGGACAGGTATTAAGGAAAATTGTGAGTAGTGATAGATCTGGCCCTGTACATTTTTCATCCATTTCATGTAAATAGTTCTTTCTGTATATATCTAAATTCTTATAATTAAATTCTTGCCTTTATAAAAGTATCCACGTTGTGAAAGTCGTAACACTGGTGTTCAGAAGTGGGATAGGCAAGGATTTTTGAGTCATGGCGCCGACTAGAAAAAAGGAGGTTGAGCTGAGAACGCAACTTGCAGAATTGGAGCAAAAGATTGTGGAGCTAAGGAAAGAGTTTGAAGAGAAACTCATGAAGTTGGAGGAAAGAATGCTGGCAGAAGAGCACCGACCACAATCGCCAAATTGTGCGGATCCTGTTCCCAGTCCAAAGATGGAGCTCCAAACTTACGATGGTCAAACGAAGTGGGCGGTTTACAAGTTGCAGTTTGACATCATAGCCGACGCCAAAGGATGGAGTGACAAGACACGGGCCAGTCAACTTGCTACGTCGCTGCGAGGAGCTGCAGCGGAGATTCTCCCGACTATTCCGAGAGAAAACCTGTGTGATTTTGGATCCCTTTTGGAAGCCATTGAGCTGCGGTATGGCGAAGCACACCTGAAGACTATTCGTTTGGAGCAGTTGAATGCAAGAAGGCAAATGGCTGGTGAGTCTCTGCAGGATCTGGCGACTGACATACGGAGACTTTCCTTGTTGGCTTTTGAAGGATGCCCCTTGAATGTAAGGGATGATCTGGCTAAAGGGTTCTTCATTGACGCCATCGAAGACCCTGATACAAGGCAACGGACACTCTTGGCGGAATGCAAAGATCTAAAAGCTGCTGTTTCCTACGCAACGAAATTTCAAGCCATACGGGAAGTGTCCTTGAGCTGTAAAAGACCGGAGCAGACACTCAAGAAGGATTCTAGCGCCGAGAGCAAAAGTAGGAGTGAGGTGGTAAAGGCTTCCATGAATAGAATAGAAGATATGCTGACTAGATTCATGAAGGAGAAAAACGAGGAACGAAATGATGGAGTGGAAAAGAAAAGAAAGATTTCCTGTTGGAACTGTGGCGAGACTGGTCACCTTTACAACCATTGTGACAATCAGGGGGAACCAAACCTATCTAAAAGATTTCTGAGACGGACTGATGTCACCCGAAGGAGAGTTCCAAGATCATCTCAGAATGAGAGTCCTGCGGGACTCTACATTAGAGGATTCGTTGAGAAAGTGCCATCTGTCCTGACCATCGATACTGGGGCCAATGTCACGCTAATAAGCTCCAAGCTTACGGCTAAGATTGAAAGGAAGTTTCTACATTGGACCCCGAGAATATACGTAAAGACAGTGACTGGAGAGGAAGTAGCTATCCGAGGAAGAGCGAATGTAAAGATCAAGTTAGGGGACAAAGTGGTTGCTCATTCCGTCTACGTGGCAGAAATTGAGGAAGACTGTATTCTCGGACTGGACTTTCTTCAAAAGAATGGGATGAATCTGGATCTGCAGAGGAGTGTGCTGCATTCGGAAGATGAAGCAATCCCGATGTATGATCAAGCCAGGGGCAAAGATGCGGAATTACCTGCATGGAGGCCTACCAGAAAGGATTTTGGTTACGTCCCTTGTAGAACTGAACCAAACAGAGTGATGGAGGGTGATAGAACTTGGTGAATTGGAGTTAACTGCCGGGACGGCAGTTCCTAGGAAGGGGGCAGTGTTACAGAGATCTCTAGTACAACCAGACTGGACCGGTAAAGCCGGGCTTCTTACAGGCAGCACTTGATTGTTGTAATTTGTTGGATAAAAAGGAAATATTGTGTCAAAGCCAGTCTGTTTCTGAAGCAAAAGACACAAGACTACCCAACTCAACTCAACTCAAAAGGAAATGGATAGAACCAAGACCCTCTATATACATGGGCACCCAACTCGGCCGTGCAACGTCATAACTTTCACTCATCTTTGACGTCACTCCATAGACTTAACATGGCAATTTTCACCCACGTCTGACGTCATCACCCGGAGTTGGATGGCCATGTATATAGAGGGGGAGAGATAGAACAGGGGAGAGAGAGAAATGGCTTGGCTGTGAATTGTGTGATTGGACAGGTATTAAGGAAAATTGTGAGTAGTGATAGATCTGGCCCTGTACATTTTTCATCCATTTCATGTAAATAGTTCTTTCTGTATATATCTAAATTCTTATAATTAAATTCTTGCCTTTATAAAAGTACCCACGTTGTGAAAGTCTTAACAATATAATATGTGTTTATTTTAGCAAAATATGTACGAAAAAATGCCAAATATGTAATAATAAAAAGAAAATTTTGAGTAAATTTTTAAAGGGGCTCTAAATTCTACGCAAGTACATAGTAGGGAAGGGTGAATGAAAGGAGTATTTCACCAATTATTGTTGGTTAAGCGGACAATAAGTGTAAACTCAGAACAGGTGGTTTTTGCTATTTGCCGACAGATCATGTTTTTTATGCTGTCTTGTCGTGAGAAAAAAAAACGAAAACCATGTGTCTACTTCCCTTCTCGGCGCGCCTGACACATTTCATCTGACAATCCCGACTTATTCACAACCTTTTAAAAGTTAAATTCGGCATTGGGTGCAGTAATTTTAACTTCAATTTAAATGCGTATTTCCTTTTATGGGTTACTTTAATTTGAAAATCGGTCAAACGTGTGATTATTTTTGAAAAACTTGAAAAATGGATAAATATGTAATAAAAAATGTAGTTATTGGTTGAATATGTAAAAATATGTAAATAGACCAAAATATTTGAAATATGTAAAATAAACATGGCCTTAATCAATTCAAAAACTTTTAAAACGTATAGACTTCAAGAACACACTTTAATATCAGATTCCTGAACAAATATGTAATTACATATAAATCTAGCCCTAATTACTACTACTACTACTACTACTACTACTACTACTACTACTACTACTACTACTACTACTACTACTACTACTACTACTACTACTACTACTACTACTACTACTACTGCTATGTAATTACACATTTGTTCAGGAATCTGATATTAAAGTGCGCTCATGAATTCTATAGAGGAGTGTGGGGTAATAAGAAACATTTAATTTGCATCTTTGTGTGTGGGCATAAAAATCTGAAAAAAATCACAGAATATCTTCAAGGCATGCTCTATATCCCATAAAAAATTTATCGTTTTAGAATGATTATTTCAGTGAAAAATTCCGGTTTGAAATAATCAGGTCAGCAAAATCATCCACCTAAAGGCCCTGTTTCTTATTACCCCCATTTAATTAAAACTATGGGGTTATAAGAAACACTAGCATTTTATGCATGAAAATTAATTTATCGAATTTTTCTCTCTATTAGTATTAGATTAACCTCTTCGCACCGAGCTGGCACATAAGGCGTCCAGTCTTTTCCTCCATCTTCTCTCTATTATATTAATATTTTATTGTTCTTATTTCATTTATCCAGTTAAAACTTTAAATTCAATTAATTTTATTTTTCTGAAATAGGTGGGTTGAAAGACAACTTTTACTCACCACTTTAAAGTTTGTTGAATAATTTATAAGTAATTCGATCGACAGTTTATATCATTGGTTCCCAAAGTGGGCGCCAGCGCCCGCTGGAGATTTCTATGGGGGCATTGGGAAGCTCAGAGAAAATTGGGGGCACTGCTAAATTTTCCTTAGAAATGATAAATTTTCCTTCCTGGCTTCGAAAAAAATATATTGTGTACTTTCCTTTTTTCCAGTTCCACTTCTTTTTTATTCCCTGATAACGCTTTGCAAATGCAACCGCGACCTCTCCATGCGATAGCTATCGATATGATTCTCTTCATTACGTAATAAAGGCTATTAGGGGACATCCATAAATTACGTGAGGTGTTTTTTCCAAAATCTGGACCCCCCCTCCCCCCTTGGTGAGATTTAGTGAGATTTTGCTGGACCCCCCCTCCCCCTAAGTGAGATTTACCTACAACCTTTAAAAATAATTTTCTATCCAATTCGTTTCCATTTTGTGCTTCACAGCACCTAAAACTTTTCCATTATTAATGACGTGGGGGAAAAGGACATTATTCCGCCTAAAAATACCACAGTATCTTATCTGTGGGTATTGTTCCTTTCTTAAACTTAAAAAATCGTTTAATTTCTATCTTAAAAAGTTGATGTGAGATTTTAATCGACCCCCCCTCCCCCTTGGTGAGATTTTTCCAAACCCCTCCCCCCTTTTTGACCTCACGTAATTTATGGATGTCCCCTTAACAAAATAAGAAGTAATTCTTTGAATGACAGACATTCAGCAAGCTTTGTGTGGGAAATGATGAGGATTTTAATAGGTTGCTGCTTCACACTGAAGTTCGTTGGCTATCAAAGGGAAGCTGCTTAGTTAGATTGTACAATCTATTTGATTCAGTGATAAAATTTTCAGAAAACAGATATGTAGAATTGCAAAAGAAGTTATTGACTTTTAAAAATGATATTGCGTATTTAACATATATTTACACCATTTTTAACGAAGTGAACTTGCAATTGCAAGTTGATGAATTAAATCTTATTAAAACGAAAAATATCATAGCCAGTTTTATGGGGAAACTCTTGCTATATAAGCATAATTTGGGAAGAAAAGAATTTCGCGACTTTCCTAAATTATCAGAAGTTCCTGTTGCCAGCCAAGATTTAAATATTTATTGCAAACATTTGGAGGTTCTTCATAAGGATTTCCAAGACCGCTACACAGACATCCTCTCTTTGGATATACCAAGTTGGGTCTTGGATTCTTTTTCGTTTTTTCAAGAGGAACTGATCGAAATCAGCACCAATGAAGAACTTAAGCCAAGATTCAAAAAAGGGTATGCATAATTTTGGCTTCAGAGCTCAATTACAACACAATATCCAGCATTGTGGAACATAGTTCAAAAACTTCGCTGCAATTCCCTCTTCTTATTTGGTAGAGAGAGGTTTTAGTGGAGTTTCCAATTTTTTTATCTAAAAAAAGGAACCGATTGGAGATAACTGAAAGGGGGGCTTAAGGCTATTCTTAAAGAAGCTTACTCCAGATATTGTCAGGCTAATAAACACCAAGTTCATCCATCTCATTAAAATTGTATATTCATAATACTGCGGTAAAATTTTTTATTATGGGATTTATATACACTTTCTTGTTAAATCACTTTAAAAATATAAATATAACTCAAGTTCCTTTAAGAATATAAAATAGTTTTTAAAATTAAAAATGCAATTAATTTTATTCATAAATATTTTATGTCAATGGTACATTTTGTTTGTAGAATAATTGTAGTGAGAGTAATATAAGTTAGCAAATAAATATTAGCGATTAATATTTGATATAAATATTAGCAATGTGATAATTTTTTATTTGGGATTTAAATGCAGTTAGTTGTTAAATCATTTAAAAAAATTTAAATATCATACTTTAACTCAAATTAATTTAAAAGTATAAATATAGCCTTTTTATATTAAAATTAATTTTGTAATATTGTGATACAAAAATTAGCAATTAATAATGTGATACAAATATAGCAATTAATGGTCGTGTGATATAAAATGGACTTTATGGTGTGTAAATATACTACTTTGTGCAATATACTTCTTTCAATTCTAAATTTAGTTTTAAAAATAAAAGTGTATATTTCTTCCTTACATTTTGTAAGTGTTAATGTATTTTTTATATCGGCAAAAGTGAAAAAAACGTATGTCATGAATTTTTAGAAAAATTATAAATTATATGATATTATTAGTTAATATTAATATCGAAAATAAGAGGCCATTAAATTGTCATATTCAAGGGGGGCGTTTGAAAATTTGGGTCTTCAAAAGGGGGCGCTGGTCCGAAAAAGTTTGAGAACCTATGGTTTATATAAATATTACGGTTTAATTTAAGTTATGGTGAGTAAATCAAAATATTAAGTCGTTTTTTAATATTTAATTTCCCATGAAATTAATTAAAAACAATATTGAAACGCAGGGGGTAGGGAGTAGGTTCGAGGGTGTCTTCATAAACTTCCTGAACCATTCAAACTTGAAGAAATGGGGTAGCGCTGAGGTTTATACAGAGGAAGTGGAACCGACCTTAAAAAAACTGAGCTTGCAAAAAAATTGAGTTGATTTTGGTGGAGAATAACCAACGGAACGGGATATCCAAACTACTATTATAAGTACATATTTTGGATTTTTAATTACATAAATCACAGCCCTAGTTATTACTGTTGTTGTTGTTATTATTATTATTACTATTATTATTATTATTATTATTATTGTTGTTATTGTTATTGTTATTGTTATTGTTATTGTTATCGTCATCGTCATCATCATCATCATCATCATCATCATCATCATCATCACCATCACCATCATCATCATTATTATTATTATTATTATTATTATTATTATTATTATTATTATTATTATTATTATTATTATTATTATTATTATTATTATTATTATTATTATTATTATTATTATTATTATTATTATTATTATTATTATTATTATTATTATTATTATTATTATTATTATTATTATTATTATTATTATTAAACTAATTTTAAAACCGAGCTAAGGTTTTTGGATAAAATCTTGGTGTAAAAACAAATAATAAAACTAAGATTAAATATTAGGAAGAACCCCTGCTGGTGATACGCAATTTTGAAATTATTTCTTGAAAAATTATTTTTCAAGAAATTATTAGAAAAGATAAGAAATTATTTCCAAAAAATTATTCAAATTATTTTTCGACCAAAGGGTACTCAAGTGGGTATCCATAAGAAATATTAGAGGTGCCACAAAGATCCCAAGATTAAATTTTCAAATTTTATAAAAAAAATCTTTTGGATACATACATTTACAAAAAAATACATTTGGACTAAATCAATGAGCAATGAAATATTTTTAAAAGCCTCTGTTATTGGAAAAAAGTAGATGCCCAAAATGTTTTTCAAAAAATGTTAGAAGACATGGGCTTAATTGGGGGGGATTTGGGGATATATCCCCCCCGAAACTCAGAAATTGACCTTTTATGACCATAGAAATGGATTAAATTTACTTCATATCCCTTCCGAAATTCCAATATCCTCCTCCAAAATTTTTGCCTGGATACGCCCTGCTAGCAGCTGTATAATGCTTTTTTACAGAATTATATCAATTAAAATTACAAGTAGCAGAAGACTTGCCATTCTCTTTAAGTAAGACATACTTGAAGATGGATAACAGTTTTCTTAACTTTCTTAGTCACGCGTTTCTCGCCAATTTTTTCCTAATACTAATACTAACAGGACAGGCCCACCGAGAGGGGGGGCAGCCGGGGACAATCCCCGGGGCCCGGGACGATAGGGGGCCCGCCGTGTTGCCGACTCACCAATGTTGGACGACAGCTAATTACGGTACTCGACACCCTGCGAATTCCGGTGGTCCATCTCAGGGAAAGGGGGGAGGGATCTCGGAGAAAGGGGTCTGGCGTGATTCCAGGAAATTGAGTATCTGATATCGGAACCTATGGTTGTTTGCCTTGTTTTCGTGCATTCTCTGAAATTGCGCACACCACGGGGTTGGTCATTTGTTGGAAGGGAGCAGAAGGGAAAAGGCAGTGACCTTCGTCGCAGAGCAGGGCTTGTAGTTGTCTTCATTGGTGTGCTTAAGTTTCGCGTACTATTTTTTTTTCAAAAACCTTTTGCTGCTGAATATAAGTCCACTATTTTCACCTGATGAGGTAAGAATGTTTGTTATAGTATTTACTTAAGTAACCCATAGATCTTCTAAATAAACAACATTTTAAATTTATTCCCTAATTTGTGCATAGCTTTAAGAATTTTTTTCACATTGCCAGTCTCTGTAGCGGAGGCTGAACGCTCTTTTACCCCGGATAAAAAACTGCCTCCGATCAACTATGGGCCAACAAAGACTTTCAGATTTGGAGGAATAGTCAGAGATAGCTAGAAAATTAAATTATGATTCACTGATCTTAACGTTCGCTGAAAAAAAAGCAAGAAAAGCTTTTCTAAATCTATGAGAAAGGGTATGAGTTATAATTTGGAAGGTTAATGTGTTTTTCAAAGCATTTTAAAAACTTGTTCTAGTTTGATCCCATTGCTAATATCCCACGCAGCATCCCTCCTCTATTTCCCACCTGTTTCATATCCATGTTCTTATACTTTATCGTTATCTTTTTAATTTCCATTGAAATAAAATGACGAAACGGTGTTAAATTTAAGATGATGAAGTTTTACTATTAACAAATAAAATATCTCTCATATAGTAAGGTTTATATAAATTTATAATCATTCCTTCAATCCAAATTACTTCCTCTTACCCTTCTTCAACAATTTTTTACACATAATTGGATATGTTTATAAAAACAAGGAAAAGTGTTTTTATACAATGGAGAATTGCAGCATCTCTTAAAATTCTAAATATTCAATTTTAATTTATTAAAAATTCTCTCCTGATTCCAAAAATACGCTTGTCTTTTCCAACAAACTTTTTTTAAGGTAATTATGACACATTTTAATACAGAAAACTCCTAACAATGTGACGTCACATGTGCTAGTGGAAATGTGGGAAACAGCGTTTTCATCGATACACTAGTCTGTAAAAAAAACTAGAGCTCATTGTTTCAAAGCGGGATTATAGCAACAAGCGGGAACAAAGCACATTTCACGTCACAAGCTGTTTCAGCTCAGACACGAAAGAGGCTGTTTTTAATTGAAAATAACTTCAAATTTAGGGCTTTGAAAAGCAAATGAAAACATTTTTGTAGGTTTTAGGCCATTCTGAACACATTAAGATTAAAAAAAATTTGACTGCAATTATCCATTGATGTGTGGTGTAAATATTTCTCTTTCATTTGTGTAAATAATATCTAGGATAAATGTTTGTACAGTAATCAAGATATATTTAGATTAAATAATTGTTTTATTTAACTGCTTGTTTTTTTAACATTACCTAATTTTTGAACATTTTGTTTTATGAGAACTAATTTTCTAAATAATGGAACGAATCAGGATCCATCGTAATACAGTAAAAAATACAAAGTAAAAAGTTTTACAAGGGAAAAGTAGTTAGAGGTGTGGAATTGGGGAAGGGGGCCCGATGTCAGAATTGTCCCCAGGGCCCGGCCTGGCTCTCGGCGGCCCTGAATACCAATAACATCTGTAACATATAAGTACGATTCGTTTGTGTTTTTATGTTATTAGGCATCTTCATTTTTCATAATATACTACAGTCAAAGCTCGTTTTACGAACACTCTCATTTTTAAGAACTGCGAACCTGAACTTATTAGTCTCATAAATGATGTAATAAACATTCCCGTTCCCCTTTACGAACTTATACATTTTTAAAACCTCTCCTTTGTGAACTTATTTTACTTTACACATCTTGATTAGACCCTGTAACGTCGTGAAAGTTATTTCAAAAAAGAACAGACTAAATTTAACACAAACAATAACTTTATTTATAAGTTTAAGGTAAATGAGTTATAACTTTAAAATTTAGGTTAATATTCAAACAAACAGCCCGAGATGGTCGCCTGGCTTGGCTGTCTCTCTTCCCGATCACTCATCATCTGCTCCGATCTTATACAGGGTGTATCTAAAATGGTGCAACAAACTTTCAGGGATGATAGTACTCATGAAGACGAACAAGAATTGGTACAGAAAGGGGGGTTGCAAATGAAAACATTTTAATACTAGAGTCTAGTTGATTGGTTGGTTATTTTTAGTTTTATGGCACTAGGAACAAGAGTCTGACCAAGGAACAATTTTAACTTTAATCTACATATAACGCATGCCTGTTGCATTTATTGGTCTGTATTTCAATGAAATTAACATTTTCATAATACTTTTATACAAAGTATTGGAATTGGTTGAATGTAATAAAGGCCGGAATCGAACAATTGTATATGTTTCTGCACAAATTCGCAATGAATGTTCTGTTCTTTTAAATTGTTAGTGTACATTTCTTTTTAGTACTACTTTGTAGTGTATGTTTTTTTTACTTTCTCTCCACTCTGTAATTGGGTCGCTGACCTGTTGTGTGTGCTTAATAATAAATAAATAAATAAACAAATATGCAAGTTTTTTGTTGATTTTCACCCCTTGGAACTCATTTGCGACCCCCCTTTTTGTACTAATTCTTGTTCGTCTTCATGAGTACTAGGGATGCGGGTCGGAAATTTTTCCGCTATTTTTTTCATTGTTATATTTTGTTTCCAATTTGCTTCTCTTTCAGAGAAGTAAAATTAACTTGATATGAACAAAACAATGCTAAATGCAACTTACTTGGACAATGATGCAAATCCAAGGTTAATAGAGTACTACAGGTTGGCTCATAAAATGTAAACAAAGCGAGGTCGTTACGTCATAACATACCGGAAGTTGGTCTCCCATGTTAACCCTATGAGAAACTGTGCATAAAAACCGACGAAAATAACTAACTTCTACTAATTTAATTTGTCTTTTGGCGCTTGTTACTGATAGATGATAGTTCAAAATAATTTTTAAAAATGAAATAATAGATATAACTAGATTAATTTAGTTTTTATAGGGGTTTTAATTTTTACTAAAATCCATTTATTCACAGTGGGAAAATCTCATTCACGGCTGTTATCTAAGCATTGTTGAAATAACTATTGACTGTTTGAATTAGTTAAGATCAGTGGCGTAGCTACGGGGGGGCGGGGGGGCGGTCCGCCCCGGGTGTCACCCCGAAGGGGGTGACACCCAAACTAGTGAACTTGGCTCTTTTTTCCAGTTGTAAGCTTTCCTTGAAAAAAAAATTTTTAATTCACTCTACTAATGAAATAAATTAGGGTTTAACAAATCGGTTGTCACCCTCAAGCTATCTGGGAGAGTGATACCGAAGTCTTCGAATTTTGCCCTAAGTTGGTAAATATGCCTTCCTTGAACAAAAAAAAATTGATCATCCTGGAAAATACTCACTTGGCTGGTTACCTAGGAGGGGTGACACCCACCCAAGCTTAAAAATTTCGAATGTAGTTTTAAATATAAACGTAAGAATTGATTTAAATAATTAACAGTTTTTAGGGGTATGAACTGGGGTGTCACCCATCGAGCTTTATTTAGATGATACAAATTTTCTCGATAACACAAACACACAAATGTTTTATTGAGCTAAAAAAACCTTAAATAAATTAAAAATTATTAAATGAGTTATCAACCTATTTTGAGAGGGGTGTCACCCCTTTGGCTAGGGGGGCATCAAAGTTTTCTATATAGTTCAACAAAACAAATTCAACTGAAAACTACTATGGGATATAAACCCTTCAACCCGGATGACCCATTTAGCTAGCTGGGAGGTGACATTTAAATTCAAACTCTAGTTTGAATAGTTTAAAAACCAAGGCAAAGGGTTGGCAGTGAAAAAAGTCCATCAGATATTTATTTTATTCTTAAATGAGTAAATTTTAAATTCACATCTTACCTCAGGAAAATTCTGAATACCCCAACTGTTTCATCTTCTGGTTTCGCTAATTTTTCCCACATAAGAAGGGTTTTATCAGGGGTGTCACCCAGTGTCACAAATATCCAAACATAAGTTTGTGCACTATATTTAAAGATTACATTTCAAAAATTTTTCAAGGGGAAGGCCCCCAGACCCCTCCTTTGATTGCTTGGAACTGTTTTAACTGCAATTTTTTTATATCAAGTTCCTAAAAATGCTAATTCTAGCTACAATTAATGTATGAAAAGGCTAGATTGAGCCTATTAAAAATGCTTTAGGAATAATATTTTGGGCCCCTCTCAAAAGAAATTTCCCGGTACGCCAATGGATTGAATTATCCGAATATGTTGACCAAGGGCGTATAAAAGGGGGGAGCCAGAAATTCCGACTACAATGTATAAAAAACAAGTTAAAATCTTGTTTTTAGGGTCAAATTTCAAAAAATTTCTCGGGCGAGAGGACCCCAGACCCTCTTTTGTACTTGGAACTTTGGTTAAAATGCAAATCCCACCTAAAAATGTGTTTCCGAAATTCGAGCTAAAGGACTCAAAACTAATTAAAAATTTGATTTTTGAGTCCATTTTTCAAAAATTTTCTGGGGGAGAACCCCCAGACCCCCCTTTGGTAGTTTTAACTTTATTATACATAACTTTTTCTATTAAGAACTTCTTCATGACGAAAATTCCGCCTAAAATGTATTAAGAAAGCTGCATTAAACTTGTCAAATATGTCTGAGAGATGCTGAGGAATAATTTTGGGCCCTTCCTGAAATAATTTTCTATATAAGGTTTGGACTGAAGAATAACTTACATCATAACTCGTTGTTGCAAAGTTGGGAAATTAAAAGCAACGGTAAATTAAAACCTTTAATTTTGAAATTTTTAAATATAAATTAAATGCCATAAGAACAAAAATATAAAATGGGGGGCCACCTGAGACCCTCAGCTCTAGACTGGTGACTGGTGTCTGCAAATTTTATTATTTTTTATAACCGAATTCCAAAAGGGGGTGACACCGAGAGCTTCCGCCCCGGGTGACACCCAGGCTAGCTACGCCACTGGTTAAGATTATAAATTTTAAAATTTATCATTTCTGTCACATTTTTCATGCATAATATCATATTATTTTACCTTTAATAAATAGATTGGTTTAGTCTAAATTATACTACTTAATTCAATTTTCCTACATTATATTTTAGTTTCATATCGAGCTATCATTTCAAGTTCAGTATTCATATGATAGATAGAATATTAAAATTTTTTAATATCACATTTCTATTAGAAAATCAAAATAGTATAAATAAGAAGTTTACTATCCAGCATTTTTTTTAATTATTTGTATAACATATTTTTTCATGACTTTATCAACTTGAGTATACAGTGGGTGGCCATTGAATTAGGGACACTTCTCAGATTTAAGTTTTTTCAAGTTTAACAGCATTTTTAACACCTATTTGGTTTTAAACCTAGTACTAGGTATTTTTAATTTAAAAAAGGGGGTTATTGAGATCATAAATACAGTAAATTTAAGGTACAAAACTATTTTTTTATTTTTTCATGAAATAATTAAAAGTTGTCCCCTAGAAATCGCATAAATCTTTTAGTGATACCACTCTTAGCTGCAATTATAGCTTTAATAAGTAAAGGAATAGAAATGGATTTTTTTGGGGGAATTTGCTGCCAAGATGGCATGTTTTTATAACAGTTTTAAACATTTTGCCCTTTGTGGTGATCACTTTCTCAGGAAATGATTATGATGAGCTTTCACATTATCTCTACAGGGGTCAAATGTCATTAGTTTCCTATTCAAGCTAAAACAGCAATGTTTTTTCATCCAAATATGCAGTAACTGTTCTGTATTAATGGAAAAGGGACAATTTATGCATAAATGTTCATTTATTTACCTGGGAACCATTTTTCAAGCTTTAGCAGTAGCCGCAATTCTAGTATTCGCTTGTATTGGGTTGCTTCGTGGCCTTTTTTACGACTAATAGGTGGCCTATTCCCTTCGCTGAGGATCATAGATCACCATAAGACTAACCAAGTTTTAATCCAGCTCCCCCAAGACAGTTTGAATAGAAATGTTACACAGGGTGTCGTCGAAAAATTAGTTTTAATTTATCAAAATTTGAAATATTGATTCGTTAGAGAAACTTAGCTTCAAAATATTACCAAAGCTTGTTATTAACCATCAGAACAGTTAGAAATTTGTTTGTTCAAACAAGACTCTTGTCCTTAACATTCATATTTGAAGAATATTTGGTAATTTAGCCCTCTGAATTTCGACCAAATGTTCATAACACTGTAAAGCATGTTTTTTCGTTAAACCAATGTCGAATGAGGTTCTCTTTGGCTTAACACCTCTTATGAATTCTTTTATTCCTCCATTGTTATTTGTCAGGAAATACTCTTTTATGATTTTAAAGACATATTATTTGGTTTTGCGATTGGTCCCAGAAGTGGGGATCCTTTTCTGGTCACATTTTCTGCCCACTTGAGTTTGTTTTGATCAAATTAAACTCTTATTTGCCGAACAAAAGACTTCGAAACCCTTCTAATAATTGTTGTCTCTCTGAAAGAGTGTGGAGTTTGACGAAATAATGTCGGTATAGCTCTACATTTCCTTGAGAACATGTCTAAGTTCTTGGCAGTGCTAAAAGTAGGATTTTAAGTTTTTTCGTGTAAAAAATTATAAAATTATGTCAAAAAAATTAGCAAAAGAAATGAAAAGCGATATATTACAAGTCATTTTATTAGTTTCAACAAAAATATCAGGTAAAAATTAATTTTCAAATAATTTGAGCAGATTTTCTGCAGCAGCAATTTTTACCTAACATCAACCATTTTGTGAGTTTTTGTCAAATATGGCACCGATTTTTAGTGTTTCCACCCATAAAAATTAAAAGTAACAATACCAGAAGCAATGCCGAATAAAAACCACGCATAAAAATCAATTTATCTGCTCACAAAATTATTTGAACTTTAAATTTCATAAAAATGAGCACTGTCCCTAATTCAATGGCCACCCACTGTACATCTTCACTTATAACATTTTCTTTTCATAGTTTATATCTTTAATTATCTAGATTTCCAAAGAAGAAATATTGCATATATGGAAAAAACACAATGTTATAAACATATTGGAACTATACATTCATTATTTTTAATACAGATAAAATGCCATTTAGACAATTTAAAGTGCCTTACTAACCTTAAAAAGTAGGGGGATATTTTTTATTAGCTCAAATCTTAAAAATTTGATTTTTAATTGCTTTTTATAACTTGATGAAATTTGGGTCTATAGGTACAACCTGAGACCGCACACCAAGATCCGTTACCTTTTGGCATTTTTAAATAATTTGTTTTACAATTAATAAAGCATTTTATAAGAAAACAATATGAAATGAAAAAATAACTATTAATTTGTTTAGAAAATTTGCAAACGATTATTGTGAAATTCAGGATATTCCAAAGATGAAACTTATGGTAATTTAGACTAAACCAATCTATTTATTAAAGGTAAAATAATATGATATTATGCATGAAAAATGTGACAGAAATGATAAATTTTAAAATTTATAATCTTAACTAATTCAAGCAGTCAATAGTTATTTCAACAATGCTTAGATAAAAGCCGTGAATGAGATTTTCCCACTGTGAATAAATGGATATTAGTAAAAATTAAAACCCTATAAAAACTAAATTAATCTAGTAGTCCAGGGTAGATAATTTTTGAAACAAAAAAAATAATAGTAAGATGAAACACATTGAAAAAGGAAGATAATATAACAAAAAAGAAAGGAAAAATAAATTACGGCCGATCTGAGGTCGGGAAAAAGAAGGGGGGGTAAAAAGGGGGTTTTTTAGAATAAAAAAGGGTTTTTCTCGATTTCCGACAAAACTACAAGTCCTATGGAAAAAAATTAAATAGCAAAGTTGTAGGTAATAAAAAGATCTACAACTTTTGTATTCACACTTTTTTCACATAACCTCAAAATTTATGTGAAAAACTCAAATAATAAATTTTTTGGTTTTTTATTTTTATCTTTTACAAAAAAAATTTTTTTTTCACGAAATTCGGTGAAAACTTACCTTTTGATGTCCCAAATACACCGTAATTTTTTTTATTTAAAATACTTATTTTTTCTCCTTATTTTGGCTTGATATCGAAAAAGCACCCTAATTTTCATTCGAAAAATCTCACGTCAAAATATCTGCTTTTTTAAAAAAGTTGGTGGGCTTTTTGTTCGTTGAAATCTCTACTTTCTAATGGTGTAAAAAAATATATACATCACTATGGTAAATGTTCTCAGAAAATGCAAAGACACGAAAAAAACCCGAATCCGAAATTTTTTTAAAATCAGTATGTACAATTTTGAGCTAGGGTAAACGCACCAGTACCAGGGCAGTTAAGGAAAATTTTGCATTCAATTTAATATAACTCCTTGGAAAAACAATCAAATGTCCGGCCACCTAATTAAATATGCTACCACCTAATTAAATACCTAAAATTATCCTTAATAACATGTATGTTTTCAAAAATTATTTTAATAAACATTAAGCCACTAAATTTTACAATTTATAAATTTACTCCCATTGCACCAGTAGCCGTTCACTTTACCCCAATATCTGACCAATGCATGCACCATTATCCGTCCAGATAAAAAAACACATTTTTCGACTTTAAAAATTCTATTTTTCCTCAAAAAAATCTTAAATAACGATTAAAAAGTGAAAAAAAACACCTTTTTTAATGAACTATGTTTAATTTAAAGGGTTTTTCAAAACGAAATTTTTGAATTTTTGAAACGAATATATTATATGAATAGTTTTAGTCTCCTTGATGGCATTTCTTCATCGGCAAACCTTCCCGATTTTAGTGGATCTTCGAAATCTTCAAGACCATCACAGTCTTCGTTTACAATAATATTTTTATTCTGTATTGGTTCTTCATCCACAGTTTCATCTTCCTCGTAGGTTTTTTCTTCCACATTGGAGCATTCAGTACCATGACAATTGGAGCATAAATGTGTACATTTTAAGCCATGTTTTCGGCAGCCACATTTTAAATTGTTGCATCCAGTTTCGCAGCTGCAGCAAATGGTTTTGAGCAATATTTCTGGAATTAATTCATTTTCTGTAAATATGGGCATAATTCCACGGTGATGTTGCTTCCAGCCCCAATCTGTTGCTGTCAGTTCTTTACCCAGCCAAGTTTGAACTTAATAATATGCCCTGTAACAATGTTGTACTGCTGCTCCTTCTGTGGGTGGGAGATTTGCCAATATGAAAGATGATTTAATTTTTGCCAATTGATATTTTCGAAATCTTAATTGATTAAGCGTTATATTATCATTTTTACATTTATAAATAGATTTGATTAATTGTAATCCATTTTTTTCGACATCTTCTTTGTTTGCATCTTTTTTATAAAAAACACTGGCCAAATTTGACAAATTTTTTTCGTCTAATAAGGAATTTACGATACTTTTCTTTCCTTTTCCGGCAAATCCAGATGTTGTATCGCAACCAGAAAAACAATGCAGAAATGCAACGATATCTTTGAAGGATTCATATTTGAAACTATCAGATGTGAAAAATTTATATTTTACATTTTCAGAACCTGGCTGGAGAAAATAAATGTCCTGATTATTTGAATTTAATTGATTCAAAAGATCTATATCTTGACCCACAACAATGACAGTTTTATTAGTGTCTCTGGCAATTTCTTTGCATTTTCTGAGAACATTTACCATAGTGATGTATATATTTTTTACACCATCAGAAAGTAGAGATATCAACGAACAAAAAGCCCACCAACTTTTTTAAAAAAGCAGATATTTTGACGTGAGATTTTTCGAATGAAAATTAGGGTGCTTTTTGGATATCAAGCCAAAATAAGGAGAAAAAATAAATATTTTAGATAAAAAAAAATTAAGGTGTATTTGGGACATCAAAAGGTAAGTTTTCACCGAATTTCGTGAAAAAAATTTTTTTTTTGTAAAAGATAAAAATAAAAAACCAAAAAATTTATTATTTGAGTTTTTCACATAAATTTTGAGGTTATGTGAAAAAAGTGTGAATACAAAAGTTGTAGATCTTTTTATTACCTACAACTTTGCCATTTAAATTTTTTCCATAGGACTTGTAGTTTTGTCGGAAATCGAGATAAACCGTTTTTTATTCTAAAAAACCCCTTTTTACCCCCCCTTCCTTTTCCCGACCTCAGATCGGCCGTAATTTATTTTTCCTTTCTTTTTTGTTATATTCTCGTCCTTTTCCAATGTGTTTCATCCTACTATTATTTTTTTTCTTTTTTTACCATTTTCAAAGGCTTCTGCACTGGTCTATAGTTATATCTATTGTTTTGTTTTTAAAAATTATTTTGAACTATCATCTATCAGTAACAAGCGCCAAAAGACAAATTAAATTAGTAGAAGTTAGTTATTTTCGTCGGTTTTTATGCACAGTTTCTCATAGGATTAACATTGGAAGACCAACTTCCGGTATGTTGTGACGTAGCGATATTTTATGAGCCAACCTTTAGTACTCTTTAACCTTGATGCAAATCATTTCGACGACCGCAATTAATGATGAGATAGCGAAGTTTCAACGTTTCAACGAAGAGAACGCTGCCATTTAAGTTTAAAAATAAAATTAAAAAAGGGAAAACTTTGCTTCTGACGGGAGTGACTAGGCTGCCGACGGGTAACCGTTGTGCGCATGATCGGGTTAAAGGCGTGGTTTTAAAGTATTTAGGATTGAATCAAGCGAAGCTCGGATCGGGTAGTGGTAGAGTGTCTGCCTGGCGTGCGGAGGGTCGTAGGTTCGAACCCCAGGAATTATTTTTCAGTAAATTTAATTTAAATTTTTATTATTCCATTAAAAATTGCAAGAATTAATTGCTCTTGTTTAACAGTCATTCCTTATTTAATTAAATTCATTGTGTTTTTTAAATGTTTTACTTAATCACTTTTTTTTAAATGTTTTTAATTATTAATTAATTGAAAATAAAATTATTTCGCTAAATATTTTACAGAAACAGCAAGAATCAAGTCCACAAGGATGCGCATTGCTAATAAAGTATAAAAATCTTGCAGGGATTGTGAAATACAGTACAAAACAATACCTCGGCAGCTGTGGCCGTGGCGCTTGGCATCCGACGTACGTCGGCAGCCTAGCAACAGCCCTTCTGACAGAGGGAAAGCTCGCAACCTGTAGGGAAAAGGCACTGTATATTTGCACGGCTATTTTTCAACTAAACTCTACTATAACTTCCACGGCTAGGCGTACCATTGGTTCCATCACTAAGCGCCGAGACTGCTACGTCATCACGAGACCTACAGCGCATGCGCCACTGGCCGTTTTGGCCGTCCAAATATACACTTCGTAGGGAAAATTTCCTTCCTATGGGGAAAAATGAGAAAAACAACAGTGATTGCTAAATAGACGAGATTAGTGATGACGTTTTTTGTTTTGTTTGGAAACGTTGATTCGATCCGTGATTGGTTACATACGGATCCGTACTGTCCGTACAGTTCACGGAACCAATCACAGACTGAATTTACGTTTCCAAACAAAACAAAAAACGTCACACTAATCCAGGGGAGTCATTTAGGGGGGGCAGGGGGGGGCAACCGCCCCCCCCCAAGGTTTCCACTGTAATATGAAAAATTGCTGCAAGTCCCTTGAAAATTCTGTAACTTCCACAAGGAGCTTTGGGTGCAGCTCAAAATGTCTCAAAAGTAGTTAAAACATAACTTTCGAGGGTTCAATTTCAAAAAAATTTCTGGGGGAGGACCCCCAGCCCCCCTCTAAAATTTCCACGTCTCTTATTTAGTGTTTCCCCCCTTGAAAACTATTCCTCTTACAAGAAGCTTTTCTCTTCAGAAGCTCCCCAAAGAGTTTGAAAAAGAGATATACACCAGTTTAAAGGGGGAGGACCCCTAGCCCCCTTAAAACTTTGAAGTTTATTTATAACTCTTTTCCCTAGAATATTATGTGGTTTACAATAGTTTACAAGAAACTGTTCTATGCAGCCCAAAGGGTCTCAAAACGAGCTAAAACACTACTCTAAGAGCCAAATTTTCAAAATTTCCCTGGGGGTGAACCCCCAAACCCCCCATTTTTCCTTCGAGTTCACGTTGTCAAATTTTGACATGATATTACCTTAAAAATGAAGTTGAGGCAACCCTCGCCAAAAAAAAACCTAGTTACAGCAAGGGCCAGACCCATTTAAAAAAAATTTCTTGCCCCCCCCAACGAAAAACTGAAATGACGCCCCTGCACTAATCTCGTCTATTAAAATGCAGCTTCCATACAAAGTTCCATATCCAATGAGAATCACTCGTTTCATTTAGTTCCCGCCTACCCTATTGATCCCGCCTACTCTGGTACCTAAGCGCCACTATGTGATAACATAAGAACTAAAGAGTAAAATCGCGTTTTGGACCCTCTGTTAGCTCTACTCTGTGCCTAGGACCTAATCCCTAAGCTGTGTGGTGTTGGCAGCAGCAGAAATTGTTGCTGTTTGTGCACCTGTACAGGTTTCTGTGTTTCCTTCCTTTTTGAACTGTTATTCCCATGATGTTGCTTATTTGATCAGTTATTACAACATCTATCTAATTCTAGAACTGGGAATATCCCTAGCTTATGTGGACGTGTATTAAGTTTTAAGAATTCATTTACCCTTTCTCCTTACATTATCATTTTCCTACCTTTCCAATTGTCACCATATGTCGGCTAAATGGATGAAGCATTCTGATTTGTAAACTACCTCTGCGGTCTGGTAAATTTTTGCGACAGTTTCGTTTGAAACGTAAGTTCATGTGCTATTTGATACAGAATTTCTATGTTCTTTGCTAACATGTTCAAATTTGGGGGGAATTTTTTTCCAATTTTAACTTTTCTTCTATTTGTTTTTCAAAAGGAAATAGTCTTCCTAGGTTCAATCATCCCTTCAAAAGGGTTAATTTTTTTAAGCTCTGGTGTTTTTATTGTATTGGATATCGAGTTACTACTATAATGTGATGGTTAATGTCATAGGTCAATTGTGCATAGAATGGCAACAAAATGTGGGTTCATCCAAAGAATCAGGGCCTGCGCCAAAAAATGGCGATAAAATAGTGGATTCTGGCAACCCTGTTCTATAGCAGTTAAATTGCTTGCCAATAAACGGCATTGTCAACACCAAATATCGCCATAAGTGTAGCCCAGGCCTGGATTCTTTGGATTTATACCCAAAAAGTGAACTACTAGTACATGACAAGTCATATTCTTATGAATGAGATGGCATTCAACAATTGGAAGTAGCATCATAAATAAGCATTGTTGGAACAGCTTTAGAAAGAGTTCTCCAGTAGCCATGTTTACTCACAGCTCAAATAATGACTGAAAATCAGAGATTTAATTATTGATCCCAAAATAATTATTGGCACAGCTTCGATAAGAGTACCAGCCGCCAAGTTTACCCACAACTCAAATTAGATCTATATGATTTAGTGTCGTCATTTGAGCTGTGGGTTAACATGGGGGCTGTCAACTCTTATCAAAGCTGTGACAAATTATCATTTTTTAGGATCTAATAATAATTGATAGTTAGATCTCTGGTTGCTAGTCATCATTTGAGCTGTGAGTAAACATGGCAGCTATAGGACTCTTTCTAAAGCTGCACCACATTGTTTTAAATCTTCGGGACAAATATATTTATTTACATTGAGTAATTTTATAATAAATGGTGGAGTCTTCCAGTACCCCTTAATCTTTTGTTACATAGATCTTCAGAAAATTTGGTAACTTCTCACAATTTGAGCATTGCTTTGAGCAAAATTTTGGGGTACTTTAGGATTATCTGGGTGCAAGCATAGTTTTATTCTAAATTACCAAAAATATAAAAAACAAAACACTGCCTTTAAATTTTTTATTATTTTAATGTGTTAAACAATAAAAATTGCAAGTTAGTTTGGAGAGATTTGCATCCGACTTATTCTGAATAATCAAATGAAAAATAATAATCAGACACCCAAAATAATCTAATATCAAAAACCAAACACCATTAAAATATAAACTAGTAGTGTTTCTCTTACTTTTTGTTGTAATTATATGTGTAAGTGATGAAACATTGACAATATAGTACGATTGAAGAGGTTTGCTCTCTGATAATCCTAAAATACCAAATTTTATTAAGACTAGGTTCTTCCAACTATAGGCCTTAATCTGGTCTGCCAAATCATAGGTATTTAAATTGTCAATTTCTTTCCACTGGCCACTAGCATACTTGTATAAAATGAAAACCTTTCTGCGAACTTAAATTTTTCCAAAAAATTTTCTGCAAGAATTTACATATTTTTAAATCCCTCTCTCTAAAAAAACACATTATTACTGAAATACCCAAATGGGGACTGATTTTTATCTGTGCTTACATTGATACTAATTTTTCATACTAGTGATTTTAAAACTTTTAAATAATTTACATCATTGTATTTTTTATCATAATTGAAGATTCCTAATAACTGCTCTATCTAAAAATGAAAGGTGTAAAATCTTTGATAGATTGGCAGGATTGAAAAATTTAATCAACTAGTTAATATACCTGGCCTTGCACGGGTGGAGTTATGGCTTTAGAATTTCTTTTTTAAATTTTTCAATATATTTTATACCTTATTTTACCAGGTAAAATGTATTAATCCATCAAGTTCTGCAGAAAAATTTCTAAAAAGAATTTTCTTTGTAGTTTTTCTGCAGAGGGCAAAATTTTCTGTGAACGCCGTTCACGAGTTCGTGTATATATTATACAAGTATGGCCACTAGGAAAAGCCACTGAACCGATTTGGACAAATTTGGTCTTAAATGAAAGCTTCAGACTCCTAAATAGTCGCATTTTGGATCACATTCCATTTGTAAATTAGAAATTAATTCAAATTTCCCCATTCTTTTTAGTTAAATATGTTTACCAACACAGGCAAACTTCTTTTAAAGAGTGAAATTATCAATTTTCTGTGGTTTACTAGATTTACTAGGTTTACTAGACCCAACAGGATACTAGGCATATTGAATTTATAAAAAGTTTACTTGTGGAGGTTTAATTATTAAAGTATTACTTATTATAATAATAAAATATTAACTTTAATCAATGAGTCAAATCAATTCATAATTTACAAGAGAAAGGTTTTGGAGGAACGCCAGTTTAAATAGGTTCATATAGGGGTTCAGTTCAGTGGTTTGGGCTAGCGGCTGGCCAAAAGGAAATGACAATTATATTTCATTTTTAATAAATTTGTGATATTCAATGTGAAATCAGAGGCAAAACGCTTACAAAGCTAAAGAAGTAAAACTATGCAATTAATGTTAGGGAGTGTGTAAATATATAAATGTGCAAACGTGAAATAGCAACAAGCAAAGCTCGCATCAGCGCCAAAGGCATGTACGGCTATTTGTAAGACCCGGCTTTGCCGGGCTGTACCAGCTAGTACTTTGTTAACATTTTGCCCTTCTGTCAAAAATGTTAAAATCTTCTATTTCTAAAATCTCAAAAACTGTTCTACTAAAATTAAGCATTTAAGTTTTGTGTCTAGTCTTACTTTGTTTTTTGTTGCAGCTGATTCCTTCAGGAATAAATATAATTTCTAAAATGGATTCTGGACCTCTCATTTCTGATCTTCCTTGTGGTGACTGTGACCATTACAGTGACAAAAATGATGATGCACATTCTTCTGATGAACTGACTCTAAGTTATCCATCTTGTGTTGACTATGAAGATTCAGAGCAAGTTTTAATTGAGTTCTTGTTCTTGTTATATTTTTATTTTAACCTGATAAGATGGTACTCTTCTATCAGCCCGCAGCTTAGCAAGTTTCACTAGTATTTTCAAAATCCTGAATTTAAAGTAATTTTAAATGCAAGGGCTTTCAAATTTGAGCTTGGACCTAGGGCCTATAAAAGGGGGAGGTGAGATGGCCCTGTCCCCCCCCCTGAATTTCGCACAAGGTATAGAAAAACTACTTAAAACCCTGTTTATTATGGTCACATTTCCAAAAATTTTCTGGGGGAGGACCCCCAAACCATCCTTTTGTGCCTGGAACTTCATTATTCACAACTTCATTACATTGAGCTCATCAAAATGTATATCCAAATATCAAGCTTGAGGTACCAAAGCTAGCTAAAGACCTTTTTTTTAGAATCAATTTTTAAAAAATTGGGGAGAGGACCCCTTTTTGGTACTTTGAACTTAATTATTCATAACTTCTCTTATACATAGTTCTTTAAGACGGAAATTTTACTGAAAATGTTTTAAGTTTTATTAAACCTATTAAATATGTATGGGAAGGGCTGGGGAATAGATTTGGGCCCCTCATGGGTGCCACTCTTCAGTCTTTGGGGCGGAATTCCGACTTTTTAAAAGTTTTATGAAACGAAAAATCGGGTGACTGATCGGCAGCGATTTGTACTACATTTTGGTACTTACATCGCTCATTTTGCCAGGAAATAATCTTTTTTACACAGATACAGCATTAAGGTACAAAATTTAGGGACCTTTTTAATTATTCAGATGATATTTTATGGATTTTTCTGCAAATTTTAAAAAGTTCACTAATAAAAAGATAGTTCATACGGAGATGGTTAAAAAGATGGTTTGAAGTTCAGTCTTGCAAGTTATGAGGAGTGGCACCCATGGGGCCCCTCCCGTAAATAAATTTCTATATACCCCACTGGCTTGGGCCAGTAAATTTTTCCCTTTAACTTTAATCAGGTTGCAGATTTGAAGGCGATCGTAGCTATTTCAGGTTTAAAAGAAATCATTTATATAACTTTGTCTTTTTTATCCTAAAAATACAGTGCTTAAAATATTCCCCTCTTAAATAATGTTGGTGTGCAGAAAAATGTTCCTGTAATTTTTTAAAAATATTTAATGGTTGATTACTTTTACTTTCAGAGCTTGTGAAACTGAAAGGTTACTTAGACTAGAAGAAGAGCAAGAACAGCTGAATTCATCTCTGATAGCCCTCACAACTCATTTTGCTCAGGTTCAGTTCCGCCTCAAACAAATTGTGGATGCTTCGTCTGATGAAAAGGAGGTAAGTATTGATGGTGACTCGTCCTTTCCAATTATTCCTTTAAAACTTAAAAATTCTCTTACGGAAAGCATAAAACCATTCATTATTTTCTCTTTAGTTATCACCATTATACTATTGTTGTGTGTGTTTGTTTCTTCTAAACTTTTTTGTATTTTTTAGACTTTGCTGAAAGAACTTGAAGAATTTGCTTTTAGAGGTATTCCAGATATAAGAGAGTATGAAAATGGATTGGATTTGACTGAAATTATTGTAAGAACAAATTTTATATCAGTTATGTTAATTAACTGGCTTGATAAAATATTGAACCTTTTTAAATACTCTTGCTTCTACAACCAGGCGCGACTAAACTCTATCTTGGGTCATGCGCCATAAAAATCTAATCAACCAACAACCAGGTGCAGATCCAAGGGGGGGGCACTCTGGACAGTGCCCCCTTGGGCCCAAAAAAGGTTTTCAAATGATTTAAAACCCTACTTTTACAGGTGATATTTCAAAATTTTCTTCCAGGGGAGGACCCCCATATCCCCCAGTGGTACCACAAGATGATCTTAAGAGATACATTTTAGAAAATCACCAACATTTTGTATCAATAGGTAAAGGTGATGGACCCATAAAGGTTCTCAAAATGAGTTTTAACTCTACTCTACTGTAACTAGTCAAATAACAAAAAAATTTCTGGGGTGGGCCCCCATACCCCCCAGTGGTACCACAAGGGAATCTTGTGTGATACTTTTTAGAAAATATCCAACATTTTGTGTTAAAAGGTAAAGGTGATGGACCAAAAAAGGTTCTTAAAGTGAATTAAAACCGTACCTTTACATGTCAAATTTCAAAAAAAATTTCTGGGTGGGGGGCATTACCCCCAGGAATACCACAAAAGGATCTTGCGTGATACTTTGTTTTTAGGAAATTTTGTCATTTTGTGTTAAAAGGTAATGGTCTGGAAAAGTGCCCCTCCTAAGAGCTGTGCTGGATCTGCACATGTACTTTTCTAGCTTTGATTTATTTTTATGGCTAGGTAGTATTTTTTTGTACTGATCTGCCTACATAAATCAGAGGTAGGCAATCTTAAATCAAACTTTACCTACTTATAAAACCTTTATTCACAAGAAAAATCATCACTAGATTTAATAAGCTGAAAATGCTTGAGTTTGCACCCTTTGTACATAAACTATTTAATAAAAATTTTTTCATGTATTTCCTTGGTGCTTTGTTTTTAGTAAAATTATTTTAATTTCCTCGTTTCTTTTGTGAATCACATACCTGAGGGACTAACAGAAAGTTGTAAGTTAGGGGAACGTGTAATCATGGGTAGATTTGTCTGCGTTTTGATGGATTGCATAGCATATGGCACCTATTAGTCAATAACTCCTGACCTAAATAGTAAAAATACTTTATTTAATTTTGTAGAATGAACAAAGGCAAGAAGTCAAGCTTGAGCAACAAAGAACTAGACAGAAAGAACTGATCAATAAACTCAAAGAACAACTCGAAGATCTGGAGCATTATGCTTATGAGGCAAGATTAATTTTCAATTATTTTTGCCTGCTTAAAGATAAGCTTATTCTTGTATTTTTTTTTTCAAATTTGTACAATAACTTAGAGTGTACGAGTGTTTATACATTTCTCATGCTGATTTTAAAATTTCTTTATCCAAGTTCTAATAATGCTTCCTACGTTGAACCAAAGTTCTAACTAATTTCTCTACATGTTTACTCCCATATGAGTTTTACTAGTGATTAAATATTCTCTTAAATGGTACAGTCTTCTTAATAAAGTTATCTTCATTAAATATGTCAACTTGAAAAATAAGTTTTTGTATAAATTTATCTGTTACTTTTTCAGACAGGGGAGGCTGGTATGCCTCAAAGCATGTTACTTGAGCGTCAGTCTGTTATCATTGAACAACTAAAAGGGAAATTACTTCTAAATTTGGATGAATTGGATAAACTCAGTCCTGATGAATTACGCTCTCAAGTTGATTCAGCTATCAGAGAGGTATGATTTTTCCCCTTTTGGCTTTAAATGTATTTTTGTTTTGAAAACAACTTCCCTCGTTTCTTTGCATGCAATCATCTCATACAGACTATATTAACCCATTTCTTTTCATCCTTTCAAAAACTAATTTTCAAATTAATCATAACTCTTTTTAAATATTCTTTGTTAATAATAAAACTATTAGGGAGTTGCCTTATTTTTGGGCAAACTGTTTCAAATAAGTAGAGAGTATAGTAAGTTCTAGCATGTGTGATATTAAGAATATTGTCTTCCTAACAACTATACTAACACTCTTTTTCTAACATTTTCCTAACCAAAGCTTGTGAATCCTGCTAAGATGAAAGAGCAACTAGTGAGTCAATTAAAAACTCAAATTACTGACTTGGAACGATTCATTGAATTTCTGCAAGGTACTTTGATGTTTTATTGCATTGGAATCAACCTGAATAACATTATACTGTAAGGTCTTATTTTATGTTGTAGATACAATTCTCCAAAATGTGCATGACACAAAAAATAACCTTTTATAAATAACTAGAGGTTCTAACTTTTCATTTTATTAATGATGCTGATTTAGATTAAATACAACCTTGAGAGACTGGAGAATTATTGTTAAGGTGATAAAGGGTTTAAGTATATCCATCTCTGAAGCGCTTTAAAGTAATAAGTTTTAGATGAAATTAAAAGTATAATTCGCAAAATCTACTCAAATAAGACCTTACAAAATAATGCTAAGAATTTTTAGAAAGTATCATTTTGGTGCTTTTATGGTTATATTTCAGCATTTAGACTTTCTTTTCTATTTACTATATTAATATTTTTTGGTTTAGTTAGTTTCAGATGTTTCAATAATTAAACATATTATAAATTTACTCTATTTCAATATGTTCTTATGCAAATATCTTGATTTGAAGCAGGCACAGATTAGTGCATCTTTTAAGGAGGGGCGCCCCTGCCTGGAAAAATATCTTCAATAAGTTTTTTGTGAACACAGAGTCAAATGTATGTGGATAATACAAAAACCCTCGAACAAATAAGGGGTCTAGGGGTCCTCCCCTAGAACAATTTTGAAATTTCACACAAAAAAGTTGTGTTTCAACTAATTCTTTGGATTTTGGGGTGACATTTTAAAAGGACTTCTGCTTCCCCCTTAGAATTTTAGCCTTTCAAGAGGGGCACAGGTTTTTATCCCAGTAAGAAAAGTTGGTAGCCCCAGTGGCTCAGTGGTATAGTGCTTCACGCTTCCACACCACAGGCCCAGGGTTCAATTCCCGGGCTGGGCAAGGTTCACTCAGCCTTTCATCCCTTCAGTGAGTCGATAAAATGAGGACCAAGCGTGCTTGGGAACTAAACACTGGGGGTCTCACGTTAGAATGACCATCTAACCGGGACACATGCCTAACGCCTTGCACCCCAGGGCCCCACGGTCATGAAAACGAAGATGGGCATCGTAGGACTTGGCCTACTAGGGCTGTTGCGCCAATGAGTTTAGTTTTTAAGAAAAGTTGGTGCTGAACCATTGGTTCTTGCAACTTTTTCAGACCAGGGCCATAACCAGACTTCTGGTTCCGAGTAGGAATTTACTCCCCTTAAGAGTACTTTTATACAACATTAAATTTCAAATCACATAATCATAGGACCTCCCCCAGAAATTTTTTTTTGAAATTTGAAACTTTAAAGTAGTGTTTTAACTACTTTTGAGACGATCTCTCGTTGTGATCCACGGAATTTTTTAGAATAAAACAAGATGGGTTCTAAAATTTTGCAGGAGGAATTATGGGCCTCCCCCAGAATTATTTTATTTCACTCATTTAAGTAGTATTTCAATAGCTATAGACAGTCAGATGGTTTAAACCAGGGGTGGTGGACCTTTTTCCATTAGTGTGCCAATTATATTACTGTTTATAATTTTAATGTGTCAAGTGTGCCACTTGTTATAATATTTTTTATAAATCTTCTTTGAACCCTTGGGAAATGAAATCCGCCTCTGATATGGCTGATAGTGTAGAACAGGGATTTCACCAAAATTTCCTAGATTTTATTTTTTCTACATGATTAAATTTGTAATCCACTTGAAATTAGGTAGAAATATTTATTTTAAAAAGTTCAAATGCTTTAAATTTTCTTAATAAAAAAGTTTTGAAAAACAATTTAATTCTTGAGCAAAATATGTTTTTTTAGTTTTGTAAAAAAAAATTTTTGAAACTTTATGGCCAGCAAGTGTTATTATTGTTCGAATGAGCTTAAATTTTGCATAATTTTTTTGTGACCCTGAATTTTAAACTTACCTTTTTTACCAAAGAAATTGACCAAAACTACTCCCAAACCTAAGAGATGAATGGGGGTCCGGGGTCCTCCCCCGAAAAATTTTTGAATTTCAGCAAGCAAACTAGTGTTTTGAAGTTGCTTTTGGGGGGTTTTCAGGGGACTTATTTTAAGTGAGTATCGCGTGCCACCGAAATACCTTTCGCATGCCACCCAGTGGCACGCGTGCCATAGGTTCGCCATCACTGGTTTAAACTAACTGAGACAACCTTGGCTGGAAATTGGCTGTTGTGAAGAATTGGAAAGTAGTACAGTAGAATTCCAATTATCTGAAACAATTGGGACTAGACCCCATTTGGATAATCAAAAATTCGTATAATTGAGTTTTTTCTGAAAAAAGGGTCTATTTTAATGGATTTCACTTCCACCAAAACAAATTTGTTTCAAAACAATGGGGTTGAGTTGTGTCCTTCAGACTCAAAAAATGTTTCAATGATTTCATTGGTTGTTGCGACACCGTATAGTAAAAAACTCTAGGTAGATGGCCTGGCATGATTGTATGAACTTCAAAATCAACTCTACAATTTTTGCTCTTTGTAATGGATCATATTGTATTGAAAGCTTTAAAAAGATTATTGGATTGTATGTAAAGTGTGCATTTGCATAGCCAGAAAAATGACGAGTTAGTGGGCCTTTGTACATATCTGTGATGTTATTTTTGAGTTTCATTTTGCGAAAAAAAAAAAGATTATTATAACCAAACCAAATATCTGGTTGATATGGTTTTTGCATAAAAAAATGTTTTCATTATAGGGGAAGTTGGTGTAACAGGCAAACCCAGATGTACTTGTGACTGTCCAGTTCATAAAAAAGTATGCTTTTTTTAGATTTGCCTTATTTAATATTGTAACAATAATAGTTCTCCAAGTATGTAGCTTTATTAAAGTCAAATCTTCTCACTTTTTAAGTTTGTGATTAGGAAATCCATACTTATTTCAATAGAAACTTGATTGTCTTTATTTTCCAGACTTCTCATCTACATTCAGATTCTGATGGACCAAGTGATAGCAGTAGAAAAGGTGCTGTAAATGGTCGGGTAAGGGTCATATATTTTTGAGTTTCTACAAATTATTGTGTTGAGTTTTCTCTTAACTTTCAAAGCAAGAACCTTTTCTAATTTTAACACTGATGCTTATTTAAAGTATTTATTATATGATTGTGAATTCAAGTTTATGAAAATAATTGTTTTAATTTACTTTCAGAAAGATAAAAATGCTTCTCATATTATAAGGAGAGTACTGACACTCCTGCAAATGTTTGCTATTACTCAATTTGGTTGTGGCAGACATAACTTCCAAAAGAACACATTAAAAAAGTCAAGCAAAGTAAATCACTGGGGGTTAGTATTTCTGTTTTTAACCCCTTAAAGCTGCTTTTCCATGCGACTTTTTTTCAGCGCCGAATATGCGTTTTTTCGGCGTGGCGACCTCTTGGCGGCGACTTGGCGCGAGAAAAAATCCCCTTACCAAAGTATTACCAGAATCTTAAGAAAACTGGTATCTAAAAACAATTCAGCAGAGTATGATATCAATTGAATTCATGAAGGCAAGGGGGACTAAAGGTTTAAGAAAATAAAGTCATTTATTTAAAGTTAGTAAAACATTAAAACAACAAAGTGTTACCATTCAGTGCATCCATCAACATGAGCACAGCCAAAAACAAACAAGCAGCCAAGATGGCTACTAACAACTTGTCTGCTCAGCAGATCATAGCAGATAGTTGGGGAGTGGAGAAGAGGAAAAACTCAAAGGCCAAAGGGCCTTACAATGACTGGAGCAGCAGCTGAAGAGAAGAAGTAGTAGCTCAAAGAACAAGAGTGTTTACTTTATACAAGTGGTAGATGTGACATCACCAGACCCTGAACCAATCAGGAGGTGATGATGTCACATCCACCACTTCAGCTCAGTTCTGCAACAGTATTCAGAAAGCTCCAAAACAGACAGTGAAACATTAAACTCACTTTGGACAACAAACCAGCATGTCCTTCACTGGTAAACAAACCTACCACCCTCAACAAGTGTGGTGAGTCTAAAGCAGCAATTCTCCTATGCTAATTTGCTTTTTACTTTTACAACACAAAGCCGAAAACGCGCCGATTTGGTTTACGCGTTTTTGGAGGTCACGTGAGTCCTACAGACCAATGGCTAGGCGTATTCAACCGGCATGCCGAAGCTGGTTTTCGGCCCGGCATGGATGGACTTTTTCTCGGCGCTGGAAAAACGTAAGCGTCACGTGATTAAAATCAATTACTTTAAAGATTTTGTACTAAAATAGTTTTAGGGCCGTATTCAGAAACTTTAACACGAGTTGAAATCGAGACGAGAACAAGATGGAAAGGAGAACGATATATTTTAAACGAGATATTTCTACTCCACAGCTTTCGTCCGCCAAATTGGTTCCGAGTTTTGAAGCACATTCCGATTGCTATTACACTTTTTGTGGCCCATTTAATAGTTCCAAAAAATCTAAACCAGCTATTTATCACCAAAATAAGTCCTCAGACATTAATATATTACGAAAGTAATGGACATCTAGTGCCTGTAAAAATTTGTACTATCAGTGTATAATTACTTGTGACGTTTTCGACAGATGGCCGCATGATCACTCGCGATCTCGAAAAGCGCGTTTTTTCCGTGCCGACTTTGGTTGCTAAAGTTATCCCTTTTTGATTGAAAAAAGGGACTACGTCATCCGCGTGCCGATTTTCAGCGCCAAAAAAAAGCACCATGGAAAAGGGCCTTAACAGTGACATATTTCAGAAAAATGGAACAAAAATTTAATTTTTTTATTTAATTTTATTCTTTATAGTATTAAAGTTGAAAAATGTTTTTTTATTACAAAAATAAAATTTAAATGCAATAACTACTGTATTTATAATATTTACATACACAAAAAAGTAAAAGATTACACACACACATCTTATTCAATTAGAGCAAATTAAACAAAATTTTGAAACTAAATATAATATAATATTAAAACAATATGATTTTCAACACATAAATTTTACAAATCTTTTACAGTATGGTATATCCCAATACACGGTACTGCATACAAGCCCATATTGCACTGAGGAACCTAAACTGTACTCCTCATCGGTGTCTGAATCGGACATTACGGAAAAGGAAAAATCATTTGCAAGAAAACTCGCTGAAAACCAAGCGAAACTATACCTCAACTGAAGTCCTAATTGGTGAAAAACTAGGACCACTAATGCCACGTATTAGGAAAATAGTGAATTAAGTATCCTAAAGTACAAACGAACTCAGCTCAAGCTTCACAAAATAGAAACGTTAATTTTTATCCTGCCTGAAGTGAGTTCGGGCATCAAATACTGCAAGTAGTAGTTCCTCGAACTGAATTGGGGCGCCACTGGCAAGGGGTTAAAATGTAAAGTTATTCTACTCAGTCCTACTAAATGTGCTCCTGACATTTCAATTTCTCAGTCTTAAGTTATAAGATGGTTGTGTATATGTTTATAATCTCATATTAGTTTAATATAGTGTGCATTAAATTGCCCTTTTATATTTTCTTAAGAAGTTAACAAAAAGTAAATTAGGCTTTCAGACATTGGCCATAAAATTTCTGTTGGACAAGTTTTGAACTTAATATGTATTTACCCAATCTATTAACAAAGTTGAGAAAGGTTTGTTTTCTTGTTTCCTGACTACTTTGTATATTAAAAGGAGAAATAAATTTTATGTTCCAGTGATCTTCGTGCCCAGTTGGAAATTGCTGTCAATGAAGTCTTAAAATGTGCTGCTGAACAAGAACCTCCATTTGAAGATAGTGATTACACTAGTGACTCAGAAGATGTAAGATTTTATTATTATAAAGTTATAATACCTGTATTTTATAATCTTTAAAGAACTGAAACTTGTAAAAGATAGTTATCTTTAAAACTTTTGTAATAACTATTAAGTTACTATTTATGGTTTAGGTTCCTGTAGTACAATGTAATGAAAAGTTAACTACTGCTGTTAGAAAAGATCTGGCTTCTGCTGTTAGAGATTTAATGCAGCATGGGCTCATGCCAGTGAGTAACCTTAGTTTAATGTAGCTCGTGTTTAAATTTTATTAGTTAAAATCTCATCAATAGATAATGCTAAAAATATTTTGATATATCCCATAGATAAAATTGTTTCTTTCCCACAGTTATCCCTTTCATCTTAGACCCAAATAAACCAACTCTTTCATCTTAGACCCAAATAAACCAACTCTTTCATCTTAGAGCTGAAACTATCTTATTACAGTTTCTGAAATTGATCGATCAAATGTCAAATCTTATACAGTAAAGCACTGTTTATAGGTCTTTCAAGGGACTGTTGTATAACGATGTATAATTGAAAACATCTTTGATTATTAGGTTTCTAATGCTCCTAATGCAGATTTGAGTTAATACAATAAATTTGAAGTTTTCTAAAGGAAAAATGCCTTTAAAACAGTTTTTAAACTGAAAATAATAATTAAATTTTAAAAATTAAAAAATTTAACATAAAAAGGAAACTAACGATACCTTTATAGTTTATCCTAAATATTTATTTTATTTTTCATACCTTCAGTACTATATCGCACATCCTAAACACCATATCTGATTACGTTGCATTGTATATGAATATCAAATCTTCAATTTATTACATTTTTAATGGAAAAATTAATTTATTAAGACAGTGGGAAACAATGTATAATCAATATTCCGCATCATATTTCATCGTACGAAAAATTTTTGCATTAAAATGATTACGACTTCATGCAAACTACTTATAAATGGAAAAGTTGTATAACGAGAAACTTATAAATGGTACTTAACTGTATTTGTAAGATGCTCACGTTTCAGTTAATAGAATAGTGGCAGTTACATGTTTATATGGAATCTGTTTTCTCTGCATGAAACTGTATGTAATGCCATCTATGCATGAGATTTTAACAAATTTTTTCTTTTGGAATTTGTTTTCCCCTCTCCTTCAGAAGTGCTTGAGTAAATTTTAAAGTCATTCTGCCTAGTGGTTCTTGTTTTACAGATTTATAGCGTGTGTATGTGATTTCAGTTTAATTATAATCACCCTTCACTTAAACCTTTCCATAAATATCTAGACTATTTTTTCCTATTAAAATTCTTGCTTTAACTGCCTTAGTTAAGAGTTGAATGTAAAAATTTCAGGGTTCTTACGCCTCCTGAAATTTGCTTTATTTTTATAAGGGCCTTTATAACTCCTGAAAATTATGGGTTTTTTCCTGAATTTACCCCCTGAATCCTGAAAAACATCTAAGAGTAAAGACAGTTTTATCATCAGTTTGGGGGAAATAATTGTTTTTTAATAAATTCTGAATAAATTAGATAAAAATCTGTTGAAATGTGAAATTCTAACCACTTTTGCAATTCCTTGCTGCATACTTTATTCTGAACTCATTCTGCTTGTAATATGTAAAGTTGTTAAAGGTTAATAATTATTCACATTATCTCCTGATTTGTTAGTAATTTACTCCTTTGAGACTCATGAATTTTTCTATGTTAGATAGAGTATGAACCCTGAAATTATTTGTCAATAACTGGTTTATTATTTTTTTACTAGATTGGTCAAAGCAGTAGTTTAGTTCCCTTTGGATGTTTTGCCGTCCAATCCACCACTCCGAAAATGATGCATGCTTGGGATCTTATCCTCAAATATTATGAGTTAAAGGTAAGGTTTCTTTTAAAAAAACTTATTACATCATCCACAAAAACATTGATTTTGTGTTTATTAATGTTTTTATTCTAAATTACTTGTACAGCAGGGTTGCAAGTGCTGCGCCGATTTCGCCAATCGTTGTACCCTGCGCCAACCTGCTCCAAAAAACACTTTTTTGGCCGAAATTGCGCCGGAGTGCGCCAAAAAAGAAATTTTCGGATGTGTTTTGCCAAATTTTGACTTCTGACCAAGGCAAAGTTGTTTTCTCTACATCGCATAACTACGTAAGAAAAAGCCAACTTCAAATTGGTGCCCGCGGCCGTTCACGAAAGCAGTCGCGGGAGGTACGGGGAATCCGCGAGCAAAACGAAACTTTCGCGAGAAGTCGCGATCTTACGACTATTTCACTTCCCATATTATTTCCGAGAAAAAGGACGATTTATAACGAAAAAAAGTCGAAAAGATCGCTATTTTTCGCGGAAGTTTCGTTTGGCTTGCGGAGTGTTCCGTTCCTCCCGCGACTTCTTTATTGGACGGCCGCGGGCGCTAGTTGAATTCGGCCTTTTCTTGTGTTGTAAGCGCGATGTGGAAAAAAAAACAACTTTACAAGGGTTAGAACCCATCAAGTCCAGAGTTTAGGTACAGTGGAGTTTAGGATCACATTCTGTGTGAAAAGTCGAAAAATAGCGATTTTTCGCGAAAGTACCGTTTTTCGGCGCCTAGTTGAAGTTGGCTTTTTTTCATATCGTAATTGCGATGCAGAAGAATCTTAAGTGTGGTCAGAGGAGCCTAATAAGTCTAGTGATACCTCTCAGATTGCGTTTTATTGATTTAAGTTGTAAATTTTTACTGAAAGATCTTTTTAAGTAAGGTAAGATAATAATACAGCCCCTTTTCAAAAATCTTGTTAAATTATAAGTCTTTTCAGATATGATATCAAGGGGGTTGGTAGGGGACCTGCCACCCTCCCCCCAAATAAAAAATGAAATCAGACTAGGCCTCCAATACAAGCTAAAACCATGTTTTATAGGTTCAAATTTTTATAAGGGAGGACCCCCAGACCACCCTTTGCATTTGGATCTCTATAATTCAAAACTTTTTTTAATACTAAGTTTATCAAAGTAAGTGCAAGTTCTACCTATAAATATATGTTCAAAAGTTTGACCAAGTATACCAAAACTAGTCAATGTCTTTGTCAAATTTACTACATTTTCTGGGGAGAACCCGCGAACATTGACTTTTTTCAGTTTTTGTCAATGGCTTCATTTAAATAACATTTATTTAAATTTCTAAGATTGTGGGTATTGGTTCCAGGGTATCTGCAGTATTTAGCAAAGTATTTTATGATAATTATTTCCACAATTAACTTGAATTTTCAAGTTATAGAAATTCAATGATTTAAATTGGTTTCTAAAGGCCTAAACATCGATAAATATTTCTCCTGGTTTTTGACTCTGAGAGGTTGATATGTCTGATTCAGTTACCAACTAGTGAATTAAAAAGGTGCCTATGTAATTTTTAAGAATTTCAAAAAGTTAATATGTTAGGCTTATAAAATAGCTTCTGAATTAAAAAGGTAAAGTAAATACTGTATTTCTCCATCTTATTTTTGACCACTAAAATAAAGTTGCTCTAAAAGTTCAGTTTTGCTTCTCCAAAATGGCATTTTTCCTGCCCTGAAACTTAATTTTGCTGCTCCAAAACTAGGATTTACTGCTCCAAAATGGTAATTTCCCCTGCTCCAAAGGTGCTCCAAAACCCCTTTTGGGCACTTGCATCCCTAGTACAGTATTAAAATATTCTGTGCTCTACTTAAGTAAATTTTTCATGTGGTGCTATAAAATAGTTTTATTCCCTCCACCATTTTATTTTATTCCTCGGAAAAAAAATTCCTTTAGTAAAAAGCCAAAATATGATCGAGAAAAAGGATTTCACAAATTGCTAAAATAACAAATTGGCTAAATGCTAACTATTTTTTAAAAATATTTTTATTATTTTCCCTCTCAAAATACAAACTTTTAATTTTTCACCTTAGAAAACAAAGCTACTCCATAACTTAAGTGGTAAAAATAGGGGGTTCAGGGGTTCCCCCTGAAAAATTTTTGTTTTTTGCATGCTAAAAAGTGTTTTGAGGTTACTTTTTGGGAGTTTTCAGGTAGCGATGCAATGAGGGGGTTACATCCCAAATAACCCTCCTCGTTACGCCTATGATAGTGGAATTCCCCTCATATCAAACTCAAATTACCTTTATGATAAATTTATAAACCAATGCCTTTCCTTCTGATCTGTCTTAAAGGAAATGAATTATTTTCCTCATTAGATTAAATTTACTGACAATCTTCAAAAGTTACTTCACACGTGGAAAGTCATGAATTGGAGTTATTTTTTCATGGAAAGTCATGGATTTTTTTTTAAATTCCAAAAAAGGCTGAAATATAATTTTTCTCGGATGGCTCACGATCGCCTAACCGCTACATAATCAATCGCCTGTATTGGTACAGCTGTTACTGAAACGAGTAAAAAACGGTATTTCTTCATCCCAAATTTTTTGTACTTATTGAACACATGCATTGAAGAACTGTCCATGTCAAAAATTATGTTAAAATTATTTATAAGTCATAAAATGAATTTCTATAGTCATGGATTTAAAAAATTTCATTTTGGCATCACCCTGAAAGCTTTTCACCCCAACTTCTACATAGTATACATAGATTCATATTTTAATATATTTAGTTAGTCTATCATAGTTATTTTTAGTCTGCATAAATAAAATGGAAATTTTTAAATCAACAGGGGTGGAAAATCTGCACCGAAATTGGTTACCTGCTCCAAAAATGCGATGTTAAATTGCGATGCGGGGTTCCATCTGAATCAGTAACCCTGAATATCCAACTGATAAGAAAAGAACCAATCCTCAACCACTATGATCGAATCTCTTCATGCTAGGATCGCTATGAAACGGGGTGGAAATAGGACGATTGCATCGGATTGTTCGTAAAATTTACAGATTTGCACCAAAATTTACGGTTTTATGGAATTTACGTTTTTTTGCATTTTTCCTCCGCAAAAACGACATAAACAAATCTTGTTGCGGCAAATTAAAGTCTTGTTTGCCTTTGCTAGGCGTTTGGAAAACGGGAAAAGCCGCAATTTTTCACGAAAGTTTCGTTTTGTGCGTTGCTTGTTCTGTTTCTTCCGCAACTATTTTCGACAGCTGCAGACGCCAAGTTGAAGTCGGCTTCATCTCGTGTCAGTATTAGAATGCAGGAAAAACTACTTTAACGTGGTCAACGCCAACATGTCCCATGGTTAGATTCACGATCTTGAAAAGCCGAAAAATAGCGATTTTTAGTGAAAGTTCCGTTTTATCCGCGATTGCTTCTTACCAGTGCCTAATTGAAGTTGGCTTCCTTTAACCATTGTATTTATTTTGCAGAAGAAACAACTTTACAATGGTCAGAACTAATTAGGTGAATTATCACTAGACCTAATGACCTCAAGTAAATAAAAATTGATAAGGTGTAAAAATTTGATAAGAGCTGATAAATTAATAGACGTTTAAGTTAAGTATTTATGTACTAGCGCTGACGCGCTAGACCCGGGTTTCAGTTTTTTTCATAAATATCATCTGGTGGGTTACAGATGGGTTTCGCCAGTCCATTTTTAAAGAAGATTATTCTGGTGTGTTACAGATGAGCTTCACCAGTCCAAATGAGGAAATAGTTAAATAAAGGAGCCACTTTTATGTTTATGCTACAACAATGAATTTTAAACTGCAACAATCGAAAATATGCCTACAACAATTAATGTTACATCTTCTGTTATATTTACAACAATGTGGTTTTGCCCTGAAGTTAGGCATGAAATATGGGGGGTTTTAAAGCATAAAATTGACAAAAAAGTTGTTGGAACGCTTAGATTTTAAATTATTTTTATTCAGAAACCTTCCCTGGAGCGAGTAGATCAACGTGGTATAGTTGAATAGTTAATGTAGGTTCGAAAAGTTTAAAACTATAAAGACATACATACAGACAGACATTGATTTTTATGTATATAGATAGATAGATTAAATCTATACACACATTATTTGTAGTAATCAAAACTGGTTTTCATGTTGTACGAAAAGTTTTACTGCTGCAAGTTTTCAAAAATTGGCAGCTATACGATTGTAACGAAGTACGTAATTCGTTGAATTGATTTTGGCAGTGTTTTTCGGTGATAAGAAACCACAAAGTAACAAAAAATGCAAATATCTTTAAGAATTTTAAAACAACTGAGGGGAGTGAATAGCGTGTTGTCTCAGTTCATGAGTATCAAGTGGAATGTATTTTAGTGTGGTTGAGCGCTGTTACAGGGTTGATTGATATATGTTACGAGCAATGTGATAAATTTTGGGTTTATTTAGGTCTTTGTAAATAAACGTTTAAGTTTCAGATGCTTATGCTACTAAAATATAATTTTGCATTTTATAAAACTTAACTATTAGATTAGCCTGATGCAGATTCACTGTAAATGATACGGAAATGAAATTTGTCTTGAAACAAAAACAAAACCACTAAAAGCTGATACAAAAATCATTTTTGGATTTTCCACCCCTGAGTCAACCTTTTTGTATGTACTTCAAAAAATTAATTGTTTTTTAATAAATTTGTAATTGTTCAATTGTTGATTTTTTAGAATGGTTATCAGTATAATGCATCTCCGGCCAGAAAACTTTGCCAAAGCTTCAATCTAGAAATTGTAGGAGGAGTTGCTACTACTCCTAAACAGGTACTATTATAAACCATTTGTTTCATCAAACCTTAAAATAATAAAATTTTCTTCACCATTGCTTGATGCAATGTAATATTGTTTAATAATACTTAACGTAAAAAATTGCTATTTAAGTGTAAGTATATTTCTAAAATTTATTCTCCTATTTATTTAATTAAAAGTAGAAGATTAATTTACATCCTTGTTTTTTATATTTTGTTATAAGGCTTTAATCTTTATAATAAGGCCTTATTTTCCTTAGAATATTCAGTTAAAAGAAATAATTTCCTTTATTAAGATCTTATTAAGTTGTGTGATTGTTTTTATTTATAAGAAATCTAAATCTATATTTTTCTCTTTTAGTCATTGCTTAGTGCCATAGATAATATAATCTGCTCACATACACCTCTGAAACGTTCTCCAGACTCTCATTTTAAAGCTTTTATTTGCACTGCCTTAAAGTAAGCTCTATTAATTGAATTATCTCCTGTTTTTCTATTCTGTATTTCTTTTTCTGAAAATTTTATTTTTGTTCTCAGTGAGAAGCAGCTTGTATCTTGGCTCAAGCTTATTTATAAAACCAGATTTTTGTTGGAACGTTTTTATCAGCCATGGAGCTATGCTGCAAAAACAGGTAAACCTATTATAATTCAAAAAGTAATCATTCATGCCTAAACAGTTAAAACAAAGGGCTACTGGAAGATATTTCCTAAAATCAGTACTTTAGTATAGCTTTTTAGTGAAAAGCTCTGGTTTGAAATTAAGCAATTTCAATGCACTATTTTAAACAAAAAAATTAAGTACATTTTAAAAATACAGAATGGATAGTATTTAATTTGCTAATTAATGTATTAACTGTGCACTGCTTATTTATACAATAGAGTTCTCTAATGAAACTAAAGGATTATAAATATTTAAAAGCTGGTGGGTTTTTTTATTAATTTCATGCTAAACTGGGAAAAGGCCAATATCCTGAATCCAATAGATCTCAAAATATGGGGCAATTCCGCCGTAACTCATGCTACATTTTTTTCAAAATTGCAATTTTAAATAATTTTAAATATAGAAATAACTATTATTTTCTTTCTAAAAAAATCATGCATATTCAGAGATGCCAACCATTCCTGATTTTGTGGAATCATTCCGCATTTTGGCTCCGAATTCCGCAATTACGGATAAAGCTAGAAAAACTACGCTGCTTATAAAGACAATGTATTAAATTTTTCTTATTAATTCTCTGTTTTTAGCCTTCAATCCTTATAATGCATATTTTTTTACTTAGAATTGCGAATAAAAACGATAATGCTAGTCGCTAGTAACTGATGAGGTGGGCAATAAGAAGGGGGAATCAATCGGAATTCTGAATATTCTAATCTGCACGGATGATTGATTCATGGGAAGAAAAAAGGCCTTATTTCTCAAATATTTGCGTTTTCAGGACTTTTCTAAAACTTATCAAAAGTTTGGGGCATTATTCTACATGCAGAAGGTGTGGCATCGGTAGGCAAGCCACGCGTCACGTCGGATTTTTTTGCAGGTGGGGGGGGGGGGCGATTACGGATGAGCATTGTCTCAGGTTGGCAACCCTGCATATTGAAATTTATGCTATTAATTTAAAAAAGTATTGCCAATCTTTTAAGAATTTTAGTTTTTTAAATATTAATTAAAATAGAGTCGTAACTCACAAAAAAAAACATGGATTTATGAGTATAAAGTTCTAATTTGTTTTTCTGCTTAAATAGTGTTTCAATAATTCTATATGCTTGTCAGGTGTTACATATCAGAATATACTTCCCTTATTCTAAAATAGCAAACAGTTTTACTGGGAATACTTAAGAAAATCAGAAATTAAATAAAATATAGAAAGCTGTTCGTAACTCACACTACATGTGTATAAGCGTTCAGTTATTCATGAATATAAATATAATTAAATTGATTTAAACACTTTATTTCATTTTTTCTATAAAGTTTATGAGTATATTTAACAAAAAAGTTGTAAAAACTAATTAATTTATTTTTAATTTTCAAAATAAAACATATTTTTCATTAACAAATTAACCTTTTAAACAAGCAGTTCTAAATATTGATTTTTAGATGCTGACGTTCTGATAAAAATAATTTTACACAAAATTTAAGCAATGCAAAACAAAATTAGATCAATACTGCATAATTATTCCTTAAATTAATTAGAAAATTTTATTTTATTTTTCATGATCATGTCCCTGTTCATATGGAATAGCCATACAGCAGAATAAGTAATTAATTGGAATGTCTGGCCTAAAGCTCAAACACACAGCAATTTTGAATATTGCTGAGAGAGACCAAGTTGCATTTTATTTCATGAATATTATTACTTTTGGTAAATTTATACATAATTAACCAAGTGTATTTTATTTTACTTAATTACAATATTACGAGGGTAGTCCCAAAAGTACCCGGCCTGACCTACAGATGGCGCTTATTAAACCGAAAAAATGACTAGAGGCGAAAGTTCAAACATAATTAGGACCAAATTCTTAATCGGAATGGGGAAAGTTAATTAGAATTCGTTTTCGCGGGTTCTAATAGAAAACAAGTGCAGTAAAATTTTAAAGATGGATAAAAATGGGCATCGTTTCGTTGTTCAATACTTCCATTTGAAAGGCTTAAGTTGCACGAATATTAAAGCAAAGCTGGATTCCACACTGGGGGACTCTGCCCCTTCATTTTCCACCATCAAATACTGGGTGGCGGAATTTAAACGTGGTCGCACGAGCTGCCAAGACGAACAACGAACCGGTCGACCAAATGAAGTTCCTTCTCCAGAATTGGTTAAAAAAATCCATAAAATGGTGGTGGATGATCGCCGATCGAAGGTGAGGGACCTAGCAGATAAAACAGGGATCTCAAAAAGTGCAGTTTACAGAATTTTGACAGAAAATTTGATATTGAAAAAGCTTTGTGCAAGATGGCTGCCGCAATTGATGAAAATTGCGTCCATTGTCGGGATGGCTAAAATCAGTTAAATCAATGTTTAAATTACTCAAACGTGCTGTTTTCCCCAGATTTTGTCCCCACAGGTCATTTTTGCTCCTAAACCTCAAAAATGGTTCGATGGGCAAAGATTTGCAAAAATTATCAAGTAAAATATGCTGTCAACGGTCATTTTGAGGGCTTTTACGAATCCTTCTAAAAATAGGTCATGGAACCCATGGAACTTCACTGGAAGAGGTGTATGGGGCTAAAAGAAGCCTATCTAGAGAAATTAGGAAAAAGTTTCCAAAAATTTTTAGTTTTTCTTTGTTAGGCCGGGTACTTCTGGGACCACCCTCGTAGATACAATTTTATGGCATATTTTTTCTATACTATAGAGATATAAATTTAAATTTCTTAGTTCAATTCCCCATTTTTCCCCTATAATTACTTTCAACACATGCTATTCATGTATTTATCTTAAGTAAATTATTTAAATTTATTATTTAAATATATTTCCACATACTTATGAAGAAATATGCGTTTTTAAAAAGAAAGACTAATTCATCTACCTATTTTAAATTTTTTAAAGATTTTTTTTGAAGTTCTAATATTACTTAGCTTTCTTAGAAATAATATCCTCCGAACACCCAGTGATCTATTTTAGATCAGCATTTTTTAAAGAAACTATTTGCTGTTTTGACAAAATTCGTTCACAATAGTCATATTAAAGGCAAAATACATTTAGATGATTTTTATTGGATTCGTCCCCCAAAAAAATAATTAGGGCGTTAATGGGTTAAGTAAATTACTATTTCTTCAGTTTTATAGCAATTCGAATACTCAATTAACTATAAACAATTTTCATAATGTTTAAAATAATTTTTGTGAAGATGCCGTTTTTGTTCGTACATTTTTTGTGAAGGTGCAGATAAACGGTACCAAAATTGGCCTGTCCCTGCTACCTAACTTCAACATTCAGTGCACAAAAAATTAAACATTTTTGTAGTGGCATATCCATGAAATCGTGACTAATTGGATAAAAATGAGTTAAAATCCTGTTTTTAAAGGTGCAAATTTACAAAACATTTCTGGAGTAAGACCCCCTTTGTGCTTGCAACCCTCCAAAAATATTTATAAATGCTACTGCATTTTGGTAGGTGTTCTAAAAGGTTACATGTTATCTATATGCAAGCTTGAGGGAGGGGGCCATGAAAATAGTTTTGTGAGTTAACTCCCCTCCCAAAAAAGGGAAAGTCCAGTTACAAGACGGAAGCTAGGACAGAATTGCACCTCCCAAATTACGTCTCTGGATCCACTACTGTGTTCATAGGCATAACGAGGGGGGATATTGGGGATGTAAACCCCCATTGCATCGTCTGTTTCTAAAACATGAAAAACTAAAAAATCTTGGGACACCCTTTATATTTAAAAGCTATTTCTTGATTGTGCCCTACCAAAACTAACATTTTTATAAAAAAATTATCTATTTATTTAATTAAAAGCTACATGATTTTACAGTACAATATAGGATTATGAGAAATCTTTTTTGGAGGGAGTAATATGTTGGATCGGTTGAATGGTGGGAGTAACTCCCCCTCTTGAGTCAACTCTAGTTATGCCACTGACTGTGTTAGTTTTTTTGCTTTTTTAACTTAAAATTGAAAGTAGGTAAAATTTAGGAACCATCAACTGGTTACATGTGATTACATTTCAGGTTTTGAAGATGCTTTAAAGAGTTTGGATAAACTCACTCACCTGGACTTGGATCTTCCTGTGGATTTAGCTGTTCGACAACTTCAAAGCATAAAGGATGCATTTTAATTGGTACAACTAAGAATTTATTTATTAATAAAGCATTTGAACTTGTCTCCATTCCATACAACTTAATTGTTTGCCAAAATATCATCCACAAGTAATTACTAATTATTAATAAAATGTTTTATTTCTAGTCAGCAAAATATTTAACTGTACAAAATCAAGACATTTTATAAATCTCAAGTATTTATGCATTGTTATTTTAAAGCATATTGTTACTCAAGAATACTCTGTATATATGTGTTTGTGTTTGAACTGTTGTCTTTCAAAAATTGCATTTTTCGTGCATTTAAACTTTTATCCCTAAAAAAACTATGTATTTGTTAAAATATATGTACGTAGAACTCTACATCTTGTAAATAATAATCATGCTTTTGCTGTATATTAAACTATAAATGAATGAATTTCTTAGCTTATTTACTCTCTGAAGGGTTTGTCCCATAACATGTTAAACAAAATCAAACATTTCGTTCATATCCTGAATCTTTATTTGTGCTGTTTCGGATATACTTGACATAAATAACGAAAATAAAGACAAAAAAATAAAGGCACTATCTGAGTTTCTAAAGAGCATAGAAAAACAGCTAAGCTAAAACCAAATTATGGAATCTTTCTAAATAAAACAGAAAACAAATGAAGAAGACGAGGACGAAGCAACTCGAAAGAGTAGGCAAATGTCCCTACATAGCCAAATGGCTAATAATGAATTTATTTTCAAAAACCAACGAGGTGTATTGTTTTTTAGTGAAATTTTAAATATTTTCTTAGCTCTTAAGAAATAAGTCTTATAACTCCATTCTAGGATTGGCTACTCTTTTAAATGCATAGAATGTTTTAAATGTATTGAATGTTAAGGAAGTATCACTTAAGAATAATTTTAACCGGAATAGTTTGTAAATTAAAACATTAATGAATTTGTTAAAAAAAGAATTGGAAGTATTTTAAACCCTTAAAAAATATATTGCCTGGAAATAAACTAATTTTATGGCTAAAACTGTCAATGTCTTCGTAAGAAAATTAAATTTTGTTGGTGTTTTATGGCTGTATTCACCGGTAACTTAACTGGTGGTTAACCGGCAGTCAAACCTGATTGGTTAGTTTCCCGTCTTTAACTGCCAATCAGAAGTTTGACTACTGGTCAAGTTACCTGTGAGTACGGCCATAAGTAAACTGAAGATAAATGTATTTTATGATGGAATGGAATCCTTTTGAAATATTAAAATAAATTTGACCATAAATAAAACCTAGTAACAACGGATTAGTGTAGACCAGTGGGCTATTTTGGTCCAGCTAGTGGTCCAGACCAGCTATTTTGGTCGGGAACCCCCAAATTTGTTACCAATGATCCCGGAATTCTGAATATTTTTTAATCAACGACTTTTCAAAATTTAATATGATATTAAATGAAACCAGGCCCGGGTCCAGTGGTGGGGCACTTTTCCAGACAATCGCCTTTCCTTTTTAGTAAAAATGTCAAATTCTTGGAGATTATCTAAAAGTATCTCGCAAGATCCCCTTCTAGTACTGCTGAAGGGTCCTCCCACAGAAAAATTTTGAAATTTGACTTGTAAAAGGAGTTTTAACTCATTTTAAGAAGCTTTTTGGGGCCAAGAGGAGAATTGTCCAGACCATAACCTTTATCTTTTGACAAAAAATGTCAAAATGTTGTTGATTTTCCAAAAAGTATCGCACAAGATCCCCTTGTGATACCATGGGGGGGTCTGGGGGTCCTCCCCCAGAAACAAAATTTGAAATTCGACTGAAATAAGTAAGGTTTTTTAACTCAGTGCTCCCCAACCTTTTTACCACCAGGGACCGGTCAACGTTTATAATTTTACCGCGGCCCACTGGGGGGGCGTTGATTTTTTACATTCTACAGGGATGTGATTTTTCCGCGGATCCGCGGAATTCCGCGTTTAGTGACTTTGTATTTATGTTCCACTTTTTTTAACAATTTTCCTTCTCCGCGGAAAAAAAAATTCCTCTTCGATCTGAACACAGGGATGTGATTCTTCAGCTTTCCATGAAAATCTGACTGAACGGCAGGAGTTCGAAAGCGGGCCGTTTTCCTAGAAACGTCGGTATTTGCAAGCGAAAGAGGTCCGCGGTTTTTTCATTCCGAAGCTCCCGATTACGGCCCGTGAACTAATTTGGATTTTTCCAGATAATCCATATGTTTTTTTTACTTTGCCTATAATTTCGGAGAAAATGACGATTTAAAGCGGAAAAAAGTTGGAAAAATCGCGATTTTTTACGTAAGTTTCGTGCAGCTTGCGGAGTGTTTTCTTCCTGCGAGTTATTTCTTGAACGGCCGCGATTGCCAAGTTGAAGTCGGCTTCTTCTTGCGTTGTTAGTGCGATGTGGAAAAACAACTTTACAGTGGTTAGAAGCCATCAAGTCCGGTCTTTAGGATCACATTCTGCGGGAAAAGTCGAAAAATAGCGATTTTTCGCGTAAGAACCGTTTTTACGGCACCTAGTTGAAGCTGGCATCATTTCACATTGTAATTGTGATGCAGAAAAAAATTAAGCGTAGTCAAAGGAACCCAATAAGTCTAGTGATAACCTTTCAGATCGCGTTTTTATCGATTTCAGTGAGTTTTTTAAACTAATTTTTCTTAACCCTCCGTCGGTCGCAACTGATCTTTTTCGCACACCTCACACATTTTCGTTCGCCTTTCCGTTATTATGGGGGGTACAAGTCTGAAATTTTTGCTAGTCTCCTATCTTTACCAGATGTATGGCGCCAACCAATTCATTAAATTTGCGCCCTTTGTTTAGTTTGGTTTTCATCATAATTTTACTATTTGATACTTTGTGCTCGATCGTGTATAACGTCTGTAAGGTACGTAATATTATTTTTTGTAATATCTGACGCTTTTTTATTAATTTTATGAGTTCTTACGCATCAATATTGTTAAATTTTCCTCAATATTTATGTAATTTATCTAAATATTTTTGGTTTATTGCGGTTGAACATACACCTACAAATTCGTACCTTATACGCTTACCTCGCCAAAAAAATGTTGTGCAATATGCAAATCTACGTTTACTACCTGCAAGTTGACAGTTTAAAGCTAAAATAATGAATTTTGGAGTTATTTTACAATAACTACAGGGACTGTCAGCGGTCAATTTGCCCAACTTAGTATTACCTGTTTTAGTTTTGTTTCTGAATGGTAATTATCTGGACATGAGTTCAAAAACAATAATTTAGAATTAATATCCCTCAGGTTTCACGTCATTAAGTATATTTTTTGACTAAAATATTGCATTATTTATCCCGCTGAAGTAAGCTTAATTTTGTGCTATTTTAAATTTTTTTTCTTAATTATTTACAACAAATATCAAACTTTTTGTGTCTGAATAACACTATGAACATCTTTTATTGTTTTTAAGACCTTATCATTGAAATTAAAAGGTAGAAATTTGCGATTTTTTCGATTGTGCGTTTTGGCACATTGCGACCTAACACGTAAGTTTAATATTGCGACCGACGCGACGGAGGGTTAAGGATGTCTTTTTAATTGTAAAATTTTACTGATAGATCACTTTGAAACTTGATAAGATAATATTGCAGTGTTTTTAAAAAATCTTGTAAGATTATAACCTGTTTCAGATATGATATCAAGGGGGATGGCAAGGGACTCATCCCCCAAAAAATCGGACTAGCTGTCCAAAACAAGTTAAAACTAATGGCTGTTTTAAAGGGTAGAATTTCAAAAAAAAATTTCTGGGAGGGGACCCAAACCCTCTTTGTGCTTGGATCTCTATAATTAAACACTTTTTATGTATTAAAAAAAATCTTAAAATTAAACACCAAAAAAAATAAGAAGGTAATTTGGGATTTCCTCTTTTTTGCTTTTTGGTCAATCACATCCCTGATTCTAGATTATTTTGATTTATTAATTTTAATTTAATTGTATTTAAACATGCTTTCAAAATAAAATAGTTACACCAAAAAATAAATATAAAGTGATTAAAAAGTGATAAATTAAAGCTAATTTGGGGTATAAACCTAGGAATTTAAATTCATTTTCAATGAAATGGTCGGCCCGGTACCATTTGATCCACGGACCGGGGGTTGGGGACCACTGTTTTAACTCATTTTGAGAGTGTCTCCATTTGACAGTTTAAATGAGAGCGCCCTAGCAATTTCAAGGTGTTTAACTAAGGGATTCAGCGCCTCGAATATAAACCACTTTACCTTGTTATTTCGTATATTTAATCTTTAAATAAAGGCGCACTGAAAATAAAAATTCATAACGAAATTTGATGGTAAGGTAAAAATGGTGAGGCTTATAAAAACTTTTAGATGCCTTCGCACTTCAGACTTGATGAACCAAGAATGAATTGTAAAACCACTATTGGTTAAAGTTTGGTGGAAAAAGATCCCATAAAAACATTGAGAAGTTCACGAGTATCAATTGCTGAAAAGTGTATCTTTAAAAGGGCGCAGGGGGATACGTCCCCCTGGCCAACACGGGCCTGCATATTAATAGGATTAATGTAGCCTTTTAGCACTTTATTAGGTAGAATTTGCGTTTAAAAAATTTATTTAAGAAAAGTTTCAAAGGGGGTATGGGGGACCTCCCCCAGAAAATGTTTGGGAATTTGACCCAAAAATCTGGGTTTTAACTTAACTAAAAGTAAAGTAAAAATTACTCGGGATTTAGAGAGGGGCAGCTTCCCCCTGGCTATGCCCAATTTTTGTTTTTTGAAACCATAAATTTTTTTTCGTCCCAGAGCAAGGGGGCGATCGGCCCCACCGCCCCTCCCCTTAATCCGTCCTTGGGACCACTTTACTTAAATTTGAACCTCCGCGGACCATCTCTATCCCTAACTGCATCTTCAAATTTTAACTTTTTTTCAGTGCATTCATTCCTCACGGAGGTTCTAAAATTTTGACTTTTTTTCTGAAGGGAAACCGAGTCTTGCAATGTTTCTCAATAGAATCAAATCAAATAATCTCTATTAAACTTAAAAGAAAAATTAATATTACATTAATTTTGTATCTAATTATTTAAAAATATACCTTTTATAAAAGACATTTAACCATTTTTATCCAGTTTTTTTATACATTAACACTGGAAGAGTTCACACCTACACAAAAGTTACAGATTTAAAAAAACAACAGTATAAAATAGTTATTTTTCTTCTTTTTTATAACCAACAAATAAGGTATAACATTATTACTAGATTTAAATTTGAAAGAAAGTACTTAGCTTTAAATTAAACTGCAGGACGAATGAGATAACCAGGAATTCTGTTGATCACAAAAAAGCAAACTAGACATGCACTTGACTGAGTTGTGGCAGAGGAAATTTTATAGGCGAGGCTGATGTTCTTCCGAAAGAAACCGCTTTGAAAGTCAATAATTATTTCAAAGGAGCGATTAAAATAGAAAATAATTTATGTGTTCAAAAACTTTCTCATTTTCGGCTGTAAATTTTTCTCATATCTTCGAACAAACCTATTTTACGTGTCTCAGAAATTTTCCCTTTTCATACCACGATTTCTCGAAGACCCTCTGTCTGACCATAGCATCCCAGTTTGAAGTATCTTTCTACACTTCCACGCTTCGCTTCGTATCAAACCAAGTATAAGTCCGATCATTCGATTCTTTATTAGCACCACCCCGACGCCTCTCAGTTTTAATTAATCCTTTTCCACATCATCACATTTCGTTTCTACTCTGTAATAAACTACTGTTGAATAAACTGTGCAAAACAATAGAAATGAACAAATGAGTCATAGGAGAGAAAGAGGATATACCATTTTTTATTTATGAAACGTGTGATTTTTTACTTATGTTTTTGTATCTGTAGTGTTTTTACTATTTCCTGGAATGTGTGATTAGGAAAACTATTTTTTAAAATTTTCCACGCATTTTTTGGATAAGTTATTTAAAAATCGTCTCACGGACCAACTGTTTGGAACCACTGCTTTAAAGCCATAATTATGTAACTGATTTAAAAGAATTCCAAAATCAAGAGTATCAAATGCCTTAGAAAAATCAGCGTAGATTACATCAATATGAGACTTATCCTGGAAAACTGTCATGGCCTTATTGGTCAAACAAAGGGTTTTTCCAGTGGATCTTTTAGGCATGAATCCGTGTTGGTAAGGAGAGATAAAGTGATTAACGTGACCAATTATTTTTTTTATAAATTTTACTTTCAAATATTTTAGAGAAAGGACTTAGTATGGCAATTGGTCTATAATAGACAATATGCACTATGTCACGAAACATCCTAAAACTTACCCAATTTACTAATTCGATCATGAAAAACCCAAATATCAACTTAAAAAATCACAAAAAGTTTTAATTTAAGCGCAAAAAGTGTTTAAAAAAAGCCCTTAAGTCACCTGACTCAAAACGGGGCGTAACCTTGTGTGACGTCATACTTCAAGAGATTTGTTTCAGGCAATACTGTTTTGAGCACATGGAGCATAAAAACTTACTTTTTTGAATTCTCCCGTTATGCATCTGTTTAAGACTGGATAACACTGTTCTTGAAACTCAAAAATGTTCTTTTTAGAATTAAAATTTTATTCCTTTTGTACAGATTTCTTGTATTTTCATTCAGTTTCTTAGCATTTGGACTAACTTTGGAAATTTTGTAAATAAATAATGAATGTCTTGTAGGTTTTTCTCACAATATTAAGTTTAATTATAGTCAGTATAAAATATTTAAAATATCACTAGTAAAATAAAAATGTAAAACACATTTAAAAACCAAAATATCTTTGAATATTTGAACTGTTGCAACAGTAAATAATTTATTTGACTTCATTAAATTCTTTCGTTTATTAATTTAAACTGATGATAATCAAGCATTCCATTTATAGCAATGTCAATGTACTAGTATCACAAAAATTCTAGTTTTCTTTTGCTATGAATTATTACATTTTATGCAGCTGGCATCACGTTTTTGTTTGTTTCTTTGTGTCTCTAAGTATAAAGTTACACTATTTATGACGAATTCCTTCATTTTTTGGTACTGAGAAAAACAATTCATCCGGTGTTCTAACACTTGTATTTTTGCACATAGGTACTAAACATCCTTTATAGTACTTTTTTACTTGCTCAGGGCCGTCCATAGCTGCCGAAATAAGAAACTACAGGCTACCAAAAAACCCCAACATCAATGCAAACACCATTGCTTTTCAATGGATGCCTTTCGCGCGTAATTTGAACTTGAAGTATGACGTCACAAGTCAGAATCGTCAAGCACTGAAGTTTTTGTTGATAGTGACGTCAGAGCAACTTTAAATGCGTTTTAAATCGAATTTATTTGATCGAATTGCAGTTTAATTAGCATTTTTCAACGTAATTTTTCATGCTCTTTCTTTTTAAAATGAATTTGAAAATCATGCATATTGTCTATTGTTACAATCAGCGATATTACATTTTATGTGTACAGGAGTAACTTTAGTCTGCTTCCACACGTCAGGAAAACAATTACTTTTAATTGATAAGTTAAATAAAATGAGCAGTGGATAAAGGAAGGAATCAGAGCAGTTTAGCCTTGCTAAAACAAAGAATTATAATGCACGTGTGAATAATGCATAAACTAAAAACGAGCTTTCCTGCAATGCATATATACCAGTTACGTAACCTGTAGAAGTTGCTTTTCCTTGATAAGACCTTTACTGCAGCGAAAACAACCTGCGATGGCTTGACTAGTAGGCCGGGTCGAAAAAGACGAAATTCAAAGAATCGAAATGTAATAGTGCGGAAAAGTTGTAACACTAATACAAGCATAACGCAAAAAAAATTTTGAAATCGGTCAACGTTTGACCCTCGCGCAACGCGGTCAAAGTTTTGATGTTATGGTCATTTTTAGAGAAATTGACCGAAAATCCTAAGATCACGTGATCAAATGATGTCCTTAATTTTTTCATAGTTGTGTACCTTCATTGTTAATAGTATATGCCTAGTTTCATTACTTTGCATCCTCATATTTTAAAGCAATAAATTTTTAAAGACCCCGTGTGGGACCGGGGTAGAATATTCCCACTGTAGCCCATGCATGGCGTAAAAGGCGACCTAAAATGGGCACCCAGTGTCCGGGGGTATAGCTGGGCACCCCTGTCTCCAGGGGATTTACAAATATGGAGGCCTGGTCCTCCAGGTTGGGGGTTGGGCGTGAGGCCAACAACCTCACCCCGGAAAACAAATCCTGTTCAGAAATCTCAAGAAGCAAAATCCGGACGGAATCTACGGAGACGTCGTGGAATGAATGGGGACTTGAAAATAAATAGTCGTGCCGCCTGGAGGATGCAGACAGAGAAAGCCTTGCCCTGCCCCAGGCTGTAGTGCTGCTGAAGAAGAAGAAATTTTTAAAGTTTTAAAACTCTTGTAAAGTTGTTTTTTTCCGCTTTCATAAAATAGCCATTACTCAAGAACAGCTGCATTAAGAAGCTTGCAACTGGTGTTATTCGATGCAGACTATTTTTCTGGTTAAAATGGTGGGTATCACGACTATCTTCCTTTATAACAAATATTCAAAATACTTAAAATTTAAAATAAAATTTTAAAATTTAACAAAAAAAACAAAATTCTGAAAACTGGTAAAAATGAGGTTTTATTGCAATTGATCATCTACTATGAACGTGTTTTAAAATTTTAAGTTGAAATTTCAATGTTATCTCACTGAAAAAATACATTGCCTTCGTCTTTTGTATAGTCTCATAGAACCTTCTTTATGAACGGTTAAGTACCAATAAAGTATTAATAAAAAGTAACAAAACTAATTATTCTATTTAATAAGAAGGACATGTTAGTTTTTAACTTATGTTTAGAAATTAATTATCCTCCATTTTCCTATTTAAAAGTGCGCACCGCACGTCCAAAGTCACCTTTGCTTTCGAATGTAAGGCATTTCTTCCCGCTACTTGAATGTTGCTCTTATAAAAATCCTTCACGCTTTTGGTGGCCAGTTTGGTCATCCGAAAAAACGTCTTTATACGGGTGTTGGGTCCTTCACTTGATTTTAACTTGGCAGATAATCTTATTCGAGAGATCTGTTTAAGAAGTCTTTTTTTTTCTACTTTGTCTACGCCACAAAACCTCCCTATTCGTTTGTTTCGTTGTTCATATAGAAACCTAACTTCAAGTTTTTGGTATTATTTTCAACTTTTAACAATTGCAGTCAATCAATGGTGGACAATCACATGCGTAGACCCTTTTTCTACAAGAGAATTTAATATTTATAGGACAATAAAAAAATGCAAAGTCAAATGAATGTGTAGCTTGTTCTTTGAAATTTTTAATTTTATTTTGAAACATGGGTTTTTCCTTGTCTCTGTCAGGATTTCCTTATCTTGTAGTAAGCGTCATGAAAGGAGTTAATCATTTGAACCACCCTAAACTTATGGACAGTTGGAATAGATGATAGTTCATAAAAATGTAAGACCTTATCTGCAACTACATCAGTCAAGTGTGAAAATTTACTGTGGTAAACTTCGGCTTAGAATAAATTAAACATTTCTTGAAAACAACATTTTAAAATTTCTTCTTATGGAGGAAGTCTTTTTAGGGGAAAATCTAGCGGAGTTCCTAATATCGGACAGAAAAATGAATGTCTGGTCAAAGAATGGGGAGAATTTTCCATTCTTTAACAAGATGGCTCCTCTAGATGTTCCGAAAATGGTAGAGAGAGGAGGAATACACGCGCGCGCGAAAAGCTCCTCAAGGATAGAAAAAGAGACGAAATCTGTAGTTGCAAAAGCAAAGCGAAATATAATCACGTACGTATTACAAATCTGAGTTCATTTCAGAATATTTCAATTTTTAAAAAGCGTGAGAATTTTCGTAAACTTGGCAACATTTTGGGGTAAGATTTATTGCGTTGAAGAAGTCCTATCTTTAGAAAATCAAATCTTACTCATATATCCACTAAAATATCTGAAGAAATTGTAATTTATGTAGTTGACATTAAGCAATAAAGTTAAAAAAAGAAAAAAACAAAAAGGTGTCTAAGTGGGGTTTAAATCTCCTTAAATAAAACATCATTGTTTCCTTTTATAGGGGAGAGTGTTGTACCTACGGACGGTTGTACCTTCAGCCACCTCATTTTAAAATTCGGGAAAAAATGTAAATTTGAATTTGTGGTCGATTTTGAATGTAAACAGATGCTATCTAGTTGCTAACGTGAAATCAGCTGTTTAAAATATTATTTAAATTTTCTATAGTAAAAATACTGTTTTTAGGTGCTCAAAGTTTTTTTTAGTGCATCACTACATTAATTATTTTCTTCCTCTATGATTATGATATGATTAAATGGGATTTATTGGGGGAATCCCCGAGATTTTGACTTTTTAGTTTTGATATTAGAAATCGTCAGATCTCAATTCTTTTATCTTTTATAGAACTTTGAATGCAAAAACACCTGATGCTGTACCTTCGGACACCATAAGTGTTGTACCTACGGACACGTTCTTGTGGGTGTCTGTAGCTAATCGGCGTTTTAGAATCAGGTTTCATTTAACTGAATACATTTTAATAAATGTTAAATTAATTCTAAATGGTAATCTATTTGTCAGTGATTATTTTCAAGTGAGTTTTAGATGAAAAATCAAATATTTTGTGATCTAAACTACTTTTTTAAATTTATGATTCTACTTGGAATTTAATTTAAAATATGGTGTAAAACCCTAAGCACCCTATCGCATTTAAGTATGATGATTTAAAAAACTTAAAATTTCCCCTGAAGTAGATTTACCACCAAATTATTATTGTTATTACCACCAAATGCTTGCACAACTAAGTGTCGATCGAATTGGGTTTTTTTTGGATCAGTGAAGTTGTCAGATCAATCAGCATGATTGATGAAACTATTACCTTAAATTCTGATCTGAAAATACTATGTGATTTTTGTGTTTTTGGTAAAAAATCAAGACTTTTATAATTCAACTTCGTTTTAATGATCATTTACGATCTAAAACTACATTACTTTAAAAAATCTATTTTCAATTTTAAAAAGGCTTGAAATAGGTTATTAAAAGGTAATTCATCAATAAAAATGTTCATTCTTAGCTTTTTTCAAGTAAAACTTCCCTTTTTAAGGGTGTCCACAGGTACAACTGGGTCTGTCCATAGGTACAACAGGTTGTTGTACCTTTGGACACAAATTTTTCCAAGTTATTATAAATGATTAAAAATCCAATTTTCAAGATTTTGACCAATAAAAAATATCTCTATACTCACAAAGGTTAGGACTATAGGTTTGGGCACTTTAAATGGTCAAAATGTGATTTTACCTGTCTTAGAAAAATCCAAACGTGATTTTTGTCCATAGGTACAACACTCTCCCCTATAGATGTATTTTTCTTTTGAGTTGCATTATATAGGAACTTTTAATTTTTACTATACCCAGCATATTACCTTCAAATACATTGATTTATTGCTCCTTTTTCACAAACTGATCGTTTTATTAGATTTCTCTCAACTTTATATGCTTTAACCGTACGTAGTAGGGGTTCTAAAAACTGTACATAAGACGAATGCATAATATTTTTTTCAGTGTGATAACACGGGAATGTCAACTTAAAATTTTGAAAACAAGTTCATAATAGATGTTCAACTGCAATAAAACCTCAATTTTACCAATTTTCAGAATTTTTTTTTGTTAAATTTTTAAATTTTAAGTATTTTGAATATTTTTATAAAGGAAGATAGTCGTGATACCCACCATTTTAACCAGAAAAATAGTCTGCATCGAATAACACCAGTTGCAAGTTTCTAACTGCAGCTATTCTTGAGTTATGGCTATTTTATGAAAGCGGAAAAAAACAACTTTACAGGAGTTTTAAAACTTTAAAAATTTATTGCTTTAAAATATGAGGATGCAAAGTAATGAAACTAGGCATATACTATTAACAATAAAGGTACACAACTATGAAAAAATTAAGGACATCATTTGATCACGTGATCTTGGGATTTTCGGTCAATTTCTCTAAAAATGACCAAAACATCAAAACTTTGACCGCGTTGCGCGAGGGTCAAACGTTGACCGATTTCAAAAAATTTTTTGCGTTATGCTTGTATTAGTGTGTTACAACTTTTCCGCACTATTACATTTCGATTCTTTGAATTTCGTCTTTTTCGACCCGGCCTATTGACTAGTTTTCGAAACAATGAGGGGAGATTAAAGTTGAACAGAAATGAAAAATTCAGCATAAATGGAAAGGAAATATAAAAAGTTGATAATTTTAGATGGCATTGTCTATAGCTCTGGGGTGGCCAACCCAAATGATATTGAGGGCCACTTTGGAAAACCACAATACTCTGGGGGGCCGCATATAAAATTTTAGGATGTTAGGTGCACAGAATGACAGTGAAGTTAATTGAATAGATTAGGGAGTTTCTTAGATCCTTTGCTTAGTTTGACAGACTCCTAAAAATAAAATATTGATTTAAATTTACATTTTGGGGCAACCCCAAGAATACCTTCTGTAGTATATCCATTGGAACTAAACAGGTTCGGTTAAAAAACACTTGGAATCACTCGAAATTTCGGGAGGACCCAAATTTTCTCTAAAAATTGCAGCTATATTTTTTTTACCGGGAAAAAGAGTACAAATCTTCCTCTCATGCCCCCTTGCATATTTAGTAGGTTCAGTGCATAAATAAAAACATATTTTTAGGTAGGATTTGCACCTGGCTGAACTTAAATATCCAAAAAAAAGTTGTGAACAATAGAGTTCCTATAGTACTTTAAGGGGTACTCCCCCAGAAAACTTTTTTGGAAATTCTACTCAAATTAGGGGACATCCATAAATTACGTTAGGTCAAAAAGAGGGGAGGGGTTTGGAAAAATCTCACCAAGGGGGGAGGGGGGTCGATTAAAATCTCACGTCAGCTTTTTAAGTTAGAAATTATACGTATGAGAAAGGAATAATACCCACAGATAAGATACTGTGGTGATTTTTAAGCGGAATTATGTCCTTTTCCCCCACATCATTAATGATGGAAAAGTTTTACGAGGTGTGAAGTACAAAATGCAAACGAATAGGATAGAAAATTATAAATAGATAAAAAAATTAAAATTGATTAAAATAAAATTTAAAGGTTGTTGGTAAATCTCACGTGGGGGGAGGGGGGTCCAAATTTTGGGAAAAAAACACCTCACGTAATTTATGGATGTCCCCTTAACAGGTTTTGATGCGTTTTGGTACTATTTGTCTGAATTTCGGGGCGGGCCTTATCTTACCCTAAGGGCCGTATTCTGGAATCTCACTCTGTTCGAACCACAGAAAATAAGAGACAGACCGGTCAATAGGCGGGGCTTATCCAGAGAGCTCAAGTGGCGCCTCCGACAAGCGGTCCCGAATTAATCGATTATTTAATATTTTTGTAATCGAAATCTTTTTTTAAAAATTTGTTGACGAAATTTGCAATATTCGATTTCGAAAGTAAACATGGATTTTGTGGTGCATTCTTGGACTTGATTTCTAAGCATGATTCGGTATTATTCACGTTAATTATAAGCGTATATATTTTATTCAGATAACAATAAATACGAGTATTATATATTTTCATTGTCAAGAATTTATTTCGAATGTGCCTGGGATCTGGGATTAGTATTTGCAAAAGATGTATTCGTTTAGATTCGCGGGGATTGCAACTTCATTTATAAATCATGTTTGTCTTAAAGGACCAAGGGATTATAACTAATATTTGCTTTTATTGAAAGATAAGAGATTTAATAAAACCTTAAATGGTTTATGATTTTCAGGTGTCAAGTTTGCCACTTGTTATCTTTTTAATAAATTATCTTTAAACCCTTGGAAAATGAAATCCTCCTTTGAGGATCGATAGTTTAGAACAGGAGTTTCCAACTTACAAGTACACTCAAAGCTGTTTTTGTGCGAACCTTTTTGTGCGATTTTTTATTTGTACGACTTTTTTTGTGTAATTTTTCTCTTCGATTTTTTTTTTCTGCGGTGTATGAAAATTTCAAATTAGAACAAAAATCTTGTATATCTGGCTACCAAGGCATACATGGGTCTCATGAAACAACAGTCGACGCCGACTACATGGTAACTGAAAAAAAAGTCCACGGTAGGTATATAAATGGTTTCTCAATTCAGCTGTTGGGTGAGGATTGCGTTAAGGTCCGAACATAAAGAGTTTTTCAATTCAGCTATGCTGAGGGATTTTCACTACGGTCCTACGTGAGACTTTTTTTTATGTGGTCCCTAATCACCGCATAAAAAAGGATTCTTTTTAAATGTGCTGCGAAAACTATTTTTTGTAGCTACTCGCGAAGTTTTTTTGTGCGGTCCCTATTCCTCGCACAAAAACAAGTTTGACTGTACTCACCCAATCGAAGGCACATGTCTAGTGATGGGACGTTAAGTTAGTGGTGTATATAGAAATTTATTTCGGGACAAGGCCAACAATTATTCCTCAGTCCGTCCCATGCATCTTTAATAGGTTTAATGCAGCTTTTTAATACATTTTTGGTAGAATTTTCATTTTCTAGAATTTAATCTAAGAAAAGTTGTCAATAATGAAGTTCCAAGTAAATGGAGTCTGGAAGTCCTCCCCAGACAATTTTTGGAAATTTGACCCTAAAATCGTTGTTTTCAACTGTTTTTGGTACAGTTGGGGGAAAAAACGACTCAGTTGCAATTTCTGGCAAACCATTTGGGTTAGGAAGACAAAAGAGGTGTCGTTTTTCATTAATTAAAGTATTCTTTTACCAAAAAAAATTTCGAGTCCTTAGGGGGTCGTCTTCATATTAAACGAAACACTAACTTTTTTTCCCAATGGGGACCCCAATTATTATTAGTTTTTCTGAAAGGCCCAGTTTCATCAAGATTGATTTTAAAAAATTTATTTTTTTAATAAACTTGAAAAATAAATTTTTTAATCGTGAAATATTTTTATGGTAATCGAGTAATAATTTTATGCAGGAAACCAAAATTCCAATCGATTTATCTATTAGTTTTGATAAAACGAACGAGAAAGAGCATTTGCGGTATGCATTCGGCAACGGTATACGGCCCCTTGATATTTATTCGTTTTTATCAAAAACCTTTGGATAAAATCGATTGAAATTTTGGTTTCCTACATAAAATTACTAACAGAATCAATTACCAAAAAAATATTTCTCCATTTAAAAAAAATTTTAAGTTTATTTTTAAAAAATAAATTTTTTTAATCAATCTGAATGAAACTGGGTATATAAGGGTTTGGGCTGATGGCCTTTCAGAAAAACTAATAATAATTGGGGGGTCCCCATTGGAAAAAAGTTAGTGTTTCGTTTAATATGAATTCATATTAAACGAAACACTTAGGGGGTCGTCTTAAGACGACCCCCTAAGGACTCGAAAATTGTTTTGGTAAAAGAATACTTTAATTAATGAAAAACGACAACTATTTTGTCTTCCTAACCCAAATGGTTCGACAGAAATCGCAACTGAGTCGTTTTTTCTTTCCTCAACTGTTCATCCCGAAATAAATTTCTTTATACACCATTATACTCTGAAGCGTCGCCGGCCTAAGTTTACTAATAATATAGTTAAAATTACTTTTAATACTAAGTAAACACCCTTCCCCACACCCTTAATTACAAAATTTTCTCAGTGGGGGTGTTGACAATTTTCCGCACCTTTAGGGGTCGGTAGCTTAAAAAAGGTTGAGAACCACTGGTTTATACAGTGTTTCTCTCTTGAAAATTATGCCGCTTAAAAAAACTTTTTTTCCTTTTTCTGCTCTCCATAGAGATAGAAAAGTAGATAAAGCACAAGTTTAGAGGTATTTCCCAAAAAAACTGGCCCCTTGAAATAAGGACGGTTTTTTATATCTTTTCCCCAAAAAAATTTTGTGGTTTACTAGGAACAAATTGTTCCTTGTAAACCACAAATTGGAACAAGTGGCAAATTTTCTGGGGATGACCCGTAGACCCCACTGCCAGATCCAGGGGGCTTTAGACCTCCAAAAGGACAGGAACTAACAGTGAGGATTAGGGGAGGTCGGAACTCAGGGACGTTTTTAAAAGGGGGCAAACGAGTGTGTACCAAAACGAGTTAAAACCCTTTTATTTAGGTTCAAATTTGCAGGGGGAGAACCCCTTGAAAATTTTTCCCAGAAACCCCTTTAGTGCTTAGAACCATATTATTTACAACATTTTGTTATAAGTTCGTCAAATAGAAAATATCCTACCTAACATTACAAAAAATGCTTGAAAATGCATGTGCGAAATTCGAATTAAGTGTACCAAATCGAGTTGAAAACCTTCTGGGAAAGGACCCCCCTCAGTGGCGGATTTCCAAATGTGTCGCCTATAGGCTGAACCAAAATTTGCCGCCTATATGCTTTACATCTTACTTAGCTAAACAGGGGTGTCATTTTAGTTTTTGGTGTGGGGGTCATAGATTTTAAAGGGGTTTGGTACATGCCGTGGCAGGACTTTTGGTTTCTTATTTTTTGGGGGGGTGCGGTCTAACTGAACGTCTTCTTAAGGTCCCGAGTGTATTTATACCTGAAGTTTTAGATCACTTAAAAGTGATGTTTTACACGAAATATTACAATTTTACTATGTAAGCTCGAAGTAAAGATGGGCGGTCTGGGGTGACTCCCAGAAAATTTTTTAAAACTTGCTTCTTAAAGAAGTGTTTCAGCTCATTTTGAGACCCTTACACAGGGCCGTAACTAGACTCTTTTCAGGGGGGGTGGCAAGAAATTTCCTTGAAACTTTATTTCGATTTTGTTGGTGACCTAGGTAAGAAGACAGCGGCGGATCCAAGATTTGGTATTGGGGGGGGGGGGGCTGAAAATTTTCAATATTAAAATCGTCTCCTAATACAATAGAAGGGGGGTCTGAGGGTCCTCCCCCAGAAAGGGTTTGGAAATTCAAGTATAAAAAGCAGATTTTCAACTCGTTTTGGTACACCTAATCCGGATGTTGGACATACATTTTCAAGAATTTAATTTACATTTTGGTAGGATTTTTGTACTTCGACGAACTTTTTACAGAAAGTGGTAAATAATAGGGTTCGAAATTCCAAAGGGGGGTCTGGGGGTCCTCCCCCATAACATTTCTGGAAATTTGACCCTAAAAACAGGATTTTAACTCGTTTTAGAGTCGCTTTTCCCTTTAATACCCCCAAGTTCCCACTTCCCCTCCTTCCCACAGTTAGTTCTTATTACTTTTTGGTAGGGGGCTTAAGTCCCCTAGCCCCCTTGATCTGCTAGTGTGATGAGTAGAACTCCTAACTCACGGCCCCTTTATGATTTCACTCAATTTTAGACTAACCCGAAGAGGACCACTCCTTGCATGTCCCAATATTTTCAAGGAACGACTGTTATAATAGATTTCAAAACATCATGGGGATTGGGGGTTCTCCCCAAGAAAAATTTTGAACCTTAAAAGTAGGGGTTTTACGTATTTTAAGGCTAATTTTTAAGGAAAAACAGTAAGTAAAAAATTGATGTCAAAATTTCGGGGGGGGGGTTGAACCCCCCCCCCACTGGATACGGCCCTGCCCTTACAGTTCCTTGAAAACCACAGAACTTTCTGGGGGAAAAAGTTTTAACTTCAAACGGGGGCCAGAGGTCCTCCCCCAGAAAACATTTTTGGAAATTCCCCCCAAACTTGTGTTTATCTATTTTTAAACTCTATGGAGAGGAGAGAACACCAAAAGGGAAAAGCTTCTTGTAGGCAGCATAATTTTCAAGGGGATAACACTGGTTAAGGGATATCAAAATTTGAGAGGGGAGTGTGGGGGTTCTCCCCCAGACATTTTTTAAAAATTGTCTATTAAAGTTAGCGTTTAAAACCATTTGGGTAACAAAGAGAACAGTTCCTTGTAAACTACAGAATTGCTCTTTTGAAAGGACGTTCTCGTCTGAGCTTATGTTTAGTGTTTCATTTCTCCTCTTCTTTTTTATTCAGAAAAAAATTATGCCGTCAAAAATTTGCCGCCTACTAAAATTTGCCGCCGTAGGCTATAGCCTAGCTAGCCTATTTAGAAATCCGCTACTGACCCCCCTCTGGGTAGTTAGAACATGCTTATTTATGACCTTTTAAAATTAAATTTATTAGGAATATTCGATTTCAAAATTCTTAGTCCACCCAAAAAAAATAAATCCTGGATTCACCACTGCCAGACCCCTTATTTCTTGGAGCTCACGTTTTAAAAATTTAACAATTTCCATTAAAAAATTAACATCCAGTTTCGCAAAGTTCTCGCCCTGTAGGAGATGAGCCCAAATTTTGTACTCTCTGTGACATATGCAGTGCTGCCCTCTATCATATAATAAAATTAGAAAATACTGTTTTGAATTTTTGAATCCTCTTAGGCTTTTTCTCTGGGGAAATGCAGACATTTTAATTGCTTTTGAAATGCACTATTTATTTTTTAGTGTTGTTAGAAATATTTTTGGACAGATGTGAATTACATTTAACACAATTCAGATTTTAAAAAGTATTTCAGTGTTTGTCACCACATTCAAAATTTCGGGGATTTCTTTTGAAACATAGCTTTGAGGGACGAAGTATAATCTTTGAATTTTATTAGTTTCTAACTAAAGAAAATTCCTCTTTTTCAAAATCAACGAAGTCATTAATTTCTCATGATCAGGCGTGTGGGAATGGCAGCTGTTTTTTTCTCAACAACTACTATGGCGAATTCGTCGAAAGCAGACGACTTTAATGTTTTGATTAACAACGTCCCTGAATTAACCGAAGATGAAAAAATTACCCTTATTTCTGCTATGAAAAAAGCACAAGTAAAGTTAATTTAAAAATTTCTTCTCAAGTTCTTGTTAAAGCAAATGCAGTTTCTTGATTTGAGTCACCATTCCTTCTTACGATCATAAATTCAAATATCGAAACGGTGTAAACATTGTTTACCTTTTCCCAATCAGCTGAAGCAGTTCGGCATTATTGATCATGCTCTCATCTACTGATCATCAGAATGTCTCTGTAAGATATCTTCTATGACAAGGAAGTATAGATTTCCCGACACATTATTTCCTTATCTGAATCTTGCCGTTCAGTTATTTGTTTTCCTTATCATTTCGTATGAAATCCTGCTCTTTTTCATGAACGAGTGGGCTAACTGAAAGATTGTTTGTTGCCGATGAGTTCAATTTGCATGATTTTGCACTAAAAAGTAAATTGTAAGATTATATGTTGCATCTAATGCTTTGAGAGGACTATCTAATTCTTCCTAAATTTTTCATACACGAAATTTGCATGCTTCTGGCTGATATCCTTTAACATGGTAAACTTTTGTATGTTTTATAAGTCAGGGATTTTTTTTCATGTAAATTGAAATTCTATTGAATTCTATGTTAATAAACTAAATGTATCAGTGCTGTTTGCTCTCACAGAATGCATGAGCTATATGAAGCGCTGATAATGTTCTTTTAAAGAACTCTATAAATCAATGTTGTCATCTTTGTCCTTGTCATGATTGGGATGTACTGCACAAGCACCTTTAACTCATACTAATTTGTTGAAGAAAATATTTTTCTTTCTCTCGAATCAAGTTTGTTAAAAATCTTTATAATAATCTTAAGTTAAATAGAAATTATTATTTCTGATTCATTTTGGGATTGATGCTTAATTTATCAACAAAGATTTTATTCTTCAGGAACTAGATGCTCAAGAAAGAAATAAAATGAGGTGAGTTAAATTTGTAATTTTTATGCTCTGAATATAAATATAGCCCCTATTTAGAGGTCAATTCCATTTGTGACAGACATGACATCGGACACTATTTTGCTTTCGAATAAGTACTTAAAATAACTTATCTTAATTTTTTTGGTGTGCTGGCGCATATACATGTGAAAAAAAATTGAAAATACAGTACCAACTTTTTTGAAAAATTATTTTTATCTAATATAATAAAAGTGAATGTGTGTATGTGTATATTTGTCTTTTATACAAATCCACAGTTTTCTTCCGATCTGCACCAAACTTGGTACACCTACCTAAAAATACCCAAGGAAAAACATAGGCTATGTTTCGAAAACTTTTAATGACCTTTTGACCCCCTATTGACCCTTTTTATGGTTGTTTTGCTGAAATTGCTTTATTCCTCCTCAAGAAGAGATCTGCTCACCCCATTGTTACAAAAAATACATAATGCAAAATAACAAGTTTTTAAAAGAAAGATTAGATACAAGTCTAAAAATTGTAACAATAATCCAAAAATATAATTGAATGAAATTTAAAATTTTAAGACTGGTAATAAAGTATATTTTAAAACATTTTTATTTGAAAGTTCATCTAGATTTTATCAAAAGTTTCATGGAATGACATTGTTGTTAAAATAGTCTCGATGGAAATGAAAATGTAAATAAAAAAACAATCATTTATTGTAGCTTCAAGAAAGTGGATTTACAAAACAAAAACAATTGAAAATATTAAAGCCATTTCAACTCGAAAGATAATTTTTCATAAATTTCAAAATAGAATACGCTTTAGTTATTGAATACTTTCACTGAAAAAGTTAATTAAAATCCTGTATGATTGATCAAGGGTTCTAAATGGGCATATTTTAAGTAATTTTGGGAGATTTGTTTCTAATTTTTTAATTGGGATCATGAGGTTAAATGTAGAAATCGTTCAAATAATATAATGCTTCACAACTGGATGGATTTTATTACTTTTCACATGGTAAAATAAGGTATAAAATATATTGGAAATTTTAAAAAGAAATCCTAAAGCTATAACTCCACCCGTGCAAGGCCGGGCATATCAGCTAGTTTTAGAGTAAAAAGTTTGTTTTTTGTGACAGACATGACAACACATTTAGGTCATGTGTTTAATAGTCCCATAAAATCTAAAAAAAAGGTTTTACAAATAAATTTGATAATTTTTAGAAGGCAATGAGTGAATCTTTTTGAGTTCTGAGTTAACCAACTTTAGTTGGTTTATAGAGGCATGCACTTGCTTCTACAAGCCGTTTACGCCTTCTTGCTAAGAGTGGGTGTTTTTTTTAATAATATGATGAAAGAATAAAGATAACTATGATTGAAACAGGCTCGGACTGGCCATGCGGGCATTTGAGCAAATGCCCGTAGGGCCGCTACTCATCGAGGGCTGTTTGTGGGCCGCCTACAACTAAAATATTTTACAGTGGTATGTGGTATGAATGAAAAAGATCCTGTAAAAATGAATCCGCACTCCGCCGGAATTTCCAACTAGCGGCCCACAAATTCTTTTTGTGCGGCCACAAACCATTAATTTAGCAGCAATTAAATTCATTAATGATGGCATAAATTACTGAATTCAAAAACATATTATATTATTTTTAAAAATTTTATGAATTAATTTTCCTGGTTTCATCTTCAAGAATTCTACGGCATAAAAGGAGCTAACCTTTTCGGATGTCACCCAAAAGGGTCCCAAATGAGTTAAAACAGTACTTTTAAGAGTAAAATTTCCAAAAATTTTATGGGGGAGGACCCCCAGACCCCCTTTCTATTTAGAGCTACATTATTCACAATTTCTATCAATATTAAGTTCGTCAAGATGGAAATTCTTTCCAACCACTGAATTTACCAACAAAGTATTAAAAGTCTGTGTATCGAGTTTATTATGTATACAATTAGGGACTTCAAAGGTGGATTATAGACTATTTCTAAGAAGTCAATTTTCAAAAGAATTTCTTGGGAAGGTGATCCCCCCACCGAAATTTTTAATTCTATGAAGTTAAATTTTCAAATGCCCAGGCCGAAATTTCTTCCCAGTCCGGCCCTAGATTGAAATATGAAATTTGACTTTAAATATTTTTTCTTTATAAATTCTCTTGGAATTTCTGATCGTCTTGGAGGGATTCTTAATCTTTCATTGAGGTATTCCTAGTTTTTCCAAGAGTTCTTTTGTTCTTTGCTCTGCCTCTTCATTCATTTTGGTTATAAATTGACTAGAATTTTCATTCAATTGTGTAAATTTGCACCTTCTTCTTCTTCAGCAGCACTACAGCCTGGTGCAGGCCAAGGCTTTCTCCGTCTGCATCCTCCAGGCAGTACTACTTTTTGCCAGGTTTCTCCACCTGTTAACTCCCAGTAAATTCGCACCTAATTTTTTCTATTTGTTCTTTTGACTCGATCACAGAGGACTCGATTTCATCTTCTAATTCTTTCTCGGATTTATCTTTTGAATAGGTTGGGAATTCTTCGACATTTGATTTGTTCGGACTTATCTCTTTATTTGTATGTAGTTTCATTACATTTGTTATTCTTTTGTTTAGTTTTACTAATCTTTCCTCACTACTTTCTTTATCTTTTGATGTTTCTTGCTTTTTATCGATCGGATTGGATTGATCCATTGCATCTGCTTCAGATTCCATTGGTAATTCTTCTAAAGCTTGGTCTTTTACATCTGACTCATCTTTAGAATATTTCTTTAAGACTCGATCCAGCGCCTCCTCCACCCTGTTTGAGATCATATCTGCTGTCTTTCTTTCCAGGTCATCAAACTTGTTCCCTATCTCAGCCCGATGATCGGGCCGATCCACCTACTTTTTGGACGTAAAAATCTCAGTAATTATTTTTGTTAAATTCTCCACTACCTCTTCCAATCGGTCGATTCTCCTATTCAAAGTTTGAATGTGATCCTGGTCTCTTTTACTTTGATCTTGATATTGGCCTTGATCTTTTTCTACGTTCGTTGAGGGTCTTCTCAGAGGTATTTCTTTTGGTTTTGCCGCTTCAGAATAGGATTTATTTTGATTTACTAATATTTTCACTTCTTTAAAGGTTAGATTGTCTGACCTTGCTTTACTGATTATTTCACTTTGTCGCTTTATAATAGGGCATCTTATGTCCAATGAAAAATGATCACTGCTACCACATCTGAAACATACTTGGTTAGTTTTGTCACATTCAGAGGCTTCGTGAACCTCTGGCATTTCGCTTTTAATTCTTTACAGTTTACTTTAAAATGTCCAAACTCTAGACAGTTATAACATATTTTGGCTTATCTATAAATTTTGGGACTTCATGTATCACATATTCATATTTTACTTTCTTCCTCTGTATTTTTCCCAGTTCTTGGACTAATATAGTTGGGGTAGCCACATTTTCTCCTTTTTTCATAAAATGGATGATTTTATTTGATTGTATGCCTTGTGTCTGTAGGATTTCATCAATCTCGTTCAAAGAGGCTTTTGGATCCACACCTCTTACTATAAATTGGGTGGTAAGGGAACTCTCGAAGATGAAACCTTGTACGTTCTTTCCCTTTATTGAGATCTTCTTTATAACTCCAGTTGCTGATTCCACACTGCCCGCTGTTACTATTATTGTCTTGCCTCTATTAATATATACTTCGTCCTTGCAACTTAATATTCCCGCAAATTTTTTGATCAGGTCCTCTTGTCTTACCGTTAACACTTCAGAGTTGGCGCTCTTTAAACCTATTTTATTTTTGTGGCGCCATTTTCAAAAGCGATCTTTATCTTTTCTTCAATAGGCAGTTTGCTCACAAATATTCTGTCTTCTCTGACTTTTTTGTCTCTATTCTTGTCATCTTCCAAGTGGTTTGCCGACCACTTGAGTATTTTTTGTATCTTCTATTTGCATGTTTTCATTTTGTTCTTCTATGGGCTCCACCTTGCTTTCCTCAGTAAGGTGAGAGTGATATCCCTTGAATTGAAAACTCAAATTACTACTTGTTTGCTTACAAGTCGCCATTCAAATAAAGAAAGTTTTATGAAGAAGAAATAAGTTAAGTCTTTAAATGAAAAACCTCAGTAAACTTCAACACAATTTCAAACACCAACCATCCGACCTAAGCCTATCATCCCCGATTCGTTTCGTACGAATTTCGTGAATCTTTTAAGGGGTAAAAGAAAAATTAAAATTCTTTAATTATTTCAGTGTTTTAAAATCCATCACAGTTGGGCTAATTTGAACTAATATTTCGTTTTCAAAGTTAGTAAAAAGTAATTAGCACACTATATAAACTCTAAATATATATAATTTATTTTGTTATTTTTATCAAAGTCCATCTAAGTTTTATTTGATTGAAATTTTAAAAATGCTTCTCATGTCAACTTCCGGGTGAAATTGACCCAGAAAGAGTCCTACAGCCACCATGTTTACCCACTCTACAGCTCAAATGATGGCAGACAACCATATAGTAGTAGATCTAATTACTAATATTATTAGATCCTAAGATAAATATATTTAGCAGATTATTATTTTAGGAACTAATAATAATGATATTAATACTAGTTAGATCTCTATGGTTGTTAGTCATCATTTGAGCTGTGGGTTAACATGGCAGTTCAAGTTATAATTCCCTGGAATTAAAAGTACTGTACTCTTTACCCATACTGTAAAAAATCCATAGCTTAATTTGAATGCCAAATATTTAATTATTACGAAATTAGAGTTGCCTTCAGTAGGATAGCCATCTAATATTAGCCATACCATGGGTTCATCTAGAAAGAAAAAGGGTCCGTTTTAGGACCCTTCGCGAATTCCAATTCCCAAAAAGGGGCCGTTCACAAAATTCTCAAGATCAAAACTGGTTGGAAAATTTTTTTTAAAATGAGTTTCCATAATTTAGGGCCAATTTCGAAAGTTATGAATGCTGTGGTTGTACTAACAAGCCCTTCATTTTTGCAAAATTCCATTTAACTTTTCACAAAATTCTTAAAACAGGACCCTGACAGAAAAACCTAGATGAATAATGTGAATGTCTTAAGTCAAAAGGACTGAAGCATAGCTACCTACTTATACGGAATGTCCATAAAATTTATGGATTTTCACCAAGTTTTACGACTTTACGGATCAACCTGAAATTTTTACTAAATTTACATTTTTGTCATTTTTTTCTCTGAAAAAACTTTTTTGTTTATGGAGTGTTCCGTTCCTTCCGTGATTGTTTTAGACGGCTCCGCCGTAGGCAACAACTTGAAGTTGGCTATTTCTCGTGTCAGTATTAGGATGTAGGAAAATAACTCTAAAGTGGTCAAAAGCCAACATGTCTGATGTTCAGAATAACATCGAAAAATTCATTGAAAAGCCGAAAAATAGCAGTTTTTCTCTAAAAGTCTGTTTTATCAGCGACTGCTTTCTACAGGTGCCTAATTAAAGTCGGCTTCTTCTCACATTTTAGTTGCAATACTTTCCATAAAATTCACTAAATTCTATTGTTGTGTTTCTGTGTGATGCATATTTTAATTTCAAACACTCTTATTTGTTTCTCTAGTCGACCCTTGGAAGGGCAGCTTTACAAGTACACCAATGTTGTGAAAGGCTGGCAGTATCGTTGGTTCATCCTAAATCCAGAAACTGGTATTCTTGAGTATTACATGGTATGAAATTTCGTTTAAGTTTATACTGATACAGTATAACCTCAATATCTGGAAATCAAAGGTGGATCCAAAAAGGGTTTTGAGTTAGCAAGTTTTTCAGATAACAAAGAAATAGAGAAAGGCCTATTTTTTCCGAAATAACAAGGTTAAACTATATTACTGAATAGTTTTTATTACATTCTGTCTTTTTAACAGTTGTCAAATTTTGATTTCTATTTTTCTTAATAAGACACAGTGAAATCCTGTTACAAAGAATAACGATACAACAAAAAATTGGTGGTACAACTTTAGAATTAGTCCGCTTTTTGAACGGTCGCCGAATCGGCGATATTTCATGACCTACAGGTCGTGAAATCGTAGGTAAACATGGTGGCCGTGTTTTAAATACGGCGGCCGGCGCCAAGGTCGCCAAAAAGTCGACTTATTCTAAAGCTGTTCTGAAAAATCTTGTTATTTAAGAGTCCAGAAAGTCCCTAACCGGTTTTATTTGACTTATCAAAATACTGTTACTAGGAAGAAGTTTTACGATGCTGTAAAGTTCTAAAAACGGGATTTTACTGTACCTACTTATCTTGGATATTATCTTAAGCATAAAAAAATAACTAAAAATTTTGAAGCTAATTTGTTTTTATTTAAGAACGTTTTGTAATTTGTTTTCACTTAAAGGAACCTTGTTTTAAAACTTGTTCTATTTAGTTTTAAGAGTACTTACTTGAGGGTTTGCTGCACATAGTAAATTAGCATAAAGCTAGAAAGTAATCTTACCTTCTAATCTCTTGTCTTTCAATTTAAGATGATCATGGTTTTCCAGGGATAGTAAAAATGTTTAAGCTTTATTATTATTATTTTTGTATTTTGATTTAGTTCGCTTACTGTTTCAATTTGATTCTTTCTGCAGCTTGATGAAGTCAAGAAAAAAAGGCCAAGAGGTGCTATTTTTTTAGCTGTGAGTAAAAAATCAATTAAATTATTTTTTATTGTTTTTTAATTATTATTAATGTTGATCAATAGTAATTTAATTTTTATCTTCTCACACCCATACATGTTCTTCACAGAAATACTACACTATGTTTCTAAATTTAATTTCTTAGCTTCTGTTTTTGTGGCTTAAAGTTTAATTATTACATTGTTTTGAAAATTTAAGTGTTTGATGTATAATTGATTTCCGTCCCAAAATATCTAATATTTTGCTATTATGTTTATTAGGCTTTATTTGGTGATTCTCTTGTTCATTTTTCATCATTTGATGTTTAAAAACTTTAGGGTGCTGTCATATCTCCCAGTGATGAAGATGGGCAATCATTTGCTATTAGTGCAGCCTGTGGAGAATTGTATAAACTAAAAGGTATCAGAAGTCAACTTTTCTAACAATCTGTTTTTTTTAAAGTAGAATACATAGAGTAAGGAGCATTTTTTTGTAAAGTCAACATTCTTTAGTAAATTGAATTAAATTAACATAACAGGAGGGGAATTCCGTTGGCCCCAGGCGAGCTTAGGCAATGTCACCCATTGCTCTCTATGGCCAATTAATTGTATTACTTTATATTTGATACTCATACAATACAAGTCTTTAACACACACTCTAGTGTCTACTTTAAAAATGGGGAGATCATTGTTTACTTGTTTTATTTGAATCAGCTGTATAGTTAACAGTTAACTATACAGAAACTTAACTAGACTAGAATTTCTAGTTAACTTAACTAGAAATTGATTTTTTGTGATGTACTCTTAATTATGTTTAACTTCCATAGCCAATGATCCTAAAGAACGACAGTTTTGGGTAAACAGAATAAGAGCTGTGGCTGAGCATCACACTAAAAACATAGCAGAAGTGAGTGTTTAGTCAATATTACAATTTTAAATTCATAATGGGCCTGTCAAAACCAAGTGTCGTCAAATCTTTTTGCAGAAAAATCCTCCTTTACCTCCGAGAGAACACAGAACACCACTCTCCATCATTGATGTCAGATCCACGGGATCTTCAACTGAATTGCAGTCGACATGGTACACAGGTTTCAACAGCAACAGCATCAAAGATTCTCATCCCACCAGGAGAAAATCCACTCGAAAGTCTAAGACTCAGGTCCAGTCTCAGACTACAATTCAGTCTACTGGCTCTGTCACAGAGGCTTTGAACAATGTCCGTGATATGCTGAGGCAAACCGAAATGTTTAATTCTACTCTTGCCAAAAAAATTGAGGTATACTGTTATGTGTGTTTGAAGTTAAGCTTTGTCTTTGAATATGTTGTTGCTTAAAGTAAGTGATTTCACTGCATTTCAGGTACTTCCTCATACTGGAAATGGTCCAAAATGCTGTGATACTGTAAGTTTATACTACTTATACAGGAGGGATTTTTAAGTAAATTTTATTTCTAAAGCAAAATGTTAACTAGGACATATAATCTGTTTCTGTGGGTATAAATGTGTGAAAAAATGCTTTAAGGGAAGAATCGCAACACTGGATCATTCCTGGCAACTTATACTGGATAGTAGTTTAATACCTATAACACATTACCTTAGAAGGATAACTTTCTTTCAGTGGCGAATCCAGTAGGGGGGCTGTGGGGCTGCAGGCCCCCCAGGAGTAAGACATTCAAGTTTTGGTAATAGCAATAAAGCCAAAAAGAAATTTCAACACGTTACAGACATTCGGTGGTGTTACCCAAAGGATCTCAAAATGAATCGGAACCCTACTTTTAAGGGTAAAAATTCCAAAAATTTTCTCCATTCCAGAGTCACGCATCGGTTCCTTTTGGCTGGGGAACCTCCACCGACTTGCCCTCATTGCCAGAGTATTTTAACTATCAAGCACATTTTAACCTCATGCCCTAATTTATCTTTATACTACGTTCGCTTTTTTAAAACTCCATCACCCATTTTAGCTGAACTTTTAGGTACTCCTCATCATCCATCATTATTTATGTTTTTAAATGTAATTAGAATAATCCACGATATTTAATTCCATATTTCTAGCATCTCAAATTGATTTTACCGTATAAATTTTTTTATGAATGGCGTATAGAGTACGCTCGACTACGGGCTTCACGCCCGCATCTTTTAAACCTTTTAAATAAACTTCATCTTTTTAATATTGGTTGGAAACCAACATGACTCTTAATTTTAATATATTTTTAACTATTGGTCTTGTGTTTGGCGCGGAATGTCCGATATAGGGACCTTGCGCCATAAAACCCAAAACAACCAACCGACCAAAAATTTTCTGGGGTAAGACCCCCAAACCCCCTCTAAATTTTGGAATCTAATAAGTACGGTTTTTCCTTGAAACTTAAGGGATTTACAAGGAGTGATCCTCTTTGATGTAACCTAAAGTGTCTCAACATGAGTTAAAATGCCCTCTTTTATGGCCAAAATTCAAAAAACTTTCTGGAATAGGAACCCCTAAACCCCCTAGAAATTTTCCAATCCATAATACTATAAACTTTTCTCCTTGAAAATTCTGCCTCTTACAATGAGTGATGCTATGGGTGGAATCTAAAAGGCTTCAAAATGAGCTGAAACACTATTTTGAGGGGCAAATTTTCAAAAATTTTCTGGGGGAAAACCCCCAGACCCCCCTTTTACATGGAGTTTACATTTTTATACAATTTTGAAATTTAGTGCGCCAAAATTGAAACCTTACCAAGTCATCTCTCTCCTAAAACTTATTATTCCTAACATAAGACCTCAGAAAAGATGTGGAGTAACCCCCTTAACAAAAATCAAAGGTCTATGCAAAAATCTGGCTACGGCACTGGCAACCCCCCTCCCCTTTTCAGTTGCCTACATTAATATTTGGATAGCCCGTAATAGCAATAAAGTTATTTGTGAAACTCAGCCCCCCCAGACAAAAATCCTGGATTCGCCACTGCTTTCTTTTAATATTTTTTCCTAAAAGTTCCCTCTTAAGTTAGAGTACAGAAAAAAGCATTAAAATTTTAATAGATGTAACATATGGGTAAAAAAGAAACTAAGAAGGGAGACCCTCAAATTTCCACATTTTGTGATTTATGTCCCAAGACTTTTTCTATCTGTACAAAAGTTAAGAACATTCATAATGTTTTGATTTCTTCTTTTTTATTTAGAATTTACTCCTGCTCAAAGCTACTTCAGCAGCCACGTTGCTCACTCTTCAGCAATGTTATTCTATACTGCAACATCAACAGGTAGGAAAAAAGGCTTTTTCTTGCAGTCAATTTCTTCAAATTTGTCTACTTGCCTGAACCTTTAACCCAGCGTTACTCGCGCTAATCGGACTCACGCGGTTACTCGCGTCGGGCCTGCAAGGCCCGGTCTGGCTGTGCTGTGAGTTATTTCGTTATTGTAGTTTATCAATACACCGACCAAGCTCCTTACCCATTCAATAACAAAAGCAAAGAATGTAAGGGAGGGGGAAACTGGAATGGAGTTATACAAGTCATAAAACTGTCACGGGCTTTCCATTGAAAATTCTCGCACCTATTTTCCTTTGCTTATCCCCTGAAATTCTGTAAACCCTCTAGCAGTTCCTTGAAATTTTGTACACAGATATTATGGACCCCTACGTATGGTCGAGAATAGGTCAACAAAGTATGAAGGTCAAGGGTGATTTTCTAAGGCAGGAAAAACGCGAGAACAGAAAGTGGAAGATAAGTTATATTTAAAACTTCTTTTTAAGGTAGATAATTGCCTAAAACATCTCAGAAAACCAAATACAATATTTCATATGAAATAATTACATTTTATTAAAATAAATTGCAGAAAAATATAGATTTTAAGAAGGTGCATTGCAGGGTAAACTGGAGATCAGTAAGCGAACTATGAAAAGTTTGAACGCATATAAAGCGAGCAAAATTAGCTCGAGGACAAACATTTTTGCATTTTTCTGTATCAAAATTTACCAAATTAAAAGTTAAGTAATAAAAAATTTGAATTTTTGGGTCAGAAATTGAAAAATAATGCAACAATGCGATGCGCTTCAAAGTCGAAATTAGTAACACGGTTACTCGCGCTGGGCCTGAGTGACCCAAAAACTGTTTTTTTTCCTAACAGAATAAAACAAAAATCCGAAAATGCCTTCTTTGTGTAGAAGGTCATCTAGAACTCAGCTACACTGGGTTTGGTCCATTTCAGTATTAAAGAGTAGGGTTTACAGAGCTTTAAAGAACTGCTCGGGCCTTGCAGGCCCGGCGCGAGTAACGGCGGGTTAAAAGAGTACAATTTAGACTGCTTGATTTATTCTGATTTTGTATTTCTATGATGTTCCACTCAATTTTTCTTATTAAATATTTCTTTTTCAAAAAATGTATTTAAATCCTATTTCATTTACAATTTACTTTTTAAACAGGTTGCTATAAACTTTCCTAAGGAGCCAATTGAATATAAATCTGAGCCTTTAGATTCATACAGGAGCTTAAATGAACAAAGGTACTTAATTTCTACTCTATTGTCATATTCTAGCATAAATCAATAATGTATTTTTTTTCTGATCCATATATGTTTATTGGATAGATAGTTCTCTTAAAAAGAATCAATCTTAATAAAGAAAGAAACTTGTGCAAAACAATTCATTGATATTTCTGACCTCTTAAATCCTATTTCAGTAATTTTTAAATAAATAGATTTTTTAGTTCTATTGATTTGTTTCTTTTCCACTCTACATACATTTTATCTTATGTTCAACTTCATTTTAGTTTAAATAATGAAGTTCCTCAACGATCAAGAGACTCATCTGTAAATATCGGTAAGTTAATAATTTTTATTTGCACAAGCAGTGGTCGCAGTTGTCCCCTAAATCCTATATTTTGGTGAAAATGCCAAAATATGACCCATATTTTTAAAAGTACATTTTGTCCTGTATTTTCGTCATTTTTTTATAAACCTTTACAAAGAATTCTGAAAATAATTTCTTTTATTTGGTTTCAAATGTGATAGGCAACTTATAACTTGAAAAAGAAAAAGCTGTAGTTAAACAACTTGCTCCTCCCTTTGCCTCTTCTCCTCATGAAGCACGTATCATCGATGGCGTGTTTATTCATTGTCAAGTGATTGACAGCTGGAAGAGAAGATTCACATGGAGTAACGTGTAATGCACATGGTTTTTTAATTGTGATCATAGCAATTTAGAGGCTGTCTACTATTTTTTATATAGATCTCAGCATTGAGGATCTCGGGCTGGAACAGTCATGAATCATTTCATAGAAGGAAATGTACAACCTTGAGTAACGTTTGCCTCTTTTTTTTTTCAAATGAAGCTTGAGTCATAAATTACATTTCCCACTATACTCAAAAATCATAGACAACCTAACACTGATGAGAGACGAAGGGAATGAAATTGTATAAACAAAGAGATTAAAAACTAAGATAAAAATTCATCTTTACGGGGTTCTTGTTGCTGCAGAATTTACTATGAAATTTATGTTAATAGCCTTCGTCCGTTTCAATGCAGATTTTGTTGAGATTTGCAGTGTGATCATTGTTAGTGCTATGAATTAATGTAAAACACCATGATTTGAAGTATTTCATAAAATTATATTAATTTATATTTGTTTTTAGTATAATTTTAAATGTCCTATATTTTTTACACGTGATTTGTCCTATATTTTTTCAAACCCTTGCTGCGACCACTGTACAAGACAAGTAAGGTTATAGTTTTAAATTTTAACATTCTAAAATTGTAAGCTTTGTATGTAAGAATTAATAACTGGGTCCTTTATTCTTTCCCTATTGCTTTCTTTCAGATCCTAGTGGTGAAATCTCAGATAGTGAGGATGTCGAAGAAAAAGCAGCTGCTATTGAAGGAGAAAGACATTCAGTTTTAATGAATTTAATGTCACAACTCAAGTTGGGAACAGATTTGACTAATGTAAGTATTGATGCTGATGCCATGCATGAAAGTAGCAAGGGTGTTAGTATTAAAGCCCTGGATCTCTACCTTAAGTAGCGACATCACGCTCAATCGGACGCCATTTTGGGGAGAACTCACTACTAGTCTGGATAGTCTAGCTCGGTGGTTCCCAAAGTGGGTTCCGCGGAACCCTGGGGTTCCACGAAAAAATTTAGGGGTTCCATGGGACAAACTTTATTTCATTAAAAAAATTAGAATGATGTAAAAAAAAATAAGAATGGACAGCGCAGCCCCCCTTGGACCCAAAAATGTTCTCAAAGTGAGTTAAAACCTTACTTTTACCAGTAGAATTTCAAAATTTTTTGACCCCCCCACGGAATCACAGGGGGATCATGCGCGATACCTTTTTGGAAAATCCTCAACATTTTGACATTTTTTGTTAAAAGATAAAGGTTATGGTCTGGAAAATTCCCCTCTTGACCCTAAAAAGCTTCTTAAAATGAGTTAAAACTCTACTTTTACAAGTCAAATTTCAAAATTTTTCTGGGGGAGGACCCCCATACCCCCAGCGGTACCAGAATCTTGCGTGATACTTTTAAAAATCCTCAAGAATTTGACATTTTTGCCAAAAGGTAAAGATGATTGTCTGGAAAAGTGCCCCCCCCTCTGGACCCGCGCCTGGTTTCATTTAATATTATATAAAATTTGGATAAGTCGTTGATTAAAAAATATTCAGGGTTCCGTGATCCTTGGTAACAAATTTGGGGGTTCCACGACCAAAATAGTTTGGGAACCACTGGTCTAGCTTATCGTCACTAGTAGTGAGTTCTCCCCAAAATGGCGGCCGATTGAGCGTGATGTCGCTACTTAAGGTAGAGGATCTAGGGCTTTAGTTAGTATTACCTTTTCAGCTTTTAATTTACCTATTGGTGGGAATATAATGATATAAACATTGTTTCTTACGAATAGTTTTTTTATCTTGCAATAGCAAGATTAAAAATATCTTCCATTTAGCAATATCTAAACGACTTTCATGTTCATTTCAATATTCTCATTAACAATTTTTTAGGTTGTTTTGCCTGGTTATATATTAGAGCCCAGGTCACTTCTAGAAATGTTTGCAGATTCTTTCCGTCATCCTGATTTGCTAGCCAAGTAATACTTGTTTTTAAATTTTTCTGTATTTTATCTCTGACTTTGAGCTTCTAAATTTCAGTAAGAAAATTTTGATAGTGAATGTTTTTGAGTGCACTTTGCTTTGAATATTAATATACTATCGTTCTCCTAGTTTTAACAACATCCTCTTGTATTCTTAATATTTTTTTCAGTATAGTTCGGATATGAAATTTTGGTTCGGAAATTGATTCTATTTATAATATTTGATTTCCTTGTGAAGATTTAAGCATAGGGACAAGACAAATCTTCCCTAAAAAATTTAAAGGGGTGCTGTCATCTATCTAAAATTGAGAACTACACTTTTTCAAAATTTTCTGTGCAAAAATTTACTGGTATTCCAAGTAGGATGCAACAGACAGGGTATTTTTATTTTTTTGTCTGTGAAAGCAAAGAAAATGTTTGCAAATGAATGCAAATTTTGTTTTGCAAATGAAATTTTTAAAATTTAGAAATTCAAAGAATGATTTAATCATAAATATTGGTCATAAATTGTTCTACTCATATTTTTTAAATATTTCAATAACACATATAAGGATTTTCATCTGGTATTAACTTAAAATAACATTAATTTTTTTCTACTCTGAAAACATTTTCAGGACAAAAGTATTAGTATTTTCCCCATAATTTTCAAATACAAATTTTTTGTGGCAGCTTGTTTGTGAAATTGAATTACTTGAGCTAAACCTACTAGAAAACTTTTTCCTCCAATTTACAATTATAAGGTACTAACGTGCTTATTCAAAAAATTCGTAGGTTTTCTTGAATGTACTTTTAAATCCCAGGATATGTCCTGGATGAAAATATTCAACAGGATTTTTGTTGTCCTGGATATAGTCCATAGTAGGATTATATTTGATGTTTTTATATGATGAATTCAAGACTAACAATTAAATACTTTATCTCATGAGAAACTTATATTTGGTTTTAGGCTATTTATATGTAATTTAAATCTCACATTCATACAAAATCTTTATTTCTGTTGCATGATTTGGTTTCAGAATTCCTGACTGCCCCACCCCAGAATCTAGAATGGTTGCTGTAGTAGAATGGTATTTAACGTCTTTCAGCGCAGGACGAGAGGTACAATTGTTTATATTTTCTAATTTTTTAAAATATTTGTTATCTTACAAAATCTAGTTCTAAAGTTCTGAATCCTTTTCTAGCCTTCATCATCAAAAAAGCCCTATAATCCTGTTCTTGGAGAAGTATTCAGATGTTCTTGGAACATCTATGAAGATGAAAATGATGAAAGTCTTGAAAGTTTGTACAAAGTCACTTATGTTTCTGAACAAGTATCACATCATCCTCCCAGTAAGTTTTTACTTTTTATTGCATTTTTTGTATTGAATTAATTGTTTTTGTTATAAATATTCGAGAGAAATTTCCGGGCTGATAGACCATGGTATATAAAGATATTTTCCAGTTGTTTCTGCACTCTCCCATACATGTGATTCTTCAGCCAATTGGCGGAAATCCGCCAATTTGCTTTGCAAAATTAAAAGTCCGGCAGTTCGATTTGCAAAACTCAAATTCCACTTTCTGATTTTCCAATTATTTTTTTACTGAAAATCCTGGCCGTGGAGGTTGCCTAGTTATAAATACTAAGTAAAATCGAAAAGTTATCGGAAGTAATATGAAAAGCAGTTAATATTTAAGCTCAAAAATGACTAGCATCTCGAATCGTAGAAGCCAATGTGCAATGTACCCCCTCCACTTAAAATGAAGGAAAATATAGGTGCCATCAAAATTTTTTAAAAATATTTTCAGCCAATATAATGTCAGAGTAATCACATGTATGCTCTCCTTTGGATGACATTGAACCACAGCCCATCAGATTAGAAATTTCTTTCATAAATAATTTTAGGAAATTATCATCATTTTACCACCATTGATTAAATAATATATTTTTTGTTATTAATTTAATATAATCTTACCTTTAATAAAAATATCCTTTCACAATTCACTATGCGAAGACTGGCTTGATTCGGTCTCCAATCAAATTTTTAAAAATAATAGTTCATACAGTAACGGACCCTTTATCCGGGAACCCAAAATCCGGAAGGACCCGAAATCCGGCTCGCATTTAGAATTTGTTTTTTTATATTTTGAAGACTTTTTAGTGAGTAAATGCTGTTACGACGCGCAATGATTGCGCGCGCCTTTTGCGACATCGTCTCGGTGCGGAATGGGACGATTCGGCGCGGGCCGACGCGGCCGAATCGTATCGTCCCCGCGCTTAAACGGCCGTTCCAAAATCGGCTTCTGCCTCGCAATCGATTCTTGCCGCGACGACCCACGTGCTTTGCCGGATCTGTTACGATTGGATGCGCCGCTCCTTTTGTGACATCGTCTCGGTGCGGAATGGGACGATTCGGCGCGGGCCAACGCGGCCGAATCGTATCGTCCCCGCGCTTAAACGGCCGTTCCAAAATCGGCTGCTGCCTCGCTATCGGTTCTTGCCGCAACGACCCACGTGCTTTGCCGGAAGTTTTTTTTTTGCTGGATCCGTTACGATAGGAACGGACTATGTCGTTTCAGCGGGTATTTTGGTTTTGCTAAAGCAGCTGCGTCTTTAATGGCGTTTTTTCCGGAACGGATCCGAAATCCGGAAAATTCCGAACTCCGGGATAATGTCGGCCCCGAGCTTGCCGGATAAAGGGTCCGTTACTGTATTATTAAATTTAATGATCATTTGTATATTTTGTATTATATATGATTTGAAGTTTTAGATTTTATGAATTTTTATAGTTTCTGCATTTTATGTTGAGTGTCCAAAAAAGAAAGTTGCCTTGAGTGCACACATGTGTGTGAAAGCAAATTTTCTGACTTCTTATGCTGCAGTTAATTTTACTGGTGAAGGTAAGATTTTGGTCTTTATTTTAATATTAACAAGTGTATTTCTTTTTATAAAGTTTTATTAATCATGTAATAGTTGTTTAAATAAACTTTTGCATGGAAAGAGTTATAATTATAACTAAAAAATTATAAATTAAATATTTATTGCTTAGACCAGGAGTGACCACCCTGCGGGTCGCATGTAGCCCACTTGAAATAATTTTGCGTCCAGGCAGAATTTTTTAAACAAAAGTTAAAGTTTTAGATTAAGTTGAGGCTCTCCGAAATTCAGACAAAGTGTACCAAAACGAGTTAAAAGCCTGTTATAATTAGAGTCGAATTTCCAAAAATTTTCTGGGGGAGGACCCCCAGACCCCACTTTGGTGCTAGGGACTCTATTATTCATAACTTATCCAGGTGTGGATCTTACCTAAAATTTTATTTAAAATGTTGCATTGAACCCCTATTAAATATGCATAAAGGCTGAGGAAGATTTTGGAATACTCTTTCCCAGTGCAAAACTCTAGCTTTGATTTTTAGAAAAAATTTGGGCCCCTCAAAAAATAAATTTCTGTATGCGCCTCAGGTGGGGGCTTAATTCGCTTTTAAGTAGTTCCTAATGTTTTTAACGGCAACTGTTTAGTTCCATAAAAGGTATTCTTGGGATGACTCTTAAAGGTCAATTTAAATTAATATTTTATTTAGGAAACTGTCAAACTAAGCAAGGGTCAAACTAAACAAAATAAACCTCCCTAATTTATACCTAGTGTATTTGCATATTCACAATGCCTGTAAGGTTTTTATACTTACATAACAATGTGCATGCATGTGGACTTGATTTTTACTGTTTTTTGAAAATTTTAATAAAATAATAACTGGGGATAGAATCCATGAACTGCCGCATGCTACGCTGGCATCCTACCACTGCTCCAGCGGGGATTCAGTAACTTTAAAACTTATTAGGTATCAGGGTTGCTGATTTTTTTTAATAAAAATTTTTTGATATTTGATTTAAATCTGATTTTCTATAATTTAATTCAGATTTTATTTTGCTCAAATGACTTACTAGTTCCGAACTTCCTGAAACTGGTGAAATATATACTGATATTGTAATTTCGATGTGATATAGTTTTTAACTTAAATTTTATAGGCGATATAACTTTTTTTAACTGGTTGGAAGCCCAGAGTCCTTTGGAATAATTAGAATCTAGAATAAAATAAAATATAGGATGCTTTCATGAATAGAAAGACAAGTAATTAATGGACCTAATTTTTCTTTTCAGTTTCTCTCAGTCTCTTGACCCATGGAGAAACTTACACTTTTACATTTCCTTGTGCCTATTTACGCTGCATTCTTACTGTGCCTTGGATTGAACTCTGTGGCCGTGTGTCTATATCTTGTCAATCTACTGGTTACAATGCATCTGTAACTTTTCAAACAAAAGTAAGATTCTTTTTATTTATGACTACAAATTTGAAACATTATGTTCCAATAAAAATGAAAAATAGCTTGGTCAAGTTTTGGGAACATTATAATTGATCATTACTGGGTAAAGGCAGTACTATTACCAGTGGCGGCTCGTGAGTTTATTAATAGGGTGTTCACAATAATTATATAAAAAATAAAATTTCCATTAATCCATTTAAATTAAATTAATTTAAATGGATTAATGGAATTTAAAATTTAAATAAAATTTCCATTTCCATTAATCCATTTATGTCATAAATGTCATCTTTAAATTCTCTTTGTAAGTTCCTTTCTTTTCCTTCTGTAACTTGGACAATGGTCAGATGAGGTTTATTTCAACTTTTTTTCTCAGTGGCAATTGAGAAAAATACAGATGCTTTAATTCAAACACGGAAATTTTACTTAAAGTCATCATTTAAAAAAACATCCTAATTAATAACAAAAGTATTAAAATATTTTGATGAAAAGATTTAAATTGTATTTAAAGAGTGCTCTTACTCGTACTTTCCAACTAGCCGATAAAATCACTTTTATCAGACGTCAAAAAAGAAAGCTGTACCTCAAAAGTGAAAGCCTCGGCACACTAAATCTGTGCTAACGGAGATCTCCTGCGCGTTGCCGCAAGCTCAAATGATCTCCGGCGAGCGGTCGGGGTCTCCTCAGATTCTCATATTTTTTTCGCTCACACGTGCGAAAAGGGAAAGAAAAATAAAAGTTCAGTCTTTTTTCGATTTCTTTCGCGTTTCCGGTAATAAATTTTTCTTATTGAGGAGAGAAGGGGGGAACATAATTCTAAGTATAAAAAAGAAATTGAGAATAAATTTCCTTTGATATTTATTTATCTTTATATTCGATTTTTGTTCTACTTTTTCAGTGGGTGTTCACGTGCTCCTGTGCTCCTATGGACGAGCCGCCACTGACTATTACTCTTCTTGAAGTACTTATTTACACTTGAAAGTGTTGATCTTGTTTTATTGAACAGTATTAAATTCAGGTGCGAATCCAGCATGACTCCAAGGGGAGGGAGCACTTTTCCAGACCATCGCCATTACCTTTTGACTAGGGTTCTAAATATTTCTGAAAGAATCGATTCCGGAATCGAATACCTTGAAGGTATCGAATCTTGGGAATTGTACTTAATTTTCTAATTAATACTGATAGTTATTAACAATTTTGTTCACTGATTAATTAGTATTTTTGATAATTATTTAGTATTTTGCAGTAGGAATTGAATCTTAGGAAATCATACTTAATTTTGTAATTGATTCAAATAATTATTAACAATTTTGTTCACTAATTAACTCATATTTTGCTGATTATTAATTAAATTAATAATAATTACCAATTATCTTTGATTTGTGATTGAAATAGATAAGCATGTTTCTACTCTTTCGATACTGGCTCTAAGGAATCGATTCCAGGTTGGAATCAAATCGAAAGAATCAAACCTCTGGAATCGAATCAAACCATTTTTTATATCCCTACTTTTGACACAAAATGTTGGGGATTTTCTAAAAAGTATCACGCAAGATCCCCTTGGGGTACGGTGGGGGGGTATAGGGGTCTTCCACAGAAAAAAATTTTGAAATTTGACTTGTAAAAGTAGGGTTTTAACTACTTTTGAGAACATTTTTTGGTCCTAGAGGGTGGCACTGTCCAGACTGCCACCCCCCCTGAATCCACGCCTGATTAAATTAAATTTTTTGTTTTAGCCTCAGCAATCGGGTACTCCTCACAAGGTTAGTGGAGAAATAAAACACCTCGATGATGTAGTCTATCGCATAAGTGGTGAATGGAACAGCTGTTTACAGTTTAATTCAGCTGGAGATGTGAGTAAAAATTCATGGGAAGTCATATGGAATGCTGTTTTGGAAGAATCTTACCATCCATTTATTTTTATAGGGCTCAGTCTACTCCATAAATGTTCAAGAGCTCAAGAAATACCATAAGCATGTACGACCTTTGGACCAACAAGATCCTTTTGAATCCCGCCGTTTATGGGAATCAGTCACTAAAGCTTTGCTGGAGGAAAAGTATGATGTTGCTGCTGTAGAAAAACAGAAGGTAACACCTTATTTTTCAATCCCTAAAAATCCCATTAGCTAAAAATAATACAGTTAAACTCCACTTTCGTATTGGAACATGAAACTGAACAAATAGTTAACTGCATGGTTTCTGCGCACCTGGAAAGTCATGGATTTCAGAAAAAGTAAAGGAAAGTCATGAGGCTTTTAAATTCCTAACTCGAAAAAGACTAAAATATTATTTTTTTTAGATTAAACTTAATTTCCATCTTACCAATGTTGCTTATAGTAAACTTGTAAGTGTGGAAAGAAGTTTAATCTAAGGGTGGCTCAATACAGCAGAAATATACAGTATTAGGATTTTTTAATTCAGGTATTTTATTAGGGTATTAAGTATTTCAGAGGTATTTTAATTAAATAATAAATTTAAGAAAATTTTTAAAGCATTGTTTCTTAATTTTAGGTGGAAGAAGAACAAAGAAAAGAAGAAAAGCAAAGATCTGAGTCTGGTTCTGAATATATTGGAAAGGTATTATTTGAATATCTTAAATCAATTTTTAGGTTTTTATTTATTTATTTTCATACTAAATTATTAGAAAGTATCCATGTTTTGATGTGCTAATTAACTTGGTTCAATTTCTTTCGAGAAAAAAAACTCTCTCCCAATTCTATTTGTATCATTGATTAGTTTAAATTTTTCACAGCTTTTTAAAATATAAATTTTTCTTTAGTTATTCTACAAGGAAAATGAACTTTGGAAATATAAATATCCACTTACATAGCATAAAGATGGGAAGAAAATGTGATAATTGAAGGAATACTTCTGTTCTAGTCTTTCATGACTTTTATCACATAAAAAAACTTGGGTATGTGGAATTGCTAATGTAACAATCTCCATTTGTAACAATTGTTATTGAACTCTTCATAATCATTAATTTATATACTCTGCATGATTAGTATTTCAATATCATTCTATTTAGTTTTTCATAGTTTTTACATGGTCCTGTTTTTCTACTTTCTTACCTACTACTTATAAAGTACAAATAAGTGCAGCTAGCTACCTTACCTTGGAACCTGGACTTTCTTACCATTAGTGTACCAGATTCATTCTATAAATAGATCTGGATCTTGCACTCCTCTGCTCATTTGTGAATTCTCACATTAGATATCTTATTTTGTTATTGTTGCTTTTTAATTTAATTTTAAAAGAGATTTGTAGTATTTGTTTCAACCAATGTGAGCTTTAACAGAATTAAATTACAGATGCCTTTAAATCCCCTATATTCGATTATTTTATTTTATTATTTCACCCTTTGATTTCATTTTATGTTTAAAAAATATAATAATGTGAAAACAATTACCTTTTTGCTGGCTTTTGGTATTATAGCTGTTAGATGTTTTTTTTTCTGAACTCAAAGCTTCAAACAAAATATTGTAATTTGATTAATACTGGTTCTTATTTTTTTTCTATTTGGCTGGTCCAAATGAACTTTGTTACTTTGTTTATATTTCCGACTTTCTTATATATCAGAGTTTCTCAAACTGTGGGTCGCGACCCACTGGTGGGTCGCCAGTCAGTTTTTGGTGGGTCGCGAGAAGATTTTTAATTTTTCTGAATATGAAGTATATTTTTATAATTTTTACAAAAGTGGTTATTGACTTTTGGATTATCAAACTATTTTTTGAACTTTTGAAATCTATCACATTACCATATACAGTAAAACTAATAAATATTTGAGGAAAAACTACACTACTTGGTATCGAACGGAATAGGTAAACAAACGGAACAATTAATGTAAATACGTACTATGTGTGCCACTTTAATGTGCCGATAATGCAAATCTAGTCGGTTATTCAAATAAGATTTGAAAAAAATATCCCCATCCACACAGGAGGGAGCAATGTAAATTTTAAGAATTTTCTTAGGAAATGATGCAACTGCAATTTATCCCATATTGCTAAAAAACAAGTTAAAACTATGTTTTTAAGGGTCAAATTTTAAAATTTTCTCTGGGGAGGACCCCCAGACCCCCCTCTTTATTGTGAGGATCATTGTTAGCGTACAATTGAACTATTTCATTCGCTAGAATTCAAATATTTATTTTTAATTTTCTAAAAAGTTAATTTCTCTTCTAATACATGCATGTGATAATTTATTGTTGTAACTAAATAGTTGATGAACACCCCACAGTCAGATAATTTAAAATTCTGTGGGGGGGCATGAGATAATTATCTCAGTTCAGTTAATTATAACTAACTGAAGGCGGTGGGTCGCGTTAGATTTTGTTTCTCAAAAGTGGGTCGCGATGGTAAAAAGTTTGAGAACCCCTGTTATATATAATATTTAGGTATGTTTTGTCTGTATGGAAAGATGCACTTAGGCAACACTTATAAGTGTATTAGCTTTCTAATGGAATGGAATTTTTTGTTATTACTGGTTGATTATTATTATTTTTTAAACAAATTTTAGTCTGTTGTAATTTTTTAATCTAAGAAAGAGTGATTTATTGATAGAACAACATTTTGAAAGGATATATTTATATTTATAATAGAGGAGCATTGGCCATTTTAATAATTGAAATGATAAAAATTCTTTAAACAAATATCATTTTTATGTTAACTAAACATTTGTTACTGTTTATACAGGATACGAAATTTTGTCTATGAAAATTTTTTTGTTTTTTAAAATGTTATGTTCCAAATCAAACTATAGTAAAATTTCGTTATAACGAACTTCACGGGACTGTAAAATTCTTTCGTTGTAATGGAAATTTCATTATAACCGTACTATTGCTAATTCAAATAAAAACGGTTGGGGACTTTTGTACTAACGGGATTTTTCGTTGTATCGGTATTCGTTGTAGCAGGATTTCACTGTATTAAAACTCAGATTAGTACTTCAGTCCAATGGCAAATTAAAATTTCTGGCTTGCAAGTATCTTAACTGCTGAAATTTTATAAAAAGAGGTTTTCAAGACTTTTGTTTAGTTTTAAATCAATTTTCTTCTCTTGACATTCATTTTTCCCTATGTTGTTTTAATGTAATATGTTCAGTACTTGTTAAAATTGCTGCTATCATAGGTTTTTTTATTCTTGTTTCAAGTTGCTAGTCCTTAGAATAGAATGGTAATACTCAAAAGTTTCTCCTGCTAATACTCAAAGAAATGCAACGATTTCTTACTGTTACTTACCTTTAAGAACTAACTTATAAATAGATGAAGTAAGTACTCTCTTGCCATTAATACAATTCTCGTAACCTTAACTATTGCTTCATGGGATTTTTAAAAGGTTGCCATTCTTATAAATGCTTGATCATGTTACACTAACCCTAGTCAATGCCATACCCATTAATACTTTTAACCTATACAGTGTATTATAAATCATCTTTGCTGTTTATGCATGCTGCTAGACTTGTATAGAAATATTAAAGGATTGATATTTTAGTACCCCACTTTTTGTGGTACTATACTTTCAATACACTTGCTCAATATGCAGCCGTTTTTGTATTATACTGTATACTTCTATATATACAGCACAAAGTAAATTCTATTTGTATATCAGTGAATGTTAAATTTTAATAATTGTTTTTATAAGCATTTTCTGTCATGTTTGATAGAAGAGTTTCTCATGCAATATACAGTTTCCTTTCCAAAGATCTATTTATATTGTATATTCAATATGTTATTTTTAATACATTTGTTTTAGCCTTGCATAAAATTAGACCTAATGCTCTCATCTGTTGAAATTGTATAAAGTTGTAAATCTAATAAAATATTTCATTAGAAATTCTCAAATTTCTTTCAAATGTTAATTTTTTATGTATAAAGAAATCTGAATGAATTTTTAAGAGACCTTGACTTTATGACCTCATCTTTTTTTCCCAATATTTGAGTTAGTTTTTAGCTTGAATTTTTAATCACTCCCTAATGTAAAACAAAATATATTTTAATTACAAAGTAAACCAAGCATTTTACATTAAATTTTATAGTTATGCTGTAAAACTCCCAAACCCCCCTTTCTGATTTGAATTTTACTATTCCAAATCGTTTTATAATTTGTTCATCAAAATCCTATATCCAAAATTAGGACTAGGTGTACAAAAACCGAGTAAAATCCTGTTTTTAGGGTCAATTTTAGGGCCCCTCACGAAATAAGTTTCTACTGTAGAGTCCCGATTGGGAACGCGGAATTGGGTGGAAGGGTACCTCGGATAACCCGAAAAAAAGACTAAAAATGAGGAGAAAACGAGAAAAAAATATTTCAGCATAAAAACTCTTTTATTGAACAAAAAACTTGATATGTAAAACTTTAAAAATACTAGCTGTTACAACCCGGCAAAGCCGGGTTTTACAGCTAGCCTTCTTTGGCGCTGAAGCGAGATTCGCTCGTTACTTACCTGTTTGTATTTATTCATCCCCTATCATTAAATATGCAGTTTTAATTCCTTATCTTCGAAAGACGTTTTGTCTCCGATTTCACATGGCATTGCCACAAATTTATCACATTGAAATAATTGTCATTTAAATTCGACTTCGTCAGCCCAATCCACCTAACCGGATCTGTACAAACTTGTTTTTAAATGAAATCTTACTATCCCTAAATGAACCCAGTTTATGATGCCTTTTCCCAAAACCTTCCATTCTTAAATTATTATAAGAAATACTTCAATAAAATCTGTAGCAGTGTAAAATTTTTGAATTAAATGTGCCTAGTATTCCATTGGGATAAATCTAGTGAACCGTCAAATCTTTGAAGTTTTACTTCAAAGTATATTTACTTCACGCTCTTTAAAAGCCGTTTTACCAGTGTTGGTAAAAATATTAACTTAAAACAATGGGGCAAATTGAAATAAATTTCTAATTCAAAAATGGAATACTTTGGTTCTCGATTTTGATCCTTTCAACCATCAACCCCGCAGGATCAAAATCGAGAATTCAACGTAAAAAACGAGATTTCAACGTAAATTCGACGAACTTCAACCCCCACTCCTGGCTTCATTTGGGGACCAAATGGCATGAAAACTGGTTTTGGGGGGTTTTAGAGGGTGCTCTTCAGTGGCGGATTTCCAAATGTGCCGCCTATAGGCTGAACCAAAATTTGCCGCCTATATGCTTAACTATACTTACAAAACAAAAAAGGGGCGTCATTTCAGTTTTTGGTTTGGGAGGCAGTGGTGTATTCAGGATTTTTGTCTGGGGGGCTGAATTTCACAAATAACTTAATTGATATTATGGGCTGTTCAAATAGTAATGTAAGCAACTGAAAGGGGGAGGAGGGGGCTTGCCAGTACAATAGCCAGATTTTTTTAGGGGGTTACTGAGGGTCTTTTCTGAGGTCTAATCATAGGAATACTAAGTTTCAGGAAAGATGACTTCGTTAGGTTTTAATTTTGGTGCTCTAAATTTCAAAATTGTGTAAAAATGTCAACTCCAAGTAAAAGGGGTAAATTTTGAATTTTGCCCCTGAAAGTGGCATTTTAACTCATATTGAGACACTTTAGGTTACATCAAAGAGGATCACTCCTAAATCCCTAAAATTTCAAGGAAAAACCTTACTTATTAAATACGATTTTAAAATTTCGAGGGGGTTTGGGGGTCTTCCCCCCGAAAATTTTTGGAATTTTTACCCTTAAAAGTAGGGTTCCGATTCATTTTGAGACCCTTTGGGTAACACCACCGAATGTCCGAAACGTGTTGAAATTTCTTTTCTGGCTTTATTGCTATTACCAAAACTTGAATGTCTTTTTTCTGGGGGACCCTTACAGTTCCTTGAAAACCATATAATTTTCGGAGGGGAAGAGGTATAAAAAACGTCTAACGGGGGGTCAGAGGTCCTCTCCCAAAAAATAATTTTGGAAATCCCCCCCGAACTTGTGTTTATCTACTTTTCAAACTTTATGGAGAGAGCACTAAAAGGGAAAAAGTTTCTTGTAAGCGGCGTAATTTTTAAGGGAAAAACACCGTATAACAGATATCAAAATTTGAGAGGGGGCATGGGGGTACTCCCCCAGAAAATTTTTTGGAAATTGCCCATTAAAGTAGTTTTGTCTCATCTTCAGACCCTTTGACAAATAGAACAGCTCCTAATTGTAACCCACATCAGTGGCGAATCCAGTAGGGGGGGCTGTGGGGCTGCAGCCCCCCCCAGGAATAAGACATTCAAGTTTTTGTAATAGCAATAAAGCCAAAAAAAGAGATTTCAACACGTTGCGGACATTTGGTGGTGTTACCCAAAGGGTCTCAAAATGAATCGGAACCCTACTTTTAAGGGTAAAAATTCCAAAAAAAGTGATTTTCTGGGGGAAGACCCCCAAACCCCCTCAAGTTCCCCAAAAAGTACGGTTTTTTCTTGAAACTTTAGGGATTTACAAGGAGTGATCCTCTTTGATGTAACCTTATAGTGTCTCAATATGAGTTAAAATGCCACTTTTAGTGGGCAAATTCAAAAAATTTTCTAGAATAGAAACCCCTAAACCCCCTAGAAATTTTCCAATTCATATAATACTATAAACTTTTTTCCTTGAAAATTCTGCCGGCTTACAATGAGTGGTGCTCTTTGGGTGGAATCTAAAAGGCTTCAAAATGAGCTAAAACACTATTTTGAGGGGCATATCTTCAAAATGTTTCTGGGGGAGGACCCCCAGACCCCCTTTCCCTAGGAGTTGACATTTTTACACAATTATGAAATTTAGAACACCAAAATTAAAACCTTACAAAGTCACATCCCCTGAAACTTAGTATTCCTAAGATTAGACCTCAGAAAAGATGTTGAGTAACCCCCTAAATAAAAATCTGGCTACGGCACTGGCAAACCCCCCTCCCCCTTTCAGTTGCTTATACATTAATATTTGAACAGCCCATAGTAGCAATTCAGTTATTTGTGAAACTCAGCCCCTCCCAGACAAAAATCCTGGATTCGCCACTGACCCACATAATTGGTTTTCTGAAAGGACGTTCTCCCTCTTTCCAGTGCTTATGTTTAAGTGTTTCCTTTCTCTTCTCTTTTTTATTCTGAAAAAATTCTGCTGCCGAAAATTTGCCGCCTACTAAAATTTGCCGCCGTAGGCTATAGCCTAGCTAGCCTATTTAGAAATCCGCTACTTTCAGAATCTGGAATAATCTTTGATGGTTTCCATAGGAAAAACGAAAGTTGGTGCTTCGTTTAATATGAAGACGACCCCCTAAGAACTTGAAAAATTTTCTGTATATAGAATACTTCAAATCATGAAAAATGATACCTTATTTGTCTTTATATCACAAGCTGTTCCGGAGATATAGGGTCTGAGTCGATTTTTTTTGCCAGTATTGTACATCAGAAAACTTTGCTCTACATCTAAAATATCTCTAATTTCATCTAAAATTTGCTCTCATCATTAAAAAATTTTTTTCTTGGCACTCGCGGATAATCGGGGTTCTACGTCGCCGATGTGTTGACAAGCAAATCCCTATAGATACTAGCGTCATCTAGATAGAGCTTGTAGAAAATTTCTCCCATACGAAGGAGGAACAAAGCAAAATCTTATTGATCTTAAAAGAGGTAGGTCCTAAATAAAGTTATCTTTGTATTTATTATTTTTCTCAAAAAAAAATTCCTAAACAAAACGGGGAAAATATACTTTTACTGTTTTAAACTTTTTAAATGTTTTGTTTTTCATTTAATTGTGAGCATGCCAAATAAGGTAATTTCTTTTTAAATATGATTAAAATATGAAGTTTTGAAAAAAGTTCCAATTTTGTAACTTATTTACGTTTTATCGGAAAAGTAATACTAAGCTTCAATCCACATGAAATATTTTAAAACAAGAAAAAAAGTCTATCAAATTTAAAAAAATATTCCCTCAAAGTTTTCCTTCTCCATATTTCACCAAGAGATGGCAGCACCACAATCACTGCTCCAGGAGAAAAGTTCCCCTTCAAAAGAAAAACCCCATAATCCGGATCAACAGAACAGAAGCTTTTGTGCCTCTATGGGCAGGCACAAAAAGACTGCGTTTTTGTGAGCGCGGATTTTTCTTCGTTTTATTTTTTCTTTCCTTTCACGATTGTCGATTTCCCCGATTTTTTATTTCTCTGAGCCTTGTTGGAAGAAGCAGCACGCTAGTTATTCAGTACGGGATATTGAAAGAGAAATTCCACCTCTGAATGGGAGATGGCATCCATAAGATTCGGGGGCCGGCCTCAGGTGTGTGTGTCCACGGTCCATGAACTGCGTCCGTCCTTTCTTTGGTTTGTGAGGCTGTTGACCACTACACTGGGCTTGTTAGTTGTTAACCAATGAAGAGCTGCTTTATCCTCTCTAAACTGGACTGGACCTCCTGCCCAGAAAAAAAGCCTCGTTCTACAGATCCTATACTTGATGCTTGTTACTTATTGGTCTTAGTTTAAGTCGTAGCCAAAGATTGGATTTGGAGATAAGTTTCCACGAAACTCTTTTTTGACCATAGAAAAGGACTAAAAAAACACCCCATTTACCCCCTAAAAACTAATATCCCCCTCCGAAATTGTCTATGACTGGCACGGCACGCTATTGTTGGTCGTTATGGAATTTTTAGAAGTCCGCCATTTATCAGGGGTTCTCAATCGGTGGGTCGCTACTCCCCTAAGGGAGACTAACTTTCACAACCAGAATTGAATTTAAATTTTTTTAAGTAAACCATTACAGAAAATTTAGTAAAATGTGTTAATTTTTATCTTATGATGTGAAACTTAAAAAATAAATATAATGTAATGGAAGAGTAGATAGACTGGGAATCAGAGAGAAAGAAATCTCGGATCCACAAAATACTATGAGGGCATTCTAACAGAACATAGAGAGAGAGATATTTCTTGGGTAAAATTTGGGGTATCACGGCAAAAGTTTACCCTCATCGGCGGATCTGGAAACAGTTGTAACCTTCCCCCGAACCTTGCCCAAACCTTATGTATTGCTCCTATGGAGCTGGCAGGGGCTTCCCCCGAACCAGGTTTGTAGGTTCGGGCATTTTTCCAGGTTCGCTCATCATCGGTAAAATCCATAGAAGTACTAATAAAATCTTAAAATTTGCTATTACCGCAGTTTTGAAGTTTTAGTAGTTTGCTTTCAAAACAGAAAATTCGTTGAAAAAACACCTGGGATTTATCTACACAAGTTAATATAGTACGTATACTAGGGTGTCCCTTAAAAATCGAAAGTCGGGGAAACTTTTGCGACACCCCTTAATTTTTTTCTTTTTGGTATCCTAAGAAAGTGTGCAAAATCTTAAATCTACCAGAAAATATTAACACGTGCCTCAAACGGCCTAAAGTTGGAAAATTTTGACATTTTTCTCATTTTTTCGAAAATTTTTAAAAATGCCTTAAAATATTATTTTGTCGAATAATAGGGCTTTAACACATCTAAATATTCATATTTGACCGTTTTTCATTCCTAGCTAGGCAAAATTACCCAGTTTTTAGCCTGGTCATCAATTGGAAAATCATCAAATTTGCCCATTTTATACTGAGAATAGAGGATACAAAAGTCAATGGGGAATGACTTATAACCACGTAATTCCATAACTAGGTACCATTTGTAGACGATATTGATGTGTAGATAAATTATCTAGAGCATTAATTATTTCTAACATTTTAATTACAGGCGCCATATTGGATTGCATTACCCCTAAAAAAATTCTGCGATAAACGGTATTGGTTTGTTTGGTGTTTCGCAATGCGTATTTGAGGTTACCAATCTCAATTAATAGTAATAAAATCCTTATATCACATTTTAAAACTCTTTACTCAATTCGAATGACCAGTATATCTCGTGTATTACAAGCGTAAACCATGATTTCATAACTATACTATAGGTATAATTATTCTTAGCACATAAAAGGATCAATCGAAATTATAGAAAAATATTGAACAACTAGACTGCAGCGTATTCAGAAGTATTGTATTGTATTGTTAAAAAATTGAGGTTGTTAGAAAATTATCCGCTCTTCATAATGATTGAGCCTACTACACCCAGATTATCCATGTTTTTAATCATGTCATTAAATATGTTTATAGATACTGTTATTTGATACATAAAACTACCGGCAATTCAGCAAATTAATAACATGAAATTCTATTAAATATTGATATTTGGTTCTTAATTACAGTTTCTGTCATAATATTTCTAATACTAACTACAGTTTCTGTAACTCTTCAACTAGTCTTAACATTTTTTCGCTCTGTACGATTTTTTTCAGAGAACGTTCTTGAAGAGAAATTAGGTTTCGAATTGATTTTTTGAGAAGTTTCTTTATAAAATTAAATGATTTTAAACCCTTAGTGTATTATGAATGAGTCTAAGCTGTATAAATTTTACAGAGTGAAGTGTAGCTCTGACTTAAAAAACTGACTTTAAAAAAGGACTGGTTTCAGCAACCATTGTTAATACTTAACATAGTCTCAAACACAATATCAGTATCCAGTGTTATTCCTAGGATTTTTTTGGAGGAGTAAAAATACTCCTTGTCTTTTTTAGGAGGAGTGAAATACAGAAATGAACTACAAATACAGATACAAATTTTCTATAACATACTTTTTTAATGGACAAAAAATAAAATAGAAAAAAATGAGTATGCTAGGTTTAGTTTTTAATAATTTAAAAGAATATGTTAAGTATTTGTAGAAAAGGTTAAACAAATTTCAAAGAAAATAAAACAAATAAAAACAAAACAATCCATGCATTTTTTAAGCTAAACCTTTGTTGAAAATTCAAAGCGTGAAAATACTCCTGGCAAATCTTTTAAAGCGTATTTCCGATTTTCAATGCGTGAAATACGCTCTTAAAGGCGTTAAAATTATCTCTGTCAGTATCTAATAGGTTTTTCATGATGCAGGAATATTTTATGCTCTTTATGCATTCAAATTATGATAAAATACTAGAACAGTCTTTAAAACATAAGTTAAAGACTTTTATCCGAGTGCAGTAGGCTCACTCATCTTGAAGAGCGGGTTAATTTTGTATCAACTTCAATTTTTCAACTAAGTTACAGAATACAATACTTCTGTATGTACTAACGGACGTCTAGTTTTTCAATATTTTTCTAGAATTTCTCTTTTCCCTATTATGCATTTAGAATTTTATCATCTATAGTTATGTAATAAGAATAAGAGATATACTGGTCATTCGAATTGAGTAAAGAGTTTTAAAATGTGATATAATGATTTTATTACTATTAATTGAGATTAGTAACCTCAAATACGCATTGCCCAATACCAAACATACCCATACCGTTTAGTATAGCAGAATTTTTTTAGGGGTAATGCAATCCAATATGGCGCCTGTAATTAAAATGTTAGAACTTAATTAATGCTCCAGATAATTTATCTACACATCAATATCGTCTACAAATGGTACCTAGTTATGGAATTACGTGGTTATAAGTCATTCCCCACTGACTTTTTATCCTCTATTCTCAGTATAAAATGGGCAAATTTGATGATTTTCTGATTGATGACCAGGCTAAAAACTTAGTAATTTCGCCTAGCTAGGAATGGAAAACGGTCAAATATGAATATTTAGATGTGTTAAAGCCCTATTATTCGACAAAATAATATTTTAAGGCATTTTTAAAAACTTTCGAAAAAATGAGAAAAATGTCAAAATTTTCCAACTTTAGGCCGTTTGAGGCACGTGTTAATATTTTCTGGTAGATTTAAGATTTTGTACACTTTCTTAGGATACCAAAAGGAAAAAATTAGGGGGTGTCTCAAAAGTGGGCCCGCCGCACTTGACTTGTGATTTCGATTGCGGCTCTCAAGTACTTGGAAGTTGGAAATTCCTGCTTTAAAGCAAAGAAATACTGAAGATGAAGTGCTATCTACTAACACAACAATGTGAATTGAATTGCATTGAAAAATAATTTAAATTAGCAAAAGTTATCACTACCAATATAAATTAGATGCAGTTATTGAAGCAATTGTATTAATCCATTAGGCACTAGCGTTACCATATGGTCACACCAAACAGTATAGTATCATAACTTTTTGGTAGAAGTAGTAAGTAGTCAATGAACCATAGCTTTGAATTTTGTCACAACAAACGAACGGTTGTAAGTGATACAGAGTAAATTTACTCTGTGGTCCGCTAATTTATCCGAGTAGAAAACCGCTGGTCCGGAACTTTTCTGCAAACTTTTATATCAAGATCTTAACTTTTTATCGTTATTTTCTATTTTACCCTAACTAAAACCTTAACCAATATCGATTACAAAACTTTTCTAGAACACTGCACAATGGCATAGCTACCTACGTAAGATTGAGGAGTATACCGTAGAATATCTTCATTGTCCAGGATGGTTTCGGATTCAAGCCAAGTAACCCCGGTCCACAATGTATCGGTACTAATTGAAGTATCAGGCAGAACTCCTTCAGTAGGGATCCCACCCTGAGTGGAGATGAGATTGTTTCTGCCGTATGAGGCGAATTAGGGGCGTTGGCAATTACACCCAAGGGACTCTTAGGTATTCCTAGGGGCACTTTGGCGCTCAGAAAGCCTCTAGCATTGGGGATTCGTACTAAAACTAGATAGACTCGATCAAGAATTCCCAGAGAGGTCGATATCGACCCCTAGAGGGTCGGTTAATGGGGTCTTCCAAAGGATCGATGATGCTCAGGGGTCGATAAAAGGTTTATGAAAGTTCGGGAAAACGATAGGTTGAGACTAAATTAGCATTTTTAAAAAGTTTAATTTCATTTCTATTAATTCTGAAACTGTCATTTCCTCTATTTTAAATCCTTAATAAATAAAAATGTGTGGGACTCATTGCGTATTCTATCTGAAGAAGTAACTCAATTTTTCATAAATAATAGAAAGTTTTATATTTTATCTTTTAATAAATAGATATATCCGACTTAATTTTTTTTTGACCGAATGAAGTCTGAATTAAAAGGTAATATGTCATTTTACCCAATATTCAGAAGGTTACTAAAGTATTCTACTCAGAAACAAATTTTAAAAAATATTATATAAATAATATTAATTAATAATAAAAAATATTAATAGTATTTTAATTAGAAAGCCTAAATAAAACTTTTTTATTGCTTTTAGTTTACACTCAGAAGAATGTGGAAGGGCATATAAAACGTAAATAGTGTAAGAAGGATTGAAAAATTCTGTTAAGAGATTGCTTATAAAAGGTACATAGCAGTGGAGTAACCGGAAATGTTTTTGAGATATATTGGAAGATGGTGGTGATATATTACACTGGTCTACAAAAAAAAACTTTTTTTCTGATGGCTGGAATATTAAAGCTGTTTTTGTATATATTTGACCTCCTGATTCCGAATATGGCATCCGTTTTTGCTCATCAGCTCTAGTTTTTAAGATATTCGAAAATTAAGTTTTTTTCACTTTTGACCTACCTTTTATACAATATGGTGCTATAAAAATGACTTAAAAATAAAAAAACCTAACCACCCAAGGCTTTTCCCATTCCTTAGGGTCTCAATAGATAGTGTATAAAGTTTCAGCCCCCCAAGTTAATTTTAAGGGGTACCTATAGGGCCCTAAAGTTGAAAAAAAGTCGAAAAATTGGTCTTTTTTTCAGAATTTTTAAAAAAATATTTTTGAGTTTTCTAATTTGATAAAACTGGCTAATATATGTTTTTTAGAACTTATTCAGACCGCTAAAAATACTTTTACTTTAAAACTGCACCTCTTTAGAGCGATTTTATAGTGTTTAGGCGAGAATTAGGGTCATTTCCCTCAAAAACGCTTGGTACCAATAATGGTGGTTGAAACGAATAATTTCGAATTTTTCAGAAGTAAGTCATCAAAAAAGATGTCCTTTGATGTAAAACTGAATTTCACATGATAAAGATCAGTAAAACAGTAGAAGCTCCTCTCGCGCTTTCAAGCCCTAACATTGGAAAAAATGCTTTTTTTCACTGATCTGTATCATATGAAATTTCAGTTTTATATCAAAGGACATCTTTTTTGATGACTTACTTCTAAAAAATTCGAAATTAATTCGTTTCAACCACCATTATTGGTACCAAGCGTTTTTGAGCGAAATGACCCATATTCTCGCCTAAAAACTAAAAAATCGCTCTAAAGGGGTGCAGTTTTAAAGTAAAAATATTTTTAGCGGTCTGAATAAGTTCTAAAAAACATATATTAGCCAGTTTTATCAAATTATTAAACTCAAAAATATTTTTTTTAAAATTCTGAAAAAAAGACCAATTTTTCGACTTTTTTTCAACATTAGGGCCCTATAGGTACCCCTTAAAATTAACTTGGGGGGCTGAAACTTTATACACTATCTATTGGGAGCCTAAGGAATAGGAAAAGCCTTGGGTGGTTAGGTTTTTTATTTTTAAGTCATTGTTATAGCACCATATTGTATAAAAGGTAGGTCAAAAGTGAAAAAACTTAATTTTCGAATATCTTAAAAACTAGAGCTGATGAGCAAAAACGGATGTCATATTCGGAATCAGGAGGTCGAATATTTACAAAAACAGCTTTAATATTCCAGCCATCAAAATGAGTGTTGACCATGACCAGTGTTATAGATGGTGGGTATGGGGTAAATTTAATTCTTTTTCTGTGGTTAAAAAATAAACTTTTTGGGAGACATGTCTCCAAATCCCCCTTTGACTATACGCCACTGATACATAGGATTAAAGCTTTTACACTTCAGTTTTGGTTCTCCTGCAGTTTTAATGAGACAAAATTTTAGAGTAAATCAAATTAATCACTTTACCTGGGCATATCATTACGAAAAGATTAAATTTTCCTCAATAATCGGTAGAAGCAAGGTAAGTTAGGTATTGTTAGAAGGGTAATGAAGGAAGTATTAAGAGTCCAAAAACGGATAAATGTGCTTGGAAAAGTTTAAAAAATCCTGTTCTATTCATAGAGTTATGGTTCTATTATGCTATCGTATGGTGTTCATAATCTATCTATCCCTTATCTAGGTAATGAATTGGTTTGTTGAATTTTAAACGTTTTGACCATGGTTGACTGCAATGAATTGTGTCCTACAGTGCCAACCCTTAGGCTAAGTATTATTTGAGTTAGCTAAAATACTTTGTTTAAAACGCCCCTTCTCAACAATGTCGAGGTGGTTTGAAAAAAAATATTTTCACAAAAGAATATATTTTAGGTGGCATTTATGAATATTCAGAGAGAAAAAGCTTTCCCCAAATTGAGCTATTTTATTGTTAGCAGGACTAAATCGTTTATGCAATTGGTTTGAATTTTATAAGGTATAATTTACTACTTAGGTATTCTCTTTTGTTCTCCAAACAATCGAATAAATTTTTTTTTTCAAGACCAAATAAAAAAATGCTTTTAAAAGAGACTTTTCGACTGCTAGTGGGCGTGCCTAGACGGGAAGCAAATCACTTACTTGGAGAAAGTTGCGTAAGGGTGGCTAAAAGGGATTTTAAAATTGTAGCAAGACTGGAAAGTTTCTACCCATAAACCATAATTGAATCGCTTAATTCTGAAACGTGTCAAACGCCACTTTTTTCAAAAATGAGTTTTGGTGTCATGGGATTCTGTCTGTAGGGAAAACGCACATTTTAAAGTAAGAATTTAAAAAAAACCATGATTTTAAAATAGTTTTCCAGCATGTTAAATTTCAGCTTTAGTGCAGAAACATGTCAAACGACGTTGCTTGATTGGTTTCTGCACTTAAACTGCGGAGAATTTTGTTCATGCTGTCTCATCTGCAGCTTGTTTGGGACTGCTGTTTTTATTTAATCGCATACAAACACTATATGCGATTGGAAAAGTCATTCTTTAGATTGAGAGGTTAGATCCATCAAGCCATAGTAAAAATCATATTTTTATTGTTTTTGTTTGAATCTCAAGACTAAGGACGTTTTGGTAGCTATATATTCAAAATTTCCATGCTTGTGGCCCTTTATTACATCCATGTGATTGATAATTTGGATCTATGAATCACTTTATTAAAATGGGACATCAAATCTATACCACAGATCATAATATTGAACTAATTAACTGATTTTGTAGGCTTTTAAAGCAAAATCGTTTTATGTTCCACAAAGTTACATCTAAACACTATCTAATTCACTTCGAAGATTTCTATGACACATTTGAATTGGCTGGCCAATATTTTTGAGTCTAGAATTGAAATCATTAAAAAATAAGCATTTATACATGTACTAAACCAAAAGAGGAAAAACAAGAACTCTATAATAATTTTATGGGTTAGTATTTAATAAGGAAATGTTATTTTCAACTAATACTCCTACCAGTGGCGTAGCCAGAATTTTCCTTTGGGGGGGTCCAGTGCGAAAAATTTACCATTGAGTACCAAAAAGTTTCTACAATTAGTGAAATAAAGTTATAATTTTCACACTACTTTTAATTTCTTCTCTGTGTTAATTAATAGGGGAGAGTGTTGTACCTACGGACGGTTGTACCTTCAGCCACCTCATTTTAAAATTCGGGAAAATATGTAAAATTGAATTTGGGGTCGAATTTGAATGTAAATAGATGCTATCTAGTTGCTAACGTGAAATCAGCTCTTTAAAATATTATTTAAATTTTATAAAATAAATTTACTGTTTTTAGATGCTCAAAGTTTTTTTTAGTACATCACTACATTAATTCTTTTCTTCCCCTATAATTATGATATGATAAAATGGGATATATGGGGTGAATCCCCGAGATTTTGACTTTTTAGTTTTGATATTAGAAATCATCAGACCTCAATTATTTTATGTTTTGTAGAATTTTGAATGCAAAGACACTTGATGCTGTACCTTCGGACACCATAAGTGCTGTACCTACGGACACGTTTTTGTGGGTGTCTGTAGCTAATCGGCGTTTTAGAATCAGGTTTCATTCAAGTGAATACATTTTAATGCATGTTAAATTAATTCTAAATGGTTATCTATTTGTCGGGGATTATTTTCAAGTGATTTTTAGATGAAAAATAAAATATTTTGTGATCTAATCTACTTTTTAAAATTGATTCTACTTGACATTTAGTGTAAAATATGGTATAAAATCTGAAGCACCCTATCGCATTTAAGTATGATGATTAAAAAAACTTTAAATTTCCACTGAAGAAGATTTGCGGAAGTTATTACCACCAAATGCTTGCACAACTAAGTGTTGATAAAATTGTTTTTTATCAGTGAAGTGATCAGATCAATCAGCATGATTGACGAAACTATTAACTTAAATTTTGATCTGAAAATCCCTTGTGATTTATGTGTTTTTGGTAAAAAATCAAGACTTTTATCATTCAACTTCGTTTTAATGATCATTTAGGATCTAAAACTACATTACTTTAAAAAATCTATTTCCAATTTTTAAAAGGCTTGAAATAGGTTATTAAAAGGTAATGCATCAATAAAAATGTTCATTTTTAGGTTTTTTCAGCTAAAACTTCTCTTTTTACGGGTGTCCACAGGTACAACTGGGTCTGTCCACAAGGAGAGCACGTTGCTGTACCTATGGACACAAATTTCGTCAAGTTATTAAAACTAATTAAAAATCCAATTTTGAAGATTTTAGCTAATAAAAAATATCCCCCTTTTCACAAAGGTTTGGGCTATAGGTTGAGGACTTTAAATGGTCAAAATGTGATTTTACCTGTCTTGGAAAAATCCAAACGTGATTTTTGTCCATAGGTACAACACTCTCCCCTATAGTAAATTAAGATTAAGTATACTTCGATTGAAAGTTCTGATCCACATATTTTTTATTAAGTACAGTGACCGTCAAGAAACAGATTAAGAGTTTTCAGCAGCTCCATATTAAAGAGGGGGGTTGGGGGTCCACCCCCAGAAAATTTTTGAATATTTGATATTTAAAAGGAGTTTTTTTACTTAATTTACGAGGTAATAACGGAGGAGCACCGCTCCTTGTAAACCAGATAATTTTTAAGGAAAAAATAGAAAATCTGACGTTTCTGAGGCAGTAGTTGATCCAGGATTCGATTTTTTTTGGGGGGGCTAAAAATTTTAATAATCAAATTGAATCTTCGCAACGAATATAATATCAAAAAGGTTGAAAATAATCGTGATCGAATTACCTTAAGGGGGGTTTGGGGGGTCTCCCCCAGAAAAGTTTTGGAAATTCAAGTCTAAAAAGCAGGTTTTCAACTCGTTTTGGTACACCTAATCCGAATTTCGACCATTATATTTTCAGCAATTTATTATTTGCTAGGAGTTTTGTATTTTGACGAACTCATCATAAAAAAGGTTGCTTATAATCAAGTCCAAGTCCCAAGGGGGGTATGGGGGTACTCCCCCAAAATTTGTTTAGAAATTTAACCCTAAAACAGGGTTGGGTTTACTAGTTTAGTACCCTTTATCGCCCCCTCCCCTTATATCGTCCCTCAATTAATAAGTTTGTTATGGGGAAACCAAGGGTTCCCCCGGAAAATTTTAGATTTTAACATGCAATAAAGGTGGTTTTTAGACACTTTTAAGGGACATAGACGCGCACATTTGAGTAGGCACTGGAATATTTAACGCCTAGAAAAGGATTCAAAAATTTTGGGTCGGGCCCATGGGGGGTCCGGACCCGGGGCCCCCCCTTCGCTACGTCCCTGACTCCTACACTCCTACATAAACTAACAAATCCTTAAATAAATTAGAGTTAAGCTATGAAAATAGGCCTCAATACTCTGTTTATTACACAAACCTGTCAAATGCAAATATTTCAATATATGAAAAGAATAAAAACATTAAAAGAATTCTTTTTGCCTGTAAAATATCCAAATAAGGTCTACTTTAAGAAATAAGCGTTTCAATTGTTTTGTTCTATTTTTAAGATTAGTTTTCAATACCTAATAAAATGCTCGTGCAAAATCGAACTTTTGGAAACAAATTATTACGTCCTTAAATTTTTGAGTGTAGTTTTACTTTTAAGCAAACAATTAAAAATATTTTACTTTGTAAACTACGCAGGTACTGGTACTATGATTAGGTATTGTACCTTGGACCTAAGGAAGGCATTGTACCTTGGTTTTATTACATTCGTATATTTATTTTAAAAGCAGGAAGCAGGGTAGGATAGCTTCAAGACTAAAGCTAATTTAAAGTGAAATCTATAATTTTGTCTTTAAAATCAGTGTTTTAAGAAGTTTATGCTGAAAAGTGATCCAGAGAGCTCGGAGATCATTCCAATTACACTTCACCCGATTAAATCTTGTTGAAATCTCATCAGGATCCGGGAATAAGGAACTTGCATGTGTTAGATTTTCATAAACTTTCAAGGGTTCCGTATGGTTTTTTGTAAAATAAAATGAAATATTTTGTCAATTTTTCAAAAAGTGTACAAGTAATTAAATATTTTAATTTAAAAGTCGAGAAAAAACACGTGACTGAAAACGCGAAGTGTGTTTGCATCACAGTGACGTAGAATTCCATTAGTTAAAATTGCAATCAAAATTGAATTTCTTTGTTTTAGTTGATGATTTCTTTTTTCTGAAGTGTCCGATATGAGTGTTTTAATAAATATTTACCTTCTAGACACTTCTGGTGACGGTCAGAAATCCAAGGCAAACATTTTAGGCAAAGTCAATATATTGTGATGTCACTGTGCATGCAATTAAGCGTTTTCAGGTGCTTCGGAAAAGACGATTTTTAATAATTTTTTTTGTAATCAAAAAATTTCTCAATCGGCCTCAAATTTTGTGTAGTGGCTAATTTTTGCGTGAAGAATAGTTTATTTAAAAATACAAAAAAATCATGCAAGTTCCTCATTCTAAGTTTCTTTTTAAAAATGCTTATATCCATTAAATAAGCAATAATCGAAGAATTTTCGACATAGGTTCAAGGGGTACACTACAATTGAAACTAAGATACAATACCACCGGAGTTGTACAGCTCCCGTCAAAAAAAACGTTACATTGCTCCATCGATGGAACGGGTGGGGTTGCTGGATTTGGCAATCAATTCACAGTTTGGCGAATCTCGCATTATTTCTGTTTTTAAGAAATGAAACTTTTACATTACATTCACCAGTTATTTGGAACAAGAGTTGGGCGCAATCAAACTACATTTTTAATCTGATTGAAAGTATAATCTGATTACTTTTGTAGTTTGATAACATTTGGTATTTTCAATCTAACTACATATTATGTAATTGGATTGAAAGTAATCTAATATAGTCTTAAAGTGATCATGGTTAATATTATCAATCGGATTATGTTTAGAAAAACACTGGTCCCGATCACTAATAATTAACGTATAATGTAGTACCGTTTTATGTGATCAATATATCTCTTAATGTTTTTAAAATCTGGTGAAATAACTAAAACACAGATTAGATTGATTTAAAAAGTTTAAGTAGAATAATTTATTGATTTTAAAATTACAACAATAACAACTACTGCTATGTGATAGACCTGTCCTCATTTTGTGACAATCACATTGGAGTCGGATGTGATCGCATTGTCACTGGGACTATGATAGACGTGTGTCCGATATTTTTGATCAACAAATGTGATAATTTAAATGTGATAACGAGACCAAGTAATGCATGACATCGCATGATGATCACGATTTGCCAAATCACTTTTTAACTCACAAGTTTTTTTCTCATAATTTTCGGAATTGAAATAAAAACGTTTTTTTCAACAAAACCCCAAAGTTTAGGGCCAAGTTGGTGGCAATCCAAAATTTGGAAAATTGTAAAAGAAAAATATGTATTTGTGGATCAATGGTTTTACAGGACCCTGATTAAAAATTGGGAATATTAAATACTAGCTGTTACGACCCGGCAAAGCCGGGTCTTACAGCTAGGCTAGCCTTTTATGCGAGCTTCCCTCGTTACTACTTCAAGTTCCTATTAATTATACATTAAATAAGAAGTTTAACTTCTTTATCTTACCGCTGAAATATCACTAATTTATCATATTCAAATAAGTCACTCAATTTCGGCTGACCACCACCGAGCTGATTTGGGCAAATTTATTCTTAAATCAAATCTTACTACCCTTATATAAACTCATTTTAAATGGCATTCTCCCCAAACATTCCATTATTAAATTATTATTTGATTTTAATTTGCCTCATTATTTGAAGATAGTTTGTTATGGGGCGCCTACGGCGCCCACGTATTTAGGTCTAGCACGCCATCTTTGCTTTCTTTCTTTAGCTAAGCGACGTTTTTTTGAGGTAGGATCTTCATCATCACCCATGACAATGACTATGAGAAAGAAAAAAATGAATAGTAAAAATTGAGATGATTACTATTGAAAGCTGATTCTAAAAGTGAATAAGTTATATAAATCAGTTGAAAAATAAATAAAATTCAATTATTTACTTACTTAAGAAATAATTAATTTTTCGTTTCCGAAAGTAAATAAAGATTATTGCCAAAAAAAAAATCAAAAAGCGCTTTTTATACGATTATTTATTAGATTTATTATTGTTGAATTAGAAACCAACTTCCCTAAAAGTAACTTTTTAACCTTTATTAAGTAAACCAACTTTCTTGAAAGATATTTAAAAGCTATTATATTATTTTAATTTTAATTACTTTTATTTATTTATTTTTCTGATTATTGCGAGATGGCATCATAGTGTGCGAGCGTTCCAGAATCAGTGAGTCAGTGAGTCAGTGAGTGACGTGGGCTTTTATATGAGAGATGATAGACGATATTTTTTTAACCAAATAACGCGACTAATGATAAACGAGGATAAATAAAAACGAGGATAAATGAAATTTTTTTACAAAAAGTTTATTTTCAATCCTTTAATATCTAATCTACTTCACATAAAATCCCATATGATTTGAAAGGGGAAATCGGATTCTTAAATTTTTTATAAAGCACTTTGTGTTTGGTAAAATACCTTAAGAAAATTATCCTTTGAATATTTAGTTATCATGCAAATAATTTTTCAAAGGAAACTTCACCAATCGTTTATTTTATTGAAATTCCAAAATAAATAGAAAATGTCTGATATAAATTAAAAAACTAAACATTACTTGCTAACAAAAATAAACAAAATTTAAGTATTCCAACAGAAATGTGTTCTGCTTTTTAAAATCAGCAAAATTTGGAAAGCGGAAGGGCCTCATATCTTTTTAATTCAATTCGAAAACATTCAAATCATTTCTGTTGTAGTCGAAAAAGACAGAATGAATGAGGAGCGAGGAGGGTTGCTACTAGTTTCGCCTTGGCGGTTGGATGATGGTGACCGTTTTCAGGCTTTTACCTCTAAATTTTCAAACTTCAACTTTGAGCCATGGCTTTATTTAATGACCAAATTAAATGAAACTTGGTATTTAGGGTTTAAATGGTATGTTCTTTCATATACGGGTATAAAAATTGGGGGTCACCATGAAAAAAGTTGCACTTTATTTTGCGTTTCGCATGAAGACGGCCTCTGAGAGAAAAATAGTCGATTAGTGATTTCAAGCTTACAATAAATCCTGAAAAATGACATTAAAAGCATCTTTCTGACCCCACCCGTTCGCCCGCACATTCTACTGTAACGTTTTTTTTTGACGGGAGCTGTACCTCGGACCTATTTTAAGTTTTTTCTTTCATTAATTACGTACTGAAATATTTCAATTATAATTCTAAAAAAAATACTTGTTGAGTATGAAAGGCTCAAGTATCGAGGGAAAGTTTTTTCATCAGTTTATTTTCAATAAATAAAAATTGCAGGGTTAAAAGTAAAATTAGGTCCGAGGTACAATATACCTTCCGCTATAATTTGTAAAACGTCGATAATAAAGTCCTATCGGGGAGATTTTTTGCGCCAATTTTTAGTTAAAAGTATCAGTCTCTAAAGTAGCGAAGTTATATATTTCGCAAAATTCTCCAAGTATTAAACAAAGGAAAGATAGGCTAGGTAACACCCGGCAACATTGAAACAGTGCTACCCATGTGGCCCACATCATTGAAATGCCTCAGGGGAGGGGAAAACAACCACTTCGGTTCTCGATCTCGGTTTTGCTTGTGTTTTCTCAACAATTGGGCTACTAGCAGGTTCAGCCTGTTTGATTGCCACTCATGTTTTTCTGGTCGAAAATGTGTTAAACCCCTGGGCATGGTTTCTTGAATATAAAATCATTTTCATCAGAGCTTGGAACTTTTTCAAGCTTTTTTCAATCCTCAAGAGCAAACTGACATAGAAGTGTAACGCAGAGATCAGCAGGGCGAACAAGAGTAGGGATTAATTTAAAGAAACCATTATGTCATTATATTTTTTATGTTAGACGTTTTTTCTTATGAAATATTTAATTAATCCCTTTAAAATTCAAATCCAACAAAAATTGGCGAATTTCCTTATGTAAATATAACTTCATAAATTAAGATTTTTAGCTTTGGTTTTGGTGTTAAAAGGAGATTTAAATTCCCTATGACAAAATAGTATCCTTGTTTTGTCTTTTAAAGTATGAACAATATTTAAACTTTATATATACAGGGTGTCCCACGAGAAGTGGCCCAACCCTTTAACTTTTGAACCCCTACAGATATAGTCATGAAAGTGGGGTCTAGGTATAGTAAAGTGACCATGCCCTATCCGATGAGATAACTTTCAACGCCCTCTAGTGGAAAATTTAGGAGTTATAATTTTTATTTTAAAAACTGTGTGAGGTATGTGAAAAAAGTCAATGACTAAGTTGTAGAGCATCATCGATTTAGTAGGAAAAGACACCTTAAGCAGAAAAATATCTTGAATAAAATCCCTAAAACGCACGCTCAAATAGGTTGAATTTACGTAGATTTTACGTCTTAAAACGCTCCTCATGAGGCAAAAATGAGAAATTTTCAATTTAATGAACTAAGAATGCTTTTAGTCATTTACTTAAATCATAAAAATAAAAATTTCTCATTTTCACCTCGTGAGGGGCGTCTTAAGACGTAAAAACTACGTGAATTCAACCTAATTGAGCTTGCGTTTTAGGGGTTTTATTCAAGATATTTTTCTGCTTAAGGTGTCTTTTCCTACTAAATCGATGATGCTCTACAACAGGTATGGGCAACCTTTTCGAATCCGCGGGCCGGATTCAATGATTATAATGACGTGGAGGGCCGTAGAGTAGATAATAGGTAATATTTTTTTAAAGTAAAAAATGAGTAGTTTTACTATACAGGGTGTTTCAAAATTGCGTTTCACGGCTTTTATTCGGAACCAGCGCCTCCTAGGGTCATGGAAGTAAGGTCTACCCCTAGGTAAATGATCCTGTAGAATCCATTGAGAGGACTTACAGCGCCCCTAGCGGCGAAATTCAAAAGTTAAAAAAATTAATTTAAAAACTAAAGGAGATAGAGCAAAAACCTCAGTGAGAGTATTGTTGCCAACGTCAAGAAGAACTCATTGAAAAAAATTTCATCAAAATATCTTGAATATTCGCTGAGATATTAGCGTGTGAAAATAGCACTTTTTCGGGGGTCAAAAAGTAAAAAGTTGGCATATTTGCAAAATTTTCAGTGTTATTGTGTAGTTTTGTGTTTTTTTAGTTGAAAGAACACAAAATTTTATCAAAAAATCAAAAGATTTGCAAATATGCGAACTTTTTACTTTTTGACCCCCGAAAAAGTGCTATTTTCACACGCTAATATCTCCGCGAATATTCAAGATATTTTGATCAAATTTTTTTCAATGAGTTCTTCTTGACGTTGGCAACAATACTCTCATTGAGGTTTTTGCTCTATCTCCTTTAGTTTTTAAATTAATTTTTTTAACTTTTAAATTTCGCCGCTAGGGGCGCTGTAAGTCATCTCAATAGATTTTCCAGGGTCATTTACCTAGGGGTAGACCTTACTTCCATGACCCTAGCAGGCGCTGGTTTCGAATAAAAGCCGTGCAACGCAATTTTGAAACACCCTGTATATAGTTACGAAGTTTAATACTAAAGTTAAAATTTAATCTGGACTTATACAATATATTGATTACATATTACATACAATATTTATAATGAGTTACATTAATCTGGACTAAAATAATATCTTGATTATATACAATAATTATAATGTTTAAGTTACATTAATATGAGCTAAAATGATATTCAGAGCTCATAGTAATGAAAAAATATTTCAGGACAGATATTTAACAATGAGGAAGTTGCATGATTTTTTTTATTTTTTAATCGATTCTTCTTGTATAAATAAGCAAGTACCAAAAATTTGAGGCCGATCGAGAAATTTTTGATTGCCAAAAAAATTAACAAAATCCACTTTTTGAAAGCGCGCGAAAACGTCAAGAGTTTGGGATCATCGTATGTTGACGTCCTCATACGATAAACATTGTTGGAAAGCAATGGAGTTGATGGTATGATTGTTGACATCTTTAAACAATAAACTTTTTCAGTCACATGTTTTTTTCTCGACTTTGAAATTAAAATATTTAATTACTTGTACATTTTTTTGAAAAATTGCCTAGATATTTCATTTTACCATACAAAAAACCATACGGAACACTAGTTTGTTTTTGAAAATCTGACGCATAAAACTTCCTTACTGTCATTACATGATACAGGAGAATTAATAGAGGAGGAATTAATTAAAAAAAATTAAGTTATTTTCGGGGGAAAGTTCTGTATCCCCTCTTTCGCTCTTGTTGACGAAAACCAGAGTGATTTTTTGGTACAATTTTTAAAATGTTCCGCGGGCCGGACCAAATGACGAGGCGGGCCGGATCCGGCCCGCGGGCCGTAGGTTGCCCATCGTTGCTCTACAACTTAGTCATTGACTTTTTTCACATACCTAACACAGTTTTTAAAATAAAAATTATAACTCCTAAATTTTCCGCTAGAGGGCGTTGAAAGTTATCTCATCGGATAGGGCATGGTCACTTTACTATGCCTAGACCCCACTTTCATGACTATATCTGTAGGGGTTCAAAAGTTAAAGGGTTGGGCCACGGCCACTTCTCGTGGGACACCCCGTATATACAGGGTGTTTCAAAATTGCGTTGCACGGCTTTTATTCGGAACCAACGCTTCCTAGGGTCACAGAAGTAAGGTCTACACCTAGGTAAGTGAGCCTGGAGAATCCATTGAGATGACTTACAGCGCCCCTAGCGGCGAAATTAAAAAGTTAAAAAAATTAATTTTAAAACTAAAGGAGATATAGCAAAAACCTCAATGAGAGTATTGTTGCCAACGTCAAGAAGAACTCAGTGAAAAAAATTTTATCAAAATATCTTTAATATTCACGGAGATATTAGCATGTGAAAATAGCACTTTTTCAGGGGTCAAAAAATAAAAAGTTCACATATTTCCAAATTTTTCAGTGTTATTGTGTAGTTTTATGTTTTTTTAGTTGAAAGAAACCAAAATTAAATAAAAAAATCAAAAAAATTTGCAAATATGCTAACTTTTTACTTTTTGACCCTTAAAAAAGTGCTATTTTCACATGCTAATATCTCCGTGAAAATTAAAGATATTTTGATCAAATTTTTTTCACTGAGTTCTTCTTGACGTTGGCAACAATACTCTGACTGAGGTTTTTGCTCTATCTCCTTTAGTTTTTAAATTAATTTTTTTAACTTTTTAATTTCGCCGCTAGGGGCGCTGTCAGTCATCTCAATGGATTCTCCGGGCTCACTTACCTAGGGGTAGACCTTACTTCCATGACCCTAGGAGGCGTTGGTTCCAAATAAAAGTCGTGCAACGCAATTTTGAAACACCCTGTATATATACAGGGTGTTTCAAAATTGCGTTGCACGGCTTTTATTCGGAACCAGCGCCTTCTATAGTCATGGAAGTAAGGTCTACCCCTAGGTAAATGACCCTGGAGAATCCATTGAGATTACTTACAGCGCCCCTAGCGGCGAAATTAAAAAGTTAAACAAATTAATTTATAAACTAAAGGAGATAGAGCAAAAACCCCCGTGAGAATATTGTTGCCAACGTCAAGAAGAACTCACTGAAACAAATTTGATCAAAATATCTTGAATATTCGCGGAGATATTAGCATGTGAAAATAGCACTTTTTCAGGGGTCAAAAAGTAAAAAGTTCGCATATTTGCAAATTTTTCAGTGTTATTGTGTAGTTTTGTGTTTTTTTAGTTGAAAGAACACAAAATTTAATCAAAAAATCAAAAAAATTTGCAAATATGAGAACTTTTTACTTTTTGACCCCTGAAAAAGTGCTATTTTCACATGCTAATATCTCCGCGAATATTCAAGATATTTTGATCAAAATTTTTTTCAGTGAGTTCTTCTTAACGTTGGCAACAATACTCTCACTGGGGTTTTTGCTCTAACTCCTTTAGTTTATAAATTAATTTTTTTAACTTTTTAATTTCGCCGCTAGGGGCGCTGTAAGTCATCTCAATGGATTCTCCAGGGTCACTTACCTAGGGGTAGACCTTACTTACATGACCCTAGGAGGTGCTGGTTCCGAATAAAAGCCGTGCAACGCAATTTTGAAACACCCTGTATATATATATAGAATATTTTAATACTTAAACACTACTAGTTATATAAAATTTATTCTCCGCAGGAATTTTCTGGTAATATAGCTATCAATGCCTAAAATAGTATATTGAGATTGATTTATCAATCAATCATAGATATTAAACCGATTATGGACGAATAAAAACTTCAGAAACATTTTTTTAAGTTTTGAGAAAACTTAAATTTTTGTGAAATTTAAACAAAGGATTTCGTAATTTATTTTCTTTTTACTTCCAAATCATTCTCAATGCTCAATAGCAAGGGTTTTTTAAAAGATTCACACAATTAACCGGAACTCCTCTAAACCAAAAAACAGTGGTTTAATTAACCAATTTTTCTGTGCTCTTGAGCCTCTGTCCCTCTGTGATTTGCCATCCTTTAGTTGTTGAATATAGATTTGCTCCTTAGCATCACTTTGCTCTAAAATCACTTTCTGCATCTCTTTTTAGCATCTCTGCTCTTGAGTCTCTCAATGATATTTAGTATCTCCCAGAGATGCAACATCTTTCTGCTCTTCATGATCTGTTTACCTTACAACATCTTTTTGTTCTCCAACATCAATTCGCTCCTTATCATCATTTTGTTATTGAGACTCTCTCTCTCTTACTCTTTGACACAAATCTCTACCCTTCAGCCTCCTTTTACTTTTCAACATCCCCTTGCTCTTCAGCATCTCTGATCTTCAGCAATTTTCTGACATCGACACTTTTAGATTTACTTAATATTCTCTTAACTTTAATAATTTAGATTAAGTAATAATTTAATAATTAATAATTTATATTATTAACCTTCCAGCGGGCGCGCGTATGTGAGAGATACTTAGGTTGGATTTGATCATCGGATATTTCAAATACATTTTAATGAAACGTAATCATTTTAACCATAAACGAATCACAGCTGTTTCAAAACTTGTTATGGTTGAAAATATACTTTTCCGATTGTTTATATAGGAGATACAAGCGTCCTTTTCTTTCTCTATAAAAAGCGCGCCTGCTGGAAGGTTAACTTAATATTTTATTGCTTTTTCTCATGCATATAGCTGTATCGCCCGGTATAATAATTCCTCTAATTTTTTAGAAATATATTTTTTCAGTCTTATAGGGAACTGAGAATACAAAAGAAAATATCTGAGCTGTAATGAGAGTTCTCTGGAATATATATATTTACTCAACTAAAGCAGTTTAACCCTTTCAATCCTAAGGCGCCCAAGATTACCATTGTAACCTATGGAAAATTTAGGACGGTTAAGTCTGAAAAGGTTAAATAATAGTCATTGAACCTGTTTGCCACACGAATTCAAACCAAGCAACATTCATGAAAGAAACCTCCCAACTCGAGGATATTAAACCCACCCGTAAGGGGATTTCTCTCACCCCTCGCTCCCGTCCCTCCCATTCGGGATGCACACATCACAGGGAGGGGCGACTCGCTCCATCTCCCAGAGCAACTGCTCCGTCCCACCAGGCTGCAATATCTGCCGTTGCCACCGCGCCAGAAGAAACTCTTAATCAGGCCCTCCCTCGCACAATTACGACGTCTCTTCCATAAGTCGCTTTGACAGCCAGCTCTAAGTGATCTCATTAACAATGCATCGGGTGACGACATCGGATCTACGACTTTCTCTCTCTCTCTGGACACGACGGGATCAATAAAAGCACTCTCCCTCCCGTGCGGACACAAAAGAAAAGGGCTGCTGCTGCTTCTGTTTTTGGTTGCTTCGATCCGTTGCTGCTGCCGGCAAAGGGTGCGGCGGCGATGGACCGGTCGGAGCTGTGGGAGTCGGTGGGATGGCGATGTTGAAAAACCTATACTTAGTGGTATTGATAGGATAGGCTTGTATGTATCGAATATGCAAAGAGAGTGATTAAGTTGGGGCGGAACACACCGGTTTTATAAACGTGTTTCCCTCTATTTTTTCTCTTCCTCCCATAAATATCATATATTCTCTCTGTACAGCTCCATTCACTCTGATCTTTCTCTATCCCCTTCAAAATATCATATTTTCTCCTTCATTCTGTTATTCTCTCTTACCATCACATTCACTCTCCTCTCTTTCTATCTTTACCTAAATACCATATTCTCTTCTTATTCTATTATTCTCTTCTTCCGTCACATTTACGCTCCTGTTTTTCTTTACCACTCCCAAAAATATCATATTCTCTTCTTATTCTATTATTCTCTCTTTTCGTCACAATCACTCTCCTTTCTCTCTATATATACCTAAATATCATGTTCTCTTCTTCATTCTATCATTCTCCATTTTCGTCACATTCACTCTCCCTTTTCCTTCCCTATAACACTATAATATCACCTTAATTCTCTTATTCTCTCTGTCCATCTCATTCATTATTATTTTTCTCTATCATTTTCTGTTTCATATTATCTTTCAGTCATATTATTTTTCCTCTTTCTCGCATTCTGTCATTCGTTTTCTTTTTGTTCCAGTATTCATCTCAGTTGTTCTTTTTCATTCCTTCCTTTATTCTCTTTTTTCTATCACTCATTCTTAATTTTTTATATTATTTCTCTTATTTATAGTTTACTTACCTTTTATCCATTCTTTTATTCTCTCTTCTTCCTCTTAATCTTATTATTATTTTTTTTAATTTTCGTCATCGTTCCTCATCTTGCTCACTCCTTCCATCTCTCTTGTCTCTATCGTTCGCTTTTTTCTCTTTATTAGCCTTCCTTTTTTCAGTTTTAACAACCAAATTAAATAAACAAGAACAAGAGCTTTCTTATTTTGACTGTTATTTTTTAAAATTATTTTATTTATTTATTTTAGGATCCTCTGTGAGATGCTTTTCCAAATAATTTTTTCATGCTCTTTGTTGAAAAATTTTCAAATAACTAAAAAAATATTAAAATACAAAAGTCGCTGAAGGTGACATGTATTAAAAGAAATCTCGCCTCCTTTCTGAACATTTGTGATAACACCCTGATAATCTCACGTTCTCATTACCAAATTTTAACAGAGCTACCCGCACTGCCTCAGTTATATATGAGGCTGGAAAGCAGCAGGATTGCCTTCTGGGGCAATGTATGCAAAGGGGACACCAGTTGGTAATGCAACTAAAGTGGGCAGTGGTGTGTTATGTATGAAGCGAAATGGGCTTTTGCCAGGAGCTCTCTCCTTACAATTGGCGAAAGCGAGATTCTCTGCTCTCGACTAACTCTGTGTAATTAAGATAAACGGTGTTTTTCTCTAAAATGTCAAAGTTCGTGTTTGAAAACGCTTTTAGCTTATTCTGATTACTTTGGGAGTAAATTTACAATATAAAGCATTTTTTAAATTTAAAAGTTTCAAACGTTTGGATGCATTTTAAAAATTAAGGATATTAACTCCTCTGACATATAATAAATTTAAACATACTTAATCAATATAAATTCTTAAGAGTTAGTTCAGAATATTCCCCAATATTTCGTATACTTAACTATGAACTAAAATCCTTCAGATAAATATTAAGTTAAAATGAGTGTTGACCTAAATTTATTGGTAATACTCGTGTATTATATAAACTAGTAAAAATGTTCCTAAAATTCAGTATAATGCCATTAAATGTGCTCCGTCAGAAATTTTTAAAAGACCATTAGAAACAAAAACATTTGAAATATTTCAAACCAAACCTCTGGTTAAATAACGCCTATTGCGAATCTTCTATCAAGCATCAGATTAAAATCGCATTAATTCTCCAATCACCTCATGGAATTTTCCTGAAACCTTGCAAAACGGTACCGTATGACACCCATCGAAAGTTCTAAATATCGTTTTCCCTTTGCATTGATATACGATAAAATAACCTAGTCCTAGGCACAAACGGAACGCACGATCAAATTCGTTGTGTCATGAATCGGCGAAAGTCGCTTTCTAGAACTTCGTGCAAAATTTCTGCATCTGATTCTCTTTTTTGGCAGCAGCAGTTGGCGGAGTTGGCCATGCAAGCAGCTGCCTGCATCCGATTGAACACGGTTAGGGCTTCATTATAAGGATGACGTCATGCGTGATGCTGGCAGACAGCTGATGCTGAAACTAAACAGCGAATAATGTTCTCCTCAGATGGTATAAATATCGTTTTTATCACTGATCATAATTAGATTTGATATCTATCTAATGCTGCTTCTGCTGCCGTTGTTTGCTGGGGAAAATATTTTCCTAATGAGTGATGGGCTGGCTTTCACGCATTCTCTTGGGAAAGAGAGAGATTAAGTAATTAATGCACCGTTACTTTAATGCACCATAAGATAAGTTCTCTCTCTCTCTCTCTCTCTCTCTCTCTCTCTCTCTCTCTCTCTCTCTCTCTCTCTCTCTCTCTCTCTCTCTCTCTCTCTCTCTCTCTCTCGTCTAGTCCACATAGTATAGAGCTTAACAGAGGATTCATCTCCATAGACGCAAATGGCTACTTTTTTCACAGAGCTTTTCACATAGACTAACCTCATGCCAAACGGACCGCCTCCTTTAGTACACGTCATTCCTGCTGATTCTCTGTCCTTCGCCCACTGAAGCTGTCACTAACAAATCCAAATCGGAAGTGAAGGGAAATAAACAGAACCGATGAAGTTAAACTGCCGCTTGATAGAAGTTCCATATATACAATCAGGAATCACTTTCGCATTTCGCCTTCTCTGGTTGGCTGCTAGTGAAATTAATTATAATCTGAGAGCATGAATTAAATTAAGTACCTAAAGAGGAAAACTGCCCTTTGCAATCTCTGTAAGCTCTATACTCTGTGGTCTAGTCTATCTACCAATTCATTTCATTCATGGCAAAGAAGATAAACAAGAAAATGAGCGATCGATAGGCTCATAATTTGGAGAAATCTAACGAAAGCCTTCATCAAAATTTCTATAAAACAAGCATAACAAAATTAAAAATTGCACTTTGAAATTTAAGCTATTATATGCGTACGTTTCTATAGCTAATTCAAATACACTTTCAATGTGTGTCTTTCAACAACCACAGCAAACATGCCGTAAACCTCACAAAAAATCCATTCTGTGCATTCAAAAACTTTCCTTCCAAGTTGCATTCAAATACCATTACACTTCCCCATCAAAAGACCATTACCTTTCCCTTTCCCAATATAAAATTGAGAAATTCCCAAACCCATACCTGAAAATCAGGAAAACCCTTTCAATAAGAGACAATTCTTATCCTCGAGTCTAGAGCTAAGGCCACGGACATAAAAACAAACGACAACCCTTCCACACAAGACGACTTCTTTCCCATTTTAACCCCGAACAAAAGACCATAAACAATTTACATGAAAAAAGCTCCCTGGAATCGGCGAAAACCTTTCCCAACAACGAATCTCATTGACTGCCATGACATTTTACGATGCTCCGTAATTCCTGGCCGGCCAATGACTTACTTAACTCTGTTTTCATCACAGATATTTTCTAACGCGTCCTTTCTCGTCCCAGACGCGTATTTCATGGTCACATGCCCATAGCAACCTTTAAGGTCAACCGGGGAAAAACAAGCGAGTATCATCCTTGGAGAGAGGAACCTTGCATTGATAAATAAGAGGAGCCGACTGATGGGAAAGTAGAAAAAGTGGTAGGTTCTCTCTTCAGCAAAAATATCATCCTCGGTTGGAGAGTTTATTATCGCCATGGCAGGCCAGATCTGATTAGCTACGCTGTTGGGTAGCATCTTACTCCAGACGTTGTCAAGGCTTGGAAAAGTTGCGAGATTTATAAACTTGAGAACAGAACTTCGGGATTAACAAATCACTCGAGATGAACTCCCCTGGGTGAAACACGTACTGGGATTTGCATTTATAGTATTTCCTGTTTGTTATTTGAGAAATTGAGTTTAAATGCTCCTACATGAGAAAGAATAATAATTTGTGTTTCATCAATAAAATTGAATCGTTATTTAATTATGTTATTTTATAAGGCTCCACATGTGAAAGAGTAATTTATATTTCATTAATAAATTAAATATTTATTTATTTTATGCTAAATACTACTATCGGAATATAGTTTACTGTAAAAAGGGCGGATTTAAACACTTTAATCATGACCTTAGAATAATAAATTTCGGCTAACAGTATAATAAAGTATAAATGAATAAAATATTTTGAATGGTTAGAAAGAAATTAAGATATTTGCTGCCTCAGATTCCTAGAAAAAAATATCTTTTCAAGCTTTTTCTTTCTTCGGGACAGATCTCTTCATATTTCTCGAAAACACTTGTGATTATTGCTCGAAAATACATTTAAACAAAAATTAAATAGAAATCTGATATTTTTCGAATGAAATTATTTGGACACTCTTGCAAGTTCTTGACTTATTTCTATCTTTTTGAAGGGTCGGTCTGGATTTGGTCAACTACCATTACACATACAATCAAAAACTTCCAAATTTTATCAATAAACAAAAATTTTCTCACACCCACCTTCAGTACGAGGATGCACCTTGAGTACTCTCACCATATATCTCTTACTTCCCTTTTTTTCTCATAAATCATTTCAGTTTATCATTTAATATCTATATACTTTGTCTATCTCTTTCATTTCCTTCTCTCTCATTCTTCTATTTAGTACTTCTCTCTCCCTTTCTTTCCCTCTCCTTGAGGAACTCTCAATTGTCACCTCAATTAAAACCATAGCTCTAAACCACTCGATATTTTACCCTCATAATTGAATCGTCAGTTGGAAAAAGGGAATAAGTCCAAAACCAAGTTTTGAGAAAATCGAAAAAACTGGGATTTTCATTGTATAACCACCAAATTTTTCTGAGAGTTCAGAACCCTATTTAGAAAACAGAGCAATAATCATCAAAACAAATATAAGTATATTCAAAAATATTTTACAGTCAAAATAAGTTGATTGACATATTCCCTTCTTCCACCTTAGGGGGCATCCATAAATTACGTGAGGTAAAAAAGGGGGGGAGGGGTTTGGAAAAATCTCACCAAACCAAGGGGAGAGGGGGGGTTGATTAAAATCTTACGTTAACTTTTTAAGTTAGAAATTATACTATTTTCTTTTTTTTATGTATGAGAAAGGATAAGATACTGCAAATTATTTTTAAAAAGTTGTAGGTAAATCTCACGTGGGGGGAGGGGGGTCCAGCAAAATCTCACCAAGGGGGGTCCAGATTTTGGGAAAAACGCCTCACGTAATTTATGGATGACCCCTTATGAAATTTTTCTGATGAAAAAATCTTTAAAAAACCCTTAAATTCACATTTAAATTGTATTTCTCCTTAGTTTATTACACCACAAAAGGGTGAAATAAAAAGAATAAGACAAATAAAATTCAAAATTATAGTGAAACTGAGTTATATTAAAGCAGTATCAATGGAGTGAATGAATATGAATGGAGTCAAACATTCCCTGCATAAAAAAGTTTGATAAAATTGAAATTAAGAGAAAATTTTATTTTAACTTAGTTTACAGCGCAAAGAATATGAAAAGAAAGACAAATTAACTTAATTTCCAAATTAACTTAAACAATACAATGAATGTACATGGATTTCACAACTTCAAGGGGCGATATCTCCCTATAGGGGTTAGTTTTTTCCCCCTCTTTTCACCCATGTGTAGAGGCAAAGCTTGGAGATTGTTTTGACCACAAAAAGTAAATTTGACTTATTCCCATTTTCAAATTGACGATTCAATTGAAGACGAAAGATATTCGGATAGTGGAGTCATATCACATTCTTTTTATTTAACCCATTACGATAAACAATATTGAACCAAAATCGTCAGACAATTTTCCATGCCTATAATGCAGATTTAGTTTAATAGGTTCAATAATGACAAAAAATTGGGAGAAACCCTGCTCTGCCCTCAACTTCAGGTAACAACCCTATAAATTCACAACTACTTGCAAAGTACGCGTTTTATTCAACAAAAAAAATCACCCCAGGGGCACCACACATCTCCTTTCCCCATCACAAAACCGGACACCCACAGAACCCGTCGAACAAAACCCCGAATCCGACTTCCAAACGGACAAAGGGTCCACATTTCGCACAGACGTCCACATTTTTCATGCGAAAGGGCCAATAAAACCCAGCGTTTACGAGGGGTCCCCCAAAAAAGCGCGGACTAACGAGGGTCTTTTGAATAGGGGTGGAGAGACATCCCAGGCCTCCGGATCGATGGGAGAACGCTCCCAGCAGATCGTTTGTTCATCCATCATTTCGCTGTGATTAACACGTAACCCTATCTCGATGGATGCTTGCAGCATATAGGATGGCTGCAGGGAAAGAGATGGCAGAGCGATTGGGACGAAATTATACGGGGCTGCCCCGTGGGTTGCAGGGGCTCTTCAGCAGACTGCCTCGGCGAAGAGGAAGGCTATATCAGGAAAGTACTGGAGTGTCTGTCGGGGAAATCGCTTTGGGCAAGAGAATTGTTCGGATGGGGCTCGTTCCATTGGGTTGGCCAACTCCTATGTGTGGGTACCAGCAGGGAATAAGTAGGCCATGGATACAGAGGCATCCTTTAGTAATGTATTTCGGAGAGATCAAAATTTACTTTGAAGGGGAGCTTAATAATTCACAGAACAAGAGTTAAGGGAAGAACAAAAGATTTTTATTATAAGCCAGATATGACTTTCTCACACTCAAAATAGGTAGCTGTGTATCTTAACCCCCTATCCCCGAGAATTCTCTTAGTAACGATTTAAAGAAAAACCTTGTCTATTTTGTCTGAAGTTATAAATAATTAATTAGTGCTGCTAGATTAGATAAAGAGTATTGCAGGAGGTTAAAGTGTGCCAAAAATTTAGGCTTTTCTGAGCCACATCAAAGTAAAAGGGAAATTTATTCATTCAATTCATAGTTCGTTTATGTCTCACATGTACGGGAGACATGACTTTTAAGACTTTGACTTATAACATTATTGAATTTCATTTCTAATTAACCTTCCAGCCGGCGCGCGTATATGAGAGATACTTATAGTCAGGGTGCCAACTCGAAAAGTGTGTATTGGAGTGTGTATGGAATTTTATGACGGTTTCTGGTAGATTTGATGGTGTAGATTTCAGAACCGATTGATGCCACTCTGCAAATATTGAGCATTTTTATAAATCAAGATGGCGTCGAAAATGGCTTCCATTGAAATCAATACTTTTGAAAATAAAAATATAGCATGCAATACATCATATATGGTATTTTTTGGGTCAAAGAAACGATATATAACGTTATTTTTTACTTTAATTAAGTTTGGAATAGGTTTTTTAATAAAACAAACATATTTCGTTGAAAAAGCAGGATTTTTTAACACATGTCTATATTTTGCTTATAAATTCATATTTTGCATTAATTTAAAATAAATTGGGTTTAGAATAATTACAAATTACAGTAAAACCTTAAGGAGTAATTAAGTAATAAAAGAAAATAATACACTGATTTTATTTCATTCAGAATGTACCATCTGGAGGAAATGTTCTGATTAGATTTTAATGTAGCTATAAAAAACAATTAACATATTTTAATATGTTTTAGAAAAAATAATTGTCTGGGAAAGGATTATATAAATTTGGCCGCATAGAGAGCGACATAACCAAGGGGGCGTCCATAAATTACGAGTCAAAAGAGAGGCGAGAGGGTCTAGCAAAGTATCACCAATTCTCACGGAGTAAATTAAAATCTCATGTCAACTTATGGTTCAGAAAATATACACCTTTTCAATTATATTTTTAACACAAGTTTAGGAAAAATGTGCAAATTAATCAAAACAGGGAATTATTAGCCAGCAGTCAATCCGTGTTAATTACCCACGAGTTTAGACCAGATTTTTTATTTCAATACGTTAATGTATTAAAATATGTATCACATAAATAAACAAACAACAGATATGAATATCAAAGAAACTAATTTTTTAAAGGGGGTGGGGGCAAGGGGAGTAGGATCCACAATAATCTCACTAAAAGGGAGGGAGCAAGCGGTCCAAAATTTGGAAAAAAACACCCTGTTATTTATAGACGTCCTCCAAAGTAATTAAAGAGAGCACTTCATTCTTATCATCTTCGTATAGAGTAGAATACGTGGTTAATATGACGGAAAAAATATGACAAGCCCAGTTTCGCGCACCAACTCTTCAGACCCTTCCACATAAAATAGATGAGTGTTTCGCACTGAATGTTAAATGGGCTCACTTTCAAGCCATATAATAAGGCTGTCAGTTAGTCGTCATCCTAACCAACTATAGATCCAACACTATTTGGTTGTCAGAAAAACGAAGAGAAGGAGATTATACCGATTCTTATACCTGAAACGTAGACTGAATACTAGAAGTGTAAGTGCTCTCTACTCTATGCAAAACTGAGGACCCCTGTTCAACTATTATTGGATATGGCTATCATTCCAGTAACATTTTCTGCAGCTTCATATGTTATTGTTATACAAAGAAAAGGGGAAATGTTGCAAGCTTCACACAAAACTTTCGGAGATTTTGAATGAAAGTGAGAAGTTTTTCATGATACTACAGATTACTTTTAGATTATTTAAATTTGAATTGAAACTTTGATTTAGGTAGCTGAAATTGTTGAAATAATGATATGAATTTGATTGAAATAATTGCTATTAAATGTTACTTAAGTATCAAAGGCAAAGCATAGTATATTAAATTTTGGATTATATACATGATTTCTTTAAAAATTTATGAAAACTGAATAAACAATAGTTAAAATTAAAACAGGAAGTTATTTATCATACGTAATTTGTTAACTGGATCATAATATTTTTAGAAAAAATCAGCTCCTCCAATATCAAATAAACAAGGATCTTTTGTAACCAAATTACTGTTCCATTATAATTATTTTCAAAATAAAGGTATTTCAAATTAATTTAAACTTTTTTTTGCTTAAAATAAATGTTTCCCTATTAAAAAACAAAAATAATGATACCCCACATGCCATATTTTATTAAAGATAAATCGAAAATCCTATTTTGTGGCTACCATGGAAGCCATCTTGAATTCTTCAAAATGCTCAACATTTACGAGGTGGCATCAATCGGTTCTTCAATCTAGGCATCATAACCTATCAAAATCAGCAATAAAATTTCATACACATTCTAATACACGGTTGACCCCTTTTTTTGCCATTTGGCACCCTGACTATTAAGTTGAATTTGATCATCGAATATTTCAAATATATTTAAATGAAAAGTAATCATTTTAACCATAAACGGATCACAGCTGTTACAAAACTTGTTATGGTTTAAAATATACATTTCCGATTGTTTATATAGGAGATACAAGCGTCCTTTTCTTTCTCTGTAAAAAGCGCGCCTGCTGGAAGGTTAATGAATTGTTTAAAGTTTAATATGCATTTGCATAATTATAATATGTGGGGTAATAATTTTATTACATCATGTATATTTGTTATCGAAGAACAATTATTTTAGATAAACAGAATAGACTGATATTTTAATTTTAAGAAATTGAAAATACTACATGAATGGTATACAATATACATGATAGAATTATATACGTAACTGCCAATCTTCCGGTTTTTAACTTTTCTAGTCTATCCAAAATGTAATTCCAACCCAACTTTTCTAGTCTAAAATAAGCTGTAAAATTACACAACTGTTTTAATGTAACATTTTATGTAAAATGTAATTTGTGTAAAAAAAATTGGATGATTTTGTAGCGCATTTCAACTATAAAAGCATGAGAAAAGCTCACCAAACACCGGAATATTTGCAGCTATGATATATAAATGGTTTATATGATATAATTCTTCCGTTTACTTAATATTCGTTGTGGGTTTTGTGCACAAAGTAAAAATTTACAAAAAAAGTTATAATTATTTATTTTAGACTATTTTTTATAGAATTTATCTCAAAATTGATTGAATGGAAGGGTGTGGACGTTTTCTTCATTCTCATTTGATACTAATTGTTGCGTAGTTTGATATTTTAATAAGAATTTTGAACACAGAAAAAATTATTTTATAAAAATTTTTTTAGTATTCAACCCTAATGTGCAATAAAAAAATGCTTCGTAACAGAATTTAGTCACTCGCAGTTCACAAGTTGGGCATGGACGTTCCCCTGTTGAAAGAACATTAGAAAATTCTCTAAATATTTTATCAACCTTCCACATACCGTCAAACCATACACGTTATATTGATCTCTAGGCCCATAATAAGATGTTCGTTCCGTTTATAACAACTACTACTTTTTTTATAAATTCCTCTTATACAAGCCCTTGCGTGGTTGCCAGAATACTGCATTAGCAATTCCATAAATTATCTACATAGGACAGTCCTAAAATTTCTTGATCGACCTTCTGTGTACTACATGCACTACCTGTAAAACTAGTTTTACAGCGGGGTTTGATTTAAGGCAGGAAAGCCAAAGAGCAACAGGCGCGGAATGGGCGTCATCCCGTAACTTTTGTTTCGGGGGTTACCTACTTTTTAAACATAAAGGTTCTATTATGGTTGCTGCAATTGAGTATTGACCAATTTGAGAATAGAGCCTTTGTTAAACGAAAAATTTATGAATTTTGCTCCTGCGTACAGATAGTTTTTATGGAAATGGTTTTGAATGAAATTTGAGGCAAGCCACAATGTGCATTTCCTTGTACCTTTTGAGGGATTCTATTTGAATAATGCATTTAAAAGGTGTTTATGTTATTAACTGTTTTAGTAGGAAGTGATTGTCATTTAAGAGATTATAACTATTTGTGAGCCAAATATTTTCATCAGAATGTTAAGTTTTTATTTTCAATTAATTTAATCCAAAAAGTCTTAAACTCTATTCCCTGTACAGGGTAATATAGAGGAAATACAGGGCTTATCTTCAAACATAATACTCAATGCCGAATCTTTAACATTTTCCCATTAATACCGATCCTAGTGTATCTCTATTGCAAAATCTTGTATGTGTGTTTTTTAAATTAATGGGGATTGATAAATCACGTCATCATTTATCTGAAAAATTGCAATTATGGAGGTAAGGATAAAAACATAAGGAAATCTATATTTATCCATCAATTACCTCATTATTAACAATAACATACTTTATTAATAGCTGCTTTTAAGAACACCATTTTAAGCTCCAAGAATTTAAAGTGAAAAAAAATTTAGTAAAAACCTACTTGGATTTAAAGAAATAATATTTCTTCTAGTTGTTTCGATGGCTCCTCGCCAGTGAAATTCCCTGTACCACTTTTATAAGTAGCAAGCTACCGCTAAGTATTTCTACAGGATAGAATATATAGTTACAGACTGACTAAAAGAGCAAACTTGTTTCACCCAGTACGAAATTCTATTGCTTTACCATTTCTTTCCTAAGTTTGTCATTATTTGCTCCTATATTTGAAAGTTGCGAGCAAACACGCAACAAACAGCAACACTTTCTCCTCTTAAGGACACGGATTTTATATTTTTGTCCGAATGAGTTAAGAAGCCTTTCACATAAACTGCAACTACGTTTGAAAGCTGTAATTTCAATGCAACAACTATTAGCTCAGGATATCGTTGTACAGCATTTCAGAAATTCTTCTTCACTAATAAAAAGAAATTTTAGGATTCCCTAATTTTTTTCGCAACATGAAAGAAATCGCTTGGGGATAAAATTGAATCCGGCGGTTATCAATCTCTGAGCTTTTCATGTCGAAAATGAAAATAGTTTTAAAGTAGACAAATGATATTGAAATTAATATAAAAAATTAGTTAAAGGTTTTGAAAAATTGGGTTTTTTTATAAAATTTAGAGATTAAGTATGTTTTTTTAGTAATAATTAGTTCTATTTGTAGTTACAAACCATCTCTCTTTATATTAGAGATGATAATTACATAGATAAATTTGTCTCTAGCAATATTTAAAAAAGCAACACAAAATAATAAAAAATAATTCAGTACAAAAGAATAATAAATAATAACAAAAATAATAATTCAGCATTTAAAGGTTTCATACTAATGACAATTTAATTTAAAATTAAATGATAAACAATTCATTATATGTTTAATACATTTTGCATATTTCAGAGTTAATTGAAAAAGAAAAATTATTGGAAATGAAATATTAGGAGGTTACTATCTAACAACCATGGACTTTTAATGTATGCGGGTTAGGTTTAGGGTTTGACTGTTGTTAAGGTTTAGAATACGAAACAAAGTACAGATGTCGATTGTAAATTACCACAATCTCATCGACATCATCGTGAAATAGATTGAATTTTCCAATTAAATATGAAATGTAACAAAGTTAAACGTTGTGACAAAAATTAGGAATGACAATTTAAACAGCATGGAATAATTGATAATCCTACAAAAGGTGCAAAAATTGCTATGAGAGAGAGAGAATACATATGAATAATATAGTAAACCCAAAAGTTGTTCGCGGGGCACTAAATCCCTAATTATAATGCTTTTTTTAAAAGAAAATCTAAAATAGGGGGAAATAAAATGATGTAAATGATGCATATACGTGTGTTATAAAATTTATGTATTTACTGAGATGTAACAGTTATCTAAGAGATATACAGACGCTCAAAAACATGTTTGTAGTTCGAATTGTGAGTCCTGAGAATTTATGTAAGTCTTCAGCAGTTACGTCCTGATAAAAAACAGCAAAAAAGGTAGAAATATACCGACTGATTGAGGGATTCTAGACAAGTCTAAGGAAGTCAAGCTAATCTTACGGTGAAAGGATGTTTATAAACCTTGACTTAGTAACTCAGTTCTATCTACAGAATAATTCACAGAAGTCTAGACCGACTCCTTTTCGTTATCATATGTAAATGTCAGATAGTGAATACTTTTCATGTTGTTAATTCATGTTAAAATTTCAGGGAGTTTTCCATTTGAACAAACTTAACTTTTGGAGATTATGAAGTACATTATCATTGGGGTTCCCCTTTCCCATAAATCCCTTTTCCATAGAGATTTTATTTTAATTCAAGTTCAACTGATGAATTTCGTTTAAAAACGATCCCAATATGTGAAAGATCCTGTATGTAAATGTATAGATGCGTTATTTTGTACAATTTATTTGTTCTCCAACCCAGGATGCGAAGAAAACAGACAACTTTAGAAAATGTACTGCCTATGATATCTTTTCCTGGTAATTTTACACCTGTGGTAGTTGGTATTTTTTTTTCAATTAAAAACACTTTTTTTACTCATAACTAGAGAGTTGCCATTTATACTTAAAACCCAACTTTTAAAACCTTTGGATTATGTTTTTAAAAGTACTGATGACCTTAGAAAATATTTGTAACGCTTGATTAAGTGCTAAAGCGATTTTACGAGTAGTTTCTAAGCTATGGAAATTAAACATTATTTGATATTCGCTAAAATGATATTTCTTTTGGTTTTCTTTTTAGAGTTCCTATTGGAAATCCGTAAGGTTTTCTAATAAGCATAATAGCCTGAGAGCTGGATGCAAATTTTGGGAATGATAAGGTGCACGAGATATTTCACCTGGAACAGATTCGATCGATGATGGGAAAACTTATGTCACCAACGCCAGAAGGCGGAGTGGAAGCTTTTAGTGTGAAAGGGGGGGGTCGAACATGCAAACAGCGCGCGGTCCCTTGCGACAGAGATTTTGAGGAAATCGGTTGAAAATTTGCACAGTTTAAGGAGAGTGTGAATAAAAGATAATGTAGCATTCTCAAAAGTATAAGTTGTGTTTTAAGGGTTGTACAAAACTAAACGAATTTTCGAATGTTTATATGAATGTTTAGTACGGCCGACGAGGTGCAAGGCTGGACATAGGCTTAATGTATTGAAGAATGTTAGTAAAAGTTAGGGTAACACTCCCAGAAGACTAAGTGGAAGACAAAGGGTGGCCAGAAGTCACCAAAGGTGCAGAAAAATCTTAAAACCCGAATCATTCGGAAACTTCTGGCTGTTTGCATATGTATAGCTGACATATAGAACAAACTATATGCAAACAGCCAGAAGTTTAAGTGGAAGCGTTCGGGAGATATTCAGGCGTGAAGTACAAAACCGAATAAAAGCGCGCGGTCCCTTGCGACAGAATTTTTGAGGAAATCGGTTGAAAATTTGAACAGTTTAAGGAGAGTGTGAATAAAAAATAATATAGCATTCTCAAAAGTGTAAGTTGTGTTTTAAGGGTTGTAGGAAACTAAACGAATTTTCGAATGTTTATATGAAAGTTATGTATTTTTTAAATTTCTAAAAATTTAAATTTTATATTTTATGCATAGTATGGAGCAAGTAAAATTTAACGATGCTAATTGAAAGTGATCGTGGGAAATTCGGTTGTAAAGTGATAGAGCACCATGTCGTTTGACAGCTTTTCTCTTGCAACAATGACTAATAATACGCTAATAAATATAAAGTTATTGTTAGCGTTGTTTTTAGCGTATTATTAGTCATTGTTGCAAGAGAAAAGTTATGTGTTATAAGTCATTTGTTACAACATAAACATTGGAAAATTCGTTAGTTTCCACAACCCTTAAAACACAACTTACACTTTTGAGAATGCTACATTATCTTTTATTCACACTCTCCTTAAACTGAGCAAATTTTCAACCGATTTCCTCAAAAATTCTGTCGCAAGGGACCGCGCGCTTTTATTCGGTTTTGTACTTCGCGCCTGAATATCTCCCGAACGCTTCCACTTAAACTTCTGGCTGTTTGCATATAGTTTGTTTTATATGTCAGCTATACATATGCAAACTGCCAGAAGTTTCCGAATGATTCTGGTTTTAAGATTTTTCTGCACCTTTGGTGACTTCTGGCCACCCTTTGTCTTCCACTTAGTCTTCTGGGAGTGTTACCCTAACTTTTACTAACATTCTTCAATACATTAAGCCTATGTCCAGCCTTGCACCTCGTCGGCCGTACAGAACATTCATATAAACATTCGAAAATTCGTTTAGTTTTGTACAACCCTTAAAACACAACTTATACTTTTGAGAATGCTACATTATCTTTCATTCACACTCTCCTTAAACTGTGCAAATTTTCAACCGATTTCCTCAAAATCTCTGTCGCAAGGGACCGCGCGCTGTTTGCATGTTCGACCCCCCCCCCTTTCACACTAAAAGCTTCCACTCCGCCTTCTGGCGTTGGTGACATAAGTTTTCCCATCATCAATCGAATCTGTTCCAGGTGAAATATCTCGTGCACCTTATCATTCCCAAAATTTGCATCCAGCTCTTAGACCATAAGGTAAACAATGTATTTAAGGGATTTAATCTTACTATAACCGTAAACTCTAGGAATATATAGCAAGTAAATATTACAACGATGCTCTCTAGGATAGCTCTGGATTTATAAAGTAATTAGCAAGAAAATAAAGTTAACGAGCCCCAAAAAAGAACACAAAATGATTTTTTTTAAACTTTGAAGAACTACATGAGAGCTTTTTTAGGACACTGCTATGACACGCCAATTGGAAAAAAAAGTTATTTCTTTCACAGCCAAGAGAATTCTTTCAGTCTAATCTCACTTCTCTCCCCAATAAACGTCGTCTGAACCCTTGAGGTCGAGACGCGCGCAATATAAAAAAACACGAACCAAAAAAAACCTCTCCCCCCAAAAAAAATCATACCAAGAACAAAACCGCTACAAAAGAGGAAACAAAACCGCAAAATAACACGGCCCTTATAATTACATACAATATTCAAACTACTACTTCAAACCAGGAGCCGCTGCTACCCACTCCCTACATAGAAAAAACCTCGCATTAGCGCGACTCTGCCCGGGCAGGCCGACTTATCGGGCATCGATTTTTACCCGCCCCCCACAGCTGTAGCGCCGCTCTGTGAGTCAAAGTTGGTGAAAATCTTCAAGGGCCAGTAATTCCTGGTCCGCCTCTGGCCGGGTCATCGGCAAAAAACAAGGATTTTCAATGGGAGAGGCAAACGCCCATTGGCCCCGTCCGCATAGCTGACCCCCTGGGACCACTTGTCAGCCCCGCGGATTCGATTCGTCTCGATTCGAGGGCTGTGGGCCCTCTTTCGTGGGCCCGTTTTCTCACGAGCCTTTTGTGTTGGGGGTGGGTGACTCACAGTTGCGATTGGTGACATATGCGGTCGATTTCGAGTGGCAATATATTTTTTCATCGATTGTGGAGGAATATTTTAAAGAACGAACTTGTTCTTTGTACAGTGGCGAATCCAGTAGGGGGGGCTGTGGGGCTGCAGCCCCCCCAGGAATAAGACATTCAAGTTTTGGTAATAGCAATAAAGCCAAAAAAGAAATTTCAACACGTTGCGGATATTCGGTGGTGTTACCCAAAGAGTCTCAAAATGAATCGGAACCCTACTTTTAAGGGTAAAAATTCCAAAATTTTTCTGGGGGAAGACCCCCAAACCCCCTCGAAATTTTGGAATCTAATAAGTACGGTTTTTCCTTGAAACTTTAGGGATTTACATGGAGTGATCCTCTTTGATGCAACCCAAAGTGTCTCAACATGAGTTAAAATGCCACTTTTAGGGGCAAAATTCAAAAAAAAAATCTGGAATAGGAACCCCTAAACCCCCTAGAAATTTTCCAATTCATAATACTATAAACTTTTTTCCTTGAAAATTCTGCAAGAGTGGAATTCTCTTTGAGTGGAATCTAAAAGGCTTCAAAATGAGCTAAAACACTATTTTGAGGGGCAAATTTTCAAACATTTTCTGGGGGAGGACCCCCAGACCCCCCTTTTACTTGGAGTCACATTTTTATACAATTTTGAAACTTAGTGCACCAAAATTAAAACCTTACGAAGTCATCTCACCTAAAACTTAGTATTCCTAAGATTAGACCTCAGAAAAGATGTTAAGTAACCCCCCTAAACAAAATTCTGGCTTGGGCACTGGCACTCCTCCCTCCCCCTTTCAGTTACTTACATTAATATTTGAACAGCCCATAAAAGCAATTAAGTTATTTGTGAAACTCAGCCCCCCCCAGACAAAAATCCTGGATTCGCCACTGTCTTTGTAGAAATTTTATTCAAATATTCGTCGAGGTAATGTTAAATAGGGTTTCTACTATAAGCAGGGTTGGCAAAAACCCGGGTTTTTTTCGGAAAAACTCCAGTGGGTTGGGTTTTTTCGAAAAAAACCCTAAAAAAACCCATATAAAACTGGGTTTTTTCAGAAAAAGTGTGTTTTTTTTCAAATTTTAGTGAGTTTTTTCTGGTAAATGTGTTCAGTCAAAATAATGTTAGTTTCTCTATAGTTTAGTGGGTTTTTTCAAAGTTGAAACTTTTTATACTTTGAAAAACCCACTGAAATTGTGAAAACACTCCTTATTTATTGAAACCTGGTTTAAATTTTGGAAACGAAAAAACGCATTTAAATTTAAAAAATATCCTAAACTTTGAAAAAAAACATTCAATATTGAAAGAACTCTATTTAACTTTGAAAAAAGTACTGAAATTTTAAAAAAATCCTCCTCAAATTTGTATATCTAGTTTGAAATTTAAACGTCCTAAATTTTGAAAAAAACCATTCAATAATGAAAAAACCACTGAATAATGAAAGAACCTACTAAATTTTTTTAAAGAACTCACTCAAATTGAAAAAACACCATTTAATTTTTGAAACCTAGTTAAAATTTTGAAAAAAAAAACCAATTAAAATTTTAAAAAATATTCTAAACTTTGAAAAAACCCATTAAATTTTGAAAGAAATGTATTTAACTTTGAAAAAAAATACTGAAATATTAAACATACTCAATCTTTTATAACTAGTTTGAACTTTAAATGACTTAAATTTTAAAAAACCATTCAATAATGAAAAAACCCCAAATTTAAAAAACAACTTAAATTTTAAAAATATCTTAGCTTTGAAAAAACCCATTCACAATATTGAAAGAAATCTATTTAACTTTGAGAGCTTTAAACGTCCTAAATTTTGAAAAAACCTTAATTATTGAAACCCACTCAATTGCAGGTTATTTCGTTAAATGATTTTCTTCAATATTAAAACTACCAAAATCTTGATTTTTCTTGAAAAAACCCAAAAATGTGTCCAAAATGTGGGTTTTTTTAAAAAAAACCATTGGGTCCAACCCAATCGGGTCCAATCCAGCCAACCCTGACTATAAGTAACTTAATTATTTTATAAATGCTAACTTAATTGAAAACTTAATGAATAAAACATCGAAATATAACACCTTACTTGAAAGGAAAAGAACACGCGTGAAAGAGACCGACCGAGCAAGGGTAGTGGAAGAAGTTAATGAGAAGATAGGGGAACTGAGGGGGTTGAAGAGGTTAGCTGAATAGTTATTTAAAATCTCTCCGTTCACTGGTGCTATTAATATAAATTTGGAAACAACCGACTAACAACTGCTAATTATCCTTTTAAGTTCCCTAATTTTAATCTTTTCTTTTTTACTTCACCAACTAGTATATTCAGAACTCTTTATTCCAGCACATCAGCTTTTGCAACTACTTTTTTCTCACTTTTTTTATGCCAGAAACCAAATATTTCCGGGGACGGTCCGGTTCTTTCGGAGGACGGCATATACTACACCCCAAATCTCAGCACTGTGAGGAGTTACGAGATAAATAAATTTTAAAAAGATTCTGCAATATCTCAGTTGTTGGTAAAACCGCAACAGTCATGTCAACAAAAAGTTCTCCAGTAGTATGGATCCGTTGGTGGTCATTCAGCTGTGTGGGGAATACAACACGGGGTTGGGAGACCAGTGGACTGGCAACTATGAGTTCGATTGTGAAGCATTTAGTTCGATGGAGGGCACAATGCAGGTTGTCCGAATATTTGCATCGGGACTGAGCTATGCACAAAGAGATGGAAGAAAAACGGTTTTTTTTTCTGAATGAAGAATTTATTTGCTTTGAATATTGGGGTTGGCACCCACTGTAAAATAGTTTGTCTTTTTTCACTAAATTTTCTATTATTTTTGACAAAAAATATCCCCCACGTCTAAAAGACGAGCCTTAGTCATTAATTTTTCCACTAAGGAATAATTAATAGTATAATAAAATCACCACTAAAAGAAAAAATTCTAAAAAAGTATGTACAATGTATTGTATATATACTTGAATTTGTTGAAGAAATTCAAGTTTATTTCCAATGTTTTTTCTGTCCAATTCTTATTCAATTTCTTGAATAATAATTTGTTTTTGCATTGCACAATGTATCGAAAATCTATGTTTAACTGTAGACTCAATATTAAATAGAATTTAATATAGAAACACTTCTCAACTTCCACATTTCAATTTTAAATTTTCAAAACTTTCTCTTCCTCTCGATAAATACAGCATACTATCCATCCATAATTATAATTTTTTTTACCTATACTTAATTTAAAGATTTAGTCTGAAGGTTTTGAACACACGTCTCTTTCAAGAGGAAAAGTATAAAGTCGGAATTGATAAAGTCACAAAGTATGAAAAAGTCTAAACTAAGCAAAAAATTTTCATACTTTGCTGTAACTTATTTTTGAAGACCATCACATATGCCGTGATTAGGGATACGATAACAAGTAACATTTAAAGCCATGTGACGGATATCACTCAGTGTACAAATACAAAAATACCCTGATGTTATCACTTGTGTGTGCGTTATTCAAATGTTTGACTTTTGAAAGTAGATTGCAAAGGGAAAGACATAGAACAGAGTTCCCTCTACTTTGATTCCTCTTGGGGCCAACGGTTGTTTTTACATTTTGTTCTATAGTTTTAATTTGTTCAGTTTGAGAGTTTGTAGTAAATTTAAACTCTTAACGAAATTCTTTAAAATGTCAAATTAGTTTCTCTTAAACTATAAAGATTTGTCAACCTGTTGTTAACAATTCTTTTGTCAACAAAAACCCGTGAAAGTCCGGGCAAAATTAAATTGGTAAATCCTTTGTTATTCAAAGATAAAAAATTACTTTAATATGCATTAAAAAATGTGGTCTACCCCAGTTTCTCTAGTCCTAAGTCTGCTCTTATCCCTAAAGAATAAAAATCCCTCCTCTGGTGTCACATTTTTTTAGAAGACAAAAAAACCTAACAAGTGATTCAGCCTTATCCGGCCATTTTCCCCCACGAAATAGTAGATCTTAATTTGGTCTATATGCGAGACGAGTAAATGGTGGGGGCAAATGGGACTTAATTGTGATGTATCGTTGAAGTGAAACAGAATCCAGGTGAATTTATCTTGAAAGGAAAGATCAGCCCCGGCTTTTCACAGTCGATTGAAGGACCACAGTGCATCTTCATTAAACCAGACAATTTATGCCCACGACCACGCCAATTAAGGACGCCAACTGGGCTCTCCGACAATAGATATATGTCCTTTTCTATCGATTTCTCCCCTAAATAGTTCGGGCAAAAATATCCGACGCCATTTATCCCGTTCTATTAAAAGGTAGCTCTGTATCCTGTCTCATTACCGGGTACAGATGTTGGATTTAACTGCTTTTTAAAGGGGAACAAGAAGATTATATATTGTCCCTCACAAGGGATGGGTGGGGTCATTCGGTTGTGGTCGCCGGTAGGAAAACAGGTGTCAGGACCCGCGCCCGTGTCACTGCGCCATTCATTCTTTTCTTCGGAAGAGATGATGGGCGTGGAAAGTCAGGGTGTATTCGAAAAAATTCATCGACAAAGGGTCAGAAAATTGGACCAATCGTGTTGGACCTCCTAGTTTACGGTTTGCGATTGATTGATATGGGGTGCGCTGTTTTCTTCATGGGTGTGGGCTTTGAGTGGGTCTTAAAATCACAGGGGTGTTATTGGTTTCTGAGTGACCCTTTATCAGATTGCATGGACAGGTTCACGAATGCTGCCCAATGGAAAGCTTTATGTTAGAGGCAAAGCAATTTAATTATTTTTTTCTCTAATATTCCTTTTTTGGATGGCATTCATTAGATGAAAGAATTGTATTCAGTAAATGTTTTAATTTATTTAAAAAACAAATTGGTAGCATCTGTATTTATTTATAATTATACTGTTCTTTTTGTTTGAATAAAATTCTGAAAAGAAAACATAGTGTCATTATCATTCAAGTACAGTTTATAACCCAGCATTTCTCAAGCAGAGTTCAGCGGACCTCTGGGGTTCCGTGAAGCATTTTCAAGCAGTGGCGGATTTGGGATCACACTAAATGAAATTGAAGTTTTTCGAAAATTTTTTTGAAAAATTCAAAAGTTTTCAAAATTTTTTGTAGCTATTTTACATTTCAAACGGCCCAAAGAGCTTTATTTCATAATCATCAGCCTCTTCTAAGATCTTTAGCCCCTGAAAATTTGTAGAATCAATGCACAATCAGGGGAAAGTGGGTTTTTGCTCTTAGCATTTTTGTAGACTATCAATTCACTAATATTTAAGGAGTTCAAAAGTTTTAACCCCTACAAAGCCTTTAGCTCCCTGCATGTTTTTAGCATTAATTTGCAATTTAAAGGATTCAGTGAGCTTTAGCCCCCTACAGGGGCGTCATTTCAGTTTTTGGTTGGGGGGGCAAAGATTTTTTTAAGTGGGTCTGGGCCCCCCCGTAATTATATATTTTAAGGTATCTCCTAAGCAGTACATTTATATATGAACACTGTTAAATTATATTAATTATAATGTTAAAATTTGACGACGAGAAAAAAAGAAAAAAAACTTGGGTCTGGGCTCACCCCTAGGAAAATTTTTAAAATTTGCCTCTTAAAGTAGTGTTTTAACTCATTTCGAGACCCTTTGAGAGACTACATCCAAAGAGAACAGTTTCTTGTAAACCACAGAATTTTTTTGGGAAAAAAGTTGTTAAACGACGTTAAAGTTTCAAGGGGGGCTAGGGGTTCTCCCCCAGAAAAATTTGCCTTTAAACTAACGTTTTATCTCTTTCTCACACTTTTTTGGGAGCTCTTTAAGGGAAAAGCTTCTTGTAAGTGGCAGAATTTTGAAGGCAGAAATACTGTATAAGCGTCGTAAAAATTTTAGAGGGGGCTGGGGGTTCTCCGTTGAAATTGTTTTTTTTTTAATTTTCCCTTGAAACTAGTGTTTGATCTCTTTTTTCAATCTTTTTGGGGAGCTCCTGAAGGGAAAAGCTTCTTGTAAGTGGCATTATTCTAATGGGGAAAACACTGTACCCGACGTAGCAATTTTTTGGGGGGACTCGGGGTTCCTCCCCTGGAAAATTTTTTTAAATTTCCCCTTTAAACTAGTGTTTTATTTTTTTTGCAAACTTTTTGGGAGCACTAAAAAAGAAAACCTTCTCGCAAGCGGCATGATTTTCAAGAGGAAAAACACTGAATAACAGACCTTAAAATTTTACAGGGGGGCTGGAGGTCCTCCCCCAGAAAACTTTTTGAAATCTGACCCTTAAAGGTAGTGTTTTAAATCCTTTTAAGACTTTTTGGGTAACACCCAAAGCTCCTTGAGGAAGTTTTAGAGCTTTTAGCTATTTTCACATAACAGTGGAAACCTTAGGGGGGCGGTTGCCCCCCCAAAGTGACGCCAATGGCCCCCTACAAAACATCCCATTTCATGATCTTTAGCTCCCTTCGAAATATTAGCCCATTTCATGATCTAAAGCCCCTACAAAACATTAGCCTATTTCATGATCTTTAGCCCCTGCAAAACTTTTAGCACCTGTGTTATTTGTATATTAAATTGAGAATTTAGAGGCCAATGAGCTTTAGCCCCCTACAAAGCATTAGTCCCTTTGCATTTTTATTTGGTTCAATCAACTGGATGAGCTTTTAGCCCCCTCCAAGATAGATGAGCTTTAGCCCTCCTGCTCTTTTATAAAGGTAATTAATTTTATAAGGTGCTCTTTTATAAAGGTACAATTTTCCCCTTGGCGTCGAATGTATTTTTTTCTCTTGTGTTCTGTAAATATTTTTATGTAGTAAATAAACTTATTATTATCATTATTACTATAATTCATAACTTCAGAAAAAAAGGTGTAATGAGCTTTATCCACTCCAAAATCTTAAGCCCCCCTATATTTTTATAGATTCGATTCACAATTTAAATGGAACAATGAGCTTTAGCCTTCTTGCGTTTTTAATTTAAAAAGCTTTAGCTCGTTAGCGATTTATAGCCCCATACTTTAGTTTTTGCAGATTCGATTCACAATTTAAAGGGGCCTCTGAGTTTTAGCCCCCATAAAGAATTAGCCCGTTCACAATTTAATGAGCTTCATCCTAAATTCAGCAATCCCCCTCTCAAGGGTTCCGCAAGCAATATGAAATCTCAATGAGACGGTTCCAAATAGGGGGGATATGCCCTCCACAAAAAGTACCAACAATACTTTTTGGTATGCTATAAATCATAATTTTTTGTGGGAGGACCCACGTCTAATATGATCACCACTAAAAGAAAAAGTGGCTTTTTTCTTTTGAAATTAGAGTTGAGTCGTTACTTTCGTGGCGCTAGACACAGTGAATTCTGTCTTATATATTGATTGTTATAAAGGGGGCGTCTTGAAGAACTTTCAAGCTTCTTCAAATAACGGAAAGTTTCTCTTATTTGACAGAAAGGGGAAAAACAGACATTTCCTCAACGTACAGAAATTAACCGGCAACAGTGCTGTTCGGTCAATTACTTTGCTTTGAACAAATAATTTTTCAGTGTTATTATATCGAAGTTATTAACATACAAGTCTGACTACAAAACGGTCCCACCAGCACTATACTCTATCCACTTAGAATTGGCGCTTGAGAAATAGTGCTTTCCCCCACGCTAGACGCGTTACCATAGTTACGCTCTTCGAGCAGCCAATAGTAAGCCTTCTTCGTCACTTTGACGAAGATAATTGCTATGGTTACCGATCGGTGGTGGGGGAAGGAAATATTTTCAAGCGCCAGTTCAAAATGAACAGAGTATAGCACCGACTGTTGTCGCACTGCCTCAGTGCCTCAGCTGTCGCAGTGAAGCCGATCCATCCCCGCGAGGCCGGTGGAACGAAGGCATTGTCGAGCTGTCACCTCCGTCAATGGCAGGCGCGAAAGTACTAATCCTCCGTCGTTTGTACCCTCAATAGAGAGAGCAGGTTTTTGCGAAACGGGAGCACACACAATTACCTGTGTCACTGGATCGGTCGGGAGCCATCAGCCTGATCCAGACGCAAAGAGTTAAGAATTGTGAATGGAGTGGTTAGGGATGGATTAACTAGATTGCGACGGATTTGTAGTTTGGCATGGACCCTCTGCTGAGAGAAAATAGGGAGGTCACTGAGTCACAATGGTCTTGAGAAAAGATGTTCATCCCAGTGATTGACCTGGGATGTTTTGGGTGACAGAGAGGTTAAAGATTAACAAAGGAGAAGTCACAGAAGGGTGTCAAATCAAAGCCAGAGCTATCCTAGTAGTACCAGTAGTTACGTACGTACTTAATATGTTGAACTGCCAAAGCGTGTGTCTATAGTTTTACGATAGGCTCGACAACCCTTATAGGGCAGTGGATATCTTCCCCATCTCTTAGTGTGGTTAGGGGGTTTTCCCTGGCATCCCCTTCATAGGAGGGGAACTCTTTTGTTCACTAATTGACCTCACCTAACACAGGGTTGGCTGGATTGGACCCAATGGGATTTTTCAAAAAAACCATGTGAAAAAACCCACATTTTGGACCCATTTTTGGTTTTTTTCAAGAAAAATCAAGATTTTGGTAGTTTTAATATTGAAGAAAAACAATTTACGAAATAACATACCAAGAGCTTTAGTTGAGTGGGTTTTTTCAAAATTTTAACCAGGTTTCCATAATTAAGGTTTTTTCATTATTGAATGGGTTTTTTCAAAATTTAAGACGTTTAAAATTCAAACTAGTTATAAAATTTTACTTTTTATTTCCTATTTTTTAGATTTCAGTATTTTTATCAAAAGTAGATATTTTATTCAAAATTTGATGGGTTTTTTCAAAGTTAAGGATATTTTTAAAATTTTAATGGTTTTTTTCAAAACTTAAACTAGGTTAAAAAATTTAATGGTGTTTTTTCAATTTCAGTGAGTTTTTTAAAATTTAAATAGGTTCTTTCATATTATTCAGTGGGTTTTTTCATTATTGAATGGGGTTTTTCAAAATAAGTTCAGGATATTTTTTAAATTTTAGGGGTTTTTTCAAAATTTAAACTGGGTTGCAATAAATAATCGGTGTTTTTACAATTTCAGTAGGTTTTTTTCAAAGTATAAAAAGTTTCAATTTTGAAAAAAAACACTTAACTATGGAAAAACTGACATTATTTTGACAGAACACATTTATCATAGAAAGAACTCACTAAAATTTGAAAAAAAACCCAGTTACTTTTTAAGAGAAAAACCACTTAATTTTGGAAAAAAACGACACGTTTTCGGAAAAACCCAGTTTTAAATGGGTTTTTTCAGGGTTTTATTGAAAAAAACCCGGGTTTTTGCCAACTCTGACCTAACCACGCACAAAGATGGGGGAGATATCCACTGCTCGAAGAAGCATTGTCGAGCCCATCATAAAACTCTAGACACGCTAAGTTCTAAGTTAAGGATGGGTCTTCATGGATGGGATTACATGCCCCTTTCTCACCTAAGTCATAGTGCCTCTTCCAAAGACTTGGATGAGTTTGTGGCATTCCAATTTGATGAATGCATTAACCATCAAACCTGCTTCCATTCAGACGCGGATCCAAAGGGGGGCACTCTGGACAGTCCCCCCTTGGATCCAAGATTCTCAAAAGGAGCTTAAACCCTTCTTTTAAAGGTCAAATTTCAAAATAAAAATAGGGGAAGGAACTACATACCTCCCTGCAGTACTCTTTTAGTGAGACCCAAAAGGTCCCAAAATTAGTTAAAACAAAAACACTATATTTAAGGATCAAGTTTCAAAAATTTCCCAGGGGGAAGACCCTCAAACCCCCTCCACCTTCGAGGTTTTGATACACACTACTTTTTCCGTGAAAATTCAGCGGCTTAAACTTGACTGTATTGCTTTGACTTTAGTTTGTTGCTATAATTCAGCGCTGATCAAAAATTAGTTATTTAGAGTCTCTACTCTAATACCCAAAAATTTCTGGAGGTGGCCTCCAAACCCCCTAAAATAGTGCTATATGTTGTCAACAAAATTTTTCCATTCTTCCAAGATACTATGGTTTTGATTGCAAAATAATAGTTTATGATACATATTGTTTCCCTGGATTATATTTCCAATGACATACCACGGGGGGACCAAATATCACAAGGGGATCTTAAGTGATACTTTTTAGAAAAAAAAAACAATATTTTTATTTTATTCTAAAGGTAAAAGGTGATGGTCTGAAAAAGTTCCCCTCTTGGGACTCTGCTGGATCCGCGCCTGCTTCCATTACGGTTAATTTTTTGAACTTTGGGGGTAAATAACAACAGGTTCCTTGTCCACTCAATATGACACCCGAATTTTGGATACACATCTTTAGGTAAGATTTGCATTTTGACAAACTTAATGTAATAAAGTTGTGAAAAATTCAGTTCAAAGTAGAAAAGATGGTCTGGGAGTCCTCCCCCAGAAAATTTTTATAAATTTGACCCTAAAAACAGGGTTTTAACTTGTTTTTGTACCTTGATGTAATGAGAAAGAAAAAAAGGCATTCATTGTACCACAGGGTGGAGCGAAGAAAAAAAACGAATTTCGCTTATAAAAACAATAGCTTGGGACTACCATGGTTAATCCAAAATATGAGTTCAATCAAATGGTATCTTCAAATACCAACTTCGCTTAGAAATTTCACCAGATTTACCATTCCCCCATGCTGATCAATGGAAAAATTATTAGAAAATTCTTTAAAAATCGCTCAGTCAAGCATTGGCTAGAGGAAAAAGATAGAGCACAAGCATAGAGGAAAATGTCAAAATAGCTATCTAAGAATAGAAAAAAAGTTTAAAAATTTCCATTTAAGTTTACAAGGTCATAAAAGCTTACACTTTAAACTTTTATTTGTTATTTTGGAAGTGCAAATTCAACCAGATTTTGTGTTAAAATAGAGTTAAATTGTTTTAAAATTGTTTTTTTAGTCCTTTTTGTAGTATATTTGGTGGAATTTTAAAATTTTAAATTGTAACCGTCACTTGAAGCTATTATTTAAAGTTATTAAATTGGATTATAATTTGGTCTGGTATTTCCCCAGCTATTCCTGCCTATAGGCGTTTTCAATTAGAACAAAAACTATATCTTTGAAAATCTCCACATGTTTACAAGATATTGAAACAAAACCTGATATATTCGTGAATTTAATGCTTTCCTACAATTTTGATATCCTTATTAGACGAATTTATAAAAAGTATTATAAGGCCCATTTGTAGAAGCTACCTATTGCCCTACCTATTTGTAGAAGCTACCTATTATAGTAGTCCATTTTGTTGTGCATTACAACATTAAGAAATTTTTTTTTTATATCACGGAAATTTTAACCGGCATCTCCGGTTAGTTTCTGTAATTTCAGGAAACATCTGATTTTCCTTTTCTGTGTCAAATGAAAGAAACTTTCCATTATTTGAAGAGGCTTGAGGGTTCTTTTAGATTAGTTTTACCCCCAGGAGTGGATTTATAACAATCAATGTTTTTAAAACAATTTCATAATAATATTGTGACGTCACCGGCAAACATAATACACAACAGACCCAGCTAAAAGAAGATTGGCCTCGTTTTTATTACTAAAATAACTAAAGATTTTGACTTGTACATATTTAAAATTTATTCTTTTAGTGGTGATTTCATGATATTATCTAAATTATCTTTGAGGAAAAATTAACGGAAAAGGTCCGCTTTCTTCGTATACGGTGAAGTTTCGTTACAAACAATTGAAAATTAAGTATGAAAAGACGAACTTTTTTACAGTTCACAGCAATCATTTAAGCTGAATATTTGGCACTTAGAGTGTTTTTTCTTTTTAAGTTTCAAAGTTTTTTACCCTTAGAAAATTTCAAAGAATTTTTGATGCAGATTAGGTTTTTGATTAGGAAAAAAATTCGCCGAAAAAAAGTCACAGCGAATAAATATATGTATTGACCATTAATAAAATTAATGAGAATAATTTTTAATAATAATTTTTGCTCAAGTTTTAAGGAAAGTGAGCCAGAGCTAGCAACTTGATAATTGATGGTTTAGATAATTTTAGAAGGATGCTTGGTAAATAAAGGATGTTTTATAATGATTTTCCTTTCAGTCTTTTCTGCTTTGTTCTAATCTAACCAAAAGCTATTAATTTATAAGCACATAGCTTTGCTGCAAAGGTTTAAATTACCTATTTTAAAAATAAATCAATTTATATTTTAGATAGGTATGTGAAAAATTATAGGTAAAGAAACACAAATTTATTTTTTAAATCAGATACCTTATTTTCAAAATTTTACTAATTCTATTTCTATTCAGCAAATCATCTTTCAACTGTATTTAAAATGGCTTATAAAATCTGACTTTTAATAAGGAATATTAAATAAAAACTTATTTTTTATAGAAATAGCCATCTTTTTAAAACTTTTATTCCACTTCTATCATGTAAATAAGTTAAAACAGAGGAGATTTTAATTTAACAGCTTTGAATTTTTTAAGTTTAATACGAGAAATAACTTTTTTAACAATTCAGTCTAAAAATGGGTTTAAAATCAAGAACAGGAAAGACGGCATTTTTGAACTGTTCAAATGGATGTACGAAAAAACCAAAAATCGGTCAGCGAAAACCGTTCAATAAAAAACAAATTTATTGCATGTGTAAAGTTATGAGTTTTTTTGTTTTTTGAACGGTTTTTGTCTGAAAGGATTTTTAATTGAACGGATTTTAAGAGTAAGAAAACATATTAATGATTAAAATTGGGAAAACAAAAACTTTGCGAGCATAACTTTATTGATGCCTCACTGGTAAGGAAAAATTTCTAATTTAAAAACTTTCTTGATTGAATTTTTTCACGATAAAAGGAGAAGACATTTTACTATGCTAGCACCTTCCAAAGCAGGCAATTTTCAAACAAAACACTGAGGTTTCCGATGGGCCCACTGTTCTGAAAATTCCGGAAAAAGATTGTACTAATACAGCTACCCATATTAATAATTTGTAAATCGAATTTAACCCCCTAGGGATATGTGGGTTGTTCCAATGTGCCCCCTCTCCCCTATGGATTTAATGCAAATTCCCACTCGATTTATACGCTTTCGACTTAAATTTTAGACTAGTCACTCGCTGGCCTCTGTATAGGGGCAAGGAATTACAATACACTAATTAGGTGTAGTATGTTCCTCAAATTTGATAAAAAAAACAGTTTAAATATATTTTAGGCACTATGAAGGAAACTGAATTTTTTCAAGGTTTTGCATTGAGGCTACTTACTGTTGTACCGTTTTAATACTTGATAATCAGTGGAATACAACAGCAAAATTTGTTGTGATAATATTACAAGAGGTAAATATTGGTCAACAGATAAACGCATGGAATCGGAGTCATGCAAGTTTCTAATCACCTTTGCTACAAACTTTCAGAGATTAAATAGCTTATTCCTCTTTAACGGTAGATGTGTTGTATAGCTTCAGGCTTTGAATTTTTTCCAGCTCGAATCATTTTAGTGTCGCTAACCGGTTCTGATAAAAATTTAACAAATTATTCATGAACTGAATTACTTTTGGCTCGACCAAAAAGCATCGATACATAGAAGAGCATCATGAGCGAAATGTGAAACCCTTTTTAAAGTAAAAAAAAGAATAGAAAATAGTATAAAGTAATATTCTTTTTCAAAATACTTTCTTAGGGGAAAAAAGGCTTTTAGAGTTTGGCGACGCGCTGGCGCGGAGACTGCATGGCGAGCGGGCGCTTTTGAAAGAACGCCAGATCCCAGAGCGACGCCGAGTTGGCGACCCCACTTCCCATTTCGCTCGCCAGCACCGCGAAAATTGGTAAATAGATCGGCGCATGCGCCGCCGCGCTTCTTGTGTGACTCGTATCAGATGTTTCAAGATGGCGGCAGCGCCGAGACTGTGCTGCTCTCGGTTGGGGACTAATTCATTAACAAATAGTGGAAGATTGTTAAGTATCGACTCCAAAGTGGACGACAAAAGATGCCCGGAGACCCTGCTCGACGTCTGTGCGAAAGTTGTGGCACTTCACATTCCTTTCCAAAGGATAGAGGAAAGATACGATCGCATTCCAGAACCTGTGCAGAAGCGGATTATTTACTGGTCCTTTCCTCGAAACGAGAGGGACATATGCATGTATTCCTCTCTCTCCAGTGATAGCAACAGTTGTAGTGATTACCAAAAACTGCCGTTCTACCGTGGACTACGCCTGTACGAGAGCGGATGCGTGGAAAATGTCCTGCAAGTCGGTGAGTGCACCCGTCTCTTTTTTACCTAGCGCGAACAAAGGAAGTGGTCCCCCCCGCTCCCTAGACGCCTGGGCGAGGCGGCACTCAGACGTGCCCGCCGGAGGCTGCCCGGTCGGCCCCGGCCAAAAAAATATCCCCTTTTCCATCATTTTCCGCCGTACAAAACGCTCGGACTTAGCCTGCGCTGAGTCTCGCTAATGGAATAGCGCAGCTCAAGTTCCGAGCGTCGGCGAGACGTTCGATACTGCCTGCCTCCGCTGCTGAATAAGCTTTTCTTCGATCCGTTCCCTTCTAATGATAATAGTCCGGCGTTAGGCCTAGCCCTTCCCTCTATTTGTTTTTGACCTGCCCCGTAGAATCTTTTTGATGGGAAACGCAGGGGAGCGTTTTGGGCGTCGTGATAGCGATCATCGGCCATATATGGATTGGAGTGGCGGAACAAGTATCTTGGTATTCCGTGCACTTAACTTGCCAAATGAGATGCAGTTTTTTGTGGTTAATGTTCTAATGAGAGTGGGGAAGATGGGCTGTTCCAGAAGAATGTATTTTCTGAGTTGTAATACCCCTATTCACCAAACCAAGTTTCTTTTGTTTATTTAGTCGTAAATCCAATATTGATTGCTAAATAATTTAATTTTATTCATAATTTTAAAGGATTCGATATTTTTTAAGTTTTCAATGTTGTTTGGCTTATTTCCTTTGTTCCGTATATCAAAATTAAAAAATATTCCAAATTATGTAATTATTGTTTTTTTGTTAGTTTAAATAACTTATTATCCATAAAAGAAATAGTTAAAAGATAGTTTATGAAACATAAAATTTCAACCATACCATTCTCAGAGAAAAAAAAATGCGTGAAATGTTGAATCATAATTTAATGGTTAAGCATGTGACAGTTTTGATATTTTGATTGATCGATCTTACCGTATGTTCTCTGAGAAGTCCCAATATTTGGTATTAAATTGTTGTTTTAGGAAATGGATGAGTGAAATATATTGAATGAATTGACATTCGAAGCGTGACTAGTCAGGCAAATGTTTGTTTTTATTCTGATTCTTCGAAAAGGGACTGCAATTCTTGGAGTCTTCCAAATGACGTAACAACAAAAACAAAACAATGTCACGCGGGGTTACATTGCTTGGCGCAATTGCGCCATATTTGGCTACTGTGTCATCACTGCGGGCGTTGCGTTGGTAGTACGAGTTCTATGGAGTCGGGGATGATTTGGATTTCATTTAAACTTTTTTTAAATTTATTTATTTGTTTACTTCAGAATATGACTAGCACCGAATTTAACTGTTGTCAATATTCAATTAAAGCATTTGTGAATCCTTATTTACCTTTAGTTTATTATTGATATTTTCCTTACTTCAATATGTTAAAGCCGTATCGATTTTACAAGCTCCTAATTCCAGTTTTAAATTTTTACTGGATTTTTTGCGCTTTGTAGACTTCATCGATTATTTTTATCGAATTGAACACTATAATTTCTTCCTTTTATGTATCATCACCCCTAAAATATTATGATATTAAGGACATTTAAATATCTCAATCAATCTTTATTTGTAAAAGAAAATATAAAATGAATATTAAAAAATACTATGTGATACACCAAAGGGAAAAAAGAGAATTTTCCTGCCCAGGCGTAAAAGTGGATTTATTCAGTAATTATGTAACAAAAATAACATAAAATTTATTAAATTAATAATATTAATAAATAATAAAATAATTAATGTATATATATCCTCAATTAAACAGTTTTAGACTTTTTCATAATTTTTAAATAAACTAAATACCTAAAAATATTTTAAAACTTAGGTTTTTTAAAATTTTGTAGTTCATACTTTAAGGGGTCATCCATAAATTACGTGAGGTGTTTTTTCCAAAATCTGGACCTCCCCTCCCCCCTTGGTGAGATTTAGTGAGATTTTGCTGGACCCCCCCTCCCCCCCAAGTGAGATTTACCTACAACCTTTAAAAATAATTTTCTGTCCTATTCGTTTGCATTTTACTTAAAAAAGAAAGAAAATCGTATAATTTCTAACTTAAAAAGTTGATGTGAGATTTTAATAGACCCCCCTCCCACCTTGGTGAGATTTGGTAAGATTTTTCCAAACCCCTCCCCCCCATTTTTGACCTCACGTAATTTATGGATGGCCCCTTATCATTATCGTTATTATTATTATTATTATTATTATTATTATTATTAAAAATAATTTTCTATCCTATTCATTTGCATTTTACTTAAAAAAGAAAGAAAATTGTATAATTTCTAACTTAAAAAGTTGACGTGAGATTTTAATAGACCCCTCCCCCCTTGGTGAGATTTGGTAAGATTTTTCCAAACCCCTCCCCCCCTTTTTGACCTCACGTAATTTATGGATGGCCCCTAATAGACTTCATAGACTTCTTTCAATTTTTTAAAACTTTCTGGTTTGCACCTCATTTTTTAAAATAAAATAGTAAGTAACAATCAATATAAGATTCATGTGAATTGAACTATTAATAACTAATAATCATTACAATATTTAGTTTATTAATAATTAAACTAAAAATTTAAACTAAAATTTTATATTATATTTCTTTATTTTAAGGCTAAAAAGTTAATAAAAAGATTATAATTTGCCATCATTAAGTATAACCATATGTTATGGTCTTTGAGCATATTCCTGAGGTTTTTATTTTACCTGAGGATTTAGTATTTAATTTTTTCACCATTAATCAAATAGATACATCTATTAATGTTGTAATTATTTTTAATTATAATTTGACAACTCTCTATTTTACAAATGGTAGTATTAAAAGGATGTAAGTAAAGTTATAGTGGGCAAATTTAATTTCACTGATATTGCATGTGATTTTAAGGATCCATCTTTTCTTATAATGATTACCTAACCATTAAATCTTTATTTTTGTCTTAACTACTTTCTACCAATTTTTAAAGTTATTAAAAATATAAAAGGGTGTGCTTTTTAATGGGAATTTATCTGTTAAAATTAAAAATTCTTTATTGATACAAAAGTTTAATTATGGTAAAGGGGTGTGAGATCAACTTTGAATTAGTATTTAATATTTAAATATCTAATGCTTAAATAGTTTTTATATTTCTGAAGGGAAAAAAGTTGGGAAATGAATAAATTTTTTAAAATAATTTCTGTCAACAAAAGTGTTTATTTGAAACACATAAATCATTCTTGGTTAGGCTAGGCTAGACTTTCTTATTATTGTGTGAAACTTTGAATAAAAAAGTCAATTTCAATTATAATTTGACTGTAAAAATAAAATACTATAGACTATAGAATAAATTAGTTAGTGCAACAATATTTTAGTAAAGGCTTAAGATTTTTTCTAGTGCAAGAAGTAAGATTCAAAGTTGTCCTGGTTTCTAATTATTTTCAAAAATTAGGGAAACCTATACGTTGATATTAGTACCTTTAATTCTAAGGATACAAAAACTTGTTCTCTCAAGCAATTTATCAAATTATTTTCTTTATTAAATCGCCGGAAAAGTTCGTGCTCGGCTGGAAAGCGCGTTTGCGATCTGAAAGTAATGATGGAAAAACTTGATTTGAAACGAGAGATTCTGAGGAGACTCTCATGATCGTGTTTTTTTTCGCATAGTGTTGACTTTTAGTACGATTGTCCGTAATATTTACGGATTGATTAAAAAATATTACGGATTTTGCGTTTTTTGTCCATTTAACCCTGAAAACGCAAAACACGACTCACGACGTAACGATTTTCTCAATTTTGGCTCATATAAGTGAAATTTGGCTCTTTTGTAAGTTTTTTTTCGGATTCGCCGGCTTTTCTTGACTGGCGATCACCCTTAAAGTTTGCTTCTTCTCGTGTTTCGTTCCCAATGCGGAAAAAACAACTTTACCAAGATTGGAATTCGGGTTGATGTTTAATGTTTTTTTCAGGCTTGTTAACGCAGAAAGTTTCAAGTTGTAGTTTGTGATGTTACTCTAAAAGTTTTACGGATGTAAGTTTTTATGGTTCTTACGTATTATCCCGTCGACCGTACCGCTGAATCCGAAAACGGTAAACAACCCATTGACTTTCCTATGGCTGTGCCGCTGAATTTGACAGTCACGGAACGGTCGACGGGATAATACGTAAGTACCGTTTTTATACACAAGATCTTGTTTGGTAAAATTATAGCTTTTTCCAAATAAAAATATTTCCAGAAAGTTAATGGATTCTTGTCTTGTCCAGTATCTTAGTTTGGGATAAAGCAATGGTATCTTAACAAGTACAATTAGTCTCTAGTCATCCGTTCCTCAAAATAACTTTTTACACCAAAATTTATCTGTGTTCCCAGCGCCGAAAAGTCCGTTTTTTTGCGAGACCTGCTTGTTATGCAGGAAAAACAACTTGATCGGAAAGGAAATGCCGGCAATTCTCGTGATTTTTCTATATTTGTGTATTCTCAACGTCAGTTTGTTTCCAAGAGCATTTCATAAGAGGCCTCAACTGCTTTCTAAAATAGGAGAATAATATTATATCACCTGTTTAAAGTCTAGAGAAGCTCTTGGTTAGTTTAATTTAGAATAAAATCTACCTTTACTAGATGAAAATTAATTTAGGTGAGTTTCAAAACGTAACTTTTTCTTTCAAAATATATTACAATTTTCTTAAAAATTAAACTGGCAGCTAATTACGAATTATGCAGTGAGTTTTTTCTTGCTTTTGTTGCTAAAGGAACTTATAAAAACTTTTTTAATCCTTTTCTGTATTGAGTCGTCAGTTTGAAAAAAAAAGGAGTTTTTAGCAAGTTTTGACAAAATCGAGAGAAAAAAACTGTATAAGTAATGGAATTTTGTATTTAACCACTAAATTTTTACTGGAAATCCTGGACCCTAATTAGAATAAAGTAAAAATCCTCAAAAAAAGTATAAGTGTATTTAAAAAATATTGTACACTACAGTTAAAAAATTAATGGACTTATTCTCTTTTTCTACATTATGAAATATCAACTATAAAGAAAAATATCAAAATCCACTTAATTTGGCATTTAATGTATAGTTTTTAACCCTACTTTAACTTAATTTCATCTCACCCATTAAATTATAAACTTAATAATTTAATTTGAAATGTTCAAACTTTCATTCATTAATAATAACAAGATTAAAAATTTACTTAACATATCTCTCAGAACTATCTTCTATATCTATAGTTTTTTTTCTTAAATTTAATATTTTTGCTTAAGTTCAGGACTACTTTACGCATGTTTTACTTAAACATCCACTAATGAGTCAGCAACATGGATCAAATTTTATCAACTATTACTAATGTCAAAAGTGCAATTTAAAATTTTTTCAATGAACTGTTTTTTTCTGTTATAAAAACATTGAACTCCTTTTTAATAATAAGAATTTAACAATCCAGCTATCATTAGGTTTTTCTTTGACTGTTCCAAACCAAAGAATATATTAAAGTAAAAAAAATTGCAAAAAAGATAAAGATGAGAGCTGTAGGAAAATTAGGCCTCCAGGTGAGCCAACGAGCCAACCGACGTCATCTGCTTGCTTCAATAGAAAACAATGGATCTCTCGCATCCCTAGCAGATGTTTCTCGCCGTATCCCAAACGCTTATTAGTATTTTCTAGGACTGTCCATTTAACGTCATAAATCATACCCTCATATGGGTGTTAAATACATAATTCGATGAGAACTTTCCCTCTTCTGTCACCTATGACCCGTTACTTGCTATGGAAGAGCGGAAGTTACGTATGCCTCCAAAGATAAGGCGTGAAAAAAATATTTCTAACTTTCTTTAAGATTTGTATTGTTATAATAGGAATAGGAATGCTTCGATTTCTGGCTTAGGATCGTGAAACTTTCGCAGCTCAGATTTGTTTCGAGTGTTACTTTTTCTCTGTTTTTCTTAGGAGGACAGCAACGTTTTTTTTCTTAAACCACGTTTTTCTTTTTGCACTCTCCTCTTTCAAATCATAATTTTCGCATCCATTGAACTTTTCTACATTGCATAATTTTCTAGTTATCATCCATGCATGTAAAGGTAGAATCACATTTGCTGAGAAGCTGTCATTTCCTTCCCGTCATCTGTATGAAGGAAACCAAGTGTTCTCATAATGATAGTTTAACTTACGTGCTTTCCTATACTCAGACCTATGCAAAGATTTCATGCGCAGTGCCTGCCACCGTTACGTTTTTAGAACCTGCAAGCAAAAAACTTGAGACTTGAGAAAGTTTGTTTAGACTGAGCTGGTAAAAATGGTATTTTTGGATACGGTACCTCAAAAAATAACTGGTTTTCCTTTCCCTTATCTTGTTACAGGCTTCCTTACTTCTCTCCTAATTTCAGAAATGCATCGCCCTAATTTTATTGTCATGCTCGGTTCCATTAGGTTCGCCATCATAACATAATTTTTAGCTAGTATGTTTTGTTTAATTACCTCAACTTTTAAGGTATATTTACCATAGAATCAACCATTTCTTTTAGTATTTTTTGGGACCCAGGGCAAAGGGTAAATCCAGAAGTTTCATCGGTAAGAGAAAAAAATTATTCTTGGGGTCTCATTTTTTATTGGAGTTATGAATTTTCTCGTAACAGTGGTAGCTATCTTTTGGTACACTGGATTTAAAAAGTACTGATATAAGTAAATCAATGTGGTGCTTTCATTTTTTAAAATTAAATTTGCCAGGAAAGCTTATTTAAGGGGATCTGTGTAGTGTGAAAAGGCCTTAAGTTTTTTATGCCAATCCATTTTTACTTTTGTATAAAAATAGTATTTTTTAAACATTTATGTTTATCTTTTAAATTTTTATTTAAAATCGATATAACATTGAAGTATCGATATTATAACATTAAAATATATCCCTTTGCTTAATAAATAAAGAAGTTGTGGAACCACTGTAGTAAAATTAAAGTTTTCATATAAATCTACTCCTGATCCTGAGTAATTTTTTACAATGCTGCTCAAATTATTATAATTAGAGCTGTATAAAAACAACTTAGGTATATTTGAATCTTTGAAGTAATGTGCAGCGATCAATGTGTATGTTCAACATGCATTAATAATAATAAAGATTTATAAACTTAGAATGCGACAGGTTCCATTGGATTAATGCATTTTGTCAAGGCTTCTGATTAATTTGGCCTCAAATTCGGAAATGTGTTTTCTGAATTGGATATGTAGTGACGCGTTCACGCCGTCGGGCTCTTATTACTAGTTATGAAATACGGCATCAGGAAAAGCAGTGAAGCACAACTGAAAACGGACAAGTTATAATAGTCCCTCCTCGAACCATTGCGCATAGAATTTTTTCAGCTGGTCTTTCTCTCTCTTCCACCATGAAATTCGGATTTAAAATACAGTTTGGGCGGTGCTTTTTTTGAAAGGCCATACTATAACCATACTCTTTATCTGCCGGGCGAAACTGGGAGGAAGTCGGTCATTTTCTGAAAAATAATCTGAAACACTGCTCCAGTTATTTATTCAGTGAGGTTTTTGTCATGTGACGGCTGGCAACATTAAACTTCTGGATCACCGGGAACGAGCGAACCTCTTGTGCGTTCGTTTTCTGCTGCACCGAATTATGCAAATTTCCGCTGAATGAAGCTGCGGGATTTATAGTTGGATGTAAAAACGAAATTTGTTCCGAACGGTAGTTTTCTCTTAGGCCCTTTATCTGGTCTAGGCATATAAATGGGGTATAATGACGTCAGTTCGCGTGGCGTGACGTTTTTTTTATTATTTTCAGTTCCTTTCGTTCCTTGGACACCTAAAAATAAGAGGCTTCCATGTGTGCCATTTATTTCAACTATCCTTTAATGTATGTGCATGTGTCTTCTGGGTTTTGCATGTTCTTGGAACCCTTTTTTTTTGTCGTTAGATGTGCTTCGGAAGGACAAAAAAGAGCTTCCTGAATGACGTACGCGCCCCATTCCCAATTCTCGAAACTCATTCGCGCCGAGGTTTTGCTCCTTTCGTGATCAGGTTTTAGTGTTCTTGGTTAGGCTTAGTTATGTGCAAAAAATAACAGGATGTGTGTGTTCTTTTCTATCGTGCTATTTTTGTAATGGTACCGTGGTTCTTTTGAATTACATGTTTTTATGGTGCACCGTACTGCTTCCTAGAAACATAACTTGGGACTTAATTGCGGTTATTTCAGTGGTTTTGAATATTAAGACCGGGCTTCTCTTTTTGTGTTGCTCGTTGGAAGAATTTCTACTCCCCTTAAAAGTTTATTTTTACGCTTGCTTTATATTAAAAATCTCATTAAAACGAAAATTCTTAGCGGAGGCGCTGTTAAAAGAACAATGTTAATTGCACCTTGAAGGTTGTGGGCGTTGTTACTTTTGCGTTAAAATTTTGAGGTTTCTTGAAATTAAATTTTTAATTTCGTTTCCTTTGAAGTCAGTAAGCATCAAGGAGAAAAGCGAGCTTGATTTTATAGTATTTCATTCAAATGTTATATTATTAAAAATACTTATTTCATTATGTTAGTTAAATTGGACAAAAATATAAAAATAGTAATAAATAAATGATATTGCTTAATAATCACACAGCCTTACATAGACAAGTTAAAATATTTATTCTTGGGAAGAGACTTGGACCAAGAATCTTTGTTGAATTCGGTTTTCCTCAATTTTATATTTAACTTTATTCGTTCAAAAGCAATTAAAAGTATTTGTTAATATAAACGATACTTTATTTACCAAATTAAATTACAGAAATATTCCATTTTTAAGTAGTGTCCAAAGGAAAACTTCAGTTACTTACTTGCAAACTTTGTTTAATAAGACAGTTCGGTTGAAATATTTTTGAAATTAACTTATTGTTTTATTGTTCACAAATGTTAATAATTGAACTTTTAAAAATTATCAAACTTACAATAAGCAACCAAACGCATATTATAACATTTGAAATCCTATTAGGAGGAGGACGATGAATAAAATTTTTAAAAAATTAGTAAGCAAATCTATAAGATTTTTAATTATTTCAAGAAAATCCTTTTTTTTTCGTGTGTCATTCTGTGAACAGCACGTTCCTCGCTTGTATCACTTTTCCACTAGGCAACTCTTGACAAGACATGAATCATATTATTTTCTTAGTCATGGTTTTATCAATAAAACCAGCCTTCTTTTTCCAACGCAATTTTCTCAACATTCCCACAGTCATGATGTCTTTTAAAGACGAGCACGAATTCGTTAAGAACAATGACGTGAAACACTTTTTTTTATTCGTTGCTTAGGTAAATATTTTATTTACCTCGCCGAAAAATTAAAAGTCCAAGCAGTTGTGAGGGATTTTCTATTTTAATTGTGCGCTCGCGTTTTTGTCAAAGAGAAAACAGAGTCCTATTAATTCGCCGTGTTTAATGCTAATATTTATATTTATTTCTGCCAGATTTGCATATTTAATAAATTTCCAAGGCGCGTTTTTGTCTCTAAAGTCCCTTAAATTATTCGTTAGCCTTCCCCAACCGCGTTTTAAATTGTAAATCATTAGCGAAAAAAGCTGCAATGTAATATGCATGCGAGTGGTTTTTTCCTCCAGTCTTTTTTTTTCGCATATCCTGAGAAGTGAATAAGTGTTTACGGAGTAAAATTTCTGAAAGCGCGTATTTACAGGAGAGGGGAAAAAAATCTACCCTCAGAAAAGCTCGCCTTAAAAAAGGCTGCAGCTACTAATTCCTTTGCGAAAGGCTAAGATAGTAATTCTCCGGCTTCCTTGAGCCGTAAAAAATTGATTAGAATAATTTCTTCCCCGCCCATGTTCTGCTCAAAAAGGAAATCCTACTTATGCTTTCCCATTTTTTTTTCAAAAAGTAAACCGCGTTTTTTCTTTACGTTGACTTAAATTTTTTCCGGGGCTCCATATGAGAGGGAATTTGTTAGTTGTCGAAGCACGTACACGACGATATGAAAGACATTTATTTTTTTTCCTCCCGGGACTTGTGCGGTACCAAGTGTGCCCCCCTTGTAGGGTGCTTTTACGAAACTCTCGTGTCGAACTCAAATAAGGATGTTCGCTCGGCTTGGCCCTGTATTGCTATTTATAGAGCTAGGGTTCTATTCACGAACTTTGGAAGTAGTCCATTTCAGTGCTCTATGATTGAGTTCGATTCTAAGTGGACCATATTTCCGAGTGTCATATAGCGCATTGAAATTGAAATACATTTTTAATCCTGCATTCAATTTTAAGGTACTTTAATTAATCTATTTGACGTACTAAAGTTTAATATTGGGGATAAAATCTTACTTAAACTCTTTTTCAAATACTGTCTATAACATTTCATTTCAAACTTTCTAACATTTTACTATCCTTTTTAATTTAATGTTCTAAAAATTAAAATAACTTTATTAGGATTGAACAAACTATTAGTTTGAACTGGTGGCGGGCGATATATGATTTCAATAAACATGTTCTATGTGTGTAAGGTGGGCTAGAGTTTATCCATTTTGAAGAATGTTAATTTTATACCCTTGGAATGGCATGATAGCTCGTGATTGACCTTGTCCTTAGTAGGTGGTCTTGACTAAAAAAATATAGCACTGGTTTTGTTGCAGAAATTAATGCTTTTTTAACATTAATCCTCTGATAATCTTTTATTTATTTTTATCAAGACCTCCCTCTCTAAAACCTAGTTTCACACAATTTGTGCTTTCCCCCATAAATATCAATGCGGCGACAGAAAATAACTTTTTTCTCGGACCTGTCACCAGTCTAATTTCTCAACCCAGAAAGGCTCGTATTTTTCTTGCCCGTCGTTCTAAATTCGAGATCGATAATTCTTGCCCGAGGACGAGTGTCAACTTCGGCTGCAGCTTCTGTAAATATATGGATCCGTCGTTCCCTGGATCCTAAGTAAGCATGCGCCCCTACTACTAAGATGGAAATTTGAATTTGAGTCTTTCGAGATGAACTTCGGTTCTTTTCTTCGCGAATTACGCATTCCTCTTGAGCCACCCTTTCCAAATGAAGACAATTGAAGCGTTATTATGTTAATTTGGAAAAAAAACAGCCAGTAGCTTTGCAACTGTGGTTTTGAAAAGATGGGACAAATTTACGTAAAAATGTTATCGTTATATCCTGTACCTTGAGATCAAACTTAGTTGTACTCCATTCTGCCTAGATATATTGGATTACCACTATACGTTTTGAGAGTAATGATAAATACCTTAAGTTACCAACATAGAGCTTTGACTTCAAATACAGATAGATACCTTTTCAATGAAAAAAATCCACCCAAAAATTCACTACCTAAAAATCGGTTTTGTCCATTTTAAAAAATGTTTCATGATTGACGTTTTGTTAAACCCCATATTCCATTAATGTATACTAGTTGACAACACCTGACGCCTAGGTTTCCCTGACCAGGATTTCCTTTCTACTCTTGCTTTTATATTACCATCCATTATGAATTTTATCATTAAGTCCATCCTTTTGGTTCTGGACATTTTTTCCCTCACTACTGCGGCCTCACCGCAAGAGTAAATCGGTTGCTGTGGTTTGCAGTGTATCCGCAAATAGAGGATCTGAGTAACCACAAGCATCTCTAGGCTGCCCTTCCCTTTGGCGGGGTACTAAGTTCCTCCTGAGGTTCATCTTGTATTGTAAACTTAATCTATAACTTTCAGCACAGTTTCGTGTCTTATTTCTTACATGGTAGATTGTGGTAAATTTGGCTTAGTCATTTCCCATTTAGGTTCTTTTCTCGACACGACCAGCAAAATAATGGTCTGTGTGAGTTATCATTTGAAACCTAAATATCGATGGGCAAATATATTTGTTTGAAGTGTGGGTTTCAAGTATTCGTTGTGTCTTTTTACCACTAATTCTTTAGAAAGGTGTACTGTGCAAGTGCAATAATATGAATTATAGAAATATTACATTTCTTTAGTTCCCCGTACCCATAACTATGAGAATTGCCCAGCTCTTGTTAACACTACAATTGAAACGCTTGCAGCAACAACGAGCAAACTCCTATTGCTTTTTGTTGCTGCAAGCACTTCAGTTGAACACGGGTATTCACGGGTAGCAGGGGTCGGCAACTGGCGGACAGCATGAGGTTGTTTCCCGGACCGCCAAAATTTTTTGAAAATCATTAATAGGTATTTTGACACTACAAGATTAGTTTGACCCGTTTTTTAAAGGTAAAATTTCAAAAAATTTCCTGGGGGAACCCCCCATTTTTAACGGAAACACTTCTAATAATATTTAATTTAACAACTTAAATAGGCAGGAGGCAGGTAGCTTATTCAAATTACATCTTTGTAAAAAATATTTGTATTTGAAGTAGTAATAGTAAACCTATTTTTTCTCCGGACTTCGATGACAATTTTCAAAAGTATTTGGACCCCAAGTAAAATTACTTGCCGACCCCTGGGTATAAGTGTGAAATCTCTGGATATAGTGAATTTTTTCACTAGTCCAATTTAAATTCTTATAAAATCAGTTATTATAATGAACCGCCAATAATAACAAGTGCTATTTATTTTGTTATTTGGTAGTATAGACTTTATAGATTTTAATATCTAGTTGAAATTTACTTCAAAGACATTTTTGCAAGACTGCTCTCTGCAGGGAATCACTTTCAATGGTAAAGGCCTTGCGAATTTTTTTTTCGTCCACCCTCATTCTATAGATTGGGAACCTGCCAATGGCTAGCAACACACACAAATGCGTTTTTCTCTCGGAGCTGTTTTTCTTGATTTATCAAATAATGTTGGGAAGTCAACTGTAGAGGAGTATCCGTGACTATTGTTCATTAAGTGCCACAGAGGATGAAAAGTCTCCATCAGTCGATTCAGCCGAGTCTCTTTGTTTAGTACTGGTCGAGTAAACTGATAGCGAGAGTATGCAAGGGCAACCCAACAGATAAGAAGAGTAATTTCTTTGGATGTATCGCTGCTGGCTGCTGCAACAAAAGCTTGCGGCGACTGGTTTCATCCTTTTGCTTGGGCCGGGGTGAAAGCTTTACCTTTTTTTCCCCACTGGTAGACCTTGGAAACGTTTTTTCTTATTAAAAAAGTGCTTATTTTTTCGACTCGCTCAGCCTTTCTACCTGGCGATGAAGTCCTTGACATCTGGAGATTTTCAAACACTGGTGTGTGTTAACGACCACTTCATCCTCTTGCGAGTGTCGTGGAGGTTTGGTGATTTAATAGGAGAGGGGGGTGGATCACGTGCTGGACGGCCGTGACCCCTCCGACCGACGCCTCTTGTCCGGCAATAAACGTAATTTAAACTGCAATAATTTGTTATGGTTTTTCTCTGGAAAGCTAATCAAGCTGTTTCATTCCTTTGTTGTGTGCTTTGAACGTCCCTTTAACTCTCAATGGTTTAGATTTTTAAGGGTAGGTGGCGCTTCGTCCATACTTAAATTTGTTGGTTCGCATTGATCTTCTTTTCATTTCCCACTAAAGAATCCAATAATTTTTTTTACTTTATTTTATATTAGATTTTCTTGATGACAGTTATGCAAGTGTTAGAAAAATTCACTGAACAATATTTACTGATAAGGTGTATTGAATATACCAAGAGTCTAATGAAACATAGGGATCTTAAGTCAAAGAGTTGCTATTCTTTTTTTTATCTAGATGTGTACCTAAAAGGCAGTGGATCCCAAAGTGATAGAGTTGCAATGCCCTTTAGGGGACATCCATAAATTACGTGAGGTGTTTTTTCCAAAATTTGGACCCCCCCTCCCCCCTTGGTGAGATTTAGTGAGATTTTGCTGGACCCCCCTCCCCCAAGTGAGATTTACCTACAACTTTTTAAAAATAATTTGCAGTATCTTATCTGTGTGTATTCCTTTCTCATACTTAAAAAAAGGAAATCGTATAATTTCTAACTTAAAAAGTTGACGTGAGATTTTAATCGACCCCCCGAATTGGTGAGATTTTTCCAAACATCTCCCCCCCCCCTTTTTGACCTCACGTAATTTATGGATGTTCCCTTAGGAGTTATCACTTTTCCCACAATGAATTGTTTTAAAGAAAGTATGGAAGATCACAAACAGCATCGATATCGATATCTGCTAATTTTCCCTAAATCCTGCTTCATGTCCATCTTTGGTAAAGCAACCACCAAGACGCTATTGTAAAGAGCTCACGTCTATCCACAAGGTCGAAACCAAAAAAAGTATAGTAGTAAACATTGTAGATTACGTTACGTTCTGTAGCCATACCTGCATCAGTTGAGATTCCTAAATGTATTCCTTACGAAATTGTAACTCAAATAAAACTGAAATATCCTTTTTGAAACATATACCCATAAATACAGGTCTGCTTTATTTTCTATATAAATACTATTATATGGGATAAGAAACACGGGTAGACTTTCTTAAGGAATTCTAGAATAATTTTGTTTATGAGTACTTAAATGCAGCCTTGCGCTCGCCGCGTCAGATTTAAAATATGACAAAGTGACACGTAAAAGCTGTTAAATATTACAAGGTTTGCACTTTTTGAGGATATTTTTTTCTAGCAATAAAATAAGGTTGTAAATAGTTATTGTATTACATGAAAATATAAGATCTGAAGAAACTTGTGATATAGGATATCCATGGTATACGTAGGATATTTTAGTATGCTCTTTTGGATTTGTTTTTGAAAGTTATTTTTAAAATTAAATATTTGAATATGGGAAGATAAGAGAGACACATACAACTTGAATCATTAGGGTTTTTTCTTCTTACTTAAGTTCATACTTGATATTAGTGGGGATTTGTAGAAATATTTAACAGATAGTTAAGCTTAAAGCCCTGCTTAACCTGAAACTGCCCTGCTGCTGAAAGCTTAAACACACATCGAGAGATATCTCGTTTTTAGTGAACTCATCCTACTACTTATAATTGTGAAAGTTTGTGAATGTGTGCGAGTGTGTTTGTTTCTCTTTCACGCAAAAATTACTGAATGGATTTTAATGAGGCTATTTTAATTTTAACAAAAGTTTTGCGAATACAATTGGTGATGTCAAGAAATAAAGTTAATTCCCTCTTAATTTTGAATTTGAAAGTTTATCATTTTATTTCTTTTAATTTCTAAAGCTATTCTCAACATTATATTTCTTCTTCGCCTTATCTAGACCTTTAGAAATACACTCCTAAAAGATCATTATTTATTACAGCAAAATTTTACTAGGTTTGTCTAACGAAGTTAACTGCAGCATCTATTGAGAATGCACTCTCAGAAGCTATACATAAGAAAAAGAAGTCAAACTTGCTTGAGCTAACTGCTCAGTATTTTCCCTTAATGGATGTTGCCTATCATCTCGGCTTAGCAAAAACAGAGAGAGAGAGAGTAGCCTTCACGTAGCAGATGATGTAATAATATTCCTAAGTAGCTTTTATTAAATTGTGACTCCCGTTTTCTTGCAATGTGTGGCTACCGAAGGAACGGCCGGTTTCCTGCCCCAACAATAAATTAATTACGGGAACAGCTCCTCTCTCAGCTTTTAAAACTTTCTGCTAAGTAGTGCTTACCTCTGCGCTGGGAATTAAAGATTCTGAGGTTCATTTCAGATTAAGTTTTTTTTTGCCGCTTTCTTAAGTAAAAAGCGGGAGAATTTTTGCCTTTCATGTTGAGCTAGTGGGAGATTATCTTTTGTTTATGAAGTTTTGGGCTCGGGAATCAAATTAAAAGCCTCCTCTTTTGGTTAGGCGAGAGAAAAAGTTTATAGAAAAAAAAGTATTGTGGTTTTTCTCTCCCGTGGGTTTGCAGTGGTGTTAGATTGCGGTGGCCGTTTTTTAATTTATTGGTTAGGAATTTTTTAACTTAATTACTCGCAAAGTTAGGCGAAAAAGTTCGCGTAGTTTGTTCTCAAGGCTTTGAATTGAATCTGATTATATGGGAAATAATCTTGTTCTCTAAAAGCTTCATTAACGAAGTGTTTTTTGGCTCCAGTTTTTTTCCTTTCCACATGCCTCATGAATATTTTTAGTAAATAAAATTTAACTCCTGTGGGGGATAATATGCATCGATTAGTTGGCCTTTTGGATCTCCATTTCCATTATTTTTAATTTCACTAAAGCTAACTATGCTGCACTAAGTTATTCCGCCAGGAAATATATAAACGCTAATTGAATTTTTACTTAGTTATGAGGCTGTTTTGTCTTTTTGGTTTAATCCATGTTCATCCCTTTCTTGTGTGTGGTTGGAATAGCGTTTAATAATTTTGATAGAAATTTATTTCTTTCCCTCTTGACATTTAATTGAACCATTCTCTTTAAACAAAATTCTGCTTCCAAATTTCAAGGAATCCTCTCTGAAAGCAAATCTAATCCGACAGTAATGTTTATGACTCCGACGAAACCAAACCTTAACATTCTTGTACGGTTTCATGACTGCCTTCGGTCATTATCTCTGGGGAAGATAAATTCTGAACTTCTTAAGAATTGACCTCCTTTTGCAACCAAAAATGTTCATGTGAAATGGTTTGCAAGTAATACTATATTTCTCCTTTCTTAGCCAACATCCTGTTAAGAAGTTTTTCCCATCATCTTTTCAGTAATCCACAAGTTCCTTCAAGCTATGATTTTAAGTGGTAATGTGTGTAAAGTATAAGGGTAACGCAAAACAGATGGGTTTCATTGCTGTAAAAAAGGCGTTGCGCATCAGAAATGGAAGAAACCGCTTTCCAAGAATCTCAAATTTCAAAAAATGAACCCTTCCATCTGTGGTTTCATTCCAAAAAGCTTTTCATACGTGGTCTTTTAAGAGAGAAAAAAAGGACTGATCCACAATGATCTCTGAACCGGCAATCAACTTTGTCTCAAGTTTTATTCCAAACCGGTTTCGGACCTCTTTGTAGGAGTTCGAAACTCTCTCCTAACTGCATATTTTCCCGAGAAGAGAGAACTTTCACTTTCTTCCTCGGCTAGTTTCGAGGTCACCCAAACAATCGCTGATGGTTAACCTCCAAAAAAACTTTCTTCGGGAAAAACTGGGTTAGCGTTTTCTTTTGTCTGTGCAGAGAGGGATTTTCTCCGAGATGCGCTCGGCTGCCTTCCGCGCCGGCAGCGAGAGAGCAAATTACGATACGTTTATGATACGTTTTCGGGTTGAGGAAAAGCGCCCCGAAACCTGTTTTCGTGTCGATTGTATTGTGTGGAGTTGAAACAATGTCGGAGGGGACGTCAGATTGGATTAGGGAGATGTGGCGTTTTTCGTTGCTGCTGGACACGCGGAACTGTCTGAAAAAGCGTCTGTGTGGAGATTTTTTTTGTGTCGTAATTGTTTTCTTATGAATATTGGGGGATATCTTACCTTGACTTGGATATGAAATTTGACCTTTTATTATGCATGCGTTTCTCGTTTTATTGTTTATCGTTTCTTTTCATTCATTGGTATTATTTTCATGCACTTACGCACTGCCTTTGAGATTGGTATAAAGTTTTTAACTAATTTATGGCAATGTGGATGTGTTTAATTTTGTAGATATGTATTAATGGTTAATTTTGTATAGAATTTTTCGATGATAACAAATTATAAATATTTAAGGAATAGAAATTTATATTTGTGGAAAAATCAATACTTTATTTATGCCAAACAAAAATATAACTGCGTAAGCTTGGACTTGAGTGCTGCTAGGTTGCAATAAATTTGATAAAAAAAACTGTCTTTACATCGATTTGTATCGCCATATTTAATAATATTGCCAAAAATATTGCTAAAGCTTAAATAAATATATGATTATTTATTTCAATGTTGTTTTACCACTATAACACTTTATTTGAATCCAAAAATTGTTATTTTACCAATCAATCCTTACTCTCACTTTTATTAGGCATAGCATACGTTTATTTAATGGCTAAAGGTACCGGCTTTGCCCATCGCTACTTCCAGAAGCTGCTCTAATATTAAAACAGTTCCGCTGAATAATTTAACGATTTAACTGCAATCTCAAAAGTGTTAATTCCGAGCATAGATTTTATAAAAAAAAAGCTCCACGAAACTGTATTCAGATTTTCTCTACTACTAGGTGAGCTCGCCTGTTTTATTCAGTATCGAGCGACGACGAATAAAAAGCGCTCGCAGCGCCGCCTGAGATAAAAGGCAGCCAGCCCCATTGTGCCCCGGCCCTCATAATTAGTAAATGAGTGGCAGCGGCAAGAGGCTGCTCTTATCAGGGAGCTGGCTGCTGCTGCGAAAAAGCCCCTCGCTCTCCTCCCGGGGCATCGATTTTTTGGGGCGCTTTAATTGCGAACGGCCTGGATTATTCAGCGCCATGAATGATGCATGGGGCGGCCGGGGCGTTCATTATTCAAAGACGCGTGTGCCGCATGCACCAGATGCGCCAGAGCAAAAAGGATTACACTACTAGCATGACGTCACGAGGACGAGGAAAAAAACTGTGTGGCCTAACGATCCTTTGGAGGTCCAGGGGGTGTGGAGTATCGGAAATCTCTCTTTTTTCTTTTTCTCTGATTCATATATGCTGGGTTTTTCAGAGGAATTATTGAAAAGGGTTGAAGGGATCAATTCGGAAGGCTATGGTGCGTTATTTATGGAGGTAATGACGGTTAATTTCATTTCTGGGGAAGTCTTTTGGCCGGGTTCCCGAGTTCTGCTGGCAGAAAGTCATGGGAAACCCTGGGGCACCAGGATGCTCTAAAAGGAGGTGTTTCGAATGTTAAATTATCTGTTCTATCGATAATGGGCTAAATTTTCGATATTTTTGGACTACTACTATTCTGAAATACTGAGATATTAGGACACTCATTTGAGTTACACATGTATTGCTAAAGCTCTGACTACATATTGCCCTGGGTGGATTTAGAAGAAAGACCCTGGGGGACAAGCTAAAGATGCTGAGAGGTGTCCTGTTCCTGATTTCATTGAAATCATCTTTTAAAAAATTTAATATCCTGAAAATTCGTAGGAAGCTTTAGCATTAACTTTCATAACCCCACGAAAACCCGCCTTTCATACATTATAGCTAAACGCGTTGAAATCACTGGCTCATTCTGGGGGTGGTGGAAGTCTTTTAGGAAGAATTGTAATTGGGTTTATCTTTTCTTTAAGTAGTGAGATCTATATTAAAAGAACATTACCTTACAGCTCTTCCATCATGTTATGTCATGATGTTGTGGGTGTTGTTCAGCAATGAACAACACCCGTCTGGACGGCACAGGACAATGGTTCTCAAGTCCCTTGCTGCCCCAACTTCCGCCGCCACTCATTTACTAATTACCGCCCCATGCCGTCCGACACAATGCCCCCCGTGCCCGAGGCCTTCACAGCCTTTTTCAGCTTCGTTGGAACTACTACGGAAATTTTTCTGTTTGGAACAAGCGGCCGACATTGTCTTTTCTTCTATTCCCCATGGGTGTATTCGCCGGCGTCGCCTTTCATTGGTTGGTCCGTGACCTGTGTACAGACGGTGAACGCCTTTTTTTGTGTGTGTCCTGTGTGCAATGGGTTGGTTGGTTGGTGGAGCCGAAGTTCGTGATTGAGTGGTCCTGTGGCTTTGGTGGATGCGGCCGGTCTTGTTAGCACGTCCGACACCTGGTTCGGTTATTGGAGAGGTTCTTAATTACCTAACTATCGTGATGTTAGTTGGCAGGTGATTGTTGAATCTGTTGGTATCTTCTGTACTTGGTGGAACGTGGAACGTATGTTAGGGGTCTTGGTCCTTCATAATACTAAGCATCTCACGTTTTGAAGAGGAAAAGTGTATAGTGTAACATGATGTAGGAAGTGTGTGAGCGGAAGTTCACAATTTTAAAGACATCCTTTTCAAAAATTTGACTTTGGTTACTCCAAGGCATAAATTTTTAGATTAACCCTCTACTGCCCATGTAGCAAGTATGCTACCATATGTTTAGCTTCATTTTCGGCATGAAGCAGCAATTTTCAGTATGTTTTTAAGTTATTAAGCGATAATTGCACCTTCAGGTGGTATAATTTATAAAATTTAGATTCAGCCCCAGTTTTAAAAAACTGATTTTTTAAATTTTTTATTTTATTTGGAATTTGGATCCGAACTACATGAATAAGGCAAAAAAGAATAATTTTTCGTAGTTATTTCTTGTAGTGGGCATTAGAGGGTTAAGTCAATATCTTATTAACCTATTTTACCTTTATCCTCAATCAAATTTTACCCTATACTCGTGCCATCTAAAACTGCTTTATAAACAATCACATGCTGCATTCATAGTATATTTCTAAAAAGCATTTTAAATTTTTTTTCCCAAAACGGAATAATCTATGAATGAGTGAATGTCTGTTACTTGAAGTTACTTAATGGAATGATGCAGGAAAAATATTTACCAGTATTGGCCGACTTTCACGGGTTCCTTTTTTGTAATATTGACTTTCTTCTCGTTAAAAATCCGCTTTCTACTGGCATATGACGGTTTTCCATTTCCAATTAATCTATGTTCCAAAGTGGATAGTTTCCGACAACGTCAAAAAATGTTCCCGTAATATACTGAAAATTCTTTCTAAGTGGTTGTTCAACGATGCTGACCCAGCACTTCGGTTCTCATCAATATTTCTCTTTACTAAAGCAAACCTTATGTAGTAAATTAGTGTGTACTTTTCCTTATGCTCTTTTTCTTAAGGAAATGGAGGAACTAACCCAATAACGTAGATGCTGCCAGTTCGTAAATTACTTTAAGATAACCTAATATAAAATTGAGGTCTCCTTGACACCCTTTTACCACATTTATTGGAAATTCGTGTGTTCCAGTTTTCACACTTATAAGAGATCCTTTCCCCTTTTACTTCTGAATGTCTACAGAAAACTATAAAAGTTAGTGAATTAGGAAGGTTGTAGACTGTAGAGCGTTTGCTTTTTATGCTTTGAAGAATTTCGTAGTATTTAAAGTTAAGATTAACAAATAATGGATGACTATTCATGAGTTATTCTTATAAATGCGGTCTGTGTTAAAGTTGGTATAGTGCCCAATTCTCAGTATTATCCATTTTTGTTTTTAACGCTACCTACACCTTGGAAGATAAGTACTCTATAGGAAATTGGAAAAAATTATAAAATTTTCAAGTACATAGTTAAGGACAGTGGCGGATCCAGAGACTCGGTTTGGGGGGGGCGATCCTATTTCATGAGCATGTAGAACATAAATCCCTGTACAATTTCTGTCAAATTTGTTTCACAAAGTAAGTCCTAAAGTAAAAATGGGGGGTCTGAGGGTCCTCCCCCAGAAAATTTTTTGAAAATTGCCTTTCAAAAGTAGTGTTTAATCTCATCTTGGAGCCTTTTGGTTACATACAATGAGGGCCGGTTTTGCAAGTCGTAGAATTTTTAAGGAAAAAAACTATTTAAAAATTGATGAAAAAAATATTAAAAGTTTAGTAAGCAAGAAAAGAAACTAGCTCCTTTAAAAAACACATGGTATTGTGTAGAAGATATGCTGTATTCTAGGGTGCATCGAAAAAAACTTTTTCGATTTTGATGAAGCGTTAGTGCGTAAAGGTTGTCTATGTTGGCAGAGAGTTCCTGTGATTTTTTTCAGAAATTTCGGATAATATCTTGAAGTGCCACTTTGACTCTGAAGGTTCCCCACGTCAATCCTATGGACCTCGCAAGCTAAAAAGGCCGAAAATTGGTTTTTCGCCCTCATTTCTACCTTAATCACACGACGAATGTCTTCCCTCGAGTAATCGACCCATGAAGTATGCTACCCGACAAAACTTGAGTAACTGCCTAAATCTCTATATTATGTTGATTGTGAGCTCTAATTTGAACGAGGAAATACGCGATTTTCGACGAAATTTGAGCATACAAAAAAACGTAATATAGAGATTTAGGCTATCATTCAAGTTTTGTCGGGTGGCATTCATCATATAGAGTCCATAACTCGAGGGAAGACATTCGTCGGGTGATTAGGGTACAAATGAGGGGCGAAAAACCAATTTTCGGCCTTTTTGGCTTGCGCTCTCCATAGGATTAACGTGGGGAACCTCAATGTGACACTTCAAAATATTATCCGAAATTTCTGAAAAAAAATCACAGGTACTCTCTGCCACCTTAGACAACTTTTCCTCACTAACTAAAGAAGAATTTTCGACCTACTGTACTCGTTCTTTTTTTTTTAATGTTTAGTATTTTAGTATAAATATTCGGAAAATTTGATGATACATCGGAGGGTAAGGGGGAAATGGAAAAGTTGCAGCAAAATTGAAAATTTACTTTTATCCTCTAATTCAGCGGTTCTAAAACTGTGGTCCGTGGACCCCTGGGGGTCCGCGAGTTACCTTGAGGAATTCTTCAAGTTACTTTAGAAATCCCCAAAGAGTTTCAAAATTCGATGAAACGCTAGTTTTTTAAGAGGCCAATTTCAAAAATTTTTCTATGGAGAGCTCCCAGCCCCCTCGAAATTTTGACTATAACTTTTTCCTTGAAATTTCCAGACCCTCACCTTAGAGACTTGGAGTAATTCAGGGGCGTATGAAGTGGTGGGTGAAGAGGCCCTGCCCCCTCCTTGAAATTTAACTTGGACGCTATCGCCGCGAATGCTCGCGAACTCAGCCTAGCACGCTGAAGAGAGCGTTCGCGGCTGTTCGCTTACTCCGCTAGGCTCTAATTTTCAGTATGCCAGCAATTCAGTTAAGCCAGTAATGTTCAGTTAACGAGTTGTGACTCGCAAAAATACCCGCTCCCAAAATTTCTCCCGATTTCACAGGGAAAGTGAATTTTGAATGAGGGTGGGAGAGAGCTTTATGAGTGAGGTGACTTCGTTGGGGGGGGCGATCGCCCCAATCGCCCCCCCCCCCCGTGGATCCGCGCCTGGTTAAGGATGACTTGTTTTAAAATTAAAATGGAGTTAAAAAAGTCGGGGTTATATTAGGGGTTATGGCTAAACTAACTATAAAGTGATTTCACTGCGTGTTACTTTGTTCACCAGAACACAATATTTAATTTTATGTTAAAATTTCCGTTTACATTAAATTCCTTTTGACTCCTTGAATACAATTTGTATTCATTCTTTATCCCGATAATAATTTTATAACTTCGTGCTTTAACAAGTTTTGTTTTATTCAACACTTTATACTCATTTCACTTGGAACGTTAAAAATCTAATTTACTTGAACGGCATTTTGATCTTAAGCCTTTAAAAGCTTCTCTTTCAAAATAGTTTTTTATTACCCCTCTTTGTTACTGCAGCAACATGAATAATTTATTTTCCCTAGCAGTCCCTATTTTTTCTTCAATTTACTCTCCTTTACTGGATCAAAGGCCGAATTTTCTGAACTTAAAATGGTTACTGGTAGTTATTTGGGACCATGTTTTGGATCATTAGAGAGAGAAAAATAAAGTGCACCTTTGTGTTGGGATCATTTATAAGTACAAAAGTAACACATTTTGGCATTGATTAAAATATTTAAAAGTGTTGTATAAGACTTTCAGCAATTATTTAATCATGTTTCTTTGCTTAAAACCAAAATTACATGCTTAATTTCTTAATTTGCATGCTTAATTTCTTTATTGTCAAGGCAAGTGGGAAATAGTGGGTACTATAGAAATATTTCACATTGGAAACATAACCTTACTGTTTGTAAATACCAAGAGCAAATCTATATTTTCGTCTAATATCTGGCTGAGGTTCCAAGAAGTTGAAATTCACTATTAATATTTTAAAAAAGGACTGTTTTTTCTTTGTAATTATCATAATTTTTTAAAAATGCTATATTTCTTCCATGAAAAATGAAGGATTTTACATGAAAAAGAATTAGTGAAGTTATTTTTTAATCAAGAAATAACTTAATTATAAAGGAATGCAGCCCCTTAAGCCCCCTAAGATTCGCCCCTGGCCAATATCGATTAAAACTTCAGGAGGTTTGGAAACACCTTCGTTAAACTGAGAAATCACGCGGCTGAAGTACTAGTACAATTTCTCTTGACGTTGTGGGATGGGTGAGGAATTGAGCGTGTTAAAGAAAGGAAGTTGGTTGATTGAATAACCCTTTACCGAAGGGGTAAACTGCCAAAAGAAAGGAAAACTGTCCAAACCCATTTCTTAAACATTTGACACAACTTTCATTTTCAGAGGAGAGATGGAGGGAGGGTGGCTTGTGGAAAAGTGGCCCGCCTGAAGACGTTCCATTTCCATTCATTATTAATTACGGCAATTAGTGCCGCGGAACCGTGTGTGCCCGCGGCCTCAGACCGGATGGGACACAGGATGTGGTGGTTAAATATTGGTCTTCGTATTAGTCACGCCTAAGTGTACTCGAGTATTGCGTTTATTGGTATTATTTCCGCCATTTGGCGATCTTAACCATCAGTGGGGTTCGAAGCCAGATGCGGGGGAAACGGTCTGCGTTGGAAGGAAGGGTGGGGTGTGTTGGATGGAATAGTTTTCTTTGATATGTCTCTGGGGGTTATTGCGAATTTGGGTTGAAATTGGTTATTCCGTATTACACGGAGCTCCTCTTTAGCTAGATAGTACTACTTCGGTCGAGGAATCTTATAAGAGAATCTTAAAAAAATCACCAGGCTTGAGATTGCAATGTACTGTTCTACGTAGAATATCGTGAATGCGAATTCTATGACTTTGGCGATGACTTTTGGTTGTGTGATATTTTTCTAATATAGTCCAAATGAATTTAGACATTTGAGTACCCCTTTTAATTGAAACCATTCTAATTACTTAATTTTCGAAGTGAAAACAAAGCTGGATATCTTAAAATATTCTAAATTAAGGTAAGGACTGAATATTAATAACATTCGATGCACAAATGATTCAGTATGAGAGTGCGCTATTCATGAGGTGTAGTTGTTTGTAGAGTATGAAGGAATATGAAGTATATAAACTTTTAAGTTAAATAAAAATGGTATTTTAAAATTTTATTGTCTTTTAATTATTAAATTTTGCTGAAATATGGTATTGGGGAAAATATGTGATTATATGAAAATATATGGTAAAAATATGACCTCGTGACCCTTGCACTCCGCAGCCTTCAATATTGATTTGTAAGAAAATTTATTCCTGCTACTGTTCATCCACATGTTATGATATAAGCAAAACCCACATCCCCCCTCCCTATTAATTACCCTACCCCTTTTCATCACCCCTTCAAAAAATAACCTCATACGGATCCCTCTCTATTCCAAACAGTATCCCTATACCCAGAAAAAAGCCTTCACACCTAACTACGAAGAAAAAAGACGTGTGCGACGGATTTTTTCCGCCACCGGAGTGGGCGAGAGAGCGAGCGGCAGGCATCGATCGGGGGTTCTCCCTCCCGCATCCGGGAGACAGGTGGCTAGTCAGCGACCCCGCTCCCCTCCCTTCCTCTCCCAAGGTCAGCTCTCCGCCGCTGATGCGGTCTCTCTCGCCGCTTGTGTCGACAACCTCCGCTTGTTTACGCCGCCTTGCTCTCTCTCTCTCTCTCTCTGTTTCGGACGCAACCTTGTGGTAGGTTGGCTATGGTTCGGTGCCGGTTGGTCGTGGGTTTGTGCCGTTATTTTTGGGTTGTAGGGGTGTAGAGATGTTGGGAGAAAGTATTCTTGGAGAGATATTGTCAGAATTTTGCAAATGTTACCTCATAGTATTACAAGTTTACTCACGAATATATACTCAGGGAATATCCTCAGGTGTTGGTTTTTCGAATATTTTGTGACTTTATTTGGTCTTGGAGGATATTTTTTTACTGGTGTATACACTTCTGCTTGCAAAATCGCAATAAAAATTATATTTTTGTTTCAATGACCATTGGGAGTTTTTCCTTTTTTTTTTATCAAAAGTCATCAAAACAAATTTGCGTAAATATTAGCAAATAAAAACTTTTAAAAGTTTTTAAAATTTTAATGCAAAACTCCTTTTTTATATTTTCCCACATTCTCTTTATATTAACAACTGGATTTAGCGATTTCCGATATTATATAAGGAAAGAACAACTAAAAATGATCGATCTGCTCACTGAAAGCTGAGCTGGAACATGATATTATTTATGATACATATTTGAAAGCAACAGAATGTAACCATGTGAGCGTGGCCTGCGGATCTTGCGGTCGGCGGATGAACCATTACGGCACCCAGACGGTAACATCTTTGTGCCCTAAGAATTGAACGTTGAGAATAAGATAATTAACACCAGGTACTTTAGTACCATTACGACAACAATGGGCAGAACTATCGCAGGGTTCGCCGTGTGTCCGGTTCGCCCTGAACAGTCTCCTTATCTTAACAACTGGTTAATAACACTTCTCAGTTACACCATGAAATTCAATTGTTATATGGAATTGTAAGGGAGTTTAAATAATTTCTGTGGTTGTTTTTATCTTTTCATGGTCTTATATAAAAGCTTCAGTTTTAAAGAATATTCCATCCTGATAATTCTCCTATCTATAGTAATTTTTGTTACTGTTTAATATGTTTGTAAAATAGTTAAATTAGTTCCAGTTCCTTTGGAAAGAATAACCATTTAGAGAATAATTTGCATACCCTGAACTCGTATTTAGGTAAGGATTAAACCAATTAATTACCATTAAAATTTAAATATTCACTCTCCCCTTTCCTTTGATCTACAGGGCCTCAACGCTTAAATCACGAACTAAGAAATAAACTTCCATCTTCTTACAGTAAATTTTTGTCTTATGCATGCCTCTCTCTCTTCAGGATATTGATGGCTACCAGTGCACAGATGCGTGATGCATGTTTAAACATGGATATTCATTTTAAAAGCACTAAACGAAAGAATGGGCACCGGATGCCTCAGCTTGAAACAAAAGGAGAAAGAACGTTTTGTTCCAATGAACAAGGAATATCTCCGGCCCTAGACCCATGAATATGCTAACGCTATCGATTACTATGGAATATTCACGATCCACCTATTTATTTAAGGGGCCTTGTTAAATTTCTATTGATTATATGAGATCATCTGTTTTAATATTTAACATAATAGTCGCCGCGCCCATGGAAAACTCCAGGGAATAAACATATGGTAGACAGGTAGACCAACACCCATACCAAAAATAATTGAACTGGTAAAAATTTCATAGAACAATAGTTAAATATGCAGCACCCCCTGAATGTTTGAAGATGTAATTTCTACATGAAGCGTATTTTTCTCCGATCTCTTTTAAGTCTTTGGAGGATAATGGATATGATGGTGTCTTTTGTAGAAAAGAACATTTTTTTGAATGGGAATGACTTTTTGACGTTAACTCGCCATTAAATTTATTTTTAATAATATCCTTCAACTGACCAAAAATATGTTCCCCTCCATAAACTTCTGATAAAGCTTGTAAAAATAACAAATTTTCTCAATCCAGATGTATTTTGTAATAGACTTCAAAATTAAACTATAGTTTTAAAATTATTTAGGTATATTCAAAATTAAAGAACAGAATCGCGATTTTCAATTGATTGATATCAATTTTAGGACCTAATTTTTCGGTTCTGAAAGTTAATTAAAAGAATCTTGTTTAGTTTTGCATTTTCATTGGAATTTAGAATTATCTTAATATTGAATAACCAAATCGGTTTCTAATTGGGATCTATTAAAAATTCCTAGGACTATATTTAAAAAATTGAAAAATTTATTTGAATGTAAAAATCATTTTCAGTTTAGAATCAGGAAAACTTGTTCCCATAGCATTGGCTCGGGTATAGTTTCTAGTTAGTTATAGTTTCTCTTTCACGGAACCGATCTTATATAGCACTAAATTGGAGAATCTTATTGAAAAACTGTTTACATCCTTGCTGCAACGAACAAACAGCTTTGGGACTGCACGAAATTTCCCTTCTGTGTGGTTCTTAAATTCAACTCCCGTAGGTGCAATAAACTTCAATAAAACCAAAGGAGGTCTATGCATCTCATCTGCCATCAACCGTCTTCCAAGACCATAAAATACAATTCCGCACACACACACACAGAAAAATTCTCCTCGCTCCGCGGGCTCCTGACAAGGGCCTGGGGCATACATATTCCACCTGAAAATCCTCAGTGGGAAAAAGGAACTGGTTAGCATGCGACCAAATTCTTACCCCGCGGTCGCTGCCAAGCGCTCCGCTCTCTCTCAACCAGTTCTCTCTCTCCCTCTGGAGTTGCATGTAGAGCATAAAATCTCCTTTTTGATCGCCGTGTTCATTTCGCAAGGCACCGGTGGGGGGAGCCTGGAATTTCCTTTGTTGGAACCGTTATTTTTTCATTCTTCTTTTGGGGGGCCCTCTGTCCCCGGCATTCCCTCACCTGCGGGGAGCTTTTGCGGCAGGGCCTCAGATACCTATCTGGGTTATAGAGGTTTTCTCTCCCTTTGTTATTTTATTTCCCCCGCGGTTATTTAGTAGTAGCAGGCCGGTGGAGATGGGTCGGGTGATGCGCCTTTTTGGCTTGGGATGTTGCTGCAATGTTTGTGGATTTATGGGCGGACGTGATGGCAGTTTTTTTACCGTTGGTTTTCGTGTGACATGGATTTGTTTGGTGTAACTGGGTTGTGTGCTGTCATTGCATAATCGTTTGATTTTTTTTGCCAATCGTAAACGCTCGAAAATCCACTGTTATGACTGTCCTTGTCAAAGCCGTTTATTTGTCTGGGATCAGGAAACGATAAGATACTTTTTTTTCCAAATTGTACTCTTAAATCATTTTATTGTGATTAGGATTTTCAAAGAAAGAGTTATACGAAAAAAATTGCCAGTAAACAAACATGGGTGAAGCTGTACTTTTTTTACGGATTTTTACATTAACTGGTATTTCCGCAACACCTTTAAAAAAAGGATCGTGTTCTTTTTTAAATAAGAGGAGATGACTTTTAACTCTTATACTATGATGTTTTTCATGGTACCGATGAATCTTTCACGATCAACAAATCCAAAGTATTTCAAACTTTAATTTTACCTTTCTTTAACCCATTTGTAAGTGTAATCAGTGCTCATTGATCTTAAGAAATAATACTGCGTAGCGGATAACAAAACTTGACTAGAACTACAGAATAAAATTCAAACCGAAATCCCCCCCCACAAAAAAAAGAGAAGAAATCCAAACCATCGAAAGTTTTCTCGCCCCAATCCATAAAACCCACCTTTCCCTTCCCCCGATCCCCATCCTCACTTTGCGCTCCACCCCCGAATAGCAGCAGCAGGCAAACACTCTCTTCCCCATCCCGCCGCATCACCTGCCTGCGCACGCAGCACAAGTGGAGAGAGAGAGGGGGCCACATGTGCTTTCCGTCGAGGGCCCTCCTCGGTCCCCCTTCCGTCGACAAAGGGAGCCCCGCCGAAAATATTCAATTTGCCCTTCGAGTTTTGAGGGGGAGTGGGAGGAGGAGTGTCCAAAGAGTGCGGGGCATGCCGGGAAGTTTTATATATATTTTATTTTGTTACGCTGCGGAGGAGGAAGGGGATAGTTTTTGTCGGGATTTGGGCATAGTTCTGGAGAATGAGAACTTTAAGGGGGAAATTTATTTGGTGGTTAAGGTACTCACCCAAAGCGCTTTGTTCGCAGTCGGGGTACGTAAACCACGTCTTCCGACTCCATTTGAAGGTATAGAATTTGTATATTTTATAGTTAAATTATTTGAAATATACAAATCGGTTTATTCTCGAACTTAAGGGATGGTAAAAAATGTATAAGGTTGGGTTCACCGGCGGGCGGATACCTGAGGGCTATTCAAATCTCTTTCCAGCTTTTTGACTTTACTTTGATACTAGTTAATCCTACATATTATTAATTTTTAACTTATCATTCGCATTTAATGTTATAGAAAATCGAAAATCCCTTTTAAAGAAAGTGATATACAAATTACATTTGTGGTATTTCTATCCACTTGAAAATTAACTACCTTTTAATTTTATTATGTCTAAGCGCTTTACTTTTTTATCACTTTTTTAGAATGTATAATTTTTTTAGTATGTTTTACTTTTCCCTATTGGAAAAAGTTTCTGGTGTTCCATAAACCAGTATCAAATTATACTGGATCCAGTATCACTTATAATGGTTCCAGTATCATTTATACTGCTTCCAGTATCATTTATACTGGTTCCAGTATCACTTATACTGGTTCCAGTATCACTTATACTGGTTTATGGAATACCAGAAAAAAAAATTTCCGATAGGGTTGTATCACATTTTTAACTTAATCCTCCCGATAAAAATGTCGATTCATTTATTAAAAAACTCGTATAAAATATGCTGTATTATGTATTTCAATTGCTTTTGAATTACTACTTTGAATCTGCAGTCATGCATTTCCTACGCTTGCTTTCTGGGATTTGAAGCGTTCCCAAGTTTCACACAGGATTTCGAAGCGTTAAATCAGATTATCTGCAGTATTTCTTTGAACAGATATGTAACACGTAAAAGGAACTATGTCGTATCGGTATTCACTAATCTTAAATCGTTTTCCAGTCACTTCTCAAGTTCTCACAATGAGGCAAATCGTCAACTCGACATACCTCTCCCACAACCAGAATATCGAGTCTCTTAATTTTTTTCTGGCACTCTTCCTAAAACCCTCCTTGTAATGTCTTTATAATTGACATAATGCGCCTACTCTGGAGCCGCCTCTCAAATTAGTGAGCGCGCTAACCGTCTCGCATCTTCTTGCCACCTATAGCTGACTCTTTTTAAAGCTGAGAGATCTTAGTGCTCTCTCCATATCGAGAAGGCTCTGTCTAGTCGTCATGGCAGTTTAAATCCTGGCAATTGCGGTTATTTAAGTTTTTTTTGTTTGAAGTCACTAAAAATTTTTGTTTAATGCTTCTCCTGTTTCCTAAATTTTATTTTATGTTTAAGTACTGGGTTTACTATTCTGCTGAGTTGTCAGGGGATAGTTACACAAAGCCCTTAACATATTTGCTACTAAACCGTTCATCGATCCTGGAATTGGTTTATTAGATACTTATTTATCTGAATTTTAAAATAAAGTATATTTTTTTCACTTATATGATATCAGGGTGAATTAGGAAATAGAATTAGTGATGGGCAGGTATCGATACCAAATACTTAAGTACTCGATACCTATAGGTATCGAGTGTATTCGATACCCACAAAAGTATCGATACTTTATTGACATATTTCGTTTTAAATTTTTCAATGAAGTAATCTTAATAATACCTACTGTAGATCAAACGCAGCCTGTTTCCGTTTTCATTTTGCAACTCTCAAACCCAAGTCGTTATCATCCGCGAGAGAAATTTGACGCGGCTAGGTTTTTCCCCCGCCAAATCCTTCGCCTCTATCCACCTCCAGGCCCGTAGCTACGGGGCTTTTTGATGGATCGCTTTCAGTTTTTTGAATATTAGTCTGATTATGGATAGGCCCTAAAAAATTGTCCCTTCAGGTTCATTTCCCGACATTGAAAAAAAGTACTCGATACCTAAAAGTACTCGATACCTATAAGTATTCGATACCAAAGTATTCGATACCTAAAATTATCGATTTTGCCCATCACTAAATAGAATGCAAGTTGCTAACCAACAATTATCACGACTCTTGAACTGAATTTTATAATTTGAAGGCTAAAAATGCTTAAGTTAAGTCTTGAAAAAAATTCATATTGCACTCTTTAAATGTATTTCCTTATCATCATCTATTATCAAGGGTTAGATCAAGTCTTTACTTATAAGTATAAGGCTACAAGGATGAGGCAGGTACAGGGTCTGTCTTATAAAAACTCAACTTGTATAAGACCTATGACTCCCTCAGAAAGTCGTTATGGTAAAGATGCTTTTGATCCTTTTTATATTCATTTTACTGAAGTTTGAAAGTAATAAAATAAAAAGTCCTCTAATCCTGGGTTATTGATTTTTTAGGATACTTATGCGTCATGTATTGTCTTCTGCTTATTAAAAGTGATAAAATGCCAAAGAAACTTAACATTCTTCCCTGCTAGTACAGTAGGGTGTATCGAAAAAATATTTTTTTTTATTTTGATGATGCCTTAGTGCGGAAAAGTTGTCTAAGGTGGCAGAGAGTACCTGTGAATTTTTTCAGAATTTTCGGATAATATCTTTAGGTGCCGCCAAGGCCCTGAAGGTCCCTATGTTAATCCAATGGAGCGCGCAAGCCAAGAAGGCTGAAAATTGGTTTTTCGCCCTTCATTTCTACCCTAATCACACGACGAATGTCTTCACTCAAGTTATGGACCCTATATGATCTAGCTATCCGACAAAACTTGAATAATAGCCTAAATCTCTATATTATGTTGATTGTGGGCTCTGATTTGAACGAGAAAATACGCGATTTTCGACGAAATTGGAGCATACAAAAAAACGTAATATAGAGATTTAGGCTATTATTCAAGTTTTGTCGGATAGCCTAGATCATATAAGGCCCATAACTTGAGTGAAGACATTCGTCGTGTGATTAGGGTAGAAATGAGGGGCGAAAAACCAATTTTCGGCCTTCTTGGCTTGCGCGCTCCATTGGATTAACATAGGGACCTTCAGGGCCTTGGCGGCACCTAAAGATATTATCCGAAAATTCTGAAAAAATTCACAGGTACTCTCTGCCACCTTAGACAACTTTTCCGCACTAAGGCATCATCTAAATCCAAAAAAAGTTTTTTTCGATACACCCTATAGTACAGTTCCACGATTTACCCGATGTATAATACACACCAAAACTTAAATTCAAACTTTTTTTTCGGTCGGGATGATTAATTTGACTGCCTTAATTGACGCAACACCTCCTGGCGTTAAAAGCAACGTGTCCTCCACCCCAACTGCCATAGCTCGCGCGCCGTCGTTTTGACTGCTTGGTTTTCTGGCATGTAAGCTTGGTCACGCGGTTTAACTCCACCAGATGAGAAAACTCCGCCAGTTATTACATGTGTAGCGATTTGCCGGGGCTCTGGAGCATAGGGATTCCCACATCATGCCCTCATCAGCCTGTTATTTCGTGGAGAGGTGTCTTTTTTGCAGCTGGTGGCGTTATGGTAATCGAGCGGCAGTCTGTTCTGGAGACTTGGGCTGGTTAAGTGCTGGGAAAGGACCCCCTGGGATTGCCGCGCGTGGTAATGCCCCGAGCAGCGCTTTTTGATGGATCATTTCGCGTGGGTCGCGTCTCATTTCGTGGAGGTGTGTGATCCGAACAGGTGACTGTTTGGGAGCTGCCTAAGTACAGAATCCGTTATTAAAATCTATCTCTCTGTGAGGGGGTATGGACTGGTGTGTTGTCCCCATGTTAGACCTAGACCTCATTGATATCGGCGTTCCCCCTTTATAATCACCAGGTTGATATGTGTTTCTCAAAGTAGTCTCAGATCTGGTTCATCCAGTCTTGCTGTAACTGCAACAGAAATGTCTGTTTTATTACTGTAGTGTATAGAACAGGTATGTCCGATTGAATATTGTGGTATATAGTGCGCAGCTTTGTTAAATATCCCCTTGTTTCATATAATCCTGACCTGGAACTCTCTTACGGCCGTATTCTCTGCCAGTTAACCAGCAGTCGTTGTAGTATATTCCGCCAATCAGATTCTGCGAGTCTTTCTTTGACTGCTGATTTGGTAGCAAATAATACAGTCGTTAACGGGTTGAGTGTTCAGAATAATAAAATCTTTGCATTCGTGCTTGTAAGTCTTGTGGCTTTCTATCTGTATTCTGCGGTGTTCAACCTAACATTTTTACCAGTCAGCTTCTTTACATAAGCACTCTTATATCATCATATATGCAAAACCACCTTCTCCCCCGCTGTTGCTTCACTCGTTCAAACGATTGTTGCTTATTTATCCTGTACGATGATGAATATGAATTCTTATCCTCCCCAACAACCACCTTGCGCAACTGATCAGAAGGAGGAGGAGAATGGGCAGCACAGATAAATTCTCCATTCACCACCGTCCGCAATGTTCCTTCATGATGATTATTTATCGCACCGCCCACCTGTTCCTAATGGCTTCCTCCACAATTAAGCGCTGACCATCGTCGTTCTTTTGTTTCCCCCCTCAAAGAATGCTGTTGATTAAGATGGACCACTGAGATGAAGCCCAATGGCAGCGATCGCAATTTGTATCGCGGCACAATGCCGCCGGATGCCTGCCCCAGATGATAGTGCTCTCTGTGATTGAAATCGCTTAAAAGCGCTATCGAAAGTTGTTTGGGTCGTTTGTGTTGCCCTGAACCTTTTTCTTTTATGAACCTCGGGTCATGCAAGTACGACCCGGGGTTTACTCGTTCCGGGGTTGTAAAATAATGTTGGGGAATATGCTGAACTGGTTGGGTAAACTGCTTGTTTCTCAGCTTTTTGGCATGTGTTGAGCTTCACGTATCCTTGGGACATTTACTGTAGGCATCAATGCTGCTTATTTTCTTAAGTTGTTTGAAGTTATTTCCAAACAACTTAATGACGCTTTAAACTTGGTTATATAATCGACCTTTATAACCAGCTGCTACACTTATCTGGTTGAAGTATTAGTTTTTTTTCTTAATATTCTAATAAGCTCTTATTTGCATGCGAAACTTACCAAATTTATTATCAAATCATTAATAGGAAAGCATGTTAACTCGACCAAACTTGAGTTAAGCGGCTTAAATTATCCATCATTATTCACTTTTTACATCTGAAATTTAAGAGATCACAATCACAACTTAGTGACTACTAACTATTAATGAGATGTCATTTTAAAATTAGTCACGGATTGTGGATCATAGAAAATTGCCTTGTAGGAACTTCTATGGTTCATGAAAGGTATACTTAAAATTTTTTTTGCTAAGTGTATAATTTCTTCAATTATTCTTGAAAATTGTTCGGTACCATACCATTCTGTTTTGAAACCAAGGTCGCTCTTTTTCATATGGGACTTTTTCGACATCCATCAATTAAGTAACCTCTCAGTTTCAGATGCTGTAGCTTATATGAGAATTGAAGCCAAAAATGCCTTTAAGCCCTGTTTTCTTAAAAAAGCTTAATCCCTCCGAAAGGAGGTCAGGGAGAAGACATGAATCAGTCATATTTATGATACTAGTATGGTACAGTGGGTCAAAATGTTTTATCAAAAGGGTACAGTTCATTTCATCAGCTAGAGTCATTTTAAGGGGGCTCTGGACATTACGCCCCAGCCCAGCACCAAATCCAATATCGAAAACCACCCCTAAAAGGTGTTTCTCGAAACTTCCTGTCTAAGTGGCTTGTGCCCCGCATTTTCCATACCAAGTGTCTGCCGCCCTTGGCTGTTATTAGGCGTAGGCCAGGGGTCGGCAACCTGCGGCTCGCGAGCCGCATGCGGCTCTTTCGATATAAAGTTGCGGCTCTCCAGTTCCATAAAAAAAAATTAATAATTTACTTATCAAAACTTTAAAAACAATCAGAAAATATATTTTTAAGTCCTCTAAGTGCTGATTTTCCTTGAAAATTCTGTGACTTATAAGGAGTGATCCTTATTTGGTTATAGAAGTTCTAAAAACTATATAAACCACTATTTTTAGGGGCAAATTTTCAAAAATTTTCTGAAGTGGGATCACCTCCCTCGAAATTTTGCTGTTTATTAGGTATAACTAATACTATTTTTCCTTGAAAATTCTGCCATTTAAATAATGAGAGGTGATCTTAGGGTGCAACCGAAAAAGGCAAAAATGAGCTAACACGCGATATTGAAGGATTCCCGGAATTCACATCGTTCATACAAAATTTGGAAATTAAGTTCACTAAAATTAATTTACAATGTGTGTACGTAAGTCATCTAAATTTTGATGTAAAAAAGTACCCAAAAGGATGTACCTCAGAAAAAATGTTGTGTCAATCTCTCCAACTAAAATCTCCCTCCCGATCTAAAATCAAATATGTAAGCAGATATCTAATATAATAAAATCAAGTGTGTGTATGTATGTTTGTCTTCTATACAAATCCACAGTTTTCTTCCGATCGGGGCCAAACTTGGTATACATACGTAAAACAAACCCAGAAAAAACATAGGCTATGTTTCAAAGTTCTAGAACGACCCCTTGACCCTCTTTTAACCGAATTTATAGCCGAAAACGCTTATTTCTCCATTTCTCTACCAGAGCAGATCTGCTCGACTCACTATTGTTAACGAGATGAAAACCTTCAAAAATTAAATATTTTAACAGGAAAAACTCGATAATTGTCCATTTAAAAACTATATCAGATGTAAAAACACCAAATTAAATTCAAATAATTAATTTTGAAACGTTAGTTTCCCCTATTTTAAGATATTTTCCTTTAAAATTTAAATATTTATGGAAAAGTGTAAATTTTTTTTCATGGAAAACGACTTAAAAATAAAACATTGTTTCAAATGAAGCGGTTCACTAGACTTTTCAATTTACTAGATCTTTTATTATTGTTTCAAATTTGTTATTTTAGTTCACTAGACTCATTAATTCACTAGGAAACATTGCCGAGAACACCGTGAAAAGAAAAATTACCTGGAACATCGGGATAGGAAAATTATCGGGAACATCGGGATAGGAAAATTACCCGGAAAACCGGGAAAAAGGAAAATTACCGGGAACACTGGGAAAGTGGAAAAATATCGGGATCATCGGGATAGAGAAAAATTATCGGAAACACCGGGAAAGGGGAAAAATATCTGGAACACCGGGATAGAGAAAAATTACCGGGAACACCGGGATAGAAAAGATTTCCGGGAACCCCAGGATAGGAAAAATGACCGGGAACATTGGGATAGGATTAATTACCGGGAAAACCGGGATTTGAAAACTACTGGGAACACCGGGATAGGAAAGAGGTGCCTGGGATACCAGGTTGATATGTAATATATTGCTTCTTTACAAATTTATAAATGTATTTTAAGAAAACTTAAAAAAATAAACTTATACACTCCATCCGTGCAAGGCCGGGCATATCCGCTAGTACTATATAAAATTGAAACAAAAAAATCTCTGGCTCTTTGAAAACTGGGAAATTTTGTAAGTTGTAACTTTTGGCTCCTCCGTTTCAAAAGGTTGCCGACCCCTGGCGTAGGCAACCGACCGGGGCGGCCTCGATGTGGACTACTGGTCTAACAGCCCCCTCTGGTTATGAAACGCTCCAGCCTGCCTCCGATCGGTAATGGGGTCTGCCTTTGCATTGCCAATGGAATAGTATCTTGCTTTTGCTACAGTGTTGTGGGGTGGGTTTTTATTTATTTATTCGGAACAAGAGTTGTCTTCGTAATAGCGAGGCTGTGAAGGATGGAGAAGTTGGGGTTAGGATTAGAGGGTTTAAGAGACCCGAGGGGTTTTAAATTTTATACCTAGGTTTTTTTAAATTAAACTATTAATTTTTCCGGTTTAAGTTTAAAGCGTTTTGTATTAATATAATCTCCATAATACTGTCCTATATATAATATGGTTTTTCAAAGATTTTCCTCAGCTTGAGAAGTATTATTTCCATTTAATGGTGTTGATAATATTAGTTCATTTCTAAATATTCATTTCGTCGTTTTTTTTAATCTTAGAAATTTTTAGAAGTGTATGCTTAATTTGTTTATGGTTCATTGATACCCAAGAACATCATATTTCTTTTAGAATTATTTTACAGCCTAGATTAGATAAGCTCGATAACTGATGTTGCAAAACATAATTTAGTGCATTGCCACTAATCTACTCAACTGTCTTCTAATTCCCGACTTAAATATTCATCAGCCGGCTGGGTTGTTTTTCCTGCATTCATCCCATCTAAAACTGACTATCAACGTAAAATCTCGAAAGCCTCTGTCCTTGTGTCCAATGCATGCGATTCATTCATTTGCATTCTCTAACTCCATTGAAATCGAAGTTCCTCTTTGGAACCTGTAATAAAAGCCGTAACTACCCAATCCTCCTGCTGGCTCTCTTATAACTACCCTCAGCTTCCTCGTCGAGTTACTACGACAGCATATGCTCTTGACACTCTGCGTCCTTGTCCTTTATAGGCAGCCTTGCCGAACCAGCCGATAATGACAACATGAAACCGGCGGCGTTACGACTTCGTTTCCCCGTACAATTTCGCGCCCATATAACTTGACGAAGCCTTAATCCACTGGATTTGGTTTGCTCGCCTTAGTTTGCCAAGGTTAGGTCAAGCTTTTGAGGAAAATTGCCCCCTTTCTCGTTGAAGGGTTGTGTCTCACTTCATGCATATGTGAGTGAGCTGTGGAGCAATCCCTCTCTGATGGGCTGGCTCTTGAGCAACCTGCGTGCAGTGTTGCTTCTCTCCACTGATGGACTGTCATGCATGTGGATTTATGTAGATGTGGTTCGTTTTAACTCGCTGCGGGGAAGACATCTTTATGTAATGGTAGATTTAGGTTGGAATTAACTTTGCCTTAAATTAAAATGAAACCAGTTTAGTTTTTTTTAGTTTGTGACGTGTTAAAAAGGGTACCACTGCATTTAAATATGGTTGATAGTCTGTCCCCCCATGTATCAAATGCTATGCATTTTGTTCAAATTCATAAACTCCAGAATATATTCTAAAATATTAGTAGAAAAAAATTATTATTTTCTAGAAATTGCAGCTTTGAACATACCTTTTACTAAATAGTCCTGCCCTCTTTGTTATTAAAAACTTTCAACTTTCTTATTATAAGTTGCATTTATGAGAAAGTTTTCGTAATGTTAGAATTTAAATGTAAGTGTAGTGTAAGGGGTCATTCATTAATTACGTAAGGGTCCCGAGGGGGAGGGGGGTTGGAAAAATCTCTACATACCCTTACTTGGGGGGACGAGGGGGTCAAACCCATTCTTACGTAAGATTTTCCAAGTTACTGTAAACAAATTCCAATTATTCTAATCAAATTACGATTGAATAAAAACAAAAGCAAAAAGAGTGAGAAATCTTTATTAGTTTTGATTTCAACTTTTTTTGTTAATCATTTCGTGCGCTGATGGTTGCCTTTATTATTTTGAAAAACGAAATGGAATCTTACGTAAGAAGAGGGGGGAGGGGGTTTGAAAAATCTTACGTACCCTTACATGGGGGTAGGGGGGTCAAAAATTGCCAAAATTACCCTTACGTAATTAATGAATTGCCCCTAACCTCGTTATCTCGAACTTTTATTTCTCGAAAAAATGTTTCCCCCTTGATATAAAGTGCTAAATAATTTTATATTTGAATTAACTTTGCGTTATTTCGAAAACTCGATATTTTGAATTTATTTTTGGATATCTTCGATTTTGCTTATGTACTGTAATATTTAAAAAAACTAACGGTGCGATTATAAATATATAATCGCACTTTTCTTTCAATGATTTTGTGATTAAAGTTTCTTAAATATTCACACAAAATAATCTTTAACAACATGTTGAAAGTTTTCTTTGATATAACAATAACTTTTATTTTTATATAATAACATTGAAACCTCTCCATAACGATACCGTTGGACCTAGAAGAAATATCTTCAAAACATGAATCTTAAGAGTGCTTAAACTTCAAATACTGTTATCAAAATTCCATCACAGTATTAAAAATTTGAAAGAGAGGAATATTATCTCTCAGTATAGATATCTTAAAAAAGAAACACAACTAAAAGTACCAATCTCCGCCTCTTTCCAATTCTAATATTAGAACACAGCAAGCACATGAAAGAAACGAGGCGGTCTCCATTAATATTCGCCGTGTTAAATTGTTAAAGTTATCTCGTGTCCGTTCCCTTTCTCCTTCCTCTGCCGTCGTTCTCACGAGAGCGGTCTCGTGACCGAAACAGGTATTCTGGTTCCCACATGCAGGTATCGATCGAAGAGTGATCAATTCTGCATTCCGAAAGAAGCTGAATAGTGACGAGATTCGTTTGGTCGGTTGTGTGTGGGGGATTTTCTTCATTTTGTGGGGGGAGGGGTCTCTCTTGGATTCTAGTCTACATCATTGCATCGGTGTTTTTGACGAGGGACTTTTTTTAAATATTATTTCTGTGCTTATTTTACTTAGTAAAATTTTTAAGTTTAGGAGAGAGGTTTCCATTTTCCCTATGTTGTATTGAAGTGATTTAAGTTAACTTGACGTCATTTTTGTCTGAAAATACAGAGAAAAAAGACGTTTTTTTTCGGGGGGGGGAATGATAAAACTGACTTTTTTGCATGTAAAAGAATAGTTTTGGTGTGCAAGTCTTTTAGAAACTAATTAACCTTTTATTGTTATTTCTCATATATAATTTTGCATGTACAGTTGGGGAAATAAAAAACGACTCAGTTGCGATTTCTGGCGAACCACTTGGGTTAGGAAGACGAATGAGGTGTCATTTTTCATTGTTTAAAGTATTCTTTAACTAAAAAAATTTTCGGGTCCTTAGGGGGTCGTCTTCATATTAAACGAAACACTAACTTTTTTTTCCAATGGGGACCCCCAATTATTATTAGTTTTTCTGAAAGGCCACCCCCCCAAACCCTTAAATACCAAGTTTCATCCAGATTGATTAAAAAAAATTTATTTTTCAAAAATAAAAAATTTTTTAAATCGTGAAATTTTTTTATGATAATCGATTCTTTAAGTAATTTTATGTAGGAAACCAAAGTTTCAATCGATTTTATCCAATAGTTTTTGATAAAACGAACTATAGAAAGAGCATTTGCGGTATGCATTCGGCAACGGTATACGGCCCCTTAAGATATTAGGTCGTTTTTATCAAAAACTATTGGATAAAATCGATTGAAATTTTGGTTTCCTACATAAAATTACTTAAAGAATCGATTATCATAAAAAAATTTCACGATTTAAAAATTTTTTTATTTTTGAAAAATAAATTTTTTTTAATCAATCTGGATGAAACTTGGTATTTAAGGGTTTGGGGGGTGGCCTTTCAGAAAAACTAATAATAATTGGGGGTCCCCATTGGAAAAAAAAAGTTAGTGTTTCGTTTAATATGAAGACGACCCCCTAAGGACCCGAAAAATTTTTTGGTTAAAGAATACTTTAAACAATGAAAAATGACACCTCATTCGTCTTCCTAACCCAATTGGTTCGCCAGAAATCGCAACTGAGTCGTTTTTTATTTCCCCAACTGTACGTTTTCTTTTTAAGTACATAGAAAAAACGTGTTAAAATAGCAAATATTATTTTTATGCACTTTGAAATCAGTTTTTTACTTGCAGCTTACATTTCCCAAGTTTAATATTTTCGTGTGGGACCCTCCTCTGGGGTACATTCGCACAGAATATCTCAATTTTTCGAACAATGATTTAAGGGGAAAGTTTTTAATAAATGCATTTAAAAATACCATAATTTCAGGTATGCTGTGAACTTATGAATAAATCTGTATTTGTTTCAATATCATATAAATATGAGAAATAAGTTTAAAAATGTACTTTTTGTACGCATGTGTCCCCCTCTCCCCTAAAATATATGGAGTATACTACACGAAGCTGTTTCCCATTTCTTTTTAAAATTTCCTTATTAGTACCACCATTTTTCATCTTATGAGGAAATGTTGAACAAATAAAATATAGATAGTGGAGGACTAATCAATGGTCGCCACTTTTTCCGATATAGTCGGCTAGACTAAAAGCTCTCTCTCCGCTCTCTTGCGTTGCCTTCCTATGCCGTGCTAATGAGTCCTAACAAGGACCGGTCCATGGCTGGAGGCGACGCTTGAGAGCTGGAGTATTCTCAAATAAAATCAGGATCTGGAGAATATAACTACCGCCTAAACCCCTGGATGTCTCATGGAGTTGTTGGCCATGGACACTTACCGAAATTCAAATTCCATCCACAAAATTTTAGTTAGAGCCCCGTAGAATTTCCGATATATCTCTGACGAAACGTCCTGTCCACCGGCGGACATGAGGAAAAATCGGAAGCGTCCAGTTCCTCCCCCCGCCGATTGTCATCTCGATAATCCGAACGCTTCGTGATTTCCATATCGCGGTTTCGCGGCCGGGATGTGGGAACACTCTCACCCACTTGGCCACGTAACCGTGACCGGTTCGGCGCGGCATTGTTTTCTCTCTCTCTTGTGTGTGTGCGCGAGCCGCCGGAATGTAGGTGAGTGAAATCACCTTTCTCCGTTTTTTTTTATTTATTTATTTCTGCATCGATTGGGAGAGGCTCTTCGGAAGAGCTCGGGCATCTTCGGTCGTGGTGACTCGGAAGGAATGAGTGGGTCGGGATTTTCCGGAGCGGTTTTCAGGGTTGGTATTATTTCCTCGAAAGTGGTTGGTTTCGTGTATGAAGGGAGTAGTAATGATATGCGCATAGTAGGGGAGGAATACCAATGTAGAGTCTGGCTCCCCACCTACTAACCTGGAAAAAAATTTTCGTCATCTGTGTCGCTTTGTTTTGATGTATGTTATCGGTAGTTCGTGGTGTGGAATATTTAGTCGGGTGGTTCTTTCACACATTTCGGGGACCCCTTATTTCCTACTCTTTAGCTATTTTATCAAAACTTCCAAATTATTTTCCTTTAGGATATCTCTTCCTTGGTAGTTAGTATCACGCGCGTCGATTACATGGAGCATATATTTGATCAAAAACAATTGTTTATTTCTAGTAACAGTAGTTTTAAATTTTTGTGGGAGAATCCCTACATCCTCAAATTTCCGCTGTCCTACCAACTACCTATACATTGGTAGATCCAGGGGGGCTAGGGGGCTTTAGCCCCCCTCCAAAGGAACGGGAACTAACAGTAAGAAATAAGGAAGGTAAGAACTCGGGAGAAATTTACTGGATCCCCCTTTTTGTACTTAGAACTCTATTATTTACAACTTTTTACATAATAAGTTCGTCAAAATGCAAATAGAAATATCCTATCAAACTTTATTAAATTCTTGAAAATGTATGTCCGAAATTCGGATTAGTTGTACCCAGGGTTGGCAAAAAACCGGGTTTTTTTTAAAAAACCAAAAAAAACCGGGTTTATTTGGTTTTTTTGGTTTAAACCAGGTTTTTTGGTTTAAACCAAGTTTTTTTAGAATTTTTTTTTATCAGAATAAGTTATTTTAGCATTGATGTTTGAAATTGAGTTGTAAATGAGACATTTATTTCAGGGGTTGTTTATAATTGATAAATGATTTGTATATTTCAATTAATTAATTAAAATTAAATTAATTTGTTTTAAAAATAATTTTTGTTTCTAAAATATTCCAATTTGAATATCTAATATTATTGTAGTGAATAAAAATCAGTGTTAATTTATCTTGGATAAATGGTTGAAATAATCAAATTATTTATCTTAATTATATATGAATTAATTTATGAACTTAAGAAATTTCTTTAGAAAGAGAAGATTTTATTTTTTAAATGAGAAGTAAAAGTGAAGTGTAAACAACTAATGTTAATTGAAATTGGATAATTGATAAAGATAATTAATTTGATTAATTATTAAATGGTAAAATAATCAAATTAATTATATGGATTATTTATGAACTTAAGAAATTTCTTTAGAAAGAGAAAATTTAACTTTTTTAATAAATAAAAGGGAAATGTAAGCAACTAATGTTAATTGAAATTGGATAAATGATTGAGATAATTAATCCGATTAAGGAAATTAACGGTTTTTATTAATTTAGTAAAAAAACCCAACTGGTTTTTATCTGTTTATAAACAAACCAACTGGTTTTTAGTTTTTATCATTAAAGAAATCAACGGTTTTTATTAATTTACTAAAAAAACCAACTGGTTTTTATGACTGACAAATAAGACAAATTGGTTTTATCAATTAATTAAAATCCAAGCCATATTTTATCAGTGAAAAACAGATAAATTTTTTGAATGTTTAGTTACTCTTTGAAATAATGCTTCATTTTCAAGGAAATTAATAAATGAACTATCTCTTGCAAAATATAATAAGTTTAACTTAAGCATTTAAGGTTAAGTTTAGAGAGAATTCAATTATTAAAAATTAAAACCATTAAATTAAAAGATTTTTGATTTTTAATCACCTTAAAATGTAAATTTTTTTATAAATCTGACCTTTTAATTTTGTGCAAAAGATTATACTTAATAACACTTCCTTTAAAAAATCCTGAAAATATTTTATAATTTCTAAAAAAACCAAAAAAACCAAGTGGTTTTTTTGGTAAAAAAACCATGGTAAAAAAACCATGGTTTTTAAACCGGCCAACCCTGGTTGTACCAAAACTAGTTGAAAACCTGCCATTTAGACTTAAATTTCCAAAAATTTAATGGGGGAGGGAGGGCCCCTCGGCCCCCTTTTAGGTAGTTAGAACACGATTGATTATTCTTGACCTTTTAATATTAGGTTCATTTAGAGGATTCAATTTGATTTTGAAAATTCTGGATCCGCCACTGTACCTATACTAATGGCATACCTGCCAACCGTTCCGATTAAATCGTATTTGTTCCGATTTTTTACTGTTGTTCCGAAAATACGATTTCAGTACCAAATGTTCCGTTTTTACGTCCCCTTGTCCCGCCATTTTCGACCTACTCGAATTGTGCTTACGCGAACGTGTTTCTTGTAATCATCTATATTAAATTCAAACCAATGTTCCTTGTGTATACCTATGTTTAAATCTGTTTCCTACATTTCATCATTTTACGTTTAAATCATTTACCTATGTTTTCAAATACCAATTTGTTACCTTAATTCAGAACTATTAAGGTCATTTCTCAAGAAAAAAAATTATATTTTGGTTCTTTGTTAAAACAGCATTATGTATCCAACAAAATTATAGCATAAAAATTGAACAAAAACATAATAACTAAGTATTCTTTGGATAGAAAGAGGAAGTGTATTTGAAACACATAAAATTGGCTATGTAATTCTCGTTTTCCTTATTATTTTGTCACACTTACTGATCACCATACCTCTTTTACATTTCGCAACAAGTTAATATTAGTGTTGTAAGATAGTATCAATATCTCCTTGTGTGTCTTCGTCACTCATATTCCGAAGGAAGAAACCACGTATTTTTGCCATTACAGGTTTCTAAACTGCGAGTAAAATTGTCATCTTAATTAAAATGCAATCAACTCTTTAAACCTCCGTTCAAAAAATGTGTCTTGTGTGATTTTTCTTGCTGATTGACAGTAATATCAATGGCCCACTTCTCAATTCCCCAGCTAAGCTGTTTACTTCAGGGAAAACGGCGCGAAACTTGTGCGTTCCACTTTCTAATCTGGATAAATTAAGTGATTTCATTTCAGTGCAGCTATAACGACATTCTCATATTCGAATATGATCTTTATCGAGATGGGGATTGCTGATATCCACTTTTGCGAAAGGTTTCAAATTTGCTTTTAAGTACGGCAAATAACCCAATTGTCTGCTTTTAGGGTTATTTACTCTCCAATTTAGACAATTTGCTTTTAGAGGCCTCCTGAAGTCCTGAAAAGGCCCAAAGGTACTCGTTATCTTGTGCATTGTTCTTTTGATCATTAGTACGGGTTCTTCTGTCACTATTGTTGGTGTTTCGTCTTTTTCAGTAGAGGCTTGGGTAGATTTTAAAAAAAATTTTGTTTAAAAAGTGTTATGAAGTTAAGATTATGACTGGGATGTTGATAAGTTATTATGGCTTAGTTTTTGGTAAATAGCAAAAAATAACGTCTCAACTGCAAAAGTGAGTTACCTGAAGCAAAATTTAAGTAGCAGTAAAAAAATTGTCTGTTTTATTTTGATTTATTTGTGTAAATTATATATTTTACAGCTTTAACTACTTGAGATCACAAAACTTAAGTGGGAATATCTGCTGCCAAGCGTCAGTTGTAAACAGTTTAAAAAAGTAGGCCTGAACGGCCTGAACCACTTTTTAGAACTTAAGGTTTTCGCTTGAAGTAGAAAATAAAAAATGTAGTAAAAATAAAGTACGTAACAGTGTATAGTTTTTCTGCCATCTTAATGCCCACTTAATATTTATGATTCGTGTAAGGAAATCGGTATTTTCCATCCCAATTTACTGCTCATGTGTCCCTTTCTCGATACTTAACATAAAATATGTATTTGGAATAAATGGGGTTTTCCCACCTTATCTACAAGTCATGGAGCAATTTTCAAAAAGACTCTTGAGTCTTGACGAAGCACTTTTACGAAGGGAATTTTTGATCAGACCTTATTCTAGACAGAAATTTAAGAAGCGAAATGCCGTAGCAAAGCAACTAGAAATGCATAGCTCAGGTTGGGATTATGGCAACTATAAGAAATATAGCCCACTCTCCTTCTTACGTGTGGTGTCTTAATTATAATGTTATCGTCGTTAGGGGGATATTTTTATCCGCCGTTGTCGACTTTACTTTCTTACCGTTACACGAATCTAGTGAATTAAGATAATCTGACCTTCTGTTTATTTTTACTGGATCTAAGGCCTAAATGAATAAGAAACAAACGCTACTAGAAGACCCATTATGCAACATTTGGCCGGGGACACACTAGAGTCGCGGTTTTTCTGCCGCAAACGCTTTTACAGTAGTGGCAATGGAAATCCTATTGCCCGGTTCATACTCGACTCGCGGCAGAAAAACCGCCAGAAACGTTCGCCCGCGGCTGAAAAGCAGCCGCCCGCTGCCACTGCGGTTTTTCGCCGCGTTCCACCTGCTTGAAGAGAATTCAATGAACATATCCACAAATTTTACCTTATTTTCTGTATCTGGTATGAAATTGGGTGTTAATTATGTAATTTTTTCTCCTGATTACAACTATGCCAAAAGTTTTTTTTTCTGGTACACTCATATTTTGTTATACAAAGTGTTGAAAATGTCATATTAGAAATCTCGAGCACTTTTTGGGAGTTATTTTAGCCCCAGAGGGTCCTGTTTCTTTCTTAACGGCCGTAAACTTTTTTATATTCCTATTCTTTTATTAGATTATTCATAAAGAAATTTAAAAAAAGCACATTTATGTATAAAAGAGCGACAGCGACACTATAAAAAAAAATTCGTTTTTAATAAAAAGAAAACAATTTAAGAGTACAATCTCATTCTATAACACCAAAAAAAGTACACAAAATCGGTAGTGTGCACAAAAAGTTATCAGAAGCACCCTATATACAGATTCAAAATTGTGGAAATATGTGAACTTTTATTCATTTTCGATACTTTCCTATTTATTTTGTACAAGGATGGTCTTTTAACATTATTTTAAAAATATTCATCGTATATCTTAAATTGAGGAGAAATGGGTTAAATCCCAAAAAACCCTCGGTTAACAGGATGCACCAAATAAGTCAAAAACGTTTCTATTTATAACTATTAACAACTATATTATAACTATTAACAAAAGGCATCCGACCTCAAACAAGACCAAGTGTCGACTGACAGGTGATGCAAAATAATTGCGGCCAATATTTGCCGCTTTTATTTGGCCCAGTGTGAACGAAACACGCGGCAGCGGCAAAAAGCCGTCGCGGCGGAAAACCGCCGAATGTGTCTGAGCCCTTTCAGTACACAAGTGGCGCAGATCCTGGATTAATTTACAACTCCACCTCTACCAAATCTTCGCCCTAATATCCTCCTTAGGCATCCGAAATTCGGTCTAAACGGATTTCGTCCGCCTAATTGCCATCGGTGGCCACACATACACGGGCTTTTAATAACCAAAATATTTGTACCATCCTCTGGTGCAACAACAATAATAAAAAAAGACGATCCTCTTTAATGACTGCTCAATTAGTTGGCTCCCCCCTTTCTTCTTCCCCCCCCCTCCCAAGAGCGGACGATTTGGGCGACTGCCTCTTCTCGCCGCCCGGGTTGCCGCAATGCTCGCCAAGGGGAGCCAAGACGTCGCCAGCGGTCGGGCTTGTCCTGGTTGCGAAAAGTCGTCTGGGTTTCTTTTTTTTTGTCGTTCGTTTATTTATTTGAGACGAAACACGTGTTTCCTGCGGTGTTGCTCAGGGGATGGTGGTGGCCTGGGATAGATTGCACGGTGGAAATAAAAAAGTCGATAAAAATGTTTGCTGATGATGTGATGGATTCGTGAGAGATGGAAAATGGCTGGTGGCAAAGAAAAGGGGACGATTAAACCAGGGCAAAGTAGCTTAAAACGTAGCGTTGTTTATTAGTGCATACTTTTATATTCCATTAATATTTGTTTTTATCTTTCAACATTTAAATTTGATGGCTAAGAGACGCTTGTTATTTCTGAACTTTTTATTAGAGAGCATTATATTACAAAATAAGTATTTTCCTTATTAATAAAATGAAAATCCATCTCTATAAAAATCCATTTCATATTCTTTGTGTTGGTTTTATTTTTCTCTCTCTAGTGCTTGTAGAACTTAATTAGTTGCATTAGGGTAGAGGTATTGAATGAAAACTTCAAAAAATATCAAGACAGTCATCTCTTTGCTAAAGTTGAAAATGAAACATTTAAAAAATTTTATTTCCAAATTACAATCAAACCCCTATTACAGTAAACCTGGAAACCTTCAATAATATATCTAGTAATAATGGATATTTCACCTGTTGCAAAGAACAGTCGAGATAATTACAATATGAAATGAACTGTTTTTACACTTATGAGGGTTCTGTATGTCTACGTGTTGTGAAAAGAGGCAAATGTTACTTTTTGGAAGAATGGGAAAAACCTTGCAATCAAATTACCTATTCACCTCTCAGCGATGTTTCACTACTTTCTGAATGATGAATGATGATTACATTGCTTGAAGTTCAGTTATATTCCCCGTCAAAAAAATGTAGTTGAAAAGATCTTCTATATAGACTCCAGAATAGGGTGTATCGAAAAAAACTTTTTTTTGATTTTGATGATGCCTTAGTGCGGAAAAGTTGTCTAAGGTGTCAGAGAGTACCTGTGAATTTTTTCAGAATTTTCGGATAATATCTTGAGGTGCCGCCAAGGCCCTGCAGGTCCCCATGTTAATCCAATGGAGCGCGCAAGCCAAGTAGGCCGAAAATTGGTTTTTCGCCCCTCATTTCTACCCTAATCACACGACGAATGTCTTCACTCGAGTTATGGACCCTATATGATCTAGGCTATACGATAAAACTAGAATAATAGCCTAAATCTCTATATTACGTTTTTTTGTATGCTCCAATTTCGTCGAAAATCGCGTATTTCCTCGTTCAAATCAGAGCCTACAATCAACATAATATAGAGATTTAGGCTATTATTCAAGTTTTGCCGGAAAGCCTAGATCATATAGGGTCCATAACTCGAGTGAAGACATTCTTCGTGTGATTAGGGTAGAAATGAGGGGCGAAAAACCAATTTTCGGCCTTCTTGGCTTGCGCGCTCCATTGGATTAACATGGGGACCTTCAGGGCCTTGGCGGCACCTCAAGATATTATCCGAAAATTCTGAAAAAATTCACAGGTACTCTCTGACACCTTAGACAACTTTTCCGCACTAAGGCATCATCAAAATCAAAAAAAAGTTTTTTTCGATACACCCTACTCCAGAAACCCTTTGATATGAAACATTTGCATCCGAATCCAGCAAATAAAACCTCAGTACGACTTCCTTTGTGTTCATCTCTTTCGGAATTCTTTACCTAACCTTGAAGACCACATTTCTTTGCCCGTGAATAAAGCCGGGGCCGGTCTATAATTCAAGGTGCAATGGAGAAAAACCTTCATTAGTCCGACGTCCTTCAAAAACAGAGCCATCATCCTCCTCCGACGCTCTTGGCGCGCTCCCCGAACCCCGCCAACGAGCGAGACTCCGCCAAATCCCGGCAATCCCGCCGCGGCTGCTGCAGCATCATCCCTTCTGGTTTCGTTCTCCGGGAGCGAGCGAGGAGGTGTGTCGAGGGGGGGTTCGGTTAATTAACGTTGTCGTGAATGAGGTCATCGCGTCCCCCCTCCTTTTGGCGTGTGTGTTTGTGTGTGTGCGTGGAAGTTGTAACTGGGCATATGAGAATCGTAACGTAGTAGGTGACGTCACATCTGTGAAAGGAAATGAAAGCGAAACCAGGAATGAATAGAGTAGGGGGGGGTGGAAGCCCAGAGGGGGGAGAGTTTTAATTGGCGGGAAAAGTTGCTTGTGTTTGTGGGGGGTAGTCTGCGGGAGGACGTCCCCGATCCCGGAGTGGGCCTTTTCGCTCCCCGAAATTTCGGGATTTGGGTGGACGTCACGATGATGAAGAATGATGGGCAGGCTGGGGTTGAGTGGGGTACCCTGAGTGAAAAGTTGTTAGGGCGTTTTTGAACGATGAGTTGTTGCAAGGCTAGGCTTTCAGTCGGTGCTTTGTGTTTTGGCAATTGCTGTGTGTGGGTGGCATGAGTAAGACGAGTTGATGTGGATGTCATCTATTCTAAGCTGAACACAGCTGATGAAGACCTTTTATTTTGCCTATTCAAGCTCATTTTATTTTCCATCTCTTTGTTTTTGCCTCGGTGTATCCATTTTCACAAAATGCGTGTGAGGCGTGTTATAAATTGAATCGTCAGTTTGAAGAAGGGAATAAGTCCAAAAAATGACAAATTGACTTTTTATGCTCAAAACAATCTCCAAGCTTTGCCCTACACATGGGTGAAAAGAGGGGGAAAATAACTAACCCCTATAGGGAGATATCGCCCCTTGAAGTTGTGAAATCGATATCCATACAATGAAAATTCCATTACTTTTTTTCGATTTTCTCAAAACTTTATTTTTGGACTTATTCCCTTCTTCAAACTGACGATTCAATTATGTGAAGTACTATTGGAAAATTATCGTTAATCTATCGTGTTCAATTTTACTTTTGGATGGATAACTTATGTAAAAATTAATTACCATACAAACTAATGAATCACTGGGTTTTCAAAATTGTTTTAAACAATTAACTGCTCCCTTTCAATTCGGGATACTCTCATAATCTTAAATTGTCCATATAAACTACGTGATAAGATTAATCACCTGATGTTTGTTGTAGTAATGTTAGTTTGTAACTTCTTTAAAAATCAGTTAATTAAATGTCAATTACCTCTCGTTTTTAAAACTTACTTTTCGATGCACTTAGATCAACCCTAAGCTTATCCTCATTGAAATCCTAATATCTATTGATTGTAATAGTTGATGAAAAGGAACAGTAACCTATCTCTCTTAACCTCCTTTTTTCCGTGCGGCAAGCTATCACGATCCCAACTAGGATGAGGTTTCAAGAACTAATGATGTGTATTTGCATCACATATCTTACCCAATGCATTTATTTCCTTGCACATTTTCGCTATTCGGTACACGAATGCTGAAAGGAACTTCTACCACTCTAATCTCGATTGGAATTGCTTGGTAGTGTATGTCAAGTTAGGTTTTACCCCTTTACTATTTTTTTTCGTCGTGGTTTGTTGACATAAAAGTGTGCAACAAGGCTATTCAAATATTTTTCCTCTTTAAATATATTTTTGAACAATCCTACAATTTACCTGTTATAACATTCAAGTTTTTTTGTTTGTAATATAATCGTAATTATAGAATCTTTTTAATACTACTATGTGTATTACGCCACCAGGGTTCTCACGGGTCAGGGAAAACCCAGAGAATTCAAATCTCACCTAAAAAGTCAGGGAAAATTGCTCATTTTGGCCATAAACCTGGAAAATCATGAAAAATACCTGGAAAATGAAAATTTTTAATGTTTGTGAGTCAATTTCGGCTCCACTAAGTGAAAAAATAGTCGATTTATTGAAAATTTTTTGTTCAAAAATGCAAGAAGTGTCCGAAAAATGCCGTGAATTACTAGTTTTTTTACCTGGAAAAGTCAGGGAATCTTATTTCTGAAATTGAGTGGGAACCTTAAGCCACTTTTTTGAGATTAATCCTATCAACCTATGAAAAAAATTCAACCATTCCTATTAAAATTAACGGAATGTCCGTTATAGGGACCTTGCGCCATAAAACCCAAAACAACCAACCAACCAACCTATTAAAATTAAACTTCTCAATAAATTTAAAGCAATTTTTTATCCATCCCAAGTGCCAAAATGGCATTTAATTCATAAACACTATTTTTCACATTGCATTAACTACTACCTCCGTTGCGTCTGTGTTCAGCCGTTTAGTATTCTCAACTCAAGCAATCCATACCATCTCCAACTCCATCCTCCCAAGCCAACTGCCACCAGTTCGATAGAGCTGTCACAGGCAGGCAAGCCTATAGCTTTTTTCCCAGCGAATTACTGCTTCCGAAAAAAGAAAAAGGATAATAAAAGAGTTTTAAGTTCAACTGGGGACCCGCCAAGCTTAGAAAATTATAAATTTCTAATTTCCTCTGTCGTTTGGGTTGGTTTTTCAGCCGTTTCCTTTCTCTTTTCTTTGGGGGTGTTTAGGAATTGTCGTAGTGGAAAGAGGACAATGACCATTTTATGGTCATCGTTCGTGCGTAGTTCTGATTTCCTGCGGCCAATTATTTCCATTTCTAAACCGTAACTCCTCCTGGAGTCACGACTTGTGGGCGGCCCTCAACGGAACACCGCTGGGGTGCACGAATTGGCCGCCCAGCGCCCTTGTCGCTATGCCAAGTTGTGGCTATTGTTTGCTTCTGATGATAATCGAATCTAACGAGTTTATAATATGCAGGGTTGCCTGAATAATTTGATTACAAAGATTCCTGTCGATGTTATTACTCTGTGGTTATGCCTCTATTATAATGTTTTTCTAACTCAAGGCGCACATAAAGAATATTGGCAAGATCAGGGCACAAGGGAAAAGAGCACAAGCTCAAAGCTTTTAGTTTTTGATCAGTGCGAGGAAAATCCTTTAAAGACCCGAAGAAAATGAATGATAAAGATTACATTATCATAAAAATGCATATAGTGTTTTGAAATTTTAGTAGTAATATCTTTGATTCAAGGGTAAATTTTAAAAATTGTTTCGTAGATTATTTTCGAAAAAGGAATAACACTTGATCCTTAAGCTACGACGAAGGGAAAAAAATACAAGCATTAAGCTTGACTGGCTGTAACCTTGTGTCGTAAAACTAATCCATCTCCGCAATTGTCTGTTATGATCTTAACAAGTTCTAAGTAATTTGTTTAATGTTCAATAATCACACCTTTCATAGTTTGACCATTTTCTTTTAATTGAACAATAAGATGTTATCTTTTCAATTTTGTATTTTTTTTCCTGCTAAGTAACGTCTGATGAAATGTGGTAGCCTGTGTACGCTTTCATTCATCTGACACGTTTCTCTCAAATGTGTTGTTTTCTTACTGAAACGTGACGTGAGGGAATGTCACTTTTGCTGAAGGAACGTCCAAGTGTCCCACATTTTGTCCTCCTCTAGTTGAAATTTATTTCACTTTTTGTGAAACCAATCTATCTGAAAGTGCGCGTTTGATAACAACTTGCTGTCGGTCGTTTTACTAAGTTAATTGGGCCAAGCCAAACACTGCTGATGGTGAAATTGCTTGTGTACTTCTAATGGGACACTAACATTTTATTGCTTACCTGGTTCTTTCTTTTTTTTCAATTTCCCGATCTTGTTCGCTCTTTCACTAGTTTTTAAGAAATTTCCTGTGTTTTATAAAACGACATAGGTGTGTTACACATTAGTTTCATTTTCTATTCATACAATTGGTTTTAAAATTTTTATTAGAATTTTTTCTCTGAAATTAAACGGGGGCTTTGAAATTACGCATTAAGTAAAATATATGTATAAGGGGCCATTCATTAATTACGTAAGGGTCCCGAGGGGGGGTTGGAAAAATATCTACATACCCTTACTTGGGGGGTGGGGGGTCAAACCCATTCTTACGTAAGATTTGCCCAGTTAATGTAAACAAATTCCAATTATTCTAATCAAATTACTATTGAATAACCCCAGAAAAACTGAAAAATGCTGACGATCTCGGTATTTTATCGAAGCTTTAATTTTTAAAAAATGAAGGTATATCAGATGTATATTTTTTATTAGAGTAGCATTAAGTTAAAAATGGAATCTTACGTAAGAATAGGGGGGGGGGTTTAAAAATCTTACGCACCCTTACATGGGGGTAGGGGGGGTCAAAAATTGGCAAAATCATCCTTACGTAATTAATGAATGGCCCCTAACCGTTCCAACTATTTTTCTGGTGCCTTTATCTGGTTTCATGGGATTAAAATATTTCACTTGCTACTTAATTTCATAAATAAAAGACAAATATAATAAAACATTTTTGATCGTATAAGTTAAAACGAGGCGCGGATCCAGCAGGGCTCTAAGGGGGGGACACTTTTCCGGACAAGATCCCCTTGTGGTATCACATGGGGTATGGGGTCCTCTCCCAGAAAATTTTTTGGAATTTGACCTGGAAAAGTAGGGTTTTAAACCATTTTGTGAACCTTTTTGGGTCCAAGGGGGTCACTTTCCCTAACAATAACCTTTACTTTTTAACCCAAAATGTCAAATATTGGGGATTTTCTTACAAAGTATTACCCAAGATCCTCTTGCGGTACTAATGGGGGTCCTCCCCCAGAAAAATTTTTGAAATTTGACCTGTAAAAATAGGGTTTTTTGAACCTTTTTGGGTGCCCAAGGGGGGCACTGTCCAGAGTGCCACCCCCTAAATCCGCGCCTGGTAAAAACACTTAATTTTAGTACTAAGCGCGTATTTCCATTGTATATTTTGGACAACATCGTGATTACAATACTTCAACATGGATTTTCATATGTTTCGCACATTGTGGTGGATTTTTTTCTCTTTAATTGTAGGGAATAAGGATATAAAGGTGAATAAGCTTTAATCTGTGGCAAAATAGCAGCCTTCAACGCAATCAAGTGATTTTTTGCAACATGTGTAAGCATTAAAAATCAAACTTTTAAACCGGTACACCATGATAGCGTCATGCAGACTACAAAATTGATGCCGAAGTCATTACTGCACCCTTTGAGATTAGGGTTGAAATTTGATAAAAAAAAAGGGGGATTTTTTCTGGCATTCGACAGCAATCTAAATCTATGCTCATAAGCGTCATAGACCAGACCCAGCTACAAAAATCTGCCAATTTATCACAAGGGTCCCCCGTCGGCTAATCAGATACGTGGAAAGGACCTTAATCAGTGAAAGTCGCAAGCGAACGAATATCCCTCTCCGACAACAAAGGACCGAAATGTCGTTTTTCCACCAACAGAGCGGAGGTGATTGTCCGCGGCGCTCTCCCAAGGCTCTTGGCGCCACTTTCCGTCGCCAAGCGCGCCCTGCTGCGATAAGCGCTTACGTCACCAATTATTCGGCCGGCTGGTTCGGAAGGGAAGAGTTGCGCGCGAGCGGTGACAACTGGGTTAATGACGGTCATGCTCGGGGACCCGCTCGCTCGCCGATAAGGCTCGGCTCGCGGTGCTTGGTGAGCATCGATAAGCGAGGGTTTTTTTTCTGGAAAAAAAGTATTTACGGAGGAAGTTATCCAGTCGAAGGTAAACTGGATTGAGGTGCTTTGGCGCCGGTAGGCTTAGGTGTTATCGGGTTTCCATGGGTTGGAGTTTTGAATATTCAAAAATATATTTTAAGAACGGAATAAATTATGTAATTCTTTTGAGCTTTCTTTGTTAAATGTATCGTTTCATTCAGCCATTGCGCGAGGGATCCACTGAAATTTAAAAAAATTAAAACTAAGGTCTTTGCTAATTGTAATATTGGATGTATTCATCCTTTATTGGACATTCATAAATCGGATGTCATGTTGCACTTAATTTCATGGTTCTGTTTACTACTTGGAAGGGCCCTTGGCCCCTTAGTGAACAATATGTATTATTTCTTTTTCTTTTCTTTTGTGTGTTTGTATATTATTATTTATTGTTAATAAATTAAATTATAACATTAAAAAAAATTGGGTCTTGATTTTTTTAAACAGATTTCGTTCCTAACTATTTTAATTTTTATCATCTTGGTTGGTCGATGAACTGTTTATCAACTCGTCTTTTAACTAAGTTCTGTGCATGCATACTCAATTAGCATTTGAAATCTACATCTACAGTTTAATTCTGTAGCTGTAGGAAAACTCCACTTAAGAGTTTTACGTGTAAGTAAGTGCAATTTAAAAATCAAGGAAGAAACTCGATGAAAAATGCTCTTTTACTCTCAAAATCAAATGTATTTCTAGATTTATCAACTGGAACAAACTTGTAGCTATTTTTATACATTAAAGCGCACCAATATTTGGTGATACAACTTTTCAGTATATTTTTCTCTCACTTAGTAAACACTTGATATGCTATCTTGCTTTACTTAGCTCGAAATAATGATTTACTTATCTAGAAGTTGGCGCCGTCCTTATTAGTGACCGTGGGCGAGTAGGGTTAACAAGTAGATACGATTATAAGCTTTGGAATCATTTATCAACTAAGTGTAACGGGAAAAACATTCATATCAACGTTAGGGTCCTTTTTCCTCCGTATTTGAGAATTTTTTTTAAAAGAAAGTAATTCTACATTGAATCCTATAATAGTTAAGTGCATTGTATAAAAATACCATTAATTTATAAATACATGGCTAGGAATTTTACATTTTGACATTGAATCCCTGTGATTTGGGTGTTAGGTTCTTTTGAAAAATATTAAATTTCTATTCCCTAGTGGTTTTCCGACTAGATAGCCAGCCTGTGATGTTCTCTAAGAAAATTCGACCTTTTTATTAATTTTTATTTCCTTATTCATTTTTACCAATATCATATTATGGCATTTAGATCATTCACTTTTTTATTCAAACCTTAGTTCACACAATAAATTTTTCAGACTATTAATTGAGTTTTCTTGTTAAAATTGTGTTTAATTAACATTAATAAGATTAAGGAAGATGAGTGAAAACTTTTTGAATGAGCACTTTTCATTATACAGTAAAGCACCGTTTATACGTCTTTCAAGGGACCGACGTAAAACGTCGTATAAATGAAAAGACGTATAATTGAAAATATTTTTTGATTATTTGAATGAATTGGGACTTAGCGAAAACGACGTATAAATGTAAAAGACGTATATATGAGAGACGTATAAACGGTGCTTTACTGTATTTATCTCACAGCACTAGAATTGCACTGATTTTGACTTGAATTCCCTCCATTAGTAAAAATTAACTTCCCTGTCTTTCACTTTAGTTTTTAGTATCTTATGGCTGGTATTTGTCCTTATTTCTTCTCTCAACCCAATTAGCTGAATTCCTTTCTTTTGATTTTCTTTCATTTTTAAAAAATGGTGTAGATTCCCGCACAGAGAGAAAGAAAAAATCCGTAGAGATAAAGTTGAAGGAAGTTTACTTTCTAGCTCTCTTCATCTTCATTCTTGTCATCTTCGAAAGAAGAGTGACGAAACACATCCTTCGGAAAAACATCTAACGGATCAAAAAAACTAGGTTATTGAAAGTTTTACTGTGAGAAAGGCAAAAACTGTGTACTAGATAAGTCATCTTTTAATTTACTTTGTTTTTACTCTTTTAACATTTTCATTGCGGAAACTGTCCTCAATTGTTCTTGTTGGAATTAATGGTTGTTAAATAGAAAGAACATAAATCAAATATCTGCTACTGAGTTAAATTACTAAGTACTTAAGTGCTTCATAAGTAGGTATTATACAGGTATTCAAACCTATAGAATATTTTAAGGTTAGTACCATATGCAATGAATACTTGTATATTTTTAAATAACATTAGATCTGATAGAACGTTTCCATTAAATAACTTATTACAGAGTTCTCACGGGTCAGAAAATTCATGAAAAACCTGGAAACGTCGAATAATTTCAATTTGACCTAACAAGTCATGTAATAGTCTGGGAAAATTGCTTATAGGTATGTGTCTAAAACCTGAAAAATCATTCAGTACACTACACCTGAAAATTATCAATTTTAATTGTTTGCCTCTCCTTTTAGACTCCGGTTAAGAAAAAAACCCACTACATATTTAAATTACATGTTCGAAAAAGCCAAAAATATTCGAAAACTGTGGATTGCTAGTTTTTTAAGAAAAAATCTTCTAAATTAACCTGGAAAAATCTGGGAATTTTGTTTCCGAAATTGAGTGGGAACTCTGTTTTTACAACTCTTAAACTGAAAAAAATAGTATGGTCATCATTCGTGATCCGATAGAAGTTACAGGTTCTTTAGTAGACGGTAACTTCTCAAGTATCCGTGTAGGTTTTAACAGCTTTCATTTCCTGTATCGGTTAAATTTAGCCTCTCGTAAAACAGAAATACCAAGCTTTAATGCAGCACACAGTGCATCACGCAGGCTGATGTTAAAGTATTTACTTGTCGTTCTAATTAGTGCTGTTTCTTGGCTTCCTTTTTTTAACTTCTTTGGTCATCGTATCTCTACAATAAATTCTTTATATGCTGTGTTTGTAATTTGTATTGGTAAGACTAGTATAATTTTTTCGCATCTCAGCATTAAATATGCACACTAAAATGTCTTTAATAAAAAAACTTCTATGTCTCAAACAAAGATAAACAAAGATATCTCATATTTCTTTCCATTTTCCTTTTTGAATTTTGGGTAATTTGTTTTAAATTAATGAAAATATAATGATCTATGTCTCAAACAGTATTTAACTATGTATATTCAGTTTTGAATTTTCGGGGGCCAGGTTTGTGAAAAATGAAGGGAAATTGTGATTGTCTTATCATGTAAAATCTGTAATTCGACTGAATTTGGGAGAATGGTTATTTGGACGCTTTAAATTTTTGGACAGGGTATTTTTTTGTAACGGAAAGTTTTGTAAAGTTAGTCGTTTTTAACGACTCAAACTTTCATACACTCCAACATTGACAACCCTTCAATTAGTTGTCCTTTTACCGACATAATGCATACTGGCATATCTATATTAGAATTAGCGACAGTTATTATTTTACTTTATAAACAATATATTTCATGTAATCATCATTAATTAAATATATAGCCAAAAAAATTTTTAAAAAACACTAACTTTTAATTCACAAAACTATTTTATTTATCTAAATTTTAAAGCTCTGAACAGTAAACCTTTATGCTTAAAGCACAGTAAAGCAAGCATATACCTAATTAAAAAATTAATTTTTGTAAAAAAAAAAGATCAGCGATGAATATTTTGAGCTAAATTCGTAGTTTTTAGTACGTTTTCGTAGTTTCCACTCAATTTTCGTAGGGACTACGGAAATTTCGTAGTAGTTGGAGTGTATGAACTTTGGAGAGGGCCGTTTTCAGCAGGTACAATTTTGTATAGGGGCATCAATACAGCTCCAATTTTCAGCTGGATCGACGATTTTAAATTAAAAAACACTTCCAAACTGACTTGGTAATAAATGGAATAACGGCTATACCGTGACTAGTGAATCTTCCAAGGACAAGAAGTGAGGCCAACCATACTTCACGCCTGGTGTCCACCCGAAAGAATGGTATCTGCCGATCTTATGCGTTCTCATCCTGCGGAAAACGATCGCATCCGCGCCCGGGGCCTCTTTCTAATTGACGATCAATGGCCTGGCCATTAGGTAATGATGCTGGCTGAATTCGGATGGCACCACCGGAAGCCCGGCTTCTTTGTTACCTTTCTTATTTCATCTGCTCCAGCAGCGTTTTCACCTGCTGCGGCATTTATTGATTGGTCGCGCAATTAGCCCGTGTGTCGTTCGCGTTGTAATTTTTGAATAATGGGTCTAGTTGTTGCCTCTGATGGTCTCGAGGGTATTTCCCCCCTTTGATCACACAGCGATGCTGTGGGAACTGTTCAGGTGAAGGGATGTGAGCGGGATTATTCTCAAATCTCTTGGCTTTTTAAATAACCCGGTTTTTGGAGTGGGGGCATATCTAGGTTCTTGATATATTACTTAATTAGGAAGTCTTTTTTCCCAAATAACTTCCTTTTCTAAGTTTGTCAACTTTCGAAAGTAATTCGGAATCTTCTAATAGGCCCCCAAAGCGTAGGTGTATGTTTGAAACTTTTGTGCTAACTTGATAACATTAAAAATCAAATATTATGCATATAACAGTTTTATAGGCTTGTTTTTGGCGAAGCATTTAAGTGGGGACAAAAAAATCAAAAGTATCATATAAAAAATGACTTCATGTTTTATAAGGTCCAAAGATATTTCCCTCTCTTTTTTATGGTATTTTTAATATTTCCTAGAACTGATGCTGAAAAGACTAATTTAAAGATATTCCTCATTACTACAAATAGTATTTCCCTATAATTCAAGACTTATTTATTATTTTTAAACATTTTGTACGTGATCTTAACTCTTTGCTTGATCTCTCCCTTCCAAAAGCTGAAGAAAAACTAGCATAGCCTTCAGAGAGAGAGAGAACATCTACCCAAAAAGACAACAATCTCAACTAAAAGCTCTTAAATAAATATTAACCAAACCCGAAATAACCACATAACAGCTGTTTAAACGTGCGGGGTGGCCGAGTGATCCCATCGCTCTTGGCCTCTATTTACTTCATCCTCACAACCGCTTAATCTCCTTATAGCAAACATAATCATCCTGCACGTATTTTTCCGAGCAACTAAATTCATCCTTCGTTACTACTCGTCCAAACCTAATTTTTTTTCCACCAATTGTCTTTTTTTTTCATTCAAAACGTGCTTCCGTTGGAAGGGTTAAATATTATTTAATCCCGCCTTATTTTTTCCTGATTGGTCTAACAAAATCGCCAATGACGTCAGTTACAAATCCATATATTTCAAGAGGAATTCTTAATCCACTCGCGCTATCTTCTCTTCATCCTATTCTGTAGTTATTTCGTTAGGGGACATCCATAAATTACTTGAGGTGTTTTTTCCAAAATTTGGACCCCCTCCCCCCTTGGTGAGATTTAGTGAGATTTTGCTGGACCCCCCCTCCCCCCAAGTGATATTTACCTACAAATTTTTAAAAATAATTTGCAGTATCTTATCTGCGTATATTCCTTTCTCATACTTAAAAAAAAGAAAATCGTATAATTTCTAACTTAAAAGGTTGACGTGAGATTTTAATCGACTCCCCTCCCCCTTGGTGAGATTTGGTGAGATTTTTCCAAACCCCTCCCCCCTTTTTGACCTCACGTAATTTATGGATGTCCCCTTAGAAGCTAGGATATGAGGATATTTTCCAGATGATTTTCATACGCAAATTTTTATAGACAAGATTTGCTTTTCCTGATATTCTATAATGAAGCATGTTTGTCGGTTGTCGTTTCGAGAATTATTTTTTTTCTGTTGGTCGATCTGAATGTTCGACGTACAGCTTGACGAATGATATTTGGATCTTTTCGAGTAGGCGTTACGTCCCAATGCGTTTTTTCCATTTGGGTGACACAATGTATGCAATAATTTGTATTGGTTACTTTTTACGTTCGGGTTTTCTCCATAAAGTCGCCTTAAATTATACACTTTAGCATCGAGCCCCATTGTCCGACGAGAACGAGTGCTTGTGGGCGAGCCCCATTGTGTTTTTTATCGATTCCATGATGGGCGCTGTGTGTATTCTGGGGATTACTTGCTTGTTAAATCCGTTGGCTCGTAAATCCCCTGGCATGCAAGATTTAACGTTGCCATGGGAACGGCGGAGCAAAGTGGGACCCGGGAGGCCTCTTGGTGCGCTTAGTCATTCCCGCGATTAGTGTGGTCACCAATGGTCACTGATCGATCGGTCACAAAAGTTCTACCTCCTCACCCTTGTATCGATAATTTCAAGTGTACCACAAAATATTGTACAATATTTGAAAGTATTGAAATGTTACCGTAAATACCTTTTTGTGAAGGATTCATAATTTTATTTCGAGGAAAGTTTCAATATAACACACGATGCATTTTTAAACGCTTTTATTCTACTTGCTTTTGGCGGCGTTTTACGGGTGGAATTTTAAAACTCGATTTTCGGGCACTTCCCGATATGTCAGGGCCCCGAAACTTTACACATCGGTGTAACCCTCATGACACTCCAATATCCAACCATTATCTAGTCAAACAACCAAAGGATTAAGTTAATTAACGAGTATTTTTAATTAACAGAAAAACCAGAATTTGAGATTTCCCAAGGGGCTATTCTCCCTAAACCGTGCACAATTGTTTATAAAGCATAACTTCATCATATTCAAAAGTCAAAACGAGAATTGCCCAGTAATTACGATAATTATAGACGATTAATCACTTTTTTTCTTTCCGGATTCTTGTACATAATATTTCAGGCACTTCCAAACGATATAAAGTTCTGAAACTTTGCACCGTGGTGGAAACTCGATGACAATGCAATATTCAATCATCAACTAGTCAAAACCTCCGTAATTTAGGTAATTAACGAGTGTTTTTAGTTATCCTTTTAATTCATATTTTTGAGACACTTCCGTGAAGCCAATGGCCCCCAAAACCTGTAAGATAATATACTAGGTATATAACTACAATATTTAATCTTCAAAACGTGATTTTTTACCTTCCAATTAACAATTAAGATAATTAGCGATTTAAGATAATAACCGCGAGAAAGAAATCGCCAGAAGAGCGAGAAATCGCCGAAAATAGGTGTCCCATCCCGAGGAATGCCAGAAGAAAAATATGTACTACTTTCCTACTTTTATAATTTATTGACTACTGAAAAGACTGGATGGTACTGTTTGCTCCTTGATACACACACACACACTAATTCTGAGTTTTTACGATTGTTTCTTTTTATTTTATTGAATGCTTTCTTTTTATTGTGAATCTTTTTGATATCGATGGATTTCATCAGCGATTGAGCGGATGCGAGGTAGTATATTCTTTGTGCGAGGTATTTTTCCCGCTCAGCTCTGTTATTATAACGTACCCAGCAAAATTAAATAGATTTTAATTAACTTTGGAGTTGATTGTCCTGCTGAGTCGTCAGAGGATTGTTCTACTTTGTCAGATATGTGAAAATTTTTTGTTATATACATGAAACTAAAATTCCATCCTAACATAACATTAAATATGGTTGAAATAAATACATTTTTTCTTGTGAATTTTTGTTAAAAAATACCATGACTAAAAAGTAGAAAATAAAATAAGTAAAAAAAAGATTTTTTAAAAAACGCTTTTATATTGAAGTGTTCTAAAAGGTCAAAAATAATCAAATAATTTATTGGGAAGTAGAAAATAACTTTTTGGTAAGTAAAAAAAACTGATTTTCTCATCACTAAAAATAAAAGCGTGGGCGCTAGTAATTCTTAATTCACTATTTATTCTAACTTCGTCAGGGATGTTACTGTTACTGTCCTGTAAAAAAATTTAAATTTAAAAAATTACTAGCGCCCACGCTTTTATTTTTAGTGATGAGAAAATCAGTTTTTTTTACTTACCAAAAAGTTATTTTCTACTTCCCAATAAATTATTTGATTATTTTTGACCTTTTAGAACACTTCAATATAAAAGCGTTTTTTAAAAAATCTTTTTTTTACTTATTTTTTGTTCTTAATCCTTGATACTAGCTAGATTATTTAATAATAATAAAAGATTATTCCCTCAAATAACTTCAAGCAATACTCCTGGGGTTTTCATATCTCTCACTCGTAATACATATCAAATATTTCTGTTAGATGAACACTGGCAGTAAAATAAAGTCCTCTTTAGCAAGGAAGTGCGCGGTGTCCCAGATTTTGGAACGTCTCTCCCCTTTGTCACCCAGTCTCCTTAAAATTGAACCCCAATTTGCCTATAAAAGTGACATAATTTGTGAACAACCCTAACTTTTAGGCACTAATATACTTGAAAATGGAGAATTTTAGACATCAAATACAGGAAATACGAAAAAACCGTTCAATGCAAAAACCGTTCAATAAAAAACAAATAAATTTATTACATGTGTAAAGCTATGAGTTTTTTTGTTTTTTGAACGGATTTTGTTTTGAACGGTTTTTTCGCGACACCCAAATGGATTATCTATGTTTGAATATCTGTTATAATTACTGAACTTGGATAAGTAATCTATTATATATTCCAGCAAGTATTGTTTTTAAAGAGCTTTGATGACCTGATATTATTGGAACCATTAATGTAAGTGGGATCGAGAAAATGAAATTTTACAAAATTAATAATTTAAAGCATGAATATAATAACTACGATTGATTTAGATTTTTTCCAATCTATTTTTCTTCTATCCGACAACGCATTTGAGAAACTTACAAAAAGCTGTATTGTATGTGTATTTCTTCCAAAAGAAACACACCTTCTGTGAGTAACTAATACTGATGGGGAAAGTTTAACTATTTAGCATAGTTTTAACCAATAGTTCAAAAATCATCCCTCCATCACTAGCAGTCGCGTTCGATTTTCTCCATCCTGCATTCTTCCGTTGAAGCTGAAAGAGCGGAATCCAGGCGTTCAATTCTCCTTTTAAACCGAGCTTAAATATTTGGACACCAAGTTATTTCAGCCGTGCAACAGAAGAGCTATTTATTTTAAAGTATTGCTCTCAGTTGGATACTTAGTTCTAAAAGATTCCTGGCAGGTTACCAAAAACTGCCTCTCTTCAAAGCCAAATTTCCCCCTTTCGCATTAGCATCAGTTTTTTATACGTATATTTCGAGTTCTCCCCCTTTCAAATTGTTTGGCTCCTTTTGAGTTGTTTCAAACACAGAAAATGGCCGTCTCCGACAAAGGAATGTCGTCCCCATTGTAATTGAATAAATTTCTCATTACTCACTCTCGCTTCAAGATTCGTTGTGCTCTTTAGTTAGTAGCTGGGAATCGAATTGCTATTGTGGGCGCTATTTGGCAATCCTTTGATTTGTGTGGTAGAAATGTTGACTTATCAAATGTGTCGTAAAGAAATTACGATTTTATTTCTTACTGTGTCAATTCTGTAATAAAAAAAGATTATAATTTATTTACGTCCCCCCATTTAATATCAAGATATTTTTATTTTTTAAAAACCCTAAATACTTAATATTTTTCTTTTAGTTATTTTTTTTCTTGGCTCTTACTAAATCTCTTACTTTTTACTACTCCTCCCAGGAAATTGCTGTTTATGTGAAACTACGTATTATTAAAAACATCTGAATGATAGTATTTGAACTGTATAACTATTCATGATTTAATTTATTGATAGCGCAATAGAACCCAAGCTTTATATAATGACTCTTAAGCTTAATATAAGTAGTTGGACCGTGATTCATTGTCGTCGGCGACTCCTGAACATTGAGGGGGACTCCTCAAGGATTCGGAATTCCTTCCCAGGAATTTTTATACAAACTACTGGTTAAAATTACCCCAAAAATAATAGGTTTCGCCCTCGTTTAACAATTTTAAGGTGGCTTTGAATCAAGTAATTAACTTCTGTTACAATGAATGTTTTTATAAACCGTTTGAACGTTTCACTGAAAAATTTTTAGAAATTTGACCTTTTAAATACAGGTTTAAACTCATTTTAAGTGTTATACTATTACAGTTTCAAAATCAAATTTTTTATGCATTAACCAGTGCTGAAGTTGGATTTTTTAGGGGTCTCATTAAATTATTATTTTTAGTTAGAAACAGAACTTTTTGTTGGAGTAATACTTTCCCATTCTCTCACTTGCTTCACCCTACTCTAAATGAAATTGTGTTCTAAAAATGGGGTGTCCGTCCCCCTCTTGTATACGCCTCTTAAATTAGGTGCCATTGGTATATTGGCACCATCCTTTATGATCAAAAGTTGGAGAAACACATATTCAATAAATTTTCGGTTGCCACCAAAAGTTACAAACAGTTTTTTAAACTATGTTCCCAATTATTGGGGGGACGCGTCCCCCCCCAGCGGCGACGCCCGTGCGTGATATAACAATTATGTGCACTACATGTTTTGTTAGGTGCTAGATTATTTTCAGGTGTATTTGTTAGTATTGTGAGTCCTAAAATTTTTCGGTCATCTGAAAATTTTATTTGGAATATTCGATTTACAGACGACAGTCAGGTTTCGCTTAATTCGGTTTATCGGGGTTCTTCATGTATAATTATTTAGCATTGTGAAATAATTAAATCTCCATCAGTTCATCGTGTAGCATTTTTTTTATCAAATATTAGCTGTGTTCTGGATTTTTTTCTGTTATAATGTCGAATTTAAAGTGTTAGTCATTGAGAAATCTCGGGTAACATCGGATCTGTGTGGTTTGGTAAGGCTCTGCTCTCAGACAATAGCCGCATCATCAATTACGCCTCCCTTCCACCCCTGCCCGCAGTGGAATCGCCCGGTCTCCACATCCGGCGTTGCTGTCAGCTGAGGATCGTAGCATGACGTAATCGAGTAGTTTTCTGCCTCCCCCATTACGTCACCCGAGCCCACGCCCACCGAGCACTCTGTTTCCCCTTGAGCACGTGCTTAAGATCACGTGACGGACTCTTCAATCGGTCCCCGCTTGGCGACGGTTCGCTCGCGGGCGGCGCCAATGCCCTTGGCGAGCAAGGAGCAACCCTGGGCGGCAACCTTTCGCGCGAAGGTGTTTTCCCGTGGAAACTGGAAGTGTTATTTTTGGCTCCATTTTCCTCTCGTTCGCGCCAAGGCGGAGGTCAGCTTATGTGGGTGAAGGTTATTCGCTGTTTGTTTATTATTGGTTATGTTTACATAATCGTTTCGTGATGATTTTGATGAGCCTGAAATTTTATTTGATTCATCGTCGATGTAGAGTCTGGTGCTAGGTGGATAGATAAATTATCGTCTGTGCGGGATTCCCCCCCTCTCAGTCATTGCCTTTGATGCTAGCCGGTCGTTTTAATGGCTAGGGGACTTTGGAATTGCGATAACGTCCAACTGCTAGGATGAAAAATATTTACTCTTACTTTGTATCTTTCTACTGCGAAAATAGTCTCGTTAAGATAGTGGCAATGGGAATTATTTGGTTGGGAAAAGTTGAATTCGCAACAATCGACGATTGATAAATTTCAAACTGATATTTTACTTATGATAGAAAAACTTTATACATAAGGAACTAAAATACTTAAAAACAGTGTAGGTTTTCCAAAAAAGAAACTTTCCCTTATCTATTAAGTCTCGTGTTTAAGTAATACTAGCCCGACGCTGAACCCCCAGTTGATTCCCCAAGCAAGCTTGGTGCTCATTTATCGACCCCGGAAGGATGAAAGGTTGAGTTGACCCAGGACCAGCTACCCAAGCAGGAGCCGCAAGGCATTGAACCAGGGTCGGTAATGCTCGTAGCCCAGACAGGCTAACCACTACACCACCGCGGAAGATTGCAATACTAGTTGTTTTTAATCTCTTTTAAGTTGTCTATGTTTTTCAATACTAACATTTTGTGGTTCTATTTTGAATAGGTATTTTTTGTCCATAGTATTGTATGATATATCTGCTCCTAATTTAAAATTGTTACTTTCGGCAGAAGGTAGTTTTTTTCCAGACACAGTTTCTGTTGAATAAATATTGTACTAAAGTTGGTTTAAAGTTTAAAGTTTCTGATATCTTGTGTTTTCTCCCTTCCCGCGTCATTTTTATGTTTAGAAAAACAACTGATAACTTTACAATTTTGACTAATATCAGTTATTTTATCTATTATATTTTATAGTCTCTTTTAAAACGCTTATGGCGTCAAATAAAAAAGATATTTTCATTGAAATTAAAAAAAATTGAAATTGATAAGAAATTCCTGCATAAATTTAAAGAGTGCATATTATTAATTCTTCCTTATTCAACAATTTATAAATTCTAATTTCATTACTACCCAGGTACTACATCTAGTTTAAATAATTCAACATAATCTCTCTCCCTCTGGAAAAATCCTTCCATTAATATCACCCTGCCCGGGGAAAATCCATGCCGCACCGATTTCCCTTTACATCCATATTTCAAGAGGTCCCAGCTCCGCCCTGCGTTTGCTCTCCCCTGCCTTGAAGTGCTTTTCCCTGCAGCGCTCGCTTTGTTGACTCTGAAAATCGATGTTGTCGCCAACCGGGCGCTTGCTCGCCAAGCCCTGGCGTCGCAATCAATTTGCTTTCTTTGATGCGAGGAGGAGGAGGAGGCTGCTGCACAGCAGAGCAGGGAGTGATCCCTCGCAGGCAAGGTCGCTCTCCTGGATTTCCGTTTTCCCACACTGCTGTGCCTACAAGTGATTCTTTCTCATTAACTATGGAGCGCTCCTTTTCTGGCAACCTCTCTCTCTCTCTGCCTGTCTAATCGATAGCTGGCTCCCGGCTCTTGTGTCCCGTGTGGACGTGTAATTTTTTTAATTTTTGAAACCACGCCCCTTTTGCTAAAAACATTTCCCTTTGTGTCCCCCCCGCCGCCGCTCTGCAATTGAAATGAACACTTTTTTTTAAGTGAGTTGAGCGATCGCAGAAGGAGGGATCGTACTGGAGCTGATTCATGCCTATTGGATATGCATGTAGAAATATATGCTTGATGTTTAATTATTTTTATATGATTTCAAATTCGGTATTTTTATTTTCCTTAATAAATTCATAGCTGCTGAGAGGATTTCCTTAATAAATTCATTGCACTGCAGTATTCAGAATTGATTGGATTTTTTTGTCCATCAGTAATTTCCCCCGTTTGTATAATTAATTAAATAATCTAAAAAATAAATGAAAATTTTCGACTCATGCTTAATGTAATTGGTTTGGCCCAGTATTTTATAAACTCAAGATTATAACGATAAATTTTCCCTTTACACCTAGATGAACATTTTTTATTGTAAAGCTATGATCCATGTTTGTAAGCAACATATTTAAATAAAATATTAGACGAAATTTTAGTATGAATTAACAATCGAACTAGTCTCTTCCCTTGCGAATACCATTTCAATCTTATGTTATTTCATTTTCACAACTGCTGGAAGAGGTAAATTGATTTCAGTTCATAATTCCATATTCTACCTGAAAAATGTTATCACACAGGGTTTTAAGTTGAGGAATAAATGGACTTTGGAAAGAAGTGGACAGACATGATTTAACACCTTTTAAATCAATTATGTTCTTTTTTAGAGCAAATCGAATGAGGTCGCCTATCCTGAATTTATAAGCTAAAACAATCTGATAAAAATAAAATCCAGAACTTAGACCAATCAACAAATTTATAGTTAATAAACTTGGATAAAAAAGCATTTCATGAATATATTATGTATTTATCACTACCCTTGAAAACAAGACTTATCCAATTTTTTTTTAGCCAGTTCAAGAAACATAACAGTTCGCAGGCAACTCCCCTCCCATTTCTTCCTAAAAGCGATCAGTTATACAGTCGAGTCCGCTTAATGTGATCGCAATTGTCCGAGACTAAACTGATAACATTATCCGATCGATAACAATAAGCGATCTCATATCAAAAAGCAGCAAATAGTGTAACTAGATTTTTGCTTTAAAATCAAAATCATGTAATCGTAATAAATGTATTCAAAACACTATTTTTAAACTAGGTAAAATTTTAAGGGGTAAATATAAGAGTAGTTCAATTAATAAAAGTAAAATAATTGCTCACTTTGTATTTTTATTTGTATAGAAAGGAGAAAGGTCTCTCTTTTTTCCACTCCATTATATCCTTCCACCTTTAATAACACAGGTCTGCAAAAAAATACTTTTTTCGAGCTGTTTTGGATATTTCACCTGAACTTTGTTATTTTTGGTGCGCCGAATCCAAAAATGACCTCCATTTTGTCCTGGGACGTCACGTTTTTTGACAATTCAGATTTTTAGGTTTTATTGGGAAATGCCTTAAAATTTTGTTAAATTACTAACTTTTTATACTAAATTTTTTATTCAAATTTTTTCCACCAAATCTTTTTTTATGTTTTTTGATGTGCTGAATCTAAAACTGACCTCCGTTTTGTCATAAGACTTCACCTTTTTTCACAATTTGAGTAAATATGTCAATTTTTTAAGAAAATAAAAGTAAATATTTAAAAAAATTATTTTTTCCACTCAAACTTTATTTGAAAACAATTTTTTATGATTTTTGGTGAGCTGAATCCAAAAAATACCTCTTTTGATTTTTAAGACACCACATTTTGTAACAAATTGAGCAAATATAGCAACATTTCACATAAAATGTAAGTATACTTAAGAAGTATATTTTTTAATCCAAATTTATTTTTAAGGTTGTTAGTTTTAAGGTTTTTTTGTACCCTGAGTTCAAAAATGGTCTCTGTTTTGCCATAGAATGTCATGTTTCCTGACAATTTAGGTAAAATTGTAAAATAAGTCATTATTTCAATTTTCATGAAAATAGGTTCATAAAATAAAATTATTGTTACATATTCTTCATGAAAATCATTATATAACTAAAATAAACTTATTTACGCAATCTAAAACCAATTTTTCCTCCTCATGAAACTCCCCTTGGTACCTTTACCCTCGTGAGTAGCAAAATTAATGTTTCTTTGAACTATACAACAAAAATCCTTCATTATTCCTCGATTAAATCTTCCTTAATATTTTCTTTCCATCTCTATAATGTCCTGATGAGATAGTTTACTATGTGTACCATTCACAGCTCCTAATTTTTAAAACTAAAGGAGCTAGAAATGCACAAAAACTATGAAAAATGGGCAAATTCGAATATAATTTTGCAATTTGTGAAAAATCCTGACGTATAGGATTTTTTTCGTTATCAGCAAACCAAAATACATAGGAAATCCCTAAAATTATTCAAACAGCTTTTTCATTGCAGACCTGTGTAACCACCCCAACCACCTATTTATAACATAATCTGAATTCCAGTGAACAAGGGAGGAAAGTTCAAATCTCTTATCAGACATCTGCAAAGCGCAAAGCTTCGATCTTGGTGGTTTCTTTAACCAATCATAAGCATGAATTCGGACCCCCCCTAAAACTATTTTCTTTCAATAAATGAGGAATGTTTTCTTTTTCTTACTCATACTACATGGGGCAGATGTTAACTTGTAAAAATTTACCTTCAATTTGAAATTTGAACTCAAAAGCGGTCGTTTTAAAGGGGATATGGACAAATTTTGATAATATTAAGCGGAGTGAGGATTCATAGCTGATCACATTAAACGAAGTATTTTACATTACATTAAATAGGAATGATCGGGACCTGTCGATTTCGATAACATTATCTGATTGATAACATTAACCGTGATCCCATTAAGCGGATTCGACTGTAATTAGAGTTTAACTATTACCTGCCCTTTTATTAGGATTGTTGAGCAATCGCTCACGGCAGCCAACTTTTCTTATGTATGGGTTGCCAATCGTCTGGGAGGGGCGTGTCGATGTTTGTTCCAAAAGAAAAGGGCCGACCAGAGGGACGCCCTCGGGCCCGTAGTAGGTTGAGGGGGCGAAAGTAAGAAAAAATTGAATAATGTTCCACGCAAGTACGATCACGATTCTTTACGTGATTGAGCGTCGTGTTTTTGTGACCGGTCGGTGAGACTGCGAAATTATTGCTGTTGCCTGGGGGTGGCAGAAGCGGATAGATCCGGCTCGTTCTGTGTTGTTGGATTAGTCTGGACGAACCTGATGGAAATATTATAGAGGAGGCGATGATGCGTCTTTGTGGTGGAAAAATCGGACTTTTGTTCGTTGTTGGGGCAGACTTGTGTAAATTATTGGGGAGGTTCCGTAATGGGCTACAAATAATGTCGAATTTCATGAAATTGTCATATTTTTAAGAAGATTGATTTTAAGGCGTCTTACCATCCAGAAATTTAGCGACGTAGCTTCGGCCAAGATAAAAATTATAACTCCCAAGAACTCTTCAAAATGATAGAATGTCGTGCATTTTTTTAGCTAAACCTTTGATAAGAATTCAAAGCATAAAAATACGCCTGGATAGTTTTTAAAAGCGCATTTCCGATTTTCAATGCGTGAAATACGCTCTCAGAGGCGTTAAAAATATCTCTGCCCACATCTAGGATATTATTGGATTTTACTTACCCCAACACCTTACCTTACAACCTTGGATTACCTTACAACAGTAATTACAATCGAATTAAATTTACCATAGAATGTGATATTTAAATGACATAGAATGTATTTAAATTCATAAAAATGTCCGTTTCACAAAGTTAAAATAAGTTTTAATGATTATTTACTTGGAAATAAAACATTTCCCTCTCCCAAAAATCTTTTAGTATCTCACGATTTTCTAGGTTTACATGCCCCGATTTTATGGATTATGGATATTTATGGATTATACGAAACCATCCGATCTGCTATGATCCTGCTGACTCAGCCTGTAAAGGCTGCTTCATCTGTTCTGTTGGTTGTATTGCGGACAAACCAGAGGATAGATGTTCTTGCTTTTTCCGCAATGCTACCTAAGGTGAAGGGAAAGCTTCTACAGGCGGTGTCGGTCGGTAGCCGTTTGTAAAGTCGGCTTCTCGTATTTCTTGTATTGCGGAAAAACGAACTTGAATTTATATTTTAGAGTTTTATGTTTTAAGAATAATAGGTATTTTCTACTTAGCCTTGCTTATGAAGTTATTTCTCATTTGTGGTCAAATTAAAACTAATAAGTAATGATGGGAAATTTTATTTTTTAAAGTTTCAATTTTTCACAGCTACATTTTTAGATATGGTGCGTTTTTAAATTTCAATATTGGATAATTCTGTTGAAAACACGCTCTGATTCCTAAAAATGCTTTGAATATCAATAGTAATTTTCGTTATTTATACGACAATTCATCCAATATTTTTTAATGTCTGATTTTGTAAAACGATGTATTCTGTAATCGCCTTGTTGGGGAATATTCCGTATTCGGGAACCATCGCCAACTTGGCGACTTTCTAGAAACTTGGCGATAAACTCTAGATTATGGCGACCGATCTAGATATCATTTGAATCTAATACCAAATAAATTATTTATAAACATTGAGTGTCATACAGGTTTTGTCTCTGATTATTTTGAATAGCTTAAACGGTAATGTTTAACACAAGTCTGATTTGAAAAATTTAAATAATAAAACACTAGGTGCACTGACTAGTACTAGTTACATGGTAAAATATTAAATTTAAAATATCAATTGATATAATTATGATTTATTATGACGTAATGACTTTGATTTCGATTTTCAGGGTCAAAAATTATTAGCGTTTAATTACACCCAAGGGATCAAGAAAGGTTAAAGTTTCTAAAATATAAAAATTTGTAGCAAATGGATAAGCTTTATTACCCCCCAAAAAATGCAAAAAACTCGTTAAAAATTTTTGAGTTTATTTTTGGCTATTTTTTTTCCTCTTATTTTTTACGCTATTCATCATTAAAGTGTCCTAACCCTTCACCAAGGACCCAAATTTAAGGAATATATGCAGCAATTATTTTTTACTAAAAGCGGTTGAGGTGTTAGCGCCCCCGAGCCACCTGCGGAAGGGTTCAATGCCGTACTTAACTGCCGAGTTAAACTGCCATACAAAAAAATTCAAACTGCAACTGACTGAATTTCAGACGATTCTTGTGTAAAATGACCTCCTGAAATGACCTCCTTAAATATGACACCAGTTTTCCTCCATCACCCTCAATTTTTAAATGGACTGGACGTCCCCCAATTGTTATCATCAGCCCACACATCTATTAACAACTTGAAACATGAATCCCCACCCCCTAAAACTGGCCAGTTTTTAACGAACTGAACAATTTCGCTCAGGATGAACTTAAATATAAGAACTATGTCATTTCTGAGCTTTTCAAAACATGAATATTCATTCCTGAGTTCGCGAGTGGCGGCGCGATTCAGAGTGTCTTCGGGGGCATTAACAGCTCAACCACTTTTAGTCAAAATCATTACTGCATATATTCATTAAATTTGGACCCTTGAGGAAGGGTTAGGTCCCTTTAATGATGAATTGGGTAAAAAATAAGAGGAAAAACTAGCCAAAAATAATCTCAATAATTTTTAACGATTTTTTTTGCATTTTTAGGGGGTAATAACCCCTTAAACTTATACATTTGCTACAAATTTTTATATTTTAGAAGCTTTAACCTTTTCGTCCCTCGGGTGTAATTTAAAGACTAAAGTAATCGTTTTGACCCTTAAAATCAAATTCAAAGTCATTACGTCATCGAATAAAGCTAAAAGGGGGAGGGGCTGTTCCCCGAAAATCTGAGTCTGATGGAGAAAAACGGGGGTTGGATTTGGATTCAGGGGGTCATTTTATATAAGAATCTGCTTGATTTGTGTCAGAAGCATTTTGACCCTATTTTTTAGTCGAGTAGTGTAATAGGACGTAATAATCCAACGTCGGATGAATATGCCCCTGAAGTATTGCGAGAAGAAGCGCGATACGAAATATTGAAAGCACGAAAAAAAATTATGTCAAATTGTGAAAAATGTCACTGTGTTGCACATCAGGATGGCCGAATGTAAAATAATTATTAACTAGTGATATGTAATTATTAACTAGTGATATAATCTTTTGTATTTCTGTGGCAGCAATTTATGTTGTTGCTCATGGTAACTGTTTTTAAACAGTTAGTCTTGAGAAAATAGAGAAGAGTACGTTGTTCTAGGAATTTAGTCTTTTTAGTTTAGGAATTTAACTTTTAAAAATTTCGAAAAGTAAAATTCTGATATAAGTAACAGGCTTGGAGCAATCTTAAAAATTATTTAATTAATTTCAGTAATTTAACTAATTTCAGTAATATACCAAAGTAGGTCTCATTCGCTATTTTTAGGTATAAGTTTAGGTTTGAAGGAATGCTTTTTTATGTTTTTAAGAATACGTTTTAAATGCCCATTTTCAGATTTTAAGATTTTCGATGGTCATTTTGTATCGATATTCTTTTTATGGCATGTTTTTATTTGCCGTTTTCAGGTTAGGATTTTCGGTTTTTGAGTTTGCCTTTGGCTATTCTCGGCAGCCATTTTGATTGTGACGATATTGAAAAAGTCGCCAAATATCTTGGCGACTTTTCTTGGCGATGGTTCCTGAATACGGAATCTTAGCCGTTTTGTTACCTGTGTAGTCCTCAATGTTGGAGAAGAGATTAAAAATCCTCTCTAAAGGAATAATAGCCCGGGACGAAAAGTTTTTATTTCCAGTTTCCTTTGATATCGTCCGCTGCCCTTTTGAAAAAATCGCAAAGGCCGTCGTTTGCAATTACGCTGCCACCGCACAAAGCATAATACCGAAACAAAAAATAAAAAAGCTTCAGCAAAAGTGAAAAAAAAGTTTATTGTGTAGTTTGCTTCACCTTCACCTCCCGCGGGTTCCAAACGATACGAACGGGGACTCCGACGTGATACATTCCACTTAAAGCAAGAGGGGGGAATAAGTGAATAAATAAACAAAATTCTCAATTCCGCGCAGAGGGGGTGTTCCGTAAAAAGTGGTGCTTTTTTCATTTCGTAAAATGCTTCTTCATCGTGAAGCAGAATGTTGCAAAACAAGGTCGTCTAGTGTTGTCTTCAGGTAGGGCAGATCTGAACGGCTTTCCCACGCCTTTGTAGAAAGAACTACAGGGCATGCTAGTCGCGAAATTGCTTCTAATTATTCCTAGGTCGTTATCGGCCCTTCCTGTTTGTGACATTTTTAATATTAGTTTTCTTGTGAACTTCAATCCAGAGACTGTCTTGCATAATGAATAGCTGTTATTAGTCGAATCTATAAGTTCCTTTTACGTTTACCTATCTGCAAAAATTTTAATCTCAAAATAATATTTATTTTAATTCTTATGAAATATTTTCATTGTTATTGAGAATTAAGAAAGTGACATTTTAATAAAATTTAGTTATTCAAATTTTTTTTAACTTTCACTTAATTTTTCTGCTTAAATAAGTCTTATTTAAAAACAATGGTAGTATAGATTTATACTAAGCAGAAAAAAGCAGTGGTTTTTTTTGTGTGTGTGTGTGTGTGTGTGCTTCTGCTTAGTATCTGCAATTTTTTATGTCTAACCATACATTTTTATTTCAGGTTTCCACTTAAGTGGGATTGTTGCTGCCCCCAAAACTTCAAGTAACAACACACATCCTAACTTTTCTGAAAGTGACAAAAGATGTAGGGTTTCAATAACATTTGACAGGTAATTTATTTTTCTTGTTCTATGCAACTGAATTTCCCATTCTATTCTTTACCAATAATAACCATTTTCAAATAAGATATCAATTATACTACTTTCATTATTTATTTCCAGCCCCTCCTCTCAAATTTTAAGATATGTGGGTTATTTTTTTTATTTAATCTATGTTCATTTTCTGTACCACTAAAAATATCTATATAATATGTACAATTTAATTTGGTTAAAACATAAATAAGCTATTAGTTCCCAACAATTTATCATTACTTTTAGAAATTTGCTTCTAAATATAATGTATCTATTTCATTATATTATAACTATGCATAATTCACATATAAAAGTGTTAATTTTTAAACTATTTTTTGGAACTTTTAAAGTTTCATTTTTTTGTTTTGAAGAATACACATTTTATGGTTTTCTCTATCATTCCCCTTGGCATATCATGTGTTTTCTGCATGTATTTTTAAAATTTTTATTTTGATAAATGATTATTATTATTATTAAACTTATAAATAAAATTGATATTTTTCAGGTGTAAAATTACATCAGTTACTTGTACGTGTGACACGAAAGATATATTTTGGTGTCAACATGTTGTAGCTCTAGCTCTTTATAGGATACGAAATGCTGACAGTGTCAGACTACGTGTACCCATTTCAGGTAAAAATAATAGCATTGAAAAGTTATTGCTTTAATAATGTGGTTGCATGTTGGATCCCTGAAATAAAAAGTTATCTCATGAATGTAGTTTTTCCTACATTCATGATATAGTGTTTAAAGAGCTTTATGATATTATTTTAAATATCTATTAAATATATTGGATAAGTACTTTTTCTATCTGGTGTTGGCCAACCAAAAGCCAGGGAAAATAATCCCTTTCCCTCCCTGTTTAAAGTAAAAAAATTCATCTTGTTATTGACATTAAAAACTACTGAAAATTCCCCATTTCTCTCAACATTCTTACATTCTACCCAGAATTTTTTCTGCCTTTTGTCTCTAACCAGAGTGCTATAAATAAAATTAAATATTTTGTTATTAAGTTATTGGTCCTTATTTATTATAAATTTTTATTTGTTAATAAAGTGAGTTTTATGCTTTATATACACTAATATTCTAATTATTAATTATTCCTATTCTAAAATTTTTATCAAATAGGTTTATGGTACTGGTTGTAAGTGTAAGGTTACAAATAAGGTGGAATTCCAGCAATTCAAATCTCTTGAATAAAAATATCTAGTATACATTTTTTATAAATGTTGTTAATTTAGCTGTTACTACTAAATAATCTTTTGATGTGCATAATATTGATTTTAATGTCTTGTGTCTTTCAGAAACGTTGCTTCAGTTGGATCGGCAGCAACTGCAAAAACTAGTTCAATATCTCATTGCAGAGCACCACACAGAAGTTCTGCCGACTGCTCAAAGATTAGCAGATGACATTCTTCAAACAAAATCTCTCATTAACAGAATTGCCGGTTAGTGCTTCTTATGCTAGGATCTTAAAATATTTTGTTTGTTTATATGATTTTATAGAATATGTTACTTTAGTTTATTTTTCCTGATATCAGTCATTTGTATCAGCTTAGATATATTTTGTTAAATTATTAATTTAAAATTAAATTATTATTTTAGTTAAATTATTTTGCCATTTTCGGTCTTTACTCCCTTTATACAGCTGGTTATTAAATCAGAAGTCTAGAATATCTTACCAAGAAATTAGAACTAAATGTGGTTTTAAAAACATGTATTAGTTCTTCAATTAGCAATTATTATTTTTATTATTAATTAAGAATTTGGCAGTGAAGTGTTATTTTATTTATAAATCTTTTATTTTTAACATTCCTAAAAGAATAATTTTAATCAGGAAACCATACAATTTTTTGCTTGTTATTTAGTCTTTGCAAATTATTTATTATCAAAATACATAAGAAATTTTTAACTACCTAAATAAAAAAATCTTCCTTGAGCATTTAGAAATCTATGTAAGCTTGTTAGAGCAAATGCATTCACCTTTCAAGATGGGAAAAGTTCTATAAAAATGTTTTATCATTCCTAGTTTTGCCTAAGGCCAAATTAAACCTTGATAGATTGTTAATTTTGATTCCTACTTTCAATAATTTGTTTAAATCCCAGGTTACATCACTCTTGATATATTTTTTGTCCTTTGTTGTTTCATGCTTGTTATTTCTTTCTCTCAGGGGCTCCTGACCCAACCGCGGGAGCTCCGGCCGATGAAGAACACAGTTGGCACCTAGACGAAGAACAAGTTGGGGAACAAGTTCGCACATATCTCTCTCAGGGAAGCTATTACAGTGCTAATAAACAGCTCAACTGCCTTTTTTCAAAAGTATGTCCTTTTCTTGATATGTATCTCTCTATTCTAAAAAAAAGTTTTTGTAAATGGTTTCCAGAGAAAGGCTTTTTAATTACTGATCCGTATAACATGTTTTTGGTATCAAACTGTTCGGATTCTTTTGAGGATGTGCAAAGTGCCTTTAGAATTTCTAAAAAAATTCTCAATTCTAAGATATTTCCATTTTTCTGGATTACGGATAAGGTTGCAGTTAACAGCAAGAAACTGTCGTACAATTTATTATACCTCCAATCACAATGACCAACCGACGCTATTCATTAATGATGAAAATAATTCCTTTCACGCTTTAAAAATGCGCTTCAAAATATGTACTTTCTAAATAAAATATTTTTAAAAGACTGATAAGAGTTTTCCAGAAACTCACAGATCTACTATTCAAGTATAGAATTTCACACACCAAAATTAATTGTTTGTAAACATTGAGTGCAATGTAGATTTTGTCTCTTAATATTTTTTATAGCTTAAATCGTATTGTTTAAAAAGTCTGTTTCAAAACTAAAACTTGAATGATAAAACACTAGATATTTTGACGAGTTACTAGGTACTATATTAAATTTAACAGATTCATTGCTGAACGTTTTTGTAAATATTGAATAACAATAGCACGAGCAGACTTGATGGATATTTTGAAGGAAAACGTGTTGATTAAATTATTGATAATTTAACCAATAAATATTCTAACTTTTAAGAGAGTGTGCTTCTGGAAAGTTGGTTGACGTTTTTTCTTTTTCGGCGCAAGTTTAGAACTGCTGATGCGCCAAGTTTTTAGCGATAAAAATCAATATATAGTAACCCCAACTAATGTTAAATGAATTAAGTGGCTTCTAAATATGGCGCCAAATAGCCAAAACTCGCCAACCATCAGCAGTTCTAAACTTGCGCCGTTTTTTCTACTAATTGTTATAACGAATGTTTTATAAATAAATAATTTTAGTGAGCAGGGTTTTGTGGGGATTGCGAAGCGATCCGAAAGGCCCTGCGTCAGCAGTTAACGGGGGTTGGCGAGCGATAGCGAGCAGGGGGCGGTAGCTCCCTAGTTACTCAAAAATAAGTTTTTAACTGATGTTCCTTCTCAGTGTGATTGAATCCATTACAATTTTTAAAAGTCAATATAATTGTTTTGAGTTGACATTTTCCTATTGCTTTTTGTCATTATAAAAACTAAATAAGTAGTGGGTTTTGATAAACAAGACTTTTTGACTCATCTGTCATCTAAGCTTTTTAACATCTGTTGGTATTACTAAGAGAAGAAGCTGTAATACTCGTTATCTTTTATAGGTCAAAGAGATGTTGAGAGCAAAGGATTCCAATGGTGGAAGAATGTTGCGTCTAATCACAGAACAGTTCCTAGCTGATCCTCGACTTGTTATTTGGCACTCTCAGGGTACACCCATGACTGATAAATGTCGGCAACTATGGGACCAGTTAGGTATGTGTATGACTACTTTACATAACTTACTTATTCCTGCAATAACACAGGAAGGTGAGGAAAAATAAAAGCAGTAATTTGATAACAATACTGCTTTATCCTGTTCCATCCTAGATAATTTTCTGGCTTTCACCAGTGATTGTGTGATACATTAACTTAGGATGTAAATAGGGTGATTAAGATTTCATTTGGTATAATTATAGAATGATAAAGACTTCATTGTAAAATAATGAATTTGGATAAATAAATTTATGCCTGTATCTGAAAAATTGATGTGTACAAGTAATTTGCACTTACTTTTAATTGTTGCTTATATTATTTATTTAGCTTAAGTGTCTAACTAGTGGTCTATAATTTAATCTATAGTTATAAAAATAATTTTCTAATAACATGGATTTATGTTTTATTACTTAGGTGCACTGTGGGTCTGTATAGTCCTTAACCCTCACTGTACTGTTGTTGAGCGTGGTCATTGGAAAACATACTTAGAAAAATGGGCAAACATGCATGTATGCCCTCTTGAAGATGCTGATTTCAGGCCCATGAGGGGGAGCAGCAACAATCGCCGTAGACTCCTAGTAGACGATACCTCATCAGATTCCGATGATGATGATAATGGTAAATACAGTTGTTATTGCTTAATTCTGGTTATTAGATTAGCTTGTCAAGTTGTGAGAATTACTTTTTTTGAATTAAAGATTATTTTATTGTACTACTCTTGATAAATTCTTCTTGTATCTGTTTTAAGTATGTGGGTTTCTATTCTTCTATTCACACCAGAAAATTATGTTTTTATTTAAAATCTAATTTCCAAAACAATTTTTAATTGAAAACAGATAGCCTCTTTGTTGTTTAACTTATTAATTATGAAGAATGAACTCACACTCAAATGTTTTGTTCAATCAAAGGCAATCTCATCCAGATGAAGACTGAAAGGATCAATATTTTAACTCAAACCCATACTATACTACCCTAGTCTTTTTCTGATTGTATTCAAATTTGACTTTTCTTGTGCACGTCTATTCCTTTCCTTTATCCTTTGAACAAAAGCTACATGTTCTAGATCGTGCAAAAGAGCGCTCACTGTCATCGGGGCATCATCGACCTGGTACCACCTCTCAGCTGAGAACAATTTTTCATCGAGCTCTAGAAGCCTGCCATTTGAGCTGGGATGATCCTCACTTGAAATTTATTTTAAATAATGATAGCCTTAGTCCAAACAATGAAACTCCAGTTTTAGGTACCTTCAATTCTCAGGGACATCCCCTTTGGCCAGGTAAGAATTGTTCTTCAACTTCTTTTGCATGTAACTTCAAAATCATTGTGAAGACCTTTCAGATATGTTATGTAGCTATAAATGAGTTTTCTTGCCGGTTACTAATGTTACATAATAATGTATTATATATGTTATCATTTTGAGTGTTAATGACCACTTCACTCTAAGCTGTTAAGTGAAATTAAAAATATACACTGTTATATTCTTTCAATTATAATCAATTTGGATCTAATGATGGCTCTTTTCTTCTTGTAGAACATATCCCAACTGCCTGTGCTAGAGTAGAAGCTTTGCGATCTCATGGTTACCAACCAGAAGCTTTGAGGTTAGCTGTCGCCATCGTAAGAACAATGAAACGTCAACAGAGAGACTGGCAGTGTCGCTGGCAGGCTGAACAGGATAGAGGAGGTAAATATCAGAAGCTAATATCAATTCTTTTTTTTCTGTTAAGTCAACTTTACTTGCATTTCTGATTTCAAATTGGATTGTAATTTTTATCTCTCAACTTTTTAGTTGCTCCATGCTCAAGTTCAGGGATAACAAGCAACCCACTGCACTACAATTCTGAAGGATGGATTGGTCATCCCCTAGATCCTATCGGAGCTCTCTTTGACACCCTAGCTGAATCATCTCTCATTCCTGAAACTAAATCATTTGATCAATATTATGGTAACAATTATTTCATTGCTGGAATAGAATTCTTAATTTATCAGAGTCTGGGTTAGTATGTTTTTTTGTTAATTAAGTGAAGTAAAGTATCAAGCTAAAGTTTCTTCCTAATTATTTAATTTAATTGCAAAAATAATTTTTCTTTGTTTGATATATAAGCCCAACCTCTATGAAGTTTTTTGCTGCGTTTCTTCTTCTGTCAGAAATTATTTTTTCCCTGAAAAACTTCTTTGCCCTGCTGTTAATGCACAATTTCTTCAAAATTTTGTTGGCCCTATCATTTTTCTATGTAAACAGTTACAAATAAAATATAGTTTGTATTATTTTTTAATTCAAAGTCCTTAATACTCTAACATTTTATCCTTTGTCTTGAGCTTTTTTATTAGAAACACTTTTATTTATTTTTCCAATACTGTTATATATACTTATTCCAATACTATTATATTATACTTATTTCCATTTCCAAGAAATCATACAAACCCTATTAATTGCTCTGAAAATGCAAACAATCATCCATTACACATGAATAACACATTTCCTTCATTTAGATGTAAGTATCACCAACCCCTCTGGCGATGAGGGCAACCTGACGCCTCGGGAGAGACCCAGATACCACCACGTCTCTGTCCCTGGGAGCCGAGACCGGAGTGAAACATATCTGTCTCTAGCCGTGGAAGCGGCTCTCATAGGGTTAGGGCAGCAGCGAGTGATGCCTGTCGGCTTGTATGCTCAGGAAAAGGCTTGTAAGCATGAGGACCGCCTTATCACAAAGCTCCATGACATTGATTTGGATGGAACTTTGGTAGCTGTGCTTAGAAAGCAAGCCATGCTTTTGCTGGAAGGTATAATTTAGGTTTTATTTTTGGCTCTTTATGTTTTTACTGTTATTTTAATGAATTTCGATTCGATGGAAGTTTTTGACTTAAAAAGCAGTCTACATACTTTCTTTAACTGGATTACATTACATTTACCTGTTAAGATATTTGAAAATCCTTTTTTCTATTTAGAATTGTGATGCTGAGTATGTTCTTAATTTTAAATTACCTGTGCTTGTTCAATAAAATGCCCATTTAATCTGGTTTATCAAACTTTTGAGTTAAATATTCAAACTCAACAAATCCATCTTACACATTTTTACAAACTCATTCAAATACTTTCATTATGCAATTCTTGTAGAACTGAATTAAAAAATGATATTTTTCCCTTAAAAGAGAAAAGTTTAGGGATTTACCGAGTTTAATAATATATTGGTAGTAATGCTCAAGTATTTATTGTATTCAAAATAGATTGTAAACTTTTGCTTTCAGAATCCATTCAAGACTAAATTGTTTTGCATTTTTTGTGATTGTTTTAATTTGTGATAAATGTTCAAGATATATTTAATTTGTATTTTTTGAGTTCACCAGTTTTTTGACACTTCCTGCATAATCATAAAATTTTCAAGATAATACACTGCTGTGCAAAAATTAAGGACAAATCTGTTTTTTCAACATAACACCTATTAGAATTATTGTTCATCCATGAAAATCATACCAAAAGATGTTTATTGGGTGAGAATACAGGGCCCGAGAACAAATTTTCCCTATCCATATTTTAAGGGGATAAATGGACTCTCCATTGATAATGGAGTTCCATTACACATTTAGAGCAGTGACAGAAACGTTTATGTAAGAGGTATTTAACCGAGAAATTTAAGTTTTTTGTAATGAATATGATTATTCCTGAACTCAATGCATATTTTTAAACGTTTGTGTTGCCTTTAAATGGTATTTTTTAGGTTTTATTGAGAGATATCGGTCTAATCATCATTTTTGACAAGTTTTAGCTTCTGGGTCATTTTTGGTAAGTGGTATCATACCGTTAACCATGTTTTTAGAAGGTCTCACATATGCCTGATTGCGTTTAGGTCTGGGGACCTGTAAAGTAACTTTATTCTTTCAATATTGTTTCTGCTGCTTTTAGATTTTCTGCTGCTTTTTCACTAATAAAGAGAAATCCTTGACCCAAAATGTCTTCAAAAAGAAGCAAATGGGCCATGAGAATACAGGTATGCAATTGCAGACATATGGGAAAATCTCTTTTGAGTATAGGGGGTGTTGAAATATCTGTAAGGATAGTACAGACTTAGAGGAGAAATTCGATGTCTTTAAACTTCATTTTAAAGATAATGGAGACATTTTTACAAATATATCTTTCTTTTCAGACAAGATAAAGTCCATAAACACTAAAAATACTTCTTTTTTTAAACTTTAATAACAGATGTCATTTCTGTGAAACTATGCAATTCTTTATGCCGTTTCAACACCCTTTAGACAGCACAGAAGTTTTCACTGATATCTGCAATTGCGTACCTGTGTTCTCACGTTCCTTTTATATCTTTTAGAAGACCTCTCGGATCAAATATTTCTCTTTATTAATTAAAAAACTGCTGAAAATCACAATTTCACTTTCTCAAAGTTGCTCATAAGTAATGCTATTGAAAGAATAAAGCTACTTTTCAGGTCCCCAGACCCAAACTCAGTTAGGCACATGTGAGACCTACTAAAAACATGGTTAACGTTAAGATACAACTTACCAAAAATGACCCAGAAGCTAAAACTTACCAAAAGTGATGATTAGACCAATATCTCTCAATAAAACCTAAAAAAATACTATTTAAAGGCGGCACAAACGTTTAAAAATATACATTGAGTTCAGGAATAATCATATTCATTTTAAAACACTTAAATTTCTCGGTTAAATACCTCTTACATAGACGTTTCTGCCACTGCTACAAATGTGTATTGGAACTCCATTATCAATGGAGGGTCCATTTACCCCCTTAAAATATGGATAGGGAAAATTTGTTCTCGGGCCCTGTATTCTCACCCAATAAACATCTTTTGGTATGATTTTCATGAATGAACAATAGTTCTACTACGTGTTACGTTGAAAAAACAGTTCCGTCCTTAATTTTTGCACAGCAGTGTATTATTAAAACATGAAACTTGATGAAATATATTTTAATAGGTATTACCACAAAGTCGTGATTGAGTTAGATATTTTTTTAAAACGTCAAATGAATACTGTCATTTAAAACTATTCAATATTTGATCAAACACATCTTTTGAATCTTTATTTTCACTTTGCTTCAAATGCGTGCCATTGTATGTGCCTTAAAGTTGTATTTAATTCTCTTTAGGAGGCCCTTTCAGTGGTTTGGGATGTGGTATTCATCCTGAGAGTGTTCCAATGCATACTTTTGCAAAATATTTATTTACTGCCCTTCTGCCATACGATTCTGAGCTTGCCTACAGTGTTGGCCTTCGAGCAATGAGGTAAGCTTTTTAAGTGTTTTCAAGTTGTTAAAAAACTGTTTTTATAGCGATTAATGTTTTTTGTTAATAAAATTACTATAAATTATTTCTACTTCTAGGTTACCAATTTTGGAAGAGCATGATGATTCAGAAGAAGTTGCAATCAACCCATCTTTGAACCCTTCTGTCCTCACTAGGTATCCTCGGTGGTTCACGTTAGGGCATATAGAAGTTCAACAATGTGCTCTTGCTTCTACTATGCTCTCTGCTGCAAAAAGTAAGATCTTAATTACTTTTTGACAGTAAGGTATCTAATTTGTTTATGTTTTTTATCATTCTTTAAAATTAATTTTCAAACAAATATATAGTGTACTGATATTTTTAAGTGGAAACCTATTTGCTGTAAATGTAAGCAAATCTAGAAAACATGCTAAAAAGATTTTTGCCAACTTCTTTTTTAAGAACAAATACATCTTGATTTGAAGTATATAATTGAACTTTCCATCCACAATTGTTCTAAAATTTTATATAAATTATGCATTGTTGCTGGTTATTAATGATACAGTTAGCTATCTAAAACAGACCAACATTTTTAAAGAATTTTTAAGATGAATTTATTTTAGCTGGATATAGTTTAATGCTTTATAATATCTTAAACAGCTAATAACTCAATGCTATAATTACTCATTTTGTGTTTTTGTTTATTTTCAATCTTTCTCTACTGTAGGTGATGTAGTTAAGCTGCCAACTGTCTTGAAATCGGCTCAACGTAACATTCACAGCTCCTCCCAACTGTTCAAGCTTGCCCAAGATGCATTTCGTATAGCAGTTCCTCCCGATGGGGGAGGGCGGCACCCCACTCTCCTAGATGCTGCCTTTCAATTAGGACTACAGGTATGCACCTCAAGATCCAAACCAAGAGTTTTGTACACATCACTTATTTCTCCCTTTTCACCTTGTTTTTGTTACTTGGTGTTACAGATTTTTTTCTTAGATTTGAGGCGATGCAAATTAGGTTTTGTTTATTAGCTTGGTGGAAGCAATTTTTTTTCCAGAGAAACATTTTCATAGGACTTAAATTCTAAGAAAGAGGTTAATAAGATAATTTTTAACACATTTATTTAAGGTTGATTTATTGTGTGCAATGATCTAGAGCAATTGCTCAGTTTTTAATTGATCTTTTGCCTCATCTACATATTTTATCAAGAAGAGGATGAGTTTTAAAGTAATTTTATTTGTATACTTACATAATAGCATGTTAGTTCTAATATTCTCCCCCCAAAAGTAAATTTTTACTTTTTAAAAGATTTAAAGATATTTAAAGAAATGTTATCTAATTATTGTCTTTAAAATTGTAGGTTATGCGAATGACCCTAGCTTCTTTGAACTGGAGAAGAAGAGAAATGGTGAGATGGTTAGTGACATGTGCCACAGAACTGGGCTTAGAGGCTGTAATATCAATTATTCAAAATTGGTATCAACTATTCTCTCCTACAGAGGCAACAGGTATAGTATTTACTGTGGAATGTATGGGGACAAATATTAATTCAAATGGTAGTTTTATCCCGATAAAGTGGATTATCTAAAAAGATTATTCGTCCTTTAGAAGTTTAAATCTAAGTATTTACTGTATCCCCAAATTATTCAAAACCTTCTTCTCTTTTTCTGCTCTTAGGGGCCATAGCATTATGATTTAAACTGCATTACTATTAAGTTTAATTTTTTAACCTTCAATGTGATGTCACAATTCTTGAAACCCCCTCCCCCTTGCAACAGTGTCAAAAATGAAGTGTCAAAAATGATTAATGCCCTCCTTCCCCTAAAAACATGACATCATTTGTGGACTGCCCCTTATCAACTTAAAACAGTTCTTCTTTATCAGCGAAGCTAGTCTTGCCTTTAAAACTTGTGGTTCTTGTCGTGCCATATAACAATTATCTTCTTATATTTCATTTGACCCGGAGACTCCAAGCTCCAGATATGATTTGGTATTTTTCATGCAATCAAAAGCTATAATCCTGTTGTTTTTTATTCAGAAATAACAATGTTATGTTTAAAAAGGTATAAATCAATCCTATTGAACTTTTAAGTTAACGGAAATCTTTAAATTGACCCTAGAAACAACGGAGAATCCATTGTACCAGGAGTGTCAGGTTGACCTTGGTGAATTTAATGTTGAATTCAGAAACTGATTAATTGTGTGAAACTTTAAGTTACAATCAGGGTTGGCCGGTTTAAACCAAATAGTTTTTTTTTACCAAAAAAACCACTTGGATTTTTTAGAAATTATAAAATATTTTCAGGATTTTTTATAAAGAAAGTATTATTAAGTATAATCTTTTGCACAAAATTAAAAGGTCAGATTTATCAAAAAATTGACATTTTAAGGTGATTAAAAATCGGAAATCTTTTAATTTAATGGTTTTAATTTGAATACTCTCTATCTAAACTTCATCTTAAATGCTTAAGTTAAACTTATTATACAGGGTGTCCCACGAGAAGTGGCCCAACCCCTTTAACTTTTGAACCCCTACAGATATAGTAATAAAAATGGGGTCTAGGTATAGTAAAGTGACCATGCCCTATCCGACGAGACATTTTTCAACGCCATCTAGCGGGAACTTTAGGAGTTATAATTTTTATTTTAAAAACTATTTGAGGTATATGAAAAAAGTCAATGACTAAGTTGTAGAGCAGCATCGATTCAGTAGGAAAATAAACCTTAAGCAGAAAAACATCTTGAATAAAACCCCTAAAAAGCATGCTCAATTAGGTTGAATTTACGTAGTTTTTACGTCTTAAAAAGCTCCTCACGAGGCGAAAATAAGAAATTCTCATTTTATGACTTAAGTAAATGACTAAAAGTATTCTTAGTTCATTAAATAGAAAATTTCTCATTTTCGCCAGGTGAGGAGCGTTTTAAGATGTAAAATCTACATAAATTCTTCCTAATTGAGCATGCCTTTTAGGGGTTTTATTCAAAATATTTTTCTGCTTAAGGTGTCTTTTCCTACTGATTCGATGCTGCTCTACAAATTAGTCATTGACTTTTTTCACATACCTCAAATAGTTTTTAAAATAAAAATTATAACTCCTAAAGTTTCCGCTAGAGGGCGTTAGAAATTGTCTCATTGAATAAGGCATGGTCACTTTACTATACCTAGACCCCCCTTTCATGACTATATCTGTAGGGGTTCAAAGTTAAAGGGGTTGGGCCACTTCTCGTGGGACACCCTGTATGTTGCAAGAGAGTTTATTTATTAATTTCCTTTAAAATGAAACTTTATTTCAAAGAGTAACTAAAGATACACAAAAGTTATCTGTTTTTCACTGATAAAAGATGGCTTGGATTTTAATTAATTGATAAAACCAATTTGTCTTATTTGTCAGTCATAAAAACCAGTTGTTTTTTTTACTTAATTAAGAAAACCGTCGATTTCTTTAATGATAAAAACTAAAAACCCGTTGGTTTGTTTATAAACAGATAAAAACCAGTTTTTTTTTTCCATGTAATTAAGATAATTAATTTGATTAATCTACCATTTAATTATTAATCAAATTAATTATCTCAATTAATTATCCAATTTCAATTAACATTAGTTGTTTACATTTCACTTTTACTACTTATTAAAAAAATAAAATTTTCTCTTTCTAAAGAATAAAATTTCATTAATTAATCCATATATAATTAAAATAAATAATTTGATTATATCAACCATTTATCCAAGATAAATTAACGATTTTTATTCGCTACAATAATATTAGATTTTCAAATTGGAATATTTTAAAACAAAAATTATTTTTAAAACAAATTAATTTAATTTTAATTAACTAATTAAATTAATTAATTGAAATTTACAAATCATTTATCAATTATAAACAACCCCTGAAATAAATGTCTCATTTACAACTCAATTTTAAACATCACTGCCAAAATAACTTATTCTGAAAAATAAATTCTAAAAAAACTTGGTTTAAACCAAATAAACCCGTTTTTTGGGTTTTTTTTTAAAAAAAAACAGTTTTTTTTTGCCAACCCTGGTTACAATATATAAATTCAATATATTTATATAATATATTAAATGTGTTTCATCTGCAATACTTGCTATGCCATTACAATTATCCCTTTTGTACTTCATGTTGAGTTGACCTTGGTAAATTTCATGTTGAATTCAGCAAATGATTAATTGTGAGAAACTTTCTTCTGCAGGTCCCGTGGCCACTACAGTGATGTCCCACGCCACGGTGATGCGGCTGAACCTGGACTTCCTGCAGCAAGAGGAGCTGGCCAGCTGCGCCCGCACCCTCGCCCTCCAGTGCGCCACGAAGGACCCCCCCAACTGTGCGCTCAACGCCCTGACACTGTGTGAGAGCGACTCGTACGCCTTCGAGGCGGCCTACCAGATCGTGGTGGATGCAGCCACCACCAACGTCATGACCTCGTCACAACTCTTCACGGTGGCGCGCTACATGGAGCACCGGGGCTACCCGCACCGCGCCTACAAGCTGGCGGTGCTGGCCATGAAGGGGGTGCACCTTGCCTACAACCAGGACAATCACCCGGCCATCAACGACATCCACTGGGCGTGCGCGCTGGCGCACTCGCTCGGCAAGCCCGAGCTCACCAACCTGGTGCCACTGCTCGTCAAGAACGTGCAGTGCGCCACGGTGCTGTCGGACATCCTGCGGCGGTGCTCAATGGCGGCGCCGGGCATCGCCACACTGGACACTAAGCGGCGGTGCATCAAGCCGCTGTCGCTGGACAAGCCGCCGCTGCGGCAGCTGCTCGAGGCGGCCATCCTGGCGTACGTCAACACGACGCACTCGCGGCTCACGCACATCAGCCCGCGCCACTACGGCGACTTTATCGAGTTCCTGGGCAAGGCGCGCGAGACTTTCCTACTGGCGCAGGACGGCCACATCCAGTTTGCGCAGCTGGTGGACAATATGAAGTCGGCCTACAAGGGCAAGAAGAAGCTCATGCTGCTAGTCAAGGAGCGCTTCGGCTAGCGAGAGCTGGTTTTCTTTCTCTTTTTTGTACCACGGACACAAACCGCCGGGTTGATAATACTTCCCCGAAAAGCTGTGATTTGCTGTTTTAGTGAACAGATGGAGATACCTGATACTATGGGCCATTATCCCATCGAGTATTGTTCCAGGTGAGCAATAGGAAAATGCCTTTTGTCAGTTACTATATTAGCAGGAGTTGCTGGACAGAATCAATGCAAATGAGGGTCACGGATGGCGTTTTTAAGAATATGTGCCTTTTATTGAGGTCAGACATGATTTTAACTAAAATTTTTTAGAAATTTATTAGATTCTTTTACTATTTATTTGTTACTAAAGAGTTCTTAGAACTTTGTGTTTTATTAAAAATGACACTGGCTAGTTTAGCCTTTAATTATTTTTACTCAACCAACAAAACATTTTTATTGTAGTTCCTGGATTGTTGAGAGCAAAAATTTAATGTGTTTTCAGCATAACAACGTCAATTTTTCTGTTATAGAGAAAATTTTTTAATTTAGAAACTAATATACTAATTATCTGCTTAACAAATCCCACTGTAGCATTATGGTTTAAATTTTTTTGTGGTTTTAAATCTTTAATTCACAAAGCAATATTAACAAAAAAATTCTGTGTTTAAAACATCTTTAAGTGCTGCTGATTGATAAAATGTGTTCATACTTCTTGAAAATAGCCATCTCTATAGGAATGGAACATCTGAACATTTCTAACTTGCATTGTCAAACCACTCAAAGCATTTCTAAAGAGAAGAGTAAGCAAGGATTACACAAGCCTTGAATTGGTTCATCAAAATATTTTTTACTCTGAATGCCAGGGGAATTTTTTTCGGGAATGTTTTTATGTTGCATGGAAAATGCTAGTTTCTACCTCACAAATACTTTTCTTTTGTACAAAATACATTTGAGTTAGTGGCCAATTCTCCAGTCATAATTGACAAAATGTGCAAATAATTACACAAGCACCTATGCAAAATGTGCAAATTGACACTCCTCATGCAAATACTTTGTTCACTCGTATGTTACCTTTGATCAGTGTCAGTAAAACCTTATGATTTTTTTAAATACTTGACTACATTTATGAACTCTAAGCTGATACTTAAGTTTTAAAATTTATTTTATTGCTATTAACTTTTTTAAACCTTCAAAAGTAAGTTCTCAAAATTTACAGCTGTAACATACAACTGAACAGTTCTCTTGTGATTTAAATTAATTTTATTTGTATGAAGAATGTGTCATTTTGTCCTTCAAGATGTAAAGTTGATAGTTTTAAGGTCAGACTATGTTTGTATATTTTTTGTAAATGTTTGTGTATTTGTAAATAGTAGTTGTGCATTTGCATTAGGACCAAGCATTATGATGCAGTTTTAGATTTATATATTTAAAAGAAAACCTTGTGCTAAGACATGGAAAATGTGTTTTGTTGAATAAAATTATGAAATTTCTTTAATTCTCGGATGAAAAACCAATCTCACAGCTTTAGAAATGCACTCTGTTTCTTACATTGAATTCAAATTTCATTTTTATATATTTTCCTCATAAAAGGCATTTATATGTACATATTAGGTACAGAAGTATTAAGATCTTTTTAAAATATACACTGAAATTTTTTTTTCAGTTACTATTGCAAAGGACAAAATTTGAGAAGGTAACTTCTACTCAATCTAGATAAAGCTGTTAAAGATACTGAAAGTTTTTTCACTTAAACATAAGTTCTACATTTCAGAATTCTCTAATATTTTTCTTCCCAAAACCTCAATATGCTTTTTGTGAGTATATGTTTGCATTATTAAACATATGAAACAGTAACTATTCTAGATGCCAGATATCTCTCACTTCGTATATAGTATACATATATTTTGCCTTGTGAGGAAACATAACATTTGATCTAGTTACTTTCGTTATTCCATGTTTACCAAATTGTAGAACAATTATGGATTTACCGGTGATTTGGGAATGCATCTTTTGTTACTATTTTTGCAATTTGTTAATTGGTCCATGATATAAATTTTTTGGTATTTTGATTGAACAATGTTCAGTTTTGATCTTTATACTTGTTTGATTATGTAGGTTTCTATTTAAGTTGATGTTTGTGAACCATATCAGAACAACTATTAGAAATAACTCATAATAGCTAACCCTTAAGCATTCTACTCGAATCATTAACACAGTTTACAATCATGCTGTGCTTCATTTGTTCCTTAAAATCTTGAAACAACAGCAATATAAGCATCATTAATTACTCTGATTAAATTTGGTTGGCAAAATGAAGAATGAATGAAATCTTCAAAGCAATAAATTGATTTTATAAAGGTCGTTTGTTTAAAGGTTGTGTCACCTTTTTGAATTTTAATCGAGTATTGCTTATAATGTTGTAGCTCCAAGTTCTGTATTGTTATTTCCCCTTGAACTGTAATTTTTTTTTGCTGTGGTTAATCCTTTGTTCTCAACAGCTGTTTTTTGTGCAGTGTAATTTTTGTCTCGCTAAAATGTACCTTATACCTGAAAGTGCATCGCCGAGGTGTTCGCTTTCTTATCTATGCAGACATGTGATTGTGTGGGGCTCTTTCCTCTTGCCATCGAAAAAGAAAATTGTGAACGACTCTGATGGCTGACTTACATGCTACCAATTGTCCTTCCTGTCTCTGCAAATCTTTTCTGGAAAAAACAGCTTTCCAGCCACTGGCAGAAAGCTGAAAAAATCTGTATGTTCTTTTATAATGGGCACAGTTATTTAAAACTAATCCAAACTATATTTTGATTGTCTAATTTGCTGCTGGGAGGAAAAGCACTGGTAGTGTGTTAGTTAGTCTTTGTCAGTTTGAAGTAAAAGCAGATGCAATATTTTTTATTCCACTTGGGAAGAGCATCGACCACAATGACAACTAGAGCAATAAGTCGAGTCGCTTCAGTTCAGTCAAAACCAGTGCCCCGAATACCTGATGGCCATGTTCTCATTACATACAAATCTTATGCAACTTCATGAACTCTCCAAACAAATATATTTACCTTAAGCTTAGTACAAAATATTTTTAGCATTTGTGGTGTCGACCATCGACTGCGATGTAAATTTGCCAATGGAGTAAGCTGTGGACTGCTGGCACAGCACTTTTTATAAGATTGTCTTGTACTTATCAAAATTCCATACTGGCCTTGCATTATTTGCTTCATGCATAAGACTAAATTCTTAGTTTTGTCAAAGCTGAATGCTACCTTAAATGTTCAGTTTTCTGCTTGTTTATTTTTTTAACCTCCATTTTCCTTCGTATTTCAGAAAGTAATGTTTGAGCAAGTGTTTTTCTTTGAGCCAGTTCAGTTTTGTATCATTTTATTTCTTCTTGCTACCTCATTTTTTATATTAAGACAAGGGATACATTGCTGAGAAAAGCAATTTTTGTTTTCAAATGGTATAAACCTAGACTGCTGATTACTTCTCATTTATAGATGTAAATAAGTTCCTGTTACACTACTCGACAAAAAAATAGGGTCAAAATGTAAATGACACAACAAAAGCAGATTCTTGTGTAAAATGGTCCCCTGAATCCAAATCCGACCCCCGTTTTTCTCCACCACGTCAAAATTTTCGGGGAACAGCCCCTCCCCCTTTTTACGTTTTTCGACGACTTTATAACTTCGAACTCGATTTTCAGGGTCAAAAAACATTGCCTTAGTCTTCAAATTGCACCCCAGGGGACAAGAAAGGTTCAAATTAATAAAATATGGATATTCATAACAATTGGATAGGTTTAAGGGGTGATTACCCCCCTAAAAACGCAAAAAAATCGTTAAAAATAGAAGGATTTGTTATACCCTATTTATTTTGCTTATTTTTGAAGCAAATCAATTTTAAAGGGTCTTAACCCTTCCCCAAGGACCCAAATTTAATAATGATATGCAGCAATGATTTTTAGGAAAAGCGGTTAAGGAGTTATCGCCCCCGAAGCATCCGCGGAAGGGTTCAGAAGGCTTTCTGAATCGCGCTGGCGCCCGCGCGCTCAGTGAGTAATATCCATGCTTTGAAAAGTCACAAAATGAGAATTTTCTTATATTTTAAGACTTTACTTAGTGGAAATTCTATATTTTGATAGTAACTGGCCAGTTTTATGGAGGTATTCCATGTTTCAATTTGTTACTAGATGCACGGCTGGAATACCTCCATAAAACTGGCCAGTAACTATCAAAATATAGAATTTCCACTAAGTAAAGTCTTAAAATATAAGAAAATTCTCATTTTGTGACTTTTCAAAGCATGGATATTACTCACTGAGCGCGCGGGCGCCAGCGCGATTCAGAAAGCCTTCTGAACCCTTCCGCGGATGCTTCGGGGGCGATAACTCCTTAACCGCTTTTCCTAAAAATCATTGCTGCATATCATTATTAAATTTGGGTCCTTGGGGAAGGGTTAAGACCCTTTAAAATTGGTTTGCTTCAAAAATAAGCAAAATAAATAGGGTATAACAAATCCTTCTATTTTTAACGATTTTTTTTGCGTTTTTAGGGGGGTAATCACCCCTTAAACCTATCCAATTGTTATGAATATCCATATTTTATTAATTTGAACCTTTCTTGTCCCCTGGGGTGCAATTTGAAGACTAAGGCAATGTTTTTTGACCCTGAAAATCGAGTTCAAAGTTATAAAGTCGTCGAAAAACGTAAAAAGGGGGAGGAGCTGTTCCCCGAAAATTTTGACGTGGTGGAGAAAAACGGGGGTCGGATTTGGATTCAGGGGACCATTTTACACAAGAATCTGCTTTTGTTGTGTCATTTACATTTTGACCCTATTTTTTTGTCGAGTAGTGTTATTAAAGTATTTCAAACACAAAACAATCATTTTTACTCTAGCTAAAGAATTAAATTTTTTCCTATATGAGGACTAAAATGAAAGGAAGATGGCATGCTTCACTAAAAATATATAATTCATTTGTTCCCACTCTGTAGATACTGTGCAAAATTTGAGACTACCATTTGTGTGTGTTTTATTCCTTATATAATTGTACATTTCATTTTTATTACTTCTCTTGGAAGATAAGTTATTTTTATATTTATTGACTTTTGTTTGCATTGTAAAGATCACGAAAAGACTTTGAAACATTTTTGACTATAAATACTGTGATTATTTGTTGCTTCATTTTGTTAAATTATGGTTAACAATTTGTGTATGATCTTTTTATATGAGCATATTTATATTTATGGTAATCCTTTTTCTGTCCCATCGTCTAAAAAAGGCAAACTCGTATAGCAGCAGAAAATAAAAATCCCCTTCCGTTTGTTACAAACACATGGACTATATGCTGAAGGATCCATCTCTCATTTGGAGGAGGGCGAGACCATTTTGTAAATTAAATGTTGGTCCTTCCATTCATATCAAGTAATACTGTGTAAGTCCAGTGCTATGTACATAGTGTGAAGTACTCTATGCAACGGGAATGTCATTCATACAAGTATCTTTTCTAGAACTGAAGTCATTCTATATCTAGTATCTCCGTTCAATGAGTTTTTTACAACTTTGTTGATATTTGTTAAGGATTGATATGTGTTTTCTTGGAAACTCTTGGATTGCACGGATTGGTCTTTGTTTTTCATAACTTGTGTTTCAAATTTTATGTGGAATTGAGGAAAATTGTGTAAGTAATGCTTTACTCATTGAAAATCCTATTAGGATTTCAGGTAGTCTTATTTTATACTGAATGATTTTATATTCATTCTTCAAAGTTTGCTTGATAAGAAGCATATTTATTATATAGATAATCCATTTTTTTAAATCCTATATTGTTTGCATAGTATGCAATTTATACCCAGGCATTGTACTTTTTTATTTAAGCGATTATATTTGTTGTTTCAGGAAATTATTTTTTCAAATTCATTAACAATATTGTATTATTTTTTAAACAATTATAATTTTTTTTAGTTTTGTTAAAAGCAAATGACTGCCTCTAACTGCTTAAAAAGAAATTATGAAAAGTAAATTTAAATACAGTCCCACTTTTACTGATTTTTCTAAATTTAAAAGGATTGCAAGTTCTTAACGGTTTTGCTCAATTTCGGTGAAACATTCCGTCATACTTTTTGTGTTGTATTTTATGCAGAGATTGGAGAAAAAATCAAAATTATATCTTGCACCCTGGAAAGCATGTTTATCAATCCTTAACTCTTATGCATTGTTTTTACACTTGTTTTTCATCATTCATTGTTCATATTTTCAATATGTATTGATTGTTGATCACTTTTTCAAAAATCCCACCTTATGTTGTGTAAGTCTTTGTTATGATATTTAATTCTATTTATTCTGGAAACTGTGTTATTTAATGTCTTATGTCATTGAAAAGAAAAGAAATCTGTAATTACAATAAAGGCCAGTTTTAGTGTTACATTCTCATAGACTTTTCTTCATTTATTTTTTTAAAATTTAACATCCTCTTAATTAAATAGCAATCCTCTTAATGTAAATTCATTTGGAATTGAGCATATTAAGTAAAAGATCCTTGATATTTTCATCAGGGTTCCCATAGGTCAGGTTTTTTTCTAAAACTTGGAAAAATTATACAGTACTTGTGGCAAATGACAAAATTTTTATATGGGTTTTCAAGAAAAAACATAAGGTGAAATTTAGAGTATCCTGTCTAGGTGAAAAGAAAATAAATACTAACTATGATAATCCAAATGAAATTAATATACAAATTATATAGCTGAAATCTGGATGACAATAATAAAATAAATACTATGTTTAAATGCAGAGTATAAAATATGTATAGCAGTGGTCTCCAACCCGCGGACCGGTGCCGGTCCGTGGATCAAATGGTACCGGGCCGACCATTTCAGTGAAAATGAATTTAAATTCCTAGGTTTATACCCCAAATTAATAAATAAAATGAATTATAAATCACTTTATATTTATTTTTTGGAGTAACTGTATTTTATTTTGAAAGAATTTTTAAATACAATAAAATTAAAATTTATAAATCAAAATAATCTAGAATGTAAACAATCAACGCCCTCCCCCAGCGGGCCGCGGTAAAATTATCAAACGTTGACCGGTCCGTGGTGGTAAAAAGGTTGGGGAACACTGATGTATAGTATAGATCCACAGATATTGTTGTATTATTGAACTAGTCAAATTTTTTTAAAGCAATATAATTTTCAATACTAATTAGATTTAGAAATAAACTGTTATAAACTTAAGGAGCAAGATAAAAGAAATATTCACAAAATATTGCTTTGGAAAACTTGAATTTGATAAGTTGCTATCGCAAATTCCAGTTGATTTGCCTGTGTGATCTACAAGATCTTGTAGCGTGAGTTACGACTCTATTTTAATGTTTAAAAAACTAAAATTCTTAAAAGATTCGCAATACTTATTTTAAATTAATAGCATAAATTTCAATATGCATGATTTTTTTAGAAAGAAAAAATAATAGTTATTTCTATATTAAAAAATTATTTGGAATTGCAATTTTGAAAAAAATGTAGCGTGAGTTACGGTGGAATTGCCCTGAAGTGCAAATTTTTATATCAAACTAATCCTTTTAACTCAGTAGTGTATTTACAAGTTTTTGAAAAACAGTGAAGTGCAAATTTTTATATATCAAACTAATCCTTTTAACTCACGACTAATATTAATGCATGAAATGAAGTCAATAATGTGTGGCATGGTATCACTAGTAATGATTACTGTGTCCCCACACCTGCATCTCATTTATGGTTCTGGAAACTAAAAAAAGTTATAGTACAAATAAATGTTTGTTGGAAAAAGCAAATTTCCTTTAAAATTGTCATTGTTTTTTTAATCAGAAAATCTTCAAAATTAACCTTGAAAAGTCAGGGAAATTAATTTCCAAAACTGAGTGAGATCCCTGCTTTATCCATCTCAAGAGCTCTAGACTTCATTTAATTATTAACACTGAACAAAAAAAATGAATATGAACCAAGTTCTAAAATGTTACAAGTTATTGTATTTTAATCAAAGGGTTTGTAATAAATTTTTTAATGATCAAAACTATCTAATTTTCCCAATACATACGCTCTTTATTAACTGTTTATATTTTATGGTTACAATATGATTATGCATCATGCACAGAGCACAGGGGAGTAAGAGTATATTTGGGTCCCTCACGATTAATTTATATTTATGCCCACTGATACAGACCATCTATTCTAGGGCTACTACTTTGCTTTTTTCCTAAATTTATCATCCAAGCAAATAATTTCGTTAAGCTTTTTACATCTGGCCAGTGATTGTGCAATCATCATAGAGGCAATCATATGCACGTCATTACTCGGTTTTCTGCTGATTTAATGTATTCGGTGGTAGAAAAATGAGATAAACCTTTTTATCAAGTTTTTTTTCCGATTTGCTACGCCTCTCCAGCCGAACACGATTATTAGATTAGTTATGAATAGTAGTTTCGTATACGATTTGATATTTTAAGATTCCGTTTTCAGAAAGCAATCAGTGTAATCAATGGCAAAAGCAATATGATGAAATGAAATATCCCTTTTATTTCTTCTGAAATATGATGCATAAATTTTTCTCGATTTCTGTAAAATAAGGCATTGTGGGTCATTTTTGAGGTTTAAAATCACTATAATACTGATTTGCTGAACAAAATAAGATGGAGGATAGAGGAGTTTATTAAATTTCTGACTCTCAACAACAAATTTATCAGATTTTGAACGAATTCAATTTAATGCAACATTCTTTGAAAGTGCAAAGGTAGATTAGGGAGTAGGAAGGGATATTTTCTTCGTTTTTTCAAAATTTATTTACAACACATTTTGTTCTGTAAAATATTGATGTTGGGAGTTACAAAAAATGTTTTCAAAATTTGGGATGAAATCCCCTAAAACCTAGGCTTACCATACGTCCGGAGTTACCAGTTACCGCGGACAGTCCGGGGTTTCATACTTTTAAGATTTGCCGGACATTTTTATAAAAAGTCCTGACAAAACTCTTTAAAATTGCGTTGTTTTACATTTTCTAGCATCTGCATAAATTTGGAGTACTTTCAGCGAATTTTATAATAAAATTAAGTCAATCAAACAATTTTTGAAAAAAAACAATGTTGAAAAAAGAAATAAAATTTGATATTTCTGTTCTAGTTTAAATGTTTTTTTTCTTATTTTTTAATCTTTGATGATTTGATATGGTACTTATTAAGAAATTTCAAAAATATGCCCTGGGTTGAACCCAAGAAAATATGGTAAGCCTACTAAAACCATCCTTTTTCCCCCATTTGAAGGTCAAGTTAAATACATAAACATACTAAACGAGCCATTAATTATTAGTAACATAAGCTCTACTCTCATATTTTTCTTTAAGAATGTTTAATTTGCTAAATACAAACTAGTGAATAGTTTTAAATACTACTTCAATTAGGACTAATCATAGGATCAATAGTTGTGACTTTAATGCAACACTGTGTGAAACTTTTTGGTATCAAATCGCTTATTGTTATTCTGCTCTTGGACAAAGGTGATCACATTAAGCTGAGTCGACTGTATTATTGTTTTTCCTTATATGTATTTATTCTATAACTCCTAACTTAGTTAAAAATGTGTTATGTAGAGTAAAATCGCGTTCTAAACATTAAAAAAGAAATCCAAACCATGTAAATTAATCACCTTTTCCCAGCCTGGTTTTATTGCAATTCTGATTTTGAATACAACACTAATAAGTAGAAAAACAAGTTCATGTTTTGTTCAGAGCAGTGCTTTAAAGAAATCCTTACTTTCTAAAATAAGGCAAGTTCATAGTAGTTTTGTTATAGCTTTTTATTTCTTTTTCACATTTTTTACACTTATAATTCTTTCTAATAAACATTTTTTATAAATCATATGTTCACATACAACAGTTATAAATATATAAGTATGTAATTCACAACACATATCTTGCAATAACAATGCAAGGATAGCAAATGCAAGACTAGGAATAAATTTAATTACCACACATAAGAAAAATAATAAAAAATTTCAAACAAATTATTTTTCTAAAAAATTAAATAAGATTTAAAAATGGAATAAGAATATTTTTATGCTTTTTTTGAGGAATGTATCTACTGTACAAAAAATGTTATCTGTGAATGTGGAAAAATTGCACTTGTATATGTTATGGGAAATGTAATAAATCCTGGCATTATTAATTTGGCATTTTGGGCTGGGAATTATTAATAATGCCCGGATATGGATCTGGTGTTATTAATAATACCCGGTTTATTACTTAGCCTGTAACAAATCTTTGAGGAAAAAATGTGGTTTCAAACTTCATAAAAAGATGATTTAGTAAGAAACTATGAAATTAAACACTCACAATTATGTTTAGGATATCACTATTATTGATAATAATTACAAAACTTTGATTATGCAACAACATTTGAAATACTCTTAAAAAGTAATAAAATTGTAAATTATTGTAAAAATCAAATAAACACAGTAATTACCTAAATTCAAATTAAACCACTCTAAAGAAGTATAAAAAAATTTCTAGATAGAAATGTAAAATAGAAACTTTTGACAAGAGAGATCCTCATTGTTACACATAAAACAAAAAATACAAGTATTAAAAATAGAAAGATCATAATCTTGAAAAAAATTATAAAAAAGGTATAGTATTGTTAAATTTTCTCATTGAACAATTTCTTATTAAAATAAAAACTAGATACAAAATTGAAAATTTGGGGACAGAAAATATGAAACTTTAAACAAAAAGCTTTTATAATGTAGTATTACATACATACAGTGGTATGGCCAGAAAAATTCTGAGGGGGATAGTAGAATTTTTGCGAGGGAATAAGAGGAAAGTTTAGTCCTTCCAAATTTCTGACTTTCAAAGGGAATACATAGTACACCCGAAAATTCTTCTGGCAATGTCATGCCACTGACTACATATTTAGGAAAACTGAAGAAACCTGGCCTAACTAGACTTGCATCTGGGAGGGTTGGCTCAGAATTATTTCTAAGACCCCCCCCATAACACATACATCATAGGTTAAATGGTGACATTTTAGAAAACACTCAGGTAAAATTTGAATCTCCATTTACCTATTGTTGAAAGTTTTAAGGTGAATACTGAATCTTAAGAAAAGAATGGAGGTTCTGGAGAAAGGACTCTAAAAAAATGTTTTGAAACTCTACCCTTAAAATTTTTTATAATTCATTTTTGGGTTACACCTGAAGAGGACTGCTTCTTTTACACTGCAAAATTTTCAAGAAGAAAAAAAAACCAGTATAATAGTTATAAATATTTTGGTCCTAAAAGTGAAACACCTCATCCCATTTCATTTAGGGGACTATAAAATAAGACTCACTTGGCATCGGATTATGCTATAATTTAATTTTTGACAGTTATATCAAAAATTCGAAAATTTATTTTAAATTTTATTATTAATAAATTCCCTCATACTGATTTAAAGCAATTGAGGCATCAGTGGGCTAACTCCAATGTAAAGCTGTTGAAAATATAGCTTGCTGTTGCTGCAAATGTTTTGATTATATTTATAAAAGAACCTTTAATAATTTAAGCATGAGGTAAAAACAAAAGGGTACTACACCGCAGTAGTCCCTTATTTTAAGTTCTTAACCCTACAATGCATGATTTTTTAAATTCACTTGAAAATCATTTATGTGACTTCTATTATGGTGTACATTAGTAAAAAAATACTAAAAAAATTTAATTTAATTTTTTCTACTTTTTATTGGCAAAAAACTTTGTCCTTGTGAAATTAATTGTGAAGTGAAATAAAACCAAATGCTCTAAAAATACAGTCGAGTCCGCTTAATGTGATCACGGTTAATGTTATCAATCGGATAATGTTATCGAAATCAACAGGTCCCGATCATTCCTATTTAATTTAATGTAAAATACATCGTTTATTGTGATCAACTATGGATCAACACGCCGCTTAATATTATCGAAATTTGTCCATATCCCCTAAAAAACGCCCGCTTTCGAGTTTCATTTTGAAGGTCAATTTCTTTTTTAGTTGCACTGTTATGTTTCTTTGCTTTGATAGTAAAAAAAATAAAACATTCTATGCTCTCCGACCTCAAACATTGAAAGAAAACGGTTAAAGGGGTATGCTTTTCATTCGATATCACCATCGCCGACTTGCAGATGTTTCTGATAAGAGATTTTTGATTTTTTTTTTGTTTAGTGGAATTTAGATGAATTTCAGTGGTTATTTTATGTTTCTGGGCCTTTTTTATGTAAAATTTTGAAAAATACGGATGATACCTTGACTGGAAGTCCAAAGAAAACAAATTTATGAGCGGAATCGCATAGGCGTAGTTGTAGTACTAAAATAACTGAAAATGCAGAGTAAGCGATTTTTTTATTTTTATTAATTGGACAACTCTTATATTTTACCCAAAAAATTTTAAGTTGCCAAGTACTACATAGTGTAAAATTATTTTGAAAACATTAATTATGGTTACATAAGTTTATATTAAAGCAAACACTCTAGTTACACTGTGTTTGCTACTTTTTTTTTATAGGAAATCGCTTATTGTTATCAATCGGATAATGTTATCAGTTTAATATCGGACAAATGCGATCACATTAAGCGGATTCGACTGTATAAAAAAACAACTTATCTTTTCAAAACATTTTTTGTTCAAGCTGAAAAATTTTTTACTTTAATTTACACTGCTCACAACAATTAAAGGATATTGGTGGTTTTGGTACATATTGGCAAGCAAATAAAAAATTTGCAGTGGTTCAAGCATTTTTCATTAACTTTGGGCCATTTCAAAGCTAAATCCATGCAGTTATCAAAATAAAAATTTTATTTTTACTTTTTTTTATCAAAATTGGAAAATGCACATTTTGTGTAGTTAAGCAAAACAACTGAAAAATCTATCAATACTTAATTGAAACCCCATTTCGCTTGGGGTATGCTTTCTCCTGACTTAAAACAACGTTGTGGGACTGTTTGCCACCAGGTTTGTTTATTTTTGAGGGGCTGGGGTGTTTTCTTCATTTTCCCCTTTTAGAGCATTTTTCAGCACCTGAGCTGTTGGGAGGTATTTGATGGGCAGAAATTGGTTTCTCAAGCATGTGCTAGACTTGTTCTATTGGATTCCTGTAGAGAAAACGTGCTGGTTGATCCCTTTCTAGTGATTTCCTCATCCTGAAGAAAATAATTAACTAAGGTAGCACAATGTTTTCTGTAATTATCATCCCTGAAAGCTAAATTATCACCGATTTCTCCTGCATGATGGGCAACCAGATGTGTAAGGATATTGACCTTATTATCCTGAACTACTAGAAACGGCCCCTTTAGCTGGGGGGGTCTTTATTCCATAGATAGAGATGGTGCTCTATTTCATCACTCCACATCTTCAAATCTGACTTCTTCATGTACAAAAAAAGGTTATTTTGTGTTCCTTATACCCACCAGACAAAATTCAGAAGTTATCAGGATGAACTGAGAGTCAGATTTGAAGATGTGGAGTGATGAAATAGAGCACCATCTCTATCTATGGAATAAAGACCCCCCAGCTAAAGGGGCCGTTTATGGTAGTTCAGGATAATAAGGTCAATATCCTTACACATCTGGTTGCCACTCATGCAGGAGAAATCGGTGATAATTTAACTTTCAGGGATGGTAATTGCAGAAAACATTGTGCAACCTTAGTTAATGATTTTCTTCAGGATGAAGAAATCGCTAGAAAGGGATCAACCAGCACGTTCTCTCGACATGAATCCAATAGAACAAGTCTAGGACATGCTTGAGAAACCAATTTCTGCCCATCAAATACCTCCCAAACAGCTCAGGTGCTGAAAAATGCTCTAAATGGGGAAAATGGAGAAAACACCCCAGCCCCTCAAAAATAAACAAACAAACCTGATGGCAAACAGTCCCACAACGTTGTTTTAAGTCAGGAGAAAGCATACCCCAAGCGAAATGGGGTTTTAATTAAGTATTGATAGATTTTTCAGTTTTTTTGCTTAACTACACAAAATGTGCATTTTCCAATTTTGATAAAAAAAAGTAAAAATAAAATTTTTATTTTGATAGCTGCATGGATTTAGCTTTGAAATGGCCCAAAGTTTATGAAAAATGCTTGAACCACTGCAAATTTTTTATTTGCTTGCCAATATGTACCAAAACCACCAATATCCTTTAATTGTTGTGAGCAGTGTATATGGTCCTTTTATTTTGGCGTTTTCTGTGTCTTGACTTTCTTTTCACTAGCTACTAACAAATGTCTGGCGATCTAAAGTGCTAATACAATGAAATGTTATATCTATTGTACTTATTGCATGGTGTTGCCGTTTGGAAATAAAAGTTCGAGTAGGAAATGGGGAAAAATGTTGTGTTGCCAAATGGCATCAGTATGCACTGTAGGGTTAATATTACTACACCTGTTTATCCCTATTTTTTGTCATAAAAATTAATTGTGGCATAGCTAACATAGGTATCACCAAGAGCAGAAGCAGGTGGTGTCACCAGTAGCAGATCCTGGGGGTGGCACAGGGATACATGCTACCAGAAGGGTGAAAGTTTGTTCCATAAAATGACAACTGAAAAATTATCATTATTAAAGGTTTGAAATACTTTAAAGCGAAGCTTTATATCCATAAAATATATTATTCTTTAATTTTTTTTCAAAAATAACATTTTTGCAGCTGGAGATGTTTAAATAATCCTGATGCTCCCCCAGAAGTCAAGCCAGTTATTTTTATCCTTTTTCTATTTTTTTACTTGACTTTTATTACTATAAATTTCTCTTGATATAAAGTAAAAACTGTAAATGAAATAATAATTTTAAATGTATGCAACCATTGAGCAACTTCATCAGGCATGCAATGCTACATTTAAAGTTATTATTTACCATTTACAGTTTTACTTGAGATAATTTTCGCTTTTGTACGAAGCAGCTATATGCTCTAGTACATAACTGAATATCTTTATTTTAAATTTCTCAAGTAATTTTTGATCTTTTCGAGCATTTTTCTTGATATATTCTCGCAAGTGAAATAAGATAGAGTATTCCCCAATCCCATCAAAATATCAAGAGAAAAGCTTATTCATTCTCCTTAGTGTGTTTTCTAAGGCTAAGAACCCTCTCCCAGAGAAAATGTTGAAAAACTTAATGCTTTAAAGTAAAGCATTGACTACTTTTTGATCATTTGGGAAGCTTTAAATGTCCCCCAGTGACACTTGAGGCACACCATGGAATTTCTATGCTTCTAAAACTTACGACAAAAGAATTAAGGATAAGATATCCATTTCGCTAAAACAACACATGTTCAAATGAAAAATTGGCAATATTTGGTGTTACTTCTAATTATTGGTTTCCACAATACCTCGGAATGTTTTAAATAGGATGGATAACAGAAAAGCACATAGGATTAGAAACAAAACCTTTTTTCAGTTAAATAAAAAATCTATAACAAAAAATTTGGTACTTCATATGATCCCATCGACCATGCCACTGAAAACAAAAATGCATAGCTAAAGCTCATTAACTGTGCCCCTAAAAGTGATTGTCAATGGGATAATACATAAGAACCCAAGATTTTCTCTAAGTAAGCTCACGTTAATATCATGTAATATTTTCCAATAATATGACAAACCTAAATAGATAAGTTAGCTTTGTTTGAAAAAAATCATATAATCTTTAATCCTTATTATGCAGCATTTAATATTTGACACAAATATTCTAAGTCTCAAATAACGAACCTACACATTTAACAAGATATATGCCATTCCAACTCACACACAATATCAAATTTTAATTAAAGAAAACTGAAGGCCAATCCAAAATATCAAGCCAAGTTAATGAGGAGGACAATAAGCTCTGAACATGTAAATATCGGTAAACCACTTTAAATAAAGTTGGGTACCACTAGAAATGTATATAATGGAACCTTCATTCATAGGGTACTCTTTATCATCATCATTATCAGCAATAATGTATGACCCTCTCCCTGTGTAAATAAACAAGATTGAAGCACTTTGAATTACTTTTAAATTATAAAGCCCATCTCCACACTCTTTTAATGCAATGGATACAACCCCAAACTCAGAAACGGGTGGGCTGAAAATTCTGATGAAATGATCTTCTACATCATGGTTTGGAATGAATATATTTTGACCTGCTGGCTTACATTCATATGTTAGTATACTGCACAATGTATCAACATCTCTGAACTTGGGAGTCAAGCCTGCTCTCACAACATTGTCAGAGCATGCCATGCATTCCAAACAATCTCCTGAAAGGTATGCGTGAGGTTCATTTGCTGCAAGGAATATTGCCTCTCCAAGGTCAATTTTCATGTAGTTTAAGAAAAACAGGCAGAAACAGCCAACGTCTCCAGGATACTGCTCAACGGTTCTGAGAAATATGTCCCGCAGTGGCTCATACAAACCACCAACTAAGCGGTACTGTTTAAAAGATTGAGTGATCTGTTCCAGATAAGGTTGATAGTCTTCTTTAGGGCAAGTCATGACTGCAGTGAATAGTCTTTTTAATTCTTTCTTACCTGGAGCGAAGAGGAACTTGTTGGCGACATCAAAACCAACAACTTCTCTCAGCTGAGGGACCTCTTTGAAAAACTTTTTAATTTCTGCAAGGGGTCGAAAGCCACATAAAGCCTCAAATGGGGTGAGTGCGATTGCCATTTCTGGTTTGTGATTAGCATCTGGGTAACGGTCGGGAAATTCTTTGTGTAATTTCTTGGCATTTTTAAGGTCGGGATGAGCTTGTATGGAAAGAGCTTTATTAACAGAAAGGACTTTTAAAAGGAATGGTAGACCATCTTTTTTACCAAAACGTTTAGTAATGTTTTTACCAAGGCTTTCTGGATGATTCAACAACCAATCGGAGAGTTTCATATCGTTCATAGAAGGGATAGTAGATGGTCCTGATTTGTGTGTACCCATCCATAACTCGGCATACGGTGTTTGTTCATCAAGTGCGAACGATTTTAAATCTTCCCTTTGAAGACGAGCAACAGCACTTTTTGAGCCATTTTTCCCCCATTCATAATTTTTGATGGAGCCCTGAATTTTAATTACCAGATCCATTTAGAAAACTTCGAAGCAAAACAACAATATCAGCACAATACCGTTACCGTATTGTCAACACGATTCCGAAACTAAATTACTTATTCCTCCAATTTTGGCAGTTAACTTTCAACGAACTGTGTGTGTGTGTACTTAGAAATTACACTGAAATAACTGAATCAACTCTGAGCAATTAAATAATATTAGAGTAAATCATATTATACTTTATTCTTCAAAATATTTAACTAACAGCATATTTTGAAACTCCTAATTTTAAATAGGAAGGTTTTTTTCTGAATTAATTTTTACTTTTATCCACTTTTCTTACGAATGGCAACGTGTCTGTTTGATAACTTTTTAATTTTCTTTTGGCAACTACTTAACGGCGGGTTCTTAGTCCTCTCTCTCTGCTCCGCACTTGCATTGCACTTGCTTCAAGTACCTTCAAGAAGCAAGCTAAATTCGTCTAGAATTATAATTAAATGACTTAAATTTTTACTTGAATTTTTATAAAATCTCTTTTAAAAGCAACAGACCAAGATTGAATAAAGTAAGTGTCATTTTTGATGTTTGTATTGTTTTGCCGCGAGCACGATGCGGGTATTTCCCTTTATTTGAACCTAGGCCTAGTAAGGCGAACATCACTTAAGGGGTTAAATTTTCGTATTGCAATTTGCTTTGAAATGTTGAGGTTTTATGCTTAAAACTTATAATCAATTGTGTGTATAGCAAGTTTTTCTACAGTTTCTTCTTCATAGACTGCAAATTTTACAAGTTCGTGTTTCCCCGTGCATTATAGCGACTATATAAGTATCTATGCTTATACACAAAAAATATGCCGCGTGTTCTACAATGAATTTGAAGTATTGTTTTCTATGTATCATGTAGCATATTCCCCTTTTGAACTACGGAGTTTTTTTCTACTTGGGAAATATGCGAAGCCATTTTCTTTTAGACACCTGTCGGACAATACGCTTTTCTAACGATACCTTTTTTTATTTAGGAATGTGGGAGAGTCCTTCCGTGAGTGCGGTAAGTGTTCATAATATTTTATTAAGTTCTGTCATAATCCGTATTTTGTTTCTGGCCATTTAACATTTGCGGTATACCATACAGGTACATGATTGTGTTCTTTTTAACTATTAAGTGATTATATCGTTATTAAACGGCTAATGTATTATGCTCCTTACTTTTTTTAAGTATTTTAAAAAATTTTTGGCCACTTAACCTGCTGAGCAACTAAGAGAAAATGACTACCTTTTCCTAAGCCTAAGATTTGAAGGTGCTAGTTTGCTCCTGTATTCATCTATTGTTTAGTTTTAATCCTGGTGAACTCTGGGTTGTAGATTTTGACTGGTCTTACATGGGGATGTGTTGTCTAGAGATGGAAACTGGCCATTTTAATGATACTAGAGAGTCGTTGCCGAACCTTCCCCCGAACCTAATCAAATTTACCCAAACCTTATGTATTGCTCCTATTGAGCTGGCATGGGCTTCTCCCGAACCAGGTCTGGGCGTTGCTAAGATGGTGACTGTTTTATATCACGGACCTGGAAAAAGTGCCCGAAACTGGTTCGGGGTAAGCCATTGCCAGCTTCCACAGGTGCAATACATAAAGTTTGGGTAAATTTCGGTTAGGTTCAGGGGAAGGTTACAACTTTTTCCAGGTCCGCCATTTCATATCGGAGTTTTGGCAACCCCCATTCAGACTCGGCTCATTTTGGACAAACTGACTTGAGTAGGGGAGACCATCGCCAAATATTAGCAACAGTTTTAACAAAAAAACGCAAAATAATCCAAAAATCGAAAAAATTAAATGTCAATGGTTGGTGAATATCCCCACCACAAAAAAATCTGTAAAATTGAGAATTAATGGAATACATCCGATAATTGGAGGATTAACAATCAAAATTAAGTATTCAAGAAAGAGGGCATAGAAAGCATTAAAGGTACAAGATATCGATAATTTTACAGAAATTTTTAAAAGAGTAATGAGACAAATGCAGTTATGACGAGATATGCATTGAAGCAAAATTTAAAATATTTTTAACTAGGCGTTGTGGAGGGTCTCCCCTAATATTAAAATTTAGGGAGGATGAAATTGCTAAAAGAATTAACCTTACATTTGATGATGAATCCTTTGCGAGTATACCTACGTATGGTTTAGATTTTCTTAAACTTTATGTTAATTTTATCATTCATCCTTTTTAAAAAAGGATTTTATTAATAATAATTAGGTTCAATTCCGTTAGAGTCCCGCTAAATATTGCCATGTTTTTTTAACGCTGTTAAAATCAAATATCGACATACTTTTATTGATAAACTGAACATTTATTGGTCCAATCAAACATTTTCAACTATGACTTTGAAATTAATTTGCAATATTTCTACTTTTTGGCTTTTAAAAAACATGGCGATATTTAGCGGGGACTCGAACAGAATTGAACCAATAATTGTATAAAACAAAAGTAGTTCTTTAAAATTTAAGCATTACAACACGGGCTCGAGGCGTTACATTCCCTGCCAGTGCCAAAAATTTGAAAAGAAAGATCCGTTGCCTCTAACCCCTTCCCAATTCCTTTGTCACCACGGTTGCAGAATCACAAATCCTCATGATTTTAATTTTCATTGGTCAAGTAAAAAAAACTTGAAAATTCAAGAAATTTTTGCAGTGTTTCGGACCTGGAAAAAGTTGTAACCTTTCCCCAAACCTAATAAAATTTGCCCAAACCTTAAGGTGGAAACAAATTGGAGCCGAGCGGCGTAAGCGAACAGCCACGAACACGCTCTGCGCACGCGCATTTCGTAGGCGCTAAGAGCGGCGCTTCCGCAGAGCGTGTTTGCTGGCTGTTCGCTTACAGCGCTCGGCTCCAATTTGTTTCCACCTTTATGTATTGCTCGTATGGAGCTGGCAGGGGCTTCCTCCTAACCAGGTTTGGGCACTTTTTCCAGCTCTAGTGTTTTTATCATGATTTGCTGACTGAAACTTCTACAGGCTTTCTGTTTAACTCAGTTGTAGGGTCAAGAAACACTGTAGTTTAGTATAGGTATCAACTATCAATTTTATTGTAAATGTGCCATTTGAAGTGTTTTATTCAGTGGCTTGTATAGGCTGTTTGAAAAAATTAGATTGTATGGCATTAACTATATTTATTTATGCCTATATATTAATCTAGTGATTTACATTGAATTTTACTTCATAATATTTTAGGTGGCTGGAAATGGTCCCACACAAGGATTTTAGTAAGTTTAAAACTCATATAATTTATTTAAATCTGATATGAAAATATCAAACTTAACTTGAGTTAACTTTAACTTGACTTTAACTTAACTTTAACTTGAGTTAATTCTGTTTGCCAAGTTGTCCAATAGGTCTAGATACTTTTCAACAGTTAATTAGTCATCAATTTGATTTATGGTGTGTTAATATTTAAAGTGGAAATAAAAAGAATAGAGGTAGCACATGAGATTGAAAAAGGACATTTAATAATTTACTTTAACATGGCTAACCTAGCCTACTAACCATAAATTTTTCAGTATCCTCATTGTAAATAGCCAATCATAGAATTCCCTTTTTCTTTAGTGTTGGCAGAGGACGTGGATTCGGAATGCAATCCTTGAGTAATGCTCTTCCTGAAGTAGGTATGTATCAGTTGGAGCGTTGGTTATTTTCTTCAGAAAGGGGAACCCCTGGATGGAATAGGTTAATGTGTTTCTTGTTGAGGAAACCTTTTGGTACTTTCGTATTTTTCAGTTGCCCATTCTGCTGAATCTAAACACCATTCCCAAATCTCGTTGACTGTGCCACTGAATCTGGCAGTGGTGAACGGTTAGCAGGATTATACCAGGGGTGCAGAAAATGTTTTAGGATCAAAAATTTCCCCAGAACAATTTTTTTCTCCAAAATTTCCCCCAAAATTAAATTTCATTAAAAAAAATAGTTTATTCAGTTCTTAAACTTTTTTCAGATTCAATAATTTTCACATAATCCATAAATTTAAATTGTATAATGATCTTTATACTCTTTTTTAGTCTTTCTTACACAACACACTTATAATCTTGGCTCAACAAAAAGTGCCCTTTTCCCTAAAATATGAAAAACTGTCTACTTTTCTCAAATTTGAGCTACCTGTAAATTTCTCCTTAATGAACTTAACATTTTAATTAAAAACATCGATGTGATTAAACAAGAACGCTATTAATAGTGAAAATTACCCATTCTGCCACGGATAGATTGTTTTTCCTGCATACCAATCGAAAAACAAGGAAAAGCCAACATCCAGGTATTCACTTAAAAAATAAGGTTTTTTTTAGTGCAGATCTGTAGTTTTTCCCCACTCTACATCCGTAACTCCGCTGTTTTCACCTGATTTTCGTTGAAATTTGAGGTTAGGAGGCAGTCACTGCACAATATGTCTTCAGCTAATGATGTTGGATTTTTTAGTTTTTCTTTCTATCTTGGGGACAAATTTCCCCAGAGCTCTTTGAATTTCCCCCGAACATTGTTCGGACATATTCTGCACCTCTGGATTATACAAGATATGAGATTCTAATCAAATAAATAATCAATAATGTTTTTAATTTTATTTGAAGAAAATGCAGAAAAATTTACCCTTTTACCTATTGTATACATGTGGTGTCTGAAGTAGCAGGCTCTTAAAACTCTGAATTAAGTAAAATAAACATTTAAGAGGACATCCATAAATTACGTGAGGTGTTTTTTTTCCAAAATTATGACTCCTTGGTGAGATTTTGCTTGACCCTCCTCCCCCCACATGAGATATACCTACAACCTTTCCTTTAAAAATTATTCTCCTTCCTTCTCATATGTTCCTTTTTCATACTAAAAAATAAAGAAAATCGTGTAATTTCTAACGTAACCATAAATAACGTGAGATTTTAATAGACCACCCTTCCCCTCTTCGTGAGATTTTTCCAACAAAAAATTTTAAAAAATTCATTCGACTTTTTTCTTCACTTAGCAAAAATTAATTTGTAAAAAAAATGCAGTAATTTAATTACATTTTAAGCAATCAATAAATTATCCTAGCATTTAACTGATTTCCTAAATTTTCATCTACTTTTAGTTACATTTTGGTTATTTTCATGTAAATGAAGATAACTTGAAGTATGTATTCTTTGTTTAGATATTTTTATCTATTTTCTGACTAGCTTAATGCCAGTTTTAAGTTCTTAAAATCCTCCCAAATATAAACCAGGTAAATTAAAATTTGTCTTGTTAAAATTATTTGTTTCACGCTTAAGAAAATTATAAAGCTCACACGCTTTTTCCTGTTTTTTCATCTTTAGACAAACTCATCCTTGATACTTAATAACTCAAAGTTGATTAATTTTTTGCTCATTACATGTGCCCTAATATTGCTTAAGAAGTTAATGTTCACTTTGCTACTACATTTAAAACGGTTAATTGTAATTATCTATCTCATTGTCCTTTTGCTTCCTATTTCTGTGCCTGTTTATGAATTTTAGGCAAAAAAAATTTATATTTAATTTTATACTGGAGGCAACTTTTTTTTTGCCATTATAGGCAACAAGCTACTAATTTACAAAGATATTTAGTGGCAGCCTTGTAATATGCATTTTATTTTAGGGTCAAAACCAGCAGCCCAGGCTTCTAATGATGATTGGGATGACAATGCCTGGAATGAGACCCCCAATAATAATTCTGGAGGAACTGACACCTGGAAGGGCAATGATTATTCAAGCTCTAATAATTATAGTTCTGGGCAAAGTCAAGGTATGTTATGAATTATTTTCACGAAATATGTTTAAGTCTTTTTAACGGGTGTAGTTGTAGGAGTTTGGAATATGTAGTTACACTGCTAACAAGAAGAATAAACGGTCAAATAAATTTTACAAGATAGTAAATTGTAAAGTGTAGTGATGAGTTACTGAACTGAGTAACTAATATATTATTTTTGTGAATGTTGAATAAAACTAACCTTGCTAAATAGATTTTTTTAACTATTTCCTTTAAATCTTACATGTACTGCATTTAATTATTTTAGAGTATTCAAAATCGTACTCATCTTATGATGGTTCGAAGGGATACCATGATAGAGGTAGAACTTCAAAAGGTATTCTTAAAAATATGTATTGCATAGCTTGAGCACACCATTTTTCCTATGTTCTTGCTTTGCAATTCATGCCTGCTTCTAGAAGCTTGAGTGGCTTGTGTTATTAAATTGCTATCATTGTAACTGCCTGGTTTTTAATGATTTGTATTGGATGGATTGCTTACTTGTCTTGTCTTTATAAGGTATTGTATTTTTTTAAATGTTTCTTTTTACTTGTCTGTCTGGTATTATCCCCAAATTTAATTTCTTACCCTTACTTTCTGTTTTGTTAAAATTCCTTTGAAAACTTCCATGTCTTATGGTCGTTTGATCATTTATTTATATTTTAGTTTACAAGGGGACTAGTCTGGGAGACTGAGTATAAACTCGTTAAGTTACTAAAATTTTCCTAGCTTTAGTTCAAATTTTACCTATAATCCAAACTTGCAGTTCTAGGTTATATGTGAGAAAAAAACTATTCAGATTATATCAATCTTTAACCTTTTAAATGCTATAATTTTAATTTCAAAGTCAAGGTTCTGCCTTTTGGCTTAAATGGCTTGTTTCCCCATTTTCTTACTTGGCATTTTTTTAAAAATGAAACACAATTTTGTAAGACAGAAAACTAACCTTCTATATACCTTGTGAGATGCTGTCTGGTTTAAGTGTTTCAGTCCCCAACAAAGAGCAAACCCCTATCTTTTTATAGCTGGGTGGTCCTTCTAAGATCAATGATTGCTTTCATTTGAAATGCAATATTGATATAGAAATGGGGTCGCATATGCAATGTCAGACTTCTAGACTAAAAATAAATGCTATATACAGGCCAGCCTGTCATCAATTAACCAGTGATGGCCACTGCCAAAAGGATACTCACTGGAAAAGATTCTTCTGCAACAGTAGATAGTGAGGAAAAGAAATTCCTGGGAAAAAAGCTTTTCGTCCATTTCTATCAACAGATTGCTCTCATTTGCAGCTAGCTGCCCCCCAGTTATTTGGTGCTTTCGTTCGTTTTCAGAAAGATGAACAATAACTGTTATTGACATTGCAATAATGTTTTTGTTTTATGCACTGGCTTTAGTGATGCAGCTGAAATTTTAATATAAACAGAACCTTCATTTTATTTTTAATATTTTCAAACTATGATGTTTTGCATATAGGTTGGTCCTCTATTAAAAATTGGAAATTTTTTCCAAAAATATCTGCTTAAACATGGAAATATACAGGGTGTAAAGGAAAGTCCCTTTCCCCTGAAATAAATTGCTAATGGAGCAAGCTAAAGCTATGCAGTTAAGGTAACGGAAATCTAGCGGCCATCTAGCGGAAATTATAGGAGTTAAAAATTTTATTTAAAAAAACTAAGTTATGCTTAGGCTTACCATACATCCGGGTTTACCCCGGACAGTCCGGGGAAATGTCCTGGGTCGAAAAATGTGCGGGGTTTCATACATTTAGAATTTCCCAGTCAGTTTTAGGTAAAAATCCCAACCAAGCTGTTTAAAATTGCGTTTTTTTACATTTCTAATGTCTGTTTTACTTCAGAAAACTTACTTTCTGTTAATTTTGTGATAAAAATTAAGTAAATCAAACAATTTCTGAAAAAGTAATCTTGAAGGAAAATATAAAATCTGATATTTCTATTAAATGGTTATTAGTTAGAATAGTTTTTTCTTAGTTTTTAATCTTTGGTAGTTTTATATAGGACTTATTAAGAAATTTCAAAACTATGTCCAGGGTTGGACCCGAGAAAATATGGTAAGCCTAGTTATGCTAAAATAGTAAACTACGAAATTGTAAGAGCATCATCAGTTTAGTAGGAAAAGACACCTTAAGCAAAAAAAATATCTTGAATAGAACCCCTAAAACGCATGCTCAATTAGGTTGAATTTACGTAGATTTTAAGTCTTAAAACGCTCCTCACGAGGCGAAAATGAAAAATTTTCAATCTAATTAGCCAAGAATACTTTTAGTCATTTACTTAAGTCATTAAATTGAAAATTTTTCATTTAAAAAGATTTTCGGCCTGACCATGAAAATGATAACTTATGGTTTAAAGAACTGTTTATTTTTCAACATTGCTTCCTTTTAAGCTACCTCACTTCTTATACGGACAGTCTGGTCATATTTTCCACTCTTTTGGGGTTGCTTCTGGAATTTCGTCAAAAAAACCTATTCAACTCACAATTACCTAATTCGAAGAAAAACGGTGTCCAGAGAGAAAAATTGTCACTTTGGGGGAGAGATAGAAGTTTGAGGATTCCAAATCTGGGTGACAGGATGGGTGTTTTTAAAATTTTTTATCCAATAGGTCTTTTTTTCTCGGAAAATCTTAGCAACCGTAATTATATTTATAGCCTTCCCCCTATAATTCATGGGCAAAATTTTCCTGAAATCATAGAATTATTACGACATGACTTTGCCAGCTGATAGGACCTTTTTGTGCTGAAAAACTGATTTTTATCCATTGCATTGATTATTATTTTACTTAAAAGTTCTGAGTTATGTCCATGTTTGCCTATAGACGTATAAAATAGCTATTATTTTTTGAAAATCGTGTTAAAAATCGCATTTAAGTCGTCATGTCAATGCACTTTAGTGCAGCAGTTTGGATTCGCAGCACCCATCTTGAGCAGTGTTTTCAAGTGCAATTGTGCAAAAAATAATTTGCGTGTTCCTTTGATACCCCTAGACTTAGAAATGTTCCCACCTTTCATCAATCTTCTAGGGGGGACTTTTCGATGATTTCCAGCATGGTCGCTCTTTTTGAACTTTTTCCACTATGGTTCTTAATTAACGCTCTCAAACCCAAATTATCTTCGACGCTAATTTTTTCACTGGCAAAACAAAGCTACAGTCCCTTTACACATTTCTGAACTTAGAATTACTTTAATTTTGTGACATTGCTTCTTTTAAAAGAATTTTATCACAGCTTGATACTTGCTTTTTCTCATTGTTGAGAATAGGCTCACCTAACTCTTAATAAATTGCCGACAGCAGTATTCCCATCAGAACAACCCAAAAAATTAATAAGGCCCTTTTGCTTTTTGACAATCTCATCCCTGAATATTACAATTATGTGTGCAGATTTTGGTGTTAAACCAAGTTTGGGTTCTATTTTAACAATAAATTAATATGAAGAGTTAATACATTAAAACTGGATTGACTGCTTTTTCCTTGCCTTGCTAGTTTTGAAGTTCCTTGCCAATGGCAAGTGGAAAATTTTGCATCCTTGTCTAATTGGTGTAAATTTTGTTCTTTTTAATGTCTAAAATTAGAAATTGCTAGTGCTTATGTTTTCAGCCCCTAAGTATGCATCACATTTACATATGCTGTCTAATGTCCCTTTTTTGTGCTTTGAATATATTTTGTTTGCCTACATAATCACATTTCTTAAAATGTTAATAAAACTGTCTTAATTTCTTGATTTAATCAACTTTTTTTCTTTGTATTTATTGTAGGAGGTGGATCCAGAAGCTGCTTTAAATGTGGTGAGGAGGGCCATATGTCGCGAGACTGTCCAAATGGGGGTAGTGGAGGAAGATCTGGTGGAGGGGGATCTAGGGCATGTTTTAAATGCGGAGAGGAAGGACATATGTCAAGAGATTGCCCCAGTGCTAGCAGTGGTGGCGGTAGGAGCAATGCTTGTTTCAAGTGCGGTGAGGAAGGTCACATGTCCCGAGATTGCCCTAACGGTGGAAGTGGCGGCGGCGGCGGTAGGAGCAACGCTTGTTTCAAGTGTGGCGAGGAGGGTCACATGTCCCGAGATTGCCCTAACGGTGGAAGTGGTGGCGGTAGGAGCAATGCTTGTTTCAAGTGTGGCGAGGAGGGTCACATGTCCCGAGATTGCCCTAACGGTGGAAGTGGCGGCGGTGGCGGTAGGAGCAACGCTTGTTTCAAGTGCGGCGAGGAAGGTCACATGTCAAGAGATTGCCCTAACGGTGGAAGTGGCGGTGGCGGCGGTAGGAGCAATGCTTGTTTCAAGTGCGGCGAGGAAGGTCACATGTCCCGAGATTGTCCTAATGGTGGAAGTGGCGGCGGTGGTGGTGGTAGGAGCAATGCTTGTTTCAAGTGCGGTGAGGAAGGTCACATGTCCCGAGATTGCACTAGCGAGGGAAGTGGCAATAGGGGCTCTGGCTGTTTCAAGTGCCATGAGGAAGGCCATATGGCCAAAGATTGCACCAAAGAAGTTTTGGATGAAGATGGTGAGTAAACTTATTTTTAATTATAGTAGGATGACTTGTACCCTTAAATTTAAGAAAAAATTAAAAGTTTTAAAAAATAACAATTCATTGTTAATGCATTTTTAAATTAGCAAAATAAGAAAGGGGTGGCATTTTATGTCGGTTAATTGTTTAAAAAACCAAGTTACTAGAACTGTCGACTGTTCTGGGTGACCCATTGCACCTTTTCACCATGGCAGAACTTTCAAATCTGTATCTCCGGTTTCTTTCATTCTCTATTCTACTTAAATTTTATAAATTACCTTCAACAGTGTTAAACTAGCTTCACAAAGTTAAGATTTGGAAACTATTTGTTTGGGTCTTAATATTTATTAGCTTTTTTCTAAATTCGACCTAATGCAAAAGAACTGTTAATAATGACTGCTTTCTCTTTAGGCAAACCTAGACCCCCTATTTACATACCACCTGAACCTGAGGACAATGAAGAAACTATGTTTGAAGGTGTGCCTACAGGGATAAACTTTTCAAAATATGATACCATTCATGTGGATGTCACTGGCACCAATCCTCCTCGGCCAATTGAAACTTTTGAATCTGCTGGACTTAGTAGACATTTACTACAAAATATCGAAAGATCAAAATATTTAAAGCCAACTCCAGTTCAAAAATATGCCCTTCCTATTGTTCTTGGTAAAAGAGATCTTATGGCTTGTGCACAAACTGGTTCTGGAAAAACTGTAAGTAAATTTTGTCTATTCTATGTAATAAGTGTCAATGTTAAAGGATATATTCCATAGAGTTAGTACAAATATAGACAGCTTACAATGCATGTGATTTTTCTGCTAATTAGTGGAAATCCGCTAATTTTAGAGGTGTTGGGAATCGGAATCTCATTTGTGTGCAGAATCAATATTTCAAAGCAGGAAAAAATCTGAATATTTTGTTTACTGAGTGGACATAAAGTGTAAACCCTGTTGTTTAGGGTCAAATTTCAAAATTCTGAGATTGAGTTTAGTAAAATGAGAATCCTATCTAAAAAGTATAAAAAAGCTTATTTGAACCTATTGTGTGGGATAGAGATTTGAATTTGGGCCCATCCCGAAATTAATTTATATACCACTAGCTTATCTAGCTAGACGCTTCTAAAAAATTTCAGATAATTTCTTTCTTGAGCAATCACATGCCTGCTTACTCTTCTCAGTAAGGCAACCCTGCATGTCGAAAAGAGTCAAACCTGTGTGAGTGGCAGAAAGAAAATTTAAACATTGGAGGTCTTGTAGGCGGGTGGAATTTGTGGTATAAAATCTGCTCTTCTTCCCAGAAAAACTGAATAAAAGATACCGACAATTTGAAACTCGAGAAAAAGCAATGGCGAATCAATCAGTGAAGAAAAAATTTCTATCTCAATTAGTTTTTTACCTGAAATTTTTTTAAACTGTGAATTCGGAAAAAACAATTTAAAACTATTTTTATAATGTTGCAGGGAATTTCTTTTTTTAAAAAAGCTTCACACAATATAATATGAACCCTCCTAATTCGATACAAGTGATTTCGGATTCGTTTAAACAAGTATTTAAGGGAGAGAATTGCTGATTAATAGTAGTGATGGGCAAAATCGATAATTTTAGGTATCGAATACATATAGGTATCGAATACTTTGGTATCGAATACTTATAGGTATCGAATACTTATAGGTATCGAGTACTTTTAGGTATCTAGTACTTTTTTTCAATGTCGGGAAATGAACCTGAAGGGACAATTTTTTTAGGGCCTATCCATAATCAGACTAATATTCAAAAAACTGAAAGCGATCCATCAAAAAGCCCCGTAGCTACGGGCCTGGAGGTAGATAGAGGCGAAGGATTTGGCGGGGGAAAAACCTAGCCGAGTCAAATTTCTCTCGCGGATGATTAACGACTTGGGTTTGAGCGTTGCAAAATGAAAACGGAAACAGGCTGCATTTGATCTACTGTATGTATTATAAAGATTACTTCATTGAAAAATTTAAAACGAAATATGTCAATAAAGTATCGATACTTTTGTGGGTATCGAATACACTCGATACCTATAGGTATCGAGTACTTAAGTATTGGGTATCGATACCTGCCCATCACTAATTAATAGTGGTCGAGGTAGGAACTGGAAGTTGGCAAAGCTTGGCGGGCGTTTTTGTGGTAGTTTCTTTACGATTGAAAAAGCCACGCGAAAAATCGAAAACGCCAAAAGAGGGATTGTGAGTGGCAGAGCGAAATGGGAGACCGGCCATGCTTAGAACAGCAGAGCAGATGTTTAAGCTCTCTATATTAGTACTAACTCTATTATATATTCTAATGATGGAAATGGTTCTGGCAATTATCTTCAGGTGGGGAATAATTCGGGTTTTAGTCAAGCTAATAGACTTTTTAAAATGGCATACTTAAACCTACAGTGCTACAATGCCCAGACACTCTAGAAGTAAAACTGCCAGATTAGATGATATTTAATTGAATTTAAAGATATTTATTAATATTTTGTTGTATCTTGATGCATTTATCTGTTTCTCTTTCAGGCTGCATTCTTACTTCCCATGTTAAATGCTATGTTAACTGATCCTGATCTTCCTAATAACGCAAATAAAAGCACGCAAGAACCATGGGCTGTTATTGTTGCCCCAACAAGAGAATTGGTTATTCAAATTGGCTCAGAAGCTCGTAAATTTGCTTATGACTCTATAGTAAAAGCTGATGTCCTGTATGGTGGTACATCTACAAGTTATCAATCCAATAGAATCAAAAAAGGGTGCCACATTCTAGCTGCAACTCCAGGTCGCCTTCTAGACTTTCTAGATAAGGACAAGGTAATACCAGTGTTTTTGTTGGAAAGTATATTGGTGAATTTCCTTAGTTGGCCAATTGCTATGATAGGAATTCTCAATTTTAGATATTTTTGTCTTGTGTTTAATCAACTTTTAAAAATTTAAATAAAAGTTAAACTAGTTTTCTCTTAATATATATAAACTGCCAAACAGTTTCCTGATAAACATGTTATTACTGATCCTTAATAACCCATTTTTAATACCAAAGTGGTTGAATTCTTTTGAGGATGCCATGTGACCTTTTGGAATTTCTAAAATTCTTAATTTTTTTTAAGATAAGAGTTAATGTTGTAGTTAAAGCAATGACATAGGCAGTTCATTACTTGATTAAGAGCTCGATGCTGTGAAGAAAACTTACAAAAATCATTTAAATGAACGAACTGTTTCTAGTAAAAGTATAGCTTTATTAATTTTTGTGGTAATAGGATCCTATAACTGTTGTATTGAGAAAAATAAAGTCCGTTTGAAAAGGTAATACTTTGTAAAGGGTCCATTTTTAAGGTAAAATATTTGGTGAAGAGTCCAAAATAGACCCAAATTTCTTCAGACTGCTGGTTTCTCCTGTTTAAAATTCAAAGTGGTCAGCCAAAAGATAAGGAAGCTTGAATTTTTTATTAAGTGCAGTGAACTGGGTTTTGTGAGGATTGCAAAGCTATATGAAAGCAGTTCTCTAGAAGTGCGGACACGTGCCCTGCTACGTACCAAGCGCATTGCAGCGAAAGCAGTTAACAGGGGTTGGTAAGCAAAAGCAGGGAGATGTAGCTCTCTAGTTATTTTTAGTGGTGATGATGGTTTGATCTTTTCATTGAACACCAGTTAACTAAAATATCCTGTTTTTATTTCTAGGTGTCTTTCTCTCAGCTTAGATACTTAGTGCTGGATGAAGCTGATCGAATGTTGGACATGGGATTTGCTCCTGCTATCCGAAGGATGGTTGAACATTCCTCTATGCCTGAGAAAGGTGTTAGGCAAACTCTGATGTTCAGTGCCACATTTCCTGAAGACATTCAGAGGATGGCATCTGAATTTCTGAATGACTATTTGTTTTTAACTGTTGGTATGGTTGGAGCCGCTAATGCTGATGTGGAACAAACTTTTTTTAAGCTTTCTCAGTTCGATAAACGTGACAAGCTTCTAGAAATCCTGAAAGAATCTGGTATGTATTTTTTATTGGAATATATTGCAAGCTACAAAGTTTTTCATTAAATAAATTTCAACTACGTCATTCCATAAGCCCTAGGCAAATAAATGATGGGGGCGGGGTCCAACTTGGAAAATTTTTTTAATAATGGCATGTCAAAAATATTAGTTCTTTTTATGGGGTTAAATGGCGCCCTTCTATTACTGAGAATAGAAGGGCAAAGGAATTTATTCACAGAACCACGATTGGGAAATGCTACATTAAAATTAAATATCTTGGTTCTTGCGTATTATGCTGTTGACTGTGACACCAGGGTTGCCACTGGCAACTAAAAAGCGACTATTTTAAAGGGCTTGGCGACTATTTCCGTGAAAAAACGGCCAGAAGCGACTAATTTAGACATTTCTGGAACTATTTCTTCAATTTTAGCGACTATTTTACTCCTTTCCAACGAGTTCAATATTCATTTCGCCGGTTTCGCTTGCGCGTCCAGTGACGTCATTGCTTTGATCTTTCCCCTCCGCGTTGAATAAAAAACGTTCTCGTGCATTTTCGCCGATCCCAACCGCTTCGCTCAACGGAGGCTCATGCGCATGCGTGGGAACTTCTCCGTTTGTGCCTCCTTTCTTCGCTTCCAGGCGCGGGCATAAATTTATACTTTTGCAGGGTTCGTACGCTCCTTGAAAAGGAATTTCATTTTCAAGCATTATGGAAACTCCTTGAATTTGGGTTGCACTCCTTAAAAACTCCTTGACTATGTTTTCATCATGAACATTTCTTTTTTAAGTTTATCTCCTTTATAAAATAGGTTTCAATCCGCAGCGTTTAGTCTGTTAAAAAGTCGGAAAAATCGCGATTTTTCGCATAAGTTTCGGGTTTTTTGCAAGAGTTCTGTTCTTTGCGCGACTTTCGAGGACGGCCGCGGGTGCCGATTCAAGTTGGGTTCTTCTTGCGTCATTATTGCGATGTAGAAAAAACAACTTTACCGTAATTAGAAGCCCACAAGTCCGATGTTCCGCAAATCGGGAAAATAACGATTTTTCGCGACAGTTCCGTTTTTCCCGCGACTGCTTTTCCTACAGACGTCTGTTGAAGTTAGCTCAGTGTTTCCCAACGTGGGGCGCACGCCCCACCGGGGGGCAATATCATTTTCTAGGGGGGCAACTTTAAAATTTTCAACCAAATTGCCTCCCAGGTGGGGCCAATCCTGGGGGAAAATTAAAAAAAAACTTTTTAAAAAGAAGTTTATCAAAATCTGATCTTATTATCCTATCTGAGAATGTATGTCTGAAATCTGGACCCAGTATGTATCAAAACCTTGTTGATACCCTGTTTTTAGAGTATAATTTCCAAACCTTTTCTGGGGGATGACCCAAGATCTCTTTGTTTTTAGCAAGGTTATATTTGAAACTTTTTTACATTAGGTTCATCAAAATGCAAATCTTACCTAAAATTTATATAAAAAATGTCCCAACTAGGGGTACCAAACAAAAAATCTGCTTTCTAGAGTCAAATTTCCGAAAATTTGCTGGGGGAGGATCCCCAGACCCCCCTTGGTACTTAGAACTTAATTACACATAACTTGATTTAGTTCTTTAGCATGTAAATTCTACCCAAAAATGTTTTGAAAAGCTTCATTAAATTTATTAAATATACATAGGAGGAAGGGGATAAGAAATAATTTTGGCTTCCTCTCAAAATATATTTCTATATATGCCACACTGAGACCGGGGGGGGCATGGAAAATTTAGAAAGGCTTTGGTGGGGCATGGACCGAAAAAGGTTGGGAAACACTGATAGTTAGCTTAAACGGCGGTGCAGAAAAAACAACTTTACTTTGCTCAGAGCAGCCTGATAAGTCAAATATGATTATTTTTTTCTCTATGCTAGTCAGTATTTTCAACTTATAAGAGGCTTTTCTAAGTTGTAAATTTTTACTGAAAGGTCGCTTTGTATCAACTTAATAAGACAATACAGTTTTTTTTTCAAATTGTTCTTATGATAGCATACTTTAATTGAGCTCTTTGAAAAGTCTACAATAAAGATTTTTTTTCCATGTGATGTCCTATTTCCTCCATTCCTTTCACATATATTTATTTGTGGAATTTTTAAAAATTTGTAATGTCAAGAGACAAATTTTGCTATTTGGTAAATTTTTGGCAACTATTTTTGCTACTATTTTGTTGATTTCGAGCCACTATTTTTGTTACTATTTTGTTAAATTTAGGCAACTAAAGCAACTATTTTTGTCTTAAAAATCAGTGGCAATCCTGTGACACTGAATCTGGAAACGTTTAAAATCCCTTTGACTGTTCTATAACTGTACGGTTGAATTTAACGGCTGCTTAAAGGTTGACAGTATATTACACAAGTACCAATTTTTTAAAAGAAAGGATTTTGTTCCATTCTTCATGATTATATCATCAACCTAATTAATGAAAGTTTTCTTCTCTTAAAGGTACTGATCGAACTCTAGTGTTTGTAGAGCAAAAACGTAACGCAGACTTCACTGCATCCCTCTGTTCTCAAAACAATATCCCCACTACAAGCATTCATGGGTAAGTAGCCCTTATGACTAAAATTGGCAGATTTTTGTGGTTATGCTGAAAGTGTAACTAATATAATACAATAAAGTTATGGGTTATCAATAGGAACTTAAAAACAGAAGTATTATGTTGAGAATAAACTCCAACAATCTACTGAATTCCAGTTTTCAAGGATTTAAATATTTTTAAAAAGAAGGAATTTAGCATTACTTTTCTATATATGAATGTATGTCTGTCTTTATAGTTTTTAAAGTTTTCCCACCCACATTAACTATTAAACTTTACCTCGTTGCTCTACTCACTCCCGGGAAGGTTTCTGAATAAAAATAATTTAAAATCGAAGCGTCCCAACAACTTTTTTGGTCAATTTTATGCTTAAAACCCCATTTTTCATGCCTAGCTTCAGGGCAAAACCACATTGTTCTAAATATAACAAAAAATATATAATATTAATTGTTGTAGGCATAGCATTGATTATTGTAGACGGAAGCCAACTATTCCGGAATTTGCGTAATCATTCCGCATTTAGGCCCCGAATTCCGCAATTACGGATAAAGCTAGAAAAACTACGGAAACTACGCTAATTATATTTTCATAGCTGCCAACTCTTCCGTTTTAGCCGGAAGATTTCCGTTTTTTAAGAGAATCTTCCGTCATCCGTTTTTCAATCAATTTCTTCCGTTTTTTGTCCAAATAATTTAAGCAGCCTATTTTTGCAAAGGACAGATAAAAATTTTCTAAAAAAGACCGAATCTTGCGCATCAGGCCTCAAGAAATTAACACTAATAATAAAATATATAAAGAAATAAATTTGATTGGATCTGAAATTAGTTTTTTTTAATGTGTGTGTGTGTAAAATTAGTTAGGTTAGTGTGCTCATTTGATATTAAATTTGTTTTTCTTTGATTTTTGAACTGAAAGAAATCCATTCATGCTACCTATTAACTTAGGTTATAGTTACTATGGTAGATAGTATGGATTATGAAAAAAAATACCATGGGTACCTTGATTTTTAAAATCTTCCTTTTTTTACAATCGCAATGTTGGCAGGTATGTATTTTAAAGACAAAGTATTAAATTTTTCTTTCAACTCTGTTTTTAGCTTCAATCCTTTCAATACATATTTTTTTACTTAGAGTTGCAGCGAATAAAACGATAATTGCTAGTAGCTGATGAGATGGGCAATAAGAAGGGGGAATCATTCGGAATATTCTAATCTGCAATGGATGATTGATTCATGGAAGAAAAGGGCCTTTTCTCAAATATTTGCGTTTTCAGGACTTTTCTAAAACTTATCAAAAGATTTGGTCATTTTTCTATGTGCATAAAGCGTGGCGTCGTTCGATAAGCCGATTAGAGATAAGCGTTGTCTCAGGTTGGCAACCCTGTTGTAGATTAAAATCCATTCTTATAGCATAAACATAAAAATCTATCATTTATTTCCACATTAAAACTGGCGAAGCCCATCTGTAACACACCTGAATAATTTTTTTTAAAAATGGACTGGCGAAGCACATCTCTAACGCACCAGATGATAATTATTGAAAAGTACTAGCGCGTCAGCCCTAGTAATTGATAACCATAAGATTGGGTTAACTCTTTCTTATGCCCATTTAAATTGTAAAAAGTTCTGTATATCCCCTTAACTGATTGTTTGTTACCTTGCAGTGATCGTCTTCAAAAAGAACGAGAGGAAGCTCTGAGAGATTTCCGCTCTGGCAAAATGCCAGTTCTGGTTGCTACTGCTGTGGCTGCTAGAGGTCTCGATATTCGAGATGTGCGCCATGTAATAAACTACGATCTCCCACAAACTATTGATGAATATGTTCATCGCATTGGTAGGACTGGACGAGTGGGCAATATTGGAAAGGCTACCAGTTTTTATGATCCTGAGAGTGACAGACCTCTTTCCAGGTCGTTGAAGAAAATTTTAATTGATGTAAGTTATAAGTTCATTGATGGAATAGTAGTTGTGTGCACTAATGCTAAACAAGCTAGCCTTAAATTATTACTTATTTTCAAAAATTTCTTTCAATTTGTTTTCCCAATTGATTTTCAAACTATTTTTGTTGTAGTTAAATGTAATTTTAATTAACATGTTTGTATTAATTCTTTTACCTCCAGGCCCAACAAAATATTCCTGATTGGCTGTCGGACGAAGCCAATGAAAGCTGTGATGGAAGCTCGTTTGGAAGGGGCAATTTTAATTCTAGGGATGTCCGTAGCAAGGTATGTTAAAGCTAATTTCTTTTATGCTAAAGCTGTGAGGGCACAATATAGGCAATTAAGCACAACTAATTTAGCTAGATTGACAAAGGCTCCTACTTTTCTGAGGTAACCTTGTAAATCTGGTTTGTTTAGAAGAATAAATTCCAGGTTTTATCCAAATTTTGGAACTCGACAAAAGCACAAAATCTGGCCCAGTAAAAAAATTGTAGTGCTGCTGCATTAATAACATCCAGGGGTGGAAAATCTGCGCTGAAATTGTTTACCTGCTCCGAAAATGGAAAAATTCCCATTTTTGCGCCAAAAACGCGATAATCCATTGAATCTGAATTGGTAACCCTGAAAATCCAACTGATGAGAAAAGAACCAATCCTCAGCCACATGATAGATTCTCTTCCCATTAGGATCACTATGAAACGGGGTGGGAATAGGACGATTGTAACGGAGTATAGTATGTAATTCGTTGATTTGATTTTTGGCAGTGTTTTTCGATGATAAGAAACCACAAAGTAACAAAAAATACGAATATCTAAGAATTTTAAAGCAACTGAGTGGAGTGTTGTCTCAGTTCGAGAGTAACAAAGCTGGTTAAGGCTCTTTTATCATCTTAGTGATGAACAACCTGTGGCCTGCGAACTAATTTGATATTTCAGGGGTGCAGAATATGCCCGAATGAGGTTCGAGGGAAATTCAAGCAGCTCTGAGGAAATTTTTGCCCAATATAGAAAGAAAAACTTAAAAAATTCAATCATCATTAGTAGTTGACAAACAGATATTTTGGGTAGTGACTGCATCATAACCTCCATTTTCAATGGAAATCAAGTGAAAACTGGAGTTACGGATTTAGAGTGGGAAAAACTATGGATCTGAGCTAAGATTGGTTTTCTTAGAGAATACCTGAAATTTGGCATTTCCTTGCTTTTCGATTGGTATGCAGGAACGACAACGTAATCGTGGCAGGATGGGTAATTTTCACTATAAATTACATTTTTGTTTAATCTCATCGATTTTCTTAACTAAAAATTGAGTTAATTAAGGAGAAATTTACAGGTAGCTTAAATTTGAGAAAAATAGACAATTTTTCATATTTTAAGAAAAGGCTCTTCTGAGCTAAGATTATAAGTGTGTAAGAAATACTAAAAATAAGGGTATAAAGATAATTTAAATATAACTCATTTTGGAGAAAGTTAATTGTGTTCTGGGAAATATCTGGCTCTGAAACATTTTCTGCACCCCTGGGATATTTTAGATAATCCCTAAATTTTGTTACTTTTCCAGTTAAGTTGTCTGTCTCATTGGTTTATTAAGGGTGCAGAACGTTTTGAAAGTAATTGTCTTCAGGCATAAAAATTTTCTTTAAATCTCAAAACTATCTGGAATTTAGGATTCCTGCTAAGTTTTCCCTAGATTTTGAGTTAGTAAGTAGCACCCCTGTTTTATCTAAATTGCAGTTGCAATTGAAATGCAGTAGCTAGTACTCAACTTGTAATTTAAAAATGAACACAAGTGCAGGCACGAAATCAGATGAATATTCCTTTTTACAATTTTAATAGATTTTGTAAAAACAAGATTTCAAAATATATATAAAACTTTTAACTTGCCATGTAATGCTGCACCCAAGTTTCATTTTTAAAGTAAGCTTAATGGTTTTATACTTTATTCTTAAGTTAAATTTTTCCAGAAAAATCATTAATTTCTGTTATGGTAATGGAGCAAGAACCATGATTTATATTTAAATCGTTTTAGACAGCCTATAGTTGTATTTTATGCACGATTTTGTTATTTACTTTAAGGGGATGTTTTTGTTTATTCATGGACTATGTTTTAGGATTTTATCTCAATTATTTGTGCTTCGAAGTTCTACTATGAACTATATAAAAAGCCAGCTTAAGTTTTAAATCGTGACTGGAAAAAAGTGGGTGTGCTTCTATGAAAGTACTCCTATTTTTCCCCCCGTTAGGTTGGCAGCTATGCCATAGTTACGCTCTTCAAGCAGCCAATAGTAAGCCTTTTTCGTCACTTTGACGAGGATAGTTGCTATGGTTACCGATCAGTGGTGGGGGAAGGAAATATTTTCAAGTGCCAGTTCAAAATGAACATAGTATAGTGTGTTAGGGGACATCCATAAATTACGTGAAGCGTTTTTTCCAAAATCTGGATCCCCCTTGGTGAGATTTTGCTGGACCCCCCCTCCCCCCATGTGAGATTTACCTGCAATTTTTTAAAAATAATTTGCAGTATCTTATCTGTGTATTCCTCTCTCATACTTAAAAAAGAAAATCGTAAAATTTCTAACTTAAAAAGTTGACGTGAGATTTTAATCGACCCCCCTCCCCCCTGGGTGAGATTTTTCAAGACCCCTCCCCCCTTTTTGACCTCACATAATTTATGGATGTCCCCTTATGGGCTATGTGATAAATCTGGGAATTAATAATGCCAGTGTGTTACAGTCAAAGTGATAAATGTCATTGAATTTTTTGGGCATTATTAATATTCCTTGGTTTAACACTGCCCGCGACTTATACATTAGCAAGGTTGTTATTTAAACTTATTAACTCCTTTTTAGGGACGTGGTCGTCAGATAGATTCAAATGATGCATTTGATAACAATACCGGTGGAGCAACATTTAATGAACCTAGTGCCGACATCGATGAAGATTGGGGTTAAAACAAACTTGTGTTTTTTTTGTGTTTATGTGTCTGTTTGATTTTGCTTTCTTGTATATTATGTAAAATAAGAAAAGCAAATATATTTTCAATTTATTCAAGTATTGATTGTGTCTTTTAGTGGATTTCATTTAAAACATATCGTAGTCGAATTCTGTATCCACCAATACATCAATTTGTCCAACAATTTTCATCTTCTCTTCAACCTCATCTTCTGGTACAGTTGGTTGGTCTGAAGACTGTTCTTCCCTCTTCTTTCTACCTAAGTAAACAGGAGTCTGTCGAATGCCCTAAGAAAAAATAATTTTTTGTTCAACCACTCAGTTTATGAAACCGTGTAAAAATTAGTGATGGGCAAAATCGATAATTTTAGGTATCGAATACTTATAGGTATCGAGTACTTTTTTTTCAATGTTGGGAAATGAACCTGAATGGACCATTTTTTTCCTAAGGTTTATCGATACTCGATCTGAAATTAAAAAACTAAAACCGATCCATCAAAAAAGAATAATAATAATATATTGTGCAGAATAAGTGAAGTCACCACTATTTAATTTAATAATTTATAAATAACATATTTTAATTCATTAATGAGATTGAAGTTTAGGACACTAAAAACTCACTTATCTAACACAGGAAGTTCTTGTCAATTATTATTATCCATTTCAATGGACTACAGTAATCTAAAATTAACTTTCAATATATTTAACTGGTGTGTATTATTGATTTAGCAATATTTTTCGAAGAAATTCGTGTTATGAAGCATTAATTTCTTGAAATGTAAAATAAACTGATTTTTTCCGCGTTACTGAATAGTTTGTTTTCAAAGCCTAAAGAATCAAAACAAAATTAAATTTAGTTGATTAGAATTATATGCAGTTAAAGTCACAGATAGCAGGAATACAAAATAAATAAAACATGCTTATTAACTACTTGTTTGTTTTGTCACATTTGTTTTGCACCCACCAGATATCCTCTTATCTCTACTTTTTTTAAATGAGATATTTCTTGAAAACTTCCTTCTACACAAATTCTATTAACTTATATGGAACTTCATAAACAGTTCCCGTTTTTACTCCTTTTTGCTTTTAAAATAAAATTGGTAATCTAAAATTTCAAAATCATCGAAATACATACTCACCAGTAAATAGTAATGAAATGAATACATAAATAAAAAACCTAAATTATCTATAATTAATTTGAATATAGTTTATTTTATGGTTGCCTATATACATAGGTGGTTAATCAACGAATTCAATTAGTAATTACATAATAGTATTGAAGATGTTAATTACACCACGTGAATTATAATCGTTAAAACATAATGTATTATATTTACAAAACCTAACGAATACTGGTGACTATTCTAATTAACCATTAATTGGTGCCAACAAAATATGGACTGTTCGTTTAAAAATATTCAGTAAGCAATCTTATGTCAACAGCAAGTAATTGATAAGATTCGATTACTTAAGTACTGATATCGGAAAAAGTACCCGCAGCTTTGATAAAATTACTGATCTCGAAAAAAGTATCAAGTTCAAACTTTATACTAATACTCATATACAAAGTGGGAACAGTCGAGTCGAGAGGTGGATAGAGGCGAAGGATTTGGTGGGGGGGAAAAACCTGGCCGCATCAAATTTCTCTCGCGGATGATTAACGACTCAGGTTTGAGCGTTGCAAAATGAAAACAGAAACAGGCTGCGTTTGATCTACAGTAGGTATTTTAAAGATTATTTCATTGAAAAATTTAAAACTAAATATGTCAATAAAGTATAGATACTTTTTTGGGTATCGAATACACTCGATACTTTTAGGTATCGAGTACTTAAGTATTTGGTATCGATACCTGCCCATCACTAGTAAAAATCGGAGCTAATTTGAATTACTTACATCTTGACACTTTTGCAGCATACATTGTGCTTGTGCTGGTGTCATGTTTCTGGGGAAAGCAGTCTGGGAGAAAGGAAATTTAATAGCTCAAATAATTATCCAAAAATCATTTTAGAAATGCTACACAGGGTGTCAGCAAGTAATTTTACGTGGGGTCTAAATAAATTTTATTGAGGTCCAGAGAAAAAGGTTATTAATTCGCATTTTTACATAGATGTAATTTGAGTAGTACGAGCTGGTAGAAGTCCTTTATTAATGAAATTATGTCCTATGAAACTTGAAATCTGAAGATATTAGTTCTAAATTTCAGTACTTATTGTCTACCGTCAGAAGGCAGTCGAAAACCGGTTTTCTCTGCCTTCCACAATGCAAAGAAACCGGTTTTTCTCCGCCAAGCAACGATAGACAAATAATACATGGCAGATTTTTCCAAGGAATAAAACTTGCCCAAAAATAAAACAGCTTTAACTTAAAATTTAAGGACCTGTTTGATTATATTTTATGGAATTTAAACAGAAAATCTAGATTAGGGGAAAATAAGATGGTTCAAATATTTTGCTATTTTTGAAAATTGCACCCATGGCTACCTTAATTAAATTGTTATAAAAACAAACATGTTAATTGCTGTTAAAACAGTTACACCTTTCAGCAAAATTGCTTATAAATTCAAAATATTTTTTGAAAATCATTTTTATTTAAATCCTATTAAGATATTAACCTTAGTTTTTACCTACTACAAAGTAAAATAATAGTTTTAGTTATTTTACTTCTGTGAAAGGAATAACCTATTAACTGAAGAGAATGGCACCTAGAATGTGGAATTATGTAAAAGGTATAAAGGTCAGTTCTATTAGCAACAATATTACTTAGAAGAATATGTCTACTTACGTTTCCAAAGCAGCTGAAGGACTAAAAAGCAAAGAAAAGTATTAAAATACATCAAAGAAAATTAAGTTTATTTCTGTTAGCAGTAGTATTTACTTACATAACCTTGAAGTGCCAAGAAAGGACAGTTAACACATTGGCTCTATAGAAGAAACGTGTGTTAAAAACAGTTAAATTTATAAATAGGTCTTAAATAGTGTTTATTTGATTACTATATCCACTTACTGGAATGAATGAACTTGTTGATTGATAACAAATGCGATATACCTGAAAGAAATTTTAAAAAGTCAAAAGCTTTTATGGAAGTTGTCAAATTTTTTTACTGCTCATAATTTCATCTAAAAAATGATATGAAAATTTAATGAACTTATTCGTAGAAGTTGAAATGTAAATACTCCAAGACTTGTAGGACATAGTTGGTGAAAAAGGGGAACATACCTTTGTTCAACATTTTTTAATTTTTATTTAACATCAGTGTGGTACAACCTTCAGCTGCACGAGATCCACTCAAATTTTATCATAGGAAGGTGAGGGCCAGAGAACAGAAAATAATTCAATTCAAAACTTAATGCAGTGCAAGTCCAGTTTATTTAAAGTTTCCATTTTAATGAATTACTCATAAAAGGCTCATTCACGCTGTTCGTCCTGAATGATTCACTCCTGTGAATTGCTAGTTGGGATAGAAAAGTTGAGAGTAAAATACCAATTCACACTGGATGATTCCTCCTAAGTGTAATGAAATGATAAGTCTGAATAAGCTTTAACCCTTTATACAGGGTGTCCCATAAATGTTGGGTCACACTTCTAGGGGGATAGTAGACACTTAGACGAGTCAGAATCTCATAGGATTTGGGGGGCCCAGGGAGTTGAAAATGGAGCGACACCCCAAAATAATAATTGAAAAATTCTATTTGTAGAACTACTATTGGTAAAAATTTTATTATGGATTCAAATTTTGTTTAATATGATCTTTAAAATTATCTTAAGTTTTCACTTTAAAATTTGTTTTATTATGAAAAAAGTTAAAAAACAAAAAATGCGAACCCTGCCAAAACTTTATTTTGTATTTCGAAATCCTTTCTTTTGATTTGATAATATGAAAGATCATAGTTGAAAAGTCCAAAGTTTCACGTAAATACCATCAATATTAAACGCTTGAGATCCTGTTAAAGTTTTTTTTTTGCGTGCGAAAACAGATGTTCAGGAAACAGCTATAGAAAACTGTTAGCGCACGCATAAAACAAACTTTAAAAGGATCTCAAGCGTTTATGACGATCAATTTAAATCTAAAACTTGAAAAATTGAATTCTGGTAGATCTCGTAGCTTTTATATTTTTTTGTGTGGACTTTGTATACTGATACCATTTTTATGTCCTTTTAAAAGGGGTTCTTTCTGAATTTTTTTTGAAAATTCAACTAATAAAAACTCTTTATAACACATTTCTGAACAAAAAATGACTAGTGGATTATATTTTAAGTAGTTTGTGCAGAGTGCTATAGGAAATCTCTTTGAGGGCCGCAGCGTTTGACCACACTGATTTGCATCATACATTAGCTTAGCTGTCTTGCATTCAGATCTATCTCTAGATGACCCCTAATTTTTTTAGAAGTGTTCTAGCATCTCGTGGACCACTGGAACAATTTCAGTCTTGGCCGCTCCAAATTTTCTATTGGATTCAATGACGATCTAGGACTGAAAGATCTTACAGACCGCCAAGGGAACTAATCCGGAAAGTTCTGACAGTTTTTACAAAGTTTCGTGTTTTAAAATTTATTTTGAAAAACTGGTAATGGTGCAAATTTCAAACAAAATAGATTTTGATATAAATATAGTACTTTCTGAAAATTCGGGATTCTTAAAGTCGCATTATTTCCAGTAACATAACTCTTTTAGTGGTACTAGTTTACTTACCGACGCAATTTATAAGCAGGATTTTTCTTGTGGGGACTCAGAAAAACGTCGATATATGGGGGAAGTCGAAGTCGTTATAAGCGGATAGATTTTAATGATAAAAGGCTGGCTTATTGGTCCCTGGGACCGGAAAAAAACGATATGTGCGGGAAGTCGGCTAGTAAAAGACTATGGCTAGTAGAAGTTTGGTTGTACGTTAACAATGTTTACAATACAATATAAGATTACAATATTCATTAAGATCACCAATGAATACTTATACTTACTACTAAAGGAATGAACACTCCATCAGTCATTGCCAAAACAGCGATAGCAACCACAACCCATCTAAGTACCCTGGCTTTTCTTGCATCCATGACGAAAACCTTAAAAGGAAGTTGAAAATGTGCTTACAATTATATTTTAACTTTAAAAAATTGACCAACTTGTTGCATACCATATCAGGGATGTTCGAATTTTAATCCTTTCCCCCTATTCAATACAACTTGCGCCAAATTTTCCCTATAATACAAAATTTTAAAATAAAAAAAATAGTTTCTAAAAACTTCCAAAGGGGGGGGAGAAAATTAATATCTGAGGGGCTTAAACCTTCCAACCTCCCCTAGCCCGGCCTATGAAGTAATCAAATTTTGCTAACTGTGTAAAAAATTAGCTAGTAAATCCTGTTCATTATCGAACAGTTCTAAATTGATTGAAAATATTTTCCAAAGGTGTATTGTAAGTCTTGTGGACCATGAAAGTGTGTTTCTTCATCCACAAACAATGCAAAAACATACGTAACTCACCTGCGTCCAGCGTTACTACGATCACAAATCACACTCGCCTTGTTCGGAATCGTGCGTAAATATGAACGTACTCGAGGAGAATCTATCGCCTATATGAGCCCCTACAATCGTGACGACGACCCGCTGAATGTGATGACAAACCCATGACTTCGCTCCATTGCCTGTGCATTGAAATGAGGCGTTGAGTGGAGACACTGTTTATCCACAAAAGAACCGACTAAACACTGTTACCGTTCATTCATATCGTTTTACAAATAACATCCTCTCTTTATATCAACCATAATCCATGCGTGGTGGCCACACTCTTCCTATTTCGGGTTGAAAGGGACGATGTGTATCAGGATTAGATGGAGATATTATTGCCGAAACTAAAAGTTGGCGTGAGGAATATCTTTCACGTTAACAATTAAGGGGAACGGGATTTGTGGCAAACGGTTTCGATATTCATTGCAAGCTGAAAGTTTTTTAGTGAGAAATTTATTGTTGTAGTAGTTTACATATCATGTGTACCGACAAGGAATCATTTAGTGAAGCTAATAGTTCTTACCTGTTGAATTCTAACGTACTGCCGGGGGCTATTTTTAAAAGATGTTAGACTTTTCCCCCATTTTGACCCCCACCTTCCCCTTTGTCCTATGTCACACCTTACCATACCATCTTGTCACCTACCACCAGTGGCGAATCCAGTAGGGGGGGGCTGTGGGGCTGCAGCCCCCCCCCAGGAATAAGACATTCAAGTTTTGGTAATAGCAATAAAGCAAAAAAGAAATTTCACTACGTTGTGGACATTCGGTGGTGTTAACCAAAGGGTCTCAAAATGAATCGGAACCCTACTTTTAAGGGTAAAAATTCCAAAATTTTTCTGGGGGAAGACCCCCAAACCCCCTCGAAATTTTTGAATCTATAAGTACGGTTTTTCCTTGAAACTTTAGGGATTTACAAGGAGTGATCCTCTTTGATGTAACCATATAGTGTCTCAACATGAGTTAATATGCCACTTTTAGGGGAAAAATTCAAAAATTTTCCAGAATAGGAACCCCTTAACCCCCTAGAAATTTTCCAATTCATAATACTATAAACTTTTTTCCTTGAAAATTCTGCCGCTTACAATGAGTTGTGCTCTTTGGGTGGAATCTGAAAGGCTTCAAAATGAGCTAAAACACTATTTTGAGGGGCAAATTTTCAAAAATTTTTCTGGGGGAGGACCCCCAGACCCCCCTCTTACTTGGAGTTTACATATTTACACAATTTTGAAACTTAGTACACCAAAATTAAAATCTTCACAGTCATCTCACCCAAAACTTAGTATTCCTAAGATTAGACCCCAGAAAAGATGTTGAGTAACCCCCTAAACCAAAATCTGGTTACGGCACTGGCAACCCCCCTCCCACTTTCAGTTGCTTACATTAATATTTGAACAGCCCATAAGGTTATTTGTGAAACTCAGCCCCCCCCAGACCAAAATCCTGGATTCGCCACTGCCTACCACTCTTTCCTTCCACCAAGAATATGTCTAGAAAAAGGTTGGCAAGAGCCTGCGACCCCATCTTTTCATAAAGTTGGAGTGTACCTCAGCTTCTAACTTCAAAGTGAACTCTCATTTTGTTAAAATAATTCTTATATAGTAGTAATATCGCAACTGTGTGTTATATAATACAAAATAGAATAACACAGAATTTCCAGTCATCTTTTATATATAGCACACCGTTTGCGGGTGGGTGGGGCTGCTCTCTCCACTGCTTTTTCATCATCTTCAAGATCTGTGGTATCCACTCCGTCAAGTTTAGCTAAGTTGGCGCTGGTCAAGTTTAGCTAAGTTAGTAGCTGGCGCGTCTACCCCGAGAGAGAGAGAATCATTTTAAAGTGCTTCCCGATATCCATTTTCCAATAATCTTATTTTTAGTTTGTCATATTGGAATTTTAAAAATTTGGCATTTCAGCATCAGTATTTTTACTTGTAGATGCGTAGTTCTTAATTTTAAATTTGCTTTTTAAATTTAAGTTTACAGAAACTTTTTCAGAATTCAACTTACTGCACGCATTTTTCTTTCTTAAACTTCTTGCACCTTGAATCTTGCGAGAGTTATTTTTCAACATTTTTAGATTTGGTTATTGTTTTATGGCGCATGAATCAATTTTGATCATAATGCGCCAGCATTTTTTTAGAAGGGGATGTTGAGAATTATTTGTTATATAGAAAAAGCCAATATTTTTTTTCCACTTGACAAAAGTAAATGGCTAAATAATTAAAAAAACCCATACAAAAAGAAGGAAAGAGGTATCTTTCGAAAAAAAATTGAAAACCATCCCGCCCATTTAAAACGGCAATTAGAAAATTTTGAATACAACTGGGCATTAAGGGACTGACTGTAATTATAAGGAGACTCGTCTCGATAAAAAGTAACTATTTAGTCTCATGTGATTTACGGAGCCCAATTCGGTGCAATTGAAGACCAAGAATAAGTAGATGTAATGGGATCTAGGTAGAAAAGGTAGAGGACTAAAGTCGGGGAATTGTGAACAGGAAAAGAGAGGCTTCTACAGGGCCGCCGAGAGCCAAGTCGGGCCCCGGGGACAAGGTTGAGAAGCGAGCCCCCTGTGACATATACCTATACTTCTCATTTCGAGGTAGGGGGCAAAATTTTTCTGAGTACCTCCCCTCATGCATTCATAGGCTTAATATAAATTTTAGAATATTTCTAGACAAGATCTGAATTTCACTCAATTTAAAAATATCGTTTTCTTGATAAAACGATGAGTATAACAAGCAGTAAAGGGGGTCTGGGGGTCCCCCCAGAAAATTTTTGAAAATATGCCCCTAGAAAACTAAGAATTTACTCATTTTTGGACCTTTATGTGAACAAATTAATTTCCAAAATATTCAAAATGATATCCGTTTTAGTACTCAATATGAAAATCTTTGGGTCCCGGGCCCCCTGCGGGTCTGGGCCTCGGGGGATCGTACCCCCTCGCCCCCCCTCGTCAGGCCTGGGCTTCTACTCGGGATTATGATGATGATAAATTCGATGCAATAGATTAAATAGGCCTAAATGCGACTTCAATTTGTAATGAAAAAAGAAAAGGAAGGCAGTGGCGTGGCCAGAAAAAAATTTCAGAGGGGATATGGGGTAGTTTTATTGGATTTCTATGGTCCAAAAAGAAAAATTTCTGAGTTTCGGGGGTATACATCATCTCCATCTGGGCTACGCCCTGAAGGATGGAATCAGTGGCGAATCCAGGATTTTAGTCTGGGGGGGCTAATTTCACATCTAACCTTATTGCTTTCATGGGCTGTTCAAATATTAATGTAAGCAACTGAAAGGGTGAGGGGGGTTGCCAGTACCGTAAGCATGTCAACTCCAAGTGTTGCGTAAAACTGTCAACCTCAAGTAAAAGGGGGGTCTGGGGGTCCTCTCCCAGAAAATTTTTGAAAATTTGCCTCTCAAAATAGTGTTTTAGCTCATTTTGAAGTTTCAGATTCCATCCAAAGAGCACCACAACTTATTGTAAGCGGCAGAATTTTCAATGAAAAAAGTTTATAGTATTATGAATTTGAAAATTTCTAGGGGGCTTAGGGGTTCCTATTCCCAAAAATTTTTTGAATTTTGCTCTTAAAAGTGGCATTTTAACTCATGTTGAGACACTTTAGGTTACTTCACAGAGGATAACTCCTTGTAAATCCCTATAAAGTTTGAAGGAAAAACCATACTTATTAGATTCCAAAATTTTGAGGGGGTTTGGGGGTCTTCCCCCAGAAAAATTTTGGAATTTTTACCCTTAAAAGTAGGGTTTAGATTCATTTTGAGACCCTTTGGGTAACAGCACCGAATGTCCGCAACGTTGTGAAATTTCTTTTTTGCTTTATTGCTATTACCAAAACTTAAAAGTCTTATTCCAGCCCAGGGGCGGATCCAGGATTTTCTTTTGGGGGGGGCACCACTGAAATTTTAGTCCTACCTGGGACACGGCATGTAACAAGAATTTTTCTTCAGGGGGGTTGACTCAACGTTAATTCTAAGGTACCCCAAACGAGTACAGATATGCGTTTTTTTAATCACTTAAAAGTAACACTGGTTCGGGATCACCCCAGAAATTTTATGAAAATTTGTCTCTAAAAGTAGTGTTTCAACTCAATATTTTGAGAACCTTTGGGTTAGTTACATAGAAAGAGAACAGCTCCTTTTAATCCACAAAATGTTGAAGGATCTAAATTAATATAAATAGACGTTAAAATTGCTTGGAGGGTTGGGGGTCTTCCCCCAGAATTTTTTAAAATTTTTTTTTATTAATTTGAAATTCTTTGGAAAACACCCGAAGAGGACCGCTTCTAGAAAGTGGCAGATTTTTCAAAGGAAAAACAATGTTAAAAGACGTCAAGTTTTGGAGGGGGTTTGGGGGTTCTCTCCCAAGAAAATTTTTGAAAGTTGACTATAAAAAGTGCTGTCTTAACTCATTTTGAGACTCTTCAGGTTGCTCCTTGTAAGTTGTAGAATTCTTAAAAAATAAAACAATCTGATGTCAAAATTACGGACTTGGGGATTGAACTCCTAAAAACTTTCGGATACGGCCCTGACCTATAAAAAGCTGATACTCTCAAAAACTGTTATGTATTCTTATTTTTCACAATAAATGTTTTAAATTTTACTTTGAAAAATGATATTTACTAATAATAAAGATACAACATTATTTTCACAGTATTTAAAAGACACTGGTAGAAACAAGAAAATTGGTTAATATTTTCGCACGGGACAATTGGAGGATTTTGAATAACTTAAAATAAGGTAAAAAAAAAACATTTAAAAAAAACAGTATTTTGATGAAATAAACCTGAAAAGTTTAACTTATGTGTCGATAAGGTAATGGCCATATACTGACAGACCTATGGTGCAAGAGATAGAGAAAGTGTTGTGCTACGTGTAGAGAAAACTTACCTTAAAAAACTTAAAAGAATCGCATTAAGTCGTGATAAAAAATGACCAATAATTAAAAATAAATAGCCTTTCAAGTGCTTATAACTTTTCAGTGAACGTATCATGAACAAGTGTCTTTTAATAGTACTTGGCGGCCTTCATTTTCACAGTTAGTTTAATTGTGAGCATTAAATTTTAAATAATAATTTAAGACAGAAGAAATTCTAAATCTGTGGTTCTCGAACTTTTTAAAGCTACCACCCCCTTATTGTGCGTAAAACTTTTCAACGCCATTCCCCAATAAAAAAATATAGAATTTAGGGTATAGGGTAGGGCGATTAGTTAATATAAAAAGTAATTCTTTTAAGTAGAGTAAACCCGATATGTAAAAGTAGCTGAAGTTAGCTAGTCCCTCAACTCCTTTTCAATAGACTTATGCAGCCCACTTACGGAGCTCTAAGGGATTACCTGCGGTTTGAATATCTATCAGGTGAGAACTCTTTAGAAAAGGGGGGTCTGGGGGTCACCCCCAGAAAATTTTTGATTTTAAGCCCTAAAAAAGTGCCAAATATGCCTTTTTATGCAGCGTATTTTTTAGTCCTCTGGGGGGGGGCACGTGCCCCCGTGCCCCCCCCCCTGGATCCGCTACTGTTCCAGCCCCCCCTACTGGATTCGCCACTGGATGGAATTAAGAGACAATTGGATTTTTGTTCTTCCTGTCAAAATGCATGAGGACCCCTGTACAGAAAAGAGCACAATAAAATAACGATGAAGCATTCTGGATTTTCTTTTGAAACGCGAGGTCTCCCCAGGGTGACGTGGAATGTATCACCAGTTCCACAGAGTTTGCCGAATACCAACTGAGGTTTTGTTCTAGGAGCACTATTGCGATGCGTCCCAATTTCTGTTCAAATATGGTCAACGTTTCATCGCGTGAGCCCCCTGCAGATTCATTTTCCGTAGATATAATATAACTGGAAATGAAATAACAGAATGAGAATCCCGGAAAGAGGGAGGATGACCAATGGGAAGTGGAGAGATGAGTTCACCACGCATCAGTACATTGATCTGAATAGGCAATATTCAAGTGTGTGACAGTTTAAATCTAATAATTTTTACTTTCCAACAATTTGTCTCCAACCATCGAAATGACACTTAATTTAACAGGTAAAAAGACAAGCAGGGGTGCTACCATGGACCGATTTATAGGGTTCATAGGGGGCAATGTCCGCCTAACTTTTTGAGAAAAATCCATTTTTATAAGGACTAACCATGTTTCAAAAGCCACCAGGAACAGTTTACTTCCCGCCCCCCAAAGTTTCCAGTGTGTTCCCCCGGGGTCCACGACCAAAATCCTGTAAGTTAGGGAAACCTCTGATCAATCAGTTGCTTGATTCCCTCACCTCCGTTAAACCGAGGCTGGTTACCTTCCTCTCTCTACCCCTTTCCTTGGGTATCCACTGCTCGGTAAGGCTTACAAGTCCTTTGCACCTCCATAAAAGCGAAGTAGAGTTTGTATTGCCAGATCCCCTCCTTCCTTATATCTTAAATCACAAAGTATAGAGCTCAACAGAGGGTCCATCTCCATAGACGCTAATGGCAACTTTTAAAAGCTTTGATTTTCCCATAGACGGGCGTTGCAAAGTTTGCAACGCCTCCTAGCTCCTTGACAGCCTATACATGGGAAGCGGGAGGGAAAAAATTTTGGGCCCTTCCCCAAACAATTTTCTGTATTAAAGGAAAATAAATACGCAGAGTTGTGCACCCCCTAAAAGAAATCCTGGCGGCGCCCATGAGCCTATAATAGCTCGACCCCCCTCCTGCTACGTTACTGCCACTCTCCCAGGTCACTCAAATCGGCAGTGGAGGGAAAAGAGCAGCGCCGCGCCGATGAAATTAAAATTCCGCCTAATAGAAGTTCCATATCCAATCAAGAATCACTTTCGTCATTTCGCCTTCTTCTGATTGGCAGCTGCGTCCCGAGAGAGGAAAACTGCCACTTGGACTCTCTGTTCTTAAATTTAGTGGTTTAGTGCTATTTAATGTTACTTACTTTATTCTGTCTCAGACTAAACTAAGGCGTCAGCTTTATTGGAGACTGACTGTTCCCCCTACTTCAGAGTGTTTTGTAGATGTCAGTGTGTCAAGGATGAGATTATTACACACCAGAGAAATTTTCTCAAGTGATATAATTGTATCGAATTTCTCAGCCACCACTTAAAGAATCGTGAAAAAGCTTTAAGTTGAGGGGGTCTGTTTCATTTCATCCTGCGGTATCTGCGCTTTAATCAAATCCCCACTCGAAAAAAAATTTAGAAAAATGTATCAAATGAAATTGAACGGGTAGGATCAGGGATATGATGGAGAACAAGATCATGTGTATGATTTTTCTAATTAATGTAACAATTCAAAAGGTGCGTTTCTAGTTTAATATTTCACCTAATAGTATCAAGAGGTTCAGGATAAGGTTGTTACAGAAGTGAGGACTCCCATGTTTTTTGAAAAGAATACCATGGTCACTGCTAAAAAATTAGCTAAAATATTTTAAGTATTTTCCCTATTTCATCTAACGGTGCCTTTCAGTCACCACTCATAAAATTAGGAAAAATATGTGAAGTTAAAATTAAATCGTAGGGGTTGAAAAAGATTGGGGCTTGGGATCCAAAACATCATTTTCAAATAGCAGTTTGTTTAGAGGGCAGCAGTGCAAATGTCTGGTTGTCATATACGGCTAAATTTCGTTTACTTCTTCTAGTTGCAGATATGTAAACTTGACATGATTGGTATGAGCCATGGAACTAGGAAGATAGGGAACTGCCGTAATAACTTTGACAGGCGCCAATGGTAAGTGACCTAGGGGGCGCCTCGTGCGCGGTTGGTTGGTTGGATTGGTAGAATCGCGGCTTCGTCTTCTTGAAATAAAACAGCAGAAAAAGTGAAATCGCTAGGTAGAAAATATGCTGAAACATTTAACTAACTTAGGAATGCGCGAGAGTTTGTTTGCTCCACTGAGCTGTTTCCTCCTCCGCTCCTCATTTAACTTATCAACCAAGCACCATGAAAAAAACTAAGACAAAGCGGCTTTTAGTGAGCAAGCATATGTCTCTACCCATCGACTTCTCTCCTCTGATCAACCAAATATGCACACGTAGCTCCCTCTATGTCACTTATATTTGGCAACTGGGAAATCCATTGGATAGATAGACCACGGCAGTTCCCTATATTCCTACTAGGGTGGTGGCCACTGTTGTAATTGGATGTGACATGAAGAGGATTGATATTCTTTTTCTCTGCCTCTTGTAACATAACAAGACAAAGGAGGCATGTTTCGTGAGTAGAAGATCTGATCTCCTATCACAAGGCATACCCAGTATATTTTTTATTTCCATTTTTGTATATCCAATATTTTATTTTGTCTTTGGCTATCGATTCATTGTGATATACAGGGTGTCCCATAAATAATGGGTCACACTTTTAGGGGTGATAGAAGACACCTAGACGAGTCAGAATCACATAGGATTCGGGGGTCCCAGACCAAATCCCAGGGAGTTAAAAATGGAGCGACACCCCAAAAAAATTATTGAAAAGTTCAACTTGTAGGAGAACTGCTATTAGTAGAAATTTAATTATAGTCTCAAAAATTGTGGTTTAATATGATCTTTAAAATTACCTCATAAGTCTTCACCTTAAAATTTTTTTTATTATTAAAAAAAATTAAAAAACCACAAAAAAATATGAAAATTCTGCCCAAACCTCATTTTGTATTTCGAAATCATCTCTTTTGATTTTATAATCTGAAAGATCATAGTTGTAAACCCTTAAGTCCAAAGTTTCACGTAAAAATCATCAATACTAAACGCTTGAGATCCTGTTAAAGTTCGTTTTTTGCGTGCGAAAACTGGTTTCCTATAGCCGTTTCCAAAACGACAGTCTGCGGACGAAAAAAGCGGACTTATACCGTGCTTTAACAGGATCTCAAGCATTGAATATTGATGGTTTTTACGTGACACTTTGGACTTAAGGGTTTACAACTATCATAAAATCAAAAGAAAGGATTTCGAAATGCAAAATGAGGTTTGGGTAGAATTTTCACATTTTTTTGTGGTTTTTTAATTTTTTTCATAATATAAAAATTTTAAGGTGAAGACTTTTGAGATAATTTTAAAGATCATATTAAATCACAATTTTTGAGACCATAATTAAATTTTTACCAATAGCAGTTCTTCTACAAATTGAATTTTTCAATAATTTTTTGGGGGTGTCGCTCCATTTTTAACTCCCTGGGATTGGGTCTGGGACCCCCGATTCCTATGTGATTCTGACTCGTCTAGGTGTCTACTATCCCCCCTAGAAGTGTGACCCACTATTTATGGGACACCCTGTATACTACTGGCAGGGCCCAAGAGAGATTTTAGTGGTTCAAACCCATCCAAAAATTTTGACATTAATTTTTTATGCTGTTTTCTTGAAAATTATGACTTATAATGAACATGAACAGTCCTCTTTAGGTGTAACAATAAAGGTCTCAAAATGAGTCAGAATATCTAGTACAGTCACTTGTTTCCAGTCCTGTTGTTTTGGAGGTAACAGTAAAACCACAGATAAGGAAAATGGAAGGGCCAGGGCTATAAAATTTTCTAAAGTAGACTAACAATGGAGACCATTTGCATTTGGACATTAAACAAGCCTCAAACGTAGCAAACCTTTCAATGCAATCCAATGTGGTGGGCCTTTTTTAATGGTGGAACGAATGTTTTTGAAATGCATTTGTGAATAGTTGAAATGAATTTATTAAAATACTATTGGATGGAAATACTGTTTCTTTCCTTTCCCAGCCATAAACCAACTGAAAAATTGTTCTGTGAATTAAGAAAACTAGTCGCAGAGGAGGTGTTTAAGAATGCAGGGTTTAAGGTATTTACTGGTTGCTAAATGGGATATTTTAACATTAAGAGAATAGCAGATAAATCTGCCTTCAAATACTGTTTGTTGGAGGAGGTGGTCATTGTATAATGTATATGTCTAGGCCTGTATCACACCAGTAAATCCTGCTTGTATAGGGAGGAAATAGGAGGATCTTCTGATCCTCAAAAAATTAAATATTGGCAAGCAAAGCTTTAAAAGTTACTTGTACAAAAAACTTTGAATGAAATTAATATTTTTTTGCCCTGGTTTAATTTTAACTATCTTAATGAACTAGGCAAGTTTAAATAAGGCAAATGTAAAACATATCTGAATTAAAAAAACATTTTATTTAAGAATTCCTTTATCACAACAATGATTTGTATATTACTCAAAAATATAGAATATCTGGTTACATATATACATATCAAGTGACTATACATGTGTAGGGGTGTCTAATAATTACTATACATATAGAATATCTGCTTAAGAATAAAATAAAATTTAAAAAAATTCAAATGCTATTCACTACGTGTGTGTATGCAAAATTTTAAATTAGAATACAAAGGAAACTTTAAAAGCTTATGAGAGCTCTTACAAATGACTCCTCCTTTGAATAAATGAAAATATGAGAGTAAAGGGTGAATTTTTGAAGCAATTCATCAAAAGTACAAAAGGTAATGCATAACTTTTTCAAAGGCAATCAAAATAATCAGATAATGATATTTAATGACACCCCCATTTCAAAAATATTTGACAAATATTCTATTAAATTTCGGTTAATATATTTATACGCAGTGCATATTTTGCAGTAATGATGCCATTAAACATTAAAATAAAAAAACTAAAAACATGCCCTTCATAATATTGAGATATTCATCATATAATAATTTGCTTTGGATTTCAAGGGACTCATTATACTGGATTTAAATAAATAAAAATAAAACTGACTATAATCACTACTACAAATAACAAAAAGCATGCAATAAATAAGATTAGCAGACAAGCTTCAACTTGGCATATAAATGTAAAACATAGCAAAAGGTTTTCTTTAAATTTTAATTACAAGTAAAGCATTTAATAGTTCAGTTTGGGAGAGAACATTTTTCAGGCATGTGATTGTAAAAGCAAGAAATTATCTGAAAACCTTTTAAAACGAATAACCAAGCTTTTATGCCTCAATAAACAGATTTTCAACAACGTTTACATTTTCGTACAGTATTAATCATTTTTTATAGTGTAGAAATTCCATTTTGCTAATTGAATTTAAAAGAACTGAAAACCAACTACACACTTTCCAAAACTGAAGAGTTTAGAGAGATTTTTCCTACTTACGATTAACTTCATAAGTTTATAACTAAGTTTAGAACTCGTTCAATTATGATGAACTTAAATTTTACAAATGAATTATGTAATCCTTAATTTTAAAAAGATTGATATAGATGTTAATTGTAAAGAAACACCAAAGTATAGCTGAAGAAGAGACAAAAGCTGTAAGTTCCAGCTAAAAGACAGACTACAGAATTCTACAAATTAGTCGAAATTTGGAGATAGCAGAGAAATCCCATGCCTGATAGTGATTATACTAGGAAATTATCAATAAAAATTACCATTAAAATTTACATAGTTCAATTTAAAATGGGTCTTATTAGAAGCAGTTTTGTCCATGAAGTAAAATATATACAACATGATCCAACATTATTACATTTGAAACAGTAATTATTTAAAAAAAATTTGGGTAAAAATTGAAGATTTAAGTTAACTGCTTAAAATTCTATCCTTATAGGATTGACATGGTTGAAATCTAAAACCTCTAGACGAAATACAAAAAGTACCATTGTTATAAAATAACAATATTTACTATTGGCTATGAACCATGTTGACCAACAGTTATGATGTTTTATATATTTTTGGAACAAAATTATTTGTTTAAAATGTTTTTTTTGTAGGATATATCTTCTGATTGGGGTTAAATTTAGCCTAATCAATCAACAAGATTTACCTGACTTTATAAGTGATTAAACTTCTATACCAGGGGTCGGCAACTGGCGGACCGCGGTCCGCATCCGGACCGCGTGAAGTTATTTCCTGGACCGCCATACCATTTTGAAAATAATTAATTTGTACTTTTACGCAACAAATATTAACTTTGACATGCTATTTAAGGGTCTAATTTGAAAAAATTTCGTGGGGGGAGCCCCCAGACCCCCATTTTAATGTTACAACTTATAATCATATTAAATTTAACAATTTTATTAAGCAGGTAGCATACTCAAATTACATCTTTGTAAAAATTTATGTGCAACTGAAGATTTAAACTAGTAATAGTAGCCTATTTTTTCTCCGTACCCCAATGAAAAATTTTCAAAATTATTTGGACCCCAAGTAAAATTACTTGCCGACCCCTGTTCTATACTATTGTTTATCTGTGATTTCATCTTTATAAAAACTGCAATTTATAAGCATACTTAAAAAAACTCAGATAAAGTTCTATTGTGCTTAAATTACAACATACTTTTCTACAAAACACACAGCACATTTATTTTGATTAGGATAATACAAGAAATGTGTTCGCAGTTATAACTAATCTTTGAAAAACAAAAAACAATGCCCAACTATTTCTTCAGAAATAGACTGGTAGAAAGCACCATACCCTGACCAACATTACGTTCCCAAACTTTCACAAAACATCCATTTAAAACACAATCATTTCAAGAATAAATAAATCAAAACAAGTTTCAATTTTCCAGGGCAACAAAAAATTGCACTTTGAAAGGAATATTCATAAACCAAACCTAACATAAAACGTTTCTAGGTTTAAGGAAACCTGCAATATACAAAAATGGAACAGACTTGTTCTATTTAGAAAACTAACAATTTTTTTAACAGATATGATTACTATTATTGTATGAGATCCTATTACCAATATGAAATATAAATTTTACTGTAGTAACATAATTCATAAACACAAAACTGATTAGTTTCTTTTGATAATGCTAAAAGGAGTTCAAGAGTGTAATCTTTAAAGCGAGAAAAAGATCAGCCAACAAGTGTCAGTTTTTAGAAAACTTTCTATTTGGCACTATTGAAAATTTACTATCTTACTTTAAGGCACATAACACTTTTAAAGTTGTTGTGATCCCAAGTAGGAAATTTACGTACCTTCAAAACACAACTGATAAATAGAGCCAGTGAAAATGAAGTTTTAAATATTATTCTGGCAAAGTTACAGTTAAAAGGGCATCTTCATCATTCATTTCAAGCAGTGCAGTTGAACCATCATTGAAAGTAAATGATAGACCCCCATCAATGACCAAGCAAGCATCAAACATCCTGGACTTGACTTCCACTCTAGAAAATAAAAATTAACATCAGAGGTTTCTTTGCAAAGCAAGATTTCACAGAATCTATTCACATGTTTTAAATTATTGGAGAAATGCACCGAATTGACTTCTAAGCCTTGTTGTTGCATGATTTTTGTTACAAAGTACTTTCCCAACTTTTTTCAACCAGTATATAGCTTTTAGTAATCTCTCATTTCTAAATTTTGTTTAGTATAACAAAATTTATCAGTAGGGTAGCACACTTTTTGTATTGATTATATTAATGAAATAACAAAGATCTAATGGATTAATGATAAGTCATAAAAATTAGATGTGATAATCCTCAAGTAAACCAATTGGATAGATAAACAGCATAAACCTTGAAATTTACTCAAGGAACTTATTTCAAATATCCATTATTGAAAATTTAAGGAGACATGATAACTAAGTTTTTTACATTTAGCAAATTTTAAAACTAAAACAAGACGGTAAAAATTAAAAGGAATTTAGTACTAGATTTTAAATTTCATCTTTATTGAGAAACTTTTAAGCCAAATTCAACTGGACATAATTCATAAAAACAAACAAATGAACTTTCACCCATGAATAAAAACTACAGAAATATTATTCATTTCAATTGAACAAATGTTAAATATAGAAGAATAAATAGAGTAATAAAAAAGGAAGAACTACATACCTTTTAACAAATCCTCGAGGTTTACATTTAAGTCCCATACCTTCAAAAAACAAGTATATCAAGTTAAGTCATCTAACTTTTTACAAGTAATGCCCAGTATTTAATATTATCAAGGTCAGGGCTTTAAATATAAACCACTAACTAGAACTAGTTAAAATGTGAGAAATAAGACTAAAATGATCTTTTTATTTTACATTGACAGATACTGGGATTCCGGTAGTTTGGGTTAAGAAGACTGGACCAACCTTGCTGGGCTTACGCCTGCAGTTGGTCAACTTAATTTGTATTTTATTAATAATATTTTATTTCTTCTCAAATTAGAATAAATATTCATACCAAAATGGTGTAGCATTAAAATATATTGCTGAAGTCATTTTAATAAGATATGTATGAAATTAGAAATAGTTACCAAACATGATGGGATCTCTCAAAGTATAAGCCATCAGCTGCTTAGTTGGATTAAATGTCAATGAATTATTGAATTCTGAAGTGATTTGTGATACTATCCCTTTATCAGAGAAAGGAATGTCAATCTTTGTCTTTTTAGAAGCTAAAACAAAAGGTATTATGTAAATGAACATGTATTAGTCCACTGAAAATAGCGAAAAATAGGGCCGAACCTCAAACAAATTGCAATAGAAGGTTTCTCAACGGTTTTCGCTTAGAAATGACCTCAATAATAACATACTAAAAATCGGCCAAAATCGGCCGGGGGGAAGTTTAATTTTTTTCAAATGTTTTAAAAATGGCCGAAAAAAAATTAAAAAAAAAACCAAAACAATAATTTAGACATGTAATACATGTTTATAGGTTATTTTTGAGTGCTGAAACCGAATATTGCATTTAGTTTGGAAAAAAATTGAAATTTCAATTTTTAAAATTAATTTGAATAATTAGCTATATGAAAAAATTAAAACCCCCTAAAAACCTAACAAAAACATCAAAAGAGATAAATCCAACGGTTTTCATTTAGAAATTACCTAAATATTAACATACTAAAATTTAAAAATTTTACAAGTTAAAGAAGTTAAATTTTTTTTCAAATTTCCATTTTTATTTGCAAAAAATGCATTTTTTTTCAAATTCGTGCCAAAAACTTTAGAGGCTTTTGAAAAGGTCATTTTTTGGTGGATATTGTCCACAGATAGTTATATAATGGAAAACCGGTGGATTTGTCCCTCAATGAATTAGTTAATTATTTTATTTAAAATTTTGAAATTGGTAAAATGTAGTACAAATGTGAAAAAAGGTGATACTTTGGCATATTTACATCAGAATTTAAAATAATAACCTAATTCATTGAGGGTCAATTCCACCGGTTTTCCATTATATAACTATCTGTGGACAATATCCACCGAAAAATGACCTTTTCAAAAGCCTCTAAAGTTTTTGGCACGAATTTGAAAAAAAAATGCATTTTTCGCAAAAAAAAAATGGAAATTTGAAGTAAAATTTAACTTCTTTAACTCGTAAAATTTTTAAATTTTAGTATGTTAATATTTAGGTCATTTCTAAATGAAAACCGTTGGATTTATCTCTTTTGATGTTTTTGTTAGGTTTTTAGGGGTTTTTTAATTTTTTCATATATAGCTAATTATTCAAATTAATTTTAAAAATTGAAATTTCAATTTTTTTTCCAAACTAAATGCAATATTCGGTTTCAGCACTCAAAAATAACCTATAAACATGTATTACATGCAGGGCCGCCCATAACTCTACCGGGCCCCCCGACAAAATTTTTTCACGGGCCCCCTAACTTTTTAATTTTTTGAAGTATAATAAGGAATTTACATTTCACAAAGTATGCCTTAAGTAAAATATACAGGATATCTCAAAAGGTCGAGTAGAAAATTAGCATGCATGTTTGTCATGCCATGACCAACAAGATTTTCATAGGAACCCAAGTCCGCTAGAGGACAATGTTTGCCGGCGAAGGAGTAGCATTTATAACTACTTTATTCTACTGAAAACTTCATTTATTATTACAGATTCGGAGAGAGCACCCTCGAAAACCCCTGTAAACCGAATTTCATTAAATTTTGCCTGCAGGGGCGGATCCAGGATTTGGTTTTGGGGGAGGGCTAAGAATTTCCAAAGTCCAATTGAATCTTCTTTTTGATTTTAATATGGAAAGAGTAGTGGAGTTGTCCTGCTCCAACCACTAAAAGGGGGGACTGGGGGTCCTCCCCCAGAAAATTTTCGGAAATTAAAGTAAAAAAACCCTCTTTTTCAACTCGTTTTGATGCGCCCCATCCGAATTTCGGATATAGGTTTTATGGTAGAATTACCGCGTTTTGACGAACTTAATATAAAATAAGGTTGTAATAATAGAGTTACAAGTACCAAGGGGGTCTGGGGGTTCTCTCCCAGAAAATTTTTCAAAATTTCACCTTAAAATAACAGGGTTTTAACTCATTTTGGTGCATAAAATGCCATAGCAAGAAATATTGGTAGCTTTTTCCAGTGTGCGGGAAGTGGTCACGTTGGGAAGGGGTTGTGTTATCTCATGTTTCAGAATTTGATTGGAGATGAAACTTCTGAAAAAGAGAACGACCACTTTTGACGGGCCCGCGTCCGTTTCGGGAACTGAATATGCTAAATTATATGAATTCAGCGAGTTCAATTTTTATTTGGAAAATAAAAAAAACATCTAGTACAGACTCTGACTAAAAAAACAAAGTGGAACTCGTGGGCCCGGGCCCCTTAAAGCTCCGGGCCCTCCGACATTTGTCGGGGTTGCTGCCCCCTATGGGCGGCCCTGATCACATGTCTAAATTATTGTTTTGGTTTTTTTTAAATTTTTTTTCGGCCATTTTTAAAAAAATTTGAAAAAAATTAAACTTCCCCCCGGCCGATTTTGGCCGATTTTTAGTATGTTATTATTGAGGTCATTTCTAAGTGAAAACCGTTGAGAAACCTTCTATTGCAATTTGTTTGAGGTTCAACTCTATTTTCAGTGGACTATATTTGTAGAACAGCAAAATCAGGCAATTATACAACAGGAGTCTGTCTAGACTTTTTTTTAAAGAAGTACCTATTTTGTGAAAATTTAAGTTCAAAATAACATGCAAATAATGTTTAACATTAACAAAAGAAAATTTAGTATAAAATGGCTAAAAATTTAACTATTAAGAGAACATAGCTTTTTAGAGAACTTTCAAAAATGTACTTTGTGAAGGACCTTTTTTTACTAAAACTGAATAAGTGAAAGTACCTATTTATAAAATGGTGAAATTGTGAAGGTATTGAAAAACAGTAGCAAAATTGCCTTGGACAGACCACTGTACAAGCAAAATTACGACAATACATTTTGAGCTTCTGCACATTGCAAAAAATCCCATTTCTCAATAGATAATATTTTTGTTTGGATTAGATAAAGACTTATTATTTTCATCCGACTGTCATTTCAACTAATAATTGAAATAGATTTTTAAATTAGAGCAGGAAAACCAAATTCCCCAATTAAGTTGCTTACTTATTTGTAACAGATGCTTAACACACTGCTCAGTTACTTTGTTGATGTTAAAAGACCAGGAAGTAGACCCAGTCCCTGTACATACAGTTATACCAGAGCTTTTCAACTTTTCTCTAGGAGAAGAATCCAGAGATAGCTCATAGTAAGAAACTCTGCAAATAAAATACATGGTTAATAAATAGAATTTGAGCACACAAAAGAAAACCAAAGTTTCTCGAACAAAGACAACAAAGAAAAGAAATCACATCACTTACTTCAAATTCAACTTCCTGAAATAAAATTGAAACAAATAAACAGATTATGAATTAAGTTACTTATTAATACCTTAAGGATAGTTATTATATATAGAATAAAAGCTATTCATTCTTCATCTATTAAAAATTAAAGCAAATTTCTGAAACACCGAGCTGCTAAGAGGGTTAACATGAAAATTAACTGAAGTAAGTCCAGATTTAGTTTGATTAGAAAATTGCAAAGTTAAAAAATTATCTTAAAATTTAAAAGTGAAATTCATTCAACAAACTTTACCTTGAAGACAAACATTCTCCTATGAACACTTCATTCAAAGCTCGAACAGGTAGTTCATGAAGATTTTTTATTTCCAATTTAGGAACTTTAGGTGACTGAGATTTGTGATGCTCTTCAACACAGTCTAGGAAGCGATACTCAGGGTACTGCAGCTGTTGATCATGCAATTCAATTGGAGGGTCGAAGGCATTTTCTCCAGTAAGGGATATTTTTATTCGTTGACGTAACATCCATCTGAGAAGAAACCAACTTATGTAAAACCCTAAAAAGCTAACATTGAAAAGGTTTTGTTCAAAGTGTAAAAAAGTACCTAAAATTTCCTTCTTTAAGCTTTTTAATTGCTTCTGGAAAGTTTTCAGTGTAGTGGGATGGAAGACATAAGTGTCCTAGTGACCTGAAAAGGAATTTCAATAGTATTACATGAGAGTAATGTGAGGGTTACAGGTAATTTACATGAATTTCAACTTAAGGCTTTTATACAAGAAGGAATTATTTTAATAAGATGAACAAATTTGTTAATTAGGATACTATTAACAAATGGAAATAACTAGATCCTTACAATATAGTTTTATTTCAGATGTAGTATCTGAATTTTTGATTCTGGCCCTTGAGTAACATGATTTCACTCAGGGATTTTGAATACATTAAAGCTATTCTTTGAACACATCAGTTTGACGTCAGGAATCCAGCATAAGAATTAAAAGGAAATCCACCATACACTTTACAGAAAAGTTTGAAACAAATGTAGTTTGAAAGTTTAATAATAATCTTACCTTGTAGGGTCACTATTTACTCCAATCAAAGGTTTTTCTCTATTTCTGATTTTACTTGCAGCCATTAAGAAAGTACCATCTCCTCCAGTGGTAATAATAACATCAGCCCATTCAATGTTGGTGTCTGAATACTCAAACCTGTTGACAACTTTTGTTTCAATTCCATTCTCCCTAAAATTCAAAACCTTTGTTAGAATATAACATAACTAAGATTCACAAAATAGTCCTCATTTCTTATTCATTACTCAGTTAATACAGATAACCTGAATTACAGAGGTGGTTAAAAACAGTACCTGAAAAATCTGTAAGTTTTAGGATACATAGAAAATAAATAACATTTAATGAAATTGGCATCATTTATTGATTTTTTAGACTATTATCAGTATCAATACCAAACAGGTCTCCTATAAGTCTTCAGATACCTGAATGTTCATTGCTAGCAATTGAAGCATTTGCGGTAACAAAAAGCTAACTAAATATTAAGCATTAAAATTTGCGGAGTTATTTTTCATTTAGCACTATGTTCATAATAAAAAAAATTTCGGAGATTTGATCCAAAAAACAGGGTTTTAACTTGTTTGGATACCACCAAGTCCAAATTTCCAGGCCCCTTCACCCACCCTTATTACTCCCCTGAATTACTCCAAGTCTCTGAGGTGAGGGTCTGGAAATTTCAAGGAAAAAATTATGCATTGAAGTCAAAATCTCGAGGGGGATGGGGGTTCTACCCCAGAAAATTTTTGAAATTTGCCTCTTAAAACTGGTATTTCATCTAATTTTGAAACTCTTTGAGGAATTCTAAAAGTAGCTTGAGGAATTCCTCAAGGTACCTCGCGGACCCCCTAGGAAGGCGCTGCCGCGGACCACAGTTTAAGAACCGCTGCTTTAGGGCCAAAGAATACAGCTGGCAGCCGATTGTTAATTATGAAACCCTATTATATGGAAATATTTAAAACTTACTCTAATGTTTTCACAACAAGTTCCCGATTGCTAGTATGGATTTGATGATGCTGTAGGAGATTTTGATAGTCAGATCCACGATCTTCAAGCTAAAAATAATGAAATTTTATTAGTAAGGACTAGAAATAATACTTTAATGCTTAAAAGTATTTTAATTGAATAATATTTGTGATTAGTATATGTTATTTAAATATAGTAAGAAATAATTTGCTGACTTAGTGTGTTTACATTTTTTATAAGTTCATCTTCAGATAGTTCTGAATGAGTCCTCTTCTCAAACTCGTATCGAGAAAATTTGGTCAAAATGAGGGCTTTTTTTGGGAGAAAAGGTGCTTCAGTTTCAGACAAACTGTTTGCCTGGGAAGAGCTAGGTCCTGCCATAAATTGCCGAAAGAATGAACGAACAGCAGGAATTACTAAACCGTTATTTTTCACCCATGCATTCTCACGAGTAAAGCCAACGATATTTTTTGATATGAAACAAACGCTTTTCAAACAGATCTTCATTGCTTTTGCATGGCTTCTAAGAAAGACGATATGAAATTTAAAATCTTACGATACTTATTGATATTGACAAAACAAAAATTATTTATTACGCCATGTGTTCCCGGAGAGTTGAATTGTATGTATGATGTAAATTATTTTAAATAAATTTATTTGAGTCCATAAAAAGTGCTTATGGTTTTAGAGGGGAAAAAATTTATTTTGGGAAATTTAAAATGAATCAGGGTTTAAATTTATTTATGTATATTTTATAAACTGATCTTAAGAAAATTTACAAATAAGAATTTTAAGGCAGGACTTTTATGCCCAATCACCATTCTTACTGGGCAATACGGACACTTGATTGGGTATTCCTTGTACAGCTTAGTCAACGTAAAAAAAAACGTCCCTTTTGTGATTGGTGTAAGATATGCATCCCCATAATAGAGCTTCTCAGGTTTTATTCGTTTGTTTCACTGTGCCATCGTGCCATGTTGAATGATTGTTAACTGACTGTAAGGAGCCGTCAGCAGCCGATTTCTTGTTTATGCCAGCAATCAGCATATGTGTCTTAAACCTGTCTGCTTATTTATATATCTCCAACATTTAAGAAATACTTCAAAATCGTTTTGATAGAAAAGAGTGCATAAATGTTACCTGTACTTGTGAGTGATAGAGATTATAAAACTGGTAAAAGGCATCGAATAAAAGAAAAAGCACAATCATGGTTTCGGTAAGCAGCAGGTTTCTGACCTTAAACTTAAGTTTTTTTGCGTTTAAAATAATTATAGTTTCTGAAATGTTAGTCAAAAAGCTTTCTTCTATGCATTGATAAAGTTTTGTTGTGTTTTCATTCAAAAATTTATTTGTTTCTCAACAAGTTTGTTGGGATATCTACTCATTGTTGAAAACAGCCTGTCATTCCTCTTTAGTGTTGGGAAGTCATCAATTTTTAATGGTCTAAAAGCTGCATCAACTTTTATAAATGATGGTTTATTATATTTAACACCAGTTTACATTACTTGCTTGAAAGCAAGTATGGTGAAATATAACTAAACTTTACAAATTAGTTTCCATATTCATAACTTTATTTTTACAAAATTTTTTTACTCACATCGTGATAAAATTTTATGATGCTTTTAGTGCATCTGGTATTTGTTGTTCAAATTTTAAAGTACTACTACTTTAATATAATACTCCATATGTGCAGCTGTAATGCAATCAGTTAATTCAATGTTTTGAATGTTTTTAGGTTTAATTCAGTTATTCGTCCAGTTTAATATTTCCAAGCTATTTCAAATGCCAAAAATTAGAAATCTCACCGAAAATTGCGACTAATCAGATTACAATATATATTGTAATCTGTGGCACAGCTTCGATAAAATATGACCAAATTTTTTTGGTTGTCATAGACATGGTAAAATTATCAAGGTGGCGATAGATGGTAGCGGTATCTATCATTTGAAGCTTAGGTCGGACTCCTGCCATTTATGGTCCTCACTTTCTCAGGAGCCCCCCTTTCGCCTTAATTCCAATACCTTTGTTACTTCTTGTTACCAGCATCCGGCTAATTGTAGCCGATAGCTCGGTGTCCCTGATAAGTAAGGCAGGCAAGGGTCTAAAATTTTTTATTTTTAAGAATTTCCTCCACGGTGGTCGCCACTCCCCGAAGAATGTCCCGATGGAATATGGGATATGTGCACCCAAGGAGGATGTGACTAATGTCCTCCTCTTCCCTCTCATACAGTGCACAGAGAGCAGACAGGCGAGATGAAACCGGTGGAGGTAAGCCTGCGTGACCAGATGCCCGATACGTGCTCTTGCAGCAAAGGTGGCCACCATCCTTGGCACGTTATTATATATCCCCTTCAGCGGGCAATGGTAAAAGTTTAAAAAGATGACGGCCAGTGGTTTCTCCCTTCCAAATTTCTGCCCATTGCCTCTTAAAGGCTCTTCCACTCGAACTTTTGCAGTGGGCTAGTGAGGAGATCTTTTGTTGGACTGGAAATAATTGAGATGCGTCCTTGGTAATGATATCTGCAATCTCATTGCCAGTTATGCCACAGTGAGATGGTACCCATTGAAAACAGAGTGTAATTCCAATCTCTTGAATTTTCAGAATAAGATGTCGCAATTCTGAGATTCTGAACGAATATGCGCTGGTGTCATTGCTTGAAAGAGCCTGAATTGAGCTTGGATATTCCGAGTGGAATAAGTAACAACATTAATACTATAAATTGATGAAAACTTCCACGACCTGAAGAGTAATTTATTTCATTTTCCGGGATAGATGGCCGTGTTTGATGAATGGAATTTCCAAACGTTTCGCTCTCTGCTTCGGAGAGCATCCTCAGTGGCAAAAAATCAACTGATAAAAATTGAAAATAAAAACAAATACCAAACAATACAGCGTGAATGCTAACGTGGAATGAAAGTGAGATCAGATACTAATACTATTGTTGTGCTGGCTTTATCCCGCATTTCTTGAGTGCCGGGTGCCAGACGCTCGGAATGGAAACACCCTCCTCTTTTCTATTGAAATTATTCTTGTGTTTGAAAATTTCTATGGCTTCTCTTATTAATCGGGTGGATTGATGGTTGGTGGTCGCCAGGATTTCGGTGTTATTAAACAGTACTCTATGGTCCCCATTTGTTAAAGCATGCTCAGCCACGGCCGACTTCTCTGGATGATATAGGCGACAATGCCTCTTGTGCTCTGCAATTCTGGTTTTTATAGAACGTCGGGTGGTGCCGATGTAGACTGCCCCACATGAACAAGGAATTCTGTATACCCCCGTAGCAGATAAAGGGTCACGACGATCCTTAACAGGTCTGAGAAGGGAAAAAATTTGATTAGTTGGTTGAAATATTGGCTTGATATTATGGCGTGATAATATTTTCCCGATGCGGTCTGTCACAGATGCGGGCTGATACTATACCCGAGTTTTTAAATCACCTGAACAGTTATCATCCAAGCATACAATTCACTCATGAAATAGAAAATCAAGGCCGGTTGCCCTTTCTGGATGTTCTGGTTAATAGAAAAGAAAATGGATCTCTTGGTCATTCGGTATATAGAAAACCCACTCATACAGATCGCTATCTAAACAAAATGTCCAACCATCATCCTAGCCAGAAGAGTGGTTTAGTAAAGACCCTTATAAATCGAGCCAAACTTATTTGTGAACCTGAGTTGCTGCAAGGAGAGCTAGATCATCTAAATACTGCACTTCAATCAAACGGATATTCAAGTCAAGAAATTCGCAGAGCCTTTAAACCCCGGAATCATAGCAAGTCCACGAGGGAAATTCAAAACCATGGAGTTGTTTTTCTTCCTTTTATTAAGTCTGTGACAGACCGCATCGGGAAAATATTATCACGCCATAATATCAAGCCAATATTTCAACCAACTAATCAAATTTTTTCCCTTCTCAGACCTGTTAAGGATCGTCGTGACCCTTTATCTGCTACGGGGGTATACAGAATTCCTTGTTCATGTGGGGCAGTCTACATCGGCACCACCCGACGTTCTATAAAAACCAGAATTGCAGAGCACAAGAGGCATTGTCGCCTATATCATCCAGAGAAGTCGGCCGTGGCTGAGCATGCTTTAACAAATGGGGACCATAGAGTACTGTTTAATAACACCGAAATCCTGGCGACCACCAACCATCAATCCACCCGATTAATAGGAGAAGCCATAGAAATTTTCAAACACAAGAATAATTTCAATAGAAAAGAGGAGGGTGTTTCCATTCCGAGCGTCTGGCACCCGGCACTCAAGAAATGCGGGATAAAGCCAGCACAACAATAGTATTAGTATCTGATCTCACTTTCATTCCACGTTAGCATTCACGCTGTATTGTTTGGTATTTGTTTTTATTTTCAATTTTTATCAGTTGATTTTTTGCCACTGAGGATGCTCTCCGAAGCAGAGAGCGAAACGTTTGGAAATTCCATTCATCAAACACGGCCATCTATCCCGGAAAATGAAATAAATTAACATTAATACTAATTATTTTATTAATGACAACCCTTAAAATTTGGGGATAATCGAATATTTGGCCTCAAAAACAGCTTGGCATTATTTAACAGAATTGAACCCCCTTTATCCAGTTTTTTCCCTTCTTTGAAAGTTCCTTTAAAATCTCCCCCTGGCTAATTTTAAAATTTATACATATTATAGTAATATCAATAAATCTTAAATGCACAGCTTCTGGCTGAAACTAATTACAAAAAAATTGTTAAACTGGAAGATTATTTAAGTTAAATTAAAAAGATGATTGTAAAAATGCTACTTGATATGAGGTGAGTATGTGGTGAGTGAGTACCAATCATGTTTTTGAACTGATTTTCCATGATACTGTAAATAATCAAATTTAGAATCTAGTGTGAATGTTTAACTTTTTGTACAGACTATTGAACATGAAAAAATGGATGCACCAGAGAAAATTTGTTTCATCAACTTGTCATGAGAATAGAAATCAAAGTATTTTTTTACATATGTCAATCAATATATTGGCATACAGATGGTTTATGGCAAGAATTATTCATAGTCAGCTATCTTTTACTCTTTAGGGAAATATTTTTCTGTCACAACTCTCAAACCATTAAATTAATTTATGACATTACATTGTAAAAGTACTTTATTGAATATATAAATATTTAATCAATATAAGTTTCGCATAGGTAATTCTTTGACTTGTACAGTTTTATTCATTTTGAAATATTTTTTCACATAAATGTTTCATTAATTTATTAGTAGGTATTATTTAAATCTTACTCATGAATTGATTTTATGTAATTTTATTAAAACGTACATTTGAAATTACTTTTCTATTTCTTATTTTTTATGGATGTGGTGTTTTCTTTATTTTTATTAAATTGACTTGAATTTTGTAATCAGCAGTTCAATTTTTTACTATTTTTGAAGAGTGCGTAATTAAATCTAATGTTCAAGTCTAAAATTTCTTTTTCTTTTTTCCTATCCTGTCTATAATTTCCAAATGGAATGAATAGAGAGAACCAACTCACGTAAGTTTACTTGATCTCTTTCTGAAGTTGATTTTATACCTTAAGCATGAAGGTATTGACTTCTATCAAAATTTCGATTTCTATTCTTATATTTATAAGTCGGTGCATATAAAACGGTGTAATTGTTTTGCTTTTTAAAAATTCAATTAATATAGTTGCTAATTAATGTCCCTAGTTGATTTATACAGAGGAGGCTGTTTGATAAAAAATAGGTAGATGTAAAATTAATCCATACTTATACGTAGTAAAATGTTCTTTTAATTTTATAAACTAAGAGTTGTAAATACAAACATTAACTGTTGAATGGAGGAAAATGCTTTATTTGATCACATTTTCATTTGGCCTCCAATAAAATAAGCAACTCACCTTGAATGTGGTGTTATAAAAACATTGTTATTTTTTACTTCCATTAAAACCAGTTAATTACATCAATTTATTGTTGCTGCTGCAGAAAAGTGATAAAGCATTAATCTTTTTATCTGTTATTCTATTTACAAATGTTAAGAAAAAAGTTAATTAAAAAGAACCTTGTCCATTAAATTAACTCTTGAGTGGATTGTTTGAGTAAGAGTGACTGTTTTGGGTAAAATATTATTTCCAATTAAAACTGATGCATCTTCTGAAACCTTTATAAAAGTTTATTTTGTTTCATTCCCTCTTTAAATTTCTGTTAACTTACTCCTTTCTTAAACTCAAATAATAAGCATCAAAATTTTGCTTATTTGGCCATTTCATTTTCATTTATTTATTGATCAAAACTAGCATGTGCAAGACATGAACCTAATATTCTCACTAAAAAAACCTGCTCTAGTTTGGGTGTTGGTTTTTGAAAATCAAAGATATTCTGTCATCAAAAAAAATCTTGCAATTAATCTTTTCTTGAATTTTTATTCTGTTTTCTTGCTACTAAAGTTAGTGATATTAAAAACTTTATTAGTCTGTTTAAACAAAACTTTATTTGTCCACTTAACAAAATGTTTTTAAAATGTGTACTAAAAAATATGGAATGTTTTTCTCCTGTGGGGCTTGAATGTGGCGATCCTGCAGTGTATAATTCATCAGCTACTTTGCACCCTTAATTTAATATTACTTATATATTCATTTGATCATCGTTTTTATTTATTATTTAAACAAAGTAGCACAATATTGCATTGTCATCCAGATTTTAACTATGTGTAAAGTTTCAAGCCTCTAGCTGTCTAGCTCATTGTAAAATTAGTTAAAAACTGAAGTTTTCGAAATTCCACCCAAACAAACTGACATACAAGAACGGAAAAAAGGAAACTAAACTAAAAATATGTTTAAAAGTTCTGGAGAACTTTCAATCTTCATTTCAAAGGAACACCATAATCTTTAATTTTCAATAATATTTAATTTTTTAATCTGTGTCCTTGATTATTCTTGAAACCTTTGATTTATTCAACAGTAGTTGTTTTTTAATGAAGTTTGATAAAATTTTGAAACATAGCTATCTTGCAGGCATGTGATTTTTCCTCTAACTAGTGGAAATCCGCTAATTTTAGAGGTGTTGAGAATCGGAATTCCGCTCAATTGTGTGTGGAATTAATATTTCAAAGCGGGAAAAAATCGGAATATTTTGTTTCCTGAGCGGACATAGTGTACCAAAATGATTTAAAACCCTGATTTTTAGGGTCAAATTTGAAAACATTTCTGAGATTGAGTTTAGTAAGATGAGAATCCTATCTAAAAAATATTAAAAAGCTAAATTGAACTATTGTATGGGATAGGGATTTGAATTTGGTCCCCTCCCCTGAAATGAATTTCTACAACACTGTAACTAGTCTACACGCTTCTAAAAAATTTCAGATAATTTCTTTCTTGAGCAATCACATGCCTGATCTTGCTATGTAGTTTAGCATTTTATGTGTATTTCTTATGTATATTTTTAATATTTGATTTGTGGCTGGAAATATTTTTTTAAACATTGCAAACCTATTTATTTTTGTTTCTAGGGTTATCTTAGCAGACAAGACTTCAAGAAATCTGTTTTGCTTCCTTATGCTAAATCTCTCATTTGCATTTGTGGAATTATTTTATGGAGTGTGGACAAACAGGTAAGAAAATATTAACTTAAATTAAAATTTTAATGATATTTTATAAGTATCAATCGTACCAAAAATGTTTAAAATTTAAGAATGTAAAGAGTTTCAAAAGCTTCAATTAAAAGCCAGTTAGTAAAACACAGGCTTAAATTAACTTAGCTTAAATTTGATAAAGATAGGCTTCTATGATATGATTAATAAATGAGAAAAGTTCACATAAATTTTGTTTAAAAGCAATTTAATTGAGCAATGTTCATTTGCTCAATTTATTTTCATTTACTGTATAACTTTATTAAATTATAAAGTCCATGTTTTTATTTCAGTCTTGGTCTCATATCAGATTCATTTCATATGTTTTTTGATTGCACTGCATTGCTGGCTGGTTTAGCTGCATCTGTGATTACTAAATGGAGGTCAAATGATAGATATCCATATGGGTAAAATATTTTAAGCTCTTTTAAGAAATTCCTCCATTTTTTGGGTATTAGCATTTCAATGTTGTGAATGATTTACAAATCTTTCAGATATGTGCGAGCTGAAGTTCTAGCTGGATTTGTGAATGGTCTCTTCTTGTTATTTATTGCATTTTTCATATTCTCGGAGGCTGTTGAAGTATGTTTGAGTAAATTTTTGTACTTACTATCTTAATATTTTTAATTTTTTACATTTACATAATCCCCATAAAAATGGTTATCATTGTATTTTGTTTCTTTAAAACGTTCAAATGAAATTTTTAAAGATTATATTTCTAGTTGTAAAATATTCAAACAATTCATCTTCACTTTGTGGAATATAGTGGAAGTTTTAACCTTAAATTGTAAAAAAGGTTAAAATTATCCTTTCCTAAGCTGTTTTAGGATTAATCTAAAGATATGTTTTTCATTTTTTAAATTTTTAATAAAAGTAAAAAAAGTAAAATTTCAAATTAAGTTTTTCTTTTATTTTAAACAAACTGAATTTTTCTTTATGTGTTAGTGTATCTTTTTATGGGATGGTGATTTTTTTCATCACCAAAGGGTTTTCAAGATATAATATGATGAGGTATCGAGAGTATTTTCAAACATTAACTCTAGTGTCATTACAAGTTTCATAACATACCTTAATTTTTAATAATCTGAATAAATTGTAGTTTTTACTAATGAATATTTAAATTACTCTTGCAGAGAGCCATTGAGCCTCCTGAAGTAAAGCATGAAAGACTTTTTGTTGTGTCTGTCCTTGGATTCTTAGTTAATCTTGTTGGAATATTTGCATTTCAACATGGGCATGGCCACTCTCACGGAGGTGGTAAGTTCTATTCCTTTTTTAAGAATCAAATGTAATTATTCCTTTCTGATTACGACTAGTTACTCATTATCATAATTATTATTTCTGTAAATAACAATAATATTGTGTTTCGTAATTCTCAGAATTTTCATCCTTTCAGGTGATCATGGGCATAGTCATGGTGGAAATGCCCACAACCATGAACATGAGCATGGCCATGGACATTCTCATGGTTACAGTAAGTTGAAAAGTCATCAATTTACTCACTGTATTATGGTACTTGCTGATTGAAATATGTTTGAAATAGTTCCCATTTCTGAAAATCATGTACTAATGGTTTTGCTATCACTTAACGAATTTATAACATTGCTTATTTTCTTATAACCATAAAAACTATTTATATGTATATTGTATTCAATAGATTAGTGGATGACAAACTTAAGTTTAAGATGAACTACTTCTTTAAATTTTCTATCACACCTAAAAAGACATTTTTTATCAGTTCTGAATTTTTTAATAAGTTATAAAAAGAGATACAAATGTATAAATTATAGTTTAATACAAATATAGCGTGTTGGGGGTTCATTATTTTGAGTGCACAAAAATAATATTCCTAAAAATATATGGATATAAGTTATTCCCATCTTAAATAATTTATAGGAGCAAAAATGTTTTATTGAAATAATCTAAATTTCTTTCTTTAATGCTGCTTTGGAAGTTATACTAATATTTGTCATTTTGTTTTTAGATAATGACTGCAAAAGTGAAGAACCAGTGAATGGAGGAAACAGTCAAATCATGCATGGTTAGTAATTTAGATAATTCTTGAAATTCCATGGTCTTGATTTTGTAAAATGTAATTTTTTACCAAGAAATTTGGGATCTAAGAACTTTTTAAATAGGATTCATATTTCAAGCAAAAATAGAAAATGCAGATTATGTGACCACTTGAAAAGTTAAAATTTATTTTAATAAGATTTAAAATTTAGGTTGTTTTCACACAGAGCAGGATTACGTGCATTTTCATGTATAGTTTTTGTGTCACAATTCTGGCTGATATATTTTACTATTTAAAAAACTCCAGGAGTTTTTCTTCACATTCTTGCGGACACTTTGGGCAGTGTTGGCGTCATCGTGTCAGCCATTTTGATGAGCCAGTTTGGATGGATGATAGCTGATCCGATCTGTTCCATGTTCATTGCAACGCTCATAGGATTTAGGTATGTCCATAGAATATAGATTTTATCTATTAATTGATTAAGAAAACATTAGTTAAATATACTAATTTCCAATTTTGATTTGTTGTGTGATAACTTCTACTTTTAGGGAAATTTGATTTAACACCGTACGGTAAATGAATTTATTCTTTAAGTATCACAAAAAATTTGGTAGATGTAAAAATAATATCCAGTGAAAGCATTGTATGTAGATCTAAAATTGGCAAATTAGTCAAATATATGTGTTACCTTGGTTTAGTATTGATAATAATATATATATTTTAAAAAAAATCTTGGTATTTCAATATGTGTGGCTGATTTGAAAGTTGAAAGCTAGCGTTCTTAGCACATTTAAGTTTTACAAATTTCTATGCATGTTTTTTTCATTAAAATTTCGCCACGTTTCACAAATTACCACCACAAATTTCATTTGTCGAAAAATATTCTGACTATCTTTTGATGTTCCTGTTTAGTCACTTAATTATAGTATTCAATCCTTGACTCTTAAATATTATTACCTTTAGTGTCCTGCCTTTGCTTAAAGATTCCACCAGTGTTTTAATGCAAAGATCACCCAAAGCTTTAGATCATGTTCTTCCAGGTTGTTACCAAAGGGTAAGAGCTATTCTTTGCAATGTACAGTATAACTTCGTTATCTCGAAAAATTCCCCCCATTAAAATTAAGTCCCTAAAATAAAATCCTCCCTATTATCCCTTTTTATTTTGAAAACTCGCTGTCCCAAACTTTTTTTAGAGTTCCTTTCAAATTTGAGATATTGAGGTTATGCTGTACCATTATATTTCCTAAATATTTCTAATAAAAGTATTATAATTTGTAAAGATAATGCTTGTCTACATTTATCAATTCTTCTTTTAACTTTTAGGTTATGCAGTTAGAAGGAGTTTACAGTGTTCAAGAACCACGTTTCTGGACTTTGTGCAGTAATGTATATATAGGAACTATTAAATTGGAAGTTTCTCCTAATGCAGATGCCAAGTACCTTTTGAGTCATACTCACAACATTTTTACTCAAGTATGTTTCTTTTTCTTATTAAAACCATAGCTGCCAACTCTTCCGGTTTAGCCGGAAGATTTCAGTTTTTTTCATTGATTTTTTTACTAAAAAAGATATCCATTCCTGCCATGTATTAACCTACTTGACGTAACTATGATAGGTAACCAAATTGGCTAACTCGGATTAAGAAAAAATGCTTCTGGTCTTGATTTTTTAAATCTTCCGTTTTTTTATAATTCCAATGTTGGCAGGTATGTTAAAACAGTCATAAACTTTAATCAAAATTATCATTAATCTTTCCATTTTTATTATAATTGAAATGTGTTTTTATAAACAGGTATTAAACTAAGGCGCAGTTAAAAATTATCTTTTCTCTTAAGAGTGCAGTGACTTAAAAATCCTGTTTTGGAGGATCCTGTACCTTGATTATTAAACTCTAAATTTGCATTTCTTAAAGAATGCCCTTTTTAAGTTATCTTTTCTTAAAATATTTAGCATACCCATTATTTTCTTGAATTGTGATTTTTCCAAAAGCTTATTATGTTTAACAGCAATTTCTTGTTTTTAAACCTGTGAATTTGATATTTAAATGAAATGACATTTGCAGAAATTGATTATTATTTTTATCTAACCTATTTTGAGAATATTTCTAACTTTTATTATAGGTTGGTGTGAGGCAATTGTATGTGCAGATAGATTATGCACTGGTGTGAAAAAGCAAAACGGTGACTTAGACTTACTTAACTCTCATTTCCATCATTTCCTGAAGCTGCTTGGATTTACAGGAAGTATTTTTTTCTAAATTGATCACAGACTTTATAGGTGTGATCTTGGTTTCACATGGTACTATGTTGAAGATTCTCCATCAGTTATTCATTTTTTGGTGTTGAAACACCATTATTTGGCTAGTCTGAAAGCTTTGGGCAAATGAATGGGTGTTTACTATATTGTTTTTTCCCAAAGAAGTTTCCTAATTGATGTTTTAAGTATTTTATCTTGGTTTGAATATTCTTTAAAGTTCTAAAAGGTTACTGTCATATACTGAAAATATTTTAATTTTTATGAAACCCAGTTTGTGTGTGTATAAAATTTATGATTGGCAAACACATTAGACTGATGCCATGTTTATGTTCTGTTATAAATTACAATCAGTTTCCACCTTTTGTTTTAAGGTTACCAGATTTCCTTGCTATGTGAGTTTGGTACTAAATTGTATATATTAAATAATCCTCATCTAATTAACATATTTTATGAATTATGGAAAAGAAGCTATTAAATTATGGATGTAACCCAGGACACACATTTGAAGCAGGAATTCTGTTAGAGTTAAATTCATGATTTGAATGCATTGTAGGGAAATATGATAACCTGGTAACCTTATTTTGTTCCCTTGTTAATTTCATTCAGAGAATCATTTTGTATTTTGTTTAGTTTTTTGTATGTTTATTACAAGTTGTTGGCACTTACTTATAAAGCAAGAATTTTTACTGATTTCTTATATACTAAAAGGATATTAAATACTTTTATAATAATTTTATGTAGCTAAATAATGAGCAATTTTGTTTCACAAAAATTATTTTTTTTATTGATTATGGTGTTGTTTTCTTTTTTCCTATTTGATTTGCACTAGAAAAATTTCAAATAGGAATTTTTTTAAATAGCTTATTGTTTGTTCTTGGAAAAATTACTTTTTCTGCTTCTGGGCCAGTGTTGATACAATAATTTTAGGATCTCAATTTTATAATACGAAAGCAGATAAATCATTATGGAGGGAAATTTCAACTATGGAAACTTGATACAACTTCCATCTTTTTATTTTAAAATATGGTTATTCATTGAAAAGAAAGTTAACCTTTGGAAGATGATCTTATAGTTATTTTTTCAAATTAGTTATAAATTTTTATTACTTAGTGGTGTAATTTTTATGATGCTTTTTATCAATAAGAGATTAAGTGTTTTTGAAAATGTAAGATCTACTTAAGTACAGTGTTATCTCAAAAATAATGTATTCGCTCTTCTAAGTAATCTTTTCGAGTAATTTTTACTCTATTTTGAATGAACTAGTCACTATTAATTATTTTAATAAATCTGCACTAAAATGGCAAAGGGCTTTGGCATTTTTTAAAAAATTAAAAAAAACATTTCATATTTTGCCTTTTAGTTTTTATATAAGGATTAATAGGGTGGGAAAGTTTTGTAAATCCCCAAATTTAATTCGTCAGAAAACAACAATGGCCTAGCCGAAGTAGCTTACCTTTTATATTTGTTAAAAAAAGACTACATTTTGCAACTTTAGAACTGAAATATAATAGTCATAACAAAATAATACGGCTTAAATAGTTTAAATTTTAGCACTAAAGCTTTCTAAATATATTAAACACTTAGAAGTTATAAAAGCGTGTTAATGCAAATGTATTCAAGGCAGCACTATACTTGAAGAAGCTCTGTACATAAAGTACTGATATCAAAATCTGATTTTTCTATGCATTAACTTCAAAAATTTTAGTAACTTTTATTTTTGCATGCTGGAAAATTAAATTAAACATTAAGTTGCTACCAATGGATTAGTGCATTTGATTTGGACTCCATATTTGGTTTCTGTTATTTATTTCAGAAAATTTAATGAATTGTTTTAATAAAATTATCTTATTTATTTTTTGTGGTTAAAGAATGTTTATAGTTTGGAAACATTCTATTTTTATCAGAATGAAGATTTTGCCTCTCTGTTTTTAAAGTTTGTATTTTAGTGTTAAAAAGTTCATTTTATGGTTTGTGGGATCAAATTGAATAAAAAGAAGTTTTTTTGTATCTGCTGTTTTTATCAGTATTTACTAGCATTTTATATAAAAAGTGAAAGAATTGTTATATAGAACATGTATTGAGATACTTTGTATTTCCTAAATAAATGTTTTAAAAGTACTATTTATTGAACAGCATTTTATTTTATCACTGGCTTTGGGAATAAAACAGAAAAATTTTGCAACATTCTTAATGAAACAAAATGTGCATAAAATGCTGAAAAAGGGATCAAATTTGTCAAGAGTGCAAAAGAAAACTATATATTCGATAGTATAGGTAGAAATTGCTTTACTTCAAGGGTTCCTAAACTTTTCCATGCCCCTTTTTTTATTTTGAAAAACCAGAACTTTCCCACTCAAATCCTAGAATAACTATGGAACATCCATATACAGGGTGTTTCAGATGAGGGTTTCATAACTTCTAGAAGGAGTACACCTAGACAACTCAGAATCTCATAGAAATGGAGGGGGTCGGAAATGAACCCCTAACAAGCTAGGGGATTTAATAAGCGGGCGTGGGAAGGTTGTAAAATCCCCTTTGGAACATAACCCTTTAAAATCGAGTTAAAGCCATCTATTCAGGTATTTATTCCATCAAACCAATTAAAGAGCTGAATTTCCAGCTCCTAAATCGGTTTTTATGTAACAAATGCCGGATTCGAATGATTTTGCTGGTTTTAATTCATTATAAAAGGTTGCGTGTTAGTTTTCACTGCGGATTATACAACCTCCCTTGTCGCTTGTCGGGTTATGAAAACCCCTAGGTCGTTAGGGGTGCATTTACAACCCCCATTCTTAGGTGATTCTGAGTCTTCTAGGTGTGTCCTACCCTTCCTAGAAAATATGAAAGATTTATCTGAAACACCCTGCATATAGGTTTTCCCTTTTTTTCCAAAATTCCTTTTCCCTTCTTTTAAAAATTCTGTGAATGGAATTCCGTCCCAGTTTAGTGAAATTTCTAATCAAAGCTCTAATGATGACTGACAATCATAGAAATCTAATTATTTATATGATTTTTAAATCCTAAAATAATAATTAGTGCATTATTATTAGAGATCTAATAGTAGGGGAGAGTGGGTACCTTTGGACACTAGTAAATTATTTTTCATATTTTTTATACAAAGATATTTATTTAAGCACAGCAAATATATTAAATATACTACTACTTAGCACATCTAATAAAAAAACTACTAACCAACTATCTCTTAGGGTTAGTGAAAAATTAAAAAAACCTCTTTTGGTGCCCCAAGGTGACCCACCTTGGGATACTTTCAATAATAGTATAAAAGCTATCAATTTTATTCTGAAAACTGCGATAATGACACAAATAAAAAAAGCTGTACTATTAATCATAATCATAAATTAGACATCCAACATATTTTAAATTATAAAATTTTCACTAATATCCTCATCTTTGTTATGACTTAAATCACTGATTTTTTTGTTTACTTCCAGAAATTATTTGTGCATCAATTTCTAAATTATAATTATCTACATTTTGAAATTATTTTGTTTAATAAAAAAAATTTTTTTTACTCATGAGAAGTTTGGGGTATCTTTTGACTTTTCTCAAGGTGCCCCACTTGACGCTTTGGATGTTATGCTTAATAACCGTTTTAGGTTTAGCAAAATTTTTTCTTTCTTTTCTAAAATATTAGTGGATACACGCATTTTAATCGCAACATAATTATAATTATAACATAAATACGCTTCTTTTAATGAAAAAATGCTTTTGAAGCTACAAGTGATTGTAACTTTGCACAATGCAAAGCTAAAAAATCATCCAGACGCATCAAAGATTCCACAACACGTTGAAGAGTAGATTTTAGGGTCATTCACTTAAGTACTCACAAGCATGAGTTCATAACCAACTGTAAAATTGCGTCTGGTTTGTTGTTTTTCTCACACACTAACAACCCTCCGGAAAAAAGTAGTTTTACAGGCGCTAAACCGTTATGTTTGTTTCTCCTCCAGTCCTGAGGACGAGTTCCTGTGCCGCCTCTTCCGAGCCCCCGACTTTTTACGGTTCTCGTTCGGCTAATGGGACTGCTTTGTCGTGGGAGCCGAGTATGAGAAGTAGTGGCGTTATAGGGGGAGATTTCTTTGTATTATTATTTTTGAAATGTATGGTTGATTAAATACTGTCACTATTAGCTTACAGAGAAATAAACGGCGATAGAGAATAAAGTTCCCTCTTTCAAAGAGATATCTTTGATGAAATATTTGTCTTATTAGTGTATACTTCATTTTTAATAGTTTTAGAACTCCTTATTTTCATTTCAAAGTGTAAGAAAAACAAGTTTCTTTCAAACTAAAGATATAGCATTAAATGCACTCAGAAATTCTGCATGGACAGGTTTTGGTGGGGCATTCAGGGGACGGGGCGCACAAGAAACCATAGGGGGTAAAGCTGTCTTTAATAGATCTGAAAATATGATTTACCAATAAAAAATAACTACCTGAGAAAGTTATGTGGGGGAATTGTTCTCTTATAAATCAACCTATTTTTTGGGGTGGGTGGATCCTTTTCTGATGTGTAACAGAGCATCTATGCTAACTCAAATCGCTACAATCATCAATTTTGTCATTTTAGCATAACTGCATCGTAAAGCAAAATGATATAATTACAGGCCTATCTTTAACGTCGCCAGGGACGCCGGCATGGCGAAGCATTTCATCTCAAACCCCGGTCAAAAAGGCTTAAAATAAAAGTTTACAAACTATTATGCACACATACTTTTTATTAAGATCGAAACAGTTTTTTCGTCTCCTGTAAAGTTGGGAAAATGCAGTTATGCCATGTTGCGCCTTAAGCGACGACAAATAAATGTAGCTTAAGAAATATTTGTTTAAATCTATTATTCTAGTAGTCACCATTCAGAAAATGAGGGAAAATATTTTAAGGTTGTCATTCTTTCTTGACTTACTAGAGGTTGTTTCTTCTTGCTAGGCATTTAGTGTAGCCTCTAACGAGGCAAGCTATTCTTTCTCTAGGTTTGGGGAGGTTTATAGAGTAGGGTGTCCCTTATATGGCAGAGATTTTTTTTTGCTAATTTAAAAACGGTTAATATCTACTTTTTTTATAATGCCTTGACCTACGATAATATTAACCCGTGCCGAATCTCAATTGAAGATGGTCAAGCAAGCTAAATTACCGGCACGAGCCCTCTAATACTCACCACTTTTTTCCCCCTTTTTTTCTTACTTTTTGCAGGCTTTTTTTACCATAGAAATTTTACCGCTAAATTTTTAATTTTACCGCAACCATGCCGCTAAATTTTAACTTGACGAATGTTAAAACCAGCACCGCAAAAATTTGTCAATTACTTGGTAACTTATATTTAGTAATCTGGTGACTAGAATCGCTAACTAAGTCCATCTTTTATTCCGTATGAGTGGAGTCCTTGAAGGGAAACACACGAGAGAGGACGGAGGACCACGAGATACATTCAGTACTTGGTAGCCCAAGGGGGGGGATAATTATTGGGATTTCATTGAGTTGTTTGCTGGCGCAGGGAGCACATGTGTGGGTTCGTTCTAGACAGGTTCTAGTACGGGCAGGCTAGACCTAGGGAGGGTCGGGGGGACGCGATGGCTGAAGCGGGAGGACAGGTTGGTGTTTGAAAAGGGCATTAAGTGTCGATCATTTAGGGAGTTGTGGACTGTTTGGGAGGATATGAAATTATTAGGATGAGAGTTTCTATGGTCAAAAATATAAAATAACGTGATAAAAGTAGGAAAAAAGAAAAAAAAGTGGTGAGTATTAGCGGGCGCGTGGCGGTAATTTATAGCTTTCTTGACCATCTTCAATTGAGATTCGGCTTTTGTTAATATTATTAAGAGGGATGTTAATATTGTTAAGAGGGATGAAACTTTATAACTGAATAGGTCAAGGCATTTATAAAAAAAGTAGAGAGTCCTTTCAAATTCGCAAAGAGAAAAAAAATTATTTCGTAAAAGAGACACATTGACCATCTTCAATTCAGATTTTGCACGGGTTAATATTATCGTAGAGGGATATAATTTTATATCTTAATAGGTCAAGGCATTTATAAAAAAAGTAGAGGGTACCTCTTTTCAAATTCTCAAAGCGTAAAAAATTCTGTCGTCACCTTTAAAATAATTGTAGAAAATATTTTAAGTGAAGCACCTGTTTATTTAATCCTAGAAAGAGGTTCAAGACAAGGTTTATTACAAACATCGCTCTAGTTTGTTTTAAAGAATTTTATCGGCGCTGCTTTAAGAATCAGGAAAAATATATAAAGTCAAGCACTCTTCACTTCAGTTATCGGTAATTCATTCAAAACTTAAAAATATATATATAAGAAAATACTTTAAGCAAACAAATTTCCCTTTCATCTAACGGTACCTGTGCTTTAGTCACCACTCAAGAAATTAAGGTAAAAATATGAGGTTAAATGAAACCGTAAGGGTGGGGGGTGGTACCAAACGATTGCATTCTAAGATTCTTCAATTTTCAGTGAGTTTCCGTTAAGGACAGAAGGGATAAATTTAGAGTATTGCAAAAAATATAAAAATCTTGGGAAAAATAACAATATTTTCTCTAAGAATCTAACTGATACGGTTACAGTTAAGAGTTGATTGAAAAAATGTTAAGTCCCCCCTTGAAAAAGCAGGAACTAAATTTATAAATGCCCAACTGCATTTATTTCCGAGTGCTATACCCAGGGCCCGATTTAGAAAATTTGTAACACTAGGCCCAACATCCAGGAAGGGGCCCCCACATTACGCGGTACCTACGTGTTATCACAACCACGTGAAAGGAGTTGGTAAATTTGGATTGTATTAATACAAGTAAAAATATAAAAGTTTACGTTATTAAATGTATGTATAGACCAGTGCAGAAGCCTTTGAAAATGGTAAAAAAAGAAAAAAAATAATAGTAGGATGAAACACATTGGGAAAGGAAGAGAATATAACAAAAAAGAAAGGAAAAATAAATTACGGCCGATCTGAGGTCAGGAAAAGGAAGGGGGGGTAAAAAGGGGGTTTTTTAGAATAAAAAACGGTTTATCTCGATTTCCGGCAAAACTACAAGTCCTATGGAAAAAATTTAAATAGCAAAGTTGTAGGTAATAAAAAGATCTACAACTTTTGTATTCACACTTTTTTCACATAACCTCAAAATTTATGTGAAAAACTCAAATAATAAATTTTTTGGTTTTTTATTTTTATCTTTTACAGAAAAAATTTTTTTTTCACGAAATTCGGTGAAAACTTACCTTTTGATGTCCCAAATACACCTTAATTTTTTTTATTTAAAATATTTATTTTTTCTCCTTATTTTGGCTTGATATCGAAAAAGCACCCTAATTTTCATTCGAAAAATCTCACGTCAAAATATCTGCTTTTTTAAAAAAGTCGGTGGGCTTTTTGTTCGTTAAAATCTCTACTTTCTGATGGTGTAAAAAAATATATACATCACTATGGTAAATGTTCTCATAAAATGCAAAGAAACTAAAGAAGCTCGAAGAGAGGTCAATAATAAAAACCATACAAAAATACCATTTTTGCAAGGAAATACCAGAAAAACAATGCAAAAATGATACGATATTTTTGAAGGATTCATATTTGAAACTATTAGACGTGAAAAATAGATATATTACATTTCAATAACCTGGCTTGAGAAAATAAATGTCATGATTATTTGAATTTAATTGATTCAAAAGGACCAAAAGATCAATATCTTATCCCACAACAAAGACAGTTTTATTAGTATCTCTGTCAATTTCTATCGAGGCCTTAATTATGTCAGCTTGTCTGTATTTTCTTTTGCTTGTTTACAGGAAAATCCTTGTGACTGTAATCTTTTCATTAACGGTTTTATTATTTTGTCCTTGTTTTTCTCGTTTGATAAAAGTTTTTCTTGCAAAAATGGTATTTTTGTATGGTTTTTATAATTGAACTCTCTTCGAGCTTTTTTCGTTTCCTTGCATTTTCTGAGAACATTTACCATAGTGATGCATATATTTTTTTACACCATCATAAAGTAGAGATTTCAACGAACAAAAAGCCCACCAACTTTTTTAAAAAAGCAGATATTTTGACGTGAGATTTTTCGATATCAAGCCAAAATAAGGAGAAAAAATAAATATTTTAAATAAAAAAAATTAAGGCGCATTTGGGACATCAAAATGTAAGTTTTCACCGAATTTCGTGAAAAAAATTTTTTTTTTGTAAAAGATAAAAATAAAAAACCAAAAACTTTATTATTTGAGTTTTTCACATACATTTTGAGGTTATGTGAAAAAACTGTGAATACAAAAGTTGTAGATCTTTTTATTACCTACAACTTTGCAATTTAAATTTTTTTCATAGGACTTGTAGTTTTGTCGGAAATCGAGATAAACCGTTTTTTATTCTAAAAAACCCCCTTTTTACCCCCCCTTCCTTTTCCCGACCTCAGATCGGCCGTAATTTATTTTTCCTTTCTTTTTTGTTATGTTCTCTTCCTTTTCCAATGTGTTTCATCCTACTATTATTTTTTTTGGTTTCAAAAATTATCTACCCTGGACTAGTAGTAATATAACCACATTGTTATCATTACATTAGGCTTTATTTGGTCAAAAAGTAATGAAAAAACGTTCTAGGAAGTATAAAAAGTTATTTCTACTATAAATTTTAATTTACTTTCCAAAATTAGGGGGCCCCCAAATTGTGGGGCCCCTAGGCCCGGGCCTAGTAGGCCTAATGGTAAATCAGGCCCTGGCTATACCCGCAGAGAGGCTCAGACTCGAATGAATTCGATCTGAGGGCCTTTAAGATGGGATACTGGTGCACTAACACACCAAGCCATCGGTTCCTGCAGCTTTTAAAGTCTTCTATTAAATTTGAAGTTGATACGTCACCATTTAAAAAAAAAGAAAAGAAAATCCTAGGATCGAACCAGCAACCTTCAGGACGGTGCATCAATCAACCTTCAGGACCAGTGCATTAACCGACCATGCCACCCGTGCCTGCCATCACTGCATTCTCACTCTTTAGCTTAAATATAATACAAATTCTTAAATGAATTTGTATTACATAAGTTAATATATGATTAAAAATTTTATAGTAGTCTAATAATAGTGTAAATAATTTAGCATTCGGTAAAGTTTGATTTAAAAAAAATTTATATAAACTACTCTATTTCAAAATAAGTAAAATAAATCCTTTTAAGATTATGACGACAAAAACTTAAAGCTTTTTTATAACATTCAAAAATTTACGTTCTCTATAAGGGGGTACAAATATACTCTTAAATGTCTGAAATAACTGCTATAGGATTTTTATGAAATTAGAAGATGCATTGTGAAAGCCTCTAGTTCAGAGTTTCTCGAACTGTGGGTCGCCAGTCCGTTTTTGGTGGGTCGCGAGAAGATTTTTAATTTTTCTGAATATGAAGTATCTTTTTACAATTTTTGCAAACGTGTTATTGACTTTTAAATTATCTAACTACTATTTGAACTTTTGAAATTTATCACATTACAATATAGTAAAAATAATAAAAATTTGAGGGAAAACTACACTACTTGGTGTCGAACGGAAAAGGCAATTAATGTAAATACGTTTTATGTGTGTCACTTTTATGTGCAGATAATGCAAATATAGTCGGTTATTCAAATGAGATTTGAAAAAAAATATTCAGTGTTTCTCCCCATCCATACCAGGGGGGAGCAATTCAAATTTTAAGAATTTTCTTAGGAAATGATGCAACTGCAATTTATCCCATATTGCTAAAAAAAAAAGTTAGTTATACGATGTTTTAAGGGTAAATTTTAAAATCTTCTTTGGGGGAGGACCCCCAGACCCCCTTTTTATTACAGGGATCATTGTTTTCCCACAATTAAACTATTTTATACGCTCAAATTCAAATATTTACTTTTAAATTTCTAAAAAGTTAATTTCTCTTCTCATACGTGCGTGTAATAATTTATTGTTGTAACTAAATAGTTGGTGAACACTTCCAGTCAGAAAAGTTAAAAATCTGTGGGGGGGGCATGAGATAATAATCTCAGTTTCGTTAATTATAATTAACTGAAGTCGGTGGGTCGCGTTAGATTTTGTTTCTCAAAAGTGGGTCGCGATGTTAAAAAGTTTGAGAACCCCTGCTCTAGTTGATTATACTTATTTAAGAGTCAGTGTTTTAAATTTGTCATTCTTTATTTTAAAGGAAGTAGTACTCTTTTGGAACCCTTAATTTTTCAACCGGGAGTCAAACATGAATTAACCCTTGGATTTTATTTGAAAAGGTACATTATTTTTTAGTAGGAGGGTGAAAGAGACTTTTGCGGTAATTAATGAATAAAGAATTTATAAACGTTGAGTTAAACTTCAAAGAGTTTCAACGAACGTTTAACAATTCAATCACCATTAAAATTAAATTTAAAATTGGGTTAAGGAAGCTTGATTATTTCAATTTGTTTAGTACAGTTCCTTTTCACGAATCAAGTTGCTTAGTGTCATGCTTAAAGCCAGAATGGAATCTCTTTAAAATCCTTTATTTAGTAATAAAAAAAGTTGATTGATCAGCCTTTTATGACAGTTCAGAATACCTTTGAAATGATGGTTCAACCAACATTATGTAGAAAGATCGTTATTTTCTACACTCTTTTTCCCAGTTCCGGTTCGTTTAGATACTCAGCCTCTTTAGCCAGCTTATTAGTCCATTACAGTCTTCGCTAGTTTCAGAACCTTCAATTTACCAGAGAAGAAGTCATGAAGATTTACAAGCTATTTCTGAGTAAGTATCTCGATAAATTTTGAGAAGAATCTAATTGCTATTTTAAATTGTAGATTTTATGCATAGTTTATCACGGTAGATTTCAAGCAAATATTTTCAGACTGGAAAATTCTTAAAAAGTTAAATTTATTTTTGACCTATGTTGTAAATGCGTACTCTTAAATTCTATTAGGAAGTTTTTTTGTTAAGAGATACACGCTCTTAGAGAACACATAGCATTTTATTAATGACAACATTAAAATTTTTATACCTCAAGTTATTTTAAAATTTTCCCACCACACGCTGTCATAAATTTAATAAAAAGACAAGTGCAAGGGTTAAATTAACCAATGTTATTAACTCGAAACATGAGCAAAATTTTATAAATTTTGGCTAATGCCAAATTTATAAAATCAATTAATTATAATTTATAAATTTTCGCACTTTAAATTATCATCCCTCATAAAAAATGAAACATCCACAATGACGAGACAATTTTACAAGGAATAAGGCAATTGGATATAAGTACGTACGGTAAAAAAAAGGAAATTTCATTTGTTAAAAATAGCCCAGTAAATTTAGGGTTTTTTAGCGCACTAATTTATAACTCGCTGAAAATTTCAGAATAAGTACTCTATGACGTCTATAACCAAACCTCAAAAGTCCCCTAAGTTCCCGCGCCGGCTTCATTCGAAAATGGCGATCAAAGATGGCCGCCAAGCAATGCAGTCTTTCATTCATAACTAAGGAAAAAATCAATATTTTTTAATGCTGTAAAAGGTTATATACTCAGAAAAAGACCCTTTATAAGTTTCAATAATTTTTTTCCATAAAAAAACTGATAAATTTGGAATACAGAGAGTTAAATGACATCAATGTGAAAATTTGCGCGTTTTTTCACTTGTTTTTCCTTATAACTGTAACCGTATAAAAATCCCTTAATCTAATTAGAGTGTTTTTAAAAGTACTATAAACCAGAATTATTTTGTAAAAAAAATTTTGAAAATCCGTTGAGAATTGACTGAGATATTCCATTTTAAATGGAGGCATGTTCAGTAATGATGACTATAAAATATTATAACTAACGTTAATAGTGTCCTTGGTCTCGTTTAACAGATTTCTTTTTAATAAGCTCAAGCTTTTGCGAAAACAACTAAAATTAAGGTATTCTATTTTACTTTAAGAATATTATTTAAGAAGCTTTTTAAGAAAGGGATGTTCTGGAATAAATATATTAAATTAGTACATAACAAAAAAGATTTATCCATAATTGTAAGTTTATTTATTTATTACTAAAAATGTATTTAGAAATAAAATTCCATAAAGTAAGAAACTTTTATTGTTTTCCTCATCATTTTAATCATATTCAGTAGATGTAGGTCCTGATTTTTCACAGAAACATATGTCTTAAGTATGTACGTTTTTTTTTTCAAAAACGTTTCTCTCCATACGATGCTATTGTTTTTGATGGGTACATTTCCGTACGATCAACCAAAAGTGTGGAAAGGAAAAGAAGAGCCATGACCAAAATGTCTGCCACAGTATCTTTTGAATGAAAACTTGGTTGCTACGGCCAAACTCTCTAATTCTTTGTCAAACTCTACAAAAAATCCTGACTTATAAGAATGGTTATAAGTTACTTTCAAGCTGAGGGCATAACTGCCTTGCAAGGGTAGGATGACGCCGATACAATACTATTATCTGTTCTACTGCAATTGAAGCTAGTCAAGATACGAACAAACAAGTTATAGTAGTTGGGAGCGATACAGACTTATTAATTTATCAAACAGTGCGATGTTCTCCGAGGAAATCGCTGTTTTTTTGCGACCCCAAACAACCAAAAGAGGACATAAGTGTTTCGACATAGCTATAACTCAAACTCTGGGCCCAATGAAAGATACAATTATTTTCATACATACAGCTACTGGATGTGACACGACCTCGGCAATTTTCAGGAAGGGTAAATCATCTGCTTTCAAGATAATAAGGAAGAATCCTCAACTGCATTCCTTAGTTTCACAGTTTAATATTCCTTCACTTTATCCCTAAAAAGTTATTGAAATTGATGAGATATTTATAAAATACCTTTTCGGAGGAGAAAAGAATAATTCTCTTGATGAGTTAGGCTATACTCACTACCTTAGAAAAGGAGAAAAATTTCGAATTTTAATCTAGTAGTTCTTCCCCCAACTACTGCAGCAATTCTCAACATTCACTTCGTGTTTACCTACAGGTTTTGTAGTATAGTTAGGAAACAACCTAAACCCAACTGATTGGTGTCGGTTCTTAAAGGATGGCAAGTTACACCCGGTTCCCTCTACTCTTCCTGCAGCTCCTGATGCACTTTTACAGCTAGTTTCATGTGACTGTAAAGTTAGTACTAATAAAGAATGTGATGTGAAATGTCCATGCAAAAAAGCTGACCTTCAATGTAAAAAATTTTTCAGCTCTTGCTTAGGAGAAATCTGTGAAAATGCAGGTTCTACATCTACTGAATTGGATTAAAATGATGAGGAAAACAATAAAAGTTTCTTACTTTATGAAATTTTTATTTCTAAATACATTTTTAGTAATAAATAAATAAATTTACAATTTTGGATAAATCTTTTTTGTTATGTACTAATTTAATATATTTATTCCAGAACATCCCTTTCTTAAAAAAGCTTCTTAAATAATCTTCTTAAAGTAAAATAGAATACCTTAATTTTAGTTGTTTTCACAAAAGCTTGATCCTATTAAAAAGAAATCTGTCAAAAGAGACCAAGGACACTATTAACGTTAGTTATAATATTTTATAGTCATCATTACTGAACATGCCTCCATTTAAAATGGAATATCTCAGTCAATTCTCAACGGATTTTCAAAATTTTTTTTACAAAATAATCCTGGTTTATAGTACTTTTAAAAACACTCTAATTAGATTAAGGGATTTTATACGGTTACAGTTATAAGAAAAAACAGGTGAAAAAACGCGCAAATTTTCACATTGATGTCATTTAACTCTGTATTCCAAATTTATAAGTTCTTTTATGGAAAAAAATTTATTGAAACTTATAAAGGGTCTTTTTCTGAGTATATAACCTTTTACAGCATTAAAAAATATTGATTTTTTCCTTAGTTATGAATGAAAGACTGCATTGCTTGGCGGCCATCTTTGATCGCCATTTTCGAATGAAGCCGGCGCGGGAACTTAGGGGACTTTTGAGGTTTGGTTAAAGACGTCATAGAGAACTTATTCTGAAATTTTCAGCGAGTTATAAATTAGTGCGCTAAACACCCCTTTTTATGCCTTAATTTACTGGGCTAAAAGTCGAAGTTGAAAATCACTGTTAGCGTGAAACTTTGACTTTTATACATTGAATAAAAGAGCAAAGATCTAGATTTCGAATTAATTTCCCAAAGTCATATACTAATTAAAACATTTTAAGTGTTTTATTGTGTTTCAATAATTATTAATTGGGCACTTGAAAAGTTCTAACAAACATCTTATACATTATTTTTTACACACAGTAGGTATGTCGATTAGCTCTATGTTCCATAACGTGCCGCTCGTTATACCCAATATTACAAAGACGAAAGAGCAACCCATTCTTAAAAATACTAGAACTAGATTCTATATTAGTATTTCTTTTTGGTGTATTTATGCTATAATAAAATATTTCAGCTATGATGGTATGCATCTTTACGAATATAAGTACTTCGAGTGGAAATTTCGAGATCCGCATAACACCATCCCTGACTGTTTTCAAAAAAGAAGGAGGTAAGGTATTTTTTAAAAAAAGGTTTAAGTAAGATATTTCATCTCAAGGAATTATACGTACATCTGTTTTAAACCAAGAGAAATTTTTAAAAGTGATTACATGTCAGTTTTCACCTTTTTTACGAAAAAATGAAAAGGTTATCTTGCTTATTTGTTTATACAATATTTCAGTTTCTATACACAACACGAACTTTTCTCTGTTTCTCGAGAGTTTCCATCACAAGAACAAATATTTGTAATAAAAGTCTTTTTAAAATTGGGTTCCTGATATTAGGGCAATTTACAATAATTAAAAAGTTGATGGATATGCTTTTATTGGACCTTAAAATAACATTAGTGCTAGAATTTACGTTCCCACTTTAGGTACTGTCGATTAATTTTTTTGTTCACAAACTTTTTTTCCTGAATATGTTGGTTATTTTACCTTTATATTGCTATTAGAGTGAAAAGGGTAACTCTCTTGCACTGTAGATATCATTCTCCACCTAATTCATGAAGTGGAAACAAAACCCTACTTGTAATGATTGCTTTTCCTTTGAATCATTACTGTGGTGAAAACAAGCTCATTACCTGTAGAAGTTGCTTTTCCTTTAGAAGTCATTTGTGTAGGTGAAAACAACTTTCACTGTAAAAGTTGTTTTTCCTTCATAATACATTTTATTCAGTAAAATCAACCACACGTTTATTTCCTTTACCCCCTCCCCAAACTCAATTATTGTATAAGCCTAAACAATTAAAAAATGAACGCTTTATTAAACGATTTTTCTAATGTTAGCTTGGTGATACTAACTATAAAACTAAAAGCAAATGAAATGTACAGATTTTCAAGTATCTTTTACTTTCCACAAATAGTTTTTAAATTTATCAACCATCCCTTAAAACTATCTTTGAATAAATTTTGCATAGTGAAATTAAAATCACTTGAACTCTTTTGATAAATTTATAGCCCCGGTGTTCGTAGACAAGAACCACGGCTAGCTTTCTTGAACAAACTTTGTAGTTTATTCTTTCACAACACATGGGATACAGATACACACACGACATCGATGGGGGACAACGACGTACACAGGATACAAACAAAAAGGTATTAAATAGACATTGTTACATTATCAGTTCACGCGGCTACTCGCCATCTCTCCCTCCTTCTAGTCTACTAAGTTCTGCCACCAGGTGGCTACGCGTGCTAGAGGGGGCCGTATGCAAGTTACAAATTGAGCATAAAATATTACCATCTAAATTTTTAAGATCAAAATATTAAACATTTTTTACACCTTTAAAAATACTTTTAGTAGATAAATAAGAGAACATATTCAAGGAAATGTCATAATTTCAGAGAATGAAGATAGTTAAGAAAACCTTAAAATCAATAAGAGTTCTCAAAACCTTTTGGTAAACTAGACGCCAAAGTTTAAATTGTTAAACAATTTTAAACTATATGGTATGTTGTTCTAAATTTAGAAGATGTGAATACTTGCAGTAGAGTTCACGGCGGTCGCCCCCCCTGGGAACAGTGCCCCAGCGCACAGTTTGGAAAGCACTGACCTAATCAAAGGTCAATGTAAATTAAAATGCTAAGTACTTGTCCCTAAAAGTAGAAATTAATTTTTTTTAAGTGGTCGATTAAAAAAAAGATTCTTTAAGTGATTTTTATGATATTTTAATAAGCTATTTATAGTAAAAAATAGCTTATATTTTATCTAAACAAAAAACTTGACCTGCCAATTAAAAAAATTGAATTGCTTAATCATTCTATTAAAATCCTAAAAACTAAGCTTTGAACTTAACAGTTGAGGTAATTCCTACAGTCAGTATTAAAAAAAGGACACGAAAACATAAGTGTTAATATCATGGGTGCCATGGACCCACACAATGTTGGATATCTTGAAAAAAAGGTAAATTTTCTTAGAAAAATTGAGTAATTTTGGATTTTGGGGTATTTTGAAGGTGATTTGTTTCTCTTGATCTGTGGTTGGCATCGACGAAATGCGAACACATTAAAAACCAGTAAAAATTAAGGGGGTAATTTAAAAATTATATCCCACCATTTTTTGGGGTTTTATACTCCTTTCTCCTTTTTAGTCATAAGATGTCATTTTTGTGAACGTGATATGTCACACTTATAAAGCCTTTAAGTTACGCATTTAAAATTTAGGAAGATTTATTTCATCATTTTTATTACTTGAGAAATAGTTACAGTCCTACAAAGCAAACAGTAGAAGAAATTCTACCTCTAGCAATAGCAATGTAATATAAGTGAAGAAACCTTTTTTAAGAATCACATCACAAAAATTGATATCTCTCCTTCCAACATGTCAGTTCTGACACATTTAAAGGTCCTCCTTACCCAAAGGGAGAAGTAACTATAAGAAATTTAATTATTTTCATTTTTTCTAGTTTTTAGTCGAAAAAATGTATTTCCAACAGAATTAACTTTACCAACTCATTCTTCTTTATATTAGAGGACAAGATTATCTCACGGTCTGCTAGACAAGCTGATTCTTTGCAGTCGATAGACCCATCTGGACAGAGTTTTAGGCCTGTAGAAGACGTGGAGCCAAACCGTAACCATATACCTCTAGGCCCCATGTCTTTTGGACCCATGGCACCTGTGGAACCCCTGATGCCCAAGCAACCCATTGATTCTTACTTGCCATCCGAGTTAGATGATCACAAGGCTATAAAATCAAGGTATGAAGCGCCTATGTGTGTGGCTCCCAATCCAGTAGAAGGTTCTGAAATTGTGTGTCAGTTCACCGACACTACCATGTAAGTATATGTATATACTTGTTATTTGAGGTGATTATTATAAAGCTAATTTCATATGAATTCATAATAATCATTGAAACGCAATAAGGAAGTTGCATGTGTCAGATTTTCAAAAACAAACAAGTGTTCCGTATGGTTTTTTGTATGGTAAAATGAAATATTTAGTCAATTTTTCAAAAAAACCTTCAGGTAATTAAATATTTTAATTTAAAAGTCGAGAAAAAACACGTGACTGAAAACGCTTATTGTTTAAAGATGTCAACAATCATACCATCAACTCCATTGCTTTCCAACAATGTTTATCGTATGATGACGTCAATATACGATGATCCCAAACTCTTGGCGTTTTCGCGCGCTTTTAAAAAGTGGATTTTTGTTAATTTTTTTGGCAATCAAAAAATCTCTCGATCGGCATCAAATTTTGGGTAGTTGCTTATTTCTGAAAGAAGAATTGATTAAAAAAATAAAAAAATCATGCAACTTCCTCATTGTCGTAAGCCATCACTATTAAGTGAACCTTTTAGTTGCTATACCCCTTTCTTGAAATTACTAATAAACTAAGCCTAGCTCAAACGTAGATCACCAAAATTTTAAAAAATATTATAAGTAAAAATAAAATACGGGAAAAATACTACCGTAATTGTAATAAACTAACGAAGTCTTCTATATCAAATACAAAAATACTAATAAAAATGATGATAATCTCAGCAAAAATGGATGTTTAATGTTTAGGTTACATGAATGCAAATGTTTTTTCAGGAACTGCACTCAGACTTGTGTGTTTGGACTTACAATGCGAAGTGGGATATACCAAAAATTTCATTGCGAATCAGGCCAATGGTTTGGGGGACCCGACAGATGTCAACGTAAGTAATTATCAACAAAATAAAATAAAAATGTATTGGAATCAATAAGACGTGTACAAAATTTGGAGGACATCAAACAACTTCTAGAGGTTGCGTATTGAGCTTGAAATCTAGAAATATGGGGAAAAAAACTCCTTTTGTCTAGAAATAAGTTGAGGATAGCAAACATTTTTTTACCTATTAATTCTTGCTTAAATATATCTTAAAAGATGTTCAGAAGGTAAAAATAGCTCGTAGATTTTTTTCTACTATAGCCACTGTCATAGTTTGAAACCGTTAAAAAGTATTAGTTTGTGACGCAACTCGTAATAGTTAGAAAATAGCTCAAAATAGAGCCCAACGCGGATAATATTCAAGCACAAGATTTTTCATCAGATTTCAACTCTATCAAATGATCTTAGTGTCAGGAAAATTTTTTTATCATTATTTGATGGAAGGAAGGGTGTTTTTTTCCGAGATGGCGGCCAATACTAATTAAAATCATAATCGTTCAAATTTTGATTTAAAAGCAAAAATAGCAGTAATTTTTCGTAATTAAATTGATTTTCAGATAGTATCAATTCTTTCTGTGGATATTTATCCATATTTAACTAGACTTCATAACTAAAAAACCGGAAATTGTGTGTTTTCCAAAATGGCGAGTGATAAAAAAAGAAGGGATATAGCTTATGTGTTTCCCCAAAATAATATGGCCATTTGTCAATGTTCAACTCCTTTTAAGACATCGGAATTCCTTACATGTTAAAATGTTGTATATCACATAAATATGATAGCAAACAAAGAACCGTAATGTGATTTTCTAAGACTGAAGTCGGTTAGAATACATTTAGTAAGAAATTCACATTTTAAAACTTAAAATAGGTTTTTCCTTCCCGAAATGAAACTTAGTAAAGTGTTTAGAATATATTAAATGTATCAGCATACTAAACGCAAATATCACAACTAAAAAAATATTGCATTTTTTACTAACACATATATTAAAACCATTTGGATCCCTATTTTCTCACTACTTTATCGGTTTTAAACTATAACAGTGTGGCTATAGTAGAAAAAGCTACGAAGCTATTTTTACCTTCTGAACATCTTTTAAGATATATTTAAGCAAAAATTAATCGGTAAAAATGCTTGCTATCCTCAACTTGTTTCTAGAGACAAAAGGCGTGTTTTCCTAATATTTCTAGATTTCCAGAAGATAAGTTGTTGGATTCCCTCCAAATTTTGCACGTCTTATTGATACCAATACACAACTTTTGCCACCCAGCCCCAAGAGATTAAAAAAAATTCGATCCACCCTACCCTACATATTCTCATTATAAATCCTTATTAAAGCACAAATGATTTCTTTTGACAATTTATCTACGGGTTGTCAATGATTTCTCTTCTAGCATTCGTCGATTGCTCGGTAACACCAGGTCCAGGTGGCTCCGTGAAATGCTTGAGCAACTTTATGAACAAAGGAACTCGATGCTGGACTCAGTGCAAAGATTTCGAAGACAAGAAAGCTACTCCGATGACGAAGCATGCCTGCGACATCGAAGGAAGATGGAATCCTCCTCTTCCTCACTGTATCATGGCAGGATCAGGTAAGACGTTTGAGGGATATTTACTGTGAAGATCCCACGGGCGTCGTTCCCGGGGGAACACGTCCCCCCTAATAATTAGGAATATTGTTTAGAAAAACTTTATTTTGAGCTTTTCAGGAAAGACCGAAAATTTTCTGAACGTTTTTTCCAACCTTTAATCATAAAGGATGGCACCAATTTACCAATGGCACCACCTAACATAACATGCGCATAAGGGGGACGGACTCCCCGTGATTTAGAACCCTTTTTCTTTTAGAATAGGTTGAAGCCAGTGCTGAGTTTGGGGGACATTATTTCAACAAAAATATTTGTTTCGAGCAAAAAAAGTACGTAATAATAAGGCGAGCCCTTCTCCCCCCAAAAAAAATCCAGATATACAGCGCTGATTGAAGCATAGAAATTTGATTTTGAAATTGTCTAATCATATAACCCTAAAAATGAGTTAGACCCTGTTTTAAAAGGTCAAATTTCAAAAAAATTTCAGGGGGAGGACCCCCAGACCCTCCTTTTTAGTTCAAAGTTAAAAGCAATTCACAAAAACTTGAAGTGGAAAGTTTGTTAATTGATTCACAAAGCCACCTTAAAATCACTGGGCGGGGCTTAAGCTGAATAAAAGATTTTTTAAAGGGTAGATAATCATGGTTTTGTAAAAATCCCTCTGTGGAGGAATCCCAAATCCTTGAGTCCCCCCAATTTTCAGCAGCCGGCGAACCAATGGAAGATCCCAACAAATTTGTACCTTAGTCAAATATCGTGTATTATATCTGAAAGAACGCAGAGTGTCACAAAATGGTGTGGTATGGTGGTAATGTTTGAAGGTATGCTGTAGGAAATCACCTCATAAATTCTTCAGGGCAGCCCATGGGAGAGGCACTAATCCATAGGGAAGATGGGTTACAGCAGATAGAAAATAGCATCTTTGATAAAGAGATAAAACGTGAATTTTAGCGTGCTGTAAATATCAAGAATTCGGTAAAACATCGAACCTTCGACATTGTTACAAAACTTAATGCTGGTCCTACTCTTTCGTGATTTTTTCCAGTTTACAAAGATGAGATTCGATATTTTACCAGATTCTCGATATTCATGGCGCCCTCCTGAAATGGTCATACCCGAAAATTTATATTTCATCGCTATTTCGAAGATGGTTTTCCATCTCTCGCGCATCCCATCTTCCCTATGGATTTGTCTTCCATCATGGACTGCTCTGCAAAACTTATAGTAAGAATTTTATCAGGCAAGCTTTCAGACATAGGGGAGAGTGTTGTACCTCTGGACAAAAATCACGTTTGGATTTTTCTAAGACAGGTAAAATCACATTTTGACCATTTAAAGCGCCCAACCTATAGCCCTAACCTTTGTGAGTACAGAGATATTTTTTACTAGCCAAAATCTTGAAAATTGGATTTTTAATCATTTATAATAACATGGAAAAATTTGTGTCCAAAGGTACAACAACCTGTTGTACCTATGGACAGACCCAGTTGTACCTGTGGACACCCTTAAAAAGGGAAATTTTAGTTGAAAAAAGCTAAGAATTAATATTTTTATTGATGCATTACCTTTTAATAACCTATTTCAAGCCTTTTTAAAATTGAAAATAGGTTTTTTAAAGTAATGTAGTTTTAGATCGTAAATGATCATTAAAACGAAGTTAAATGATAAAAGTCTTGATTTTTTACCAAAAACACAAAAATCACATGGTATTTTCAGATCAGAATTTAAGATAATAGTTTCATCAATCATGCTGATTGATCTGACAACTTCACTGATCCCCCCCAAAAAAACAATTTGATCAACACTTAGTTGTGCAAGCATTTGGTGGTAATAACAATAATAATTTGGTGGTAAATCTTCTTCAGTGGAAATTTCTAGTTTTTTTAATCACCATACTTAAATGCGATAGGGTTCTTAGGATTTTACACCATATTTTACATTAAATTCCAAGTAGAATCATAAATTTAAAAAAGTAGTTAAGATCACAAAATATTTGATTTTTCATCTAAAATTCACTTGAAAATAATCGCTGACAAATAGATTACCATTTAGAATTAATTGAACATTTATTAAAATGTATTCAGTTAAATGAAACCTGATTCTAAAACGCCGATTAGCTACAGACACCCACAAGAACGTGTCCGTAGGTACAACATGAGGTGTTTTTGCATTCAAAGTTCTATAAAAGATAAAAGAATTGAGATCTGACAATTTCTAATATAAAAAATAAAAGTTAAAATCTCGGGGATTCACCCCATGTATCCCATTTTATCATGTCATAATTAAAGGGGAAGAAAAGAGTTAATGTAGTGATGCACTAAAAAAAACTTTGGCCACCTAAAAACAGTAAATTTATTATATAAAATTTAAATAATATTTTAAAGAGCTGATTTCACGTTAGCAACTAGATAGCATCTGTTTACATTCAAAATCGACCACAAATTCAAATTTACATTTTCCCCCGAATTTTAAAATGAGGTGGCTGAAGGTACAACCGTCCGTAGGTACAACACTCTCCCCTATAGTTTACATCGTTTTGTGACACTCTGCTATCTTGCAGGGGCTCTACACGATATTCTACAGGGATACCAGTTTTTTTAGCACTTTAGTTTCTGTACTTTTAACTGCACCGTACGCTACTCAACTAGAGGATCATTCGTAGTTTCCTTGTGAAAACTAAAATTTGATTGTAGATACTGATACATAAACCGAGGTCTTGGACTTTTTGCTTAAGGTCATAAATAGCAATTGATTATTAGATTCGAATAATCATGGCATAGTTGGTTGTAATTATTTTTAATTATAGTTGGTTTAATTTTTCAGGTATGGGCCTAGTTCCACCTCCTGATAAGAAGCTGCTATCAATGTACTCGGAAACTTTTGACAATATTTTATTATAATAGCCGAGACTTAATTAACCGAATCAGTATCTATAGATTAATGTGTGTTAAATGTTAAATAAAAAAATTTTTTTGATGCCCTCCTACCACTTCTTATCGATTTAGAAAAAAAATAACGATCAATCTAATTATTCTGTCACAGAACAGAAAAATATGACACGTACTGAGGTTTCTAAGTGAAAGTAAAGATCAAATGAAATTTGAGAAATAACGTTTTTGCAGTATTTTATACAGCTCCTTGTATGATAGTACACATACTACAGTCAAACTTTGCTATTGTAAACTCTTAAATAGCAATAGACCTTTTCCAGTCTATCTCCACAAGACAATATTTTTATCACTCTCGCCTAGTTTTAATAATGATTTCAAAATATTCATTTGGTTCAGTAACGATTCTTCCCAACTGGTGTAAACAGTTGGGTGGTTCAGTCGACTTCGGAAAAGACTAAGTCTAAAAAATATTGTAATTTTTCATAAAAGGATAGATTTAATAGAACACTAAAAGAATCGGCAGCTGGAAGGTTTTTTTTCACAATTGGAGGCAAATTTCGACCATTCCGATCTTCACCAAACGCAAAAACTTGTAGAACGGATGTTTCAGTGAAAAAAAAACTTGTAACGACAAGTTTTATCACAAAAGGCTCGCTTGATCACTCATGCGCATTTTATTATGCCGTAACTAGCCAAAAAAGTGGAAAAGCTCCACGAATACTTTCATACTGTAGGTGATTGTCTCATCTGCTTACGTACCGTGAAGATGACATGCTTTAGCCAACACTTATTATTTCTATACGTACACTCTTAAAACGATTGTATCAAAATTGAGTAAAAAGTACTCAAAAAGGCTCCGATCCAATAAGTACTCAAATTTGAATACACGAATATACTCATTCTGAAATGTGCATACTCAAAAATGAAGCATCGTGAGCTCACTTTTGAGTTCAAGCTTAAAATGTTTCATTTTTAAGTATGCACAAGCACATTTTCAGAAATGAGTATATTTATGTACTCAAATTTGAGTACTTATTCGATCGGAGCCTTTATGAGTACTTTTTACTCAATTTTGATACAATCGTTTTAAGAGTGTACCAGATTTTGTCTTTTACAAGGCATTTCTTCTCAAGATTCAGTCTCCCATTTCCATAAAAGACGATTACTAAACCGATAAAATAAATGAAGTCATCGTACGATTTGAATCCGATTAAATCCTTTGAAAAAACAGGAATCATGGCCCAACTAAACGTAACACTTATACATAACGTAAAAACGATATAAATTATTAGAAACCAAGTTAGAGTATCCTAAACAGCTACCCCCCCAAAGAACGAAGTGTAGAAGTCCCCAGGAAAGACAGTATGCGTTATTTCAAAGTAATACGGGTCCTCTAAAAATTATTTAAAAAATAATTTTCAAAGCTTTTTTTAAGTTTAGTGAGTTTTTCTAGGGAGTCAAATGGATTATTTAAAAATTGCAAGTTTTTTTTAAAGACAACTGCTTGTTGTTTAAAACTTCTCATTTTTCTTAAAATTAATTGTATTTTTATAATTTAAGTAAAGTTTTTTCATAGTTAAATGAATTCCTTCCAAATTCAATGTGCTTTTTATTACTTACAACTTAAAAGCAAAACTTCAGACAAATTTTTAAAAATTATGTCTTTTAATGAGATCAACCCAAATAAATTTGGAGATTTATCCCAAACCCAATTTTAATTGGGTTTAAATTATATTATGAATTATTTCAGAAAAATAATTTTCCAAGCTTTATTACTATACTACTCTATTTTGTCAAAGGTTGTTCTGAATAATTCTTTTTAAACCAATTTAAGAGGCAGATTTTATAAGGAGCGGGCAGAAATGCGGGGGTCATTATTGTGACCATTTTTGATTTTGATGAAATTTTTATGATGGATACTTCTAATGATTTTAGAATACCCCTATTTTTTCTTTTTCCCGAAAAAAAAATTTTTCGGCCTACAAAAATTCTCAAAGTTGGTCGCGACCCGGTATTTTTTTCGAATCGACATATCTTTGTACAACATTTTCTCAGTGCATTGAGGGTCAACCAAAGTAATTCTTGCGGTAACAACATGTCCTTAGATAGCGTAATCAAATTCTTTTGTGAATTTCATGGTTCACCTTCCCTGCAAACTGGAAGGGTTCGCCAAACTTTGTCGAAAAAAATGAAAAAATGCCAAATTCGAGCCTTTATTGACCCCAGCATTGAGGGTCAATCAGTTTTGAGGGTTAAAGTGTGTAGTACTGCTCAGTATTAACTTAATCAGCCCATTGGTTGTATGGTTAACCCTCATGGCAGCAGAAAAATGGCTACTTTCGTAGCTATCAAAACAAAAAGAGGTCATTTTGGTGACCCCGTATTTCAGAGCATTGAGGGTCAATCAATAATTCGAAATATACGTTTCTTAGTACAATACCTCTACTTTAAGAATCAGTTGACAAACCTATGGCGTCTCGATCTGTGATCACGTGAGATTGATTTTTGTAACTTAAAAAACGGAAAAAGGTCATTTTTGGGACCCTGTATTTCAGAGCATTGAGGGTCAATGACGAACTGGAAATATGCATTTCGTAGTATGAGACCTACCCTTTAAGAAACAATTGACAGAATTATGGAGTCTTGACCTGTGATCACGTGAGATTTATTTTTGTGACTACAAAAACGGAAAAAAGGTAATTTTTGGGACCCTGTATTTCAGAGCATTGAGGGTCAATGACGAACTGGAAATATGCATTTCGTAGTATGAGACCTACCCTTTAAGAAACAATTGACAGAATTATGGAGTCTTGACCTGCGATCACGTGAGATTTATTTTTGTGACTACAAAAATGGAAAAAGGTAATTTTTGGGATCCTGTATTTCAGAGCAATGAGGGTCAATGACGAACTGGAAATATGCATTTCGTAGTATGAGACCTACCCTTTAAGAAACAATTGACAGAATTATGGAGTCTTGACCTGCGATCACGTGAGATTTATTTTTGTGACTACAAAAATGGAAAAAGGTAATTTTTGGGATCCTGTATTTCAGAGCAATGAGGGTCAATAACGAACTGGAAATATGCATTTCGTAGTATGAGACCTACCCTTTAAGAAACAATTGACAGAATTATGGAGTCTTGACCTGCGATCACGTGAGATTTATTTTTGTGACTACAAAAATGGAAAAAGGTAATTTTTGGGATCCTGTATTTCAGAGCAATGAGGGTCAATGACGAACTGGAAATATGCATTTCGTAGTATGAGACCTACCCTTTAAGAAACAATTGACAGAATTATGGAGTCTTGACCTGCGATCACGTGAGATTTATTTTTGTGACTACAAAAATGGAAAAAGGTAATTTTTGGGATCCTGTATTTCAGAGCAATGAGGGTCAATGACGAACTGGAAATATGCATTTCGTAGTATGAGACCTACCCTTTTAAGAGACAATTGACAGAACTTTGGTATTTTGCCCAGCGGGCACGCCTAAGACTTACTTTGCTACATAGCGAACACATAAAATATGCGATGCTTACAATTAGCTTTGTAGGTTATTTTCAAAAATTAATTTCAAATTACATTTGGTCTTCCAAAGGAAAGACCCCCAAAAAATAAACCATAAAATGAGATTAAATTTTTATTAGAGCAGTGATTTAAGACAATTTGAAAAACATTAGCCTTGAACATATAAAACAGTAAAATATTTCAAAGAATAAGTTTTAACAAATATAAACACAAAAAAGGTTATTTCTCCCAAGTTATTTCATCTTCTTTAATCTTTGAAATTATCTTTTTGATTTCCCCAATAGCTTCAATACCGAAATACTGAAATAAAATAAAAATATAAATGAACCTTAGATTTGCAGATGATAAAAGAAAAAATTTCAGTAGAGCAATGGTTCCCAACCTTTTTCCGTCTGTGGCCCAGATAAGTCTTATTATATTAGCAGTATTTCGGTATTGAAGCTATTGGGGAAATCAAAAAGATAATTTCAAAGATTAAACAAGATGAAATAACTTGGGAGAAATAACCTTTTTTGTGTTTATATTCGTTAACGCTTATTCTTTGAAATATTTTACTGTTTTATATGTTCAAGGCTAATGTTTTTCAAATTGTCTTAAATCACTGCTCAAATAAAATTTAATCTCATTTTATGGTTTATTTTTTGGAGGTCTTTCCTTTGGAAGACCAAATGTAATTTGAAATTAATTTTTGAAAATAACCTACAAAGCTAATTGTAAGCATCGCATATTTTATGTGTTCGCTATGTAGCAAAGTAAGTCTTAGGCGTGCCCGCTGGGCAAAATACCAAAGTTCTGTCAATTGTCTCTTAAAAGGGTAGGTCTCATACTACGAAATGCATATTTCCAGTTCGTCATTGACCCTCAATGCTCTGAAATACAGGGTCCCAATAATTACCTTTTTTCCGTTTTTGTAGTCACAAAAATAAATCTCACGTGATCGCAGGTCAAGACTCCATAATTCTGTCAATTGTTTCTTAAAGGGTAGGTCTCATACTACGAAATGCATATTTCCAGTTCGTCATTGACCCTCAATGCTCTGAAATACAGGGTCCCAAAAATGACCTTTTTTCCGTTTTTTTAGTCACAAAAATCAATCTCACGTGATCACAGATCGAGACGCCATAGGTTTGTCAACTGATTCTTAAAGTAGAGGTATTGTACTAAGAAACGTATATTTCGAATTATTGATTGACCCTCAATGCTCTGAAATACGGGGTCACCAAAATGACCTCTTTTTGTTTTGATAGCTACGAAAGTAGCCATTTTTCTGCTGCCATGAGGGTTAACCATACAACCAATGGGCTGATTAAGTTAATACTGAGCAGTACTACACACTTTAACCCTCAAAACTGTGATTGACCCTCAATGCTGGGGTCAATAAAGGCTCGAATTTGGCATTTTTTCATTTTTTTCGACAAAGTTTGGCGAACCCTTCCAGTTTGCAGGGAAGGTTGACCATGAAATTCACAAAAGAATTTGATTAAGCTATCTAAGGACATGTTGTTACCGCAAGAATTACTTTGGTTGACCCTCAATGCACTGAGAAAATGTTGTACAAAGATATGTCGATTCGAAAAAAATACCGGGTCGCGACCAACTTTGAGAATTTTTGTAGGCCGAAAAATTTTTTTTTCGGGAAAAAGAAAAAATATGGGTATTCTAAAATCATTAGAAGTATCCATCATAAAAATTTCATCAAAATCAAAAATGGTCACTATAGTGACCTGCCCGCTCCTTATAAAATCTGCCTCTTAATAACTAAAGGTTTGCTATAAAATTTACATTTTGATCATAATGATTGTATTAACATCAGTAACAACAATGATCAAAAACATATGCTTTGACCTATACTAGTCTGTTCATTTAGAATAGGTGCCTGAAACAGGATAAAAACACTCAATAATGCTTCATAATGTTCATCACACAATTTCAGTGACAGATTTTTTACAGTATTTTAACTACTTCTGTTTAGGGTGCCTTGTCATCGCAGAAGAAAAATTTTTCGATGATAATTACATAGTAAGTGCTTCTAATACATCACGTCTCAGGTGTCAATTCAAAATGAACAGAGTATGTATAGGGTGTTTCAATAGGTGTGTCCAGCCCATACCCAAACTCTGCACAAAAGATTCTTTGCTCGGAACACAAAAAATGCCTAATGTACCTTTATGAAAAAATTTTCCCAGAAAAATGTGACCTCAAATTCAAGTAAACAAAATTATTTTCTTATACGACGTGCATTAGATCAGTGTAACTTTTTAGTCTCTAAGTCTCCAAACATTTGAAGTCTCCAAATAATTACGACTATATTTTTATCAACCTTTTTCAGCGTAAACTGGATACGACGTTAATATTATTTCTATCACAATTTCCTTGAAAACTATAAGTTGAAGTGGCATAGTTCTCTAGGCACTTTTTATGCACTCCCTTATAAGGAATCTAGCCGTGTAGAGTTTAAGTAGACTTGTTGAAACACCCAATATAGTATAGCTATACCATCTCCTTCTTATAAACAGGAATGGACAATTGGATCCAATGGTTAGTGATCCCTCCCCTACCTATGACAGAGTTCCAGCCATTGTACCTGAAGGGAGATACATATAATTTAAATACCTTTCTTGACTTAGATTGAACAAAATCTTAAACCAATGATCAAACATTAATGACTAGGACCTAAACTAATCTTTGTATTCTTAAGCTTTTTCAACCACTAGTAAAATCTTTTAAATAAAATTAAAGTGACTCTCGCATAAGGTAAGTGAAACATTTATTTTCAAGGGAGAACATATACATTAACTTCATAGTTAAAGCCACTCATAACACAGAAACATGGTCTAACATTTTGCTGCAGCACAAATTGCAACACAGAAAAATGGAACCAAATATATTTCAGCCACAACAAGGGGTAGCAAACAGACAAACATCAGAAAAAATGCATAGTTGTATAGTGAACAGAGTTTGCAGTTTTAGTATAAATTCACTTTGGCAGATGCTTTCTAAATTTGAAGTTATAAAAAGTGTTGAGCACAAGAATTTTAGGTTAGTGGAATTCAACAAATTTACACTGTTGAGGGTTCTTAACAAATAATTTCACAGGAAAGAGGTCTATTACACTATAAATATTTACCCAACTGAAAGTTTTAACAAAAAGTCTGGAATAGAATAACATCACAGACAACAATGTACTACGATGAGTGTCATACATTGATTCTAATGAAGCTACTTTTAAGGAGGAAAAGAAGAAAAGTATTCAAAGACTCATATGAACACATATAAAAATCTTGACTATGAGTTAACTTGAATAAATAAAACTTGAAAGCTTTTAAAAAAAAGGAAAATAAACTTTAACAATATGTGTGGTAAATTGATGAACTAATTGGATATGCATGAATGTACAAGAATTTAAAGACTTCAACTGTTTCTGATGAAAAATTATTCATAATGATTAATTCCTGGTTAAGATCGAATGATATAAGGGCTGGCTCTGGATTATATCATTAGATCCTACTATACAATGAAACAAGTAAACAAATGTATCAACACATAAACTAAAGGGCTGAACTCATATCTGTGAACGGGTTCCAGAAAACTTCAGCAAGGGGATACCTCAGTTATAAGATAGCATACTTCTTCAACATCCATCTGCAAAGAAAAATGCACAAACAATTTAAGAAGTTTAAGTGAGGATTCACACATTTAATTATGAAACAATTTAGATGGCCATCTATCAGAAGCAAGCACCAAGCTGATCCCGTATAAAACTAGTTTTAAGTTGCTCATTCCTCACTTTATCAGAAAATCGACAACCAGAAACAGATTTAAAAATTTCACCTATATTGATGGTACTTAAAAATAGTGAACCTTTGCAGCATTTAAAAACAGATTTCAGGAAGAAACTGATGTTATCAGATAAATATTTTTTTGCTGCAATTATTGCACACTGCAATACCAAAGTAAAATAAAATTACAGCCTCATTAGCATTATAGATAAAAGAATCTTGGTGCTTAGTTAAGATAGAAAGCCATTTCGGATAATCAATATAAGTTAAGTCTAAAAACGAATCCGATTTACAGAAATACCCCGGACTTTCCTGATAGGTGGGACTGAGCGAGCATAAGTCGAATTCACGTAAGTAGTACATTTTCCCAATTGCAATTTCCCAGATGCAATTGTTCACATTTTGCAAGGCAGTGAAGAACTTTGTTAAAAAAAAATGAAGAAATTGAAACATTTGAGCAGATACAAAATTGCTCTATCTTCTTAGAATTTTGGAAAAAAAATTTTAAATTTTCAAAACCGCATAATTTTGAATTCATGTAAGTCAGATTATATTACCATGTATTTAAATTAGAAAGTTATGCTTGCAATAGTGATTTCTGAATTTTAAACCCTCATAATCAGCTTTTTATCAATAACAGAAAAACCAGTCAAAATATCGGGTGAACTCTAGAAAATTTAATTTTCTGGTTACATCTACTTAGCCTCTCATTTAATGCCTTGAGAGGGGGTAAAAAACCTCGAACATACCAGTCGGACAATTTTTTCACGATCTTTGCCAATAAAATTAGGTATTTGGTTTCAAAGAAAAAACCTTAGCAACCACACAACTTCATTTATCTTGTTTAAAACTGCCAAGCTGTTTTGAATGCCCAGCTTTCAACTATCCCTAAGTTTTTATGTTAGTCATCATCATGACCGTTTATTTTAATGGGTTGCTTTGCAAATTTTGGCAATATTTAAATTCTTTGGCACTTAATAGTCCTTGACAGTTTTGAACAGGAGAGATAGCAGAAAAGTAACAACAAAGGAATCTGTCTATAATTAATCAACATATCGTCGGCTTACAGGCGAATGGTACTATATCACTTTTTGCTCAACTACTCCGTACGAGGTTATGCCAAGTTTGGCAATCATTTTACAGTTGCCGTTCTAGTTATAGTGTAGAAGAGAAATTTAAAATATATTTTAAAAGCTGGTGGGATTGAATTGGTTTTGGTGACGTATATTCCTTGCCTTGTGGGCTTGATCTCTCAAGTAATACAGACATAAACAGAATTTTTACTACTACAGAGAGAAAAATACACCCAGCACAAGGCTGGGAATCTGACTGTCACAAAGCCGCCCCTGTCCACAAAGAGATAGTAGGCGTAAAAATTTAAATGTTTATTCGTTCAAATTTAATTTATTTAAAGTGTAAACCGTATTTACTCATTGTGATGTGGATATTGATGTGCGCAATTAGATGTGGATATTGATATTTTTAGAGAAAGGTATATAGGGGTTGGTCTTTTAGCATTTTTACAGATTGGTTAGGTTATCCTTTTCATGCTTATAACTTGTGCAAGCTTTTTGTGCGTCTGGTGCTTCCTCTGAAAAAGCTTCAGTTTGGAGAGATTTTAGAGATGAGCCAAGAATCTGCTCGTTTGTTGCTTTCACCCGTTTCACCCTTTCAAAAGATCTTCCAAAAGTGACTTAGGGCCTCTGCACAGTGGATCTGAAAAATCGTGTCTGGAGAAACTCGATCCCCCGCACGCGGTCAACTTGCAGCCTTCGCAATACAAAAAAGGGGGTTAAGGCTCAAAACATACTATGCGGCTTATAGTCGCTACTGCAATCAATCTCCATAAAAAGCATGGAGAAAGCCTAGTCCCCTATCTTGACAGGAATGAAGATTCCTGTCAAGATAGGGGGAGTCTCAGGCTGAACTCCATGCTTTTTCCCCTCTTTGATTGCTCACGTCTTATGGTCACTAGGTCTGACTTACCACTAAGAGCGTCCGGGAGGGGATCTGTTTACTTGTCTGTCCACGTCCAGGAGGATAATTAACGCTCTCAACCCCCTTTTTTGTATTGCAAAGGCTACGAGGGGAACGCGTGGGGGGGATCGAGTTTCTCCAGTCACGATTTTTCAGATTGACTGTGCTGAGGCCCTTAGTACCTTTTGCCTGTAAGCAGATGATATGCTGTCATTCGACCATTCTCAGACCTGCCAACTTGTTAACTTCAAAAAACCTGAGATATTTTTATCGACATAACGGCATACAAAATTGCACTTAAGGGATTATAATTTGATATATGAAAATCATTTAAATATCAATATACAAAAATTGCATCTAAAAAAATACAATTAACACAAACACATTTAGCAAAAAATATGTATTTATTGAAATCAAGTTAATTAAGATTATTTAAAAGATGCAGACTTGGCATTTCTTAAGAATTTTTCACTAAATACTATTTGGAAACAAGGATCTTTTTGGTTTGCTTTCAGCGCAACCAAACTTGCAGGGAAATTCATCCGTATACTTGATGTTAAAAACAGTCTCAAACTTTCTTTTTCATTTAATGTTTATTATTCCGTTAAACGTAGCACCGAATTACAGTGGCCGAATGAAGAAAAGAAACAAATGGAATCCAAAAGCATAACTTAACTCCAGCAGAATCGGAAGAAATAATACAGAGTGCGTGAAAAATACTGTTCCCGCTAGTGCCATCATTGCGCAACGGTAACAAATTAACATTTCTGACATAGAATGGAAAAAATGTTTTTTTCAAGACCAACTTGGTGCAAAAGGAAAAAAACCGGAGGAAACACAAGAAAAACCGGAGGCCGGAGTTTTAGCGAAAAAGCCGGAGACTCCGGTCAAAAACCTGAGAGTTGGCAGGTCTACATTCTGCATTGTTTTTTAATGGAATGGCAAACAGAGAATTTTCTATTTTTTATGGCAGTAACTCCAACATATATCCAAACTAAACTCTGAATTTTATAGATAATCTTTTCCAACTGGAGTTTGGAAACACAGAAAATAATCTTTACCAAAAAACCCATTTGGAACAAAGCATGTCAAATCAAATTTGCAATCTAGGAAGCAAAAAGCAAACTAAAGTCAAGGAACTATAGTAACAAAAGCGTTAAGTAAAAATTGGGAGAAGATCATGTTGGCTGGCTTATAGGTTAAAGTAGCCAATAGCCATACTGAAACCAGTTGCCTACAGATAGTATGAGGCTTGACAAGCTTTTAAGAGTTGTTCAATTAGTCTACTATTAGAGAACGTAATTTTCTTAAATTAAAAAAACTGCTTTAAATTAATCAAAAGTTGTTGAAAAACTGATTCTAAGGGTGATATTTTCAAAAAAATTATTAGGAGAAAACCCCCTGAACGCCCCTATTTTTTGAAGATACTTAATTTCAAAGTCACAGTTTCACTTCAGTCAGAATTTCACATCCTTTCCTTTTCTAGCGGAATTAAATAGCAGATGAAGAATTTTACCCCTCAGTTTTTGAGGTGAAGGGGCTAACATTTATACCTTGGTCATCAGTTTGAAGAGGGAATTAGGTGAATTAGTCATAGGTGCCACTCTTCAAAAATTGCAAGACGAAAATTTAAACTATCATTTTCCCCCAGTCTAGCAATTTTTTTCAAATTGAAGAAAAACTAAAAAATTATAATATGGACAAAATAAAAAGTTCCTTAAATTTTAAGCTAAAGCTGTATCTGAGTAAAACTGGCTTATTTGAGAGCAAAATGAGCTATAAAAGTACTGAAATTTAGTACAAATAGCTGCCAATTGATTAGCTTACTTTCGGTTTCAATATTCCCGGGACAGAATTCTCTTAACAGAACTTTTAAAAAGCAGGAATTCCGTCCCCAGAACGGAAGAATGGCACCCATGAGTAGTAAAGTAAATGCACTTAATACCAGCATTGACCGTGATTTTTTAAAATTTTTTAGAGAGCTCCCTAAACCTGGACCCCTTTATCTTCCCTATTTTTTACATTTAAACAATCGGCAAATCGAAACAGTTTTTGAGACTTAATCTAAGCAGATTTAGGAGGGCTATTTGTTTACCCAATTTAAATCAGATTCTCAAAAATATCATCTATTCCAAAAACTTTTTACTGCAATTAAAGTTCAAATGCATATTGCTGCATCACTAAATTTTTGTTTTCAGATACTTTATTTCAACATAATTAATGAGAATTGGATTTTTGTTTCATTTTCCTTATAGGTATCATTAAAACAGTGTCGCTCTTTAAAGTGTCAAATAGAAATATTGCTATAAACTGCTGAATTCCACGGTATTATTGATAAAGGGTAATTCCACAGGTACTGACTGACTTTTTTAAAGACAAATAATAAGTATTTTGTAATTTACTTCCCAAAAATAAATTATTCAAAAAACATTTTCCACCCAATTTATTGCTTTCTTGTTAGCTAAATCTTATAGCACAATTAAATTTTCAAAATATATTTTTATTTATTTGTGAAAAATTTTAAACAACATTTCAACTGACTGACATAAATGTCAGTCACTGAATTTGAAAACTTTATCGAAACCCATGGCTGTTCAATAGTTGTGCCGCTGAACGGTCGATAGGATATAATGTAAGTAATACCACCAAATTTATCTCCTTAAATTCGGAACAGATTTGAAACAGGTCCTCTATGTGACCTCCAACTAGAGAAGAGAAGTTGTCAAACACTGCTCTCGCTCTGACATATTGCTCTTTTCTCCATAGAGGACCCCGGCTAAAATCTAGAAATGGGTTTAAACGGCAAGCGTAATAGTAGCGCCAAAGTATCTAAGTGAAAGTGCCGACAAAAAGTTCTCCAAGAGGCGCCAACCCGAACCCACTTCTAGATTTTTTACCAAGGACCCCCTTCATTACTGTATCTTTAAGGAACAGCTTTAGAAAGAGTCCTCCAGTTGCCATGTGTAACCACAGCTCCCATTGATTAATCAGCAACATCATGTTGCTGCATGTTGTAGTGTTGTCAGCATAGAGATCTGTAAAAGTACTATTAGATCCCTATGGTTGTCAGTCATCATTTGAGCTGTGGAAAAAAATGGTAGCTGGAGGACTCTTTCTAAAGCTGTACCAACATACTCAGGGGTTCATCCAGAATTTTTAGCCAGGGGCCGTTTTTGGGAATTTTGTGAAAAACGGAATTGAATTTTGTGAAAAATGGAAATGAATTTTGTGAAAAATAATTTTTCATTCTAAAATAAGGTCCCATTTCTGAAAATATATTATTTTTCTAAATAAAATTGCACTTGGGGAGTGCATATAGCTTGATTAAAGTCCGTTTTTGGGAACCGGAATGTTGTGAAGGGCCTGTTTTTGAGGATCGGAATTTTGTGAAGGGGCCGTTTTTGAGGGTCAGAATTTTGTGAAGGGGCCGTTTTTGAGGGTCCGATTTTTGTGAAGGGGCCGTTTTCGGCCCCAATTTCTTTCTAGATGCACCCCTGATACTTAAATGAGATAACTTACCATATGATCACACAGCCCTTGATATCTCTGTATGGGTTATCGGATGGACTCATACCAGTAACCAGGACATCTGTTTTTTGATGCTCATTGCAATATTTCATCAGACTGAAATAAATTTAACAAATATTTTTAAAAAATACTCACAGATAAACAATGTTTTTAACCAGTTATTTTGCTGTAATTTTTATATTTTAAATTTAACTTCAATTTTCATAAATCTAAGAATTTGTGTGAATGCTATGATACATCACTATGTTATGAAAACAGTGAGAAAAGACCACACCCACTAAAGGCTATAACTGCAATTGGAGACACAAGAACTATAAAATAAAACATAAACAATAGCCTTTGAGGCTATAAACCCTAAATAACATATCGAAATGGTCCAAGCTTTTAACATTTATAAAAAAAACAGAATAACCATAAGACACTAAAATTAATTGTTCTTAAAAATAATTTTCCTAGTTCTTAGAAGGTCAAATTAAAATTTAATTAAGTTTATCAAACAAACAACATAACATCTAATGCTTTATGAGAAGTTGAAGCATCAAGATCCAATTCTAAATTTAACATTAAATAACAGAACTGCTGATAAATATCGATTTTTACTTCAGAAACCATAATGCATGCAACTTACTCATCACAAGCTTGAGAAACAGGTATTCGTTGAATATTTGCTTCCTGGCGAAGTTGATTGACTGTTTTTTTCATGGTTTGAATTTGAGACATCTCAATTATATCAGAAACTGAAAGAAATAAACAGTGCTTTAGCAGACATCAATATGACAGAAATTGATTGAGATCATTGAGATTAGAATTGGATAGATAGTTGAGTTGTTTCAAATGGACCTTCCGGTGAAATAATTTTTGAGATTAAATAACATGGAAAGTATTTATCCAAGTATTTACTATAATTATAGAATAAAATTACATTAAATATTATTCATTTAAGTACTAAAGTAATCAGAAAACGTATTTTTGCTGCACTACACAAGAATCTCTCATTAAGTCAATACTCAACGGTCTTCTCATTGGTCAAACGAAATTTTTTATGAAGCTATTCTTTTTTTCTTTAAAACATCAACCAATCACGAAAGAGATGAGGAATAGCTTAACTAAGACTACAGAAACTTTCTTAAGAGATTGCTTTCGGCTGGGCGACAACGCATATTCGCACATCCCAACGGTTTGGTCCTGACGAGCTTAGTGCGCATGCTCGGGGAGAAAAAAAGGATCTTCTTCGAATAATTGCTCTCATTAAAGAAATCCCGCTGGTGCAGTGGTAGAGCGCGTGCTTAGCATGCGGTAGGTCGTGGGCTCTGTCCCCGATTTATTGTTTTATTAAAATTTCTAAAAAAAACAGCTAAAATAAGTCCACACGCATGCGCACTAAGCTCGTCAGGACCAAACCGTTGGGATGTGTGAAAATGCGGCGACAACTCGCTTAAAAACGTCTCTGCGCATCCTTCCGCGCAGTTAAAACTGTCCAAATACAGTTTTACGATCATGCCCCTTGTCTCGCGTCCCATGCTAATCCTATGGAGGGACACCGGCGCAAGTTTAGAACTGCTGATGCTCCAAGTTTTTAGCGATAAAAATCAATTTATAGTAACCCCAACTAATGTTAAATGAATTATGTGGCTTCTAAATATGGCGCCAAATAGCCAAAACTCGCCAACCATCAGCAGTTCTAAACTTGCGCCGGGAACCTACCTACCGCCTGGGGCGGTCAGAAAACGCTCTTGACCAATCAGTAATGTTCGGCACTAGTTAACTAAAAGTAGTTGAAAAATAGAAAACTACTAGTTGCAACTACTAGTTAACAAGTTCAACTACTTTTGGTTTTGAGTAGTTGAACTAGTAGTTTAACTACTTTTTTCACCAACTACTAGTTCTAACTACTTTCAAAAGGTTCAACTACTTCAAAAAATATTGAAAGATCAAAATTTTAAAAATATGTTACATCTAACAATGCCATTTTTATGATACATTTTCATATTTAGCAACCTTGAAATATATTTCATACCAGCAATTGACATAATAAATGCAACCCTTTAAGTTGTGGTTTCCTTTTTATTTTTCATCTTGTGCTCTGTTTAAGTAACTCATAGCATCAATGCATCATATCATAGAAGGAGGAGGGAGGAGAGGAAAAATTTTCCAATCAACTTGTGCAGTTTTTTCTTAACCCTCTCGTCACCCTGGGCCTCATATGAGGCTCCTACTTATGTGCTCAATTTTGTTATGATGTAAACACGCAAATTTATTTTCTTTTCATCAGTGACTTCACTGATTCATGTAGATCACATATGAGTTTCTGAATCACATATGAGTTTCTGATCACATATGAGTTTCTACATGGTTTTTGAATTCGTTCCTAAATGGAAGCAAGATGATTTATACCTCAATGTTCACATTTTAAGCTGTGATGCTTGTGAAGAGAAAATACTAGCTAGATACTAGCTTCTGTAGAACATTTTTTACAGGTTGGTAGATATTTTCTTATTTCGTAATCGTTTAATATTATGACCATGTCTTTTAATAAGTTCTAAACCAAGTATTTTCTGTTAAAATGAAAAAAATATGGCCCATATGGCCTCATATGAGGCTCATAAAAATAACTAGGAAGGAGTGCACACAAGAAAAAAAATTTTTTAAAGAAAAATTACAGGGTCATTTTGAATGTATTGAGAAGAAGAAAAAAGTTTTTTTCACTTTTTTGATGTTCTGGTGCCGAGAGGGAGCAATATCGGGTGGGTAGGACCGGAAGAAAAGGATAAATATGAACGGATAGATGCAGTGGCGAAGTCAGGATTTTTGTCTAGGGGGCTTAGTTTCACAAATAACTTAATTGCTATTATGGGCTGTTCAAATATTAATGTAAGCAACTGAAAGGGGGGGTAGCCAGTGCCGTAGTCAGATTTTTGTTTAGGGGGGTTACTCAACATCTTTTCTGAGGTCTAATCTTAGGAATACTAAGTTTTAGGGGATATGTGAGAAAACTCCAGCTCTCAAGCGCTTGAGAGCTGGAGTTTTCTCACATATTCCTCTAACCAGAGGTAGTGGTGAAGCACTCGCCTTTTCATACCTGTGTCCTTTCGGGAATTAAATCTGTTCTATGGAATGCGCAGTTCATTCCGGCAGATAGTGGAGGACTAATCAATAGTCACCACTTTTTCCGATATAGTCGGCTAGACTAAAAGCTCTCCCTCCGCTCTCTTGCGTTACCTTCCTATACCGTGCTGATGAGCCCTAACAGGGCGAAACCGGTCCACGGTTGGAGGCGACGCTTGAGAGCTGGAGTTTTCTCACATATTCCTCTAACCAGAGGTAGTGGTGAAGCACTCCTCTTTTCATTTAGGGGATATGATTTCGTAAGGTTTTAATTTTGGTGCACTAAATTTCATAATTGTGTAAAAATGTCAACTCCAAGACAAAGGTTGGTCTGGGGGTCCTCCCCCAGAAAAATTTTGAAGATTTGCCCCTCAAAATAGTGTTTTAGCTCATTTTGAAATCTTTTAGATTCCACCCAAAGAGCACCACTCATTGTAAGCCCGCAGAATTTTCAGGGAAAAAAGTTTATAGTATTATGGAAAAATTTTTAGGGCAGGGGTTCTCAAACTTTTTTAACATCGCGACCCACTTTTGAGAAACAAAATCTAACGCGACCCACCGACTTCAGAATGAACTAAACTGAGATAATTATATCATGACCCCCCAAAATTTAAACTTCTCTGACCGGGGGGTGTTCACCAACTATTTAGTTACAACAATAAATTATTAAATGCACGTATTAGAAGAGAAATTAACTTTTTAGAAAATTAAAAGTAAATATTTGAATTTGAGCGTATGAAATAGTGTAATTGTGGGCTAACAATGATCTCTACAATAAAAAGGGGGATCTGGGGGTCCTCCATCAGAGAAAGTTTTGAAATTTGACACTTAAAAATAGAGTTTTATAACTTTTTTTAGCGATATGGGATAAATTGCAGTTGCATCATTTCCTAAGAAAATTCTTAAAATTTGCATTGCTCCCCCCAGTGTGGATGGGGAGAAACACTGAATATTTTTTTAAATCTTATTTTTATAACCGACTAGATTTGCATTATCGGGGCATTACCATCATTTTTTGAAAACAGAAAAAAATGCATTTTAATCCAAAAATCAACATGAAAAGTTAAAAAAAATAGTTAATATTTAAAAATAAAAATTGAAAAGCCCTTTTTCTTTGTTTATGATTGAAGTACGTCACACATGATTCGGCCTTTACTTTAAAGTGAAAATCACAACAATCGCTTTGATTGGGATACTTTCATCTGACGCCAGGGGTCACATGTTGGAGGGTAAACACCATTGCATGGACCTATCAGAACGTTTGCAGACAGAGCGACCGGATATCCCAAATTAGGAAATACGTCCTATCAACAAACCAATCACCGCTCTCTTATAATAAATCTCCTACGACAGTTGCCGTCTTCTTCTCCCGGTGAAAGTATCCCATTCTCATAGGTTGAAAACAAAAAATATTAAAAAAAAAGAAAAAATACTTTATTGGTAAATCATTATTAAAACCGAATGTTATATATCGTCGTGGAAGATGCAATACCGCACCGCGATGTAGTTGTCGATTGTTTCAATTGGCAGTGAAATAAATAGCCAAATATGGTTTCGTATGGTTGCTGCTTAAATCGAGTCTAAACCAACACTGGCCATCACCGAAGTTAACACATTTCCTGGTACGGGCAATACTTGGGAGGGTGACTTCTTCGGAACATCGCTTGCTAAAAGAATTTCTTATTCTCTTGCCCACATCGAGCGTTTTTCTACTTTTCAGAAAAGAATATCCATCATTTCTATTAATTTTGTCTCAAATCGAAGATATATAAAATACATAGTATTAATATTTTTTGTAAATAGGCACTTTTTTCTGTTATTATCAGAATTAATTGTTTGATAACTATATTTTACATAAAATAAAGCATGCTTTATTTGCATTATTCGGGAACTTTACAAAGCTAATTAAAAGAAAAATAGGTACATGTAATAAAAAAGTAACACATAATCGAAGAGCCAGTAATATCTTTTTTAAATTAGTTTAATAATATTTGGAGGAATAGTCAAAACAAAATCTCACTCAAAATAAACCAATATCTTTCACGGTTCATTATCTTTCACGTTCTGAAACGGTTTGATCGAGATTGATTCTATGGGCCGTATTCAGAAACTTTAACACGAGATGGAAACGAGACGGGAACGAGATGGAAACGAGAACGTTATGGAAACGATGAATTTGAAACGATATTTTCCCGAAACACTAACGGGAGTTTCCGATCCTTTCCCTCATTGGATAAAATCTCCTACGTCACCAAGCAGACCAAGACGAGATTTTTTTTTCAGCCAATCAGAGTCAGCTAAATTTCTCGCTTTTGAAGAGACGGGTGCTCTTGAACGACCATTTCCAATTTATCGTTTCGTGATCGTTACGTGAGATTTTACAACGTTTCCATCTCGTTCTCATCTCGTTTCCATCTCGTGTTAAAGTTTCTGAATATGGCCCTATGACAGATCATGAAAGATCGGCAACTTTTTTCTGACCAATGTGAAAATGTGTGCTATAAAGATGTTTTAAAAATGGTTTTAATACTTTTGGGTTCGAAGCCTGATCAAGTAATCAAATATCTAAGCATCAATTTCTGAAAAATTTTTGGTTCACAAAAAAAGCACAGCCATATTAAAACCGCCTCACGAAGTCGCGAAAACTGTTTGGCGAGAAAGAGGACTGGCATACTAAAGGTGCTTCAAATGTTAGATGTGCGGTATTGCATCTTCCACGACGATAATACAGGGTGTATCTGAAATGGTGCAACAAACTTACAGGGATGATAGTACTCATCAAGACGAACAAGAATGGGTATAGAAAGGGGGTCCCAGATCAAATCCCAGGGAGTTAAAAATGGAGCGACACCCCAAAAAATCATTGAAAAATTCAATTTGTAGACGAACTACTATTGGTAAAAACTTAATTATGGTCTCAAAAATTGTGGTTTAATATGATCTTTAAAATTACCTCAAAAGTCTTCACTTTAAAAGTTGTTTTATTATGAAAAAAGTTAAAAAACAAAAAAATGTAAAAAATTTCCCAAAACCTTATTTTGTATTTCGAAATCCTTTCTTTTGATTTGATAATCTGAAAGATCATAGTTGAAAACCCTTAAGTCCAAAGTTTCACGTAAATACAATCAATATTAAACGCTTGAGATACTTTTAAAGTTTGTTTTCTGGGTGCGCAAGCAGTTTTTTAGAGCTGTTTCCAGAACAGCTGTTAGCGCACGCAAAAAACAAACTTTAACAGGATCTCAAGTGTTTGATATTGATTGTATTTACGTGAAACTTTGGACTTAAGGGTTTTCAACAATGATCTTTCAGATTATCAAATCAAAAGAAAGGATTTCTAAATACAAAATAAGGTTTTGGCATAGTTTTCACATTTTTTGTGTTTTTTAACTTTTTTCATAATAAAACAAATTTTAAAGTGAAGACTTTTGAGGTAATTTTAAAGATCATATTAAACCACAATTTTTGAGACCATAATTAAGTTTTTACCAATAGTAGTTCTTCTACAAATTGAATTTTTCAATGATTTTTTTGGGGTGTCGCTCCATTTTTAACTCCCTGGGATTTGGTCTGGGACCCCCCTTTCTATACCGATTCTTGTTCGTCTTGATAAGTACTATCATCCCTGAAAGTTTGTTGCACCATTTCAGATACACCCTGTATAGTGCTTCGATAACGCCCCCACAGTTTACACCTCCTTTTTTCTTGGAGTTCTTTATTCAATTAACTGAAATTAGAGCGATAAATAAAATTTGAATTAGACAAAGGGGGTCAAACGGTCAAACCCTTTGGCTGTACCACTGTTTCCCAACAAGAAAAAAAAACACATTTCAAAAGTGAGCAATGGTTTGTAAAAAAATTCTGCAATGATCAATGGCATAAAAAGATAAATCCAAATTTTACAATTTAAATATTCAATTAACAAAACAGCATGCAATATTTTATACACATAATCTTTTGGAGCAAAATAAAGCTACCACTTATACTCTGTTCATTTTGAACTGGCGCTTGAAAATATTTCCTTCCCCCACCACCGATCGGTAACCATAGCAACTATCTTCGTCAAAGTGACGAAGAAGGCTTACTATTGGCTGCTCGAAGATAGTAACTATGGTTACGCTTCTAGAGTGGGGGAAAGCACCATTTCTCAAGCCCCAATTCTAAATGAATAGAGTATAGTTATGGTGAAGAACACCATCCGTTATTTATGTCGTGAAGTTTTATTTGCGCATCTTGTGACAAAACGATCTGTAAAACGCTTTTCACTGCGAGGGTTCATTTGTAGCGGGAAAAACGCTAAAACACTTTGATCAGGCATTTTAAGTGCAGTCAATATTGAAATTATTAATAAATTTGAAACAAATCATTTCTCCAAATGAATTATAGTATATGTGTTTTATCATTTTGTGCATTCTCAAATTAAATGACATACTTTTTTGGTGTATAACCTTTTCAGGCGCATTTTGTAAAAGCACATACACCTTCTTGTACACCTAAAGAGAAAAATTGAAGAGCAATTATTAATTAATTAGACGCTATTAACCTCTTATCAAACATCAACTTCTTCTGTTACCAGCCTCATGGGTATTCAAACAAATTTCCCCGTCATCGATTAGCCAGAAAGAATCATCCAATATATTTTCTCATCTACATAAGATGCCAACGAATTGAATACTAATGACCCTTGGAGTCAGTGACTTTATTAAAGGTAACCTAGAAGTAGAAACCTACAGCAGGCTTAGATATGCTCCTATGTTCATTTATTTACAGAGATGACATTATTTAATGAATGTTTCTCTTTTCGCTGATAGGTAAGGTAGCAGATTGTTGAGATTGATGGTAGAGCTTTGGTTGAATATGTTCACCTTAATAGTACCCAGGCTAGAATGAGACTAAAGTGCCTTCAGAATTGGAAGGTTGCATAATCACATGTTTTTGAGCAAATTGTGGTGATTCCCATAAAAGTCCCATTAAGCAATGAAACTTACATTTACTTGAATTCTTTAATTTACTTTTTAAAATATCCTAGTATTAAACGAACGATATTGCATGATAATATTCTTAAATTCGATAAAGCTTCTCAATCTTTTAAAGTGACGAAGCATTTTTTAGGAAAGAAAAACGTATCGACAAAATTTTCAATAGGACAAATTTGAAAGTAGTAGCAGTTTATAGCAAGGGGAAAATTTCCCAGTTGAAAACTTTGAGGGGTTTCGTGAAGCACAGTTTGAGAACCGCGAATTAGAATTAATTGAAATTGGTTGTAATGTTGTAATGAAATGTTTCCTTTTAAAAAGTTGTCCAAAAAATCTAAATGCAAATTGAGGAATATTTTTTGGGTGAACGACTTTACTTATTAAGCACTTTTTGTTTTTAGCCCTGATTATTTATTTTTAAAATTGTTTAAATTGTTTTCAGGATGAAGCGAATAAGACTTCATTTTCCTTTGTATTTCGCGTTACGTACTCTAATTATTTCTAAATAATTCAATTTTACTTATATAAACAAAAATTTTTTTGTTCGTTTGAGAATGTTTAATATGCATTTTTTAAACAAAAGTTTAATATTTCAAATGCATCATTAATCATTATAATACAGACACAACAAAAATAAGTAGCCCTTTCTTTGATATGAATAAATAAATTTCAGTACCTTCAGTAATTATTTGGAAATAAAAAAAAAGGATCATAAATTTCTTTAATGTTCTATGTAAATAAATCGTTAATTTAGCTGTATTGTTTAGCTGTAATTTAAATTTAATCGCACAGAATTTTTTTTGACAATTTAGGGAACCCTTTTCTTTGATGTAGAATTCTTAATAGACTGTAAAGGTTTTAAATCAAAGTTTAATCGTAAATGATAATAGTATCTGTTATTAATGACAGGTTATTTTTAAAGTTTCCTAATCAAAACTATTGCGAATTTAATTTTCTATGTAAAGAATGAAAGAAATCTTCCGAATTCCATTACACCAAATAGTGGTTGTTAAATATGTATCACTAAAACATCTTGTTTTTCAGATGAGTCTTGCAAAAACTTTAAGTCTTTATACTTAAAAGATTAATTTTTAACATGCTTTCATTGAAATTAAGATTTTAGAGAAGATATATTAATATAATGAGAGAGAAATCTTTTAGTTTTACCCTATTAAAAACCTGATCTAAAAAATATCAAAAATGTTTTTCTGCAAAATTGAGTTTTCATAAAAAATGAATGAAAGAATAATAAATTTCTAAGTAACAAGCATGGCCATTCAGTTGTAATAAAACTACACGATAGCATGTTGACTTGAGAAAGAATTAGTCTAGTAAAAAGGATATCAAAATGTCATTAGGAAAAGTCGATGAAAAAGTGATGAAGTTGCTTCCTAAACCTAGAGTCTCGCAAAACTACTAATCAAGTTCCTCTAAATGAGAAACTGATGAAAACATTTTGATGCTTGTTTCACAAGACAAAATATAGATAAAAAAAATTCAGAAAAGAAACCAGTGTTATAACGGGGGATACAGAAGCAGAGAGCTCGTTTAAAAAAGTCTTATATCTGTAGATATTTGTGATGTATTATCGCTTAAAGACCTATTAGAATGCATATTTTATATTATGATGTAGTAAAAAAGAAGTTCTTTTGCTATATATAGTAAAAGTTATTACTTTTAAAAATCGAAGTTCTTAATAACAGTTAAAGATGTATTCAAGCTATAATCGCTTCAAAGGGGTTTTTACTAAATAGTCATATTTGAGATGTTTTTGAACTTCTGATCCAAATGTCATACAATTACACATTTGGCCCATTACATTTGTCAGTCTAAATACCTAATAAATCAGAATTCAAAATAAAGTTATGATAACAGTACTAGGTATATAATAAAACTCAAATGTTTAATACGAGGTTATAACTTTTTCCCAATGAAATTTCTCTTGAAAAATTACAAAAAAGTTTGAAAACGTTGAATCAATTTCAAATCATGGAAAAGAAAATTTCCTGTCAGGAATAAGTTTTTAAGGTACTTTACAAGGAGTCCACTTTTTATGTAATTTATGAATAATAATGTTTGTAATTTTGGCTGCTCTATTTCAATATAGCTCCTTATTTTAAGATACGCTCTTTTTTTTAAAGAAACTCTTTAGAAGAAAATTTAAGGTTTGAAGGTTTAGGTTTGAAAGGTATATCCGGCTATAAAAACTAAGATATTTTTAGCTACATGAAAATTACCTTTCTTGAAGCTTTTCTCCTGCTCCCCAAAACAAAGGTTGAAGCGGCTTTCTTACCCGAACTTGTTTAAAACTATAACCGTTAGGTTCAGATTTATTACGACTTACTGACCGAAAACTGCTTTTTAGAACTTCCAGCTGCCTCGATTTCTGGAGAGGAACATTCCGTAAAGTAACACACAAAAAAAACTTTCCAAACAGTTCATAAAAATAACAAAAACCCATGTTGCCGAACCACATGAGATACCTCTGCAGGTCTCGAGGTGTTTTTGTAAAAGTTAGATAAGGCCCGTGCCCGTATTGATCTGGAGTGAATAACTGCTTCACTTCTTTCATTTTCTGAACGCACCCGCTATCAGCTGTGGCGGAAGTAGTTGACGCCGGCCTTTGGGAGTCACTTTTCTCTTTTCCCGCAGACGGTTCACGGACCGTGGTCACAACCGACGAAAAAAAAGAACTTTTTCTTTGCTACCTAAAATTTATTGGGATGAGTGGGGTGGGGATTTATAGCTTTTGGGCAATGCTTGTGGTTCAAGCTCTGGGTTCAAGCCGAGAACAGAAATAAAACGCTTGACAATTTAACCATGATAATGTAAACATCAAATCAGAAATTTTAGATAAGTAAATTACTGTTGTTGCGGGAATTCAGTTAGAAAACTAATTAACCAGAATGTACCTATTTGGTTTAGAGTTATTAAATAATTCCCTAAGTCTTCACTTAACTACTATGGCTAAGCGAAACAAGGAGCTTCAGCTTTAGAGAGAGATCGAACCGAAAGTAATACGATTCTAAAGTATAGTATATACTCAAGAATTCGTTTAAATCGACATTTATGCAGCATTTTAATTTACTGACTATTTTACTTTGAAGTGATAAAGAATGATAGAATATTTGTGAGAGAAAATAAAAGGGTGAGAGATGTAAGAAAAAAGGTACTGAAAGTAATTTAGAAAATAGAGAGAAACGAAGATTATAAAATGTTATCCAAAAGATATCCCGGGAAGATATCTCAAAAATTATTCTCGATTTACTTCTAGTGTTGCAGTTCATGAAGTTCTACCTGCAAAGTAGCACAGATAACCAAATTATATAATTTGACTTTCCCCAATGCATATCTATATTTGATTACATAAAAGTACACAAATGAATTCACTGTGAATTGAAAATGAATAAAGTTTTCTTAACTTTTTGTTCAACACGGAATATATGAAAATTTTTACTCTAAGTATTAGAAGGAAAAACTTATCGACGATCATTGATGATTGTTTTTTAACCTTTACCTAAAATTTAACTATTTTTTCTTTAATGTAAATAGTTTGTGTTTTTGTGCTTTTACTTTATTAATTAGACAGCTAGATATAAAAACACAAATAAAAAGACAACAGAACTTCCATTTTTTAAAACTCTTTTTCTTTACCAGGACTGCTACTGTAAATGATGGCTTTCAAATCATGGCATTCTATCAATGCTGAAATAATTCTTTTAATCTCAGTAATTAAAATCAGCTTAATAATGTTTATAACCAGCCTCTATAGGATTTTCCTTTAGAATTATGGACATCCACATTATCCGGCACGTTGAACTTCCAGCTGTGAATTTCATAGCCCATTCATTCGTATACTCCTATAGTGTCTATACACAATCAATACCCTACTTTCCCCATCATTTCCAATGTAATATTTAAAGACTCAACAGCTGAATCTCCATAACAACCATCTCACGACAGAATTGGCGACAGCGGTCTGTCGAAGTCCCACAAAGGTTGTTTGAAATCAGCAGGCGCTATTGGGGCACTTTTCGCCCCTTGTTTTCTGCCTTTTGATGGGAGTCTTTTGGTAGAGCCTTTCGTGACTGGCCACAAGTGCTTCAGTTGTTGAAGCCTTTCAAGCATCTTCTTTGGATAGCATTCAGATCTGAAGATGTCTTTTATTGAAGTCATTAGGGTAGAAGAGTTTTTCTCGTTGAGAAATAAATAGATTCGTGAGAAATTGGAACTTCAATAACCCTACTTTGTTTATCTGGTTCAGTAGGTCAATAGAGCCAAAATTGGGTGAATTTTTTGACAAGATTATGATATAAAACATTACTTTCAACTATTTTTATAACAACGTACTTCCCCAGAATGAAAATAAAAACTTAAAATGCAGTATAAATGGAAATTTTCACAATCAGAAACATAAAATAAGGTGATGAAATTGATTGAAAAAATTTTGTGAATGTATTTGTAATTTATCTCTTCCAATGAACTGAAATTTATCTAAAAGATTTTAGAATGTTGGAATAATTTTATTTTCAATAGTTATTTATCATGAAAGGAATCTAGAGATTATACCGATTACTAGGTTAAAGAAAGTGGACTCTCATGGTGGAAAAATTTTTCAATTATGGGAATTCTGATATCGAGCTAATAAAAACTATAGTCGCCCAGTTATTTAAGAAGCACTAGATAAGTTTTATAAAAAGCTTATGAAATAAATAAATCAGCTTTCCATTGTGCATCTAATTTCGTCTTTTCTTCATTGATATTTTACATATTTATAGGTTCTTTGCAACATAAATTTATTCATCACAAGCAATGCGATTAATGCAATAAACTAACAAATGTAAATTTGTCTCTAATCCTGTTTTTTTATCAATAAGATTTTCGAAGTTTATGTCTTTAAAAGTTAATTCAGAACGATCCACGTTTCATTTCACCTTTAAAGTTGGTTCAAAGTTGACCAAAAGTAGTATAATGCATATGCAATTTTTTATCTGTATAAAATTAATACCAGTATGAATAACACGTGAAATTTAAAATTTTTCGAAGCTAAAGTATTAATTAAAATATACCTGTGGCGATCACCCGCAACTCAGCCACTGTGTGGAGAGATGCGGGTGCGCTATTGCGAAGCCACTGCGGTGTGAGTAGTAGCGGGGCTAACCTGAAGAGCAGCGAGTTCTCAACTCGCTCTGGATTTTGCTGCGTATTTTGTTGGTGGAGTACAGCGTTTTTACTTCTGGAGATAGTTTCAATTTTTTGGTTACTGTTTTAAAAATAAATCTTTATTTTTAAACCTACGTGTAATTATTGGAGTCAAGCCACCAGCTATGCAGTAGCCAAAGTGGTGACCTGGTCTGAGCGCACGAACTTTCAACTTTTACGGAATCATTTCCTCCCGCACGCCTCCCTTTAGCTAGGATGCCCGGAGACGCCGATGCAACTGTCGCCGATGAAAATGCCTCCAGAGCAACAGACAGCCCCCAGTGCCCAGTACAGCCCCCAGTGCAACAGATAGCGCGCGTTGCTTTGCGGCTGCCCGCGTTTTGGAAAGGAAATGTGCGTTTATGGATTGCGCAGTGTGAGAATGCCTTTGAATATAGCGGAATTACGAGCGATGCAACGAGATTTTCTGCCCTCGTGGCCCACATTGATGCCGAGACCCTAGAACATGTGGCCGACATGGTACTCAGCCCGCCATCTGAGGATAAATATAAGGCTTTGGCGAACCGCCTCATTACGGAGTTTGCGGAGTCCGATCAGCAAAAGATTAAAAAGCTCTTGGGTGACCTTCAGCTGGGGGACGAAAAGCCGAGTCACCTTTTGAGAAAGATGCGTGGGCTTGCGAGGGACCAGCTCAAGGAGGATTTCCTGAAGAATCTCTGGCTCCAGAGGATGCCACCGCATATACAAACTGTGGTTTCTGCATCGTCTGAATCACTGGGCAGTCTGGCAGTGATAGCTGATAGGGTTTGGGAGATCAGCTCACCAACATCGATGTGTGCGGTGGAGAAGCAGTCTGCCCCATCAGAAATTGAACTTTTGACCCAGAGAGTAGAAGAGTTAACCCTCCAGGTCGTGGAATTGTCAAGAGGCCGACAACAGTCGCGTAATTTTGGCTCATTTTCAAATAGACGAAGATCAAACTCGAGGCTTAGAGACCCAAGCCCGGTACCGGGAACACTCTGTTTCTACCACTATCGGTTCGGGGAAAAGGCTGAGAAGGGCAAGCAGCCTTGCAGTTTCCGCTCGGGACAGCCGGAAAACTAGGAGAGCCGTCGCTCGGGTCCACGAGTGACGGCAACACCAGGATTCAGAGACTCTATTTGGAAGACAAGTCTACGTCAGCCAGGTACCTTGTGGACACTGGGGCGGATCTTTCCGTCGTTCCGCGTTCAGTTTATCAACATCAGACTCTTTCTCCGTCCGGTCTTAGGCTGTTCGCGGCAAACGGCACGCCCATCGCAACTTATGGGAGAAAGCTTATGGTATTGGATTTGGGATTGCGTAGAGAATTTCACTGGCCTTTCGTAGTCGCAAATGTTACTCAGCCAATCATCGGAGCAGATTTCCTGCGTAGGTTTGGCCTATTGGTCGACATTAGAAATGAAAGATTGGTTGACCCTTTGACAGGGCTGCAGTCGCGGGGTTCTGTGACAGCCACGGACGTCCCGGGCATTAAGGTGGTTACAGGGGAGACCCCCTTCCACAAACTGCTTGCGGAGTTTCCATCCCTCACAGAAACCAGCGCAACTCCTCGTCCTGTGAAGCATGACATCCGGCACTGCATACAGACGGACGGACCACCGGTTTTTTCCAAGCCTAGGAGACTGCCCCCTGAGAAGCTGAGGGCGGCCCAGCGAGAGTTCCAATACCTGGTGTCGACTGGTGTGTGCAGACCATCCAAGAGCTGTTGGGCCTCACCACTGCATATGGTTGCCAAAAGCAATGGTGACTGGAGACCTTGCGGAGATTTCAGAGCCCTCAACAACTCAACAGTTCCAGATCGCTATCCGGTTCCGCACATTCAGGACTGCATGCAAGTGTTGGAGGGCAAGACTATATTCTCCACACTTGACCTGGAAAAAGCTTATTACCAGATACCAATGCAAGAGGAGCATATCCCCAAAACGGCAGTAACGACCCCTTTCGGGTTGTTCGAGTTTGTTTTCATGCCCTTCGGTCTGGCCAACGCGGCGGCAACCTTTCAGCGTTTCATACATCAAGTGCTTGAAGGTCTGGATTTTTGCATTCCTTATTTTGACGATGTTTTGGTGGCATCTGAAAATCCAACTCAACACCAGGAACACCTCAAAACAGTCTTCCAACGTTTCGAGGAATACGGTGTTAAGCTCAACGCGTCCAAGTGTGTCCTAGGAGAACCTCAAGTGAGATTTTTGGGTCACACGGTAACAGGAAAAGGCATAACACCTTTGGCAGAAAAGGTCACAGCAATCACTGACTTCCCCCAGCCAAAAACCATCAAAGAGTTACGTAGATTCCTTGCAATTGTAAATTTTTATCGTCGTTTTCTTCCACATGCAGCTAGTACCCAAGCTCCACTTAATGCATACCTGCAGGGAGCTAAGAAAAACGATAAAAGACCCATCAATTGGACAGAAGAAGCCACAGCAGCGTTCAATAAGAGCAAATCTGACTTGGCAAAGGCAGCGGTACTGTATCACCCTTCATACGAGGCTCCAATTGCTATCATGGTGGATGCTTCGGATACAGCCGTGGGAGCAGCACTCAATCAAAGAGTAAAAGAGGGATGGCAACCTCTCGCATTCTTTTCTAAGAGATTGGCCCCAGCCCAGCAGAAGTACAGCGCCTACGACCGGGAGCTGTTGGCGGTTTACATGGCCATAAAGCATTTTCGCCATATGGTCGAGGGCAGAGTTTTTACGGTTTTTACCGACCACAAGCCACTGACGTATGCATTCCGCCAAAAAGAAGATAGATGTTCTCCTCGGCAAATGCGCCATCTCGATTTCATTGCCCAATTCACTACAGACATTCGTCACATCAAAGGGATTGAAAATTTCGTTGCTGATGCGTTGTCCAGAGTGAACCTGGATGCAATCGAGGCTCCAACCGTGTTTGACATGAAGGAGATGGCGGGGGCTCAGATCGGTGATGAAGAACTGGGAGACATCATAGCAAAGAGGACTCCATCGTCGTTGGAGATAAAAGATTTCCTAGTGGGTCAACCACCGATCCCACTGAAATGTGATGTTTCAACGGGTCGGATTCGCCCCTACGTTCCAGAGCCTTACCGTCGTAAGATTTTCATCTCTCTCCACTCGCTTTCGCATCCAGGAATTCGAGCGACGATTCGGCTGATTGCTGAACGATATGTATGGAGCTCTATGAAAACTGACGTGGCCGGGTGGACCCGTTCCTGCTTGGGGTGCCAGAAATCAAAGGTATCTCGCCACACTAGGCCTCCTGTTGGCAGTTTTATTCCTCCCAGTGCTAGATTCGAGCATCTGCACATCGACTTAGTGGGCCCGATGCCACCATCTGAAGGATTTCGATACTGTTTGACAATGGTAGACCGATTTTCAAAGTGGCCGGAAGCAGTTCCACTGACGGACATCACAGCAGAAAGTGTGGCAGCGGCATTCTATGCAGGATGGGTGGCTCGTTTTGGACCTCCGTTAAGGCTGACTACGGACCAGGGAACACAATTTGAGTCTTCGTTGTACCGGGCCCTGACCAAGTTTTTGGGAACGTCTCAGCAACATACGACGCCTTACCACCCAGCCGCAAACGGCCAAGTCGAGAGATTCCACCGTCAGCTGAAGGCTGCAATCATGGCTCACAGCAACGTGAAATGGACGCGGACCCTGCCTACCATCCTTTTGGGGTTCCGCGCTGCTTGGAAGGGGGATCTCCAGGCAACAACAGCTGAGATGGTTTACGGTGCTCCGATTCGCATTCCGGGTGAATTCCTGTGTCCATCATCAGGCACACCGGACGCAACTACATTCGTCGGACAACTGAGGGAGACTATGGCTAAGCTCCGTCCGAATACTCCAAGGCGCCACGGTGCCAAACCCGTCTTCATCAGCAAAGATCTGGCAACGTGTTCGCATGTATTTGTACGTACAGATGCACTCAGAAAGTCCCTGCAACCTCCCTACGAAGGCCCTTTCGAGGTTCTTCACCGAAGTGAGAAATGTTTCCGCATTCGAAAAGGGGGCCGTGAAACAACAATCAACTTAGAACGGTTGAAACCTGCTTATCTGGCAGAAGAGGAGGTGGTTCGGGGGCCGGCTAGTGCTGCCCCAGGTCGACCCCCTGGCGATCCTAAACCCGCTCTCCCCCCCGACCCTCCGTGTATACCTGAGGAGCTACCTAAGGTCATCAAAACCCGTTCTGGCAGAACGGTACGATTCAACAGAGGGTTTCAATAAATCTCGCTGTCGCTGGTGGGGGGCTCCTGTGGCGATCACCCGCAACTCAGCCACTGTGTGGAGAGATGCGGGTGCGCTATTGCGAAGCCACTGCGGTGTGAGTAGTAGCGGGGCTAACCTGAAGAGCAGCGAGTTCTCAACTCGCTCTGGATTTTGCTGCGTATTTTGTTGGTGGAGTACAGCGTTTTTACTTCTGGAGATAGTTTCAATTTTTTGGTTACTGTTTTAAAAATAAATCTTTATTTTTAAACCTACGTGTAATTATTGGAGTCAAGCCACCAGCTATGCAGTAGCCAAATACCTTAGTATTAATAATTGAATCGCTTATTTCTGAAACATGTCAAACAACACTTTTCTTGTTTTATAATAGGTAAACGAGAAAAACTGTATAGAATTTCAGTACATTTTTATGCAGATTTTTAGTGATTTTTTTCTTTCAGTAGGCCTCCTTTAGATATTTTACAAACAAAAAGAATTTTTTAAATGATTTTACTATTTTCAAAAAAATTATTGAAATATTTGCATTTGACAGCTTTCTGCAATAAATAGAGTATTCAGGCCAATTTTCATAGCTTAACTCTAATTTATTTAAGGATTTGGTAATAAAAGTTGGAATATTAGTTGAAAATAACGTTTTTCCTTATTAAATACTAATCCATAAAATTATTATAGAATTCTTATTTTTTCTCTTTTGGTTAGTAGATGTATAAATACCTTTTTTAAAGATGATTTCAACTCTGGACTTAAAAATAGTGGTCAGCCAATTCGAAATGTTAATATAGACATCTTCTAAGTCAATTACATAGTTGTTAAGGCGTAACTTTGTGGACAGTAAAACGATTTTGCTTTAAAAGCCAACTAAATCAGTTAATAAGATCAATATTATTATCTGGGGTATAGATTTGATGTCCCCTTTTAATAAAGTGATTCACAGATCAAAAATCCCAGATCAAATCAGCAGTCCCAAACAAGCTGCAGATGAGACGGCATGAACAAAATTCCCTGCAGTTTAAGTGCAGAAACCTGTCAAGCGACGTCGTTTGCAAGGTTCATAGTGACAGTTAGAAAAAATATAAGACATTTGCTTCAGAAATATAGGACATTTTGCTTTAAAAATATAGGACAATTGCTTCAAAAATATAGGACAATTGCTTCAAAATTATAGGACATACGTCAGAAAAAATTCAAAACAGTCAGATTTTTCTCATTTATAAAAATAGATGAATGGACAATGCAAGTTAAAAGCTTAAAAATATATTTATTTTAGAAATTCAAACCTTTAAAAATAAAATATAGCTAAGATGTAAAATCTATAGCATTTTATAACACTTTCGAATGAAAAAAACAATTGAATCCTTTAATTAAATATGCTATTTAAAAATTGATGCTTAACTATCACTATTGTTGATCGACATAGACATACCTATTCTAATTTGCTTTTGCATAAGTAAACTTTATGCGAAATATTACAAAACTACAATATTGTATAAATAAACATATTTATTTTTACTTATTCGGTTTATTTACATATTTAAGCTTTAAATACGCTTATATATAATAATCTTTTTTTAATTAATTACATATTTTTGCTACATATTCATCCATTTTTTATTTTTTTCTAAAACTAGGGAGCTACCGCCCCCTGCTCGCTAATCGCTCGCCAACCCCTGTAAACTGCTAACGCAGGACCTTTTGGAATTGCTTCGCAATTCCCACAAATTCCAACTCGCTAAACTTAATACACTTTATAAAACAATTAAACAATTTACAGATAAAACGTCAACCAACTTCCCAAAAATACTTCACCAAATCCCCTCCATGAACAAATCTCCCTTAAAAGTTTGAATATATATTAACTCGAACTTATCAACAATTTAAACGAAATGGTTTTAAAATTATTCATCTTAATTATTTTTAATCTATGATTATAAAAATATCTAATTCTAACTGTTTATCAATATTCGGACCAAACAAAAACCATTATTTTAAAGTAACTCGTTAGTATAATATGCCTAGTGTTTATCATTCATATTTTTTTTAAAACCCAGACATGTTAAACAATACCGTTTAAGCAATTGTAAATAATAAGAAACAAAACATCACTCTATGTTTACAATTAATTTCGATAAAATCAGACTAAAAATTATAAATATTGGACAAAAAGTGTGAAACTTCAGTATAAAATGGCGTTCATGTAAGTTTTTAGAATATGTTTTTATCAGTCTTTGAGTGATATTTCATCCAGAAAGTACTTTTTTCAAAAGGTGAAAAAACATGTTTCATCTTAAAATATAGCTTCAATCGGTCGTTGTGATTGGATGCATAATAATTTGACTGACAGTACTTGCTTTGTAACTGCGACCTTATTAGTCCACTGAAAATAGAGTTGAACCTCGGACAAATTGCAATAAAAGGTTTCTCAAGCTCAACGGTTTTCACTTAAGAATGACCTCAATAATAAGATACTAAAAATCGGCCAAAATCGGCCGGGGGGAAGTTTAATTTTTTTTTAATTTATAAAAAATGGCCGAAAAAAAATTTAAAAAAAACCCAAAACAATAATATAGACATGTGATACATGTTTATAGGTTATTTTTGAGTTTTAAAACCGAATATTGCCTTTAGTTTTGAAAAAAAATTGAAATTTCAATTTTTAAAATTAATTTGAAAAATGAACTATATGAAAAAATTAAACCCCCCCTAAAAACCTAACCAAATCATCAAAAGAGATAAATCAAACGGTTTTCATTTAGAAATGACCTAAATATTAACATACTAAAATTTAAAATTTTTGACGAGTTAAAGAAAATAAATTTTTTTTCAAATTTCCACTTTTATTTGCGAAAAATGCTGTTTTTTTTTTCAAATTCGTGCCAAAAACTTTAGAGGCTTTTGAAAAGGTCATTTTTCGGTGGATATTGTCCACATATAGTTATATATTGGAAAACCGGTGGAATTGACCCTCAATGAATTAGTTAATTATTTTAAATTCTGGTGTAAATATGCCAAAATATTACCTTTTTTCACTTTTTACTACATTTTACCAATTTCAAAATTTTAAATAAAATAATTAACTAATTCATTGAGGGTCAATTCCACCGGTTTTCCATTATACAACTATCTGTGGACAATATCCACCGAAAAATGACCTTTTCAAAAGCCTCAAAAGTTTGGGGCACGAATTTGAAAAAAAAATGCATTTTTCGCAAAAAAAAGTTGAAATTTAAAAAAAAATTGAACTTCTTTAACTCGTAAATTTTTTTACTTTCAGTATGTTAATATTTAGGTCATTTCTAAATGAAAACCGTTTGATTTATCTCTTTTGATGATTTGGTTAGGTTTTTAGGGGGGTTTTAATTTTTTCATATAGTTCATTTTTCAAATTAATTTTAAAAATTGAAATTTCAATTTTTTTTCAAAACTAAAGGCAATATTCGGTTTTAAAACTCAAAAATAACCTATAAACATGTATCACATGTCTATATTATTGTTTTGGGTTTTTTTTAAATTTTTTTTCTGCCATTTTTTAAAAATTTAAAAAAAATTAAACTTCCCCCCGGCCGATTTTGGCCGATTTTTAGTATGTTATTATTGAGGTCATTCCTAAGTGAAAACCGTTGAGAAACCTTTTATTGCAATTTGTCCGAGGTTCGTCCCTTTTTTTCGCTATTTTCAGTGGACTATATCCGTTATCTAAAAAAATGGAAATATTTTAAAATTAAGAATTATTTTGATAAATCGAAATGCCTACTCAGAAATCCGGAAAGAATCCGGACATTTTGATACCATATATGTGTCATTCGGTTCAGTAATTAAAAAGCCTTTCTCTGGAAACCGTTCACTAAAAACTTTTTTTTAGAATAGAGAGATAATCACAAGATGTGCCCAATTGTTTTTTAAAAAACTGTAACATATTATACGGTTACACATCTAAATTGTTGAAATCTAATGCTAAATTTAGCGATCGTAAGTTGTGAACTCGGGGCTATCAATTGGAAGGTGTTTATTTCGTGTTTCCCGTTTAATTTTACTTTTACAGGTGGGTTTTTGGTACTTTTTTTTCTTTCTTTACGGGGGATTAAAATTCCAAAAATTAAGGACTTATTCCTATAGGAACTTAAAAGCTCACAGTTTTTAAAATTTTCAGAATTCAGTAAAAATTATTTGAAATTCCATAAAATCTTTCTATTTTCCCTATTCTTAAGCCCAAATTTTGCTCTTTTTATCACATATTTACCTAAAATAAATGCATATAATGAGTTCATTAGTATAAGTTTTGAGTTTTTAATTACATAAAAATCACAGCCCCAATTATGATTATGATTGTTTCAAAAATATTTTTAATTTCCATCAACATTTTTAGCAGAATGTTGACGTTGCTACAACTGGACTGGAAAGCGTGCAGAATCTTCTCCGCGTTAACAAGTTTTAAAAATATCATCGTAAATTGAGAGAGATGCGATGATGGGAGAGAATCACAGATGCAAATTTGTAAAGTTGTATTTCTAAACAAAACTAATCTAACTTTCTAAGAAACTAGACCAGTAAAATCTAACCTTATATAAGAAAAGTTGTGAGCAAAAAGTTCCAAAATACCAAATGGGGGGGGGTCTGGGGGCCCTCCCCCAGAAAATGTTCGGAAATTTTACTCTTAAAAACAGGTTTTTAACTAGTTTTGGTGCAAAATATAGGACATTGATGAAAATATAGGACAGGGGTCAAAAATATAGGAAATACAGGATATATAGGACAGCTATGAACCCTGCGTTTGACTTGTTTCTGCACTAAAGCTGAAATTTAACATGCTAGAAAACTACTTTAAAATCACGTTATTTTTACTATTCTTACACAAAAATGTGCGTTTACCCCTACAAAATCCCATAACACCAATAACTATGTTTCAGAAATAAGTGATTCAATTATACTTTCATACATACATTCATTTCATATATTTTCTCTCGCAATTTAACTAAAATAAAATAAAATGTACGTCACCAAAATGCCCTTCATAGAAATGAAATATTTGTTCACACAACATTCAAGATAGGTACTATAGATAATCTGATATTACAAGCACTTAGTAGTTTGAAAAGTATGTGTGTATGTACAAAAGATTCGTTCTTTAAAGAGCAGAATGAAAAAGGATTAAAGTTATGACATTTTATAAAGAAAAATGTTTAGACTCAATATTTACATAGGTAAACAACTCTTACCTTTGTTCCTTTCTCAATGTTTAGGAACGACAAATCGAATTTATGCTTTTGTTGATGTTAATAAATAGGTATTTCTAAAGTAGTGAAAAGAGCTCATTATTGCTTGCTCTCCTATTTGACAAACTCAGTTGCGTGTTTTCATATTAAAGTAAATACTTATTTCGGTGTATGAACATTAAATTGAAGCGATATAAATATTCGTCCCGTTTTGAAAATTGAGTAGCAATCCCAGTTGACTGTTCAACGGAAAACTTAATTATATTTTTGAGTAAAACAACAGATAAATTTTCATACAATCATTTCAATGAAAGCATTTCAAAAATAGGCTTGATTATGTGTTTTCAATTTTTAGTAAGGCTTTGGAGAATAATTGTCTAAATCACATGAGTATTTTATTAGAAAAAGATTTTATAAAGAAACATTATGACCATATGGAAATGTCAAGATACAATTCATGAAATACTTTATGGAAATTCCTTTGGTGGATTTATTCTGAAACATTTTAGTGTTTCTCCTAAATTTAATCCTGTTTAAAGATTTTATGATTGAGCGTGGGATGAAAAGCTTCTTAAAAATAATCCTTAAAATATAACTATTTACTTCAAAACTATATATTTGTATATTTGATGAATTAAATACCTCCCTTTCTCTCAGATGCATTTATTTAAAATATATTTTTACACAAGTATTTATACAATAGATATATAGAACTTTTTTTTGGCTAAAGCAATCGATCAACAATTGAAACCAAAAATAACACTGTACAGAATACAATTTAAAAGTACCATATAGACAATAATTATAGTAACCAAGAACATAGAAGAAACTAATAATAAACTTTCTCTTTTCCGTTAGCGTTGGAGCGAAGTCCACCATTTACAGTTTTTCAAGACTCATTTTTCCGTTTTAGTAGTTAGAAACTCTCTTCTGGATCTCTTTCCTTTCCTTTTTTATAACTATAAATTAAAATCCTTATATGAAGTTTCATATAGAGGAGAGGAGGGTATTATGGAACACCCTTTATATATTTAAGAATAACTCTATTGGTGTTTAATAAATCCGCCGAATCATTTTAAGTACATACTATAACTAATGACAATGAAGGGCCAATGGTCAAATAAATCAGCATTTATTTTTTTAATCAAAAATGTACTTTAGGAAAAGTCAAAAATGGAGGGTAATATGGAACAGTCGGGTAATATGGAATAGTTGGATTTACAGCTATTGAAAACTAATTAGACCTTAGAGAACATAGTTAATCTTAACTAATATATTTAACAATTTACGTTCAAATAGTTTAGTTCATGAGTCTATTTACAATAGTCACAAACATAGTCGTCTTTTTCTGCTCCAGTACAGTCATATACTCAGTATTCCATAATACCCGACAGGCCATCTTGTACTATGAACCCTTTTAGTGACCGATAAAACATGGATAGATAAAAAACGACTGCAGTATAAGAAACTACCGATCTTTTAGTGTACATTATGCTTAACAACAAAATCAAAGTCTCATAGTTACTGGTAGATTAAAAGGTTTGAACATTTACCGTCAAAAACTTTCGAAAATCCTAAAGCACACTTTACTTTGCTGCGACTGATCAGACAACAAGAAGCTAAACTCTTTGCGCACTGCATCATGGGGATTTCTTAAGACTTTCGTAGCATTGCCACGTGATGGCAGCAAGAGGGGGAGCAGAAACTCAGGTGTTCCATATTACCCGACTATTCCATAATACCCTCCTCTCCTCTATTTGTCATAAAAATAATTTTCATAGAAAAGAACTAGTTAATAAAAGCCAAAAGATGATGAACAGTTAATTTATACATGAAGTTTAAGTACCTATAACTGACCAAAAGATCATCCATGATAGGAAAGTAGCCATACAAAACGACCAAATAGTGTCACAATAACGTAAAAGATAAGTAATAAATGACAAGAAAACAAGCTGAAGAGTACCCTTTATTTCGTATTTCTCACGCTCCATGCTCCATGTTTCAAGAAAAAAAACTTTTTTACGGCTCTCCTTTGATATATTCGGATGGGCATAAATAAGTTTCAATGGCACTGTAAATTTTGTTATAGTATTCATTTTTAAAACACTTTTATACCTATTCAATAAAATTTTAATAATTTAACAAGAACGACACACACAAATAATCTCACTAGACGACTTCGGACAAGAACTTTTTTAATTTACCGAGCTAAAATGACAGAAAATAAACTAGATTCAATATGTTAAGGATTTCTTAACTTATTTACAATAAAGAACTAAGGACATCCCTACGTAAAAAACTATGAAAAAGCGTATTATCTTGAGAATATTATAAAATATACGTATTTTAAGGCTTGAAATTAATTCTAAATTCTATGGAATGTTTAAAATTGAAGCTTAGTATTTGTTGAGTATAAATTACTTTACCCAGTTTAAATCAATAAAGATATTTTATAGAACTTATTAATTCTTCCCATGAACTCCTCTACCGAGTTTCGCGTAAAAATTATATAATTTTTAATAAAAGCAACGCATTGTGAAGTGGCAACTAGTGTATTGTAATATCATATGAAAGGGATAATGAGGAAGTTGCATGATTTTTTTTATTTTTTTAATCGATTCCTCTTGCAACTACCCAAAATTTGAGGCCGATCGAGAAATTTTTTTATTGCCAAAAAAATGAACAAAAATCCCCTTTTTAAAAGCACGCGAAAACGCCAAGAGTTTGGATGTGACGTCATCTTATAATAAACATTGTTGTAAAGCAAGGTTAATAGAGTACTAAAGGTTGGCTCATAAAATATCGTGACGTCACAACATACTGAAAGTTGGTCTGCAAATGTTAATCCTATGAGAAACTATGCATAAAAACCGACGAAAATAACTAATTTCTACTAATTTAATTTGTTTTTTGGCGATTGTTACTGATAGATGATAGTTCAAAATAATCTCTCTATTCTAAAAAAAAGTTTTTGTAAATGGTTTCCAGAGAAAGGCTTTTTAATCACTGATCCTCATAACATGTTTTTGGTATCAAACTGTTCGGATTCTTTTGAGGATGTGCAAAGTGCCTTTAGAATTTCTAAAAAAATTCTCAATTCTAAGATATTTCCATTTTTCTGGATTACGGATAAGGTTGCAGTTAACAGCAAGAAACTGTCGTACAATTTATTACACCTCCAATCACAATGACCAACCGACGCTATTCATTAATGATGAAAATAATTCCTTTCACGCTTTAAAAATGCGCTTCAAAATATGTACTTTCTAAATAAAAATTTTTTAAAGACTGATAAGAGTTCTCCAGAAACTCACAGATCTACTATTCAAGTATAGAATTTATTATATTATTATTATATTGAAGTAGTAGGGACATTTGCTGCCCAAGAATGGTCGCTTTGTCCTCTTCTTCCTTTGCCTTCAATTTTTCACCCGAGAGTGATTCTTCTAAATTGTTCTCCTAAAAACTTTTTATTCGTTTCTTTTTTCCAAGCTCCAATATTTTCTTTTTATTCAAATATTTCACTTAGGAAAATTCCTATAGCCTGTAGTCCTTTCCTTGATCTCAATGCTCGCTCCATAATTCCATTAACATCCAGATCTTCATCAGTCTTCATTTCCAGTCTCACCTTCAAGTTACTTCTCAGATGAGAATATTTTCCACAAAATATTAGGACATGTTCTACTGTCTCGTCCTTTTTGCATGTAGAGCACAGGGGAGATTCAGTTAATTTAAATCGAAATAACAGATTATTTGTGGGTAACATTTTTGTGAAAAGTCGGGCTATTAATACATCCATTTCTCTGTTTTTACTCCATTTAAATTGTATCGGTTCATTCAGGAAATTAAACTCTGGGTTATATTTTGACAGTGACCATTCTTTTGTAGTTTGTTCTGTGTAATACGACTTGGCCTGTTTGATTAAATCTGTAGGAGAAACCCATTTCAATACTGCCGTTTTCTCATCAGCATCAGCTGCCAACCTGTCAACTTCTTCGTTTTCTTTGATTCCTACATGACTAGGTGTCCATGTTAATACAATTTTATCGGCGATTGTACTAGCTTCTTGGATCGCTTTCTGTAATTGAAGTATAATTGCTGATGACTTGTTATTAACATTCACAAGGGCTGACAAGACTGATTTACTATCTGTTAAGATTATGAAAATTCCTTTGTTTAAATTTTTTGATAGCTGAGAAAATGGCATTTGCTTCTGCAGAAAAAATGCTATTGATATTGGAGGTTTTTCTTAAAAATCGCTCTTTACTATTGAAATTTATAGCTGCAATGGATGTTCTTAACGATGTTTTAGATGCATCCGTTGCTATAACGCAGCCTGATTGTCTATATTCTGCAATATATTCTTCGTATCGAAATACAATGTCCTGGGGAACAATTGCCCTCTGAAAAGGAATATCGGACAGGTGATATTCGACTTCTCCATGGATTATAGATCTAGGAATGTACTGGATAAGAGTCTGATACTCAGCGCCCAAAGATGTGAACAGGTTACGCGTTTCAACCAAATTTCTCATTGTAAGTATAGAATTTCACACACCAAAATTAATTGTTTGTAAACATTGAGTGCAATGTAGATTTTGTCTCTTAATATTTTTAATAGCTTAAGGGCCATATTCTGATCTTCGCCATCAGTGAATCCGCCGGCGGCGTTTCCGCCCAGCGTGAATCTCATTCACCGTATTCAGATCGCCTTCCGAAAGATGCGAAGATCTCGGAGAGTCAGCTCATTGGTTAGTTGTGTTTTTGACGTGGCGTGACGTTGAAACGCTCAACGACCAATAAAATCTGTCTATTAAAAGGCGGGAAAATGTCACTGATGCATTCACATGCTTCCAAAAATGTAAACAAACTCAATCTGCACTGCAAGTCACTTGTTTTTGTTGTTTGAGTGAACTAGAAACCAAGCTGAAGCTTTTAACTAAGCGAACTTATTAAAGAGTTAATAAAAACAATAAAAGAAAAAGAAAATATTTTATCTTTTTTATTTCTAAACGCTTTGCACATTTATCATAACCAAGTAATTATTGTAACTCATAACAATAATGCTTCATTTCCCAAATTTAATTCCAAGTATGTTTTGGAAATTCATTCTTACATGATTTTGGAAAAATGGTTATAAAAAAGGGAGATAATAGCAAAGGGTAGAAAAAAAATATTCAATAGAAAAAAATTAGTTATTTTGTAAGGTATGATTACATGGAAATATCTTTTCATCAAAGGAATTATTCATTAAATTCAATTTAATGCAAGATGTTAGGAAGTAGGAACTATGTTTCTTAATTCTGGTTGAAAGACTCTCACTCTCACTACTCACCTTATTGTGCAGTAAACTAATCCTTAATTACAATTTCCCAATATTAGCAGCATTTTTAAAATCTATAAAACTGAAACTTTGCAAGCTTATATAAAACAAAATAAATAATACTTACACTATTTTCATATCTTCAAAATATTTGGAAGTTCCATTTTTTATTCTTACAATAGATTCAATAAAGTTTAGGAATTTTGTAAATAAATATTCTATATTCTTCAACTTATTCTATTTTTAACTGCATACTTAATTTGTTGGAGAATTTTCCACTCAATTAGCAAAAAGTATGTTTCAACAGTTAAATGTGTAAACTATTGCAGTTACTCTTTATTGAATTGAAATTTATTAGTACAACATGTAGGAAAGAGTGAGGCAGATTTTAGAAACAAATTTTTAGTACTCCAGTTAGACAAAAGTGTAACTTATAAAAATTTCAAAGTATATTGTATGAACTAAATCCTAAAAACATAAAAACTCTTCTAATCACAAAAAAGATTATTTATTATCAACAAAAAAAGTAAGCACTACACCAATTTGTTCAAACATTTTTACAACTATTTTCTAAATAATGACATTTATTAGTAGATACCGTTTGACTTATTTAAGTATGGATTGTCACTGTTTGATGGTCACAGTTCATAGGAGCAAGTTTGTTTCATAAATTATATCAAATACAATAACTGTACTACCTCAAAGCAATTTAAATGAATAATTGATTAATTTCCATTACCATTTATCAAATGGTTAATTTTTTAAAAAGATAACTCTCAGTTTAAATAGAAGTGTCATCCTTTTAAACTTTCATAATTTGCCCTTTTCAATAATTCTTTCCTTGATTCACAAAGAACAGCATTTTAGTTGAGCTGAAAAAAATTATACTAGCATGTAAACAAAATCAAAATATTAATTACATACAAGAAAAAATTATTCAACAGTATAATTGATTACTATTCAATTATATATTGAAATGTTTATATATACATTCAATGATTTTTATGTTGTATGTGTGTGGTGTAAACTGTAAACTTCATAATTCAATTAATACTATCCTAAATTTAAAAAAAAACCTTTTTGCGGAACGAAGTTAGTTTAATAGAAAGCGAGAGAATAAGAATTCTTTAAATATGTGATAGTCCAACGCAAACAAATGCTATGTCAGCTGCGCATAAAAACAATCAAGAATTACAAGTAATAACCAAATTATATATTCTGTGCAAAAATAATATCTTAAAAATTAAAATATATTTATTTTAAAGCTTTCATTTATAACTTCCACTGAATAAAAAAAAGTATTGAACACCATTCATGTTCTTAATTCATATCTTGAATTGGACTTCCTCTAGTCTATTCAGAATTCTTAATCTTAAAATATAACAATTCAAAAAGAAATTTCCCACGTCGATTAATGTAACATTAAAAATATTATAAATTATTCAATTTTATACAAAATGAACATTTTTATTTCATTAAGATTAGTAATTTTTGAAGCGATTTTTCTAATATTTGATACCAAAACAAACTTGGTGATATTTAACGGAACATCTAACCGAATTGATCCGAAATATTGAATACTAAAACATTTACCAATTCTGAAATATTCCATAAACGAGAAAATTAAATAAAAATACAATTTACATACCTCAATACATTTTTCTTTGCTATCGGGCGTGATCCGAAGCAGGGCAAGGAGTGTTGGTTTGACGACATGGCGACTCTTATCCCAGCTGTTCCATTTTCTTCTGTGCTCTCTCATTTTTGTTAAAGTTATCAATTATTTTAATATATTAATCCATACCAACATCCTACTAATCAAAGCATGCACATTTCACGCAAGATGGACGCCAAATTTTTGTTACGAAGTACAACCGAATGAAGAATGTAAACAAACTGTTTCCAAGGTTTCAGCGCGGTTTCAGCCAATGAGAGAAGAGAAAGTCGTCGGCGGTTTCGTATCCGCCGGCGAGAGAGCCAGTGAATCGCCTTCGGCGTTTCAGACAAAGTGAGTCGGGAAAAAGTTAATTTTAATACCATTTCGGCGGATACGCACGGCGGATTCACTGATGGCGAACATCTGAATATGGCCCTAAATCATATTGTTTAAAAAGTCTGTTTTAAAACTAAAACTTGAATGATAAAACACTAGATATTTTGACGAGTTACTAGGTACTATATTAAACAGATTCATTGCTGAACGTTTTTGTAAATATTGAATAACAATAGCACGAGCAGACTTGATGGATATTTTCACAAAAACGTGTTGATTAACGGCCGTATTCACCGGTAACCTGACCGGTGGTCAGGTCAGGAAACCATGGTTACAGCCTCTGATTGGTGGAAGGAAACTATTGAATTATTTTTCCACCAATCAGAGGCTGTAACCATGGTTTCCTGACCTGACCGCCGGTCAGGTTACCTGTGAATATGGCTGTAAATTATTGATAATTTAACCAATAAATATTCTAACTTTTAAGAGGGTGTGCTTCTGGAAAGTTGGTTGACGTTTTTTCTACTAATTGTTATAACGAATGTTTTATAAATAAATAATTTTAGTGAGCAGGGTTTTGTGGGGATTGCGAAGCGATCCGAAAGGCCCTGCGTCAGCAGTTAACGGGGGTTGGCGAGCGATAGCGAGCAGGGGGCGGTAGCTCCCTAGTTTTTAAAAATGAAATAATAGATGTAACTAGATTAATTAAGTTTTTATAGGGTTTTAATTTTTACTAAAATCAGATCATTCACAATGGGAAAAGCTCATTCACGGCTCTTATCTAAGCATTGTTGAAATAACTATTGATAATATTTGAATAAATTATTATTATAATTAAATTAATATTATAATAATTAATAATTATATTAATAAATTAAAGATTATAAATTTTAAAATTTATTTTTCTGTCACATTTTTCATGCATAAAATCATATTATTTTACCTTTAATAAATAGATTGTTTTTTTATAAATTACCATAATACCATAATTACCATCTCATCTTTGGAATTTCGTTAATTTCAAAATAATCGTTTGCAAATTTTCTAAACAAATGAATAGTTTTTTTTTCATTTCATATTGTTTTCTTATAAAATGCTTTATTAATTGTAAAACAAATGATTTAAAAATGCAAAAAGGTGGCGGATCTTGGTGTGCGGTCTCAGGTTGTTTCAATAGAAGAGGAACAAACAAAAATGTATCTTATTTTACGTAAGTTAGCTTCTTTATATATTTCCGAATTAATTTATTTGTACTTTCTACTGTTCATAAGTTTCAATTTTTTACAGTGTGGTATTGTGATTATTTAATTTCTAAAAATAGAGTCTCCTGTAAATTTACACTTAACTATTATTATAATTAACATAATTTGGTCCTCACATACTTTCTTTCATCTTCCTTTTCATTTAATTTTAAGTGAATGTGATTGGAAGTGATGATTGCTAGATATGAAATTATAGTATGTTCATTTAGAATTGGCGCTTGAAACAGGATCAAAAACGCTTAATAACGCCAAATAACGCTCATCATTCTACTTCAGGGACAGATTCTTTTACAGTATTTTAACTACATTAGGCTGCCTTATCATTTCGCAAGAAAATTTTTCGATGATAATTACAATAGTAACTGCTTCTAATACATTTTGTCTCAGGCGCCAATTCTAAATGAACAGATTATAATATATAATGTAGGAAAATTAAAGTAAAATATTTTATAAGAACATTGAAACCATTGAAACTAATGCAAAATTGAAAAGAGATTATTGTTGTTTAAAATTATTTCATAACTAATACAAAAAAAATATCCAGTTTTCAAGATTAAATAAGCTAAAAAATTCATAAAAAAACTTAGGAAGAGCTATTTATTTCAACAATGCTTAGATAAGAGCCGTGAATGAGCTTTTCCCATTGTTAATGATCTGATTTTAGTAAAAATTAAAACCCTATAAAAACTTAATTATAATCTAGTTGTATCTATTATTTCATTTTTAAAAATTATTTTGAACTATCATCTATCAGTAACAATCGCCAAAAAACAAATTAAATTAGTAGAAATTAGTTATTTTCGTCGGTTTTTATGCATAGTTTCTCATAGGATTAACATTGGCAGACCAACTTTCAGTATGTTGTGACGTAGCGACCTCGCTTTGTTTACATTTTATGAGCCAACCTGTAGTACTCTATTAACCTTGGTTGTAAAGCAATGGAGTTGATGGTATTATTGTTGACGTCATCTTATAGTTTAAACAATAAACGTTTTCAGTCACGTGTTTTTTTTCTTGACTTTTACATTAAAATATTTAATTACCTGTACATTTTTTTTGAAAAACTGACTAGATATTTCATTTTACCATACAAAAAACCACACGGAACACTTGTTTGTTTTTGAAAATCTGACGCATGCAACTTCCTTATTGTATAATGAAATTTTTCTCAAATTGAATTTCAACGTAATATCAGTTACCTTAAATGCAGATTTAAGACGCAATAAAGAACTTTATTGTTTGATGCTTACAAGAAACCTTTAATTTTACATCTTTTACTCAATTTAGAATATTTTTGCATAACTGAGATGCACAAAACTCAAATACTTATAATTGATTAGGTGATATGCCTTTATTCTAAAGGTCAGCTGAATATACCAAAGTAAACTTTAAATATAGCTTGTTCAAAAAAAAGTTCATAAATTAAAGCTCAGCGAGTCTAGAGATTCCTTATTAATTTTTCTCTTTGCAAATGATATTTTATCAACAAGTCACAAAATGATAACTTCTTATCTATATGACACACGCCTTGAATTTACTTGAGTCACTAGGGGAATATTCTCCTTAAAATAATTTGATGTATAGAAAAAACAGTGAGTTGATAACAAAGCACCATGAAAACACTAAAGTTCGAAGCAAATAATTTATCTTTCAACACTACTCACTAATTGAACACGACAAATTAATTTACATGATATGTATTTTTAAATGCGTTTGTTTTGCACATACTTATTTGTAACTGTTTGGAATCAGTTTCAAAGTTGCCAAAGATAACTTTGTTCTTCGTGGCTGAGTAAACGTTTAAACTCGCTCACATACACAGAACTTTGAAATAAAGGATGGATTGGATAATAACAGATAAAGTGGATAATTTCGTCTTTATTGTTATAAAACTAGTAATGAGAGTATCTAGGAGGCTAATCTTCAAGATCCCATTATATATGCACAATAATAACCTTAATAATAAAAAATTTTGAACAAATATTCATACCTCAATTGAAAAACAACGTTTATTTTTACACAATTTATAAAATTTTTTAAATTTATAAATTGTGTAAAAATAAACTTTTTTCAATTGATGTTAACATTTGCACAAGATTCTTTTCGAAATATTCATACCCTCTTTCATCTATCAATAAGGTATTTAAAAAATCGTAGGGAAGTTAGGCAAATAAGAAATTAAGAAAATTGGTAAGAATTAGTTACCAATTTTTGAGATAAAAGAATAATGAAAAACGCGTTATTTTATTTCATAAAATAGACTTCATAAGGGATGAAAAGTAGTTTAGAAGGGATACAATATGAGAAAATTAAGGGATTGAACGAGTGAATGTCAATATGAAAGTGTAATAATCGTTCACATCTGTACACAACTTAACTCTGATTCCAAAACAGTCCAGCAAGCAGTCATAAATTCAAACCTTCATTTAAGAGGGCAAATCTAAATGCTCAGAACATCTTATTATAAAGTAACAAAGTTACCAAGAGGTGTCAGTTTTTTCTGGTGACTTTATATTGAATGATATTGGTGACTTTATTCAATAACTATTAATGATTAGTCAAAGGGGGTCATTCTTGTTTTGATTATCTTTTATTAATTAGGGTGCAAGAGTTATCCTCATTGAAATACGAGTTAAATTAAATCTACCGTTGTTATATTATTATTGAGGATGTGTTATTTAATATGGTATAAACCATTAAAGTAAATTTTTCCATTGAATATGATGTTCAGAGCATTGAGATGACCTCTCGCCCTCTGTCCCCAACACAGTCTCACGAGGCGGGCCAGTTGAACCTGACCCCCGCCTGCCTGAAGAACTCCTCATTATAAGGAGCGTAGAACATCCTCAAAGTGCTCAGCACGTCGGACGACACGTTGGGGTGCTTCCTCCCCTTGCTGTCGTTCAGACACTTGTCCGCAGTCGCGTTCCTGACGCAGAAGAACCCCTTCGTCTCGTTGTAGTAGAAGTTCTCGGGGGTCACCCTGTGCTCCAAGCCCAAGAAGTCCTCGATCTTCCTCACCTCGGCGTAGGGGTCGGCGATCAGGTTGTCGCCGTCCACCACGTGGATTTGTTCTCGGGGGAAAGCGCGCAGCCAGCGCGGGAAGAAGAGCGCGTAGAGGCCGACGCGCACGGCGCGGTAGCCCAGGTCGACGGCGCCGTCGGCGCCGAGTGCCAGCCGCTCGAAGGCGGCCAAGGGACGCTCCTTGCGCGCCTTGTTGGAGGCGAGCTGCGCGTAGTCGGAGACGAGCCGCGTGGTGGGGTCGCGCACGATCAGCAGCAGCCGCGCCTGCGGGTCCATGCGGCGGATGCGCTGCGGGGCCGCGGGAGTCACGAAGTAGGCGGGCGACTTCTCGACCGTGATCTGGCCGGGGAAGGAGTAGGGCATGCGGCGGCGGTACCAGTCCAGGCCGAGGGCGTAGCGCGCGTCGTCGTCGAAGAAGTGCACCTCCTCGGCCGCCTTTTGGACGCTGGGGTGCAGGTTGAGGAACTCGAGCAGCGCCCGCGTGCCGCACTTGCGGGCGCCGATGATGATGCACTGCGGAAGGCGGCGCTTGGTGCGCGGGAAGTGCAGGCGGCCGACCTCGGGAAGCCTGCGGAAACGAAACACACATATTACACATTTGTTTAATCCTCACTCTAAAAAAAACATTTAGTATCTATCTCCGTTCTCACCATCCCGACAACAAAACAAATCAAGCTAATGTGATATGATAATATTGTTGGGTCTGGTTCATAATCCCGACAATCAGTTGCCTGTACAAGTACGTTTGCGGGACATCATCAGCCTGCTGCCAATGCAAACGGTGTCGCTAAGTCGAACTGTCAGGCAACTGAAGTGTCAGAAAAATGAACGGATCGCAATATTGTTTACCTTCAGAAAGGCAATTAGCAAACTGCTTATTTATGAGTCTTATTAGATCAGTCCTGACTAATGCGAGATTTAGGCACTGACTCTATTTAAAATATGTGGAGTCGGTCCTGGCGCAATTTACCATGAGTCCAGGTCATCTGGTGACTATTTCCCTCCCATTCAGCGACATGGCAAAATTGTGGACGTGGTGGCGGCATCTATTATCCGAGGGAAAAACAACTTTGAAAAATGTATCAAATTTTAAAAGAAACCTAGAAGAAACGTTGATGCGTTGACCTGAGTCTAAAGTAAAATCCAGTTGAAAACTATCCAACCAACCAACAAACCAACCAAGACTGTCTTTACAAAATGAAGTAGAAAGGTTTTACGCTTAAGGTATACCTAAAGGAGTCTAGTCCAGGTGAACGTATTATGAAGAAGCAAACTTAGAACTCTAGAAGACAAGATAAGATGTAGTTAAATTTATAAAATTACAGTGAACCAAGTGGGTTGGTCATCTGGCCTGAATGTCAAGAAGATCGTTATTGTGAAGAATTCTTCCAGGCGAAGCCCATGGGAGGACTGCTGTGTGTCATCAGTGCGTTGGTGAAAATCAATGGCCCATAAAAAGATGGGATATCGCCAAATTTAGTGCAACTTCATACATGCATAGTAGTTGATTAAGAAGTGACTTGGTGCCTTTCTCCTGTTTGTAAGCCAAAGAAAGTAATCTTGCGCTATATCTTTTTCTTTTTGCCAAAAGTATCCTTACAGCTACGTATTTTCCTTTTACGGTAATTTTTTATAGTCTTCATAAGACCTATGGGCTTAATTTTCGTGCCATTACTATACTATCTTGTCCAAATACCTATTTAAGCAAAATTATTTAAAGATATCAATGCATAATTTTAATAGGTTTGCATAAACGATAGAAACAACGCAGTATTTTCGTTTAGTCAATAAGGCAAGGTCACTTATATCAATTTGTTTAACTAGCAATCAGCAACTGGTTAATTCATCATCCTTATCTCACGACTTCCTCTCGGTAACACGATAAAAATATAACTACCCTTACTATCTAATTTCTGCAGTTTCAAGCTCGTATTGCATAAACATTTACTACTGCATAAACATTTACTACACATCTCAATGAAACAGTATTCTATAGCAATTAATCAAGTCGAAACAAGTTCAGCAAATATTCCAACGATAAAAATGCAGCCAAGCCCTAGAATTGTTTTGCATTAAAAAGCATTCGACCCTTCAGCTGTCTTTTGGCAAATCATCAACAAGCCAGACATACACAAGTGTCATTGTTCTAAATTCATCTCGGTGTCTGTGTTAGTCAAATGTTTTTCAATAGACTCAGACTTCTCATGTTGTTCTCCTCAATGATTGATCGCATGCTAATGGACTTATTGTTTCAACTGAAATCAACATCAGTTGACTTCTCGTAATGTTTGTTTAATTTTATCTCTCACACGTGTGCTTGGTATTGAGTACAAGTGCTTTGAAAATAAGGCAGTTTGTTTTTCTGACGTAAGTACCCCCCATTTTAATCGTATCTATTCATCCAACAGCCACTTTCGCGAACTAAACATATCTTTCTGTTGCATTTACTATTTTACTCATTCCTTCCTTCCTCCTCGGCTCTACAGTCCATGTAGGACCTTGGCCTCCCTCACAAGACAGTTCCACTTTCTCCGATCCCTGGCCTTTATCCTCCAATTTCTCACCCTCATCTTCCTCAAATCTCTCTCAACCTCGTCCAGCCATCTCTTTCTAGGACGTCCGATCTTCCTCTTACCCTCTATTTTAACCAATTTTCATACACCCTAATCGTTTTCCAGTCGTCACCAAGTAATCAGTCCGGTTTTGCTGTATTGTTAAAGGCTTCGCAACAATTAGTTTTTACAGGGTTAGTTTTTACAGGGTTTACCTGGAGGACCAGGCCTCCATATTTGTAAACCCCCTGGAGACAGGGGTGCCCGGCTATACCCCCAGACACTGGGTAGCTAAGGTACCTCGGAGACGCCACCCCCGTACTCATTCACTCAAGAGCGAATGAGCCCCTAAGGCATTTTACTCATTAGAATAGAAAATTTATCCAAAAATTATTCTTTTAAATCAGTTTGTTAAAAGGATAATACACATTAAGCCTTTTCACAATAAATATTTTTTTAAAAGTAAAAAGAAAAGAATATTCTTTAGTTTTATATTAAAAATTAACTTAATTAAACCAATGATCCCCTTCAATATTAGACTTATAAATACTTCTATTCATAAAAACTGCTAAAATCCTTATCCTTCATCCATTGAATACGAAAAAAAGTTATGATAGGGAATTATAGTTATTGTACACATAGAGTCTCAAAAAATGCAATGACACACTTGAAGTTGAGTTAATGCACACCTAAGGATTGATGATTGCATAGCAATCTAGGAAGGAAAACTTTATAGTGCATCACCGTCACCCAAATTGATTTGCAGTTAATTTCTCAAAAATGAAGGAACATAAAAAATTTTAAAACACATAAATGTATTATTATTTTATAAATTACTAGGGAGCTACCGCCCCCTGCTCGCTATCACTCGCCAACCCCCGTTAACTGCTGACGCAGTAACTTTTGGACCGCTTCACAATTCCCCACAAAACCCAGCTCACTGCCCTTACTCACTTTATAAAACATTCTTAACACAGGGGTAGTACTTCTCCGTGGTATTCTTTCAAAAATGGCGAATATTTATTCAGTGGTGGAATTTTATCATTTCCTTTATGGTAACATGAATTGGCGGATCGCTTTATAATTCCAAGAAAGGTTCATATATAGTTCCCGCTAAATATGAACCTTACCTTAATATTTCAGTGCTTCCCTTAATGTATCTGTGAAAAACACATTACCTTAGGGAAATGGGTAAAAAAATGTTTACTGCTCTGTTGTTAATTTTCTTGGGGTTGAATTCCGTTATAGTTCCGCTAAATATCACTAATCTCTTTTGGACACTATAAAGTAAAAAATTTTGCTAAATTGTTTCAAATTCATAGATTAAAGTGTTTAATTAGATCTATAACTATTCAGTTTATCATTAAAAATTAGAAAAATTGGTTTACATTTGAATATTGAGCATTCGAAAGAGATTGGCGATATTTAGCGGGAACTATAATGGAATTGAACCCCAAGAAAATTAACAACAAAGCAATGTAAACATTTTTTTACCCATTTCCCTAAGGTAATGTTTTTTCAGATACATTAAGGGAAGCATTGAAATATCTCAGGAATAAATTTAACTTTCTTAAAATTTGTAATGATTGACTGTTAAAAATGTAGTAATTATCTTAAATATCGCGAAAATTTAGAATTTTATCTTCATGAGAAACAAACTTCGAAGTTGTGTCATTTTCATAGCAACGACACCGAATGTCAAGACTTCCAACATTTTCATCCTTATTTCTAAAACATTCACCCGTGTTATTTAGTTGTTTGCGTTTTGTCATTATGAAATAAAGAGTTACATTTTACTACCTTAAAAAACATACTTGCAAAAGGATATAAAAAATAAATGCAAAATTTCCGAAAGCGAGTGTATATTTTGTAAATATAGAAATGATTAGGTTGCCACAACTACAAAGATAAATATAAAAATATTAATTTGTTATTTAAAAAATAAAAAATAAATTAATTATAAATAAGTTTAAAATATTATGAAAACCGTTTGAACAACAATTAAACCCTTTGAACAACAAAAATATAAATATTGTTAAAAATAACACAAAATATATTTTTTAAATTCGTGTTATAAATAGAAAGATGATTATTTAATCTATTTGAATATTAAAAAACCAGTGAAATATGTTTTCAATTGTTTTAAAATTCATAGTTTCTTGCTTTGTAACTGCGACCTTATCCGAAATCTAAAAAAATGGAAATATTTTAAAATTGAGATTTTTTTTAGAAATTCTAAAGGCACTTTGCACATCCTTAAAAGAATCCGGACAGTTTGATACCAAATATGTGTTATAAGGATCAGTAATTAAAAAGCCTTTCTCTGGAAACCGTTCACCAAAAACTTTTTTTTAGAATAGAGAGATATTTAAGAAATATTTTTGCAAAAAATACAAGATCCTACACACTCCAAGAAAAATTAAAACAGCAAGTGTGAAAAAAGGATGAAAAAATCAAGTTATTGGTTATCAAGAAGTCTACTTGTATCGGTATACAGGAGTTAAAAATTGTAAAACCATGAAATTCTTTGAAAATTAACAACAATAAAATCGTAAGACTTGTGCACTCGAAAAATATCTGTGAAATGTTATAGGAATACTTGCATAACTGATGAAATTACACCAAACAGAAAATTCGACTAATTTAATTTAATAAACAGGATGGTCCTATTCAGAAAGTTGAAAATGCACAAATTTGATCACCCGTTGTTAAATAATGAAATCCCTTGTCGAATCAACACGGGAATTATACTACATACAGAGTAAAGAAATTCAATTTGGGGAAAGGGCGTCGCACATAATCAGAATGAACTAAAAAATATAAAAGAAGAGGAAACCCTTTACCACTTAGCTCAAATTACCTTTTCCTATCGCCACATTCGCTGTAATTGTGGGCATATGCGCTGAATAAAAAGAGACTTTCCAACTAATTTGTTATTGTCGCAAAGTTGCGTCATGCCGTCATGTGCCTGCTATATTTTTAAAGATATCGCGTATCTTGCCTTAATAAACGCCCACTCTCAATTAATACAAACGCGCTATTTCTAATCTCATTAGAAAATTTGAAAAAAAATCATGCTTAACAGACCAAAGAAATGCCCATCGTAAATTTGTATGACATAAAAGTAGCATTTGGAAAGCTAAGTCAGCTTTTGGAAATGTACCCAAATATTTAATTCCTCTTCCGGAATGATCAGATGGTGCATTTGGAAATGACTCCAAAATTTTTTAACCAATGACAATGAGATCTCCGGGGAAATATTAAGACAGAGGAGTATTTTTTGGATTAAATAGATATGTTAGAAGGAAGACCGAGGGTTCACATAAGTTCTTTGATTGCCTCAGGGAAATTAGTAGATTACAAGAACCAGAGCTAAAATGTTACCCCTTCTGATATATATATATATATGTTACGGGCAAAGTGATTAATTGGGCATTATTAATAATGCCAGGGCAATGTGATAAATTCAACGAAATTCATGAATGAAATTTATCCACTCTGGGCATTATTAATAATGCCCAATTAATCACTTTGCCCGTAACATATACACAGCGAATAAAAGTTCATGATTGGTGATAAACCAGAACAACCAATCCCAAGATGATTCTTACATGGATTTTAGTTTCTCGGAGCTGTCCTGAGCCGCGTTGCTATCGCAGATGACGGGTGAGTAGGTGGCGACCCCACCGGTGAGGAAGAGAAGCTGGACGAACACCAGGGATGTGGTGATGACAAGGAATGCAAAACAGAAGGATGAAGACAGGCGACCCTTCTGGAAAAAAACCCAACCAGAACATCTTTACAAAACGTCTGTTATCTCCTTCCTAAAAAACTAAACTATTAAAAACTTCTATCTCTCACTTCCCGACTATGCCCTTTAATTAGAAATTAGAAATTTATTTAGGAATTTAAAAATAAATAAAAATGAGGGGGAAAATAGATTGAAATTTGAATGAAATTCTATTTTAATATAACTTTTTTAATTTTTTTAGTAGCAAATTAATTTTGATCTTGCATTCATGCATTACTCTCCTGAACCTCCGTGGCAAACTGAGTATTGTATTTATTGAAAAAACCTCTACACACTTCAGCACATGCTGGGATAAATTTAAAAACGATTTAAAAACAAATGAATAAAATAGTCCATAAAAAGAACATTAAAAAATTTTAAATGCATTTAAAATATGTTGGCCTTCTGGCTAATGCTGCCCCAGCCCGGGGATCTACGATCTTTAAAAGACCTGCTAAAACACGATCAATGCTGGTCAAAGAATAGGGAGGCCTATATTATTTTTACCTGATTGAGGGGTATGTTGAGGGGTCTCCTGAGGGCTGCCACCCCTTCGGGAATAATGAGGTGGACCGCGGTGGCCCGAGCCCTGGGGGAGGGCTGCTGGAGGGGAAGGGTGTCCTGGGCCACGGCAGGACAGCTCATGCTGCGCTAGCCCATCTACAACAGACGATATTGCTGTTAGTCAGATCAAAATTGAAGAATGTATCATACACTTCCACTTTTTCTGAAAAATTCGTATTTTTGAATTTTATCGGCGAGTTATTTATAAAGATGAACTTAATAGCATTTTTATTTAAGTAATACACATTTTCCACGTTAAATTGTTTAGAAAAGGTGACTATTATATTGCATCGTTTCCTGTCTGTGACGTCACGGGTTGACATAAGAAGTCGCCACACTTTCTAGCCACCTAATTGGCGAGTTCAGTTAGAGATGTCTTTTTACGGCAACTCATGACGTAACTGACAGGAAACGTTATCTATAGTGTGATACCCTCTGAGGTTTTGCTTGAGGAAGTTACATGAAAATTAAGATAAATTTCCAAAAAAATTGAGCCAAATGAAATTTAAATTTTTCATTACTACTAGTAAAACTAATAGGTACAGCAAATGATGATAATTCAACAATAAAAGTTAGACGTTACTAAATATTTATATATCGCACAACTTTTTAAAGTATGTTTAACTTTTAGTTTTAACAGTATTCGCTACCTCAACTTGCCTAGATTATTTTTTTCTTGAGACAAGTCGAAGATAGAACCTAAAAACCACAGAGTACTAGAACAGAGAGTCCGTCGCCATAGGCGCTAATGGAAATCGAAACGTTGGATGGGTTGGGTGGCGCTGCGATCGCAAAACGTCACGAGAGGCGGGACGGAAAAGCCTGATTGGTTGAAAAAAACTTTTTCCTTCTCCTTCGAAATAGAAGATTGCGTGACAGCCAATCACAGGTTTGATCTCTCTGTCAATCATTTATAGTTCCTCGTGGCGCCCTCAAACCCATACAACTTTTGAATATATCGTGTTGGACCCTCTGTTAGGATTTTTCTCTGTGCTAAAAACTAGGTTAAAGGTGCATAAAAAGTTCTAAATAAATGACATACTGTTAAGTATTAAAATCTACGTTAATTACTTAATAGTGAATTGTCACAAATTCTTCAGAAAATGTTTTTCGACTCCATATATTGAGTTCCTAATCCAATAATTTTGTATACTTTTAGAACTGAAAGGTGAGGCTTTTACACAGACACTGGTTAAATACAACTGAACTAAATATATCTTTGAGTTGTTTAATATAAAAGAAGTTCTTGAAAGGCTTTGATATTAATACATATTCGTAGCTTTTAATAAAAACACGGGTGTCGCTATCTATTTACTTATCTGAACAGGAAAGGAACAGGAAGTTCTTTTTTGTCGTGTCAATGAAATGTATAACTCTCGCTACAATATTAAAAAAATTATATTACAAGGTAACCTTATGAGGATTGACTAAAGTTAGAAAGTGGGGGGTGAAGTCTTCTAATTTACAAAAAATGCTAAAAGATGATAAACAGTTACAGTTGTATTGGAGAGAAGAACTGAGTTGTGAAATCGCCAATTCGCAGTAACTATTTGTGAAGGTTTTGGACGAGCTAATGAGGAAATAGCGGAGACTCAGCATTCTTGATTTTGAGGTTGCAATAGGAAATGTGACGTCAATTTTCATCTTAGATATTTAGAGAACTTTACGAGTGAATTAGTGCTTTCAAAAGCCCTAATATTATTTCGAATACCTATTAATATTAACTCTATGTTATTTTATTTATATACATATTGTTCAACTAAAAGCCCCGAGTGCCCGCTTAGGCAGGCGGGCCGAGTGTATTAATTAAGAGTTTATTAATAACTCGGCTAGTATCCTGCTACTTATTTAGTGATGACTGAACCAACACGACAGAATTTAACTCTGATAAAATTATAATCCCACAAACTACAAAAAACATAAAAAAACATCTCAACATAATCACCTCAACCAAAAATCTATTCTTAACCCAAGGCAAACCACAGTCCCTGCCACCCGGTTAAGTTAAAGGATCAAAACCAGACAAAAAACGACAAAATTCCGTCATCTAAAGCTTCCAACAGACACTAATTAATTTCTCCTGGGGATTACGCGATGAAAAGAACCCATCCCTTCCAAAAACAATCCTTCCACTAATTAAACATTTCTGGGCCCGAAGCCAGAGAGTGTTGCTCAACAGGTAAATGCAATGGAAGATCTAGACGGTGTGTCTCGGAGGGACTCCCTTACTGTCGAGGTCGTGCATTTAGTGGATGATTCGTTTTTGTATGAGCGTGGCTTGAATTCGAAAGAGAGGGGTTTACTTAAGGGAGATGATGTTTGAAAGTTTAGAGGGGGAATTATGTAGTGTTAAAGCTGTGGACGTGGTTTTCATAGATTTTGTTGTTGAATAAAGACAGCAGACACACACTGGGACTTATGTACAGGAAATTTTACTAAAAATATTTTGATATCATAGCTGGAAATAAAGTCAAATTTCGAAGATATATCATTAGTATAAAGACACCTCGGATAATTTTTAGAACTGTGGTTTTAATTTAAGGTAATTTATTTCATTTATTGTATTTAGTGGACACAAAAAGAAAAATTGAGAGAGGAAAGAAAAAGAAAGAAAGTATTTCTCTTTCCGCTTTTATTACTTCTTTCATCTCTTTTTTTATCCGTTAGATCTCATTCTCTCCTAAAATTTCTTATCAGTTTCTTTCTCTCATCACTTCTTTCGAGAGCACCTCTTTCCTTCTCTTTTATCCCCCTACCATTTCTCATTCTTCTCTTATTACTCTTGCTTTCCTCTCTTTGTCTCTCTTTAATGAACATTAAATCATACAAATCCATTCTCAACACCCCAATCGACAACCATATCTTATAAACTACTCTCGAGGTTATCTTTATCTTCGATTTGTGACTTTATCGCTCCAAACCTGCGATGTAACGGCCATGTAAATATTGTAAAAGAAATTTAAAAGAGTCCATTTATATGACTTTAAATTCCAGCCAGGAAAAGTCTCCTACAGACTCTCCAAAGCTATAGCAGAACCAAATCTATAGCAGAGATGAACATTTTCAATTGGTATTTTCCCTAGCAGAGAGTTCTTGTGAGTTTGAGCTCCCCCTGATTCTATCCAAAAGAACAAAGCAAATACATCAAAAGACAACCCCCACAAAGCAATCGTTTTTCCCAGCATTCGTCATCGGGTATGCTGCCCGAAGATAGATCAGCCCTGGCTATTTCAGATCCCATGCAAAGGGCTCCCCGATTCGTCATCCAGTGCAGAAAAGACCCGACGAAAGGATCTCCATCGTCAATCATTCTTCACCGGGAGCTAGCTACAAAGAACTCTGACTAATCTACAAAGCTCAGGCTTAATGTGGATTCGGGCTATTTTGGAGACTACTCCTGGTTCTTATCTCTCCGGTCGAGATGTTAATCGATTGAAGTACAATGGGTTGCGGCTAATTTCTCTCTGAGTGACGTTTGTTTTGCCAGCTGAACCCTTTTTTGTTGCAGCTGCGTGGAACGTTTGTGAAAGACTGTTTTAAAATCGTTTTGTGAAGGGTTCTTTCAAGCTGGAGTTGGCTTTAACATTGACTCTTGTCTACAAGTTTATTTGTAATATTAGAAAAACAATCTTCGACTATTTTCTTTCGTGGGAAACGCATTGCTATTCTTATGTAATAAATGCTTCATTGTGCTTCTGACTAGAAATAATATTCCGAGTTGAAAAATGCAATACAGTCTAACTCCACAAGACTAGCTAGGTATTGGGTCTGGAAAATAGAACTAATATGGAAAATTCATCAAAATTACATCAAAAACAATTATTTGAAAATCGAGAGAATTATAAAAATAGGCCTACTGTATAATAAGTCTCGGTAAGGCAATGTAACAAAAAGTTTCAATAGGTTCTTATAAATAATAAACCAAAATTTTAACTAGAAATTTGAAAAATAAATTAACAAAGAAAGATCCAATAAATTTTATCATAATTTATAAGCATTTCATTAAGGCATTTGATTTATCACATTAGTTAAGAAAAATTAGTTCGACATAAAAGTCAGGGGATCTTTAAACAAGAATATTAAACAAATTTAGCGAAACATGTAAAAGCGTTTCAAGGTGACCAGTAGATGAAATAATGTTTCCAAGTTGTTAAAAACATTTTATTGATATTCTATGAGAAAGGGTGAAGGTTTTTTGAAATCCTTAACAAAGAATTCCCAATCATGAAAAGAAGCCTTTTTAGAAAAGCAGAAGAGGTCCAGTTAAGTCAGTCATCGTTGATAATTTCTGTTGGCAAAGAACTCTTGAGCTCTCGTAGACTCAGTTTAATTAACGAAGTCTTAAAGGTTCAAGAAAAGGATCGATGTATTGGAAGCCGATAAATTGGTCATTTTGCTCGAAAACTTTTTAGGGGGATTAGGAAGGGGATATATCGGATGGAAACAATTATGGAAATATACTTTGCTGGAAACTGAATGTCGATAAAATTGTTGTTTTTAAGTAAAAATGTTTGCAGCTACTTGTTGATGGATATTAGCGGAGCAATGTTTTCAAATTGAAATAAGATTGTTAGAAAAAGTTTTTCCCAGGGTAAAAGGCATTTTGATGGAACTTTATTGAAACTAGTTACATATTATAGTACTGTGCAGTAAGTTTTCCATATTTTGATTTTCAAAAAACATTTAGCAGAAATACAACATGCCTTAAAATATAATTTAAAAGTTCAAATTTTTATATATTTTTTCGTCATTTTTTTATAAAACTAAAATTTTTTATTCATGCTAATGCCTTTATCCTTTATGGAAACTAGTAGAGACTTATCCTTTAACATGAAAATGTGGAATTGAATTCAAGTATCACATTTACAAGTTCCCGACTCTCAAAAATCAAAAGTAAAATATTCTCAACCGCTTTTTCAATTCACCTCTCCTTGACAAAGGATTTGAAAGTCAATATAAATAGAAAGGACTTAGAAATAGGCCTATAGAATTCTAGCACAAAGGTATGAAAGCCTTATTTCTCACAGGGCAAGAATAATGCGTTTTCTGAAAATTTTACCTTCTTATTTTAAAAGGAGAGAAACGTATATATGCGTATATGTCTACAGGGAATTGAGTTTAAATGTTTTAAGTTTCTCCTGCTGCATTTTATATGAAACTATTTAAAGCCTTATAACTTACTCACAGATTACACATTTAAAAATTTAATTAATCAAGATATAAAAATATGGGGCCATCCATAAATGATGTCACGCTTTTTTTTGCCCATTTTGACCCCCCCCCTTTGTCACAAACTGTCACACTTCCCCATACCCTCTCCCCCCCCTCTGTCACATGTCACGCTCCTAAACCAACAATATGTCTAATACAAAAATTTGAAAGTTGCCCGGAACCAACTTTTTTAAGCTTAATTTTACCCCTCTTGATAGTATCATTTCTATCAACCTTTAAGATGCCTTTTGGGAGAAAAATAAATCTTTCGTTTTAACAATTTAAGTTTTTTTTCGTTGATTTTCAGCTGCTGGATGTGATTTCACAACTTTAAAACCCCCCTCCCTCCCCTTGTCACAAACTGTCACAAATTGATTAACCCCTCCCCCTCTGAGCGTGACGTCATTTATGGACGGCCCCTATGATGAGAAAAATGTCGAAACTACATACGTACAGAAACCAAAGTTTATAGAAGTTAGAGCTTTTTTTTTCATTTGACGACACTTTTTTTACAAGTTGCATTAAATATTCACATCAGCATATCGTAGTTAATCATAACATAATATCATAACTGGCACAAAAAATGTACGAAAATAAATGTCATTACAGAAACAAATTTAATTATTTTGTTTAATTTACCTACTGTAAAAACTACACAAATGATAAACATTTAATGAAAAAAACAATTAGCATCAGAAATATCAATTTTTAATACTAATTTAATTAAAAAACAAACTAATCCGCTAATGCTGCATGCACTAGCTAATTTTGCCTAAAAAGTAACTTAAAACCTACTCCTACTCTTAAATCAAAATTGGTTTTCTTTCATCCAGCCTTAAGAACCAAATAGTTCACTTTTTTATCCCTACATCATTACAAAAATAAACCCGTAGAATACCCTCGCCCAACATAATATTCCCAAAGCAATTAATTCCATCTACAAATCCTCAGGTAGCAAGCATCCTTACAAAGATCCTTTAATAGTCCTCCGTTTTTCTCCTCTAGGCTTTATCACTCAAGAATCCATCTCGGTATCATTCACTGCTTTCTGTTGCTGTGAAAAGGATTAGAGCTTCTCTGCCGAAGCGGTCTCTATTCGCTTTTTTGTAGAGAAAATGAAAGAGATGTCCATGTGATGAATAATTGATTCTTCTCTTAAGTACATGAGACCCTTCTCTGTTACGATTTCTCTCAGGGAAAACTTATTTAAGTGTCTGACTTAGAGCTGAGCTACTTTAATACTGGTTGAGATGTGCCTTTTATTTGGAGTAGGGATGGAATAGGTTTTAGATGTTGAAGTGCATAGAAATGTTATGTTTTTTCTTACTATGAGAGAGGAAAGTTAATGAAATTAAAATCAAACCTTAAGGAAGTAATAACTGATGGGTATACTTGTACCTTTACGCATTGAAAGAGATGATTAGGGTATCAGCGTAAAAGCATTTGTAAATTTGAACGGTAAAAGAAACATAGCGAAAACGCTTTATAATACTTTAATGGTACTTATTTTCTAATTTAGATGGTTAAAATTCCATTGTTTCTTTTAATAATGATAATGATAATAATAATAATAAATGACAACCGATTGAAGAAATATCCATTTTTACTGTTTTTTTGGTAATAGTTCCAATTATTTAATTTAAAGTTATTCTAAGTATTCAATATTTTTATCGAATTTTTTAAGCTCTAATCAAGTTTAATTTTTTTACTCAAAAAATTAGTTAAGTTTCGACGAAATTTTGATTTTTTTTTTATACAAAAATGTATAGAATGCGTAGCAAATGCTACACTTTTGCATGCGATACATAATCGGTGAGAGAATCAAGAATGTCATGATGATTTTATTCAATTAGGAGTTTTAAGTATTTTTTTTATTTTAAGTATTAATTTATTATAATATGCTTTTTTCTAATTAAACATTCTAACGAAAAAAAAAATTCAACAAGTGAAAGAAAAAATATTTAAAAAGCTACTTTCAATTAGTTTTTTGGAGAGAAAAGTAAAATGACTAGCCTGTTTTTACTTAATATTTAGTGCTTTGTTAATTTAAGAGTTTAGAAGTTATTTAATTTATTTTACTTTTATTGATTTTTTGATTAAGAAAAAGGATTTCCTTAATTGAATAAGCACCCAATGCAAAATCCTACGCCCCAAGTTAATCTTGAAGTCCGGGTTCATAAGTGACAAGACTTAATTCTAATCTAATAACTACTCTTAAAAAATGGATTATACCTACCAAATCTGTACGAAATACAATTTAAAATGGGTTCAAATATCAAAGCCTTTTCAAAACTTGGAGCTCAAGTTCAAGTTCTATAATAGAGACATGTGCTGACTATGGGGAGTCTTGGAGCTCAAATATTATTTATTTACATTCATTTATTTACAAAATTTTAAAAGAACATATCTTCCGAACCTAGTTCCGAACAATGACTCGTGAACGATTGATAACTCCCCTTGAGAGTTCTGTGTTGTTGGCATTGTTAAACAATTATTTAATAATAACAACACAGAACAAAATCATATGTAGTACCCTTGTGATATTAAAAAAAGACAATGAATATTTCTTATTTCTATTACATCAAAACCATGCTTTTAAATATTCTACTTCAGTGAAAAATCAGTTTCTGAGTAATAATAAGTAGAAAGTTTTCGAGACACAAAGTGAGGCATGAAATTTTAATCAAGCTAATGAAATAAAAGACCAAGAAAGCATTTTTTACATTACTAGGGAGCTACCGCCCCCTGCTCGCTATCGCTCACCAACCCCCGTAAACTGCTGACGCAGGACCTTTTGGAATTGCTTCGCAATTCCCACAAATTCCAACTCGCTGAACTTAATACACTTTATAAAACAATTAAACAATTTTCAGAAAAAACGTCAACCAACTTTCCAAAAATACGTCACCAAATCCCCTCCATGAATTAATCTCCCTTAAAAGTTTGAATACATACAGGGTGTATCTGAAGTGGTGCAACAAACTTTCAGGGATGATAGTACTCATCAAGACGAACAAGAATCGGTATAGAAAGGGGGGTCCCAGACCAAATCCCAGGGAGTTAAAAATGGAGCGACACCCCAAAAAATCATTGAAAAATTCAATTTGTAGAAGAACTACTATTGGTAAAAACTTAATTATGGTCTCAAAAATTGTAGTTTAATATGATCTTTAAAATTACCTCAAAAGTCTTCACTTTAAAATTTGTTTTATTATGAAAAAAGTTAAAAAACACAAAAAATGTGAAAACTCTGCCAAAACCTTATTTTGTATTTCGAAATCCTTTCTTTTGATTTGATAATATGAAAGATAATAGTTGAAAACCCTTAAGTCCAAAGTTTCACGTAAATGCAATCAATATTAAACGCTTGAGATTCTGTTAAAGTTTGTTTTTTGGGTTATATACTCGGGTATATGGCATATTGGTTTTGGGCATATTATACTCGTTAGTATAATATGCCTAGTGTTTATCATTCAAATTTTTTAAAACCCAGACTTGTTAAACAATACCGTTTAAGCAATTGAAAATAATAAGAGACAAAACATCACTCTATGTTTATGTTTACAATTAATTTCGATAAAATCAGACTAAAAATTATAAATATTGGACAAAAAGTGTGAAATTTTAGTATAAAATGGCGTACATGTAAGTTTTTTGAATATGTTTTTATCAGTCTTTGAGTGATATTTCATCAAGAAAGTACTTTTTTAAATGGTGAAAAAACATGTTTCATCCTAAAATATAGCGTCAATCGGTCGTTGTGATTGGATGCATAATAATTTGATTGAGCCGACGTGCTGGACGAGTGGATAGCGTATCTAACTGCGAAGCCATACGTCCGGGGTTCGAATCCCCGTTTGGCATGGATGTTAATTTCTGTCCTTGTGTGATGAATGAATGTGGCCCCCCTGTAAAAAGGGGTGTTAGTGAATGTGTGTGTGGCGCGGGTAACAGTACCTCACCTCCGTGGCTTCGGTCCACAGGTGCTCGCTGGGTAACGCTAAGTAGGTACTTCTTAGGGCATTTCAGTGGTAAATGGATAATGTCCAGTATGTACCCGCCCATTGGAAAAAAATAATTTGATTGACAGTACTTGCTTTGTAACTGCGACCTTATCCTTTATCTAAAAAAATGGAAATATTTTAAAATTGAGAATTTTTTTGCAAAATCGAAGGGCCTACTTGGAAATCCGGAAAGAATCCTGACATTTTGATACCATATATGTGTGATTCGGTTCAGTAATTAAAAAGTCTTTGTCTGGAAACCGTTCACCAAAAACTTTTTCTTTAGAATAGAGAGATTCAGTCAATTTTGTTAAAATTGTACTATTACCTGATAATTTTTTTAATGCAAGACAATCAATTAATTAATAAAATTGGATTAATGTCACATTGCTTGTCAAAAACAACTAAAATAGTCATTTAAGAGACTGTTGACAAAAGCTGAACAGTTATGCAATGCAAAGATAACATAAATTTAATGAATATTTTCTTTTAGAAGGATTGTAAAAAGAACACTAGAAAATATTTGAGAAAAATAACCAATTCGGCACAGTTTAAAAGTATGCTATATGTATTTCATTAACTTTTCATATTTTGATATCCTTTTAAGTTACATGCCTTACAAGATTTTGCTTGTTATAAAGTGAATAATTTTTAGCTGAAAATTTAATGACATTGAACATTGCACGATAATCACTAAAAAGTTATTAGAAGAAACTTATCTAATGAGTCTTTTTAGGGAACACTAATGAGTGAATTAACATTTAAGTATTAATCAATTTAATAGTGCACAATACCCAGGATACGAAACAAATGAGGGAGGACTCCCCTCTTGCGTGAAGCTTATTCCCAAATAAGAATACTCCACGCCTTTCTGTACCGGTGATAGCACCCAATAGAATTTCAAAGCAAACCTATTTCAAAAAACACTTTTAAATCCCCTTCTGAGTTAGAGCACGGAATAAAATTGTTTTATTTGGCTGATGAAGAAAGTAATAAATATTAAACTAATGGCAAAGGTTCATTACTTCTCACTGCAAAAAAATTACCCCTACCCTTTCTGTGCACAAAATCCCCACCGCATTAATAATTCATTTTCCTTCAGATTAAAAAGAGTCATATCTTTTGAGATGGCTTTCTTTCCTTCTTCTTCGTCATCTTATCTTCATCTAATCCCCATTCTTTTTTCATTCCGAGAGAATAACTTTGGTATTTTCCCTTTTTAATGTGGTTTTCGACCCCTCATAATGCGGGGTTTTTGTAATTCATGGACGGCCTGGAATACTGAATAATTTATGTCCTTCGTGTTAGGCTTCGGACATTAGAGAAGTGAATTCGGTGTCTTTCACTCGATTTTATTGCTTCCCGCCAAGACGGAGTGTCGCAATATTTCGAGTTTGGTTGTGACACCAAAAGGGGATTAGAAACACTGTAGGGAACGCTCTTTTACCCAGTTTTGTCGAAGTTATTATAGTATATCATTCTGTTTACAGCTTTTTGGATAAGAAAAAGAAGAGGCTCCCTTTTGAGAGTTTAATTGTAAATACTAAGTCTACAAAATCAACACTGAAAATTATCAAGTTCAGGGACTGATGAAAGTTTAAAAGCTGTCTGAATTCTTAATCGAAAACAAAATATTACAACTTTGAAATAACATAAAATATATTGCAGTATAAAAGTGTTCTGCATTCAATAAACCAAAAGTAATCTAGTTCTAGAGATCTAGTGTCTTGATTGTTTGCTTTCACAAAAATGTACGATCCCTTCAACCTTAAAATTGTATAAAAAGACATTACAGTACCACAGTATTCATGAAATTTTTCTGTATCCCAAAAAAATAATCCAAAAGTAATTAGACTAGAGTAGTTTTTGAGTTTTGAAAATAATAATATGGAAATTTTGAAAACAGGGTGAAATTATCCGATTTAATTAAAAAAACAACTAAATTGGCTCATAATTTCATATTTCAATGTTCTAAGAGTATTTTTATTCTCAATAAAAGCATGCTGGCTATTGTTATCTTATCGTCTTACCGAGAAATGAAAAATATTTAAGCACAAAACAACAACTATCGCAATGTGCTTTGCCGCACAAAAGACAGCTCCAGCATACAATTTTCATTTATCACCACGCTATTTCCCAATTGCCATCACATACACTTGGAGAAAAGAAAACGCTCAATTCAGACCCAAGTGCTGGGGCACATTTTATCCTCTTAGTTTTATGTTAAAGTTAATTTAATATCATTTCATTAGTGGTTAGTTTTTGCGTTGTGTTAATATACTACTGACATTAATAACTCAATAATATAATAATAACTCAATTACAGTAATAACCCAGGACCTAGACTCTTCCCTAAACCACTGATTAGACTGACACGAATAATATAATAAACACAATTTTATTAAAGTTAAATAATATATACGTTTACAAAGATTAAGAATGATTATATACAGATGAACAGTTCTCAATAAGTTTAATTTTAAATCTTACTTAAATACTATATTGTCATATTAATCTAAATTCTTATAATATTAAATAATATAGATTACACACTTTTAGAATAATTATTATACATTTGTATTAGCCAGATCTTCGTTATTACTTTATTTATAGAATGTAGCCCTCTATATTACTTATAACCATAACTTTCAACACAATATTTTCCAATTTTAATTTATGAAATAATATAATTTAAATTATATGCTAAAGCTACATTTCAGATTCATTAAATATCTTGATCATAAAATCTGGCCATCTCATCATGTTTATAAATAAATTATTACACAATATAAACGGGGAGAGAGAAAGAGGGAGTTGAGAGTGACTTACCCCAATTCGTTGTCATAATGATGTTCGGTTTGTTATCCATGTTATCCATTTGTCTTAATTTATAGAGTTCACATATATTTCAGGAAAAGGTCCACTATTTAGTTTTAAAATCTTTGTCTATAGCACTGACAATATAAATAATCACACACATCACCTTTTCTGCTATACATGGCAATGACGACTTTCAAACTATCCCTTTGAGTCCGTTTAGTACTTAAGTTACCATCTTTGAAAACTTCAACACACTCCGTACTTTTTATAAATTTTAGTATTTCCCAAAAAGGCCCCGATTTTCCTTCTCCCAGGACTTTTATAAACTTTTCCCCATTGTATTAAAATCTCCAATCCTGGGGTTTTTACCGCCTACCTAGGGTCCTAACTCCACCCTTCTGGATTCCCACTGGTTAATTCTCCCCCTTGGTCAAATCAGATCAACTTTTAAATTCTAAAGGAACTGTCTCATAATTTTCTATTCCCCTCGATTGCGGCTCCTTTTTGCCGAGTACGCGTCTTTTATCTACCTTCGATTTCTCCTCAACACCTGGGCTTATCTAATTCTATCAGACCAAAATTCCGCACCTGACCTCATAATTTAGCCCCCACACAATTCTCCCTTCTACTCTCTGAAGTTACCCTTTATACAATTCCGCCGGATATAAAAAGAGATCAACAATAGCCCGCGTTTTCAAAGGACCCACTCGGACCCTCACTGCCCTCTTGCACTCGCAAACACCCCCATAAAACATGTCACTGTAATATGTGTTCCTTTGTGGTCACTCTCCCTGCTTAGCGCGCGGAATTAAGCTCTAAAAACTAATGATGAGAATTAGCTTCTCATCACAAGCAACCGCATGAAGGGACCGCAAAAACTACATTTCCCGAAATATCATTTTGAAAAGGCAACACACACGCGTGCATGGAGTGATACCATGTTATTCATTCCCCTATTCATATGAACATTTCGGGATGGTGCAGAATACAAAAAACAGTCTCCAGAGTATCAGGTGTGTGGGAGGCTTTACAGAGACATGGAGTAGGTGTCAATGTGATGGGAAATAATGCAGATTCCGTTGGGATGTTTGTTTTGAGAAGGTGGATTAATTTACTCCTTAAACAAACCTGTTTTCCATAACCTTTATGAGGAAAGTGTGGATGGGTTATACTAAAGACGGATTATTGTGTTAGGTGGGAGAAGTGAGAGGGATTTAAAGGTCTCCCTTTCAAAATGTCAAGTTTTCTAAGAATGATTTTCTTCGTGTTTGAAGGGAAGAGTTTTATTGCATTTTTTTAGGTGCTTCGACTTCTAAGTTTCTTAATCAAATTTGAAGCTCGGATTGCAGCATTAAAATGTAACCAAGATCTTGTTGAAGTTTCTTTAATTTTGGAAAAAAATAATTATACCTTTTTATCTTCTACTTCTAGTTTCAGTGTGATATTGAATTTCTGTTTCGCATGCTAAAAATATTTATCTACAAGTTTCGTGAGTTTTAGAAGTTTTCTATACTTTCTTAGAAAACGAAATTACAGGTTTAATGATCGTATTAGCACAAAGGAATGTTTCCCCAAAAATACACACCACAAAAATAGAGGAGATAAATAAAGGAAAAGATTGCACATTAGTGCTTTAATAAACCTAATATTGTAAGAGCGTAACCAACCTAAAATGCTTAGTTAAAACTTGCGTGATCCCCGTCATAACGGTACATTTTAAACAAAACAGCATTCGGTCAAAAGCATTGAAAACTGGGTTAAAATCGACCGGAAAACGGATTGGACATCGACATAGCGTGTGAAAATGATAGACCACCTGAGTTTGTTGAGGCAAATGCATTGAACCGAATGTCAACAGATACCTTTTCACCATGAATACAACCTTAAAATATAAAGTTAGACAATCTATAACAAATCTATACTTAGGTATCAAGTGAATAAACATAAGAGTCCTGTTATAATCATTAAAAATTTTAATTTAATTATAAATAAAAGATAAAATTGATAATGAGGAAGTTGCATGATTTTTAAAATTTTTTTAATCGATTCTTCTTGCATAAATAAGCAACTACCCAAAATTTGAAAAATTTGAGGCCGATCGAGAAATTTTTTGATCGCCAAAAAAATTAACAAAAATCCACTTTTTAAAAGCTCGCGAAAACGCCAAGAGTTTGGGATCATCATATGTTGACGTCATCATACGATAAACATTGTTGGAAAGCAATGGAGTTGATGGTATGATTGTTGACATCTTTAAACAATAAGCGTTTTCAGTCACGTGTTTTTTTCTCGACTTTTAAATTAAAATATTTAATTACCTGTAATTTTTTTTTTGAAAAATTGACTAGATATTTCATTTCACCATACAAAAAACCATACGGAACACTTGTTTGTTTTTGAAAATCTGACACATGCAACTTCCTTATTATAAGATAAAATTATAATTTTAGGCACAAGATGGTATTTTAATTTTAAACAATCGATATATAAAAGTTATCAATGTTGACATATTTTATACCTTTAACAACCGCTTTTGCTTATCGCTAGAACCATTGCAAAGTGGTGGGTAAAATCGATAATTTCAAATATTGAACAGTTTTAGGTATTAAAAACTACGGTGCACATAGTATTGAAGATTTCCTTTACTAAAGCTTTCAGCAGATATAAGTATCTACGATAAATTGAAGATTACAAATATTCGATACCAAAATGTACACAATACTTAAATCATTGATACCCAAAATAATTCCACCCGTAAAACTTCGCATACAATATCACAAAAAAACTTCTCAAACAGCAAAAGAACCTTTAATTTATACTATAAAATATGTAGAGAAGTACATAAACCTTAATACTTTTTTCCATAGTTAATTTCCTATTGCATCGCAGCACAATCCCCTGAAAAGGGTTTTCTCCGCAATACCCGAAACTCCCTTATTTACTCTACCAAATAAGTATGACTCAAGTTTATTCATATCAATAATAAACGCGTCCATTCATCTCGTCATTGTTGCGCGTAAACGGATGTGTTTAGCGCCCCCTTTCATTCATTCATACTCTTCAAACCCATCTCCACCGGAGGGGAACTCAAACGATTTTGAGGTATCGGAAGCACCTTCGTAAATGAGGTTTTTGCTCTCGGGAACCGCGAGAAAATGGCAGCTGTGCGACGCTATTGTGCACGGACAGCCGAATGATAAATAAACCGTTTTGTGATGGGGGGGGAGAGAGAAGGAAATTATCTTTTGGCCGGTTCAACCCACGGTTTCCTTCCAGGTTCCATTTTTTAAATGGCGGGTTGTGTTCTTTGCCATCCATTCTCTTTCTGTAAGATCGTGATGGATTGGGTTCAGATATGCATGGAAATAGAGTGAATTTTATTTTCCCTGCGGCTGAGTTCTTGTGTTCTGTTCGGTGTTGGTGACATGCTTGAGATTTGTTTTGGGTGTTCCTAAAGAGATGCGTGTTTTCGTCGGATGTATTCCAGGCATAAATTTATAATTCAGGAAGGAAATGTATTTAAGCCTGAAAGCGTCATCTATTTATACAAGTTATGTCAAACAAAATATTTAGCATGAATTGAATCCTGAAATTATTTATTAAATGTTTGGTGTCTCTAAATTTTACATTTGTAGTCAGAGACACAATTAAAATATGCTATATAAAATAATAACATTTTTTAAGGAAATGAGAGATAATCTATAAACAATTAGAGTTTCATATTTTCTATAAAACTTTCGGGTAAAAAATGATATGTAAGCTAAAAATTTTATTTAGAGATATCTTTAGGAAATCAATTATGGAGACAAAGGTTTTTAGTTTATCCTTTTTACCTCATAAAATGTTCTAACAAATATATATTCATTATTTAGTATGTTTTTGACATTAAAACTTTACTTATGGTTATAAATGCTCACTGTGAGTATAATTTTAATAGTTAAAAGAAGTTGCTTAAAAAACTTCTTTATCATAAATTAAAATGAATAAATTAATAAAAATATTGTTAAGCTATCAATTTAGTTTCAAGGGATATCCTTATGATCAAAATGTTAAATTACTATCTAAATTGCAATGTTAAAGTCAAAAGTCTAATCTAGTTTGACAAAAACAAAAATACTCATTTAGCTTATTTATACGAAAACGGTTGTTTATCACTGTCACAACAAAAGATCTAAGTAATGGATATAACGTCCCGGCCTTTAAAGAAAGAGATTTAATATTAATATCATTTTCTCCTTTGAATGACTGATAGGGGACCATAATTAACAATTCCAAACTTCACGCTGATATTCCCAGTCCGTTTGAATGGAACAGCAGGAAAGGCGCAACTCAAACCTCAAAAGGAAGAAATAAGACTTGCGAAGTCTGAATTTAATGAGTGAAAAGAGCGGAGTTGAGATAAATGATTTCGAAAAAGATATGAAGCCGGCTATCTTAGTCGCTGTTCTATGAGTTACTCTTTTGTGAAAAGTTTTATCTTTGACCTTAACCAATGCTTTTTCTGTGGTTACAGGCACAAAGAAGAGCATTTTTACTAAAGAGATCCAGGCATCGAGCATTTTTTTTCATAACAGAACATTGCAATTAAGATTTGAATAATGAATTTTTTTCTCAAGGAAGTGAGGAATTAAATCGCAGTTTCAATACAGAATTGAGTAGTTTATCTTTATTTACGTACGTTCCGTATATTAACGAAAACTTTACATGATAACTTCCAGAAACATTCATAAAAACAAATTTGTACAAAGTACTTAGGAATCACTTATAAATTATATCTCATATTTTTGGAAATAAGTCAGTTCTGGGGGGGTATGCGTGACACAATGAGACAAGCAGGGAAGGTGACACAAACATTTGTTTCTTTATTCTAAATATTATACATATTTCATTATTATTTTCCCGATATTATTTTTCCTGTTTAAAAACAATTTTCTGTGGACTAAGAAACTTTAACAGATTGAGTAGTAAAAAGGATCGGAGCAAAATGTTCTCCTATATCCAAATATCTCCTCTTCACCCTGATAAATTTGCTTAATTAGAAGTTTAGTAGAGGCCATCTGCCAACCGGTTGCCAGCCGTCTAATAACTTTGTTGAAATAATTCCCAGAGAGGGTAGATTTTACGCGTTGGGGACATCAGATTGTGTGGTAAATTGTGTAAATAAGTTGAATTTCAATTTGATTTCTCTTTACAAATCCTGGCTACAAAACAACACTTCCATTCAAACTGACCTGTCCATTTGCACAGATTCTTTAAATTACACGTAAAAACTACATCATACAACATAAATGAGTAATCTTTTTTGTCGCTTTCAACTCAAATTATTGAAAAAGGATAATTGCATAAAAAATTAAACGTTGAGAGAAACGCATAGTTTCTTTGAGGTTTCGAGACCCTTGAAAAGATAAACCACAACTGAATTCTGTTCAAAATAAAGATATTACTATTATACTCAATTGCAACTTAAGTTGAGCCTGACGTCATGGCCAAACGGAAGAAAATCTGAGTAAACAGTAAGCCTGCTGGGTTGCTAGAAGCTCGTATTGGCTGGCGAGTTTGAGAGCGCCACTTTAAAAAATAATAATACTGAACATTTTATGCATATCGGGATGAAAAGATGCTTAATATACGCGGATTTTAAAAACTAATCATTATTCAAAATTGAAGCTCTAAATTTCACTCAAAATTCAGACACCGCGCGGGGAACTATTTTCTGTGGTTGCTCTCAGAATATTTCTACAGGCTTAAAATAAGTTGCAACTGAGTATAGATACTCTAAGTTTTCTTAGCACTTTTCCGTAATCAATGAAGAATAAGTAGAATTCCCACATTATTTGTCATGCTACGGTCGGCGACCGCCCGTTATCAACTATTCCACCCAACAACCCTCACTCCAATAGATCACGAATTTTCTACAAGCTGACGAAAAGCTCAAAAGCTCATTACCACTGCTTAAGCAAGCCGAACACATCTGACCCCTGCTCTCGCTAACAAAAAGAAACTATAGGAGAAGCTCCATAAATCTGGCATCACCGAGGTAGCTCCTATCTGAGGACGTCAGAAATGCTGGGAGTTCCGATCATAAACAGTGCAGATAGCTTTATGGCTGTCATAAAAAGGTCATCGAAAAAATATATCAGATTTTTGGGAAGAGTCTTTACGGCTGGGGAACTCGTGTTTGCGTGACTTGGGAAAGCCACTTGGCTACTGTTCTGAGGGAATCGACGGGAGTGTAAGTCCTTTTGAAAAGAGAAAATGCACTTGTTTCATTATTTATAAGTGCTAGGGAGTGTAAAGTACGATAGGGCCGATAAAATCGTTGTTTGGACGATGTAAGTTTTTCTTTGTTTTTTTGTGGTGTACTAGTTAAATGCCTAAAAACATAAAAGAGCACAGTACAGTTTACTATTCCTAGATTCCATTTTTATGACTATAGGTAGCAGTTCAAACGTTGAGGGCAACTTAAGTGAACTTTAGTGTAAACCTTTTGTTTTTCTCAGTTTGGGAACTTATACTTAAAATTTCATAGTATTAAAAAATGTGAACTAGGATAAAGATACATAGCTAGCTGAATACTCTTGACAAATCAATGCTCTCTTAGATCTTTTAGAGTCTTGATTGCTTAGACAAATTTTCCTATAGGTGTTTCACGTCGAAAAGTTAACCAGTTTAAGTGACTGAATAGGGAAAAATTTTAATTAGACTCATGTCTTAAACTTTAAATTTAAAATCAATAAAAATTTTATCACTAAAAGTTATGGGAGAATTCCGTGACGGGGACCATGGGAGCAAGTCCTTCTCTAAAAACATTTCTGTAGCAATCAGCCCACTATACATCCCAGAGATTCCCATGAATGCGTGTATGATTGAAACTTTCAAAAATCATTAAATTACTATCTAACTTAATCAAAGACAGTGTATATTTTAAAGGTTTACATAAAGTAAATAATTTAAGTAGCGTTACTTAATTTTTAATACGCGGGTTTTCTTAGTGCAGTTAAGTTTATGTATTTTTCTTATGTAACGATGAAAGTACACATAAAAAAATTTCATAATTAATTGGTAAATAGCTGATAAAAACTTAGTTTACTGAAGCAAATAATGGATCCAAAAATATAAATTTCAATTAGCATCTCTAATCGGACATTCTACTCTAATATTAAAATACAAAAGAAAATTTTTCCTTTAATAAAAAAGTTTTGATAAAAACAATTTTTTACTTTGAAACTCTTAACTTCAAACACTTACCTGATTGTTTTAAAACTCATTCGGAGAAGTATGCCTGAAATATGATCTTGTTCTTTCCAACAGCTTATGAATTTCAATGGCCTCCATTTGTCTTTTAACTTCAGGTTTATTTATGCTGCAAAAATAACAGAACTTAGCATTGGGTTTTTTAAGCCTATTTGAAATCTAACACAATTTTTATTAGCGTACCTATTACAATACTCTACTGTTACTATCTATTAAAATACTATTTTTACCATCTATTATGTTTTACTACTATTACTATTAGTTTACTACTTTTACTATCTATTAGTTAACTACTGTTACTGTCTATTAGTGTGACTTTTACTAAATTATAATATTTTCATCATTCGGTTCTCTCACTCTCTTGCAAGTGTGAATAAGGGGCTGTTGTTTTATTCTTACGGAGTAGAAGTAAAATACTAACGGTTATTTTCGTTATTGTAACAAGATACAAAGTATGTCATCTCCTTACTAACATCAAATATTTTCAGTTACACACTCTTATTTATATGATACAAAATAAAATATCTAACTACATAAATCAACATAAGTTTACATCTTCTTCTATGTGCAAACACTCTACCTGAGCGGTAACTTAGCCACAAAAAAAGGTTACAAGTTCAAGTTCAATCAACAGAAAAAATGCTTACATCCATCAGGGACACGGTTAAAAAAATTGTTAAAATATAAAGATATTAACAAAATTGTTAGCCCGATATAAAATGTGTTCCGAAATTTAATATCCTTTTCGCATTCTTATATACGAAATCAGCATAATGACTGAATTGGTAGGCCGAATAACTATTGAAGTAGAGTGTAGTGGATGTGTCTCTATTCAAAACAGATGCAGAGTTTCAATGGACATAAACGACACAATTGCTAGTGACACTACTATCAGAATAATCTTCTAATAACCAATACACTATTGTGAGATAATTGATAAGTTTTATCAGACGATGCTACAAATTATTCCTGTTTCCATCATGGTTTTATTGTTTAGAAAACTTATGATAAACATAAGTCTTGTATAATCAAGACTGGGATAAGTTAGAGGCATTTGTTTTTAGTGGGAAAGTTTGTTATCGTTTTTTTTAAAATGTAGTTTTTTTAGAATGAAAACTATTAGAAATAGTTTGAGAACACTTTAAATTATGCACGTCCGATCATTATTCCATTCCTTTGATAGTTAAATGAATATTTAGTGTTTATTTCAAAAATAAAAGACTCAAACGATTATACTCATGAAAAATCTAATCAAAATTTTTGTAAGTTGGCTGCATCAACAAAAATGATAAATGATCGATAGGAAATTTCTGTTATCCAACAATACGCTTGGACAAAAGTCTAGAAACTCTCCCCCATGAGAGTTATCTATTAAATATTCACAATGTATTACCATAGATTTTCTTTAACCTTTTATATTTATAATAAATTACATCTGAAACTAATGAAAATATTTGTAAATGAGAAAAGTTAGAAACTTTTCGAGTTTTAGTTGATGAATGAATATCCTCAATAAATTTATGGTTTAAAGTAAGGAATATTTAATAAATATTAACTACAAAACCGTTGGAAAGAAAAAGATCTTAAAATTTTAAATGTATTTTCATTTAAAAATGCAATACAAAAATTTAACATCCATAAATTATTGATTTAAATCTCCACTTCAATTATCCATTTACAAATTTTATCTAAAAAATTTCCCTTAATTATTTGGGATCGCGTTTTAACTTTAAATTATGTATTTAATATCTACCTTATAAAAGTATTATATTTGCTTTTGGTTAAGCTTATCTAAATATATTTTAAGTGACATGTTCAACTTATTTGAAAATAAATTGTTTTTAAGCTTTATACTATACCAAAAAGCAGGAGTGTTAATGTAATATGTACTAGATGCATTTATCTTCTTGTACAGTTCTTAGATATTAATACTTATGACGTGGGGATTAAACTTATATTCCGTTAATACTAGGATTATTGAGGAAACGACATTTATGTTTTAGTAATGGAATGATTCCATCAGTTATAATCTCAAGAGACTTGCTGAAGTAAAGGATTAGTGTGATTAATAATTCCCCTTTATCAATACCCCTTGTACTAGTTCTCAATACATGAAAAGAAGTTTGAAGATCCAAGAAATTTTTTCAAAGTGGCTTTATAACATCTGTATTCATGACTAATGTGTAACCAAGGGTTAACTGGAAGTCAAACCTCTGATTGGTAGTTAAAGAAAGAAAATTAGTTTTACGCCAATCGCAGAGGTATGAACCCTGGTAACTTCCGGTCAGGTTGGAGCGATAAATATGACTATAATGTCTTAAATACTAATATTATATTGTTGAGAATGTAAATAAAGTATATTGAATTAGTTAGGTAATAATCAAGCGGTAACAATTGCAAAAAATAAGTACCTGTATATAAGTACCTTCGCATTTCCTTACGCGATTCAATAAGCAGAATCAATGATGATGTTATTTTCAAAGACTTAAGTTTCCTTCCCGTTTTAATCGATTAACTATCGGTGGTTATGGTGGTGGTGGTGGTGTCGTATCCCCTATGAAATCATATCTGATGGTGTGTCTGTATTATCTTGGCTATTTCTATTGAGTTGGCTGAGTATAAATCCTCCACTGTAGGGTAGTTTAGATTGTGGAGGCCTGCAGCAACTGCAGGGCAGTTGAAAATATGTTTAATTGGAGTATATTGAGCGATGTCCTCGTAGCATACTTATCGGCAGGATCCCGGACTGCAGTTCCTGGCGCGTCGGCTACCCCGTACGCGGTAGCATTATTCGCACACACATCAGAAATCATCATATGAGGAGAGTGGGTTGCCAGAGCCCCCGAAGAGGTTGGACTTCTGCCTGTTGGTCCGCGGGAGGTATTTTATTTCCCTCCTACCACCCAAAGGATTAACCGATGGAGGCATCCCCTATCCGCCCCTGGGGCCGCGCCATGTAGGGGTTGCAGGCTCCCCCCATGGATCGGTGGTTATTTAACTGCTTATACCAAATAGTATAATCTATTGTGTCTATGAATTTTAACATTCTTTTGATTCCTCTAACTCGTATTATTTAAATTTAAACAGCTAGGTGGCTACTATTCAGTCAGTTGCGACTATACTCAATATTTACCTTATAACTATTTAAACAAAATTTTAGATAAACGTAGTTTATTATTTAATAAGCAGACCATGGTTCCAATGTCATAACTAAAAGAAGATTTCATTTATTTACAGTTTCTTAACGAGTGACTAAATTGTGCGAGTGCATTTAAAAATTTACTTTGATTCCAAAATATCATTCAACTTAATTTATCACCAAAGAATGAGGCAGGATAAGAGGTTAACCGTGTACATCAGAAAAGAATTCTCAGGGCCAGAAGTAAGGTTGTAAAGGAGGTTAAACATGTTTGGAAATCGTACCTTCAAATACAAAGTTACATTGAAATTTGTCCGGATGAGATGTCAAAGCGTGTATCAGAAATGGAATTCGAATATTCGAAGATATTTTAACAATTCAGTTGATTCATCAACTGTTAATAATATTTATAGCAAATGACAATAGAGTTTGCTGTAAAGTTTAACGACTTGTTTAGAGCTGTATAACAAGATGTTTAGCGCAAAACTGGCACACTTAGAATTTTTGATGTAATATGCATTTACGAATGGTGCTTAATTTATTTGTTCTAAGCCAGTTATTTGAAAGAATCTTTGATAGTTGGAAAATAGTTTGTATTTATGTATCATGTAATATTTGTGAACATTAGTGATTAAGATGTTGTAAAATTATTAAGAATACCTTAAATGTATATTTGTAAAAGTGTTGTAAAAAAGAGATGTAATGATATTTTTATGTAAAAATTTCTATAGTTGTAAAGTTTTCAATGTAAGATATGTAGATTTTTAAAAATAATCCAAGGTTATTATTTCTTTAAGTCATGAAATATTTATCGGATATTCGCAATCATAATATTTTACTCGACGAATAAGAGAATAATTATAATTATGACGCAAAAAATATTGCTTAAGGTTCAAGATACTACAAATGTTTGGATCAAAATTTAAGTCAAATATAAAATGAAAGCATCTATTAAAAAAATAAAAATAATTTTTTAAAAATTATTGCCACGATCCATTCAAGGAAGGGTGTCAAAAAGAAATTTAAAACAACTTAGGGGAGAGTCGGACAAAATCGGGTAGGTGGAAAAAACAGGGATTTCGGTTTTATTCATTGATTTAAAGTGATATCTAGGAAACAGTTCTGGAAATATTTCCAGGTATGAACACTGACAATTTCCAGTAAACAAAAGTTAAATAAACCAACCCATTTTGCAGAAGGAATCATTTTTTAAGTTTCATGAGAAAAGCTCAAACACCATTTTAGCGTCTGCAATATTACGCCACCAATCCTAAATACCTAAGGATTAACTCTCGGTAAGTATTACTAGATTAAGCGGATAATACCTAATTATTTATTTTAAAAGTTTATATTGGTACCTAAAAGCTGTTTTATTAACGCTAGATAAAATTTCTTGAAAAACGCACGATTGGAAAAAACAGGGATGTTGGTAAATTTGGATGAAGTTTGCATCTTTTGCTTATATGAACATTCTAAAGCTAGGGAGATTTGGATACAGTGCCTTCACAGCAAAGGGTGGGCTTATGAAATGATGAACAAGACCAAACTTGAAATTTTTTTCTTAAAACGTTTAACCCTTAGAGTGTAAATTAAATTGTTATTTGATGAAAAATTTATATAAATTGAAATTCTAGAAGTTTATTATTTCATACGATGCAAGTTTTCTTATAATAAATAATGCTTTTCGAAGTTACTATGTTATTTTGATTCTATCCAGTTCCCGGTTTTGTCCAACCTAGTTGTATAAAACCAGGATTTTTTACTCATCTTAAAAATGTGCTTTTATGACCTATATTGCTATTATTTATGATTAATTTATTATTATTTTTTCTTCATAAGGAATCAGTTTATCGTTTTAGCACCAATTTTGACTGTTTTGATCCCACATTAAGTGAATATTCAAAAAAAAGTTTGGTCCCAATTTTTTGTCCGACCTTCCCTAATTCAATAATATATTAATTATAATAATGCATTACTGTGTGCAATTTTAGTTACCTGGGTAGTTGCGTGTATATCCTTTGTGACAAAATCTAAAGAATCTTATAACCAGGGGTAAAATATCGATGTAGTATTATGTATAGTTTCTAAAACAAATAAAACACTAATGTATCTTGTATTAACACTGATGGTAAAGGTTAAATTATATTTTCGAAATAATCATTATAAGTTATTTTTTGAAATTCAATCTTTCAATTCAATCAATTCTTTAATCAGAAAATCAGTTGTTTAAAAACATATTAACTCTCACACTTTACTTACAAGAAGTTTCGGGTACACAAAAGAATGGAATGTTATCAAGCATGTATCTGTGATAACTCTATATTAATAAATCAGCTATTTATTAAAACATAACCAGAGATATGATATAATTGTTTTAACTGTGTTTATTGATTAGTAGAGTATTTTAGATTTTACTGCAAGAGTTAGACAGTAAGAAACAAAAGATTATGACCTCTATAATGTACTTAAACCTCCAAGTTTTTTAAAAATTGTTGCTGGTTCCTCGGGGGGAAGATTATTTCAAAAACATTGTGAGAAGATTTGTTATCAAAAGATCATCCACATTTGGGATATCGACAGTATACTGAATTTAAACTTCAAAATATTCAATATAGTCAAATTAAAGAGATGGTAGAAACATAATAAATAAGATTACATACACGATTCATATAGCATTGAAACAACTAATATTTCACCATTCGTACAAACATTATACAGCTTCACTTCATCTACAACAAAACATATCCCACTCTCCCTCAGAATTCCCACCATAACTGCTTAATGAAAAGTGATCGTGAATTATTGCGGATCATCGAGCTCCATTAAACGGGAATCCCTAAAGGAGGGAGGAGGATCCAGCTGTTATTACGACTCGTTAAAAGAACAACACGTCTTTCCAAATTAAGAGAGCCTTATCGTCTGAGAAGGGGGATTTGTATCCCTTAATGAAAGGAGTGGGTGTCTCGCATTAAGAATGGACAACTGGATTGTTGGACACAGGTGCTTGGATATAAGACAAATTATTCAGCTAGGGTATCTTTAGTTTGGTTCCGCCTATTTCGAGATTAGGGGGTGACGCATTCTCCTCGGTGTTTAGGTTGCTTATTATATTACATTGGGGGATTTTGGGAGGGGAGGAAGTTTCATTTTGGGTATAGTTTCGTATTCTGTGAATGGGGGTCAGTGGTGTTTGTTGTGGAATTTTAAAGAGATCCTTGTTTTAAGTTGTGGTCTCCTAATTAATAAAGTTATACTGTTTACCACTACATGAGCATCATTATACGTAACTCGGTTTTTGGCTATTTATTAATTATACTAATATGTAGTATTTTTATTAATAATAAATTAGGGAAAACCACTTAGCAAGTTCTCCTCATTTCCGCAGTTAATTATAAAACCCAACAGTTTTTTAAGATTTACCTTTTATATAACTTGATAATTTTGAAAAAAATGGAGTGTTTTTCTTCACATTAAAAGCAAATAAAAGTTGTCAACAAAAACAATTCGGCATGATCAGTGGTTTATATAATTTTTGACATGTTCAACTGTTATATAAACCGTTTTCAAAATGTGGATTTATATAAGTTTTGAATATATTTATTTGATTTATTTTTTGAAATTTCGGGTGTAAGTTACCACTTTAAATAGGGGTAACTTTATCCAATAAGTAGTACCTTGAAATGTTTGATGTAACACAAAAGAATAAAAGCTGTATTTCAAAAGCTGCGTTTGGAAATAGAGTTCCTCAGTTAATAAGAGGTTCTCTTCTAGTAACTGATAATTGGAAATTATCTTTTATAAATTCTTTACTTAAAACTTTCTTCTAAAATTTTATTATTACTTACACAAGACTTGATAGTGAAAAAATCTTGTGCAATTGTTATCAAACATCAAGACTTGTTAAGCTCAAGTGAAAAAGCAACGTTTATTTACACAATTTAAAAATTTAAAAACAGCAGACAATTGTTTCGAGGATCAATGGATCCCCTTCGTCAGTACTGAAATAGGGCTTTCAGTACTGACGAAGGGGATCCATTGATCCTGGAAACAATTGTCTGCTGTTTTTAAATTTTTAAATTGTGTAAATAAACGTTGCTTTTTCACTAGAGCTTAACAAGTCTTGATGTTTGATCGTAGCCTAGTTTTTATAAAGAATTATCTCTAGCATACAAAAAACAGTATATCTATTATAACTAATGCTTCTAAAAGATAATTCACAAATAGCCCACCCTCACTATGAAATGAGGAGTCATTATTTTTATCACGTCCTCGAAATTATTATTCCTCATCATGAAAATGCCTGCTAAACGTAATTGCGCTCGTAGCGATTCGCATAATTTAATATACAAAATGGAATGAGTAAAGAGCGAACCATTCATTGCTCTAATCATGAAGAGATTGAGAATTTTCTCAATTAGAAGGGTTTTATGTATTAGGAATGTTCACAGTTTGCTATCATAAATGTTATACTTAAGGATTAACATTATTTTTAATTTGAAGAAAGTTGGATAATTGTTTCTAATATAGTTTTAAAAAAAGTTTTTAGGGATACTGTGTATTGATTCAATAAAAATACATCATGTATGTTTAATTGAACAATATTTTGCTTTTCGAAAATTTCATGAAAAGGCTTCATGAAAGGAATTTTCAATTTTTATTGATTAATTAAAAAATAATGAAGGTTTTATTGCAGTAAAACGAAATTTCAAACAGTGAATTAAAAAATACTTTTTTAAATAAATTATTATTCTTACTTTCATTCGTAGCTAATTTTTTTGCATTCAATAAAAAGCATAAATTTTGCTTAATTATTCGTTTTTGTAAGATGATGATCAAACAGAAAATGTACGATGAAACCTTTTTGAAAATTTTCCACATTTAAAAAAATCCCCGAGTTTTCTTTGATACCTTAATCCTCGAGAGGTTAAAAATGAAAAAAGTGTGTCTCTTCTAACTTTGAATTGCATTTTAAAAACTCCTAGGTACGTTGTATTAAAAAAAGTTTCAGAGTACATACTATAATTATATATTATAAGGCATTTAAAACATCTTTCATCTCATTTGACCTTAGGGATAAATCCATTTGTCTGCAAGCAAATATGCGAATGTCTTTTGTCTTCAAAAACAATAACAGCATCCACTTCACTCAACCCAACTCAAAGCGTAACATTATCTTTTCTTTAACGACAATTTTTTTCGACAATCACGAAGTCAGCTTTGTAGTTTTATTTAGTGACGCAACTTTCACTTCGCCTCTAGAAAAGCTCCGCTTTGCAGAATACCAAAGAGAAACGGCCTCATCCCACTTTATTAACCCGCCATTAGACATTGTTTTAAGAACGCGCGAGAGAGCAAACGATAATGCCAAAATCAATTTATCCAGCTATAATGTGTTTCTAATTTCCGCTTTTTGCGTCCAGCACATTTTCGGGTTTGAATAATGATGAGCTAGTCCTTTTCCTATTTTTTTCTTCTCGTGCTCCCACTTAATTCCCTCCAATTCTGAATTTTGGCAACCGTTTTGAAATCCCAGCGATGTGTGAACTGAGTGCTTTGGAAAGAGTGATGGGGGAAACATGGAGTTGATAGGTGATAAATAAGAGTGAAAATTATGGAGAAGGGATATTTCAGATATAGAATATCTTCTATCGATAGTTAAATGTTTCCTAATGGAATCAAAATTTATCGTTTGTTTTTCTCGTCCCATTAATTACATAGATATAGGTTTTTCGCGTGAAATTTTTTTGATGAATCTTCAGAATGAAACTGTTACTTTGATTGATTTGTAGAAGAAAGTAATTTTCCTTTATCTTACCTGAAAGAAATTCATAGTAATTTAATACAATTGCATTTATAATTCTTACCAATAGCATAACTAAGTTTATAATGGTAGTATAACGAAGAAATATAACTACCCATATTCAACGTGTTTTGTGGCAAAATTAAATTTTAGTTAAAACACGAATGTTATTGTTTCCTAATGACATAGTCATTGTTTTTATATTTTTCTGCAGTTTTTCAGTCTCTTTAGTGACTTATAATCAATACATTAATAGGTACTATCATATAGTTATTTACGTTACGTTAAATAGGCTGGTGAAAAAATGTTTTTAAACCCGTTTTAAAAGAAGTAACTAACCAAACATAGAAACCATTTGGTAGAAACGATGTTCGTTGTCGTATTTTTCCTACTCTAATTGAGGCTAGACATAGTCTGAGAAGTGAATCGTAACTGTTTAATTGTACTCTTGTATTATTTTAAAGGATAGTCCCTGTTTCTTTTTTAAAATCATGAAAAACCCAGTTAATTCTGAGGTAATCAAGCAATTGAAGTGTGCAGGAGCTTTTCTCTTATTTAGAAGATCAAAGTAATTATCAAAAAGAAACTACTACCTTGTGTAGAATGTTGATAAAGCAATGTCATAAATATTTATGCTGAAGCAAATAATGCTAAAACAATCAGCACCGAATCAAGATGATTCATCTTTCAATACACTGCATCCTGAGCCCTATTGGGATAAATTTTGATAATCTCAATCACAGATAATTTCGGTCAAGACCATAGAGTTAGTACAAATATAGAGACAGCTTACTCTTCTCGGTCAGGCAACCTTGCATGTCGAAAAAGTCGGACCTGTGTGAGTGGCGGAAGTAAATTTTTAACATGGGAGCTCCCGTAGGCGGGTCAAGTGTGAGTGGCAGAACGAAACCGAGAGACCGGTCACACTTTGAACAGCGTAGAAGATGTTTAAGCTGTCTCTATATTAGTACTAACTCTATGGTCAAGACCGTCTGTCGAACAGTCCAGGAAATTCTTCGAACCAAACTTGAGGAAAATTTAGAGAAATAAAAATGCAGAGATTAGGGTTTTCTGGTGTCTTGAAAGATTAAATTTCAAACGTTAAAATCTAACCAAGATAAAATTGCTTCTTTCCATCTCCAACGTGGCGATAAACTACGATATTGTGATATCTGGTTATACGATCGAAACGCGTGTTTAGAAAAAACTCCTCTTAAATGTCAAACATACATTTATTTCGTTTCCCTAACGAAACCCACTCAAATCCAACTAGACATCAAAAACAAAATTTCAGCTGGCAAAAACACAACGCAAGAGGGAAAAGTATAATTAAAGTTAATATCCACTCCCCCACTATCAGTTAACGAAAGTAGCAAAAAGTGGAATCACGTTGTCCTACTAATGAATCTCAATAAGATTGCAGCAGGTTTCGCAGAATTTCTCCGTGATTAAAATCGTTAGAAATTAAAAGCCAAGTACAATGCGTGCTTTGAAGTATCTGATTGCTGGGCTACGAAAAACTTCCATTTATTTTTAGTCCCATGACGAAGTCGGGTGTCACGCTACGGATTTGCTTGTCCAAGCGCTCTCGCTTTTCGTCGCGCATGTTTGTGGATAAACAGACCTCGCCTGCGTTTGTTGTGTTGACAGTGTCCGCCGAACGCACACGAAGAGTTGTCGCGAAGTCGAGCTGCTATTCTCAGTCTGGTTCTTTAATATAAATGGCTTATTGGGTTGCGGTGAAAGTTATATGCTTTGGGTTGCTTTGGAGTGTTCTAGTTTTAGTTAGACGGAAGATAGGGTGTAGGTTAACTGGGGTAAGAAATATTTTCTAACTTTAGGTTTTATGCCTTCATACCAGTTTTTTTTTATCCAAAGGCAATATGATTCAAAGATTAACATAGACCTAATTAAAGACAAAATATTGACTCTACTAAAAAATTTTTGGACAAAAGTAGATTTACGTAGATTTTTTTAAATAACATTATTTTCATGAAATTTAAGACACTTCCCTCATAGAAAAAGACAAAAAAAATCACCAACGTGTTTACCCTTTGTTGTAAAAGTGAGATTAAAAGGACGTGAAATGCTGAAATTTTCTGCTTCGAGTCGAATAATTTGCACACATATGGGCATATATTATTACATTTACATGTTTCTCCAGATAGTTTCAAGTTTTACATACGAGATAACGAACTGAAAACATGAATAAACACTTTAAAATATATTGGAGTACCTGAGTACCTTGACTGCTCTACTGCCATGGATTTAAATATTTATGTGATGCAGTTAAAAAACTGAATTATCATTAAGGATATTCTAGCTTGCATTTAGAAAATCGTTTTATGAATGCCAAATCAACTAAATTTAATGCTTTATAAACTTTAACAATAAAACTTTCTTTTGTGTCCCATTTTGATTTAAAAAATTAAATACAGAGAATCAAAATTATTGGAAATTTTAAAAGAATAAAATTAAATTTCAAAACTGAAATAAGGTAGAAAATCAACTAATTTTAAATGTAAATAGAAAAAAATATCTAATTTTTAAAATTGGTAGTATTTCATAACATATTACTGAAACGGATGCAAACTTTTTTTATTTAATCAGAAACAATTGGTTTGACATCAATAAAAAAAATCGAGAGAATTAACCAGGTATGTTCTGCAACTAATTTAGAGCACTCGTATAAGGATGCTAAATGAAGACAAAAGCAAAAAAAATTCAGGAGTCAAGAAACGTGTGTTACAGAGCCAATTAAATTTGACGAAATCACACATTTTCGTTCAGTTTTTTCAAGGAAAAATATCCATTTTTGAAATATATGTTTTTGACTACATGAGTAAACCTGGAAACTTTTTTGGCAATGGGTAGAGATGTTGAGTTTGACAACCTCCTGATAGACAAACAACATTCTCAAAATCATACATTCCGTGGTAATTAAAGTAACCTTTTTGTGAGGAGTATCAACATACACTCCCACTGACCCAGTTTAATCTAATTTTGTTGCCATGACAAAAAGATATTAAGCACTGGAAACACGTTTCTTGAACCGCAAGTAATTTTAAACTCATGATTCTAGTAATTTTGAAAAAAAAAATAAAGGAAAATCTACAGAAAAATCTATATCGGAAAACGTAATGTTTCCTATTTTACTCTCAATGCCCACTACAAGAAATAACTATTGAATTTTTTTGCCTCATTCCAGGCCAAATAAAATAAAAATGTCAAAATTGTTAATTTTATTTAAATTTTTTTGAAACTGGGGACTGAACCTAAATTTCATAAATTACAGCACCTGAAGATGGAATTGTGGTTCTTATGTATTATGCCGTCGATCTTGCCGCTGATTCTGAGAACGTTTAAAATCCCATTGACTGTTCTATAGCTGTTCCGCTGTAAACGGTCGACGGTATAATACGTAAGTACCGAATTATTTATGCAATAACTTAAAAATATGCTGAAAATGGAAGCTAAACTTATGGTAGAATATTTACAACCATGTAAAGAGTTAAATACTAAAGAACACATCTAACCTGTACGCAATTGTTCACCTTTTCCACACTGTGCACATGTTTCGGAAGACAGCGTCCAACTGTTGCAGCAGCCGCTTGTGAGCGATTGTGATAAGCACGGTGTGTCTCAATGGGCGCTCACTCTCTGCGGAGGTAGTAGCGATTGAGTGTGCGAGTCTAGCCACAGATTGAGAGAGTGCCGATTGATTGGAGAGGAGTGGACATCGGCGTCTAGGAGCTCTGGCAGCGAAGAGTTGTTTTTTGTTCGTTCGGTGTTTGTGTGGAGAGTTTTTGGGGAGACAAAGCTGGTTGTTTTGAGGTGGAATGTTGGGGGAGAAGTGGGTCGCTCTTTGCACGATCGTTCTCTGATTGGTCGAATGAATATAAAGGTGAAATGTTAGCGTCATTATTATTTGTGATACAAGAATGATAATACATACTGTGGAAACAGAGCGTTAAAGGAATTCTTAATACAGCATGTTCTTACGATTTCTCCACTTTTTGTGTTTAGATGTTTGTCTTTTTATAAACATAATCCCCTTCTATAAATTTATCCCTTTTTATTTAGATTGGGGAAAAATGGATAAGGGGTTAAAATTATTATTTTGATAGAATATACATGCTGTTCAAATAAATGTATCTTTTTCTAATGGCTTTAAAAGCAGGTGAGAAGGGGATAAAAGTACATCATTAATCCCTTTTTGTTTTTAAACAAAGATGAAAAAAATGTAGAAAAAATAGGTTGATGTTTTAGGAATCTGGGTTAAAATTCTTCTTTTAAAAGAAATTATTTATTCTTTTCAATTTTTAAAAGAATAATTAGACCTAACATCTTTTTGTTTAAAATAAAGATGTTAACTTCAAATAATGAATTTCCCCCTCTGTTTTTTAGGTGTCTTTTCTAAGAGATAAAAAGTAGGTGATAGAATTTCTAGCGGTAAGGTAAAATTACCTTGAGAAAAAACAACAACATGCACACGCCCAATTCGTTATTATAAATGGAACATTGACTTAATGATACATATGATAGCTTCAATATTTCTTAGTAGCGAAACAGAGAAAATATACTGCTTCTTAATCAATGAAACCATCTTCTAAAAACAAACTTGTTACTTTTTCTTTGCTTCGCGCTACGAAAATAGTCAGTCTAGGACAGAGAGAATCAATTAATATGAGATCTCAAGGGAGGTCTCAAACATGATCCCCCTTCTGTAATGCAAAACTATCCAAACTGATGAAGAGACGACGCTGACTAGAATAACTTTTGAGAGAACTTAAATCACTGATCGTTTGAGACAAGTGTCTATCTCTGGAGTCTGCCAGTGTCACTTTTTTGTGTTAGGCGGATCGGGAGGTTTAAAGTGTTGATGGGTATTTATGGGGGACGCTTTATAAAAAGACCGATTGATGGTAGCTAAAAATAACTCTTCCGAGAAAATGGGTTTGATATTTTGAGGCTGTTTATAAGAAAATCAACTACGTCGCAGTAAGCTTGGTTGGTTCGATATCATATCAATAATAAATACCGTCTTCTTATTTCACAGTTATCATGATGTTTAATGTATTGATGAAATGTATGTTATGCATCCTTATTGCAAATTTCTCATAGAATATAAATGTTTTTTAAGGTTTTTCTAATGCATATGGTGATGGTGTTCAACCAATGATGACAATGCATCTATCTGTTTGTTTCTTTAAAGCATGGATAAAAATGTAAATGAAATATATCAAACTTTTAAATGATCATGCAATAAAATTTATTAAATGGTGGTTAAATGTACTTATGAAATTATCATTTAAAATTATTGATACCTTATATGTAGATTATGTAGATTAAATTTTTTAAGAACGTTACACTCTCGAATAGATTGTATAAGTGCTATAACACTGTTCAACAAATTTGACCTTCAAAATTTTTTCCTTGTTGAAAATAGTCATTTCTTATAGATTTTGGGTCTCTGAATACGAAAATCACCATTAAAATTCTCAATTGACTCAGGATTTTCGGGGAACAGCCCCTCCCCCATTTTACGTTTTGCGACGACTTTATAACTTTAAACTCGATTTTCAGGGTCAAAAAGCATTGATTTAGTCTTCGAATTGCCCCCCCGGACACAAGAAAGGTTCAAATTATTAAAATATGATAAATTTATAACAAATGGAGAGGTTTAAAAGGTAATTACCCCCCTAAAAAAGCAAAAATATCGTTAAAAATAGTAGGATTTGTTATACCCTATTTATTTCGCTTATTTCTTACTCAATTCCTCTTTGAAGGGTCCTAATCCTCCCTCAAGGACCCGAATTTGATGACAATATGCAGCAATAATTTTTACTAAAAGCGGCTGAGGTGTTATGGGGGATTTACACCACCGCTGCAAGAGCTGCAAGTCATGCAAAAAGCGACAAATTTTAGTACCCGCTACTCACAAAAGATGGCGCTCGTCAATTGGTTTATTGGAATAACAAATTCCCGTTTCTTGCCGCAAACCGAAAATGTCGCTTTTACAGCAGTGCTGTAAATCCCCCATTAGCCTCCCGAAGCCCTCGCGAAGAGTTCGGAAGACTTCCAGAATCGCGAAGGCGCTCGCGAGCTCAGGAATTAGTATTGATGATTTTGAAAAGATTACAAATGACGTTTTTCTTATATTTTGGGTCTATCCTAAGTAGAAACTTTTCAGTTCTTTAAAAACTGACCGGTTTTAGGGAGTGTGGATTCCATGTTTCAAGATGTTAATAAATGCACGGCTGTGGATAACAATTAGGGAGCATCCTCTTAAAAACTGAAGGTGATGGAGGAAAATGAGTGTCAAATTCCGTCGGTGTCATTTTGAATTGTATTTTGCATAGCAGTTTAACTCTAAGTGCGACATTGAACCCTTCCGTGGGTGCTTTGGGGGTGTTATAAGCTGAACCGCTTTTAGTAAAAATCATTGCTGCATATTGCCATCAAATTTGGGTCCTTGGTGAAGGGTTAGGACCCTTAAACCGTGAATTGGGAAAAAATAAGAGAAATAAATAGGGTATAACAAATCCTACTATTTTTAACGATATTATGGCGTTTTTAGGGGGTAATTACCCCTTAAACCTATCCATTTGTAATAAATGTATCATATTTTATTAATTTGAACCTTTCTTGTCCCCTGGGGGGCAAATTGAAGACTAAATCAATGCTTTTTGACCCTGAAAATCGAGTTTAAAGTTATAAAGTCGTCGAAAAACGTAAAAATGGGGAGGGGCTGTTCCCCGAAAATCGTGAGTTAATTGAGAATTTTAATGGTGATTTTCGTATTCAGCGACCCAAAATTTATAAGAAATGACTATTTGGATCAAGGAAATTTTTTCATTGTTAAACAGTGTAATATACACATACAGGGTGTCCCATAAATGTTGGGTCACACTTCTAGGGGGGTAGTAGACACTTAGACTAGTCAGAATCACATAGGATTCGGGGGTCCCAGACCAAATCCCAGGGAGTTAAAAATGGAGCGACACCCCAAAAAAACTATTGAAAAATTCAATTTGCAGAAGAACTACTATTGGTAAAAATTTAATTATGGTCTCAAAAATTGTGGTTTAATATAATCTTTAAAATTATCTTAAAAGTTTTCAGTTTAAAATTTTGTTATTACAAAAAAAAGTTTAAAAACCACAAAATAATGTGAAAACTCTGCCAAAACTTTATTTTGTACTTCGAAATCCAATCCTTTGATTTAAAAATCTGAAAGATCATCGTCGAAAACCCTTAAGTCCAAAGTGTCACGTAAAAACCATCGATATTAAATGCTTGAGAGCCTGTTAAAGCATGGTTTAAGTCCGTTTTTTGCGTCCGCAAAGTGCAGTTTTGGAAACGGCTGTAGGAAACCAGTTTGCGCTCTCAAAAAACGAACTTTAACAGGATCTCAAGGGTTTAATATCGATGGTTTTTACGTGAAACTTTGGACTTCAGGGTTTACAACTATGCTCTTTCAGATTATAAAATCAAAAGAAATGATTTCGAAATTCAAAATGAGGTTTTGGCAGAATTATCACATTTTTTGGGGTTTTTTTCACTTTTTTCATAATAAAACAAATTTTAAAGTGAAGAATTTTTAGATAATTTTAAAGATCATATTAAACCACAATTTTTGAGACCACTATTAAATTTTTACCAATAGTAGTTCTTCTGCAAATTGAATTTTTCAATAATTTTTTGGGGGTGTCGCTCCATTTTTAACTCCCTGGGATTTGGTCTGGGACCCCCGAATCCTATGTGATTCTGACTCGTCTAGGTGTCTACTATCCCCCCTAGAAGTGTGACCCATTATTTATGGGACACCCTGTATAGTCGGAAAAGCTTTTCCCCAAGATCTCATCTTCTTGGATAGAAGAGGGATTATGTTTTTTACTTTAAAGAGAAAAAGGAACCAAAATGGGTCGGTTTAGAGTTTTACAACTCCCGGCCCTGGTAGACAGCAGAACACAATAGGAAAGACTACTTTAGGACACTTGTGTTCAATTAGCGCAAAAAGGAATACCCTCTTCGCACGGGAGTGTCGAGGAAAACTCCTTAAACCACAGAAAGAGCTCTTCTATCTACCGGGGCCATAAAATCGGGAGTTGTATAACTCTACCCTGTGAACCAATAGATACGAACGTTTTTTATGAGAATCCTTAGGATCCAGGCCACATTACTTTCAAAGTTCAAGAACTCGCACACCTCGGCCTCATCCAAATATCGAATTTCAAAAACAGCTTTTTTCCATTGACAGCCTTCTAACTTCAACTCAGAGTATAAAAAAAAATTTATTGTCTCCCGAAAGTGCCCTTTTTCCTATCATCGGTGGCCAGAATCCATAAAGGACAATTAAGCAACAAAGTATACCCACTTCCCCCAATTTTATAAACATGTCTTCGCTTTTAACACGAGAGATAACACGGAGCGATGTCTTCTCACTGTTCCCAGCTTAAATGTTCCGGGAACTCTTCAAACCGTTGAAGCTGGAAATGTTTTGGAATATAAACACGAGATAAAACAGCACAAGTGGCGCTGTTGTGAGCAAATTCCTACGGTCCCGCCCGTCTCGGGTCTTAAGTGACCGTGGCCGCCACCGATGGCTACTCCACAGATAAGGGAGGGCGAAGATATGAATGGATTTGTTCAAAATAATCTGACTACTACTAGAGAACGCACTTTGGGTTTTAGCGATACTAACTTCAAATGTCTCTTATGCATAAGTGCGTATTGCTTAAATAGCTAGTGCATAATATGGTTTTGTGTTTCTTTTTATTAGAGGATGAGTAATACCGATTTTCCCTTCGTTTCCTGACCCATGTTGAACGATAATGGATTCGGCTGGTTTTCCATCTTGACGATATTCACCGTTAAGCAGGAAAGCATTTTTATGTTCTGCGTATATGGGATTAGCACAAGAAAAGCTTTTTATACTAAATTGGAGTGAGATCAAAGGACGTTAAGATTCCTTGCATTCTGAATTTTGTGAATTTTCTATTCAACTGCATGTTATTTATTTACAACTCGAAATTGTGTTAGTTCGTTTGAAATCTTAATAAGGTTGAATTTAAAAAATATCTCTAGGTGGTCAGCTAAGGTTTATACAATAAGATGTCAGTTAGTGTAATCTCCATTGAAACCTAATTCCATTGAACTTAACACTAAAAATGTATGGATAGTGGATAATACTTTTATAACACTCCTTAGGGGCTAAAAGTTATTTAATTTCAACCAAATATACTTCAAAGGTAGATGGTACATTATTTATTTTAAGGTTGACTTATTTATTTTAAGAGATTAACACATCATCACTCTCGGGTATTACTAGGGTTTTAAATATTTCTGAAGGAATCGATTCTGGAATCGAATAGGAATCAAATACAAATCGATACCAAGGAATCGTACTTTATATTCGTATTAATATAGATAATTATTAGCAATTTTGGTCTATAATTAATTATTATTTTGATGATTAATTAATATTTTGCAGTGGGAATCAAATCTTAGTAATCGTACTTGATTTTATAATTAGTGCAGATAATTAACAATTTTGTTCCTTAATTAATTAGCATATTGATAATTAATATTTCACTGGTTATTAATTAAATGAATGATATTTTCTAATTATCCTTGATTTGTGATTGATATAGATAAGTTCGAGTCTACGTTTTCGATACTGGCCCTAAGGAATCGATTCCAGGTTGGAATCGAACCTCAGGAATCAAATCCAAGAATCGAACCTCAGGAATCGATTCCGGAATCAAATCGAACGATTTTTTAGATCTCTAGGTACTATTACCATGTGCTTTATAAAGATTAGTTCAATTTTAAAGATTAGTTCAATTTGGTAGAATCTCCAAATTGTTACGGAATTTCCAGACAGTGCGCATGGGAAAACAAAAGTAATCTTTTCAATCACCAATTTCTCGGTGACGAAAAGAAAAAAAATATCGTGTTTCATTATGCCAATGGCGTAACAAACACAGCTTTTCCCGAAGAAAGAATTATTTCTTGTCACGTTTCAGAGAGAGGGAAAAAAAGATCCCAATTGCATTAGTCGCAAGGTCCTGCTTCTTTGGGATCTGAAGCGCATTATACCCCTTGCTATTTTTTCTTGTACCCTAATGGTGGTTGAATTCTTTATTACTTTCAGCCCTTGCCACATCTGCTTGTGAACAGGAAAGGAATATGTATCGAAACACTTCGGGAACCTAACTAGGTAAAAGGGAAACAAATAATACTGTTCTCCATTTGGTCTTCGATTAGGCTTAGTTAATAGCTCGGTTTATAATTCCTTGTTTTGTTGGGATATATTTTCATATTAGAGGTAAGGGCTATTGTTTAACAATGCCTAGATCTCATGCTTTTTAGATCAATACGAAGAAACGAGCATAATAGGAATTCAATTAATTTTTAACATCTACTTTTAAGCTCACTTAATAAGCATAAGAGCTTTATAACTATTTAGTCGCAGCATAAGGATGATTTAAAGCTGAGAGACCGAAATGGACACACATGTAGTTTTCAAACTGTAAGTTTTTCTTAAACGTTTAAAAAGAGTTATTTTTTTAAAAAATCAATTTTTAGTGCTTCATAAAAAGAAATCAATTTCAAATAAAAATAGGTGCTTGTTAATTAATTTCTTAAGATATAGATTAAAAAATTACATTTTTTTTTTCGTAATGGGATTTTCTCTAAAATCCTTTTAAACAGCTTTAAAATATATATTAATATAAATTTTAAACCATCTGATTGTATTCATATAAACTCCAAACCTCCAGATTATTACATTATAAATGCATTATTTCATATACATAAATAATTAAACTTTAGAGAAGAGTCATGTACTTCAAAATATTATTATCATATCTTCAAAGGTATAGAAATATCGAGAAAAGACTTCCTATCTTAGTAATATATTTTTCTTTCCATGTCGATATAATCAACACTGATGATGGAAAAGTATGTATATACATATACTCCTTAACTTTCTTTTAAAATTCATCTGCACAAAAGATGTTAATTTGATTTAATTACAAAGCTTCAGAGATCATAGAAGGGAACGTTTGAATCTTGAAATGTTTATCAGATTCATTTCCTTGTCATAGTTTTGGAGACGTTTATTGAACCTATTTAAAAGAATTGAAGCAATTTATCTCAAATTATATGACTTAATCGTTCAGTGTGTTAGTTATTATTTTGATATCCGTAAAATTTTAGTTCCGTTACTCTTTCGCATTATGGCAAAGCTGAAGCATTATTTTCGTGAGGCAAAGGGAAATTAATTTATCGATAGGATTATATCGATCTCACGCTTTCTGAAGAGAAAAAGCAGTTCTTATCTCAGAAAAGTAATTTATTAATCTCAATTTTCTCCGGTTGTTTCAAATGAAGTGAAGTAACTAAAATGAATGCCGCGTTCCTTTAGCAATTCGAAAAATGCTCTCTCATGGAATCAAGAATGTAAATTATACATTAGTGTGAATGAGTATTAGTTTTCCTTCGATAAATCAATATTTGTTTTCGAAACAGGAAGAAAACGGATTTTTTTCTCAAAAAGATTGTTCAGAGTAAATCAAGTTCTTATTTTCAGTTAACTTGTGAATAGTTTAAGCATAAATTTGAATAATAAATGATCTTTAAGGAGAAAGTAATTTTTTTAGAACCTGCAACAATGACCTGAAATTTCTGCGTCACCATAAAATTAGGTATCGATTTAATAAATAGAACATCATTTTAAATATGATAAAAAGCAAGGACTTTTTTGCTCATGTACATCGCAATCATATTTAAATTTACATAGAAATGGAAACTTAATCTAAATGAGTGCTAAAAGCAACTACGTTTTACATAAATGACCTTTCTTTAGCATGTATCTTCCAATTTGCCTTTTAAGAGTTACATAAAAACGTTGCATAGCAAGTATTTACCCCCATTACATACAATGTAACCTGTAACAACCATTTCAGTTTTTACTATGAGGGTTTATGTTTTTACCTTTACTTTCCATACTTCTTATCGTTTTCCTATGGTTAAATTTCACACTATTTTTTATGAATATTTGTTGTAAGGGGGTAAAAATAAAGTACATAAAATGTTATGGGATAGTTAAAGGTTTAAGGTGAAGCAAAGGCGAATCCAGGGGGGCTATGAGACTGCAACCCTCCTAGAATTAAAAAAGTTCATCAAATTTTTGTAATGAAAATGTTTTGTCATTGTTAAGAAAACAGACAGTAATAAGGGTCCATTCCTTAATTACGTAAGGGTCCCGAGGGGGAGGGGGGGTTTGAAAAATCTCTACATACCTGTACTTGGGGGGTGGGGGTCAAAACCATTCTTACGTAAGATTTTCCAAGTTAATGTAACAAATTCCAATTATTCTAATCAAATTTCTATTGAATAGCCCCAGAAAAATTTAAAAATTCCGACGATCTCGGTATATTATCGAAGCTTTAATTTTTTTTAAAATGAAGGTATACCAGATGTATCTTTTTTATTGGGGTAGCATTAAGTTAAGATAAAAAATAAAACTGTTGAATCCATCTTTTAGTTGTCAAAAGTCGACTGTTTAAAACTGATCTTTTTCTAACATTTTATTATTTTGAAAAACGAAATGGAATCTTACGTAAGAATAGGGGAGGAGGTGTTTGAAAAATCTTATGTACCCTTACATCGGGGTAGGGGGGGGTTCAAAAATTACCAAAATCAACTTTACGTAATTAATGAATGACTCCTAAGGAGTTTATGATGTAATTTTAAGATAAATTTTTTAAAATCAAGAAAGTCATGGTAATCAATACGTTTTAGGTACCTCAGCCCCCATAGACACAATATCTGGATTCACTACTGATGTAAGGGTGAGAAAATGGTCAATAATGTTATAAAACCGGAATTTTCTCTCTTAATAGATTTTTTTATTATCTGATTTTCCGTTTTTATTAAAACATTAAGAAATGTGCTTGACTAGGTATCACAGAGAACATCTCTTCTACGGCGTAGAAGCATGCAAACAACTCAATCTGAAATTGCATCATGTTCGAACCTCCCCTATCACTTGAAACCCTTCCTTCCTCATAACATAACTCAAAGACGCGTTTATGTGTAAGAAATATATTTTAATATTCCAATAATAAATTTATATTTTGTACATTTTTTGTACTGTTCCCTAATGCCACTTGGAGTATCCAAGCTACATCCGAAAAGAGTGGAGGAATTAAGGCAAAGAGGGGTACAACTCCTGAGAAAGTGAGACCCGGGAATTTCATGAATCCTATACTTAAACCTCGGATGATAGACTCCGCCATCATCTATTGCCACCTCCACAATTTTGCCATGCCTCTGAAGGAGAGAAAATAGTCTCCAGACCACCTTGACCCATCTGCGCCATGATCGACCACAGTACTTTCGGACTCACAGATTCAACGAGCACGTACTCCGCATATATTCGGTGGGTTTTTAGTAGTGTCGGGAATCGAAGACGGGACCATCCGATCACGAAGTCGAGGCCTTAACTACTAGGCTACCCACGGGCCCAAGGCCTTATTAGAAGCAATTGTAAGAAGTAGGGTTGGGTCTTTCGCCTGTCTCTAAACATTTCCATTAAATGGCAGTGGAAGAATGTATAATTAATAGGGAATAACAACACTTGTGGAAATTCAAGATTTCGACTGTTGGAAATCATTGATGGGGTCATAAAATGCGTTTCTTCAATTTTTTAGATTTTTTTATCATTGTTTTTTTTTAAATTAGTTTTCATATATTGCGATCACTAGAATAAGAGGTGTGGCTTACGTGACGTCACTTTTGCTTACTCCCGAATCTTCAACCAATTAATACTTTCAAAGGAGAGGATTTAACCATTGCCGAAAGGATTTAACCGGCCGCAGAAGTGACTTCATGCGCCAAACCCCGCTTTTTTTGCAACCCTTCTGCGCATTGTAGTTTTTAATTTTTTAAAAATTAAACTAATGATCAGATTTCGAAAAAAAAATTTTGATATTTTTTAAAGAAGCTCTATCTAAATAAATTAAATTTGAAAAATCGTTGTATTCCCCATTGTGAAGTTTCAACAGCGTTTAAACTATTTATGTTATGGGAATTCCTTAATTATATAAATTAAATTTAACCCTAATTTGCTCCAAATTTTTCTTACCATCGACTTGACCAAAGCTCGTACTTTCTCATAAACTCCCCTTTAATCTTAGTGACTCCGAATCCCACACAGTTTCTAATCTAAACCCCCCCGAAATGTCACTCGAGGCAATCGATGGCGACGCAATTGTCAGAGGAAGCAATCGGTCCTCCCATCTACTCATAATTTGCAAAAGCTTCCGAAGGCCACAGAAAGATTTAATTAAGTGAGAATTTTAGATTAGACTGGGGATGTTTGGTAGGGGATATTGTAATTCGGCACGCAAACCTCCGGCTCGCGATTGGAGGTCTGGAGGAAGGTTTCTCCATCTCGATAAAGAACGGAACACTCCATAAAGAGAGTTTATTAGGGATCTTTTGTCTTTTTGAATCCTAGGAAATTGGAGGATTTTGTATTTTACCGTTGAAAGGGAAAATGCGTGGGAGTTTATTCACTGATATATATTTTTTCTATGCTTCTCAAGGATCTGTTTTAAAGATTTTTAACTCTTAACTTGTTATACCAACCCTAAAAATAATAACTTTCTACTTGATAAGTCATTGGGTTTAATTTGCTTATGCTTCAGTGACCAGCTTTTATCTTTAAAGGCTGTGGTATTTGTCATGGGAAAAGCATCAAAGTTATAACTTAAAGATATTTTAAGCATAGAATAGGTAAAACATTTATCAGCCAATTTCCGCTTAAATTCCAATTTTCAAGATTTTACGAATATGTTTTGCTGTTTAAGAATGTATGCAAAAAATATGCTATTTTAAATTACATTTCATTCATCCACTGTTTTTCTTAAAAATATATTTAGACTGATATAAAAAACAAAATTACATCTAATATAATTTTAATCTGATTTATATATCAAACTAAAGATTAGTTAATATTTGTGCCTTCAAATCAAAGTCTGCCCGGGCCTAGTGGCCCATCAGGCGGTGCCCATCTCATATTTGTGCCTTACTAACCTAAAAATCCAAATTTTCCAAAAAATGAAATAACAATGAAAAACTTTCTAAAGTACCAACCGAATCCTCAACTGGGAATCAGGATCAAATGCGAAACTCTCCAAAACAAATATCTATTAATCATTACTCTCTCTTCGAAAATATTCATTTTTTCGCTCCACTCTGATGTTACTCAGACTGCCTTCACGTACCACGTCCAGACTCTTTTCACGTTCTTCGACGCTGAGGATAATTTGTAGCGTGTAAACAAACAGAATCAGTCTCGAAGTTTGAGGGAAAAAATTTTTCATGCATATTTCAAAAACTTCCATGAATATTTTAGGAAGAAACGGTCGCAGTGAATTTCTCCGCAGTGAAGGTCAATTATTATCCAGAGCGCTGAGAAAAGCCGTCCTGTTCGCAATATGGACTTTTGAAGAGGTAAAGTAAGGTAAAAGCCATCATATAGGGTCGGCAACAATTGATATTTTTATTGGTTTCTAAATACTCCGCTTAAGAATTTTTACCGATAAGGAAGTTGCATGTGTCAGATTTTCAAAAACAAACAAGTGTTCCGTATGGTTTTTTGTATGGTAAAAGGAAATATCTAGTCAGTTTTTCAAAAAAATGTACAGGTAATTAAATATTTTAATTTAAAAGTCGAGAAAAAAACACGTGACTGAAAACGTTTATTGTTTGAACTATAAGATGACGTCAACAATAATACCATCAACTCCATTGCTTTACAACAATGTTTAGTATAAGATGACGTCACATCCAAACTCTTGGCGTTTTCGCGCGCTTTTAAAAAGGGGATTTTTGTTAATTTTTTTGACAATCAAAAAATTTCTCGATCGGCCTCAAATTTTGGGTAGTCGCTTATTTTTGCAAGAGGAATCGATTAAAAAAATAAAAAAATCATGCAACTTCCTCATTCTATGAGCAGTTTTTCTATCCCACTGCGTAAGTTCCCTGGTAAGAATAACTATTTCAAGGGTTTTTGAAAGCACTAAAATGTGATTTCTTATATTTTAATAGCAGCGAAGTTTCTATACGTATTCGATTAATATAAAATAGATGCAAGTATTTCTAACTAGACATTTTTCAAATGAAATAATTTTAGTTCATTTCATAGGATTAAGACGACTCCCTCGTTTTCGTTCTTCTTATTTCTTTTCCTGTCTCCTTCATTCTCATTGAAATAATTAAGCTAACAAATATCTAACCAATAAGTTGAATTAAATTATTTCACTCTAGGAACAATAAAAGTACCACCATACTTTTTTTTATCTAAAGCTACAATAAAAAGTTTATTGAATACTTCACTGCTCACAAATTCTCTTTGCAACAATATTTGACAACTCAATAACACCGCAAAATTAATTCAATACATAAGTAAATATCTTCATCGAAATTTTATAAATTGTTTACTTTCAAAAACACGTGTGTCTCCATGCCGTGATCTGTCACCTTCACGAATTAATAATAAACTACTTATCCATCTCAGCTAAATAGACCTTATCGAGTGAAGCTTTATTGTGACAGGACAGGCGACATGCCTCTTGAATTCTCACCGGACAAAAAAAATCGATGGTCTTGATTGAGGCGACCTTTCAGCCCTAGACAAGTCCTGTTAGAATTTCGAATGTTTCCATGCTTCTGAATTACAGATGTTCGATACTCCGACTCTTTGTAATTACAAAGGCCCTTAGATGTGTCATTCGCAACTGGACTCCCGTTGTGTATTTTTTCCTACTCATGCGGGAATATTAGTTTGGAATAAGAGAGAAAAACAGGTGGTGTGTTGCTTGTTGCCACAGCTACGTTTCGATTTCCCATCGGATGGCGAAGCTGATGCCACACGCGGAGAGAGAAAAAGTTTTTATTTCTCCCCTCACTCCGTTATTTCCATGGAGATGGAAACACTAGACTTCGCATCGAAACTAACCCTCGTTGGAAGCATGGAGAAAGTTTGAAACAAAAATAACTCAGTCCGATAGACAAAAGCAGGTACTTAGGTATTAGGTATACTCATGCCAGTAATTGATCCTCAAAGATATTAACGTGTTTATAAAGTTTATATTGTCTTGTTAGATTGTTTGCTAATGAAAACCTTTCTAAAGCAACGTTTCCTGAACCCAGTACGTCACTACACGGAAGGAGAAAGTGGGTAAACACAAATCCTGTTGGGTTGATAGGAGGAGTTTCGGTACGCAAATCGTGATTAAAAGACACTAAATATACATGGGTTTAACGAAATAATCATAATTTAAAATTGAATTGTCAGTTTGAAGAAGGGAATAAGTCCTAAAAATGACAAATTGACTTTTTGTGCTTAAAACGATCTCCAAGCTTTGTTCTACACATGGGTGACAAGAGGGGAAAAATAACTAACCCCTATAGGAAGATATCGCCCCTTGAAGTTGGGAAATCGATGTCCATTCATTTTATTTTTTAAGTTAATATGGAATTAAAGATAATTTGTCTTTCTTTTCATATTCTTTGTGCTGTAAACTAAGTTAAAATAAATTTCTCTTAATTTTCAATGTTTTTCAAACTTTTTTTATGCAGGGAATGTTTGACTCCATTTGTATTCACTTACTCCATTGATACTGCTTTAATAACTCAGTTTCACTATAATTTTGAATTTTATTTGTCTTATTCTTTTTATTTCACCTTTTTGTGGTGTAACCTAAGGAGAAATATAATTTAAATGTGAATTTAAGGTTTTTTAAAGGTTTTTTTCATCAGAAAAATTTCATAAGGTGGAAGAAGGGAATAAGTCCATCAATTTATTTTGACTATAAAATATTTTTGAATATGCTTATATTTGTTTTGATGATGGCTCGGTTTCCTAAATAGGGTTCTGAACTTTCAGTAAAAATTTGGTGGTCATACAATGAAAATTCCATTATTTATACAGTTTTTTTTTTCGATTTTTTCTCAAAACTTGGTTTTTGGACTTATTCCCGTCTTCCAACTGACGATTCAATTGACGTCTTCGTTTCACTCGAAATTCAGACACCGTCTAGATGGAAACTACTTTGGTTGTTAGTGACTAGGTTAGGGTCAACTAACGTTACTATCTTGTATAAATTCAAATTTGTTTGCGATTTTGTGTTCATTTTTTTACATTTGAAAAAAAAATTCGAAGTGTGAGAATTGCATGCAGTTAATAAGTAAGTACCCAAAAGCCTTTCTCGTTAGAAAAAGTACCTCTTTAAAAAAAAGGGGACAGACACAACATTTTTATCCAAGTTTTATACGATGATACAAAAACATCATTGGTTTAGTTTTGGGAAGATATACTTTAATGATTTCACGTTTAAAAAACCACAATATGCTTCAAGATAGTGTTTGACAATATGTATTATAAAACAATCTTATTTCGTCTGAATTATATATGATAATTTACACATCTCTCCCTTTTAACGAAGGAAAAATACCTGAGTTGGATTAATTTAACTAAGAAATAAAGAATTTGATGTTCTCCAACTGGTATATTCAATCACCTTTTTATTTGTTTCAGTCCTAGCCGTTTCTAATAAAATAGTTTTTAACGGAAAACATACAAGTATTCGCAGTGTTTATCAAACATGGACACTTATATTCTATGATAAAGCCCAAAAGAACAAATTACCCTTCTAAAAGTAGTCGCATAAGGAAGAAATTTTGACATCGACTATGGTAGAAAAAAAGAGTTCTAAGCCTAAGCGCACTCAATTCCTTCTATCCCCATGGTTTCCTCTCCGTTACAACTTCGGGATTCGGGTCCTGACATTGTTATTGATACCCGCGCACAGTTGTCAGAAATCAATCACCGTGGAAAAAAGGTAGCAAAACACCCAAGGGTTAAAAAACCATGGGATTGATTCCGTGTCCGTTATTTTTCGTTTGCGCGAACATACTTCGGAGCGAACTTTTTTTTCTCCTCCCTCGAGTATCTCCGAAGATCGGAAGAAATGACTCAACATTTCAGAATAGTTTCCGTAAGCCGATGATTCGGCTAACACTGGCCGCGTTGTCCTGGTAAAAAGTAGCTAATACCCCGCCCAAAAGTCGATACAACCGTATCTAGCCCAAGTTACTTTTGACGTATGAAGTATACAAGGAGTGATATTGGCTTACAAGGCTTAAGAATGAGAATCTAATAGCTTGAAAGAAGATGAATGTAAGATCTGTGCGTTACGGACACAGCATGGGTGAATAGAACAAAGACTTCACTTGAAGTCTGGAAACAAGAGTGATTTCATTCATTTGTTAAAAGAAACGTCCTTCAATGAATAATCGTGAGAATGTTAGATTACTGAGATAAGGACAATTTTAGCACTTCAGCCATTCCTGTGTGTAGGTCGTTGATTCAAATTAGGCTGGAAGTTTAATATTTAGTCTTTAATGGCTTGGGCATCAGATTGTTCTTGATTAAAAAAGACAAATCAAGATTAACCATAAAAGAAAGGAATTCAGGAATGAAAAAACGCTTTAAAACCATTTTTGGTCAATCATGTTTTGTTTTAAGTAATTTTTTGCAGAAATTATATGTTCCCCATGTTTGTAAATTATACTCTAGCTCAACATAGATTAAACTAAATAAATTAACCCGTGAAATAAAATATATTTACAGGAGGAACACAGGATTTTTTAAATCTTGGTTTCTTATAAATTCATGTTCCCATCAGTACTAATATCGTTTGAGAACCAAATACAGTTTCAAAGCCTGTCACATCTTGAGTGATATTTCTTTTATTCCAGGGATATATTATCTTAAGTAATCAATAAGTTTAAAAAAATCAAATAATAATAAACAACAAGAAGCTTTTTTTTTAATGTTAACTATTATAGTTTTTCTAGATGATAATTATAGCACACCATAGTATTTGAATGGAATTTAAAAGGTATCTCTTAAACTTATTAATCTAAACATAGCTGAGTGTTTATTTAATTTATTTAATGATGGTTTTTGTAATTTCTGCTATAAACGCACAAAAAGCCTCTTTTAAGTTAATTGTATTGTTAGAAACTAGCAAGAAATTTAATATAATTAAAAACAAAATAAAACTAAGAAATTTAAAAGTAATAAAATACCTATATTAAACGTTAAAACTCAAAGCAATTCCTTTTTATCCGAGGAACATATTCATCTCCTGTTATGAATTAGATATGAAAATTTTCTTCAATCCTTACATTTATTTTCTTGTTAGATTGAAATGGATTTCACAAAAAACTTTTCCCAACTGGAATTTGAAGAAACTCGTCACCCCTGAATCCATCAGTTGTGTGTCATCAAGCCTTCTCATTTCGTTCTAAGCAAAGCAGGGATATGTGGTGTGTATTTGGAGAGGACTCTTCGTCACTAACTCCATCAACGTCTCTTGACTATTTCCCCCTGGTTTTACAACTTCACATTTCGACTTTCTGAGATGGAAAAAGCAATCTAACTAAAATTTGAGTGGGAACTTGTGGGGATTAGACTTTCTTGTTTGCCAGAATCCGTCAGGGTTATGCAAAAGCAGAAGGTGTTTTTGAAACTAGGGGTTTAAGAATTTGTTAAAAATCACACTTTTTCTATTAAATTTCAAACGTTTAAGACTCGAAAAAAATTTTAAAGCAGATTTTTGGCAGAAAGAAATATTAAAGATCGAGTTAACAACTTGAATATTAATTCACCCATACTAAAAAGAGAGAGTTTTTACCAAACTATCTATTTACACATATTCCTTAGCAATTGTGAAGTAATTCTTGATACGAAAAATATTTCAAGATTGCATCTTTAAAATTTTTTAAACTCTAATTAAGAGTTTTTTGGTTACTACATGCATCACACTTAAAAAAACGACAGAAAGAATTCTTTCATCAAGAATAAAAACAATAAAAATTTCAAGTTAATGGAACGAATAAAAATCAATATGTATCACATTTCTCTTAAGGAGTTTAAAAAATGAACGGTAATCGTCATGTATATAAAAGTAAACTTTGGGATGAGATTTTCTACTTTAACTTTTGAATTGGAAAATAATTTCTAAAACTTTGGATATAAAACTAAATTTATACAACACAATTTACTACATGGTGTAAAACGGAAAACTGAAAATGTTTTATTGCATTAAGAAGTTAAACTTCTGCATTGCGTAAAGCAAAATGATGAATACGCACTATCTAACATTTCAACAGCTTTTTATTTCTTAAAATCAAACTGTTAAATGAGAATATTGAAACAGATATTAAATTATAAAGTTTAGTATGTTTACTGCCCAAACATTTTATTATGGTTGATAATAATCCTATCCTTCATTCATTTGTATGATTATAACGTTCATAATCATACAAACTAGAGACAAAAAAAACAATTAATAGTTTAACCAAAGTCTAAGTCCTTTAGATAAACAATCATAAATAATATTTATTTAAAAGAAAGAAAGAAAAAAAGGGTGTTCAAGACAAGAAAGACTTGAACTGATTTTCTTAATTTAACTTAGTCATTTAAAATGCTCGAAAATAAACTAATTGGACACGTTGTAAACGAAATGGTAGGTAATTATAACTCCATATTATTTCGCTTTGAAATAGAATGGTTCGTGTGTTCTATAAGAATTGTATCTTTTGATTAAATATTTTAATCAAAAAACCTCATTTAATAATCAGAAACACCAATTGTATAAACTAACATGAGAAAAGTTATGGGCGTTATTACTAAGAAAGAAAAATTACACAGAGTAAGCCTAATCACATTTATATTTCTAATTAAATTAACTCTTGTACAGGAAGCTATCATCTCGTCCGTAACTTTCACTTGCACAGGAAATTGTAAAGCATTGAAACCTAATCAGTATTGAGGGAACGAAAACACTTTTCGCTTCAGGAAATAAAACTGTGATAGAAGAAATTCTCCAGAAACTTGTTTTAAAAATACTCTCAATTCAATTGGAGGTATTTTTAGGGAACTCGAGGTGTCTGAAAGAGAAAGATCTCCAGACTTCTTTGGTGGGGATACGTGAAGTTTGATTAAGTTAATCTAAATTCAACAAAGGTCAAATTTATTAAATTCATCGTTTTTTCTCCTCACCCCCTTCGATACGTATACTATATGGAATTTCAAGTTTTCTTTGATGTGAACATAAAAAAATTCGTAAAAAATGTTATACATAAGGGTAAAGAAACTTTGGTTCCTTATTCTCCAAATTTGTGACTAAAAATTTAAATCCTATGCATGCTAAAGTTTTACAAGTTTGATTGGTTTCAACAATATTCATCCAATCTACGATTTTATCAAATACTAGGGGGCTCTGCCCCCTGCTCGCTATCGCTCACAAACCACCGGAACTGCTTCGCAGTTCTTTGAAGATAGCTTCGCGATCTTAGCGAGCAGAGCTCGCTTGTTTCATCTCAACTATCCAGTAAAACCTGAAACTTGTCTGCTTAGTTAATGATCATTTAAAATAAAAACCTTTTATCTCTCTAACTTATCAATAACTTAATGCGGACCATTACTACAAAAATATCAAAATAAAACTGTTACTAAAATATTCCTTTTTAGTTTACCAATAATTTAACCGAAATGTTTTCAAAAATATCCAGCAAGTCTACTAAATACCATCAACCATCTTAGAGAAAAAACACATGTCATTAAAAAACAACTTTTAAATTTATAAAATGCACGTGTGTATCTAGTGAATCATTGGGAATAAGAAGTCAGATTCTTAAAAATAATCGCCTGTTGCTCTAGTGAACGACCAGAAAGAGAAGAAAAAAATTGAAACTTGGTATCTTAATAATTCTAAAACTAATTCGAATTTTTTTAAAAACGAAACGACAATCTTTCTATAAAAATAATTGTATGCGTGTTTAAAATATCATATTTCTACTGTGATTAGTTTTTCTATTATAACGAAAAAACCGAAAAAGAGTAAAAAATTTCGAAACTTTAGAATTTAATTACTCCAAAAATAATTCGAAATTCGAAAAAAGGGCGACGAGGTGCAAAACTTCATACCTAAGAGTATGTGTCTGCAAAAAATCATGTTTCTGCTGTAAATAGATTTTTCTGGGGGCGAACTCGCGGCTGAAAAAATAATTTTCGACTTTGACATTAAATAACTCCAGAACTAATTATCTAATTAATTAGGTCTGGAAACTGAAATGACCCTCATACATTTGTCTACCAATGGTAAAAATTTCATAATATTCCTTCAAATATTTTTTGCGTAGTGATAGTTCAAAGTGTTCAAAAATAAAATTTTCAAAATCAGCGGCGGCGGCGGTGACGGTGGTCACTGTTACTTTTTTTTTAATATAGAGAGATAATAAAAGTGTGGGTATATGTGTGGGTGTGTTTGTCTTTTATACAAATCCACAGTTTTCTTTCGATCTGCACCAAACTTGGTATACCTACGTAAAAAAACTCCAGAAAAAACATAGGCTATGTTTCGAAAACTTTAATTGACCCCTTGACCCTCTTTTGACCCATTTTATGGTCATTTTGCTGAAATAGCTTTATTTCTCCTCAAGAAGAGATCTGCTTACCCCATTGTTACAAAGAAAATTGAATGCTAAACAACAAGTTTTTATTTGAAACACTAGGTACAAGTCTATTTAAAAATTATATTAATAATTTTAAAATCTATTTCAATGAAGTACAACAGTTTAAAGTATAGTTTAACATATTTTTATTTGAGAGTTTATCTAATTTTTACATTTTAAAAGCTTTATGGAATATCATTGTTGTTAAAATAGTCTCCATGGAAACGAGGATGTAAAATCAAAAAGTGATCATATTTCAACTTTTAAGAAAGTTGGTTAACAAACCAAAAATTATTAAAACTCCCTTTCAACTAGAAAATATTTATTTTTTTCTTAAATTTTAAAACGGAATAAGTTTTAATTATTGAATAATTTCACTGAAAACGTTTATTCTGAAAGAAATTATTAATTAAGGAATCTGATAAATTTTAAATAATTTTTTGAATATTTTTCCATGTTGTAAATGTGGAAATCATTCAAAAGTTATATTGCGCTTGAGTACTGAAGGAATTTTAGTCCATCCGGGAACACCGGGATAAGACAAATTACTAGGAATACCGGGATAGGTAAAGTTACCGGGAACACCGGAAAATGAAAAAGACGCCTGAGATACCGGGATGATTGGTAAATGCTGATTATATAAAATTAGAAATGTATTTGGGAAAATTTAAAAATGAGGTGTTTGCGATCAAAACCAGCTTATTCTATTTTTGGAAATTTTACAGGAGAGACAAAAAACTTCTCACCTCCACAGTTCTAGAGCTAAATTTGTTTTTAAAATTTTTATTTGTAGGTACAACGTACAACCACCCAGAATTTGATTATTTTTTCATTTTCATTCCAGTTGCATTACCTTGGGCGCAATTACACTAATTAGGTTGGAATGAGCTGATTTTGATGCAAAAAGTACGATTTTTCATGCTTTTTTTTTCAGTTTTTTTTTTTCAATTAAGTTGTGTGAAATTGGTTTTTTCCAGTTTACCAGTTAATATTTGTGTCTTTACGAGTTTAAATAAATGACATTCACTTAACTTTTTCAAATGATCTGAAATTTCACAGTTGAGATCATAGTTTTCCATCCTTTAATCTAATTTTGGGTTGGAATGAGCTGGATTTGAGCCATATCCTTTCGCCAGATTATGAAGGACTCTTAATTTTCAAAACATGCAAAAAAGGGGATTTCAAAAAAATATGGAATGAGCTGGTTTTGATAGCAAACGCTATAAATAATAAATTTATACTCTTCACCCGTGCAAGGCCGGGCATATCAGCTAGTAGTTATCTATATAAAGTACTTGGCAAATTAAGCCTCAAAGTAATAAAAAATTATCTCCCTCATCTTAACCAAGTGAAAAAAATTTATTTCGCATTAATGAGAATTCAAACCATTCCCAAAGATTAGTCTTAGTCATCCATGAAAGATAATACGCGAGGAAAAATATCAAATTTAGGTGATATTAATTACGATACACAAACTAGTCGATTTGACAAGTTTTTTTTATCCAAAAACACTCAGTAGCTTACATGAAATTAAGGCCAAAGTTAATGTTTTGTCTATGACAAAACATTAACTTCGGATTTAGTTTCTACTAACCATTATACATATTCAAGTAGCATTTTAAAATTCATTGATCAATAATGATCTAAAAATGGTAAATGCAGTAAATTACCGGTGCTGAAATGAGAACAGTGTTTTATCGATCAAAACTTGATCAAAGATAAACTCCTACCACATTATTTTATCCATCATCACTGTAACTAATAACTTTTCAAAACACACAAAAAAGCACACAAAAATTCTTTCGAGTTTTCAGAAAAGCAGAACATTATTCAATAATTATACTCAAACCTCTAACAAATACCAGTTCGCTTTAAAATTATCATGATTTAAGCGAAATTGTTTGTACGGAAAGAGAAACTATCCTTTTTAAACACAAAGCAACCATAAGTACCGATACTACAGATTTTACCCTGCACTGATTCTACAAGAGGGCCATTTTGAATTCCCATCCCATTCATGAATAATTCATGCCTCAGAAACTCTTTCTTCCCTCAGTTGCTCCTCATCATCGCACGCAGTGAATATTAGCTTCCCAATTAATACGTCTCACACCCTCTTTCCCTGAACGAGATAGGGCAAAACACCCCTTCAGAAACTAAGCATACCGCAGAAAAACAACGGAAGGAAGTATAGAGAGAGACAGCAGAGTGGTAATTAGGGCTTCATTAAAATTTCCTCCTCTCAATTTAGCAGGGCCCGCAGAGGGCTAGGGAGAGAAATTAAGCCGATAAGCTAGGTTAGTTTCTGAAAGTTGTTTTGGGGTTTCTCTTCGAAGTATAAGCTGCTTTGTCAAGACGTTTTTTACGTCCTTAATGAGGGTCTTGGTATAAAACCAGCTTTAAGTATCACACTCGTCATCAAGACTAGTAAGAATCATGCTTAACCATTCGACCTATCAAGGTCGTATTTTTTGTCAATCACCTTATTTGTTTTTATTGTATAAACATAAATGCTGATGCATAACATATGTGTCAAAAAGTTTGTCACAATGGTATATTAGTATATTTAAATTGACAAGTACAGATTTATTATATGTGGAGCTGTATTTTATAGAGTTTCGTGTAATTTTTTTCATTCTCGAAACAAAATTTCTCTGGCATTTCTCTCACAACTGTAAGAATCTTTTTTTTACTCTAATGACATAATATTTAAAATGAACGAAATCCCAAATATATCTGAAGGCTGAAATTAATAGCAAATTACTGCAGAGTCGTATATCTAACAAGTTTGAAACCAATTTAAACGAACCAAAAAGTTCAAGGTTAGGGAATCAAATTCGTTCTTTTCAGAAAGTTTTTGAAAGAAAATCCCTCTCTCCATCCTGAAGGAATAGCCACGAGATTTCGAAAGAAAGCAGAAACGGGTCTTCACTGTTCAGAAGCAACATCTAAATCCAATTTTGTATTTCAAGAGTGCTTTATTCATGACTTTTGTTTACTCGCTTCATATCAAGTTGAAAAGACTCAGGTGTGGAAAAATACTCCAAATGTAAGTAAAGGATGAAGAAAAAGTGGTAAAAGTTGAGTGTATGTGTTACAGAAGTATAGCAAACAGAAGTATAGAAGCAAACGAATGAATACTTTTCAAAATACAAGCTAGAATCACAGTATTTTTCTTTTGAAGAGTTATTTTAGGCATGCAAGAATATGAACTTGGATTTCTAAGTTTCAAGTTCGGGAGGGATGAAATTTGAAAAATGCTTTAGTAATTTTAAATACTCAAGTTTGTGTAGTGAATTAGTTAAAACTAGTATTAAAAACTCAATTTGTAAGTGTTAAATAGTAATTTTAAATGCTCAAGTTTGTGTATTGAATTAGTTAAAATTAGTGTTCGGCAACTACTGGTCAAAAAGTATAGTTAACTACCAACTACTCTGGGCAAAAGTAGTTGTAACTACTAGTTAACTACTTTTTCTTGGAAGTAGGTGCAACTAGTAGTTGATTATTTCCCAAATTAGTTAACTACTAGTTAACTAGTCTATTTAATTTCATAAGATATTTTTCACCAAATTTTCGATTACTTTTTCTTACCTATAGCAAAAATATCATGGCTAAAGATTCTCCAATTTTTGATAGGTATACAGGTTTTTGGTGTCTTAAAGTTTTCTAAGTTGTATTTATATTAGTCAGTACAGTGTCGTATATAAGGGGGGTTAAGGGTTCTAAATCCCCTATAGCCTGAACAACAATATTTTAAGCACAAAATTGTGGGCTATTAACTTTAGTGCAGTAACTAATTTTTAACTGCAGTTAGTAACTAATTTTTAGTGCAGGAAAAACATCTAGAATCCTCGTAAACCTAGCCTAAAATCACTTTTCAAAGTGCTGGAATTTCCAGGAGAGAAAACCCTGAACTCCCTAATTTCTTGAGATGAATTCAAAAAAGGGTTGCATTTATTTGTCAATTGATGGAATGAAATATATTTCAAGGTTGCCAAATATGAAAATGTATCACGAAAAATGGCATGTTAGTAGATGTAACATATTTTTTAAAATTTTGATCTTTAAATATTTTTTGAAGTAGTTGAACTTTTTGAAAGTAGTTTGAACTAGTAGTTGGTGAAAAAGTAGTTAAACTACTAGTTCAACAACTCTAAACCAAAAGTAGTTGAACTACTAGTTAACTAGTAGTTGGAATTAGTAGTTAACTACTTTTCAACTACTTTTAGTAAACTAGTGCCGAACATTAGTTAAAATCTCTTTTACTTCAACAACTCTACTTGATACTTTACTTTGCCAAAGTTACTACCATAGTTTGCAATTTCAATTTGCAACGGGAATGCTGTTCTTACAAGTTTGCTAAAATGTTTCTTTGCCAAATCTGAAACTAGTTCATTTTAAAGTAAAAAATGGATTACTATCAAGTATTACGAATTCTTTTAAATTTCTTAAGAATAGCTGTTTATTTGGTGAAGAAACAATAATAAAAGGAAATTATTTTATTCCAGTGGAATTCGCACGTCAAATTTAAATGAATGAATACTGAAGAATTTTTTCAATGTTTCAAGAAAATATTTATAAAACCCAGTTATAGTATTCACGTTTTTCTCGAAACTAATTAAATCATTCATTAACTATTCGGGCTCTTTTTGAGCTTCATTTATTTACTGAACATTCTAAACAGAATCAAGAAAATACTCAATTTGTTCCAGTAATCTACCCTAAAAAATCAAGGATAAAGATCTTTTGACATTTTTTACAAGCTCTCGTGTTGCTTTTTTCGAGTATTTAGTAACTTTTGTCATCGTTGTTTAGGAGATATTTTTGGATTATAAGCAGGTGCAATTGATAAACAAAATTAGTAAAAAACCCCGAGGTTTATATTCCAAAAATCCTAATTATTCGTATATAGTTAAGGTGTAAAAAGTACAACTCAAAAAATGTTTTTTTACTGGGTAGGTAATTAAAATAACCCTATTAAAAATTTTCAAAACAAAAGTATTAGCATTTTTAATCCTTTTTGTTGCACTGTAGGACATTAATTTAAATTAAAACCTGCATTATAGTAAATGATATTAAATGAAGTTCCAAAAAATTCCTTTAGTTTAGTATTCTTCATTAATTTGTGGATCTTTTAAAATATCACAGTCAAATCATTTTTTGGTTTTTGAACAAAGAAATTCTATAAAATATCAATTTATTTCAATATTTAAAATATTTTCAAACATTTAAAAAAATACATCACTTTTTTAAACTGAATTTTAAATTTTTTCAATTTATGTGTGTTATTATACAATTTAGAATCTAACTGCAATAAGTAAGCATAAACCATGATTTCAAATTGGAGCTTTGAATAATTAATTACATATCGTTTTAACCCCTTCAATCCTAAGCCGCCTGAGATTACCATTGAATCCAATGGGAAATTTAGGGAGGCTGCGTCTGAAAGGGTTAAATCTACTTCTTTTCTAAATGACTATAGTTCCACTGAAGTCGTTACAAGGTCAATCCATATCAAGTGATCCAGAAAAAATGGAAATGGTCGCTCGACCATTTTAAAATTAAATAATTTTTTGAGGGTTGATTCTTACATCATTAGATAGTTAAAAACCACTATCTTTGATTAAATTTTTATGGCATCCATCGATGTTCTATGAAAAATATTCATTTTTGCGTTTATGAGGGTTTACATTAACTTTAATTCGTTAACTCTAACTTTAGTTCGTTCGGTTAGTAATTTAACTTAAATTCATACAACAAAAGTAATTTTACTCAGAAAAATACAGCCTTCATTTATGTACGGTACAAATTTAAGGAGAATCGTGTCTTAAATATCTAAAATTAGCCTGAAAATTGAACTTTAAAAATGATGATTTTTCAATTTTCAAAGGCGTAGTATTCCCAAAAGTTCTATATGTTCGAAACATTTTTATAGACAATTTGTACCCACTAGCCACCTTATTGGACTATATTCTAAAAAAATCAACCCTGGTATATTGTTCTTTTATGTAGTTACAGGCCTCCAAAGTTGAAAAATTTCAAAAAATCCAAACTTTGAACCTATATGTCTCTGTTGGAACAAACATTAAAACTGAAAATTTTATAGGTTAATCCTCTCTAGGGTATCATCCCACTGTAAAAATTTCATTTTGGTATTTGATTTGGTACATACCTTACAGTAACACAGCCCAAAATAATTTTTACAGCATAGGATAAATCATATAACAAACCGAATACTTGAAGGTTTTAACTCAATACGGTACTTAAAAATTTAAAGCTATGTTTTGGGAGCTTATGGCTGACATGACAATGTTAACAATGATTTCTTTACAGTAACATTGTAAAATAAATTTTTGAGCAGATTAAAAATCATAAAATAATAATAAAATTAAATGTTTTGACGCTTAAACGTTTCTTAAACTATCTAATTTTAAACTTAAATCAGAAAAACGTTCAAAAACTTCCCATTTATTTCGAGGAATATTCGTCATCTTCTACGTAGCTTACCAGCACCAAACACCCATTTAATCAAGTACCTGCACGAAGCAACTGCATTCAAATACTACATACGAGAAATCACGAAACCTTTCAGAAATAAATTCCCACGCATCCGTTCTTCTTTCCCGCATCGCTCGAATTCGCGTTCGGTAGTTTTGCCTCAACGCGTGCAATTAGAAGTCAAGGGAAAGCTCAGATTGCCGTGAAAGACTAAATTTAGAATCGGGTCTCCTTTCTTCCTAATTGCATTTCCATCCCAGATTACAGTTCCTTTGAGGGGAAAAAACTGCAGTTTAAAGGAACCTGATTTCCAAGAGTGTCCCAAAATAAATGTTAATGACACTGAGAGGCCCCGGGTGAACTGTTCGCTGGAGGTGTAGGGACCACCTTACCTTTGAATGCGTCACATAGTTAAGAGATATCCCATTTCGTTGAATTGAGATAATGTATCCTGATTTTACTACTTCAAAAGGGGCAGAAGTAATCAGCGGTTATCAAACAGGGTAATCTTATTTTTACAGTACGAAAATCATGTATGTAATTGCACTGCATAACAACTGAGTAACTCGAATAATATAGAGATGGCATATCAGTTGCATTCCTTATGCGCGAAATTCCGAAACCTTATTATGCATCAGCATAAAAAATGAAATTCCATGTACCTCTACGAAATAAGATATCTCTCTTAAAGTTTCTGTTTAAAAATCCTTCAATGGAATCAAATGTTAGAATAGGTCTATGAAGGAAATATAGTTTAAACTTTTAAACTGGGGTAGATAAAATATTTCATTGAGAACTTAACTGTACACTGTTAAAAAACCGTTCATTCTTTATCCAATTTGTGGTGAAAGGTTGGGCTGTTTCACCACAAACTTGGCTGTTTCACCACTGTTTCACCACAAACTTATTTCACCACAAACTTGGGCTGTTTCACCACAACAGTTTTCGGTGCTTTTACTAGTGAAATCCGGTGCTTTCGCTAGTGAAAGCACCAAAAACTTGGTGAAACCTGTTACCTAACACCAGTTACTAAATTTAACCAGTTAAATTACTTTGATTTCAACTAAATTTATCCCAGTTTGTGGTGAAAGGTTGAATTTTTTTAACAGTGTATGGCGAGGGGTTACATCATAGTAAACTTTTTGAAACTTATTTAGGGGTGGCTTTGAAAATTAAATAGTTGATAAAGGAATAACTAAGGAGTTAAATAAGTTTAGAGCCAAAAAAGTTTCAGAACTATGTATTTCTAATTAAAATAAATTAAGGTAAATGCAATACCCAAAAGTCATTATACATAGGAACAGAACAAATATCGTTCTCATTCTCATGAAACATTTCGGAAAAATGTCTAGTAGATAGTAAATGGTGCTTTTTTTCTAAAATAACAATGCATGGTATAGGCCAGTCTGCGAAGTGATAATACACATGCTGTAGGATACATAATGAAGGGAAAGTCAGTTTTGGAGAGTATCAGTTTTATAGTTTCTCTAAATTCATAAATAGAAGAATAATTAAAGATAATACTATTTCCTAACTTCCCCTTTCCAACCGCTCGTTTCCATTCTCATCAAATAAGGTATCATCAGAGTGCTGAAGATAGTTTCCAATATCTCGGATCAAATCTTCATTCCTTTTAGGATTAATTTACTAAAGGCTTCCTAGCAATCCCTTGAAGAGACCCAGAGGATCCTTCCCTTAACACATAGGGAGCAATTAGAAGGAAGAATACCCATTGTTTGTAATTAGCATCTGAGCAGTTAAAAGTTTCACAAAAGGCAATCTCCAGATCCGGTCAATCACCTCTTGAGTTTAAGAGGAGGGAAGGATTTCAGTTATGTGCTTGTAAATTATTCTATTCGTGGGTTTCTTGTCTTCTTGTGCTTAATTTATTCCTGTCAACCAAGATCCCTAAACTCCTAACCAATCCTCAATTATTGAAATTATAAGATATGGTTCCTTTCCCATTAACCATTCTTAAAGTTTATTTTTATAAGGGATTATATAATATCTTTTAATAAAATATTAAGTTGAGTTCTATTATAATTAACTCGACGGTATAAAATTTAATTAGTAATCTGCTGTGTCAAATTCTTAAAAAAGTGTACCTACTTACCTCTCTCAAAGCCTTGATAGAATGACTAGTTTTCTGTAATGAAAAAAAATATTATAAGGAATAAGATAACAATTTTTATTTTTTAAAATTTGGGGTTTTATAAAATACTATTCACAACTATACTCTACAAATGTCTTAATAATACTAGAAAAATAGCTTCTATGCTTCTACCATTATCACAGCTTTATCAGAAATTACATTTTATTACTTCAATAAGCTCATTTTTTTCTACAAGGAATTGAACAATGCGATCCAATACTAAGCTACAAGTATTAAATGATCTCTAAATTTTCTGTCTTAAAAAACAAATATAAATGACTGAATACATATTGGAAAAACCATCAAGTAAGAGCATTAAAATCCTATCAATATTTCGATGCAGAATTCTGCATATTAAGTAAATACAATCTATTTTCCTAGTTAGATTCTTAGCATAATCAGATTTCTTTTTTTAAACCCAACAAAAAACTATTGAAAATTAAAATATTTTTTTAGGTTTATATAGAAGCCAAGCAGATTTCACGGTTAAAATTATTTATTTAACCTAATTTAAAATCATTTTATAAATGTATTATAAGTTTTAATGATAATTATTTAATTTTTTTAAACCGATACTTTTTAAATTTAATTGTTTTCTTTATTCGGCTTCTCATTTATAAAAGTAAACATGCAGTAATTTTTTTGCCATTTACATCTTTCTTTTACTTCTTATATGGTAACAAGAGAACAAAAAATTAAAAGAAGTTGTCCAAAACCATACAAAATTAATACAAACTTTTGGGAATTTTACTCCGATATTAGAATTTAAAATAATATCTTCTTTTTGAAATTCGGTCGTATCTCTAAAACACATAATCAAAGGTTTTAATATTATACCTTTGTCTTAATATTAGCCTTTGTCCCACTTTAATTAGTTTAAAGTCCTGTAGTTTTCTTCGAAGCTAACTTAAAAATACCTTAAACCAACAACTTTTGGCTTTTAAAGAATGTAATCTGTTTTTAATAATAAAAGTAAAGCTTAAAAGTTTTGAATATGCCAATGTGATACCATTGAATTTCTTCAATTGTTTGAACTGTTTCAAGGATATCAGGGTTTAGAACGTTACTTCCAAGACAAACCCAAATAAAAAGCTAACGAAGGGGGGAGAACAGAGAAAATAAAAGAAGATTCACTTAAGTACGTGTACGGGGTAAATGAGATTAAGAAGGCAGCCGCAAATCGCCATTCCCCGATAACCAAAACAATACGTGTGAGGAATCAGAAAATTCTATCCCAATCGAAGTCTTAATTGGAGACACTGTAATAATCCCCTCGTTCAGTGGTCATTCGATAAATAAACTAGCCCGAAGAGAGCCGGAAGGAAGTATTTTCAGAAGTATTATTTATTTGGTATCCGCTCTTCAATGTGTTATGTATTTTTTGATGCTTTAGTTCACTGATTATGTTTTCAGAATGGAAACTTAAAACTTCAAGATAGGAGATAAACATTTTGATTAGAGATGGTGCAGCGTTCATATTTATGTCTGTCATTCATGAAAAATATTGTGTACATGTTTAAGGGCATTGTGATAAATCCGAGAATTATTATTAATGCCTGCGTATTACGGGCAAAGGGGCGAATACTCATTGGTTAATGCCATTGGATTTATCACATTGCCTGCCTCACTTTAGGCATTAATAATGATGCTCGTTTTATCACTTTGCCCGTAATAAACACATTACCTCTTATATGGGGAATCATACCAAATAATATGGAAGATGCAAAAATATTTTTAATTCTTGTCAAGATAAATTATAGCATTTTCCACTGTCACAGCATTTTCCACTGCATTTTCCACCAATTCTGCATTTTCCACGGTATAGCATTAACTGTTCAAAAAATTAAGAAAAATAAATTAGAGAAAACAACTTATTTTTTGATGATTAAAGAAGTAAACCGTAAGCTCTAGTCTTATAAAAAGCGAGAGAAACACGCAATTAAAATTATTCCAAAAATAGCTCAATGAAATGTATAATTGAATATTCATCTATTAAAAACGTCTTTCTTATACGAGAATCGCCCTGTTATTCATCACTTCCTTTGCCTCTTTCCTAAATAAATTGATAAATAAAATCTGCACCCACTCATATTTTAAGAGTGCAAAAATATTGGATTTTTATTTTATTTTCCAAGTATTTATTTTTTAATGATTTGAACAACTAAAGGTTATTTCTTAAAAACGTTACTTAGAAGTTTTACTAACATGTTTTTTTCTTCAAATTTTACGGGTTTGTCTTGGTAATAAGTTTAAAAATTGTTTGTTATACCTGGGGTTAATTTGTCAACTTTTTTATTAATTTCTCCTTTTTTTTCTGTTAGATTAACAAACTACAAATACAAATTAAGTCGACCAACTACAGGCGTAAGCCCATCAAGGTTGGTCCAGTCTTTTTAACCCTAACTACCGGAACCCCAGTATCTGTCAATTTTTCTCTTGAACTCGTTTACCCCACTTGAATTTACAATTTTTTCAGGCAACGCATTCCATCTATCCACTACCCTATTAAAAAAATAATGCTTTCTACAATCCGTCTTAAATTTTACATTATTCAATTTGAAATTGTGACCCCTTGTTCTATTACCCGTATTGAAATTGCTTTACCATTTTAAAAAGTTGAATCAAATCCCCTCTAATCCTTCTTTTCTCTAGAGTGAACATATTTAGCTTCTTTAAACTTTCCTCATAACTTAAACTGGATATACCCTTGACCATTTTAGTAGCCCTATGCTGAACTCTTTCAATTGAATCAATATCTTTTTTATAAGTAGTATGGAGACCAAAACTGAACAGCATACTCTAGATGAGGTCTCACCAAGCAGTAACAAACTTTTAGATTATCAACCACCCAATTTTTTACTTTTTTCGGGAAGTAACTGATAAAATGAAACACAAAGAAGTTATTCAGTATTTAAAAACAATGTTTTTATTTATTTTGGAGTGTTAATTTTGAAATTAAAATAGAATTCGAGTCAGTTAATATAATTTTTAATAAAAATAAATCTCGTTTTTTTATAACTTTTGAAGCTCAAAATTAAAAATAAAATATGAAAAAACTGGAAACAACTGAAATTGAGAAATAAAAAACAAATTAATTTTCAAGTGGTTCTGATGGCAGCAGATCATTTCTTTAGTGTTTCATATAAGCATTGCCTGTTATCTTTAGTTAGTTTCAAAACTACTTTCTTTTGCTCTTTTCGATTATCCGGTATTTAATCTCTTTCAGAATGAAAAATAGTAAAAAATATGTCAACATAAGAAACGAGAAAAATTCCTTATAGATGATTTACGAGTGGTTTGAATTATATCTCAAGTGTTGCCACACAGGAAATAAATAATCACTGGAAAACGAATGACCGTCTTTTTTTCCCGTTTCCTGTTTGGACGCCCTCCGAAAAAACAAAGATAAGAAACGGGGAATAAGATTACTATCTCTCATGAAAATGATCTGTCACCGTTTTAATTGCCTACTTCAGCACCGTTTATTAAAAATGAATGTTGACACCGAAGCTTTTTTTTTCACTAACCGAGCTCCTAGCGACAGTTTTAATGGTCTGAAGTAAAAGAACGCCGGCTACTAGATTTACAAATGTTATCGTGTAAAAATCTGCACTGTAATTAACTGCACGTTTCTGCCTTTATATTTCGTGTGGACGTTTTTAGTTTTCGAAAATAAGTAGTTATATATCCTCAGAAGGGTTAGTTGATAGCCTTGCTCTGGAGACACTACCTGAGTTAATGAAGTGTTCTTAACAAAAGATAGCTCGGATTTTCAACTTAAAATAGTTTTTTAGGCTGTCTATTGATCCTTCTTGAAAAAGCCCGGCCATGGGTTATAATTTTGATAAGATTTAATTTTTTTATGCAGTGTAAAAAAGTCAGAAGCTTTTCTCTCGTATATTCTCGTGGGAGGGAAGTTTTTTTTACTCCAATCACTCTTAGTGTAAAACATGTTTTTATGAACGAAGAGGGCCAACAAATTACTTTTTGATGTATGAAGATTTTTTGTTTTATTAATTCGTTTTTCGAACTCGTTTTTACTGATAAACAACATTGAAAACTAAAATAAAAAAAGTTCTTGTTAATGTTTAATATTATTACTCAATGGTTTTTTTATTTTTCATCATTTTTTTACATTATCAAAAAGTAATGCTACGGGGGAGAGCATCTTTATACTTGTCAGTGATTTGATCAAATCCTTTTTTCTTGCAAAACTTTGAAATAAATTTAATATCCTTAAAAACGCTTTTAAAATGTTTATTTTCTTAAAACCAAAAATTTTAACACTTACAATTTATTCGTTTGTAAATTTTTGAAACGTATATTGACATCTTGTGTGCGCATTTTTGCGCTCAACTTTCTTATGAAAATTGAAATAAGTAGTTATAGATTTAATTGGTTTTAAGTAAAAGAGGTAATAAAATGTATGTAAAAGACGTCCATGAAGCTCATTTTTTAAATATCTCATATATATTAATAATTTATGATAATTTTTTTCTAAGTAATGAAATAAAAATAATTAAAAAAAGAAAGTGTTCTAAATTTTTAAAGATAATAATTTTTCTATTGTATTTTTAATCTCATTTATGTCTTTATTTTATTATTTAGAAAAAGTAAATTTATATGCGTATGAAATCTTTTGAATTACAAATATTTTATAAAAATCAAAGAGAAAACCATACAAAAATGCAAAATGCTTTCAAAAGGATTAAGGACACTCAGTACCAAAAACATTTTTTACTCTATTAACAGGATTTTATTATCTTTTTAGGTGATATATTATGTATTTACTTTATACTAATTCATATTTAGCTCAAAAAGCAAATTCAAAAATTTATTTATTTCAAAAATTTAAAAAAAGTGACCAAAATTACCCTATTTCAAAATACTCCTCCTTTAATATACACTCTTTTCACTTGATATTTTTCTCAACATAAATCCCCCATATATTGTTAGCTCTACCGTATGGAAATTTAAATATCTACAAGGGTTTCGGAAAAATAAAAGAAGCGCAAGCTGTTTTCTAGAGCTGTTTCCAAAACAGCTGTTAGCTCACGCAAAAAACAAACTTTAACAGGATCTCAAGCGTTTAATATTGATTGTATTTACGTGAAACTTTGGACTTAAGGGTTTTCAACTATGATCTTTCAGATTATCAAATCAAAAGAAAGGATTTCGAAATGCAAAATAAGGTTTTGGCAGAGTTTTCACATTTTTTGTGTTTTTTAACTTTTTTCATAATAAAACAAATTTTAAAGCGAAGACATTTGAAGTAATTTTAAAGATCATATTAAGCCACAATCTTTGAGACCATAATTAAGTTTTTACCAATAGTAGTTCTTCTACAAATTGAATTTTTCAATGATTTTTTGGAGTGTCGCTCCATTTTTAACTCCCTGGGATTTGGTCTGGGACCCCCTTACTATACCGATTCTTGTTCGTCTTGATGAGTACTTTCATCCCTGAAAGTTTGTTGCACAATTTCAGATACACCCTGTATAGATCAGTAGATGCTCGGTTAATGTATCAAAAAGTCCATTTTTCTTGCATTTAATAAAGCTTAAAAACTTTTAATACTTTTTTTATAGAGAGTATGTCTATATCTTTACTTATCATCAGAAAAATTGTGTTTATTTCTTGAAATTTTTACGAGGGGAAAAATTTCTTATTTTCATACTCATTCTATAAACGTTAGCAAGTCTTGGGAAATATCTCATTTAAAATATCGTATTACCATGTGTACATTTTTGTAAATTCTTAAAAAATAAATGCCCTTAGAAATCACTGTAAAGAATAACTTATAAGTTATCTCAAATAGCAGTACTAAGAGGGTCTCAAAATAAGTTTTTAAAAAGGTTGCAGGTTTTAAAATTTTTTTATCCTTCATATCCGAACTTTGCTAACCCCAAGTTTAACAAATAATAATTAATTCTATAACTAAATTGTCAGATCATATAGTAAGGACTATAAAATAAGTGGTGTTATTAGGGATAATGAATTTAAGAAATAGTTTAGTTAGGAATACGGTTTATTTTATAACTAAGATTTTCATAACAGTTTTGACGTTTTGAAAAGATGATAGGTAGATTGAATTGTTGAGTAAAAAAAGTAGTAGATAAAAAAACGAGTAATGAGAATTACAACTAATTGATGCTTTAATAACTCTCACAACTGCACCCAAAGATCACAAACCCCTATCAGATCAACTTCAACAAACCCAAAAATTTAAGCTTCGATTTAACCGGCACGAACAACAAGATGTATTGAACAACACAAACACACAATTCATCACGAACTGCCACAACAGAACAAACAGGCGTGTACTGCCGTGAAGATTGCCTTCCCGGGCGATTCCTCCCGAGTAAGCACCTTTTGTGTATTACCTAATTACTTCATTTCCAGGCCTTTGGCCAGAACGGAGCCGCTCTCTCTCTCTTTTGTTGCTTTCTCTCTTTCTGTCGGACTGTGCTCCAAAGAAACAAGTCGATCGGTAAAAAAGCGCGGAGCCACTAACGTGACCTGGGGCGAAAATAGAACAAGTGTAAACGTTCCATCAAGCCCCATTGGAAGCGCACAAAAGAAAAGGAACTCTCCTGTTTACGGACCTCCGAGTCCTTGGGGTGCTCTAGTCGCTCGGTTGCAGGGTTAGTTAAGATAACTATCACTCTGGGGAGGACTTGTATCGATAGTCTTTATATTTGTATCATTAGGTCGTTTATTTACTATATAATCATGGTGAATAATACATGGTTAGTTGTACACCTGTAATACGTCTCCATTTCTCATTCTATTGAATCGATTCTATATTTCATATTTCTTACTTCCCACGTTACTTACACCATTACCCGATTTTGTGTAGGCTGTATTGTAGATCGACCCGAAAAATTTCACGAAGTATTTATCGTATATAAAAAAACTTATAAACATAACTTAAAGGAAGGATATAAAATTTTTTATTTAAATACATTCAATCCTAGGTTGTCACCTTATTTTTTTCCTGAGGTCGCCTAAAAGTACAGGTTACATGAACAAACATTCGAGTATGAAACTATTAGAATTTTTATGTTACTTCAATATAAGAAGTAATGAATAAAAAACAGAATTACATATTACGATCTGACTTAGGAATATTACTAATTCTTAGATATCAAAATTAGATCAAAAATGAAACCTAAAAGACGAATATAAACATTATTACTTAGCAATAAAAAATACAAATTCATTTAATATTATTTTCTCTTTTTGAGGTTACCTAGAACTAGAAACTAAATAAACAAGCAAAGCTTTAAATAATTATATACTTTTATGCTATTTTGATAACAATGTTAAACATTTTAGTTAAGCAAATATTTTTATTTAAGATGTTTCAGATGATGAAAATAGTTTTCAGTTCTATTCTCTTTAACAAAATTTAATGTACTCTTTAAATGTTGTATAATAAATTATCTTAAACGCATGTTTCCCGGGCTAACATTCTTTAATATATTTATAATGAATTACCTACTCCATATAGATGCTATTTTTTTAGTTAAAGAGTCCAAGAAGTTTTAAGAATAAAGCATTTGAAAAGTATAACGAGGTATTTGGATTTGAATTTCTTTGCTTTTGGTATGAAATTTTATGTTAAAGTAATAAATAGAAAAAATAATTGTTTTGTGGTTTTTTTTAAATAAAAGCAAGAAGGTTTATGCGCAAAACCAAGTGAAAATAAGTTTCAGAAAATGTCGAGGGAAATCAGTTTCAACTATAAAACCTCCAAAAAAATCATTGAGATCAAAATCGAATTGTATTTTGCATTTGATACTTAACGTAGATAAAAAATCTTTCGATAAAGATTTCTTTGTGAGCATAAAATTTCGTGAACTATCTCAATTCCTTCTTCGTACTATAAAAACAGTTTTGAATCATTGTGAACTATAGTGACAACTTTACTTTTTATACAATAACCTTACGTTAAATTTTACGGTTTATGATTATGAACTGTTATTTAGATCCTTTAAATAAGAAACTAAATTATCCTAATAAGAGACGAGTCCATTCGACTTTATTCTTATGTAAAAAATGTCTTTTAAAGGTAGAACAGGAGATAATCCAGGTAGTGTTTTTAAGTATTGATTCTTGAGAGGACATAGGATACTTTTAAAAATAGAATATCAAATGCTTTTATTCGTAAAATATTGTATTTAGATGTTTGAGATTATTTAAACTCTTATGAATATAGTTCGATACTTAAAATTAATCAATATTTTGAAAGCATTGATCTATAATAATACAATATGTATAAGTACATTACAATTAATAGTAAAAAGAAAAGTTAAAAATGATTAAGGATATTGTTTCTTTATAAAGATTTAATTATAGTGCGTCTTTTTAAAACTTTTTATTTCGCAATAAAAGATTTAAGGACAGTTTATTGAAAAAAAAGGATTCATAAGATTATTAGTTAATATCGTAATATAATTATTAATAAATTATTAATAAAAGGACATATTACAAAGAACAATTTTTAACAAATGATATTAGATATTTAAGAATAAATGGTTTTCGTGTGATCAAAGGAGTTAGGATTAAGTAATCAGGATCAGTTTAGGATCAGTTTAGGATTTAAGTAACTATCTGACTAAATTTATTTTAGGAAGTTGAGTTAGGTTTATAAATTGTAAACTAATATGTTTGTATTATAATTGATAAAAATGGATATTTGTGTTTATTCAGGTGTTAGAAAATTAAGTGAAATATAAGGTAACTTAAATAACTTTTTTTTCTGAATAAACAAATTTTTTCGAGACTATTTCCATTCAACCGGAATAAAATGCAAGATAAACTTTATTAAATATTTTTTTTGTAATTTAAGATATTTTATTTTATAAATTGCCTCTTAAATCTTAAGTTTCTTTATTGTATAGAAACCATTGCACTACTAAAAACTTATTTAAAACTTGAAGTTTAAATAAGTTTAAGAAGTTGAATCAATTATCAAATTTATATCGAATGAAAGCAACTCACGCACTGTAAAAAAAACTGTAGAAAAACAGAAATTTCAATAACAGTGACTTTATGTTTACAGAGATATTCTGTCATGTAACATTCCCACCGCACTTCTATTTATTTTATGTAAAATAACAGCTTTTACCTAGTTTTTTAGCTTATCTGTACTTAAACAGAAACTTACTGCATTGAAAACCAATACAGCTATTGGCAACGTTATACTGAATCTTCTTTGGTTCAGTGGTAGCGTGCGTGCTTAGCATGCGGTAGGTCGCGGGTTCTATCCCCGGATATCAATTAATTAAAATTAAAAAAACTCTACTAAAATAAGTGCATGCGCACAAGCAGAAAATTACTGAGAGGCAACAGAAAAATCTGTAGCCCACTTGACAGAAAGTTCCTTTTTACAGCATTTACCTGTAGGTTACAGCTTTTTTCTGTTTACAGGATTTTTCAACCTACAGATTTTTTCTGGCAACTTTTGCTGCCAGAAATTTTCTGTTTTTTTGCAGGATTATTTTTTACAGTGCGGTACAACCTTCCAAATAAGTAAATTAGCCTTTTTATAAAATATCAGTTTGTCTTAAGATAGAAAAATAAGCGAATTTTTTTTCAATTCAAAAAATTTTTCCTAGTTATGGATGGGTTTAAGTTTAAAACTTTTGTTTAACTATTCGAACTGAAAATTTTTCAAGCCGAAATTCTTTGAAAAAAGTAAAGGAATCAAACATCTTAGATTTCGCATTTTTTTAAAGTTTCCGGAACTTTTGTTTCTCCTGTGTTTCCTAAAAGCTTTTCAGATAAATGTTAGCGTACAATATTGCCTGAAAATACATTTTTTATATCCTATTCCTTGATGTAAATATCATTATCGTCGGTTGTGTTCGATATATTTTTGTACAAAATGGATTCTGGAAAATAGAAGGTTTGTCATAAATCATAGCACTTCTCTGCTTTTCTTGAAGATAAATTCTGAACAATTTCATTTGCGAAAAACTTTTAAGATTATATAAAGGAAAATTATCATAAAAATAATTCATAATAAATTACTTGTAATACTTTTTAAAGAAATCAAATTGAGAAAGTAAAAAAAGTTTTTATTCCGGGCTTGGTTATGCAGTAAAATAAAAAGGGTACTTAAAAAACATTTAAGAGCTTTTTTTGAGTTGTTCAATAAACTGCACAGATTGTTAAAGTGCATTGCTTTTTTCCCAATCACACTTTCAAAGAAAAATTTTATCATTTAACCCTCCGTCTGTCGCAATATTAAACTGACGTGTTAGGTCGCAATGTGCCAAAACGCACAATCGAAAGAATCGCAATTTTCTACCTTTTAATTTCAATGATAAAAAACAATAAAAGTGTTCATAGTATTATTCAGTTATAAAAAATTTGATATTTGTTGTAAATCATTTAGAACAAAAATTAAAAATAGCATAAAATTAAGTTTACTTCAGCGGGATAAATAATTCAATATCTTAGTCAAGAAATATACTTAATTATGTGAAACCTTAGGGATATTAATTCTAAATTCCTGTTTTTGAACTCATGTCCACATAATAACCATTCACAAACAAAACTTTAACAGGTAATACTAGGCTGGGCGAATTGACCACTGACAGTCCCTATAGCTATTGTAAAATAACTCCAAAATACAATATTTTAGCTTTAAACTGTCAACTTACAGGTAGTAAACGTAGATTTGCACACAACATTGTTTTTGGAGAGTTTATTGTATCAGGTACGATTTTGTAGGTGTATGTTCAACCGCAATAAACCAAAAATAATTATAAAAATAACATACATATTGAGAAAAATTTAATAATATTGATGCGTAACCACTCATAAAATTAATAAAAAAGCATCAGATATTACAAAAAATAATATTACGTACCTTAAAGACCAGTAAGGGAACGTACCCATACTACGTGACCCATTCAGGGGAGGGAGGGGGGTCTTCAAAATACCACGCTCGGTCACGGGGGGAGGGGGGCTTAGGGTTTCGTCACGTAGTCAATTTCCTCTAGTCAATACGACAAACTTAAGCCAAATTAATTATTTAAATTTGCCAAATTAAGACTAATTAAGCCAAATTAATTATTAAAATTAGAAAAATTAAGCAAAATTAATTTTTTAAAACTTTCTGTTTGCAAAAAATGATGGCAAACTGTATTTATAAATTACTACGCGAAAACTAGAGGGGGGGTCTTGGCATTTACTACGGATGGTCACCAAGGGGGGGAGGGGGGTCAAAAATGGTAAAAAATGGGTCACGTAGTATGGGTACGTTCCCTAACACGATCGAGCGTCATGTGTCAAATAGTAAAATTATGATGAAAACCAAACTAAACAAAGCGCGCGAATTTAATGAATTGGTTGGCGCCCCACATCCGGTAAAGATAGGAGACTAGCAAAAATATAGGGTATTTAAAAAGTCACTTTCGCGACTTTCATTTGGAACCTTCGCGTTTCCTAGGGTCTTGAAAGTAAGTTGTATCCCTAGGTATAGGTAAACACTATGGAGAATCCAATGAAATGACTAGGGGTTAGCTATTGTACCCCTGTGAACCTAGGGGTTTTTATTAGCCTAACCTAGGGTTTTTTAAGTCGACATGGGAGGTTGTATAATAGGATGGGTCGAAAAAACTAATTTTTTTTATTTCGAAATTGTAATAGCGCGGAAAAGTTGCGAATTATATAGACGAAAAAGAAAAAAAATTCAAAATAGGTTAATATCTTCCGATCGCGCATTGGCCCCGAAGTTGGACAAAACATGAAAAAACTTAATTTTTGCGATTATTTTTTTTAACCAAATCAAAGATTAAACTATTAAATATTGTTCATGATTTTTTTATGTAGAACTAATATAGTTATAGATATAATCTTTCAGGTTCCATTCTTCTACCACTCTTGTTTCGTTAGATATAATTTTTTAATGTTCATACAAATTTTGTAAAGTTGTTTTTCCTGCATTTTTAAACAGCTAATAACTCTAGAACTATACAACTTAAAAACTTGAAATCAGTCCCATTTTGTTTGTAAATTTTTTGTCGTTGATTTGGTGTGCATCATGATCATCATTTTCAAAAAGTTTTTTTTAATTTGAAAAAAGTGAAAAAAAATTTAATAAAAACATTTTAAAAAATTTTCTTTTGAAAAAATACTCTTAAAATGAACATAACTACCCAATTTCAAGTTGAAAATAAAATTTAATCATGTATAATAAAATAAAAATAACCGTAATTTAGTCTAATCCCTAAACATTCCCTAAAATTATACACCAAGAGCGATTCACTCATGGAAAATTTATCAAATCACTTGAGGGTGTTCATATGACTTAAAACATGTAAAAAATGTCACATAAATTTTAGAAAATAAGACAATTAACAGATTCGGTTCAAAATCTTACAGTGCTAGTTCCCAACTCTATTCAATTTGCATGAATTTTACCTGAATATTCCTTAGAAATGCGTTTGTATCTAATTTTTTATGTTCTAAAACTTTTAATTTACTTTGATTTGACTTGTTAAAAATAAAAACAATTAGATATAAACATAATTCTTAGAAATTTTCAGGAGAAATGCATGTAAATTGAATTAACTTAACTAGCACTGTAAGATTTTGTACCGAATCTATTAATTGTCGTATTTTCTGAAATTAATGTGAAATTTTTTATATTTTAAGTCATATGAACACCCTCAAGCGAGTTTATGAATTTTCCATGAGTGAATCGCTCTTGCTGTATAATTTTAGGGAGAGTTAAGGGAATTGCCTAAATTTCTCGATTATTTTTTATTTTTTATACATGATTAAATTTTATTTTCAACTTGAAATTTGGTAGAAATGTTCATTTTAAGAGTTAAAAGGATTTTAATATTTTTTTAAAATTAAAAACAAATTTTTTTATTAAATTTGCCAATCTCTTTTATTGTTTTTATGGAACAAATACCTAAACAAATGGTTTTAATTTGATTTTAAAAGGTTACGTGCCAATTTCCACAGGGAATTTTACAACTTCCTATGCCCGCTTATTATAAAAATCCCTAGCTCGTTAGGGGTGCATTTCTGACGCCCTACTCTGAGTCGTCTACATGTGTCTTACCCCTCCAATAAGTTATGAAACACTTATCTGAAACACCCTATATAATATAATTTGGGGTATTAAAATAATAAAATAAGTATTGAAGATAGAGAGGGGAAATCGGGCTTATTTATGAGTCCGAGTAGGTTTACTCGGACTCATAAATAAGCCCGATTTCCCCTCTCTATCTTCAATACTTATTTTATTATTTTAATACCCCAAATTATATTCCAAAAAATTAGCCAACACTTACTGATATAATTTGAAATGAAATATAATGCACGTTAACAAATCTAAATTACGTCCACAAATTCCAAATCACAAGATTCCCCTATCCCCAAACATCCGAAAATTTCTCAGATTTAGAGAGAACTCATCTCAAAATAATTTCCCCATTCACACCTTTTGTTCTTCAAGTCACTACAATCAAAACCATTCCGCGATAACCTCCCATTCATCCGCAAAACAACGAACGGGAGAAGAAGAAAAAAAATAGTCGGAGGGAATTCCATTCAACTTTTCGGAAATGAATAAAGATGAAATCGGGAGGATAATTGAACAACGCGAAAAGAGATATTAACAAAGACGTGATTCGCAACGCCACCACCGGAAAACGGGCTTAATTAACGCTCCGGTGGTATTAGCGGATGATTTAATGAGGAGTTTTCAGTGTTGATTGAATAGGAAGAGAGCTCGCACGCTTCAAGACTTCTCAAAGAGAGGGCATTCCTTAATTGAGTGGATATTAGTTAGTGTATTATGTGAATGCAGTCGGGTTGATTTTTTTGTTCAGTTTATATGCCGCTTGGCGTTAAAGCTTAGTTACGAAGAATAGTTTTGAGATTATTTCAGATGATTTGCACGCGAGTAACTTTTCAAAAGTTTTCGTAGTATTTTAACTTGCTTTAGTGATTCTTACATTATGATTGAATGGTTGATAACAAAGATGTGTGCAAAGAAAGGTTTTAGGATAGTTTCATGTTAAATAGTTATGAATAGCTAATACTGTATTTCAGGGGTTTAATTAACCATAAAATTATGGAATCATAATTGATCCTACTTTTACTTTTAGGCAAAAAATTTTGGATATTAGCTTCAATTGAGTGATTTATTATTTAAGCTTTAAGTATTACGATCTTGAAAAATTTATCATTTTTCAATAAAAAGTTAAATGTGTGAAAGTTAAGTGTAATAATATTTTTAAAAATTGATAAGTCATGATGAGATTAATAAAAAAAACAAGAAGAAGAAAAAAACAGAATGAAATAAAATGTTAGATGGAAAATAAAATCTTAATAATGAAATTGGGTGAAAGGTGATAAAATTTAAATATTTTAATTAAAAACTCAAATTATAATTAAAATAGGAGGCATGAAGAAAGACATTTACGTAATAAGAATTGTTGACTTTGAAATCATGAGAAACTACCAAAGTAACATTGGATTTTGATTTTAGATTATTTCACAAGCATTTTTATACATAAGTATTAGCTTAATCTTTTTAAAAACTAATCTTGTTTGAAACCAATCTTTTCTTTAGTACGTACAAAAAATATGATTAATTTTTAATAACAAAGTATCATAAATAATTGTGTGGATGTGAAAAAATGATATAACAAGATATAATTTATCAGGGGTTTTAAAAGGCTAACTTCGTAACACTTCTAAATAGCTGTACTCTTTTATTTCCATTGTATCTAATTAGAAAAATTTTAGATTATTAAACTAGGGTAAATTTGAGTAAGGACGTTACAATCTTGCTTTCGGGAAATATATTTTAACAATATAAACACTAAACTTCTTTCACTTAAAATTTGTCCACAACAATAAGATAACTATAGTCCATACTTTAAGATTGAATTCATTACTTTTAATAATTTTTAACTACTTTAACTATAAACTACTTTTAACAAATCAAACAGTCAAAGAACTTTCCAACAAAATTGATTTTCAAAACTTTTTAGATGTGTTTCTTAAGTTTTTCATTTTTTTTACTTTTGGGGTAATTTGGGTAATTTACTTATAAGAAGTAAAAAAGTGTAAGAATTGATTACGTTTAAATTTTGTGGCAATGTTTTACTAAAATGTCCCAAAAGAGTGCAAATATTTGAAGAAAAAAACTAGATTCTATAATTTTTGCAACTTATAGACTTTGTTGTGCCATGAAACAAAATAAATTAATTGAAATTATTATTTTATTTAATTACTACTTGACAAACTAATCACTTTTAAACAGCGCTAATGTCACACTACACAGGTGTTTATATAATAAAATAATTCCTACCATTTCCCCTTTACATATCCGTCATTCACATTTCTTCCATTCACTAAAAAATCTCTAAAAAGTGTCACAAAACTGAATCAAATTAATCTTCTTGCCAATTATCAGTTTCCACGCCGAGCGAATCAAAACACGCCGAAAAACCGCGTCGAACGGAGAATTCAGCGATGCCACACGCGAAGAGCGCAAAAGCTCTTTTAATAGCAGACGATACACGGAGATGAAAATACTCCCGGTGGCCACAGCGAGAGTTGGATCACGTGACTCGCTGCCGTGTTTTCCATTGGTTTATGGGTTTCCCTCTGATCGCGAGTGGGACTTGTTTTCCCCGTGAATTTTTTATGCCTTCTTATGCATTTTTTAAATGGGTTACCTAGATTTCTTCAGCAGAAAATTATTCTACTGTACTACGCTGTCACATTACGAGGAAAGTACTAAATTACTAGCTGGGGACTTTCCCAATAGAAAAAGCAACGGTAAAATTTCGATCTGTGTTTACTCTGAACCATTTAACTATGTTCTTCTCTTCTTATGACAACAGTTTTGTAGGGGGAAAAGAAGAACGTAGCCGCGTAGGTCACGCGGTCAGAACGTGTAGGTCAGTGTTTCGAAAGCATTTTAAAAATTTCAAACAGCGTTATTTATCAATAAAGTAAATAAATATATCAGTTAAATGTTAATTTAGATTTAAATACTAAATTTATAATTTAATTTACCCATTAATTTGATGATATAACGCATCACTAAAAAATAGGTAGTTTTAATTATTTTTCTTCTGCAAAAAGATAGTTTCACTAACTTTCATCGTGTAGATATTATATTTAAAACTTAACTATTTATACATATTAAATTTGTGCTATTTTATTCTTCTCTGACATTTCTCTTTATTATTCTTCTTTCCATTTTAGGAAGAGTTTTATTTAATACTGCAAGTTTAATAGATATGTTTATGATCGCTGTAGTTTTTCGAAATGTAATTAAAATTAGGAACAGAGGAATGTCAGATAGATAAATTTGCATTCGTGTATTAAAATTATGCGGTTTACAAAAATTACTTTTAGTAGGTGTATAACTTTTATTATTAGTTCAATATGAATAAATTTTTAAGTATGAATACTTCCTAATTTACGATATAGTTTATTTCCACTTAACTATGCCTGCATGAGATTATGTTTTGTAAATAAAAAGGAACACTCTCGTAAAAAATAAATGGTTTGTGAAAAATATTTTGAAAAATTAAATGAAATTGAACGTTTTAAGGCTAGAAACTCACAACATAAATCTATTAATCTAAATTTCCAAAATAAAAAAGTAATAATTGAAACCAGAAAAGGCAGGTAAAGTTGAAAAGAAGAACAAAACATTTGTTATAACACAAAAATATTGAGAGTTTCTGACCTTTTCCAAAGTTTCTCGAAATTTCATGCATGCAGTGACCGGAGTAAGATGATAGTTGTTTTCTCTGCATACTAACAACAATCCCAGAAAAACTAGTTTTACAGTGGCATCCTTCGCGATGTGATGCATCTATTTCTACGAGTCTTTCCTAAACTTTTTAATCGAATTTTACTGGAGAGTACTTTTACGGACGACATTTATATTTTGAAAACTCTAAATAGTTATTATCAACGATTATTGAAAAAACTACGCGTGCTTCTAAATTAATATCAAAGATATCAATTAATATATGCGTTTTAAAGGTACGTAATGATTGCATTTATGTATTTTTTTTAAATATTGATGATGCTAAAAACAGATTTTTTCTTTACCTTTTAAAAAAGTTCATTTTTTGTAAAAGGGCGTTACTCATATTTATAAAAAAGATACTTAAAAAAGACTGAGGAAATGAATTTTTAAGATTTTAAGTTCGAAAAATTCGTTTACAAAATTTTTGTAGCTTCATTCTATTTTCATTGTTTAAATATCATTAAATACAAATAAAACTATCTTATATATTAAAATAATTGGGTTTTTCTTTCGGCCAGCCGCCAGGCCGAACCCCTGGACCGATTTCGACAAACTCGGTTTCTATCGAAAGCTTAGACCCTAGATGAGCCCATTTTAGGTCGCATTCCTCCAAAACCTTCCATTTTAAAATTGTACGTTCTTTTCACTTTTCTGTAATGTTAACTCTATGGAGAGGTTCCGTTCCGCCGGCCGCCAGGCCGAACCCCTGAACCGATTTGGACAAACTCGGTCTTGATCGAAAGCTTTCTACCCCTAGATGAGCCAGTTTTAGGTCGCGTTTCTCCAACACCTTCCATTTTAAAATTATGCGTTCTTTTCACTTTTCTCTAATGTTAACTCTATGGAGGAACTTTTTGCCGGCCCCCAGTCCGACCCACCGAACCGATTTGGACAAACTCGGTCTTAAACGAAAGGTTTCTACCCCTAGATCAGCCATATTTAGGTGTAATTCCTCCAAAACCTTCCATTTTAAAATTATGCGTTCTTTTCGTTTTGCTGTAATGTTAAGTCAATGGGGAGCTTCCTTTCGGCCGGCCGCCAGGCCGAACCCCTGAACCGATTTGGACAAACTCGGTCTTAAAAGAAAGCTTTCCCCCCCTAGATGAGCCAGTTTTAGGTCGCATTCCCACAAAACCTTCCATTTTAAAATTATGCGTTCTTTTCGTTTTGCTCTAATGTTAACTCTATGGAGACGTTCCGTTCCGCCGGCCGCCAGCCCGAACCCCCGAACCGATTTGGACAAACTCGGTCTTAAAAGAAAGCTTTCCACTCCTAGATGAGCCAGTTTTAGGGCTCATTCTTCCAAAGCATTCCATTTTTTAATTATAAATTTATTTAAATTTGCCCCATTGTTTTCAGTTAATATTTTTACCAACACAGGCAAAACGTCCTTTAAAGAGCGTGAAGTAAATCTACTTTGAAATTAAACTTCAAACTTTTGACGGTTCACTAGATTTATCTCAACAGGATACTAGGCACATTGAATTTAAAAAAAATTACTGGTACAGGTTTAATTGAAGTATTTCTTCTTTCCCTTTACATAAAAGGGGATAAACATTTAAATTCAAACAATGAGACAAATAAAAATCAAGTAATAATTTAAAGTGGAAGGTTTTGGGAGGATGCCACTTAAAATGGGTTTATATCGGGGTAGAGTAAGATTGCATTTAAGAACAAGTTTGTACAGATCTGGTTCGGTGGATTGGGCCTACGACCGGTCAAAATAAAATGACAATTATTTCAATGTAATAAATTTGTGACAATGCCATGTGAAATCGGAGACAAAACCCCTTTCGAAGATAATGAACTAAAACTGTATATTTAATGATAGGGAATGAATAAATATGAACAGGTAGTAACGAACGAATCTCGCTTCAGAAGAAGGCTAGCTGTAAAACCCGGCTTTGCCGGGTTGAAACAGCTAGTATTTAGTTACGAGGTTGAACTAAGATAATAATTTTTATACGAAGCTTGTATAGTTTGAAATTGATAAGTATGGTTCTGATGTATCATATTGAATTAGTCTTGAATTTTTCATTTCCTTTTATAGACTTGTTTAGTGCGTTAAAATATTATTGTGCTGTGAAACATTATTGTGCGTTTTAAACAAATATTTGTTGTAGTTAAAGATAATATTGAGAACTTTTAATATTGACTGTAACTAATTCATGATATTAGAGCATGTCGTAATTATTAAAGCAACATTAGTAAACTAGATAACAAATCCGTGTTACAAAAATTTCTTAAAATTCAATACACGCAGTTTCAAATAACTTTTCTTTAGACTGTTTACAATGAGGAAGTTGCATGATTTTTTTTATTTTTTTAATCGATTCCTCTTGCAAAAATAAGCAACTACCCAAAATTTGAGGCCGATCGAGAAATTTTTTGATTGTCGAAAAAATTAACAAAAATCCCCTTTTTAAAAGCAAGCGAAAACGCCAAGAGTTTGGATGTGACGTCATCTTATACTAAACATTGTTGTAAAGCAATGGAGTTGATGGTATTATTGTTGACGTCATCTTACAGTTTGGTGGACGTCTTACTTACAGTCTTGTGGAGCTTGGGTAGTACCAAGTGGCACACGACAACAACAACAACAACATCTTACAGATTAAACAATAAACGTTTTCAGTCACGTGTTTTTTCTCGACTTTTAAATTAAAATATTTAATTACCTATACATTTTTTTGAAAAACTGACTAGATATTTCATTTTACCATACAAAAAAACCATACGGAACACTTGTTTGTTTTTGAAAATCTGACACATGCAACTTCCTTATTGAAGGATTTAATCTCAGAGCTCAACGTCTGGATTAAAAACTCCCACTCCACACTATATTTAGGATAGATTAGGAAGCGGCATTCATTATATACAAACTGATATTTCTCGCCTAGTTACATGAAATCTCGTGTTACAAATTTTTGCGTAGGCTTAATACCTTCAATACATGAAACACTCTATTAATAATCCTATTGTGGACCTTATTTTCCCAAATTTAAGTTTTTGATAACATAAACTTTCTATTTATGAAATCCAAAATTTAAAAATTCTTCAATTATTATTTATGCAAAAAAAGGAATTTAAGTTCTTTTGTTATTTTTGAAAATAATGGAAATTGAATATGTTTTGATAAAAAAAATGAGCTTCCACTAAAATGTTGTTAAATGGCATGTAGCTGAATATATATGATAATAAAATGTGTTTCTATTTTCGGCGTTTTGGTTGGCTGCGATATAATACTACAATATATTTAAAAGGTTAGAATTTAGATTATTTACAACCTAAATGTATGTGGATGATAATAAATTCAAAAATTTAAAGCTTCGTTGCATAAATCGAATTTGTCGAAAGAATTTGACTTTAAACTTTAGTTTTCAAAAACCTTATAAAAGTTGTCCAGACATGGAAACAATTTATATGCTTTAAAGTTAATGTTACAGAAAGGAACGTCAGAATGTATAATGGTGTTTTGATAGAATTTGACTTATGCATATATGGGAAGTATTTTTTACAGCTCAGTGTTAAAGGAAAACGAAATACAAAAGCTTCAACTCTGATCAGAGTCAAGCAAACGGAAAAATCCTCTTATTCGCATCGTTTTGACGCAGCTATCAATTTTAAATCAGAATTATGTTTTATTTTATTCCATCATACGAAGAAAAGTATTGTGGTAGTACTTTTTTTACTGAGTATACAACAAAGCACTAGGAATGCAAAGAACAAACTTGATCTTTAGGAGAAAAATGAAGAACCTATTTTCCCTACTAAAACAGACAAAAAAATCATCCCTATGGGAGAGTAAACTGTTTCTGTGGAACCATCTGGTCATGAAAAGAAACCCAAGTGATGAAAAGCGAAGAGAAAAAAAGAAACAATTGATGTTTCTCGATGAAAAATAAAACTGCGCAAATACAATTTAAAATTGCGAAGACTTCGTTTTGAATACGAATAGCACCAGCTTCAGAAGTGCTTATTCGAGAGAAAGAAAACGACAGAACGTTTGGTTCTAGAAAAGGAATCGGAATACATTCGTCAAATTAACTGAGGGTTTAGGTAGAAATGAATTATCTTTATCTTGCGTGTTGCTTGTTCCTCGCTAACTTTCCACTCATGACAGAGCAAAAATCTTTTGAAAGGGTAGGAAGGTTGTAATTAATGTCAGTATTATTATCTTGTTATGCAGCTGTTTATTCTTATTCTTTCTTTGTGTATTTCCTTTTCTTTGGAAAATTACTTTCTAAAATTAGCGTAATTCTGTCTAAAGGAAACAATAGGTTAGGTTCTCTGACTTGACGGCGACTAATTGCTTGTTTTGAACTCATATTCATCACCATTATTGCGACAGAATTTCAATAAGTGTGATTCTCAAAACAAGAAAAACCCACGGAAAAGTTAATGCTCCTTCTAAACTTCACTCCCCACTTTTTATGTTACAACGAACAATATACTCTATCCCTTATTATTAAATGACTGACATTTTTACCAATTCTAAAAAGTTCTCTACACTACATTGTAGACTTAAATTATGTTTCTCATTAAAGAATTCAATGATTAAATTAGGGACTAAGAAATAAATATTTTTCACCACTTTTGGGTAATTCCACATAAACTCAATTCACTTTTTGGCATTAAAATCTCTGATATTCTCGAAATTTGGTCTCTCTCTCTCAATGCGATGAAAATTAAATCCATTAAAATTCAAAGTTTATAAATTTACAAATAAATTCTTCATCAATTTTATTCAAAACAACACTATTTACCTATCTAAGTTTTAATATGTTAACAGGGAGGAAGATCAGAAGGGCAACGAATATTATAAATGTGTGTTTGGATGGGAAATAGTTTTGAGTTTCCATTATTCAAAGTTTTCTTCAAGCACGAAGAGATAAATTGTAACCTTTTACACTTATACCTTTGTTTGGAAAAGATGGATCACAACAAATGCAGAATCTCTGGTATATTTTCAAATATTCATCATGCAAGACGTATTCATGATTTATGAGAAAACTATACCAGTTGTTATTAGGTCATCCCGAAAGTTTTGTCGCTCTTGGGAGCATCTGTATACAATGTATTTTTTGGTACTTTTCCATTACGGTAAATCAGTAAAGTACTTCTACTTCTATCTAAAGCCAATTTCGCGAATTTTGGCTCTTTTTTTGTTGGCTCACTTTTTTAGCTTTCCTAGTTTCTACGATTAATAAGATTTTGTTTACTTCAAGTTGCCATTAATTGAAAACTTTCGAAATTAAAATTTAAAGGTATTTAACTTTAATTTTAAGTCATATTAAGATTGTACGGAAGATCTTATTTATTTCATAAATTGACACTCATTTTATACTACTTTTGTAGAGCGGCGGCGGTAGAATTTCCAGCGATCTAGATTCCTGCAAATGATCATCCGGATCTTTCCCTTTCCTAATAGATGGTTAGGAGTAACAATCCAGCAATTTAATATGGATGATTGTAATCAAACTCTCCGGATGCCTCAAAAATAATTTAAATCTAAGTTAAATTTTCACCACTTGTTAAAAATACTTAAAACTGTAATTGTTTTATGGAAGTAGCCAGTTAATTTTAATTTAAAAATATTAACTTTAGGAAAAATGCAAAATTTTGAGCAGAAAAGAAATGAAGTAACATGTTATCATAGATTTAAGGAAAGCCCAGTTGTCGATCAGTCCCCAAAATCAAGCCAAGATGCCAAGTTGACGGTAGATAAAGTTACAGTTTATATTGGTATCACATAATGGAAAAGTGTCAAAAATATCTTATATACAGATGATCCCAAGAGCGACAAAACTTTCTGGATGACCTAATAGCATAACACAAAAACGCAGATGACCGAAGGAATTTCATTTCCCTTTTTAAATATCATGGCTGAAATATCTGAAAAAAAAACCCTTAAAATATATTTTGCTTGTACACTTATAAAATTAAAAATTTTCTATTAAATATGACCTGAATTTCCCTAGCATTCATGTAAACATACAAAATGCAGTTACCGTAATTTCGAGCATATAGTCCGCACCATCGTATAGTCCGCAGACACGATTTTATGTAAAATTTTTTTCAAAAATAGTCAGATAGTCTGCACCACCGGATAGTCCGCGGGCTATACGTCCGAAATTACGTTATTTTATAATACGGCAATATTAATGTATTTAAGAAACAAAGAACTTAGTATAAACAGAAAAAGTACTTATACTTACAAATGCACCTTCAGAAATAAAACGCTTAATACAAATAAAAAACAGTGCTTACTAATTAATCATATTTTAATTCATCACAAATTCTACTACATTAACAAAAACCATTACATTAACATTATATTTGATCCATCGGAAGTTCAGGACAGCGTGCTTTTTAAATTTCAACGATTTTAACCGTGAAAATCCAGCGTATTATCCGCACTGGTGGATAGTCCGCAGCTTCAAAAATTTGACTTTTAAACACAGATAGTCCGCGGACTATATGCTCGAAATTACGGTAATCTTTATATAAGGAAAAATTTTAAAGTATGGAAATCGGTAAAGGTAAGAAGGATAGTGGGTCAAGCAAGATCTACCACAGGGAACTTTTTTTAAATTTATCTTAACTTCAATTAATAAATTATTTTTGAAAGAACACTATCATCTAAAGTTACAAATGGACACAGTTTAAAATTTTTGAACATTTATAATTCTCAATTTTGAAAAATTAAAGACTACACAAATTTTTTAAGGTTGAGTCTTGTTTCTGATACAATTTTTAACTGTTTTTGTTTTAAATACTTAGCATGTTAGGAAAAGCTATTTTCTGTAAAGAATTAATGTTTTTTATTTGATATTTATATGTCAGGGTCGTCTACATGGATAGTTTGAGTATATACCTGGCATAAAACCAGTTCAATCTTTCAACTTAAAGGGGTTCTTAAATAAAACTTTCCTTCCAGAATTACCTTCATATCAGTTGCAGTATATAAAAATACTTGTATCTATAGGAGCTTCACGTGCCAAACTAGTTTTTCTATCCTGAGTGAGTTTAAACTATCCTAATCTTTGAAAACTTATAAGAGAACATACTAAAGAAGCATTGGTTCCTAAAGTGGTTAATATGGATCCCCGGGGCCCCAAAGAAACTTTCTAAGGTCAATGAGAATAAATTTTGTTTGATTGTGCATGTAATGAAAATGTTTTTAAAGTAGTTGAGTTGTCTTGTGTCCTATGCTTCAGAGCAAGCTTGTTCTTGTTGATTGGATGGAGACATTTGCTGACTCCTGAAGCAGTAGAGTAAATAAAACTATACAAAACAAACACAGTGAGCAACAATGATAATTTAATGATTTGTTCTCCTTGAAAGAATATATTGTTTATTACATTGTTGAGAAACTTTTCGCTCTTGTTTTATTTCATCTCTAAACTCCGATCAGTGTTATAACAATTGTTGATTTTACTCAAGTATTTATTTACTACATTATTTTATTTGTTACTCTGATGCTCATTTAAACGTTTATCACCTCTGACTTCTCCACTTTGATAGGGTTAAACTTATTTTTCTTTGAAATAATACGGAGCCAATTTCAAAGAAAAAATAAGTACCGATGAGAAGATATCCGGCAGTTTGACATGAAATAGGGGTTAGAAAAGGACTAAGATGACGAAATACAGTAAGATTCACTATCCTTTTCAATTTGTTGTTAAATTATTTATGGTGGTTTGAAACCAAAACTAGGGGGCAAGATATATTCAGTAACAATTTATTTCAAACTGGATTCTTTGCTGTCACATTACTGTTTGCATGAAAACATTTACTATATGTTACCACGGGCGTCGCCGCCGGGGGGGACTGGGGGGACACGTCCCCCCCAATAATTAGGAACATTGTTTAGAAAAACTATATTTTTAACTTTTGAGGAAACACTGACAATTTTATGAATGTGTTTTTCCAACCTTTAATCATAAAGGATGGCCCCAATTTACCAATGGCCCTTAACGTATATAAGAGGGGGACGGACTCCCCAAGATTTGAACACTTTTTCATTTAAAATAGGTTGAAGCCGCCAGTGCTGGGTTTGGGGGACATTATTTCAACAAAAAAATTTTGTTTCGAGCAAAATAAAGTAATAATAAGACGAGCCCTTCTCCCAGAAAAAAAATCCAGTTACAGCACTGATTGAAGCATAGAAATTTGTCTAATCGAAATGAATTGTCTAATCGACACTAAAATGAGTTTGACCCTGTTTTAAAAGGTCAAATTTCAAATCATTTTCTGGGGGAGAACCTTAAGACCCCCCTTCTTAGTTGAAAGTTACAAAATTTTACAAAAAACTGAAGTGAAAGTTTATTAATTGATTCACACAAAGCCACCTTAAAATCACTGGGTGGGGCTTAAGCGAAGTAAAAGATTTATTTTAAGGGTGGAGAATCATGTTTTTGTAAAATCCCTCTGTGGAGGAATCCCAAATCCATGGGTCGTTCCCCCTAATTTTCAGGGTCCGGCGACGCCAATGTATGTTACGGGCATCAAAGTGTTTAATTGGGCATTATTAATAATGCCCAGAGTAGAAGCGGGCAAAGTGATAAATTTCATTCATAAATTTCGTTGAATTTATCACATTGCCCGGGCATTATTAATAATGCCCAATTAATCACTTTGTCCGTAACATTATATACAAACAGCAATATATTTTATAGTTTCCCCCCTAAATTTCTATCGCAGTTTTCACAGTAAAATCCGGTTTTTTACTTAATTTTTTTAAATACCTTAAATCAAGGGGGTTTAGTTTAGCAAGTTAAGAACCATGTTTTACCAGAAAGGTGCAGTGAGGGGGGAATATTAGTGTTTCTCTCTATATTCTTACTACTTTCTAACCAACTTCCTTTCTCATAGTTCCATTTAGTTCCCATTGTATCCTTTTTAGTTCTTTGTCACTAACTTGTCTCTCCCGCATTCTCTACTAATTCTCCCTATAACTAATTCTTTCAACTTTTCATTGTCCTCTCTATCATCACCTATCCAATTCTCTCCGAAGCAATTCTCTCTCTTTCCTTTTTACTTTTATAAATTTTGTGTATGAAAGTTAAGACGGTAATCAAGGAATTTGGGCAATTTACTAAATTACACCGTAGGGGAGAGTGTTGTACCTCTGGACAAAAATCACGTTTGGATTTTTCCAAGACAGGTAAAATCACATTTTTACCATTTAAAGTGTCCAACCTATAGTCCTAACCTTAGCAAAGAGGGTAATATTTTTTATTAGCTAAAATCTTCAAAATTGGATTTTTAATTCATTTTAATAACTTGACTAAATTTGTGTCCATAGGTACAACAACATGCTCTCCATATGGACAGACCCAGTTGTACCTGTGGACACCCTTAGAAAGGAAAGTTTTAGTTGAAAAAGCTTAAAATGAACATTTTTATTGATGCATTACCTTTTAATAAACTATTTCAAGCATTTTCAAAATTGGAAATATATTTTTTAAAGTAATGTAGTTTTAGATCGTAAATGATAATAAAAACGAAGTTGATTGATAAAAGTCTTGATATTTTACCAAAAATACATAAATCACATGGGATTTTCAGATTGAAATTTGAGGTAATAGTTTAATCAATCGTGCTGATTGATCTGATCACTTCACTGATCTAAAAAAAACAATTCGATCGACACTTAGTTGTGCAAGCAATTGGTGGTAATAACTTTCGCAAATCTTCTTCAGTGGAAATTTTAAGTTTTTTGTAGCATCATACTTAAATGCGATAGGGTGCTTAAGATTTTACACGAAATGCTAAGTAGAATTAAAAATTTAAGAAAGTAGTTTACATCACAAAATGTTTGATTTTTCATCTAAAAATCACTTGAAAATAATCGCCGACGATCAGATAATCATTTAGAATTAATTTAATAAGCATTAAAATGTATTCACTTTACTGAAACCAAATTAAAAAAAAGCCGATTAGCTACAGACACCCACAAGAACGTGTCCGTAAGTACAACACTTATGGTGTCCGAAGGTACAACACCAGGTGTTTTTGCATTTAAAATTCTATAAAAAATTAAATAATTGAGATCTGACGATTTCTAATATCAAAAATAAAAAGTCAAATTCTCGGGGATCTTCCCCTTATATTTAATTTTATCGTATTATAATTAAAGGAGAAGAAAAATATTAATGTAGTGATGCACTAAAAAAAACTTTGAGCACCTAAAAACAGTAAATTTATTATATTAAATTTAAATATCATTTTAAAGAGCTGATTTCACGTTAGCAACTAGATAGCATCTGTTTACATTCAAATTCAACCGCAAATTCAAATTTAAATTTTTTCTCGAATTTTAAAAATAGGTGGCTGAAGGTACAACCGTCCTTAGGTACAGCACTCTCCCCTATACACCAGGAGTAGGCAAGTAATTTTATTTGGGGTATAAATAACTTTGGAAATTTTCATCGAGGTCCGTAGAAAAAAAGGCTACTATTACAACTTTAAATTCTAATTTTCAAATACACATATATTTTTACAAGGATGTAATTTGAGAACGTTACCTGCTTAATTAAAATGGTAAATTTTTTATCATTTAATTAATTGTTAATTATTAATTTTATCAATGTTAAATTTAATATTTCTACAATAAAAATGGGGGTCTGGCAGTTCCCCCAATTTTATTAAAAATTTGATCTTAAAAAGCGGGTCAGACTCTTTTTTGTAGTTTAAAAACACATATTAATGATTTTCAAAATGTTTTAGCGGTCCAGAAAATAACCTTACACGGTCCTCCCCCTGGTATAGAATAGACAACGAATCTTTTTTTCGGAAACCCTTGAACTGATTAGGTATAGTTTCAAAAATATGCATTTCCCCACTAAATCACAATCAACATACATTTCAATTGTGACCGAATCCCTGTTCAAAAGCTAATCAATTAACACGCAGTTCCGAACTCTTAATGAGGAATTCCATTCAGAACTCCGCAGAGGATCCTTATTTTTTACCACCCATCTAATGACCGAGTTTTCCATTACACAACAAAGCAACGCGTTCACCTTAAAAATGCCCCAAAATACCTCCGCAAAAACTTTCAGTAATTTCCATTCACCACACAAACAAAGGGAATACATCGAAACTTCGCGAAGTGTTGCCATTCATCTCTTGGTTTTATTCATAGAAAAGCCGGAGTTTTTTTGGGGGGACCCTCTGCCTGAGAAAGTACCTTCCAAATTACGGCCAGTCGCTCCAGCTACTTAATATCGAAGAGACTCATTAAACTAGCTTTATCGGCGTTCTGCTCATTAACGCAACAACAGCCAATTAAAGAAAAGTGGTTCAGATATCCGATTAGTACTGCAGATGGCGCTTCGGTCGGTAGTGTAATCAGCGCCTGGGAGCCCTTAAAATGTTTTAAGTAGCTTGTAAGAAATTTTACACCTTTTCTTTAGAGACAGCTGCTACGGAGAGTGTCTTAAAATGTCAGGGGGCTCCAGAAGTAAGATGAGGATTAGTTGTAACTGAACACTCTGCTGCTGGCGTGGGCTTATAAATACCACCCTGCTGCGTTTAATAACCGTGTACGGAAATAGATGGCACGGATGGAAGTGGATTATTTTTATTGATTGAATTTAATTTGACAGGGGAATTTTTACTTTTTTCCTCTCTTATTGCTTATTGATTGTGTATAGTAGACGGTGCAAACTGCTTTTAATGGTTAAGCAAGGGAATTTTGTTGAAGATATACTGTTGGTTTTGGTAATAGTTAAGATTTTTTTATGCTTTTAATCCTTGAGAAAAAAAGGAAAGAATTTAGTTAAACATTTCGGATTCATTTCCCTGTTTCCTACGTAGACAAAACTTTTGTTCTAAGCATTTTTAGTACGAAAAGGGAAGAGGGAATATGAGCATAAAAGAAGTTCATATTTGCAACCGTTTGAGAACTATGTGATGTTTAATGAGAGTTAAATAATGAGAAAAATGCGAGTGGAATATGTGAAAATATTGAATGAAAGTCCCAATGATACCCCAAATAAATCTCTTCCTAGTTTTTATATGCCCATTGTATGTGTAAAAAGTGAAGCGAAGGGAATGAAAATCTTTTACCTCCTTTAAAAATTTCGGTCAACCCAATTTTAAGGATATTTTAACACAGTATAAAAAAGGCGATTTTCAGAGGTAGCACGACTCATCAATAGGACCTAATAAAATTACTCATTACCATTGGTTTAGCTGGACCAGAAAAGTCTCTAAAGCTCACCAAGCCCACTGACCATACATTGGACTTCTAAAAGAAAGCGACAAGTGTTACCATCAGAACGACTTTCGGACGCATCTTCAAGAAAAGAACTTGTAGAACAATAATCCCCAATGAACATTCCATTCACCACCCACTCACGCAACAAACAGAAAGAAGCCGCGTTATTTGGCCGTTTCGAATTCAAAACGGACGTGACCCGTCTTCTCAAAACCGTCAATAAAGAGCCATCATTCCGTAAAAGACACCGAAACGGGCGCCATTAAGAGCCAAGGCTGCATGGAACAATGCTGGAGCTGGATGAAGTGTTTCTGTTCCTACTCACGTCTTTAAAGTTTTCTCTTTCAATAAACGGGGTCTCTGGGGGATTGGGGGAGGGATAAATGCTTTTTATAAAGCGAACTGCTGTTAGGGAAGGTTAGTTTAGGGGAAAAACTTTGTGTCTGTTTGGGGTTAGCATTTATGATATTTAACTATACAATATTTTATACTGGTTTTATAATTCTAGAGAGGGGAGTGCGTGTATGCTGGTAAAACTGATAGTTTATTTTGTGTTTGTTGAGAGATCATAGACAAACTTACAGTGGGCCAGAAATATTCATTAAGTTTCGCTGTCTTTTTGAGGTGTTTTTTTAGAAACGAAATTTGGAACCTAATATGAAGTTTTTGTGAAACTTCCCTTTTAAGATGTGAGGTTGATGCTTTAATAGAAAAAGTTCCTCATCTCTGTTCTCAATAAGATGAATTGTAAGTTGTTTTATTATTGTAGAAATAAATAGAATAACCCAACTAAAAGTGTTGCTTTTTACATTTTTAATTTTTTTATAATTAATTTGTAAAACATTACTAATAAAGTCCTATCGGTAAGATTTGAGTCCGCCGAATCCTAAAATACTTTTTTTTGTAAAAAAATCTCAATGTAATGAGGTATATATCTTTAATGGCAACATGACACCCTTATCTTAAATATTCTAGAATGAAATTTAAATCTAGAAGATGTAGCATTTCTAGACGATGTAGCATCTCAAAAGCTTACAATTAAAAAGTTTTTTAAAAAACTAGATAAATCATTCAAGGAATTTTAAATATTTGCTAATATTTGTTGTCCAGTCTATGAGTAGGAGATAGTAATATTTTTATTACCCTCTCTTCTTTTGGTCAAAAAAGGAAAAATATTACCTATCTATTTAAAATTCTTTATTATTCATATATTTATTACAAATTTAGTGAATTTTTATTATTTTTCTACCCTTTTTTTCACATTTACTAAAACTAGACTGGCCTCTTAAGGGTTGCCCAAACTTTTTAGTGCAGGTCCGTTTACCTAATGGCGTTAGAATCACCCTACGAAACTGATAGTTTATTTTCATCGCCAAGCCTCCCCAAAACGAAAATCGCCGAACAGAAATTTCTTCTATTTCACAGCCCCCTGACCCTCGCTTCACTAAGCTCTCTTGATCGCCTCATTAAGCGAAAGAATCCCGATGCTTTGACGACGAGGCAAGAGGAGTTGTCCGATTCCTTCTGCTGAGAGAGAAGGTTTCGAAATGATGATGAATAGCACGAAATACGGGACCCGTTGTCGCATGAAGAAGAATGATTCTTAAGGATCATTTGATTCTGATTTAAATCAGGGGGTCTGAAGACCGTTAGGCGCGTTGAATTGAATGAGAGGCATTCTCTTTTTTGTTGTCTTTAGAATGTTTTTTGAGGAATCGATGGAGGTTTTTGAGAGGAGAAATATTTATCGATTTTTTTTCTCTTAAGGTCTGAAAGTGGAAAGCTAGAAAAGAGTGGCAAATTGAAATCGGATTTACATAAGCATAAAAAGGATGTTGTGGATGAAAATAGCCACAATTTGTCAGAAGAATTGGAGAAAAAGAATGAATGATTCGATCATGCTGTAAATAGTTTGGATATTTTTTACAAATATCGTTTGGGCGCTTTATTTCATACAGTTTTTGTTCTATTTGTTCAACAAGGTAAACTTGTGAGACAAATCCAAAATTGATTGTGATTGGTTTTACAAATAATATATTTTGATGTTATTAAGTAGTTATGGCGCTTTGTAAAAAAACGAATAAATGGAAATTTTCCTTTTTTTGTTGCTACGATTTGTTAGTTGTAAAGATTTTTTAAAACTTAAAGTAGAGCTTTAAACGTTTGTTTAGACTAATAACTCTACGATATGGTTTAAAAAATTTTTAGATTCCCTGACTTCTTTATTGGTTGGGTTTTTTCCTGCATATATTTTATAAATCTTCCGGAATTTTATTTTGAAACTTACCAAACCCCAGTACAGAAACAGACCAGAACCTTAATTTAAGTACTTTTACATATAGGTAGATTCTGTACTAAACTTAGAGGTAGATTCTTTAGTTCAAATACAATCTTGTATGGGAATTGTAGAGTTTAAAAAAATTATGCGGTTTACAATCTAAAAAGCTAATAAAAAATCTTTAAGAAATACTTGCAAACGTTTTTTGATACGGCATTAATCGTACCTGCTGATTTCATTTTCCCTGTTCAACCTCAGAAGTCTGATTTGCAGACTCCCGTTGATTATAGCTCCGTCGCCGTGTCATTATTGGTTATCAGAAAACTATTACCCAAGTCTCTAATCATGGAAGTCAGTAGTAGCTATTTCTTTTTACACTGATAGTCTGCACTAGATGAATACACATACAGCGATTCTTTAGAAATAAACTACCTTAAGGCTTTTAACTCACTACAAACAACTAACAGTTGAATAAGTACGTATTACATCAAAATACGATATTACATCAAAAATAAGTGCAAATACACCAAAATAATATTTTTTTATCCCAGCGAGATTGAAATTAACAAATTAATTACTCTTAATATTGCGTTTAGTTCTCAAAGCGGTATTTAGATGGTACTTATTATGTTTTTCCTTCTCCTATTCTGAATTTATTTCGCCCAATTAAAAGGCAGGAAAAAAAAACGTGGAGAGGATTGATATAAGATGAAATAATAATGTCATCTAATCTACATAATGTAAGCCAAACACGGATCCCCTGAACTGTGAATACGAAAAGTGTTCCAGAAAATATTTATTTCAATATGTGATATCTTATGAAGCAACAAAGTAGATTTCAACATATCTTTTTAAATATCTAAATTATGAAAGTAAAAATTTAAGCAAATACTACTTATAATATAGCATTTAGAGAAAAGATTCCCCATTTCAATGATGATCCGTGTTTATATATGGAATTTACGAAAACAACTGTAAATACCCAACAAAACCATCACTGAAAAACTAAAATGTATTGAATTTAAAATGTAATGAAATGAATTTAAAAATTGTGATAGTACTATGTAATCACAAGATATTTGGAAAATACTATGAAAACATTTTTTCTAATTTTCCCTGTATTGTCCTAGAATCAGATCAAATGTATAGTTTAGTGCCCCAAAAGCTTTCTACTGTTATGGCTTGCTTCCATACCACACTACCTGACGATCAACCCAAATTAAATTCCCCTGTTGGTTTTACTAAAGCCCTGGATGAAGCGACGTTACTTTCCGAAGCTTTTCTGTCCAGGGCTTTAGGTTTTAATAGATACAGTAATAGGAAAGATATAAAAACATGTACGTGAATATATTTTGAATATGATAAATGAAAGGTTGCTATGCAGTGAAGCCTAAGCATATTAAACAATCAAAACCTAATGCATGGGTTCCTCATTTTCCTTTGATAATAGCTTTGAAATTAGTTTGATGATTATATTTTCAGAAAAAAAGGGAGATTCATTTATTTGTTTTAAAAATTAATCTTATAACTGAAATTAAATTTTAAAACTATTTTCTCTTCAGAAACATTTTGATTATCTTCTCTCCTTTGTATGGCCTTCTTTATTTACAAATATCATCAAAACTGTAGAAATAAAACATTTTTTAAATTTAAAAATCCATTTTACTACATTTATTTGATAAGTGATAAACATTCTCCTCCTTTTTTCCTGCTTATCGTCAGTAATTAGTGTACATATTTTTAAAGCCTTGAAAGAAATTTCCTACAAGAAAGGTTTTTAAAACATTTAAATGTTGTTTAATGATTATATATTGAATAAAATACTCTATCTTTACGTTATTACATCATTAAGGGGTTTTTAATCACTCTTCCAACTTATATCCGTTTGATTATTTTGTTCTAAAACAGTTTTACTAAACTAATACTAATTTTAAGTGTTTTATTTTTTACATTACATTAAAGAACTTGAAATGGGAAATAAAAGGATAACGAAAAAGCTACATCCCAACGAGATCCTACTACTATTATAATTGTGAATGTTTGTCTGGATGTTTGTTACTCTTTCACGCAAAAACTACTGAATGGATTTTAATGAAATTCTACCATAATGTAGCTTATACATCAGAATAGGACATGGGCTATAATTTATAAAGAGAAAATCAGTCCTTCATTCTTTTTTTCCCATTTTCCCTTCTTTTTTCCACTTATTTTTCCGTGTTTGAAAACCTGTTTTACCAGTCATACAACGAGTTAAAAATAAAACATTGTTTCAAATGAGACAGATCACTAGACTTTTTCATTTACTAGATCTTTTATTTTAGTTTTAAACACTGGTTTTAAATTTGTTAATTTGTTCACTAGACTTGCTAATTTACTAGACTTTTTATTATGGTTTCAAATTTGTTATTTTATAAAGGCACCAAGATATTAAACATTATCAGGAACATCGGGATTGTAAAAAGTGACAAGAACACCGGGATTGGAAAATTAGCGAGAACATCGGGATGGAAAAAATTACCGGGTTATAAAAATTACCGAGAACACTGGGATAGGAAATTTACCATAAAGACACCGGGAATACCGGAATATAAAAATTACCGTAAACACTGAGATAGGAAAATTACCGGGACCGCCGGGATTAGAAAAATTACCGTGACCACCGGGATATAAGATTACCGGGAACACTGGGATAGGAAAGAGGTGCATGGGATACCGGGATGATTTGTAATATTGCTAATTTACAAAATTATAAATGTATTTTAAGAAATATTTAAAAAAATAAATTTATAAACTCCCCCCCGTGCAAGGCCGGGTATAACAGCTAGTTTAAAATAAAAGTTAAAAGTGTTAAGACCGTGCGTGGCGTTTTGTGTGTTGGGTATTTAATTTTGGTTAATAAAGGGCTATGAATATATCTGTTTGTTATAGGAACTATCTTTCAAGACATCAAATTTCACTTACTACGTAAAAATGTGCCTTAAGTTATCAAATTGTAAGAAAATCCCCCCAACTCGAATTTCAATAACCCGAAATTTACTCATACTTCAAAAGGTATTTTTAACATTTTCCATTCATTCATTTTAACATTCAAGGTTAAGAACATGGTCATATTTAATTTTTGATTGATAAACGGCAATAAATTAATAATAATAATAATGATAATGATAAATTTATGAAACAAAACAAATGCAAAATCATCCGCTTTTTATAGGAACCATATTTCAAGGCACTTTTCTCATACCTTAAAATTTTATCTAACAAAGTTATCAAATCGTAAGGCAATCCCCCCCACCCCGAACTTCAATAATTCGAAACTTCCAATCATATTACGAAAGGTATTTTAAACATTTTCCAAAATATTTCTACACATTCAAGCAATATTCAATACCTAAATAAAATCAAACCATCTTTTACAAATAATTAGTAGTAATTGAACTTTTTTGAACAACCACCACTCAAAGACCCAGTTACTCCGATCGGAAGGATATGGTCTTGGTCACTATAGCATACAGTCACCGACCATAAAATACATAACGCAAACGACGCGGGTACCATCAGAAAAGGAAACCAACTGACCAATAGAATACAAAAGAGGATTACGCATCGAAATTACAACCCACACTGCAAATCCTGCCCTCGGATTACCACCCCCTCTTCCCTCAAGTCACACATCCCCTTTGTGCAGTTCCGAAAATACCCGGCCGAGATATGGACCTATAAATATACGGCCGGCACATTCACTTAGAGCTCTTCTCGGCCTTCCTTTTATTACAGGCGGTTTATTGCAGAATTTAATGCTGAGAGTCACACCCGAGGAATATCTTGAAGAGCTCCTGGAGAGTTTTCTTTTATTTTCGATCACACAAATGTTTTTATTTCCTTTTTTGTTCTTTTTTCTGGTGGAGAGTGTTGCCTTCAGATAATCTCATTCATTGTTGTATTTTTAGAGTCCTCGTGGGTCCGTAAATACGAGGATAGTCTTGGACTGTGGTATTTTTTTTCATTTGTGTGATGGGGATGAATGAAAACGTAGAGGTGTAGGTTGAGTAAGGGGATCATTGTACCGTTATTTGTCTTTTAATGGATATTTGGATACTTGAAGCATCAAGAAAAACTGCTGGTAGAAATTGTATGAATTAGTTATGGGAAAAACTGATTTTTTAAGTTGTCGATGTTACTGTGTCATGTACACTGCTGTGCAAAAATTAAGGACGGAACTGTTTTTCTTACATAACACCTAGCAGAATTATTATTCATCCATGAAAATCATACCAAAAGATGTTTATTAGGTGAGAATACAGGGCCCGAGAACAAATTTTCCCTATCGATATTTTAAGGGGGTAAATGGGCCCTTCATTGATAATGGAGTTCCATTACATATTTAGAGCAGTGACAGAAACGTCTATGTAATAGGTTTTCAACCAAGAAATTTAAGTTTTTCTGCAATGAATATGATTATTCCTGAACTTAATGCATATTTTAAAACGTTTGTGCTGCATTTAAGTGGTATTTTTTAGGTTTTATTGAGAGATATCGGTCTAATCATCATTTTTTGGCAAGTTTTAGCTTCTGGGTCATTTTTGGTAAGTGGTATCTTAGCGTTAACCATGTTTTTAGTAGGTCTCATATATGCCTGATTGCTTTTAGGTCTGGGGACCTGAAAAGTAACTTTATTCTTTCAATATTGTTTCTTATGAAAAACTTTGAGGTAGTCAAATTGTGATATTCTGCAGCTTTTTCAGTAATAAAGAGAAATTCTTGACCTGAAATGTCTTATGTTGTTGTTGTTGTCGTGTGCCACTTGGAATACCCAAGCTCCACAAGGATTCAAGGCAAAGGGGGTGCGGCTCCTGAGAAAGTGAGGCCCATAAATGGCAGGAGTCCGACTTCTGCCTCATGAGATGATAGATGCGAAATGTCTTATAAAAGAAGCAAATGGACCATGAGAATACAGGTATGCCAATTGCAGACATCAGGGAAAACCTCTTTTGAGTATAGGGGGTGCTGAAATGTCTATAAGGATAGTACAGACTCAAAGGAGAAATTCGATATCTTTAAACTTCATTTTAAAGATAATGGAGATATTTTTAGAGATATATCTTTCTTTTCAGACATGTATAAGTCCATAAACACTAAAAATACTTCTTTTTTTTAACGTTAATAACAGATGTCCTTTCTGTGAAACTATACAATTCTTTGTGCCGTTTCAGCACCCCTTAGATAGCACAGACATTTTCACTGATACCTGCTATTGCGTTCCTGTGTTCTATGTCCCTTTTACATCTTTTAGAAGACCTCTCGGGTCAAATATTTCTCTTTGTTACTTAAAAAGCTGCAGAAAATCATAATTTCACCATCTCAAAGTTGATCATAAGTAACGTTATTTAAAGTATAAAGTTACTTTTCAGGTCCCCAGACCCAAACGCAATTAGGCACATGTGAGACCTATTAAAAACATGGTTAACGCTAAGATACCACTTACCAAAAATGACCCAGAAGCTAAAATTTGCCAAAATGATGATAAGACCGATATCTCTCAATAAAGCTTAAAAAGCACCATTTAAAGGCAGCAAAAACGTTTAAAAATATGCATTGAATTCAAGAATAATCATATTCATTGCAAAAAACTTAAATTTCTCTGTTAAATACCTCTTACATAGACGTTCCTGCCACTGCTCCAAATGTGTAATGGAACTCCATTATCAATGGAAGGTCCATTTACCCCCTTAAAATATTGATAGGGCAAATTTGTTCTCGGGCCCTGTATTCTCACCCAATAAATATCTTTTGGTATGATTTTCATGAATGAACAATAATTCTACTAAGTGTTATGTAAGAAAAACAGTCCCGTCCTTAATTTTTGCACAGCAGTGCATTAGTACAGGAAAACGGTAGTTTTTTCAAAATCTCCATATAGAAGTTTTTTTTTCGACGGTTTTATATGTTTTCGAGGGCGCTGATTACGAATAGGAAGTTTTCTCCCATGTGGGGGTCGGCTTCATATCGAAAATCGCAAAAAATCGATAATTTGTTGCTCTTTTTTCGATTCTTCGCTTATATTTTAAAAACTAAAAACTTCTCGAAGATAATTTAAACTACAAAGTTGAAGTAAACAAAATTTCCTACAAAATGCACTACTCAACTTTGATTTTCTGAAGAGTGGTTTTTCCGCTAGAGCGCGCTGAAAAACATCGATTTTTTTGCCTTTCCACAAAAATAAGGAAGATGCGCATTTCTACCCTCTATAAAATGAAAACTATTCCTGTTATCAACAAAAATTTTATACCACGTGAAAGCGCATTTAATTTTCTATAAAAAATGGGCTTTCCATTATCATTTTGGCACTGTCTATTTGGACGGCTTTTTTTCAACTAAACTCTACTCTAATTTCCACGGCCCGGCGTTCCATTGGTTCTATCACTAAGTGCCAAGACTGCTACGTAACCACGAGACCTACAGCGCATGCGCCACGGGCCGTTTGGGCCGTCCAAATAGACACTTCGTATCATTTTTTTGAGAAGGGGGAGGGAGTGAAGCAAAGATCGATTATAAAACTGTTGCGGCTCTCGGACCAAACGGACTTAAATCTGCAATCTGCGCTTTATTTCCGGTATATTACCAATAATATAGGTTGTTTTGGATTAATTGATGACTAATCATGCTTAATAAAATAAATTTTTAAATTTATTTATGAAATATTGGGTGTTTTAGGCGGAATTTCAATCAATTTTTTAAATTCATATATTAAATTATGGGAATGTTTTAATGAACGAATTTATATGTTTTTGGCATCGCTAAATCCGAATTTCAAGTTTATTTTAATTTTGAAAGTCATCTTCACATCAAAAATTGCAAAAAATATCAACTTTTTGCTCTTTTGTTCGGTTTTTTATCGATTTTCTAAAATAATATTCATTTTAGGAAAATTAGCATGATACCAAATTAATGTACGTAAAATTTCCTAATAAGATGCACTGGTACATTTTTATTTTGCGAGGAACGATGTATGTTTTATAGCGTTTTGAAGAAAAGCAATTTTCATGTTTTTGTGTAAAGTCAGGAAACAGCTGTAATTCAGCGCGCTCTAGCGCATATACCTCTGATTATAAAATGAAAGTTAAATAGCGAATTTTGTAGGAAATTAAATGTATTTTCATTTGGTATAAACTATTTGTCGGTAACTTGAATTTATTTAGAGCTGTAGTGGGAGAAATCGAAAATTCATCACTTTTTTGTAGAAAAACATGAAAATTGCTTTTCTTCAAAACGCTATAAAACATACATCGTTCCTCGCAAAATAAAAATGTACCAGTGCATCTTAAAGGAAATTTTACGTACATTAATTTGGTATCATGCTATTTTATCTAAAATAAATATTATTTTAATAATAAATCGATGAAAAACCGAACAAAAGAGCAAAAAGTTGATATTTTTTGCAATTTTTGATGTGAAGATGACTTTCAAAATTAAAATAAACTTGAAATTCGGATTTAGCGATGCCAAAAACATATAAATTCATTCATTAAAACATTCCCATAATTTAATATATGAATTTAAAAAATTGATGTAAATTCCGCCTAAAACACCAAATATTTCATAAATAAATTTAAAAATTTATTTTATTAAGCATGATTAGTCATCAATTAATCCAAAACAACCTATATTATTGGTAATATACCGGAAATAAAGCGCAGATTGCAGATTTAAGTCCGTTTGGTCCGAGAGCCGCAACAGTTTTATAATCGATCTTTGCTTCACTCCCTCCCCCCTTCTCAAAAAAATGATAACGGAAAGCCCATTTTTTATAGAAAATTAATTGCTCTTTCACGTGGTATAAAATTTTTGTTGATAACGGGAATAGTTTTCATTTTATAGAGGGTAGAAATGCTCGTCTTCCTTATTTTTGTGGAAAGGCAAAAAAAATCGATGTTTTTCAGCGCGCTCTAGCGGAAAAACGCCTCTTCAAAAAATTAAAGTTGAGTAGTGCATTTTGTAGGAAATTTTTTTTACTTCAACTTTGTAATTTAAATTATCTTCGAGAAGTTTTAAGTTTTTAAAATATAAGCGAAGAATCGAAAAAAGAGCAAAAAATTATCGATTTTTTGCGATTTTCGATATGAAGCAGACCCACCACATGGGAGCAAACTTCATATTCGCAATCAGCGCCCTCGAAAACATATAAAACCGTCGAAAAAAAAACTTCTTTATGAAAATTTTTAAAACGTCACTTTTTAGCACCGTTTTCCTGGGTTATATACTTGGATAGGAAAGATATAGCTAACAGTATTTGTGCCTAAAATTAACAGTTTTGACTATATTCCTAGTTTTGCTCTGGACTCTTTATTTCTATTTTCATGCAACTTAATTCTTCTCATTTCAGTTCAAAGTGAAACTATATCAAGCAGAAAAAAGAGTGTTTATAGGTTTAATTTTATTATCTCTGCTAATCTTCTAGTCCACTGAAAATAGCGAAAAATAGGGCCGAAACTCAAACAAATTGCAATAGAAGGTTTCTCAACGGTTTTCACTTAGAAATGACCTCAATAATAACATACTAAAAATCGGCTAAAATCGGCCGGGGGGAAGTTTAATTTTTTTCAAATTTTTAAAAAATGGCCGAAAAAAAATTTAAAAAAAACCAAAACAATAATATAGACATGTGATTGTTTATAGGTTATTTTTGAGTGCTGAAACCGAATATTGCATTTAGTTTGGAAAAAAAATTTAAATTTCGATTTTTAAAATAAATTTGAATAATTAGCTATATGAAAAAATTAAAAAAACCCTAAAAACCTAACACAAACATCCAAAGAGATAAATCCAACGGTTTTCATTTAGAAATGACCTAAATATTAACATACTAAAATTTAAAATTTTTACGAGTTAAAGTTAAATTTTTTTTCAAATTTCCATTTTTTTTGCGAAAAATCCATTTTTTTTTCAAATTTGTGCAAAAAACTTTAGAGGCTTTTGAAAAGGTCATTTTTTGGTGGATATTGTCCACAGATAGTTATATAATGGAAAACCGGTGGTATTGACCCTCAATGAATTAGTTAATTATTTTAAATTCTGATGTAAATATGCCAAAGTATTACCTTTTTTTCACTTTTTACTACATTTTACCAATTTCAAAATTTTAAATAAAATAATTAACTAATTCATTGAGGGTCAATTCCACCGGTTTTCCATTATATAACTATCTGTGGACAATATCCACCGAAAAATGACCTTTTCAAAAGCCTCTAAAGTTTTTTGCACAAATTTGAAAAAAAAAATGCATTTTTCGCAAAAAAAAATGGAAATTTGAAAAAAAATTTAACTTCTTTTACTCGTAAAAATTTTAAATTTTAGTATGTTAATATTTAGGTCATTTCTAAATGAAAACCGTTGGATTTATCTCTTTGGATGTTTTTGTTAGGTTTTTAGGTTTTTTTTTAATTTTCTCATATAGCTAATTATTCAAATTAATTTTAAAAATTGAAATTTCAATTTTTTTCCAAACTAAATGCAATATTCGGTTTCAGCACTCAAAAATAACCTATAAACATGTATCACATGTCTATATTATTGTTTTGGGGTTTTTTTTAATTTTTTTTCGGCCATTTTTTAAAAATTTGAAAAAAATTAAACTTCCCCCCGGCCGATTTTGGCCGATTTTTAGTATGTTATAATTGAGGTCATTTATTTCTAAGTGAAAACCGTTGAGAAACCTTCTATTGCAATTTGTTTGAGGTTCAACTCTATTTTCAGTGGACTATTCACAAATATTGACAATGAAGCTCTAAGCAATAGACATTTCAATAAAATATGAGGATGAAAAAAGTAATTTAATCAAAGTTAAAATCGACACAAACTTCATCAATCAACTATGAAACATAACTTAACATCATATGCATAATTAAAAATTTTTAAAAGATAAATTTCCAAAAAAATATCAATTTTCAGAGAGGGGGTTGGTAGTTTTTAAATATCCATAAAAACGAAACCAAAGCTGAGGAATAATATTACTATGGATAACATTGAAAACAAAAAAAACGACTAAACATGTTTTTGTACCAGGGTGGGCCTTAAAGGTCAGCCTAACTTTCAGTCAAAGCTGCTTTTCATTCATAATGAAACGAATGAAATGAGCTGCTAAAAACAAATTTCGTGGTTTCCTTCTTTAAAGACTATCTGTTTACGGTTTTACTCTCATTAGTGATTCAACCAGAGCATGAAAACTCGGATTTCTAAGAATTAAGATGGACAAAACTAAGCTTTCCAAGAATTGTCGATGGATAAAACTACTTAGCGTGATTTTAATTAAATAAATTTTCAATAAACACAATTATTCTTTATAAGAAGATATTTTTTCACACTAATAAATGAAAAGAACTTCATTCTAAGATTTAGCATTATTTGTAGGGCAGGGTCTTACCAAATTATTTTGTGAACATATTAAAAGTGAAGTGCAATTTTAAATCCTTAACTCGACATTATCATAATTATTTTTATTAATCTTATATTTTTTTACTTGACTACTGTATTCAATATAATATAGGGTTAGTTCGGTTAAGTGGGCCACTGGAGTAAGTGTCACCCGTCTCAAACTAAGATTACAGGAAATTTCCAATTTCCTCGCATTGATTATGTTACTTTTTCACAATGATGGGTTTGCATATATTTGAGTTTTGCTTCAATTCTTTTTATGATTATAAAACTAATATAAAATAGATTTCCAGAATGGATTGTTTGGAGAGTTCAAACTGTACTTTTCAAAGAGGAGATATAGTTTCCAGTTAAGTTTTCATCATCTTTAAATGTTTATTTAACTGTTGTGCAAAGTTTAACTCATAAAATACCTACTAAATGAATTTTTACAAAATTCTCTTATTAAGAAGAGGGATTCCACTTACCCCCGTAATTTTAGCTTAATAGGAGTAAGTGGGGCCCCTCATTATGGAGTAAGTGAGACCCCAAGTTTTTATAATTGTCAAACCGTTTTCATTAATGTTTCGAAAAGTATAATCTAAATTCCAAATTAGTTTTTTATTAAGTTTTTAGACCCAGTAGAAACTTTATAAGTGAGATAAAAGAAATAAATATCTTAAAACTTTCTATATTACTTCTTTTTATATAGACTTATATTTTTTATTTATTTTTCAATTGTGTTTAAGTTTGCTCTGGATTTTTTTAAAACTTAAATCATGATTGAAATTGGATTCTTTTTTTTAAGATTTTTTTCGCGTATTAAAAAATATCCAAATTATCCACAAATACACCAGTTTTTCTCACCATCTATTATCAAAATTTTCTAAAAGATTATTTATCTATTTAAAATATGTTTGAAAATAGGTTCATTGTGTTTCACGAGATTTAATAGTGATTGTAAGATTACTTTACAATGATCATTGGGTCTCACCGCCCCTGGGTCTCAAATGGCTATGAATAGAAATGGTCAGCAGTGGTTTCAGATTATACAGTCTCATATTGACGGAATTCTGCAGGGGAAAAGTTAAAGTATTTCTCCTTCATTTTTATTTCTATTCTTATTGAAACACTTTCCAATTTCCTGTCGGGTGGATAAGTTCCGCAGTGGACAACTTCAAAAATCTTTCAGACGTGGACACTTAGATCGAAATATAAATCGAATAGGAGTTTCGGAAGTAATTTAATAATGGCTTGGTTTGAAAGCTCCAAAACCGGCTTCGCCGTTGTGACGACAGAAAATAAAACTTACTACTCCTACTTTGAGAATAGAGATTTTACTTTACTTTAGGCGTAGGTCTAATATTCCTCGGTAAGTAAATATTTTCGGAAATATTCTACTCCTTTTAATGTTATTAAAAAAGTACTTTTAATAAATTTAAAACTGTGAATACTAACTTTTAATTTATAGATGGTAGATAATGACAAGATTCATTGATTATAAACGTGAAAACAAATATTTTGGATAATTTTTTCTATTTCTAAAACTTGTATCCACTACTATTGAATTTTTTTTGCTTAACATTCTAGTTTTGGAATTTTATACTAAATACGACCCAAGACCGCATTAAAGCATTTTTTGTTAAATAATTTTTACGTGAAATTTCTTCAATTTAGACACAAACTTCTTGTACAGAACCCATATTGATTTTTCTTTCAAATCAAGAATTTTCACCTTACAGGAGTCTGCTTAGAAGAAATCTGAGTTCATTGCTTATTGTTTTTGTGCTTTTATACACAAGTTTATCATGTTTCTTGATTAATTTTACTATATTATTAAAACAGAACTCATATTTTCATAAAAACAGGACTTGAGTATAAAGAATCTGAGTTAATGCTTATTTTGAATTTATAAAATGAAGAGCAGATTTTTATAATTTCAGCAAAATGACCTTTCACTAAAAGTCTAGGTAGACCCTTGACAGGCTGATTTTAAGATCAATAAGAGACATTTACTGAAAACGAAAAAAAAATCAGTATTTAAATAAATATTTTAAGCATGAGAGAAATTTTAGTACCTACGATTTGCACACACAGCATCCTCTCTATCTCCATATAGACTTACCTACATATTTCTATACAGGGTGTCCCACGAGAAGTGGCCCAACCCCTTTAACTTTTGAACCCCTACAGATATAGTCATGAAAGTGGGGTCTAGGTATAGTAAAATGACCATGCTCTATCGATGAGATAACTTTCAATGTCCTCTAGCGGAAACTTTAGGAGTTATAATTTTTATTTTAAAAACTATGTGAGGTATGTGAAAAAAGTCAATGACTAAGTTGTAGAGCAGCATCGATTTAGTAGGAAAAGACACCTTAAGCAGAAAAATATCTTGAATAAAACCCCTTAAACGCACGCTCAATTAGGTTGAAATTAGTTAGATTTTACGTTTTAAAACGCTCCTCACGAGGAAAAAATGAGAAATTTTCAATTTAATAACTAATAATACTTTTAGTCATTTACTTAAGTCATAAAAATAAAAATTTATAATTTTCGCCTTGTGAGGAGCGTTTTAAGAAGTAAAATCTACGTAATTTCAACCTAATTGAGCCTGCGTTTTAGGGGTTTTATTCAAGATATTTTTCTGCTTAAGGTGTCTTTTCCTACTGAATCGAGGCTGCTCTACAACTTAGTCACTGAATTTTTTCACATACCTCACATAGTTTTCAAAATAAAAATTATAACTCCTAAAGTTTCCGCTTGAGGCGTTGAAAGTTATCTCATCGGATAGAGCATTGTCATTTTACTATACCTAGACCCCACTTTCATGACTATATTTGTAGGGGTTCAAAAGTTAAAGGGGTTGGGCTACTTCTCGTGGGACACCCTGTATAAGAGAAATAATTATCTGGATGTTGAGTGCAGTGCAGTAATAAACTGAAAACCATTTAAATATTTATTTTCAAAAATACTCTCTTGGTTCTTTTGTTTTAGGCAGGGTTATTAGAGAATTATTAACAAAAAACTCCACTTTACCAGTTATTTTAAAGGAAGTTTAAAGGGGTTCAAAGAAGTTTACACACATTTTTCAAAGATATGAAGGAAAAGATATCAATCACTTAGAATAATAATTAGAGTAATTTAGAAGCTAAATAAGAATCGATTCTTACTGTAATACCTCAATAGAATGGATATTTGAATCATAAGTTTTAAGGGGGTTGCAGTCTTTAAAAGAATTTATGTAATTAATGGGTTTAACTAAGTAGAAAATATCACAAAAATCTTTCTTTAAAAAAATTAGTTTATTCAGTACAAAACCAAATCCTTAAAATTATTCTTCACATTGCTGTCTCCATTTAGGTGATCTACCAATCAATAAGTTGTGTTTTGGAGAGCATGTCTTTGGTTGAAGTGTAGTCAGTTCTACAACATATCCATTTTCTTCACCATAGAAAATTCTGTCAGTGTCTATGAGACCCATGCAAAGCTCTCCTGAAAACGGTTATTTGCAAGATTTAATTTGTGTAGTAGAAAATGTTATCTATAGAAAACATTTTTAATTCAAATTATTTGCATCAATTTATCACAATCACTATATTGAAATCAATTAAAATAATTGAAAAATATATGATGAATGGTTTGGCATGTTGATGAAAATATTTTAGAGGAATGATACTTATGTTCATCTATTTTTATTATGAAAATATTTTGTTTAACTTGGTATTATTCCTTTCCATGTAAAAATTCAGCATTTAGTAATGCAAACATTATTTTTTTGCCAGTGTTTACCAATTTTTACAACTTTTCTGGCAGAAAGACAGTCCTGGTTTGTTTATTAGTTTGTTTATTATTTGTATAAACGGTAGCTAAAAATTTTCAGGGTATACTTATATGAAACTAACTTATCTCAATAGATGAAAAAGCATCCCAGACCTTAAGTTGTTTTTGATAATGGTCAAATAATAATTATCTGCACTTTCTGTAACAGTTATTCTAACTCGTAATATGTCCAAATCATCGATATTTTTATTATTTTTATCCTGCCACTAATTTTCATCAGAAGATTTAAAACATAACTTATTTTCATTTCTGATATTTTTAATTTATTTGATATGCATATCTGATATTTAAAAAAAATTACACAAAAAGTTTTAAAATGAGGTTACAACATCTGAATAGTCAAAACAAATTCTATGACACATGCAAAACTTAAATTGGTTGGATGCAAGTTTTTAAAAAATATTTCCACGATATCCCTTCCATTTCTGCTGTTTTTAATTCCCATTTTTTGTTAAAGTGATCACTCAAATTCTAACTTGAAAAATACCATAAAAAAACCTTTGTCATCAACTTATTGGATAGCTAGCAGAAAAATTTATTAACATGCAGGTACTAATGGTACTATTTTTCTAGCATAAGAAGTTAGAAGAAAAAGGTTGTGAAGTTAAAAAAACTAAAAATCATAATTTTAAAGAAAATGATAAAGTTGAAACTATTTAAGTACCTTGTTCAGCGGTAGGAGTATTGACTTCTGTTCTGTCTGCACAATGGGCAAGTAAGGTATACATCTGTGAAACAGGCACATAAATTTATAATTTTAACATACTCCATATGCAATGCATTACAAATTCATTTAAACTTTGAAACAAAAAAAGTACTTAGTAATGTACTTTCAACTTTGAATACAAAATTTAGCACAAACCTTATAAGTTATAGTTGTGCTGCGAAACCTCTTACTCAAAGGGTATTGAAGCAAATGAGTATTTTGTATGGCTCCATAACAGCAGGGACAGCAGACAAAGGATGCTTGCTCCTTGATGCATTGCTGTATTACTAGATCAGTTGCTACACCACATGCATGTAAGGATACTCCCAAATCAAAGGAACCTTTGAAGTAATCTAGGTTGCACTAAAGAGACATCAAGTGAGACAAGTAAGGCATATAAGTTAAGGGTACTAATGAGATGAAAAGAACAAAATGTAAAACTTTTTTTAATGTTGATGATTTCATCACAATAAGTGTTTTAATTGGTAAGAAAAATATAATCTGCGTTAGTTATTTATAACACATTTTAATCATCTTTTTTAAAACTATTTTCCAAGCTATGTATCCTAATTCAATGACAATAACCACTAAAAATTATTTTGTTAGTGTTTGAGAACTTTATCTGAAAGTATACTTCAAATGCTAATAACTTTTGGTTAGATTTACAAACCTGGTAGAAATATATGTTTTTCAAATTCAAAGCTTCAGATCGACTTTTTGCTCGAGAAATAGAAGATTCCTTGTTTTCAATCATAATAATCTATAAAAAACACAACAAGATTTGATGTTTGACAAATTCTGATCTTTTATGTTTTAAAAAATGAAAAGTCAAAGATATACTAACTTTACAGTTTGGAAGAATATATGCTAGTAACAGTCCTACATGACCCTGCAGAAAAACATATCAAAATTAACATTATATTATGGGCATACAAGAAAAATCCATTCAGTTCCTAATTAAGTTTCAGGCTTCATTAAGACCTTCTAGGTTATCTACAGTAGTACAAGACCATGCCCTAGAAGAACACATCTTTTTTTTCCCAAGTCCATAGATCCAAAGTAAATCACCCAAATAAAAATTTATTCTAAAACTCTAAATTTGACCTTAAAGAAATTTCTTCATGTGTTTACCTGATATACAACATTAAAATGCATTAATAAATTACTAAGTGTTTATACGATAATAAAAATATGATTATAATTATTTTTGTACATTATAATATACATTCTTTAATCACTTTAACTAATTCAAATAGTTTTACAATAAATAGGTAGGTAGAATACAAAAGGAGGTAGTGCATTGCATTAAAGTAAGAGAAAAAGGATACATACTCCACCCGCACAAAATTCGACAATAGTTTGCCCGTTAAACGCAACCTTCAATACAGCAGTAACAATACTTTCTATTTGTTGACACTTCCTATCAATGCGTTTTTGAGGGAGGTCTCCTAATTAAACATCCATTAAACATTTAAAATTATAATGATGCCAATTATTATACACAAAATGAGCTCACATTTTAGAATGAAATAAAAAGTCATGGAAACATGCGTGTAAGGGAAAAAATAAAAGTGGGAAAATATACCATATACCAATGAAAATAAGGTACAAAACCTAAAACTTAATTTTATATGCATAGATAAGTTATTTGGACATCTCTTTTGATCAGATTTAATACATATTCCACACTGAAATAAATACAAACTAAAAATGTTCAAAAAATGTTAATTTTCCTGTATTTAATAGAAAAATAATTTTAATAAATTTCTACTATAAATGGCTATATTGATGACAAAACTAATAGTACGGGAGCTGACGTTAAAATGAAAAATTCATCTGCTCGTACACGATTTTAATATGACAGGATAGTGTTAGTGGTGCTGATCACGGAATCGAGTGTCAGCTGGTCAGGTAGCGGTGGGTTGAGTTTGGGGAGGGGGGTCAAAGTTGCAAAAAGAGTGAAAAATAAGTTCATCTGCTCGTGTATGAAACTTGGAGGAGATGATAGTTTAGGCCTTCCTGATTACAAAAATGACCGTCAGCTGGCTGGGTGGCGGTGGAATGACCGTCAGCTGGTCACACGAACATGTCAGCAAAAAATTTATCTGACAATGCATGGAACTTGGTAGGGTTGTCAATCTCTGTTACAAGAAGTAATAACGAGTTACTAGTCTTCAACTTACACTAGCAACTCATGAATTAATATCTGTAGTACTAGTAACTCGTTATTATTTCTGTATTAGAGATTAACTTCCTACCACGTTTCTTGCTTTGTCAGATAAATTTTTTGTTTGCAAGTTCACGTGACCAGCTGACGGTCATTCCATCGCCCCCCAGCCAGCTGATGGTCATTTTTGTAATCAGGTAGGTCTAAACTACCATCTCCATCAAGTTTCATCCACAAGAAGATGAATTTATTTTTCTTTTTTTGTACCTTTGACCTCCTCCCCACGCTCAACCCACCGCTACCTGACCAGCTGACGCTCGATTCCATGATCAGCACTACTAACACTATCATGTAAAATTAAAATCTTGTACGAGCAGATGAATTCTTGAAACTTAACGCCAGCTCCCGTACTATAAACTCAACTGAAACTCATTAAGATATATTATCTTGCATATGCCCAAAGGAAACTTGAATTCTTAAAGTTTATCAAACAAGTAGATACCCTGAAGGCATTTAAATTTTTACCCATAATATAATTATCAAATTTTTTGAGGTTTTGTAAGGTCAGATATTAACATCTTTTTCATAATTTATACCTTATTAGGTAGGCCTGACAAAACAGATATTCATGCTCTAGTTCAAAGCTAAGTCGAAACATGAATAAATAAGTATTTATAAGACAATAGCATTTATTGGTATAACATATTTAAAAAAGAAAATAGAAAACATAAAAAAGCATAAACACAGCATTAGTTGTTTTTTAATACAAACAAGATATACCGAAGAAGTAAAGCAATGTGAAAAGATATACCAAAGAAGTAAAGCAATGTAAAGATATACCAAAGAAGTAAAGCAATGTTAAGATATACCAAAGAAAATTTTAGAAAGTGAACAGGAAAAATGCATAAGAGACTAACTTTTCAGCTAACTAATCAAAATGTCCAAGAAACAGATAACTACAAAATAAAAAAAACTTACCTGTAGCAGGATTAAGTGCAGGTGGCAAACTTTCCCAATGTAAGGTGGTACAGATCTCTGAACAATATGTAGGGAAAATAGAATGCTCCTGCAAATGAAAATAAACAAAAATTGAATTTAACAATCAGTTATTCAAAACTCAACAACTATAGACTCTGCCTTATTTCTTACCTGCAGAATCTTAAGAACATCATCAGGATTTCGATGCTTGATTTTCATTTTAGTATGTGTTGAGTCCCTGAAAAATTAGCCCATGGATATTAAAATAGTTAACTTTTAAAAAGGTAAGCAATTAAGTGGGATGTTTAAATTTAGACTGTCAATAAATATTCAGTTTTTCCTCATCTTATGAATAAAATTTAAAAGTATTTCAAATAATCACAGAGTAAATATGAACTATTTTTTTCTATAAGTAACAGGTTAAATTTCATTTATTTTTAGTATATATTTTTAGCAAGGACTAAACATGGGGGCATAATGGAACTAAGTAATAAAACTTTCTTGTACTGGTAGAGTGTAGAGTTATGCTGAAAAATAGTAAGAACTTAGAGGGATATTGAGTTTCATTCTGAGCTTTGAGTTCAATTTTATTCTGCGCTTTGAGGGTAAAAGGTAAATGTCACAAAAATATTGTTTTGCAAAAGGAAGGTTCAGAATAGAAGTGAACCAAGTCCACTTTAGCTACTTTTGAGCTACAGACGTTTAAAGTTAAAGCTTCATAGGAAAATTACATGTTAACACAATAGAACTTGCTGCTGCCAAGTGGATATTATCAGAACTAGGACTTGGTTCATTATTGCACTGAAATTTCACATAGTTGGTGCATGTTATAGCGTTGTCAACTCAAAAATGACAAAAAGTGGACATGGTCCATTTTAATTCTGAGCCCTCCAAATATCTAATAAAAAGGGAAAAATTATTTGTTCTTTTTTCAATATGATCTCAACTGATAACTACTGTTCTGCGATAAATATATAAGCACATTTTTGTGCATATTTTTTTAATGCAAAGAACACCTAAATATGGTAAAAAAGATGAAAAATATGTAAGGAATTTTTATTTCTAGAAGCAAAAATCATAAAAGTTTATGTTCAAGGAAAAGCATACAAGTAACTTTATTTATAAATGGCGGTGTTCAAATATTATGTTTGTGGGAGGGAGTTTGCTATTTGATTAGTTTTGCTGACAACAGAGGAGGGGTATGAAAACCATGTTTACATGAGAAATATATTTTATCCTATATTTTTAAAAATAAACTCTAAATTAAAAAATCTACATGCAAAATAGGAATTTTGCAAGAAAAAATTAAATTTAATATGAAACTTTCAATGTTTTTCAGACTAGCATTTTGACAGCACAAGAAAAATTAACGATACAAAGGTTTTAAGTAAGCAATTTTTGATGAGAGTTTTGTACAACAAATAGAACAATGAGGGGTATTCTGTTTGCAAGTTTGCATACTTATTTTAAAAGGCGGTTCAATTCCATTAACCTTCCCGCTAAATATCACCAAGCTTTTTTGAACACAAATATTGTGTGTGGGATCTAAATATTCTAATCTATGAGTTAGAAATTATTTAGCAATATTTCTACTTTTTTGGGTCCAAAAGAGCTTGATGATATTTAGCGGAAACAATGATAAAATTGAACCTAAAAAGATTGCAATTAACTTATTTTTGATAACAAGGAAAAGGTGGGGTTGAAAATGATAAGAAAATATGCTTATGAACCTAGACATGTCAATATTATTAACACCATAATGTAATACATAAAAAACTCACTAGGGCTTTAAAAAATTTGGTACTTAGGTATTATATCGTCAATCGTTGAGCAGTACAGCTATAGGATAGTCAATAGGATTTAATAACATTTTCGGATTCAACGTCACGGTCGACAGCATAAGGGGCCATTCATTAATTACGTAAGGTTCCCGAGGGGGAGGGGGGGTTGGAAAAATCTCTACATACCCTTACTTGGGGGGTGGGGGGTCAAACCAATTCTTACGTAAGATTTTCCTAGTTAATATAAACAAATTCTAATTATTCTAATCAAGAGATAATAAGATAATAGTAATATGTAGTTGACAGCAAGAGTATTACTTATCTGTTGAAAAATAAAAATCTTTGATTTACGTCAAACGGAGAGTTTTCTAACATTTTATTGTTTTGAAAAACATAATGGAATCTTACGTAAGAATAGGGGGGGAGGGGTTTGAAAAATCTTACCTACCCTTACATGGGGGAAGGGGGGGTCAAAAATTGCCAAAATCATCCTTACGTAATTATTGAATGGCCCCTAATACGTAAGAACCAAAAATTTTCATAAAAGTAATAAAATTATTTTTAAGAATTATCAACCAAGTAGCAGAATTAAACAAAAATAACCTTTTATACAAACTATCTTTGTCAACTAATGGTACATGTATTTTATCTTCACCATTAACTATCCCTGATTCTAGTTTTGAAATTAGTTGGTTTATTTGAAATCCACACTTTTCAGCAGCTTTTTTGACTAAAGTGTTATCTGACATCCTTTTCAACCACTTGATAACATTACTTAAGTACAAAGCAGATTCAGCAGGTAAACACGTCTGAAAGTAATTTTTTTAGTTCATTTTAGTAAGGGAAGATGTAAACAACAAATTATGTAAATTACATTCACAAATTTAACTTAATTATAACTAATATTTAGATAACTGCTAAAGGTAAGCGCAAAAGTTTGCTTTGCATGTCCCTAATTATGATAGAAAGCAATTACGTGTATGAGATAAAGTTTTACAGAAATATTAATACTACTTACCAGAATATGATATACACAAGGAAAAACTATCATGTCTGCCAATGTAAGATCAATTCCTTCTAAGTAATGGTGATTCAGACTAACTTCTTGAGATTTTTCATTGATAACCAGGTTCTGCAAAGTAGTTGCCAAGTCATCAGTCTTTAATGGCTGTGAATTGCTATCATAAATGGTTAAACTAGGTTCTGCATTAGATGAGATCTCTGTCTTGCTCCCTTCTTCAGTAGATTTACTTTGCTTCACTTTTTTGGCAATATCTAGCTTTCTTTTCAGTATATTGTGAGTTCTAACAGGTCTCTGTAGGTGGGCTTCCAAAAGCATTATGTTTTCAGGTATTGATTTAATGCTTTTCCCAGATCTAAAATAAATTGTAAGAATTGTGTTAAACCTTAAAAATGCTAATACGAGACATACTAAACAGCAACTTATGTTGAACCTACAACGTCACTAACAAACAAATTAGTTCCCATCGCGGTGTCCGAATTTCGGGTGAAACAAAGAACGTCAATTTTAAAATATGGTTTTCCGTTAAACCCATGTATAAATAGGGTCTTTTTATCACAATTCGCGTATTGAAATTCCTCCTATCAACCCAACAGGCTTTGTGTTTACTCACTTTCTCCTTCCGCTTAGTGACGTATTAGGTTCAGGAAACGTTGCTGTGAAGCAATGTGTGTATCAGTCAAAAGTTGTAACACAAACAGTAGATGGATTGCAAAATTTTAAAGCTTTGTGTAACAACTAGTAAATTCAATAACATTACTGATTAAACCAACCTTAAAATGACAAGGAATGTTAAAAATTTTTGCTTACTCAAAAACATTTTTTTAATGATGTACTTTTAATGCAAACATTGAATCTTTGAAAGGCATTATTTAAAGAATAGAAAGTACAACAGACATTATATTGGATAGTTATTTTAAAAATTAAGTCTGATAAAATATGTGTAATATTTTTTTAATAATGAAAAACCCAGCATACTTCATAATTGAAGCAACTTCACAAACTGAACTTGGTATTTGGAGTTCACAAAACTTGGTCCAAATAGAACTCTAAAATAAATAAAATGTAACTGATAATCTAACAAAAACATATTTCATGCAAAATAAAAATGGAAAATTACAACTTACTTCTGTACAGGAGACAAGGCACCCACCACGAAATCCCTATAAACAGCATTTTTTTTTAAATTAACACATGAAAAATTCACATTAAGGAAAGTAGTTCACAGATTTAGATTGCAAAAGTATACAACGAGCAAAAATTTTACTATGAGTACTTGTCAGTTTTATGCTGGTGTGGCTCAGTGTTGCTGCTGTAGGTGCTCAGTGTTGCTGAAGTTGTATAGGTGGGAATTTGAAGGATGCAAAAGGAAGTGATAGGGTATCAGCAAATTTTGTAAAACCTAGTACAGATTAGGTGACCTAGAAGTGACTTAAGACTAGGGCTCGACCGATGCATCAGAGCCGATTATTTGAAAAATAGCCATCGGCCTAGACATCGGTGGCCGATGTTATCTTGAGAAAAAATCGGCCCGTCGGCCTAAAAAAACATCTAAAAGCCGATGTTTGGCCGATGTTTTTCGCAGAAAACAGAATAACATCAAGCGATAGACAAGAAAGTGAGATTCTGCTCCATCTTGCTCCAAATTTAGTTTTAAGTTAAACATGCATCTGCATGGGTGTCATTTAGGGGAACAGGAGAGGGGCGATTGCCCCCCCAGTCTACTATTTTTATGTGAAAAATAGTTTCAAGTTGAAAATTTTGTAGATCCATGGGGTTTAACTCAAAAAGAGTTAAAACACTACTTTTGAGGGTAAAATTTAAAAAAAAATTTGAATCGTCAGTTTGAAGAAGGGAATAAGTCCAAAATATGACAAATTGACTTTTTGTGCTCAAAACAATCTCCATGCTTTGCTCTACACATAGGTGAAAAGAGGGGGAAAATAACTAACCCCTATAGGGAGATATCTCCCCTTGAAGTTGTGAAATCTATGTCCATTCATTGTATTTTTCAAGTTAATTTGGAGTTAAAGTTAATTTGTCTTTCTTTTCCTATTCTTTGAGCTGTAAACGAAGTTAAAAAGAAATTTTCTTTTAATTTAAAATTTTTTCAAACTTTTTTTATGCAGGGAATTTTTAACTGCATTCATATTCACTCACTCCATTGATACTGCTCTAATAACTCAGTTTCACTATAATTTTGAATTTTATTTGTCTTATTCCTTTTATTTCACCCTTTTGTGGTATAAACTAAGGAGAAATATAATTTAAATGTGAATTTAAGGGTTTTTTAAGATTTTTTTATCAGAAAAATTTCATAAGGTTGAAGAAGGGAATAAGTCCATCAACTTATTTTGACTGTAAAATATTTTTGAATGTACTTATAATTGTTTTGATGCTTGCTCTGTTTTCTAAATAGGGTTGTCAACTTCCAGTAAAAATTTGGTGATTATACAATAGGGTGTATCGAAAAAAAACTTTTTTCGATTTTGATGACGTAATAGTGCGGAAAAGTTGTCTAAGGTGCCAGAGAGTACCTGTGAATTTTTTCAGAATTTTTGGATAATTTCTTAAGGTGCCACATTGGCCCTGAAGTTCCCCATGTTAATCCAATGGGGCGCGCCGCCAAAAAGGCCGAAAATCGTTTTTTCACCCCTCATTTCTACCCTAATCACACGACGAATGTCTCGTCTCGAGTTATGGACTCTATATGATGTATGCTACCCGAAAAAACTTGAATAATAACTTAAATCTCTATATTATGTTGATTGTGGGGTCTGATTTGAACGAGGAAATACGCGATTTTCGACGAAATTTGAGCATTCAAAAAAACGTAATATAGATATTTAGGCTATTATTCAAGTTTTGTCGGATAGCCTAGATCATATAGAGTCCATAACTTGAGACGAGACATTCGTCGTGTGATTAGGGTAGAAATGAGGGGCGAAAAACCGATTTTTGGCCTTTTTGGCGGCGCGCCCCATTGGATTAACATGGGGAACTTCAGGGCCAATGTGGCACCTTAAGAAATTATCCAAAAATTCTGAAAAAATTCACAGGTACTCTCTGGCACCTTAGACAACTTTTCCGCACTATTACGTCATCAAAATCGAAAAAAAGTTTTTTTCGATACACCCTATTATACAATGAAAATTCTATTACTTATACAGTTTTTTGATTTTCTCAAAACTTGGTTTTTGGACTTATTCCCTTCTTCAAACTGACGATTCAATTCTGGAGGTGAACCCCTAAACCACCCTGTCTAAAAGTTTGACTTCTGATACACAGAGTTTTCTCCTTAATAATTCTGCTGCTTACTAGAAGCGGTTTGGTTTGGGTGTTCCCGGAAGTGTTTTAAACGGAGTCAAAACACTTGTTTTAAGGGGAATTTGCAATATATTTTCTGGAGCAGGATCCTGTCCCTCCCAAAAAACGACGTTTTTAAAAGCTTTTTTCCCTTGGAAATTCAACATTTTCAGTTTAAAAGGGTCTGTTCCCACGGATGTGACCCCAAAGGGCCTAAAAATGAGCAGAAACACTACTTAAAAAGGCAAATTTCAAAAAATTTTTGTGGAGAGAACCCCTAAACCCCTCTGTAAAAATTTCGGCAGAGTACAGTGTTTCCCCCTGAAAATTCTGTCACTTACAAGAAGCTTTACCCTTTGGGTGTCCCCAGAAGAGTTTTAAAAGGAAATAAAACTCTTGGTAAAAACTGAATCTTCAAAAATGTTTTGGGGAGGACCTCCACCCTCTTGAAACTATGACGTTTTGCCTTATAGGAAATTTTGTGGTTTGCAGGGAATATTGTTCTTTTAATATGTAACCCAAAGGGTCTAAAAAAAAGCTGTACTTCAGAATTCAAATTTTGAAGAATTTTATAGGGGTACAATCCAGACTCCTTTTTTAAACTGGAGCTCACGTAAAATAACTCACGTTAGGCCAGAAGAGATCATATTGATTTCCACAATTTTAGTCCATACAATGAATGAACCGGACATTTTTATAAAGTTTTTTAAATAAATGCCAGCTCTTCAGGGGCGTAGCTGGAGGATGCCCCCCAGAAGTCCAGAAAATTTCCTTTTTTGACTATAGAAATGAACAAAATTCATCCCAGCCCCCCAAATTTCCAATCTCCCTATCCACCAATCTCTCTGGGCACCAAGATAAGGTTAGTGATTTAACCTTCCCCCGAAGTTTTGACAACAGTTTTATAATATTTTTTCCCTTTAAAATTCTACGAATTTTTCTGGAGCGCATTTTCCCGTCCCTTAATTTTAATTTGGGGTAACACTGTAATTTTAAATACCTTCTCTTTAGAGGGTAATTTATTTATGTTTTTTTAATATTCTTATACATAAATATAACAGCTCCTTGTAAACCAGTGGTTCCCAACAGGTGGTCCGCGGACCACTGGTGGTCCGTGAGGCCTTCAGAGGTGGTCCGTGAGAAGATTTTTAAATAACGTATCCAAAAAATGTATGGAAATTTAAAAAAATAGTTTTCCAAATCACACATTCCAGGAAATAGTAAAAACACTACAAATACAAAAACATAAGTAAAAACGTCTCATAAATAAAAAATGTTATGTTCTCTTTCTCTCGAATCATTTGTTCATTTCTATTATTTTGCACAGTTTTATTCAACAGTAGTTTATTACAGAGTATACACGGAATTGTGATGATGTGGAAAAGTATCGCACCAAATTAATTAAAACTGAGAGGCGTCGGGGTGGGGTAAATAAAGAATCAAATGATCGGACTTATACTTGGTTTGATACGAATCGAAGCGTGGAAGTGTTGAAATATACTTCAAACTGGGATGCTGTAGTCAGACAGAGGGTCTTCGAGAAATCGTGGTATGAAAGAGGAAATTTCTGAGATACACGTGAAATAGGTTTGTTCGAAGATATGAGAAAAATTTATTGCTGAAAATGCGAAAGTTTTTGAACACAAATTATTTTCTATTTTAATCGTTCGTTTGAAATAATTGTTGACTTTTGACCCGGTTTCTTTCGGGGGGACATCAGCCTCGCCCGCCTCGCTTATAGAAATTCCTCTGCTACAACTCACAGTCAGTGCATGTCCAGTTTGCTTTTTGTGATCAACAGAATTCCAGGTTATCTCATTTGTCCTGCAGTTTAATTTAAAGCTAAGTACTTTCCTTCAAATTTAAATCTACTAATATTATAATATCACCTTATTTGTTGTTTATGAAAAAGAAGAAATATAACTATTTCATACTGTTTTTTTTAAACCTGTATAACTTTTCTTCCTTATCTGAACCCTTCCAGTGTTAATAGATAAAAATGCTTGATAAAAATGGTTAAATGTCTTCTATAAAAGCTATATTTTTAAATAATTAGATATAAAATTAATGTAATGTTAATTTTTCTTTTAAGTTTAATAGATTATTTGATTTTCTAAGTTCTATTTAGAAACATTGTAAGACTCAGTTCCCCTTTCTTAAACAAAAGTCAAAATTTTAGACCCTCCATGAGGAATGAATGTACTGAAAAAAAATCAAAATTTTGAAGATACAGTTAGGGATAGAGATGGTCCGCAGAGGTTCAAATTTAAGTGAAGTGGTCCGTAGACATATTTGAGTTGGAAACCACTGTTGTAAACCAATGAATTTTCGAGGTTAACAAATAATAAATAGACGTCAGAATTTTGAGGGGAGCAAGATGTTTTGAGCTAGAATTGCTTATAAATTTTCTACTTTTAAGCTAGTGTTTTATCTTATTTTGAAACACTTCTGGAGGTCCCCCAAAGCAAACTAATTTGTTTTGTAACTGGCAGAATTTTCAAGAAAAGAACAATGTAAAACAGGCGTCAAAATTTTGTTGGGGATTCATCCCTCAAAAGTAGTGTTTTAACTCATTTTGAGACCCTTTGACCCTCCGAAGAGATTGTAAGTAAAAAAGTTTTCAAGAAAAAAAATTGCTTAAAGATTCTCTCTATATTAAAAAAAAGTTACTGTCACCGCTGCCGCCGCTGCCGCTGTTTCAGAAAATTTAATTTTTCAACTCTTTGAACTCTCATATCGCAAAAACTACTGGATAGAAATTTATGAAATTCGAAATGTTTGTAAAGGAATATTTGGGGCACATTCTCGAACAAAAAGCTAACTGATGTGATAATTAGAACTGGGGTATTTTTAAGGTCAAAGTCGAAGTTTTTCTTTTTTCGCCGCGTAATCCAGTTCAGCAAAATCTATTAGCAGCAGAACTATGATTTTTTGCAGCCTAATACTCTGAAGTATGAAGATGTGCACTACGTCGCCCTTTTTTCGAATTTCGAATTTGGTTTAGAGTAATTAATTTTTTAATTTTCGAAATTTTTGACACTTTTTCGTTTTTTTCTATCTAAAATGAAAACTAATCACGGTATCAATATGATTTTTTAAACACTTATATTCTTATTTTTTAGAAAGAGATTGCCGTTTAATTCCTTAAAAAATTCTAATTAGTTTTGGAATTATTAAGCATCAAAGTTTCATTTTTTTCATAGTTTTAGTAGGTCTTTATCAGACGTGTTTAATTTTTTTATATTTTATATTTGCCTGTTCACTAGATTGTCGCGAGCACGGATATTTCAATTTAAAGTTTTGAGGTGCACATTTGTGCTCTAAGTTTGCAAGCGATATAGTATAGACTTGTTTAATAATCTTTTAAAGATACTTCGATATTTTTTGAAATACTAGAGAAATAAATAATTTAGCTATTTTGAGTGTTATTTGTGCCGATGAAAGGAAGAGGATTTTCGAGAAGTGTGCTTTACTCTGCTAAAGATCGATTGCAGATATTACAGATCGCTTCGCGATCTGTAAAAAGCTGCATAGCAGTTACGGGGGTTGGTGAGCGTAAGCGAGCAGGGGGCGGTAGCCCCCTATCCATTAAATTATTGATAATTTAAAAAGGAATATTTCAGTAATAGTTTTATTTTGATATTTTCGTGGTAATGATCCGAATTAAGTTATAGAAAAGTTTGAGAGATAAGAAGTTTCGATATTAAATGATCATCAACTACACTCTGTTCATTTAGAATTAGCGCCTGAGACGTAATGTATTAGAAGCATATATTATTCTAATTATCGTCGAAAAAAATTTCTTCTGCAATGACAAGTCAGCCTAAGCAGAAGTAGTTAAAGTACTTTAGAAACAATCGGTCATTGAAGTTGTCTGATGAGCGTTATTTAAGCATTGTTGAGCGTTTTTGATCCTGTTTCAGGCGCCTATTCTAAATAAACAGACTATAAGCAGACAAGTTCCTGGTTCTACTGGATAGTTGAGATGAAACAAGCGAGCTCTGCTCGCTAAGATCGCGAAGCGATCTTCAAAGAACTGCGAAGCAGTTCCGGGGGTTGGTGAGCGATAGCGAGCAGGGGGCAGAGCCCCCTAGTTATACAAAAAAAATATTTCATTTCTGGATCTGTTTAGGTTAGGTTTAATGCTTTTCTAAAAAAATAATGCCAAAGGGTTTGCATTTTTACCATCGGCCTTAAGCATCGGCCATCGGCATCGGCCTAATAATTACCATCGGCCATCAGCCTGCCGATGGAAATTTTCAAACAATCGGCATCGGCCCATCGGCCAAAAAATGCCATTGGTCAAGCCCTACTTAAGACCTTTCTCCTCAAGCTGACAAAATATTAGTAGGGTTGGAGAAGAGTTTTACGGGGTAGACAGGGTTTTTAATTTTAAAAAACCAAAAATTATGGGAATTTTTTGTTTTAAACCAATGATTTTCAACTGAAGTTTTATTGTTGTTAATACTATTTAAGGGAATTCAAGAGTTATTATCATGTCGACCATTCAGCGCTCGTCTAATTCAGTGGCACAGCTATAGAACAGTCAATATGCTTTGATAATGTTTTAGAATTTAGTGGCATGGTCAATGAAATAATACATAAGAACTAAATAAAGTTATTATCAAACCACATCAATCAATTACTAAGCAATCTTACCAATAAGGACTTTGAGTAGTGATTTGGACATTTAGATGTTTGATCCTTTAAAGACCACCTTAAAACACCACAAATTCCAGCAATAAATGTGTTTCCACTATTAGCTTCAACAGCTGGAAGGAATACATGCATTTCCTGAAAAATGATAAATAAATCTGATATAATTACAAAATCAAAATAAACATAATAATTTTAATCAGGTTATTAATATTAAGAGATGTGTTTATACAGAATAGTTTATAGATTTTTTTCTAATTATAAACACATGCAATATCTTCATAGACAAAGAAATGTTTAAAATTCCTGAAAAATATCCTACTTGAAATTGAACATCATCTCTTTTTAAGCACTGGTATTTAACACTTTCTAAAACCTTAGAAGGTACCACACACAAATATTCTTCAGCTTCATCAACTAAGTATAAACTCAGCTTGAAATCACTATACATGTAAACAAATAAACATATATATGACTCCACAGTGACTTCAATTTCACCATTTTGGCTTACACGACCCGAAAGAAATAGTTTATCTTCGGCTTCCATGGTGAAAAATCAAGCCAAAATCAATTTATGACAACACTCAGATCTTTTTTGTTCGCAAAAAATCGCTCATAAAGGGTGGTTAAAATAATCCAGACGCATCTTTTAAGAGCGGAAAAACTCAAGCGTAAACCACTGAGGCGTAAACATGAAAAATGTAAACAAACAGACAACACATGCCGGTGTTGAGTTGAGTTGAACAAGAAAATATATTTGTTTTGTTTTATTTTTGTGGCAACATTGCAAAAGCAATAATTCTGGGTTTCCAAATTCGTAGTTTCGCTTGTTTTCTGTTTTCCGTTTTTTATTTAACTCGCTATCGGGTAGTAAGCAGAAGTGCAGATTTCATAAATGTAATTTTACCAATTTGATTTCTACATTTATTTTAATTCTACTTGGGTACTTGGGTTCTTGAATGAACCATAGAACTTCTATAAAAAAATTGGCGCAAGTTCAGAGTTGCGTATGCTTGGCGAATTTTGGCTGTTTAGCGGCACATTTAGAAGCCAAATAAATCTTTTAACATGAGTTAGGGTTACCATATTAGTCCTCTTTAACGCTAAAAACTTGGCGCATACGCAAGTCTGAACTTGCGCCAAAAAATCATGTTGTAATAATTGAAGGAAATATAAATGATGAGGTATTGGTTGAATGTACTTCAAAAGTGAAGTGTCCAATTGTGTATGTTAAAGTGAAAACCGTTACAAGCATTCCTAAAACGATGTCAACTTGACAGGCATTAGGAAAACAAACAATTCGCTAAAATTTTCGTCATGTCAGATAACTTTCAAACAGAATCTTAGATTTTTTAAAAGGTTAATATAGTATTCTTTAAAAAATTCTGTAAAACCTTTTATTGTGCAATGGAGTATTTGTTGCAGAAAGGCAAAGCGAAAATATTTATGTAAACCAGTGGTTCCCAACTAGAAGAAATTGACAGATCATTCATTTTATTTAAAGTAACACTATCCAGCATGGAGCACCTTTACTATTCTTCGTGACAAAACTCAAAGGCGATAGTTTTACTCAGGGCTCGATTTCAGCCGGAACGCCGTTCCGGAACCTCTTTTTTGGAAAAAAAATTATATTCTATTTCAGGGGTCTCCTAACTACGGCCCGCGAGACCCATTCATCAGGCCAGCGCGGAAACCTTTGTATGTACGAAAAAAAGGTCCTAAAATGAATTAAAACCCTGTTTTTACTGTCAAATTTCTAAAATTTTTCGGGGGCAGAATCCCCAGACCCCCTTTTTGTACTTAGAACTAAACTTATCATATTTGTTTTCTGATTAAGTTCATAAAAGTAAGAATCCTACCAAAAAATATAAAAAAGGCATATTTCAAATTAAAAAAAAATATTTTTAATGCATTTTTATCTTTTTTGCAAATAACAATATTTTTGATTTAATTATAAGGATTTTACTTAATTGTTATTTTAAACATGATTGTGAACCCCCATTTGAACTACACACAATCCGCTCCTCGTGTTGATTCTTTTTTATTTGAACCAGATTTGCCATATCGCAGGGAAATTTGAAAAGAAAATTTACAACATCTTAAATTCTACCATTTAAGGACTTTAACTCCGCATTATATTCTTTAAATTGGCAAAATATACAACACTAATGGTTTATTGATGTTAAGCCGTCTCACCTCCTACAAGAGGCACCCTGTTGGGAAAAAAGTATAACCCACTGTAAAAAAAGGTGTATAAAGAGTTCTTCGTCTTATACAATTAATAATTAAGTTAGAACACTCTTCCTAATCTAGTACAACACATTTGAATTTATTTTCTGAATTTAAATTTAAAAATAAGTGCTTAAGTTTTGGTTTTAAAAAGTATTCGCTTTTTCAGATTTGATACCAATAATTTTACCGTTCCGGTACCTCTTTTTTTAGAAATCGAGCCCTGGTTTTACTATTATGTTAAAATATTTGCGAAAACTGTGATTTTTAATACAACTATTTGAAGAACAGTATTTTAACTAGGATCCGTTCAAAATCCCGACAATCAACTGCCCAACAGGTAAGATTGTTTGACAATGACAACTCATTTGTCTATTTCAGTTCTAGAATAAAATTTATCGTAAAAGTGCTATTGGTCATTGAAAGATATAAAAAAATTAACAAGAATTAAAATTAAACGATTTGCTCAATAAGAAATTTCTAACAGTAACTAACATGTTACTGATTTTGATAAAAAATTGTCAAAATGTGTTTCGAGAACTTGGAATTTTCAATTTTATTAGATAATGATAAGTGATAAGTAATATTTAAAAGATGTGCTGTATTATTTATGTTCGATAATCTAAAAATACTTTTTTAAATATACAATAACAATTAAGGCTTTTTACTGTGCTTTTTTCTAGGATAAATTGCTCAATAAATATCCAATATAATCTTCAAGGTGTTGAAATAAATAAATTATGTTTGTTTTCTAAGGGGTCATCCATAAATTACGTGAGGCGTTTTTTCCAAAATCTGAACCCCCCCTCCCCCCTTGGTGAGATTTAGTGAGATTTTGCTGGACCCCCCCTCCCCCCAAGTGAGATTTACCTACAACTTTTTATAAATAATTTGCAGTATCTTATCTGTTTCTCATACTTAAAAAAAGAAAATCGTATAATTTCTAACTTAAAAAGTTGACGTGAGATTTTAATCGACCCCCCCTCCCCCCTTGGTGAGGTTTGGTGAGATTTTTCCAAACCCCTCCCCCCCTTTTTGACCTCACGTAATTTATGGATGACCCCTAAGGATATTTGAAGTGCAAATCATTATCTGCACAACTTATCTAAATGTCACCTATTCAATTCGCTTCTGAATTTGTTATCTTGGTACTTGAATTAGCCTTCTGGTTGATTTGGTTAAGAAAGGTTTAGCACAATTCACGAAACTATTTAAAAATGACAGGACGCGGGTTATACCTTTCGTTAGGTAAGTTTAAATTTGTTTTTTTTCTTGATGTAATGAAGTAATTCTGACTTAAAAAATAAATATGTTATATGAGTATCACTAAACAAATTGAAAGACTTGATTTTAAGTTACAAAGGGATAATTATTAACTAATTAAGGAAAGTATAAAACAATTAAAAAATTAGAAGAAAAATTTTTATAATTTTTTTTTAAATTTTGAATTTTTAAATATGTGACTCCAAAATAAAACTAATACACACCTTCATACTTTTTGAAAATTCTTTTAAGTTTTTCTTCCTTGATTTATATTTTTTATGAATTTTGGTTGAGATTTCTATAAAACATGTATAAATTAAATTTATTAACACCTTATACACAAATAACATTATTAAATTTGAAAATGTTTGAGAAAAATTCTGACAAATTTTAGAGCATTTTAACATTTGAATGGAGTTGAAATGTTACAAACAGGTATATTCTAGAAAGCCCGCAATAGAGAATTAGTAATAGACTTCCAATCTCTCCTACTTTCTTTATCCTTTTAGCTTTGACTTTATTTGTTGGAAGTGCCCAGGCAACATCTCTTCCGGATTATTATGAAGCATTTATGGGATCTAACTTGGATGAGCGTCCTAAAAGTAAATATTTCTTAAGACTTCGCTTATATTTCATTTCAATAGAGACCTTATCAAAATGGTTGAATATTTTTTCTTTTAAACCTAGGAGCACTCTTTCATTATAATTCAAATAGCCATGTGGATTAGTGAAATAAAATTATAAATCTTACATAAGGTCTACATCCAGGGTTTCAAAAATGAGACATGAATTTGGGGGATGGGATCACTGAAGTGTGACAACAGGGTAGGATGAGGTGTAAACCAAAAGAGTGAAACGTAATTATTTGTGAATGTCCCCTAAACGTAAATAACATTTTAAAATGATAATGCTCAACGCTTTGAAACTTTTCAAGGTAAAATTCATTTACCTTGGAAATGAAGATAGGGACAACAAACGTGCGCAATGGAATGCTTTTATTGTTATAAACTATTTTAAACCAATAATTTGAATTTAACTTGTATATTTTCTTAAAAGTTTATACACATTTTAAGTATTTGTTTAAAAGAATATCCTATACCTCATTCAGTGTTAAATAGATAAATCTCTATTACTGGACACATATTTACAATGCTGTTTTCTATTGGCTATTACCTGTATCTTCTCAAGTTAATAGCATCCAAATTCTAACAAAATAGCTTTTAATATTTGTTTTGCAATTTATATTTTTAAAAAGTAAATCAGTATTTTTTTACTTATAAGTAATCATGCATAATTGCTTTTAATGTTATAAAATCTTAAAAAACACATCACAATCACTTGATTTTTTCATTTATTTGCAACACAAAATTATTACATTTTGACAAGTAAGTTTTAAACTAAAATTAATTGGAAATTATTTATCCACTAAACAAGAAAAATAATAAGGATAAAAATAATTAAATAAAACAAAGCACTTCATGATTAGCTTTAAAATTTTTTCACCCAGATTAACTTTCGGGTTTTTTTGTGACTAAATTTGAAGTAGCGTAAAAAGGTTGTAATTATTTAATTCTTGCTCTTTTTAGTGGCAAGACCATGGGAAGGCGTACAATTGATCTGCCCATCTGAGGACGGGGTATTCGAGAATACGGAGGAGTGCTTTAATTTCTTCTCTTACCTTTGCAAGTTGATTGGAAACAGCGAAAGCAACTGTTCTGAGGAGTACAACAAAAAATGTTTGTCTGCTATTAATTCAATTTGTGAAGAGAGGGGTAAGTAGCGTTTAAGATTAAAAGGCACTATTTTAAATAATTGCATAAAAACTAGTCTTAAATAGTGGCTAACTTTTTTTCATTTTTACAATATCGATCATAAAGGTTATACGAAAATTTCGGTCAGTACAAAACAAATTAACTACAGGAGTATTATAAATATTGAAATATTATTAATATATATAAAGCTTTTTTTTACCGGAATTTACCAACCGGTTTTTGCGTTGACCGGAATTTTAGCGATAACTCAGAAACGGGAGAGATACATTTTCTTTACAGAAGTTTAATAAGTGTGGATAAACTATGATGATAGATAAATAGGAAATCTAATTATACTATATGAAAAATAATCCATATGAATAACAATATTCATAAAATCAAAACGTGAAAGAATAAAAGTAATAAAAGAATCGGTATCCTTAAGAAGGATCATGTGTTTACAGTTAAGCTCCAGTTGTACCTAAAATAAGAAATATATTAAAGTATACACATTATACATTTTAGAACTTAAAAAATTATTGACAAAACTCTTTTATTGCAGACCAAGTTACTACGGATTCCCCCTTTATTACAAGAAGCGAACCGACAACCATAAACGAAATAACTACTGAGGAAGGTAATATGGAACTAATTGGTTCCTGCTTATTGATAGAACCAAGTTTTTTGAACTTATTTAATAAATTTACGATGTTGAGTTAGTTCAGTTGAGAATATACGTAATTTCATTAGAAAGTAAAATATTTTGGTTTTCCAATAAAACAATAAGTTGCGTTAGTAAGTTACTATTATTTTTTAAATTTTTAGGTTAATTACGTATCTGTATTTATTTTACATGCGGCCCTCTTTTCTCCCGGTCAGAATGACCTAATTCTAAATTTCTATCCTAGAATAAGTTTCTTTCTCGTCTATTGCAAGGCCGTAACCAGACTTTTGTCTGGGAGGTTATATTATTATTATTATTAGGGCACCCCTTAACGAGTATATTTATAAGTTTAGTCTTTTAATATATAGCGAAGTATTTACAATATACTAAGAAAAAAAACCCTTGGCTTAATATTTCAAAATTATTGATTCTGCATCTATTTTATTAGAAATCCCGAGAAAAGAATATTATTTCTGTATTCTCGAACCATTTACTACTCTTTTCTCCCTTTCCTACCCAGTTACCAAGCCAACTGGACTTCCTGAGACTACTTGCCCCGAAAATGATTTGGATTGTATCATCGATGACACAGGTGTGACACCTGATTGGTTCAAATGCCCAGAAGACATTGGAAGCTACCCTCATCCTCTCAGCAACAAGTTGTTTATTTTCTGTATCAACTGGAAACCTTCTGTGAAGAGATGTGCAAAAAATCTTGTGTATTCAGTTCAATTGAGAACTTGTGTTAATCCTGGAGCAGAATTTGCATATAACTTGTTTTCAAGCATTAAATAACTTGTGTGTTTTACTAATTGAAAATTTTGAAAAAAGCTTCACTATGATATTCATCTTATTTCTGGAGACATGCTGAAATTTTATTACAAGTACTGATTTAAATAAGAACTCTAATATAAAAGTTAAAATTTTTTTAAAACTGTAATAAGTAAATTAAATTTGCTTTCGTTAAAATTAATATTTCTGTAAAAAATATATATAGGTATTAAATTAGACATTAAAAGCTCATTTATAATAGTGTGGACCAAAGTATTTTAAATTATTTCATTCTGTGATTATACAATTTGTAAGTTTTATATTTATTCTTCTCATAAATGTCATTGCTTATAATGAAACTGAAACCTTAATAAAAAAAACTAATTCGTGCCAAATAATAAGTCAGATTCCAAAAAAACCTTTTTAACTTTATTTTGTACACAACTTTAATTAAGTTCCTCCACATGCTCTGATAATAGCAATGCTTAATGTAGAAAATATATCAAATTAATAAGTAAAATGTCCACAATAGTCCAATATTATTTTAACATTTAATTTTTACGAAAAACAGTTTGTATAAAAGGAAACTCTTGTTTTAAGAGTCTTATATGGTTGAAGGGAAAGTTGCTTTAACAAATACGTACAGATTAAACTTCCAATACAATTCAAATTTAACCATGACTTTTGTTAGATTTGTTTTCTTTCTAAAATATTGAAAATCGTCTTGCATACAATTAGGTGTTAATCATAATTTTTAAAAGTGAAAGCTTATAAATTTTCTAGTTCTTTCACATGCATGCATAGCGAAAAAAAAATTGTAATAAATTTTTTTAACGGGAAGTTGATATTATTTTTAAGAATTATGAAGGATTTAATTTTTTGGAAAAATTTTTTTTTTCATAACGAATTCTAGTTTATGTTTTTAATAATTTGCAGTAGGTTACTTAAAATAAATATATTTTCACAAACTTTGAATATTTTAGATACATTTTTTCTTATAAATATATTTTTATGATCTTGGAGGGATATTTTGGTAAGTTCCATAAATTATATTTTTCTTAAAGAATACAATATAAAGATTTTAAACATTTTTCAGCACAAAATATATTTTTTGTTTGGTTTATATCCCTATTTCTGATAATAACCAGATAAAATTAACATTTTTAATTAATTTAAGATAATTAACAATATCTATTTTAACTATCCAATAATTTCCAAATAAACATCATAAGTAACGTGTTAACTCCTTACAGTCCTGAGCTTTGTATAAGGTTTTAAGTAAATCTAGGACAGGGCAGTCTAAGTTTGGAAGGGTTATTAATATAGGGGGAATAGTATAATTTAAAGTTATTTACTACTTAAGCTTAAAAAGTTTTCTCTGTAAAAGTTGTTTTGCATCAAGCAGTCTTGCTGCAGGAAAGCGCTACTAAGGAACGAATTTTCGGAACGGTTCCCTCGAAATATATTACGTTTCTGTGCCAAAAAAATAAAAAAGAGTGGAAAAATTAACGAGTGTCACACTTTATTTTTTATGGTAAAATATTTTGTTACAACTACACCATTGATCCTATATTGTTTACCATACGGTAAAACGCAGAAGTTTTATATCTGTTTAGTTTAAGTTGCGTTTATTTTAAGGTACTTTGTATCTTTTCTTCTAATCATTTACTGGTTTCCCTGAGCCTTTTATCACTGCAATTCATAGCGTCTGGTGAATCTCCCACGCAATGTTATAGTAAATTATGCCATTCAAGTCCAGTAATAATCAGTAAACCCTTCGATAATGGCGAAGTCCAGGTCATACCTGTGCTTACTAGGTGAGTAGGCAAATTTTAAAGATTTATTATTTTTCGCAAAAACAACTATATGAAAGTAATTTTATTTTATTTCTTACCAACTAGAAGTTTATTATTTTTGAACCTGCCAAGATCAATAAAAAATAATTGGGATTGCTCTTAAATTTTGCTTAGTAAATTACACTAATTACAACATTTCCCCTTACTTTCAGTTTTACAGCAGATAATCTGTATTAATAGCTTAATTTGAATTTTTATTAAACCAAACCAAACATATTGTGTACATACAAACCAAACATATGTGTGATGCGTTATCTCATGAAAAACATCCCACAAGTATAGTTAAAACCTACCAAAATATATTTAGCACTTGGATCCTATTTTTGGCTTGCATTAAGTATCTAAGAATGTAATAATAAAAATATAAATAATTAATTTTTGATAATTAGATCATCCCAGAGGTTATCCAATAAATTTATACAATTTCAAGTCTAATTTAGAGTAGTATTTGGTCTCTTAAACCACAGCCTCAATATCATTCTCAACCAATGAGTTTCCTGTGTGTATGTTTCTAGCATTGACTGTATTTCTCGGGACTACGTGCAGTGGAGCAACATCTGTAAAAGGTGATTATGGAACAGATGTGGATGTAAAATTGGATGAGCGCCCAAAAGGTAAATATATTCAGTAATACGTTTAATAATATGGAGGAGTCTATGGAGGGATAAGATAACGCCAACTATAAAATATCGATTAAACAAAGTGATCGGGATTCGACCCCATCCGTAAATAAAAATTGGGGATAAAAGAGAATAATCTAAAATGGTCTTAAGGAGACCGCAAAATTTTAACACTGGATCTTAAACAAGCAGAGAGTATAGTTAAGTCTGATAACTTTAATTAAGTTATATACTTTGTATTGCCTTAACAGAAATAATTAATGAAAAAAAACCTTTTTAAAGAACAACGTTTTTAAAATGCACTAAAAAGTATAAAATAATTTTTTGCAACTCCTTGTAAAACGAAAAACATGGGGATCATGCAATAACATTTACAGCCACTACTCTTGTCACTCTATTTACCATTTTATCCACAGTTAAAAATTATTTAAATGAATGATGAAATTAAGTTGGATTAATTACCTAATGCATGATCCCCACGTTTTTCGTTTTACAAGGAGTTGCAAAAAATTATTTTATACTTTTTAGTGCATTTTAAAAACGTTGTTCTTTAAAAAGGTTTTTTTTCATTAATTATTTTATGGTTTTTAGTTTTGTTGTGTAAAGTTTAGAATTCGCGACCACCTGCCTGAACCCCTGAACGCCTTCCAAGAATTTGATTCCTTTCTCTTTTTAATAAAACTAAAAAGTGTTTTTTTCTGAACTTTAACACATGGCTTTACTATGTTTTGTTAAAATCATTGCACAGTTTTTGCCTCTAGCTATTATTCAGATGACGTTGGAAATTTTTGAAACACTAGTAATATAAAAAATTGTTTTAAAAAATATATTGGTGACAAACTTTTCAGAAACTAATTAATAAAGTCAGTCCCTTAGATGTATTACAAATACAAAACTTGCATGAGTACTGCTCTGTGTATTACTTTTATTCTTACAAATTTTCATTTTACTAATATTTTATACAACACTTCTAAAGCCATCTTGATAACGAGCGGAGGCAAACTGCACAACAATGATTTTTTAACAATAAGGTCCTATAGTTGAACTTCTAAACTTTAAGTCCCCCTGGGGGTTCAGGGACAGCAAATTGAACCGAACTAACGAGATAATATCGTATTGTCATCCAGATCTGAACTATGTTCAAAATTTCAAGTCTCTAGCTCAGTGTTTCCCAACGTGGGGCGCACGCCCCACCAGGGGGCAATATCATTTTCAAGGGGGGCAATTAGAAAATTTTCAACCAAATTGACCTCCAGGTGGAGCCAATCCAGGGGGAAAATTAAAAAAAAACTTTTTAAAAAGAAGTTTATCAAAATCTGATCCTATTATCCTATCTGAGGATGTATGTCTGAAATCTGGACAAGTATGTATCGAAACCAAGTTGAAACCCTGTTTTTAGAGTCTAATGTCCAAACCTTTTCTGGGAGATGACCCAAGATCTCTTTATTTTTAGAATGCTTATATAAAACTTTTTTACTTTAGGTTCATCAAAATGCAAATCTTACCTAAAAATTTCCCAACTAGGGGTACCAAACTATTTAAAAATCTGCTTCCTAGAGTCAAATTTCCAAAAATTTGCTGGGGGAGGACCCCCAGACCCCTCTTTGTACTTAGAACTTTATTACTCATAACTTGATTTAGATCTTTTGCATGCAAATTCTAGCTAAAAATGTTCTGAAAAGTTTCATTAGACTTATTAAATATACAGAGGAGGGAGGGGCTAAGAAATAATTTTGGCCCCCTCTCAATATATATTTCTATATATGCCACTGAGACCGGGTGGGGCATGGAAAATTTAGAAAGGCTTTGGTGGGGCATGGACCGAAAAAGGTTGGGAAACACTGCTCTAGCTCATGGGGAAGTATGTTTAAAATTGATTACTAAATTCCCCCCGAACAGACAGATAGACGGACGGACAGACAAGATTGAAAGCGACCTAATAAAAACGTTGTAAAAAAGACGTCGGTTAAAACAGGTTCAGGTTTAAAAGTTTTCGATAAACCAAAGTGTTGTATTTTATTCCTTATTAAAAATTTTCAAAGTATTATTTTCATTACAACAGGGGTACTGATTTCAACTCAAATTCAAGGTAGAGTAACGAAACTATTTTTATCCGGAATCTCAAATGGAATTCTCCAAAATCTGAAACGTTAATAGATGTAAGGGCTTAGAACCGATGGTGGGATCGGATTCTTCATAAAAGATGTTGTTAAGGTTGCAGCCGCCCTGCAGCAGTATACTATTTTTTAATAGGCCCTAATTCTGCGCTTTCTTGTAGAGCTCGAAATTTTCGAGAAAAAAATGTAATCCACGCTGTTAAAAAAACGAATTTCCGGGACTATCACGGAGAAGTAGCACCCCTGTCATAGACAGTCATTTAGGATTGGTGATTCAGGAAGAAAATTTAGTTCCAAAATTTTCCCAATCATTTTGAGCAGAATCAATTTCCATTCTTCCCTTTCCTTTAGGGAAAAATCCAGAGTATATAAGGATTTTAAAGAAATATGAGGCATTTGGGTTGTTTTCTACAAGACAAAAATTATAAGGGAAAGAAGCATATTATTGGAGAGAGTGTGATAAATTTTCTGAAAAGCTTTGGTTACCCCTTTCCATACCATTTTTTCTGATATGCAAGTCTTTCTGGGTTAAAAAAACACACGGGGTCTTAAAATTTTTATTAAAACAATAATGCTTGTTAAGGATAAACTCCCCTTGTTTTTTGTGCCCCCCTAAAATATCAATATGGTATCAAAATTTTCAGAATTTAACACTGGGATCTGTTCATAAAGGTATGCATTTTTGTTGATTTTAATTTCTAATTTTTTTAGAAGCTTGGCCATGGGAGAAAGTCAAATTCAAGTGCCCCTCTATGAATGGGGTATTTGCGAACACAGAAGACTGCTCTTCGTTCTTCCTTTGCGTAATGGGCATAAGCAGCAAAAGAAATTGTCCTCGGTTTACTAAATTCGACAAATACCAAAAAAAGTGCTTGGCGTCCATCATAGCAATTTGCGATAGAGGAGGTAAGTATGAAGCAACAGCATAATTGTTCTTGAAATAGATAAAATTTTAACCTTTTTTGACAGGAAGGATCTCAAAATCTTTCGGTAGTTTGCCCCCCTTTAATAATGTTAGTTTATCGCCATTGTATGGAACAGGGCTGATCAATACGTGGCACATCGGATGATTAATAGTAATATAGTGGTGCATCAAATAGTCAATAAATGACTTCCTTATATAGTAAATAGCCAGTTAAAATGTGTACGAAAGTATAGAATCGCAAATATTTATTCAGGCAACAGAAGGCCAAATATCAGGATGTAAAATGCAACATTAAATCCTAAATTCCCCACGTTCTGCATCCTTGGGTAAAAAAAGGAAAAATCAATTAACCAAGTGTTCATTATACATAAAAATTAATAAAGTAAAATACAATCCATTATTTTGCAGTCACCACTGAATCTCCTGATGATACCACAAAAAGCAAAGAAACTACAATTAGTGATGGAACAACCACCGCTAAAGGTGAGATTTTCAATAATTATTTAATTCCAAATTAATTCATCACTCCACATTACCTTTTTTACATAAAAATTTAATCTCTCTATTCTAAAAAAAAGTTTTTGTAAATGGTTTCCAGAGAAAGGCTTTTTAATTACTGATCCGTATAACACGTTTTTGGTATCAAACTGTTCGGATTCTTTTGAGGATGTGCAAAGTGCCTTTAGAATTTCTAAAAAAATTCTCAATAAGGAAGTTGCATGTGTCAGATTTTCAAAAACAAACAAGTGTTCCGTATGGTTTTTTGTATGGTAAAATGAAATATCTAGTCAGTTTTTCAAAAAAATGTACAGGTAATTAAATATTTTAATTTAAAAGTTGAGAAAAAACACGTGACTGAAAACGTTTATTGTTTAAACTATAAGATGACTTCAACAATAATACCATCAACTCCATTGCTTTACAACAATGTTTAATATAAGATGACGTCACATCCAAACTCTTGGCGTTTTCGCGCGCTTTTAAAAAGGGGATTTTTGTTAATTTTTTTGGCAATCAAAAAATTTCTCGATCGGCCTCAAATTTTGGGTAGTTGCTTATTTTTGCAAGAGGAATCGATTAAAAAAATAAAAAAAAATCATGCAACTTCCTCATTCTAAGATATTTCCATTTTTCTGGATTACGGATAAGGTTGCAGTTAACAGCAAGAAACTGCCGTACAATTTATTATACCTCCAATCACAATGACCAACCGACGCTATTCATTAATGATGAAAATAATTCTTTTCACGCTTTAAAAATGCGCTTCAAAATATGTACTTTCTAAATAAAATATTTTTAAAAGACTGATAAGAGTTTTCCAGAAACTCACAGATCTACTATTCAAGTATAGAATTTCACACACCAAAATTAATTGTTTGTAAATATTGAGTGCAATGTAGATTTTGTCACTTATTATTTTTAATAGCTTAAATCGTATTGTTTAAAAAGTCTGTTTTAAAACTAAAACTTGAATGATAAAACACCAGATATTTTGACGAGTCACTAGGTGCTATATTAAATTTAACAGATTCATTGCTGAGCGTTTTTGTAAATATTGAATAACAATAGCAAGAGCAGACTTGATGGATATTTTCAAGGAAAACGTGTTGATTAAATTATTGATAATTTAACCAATAAATATTCTAACTTTTAAGAGAGTGTGCTTCTGGAAAGTTGGTTGACGTTTTTTCTACTAATTGTTATAACGAATGTTTTATAAATAAATAATTTTAGTGAGTAGGGTTTTGTGGGGAATGCGAAGCGATCCGAAAGGCCCTGCGTCAGCAGTTAACGGGGGTTGGCGAGCGATAGCGAGCAGGGGGCGGTAGCTCCCTAGTATAGTAAAAATAACCTTTCTCAAGTCTTCAATATTATAGGATTAAAGAAGTTTTATAAGGTATAAAAACTAGTGATGGGCAAAATCGATAATTTTAGGTATCGAATACTTATAGGTATCGAATACGTTGGTATCGAATACTTATAGGTATCGAGTACTTTTAGGTATCGAGTACTTTTTTTCAATGTCGGGAAATGAACCTGAAGGGACAATTTTTTTAGGGCCTATCCATAATCAGACTAATATTCAAAAAACTGAAAGCGATCCATCAAAAAGCCCCGTAGCTACGGGCCTGGAGGTGGATAGAGGCGAAGGATTTGGCGGGGGAAAAACCTGGCCGCGTCAAATTTCTCTCGCGGATGATAACGACTTGGGTTTGAGCGTTGCAAAATGAAAACGGAAACAGGCTGCGTTTGATCTACAGTAGGTAATATAAAGATTACTTCATTGAAAAATTTAAAACGAAATATGTCAATAAAGTATCGATACTTTTGTGGGTATCGAATACACTCGATACCTATAGGTATCGAGTACTTATGTATTTGGTATCGATACCTGCCCATCACTAATAAAAACTAATAACTATTAAAATTACTTTAGCAAAGTAATTAAATTGCATAAAATATTACTACCCAAAATGCTGTTGAGCCCCACTTCTTCAACTTGGATTAAATATATTGTACTTTTCTTAATAATGGGTCAAGACTGAATTCAGACATAGAACAGCTTTTAACTAAGAGACAGTTCATTTCATGCTTTTCAAATAAAAATGGAGAACATACTTAGATTTTAATTTTACAAAGCTTTGCAGCAATATTTTAGCAAATGTTCTACTGAAAAAGTTGTGGTGAGGGTATTATTGTAAAAATTACCAAATGTGTGATTATACACTATTTCGATACAACCCCTTCATTTTCTTGAGCATGGCCGTGATAGAACAAGTAGATGAGAGAAATATATGGGCTAGTATTAGTATTGCACATAGACGTAGCCAGGTAAACAAAATCCAGAGAATATTTTTTAGAAAGTCAGTTATTAGATTAAGAATTTATAGTTGGCCAGGTCTGCACTACAATCACAATAGAGTTTAGGATACTTTGTTCTGATACTTATACACACCTGATGATAAAATCATTAATTTTACTTTTAGATACATTTTTGTGCCCAAGCGTTTTTGGCACATTCATACATCCTACTGAGTGTAACAAATACTATACTTGTGCTATCTTCATCCCAAGTTTAAAAACTTGTTCTAAAGAGGAACTCTTTGATGGAGTGAAACTGAAATGCAAAAAAGCTAAAAATGTGGACTGTGGATCAAGATCAAAGCCAACAGGTAGATTTTTTCTGCAGCCTTTTTTTCCACACTCAAATTAGTAAATAGAATTTTAAATTTTTCTCTTAAACTTCCATAATATATGTTATTGGTCATGGTCATTTCTTTTCTTCAAGAGTGATGTACAGTGGGAATGGTCTTGGAATTTTTAACTTTCCAGCAGGCACGCGTATGTGAGAGATACTTAGGTTGGAATTGATCATTGAATATTTCAAATAGTATATTTAAATGAAATGTAATCATTTTAACCATAAACGGATCACAGCTGTTTCAAAACTTGTTATGGTTGAAAATATACATTTTTGATTGTTTATATGCGAGATACAAGCCTCCTTTTCTTTCTCTATAAAAAGCGCACCTGCTGGAAGGTTAATTAAAATTTGACTTTAGATAAAAAGAAAACTAAATGATAACACCGAAATGTATTTGCAAATTTGCAAACTTTCAGTTTTAAGGACTAGAAAAATACTTTTTTCCCATCTCCTTGAATGTTTAAGATAATTTTACGAAACCTTTACTGTGCATTTGCCAAGATAATGTATACAATTTCCTCATTGGAATTTCCATCTCCTTTAAGATTTTTACTTTCTTATTTCAACACTACAGGCGATGTAAGCAATTTCAATGGATTTAGCATAGTCACTTACTAGGGACCCTAACCCACCATGACCTTAAGAAACAGTTTCCAATAAAAGCTATATGGTTGGGATTGTAACAACTAGTCAAATGTATAGAGTTGCAGTCCTATAGTCCAGTGCTCCCAAACCTTTTTACCACCACGGACCGGTCAACGTTTATAATTTTACCGCGGCCCGCTGGGGGGGCGTTGATTTTTTACATTCTAGATTATTTTGATTTATTAATTTTAATTTAATTGTATTTAAACATGCTTTCAAAATAAAATAGTTACACCAAAAAATAAATATAAGGTGATTAAAAAGTGATAAATTAAAGCTAATTTGGAGTATAAACCTAGGAATTTAAATTAATTTTCAATGAAATAGTCGGCCCGCGACCCGGTACCATTTGATCCACGGACCGGCACCGGTCCACGGACCGGGGGTTGGGGACCACTGCTATAGTCTGTGTAATTTGAATCAGCGGCTCACTACTAGTCATTTCCCACTGCATTTCTATTGCGTTGTCATGGTGACGAGCTGCCTATTCTATTTACACAGAGCATAGTTATGGGGCAGAAATTTCTTTCAGAGAGACTAGAGACTGAGGCAAAGAATAAGTTAATGCCACAGCCCTGAACTTATTTTTATTGCACCTAATTTTACACTTTCTTGTTGAGCTTGAGGATTTAGATAAACCCCTGATAACCCCTTTAGTAGTACCCCTGATAACTAAACTATTTAATTTATAATGAATAAAACCATGCTTTTACTTACCTTAAGTTAAAGGTCTGATTTCTATCTGAAGAGAGAAATTGAACTTAACTGATTACCTTTCAGAAACCCCAGTTCTTACTACACTTCCATCAACCCCTGAACCAGAAACTACAACTACTCCAAATCCAGACACAACTACTGTCTCCACAGAGGCAACTCCAAATCCAGATACAACAACTCCCTCTCCAGAAACTACAACTACTCCTGAACCCACAACCAGTCCAACTCCAGAGCCCACTACACCTGAAAAACCAACCAAACCAACAGGACCCCCAGAAACAAGCTGTGATGAAAATGACCTTGACTGCATCATAGATGACACAGGTGTGACACCTGATTGGTTCACCTGCCCAGAAGATATTGGGAGCTATCCTCACCCTAGTAGCATAAAGTTGTTCATTTTCTGCATCAACTGGCAACCCTCAGTAAAAAAGTGTGGTCAAGATATGGTGTATTCAACTGAGCTAAGAACATGTGTTGATCCTTGAAAAGATAAGGAGTCCCTATTAAAAAAACTTTAATTTTCATCCATATCAGAATTGATGTTTTAAAATACCAAGTGAACAACTAATGCTCAAATGTAAATAATTTTTCTAAATTTAGTTATTTTAAATTATTAAGATTTACACAACCCAACAGAGAAAATAAATTAGTGCCAAGTTACATAATTTCTTTAAATAACCATTCATATCTCTCTTTTAGGTCTTAAAATAGATTTAAAACAAAATGTTTCCATTCCATATTATTTAATGCCCATAAACAATGTATTTTTAAAGAAATATCTATGTGGAAATCTGTATTTAAAGTAAAATAATGAAATATATCCATCCACCACTAAAAACCTCAAAATAAACATCCAGCAAGACATAATTTATTTCCTAAAACAGCACACAACAAGAATATATATTTTATACATTAATAAAATCTGACATGAATAACAAATTTAGCTAAAAACTCAAAATGCAACATCGTGGAATTTATACATTTTAGGACTTATAAAATTGGCTTAAATATTTGTAAAAGAATACTTTCGAGTAACATTAAATAATTGAAGCACCTGACACTAGTCTGACTTGTACATAAGACTAAATATGAACACATTACTCATTTGATTCCGCATCCTCACCTATCAATGCATCTATCTCGTACAAAACTTCCAACAATGTGGCATGACTCCAGGCTTGGACAACACAACTGTCCTTGCAGTAAGCACCATTTGCATTGGTGAGTTCTGGCAAGCCCCTCCATTTAGACCTCTGAATCTCATAGAAGTGACGAGACATTACTTGCTTGGTGTGGGCTAAAGTCTTTCGAAACTCTTGCAGTCCACCAACGGAATTAGAGAAGATGAGCTTGGCACGCAGGAAGAAACCAACAGGCCACAACCATTCCTGAGATAAAATTTTAATTTAGGTTTTCTCTTTTGGCAAGTTATTTTGTGATTCACTCATGCAAGCATTCCTAAGCAACTAAAAAACTGTCAGGTTTACTTAACATACACATGGTTTTTAAAGAGTTTTTGCCATTTTTCTGCTCAAGGTGTGTTTAGTAAAAAAATAATACTGCTTTGTAATGTTGTAATTACACTCTTGTATCTCAAATAGTTTTTGAAATCAGGATGCTAACTTAAAAACTTGACACTTATCAAATAGCACATAGGAACTTTACTATACCTATGCAACTTTTATAACTACACCTGAAGGCATTCCACACAAAAAAGGTAGAAAAAGGAATTTTGGGAGACCCCCAGATTATGTGAATAAACAATCATATATGAGAATACATTCCTTGGTTAGAAACTTGTTTTTGATCTAGTATTGGTCCCCTCACCTTCATGAAGAAGGAAATTTGAATAAGATATTTTCAAAACATTGACAGCCTCTGTGGGCCAAGGCTTACAATGTGTGCCTATGTTTGTTTTTATCATCGAGGATCTTGGGGTGAAAGACATGTCTCAAAGTAGGTGGTCATTCTGACCAGACACCATCAGTGTTTACTATAGAATCGCTGAAAGGATAGAGCTGGACTTTTTCTAAATACGTGCATAATTTTATCATGTATTTAGTTTCCTTTACTTTATATAAAAAGGGCAGTAAAATTTTTAACTTAAATCGGTATTGATTTGTGTCCTATTATTATAACTAAAAGCAATTATAAATATTTGAGCAATACTTACAGGCCCTTGGTGATAATTCCATCCCCTTGCAACTTTTTTATCTGTTGAATCATTGCTATTGTCATAATGTCCACAATACCCCCAATCCCTGAAAAAAAAAGAAAAATATAAAATTAACTAATTTCTAAAAACATCATAAGCTTTAAGGCATTTTAACAAGTAGTATTAAAAGACACAATGTAATTAGCATGAATAATAATTAATAAGAGAGGATTTTTAAAGTCTTAAGGGTGTGTAAAAAGGTTAAAAAGCAAATAATTTTTTAGAAATTTAACATTTTAGTCTTGGTTTTATAATGTAAAATACATTCCCAATTAAATTAATCATGCTAAAGTATCAATACGATCTACATTTATAAGAACTGAAAAAAGCATTAAAAATAATTAAATTGCAAAAGCTACTTATCAGTAACTCTTAAAAGTTTTGACCACACATCAGACGATTGGCAAGAAAAGTTGCCAGTAGAAGAAAACCCTTGCTATTGTCAATTCAAATACCCTCATTCCAACTGTAATTGGTAATAATATTTAGAATGGGATGTTGTGAATATGCTGCAATAGAAACAAGTTACAAAAATAACCAAAACATTAGCTTATTTTGGCGTTTTCCAAATGATCTCCCAGCTATCTCCAAAATGTAGTGAAACGCTCTCATTCTAACAGCGATTTTACCACCAAAACGGCAAGTAAGGTATAAATTTCTATTTTTATCTTAATAAATACATTCTTTAGAAGCTGTTTTCATGCATTTAAACTTTTAATGTCCTCTATTAGAGTCAGTAAAAAATGAAATGTCCCTCGGCAACTTTTCTTAGCAACCGTACCTAATGGGTTAAGGAGTTTTTCAGGAATAAATTACAAGAAAATCAGGTTAGGAGTGACGTGAATAATTATTTACCTTATACTACTTTACAATTTACAAATAGAATTAGTTCAGAATGAAGTATAGAACAGAGTTTTTCAGGAATTTCAGGAGGGGTACGAACCCTGTAAAAACTTAACCAAGTTTTAAGTAAAAACACTAACTTACGATGGATCTAGAGTTTTCATCCCTAATGGTCCTAGCAAATGTTTTTCAGCACTAGCCAGTGCTTTAAATGCATTTTCATGATTGAAAAGTTCAGGAGCCTGTATAACAAATAAAATTTTACTATTTTGAAAACAAATAACAAGTCTCACTTAAAAATGCACGAGGCTATTAGGAAAATCAATCCCTAAGCAAATGTATTGTTTTTCTAATTTCCCAGTTCTACAATTTTCTCCTCAAATAACAAGTGCATCAACAAAGAAATAAATAATTTTGATTTATCCTTCCCAGATATTGAATAAAATAAATTTGAATTTAAAACAATTGAATTAAAAAACCTAATGAGCAAGTCCTTCATACCGTCATAATTATGGCTATTGTATGGGTAAATTACTATGGTTTATCTACTTTATTGTAGAATCCATTTAATTTTACATTGATTGATTGATATGGATGCAATATAATTTTATTGAACTAAAATATATTATCTCAAGGTGGTCCTTTTATGTCATAAAAAACCTAGTAGTTAATTTTTCCTATGTTAAACAGTAAGCAATTTTTATGTTAGTTTGTGACAACTGTATAGCTTGATATCAGTAAAGACAAGAAAATAAAACTTACAACACACATAGCAATAGGAAAATTTGGACGAAGCTGAAAATCAGCCCAGGGCTGGGATGCATTGACAGTATCTTTGTAGATTGCTCTCTTGTTGATTAACTTTGAATCATTTTCCGTTGGTTCAGGGGAAACATAGAAATGCTTTTCAAAGTTAGATTTGATTAACTCATACCAATACTCTAAACTCATGGAAATTTCTTTTGTTTTTCCATCTGCATCTAATACAAAAGATAATGTAAATATTTGGTAAAAAAAACTTACACAGTTTATCTTGATCAATCAATTTTTTTCTTGGGAAATGGAAATTAAATTATATTTTTTACTACTTAAAAATTAAAAAAAGTAGCATAAGCATAAAGATAGAAATTATTTCATTTTCAGAATTAACAAATGCATTTTTTAAGCAGATTGTTTTAATTTCTTACTTGTCTCAGAGCGTGAAACCTTGTCATGGGGATAGTGTCCAGCTACCGCCATTTCATACAACCATTTCAAAGCAGAAGCGCTGAGGCCAACAATCTCAACAGCGGATCCATCTCTATAAAAAATTACGTTTATCACTCTTGCTATGTTGAAAATGGATTGATTACATCAATGAATTAGAAGTCATATCTACTGAGTAATGCTGGATAATTAAAAATTAAAACTCAGAATTAAATATTGTGGAAATATAACAGCAAAAATATGGTTCCTCTCAAGAAATTCTCAATCCCTTGATTGAATCGGTAGATACATGTTTCTTTTAATTGCCATTAATTCGCTTCACTTATTTTATTTTTATTCCCTCCATTTTCCCTTTCTGTTATTCTGAAATAAGCTGGAAGGTGGTTTAATAAGCAATAGTAAAAACACTAGTATTTTACACAATATTTACAGAGCAAATATCCACCATACACATTCTGGAAAAAATTGATTGTCAACTCTCACCTAAGAAATTATAGACCATGTGACAATTTTCAATTCAGTAATTGTAATAAAAATATCCAAGAAAGAAATAGAAGAAAAATAGGATCATTGAAACATATTAACAAGAAACAATTACCTAGGAGAAGCTGGTTGGCCTTTGTTTCCAGCCTTCTCAGAGCTTCCCATTTTATCCATCCACGTTCCACAATTAAATGCATTCCCACCAAACACAAATCCAGTGTTTAAATCAACTCCAATTTCATTATTGAAACCTTTAAAAAGGAAACGTCAGATTTAATGCCTTTTATTCAAACGCAAAATAATAACTGTATTTTTTTACCTTCATGCGTCATTTGATCATCCAGCTGATAGCCAGCATTTCGTTCTCGGAATTTCAGTCCTTGAAAGTGTTTTTGTAGGGCCTCGTGAATCACTTCATGCAGAGGCTGATCCTAAATAAAAATTAAAACTATTACAACTCCTATTGGAAAGAAAATCTTGTTTGGCATAGAATGGACTAAGTCAAATAACCAATAAATATTAGGAATGATGCTATTATGAGTGAAAAAATTAGTTCACATAAGTTTGTTGAAAATAATAAGTTTGAATTCTACTACTCTTAACTTGCATTCATCATCTTCCCAAGTTCACTAGTACAGTCGAGTCCGCTTAATGTGATCGCAATTGTCCGAGACTAAACTGATAACATTATCCGATCGATAACAATAAGCGATCTCATATCAAAAAACAGCAAACAGTGTAACTAGATTCTTTACTTTAAAATCAAAATCATGTAATCGTAATAAATGTAATCAAAACACTATTTTTAAACTAGGTAAAATTTTAAGAGGGAAATACAGGAGTAGTTCAATTAATAAAAGTAAAATAATCGCTCACTTTGTATTTTTATTTGTATAGAAAGGTCTATCTTTTTTCTACTCCGTTATATCTTTCCACTTCAATAAACCACTTATTTATTAAATAAGAGAAATGAATTCCGGTAAACAAGGGAAAATTCATATATCTTATCCTTATCAGGCACATCTGCAAAGCGTCGATCTTGGTGGTTTCTTTAATTTATCACAAGCATTGATTCGAACCTCCCCATTCAATACTTATACGGAATGTTTTCTTTTTCTTACTGATACTGAGTTTCAGAATAAAAGCACCAGATGCTCTCATGGGGCAGATGTTTACTTGTAAAAAATGACCTTCAAAAAGAAACTCGAACTCAAAAGCGGTCGTTTTAAAGGGGATATGGACAAAATTTGATAATATTAAGCGGAGTGATGATTCATAGTTGATCACATTAAACGAAGTATTTTACATTAAATTAAATAGGAATGATCGGGACCTGTCGATTTCGATAATATTATCCGATTGATAACATTAACCGTGATCACATTAAGCGGATTCGACTGTAATTATTACTACAACTAATATTGCTATCACACTCACTGAGCTATAAAACAAACTGGAGTGACTAGTTAGCGTGCCGAAACCGCATCACACAGCGGAAAGGTTTTCCATCTTCTTTTAATTTTCCCCATCTGTTAGCACAGTTGTATGCACATAATGAAACGACCATTCTAAATTTTGCTCATAATATTTTAAAAAACAGGCATGATCCGATTAAAAGATGGTCATGCGGGGATTGCCCCGATTGCTTTTAGTCCCGAATGCCCCGATTGCTGAGAGCAATCGGGGCATTGCAACTTTCCGCGCTGGCACAATCAATCGCTTGTTATAGTATCGGAGGTTGTCACTCCAGTTTGTTTTATAGCTCAGTGATCACACTTGGTAAGGTGAGTCATCACAATGTGAAAGATGTTCTAGTGTTGTGCCAATTTTTTTTGCCTTAACTGGATATTTCACTTTACTTAATGATGATATTTTCTTTGTTATGGATGGCAGCAATGAATTCAATTGAATAAAATGATGACTTTTGTTATACAAATAATATTATACAAGCTAAAAAACTTACAAATTTTCCAGGAGGTTCAGCAGGAGAATCATCGGTGGGGAAAATTCTAGATACTGTATCCTTTAAAATTTTATGCCCATCAGGTACAAGTTTCACATAGTCTTGAATGGACTGCAACCACCACCATACTGAGTCCCTGCAGTTAAAGCGAGCACAAACACCTCTGTCCAGAAGATTGGGAATCAGTCCATGTCGTAGGCATCCAGCAAAAGCAAGAATAATATACCTGGGGAAAATAAGACATGAAGCCAAATTTTTCTGAGAATCTAGCAAATATTAAGTTTAAAACTAACGAGTATAACTAAACATAAATATGAAACAAAGGAGAAGATTTTCTACCAACTTTCATTTAACTTGAAATTTAGCTTCTTTTCTATTGGATCTTTTATAAAAGGTTGTAGAGAAGTATTTTACAATGAGGGAAAATTCAATTTACCAACCTAGCATCTTGATATCTTCCAGTAAGAAGTAAAAGTCCTTTAATTGATATAAAGGTATCCCGCCCCCAGTTACGCATGTAACCAGTTGAAAAATGAGGCAAACCTACAAAATATTAACAATGTAAAATTATTGAAAAATAGAATTATTTATAATCTGGAAATAAACCATCGATTACTCTTTTGGTACAATCATCTTTCCCCACAATATGGAAAAGTATAAAGCGAAATGCACTAAATTAACTTGAAACTTCATAAAGCAATAAAAAAATTACCAGCCGATATTGAGGCGCAGTTTTCGAAGTTAGTTCCATCAATTGTTTCAATACTTGGTTTCGGAGGATCAAGGTTTGGTGAGAGAAATGGCAAAGGGGCACTTCTTATCATTCCACATAATATCACAGATCCCATTGCAAGAGATTTAACAAACGTTGAGCCTTCAGAGACAAAGCTAAAACATACACATTCAATTATAACAATACTCAAGGAAATAACGTGTTTAGATTATTTAAATGTTTAAGTTCTCCCATAATAAAAATAGGCATTCAAATTGAGTCTTTCAATGAAATAAATTATGCTACCAAGAAAAAATATATATGATTATGATATTTTTGATTATGACCTGAATAATTTAGAATGACTTTAATTATGATTTGTTCATTCATAATAGAATTACACCTATTAGCTAAGTAAATTTAAATATTTGCTTTTAAAATGGAAAATTTTCAATAACATACAGTGACATCTTCCTCCACATTGCACAAAGTAAACTGCTATATGCTCCAGTAATGATGCTATCAAAATAACATGGTATAAGGTATCTTGGCAATTTACGCAAGCTCTCAAAGACAACTTCAAACCATTTTCCAAGCTGTTGAAGAACAAATGAATTTAGATTTAAATACAACACTCACAGCTTAAAAATTACTAAGTATGTCAATACAATAAAGTAATATTTCCCTATCATTTAAAACAATTATTATCAGTCTCTTCAGAAATAAAAAGAGCTTGTTTGCACAAACTGGGGGATTCTTTTGCTTCTCATCAAAACAGTTAAGTGTTCAGGGTTCAGGGTATATAAAAAATTCCTATTGAGATGATAGAAAACATGTATATCATTTCATTCATATTCTGTGTGAATATCATTTCAGAGAGTTCAATGAATTCTAGAAAATGCAAAAATTATATGCCAAAAAGCTAACAGGAAATTTTAATATTAAGATACAAAAAAGCTAGCTCACTTTTCTCAAAAAAATCGAAGTAAATGAAAATTTCTTTAATTGATATAAGCCACAGCCTGCTTTACAGCAGGTATGAGCCAAGAAAAGCTAATTTAACAAATTTACACTTTTTCAAGAGCATAATATCCCCTGCTTCTTAAACAGTTTCTCAAATGTTTCCAAGAAAATATTTCATGAGGCCAACAAATGGAGATTAAGCTGTTTTCTTTGGGAACAAAACATCTTGACCTCTAATAGAAAGTTTGAAACTGTCAGTTTGGGAACTGCTTTACTAGCAGATTGAATTAAAATACAAATTTAAAAAAGTTTAAAACTGATATTTTTTCCACCATAAAAAACTCAATTACTCTTTGAATACTCAATTACAATTTATGAAAATGCTTGGTACATTAAATATATTGAAAAAAGTACATACATCTTTAGTGGAAGGATACTCGACTAGGCGTCCAGCAATGTATTCAGGTAACCAATCACCTTGCCTCAAGTTCTCACAAAGTGGATGACCCAAATCATCCTCTGAATGAATGGTCATTAACTCACTCATGATCCCTGAAAAGAGCAAATATTTTAATAAACGCTTGACATGAGATTATAATATATCATTTATATTTCCTCGAAGAAAAGTATTAACTTGAATTTATGCATATTATAAGTGAATTTTTAACCTAATTTGTTCCAACGTGGAGGAAATTTTTAAAAATAAAAAATTCTGGACCCTCGCCTGCCTTACTTATCAGGGACACCGAGCTATCGGCTACAATTAGCCGGATGCTCGTAGCAAGAAGTAAGTAACCTAATTTGTTGGCAACAGAGTAATTTCTCCATGTAAACCCAATCTTGGTGTAGTCAGAGTTTTGCACACATTTAGGACACTAGGGGGCTCTTCCCCCTGCTCGCTATCGCTCACCAACCCCCGGAACAAGCAGAGCTCGCTTGCTTCATCTCAACTATCCAGTACAACCTGGAACTTGTCTGCTTATAGTCTGTTCATTTAGAATAGGGGCCTGAAACAGGATCAAAAACGCTCAATAATGCTAAATAACCCTCATCAGATAACTTCAGTGACCGACTGTTTTTACAGTATTTTAACTACTTCTTCTCAGGCTGCCTTGTCATTGCAGAATAAAATTTTTTCACGATAATTAGAATAATAACTGCTTCTAATATATTACGTCTCAGGCGCTAATTCTAAATGAACAGAGTATAGTTAATGATCATTTAATATCTAAACTTTTTATCTCTCATGATTAATGATTAATGATTTGTGATGGGGTGGCTGCAAGAGCCTGAGCACCGCGACCATTGGTCTATTGTACTATCCCCCTCGTTAAGTCTCAAAGGAGACCGATAGCGGAAACAAATTTCAGCATTTGTCTTGTGGGAATATTAGGTAGCTCCCATGGTTCGATTAAATGGCGGCCAAGATACTCAAATCTGTTGGCCGAGAAGTAGTCGCATTCGCAGAGTATGTGAACAGATCTCTCCTCTGCCTCTTGACAGCCTCTGCAGAGGGGGTTGTCAATCACACCAATGATATTAAGATGTCTTCTGAGAGAGCAGTGGCCGGTCAGTAGTCCAACTGCGACCTTTATCTCTCCTCTGCTCATCTTCAGCAAATCCTTAGCTCTAGTCCATGGACGGCTTTGGTTGAGCTCTTTAGCCAGTCTTTGATCTCCAGACATTAACCATCTATTATGAGAATCCTTCATAAGTAGGCTCTTGACTGTAACTCTTAATGTACAGTAGGGTAGACCCAGAACAGGTTCAGGTCCTATGAAGGGAGTTTGGGCTCCCAGTTTTGCCAGTTGATCAGCCGTTTCATTGCCCTCTATTCCACGGTGACCAGGTACCCAGAGAAGAGATCTTATTTTTCAGGGCAAGTTCTTTCAGGGCATTGTGGCATTCCCACACGATGGCGGAACAGAAACAGTGATTATCCAGCGCTTTCAGAGCCGCTTGGCTGTCTGAGCAGATTTTTATCACTGAATTTGATATGCCTCTTTCAAGGCAATTCAATGAGCATGCCAGTATTGCTGAGATTTCAGCCTGGTATACAGTTGCCAACTTTCCGACGGAGAAGTGAATCTTGATATTGAGATTATGGCAGTAGGCTCCAGAGCCGGTACCTGATGATGTTTTAGAACCATCAGTAAACCAAACCTCATTAGCTCTCCCAATTAATTTTGGGACATCCTTCCACTGTTGTCTTGATGGAAACACAATGTTGTAGGTAGCATTAAAGCTATACCTTCTTAACATCCAATCCGATCTCATTAGCATTAATGGATGATTCATAACCTCTGAATTGAAACTCTTATAAAGAGAGTCATAAGAGGGTTTCCACAGCTTTAGAAGTTTGAGGCGCTGTGAACACAGTATAGCCTCCATCTCCACTTGCTTGTGCAATGGTTTTATCTCTCATACTTTTTAATAATTTAATTCGGATAATTACCACGAAAATATCAAAATAAAACTATTAATGAAACATTCCTTTTTAATTTATCAATAATTTAATGGATAGGGGGCTACCGCCCCCAGCTTGCTTATGCTCACCAACACCCATAACTGCTATGCAGCTCTTTACAGATCGCCTAGCGATCTGTAATATCTGCAATCGATCTTTAGCAAAGTAAAACAAACTTCCCGAAAATCCTCTTCCTTTCATCGGCACAATTAACACTCAAAAAAGCTAAATTATTTATTTGTCTAGTAGTTCAAAAATATCGAAGTATCTTTAAAAGATTATTAACCAAGTCTATACAATATCGCTAGCAAACTTAGAGCAAAAATGTGCACCTCAAAACTTTTAAATTTAAATATCCGTGCTCGTGACAATCTAGTGAACAGGCAAATGTAAAATTTAAAAACATTAAACACGTCTGATAAATACCTACTAAAACTATGAAAAAAATTAAACTTTGATGCTTAATAATTCCAAAACTAATTAGAATTTTTTAAAGAATTAAACGCCAATCTCTTTCTATATATATAATAATAATATAAGAATATAAGTGTTTAAAAAATCATATTGATACCGTGATTACTTTTTATTTTAAATAGAAAAAAACGAAAAAGTGTCAAAAATTTCGAAAATTAATTACTCTAAACCAAATTCGAAATTCGAAAAAAGGTTGACGTAGTGCACATCGTCATACTTCAGAGTATTAATCTGCAAAAAATCATAGTTCTGCTACTAATAGATTTTGCTGAACTGGATTACGCGGCTAAAAAAGAAAAACTTTAACTTTGACCTTAAAAATACCCCGGTACTAATTACCACATCAGTTAGCTTTTTGTTCGAGAATGTGCCCGAAATATTCCTCTACAAAGTGAGTCTACCTCTGAGTGGCAGGGTCCACTCAGCCTTTAATCCCTTCAGTGGGTCGATAAACTGAGGACCAAGCATGCTTGAGAACTAAACACTGGGGGTCTCACGTTAGACTGACCACCTAACTGGGACATTTGCCTAGCACCCCAGGCCCCACGGTCACGAAAACGAAGATGGGCATCGTAGGCCTTGGTCCACTAGGGCTGTTGCGCCGATGGTTTAGTTTTTAGTTTTTATAACTATATGCACACGTAACCTCTAAATTAAGCTCAGATTAGGGGAGGTTAAGGCACCTTATAAGGAAACATTCTTAAATCCACTTTTTACTAAGTGGATTTAGAGTTGTTAGCAGAAATAGAGCTTTCAGATATTCTTTTCAAGCTTTCTCTTATATGTTGTAGGTGAATGATCAAATTATTGGTGATCTGTATTAAAATAGCTTTTATAATGTTTAAAGAAAGTAACCAATGACTAGTTAGAAGAATAAATTTTTCAAGCCTATAAAAGTAAATAACTGCAGTTTGCTAACATAACAATAATGTATCCTGTATTATATTTTTGCTCCATTATTTTAATTTTTTAGATTTTTTTAAAATATAATTTTCTTAAGTTTTTTTTCCCAAATAATCATAATTTAAATGTACTTTTATATGAAAACACTTGGGCTAGTTAGTTTTTATTAAGGAATAATTACCTTGTATACCAGCATATACCAAGGATCCATATCCTGGGATGTTATAGGTCCCTCTTCCTTTACCATCATCTCTTTCTTCAGCCTCACATCGAAAAAGTATTCTGTTGAGATCAGTCAATGTCAAATGAGAAAGGATAGATTCAAAGTCATGAGTCCCCCGTTTAAGGACTGTGCCACTGTACGACCTCATTCTGTATCCAAACTGAGAAAGACAAGTTCTTATTCTGAGTATAGAAGCACGGGATTCACTGTCTAAAGATATCCTGAAATTTGGTTTAAAAACAGAATAAATAAAATTACCTTCAAAATAAGTTAAAAATAAAAAACTAAAATTAAGAAAAAGAAAAGTGTTGATCAATAAAGCTGAAGTTTTAATAAAAGGTTTGCTGTGGTGGCTTTCAAATTTTTTTATAAAGAGATTAGTAGCAACTTCAATGGTTAGCCCCAAGTGGTGAATTCCAAATTCATATTCTTTTAGTAAAAAAGAAATGTTGTTGGAGAGTTTTGAAGTATAAAGTCTACCATCTGAAAAGTACGATTATTGCATTTTAAAAATTAAATCTTAAAGCAAAAAGTATGGCAAGTGAATATTTCTTTGAGGAGAGATAAATTTATATGTCACTCACTGCCTTTTCTCCCATTTTATTAAATTTTCCCCCATTGTTTAGCAATTTTAATTAAAATTTAATTTCAAATCGAATTGATAGAATTTATGCGGGAAATTAACAGCCCCACAGAGTAGATCTTATTTCCTAAATTTTTATAAACAAACCAAGTAATATATGTGGAGGATTCGCTCCGCTCGTGCCGCTTCCTTAAATACACATCGGTGTCTAGTCTGTATATTATATTTTCCTCCTGCGGGAGAAGGATGTTAACTACTCAACGCGCAAAAGCGCGCGAGAACTTGATAGATTCTCTGTGAAGGTAGCGTGGCTGCGGTCCGCTTTTTTGGGTTCGCGTATGTCACGGTTCTGGGTTCGAAATGTCACTGACAATTTCCAAAAACTGTTGATTTGCCGGAAACTTTTAACTGGAATTGCTAAAACATTCATACAATCACAAAGAAATATCACTACTTTTTCCGCCATCATAGAAGCTTTGAAAAGTGAATTCGAAACCACCGTTTCAGCGAGAGACATCCATATCCAGTTGAGCAATTGTAAGCATTTACCCCATCAAACACTTAACGAATACCTCATTACTTTAAGAGAACTTGCATCGTACGCACCGACTCCAATGGATGATGTTTCCATTATTGATTACTGTATTCGTGGTATAAACGACTCCAACATTAATAAAACTATCCTGTTTGGATGTAAGACTATCCCTAATTTAAAGAAAGATTGAAGATTTACGAAAAATCATTTTATAATGTACGATCAACCCCCCAACAGAGTGTTTCACAAGGAAATTTCCAGTTTAGAAATCAACATGGCTCCTTTGTGCGTAATCCAGCGCCTGACACCAATAGCGAAGTCATCTGTTACCTCTGTAACGAAAAAGGACACAAATCGTTCCAATGCTCACTGAAACAAACACCTAGAACCTCAAGATATCCAACTTCAGGACCGAAACCTTTTCCTCATAATGAAGTAAATGCTATCAAGTTTGAACCACCCCAGAAAATTTACAAGACTGTTCAGTTACTTCAACATACAGTCAACGCTTTAATTGACCCTGGCAGTGATGTTACCTTAATAGATTCTGACCTTTATCAACAAATTGGAGAACCCCAGTTAACCCCTACTGATGTCCTTCTATCGGGATTAAGTGATCGTGAAATTAAACCCTTAGGTCATTTCTCATCTGAAATAACTCGACTCTTTTTCTGTACCAGCTCGAATATACGTCTTGCAAAACTGCAACCATTCTTTTGTCATCGGTTTGAACATTCTTTCTAAGCTAAATATCCAAATTTGTCAGGGCGAACTTACTATACTACCCTTACCAGAAAAAACAACCCAAAGAATTTCGATCAACACTCTCACAGCAAAAAGCATATCACAGAAAAAGAAAACATCGAAAAAGCTGAAAGCGAAACTGAATCAAAGAATAAAAACAGTTCAGCGCTTTGCCAGCGTACGCCAAGGTCAAACGGAGAGAGAGACTTTCTTATCAATACCGAAACGCCGAAAAGCGAAAATGATGTTTCATTCCTTCAGCACCTGCCTACTTATTCATCAAATGCCGTTGATGTAGAACACATTCCGTCTGAAATTCGAGATCAATTATTGCCGACGATTGAAAACAACGAACTCAAAAAGACTTGTGAGAAGTTAGAACTGGAAAAGCTAAGTTTTGAAAACAGACTGTCCAAATTAAAAGATACCCTTTCAAGTGTTCAAGCTGACCTTTTGGACAAGAATAACAAGCTTATGGAAGCAGAAAAGAAACTCCAGGAAATGGAGGAAAAGCTCAAGTTGAAGGAAAAAGAAGAATTGAAGAGCAAAATGAAAGAAACCCAGCTCGTTGATGATGATGAACGAATGAAGATAATTCCAATACAAATTCAAGAAGAATGCCTTTCCTTGGAAGAAGAAAAGAATACCCCTGATGGAAAAAATCCAAGAAAAAGAAAGCGACGAAAAACTGGTAGCCAAATGAAGCATAAGGACAACATCAAGATTGTAGATGCCTTTCAAGAAGAACTCATCAGCTCCTTTCAATCTCAAAGCGACGATCTACGACAGAAAGCCAAAGCAAACATCCTAAAGATTCAGGAAGAACACGGACGAGATAACAAGAAACGACGCAAGATTCCTCACCATTACAAAATTGGAGATTTCATTGCCATCGCGGAAACCCGATGCCAAATTGATGATGACTGGATACTGACTGGACTTAAGCTGCAACCTCGTTTCTACGGACCATATGTTGTGAAGAAAATTAAAGAACATGACCGCTATGAAATTGAGAAAATAGGCGTCCATGACGGCCCTAACCTAACATCCACAGCTGCTGACCACATGAAGATTTGGACTTAGAACTTTGGACATGAACAATCTTAGAACTTTGAGACTCTTAGAACTTTGGACTTGAACTCATCCTCATTAATGACTTATTTACTTTTCAGCATTTAAATTTATTTTGATATCAACTTTAACGAAATAGCAAAACTTAGTGTATCTCACTCAATGAAATAACTTAATTGTGATCTATTGTAAAATTGTAAATTAATCTTAGATTTAAACCAACCCATTTATTATTCTAAAACTATAATTTCTTTATCATTATAATTCTGAATATTCTTAGTTGATGGATGCTTAACTTTTGAAATATGTTTCTAATATTTTTCTCTTTTCAGATTTCTTTTGGTATTATCATCGTTAATAATATGGACTTCTGATATTTTAATCCAAGCAAATGTTTGTCGAGTTTTTATTTTATTTTTGATTCTCAGCAAAATCTCTTTTTCTTGACTTTCAAGTCTTATATTTCCTTATGTGTTGTTATTTTTGTGTTTCACTAATTTGATTTTTTTCAGCTATTTTTTTTTCAATTGTGATTTAGTTTGATTATTACATATCGGTAGTCTTAAGTTATACTCTAATATGTTCTATATATATTTTTTTCTTTTTTGCAATTTATGTTTTGGTAGTGTATTAATAATTATTTAAGGACACCAGGAGGTCCTGGTCTGTCGAATGGCCGAGCGTGGAGGATTCGCTCCGCTCGTGCCGCTTCCTTAAATACACATCGGTGTCTAGTCTGTATATTATATTTTCCTCCTGCGGGAGAAGGATGTTAACTACTCAACGAGCAAAAGCGCGCGAGAACTTGATAGATTCTCTGTGAAGGTAGCGTGGCTGCGGTCCGCTTTTTTGGGTTCCCTTTTGCGAAAGCACCCTTTTGTATTAATTTGATAAGCTAATTAAACCTGTCACTGTTAATCTGTTTCCTGTCTGACTGGTACTCTCAACCACATATATAAATAAAACAATAGTTGCACAATAATTACTTCAAAACTATGACTGAACCAGGAGGAAAATGGATAAAATCTATCTCATTGTAACCATCATCTGATGCTCCAGCTGATTCTATCATTTCACTTTCATACACCTGAATGTGTTCCCTAAGATTCAGCCTGAAGTCTGGTAAACCATTGACAAATTTTTGATCTTTGGAGTAATTTGGGCCTAGAGTAGTTCCTGCATGGTCTACAGGCTCAAGACTACCTTCCAAAATGATTTCTTCAATAACACCTAAACAAAAATTTTCAATAAATTGACAAAATAATTATATTATATAGATTACTATAAAATTGTATAGATTTATTGAGCATTGAACTTAAAATTATCAGGTAGTATTTACAATAATAACAGATACAAAATAAACTTTTAAATGCCTAAATGAAATTCTAAATATATTACCTTGGAGACGCAGTGGTTTGACATAACTAGACTCCTTTGGCTTAGATGGTTTAGAAAAAGCTGTTCTAGCTACCATAATGACAGACTGATGGGTAGCAGGGCAGTGCCGAGTTATGGCTACTGTATTCTCATCTCTCTGATCAACAAACACCTAAAAATGTTTTTTTAAACAAATCATTATATAATTAAAATAAAAAAAGAAAGCAAGCACAACAGCTGAAAGTAAAAAGAAAATTTACCTGAGTGAATCCATTCACACCAAGTTCGTAATGGAGTTTGTTGAGAGCCCGCTTTCCATTGATAATCCCAGTCGATGCATTAATAAAACCACGTTGAGGTGTATCATCATCCGTCCATGAAGTGTATAGACGTTCCTCTGAAACTACATGTATCTAATGTAAAAGAGAGAAAAGAATCTAGCTACAAGTAAGAATAAACATGCACACACATATAATTTTTAAAAGAGTAAACACTTAAAGTAATTACTAGAAGATCAAATATATTAAGGTTAAGATATTTTTATTTACAGACAGATACAGAATTTTGATCTAAAAAAATCTAGCATTTTATAATACAGGAAATTTTAGCATTCTGTTTCCAAGACATAATATATTTATTTTCTATATATCTTTCAAATATTTTATTATACAAAACTAGTTAAGGAATAAAATCTATACTTACATGATGTGGCACAAGTTGGTCATATCCCCAAGTACTACCAGTTGCACAGCATGCCATAGATACCATAGCGGCAGTTGGAAAGTAGTCATAAACTGAACGAAACTGCAAAAGATAAATATAAGATATACAAATTATTGTATGGAATAAAAATATTATAAATATTAAATACACAAAATAATGTACAACTATTTCTAAACATAAATTAAATAACATATTTGAATATAACATTTTTTTAAATTTGTCAGCACAGTTACTTTTTATGAGTTAGATACATTGAATGTAAACAAAACCATACATGCGATTGCTCGGACAGTAAATTGGCTGAAAATATTTAGTAAATTTAACTAGATTTTAAAAAAAACTCTGCCTTGCTTCAAAGGGGAAAAACAGTAGAAATTTACATTTTATGAAACCGTAAAGAAAAATTAGCTGAAAATAATGACTAAAATCGATAAAAAGGTGATCTGAGACTGAGTCACATTTTTATACCATCTATATACGATTCTGCGATCTATACTTTTAAAGATCCTCTGACAAAGTTTTCTACATAGCATTTCCAATGTGAAAGGAAAAAAGAAGCCAACTTCAAATAACGGTACTTTCGCAAAAAATCGCTATTTTTTGACATTTTTGCAGACTGATCCAAAACACCCGACTTGATGGCATCTGACCACAGTAAAGTAGTTTTTATTACATCGCAATAACATGAGAAGATGCCTATTTCAACTTGGCGCCCGCGGCCGTCCAAGAAAGAAGTCGCGGGAGGAACGGAACACTCAAAGAAGACGAAACTTGCGCAACAAATCGCGCTTTTCTGACTTTTTCCGCTGTAAATCGTCATTTTTCTCGAAAATAATATGGAAAGTAAAAAAACTAGGGATTGTGTGGAAAAATCCAAATTAGCACGCAGCTGATGTGGAAGAAAAAGCCAGAGAAAACATAGCCGCGGTGGTGACTAATCATCACTGGCTGTTGTTTGGCCTTGAAATTTTGGCTATCTGAAAGAAATTTTGAAGGCGTAATTTTAATTTTGCAGAGTTAATTGTCGGATTTCTGCCAATTGGCGGAAGAATCACATGTATGCAAAACATATAACAATCTTGTTGACAATGCTTGTGAAAAAAATGATCCTTGTTTTCCATATAACCATAAAAATTGCTTTAGCAGTAACTTTGTAATAAAAAAAATTAACTTGAAGCAATTACTGTTTCAAATAGCAATTTATGTTACTATCTTAGTTAAATAACAGTAGAAAGAGCTTACATCCATAGGGCACATGTTATCATGAGTAATATCCATAAAAACTGCATGGGCAATGCTCTTAGTAAGAGGGCGACTGATAGGATGCAAGAATGCACCTACAGTTGAGCCACCATAACGATGAACAAGCCTACCCTGTTCATGACTATCTGGAGCTTGCATGGACTCTACAAAATTGAGAAAATAAATTCAGTAAATATGTCATTACAGTAAACTTAATATAAAATGCTGTAAAATATTTGAGATAAGGAGTAAAATAACACTTTTCTAAAGCATTAACAAGACTAAATTACTTTATATTAATTGTTTGTGGAATGCAACATCACTTATAGCAGACTAAACAGCATCAAATTTTAAATGAGACTTTAAACACAATTCATTTAACAAGGTGTATTACAGGTTGAAGTGAAGATGCTTAACTCACCACGTATGAGTGCTGTGATACCAAGACGATTTACAAAGACATTGTCAACAGCTTCACTAGAAGTAAACAGCTCAGCTTCCACAAAGAGATCTGATCTCACTTCTCGAGCTTTATCGATGAGATACTGAAACAAAAGGATTAACTAAGAATTTTTACCATCATATCACAGATTTAAGTTCACTATTAAAACACAGGGTTGAAATATTAAAGGAAAATACAAGTGAAAATTAATAGACTAACAGTTATTTTTATATGCACCCAGTGTTATTCTTAGGATTTTTTTGGAGGAGTAAAAATACTCCTTAACTTTTTTAGGAGGCGTGAAATTCATCTATGAGGAGTGAAATACCGGAAATTGCATAAACTATATATATAAAGAGACAAATCTTTTATAAAAATGCTTTTTTAAAGGACAAACTGAAATAGAAAAAATGAGGATGCTATTCTGGTTTTTAACAATAATAGCATCTGTTAATAAAAGTAGAAAGTATTAAACATTATAAATAAAATAATTTATTTTACATTAAACATAAATGAAATATTTATTTATTACAATTTTGAGTAGAAAATTTTTTGATTTCGGTGGGGTGCCATGCTTTTTTAAGCAAAACGTTTATTAAAAATTCGAAGCGTGTAAATACGCCTGGCTAGTTTTTAAAAGCGCATTTCCTGTTTTCAAAGCGTGAAATACACTCTCAGAGGTGTTAAAATTATCACTGGTTGCACCATTAATATTTTTTTTACTTAACAGAAAAGGTTTCCAAGTTGATCAAAGATGTATTTTAACTATAATAACCTCCATTTGTCCAGCATTAAAATATAATTTGTATATTTTTAAGAGTGTTTTATACCAAACTTTTGAATTGATAAGCTGTATGAGCATACCCTTGTCTGTACTTGTGCATTATCTGCATGCTAAGGATTAATTACCAAATATTTTACTGTCTTCCAAGTTTATTTTTTTAATGTGACTCCTGTCATTTTATTGTTTACCTCTTATTTTTGAAAAAACTGAAAAGCAGAGGCATGCAAATACATAAGTACCCAATTATCTTTTCTTCAGGTAAGAACTTTAAATGTGAATTTATTTAAGTACTCAAACTGAAGTTAGGCCCCATTCTAATAGTTAGATCGATCTACATAATGGAATTCAGACTTAAAAAAGAAAACAATGCGATGTCTATAGGTTTCAAAACTAAATACACTTACTTCAGCCACATGAATAGGTGTACTATGGCAGTTATCAAGACGTAAACCATAGAAGATTTTGGCTAACTGTTGAACATAATCAGTCATGAATTTCCAAAGAAATGGAGAATCTGCAGGTTCATTTCCATAACAAAGCTTGACACTATCTCCCCAGCAAACAAGCTCTCGCCGCAAATAAACGTGTGATCCAGGCTCAGCAAAATTCTTCAGTGGATTATCACCCATTACCCATCCATTGTGTGCCATGATATGGCAGCTTTCAGGTGAATTCATCAATCTTTCATCAGATGCTAGGTCTTGATCAATTCCATAGTTTTTGAAGTACCTATAAATAATTTAAATCTTAATTAAATGAAATAAACAAAAGAAAAAATTAACTGTAGCAGGTTTTATGTACTGCTGTTTGTAAGAGAAACTCTTAAGTAGCAAGGTCAGTAGTGATTTTACCAGAAGCAACTAAAATTAACAACTAAAGCAACTAAATTTTCCAAGGATATCTATACTAAACATTTCTTTTACCTAGCACCCAAATTATTTAACAGTTTGCCTCTAAACTTAATTAGCATTAATAATTTATCTTCTTTTAAAAGAAATTTGTTTAATTTCTTAATAAATATCGACGATCTGGATCTATATTTTCATCTCATTTGAAGCAAATAATTTCAATTTTGTCCAGCTTTTTGCCAATTTTTAAATTTATTAAGTTTCTTTTGGTTTTCCTTCTTTTCTTGTCCATTCATGTATGATTTTATTTTTGGTAGCCTGAACGGGATTTTTAAATTTATCCCCTTGACTACTAACATGTACTCAATTTCTTTATTTGTATTATTTCTATGTGAATAAAGATTATTATTATTTAAAACTTTGTAAGGTAATATAGAATGTTTTGCTTGTTTTATCTTAAAGCTTGCAGATTGATTTATAAAGAACAAATTTTATTTAAATACTATGCCATCAATCATTTCACAAACATAAAAACTGTCACCAAAAATTAACTAAAGCACTTTATTGAATTATGCAATATTTCTAAGTTCTGGTGACAGTTGAGTTGGCAATTTGGTACCTCTTAACATGCATGTACCTTTATATCGTTACAGAAAACAGGAAAATGCTACCAAGGAAAATAAGCATTATTTTTCGTTTTATAATAGTTAATCTAGCTTTCTATTTCAGGTATTATTTTTAATTTTTAACATAAATATATTTATTTATTGTTTGCATGTATTTTTGGTATGACATGCACTGAAAATTCTACTAATTAAGGCAGGGCCGCCCATAACTCTACCGGGCCCCCCAACAAAATTTTTTCATGGGCCCCTAACTTTTTAATTTTTTGAAGTATGGTAAGGAATTTACATTTCACAAAGTATCCCTAAAGTAAAATATACAGGGTGTCTCAAAAGATCGAGTAGAAACTTTGCATGCATGTCTGTCTCTGTCATGCCATGACCAACAAGATTTTCATATAGGAACCCATGTCCGCTAGAGGACAATGTTTGCCGGCGAAGGAGTAGCATTTATAACTACTTTATTCTACTGAAAACTTCTATTATTACAGATTCGGAGAGAGCACCCTTGAAAACCCCTGTGAACCGAATTTCATTAAATTCTGCCGGCAGAGGTGGATCCAGGATTTGGTTTTGGGGGGAGGGCTAAGAATTTCCACTGTCCAATTGAATCTTCTTTTTGATTGTAATATGGAAAGTGTAGTAGCTCCAACTACTAAAAGGGGGGACTGGGGGTCCTCCCCCAGAAAGTTTTTTGAAATTAAAGTAAAAAAACCCACTTTTTCAACTCGTTTTGATACGCCTCATCCGAATTTCGGATATAGGTATTCGGTAAAATTTTTCAAAATTTCACCTTAAAATAACAGGGTTTTAACTCATTTTGGTGCATAAAATGCCATAGCAAGAAATATCCGTAGCTTTTTCCAACATGCGGGAGGTGGTAACGTTGGGAAGGGGTTGTGTTACCTCATGTTTCAGAATTTGATTGGAGATGAAACTTTTGAAAAAGAAACCGACCACTTTTGACGGGCCCGTCCGTTTTGGGAGCTGAATATGCTAAATGAAATGAATTCAGCGAGTTCAATTTTTTTATTTGGAAATAAGAAAAACATCTAGTACAGACTTTGACTATAAAAACAAGGTGGAACTCGTGGGTCCGAGCCCCTTAAAGCTCCGGGCCCTCCGACATTTGTCGGGTTTGCTGCCCCCTATGGGCGGCCCAGTATTAAGGACAAATCTCATGAGGGGGATTTTTAAATCACTAGGGATGCACAACCTTTTTGGGAGGAGAGCTACTCACGTAGTTGGTTGAGACATGGAGGGCCGCAAACAGAGTAATAGTAAAAATAATAATAACTAATACAATAGGGCAGGTGAAGCTTTTTTTATAAAACTTTAGAGTTTGAAGTACTAAGGGGGTCTAGGGGTCCTCTCCAGAAATTTTTTGTAAATTTGACTCTAAAAACAAGGCATTGACTAGTAATTGCACATTTAGCCTAAATTTTGGACATATATTTTAAGGTAGGGTTTGAATTTTGATTAACTTAATATTAATAAAAAATTTTGAAATTTGACACTAAAATACCGAGTTTTAACTTGTTTTGGAAACCAAGTCCAATTTTTTTGGGGGGAGGACAAGTCCCCAGCCTTCTGCTATCTTCCTTGTTATCATATCTGAAATAAGTTATAATCAAATAAGAATAAAAAAACCACTACATAATTATCTAATCCTGCTTCAAAGTGATCTTTTTGTAAAAATTTACAACTTAGGAAATCCTTAAGAAGATTTAAATGAAAATACTCACTAAAATCGATAAAAACGCTTTGTCAGAGGTATCACTAGAGGTCAGAGGTATCACTGAGACCACACTTAAGTTTTTCTACATTGCAATTACAATGTGAAAAGAAGCCAGCTTCAACTAGGTACCGTAAAAATGGTACTTTCGCAAAAAATCGCTATTTTTCGACTTTTCTGGTGGTCCTAAACACCGGATTTCATGGCTTTAAACCACTGTAAAGTTTTTTCCACACTGCCCCAACACCAACAACGCAAGAAGCTGACTTCAACTCAGTGCCCGGGGCCGTCCAAAAATCGCGGGAGGAGGAACAGAACATCTGCGAGCAAAACGAAACTTAATGCAAAAAATCGCGATTTTCCTGACTTTTCCCGCTATAAATCGTCACTTTTTCTCGGTTAAAATATGGAAAGTAAAAAAAGTTAGGGATTATCTGAAATATCCAAATTAGTTCATGGGCCGCATATGGATGGTTCGCGGGCCGCATGTGGCCCGCCTGCCGCAGGTTGTGCATCACTAAATTACACAAAACCATTCAGCATCTCTAAAAGTATGGAAAAATAGTCCAAGCTTACTGTGGAACAAGAGGATGTTTGATTGATACAGTTTTTAGCTTAGGACCATCAGGGTTCAGTCTTTCATAACGCACAGCTGACAAAACATTTCCCACAGCAGAATCAAAATGACTGTCAATTTCACCCTGCTTCATATTATTTAATTCTTCTAGTGTAGTCCTCAGAGAGTCACATGCTTTGGAAATTTCAAGTGGATCCAAATTTCTAAAGAACAAAAAATTATACTGTATTTCAACTAAACTAAAAATATATTCTTAAAACAGTTAACGTCTAGAAAAATATTTCAACAATGTGCAAAATATCCCCAAATTTCATTACTTACTTAGATGGTGCATAGATTGAAGCAGCCAACTTCATGTCAATCGTAGACCTAAATCTTTGGTATTGAGGATCAGGTATTATTTCTAACTTCCCAGACAAACTTTCAACAATTCTGTTAGGATCTGTACCATAGTTGAAAAAAATTCAAATAATTGAATTTAAGGATAAAGGTGGTATAAAGATACTGTAGAGCAGAAGAATTAAGTAATTCTTTCATTAGAAAACTTATTAAAATGTAAACTTCATACAAACTAATGAGTTACATAAAATTAATATTGAACCAAAATTTTACTACATTGAATTATGTCCTAAATTATTACAATTGTAAAATTATTACTAATTCTTGCCGGGCCCAAATCTTGCCAATTGTACTTCATTGGAAATTTATTACAAATTACAATATAAAAAATTTAAAGCATCAAAAGCAACACTGAGTTGAGATATATTATATAGATATTTGCTTAAGTCATAGATATTTGCTTATTTTTGGTGATTTATCAGAACACTTGGCACTTGCTTGCACCCACTTTAAAGTAACGGTATATTGGTAAAAAATTAATGCATTAAAACTAATTTTTTAAACAAAATTACTTAAAATATCATCAATCAACCTTTATTTTAATGTTAAATTTAGCTCCAAAAGTTCAAACTTTGGGAGTACACAAGTCACAATTCATTCTTAAATCTCACAATACTGCTAGACTACTGTAACCTGTATTTTTATTAACTGCTAATTTAACAAATCAAATTTAAAACTTAAAAAATAATGTAAAACATGAATTAAAAAGAGTCGGCTTACTCTCAATATGCGTCTTGAATTCTTCAAGCACTCTCTCAATATCAAGCAAAAAGAACTCCTGCAGTTTGATTTGGGGCTTCCAATATTCTCTGAGAGCTGTGCTGATGGCCTTATTTTAAGAGAAAATATTCTATTAATTCAATAAGTTCATACTACATTAGGGATGCACAACCTTTTTGGGAGGGGGGCCACTCACATAGTTGATTGAGACACGGAGGGCCGCAAACAGTAACAGTAAAAATAAGGTGAATTTGCATCTCAAGGAACTTAATATAAGATGTGAATAATTGAGTTTGTACCATTAAAGGGTTCTAGGGGTCCTCCCAAGAAAATTTTTGAAATTTAACCCCAAAAAAACAAAGCATTGACTAGTTTTTGCACATTTAGCCCAAATATTGCACATATATTTTAAGATGGGATTTGCATTTTGATTAACTTAATATTTATTTAAAAAATGATAATTATAGAATTCCAAATGTAAAGGGGGGTCTGGGGGTCCTACCCCAGAAAAATTTTGGAAATTTGACCCTAAAAAACAGGGTTTTAACTTATTTTAGAAATAAAGTTCGATTTTTTTTGGGGGGACAGGCCCCCAGCCTTCTGCTATCCCCCTTGATAGCATATCTAAAACAGGTTATGATCTAATGAGAATTAAAAAAATACACAGCATTATTATCTAATCTTGTTTCAAAGTGATCTTTTTGCAAAAATTTAGAACTTCGGAAATCCTTAAGAAAAATTTGTTGAAAATACTAAAATTGATAAAAAAAAAAGCTATGTCAGAGGTATCACTAGACTTATTAGACTCCTCTGACCACGCTTAAATTTTTCTGCATTGCAATTACAATGTGAAAAGAAGCCAGCTTCAACTAGGCGCCGTAAAAACGGCACTTTCGCGAAAAATCGCTATTTTTCAACTTTTCCGCGGCGCGTGATCCTAAACACCGGACTTCTGGCTTCAAAACTTCAAACCATTGTTAAGTTGTTTTTTCCACATCGCACCGTCGCACAAACAATACAAGAAGAAGCCAACTTAAATTTGGCTCCCGCCCAAAAATCGCGGCAGGAACGGAACACTTCGCGAGCAAAACGAAACTCGAAAAATCGCGATTTTCCCGACTTTTTTCCGCTATAAATCGTCACTTTTTCTCGGTTAAAATAAGGAAAGTAACAAAAGTTAGGAATTATCTGAAATATCCAAATTCGTTCGCGGGCCGCATGTTGATGGTTCGCGGGCCGCATGTGGCCCGCGGGCCGCAGGTTGTGCATCACTATACTACATATTTTCATACGTACACAAAAAAAGTCAAGTCTTGAAACTATCCAATATATAACACATATAAGTTCATACTATATATTTTCATCCATACAAAAAAAAGAGTCAAGTCTAGGAACTAGTCTAGGAGTCAATATATAACACATATTAGGAAAATATTCTATATATTTTTGTTAAATCAAGAGACATTTAAAATTTTCAATAGGGTAAAATTACTCAATGTATAGGTAGTAAAAATCTTCTTTAAAAAATGCCATCCTAACTTATTCAGGAATTTCACTTTTGATTGTTAAATAATATTTCCAGAGCTCTCAGGGACAGCTTGCCCTCTCCAAGGTTTCTAGTATGCACCCCAAGGTGTCTAACTTAAATCAGTTCATACTTCAATAGGTATAAATCCTATGTATTTTCAGGTTTTCTAGAACTGGAGAGTATAAAAGGAATTTTAACAAAAAAATGCTTGTTATTTAATTTATCAACCTTTTCAGACAATTTAATAAAAAAAACTTTTTTAATACACTTAAAACTCACTTGAAGGTGACCTTCATTCTTGACTTCAGGGGGAATTCCTTTTTCCTTCCATTTTCCTTCTGCAATTTCTTCGGAGAAATACCATATTGCTCTATCTAATATGTATGCAGGTCTGAGGTGAGGGGAGTTCACAAGATTATATGTTGCATCTGGGTGGTCCTCTAACCACTCACTTTCATTTGCAGTGTGATTTAACACAATATCAGTTATTGCCAACACCTGTAAAAAAATAAGTGCATTAAAAATTTTCGCACATTAGTAACTTTATTAACCAAGTCTTAAGTTTCTTAACAGTCTGATTTTCGGAGAATACTTCTATGAACTGTGATTTATACTAGTTCTTTAGTCTAAAAATCATCTGCTCGAATTGAAACCCCATAATTCCAAACATTCATTAATAGAAATCATATCAAAAAATATTTCTTAGAAAGAAAAACCTTTTCAGGTAGCTTAAATGCAGCAGCTTAATTGCAGAGCATTTGACTGGATATTGGGGTCACTGTAAAACCAAGCTACTAAGAACTAAGACATTTCGAAACTTAATACAATTAACCCTTTCAGACCTATCCGCCCCAATTGCCCATAGGATCCAATGGTAATCTTGGGTGCCTTGGGTATGAAATGATTAAATAACGAAATTGATAGGTAAACAAGGATGTATTTTAAAACCATGAAAAAAATTATACCCTTGGGTATGAAAGGATTAAATAACGAAATTGATAGGTAAACAAGGATGTATTTTAAAACCATGAAAAAAATTATACCCTTGGGTATGAAAGGATTAAATAACGAAATTGATAGGTAAACAAGGATATATTTTAAAACCATGTAAAAAATTATACCCCAACCCTATACCAACTTTTTTACTACCACATTACATCATATTAAAAAAATACAATTTTAAAAATTACTTCAATATAATATAAAAATAGAACATGCACTAAATGTGAAATGAAGCAGAAACTAATTTACCTTCCAATCTTTTCTCATCTTTTCAACAAGCTCCTTTATGTCACTCACAGTGCACATGTCACTCCCTACATTAAAAAGTGGATTTAGTTTCAGCTGATTTCGAATGGAATATGATGACTTTGATGCTCCTAAATCTTGAATGGGAGTTATATGCACCATGTTATATCCAACTTCTTTAGCAGTTCTCAGTCTACCTTCCCACTCATTGAAGGGGCCCAGACTCTTAGCCAAATACGTGACACACAAAATGCTACCCAAAGGAAGTGGCTCATTTTGGGGACCAAAAGTCAATTCAGGATCCACCAGAATGTAGCCAGATCCACTTGGCTTTTGTATATCTCTGAAAAGGAATATTAAAATGTATTCATTTAAAGGAAACAGGGGTTATTGCAACTAATTTTTTTTGTAGTTAAATGCACTAAATTATTTCTCAGAACATTTTCATTAAAAAAATAATCAAAACTTTTAATAGAACAATTCAACATTAAATCTGGACTTATAAATCCATAAATGTTTAAAATCTGAACAATTGAACAAACTATAAAATAGTTAAGAGTTAATTATTAATTATAATTATTGTTATTTGTGAATGGCTACTAATAGAGTTTAATTTTAAAAGGCATTAAATATTGTTGTAATGGGAGAAGCTTTATAAGAATTGAAATATGCAAATATAACCTACAAATTCGATCGATACTTGAAAATTAATTATGATTAATCTTTAAAACAAAACACATGGTGGGCAGAAATTCAAAAGAAAAGATAACTGCAAGTCTTGGTTTGACTGTGCATGATGCCCTTCCTCATGGATGATTTTTTTACCCTGTGTTACAAAACCATCTCTGACCATACAAGAAAATACACACATATCAGTATTGTAACTAACATAGGACGCAAGGGGGTAGCTGGGGGGGAGATTTGGGAATAACCCCCCCCCCCCGAAACTCAGAAATTTTCCTTTTTGGTTTGACCATAAAAAACCACCAAAACTCCCCATATCCCCTCCTAAAATATCAATATCTCCATCCGAAACTTTTTCCTGGCTACGCCACTGATAGGATGAAAATACATCAGCTAAGAACTAGATAATTTATTGATAAGGATTAAGGAAATGATAAGATCCATCAATTTATTTGAAGACTTACAATGAGGCCTAAAAATAGACTGATAAAGAAATAAGTCGAGTACATGAATCATCATAAAAAACATACAGAAATAGACTTTTTAAATGTACCTCTAGTCCTCTACATATTTGATAGCCAACTCTCTTTTAGTAAGTAAATATTTAAGGCTAGAAAATAAATATTGACTTTTAAATTGTCGACTTTAAAATCAAAACTACATATGCCAAGATTGAGACTTAATCCAGTGGCAAGTAAAAATTTTAGACTCATGAGAATCTTCAGAGCTGAACTGAAACTTCGTGCCATTTATTCAGTACTGAGATAGAAGGTTTAAAAAGGGGTAGCCATCCCCCAAAATAGAAGGATTTTTAATCATTTTAAAAAAAAGTGAGTCACCCCCAAATATCTTGTTCCAACTACACCATAATCTATATTGCTTTGTTTAAATAAGACAGTTGCAGAATGCTAAGAGATAGTTTATGTAATGGGTAACAATAATTCTCTCATGCTTAAACCAATTGTATAAAATAGTTCATACTTACCCTCCTTCAGGCAAAAAAAAGAAATGAAAGCTCCCAGATAATTCAAAGGTGACATCACTGTGCAAAGCAGTGTCATCTTCCTTATTCATACTTTCAGACTTCCATTTCAGTTCCCGATACTCATGTCTTTTGAAGCCATAAGCAGGATTTTCCGGATAATTGATGAAAAGTTTGGTTTTAACACCAAACAGGGTTGATCCATACTTAAATTGAAGAACAGATCCTATGAAAATTTAGGAAGTTAGGTGATGCATATTTCTGAAATTTATTTATAAACTGAGATTATGGTTTTTCTTCAAAAATTTAACTTAAATTTTAAACTTTTAGGAGCTGATGAAAAGGTTACATTGATTATAATAAAATTTAGCTAATACTTAATTAAATATTTACACTGTCTAGCATTAATTCCTCTCATTTTGATGAAATCAGATGTTTTGGAGGAATGGGCAAATGTTGAACTTTTTGACTAGGGGGAAAATCTAATTGGGTTCAATTCCGTTAAAGGTCCCACTAAATACCACCATGCTCTTTTGGTCATCCAAAAGTATAAATATTGCTAAATAATTTCAAATTAATAGATTAAAATGTTTTGTTAGATCAATAGCCGTTTAGTTTATCAATAAAAATCAGAAAAATTTGTCGATATTTGAATATATGGAACTCATAAAAACTTGGTGATATTTAGCGGGACCTTTTACAGAATTGAACCCCTAATTATAATAATAATTAGTAGATTATAATATTTTAGGATATAATATTAATTGGATCTTTATGGTTGTCAGTCATTATTTGAGCTGTGGGTAAACATGGCGGTCGGAGGACTCTTTCTAAAGCTGTTCTAAATTTTGTTATAATTTTAGGTTCAATTCTGCTAAAGGTCCCACTAAATATCACCATGTTTTTATGAGCTCCATATATTCAAATATAGACACATTTTTCTGATTTTATATTATCAATATATTTAGAATCTCTTTTAATTTTGAAAACATCACATTTCATCCGCTGAGAAGAAATATTCAATGCTGTTTAGCTGTCCCCAGGCGCCTTTTAAAGGCTTTATGAAATTAAGAGTAAGTGTTTAGTGTTAGTACTTTTAAATCGATCTTTACTTCTAAAGTGCTAAATTATCCTTTGAATCATGCATCATACCGTTTATAGAACTACCGTTAAGACGCGATGTTCTCTGTCAACTGCGATCGCGAGCGAAGTGTTTTCTCGCCAACGCGAAGCATTGGCGGGAAAACACTTCGCCAAAAAGTCGCCCAGGCCCGGATTCTTTACATTTACCAAATTATTTAGCAATATTTATACTTTTGGGCGACCAAAAGAGCATGGCGGTATTAAGCGGGACCTTTAACGGAATTGAACCTAATTTTAAATGTAAGGTACAAAATAACCAGCAAATAAATTCTAAGGAGTTCACCTTTAGATATAGTAAATAAGTTGTGCTCCAAGTGTTTTCCATCATCCAAGTGTAGCACTCGAACTCCAGACATATTGTAGAATTTTTAAATCCTCAATATGGAACTTATTATAGCATAATCTGAAATAGAAAACATCCAACAATATTTTGAATCTGAGTTTAATTTTTATATAATATGAATCTGTTTGAGGGAAAAAACCATAGAACTAGGAATAGCTTGCAAATAACCACATTATTGAAAATCTTAATAAACTTTTATTTACTAATTTTATCATACAAGAAAAAAACTTCAAGGAATTAAGATCCAAGTTTCTACTTAAACTAAGAATAAATATGAACGCAAGAATAAACAAAATTTTGGGAAGCTTTAATTTTATATAAGTTTACATTTTACGGATTTTATAAGCGGGTAAAGATTGAAATAGTGTTATTTGACAACACTCACCACCTGTCAAACTGAAACTGATGGAGAACACTATTTTGAAAATGTAAGTCACCTTTCCCAGCAGCGCCGACGTTCAGAGGTCAAAGAAAAAGTAGTAGTTACTTTAATTTATAACATCCTTAAAATTTAAATACCTGAGTTTATTGTGAAATTCCTACAAAAAAGTAAAGATTTTCTACTATTTAAGATAATTTCTGAATTTCTCCAAATAAATTTCAGTAACTCTATTGATTTAATCAAATTCTAAAAATCCTGCAATAATTTAAAGAAAAAAGGGTTTAACTGTATTCGTAACTAACTTCAAAAAATAAATAAATAAAATATTCATATCTTTTTATGATCAGATAGAATTTTTAATCTGATTTAATATTAATTTCTGCTAATAATGTATTTCATTTTGAAGTTCAGACACATTTCTTCATTTAAATATCTTAGTGGTTAAAACTACAAATAACTTGAAAACTTGTTTAAGTTCTTGTCTTCACCCCCAGGCATGTTATTCCTGATAATCAGTTTCGGTATGATCTGAATTTTTATTACACTTAATACTTTATAGTGTTCGGCAACTACTGGTCAAAAAGTAGTTAATTACCAAATAGTCTGGGCAAAAGTAGTTGTAACTACTAGTTTACTACTTTTTCTTGGAAGTAGTTGTAACTAGTAGTTGATTATTTCCCAAAGTAGTTAACTAGTCTATTTAATTTCATAAGATATTTTCCCCCAAATTTTCGATTACTTTTTCTTACTTATAGCAAAAATATCATGGCTAAAGATTTGCCAATTTTCGAAGCTCTTTTAAAACCGTTAATTTCAGCGCTCTTAATGCTTTCCTTTTAAATTTACGCCAAGCTGTAAAGTTTACTCAAAATGTTCGCATCTATCCTTTCATATTTATCCCTTTCTTCCGGTCTTACCCTCCCCATATTGCTATAAGAAAAAAGCTGCACGCGTTAATTGGAAAATTTTTCCTCTCCCTCCTTCCATGATATGATGCATTGATGCTATACCTAATTTACTTAAACAGAGCACAAGATAAAAAATAAAAAGGAAACCACAACTGAAAGGGTTGCATTTATATGTCAATTGCTGGGATGAAATATACAGTAACGGACCCTTTATCTGGCAAGCTCGGGGCCGACATCATCCCGGACTTCGGAATTTTCCGGATTTCGGGTCCGTTCCGGAAAAAACGCCATTAAAGACGCAGCTGCTTTAGTAAAACCAAAATACCCGCTGAAACGACATACTCCGTTCCAATCGTAACGGATCCAGCAAAAAAACTTCTGGTAATGGACGTGGGTCGTCGCGGCAAGAACCGATAGCAAGGCAGCAGCCGATTTTGGAACGGCCGTTTAAGCGCAGGGACAATACGATTCGGCCGCGTCGGCCTGCGCCGAATCGTCCCATTCCGTACCGAAACGATGTCACAAAAGGCACGGCGCATCCAATCGTAGCAGATCCAGCAAAAAAAACTTCCGGCAAAGCACGTGGGTCGTCGCGGCAAGAACCGATTGCGAGGCAGCAGCCGATTTTGGAACGTCCGTTTAAGGGCGGGGACAATACAATTCGGCCGCGTCGGCCCGCGCCGAATCGTCCCATTCCGCACCGAGACGATGTCGCAAAAGGCGCGCGCAACCATTGCGCGTCGCAACAGAATTTACTCACTAAAAATTCTTCAAAATATAAAAAAAACAAATTCTAAACGCGAGCCGGATTTCGGGTCCTTCCGGATTTTGGGTTCCCAGATAAAGGGTCCGTTACTGTATTTCAAGGTTGCCAAATATGAAAATGTATCCCGAAAAATGGCATTGTTAGTACATTAGTAGGCTTACCATATTTTCTCGGGGCCAACCCAGGACATATTTTTGAAATTTTTTTATTTGTTCCATATCAAAATACCAAAGATTAAAAACTAAGAAAAACTATTCAAACTTATAAACATTAAACAAAAATATCAAATTTATTTTTTCATTTAACATTACATTTTCAAAAATTGTTTGATTAACTTAATTTTTATCACAAAATTCACTGAAAGTAAGTTTTCTGAAGTAATACAGACGTTAGAAAACTTAAAAAAATGCAATTTCAATTAGTTTGGTCAGGATTTTTTCATAAAAATGTCTGGCAAATCTTAAATGTATGAAACCCCGGACATTTAGCGTCCCAGGACATTTCCCCGGACAGCTCTTAAAACCCCGGACTGTCCGGGGTAATCCCGGACGTATGGTAAGCCTAGTACATGTAACATATTTTTTTTAAAATTTTAATCTTTCAATACTTTTTGAAATAGTTGAACTTTTTGAAAGTAGTTGGAACTAGTAGTTGGTGAAAATGTAGTTAAACTACTAGTTCAACTACTCTAAACCAAAAGTAGTTGAACCACTGAGCTATAAAACAAACTGGAGTGACTAGTTAGCGTGCCGAAACCGCATCACACTGCGGAAAGGATTTCCATCTTTTTAATTTTCCCCATCTGTTAGCACAGTTGAATGCACATAAAGAAACGACCATTTTAAATTTTGCTCATAATATTTTTAAAAAAACAGGCATGGGCGGATTAAAAGGGGGAAATGCTCTTCCAACTTTGCTTCCAGCTTGCCCCGATTGCTTGAGCAATCATGGCAATTTAACCTTCCGCGCTAGCATGATCAGTCGCTTGTTACTATAGTATCGGAGGTTGTCACTCCCAGTTTGTTTTATAGCTTAGTGAGTTGAACTACTAGTTAACTACTTTTAGTTAGCTAGTGCCGAACATTATACTTTAATAATATCTTAAGTTTAAATCACCTTGTTATGGAGAACTGTTTTTAAGTACATGGACCATAAAGTAGAATACCAAAAAACGTTTTTGTTCTCTCCTTAGATAAGTTAATAGAAAACCAAGATTAAAATGGAAACTAAGATCTGAATACATGTCAGGAAATTCCGGTTAAAAGGGCTTTGACAGAGAATGGGTGGATGACCCAACATTATATTTTCAAGGTACCTCCTTACAAGTATACTTTCACATGACAAGTTTAAGAGTTGTACACCTACAAATTTAAACTTTGGTGCTAATGTGAAAAGTTTGTAACAAATGTTAGTCCCTAGTATAAGTTAGGGGGCTGCGGGTCCTCCTCCAAAAATTTTTACCCTTAAAGTAGTGTGAAAGCTTATTTATAGAATTTGTGTTAAAATCTAATCAAACTGGCTTCTTGAAAGCTACAGAATTTTCCAAAAAAGTTCTATGTAAATAGGTTAAAAATTTTAAAGGAGATTAGGTGATCTCTCTTCCTAAAATTTTTGAAAGTAACCTCTTAAAATTAGTGTTTTTTAATTTATTTAGCGACACATTGGAGTACCACCAAAAAGGACCACCCTTTGAAAGTGACATGATTTTCAAGAAATAAAACAGTAATAATAGACATGAAAATTTAACCCATAAAAACTTTTTAATCTCGTATGAGACCATGTGGGTTTCATTCAAAGAGGACCCTCTCATTGTAAGTTGTGAAATTTTCTAAGGAAAAAAGTATAGAAATTTATCTTATTTTTTTTTGGGGGGGGGTAGACCCTTAAACTCCCTCAGGTACAGCCTGGACTTAAGTACAAAAGGTTTTCACTAAACAATATGTATAAAATATAGCTTTTTAAATTCCTGAACTTCCGTTAAGTTCAGTTTTCATTAAATAATTCATAAATTTTAATTTTTATAGACTAAAAATACTTTTCTTTATTCTTTCTTAAGGCATGTAATCTTAACTCAAAAATGAATTATTAACTCTCAAATTGAAGCTATAGTAAAACAGTAAAACTCTCCATTTAAATTCAACTTTAAAAGTTAAAAATGTTGATATGTTAAACAAGAACAGCTTTTGGTACTTTTCCGTTAGCCAGGCGCAAGCAAAAAATCACCATTAAAAGTCACAAAATCATTCATTAATATTTGTAGTTGAACTTATTTTGCTAACTATTAATTAATATTTGATTACAGTTGAACATTTTTGACTTTTATTCCGTTGGCAACATTTGCGCCCGGCTAATGGAAAAGTACTCAGCTTTTTATTGTAATTAGCTGATTCTGTCTTGGATATATTTCTTTTCCTGTTTATCAATAAAAGGCAAAGAAAGCTACCTTTCAGGTATACTACCTACAGAAACTCATTTTTTAGTAGATATACATATTTTCCTGCTCTACATTGGGGTGGGTCAAAAAACTTACAGGTAGCACTTATTTTTGGCCTTATGGTTTCTATAAAACTTGTAAGAAGTTTAAGCTCAATATGACAATTTCTTCTGCTGCTGCATTGCACCCAAGTTTGGAAAAACACTTTTGGAAGGATATTTTTTCTAATCTGTTTGCAGTTGGTGTGGAATTTTGATCAAAAAGCTTCAGAAAAATTAAGTTCAATCGACAGTTCCTTCCGCTAGCAACTTGCATCCTAGGAAGAAACATTATTTTATGTTCTAGATAAATAAATAAAGAAACATTATTTTTGAAAAAAAAATCTGAAATCAGTTTTGAAAAATTTGCTTGTTAGAGTGGATGTTAGGTCAAATTGAGAAAATTTAAGCTCCATCGACAGTTTCTTCCGCTAGTAACTTGCATCCTAGGAAGAAACATAATTTTGCATCCTAGATAAATAAAAGCAGAAACACTATTTTTGAAAAAAATAAATAAAAATTTGTTTGTTGTTAGAGTGGGTGTTAGGCCAAATGGATTATACATTCAGACTCGGCAGGACAATAATTTTCCTGCTTTTTACATGCATCCCAAATTAAAATTTTGTTGATCCATTTTTGGGTTTAGGTCAACACAAGGAAAAAAAATTGTAGAGTATTGAGCTAATAATTGTTTTTTAATAAATGTAGCAGCTAATCCAGTTGTATCCAAGCTGAAAGGTTTTTTATACATCTTATTGAAGACGCTTTGCCAAAAATCTGCATTCCCTCTAAGCGGATTTTGAAGTTTTGTTTTCCAACATGGCTTATACTTTGATCTTTAGATACCAATATTCAACAAATGGGGGTCCATGGCTTGAAACTAAAAACGACCTGCAAGTCTTAACAAATAGGGAACTACTGCTGCCTATAGACGACAAATTAATCAATTATTGCATTAAGTATTTAACATAGAAAATTTTATAGCGAGTTCATAACAATAAAATAATCTTTCTACTAATGATTAGTAATTTGGTACTTTTAGTAACTAACTTAATTGAAATATTTATTTCAATTGTGCATGGTTCCTTTATAAAATTATTATATGTAGTATGTAAGTTGATCTGTTTACTGTGTTAGGCAAATATATCTTTCATGTTGAATTATTTTTAATTCAGACCCAATTTACTTTCAGGTTTTTATCAATGCTTTCTTCCCAAGTGAAAGACCTGAAAAAGTAGTGACTTCTCTGTAAATTCAATGTCATGCTTGCCTGATTGTGGCTGTCCTAAAGGAGTCCAAGAAACAGCTGTTGAAGGCGATATTGCCCATGACGAATCATCTTACAGGCCTTTATCCGAATCAATACCGCTTTTACCCAAGGATACCACCATGATCACTTATGAAGCAGATGCATCTCAATATGCTCTTTTAGCAATAATAGGAAAGGGATTAAAAGGTGCAGCCACAATATCTGCTGCTCAGCATATTCCAACTGGACAGAAAGTTGCAGTACGTAGAATAAATCTGGATTCAATTTCAGATGATGTTACTTACATACAAAAAGAAATATTAGTTACTCGTCAGCTAAGGCATGAAAATCTTTTGCCATATTTCTGTTCTTTTGTATATCACAATGAAGTATGGGCCGTCATGCCCCTTATGACTTTTAGATCTACTCAAGACATTATATACTCCAACTTCTCTGATGGACTTCCAGAAATTGCTATTGGGTGGATTCTGCGTGATGTTCTTTCTGCTCTAGAGTATGTTCACAAAAGAGGCTACATTCATAGAAGTGTGAAAGCAAGTCACATTTTAATTTCGTCTTCTGGTAGAGCACTTTTATCTGGGTTGCGATATTCGTGTAACGTAATAAATAATGGAAAATGGCAAAATTTCATCCACTCTTTTCCTCCAGACTCTGTCATAAATTTGAATTGGCTCAGTCCTGAGTTATTAGAACAGAATTTGATGGGTTATAATGCCAAATCAGATATTTATAGCTTAGGAATCACAGCTTGTGAGCTGGCTAATGGCATAGTACCTTTTGCAGAAATGCCTCCAACACAAATGTTGCTAGAAAAATTGCAAGGTTACCATCCAAGGCCTTTGGATGCTCGCACTTACTATGACAATGATGAAGAAACACAATCACAAAGTAACTTAGGTGATGCCTATCGCATGCGTCAGTTTTCAGATTCATTTCACATCTTTACCGAGTTATGCTTGCAGCGAGATCCATCAAAGAGACCTACAGCTTCTCAGCTTTCAAGGCATTCATTTATCAAGCAATGTAAGAAGACTAACATAGCTTTGCAGGATATTTTAGCTATGGATACTCCAATGTCTGATCATTCATCTCCTCCAAAAGATGACGGGGACAAATATACTCTTGAAGACAGCATGCATGATCTAACTATTAATGATCCCTGGAATTTTGAAACCTGATGGCAATAACCAAATTAAGTGTAAATAGAATTTATTAATGAAGTGTTTAGGTTACATTTTGTATAGAAATTGGAATATTATGTCCTTGGAAAAATGCTCTAGTACTCAGCAGATTTATCTGCTCCTGTAATTATTTCATTAAAGTTATTTATATATTTCACATTGTTATATCTCAGTAATAGGTTCTAAAATAGTAATTTAAATTTGTTTCATTTTGAGTTCATATTCAGTATTGTTTCATATTTTATGCCACAAAAACTTTCTTATTGCTTCAAATAAAAAAAATATCTACATTTAAATACTTATCCAACTTAATTTCTCCCACAAGTACTATCTGATTGTTGAATACAGGCCTAGAAAGTTTCAAGTAATTTTATATATTTATTTAATATTAATTAGTTATTAAGGTATATTTTCAGACTAAGGTTTATTTTCCTTCAAAGTTGAGTTTAAACCAAGCAATTTTAAAAATTGGCTGCTCACTTACTAGTTGTCTCCCATTAGTCCCAGTGCATTTCTATTGCACTGCCACGTTGTTGCCAATTTTATTTACACTAACTATAGTCATGGTCATTAACTAGGTTTGGAAATATTATTTTCTTAATGCAGTAAATAAAGCATTCCAAAAAAAGCCATACATTATAATTTTATCAGAAATTATATTGCTTTAAAAGGCCTTTTGTTTTACATAGTGAAAATACTGTACTATATAAAGATTCTGTTAGGCAACAAAACATATCGCTACATAAACTTCAATAATACCCAAGGTATATAAAGTAACAAGGTAGGCTCATAAGTGACGTCACCCAGGATATAAAATAACGGACCAATCAATGACGAGCATATCAGCCAATACAACGCCATTGCAATGCAACATATCGTAGATACATCAGGATTAATTGGATCGATATTATTGAAATTCATTATTTAGTTTATTTTAAAACTTATGAATACAATCACCCACTTATTTAAAAAAATTAGTATAAAAATATTAAAAAAGATAATTAAAGTGACAGACGATTTTAAGAATACTATTTCTGCATCTCAAATAAAAATAAACAAGCTGACTGGACTGTAAAAGGATCATTAAAGGTAAATGCACTAAAATTTTGAATAAATCCATTATTAAATTAAATTAATTGGTTCTTAGATTTTAGCTCATTGTTTTCCATATTTTCAAGTACTTGATTTATTTAGATACTGAATATTTTTTGTTTTAAAAATCTAAACTGCTTCCATACAATGGATATTCAAGTTTGACATAGCAGAACAGCGATATTAATTTTATAACAAGAATGTTCTGAAAAGTTTTCATGATTGAATATTTGCTTAATATTTTGTTTTCTTTGTATCAGCAGCTGTTTTAATTTCATTTATAGTAATTAGTATAGTTAGTAATTAAAATCAATAAGCAGAGAGATTGAAGCACATCGTTGTAGAGCTCAAGGTTCACATTTTTGATCGGCTATTATTGAGTTAAAATTATTGTTCTAATTCAAAACACTTGATAACCTATAAACATGTTCGTTATTGTGTCTAGTGTAAACTGTTTTAAAAGTTTCTTTGGCCCTTATTTTAATAAAAATCACCAAAAATAAGCATTTTCCCATGCTGTGAATAGGAAATATATCCTGGGTGACGTCATTTTCAAAAGCCACGCCTTTTTCGCCGGAAGAGCATACCTTGTTAGTTTATATACCTTGAATAATACCTAAACATTTTCTGGAATAGAAACTAGCTTTTAGCTACAGATAGGGCATGTTTTGCCCATGAACTTAAGAAACTTGGTTTGATTTATCTTTAAAGGTTTGCTAGGTGAAAGTGCACCTACTCAAAGACAGTGTTTGAAAAAGGGGAGAAAATCCAAACTTTTTTTAAGTAAAAAATAGCTTTTAAGTATGTCCATTTAATTTAGACATTCTAATAAGTACTAGCTAATAAATTTATTTCTTAAATGTGATACATAGCTATTTAATAGCTTTGTAAACTTAAAATTGGAAAAAAAATTAACCAATTAATTAATTGTCACGAAAAAAATCTTAAGTAGGCCCAAAGATATTTTTACCATAAAGAATTTATAAAATTGTATTATAAAGTTAAAAGCAAGTGCTTGAAACTCTTAAAATTAGAAAAATTCCTGAGGATTCATTATTAAATTCTACAAACTGAAGTTTCAAAGTAAAATGGACAAATGTGCTTATCAAACAATTTGGAGGATATTTGTTTTTTTTAAATTCCCTTAATTTACATATGTTTCTTTTTCCATTTGATAAGAATAGCAAAATTACATAAGACCATAATGAGTCTGCACAAAAATGAAAATAAAATTAAAAAAGTCAGAAATTATCTAAACTGATTTTTAATAAATTTATATTCAGAATGTTGTTTTCCTGGGTTGTTCTATTTCATTTTCATAAATTTAACTATTCTGTTTATGTATATTCTGAAATTCAATTGAAGCATTTGGAAGTGGGAACCTAACAATGTTTGTGTAAGAAATTTAATACAAATTTATTTGGACTTATGATGCCTATAAACTTCTGAAAATAGGAGGAAAACTTAAAAAAGTCAAATTTTCAGAATTTAAAAAAGGTATATATGTTACCGCTAAAGTTGATAATTAGTTAATCTGAAGAATACCTAGGTAAACTTAAGATTAACTGATTTCTGTCGTTAATGTGCGGATTTTTGAGTTTTTCGCATTTTACCTAGGGAATCTACACTATAACGGCCTCTTGATCGTTAAAGTTCAAAATAGTTTGTTTCGTTCAATACTTTCTGTTAAAATGTTGAGGTGCTTACTGCGCCATGCGCTTACCCCTGCGCAGTTGGGTTTCAATACGTAGTTTGTTGTCATATTTGGTGTTTTGATTTCAAATTTAGAGCGTAGCACTGGTAGTTGTCATGTTGAATGTTAAAACAAAATAATACAAGCAAGTAAGTACTGTAAATTTACATGATTAAGTACCGTATATTACTACTAAAACGGGTATTTTGAAACAATTGTGTTGAAGCTCTGACTTCAGAGTGACAGAGATTTCTTTTAACGAAAGCAAATGTCCCAGCTGTTGAAATATCTTTTCAACAAACGTTAATTCAACAATCGCTGGAACCTGGGCAAGGGTTTAACATATGTAATCGATCGCGAATCCTAGCAATAGTTCAGTGCAGGCTGCCAGCCGATTACACCACGCTTTCATTAAGATTTGCTAGTTTAAGTGCTCATTGAAATACGCTGTCAAATCGAGATCGAAAACCACAATTGATACAAATCTCAGTTGGTACTTTAATATTCTATTATTATTGTTTTTATATTCTAGTTTTAAAATTGCTATTTCATTACTATTTTTGTGGGATTTGCGTGTTTTGTGTAATATGAAAAAAGTACCGATCCCCCTTTTTTGATTCGTCATTGTTACTGTTTACCCCCAAAACGAGTTTGGTTATAGTTAGGGCAGGGGGGTTTGGGGGGGCGGCAGCCCCCCCAACCTCCTTAAACTTTTTATAAAATAAAATAAAATTTTGTACTTTAACGGATCACCCTTGTTAATATGTAAAATAACTGATTACAGGTAGTATGCAGATTAACGAGTGTCTAGTCGGTAGGGTGCAGAATACCTAGGTAATTTCAAGATTACCCAGGTAATCTTAGAAATTGAAAAAAAATTCGCTCTTTAACGGATCACCCTCGTTAATCTGCATATTACCTAGGTTATCTGTAAATTAACTGATTTCCGGACTTTAACTGTAACATATAAAAGCCGAAAATCCAAACAAAAACTTCAAAGCCTGATGAGTTTGAAAAAAATGTTAACTTAAAATGTTATTTTGAACATGTTCATTATATGAAATATGACAAACGAGTCATAACCAATAATCATAAAGTAAAGCTGTAATATGGATTGGAGTATTATCTAAGTGATTGGGTAATATCTAAATGTATTGGAATGAGTGATTGGAGTAATATCTAAATGTACTTTATAGAAAATACACCAAATAAAAATCAATTATTTATTTGCTTTCGTAACAATTAGCACACCATCACCATTTAGTGATATTCAAATTTACACTAGACAATTAACTCTTTTAGAAAGTAATTAGTTAATTTCTATCAAGAAATTCATTTATATAATACAAGTATACTATTTTTGGAACATTTTAATTATAAAACTCAATAAGAAAATATCAAATTACAAGAAAAAAAATTAACATATCAAAAATTGGACCAGTAGCTATATAATAAAAGTTCTTAAAATTTTTTTCAGTGGAGATTCAGTTCGAACAGGTGATTATTTGTTCCAATCTCCGAAGGCATTGATTCCCTTGTTTTCAACATCTGATCTCCCATTGGAAGTGACAACCGTTCCATCTTTTTTCATGATGACCAGTGTGGGAATACCTTGCACTCCAAATTTTGTTTTGAGTTGGCTATAAGATAGGATGTAAGATTATTAAATAATTACTTTTCCACAGGGCCAATTCAGTACCAAAAAAGTTTAGTTTTCTTCCTTTAAAATTCACTAGCATAAGTTAATAAAGTAATTACAGAAGTAGATATTCATCTCAAAACTATGTAATTAATCATGATTAAGTTTAAAAATTACACCTATAAGAAAAAGAAAGAAGTAGAAACATTTATGGCACTTAAAATGTATTTAAAATAAAACACTTAAGCTTTTTTAAAACAGTTTACTGACACTCCCTTTTGCCAAGTCAATTTGAAATACTACTTAGTTTTTTCAATTCTACACACAAGTTTCCTTTATACAAGTATATAAGAGGGGGTGCCCCCTCTGAAATTCTGACTAGATGAACCAAAATGAGTTGAGTGATCTTAAAAACAAGAGCTGATGTGCAAAAATGGATGTCATTCTGAATCAGGAGGTCAAATATATACAAAAACAGTTCCAAGATTCCCGACACCAAAATGTAGGCTGACCATACCAGTGCTATATGAGCTGGTTGGGATGAAAGTGGTCTAAGTCCACTGAACTTCGTTTTGTGTAATTGAAGGTTTTCTAAAAACATCTCTAAAAAAATCAGGATTGCTTATAATTTTACTTTCTGGGGTGGATTTGTCTCTAGTCATGGATACAATTTTTGCTGCGGAACAACTTTTATCAAATTTCAACTGAAAGTGCTTTAAATTGACTTTAATGGACTTAGACCACTTTCATCCTAACAGATTGTCGGGTTTCGGTACGAAGATTGTTGTTGGAATGTGTTGGGATGTAATAAATACGACTTCACGGGCGACTGGTTTGCACAAATTTGATTTTATTGTTCTGTTCCATTGATTTTGATGCCTAGTTTACGAATATTTTAGGTTGCTTGACCACTGGTCAAGGTTACCCTATAAGGCTAAGAATCATTATAAAATAAATGTTCGAGTTTCAAATTAATATTTTGTAACCCCTATTGTTATAACATGTATTTTTGGTTCTGGTTGACCATTGGTCAGTCCGGTCAACCTTTTGCTACTTCTATACTTTGGCACTGAAGAAGGTCATTTATGGGCTCAAACCAAACGCCTTGAGACGGGTAACATTTTGGTCTTGACCACTGGTCAATACTACTTGACCAGTGGTCAATCTACTTCTTCTACCCCCATATAGCTTTCCTGATCTTCTCTTTTTGTCTCTAACATTGTAAGCATCATTGCTTATGAAGATATTGTTAAAATAAAAAAATATTTAATTTCACAGAAGTATTGGCTAGTGATAGTCGATAGCAACTTGAATTAATCAGAACCCAAAAAAATCCTTATAAAATTATGCATTATGTTACCAAAAAGGTAGCTTCACTCAGGTTTTAAAATGAAAATCTAGTACCATAAACGTAAATTTAAACCTTATAAAAATTAATACATTTATCTCAAAATCAACATCAGTATCTAAAGCTACTAGCATAAGCATTAGCATAACCGACTGTAGTTTATATAGTATAATGGATGCTAAAAAACTTACATGATGTGTCTGTAATAAGTTCGATTCGATGTTTGAATCCTCTGTATTAGCCACGGCCCAGGATGATTAAAAGACCACAACTTTCCCGCCTAATTGAATAAAGCGCGGATATGTTTTCGGATATTTTCTTACAAAAAGGGGTCAGCCAAAAATATGTAATCGATGTTTACAAAAGAAGCCTTTCTCTTTAGTAAACAGAATTCAATTGCTTAGAGATCCCCCATTCCTGCAGCTGGCGTTAATGACCTTGATTTTTCTCCTCACACCGTACGGAACGGGCGAATGGACTAAGACCACTTTCATCCTGACGAAAAGTGCTGTTTCGATAAGGAGCGATTTTTTGAGTCGCTGTGTAGGGCCGAAAATTTAACATTTCGCTTAACCAACCACTGCACTAAATAAAGGACCTAAAACTCTATCCAAATCCACACTTAACTCAACTTTTGTAATTTGTGGACTTAGACCACTTTCATCCTGACCAGCTCATATGCTTGCACTGGATGGGCTAAAATAATTTTGGATCCTCTCCTTCAATGCAAAAATCTGATTATGACATTTTTTATATTTGAGCTCCGAAATAAATTTCTAATATGTGTCATCCAATGAGTCGTTTAATCAAAGACTGAAGGTGGAGGAAAGATAGTTTAAGGCTGTATTTCCTTTTTCTTAACTAATGGAAAATTTACCCAAGGTAAATAATATGCATGAAATTACTACCAAAAAGTTGTAATAAATTTAATGTTATGATACAAAATTTAACAGATAAATTTCATGTTATTTTATACTGCACTTCAAATGATTACAAGAATACGAATGTGGGGTGTTTGATGCATCCCCACGTAACAGAAAGGTTTGAGAATCATCCAGCGTTAATGTAGAAATTTATATAGGAAAACCTTATTGAAAAAGGCTACTGCAATAAAAGGTGCATTTTTTAAATTAAAAAAACAAGTTTGAAGTATATAATAATATAGTTAGTACTATAGATTACTAGGGGAGACCGGGGAGAGGGATGGGACATTTTTTACAAGAATATTTTTAAAAAATTCAGTTTTCCTTGTATGATTTGAAACCTTCAAAATAACATCTTGAAACATTTTAACATGTTTAAAAAATATAACCAATGTGATAGCAAATAAAACTAAGATTTATAAACGAATTAAATTATGTCTAAAACTGTCCCATCCCACCCAGGGGTGGGATGGGGCAGTTTTTTTAATTAAAATTTACGATTAACTTTTAAATATATGATTAAAAACCACAAAGATGGAAGTATTTTACACATTTTAGATTTATTACAAAAACATCAGTTATTTTACCCGGACCTGGAAAAAATTGTAACCTTCCCCCAAACTTAATCATATTTACCCAAACCTTATGTATTGCTCCTATGGAGCTGGCATGGGCTTCCCCCAAACCAAGTTAGGGCACTTTTTCCAGGTCCGATTTTACCCTATATTTACTTTGAAAAATCTAACATAAGTGAAAAATACAAAAAGTTAAAATTCTTCTTTATTCTAAAAAATATGTTTTCAACTGCTGCAAGACTAAACAGTTCCAAAACTATCTAAAGAATTGTATGCAATAGCTTGTATTTAGGGACTGAGAGGAATTGGGCCTGTCCCATCCAACCAAAGTCATGGGGTCCACCCCGGTAGCAACAGTTTTAAAAAAATAGGTTCTTACAAAAGAACTGTGGCTTTTAGGCTTACAACTATTTATTCATGAAGAATACATTATTCCGTTTAGAAAACAATATAAACCTTTAAGAAAGCAACCAAGAATCAGATTGAAAATTCACTATGAAAAGTGTAATAGTTACTTTTGCTAGAGTGAAACCATCTTTTTCATTCAGAAACTTGTAAGAGCTTGCAACTAAAATAGTTACAGCAACAAGTATGAAGCCATGGTGGCTTCACCTGGTGGAACACTCAAAAACTAATTTTATTTTTATAAGATTTATTGAAGGTGTTCCATCCCTGCCCGGTCTCCCCTACATACTTTTTCCAGATACTATATGCATTTCTCAGTTATGCAAAGCAATTATAAAATTGATAAATATATAAACACATACTCAGCCATGGGGGATCCATAAGGAACTGCATGCCAGTCTCCATGAGCCTCATTCATGTAATCAAAAAGAGCCTCCTCAGAACGGTCAGATGAAATAAAAACAATTTCAAAAGGAAGGCCTTGTTCTTTAATTTCTTCATAGAAATCTGCCAGGACTCTAGTGAACATACGACATGGAGGACACCAGTGGGCTGAGAAGTAGAATCCAACTATTTCTGCTGCTTTTGTTACATCATCAGCTGAAACAGATTCTTTATTTTTGTTCACAAGTGAGTTGCCCTTAAGAACCTCCATCTGTAGAAGAATAAGTTTTCACTCAATTACTTATTGACAGAAAAAAGCCCAAAGAGGTAGACTACTATCTAAATGCAGTTACATATAAATGATAAGTGAGAAAGGAAGTTGACAGTGCACTAGACAGGAAGCTGCACCTTAAAAAGGAGGAACATAACAAGAGCTCGTTCCATTAGTTTAAAGGCACTTTTATCAATAGGACTAAAATAAATCATAGAGTTTGGTTGAAAGACAGTTCATTTTTTTAAAACACTAATAAAATATAAGAGTTTAGGGGATCATTGTATAGTAAAATTTTAACTCTAGTCAACAATTTTAAAAATACCTTAAATTATAATATTTAAATTAATAAATTACAATGGGAGCCTTGACCCACTTTTATTTATTTACTTATCACTGCCTACCCTATATTGTTGAGAATCAATTATTTTTTTCATTTCAAACTCTTCATTTTAAAACAATTCTGATTTCCCTACAGAACTAAGAATAAAAAAACTACTAAAAAGAAGTTTATACAATAATACATTAATAAAAGAATTTTCAAAATAATTACTTATTATATAGGTACAATTTAATTTTAGATAGTTCAGTTATGAAATACCTACATTTTATATCAATGCATTACTCATAGTCAAAGAAAAGTAATCTTAATTAATATTATCAATATTACGCAACTCTCATATCACATCCATTTTCAAGTACTACTATAATAAGTCCAAGTCTAACCAGTATATCAATATCAGCCTTTAATTAATGTTTGTAGCTATTTTAGGCTCACTGATAAAATTTCAACTCAGACTTTCAATGATAAAGAAAATGATGTGAAGTGGTCCAGATCTAGTGCTTATAATCTAAATCAGTTGTTTCCAAACTATTTTGGTCATGGAACCCCCAAATTTGTTGCCAAAGATAGCGGAACCCTGAATATATTTTTTAATCAATGACTTTAAAATTTAATATCTGATTAAATGAAACCAGGCGCGGAAATACCGGCAGAACGGTGTCGCCAGTACTTCATCAGTGGTATATTTCGCCTCCTGATTATACTCTCTTCTCCATGGGAGGGGGAAGAGAGTAAAACACATTTGAAGCTCTAGCACGGGTCCAAGGGAGGGGGCACTTTTCCAGACAATCACCTTTACAGTTTGGCAAAACTGTCAAATTCTTGGAGATTTTCTATAAGTGTCACGCAAGATCCTCTTGTGGTACCGCTGGGGGGTGTGGGGGTCATCCTCCAGAAAATTTTTGAAATTTGACTTGTAAAAGTAGAGTGTTAACTCATTTTGAGAAGCTTTTTCGGTTCAAGGGGGGACTTTTCCGAATCATTACCCTTTATCTTATGACAAAAAGTATCAAAATGTTGGGGATTTTCCAAAAAAGTATCATGCAAGATCCCCTTGTGTACAGTGGGGGGTCCTTCCCAGAATAAATTTTGAAATTCGACTGGTAAAAGTAGGGTTTTAACTCATTTTCAGAACCTTTTGGGTCCAAGGGGGGCGGCACTGTCCATTCTTATTTTTTTATGCCATTCTTATTTTCTTTAATGAAATAAAGTTTGTCACATGGAACCCCTAAATTTTTTCGTGGAACCCCTGGGTTCCATGAGACCCACTGATCTAAATATGAAACCCAATGGTCTAAATATGAAAATGTTAGTGTGGGTCAAACCTCCCATGTTTCCCCTACATGAAGTTGGTTCAAACAAATGGATAAAATTACAAGAAGGGACAAAATGACATGCACTTTCACCCAAGGTCAATTATACACTTTTAGTTAAGTAAATAATTAAAAATCAAAATATAAAATTTCCTTCTCTTGTCCTCTAAAGTCAACGAAGCGGAGAAAAAACATTTGGAATCATTACAATTACATAATTGTTGTATCTCATTACCGTAATAGGCGCTTCAGCCAAAAGAACCGACAATAGTCAGCCAACAATGCTACTACGAAGATTTCGTTGGGTTTTTCCCAATTGCATAATATTTCTATGCTGGTTAATTCGTGTTGCCTCGAAAACACAAATAAACTTAAATACTTACAATTCAAATCACTAGTGGGGAATACTTTGTGGAAAATAGGAATAAATTCAAATGATTTTCAAAATCTCACTTAACTAAATTAAATTTACAAGCACATGAAACGAAAACTAGGTTCGCAACTCCCGTCTGATTCGATTCGAATTCGAAAACAACAAATCATTCGTCATTCGAAGTACCAATGCCACCTAGTATTTAATTCTTACATTTAATTCAATTAATTTTCCCAGTTAAGAAGCTGATTGTAATTATTTCAGTTATAACTTTATTATGTTACATATATTTTTTCAATTTTATTTTCTGTTCTAAATACGGAAAGCGATGGAAAGTATTCTCTTGCCCCCCCAGAACCACTTATGTAAATAGAACTAGAGAAATGGCAACAGTTCTGATTAGAAAGAAATCGTCAATTTTCATTTCTGGCTGCTGTTGATTGTTGCTGTTGTGCTTGCTTCCCTTGTTTACATACGGATTTAAGGATGTGGAATTGACTGTTAAAAGTAATCTAAGGCATTAATTTGGAAATACGAATGAATCTATTCTTAATTGATATAATTCATAGTCTTTGGTGCTAAGATTTAGCAAAACTTCGGTACACCTTTTGAATATGTAAGTTGGAACCTCTCCCCATTGAAACTTCATTTTTACTTTATAGAATAACCCTTAAATTATACTGTAACTTATAAATTTGTTTACTTTGTTATATTTATAGGTTTATTGGTTACTTTTATTCATTGTAACTTTTCGTGTGAAGTGCTAATTAGCCATTTAGTTAGATGTCCGGCGTTTGATTTTCACTCAGAAGCATAGGTGACAAATTGCCGACACTTTGAATTAGGGTTGGATCCTAGCAGAGCCCACACCCTTGCCAAAGTTGGCAATAATTCCGCCATTTTGGTAACCCTACTTTAATACACTAGATGGTGTTTGGCGCCATCTTGTTCTGGTTTGGCGCTTTATATGGGTTTGTCGCCAAGGGTGTGGGCTCTCCTAGGATTTTACCTGAATTAGTAACGATAAGATACCTAGTTTTCAGATTGTAATTAATGCAGGGTGTCCACGGCTTAAATCTAGAAGTGGGTTCAAACGCCAAGCGAAGTAGTAGCGCCAAAGTGCGCCTAGGTATCAAAGTGAAGTTGGCGACTAAAAATTCGCCAAGAGGCGCCGACCCGAACCCACTTCTAGATTTTGGTAAATGAAGCGAATCTGGCCCCCAAGCTGAATTGGCGATTTTTTTTGTCGCCAAGTGGAAAACCGATGGCATCCGAGCATTGAATTGTTATTTGGCGTTGAAAATCTATGGGCCAGATTCGCTTCATTAACTTAGATTTTTACCGGTGTCCACTGAGGCACCTTGGAAAGCCCCTGAATAGCTTTTACTACCTCTACCTCTCACAAGGGGACGGCAAGACCTCGGAAACGGACTTCGGGTTCAAACTTGGTAGGTTTGTAGTACACCCCAAGGATATCCTATCCTGAAAATATTACGACGCACTATCCAGTAGTTTCCGAGAAAACGCCCCCCAAAGTTTTACCCATTAGTTTAAATATTTAAATAATCTTCCCTTGACAAGACCCTAATAGCTCAGTCGGTATAGCGTTAACGCCCCAAAACTGAGGGACGTAGGTTCGAATCCACCTACTCGCTTTTTTTTCTTCTCTTTTCACTTCTTAAAAGTTATTTAAAATCCATTTTTTACCTTTACAGAAAACAATTTTTTACATCGATTTAAATAAATACTTTTTATTTTAAAATAATATGATAGTTCAATTAAATATGAATGAAATGAATATTTTATAAACCTTAATTATTAGAAAACTCTGGAAACTTTAAAATAATAACTTACAAAAACCTAATCATTTTCCTGTTACAGCTAGTTAACACTATTTAAAAGCACGAAATTTTCAAAATATTATTTTTCTTTATCAACAAATCTTTGAAATAAACTCGGCAATTTAAAGAACATTACCTATAAAACAGCGTTTTCTTCTTCTAATAATAAAATATCTTTTGCGCAGACGAAAACAAAACTGCAAGGAATAGTTTCTGAACTATTTAATTATTGTCAATATTATGTACTGACATTTTTAGCAGAATTGTTAATATATATTTTTTTAATAATGAGACTTGGACGTATTGATTTGAAACGGCATAAAAATACAGAAATACATCATTAAAATCATTACAAGTACATAGATTATTATTCTGAAAATTTTTCAATGTTGGTTTTAAAAGCATAAACATAAATATTAATAAGAAAGAAATGACATTTAATTTATCAACCGAGAAAGAGGCGAGCGTTTTTTTTAAAGCGTTGAAGTAATCAAGTAATTTTTATAATACAGAGCTCAAATTAAATTTTAAATATTAATTTGTGGTTTAATTTTAATATTTCTCAACTGGAATTTCATATGCAAACATAATTTTAAAATACAACTTCAATTTTAAAAAATAACACTGTTTTCTGAAATGAATTTTAAATAATTTTTAAAAAGTGAAAAGAGAAGAAAAAAAAGCGATCAGGTGGATTTGAACCTACGTCCCTCAATTACTGGGCGTGTACGCTACCGACCGGGCTATTCGGCTCTTGCTAAGGGAAGAGTATTTAAATATTTAAACTAATGGGTAAAACTTTGGGGGGCGTTTTCTCGGAAACTACTGGATAGTGCGTCGTAATATTTTCAGGATAGGATATCCTTGGGGTGTACTACAAACCTACCGAGTTTGAACCCGAAGTCCGTTTCCGAGGTCTTGCCGTCCCCTTGTCAGTGTTGAAAATAGTATGCCTTTTAATTAATCATTTTTATTGTATGTGTTATTGAATGCATAATATTAAAACAAAATTATGTATATTTCAGATTAAATTTAATCAAAATGGCTGTACATTCGGCTCCACCAAAGAGAAAGGAGATTTACAAATATGAGGCTCCATGGACTGTATATAGTATGAATTGGAGTGTTCGTCAAGATAAAAGATTTAGACTTGCTCTTGGGAGTTTTATTGAAGGTTATGAAAACAAGGTCTGTTTTTTGTAAATATGATATTATAAATTATTAAATTTTGATACTGCAGAACCAACGGCAGTAAAAGGTTCATATGCTTTTGACAGACGATAAATTATTTCAGAGGGGAGAAAGAAAGAAGCTGAGGGGTAGTTGATCAAAAGAGGAAGAGACATATGGTTGCTCACTGGAAGACGCTTTGTCTTAATTTCCAATGTATTGGAAGCTGAGATGAGTTTGTGTGGTTACAATTATATTTGTCTTTCAGACAGTCCCGAGGTGGTTGATCGTAGTAGCATTGCCAGAAGGGGATTTTGGGATACATCTCCTAGGATATTTTAGGGTTTTACGGATTGATTGAAAAATATTACGGATTTTGTGTTTTTGTCCACTGAACTATCCGTGAAAACGCAGAACACTCGTGACATAAACGATTTTATCTAATTTTATCTTTTTACTTCAAAACCAGATTCCTTTACTAATCCCTGTCCTTACGATTTTCTCAATTTTGGCCCTTTTATTGTATGAAATTTGGCTTATTTGCAAGTCATTTACAGATTTGCCAGCGAATCTTGACATGCGCTCACCGCTGACCCATAAAGTTTCCTTATTCTTGTGTTTGGTTCTCAATGCAGAAAAACAACTTAATAACCAAGATTGAAATTTGCGTTGAGGTTTTTCAGGCTTGTTAACGCGGAAAGCTTCAAGTTGTAGTTTTGTAATGTTGCGCAAAAAGTTTTACACATGCAAGCTTTCAAAAGTTGGCAAGTATGCATCTCCCCCGAACTTCTGATAATGAGTTGTGTTTAAGGGTAAGGTAATGCCCCGATTCACTAATAAATGATTAGTGTCGGAAAGGTAACAGAGGCAGGGCCGTACTTAGGCACATGCAACATGTGCTGTAGCACAGGGTGGCAAAATTTTAGGGGGCGGCAGATTACAACAATTCTAAATGCTCCATACTATAGACCAGCGGTTCTCAAACTTTCTATCGTCACGGACCCCTTTATGTAGCAGTCAGACGTCGTGGACCCCCAACATTTTAAACACCAAAAGCCGTAACCAGACTTTTGTTTTGGGTTTTAGATTAATTAAAATTAGTTTATATAAATCATAATAAAATTTTACAATTATTACTCAAGAGGCGTGTATAGATGTTTATTTCGGGAGGGGACAAAAATTATTCCTCAGCCCCCTATGTATATTTCATTGGTCCAAGTAGCTTTTTAGTACATTTTTAAGTAGAATTTGCGTCTTAGGGAACTTAATATAAAAAAAGTTATGAGTAATTAAGTTTTAGCTACAAAAGGGGGGTCTGTGGGTCCTCCCCCAGAAAATTTTTGAAATTCTACTCGAAAAAACAGGTTTTTAATTAGTTTTGATACCCCTAGTTAGAATTTTTTTGTATTTATCAAATTGTATTTATTATTTAAAAGTTTTTTTGTAAGACTTGCATTTTGATAAACTTAATGTAAAAAAAGTTTATAACAATAGAGTTTTAAGAACAAAAAGGTATCTGGGGGATCATCCCCAGAAAAGTTTTAGAAATTTGACCCTAAAAACACACATGGTTTTAACTTGGTGTTGATACACTTCAAAATTTCAGACTATATTCTTAGGTAGGATTTCGATTTTGATGAACTTATTTTAAAAAGGTTTTTAATAATAAAGTACCAAGTGTTAGATGGGGTTTGGGGGTCCTATCCCAAAAAATTTTCTGACATTTGATCCAAAAAAACAGGATTTAAACTTGTTTTGATACACCAAGTCCATATTTCAGGGAGGGCCCCTTCACCCACCTGTGCTGACACGGCCCTGAATTACTCTGTGAGGGTTTGGGGTCTCTCCCAGAAAAAATTTTGAAAATTGGTCTCAAAAAGATGTTATACTATGTTCATTTTGAGGCATGTTTTTGGTTACACTTGAACAGAACAGTTTCTTGTAAACCATTTAAATTTCAAGGAAAAAATTATGCATTGAAGTAAAAATTTGTTCTAACCTAGAAAATTTTTGAAATTTGCCTCTTAAAACTAGTGTTTCATTTCATTTTGAAACTCTTTGGGGAATTCTAAAAGTAACTTGAGGAATTCCCCAAGGTAACTCGCGGACCCCCTAGGAAAGCGCCGCGGACCACAGTTTGAGAACCGCTGCTATAGACAGATGCCAACCATTCCGGATTTTGCGGAATCATTCCGCATTTCGGCCATGAATTCCACAATGGAAACTACGCTAATTATATTTTAAAGACAATGTATGAAATTTTTCTTCTCAATTCTCTGTTTTTAGCTTCAATCCTTTCAATACATATTTTTCTACTTAGAATTGCGAATAAAAACGATAACGCTAGTCGGTTAGTAACTTAGAGATGGGCAATAGCAAGGGGGAATCATTCGGAATATTCTACTCTGTATGGATGATTCATGGGACAAAAAAGGCAAAGCCTTTTTTCTTTGCTGATATTTTCATTTTCTTTTGGGTTTGTTCTGTAACTTATCGGAATTATGCATTTTTCATAGTACGTTCTCATTTCTGAGAATGTACGATCTTTTTCTGTTTTTTTTCACGTAGAATTACCCCGTTTACTTCTGTTTTAATTAGAAGTGGTACAGTCATAGGGTATAGTGGTTCCCTGATAGTAAATTTTATTTGTGGAACCTTAGCAATTGAAATCCAAGAAGAAAGATAACATACGAACTAGAAAAAAATCAGAATTATAGCGAAAAACCACGGACCCTGCTCTTATACACATGCAACTTCACGGTCTCGAAAACCATCGGGAGAGTTGCCGGACTAGTGATGTAAAATTCTCGGTAATAATCTTTTGGAGAATATTCTTGAGAATATTCTCGAGAATATTCTCCAAGAGGAGAATTTTCGAGAATATTCTCCTAGAAGCTACTAAAATAAGTTTTTTTTGGGGAAAAAAATTTTAGAAGGTATACGTTAACTTCAAATCAGGAGAATATTAAAGATTATACAGTGAGAAGCCATCATAAATTTAAAATGTTTTTAAAATCACTAATATTCTTGAGAATATTCTCCTAAAAACTACTAAAATAATTTTTTTTTTAAATTTTTTAGCAGGTATATAATATTAACTTCAAATCAGAAGAATATTAAAGATTATACAATGAGGACATCATAAATTAAAATAAGTCAAATTTTAATTTTAAAATGTTTTTAAAATCACTATTAAATATGAAAGACAACATGTTTGAAAAGTAAATGCAGAGTAACCAAGATGTATTATATTAACTAAAAATTTTCCGACTATTAGTGTTTTTGAAGAAAATTATGTACATAGAAGTAATTTTGTAGAGTCCTAATGAGTATATTCTCATGAAAAAATGAGGAGATGCAATTATACACGAGTGAAAATTTGAAGATCCTTATATTTCAGGGACACACACATAAATTATTGAAATAAATTGTATTGTAATTTTGAGAATATTCTCATGATAGATTTTTCCTCAAATGAAGCACTTCATTAACTTCCCATGAGGAGTTTTGCAGTGGAGGAGTATCAAAATTTTTTTATTTAATACTGTACAACCAATGCCTCAGTTTTGATATTTTTATTTTTAAAGTATGGGAAAAACGTAATTTCGAACTTGGATATTGATCCATTAATTATGCTTTGGCCTTGACCAATTCTGTGCACGTCACAAGAGCCTAACAACTTATAGCTATTTTTACCGAATTTTATTGAGAATATTCTCATGAAGGGGAAAATATAAATGAATCTGAACTTAAAATAATACAAACAAAAAATCTAGCCAAATTATTCTTTCAGAAATAATTTTTATTTTTAAGCAAAAAGTAAAGTAAACTTTTTGAACCCACTTTGAGAATCAATATTCTCATGATCAATTAATTTTATGTATTTCCTGTAAAATAAATATTAAAAAATGGGAAATATTTTTCTCAACAGATAATTCTAATGTGATGCCCCTTTCTTTTAAGAATATTCTCCTGATTTTACAAAGTTATATCAAAATTAGCTAAATATCAGGTTTAAAAGGTCCTTTAGTTTGACAACTATTGCTATTGGTATTACAATTGCTTTCTCAACAATGGACTCCTCTCTTCTATATGGACTCCTCTTTTTTGATAAGAGTATTTTCTCCCATTAAAACTTGCTTCTAATATACTTTAAAAAATATTTCTTACTCAATGAAATTTACTTATTTATTAAACATAATGCGAAATAATGAAATTACGGTTCAGAGAATATTCTCTAAACTAAAGATGACTTTTTAAGGGTAAGTTTCATCAAAGTTATTATTATTTTTATGTTTTTAACACTAATACTACATGGTCATTTCATATTATTAAACATATTGACATTTATTTCCATTTTTCTGTCAAAAAACAGAATATTCTCGATTATTCTCAAAATTCTCGCCCCTGGAGAATATTCTCAGAATATTCTCGTTCTCCGAGAATATTCTCCGGAGAATATTCTCGCTTTACATCACTATGCCGGACTGTCTCTCACGGAATTCTTTTCTCAAGTATTTGCGTTTTCAGGACTTTTCTAAAATTTATGAAAAGATTGGGTCATCTTTCCACGTGCAGAAGGCGTGTGGCATCGGTCGGCAACCATGCGTCGCGCCGGGTTGTTTTTTTTTTGCTCGGGGGCGATTACAGATGAGTGTTTTTACAGGTTGGCAACCCTGTATGCAGTTTTGAAAAATATGTACCACTCAGTTTTCACTACGACGGGAGGATTCTAGGGTTTAGTCATTCCCAGCTTCCAACGGTCACATCCCCCAAAATATCCGAACGATACAAAAAAAATACCAAGAAACTAGCCTGTTTTAAAGGCCCCACGTGTAAAGAAGGAGGGGTGGGCCAATTATCCGACCCTTTATTTTCCAACCCCCCCCAGATAAAGTAATCCAACTCCTTGACAGGAAATATTAATGGCTTTGGTTTCCGGAATGGAGAAGACACCAGATCAGATAGCATGGTCATTCATTCTGTCCCAATATTGTCAGTTTGTACTCTGCATCTCAGGGAAAGGAGCTTGTGTTTTTTGTGTGTAGTCAGGGGTGCATCCAGGATTTTTTGCCAGGGGCCGTTTTTGGGAATTTGGTGAAAAACGGAATTGAATTTTGTAAAAAATGGAATTGAATTTTGTGAAAAACAGAGTTGAATTTTGTGAAAAATGGAATTGGATTTTGTGAAAATTATTTTTCATTCTAAAATAAGGTCCGATTTCTGTAAATATATTATTTTTTTTAATAAAATTACTCTTAGCGAGTGCATATAGCTTGATTAAAGTTCCTTTTTGGGAACCGGAATTTTGTGAAGGGGCTGTTTTTGAGGATTGGAATTTTGTGAAGGGACCGTTTTCGGCCCCAATTTCTTTCTAGATGCACCCCTGGTTGTGTTAAAACGGATGGGCTTGCTCGAGTGGATCGGCGTATAGGAAGAAGGTGTGAGAGAAAAAATATTTTCTTTTCTTAATTATAAAATTATTTTGCAATTTACTTTTAAAGAGATGCTGATGTTTTAACTCCCTCATTTGTAATATGTAGATTTCATCCAGGTGCTGATCCCCCTCTTAGACTCAAAAATATTCTTAAAATGAGTTAAACCCTACTTTTACAAGTAAAATTTCAAAATTTCTCCTGTGGGAGGACCCCCATACCCCCCTTGTGGTTCACAAGGGAATCTTGCGTGACACTTTTGAGAAAATCTCCGAAATTTTGTGTGAAAAGATAAAAAGGATGAACCCGAAATGGTTCTCAAAATGATTTAAAAACCTACTTTTACAAGTAAAATTCAAAATTTTTTCTGAGGGAGGACCACTGAACCCCCCAGTGGCATGGCATGAGCGGATTTAAGGGGGTGCAACACACCCCCACTTTTTTGAGAAAATTCCATTTTTATTGGGGAAAATCATGTTTTCAAAGCCATCAAGGACAACTTACACCCCCAAGTTTTCCAGTATGCACCTCCAGGGTTCACCATCTAAATCCGCCCATGCCCAGTGGTACAACCAGATAACTTAGCATGACACTTTTGAGAAATGCCCCAAAATTCTGTGTTAAAAGGTAAAAGTGATGGAACCAAAAAGGTTTTCAAAATGAGTCAAAACCCTACTTTTAAGAGTCGAATTTCCAAATTTCGGTAAATTTTAAGAATGCGGGCCATGGCGACTTCTTGGCGAGATCGATTCTCGCAGGAGAAAAGAAAACATCGTACTCACCGATTACGTTTCCTCCGCGCCTCCGCCACCTGCGCTGGATCAACTGAATTGGAGCTTGAAGGCTGGTATAGCTCTGCGCACATTTTGAAAAACGAGAGCATTTTCTCAGTAGACGAGATCGTGCTTTTCATCCACACGTACTCAGCAAGGTAAGAATCAAATTGATTCTTGGCCTTGTGAGTACCGTGGAAGCCTCTTTTGACCGCACTCCAGGCAGGTTCCCTCGATGGCATTTGTGTGCGCCCCTGTATCCGGGTCTACAAATATAAGACTATGGTTCACTGTCAGGTGCTGAAAGCACTCATGTGAGAGACAGTCATACGCCTTCCAGCAGTCAGACATGATTGTAGTCCCCGGAAGAATGCGGTCAGTTATGAACGCACGCCATCACCAAAAAGAACGGTCAAAAGAATCAAAATCGCCTACAAAGAAAAGCAATCACTTTTAAAAATGATAGCAGAGCTTACATTACCACACTAATCCAGTGACCCAGAAGAAAAAGGATGAAGCGGGCTGGCAGTTACTCGGTAGAAGTGCGGGAGTATCCGTTCGTCCGAACAACAAAGACTCAACGAAACCTCCAGGTCGAGGCAATATTCGAAAATGAATCATTCTGACAAAATGATCGTTGAACAAATTCAAGCGACAACCCCTTCAACCAATTAAAATTTGTCTGACGTAATAACATCCTCCTTTTGAAATAATGACGTAAGTAAAAAAAGAGCTGATATAGAAGAAAGGCACGATGCATTTGGAACTGAAACCGCATTACAATCACCCTGAAAAAACATTGAAAATGCTAATTAGAATTGATAAGCTAGCCATCGATGAGCAGGTGGTGAGGAGAGCAGAATTTGAGATTTTAGGGTTGCCACACGAATGGCAAGGTTGCTAGGGAGAATCATTCATCGCCCGACTTTCGCCAAGGATTTGGCATGGCCCGGATTCTTAAAATTAACCCAAATTTCTTCTGTGGGAGGACCCCCCACACCCCCCAGTGGTACCACAAGGCAATCTTACGTGATACTTTTTTTTTAAAAATCCCCAACATTTTGATATTTTGGTTCTAAAGGTAAAGACCCCACCTTTAAGCAGTAGACTTTTAAAAGAAACAAGAGTAGTATTTTCTTGAAACGGGAAATAAAATAGAGGGAGCGGCAATGAATCGATAAGCACAGGGCGGCAAAACCCCTAAATTCGGGCCTGGTGACAGGTAATCATAAACTCGCAAACTCGTCTCGGGATTCAATAAAACTGGAAAGTAAACAAAGCGGCTTTCAGTAAGCAAGGAAATGTCTCTTTCTCTTTCAGTTAACTACCCCTCAGCTTTTTCCCTTCTCCCCTTCAAAATAATTCCATCGTCTGTGACGCTTTTACTATCAGTGGTTCAGCAGGGCTTATGTATTTATCCTGTGTACCGTACTGCTGAATCAGAAGAGTAAAAATGTGTTTCCGATACTTTTAAAACTTGAAATTAACTTATTTAATATCTGGATTTAGAACTTATATTTTTGCATGGTTGTGTCCCTTACCTGTAGGCAATTTATATTTCAAATAATTATTTTTGAATTTGTGTGGTAGGTTCAACTAGTTTCATTAGATGAAGAAACCTCTGAATTCACTGCTAAAAGCACTTTTGATCACCCATATCCCACTACTAAAATTATGTGGGTTCCAGACAGTAAGGGAGTGTGTCCTGATCTTCTTGCTACTAGTGGAGATTACCTAAGAGTATGGAGAGCTGGGGATTCTGAGACAAGACTGGAGTGTCTGTTGAATAATGTAAGCTTAGTGTATACATCATGTACTGATTCTCTGCTCATGTGTATCTTCTAAATATCTATATAAATTGTTAGTTGTAGAAGTCATGAAAATTATCCCAATTTTTTTTTTTAAAGAATTCATTAAACAGTATGATAATACTGTTAACTTCAAAAACTTTAAAACAAGCTTAAAAAACAGTGCTACAGTATAAAAAAATAATACTACAGTTTACTCTTGATATGATGAAGTCGAAAAGACATAAAATATTTCGAGATAAAAGAGTTTTCGACATAAGTAACTAGGAAAATCTCCCAAGCATAAAATTATGCATTATGGTTATATAGTGTCATAAGAAGGGGACATAAAAAGGCTCAGCTCTAATTTTATTTTTAATAGAGCAACAAAATATTTTTTGAAAATAAAATAATTATTTTAAAAGCTAAGCTTACAATATGAACAATGGTTTTAATGAAAAATCTTCAACTTCATCTAGATCAGCTGTTAAATTATGAAGTATTCATTAATTTCTCTTAAACAAGGCTTTAATTTTCTTCTGTTCCAGAACAAAAATTCTGATTTTTGTGCTCCTCTGACCTCATTTGACTGGAATGAGGTTGAACCCAACCTTCTTGGGACATCAAGTATTGATACAACTTGTACAATCTGGGGCTTAGAGGCAAGTTAAGTTTACCATTACATTATAGTTTTCTAAGAATTCATTGTGTATTAGCAAGTTACTGACATTTGAAATTATTCACTCGTTTTTTTTCAGACTGGACAAGTGCTGGGTCGAGTGAACCTCGTAAATGGACATGTAAAGACCCAGTTGATAGCTCATGATAAAGAAGTATATGACATAGCCTTCAGTCGGGCTGGAGGAGGGAAAGACATGTTTGCAAGTGTTGGTGAGTAGGATTTACTCTGAAGTCATGACTGCATGTAGTTTCTGCATTTCTGGTTTATCATACGTACATTTTAATTTTAATTTGTATGCCTTTGGAGATCGATAAGATTTACCATAACCTCTTGTTTTAAAAATTCTGAATAATTTGCCCTCATTTTAAATTTAATATTTTTATGTCTTTTAGATTATTTGTATGAAGAACAGATGAGAAGCAATGCTTTTGCTTTGATTTAACCTCATATAAATGTTAAAAAAAATCAACTAAATTATTTTAATTTTTACTGTAATGAAATTACATGTGTTGTAGTTTTATGCTATGATTTCTTCCTCTCATTTACCTGCTCAAAGAATAACAAATAAGTTTTAATTTAATATTTACTAAACCAGTTTCCACACACACATTTATAGGCCATGTGGACATAATCCACATGTTTTGCCTCTACCTCAGAGGAATCCTCATTAGAGGGTGAAACATCTGGATGTCTGCAGGTCATAGCCTATAATCACAGAAACTGGTTTAATAAATATTAACAATTCAGGTGTTGTAAGTTTTTATCATTTCTTTAAGTTTTAATTTAGTTTTTGATAAATGTTATATTCATCTTTACATGAATAACATACATTTCTTTGTTGAAGTCCTTGTGATTCATTATAATAAATTTCATTGATATTAAAATAAAATATTCTATTTTACATACACTGTCATTCCCTACCGAATCATCTAGAAAAATTATGGTTTACACCTTAGGTTTTTAAATTTTCACAAAAATTTAATTACCTAATTGATACATAAAATAAAAATATTCTGTTTGACAGTTTAATATGTTAGATGACAGTTTAAAGTTATGGCTGTTATATTTTTCCTATTTTAATTTGAAAGAGGGGGTTAGACTTTATTAAATTATGGCTTTATTACTAAAATTTGTATTTCTACTAAAAGAGATTTTAAATTTTGCTCATTTGTTATTATAAAATTATCTGTTAACTTCTTAATATCTTAAACAGGGGCTGATGGTTCTGTAAGAATGTTTGATTTACGGCATTTGGAACATTCCACTATCATTTATGAAGATCCACAGCATCACCCTCTCTTGAGACTTGCGTGGAACAAACAAGACCCCAACTACTTAGCTACATTTGCCATGGATGCATCAGAGGTATTTAGTCTTAAACAAGTAATTTTTTGCTAACAAATACAACTGTGTAAGGGGACGTCCATAAATTATATGAGGTGTTTTTCAAAATATTTGACCCCCCACCCCGTTGGTGAGATTTTGCTGGACCCCCTCCCCCTCAAATTCTCATGTGAGATTTTCCGTGTCATTTTTTATAATTGAGCTTTTTAAAAAATTCCTGTCATAACATACAAATTGCAGAAACTTTGATACAAATCCATGTGGAAATCCAAAGCATGGTTTTAGATTGTAATGATCATAACTGGCTTATGATTTGCTCTTTTGACTAATCTGCACATTTTTCCGAAACTTGTGCTAAAAAGATTGGGAAAAATATGTATATTTTCTGAACTAAAAATTGATGTGAGATTTTAATCCACCCCTCCCCTTTAATGAGATTTTGTGGTTCATACAGTAAAAATGAGAGGGATTTTGAACTGCAAATAATAAACCAATTAAGTTTCTTGTTTTTTTTTCTCATGTAGGGAATTCTCTTCTCTTACAGTTGCAATTTTTAGGGGGGCATTTTCTTAATCATTCCTCTGTACATTATTCTTCCTTTGTCTTTACAAATTTGTTTTCTTTAAAAATGGTACATGTTTTTGTTGAATTTAGTATCTGCATTTTCTTCTAGGTTATCATTTTGGATGTTCGTTCACCTTGTGCGCCAGTAGCTAGATTAAATAACCACCGTGCCTGTGTGAATGGTATCGCATGGGCTCCTCATTCATCCTGTCACATTTGCACTGCTGGTGAGTGATACCAGATCTGAATACAAGTTTGCTGAGGGACTTAAATTTTAAAAAGGAATATAACTATTTGTGCCTCATGTAAAATAATAACTTACTACTTTTTAATTGTCCAACGTACTGACCTAGTGGTTAGAGCATCTGATTCCAAAGCTGTATGTCTGAGATTTGAATCCCCGCTTGGCATGGATTCTGTGTGTAATGAATGAATGTGGCCTCAGTAAAAAGGGTTGGTGTGAACAGATGCATGTGTGGCGTGGTAGCAGTACCTCTATGGCTCCGGTTCGCCTGCTGGGCAACACTTAGTACAGTAGAACTCCAATTATCCGAACTCCGACTATCCGAATCGCCGATTATCCGAACCGCTTTTAGAATTAAAACCTACGATTTTAAAATTTATATCAGTGCTTGAAAAATGAAAAGAGAAGTTCTTAAAAGAAAATTAATGAAGGCAGCTTGAAAAAGGTATAGAAGAGTTCGTTTTGAAGTGTCTTTTGCCCCAAAGTTCTATCAGAAACCCTATTCTGGGTTAAATTCTCTATGAAAAAACAAAATCTTAGCTCTGAAGCTTGGTTGTACATACTTTAAAGCAGTTAACGGCTGGGTAAGAATTATTTACACTCAGTTTTCGGTAAAAAATCCAATTATCCGAATTTTTGATTATCCGAATGGGGTCCGGTCCCAATTGATTCGGATAATTGGAGTTCTACTGTAGGTACTTATTAGGGCAATACATTGTCAACAATGCTAGTCCACAGATCTGCCCATTAGTTAAAAAACCTTTTATTGTGCTAATTTAAAAGTTGATCATTCTTATTAAAAAAGATCCATTCTGAATTAATGTGATGAATATTTTGAAAGGTATCAATAACCCTCCTTGTTCTCCTTTAATCAGTTATGCGCTACTTTGATATGTGTCTACCGTGCACACTGGTTTAATGATAATGTTAGTTATGGGATTTAGGGAATGCTAAAAACACAGTATACTAGATCAGGATGAAAACCAAATAATCATGTACCAATTTAAGAGACAAAGGATCATTTTTTATATATTCTTGATTAATAAGTATGGAATGTTAGGATGCTATTCAATTTTAATTTTTAGCATGGAAAAATAAGGATAGTTGGTATATATATTTGTCCACAACTTAACTGATATTGCTTGAAATTATGTATTTAAATTAGATTATCTGAGCTTTTTCATACTGAAGAATTAAAATTAACATTGCATGAATATTCAAATATCAAGAGGAAATAGCCTTTCGCCACGTTCAGTTTCAATTTTTTTAAGTTCCCTCTTTTCTATAAAATATGTTATTAAATCTTTGCTTTTTCCCCCAGCTGATGATCGCCAAGCTCTTATATGGGACATCCAGCAGATGCCTAGAGCGATAGAAGATCCCATTCTGGCATACACAGCAGAAGGCGAAATAAATCAAATCCAGTGGGCGTGCACTCAACCAGACTGGATAGCTATTTGCTACAACAGCTTCTTAGAAATTTTAAGGGTATAGGAATCAAGATATTAGGAAATAATTAATGATTAAGGATTCTTGTGAAATAGATTGTCTTGGTCTGAAGCAGCACAGAGTAGGATTGTTATTAACAAAAGTACATAATTAGGTGTATTATTTTGTCCTTATTCTATTTATTGATTTTTATACTTTTAAGAAGAAAAGAGGGTAGTAGGAAATAAGGCCTTATAGTTTGCCATTGTTGAAGTTTTTTTCTTTTAAATAAAAGTTGCTGTAAGCATATCTAACTTAAATTGGCCTGAGATTTAATTTGAAAATAATCCAAATTGCTCAGTGCTCTTTCAATTACTTTTTTAAGGGACCTCCAGTTTAGAGCTATTCCCCATATCCAATAATCTTAATTAAAAGCTTTATTAGCAATCTTTTTTGCTTCAAAATTTCATACTAAACAAATCCATCATTCATTATTTTACTCATTTTCATTGATTTAAATTTTGACAAAAAATCTCTTTTTTTGTAGTATTAACTTAGGCAATGAAATATTTCTTACTTTACTCCATTTTTTAATGGAGTACGTTTTAAGTCCATTCTTTAAAATAAAAAATTGATCAGAACTTAAAGTAAAAATTTCTTTAGCTGTGGATACTTTCATTTTGGTTAATTCAACCATTAAAGTTGTCTAAAAACCCTTCACAAGTTTGACTACCGTTTGGTCCACTTATATCTTTTACAACATGGTTCCCATGGTCTTTGAAATCTTTGTGGAGACTCCATTTATAAATCAGAAGAAATTAATAAAATAAGGTTTCATTTACAGTAATTAGAGATTAGATTAAGAAATTAATAATTTATTACAAGATCAACAGTTTGAATTATGGTAGTTATGATTTTGACTGACTGATTTTGTTTTTTAATAAATGGTCATGGACTCGCATTTCTTCATGCTATTTTCTTGCATGCTGCGTGTGTTATTGAATTACTGAATCTATTGTTGAGTTTTACCTGATTGTCGCAACTTCTTGGATTGGACTTTGTCTTTTTGTTGGGCATGAGAAAAGGTTTGGGAATGTGTTTATTCAAATTTAAGTATAGGTTAAGAGGAGATAAATAATAGGGTGTTTTATATTATTGTAAATTCTTATAGCAAATTGATTTAAAAAGATAAAAAAATCTTGCTCAGAGTGATATTCAATCTAGAATAGAGTTCTCAGTTAAAGTTGGGTGTTTGTGATGACTTTTTACCGTCAAGTTTTATTGAAAGATAACTTTCTAATGTTTGGAATCCAAGCAACTAATGTAAAATAAATCTAATAACTTTTAATAGAGAAAGGATAGTCTTCTACATTTCTTGATTTCTTTTTTACCAAAAATATATCTGCTGGAATGATTGGAAAATTAAACTTGTAGTTTATGTGTGTTAGTTTATTTGTTAATCTTTTATTTTGATGGTTTTCATCTCTATGTTTTTGTAATGTTTGTTATTGTAAAGAATGTTTGAATTCTGTTTTATTTTGTGAGATTAGAATTAATAAGAGAAGAATGGTTTTATATAAATATACGTATAACCTAAGGGTCCGTGAATTTTTCTCTTGAATTAGAGTGGGTGCTTTCTAACTTTTTTAACTATAAGAAATGTTTAACCAAACAAATGGCTAAATATTAAGAATCTAGATAACTGAATTCCAGAATTTTTTGTAGCTTCAATGAGAGGAAATTTAACTGCATAAAGATTTGGGAAGCGGTTCTTAGTTAATTCAATTGAGTTCTATTCCAATTTTATCTGTTCATGTAAATACCATACAGTTATTTTCTGTTTGACATTTTTTTGTGAATTTGTGCTTTAAGACCAAGACAATGTGTTTTACTTTTCCTTATATTGTAAGTTCTTGTGTAAATAAATATATTTCTTTCTGTTATCTTTTATCTAATGCTTCTGTTATTTTATACCTGTCTGGTGTTTTAAGTTTTTTATTCTATTGATAGCAGTTTTGTTTTTTTTCTGATTTTCAAGCTAGTTTTTACTGTAAATGTAGCTTCTCTGAAACCTTTTCTAAGTGTTTTCTGTAACTGATTTTAATTGGTTATTTTGTTTGAATTTTCACTTTAGTCGGTGTGTTCTAATTTAGCTACCTTTTAAGTTGTTTGGTTTGTTATTAAACATGAATTTATGTCATCTAAAACTGTTTCTTTTTTAAATGCTAAGCTACAAGTGTCATATAATAATTTTGAAAAATCAGTTCTCATAAAAACAAAATTGGCAAGGAAAAAGACAAATATACTCATTCCTCCTTTTATCAAACAAAATGTTTAATTCACATTCTGATTTGTCATTTAAAAATATTTTTAAGATCTATTGGATATTTAATATTTTAAATACATGTATTCTTAAACTGGGTTGGAATGCAAATTTATGGTGTTTTTCAACAATTCATTATTATATTCTTCCTTAGATTATAGATTTTGTTTTCACAAGAAACTTCATAGCTTATTATTGACAATTTTTCCATCTGTTATTTTTAATGCTAGTCAGGTAGCATTAAGTTCCATCCATTGATTGTTATTAACAATACTCATTCCATCATATGGCTGACATTTTTGTTCTACTCATGTCGAAGCATGGATAAGTCCTGATGCTTTTGTTTAAGAACATTTGTAACGAAACCAAAGCATCCATTAAAAAGAATAACAAAAAGCCCTAAACTTGTGCTCTAACCCATCTAATCCTGCATTTTTTAGTCTTTTCACTCTTTGAGTCTAATACAAAACATGTTTAACTCTTTTCTCTTAGATATAAAAGCTAGGAATGGGAGTGGGATCTGCGGTCCTCAACACTCGCACTGTGAGGGTTCGCAGAAAGCATTAGGAATCATTGCAAATGATCGAAATCATTTTCACGTGGAAGTTACTGTGTTTTCAATTAAAATATCCAAATAAAAGTGAAATAAGTGTGAAGCAATTCTTCCAGAGAAGGAAGAATTTTATCATGTATTCGTTTATATGTACAGATCATGGAATATGACTTAGTCACATTTGTAAATACTCAAAACAAGTGTTTCATTACTTGGTATCATCAGTGTATAGTAATCTTGGTTATTGAATTATGAAACCTGTGAATAAAGGGGTTTTATGTTCAGCTTATCTGCCAGTGAACTTCCCAAAATTCCATTGGATAATTCCATATGCTTTATTGTCATGCTCTTAGAGTTGATTGATGTCTATTGGATATCTATTTCATTTAATGTAATAATGCAATGCCATTTATTGATGCAACTTGTAATTTTTAAACTATAAAGATTTGTTTGTAAGAATGCTGTTCATTCAAAAAATTTTAAAATGATCTATTAAAGATGAAAATACCAATGTGCCACACTAAAATATTCTAACTGTAATAAATGTTGGCAGGTAAGTGCATTACTTATTCATGGTACAATAAACAACGTTGTATTAGTGAAATTTTATCTTGCCTAAGGTTGTATGAATTATTGATTTTTGGTAATAGGTGATTGCATTTAAATATTTTGTTCCTAGATGATAGTTTTATTTTTATTTCCGGCTTCTGTGAATGTCTTTCTTACAAAGAACATAAGGTATAGATGATCAGCTGTATGTGTAATAATCATGTAATCAAACATTTTTTTGTTAACATTTGTATGTACAGAGCTTGTAATGAATGCTTTTCACATAATCTAAAAGTTGCTGAGCAAAATAAAGTTTAATGTATCATTCATTAACATCTTGAAATATTAATAATTTTTAATAAAGTATTATGTGTTGAATAAATTCATCAAAAATTTAATGTACATTATTTCAGATATGTAAAATTTTCTGAACCTGATAAAAACCATTACTAAATTTTAGAGAGCTAAAGTTGGTATTCCCCTTTTGCTCACTATAAGCAGGTTCAACTCTCTGGATTACTATATGTAGCATTTAAATAGTTAGTCAATACCTTTCAGTTTTTGTGTGTAAAAATGCTTAGACCAGTTATGTTTTGTGAATGCAAAAAAATGGACCTTGTATTTAAATAATATCTTCAGAATACTTTTAAATAAAGGTATAATCTTCTTTTCAAACTGTTTCATTTTGCTTCAGTAAAGCATTTAGTACTTTTCTTACAGTACTATCTTCAAATTTTCTATTTATTAAATAATCTCAAATTTCATCTAGTTTTTATAGTTAATATGTAATATGTTACGAGTAATACGTAATATGTTACGAGAAAAGTTATAATCCGGGGATTATTAAAAATGCCCGAAGTAAGGTAGACAATGTGATAAATTCATCTTTTGCCTGAAAGCACCTGCATCCCCTGAGTATTCATCACTTTGCCTAAAATATGCAAGTTTTATTAGTAATGCCCAGATATATCACATTGCCCATAACATACAGGGTGTTTCAAAAGTCTGTTTCATGGATTTTATTTGGAAACAGTGCCTCCTAGAATCGTGGAAGTAAGGTCTATCCCTAGCTAGGTGACTAGAGGGATATAGCTTTAAAGATAATATTGTTGCCGATATTATGAAACTGAAAAAATTTATGAAAGTATCGTGAATATTCGAGGAGATATTAGCTTCATGCAGCATGTGAAAAAACGCCTATTCTGGTCTTAAGAAAAAAAAGGTTCGGAAATGTAAGTTAAAATTTTTTTTTCGATTAAATTTTGTCTTTAACTAGAAAAAAAACAAAACTACGTAACACTGAAAAATCTTACAATTTTGCGAACTTTTCTATTTTTAGGCCTGAAAAAGGGCTAATATCTCCACACAGTAGTATGCAGCCAGCATAGAGATATTTGCTTAATTTTCAGTACAAACTAATAATCAATAAACATGCGCGAACGTTCGTATCGAAATTTCAAACTGCATTTATTGTTTAAACACATTTACACTGTCCTTTTGTTCCGTTTGTTTCTATAAGACTCGAAAATTTACCGATATTAGACGTTATATTTTTTTAGAACTATAAAAAATTTAATGAGTGAATAGGAATACATGATTCCTTGCGTAATTTTTAACAGGGACGTAATTTGATACAGGATTCTTGCGTAATTAAAACTCTGAACAATCATTAATCGTTCAATACAATTATTCAATTCAACCTCTCAAAATGATATCAAACGAAGAAAACTGCGAGACAGCATGAACAGAAAACCAAATCAAGCTCGAACACTGAAGTCCCTTTCTCCCTCTTCGTCGAAACCTAGGTTTTTTGGAGCATAGCCTCCGGACTCTGGGTCAATGTTTCGCACCTTGTCCACCAGGTGGCAGCAGTAAATGTCTCCCCGCGGGTCCACTTCTTCCAAAGATGAGTGTCCGTGCAGAACTCATTCAAGAAAGACCACTTTTCGGATACAATGGATACGAAAGAGGACTTGAGTGACTCTCAGGTGAGAAATATTTTTTGTTTAGGCTGGGAATATCGTGAAGGTCTTCAGGGAGTTTTTGTTTCCTTTTCGAGCTTCACTGCACTTATTAAATGTGTGAGGGTTGAGTTGTTGAGGCATTAGGATGCGGTTATTTTCTTAAATTTACAGTCATGATAAATTATTTTTGTTGTAATTTTATAAAACTAGAGAAACCCCTGTAATATTTTCTTTCAAATTTAATGTACAATCATCAGGCACAAGTAGTTTGCTTCGTAACGACGGAACGGAAAAGGACAGGGAACTTCTAAATAAATAACTAATCTTCATGAAATAATAAAATTTCTATTTTTTAAACAAAATAATCTGTTAATTACGGACAGAACAGAAAATTAAAAACATGGAATGGTGTAGTCCACGGAGAAATCAGCGGGTTAGGGAAAAGGCTCGTGCTCTACCTCATGATTTTGTATACATTTGTCCGGCCACTTCGCGAATTGGCCGAGAGGTTTGGCCAAAGTGCGATTTGGCCGGCCAATTCGCGAAGTGGCCACGATTTTCCGGCCATAACGCGATGTGCTCAATCAAGAATGCCCACATGCCCTAAAACCTAAAGAATGGAGAAATAATATTTGTTTTATTAAAAAGTTATTTTGCTAATATTACCCCTTTTGTTTTCTATTTTAATTTAAAAATAAAAATATAAAAAATAGACAAGTTTTTAAAATAAAATTTTAATTTTTTACTTTGCTCACATCCCACCGCAGTTAGCTGCGGGTACCACAGCTAGTAATTTTTAAAGAATGAAGTTATGGTTATACACACAGAGCCAATAATACGCGCCAATGATTTTTTCTTCCAACTTTGGCCGATCCTCCCCAGCCACTTCGCTATCTGGCCGGCCAATTAGTGAAGTGGCCAGCCAATTTACAGCCATTCTTAGCCATTTCGCGATTTGACCGGCCAATTCATGAAGTGGCCGAATTCGGGCTTTGGCGGTAACATATACACGGAATGGAAACTAATTCTGAAATATTTATGAAAAAAATAATACTATAATAAAGAGAAATTTGTAAACACAAGGAAGAAGTTTTAAATATGTTCTCGGTTTTACTGGAACTGGTGTTTTAAAATCCCTATAAGTCCAACTAGGTTCTGTTGTAAGTTTAAGGACTATAATAATTTAGATACCTCTTCTTGAAGAAGATAAATAGAAATTTGATTGAAATTTTTCTAATAGAAAATTATATTTAAAAGCTAACTTCAATTTTATAAAATATCAAACGGTATTAAATTTTAAAGGAAATATAAAGCTTTAAATAATATGAGCAAGATTAAAGAAAATTTAAACAGAATTCTAGAACAGACTCCTGATTATTGCTCGTTAGACTTATTAAAAAAATATTCATACGGCCCCACCGGTTACTTTTCATGCACCTATCTGACTTTTAAATTAAAAATTTTTGAATACCAACAGTGAATTTTTTATCTAAAGAAATAAATATGATTTTTTTAGCCCTCAACGTTAATTCGAAATTTATCCATCAGTCCCGTTTGATACAAGACTTTATAAAGTCCAGAGGCAAAACAATAATTTTCAGAAAGGTGACACATGTAACACAATGTGACGTGAAAAATCCATAGGGGAAAATCAACAAATACCTCAAAACTCATAAGAGTTTTACTTCTTTTACCACAGAAAACCACTCAAACCACTCCATTAATTTCCCTCCAATATATTTTTTATTTTTTTGACCACTGGTGAGTTTCCCAGGGGGTTCCAAATCCGGAGCTTCAGGCTGTTCTGGAAGTAGGATTGACCTTCGAAGAATGCACTTCGGCTTTCGCTCGATCTGAATAACGAGAACCTGTTTATAAGCAGATCTTCATGAGCATGAGCATCCAACATTGTGATTGTAAAACAGATTTGGTACTTCCAATGACCTTTAGGTAGAAGAAACGAGAAATTTGTTTGGAGCGGGGGGCTGAACTTACAAATTTTTCTGGCGCTAACGAAGGTGTTAAATTTCCAACCTAATTTAAAAACTTCTCTAATGTAATGGTTTAATTACATATTATCAAGCCTGATGTGCACAACTTTAATTTAGGTGCAGAATAAATTTTAAAAACTAGCTCCGGGACAAAAAAAATATAAGTTAAAATTTACCTTTACTTCTAGTTTATTATGTTGAGAAAGTTTGTGAATATTTTAAAATAGAGGAAGTAAGCATTAAAATTTCAATGAAATTTTATGTTTTTGAAAACCGCGGGTTTTTATAAAATTCTTCTTCGCATCTTCAAATCAAAGAAACAAAAAAGCTTTCTATTTTGCTGTGAGTCAATTCTATTGCTGTGAGTAAATTCTATTACTGTGAGTAAATTCTGTAGCAAATATTAAGGATGAAAAACTTATTTATTTAGTTAATTGGTTCCCAAAGTGGTTCATATTGAACCCCTGGGTTCCACGAAACTCAATCTCAGAAAAAAAAATAAAATGAAGAGAAATTTCAAAATTTATTATTTTTTATCTTCCAATTTTTACGAGTAGTAGTTTGAATTTGAAAGAAAAAAAGGACGGGCTGAATACAACCAAACGAAGTGATTTGAGGTTAACAGTTTTCAGTTTGAAATCTATATATGTAAGATAAAACTTCCTATCAAAGGACCATCAATTTCATTCCTCCCATTAAAATTATTCTCTATTCCGAAAATTTTTATTTTCTGATTGGTTATATGTATTTCTACTCGCTCCCATAGTATTTTCATAAATAATTATTCAGAAAGTTGCAATTGGCATTAAATGTGTATTTTATTACTTTTTTTACTATGGACATTTTTAAAAGATGGTTTTATGTACAAGAGTAATTAGAAATTTTGAAAAAGAGAACCGGTGTTGTAAATAATGTTGTACAGGCATGGGTTACATAATTTTATACTGAAAAAAAAAACTGTTTTCGTGCCATTCGGAAACAGGAGTTTAGTGCTTATGCAAATTTTATGTGATGGTGAATGCATATACAGGGTGTATCTGAAATGGTGCCACAAACTTTCAGAGATGATAGTACTCATCAAGACGAACAAGAATCGGTATAGAAAGGGGGGTCCCAGATCAAATCCCAGGGAGTTAAAAATGGAGCGACACCCCAAAAAAATCATTGAAAAATTCAATTTGTAGAAGAACTACTATTGGTAAAAACTTAATTATGGTCTCAAAAATTGTGGTTTAATATGATCTTCAAAATTATCTCAAAAGTCTTCACTTTAATATTTGTTTTATTATGAAAAAAGTTAAAAAACACAAAAAAATGTGAAAACTCTGCCAAAACCTTATCTTGTATTTCGAAATCCTTTCTTTTGATTTGATAATCTGAAAGATCATAGTTAAAAACCCTTAAGTCCAAAGTTTCACGTAAATACAATCAATATTGAACGCTTGAGATCCTGTTAAAGCATGGTTTAAGTCCGTTTTTTGCGTCCGCTAACTGCCGTTTTGGAAACGGCTATAGGAAACCAGTTTCCGCACACAAAAAACGAACTTTAACAGGATCTCAAGCATTTAATATTGATGGTTTGTACGTGAAGGGTTTTCAACTATGATCTTTCAGATTATGAAATCAAAAGAAAGGATTTCGAGATACAAAATAAGGTTTTGGCAGAATTTTCAAATTTTTTTGTGTTTTTTAACTTTTTTTTCATAATAAAACAAATTTTAAAGTAAAGACTTTTGAGATAATTTTTAAGATCATATTAAACCACAATTTTTGAGACCATAATTAAGTTTTTACCAATAGTAGTTCTTCTACAAATTGAAATTTTCAATGATTTTTTTGGGGTGTCGCTCCATTTTAAACTCCCTGGGATTTGGTCTGGGACCCCCCTTTCTATAGCGATTCTTGTTCGTCTTGATGAGTACTATCATCCCTGAAAGTTTGTTGCACCATTTTAGATACACCCTGTATAAATACAACGGCTATATTCACAACGGGGCTTTCCTTTTAGATTGAAAGGATTTTAATAATTTTAATTTTTTAAAGGTGTAACTGAATGAATATCTCGGTTGGGAATGTCTGTGTAATTTTGCCTGGAGACAGAAAACCCTCAAACCTGTAATTAGTTTAATTCTTAATGTCCATGTACTCTAATTACTATCTCATTCGGGATAGAAACGTTCTTTAGTCTATACAAGTATTCAAAAGGAATGGTAAAACTTATTGAGTTCTGCTTGACAGAAAACGAGCGAATCGCTTGACTCGGACAATTTAAGAATTTGAAAAGCGTGGCAGATTGACAGTTGAATAAACACGTTCCCAGCCTTAAGTGTTGAAAAGTGTGTTTTCTCTTGCTCTCTTCCGTCAGTTGCCGCCCTCTGGCTCTCTGTTGAAGTGTTTTGTAAGGTTTTAATTCCTGATTTGAAAGATTGTCTGTAAAGTTCTAAGTAATCTACATTGATTGAGATGTTAATTTCATCAGACTGTTATCGCTTACACCTTTCTTTAACATACAAACGCTGATGCTTCAGGAGGCAGTAGACTGATTGTGTAATTAGTTTTCGAAGAACTTCGCGTTTCGAAGAACTGTTGGGTAGGGTGGATCGAGTTCCGGTTAAAGTGCTGTTAAGGGGGGCAAAAGTTGTGGTTGAACATACATTACAGGATATTTTTAAAGAATTTTCCTATCCATCCTCTAAATCCATCAATTTTGCTTTTTTTTGGGTTAAAAAACCACCGCCCCTCAAACTTTGCTCATGCTTTTTCTGATGAAATAGCGTTGTATTAGATGTAAGGATCTATGTTTCATTTCTGTTACCATCCCCCTTTTGGCAGTTATATTTTTGTAATGTTAAAGCAGTTTTGTAGAGTTGTTTTCCTGCATTTTAAAAGCCAAAAACTCTAGAACTAATAAATCTGAAGACGTGTAATTATTAGTGTCCTTTTATTTATAATTTTAATTTTATTAAATTGATATGAATTGTGACCACCTCTCGTTTTAAAAACACTCCAAAATTAAGCAACAGAATAAAATTTTTTTAAAATTTCATTTTTTTAAAAATATTGCCTTTTACCTTCTAAATTAAACATTTCTACCGAATTTCAAGTTTGTATTACATTTTAATCATAAAAAAATATCAAAATTTAGGTGTTTGTCTCTTCTCACGCCCTTTAAAATGTAATAAAATATCATTTAACTCCACTGGCGTATATAGAAATTTATTTCGGGAGGGGCCCAAAATTGATTCCCAGCCCTCTCATGTATATTTCAGTTGTTTTTCAGTATATTCTTAGGCAGAATTTGCAACTTAAAGAACTTAATATTAAAAAGTTATGATGAATTAAGTTGCAACTACAAAAGGGGGGTCTGGAGGTCCTCCCCCAGAAAATTTTTTGAAATCAGACTCTTAAAACCAGGTTTTTAACTAGTTTTGGTACTCCTAGTTAGAATTTGGGATATAAATTTTCAGGGAAAATTTGATGAATTTAATTAAACGTTATAAATAATATAGTTTTAAGTACAGAAGGGGATATATGGGGGTCATCCCCCAGAAAAATTTTAGAGATTAAATCCTAAAAACAGTATTTCAACTTGGTTTTGATACACTTTCCGAATTTCAGACATACATTCTCTGGTAGGATTTTGAACTTATTGTAAAAACGTTTTGAATAATAATATTCCAAGCTCTCTAAAGGGGGGTTTGGGGGGTCCTCCCCCAGAAAATTTTTCAAAATTTGACCCTAAAAAACAGGGTTTTAACTTATTTTGGTACACCAAGTCAGAATTTCGGGGGGGGCCAGGGCCCCTTCGGCCCCCCCCCTTATATACGCCACTGTTTAACTCATGAAAAGTTTGTGAAATTCCTTTAGAATGTTTTAACGATTTAAATTCATAAAAAAATTAACATGAATTTAAGAAAATACAACTCTCAATTAAGTTTCAGAACAAAATCTTTTAAAGCTCTTCAGCTCGAGAGACTGCTGTTTTGAATAAATTATATTTCTCCCTAATCTTCTTTAAAATTACATAACATTTCATTGTTTTACATCTTAACACCTTTACCCAAGTCAGTTAAAATGTTTTAGATGACGTCATTATATTTTTCTAAAACGCTTTTGATATTTTGTTTCTTTACAAATTAAAATATTATCTAAATAAAGTAACTTTACATAACCTCCTGCTAAGTAGTCTCCAGCGGAGACATCAATTTGAAATTGTTTTCTCAAGTTCCGGCACTCTATTGATAGACAAGATGGCGTTCCTTTCGTTGCACAAAAGAGAAGTTTGAGTGATGGATTGCCATTTCTGAAGACTGTTTTAACCCTCCCTGCTGGTAAGCCTAAGAGCATCTCCATTTTGGAAAACGTAAAAGCTTTGTAACATGGATGAAAAAAACTTGATTTCTTCCGCCGTTCAAAATAGTTCCGAAAAGTAGTTCAATCAGTTAGAATTCGGTTGATTTTGGAGCTGTGAACTCATAAAATACAAGAAATGGGCAATGCTATACGCAGCAGAGTTAAATCAATTGCAGCCTCATTTTAAGGAGAGTAGTTTTTGTCCTTATGGGTCAGCTTGGAAATAAATTCGTTGTAAGATTTGGCTTTGTTTCGTTCGGAATACTTGACTTGTATAAATTCTTGGTATAATTTCTTCAAAAAAAGATAAAAGAGTTTTTAGTTTTATTTCAAAGCATTTTAAATTTTTTATGGTGGAAGTTAGTTTTTGAACCGAACAGTCAAGGATTTCAACTCTTTAAATACTATTTTCACAACTTCATGACTCAACAAATAATTCTTGGTGTTTCTGAAAAATGAAGACACGTCCAGACCGTACTTAAAATGTTTATGAAGTTTCATTAATCTTTTACGAAAGTTTATATAAACACCTGTTTATGAATTAAAACTATCCGATTTTTTTTATTGTTGAGTTGAGACATTTGAACTCTATATTGTTGGCTTCTCTACATTGACATTAGCTATAATAAGGAAAACAGTAAATTTAGATGTATGCCTTATATCTTACAACATTCAAACAATTATGAAAAGTATCTTTGTACATGAATACGCCATCAAAAAAGAGTATCTAACAACTTAAAAAGTTATGTAGGCGAGACATTTCGAAAATCTCCACCGTAACCCACATCTGTCTATATCCCCGTCCATGTCCGCTCTTTCTTTACAATCAACAAACAGATCGGGAAGAAATGCTAAGACACTTGTCCATACACCACAAAAGAGAGACTTCTTTCTATTTCTTTTCCTCGAGGGACACATTCTCCATGAGCCAAACGGCCCATTTGACCTCCATCTTTGATCCTGGAATAAGCGTCGTCGTTCACTGATCTTTTTCGGATGGAACTTTTTCCATTGTCTCCTATGCACAACTTGATAATATAGGCCAACGTGATTCGCCACAGACCACTACCCCCGTAAATACACACACATTCGTATGCATCGACCACACAATGAGGCTTGATGGTGATTGCAGGCGAATTGTACAGCCGTGATTCCATTATTTTGGAAATCTCTCGACAGTGATAAAATGTAGGATTGGTAGCTCCAAATTTAGGGATGTTGGAGGTTACTTCATTGGTTTACCGGTGCGGTGGTCCGTAATGAGTGCCTCAAGCAAAACCTCTTCATCAATCTCATCCTTTAAATCCCTCTCATCTTTTTGATCACTTTTGCACCCCGAATTTTCTTCATATATCTCTCATGTACTCTTGATCAATTTCATCCTTCTCGATCTTAAACTTCGATTATCCTTTTCTTTTATACTTCTCATCCTCCTTTCATATTTTTGATTTATCTTATCCTCATCATTCCTGTCACACTCTTCTCTCATCATTTTGATTCTCTTAAGGCTCATTCAGACTTATCATCTTACCATCTTTTTTTATGTTACAATGGTATAAAATTGTGACGGTTATCACAAAAAATCCCCCGTTGAAAAATTACAAGCAAAATATTTAAAAGATAAAAAATAGTTATCAATAAAGATTATACTTTTTACTAATTTTCTCTAGCTCATCCTTCCTTTACCCTCTCATCATAAAACCACAAAATGAATACCCCCCTGAAAGTTTTGGTCAAAATTCAATAGCTACAGTCAAATTTTTCAAAATCAACCTGCGTTAATAAAGTTATCCTATTGTTACTCTTCAATTTTTATGGGTGTCTCGATCGTATCTTCTGTAACTTCTTTAGTTACAAAATCAATTTTAGAGATATTTTCTCCTCCCCGCGTCTCCAGGTGCAGTTTATATGATCTACCACCACTTACGAAAGTAGGCTTTTTGAAACGGGAAATGCCAAAACATATTTTGAAATATTTTCATTCTATTAGCAACAGACATTCATTTACTTATTACGTACTAAAATGTTGTATCACTTCAGTTTCTGTTCCCAGGCGTTGGATGCCGAATAGGGATGAATTGAAAATTTAGTTTTCGCCTCATTCTGCTAGGAACCAGTAGGTTGGAACCTATGCAATATTCATAGCGGAGTTCATCGTTCGAATAATACCAACATAGAATTGCAATGTGACGACAGGGAGTTGAATTTTCGAATGAAATTATCCGGAATCCCGTTGAGTTGCCGGTTGACTATTTGGAATAAAGTCCCTCTTTTTATTTCTGGTTTATTATTTTGCCCTGGTTTTGAAGAGGTTAAATTAATATTTATTAGAATTGTTACCTCATTTTCACAATTTCCTTCTTTTTCTTCTGTTGTTAGCCTATCTGAAATTATTAAAATTTTAAAATAAGCATTTATTTGATTTTCAAACAAAAATCAGTATTAAATCAAAACTTAATAGTCTGTTACTGCTTTTAAAATGACAAATCTAATTTTTAATCCAGTCAATCGTACTCTCATTCAGCTTTTAAACCCAAAAACGTTTCTAGGCAACTGATCTTTGAAAATCGAGTAGTAACAATAAATTAAAATGACCAAAAATTATGAACTTGAAAGAAAAGTTCAATTAACATTTACGCAATTAATGGAAGTGCTATCCGGTTTTAGTCTAACTGAACTCAAATAAAATTTTTCCATAAACATTAGATTTAGCAGCTTTGAATTGAGTCTTGGGTTACAAAATGATTTGGTATCTTTGTATGCGTATTGCGTATGCTAAAAATTGAAATGATTGTTATGGCTGATTTCTTAATACTTATTTGGAAAGTTTGAATTACTGTCGAATTCCTTCTTCGAAATGTAGCGTCATTGCTTTTATTTAATTCCATTATAACGTAAGTATCTTTTGAATGTAATATAATGAAATTCTTGGAAAGTATTCTAAAATGTTGAAACTAAAATTGCGACAATCTAATTTTCAAAGCATCAAACCTCGCGTTATTTTAATAACTCTTTACAATGAATTAATTCGTCGTATTTCAAGGTGGTGAAAAATTTCAGTCCAATATTTTACTCCAGAAACCAGATATAATTACACTTTTTGTATACACTCTCACTTGTAAACGGATTGAAAAATCCTTTCGTTGGTAAGATCTGTTTGATTATAATAGCATGAAAGGGAATAGGTAATCCTTTAAGAATCTTAATGGGCTTTAAAAAAGGTCATATAATGTCTCATGTTTGTGATTCTATTTCACAAATGCAAATTTCGTCAAACGTATTAGGAACACTACGTAAAATGACACAAAACACTGAATAACAAGTTTTGAATTTTTTTAAATTATTTTAACATTAAAAAGTATAGGATCTATTTAACCATTTACAGCATGCAAAATAATGGATACTTGTATCTATCTATATGATAAAAAACCGTTCAATTTACATTATGCGTATGTGTTTAGCAATAATGTAAAATTACTACCTATTGATATTTGATATAGTAGTTTTTTTTCATTTGTTGTTTGATATCACTGGAATGTATGTAACTTAATATCTGTCCTCAATATGTCTTTCTAAAAATTTAAAGAAATTTCAAATATTACTCTAGTAGTTTTAATCTGGCAAGTTGTTTGATTTACATGATGTTAATCAAATGAATCACTAAACTTAAAAGAAAACATTTAATACTTTTTTGTATACTTACTTTGCTTACTAAGTTTTTGATTTAAAAAAATATTTACAACAATTTTTAAAAATTAAAGAATAGTATGGATTTTTATAAATTTCCGTATGACTGATGAACCCTTTTGAAATGTTTTAAATTTAGGTTGCACTAACTTTTTATTTCATTATTATAAGAGGCTTTTAACTTTAAATTTATATTATTAACACTTCAAAATAGAAAAGACAGAAAAATGAGCTATTCGAATACAAGTACTAATCAGTTATGATTTCTCGATTCTCCGTATTAACATGCAAAAAGTTGTTCTAGTTGATTATGTGTAGTATATTTTTATCGTATTTACGTTTTAAATTACTAAAACCGTTTAAAATGATAGTGTACACCAATACAATAGCAAATAAGAACAATACTTATTGTTTTTTCTTAATAAAAAACTATGGTGAGTGTAAAATTTCTTAACAAAATGGCTCCTAACTCCTAACACAAAATAATAAAATAATTTCAGTTTGAAAAATGCTAAGGATTTGTGTTTGTTTTCTATCTGAAACCCTGCAAGTTAGTTAATTTGTATTTAAAAATAAGGATGTGTAAGATGAGGTACTAATAATAATATGTTCAACAACAAACACATAAAAAAGAAAAAATTTTAGTGCACTGTATTTATTAGTTTTTCTAATTATTTTTTTGAGTGTTGTAAAAAAATGACCTGTTTTACTTTTTCATTTTTCATTCCAAAAAGTGTTATACCTTAAATTGTTCACTGATACAATGATTTTGAGTTGAGTTGTGTCTTGTGTCACATCGAAATTATGAGGAAGTACACCTCCATAACGTATTCTCCGTTTCCACAACGGGTTGAATGACATACCGTGTCAAGGTTACGCATTTTTTGAACACCACAACCCAAGAGGAACCGTCGTACTCTATTGCATGAAATAATCTGATTTCACTGAGCGAATGGATGGTATATGGTTGCAGTTAAGAAAAAAATGGGCTAAAAATAGCTCCTAAAGACTCTCAGAGATCCATTCTCCGCTAGTTATAATTTTATTCGTAGGTTGAAAATTAGATAAAATCTGTTTGCGGTAAAAATATTTCTGGATCAAGACTGTCATTATCCCACTTTTTCGGCTCGTTTTTTAAAAATTGAACTAGTTTGGTCCTACTTTTCAATGCGGCTATTTTTAATTGGAATGGTCATTTGAGTTGGCTGAGAATTTAAAGCGTTGAACTGAGTTTTTTTAAATCAGAATTATTTTTTGTAGTTGAATTACAAGGATAAGTGCTCCCAATACCCATATATGTAAATTAATACGTACAAATAAATACAAATACGTATGGCAATAAGTACGTACGTTACGTATATTATATGTAAATAAATACAAACAATTATGTTATGAAAATAATCCATTAAAAAAATTTGGTCGAATTTTTGGTTGGTCGAAAATTTGGTTGGCTGATAATTTAAAGCGTTGAACTGAGTTTTTTTCAAAAATCAGAATTATTTTTGTAGGTGAATTACAAGGATACGTGCTCCCAATACCCGTCCTTTTGCATTAGTTTTCAGTCACCTCATTTTTTCGATCTTAAAAATGTATTAATAGTTGAAAATGTATAGAGATTGTTCGACCCATCCATACAAACGTACAATATTATCAAGATATGTTAATAAATACAAATAATATTATGAACCAACAATCATCAAAATTTGTAGGCCTTTTTTAAAATCTTTCTAATCTTAATCCTTAATTTTCAATCTATCAACATGTAAATTCAATAGTCATAGGTACAAAATATAATTGGATGATACATCTGGTGATTTTAAATATTAATATTGATTAAAAATTGAAACTAATGCTCATGAGGTGATTTTAGTTCCCGCTTAAAATTATGTTACAAATTTATATCAATTTCAGAAATTTATCTTTTAATATTTAATATGAATAAAATAAGATATATCTTGTTAACTAACTACTAATAACAAAAAGCTTGATTTAAACTTTTTTTTCAGAAAATGAAAGTAGGCAGAAATTATTTAAAGTGCTTTTATTTTAATTCAAAGTTCAATACTTTATTTAAATGAAATAATGAAAGCTTTTAAGTTTCAAATAATTTTCTTCTTGAGTAGTTCTTTAATTTAAATACCCTGAGATATAGGGGTAGTTAGTAAAAACATCTCTTGAGTCTAAGGAACCAACTAAAATCTTCGCACAATTTTAGTAAAGTGAATACTTTTTTAACGAAAAAAACCCAACATAACTTAAAAAGTTCAGTAACAATTTAAATACGATACAAAATTTGATTGCCAGCAGAAAGTTGTGTATAAAAACTCCCACACCAAAATTATGCAGATAGAGTATGAGCATGGAAAACATCAGGAAATAGCTAAGTTGTAACATCTGCAACATAGAAATAAAATATATTTATTTTTTTAAAAAATGTAGTATTCGAAACGTTTGTAGTTGTTGGATTTTATATTTTCTGGAAGTGGTTCTTTTTTGCTGCAACCCCATGCATGTTTTAAAAGTAAAAAATTTTTTAACTGTTTAAAACTTTTTCTCCAACACTCGAACCATTGATTCGATGGAGATGATTCTCTTCAATCACTAGATCTTAAACGCGCCTGTTTGCTTTACTTTCTACTTTATCAACTATGAAATTTCCCTGTGAATTTCGCATCTTTCTCGATATTCATCTCACGGTTAACCCACTTTCGGTATACCTGAGCTTGGACCGCGGTATAAACTGCAACACTCTTCAGGTTCGATCCAAGAAAAAAAGTAGGTAAAAGCAAAAGAAAATGAAATGTGTTTTGTCATGGATGAATGGAATTACGCATCTTTCTACAAGGATATTACAAGAGAGAAACTTTTTCTGTTTGACCTGTAGGTCACTTATAGTTTCAAGAGCAGGTCAAAAGGAGGTTTTCGGTCAGAAGGATACTTGATCTTTTGTTTGGAATATTACAATTAAGTTCTGAGTAAAAAGTCTGTTTATAATATGAACTTTATTCATTTTGAATCTGTCTATGCTGATAGAGTGTGAAAGTATAGAACAATAAAACCTCCTTAAAAATCGTGCTAAATATTGGGTTGTTCCATAAGTTCTGTTACTTTTTACGAAGTTTTGTATTTGAAAATTTTTTATGAAAAAATGGTAATAGGTGGAGATTTCAAATAAAAGGGATTTTGATATATGTATATTAGGGTGTCCCGAAAAAACCAAAATTTTTCTGATTGCTTTGCGGTAGTGCGGAAAAGTTGTGAACTACCATCACTAAGAAGGGTGGGAAATATCAAAACTGTGGGTTGATAGCTTCTGTTGCCTCACGAGGCCTTAAGTTCTAAAAATTGGACTAAAAATGACTAAATTTCAAAAATTCATCAAACATTACGAATTTTAGCCATAGATTTGGGGTTGCGTTTAAAAGGTGCTATTATTATCTCCAACTTCAACTGCAAAAAAATTCAATATTTTAGGTTAATACCTTCATTTGCATCATCAAAAGCATTGTGTAAACTTTTTAAAATTTGGAAAATTAAGGCCAATTTCGAAAAAACGCACAGAACACCAGGGTGTCCCAAAAAAACCCTTTTGTTCAAAAACCTTGCTCCCCAGGGATTTTCCCATTCCTTTTGGTCCCAAAAGACGGTGTGTGAAGTTTTAACTCCTCAGGTAAACTATAGGGTTTGCCGGTAGGGCCCCTAAGTTTCAAAAAAGTGAGAAAATGACCATTTTTCAGAATTTTTTAAAGTAAATTTTAAGTTTATAATTTGATAAAACTGGTTCACGTGAGTTATTTAGGACGTATTTAGATGAATTTTATTTATTTACGTTTATTAACTATACCCTATAGCCCTACAGTTTTTGAGTAAAAAGTACTACTTTTAGTGACGCTCCGCTCATCAATATAGGCTCTAAAGGGTACAGTTAACAAACGTAAATAAATAAAATCCATCTAAATACGTCCTAAATAACTCCCATGAACCAGTAATTTCATGAGAACTACCAAAATCACACATTATGTTCATAAATATACATACATCAAAATCCTCTTTGTTTGAAATCTCCACCTATTGCCAGTTTTTTATAAAAAATTTTCAAACACGAAACTTTGTAAAAAGTAACAGAACTTATGGTATATTATGGTGTATATTGGTTAACAGATTTCAGGTATAAAATTGGTAAAAATTGTTGACTTTTAATACTTTTACCACTCTGAATACTTTTGATGTGTAAAAAAATATCCCTATTCAGGTAAAATTGTATTAACATCGATCTCTAAAAACAATTACTTCTTTCAGTGAAGTTCTCACGCATGGATGCTAATAGGGTTTTAACAATCATTTCCGGGTTCGGTCCTTTTTCAAACTTCTTCGATTCGAAAATAGAAATTGAAACATTCAAGTTGTGCGTGTGATGAGGAGTTTAAATTTGTTTTAATGTGAGAGAAATTAATTGTCGTGAAAGATAATTTTATTTGTTAGGTTTCAAAGGATATAATCATTAGATTATTGCTGAATGGGAGTATTTTACATAATTTGATTACAGCAATAATTTTTTCTTTTATAAAATTGCTTACATTTTGAATACTGAAAGCGTTCTTTTTTTCAGCTTTACGATGACATTTGGGAAACAGATCAAACAGATTCGTAAGTATTACCCCGATTTCTTTTGGAATCCTTTTAATCACACTTTTTAGTAGATCTCAAAATCAAGAGCAACATGGTATAAGTAACACTATACTTCCACTTAAAAGCAGGGTTGGCAAAAACCCGGGTTTTTTCGAAAAAACCCAAGTGGGTTGGGTTTTTTCGGGTTTTTTCAATAAAACCCTGAAAAAACCCATATAAAACTGGGTTTTTTCGGAGAAAGTGTGGGTTTTTTCAAAATTGTGTGGCTTTCCTTACAAAGTAAGTGGGTTTTTTTCAAATTTTCGTGAGTTCTTTCTATGTTAATGTGTTCTGTCAAAATAATGTCAGTTTTTCCATAGTTAAGTGAGTTTTTTCAAAAGTTTTAATAATTTGAAAAAACGCACTAAAATTTAAAAAATATCCTGAACGTTAAAAAACCATTCAAAATTGAAAGAAATCTATTCAACTTTGAAAAAACCCACTGAAATTTTTAAAAAAAATTTTTTTTTTAATATCTAGATTGAACTTTATAATGAAAGAATATGAATTGAAAAAATATTTTTGTGCATACTCGGTAGATTTAATTAATGCTAGTCTCATATCATGGTCTAGTTTCAAAAATTGTGTGGCTCCAAAGCTCCAACCAGAGGATTTCTTATTTTTCTACATTGAAAATTTTAATTTTATAGCACACTTCGAATTTTAGATAAGATAGTCATTTCTCAATTTGCTTATTTTGTTATTTTTCCTGAGCTAAATACTATAGACTGAACTAAATAACAAAAAGTTCTAGGCTGTATGTAATACTTTTTATGTAAATTCTGCAATTTCAATATCAATACACATTTATTATTTTCAACCCAATATTTATATCAAATGAACATTTTGAACTAAAACCACAAATAATTCAAAAGCCATACATTTTTTTCCATTTAAAGTGTAATTGATAGTGTATTTAAAAAAAATTAAACAGGTCTTACTTAGTTTTATGGATCGCACTTAATTCTTATTTAATAAAGCACTTCAAAACAATAAAGTAGATTATAGTAGTGTGGGGAAAATAGTATTTCAATGGTAGTAGGATATAGTTTACCCACTTATAGAAACTAGCTTTTATTGTCCTTATTTATGATTTAACTCTTAGCGTGGAGCTACCAGAGGAAAAGCCCTCGGTACAAGAAAGCATTCAAGAAACTCTCCAGACTCTCGATCTTTTCATGAACAATAGATTTCAAGAAGCCCTAGATCTCATGCAACCATGGTAAGTAAAAATAAAAGCATACTCAAATAATACACAGGACATTAAACCAAATCCAGGAGAGTTCAAACCTATTAGCTTCAATGTGTTACTCTTTTGGGTTACTTAAGTGTTTGATTGAATGTTTAATATACTTGAATTTAGGACGGTGAATTTAAATTCCTATTAACGAATAACAGTTATTTTTTTTATCAAGAATCAGTCAATGAACCGGAAATTAACATATAGGTACTCCTCATTGAATATTAAACCTTTTCTCATCAACATAAAATTTGATTTAAATTAGGACTCTTAAAACATTCATTAGAAAACTTTACATTTGAGGATTAATAATTTAATAATTTTTTCAATCAAAGCTAATGTGTTTGGTATCATTGTCAGTTTAGTTTTATAAATGTTAATAATGTTATTTTCTTCCACTTGACAGAAAATACAACTATGATTTTAAATGTGTTACTAAACCATATTTTCTCATCAAACTTAAATTATATCAATTTATCCTTATTCGCGCCATCGTCTTTATTTAATATTCAGAGGCAGTTTAATATTTCTTAATGACCTTATTGCATGTTTCCCTTTTCTTTTATAAACCTTCTTATAATAAACTCAATAATTTGTTACATTGTCCATTTGTAACTTTTTAAAAATCTGATTCATAATCGAAAAAAATCTCCTAACTGAATCTAGTGTTCGACGCTTTAAAAGTAGAAAAATTTTTTAGAAAAATATTTTGTAATTTATTTAGTTTTTAAAAATTTAGAAATATTGGATGGAAAAGTATGTCGGAAATTTGTATCTTCACTTACTGACATTTTTCTGAGTAATTCAAAATGATTGGCAGTTATGAATTTGTTAGTTGAAATTTATATTATTTAATGAAAATGACATACTTTAAGGAAACTTTATGACAGCTTTCGTGTTTTTCTTAGGTCTCACTGCAGCTCATACCACGCGTTAGGGAAATCAACTGTTTGTTTCATTCAAACTATTCTTTCCTTTGACCCAGTAAGTTTTTGAACTTTTTAAAATTGCTTTTTAAACAGGAATCGTACTATTGATTCGCCATTATTTCTCGTTTCTTTTTAATTCTCCTTACTGATGAGTACGTTTTATTGTTCATTCAGGATATTTCCGAACTATATTTCTGTTTTATACCACAATTAATATCGGTCTTAGGACTTTCTTTTTTAATCGTGTAGTATCGGTCTTTCAGTAAGCAAAGTCTGTGGGAAAATCCCAAAAGGAGATGAAATATGAAAATGTAAATTTATAATCGAGATTGACTATTTTTCATTAATATATGTAGATGGTTGGTGAATCTATGAATCATGGATTATACACTGACCTTCAAATTATTTTTAATCACTCATGTATTTATTTTATGCAGATTTATTTTATTAGTAAAAATAGTGAAAATGGACAATATTCTAAAAATATCCAGATCCATTTTTTATGTAAGACAATTACTGAACCAACTTCATATTTTCTCTAAAATTTTATTTGTGTGTGTTCCACAGATTAATGAAATAAAACTAAAACATTAATAAACGGTTAGTCTAAGAATAATAAAATTTCTCTGAAACCCCTTTTAAAGATATCAAAATATCTCTTTTTTAAATCGCTCCTTTATAATATAATTTTGAAAGCTACAAAAAGTGTATTACAAACCCTACTATCCTTGAGGCAAGTTGCATCTTATGTAAAACTTGAAATATCATCTCTATACGGATTACAAATCAGAATAAATATTAGAAATAATCTACTTTTATATTAAAATTCCAAAGCCTTCAAAACCTCTCAAAAGGCAAATAGAACCTTTATTTTCATTTTTATATTTAAAGCCCATCGACAAATCTGTTTACACTGTAAACAATGCCAAGGTTTGGCGAGGATTAAGAGCCCATGTAAAATTCATCGAAATGCAAATCAAAGAATTCTGTCATCAATCTTTAACCCTGGAGAATTCGTATCATTCAGGATTATCTTAGAAAACTAAATTTTGTCATTCATGAATCCTAAGAAGATTAAGATTTGCTTTGTTGTTTCAGTCTTTACTTAACGAACTTCTGAAGTATGAAGCTTATTACCATAGGTCGAGCAGGATTAAACCTATGTGATCCTTCTTAAGGTGTCGTATGAAGAATCAGCGTAATGAGCCATCAAGCTTAAGAATGCTCTGCTAATGTTTTACCAGAATGCATGGACTTGCGAAGGAAGGAGCTTACACTTCATTATTGACACTTAAAAGTGTGTAGCAACGATTGTGATTAAATTCGGTGGAATTGAAAGTTATTAGAAATGAAGTGATACAGACTTTAAGAGTAGGAATACAGCATGACTGTCAAATTGTGGGAAAAGTCTCTCTTCCTAAGTTGGAGATTCCTCGGGTAATCAAGGTACCGGGAAAGAAATTTTAAAACAATTAACAAACTGTTCCATTTTTATTTTTGAAAAAGGTTTTTCAAACACAATCTCTAAAAAGATAACATCAAATACATACAGGGTGTCCCAAAAAAGACTGATACATTTTAAAAAATCAATGACTAATAACTCAAAAAAGATAAAAATACGCGGTTTGTTACATCCTAATTCCTGGGAGGTGTAGGATGCAACAAATCGCTTATTTTTAACTTGTTTAGTTTTCGCGTTATTAGTTATTGATTTTTAAAATGTGTCAGTATTTTGGGACACCCTGTATGATAAAGAAAACTTTCACCAAACCCCCTTGTTAAAAAGTAGTGTGCATTCCCCATTGCCCATTTCCAATTTTTTTTATTCAAAAGTGCATTTTTTCCCTTCATCTCAACTTAATACGAATACATAATTAGAGCTCCCACCATCCACCTTTTTTCGTATGCAATACTAAATATTTCAATCCCACAGGATGACATTAGTAGAACTATGGAAGTTTTAAAAGAAAGTGTAGCAGTATGCAACCGGCTAAGGAAAAAAGGAACTCTATTGTACATCACAAGGCTTCTCAGGGGTGTAGACTATAATATGTATACCACAGGTGTGTAAAGCTGGGTAAATCCAATATAGTTTTAAGAACATCCATTTAAAGACTTTAGAAGAATTTAAGCTGAACTTGAGCATAGTCTATTAATAAGCATTATACTCTTCATATAAGCATATACTATTAATAATTTTAAACTACCCCTTTACTTGCCAAAGTTTTTAAATACTCTCTATTGTTTCCTATGAATTTTGAAACTAACGTTGACTGTTGCTCTTTGAAAATAAGTAATTATTTTTTAGTTATTGTAATACCGTACTGCTATTAGATCAAGTAATCGGATTTCAAGTATCTTAGCTTACCAATACCGGGCAATAATGCCTGAAGTGAGGTGGGAAATGTGATAAATTCGATGGCATTTCTCAATGAGTATTTATCACTTTGCTCGAAATAAGCGGGCATTATTAATAATTCCGAATTTATCACATTACCTGTTACATGTAGTATGTTTTTTTTACTTTCAGAGGAGGTTCACGCGGAGTTATGTTACGCCGAATGTCTTCTGTTGACAGCCCTATTGACATTCGTTGCTGACAATTCTTTTGTGAATTTCATCAAAGGAGGTCTTCGAATCAGAGCTTGCTATAGAGCTTATAAGTAAGTTTGTTTAGGACTCTTATTAAGAAGTAGGGGTCTCCTAAAGCCGTAGAAGACATTCTCTTATAATTACGATGTTCTTTCAAACTAGATATTGAGATGCTTCAAAAAATTGGATTCTTCAAAAAAAAAAACAATTTGAAGAACACCTTTTTTAAATATATTTTCCCAAACTATTATTTTGTTTGGCGTTTTTAATGTCTGAAAGAAGAATTCGTTGAACTTATAAAAATGTTGTAGAGAAGAATCATAAAATACTTTTTATAACGCACTAAACTTTTAATAAAGCTAAAAGATCTTGGGTGAAAATAGCGAAATTTTTTTTCGCACTTATTGCTTTTCATGCATTTATTGCAACCTGCCCAAATAGCATTTTCATACGTTTAATCTGCTGTTGCTGTTTAATTTGAATTTTTATCAAGAGTCTATAATTGTAAACTAAAATTTAAATATTACATTAGATCTGAAAATAATGGCGTGATTTATATAGAAATAATTGATTTCGTAATAATTTATGTTAATTATGCTGCATAATTTTATATTATAGTAATAATATTATAGCTGCTTTTCATTGGCAATTAATTATATGGGGATTTTTTTATTCTAGAGAGGCTGCTTTGATTCTCGAAAATAGGAAATGGGAAGACGAAGAGGACAGGCGGCATTATGAAAGCGGAGTTCGAATGGGTCTGGGAATCTTTTACTTGGTAAAGAATATTTTTTGAATGATGACTAATAATTAAAAGTTTTATATATGTTACGGGCAAATTGATTAATTAGGCATTATTAATAATGCTCAGAGTGGAGCAGGGCAAAGTGATAAATTTTATTGATAAATGCCATTGAGTTTATCACATTGCCCTCCTCCACTTCGGGCATTATTAATAATGCCCAATATAACACATTGCCAGTAACATATGTTTACCCTTAATAACTCAAATTTTGTTAATAATAACATATCATTTAAAAAATACACATTGTTCTTGCACATTTGCCTGTGTACTTCCAAGTTAATTATTTAATTTCGGAAATTAAATTTTATGCAAATGATTCAAGAAAAAATTAATAAAAATATGAAATAGAAGAAAAAAAATACAAATGAAACACAAATATAAAACAAACAATTACAAAATTAAGGTGTAGCATCCATAGATACATATTATAGATAATGTTTTCTTCACATATGAGTAAAACCCTATATATTTATTTTATATAATCTAAACAAATTTCCAAAAATAATAATAAAAAACTATTGGTTACACTGTTCAACAATGAAAAAATTTCCTTGATGAAAATAGTCATTTCTTATAGATTTTGGGTCGCTGAATACGAAAATAACATTAAAATTTTCAATTGACTCAGGATTTTCGGGGAACAGACCCTCCCCCTTTTTAAGTTTTTCGACGACTTTATAACTTTAAACTCGATTTTCAGGGTCAAAAAGCATTGCTTTAGTCTTCAAATTGCCCCCCAGGGCACAAGAAAGGTTCAAATTAATAAAATATGATAAACTTATAACAAATGGATAGGTTTAAGGGGTAATTACCTCCCTAAATATGCAAAAAATAGCTAAAAATTATAGAGGTTTTTATACGCTATTTTTCCTCTTATTTTTTGCGCAACTCCCGTTTGAAGGGTCCTGACCCTTCCCCAAGAACAAAAATTTGATAGCAATATGAAGCAATGTTTTTTACTAAAAGCGGTTGAGGTGAGAGCGCCCCCAAAGCACCCACGGAAGGGTTCAATGAGGCACTTAGAGTTAAACAGTGCTGTACAAAAACAATTTGAAGCCACTAACTGAATTTCAGCTGATTCTTGTGTAAAATGATCTGCTGAATTCAAATATGACACCCATTTTTCTCCATCACCCACAGTTTTTAAGGGGATGCCCCCTAATTGTTATCCACAGCCGTGCATCTATTAACATCTTGAAACATGGAATCCTCACTCCCTAAAAACGGTCAGTTTTTAAAGGACTGATGAGTTTCTACTAAGGATAGACCCAAAATATAAGAAAAACGTCATTTGTAATCTTTTCAAAGTCATCAATATTAATTCTTGAGCTCGCGAGCGCCTTAGCGATTCTGGAAGTCTTCCGAACTCTTCCGCGGGGGCTTCTGGGAGGCTAACACCTCAGCCGCTTTTAGTAAAAACTATTGCTGCATATTTTCATCAAATTTGGGTCCTTGGGGAAGGATTAGGACAGTAGTGTAAAAATGAGAGTTCTGCGACATTGCGATTCCGCGTTCCCTTCCCAATCTACTAAATTGCGGTTCCCCTCCGCATTCTACTAGATTGCGATTCCCTTCCCAATCTACCAAATTGCGATTCCCTTCCCATTCTACTAGATTGCGACTCCCATTCTACTTTGCGACTCAACCAATAAAATGCGGTTCTACCAATAAATTGCGGCTCCACCACTAAATTGGGGCTCTGCCACTAAATTGCGACTCCAACAACAGCAAGAAGCTGAAATTAAAGTTAATTTACATCAATATATCTCCCAGGAGAGTTAGCCCAAGATATTCTTGGTTACCGAAGTACGCTTGGCAGAGCTTAACGCAAATCCATGATCAGTTTGATTTGGTAAGTTACCGGAAGCCTCTCCTTTGTACTTCATCCCCCCCAACCCCCTAATTAAATATTTTAAAGTATTTTAAATTGAGGTCCCACCAACCACCCGACAAGCAAAGCATGCCGCCTCAATTCAATAACGCGAACTATGACTTATATGTGAAAATATTTAAAATTATATTACTATAAACAAACTGTAACCGCTCATTAACAGTTTTTTTTATTGTTTATATTATTTTTTAATTAAAAGACCCCTGCGCCGGTGATAAGAGCATTCAATTAACAAGAAGTTAAAGTTATTTTACTATTAACTGTTTCTATTAAAGTTATTTACTATTAACAAACTGTAACCGCTGTTTAACTGTAATATGTACAAAATTAGCAAATTGTAGCACTTCCACTATATTGGGGATCTAAAACACATGCAACAAAAAAAAAGCTAAATTGCGACTTTCTAAATTATTTTCAGATAGTATTAATTGATAGTTTAAGTTATTAACAAAGGTTAATTAACAGTTTAAGCTTTTTTACATAAAAATATAAGGTTAATGAACAAACTAACCGCTGTAATATATCACCTATTGAATGCCCATACTGGAATAAAAGACCTAGACAATCACAAACTCAAATGTATAGAGTGCACTACTCACCTGTCATTGAGACTCCTTTAACAATGCACCGGTGTACCACCCCTCCCCCCCTTGCCTTTCCCAGAGCAATATGTGTGACGATAACGGGGTAACTTCCATTGGGATTGATAGCGATTGCATCTTTTCCAGCAATACCAAGGGGAGATGGTTTTCAAAAGATATATATTTTCATTACAATCATTTCTATTTCGTTAAATTTACAGTTCAATATTCACTTTAGTTACAGTTTGACACAAAATGCTTATCCTATCACAATCCTTAACTTTGAAAATACAGTATTTTCACCAGAAAGGATACTTTGAAAAATTGAGAATGATCGAACATTATCAGACAACCAAACATATAATACGTTATCCCATTGGTGGAATTATTTTTATTTCACTTTGATCAGGAAAGGATACTTTGAAAAATTGAGAATACATTTTCACACCACTTGACATATAATACGTTATCCTATTGGTGGAATTATTTTACAACTTCGATTAAAAATTACTAATTATGTTCATATTGGATAAGATCTTAAATATTTTAAGCATTTTTTAAAATTAAAATATACTTTTATTACGAATTCTGTTCGAGGAGTTGATTTTTTTTCATAGAATGTTAGATTCATTCAAGTTAAAAATGACAAATCCATTAATTTTACTATATTTCAATTGAAGATATTACTTATTTTATTCCCATAGAAGCTTTTTCTAGATTTAAACGTGAGAATATATGATTAATCACCTAAACAAAAACTATTCCATTACACTTTCTTCTGAAAGCATTGTGTGAATGAGAGAATTTTTATACAAAAATTGTAAAACGATTTTCCCAACAGTTGAAAAAATTTCAATCATTAACCTTTTATTTAAAGTACATTATTTGGCTACCACTACAGAACATACATTCATTTTATTCATAACTTTTACTATATTTATTAAACATGTAATATTTTTTCTATACGAAAGAGAACTGATTTGGTTATTTTTCAATTCATGGAATGGTTACGTTGATCGTTTTCAACCTTTTTGAAAATAATTTTTAACCCATAGGCTATACTTGCTCTACAAGAATTTTACCCTCTGCTGTACATTTTTACTAACAATTTATATATTCACTAAAGCAAACATATAATACATATAAACTAACTTATGAAAGAAATCCTTTATGGATATAATGTTTTCTCTTACCTAAAGCCTTCTTTCATCTATAATCCATATAGAAAATTAAACTATTCTAATAAAAATTAAAGGGGAAACATGACTCAAAAGGAAACATACATTATAAAAACCAAGAAAATTATTACTGAATCTATAAGAAAACCTGAAAACTCTGATAAAAATAAAAACTTAACTGAAAATTTTATTAAAAATTAAAACACATGTAGAGAAATAACTTAATACTTTGTTAAAAATAAAAACGAACACAGAAAAACTTTCACTGAAAAACTAAAATCTTTTTAAATATAAAAACTTATTCACTTCGAAACTAAAAACTTAACTAAAACCTTTGTTAAAAATAAAATCTTAACTAAAAATTTTGTTAAAAATAAAAACTTAACTGAAAATTTTGTTAAAAATTAAGACACATACAGAAAAATAACTTAATACTTTGTTAAAAATAAAAACAAACACAGAAAAACTTTACAAGAAATGAAAACTTATACACTGAAAAACTAAAATCTTTGTTAAAAATAAAAACTTAACTGAAAATTTTGTTAAATATTAGGATACATGCAGAAAAATAACTTAATACTTTGTTAAAAATAAAAACTTAACTGAAAATTTTGTTAAAAATAAAAACTTAACTAAAAATTTTGTAAAAAATAAAAACTTAACTGAAAATTTTGTTAAAAATTAAGACAAATGCAGAAAAGTAACGAACACAGAAAAAACTTTACAAGAAATGAAAACTTATACACTGAAAAATTAAAATCTTTGTTAAATATAAAAACTTAACTAAAAATTTTCTTAAAAATAAAAACTTAACTAAAAATTTTGTTAAAAATAAAAACTTACCTGAAAATTTTGTTAAAAATTAAGATACATGCAGAAAAATAACTTAATACTTTGTTAAAAATAAAAACGAACACAGAAAAAACTTTACAAGAAATTAAAACTTATACACTGAAAAATTAAAATCTTTGGTAAATATAAAAACTTAACTGAAAATTTTGTTAAAAATAAAAACTTAACTGAAAATTTTGTTAAAAATTAAGACAAATGCTGAAAAATAACTCATTACTTTGCTAAAAGTAAAAATGAACACAGAAAAAACTTTACAAGAAATTAAAACTTATACACTGAAAAATTAAAATCTTTGTTAAATATAAAAACTTAACAGAAAATTTTGTTAAAAATAAAAACTTAACTGAAAATTTTGTTAAAAATTAAGACAAATGCTGAAAAATAACTCATTACTTTGCTAAAAGTAAAAATGAACACAGAAAAAACTTTACAAGAAATGAAAACTTATACACTGAAAAACTAAAGTCTTTGTTAAATTATAAAAACTTATTCACTACGAAACTGAAAACTTTGTTTGAAATGAACTAGAAAACGAAAAACTTTACACAAGAAATGAAAACTTATACATTAAAAAAAACTAAAATCTTTGTTAAAAATAAATGCTTAACTGAAAATTCTGTTAAAAATTAAGACAAATGCAGAAAAATAACTTAATACTTTGTTAAATGTAAAAACTTAAAAGCTACAAAACTGAAATATAATTTAAAATAAATAAAAACTTACAAGAAATTTTACAAGAAATAAAAAATTACGCTAAAAACTTTACCAAAAAGAAATTATTACGAAAAACTTTAACAGAAAGAAAAACTTAAAAACTATAAAACTAAAAACTTTGTTAAAAAATAAAGGCAAATGCAAAAATTAACTTAATACTTTGTTAAATATTAAAACTTAGAAACTATGAAACGAAAAACTTTACTAAAAATAAAGGCAAATGCAGAAATTAACTTAATACTTTGTTAAATTTTTTAACTTAGAAACTATGAAACGAAAAACTTTACTAAAAATAAAAACTTATACACTACAAAACTAAAATATTTGTTAAAAATAAAATAAAAACTTTGAAAAATTTTACAAGAAATAAAAAGTTACACTAAAAACTTTATCAAAAAGAAATACTTCGTGTTAAAAATAAATAAAAACTGAAAACATTTTACAAGAAATAAAAATTTACACTAAAAACTTAACCAAAAAGAAATTATTACGAAAAACTTTAACAGAAAGAAAAACTTAAAAACTATAAAACTAAAAACTTTGTTAAAAAATAAAGGCAAATGCAGAAAATAGCTTAATACTTTGTTAAATATTAAAACTTAGAAACTATGAAACGAAAAACTTTACCATACATAAAAACCTATACACTACAAAACTAAAATATTTGTTAAAAATAAAATAAAAACTTTGAAAAAATTTTACAAGAAATAAAAATTTACACTAAAAACTTTACCAAAAAGGAATTATTACGAAAAACTTTAACAAAAGAAAAACCTAAAAACTATAAAACTAAAAACTTTGTTAAAAATCAAGACAAACGCAGAAAAATAACTTAATACTTTGTTCAATTTTAAAACTTAGAACTTATAAAACTAAAAACTTTGCTAAAAATAAAAACTTTAGGAAAACTTTGTTAAAAATAAAGAAACCAATACAGAAAATTTTAAAAATAAATAAAAACTTCGAAAAAAATATTACAAGAAATAAAAAAATAACACTAAAAACTTTGTTAAAAATAAAATAAAATTGAAAAGTTACACTAAAAAAACTAAAAACTTTATCAAAAAGAAATACTTCTTGTTAAAAAAATATACTTTGAAAAATTTGTACATGAAATACACTAAAAACTTTTCCAATAACACCCATACTTTGTTAAAATTAGAAGACAGATAGATTCACATCCTCCTTTCGTTGGGACCCTTTTTTTTTTAATTATTATGTAAAACGTGGGCTGAAAAATTTAAAAGTACTATTTTTAAATTTCCTTCATTAAGAAGGAGTTTTCAGCCCACCGAGTTTTCATAATAAAAAAAAGGGTCTCAACGAAAGGGGGACGTGAATCTATCTGTCTTCTAATTTTAACAAAGTATGGGTGTTATTGGAAAAGTTTTTAGTGTATTTCATGTACAAATTTTTCAAAGTATATTTTTTTAACAAGAAGTATTTCTTTTTGATAAAGTTTTTAGTTTTTTTAGTGTAACTTTTCAATTTTATTTTATTTTTAACAAAGTTTTTAGTGTTATTTTTTTTATTTCTTGTAATATTTTTTTCGAAGTTTTTATTTATTTTTAAAATTTTCTGTATTGGTTTCTTTATTTTTAACAAAGTTTTCCTAAAGTTTTTATTTTTAGCAAAGTTTTTAGTTTTATAAGTTCTAAGTTTTAAAATTGAACAAAGTATTAAGTTATTTTTCTGCGTTTGTCTTGATTTTTAACAAAGTTTTTAGTTTTATAGTTTTTAGGTTTTTCTTTTGTTAAAGTTTTTCGTAATAATTCCTTTTTGGTAAAGTTTTTAGTGTAAATTTTTATTTCTTGTAAAATTTTTTCAAAGTTTTTATTTTATTTTTAACAAATATTTTAGTTTTGTAGTGTATAAGTTTTTATGTATGGTAAAGTTTTTCGTTTCATAGTTTCTAAGTTTTAATATTTAACAAAGTATTAAGCTATTTTCTGCATTTGCCTTTATTTTTTAACAAAGTTTTTAGTTTTATAGTTTTTAAGTTTTTCTTTCTGTTAAAGTTTTTCGTAATAATTTCTTTTTGGTTAAGTTTTTAGTGTAAATTTTTATTTCTTGTAAAATGTTTTCAGTTTTTATTTATTTTTAACACGAAGTATTTCTTTTGGATAAAGTTTTTAGTGTAACTTTTTATTTCTTGTAAAATTTTTCAAAGTTTTTATTTTATTTTTAACAAATATTTTAGTTTTGTAGTGTATAAGTTTTTATTTTTAGTAAAGTTTTTCGTTTCATAGTTTCTAAGTTAAAAAATTTAACAAAGTATTAAGTTAATTTCTGCATTTGCCTTTATTTTTAGTAAAGTTTTTCGTTTCATAGTTTCTAAGTTTTAATATTTAACAAAGTATTAAGTTAATTTTTGCATTTGCCTTTATTTTTTAACAAAGTTTTTAGTTTTATAGTTTTTAAGTTTTTCTTTCTGTTAAAGTTTTTCGTAATAATTTCTTTTTGGTAAAGTTTTTAGCGTAATTTTTTATTTCTTGTAAAATTTCTTGTAAGTTTTTATTTATTTTAAATTATATTTCAGTTTTGTAGCTTTTAAGTTTTTACATTTAACAAAGTATTAAGTTATTTTTCTGCATTTGTCTTAATTTTTAACAGAATTTTCAGTTAAGCATTTATTTTTAACAAAGATTTTAGTTTTTTTTAATGTATAAGTTTTCATTTCTTGTGTAAAGTTTTTCGTTTTCTAGTTCATTTCAAACAAAGTTTTCAGTTTCGTAGTGAATAAGTTTTTATAATTTAACAAAGACTTTAGTTTTTCAGTGTATAAGTTTTCATTTCTTGTAAAGTTTTTTCTGTGTTCATTTTTACTTTTAGCAAAGTAATGAGTTATTTTTCAGCATTTGTCTTAATTTTTAACAAAATTTTCAGTTAAGTTTTTATTTTTAACAAAATTTTCTGTTAAGTTTTTATATTTAACAAAGATTTTAATTTTTCAGTGTATAAGTTTTAATTTCTTGTAAAGTTTTTTCTGTGTTCATTTTTACTTTTAGCAAAGTAATGAGTTATTTTTCAGCATTTGTCTTAATTTTTAACAAAATTTTCAGTTAAGTTTTTATTTTTAACAAAATTTTCAGTTAAGTTTTTATATTTACCAAAGATTTTAATTTTTCAGTGTATAAGTTTTAATTTCTTGTAAAGTTTTTTCTGTGTTCGTTTTTATTTTTAACAAAGTATTAAGTTATTTTTCTGCATGTATCTTAATTTTTAACAAAATTTTCAGGTAAGTTTTTATTTTTAACAAAATTTTTAGTTAAGTTTTTATTTTTAAGAAAATTTTTAGTTAAGTTTTTATATTTAACAAAGATTTTAATTTTTCAGTGTATAAGTTTTCATTTCTTGTAAAGTTTTTTCTGTGTTCGTTACTTTTCTGCATTTGTCTTAATTTTTAACAAAATTTTCAGTTAAGTTTTTATTTTTTACAAAATTTTTAGTTAAGTTTTTATTTTTAACAAAATTTTCAGTTAAGTTTTTATTTTTAACAAAGTATTAAGTTATTTTTCTGCATGTATCCTAATATTTAACAAAATTTTCAGTTAAGTTTTTATTTTTAACAAAGATTTTAGTTTTTCAGTGTATAAGTTTTCATTTCTTGTAAAGTTTTTCTGTGTTTGTTTTTATTTTTAACAAAGTATTAAGTTATTTTTCTGTATGTGTCTTAATTTTTAACAAAATTTTCAGTTAAGTTTTTATTTTTAACAAAATTTTTAGTTAAGATTTTATTTTTAACAAAGGTTTTAGTTAAGTTTTTAGTTTCGAAGTGAATAAGTTTTTATATTTAAAAAGATTTTAGTTTTTCAGTGAAAGTTTTTCTGTGTTCGTTTTTATTTTTAACAAAGTATTAAGTTATTTCTCTACATGTGTTTTAATTTTTAATAAAATTTTCAGTTAAGTTTTTATTTTTATCAGAGTTTTCAGGTTTTCTTATAGATTCAGTAATAATTTTCTTGGTTTTTATAATGTATGTTTCCTTTTGAGTCATGTTTCCCCTTTAATTTTTATTAGAATAGTTTAATTTTCTATATGGATTATAGATGAAAGAAGGCTTTAGGTAAGAGAAAACATTATATCCATAAAGGATTTCTTTCATAAGTTAGTTTATATGTATTATATGTTTGCTTTAGTGAATATATAAATTGTTAGTAAAAATGTACAGCAGAGGGTAAAATTCTTGTAGAGCAAGTATAGCCTATGGGTTAAAAATTATTTTCAAAAAGGTTGAAAACGATCAACGTAACCATTCCATGAATTGAAAAATAACCAAATCAGTTCTCTTTCGTATAGAAAAAATATTACATGTTTAATAAATATAGTAAAAGTTATGAATAAAATGAATGTATGTTCTGTAGTGGTAGCCAAATAATGTACTTTAAATAAAAGGTTAATGATTGAAATTTTTTCAACTGTTGGGAAAATCGTTTTACAATTTTTGTATAAAAATTCTCTCATTCACACAATGCTTTCAGAAGAAAGTGTAATGGAATAGTTTTTGTTTAGGTGATTAATCATATATTCTCACGTTTAAATCTAGAAAAAGCTTCTATGGGAATAAAATAAGTAATATCTTCAATTGAAATATAGTAAAATTAATGGATTTGTCATTTTTAACTTGAATGAATCTAACATTCTATGAAAAAAAATCAACTCCTCGAACAGAATTCGTAATAAAAGTATATTTTAATTTTAAAAAATGCTTAAAATATTTAAGATCTTATCCAATATGAACATAATTAGTAATTTTTAATCGAAGTTGTAAAATAATTCCACCAATAGGATAACGTATTATATGTCAAGTGGTGTGAAAATGTATTCTCAATTTTTCAAAGTATCCTTTCCTGATCAAAGTGAAATAAAAATAATTCCACCAATGGGATAACGTATTATATGTTTGGTTGTCTGATAATGTTCGATCATTCTCAATTTTTCAAAGTATCCTTTCTGGTGAAAATACTGTATTTTCAAAGTTAAGGATTGTGATAGGATAAGCATTTTGTGTCAAACTGTAACTAAAGTGAATATTGAACTGTAAATTTAACGAAATAGAAATGATTGTAATGAAAATATATATCTTTTGAAAACCATCTCCCCTTGGTATTGCTGGAAAAGATGCAATCGCTATCAATCCCAATGGAAGTTACCCCGTTATCGTCACACATATTGCTCTGGGAAAGGCAAGGGGGGGAGGGGTGGTTCACCGGTGCATTGTTAAAGGAGTCTCAATGACAGGTGAGTAGTGCACTCTATACATTTGAGTTTGTGATTGTCTAGGTCTTTTATTCCAGTATGGGCATTCAATAGGTGATATATTACAGCGGTTAGTTTGTTCATTAACCTTATATTTTTATGTAAAAAAGCTTAAACTGTTAATTAACCTTTGTTAATAACTTAAACTATCAATTAATACTATCTGAAAATAATTTAGAAAGTCGCAATTTAGCTTTTTTTTTGTTGCATGTGTTTTAGATCCCCAATATAGTGGAAGTGCTACAATTTGCTAATTTTGTACATATTACAGTTAAACAGCGGTTACAGTTTGTTAATAGTAAATAACTTTAATAGAAACAGTTAATAGTAAAATAACTTTAACTTCTTGTTAATTGAATGCTCTTATCACCGGCGCAGGGGTCTTTTAATTAAAAAATAATATAAACAATAAAAAAAACTGTTAATGAGCGGTTACAGTTTGTTTATAGTAATATAATTTTAAATATTTTCACATATAAGTCATAGTTCGCGTTATTGAATTGAGGCGGCATGCTTTGCTTGTCGGGTGGTTGGTGGGACCTCAATTTAAAATACTTTAAAATATTTAATTAGGGGGTTGGGGGGGATGAAGTACAAAGGAGAGGCTTCCGGTAACTTACCAAATCAAACTGATCATGGATTTGCGTTAAGCTCTGCCAAGCGTACTTCGGTAACCAAGAATATCTTGGGCTAACTCTCCTGGGAGATATATTGATGTAAATTAACTTTAATTTCAGCTTCTTGCTGTTGTTGGAGTCGCAATTTAGTGGCAGAGCCCCAATTTAGTGGTGGAGCCGCAATTTATTGGTAGAACCGCATTTTATTGGTTGAGTCGCAAAGTAGAATGGGAGTCGCAATCTAGTAGAATGGGAAGGGAATCGCAATTTGGTAGATTGGGAAGGGAATCGCAATCTAGTAGAATGCGGAGGGGAACCGCAATTTAGTAGATTGGGAAGGGAACGCGGAATCGCAATGTCGCAGAACTCTCATTTTTACACTACTTAGGACCCTTCAAACGGGAGTTGCGCAAAAAATAAGAGGAAAAAATAGCGTATAAAAACCTCTATAATTTTTAGCTATTTTTTTGTATTTTTAGGGGGTAATTATCCCGTTAACCTATTCATTTGTTATAAATTTATCATATTTTATTAATTTGAGCATTTCTTGTTACCTGGGAGTGATTTGAAGACTAAATGCTTTTTGACCATGAAAATCGAGTTTAAAGTTATTTTTTTTTCCCCTAATGGGCGGGTACTAGGACAGAGTTTAAAGTTATAAAGTCGTCGAAAAACGTAAAAAGGGGGAGGGGCTCTCCCCGAAAATCCTGAGTCAATTGAAAACTTTAATGGTGATTTTCGTATTCAGCGACCCAAAATCTATAAGAGATGACTATTTTCATCAAGGAAAAAATTTTGAAGGTCAAATTTGTTGAACAGTGTTATTTATTATTTTGGGTGGATTAAGGCTAGATTATATTGGAGTATTTTAAAAGCATATTTTTAAAAATAAAAATGGAAATAAGATGAAAATATTCTAGTGTTGTAATTTTTTCTTTATGGCGCATTTTAAGGCATTTGTTACATTTTGGTATTGCCCGATTGCCCGTATTAAGTAACTTTTGACTTTATGTTATAAAAGTTTAATGCTGCTGGTTAAACTTTTTTATAAAAACTAACTTTTTTAAATAAACATAACTGGATAGCAAGACATTGGGATGGAAAAAATCTTTAAAATTTACAAATTTTTAAAACGTTAAGAAACAAAAATTACTTGTTATATACGAACTATTCCAAAACGTCATAAAGACTGTTAAACACAAAGCATATTTTTTATATTTTTCCTGTTGCATTTCTAAAACTTAAAAATAATTAAATACATTTTAAATAATTACAATTTCTAACCTTGAGTCGAAACCTTCGAATGAAAAACTCCTTCAAATAAAAATGAAACTACGAACTACGTAAAAAATATTTTAAAAAGATATAAGATACTAATTATCTTTCTTACCTTATAGGTTGTGGCTCACTTACCTACTAGAATAATTAGAGTTATGGAAATGATTGGATTCTGTGGCGACAAAGTAAGTTACTAAAAAACTCCATACTTTTTATAGAAAAATCTGAATGATTATCCATAAGTTCATTTAAAGCTTGGCTAGCCTTTTAAATGTTTTTAACTAAAAAAGATTTGATATGGAAAGATTGTAGTAAATTTACTCAAAATTAGATTGAATCAAATTAGATTTAAGATTTTCTAGATTTTAATAATTAGATTAGGTTTTTATATTTTTAATCTAATTTGATTTTAAATGTGAATTATTTCTATGCACCATGCATTACAAAATGATCTTAGAGTTATCCGAAAAGCATATAACGCAAATTGAGCAATCATGGATTCAACCTTCAGGTTTGAAACAAATTTAACAGGCCAGGTGCCCCAACATGAACAGCAGGGAGAGGCTTAACTTTGGTTTCATTACAAATTCTAAAGAAAGTGTGAGTGCGGTGTCTGGAATTATTCAACAAATGTGATGGAAACCATAAACCTTGTCTAGAATAGAATCGTTTCGAATCAGGAATGAAATTGGAAATTCTATTTGAAACCTTATCTTGGGGAATTATACAAATTTATTTTTACTTCGCTATCAGCTTCTTCTTCTTTTATCCTTACAGCCCAGTGTGAGCTCTAGCTTGTTGCACAATTTTGTTCCAGGCAACTCGAGATCTGGCCTTTGTTTTCCAGTTTTGGACTTTCAATATTCTAATATCTTCAAGGACATCATCTTTCCCTTGGGCGTTCTCTTGGTCTGGTTCCCAAAAATGTCCAATTTAAGAACCTTTTTATTCCCCTATCTTCCCCCATTCTCTTTATGTGTCCTAGTCATGATAGGCGTTGAGACTTTCTTTTTTTTTCCTTTAATGAGTTTCTCCAGTTCTAGGTTTGTCCGAATTCTCCATTGACCATTTACTCGCTATCAGCGTACCAATTTATTAAGTATTGAAATTGACCATTGGTTCTCCTTTTTATTTGCATTGAATTAATAATTCACATGTGAATGTAGAAAACTAAAATTAAAAATGATAGTTTTGATAATAAATAGTAAAGTAAAAATAGTCAATACTTATAAGTTTTTCCTGATTTTCATAAAATTAGAACATTACTTGGAAAAGTTCTAACTGTATTATTAAGAAAAACAACGCCTAAAACATAAATTAATGTAACATACTTTTTCTCAATCGTTTTTCTTCAAAATTGCGGCATATCCAGCAAATAGCAAACAATCGTTTTTCCAAACGATTACGGTCTTGGTGCTATCATAATGAAACCCAAACGTTATTTGCGTATCCTCAATGATTGAACCCCAATACATCATTGTTTCTTCTGATAAAAAATGCAAAACTTCAATCATCATTCGGCAATCACATTAAAAAAGGCTCCCTGACAAGCGGCAGGGATTCTCAAATTGCACAAAGGAACTTCATTAAAGGATTAAAAAGAACTCAAGCACTGACACACTGACATAAAATGAAGAAAAGGGAAGAACATCTCGGTCCCTTTTCTTCCTCCTGAGCTTCTATTCGACGAAACTTCACTGGAACCTTGACTGATAAGACTATTCTTCTTTAGCTAGAATTACGTCCGAGGGGAGAGAGGGAAGGGTGAGATTCGATTTAGATCACTGAGCGCGATCGTTTGAAAGAGTTTCGAAATGGACCGTGCTCTTTATAAAGCGGAACAATCGAGAGTTTATGGTGAAAGGGTTGAGAAGCTTTCGGCGACTAAATATTCCACTGTGAATAGAATATATATTTTTTCATCAATGTAGGACTTTTTTTAATTAACAATTACTATGAACTTTCATAATATACCACAGAGCTGACTATACTAAAACTAATTTCATCACTGATTAAATTAGGAAAATGCTACACATTTTACAGAATTATGTAATAGCAACCTTTTATTTTATGTAATGAAAAGAAACTTTCTAAACATTTGCTATTATTTTCTTTCTTATGAATCTTCTTTGTAATCCTAAGAAGTTTCTCTTTTTTCGCGTTTTCATAAACAATATTGTGTACACGCAAGTGCTAAAACAGTGGAAATAATCTAATAAATGTGAAAGGAGATTTATTTGAATTTGTTGGACATGGACAAAAAATGAACAATAAATATTTTAAGTACACATCTAGAAGCAAAACAATAGATATAGATAAAAATAATCAAAAGGGACATATTAAATCAGCATACAGATTTAAAAAAATCGGTATGAAGAAGTACCTAAAGAGCCAAGGGCTCATCCCAGGTACCTAAAAAGAACAAGCAAACTATTGGCAACTTTATATTTTTATTAGCCTCTCCCGTTAAACCACATAACCAAAAAAATTTTTAGTTTCCTTCATGTGTTTATTAGGAGACTCTTCTTATTCAGTGCTCTCGAAATTCTAAATAAGCATCTATGTGATAAAAATTTCAAAACTTAATCGAATTGAAAATCTTCCTCTTGGCTAACTGTCGAATCTATTTTTTTTTCATAAAATCATACCTCAGCATGAATTTTAAATACTCGGATGCTGTTATATTTCAGTTACGGGTTAGGACACGTTAGGATGGTCGTCGAAACTGAAAACTGGTAGTGACATCGAATGTTCTCCAGAACTGGAACAGAATACCTAATGAACTTTTTTCTCAACCTCCTGCCCCCAGGGCAGGGGAGACATCGACTTTCTCGCTAACCTTGACTCTCTAACTCCAAGGGCAACATACCTGCGAAAGATCTTGAATTCAGGTGTTGTTGACCTTCTTGGAAACGTCAATAACTCATGATGAGAGGAGATATACTAAAGAAGACTTAGTATTTATTTTGATGAATATTGCTTGGAGTACAGGCATATCTTACTTTAGGATGCAAAGGAGCTCATTATTAGCATAAATATCTCATTTACGTCTCTTCTTCAAGAAATAAAATAGATTGTTTGTTTTAAGAAGTTACAATGTTATGGTAGTGACAGTAGGGGTAGCCAGAGGGGAGAGTTGAGTATATGTCCCTTTAAAAAGTCACAAAATTTCCCATTTTGTCATCATTAAAATGGATTAAATTTACTTTATATCCCCCTCCAAATTTTTTTCTGGCTATGCCTCATTGGGTAATTGTGACTATGTATTAGGGTGGGTCAAAAAATTTTTTTTCACATTTTCCCAGGGGCACAGCGACAAAAGGGTGCCAAATGGTTTCAAACTGACGTGTGTAAAATATTATTCGATTATAATAACTCTTTTTGCCTCCGGATTGGCCTCACATTTTCGATTAATATAGTTGTAGTACTTTAATGGAAAAATGGAAAAACGAAAATCAAGCTTTTACTTCGATTTCACGAATCCGTCATGAATGTAAATGTGCACAATGGTATAAAAATCATCATTGAAGACTATAAATAATTATAAATGAAGCCAGAGTTGAAGTACTTGAGTTGTAATACTACATATTTTGAAATATCTCAATGGTTAGAACTGACAATCAAAAATTTCTTTCTCTTGCTGGAAGCTGGAATCATAAAAATGTGCGAAACTCTTATTGCCGGTTGAGTCGGATGTTAAAAACATTAAATATTTAATATAAATGGATATACCAGAAGGTGGGTACCTTTTTTGGGTTATAGATTTCAACCCCAAGGAAAACATTTGGATAATAGTTTAAAAGTTGGGGTTTTCCTTGAAATTTCTTTGGCATATTAGGAATATTCCATCCCAAGTGACCCTATATGAGTCACTAATGTCCAAAAATAAATTAAAACCACATTTTAAGAGTCAAATTTTGAAACATTTTTTTAAGAAGATCGGTAGATTCCTATTTTCAGCATAAAGCTCAGTATTATCCCCTAAGTTTTTAAATAAGCTACATTACTTTTCAAAACTTACTTGTAATTATCTTAAACAGTTAAATTTGCAATATTTTAACTTTTATGAACGCAAAAGGGAATGCTAAGGAGTCATTTTGAGTCAATCCTCCCTCCAAAGAAGTATAATTTCATGGGCCTGGGTTTCAGTCTATTGTTAAAGCAAAAAAATTGGTAAATCATGACTAAGGCGAATCATAACTGATATATTGCCTGATGAACGAACTATCCCTTCGACAATTGTTTCAACAAATTTTTGCGATCATATTTGGATCCCAAGACCAGCCAGTGAAATAACTGTCTGCTGAATTTTGAAAGCGCGGCATATTTATGAAAAATATAACTATTTCTACTTTTAAAAATTAAAAATACCGCTTTGTACTGACCAAACTTGAAGGAAAATGTATCTGAACTACCAATATTTAAAATATGTACCACTGACAATCCACTGTTTGTTGGCAATAAAGAGCCTCCTATTCTACGGCTATTGTTAATAGGATAGCATATTACAATGCCACTTTGACAGTTATTTTTGTATTGATAATACATAAAGGTGACTAATGTTATTAAAATTGCTTTTAAAGACCCTTATTTGTGAGCTTTAAGAAGTTATCGGCAAAAAAATTTAATTTAAATAATTTTTTTAAAAATATGAAAAATTACATATTTTTGTTCTATTTGAGGCCAATCCGGAGGCAAAAAGAGTTATTATAAAGTAATAATATTTTACACAAGTTAGTTTGAGACCATTTGGTACACTTTTCTTGCTGTGCCCGATAGAATTTGTAAAATTTTTTTTTCGCCATAGGAAAATGACCCACCCTACTATGTATAATACACCATGTATGTATACTTATACTATACCAGTGTAATGACTAGCCTTTAGTCTTGGTGAAGAAGAAAGATTTGTTAAGTATGCATTAGATAATTTCAACCGCAAAAATGCAGGAAATATTTAGTTTAAAAACTGGTTTATTCTTTCTTTTATTTTAGTTTTATTTCTCCCATCTTTTCTTTGAAAATAATTTTGTTTAAAGAATGTTAAATAAAATTAGGTAATTTAGCTATTCCCAATGCCAATGGTGAAAAAGGTTTTATGAACAAAGAAAGCGGAATACAAAAGATTTTTTAAACTTAAATCTATTTTAGGTATATTTTTTGCCTCGGTATAAAAATATTTTAAAAAAATCAAATCTGCAATATAAAGCTGCTGGAGTTAGTTCATTGTTACTGCAAATACCTCAATTCCCACTAAAGAGTAAGTATTTAAAGTCAGACTAAAAATGTTACAAAACGATCTATCGAAAAACCGAAAAACCAAATAATTAAAACAGTAGTTTCCACACACTTTATTCGTAATTTTGAGCAAGACCACATACATTCCCTGAAATAACATGTCTTGTTTTGTTCTTCCCCAGGAAATGGGTCTTCAGAACATGTACGACTCGGTGGCCTTGGACGGATCCCTGCGCTCGCCTCTGACCGCCCTCTTTCTTCTTTGCTACAACACCATCATCACCTACCTGTTCGGTGAGCTCCTCACTGTACTATCATAAGCCCTGAGGATTTTTTTGTAGAAATTTATTACAGGTAGCGGAAATGAAGCGGTGGTTGTGGGTCAGTAAAGTGTGGTTCAAACTAGTCAATATATTGGGTGTCGGTTTAAAGACCCGGATGAGGATCTGTGGTTTTTGTATAGGACTTCTGAGATGTTTTGCTGAAAACACTAGTTTTTGGTCTAGTTTTTTTTTTGTCGGGGAAGGGTTGTTCCGGGCGTAAATTGGATCAGTGTCCTTTGAAGCCTTTTTTATTTTGTGGAGTGCACTTTGTAAGAGTAATGAAGTGCATTGGACTCATATGACAAGATTTAATTGCACTATCATTATAAATAGTGTGCTGTTAAGTAGAATTTTACGGGCATAGAGGATAATCATAAATCGGGTGTTTTCTCATAATAAATATGCGTCGCATTTCTTTTAAAGTTGAACTCTTTAAGTCATGCCTTCAATAAAGTGCAGGAGGCTGCCTTTCAAAGGGTGCACACAGGCTCACCTTTTAGGGAATTTCGAATAATTAAATAAATAGTTTGTGTAAAAAATTGAAACTTTTTTAAATAGGCACGATTGTATAGATAAGTTTTATTTTAGAAATCAGAAAAGACAGTCAGCTATAGGCTGATTTAATCCCAGGCCAATTTTTTCCTTAAACCATTGAAGTAATAAAGGGATATAAACTTAAGGCTGGCTTAAAGAGGAAATAGTAAAAACATACGTTTCTAGAAGAAATCCATCTGTTTAGAAGAAATAAATGCATTGAGGTTAAGCTATTTTAAATCTTTTGGTATGGAAAAGATTGCCACTGAATACAATACAATTTAAAGAGGACTATATCAAGAGTAAGATCTGTTGTTACCTTCTAATACTAAGCAAACTACAGCACATCAAAGCTCGAAAACGTCCATAATCATGTTTCTAAATGCGTCTATTACAAAGAGTGCTCCCTTTAGTAAACGAAACTTCATGTCCAAATGGATACGTAAATCTCACAATAATTATTCACAATGAAAGCAGATCTACTATATTACTTCTTCAATTATTTTACTTTTGCAAAACATGAGATGCCTTGACAAGAATAGTATAGTCAGTGCAAAGGGAACAAAAGCAAAATCAGTTTTTTTAATTGCTGCGATAGTGAGGGGTTCCCTCGTATCCTTCGGGCCACCATTTCCTGAATCTCGTTTTACCGGCGGCGGCTTAACGATTTCAGGAAGACACAACTTGACCTCCGTTCCACTTTTCAAGAGCGCTTCTTTATCAACACACTTCCGCGTTACCTCACCTGGTAAACGATCATTATGCAACAGCAACCAGAGAAGGTGAATATTGTATCTTGAGTTGCGAATTCAGAGTTCATTGCGCTGGAAGGAAATGATGATCACAATAATTGACACTTTGAGGTGGTTATCAACAGATTGATAACCTTTCGTTGAATAGTAATGAGTTGAAAGATTTTTCAATAAACCAGTTTTAGTCAGTGTTCATGATTGACCCCGGTAATTGGTGACATGGGAAAGGAATATTAATGTAAAGAAAAACTTAAATGATCACCATTATGTAAATATTAGCTTGTCTTTATGTTATAAAACAAACTCCGTTCCATAATCATGCTGTAATTAATTTTAAACCACTTGTTGCATTTGGGTGTTTATTAGGTTAACGTTTTAGTTACTTAAAATTTTTCTTGATAGATGTAGACTTATCTTTGCTTGTAAAATCCATTAATTTATTTATAGAAGGATATTTATTTTTGTGTGGCTAGTTGCCAGACTGGAATATCGGAACGAGATTTCAAGTATAATTATCACGTTATTAAAGTAGTTAAGGGTATACTGCCGTAAGTTAATTTAAGTGGAATATTTACATGATGATTGTCTTTTCAGATATAGTAGTTTTAAAAGTTTTGAATGTTTTTTTCTCATTGTTTTTCCAAATTATAAAAATAAGAAATGAAAAAATACTTTTTCCGTTAGGTTATTTTACATTAGGGGTTAGGTTATATTTATTTCTTAGTTAAAAAGTTATAAAATCTTTTAAAAAATTCATCAAAATTCAGATAATATGAGTTACAATATTACCTAGGGGAATTTGGCATATGAATTACTTACTGAATTTATATTTTTTACTTTTAAAAATAAGTTTTAGGTTCTAAAAAACTTTGAAACTGCTTTTTTATATTACTTTTTTGGTTTAATACTTACTACTTACTTGGTTTTTTACTTTTTTGGTCAACACTGATGATAACAACACATATTCTTATGTGCATACTACAACATCTTCATAATTCCAAAAAGAAAATAAGTAATACTTCAAAGAAATTAAAATTAATCTTTAACTGTTCCTACAAACACTCATATCACAGTAAATCTATATTTCTTAGTTCCTTGTCTTTACAATTACCAGCATCAACCAAAGATTGATATTTATTGTAACATGCTTCTATTGAAACATAATTATGCGTCTCTAATGACCTGGTACTAAATAAAATGTTTCATAATAATGACTTACATCAACATTATCTAAATAAGGTATTGACCTTTCCGGACAGACATCAAACCACGTTATAGATATTCTTAGTACATCGAGACGATTTCCATAGCATTGTTCTAATAACTAGAAGTATCAATTTCGTTGCCACAAACAACAACATAATAGATGGTTATCGTCTGCCTCCTAGCGCAGAATGGGTAATTAGTTCTTTGTTTTCCTTCGGGCGACAAGCGGCATAATGGAAGACACGGACGGGTAAATAAATCAACATCTGTGTACGATTGCGGCGAACAATTCATCCTTGTCTTTATTGTGGACCTGTTTCGAATGTCACAGGTTGTGAAAAAAGGTTTGATACTCTCGCGGATTTCAGCGCACTTATAAAATTTGGGTTACTTTTTTCTGTCGACTTTGACATTATTGATGGCAACACAAGTAAAAACTTTGTTTTAAGTTTATTTTTTATGGTGACAGAATGTTTGGAAACGTTCTTTCAAGAGGTGTAATTAATTACTTTGTTATACGAGATTATCAGTTCAAAAGATAACCTGATTTCTTCCATAGAGGAAAATGTCCTGTAAGCTTTAAGGGATATAAATCAATGAAAGAGTTTTTTGATTATGAGTACTCATTTGTCAATCTAATTTTATATCATTTTACAACACAGTAATGACTAATTTCAAGCTTCCTCATAGTGATCTGCAGTTTGAAGTATTAAGCACAAGGTGCCTTGGTTATGATTTTTTAAAAAGGATTAAGTTACTATACTAAAGAGTGTAGATATTATATGTTTTTAAAAATAAGTAAACATTATAACAATGACATTAATTCTGAATATTTATTATTTTCCTCTCTTTATTACAGGTCTAGCAGATGGCGATCTAGTATCTTCTGAATACATCATAAAAAACATGTTAAAGAAATATCCTAGAGTAATCATATTATTTATCTTCAGTACTTTTATAATGTTAAAGTATCTTAATATATAACATATTTATTTGGAATGGAAAAATATAATTTCCTTGATTTTTTATAGGGAGCGTTATATCTCTTTTTGCATGGAAGACTGTTAGAAGTCAAAGGTGAATTCGATCAGGTAAGGGTTATATCTAGAGCGTATCGTCACCTTAGAATCAAAAACTACTATCTCTGAAAATTCACACAGCTTGGTCGTTCAGTTCGGATCATGTTTTGGCGGTATTGGCATTGTTAAAGGGTTGCTTTAAAAGTGCGTTTGAATTTGGCGGTGGCTTGGCATTATTTAGATTGGTGCGTTTTCAGGATTATAGTTTTCAGATGCAAAAAAACTGCGTTTCGCGACTGCTTTTTTTTCGTCGTTCAAAAGTCGTTCTGTATATATAAACTCTAAAATAATTATTCATAATTAGAATATTGAGAAAATCTTGAGCCTGGGCTTTTTGGATTAAGAGTTAAGAGGATAGTATAATTAAACAAAAAACAATGTAAAGCAATGTAAATGTAAAATGTAAAAAACAATGTAAATGGAGGATAATTTTAAAGCAATAAAGGTGCATAAAATGATTTATCAACTAGATTATATTAGAGTTTTCACACCAGTATTTTCCAAACTACGTAGGGAAAAGCGGGACAATTTAATACAGCAAAACTGAAATAAATTTTTTTAGTAGAAAAATGACATATTATTCAGATGTTTCTGTAATCAAAAAGCTAAATAAATATATTTTTATGTGAACGTATTATGTTAGATTTAATGTAAAATAAATCAATGGAACAGACGATATTTTGATTGTCCTATTTCGTTGTACTCTATATATAATTAAAAAAGTAAAAATAAGAATTAAATTTAGAGGGTAAATAATTCCGTGTACTTTTTAAATGCAGTTATTTTTTTTTCAAATTTAATGTAAATTTTATACTATTGCATCCATGGGCGTAGCCAAGGGGGGGCAGGGAGGGGCAGCTGCCCCCCCTAAGTCTCAAATAATTAACTTTTACTTTACTTTTAGTTAGTTAAAATCCAGTATTTTAGGGTCAAATTTTGAAAAATTTTCTGGGGGACCCCCAGACCCCCCTGTAGTATTTAAACCTTTATTATTCACACTTTTTTTAAAATAACTTCAGTAAAATCTAAATTCTACCTAAAAATGCAAGTCCAAATTGGGGTTTACACGTACCCAAAAGCAGTTTACAACCCTGTTCTTAGGGGCAAATTTCCAAAATTTTCTGCGGGAGGACCCCCAGACCTCTCGTTGAAACTTGACGGCCCTCTCTCACGGGGCTTTAAATTCGTTCTCCACAAACATAAAAAAAGTCGACCCTCCTTGCCCCCCCCTAAGTTGAACCCTGGCTACGCCCATGATTGCATCATCAGACATTTGAAATATTGTACGTACCTCTTTTAAATGGTACTGCAATCATGTAATAAAATTAACATTAGATGCATAACAGTTTTAATCAGTTGAAATAAAATCTTTAAATGTTTTTAAAAACTTTTAGTTTTCTGCTATCAACTAAGGTTTTAAGTTTTGAATATTTTAAATTGAAACATCTAGTAATAGATATAAGTATTTTGTCAATCAAATGCTTCTAAAAGCATTGAAGTTTCGCAATAGGACAACAGCAATAAATTGAATTTTTTTAAATCATTCCTTATCGCCCTTTTTAAGCCAAATATTATGGCGACAATGTGGGAAGCAGGTTGCCACATGTGGCAACACATTTTCGCATCTTAGATTGAAATAATTCTGTCTTCTGGTCCAATTCGGGAACATTCGGAATTGCCAGCGGGGAAACTCATTTGATTAGTTTGTAAGAGTGACATCATCGAGCTGGCAAAGTGCCAAACCAATCAAATGAGCGCCTCCAACGATCTGAAGTAATTATTTTTATTTTTTGATTTAGTGGTATTTAATTGGTGGATTTTTTATGGGGAGTGGTTTGAATTGGCGTCTGATTATAAGTCGCCAAGGATCGGGATCCCCGAAGTTTGCCGAACGGAGATAGTAGTTTTTGATTCTAAGGCGACGGTATGAGAAATAAGCGCCTTATATTTTTGATTAGCTTGATTTAATTTCTAACTGGGACTAATCGTAACAAAAGTAATTTTTTTAAATGAATCTCTCAAAGATCTAAAGAAAATGCTTATTCCAGCATACCGATATGTGTAATGTAAGCAGTAAAATTTTGTAATTACGGGTAAGCTCAGAGTAGGGATTTTTCTATCTTTTCTAGCTTTTTAATATCACAGAGAAAGCTTTTATTCCTTCTTAACCATTATCTTCAGTTAATAAATATTACAATATGACATTGAAATCACAATATTCAACATTTGCATTTGTAAATCTTTTTAATTAACCAGAGAAAACCTTACCCCTAGCTCACTACAAAATAAACGACACAGTAAATACTAAGCTTTTCATTGTCTCTATAGCTTACTTCATTCCTTACGCTCGAACTTAATCCCATTCCCCAAACTCAATACCCACCATCCCATTTATTTACCCTCACTGCTCCCCTAAAATATAACGGAAAAGAAATCTCATAAAGGAGAAAATATATATCACCACACCTCCTTTATCAGCCTTGGACTTTCAAATAAGGAATTCAAGTCCCCCCATCGGTTACCGAAGATACCCCACCCACCTTGGAGCAGACATCTTTTCAATGTGGCGAAGAAGGGAAAAATTCACAACAGGGCAAAACTCTCACAGCCAGACCAAATGAAATGGAATATTTTTTGGTGTTTGTTGACCGAGCTCTTCGCCATCTTGGATGGTACATGGAACCGAGATTTGATTTTCTTTTTTCTGAGGCAGAGATTGCGGGATTTTTTCTTCCCCTCGAGGTCTCGGTGTATTTAGTTGACAGGACATGCATATCTTTTCCTACAGAAGTTTTTTGGGCGAAATTATTCATGTTTGCGAGAGAGAAATTGATATTTTTTTCATGGAGGCGTCCGGTAACTTATGGGGGGGTTGGGGTGCGAGAACTGAAAATTGACTTTTGTATAAAATCGGTGTAAGTTTTTTTATTAGTTGGGATAGGTGTATCTTATCGGGGTTTAGAGAGAGATAATTTTTCATGCTATTTCTACAAATATTTAATGGGGTACAATACAAAAAATAACAGTGGAATAGTTCGCAAATTATACTCTGGATGAAGCTGTCTATTAATGTTTTTTCTCATTGGAAATATTAGTACCATAAGTTTTATCAGCTTTCCCCCAAAAAAGCATGAGTTTGACTCTTATCACAAGAACTACAACGTCTATAAATACGTGATTGTTTATTTATAACAAATGTTTCAATATTAAAAAGCATTTAAGAGAGAGTAGCTTACCCTACACTCTTAAAACGACAGTCTCAAAACTGAGTAAATTAAATATTACTTAATCTGGCTCCGAATCAAATTTACTCAAATTTGAAAACAGGAATATAACTCATTTCTGACAATGTGCATACTCAAAAATGAAACGTCATGAGCTTATTCTTGAGTTAGTGCATGACATTCTCATGAATCAAGCTCATGATGTTTCATTTTTTAATATGCGCATTTTCAGAAATGAGTATATTCACGTTTTCAAATTTGAGTAAATTTGACTCGGAGCCAGTTTGAACAATTTTTACTCAGTTTTGAGACTGTCGTTTTAAGAGTGTAGCCTGGACCGCGCAGCCTTGTCTCTTTAATTTACATCTCATCCTTTCCTTAAAAGAAAATACAGGTTTTAAATTTAGTTGGCCTCATTTTAAAAGATTTCCTCAATCTCAACAATTTTTTTAAACATTTAATAGCACGTTTTATCAGTAGTTAATCCGCGATTTCAATTTGTATCGAGACTCCCAAAGTATTTGAAATTACAGCGACCCACTTCATACAAGGAGCTTATTATCATTTCTTGTATAGGATTCAAATCTGTTTAACGTTTTTAAGAGTTTTCGCCGAATCTTTAAATCACGGTGATATCTTGTGTTTTACAAGCGCTGCATCAATAACTCCTACTGAATTGCATAATGTCATGGGTATTTAGTAAAGACTTTCAAATTTTATTTGCTAGCTAAAAACACCCCTTTGAAGACCTTTCTATATATAATTCTAAATAAAAAGTTTCAGCATATACTTTATTTCCTTTTCACTCACAGGCCATAAACTCTCTCTTGGATTCTCTGACTGTTCAAGATACATGGAGGCAAATGAGGAATTTAGGATCGTGGGAGATTATGTGGTGTTATAGGTATGTTACAAATATTGTATACCTTTGGACCATTATGACCGCACTTTATATATTAAAAAACAACTATGGTACTCCCCCCTTTTAAATGCTACCTATTATATTAATCCTACATATATATGCCTACAAAACTACTTAAATTGGGAAAGTATAATCCTAAGATCTTAAATAAAATAATGCATTGACATCCCACTTATTTTAAAGGAAAGATTTTTCTAAACTAACCTACACTATACGTTCGTTTATTCGGTTAGTACTAACACGCCAATTTATTATATACCAGTTTCAAGTTCGAATGGAAGAATGCCCAGATCTACCTGGACTTCTTGAGGAAAGAGAGCAGATGGTCCCCAGCCATTTACACCTATGCTTATGCCTTATGCTTATACATGCAGTATTTGGAAGGAGGACAGACTGACGAAGACAGTTTGGCAGAGATACATGACCTAATGAAGTAAGATATATTCATTCATATATTTTCATTTGATTCTCCCAGATTAGATGCGTGGAAACCTGGGAAATTGAATGCAAGTTATTCCTATAATTATTTAGTATTGGTCAGTCATTGATAACTCATTCCTTTTAGAGATGTAGACAAAAATTTTCGGTGGGTGAAAGGCACAGTTCAAGACAATCAAATTAAAGAAGTTTTCTTCGGTAAAAGAAACTATACGAAGAAAGTACGACCGAATGCCGTTAGATGGCAGCAGATTCAAAAGTTTGATGACGGATACTCTCTCTTGTTTTTTTCTCCTCTTTTCTTTACTTCTAAGTTGTTACCTGCCAGAGAAAAAAACTTTTCAAACATCTTTATCTCTCTTTTGAACAGCTTACGGACCTATTAAATATAACAGAAATACAATTTTTTAAGTTGGTGATTTTTAACTGTTTAAAATTTATTTATAACGTCTATTATATTTATTCATTGATTACAATAAGTTAATTAAAACGTTATTTCTAATGTAAAAAATTATTTTAAAAAATGCATCCTTTTATTTTAATCTTATTTTTTAAGGAAATGAGAGCAGTTTACATTTAGTTATCACGCTCAACAGGAATAAAACCTAAGACTAAGAACACAATTTTGACATAATATCAAAAATAATTAAAAATGTTTGAAGCTAAAGGAAAGTATTGAGTTTTTAAATAATTTAAAGAAAGAAAAACTGAACTCAAATGCCATAGGTACTTAAAACAGTTTTAACAGATAAATATAGGTAATGTTAGTTAAAATAATAATGGTAATATTTCCTTTCTTATATTCTAAGTTTCATATAAAAATAATAGCAATGTTTTTTAAAGTCCTCTATAACTTAAACCTATGACGTAAACCAATGGCATGCATTCCCATTTTGTGTCCTAATAAAGATCCAGCTAATACGTATAATTTTCCTCATATCTTATAGCCCCAATTAATATTATTGAAACATATTTAAGGTAACAGGGAAGTAACTTATTTATGCAGCGCCGGAAGGGGTTTCGCTCATCCCGAATATGCGAGCGGAGATTAGCACACAATCAGAAGAGTAAACGTAATTATGATGAGAGGGCGTAATGAGGCATCGGTATTATTGTATTATTATTTCAGGAAAGTGCCCGGCCTGAAGCAGAAGCTGGCGGGGAAATCTTTCCCTCTGGAGAAATTCGTCGTCGCCAAAGCGAAAAAGTTCGTTGCCCAAAACGACAGGCTGATCTTCCCTTTCTTTGTGAGTAGAATTTACTAAATTTAATACCCTTTTTCTTCTTGCTCACAGACCAAATCTGAATCTATGAAAGTGTCATTCATAAATAACGTCACTTGCGATACTTTGGTCATGCTTCATTCTTCTTCATTTGACAAAAATGCGAACATGATTCTTAAACATCTGGTTAATTTATCCATTATCTTGGTACTTGATTAATAGCTATCAAGTTACATTACACTTATTTATGTAGTTAATGTTAAAGGATTAACATGTTAGTTAATGTTAATGTTAAAACGATTAACATTATTCATTGCAATAATGATTGATGATATTAGAAGATAAAATCCGTACCTGATTATTACACCAAAAGGATCTCAATAAATTAACAGCTATTTCACAAAACCTCAGTTTTTGTTTTTAGTTGTTAGTGCATTACATGGGGGTTGTGATAACCCGTTATTATCCTTATTTCTAACTAATGATAATATGACGAACGTTTAACCTGAAACCGTCGGGAGTATTGATACTACATTAAAATTATTATTTACAATTATTTCCTTGGACAGATTTTTTACAACGGTGTTCTATAACGACTATTATAAATCTACTGACTTTTATCAGCTCAATTATGATTGTTATTAATTCATGATGAAAGGGAAAATAGGTTCATACATAAATAAACTAATGAGTTCAACAATAAATTCTTTATTTTCACAGGAAATGATGTATGTCTTCAATGTGTTCCCTATGTTTAAGAACAAGAAGGAGACATTGAAAAAAATGCTAGCAATCATCGAAAGGGATACACCTGTTATAAAAGAAAACAGTGGTAAGTGTTTTTTATTATAAACTTTGGTATACTATTTGGTGCTTTTTATCTATTTAGTCTATTACTTCATGACTGAAATCTAATGTAATGTAACTATTGCATAGAAGTGAGTTAGAAGGTATGATAAAATTTTACTGAGGTAAACTATTTTTTACAGATTTGACTCAAGAAGAAGTTGAAGATCACTGCCTCTCGTTGCTGTTGCAAGCCGTTTGCCACAAGATACTCGGAGATAAAGACATCGCAAAGAAACTCTTCGAAGATCTTCTAAAATAGTAAGAAGTTTTCACTTTTTTGAAAAAGAGTTCCCGTATTTTAAATAATCTTCATACAGCATTGCATCATTATTCAGTCAAAAAAACTATATTTACTTTTATGCAAATTGCAAGTTTTAAACGTTTCAGCACAAAGGTTTTGTGTAAAAAACTTTTAGCTGTTAAGATGGGGAGGAGTGTATTGTTTTAAATAAAATTCAAAAGTAAATTGCCTTTAAGAAATATTTTAAAGTTTTCGGTGCTTTCCAGATTCGTAAATGTGAAAGTCCCTTCCTAACTTACTGATCTTCAAAAAGAAAATAATAATTACAATCTTCACTGTCAGTATAAAAGCTCATAACACCCACATTTAAAATTATGATTACTTTTTCAATACTTCTTTTAAGATATTGATAGAGCCCCCAAACACTGTTTGGAGGAGAGCTCAAAATTTGAGTTTGGAAACGCTTTTAGCGTTTTTTTTTGTTTGGATAAGTTTTATTCCCATAACTAACTAAAAATTTCCAATTTATTCAACAATCAACAGTAGAATCATGTTTTACATTTAAATGATTCTAGAGAAATCCGATTGGATTTCTCTGTACAAATCTTCCATGAATCACCATTATCCTTAAAACTGGTCTTTTCATTACCGAAAAGAAAAGCATCCTTTACTCTGACACTGAAAGAAATCCCTGATTCTCTCGTCCGACAAGGCGGCAGACAGCTAAGATTGTCAAGAAGAGGGAGGGAAGACAAATCGGAGAAGGCTTGACTTACCGCCTGTGAGTTGCAATCGCTCACTTTTCTTTCAGTCCCTTGTTTTCGAATCGTTTATCATGAGGAAGCCGGATTTCCACCGACCTTTTAACGAATTTTTTGTACGTTTGATTAAGATTGGTTTATTTTTAATTTTTTTTTGTAGTTACTGAGAAAATATTAAGCTAGCACATTGGTGTTGTCAGTATAAAGAATAAGAAATTAATTTTATTCACGTTCTTTTCTTCCACTCTTATGGATTGATTTCAAGAATTTCTAAATTTTAATAGACAAAACATATTATGATATACACATGTTTTATTGATCAAAACATATTATAATTATCAACACATTTCTTTCTTTTAAGAAAACATTTTAATGATCAACACGTATCTTTTTTTATCAAAATATATTTAAATGGCACAACTTGAGGGCCTTTGTTTTATATAATTTTCATGAACAGTTTTTCAGATTATAAATACGTGTCAACTACAATACCATGTTTTTAAAGAACATATCCCACGACTGTTTCGGGTAATCAAATAAGGAACGTCAATGTTTATTGTGGACTAATCTAAATGGTTTCGTAGTCGCTGCGACGTTTTGTTCAGAGGGATAAAAGGGACGTTGTGAGTGTTCTCAAAGTAATTGTCCCAACTCTGTCTCGCCGGGCTGTCGTACTGCTTCAGATACAGGTCAGTGCAATGGAAACAGTCCTTTATTTACGGATGAACCGTTCTGTACATTTTCGTCCACAACGAAGGTTGATACACAACTTAAACGAGGTCCATCTGCTAAACTACCATACCTAGTTGGGTGGTTTATTACAAAAAAACTGCAAAATGTGATACTTTCATGAAACTTTCAGGGATGTTAGACAATCATATAAGAACTAAAAAATCGATGGGAGCCCAAAATTTTAGGGCGTAGTTTGACCGTTATGACGTCATAACAAGATGGCGACCAAGGGCCTATATTGGGTTCTTTTAATGACAGAAAGACATTTTTGGGGTCAAATACTATGTTTTAAGGGTCAAAAAACATGATTCTGATGACAAAACGTGCAATTTGTTTTAAAAAGTAACTAAAATTCAATAAAAGCACGAAATAATAATACAGTCTATCGCCAGTTGCGCCAAAAAAAATTTGTAAAAAAATTAATTTTTTCTACGGTTTTATATGTTTTTTGGGGTGCTGATTCTAAATATTTAGTTCACTTCCACGTGGAAGGTCGGCTTCATATCAAAAAACGCAAAAATATGCGAAAAAATCGCAAAATTTTTACTCTTTCTTCGGATTTTCGCTTATATTTTAAAAAATATTAGTTTCTCGAAAATTATTTAAATTACAAAGTTGGAGTAGATAAAATTTCCTACAAAATGGATCATTTCATTTTTGTTTTCCGAAGAATAGTTTTGACGTTATAACGCATTGAAAAACAGATAATTTTAACACAGCATAATTTAAACAGAGGATGTTTGTTTCTCTGTTTTTCAGTGTGTTATAAAGTCAACTATTCTTCGGAAAACAAAAATTAAATAGTGCATTTTGTAGTAAATTTTATCTACTCCAACTTTGTAATTTAAATAATTTTCGAGAAACTAATATTTTTTAAAATATAAGCGAAAATCCGAAGAAAGAGTAAAAATTTGGCGATTTTTTCACATATTTTTGCGTTTTTTGATAGGAAGCCGACCTTCTACGTGGAAGTGAACTAAATATTTAGAATCAGCACCCCAAAAAACATATAAAACCGTCGAAAAAAATAATTTTTTTACAAATTTTTTTTGGCGCAACTGGCGATAGACTGTATTATAATTTCGTGCTTTTATTAAATTTTAGTAACTTTTAAAAAAAAATTGTACGTTTTGTCATCAGAATCATGTTTTTTAACCCTTAAAACATAATATTTGTCCCCAAAAATGTCTTTCTGTCATTAAAAGAACCCAATATAGGCCCTTGGTCGACATCTTGTTATGACGTCATAACGGTCAAACCACGCCCCAAAATTCTGGGCTCCCATCGATTTTTTAGTTCTTATATGATTATCTAACATCCCTGAAAGTTTCATGAAAGTATCACATTTTGCAGTTTCAGGGCATTTTTATGTAATAAGCCACCTAACTATACCTACCTATACCTATAACCAACCTATACCTTGTGTGGTATATCTGTTTCGGGCAAAGTGATTAATTGGGCATTATTAATGCCCAGAGGGGAGGAGGGCAAAGTGATAAACTTCATTGATAAATGGCATTGATTTTATCACATTGCTCTCTTCCACTTCGGGCATTATTAATAATGCCCGATTTATCACATTGCCCATAACATATCTACTGTAAACGTGTACTTCAAAAAAAATAATTGTTGCATTGAAATATTGTATCTTAAAATGCCCTGAAATTTCTACTTGTGCTTCCAGCGAAAACCACCTATCTGATGATATCTACCTCGCAACCTACGCCATGGCAGAGTTGGGATACATGGAGATCGACAGAGGTCACTATGAAGAGGCCGCCGAACTGCTCGACCGATCATGGTAAGGACTAAAGACGTTGTAACACTATGAGTAACTTTGAGGGTTTATATTAGTAACTGAAAACATTTGACACTGTTCACAAAGATTCACATTTGCCTTGCAAAATACTCAAAAAGAGAGAACCGAGAAAATTTGATATAATATTTGATTTGAGAAAATTTGAAAAGTCTCCTAATACCATAGTAGATCATCTTCAGTTAGGGAACACCATAACGTAAAGATTGGAGATCAATTTATATTGGGAACAGCTATTTGAAGTTCAGTTGAAGTTTTCTCCTGGACATCATATACTCCTATTATGGTAATATTGGCAAACCGAAACCTAGCTTTACTTGCACTTATCGCTGTTGTCTTCCTCGTAGCCACTCACACACAGACTACCACCTGGAGTCGTTCCTGCACTACCGCATCCACGCCGCCATCCGACACATCCAGACCCTGAGCTCCCTGCTGGACCAACCCACCAACACCAGCGAGCAGAACGGTGCTCTCTACAAGTGCTCCATGACCCCCCAGACCAACAACGCACTAGGCATCTATGACGCTAGGGTGCCACCTTCTGTGTCCTCATAAGGATTTCGGCCATTCTTACGTACAAAAAATAATCTAGCTGTTTTTTTATTGTGTTACGATTAACATTTTCCACCGACAAAGCAGTAGCAGTCTTGAGATCGTTTTCTTATAATCGTTTGTTTTAGTTCTGATATTTTAGTATTCGATACTCTTTCGGGTTATCTATCCCGCTAAAATAAACCAAAAAGTTTTAAACTCCAAAAATTAGCTATATCGCCAAAACCTGCAAAATGTCCGATTAAATTATAGTTATGGCGATAACCATAAAAAATGGGAAATATTTAAATTCTTGGTGTTTTAAAAAGGTTGGAAGTTTTTCTTATGGTTAGATAAATGAATTGTGCCAAGTAATCAATTACTAAGGTAAAGAGTCTTTGGAAAAAGGTGCTATGGGGCTATTTTTTTAAAACTTGTACTCGTTAAATTAAAAAAATAAATGTGAATCACACAAATATGAAACTTTTGAGGGATAAGATTTACCTTAAGATTACCTATTTTTAAAACCTTTTATTGTCTTGTTAATCGTAAAAATGACAGTGATGTGAATTTTGTATGGAGAATCTCGGCTATATGTTGCGAGACATTTTGAGACAGTAATATTTTGTATATTTTTAATCGTTGAATTGATAACTGTTTTGTATCACTTGTGATGATTGTTTTTAAAGCGAAAAATATTTCGTTTTATTCATCTATCTTTAAACTTCATTGTTAATTCATACTATTATGTTTTCATTAACTCTGATATGTTATTCTTCATAAGAAAATTTTTGATGGATGATTTAGTGATGAAAAAACCCAAGTAATCTTTAAGATAATCTTACCAAAACAAGAACTTACGAAACTTTATGAAACAACATTTTTTCAGTTATTAAAAATGGATAGTACGCATGTGTGTGTTCTGCATCAAAGGGCATTGTAATTTTGTTTAAACAAGGAAAACATAATTTTGTATCGGTCACACGTTTTAACAATACTTTATAGGTATGCTTTTATGCATTCGTTTTAATGTTGAAATGAAAACATTTTAAAATTAGTGTTTTGTACATTTTTTAACACAAGAGGTGGTTTATTTTGAAACTTGCGAAGCAAAAAGTATGCGAACTGCTTAGAGAGTATTCCCATATTCTCTTGTTAAGTGAGTAAAAACTGTACTTAAATACAATGATAAGAATACTGACAAGTTCAAAATGTGATACTTAAAAATACAAGGTATTCACCATAATGTTTGTATTGATTTTAGTTAGAATAAGTCTGTTTGATTTACGATTATTAGTTTTTTTAATTTTAAGTTTGTTTTTGTGATGATTAAAAGCTAGCAAGATTTTTATAAATCTTTAAATATCAGAGTTATTTGCATTTAATCCGTCCAGTCTGATGTTGATTTATAATTCAAATAAAAAAAGTATTTACAAAAAAAAAGTTGTTTTTTACTTTTATAAGATATGATTTTGAAGATAAAAATAAATTATGAATAAAATCACTCCCAAATCTAAAAATACTAAAAAAAGTTACATTTATATGCATATACAATTAGGTGAAAATATTCTGCTTTGAAATTACTACGCGATACTTTGTCCTTTTAAAGCCTTTTTTACTTCCAACGATACAGATTTTCAGTCAGTCTTTTTAAGCAATTAATGAGGATTCATTAAAGAGAAGAAAAAAATAAATTAGTCTTATAATAGAAACTATTATTTTTCCTTAGACTCTGAAACAAATCTTTGCGTTGTGAAATTCCATTAAAATCATTTAATTGGCCTTCAAGGAAAAGCGCAACATTCAACTGTTATTTTAGGTTAAATTAGGGAATACAATTCAGTTTATATAATAAAAAATATTTCCTTTAAAGACCCTGTTTGAACATTTTTAATCCTTCATTACAAGAATTATTTTCATGCGTGGCACTTATAAAACGAGAAGCTTTTTTCAAGTTTTAATGTAATTCGTTGTCTTTGTATCAGGAACTAAACAAATAATGTTTAATTGAATAGAAATAGCGTTGATTTGTAATTAGTTGCAAACATTAAAACATGTTTTTTCAAATTAAAAAGACATTAATTGAAGCATTTATTTAATTCATTAGAAATTTAATTCCTATCTTTACTAAAATTTAAAATGATGCATTTTTAATAGTATTTTTCATTAAAAGTATCTAAAATTGTAATATATTCATATAATAGGAAAATAGGTGGTTCGGGTTTTGTTTGAATTTATTTTTTTCTTTATGATAATAATTGAATTCCGGAATAATTTCATGAAAACATTGCATTGTATTTATGGACAGGTGTTGTACTTATACCTAAAATTAGTTTCACTAGAATTTCAATGGGTTTTATACGTATATTATATAGAACTCTTTTTGTGTAGCATAATACTTATAAGCAGTACTTATTAAAGAAGAGCTCCCAACCTTAAAAGTATCAATCAATTCATTAGGAGTGTTTCATACTCTTTTTATCTTATTCAATGGAATTTAAATTAAGAACGTTATAAAAACTTGTTTTAAAACCTTGGTATCCAGCAGGTTGAACAGCAACCCTTACTTAGGGGCCATCCATAAATTACGTGAGGTCAAAAAGGGGGGTTTGGAAAAATCTCACCAAATCTCACCAAGGGGGGAGGGGGGTCGATTAAAATCTCACGTCAACTTTTTAAGTTAGAAATTAGATTTTCTTTTTGTTTTAAGTAAAATGCAAAAGAATAGGACAGAAAATTATTTTTAAAGGTTGTAGGTAAATCTCACGTGGGGGGGTGGGGGGGGTCCAGCAAAATCTCACCAAGGGGGGAGGGGGGGTTCAGATTTCGGAAAAAACACCTCACGTAATTTATGGATGTCCCATTATCTGATTGTATTAAAAGTAATAATAGTAATAATCCCAAGCTCTTAGGTATGGTATTTCTTTTATAGTTACTTTATAAAAATTTAACCTTTAAGCTCTTTTATATGCTGTTTTAACACTCAAAAACAGTTAATAAGTAATTCAATATACACATACCCTATTTTCTATTTTAATAGTTTACAACTTTTAGTCCATTCATTTCCTTGAACTGATAAGGAATTACTATTATTTCCAGTAATTTAAAACATCTATAGCTAAGATATTCAGTAAGAACTAAATTCAATATTTTCATCCTCAAATATTGCCACTAATTAAAAAAAATAAATACAGCACTCAAAAACAGTTAATAAGTAATTCAATACACATACCCTATTTTCTATTTTAATAGTTTACAACTTTTAGTCCATTCATTTCCTTGAACTGATAAGGAATTACTATTATTTCCAGTAATTTAAAACATCTATAGCTAAGATATTCAGTAAGAACTAAATTCAATATTTTCATCCTCAAATATTGCCACTAATTAAAAAAAATAAATATAACAAATGAAATAAATATTATTAAAATTTGAGAACTACTTTAATTTAAAAAATAAACACACAATGAAATACTAACGAAGAAAATCGAATATATCAGATATGAATACGCCCTTAAAAGTTCAGTTTTGTTATTATTTGAGACGACACTTACATTTCCATTGACAATTTTACTTGTTTTGTTGGCTGCTATTAAAAGATGAACTGCCATCATAAGAAAAATAATTTGTCCGTTAAAAGCGGTTAAGGCGCATTTCTATTGGGTAAGAGATCATTAATACTTTTGTTCAGGACCACATGAGGTAACAATAGATCACCCAAAGTGTCGAATCTAGTTTAAGAAATTTCATTTTAACAAATCGACATAAGTTTGTATCGCCAAAGATTTTCCTTAATGATCTCTATTCTTTCGAAAGAATACTTTTCGCTGACGCATTAATGAAATTCCTCGACAGATCACAATTTTGTGAGAAAAGATTCAAAACAATTGCAAGAGTCTGTCTTTTAAAGTGAATCAGGTATTTTCGAGTCAGAAAAAGGCATTATTCCGAAGTAACCTCGTTACAAGTCTTATTGCAATCAGAAAGGTTGCTTCTTCAACAGAGAAAATGACTTGAAATCAACGATTTTTTTTCCAATTTGACTTTTTCTGTCCCGAAGTTACGATATTGTGCTTTTTGCAGGAATCTTTGGTTTATTCTATTAAAACTTCTTAATGAACCTTCGAAAAAGATGTTTTTTCGTTATTTCTCTGAAAAGACAGCACTAAAAAAATCCCTTTTTTTACTGAAGAACACCTAGGTTGAAGAATCTACAAACCTCTCTTTTAATGATGCCAGGGTCTTAAAAATAAAATGCTTATCATTAAAAAAATTTTTTTTGCTTTTCCCTCCAATACAAAGGTCTGAATAAAAAGGAAATGATAATAACAAAGGAGAAAAATAATTGATAAAGGGATTAGGTTTGCTTTAAGTAGAATGATATACTGTATGCTCAGTTTGCTTTTAATTATGAATACATGCCAAAGAGTTTTAATGCAAAAAGAACTCGAAGTTGCAAGGTTTTCGTGTTCTTAATAATTTTTCCCGATAAAAACTTTTTTTATTTTGTGTGGATTCTTACATGTGGAGAAAGGGAAAAGAAGGATACAAAATATTAAATGCGTTTTGTTATATACGCGAATTAATAATTCACGATGTAATTATTTTTATTTGAATAATCATTTCACATGAGTTAGGGTAGGCGGGGGTAAAAACCCGCACGAGGCAAAACCACGCACCGCGATTTTTAATTGTTAATGATCGATTCAAAAGTTGAAAACCAGGTGGTTGGTTTGTCTTACTGTGACCTATTGTTCTGCGAAAGTTCATACCCCTAAGTCACTCATGAGTTTAAAAAATTATGGAAGTTTGTTTTTCATCATTTTGATGTAACTTTTCTGATCTTTTACTTAAAAATTACATAAAATAGGGCTTGAGGAGAAATGCAAACAAATAGCCCAATGATAAGATAGCAATTCAACTTCAGTTTCATTTTGAAAGAATTGCCTCAATATGTCTCTAAAAATAATAAGGCTTGTTTTTCAAAATAAAGTAAAACGGGGCAAATCCCCGCAGGTGTTTTGGGGCAAATCTACGCAGCTTAAAAAGCTCAGGAATTCGTCCCGAAAGGAAAATGGGACTACTTGATCTCTAAAGAGGTTAATAAAGGTGTCTAAGATGCCAACCCTTTACCTGAAACCATCCTTTCTCCCTTTGAAAGATATCTGGTCAATCTGAAATAAATTGCTACAACAGGTTGACAATTTTCATTAAAACTGATCATATTTATATTTAATATTGTTGGTTGGCTTAGAAATATTAAAACAACATTAAGATCATTATTTTTAGTGTTTTTATAATGAAAAATTATGTTTATCACTGTTTATTTCATTTGGGCACCAAGATTTGCAAGTGCGGGTCTTTGCCCCATTTTGAGAGGCAAAGCCCTGCGAATTTTTTTTCTAATAAATTGTAAAGTTCTCCTAAAATACCATCGGTAAGAGTTTAAACTTGGATTGGTTTTGTAGGTAGGATCTCAATCTAACATCTCCAATTGAAATTTCGGGATTATCTACCCCCTTTCGACGACAATGTTAAAATACTGAAAATTGCGTGGCTTTGCCCCCACCTACCCTACTTGAAATTTTTAGACATATTTTACAAACGACAATAACTTTTAAAAACTTTCTTGACTTCCTTTGTTTCCTTGTTCCAGTTATTTTTAAAACTAAAGTTTAATTTTTCAGGAAATTTTCTCTATGAAACAATACGTTTTCTGTAGAATAATCTTACAGAGCTCAAAAATGGGCTAAGTATAAGAAGCCAAAATACCTTTTTGTAAAAGCATTTGGTTTAAAGAGTAGGTATACAACTTTGGTCTAACTAAATCACTACTAGTTATACATTCATGTGACTATTTTTAAACGCTTTTATTCTACTTGCTTTTGGCGGCGTTTTACGCGTGGAATTTTAAAACTTGATTTTCGGGCACTTCCCGATATGTCAGGGCCCCGAAACTTTACACATCGGTGTAACCCTCATTACACTCCAATATCCAACCATTATCTAGTCAAACAACCAAAGGATTAAGTTAATTAACGAGTATTTTTAATTAACAGAAAAACCAGAATTTGATACCTTTCCCAAGGGGCTATTCTCCCTAAACCGTGCACAATTGTTTATAAGGCATAACTTCATCATATTCAAAAGTCAAAACGAGAATTGCCCAGTAATTACGATAATTATAGACGAATAATCACTTTTTTCTTTCTGGATGCTTGTACATAATATTTCAGGCACTTCCAAACGATATAAAGTTCTGAAACTTTGCACCGTGGTGGAAACTCGATGACAATGCAATATTCAATCATCAACAAGTCAAAACCTCCGTAATTTAGGTAATTAACGAGTGTTTTTAGTTATCCTTTTAATTCATATTTGAGACATTCCGTGAAGCCAATGGCTCCCAAAACCTGTAAGATAATATACCAAGTATATAACTACAATATTTAATCTTCAAAACGTATTTTTTACCTTCCAATTAACAATTAAGATAATTAGCGATTTAAGATAATAACCGCGAGAAAGAAATCGCCAGAAGAGCGAGAAATCGCCGAAAATATCGCCGAAAATCGCCGAGAAGAAAAATATGTTCTTTTATAATTTATTGACTACTGAAAAGACTGGATGGTACTGTTTGCTCCTTGATACACACACACTAATTCTGAGTTTCTTACGATTGTTTTTTTTATTTTATTGAATGCTTTCTTTTTATTGTGAATCTTTTTGATATCCATGGATTTCATCGGTGATTGAGCGGATGCGAGGAATATATTCTTTGGGCGAGGTATTTTTCTTGCTCAGCTCTGTTATTATAACCTACCCAGCAAAATTAAATAGATTTTAAAATTAACTTTGGAGTTGATTGTCCTGCTGAGTCGTCAGAGGATTGTTCTACTTTGTCAGATATGTGAAAATTTTTTGTTATACATGAAACTTATAAATTCCATCCTAACATAACATTAAATATGGTTGAAATAAATACATTTTTTCTTGTGAGTTTTTGTTAAAAAGTACCATGACTAAAAAGTAGAAAATAAAATAAGTAAAAAAAAGATTTTTTAAAAAACGCTTTTATTGGAGTGTTCTAAAAGGTCAAAAATAATTTTTTCGGTTTGACAAATAATTTATTGGGAAGTAGAAAATAACTTTTTGGTAAGTAAAAAAACTGATTTTCTAATCACTAAAAATAAAAGCGTGGGCGCTAGTCATTCTTAATTCACTATATATTCTAACTTCTTTATTCTATGACGTTAGATTTACAAATTTCTCATTCATGAGTTTTGAGTGGGATGGATTCACTTTAAATTCTCTGTTAGGTATTTTTATTTATATAAAATTATACATAAATGCCGACGTAATGGCCTGGTCGTTAGAGCATCTGACTGATGCAAAGCCGTACGTCTGGGGTTCGAATCCCCGTTTGGCAAGGATGTTAGTGTCACTGTCCTGTAAAAAAATTAAATTTAAAAAATATTAAAAATTACTAGCGCCCACGCTTTTATTTTTAGTGATTAGAAAATCAGTTTTTTTACTTACCAAAAAGTTATTTTCTACTTCCCAATAAATTATTTGTCAAACCGAAAAAATTATTTTTGACCTTTTAGAACACTCCAATAAAAGCGTTTTTTAAAAAATCTTTTTTTTACTTATTTTATTAAAAATTTAGTTTAATTAAAATTTATTAGTCAGAAATGTATTATTTATTAAAAACATTTTGATTGATCAGGTAATGGATACATAAAAACACGATATGAAATGGAAAAGTAGAATTTTAAAATGTTTTAATTAAGCTAGTTTTCCTAAAATCTATGTATATAAAAATCAATCTCTGTCTGTCTGTCTGTTTGTCTGTATGTCCTTTATAGTTTAAACTTTTCGAGCCTACATTAACTATTAAACTATACCACGTTGATCTACTCGCTCCAAGGAAGGTTTCTGAATAAAAATAATTTAAAATCGATGCATCCAAACAACTTTTTTGGTCCATTTTATGCTTAAAAACCCATATTTCATGCCTAACTTCAGGGCAAAACCACATTGTTGTAAAATCATAAGATAAGATGTAACTTTAATTATTGTAGGCATATTATCGATTGTTGCAGATTGAATTCGATTGTTGTAGTTTATAATCCATTGTTGTAGCATAAACATAAAAGTGGCTCCTTTATTTAACTATTTCCACATTTGGACTGGCGAAACCCATCTGTTACACACCAGAATTAATTTTTTAAAAATGGACTGGCGAAGCCCATCTGTAACGCACCAGATATTTATTAAAAAAACTGAAACCCGGTCGAAGCCCGGGGCTAGAGCGTCAGCGCAAGTAGAGTTATAAGAATCATCTTCTCTAGGGAAATGTAAAACAAAATATTTTGAATTTTGATACTGTAATAAAAGTAAAATAATATCTTAAACTCTGTTCCAATATTACGGTAATTTATATGTCTGAAATCCTATTATAAAACAACTCAATTAAGTTTTAATTGCTCGGACTCGACATAAATCTTATCCCAATTTGCATCTGTAGATGCATTAAAAAGTCTGAACATAATTTTAGATAATTAAAATTAGCCGTGTATAGAGATAATGTCAGCATGCACAATTTTATTTGCAAAAACGCTTCGAAGCTTTTATCACCCTTAATTAGATAACGAACCTGCCAACCTCGTTAATTTTACAAGGTATGTACATACGTTTATGTTGAAGTTGACACCCATGATTACTTTATGAGACACTATTTCATTTTTTTCTGTCTCCATCTTTTTTCGCTAAATACGAGCTTTTTCTTTGGTCTCTAGTGTCAGTTATTTATCACGGCTTTAATGAGGGTTTTCTTCTGGAGGTTTTCCTTTATTTTACAGGAAATTATGCTTTTCTTAAGTGTCGAAGAAATAAAACAAATGCCTGTCTGAAAAGATCCGATTTAGGATTTTTTTCTCAATACAGGGCGACGACTTGATAGACCTTTTGCGGAAAAGGTATTTTTGGAGAGGTTCTTACAGGTCAGAGTTATTTACAGGATCTGAGTATTTCGTGGAATAGACAGGTAGGATGTTTTAGGATCTTAAAATAGACAATTTCTGAAAACATTCCTTGAAGGTAATGGATAAGGGATAAACCAAACGTTCAAGATAAATGCAATTATTTTCATTTATGGCCTCAGTATTAAAACTACTGACAGGATTAATAAATTATACTTAGTATAAGCAATACTTGCTAGTTTTTTTTTCAAAATCTTTTAAGTTTCACGGAGTAATTGGAGTTTTGATAATGGTGCCCTTTCTGATTGATGGTGCCTGTGTTAACGTTGTTTCCTAACGGAAAAAGGCATTTATGGAAAGGTTCTTACAGATCAGCTATTTACAAGTTCTGAATATTTCGTTGAAGAAAAATAGACGGGTAATATGTTTTAAGATTCCAAGTTAGAATATTTCTGGATTTCTAATAATTTCCCAAGCTGCAGAAATGTTCAAGATTCGCCCAATTTTGGTCATGTGTGGCCAAATTTCGTTTACTTCTAGTCTAGTTGCAGTTACGTTTACTTGACATATTTGGCATAAGCTGTGCTGCCAGGGTTCTAACACAACAGCATACTTTGAAAACCTTTCAATATCTCTCTTTCACTCTCAAAAACAGTCCCTTCACTCTCCTTCTAACATCACATTCCATCAGTGCAATAGATAAAACAGAACCCAGAGAAACTAATTCAAAATAAACGGACAGATTAAAAGATCCCACGAGTGTCAAACAAAGGGAAGAACGAAACCCAACCAAGACAAACACTCCCACTCGTCACAAAGACAAATACCATCTCAAAGAACGGTAGGGATCAGTTTAAAACTCGGCTTTATCCACCAGGACACACTGATCCAACTTTTCTCCTGGTGAAATGGCAGCAGCCGGATAAAATCTTTCCCATGTCATGGGGAGGGGCTTCCGCTTCCATCGATCACCGCTGATTGGTTGATTTTAGTTTGATGGATGGCTTGTCATCAAGTTGAATAGTGGGACTTTAACATGGATTCAGGAGATCTATGTCCTGGGTGTAGATCCCCAGTTTTTTTTAGGGTAATTGAGTGTCCCCGGAGTAGATGGCCGACTGGGGATTATGAATGGTTTTATTTCATCTCTGGGATGGTTCCCGTTTTTGTTAGAGGAATCTGAGAGAAGAGGCCGTAGCCATATTTCACGGCCTGCTTGGGAGAGATTGGAGGTTTCTCTGCCATCCTGATTTATACTGCTCCTGTTGGTATTGCTGAGTCCATTGAATCTTTTTGGGAGATTAAGATCTCCTTTGTTGTTGAAGGTAAGAGTAATGTGTTCCAGGTAAAGCTTTAAGTACGGGATAATGGAGTACGCTTTAATTCTTTTTAGTGATGGTTGGGATTACGGAGGTGAGCAGCAACCAGGCGGAGAATATACTTCGTAAGGTTCTCTGAAATAATTTTTTTCTGACATATAACAATTTTAGCATTAATTAAGACCTGAAATTCTACCCAAATCAGGGTCCATCTCCTTGAATTAGCGATTTGATCTAATGGGATATTCTTAAATCGTATCCGACCAATAGAAATTGAGTTATTGTAGTTTTAAATCTGTATTATTATTCAAACTTACTTCCCTCTCCAAATCCCTCAACACTCTGGGTTGGTTATTCTTTGAATGCTGTCAGGAAAGTTTCAAACCTTCAATGGACTATATTCGGCCACGCCCATATTAATCACGTGATTGGGGGAAAACAGACTCACTATCAAATCATATACCTCAATATAATCAATACCATATCTCACTACAAACTATCTCTGTGGTAACCAAATGCAAGCTAAGTAGGTCCATGATAGGGGAAATGTGACGTCAGACGGATATAGTCCATTAAAAGGTTCCGCTATTTACCATTGTGTGTACCAATGTGTGTACACAGCATTAAAACTTCATACAATTCCTCTCTTGGGTGTCTATGTCCATGTCCATGCCCAATCTATCTTACTTCAGTAACCATTAGATAGTTGGTCAAATATATTATATAATTTTAGATAACAGCTTGTAGATTTAGATTTTATGGTAACTCCTGTTAAAATTTGGAGAGATGTAGTTAGGCCGTTCACTTCATCAGAACGGGGAATTCTTACGAGAGCATATAAAACAGACACGGCAAAGTAAACGCTATATAGCAAGCTGATTAAAAGCAACAAATCACTGTTTGCACTTATGGAAATATAGAAAGGAGATATGGGGTGGGAAAAATGACGGATTTGTGTTCATTTCTTAATTATGGAGCTAAGTAATATCATCTACACACGCATGGTATACTTATGATATACAGCGTTAAAAGAACATTAGGGGGTACGCCTGCACGCAACCTCATTCTACTCTAAAATGACTTCCACAACAAAATCCTTTCGGTATTTAAAACTTCGTGGCTTCCCCTCGTACAACCTAATAGCCCCTCATATCAGAGCCACCCCCATTGTGTGCATAGGTGTGTTCTCAAACTGCCTCCTGCAAACAAGATAAAACACTCCCTCCCCCCAGAAAAAAATAACCCCTTAAGTGTTAGAAATTAGAGTAATTTACCGCTCCCCGCTGCATTAAAACCACCCCCGCTCCGAAAGGGGTGCCGGATCCCTCCTTGAAAAATGCGGCAGTTACCCGACAGGGGGCGCTGTTCCCCGGAATAAATTGTGTTCCCCGAGGCAGGATTAATGAATCGCGACCGGCTCCAAATTGTTATAAATGGCCGTAGGGGGCGCTTTTCGGGAAAAATGGAACCTTCCCACCTGCTGCATTCCGTAAGGATAAAGAACGCGGGGACATTACACCTACCCAACCCACCCCCTACGGCGAGGAAAAAAACGGGACGTCTGTGGCGTTATAGAATTTTTAAGAGATTTACGAGTGGGGAAGGCTTTTCCCGGCGAAAATCAATAGAAATATTTCTCGCCCCAGTTGAGTGTGAGGAGTGAGCCCCTCTTTTGCTTGTTGCTCCATTATCTTTATATTTCGGATTGCGTTTATGGTTTCGGGTTTATGGTCGCGAAAGCACGTAAAAGCAGCGAAAAACGCTTTCGTGGTTGATGAAAAAAAATTTGTTGGTGGTTGAGTTATGAAGATGCAGGTAACAAATGGAGTTTGCTCGAATCGTGCTCAATGAGACTCTGTAAGTAAGTAAGACGGGGGAGGAGGATAATGTGTGGGTGGGATATTTGGGGGAATATTTGCTTGTAAGAGAAATACTCTTTAAGAAAATGAATGCGATGTTAAGAATGGGGGTAAATGAGTTTCGTTTTCAGGTTTTGCTCTTTGAAAGGAGGATGAAAATCTATCTTTCTGAGGGTAGTTAAAGGTTACTGAAATGAAGTAACGATCGTTTAAGCTTGTGAATAACTGTGAAAGGGGTGTTTAGAAGAAAGGTTGAAAGATAAACAACTGTTTGTTTCTACATTCTTTTGCCTTTCTACATGTTCTTTGAGGTCAGATCTCTGTTTAACATCTTTTTAAAAAATGTCGTTAAATAAAGTGAGTCACTCGAAGGATGATTATCATGAATCTCATGGAGTAAATTGTTTCCTTACTCTTACATTTTGATTGTTTTAAATAACCCATTTAGACAAAGCAAAAAGAAAAGATAATAATTACATTTAGTTTTATGCTCCTTTCCAATAAGAGACGTTATAAGAAAGAAACTTTGCTTCTTTATTTTCGAACTAAATCAATTACTTTACATTTTAAAATGGATACGTCCTCAATTTCATTAGATCATTTTTTATTTCACTTACAACAAAAATCCAAGACGTCTGAAAAATAAATAGAGTACATAATTTTTTTACTTTCTAACAGTTAGAAAAGTTAAATATTTAAATTTTAGTATCTGTTTGAAAATATCTTGTTAAATATAAATCGGCTTTCAAAGTACATTAAAAGTTTTCATACAACCAAAGGACAAATTTGTGTAGAAAAAAAAAGAATTTCAAAACATAGTATTCAGGACTTCTTTACTCGTTGCAAAAAATTCTTTTGAAATATTTTTAATCGATTAACACTCATCAGCAATAAAATTTTCGATTTCATGGTTAAGGGATGATTAAGAAATGAGCCTTGGTTTGTTGACTGTTTGGTTTCTTCTCTGTTTTCCTTGGAGTCTTATGGCCCTAGTCCCCCAAACAAATAGTTTCTAGGTAAAGACTTCAGAAGTAGGAGGTGGAAGAAGTAATGCTGATGTTTTCGAGAAGTTATAAAATTTGTCTCGTTGGATGACTTTAACTGTTTATAATACTATTTTAAAGGTGCTAACACTGATCTGGTTGTGAAAATAACTTTCCACGACACCATGATTTTTTCTGAAACGTTGAAAAGTAGGTCTTAGTACTAACAAAATAATATCGTGAACAAAAATTTAAGAATCAACAGCATGGTTAAATAAAATTCATTCCAGACAAAAAAATTTACATGAAACATAGATTACAGTTAATTAGTTTTTAAAATAACACTTCAGGTACTGCCAGGTACTGAATTATTTTTATTAATATTTTAGTTGTCTCCCATTATATTGTTGTTCCTTTAAAAGAATAAAAACGTTTTATGCTGTATTGAAACTATTAATGAATGAATATTTTAAGCTGAAAATCAGAAGTTGGGACAGATATGCACATCCCTCTTTTTATAGACATGGCCACCTATTCACCAAAAAAAATCCCTAGCCAACCCCTCCCCCAACTCACATATATCAGCCTTCCGAAAAGTTTTAAATTATGAATGAAGTCCACCTTTCTATCTTGTGGTCGGGAGGCCACGGGCTAGGAATAAGAATCGACTCGGATCGATATTAGAGAGACGGGAACACGTATAAGCCCCACTCGACAACGTGATCTCCTTTGTTACTGCTGCGAGGAAAGTAACAAACACATTTCACGAGTTTTGGTAGTTAACAGGGCAAGGGAATGTTCATTTTTAATTGAGGCGGTTGTTTCTTGCCTGAAAATGTAAGGTAATGAAGTTATAAAGATGTTTTTTTATGTTTGGTGGGAAGAATCGTGTGAAGTTAATTCAATTACGATGTTGAAAGGAGTTTATTGTATGTTGTCTGAATATTAAAGACGAGGATGGTGATGAGTTTAAGTTCAATTGTATGTTGGTGGTAGCTTTTGATTTGAATAAAGAGCTAGAAAGATACTTAAAACTTTAAAAAAACTATTTTTCGCTCATGAAGTTTTTGTTTTTGAAAGCTATATTAGAATTATAAAACGGAAAAATTTTTAACGGAACGGAATTAAAATTTTAGGAAAATTAAACTGAAAGCAATTTATACGACTTCTCAATTAATTATTTGATTTCGATTTTATTATTGCCTGAGAAGAAATTTTAAATATTTCCTTCGGGTAATGCTTAGTTATGACGTAAGATATTGGTAGATGATTTAAAGATATATGATCACCGAAGATTAAATAGCTTTATTTTCCGGAACATTTAAAATGTTTGGATGCAACGGAGGTCGGTATAAGGTACAGTACTAACTTTTAATAAAAATGTTTCGGGTGATGTTAAGGCCGTGAAAGAATAAGCCATAAGGTCCAAATTATGTACATAATCTGATAGTTATCCAATACGCAACACCAAAATAAAAGGAAAAATAATATCAAAGTCCTAGTATTCATTTTAGAAATTTATTGCTACAATATAAATATTTCCATACCTATGAATAAGCACTGCTAAAACAGCTTTTTTTCTGAAAAAAAAATTTAACTTTTTAAGTAGAACCCATTCATTGTAGATTTCAGCAAACGCCCCCCCCCCCTAAAAACCAACACGCAATTCCCCTCCTTCACCCCTTCCCCTCCACATCATTTTACACCCCCGAAAAAGGCAATTACCTCCCCGCGAACAAGGAATCGACAGGGATTTGGATGCAAAAAGCCCGCTCCTGACCCGGGCCCGGATGACTAATGACCGGGACATCGCGCCAATTACAGGACCCCAAACAAACCCGCTTTCATTATCCCAGTCCCGGGTAATGGAGTCGGATGACGCGCTGATCCCGGATGAGAAAAAGGGGAGGAGTAATTAAAGGGGACTTGTTGATTGCATTTTTTTGTGGTGGATGTTTTTCTTGATGAATTCTAAAAAAGATATAAGATTTAGGAACAGGCAACTGCTTTTGTAGGTTGCGAACAAGTCCTCCCTTTACGATATAAATTTTAACGGCTGTATTCATCGGTACTTTGACTGGCGGTTAAACAACAGTCAATTCTCTGATTGGCGGAAAACTAGGTTTCCTTCTTAACAGTCAGTCAGAAGTTGGACTGCTGTTTAACCGCCGTTTAAGTTACCGGTGAATACAGCCGTAAATCAGGTATTCCATATTCCCAAAAGTGTAACGAACCCTTCCAGTCCTAGACGCCCCAAATTTTCTATACAATTTAATGACAATCGGATGGTTTAGGTTTAAAAATCTAGACCCACATTTAAGGAATTTAAGAGAGGATCTTCGTCCCATAGAGCACACTTTCCGAATAGTTCCACAGTTCCTTAGTGCGGTTATTAATGGTTCCTAATGAATGGACCACACGTAAGATTTCTCTAGGTTTTTGATAATAAGGTTCTGATAGTTTCTTTAATTTTCAAACAATTAGCAATGTTCTCAACTCCTCGAAGAACTTCAGGAAATAAAACCTTAAAAAACGGGGTTTTAACACAATATGGAATCTTTACATAATTTGGATTAGAAGATTTTAAATTGTTCGAAGCATTTAATGTCTAAGGCCATAAAAATCCGTCTCCACAAGTTTGACACCATAGAGTTAAACCATCATACCTCAATTTTTTAAATCACTGTTCTCGTCTTTAATTAAAAATAACCTTTCTTCCGAATAGCTTCAAGAATATTCGCCTACATTTCATCAAATAAAAATGGCAACATTTCATCAGAAGGCATTCCAAAGACCCGAAATAAATGCCACGCTAAATCGAAGGAAACAATTTTGCAACAAATAAATATACCTTCCACGCCAGCACACAAACTGAAGCCTATCAAAATCAATTTCATACTCCAAAGGCTGCCCCGAAATCTAATTTCATCTTTTCATTGCCTCGCTTAAGCGGCAGCCATTTTTATTTGCCGATCACTCGTGTCAAAGACAAATAAGAACGTTGCTTTATTAAATTTTTCGGAAATGGCGAGCAAGTGTTCTTCAATATCTGAGAAGATACGGGGAACCTGAAGACTTTTATTAACTGCGAGCTTGCGATTGTTTACCAAAGAATTCAATTTTGACACCCTATAACACCCTAAAAGGCAAATAACCTTTCATTTTCATGATGACTATGGCTGATTGAATTTGAGCTCTTTTGAAAAAAGACATTGGAAGTAATGAAAACCATTTCATTATTTTGGGAATTTGTATTGTAGTGGACATCTCATAAGATCATTATAGAGAAACTTAAACTCACTGTAAATTGAATCGTTTATTTCAGAAACAAGTTAAACCCCATTGGATTAACACAGCGTTTAACTTGTTTCTGAAATAAACGATTCAATTACGATTTGTTTTAATTTTTTAAAACCCATGGTATTGAAAGACGAATCAAATACTATTATTGATGTTTGGCTGGGATTATCTTTTCCTTAAATTACAGCTCACAGTGTTAATTATCACAATTGAACTTAATACATTTTTTGCTTAAAAATTTTAGTAACCATACTGATAAAAAGCTGATTTTAAACTTTCTGATAGTTTATAACAAATAGTCTTAACAAATCTTAACAAGTCTTAAGATTGTCTTTTAAACAAAGAACGTATGATGGGAAAAGTGTGTGAGTGTGTGTGTGTGTGTGCGTGTGTTACTCAATTCGAATGGACAGCATATCTTTTATTACCATAACTATAGATCATAAAATTCTAAATGCATAATAGGGCATGAGAAATTATAAAAATATATTGAAAAACTATACTTCAGTATACAGGGTGATTCTAAATTACGTGGACAAACTTCGCATGGGGGTAGAGGGGACCTAGACAAGCATATTTCGCATAGGAATGGGTGGGCGCATCCTTACCGTTTAAGAGCTAGGACCTAATGTAGTGCGAGCGCGTTTCAAGAGGCCGTTTTTAGAAGGCCCGTGTGACGAAACAAAACATAATAAAATGAAAAACATTATTGCATGAGGTACAGGAGTATCCTTACAACTTAAATCCTCAATGTGATAGAAATTGGACCACTTGCTAAATCGTGGGGTTAGTATTAAAACGTGCAATATTAATCTCTCAGTCAAACAATGGAGTTCCCTTAATGGTATTTAGAAAAATGATGATCGGGGAAGGAATTTTCAATGATCAAACAGTTTCAATGATCAATGTTACGATCATTGAAAATTCCTTCCCCAAACGTCATTTTTCGAAATACCATTAAGTGATGTCCATTCTTTGACTAAAATATTAATATTGCACTTTTGAAACTCACTCCACGGTTTAGAAAGTGGTTCAAATTGTATCGAATTCATGGTGTAAGTAGTAGGAATACTTCCTTACCTTATGCAATAATGTTTTTCATTTTATTATGTTTTGTTTAGTCACACGGGCCTCCTAAAAACGGCCTCTTGAAACGCGCTCGCACTACATTAGGTCCTAGCTCTTAAACGGTAAGGATGCGCCCCCCATTCCTATGCGAAATATGCTTGTCTAGGTCCCCTTTACCCCCATGCGAAGTTTGTCCACGTAATTTAGAATCACCCTGTATACAGAAGTATTGAAAAGTTGAAGTTGATAGAAAATTAACCCGCTTTTCAAAATGATTAAGCCTACTACACCCAGATTATAAGTCATTAACAATGTTTATAGATCTTGTATTTCATAATTTTATACATAAACATGAAAACTTCCTGCAATTCAGCAAATAAGTAACTTGAAAAGCCGATTAAACACTGGTATTTGGTTCTTAGCCAGGCTAATTTTAAATACCAACAACAGTTTCTGTAACTCCTCTTAGAATTTTTTCACACTATTCAATTTTCATTTGGGATAGAATGGCCTAATCTGGCCCTTGTCCCATAAAACCCCTCAATTTTTATTAGTGAAAGTTCTTGAAGAAATCTGGTTTCGAGTTGATTTTTGGATAAATTTATTTATAAAATTAAATTATTTTAAACTCTTAGTATTTTTTAAGAGTTTAAATTGTGTAAATTTTTTCAGAGTGAAGCGTAGATCTGACTTAAAAACTGACTTTAAAAAAAGGACTGGTTTCAGCAACCATTGTCAATTTTTAACATATTCTCATCACAATATCAGTATCTAATCGGTTTCTCATGTTACAGGAATATTTTATGCTCTTATGTACTATAAAATCATGATAAAGCAAAAAACAGGCTTTAAACATATTAGTTCTGAGTACCAGGTGGATCAATCATCATGAAGAGCGGGTTAATTTTGTTTGAACTTCAATTTTTCAACTAAGTTTCAGAATACAATACTTCTGTATGTGCTGAAGTCTAGCTTTTCAATATTTTTCTAGAATTTCTCATTCCCCTATTATGCATTTAAATTTTATCATCTATAGTTATGGAATAAGAGATATGCTGGCCATTCGAACTGAGTAAAGAGCTTTAAAAAACAGGGTTAAGGATTTAATTAGTATACTCCTGTTCATAAAAAATGCAACACCATGAAGGACTTGTTAGATTTTGATGAAATTTACACAGCAAGTGATCTTTGTGGATACAAATAAATGATATAATTTTCAGAACAAAGGAATAAAATTTAATATCGAAAATCGGTGTTTAATGTCTTCCATACGCGCTGCAATGAGAGCCTCTATACGACAGGTTATCGAATCAAACAGATTGAAATTTTGACTGAGGTGGTGATTTTCATCTAAGATTCATCCCAAATCCAAAGTTTGCCAATATTGGCAACATAACAAGCATTTTAAGCATGAGGATAAACCAATGAAATTTTAGTCGAGCTCCATAGGTGAAATTTTGGATGAAGAAATTTGTCGAGAAAGAAACTCACTTTATTGGATGTAAAGTAAGTTTGAAACATTCCAAAAAACATGTGCACGGGATTTTTTCTGATGAATTACAGCTTTAGGATCGCTTCAAATGTAGGGTATAAATTTCGGCTATAAAAATTTTTAGAAATTTTTTTAAGAAATAAGATTGTCCTCATTTTTTTCTAATGAGGTTGCCCATGGTACCCAATGGTGCTCCAGGTCAAAACACTTCTCTTCTTCACCACAGACTCAAGATAAAACACTCCAAAAATTGCGATTTTCGGCACAGCGTCCAAACCCAATTTAGGTGTCATGTTAACCAAAATTGATGGGGGATTTCTTTAAAAGGGCCATTTGTTATCAGTAATCTTGCGAAAATATTTTTTTGTGGATCCCATGGTAGCTTTATGCACCGATGGAATTCCATCGATGGAGAGCTGCACAAAAAACGATACTCGATGAATTTCGGTGCTATGACGACCGATTAACTGATGGAGCAGACAATGATAGACCTGTAGCAGTATTCTAACAATTTGAAACATGTCAAAAAGTCACTCAATGATCCGGCACTGCCATGCGAATGAAGCCTCTTTCATCCCGTGCTGACGTGACTATAAAGGGTCCAGACCCCAATTTTCAACTCGCCTACCCTTTTTGGACCTCTTCTTTCAAACCCATATCAATATGGTCCAGTTTCCCTTCATCTGACCAGCGGTAAAACAGTGTGAAAAATACCCCTCCGGGAGGCCTAACATTAATCCTCTTTAAAACTCTGTTAAATGTTCATATGACATCCGTGAAGGTCTAAGGGGTATAATAACATCTAATGGAAAGATAATCAACGATAGACAACCTTCTTACAAGCCTTTAACGTTCCATTACAGGCCCCCAAATATACCAATAAATCAGTGGTTGAGAAGACACTGCTCAGCTCGCGCATGCGCTATAGCTCTGAATTTGATATCATTTGATAATCAAACCATAATAAACATACCCTGAAAATTTCAAGTTGATCGGACAATTCCTTCTTGGTGTTGCATTTTTTATGAACAGGAGTATATTAACTAAGATTAGAAAACTCAAATACGCATTGCCAAATACCAAACATGCCCATACGGTTTTTCCCAGAATTTTTTTAGTGGTAATGTAATCCAATATATGGCGCCTGTAATTAAAATGCTATACTCGAATGCAACTTAAGTTGAGCCTGACGTCAGGAATATAATCTGAGTAAACAGAAAGCCTGCTGGGTTGCTAGAAGCTCTTATTGGCTGGCGAGTTTGAGAGCGAGTTGTACTACTTACGCGTTACGCCACTTTAAAAAATAATAATAATGAAAATTTTATGCATATCGGGATGAAAAGATGCTTAATATACGTGAATTTAAAAAAACTAATCACTATTCAAAATTGAAGCTCTAAATTTCACTCAAAATTCAGACACCACGCGGGGAACTACTTTCTTTGGTTGCTCTCATCATATTTCTACAGGCTCAAGTTAAGTTGCAACTGAGTATAGTAATTAATTTTAATTCCAGATAATTTATCTAAACATCAATATCGTCTACAAATGGTACCTAGTTATGGAATTACGTGGTTATAAGTCATTCCCCACTGACTTTTGCATAATATATTCTCAGTATAAAATGGGCAAATTTGATGCATTTTCCGATTGATGACCATGCTAAAAACTGGGTAATTTTGCCTAGCTAGGAATGAAAAACGGTCTAATATGAATATTTAGATGTGTTAAAGCTATATTATTCGACATAATAATATTTTAAGGCATTTTTAAAAATTTTCGAAAAAATGAGAAAAATGTCAAAGTTTCCCAACTAGGCCGTTTGAGGCACGTGTTAATATTTTCTGATCGATTTAAGATTTTGCACACTTTCTTAGGATACCAAAAGGAAAAAATTAGGGGTGTAGCAAAAGTTTCCCCCCACTTTCGATTTTTAAGGGACACCCTACTGTTCACTCGTTCTTTACACATTTTTTTCTTAAGTTCCTTAGGTTTTTTGCATGGTTTTAATTGTTTTTTAAAATCTATATTAAAAAACAATACAGCTAAGTGGAATAATATGATGTTTTAGTAGTAAGAACCTTTCTACGTCGGTGATAAAATGGTGTTAAAAAGAAATAATTATTAACTTGAGTTAAATCAATATTTTTGGGCGAAAAACCAACGTTATTAACTTGCTTTTCCATCATAACTTACTAAAATTTTAATTCTTTGGAAATTCAGTCATTATGAAACATTCCATTAAAATTTTTATTCACTAGTTCTTTCAAATTTCTGAAATTACACTGAAAAAAGGAAAGTTATTTTATCTAGGAAACACGAAGGTGTAAGAGAAATGTGGTTATCAGCTAGATAATGTTTAAATTTCTGACTATTAGAAAGAATTTGGATTCAATTAAAGCTGGACAAAATGTTTTACATGCAGACTTAGACACATCTGTTGTTAAAGATATTTTATGTTTCTCTGTATTCTATGAGTGAATGTTTTTGAATTCGAAGTTACTTGGGTCGTTTGTTTTGAAAGTAGTTCAGCTAACAAATCTTAAGGTGGTTGCCTGCCTAAAAATGTCGTTTCGAACCAAAAATTCCAAAAAAATTTTTTATCTTACTTCAAAAAACACAACTTTAGCTTTCCAAATCAGTTTAAATTTTGTCTTTATCTTTCCTTGAACCAAAGTTACAGAAATTTTACTTAAAACTAAAAAGGCATTTTATTAAGGAAAAGATAAAGAAATTCGCGTTTTTCTCAGAATCACATTTTTGATATTTTCCTTCTCCGCAAAACTGCATAACTCAAAATATTATGAGTGAATTTCTATAAAACTTGGGCACAATACTTGACATAATAGGATTTAGGAGTCCTACTATTTTTTTGGCTGTGGGTGTAATATTTTTTATTTTATGAATAGTAACTTCAAACTTTACTGAACTATGGTGTGTTTTTTTTTAATTTTTCAAGTTTAAGCTATAACTTTTGATATTAAAACAATTCATAGATAAAAATAGCAGGCCTCCTAAAATATGTGTTTACGAGGATAATAAAGTTTACAAAACAAAAATATCCTACTACTATTATAATTGTGAATGTTTGTCTGTATGTTTGTTACTCTTTCACGCAAAAACTACTGAATGGATTTTAATGAAACTTTACAGTAATGTAGCTTATACATCAGAATAACACATAGGCTATAATTTATAAAGAGAAAATCAGTACTTCATTCTTTTTTTCCATTTTCCTGCTTTTTTCACTTATTTTTCCGTGTTTGAAAACCTGTTTTACTAGTCATGCAAGCCAATAATAGGAAACTTTAAAAAAAAGTACCAGTGTTGTAGTTACTAGGCAATTTTATTAATCTCTATATAAATAAAAACGTTTGTGGCTGTGTGTGTATGTGTTCCGCATCTCCTTTTAAACCACACCGAAGGCGTGGACATTTCCTCCATTTCAAGATTTTTTTCCCTTTGAAATAAATATATTTACTAAAAAACATATTTTTTTCATAGAAAACGAGTTAAAAATAAAACATTGTTTCAAATGAGACAGATCACTGGACTTTTTCATTTACTAGATCTTTTATTTTAGTTTTAAATTTGCTAATTTGTTCACTAGACTTATTAATTTACTAGACTTTTTATTATAGTTTCAAATTTGTTATTTTATAAAGGCACCAAGATATTAAACATTATATCAGGAACACCGGGATTGTAAAAAGTGACAAGAACACTGGGATTGGAAAATTAGCGGGAACATCGGGATAGGAAAAATTACCATAAAGACACCGGGAATACCGGAATATAAAAATTACCAGAAACACCGAGATAGGAAAATTACCGGGAACGCCGAGATTAGAAAAATTACCGGGACCACCGGGATAGGAAAAATTACCGAGAACACCGGGATTAGAAAATTACCGAGAACACCGGGATAGGAAAGATGCGCCTGGGATACCGAGAGGATTTGTAATATTGCTAATTTACAAAATTATAAATGTATATTAAGAAAACTTTTAAAAAATAAATTTATACACCCCACCCGTGCAAGGCAGGGTATAACAGCTAGTCTTCATATAAATTTGAGTTATGATATTTTGCAGAAAGGCTGTTTATTGTGATTCATAAATTCTTCAACAATATGAAAGTTTAAATAAATATTTAATTATTTTTTGTATTATTCATAGTTTTTAGATGCATTTAATTGTATAAATCACAAATTAGATCAACATTTTAATTATTAAAAAAGGCCTCCATAGGTAGGCAACCACCTTAATTTCCTGGCATTTAAAGTTTTTCGTTTTATTTATCATTTTATTTTATTGAAAAATGAAACTGCAAACTTATTTTAACAAAAAAACTGTTTTGCTTTGAAAATGGATTGTACCTATCAATACCAATAAAAATATTTTATGGTTATAGTGTAAAGTTCGAGACTATATACTACTTTTTTTCCTTAATCTTCCTTTAAATTTTATCAAATAGAAAAAGTATTGTGTGTTTTCTGCTTTTAATTGAGCACTTCTCCTAGCTATCATATTATTTCATTTCTTAATACATAGTTTAGTAGTGTCCCTATATCTATGAAAGGTTGACAGAAGAACTTCAACCTCAATTATTATTACTATTACTTTTTTTAGCATGTCTTTTCATTTCTCTCATGTCTTGGAATTGTCCAATGAAAGATAATAAAAATTGATACAATCTAATACTAAAGTTATGTAATAAGAAAAGAAAATTATAATTTCTTAGCATTCCATTAATTAAGAATTTGGAACTTTAAATTTATGTTTTAAAGTTAATATTGATACAATTAAAACAAATATCTTCAGGGAAAACAAAGTTATTAAGAATCACATAAATAGAAGGATCTATGTGTTTTATTCAAACATAATTTAAAACGATGTATCATATTTTACCTTTCGGTATTAAAGAAATAAAGAAAGCACATGACGCAATTATAAAAATGACATTAATATACCTTATTTCAAAGGAAGTTTTATTTTTTTTTGGTTTCATAACATAAATTTTAGGTTACACGTTCTTTCATATACTAATTTTGGTAGCAATAGAATGCATTAAAAGCGGCAAATATCTATATGAACGAACAAACTACCTACATAAATGGCGAAATTAATCAAATGATGCTGATCCATATTTTTCTTTAAAAAATGCATAAAAAGTTAATTTATTCGATAATATTTTACATTCAATGAATGTGTTTTGATGAATATTTATAGGAAACGCGATGTTTTAAAACATCCAAAATATTATGTATCTTATGGCATATAAAAAATATCGATATTAATTTAAAATTAAAACAAACGAGTAAAAAAGTAAATGAGTTTTAATGCATACTAATGAAGGAATTTAAAAGAAAGGAGGTATAACGTAGATGAAATGTTTTTGTTTACTGTTACCGAATCAACGTGTTTTGTTTATGTTTCCAGGTTGATTGATTCAGTTTTCAGGGAAAACATTTTAAGAGACACATATATAAACTGCCTATTAAGAACTACTTAATTAAGCTAGATTTAATTAAACTTGATCCTTTTTATGTAAAATGCGGAAAAAACGCTTATGAGCGAGTTTTGGCTATCCTTATTCTCATTGCCTTCTGAATCGCATTTAGGTTATAGCGAAAAACATTTGACATCTTACAATATTATTGTGATTGTATGGGAACGGATTTAACTACTCAGTTTCAGGAGTGATGATAATTATTCATAAACGCTGAAAATACTACATTTGGTGCAAAATCTACTGCTTAACCAACGATAGTAAAAGGGTCACGTGATTTTGACAGACTTGGAGGGGAGAAAGGAAGAAGCTGAGGGGCAGTTGATCGAAAGAGGAAGGTACATTTACTCCCTCTAACCTTAGTTAGACCTCTATATACATAAAAAATCAGTATATTTTAAATAAATAAAAAATACTAAGGCAAAAAATCACGTGACCCTTTTACTATCGTTGGCTAAGCAGTACGTGGCTATCATTTGGATTTCTTCTTCTCTTAACGTTTAGTTTTAGTTTTTCTGTCTAAGTTTTTCTCCAGGCGGTATGACAACAGTCTACTCAGCACCCTCCAAGAACTTAGTTCCCATATTTATGAAACACCTAATACTTCCCAGTTTCGAACTAAAACTATGAATAAATAACGGCAAAGAGTAATGTTAGCGATGGAGAAAACTCTCAAACTTTTCTCCCCATGGATCATTGATTCCGAACATCTGCCCCACAAAATCCCAGCAATGATTCTTTCCGTAGTTCGAACACCTCCAAACTCCCACTCCCCTCCTCGTCTTAATCACCACTTTAGTCCCGACCCGGGCCCGGGATTACTTTCATTACTGGGGACTTGCAGCGCCAGCGATCCCAGGACACAATCGGCCCTGCAAAAGGAACCTCGCTTTCATTAACGTCAATCAAAGGAAAAGGCGGGCGATGCCCTTAAATGCTCCGGACAAAGGGTTGCTTGATCCCAGAGGGGACATCCGGAAAAAAGATCGGATCTCGTTCGGGAGATTGGATGTCCCGAGATCGATCCATGGTGGCACAATGCGCGCCTTATTTTAAGTAAATGAGATTGATCATCGGGGCTGTTTTTATCCTGTGTCTCCCTCCGTGGGGATCCTAATCGTTGTGATCGAGGACTGGGGTGTATTTGCAATTGCGAGGATCGGGAATGATAAGTACACTGGGTTAAGGGGTTGGTAGGGTTAATTTTTTTGCAAGTTTATACCTATCTTGGATGGGAATGTGAAATTAGAAGCTACAAGAAGAGGATAGAAAGTATCTTTAAAAAATACCTTGAAGGGTAGATCCTAATCCTTTTTATAGGGGCCTTTATAGGGCCCTAAAAGGGTATATATCACCCTATAAAGGCCTTTTATAGGGTGAAAGGCCAAAAGTAATAAATGTTGAACCAGGTATGGATAGAATAATTGAACGCGAAAGATGCATGTTTTTTCTGACGAAATCCAGATTCTGACTGTCGTTCAATGCCTAATGCGTTACGTATTCATCGAACTATGTAAATGTGTAACAATCTTTTCAACAAAATCTTTCAACAAATCTTTTTTCAAATCTTTCAACAAATCCAAATTTAATCAATACAACGAGTAATATTCTTTAAGCGTTTCTGAACCTCTCATTCAGGAACTTTTTTGGTTAGATGTAGAACGTGGGGGGATATGAGATTTGATTAGAATGTAATGCATTTTTAGTGACGTAGATTTTTTTATAATAATCCATGAAGAATTTTAAAAGTTCAGATAATTCGTCTGGTTAGCAGTATCCGTTGAAATTTAGGTATCGTCTGGTTAGGAAATTTAGGTTGATATTTAGGTATTTTTTGCCTCTTGTTGAAGCACACCAGTCGAAAAATAATGTATTTTTAAATGTATGGGAAGAACTCAATCCATAATTGGGGAGGGAATTTTCTCTATTGAGATGCTTGGAGGCCATTTCCCTTTCCAACTTCTAGAATAGTCTCCAAGTTCAAAGAATTAAGGTAAGGTTCTATGATAAGAGGATATTTAGGTTATTTAGGAATAGAGATAATCTCTAAAGCAGGGATGTCTAAAATAGACTGAAAAATGTTTCAAAGGGATAAAGAGTTCAAAATCCTTTTAAGAATTCAATTATTAGAATTGAGAGAAATTTTTTTATAAATGAGTATAACGCGTATATAGTTTTATAGTTATGGTAGTTATAATAGTATTTTTTTCTCCAGATCTATCACTCCATCCTATAATCCAAAAGTACTCTTTTTAAGTAGTTTTTCCCCTGGGGAGTAATAGTATGTCTTTCTCCATTGCAGATGATTTGAAAGTTTTGAACGTTTAACTTCTTTTTCAACGTTCAATTTTTAGTATTAAACTTAGATCCCATGATGCTTAATCATGATTGGAAGATTTAAAAACTATTTACTTGGCCAAATGAATATCTTTTGAAGTACGATATGAATAATTGAATGTATTTCAATTCGTAGGTTTGGAACTATAGCAAAAAAATATCAATATTTAATGCAAGAACAACTAACAGCCACTATTAAAGGTATGCAGGTTTTAAAAACTATCATGAAATTTTTTATATAAAAAATAGACATTTTCTCCATTAAGGCAAAATTCCCTCTTTTACCCCTCAAAACTCCAGAAAAAGTTTCACTTTAATATATAGCTCTACAACATTATTTTTTGGAGATTTTTTTGAAGAAATCTCCACACTAATGTACCTTTGGGGGAATCATTGAACAGGGTGTTTTTTCTAAACCCACCCAAGTGGTGGGCGTTCTACCGGAAAATCCCCTTGATGCAAGGGGTTTCCCGAGTTCTATCAGTGTTTTTGAGGGTCGAAGAATTTTGGTTCCGAATTTAAAACATACTGGATATTCTTTCGCCAACGCTTACAGTTTTTCGGAGGATTTTAAGTTGTTAGTTTTTTTTAAGTTTTAAGATTTTTAAAATGTGAATGTAAATAAGTTTCTCTTTAAGAGAAAATTGTAATTTTATAAAACATTGAAATATCTCCTTTTTAATATCTTGTTTAAGAATAGTACATGATTTTTTGGGCCCATAGTAATTAGTCAGTTATGTTTACATACAAACTAGTAAATGTTAAAAGCTTGATTTCTTTTGAAACCACATAATGTATTTGAATATTGGAAATTGATTGCAAGTTGAAACGCTAGTCAAGTAGTAAGGTAAATGTGGGTATAGTGGACACTTTAAGGAAAATTTTTGCTTAAATTCTAAATAAATACCAATCTATTTGCTTCGAAACTGTTATCATCCTATTTTTAGGTTAACTGGATCTTCTTCTCCCGATTTTACCATTAAAAACTTTAATTAGATTGGGCAAAGTATTTTTAATTAATTTTTTAAAAGTATTCCAAATTGCATCTATAGTGGCCACATAGATGAAGCTGTTGCTTCTATGGTGGACACCTCTTGCATCAATAGTGGACACCTGTCTTTTTCTGCCTATATGAGGGGTTTATGAATGTAATTGAGGGTTTTTTTTGGAATAGTCGTCTAGTTCTAATTAAATCTTCCTTCCCAACGAAATGTATTTTAGATTCACTCAAATTAGCTTTATTTTAAAAAAAAATTATAGTTTTCGGACCTAAGTCTACGCTGTAGCTGATTTGAGAGGGATTTAGCATGTAATTCAATGCTTTAGAAACATTGGTTCCCGAAGCCAGAATGAAACCAAATTTATTTTACACTCATTTTAAAGAACAGTCAACAGTTTATGAAGAAAAACTGATTCGAATTAAGTATTATTTATGTTTCTAATAGAAGCCATTGCGGTGGCCACTATTAGAAAATCTAAGATTTTGTGTTGGTAAAGTGGACACCCCATAAATCCTTGTTAAGTCAACATTTTCAAATAAATTTTATTCAGTATTATTTTATACACTCTTATTTATCTTGATATAAATTTAAAAGTCAATCAAGCGGTAATAAATACGAAAAAATCAGTTCCGACTTACCCGTTTCCTTACGCGATTCAATAAGCAAAATCAAATTTCAGTCACTCGGCCGATGTTGTTATTTTCAAATATTTAAATATCCTTCCCATGCTGATCTGTGGTATCGGTGGTAATTTATTAGCTAACCTGATTGCACAATCTACTATGCCTATGAATTTTGACGCTGTTCGATGACTCTAACTCGTTCTATTTAAAATTAATCAGCTATGTGGCCACTATTGGTACAGTGTCCACTATACCCACATTTACCTTAGTGTAGTAGCTGGTCAAGAAGTAATCTATATTCTTTGGGATAAGTCCATTAAGCTTTTGATTGAACTAGTATTTCAACTCTGATAAAGGGAACTTTGTTCAATCATTTGTCAATCTTTGTTAATCACTTTATTTTCACCTGAACATATTTTATCCTGTTTAGATTTTACCATCGACGAGGTGCTTTCCGATCCTCAGTTGTTTTTAGATTTTCTGGGGGCGTATGGCCTCGTGGGTCTGGTTTGAAAGCTGATCGGGGGATCAGACAGAACAGAACAGATCACTTTATTAAAAGGGAACATCAAATCTATACCCCAGATCATAATATTAAATTATCTAATTTTGTAGGCTTTTAAAGCAAAATCGTTTTACTGTCCTCAAAGTTACATCTAAACAACTATCTAATTAACTTCAAAGATGACTATATCAATATTTTGAATTGGATGACCATTATTTTTGAGGTATAGAGTTGAAATCATCTATAAAAATACTATTTATTTATACATCTACTAAGCAAAAATAAGAACTCTATAATAATTTTATGGGTTAGTATTTTGATAAGGAAATTATGTTTTCAACTAATATTCCCACTTTCATAACCAAATCTTTAAAAAATTAGAGTTAAGCTATGATAATAGGCTTGTATACTCTGTTTATTACAGAAACCTGTCAAATGCAAAAATTTCAATAATCTTTTATGCAAAGAATAAAAATATTTATCTCAAAACAAGAAAACTGGCGTTTGACATGTTTCTGAAATAAGTGATTCAATTCACACTATTCACTTTGTGCGATTTCTCCTAAATGGACACCATCAGATTGTGAAAAGGTTGCTTATTTTCGGAGCGGTGACTAATGATAGCTTCAAAAAAATTTTAGTTTCATCCCAAACGACACTTCTTTTGGGATCCCCCAATAAAAAAATCGGACTTTTATTTTTCGCGACCACCCTAGCCCACACACGCATAATTTTCATTCTAAAGCTCAATGAACCACCAACAACACCGCCTTATATCAAAAGAATTCTTCCTCACCCTCTCCCGCATATGCTATGAGCAAGGACTTGAAACTTTCCCTCGTCAAAATTGCTGTTAATTATCCGCAAGACCCTTCCAAGGAGGGTTGACGCCTAATTAAATGCGAGGTACTCTCCCCCTTTCAGCCTGCTATCAAAACAAAAGGTGGGGGCTGTTGAAGGGTCCGCTGCTGCTGTGCTCTTGTCCGCTGACAAGACTTGTTGATTAGGGAAGTGTCGCTTATCTTCTGCTCCCTCTTCTTGTGGAGAAAGGAGGTGAGATTAGGAGGGAGGTGGTATGTGGACTAGGATCTCTAGTGTGGACTTGGTTCGGGAACTTTGAACGAAGAAGTGTCGAAGTGGGTTGCTTGTGTTGTTGGGGGTGCCATTGAGGTATATATATATATATAAACTGGAGTGCAAACTTCCTATACTTTAGCATTATTAAAATTGGGATTTGCCGTCTCGTAGGTATATAAATCTTCTCAAAGAGGCAAAGCGTAAATGCTAAAACAAGGTAAGTGTTTATTGCAAATCTTACTATACCTAAAAATCAAATGCCGTGTCGCCGGAAAAAAGCGGAAAAAGCCGGCCAAAGCGAACTGCGAAGCAGTTCGCGCGGGGGTTGGCGAGCGATAGCGAGCAGGGGGCGGCAGCCCCCTAGTAGTTCCCTAAAAAACTCACTTTTTTTAAAACTCTGTTGTTTTTTCGTCGTTTTTCCCAAAAGTTATTTAGTAAATATATCGTTTTATAGCTTTAGTGCTCTATTTCATCAAATAAATTAACTAACGCGTTTAGTTGTATTTTGTTAACATGCAAGCAACTAAGGGTAAGAGTGGGGATGCAAAGGAAAATATGCACTCCTCACAAGATTCGTCATCCCGTCACAAAAAGAAAGTCGACGACTTTTCCAAGAGAGTTTCAGAATGAACTCTCTTCTCTTATTCGTAAATTAACAGTATTTTACTTTTTCTAGAACTACGTTTTACATATAACTTTCTATAACAATTAGTTTTCAATCATTTGCTGATTGGCAACGCGAAAAGAAAAAGTATGACATAAAGTAAAAAAATTGCATAAGTTCTACGTTAAGTCTAATAGTTTGCCCACTTTTGCTAGTGAAATTAATTCGCATTTAATATAAGTTTTATTATATTATCTTATATAATGACATCCCTATCGCATCTTAGAAATAGAAAATCGTGATATTTTGTAAATTTTTACTTTTCCTAAAAAATCAAAATCAAAATGTATACATTTGTTTCATCACCCGATTTTAAACGTTTGGAATACAGTGACTACTTTTAATTAGGTAAAATAATTCAAAAGTTTGTTGAACATTATCATTCCGTAAAGAAAAACTAACTATTCCATGAAATAAATGTCAAAATACCAAACAAATTAAATGCTTTTATAAAACATGTTAAAAATATAGACGCAAAATCAAATTTTAAGTCTCAGCATGTTTGCTTTGAGAAACTTTTGAAATCTGGCTTTTAAAACTTGACTTGATATTATCATTGTCCTCAAGCTATTTTTCATCCATGATAATCATTATCAGCATCCGAAAAAGAAGCACTTAAAGGAAAAAATTAGCTTTCTATTGGTAATCTTTTAAATGTGCGCTTGACTGCGCTTAAAACATTAGTTAAACTGGAAAGTAATCGAGAACGAATCAATCGGAAATGTTTTCCTAACTCTATTCGATGTCACGTGAACAAACATTCAAAGCTATCCAGGCTTAAAAATCTATCTGAAGATTTCCTTTTGTTGGGACCAGTATTCCTTTTCGTGTTCTTTTCAAACCATCTTTTCAAAGACATTCCAAATTGGCCTTGTTCATTTGAGTGTTTCTTTGATATAGGGGCGGTCAGGGCTTCTAATAGATTTTTAGAACTTCTTTCTTGAAATTCGTCGAATTTCTGGTTCTTCAAACTAAGGTAGTATTGGAAAAGCAATTGTTCCACCAAATGAGCTTGAAAGTTTTTGAAGAATTTGTTTCAACATCGAAAACTAAAAATAATTAGAAATCGATTTGACTTTTGATGTGTTGCTGCCCCCCTTATGCTTTTAAATATTTTTTTTCGCATTTACAACTGCGGTAATGGAGTTAAGTTTTTGCTGCTATTTATGGGATGGGTTGAAATTTTCTAAGCAATTTCGAGGTAAATTATAATGGTAGTCTGGTAAAAATTTAAAGGAGGAAATATCTGCTTTAATCTTTTTGTTACTTCTTAGGGGTTGAAAAAACATTTAGATAAGTAATTCAAGAGTTTTTAGAAAATTTTTCGTCTTTGATATTAAATCAGTTAGTTGTAAACGAGTTTATGTTTCCAACAAAGCAAAAATATTTTGAATTGAAATAAATTCTAATTGGATGTATTTTAAGAACAATATAGTTTTCTCTACTGTTTTGTTGTTTTTTAACTTTATTGTTCAAACTTAATTTATTAAAAGGTGCTATAATTTTTTGATTTATTTAAGCTTAATCCCAAGAATACATATCATTAATAATCCCTTTATAGTGGTGAAAATATTAATTTATTAAAACTAGGGAGCGGCCACCCCCTGCACACCAACTGGTTCTGATTGGTTGATGCACAATCTGACTTAATTGAACATGTTCAATTAATAATGCAACCGGTCGTGAAATCCTTTCTGTTTTATCATAGATTGTTTCCAACAAATTTCTCTATTGTTAAATCCTTTTGTTATAACTTCAAATAAGTTAATGCTCATCTCAAGTTAATTAAGGATAAATCAATTAAAGAAAGTAACTTTATCTTATCTCCAATCTTAAGCCACATTTTTATCAGAACATAATTAACCTAACTAGTCCAAAACACAGTCAGCTGTCTATAGAAATAGCTTTGAACGAAGTAACCGTCTTGGAATTTCTCTGGCGATAGAATCTCGGCATAACCCCCAATTTCCATTAATAACGATCAGCAGCAAATGCTGATTACGGTAGATTGTAGAAGTAAAAAAATCCTCACGCCTAATGAGGTTTTAAAGATCAACCAGAAGCCTTAATGACTTCCGAGGCCGTAGAACCTAATGGAATATGAACGAATGACTACATTTGACATCCCCAAATTAGATAAACTTATCAAATTCCGTAATTAGAGAGATAATGGAAATAGTTGACACTGTTCTGGAGATTATGGTTGCCTTATCGGTGGGGTTTTTTCCTCTTTATGGATGAGAATTTAACCAGACTTGAAGAGTTTATTCTTGAAAGTAAAGATAGAAGTTTGTGCGGTGGTTCTAATTATTCAAATGAGGACCTCGGTGTGGGGGAATGGTTGCTGTAGTATCTTCTTGGAGAATTATCGCTTGAGGTGTTGGGAAGTAACAGTTCTTGAATAAATTTTTGAGGAGGTAACCACTTTGTGGAGAAATAAGGTGAAAGATTCAAGGCTGGTTCGTTAGGTTAATTCGTTTTGAGAATCTTCATTTAGCTTAGAAGGAGGTTTATTATAAACATTGAGTTTGAAAGTAGATGTTTTTATTCTCCTATATTTTAGTATTAGCCTGAAAAAAGTTTGGGTTTAATTGTTTTAAATTTAATCATGTGTTGTTTAAATTTAGGTAATTTGATTTTAATTGCCCCCAGTAAGTAGGGAGTTTATAGCTTGTTGGTATCATGGCGTTTTCATCTGAATAGGCTAGAAGCCAAGGGTGTTTGATGCCATAATAACTACTGTATAATAAAAGGTTTTAGAGTTGTATTGTTGTTGTAAGACAAATTTGACTTTTTTTAAGAAGTTCTGAAGAAAAATTTTTCTTGAAAATTTGATGAAATGAAATGAAAGCAAATGTTCTTGAAAAGAAGTTTCACATTCCCTGGGCTATCAAAAAGCAGTTTATAAAAAAGTATCAAAATCCAGTTATTTCTCAAATTATATTTTTAATTTTAAGTCACTACAATTTTATCGATCACACGTCGTGTACTCATCCTACCACCGTCAGTGTACCCTTTGGCTTTTTACCCACTCATTTTTAATGATATGACATACGTGTCTCAAATTGATCACCTAAATTTTCACTAAAAGCATTTCCTAATGAAATAATTTTTCCTTTGAGATTTTCCCCTAAAAAATATGAGGGAAAGAGCTAAAAAAATCCCTTTCAATATTTAACCTCTATTTTCTAAAAGAGACCAAATCTCAAAGAAATTCAACTCGTCAACAATGCATCATCCACAAAGCTGCATATAAATGCACTTCTTCCAAGCCCAGTTAGGCCGGGTCTACATGAGCGATTCAAGCGACGTGACTGGTCGAAACTTCCCATAAATTCTCTACAAATGATTCCCTAAAATTAATTTCCTACTATAGTAGGAAATTAATTTTAGGGAATCATCGACGAGGAAAGTTAAATATTCCCCATGACATCGCTCAAATCACTGCATGTAAACCCGCCATTACGACTCTTTCTTCCATGAGCGATCGCCATTCACAGTGACGTTCAGTCGAAGTGCCCCTGACGTTATCGGCATTTGCCCCACCAGCAGCCTGTTCTAAGTTAATAATTCACGGGGCGCGCATATACGACCCGTAATTTCGTTAGCTCTGGGCAAGGAGGCACGTCTCACATTAATGGATGCCCGAGCGAATGGTCACAGCAGCCGCCGAGGTATTTACCCGGGTGAAATGTCAGTTTTATGCCCGGTTTGAAAAAGCGCACTGTACCGAAGTCCGTACATTTCCGTTCCATTTGAATAATGAGCCGGTAAGGATGTTTGGAACGGGTACCCAGGAAAGAGTTCTCATGTAGTAGTACAGTACTAAAAAGCTGAAATCTCCAGTTCATGCATCACATTGCTATCAGATACAGTTATTATTTAAATTTAAATATAATTCGCTTTCCACATAGCCCTTTCTCTACTTACTACAAACCCCTGCCCAAGCGTTTTGTTTTTGTACAGAAAAGTTATTGTAATAATTTATAATTTTAAAAATATATACCTTAATTTTAATGAAAAACTACCGTGGAGTGAAAAGAGATGTGTCTCCTTTCTCAATTAATGATTAATTATTTTTTTAAATTGAACTTACTTTTAAGTTAAATTATTTTTGAGAGTTTCAAGAGATTTTTAAAAATAGTGTTTTAATGCTGTAATAAGTAAGCATCATTCATATCCCCTCTCCCTTCTCAGCAAAAAGAGTAGACAGGAAGCCCCCTTCTTCTCAAGGGCTTTCGTATATGTTATGGCAAAAACAAGAATGGATGATAATCCCTACTTTAACCGATTAAACCTAAGTTTATCTCTAACTTTACCGGTTAAAGTGTGGATTATCCTCCATTCTTATTTTAGCATCAAATATCTATCCCTTTACTTTTACTAAGCGTTTTATATCATTTTCTTAGTAGAAAGGTACAATGGCAATTCACGAACCCCTCTGCCACAATTTGCGAACCCCTAGGATTCTCCAAAAGCTTGTTTAGATGTTTAGACTCAATGAACTAAATTAAATAAATATAATTATCTTCGATGGAATATTGTTATTCACATTCTTTTATTAAACATAAACAGTTCTTTTATTTTATTATACCGAAAGAAAAGAAAAAGTTTATTTGGTTTTCATAGAAGCCACAAACATGCTCCACTCATACGGAAATCAGATGATTCTATTCATTTCTTTCTCTCTCGGAGTGTTGACCAGAGCGACAGCTTTTCCTGATGGGGCCTCCTTCTTTAATAAACGTCTCGCTCCTCATTACTAACTCCGAGATCCAGACAAAACAAAAATGTTTTTCTCGTCAGAAAGGGTAATTTTTCCACCATTTCTTTTTTTCCGCTCGTGGGTGATGAAAAGCAGCTTTCCCATCTCCCAGAGGAAGAAAAAAATGTTTTCTTTCATTTCTCCACCGGACCTTCCAAACTCATTTGCAAGTTGTTTTAGCAGCTGCTTGGGCCAGATTTTATAAGCGCCAACAGCAAAACAAAATGGCGGTTCGTGAAAAAAAAAGACTACTACAACGAATATCTGGTCTTTTTTTGTCCCCTTTCTTTAGCAGCGCGACAAAAACTCTAGATAAATTATCTCAGACAAGAAGCAAGGATTTTTTTCTGTGTTACCATTTTTTTTCAATCCCCTCCGTGAAGCTTTTGGATTCGGGTACCGAGAAAGTGAGAAAAACGGAGATACTCTATTACACCTGAAAGATGCGACCTGTCAAAGGAAACACATTCCGGTTTATTTTTGGAAGTCTAGCCCTGCCTTCTTAAAACCTCAAGCGATGGAACGACAGAAAAAAATGGTGAAGCGGCACGAGACAAACAATTCATCTGCTTCTTTTGTCTACGGAAATTCTCGAGAATTCTTTTTTTTCTTCGAATTAAACGGATTAAACACGTGGAGGAGGGACTCGAATCTAATTTTTTCCAGGTTTGGTTGGATTGTTTTATAATTTGATATCGTGTTTTTATTCTATTTTTTCAGTTTTCGAGTTGAGATGCATGTATCGAGGAATGCGTGATGTAATTATTCTATAGAAAAAAGCCCTATGAATGACGGGCGTTTGGATTTGCTTAAAAAGGTAGAAAAAGTAAATGGGTAAAAGCATATTTTAGAAGCATGGCTGGTTGTTAAATTTGTTTATACCTTTACGCAGAAACTCGTTTTTAATTTAAATGCATGAGATACGAGTAGTTTCTTCCTTCTTGAATATCTCCTTATGTAAAATTCAAATAAATTTTCCGTGAATACTTATTAGTTTTTAACTTTAAAATGTTTTATTCAAGTTAATTTTTCTTAACAAGGATTTTTTTCGTTGATGGTTTAAATATTTTAGAAAGAATTTGTAAAAGGGTATTTTATGTTATACAATCACTTAACTTGAAATTGAATATTCCCTTTAGATACCTTTTTTTAAACGTCAATGTATTTTTTATCATCTACAAAACTACCAAAGAGCTTTTTTCAAAATTTAATAGAACGATAGATATTTATAAGTAACGAAAAATATCAACTTTTTTCTTTTTATGTAATATACAGGGTGTCCCATAAATAATGGGTCACACCTCTAGGGGGGATAGTAGACACCTAGACGAGTCAGAATCACATAGGATTTGGGGGTCCCAGACCAAATCCCAGGGAGTTAAAAATGGAGCGACACCCCAAAAAAATTATTGAAAAATTTAATTTGTAGAAGAACTACTGTTGGTAAAAATTTAATTATGGTCTCAAAAATTGTGGTTTAATATGATCTTTAAAATTATCTCAAAAGTATTCACTTTTTTCCTAATAAAACAAATTTTAAAGTGAAGACTAATAAACGAAAGACCGATTCTATAAACTTCTGAAATATCTAGCTGCTTCGCGTTGAACTTAAGCGAAATGTCAAACGATTACTCCAAATTTCCGAGTGAGTATTAGTGCTTCGTACAATGGCATCACGAACATTTCCAGGCTTGGTTTAATGAAAATGGCGTCCCTAATGCCGCTTTGGCACGCTGTAGGGTTTTAATTACTGCACTTAAAAGGAACTTCTTTCCCGAATTTTTCCACTCAATTATTTAAATTCGTTAACGTGGTTATTTTATTCCGAAGTGTGACAAACATGTGTTTGGAAGTGTTTTGTGGATTTCTAATTGCTTTTCGGCTGGGGGGAAGAGATTGCTTTCGTTTGAAGTAATTAAATCTGAAGAGGCGGTTGGGTGGAAAGCACTGATATCTGAATTGAGTTAAAAATCTTTTTTGGTGGGACATTGAATATTCATGGAAAGTAACGCTTTAAGTGCAGTCTGAAATTATCTTTTAATGAACTCATGATAAAATATCGGCATTCTCTCATCGACTTAAAAAAAGTTCATTAAGGGAAGCTTTTCCTTTGCTCTACTCATAAAAATGATAAAAATATATTTCATTTGAAAGTAAAACGGTAAAATAAGGAATTAATATTTTTGAGAGATTTCATCTCTATCTTTAGGACGAAATATATAACTTACAATTATAATACATTATATACTTATTATAATACAATTAGATATTCAAATTGGAATATTTTAAAAACAAAAATCATTTTTAAAAACCAAAATCATTTTTAAAAACAAATTAATTTAATTTTAATTAAAATTAATTAATTGAAATATACAAATAACTTATCAATTATAAACAGGCTCTGAAATAAATGTCTCATTTACAACTCAATTTCAAACATCACTGTTAAAATAACTTATTCTGAAAAAAAATTATACAAAAACCAGTTTTTTATACAGGGTGATTCTGAAATGGTGCGACAAACTGGGTAGGGTAGGTAGAGTACATCAAGACGAACAAGAATTGGTATAGAAAGGGGGGTCGCAGTTACACCGTTAAAGAACTAGGACTTAATGTAGTGCGAGAGCGTTACAAAAGGACGTTTTGCCAAGGCCCGTTTAACGAAAAAAAACATAATTAAATGAAAAAATTTATTGCATGAGGTACAGCAGTATCCGTACTACTTGCACCATAAATTTGATAGAAATTGGACCTCTTGCTAAACCGTGGGGTGAGTTTTAAAACGCGCAGTATTAATCTTCTAGCCAAAGAATGGAATTCCCTTAATGGTATTTATAAAAATGATGATCGGGGAAGGAATTTTCAATGATCATACATTGATCATTGAAACTGTATGATCATTGAAAATTCCTTCCCCGATCATTATTTTTCTAAATACCATTACACTAATCATACATTGATCATTGAAACTGTATGATCATTGAAAATTCCTTCCCCGATCATCATTTTTCTAAATACCATTACACTAATTTAAAGGAACTCCATTCTTTGGCTAAAAGATTAATATTGCATGTTTTAAAACTCATTCTACGGTTTAGCAAGTGGTCCAATTTCTATCAAATTTATGATGTAAGTAGTACGGATACTGCTGTACCTCATGCAAAATTTTTTTTCATTTAATTATGTTTTTTTTCGTTAAAAGGGCCTTGGCAAAACGTCCTTTTGTAACTCTCTCGCACTACATTAGGACATAGCTCTTTAACGGTGTAACTGCAACCCCCCTTTCTATACCAATTCTTGTTCGTCTTGATGTACTCTACCTACTCTACCCAGTTTGTCGCACCATTTCAAAATCACGCTGTAGAATGTTTCTCTAAGAACCTCAAAGGTAAAGACCTGTTTTTTAGGAAATTTGAAATTATTTAATCCTTAAGAATTTCCGGAAACACATTTCTGACTTATGTAATAAATGAGATCAAACAAATATATAAGAGCAATAAAATTGGTTACCCTTTTTTTATCTATAAATGCCAAAATACTGTTTTTCCCCATCCATGACACAAAACCTTATTTTTTTCAGATTTTGAGCGATGGTTCATAAACGGAATACTACTTCAAAACTAGATGCGAATTTCCTGTTTTCCTGACGCGAAAACTAATCGATAAGAAAAAGCGATCCCACTTTCCGATTGCAAAAGGAGAAACACGGTTTGATTTTTATGAAGAAGTATCGACTTTTCGAAAAAGACAGCTCTTGAATCGATGGGGAATCAAGGACGTGTGACGTTAAGAAACAAGATCTGGAATCGAATGACACTGATCCAACAGTATGACAATTCTACGATAAAGATCGATACTGGAAGAAACAAGGAATATTTTTTCAGTTGAGATGAGGATTAAGGAGAAACACAAAGACATTTCAAAGTTATATAATGCCCAGTGTTAACTAACCCCAGCCAGACAAGTTAACTTTTTAGTAAGGTGAAGAAGTGTGGTAAAATGGGTAATTTTTACAAAGGTTCCTAAATAAGCACAAGTTGTACTAAAAATTAATTATTTTCACTGTTATCATTTAAGGGGATATTTCAGGGTCTTTCACTAAAAAGGAGAGGATCTTAAAAAAAATACGCTATTTACGGGCGTCAAAAATTAACTGGGTTTTCAAAGTTCTCGGAAGAATGGATGGAAAACATTCAAACAGTAACTTAACTTTAAAAACTTAACTTGACTACATTAAGCACATTTCAAATCATTAAGTGTCAATGTTTAAACTTAAATTAATGTTTTAAAAAAATTATAATTTTGAAAAAATACTAATTTTTTAAGGAGTTTTTTTATCCATTTCACACTGATGCGTAAACCGAGTATATATTAACAGATTTAAAAATTCTTGCGTGGTTTTCTTCACATTTCATACAACTTAAGAATGGGTATCTTTTTTAATTTAAAAAGTTCTTCTTCGTTCCACCCTGATGCCCTATACCTTTTTGTACGTAAGCACATACTTTTTTCTATAAAACATGTCCAATCGCTAAAGACAAAACTAACATTTTATGCCTCTCTGCAAGAAAACTTCAAATAAACTTTCCTTTCTTAACAAATCGCTCAAGTGAGTAGTCTACCTTGGAAAAGATTTCCCATCTTTTATATTACAGCAATGATGATTGTTTTTACTTTCACTAAAGACAAATTGGAAAATCAACGAAGTAATTTCAAAACAACTGGATTTCTCTGAGAAAACTTTTCAAGCAATGCCTAATTGTTTTGAATACTTCATGTTGTAGGGAAGTAATGAGCAAAGTAAAGTTTCTTTGTGAAAGAGGATTAAGCATTTTTCTAAGAGGGAAAATTCTCGAAGGAAGCAAATAAAACAACTTTAAAGCATTTTATTCTCAAATAAGATTTTGATAACCTTTATTTTTCAATTAAAGGTACAATAGTTAAGGTCAAAGTTTTAATTGAATGTAAGGTAAAAACTTTTAGTCAACTGTAATTGGTGAAATTCATTACTAAATAAATTTTGGGACTTGTTTCTTTACGGAAATATTTCTCAGATAAAGGTTAAACAAATTAAGGTTTTTTTAAAAGCTTTAATACAAGTTGTAAGAAATTTTTTCCCTTAAAATTAATTCCTACTTACTGAAATTTCCTTGGAACATGGAATTATTAACAGAAAATTGTGATAAATTTAAAACAAATTACAAATTTGAAAAATCCAAAGAATGGTTTGCATTTACAACTGAACGATCCTAGTTTAAAAATCTTCAAAGAATTTAAGGTTTTTAAACTTAGGAAAGAAATTTCGATTTTAATATATAGCTGAACCATCAAATTCATTCAATTAAGTTGGATGATTTAGTTGTTATAGAAATAACATGGATGTGATACAATTTGGTGGAAGTCCTTGTTTTTTAATAAAAAATATATTTTTAAATTTAATTTTTTTTGAAAGTAACAATTAATTTTTGAAAATAAGGTCTTTAAAGAGCATCATTCACACCCCCTCCACTCTATTCATCCCATTCCCTTAGTCGCTTACGTAATATTTGAACGGCCCCACACGAGAAAAACCTCTAGAAAAGAAAAGTTATTTAAGAAAAGACAACAAATGTTTTGGTTCCAAATAAGTATTTATTGAGCCATGTACATTATAAAAAGACTTCTAGGAGTAAAATAAAGATTCTGAGAGAAAACCAGCGAAGGAGGCCAAGTGCTGTCTTCGGAAGAACATGAGTGTGCGCTAGAACATGGAAGGAACAACGAAAAGAAAAAACGAAAAGTGCACGATGGTTACTTGCTCCATGATATGTCGAATGTATATCAAAATATATGGCACTTCGACTGGGATATGGAAATATTAAGTGTCAATACTGGAAAGTCCGCTTCATGTCAAAAATCACAGAACAGTTCTGATGTGCAAACTCCTTCCGAAAGTCGTCGTTAGTTTTAAAGAGTTGAATATGAATCACACAGTGGGAAGCAGATATTTTATTATTTTGAATTTAATTCCCACCAATCTTGACTTATTTACATGAAATGGATTAAATTTGGAACACTTTTGAAGACTGGACAATGATGAAGTTAATATTGACAAATAGCTTCCACTTGCTTAGCCACAATACTTAGCACAGACATGTTTCACTCGATAAAATGTTTTATATTTTACAAAGTCGCGTAACTGTGGAAAAGTATTTGACAAATTAACCAAAGGAGTATCAGATTAATCTAAGTACTCAATGAAAGATAAGCCAAAGTAAGTACACAGATTTTTTTATTAAATAATCTTTCATACCTTTTTTGGAATGTGATTAATGAGCTTTCCATAATCGTTAAACTGATAAAACATTTCTCAAATGAATATTCATGTCCTCCTCAAATAAGAAAAAATTTACATTAAATGACCACAATAAAATATATAAACTCTCAAAAACACAGTTTTCATAAATATTTACAGTACCATACAAAAATGTTTCAAGCTGTCTCGTTCTCCACTATACAGTTTAAAACTAAAGTATATATGAGATGAGGTGAGGTTCTTCTTTCCATTAGTCAAATCACAGAAAAAGGGATTGTCAAAATGATATAAAAACGGATAATTTTAAAAATCCAAAACTAGCTGATCTGATTCATATTCCGAGATACTATTGCATTAAAATCAACAGATTTAAACCAGCAGCTTGGGAATGATCTAAGTCTTATGTACACCTCTATGATACACTGGAAAATGAAATGGAACGCTAAAAAACAAGTCTTTGGTGTGGAGTGAAGGAAAATCAAACTGCATCTCTTTAGCGGTCAGTCCAAAGCAGAAGCAAATGAAACACCACGAAGACTAGGTTGTTAACGATATGACTGAGTCATCAGTTGGTTCCTTTCAAACGTTTAGAAGACACCATTATCACTGGTAGATTCATCATCAGCAGAAAAACGCGTTAAGATTAGTGATGGGCGAAACTAATACGTGGGTATCTAAGAGCTTTAAGGTCATGATTTTAAACGAATCAACAACCATTTCACCTCCAATTAAAAACGTGACCTTAAGACTAATTTTTAACAAGTCACGATAGTCTTAACAAACACTTCACAGTCAACAACTTATGATGAAAGCATACTTACACGGACACTAACGTTTCTTACATGATACGAGTAACATGGAAATGACTGTTAAATGGCTATCGTGACGTTTCAAAGAGCAGTCCTAAGTTTTTTCGCTAGTCCTAAGTCTTTGATCTCGATGGTTACAGTCGAGATGGACATGAATTTGAGCTGGAGCATTGAAAAGGGAAGTTTTTATGCTTGGACTTTTTTGTCTTTATATACGCAAAAGCCAATGGGTGGTGGACATGGCCAATGTACGACGCCTGAAGACCTATAGCTTGTCTTTCTCCGGAAGGCGGCGGCTGAGAACTGCAGAAACGTACCTTCCACAGTACAAGATTCCGCAGTTCTCAGCCGTCTTCCAAAAAAAGACAAGCTATAATTGCAGCTCCAGATCACTTAACCCTTTTAGTCTTAGCCGCCCCAAATTTTCCATAGGATTCAATGGTGATTTCGAGCGGCTGAGGATCGAAAGGGTTAAACCCAATTGAAGAAGAATCTAGGCATGCTCAAACATGCGAAACACTTTTATACTGGATTTAAATTATCATAAGTGCTCAAATTCGTGCCGTTTAAAACTAGGTGGTACTCGATACCCAAAACAATCTGTTTCGCCGATCAACCACAGTTAAGATTCTCACTATACAAAAGAAAAAGGCGTCTCATCACACGTGAGTCCTCTGCTCCTTGGCGTGCCTCTTGAGGAGCTCGGCGTGGATGTGGCCGAGCGTCTTGTGGATCGTCTTGAAGGGGGGCCGGGCAGCAGGCTTGCGGTTCCAGCAGGACTTCATGAGGTTATACATGTCCGTGGGGCAGTCGTCAGGGCGCTTCAGCACGTTGCCCTCCTGGATGTACTTGACCACCTCCTCGTGCGTCATGCCGTAGTAGGGCTGCATCGCGAACGTGAAGATCTCCCAGAGCACCACGCCGAACGCCCACACGTCCGACTCGACGATGAACTTGTTGTAGAGGATGGACTCGAGCGGCATCCAGCGGATGGGGATGGCGTCGTCCTCCTTGCCCTTGTAGTAGTTGGCCGCGTAGATCTTCTGCGACAGCCCGAAGTCCGAGATCTTCACCACCATGTCGTCGGCCACCAGGCAGTTGCGCGTCGCCAGGTCGCGGTGCACGAACTTGCGCTCGGACAGGTAGACCATGCCGGCGGCCACCTGACGAGCGATCTGCGTCAGGTCGAGGTGCGTGAGGCGGACATCGCTGAAGCCGCTGCCCGTTGTCACGATGTAGTTGGAGGGCGAGCAGGAGCGCAGGAACTCGTTCAGGTCCCCCTTGCCCATGAACTCGAAGAGCAGGCACATGGGCTTGCCGACCGCGCACACCCCCAGCAGCTTCACGATGTTGGGGTGGTCGAACTCGGCCATGAGACAGGCCTCGCGCTCGAAGTCGCTCTGCAGGTCGTCGGAGGCCTCGTCCTTCAGCATCTTCACGGCGATCATGGTGAAGTCCTCGCCCTTCACCAGTCCCGGCGCCTTCGCCTGAGGGAAGAAAGAAACGACTTTAAACAACGCGGTCTTCAAACGAGCTCGACGTTAGCGCACTTACAGCCTTACTCACTGCTACTTGACCAGCTGTTAATCAGCAGCTAAAGAAAGAAAATGAGCTTTACGCTGAAACTGATTGATGGAATCCTTCTTTGACTGTTGTTCAGGTAGCAGTGAATAAGGGCGTTAAACGTCTCAATGTAGAAAGCTGTGCAGATTTTTCCTAAAAGGCATATTGTTATGAAACTCATTACCAGGCGCTCGAAACTAATTGCTAATGAAATATTTGTACAAAAAACCCTAACTATGAATACAGATCAAGATAATCCGATGTTCTTTGGATCGTTGGAGTTATCTTTAGTATTCTACCATGATGATGGTGTATGTTCTGTTCCATTCACAACCAATGAACATTGACAAGTTCAGCATTGAAGATACCAGATTCTTGGAAACTTAATTTCTAGACAAGTTTCCAAGAATCTGGTATCTTAAGATTTTTGGATGAAAGTCTACAAGGATCTTATACTTGCACCTTCAAGCAAGATCTTGGACCTTCAAGATTGTAGAACTTGTCAAAATTAGTCAGCAATATAAAAAAAGAAGGGTTCAGTAAAAAATCACAGAATCAAACTCAAAATTGAAAGTTCAATACCATGAAAAGATTTACAGTTGTATCATGAATTTAAGTTTATTACACAAATAAACTGAACCCTACCCATGACGTTAAACCCGTAATAACAGCAGTTAACATTGTCAACACCATGGTTTATATTCAACTACTTAATTATAAAGAATTAAAGGAACATATACCATTCCAACCAAGATGGACCCAAAGAAAAATAAATCGGGAACCTCCAACCTACCTGGAAGACACGACCGAAGGCACCCTGGCCTATATCACGGATATAGATGATATCATTACGGGGATACTCCAGATTCTCCAGCTTGGGATGCAATTTGGCCTGCGTCCGGTGGTAGGATACGTTCGACGGCAGCTTATCGAGGTCTATCTCGACGTCGGAATCTGGACGTTCCGGGGACGCGTAGCCCCCTCCAGGGGTGGGGGAGGTGGTGGTCTTTCGGCGGAGTCGACGCAGTCCGATCACCAGGGCCAGTAGGATGACCACTGCGGCCAGGCTGAGGGAACAGGTCATGAGGATGAAGGTGGGCGTGAAGAGGGGTTCGGAAGGAGGCTCGAAGATGTCGATGATGTCGTTGTCTGGCTGGGAGATCTGGCTGCTGTTGTCTGCAAGGGACAAGAGTTTTGTTAGAGAAGGTAATCAATTAGTTAGAGTTAGCCATCAAGTTCCCTATTACAAGAATATTTACAAATACGAACTAGATAAATCATGAAGGAGTAACAAGTAAAAGAAATTCGAGAAATTTTTTATGAAGTCGAATGCCCCAGGTAAACAGAGAACGCTGCTTTGATTTGAATAATACTGAAGATATGATTATAATAATATAAGGATCCATTTACAAACTGCATCATAACTTTCAAGTTATTTTTTCCTGCTTCTCCTCCTGTCACTATGTTAACATTTCCAGTCGTCCCAGTGTGTTCCTAAAATTCCTAAAATCACAGTAGTGTTCGGCAACTACAATAGTTCCCAGACTAGTTAGTAGTTAACTAATTTTTTACCATATTTGTCGAACACTAATAATTTTAGGAAAACTTAAAACTGAAAGGAATTTAAGGCTCTCTGGGAGGCTTGCATTTCAGTGATTTTCTCTTATTGAGATGCTTCACAATGCTACGTTATTCAATCGGGTTGGTTGGTTGTTTTGGGTTTTATAGCACAAGGTCCCTAGTTATTCAATCGGAACCGGTCTATTAGAACTACTAGGTTTGCTGTATTTCGGTTGCACTACAGCGGGGTATGACTGTAATGGCAAAAGAGCTGTTAAATTTTATATCTTCATTATGTAAAAACTGTTTTTGTATAAATTATTAGTGTTTATTAACGCAAAGAGTTATTTAAAAACAATGCATAACACTTGCACAACTTAGTAAAACATGTCGATTGAGCATTTAATCATTAAGTATAGAAACTCTCTCCCACAAGAATAACTTCTTGGAAGAATAACAGAAACCCCCTTATCAAAAAGTATCCCAACTCCTTTTGTTCGTTAACTAGTACTAGTAAGTACTGCAATCGAGAAAACACATCCACCGCAATGAATGGACCTTTTAACAATATTATTTCAACGAAAAGTAATCTATTTTAAACGAAAAGATCCATCGATTAAATCCAAGCCTCTGCTCTCAACCAATACTAAATTCCTCAAAAATGTCCGGAGCGCCAGCCACGGGGGAAAACAAGAAACACAAATCCCATTTGGCTCAGCCAATGTTATTCCTCCTCATGAAAAACCCAGTAACTAATGCACTAATCTAAGAAGTGCTTTCCGAAAAAGAAAAGCAGACAGAAAACCAAATAAACCGTTAAAGAAACCCTCCTTGCGCGAAAAACACACCGATACAACTCAGCGTCTAGAAAGTTTCAAAAATATTGGAATTTCATTTGTGGTCTAGACCAGAAAGGCAGAGTGAACGAAAAACCTCACATCGGTAATTTGGAAGCAATGAAAATATAAGCTAGGAAGGAAAGAGTAGCACAGGAAGGCGGGAGAGGTGAAAAATGTTATCTGGTTAGGAAAGAGGAGGGAAATCAGGAAAAGGCGATTCCGGGAAAGTTGGTAGTAGGTTCTTTTCGTGGTGTATTATCGACCTGGAAGTTTTTTTCCCATCTCGCATGTGCCTCATTGATAAGCATGGCGTAGGGGGTACCTTTTGATAACGAACGAACGAATTGCAGTGGAGTTTCATTGCAATTTAATTGTTTCAAGTCGAAGAGATAAGGGAACTGTTCAGTATAAGCGACATTACAAAAAAAACATGCCTTTTTTAATGCAATCAGATTTATTATATTGGGAGTAATTTTTTGGTTGAGGGGGACTCGTTTCTTTGTTCGGGCATTGATTAGGAATATGGCGAGATAAATCAGACTTCTTTACTTAGTACAAAAATATTCCATATACAGAAAACTATTTCATGGAATCTTTTCATAAAATCAGAATTAAAATATCTTAGTCACCATATCGGTTTCTTTTTCTAGAACTCTTCTAAATTTCGATTATGATACTGTTACAGCTATTCAATTTAATGGTGACTGTAGAACAGTAATAGTCACTAAAGTAGATCAATATTGGCTTTTAAGACAAAATATTCCAGGTGAAAATGGTTTGCGTTTTGATAAAAAAGCATGAACAACTTCTAAATGTGAGCTCTACATAGAGATGCTAATATTAGATACTAACCGTTTACATTATGAAAGCCCTGACGATAACTATTAGTTGCGCCGCATAGCCATTACTCACATACCCCTTAATATTATTAGCTTGTGACAGAATTCTGTACGATTATGAGATACACTTACCACTCACTTTAGTTCTTTGAATTTAAAAAACTAGCACCAGGACACACAAAACTTATGAGTTTACCATTCCATTTCACCCCCAAAAGAATAACCTTTCCGACCGACCACTGAATCAAACCCTCATTCACTCACCTCTATAAAAAATCGGAATATATTACTACACCGCAAGACACCACAGCGGCGGAAAAACCTCCAACCCAAAATCCAATTTACGTCCTCAAAAGCAAAGAAAAGCAATCGGAAATTTTTCCGCCGAGGCCGGAATTAGGCCCTCCACTACAGCCTTCATAATAAATCGACAGCCAATCCCGCCAAACGTCGCGATTTTGGAAGGAGAAGCGCCATAATAAAAATGCAAATTCTCCACAAGGCCCGAAAGCCGCCAAGAGTCGGAGGATAGGTAAATCGGAATCTGCATAATGTGCGGTTAAGCCCAGGCATACCTATCCCGTAATTCCTCTCTTGGCTAGGGAGATAATGTAATCCAACAATATTTCTTCTCGAGAAGAGGTTAGGGATGGTGAGAGCTGGGGGATTCTGATCGTGAAGAAAGTTCGATCTTTTATAAAATGGGGTAAAAAAGTCGTTTGGGATAAGTCCGTTGGGAGTTGGCTAATCGCGTAAGAGAGAATGGAGGGTTGAAATCGATTCTTTCATTTAAATAAATGAAGATTTATCGAGAAGTGCGTGAAAAAAATCAAATCTAAGTAGATCCTTGATTCCCTAGGAAAATTAATATTTACCATTGCATATTTATAGGAGGAGTGAACTGAATAAATTTTATTTTAATATAATGAGTACAACTTAACGGAAGTATTCAAAAGGAGAATTTACCATGTTTGAAGGACAATACTTTTTTAATCAGCACGATTTTGAAATAGGATTTTCCAGTAGAATAATCTTTAACTCGTATCGATGCAATGAATGTAGAAGATCCATTAAATCGGAAGCATAACATTCAAATGTGACACTGATTTTAAAATATGATTTTCTAGTAGAATATATTTAACCTTTTACCTGCCGATGTTCCCAAATGGGAACATCATTTTAAGGAATTTTTTAACCACTTAATTTTTCATGTAGGAATTTGATACTTGGTAGAAAGCAACTAAAATATATAAAATTATTTTACATGCAAAAGTTTTTCACTTGCAGTTTAATCCTTTTTCTAGAATTTACATCAAAATTAGAGATTTTTGGCTCTTCCAAAAGTTGCACAAGTTTCAACTTGTGAAAATTTTAAATAAATTTAGTTTTAAATAATTTTGCTGTGTTTAGGTAGCTTAAGTACACATCTTCCCATTTGGCTTGACAGAATTGCTTCATATTCCAATTTTGGAGAGCAATTACCAAACCAACGTATATGTTCCCAAATGGGAACATCGGCGTTTGGGGTATAGTATTTGAGGGGACATTTATAACATGCAAAAATTCAAGTTATTTCCTATTTTCTTTAAATTTTGAACCTTTTTTGTCTCAAAGGATCTAAACAGGTTAAGAATAATGTTTTAAATTCATAAATCTGTAATTTTTATTTTTCCACATGATTTATGGAGATATAAATGCCAAATCTTTATATCAGATTCTTACACTTGAATATTTTTCTAACTCCCCAATCGATTAATTTTCAGTAATTATCATTAGGGGTTATGCAAAGAGCATATTTGGAGTGCTTTTGAGGATTTGCGTGTGTATTTTGTTCAAGTACTTTTTTACATAAAAATTTTAGGAGTAAAATTGAAGAATTTTGAAAATAAGGAAAAGTGTGTACATCTTAAAATACTCTTCTAACGTAATTTTGATGTAAGAGATATGTGGTTCAGTTCGGAATCTTCCATGAGACACGGCTGAATTAGTGAAGATAATTATGGTTATCAATTTTGAAAGCTAATTAGATTTGAATGCAATTAGTTGATTTTATGCTAGATATCCGTATATAACCTTAATTAAAACTAATTTTTCTAACAGAAACGTAACTGCTTAGCTTTGAAGCGCATGGGAACACCCCTGTGTGTTTTTATACCAAAATATTACCCATAGTGCATGAAAAATGTGCGGAAAAGCTTCACGTACGTAATAAACATGTCAATTTTTTTCTTATGAAAATCTATAAAATGTTACTTAATCATCCAAATATGGATAATAAAAATGAAAAAACCATCCACTATCATTAAATTGCTCATAATTATTTAGTAGAAACCTATTTCAATCATTTTATTTGAATTAATTGTAAAATATGTGCCTTTTGGAAATCCCCCTAAAAACTTCACCCCAAACGCCAATGTTCCCAAATGGGAACATCCTCAAAATCATACTTAGGAATTTTTTTTTGCCAAAAAATGACTAGAATGGTTTTAGTAATGATAAAACACGCCATTTAAGCCGAAAATAAGAACCTTTAATTCGAAATTTGAATTGCGGCGTTTAAAAGGTTAATAGTCTTTAACTCATAAGCGTGAATTGAATGTAGATCCATTGATATCGGAAGCATAATATTCAAACGTGAGATGCAGCGTACCAACTACAGTCAAGTGCTCTTCCCTAAATCAATTAATTCTTTTATGGCAATGATTTCTTTTAATGTATATTCTATTCAAAGGGTAAACTAAAGCAACGATGGTGTTTAAGATTTAGACTTCTCCCACATGTACTTTAGCCACTAACAATGACGCGATTCCAAATTATAATTTGAGATAAGCATATAGAATCGTGTATCTTAAGTTCCTCTATTTAGAATGGTATTGGAATTTTGGCTCAAGAGTTCAGTTATTGGCCTGTAAGAGCAATCCCAAAAATGCTTCCTCCTTTGACACAACACAGGATATGTTACGGGGAAAACTTTCAATTCCTAAATATACTATACTTGGCGAATTTTCAATATTACGAGCAGGTCATTTATCTTTTTCATGGACACACACGCTAGTGACAAATACATTTACCCCAGTCAAATATTCAAAATAATTCACCTGCGGCATAAATACAATGTGAAAACAAAAAATGTTTCTTTTGAATATAGTAGGAATTTCAGTCAGTACCTCCCCATAGTTCCAAATAAATCACTAATCAAATTGTTAACTAACAAAGGCCAAACATAACCCTGCAACACAAAACCAAAAACCCTCTACTCCTCTTTAAAAAAAAAAGAATCTTATTCACGTAACTTCCTGTACTACAAAAGCCCGTGGAATCCTCCCATCTCCTGCACTTCGCATCCCATTCCATCTAATCCCGACTCGCGTCCGTTTCGAGAGACCGTCTCTTCTGCCGCATCCCATCTGATCTCGGACTTCTCCGGTGTCACATCCCATTCAATCCCTTTCGCCCGCCTCGCTGGGTCGAGTTGCTTGCCTTTGGCCAGTTGGTTGGCTCGGCAGAAAAGACTGGGTTTGCGATTGGACGGGCCGCGTTTCCCTGTGTTTATAGTCTGTGTAATTAAAATTGGCGGCTCGTCACCATGACAACGCAATAGAAATGCAATGGGAAATGACTAGTAGCGAGCCACCTATTTTATTTACACAGACTATAGATCAGAGCGCCTGTCATAATGGGGTAATTATTTTTTCATTGTTAGTTGACTGGTTAGGGTATATCCAAGCCTGAGTTTTTCAAGCTGTTGGTTGTCAATTTTTCGCTGGGTTCAAAATAGGAGTAATATTATGGTTAAAAAATTACTTTAACTACTCAAATGGTTTAAAGGCATTCTGACAAGGTTGATAGTTTTCTACCTATCGGGGGTACCGTTTTAATCAACGATAAAAAATAAATGATATGCCGCATGAAAGAATTTGAACCAGGGGCGAATCGAGGGAAACTGACCGTGGGGCTCGAACCCTTATGCTAAACCCTTTTAAATTATTAACAAAAAATAAATTTAAACTATATTTCTTTTTAAGTGTATATGGTTTTAAGGTAATATAAATGCTTGATTATGGTAAATAAAAACATAACTTCATTTATCCTTTTAAAATTTAAAAATCTACATCGATACATTTCTTTTGACACCTCAGCCTCTCCCCTGAAAATTTTAGATTCATTTCTGATTTGAACTATTTGCTGCAAACCCAAACTGCAATTTTCCTATTAAAATGTTAGCTCAAATAAAATCGAATAAACCTGCCAAGATGAAAACTACAATTTCACCTACTTAATACTCCATTAAATTTAATGAAAGAGAAACCCTACTCTTTTTTATAACAATAATAGCTAAAACAAAAACAGCCTCGTGACAACCTGCACAAAAGAGAGCAAACCCATTACTTTCAAAACACAGGCACTACCAGCTTCTCCAAGAGACGTAAGCCCCTTTAAAAGTGGATAAAGGGAAACAAACAGCCGATTCGACCGACGACTTTTCTCTAGCACCAGCGACATCGTTATCCTTCAATGCTAATGGGCGACGTCTGGCGATGCTCCAACGAGCTTACGCGTTCGGCCGTCGTTTTTCATGTTAATAACTCCATTTTTACACGTAATAGGCGATTTGTCGACACAGGGACGCTCGTCCTTTCTCCTGACAGATGGTTGCGCAGTTGCCAAGAAGGGATGGCAAATGCACAGTAAGTACCGGATCCTGGTCTGTGTTTTTTTGGGGGAAGGATTAGTGTTGGGATGTATAGACTATTTTTCTCTTGGGTTCCGAAAACACCAGTTTGAAAGTGAGTGAACAAAGTTGGCAAATAATGAAATGGAGATGCTGAGGAAGAAAATGAGTGGAAAGCGAGGATGGTGGGTTAACTTGCTAATTTTGGCTGAATACCAAGAGAAGCAAGACAATTTGACTAATTGGAGATCGCTAAGTGGTCTAAATAGACTCTCTAAACTAAAGGTTGATAGTCTATCAAAGGGGTGAAGATAAATGGTCAATATTGGATAGGTCAAGACTATGTAAATATTTTAATGAGCATAATTTAGGGATATAGAAGTGTGAACTCTTCAAACTGACGTTCTAGAAAATTTTTCTTTTTTTTATAAAATCTTTCCCCCATTAACGGATGAAGGGTCGATAAAATTAAAGTCTTTCCTAAGCATATAAAATTGTGTTTGTTTCTCTAAGAGTTAACTACGTACCGTCAAAAAGAAGGTGGATAATGGTTAAAGTAAAATCCTAATAGGTGTGAAAAAGTTCAGGAAATACAGAGTAAAAATGACAAAATTTGACTTAGCTTTAAAAAACAAACTTCTTGCTTACCACAGAGGGGGATGTCACAGTGCTGCCACCGCACTTTGGGGTCCATGGTGTAGCACCAGGGCACGGGCTCCTCACCCCCAGCGTTCCGGCAGAAGTTATCGGAGTTGAGCACCTCGGGGAAGACCTTCGGGGGCCGGTTGTGATGGTGAGGTTCCTGGAACAAAGTTAAATGGGTGGGTTAAAATCAAATTAAGCAATTGGAAAAAATTGTCAAACATTTCATCGCCCTAAACATTTACCGTTTGTAAGAGAGACAAATGTCTTTCTTACAGTTCATGTCATTCTATAGCCCAAATGAGCGAAAAAATCAAACGAGATAACTTTATGCTTTTCCGTTAAACGTTATTTGCTGACAATAACATAAAAAGTATCAGGGGGCTACTTAATAGTCTGCAATAACCTTTAAATTGACATGACAATAAAGAAAAATTTTTCAACGTTGAGAAATTAGATCCAGGTTTGTTGCCAAGGAGGGTATTTTTTAAAATCTCCACCTACAGAAAGTCAAATATGTGTCTAACGGGTACAAAAAATGACTTAACTATATCTTACCCCCTCGAAATTCCAAAATCCTCTACTAAAATTTTCTGTTTACGACAATTACTCAATTCATATTTTAATTCTAATATCACAGTAATCTAGACTGCATCTTACCGGTTTTTTTAAACATATCCCATTAATTTAATATCCTTTCTTACCTGAACGTCCCATCGTTGGCAAGCAATACCAGATTTGGTCACATTCATCGTCCCTTGATAGAATCTGCCCCGGCCTCGAATACAGTCCGCTGAAAAAAACACGAGAACAGAGTCAACATCCGATGAAAAACCACAGGTATTTCCTCAGCATTGAAGGTGTCCATTAAAGGTCATAAAAACATCCATTAATACTCTACTTCAATACGTTCCGGATATATATTAAGAACTGATTACACAGTAGATCCTTTTAGTACATAAAAGGGGTTGTATGGTTGGACAGGAAAAACATACTTACATTGTACATACAATATACATAGTTGTTTTTATCATACTAGGAAGCTAAATAAAAAATTTCTTTATTCATTCTTGTCTTGTACAAGGTATATCTTCATTCTTATTCTCTCCCACCCTCTTTTAGTTTTCTAACTGACAATATTTTCTCCTTTCTCTCTCAATGAGAAAAATGTACATCGTACATCACTAAAAATAGAGGGTATTCTAAATGTTTAAGACTATTATTTTCCCAGTGCTATCTTTTTATACACAGTAAAGAAAATTAACTTCACTAATTTACAGTTGAGACATCCGATAAAAATATACATTAACATTGCCAAAATGTGATTAAAATAATAAGAAGTAAAAACGTGTTTACATTCTTAAGTCACATAAATTTAGCGTTCCCAACTCTTAGACAAAAAATATTTCAACTCAAATTCAAATTAAGCAGCTAAACAAGAAAAACATTAACGACGAGACTTCGGCAAGAAAAAGGAAAAGAACCAAAAAATACAAAAACACCCTCACATTACAAAACGAAGCGGAATCCCCCGCGAAGCCTTAACACAAAATTCAAAAAAAGGCTTGGAACTTGAATAAAACAAAATGGACGAACACGGCAAGAATTATCTCGATTGAAATTCCAATCTATTCCCCAGAGAAAAACGCGGGAAAACGAAAACCGATTCAAACGTAACGAAGAACGAAAAAGGCTAAAAAACAGACATCGTTAGAAGTTTTCTCTAGATGGGGGAGGGTAGTAGACTCAAAGAAATGCAGGATGCAGGCAAATTAGGCGTTGTACAAAATTAGAGCTCGTGTAAAAACTTGCTTCGCGGTTTTCGGTTATGTAGTAAAGTAATTTCTCGACTTCAGCTAGCAAAGACTTTGTTACTTGTTTTTTTAATGAGATAATTTGAACAAAAGAAGTATTCGTTATTTTAATTTTGTGGATTTTATCAACAGCCCCTATCCTTGGAAAAAATTAAATTGACACTGGTGTCCGAAAGGCAAGCGTAATAAGTAATTTTGCGAATCTATATATACATAATTCTCTTACGTGAGTAATTACGTGAAATTAAATTGACACTGGTGTCCGAAAGGCAAGCGTAATAAGTAATTTTGTGAATAGTGCAAAAAACTTTATTAGTTATATGAGATTATTTTAAAAGAATTTAGACAATGATATTACATTGAATAGGGTGCATCTTTCAATGTAGAGAAAATGATTAACTTAATTACTGGGAAAAACAAACAACCGTATTCACTGTTAACCTGACTGGTGGTTAACCGGCAGTCAGTCTTTTAATCGGCAGTTAAAGAATGAAAACTGGTTTCCCGCAAATCATAAGTTAGCGGTGAATACAGCCGTAAGTCGGTGGTATGTTTAAAAAACATTTCATGAACTATAAGCACGTGGCTATGAAATTAAATTTAAAGTTTCAAAACTTTTCTTTAATATTCAAGTTTTACGAATAAGCAATTTATTAGCAATATTAATTTTCACATGTATAACTTAATGTAATTTATCAAAATTAATGTAGTTAAGGAGACTGCCTACGTTGGGAGGTTTCTAAAAACATTATATTTAACTTGTTTACATATTTTTTCTGAACCAATGTAGTTTAAATAACTAATATGTAAAAACTACCCTAATTTTATAAAAAATATTTTTAAAAATAGCAATTTATACTAAAATTTGGCGGAAATTTACAATTACGCCAACACCTCTATAGGTAAATATATAAAACTTTTTTTTGAAAATTCTTGAAATCACATGTTCCTTTGATAAATACCTGTGCATTGACCTAAAAGCTAATCAAAATTTTGAAAATTAAAGGAGCTATGCTATTTTTCGTAAACTTTGTTTAAAAAATAGGTTCATTTTACGATAAATAGCATAGCTCCTTTAATTTTCAAAATTTTGCCTAGCTTTTAGGTCAATGCACAGGTATTTATCTAAGGAACATGTGATTTCAAGAATTTTCAAAAAAACTTTTATATTTTTACCTATAGAGGTGTTGGCGTAATTGTAAATCTCCGCCAAATTTTAGAATAAATTGTTATTTTTAAAAATATTTTTTATAAAATTAGGGTAGCTTTTACATATATTAGTTATTTAAACTACATTGGTAAAGAAAAAATATGTAAACAAGTTAAATATAATGTTTTTTAAAAACCTCCTAACGTAGGCAGTTGCGTTTAAAAGGGTCAATTCTTAAAAGGAGTAAGAGGAATGGAAAGAAATCCTTAGCATTCCTCTTTACCAAACAAAAGGAGAACATAAAAACTTCCAATATTGATGTCTGGTTATGGTTTACCTCGATAAAATAGGATTGCCTAACTATTCTATGATTGCTTAACCAAACATATATGATGGTTTTATTTTGAAATCAAATATTTGATACCAATATTTACAATAGAATACATTACTTTACCAAAAGCTCCAGACAGAGACAACCACGTTCCGAAATCGATAGCTAACCCAATAAGACGAAAAAGATATTTCGGAGAAAGGAAAACCATGAAGGAAAATTCCGTAAGTACCACGAGTTTCATCGTTTCAGACAACGACAGAAAAATACCTGCTCCAAGCACCATGTATACATGATTTATCGGACATAACGTTTTACGTAATGCACAATATAAATGTTTCCTTGTGAATGTTTCGGACAACGTGAAAAATCCGAGCACTATATTAATAAATGTCATTACATTGAATGAATTTTCAATTATTTTATAAAACGCGCACGCGCCGCACACACTTCTGATTCTACGTGAGTCTTCCATTAGGCTAAGCGCGCACTAGAGACATTTGTCCCGGCGACAGAGACAAAATTATCACCCTGGCTATTGCAAGAAGCTAGAGCGAGCGCACAGGCGACGAGACTCTTCGCCTATTGCCAAGAATATCTCCAAAGAAATGCATTGCTCTCGAGTGACTAGTGTTTTAAGTCGCCGTGACGGAAGTCTCTAGTGCGTGCTTAGCCTAAGGCTGAGCGCGCACTAGAGACTTTTGTCTCGGAGACAAAGACAAAATTGCTTCCCTGGCTATTGCAAGAAGCTAGAGTGCGTGCACATGGCGACGAGACCAAGATCACTAGGCCAAGAATTTCCTCATAGAAATGCATTGCTCTCGAGTGACTAGTGTTTTAAGTCGCCTTTGTTCTAGTGTTCTAAGTGCGCGCTTAGCCTTAGGCTGAGCGCGCACTGGAGACTTCTGTCTCGGCGACTTAAAACACTAGTCACTCGAGAGCAATGCAATTCTTGGCCTAGTGATCTTGGTCTCGTCGCCAAGTGCGCGCACTCTAGCTTCTTGCAATAGCCAGGGAAGCAATTTTGTCTTTGTTGCCGAGACAAAAGTCTCTAGTGTGCGCTTAGCCTTACTCTTGCAGTAAAGCAACAAATTAGGATAGAATTATTTTAATCCTAACATCGATACAATCTTAGGACAATTTTACGGCCCTAGATAATTTATTTCTTTCGTATTTCCCCGCTGTCATTACTTTTCAAAAGCTACAATCAAGGCCATAAACTGCATCCACGAACCCAAGCATCAATAAGGTGATACTCACTGGTGACCTCGTCGTACCGCATGTCGGTGAGATGGGCGCGCGAGCAGGCCCCGGAGTCGGTGCTGGGCAGGGTGGCGCAGTCGGGGAGGCGGAAGTGGCCGCGTGACTTGAAGAAGATGCCGCGTTGCTTGTTGTCCTCCACCAGCGCCCACTCGTTGTAGCAGAAGAGCTCCTTGATCGCGACGCAGTCCTCGCGGCACAGCGGTTTCAGCCTCGCCACCCCTTCCAGCCACTCGCAGCGGGGGAAGGCGTACAGGCACAGGATCACCTCCGCAGCGCTCCTGAGGGAAATACTTCAAGTTATAATGGAAAAGATTTCTTGCAAATATTTGTAAGTAATGTTTGTAACAAGTGCGTTTGGGAAAAAATGTTTGCAAATTCAATGCCATGTGCAATGGAGTAACTCGTCGTGGATTTCAAGTTTAAACGACGCACAGTGGAGTATTTGCCCTGAAATCCCGGCCAAAAATATTTCGCTGCCTTTTTTTGATGTTCAAGCCAAGTTAATGTACTTTAATTGTTTTTATCACTAAATACACTGATTTGCCAAGCATTTCTATAAATTTATATTAGAATATAATAAATTATGATAAATATTTAATTAATTAATTTATAGTAGCTATTTGCTTTTTTTATAGCGATGTTTAACTTAACAGAGAAAATATGAATTAATTAAAACTATTACCATAAATGAACTGGTTAGAATAAAATTGGTTTATTTCCCCAAAAAGAACTGGGATTGTTTATATTTTACATTGTGGGGTAAATTTGTCTTTAACCATAAATTCCGGTTCTGGCGAGATCCATTTTGTCAAAACTTAACTGAAAGTTGTTTAAATTAACTTTTAAACTAATACCATTTTCAAACTAAAAAGTTGATAAAATGGTTAACAAGATATATGTGTAAATCTCACAAAATATATAAAGGACTATAAACAAAAATATTTTTTAGCTTATCCATAAGGTCTTAAGGTATTAAAATTGTACGGTTAATTAAATATTTATTAATAGAAAAGTTACGAAAAGTATCTTCAGCAATATATGAGAAATATAAATACATGGGCCCTCATTTATATAGCGGCGTGAATATGAATGACCTTGGTTTTTCCTTTAGCAAAACAAATAAATCACTGAAAGAAACATGGTGTAGTCGTAAAGTCGACGTATAATTTTACTTAAAAATTCTAATGAAAACTATTTTGGATATGTGTTTTGTCGTTTTATAGGTCACCCTTGAGGCCAAAAAATTAAACATTTAGCTTAACCATATGATATTTGATGCAACTCAAATAAAAAAAACCTAAAAACTTATCCAATTTCATTCCTAATTGAAATTTTATAATTTTTTGACTTAGACTACTTTTATCCCGAATAGCTCATATTTTCGGCTGAACCATAAAACCAGATGAATCAACGAAAAAAATCGTGAAAAACAGTTTGGAATTAAAGTTTAAACAGTCTTAATAAGAGCAAACGTTCCAACGGACTTTAACATTTCTTATAATTGCGTAAAGTAGTACTTCACAAAAAAAATTATTTCTCAAAAAGTGCACAAAAGTGCAGTAATTTTTGAATTGGAAGTGGTTCTTAAAAGTATAATCTTTAATTCAAGACCTTGTTTTGGACGGAGGATTACGGAATTCCCTTTTGAAAACCTTTCTCAATTCTTATGTTGCAGTTAAAAATGGCAAAAAATGAAGCATGTTTTGAGTTTAAACAGTTTTTTCAACAAGAAAAAAACTAAATAGTTCAAAACAAAAAATACTCTAAGAAAGCCCAGAAAATTCCTGATCCAATACAGGTATTTACATTTAATTTCATTCATCCAGAAGCTCACAAAAAATTATTTTCTAAACCTCCTGAAAAGTCAAAAATCAGTCGAAAATGGCATTCACTTTCAGTGAAATCTCAACTTTGACAGAGGCTAGGAACCAAAGTATGCAACTCACAGCTAAAAATTTTACACCGATGGATGCGAAATTTTATTAGCTTTTCAGAAATATTATTTTTATGCCTGTTTGTAGAAGTTCGTGTTAAGCCTTTTTGGCCGGGTTTTCCGGCCAAATACTCCACTGTGCGACGTGACGGTCCAATTGAATCGTCGTCGTCGTCAGTTTCAAAAAGAGAATAAGTCCAAAAACCAAGTTTTGGAAAAAAACCGACTTTTATAAGTAATGGAATTTTCAATGTATAAGAACCAAACTTGTACTGGAAATTCAGCACAATATTTAGAGTTTAGAATAATCATCGAAAAAAATAAGTTTATTCAAAAACATTTTATAGTTTAAAAAAGTTGATGGACTTGTTCCCTTTTTCGACGTTATGGAAATTTCAAAAGTTGACGAAAATCTTAAAAATAGCTTATTAGACAAATAAACAGCACAAAAGTAAAAAGTTTGTTGTTTTCATTTGTTAATATATTTTTAAATTTGAATGTATAAAAATTGTGTAAAATGTTTTTTACAGATCTACATTTGAAGTTTACCATCAACCAACTTCCTCAAAGAAACTTCGGTCGAATTATACATCTTCCTTTGAAATTTCTCAGCCTAACAAAAGATCCGTGTACAAACAACCAATGGGGGGGACTTTCACTCTGTTCAGATCACTTAACAATATTGAATACGGCACTACTAAAGAAAATCCCATACTCGGATGCTTTCTAAAATGAGAGGTCACTCAAAGTTTTAAACTCCTTTAAATAAGTATAAAACTTCAAACTCCTTTAAACAGCCTTATGTGGTCAATAAGTCAGTTCCTTTATACGTTTGCACATGACACTTCGATATGTCTAATAACTTGCACACAGAGCCAAAGCAAAATCCACAGTAGATTGTGTACGAATTATAAAAAAGCACTAGTTACCCTCGGAACATTCACGCCCCAATAGACCCCACACATCCAACCAACTCACCTGCAAGGCTCCAACAGCGACGTCACCAGCTCCTTCCACAGCTCCGAGGTGATCTGCTCGTTGAGGGGAATCAGGTGGTTCTCGACGGTGAAGTTGTAGTAGACGTGGCCGGACCCGTTGATGTACCGCCTGCAGATCTGCCCCGTGTAAGGGGCGCAGTACCCCAGCGTGTCCTCACTGCCCCCCACCGGACCGTCCTCCTTGGGGGCCCCTCCGCTGCCCCCAGCCGTCTCTTCCACCACTCGCTTGTCCTCCCCCCACCGCTCCTCCTCAGCCCCCTCGTCCAGTCCGTTACCAAAGGAGGCCGTGTCGTCCTCGTTTGTGTCGTAAGCTGGGATGATGTCTGGAGGAACCGCTTCGTCCCATTCGTCTTCCTCTGAAAAGAGAGATTTGGTGATTGTGTTAATTTAAAAAAAAATAGTTACCACTATAATCTATTCATTTTGAATAGGCACCTGAAAATATTTCCTTCCCCCATAACAGAATCGGTAACCATAGCAACTATCACCGTCAAAGTGAAGAAGGCTTACTATTGTCTGCACGAAGAGCGTAACTATGGTTACGCTTCTAGCGAGGGGGAAAGCACTATTTCTCAGGCGCCTATTCTAAATGAACAGAGTACATGAAGAGAAATGCAGCATTTCTAATAAATTAATACAGGGCGCATCAAATTTAACATGTATGTTTGTTACGTCATGACAAACAAAATTGCCATAGGACCCATGTCCGCAAATGTAAACTGTGTCCGCAAGAGTACAATGTTCTCCTGGGAAGGGGCAACGTTAACTGTTTTATTTTAAGTTTTCGATGGAAAACTTAAATTGTTACTGAATATTCGGAAAGAGCATCCTCGAAAACATCTGTAAACCAAATTTTATTGTATTCTGGCGGATAAACAGAGAAAATCACCACCTTTTTCACTTTCAATTTCCATTCAATATTTTTTCAGACATCTTCAAATTAGAAAGTTATTTTCTCTGCTATAGTCTGTTAATTTAAAATAGGCGCCTGAGGCGTAATGTATTAGAAGCAGTTACTATTGTAATTATCATTGAAAAGTTTATGTTGTGCAATGTCAAGGCAGCCTAAACAGAAGTAGTTAAAATAATGCAAAAGAACCGGCCACTGAAGTTGCGGGTGGAGCGTTATTAGGCATTGAGTGTTTTTGATCCTGTTTCAGGCGCCTATTCTAAATGAACAGACTATAATTATGAGCAGAATTTAATGAAATTTGGTTTCCAGGGTTTTTGAGGGTGCTCTTCCCGACTATTTAGTAATAGTTTTCCGTCGAACAAAACAGTTACGTTGCCCCTTCCCCGGGGAACATAAGAAGTGTGTCCTCTAGCGGACACAGTTAACATTTGCGGACATAGGTCCTGTGAAAATCTTATTTGTCATAATAAGCATTTGCATGACAGGCTTGCATGTTAAGTTTGACACCAAACTTTTTGAGACGCCCTTTATAGTGTTATTAATAAAATGAATTAAAAAAGAATAAATTTAGGATAAATTTATAAAAAAGGATGGCTAGCTTATGAGGACAGTGACGAACGCTGATATTATTAGATACAGAATTATATGAAAAATTTACTATATTTCTACCAAGTTACTTTTCAAATGTTAAGACCTAAATGAATAAGTCCTAATTACATCTTCTCATTGGAGAGCTTAGTCTTAATAAATCTTTGAATTCATCGTAATTGTTTTTAAAATCAAGACTTTGAAAATTTTCCTTTTTAACTTGGGATAAATTAGAATAAATAAATGAAAAGTTAGAAGTTTTCTCAAACAAGCTTTCTCTCTTCTATGACAGTTTTAATTAAGTTTTTTTCTGAAATTAATTAAGTCATCAGTTTCTAGGAAATGAAATTATCCTAGCATTGTCTGTGTCTCTTGAAATAACACAGTATTAGAGTTAAGAATTGATCGTGTCAAGAAAGCTAGGCTATGCAACTTCAGAGGGTGGAAATCACTTATAGGCTTTAGTGGAGACTTAATTTACAGTTTTCCATACAGAAAACAGAAAAGCAATGAAAAAACTTCGAGCAATCCTCAATTCATTACAAAATCCTTTTCGTTGAAAAAATTAGATTAAAGCCAAGCATTATTCCAAGCCTTGAAAACGCACATTACACTCAAGAATTAACTCCAGATTTATTCTTCAGTTCGACAAAACCCGGAATTCCTCACGGAACATTTAACCCCCCATTAATATAAAGAATAGCCCGTATTTTCAAAGCACTTCATATGAATCTAGCGCTAAGTACACAGAGCAGTATTTAATTCACTAAATAAAAAAAGCGGGTAAGCTAATCGCATTCCGTACAGTGCCTTTTGAAAAGCGGCCAAAAAGAAGGGGCAAAGGCTAAAACACGCGAGTTCGCGGCCAATTTAACTTTCAACGAGAATATTTTTAAGGGCGATAGTTTTTTCCGCGAGTTACGAAACGGCGAATGGCAACGCCTAAATCTTTCAAGAGCAGTTCGGGGGAAAACAAACTGCTCAGCTGGGGAAATAAATCGGGACTGAATTTATTGAGCTGCAGGCAGGAAATCTGTTTCAAATATGTAAAGAGGATGCAAACTGAGATAAAATAATACGATAGTATAAAATAAATAGGACGAATAAGACTGGGGTTATTCAGATCAAGGCTGTATCGAATGGCTTTGAACTAGATTTGTACTTTAGAAAAACATCCAATGAAATAGTGGTATTAACGACATAGAACTCAAGAAAATGTATGCGATTTGATCAATATTTGATCTTGTAATGGGAAGGGTTAATTCCCCTTAAATCTTTGTTAAAAGGAGATTACCTAATAAGCTGGGTTTAACGGATTGTCACCAAATCCTCCATATTTCCAAGGAGATAAATGATTAAATCAGATGGTGCTTGACGCCATCTTGATTTTGATAGTTTATATAAGGGAATCCTCCTTTGGTTTTTGTGTGGGTAAAATTTGGAAAGTTGTTGCGATTTCATTGCGTGAACCCCGCTTATTAGGAATTCATTCCCCTTTGAAAAGAGTAAGAGTATATGGTGGTAATTTTATAAAACGTATGTTGAACTGACCAATGTGCATGTGAGTGCGTTACGTAACCAGTATTTTCGGGTTCCCTGATTTAATTCAAAAAGAAAAATGCTCACAATATAAAAAGGTTCTTACCATCTTTGGGCGTGACATAGAGTTGAAAATCCTTGGTATCCGTCACCACAGATGAGTTGAGGCTGAGCAACGAATTGGTGGCCGTACACGTAAAGCTCGATGTTCGCGTAGCGTTCACGTAAAGCTCTGAATGAGTGTACACGGGGTACTCCAGGAAGTCATCGTCCAGCTGGAAAAAAAGACATTGATTATTGTTCTCAAAGTACAACGTTCATTTCTTACTCTCAAAAGTAAGTTATCTAAAGAGAATAAAAAATTCAAGATTTTATCATAAGGAAACTTAATAAACGAAGTTTTACAATCACATCTTTTTATTTCACGAGAATAAATCTGAATCATATTGCTTATGCATATGGTGTATCGCTTATGACCTATCAGAAAAACCAATCCCCATTGTTAAATCTTTGTAACGTCTTTCAATTTTACTGTAATAATCCAGTAACTTTATACATCCCAGTATGCGTCAAATCCGGTAGTTCTGATTTTTCGCAGACTTGTTTATGATGTTGGCCTAATGAATAATCCAAGTTTTAGACCTCGAGCGCCGAACGCAACTTTGTCAAAAATCGAAAAAACCGCGGAAAAATCGAGTTTTTTTCAAATTTTGGCGATTATGACCCTAAAGAACTAGTTTTTGAAAAAACTCTCTAATTACAAAGTTAAAGCAAACAAAATTTCCTACAAAATGCACTCATCAACTTTGATTTTCTGAAGAGTGGTTTTGAAGCTAGAGCGCGCTGAAAAACATCGATTTTTTTGCCTTTCCGCAAAAAAAAGTAAAACGCGCACTTCTAGCCTCTACAAAATGAAAACTATTCATGTCATCAACAAAAATTTTATACCACGTGAAAGAGTATTTAATTTTCTATAAATAACGTGCTTTACATTGTCATTTTTTTTAGAAGAGGGGAGGGAGGGAAGCAAAGATCGATAATATAACTCTCGCGCCTCGCAGACCAAACGGACTTACGCGGTTGTTAATATGCAATCTGCGCTTTATTTCCGGTATATTACCTATAAAATGGGTTGTTTTGGATTCATTGATGACTAAGGATGCTTAAAAAAATTATTTTTTAAATTTATTTATAAAATATTGGGCGTTTTAGGCGGAATTTCGATCAATATTTTAAATTCATATATTAAATTATGGGAGTGTTTTAATGAACGAATATATATGTTCTTTGCATCGCTAAATCCGAATTTAAAGTTTATTTTCATTTTGAAAGTGATCTTCACATCAAAAATTGCAAAAAATCTCAAATTTTTGCCCTTTAGTTAGGTTTTTCATCGATTTTTGAAACAAATATTCCTTTTACGAAACATTTCATGAAACCAAACTAAAGAACGTAAAATTTCCTATCAGATACATTGCTTCATTTGTCTTTTGCAATGAGCGGTGTACGTTTTATAGCGTTTTGAAGTGTAGCGATTTTTTTGTTTTTCTACAAAAAAGTGGTGAACGCTCGATTTACCCCACTACAGCTCTACATAAATACAAGTTACCGACAAATAGTTTATACCACATAAAAGTACATTTAATTTCCTACAAAATGCACTATTTAACTTTGATTTTATGATGAAAGGTGTTGATGTTAGAGCGCGCTAAATTACTGCCTTCCTGACTTCACACAAAAACAGGAAACTTGCTTTTTTCAAAACGCTATAAAACGTACACCGCTCATCGCAAAAGGCAAATGAACCAATGTATCTGATAGGAAATTTTACGTTCTTTAATTTGGTTTCGTGAAATAATTCGTAAAAGGAATATTTGTTTCGAAAATCGATGAAAAACCTAACAAAAGAGCAAAAATTTGAGATTTTTTGCAGTTTTTGATGTGAAGATCACTTTCAAAATGAAAATAAACCTTATATTCGGATTTAGCGATGCAAAAAACATATAAATTCGTTCATTAAAACACTTCCATATTTTAATATATGAATTTAAAATATTGATCGAAATTCCGCCTAAAACGCCCAATATTTTATAAATAAATTTAAAAAATAATTTTTTTAAGCATCCTTAGTCATCAATGAATCCAAAACAACCCATTTTATAGGTAATATACCGGAAATAAAGCGCATATTGCATATTAACAACCGCGTAAGTCCGTTTAGTCTGCGAGGTGCGAGAGTTTTATTATCGATCTTTGCTTACCTCCCTCCCCCCTTCTAAAAAAATGACAATGTAAAGCACGTTATTTATAGAAAATTAAATGCTATTTTACGTGGTATAAAATTTTTGTTGATGACATGAATAGTTTTCATTTTGTAGAGGCTAGAAGTGTGCGTTTTACTTTTTTTTGCGGAAAGGCAAAAAAATCGATGTTTTTCAGCGCGCTCTAGCTTCAAAACCACTCTTCAGAAAATCAAAGTTGATGAGTGCATTTTGTAGGAAATTTTGTTTGCTTTAACTTTGTAATTAGAGAGTTTTTTCAAAAACTAGTTCTTTAGGGTCATAATCGCCAAAATTTGAAAAAAACTCGATTTTTCCGCGGTTTTTTCGATTTTTGACAAAGTTGCGTTCGGCGCTCGAGGTCTAAAACTTGGATTATTCATTAGGACAACATCATAAACAAGTCTGCAAAAAATCAGAACTACCGGATTAGACGCATACGACCCCATGCTTTCAGACGACAAAGTTACTGGACTATAATGAATAAGTAATTTTTTTGTAAACATTACAATGCCTATCACTTTTTTTGTATTAACCCATTTAGATATCTGAGATGAAGCAATTCGTATGGTGAGAGCCACTTTCAGCGGCTACATTCATTTCGTCGTCATACATTCATACGCTATAGTTGTAGAACCTACTCGTCCAAGGCCAATCACTCACAAGTGAAGACATACTAGCCCTCCATCCTTCTACTTAGCTAACCCGGGTCATTAAACCAAAGATTCATGACCCAGAACCTAGAAACTGTACCTTAAAAATTTTTCTCCAAGACATAAGTGTCCAAGATACACTCACAAGTTTTCCCCAACACCCATCTTCCCTAAGCACTTCAAATCAACATCTTGCCATCAGATCAAATTCCAGAAGTTTTCCCAAAAGTTCTCGTCCAGACGTGTTGGCATTCGAGACAGAGAGGGCCATTCATGTGTCTGGAAACCCAATTCTTCAGCTCAATGAGGCGAATCTTTGGATTTTAGCCACTGGAATCTCCAAAAAAAATCAATTTCCAGTAGTGGATGTTTTCGCCGTTGAGATTTACTGTCGTGTTTGCCGTAGAACGGAGTGTGTGTGCTTTATTATTTTAGTATGAACTAGCGGATATGCCCGGCCTTGCACGGGTGGAGAGTATAAATTTATTTTTTTAAGTTTTCTGATAATATATTTCTAGTTTTGTACATCAGCAATTACCACAATCATCCCGGTATCATAGGCACCTTTTTCATACTCTTGTGCTCCCGGTATTTTTTTTTAAATTTTTTTAAATTAAATTTTCTCAAAATACATTTATAATTTTGTAAATCAGCAATTACCAATTTTCCCGATATCCCAGGCGCCTCATCCCGGTGGTCCCGGTAATTTATCATTTCCCGGTATTCCCGGTAATTTTTCTTATCCCGTTGTTCTCGGTAATTTTTTCCGATCCCGGTGTTCTCGGTAATTTTTCCTATCTCGGTGTCTTTTTTCCTCTTAATAAAGTAACAAATTTGAAACTATAATAAAAAGTCTAGTAAATAAGTCTAGTGTGAACTAACAAATTTAAAACTGTAATAAAATATCTAGTAAGTTGAAATGTCTAGTGAACCGTCTCATTTGAAACAACAATGTTTGATTTTCAACTCGTTTTCCATGAAAAAATAATTTACAATTTTCCATAAATATTTAAATTTTAAAGGAAAAAAATCTTTAAATAAAGGAGAATAACGTTTGAAAATAAATTATTTGAATTTATTTTAGTAGTTTCACCACTGATAAAGCTTTTAAATGGACAATTTTAGAGTTTTTCCTGTTAAAATATTTGATTTTTGAAGGTTTTCATCTCGTTAACAATAGTGAGTCGAGCAGATCTACTCTGGTAGAGAAATGGAGAAATAGGCGTTTTCGGCTATAAATTCGCTAATTGCTCGTAATTATTTGATTTTCGAGCTTGGAAAACTTGACAGTGACAATCGACACCTCGAGATACGTCTATGTACCGAGTTTTGACCACGCCTTCGGCGTGGTTTAGGAGGAGATGTGTCCTCCACCCAGTCACCCACATACACAGCCACAAACGTTTTTAGTTATATACTAGCGGATATGCCCGGCCTTGCACGGGTGGAGTGTATAATTTTTTTTAAATTAAATTTTCTCAAAATATATTGATAATTTTTAAATCAGCAACTACCAATCACCCCGGTATCCCAGACGCCTTTTCCTATCCCGGTGTTCCCTGTAATTTTTCATATCCCGGTGTTCCCGGTAATTCTTCATATACCGATGCTCCCTGTAACTTTCCTATCCCGATGTTCCCGATAATTTTCCTATCCCGATGTTCCCGATAATTTTCCTATCCCGATGTTCCCGATAATTTTTCTATCCCGATGATCGGGGTAATTTTTATATCCCGATACTTTTTTTTCCTATCCCGGTGTTCCCGGTAATTTTCCTTTTCCCGGTGTTCTCGGCAATGTTTCCTAGTAAATTAATGAGTCTAGTGAACAAAAATAACAAATTTGAAACAATAATAAAAGATCTAGTAAATTGAAAAGTCTAGTGAACGGCTTCATTTGAAACAATGTTTTATTTTTAATTCGTTTTCCATGAAGAAAATTTACATTTTTCCATAAATATTTTTATTTTAAAGGGAAAAAATCTTAAAATAAAAGAAAATAACGTTTGAAAATAAATTATTTAAATTTATTTTGGTGTTTTTACAACTGATATAGTTTTTAAATGGACAATTATCGAGATTTTCAAGTTAAAATATTTATTTTTCGAGGTTTTCATCTCGCTTACAATAGTGAGTCGAGCAGATCTACTCTAGTAGAGAAATGGAGAAATAAGCGTTTTTGGCTATAAATTCGTTAATTACTCGTAATTGTTCGATTTTCGAGCTTGGAAAACTTGACAGTGACAATCGACACCTCGAGATACGTCCATGTACCGAGTTTTGTTCACGCCTTCGGCGTGGTTTTGGAGGAGATGTGTCCTCCACCCAGTCACCCACATACACAGCCACAAACGTTTTTAGTTATATACTAGCGGATATGCCCGGCCTTGCACGGGTGGAGTGTATAATTTTTTTTACATTAAATTTTCTCAAAATACATTTATAATTTTGTAAATCAGCAATTACCAATCATCCCGGTATCCCAGACGCCTTTTTCCCATCCCGGTGTTCTCAGTAATTTTTCACATCCTGGTGTTCCCGGTAATTTTTCCTATCCCGATGTTCCCGGTAATTTTCCTATCCCGATGTTCGAGGTAATTTTTATGTCCCGGTAATCCCGGTATTTTTTCCTATCCCGATGTCTTCTTTCGATTTTTCTTTTCTCGGTGTTCTCGGCAATGTTTCCTATAGTAAATTAATGAGTCTAGTGAACAAAAGTAACAAATTTGAAACAATAATAAAATATCTAGTAAATTGGAAAGTCTAGTGAACCGTCTCATTAGAAACAATGTTTAATATTCAAAATTTGTTTGCATGAAAAAAGTTTTCTAAGTTGCTTATTTTTGCAAGAAGAATCGATTTAAAAAATATAAAAAATCATGCAACTTCCTCATTATCGAGTGTTTTCGCATTAAAAATGTTTAATTTTGAGTTTTCATGTCATTTACAATAGTGAGTCAAGCATATCTACTCTAGTAGAGAAATTGAAAAGATTTTTAAAAAAAGTCTGGTAAATTTTTTTGGTCTAGTGAGTCGTGTCTTTTGAGCTATTCCATAAATATTTAAATTTTAAAGGAAAATACTAAAATAGGGAAAACTAACGTTTCAAAATTAATTATTTATATTTATTTCGGTGTTTTTACAACTGATATCCCTTTCAAATGGACAATTATCGAGTTTTTCCTGTTAAAATATTTAATTTTTGAAGGTTTTCATCTCGTTAACAATAGTGAGTCGAGCAGATCTACTCTGGTAGAGAAATGGAGAAATAAGCGTTTTCGGCTATAAATTCGCTAATTACGCGTAATTGTTCGATTTTCGAGCTTGGAAAACTTGACAGTGACAATCGACACCTCGAGATACGTCTATGTACCGAGTTTTGACCACGCCTTCGGCGTGGTTTAAGAGGAGATGTGTCCTCCACCCAGTCAGTCAACCAGCCACAAACGTTTTTAGTAATATACTAGCGGATATGCCCGGCCTTGCACGGGTGGAGTGTATAATTTTTTTTAATTTAATTTTCTCAAAATACATTTATAATTTTTAAATCAGCAATTACCAATCATCCCAGTATCCCAGGCGCGTCTTTCATATCCCGGTGGTTCCGGTAATTTTTTACTTCCCGGTATTCCCAGTAATTTTTCTAATCCCTGTGTTCCCTATATTTTTCCACTTTCCCGGTGTTCCCGGTAATTGTCCTCTATCCCGGTGTTCCCTATATTTTTCCACTTTCCCAGTGTTCCCGGTAATTGTCTTATATCCCGGTGTTCCCAGTAATTTCCTCTTTCCCGGTGATCCCGGTAATTTTCCTCTATCCCGGAGGTCCCAGTAATTTTCCTCTATCTCGGAGATCCCGGTACCGGTAATTTAACTCTGTTTCCATGAAAAAAATTCACATTTTTTCATGAATATTTTATTTTTAGAGAAAAATCTTAAAGTCAAGAGAAATGAGTTTTAAATTTAATTATTTGAATGTATTTAGGTGCTTTCAGAACTTTTGAAACTTTTAAATGGACAATTATTGAGTTTTTCTAATAAAAATATTTAATTTTGAGGTTTTCATCTCACTTACAATACTGAGTCAAGCATCTCTACTCTAGTAGAGAAATTGAAAAGATTTAAAAAAAGTCTGGTAAATTTTTTTGGTCTAGTGAGTCGTGTCTTATGAGCTATTCCATAAATATTTAAAATCTAAAGGAAAAAATCTTAAAATAGGGGAAACTAACATTTCAAAATTAATTATTTGAATTTATTTTGGTGTTTTTGCAACTGATATAGTTTTTAAATGGACAATTATCGAGTTTTCCTGTTAAAATATTTAATTTTTGAAGGTTTTCATCTCGTTAACAATAGTGAGTCGAGCAGATCTACTCTGGTAGAGAAATGGAGAAATAAGCGTTTTCGGCTATAAATTGGTTAATTACTCTTAATTATTCGATTTTCGAGCTTGGAAAAGTTGACAGTGACAATCGACACCTCGAGATACGTCTATGTACCGAGTTTTGACCACGCCTTCGGCGTGGTGTAGGAGGAGATGTGTCCTCCACCCAGTCAACCAGCCACAAACGTTTTTAGTTATATACTAGCGGATATGCCCGGCCTTGCACGGGTGGAGTGTATAATTTATTTTTTTAAGTTTTCTTAAAATATAATTATAAATTTGTAAATAAGCAAAATTACCAATCATCCTAGTACCCCAGGTCCCTTTTTCCTATCCCAATGTTCCCGGTAATTTTCAAATCCCGGTGTTCTCGGTAATTTTGCCTATCCCGATGTTCCCGGTAATTTTCCTATCCCAATGTTCCCGGTAATTTTAATATCCCGGTGTTCCCTGTAATTTTTTACCTCTCGATGTTCCCGTTAATTTTTCCTTTCCCGGTGTTCCTGGTATTTTCAAATCCTGATGTTTCCGGCAATTTTTTATATTCCGGTATTCCCGGTGTCTTTATGGTAATTTTCCTATCCCGGCGTTCTCGATATATTTTTATAACCCAGTAATTTTTCCTATTCGGATGTTCCCGCTAATTTTATAATCTTTGTGTTCCCGATACTTTTTTCAATCCCGGTGTTCCTGTTTATTTTTCTGTTTCAAATTTAAAGGATTATAAAAAGTCTAGTTAATTGATAAGCCTAGTGAACAAAATATCAAATTTGAAACTACAATAAAAAAATCTTGTAAATTGAAAAGTCTAGTGAACCGTCTCATTTGAAACAATGTTTTATTTTTAAAACTCTGGTTCCATGAAAAAATAATTTACAATTTTCCATAAATATTTATATTTTAATGGAAAATATCTTAAAATAAAAGAAAATAATGTTTGTAAATAAAGTAATCGAATTTATTTTGGTGTTTTCATAGCTTATATCCTTTTTAAATGGACAATTATAGAAATTTTCAAGTTAAAATATTTAATTTTTGAAGGTTTTCATCTCGTTAACAATAGTGAGTCGAGCAGATCTACTCTGGTAGAGAAATGGAGAAATAAGCGTTTTTGGCTATAAATTCGCTAATTGCTCATAATTGTTCGATTTTCGAGCTTGGAAAACTCGACAGTGACAATCGACACCTCGAGATACGTCTATGTAGCGAGTTTTGACCACGCCTTCGGCGTGGTTTAGGAGGAGATGTGTCCTCCACCCACACAGCCACAAACGTTTTTAGTTATATACTAGCGGATATGCCCGGCCTTGCACGGGTGGAGTGTATAAATTCAATTTTTTTTTAGTTTTCTTAAAATACATTTATATAATTTTGTAAATCAACAATTACCAATCATCCCGGTATCCCAGACGCCTTTTTCCTATCCCGGTGTTCCCGGTAATTTTTCATGTAACGGTGTTCTCGGTAATTTTTCATATAACGGTGTTCCCGATAATCTTCCTATCCCGATGTTCCCGATAATCTTCTTATCCCGATGTTCCCGATAATCTTCCTATCCCGATGTTCCCGATAATCTTCCTATCCCGATGTTCCCGATAATTTTCCTATCCCGATGTTTGATGTTCCCAATAATTTTCCTATCCCGATGATCCCGATAATTTTTCTATCCCGATGTTTGATGTTCCCAATAATTTTCCTATCCCGATGTTCCCGATAATTTTCCTATCCCGATGTTTGATGTTCCCAATAATTTTCCTAACCCGATGTTCCCGACAATTTTCCTTTCCCGATGATCGAAATAATTTTTATGTCCCGGTAATCCAGGTACTTTTTACCTATCCCGATGTTTCCGGTAATTTTTCTTTTCCCGGTGTTCTCGGCAATGTTTCCTAGTAAATTAATGAGTCTAGTGAACAAAAATAACAAATTTGAAACAATAATAAAAGGTCTAGTAAATTTAAAAGTCTAGTGAACCGCTTCATTTGAAACAATGTTTTATTTTTAAGTCGTTTTCCATGACGAAAAAATTACACTTTTCCATAAATATTTAAATTTTAAAGGAAAATATCTTAAAATAGGGGAAACTAACGTTTCAAAATTAATTATTGGGTTGTCCCATAAGTTCTGTTACTTTTTACGAAGTTTTGTCTTTGAAAATTTTTTATGAAAAACTGGTAATAGGTGGATATTTCAAATAAAAGGGATTTTGATATATGTATATTTATGAACATAATGTGTGATTTTGGTAGTTTTCGGGATATTATTTCTTTTCAAAATGGCGGTTTGAAAAAAAGACCAAAAACGACGATTTTCGCGTAATTTTTATCTTTTGTTTAAAAAACTAGGAAGAACGCATAATTCATGGCTAAAAAAATTTTTACTGTATATTTGAAATGTTTAGATTACGATATCATAGTTTCAAGATGATTCGATAAGTTTAAGGTTGGAAATTTTGGATTTAAAACTTCATATATTGGCAATTTCACGTGTTTTTTAAAGCACGCCTATTGTTTTTCTAAGCAGCTGGTATGAAGTAATTAAAGGCAGGTGTTTTTTGAACCATAATGCTTGTTAATGCATTGAATTGATGCCATTAATGAATTGAAAGTACCTTTTCATAATATCATTCAATTGATTTATTTCTAATTGCCAAGGAGTTGTTTTTATTGTAATGTTTTCGTATGAAGCGAAGAAAATTGCTTTGTTCGCTGAGCGTAAGTTCAGCGAGTGTAATTGTGATAAGCTAAAACGTTGCGCGCTTGCATTGTGCGCACTATTTTCCGAGCTTAAGTTCAGATATAATTTAATATACTGCATATTTTGAATACTTGGGTCTTTCCTAAGCTTTTTTATTGATTTTGATGCTTTTTTTCGTAAAAATTTCTTTGAAATGACTAACATTATTGAGGTAAGTTTTTGCAATAGATGTTATGTTTGGGACCAAAATTTCTTAAGTTAAACTTATCGAATTATCTTGAAACTATGACATCTTAAACTAAACATTTCAAATATATAGTAAAATTTTTTTTAGCCCTGAATTATGCGTTCTTCCTAGTTTTTTAAACAAAAGAAAAAAATTACGCGAAAATCGTCGTTTGTGGTCTTGTTTTCAAACCACCATTTTGAAAAGAAATAATATCACGAGAACTACCAAAATCCCACATTATATTCATAAATATACATATATCAAAATCCCTTTTGTTTGAAATCTCAACCTATTACCAGTTTTTCATAAAAAATTTTGAAACACGAAACTTTGTAAAAAGTAACAGAACTTATGGGACAACCCAATATTTGAATTTATTTTGGTGTTTTTACAACTGATATAGTTTTTAAATAGACAATTATCGAGTTTTTCCTGTTAAAATATTTAATTTTTGAGGTTTTAATCTCGTTAACAATAGTGAGTCGAGCAGATCTACTCTGGTAGAGAAATGGAGAAATAAGCGTTTTCGGCTATAAATTCGCTAATTACTCGTAATTATTCGATTTTCGAACTTGGAAAACATGACAGTGATCGTCCTCGCCTCGAGATACGTCTATATACCGAATTTTGGCCACGCCTGCGGCGTGGCTTGGGAGGAGTTGCGTCACATACATACATACATAGCCACAAACGTTTTTAGTAATATACTAGCGGATATGCCCGGCCTTGCACGGGTGGAGTGTATAAATTCATTTTTTTAGTTTTCTTAAAATTAATTTATATAAATTTGTAAATAAGCAATATTACCAATCATTCCGGTACCCCAGGTCCCTTTTTCCTATCCAGCGTTCCTGGTAATTTTCAAATCCCGGTGTTCCCTGTAATTTTGACTATCCCGATGTTCCCGGTAATTTTCCTATTCCGATCTTCCCGGTAATTTTCCAATCCCGGTGTTCCCGGTAATTTTTACCCTCTCGATGTTCCCGGTAATTTTTCCTTTCCCTGTGTTCCCCGTACGTTTTCCTATGCCGGTGTTCCCGGCAATTTTATATATTCCGGTATTCCCAGTAATTTTTCTAATCCCCGTAGTCCCGGTAATTTTCCTATCTCGGTGTTTCGGGGTAATTTTTTATATTCCAGTATTCCCGGTGTCTTTATGGTTATTTTCCTATCCCTTATTTTTATAACCCGGTAATTTTTCCTATTCCTATCTTCCCGCTAATTTTACAATCCTTGCGTTCCCGATACTTTTTACAATCCCGGTTTTCCTGTTTATGTTTATATCTTGGTGCTTTTATTAAGTAACAAATTTAAAGGATGATAAAAAGTCTAGTAGATTGATAAGCCTAGTGAACAAAATATCAAGTTTTAAACTACAATAAAAAATCTAGTAAATTTAAAAGTCTAGTGAACCGCTTCATTTGAAACAATGTTTTATCTTCAAGTCGTTTTCCATGTGAAAAAATTTAAACTTTCCCATAAGTATTTAAATTTTAAAGGAAACAATCTTGAAAAAATGGAAAATTACGTTTGAAATAAAATTATTTGATTTAATTTTGGTGTTTTTACTACTGATATAGTTTTTAAATGGACAATTATCGAGTTTTTCTTGTTAAAATATTTGATTTAGGAGGTTTTAATTCCGTTAACAATAGTGAGTCGAGCAGATCCACTCTGGTAGAGAAATGGAGAAATAAGCGTTTTCGGCTATAAATTCGCTAATTACGCGTAATTGTTCGATTTTCGAGCTTGGAAAAGTTGACAGTGATCGTCCTCGCCTCGAGATACGTCTATATACCGAATTTTAGCCACGCCTGCGGCGTGGCTTGGGAGGAGATGCGTCACATACATACATACATAGCCACAAACGTTTTTAGTAATATATAGATAGATAGATAAGATCATAGAGGAGATATAACAATGGAGTGAGCTTTCCCATTGAATCGCCTTCAAAAAAGAGTAACCATCATCGGTATGGGCTCCTGGCGGCGATTGGCGCGTTATCGCTTTATTGGCAGTTTCAAAACTAATAAGAGGTCATAAAATGATTTTAAAAATTTCGTGATAGTTTTGTAGTGATTATGCAGAAACTCTAAATATTTTTATTGTAGTTTTTTTCTAATTTACTAACTTTTAAAAGTGGAGATATATTGAATAAAAGGCGCAAGTTCAGAGGTGCGGATGATTGGCGAATTTTGGCTATTTGACGCCATATTTAGAAGCCAAATGACTCTTTTAACATTAGTTAGGGTTACCATATTAGTCATGTTTACTGCTAAAAACTTGGCGCATCCGCACCTCTGAACTTGCGCCGAAAAAAATAGGTCTTGACCTTACATTGGATGTTTTATTTTATTGTGTGTAATTAAGAATCATTATATTCCATTTTAGTGTTTTACTTAGAATTCAAATGTTTATAATTTTTGAGAAAAGTATTTTACCTCTCTAAAATCGTTTTTGCATTTTCAAAAATATTAACAAAATTTTTCAATATCAGTGATAGGGGCTAAAAATTAAGCATAAACTGAATGTGCACAGCCCACAAGGATAATTTTATTAAAGATATTTTAGAGGAGGAGTTGGAATGAAGACCATTTTCTCTTTGCTCTTTTCATTCTGTGTTTTTTTATTTGCTCCTCGATATAGTGCTGCAGTTTATTTTAGATGAAACCCAAAGAGCAAAGAGAGCGAATTAGTATTTCTTGATGTCCAGACAAAAATCGCGAAAGTGATTCCTTTCATGCAATTATGATTTCATGCACTTTCTTGCCACCCTAAAGGAATTTTTCTTTAAATTTGAGAATAAATGCCAGCTTAGTCTAAAAAATGGCTACTAAATACCAAATGTAAGATGAAAGTTGCATGTATTTTCACATTTAATAATTTCTTAAGTTTGAAACATTAAATAAAGGAAATTTTTTATAAATATTACATCAAATACATCCAATTTTAGTTAACTTAAATTAAAAATTAATAAATGAGTTGTATAGCAAGCTTTTTTAAAGGAAAGTTTTAAAGCCAGAAAATAAAAAGATGATTGAACTGTTCCATTCATCCTTACAGCTCTTGTCTTATTCATTCTCATACCTACTTATTTCTAGAAAACTTAAAATAAGCTTAGAAAATAACCATAAATGTTTACCATATAAATTATAAAATATACTTACAAGTAATATTTAATGTAGAGTAAAAATTTCAGCTTTAGTTCATTTTTTAAATTAAATTTAAAGAAAGAAGACTAAATATTTATTTTTGGTGTAAGAAAAAACATTTAGTAGTCCTGTTAACACAATAATGGAAGCTGGTGTTAATACAATTTATTAAATGGTGTAGAAATCACTATATTCTGCTTGGAATATAAAACATTTAAAGTGAAGTTAATACATAAAAAATTTAAAGGTCCCATTCTTCCCCCAATCTCCCCTACTGTATTTTCTCATGTGCTACATTCTTTTGATGCTGAAATAATAAAATATAATTGAAACACAATTTTTATTAAAATGTAACAGGAAATTTTAGTAAAAAGTCAATCAAATAAGAAGTTAACATTTTTACAATTTAAAATACACATTTCAAGTTTTCAAAAATGTTAAGGTTCTTGAAGTACAATATCAATCGAAAATCAAAGAAAAGAGAACTTCCCTCATCACTAGACAAAATATGTCTAATTTTCTATCTCGTTTGGGAGTTCAAACAAATTCTACCCCTCTGGGGACATTTGAAAGTAAAATTAAAATTTTTACTGTAACTAAATTAGGTGACAAAGAAAAAAAATTCACAAGAACCTTGATTAAAAATTTAAACCAAAAAAATTAATTAGAGTATCCAAATTCTGAACACTTGAATACAGTTCGTTTTTTCAAGTAAAGCTAAGAACTTTTGTTATAATCCAAAATCATGCAAGACTATATTAGTAAAAATCTAAGTTAGTACAAATCTGAATGGACGCAGAAGTAATTAAAATGCATGGTAATTTTACATTCTGTAATATCCTTAAAGAAATGTTATGGTAGTAAAAATATGCAAGATTGTCAAAGTTGGGCATATGCAATATTATGTTAGACTTCAATAACAAAATGTTATATCTCCAACTTCTAATTTAAATTACTAAATTATATAATCAAAACCTAAATCCTTACAAAGAATATTCATAAAAAAATCCCTGAAATTATTTACAATATGTATAAGAGAGTAGGGCAGATTTTACATCTTTTTTAATACTACAATTTACACTTACCAAAAGTGTAGCTTGTAAAAATTAAAAAGTATATTCTAGGAACTAAATCTTTAAAAAACCAACTCTCAAATTACAAAGATTTAGCAATAAAAAAGCACAAAAATTTGTCATTTATAAACAGTATCTCCAAATCTAGTAGTTATTTACATTTAGTTGGTACCTTTTGATTTAAACATAGTATGGATTGTCACTATTTGATGGTCACTGTCCTCGGAAGAATATTTTTATATAGATTACAAAATACAGTATAACTTTACTTCAAAACAATTTAGCAGATGATGAATTTATTAATTTCCATCTTTCAGAATGGTTATTTTCCTCAAAAGATAACTCAGAATTAATAGAAAAATTTTAAGATGACTTCTTCACTACTTGACAGTAATTCTTCAAATACACGCCATCAATGAAGTTAGTATATAATTTTACAAACACAGTTTGCTCTCTTCAATATTTCTTTCATGTATTCACAAAGAACAGCATTAATATATGAAATAAAAAATAATTATTAGCATGTGATCACATAAAATGTAAATAATTACGAGAAAAAATTAACAGTTATTTTTACTGTTTAAAGACACATTGAAGTGTTTATAATTCGTATTCCCATTAATTTTTTTTATTTCATTATAAATTTCTTAATTTAATTAAAATCCAATTCAATTTAAAACAAAAAACCTTCTTGCTCAAAAAAATTATTATGTTGTTAAATGGAAAACGAGAGAAAATATGGGATTTCCTAATGCAAGAGAAAATGCGTAATTAAGCTGAATAAGAACAAGCAAAATACTTAAAAAAAGACATATTCAATCAAAAATTACAAGTTATTCGTAATTTATAATCTGGGCAAAATATAATGTTATAGGAATTTAAAGCACGAACAATATCGTATTTCTTACAACTGAAATAAATATGAAAAAGCTTAATTGAGAACTGAGAAGCAAAGTAAACAAAGCTAACAAACATATAAAAAGTTTAGTAATATAACTTTCACTGAATTAAAAAAATATTGAATATTTACCTTCTTAATTCCAATCTTGAATTGACTTTGCAAGTCTATTCAGAATTCTTGATCTGAAACTGATTTCAACTAAAAATAAAAAGAAAAGCTCGCCGTCGATTTGAGTAACATGGAAAAAAATGGCGACGGCGGCAAATTTCGAGCTCAAGTGGATTGGCGAGCGGTTGGGCGGCGGCGGTGTGACGTATTGGCGGCGGATGTGACGTTTTGGCGGCGGATGTGACGTTTTCCCATTGCCTTAATGTTAAACGATGTTTGCCACTGTTAAGGTTTGCCATTGCTCACTCCACTGTTATATCTCCTCTATGTATAAGATAGATAGATTTCGACGATAAGGAGATGTTTACGTTTCCGTAAACGAAGCTATTCATGTGATTGTCAGTCAGATTTATTTTCAAAACATTACGATTAATCTTTACCTATTTATGAGAAATATAGGATTGGCAAGAAAATAGAAATATAATCTACTTCAAGGATATAATTAAATGTGTTTACACAAACATCCTAAAAATAACGAATGCACAAGGTCTGTCGGGAAAGAAAGAGATTGATGCCATACAATATAATTTCAAGATATATTTACCCATAATACAGTTAAAAGTCTCAAATGGCATCCAAGCGCCCCAATACATCCTTAACGCAGTCCCACTTTAGAAAAAAGAATAACTGCCTTATTTAATTTTTTATAATATATTACGTAATAGCATTGATTGTTCTTTAGGCTAAGAGCGCACTAGAGACTTCTGTCGCGGCGACTATAAACACTAGGTCACTCGAGAGCAATGCATTTCTATGGAGAGATTCTTGGCAATCGGCCAAGAGTCTCGACGCTTGTGTGCGCGCTCTAACTTCTTGCAATAGCCGGGGTGATAGTTTTGTCTCTGTCACCGTGACAAAAGTATCTAGTGCGCGCTTAGCCTTATAGTTCTTCATGAATTTAGTTTCACTGTTGCACAATACTACACTAGAAATGAAACCTTCCTTGATACCGTTTTATCCAAAAATTATTTTAATCAATCAACCTTTAATACAATTCATTAAATTGGTCAATAATCTTCCCAACACCGATACGTTTTTGATAACTTCCTAAAAATAAAAAGTGATTTGGCTGAATTTTACGCGTAATTTTAGTCAGTGTTTCTATATATATTGCAAGATATTTGTATTTAATTTGTGTTTCTGTATGTTGTCATGTCTTTTCAATTTTGTATTTCACTTCACCATGTAAATGGATATACTTATCTGTATGGTTGAATAAATGTTTATTTATTTATTTTTTTTTAATAATAATAATAATAACTTTATTAGACATTCATTATACAAACACAGAAAAGTAAGACAATGTGATTCGCCAAGGGGAAGAAACTTCCCGTACAGGCGAAAAAGAAATTATATGGACAAATGACATATTACAAATTACAACACAAACATAAAACTGTAAAAAAATAGCTAAATAAAGATGGCAGCAAGCTGGTAAACCATTAACAAAAATATGCTTCATTGAAGTGAAAAATATAAATCCAGGTCGTCGATATTAATTATTAACTCAAATAAATTTATTTTACGATTTTAATATGCACTGTATCTATGTCAAGAAGTCCCTAAATAGCGGTCAGTTTGAGTGGAAAAATTTTATTACGGTTAAACATTTTTCCGATTAAATCTCTGCTTAATTATACTTATAGTAAAATTTGTTCACTACATTTAAAGCCGTCTGTATACGAAGGGTAAACTCAACAGAAGGTAGTTAAGTGAACACCCGTTAGAAAATTTATAATTGTTGAGTTGCCACCAATCGGACGACTCTATATCAAGTAAGCATACACACGGATATTTTGTACAATAATATCCACAAGTTGTGAACAAGCTTTTTTTAAGTGAGCTATTTCGAGCATATTAATTAAATAAGTATTCAACTACTCTCATTGAGATCGAAACAGAAAGAACCAATAAGTGGCCGCCTTGATCGATTATTATTTAACCGGCACGAGTACCTTGTCCAAGAATAGCCTATTTGCATTAGAATAGCAACCTGTATGGGTGGGGCCGGCCATCAGAGTGACATCAGGCGAGTTGACCCAAGCTCATTAATTCTCGTCGAAACTAAGAAAAGCTGCGGAGAAGTGAGTCTTAAGTAAAGAGAGGGAGTAGAATAATGGGAAAAAGACGTTGTGGATGAAAGAATATACTAAATGAGTTGAATTTAAGTTGTTTGAGCACAAAATTAATTCACCACTGTGGTTATTGAGTTCAGGGGAAATGGGCATTTTAAAGAGTGTTTAATATTTGAAGACTGGACACAAGCTAAGTTCGCTGGTAAGTAAGCTGGAAAACAAGCTAAGAATCAGAAATAAAAAATATGAGTTAAACCGGAAAAACCAATCTAAGTACCATAGCCAACAACCTGGTAAGTCGGCTTAGCGCAACAACAATTATTATTAGTAGTTCAAAATTAGCCCGAAAATGACTTATAGGTATATTCCTATGAAGAATCAAACTTAACCAATCAAAAACAGAAAATTTACTTTTTCGCACTTAGATCGCATATTTGAAGTCCAGTCTTCATTTTAAATTTTTTGCTCGCTCGGTATAAAAAAAACCTATAGAATATTTGGAATATAAATTGCGATAGTCAGTTATTTAGTGGCAGAAATATAATGTAGTCTTCGAGACTACACATACAATAAGGAATATCAAAAACTGTGGTGTAGAGTGTAGAGAGTTGGATTTAGAAACTACAATTTACGAAAATTTAAAGAATCTTTTAATTTTAAGTAAAAATATATCGAACACTATTATAAGGCACGTTAAGAACATATACACAGTGTTCCAGTTTTATAAATCTAAAGGCCAATCCAATAGCAAAAAGCAAGACCCAATCACTTACGAACCCCTTCCAACTCTTCAGAACTTCAAACCAAGAGAGTAGAACTATGGGAAGATTATCACCACAGCCAACTTAACGCTAGAAAGACCCAGAACCCCGCAAGTTTCAATGAATACGTTATAAAGGCGGCAAGCGGTGTCTCCAATCAGCTTTGCCGCTTAAGAGGCACAGAGAGCGCCAGAGACTCGTGAAATAATGCATTTCTTGAGGCACACAGCCCCGCCAAACTCCGTCATGGGCGCAGCGAATAAATATTTCAGACGATCGCGGCGGGGGCTTCAAAAACCGAGAACCTACGGAATACATATTCAGGAGTGGCAAAATGGCGAAACAGAGAAAGGATAAATCGCTGGGAAAAGGAATTCTTATTTTGAGGGTGATGGATTTTTTGTCGTGAAGTTTGGATTTGGATGTACTTTCAGTTGGGAAGTGTATTCTTCAAGGGTTAAGTATTTTGATTTTGAGAGAATGCGTTGTTCTCGTTAGGTTATGGTTAGAATAGCACCCGTTAGGAGGATATGCCCTTTTAGCCCCTTAACTCCCGCATTAATTTCGAGAAAATTGTCATAAAAGTGCTTTCTTCAATCGAAAATAGCCTATAATAGCATAATAGAAATAAAATAAGCCTGTAAACATTATATGGCTTCATTTTTATTTTTTAAACTCTTAAAGAACATTTATTATTTATTACCCGCAACACGGCTCTCACACATGGGTGAGAAACGATAGTAGAAACAAAGCAAACGTCCAACATGTTGCTGAGGAACGAAGAGGTTTATAAGTAGACATTTTACAGAATAGAATAAAGGAATGTTGTAGTTAGAGTATTTTCACCCGATACCCATGAAAATTTTCAATTAAAAGAATAAAATACAAAATTATTTACAATATATTATAAATACAAAATAATTAAATTTAACTAAATTTTACATAAAGTTTTGCAACACAAATTTACTATAGTTAAATTTAGAAATACGAATAAATGCATCTAAATTTTAAGTAGATAACATAATTAAAGATATTTTAATAAATACTTTACTTAAAAATTATTTTTTCATTTATATTAAATACATTTTTATAAAGTTATATAATTTAATTAACAAAATTATTATTCATGCAACAAATTTTAAAACTTATAAATTTAATTTACTTGTATTGTATTGTATTCTTTTTACAATCTATAAAGCGGTAAATTTAAGACTCATGAAATATCTCAGTTGAAGATTTGTAAAAATAAGATTTGACGGTTAGAAAATTTTGGTTTTATTCAAAATATTCTAAATTAGGATAACTCACAATTCCTTAAGAAAATTTTAAAAATTATAATTTGTCTGAGCAGACAAAATGGATTTAATAATACAGCATAAAATTTTGTAAAAAAGATTATTCTGCCTTAGATAAATTTAAAACATTGTTATCATAATAAAACATCATCGGAACGTAATGTTTTAAAGAAGAGATTAAATAATGAAACATTTTCCAAATTCTATGAAAAATATTTTTCATTACTTTAAAAGCTTTTCAAAGCCTCCGTCTAAAATTATATCACTACGTGTGAAAAATTTGTTCTGGAAAAGTGAAAGAAAGAGTAACTAGTTTTCTGGGAATTATATAGAGAGAATGTGATTAAAATAATAAAAATCAATCTATGGGAAAAATTTTTCTAGAAATATTTAAAAGTAAAATCAATTGTGTGGCAGATAGAAATCATTAAAGCAAAAAAAGTAACGTAATAAAAACCCTTACACGAATTAAATTCTTACCATCACTACATCAGTACTTTAATTTAATGAACATATCTATTACATTAGTAAATAATAATTTTAAAAAAGGTATTTTAAAATACCTTGTCATATTTCAACGGAAAAGACAAGATATTAGACAAGATAAAAGCTTTATTATTTCAAACATGTTGCAATTATAGGTATATTAAAATATATGTAAACAAAATAATTTTAAATCATTCAATTTGTACATTATAATTATCCAAATAAACAATACGAACTATTTATGGGAGAATAACATTTTCTCAACCGCTTAAGTTATCAAACACTCCTCATCATTTTTAGACATTCATTTAGAAAGGGGCCGTTCAAAATCATCTAAGGGGGTTGCTATTTGTTTACTTTTGCTGAAAAAGGGGGACAGAGTACGAGTGATGCTTATGTTTGACATTTAAAACACGTATTTTCGAAATTCTCGAGCAAAAATAATGTCTTTTTAAAATGTCAATTTAAAAATTACTTGTTAGGAAATTAGCATACCTCCCTGGCTTCAAACCAAGCTAGTGTTTCATTAAAAAATTAAGTTCTGCATTTTTAAAATTAGGTATTAAAAGAATAAAGGTGGGGTGCAAAATAAATGGTGGGGGTTTGGCTGTTGCTTATAAAAGTAATAAGATGCAGTTAACGATTTGCTTATTTTTGCTGCATCGGGGGAATGAAGGGTAAAATTTGTCTAATTCAGCTAACGCAATATTTGAACGGCCTCACAGACATACAGAAATCATAACTCGAAAATATTTTCTCAAGGCACGGATTAATCCTCCTTTGCATGCCGAAAGTAATCTGCGTCCACCGGGTCTAAAAGCAAACATTTCCAAAAGGAAGTCCGGAGATTCGTTAATATTTAGCAAGGGAGCCCCGCGGACTTTTCTATAAGGAGGTCCTAATCCCTCCCTTCCACGGACGGGAAGAATGGAGAACGCGAAGTTGTCTCATTGGATTCGAATCCAAGTTTAAATGCCTACAAAGGGATTTCGTGATCCTCTTAGGAATATATCTTCGGAAATGGAGAGGAGGGAAAACTTTTGTCTTCCCTAGGGGAAGTGCTGGAATCTTTAAGAGTATACGAATGAACAAAATTCGAGCGGATGGAATAAGCCCGGATTGTAATTAATGGGGAAATAAGGATATTTTTATGTTGAGTTGATTTGGTTAAGATATATGGGCGTGATATATTCTTTATATATGAAGGGGAAAATTAATAAAAATTGCTGATTTTTTTACAATAGAGCTTAGTTTTATAGAAGATCAATTGGATGTTTATGCTTTTTTTTCAGTTTCGTTTACATGTAGGAATTATCCAAAACATGTAGGAATTATTGTTACTTTCGGGTACATTATATATGTGTCTATCTAGAGTTAATCTATCTAGTGAGTGTATCTAGAGATGAGTTGGTTAAATTTGGGGGTTATGTTAGCGCATAATACCTCAATTCAATTCCGTGTTGAAATTGTGCACACTTAATAATGATAAAGAGAAACTGATTCTGTAGTATTATACACTCCATTGAAGAATATTAGGTTCAATTCCGTTATAGTTCCCGCTATATATCGACAATATCTTTTGAACGCCATATGTTCAAATATCGAGATATTTTTTCGTTTCTTAATGATAAACTGAAGAGTTATTGTGATCTACATAAACATTTTAATCCATGAATTTGAAATTATTTAACAGGTTTTCGACTTCTTGGTGTCCAAATAGAGCATGGCTGCATATAGCGGGAACTCTAACGGAATTGAACCGAATATTATAAGGTACTTCATTTGTAATAAAACAAAATAACAGTTTGAATACTTTAAAACCAGTGTAGAATACAGAAAGAAAGGAGATAATTTTTAAACCTGTAGAGGTATCATATATGTGGGGGTTTTGTCATTAAGTTATTACCCTAGCCCTAGAACCACAGCTCATACCAACTATGTAAAACTTACGTAACTTCTACTATAGCAGAAAAACGAAATTTGGCCATAGATGACAAAATCCAAACAAACGTTTGTGCTGTTTCGTTAATGATTTATCATAAGTGTTCATCAAAGCATGATGCTTAAAGTGTTGTGTAAATTAATATGTTTAAAGTGTTCATCAAAGCATGATTGATCCTTTCCAATAACTAACTCAACGGCTCACGAACAACGAATAAACGACTCACTAACAAGTTTTAAAAGTAATATACCTGACGACAGCACCATCCTAAAATCCCCCACCATTGTGGTTCCCTCACTCTTTCAAACTTTAATCCTTTAATATTAAGCCGCCCAGAATTCTCCATATGATTCAATGACAATCTCGGGCGGCTTAGGATTTAAAGTTTGACAAAACAATCACTTCTCAACTTCTCAAATAACAGAAACGATCAATAACCACCACTTCATTTCGCAACACAAAGTAAACATCCGGCTCACCCAATCCACTAAACAAACCGCACCTACTACTACCGAAAACGCGTCCATTCAACCCCATGGTCAACGAATTAATCAGCAGCACATCCGCGGAATTATTGATGGCACCGGCCCACGACGACACTTCCCCGGCCGCAATCCATCAGGGACGCACCGGACCTCGAGCCAGGGATTAAAACAAGTCCCATCTCCTCTTAATTTGATGGGGATCTGATTCACGGGGTTTCCAATTAGATGGTATAATGCTGCAGGTCCGATCCATTACAAAACCGATCCGGGTACTTTGGTTTAATAACCGTATATATTCATTTTTTTTACAGTGAGTGAGTGAGTGAATCGATTTTAAGAGATGGATCGAGTTCTAATAGGATGGATGGATGGAGTGAAGGGGAAGGTTAACGGATAATCAAGCAGCCATTAGCTTAATGTTCAATTATGTCCATTGTGGCGTGATGGTCTAATTTCTAATTACAGTGCTACATATAGATTAACGAGCAGTGGTGTTTAATGACCACCTATGGAATTCAACAAGCGAATGTCGTAACGGTAATAAATGGCATAAAGCAGTTGTAGTATGTACTACTACCGTACTACTTTTTTTACATTTTAGGTTTTGAAATTCGAAGTGATATTTTTTAATTTAAAGTGAATTCATTTACAAGGGCGAATCGAGGGGGAGGGGCTATGGAGCGGCAGCCCCGTCAAAGAATTACAAAATTTCTTTCAAATATAGTACAAATTGTGAGAAAACTCCAGCTCTAAAGCGTCGCCTTCAGCCATGGAACGGTTTCGCCCTTGTTTGGACTCATCAGCACGGCATAGGAAGGCAATGCAAGAGAGCGGAGGGAGAGCTTTTAGTCTAGCCGACTATAACGGAAAAAGTGGTGACCATTGGTAAGTCCTCAACTATCTGCCGGAATAAACTGTAAATTCCTAAGAACAGATTTAATTCCCGAAAGGCAAGGTATGAAAAGAAGAGTTCTTCACCAGTACCTCTGGTTAGAGGAGTGTGTGATTATTTTCTCACATACTCCTCTAACCAGAGGTACTGGCGAAGAACTCTTCTTTTCATAGTACAAATTCCTTCATTATTTAAATTCTTTAAACAAGGTAATGATAGAGATATTATTATGTTACTTTTAAGAGACATACTTTAAAATTTGAAAATTAAATCATCTTTAAATGAGGATGTCGTGGCAATATACATAGTTTTAGTACCTCAGCCCCTCCCCAGACAAAGTCCTTGATTCGGCTATTGCTTATTAACCAATAAAAAACATTGCCACTTGTAAACATCAAATAACGAATTATGGAAGAAATTCCTATGGCTAAAAATACTTAACAGATAAAATTCAATCATCGTAAATTAATATTAAAATTAATATTGAGCAGAACTTCAGAAGTAGTAGTAAGAGAACCTTCAATATGAAGACAAAGGTAAAATAACTCATTAGTATCCTTTCATCAAAGTGATCTACAAACACATCTTCACACAACGTAATAGTACTTTTATCCACCCTTTTAGTCTGGCTCAGCACTGAATTAGTGAACGAATTTGGGGACGAAAAAAAGGGAATACGCTGCCAGAAGTAATTACGAAGACAAGAATTTCGGAGAGTCTTCCTAAAGAAACGGCGCAGCGGTGACGCTTGACAGAATGACGTCCAATAATAATCCATTAGAACTCACGGAAAATCGTACAGACCTCATTTCTTCAAGAAAAGCATATCAGCAGCGGTCATCAAACGGCACCAAATAAAAACAATGATGTTCCCACAAAGAAGATGCCATTCAGAAAAAGAGAATAAGCCCCCACACAAGTTTTCTAACTATTCTCATTAAGGCTCGCTCGCTAGATAAGTTGGTTTTCTTAGTAACGAGTGCAATCCCGCTTTCCAAAACGCAAAGGAAATCATCGGGAAAGGGTTTCTGCTCCAAAATGGAAAATGACTGAAAACAGAATTCGGAACGTTATGATGGCAGCGCCATTTCGAAAGAGGAAAATCGCCGTTTGTATCTTGAACTAAAAAAATTGTTTGTTTCCGTAGCGCGTACCATTATCATCGGAATGTACGATGTAAAATAAATGGGATTTCGGATTGATTCTAAGGTAATGTGATGTCAAAATTATTGAAGATGACAGGTAAGGAAGCAAAAATGCGTTCTAGCGCTTTCGGGCTCTGTTTATATCTTTACTGATAACATCGAGTAAGGAAATACCATTAGCGGTAATGTTGGAAAGGATAATATTGGCTATGGAGATATAACCCAGGTAGCACAAAAATATTGGCCAACTGCGTGCGAATACTGGCCAATATCGCGAACATCGTATAATATCGGACATCGTAATAACGATATTGGCCAGTATTTTTTGGCATTGTGTAATTTTTCATAATTAGGAACACATTAAAACCAATTTTAATTACATGTTATAAGTGAAAAATAAGTGTAAAAATTGAAAACTAGGCTTTTTACCCTAATTTTGACAAAAATACGAAACTAATGTCAGAGAAAGGATTTTGACAAATACTGGCCAATATCGTAAATTAAATATCGCTGTGATGATATTGGCCGTTATTATACGGTGATGGGGGACCAATGTTAGAAAAAGAAGATAAATATGTCGTAGAAATGATATTGGCCGATGTTCGGCAGCATTGTAAACTCATTGCCGTAGAAATGGTATTGGCCGATATTCGGCAGTGTTATCAAATCATTTTGTCGTAGATACAATATTGGCTGATGATGAATAACTTTATTTTAAAGAAGCAAAATTGTACATTATGGTTTTCTTAAATAGCGTCATATAAATGCCAATTTTGGACCCGAGAAAATTTATAATTTTTGAACTAGCAAAAATATTTTTTCAAAATATTTTAGGACTTAATATTGCTCTATTTAGCTTTTAGCAACATTTTTTTTAATAAAGTGTTATCTTTACTTTTCTTTAATATCACTGTTCACCCCCTCACTTAAAAAATTAAGGGGTGAAATATCCTTCTATCTCTTTCAATGTACAGGTCAACTTTAAATTATTTGAACTTAAAAAATTACACTTAAAAGTTATTTTTTAAAACTAACTCGGGTAGCACATTAACACCGGAACACATATTTTCGATGATATTAGCCTTTATGAAAACTACCCCCTCTTCAATACCGTCTGATACCGTCTAACATCGTAGAGCACTGATAGGTGTTTGAATTTTTGGAATTCGTCTTTTCTGACATCTATCGATGTTATCCGACATTCCTGTTGTAAAAAAAGGAAATTTGCTAAGGTAATGTCGGAGAACTGGCATTATCCGGCATCAGATAATGATGTACAATCAAAGTCAGAAAAACAATACTTGCTGATATTGGATGTCGTCTTAAATTTGGAGTTGATTAAAAATTTATTGAAAATAAGTTTAATTTGCTGTTATTTTGCATGCTAAAAGGGTAATTAAAGGTTTCATAAATTAAAAAAATTTTTACTTGTTCTTGTTTTTAAATATTAAAATAAGTATAATCTGAAATTTAAAATTAGTGTTTAACAATAAGGTAAAAGGTTGCATTCTACAATTTGAGAGTTTTCTGAGAGTCGGAAAATTTATGTAAGTTAGTTTTCCTCGTTTTAATTAATATCATTAATAACATTTTTAAATTAATATTCCATTATGTAATTTAGCAAATCGCTCAAAATCCAACTAAATTATCTTTCACAGGGTCGCCAACCTTTGATTTTTCATTACATTCCCATAAGCTCTCAGAATCTGGAATTTCGTTAATTTACAACAAAAATTGGGGTCCCTGGACCCGTGCGTATATCGCACTAAAGTCGCGATTTTTACCGAAATCGAAAAACGTTATCGAGCTTTTGACCTTAAAATCTTAAAATTTACCCCGCCATATACCTCAAATTCGATTTTGGTGAAAATCAGTTGGTAATTAAGACAGTAATTTGATTTTTTTTTAAAGTTCAGATTTTGACGGAAAAACACAAGTCCAAAGAATGCTTATAAATCCGAAAATATTATTATTAATTTTTTCTAAATTTTTTCTATTGTAACTAATTGTTATGGCAAAGTTTTTCCAAAATTACAGGTTCCCATGGTGATTTTTACGTCATCCAGGATTTCTAGAACTAGGCTGAGGCTTTCTTAAACTTAATGCCAAACACTCAATTTTTCGGGGCAAGTCATGTCAGTAGACTTTCAGAAAAATTTTTATTCCACCCCAAGTGCCGTACACGGATAAATCGCGAATTTTTCACAGATTACGAATATATAAATTATTAAGGTGTGGGGAACTTATTTCGGGAGTTTTTCCTGAAAAACATATCTTTTTAAACTGCGTTTTTCCCGGATTGCACCCGAACCATTTGCTCCAGGCGTCTGAAATTTTGGTATTTATGCACCCTAAAATTAAGAAATCGAACCCTGTATTTCATTAGGGGGTTAGTCAAAATTAAAACTCCTACTTTTTTCCCGCCAAAACTCTCCCGGACCATTGGATCATTTTCCAGGACGCTCCGGATAGTGCAGTAACACTTTTCTGGAACAATTCGGTCCCAAAAACTTGAATTTTGTAATATTTAAGCTCTATCTTTCTTGGTTCAAGAGGAATTTACAAAAAACATCATTTTTTGACCATTTTAGCCATTTTTTTCCATATCGCTTTGATTATAAAAAAAGCACACTAATTTAACTTTGATCCTATTATGAATTTCTTTTAACGATTTTTTAATGTTTCTTTTATTTCATAAGCTAGAAGAATCTATTCACCGAATTTCAGTTATGATTCATTATTATAAAAATAATTTGTGGGAATAAATATTCCTTAAAAAAATTGAAGTGAAATGCAGAAGAAAGCGGCTGATGCTAGCAAGCACATGGCTTGAAACTGCAGACGCCGTGTCATTTGATGGCGATGAATTTGGTAAGTAATGAATTTTCTAAATTTAGCTATTTTAAATTGTTTAAATTAACACATTAAGTGTTTATTTTTACAGGGTGCACTGCCCAGTAGTTAATCATCCAATTTGAGCATTTAATGTTCTGGTCAGATGGTATCTTTAATAAAAACAAAGTCGTCCTCAAAGCATTGCTATCAGTATACATGTTCAATCTTATTTCATCCAGCATAATTTTTATTTTAATGTCTTATTTATTTTCACATAACATATCATAATGTTGGTTTTAAGTAAATGTAAATTAATTATTTAAAAAAACATGATAATGAGAAAAGGCATGCAGCGAGGACGGGATATTTGGGTTTTGATCCAAGGGACCGTCATGTATGTGTACTGTAACTAAATTATGAGTATGATGATTCCTCTTAAATGACATTTTAAATTACCCATAACCTAATAACATCAAACACACTGATAGTTGAGATGTTTTAATTTTGATATTTCGTCATTGGTGAATTGGTGATTATTTATTAGACAACTTTTTGATTGGGCTCGGGTCTCTAATGAAATTATCTTCTTTCGTTTTTAATTGGTAAATCTTGTAATGGCTCGTATTTTACTCTATTATTTCTATTATGCTTATGTGATGATATTTTAAAACCATTTTACAGTGGCATAAATGCCCCTTGTGAAAAATAAAACATCAAGTGACAGAGTTAAATATACCTACTAGTTAAAATTTGGAACATTAAGCTGGTCTAGACTGTTCGATTCTTTAAGCTTTTTTAGAATGTTTTTAGTTTTTAAGGGTCAGAGCAAGAGTGAGTAAACGCAAAATTTTCTGAACAAGCCAAATAATTTTGAAATAGTCTTTTTGGTACAGCTGGGATAAGCGTCGACCAGCCGCCATGTTTACCCACAGCTCAAATGATGACACACAACAATATAGATCTAATTTGAGCTGTGAGTAGACATGGCGGCTTGTCGACGCTTATCCCAGCTGTACCGTCTTTTTTTTCCTTGACCAGTGTTGCCCTATGTGGGGCTCACACCCCACCAAGGGGCAATTTCACTTTCTAGGGGGCAATCATGGGCGGATTTAGATGGTGAACCCTGGGAGTGCCAACTGGGAAACTTGGGGGTGCAAGCTGCCCCTGATGACTTTGAAAACATGATTTTCCCAATAAAAATGGAATTTTCTCAAAAAGTTGGGGGTTCGTTGCACCCCCTTAAATCCGCCCATGGGGGCAATAAGAAAATTTTCAACCAAATTTTCCCTTACAGATGTTTGGAAATCTTAATTCCTCTGTATTATTTATTTATTATTTCTGTATAATCTTGGTTATTGCTGTTTTGCTTCGAGTTAAAACTGTAACTTTACCTGTAATTCTGTGACTATATATGTTATTTTGTCAGAATGTTGGAATTAGCTGACGAAGGGGATCTAGATCTAAGCGTCCCCGAAACACTGTACTTTCAAATTTTTAAACTTTAAGATGTGCAATAAAATAAACGTTGTTTTTCTCTGAACTCTGCATATCCTTGCACGGTGGATTCTTTTACTCACATCAGTGAGTGCTCAGTATTATTTTGATATATTAACAATGTAGAATTGAATGCCATCTATATTTTCACTAAAAAAATTTATACATTTTTTGCAGTTCAGAACAGTTGTTGTTTTTAATCTCCCTTTGGTCTGACGGAGTCAGACCAAATCGATGAAGCCGAAGGTGTCGTTCCAGTCCAATCCCAGGCAGCTCAAGATAGGCTGAGGTGATCATGTCGGGACTGAGCAGCTTCTCGGAGGACTCTATCCTTTAATGAAGTAAGTATATCTATTTATAGAACCTCTTTCCTTACAATGACCCTCCGATAGTCTTCTCTTTCTTTAGTGTGTGTAGATTAAAATGACCATGTTTTAGTCCCAAGCCAGGGTTTCTCAAACTTTTTTTTATGAACATAATCTAAGGCGACCCACCTCATCTTTAGTTAAGAATTTTTTTTAAGGGCAGATAATTCAAATTATTAATGTTTCTCAACCTTTGTTAGGGGACATCCATAAATTACGTGAGGTCAAAACGAGGGGAGGGGTTTGGAAAAATCTCACCAAAGGGGGAGGGGGGTCGATTAAAATCTCACATCAACTTTTTAAGTTAGAAATTATACAATTTTCTTAAATATGAAAAAGGAATAATACCCACAGATACGATACTGGGGTGATTTTTAGGCGGAATAATGTCCTTTTCCCCAACATCATTAATAATGGAAAAGTTTTAAGTGCTGTGAAGCACAAAATGCAAACAAATAGGATAGAAAATTATTTTTAAAAATTGTAGGTAAATCTCACGTGGGGGGGTCCAGATTTTGAAAAAAACACCTCACGTAATTTATGGATGTCCCCTTATTACTTTTTTTTACACCCAACAAGACTGCAGGGCTCACAAGGTTTACAGGACATAGGTTTGGTTCTCAAGTATTTTAGTTTTAATTGTTATTTTGTTAAAGTTTTGTCTGGCAATATTAGTGATGTAAAGTGAGAATATTCTCATAGAACGAGAATATTCTGAGAAGAATTTTCTCTGAGAACTAGAATTTTCTAAAAAATATTCTCCAGAGGCGAGAATTTTGAGTATTTTTTGATAGATAAATGGAGATAATTGAAAAAAAATTCAATATGTTTGATAATATAAAATGGTCAAGTAGGATTAGTGTTAAAAACCTAAAAATAATAACTTTGAAACACCCTTAAAAAGTCCTCTTTTGTTCAGAGAATATTCTCTGAACTGTAATTTCATTGTTTCACCTGATTTTTTTATAAACAAGTAAATTTCAATGAGTAAAAATATTTTTAAAGAGTATTAGAAGCAAGTTTTAATACTCTTATTAAAGAGAAGTCTAAATTATTTCCATATATTGATGAGAAAGTAATAGTAATACCAATAAGCAATAGTTGTCAAACTAAAGAACCTTTTAAATCTGATATTTAGCTAATTTTGATATAACTTTGTAAAACCAGGAAAATAATTTTAAAAGAAAGGGACATCACATTAGAATTATCTATTAAAGATATTTCCAATTTTTTAATATTTATTTTACAGGGAATAATTAATTTATCATGAGAATTTTCTCATAGTAAGCTCAAAAAAGTTCATTCAAAAGTTCACTTTACTTTTTGCTTAAAAAAAAATTATATTTCTAAAAAAATAATTTGGCTAGATTTTTTGTTTGCATAATTTTAATTTCAGATTCATTTATATTTTCCTTCTTGAGAATATTCTCAATAAAATTTGGTATAATGTGTTGATTTGCTCTTGGGAAACACACAGAATTGATCACAGGGTCTAATCATAATTAATGGAACAATATCCACTTTCTAAATTAAGTTTATCCCATGCGTTAAAAATAAAAATATCAAAACTGAGGCATTGCTTGTACAGTATTATTTAATAAATTTTAATCTCCGCCACCGCCAAACTCCTCATGTGAAGTTTCTGTGGTGTTTCATTTGACATTTGGGGGAAAATCTATCATGACTCATGAGAATATTCTCAAAATTACAATTATACAGGGACGCAGAAAATGTTTTTACTTCCAAGATTTCCCCCAATCAATACAAAATTTTTCCAAAATTTAAAAAAGTAATAGATTTTTAAAAAAATCCAATTCATGTTAGCAGGTAACTATTGTTAAAGCAAAACGATAGGGAATCTTAGATGTGAGGTTAAAATCGCCTTAAATTTTGATTACTGAACTGAATAATACTTTTACACAAAATTTCCCCATGTGACTAAAATTTCCCCGATCCTAGATCGCCGGATTGGACATATTCTGCATCCGTGCAATTATATAGTGAATCTTCAAATTTTTACTTGTGTATAATTGCATCACATCATATTTTCTTCCTAAGAATATTCTCATTAAGATTTTACAAAATTAAATTTATGATGGCTTCTCATTGTATAATCTTTAATATTTTCCTGATTTGAAGTTAATATTATATAACCTGCTAAAGAATTTCTAAAAAAACCTAATTTTAGTAGTTTCTTTAGTTTGTGTAATTAGAATCGGGGGTCGAAAAGTCACGGGATTTCCCCAGTCTCCCCCATATCACGCCGAGCCCACAACTGCCCGAGATTGTCATTGAAACTAACTCGTGTCGCAGCAGCTAATGAAATAATTGGAACACTTTTTTCGTTATAAAAGAAAAACTAATCATTGTAGAAAAATTTTAAACTAAAATGCAATTATTTTTTTCAAAAAGATTGTCGTTTTGTTTTTTAAAAAATTCGAAATAGTTTTATAATTATTAAGATTCAAAGTTTCAATTTAATTTCACACCCTGCCTTAACTTATTAGCAAAAATAAAGCAGAACCGCTTATGTTTTCTTTGTTACTAAGGCGACGAACTTCAAATGACTTCCAACCGCCTATATTAATTACAGACTAAACTCTAGGTCTAGGAGAATTCTCAAGAATATTAGTGATTTAAAAAACATTTTTAATTTTATAATGATGGCTTCTCATTGTATAATCTTTAATATTTACCCGATTTGAAGTTAATATATACATTCTAAAAATTCTGCCCATAAAAAACTTATTTTAGTATGAGAATATTCTTTAAAATTCTTTTCTTTGAGAAAAGATTATTACCAAGAATTTACATCACTAGGCAATATACACTCACTACAAAGTTATGCTTTAGAATTCCTGATTTTGACACTTAAAAATAGTGCATAAATTAGTTTTTCTTAATTATCTCTGAGGGTAATTATTTGCAATTTCATTTAAGGAAAAATCCAAAATTCCTAATTGGCCTGTTTTTAAGAGGTGTTCTACATGTAGTCACTGTTTTAAATAATTTTTTGAATATTTTTATTTCATTTAAATATTTGATTTTTGACATTTTTGAATTATGACAATTTTGACATATAAATTTTTGAATCATTTCATTTAGCCTTTGAAGTTAAGATTAAAAAAATTACTATGTTACCATTTTAAATGGTAAAAGTAATTTTTATATATAGTATGTAAATGATTTACATAAAGTATCCGAGTGAAGAAGGGTTTCTATAATTTTGAGAAAATGTGCTGCTTGAATTATATAATGAACTGACCAGTTGGCTCTGAAGCATTAATAATGCTAATAATAAAAATAATTGTTTTTTGTTGTGCTAGAAGTTTTTGTTCAAGCATTTGATAAGAGCGAAATGCATTTTTTCCTCAAAATCTTATTAGATTTTCTTCCCTTTAGCTGCAGCTGTTCCCATGGACTGACTAACCATCACCTGCAGAAATTTTGATGGGTCGTCTAAGGACTCCAAATTCGCCAATGCCAACCCAGCTGACCCCTCATCACAACTGCAGAGAGATGTCCAGCAGAAGCTTCATTACTGACAGCAACGACAACTTTGATGTCCACTCAAAGACATTCCAACTCATGCAGCAAGGCAAAGCTGTGCTATTCTGGCATCAAAAGTTATGGTGTACTGGTATCACTTCAAGTCCTACATCATCCAGTTTGACAATGGACAAACCTATTGTTATTGACAGCACATTAAAATGGGAAGAGGTTCCCTGGTGTTTCTTCAGCGAGACCGTCAAAAGTCCTCTAACATCTGAGGTCTTAGCAAGGTCCAAACCACTGTCTCTGGACATTCTGACAACTGAGGTGACGTCAGTTTCTGTGCAAGATTGACTTTTTGATTATTGTAAAGGTTCAGTTATTTCAAAATTGAACTAATTTTGGCTACAACCTCTTAATAGCCCCTAAATTTTCTTTTTAGTATTAGAATTTAAAAGGTTGTCCTGAATGTTTATTCAGATCATGTGCTGTAACAATTTTGAAAATAAATATTTAAACATTATGTCCAACCCTGGAAGAAGTATTTATTTAAATAAATTATTGTTTTACTCAATAAAATTGTGAATATTTGCTGCTGTATTTTGATTGTGTTCAAGTATGTAAGTATTGCAAATAGGAAAGAAAATTTGGTCATTTATAGGTGTAATTGGAAGATAAGTTCTGGAGCAGGTATAGTACATTTTTGCTTTTACTGTATATTATCAATTGGAAAAGTGACCTTCTATTCAATGTTTAGTTTTTAATTATTACAGAAGTATCAAATTATAGTATAAGATAAGATTATGTTGTAAAGGGAGCCTGCACCATAAAAAATATTGTAATTATTAACTAAATTTTATGTATGATAATTTTTGAATGTTAAATTTTGTCTAACAACATTCTAATCAATTTACAGAATTTAATAAGCATTTTAAAAAAATCGGTATATATCCAAAAAACGAATCCCTTAATTCTGGCATTGACTGGTGCTGGACGGTATTCCTCCCGCAGTACCGAATGCCTTATAAAATCGGCCAATATCCAAAAAAACGAATCCCTTAATTCTGGCATTGATTGGTGCTGGACGGTATTCCTCCCGCAGTAACGAATGCCTTATAAAATCGTCCAATATCCGAAAAAACGAATCCCTTAATTCTGGCATTGATTGGTGCTGGACGGTATTTCTACCGCAGTAGCGAATGCCTTATAAAATCGGCCAATATCCAAAAAAACGAATCCCTTAATTCTGGCATTGATTGGTGCTGGACGGTATTCCTCCCGCAGTAGCGAATGCCTTATAAAATCGCCCAATATCCGAAAAAACGAATGCCTTAATTCTGGCATTGATTGGTGCTGGACGGTATTCCTACCGCAGTAGCGAATGCCTTATAAAATCGCCCAATATCCAAAAAAACGAATCCCTTAATTCTGGCATTGATTGGTGCTGGACGGTATTCCTACCGCAGTAGCGAATGCCTTATAAAATCGCCCAATATCCGAAAAAACGAATGCCTTAATTCTGGCATTGATTGGTGCTGAACGGTATTCCTACCGCAGTAGCGAATGCCTTATAAAATCGCCCAATATCCGAAAAAACGAATGCCTTAATTCTGGCATTGATTGGTGCTGGACGGTATTCCTACCGCAGTAGCGAATGCTTTATAAAATCGCCCAATATCCGAAAAAACGAATGCCTTAATTCTGGCATTGATTGGTGCTGGACGGTATTTAATAATGTCGAATTCGTAACTGGCCGATATTTATATTTTGGCAAAGGCCGATATTGTAAGAAGAATAATGGCCAATTTCACTTGTCAATACCGTCAGATATCGAAAAAATGAACATCAGAAATCTGACATTGTCCAGTGTTATACGGTATTATCAGGTATCAAAAACTGACATTGGCCGGTATTGCAAAGAGGGCCATTTTGGCAGTGGCCAATATCGCAAAATCGATATTGGCCGGTGTTTCTGTGCTACATGGGAACTTTTGGGTAACAAAAGAAATTCTTACGGTAAACGTTGATGTAGGCAATTTTAAATGTAGGATGTGATGTAGGAAATTTTAGAAACGTTAAGAGATAAAGGTTTTAAAATGGAATGTTGATGTATCTCCTTTGCTTGTCGTTAAATCTCCATTATCATCAAATTTTGATGGTTATGTCATAAAAACTAGGAAAGAATTTTTAACCAGGCCTTAAAAAACAGAAGCTGGCTAGACTATAAAGCTGAAATCAAAATTCAGACATACTTTTTTAAAAATAACCCACTAATAGTCACTTTCTAAATGAGGACTTTTAATTTATACCTGTAGAAACATAAAAAAAATTCTGGAAAGTATAAACTTTCATTACCGACAAAGAGAATACCCAATTGAGAAACAAGACCAATTGATTTATGGTGCGTTAATAACAATTTTTATGTAAACAAGGATAAAAAACGTTATTGGAATGAATTCTTTAACTGTTTTATGAGTCTGAAAACAGCGGGTCTAAATGTATAGAAACGAACTAAAAAAGTTACACCTTTCTTTTAACTGAAAAAGGATAGTTAAAGTTTTCAATGAGGAAGTTGCATGATTTTTTTTTATTTTTTTAATCGATTCCTCTTGCAAAAGTAAGCAACTACCCAAAATTTGAGGCCGATCTAGAAATTTTTTGATTGTCAAAAAAATTAACAAAAATCCCCTTTTTAAAAGCGCGCGAAAACGCCAAGAGTTTGGATGTGACGTCATCTTATACTAAACATTGTTGTAAAGCAATGGAGTTGATGGTATTATTGTTGACGTCATCTTATAGTTTAAACAATAAACGTTTTCAATCACGTGTTTTTTTCTCGACTTTTAAATTAAAATATTTAATAACCTGTACATTTTTTTGAAAAACTGACTAGATATTTCATTTTACAATACAAAAAACCACACGGAACACTTGTTTGTTTTTGAAAATCTGACCCATGCAACTTCCTTATTGTAACACAAGTTAATAATTTTAACTATGCGAAGAAAAGTTGCTAGTCGGTTTCCTTCCTTTAGATTCAGATAGTACCTCTAAAATAATTTATCATAAGTAACGAAGAAGAAGATGGCAGTAAAAGTAATTCTTATATAGGTTCAAATTACTTTAAATGTGATCCATAGATAATATTAACTCTAGCAAAAAAGCAAAACCGAATAAACCGAGAGGTATCGATGTGAAGTATATCGCTTTAGCGTAAATAATATATTAGATTAAGGGTTCAGTATAGTAGGGAGACAAAGCTATAAATAACCCACAGCCAAATCCACCACTACAAGCCTACATCAAATGAGATCTATCCGTTTTGAGCTGACGACTGTTCTAATCCGCTGCCAGATTAGCGACCTAAAACTTGGCCGAACCCACAATCCGATTAGAGTAACCCCTCAGCAGGTCGGCTTAGAGAGCCTCGATTCGCTTGCTTCGACAGTTTCCAAAGAAAGGTGCTGAAACAACCTCGGGAGATCTGGAGGTGATGGCATCATCCAATTCAATTGGAGTTTCTATAATTTAGATTACACGTTTGGATTATCTTAATATTAGGTATGGATCCGAAAGGACGATGATCCGAATGATATTAGATCGAGAGGCACATTTAGAGTTTAATTTACTATACATTGAACAGTTACAGGTATATAAAATATCGAGAAACAAAAGCACAAGAAGGAAACAACAAAAAAAGTAAAAGAGAGAAAAACGAAATAACATTTTTGTAATTTCAATAAAATCAAAGGATCGTCCATGGTATCCAATAATAATTACCTTATATATTTAGTCGAAAGAAATAAGCAGTATGCTTTATCTATTTTTGAATCTCAAACAAAATTAGATAGCATGATTTTGCGCTGTATTTAAATTCGTTACATCGTTATTCAATTAAAGCCTTTTATACAATTTTTTTAAGAAACGATCCAACGAACACTAAGAAAAACGACATTGTTTTTATAAAAAAATATAAAGTAGCACTTATATAGAAGAAAACAGTTTCCAACCATAAGTTTAATTTAAACCCGGGAAAGCCAAGATGTTGGTATCTGTATCGCTTATGCAAGATCTATTCAAAACTTAAAAATTGAAATGAGCAGTATTAATACTCTCAAATTTTTCTTACAGATTTCCAGGAAAGGTTTTTTTTTGAAAATGCAAACCTGCTTAACCTAACTCTTCCCTACTCATTGAACTTAAAAACGAACTATTAGGTGAATATTATTTCTCCACCAGAAAACTCCTCCATACAGAACTCCTCTCAACCTAATCCTTCTTCCAACACAACTCACACAAACATCATAATCTACAACTCCCCTCCGCTAAACATAGAAACCCCGGAAACCGGAAAAAAAGGAAGCTGTCACCCCCGAAAGGCACTCACTCGTAACCCTCGCGACACCGAAGCCGTCCTAATGGAGGCCTCGCCGCCTTCCCCGCGTCTCCCCTGGCAACCGAGGGCACCCACCTGTCAGAAGGGATCAGGCCCCAATTACGGCGGGCTTTCTCGGACGGTTTTGTCTTCAAGAGGAGCGGTATTTCTCCCCGTGCGGTGGCAACGCTGTCGAAAACGGTAAAAATGCAGGGATCTTCTTTGAGAGGGTCGGGAGAGTTCCGAGGACTTAATAAATTTTTAAGACTGAGCAGGTGTTATTGTGGAGGGGAAGATGTTCTGGGGTTCACTGAGATGTAGCTTTAATTACTTTTGCAGGATGTTTCATTTTGTGAAATTGTTTCACAAATTTAGAAACGCTAGTTTTATTCCATTAAAAGTTTGTTAATGTATCGAATAATAACTAAGAGAATTAATTATTGACATATTTTAAAGCTTACTTTTGAAGAACTACAATTTAAAAATTGGACCCTTTAATCCCCTTAAGTTTTTTTCGCCGTGGAAAGTTATTTTTACAAAACGTAATGATCAAGTTTTGAAAGTTAAATTAAATTACTTAACTGCAACAAAATCTTTAATTAAGATGTCTACGTGACACTGACAAAATATAAAATTAGTCAATAGGCAAAGAGATTGTTGTACAGCGTCGATCCACATGCGGTATTCGTAAATCTGTAAAACCAGTTTTGCTGCTAGCGGAGTCATAGCACAGCAAAAACAACTTGCTGGTGAAGAAGTTCACAAGAAGAAAACTTGAGGAAAAACATACTTCACGATGACTTATATATTAACGAATGGCACTTAAATGAATAATTAATTACTCATTTAATATTTTTACGAGGTAGTAAAGAAAAATGGCCATTTTTCAGGTTTGCAGAGAAATTGAAAATAAAAACACGATTATAGCTGTACTGTTCATAGACACGGAAATTAACTAAAGCATATATTAAATACGTTAAAAATTTGAAATATGGACCAATTAAATTTAATACACACGTTACAGTTTTCAAAGCAACATGCAGAAAATTCTTTAAAAAGAAAGATTTTACTTACGAGATTAAAAGGAAAATGTAGAAACAATCATTTTTCTATTTCATTTAGGGCTATTGATTTCAGTTCATGTGTCTCATTCATGAGTTCATGTGTATTTATTGGTCTCTTAGCAAACGAATTAAAAACAAGAACCCCAATAAAATAAAAAGCTTTAAGTTATACTTTTGAGACGACTGCTATGGAGTATTTTAAATTATACGAATCCCTTCTAATTATGTAAATATCAAAGTTCAGAGTTTTGATTCACTTCTTTAAATGTTATAAATCAGCTTTCGAGAGTAAATTAGTACTTCTACACCGAAATCTTAGCTCTCAATAAACTACTAATGAATTACTGAAACCGTCTAATTAAAAGAGTTAATTTGTTTTCATGGGAAAACCTTAAAGCAGTTGCATTCTCGGGGCATTTATCTAGCATTAGCACATTAATTGACATTTCTAAAGTTATTTCTTTTCACTAGATGTATGATCTAAAGCTAAACCTAAAAAATTAAAATGCTTATTGAAATAAAATATTTGTATTTAAATCTAGACTAATTTTATAGACAGCAGTCAGTATATTGCTATAAATTGCACATTTATTTTTGAAGCAAAAAATAATTTTTTTCATGGCTTCATTAAAGCTATAATCATTAAAAGTTTTTCTCGGCTTCATTATTTTTACCTAAAGAAAGTTAAACTGGTAATCAAAGCTATTTAAGTTTTTGTGCGTCCCTATTGGAAAAAAATCACAAAACCAGTATCAAAATCATACTGGAACCAGTAAAAATGATACTGGAACCAGTAAAACCATACTGGAAATTCAAAACCAGTATGAAAATCATACTAGAAATTTAATACCAGTATAAAAATCTTACTGGTAATTCTGAAACCAGTATTAAACCATACCAGAAATGTTCATACTGGTTTTCATATATACTGGAAATTTTGAAACCAGTATTGAACCATACTAGAAATGTTCATACTAGTTTTCAAATATACTGGAAATTTTGAAACCAGTATTAAACCATACTAGAAATGTTCATACTGGTTTTCATATATACTGGAAATTTTGAAACCAGTATTAAACCATACTAGTTTTCAAATATTCCGGAAAATTTGAAACCAGTATGAAAGCGTACTGGTAATTTTAAATCTAGTCTAGAAACAAGAGTATGAAAGTCCATTGTAGATATATACAAATTTTTCAAAATTTCCTGGCAGCATTCCGACTTAAATAATTTCTAAAATTTAGATCTGAGAATAGAAATACGGCATTAAAATAGACAATTACTTTTATTAAATGAAATAAAAGTATATAATGTGAAAACAGATTCAAATGTTTTTATGAAAAAGAAAATAAATTTAAAAAACTCCCTTGTCCTGCAATTGACAAATAAATATTTGAACTATGTTTAGCTGCTTATTATTTTAACTACCCACACAAAAATATTGGCCAACTGCGTGCGAATACTGGCCAATATCGTGTAATATCGGACATTGTAATAACGATATTGGCCAGTATTTGTTGGCATTATGACCCGAGAAAATTTATAATTTTTGAACTGGCAAAAATATTTTTGGACTTAATATAATTTTATTTAACTTTTAGCAATCTTTTTTAAGTAAAGTGTTATCTTTAATTTTCTTTAATTTCACTGTTCGCCCCCTCGCTTAAAAAATTAAGGGGTGAAATATCCTTCTATCTCTTTCATTATACAGGTTAACTTTAAATGATTTAAACTTTTTAAAAATACCTTTACACTTAAAAGTAATTTTTTAAAACTAACTCGGGTAGCACATTAACACCGGAACACATATTTTGGATGATATTAGCCTTTATGAAAACTACCCCCTCTTGAATACCGGCTGATACCGTCTAACATCGTAGAGCACTGATAGGTGTTGAATTTTGGGAATTCGTCTTTTCCGACATCTTTCGATGTTACCCGACATTCCTGTTGTAAAAAAAGGAAATTTGCTAAGATAATGTCGGAAAACTGGTATTATCCGGCATCAGATAATGATAATACAATCAAAGTCAGAGAAACAATATACTCGCTGATATTGGATGTCGTCTTAATTTTGGCGTAGATTAAAAATTTATTTAAAATAAGTTTAATTTGCAGTTATTTTGCATGCTAAAAGGGTAATTATTGGTTTCATAAATTGAAGAAATTTTTTACTTGTCATTGATCGAACGGGTGCCTCGTGGCACGTTAAGCCTACATGTTTTGACTTTGACGCTGAATAGCTCCGGATATATTAGAATCCCTGCTTAGTGGTTTATATTTTCTGAAAGCATAAGAAAAGTTGTTTCTAACAATAGGTTCAACTAAGACGTGGTATAAAAATTGCGCAGTCCAGAAAATTTATATTTTAGTTGTTCAAGACGATTTTTCACGGATTTCTCCCAAAATAATTGTAAAAGAGCTTATTAATAACCATATTCTTGAAGATCTCTTTAAATCTTGTTAGAAAGACTCCGTTTCTTCTGGAGAAAAGGAGTTAGGGGCGTTAAAAAGTGAAAATAAAAACGAGCACGCGGTTCTGAAATCTCTTAATATGGGTCCAATCTCGTAGTGTCATACATCATTCAATAGGAAATATTAAGCAGGTACACATACTAAAATTTCAGAACCCTATCTCTAAAATTAAGGACGTGAGGCCCAATTAAAATTTTCCAATAAAACTGGAAAAACTCCCGAAATAAGGAGCCAATCCCCTTATGCTTTACATATTATTAATCTACTAAATGACGTGAACACGATGATGTAAAACACTTGGGGATTTATTTATATTTTTACGCATTCCTCCTTTTTCTCATACCCCAAAAAACGTAGCGGATTCCTATAAAGACAAGTTAATCACTTTTGTGTTAAAAAATTCGTGGATGACGTCAGAATCACCATGGAAACTCGAAATTCCGGAAAAAGCTTACCCTATTACTCTACTATCATAATAAAAATTCAAAAAATTTCAAACTTTTTATTAAATACCAATTATTAGGCTACTTTGGACTTGTGTTTTTTCTCAAAACTACGATTTTTTACGACTCCGAAAAGCCCTTAAATGTTCAACGAATTGCATGAAAATTCGATATGAAGTGTATTTTAAGGTCCTCTTTAAGAATATGTCAAAGAAAAAAATTTTAAATTGCGTTTATTAGGTTTATAACGACAAAAGAGTACTATTTCGACAGTGAAATACCTGCTGTAAATAATAATTACAAAACAAATAGAAAAAAATGCATTCATTATTATAAATTAAATCCTACTACTATTATAATTGTGAATGTTTGTCTGGATGTTTGTTACTCTTTCACGCAAAAACTACTGAATGGATTTTAATGAAACTTTACCATAATGTAGCTTATACATCAGAATAGGACATGGGCTATAATTTATAAAGAGAAAATCAGTCCTTCATTCTTTTTTTCCCATTTTTCATGCTTTTTTTCACTTATTTTTCCGTGTTTGGAAACCTGTTTTACCAGTCATACAACGAGTTAAAAATAAAACATTGTTTCAAATGAGACAGATCACTAGACTTTTTCATTTAACTAGATCTTTTATTTTAGTTTTAAACACTGGTCTTAAATTTGTTAATTTGTTCACTAGACTTACTAATTTACTAGACTTTTTACTATGGTTTCAAATTTGTTATTTTATAAAGGCACCAAGATATTAAACATTATCAGGAACATCGGGATTGTAAAAAGTGACAAGAACACCGGGATTGGAAAATTAGCGAGAACATCGTGATGGAAAAATTACCGGATAATAAAAATTACCGAGAACACTGGGTTAGGAAATTTACCATAAAGACACCCAGAATACCGGAAAATAAAAATTACCGTAAACACTGAGATAGGAAAATTACCGGGAACGTCGGGATTAGAAAAATTACCGTGACCACCGGGATAAAATTACAGGGAACACTGGGATAGGAAAGAGGCGCCTGGGATACCGGGATGATTTGTAATATTGCTAATTTACAAAATTATAAATGTATTTTAAGAAATATTTAAAAAAATAAATTTATACAACCCACCCGTGCAAGGCCGGGTATAACAGCTAGTAAAAAATAATGACATAATTTGAACTGCTTTATAAAGCCACGGCTAGACTGGATTAACTGTGTTTATATACGGCTTGCGCAATTACGCGAAAAGGTAGGTTCAAGAAACTGGGATGTACGATGTTAGCGCCATCTATCTGTCATTCATGGCATTCCACTGGAAAATAATTATTGGTTGGTTGATTTCATACGATTCAAAGATAAATATGCTTAAAAGGAGTCACAGACGAGCAACTTGGTCATCAACCGGGTTGATTATTTTTCGTGGCTAGTTCACAGGGTTGGTAGTATGGTGAAGAATAAAAAAAATCATAAATTTCATGATCACGATAATGAATCACAATCATGAAAAATCATAAATTTGTATTTTTATGACTTAGGTAAATGACTAAAAGTGTTCTTAGAACGTAAAAACAAAAATTATACGACAAAAAATATATATAATATAATTATATATTATAAAAAAAATAATACGCCCTCCAATCCTTCCAGAATTTGAAAATATCGTTTTGGAACCTGTGTTAGGATTTTTCTGTGTACTGCGTATTTTGAAGAGCCGAAGCAAACCAACCAACCAACCCTAACGAGCCATTACGCGCGGTACCCCCTCAAGCGGTAAAAACTGGAAACTTCCGGCGCCGTCGGCCGTGCGTCGGCTCTTTTGATCTTTTGGAAAGTGGATAAGCCGTATAACCTACGGTCGCGATCAAGTTTAGCCGTGATAAAGCTAAGTAAAAAAATAAAGCTGCACAAGGGTAAATGGTAAATGAACGTAAACGACGTAAACATGTCACAATCTCACCCCTCACTAACAAAAAGATCGGATGGGCTGTTGTATCGATTTAATAGTGTATTTGCTTTCTCAAATTTTTGCAAATTTACTTTTAAATTTTATTAGGATTTCTTTTTAAAGCTTGGTGTTATTAAACGAGTAAAAATATAATTTTTATTTTATAAATTGAGCCTTTAGTAGATTTGAATTTATTAGGTTTTACTTGTGCAAATGGCAACACAAGATTTGTTTACTTGTAATCGCTTGTAATGTAACGGGATTCGGGGATTTTGTCGCGTGGCTTCTTATTCCAAGTAAGTTAAATCCTCAATATATTTTATTTATGTACCTGGTTTTTCTTTTGTGGATGCCTGTGCTCTTTCATAAGAGGACATTCACGAGCAATTTTACCCCCAGTGAAAGTGATTAATTAGATTCAGGGCTTAAATTGCATCGGAACAGAGCTGCGGTATTTTTTGGTTTTCAGTAAATATTAACATTTTAACTGATGCTAAAATTCTTTGATTAGAATTCAAGCCCTGATTAGATTAATCAAAACAATTTATAAGAGAAAATTCAGTGTAGAACGAACAAATTTTGACAGTGCCTGAAACATCAGTTTTTTACCATTGTTTTGGAAGCAAAAAATTAAGAAATTTTCACAAAAATCTTATTCATTTCATAGTCATCTTCCCCACTGAAATCACTCAGAACTTCATCTGAATTTTTTTCAACTCTTCCACACAACCCGATCAGATATAATCAGAAATTATCTTCACGAGCTGAGCTACATTGCCATTCATGCTAACTCTGGACGAAAACTGTTACACTGCGGAGAGCAGACTTAGATAATGTAGATGCGCACAACAGAGCAAAGAGCGTTTTAGAATTTTGCAGAAAATATTAGGTCATCCCGAAAGTTTTGTCGCTCTTGGGAGCATCTGTATACAATGTATTTTTTGGTACTTTTCCATTACGGTAAATTAGTAAAGTACTTCTACTTCTATCTAAAGCCAATTTGGTGAATTTTGGGTCTTTTTTTGCTGGCTCGCTTTTCCAGCTTTCCTAGTTTCTACGATTAATAAGGTTTTGTTTACTTCAAGTTGCCATTAATTGAAAACTTTCAAAATTAAAATTCAAAGAAAGTTAACTTTATAATTTTAAGTCATATTAAGATTGTACGGAATGCACGGGAGATCTTATTTATTTCATAAATTGAAACTCATTTTATACTACTTTTGAAGAGCGGTGGTAGAATTTCTAGCTATCTATATTTCCAGCAATTTAATATGGGGGATTGTGATCAAACTCTCCGGATGCCCCCAAAAAAATTTAAATCCAAGTTAAAATTTCCACACTTGTTAAAAATACTTAAAACTTTAATTGTTTTATTGAAGTAGACAGTTAATTTTAATTAAAAAATCTTAACTTGAGGAAAAATGCAAAATTTTGAGCAGAAAAGAAATGAAGTAACATGTTATCACAGATTTAAGGAAAGCCCAGTTGTCGATCAGTCCCCAAAATCAAGCCAAGATGCCAAGTTGACGGTGGAAAAAGTTACAGTTTATATTGGAATCACATATAATGGAAAAGTGTCAAAAATATCTTATAAACAGATGCAGGGGTCTCAGACCTGCGCCAATTGCGCCAAAGTGCGCCAAATCAAAAAATCTGCTACAAACTGCTACAATTTGTGTTATTTGCGCCAAAACTGCGCCAAAATTAGATTTCAAGTGACATTTCCGAAATTTCTATGTGATGCGCTATTTCGAAGCATCTCCTTGATTTTCATCATGAACATTTCTTTTTTAAGTTTATTTCCCTTATAAAATCCGTAGCATTTAGTCCGTTAAAAAGTCTGAAAAATTGCGATTTTTCGCGAAAGTTTCGGGTTTTTTGCAAGAGTCTTTCGTTCTTCGCGCGACTTCCGTGGACGGCCGCGGGTGCCGATTCAAGTTGGCTTCTTCTTGTGTCATCATTGCAATGTAGAAAAAACAACTTTACCGTAATTAGGAACCCACAGGTCCGATGTTCCGGAAATCGGGAAAATAACGATTTTTCGCGACGGTTCCGTTTTTCCCATGACTGCTTTTCCTACAGCAGCCTGATAAGTCGAATAAGATTATTTTTTTCTCTATTTTAGTCAGTATTTTCAGATATAAGAGGCTTTTCTAAGTTGTAAATTTTTACTGAAAGTTCGCTTTATATCAACTTATAAGATAATACAGTGTTTTTTAATCTGTGTTTTAGGTTCTGATCTGATTTCAAATTCTAAAAAAAACCTTCAAAAATACCAATTTCTTACTTTTTTCTCAACTTAACTAAACGTTTTTCACAATATTGTTTTTCAATTTAAGTACTACTTAAATAATTATTCTATTAACTAATTTCTATTTGATTTTAGTTACATTTTGAATTTTAAAGTGGTTTTAAAGCCAGATTCGGGAATGTAATTGGCATAGTGTGTGTTTAAAGCCGTGTAATAAATTTGTCTTTCTGAAGTTATATAGAAAAGTACTCCTTGAATTTTTTAAATACACTCCTTGAAAACTCCTGGACTACTCCTTGATTTTGATTTCTGAAAATTTGTATGAACCCTGTAAAATAGCTTGCTTCATTTATTTATTGATTTCATATTTCGTAGAGGTAATGTAATGTTTTTATTGAAATGATATGGAACTGAATGTTGTGTGACCTTAGAATTTTGAATGAAAATCATCTACAAATTTAGTTTTGTAATCATGAAAAGGTAGATGGATCTTTTTTTCTCGTCATACTACTGAAGTTATTAAATCTTCTTAAATTTGGTTAAGAATAAGGTTGATTTTGATGTTATAAATTATGATTTCTGCTACGAAACTTAATTTTTACCTGCTACAAAACTAGTTTCACCTGCTACAAAACTAATTTTTACCTGCTACAAAACTTAGATTTCCTTGCTACAAAACTTTCTTGATGACTGAGACCCCTGAGATGCTCCCAAGAGCGACAAAACTTTCGGGATGACCTAATATATTTAAATTGTTGATAAATAAATAGATATTTTCGTACTGTTGTTGCTTGTATGAAGCTTTATTACAGTATTTAGGTGATCAACAGGTCTGTCATTATGTTTTAAGACAAAATTCAAACGACTGGGAGTACTTAATAAGTTTGCAGTATATATTTGAAGAAAATTTTTGTGCGCAGCAGAGAGATTTTTGTTTTATCAAACTATGCTGTGGAGGAGGTGAGGTCTAGGAAACCGCTGAAAAAGAATAAGTTGAATTTTGAACAGTTGTACTTGTCAAAACATGCTGATAAGAAATGGTCTGGGACAAGATCATGAAAGGGAAGCTACAAGAACAATCCATTCAATTTAACCAAGCATGTGGTAGAGGGGAGGAGAGGAAAATGTTGTGCGGTCTTCCAGACCACACATCTGCTTATGGTTAATAAATCTTAAGGTTTTTAAATCCTTCCCAGGGAGGAATTCCCAAATTATCGGGCCATCTCTCGACATTCTCTTGCTCACGACATCCATTTCTTTGAGAGATGGGGACTATAAAATTCTTTTTCAATATTTTATAAGTAAATTATATTTTTTGATAATAGGGTTTCTGCAATATGGTATGATATTATGGCAACTAACAGTTCTGTTTAATTTAAAAATATAATTAAGAAGATAGTATTACACTTCTTAAATTGCAACTATGTAAAAATGTGTATGTGAAAATGAGAATTTAAAAGTAATTAATCCCTATTTTTTTCTCTGGACTTCAATAAGAATTTTCAAAATTATTTGGTCCCCTCGTTAAGTTACTTGACACCCTTGAATTAGAGTATCCAAAGAAATTAAAAAGTCGTCATGTGTTTATCTTTGGTTGGCAAAATAAAATGCTACTTCATTTAATGATTGAATTGAGTTACCTGTAAAAAATTTTTTCTTAACCATTAATGTAAAATATTATAATTTTAATTTAATAGTGAGATTGTTACCTAATTACTTTTTTTTATTCTTATTTTCAGTTACATTTATTTTTACATGCATTTATTTTAATATGCTACCGCTAGCCTCTTAATTAAATTTGAACAATCACAACAATGTGTGACCTGTAAGATTATGAGGAGGATGACCGAGAAATTTGACTCCTCCCCGTAGGGATTTAAAAACTGATTCATTACCTCTGTGAAATTTAGTTTTTAAGATTTAGTACCCCAGTCTAAATGATAAGATTCGTAACCACTGATTTGTTTTCTACCTGCAGGCCCACTTCCTGCATCAAGGTGGTTGTTGAAGATGAATACCCTCTCTGTCCACCATCAAATGGCTAAAAAGCCATAGACTGTTAGAGTTAAAAGTAAGTAACATTTATCTGAATTGTTTGTAAAACATAGGGTGTTTCTGGGTTTCTCCAGGAATTGTTTTTGACATTTAACCCTCATAATGAAAGTAAATAGCTACTTTTTGTTATGCAAAGACTACATTATAATTTTCAAAATATTCAAATTTTTATACTTAAACCAATGCTGTATTTTGATAAAATACACCTTTTGCTACCCAAAATTAAATATTTCCATTTTCCTAACCAATAATTAATGTTCAGGGACTTGGATAAAAAAGTATTTTCATTTTGAATGTTATCTTTTTAAAAATAGAGCCCCATGTATGTAAAAACCTACTCGACAGCAACGCTTCCTGAACCTAGAGGTGGACACAAATTGGAGCCGAGCGGCGAAGCAAACAGCCACGAACACGCTCTGCGCACGCGCAACTCGGAGGCGCTAAGAGCGGCGCTTGCGCAGAGCGTGTTCGTGGCTGTTTGCTTCGCCGCTCGGCTCCAATTTGTGTCCACCTTAGTACGTCCCTAGTGGGAAGGAGAAAGTGGGTACACACGGTTGTTAGGAGGAGTTTCGGTTTGCAAATTGTGATAAAAAGACACTATTTATACATGGGTTTAACGAAATTATCATATTTTAAAATTGACGTTCTTTGTTTCACTCGAAATTCAGACACTGCGAGGCAAACTACTTTGTTAGCTACTTGTATAAAATGAAAACCTTTCTGCGAACTTAAGTTTTTCCAAAAAATTTTATGCAAGAATTTACACATTTTTAAGTCCCTCTCTCTCAAAAAAACACATTATTACTGAAATACCCAAATTGGGACTAATCATTTTTATCTGTGCTTACATTGATACTAATTTTTCATACTAGTGATTTTAAAACTTTTAAATAATTTACATCATCATTGTATTTTTTATCATAATTGGAGATTCTTAATAATGCTCTATCTAAAAATGAAAGATGTAAAATCTTTGATAGATCGGCAGGATTGAAAAATTTAATCAACTAGTTAAGGGTGATTCTGAAGTGGTGGGACAAACTAGGTAGGGTAGGTAGAGTACATCAAGACGAACAAGAATTGGTATGGAAAGGGGGGTTGCAGTTATACCGTTAAAGAGCTAGGACCTAATGTAGTGCGATAGCGTTAGAAAAGGACGTTTTGCCAAGGCCCGTTTAACGAAAAATAAACATAATTAAATGAAAAAATTTATTGCATGAGGTACAGCAGTATCCGTACTACTTACATCATAAATTTGATAGAAATTGGACCACTTTCTAAACCGTAGAGTGAGTTTTAAAACATGCAATATTAATCTTTTAGCCAAAGAATGGAGTTCATTTAAAATAGAGTAATGGTATTTAGAAAAATGATGATCAGGGAAGGATCATTGATTCAATGATCATTGAAAATTCCTTCCTAAAAAAGTTTCTAAGCTTAAAAGTATCAAATATTGTCAAACAAATAAATATTTTACAAGAATTAAGCTGAAGTGGTATGTATAAAATTTAAGATTAATTGCAAACTTTCTTATTCATATTTTGATATGAAAAGCACAGTAGTACAAATATCAAAATTTTGCTGAGAATTGTCCCGTACGTAACATATGAATACTGTGGAATGAATCTTATTTTTATATGCATGTAATAAATTTGAGTATGTTACTTAATTAAATTTGAGCAAAACTATTTATTGCTGTTAAAACCATTTCACATCACAGCGACGCTAATTTTGAAAATCATTGTACTTATTAAACAAAAAATTTTGATAAAGCTATCACTCAAACAAGCATAATCAGTAAGAGAATATAAGGAGGGATGACCCAGGAATTTATGATGCCTCCCCAGAAGGATTTACAAAACACAGATATATTACCTACAACAAAATAAATTTTTACATTTTAGCAACCCTGTCTAAATAATGTCCATAACCATTAAATTAACTTTTGTGTTCTACCTGCAGGCCCACCTCCACCAAATTAGTCTGCTGATGAATTTGCTGATACAAACCATTGCTCTACTTATGATGGGGAGATGTCACATAACCGGAAGGCTTTGGAACAGTGTTGGATAAAGTAAAGTAAGTTACTTTTGTCTTACATGTTAGTAGGGGAGAGGGGGACTTATTTGTACATGGGGTACATTAGAACAACCAATATTTCACTATGTTAAATTCAATATAAAAATCTGAAGAAATATGAATAAGTTATTGTAATAGTACCATCTTTTGCCTGAATTTTAAGTACGTAGGCCTATTGGAACCCTTTGAGTGTAAAATTTGCTGGCTTTGGAATATGAAAAGTAAAATTTCTTGGTGGGAAAATTAAATCTAGAAAGTTTTTAAAGTAGAAATTGCCTTTTCTATTGTGGTATCAATCAAGTTAAGTCCAAAAAAAGTTTTGTTTCCCAATTACAAATATTTATATTTCCTACTCTTAAAGATAGAGATGATAGATGGGGTTGTTTGAACACAAAAGATGGAGTATTTTTGAATAGTTCAAGAATCCCTTCTAATCCCTTTTCTTAATTTTGTACGCAGACTTTAAATATAGAATTATAATTTGTTTTAAATTTAATATAATAATCAAATATCGTTGGTATTATATTTATTAGTATTCAAAGCCTTTAGAATTTCCCCAATTTTAACTTACGATTGAATTTGGATTCATAAAAAAAAAAGATGGTTTTATGTATAAAAATATGGTTTTACTTTATTTTCTTTAATATTAGTTAGGTTTTTATGTATTTATTTAAAAGCCCTTTCAAAATAAAACCTAGATAATAATTAACCTAACAATAAACCCTGCCTTTTTAACTCAGTTGAAAGATATCTTGTTTAATGTATTTGTAAATTTTAAAACTAAGTAGAGCTAACTGTTAAAAATTAATAGCTAGCTTTATAGGTTATGATTTGAAAAGCATGGTTAGAACAAAGCAGAAAAGATTGAAAGGAAAATTCTTTTAGAACATCTCTTACCTATTTACCATGATATCCACCCATTTCAAGAGATGGGTATTGAGTTGCTAACAAGCTCACTTTCCTTAAAATCTGAACAAAAATAAGTTTCTTTCAATTTATTCTCATTGATTTTAATAATATCCAATATATTCTGAAAAACGGTAGCTAGTAATATTTTTAATCTTTTTATACATAGTAAAACATCGTTTTAAATAGTGATTTGGTTGTAGGAATTAAAAAATAAAATTATTATTTTTTAGTTTCTACCACTATTTTTTTATGATTATTGGTTATAAGATAAGCTGGGCTAAGATGCGGACCTGGAAAAAAGTTGTAACCATCCCTCGAACCTTATGCATTGCACCTATGGAAGCTGGCACTGGCTTCCCCCGAACCAGGTTCGGGCACTTTTTCCAGGTCCGCTAAGATAACCAGAGGAAAGGACATGAATGCATCAAAATTCGCTCGTAATTTAGCCGTGGTCCTTTGGGGATCTGAACGCTAAAGGAAAGGAGCGTTACTGGGGTGGCCTGTAGGCGATTCCTCAGTTTTGTGTCCATTATGCTTGAAAAATCTGTTGTTTTCTGTGCTTAACCATAGTTATTTTTGCTACAAACTAGTATTTGATAACAACTTTTTCAACTTTCAACCTTATATTTTAATATTTTATCTTTAATGCAGATTCACCATTAAAAAATCTAGTATCTATAAGCTCTTATTAATTTATTACGAAAACTATGCTGTTAGTGTTTGCTCTTAAATTAAGGACAAAAAATTGCACTGCTCTTTTCAAACTCATTGAAGACATAAATTAATCTGTCAAATTCTATACTTGTTATCATGTTCTTCCAGTTCTCTCCACGAAATAACATTTGACTCATTTTAATGTTTTTTCTTCTTTTAGGTGGATTGAGATATTTTTTGAAAGAGCATCAGGGGATGGAGGACAAAAAACTTTAGTCAGCCTCCTCTTCCGTTGCTGTAAGGAAGATGCTTTCTGATAAGATAAACCTCCAAGAAAGAACGCATCTTCAGCACCACAATAGTTATTTAATCAATATTTTTTTGTATGTATTAAATCAAGATATTTGTTGTATAGATTAATCAAGATTTTTTGTATATATGTTACAGTTAAAGTCCGGAAATCAGTTAATTTACAGATAATCTAGGTAATTTGCAGATTAACGAGGGTGATCCGTTAAAGAGCGAATTTTTTTTCAATTTCTAAGATTACCTAGGTAATCTTGAAATTACCTAGGTATTCTGCACCCTACCGACTAGACACTCGTTAATCTGCGTACTACCTGTAATCAGTTATTTTACATATTAACGAGGGTGATCCGTTAAAGTACAAAATTTTATTTTATTTTATAAAAAGTTTAAGGAGGTTGGGGGGGCTGCCGCCCCCCCAAACCCCCCTGCCCTAACTATAACCAAACTCGTTTTGGGGGTAAACAGTAACAATGACGAATCAAAAAAGGGGGATCGGTACTTTTTTCATATTACACAAAACACGCAAATCCCACAAAAATAGTAATGAAATAGCAATTTTAAAACTAGAATATAAAAACAATAATAATAGAATATTAAAGTACCAACTGAGATTTGTATCAATTGTGGTTTTCGATCTCGATTTGACAGCGTATTTCAATGAGCACTTAAACTAGCAAATCTTAATGAAAGCGCGGTGTAATCGGCTGGCAGCCTGCACTGAACTATTGCTAGGATTCGCGATCGATTACATATGTTAAACCCTTGCCCAGGTTCCAGCGATTGTTGAATTAACGTTTGTTGAAAACATATTTCAACAGCTGGGACATTTGCTTTCGTTAAAAGAAATCTCTGTCACTCTGAAGTCGGAGCTTCAACACAATTGTTTCAAAATACCCGTTTTAGTAGTAATAAACTGTACTTAATCATGTAAATTTACAGTACTTACTTGCTTGTATTATTTTGTTTTAACATTCAACATGACAACTACCAGTGCTACGCTCTAAATTTGAAATCAAAACACCAAATATGACAACAAACTACGTATTGAAACCCAACTGCGCAGGGGTAAGCGCATGGCGCAGTAAGCACCTCAACATTTTAACAGAAAGTATTGAACGAAACAAACTATTTTGAACTTTAACGATCAAGAGGCCGTTATAGTGTAGATTCCCTAGGTAAAATGCGAAAAACTCAAAAATCCGCACATTAACGACAGAAATCAGTTAATCTTAAGTTTACCTAGGTATTCTTCAGATTAACTAATTATCAACTTTAGCGGTAACATATATATTACTTAAATTTTCTTTTTATTTATTAAATTTAATCAAGATTTGCAATATGATGTGATATATTGATACTTTCCAATAACTTATACATTAACAAAGTTTTTTTGTAAAACCACAACAAACAGTTTTTTACAGTAATTGTTTGACATCTTGCTTTGTATACTGGTACTAGTACCATACACTGGTATACCAGTATATACTGGTACCAGTACCATATACTGGTACACCAGTATATACTGGTACCAGTACCATATACTGGTACACCAGTATATACTGGTACCAGTACCATATACTGGTACACCAATACATACTGGTGTACCAGTGTATGGTACTGGTACCAGTATACACTGGTATACCAGTATGTACTGGTACTTCTTGGTATACCAGTATATACTGGTACCAGTACCATATACTGGTACACCAGTACATACTGGTACCAGTATATACTGGTATACCAGTATGTACTGGTACTTCTTGGTATACCAGTATATACTGGTACCAGTACATACTGGTGTACCAATACCATATATTGGTATACCAGTATAGGGTACTGGTACCAGTATATACTGTTAATATGATGTGATGATATATTGATACTTTCCATTTATTTATTACAAATCAAGGTTTTTTTTGTGAAACAACAGTTTTTTACAGTAATTGTTTTCTTGTATAAACCTGTGTTTCATAAATGAACATAATTGATTTCACTCCAGTATATACTGGGACAAATTTAAACCAGCTTATAAAATACCAAATCCAGTATCATACTGGGTTCCGTTATATACTGGATCCGGCATCATACCAGATCCAGTATATATCGGAACCAGTTTATACCGGGTTATGAAACACCAAAACTGGTATCATTCTGCATCCTGTATATACTAGAACCAGTATAATACCGGGTTATGGAACACCGGGACCAGTATGATACCAGAACCAGTATATTACTGGTTCTGGTATCATACTGGACCCAGTATATACCAGAACCAGTATAATACCGGGTTATGGAACACCGGGACCAGTATGATACCAGAACCAGTATAATACCGGGTTATGGAACACCGGGACCAGTATGATACAAGAACCAGTATAATACCGGGTTATGGAACACCGGGACCAGTATGATACCAGAACCAGTATTATACTGGTTCTGGTATCATACTGGTCCCGGTGTTCCATAACCCGGTTTATTTTTTCCGGTAAGGAAATTTTTTTTCCAATAGGGGTATTACAAATTTCTGTTATAAGTTACACTTTTAGTTTCTAGTTTTTATCTTTACTATTAGAAAAGCTTGTCAGTTATTTTCAAAACTAGACCAATCACTCGACCTAAGAAATCTAATCAAAGTAATGATAATTCCTTAATATCCTAAAATGAATGCTCGGATAATAGAGGAATTTTAGGATAGGATGAGGCACAAAGCTGTCGGGGGTATTTTCTAACAGACGATATTATTTTGGAGAAAGTCGACAAAATGAAATTGACTTGCAAAACGTTATGTAGTAATTATATTTTTCAATCGTTCCCTAACCCAGTGAAAATTTTCAAACTGTACTCAGTTGAAAATTAATTTTAGCAATTTATTCTTAATACTGGCTCGGCTAACATATTAATTAGTATCCAAATGAATTAACTGGGATAAAAAGGTTTTATTTCATTTTTCCTTCAAAGACTCGTATTGTTGTTTGAATACTAAATAAAGTGACAAAAAAGCGAAGTGGAAAATTCAATACTGTATAACACAAATTTCAAGGAGTTTTAGTTTAGGCACACGTATGCGCTAAAGAATAACACATTAACATTTAGAATATTTGTGCATCAAAAATCAGTCAGGTTTAATACCGACTTCATTCATGATAATTTTTACAATAAATAAAATATATCATATGTATAAAAATATAAAGCATTATCCTTTGGTCAGAACCTCAGAACGACACTTTAAAAACCTTTCTTCAAAATCGAAGAGAAAATTGGATAAGGAATATGTCTGAAATACTAGTCCTTATTAAAATATTAAAACGTTGAAAAGCAAAAGTAAGCAAACTTTTAAGGCTTATTTTTAAGCACAACAAAAAAGTATGAAGGTAAAAAGGTCATCATTCATTGAGGAACTCCGCTTGAAATTAAATTGATGGAGATACAGAGTGGAATCAAAGGATCGAAAGGTTAAACTGCTAATGGTCATTCGGAAGGATGAGTTCAATTAGCGGTGTATTCAGACTACTTGTGAGAGTTAGGACACCAATAACTAAAGAATATCAAAATGCTGCATTAATGAAGACAAATGAGACAACCTGAATTAAAGAAAAAAGAAGTAATGACAGTCTGAATTAGTTTGTACTACATCGTTTCCAGTTATTTACTGTAATCTGCTATGTTTATAGGTATTCGTATTCCTTAAAGCGTTGTTCAATTTTAAGTTAAGGATAGTTTAGTATTTAAGCATTGGTTTAGTTTTATGCATTATATCACATTTTAGTAAGATAGTGGAGTAAAAAGACTTTTACCAGACATTATATGACATTCTTTGCAAGCTTTTTTATATCAAATGCCTAAATTGTAATTAGTGTAAAAGCTTTCATTAGCTTGATAACTTTTTCTGTTTTTAACTATGCAACTTATCCAATCTTTTAAATACAGGTGAGTGAACATATCGAAAAAAAAGAATATGAAAAATGCATAGAGTTAAAAGTTTGAAGTACAGATGAATTATTATTACGTAACTAGAAATCATGACTAAACAAACGAATTTATACTTTATACACGTAATACCAAAAGAGAATAAACAAAAAAAGTTGAACACGATATTATGTCATAATATTCGTTAACAAACTAAACTAAAACCTTTCCAGTCAGTGACGTCAAAGGGTTGACGTAAGAACAACCCACTTTCTAGCTACCTAATTGGCGAAAAAGGCAGAGCGAGCGGGACTCGCCAATTAGGTAGCTAAAAAGTGTGTCGTGATCGTACGTCAATCGGTGACATCCCTGAGAGGAAAGGTTGTAATTTAGTATAATTTCGAAATAGCTATAGCATACATGCATAGCTTCTTGTACGATATTAAAACACGCAATATTATTTTACCTATCGCTGCCGAAAAAATTGAAGTTTAAGTCATGGGGCCATTATCAATACTCAATAGTACAAAACAAAACAAATTATCAAACACTATAAAGTAATACAATGCTTCAAAAATATTTTGTTTCGACCTCTTAAAGAGGAAAAGAAGTTATATAGATAAGGGACTAACATTAGCTTCCTAAATTCCAATGGTGGGAATGCGGGCTCAATTAGAAGCTTGAGGAAATTAAACTTAAAGAAACTAACTTCAGAATTGAGACATGCGGGTGGGCATCTTCTATTTCATTACCTTCGGCAAGATATTGAGAGTAACACTTCTAAAAACATTTAATTGTTCGAAACTTACCGGTTGTCCCTCCTGGAGCCACGTGATAACAGGTGGTGGTTCGCCGTGCGCAGAACATTCTAGTAGCACCACAGACCCCCAACTAACGTTGTAAACGCTCCGGCCACCTTTCAGCTTGGCTGGCTCTGAAACGCAAAACAGGACACGTAAGGAACGCATCACAAGAAAACGCAATAATCGTCAATTCTTTTTAATAAAAAGGGAAGTTAAATTTAACCAACACTGGCCCATCCATTATTTAACTAAAGGAAGTGATGTGACTAATGTTATTTCGGACAAATGTCTAGAGTCTAGACAGACTGAGTCTAAGACACCTGAAGGGAGATGTCTCACGTCCGTATTCTGTGCTAATTGTCTAACGGCCGCATTCTGTCTTAATTGACCAAAGGTTTACCAGAAGTCACAAAAGGATTCCACCCATAATAGTCGGTGATATTCTTCCTTTGATTGGTGGTTAACCGTTGGTAAGGTAGCACAGATTACGGACGTCAGAGTTTTTAGCTTTAAATTGTCAACAGTTTTAGGAGAACAGAACAAACCTAAGACACAAAAAAGTGTCAATTATTAAAAGATATAAATCTGAGGGTGAATAGGGAGAAATGTTTTTAAAAGGGCAAAACAAATAGTATACAAACTATTTATGTTTATCCATATTATAGTATTAACTATATATATAATTAATCCATATTATAGTATTAACTATATTAGTACACTGTAAAAAAAGAACGTCTTTTAACGTATTATTTTCCGTGAATTTTTCATGGATTAATTCCGTAAACTACAAAACGGAATTTTCATCGTGAAGTTTCCGTTTTTTAATTTTCCTCTCCTCACGCATGCGTATTGTACTATTTCTCCACTAGTTTTGGTGAGACTCAAATATAGTTGTAAATAGGTAATGGAAGTTTGTGCAAGCGTCTTCAGGCGAAACGAACCTTCAGCAAATTTATTATGGGTAAGTTAGTTAAATATATTGTTTTTATTTTTTGTATTATTGGCCGTAATCGGGATCGGGTTAAAGGCGTGGGTTTAAATTATTTAGGATGGAACCTAGCGCATCTCGAATGGGGTAGTGGTCGCGCTCGTCAGTCTGGAGTGCACATGGTCGTAGGTTCGAACCCCAGTAATTATTTTTCAGTAAATTTAATTTTAAATTTTTATTATTCCATTAAAAATTGCAAGAATTAATTTCTCTTGTTTAACAGTCGTTCCTTATTTAATTAAATTCATTGTGTTTTTTTTAAATGTTTTACTTTATCTAATTTTTTTTAAATGTTTTTAATTATTAATTAATTGAAAATAAAATTATTTCGCTAAAATATTTTATAGAAACAGCAAGAATCAAGTCCACAAGGATGCGCATTGCTAATAAAGTATAAAAATCTTGCAGGGATTGTGAAATACAGTACAAAACAGTACGTCGGCAGCCTAGCAACGGCCTTAGTAAACGTTACCATGCTTTAAAATAGAAATACTGTGATATACTATTTTTAAACAGGTATTTAAACATCGTACGATCGCTTTCTTCACCACGTAGCTGAAGTCTTAAAATATTGCATACCTAACTAGTCTTATTAGGTCGCAAAAATGTGATCTAAATAGTTGTGATAACTTGTAACTTTTGATTAGACTTGTATTACTGTGATCGGTAGTGTAAATTATTTAAAAGAATCGTCTATTTGGATTTTACGGATTGTTTGTCATTTTTTTTCAAAATTATAATCAGGAATATACTGAATCACAATAATATGTATTAGTAAAAATACGAACAATCCCTAAAATAACGGAAAGTTCCACTCCAATGACGAAAAGATATTAAACGAACGTTCTCTAAAATAACGGAAGGTTTCCCTCCTTTCACAGAAAAATACAAAACGGATATTCCCTCAAATGACGGAAAAAGAAAATACGGATACCTTCTCAAATGATGAAAATAATCCGGCAGCTGTGCTGCCGGGATATTTACGTTTATTGAAGAAAGATTTTTTTACAGTGTATTACATATTATCCTATTAATAGTATATTCATAAATATGGACCTAGACATAAAAGTATACAAAATAATGCTTTTTTTCTTCGGTGGTAGTATTTTCCATGACCATATACTAAATATTAATCATATTGCATAGGATCACTGATCCCCTTAGTGAGTTCTCAAAACAATCTTCGCAGTCGTCCATCGCACCTAACAGTATGGATCGGTTAATAATAGACAATTCCCGTATTTTAAAATTGGATAAAAAGCAATATTTCCAGTAAAACAAATAGTTTTACTTTCAAAAATCAGCTTTAAAAGTTTCAAAAAAATTTCGTTTATTAGCAATTTGAATATAAAAATAGCTAAATTTGAGTTGCCGACGAAACGGGCGTAACGTAGTTGGGCACAAACTAACATCAACAATTGCCGAAAGGATATACCTGATTGGTTGATCGTACTGTTATTCATGCCCACTGACGTCACACAGCTGCTTGTGACGTAGCAGCCGTTTTCGCGCCTTTTTAAAAAGACAAACTTTGAAATTAAATTAAAAAATAACTAAACATGGGAACTAAAAAATGTTTTCGCCAAAATTCCTTTTTCATCGATCTATATTGAATAAAAAAATAATAATAAAATGTGGGAATTGTCCCGTGAGTGTTTACTAACTCAACAACATAGTTCCTACTCTTTTGTGAGGAAAAGAATCGAGTACTTTTCAAGGTTCATTTGAAGTGTTTTATGACATAACATAGAAAAGCAGAAAAGCCATTTTTGATAAAAAGAACTTTCTCTTTATAGTACCCCTTTACTCCAGAAGACTTAAATTCAAGTATTTTTCAGAATTTTCAAGAACTGTGAGGACCGTGAACAAGAAAATGATTGCGCAATTTATCTGTGAAGTGTGAACCCTACATAACAGTGGTGTGGAAGCAACACATACAGCTGTTAGAATATTTTCAAAGCAACTGGTATTTTTGTTGGAATTTCACCATTTTTAAATTCCGAATTTTTCTCTTTTTGTAAGGACTTTACATCATTTTAAGCCTGAAGACATTTAAACGATGTAAAAAGTATCAGGGCAAGTTCAGCTATATTATCAGAAATGTCCCAACCATAAGAAAGTTCGACACAAACAAAACTCATTCAACCTGAATTGACTTAAATTGGAATTTCTAAAAATAGAATACTCGTATTTATAAGAAGAAGGGAAGCGGAAATGTTTTCATTGAAGCATGATAAGAAATTCTAAAGATTACGACACGAATTTCACGGATATCAATACAATCGAAAAAATCAGGGGAACTAAAATCGATTGCTACTCTTTTTTCAGTGTAGTTTTCTCTTTTTCTGGATAACATAGTAAAAAACAGCAATTTAAATATTTTAGTGATAAGCTAGGCGCGCACTGGAGACCTTTTTCTCGGTGACTGGAACATAATTGTCACTCGGGCTATGACCAGAAGCTAGAGCGCGCGCATTAGACGACGAGACCCTTGGCTGATTGTCAAGAATCTCGTCATAGAGATCCATTGCTTTCGAGTGACAGTTATGTTCCAGTCACCGTGACGGAGTCTCCAGTGCATGCTTGGCCTAAGTGTTAAGTTAAATAGTAAATATATGCAAAAAGTAAAATCAATTCAAACGTTTTTTAGCTAGAGTATTTTTCTTGAGAGATATTATATTATTTTTAAAGAATCGATAGAAAAGATAACTGATAGAAATATAATGCACATTCTATAAGAAAAACCACACCACTATTAGTACACAACTGAAAGAGATATACAAAAAAAGAAGTTTAAAAAAACAGATTGATAGCAGTTTTGAGAAAGGTATGTAAAATTATAAAATATATAAAGTACTTTAATTCGAAAAATTCAAATAAAAGTAACAAAATTTTAAAACAAGATTGTCAAAAAGTTTATAAAACTAAGGGCAAAAAGACTTTCCTGCAGTGTTCTCTCGCCACTTAGTAGATCTACCGCTCAAGCAGCAAATGTAGAGTTATTGAATGAAATACATATTTAAATAACATCGCCTGTAAGTAATGCAAATTAAAGAGATTGAAAGAATAACCGTCCCAAGACACTTGAGCATGTTTGCCTACCAAAATATCAAGTATATTCTTATATATAATAACCTCATTAAGGAAATATAAAAACGTCTTAACCCAATGAAACTCAAAAGCAAATGGAGCATAAATAGCTTTAGTGAAAAAAAAGTTCAAGAGGAGATGCAAAGAAAAATTAAGAAACGAAACTGCATAATGAAATGCCCTTTTGAAGATGACAGAGCTCTCTCTTTGTGTGGTTTTTTTAAACTTTCAAGTCAAAGAAAGATATGCTAATAAAAATCTAAAGGCAGAATTTTAAGTGACACTTTTTACAGAAATTAGCAAGATGTAATCCAACTGTTAGAGCATTCAGAAGACTTGTATGTCACGAATGAAATTGAGCATTCATTTTTTCATTAATGAAGTTCCAGGTCAAGGAATACGATTACATAAAAGTACTTCTAAAATTAAACGCCTGTTCAATTTAATACCGATTTTTTTATTATCCAAAAAAGGAGTTAATATGATATTAATTAGTCCTGCTATGTGCCTTTTTTCAATCTCTTTTCGCTTCGCATTTTTATCTTTAAAGAAATTAATGCAGATTTCAGAATTTTTTAAAACTATTCCTGTTGTGTTTAAAATAAAGGACACAAATTGATAAATTCTATTATGGCAAGTAAAAAAAGAATTGCCACCTCCATACATTAACACGAAAAAACAAAACTACCCCTATTCTATTAATAGCTATGTTTTGAATCTTTATAAGAGCTCTTGATGCAATAAAATAAGGAACAGGAATTAGTAAAGATTAATAAAACTAGACGAATATAGTGAAAACTAGGAGATAACTTGTGTAAACCAAAATATATCGAAGGAGAAAAAGGGCTTTGAGCTATACTTCACAGCAACGTTTCCTGAACCTAGTACGTCACAACGCGTAAGGAGAAAGTGAGTAAACACAAAGCCTGTTGGGTTCATAGGAGGAAATTCGATATGCGAATTGTGATAAAAAGATTCCATTCCAAAATACATGGGTGTAACGAAATAATCATATTTTAAATTTGACGTTCTTTGTTTCACTCAAAATTCAGACACCGCGATTGGAACTACTTTGTTAGTGACGTCGTAGTAGGTTCAACTTAAGTTGCTGTCTATTATAGTTCAGTTCTGTAAACCAGTGGTCCCCAACCTTTTTATCACCACGGACCGGTCAACGTATGATAATTTTACCGCGGCCCGCTGGGGGGTGTTGATTGTTTACATTCTAGATTATTTTGATTTGTTAATTTTAATTTAATTGTATTTAAACATGCTTTCTTCAAAATAAAATACAGTTACACCGAAAAATAAATATAAAGTGATTTATAATTCATTTCATTCATTAATTTGGAGTATAAACCTAGGAATTTAAATTAATTTTCAATGAAAGGTCGGCCGGCGGCCCGGTACCATTTGATCCACGGACCGGCACCGGTCCGCGGACCGGGGGTTGGAGACCACTGCTTGTAAACGAGTTATAAAGCACTAAACTAGAAGCAAACTACAGGTTTAAACAGTTCAATTAAACCCTAAACGCAAAACGTTAATTTTTGGTGGGTGGAAACAACTTTGGGAAAGCTAATAGTTTGTGATTAGTTATACTTCCTTGCATCGTATGCAAAGTATTTTGAAAAAACTCCCATTCAAAACAAATCTGTTTTCTATTATATGCGAAACAAGATCGTTCGATTCCAAAGGAAACTTCCAAGTATAAAGGGCACTGCATTTGTCAAACAGCCATAAAATGCGTAAGAAAAATCGGCTAATCAAGAAACCTACAATGCTTTTCAAACGGTTCCCCAATACAAAAGTAATAACAAGAGCTCGCATTTTCCCGATTCACCAGCGATGCAAACGGCCAATAATAACAATACTACTGCATACAGCAGCAAAGAAACCTCCATTCCTCGAAACGTTAGGGCAAGAAATTCATTATTATTCCGAGACAAGGAGCTCCCAAAAGGATTGTATTACGGAGAAGAAAAAGAATTCCCTCTTTCTTTTCTTTTTATCGTATCTTTAAAAACGCATTGATTTTGAATCAAAAATGCTAAGAGCGAAAAGGAAAAGCTATTTTTCCAGGAGTGAAGGAGAAATTCAATAGTACAAGAGATGAACACCTCGAATTCCGAAATGGAAATGACTTTTCCGCGATTGATGCGTGGCTGGCATTGTGTTCGACCCGTTCAACAATGCTACGGACGTATTGAATTTAATCCTATTAAAGAACAGGCTGTTCAGCGTTGTAGCAAGCGAGAGTTTTGGAATGGGATATTATGGTTTATTAAGTTAAAAAATGTATATAATTCATTTTTAAAGTAGGAAGGAAATATACCGAAATGCTGTCTCTAAAATAAAAATAGCAGTTTAATATTGCATCTAATAATCTTTATTGACAAATAATGGGAAGAAACACGTAAAATAAATACAAGTAAAAAACATGATACGCCCAGGGGAAACAAAAGGTCCCATTCCGGCGTAATAGAAATTAATACATTAAAAATACAATGGCATTTGCATCTATATATAGTATATTTATAGGAACATGAACTAAAATAACTATTATTTCAGAAGAATGAATGTTTAATAGAAGGGAAATATGAAGAAATGAATGTTTAATAGAAGGGAAATATTTTGGTAACCCCCTAAAAAACTTTATCTGGACCATGGCTCATCATCCAGTAAACGTATTTTGACTGTAATATATCCTAATTCTGCGTCTTATTGCAGATATAATCGTAAGGGAAACTTTCTGAAAATTAACGCAATTAAAATCTAGTAGTCTGGTATGGAAAAAAACTGGGATGCCATTTATTACTGTTATTATTAGCACAACATTTTCCTCTCATTTGTGATTATTACAACATTTTGTTTTAATCAAGAAAAAAATGGCAGCATAAAAATAATCTCAAAATTATCAAATGCAACATATTTTGAGTGGTGAACACTTAGCAACGAGCACCCATTTTCTCAATAGAACAAAACCAATCTATCAAACCCTCCCCAGAAAAGCCCTGCCCATCTTTTCCTTCATTATATCCTCAATCCCGACAAATAAAACTAAATATATAGCTCCAAGATTGAGCAAGGCATTTCTCTGATCGCAGCGCTATAAATCTCAGCGCCAATAATAATCGTCTAATAGAAAAGGACGACCGACAGAGAAAGGCAAATCCTTTGTCCAGAGGAAAAATTCCTCTCCTAAGCTCGGGGAAAACCAAAAAGTCCTCTGTCCCCCATGACATTTCTAACAACGCCCTAGACATTCCATTTTTACGGGAATTTATATCCGGTTCCCTGCAGAAATCTCCGGATGCGAAGTACGCCGGATGAGAAATAAGCGTAAGGTAATAACATTTAAGAAGGAACACGCTTTGGAGACAAATACCATCATTCAGTTTGTAAACCGATGGCGGAAAGTGCTCGGTAAACAAGTACCTCGAAAATGGACTCTGGCTTGGAATGTAATCTGGAGGTTATTACGATTTCTTTAGGAAAATATGTCTGATTGGAATAAACTCTGAAAGTTCCTTCCAAGTACTACCTGTTAGAGAGAATTTTTTGGGGGATGTATTGGTAAAAAGGAAAAAAAATAAGTATGGAATTTAGGACACTTTTCTATGTTGAGATCGAAAAATAGGGTTCATCCATTAACACCAGTGGACAGTTACCAGTTCAATGTAGTGTTTGGAAAAAAAATTTACCATCTTAACTGTGAAACTGAGATTCCAATTTCAAACTGGATTACCACTATGAAACATCAAATATAAATTATGTCAATATCGAGAAAGGTGTCGTAGAAAATAAAACATTTTCTCCCTCTGAAAGACAGAAGAGTAAAATGTTAAGACTAGATATTCAGTCATTTTCTCAACACACAACCATTTCAATATTTATTATTGAAATATATGATATAATATGAACCTCGGTGGCGGGTTCGGTGATATTTTCAATAAAATATCACCGAACCCGCCACCGAGAATTGGAAAATATCTACATTTTTCAATAAAATCTTTAAAAAAATTCCTTATCACTAAAAGTTTATAAAATTCGAACACTCCTTGGCAAAGTGAGGAAGGAAAAATGTAGATTCTCCCATGATAAAAAGTGTTTTGAGTTATTCTTTGTTCCCTCACCTGAAATCTTCTCACATCACCAAACGGGGACAGATGCTTTAGTTAACAGTAAATAGGGGCGCATCTTTAAAATTCAAAATACCCACCGAAGAAGGTTAAATAAGTCCACAAATCCTTTTAAAGGATAAATTTTGAAAGGAAAAAAAACAACCCAAAAAGTTTTTTTAAAACCTAACAGTTTTTTTTAAAACTCAAATTCCAAAACAACGCGGGGTAAAGAAAAACTGGATTTTTTTTTTCGTACCCTCCAGACGTCCTAGGATCCCAATCCCTTAAACGCAGTAAGTGAAAGGCAAAGGGCGGATCAGTGGAAAAGATCGCCCTCTCTTTGAAAAATGCGTGATCGCATTGAAAATGAAAGGCCCTGCCGCTCCCCCAGGAATACCCAATCCCGCCGCTCGAAATCCCGATACTGCAAAAAGGAAAAAAATGGCGACCGGAGAGAATGAAGAGGAAAGAATGGCCATTTTCGGGAGCAAACGCATTCGATTTGCGAATGGAAGATGCAAATGTACCCCGAGAAAATGGCACAAGGGATGACAGATCTGCAACGCCATCCATCCGTCCAAAAATATCAGAAAGAAAAAGAATTAGAACGAAAACGTTCCGGCACCGTAGAACGAAAAAGTACCGAGAGAATTCTCTCTTTTCGCAGGGGTAGAAAAAGGATGACCACTAAAAGAATAGGAGTGGTAAGAAGGGAAAAGTTTCCAGTTACCTTTTATCCGATACCTCTTTGGCGGAATGGAATCTAGAGTTACAGGTACTTTACGGGATTGTGGGGGTACACACAGCGCCGAGGATTACCGAGGGGAGAATTGTTTCTTTCGGATATTTTCTGGCCGAGAGTGTGGTGTTCCTTTCATCGGAGGTTGGAGGTATTGAATATTGCAGGAGGTCAGGTTTTTTATGTCAAATATAGCATTTTAAACTTTTAAGAAGAGTTTTTTCAAAAGTTGAAAAATGTAAAGAAGATCAGAAACGCTTATATTGTTGTTCCCTTTTTTCAGGCAGAAAATCCTTCGTAAACACACTTATTTAAACTAACGGGAAAAATATTGACTTTGTTGCCTGTAACTTTAAATTTTGCTTTCAGAAAAACAGAGAATTTACATTTAATGAGTTTTCTTTTCTTATGTCTTAACGTCTAAAAGGAGTATTATAGATCATCAGAAGTCGATCTTGGAGCAAGGGTAATATTATAGAAAATAGATGGATATTTCGTGACGATGTAAGTTAAGAGTGATCCAGTTCCACTCAACTACTACGTATAATCTTACCGCCACTAGAAAAACTTTTGACAGGTAAACAAATCTTTGAAAAGAAGTACGAAGCTAAACGATAGCAACACAGATTTGGCAAAAAATGTTTTATGAATTACTATCACCCCCAAAATTGGGTCAAAAGATTTTCTTTAAGAACTTTAACAAAAGTTTAAAAAAATTTAACTTTGATCCTAAATAAATGCCTTAAAATCCTAAATAATAAACAATCAAATCTTTATAGATTTAAATCTCTCAATTTATTACCTTTATGACATAATGCTTTTTTCAGAATTCTACTTTATATTTATCGCAATAAACCGATACCTTTGAAATTCCGAGGTATTCAAAGTATTTTGTAAACCCTTTATTTACCTTGCTCCTTAACTATTTAACAGTTCACCAATTGATTTAATTCGTGTTAATGATTACACTTCTTTCAAAAGAAAATTATTTGAATTTTTAGCATCGACGACGCGGATCTATTTACTTCGCACTACGTTGAAGCATTTAACTTTATTTTAAATTGTTATCCAGCTTACTGCTAATCTTATTCTAGAGTTATTTTTGTAAAAATTTCGCGTTTTTTTCTTTTTTCCCAAGGTGTAACATATGTTCTTATGTTTGTTAAATATTTTGGTTGATAAATATTACTATTATAAAAACTTTTACAGGCGTGCAATATAGCTTCTTCTACTCATTCAGCAGGTGGCTGACTCACGAATGCTCTGCTCATGTTGCTAAAAATGCTTTGATTTGCATTGGTTTACTTGGTAGAATGTTTTCTTATAGCTTATAGGGTTTATTTAATTATTACCGAAAGTAGTGTTTTAAGATGGGTATTTTTGCAACAAGATGAATTGCTTAATTTAGATCGAGTTTTAAAAATAACAGGGATAAGGTATACTTAAAGAAATGTAACACGAGAGGTAGTAACCAAGTGGTAAAAGTTACAAATGGGGGAATAGTTTTATACACGAGGAAGGTAAATATTCTGGACCTATATTTTAAAACATTTTAGGTTTGTATTTACAAAATTTGGGGCGAAGTTACCCTAGTTTACGGTGGAGGTAATTTTTCAACTTTGATAGTTACAATATCAAGATCATGAAAATAGCCAGCATTAACCATTAAATGAGGTGCTTGCAACAACAATGAGACAACTCCATTGGAGTTAGTTCCTTGTTGGTGCAAACACCTCAAATGTCAAATACAAGTCCAGATATTTTTACCTGTAGTCCAGTCAAATAGTATTTAATTTGGGAAAATTTTGGGGTAGAAGATATTTTTAGCTATCTGTATGTTTTTTGGGGTGCTGAATCCGAATCTGAGGTTTGCCAACAAAATTTCGTGACGGAACATTGTGAAAATTCGAAAAAATGGCAAAAATTCGCCCCTTTTTTTCGTTTTCGGCCCCTAGAACATTACCTTTGGGCTTCTGAGCTAAACAGTCAATACAAAAAATAAAGAACACTAACCAAGCTACAAAAAAGTCAATTACAACTTTTCTCTCAGACGCATAGTTTCGCCGATAGAGCACTTTGAAAAAAGGGGCTATTTTCGTTCGATTGGTAAGAAATCCAAAAAAATTTCACTAGTATCTCCAAAAAACCACATTTTTAGAACAGGATACTATAAAAACTGCCTAAATAATATTTCACATGAAATTAGCCATCTAAAAACTCCAATAATGATAACTAAATTCATTTTTGTTCGGTGATTTCTCTTAAGAACGAAAGTTCAACAGGAGATAATAGTAGTTCTATAACTGAGTTGCTTCATCGAAATTACATGCAAAATTTTTCTATTGACTTCTCTATATGTTTTTGAGGGTGCTGAATCCGAATTTGAGGTTTGCCAACAAAATTTCATGACGAAACATTGAGAAAATTCGAAAAAATGCCAAAAATTCACCACTTTTGTTCGTTTTCTGCCCTTAGAACATACACTTTGCACTTCTGAGCAAAACAGTCAACACCAAAATAAAGAAGAGAAAACAAGCTACAAAAAAGTCAATAACAACTATTCTCTCAGATGAAGGGTTTGGACGCTAGAGAACGCTGAATATTGGGAAGTTTTTGTTCCATTGGTAGAAAATTCATAAAATGTCACTCGTATCACCGAAAAGCGGCCTGTTTTGGAACAGGATACTATAAGAACGGCTTCAATTATGTGTTACGCCCATGAAATCAACGTTCTGCATACTCAAATGTTAATTGATAACTAATTAAACATAACAATAAAATACGACCATTAGGAACATTTTGGGATTACTGTAGCATTGCTCATTGTTAAAGGCTTTAATCAAAGTAATATACATATAGAAAAATAGGTACATGAAATAAATCGTGCATTTAGTTAATTAATGCACGATTAAAGCCTTTAACAATGAGCAATATTACAGTAATCCCAAAATGTTCCTAATGGTCGTATTTTATTGTTATGTTAAATTATTTATCAATTAACATTTGAGTATGCAGAACGTTTATTTCATGAGCGTAACACATAATTGAAGCCGTTTTTATAGTATCCTGTTCCAAAACAGGCCGCTTTTCGGTGATACGAGTGACATTTTATGAATTTTCCACCAATGGAACAAAACCTTCCCAATATTCAGCGTTCTCTAGCGTCCAAACCCTTCATCTGAGAGAATAGTTGTTATTGACTTTTTTGTAGCTTGTTTTCTCTTCTTTATTTTGGTGTTGTCTGTTTTGCTCAGAAATGCAAAGTGTATGTTCTAAGGGCAGAAAACGAACAAAAGTGGTGAATTTTTGGCATTTTTTCGAATTTTCTCAATGTTCCGTCATGAAATTTTTTAGGCAAACCTCAAATTCGGATTCAGCACCCTCAAAAACATATAGAGCAATCAATAGAAAAATTTTGCATGTAATTTCGAAGAAGCAACGTGGTTATAGAAATACCATTATCTCCTGTTGAACTTTCGTTCTTAAGAGAAATCACCGAACAAAAATGCATTTAGTTATCCTTATTGGAGTTTTTAGATGGCTAATTTCATGTGAAATATTATTTAGGCAGTTTTCATAGTATCCTGTTCCAAAAATGCGGTTTTTTGCAGATACTAGTGAATTTTTTTGGATTTCTTACCAATCGAACGAAAATAGCCCCTTTTTCAACAAGCTCTATCGGCGAAAGTATGCGTCTGAGAGAAAAGTTGTAATTGACTTTTTTGTAGCTTGGTTAGTGTTCTACATTTTTTGACTGACTGTTTAGCTCAGAATCGCAAAGGTAATGTTCTAGGGGCCGAAAACCAAAAAAAGGGACGAATTTTTGCCATTTTTTCGAATTTTCACAATGTTCCGTCACGAAATCTTGTTGGCAAACCTCTGATTCGGATTCAGCACCCCAAAAAACATACAGATAGCGAAAAATATCTTCTACCCCAAAATTTGCCCAAAATGGCCTTATTTAAGGACAATTTGACTGGACTACTGGTGCAGAATATGTCAGAACGCCCGAAAAATGTTCGGGGGATATTCAAGCAGTTGTGGAGAAATTTTTGCCGAAGTTTAAAAAGAAAAAACTCCACACTCCCCAAGTTTTTATTACTACAAAAATATTTTGGCTGCTGACAATATCATGTTCTCCAAATCATACGATAATTAGGTAAAAATTACGGATGTTTGGCGAAAATTTACGGATATGATATCGCTAACAAAACCGAGTTTCGGTGAATACCTGAAAGTTGTCTTTTCCTTCGTTTTGACTGAGATGCAGGAAAACCAACGCATCCATGATGGGTTTGGGGATTTTCATAAAAAAATTGCGTTCTTGTTTAATCACAACGATATTTTTTCTTTATAGAGACATTTTAGGGGAAATATTGAGACATTTTTGGCGGAACTTTCGAATAAAATTAATTGTGTTCTGGGGAAATATTGGGCCCTGGAGCATTTTCTGCATCCGTTTCTACCTAAACAATAAAACTGAATAATCCACTTTAAATCCCTGTACTAACCCCTCATCTTCAAGAACCAACGCACAACCCTCACAGCCCCCCATCCAAAACACCACCACTCGAAAAGCAACAACCACCGACCCTCAAGATCCAATTCAAAAACACAAGAGCAAACAAACACGCACGGTGCGCCATCAGGACAAAAGGCTTTCACAATTCATAACACACACACACACAGTCACCGATCGAAAAAAGAACTCCCGAAACTGTTTATAAACCCACAATCCGGCAAAAATCAAGACAACAACCAACCGCAAAAGGCGTCTTCATTCGAGGGGGCACACGCGAACTCCCCATTTGTCTTCTTTCCTATCTCTTTAAAAAGGCAGCCGGAAAGAATGCCGGATCCGGGAGCAAACGACAAGCACACGCGAGGGAAACGCCCTCAGAATCCGGCAGATGTCACGTCCGGAGATGGAGGGGATCTCAAGATGGCGGTGTGGAGAGCCCCCTCCCTCCCTGGGTGGGGCTAGGAATTCGTATTATTGCTGCCATCGAAGCCCCCTTTTTGCATGAATATTATTACCGAACATGGGATTTGTCTAGGAGAGTTATGACTGATGATAGAATCGCGGGTATCAGAGTTCTTAAAACATTATCCTAAACCATGGAGTCTGTAACTTATGTGCTTGGTTTTCCTTGACAATAGTTATTCGATGACATGGAAACTACTTTCAACATTAATCTGTTGTAAAAAAAACTTTGTTAATCAGGGTTATGAGATATGTAACTAAAAAATTCAAGCAAAAGAATGCATTGCACTCATGAAATAAACAAAGAGAATGGTATTAAAGCCCGAATCCATCTAGGATTTGCGAAACTTGTACAAAAACGAAACACAAGATAAATTCATTAAACTAATTATATTAAGGATAATTATATTAAACATCAAGCACAGTTTTGGGAAACCCTGAGTTCTGAGGAAAGTTTTCAGTGCAGATTTACGTAAGTCACGACAACAATTCAAAAAGAGACATCATAGAAGGCCTCTTGAATTCATGCAAAAAAATGCACAAGTTTAAAATGTAAAATCGCTAGATTTTCATCTTCAAAGAAAATAAACAGAACAGAATACATACAACTTGCAAATAGATATTTTAGGCTCTCAAATTTCTCGAATAAGTGCAACAAAAATGCCTTTAAGACACAAGTGTAAACAAAAGTATCAAGTTTATCAAAATCTTAACTCGATAATTCCCTTTGCAACTCCAAGATTTATCCTATAACTACATAAACAAACTTAATTAAGCAAACATACAAAGCCAATTCATTAAATTACACAACCAGGTATGAAATTTCCACTCATTCGTTCCAGTCTAAGGTTTTCATCATGAAACATGAATTTCTGCATTAATTAAACCCCATCAAAAGCACGTTAATTAAAAACACCTCACGCAGAAAACTGGTAGTGCTTAATATTCGATAAAGCGCCAGAAATTTCGGGATTAAGAGGTAGAAGCTGATAACTGAAAACAGATAATCGGGGCACTCATTGTTCCTAATTTAACACCAAACAGAGCGCTTAATACATAATGCATAGTGTGGCAATATGTCGCAGACAGGGTTGAAGTTTCGTTTAAGACAAGGTCTTTCCGAGTAGTAGTGAATATTATATTACATTCTTGATGGGTCGCGGAATTACATGCAGAAATACAATTATTTTCAGAAATATGAATAACAGTTTACACACAGAACGAAGATTTGATGTTCGTGTAAGAGGATACGTTTGGGGAAGTATTGATCAAATTCATAAATCTATAGCTCTTTATACTATACAGTTACAGTGTTTGGGGTCAATCTATTATTTTTATAATTTGTACTTCAATGATAGCAACCAACAGAAACATCACCTAGTATTATAGAAAATAGAGGAATTTCCTATAGGCGGAAAATTTTCCATTAGAGATTTATTAATCTTTTAACCATTTAAAAATTTAAAAGAGTATTATTTTGTTGATTGTTTTTGGACTTGAAAATAGTTTCTTCTGAAGTTCAAAAGAGTAAAATGAAGTTAGTTTTCAATGATGAATTTTAGCATAAAAAAGAGAATGAAAATAATAATGAATTTAACAGTTAGTCCTTCTTTAAACGTACAGAGATCAGTCACTACGTTAAAAGTTAATTAATAATAACAATTATTAAATAACCAATTGAAACTAGCATCCTTATGGTACTGAAATAGGTAAAGAAATTTTGTGATAAGCTAAACAAAATGCATCATTGCCTCTACACCACTCATTGTTCGAAAAACCAGAGTGCATTATCTTGACAAAGATCACTTGAACAGCCCTTATTATGGCCTTCTCCTTTGAGACAAAACGTGAAGAGGCACAGCATATTACATAAAAGAAAAAACTTGGCTTTAAAAAACCCCATTCGGCAGATTTTTCTATTTAAGCTGTTGTGAAAAGCTGAGGAAAATTTGAGCTAGCTGAGCGACGGTCATTACAATTTTATGAGGGTGCATAAAATAAAACTATTCCTTTGTTAGTCGATCTTAAAACAGAAAAATTCATAAACTCCTTTGATATTTCTTAATTAAAGTACACTATAAAAGCTTGAATGAAACAAAACTGCTTGTTTCAAAATTAGAGCGTGAAACGTTACTTCAGAGTTAAAATGAGTTCAGCAATAAAAACCCAAAGCACGCAATAACTTTTTCTTGAAAATAGAACGTCACCAGTGCCTGGAGTAAAACATACTCGAATTGGAAAATTTTTGAATTGGGTAATTGAAAAAAAAATTTTTTTTGAATTGATTTTAAACGACAAGTAATAAGGATAATTTGGATAGTTAAACACAAAGGCGCAATTTAATATTACTCAAGTCTCAAAAAATCATTACATGTGAGATTTTAGAGTTGAGTACTAACATCGTGCAAGTAAACTTGATAAATTTTATACTTCTAACAGATATAATAATTTCTACAGTAAAACTGATATGATAGAATAAATAATTCTAAACAATTTTTATATCTATGGGAGTGTAATAAGAATATCTCTCGAACACGAAAGGTAATATGAAAGTAGACGTTTCAAAAATGAATTTTCTTTTGGCTCACAAAGGGATATGCAAGACTTCTTTACTACTTATCCGGATACATTGTTGACATACGAAATTTACAAGTAACCCTATGTCAGCCACGTGTAGCAGACTGTTTCGCGAATTTTCGATTAAGACATTGATATTGATTGGATGTTACGCGTTTCCCCCGCAACCCAATGGTAACACAGGGTCTATGCAAAAACTTGGACGAAAAAAGTGGCTCAGCTTCCATGTCTGAAGGTTAAGTATAAGTTATCATATCAATAAGTAAAAATCAGTATATGGATTTTTGAAAGAACATTTAATATCTTAATCACCGATAACTGAACTGACTTGTAAGTATCGTTACTTTTAAATATTTTTTTAATGTTTGAAATCAATATTTTTTGTAATGAGGTAACAAATTTCTAGTATGCACCAATTTATAAGTGTAAGATTTCCTTTCGGGTATTTAGTCTGAAGGAAAGTATTATAGGGTAAAACGAATTTCACTTAGTTGTGCAAATCTGATAAAAAAGGCCAACCACATAGCTTGAAAACACATTTTGTTGTATTTGCTATTGTAATTGCTATTGTTGCTGTTAAAGGTAATGCTGTTTTTAGGACACTTATAAACCTAACCCTGAAAGCATATTAAGTGTTGCAACATACTCTTGTCCAATAGAAACCTAGGATTCCAACTGTTCCTTCTACCCATAGAACCTCTTTGCATAGAATTCGGCTATTCCGAACCCTGTGTTTGAAACTCCCCATGGATTACGATTACTTTACAAAAAAACATAGATTGGTTCAGAGTTAAATTGTTCATGATTGCCTGAATTTCTATTCTGAAGAAATTTGCAATTGAAATTATTCGGAAATAAGGAAGGGGATTTTGCTCTTTCTATATTTCAATGTCACTAAAATTTTTTTAGCTAAAGCGGTGTTTCTGGAAACTATAATTCCCTCAGTCCCTGTGGTCAGTTCTGAAAGAAAGAATCGTTTTCAATTTACAAAAACTATGTAAATATGGGCCTAACATCAAACAACTTTTTTTCTACACCACGAAGTCTTAAGCACTGGTTGAAATCAAAACTAAGGATCAAAGCATGTTTCGTTAACATTAAACTTTTTTGGTACAACCTTAGCTGCACAGAGAAAAGAGGGGAAAGAATTTAGTTGTTTTTCCTAGAGAGGGGGATAACAAGAACATAAAAATAACGGTATGGAGTGTCGCTCAGCAACTCCGACTCCTTCAGCAGAAATTATTCAAGTTAAAGCACTGGATATCATGAGGATAAGAAAGCTCGCTTCATTCAGGGCCATTGTGTCCATTCACGAATTTCGTCAAAACGAAAAAAAAAACTTTCATTTTCATCTCCACCGACAGAAAAACTGCATCCAACCAAACAGCCAGACACGGCACCGAATCATCAGCCCCTAGATCAAAATAACCCTCCAAGTCCGGAACCACCCAAAACCCCACAAAAGCGAAGAACATCTCCCACCCTTTCCAATCAAAAGGAAAGGCAAGCAACAAACGCAACCTAATGGGGCCTTCTATGCACACACCCCTACACTGACACTAGCGTGCAAGGACGATAATGCATGTGGCGTGCCGAAGAAACGGCGCAAAGCCAATAAACCAATAACCGGAAGATATTCCATTGAAATTACCAGAATTTCCCAGGGGCCTGGAGTTGTATATATGTGCGGCCCGACGCCCCTTTTATTAAAACCATGAGAGGCTTTCTGTCGTTCTATCTGTGGGTTTTTTGGGGTAGGGGACACGCCCGTGATGTTATAGTTCGTTTTCGACTCGGTGAAATGGTGACTTTTTTGCAGTGAATAAGACGCAAATAGACTGGGGAAGATTTGTGGGTATTGTCTTGTTATTGACAGTCCTTTCCACCATCTGCGAGATAGTCTGTCAGCAAGATTTGATAAGAATTTTTGTACTGGGGAAGAAGTAGGGAAAATGATTGGGGAAAAGTTTGTGATGTATTGATGAAACTGAGTTTATTCTAAGGTGGTGTTTTTCAAACTTTTTCACGCCATGCCCCCCCTTTACGTCTTAATATCGCCAAATCTTTAAATTTTGTGGTACAATCACGTTTTACGTTAAATAGGGAACCTGGAGTCCTACCTGAGAGATTTAAAATTTGACTCTTAAAAACAGGGGTTAGGCCCTTGATTAGATTCTAGGGTGATTTGCTATTACGACATTTCTCCAACAAAATCCTTAACTTTTGTAACTGCCCACCGTTTAATGAAATCTCCCCTTACTGGAGTGTGCGCCCCCCTTGAGAAACTGAGACCGTTTGAATTTTACAGCAAATTATGAAATGTCACTGAATTCGAACATATAAGCAATATCTTTACATTTTCAGGATATAATCAAACTTTTAAAATAATAGATCTCCGGATGTAAAATCTTCCCATAATACAAATACATGAACGCCTTTTAAAGATGGGGTATAAATGCATAATGGAATAGTGTTTGGAATGGAGATTTCTAGAGTCACTTTACTTTTACGACAGATGTTGCAGGAATTAGTAAAAGAAATCTCAAGATAACTCTCAGCTTAGCGTTTTTCTCGACCTTGATCCTGAGGAAGAACACTTTCGCTCACAGTCACGCTGCTGGTGGAAGTAATCAAAAACATCTGTCTCGAATAAAGTGTCGAGACAAATTGGTGAAGAAATCCCAAGATTTCCCTCGGAATGCTATTTCTGGTGCCGAAAGGGGGTTTTAAGAGTGCGTAAAATTGTTGAATTATAGAGTTAGTTTTTGAAGTACCTTTTGGCGGGGTTGTGCCAGATGGCAAGCTCCTTTAAACGTAGAAAAACCCATCCCTATAGAAGAAGCGGAATGAGTACCGTATTTCCTTTTATATGGTCGTTTACAAAAGAGATTTAAGCAAAGAGTTAAATTCTTCTAATTTTTCAATTTTGAAAATTGATCTATCCATTTCCATTACTCCATTTATGCATTCCATAGAACTTTAAAATATTCGTATAGTTATGATTTTAATGACATCTCTTCATTCAAGTTGAAAATTAATTTAGTAAAATAGAGATGAAATCGTGTTTTTTCCAGCAGATTTTCATTATAGTATGTCTATTGTCTACACACATAAACAAGCTGCGGTATTTACTCACAAGCACAACCATTAACTTTTAAAAATATTTTATAAAACATTTTTTGAATTCAATTCTTCTATCATAGAGATGAAGCCCATCATGTTCCAAAATTGTACAGTGTGAATTGTACAATGTAAAGTAGGATTGTAAAGTAGGATGTAAAGTAGATTTGTAAAAGTAGGAGACCCCTACGTTAAGAGGGTATCACACACTCAACATCGGAAGTCAAAGAAGTGTAAAAAACAGAATAAGCCTCTCCAAAAAGAGCCTTAACACTCTACTGCCCATGGTAGCAAATGAAATCAGAAAATTTAAAAAAAAATGTAATCACCTGGGATAGTATAATGCAAGTGAACAAACAGGCATAAAATAATTTACCAATTCGGTATACAAAAATAATTGGAAAAAACTTAAAAACTGATAAGATTATAAGTTTTTCTCCAATATCTGACTTCCCAAGTAGGACGCCGTAAGCCACCACATACACAAATCAACATACCTTCGACATGGAGCCTGGCCTGCTGCGAGTAGTCCATGCCCTTGTCGTTGCGCGCGATGCAGTGGTAGAGCCCGTCGTCGGCCAGTCCCACGTTGTCCAGCCGCAGGTCCCCGCCCTCCAGCACGCGGTAGTTGGCGTGGCCCGCGTGGTGTAGGGAGCGCCCGTTCTTCTGCCACGACACGGCCGGCTCCGGCTCGCCCCCCGCCGCGCAACGGAACAGCACCGACGACCCAGACAGCACCGTTGCGTTCCTCGGGCCCTCCAGGATCACAGCCTTGCCCGCTGCTGAAAGAAAGGAGTGGGTTAGATACCGTCGAAGAGAATATTATAAGAGGAACAAGCGCATTACCAAAAAACTAACTAAATTTGCCTATATATTATCAAATTTTTTTTCTAAAAATATGGAGTCAACATTTCAAGTACACTTTAAAGAACACCTCAAGGATTGACCAAATGTAATGATAAATATTACCTAAGTTTTGGTAGATTTATTTGGGATTCTGAGTTATTGAATTACAACTTAATGCCAGGGTCCGACTAAAAACGGGTGGGGATAAGAAACTAACAAATTGTGAAATAATCGTACAGAAATAATGTAGTGTACGCATAATTGGGTTAAAAAAGCTAAGGCCGTATACAGTACAGTTATCACTTCATGATAAACTTGGCTGGTATTTTTACTATGTGCGTTCTTAAAAAGAAGTTTCATCTGTTATTGGCCTTAAAGGTAGCGTATAAATCAGAGTACAGAATAATCAAACCATAGTTAATAAACTTTATTGTCAGTAATTACAATTCGATCCAGCACACATGGTTAAAACACATTAACTATTGCACTTCTTGGCATGCTATCCACTCGTACTTCAAACGAGGATTTCGGAATACATTTTTCAACTGAATCGTTAAAAAATAAAACCGTCCAAATTCAATATAATTATCCTCTTTTCAACACCAATACAATTACATGCGGGGGTTCTGCGCTTTTAATATTTAGCAAGATACTATATTTTAAGGTAGTATTAATATCATCTCTATAGATAACGCCCCATCATCGTGCTTTTCCATGTCACAGGAGAAATTTCGTCACGACGAACAAACCAACCACAGTCAGCTAGATGAACGATCAAAGGGGGCTCTCGGGCAAATTTAAAGTTAACTCCGCTGACAGGAGGGGAGAGAAACTGGGCAATTAATCACGTCCGAGCCCTGACAGGCCTCCGCCAGTTTGTCATGGATGTCGTAGCTCGAAGATCGGGTAAAAACGCTTCAAGTGTGCCGTGTACCCTTCAAAATTTAAATTTAATGCTCGAGTGAAAGTGACAATGGAAGAGAAGAGTATAAGAGGCTATGACTCGCAAAGTAGGTTTCACGAGGATTGATGGAACCTCAGTTATTAAAGGTAAGTGATACGGAAGATAGATTGATGGGAAGTTTAATCACAGTTGAAGGCTTTCTGTAAAAAACAAATACCTCACTTCACACAAAAAAATGGTGGTTACAAATTGACTCCATGTATGGCGACAATTTCTTCACACCCCTTTTGGTTTTACAATTATGTACAGGTTTTGGAAATGCTATTGGTGGATGAATATTGCTTAAGATTCTTAATTACTTATGTATTTATAATTTGAGGTGCTTTTACATTAAATTTATGGTTAATTTTTGTTTGACTTAATGATTTATGACAAATAAATAAGTTTTGATTAGAATTTTTCGTTACTGTGTTAAAAAAGTGTGTCACGCATTTGCAGTGTAGAAATCAGTCACCGAGAAACGTTTATACTTTCCGGTAAGAGCAATATACAAAGACAAAAATTATGTAGTTGAACAATGCAAAATTCAAACAGAAAACTCGTTAACAAAACGGAAACGACAACGAAGCGAATTCCTTCATTACTCAAACAAAACTCCGATCGACAGAAATTTAATTTCCTATTCATTCAAAACCCTCCCAAAAGAGACTTTTGAAATCCTTTTCAACAAAGTCGATCAGAGTTTTCGATGATTCCCCAAGAAACAATCCCCATCGAAACGGGAAAAGTCCATATGTATTCCAACAAGAGCATGGCGATACGCCTCCAACCAAAAGCTATCTTCGGATGAAATTATGAAAGCTAAAAGCCGGACGATTTGTCTTTATGAATGGAAGTGTGGACAAGGTTCCGTCTTGTATGACAAATGCGAGGATAGGACAATGGATATTCTAATGAAATTCGCTCGTGAATGGGAATACGGTATCCAGAAAGAATGGGATAACTAATGGAGGGTAGGATTCGGAGATAATAACGGGAAGAAAGGGAAAGGATATTTATATCGGAGCCGGGTTTACATAAAGTCATTTAAATTAGGAAATAATAAGGACCTAGTTAAAATTGAACAGTTTATTCTGCACCAAGGAATCGACGATGATGCTTTACGATATTTTACAACGCGAAACAAATGGTAAATAAAAATCCAAGTTTTAATAATTTGGTATATGTTCAACATTTTTAAATAGAGCAGAGAATAATGTCTAAACCATGTTTTAAAAATAATTTCTGTATGAATATGCATAGCCACTAGATCCTTGTTAAAAGTAAAACAGAAAACAATTCAAAGAGCATATAATTCCAAATGTTGAATAAAAAAATCCTCACTACCATTTCCAGCAAAGAATACGACCTTTGATGAGATCGTTATCAAATCCTTTATTCCCCCCAATTAAAAAAACTAACTTAAGTTTTACGTTTTATACCTTCCAAAATTTGTGATGTCAAAGGAGCTTTGTACAAAAGACAATGCATGTTTAAAGTAAAAGTTATGGTTCTTTTCTTCATTATTAAAAATTTAAAAGTTTTTAATTGAAATATTTTATAATTGGAGTCTTAAATATCCTTCATTTTCTGTCATTTTTGTAATACAATTTCTTGTGAACCCAATTTCGGCAGTGATTGAAAAATAAGTGAACTATTCAACACTTCACGGGTTTTCCTTCCTTCCGTTATTGTAGAACGTCACCTTCCAGTAAATGTATCACACACACAATCAATCCCATGTCTTACAGGGATATATTATGGGAATAAAGAAGGCAAGGATATCGGAGTTGCTTTCTTGGCTATGTATTAACAGCAGCACGCAGTGTTATTCTTAGGATTTTTTTGGAGTAAAAATACTCCGACTTTTTTAGGAGGGGTGAAATTCATTTATGAGGAGGGAAATACCGGAAATAGCATAAACTATATATAGACACATTTTTTATAAAAACGCTTTTTTTAATGAACAAACTGAAATATAAATATGAGGACGCTATTTTGGTTTTTAACAATTATAGCATCTGTTAATTTAAGTAGAAAATATTAAACATTATAAATAAAATTAATCTATTTTACATTAAGCATTATAAATAAAATATTTATTTATATTACAAATTTGAGTTGGAAAATATTTGGATTTCGGTGGGGTGCCCATTTTTTAAGCAAAACGTTTATTAAAAATTCAAAGCGTGAAAATACGCCTGGCTAGTTTTTACAAGCGTATTTCCTATTTTCAATGCGTGAAATACGCTCTCAGAGGCGTTAAAATTATCACTGGCAGCACGCTTAAAATTTGAAATAAGAATACACGGCTTACATACGATAATCCGTTATCCAACTTAGATCGCGAAATACTATACAAAACTTCTTAATTTAAGCGAATACATTTCACAGCCCTAAATGCGTCAATGTTCCAAAGCCCGCAATCTACCGACACAAAGGAAGCGAACCCTTCCATCCCAGCTCAGCATCCCAGGAAGCCCAAGAGGAGATGAAACCCCCTCCCACACAGAGATAAAACTGAGATTAAGCGAGCAAGAGCTGCGACCCTTGCGTGGCAGAGTAATGGGATGCGCCCCAAAGGCGAGACGAGTGGATTTCGGAGTAAAGTAGCTGTTTCCGTAAAACCACCATCGCATATTGATAGTATAGTACTAGTGAGACTTGCAACTAATAGTTTGCTTAGCTAATATGCTAGTTGTTTTTAATTAATCCTTCACAAATCATGCTAAACCTATTTAGGAGCTGAAGTTTTTTTTTGTGGGGGACTCGATGAAACACAATATCATTAGTCAACTTCAGGGCGGCTACCAGCAAACTAAATACATGTAGGGATATGTCGTATGCTACTTCAATATAAATAGTTTTCCAGCATGAGAGAAGATGGATAAAGGATCATTTAGATTTTTCACTTTCGGTGTTCATCTTGGAGAAATCATCCAAAGTGAAAATGTAGATGTTATTTTCACACTTCACTCCTCCGTATTCCTTCGCAAATGAGTGATTGAACTCTAAAAATGAAACATTTAAAATGAATATTTCGGGCCCCCATTCCTGAATATTTGAACGATTTTCCCGATTCGTTTACCCCGAATGCTAAGAAAAATTGGAGACACAAACATATCAGTTTCATTCATTAGTTGGCTAATGAGTGGTTACCGCAAATGTCACACTTTGAAACACAGGCGCTCTGGATCCCCCCTTAGTTAGATATTGGCATGCCACGGTTATTTCAATGGGTAAACCCGCAAGACGCTCACTCTAGTTGTCATCTCCATGGGTGAAACCCTTATCCCGCTAATTCCTTTCTAATTACGTGCAGCTTGATATTGGGTCTGGCTTTAAAGTGCCCGGGTCGCATCTGCAGCTGCCCTTCGGGTATTCAGCCGCTCGAAATTTAATTTGCCCGGATTTCGAGTCGCGCCCGATTAGGGGTAATGTTGGTAACGTCCTCGTAACGTTTAGTGGGGTAAGGGGAATATGCGCCACAGAAAAGGGGTAATTTCGAGGCGGATTGCGATTTAATGAGTGGGGAAATGAGGGTAAACTATGCGAAAAAGGATATTAGGGTGTATGCAAACGATGGAATAAAGGGAATGACGAGTTTGATTGAGGATGATTGGAAGAGATTTTGCAAATCTGATTCGAAAACAATGGGGAGTATAGCTAGGGTTTCGATATCATCGTCTTTTATGACGCAGATATGCATAATTTAATTGCTACGTTCTGTATTCTAAATTTGACACCTAATCCCCTGAAATAGGCGTATTTGCCAACGTCTTCTGGGAGTTTACGAAAATTTGAAGGTGGATGGATAGTTTAAAATGTAACAGTCATCTCATACCCCAAGTTGTTTAATAAAATACAAAATATGTATATATACTAGATCCTAACCCGTTACAGGGGAGGTTAAACATGCAAATAAAATTATTTAAGTTGTTGATTCAGATTTTGCGAGTATCTTATCAAATGGTCGGTTTGCGATTACGCGTTTATGGTTGAGTTGAATTGTCAACAAAGGTCTCGGGACTGTCACGAATATTTAGAGATAATTTAAACAAAATTTTTCTTACTAACTTGAACACCAAGCCCTAAGTTCATGGCAATAAGGAACTTGCATGATTTTTTTTAATCTATTCTTCACGCAAAAATAAGCCACTACACAAAGTTTGAGGCCGATTGAGAAATTTTTCGATTGCAAAAAAATTATCCAAATTCGTCTTTTTCGAAGCGCCTGAAAACGCTTAATTGCATGCACAGGGACGTCACAATACATGGACTTGGCCTAAAATGTTTGCCTTAGATTTCTGACCGTCACCAGAAGTGTCTAGAAGGTAAATATTTATTAAAACACTTATATCGAACACTTCAGAAAAAAGAAATCATCAACTAAAACATAGAAATTCAATTTTGATTGCAATTTGGCCTCTACGTCACTTTGCATGCAAACACACTTCGCGTTTTCAGTCACGTGTTTTTTTCTCAACTTTTATATTAAAATATTTAATTACTTGTACACTTTTTTGAAAAATCGACTAAATATTTCATTTTACTATACAAAAAACCATACGTAACACTTGAACGTTTATGAAAATCTGACAAATGCAAGTTCCTTATTTTACACAATTTTAATCGCGGAAGTGTAGTGATGAGGCAAAAATAGTTATTCTGGAAGGATGGTGGAAGTTGAATTAAAAACTGTTGGAGATACTCAAAAATATTTTTTATTCTAACCCAGGTCTTCTCAAATTTTAGCCACCGCAACTCCTTTATGGGTTGAATATTTTGCCGACCTCTATGAATTATAATGTTAAAAAATTCTACGAAATTCTACCAATGATGCACTTTTTCCCAAACCTTAAACCAGCCATGTAATTATTAAGAAACCTTATAAAACATAATTTTAAATAAGATATGTAACCAATATTGTGATTTAATAGAGTAATTCAGTGTTATTCTTAATATTTTTTGGAGTAAAAATACTCCTTGACTTTTTAAGGAGGAGTGAAATTCATTTATGAGGAGTGAATTACGGAAATAGCATAAACTGCATATACACAGAGAACCATTTTTTAATGGACAAAGTAAAATAGAAAAAATGAGGATGCTATTTTGGTTTTTAACAATTATAGCATCTGTTAAGTATTAGTAGAAAATACTAAACATAATCAATAAAATATTTCACTTTACATTAAACATTCTAAATTTTCGTTACAAATTAGAGTAGAAAAAATATTTTTCGATTTCGTTGGGCACCATGCATTTTTTTAAACTAAACCTTTGTTAAAATTTCAAAGCGTGAAAATACGCCTGGATAGTTTTTAAAAGCGTATTTCCAATTTCCAATGCATGAAATACGCTCTCAGAGGCGTTAAAAATATATCTGAGAGTAATAATAGTTTTATTTAATCTAAGATTTATTTTTACTTTCCCTGTGTCTCGCTACACTCCAGGGGGTCGTAACTTTCAGATTAAGAACCACTTGTGAAACAAAAAGATGTCTCCAACCTTCAATAGAGAACGATTCAAACACGACAAAATCAGCACACGCGAATTCTCCCAAACAACCCGTTACGATTTCTCCTTTCAAAACATCTCAACAACCCTCCCCCATCTTCAATCCAATCTCCACCCACTCCTTCCCACAAAAAAACCCTCCAATACCCAACCTGCACATCAGAAAGCATTCCTAAAGTAAGAATAATGTCCAATTTGGCGACAACCCCAGAAGTCACTCCACCAAGAAGAAATGAAAAGATCTCATTGTCTCCATTTGTTATGTGAGGAGCGGTCAAGCCGCGATGGGAGGAAAGAAGTGACCGCCGAAAACGAAACAAGGAAAGAAGAATCCGCGGATCAATTCCTCCTTCCATCGGTCGATGCGTTGGAGAAGATAGCCCTGATGATACTGGCTGTGGATGGGAGTGTTATTGATGAGATCTACTTGGTTGGCCGCAAATGGGTTATCCATATAGATACTTCGTGGTGAGTTGGGGTGCTTAGGAGAGGGAAAAGAGCTTGTTTGGATTCCCTTGGACTAATATGTATTGAATACTAGTGATGTTTGCTTTCAGTATTTCAGGCAATTATTTAAATGATATAGGAATGATTCGGAAGTATTTTTTTCGAATACTCAATCAAAATTGGTGGAACAATATATATTTCGATAAAAGTAATTAAGTTTCAAAGTTTAGATGGGTCCCTTTATATTAATTAGGGCAGACATCTTTATTTACTTTTTAAACATTTAGTTCACTTCATTCATTAAATTACAGGGTTGCTGATTTTTTTTTATTTTTTTAAGAAATCAAAAAAATCGGATTTTTTTATTTAAATCAGATTTTTTAAATTTAAATGAATAACTAGCTTTGAACTTCCTGAAACTGGTTAATAATGTACTGATATAGTAATTTCAATGTGATATAACAACTTGGGATTACTTAATATCCCAATTTTGATCTATTTTATGCATTAATTAATTGAATTAATTAAGGTGAGCTGTTCGCTGCCATTTCATGGTGAAATGCCCAAGCCCATCCTAAAATGGTGAATCAGTGAATCTATCAGTTACTAAAATTTTTATCCTTTCTATAACTATTTTTCCCAATTGTGAAATCAATAATAGATTTAAAAGAAATTGTGACAATGATTTCTAAAAAAATCTATACCTCATTTTTGTGTAAAAATTTTAATCAATCTTTGAATCATAATAATTCAGTTAAATTAATTTTACTAAAAGTATTATGTATACTTATATCTTTAAAATATAATTAGAAATAAAATAAAATAAACAACTTATTGACAGTCATGTACAAAGAGAATAGAGCTCTATTCGCGGTAGTTATGTAAAAGAAAACAATAGTTTGGAAAACATGACTAACTATAAAAGCAAGCTTACGATAAAAATCATTCACAAGCTAGTATTTTAAAAAATTGATTTACCAGATAAAAAATTTAAAATATTTTAATTCTTGTTTAGTTTATTACAATTATTGATTCAAAACCCTGCTACTTACCCCTTTTTGTCATAAATATTTTTGTTATTGGTAGTAAAATTTGTTCTCGAAATTGCAGGAAATTTGATGTAGAGTAACCTAAACCTATCTCCCAGTTACATACTTAGTAGAATTTTAAAAAAAATGTAAAATGCAAATAATCTTGCAAACCATTTTAAAGCATACACAACTAAATTTTTATTTAAATTGTGGAAGTTTAACATTTTTGATTTAAATCAATGATTTTTTTAAAAAAAATCAAGTGATTTAAATCAAGCAACCCTGTTAAATTAGTCTTAAATTATAACTGTTCAAACTTTTTACCAATATAATGAAAGGCCTACACAAGGATAGTCTAATATAAATCTATAACAATCGCCAAGTATAACCTTGTACACAGTAGCACACAGTAGCTTAGTGCCTTTCTCCTCCTGTAAGTAGTACTATAATTCATTCAAAGATCTAAAGAATAATATATAATGACTATAAAAACTATTGTGAGGGTAGGAATTTATTTTAGGAAATTTTGAACCCTCCTCCTTAACATTGCTTAAATATGGTCTAAAAACGAAAAAAGAAATACTAGTACTAAACGAAGCGCTTGGCTCGCATTCAAGAAAAACCACGATTTTACGATTCTATCCTCACACTGAAGCTTTCAAAAGTCAACCAACCGTCGTAAAACAGAAAAGACGACCCGATCAACACCGACAAAACAGAGCCATACCATCTGTCCTCACGCTATTCTCTCCCATAACCGCCGATTCGGCAAATTGAATACAAAAACAATTCGAGAAACGACTCTGGAACAGCCCCGAGGTCTCTCGCCTCCCCAGGAAAACACAGTCAGCATCCTCCTCTTCCCCCGCAAAACTGCGCAACGCAACCCGAAAACTAGATTTCTTCATCTTCCAAGGCACAGACGAGAAAATAAAAAAGAGGAGACGTTTTAAGAAAATTCCGCCGGAAAGACTCCCCCAGGAAATAACGCAGAAGAGACCCCGAGGTTTCGGGCAATCCATAACAATGCCCTGGAAAGGCAAACAACGGCAACACTTGTTTCGTGTGTCTGGGGGTGCGTCTGGGGATGGGATGGAGATTTTTGATTCGGGGATGATGCGGAATATGTCGCGAGAGATGGCTGCAGGGGGTGAATTTTTTATTCGAAGGATGGAATGGGTTTATTTTTTGGGTTCGTTGGTGGGAGTATATTTTGTGGTAAGCTTGTTCTGCTGCGATCTTCTTCGGCGTTTGATTTTTTTTGTGGGGGAAGAGGGGAAGGTTTGGGGATGGAGAGTAGATATTAGTGTGAGGAAACTGTAGGGAGAAAAAGGGGGAATGTAGAAGAGGAGCAGGGAAGAGCAAGATGAGTATAGAAAGGGGGTATACGTGTGAGGAAAATGTATGGAGAAAAAGGGGGATGTAGAGAAAAATAGTAGAGAAGAGCAAGATGAACAGGGAAGAGCAAGTAGAGTAGGGAAGGGAAGAACAAGAAGGGAAGGGAAGATAAGAGCAAGAGGAGCATGGAAGAGCAAGAAGAGAAGGGAAGAGAAGAGCAAGAAGAGAAGGGAAGAGCAAGAGGAGAAGGAAAGAGCGAGAGGACAAGGGAAGAGCAAGAGGACAAGGGAAGAGAAAGAGGACAAGGGAAGAGCTAGAGGACAAGGGAAGAGCAAGAGGACAAGGGAAGAGCAAGAGGACAAGGGAAGAGCAAGAGGACAAGGGAAGAGCAAGAGGACAAGGGAAGAGCAAGAGGAGCAGGGAAGAGCAAGATGAACACAAGAGGATCAGAGATGAGCTAGAGAAAAGCAAGAGGAACAGGGTCAGCTGGAGCTAGACGAACGCAAGATGAACAGGGATGAGCTAGAGCAGAGACAAAAAGCAGAGTGAGGAGGAGGGATGAGAAAGATGATCATGGATGAGCTAGAGAAACGCAAGAGGAACCGGGTTAAGCTGGAGCAAGAGGAACGCAAGATGAACAAGGATGAGCTAGAGCAGAGACAAAAAGCAGAGTGTGGAGGAGGGATGAGAAAGATGATCAGGGATGAGCTAGAGAAACGCAAGAGGAACAGGGTTAAGCTGGAGGTAGAGGAACGTAAGATAAACAGAGATGAGCTAGAGCAGAGACAAAAAGCAGAGTGAAGAGGGGGGATCAAGAGAAGACGGGTTAAAACAGAGTAGAGATATAAAGGAGAGAAACTAGTAAGTTAAATACGAGGGAAAGGGATATTAATTAGAGAAGGCTATTTAAGAATATTTAATTTTTATTTGGAAGAAAGCCAAATTTAGAATTATGAGCTTAAGCCAATCTTTAAATCACAGATGCAGAGTAGTCAATTAAATACATACAATTGATCAGTAAGGCAGGAAGAAATACAGACATCTAACCCTTTGTTTCTAAAGATTATTTTTGGTCACACAAACTTTATCGAATAAAGAAAAAACATACATCAAGAGTGGGACAAGAAAGAATTTCCAAACGTCTTTTTAAAAAAAACTATAAAAAAGTTCACGTGAAAAAGAGGCACAGAAAATAAAAATGTCAATAGTTCTAAAAAGTTTTCCACACACGCACCGCCTCGATGACCGAAAGTGCAGGAAAGAGTCAACGGCCATGAAGGTAAGAAACTTACCAAAAAAGAATCACAACTCCATGTCCCGATTTGTCAGCAGATAAGTGTCCAAGCGCCGCTTGGACTACTACATCCAACAAAAAACAAGACCAAAAAATAAACTTCTTTTTAAAAAGTCCGGTTTATTTTCCTTGAGTGTTAGTCTTAAAAAGAAGTCATCTATAGTAATTCGCGAAAGTCTCTCACTCAGAAAGAAAGGAGAGGGGGAACCCCACTTTGTCGCTCACTGTAACCGTTGCCAAGACCCGTGCGAGTACTTGTGTCAAGAGTTGAGATGTTTTTTTCTTCCACCGGTTCAATCGCTAAAGAAATGAGTTTTCATTCTCGGCACACCACAATTTCTAGAGAGGCTGTTAGGAGAAACAAACTGAGGAATATAAAAACGCGAGGTTCGTAAGTGGATTTGTTTTCTTAATCTGATAGCTTTTTTCCAGTTTCTCGCGGTGAGGTTTTTACGGCCTTTTTTGTGGAAACTTATAACGGGATTATATAAACCAGGTAGTAAAAGGTAACGGAATTGAGCTTCTTATCCTACAAATCCTGCAGAAGGACGAGAACCTTCTTGAAAGCGTGGTTATACGAGAGTTAGTAGGCTTAAATAAAAGTTTCAGAACTTAATTCAAGAACTTCTATACTTTAAAAAATAACGGTAAAGAGGTTTTTGTAGCTTACTTTTGAAATATTGACTCGTTCAGAAAAAAATAAAAACCGGAGGGGCCTTATTTATTCATTAAAAAACAACACATGGCGTAAGGAGTAATTAAATTAAAGCCAAGAAAAATATGAGAATACATAGAAAATACAATTCAAAACTCAATATAATATATAGTATCCTTTTATTGCATGTCTACCTTTTACTCATTACTCATAAATTGGCAAAATTATTCTGTAAAATACATAAAGGACATAAATCTAGACCAGGTCAATCAACTGCATTGGTGTCGATGTGGTTATCGAAGGGGTCAAAAAAGTGGACGCACTGTGTCATTTTATTCAAATTTTAAGGTAATAAAGTAGCTTGTTTTTTTAAGAATAAATAAAGTTCTATGTTATAAAAATGTTTCAGTTAGAGTCGATAAGAAGAATGAATAAGAAATTTAAGTTCACAAAAAATTTTAACCTTAATTTTCTATCATTCCTTCTCATCTAATACTAAAAACAAGACCCTAAAATGTAATTCCTTTGCTACCCGTAAAATCATCCTAAAAAACCAAAAAAAACTATAAATCCTTTTAAATCCCCTCACTTAAGTAACTTACTCCTTACCAGTTACCACAAACAGACATTTGACATCCGTACAGAATGAAGCCTATTAAAAGAAACCTCGAAAGCACGAAATTGAAAAACCAACAAGTTGCCCGATGTGGGGGAGAAAAAGCATTTAAGAATAAAAACATTCGAAAAAATTTCATTCACCCTAAATCCCTTTCCAAATTGGTTTTCATACAGGAACCCAAACCAAACCCTCAGAAAAACGTTCCAAAAATCCAGCTCTTAATCTTCAGAAGAGACTCGCCCCTTCCAAGGTTCCAAGAGGGGGTGGAGTCCCCTGCTCATCTGGAAATGGAAAGAACGGAATATTTCCATCGCTGTTCCTCATCAGGTACAACTCCAGACACCTGCCGGAGCTCTTCCCACGATGTGGCCTAGTGCTACACAACAAACAAAACCACAAACAAACAACGTCATCATTATTTGAACGGAACTACCAGAGATGGTTTTTTCGGGGGGAAAAGAGAATGCGATTTTTTTCCGGGGATGATTCTTTTTCTTGTGGAGCCGAAACAAGGTGAATGGGGGGATGGTAAATGAACGGTGCAAGGAAAGAGCCACCAACAGGAGTAGAAACCTTTCCGCTTAACTTGCCAGGCAGGAAAAACGCCAGGGGAAAAAGAAAAATAAGATTTCGCTATTTTCTTTTTCCATGCGTTTGTTTCTTTTTATTTCAAACTGGAAGTTTTCTTTTCCTTTTGGTTCTTTAGTGTTGCGAAGAAGCTGCTTGAGTGGGAAAAAAGTAATGTGATTTTCTAACCTTGAGTAAATATGAACTCGGAATTATTTCTTGGTTTTGTTGGATTGAGGAAGTATGTTTTTAATACATCATTACGAAACTGAAGCGTTAGAAGAATGAAAAAGGACGGCGAAATAAATAAGTTGAAGGCAAATGAGGTAAGGAAAAGAGTTAAGAATAATGAAGAAAACTCGTTCACTTTTATTTCTTGACCGCAGATGATGAGTTCAAAACTTTTTATTCTTCTGAAAGTGGCTGAATTCGTGGTTGTTCAATGAATAACTTTTATATTGATATAAATTTTTTTCATTGGACGATTAAACCACTCACATCTAAGAAGTACTTTAATCTTTTACTCAAAATTCATACTTAACAAATATAGTTGTTTTAAAATAATTTTATAAAGCTACTAATCATATAAGAGAAGTGCCGCTAACTTCCAAGATAAACATTTGTCACCTGTTTTTTTAACTATGTGGACAAATAACTTTCTTCTATCGGGTTTAATAATTGAATTGTTTTTTTTTATGAAAAGGATATTTAAGACACAATAGTAATAAAGGTATTTTTAAATCATGATCTTGGTTAACTGTGGGGAGTTTTGTTACTCCAATAACACCTCCTAGTGGCCAGCGAGGCTAATTCATGTGGCCCGCGGACTCGTTAAATCTTAAAAACAAAAACCACTTTCAGAAATCTTTCAAAAAAACCAAGACATCGTGCAAGATATTATGGCACTTCCATCTAAAAAATGATAAAAAGGAATTCTTCAACATTCAGAAATATTTTTCTACTTTTTTGTTTTGGTTTTTTCTAGATATGGGGAATTTACCATTAGATAAATGTTTTTCAGTTTCAGTTAGATATTTGAATTCAGTTTATAAGGATATTTTTAGAACCAAACTTCGAAAAAAGTCCGATCGTAAAAAGTTGAAGATTCACTCGAAATACCGAAACATTCAAGAAAAGTGGACTAATTCATAATTCTTCATTCAGCGAGAAAATAAACCGTTGTGTCTTATATGTCAGGAGACTGTGGCAGTGTTTAAAGAACACAATATCAAGAGACACTACGAAACGAAACAGATAATCAAATCATCTTAATTCAGTTTTAAGGATGAGTGTTACAAATTTGGATCCGAATTTACAAGAACTAGTATCCTCCAAACAGGTGCAAAACTACTCATTGAAAACGGGTTTGTAATTTTTCTTCATATTTAGAAAAATCCTTAAAAGTGTTTTTTATGTGGCCCGCGAGATAAATCTTCAAAAGCAAATTGGCCCTCCGATAAAAAAAGGTTGGGCACCACTGTCCTAGATAATCCAGCCTCTGAAATAACAGATGTTCCACCCTGAATGTAATAAAATAATAGAAAACTTCCTAAAAACCTCACAGAAGCACGAATAAACAAATGATAAAAATATTTTTGTGAGTAGTAACTAAAAAACATCTCATCCCTCAACTCCTTTAGTATCGACGAAAACTGTTTAAAGGGTCAAAAATATAGACGGGAAACAAGTCCCCTTAAATGAAAGGATAGAATAATGTTTATGAGACATAATTTAACCGCCAAACCGCTGCGCTTCAAAAATACGAAACAGGAAAACTTTCACAAAACTAACACCCCTCCCCCAACATAAATCTTCCCCCACTCTTCTCAAAATCACTCACCATTTCCCACCCTCAGTTTCAAACTACACCCGCAATTACAACGCGGGTCATCGCCCAACAAAACAGCCCAGCCGGCCAATTAGCATTCCCCTTTCTCCGAGATCCGTCCTCCTCGCAGCGGGCTAATTTAGACGAGATCCTGCCTAAAACAACTCGGGGTAATCTCCGCGGCAAAGCAAGCAAGCAAGCAATTTAGCGCTCCGCCGCGTCCCGGAGAGGAAGGGTTGAGGGAACACGGAGAGGGATCAGGGCGCAGTGATTGGGGAGGCATCGATTGGGGGTGGTGGGGTAAAAAAACGGGGCGATTTCGGGCGCTTACTCACTCAATTTCGGAAGTGGGTGAATCGATGGCCAAGGACAGTGTTTCACGGGGTTAGGAGGAGAGCTGTTTGGTTGGTTGGATGAATGGAGACGATGGGGGTGTTGAAGTGAGTTAATGATGCTGGGTGTGAAATTGTAAATAGAATGTGTGTTAGTGTAGAAGAGTTAATATAAAATAATTGTGGAGAGAATTAACAATTCTACTTTAGAAAGTTTTTTCCGGAGAGAAAAAAGTGATACGGAGTCGCTAAGTTTTGACGAGATCACGCGCATTTGCTATGCTTATACGAGGGAAAATCATAGCAAGGGTGTTTTTGACCATATGGTGTAAATCTGGAAACTCAAGACCATAACAGCAAAGAAATTTAAGTTTTTTTTATAAGTCTCACTACCATTAATCTTATGCATAAATAACAGATAGGGTGGGTGGGGGCAAAGCCCCGCAGTTTTCAGTATTTTTAACATTGTGATCGATAGGGGGTAGATAATCCCGAAATTTCAATTGGAGGTGTTAGATTGAGATGTTACCTACAAAACCAATCCAAATTTATACTCTTATCGATAGTATTTCAAGAGAAATTGACAATTTAGTAGAAAAAAAAATTGCGGGTCTTTGCCTCGCAAAAATGGGGCAAAGACACGCACTTCTGAATTTTTGTGTCCAAATGAAATAAACATGGATAAACAAAGTGTTTCATCATAAAAACACTGGAGATAATCATCTTAATACAGTAGAGCCCCTATTATCCGCGGAATTGGGTGCCAAGGGTACCGCGGATAGCTAAAATCGCGAATAACCCGAAAAAAGGCCAAAAATGAGGTGAAAACACGAAAAAAAATATTTCAGCATAAAAACTATGTTTCATTGTACAAAAAAATATGATATGCAAAACTTTTAAAATGTGTACAGTACAGTAGAAACCTTTCCTCTACATCTAAAATCTCTCTAATGTCGTCTAAAATTTACCCTCATCAATAAAAATTTTTTTCGTAGCAATCGTGGATCATCCGCTCGCAGATAAAGGATTTCTAATATATTGTTTTACTATTTTTAAGTTAACCAACAATATTAAACATAGATATAATCCGTTTTAATGAAAATTGTCAATCTGTTGTAGCAATTAATTTCAAATTGACCAGATATCTTTCAAAAGGGAGAAAGGATGGTTTCAGGTAGGGGGGTTGGCATCTCGGACACCTTTATTAACCTCATTAGAGATCAAGTAGTCCCATTTCCCTTTTGGGACGAATTCCTGAGCTTTTTAAGCTGCGTAGATTTGCCCCAAAACACCTGCGTGAATTTGCCCCATTTTACTTTGTTTTGAAAAACAAGCCTTATTATTCTTAGAGACATGTTGAGGCAGTTTTTTCAAAAGGAAACTGAAGTTAAATTGCTATCTTATCATTGGGCTATTTGTTTGTATTTCTCCTCAAGCCCTATTTTATGTAATTTTTAAGTAAAAGATCAGAAAAATTACATCAAAATGATGAAAAACAAACTTACAGCATTTTTTAAACTCATGAGTGACTTAGGGGTACGAACTTTCGCAGAACAATAGGTCACAATAAGACAAACCAACAACCTGGTTTTCAATTTTTGAATCGATCATTAACAATAAAAAATCGCGGTGCGTGGTTTTGCCTCGTGCGGGTTTTTACCCCCACCTACCCTATAACTATGTGATCAGTTAAACGGTAGCAAGTTGAAAGATAACAAATTCTCATCTCATGGACAAAAGTTGTTGGATTTAAATGATCCAGCATCCTTAATCTTAATACAACTATGCAGTTTATAGCATTATCTTTAAGACATTTAAAGGGTAAAAAACATTTTACTGACGTTTTGGCAGTAAAATTAATTGTTTCTAAAGTAACCATATATTTGTGTTTTGTAATAGTAGCAGTAGCAAGTTAAACCGATTATCTTTGTCGATAAAATATATATTTTATCTTTGTCGATAAAATATATATCTTTGTCGATAAAAATATATATCATTTTATTGAAACTCTCATCACAGAAAACGTCGGGACAATATTCCATGCATTTAAATAAACAACTATACAATCAAAAATCATAAGAAACAAACTTGCGATATACATTACCCGAATACTGTTACAAAACTATTTTTCCCCCAGATCCCTCCAGTAAAAAAAGAACAAAAAGTAAGGAAACAGCTTGAGAAGACACCTAAATCAAGACGTTCGCTCTAACAGAGGAATTTACGACACACAGATCCTCTTCACTCCGCATTTAATTTTTAATTCCAAGCAAATTAAACGTCTGGAAAGCCAGGCCGTAATTGAACGCAAGCCCTGCAATTTATAGCGGGTATAAATTAAAGCTACGTGTCGCGACACGGCGATCAGTAAAAATCCTGTGCCACTTTCAGAGCAGTTGGCGCCTCCCGATCATAGAGGTAGTGCTTACTAGTGCTCGCATCAACGGAAGCCCCGCGTGGCAAACGAGGATAGTGGCAAAAAGATGGAACCTCGACATCTTTGGAAGTTTCATGGTCATATGGGGGTTTGAGGGAATGTAAGGATCTTATCTGAATTGATATTATTACGCTAGAAGGCAAAGAATTTCTGAACTCTGTTGAATCATTAGATTTCTTACTCTAAATAAACACTTATGCTAAATAATTACAATTAAAATAATTACACTAATACTAAAATGAGAAATTACTAAAGTAACAAATTCCTTTTTTTATACAAGAATACTCATACTTTTTGGACTACTACAATAATATGCAGTGTTTGGGGATTTTGAAAGAAACTTTTAACAAATTGTTCATGGGATAGACAGTGTTTTAAAAATTCACTCTAGGTTTTGCAAAGCATTTCTCATTTAAATCGTATCGCACAGCCCCCGTAAAACACCATTCAAGTTAGATTAGAATCAAAGATTCCACTACATCTAACACCATATACCTCAAACCTTCACGCATAGAATATGACCTGCCAGTGGCCTGTACATCTCAAGAATATATTATTTGTTTTAAATATTTTTTTGTAAATCTTTAACACTTGCAAAAAATTCGACCATGAAATATGTAGAACTGTTAAACTGACCAGTTTAAAAATGAAAACAATTGAAAAGACGACTTTCCTAAATTCCATAGAAACTTATAACACTAATGAAAGAGTATAAAAAATGTCTCTGAAATTTTAACGCACAAATTTCTATTATGTTTCGTGATTTAAACATACTTTTTTGTGATCCCATTATATTTCCTTTTAATCAATTATACTACTTAGTGTCATGAACAAGATAACATTGAACCATGTTTGATATTTTTGCCCACGGGAACAGCACAAATATACTTTTTTTGGCACGCAACAAGTTGGGATAATTTAGTTCACATCAGTCAACCAATTTATTTCAGGAAATATTGGCATATTCACTACAACAAAGAGAAACATTCGATGTGCACTCTATCCCTTCCATCTCCACGCTGCCTATCTTTCTTAATTAAAAATTCCCAGCAGCGGAAAAGAAAGTGCCAAACAGGACGAATTTTATTTAATTCTTGCGGCGCTGCCCGCACAATGAAGGTTGCACTGTATTGACGGTAATTAGTGAAAGCGCATCTGGTATTGATAGGGCGAAGGTAAATGAGATGGTAAACAATCACATGTCGGGGAGCAATTAAGTGCCAAGGCGTAAAAAATTGGCGGGACCGGGTAGCGAGAACGATCAACTTGGGACTTAATAGACGCATAGTTTCTTAACTAGAGTGCTTCAGAAAATTAATTAAGGAGTTAGGGTGGAAAGAATCGCTAGAGGTTTTTTCCGAGATCAGAATATTAAGAGTTCAAATCTAATGCTGGGATTTTAATATAAATGTGGTTTTTTGAGTGAAGGTCTTGCTCTAAATAAGAGACGTGGGTTTTGGGTCTCAATGGATTCTGTACAAAATCTTGTAGGTGAGTTACTGCTTCTAACAATAGAGGTGTAAATTTAACATTTAATTTTACATCTAGATCTAACCGTTTTCTGTTTAACCTCCTTAATGTCGATAGAATTTGGAAGACAAACGCAGACAACTTAGGATTTTAAAGGTTTGTGAATTTTCAAGCCCTTGGGCGATTTCATATGATATATTGAAACTTAAAAAATACCTTTATTCTTACTCGCCAGTTTAACTTGCACCAAAACAAAGAAAAACTACCTTGTCATTTCCAACTACGTATCTTTCGAAACTTGTATTTGTGTCCTTAAATTTACTCAACTTTGTAACAATTATACAATTTCCATTTAAAAATTTGTTGCATCCAACTTAGAAAAAGTTGTTCAAGAAAAAATGCAGATACCTGAAATCTAACTAAAATTAGTAGCTGTTCAGGGGAAGATAAGGCAACATTACTGACAATTATTATAAACTATCAGCTTAGAAACTGGATGAGAAATTTTTTAAACTAATCAAGTTCACATAACCATAACCGAAAACGGATCAATTATTTCTTTCAATAATTAATAGTATTTTTTCTAAACAGCTAAACGAACTATCTTATTCATAAATTAGAAATACTCATCCCTTAAGTTTTTACAATTAAAAATAAACTAATATTCAAACGTCATCAACCCTTTATTTACCGACGGTTCTTACAAGTACCGCCAACTTTAAAATTACATAGAATAACCAACCTCGCGAATATATTGACGATAATTTGCAGGAACACTCTTTCAGTTATCCTCTTCCGGAATAAAAAGCAGCGAAGGTTCTATGATGAGTATTTTAGCGGGAAATGGGAAAAGATTTAACTGAAGTTGTAAGTTTAGCTGCCATTTCGATCGGATTCACATGATTGTCATTTTTGTTCCCGCAAAAAAGTAGTTAAAGTCAAAAGTTAAGTGCATTATTTTTTAAGACTTATTACTGCGATAAAAAAAGCTATGTTTTTCTTGTATTGTGAGAATATTTTAGCACTCCGTGTACTGACAGTACCCAAAATTATAAATTTAAGTAATTGGATCCAGCGGATTCAATTTTCCAAAGATGATTATTTTATTTATGTATATCCCTTAATTTTCAATTTAGTGACTCAAAAAAGTATTTGCACGAAAAAAATTGCAGCGAATCATAATGAGGTAAATAAAGGTTTAAACAAGCTGAAACTACCAAAACCACTTCACGAATATTTTCAACCCCAATACCTAAGCAAATATACAGGGTGTTTCAGATAAGTGTATCATAACTTCTAAGAAGGGTCGGAAATAAACCCCTAACGAGCTAGGGGTTTTATCTGAAACACCGTGTATGGAATCAAGAGTATAGTAGAGCTTAACAGAGATGCCAAACGGCCGTTTTCCTCGTTAGGTAATTAATTTGATTCAGCTCGCAGATTATAATTCAGTTCACTAGCAGCCAATCAGAAAAAGCAAAATGCGAAAGTCATAGCTGCCAACTTTTGAAACTTGCATCAGTTAAACTTTTCGTGCGACATGAAAACCATAATTTTGATTACTACAAATGTGCGTATAGATTTTATTACATAAATACTTCACTTAAACCTCTATTAATTTATCAGCTCTTACCAAATTTTTACACCTTATCAATTTTTATTTACTTGAGGTTATTAGGTCTAGTGATAATTCACCTAAGTAATTAGTTCTGACCATGGTTAAGTTGTTTTTTCTGCAATGTAAATACAATGTTTAAAGGGCGTCAACTTGGCGTCTGCGGCTGTCGAAAATAGTAGCGGAAGGAACGAAACTTTCGCGAAAAATCGCGGCTTTTTCCGCGATTTCCCCGTTTCCAAACGCCTAGCAAAGACAGACAAGACTTTAATTTGGGGCAACAATATTTGTTTACGTTTTCGCGGAGGAAAAATGCAAAAAAGTAAATTCCGTAAAAATTTCGGGTCTATCAGTAAAACCATATATTTTGGTGCAAATCCGTACATTTTACGCACAATCCGTAAAACATGGCAGCTATGGAAAGTGATTCCTAATTGGATATGGAACTTCTATCAAGCGGCATTTTAATTTCATCGGTGTCGTTTTCCCCCTCCTGTTCCGATTTGGATTTGAGTGACAGCTTAGTGGGGCGAATGACAGAATTAGCAGGAATGACGTGGTATTAAGGAGGCGGGTCCGTTTGGCCTTAAGTTTGTCTATGGGAAAAGCCCTGTTAAAAAGTTGCCATTAGCGTCTATAGAGATGAACACTATACTCTGCGTATGGAATAATCAGTCGAAACCTCCTCAGCTCCACCCTGACTAATAAATACCACCACTCGAAAAAGACGCATCGAATCCCACCCCCACCATGCCTCCACGCACACTCCAGATCGTCTGCAAAAGCTAAACGAACAAAACTAATCCGACCCGCATTGAGCGGCATTCCATTCCAAAACCATCAAGCCAGCCTTCATTACCTAAGTGGAAAAGATTCCTTTCGATTCCGGCGAGGAATTTGTCTTACTTCCCCTTAATCAAGTCCCGTTGACGCCGTAAATGTCCGGGACGCTCCGGCTTAACGATCCGGCATCTTTCCAGGATTTCCCCGGATGACGCTTACTTCGGCAAATGACGGGGATAACCTTTTCCCCAAGAGGGAGAAATCGGTAATGAAAGAGGGGAAAAAATAACGCCGGATCGAGGTTGTTTTAAATACTTTCCCAATGGATGGAGGAAACGCACAATTGGAACTCCGTTTTTGAAATGATGCGTTTATTACCTGAAAGTGGAGAGTGGTCGCGGCGGGAGATGGGGGAAAAATTAAATGATTCTGATCTAATGAGGGGAAAAAATGTCGTTAAAGAGTTTGTGTCGAAGTATGTATTGATTTTTCAATCAAAGATTTCATCGAGTTTAGTTTCGTAATTGGGAACTCTCCGGGTGGATCGGGCTCGATTTTTATCGAATCAGCATTTGCTTAAAAAGCGTGATTGGATATTTTACTACTGTGAATTAATGCCAATTTAAATGTAGGAAAAATGTTGAGTAACACGATCTAAGACTTTTAGGAAAGGTAACGAGGATTGCTAATGGAAATATAAAGAAACATTCAGAGAAAGATTCGAAATAAGCAACAGTGACAGGAAAAAAAATATAAAAAAAATTACCAGAAAATATTTTACAAACAACAGTAAAACTAAAAGAACTAAAAAAATAGAAAAACAAACTTCGGTGACTGAAAGTCATCCTAACAAAAATGAAGAACGTTTATAATATTCTACCATATTTTAAATCTAAACCACTTTTCAGGTACTAACATTTTTTTCCTAAAAAGTGAAGTTTTTTTTAACTTTTAAGAAATTACTTTTCAAAATTTCTAATTTACAGTTCTTTTAGGCTAAATTTGACTTTAGTTCAAACTTTTTATTCGTATCCTATACACACGAGTATTTCCCAATTATGAACAACCTATACATAAATACTCAATCTAAAAAATTCTATATATAATTCCTTGTTATCTTGTTTCAATCAGGTATAAATATTAGTCCCAGATATACTTTAGATTAAGAGAACAATAAAAAGCACCGGTTGTAAAGTAGTAACTAAATGTTACTAAGAAATAACTAAAATACAGTTGGGACTTTTCTGAAGACACGGCAAATAACACCAAAGAAAAAATATTACCCAACTGTACACGAAATAGCACTCTCACAATTACCTCCTCCCTCAAATTAAATAACAGGTAATGAAGTTACACAGTTACCTTCTTACACTTACTCCACCATCTGTGAAAAAGATCGTAACGAAATCACCAGCACCTCCAGGCTAGTAAGAAGCTACTACTCCATATAAGCATCAAGGTAAATAAATATACCTAAAAATATTCGAGAAACCATGGAACTCCTAAGGAATTACTACACAAGGTGAGATTCCGTATCCCGCGGGCAGAAGTTCCACAAGTTCCCCATCTTTTTATTCCATCCATCCTTCTTGTCAGACGATAAACGCTCGCCGAGGCTACATTATCAAATGGGGGGGGCGAATATAAGAGAAAATAATAAACGGTATAGATTATACATATTTTCGTTGTGGCAGCAAAAAAACACATTTTTCTCTGTGGCTTCGATCGGATACAGGGAGGTTTAGTTGCTCAAGTTGTTTCTTTTTTCTTCTCAGGAACGGAAATTCGGTGGTGGAGTAGGAAATACATGGTTTTGACGGGGGAAAGTTGGGAATGTGTTTTCCTCCCACAAAAAGAAGAGTAATGTAAATATTGTTTCGGGAGGTAAAGTTGGAAAGCAAGTTATAGGGGAGAAAGCAACAGTGGGTTCGGAAAATAAAGCATCTGAGGAGGAAATGTAGAGGTCTCTGGGAATTTCCCTAGTTGTCTAAGACTTAACCCCAAATAGAAGCTCAAATCGACAACGTACACTGCTCAATACAATTTAGGATATTGGTGGTTTTCGTACATATTGAAAAGCAAATAAAAATTTGCAGTGGTTCAAGCATTTTCATAAACTTAGAGCCATTTCAAAGCTAATCCATGCAGTTATCTAGATAAAACTTTTATTTTTACTTTTTTTAAGCAAAATTAGAAAATGCATGTTTTGTGTAGTTAAGCAAAAAAGTGAAAAATCTATCAATACTTAATTTAAAACCCATTTCGCTTGGGGTATGCTTTCTCCTGACTTAAAACAACGTTGTGGGTCTTTCCACCAGGTTTGTTTGGTTATTTTTGAGGGGCTGGGGTATTTTCTCCATTTTCCCCTTTTAGAGCATTTTTCAGCACCTGAACTGTTTGGGAGGTATTGGAAGGGCAGAAATTCGTTTCTCAATCATGTCTTAGACTTGTTCTCTTGAATTCCTGTCGAGAAAACGAGCTGGTCAATCCTTTTCTAGCAATTTCTTAATCCTGAAGAAAATCATTAACCAAGGTTTTCTGCAATATCTATCCCTGAAAGTTAAATTATCACCGATTTCTCCTGTATGAGGGGCAACCAGATGTGTAAGGATATTGACCTTATTATCCTGAACCACCAGAAATGGTTCCTTTGGCTGTGGGGGGTCTTTAATCCATAGATAGAGATGGTGCTCTATATCATCACTCCACATCTTTATATCTGACTTCCTCATGCATAAAAAAGGGGTTATTTTGTGTCCCTTGTACCATCCAGACAAAAATTAAAAGTTATCAGGATGAACCGAGAGTCAGATTTGAAGATGTAGAGTGATGGTATCGAGCACCATCTCTATCTATGGAATAAAGACTACCACAGCCAAAAGGGCTGTTTCTGGTGGTTCAGGGTAATATTGTCCTTACACAATCTTACACAACAATATCCTGGTCTATCATCTGGTTACCCCTCATGCAGGAGAAATCGGTGATAACTTAACTTTCAGGGATGGTAATTGCAGAAAACATTGTGCTACCTTAGTTAACGATTTTTTTCAGGATGAAGAAATCGCTAGAAAGGGATCGACCAGCACGTTTTCTCGACAGGAATCCAATAGAACAAGTCTAGGACATGCTAAAGAAATGAATTGCTGTTTCTCAAATACCTCCCAAACAGTTCAGGTGCTGAAAAAGGATCTAAAAGGGGAAATTGGTTATTTATGAGGGGCTGGGGTATTTTCTCCAAACAAACCTGGTGAGAAACAGACCCACAACGTTGTTTTAAGTCGGGAGAAAGCATACCCCAAGCTAAATGGGTTTTCAATTAATTAAGCATAGATAGATTTTTCACTATTTTTTGCTTAACTACGCAAAATGTGCATTTTCCAATTTTGATAAAAAGTAAAAATTAAACTTTTATTTTGATAACTGCATGTATTAAGTTTTGAACCGGCCATAAGTTTATGAAAAAATGCTTGAACCACTGCAAATTTTTTATTTGCGTGTCAATAGGTACCAAAACTACCAATATCCTTTAATTGTTTTGAGCAGTGTAGATATAGCACCAGTATTATACTAGCACTTCTACATTTTAAAATAATTTTAGAAAAAGGGATTGCATGACAGAAAAATAAGCACCAGGACTGTATGTGTAAATCCTCCTAGAAATGTTTTAGATATGAATAGGAAATAATTTAAGATAGACAGATAAATTTTCAGTCCACGTTGCAGTAGAATCCTTTCCCAAAAAGGAAAATATAAATCTATTTAATATATTTTTACAATATGTTATACTCAAAGAGTTAAGTTACAACGACAATTTTAATAAGAGGTATAATAGCTAAGAACATAGTATAAAAGATATAAAAATAGTAGCAGTAAACTCAAAAAGAAACTGAGGTGAAATAGACAAATAAATTCAAAATATGTAATCTCCTTAGCTTTTTCCAAATAAAAATCCAAACCAAATAAAACATTTTAGGCATTAAAATTTGCTACTACATTGTAAACTCGATCCTCCTAAAAATCCTCAAAAGCAACAATATTTAAAATACATAACAGTAGTAGAAACAACTCAGTTTCCACAAACTCAATAATTCAAAAGCCTGAAATAAAAAACATCCCCGCATTTTACATCCCAAAGCAATTTGTAACCCTCTCCTACAACAAACACAAACCATAACCATCTAACCCCACCATTTACGCTACAAAGCCATAACGACCGACCAGTAAAAAAACTTCCTCACTATAAACATGCAAATGTTAAGGCAAAAAGAAACACCCTCGCAAAACCAAGGTCCCAATTTGCCGCAGGGACAACAACGGCAGCGCAACTGTCCGTAGCGAGGGACGGTTGAGAAACATATTTCTTCCCGATATTATGCTCGTGGGACACGGCCAAGATTAGATGCGAACTCCCGGAAGGACACTTAAGCAAAGTGCCATCCATTCCATGGCCTGACGTACGCCTTCCAGCGGAGCTTTGAAGGGAGTGTGCTGGAAGTTCATATGGTTTGGACACTATATTTTGTTACTTTTTTATTATTTCCTGTGTATAAAATAAATTCCTATATCCACTGATTTCCAAATGGTGAGCTTCGGAGCTATCTTAATTAGAAGTAAATTAACACACAACTACAAGTATTTCTCTCTCTTCTGAACACTGAAAACTCCAGTTTCAGCTACAGAAAGATTTTTAGATGGGTTTTTAAAAAGTTTTCTGAAAGAACCGAACCCAAAACAATGTGGAATTGGTCAACGGTAAAAAAAATTCATTACATACTTAAGATTTTTTTTGGTACAAAATGGTTGATTTCCCATCTTTTAAACGCTTAAAGCACCGATAATGACACCTATTTAGGAATTGCTGACTTTTCTCTATTTAAGATTGAAATAAAAACCATAACGACATTCTTAAGCATTAATAAAGGATTGTTTCATTTAAAAATTACAAATTTTCATAGCTTTTTATAAGATTTGTTTATCAAGGCATAGAGGAAGTTTGCAGCTAATTATGTCGTAAAGCAGCTATGTTTTTCTCAGAAGATTGCTTATACTAAAAATTCAACAAAAAGTATGAATGCTAATTTGAAAAACAGCTACTCTATTAAATATAAAAACGAACCACTGCCCCAGAATAAAGTATTTACTCGAGATGTTTTGTAAAGCTGTTTTATAATGCAAATGAGGATTTTATACTTTAAAATATACAAAGAAAATACATTTGTATAAGTATTTAAAAAGCGCTCACAAGGAAACATTCTTAGGGTGAACTCACAGAAATGCACGAAAATTTTACAGGCATAAGAAGATGACTCAAAACACTTACTGTGAAAAAATTAGCTGCTGAATTTCAATAGGAGAGGAGTTATTTAAATTTGAAATTTGGGTTCTGAGTTGCCAAACACATTCATTTAGCACCACTTGGCGACTTTCCAATCGGATGGAATGAGAAATTTGATTCCAAGTGTCTAAATCCACGAAAGTTGGCCCGTGCTAAAGTATTAGCGAAATTTGTTAGAGTTGAGTTGTTACTTTCGTGGATTTAGACAGTGCCATAAAATATATAGTTTCCAATGCATTTTTAAAAAATATGCGGCAAACAGATAACTCCTAAAAATTAAATGCTAAATAGATGTTGGATTCTTTTTAATTTGCATATAATTTTGTATTGCTTCATGTGTTATTTATTTTAATTTTCCTTCTTTAATTAATTTTTATTCCTGTTTTGCATTTGATTAACTTTTTTTATTCGCTCATTTATAAGTGGCAACAGAGAAAACGCGGCCAGTTCATTCTACCATTTGGCGTTCTCACTGCGTTTCTCGCCTTTTAGGGTTACATTTGGCGTTAAATATGACAATTTTCAATAATTTTTTACAGCTTTTCTACTGTAATTCAGCAGCTAATTTTTTTACAGAAGGTGTTTTAAGTCATATACTAACCCCTGTAAAATTTTCGTCCAATTCTGTGAGTTCATCCTGAGAATGTTTCCTTGTCAGAATAGTTAAACCCTTCATTACTCTTAGCAACTGTATAGAAATTTTATTCATAACGTAAAAGCACTATTATGAACTAGTAATTGAATTTTTTAAGCACTAGGGGGCTACCGCCCCCTGCTCGCTATCGCTCGCCAACCCCCTTTAACTGCTGACGCAGTAACTTTTGGACCGTTTCACAATGAGGTATTTGCATGAGTGAGGGATTTGCTTGATTTTATACTTTTTCGATACATTATGGTCTAAAACTCCCAAATTTCTGATTTTTAAGTTCAAAAATGTGTTTAAATAATTTAAAATTCAATTTTATTTTTGCCAAAGCGTCAGGAAAGACACGTTATCAGAAAACGGGCTTCTATTGGATGTGACATCACAGCGCATGAAAACCATTGTGTTTTCTGTTTTCACGTGATCAGAAAACGGGCTCCTATTGGATGTGACCTCACAGCGCATGATTTGTGATTCGAAAGTGTTTTCGCGCCAAAACAAAAAACGAAATTTCAAAAATTTATATCTCAGAAACTAGGCTACGAAAATACATGATGAAAACGTCATTCTTCATGGTTTTTTATCTACTATTTTAATAAAATTTAATCCCAAAACGTGAGAATACCTCATTCCCCACAAAACCCAGCTCACTGCACTTACTCACTTTATAAAACATTCTTAACACAGGGGTAGTACTTCTCCGTGGTATTCTTTCAAAAATGGCGAATATTTATTCAGTGGTGGAATTTTATCATTTCCTTTATGGTAACATGAATTGGCGGATCGCTTTATAATTCCAAGAAAGGTTCATATATAGTTCCCGCTAAATATGAACCTTCCCTTAATGTTTCAGTGCTTCCCTTAATGTATCTGTAAAATACACATTACCTTAGGGAAATGGATAAAAAAATGTTTACATTGCTCTGTTGTTAATTTTCTTGGGGTTGAATTCCGTTATAGTTCCCGCTAAATATCACTAATCTCTTTTGGACACTATAAAGTATAAATATTGCTAAATTGTTTCAAATTCATAGATTATAAAGTGTTTAATTAGATCTATAACTATTCAGTTTATCATTAAAAATTAGAAAAATTGGTTTACATTTGAATATTGAGCGTTCGAAAGAGATTGGCGATATTTAGCGGGAACTATAACGGAATTGAACCCCAAGAAAATTAACAAACGAAGCAATGTAAACATTCTTTTACCCATTTCCCTAAGGTAATGTTTTTTCACAGATACATTAAGGGAAGCATTGAAATATCTCAGGAATAAATTTAACTTTCTTAAAATTTGTAATGATTGACTGTTAAAAATGTAGTAATTATCTTAAACATCGCGAAAATTTAGAATTTTATCTTCATGAGAAACAAACTTCGAAGTTGTGTCATTTTCATAGCAACGACACCGAAAGTCAAGACTTCCAACATTTTCATCCTTATTTCTAAAACATTCACCCGTGTTATTTAGTTGTTTGCGTTTTGTCATTATGAAATAAAGAGTTACATTTTACTACCTTAAAAAACATACTTGCAAAAGGATAAAAAAATAAATGCGAAATTCAAAATTTCCGAAAGCGAGTGTATATTTTATTGTAAATATAGTAATGATTAGGTTGCGACAACTACAAAGATAAATATAAAAATATTAATTTGTTATTTACAAAATAAAAAATAAATTAATTATATATAAGTTTAAAATGTAATGAAAACCGTTTGAACAACAATTAAACCCTTTGAACAAAAATATAAATATTGTTAAAAATAACACAAAATATATTTTTTAAATTCGTGTTATAAATAGAAAGATGATAATTTAATCTATTTGAATATTAAAAAACCAGTGAAATATTTTTTCAATTGTTTTAAAATTCATAGTTTCTTGCTTTGTAACTGCGACCTTATCGGAAATCTAAAAAAATGGAAATATTTTAAAATTGAGATTTTTTTTAGAAATTCTAAAGGCACTTTGCACATCCTCAAAAGAATCCGGACAGTTTGATACCAAATATGTGTTATACGGATCAGTAATTAAAAAGCCTTTCTCTGGAAACCGTTCACCAAAAACTTTTTTTTAGAATAGAGAGAAAATTCATAGTTTCTTGCTTTGTAACTGCGACCTTATCGGAAATCTAAAAAAATGGAAATATTTTAAAATTGAGATTTTTTTTAGAAATTCTAAAGGCACTTTGCACATCCTCAAAAGAATCCGGACAGTTTGATACCAAATATGTGTTATACGGATCAGTAATTAAAAAGCCTTTCTCTGGAAACCGTTCACCAAAAACTTTTTTTTAGAATAGAGAGAAAATTCATAGTTTCTTGCTTTGTAACTGCGACCTTATCGGAAATCTAAAAAAATGGAAATATTTTAAAATTGAGATTTTTTTTAGAAATTCTAAAGGCACTTTGCACATCCTCAAAAGAATCCGGACAGTTTGATACCAAATTATGTGTTATACGGATCAGTAATTAAAAAGCCTTTCTCTGGAAACCGTTCACCAAAAACTTTTTTTTTAGAATAGGGAGATAATGCGTGTACTCAGCATAGAGTTAATTTTATCAAAAACAAAACAAGCGAGTACACTGCTAAATTCTTGAAGACTCCATCTCTACATTAAAAGTAAGAGATGGTAAATTTTTCCTTCAAGCTTTGGCAATTCATGGAATAGAGATAGATATTTAGGTTCATTTGTTAGATCCAGTGCAAGCATATTAAACGCAAAGCTATATATGTTTGTTAAAAAATAAACATATAATGTGATGAATATAAATACACAAAGTGCATTCATTTTCCCGCAAAGTATTTCGGCTAATCAAATCCAACCCATACGAAACTACACTCATTAATGAGAGACACAAATCCCTACGGGGGGAATACATCCGAACCAAACATACTTAGGATTTCCCAGCCAGAAAGCCAAAATTAGTATCCAGCCTAATGCCTTTCCAACAAACCGACCACCGATACCATCCGAAATATTCACCTAAACAACCCGGGCAGACTGAGTAATTGTTTTTGCTGTTCCCGGAATCTCATCTGGCTCCTGGAATTTCCATTGGGCCCAAAGACAAAAGTCGGGCTATACGGACGCGGGTAATTTCCCGATGCATACCAGGGGGAACTGTCTGGAATGCCTCTTGGTCGAGATAGAACCCATCATTCACCGCTATGATGGTGGGGAGCCAAAGTACATCTTCAGTTGTTTTCTAGTACGGATCCTCTGTCCGTTTCTATGGAGGATTCATGCGAAAGTGTACATATTAAAACGTTTAAATTAGTATTTCAAACGTAGGGCGCACGCCCCTTTGGGGGACAATTTGATGAAAAGAAAAGGAGCAATAAGAAATTTTGTAAAGATGTAGTTATTAAAACTACCCCAATTACTGATGAGTAGCCCAATTTGATGAGTAGCCCAATTTGATGAGTAACCACTAGGGTGGGTCGAAAAAACACTTTTTTCGAAATTCGTTGGGCCTTAGGGGGGATTTTTGGCCAAATGTCTTCAATAATACGTAAAAAAAATTTCAGATCGATGCGACTTTTCTTTCACTTGCCGCCGAGCCCCCAAAGTTGAAAATTTTAGAAAAAAACCTGACATTTTTAAAATTTTGCAAAAAAAATTTATTTTTGAAATATTCAAATTGTTAGCATGGATTTGAATCATAATGGAATCAATATAGCGTATAAAAAATTTTAGATCGATACGACCATTTCTTCAGTACCCGGCTGGCCCCTCAAAAATGAAAATTTGACAAAAAACACCCAATTTTTAAAGGTGGTCGGCGAATGCTGATTTCAGGAAAAATGGAAGGAGTTTATCGTGTAAATAATTTTACCTCGACACAACTCACAGTCCATCTGTTTAGACTTACAAGATGGTCCGACCCCTCGAACCGCACCCCCTTGCATCGCCCAGGGAAAGCATCCTCAAACCCGAAGTAGTTGTATTTACAAACAGTGCTTTTGAGTGAGATATCCTTTTTGAAGAGCTCTAAGGTTCCGGTCACCCTGAGCGCAAGATCAGGCGTATCTTATCTGGCAGTGGATATCTACCCTACTCTTTTGTTCGCTAATTGACCTCACGTAACCACAAAAAGAGATCGGGGAGATACCCCTGATCCTGCACTCAGGGTGACCGTACCCTAAGTGTTTCCTTGTTTTGGGACATTTTTGTGCATGCGACATTTCACATTTCATGCAGTTTAAAATTATGGCATCTAAGCGTGGGTTACTGTCCAACGTTAAAAACAGCATCATTGGATTACCAAAGGAATTGTGTGTTGCTAATCTACCTACTGTAGAAGACGTTTTAAGGAGTTACCTTTGGGAAAGACAGCAAATGGACTTGGACAATAAAACCAAGAATCTTCAAAAATATCAGAAAAATAATAACTCAAGTGTTGTTAGAAGTTTTGCCAAGAAAACACTCTTTGACATAGCTTCATGTAAATGTGCCAATCCTTCCTACTGGAACTGTGAAAAACAAAAAAAGGTACCGCTGGAAGTTCCGTTTCTGCTAGAGCTAGATCAAAGAGCAGAGAGAAAATTGACGATTGGAAATTTAGATAAACGTGAAACCTATCAACGTTTTAAAAAAGTTACAACGAGATGCTCAGCGAGATCTGTGTAAAAAGACGGAAGATGATTGTAGTCCTGAAAACTTAAGTCCAATGAAAGAGAGTGAGTCTTCAACTTCAGATGAAGACTATATCCCTCCTAAACGTGCAAAACAAATAGCTAAGCCAGTTCATCAAATGCGATTGCAGCTACCCACCTTCTCAACTGCAGATTATAGAACTAAAACATCTAATAAATGCTTCGCTTTTGGCTTCGTTCCTTATGGAGGATATCGGACAAGTAACAACAGACACGAGAGAAAATGTAATAGACACCTCAAGGGTTCACAGAGAAAAGAGGAAATTGTCAACTTCTCTACTTAACCTAAGAGATGCTAATATTAAAGATAAAGAAATTAAAGGCTTGTATTTTGATGGAAGGCAAAACCAAACACTAATTTTGGAGAAGAAAACTATACGTTTAAAAGGGTTGTTAAAAAAGATCATATTGTTATAGTGATGGAGGAGCCTGGATCCCAATACCTTGGTAAAGGTTACTCCTAAGTCAGGAAAGGGAGACTCCAAACAAAAAGCCATTATTAAGTTTTTCCAAGAGAAAGGAGTAGATTAATGTAATCTACAAATTATGGGGTGCGACGGCACAGGAATTAATACAGGCAAGAAAAATGGAGTTATGACTGGTTTAGAACATTCATTAAAGAAACCTGTTCAAAGAGTAGTGTGTTTATTATGTTGGCACACAAATGAATTGCCTTTTCGACACATATTCCAATCACTGGACGGAAAAAGTTCCGGACCGAACACTTTTGCGGGACCGATTGGAATGTCACTGCAAAATTGTGAAAATCTTACCGTCAAAAGTTTTGATCCCTTTCCTGTACAATGGATCAAAGAACTAGACCTGGAGGAAGCAAGTGATCTCAGCTCTATATAATAAGCTATATATTCAGGGGATTGCCCTCAATATTTAGCCGACAGAAAACCTGGAAAACTACATCATGCAAGGTGGTTGACCACAGCCAACAAAACATTGAGATTATACGTTTGTATATTTAAGTCTACGCCATTGTATGGTTTTCCATAAGGCTGAAATCTTTTTCATTATTATCCATGAAATCCATTATTATCGAAGGATCTCGAAATATTTGGAAACTCATGTCATCTTCTCGGTGTCAAGACGAAAAACATAATTGGACTCCTTTCATTTTGCTTGAAATCAGCATTCGCCGACAAACTTTAAAAATTGGGTGTTTTTTGTCAAATTTTCATTTTTGAGGGGCCAGCCGGGTACTGAAGAAATGGTCCTATCGATCTCAAATTTTTTATCCGCAATATTGATTCCAATATGATTCAAATTCATGCTAACAATTTGAATATTTCCAAAAAAAAATTTTTTTGCGAAATTTTAAAAATATCAGTTTTTTTTCTAAAATTTTGAACTTTGAGCGCTCGGCGGCAAGTGAAAGAATAGTCGCATCGATCTGAAATTTTTTTTACGTATTATTGAAGACATTTGGCCAAAAATCCCCCCTAAGGCCCAACGAATTTCGAAAAAAGTGTTTTTTCGACCCACCCTAGTAACCACGTTTGATGTAATGACTGAATTATGAATGGGTTGAAACCATGTTTTTAAGAATTAAATTCGAAAAACTTTCTGTTAGTCTGAAAAATTTTTTACGAGAGACGGTGTTTCCCATTAAATTTTACACGCTAAGGTTAAAATCCTACCCTGTAATTTTTCTACACCTCTAATGCATCAATGAGATTAATGTCACTTTTTTGTTTTTAAAAACGTCTTCTGTCTTTAAAAGCGTTTAGTTAGCGTAGTTGAGCTTATATCTTAGAAAACTAACGCTATTTGATTGTGCAAGACCATAAAAAACCAATAAAAATAACACCTTAACAAGTCAAATTATCTATTGAAATCGTGCCTTTCATAAGTATTTATTCATTAAAAACAACTATCTCAGAATGAGATATACACTTAAAAGAGATAGTAGGCAAATAATCCGTTTCACCTATCAAATTTCATCACTGTACAAACCAACCAAAATTAATTCTCATTTAAAGCCATAAAAAACACAAAAAAAACACGCCAGCCGGCACCGAACACCTCAACCCACACCTTCGACGCACTTAGCTAATCCCCTTCACACCACAGGGAAGATGCTAAATGTTTGTTTCCATGGAAGCAAATAATCCCAGAGCCGGAGGATTGATCCCCTTTTAATCAATCATCTCCCTTCTCCTACTCCGCAGGAAATCTCGCTCTCCATCTTCCTCTGGAATCTTCTTCCTCTCTTATCGCGTTTCGAGGCATTTTTCTGAGGTGAGAACAAAGGCCGTAATGCGATTGAGAAGGCTAGGGAAAGTTTTGGGGGATTATGCGGGGATTGAGTATTTGAATGGGAGCGGGTTATGAAGACCCGGGCTGGGGATACTTTGTTTCGGGTTTAGTGACTTTCATTAGGTTTTATGAGGGGAAAGTTGGGGAGATAGGTTACAGGTTGAATACTGGGATGAAAGAAAGCTCATATACATTGTTTGGATGCTGTAACGGGAGGTTAATGGCAATAATGCAGGTCCAATTTGTTCGTTATAAGACGACGGGGTGTGTAACAAAATTATTTCGGAAAAGGGTTGAAGATTTATTCAATAAACGGTATTTTAAGAGATTACCCTAAGGAAAATGGGCATAAAAAACCTAAAGTTATCCAGAGAAAAACATTACATAAATTCAGTGACAATAATTCAATTATTCAGTACAAATTGAAGCTCGTTTGGTTCATGCATCGAAACCAAAATCAAAATCAGTCTCCAAATCATAATTTAATAACATTTAAGGTGGAATTATGTCACTGTTTCAGGTTATGTGAAATTTTGAGGATAATAAGATTTTGATAATTTTCATTGTGTCACTACAGATAAGAATATAAGTTTAACTTCTGGGGCATTGAGATAGTAAAATACTGAGGCAGATATTTTAAGAAAACAATATAAATTTCAAAAATTCAATAAATAGTCCTTTTACGGCCGTATTCACCGGTAACCTGACCGGCGGTCAGGTCAGGAAACCATGGTTACAGCCTCTGATTGGTGGAAGGAAAATATTGAATTATTTTTCCACCAATTAGAGGCTGTAACCATGGTTTCCTGACCTGACCGCCGGTCAGGTTACCGGTGAATACGGCCGTTATACTATTACAAATCTGTTCAACAAGAAGAGCAACTCATTCAAACTCTACACTTTAATTTGAACCCTACTTTAACGCGTTAGGATTATAAAAAGAAATTATGCAATAGATCCCTGTCATCCTATGATAAATTGCATCTTAAATAATTAAACAACCCCTCAAATTAGCTGTCTATGATCTTACAAAACGGCTCTCAAGTACGTCAATTTCATGCTGCTTCCATCAATGGAAAAATAAATAAAAAACCCTCAAACACAATACCTCATTCTTGAATATTAATTTCGTCCCAGCACGTTAACTGCAACCTCGCCCTAGGTAGGGCCACATCTAATTACCTCCAGTCCTTTATTAAAAAACGCGACCCACCATGAAGATACACCATAAAGAACCCAAAGCCTCTCTCAAAGAACTATTTAATTATCTTATTTATTTGGAGATTTAAAAAGCACCAGGGGGTGAACAGAAGGAGATAAATACGGCATCAAGAAAAAAAAAGCGCAATTAATCACACAAAGAAAAAGACTTCCCAAACAGCTAAGGATTAATAAATGCAGAAAAAGCTTTGGAGGAGGCGGGAAAAAATGAATTTTATTACTGTAATTAGCCGTTCGGGGTTGCGCAGTTTGGAGCAGAGCTGCGCAGCGCATTGTGTGAAGCGTGTCGCTTCGGTAATTTGTATCGTTGGTTTTGAATGGAGGGAGGATTAGATGGAAACAATTAGGCCGACTGTGTGGAGGCTGTTAATTATCTCTGAATCGCGGCGATTATTAAAGCGATGCGATTTAAGGGAGTCGTTTCTTTGCCAAGTGTGCGAAGTTGGTTTATTTTGGATCACAAATAGAAAAGATACTTAAACAATAACGGTGTTGAATAAATCGTGTTGAAATGTAGAATAGCGGAATATCTTAATATAATGCGAAGGATTTCTTTTTATTGGCTTGTGTTATGAAGGCGCTTTTGTGAAAAGTGGAAGACATATTGCTGATATTTTTCTCTTCTAAGCATACATTGCTTAGCGGTATATGACACAAGAAATACAGAAGGACTTTTTTTCCCAAAAGGTTGTAAAATTAGATTAAAAAATTAACTAAAGTACATGATTAAATTTATACAGTTATAGTAAATTGATACACCCGATTTGTTAAGGGCTCTTTTGGAACAACACTTTGGATAAATAAGATGTTTAAAAAGAAAAAAATGAGAATCAACACTTTTTAAAAATATTCAAACTAAAAATTTTGATTTGATGCGGTTTGCACCCAGGTTTTGCATAATGAATGTCTAATAATAATAAAGTTATAAAGTTTTACCAATAAGGTAACACAATTTTGAAAGTAATTAAAAAAAGGTTATTTTTCTTTCCTTAATGCGATCCATCAACATTTCGCAAAAGAAAGTGATATTCCAATCAAACATAGTCCACAAAAGCCCTTAATCTTTAAGGGTACTGGACTACTTACAACATCGTCAAGAAAACACGTAATTGAACTAATATCGCTGACTCTCAACCGTTCCTACATTTCATCTTATTACCAAAACATATACCTGGAAAAGACTTAGAACCCGTCCGCATAGAATCTTCAATACCTTAACCCCGCAAAAAAATCCAATCCCTCCACCGCTCCGGCCAAAGACATTCTCCCTACAAATCCAACACCAGAGAGAGAACTAACTCTGAAGCAAACATCATTTCCTCCGCATCCTCCCAAAAGGGATTCTCCACCCTCCTCCCAGGACGCAAATAAGAGCCCCACCTTGTTTATTCCGTGCACGTTCCGTAGTGTGGGTGGGGCCCTCCGGAAAGGGGTCCTCCTCACACGGCATCGCTGTGTCCATTGTTCCTGTTGTTGGCGAGCCTTGAGCTGAAACGTCGCCAAGAGAGACGGAAAGTGATGAGCGGAGTTTTGCATGCATTTTTATTAGGGGGAAGTTGTGTGTGTGTTTGAGATTATTGTTTAAATTTATTAACAAAAACTAACATCATTACACACACAAAAAGGACATAAAAACGAAATCAAAGAAAATGCTGAGTTCAAAATATCTCACAATTTAGCTAAGAAAAAATATATAAAAAATAAATAAAACAAAAAAAAGAAATAAACCAAAAGAAAAAAAATTATCTGTGCGATATCATAAGAGTAAAAGCTCGTAATATGATATCAACAGTGCAAATCTATAATATGATTGAGTTGACAACGCGATAGAAAATTATTTACTTATTTACTATGAAGATAATTTCTATTGATTTTGTGCCTCAACGAATTTGATGACATTTTCCAAGAATCTGCGTGATTGTATAACTGTTTAGTAACTTCATTCAATTATATGGACCTAAAAATGCGTGGGATTTATGGAAAATTTCTTTACATTATTTCGGAGCAAAATAATTACCTTTAGTATCTCTTGATAGGTTACCCAGGTCATAAAAATTCTTTTTATGAAAATTAGTAGCCGTTAAACAAAATGCTGGCGTAGTTAAAAATTTATTGGTTGCTGAACATTTTTGAAATGAGAAAATTATTTATTTTGTAAATGAAACAAATTATAATTGATTCACTACAGCACTTCGTCTTTAATATTCAAGGTATATAAGAGTGGGTGAGATGAGAAGCCATAGATACGCCCATGAGTGAAAGGTTTACTATACGCGTGGTGATAAAATTAGTGAATTCTGGAAATTTAGTTTAACAAAATTCTGGGTGATTTTTCCTGGATTTTTCTTGACTGGTTTATAACTGCTCCTTCACTTCAATTTCAAATGTCTAGCTAGAATCATAGAAGTAATTACAGGAGGATGGAAAAACAGTTTCAAGACGGGCATTTCATAGTTGGAACGTCAACGCATGGACACTAACAGGTCTTCTTGTAAATATTTTTTTAGGATCAGTCCCTCCATAGTTCCATCAAACAATGACTGCATCATGAAAGGCTTTCCCAGTCTTCTTCAGCACATTCTAATTTTAATTACTTAAGTTTTCAGGAAAAAGGTTTGGCAAATAGGGTTCAAAACAGTAAAAAATACCACATTTCACTGTTTAACAAGTGTTCCGTGGATTTTATGAATGTCGAACAGCAGTTTAAGTTCTCACTTGAAAAAACACACACACAAATACGAAACCTTAAAACATCGCCAAAAAACAGCCAAACCAGCCGAAACACCATCCCACATCCAAGGTTTGCCTTGCCTATCAAACAAGCTCCAGGGCTTCGGATACACCGAGACATTAGCGTGCTTCCGACGCAGCAGGGACCATGGAGTTCATAAGGGAAGCCGGCGGGGGGCAGAGGATGAATTTTTTTACGTGGGGTGAAGTTGTTCTTATTGGAAGCTCAGGGGGAGGGGTGGAAGCCCCTGAGTGGGGAACGTTTTCTTTGATGTGGGAGGCAAAACGAGATGCATTCATTTGTTGGGTATTGTGTCTGGAAACACACAGGGCCCCCCTCCAAAGGCCTCAATCAGGGGATATGGAGAAATAATGCGTTCGGAAGTATATTGGAAATGTATGTAAACTGGGAGGTCTTTAATCATGGGAGTTTTCCCCATTTGTAGTATTACTGGAGAGAAAAAGAATCGCTTTCCTTCAGGCAGGAATAAATAAGAAGAGAGCAGTTTTGATTCGCTCGCCTGTAAATCAAAGTTGCAAGATCAGATTGAAAAACGCTGGTAAAGTATTATAGTTACGTGCTTCTAATCACGATGATTTACGATCACGATTGATGAACTTTCGAGATAAGAGAATTCTGCATGTTAGCTCTTCGATATAAAAAGGTCCAAATAGGTATTTAAATAGCTTATTCTGCTTTAAAATTTTCACTACATTTTTCATTTCATTTCAATCATAAATACATGCCTTTATAAATGCATAAATTTCACCCAATTGGTTATTGTTAATGATAGTTAAATCTTAAATGTTTAAAAACCTTAAATTTTATTAAGTTCGTGTATTAAAAAACACTCCTTCAAATCTAACCCTTTAATAAAGGGAACTTTTTATAAACAGATTAGTCAAACTGTTAATATTTTTGACACAAGTTTAATTTACCTTCCCGCCATTATCTTTAATTTAACTGGTTAGAATGAAAGTGGTGTAAGTCCACTGAACGTAGTTTTGATTAATTGAAGGTTTTCTCTAATGGCGCCTGTGTTATTTCCATTGAGAAGGCATTTTTAGGTACTAGCTCTTAGAGGCCCCTTATTGAGCTTTTGACATGGACTAGGTTGGGTGGTTGATTAGGTTTTTATGGCGCATGACAAAAGATAGGGCATAGTGCGCCACTATTACACTAGGTAAAAGATCATAAAAGTAATCCAAATCCATAACTTTCTCAAACTTTCTATTTTGGACTTATCCCATTTTTATATCCTACGTTCTATTGATATACTAATTCAAACCAAAGATCTATTCGAATGTAACCTTACAACAATCGGTTTGAAAAACGCAAGGCAAATATCATGGAAAAAGTTTCAATTACACAGCACTTTACAAAAGCCAAATACTTAAGAAAGATATGAAGACTCATCCAATATAAGCAGAGAACGGAATAAGAGCATTACCATAAATGTTGCTTTGTATTAGGATCATGGCCTAGAAAATTCCAAGGGTCACTTATTGCACCATAGAACTTAAGTGGGCATTACTGAAAGACTTATTTTCTGTTCCCGCTGATATAAAACAAAGGGAGTTCTGTATAGAAAAGAATGTTCCAATAATGTATACATCGGTAACGGGTGTCAAGAAAAAAAAGACCTTTGTAAGCGTTGAATGAATAAGAATAGCTGACTATAGCGGCTTTTTCAAAGATGTGTGTTTGTTTCAACGACTGATCCACTAGCATTTAATTCTTGAAAAAAAAATGGAAATGCAGTTTAAATATAAACAGAGATAGCTTGAAGGGTCATTTCTGGATACAACAACGATCTTTATACCGATTAGATCTTTTTTATACTCTTACGTAGAATGCATTAAATCTCTTAAAGCACACTATGTTCTCACATTAGGGGACATCCATAAATGACGTGAGGTGTTTTTTCCGAAATCTGGACCCCCCCCCTCCCCCCACGTGAGATTTACCTACAACCTTTAAAAATAATTATTCTCCTTCCTTCTTATATATTCCTTTCCCATACTCACAAAAAATAAAATCGCATAATATCTAACTTAAAAAGTTGGCCTGAGATTTCAATCGACCCCCTCCCCCCTTGGTGAGATTTTTCCAAACCCCTCCCCCCTTTTTGACCTCACGTAATTTATGGATGTCCCCTTAGGAAGTGGGTCAAATAATGTTCTCCTTGATATTACGTGTTGAGTGTTCCTTATCTATGTTTTTAAAACATGTTAAGTAATTTTGCATCTTTATCAGGATCTAAAACATTTTCTAAAAGAAAGGAAAACTTGACATTTTTTATACATGACAATCACTGAACGACTTAACGTCAATTTATGTTTTTAGTTTTTTTATTGCCAGTAAAACTTAACATAACTGTACAATTTACGTATTAACTTAGATAACTAAGTCAACCATGTCGCTGAATCCGAAAATGTTTAGCCAAAGCCTATTTACTGTACCGCTGAAACATGTTAGTCGAAGTGACTGGCTGGACGCAAGAACCATAATATTCTACATAATTTTTAATTCATCAGAAATTTCATAATTTTAGTTAAAATCTATTTGTCGTGTATCACAAGATCATCTCATTTCGTTAGTTTTCACAAAAAATTAACACTTATATCCAAATCTTGGAAGAACATGAATTAAAACCATAATAATGAAGACTGTTTAGAATTTTCTCAAACTCACTTAATTTACTGAAGTGCTTAAGGGAGAAATAGCATAAAACTCAAACAACGAACGCACTCTGAAATAAAGCTCAAATAAGGAGCCCTTGGAAATTTTTAACGAAATGTAAATTAAGTACAATTCACCGTTGACATTTATCAAAGCGCTAATCATATTCCTATTATGACAATTTACGTCCCATCTCGCAACGTATTTCCTCATTATAATTCAAAAACCCAGCACCAACCAGATTACAAAACCGAAAAAGGATCTTCATTCAAACCCATTAAAAATTAAGCGCACGATAAACCGTTGCTATCAAGCAAAATAAACACTGCTGTCTGGAGCGACCATTAATTTGATCCAACCACCCCACACGGCTCGCAAATAGCCCAAGCGAAGACGATGCACGGCCATTACTTAAGAGCGAAAACATTAGCGATAGATGAAGAAGCCCTCGGGCACCTCTTCAGCCAGAAATCGCATTCTAATGATATCATTATGAAATACTGAGAGCTATCCTCCCGCATCTTTTATTTCTGGCGGAAAAATAAGCATATTAAGGGAATGAAATGCACCAGAGAGAGAGAGGAAAAAATATCTACTACTATTAAGGAAGAAGAAAGTGGAGAGCTTTTTAAAGAGTCCACAGCAGTACTTATTTCAAAATTGCTTTTCATTACCCGGTGCGGGGCTCCATAAGCGGCGATTAAAATGTTATCCATGACGTCGCATCTGGGAAAAAAGGGGGCTTAAGATGGTAATAAATAATAAAAACTTAACCGTTTTTCAATTTACTGCGCTTACGTCAAGAGGATGCTTCTATGCAACGTCAACTGCAGTTAACTTGAGTAATTCAAAAAAGGAGACAACTAAATGGGAATTTACAGGAGAACTGAATTTGTAATTTGTTGCAGTAATGAAAGTGAGCTACTTTCTTGGAAACGATCGAACAGCTCAAGATGAAAGTGGAGTAAGTTCAAAAATACAAAATTCGAGAAAAGCATCGATTTGGATTTTTTCAAAGATCCTTTACTTAGTCCTAGTGTAAAAGTCCCCAAGTCAAAAGCTCAACAAGGGGTCTGTAAGAGCTAGTACCTAAATATGCCTTCTCCATAGGAATAACACAGGCGCCGTTAGAGAAAACCTTCAATTACTCAAAACATACGTTCAGTGGACGTATGCCACTTTCATTCTAACCAGCTCAATTGATGCGGGGGTGGTTTATCAAGGGTGTTTTAAATTGGATGTTATACTTTTTTATTCAAGATCATGATTCTGAGGAATCTTTGTGGTTTGACTCAGAATTCCTAAGTTAAAATTGCAACATATTTTATTTAGATCCATGCAGAATCATCAAAAAAAATTTCTTGATTTAAACAAAGGTAACAGTTAAATTATAGCACAGCTATATAGCCAAGATATTTGAAAATCAAATCAAAAGTTAAAAACTAGAGTACAAAAACAAAAGCAAAGTAAGCATCAATAGCAATTTCCCACATGAAACGAATACAATTACAAAACTCATTCCATTGAAAAAGCTACCCTATCTCTAAATAATTAACGAAACATTTGGACAGTGACTGTTGCCAAACGAGAGAACACAAACTTCACACTAAACAACGGCTTTACACGGAATCCCCAAATGCCTTCTTTATTCCACGAAACGCGTCAATGACCGACTGCATGCAGTCCGTAAATCACCCAGTAATGGTCAAACGGCTAGCTCAAAATGGAGAAGAGATCGTAACTGTAACCTTGCAGGATAGAACAGGATAAAATATCAGACGAATAAGTTTGCGAAGCTTCCTTTTCGAAAAACGAGATGAAGTGATTTTGGTACAGAATAACAGGGAACATTATTGAAACAAGGATAAAACAAAGATTTTGTAAGAAAGGTGGAAAATGAAAGACTCATTTAGGGAACATCATTGCTCCACCTAAGTATATACTATGATCAAGATTGAAAGACTACAGAAAAAAATACTTCTTTGATTAAACTGAGGTGTACTATTGGATATTATCGTCATATATAGGCGGAATGTTACAAGGGAAAGGAAATGAGTTATCCATTTGGAAACATTTATTCATAACTATTGAACTGTATACAATTTAGAAACTCAGATAAGTTTCATTCAGTGAATGATGATAATTTAGAAAATACATTGGCAAGTAATGGATTTCAAATAAAGAAAGAACATTATTTAAAGTCCTACATAAATGAGACGCATCTCTTAACGTCTAGATAACTTTTGTAATCCATCCATAAACTAATGCACTCTCCTATTATACAGGGTGTTTCAAAATTGCGTTGCACGGCTTTTATTCGGAACCAGTGCCTCCTAGGGTCATGGAAGTAAGGTCTACCCCTAGGTAAGTGACCCTGGAGAACCCATTGAGAGTACTTACAGCGCCCCTAGCGGCGAAATTAAAAAGTTAAAAAAATTAATTTAAAAATTAAAGGAGATAGAGCAAAAACCTCAGTGAGAGTATTGTTGCCAACGTCAAGAAGAACTCATTGAAAAAAATTTCATCAAAATATCTTGAATATTCGTGGAGATATTAGCATGTGAAAATAGCACTTTTTCAGGAGTCAAAAAGTAAAAAGTTCGCATATTTGCAAATTTTTTTGATTTTTTGATTAAATTTTGTGTTCTTTCAACTAAAAAAACACAAAACTACACAATTTCACTGAAAAATTTGCAAATATGCGAACTTTTTACTTTTTGACCCCTGAAAAAGTGCTCTTTTCACATGCTAATATCTCCGCGAATATTCAAGATATTTTGATGAAATTTTTTTCAATGAGTTCTTCTTGACGTTAGCAACAATACTCTCACTGAGGTTTTTGCTCTATCTCCTTTAGTTTTTAAATTAATTTTTTTAACTTTTTAATTTCGCCGCTAGGGGCGCTGTAAGTCCTCTCAATGGGTTCTCCAGGGTCACTTACCTAGGGGTAGACCTTACTTCCATGACCCTAGGAGGCACTGGTTCCGAATAAAAGCCGTGCAACGCAATTTTGAAACACCCTGTATATTTAGACATTATAATACATTTCCATTAGCAACTTGTAAATAAAATAACATTTATATCCTTTCAAATTTAAATATAAAAAATAACAAATTATAGGTATTCAAAAGACAAAATTCAATTAAAATAGGAAAAAAACTGTTAATATCGGAAAATGTTTTGTGCAATGATTTCAGAACTGTCGAACTACAACCAGGTTATACATTATAACAGATTATCAAATTGAGATTTAATCAATTTAAATTAAATTAAATGCATTTACAAGTTATAAGCATTGTCAACTTCATCCAACGACAAATAACAATATTTAGACAGAATTGAGAAAATCCCGATCACCACACATCAAAATCCCTCAATTCAAAAGAACAAAACGATGAAGACCAGAAAAGCCCAAAACAACGAGAGAGGACCAGACTACCAAGAATCGCTATCTGCAGGGCATTATCTCAGCGGACAATATCGTATCAGAGTGGGAGCAGCACGGAAATGAAGAAACAGTCCGATAAGGATAAGCACAGACTGCGAGAGGCCACTTGCATCAGCTCAGTCAGTCAGTCAGTCCCTTATCACCGACCGAGAGCTCTGTCAGCACTACATGGAAACGACACAGTCGAGTCAGTGCGACTATTCGTGTGTAGTAGAGAGGAATCGAAATAATAAAACGGAGAGAATGATCGGAAGGGGCGTTTGAGGAGGTTTCCTGCAGGAAATGAGGCCGGAATAGATCGCTAGGGCTGGGCGAGAATTATTGTTCTGCGAAGATAGAAAGGGTTGATGTGATTTAGAGGTGTATAGGGGTAATGCTGAGCAGCAAAGTTATGGGGTAGAACATAAAAGGTAGTTCAAATTTAGGTGTATATCTTCACACTTTGTAGAGTGGTTGTGAGATCAAAATTTGCAGATACTTTTAAGCTTTTTTACATTTCTGTGTGAAGAAGAACTACTGATGGTGTGTGTATTGTTTTCAAATAGTTGACGTGTTTGTCTTAATTAATTGAAGGTAGAAGTTTTTAATGAAGTCGTTCCCTTCAACAGCAGTTTGACAAACCCAAAAGTTTCCGAAGTTCAATAAAAAAAATTTCTCAATTTTTTTACATAAATTCACATTATTGACCACAAATGGACCTTTTTTCATCATTTGGTTGTACAACATTGAATTAACTTTCTCTCTCAGAAAAAATTGAACTATGATGTTTCCGATTAAAAACAGTCATATGGGGTACCAAATATTTATAATTTGAAGTGTCCTAAAATTAGGAAGAAAAAAAGCAGAAAGTGCCACTTTTTAAAAAAACCTGACAATACACTTATCGAAACGACATACATCAAGCAACTTGCTCATTAGATGGAAAAAACGAGAAACTCGAGCTATGCATTTTAAACATACCCCCTTAAATTTAATTACAAACTAAAAAGCTACGCAATTATCTTCCTTCTCTGATTTCCCTGAAGATTTTTTACCCCTCGCCACTGCATAAAAAACACCAACATGAAACCCAAGAACCACATTTCCCTACAGAGAGGGGGAGAGAGATTGCCATGGAAAACCCCAGCAGAATTTCCCCAACCTCATTCCAGCAGACCAAAATCCCATCTCCCCAACCATCCTCATACCTCTCAACTCAACTCTACTTCTGAGTACGATCCTCTAATAAGGACGTCACAAGCACTCCAGCCAGGCCATTAATCCTGATGGTGGCCGTATTCTTATTAGCCATCAGCTTCAACTTTAAATGAAAGATGTAAGAGGTTAGACGTAGAAGAACGCGCCGTCGTGCTTTTTCTTCCTGCAACCGTTTTTTCCGTTGTTCTTATTTTTTGCCATTTTTTTGTTCGTTATTATCATTCCCCATCCCATCTCTTCCGGGGAGAAAGGTTCGGGATCGGGATTCAGACACTCTCGAACCCCGGCTTTCGAATGGAAAGGAATTTCTAAATTTTCCGCGTGCCTCCCCTCTGGGTTTTTGCAGTATAGAACGAAATGAATTCATTCTAAGAAATTCCTCATCCTTGGAGACAAAGCATCTCCCTAGAAAAAAAAGTTCGCCATGGGGGTGGGGAAATAAATCGATTCCCCAACCCACGCTCCGAAGAAGGGGTCGGTCTATCAAAATATTGTTCGGAAATCGCTGGATTGGAATGACTTGAGATTGAATTGTTTTCAGTGGATCGTTTAAGTCCGCTTTTAAATTAGATGTCGCGCTGACTGTCGTTGCAATGATAACCCAGGCAGGATGTGATTGGACAGGCAGCTGAGTAATTGAAAACAATGAATCAAATGCGATTGCAACAGAAATGCTTTTTGAATGAATGTAAGAGAAGGCTTGAAACAACTAATTGTTTCTAAGGAAAAGATTGGGTCATAAATCCGAAGTTGGCTATCTAAAGTCCCATAAGAGAAGAAAGCAGAGTTCAGGAAAAATATTAGTTAAGGGAGAGAAAAATAATAGTCGGAATTATAAAATATAGCTTTAAAAAGTTATTTTGGATATTAAGTGGAAATTAAATATAGGGACCCCTATATTTACACATAGGGATTCGATACTTTCGATGAATGTTAAGTAATTTAATTTAACCAGTTTTTTACTTTTTAGTTTGTATGATAAAACTGCATAAAGAAAATTGCAAGAAAAATAAGCAAATTCTTAACTTCTATGTGTTTTTTATCTTTTAACTAGTCATTCATATTTTAGTTACTCGAAATACTTTTTACTTATTACCATTTCACACAATACCCATTAATTTTACATGGACGAGGGGGTCTGTTTTAAGATTATATGGTCGCCTATGACTCATGGATAAGATCTGATATTCGGAACTCTTTTGGGATTAGCAACACTTATTACCCTTTAAGTAATCATGATTTTTTGCTTAAAATTTCATAATGAATACATATAATTCACATACATTTATAATCTGCTATTAAAAATATAAAGAACGGCTATTTCAAATAAAACTTATCTTTATAATGAAAGATTTAAACCTAATCCCAAAAGAATCAAAACAAATCGATAATAGACGACTCGACAAATCTTAGAATACTATTTATTATTCCCTAGACAAGACAGGCAATATCCGGACAGACTTAGGAGGGTGTAGTCCAGCTTAGGGATGTTACGTATTAGTTAAAGTGTGGAACCGGTTCCACAGTTCCAGTTCCAAGGTGGGATTAGGTTCCCTTAACAGTTCCAGTTCCAAACGGTTCCAGCTTTAAAACCGTTCATATAAAAAACGCAAGGGTCCCAAAGACAAAAAGGATCAATAAAGTCAAAAAATTCAAAAATTGACCAGTGGTCAAATGGGGTTGACGAAAGGTCAGGGACGCCTAAAACAACCACGAGACAAAAAGAAAAGGTCAGAAACGTTACATATAGCGAGAAAAAATGGATTGACCACTGGTCAAGAGATCTTGACCAGTGGTCAACACCAATATGTTACCCGTCTCAAGGCGTTTGGTTTGATACCCCACATGACCTACTTCAGTGACAAAGCAAAGAAGTTACAAAAAGTTGACCGGACTGACCAATGGTCAACCATAACCAAAGACACATGTTATAACAATAGGGATTACAAAATATCAATTAGCAACTCCTAAATTTATTTTATAATGAATTTTAGTCATCTTGGAGCTTCAACTGCTTTGGAGCTTTCTGGTTGGTCCAGGCGGCTGTCAGTCATTCGTTTTTTCTTCACTTGCTCCTTCGCGGAAACGTCAGATGTCTTTCTTTTTTATTTACTTTCCCTCGCTGCGGTTTTTCAGTGAGATACGAGCATATTTGTTTTGAAAAGGGATTCATTAATTATAGATTCAGTTTTTGGCAGATGTGCTCTATGGTGCGAATAGATTGTTGCGTTTTTGCCTCGGTGCGGTTTTTTTGCTATAGAATATCTCTGCAGTAGCGCTTTGCGGGCATTACTTATCTTTTAGTTTGGAAATCGTGTCTTTATTTGAGTGCGTTCTCGTTCAATGTTAGATAGGATTGCAGAGAAATTTGGATTTGTAATTGATCTTTATCGGTTCCAGGGTGGAACCGTTAAGCGGTTCTTCGTGGAACCGGTTCCGACCCTTCCACGCTGGGATTAGGTTCCATGGAACTGTTCCATTGGAACCGTAACATCCCTAGTCCAGCTCATACATTTAAAAAAAGACTCCTCAAAGCCCTGATTGATTCCCTCGTCCCAATACCCAAGACACCTGCACCCAAGACAGTTGAAATTAAACATTTACGGATTCCGAATCGATTCCTGAATAAGCTCTTTCTGTGTGATGGGTCAAAGCGCTGAGTCGGAATCAGATTTGCTTTTGCAGCACGAAACGGGCTTAGTCCGGAATCGAAGCCTCAAAGAAACAACTTAATGGAGGGGAAGGAAGTCTCCAGTTACGATGTTCTCGGAAAACTTTCGTTTGTTCTGTGACCTTTTTAAAAGACGAGTCATATCGTATTTCGAGACACGGAACTTTTATTTCGCTCTCGATTGTATTTTTAAAGAGGGGAACTAAGGACGTTCGCTTAAAACAACTTTTTAAGAGGCGGTTAAATAAGATCATGCCCGAAGGTTGAGAGGATTGGAAATTTTCCTTCGAGGTCTTACTAAAAGGTATTACTTTTTCTCGAATCTTAAGGGAAAGGAAGCTACATTCAATACCATATCAAATTTTTGAATATCCTTTATTCCCCGTTGAAAAGTTATCCATGATTTAAAATTGCATTACAGGCTACAGATTTATACGCATACACGCTTATAAAAAATTCTATGGAAAATAGCACAAGGCATAACTTTAAAGAATTATAATTTCGATTGCTCAAACAGAATGATATTCCTTTTACTTTTAAAGCATGCTGGCTAATTTTCCAAACGAATAAAAAATACTTTATTCTGTTTTAAAGGGGGATAGAAATGTTAGACCAACAATTAAACAAACGCACCACAAATGACAGACTCGTAAAAATCCAAAATTTAAAAACAAGACAAGTAAAATGTTTTAGGCATGATAAAAAAAATTCGAAATATTGAGTTTTCGAGATAACAAGGATACACCAAATATAAAAAAATGTACTTTATTTCCAGGGGAAATTAATTTTTTATACATAAAAGTTCGAGATAACGAGGTTATGTGGTATCGGTAATTGGTGTCTCCATAACAATTCACCGTAAACATTTATCTAACAGTTCTAAAAGCGCGTTCCTGTAAATGTATTTCACTGCGAGGTGACCCTTTCGGCAGGAAAACAAACTTCCGCGGCACCAGAGAGAAAAGTGCAAATTAGTTTCCCCAACCTCGAAAAAAAAACACAGCGTACGTGTACCTCATCGATTCCACTTTCACAAACACCTGCACCCCCCTCCAAATTAAACATTTACAGAACCCCCCCTCCAGATCGATGGGCAAAAGGTCTTTTCCAAGACAGAGACGCTTTAAAAAATAAATAAGGAGGGAAGACGCGTGTCTTACGTGCTTTCGTCCGTCCTAGGGGATCCCTCCTACCTCTCGACGGTCTACGCCCCGGCAAGGGCTGCTTCGTGGTGGGGCGGCACCGAGAATACGCCCTCGCCGAGCGGTGAGGGAGGGCGAGGGATGGGAATAGCTCGTTAAGTAGGGCAGCTGTTGGAAATATTAGGTCGAGTTGGTATGGATTGCTTACGATTATATTGGGAGTAGTTAAGGGAAGCGGTAATTGTGGTTCCAAATAAGTCGTTTTCTTGAATAAGAATCATAAACAGCACATAATAATTGCTATCATAAGCTTTAAACCTTCCCTCAGTTTGGTTAGGGTTTGAGAGAGAGGTTAAATACTGTTTTATTTGCATTGTTTCCATGTAAGAAATATATTTAACATAAAATAAGTATGCAATAGAATGGATCATATATTTATTTTTCTAGCACCAATTCAATAATATTAAATTTTATCCAGATATTGAAATAAAAACTGCAAAGCTACACACTAATTTTAAAAGAATTATGGTAATTACGGATCCAGTGGAGACTTATTGCTCAATCAAAAGCACTGGTTAAGGACAAAGAAAAGCACTGGCTCCAAGGCCTCAGGACACATAATTAACTGTAAAAATAGTGATGTCTGTGACACTAATGAAAATGCAATTGGAAGACTAAACCTACTATATAAAAATTAAGTATGTAGTAATTTATTTAATTCAAAAAATAGTTTTGATAAGTTAAAAAAAACAATTCAAAAGGTAATGGTAATTAACATTCTATAAATAGCTTACTGATATCCAGGTAAAGTGCATAATATTTTTTCTTATTCTTACCTAAAATAAAAAGAAATATTTGTTAGAAAAATTAAAGAAGCAAAATGGCATAATAAGTATTTTTACATTCATACATACATTAAATAACACTTGAGTTTAAAAAACTTTCTGAATTTGTACATCAGTTTACATACACTTACAAAAGAACCAATTTTGTCGAAAGGATCATTCATATTAGATTAGTTTCTCGACGAAACGTATATCCCGAATCCTACCTTAAAGAAAAAATACATTAAATACCCTTCGATTGAATTATTTACTTTAAAGTTAAACACCAACAAGTAAAAGTAGAATTAAAAAAACATTTTTTCGTTGACAAGCAAACACAAAACATTAAATAGAACTCGCCAATAGCATTCCCCAAATCTATTATGCATGTCGGGAGAAAGAGAAACATGAATTATGGAAAATGACACATCCATCCCAATGGACTTCCAGCCGTCCAAAATCAACAAGAAACCACCAGCAAAGACTAAAAAGAACGAAACCGATAAATAAAAGAAAAATCCGACCAACTTCTCCCGACGATTTTTTCTACTCAACAGCGGCGGCCGTAGAGATTTCTGCTCCCCCGCAGAGGATCGGCCTTTGTCAGAGTGGGAGTGGAAAATTACGGATCGATTCGTCAATACCAATAACGTTTTGATGCTTCGTCTGCTGGTTTCTTTTCAAGTTCTTCTTTTCCCATTCACCAAGCTTACGTCAATGTTGAGTCAGACGGAATTCACGTCGTGTAAGTGAAGGGAAGTGAAGAAGGAAAAAAAGTCGGGATCATACTCGATTCAAAAAGAACAGTCTGGACTTTTCCCCCGGATGTTTCATTCAACATTGAGGTTTGGTTCCTGGCAGAATATATCGCAATGAACAGAAAAAAATCTTTTAAATGGATCAAGATTTTGGAATATAAGATAATAATAATAAAATAATCTCAGTAATGGCTAGTGCAAAAGATATTTATTCCAGATTAGTATAGGGGGAATGCAACTATGGGGAAGGAAAAAATGTCTTCCTACCTAAAGCTTCGAAACATAAATTCATAAAATTACCAAGTTACACTAAAACATTCCTATAACAATAAATTTGTACGAGACTATTATAGCAGTTCTGTATTAAATTAAATTTCACACCAACAATTAAAAATTGCATCAAATGAAATTAGCCTTAGAAAAAAGTACTTTAAAGATTTCTTACAGTTTTGTCATCTTAAAGCAAATAAAAACCTTTAAACAGCAAATCACAGTAAAAAATACTGCATTTTACGATCACATTTTTACATCAAGATTGCATCGAGCTGGTGGTATTAAGCAACTCGAAATACTTCAAACAGATTTAATGGGGTAATAAGGGATCAATGCACCTCCATTTTGTGTCTAGCTTGTAACCCCGGGTATTAACTATAATCCACCCATGAGGAAAGAATCTTTATTCCGTCAAATTTCATTTTCTTCGACAACAATCACCCGACAACAATCGTCTGAGGACGCGCCGCCATGTTTTTAGTTTGCAAATTAAATTCCAAAGCGGAGATAATCAACTCTACCATGGCACGAACGGAGATGTACTAGTAGTTTAAATTAGTCGAGACAAGCACGCGTTCTGTACCCTGGTAAACAGGGTGGGAAAAAGGCCAGGTGGACTATTATTTCGACGGTTTCCTTCTATGGCTGGGGTAGAGTTATGGCCGGAAAAATGGAAAACTGAAGATTTTATTTAAAACACCGGGTGTTTCTGGAATTTGGCTCTAATGCATACGAGTATTTCTTGGGTCTAAAAATCGTTGCGTGATAGAGAAACTTTGTGGAGGCGCATTGGCTTATGATTTATTCAATACGGCGAAGGAACACTCAATTTAAGAATGTAGCTGGGGTCTTAGTGAATGAAGTACTTAATGGTTATGTATAAAATCGGTATAACTTTGATAGGTATTTATGTAGCCATGTAGAAATATGCTATAAATGTAAGGGGTTTTAAGTAATACCTTGCCTTCTGACAGTACTTTTACAGAAATGCAAGCACTAATAAAATCCACTAAACCACAATACACTACATCGCGTAAGCTCTTCGCCAACAAATGTATGTCTATTTAATGCCTGTGACCACTGGACAAAACCGTTTGAATTAACAAGGAACAAATTTCAAAAGGTTCCCCTCTGACCCTGCGTATAAATTCGGAGGACTTTAACTAAAGATGAAGTACATCCAGTGGCGGATCCAGGGGGTGGCACTCTGGAAAGTGCCCCCCCCCCACTTTTTACATTTTGGGTCCAAAAGTAGAGGTAACAGTGTTGAAAAGTGCCCCTCTTGGGCTCAAAACGTTTCTGAAAATGAGTTAAAACCCTACTTTTGCACGTCAAGTTTCAATTTTTTTTCTGGGAGAGGACCCTCATACCCCCAATGGTACCATAAGGGGATCTTGTCTGGGAAAGTGCCCCCACTTGGAGCCTTGCTGGATCCGCGCCTGAGTAGTACATCATCTAATCTCAAACTATGTATCTTGTTTAATACGTTAATTATTTTAATACAACTACGAAATAACCCAATAAAAAATTTTTACGCATATAAATGCACTAAACTATGTCTAGACTCTAGACATTATCCCCGAACTTAAACAAGGAGGAGAACACCCACTTTTTTACTACAAGCCCCAACAATCTTTACGAGGCACGAAATCCATCAACCCAAGAGCGATCGTTTCAACTCAAAACTCGGCATTAACTTAAAACCATAAAAATCAGCCACCAAAAAAAATCACGCCGATCGCGCGACTTCAGAGAGAGGGTGTATAAAATACGGCCGCAAATACGTCCCGCATACCCATAAAAGCACGCGACACTCCTAAAAGCGGCACGTGCCGGTATACCAGGCCGTATAAAATGAATTTTTAGGGCTTAAAGCTCACAAAAGCGCTGCATAACGCCCTAGAATATAATAATGCGGACTTTATGAGCCGTCAAACGCTGCGGGGTTATAAAACCGAATGAGCGAAAATCGCATCGCTGAGGACTGGTGTTACATCCATGCGAGAAATGGGTGATATTCAATCTATAAGGGCCTTGCATTGTCTTATGGTGTTAGGGAGAGTGATGAGGTACACGTGAGTGGATAGATAAAAGTTCGAGATTAGATCTGGGAAGCTATAAATATCGGTTTCGAAAAGATTCTGGACTAAATTGATGTTTATGATCACTAGGATTGCATCGAAAAATTTCATAAATGCAACAAAATTGGTAAAAAAAGGAAAATGTCAATGATGATTTTATAATCAAATTTTATGTGCATATAGATACTGTTTAGAAACCTAGACAATGACAAAATTCTTTGAAAATCGACAAACCATTTTTAGGACAACATTTTACTACTCATATTACAAACTGAAATTAATATCTCCAAGTTCATTTTGTTAAGATAAAAATTCCTTATAGGTAAAGAATGGTTGAGGGGGTAAAAAAGTGACAATGAGGAAGTTGCATGATTTTTTTTATTTTTTAATCGATTCTTCTTGCAAAAATAAGCAACTACCCAAAATTTGAGGCCGATCGAGAAATTGATTGCCAAAAAAATTAACAAAGATCAACTTTTAAAAAGCCCGGGAAAACGCCAAGAGTTTGGATGTGACGTCATCTTATAATAAACATTGTTGTAAAGCAATGGAGTTGATGGTATTATTGTAGACGTCATCCTACAGTTTAAACAATAAACGTTTTCAGTCACTTGTTTTTTCTCGACTTTTAAATTAAAATATTTAATTACCTGTACATTTTTTTTGAAAAACTGACTAGATATTTCATTTTACCATACAAAAAAACATACGGAACACTTGTTTGTTTTTGAAAATCTGACACATGCAACTTCCTTATGGGGGAAGATACGAAGGTTAGGTACACTACTCTCAAAAATGAAACCTCTTCTGAGTTACACCAAAATCCATTAAATTTTTGCCAACTAACCTTCGACACAAAAACTTGCCAACTTATCTTTGTCACTTGGACCCTTTGACCTCCTACGCATAAATTTTACAGACTTAGCTTTAAAAGCCGGAGACAATACATTGTATAAAAGCCAAACTGTCAAGGACTCCAAAGCACAGCACACTAAAGCATTGATAGATCTTAATTTATCGGACAGTTGAAATTTACATGGACCAACCTGCTTCTACACACAAGTCATCAATAAAACCGCCACGCGGGTGACCTCTCAACCCAAAACCAACTCCATTCAATCCCAACCAAGCACACCAAATCGAATGAATCCCTAAATCACCACCATCCAAAAGCCAAACGGCACACCAGACTAATATCAGCACTCCATCAAAGCAGTGCCCTCCAATCGGCTCAACGGCACGCGCGCCCCAAAGATAACGCGTGATTTAGAAAGGGGAGGGTGCAACAACAAATAACAGTCAACGGGAAATTTATTCAGCGCCCCGTGAATTCATCTCATACCCTTCAATTATACGCGAGGACATTATGCCTGGGCACGGGGGACCCCGGCATTTGCCCCGGTGGAGGGCAATTGCGGACGGGCCGCCCCGGTCGGAAAAGTATGCGACTATGCAGCTAAGCGAGAGAATGGCATGGATCGACGGATCAATGTAACAACGCACCTTGGTAGTGTGCAACGCGTTAAAGTTTAATGGGTTTTCGGTAGCTGGAAATTAATTGATCCGTTTTGAGTTAAGGCAATGAAAATCAATGGAGCGAAATTTTCTGGACGACTAAAAAGTAATTAGATTAAATTGAGCCACTAAGGTGCTTTTTTTTTAAATTTATAGTTTTGGGGAGCGCAACTGACGTTCATACGATTTGGTACTCACAGATTTGATGAATAAATGTTTTCAAAGAGGATATTACGAGAGTTCTTTGAGATAACATTAATAACCATAGTCAATAGCAAAACTGTAGTTGAACCGAACCCTATGAATGAACTTCAGCCATGTAAGTAAGCTTATTGAATTTTTCTTTTATGGAAATTAAACTCTGTGATACACGCAGCAAATTAAACTACAACTAAAATAACAACTTTATCCCTTTTGACTTGTCCAAAATCCCTTTGGACTTATTGGTATCCAGAATAATTTAGTAGGGACTGAAACCCCTACGAAAATTTTTTTTATCCTATGCATTATACAAGCAGTTTTTCTAACAGAAAAATGCATCAAACTAAGACATAACAAAATAACTCATACATGTTTCCCATTCCTTGCCTTCTCATTGGTTCAGCGCGACTCCCTCTCAAAACAATATCCCCTAGCATTAAGTTATTGAGCATTATCCCAAGCACTCCAATGAGTCATAAGCACCGAAATCTCATGACAAACGATACAATATCCCCGCCTAAGATGATCCGACTAATAATAAAGGAAAAAATATTAGCAGGAAGAATTACCCATTTAGGATATTACTCGAAGAGCAAGACTTACGATCATTTGCCGAAGGTGGAGCCACTAAGAAAAGGGGATGCCGACGAAAGGTGATTAATCTGAGTTGCCAGAGCACAGCGGTTCCACTAATGATATTTGCCATCGCCTTCGTTATCAGTATTTATGGGAACGAAAACTTTGGATCGGCTCGAGAAACTGTGTGTATATTAGGGACTTGAGCGAAAGTGGGGTTATCGTCCTTCAAATTAGGCATTTTTTAAGGAAGGTTAAGAACGATTTGATTGATGGTCGGAGGTTAGAAATTATGTTTGGAGAAGGTGGAGTAAAGTGAAGTGTTTGTTTAGGGAAAAAAGATGGCAAACTAGAGAGTGACACGATTATGACTAGTGATTAGACGACCGCCTTTTTGCTTGCTAAATTGAAGAGTCCTTGTAAAAAGGGAAATTAAATCGGAATGACATTTGTTGCTCCCAATAACAAAAATGGAAAATTACTCAAACGCACAAAACTTAAATATGCGAATCTCTCTATTCTAAAAAAAAGTTTTTGTAAATGGTTTCCAGAGAAAGGCTTTTTAATTACTGATCCGTATAATATGTTTTTGGTATCAAACTGTTCGGATTCTTTTGAGGATGTGCAAAGTGCCTTTAGAATTTCTAAAAAAATTCTCAATTCTAAGATATTTCCATTTTTCTGGATTACGGATAAGGTTGCAGTTAACAGCAAGAAACTGTCGTACAATTTATTACACCTCCAATCACAATGACCAACCGACGCTACTCATTAACGATGAAAATAATTCCTTTCACGCTTTGAAAATGCGCTTCAAAATATGTACTTTCTAAATAAAATATTTTTAAAAGACTGATAAGAGTTTTCCAGAAACTCACAGATCTACTATTCAAGTATAGAATTTCACACACCGAAATTAATTGTTTGTAAACATTGAGTGCAATGTAGATTTTGTCTCTTATCATTTTTAATAGCTTAAATAGTATTGTTTAAAAAGTCTGTTTTAAAACTAAAACTTGAATGATAAAACACTAGATATTTTGACGAGTTACTAGGTACTATATTAAATTTAACAGATTCATTGCTGAACGTTTTTGTAAATATTGAATAACAATAGCACGAGCAGACTTGATGGATATTTTCACGGAAAACGTGTTGATTAAATTATTGATAATTTAACCAATAAATATTCTAACTTTTAAGAGAGTGTGCTTCAAGAAAGTTGGTTGAAGTTTTTTCTACTAATTGTTATAACGAATGTTTTATAAATAAATAATTTTAGTGAGCAGGGTTTTGTGGGGATTGCGAAGCGATCCGAAAGGCCCTGCGTCAGCAGTTAACGGGGGTTGGCGAGCGATAGCGAGCAGGGGGCGGTAGCTCCCTAGTAGATATAAAAATAAGAATTGAATGATTAAAGCGAGAAAAGACAAAGAAACACCCCCTCCGTTCGGGTCCTGTCCCCCTGACGAAGAGACCTGAGCGGAGTGTTGTATTTCTTTGTCTTCTCTGGCTTTCATCATTTAATTCTTATTTTTATATCTATTCGCATATCTATCAGTTTGCAGCTTCTAGCGCAACTGTTGAATTTATGTTCTGATCTTTAACAACAGTAATTTATAACTTATTTTCCATTTGATTGCACAAAACTTAACATACTATCGAATGCGAAAAAAAGTAGTATTCTAGAAAATCAAATTGTCGTTAAAGATGTCATTTGTGCATGATATCGTACCTCCGGAGAAAGACAGCTCCAATATCCGAATTTGAAAGATCCAGGTTCATTTTCCCCTTGGCGATCGTTTGTGGTTGTCGCGGAGTTGGCGAAGTTTCATGAAAAATTTAGCTTGCCCATTCCCATGAAACTAAAATCAGGCGATCGTTTTGGAGAAATAATCAGCAAATTTATGACTAGTGATGGGCAGGTATCGATACCAAATACTTAAGTACTCGATACCTACAGGTATCGAGTGTATTCGATACCCACAAAAGTATCGATACTTTATTGACATATTTCGTTTTAAATTTTTCAATGAAGTAATCTTTATAATACCTACTGTAGATCAAACGCAGCCTGTTTCCGTTTTCATTTTGCAACGCTCAAACCCAAGTCGTTATCATCCGCGAGAGAAATTTGACGCGGCTAGGTTTTTCCCCCGCCAAATCCTTCGCCTCTATCCACCTCCAGGCCCGTAGCTACGGGGCTTTTTGACGGTGACGCGAAAAAACCGTTCAATGCAAAAACCGTTCAGACGAAAACCGTTCAAAAAACAAAAAAATTCATAGCTTTACACATGTAATTAATTTGCTTTTATTTTATTGAACGGTTTTTGTATTGAACGGTTTTTTCGTATATCCTTTTTGACGGATCGCTTTCAGTTTTTTGAATATTAGTCTGATTATGGATAGGCCCTAAAAAAATTGTCCCTTCAGGTTCATTTCCCGACATTGAAAAAAAGTACTCGATACCTATAAGTATTCGATACCAAAGTATTCGATACCTATAAGTATTCGATACCAAAGTATTCGATACCTAAAATTATCGATTTTGCCCATCACTATTTATGACACCATTTTAAGATTATTAGGAGAGATTACAGATCGTATATAACATAAGACAGATCGGTACAGTCAAATCCGCTTAATGTGATCACGGTTAATGTTATCAATCGGATAATGTTATCGAAATCAACAGGTCCCGATCATTTCTATTTAATTTAATGTAAAATACATCGCTTATTGTGATCAACTATGGAGCAACACGCCGCTTAATGTTATCAAAATTTGTCTATATTCCTAAAAAACGCCCCCTTTCGAGTTTTGTAATGAAGGTCAATTTCTTTTTCTCAAACGCAGTAGTATAAGTTGTAAGAAAAGTTGGTTGTAAGAAAAAGAAAACATTCGAAGCTCTCTGTCATCATTCATTGAAAGAAAACGGTTAAAGGGGGGAGGGCGAATCCATGCCATATCCATGCTAGTCATTGGATATCACCATCGGCGCCTTGCAGAAACTCTATGCTTGCAGATGTTTCTGATAAGAGAATTTGATTTTTTCTTGTTTATTGGAATTCACATGAATTTCAGCGGTCATTTATGTTTCTGTGCCTTTTCTATGTAAAATTTTGAAAACTGGCTATGATATAGTCTGGAAGTCGAAAGAAAACAAATTTATGAGCGGAATTGCATAGGTATTACAAAGTAAGCGGTTATTTTATTTTATTAATTGGACCAACCACTCGAAATTTTAAATTTTACCCTAAAAATTTCAAATTTCCATGTACATATAGTGCAAAATTGTTTTATAAACTTATAATTACGGTTACATAATTTTAATATTAAGCAAAAACAATCTAGTTTTACTGTTTGCTTCTTTTTACATGAAATCGCTTATTGTTATCAATCGGATAATGTTATCAGTTTAATATCGGACAAATGCGATCACATTAAGCGGACTCGACTGTATAACTCTTAAAGATTTTATTTTATTTATACAGTTTAAAATTTTTTGATCCTAAAAAATTGGTCAGCAATTATCATGATTACTTTAATGGAAATCAAACTGAATATAAATAAGGATCTAAAACTGTAGTCGATGTCTAGCCCATCCAATCATAGTTTCACGTCATAATTCAGCTTTTTAATATGTTTTATGTCATAATTAGACGATATTTTTATTGGTTTGGTCTGATCGCAATAAAAGCTAAAAGATCAATTTCTGATCAGTATATATGAATTATCCCTTATAAATAACATGTCTTTAGGATTGAATTTCCAATCATTTTCATTAACTTAGTTGTGACAGTTCTTTTCTCAAATAGCAGATCGCTTGATTTTGAATTAAGCCGTGGTTGAACATGGCTGGATTGGGCAAGGTAAATTGTTCACGAAACCACGCCGAATCGGCGATAGCCACGCCAAGGGGAAAAGAGAACTGAATCTGTCGAATTCGGATATTGGAGCAGTATTCTTCCGGAGGTACGATATGTGATACTTCGCTAGTGACAATTCCTATTTAAGAGGGCACCAATAAGTTGAGGCTTATTTGTAGTTTCTTGTTTGATAATAAAACATATCGCTATACTCAGTTGCAACTTAACTTGAGCCTGTAGAAATATGCTGAGACCATCCACAGAAAATAGTTCCCCGAGCGGTGTCTGAATTTTGAGTGAAATTTAGAGCTTCAATTTTGAATAATGATTGTTTTTTTAAATCCACGTATTTTAAGCATTTTTTCATCCCGATATGCATAAAATGTTCATTATTATTATTTTTTAAAGTGGCGTAGCGCGTAGTAGTACAACTCGCTCTCAAACTCGCCAGCCAATAAGAGCTTCTAGCAACCCAGCATGCTTTCTGTTTACTCAGATTTTCTTCCGCGTGGCCATGACGTCAGGCTCAACTTAAGTTGCAATTGAGTATAAATGAGTGTGAGTTAAGTCATGGCGCCTTTTGAAATATGGATTCTTCAGAGGAGAAATGTACGATATCATGCACAAGAAGCATCTTTAACAACAAAATAGTTTTGGAATTAGGTTTGTTAGAGTGCTTTGATCCAGAGATATCCTATATTGCTAAGTTTCTTGGCAGTGACGTCACGGGTTGAAGGATGAAGCTTTGTTAACGCCACACGTAATTACTACCAAATTGGCGATTTAGAGACGACTCTAACTCGCTGTTTTTCACCAATTAGGTAGCTAGTAAGTGTGACTTTTCTAATAGATGTTCCTCCCTGCAATTTGTGATGTCACATCCAAGAAACATTTAATCTAGTATAAAGGAACATTAACTAAAAACTCCCTGAAATACGAGACTAAAGAAATTGCAACAAACAACAAAGAAAATTTTTCCAAATGCATAAGCTTATACCAACAAATATCACTCCCTTACTAAATATTCCACAATACACATTCAGAATAAGAAAAAGGCCATTTTCATGCCGCACGCTTTCTGACGAATTTCGAGCGTCCGACAGCATCCAAAACGGTCCTCTCATAAGTTCAACAAGCGCAATTTAGCACTCCAATTAGAGCGATCAATTCCATGTTGTGTTTTCGTCGAGGGTAATTACGATTCTAATTGAAAGCGATTTCATGAATAATGGAAAGCCTCCCTGCAAAGACAGCGGGCATCCCCGCAAAAGCATGAGTGCCGGCTGCGCAAATGGGTTTTTAATGGAGGATTATGGTAAATGGGCAGGAATAACATCAAAACGAGCTATGGGTTTCATGGTTGGAAAATGCGAAGAAATCGAAGAAAGATCCTTAGAGCAAAGGTCGAGCTTATTTTTGTTGTCAGTTTAGTTGTGATAAACTGTTATATGGCTTATTCAATTTGTCTCTTACTTGAAACAGTGGGAATCAAAGCTTTTATAACATCTTTGATCCTTCTGGAGTTTTATTTCCCTCCAAAAAGTTCATAACTTTCAGGAGAATGTAAAGAACATACCAATCCTGTTGTCAAAAATTTGTTTCTACAACATTGTAAAACGATCCAAATGCAGTAGATGCAACTAACTATAAAGATGCAACTAACTATAAAGATGCAACTAACTATAAAGTTAACAAATACTCGATTGATAAGAATCGTGAAAATAAATATAACAGATGTTACTCAAGAATCTGTAAAAAACTTAGAAGACACTCTGGGAAAGCCCAAGAAAAAATTACATGAGGGACAGACCACAGAGTACTAGAACAGATAGTCCGTCGCCATAGGCGCTAATGGAAATCGAAAAGTTGGATGGTTGTGGGGCTATTTTGGCGCTGCGATCGCATCAACGTCACGAGAGGCGGGAGGGAAAAGCCTGATTGGTTGAGAAAAACTTTTTCCTTCTCCTTCGAAAATAGAAGATTGAGTGACAGCCAATCACAGGTTTGATCTCTCTGTCAATCATTTAGTTCATCGTGACGCCCTCATAACCATCCAACTTTTGAATATATCGTTTTGGACCCTCTGTTAGGATTTTTCTCTCGAAGTGTCTATTTGGACGGCCCAAACGGCCCGTGGCGCATGCGCTGTAGGTCTCGTGGTTACGTAGCAGTCTTGGCGCTTAGTGATAGAACCAATGGAACGCCGGGCCGTGGAAATTAGAGTAGAGTTTAGTTGAAAAAAAGCCGTCCAAATAGACAGTGCCTTTTTCTCTGTGGGACAGACATGCCCCAATAACAAGATAATTTTTAAGATAAAGCTATTGTTAGGCCACAGTCAGTGAACTATACTGCCGTCCTAAGCGAAATGTACGTTAACGAGTTTTCTTAAAACTTCATTTCCTTTCTCCCTTGGCGCGTTTTTAAATTGGCGAGAATGTATCTCGCTACTTCTATTAGAATGGTTGGGAAATTCACATAGCTTAGTCGTTCATTCTGCTCGTTTTGTTGATGGTTTTGGCGTTGTTAAAGGGTTGCTGCTATCCATTGTTAAACTTAAAAAGGGAAAAATTAAAACTTTAAATCTTAATAATTCTAAAACTAATTCGATTTTTTTTAAAAACGAAACGACAATATTTTTGTAAAATATAATTCTATATGTGTTTAAAATACTGTACTTCTACCATGATTAGTTTTTCTTTTATAACGAAAAAAGTGCTCTAATTTTTCATTGGCTGCTGTGAAACGAGCTAGCTTCAATGCTAATCTTGGCGGTCTGATATCGTAAGCAGGTTGCCGCATAGAATTGAAAATCCGCCAATTGCTCTTTTGGCGAGATTTTTCTCAAAGTAAATCTGTGAGAAATTGCGTTAGTGTACACTTTCGCTTAGGACGGCAGTATAGTCTGTGTAATTAAAATAGGCAGTTGGACGTCATCAGTTGAAGTTCGTCGCCTAGGTAACGAAGGAGAAAACGTAAGCGATTCTGCTTTATTTTCGCACATTAGTTACGGCAGGGCGTGAAATTAACCCTACAATGCATGATTTTTTAAATTCACATGAAAATCATTTATGTGACTTCTATTATGGTGTAAATTAGTAAAAAAATACTAAAAAAAATTAATTAAACTTTTTTCTACTTTTTATTGGCAAAAAACTTTGTCCTTGAGAAATTAATTTGTGTCTCTTGTGAAATTAATTGTGAAGTGAAATAAAACCAAATGCTCTAAAAATATAAAAAAAACAACTTATCTTTTCAAAACAATTTTGTTTCAAGCTGAAAAATTTTTTTATTTGAATTTATAAGGTCCTTTTAATTTGGCGTTTTCTGTCTCTTGACTTTCGTCTCACTAGCTAGTAACAAATGTCTCAAAATAGTACCCCTGCTGCAATCTACTGGCAGTCTAAAGTGCTAATACGATGAAATGTTATATCTATTGTACTTATTCCATGGTGTTGCCGTTTGGAAATGGAAGATCGAGTAGGAAATGGGGAAAAATGTCGTGTTGCCAAATGGCATCAGTATGCACTGTAGGGTTAAATTGAAACTTTGAATCTTAATAGTTATAAAACTAATTCGATTTTTTAAAAAAAACGAAACGACAATAGTTTTAAAAAAAATAATTGTATATTTGTTTAAAATTTTGTACCTCTACCATGATTAGTTTTTCTTTTATAACGAAAAAAAGTGTTCCGAATATTTCATTGGCTGCTGCGACACGGATTCAATGACAATCTCGGGCGGTTGTGGGCTTGGCGGGATGTGGGAAAAAATAAGACTGGTGGAAACCATAGCAACGTACAGGGGAAGGGGGTAGATACTGGGGAAATCACGTGACTTTTCAACCTCCGATTCTAATTACACAGACTATAGCAATAGGGAAGATAAGCTACAGTGAATAAAAATAGACGAATACCAAATCAATTAACATTATTTGTACTTCGATAAAATTGAGAGTGGCTATTTATTACCATCTTGTTCGTCGGAATTTTTATAATAGGTGAGAGCGAAACGTTTAGATTAGATTTTATGCATCAATAATCGCGGTCAAGAATCGAAAGTTTGGAAAATTATTCATTCGTGTTGACTTAATTAGAAGCCTTCATCAATTCATAAGATAGATAGTTGAAATAATAAGGGTAAATCCAAATCCCTACAGACAGCAAATGAATCATTACAGTTTAAATATGAGTGAATGACACGTTGCTAAATATAACACTAAAATAGGATCTCAAAATTAAATCACGATGAAATGAAGCTTTTTGCAGCTTCAAGGATAACCAAGAGAGTTACAATTCCAGTTCAAAGAGCAATACGACACCATTACAGACGATTACACTACAATCCACGCCAGCAAAAGTCGCATCAATAAAGCTCGCGTTTTACACAAAATCGAACTCCCATCTCTCACGGGGGAGAGAGAAAAAAGAACCCTAATTACGATGCCCCTCCAAACTACCCGAAATTCGCGGATGGATCGAAGTTCAGTCCGCCCGCGCAATAATTTTCATATTTCATTTTCGAGCTTCCCAAAAACGAACCAAGACGTCACGCACATAGAAAAAAAGAACTTAAAAAAACCTCCCCCTATTTATTAAAGACTCTTCTCTTATACCAGCAGGATGATGGATGACGGCAGAGTAAATCAACTCAATTAAATTTCACCATCAATAACAGAGTTCTCTTTGAGAACGCAAGAGTTTCCGGTGGCATCCATAATTCTTCGTCTACAGAAACCCAAATCCGAAGCGAAGGTTTTAACAAGATCGATGATTTGGAGGAGAGGATTTATGGGGGGCGGTCTCTCTCTCCCCTTTTTCTCAGTGGGTGGGGGAGAGCCCTCACATTCCAGATTAGCTTCCTGACGCTAATTGGTTGTAATAAAAGTGATAGTTCGGGAAACCGCCGCATATTAATAACAGTTAGCTCTCTCCGCGACACAGGGGATGTGAAGACGCGCAAAATGGATCCGGACACCGCTCAAAACTTGCTAATTGAAGATGAGGAGGAATAACGGAAATTGATATTTTTTTTCACTTAAAGGAAAGGGGGAAACACTTTTACAGGAAGAGTCCCAACAACTCAACCTTTCATAAATGATGTATACGTAATCCATACATCAAGAACTTGATTTCAAATTAAATAATCAAAAATCAATTCCAATTGGGAATATCTGGTAAAAAGAATACACGGAATTTGATACGGTTAAAAAACAAAAATCTAACTGCATCGCACCAGCTTATATGGTAGAAAATTTTACTCTTTGTGTTATTGTTCTCTTTCAACTTCTCATAGATCATTTTTTTCTAACCTACTATGCCAGATCCATGAGTCTATTTAAGTCCAAAAAGATCAAAAACAGAAGGTTGTGAAAAAATCTTGTCCAAGATAAAAATAAAAACAATTTAAAGTGTCATCATACTACGTTTGAACACAACAGGTAAAATTGTCCCTATTTTCGTAGGTAAAAACCTTCTCCAGTTCATCGGAGAGATCTAAATGTCCGATGGCCAAACGAAGTTTGCTGGCTTTAAGACCCCCCAAAAAAGTACGGCACTATTAAGAACATTTCTGGAGTGCCTAGTCATACTGGAGCAGGACATTCTAGATATCTCTAAATGTTATCTTATACTGGAATAAAATCTCACCGTAAGTGCCAAGTATTGTAGGATTAGTGGCCAGAGGCCACTTATTTAATGCATGGTAAATAATCTCCACAAATCTGGTTTTTTTCTATTCGAAGCAAAATTGTTCTTCCCGAGAAAACTCATTTCCCTTTTTAAAAAACCTCCTTCGCCGGAGATTAATAGCATAAATTTCAATTAAATCTTCCTATCTGAGCAGCACTGAACACATCCGATAAGTAAATAAACCTTCCTCCATAACTCAATTACACTCACAAAAGAACTTCATTACGAGAAATTGAACCAGAAAAGGAGGGGAAAAAACCACCGAGACCTCCACATTGTTCGGCTATTATTATCCTCCCCAACAGAATTCCACCAGTAGCATTCTTCATAACCGGACCGGACTTTTCTCTGCAAACACTTTGCATTTAGACGAAGGCGCATGAAATTTAGATGCTAATGCGAATATGGTGAGGGGCCTCGCGGAATAAGAAAGGCCCTGCTGCAATTACGAAGAGAGAGAGTTAGGGAAAGTGAGTGTGGCAACAGTGCCGTGATTCGGGCAAATGGCCTCGTTAATGTGACTTGAGGGGCGTCTAAGGGAAAGTTTGTGGAGTTCAGAAAACAATTTCGGCCGAAAGAGTTCGGAGGCTGTTTAGAGTGTTGGGAAATCGGAGAGAGAAGTGGATTCGTTTAGAAATTGTTTAAGCAAAATGGACTGGAAACTTTTAGATTGCGGAATAGCCCTGAGGAATGTGTGAGCAAAGTATGGCATAGCGAAGTTGAAAAAGCTAAATTACAGCGAGAAAATAAGTATCTAAGATTACAAAACTTGCCTATTTTATTTCAAATGGATTTTAGAAGTATTTAATGTTCAAGCGAGCTTTTTTACTCCAAGTTAAACTATAAATAAATTTGCACAATCAGGCTACTCATACTTGAGAACAAAAACATATTAAACTACTAAATGAAATTATCTTCCCACACAGATGTTTTAAAACAAAGCACTCGGCGAATTCATCACTCCAAGCCAAAAGTCAATTATAAGGCTATTTCTGAACAAGAAAAAAAAAGCTGCCACTAATGATTTTTATAAAGTAGGGTTTATAAAGATCATTATAATAAGTGAGGTAATCATCTTTATAAGTGAGGTTTTATGGCAGAAGATTAACTGGTAAGTATAGGACAGATATCGAAGTCAGCGTCCTGATTTTAAAAATCCTCAACCCCACAAAATATCTAAATGACCTCATTTAACAAAATCAAGACCCTCCATCCTCAAAATCATCCCAAACAAAACTCGACAAGAAAATAATTGAAGACCATCTAATAACCATACCACCTATCAACAATGATATCAAAAAGCAAACTGAAAACCCCAAGACACCCATCTACTCAGATGATGCAGCAAAAACCAACCCAGAAAATCCCACCAACTCCTACAACTCGACACCTTAACTCAATTAATCCCACTCGTCCACCCAACAAACCCCTTTCCTATAACACAACACTCGCCTTTAGGACAGTCAGGAAGTGGCCCAAGTCTGTGACGTCAAACCCCAAGCGGCTCATCCTCGGCCCATCAGGCATGAGTGGCTATTAATAGGGCCGCAATAATCAGGGCCCACTCCCCCAAGTGTTGTCAAACTTCAAACGCAGACGAGAATGACGGAAGGTCCTCGGGGAGACCGAGGAGAGAGATGTCTCTTGAGGGATGGAGAGGACGTGATGGCATATTTCAGATAGAAGGTAAATTTAGGAGACTTTTGTCAACAGGGGTTGGTCTCTGGAGATTATCAACCTTTATCAGGTCGTGCAAGAGCCACTTGACTCTGGCAGTGTTTACAAGAATAGCGTGAGTGTATGACAAGTTGTGTCGCTAATGCGTTGAGGGTTGCTGTTGCATTATAGCAAGAATAAAAGGGAATAATTTCTAACAATAATTTTTTTCGCAAGAAGGGCTAATTTTGGTATCTTTGAAAAGAGTGACAAATGAAACCTATTACAAGGGAATAATGACTTATGGTCAATTTGTAAACATATTAAATGTCAAAAATGATAAATAGCATGCCATTGTCTTATAAATAAGATTTAAGATATAATTAAGCAATTTTGTAATGCTATAGATAAAAAAATACTGTAGATTGGCCAAAATGAAACACTCCGTTTGTGGTCATAATCAACGGATTTTTGCAATAGCAAAGGTAACTAACTCACCAATAAAAAGTTTGCTACATCAGGGAGTGCAACAGTTGCCAAATTTAAACCATTTCATGGAATTAAAATTGCTCTCGGGACATAGTTTAGAAGAGAACTTTAGTTTGTAAAGAACTTTTGAGAAGATAATTAAAAAAAGCATTTATCATACTTGAGCACTTGAGGATTTTGGTATAACTTTAAAATACGATTTCTTTTTATCCTAGGGAACTGTTCTATGCTTCCTTCCTAACCATTCCAGTGGTTCAAACAAATTGAACAATTCATATTCCTCTTTTCTTAAATGGATTTGTGAACCAGTGTTATTTATTAATGTATTCGGTCCCATTTACGAAGCCGAAAGCCAAAAAAGCAGGGGGGGGAATCAAGAGCTACAAGCATTGTCATGTTAAAACAAAGAGTAAGATATGCTCAGTATTCAAAACGTATTCAAACTGGGACTTCTTCACCTTAAGGCATCTTTTGAACAGCCTAGTTTTGTACAACATTCCCTAGCATAGAATAAAATTATCAATAAACTAAAACTAAGCACAAACAAAGGTTGCCAACTTCAAAGAATAACTTCTCATTACTCTTCTAAATACACAGAAGCTCAAGATAAAACTACTGAAAAGTAGCTGAATTTACAATGAAATAACCTTGCATTGGTTTTTCTAATCTAAGTCAGACACAGGATGAGAATTTCAAATGCGTTTAAATTATTGTACCAAAGCATATTCTAATTTTCTTCTAAAAAAACTTACCGCCCACTGAAATTCAACTCTTAAGCTAACTCGAAAAAGATTCCCCAAAGAAATTCTTTAATAACATAACACGTTCACATCTAACATAAATCAGAAAACGCAAAACAAAAAGCGCCAAGTTTAATTACTCACTGACAACGAAAAAATTTACTAACACTCACGAAACGAATCTTCGTTCCGCAAACAAGTAGAACCAAGAAAAAGAAAACGAAATGCGTGTTTTCGTGTAAACATAAAAGGTTATTTAACTTCCCAGAGCGAAAATTTCCATCCAAAGCATTAACTGCAACTTTAACTTCAAATGCATTCGCATCACGTCTTCCGCACGCTGAGAATGAACATTCCTGGAAATTAAATTACACTTGTGTGTGCGAATGTAAACTCATCCTCTGAGGGAAAAAAACTCAAACTGCAACTTTAACTTCAAAGCCCTTATCTTGCAGGAAACAATAACACCTTCGATCCACAGAGAAACGCATCTCAAAGAATAAACAAATGCATTTAAAAGCGGGCAATAATAGAAGGAGCTGTTTTATTTATAGTTCGTTTATTTTTTTAAATTGTTTATTTACTCTTCTTCATTCCGGAAAAAAACCTCTCCATTTTCCGCCGGTGTTACACAGACGATACATTATCTACTTTGTTCCACGGGGTTCTCTGTTTTTCTTAGAGACACGATTTCTCGGCGACTGAATTCGAAAATACAACAATTGAATAAACGCGGCAATCTGCTGCAGGTGGGGAAAGTTTGGAAGGATTCAAACGCGGGAAAATAAAATATATTTTAAGGAGGCTTTTATAAAATCCGAAATCACATTATAAAAGGGTAAATAATGGCAAAGATTAAAGTGCACCGAAACATGAAACGAATTCCAAAAGCTCCTTTTAAAGCATGGAGAGTAACGTCTATGTGTATAGATGTCAACTTTTCGTAACACATAAGCGAAAACACATATTTTTCCTATCAATCGGCAAGTCTCGTGCAAAGATAATTCCTTTTCAAGTTTATCCACCTTAGCTCGCAAATGTATGCAGATGAAATTGGAGCGCTCTCCAAGTGGAATAATTTAAAAGGCATTGCCCAGGGAATTTTTACCACATCCGCTTTAAATTCATGGGCTAAAAAGCTTTCTAAGGAATTCCGCCATTTCAAAAGCCTCCTCTAAAAACTTCAGGGAATAATGTTACGCGGGATGCAGGGCGATAGCATTGGACGATAAAAACTTTTAAGGAGGTATCCAAAAGGATATATAAAAGCGAAGTGATATCATAATGGTTCTTACATAAATATATTTACTCAAAGAGCTAACATTACGAGATATTATCTTTGCTTATTTCTAATCGTACTTTTCAAAATATCGTTTGGAAAAGGGATTAAAACATCAATTATTATATATGAAAGGAGAATTTAACCAATTATTGGTGGTTAAGCGGATAATAAAAAGTGTAAAAGAGGTGTAATAAGTGGTGAAATTCTCCTTTCATGTACCTTGCCTTTCTGGAATTAAATCTGTCCTAGGAATGCCATTGTCATTCCAGCAGATGAGGGGCTTCCGCACAGTGGATCTGAAAACTAGAATCTGGAGAAACTCGATACCCCGCACGCGGTCCCCTTGCAGCCTTCGCAATACAAAAAAGGGGGTGAGAGCGTCCGAGAGGGGATAACGTTAACGCTAACATTAACGCTCCCAACCCCCTTTTTTGTATTGCGAAGGTTGCGAGGGGACCGCGTGCGGGGGATCGAACTTCTCCAGATTCTAGTTTTCAGATCGACTATGCGGAGGCCCTAATCAATGGTCACCACTTTTTTCAGTCGGCTAGACTAGTACTTGTCCTCCGCTCTCTTGCGTTACCTTCCTATACCGTGCTGATGAGCCCTAACAAGGACGAAGCCGGTCCACGGTTGGAGTTGACGCTTGATAGTTGCAAGTTCACACAATCAATTATATTTTAAAATGGAGTAATTACAAGCAAGTTACAATACGATTTATTAATTAATTATAGTTATTCAAGTGCAGTTAAAAAACTAATTTATGCTGAAAAAATTACATATACAATTAAAGGTTTTATAACCATGCATCAGTTTCTTCAGGTCCAAAGTATAAAATATTCCACTTGGAGTTTTCAGTATAGCTTATAGACACACAAGTAGACTTCACAAAATTCAGATTTTATTATTTGATGCTAATCTTAATTAATTTTTTTAATTTCTTTTTCAGGTGGTTACATTGCATTTCAGGAAAGTTTTAATGATCAAATGCATCATTTTAAAGTGAATCGTCAGTTTAAAAAACCATCTGCAGTTATGAAATTTTCATTACATTAATAAATAGAAAAAATAGAAAGACAAAGACAAATCACAATAGTTTTAAAGCAATTGAATATCAATGGAGTTCAACATTCAATGGAAAAAAGTAAAATTCCTTTTAAATTTAAAAAAATGTTTTGCTTTGGCTTAGTTATAGCACTAATAATGATAAAAGAAAGACAATAAACTTAAATTTCACAAATAAAAAAATACAATAAATGGACATTGCCTAATCCAAGGAGCTATATCTGCCTATTGGATGTAGTTATTTTCCCCCTCTTCCTTACACATTTCTCATGTTTAGACCAAATCTTGGGAATTTTTTGAATGCAAATAATCATTTTTTTAGTTAGTAATATTTTTACAAGAAAAAAAACAATTTTCAAAGCATTTCACAATTAAACTTCTTTGCAATCACTAAGACGTGCTTAGATAACATATGACGTCTCTAAGAAATGCCCAGAATAGTTTGAGATGAAGTTTGAGAGCAAAACTTCGCCGAAAACTTTTAGTCCCTAGCCTAAACCAACCTAGTTAAACAAACATGTTACAAAAAAGCCGGGGAAATCTTGGGGAAAATTGGAAAAAGCGGACATATCATAAATCATATTTTCTTTGTAACGAAGAACGAAGACTTTTTCTCTTCTAGAAAAAAGGGGAAAAGTGTAGGGAAAACTACGAAAATCAATAATGAAGGAAGCATAAGAGCCTGCTGAACAAAGGCAAATGTTGATTATAAAATATTTGCTTTGTTAGAAACTGTGTAAATGAATATTGAAAGCAAGGGCTCTTTGTAGGTATTTTTTATTTTGAGAGAAAAGGGAGAAAATATAAAAAATTACGGCGGGAAATAAGGTGGGAATAAATTAGAATCCATCATATTTCATTCTTTGAACAAATACCATTTCAAAGATCAAAGTTCGGATCCGTTGCTGTGAAATAATTTTCTATCATCAGAAATATGATACTAAAAACAAGACTATCGGAAAAATCTCATTATTAATGAAACTAATATAGAACTTCACTTCATGGGAATAATTTTTTCTCGTGACATTTGCATTTTTTAACTTCAAATTTCATAGAGTATCGCAATATTTTTCAGTAAAACTATTACATTTTATTTCCGAGTTTAAATTATTGAAAACACACTCCTGTATGAGGTCTTTTGATGCAAGCGTTTTCTTTTAATAATTCCAGAGCACATTCCTAATAAATATTAAATTTTTTTAAACCAATGCTTAGTACTTTATATTTTCCTTAAAAAGTCATTCTCAACACAAAAGGATGTTTTAACTAAAGTTAAAATAATAAGACTAAATTATATTTCTATGGATTATACAATGATAATTGAAGTGTGCTTTTGAAAAACCCATATGTTAACTTTTATCTCAAAAACATGGTTTCGGATATAACTCACACTTTTTCAAATTAAATAATAAAATAGTACACTACTTCCCCCCAGATACGGATATTTAATTATTCAGTTTTCTGCATTTTAACCATAAAATAATTATGAATATAAACGATAATTATGAATACAACGAATAATACAACAAGATAGCATCACCCTAAAAACCTTTACAAAAACCTGCCACATCTAAACGGATACCTAATTCATGGCTGGATTAGGTCATAAAAACGATTAACTATACAAGCGAATTTTAAAAGTTTCCAACATTAAACTTTTCCCCTGCTTAACAAAACATCATTAGAATTTATGCAACGAAAAGGGCAGCCAAAACGAGAAAATCATACAGTTCAACAGAAAACTTAATTCCATCGCTAAAATCCATTCAAGCTAAGAGCCTGAGGGGGCAATTGAATGCTACCGCTAATTTTGTTCCTCCCTTTACAATTCGCTTATTACATTAAGAGACACCGATGCATTAAAATTGGCTTCTTTTGGGGGCGCCAGTGTCCGAATAACGCCCTCGACTAATGCGATTAAAGCAGTTTATATCTCGTTAATGGAGAGCGGTCATTGTTTCAAAGGGACTTCAAATTGAATGGAGTTAGCAGCAAAAAAATAATGGTATAGAAGAATGAAATGAGGAAAAGTGTTAAATAGAGAGTTTTTCCTTGTGAGGTAAAGGAAAATTTAAAAGAATTTTTTCCTGGGTGGCCTGATAAGAATTTAACTACTATTAGCGGAGTACTTATGGGGAATTTCTTTAAAATTTCCGAGGGATCCTTTTGGCTCGGCTATTTTTATTGTAACTTGGTAATTCGTGAAAACTTATATTAACCATCAAGAATAAGGTTTAATTTACAAAACTCCTTTTGAAAAATTTCCTGTAACTGATAGTTAGCAAAACGAGAAAAAGAAAGAGAAAAGAGTGTTTAAGATTCCATTGATAAAATATCGACCAATCGAAAGGAAATTACCAATTTAATATTTCATTTTTTAAATCTTAGAGGGGCTTCAAGTAAGTTTCACAATTCTACATAATCTATTTCTTTTTTCAAATTAGTTCACATTACCTATGAAATTTTCCCTACAATGACAACAGTATAATAACCTGCAGCAATTAACATTTTTAGTCCAGTCCATTGCCAGTTTTTTAGTGATTAATAACAGGCTGAATCATCGCGAATCTAATAAACTGCGCATGCGGGAAACATGTCGATCGGGTGTTTGTCAATGGAAAAGAAAAAACTGCAAGTGAATTCAATTAAAAATCTTTAAATATATTATCTTATGTGGTTCTGAAACTTGGAAATTAACAATAACCCAAACAATAACAATTATAGTAAATGCATTTCAAAATAAATGTTTAAGGATAATCATAAAGATATTTTGGTCACATACAATTACAAATGAAGAACTTCTACAGAGAACTAGGTTAAAATCCATTGCACAAGACATTAAAGTAAGAAGATAGCGTTTCACGGGACATTATCTTACGAATGGATCCAAATGAAATACCCAGTGTTGTCCTAAACTGGGCATGGTCGCCCTCGATTAACATGGCGACGGATGATGGAGAGGAAGAGAGACGAGGCAGGATGGTCGAGCTAGGCGGAGGCAAGGAGAGTTGCGGGGGACAGGAGGGGTTGTAAGACTAAATTAAAGGCCTTATGCCTCTTGGCATGAAAAGAAGTGATGATGAATTAAATTTCAATTCAACGGCAATTTCATCGTATAATGATTTATTTGCAAATCATACTTTGAATACTACCCCATCCACATTGAAAAACATTTATTCAAATTTCAACACCAACCTCCAGCTACACAGTAACAAATCTACACCCCTCCCACAAAAAAAACATCCACTTTCTAGTACAAAGATACAACCGCCAGAGGCTGAATGCAGATAACAAAAAGCGATTTCGAACCCCATAAAGAATGGATTACCAAGGAAACGAGCATCCTTGTCCTACATATCGTGGCTTCAGCAGATAAAACCGATGCGCCCTGGTCCGCTCTGTGCCCTAAGGGACCTCGGTTTCGATCCCACCCATCAACAAATAGGATCGGGGCAGTCGTTTAGGGGTCTTTTCCCCCCGTGCGAACGTGCTGTTGCCACGAGGGGCGGCGGGGGTGTTTGAGAAGCGATCAATGGGGCGGGCAGGGGAGGGGCGTTAATCGACGACACTGAATCTTTGAAGAGGGACCGTGTTTTTTAGGGGGAGGCAAGTGTGTGGAGATGGTAAAACATTGGATATTGGAAATTAATTATTGGCAATGGTAACATATTATGTTCTCTGACATTAAGGTTGGTGTAAGGCCCAAGTCGGACCTAGCGACCATAAGACGCTACTGCAATTATTCAAAGAGGGGAAAAGCATGGAGTTCAGCCTGAGACTCCCCACACTGCGCGTCTTATAGTCACTACTGCAATCAATCTCCATAAAAAAGCATGGAGAAAGCCTAGTCTTGACAGGGATCTATTCCTGTCAAGATAGGGGACTAGGCTTTCTCCATGCTTTTTTATGGAGATTGATTGCAGTAGCGACTATAAGACGCGCAGTGTGTTTTGCACCTAAGCTTACAGTCCACAAAAGTGACAGACATCTTATTTACACTTTGAAAGCTTCAACGCTTTTTTACTATTAATCACCTTTGTCGAAAAAAATTTGTGTTCTTATCTGTGATCAAAAACTATTATTAATTTTCAACTATTTACAAATTCCAATAACATAGTTGAAAATAATTCGATATTTTTCACTAATATTTTATTACACGGAACACAGCTTGAGAACTGATTGAAACTACTGCCTAATTTCATACGAATAAAAAGTGGAAAGATCAGGTTCATATATAGTTGGTGAATGATGTCGCTACCTAAATAGATCCCTAAATTTCCCCCTCATTGTTTCCCATAAAACCATTAATACACATAATTATCCACAGTAAGTGTAAAAAATTAATAAATTTACTAAAATGTAAATATAGTACTAAAAAACGGCCTTCTGAATATTTTCTATCTATTTTAAGGTTCCTTGTTAAACACAAGGTCAGGATGATACATCAATATATTTTAAACGGAGAACGTTATCACCATAAAAATCATTTAAGAAAAAATAGCCATTAAAACAATACAACAGCTACTTAAAATTCTTTAAAAACCGAGGTTTATAACTTTATGAGAAGACCCGCTTCCATAGAGTTCCCGCTTCATAAATCTATTTTAGAATAGTTATCACTAGAGTTCATATAAAAATCCGTTTATTGTAAGGTGCTAAAATTAAAAATAAATTACAATCTGGTCAATGAAAGTCATAAAACATTCAGGCTCAGCTTCCATGCTAAGTAGTGCCATAGAAAGTTCATCGTTCAAAGAAAAAAAATTTAATAACGCCTTTAAACTTAAATTAAGGATCCCGAAACAAGCTCCAAAATTAATGTGCTGAATTCTAAGCATATTTGCCGGGTTTTAATTCCGGTGTTCAAACGAGGGTTAGAAAATTTACAGTTAACTGAATATAACTCAAAGCCGAGCCGAGCTTCGGAATTTCATTACAAGCCCCGAAAGAGTTTTTTTTTATAAATAAAACGAGTGTATTGGTTATGACATGTTTGTGAACTGCTTTAGAAAAAAGACTGCGAAGAAAATAATTAAATCTTAGCTAATGAAATAAATTCTTCAGTGTTGTTTTTTTCCGTCTACGGTCCTTTTTTCAACGCCGAGAGGTTACGGTGTATAAAAGGTTGCAATATCGAAATTTCGTCGACGAACGAAAACTTCCGAAATGATTTTAACGTAATTACGAAACAGAAGCGAGTAATTACTTCCGAGAGTAACGGCATTTTTATGAAAGGCAATCGCGAAACTGGGAGCCAGTAAGATTTTTGGTTTTTGATAGTAAAGGTAATTAAAAGTCTCGGTCTGAATTGAAGTTTTTTAGTTTGCTAGCTTTTATCTAGTACAGTGTTTCCCAACGTGGGGCGCACGCCCCACCGGGGGCAATATCATTTTCTAGGGGGGCAATTTGAAAATTCTCAACCGAATTGCCCCCCAGGTGGGGCCAATCCAGCGGGAAAATTAAAATAAATTTTAAAAAGAAGTTTATCAAAATCTGATCCTATTATCCAATCTGAGAATGCATGTCTAAAATCTGGACCAAGATGTATCAAAACCAAGTTGAAACCCTGTTTTTAGAGTCTAATTTCCAAACCTTTTCTGGGGGATGACCCAAGATCTTTGTTTTTAGACCGCTTATATTTGAAACTTTTTTACATTAGGTCCATCAAAATGCAAATCTTACCTAAAAATTTATATCTAAATTTCCCAACTAGGGGTTCCAAACTAGTTAAAAAACCTGCTTCCTAGAGTCAAATTTCCGAAAATTTGCTGGGGGTGGACCCCAGACCCCCCTTCGTATATAGAACTCAAATACTCTTAACTTTATTTAGTTCTTTAGCATTCAAATTCTACCTAAAAAACTTCATTAGACTTATTAAATATACATAGGAGGGAGGGGCTAAGAAATAATTTTGGCTCCCTCTCAAAATATATTTCTATATATGCCACTGAGACTGGGGGGGCATGGAAATTTTAGAAAGGCTTTGGTAGGGCATGGACCGAAAAAGGTTGGGACACACTGATCTAGTATCTAGACTTAACATAACCTTCACTTGTTTTAAGAAGGCAAAATTTTACGATTCGATTCATTTAATGAAGCATTGCATAATAATTTATGGCGATAAAAAGTATTAGTATTCGATTCAATTAATTTTGGAAACCAAAAAGTGTAGGGGAGACCGGGGAGGGATGGGACACTTTTTCCAAGAATATTTTTTAAAAACTAAGTTTTCATTGTATAAATTTGAAACTTTCAAACTAACATCTTGGAACATTTTAACATATTTAAAAAATATAACCAAAGTGATAGCAAACAAAACTTAGGATTTATGAACGAATTAAAGTAACCTCTAAAAGTGTCCCATCCCACCCCGGCCCGGGGTGGGATGGGACACCTTACGTATCGACATCTTACGTAATATGCCATTAAAATTCAAAGCCTCGGACACAGTTTATTCTAGGACAGTTTATTGAGCTCTTGATTCCAAATAAGCTTCCTACTGTACATGCCCAGATAAACGCGAGCATATACCATCTCACAAAGGGAAACTGTTCCCGTTCACCACATAAACCATTATTCAAGACATCTCTTCTTGCACACAATAAAGGTTCAACGGACAGAACCTCATCTACCGCACCCACAAAGCCAGTCAGTCCCTGCACCATCCAGCAGAGCCCCCATAAAACAGCCAATACGAGCCCATCACAATTATACCTCCAGCCTCCCAGTAATTAAACTCCACATTAAACCAAATCACACGGAGCTCCATAAGCGCACAAGCTGTCCAAGGGCCATAACGCGAAAGCAACTGTATATATACGCAGTAAAAGCGCGTTATTATAATTCCAGACAAGTCTGGACGTGCCGGCATTCCAGGGGGCTAGCCCCATTCCCTGGAGAGGGGCGTCTCCAAGGGCTGAGAGAGCAAACCGAGCATGTCAAGGGTCGGGTGGGTGGAAGGGGACCTAATCTCACCTGCGCCCCCTTTGGAGAGGGTTCAAATTATTCCGAATGTGGAGGGTGCATGGGGGAAGGGCTTTCGTTCTAATCAAAGGGCGGGTGTTTGTTAAAACCACCCGAATGTGCAGGCAACCGGTGTCAGAGGGACTGAAGGGGGTTCGAAACGCTCGAATGAAATTTGGTCTCCTTGATACATTATTGGCATGCCTTCAGTATTTTATGTCCCGGTAAATTTCGATTCAAGAACCTGAAACGGAGGAGTAGAATCATTGCCTCAAATAGGAGGGTTAAATTATGGGTAAAATCAATACGTCAAGGTGTATTCTGAAATATCCAGTATTTTAGGCATCCATTAGAATACCCATGTTTTAAGAGTACTAGTGATGTATTTTGGGTATTTCAAAGAGTAAATATAAACTACTATAAACTATTGTTAGATATCTATTAAATCAATACTTAAGAAAATATTCACTTATGCACGTATGTGCTACTTCACCAGCAGTTAACTAAAGATTCTACCACCACAGTAGATTATTCCTTCTTTGATTGCTGTTTAACCGCTGGTAAAGTAGTACAGAATATACGGCAGTTAGCCCTTTAAGGGTATAATATGCTGTACGGTTAAAATGACAAATCCCTATTTAACCCTTTTTATCCTGACGGTACTTATAAGTACCGCTTTGTTCAAACACCTATAGATTCGTAATCTGACCGTTTTTCCTGACGGCACTCAAAATGACTCGAAGAGTAGTTCTGAGAACTGGTTAGAGATGACAGAACCAATCAGATATCTTTCTTCTTTGCATTGTAGCGATTTTTTGTTCGGCACGTAGCATTCGAAAACCATTTTGCAGTACAGTTTATGCACGTGTTGTTCTTTTGAGTAATTTAGTGGTTTATTACCGGTTATTTGGAACCATAACTTTTAATTGTCTTCTATACTCTACAGGTAAGCATTCCCAATACCTTATTTGAAATTAACACTTTTATTTGTGCCATAGGGTCAAAAATTATTCTAGTACTCAAAAGTACCGTCAGAATATGAGAGTAAATTGCTTTCTTGTTTTTGGAAAAGGTAAATTTGGACAAAGTTATATTTGAATGCATAAAAATTACTTCAAATGGGGAGACAAAATAAAGGGGAGGATTTTTTACCCCATATAAAACGTAATGTTGGTAATGTTATTTGATTTTGATTTTTGTTAGTAGTAATTCTTTAGTGGTTCATACAATGTTGTCATGTTTTGTTTTGATTTCCCCTTTTTTTCAAATTTATTTCAATGTATAAAAATTATTTCAAATGAGAGACAAAACAAAAGGAAGTATTTTTACCCTATTGAAAACCTAATGTTGGTAATTATTGTTCAATTGCAAAAGTACAATCCAAACCTCATTCAAATTGCTCATTTTGTAACATATTTCTCTGCTGCAATGAAAAAAAAAGAACTGTTTTCATGATAATCATCTCAAATAGTTTAAATAAAAATATGTGTGATTAAAATTTTTTGTCCTTGTATATTACCCATATTCCTGACGGTACTTCCAAGTACCAGCTGCATAATTAACCACTAAAACACTGCAAAAATTATTTTCTTCTTTCCTATGGTTATTCCCCACTAAAACTTGTATAATGATGCAAAAATTCAATAAAAAAGTTGATGGTAAGTTAATTCAGGATATAAAGGGTTAAATCACGAAAAAATATTTCGCTTTTGATTTTTTAAACTTCACCATCAGTTAATCGATTTTAGGGGACGAATTGGAAAAGTACCAAAGTCAAATTCAAAACAAGGAGCGCTTAATGGACCGGAGAGTTAGGGAAGCCAAACTCGTAACAAAGTTCGTGTGTTTCACTTGACAAGTTGTCAAAAACTTTGAGACGTGAATGTAATCGAACTAGTAGGGCGAAACTCCCGCTCCACCATTAAAGGCGAACAAGATTCATGGCCCACCTTAAACACGGTTCCAATATTCCTAGTGGCCATTTCGCACTTTTGAATGATTCATGGCCTCAAGGTATGAAACTTCTCGATAAGGAACATAAAGTTTAAGAGCGGTTTGAACGCTTCGAGATGCGTGGGTATTTCGGAAAGCCTTTTGGATGTTCCATTTTATTGAGTTGTTCATTCGATGTGACTTTAAGTATTCTTAGTTTTAAAACAATAATGAATAGTTTAATTCTCTTCACAATTAAGAATTAAATCATAATTTTTAACAAATACAATAGCTTAAGCAATACTTTTTTATACTAGAGTTGTAGAATTCATGTTGGTATTTCAAAAACTTATTTAATTCATATAATCGCTTTCATACACATTTTTGTTCAGATTATTTCAGTAGGGGGAAAAGCTAATTTTATGAATCGCTATGTGTGATTGCTTTAGTGTTGACTGAACAAATGTACAAGATTCCAGTTACCACTATTTTAAAGGCCATCGCAAACTTGTACTAGACACCCTGAATACATTAAAAACACCTTTAACCATTAAAAATTTGAATTCCCTAAAAACGTTGGGCATTGCTTTCCCATACCCTCAGTAAATTCGTCAATGGTAGGGAGGTATCGAAAAAAGAAGGGTAAAAACTTCCGTGCTTCCCTGCTTGAAGACTATCCGCACAGGGAAACTCGTTTTACAGGTGACGCATAAAAGCACGTTTTCCAATTCCAAGCGGGAGTTCTTGCAGGTTTGTCGGATGGTTAACATTCCCAGAATGGAATTTCCGCGGTGTCACTCTGCAAACGCTATAGTTGTTTTTTGTGAAGTGAAATTGGAAATATTATGAAGTGAGATCAGAAAATAGCTGCATCAGAAAGTTTAGCTTATTTTTTGTCTTGAGTTCATGCTTTTAATCAAAAGTCCTCTTTGCAAATGGGGACGCAATTAAGCATGTGCCAAGTATACGTGTGTAGCACATGATGGCAAAATATAAGCCATTCATACTAAACATGTTTATTTAATCAGTACACTGGATGAAAAAAACGTTACTCTAACTCTTGAAAATATGTATAGAAGAAAAGGAGATAAAACTACCTTCAATACAGGGTGGAAATTGCCTTTGCTTGCGGCCTTGCTAAAGACTGATACTTATCCATAATTAATAAACGGTAAAAAATTTGAATCTAGCAGCTTATTCAGAAATCTTTCCAAAACCCATACATTCTACAGTACATTCTATCAACTTCCCAAAGACGGGACACCAACAAAATTGATGTTTCATTTCGTTGAAAAGAAAGGGTCAAGACAGAAACACTTCGCATCCAACCTCTTTTATACATCGACCAAACACCCTCCTCCTCCTCCCAAAACAAACACATCAACCCTTCCTCGGAAAAGATTTCCAGGAGAGGATCCATGCAACCAATCAGGAAAAGAGCTCAGCGGTGGTCAACACTGACCGGAATAATACCGATCTCGTTACCGTAATTGAAACCAGAGTCCGTCCCTGTCGTAATCCAGAGAGAGATTCAGTTGGGTTTTATTTGGCACCGCATTAACAGCTACTTATTCGACCGAGCGAGATGGAGACGAGAATACTGAGCAGAAGAGCCAGTACTGAGCAGGTTAATTAGAAGGGATACTGTGAGAATACGGTCCGCGGGGGATTCATGAGGTAATGGAGGGATACGAGGACACTTTAGCTCGGCTTACGATAAATTATTATCCGATCAGGGAGATTGGGGATGTCAAAATCAGGGGTGATTGTAATTAGAGATGTATTAATATCTTTACTTTGGATTTGGAAGAGTTATTAATCGGTGGTTATTTTCTGAAGTTATCGAACGAAGGTAGGAACTGGAACTCAGTTTCTTTAAATTGAGGCGTTTGCTATCAAAACCAGCTCATTACATATTTTTCTGAAATCCACCTTTTTGCATATTTTAAAGGTTTAGACTTAGAGGGTCCTTCATAACCTGACAAAGGGATATAGCTCAAATCCAGCTCATTCCAACCCAAAATTAGATGAAAAGGTGAAAACTGTGATCTCAACTGTGAAATTTCGGATCATTTGAAAAAGGTAAGTGGGTGTCATTTATTTAAAACTCGTAAAGACACAAATATTAACTGGTAAACTGTAAAAAACCTATTTCACACAACTTAATTGAACAAAAAAATTTAAAAAAGCATGACAAATCGTGTTTTTGCATCAAAATCAGCTCATTCCAACCTAATTAGTGTAATTACGCCCAAGGTAATGCACCTGGAATGAAAATGAAAAACTAATCAAATTCTAGGCGGTTATACCTACGGTTAAAAATTTACAAAAAAATTAACTTAAGAACTGTGGACGTAAGAGGTTTTTTGTCTCTCCTGTAAAATTTCCAAAAATGGAATGAGCTGGTTTTGATAGCAAACGCCTCAATTCTTTAATGCAGTGGTGCCCAACCTACGGCCCGCGAGGCTGATCCATGTGGCCCACGGACTTGTTAAATCTTAAAAACAAAAACCACTTTCAGAAATCTTCCAAGAAAACCACGAAATCGTGCGGGACATTATGGCACTTCCATTTAAAAAAGATGATAATAAAGGAATTTTTCAACATCCAGTAAAAAAATTTTCTTTACTTCTCTGTTTTGGTTTTTTCTAGATACAGGGAATTTGGCATTGGATAAATATTTTTTAGTAGCAGTTAGCCATTTGAATTCAGTTTATAAGGATCTTTTTAGAACTAAACTTCGAAAAGATGTCCGATTGTAAAAAGTTGAAGATTCACTCGGAATGCTGAAATCTTCAAGAAAAGGAGACTAATTCCTATTTCTTCATTCAGCGAGAAAATAAACCGTTGTGACTTATATGTAAGGAGACTGTGAACAAACTGTGTGTTTGAAAGCACACATTATCTGTTATGAAAAGAACAAAAACTTGTGCTCTATCTCGACTTACAGATAATCAACTTACTTCAGTTTTAAGGATGTGTTACAAATTTGGAGCCGAATTTACAAGAACTAGTATCCTCCTAACAGATGCCAACTTCTCAGTGAAAACGGGTAATTTTTCTTTATGTTTAGAAAAATCCTTAAAAGTGTTTTTATGTGGCCCGCGAGATAAATCTTCAAAAGCAAATTGGCCCTCGTGAAAAAAAAGGTTGGGCACCACTGCTTTAATGTGTAGAGATTGTGGAGAAAAGATTCTCCAAAAATGTGATCAGGATTCTTGAAGAGAGAAAATAAATTGTACTCTCCAAACAAAATTCACATAAAGAAAGTGAGGAACTAATGAAAGATTAGTACTTCGAATCTAGAGTTTAAATTTAGTTATTAGTTAGTCGGTTTCGTGAAAAGCTTTTTCTCAAATCGCTTCAAAATGTCAAAATTATGAAATTATAGAGCTTAAAAATAATTTTAAAAAACTTCAATATCATTCATTCGAAGGAGATACAGTTAGATAGCAAACAATATTAATAGTTTTTACAAATGATGTGTGTTTAAGTAATGTTTTTTAAACTAAATTTATAAATATAAACAGGTTTGGATCCAACCCATTAACATCTACACAATAACTTAAGTTTAACGTTAATTTTGGAAAGAGTGATAGATATTCTAACTCAATAAATGCATCAACTCCATAATAAAATTACCGAAATACTTCAAGAAAATTTCATTATGTGCTCTGGATACACAAAAAATTATCGGTTCAATGATTTTAAATGCCAATTAACCAGAACCCTTATTATCCATGCTATCGCATAATCATCCACCCATATTGACTCAAAGTTCCATAAGACCTTGCCTCTCAATGCAATAAAAAAGGAGCAAGTCAATAAAAAGCTTTCTTATCAAACAAAACCTGCGACATAAAAACTTCCCTGGACGTGTTTGTCTTTTGTAACATGAAATCGATGAACTCCCTGGGGATAACAGAAAGTAACGGTACACCGAGATAGAGAAGTGAAAGGACCGATGGCTATCCAAGTCTTCACTCGTGAGCCGATGTAAAAAACAAATACAATATAAAACTTTACTACGGGTTTTTTGCTACATCAGAAGTGAATAACAATGATAGTACAAATTTTATTTATTACCTCGAAACTCAGTAAAAACTTGAAAATATTTGTGTTTTCTATAAACAGAATAAGTTTTCATGGAAATAACTAACTAACGTTTAAAACAGTGTAAAACCATTATCAATTAGTAAACTTAAATTAAGAAATTAAACTTTAAAAATTTTTAAGCCCCCATTTATTTAAGTTTGAACTTGAACAACTAATACTTCAAGGTTTCAAAGCGAGCCATCAACCAACTCATTGGCGACTCAATTTGGTTGGTTTGGGTTTGATTTAAGGTTCAAATGGACCCACCAGTTTCGTTAGTTGGTTGGTTGATTGATTGATTAGTGTTTTATGGCGCCGGATCCACATCAGGACATTATGCACCACCCAACAGTTTGGAAAACGCTGCTTCAAAATATTCCCTAGGTGACATGTTTTACTAGCAGTACTCTTAAAAGAACCATATAAAATGTAAGGAATTCCTTTCAACCTGAATTCAACGTCTTAAAAACCATTGAGTAGGGAAAAAAACAAAATTGAAACAAATATCAAATAAAATTTGCTCACAATTGGGACAGTATTTTATTCAAAAATTTTAATCCATAGAGTGCACGTATATTTACCTCCAAAGTAACTAACTATACTACTCTATCAGGAGGGATTGGTATTTGAGAACAGATTAAAGAGGAATGGGAGCACAAAATTCAAGTTCATCAAAGGTCATTCCGAAAATAATGGGAGATTTTATGGCCTCTGATCCAACAGAACAGTAGCATTAGAAGTCATTTCATGACCCCCTATGGTTTAGAGGAGATCTGGAATTTCGAACAGGAAAAAAGGGTTAGAGAAATAAGGAAGCAGTCTTCTTGCTCAGCACGTTTAAGATCAAAGTGCATCCACAGAAACTGAAAGATTCCTATAATTCAATCCTATAAGTATATTTTCACATGGGTTTAATTCCGAAGAAAAATAAATTCTGAAGATTAACTTTTTTAAAAATCTGTTTACACTTTGAAGAGTTCAACCTTGTTTGGGAATTGTGGAATAAATATTATCTTACGTTTACATTGCTCTTGTTATTTATATAATCAAGATAGTTTTTTTAATTGAAGAAGGTATTTTTAGTATTTATGAGCTACAATTTAGTGGTAGTATTTTTCCTTACTCAAGGTCTTTAAGATTTCGACAACATAAGTTTGCTGGGTTAAGAAGATTTACATTGCATTGACACATTAAAAGCAAGCATACCGAAGAATACAACTGTCCTCGTTATTATAAATGAATATTACTGTTTTAAAAATTGCAAATTATCCGTACTTGGAAAATAAAATATTTTTAAAAAATTAAGTGATTGATTTAACTCGTATTTAACTTGATTTAACAGGGAAAGTTCACACTGTAAAAAAACAGAAAATTTCTGGCAGCAAAAGTTGCCAGAAAAAATCTGTAGGTTGAAAAATCCTGTAAACAGAAAAAAGCTGTAACCTACAGGTAAATGCTGTAAAAAGGAACTTTCTGTCAAGTGGGCTACAGATTTTTCTGTTGCCTCTCAGTAATTTTCTGCTTGTGCGCATGCACTTATTATAGTTGAGTTTTTTTAATTTTAATTAATTGATATCCGGGGATAGAACCCGCGACCTACCGCATGCTAAGCACGCACGCTACCACTGAACCAAAGAAGATTCAGTATAACGTTGCCAATAGCTGTATTGGTTTTCAATGCAGTAAGTTTCTGTTTAAGTACAGATAAGCTAAAAAACTAGGTAAAAGCTGTTATTTTACATAAAATAAATAGAAGTGCGGTGGGAATGTTACATGACAGAAAATCTCTGTAAACATAAAGTCACTGTTATTGAAATTTCTGTTTTTCTACAGTTTTTTTTACAGTGAAGTTATTGATTGAAATCACTTAAAAAAATTTTAAATCATACAAATTTGGTATCAAAAGAATATTTATGAATCAGGCTAAGTTTTTTTATAATTTTGGGTAACAAATCAAATGGAATGATAATTTAATTATGCACATAAGTGCTTTTTCCCTAGCTTAAAGTTCCTCATCATACTCATTTCGATTCTTTTACCAGAAAATCCTCAGTCCCATCGACTTGAAACCCAAACTCGGGTCTGCAAACACCATTCACCGTGTCAATTAAGCAATAAATTAGCGGAACAGGATTTTAATTTAGTTTAGTTAACTCAGTACATAAAGAGGGGGGAAAACTCACGTCTAAACAAATCATTACTTACCAAATTAGGGAAACGGGTAAATTTTCACAGGATAAAAACGACAAAACCAGACTGCTTTCGGTAGTTTCATTAAACAGGATATATGTAGACAATTCAATTTATAACGATTCGCTAAAACATACAACGAGGGGGGCACTCCGACAGAATTAGAATCATTAGCTTTGCATAAATCCATCTCTCGCCATATAAATCAAATCAGGGGCCGGGTAATTAATGTGCTAGACAACCATTTCGATTCATTTGGATCTTTAATATCGGTAAGCACGCGATTCGTCACTGACAAAGGGGTCTTATTCCCACTGGAAGCTCCTGTTGTAGATGGAAGGGTTACATTAACCAAAGTGGATATTGTGTTCGTAAGAGATTATTGGATTTCGTTTGATTCAAGTTAATGCGGGATATACAAGTAGTGAAGATTTCCGAAATGTAGTGTATGTACATTTTGAGAGTAAGTGTCGACTATCAAAATAAAAGTATAAATTTCAAATTGAAAATTAAGTTGTTTTATTAGATTAATAATGGATTGTTTTAACTCTTTGAGTCCTAACCGGACAAAATTTGCTAATGGATTCAATAGCACACTCGATGCCTCGAACTGGACTTGAAAAAGGGGCCTGAAACAAACTGTTTAATGTTGTTAATATTGAGAGTTCAAAAACGTTTTATTTTTTAAAACATTTCACCTTTTTCAGTTAATGATAAAATAAGAATGATGGGTGGTGGGTCATTTTACTACAGTGAAACTTCAGAAAATATAATTACATAAGGATAGTAGCAGGGAACAAAATATAGTGCTGGATGTAGAGGAACAAACTTCGGTTTAAGTTTAGGATTTTTGAATAGAATTTATATTTAAAAACTTTGAAATTTTCGAGACACTGTTCAATTAGTTCAACCCGTCTTCGGTATCAAATTAAAAAGTATGGAATATACGTTTATTAAAAAACTCGCGACTAAAAGCGTCTCCTAATTATGCACGTTTATCCTAAAAAGAATAAAAAATATCCCAAAGGTTATTAAGCTCACGCATTGCTCGATAAAACTTCAAAACAAAACCCACCGACGAAACACCGTCAATTAAGAGAACTAAAAGCCGAATTTGCTTTCTCAAAAACAACTCCTCCAATCAGAAGGACATCATTAAAAACGACGCTCTCGTATCTCTCTCTTAGTAAATCAATTACAGACGACGACTAGAAACAATTTGAAACAAACGGCGAAGGTTCACCCGCCAAGAAAGGAAACAACGCAATTATTGGGAACGAAAAAAAAACATTTCAAAACGCCGATATAATTCGGAAAACACCCCAATTATGCTCTCAGAAACAAAACGGGAGAAGACTAGTTAAAATTTTCCGAACAGTTCACCCCCTTTTTGCTAACCCCTCCAGCTGTTCGTGCCCCCTTAAAGAACCAATTAAAAACGAGCTCAGGAAAGAATCTGCATACTAGTCTTACAACTAAACCCAATTAACTTTTTCTCTTTGCGCGTATAGACAATTGCGCGCAAAGGAGTAAGAGAGAGCCCACTGTATTATTATCATAGGGGAAACAATAAAAGCTGCCGAAGAATTGATTGAAGATAAGCATAGAGAAAAGGCGAATATCCTCACTACAGATGCAAGAAGTAATCAAATTAAATTCTTGCGCTCAGGTTGGCAGCGTTTGATTTGTGATGAGCGCCCTGGGCCAACTTATTTTTCTGGATGCGTTTCGAATTAAATCCGAATGACGGTTCCGATGGTCCGGAAAATCGGATTCGGCTTGGAACTGCGATGTCGGGGGAGGGATGATTTTTTTCCATCTCCAAAGTGTAATTAAAAGTGGTTCGAACATGAAATTAGTTTTTTAGGGGATAAAGAAAATTTGATTTTAAAAGGAGGCAGTCGAGGCTTTCGGTATTTTCACACTGATCTGTAAAAGTGAAGATTTATTCCTCCTATGGGTACCAATGTTAGGGACTAAATCTAACCATATTATGTTTAAACATTGTGTAACCCTTCTTAAAATATTTTAAATTTTAACGTTTTTATTGCGGCTATGGTTTGGTTCAATCTTACACTTTTAGAAACATAAAAACCCGTTTTGCGAGAACTTCAAAATGGGGGTAGTACCCTTGTGTTCAATATTACTGACCTGTTTTGGACGCTTAAGTTAGCAACATACATCAAAAATTTCAAACCAACCGACTCAAATATACAAGTTGCAAGAACAAAAATTTTATGTATATAAATAGTTGACTTCCGAACAATTTTGGAAATTTTAACGGCACCAAAATGCACTGCATTCTCTAAAACAATATCAATTAACATTTGTTAATTACATCGCAAGATTATTTTAAGAAAAGTGTTTATTCAACTTCATTTCTAACTTTCACACAAGGAGACTACGATAGATATAATACAAATATCAACCGAAAAATGGAATGAAAAGAAATCTGACAAAAAAAGGGTCCCGTTTCCTAGCCAAGTGAAATTTATTTCACGCATCCATTTTCCCCCAAGACTCACTGTTCACATACTGGAAACACACCAATTCCACACTTCATAATTTCAATTATAAGAAAAGTAATTAAGAATCATTAGTTGAGTAATTAGTTTTGAGATAAGAAGTTTCGGGGCAAAAACTTTATCCAGATAATTTATTTTCATCATTGTGCGTTTCAATACTGAAAGGGGAAAAAAGCCAAAACAACCAAGATTGCAGATGATTACTCACTCTCTGAGTCAATTAACTTAATTGCTGTTAATTATTTTAGGAGGGAACAGCGAGAGGTAAAAAGACAAATACTGGCGAATTTGAAATGTGTCTTCAACTGCATTTGATAGCTTTATATGAAGTCTTATAAAACTAAAATGATTCTGCTATTTGCTTGGTTCATGTTCATAGCATGGTTGTGAAGTTTTCGATTTAAAACTTAAAGCGTAGAAAATTAAAAAAATGAAAGTAAAAAACACGTAGAAAATGCAATGCTTTAAAAACGTTAAAACCTGAAAACGTGATGACGTTAAAATGTGATTCAATGCTAATGATGAAATGTGATGCGTGTTCAATTATAAAAAGTCAATTGATAACATCCACAAAAAGAGTACGTTTTAAATTGCGTTCTTTTTTATTTGTTTGTAGTATTTACAATCATCACACTTACCAAATTATCAAGAACCAGTTAACATAATTTGTCATCACGATTTCATTTCATTTTTCTCGATAATTTGAGAAGCTCGGCCGTTTAATTTACCTTACAATGTATCAGTTCCAAATGCATCTCACTAAAACTAAACCAATTTATACATTTTTGTTTAAAAACAAACAAATTAATTGTTGGGAAACACAACCCTCCCTCTGGCCTCTTTTAATGGCGACACCTCCATTGAATTCCTTTATTTCCAAAGGTTACCAACACTAAGGAAGTCGGACTGCTTATAAGCTTCTCCCCAACCCCATTCGGTGATGGAAGGGGTAAAAGCAATGGCGGAACCGCGTCGTCGGTCTGGAGAAAATATCTCCAATATACCCACCTCAACAACTACTTCCCCAAGAGAAACGGCAGACCGAAATCGACCTTTATTTGCAATGAAAGCGTCATCACGAGACCCCTATATTCCCATTTCCTGGTCCACTTTTATTTTCTCCCCACCCTGAGCAATTTCTCCCCCCTTTTCAGTTCATTCATACCAGCGAGAGGGTAAATAAAGGGTTTATTTCCTTTTTTTATTTCGCCCTTTGCTTTAGCACTGAGAAAGTGCGTTGCTGGTCTGGATCCTACAGCTAAGGAACCCTGACTTTCACCGAAAATAGTGACGGTTTTAAAATCCTTCTATCGGGAGTCGAGGAGAGGATCCCTTTTGATGAAGGGGAAATGGGTTGTTATAAATCAGGATCGGAGATAAATTTCTAGACTAAGTTGGTTGAAGGAGCGAAAGAAGTTTCTCGTGTCGTGACGATTTATACTCGTCTCCAGCACTTAAGGGGTCTTTAGCGGGGGAAATGCGGATGTATATCAAGATGGGAAAGAGAGCACTAGCTTTTAGTTTGGAGTTTGGATGAAACTTTTAAATTTCAATTCGGAACTCTTGAGAACATCGCAAAGGAAGAAAGATACCAACACGTTAGTGAAAATTACACAATATTTTAGAACTTTTATTTGAATTTTCAAAACTGAACTTTGGATACATGCGTGTAATACGTTTTTTTAAAACCAAACCCGCAGTTCAATGTTAACTAGTATGAGTGCCAAAACTTAATTATGAACAAAAAAGGGATAAAGGGATAAATCAAAATATTTTAAACAAATTAGTATTTTTTCTGAAATATCTTCTAGATCTAGAGAAAGTGGAACTAGTCTAGGATATACGTTGGAGTTATAGCGTATGAACAAACCCATTCCTTTGTTAATTTGAAGTTTTTCCCAAAATTTAAGTTGGATATGAATCGAACAGAAAAATCTACCGGGAATTAAAGTAAACGCACTGCGTTAAAATGTGTGTGGATCTTATTCAGATTAGAAAATCAACGTTATTTTAACCTTCTTTTAATAATACAAAGCTTCAGATACATAAGCTAAATAAAACACATTTCCCCATATCAGTTCAACCAATGGGGAAATTTTATTTAAAAAAGGGGGGAAATACTAGTGACATTTCCAAACACAAAGAAGAAACCACAGAGAAAAATCCTAACAGAGGGTCCAAAACGTTATATTCAAAAGTTGGATGGGTTGGAGGGCGCCACGATCAACTAAATGATTGACAGAGTGATCAAACCTGTGATTGGCTGTCACTCAATCTTCTATTTTCGAAGGAGAAGAAAAAAGTTTTTCTCAACCAATCAGGCTTTTCCGTCCCACCTCTCGTGACGTTGTTGCGATCGCAGCGCCAAAATAGCCCCAAACTCATCCAACTTTTCGATTTCCAATAGCGCCTATGGCGACGGACTCTCTGTTCTAGTACTCTGTGGAAGAAACCATCCTTCTTTCCCCAGCCAATTAATTCACCCGCCCACAATTCAAGCACCAAGTATTCGTCACGAACATTCATTCTCCACAATACCATCAACTTCAACAAGCGACCTCAACGCCACATTCCCCTCAAAAACATTCCGCCAAACCCTCCATTCCAACGAAAGAGCACAAGACGTCGGTTGCATCACCCACAAGATATCAGTCACTGGATCAAGGCGCTGCGAATATCAAAGGTCCTCTTTGATCCACGATTACGACCGCTCCATGAATCCTCTCAACGCCCACTACTACATTGACCTCGCCCTCTTGTTGACACCCGACGCGAATCAAAACAGAAGAAATGCAGCGAGAGGCCGATCATGGCATCGGGAGATGCAAAGCGCTACGTCAGCATAAGTGGATGTTGGTGCCTGTTGTCTTTGTAGTAGAAGCGAGAGGATGTGGTGCAATTAAGTATGCATCCATGCGACCATGCATCCAGATTGTCTCGTGCGCTACTTGAAGCCAGATATGTTTGGAAGCGCGGGCAGACGTGTGGTTAACAGCTGGGATGCGGTCGGTATTTGAGAAGCAGAGAAGAAAAAATGCTTCCTGCTCTGTGAGTCTCGATTTACTGGTGTGTTATAAAAAGCATGTTTTAATATATAAATTTTTCCAGCCATTGTATACCACCTGGACTTTTACTTTCACCTTACCGAGGGTGGCATATTTTTGATGTCCTGGAAAATAAAAATCTTGCTTTTTATACACACGGCAAACATCGTAGAAATGTAATAATGGTTGTTTTGTGTCGTTTGCTCAGTTGCTCGTACCGTGTAAAACCAAGCAAATGTATAAAACGTCCATAAAAGAAGCATGAATTAGTAGGGTAATGCCAGCCACAAACAAGTGGTAAAATTCAGAGGATATTGTTTATATTTTTGGGGGGGGTTATACCTCGAAATTCTATGTTGGAATGCCCCTGCGCTAAACCACCCAAGGATTAATCAACCCCTAATTAATTTAATCCAAGGATTTCAGAGAAAGGGAATAGGTTTTGATAAAAGTATCCGTATCATATCTGATTTCGGTTTTTATGTTTAAAAATAAAAGCGTAAAGAGTATTTAAAACTCAATATATCCAACATTTCATGAAAGAATTCACATTTACCTCTAATTTATCCACTTTAACTTTCAGACATATTTTGCTAAATTCACTAAACGTTTTCTTTAAATCTTAGGATATTTCAAAATAAATAAGAAAGACTTCAACTTATTAATTGAATTCTATACTATAGCCGAAATTCGGCGTTATTAACCCCATATTTTTCCAAAAACCCTAGAAGTATATCGTTAACCATTACTTAATATAACCCTTTAATACACAAAAAGTATTAAAATGTTAGTTTTTTATCAATTGGAACAAAAAAACTTTAGAAAAAGTAATGGAAACTAAGCGTCGAACAAGTACCTAAAAATTTTAATTATACTTCAATTAGCAGCTCTATAGGAAAACTGAAAATAAAAAAACAGTATTAAACTGCAAAAAATTACCCCTTTCAAGAAATGAAAACAGCTCCTGAAAAAATAACAGAAGATGAATATTCAAAACCCCGCAAAAAACTAACAGAAACATCGCTAAAAACGTGATGGTATTTTTATAGCCTTAAAAACCAAGGCATTCACATAAAGAAAACTTCATTTTTAATTGCAAATGAGAAACAAAGCCAGCTACTTAAAATTCCTTGTACTCATCATCGACGAATTTTAAAAAATACATATCACACTAGGTTTTTAACGAAGAGCTACAAAAAGTACCTTTCATCCCAAAAAAAAATTACACGACAACTTTTTTAACCGTTAAATTTTATAAAAGTTTCTTTAGATCAGGCAAGAGCAGGAACTGGAAGTATACACCGAGCAGTGGCCTCACAGGGAACATCCATTAGATGCAGAGAAATATTTCTGATTTGATTTCCTCTTATGATGATTTAGGATAATAAAACTGTTAATATTATTTTAAGATAAGAAATTGAGTCTTGTGTGGTATACGGTATATTATTCAACAAAAAAATCGGAATTACCAGTCTCATACAAAGTTTTTACACACTATACATCGTCATATCGAACTTTGTAATACCGCGATAACCTTTAGGATCGGGAAAAATATATTTCCCTTACGTAAGTATTAATTAATTTTATAATGGAGGTCTGGACTTCAAAAACTATCCAAGTGCCAAAAAGTGAATTTTCCGTAAGTGATTATTTTAAATTTGATTCTCCATAGGAATACACATAAAAAGCCATCTTTCGGACTAATTTTTAACTACTTATAATTAATGTGGAGCTAAGCCGACTTTATAGGTTGTAGGCGATGGTGTACTTAGATTGGTTTTTCGGGTTTAACTCAAATTTTTTACTTTTGGCACTTAGCTTCTTTTTGAAGTCCAGTCCTCAATTGGAGTATACTTTTATCTCGAAAAATCTCAATGACTAAAATTTATTCTAGGCTCCTTTCGATTTCGAGAAATCTAGGTAATACTGTAAATTAAAGTTAGGCATTTTAAATACGAAAATATTTGAACAGGGTGGTAATAGCTAAAGTTCCCCTTGGAAATGATGACTGATTACAATAATTATTTATATAGCCTTTGTTTAAACATTTATTCTTTTCATACTTTAATTCTACCTTCAAGCAAAAGGTTAAAAGAATATAGTAATCTCATGTCTGAGGTCTTTCTTATTCCTCGTCTGAGATAATCCATATTGCCAACAAGAGTTCACAAACTTGAAGGATCAGAGAAAATTTTATAAGGGGGAGATGAGCTAAATAAAATATTAAACCCGATGGGCAGCTGCCCCAACTATTATAATTCTAACGCAATTGGATCTTCATTACTATACGATACGGCGTAATTAAAACACAGTCCCATAAGCCTCTGCAGCTGGTTTGGTTTGATTATTGTTTTATGGCGCATGAATCAATTTTGATCATAATGCGCCAGCCTCTGCAGCTGATCATTCATAACCAACGTGACGTCAATCAACAGCACAAAAAAACCAACGCGCTGAGCTATCCCCATTCAATTGATTCAAGAAAGAAACCTATTTATAGACAAGTTGTAATTGGAAAATCAGCATACAGCTTTTTTTGCTCCGAAAGAAAGCCCTCTCAAAAGCACGCGAGTCTTAGATTAGAAACACGCTTTTTCATACAGAGTACTTTTTCACGGCACATTTCACTGACCACGAGAGAACCTAAATTTTCAAAGCCATTAAAAGCAGTGGGTACTTTCCCCCAGCGAGATACTTAACCCACAGTAGTTTAAGTATAAAAAAGTAAGAAAAAGTTAATTTAATTTTAGGCCCTTTTTTACATCGACGGCTTCACAGCCATTTCGTGTCAATCCTGGAATTTTTTTTTCGAGTGGGGCAAGAAATAAATTTCATGGGGCGATTTTTTTCTCCCGTTCAGTTGATCCAATCGATTTGTTTTCCGTGAACGAAATATATGCATAAGTGCCCAAGAACATTAACATTTTTTGAAGCATGTAGTATATTGAATTCCGTGTTTTTTTAAGTTTAAAAAAACACTGGCACCTACAAAAGAGTGATGTCCTAAGTCTTCGCAATGTTTAATCTTTTCCCCAAGAAAAAAAATCACGTTCTCACGTGAATAGGGTTTTCTTTACCCTTCCTGGAGAAAAAAACAGAGACATTAGTTTTTAAGCACATAGATTAAACTAGAAATCTGTAATCAAATATTTGAGGTTCTTTTCTTTTTCATAAAAACTAGTTTTCTCGGTTTTCTCTTTACTTTTCATAACAAATTCTACATTCAGGCTCAAATATTTTTTAGCTGCAGGTAAAACGGCAGGATGTTTCTGAACTCTCACATCTGCGTCCAACACGTGCAGACTTTTTACACGCTGCCCAAAAAACGTTTATTAGAGGAATAAAAACTACAATTAAATATACCCTCAGGAAAATATTTTCCCGCATAACACAAGCAAGATGGAGGATAACAAGGAATAGCAACAAAAAATGTGTAGGCTTTTTTATAAACTGCTTTATCTTTTAAAATATAAAACTAATTTATTGCATATAAGTTAATTAAAAATAAAATTATGCATGATAACAATGGAGAATTGCAGCAAATCTTCATAAAAAAAGTCATGAAAAATAAAAGTCATGTCCGTTTCCAACCAGTATTAAAATATTAAGTTTATTTAAAAGGTTTACAGGATGCGAGCGTGAAGCCCGTAGTCGAGCGTAGTCAATCAACAAAGTTTATAATTCATAAAAAGTTTATAGTACGGTAAAAACAATTTCAGAGATGCCAGCATCTTGTCAATTGTATTTGTGATTATATGTCGTGATTTATTCTAATGGCATTTAAAAACAAAAATAATGACTGATGATGTTGAGGACCTAAAAGTTCAGTTAGTACAGGTGATTGTGTTATAAAATAGCGAACATAGTAATTTAATGTGGGGATGGGAGGGGCACGTTGAAATCTCTCATAGCTTTTTATGATATTCAAAGCAAAGTTCTTTAAAATTAACCTCAGAACTCTGAATTCAAAATTTGATTTCATAATTTAAATTATAATTTTTATTTATTTATTAAAAAAATATTGTCCCGGGAGGTGAACGCCGCACTGCCACCAGCCGTTTTTACTAGTTTTGAGTCTTCCCTTCTGGAAAGGGTTAAGTCTCTTCAGGGGAATGATCCTTTCTGTATGGCGAAAATTCGGGAGTTAAGTGAGGGTCAGTCTTCCACTGGGCCTGTGAAGTTTTTCGTGCGTGAGGATATTTTGTACTTTTTGCCCCAGAGGGGTTCCCGGCGTTGTCCCAAGTCTGAAAAATTAGTCGTCCCTAATGTCTTAATTCCAGAGGTCTTGTCTCTTTGTCATGATTCGGTGGCTGTTACCCATCAGGGTTTTCAACGCACTTTACAGAGAATAAAAAGTAGGTTTTTTTGGCCGAGCATTTACAAACATCTTAAAAATTACATTAAGTCCTGTCAGTCGTGTAACGAAAGAAGAGCCCATCGTCCCTTGAAACAGTCCCCCCCTTCAGAGAATGCCCGTGACCACGCGTCCAATGGAAACTATTGCCATGGATGCTCTGGGTCCCCTGCCACAGACGTATTCGGGTAACAAATACGTTCTGGTGTTGTCTGATTACTTCACGAGGTGGCCCGAGGCTTACCCTGTCCCTGATATAAAATCGGAAACTGTGGTGCAAACTTTAGAGAAATTTATTTCTTGCCATGGCCTGCCAAACAATTTGATTTCTGATAGGGGATCGAATTTCTTGTCAAAAAGCATCACCCAGGTCTATGAAAAATTGGGGATCAAGAAGCACACCACCACTGCCTATCACCCACAGGCTGATGGTGTGGTGGAAAGGTTGAACTCCACGTTGTTGAATTCCCTTTCTCACTTGGTAGACTCTAGCCATGTCGATTGGGATCGTCACGTTCCCTTTGCTCTTATGGCGCACAGATCGTCTATCCATTCCACTACCGGGTTTTCTCCTTCCTTTTTGCTTTATGGAAGAGAAATGCAACTTCCCTATGATCTACTGTCGGGTAAAATACCTTTTTCCTATGCCGAGCACAGAGATTATGTTCATGATCTTACTGTGCGTCTCAAAAATGCTTTTCAGGTAGTATCCAAAAATTTGGAGGACTCTGCTGTGCGCCAGGAGAGGTATCGCGATCGTTTTGTGAGAAGGAAAAATATCAGAGTAGGTGATTTGGTGTTTTTATATACACCCCAAATTTCTCCGGGTTTGTCAAAAAAGTTTTTTAAACCCAATAAGGGGCCTTATGAGGTACTTTCTGTACTTTCTCCTGTTAATTTTAAAATTAAGAACCTTAAAGAGAATTCGGATGTTCAGGTGGTTCACATTGATCGCTTATCTAAAGTTGAGAGTCGTTTTGTGTTTCCTTCTGTGGAGGGGGAATCAAGTGAGTCGGGGAATTTGGCCCATGCCATAGTTTCACCGGAGAGTCAAAATCTGGCCTTGGATTCTAATGTTGAAAATCCTTCACACACAGGCCCTGCCTTTAATTTAAGAAAGAGAAAGTGATTGAATGTTTGAAATTCTGATTATCTGTGTTAGTGATTGTTTGAATTAATAACTTGGATAATTTTTTCTTGTTAATTTTCGTAAGCTAAAAATTGTTTGGAGGTTAGTTGGGCCAAGCATGGGACTGTGAACAGTGTCTTGAGTCTTAGAGAAATGACTGCCGCAGAGAGGTTTCGGCTGGGTGCACACAGCCGGCATTTTTCAGTTCTGCAACGAACTAGCTCTTGGACTTGGCACTTGCCTAACCCACTTGGCCCATCGCCGCCGCCCAGACAGCTGCTTGCCTCATCGCTCTGCATCGTCTGCCTCGTCGCCATGCGGCACTCCTGGTCCGCTGGCCGCCCTGCCACGTCGCTCCTGGTCCGCTGGCCGCCCTGCCACGTCGCTCCTGGTCCGCTGGCCGCCCTGCCACGTCGCTCCTGGTCCGCTGGCCGCCCTGCCACGTCGCTCCTGGTCCGCTGGCCGCCCTGCCACGTCGCTCCTGGTCCGCTGGCCGCCCTGCCACGTCGCTCCTGGTCCGCTGGCCGCCCTGCCACGTCGCTCCTGGTCCGCTGGCCGCCCTGCCACGTCGCTCCTGGTCCGCTGGCCGCCCTGCCACGTCGCTCCTGGTCCGCTGGCCGCCCTGACATGGCGCTCCTGGTCATCCGTTGATTACCGCCGCTCCTAACAGCGTTCCTCATCGCCCTTCCTTTGCCGCCCACGTGGAGCTTCTCGTCGCCGCGCCGTTCGTGCTGGTCTCAGTCTCCTCGCAATGCCAAGACCCTCATCGTCCCTCAACTTTCCTGGGAACTTTTCTTTAATGTCTTTAAAAAAAATCTTCAATTTTTTTTCCCTGGCCCGTATGGTATGTTGCATTCCCAACATTCTAAAAGAATTCGGGGCTGAATTGAGGTTATAAAGTTGCATTCCCAACATTCTAAAAGAATACGGGGCTGAATTGAGGTTATAAATTAGGCAAATTTTTGAAACTTCTACATTGTGTGTTGGCAACTTTGGTTTCGGCTCTATATAAGTGCGTTTGCTGGCCTTGGAAACGACAACGACGGCCACAGCACTGCCACGGCTGCGACGACGATTCCTGGAGGAACGAGCGTTTGGTGATGCTGGGTGATGGGGGCGATTGCGGAGGCAGGCGATCAGTGTTGAATTATTGGTGAACTTTTTATTTTTGAACTTTGAGTTGTGGAATTTAAATGTCTAGAACGAACTCTTTATTTTTAACTTTAGTTTTTAGAGATTTAAGTGTTTTGGAATAGAGGTGCATGTGAAAAGTTCAGTTTTTGCCTTTTTTTAAAGTGAATAACCATTTTAATGTTTATATTTAATAAATTGATGTTTAAAGGTTTTAAGTCCATGTTTTATTGCTCCGGGGCCTCACAGACCAGTCAGGTAATGCGTGCCGAATCTGGGTTTATTTTAATTATATTTTAGCGGCTAGGTTCGACACAACAATATGATGAGTATTTAGCATAATGTAATAATAATTTAAAATTATTTTCAGTAACTTAATTTTAATTTAAATACAAATCTCAATGAAGAATCCCCCAAATAGTGTTTATTTTTACGAACACACAGATATATGGCCTCTAATGTTATCCAATGTTAGTAATAAGCTAGATTTAAGTTAGGTAAACTTAACTGAAATAAAAAGGTTTCTTTGAAGTGCATTTTGAAGTTAGCAAGCTAACGCATTAAGGCACATGGAGCAGTGAATTCAAATAAGTTTATACTACCCCTTGTAACTCATAATTTAATAGCTCCGTGACCTTCCATAATCACAGCATTAACGAGATTTCCCAACCACTGCTGAGGGCACGATTTATGGAAACAGGGAGGGGAGACCGAAAGGGTGATAGAGCGCCCCGCAAAACGACGACAAAATCAACGATTTAGAAAATGGCACCATCATTCCAACCACCCCTTGCACTTAATCGATTCCAAAAGAGGGAGGAGGGAAAATTCGTCTTGGGGGCCCGGGGGCCCTTTTGACGAACATAATTTAATTCCTTCAACCCCCATTTGCATATCGCCAACACAGAATAGGCCACAAGCGATTTAACATATCGCCCCAGTCGTTCCGAGGCGACATCAACCCAAAATGGCGGACGGGGGAGACGCAGAACATTTTTATAATTTCTTCCTCCCCCGCAAAAGGGGGTGGAGCTTGAGGTTTGCGAAATCTAGAACAAACAGTCCAGACGATCAAAGAATGCCTGTTGATGGGGGCGAGTGATTATCGTCTGTTCGAATGTTTGCGCAAACGACTTTTGGAAAGGGCAGCTTCCATTCAGATGGGTAAATAAGGCGAGGGATCTCTTTAGACTTTGGAGGGAGTTTTAAATGGGTCGTTCTCAGAATTCTGAAGCCGAGTTTGCTTAAGAGTTAGTCTGCTCGAAAGATCCAAGGTGTTCTTGGGCTCCAGTAAGTGTGGTTTAGGCGATTTAAGTGAAGTTAGTCGAAGTTAAAAGCACACAAAACAGCTCTGACTAGAGCATACTTAATCTGAGAAATTTTTTTATTATGAGAAGTGGAAAACCTTCAGTTATAGAATGAAAATCGTATTATTGCACCAAGAGTTTCTCCCGAGTTCACGTGGGTGTGGTTGAAGGTTTCGGGTATTAAACTTAACTTCATTTAACTCAGAGCTTTACTACATCCAATACCTAATGGGAGGTTGAAAATTTAAAAATCGAATTTTATTTTTAAAAATTAATTAAATAATACTTTTGGTTTATTGCATGAATCGTGGGTGTATTTCTAGGTATGCAATGATCTAAATGCATCACTTCATTCTATTAAACTCAACGAAGACTTAGGTGCGGAAAGCCAAGAAAAATAGCTTCTCAGCATATCGAAATCTAAAAGAAAATTATTAAAAAGATGCAAAGATCACAGTTTAACAATAACTTGAAGTTTTATCGCGCTAGAAAACTTGACGTCACATAAACGATAACGATCCAAAAATAGAGCGTCAATTACATCGTATTCATTCATGCGAAAATTCTGTGGATGCACTACCCGATATCCTCAGCATAAATAGCGTGTCATCAGCACTGCGCTTTGGGACTCAAAGTTTATGAACTAAATAGTATGATGAATGGTCCGTATCAGGCGAATATCTCCAGCATTGAAAGGAGAGGCGATATCTTGCGGAGGCTTTGAACCCCGATGGGAAAATAATTTATATGGAAAGTAAAGGCACAATATCGAAATATCGCACAATATCGAAACTTTCTTAAGGTTAGCTAATTGCTGAACGAATTTATTGATGGCTGAATGGTGGGTTTGTTTATTGGTGTTTTGAATAGAGTGATGGGGAAAATCCATATTTTTATACGAAAAAAATTTTATGAAATTAACTTTAAATAGTCAGATACCATATCGATGCTCAACATTTCTCTCATCAATATCAGTCTCTTCTTGCCTGCATAAAGATCACTTGCGTTAAGATGCTTTTTTAATTTTTAAATCAATAGATTATTTGATTAAAGAGCAATATTTCATTCCACACGTTTCAAGATTTACTATAGACTGGTGAGCTTTGATAGAAGCGCCTCCTTTTGTGGATTAAAAAGCTTTGTGTGTGAACACCAGCTTTTTTCCTGTTACCTAAAACTGTTATATTGTAGAATTTGGGACATTTTTAGCCTTAAAAGTGAATTATGGTGGAATTATTTCCTTAAACTTTTTCCATAGTCAATGAGACCCATGATATCATAAAATTTCAGAACGGATTTGCTCCAAAACTTCAAATGCATGGCAATTTTTTTATCTGAAAAAATGCACTTAGAATTTAAACATGATCAAGGCTAAGCTATTGAAATATTCAATCGTAAAGCAGTGTTTCTCATTATTTGAGCCACCATGTCAGTAATAGAAGATGAAACTTGACTGAGTCACTGTAAATTCTGTTTTATAGAAACAGATCAATATATCCAAAAATTTTGGCCATGATAAAGTAATCCAAAGATTTTCTCCCATTCTCCCTCAAAACTCTTCTTAGTATTCAACTACCAGAAAAATCCCCAACTGCAGTCATTCCTTTCAGCACGGCACGACATTCATTAGCGGCAAAATCTTCACTTTCGGATTAATTGGACCCGAAAGAGTCCCTTTCCAGAAACGATGTCCCGGTAAAGCCCCGTCTTCACACTGTCGTCTGATGTCCCGCCCGCAGAAATGGGACACTCGGGTATTGGATTTCGGGGTTTGACACCTTCTACGCATGTACGAGGTTGTGATGGATCAAAGAAGAGGGAAAAGATTTTGTGTAGCAATTGAGGTGATGAGTGACAGTAGCTATTTACAATATGTGTTTCTCCCTCAACCATTAATCTTTTTAGCTTCGATTATGATCCGTATACGCTAATTAATATCCCCAAAAATTAGCTTATACTACACTAAAAGAAAATGTTAGAATAATTTAACTTTGACCTTATATCTCGGAAGAGGGCAGTCAGATTCTAGTAATTTAATTTGAGGCAATCATTTATAGTAATTTGAAGATTTTTAAGCTCATGACTCCTAAATTTAACTCAAAATTGTCTAAGGATTTATTCAATTACTGTAAGATTTTAAGAAAATATATTGCACCCTGTACAGAAAAGGGACAACTCTCAGTGATGCAGTAAACAGGTGGACCCTAGTGGGAACACTTTTCTTAACGTTTTAAAAGATTCTTTTAAATTTGGAGAGAAAGAAAATAAGGTCTTACCCTACCGTGATAGAGCAAAAACTATCAAAGAAGAGATAATAAAGTAGTTAAAAATCTTTTTTAGTCATAAATATTACCTAAGACAAATTACTATTTGGTACAATCACCAAACTCTAGCATTGTGGAAAACCAACCACCTAGAAATTGCATCGGGGAAACGGCATTCTTTGGAAATGGAGTTTTTAAGGAATAGCTCGATTCTTAACATAGAGATTCTTAATACTACCAATCAAATAAATCAAAATTTATAAATCAAAGAAAATTCTGCAAACCATCTATATTTTATTAAAAGTTGCTATTTTCTGGATGGAACCATGCCTCTACTGGTAGGGTTTCCTAAAACTTTCATGATTGACCATGTTTCTCCAACACATTTAATCCAAAGAAACTTATTTCTCAGATCCCACAAATGTCACGACAGTCGGGGGAGGGACCTGTCATACGATTCGATTAATTGCGGCTGACGCGTTTCGTTGACGCGCTGTGATGTTTCCAGAATGCGAGGCGGAACAGGTTGTCGTTCGACTTTTTGCCCAACTAATCGGATTAATTAACGTCAAGTATCAGATGCGGCCGTTTCTACGCAAGTGATGGATTACTATCAGCCCACATTTGTGGAGAGAAACAAGACACTAAAACATTACAGGAGCGGTTGTGGTTGCTATGGTAGTAAGAGCGAAAGTTTTTAAAAAAGCAATGATACTATAATTTTGTAAGAATGAAATACAAGAACTGTAAGCGTATGGAAAGTTACTGAGTCATATGAGTCACCCCAAAAATATTATAACATGGTTGAAGAGTAGTTGGATATTGGCTAATATTGCAAAAATTGTGGTATTTTTAAGTACATTAAAAATTAGGTAAAACCATTCTGAATAGTTATTTCAATGAAAAACTGTTGTTGTTTTTAATCTCCCTTTTGTCTGACGGAGTCAGACCAAATCGATGAAGCCGTTGACCCTTATGAAATCTGACATTAGCAATGAAAAACTGTAAAAAAATCTTATCTTTTTCCCATTTTTGATAATCAATATCAGAAAAATAACATTAGCTAGAGAAAATCAACCAATATTGGGCATTGGCCAATGTCATCTATATTACAGAGGGGCTCATTTTAACAAAGGCCAATAATACTGACAGAACGATTTTGGCCGGGTTTTTTTTAGTAGTTACTTGGGTAAAAAATAGACTAGAAAATTTAAAATTTCACGGATTGTAGTAGGGGTTTTTACAAATGATTCTAATTTAAAAACACACAAACTTATGTTTAAACTTTATGGGTCATATTTAATTGTTGCAATATTAGTAAAATGTTGAATAATTTCATCAGACGTACGAAATTCAGGACGTTTTTAGCATGAAAATGAGAAAAAAAGATATTGCTTTTTAAATATAATAAATCAAACAAAATTTACATTTAACCGTGATTTATCCTCAAAACTTACCCTCATTCCACATGAGATCGAAGTAGGAGATAATTTACATGGCTTCATAATTCTATTATTTGATTAAGATTATGTAATGTTTTTTACTTTCTTCAATACAATCAAGCAAACGATCTTTGGGATGAAAAAACACATGGAGCATGTTCCATAAAAATTTGATTCAGTTTATAAAATCGAATTATAATCACATTAGTAATTATTATTTTATTAGTTCAAATATTAGTACATTGTAAGTTTAAAATTTATTAACTGTTTCACAAGTATATAAAAGTTTGAAAGAATTTAATGAAATTTTTTTAAAATAACTTCACATTTAGTGGCAATCTTTTAATTCTTACTCTATAAAAAATAAAACATCAGTTAAAATAATATGATGAAGGTTTTAATAAAAAAGCAATTATTTGAATTAGTCACACACAATCAATTACAATGTACCTAAAGCAAAGTTCAGTTGAAGATTTAGCATTGATAATTAAGATTGAAAATTTTTTCCATAGCGAAGCTGAATTTCGGAAAAAAAACCTGCATTTTTTAAAAACGAATAGGGTACAGTTGGACGATATTTGGGCCTTCAAATAAAATTATAACTTAAACGCTTGAAAAACTGCATTCTATTCAAGAAACTCGCTAAAATTTTCTCAAAATTAGGACACAGCTTAAGACAATGTCAAACTTAATTGTTAAAGCTCTCTCTTTAAAATAATTTTAAACAGAGATAGTTTAAATCTAATTCAATCCTCCAGCAGGGAGCACACACACTGACAAGGTTCGATGGTCCTTTTTAGGATCTGATAACAGCCGATTGCCTTACGATTTATCCTATCGTCAATATTTCAGACAGGCAAAAATAAACAAGATATCAAGAAAGATCATACAGTTTCCTTGTACACAAGGTTCTTCAAACATAAGGTAAGACTCAGATTCTAGCAGTGTCATTTCACGCGTCCGCACATTTCACCACCAAATGATGTAGTATCTATAAACAATGCACCACAACCTAACACCACACAGCTACAACTGTCAACTCCCACATACCACGAAATCCCCACATGCACTATCGATCCACAAGCACATGTGTCACAACTCCCAAAAATCGAACCAAAAACCGGCACTCACCTCCATTCACATCGGCCACGGCGAGCACGACACAGGGGCAGTAGTAGAGTATCGGCAGCACCCACAACCACCGCTGCATGTCTTCGAATCGGTATCGGCTGCTTCCAGAAAAGACGCCGGCTTCAGTAGTCGAGAATCACACAACACCGACGCATCGCAATCAATCAATCCGACACGGCGCGACGACCACTGTTTGGAATCATAATCACCTTGTTGTGCTTTTTCCCTTTCACTCTTTTGCCTTGAGCCAGCAGACGCTTTCGCTGCTGCTATTGCTATTGAGGCTGTGTTATTGCTCCGCCGATATCGCCGGCGTTACTGCGCCTGCGCCGCACCATCGACTTCCAGAACCGCCATCTGTCCAAAGAATATAGAGCATATGAAGAACGCAAGCTTCCATTGGCCTAATGTAAACGCGACTCTGACGTCATCGCGGAGCTCGGGTTAATGATTAGACTGTGGAGAAAACAACTTTCAAGTGAAAGAGAAACGCGTTCCTCGTTCCGGGCGGGCTCGGTATTATTTGAATCGCTGATTTTTTTAAAAATATATTTTAAGATTTTCAAGAATCTATTAAATGGTTTTAAACTATTCGAAAGACCTCTAATACTTTTGCTGAAATGAAGACAGTCATTTACATTTAGAAGAAATAATTTGAAAAGGAAATACTTTTTGGGTATTTGTTTATAATGACAACTATTATAGAAATTTGAATTTGCATATTTTTAATTTAATTTTAAACAAAGTACTACTCCAAGGGGACAAATTTGCAAATACCATAATGTTCTTTTCTCAAAAATAATTTAAGAATTTTATTTATTTATGTGTTTACAATTCACTATTCTTTTTTTAACCAATTCACTAAAATAATTGAAAAAATCTTTTTTTTAAATATTTCTTTGTTAAATACATACAAATTTTCAAAATTCATTATGAAAAATCTATGTAGAATTTTTATATTAAGTAATAAGTTGATACATACAAAACTAGCATTCATATTTGTTTATTTTATTAAATGAAAATTATGTAAACAATATTTTATCACCTTACTTAATCTTAGTTGAATAAGCAGAATGTTATTTTTGAGTAAAGGACAAAAGTTAGGGTTCTTAATTTTTTAAATTTAAGAAAAATAAACTTAAACCAAGATAATTAGAAATAATTAAACATTTTATTAATTGAACATATTGAATTATAAAAAAGTACATAGATAACAATACAAAATATTTATGAATTATTTATAATATCGTACAATATATACCCAGAAGAAATAAGATTTTATAAAAACAAAACCTTTTACAATATTACCAATCTTACACCCTTGAATTTACACCTTTTGAATTAATTCTTCAGTACTGAAAATAGTGCTTTTAAGTAACTTAATGAAAATAAACAAATGTAACAGTTTTTATAGTAGTCAGTTATTGATAGGCAATTCCACTGGTAACTGACTGACATTTTTCAAGAAAAACACTTAGTATTTTGTAATTTTCTTCCCAAAAATAAATTTTTTTAACATATTATAAAAACTTAGTTAAAAATGACATTTTTTTGGGAGGGGGGTTAAAATTATTAGGTGGGAAAAATATAAGTGAGCAACAGAATTATGACATTTAACATAAAATTTCCATATATTTTTTAATATTAATGAATTTCTCAAATAAAAATAGAGAACATTTTTTAAAAAATTTACTTATAATATCTGTGTCTTTAAGAGAAGCATTATGTATTTTTTAAACATAAATAAAAACGTAATTTAAATAAATTAAAACGTAATTATGTAAATCTCGATTGCAAGATAAGATAACTTTTTTGAAGTAACTAAGGTATGGTAATCCGATGAAAAGGGCATAACCATCAAAAGATGACATTTCTGACACATGATAAAACCCATATTCATAACATAGGATAAAATTATTTAAGGTCCTTTTTCTAAAAAAAAGGCTGTAAAAACTTTTAAAACATTCATCTAAGAACAGAATAAATTCAATACATAATCAGTTTTTCCCACTTTTTCCCATGCGGGAAAAACCTAGTTTTTCCCAGGACAGTAAATACCGGTTTTTACCATGGTATTTACCGGGGGTAGGAAAAACCTTGCCAACCCTGCTTTAAAACAAACTATACTTAACTAAGAATTAACACTGATATGACATACTATACTAACTTAATACTACCTAATTACTTTGCAAATTTCTACCACATTGCACTATTCATAATGTTTAAGATAGCAACACAAAATAAACAAAAGCATAAATCTGAAAAGAAATCTGGGTTATTCACAAAAAAAATTCAGCAATAAAAATCATTTCAGTCCTTTGATGTTCTAAAGGTCCCGACAGTTCTCAAATGCCATTTTAGGCAATGTTTTGTTAGGATGTCTGCCAGTTGCTTTTTCGACTCTGCACATATCTAACAACTATGTTTTATCCTCAAGTTTCTCACAAATGAAGTGATGACAAACATCAATGTATTTGGTCCTTTTACGATGCACTGGGTTTTTAATAAGTTTGATGGCACTTTGATTGTCCACTGAAAGAGGAATGGCATCCTCAATTAATAAGTCTTAATGTCAGGTCGCTAAGTAGTTGTCGAAGCCACTGTACTTCTTTATTCAGTTGTTGATGTTGATACAGTTGCCTGTTTCTGGCTGCACCAGGTCACAGGCCCATTGGAGACCATGAATACATATCCAGAAGTGGATTTTCTAGTATCCACATCATTGGCAAAATCTGCATCAGAGTAACAAATTAGAAGAAAGGCAGACCCAGGATCATGGAGGTACTCAATGCCCCTTGAAGGTACTCAATTCCCTGGTAGCTTTCAGGTACCTGAAGATGTGTTAGACTGCGTTCCAGCTATAAACCTACAATAAAAATATTAATTACTAAAATGAGAAATAATATAGAACTTTTTAATAATTTTTTCATCTAATTTACCAAATAATAAAAAATACTACCCCTCGAACTCTGTTCTGAAGAGTAAAGGTACTTAATATTAACTTAGTTACACGTAAAAATTAACAAATTTATAACACACTTGAAATGTTACAAGGATGCTCTAAAAGGTGCGTTTTAAGAACATGAATTATTCAATTGAAAGCAAAATATTGAACAATATATACTACACATGGCATAAAAATGCCTTTTGTAAAACTAATAATAAATATACACTTAAACTTAAAATTAAAGAATTAAAATTAATAGTTGTAATGAGTATTGATTTATTTCATTTCATACTTCCGAGTAAAAAACATCCAAATTTAAATAATTTTTATATGCAAATTAAAATAACAAATGAGTAAGTAACCCGTCTTGTCCAGAGTGATATCAATCACTTAATTTATTAGAAACTAATTAGTATCTTTGAAAAAAATTAAAATAAAATATATGATAAATTAATATATTTTTTTTATTAAAAATTTGCAATCAGGGGAAGATAGAAGCTCTCAAGCAATGTATTTGCCATGTCTCCTTTCTTTTTACCCCATTTCTACCAAAAATTAAATACTTCAAAAAGCACAATCTACTATCAAAACATATGTATAGAAAGATAATTGAATGCTTAAAATGCAAGTAATTAAATTGAAGTTATAATATTATAACTTAGTGAAACAAAAAGAATGCACAACGGAATCGAGAACAAAATATCAAATTATTTAATCAGAATTACTAAAAATATATATAACTTACCCAGATTTAGAATCGGCATATTCTTTAGATTCGGAGGTGTCCATTTTACATTGATTTTTAAAAATCATATCAGGTTTTTTTAAAATTTAACAGCAGCTAATTGAAACGCTTCAAACCGTCGATGCTTCAAACAAAGGCTTTCAGTTTCGGTTTTGAAAACCAAAAACTACACGTGCTCGTGATGTCAGTGATGATCTACTGCGCAAGCGTCATGCTTCTGGTTATTCCTCCCTGGAAGTTGTTTTCTCATACATACAATGATTAATCAGATCACTAGTTTGAGAATTAACCGCCAGATGGCAGCGCTTACGCTTGCTCGAGAGCTGGACCGGTTGATCTGTCGTAGCGCAGAGGTTTTCCAATGCGGCGTCATCTAGTGGGATTAAGGTGAACTACCTGGAAAAAGAGGGATGAAAATGTGGAGAAAGGGGGCTCCGAAGTTGAAGACCTTTATTAAATAGGAGTTGGCTTAAAAATTTATGGTCTTCTGGTTTGGAAGAACACCAGTTTTTAGTTTTTCTCAGATGCTGCTTTATCTGATCATTCCAGTTCCTTGTAAGTTTGTAGATAAGGGGACATCCATAAATTACGTGAGGCCAAAAAGGGGGGAGGGGTTTGGAAAAATCTCACTAAGGGGGGAGGGGGGTCGATTAAAATCTCACGTCAACTCTTTAAGTTAAAAATTAAACGATTTTTTTAAGTATGAGAAAAATACCCACAGATAAGATACTGTGGTGATTTTTAGGCGGTATAATGTCCTTTTCTCCACATCTTTAATAATAGAAAAGTTTTAGGTGCTGTGAAGCACAAAATGCAAACGAATAGGATAGAAAATTGTTTTTATAGGTTGTAGGTAAATCTCGCGTGGGGGAGGGGGTTCCAGCAAAATCTCACTAAATCTCACCAAGGGGGGGAGGGGTCCAGATTTTGGAAAAAACACCTCACGTAATTTATGGATGTCCCCTAAGCAGTTCTCGAAATATTTTGACATTTTCAGGGATTAATGCTTTTAAACATGTTTGCGTAAAAGATATCTAAACATATTGAATTTAAATTGAAATAGAAGTTAGGGGAACAAAAAAATTAAATAAAAACACACGTAGGTAAGGATTTTTTTAACTTTCCCAAATTGAAATTCAGAGTTATAAGTTGAAAGAATATAAAAAAGATCAAAGGGGGGTGACTCTGTAAAGTGCCCTCTCCTTGGGCTGAAAAAAAAAGGGGAAAAGATAAAAAAAGAGAGAAAAGGCGTAAAAAAAGAAAGATGAAAATGGATTGTGAAAAGTCCAAAATATTTTCAATCATAAAAGGTCTAGTACAAACTTGGAGGGATGATAGTACTCATCAAGACGAACAAGAATTGGATAGAAAAAGGGGTCGCAAATGAGTTCTAAGGGGTGAAACCCCGGGGTGAAAATCAGGAAAAAACTTGCATATTTGAGCAGAAACAGATACAATTGTTCGATTCCGACATTTATAACATTCAACCAATTCCATTACTTTGTATAAAAGTATTATGGAACTGTTAATTTCATTAAAAAACAGGCCAATAAATGCGACAGGCATGCGTTGTAGGTAGATAGACTGCAAAAGAAAGTGTCACGACGAAAAAATTTTAATACTAGAGTCTAGTTGGTTGGTTGGTTGTTTTTAGTTTTATGGCACAAGGAACAAAAATCTGACCAAGGAACAATTTTGACTTTAATCTACCTATAACGCATGCCTGTTGCATTTATTGGCCTGTTTTTTTAATAAAATTATCAGTTCCATAATACTTTTATACAAAGTATTGGAATTGGTTGAATGTAATAAATGCCGGAATCGAACAATCGTATCTGTTTGTGCACAAATATGCAAGTTTTTTTGCTGATTTTTACCCTGGGGTTTCACCCCTTAAAACTCATTTGCGACCCCCCTTTCTATACCAATTCTTGTTCGTCTTGATGAGTACTATCATCCCTCCAAGTTTGTACTAGACCTTTTGAGACACCCTCCTACCTCTTAAAGATATGATAAAGCACCCTTCTGGACGAACAATAGCATCAAACATCCTAAAAACAGAACAAGCCAGACAACTGGCATCTATACAATGAAATCCTGTTCACGAACCCTCTCAAAATCAGAACTGACCAAAATATAAACAATAATACCTAAATGACAATAATCTCAGTAATATAAAAATTGTAATGAGTAAAACCAATAAGTATCATCTGATCAAAATGAATATTGGCAGGATTGCGACAGCTTTCCACCGTGTGTTGCCTCTTTGGCGACGGGTCGGCTTTGCCTTATATACTCGTATATATTTTTCTTTTTTTCTCTCTTTTATCTTCCTTTTCCCTTTTTTTTAAACCTTGGGGTTCACTTTTCTGCAGATTGTTAAAACTGCATCGTTCATTAAGCAATTGTGCTAATCAAAAATGAGTTATTTCTTATTTAGGATAACCCCTACAATTTTATAGGGGAGGATCCCCAGATCCTAATAACATCGTCTAAACATTTTGTACTCTTAAAAGGCAATTAAAGGAGTGTGCATAAATACAGTTCTATAAGGGTATTTGGAGAAATCTTTATAAAAATACATTTTGTCTGTTTGAGTCCAAAGGTAGATGTTCCACAAAAAGTGCCCTCCCCTTAGAGCCCTGCTGGATATATAACCACCTGGTAAAACCACAATTAGTTGGCATACCTTAATGAATTTTTCCACTCTTTGTTCACACAGCTCGGGCTGAGTTTTCATAAGAGAAATTTGATGATGCGTAATAATGTAGCTTAAAAACTACTCCTTTCTTATAATATATCTGACAAAGTAAATTAGTTGTTGACTGTTGGCACTCTCTTACATCATCACTTGACATAGAGACTAGTGATACCCCCGAATTTTATACCTATATATTAGGGCTGCTCTTCATCTTCATACACTTGGCGAAGGTTGGCGTAGGAACAATATTCGAAAAAGTAACTCATATATTTGTACCACAAGCTCTCTGCGCATATAAAAGTTTGTTTGTTATTAGGCTTTAAAGTGGTTATATCCACTAGGTGTGGTCGCCCCCCCCAAAAAAAAATCAAACCATTTAGATTTCTTTAAACGTGTAGATATTTATTGATAACCCTCAACTAAGAGATCTATTACCCTACTATCGCTCACCCTCATAGTTAAGTCTAAATTATATGGAAGCTGAAATTCCCCCACATGCAGTGCAGTTTAAAAGTCAACATTTAGGAACCAGGAACCAGGAACAAAGTTCTACATTTTATATCAATATTAATCGGCAGACCTCTAAATTGAAATATCTCCCTGTAAATTGCCCATTAAACCCTCAATTACTCTGCATTATGCTCGAAAAGCAACAAACACATTCTTGATATTATTCTATTTATCATCTTTTATTTACTTGTATATTTCCCTTAAAACTTTTAAAACAAAAACTATAAAATTGAATTAAGTAAAAAAGTGTAAATTTTATTCAAAATGGCAACCTTTATCTCAAAAATCGTCATTTCAAACAATGTTAATATTTCATATTTGTTTTAAATGTAACAATGATGGACAATGTGGGCAACAAATTGAGCAAAATGGTGGATGTTTTTTATAACAAAGGTTTCGTCGTTTTCTTCTACACTTTCAAGAGCGAAGCGTAAACCAAGATTCTCACCCGAAACTCCTTCTCCTCTTGAAGTTAGAAATATTTTCAAGGAGACTTTCTGCAGTTGTCTAAGAAGAACATTATAGGATAAAAAAATTACACATTTTGTACGGTTCATATCTTATCGTGCTTATATTCTTTCAGGGGGCTTAGAAGAGTCTGACAAATTCGAGGATCTCTCTCAAGTTTCAACGACTGGGACTTGTTCCTCGATCTACAGATTTTTCATGTCCTCGGAAGGGAATTGTTCCATCGAGGGGCTAGGAGAGAAAAGGCGACATACCCCGAAGTTGGGCATCCCTCCCCCGAAAGTAAGTATTCAAGACGTTTTTCTTTCTTGCTCTAATCATTTTTTATTATTCATAACTTAAATCGTGTTTATATTCTTTCAGGGGCTTAGAAGAGGCTGAGAAATTCGAGGATATCTCTCAGGTTCAATGACTGGGACTTGTTCCTCGATCTACAGATTTTTCATGTCCTCGGAAGGGGATATTTCCATTGAGGGGCTTGGAGAGAAAAGGTGACAAAGACCCTTAAGTTGGATATCCTTTCCTTGAAAGGAAGTATTCAAAACATTTTCTCGATTGCGTTAACCATTTTATACGGTTCAAATCTTATATCTTATCTCTTATAATCTTATCAAATCTTCTAATCTTATATATATATTCTTTCAGGGGGCTTAATGAGAAGATGCTTGGAAATTCGAGGATATCTCTCAGATTCAACGATGACTTGTTCCTCTATCTACAGATTTCTCATGTCCTCATTTTATTATTTTTACAAGAAACATTTGTTGTTTTTAAAAAGACTGGTGAAGAAAATTAAACACCTTATTATTTTCATCAGGATCTTAAGTTTTCTTTTGTAACATCGCTTCTAGTTGTTTTTATAGCTGTTATGCATTTTATACATGCGACTTTAACTTGTGATCCCATTTACCACTTTTTAATGGCTGTATGTTTTAGTATTTTAAATGTTTAATAGACTCGAAATTACAATTTATTTATTTGTAAGACTTCGGTACGTAAATTATTAACACCATTAATCGATTGTAAAACTTATCAATTTTATTCACGTTTATTTACTCGTAGAATATTCAATAAATGTTTTTAATTTTTAAATATTTACTTGAATTTTTTCTGTGACTTTTTATAAGTTTTTGGGGAATAGATTTATTTCCGTTTAAAATTTTAAGATGGCGACACTGCAATTTTTCAAGTCTTCAAATGTTTTGATATTTGGACTGAAATAATAAAATATTCATCTAAAAAGATTTTTAAAATATTTAAAAATCGATTTAATAAAATCTTTCGAGCTTTTAAAATATGTTCAAACGTTAAAAAATTATAGTAAATATTAATTAAACTCTAAACGTTTCACCCGAAAACTTCGCCGGACGGAAAGGACGGAACGGACGAAACGTTTAGAGTTTTAATTAAATATATTAAATAATTTTTTAACGTTTGACCACAGCTTAAAAGCTTGAAAGATTTTATTAAATGTTATGGAAACCGGCTGTGAAAACTTCTCTTCGTTAAAAATTGATTTGTTTTAAATTATGTTCATTTAATTTTTTAAAAAGTTTATTTGTGTAATGCTGATCCAAACAAATACATTTTAAGGGTTTAAATTATGGTTCAAGTTTATGTCCATTAATAAATTTGTCATTTGTCATTTAGTAAGAAAAATAATATAATTTTTTTAAGACTTAACCTTTTAAGTAGAAAATGACCATTTTTGTTCAATATATTCGCATTTTTGAATATTTAAATATGCAATACAAATCCTTGAAATCAAATAAAGAGAACCAGGGGGTTTCAGAAAAAATTGACAAGGGAGGCACGAAAAAAGTTTTTTATTTAAATTTAAAAAAGATAAATCTTTACCAATAAAATCCAAATACCATTCATTCATTCACTGACACACACTCATCACGAAATCTCCAAAACTGCCGGACCGATAGGCTTGAAATTTGACAGAGACCTTCCTCTCAGCCATTTAGACGCGCACTAAGAAACGATTTTAAAATCGAACGACTCCTTCCCTGCTTTTCGGCGCTTTTTCGACTCCGTTTTACCGATTGAAATAACATTGTGCATTGTTGAATTGAAATGCATAAATTGCAGTGTTTACTTCTCTATCTTGAAGCGTCGTTTTGCCTCACTTGAATAAATATTACTTCAAAACATTTTATAATTTACAAATAAATTTAAGAAAAACAATGTGAATATCTGATTTAAATATTATAACAGCTATCAAAAAACCGAAATAGTAAATTAAAATAATTAATTTACTTTCTTTAATATTTTAATTTCTCAAAAATAAATATATTTATGGAATAGTAAGAATTTAAAAGTTTCCTAGTAGTCCAGTAACTTTATACATCACCGCATGCGTCAAATCCGGTAGTTCTGATTTTTTGAAGACTTGGGGCCATATTCAGATCTTCGCCGACGGCGAAAAAGTTCAGCTAAATAGTTGAGGCGATTTCGAAATATCTATTTCGCCTTGAACTTTTTCACCGTATTCAGATCTTCTTCCGAAAGACGCGGAAATCTCGGAGATTCAGCTCATTGGTTAGTTGTGTTGGTGACGTGGCGTGACGTATAAACGCTCAGCAACCAATAAAATCCGTCAGTAAAAAGGCGGGAAAACGTCACTGATGTATGCACATGCTCCCAAAAGTGTAAACAAACTCAATCTGCACTGCAAGTCGCTTGTTTGTGTTTGAGTGAACTAGAAACCGAGCTGAAGCTTTTAGCTGAGCGCACCTATTAAAGAGTTGATAAAAACAATAAAAGAAAAAGAAAATATTGGATCTTTTTTTATTTCTACCAGCTTTGCACCTTTATAAGGAGCATAACCAAGTAATTCTTGTAACTCATAACAGTAATGCTTCATTTCCCAAATTTAATTCGAAGTATGCTTTGGGAATTCATTCTTGCATGATTTTGAAAGAATGGTTATAAAAAAGAGATAGTAGCAGGGGTAGAAAACAAAAATTCAATAGAAAAAAAAGTAAGTTATTTTATAAAGTATGACTACATGGAAATATCTTTTCATCAAAGGAATTATTCATTAAATTCAATATAATACAAGATGTTAGGAAGTAGGAACTATAATTCATAATTCTGGCTGAAAGAGTTAGTATATTACTCACCTTATGGTGCAGTAAACTTATCCTTATAATTATCATTTTCCAATTTCAGCTGGACTTTTAAAATCTATAAAACTGAAACTTTGCAAGCTTATAAAACAAAATAAATGAGTACTTACACAATTTTCATTTCTACACAATATTTGAAAGTTCTCTTTTTATTCTTACAATAGATTCAATAAAAGTTGAGGAATTTTGTAATAAATATATTTTGTAATTTCCGCTCAATGGAGCAAATTTTGTTTTTTACAGTTAAATGTGTGAACTAATTGCAGTTACTCTGTATTAAATTGATATTTATTAGTACAACATGTAAGAAAGAGTGAGGCAGATTTTACAAACAAATTTTTATTACTCCAGTTAGAAAAAAGTGTAATTTGTAAGTATAATAATTTCAAAGTATATTACATGAACTAAATCTTAAAAATATAAAAACTCCTCTAATCACAAAAATATTATTTATTATCAACAAAAAAAGTAAGCACTACACCAATTTGTTCAAACATTTATACAACTCTTTTCTCAATAATGATTCGATTTGATTAATTATGGATTGTCACTGTTCACAGGAGGAAATTTTTTTCATAATTTATCAAATACAATAAAACATTAAATACAATACCTCAAAACAATTTAAATGAATAATTGATTAATTTCCATTACTATTTATCAAATAGTTATTTTTTAAAAGATAACTTTCAGTAGAAGTTTAATCCTTTTAAACTTTTATAATTTGCACTTTTCAATACTTCTTTCTGGATTCACAGAGAACAGCATTTTAGTTGAACTGAAAAAAATTTTTTTAGCATGTAAACATAAAATGAAAATATTAATTACTTACAAGAAAAATTTATTTAACAGCATAATGGATTATTATTTAATTATAGTATTTTTAAATGTTTATATTCGCATTCAATGATTTTTATCTTGGTGTAATCTTAATTTAATTAATACTCTCTTAAAATAATAAAAAAAACTTTTTGCGGAAAGAAGCTAGTTTAATAGAAAGAATAATAATTATTTAAATATAAGATATTCCAATTTAAAAAATGCTATAAACTGTACATAAAAAAACAATCAAGAATTACGAGTAATAACTAATGTATTCTGTGCAAAAATAATATCTTTCATAAAAATAAGACACAAACTATTTCTTTTTTATTACAACTGATATAAACATTAAAATATATATATTTTAAGGCTTTCATTTATAACTTTCTCTGAATAAAAAAAAAGTACTGAACACATCCACCTTCTAGATTCAAATCTTGAATTCGACCTCCTCTAGTCTATTCAGAATTCTTAATCTTAAAATATAACAATTCAAAAAGAAATTTGCAATGTTGATTCGTTTAACATTAAAAATTTTATAAATTATTCAATTTTATACTAAATGAACATTTTTTATCATTAATTTTTGAAGCAACTTTTCTAATATTTGATACCAAAACAAACTTAGCGAAATTTTAACGGAACATCTAACCGAATTGATCCGAAATATTGACTACACAAACATTTACGAATTCTGAAAGATTCCATAATGAGAAAATTAAATAAAAATACAATTCACATACCTCAATAAATTTTTCTTTGCTATCGGGCTTATTTTGAAGCAGGGCAAGAAGTGTTGGTTTGACATGGTCTACTCTTATCCCAGCTGTTATATTTTTCTTCTGTGCTCTCTCATTCTTGTTATTAAGTTATCAATTATTTTGATGTATTAATCCATACTAAAATCCTACTAATCAAAGCATGCAAAGTTCATAAAAGATGGACGCCAAATTTTTGTTACGAAGTACAACCGAATGAAGAATGTAAACAAACTGTTTCCAAGGTTTCAGAGTGGTTTCAGCCAATGAGTGAAGAGAAAGTCAGTAATTTCGCCGTCGGCGATTTCGAAAAAGTGAGTCGAGAAAAGTCAAACTTTCAAAAGTCAAAATACCATTTCAACTATTTAGCTGAACTTTTTCGCCGTCGGCGAAGATCTGAATATGGCCCTTGTTTATGATGTTGGCCTAATGAATAATCCAAGTTTTAGACCTCGAGCGCCGAACGCAACTTTGTCAAAAATCGAAAAAACCGCCGAAAAATCGAGTTTTTTTCAAATTTTTGTAATTATAACCCTAAAGAACTAGTTTTTGAAAAAACTTTCTTATTACAAAGTTAAAGAAAACAAAATTTCCTACAAAATGCACTGTTCAACTTTGATTTTCTGAAGAGTGGTTTTGAAGCTAGAGCGCGCTGAAAAACATCGATTTTTTTTGCCTTTCCGCAAAAGAAAGGAAAACGCGCACTTCTACCCTCTACAAAATGAAAACTATTCATGTTATCAACAAAAATTTTAAACCACGTGAAAGAGCATTTAATTTTCTATAAATAACGTGCTTTACATTGTTATTTTTTTTAGAAGGGGGGAGGGAGGGAAGCAAAGATCGATAATAAAACTCTCGCGCCTCGCAGACCAAACGGACTTACGCGGTTGTTAATCTGCAATCTGCGCTTTATTTCCGGTATATTACCAATCAAATGGTTTGTTTTGGATTCATTGATGACTAAGCATGCTTAAAATAATAAATTTTTAATTTTATTTATGAAATATTGGGTGTTTTAGGCGGAATTTCGATCAATATTTTAAATTCATATTTTAAATTATGAGGATGTTTTAAGGAACGATTTTATATGTTTTTTGCATCGCTAAATCCGAATTTTAAGTTTATTTTCATTTTCAAAGTCATCTTCACATCAAAACTTGCAAAAAATCTCAAATTTTTGCTCTTTTGTTAGGTTTTTCATCGATTTTTGAAAAAAATATTCATTTTATGAAACATACCATGCAACCAAATTAAAGTACGTAAAATTTCCTATCAGGTGCACTGGTTTATTTTTATCTTGCGATGAGCGGTGTACGTTTTATAGCGTTTTGAAAAAAGCAAGTTTCCTGTTTATGTGTAAAGTCAGGAAACAGCAATAATTTAGCGAGCTCTAGCATCAGTACCTTTCATCATAAAATAAAAGTTAAATAGTGCATTTTGTAGGAAATTAAATGTAATTTCATGTGGTATAAACTATTTGTAGGTTACTTGTATTTATGTAGAGCTGTAGTGGGGTAAATCGAGGGTTCACCACTTTTTTGTAGAAAAACAAAAAAATCGCTACCATTCAAAACGCTATAAAACGTACACCGCTCATCGCAAGATAAAAATAAACCATTGCATCTGATAGGAAATTTTACGTACTTTAATTTGGTTGCATGGTATGTTTCATAAAATGAATATTTTCTTCGAAAATCGATGAAAAACCTAACAAAAGAGCAAAAATTTGAGAATTTTTGCAATTTTTGATGTGAAGATGACTTTGAAAATGAAAATAAACTTAAAATTCGGATTTAGCAATGCAAAAAACATATAAAATCATTCCTTAAAACACCCTCATAATTTAAAATATGAGTTTAAAATATTGATCGAAATTCCGCCTAAAACACCCAATATTTCATAAATAAAATTAAAAATTTATTATTTTAAGCATGCTTAGTCATCAATGAATCCAAAACAAACCATTTGATTGGTAATATACCGGAAATAAAGCGCAGATTGCAGATTAACAACCGCGTAAGTCCGTTTGGTCTGCGAGGCGCCAGAGTTTTATTATCGATCTTTGCTTCCCTCCCTCCCCCCTTCTAAAAAAAATAACAATGTAAAGCACGTTATTTATAGAAAATTAAATGCTCTTTCACGTGGTTTAAAATTTTTGTTGATAACATGAATAGTTTTCATTTTGTAGAGGGTAGAAGTGCGCGTTTTCCTTTTTTTTGCGGAAAGGCAAAAAAATCGATGTTTTTCAGCGCGCTCTAGCTTCAAAACCACTCTTCAGAAAATCAAAGTTGAATAGTGCATTTTGTAGGAAATTTTGTTTTCTTTAACTTTGTAATAAGAAAGTTTTTTCAAAAACTAGTTCTTTAGGGTTATAATTACAAAAATTTGAAAAAAACTCGATTTTTCGGCGGTTTTTTCGATTTTTGACAAAGTTGCGTTCGGCGCTCGAGGTCTAAAACTTGGATTATTCATTAGGCCAACATCATAAACAAGTCTGCAAAAAATCAGAACTACCGGATTTGACGCATACGACCCCATGCTTTCAGGCGACAAAGTTACTGGACTATTAATAGGAAACAGAGCTAAAATTTCATTGTTTCATAGGGCATGGTTTACTAGATTTTTGTAGCAACTAACAATCTGTTTTTACTTTTTCAGAGAATCTTTTAAAGAAGTTGGTTTTATTAATAAGAAGACAGGCTTACTTGATAACTTTTAATCTAGGGATTTTTGAAATCTATTTATTTTGAAATACTAGGGAGCTACCGCCCCCTGCTCGCTATCGCTCGCCAACCCCGTTAACTGCTGACGCAGGACCTTTTAGATTGCTTCGCAATTATTACAATACCAAGATCACTGAACTTAATTCACTTTTTAAAACATAAATAAAAACAATAATTAGAAGAAGAAACATCAAACAACTTTTCAAATATACGTCATAGGTAATTTCCATAAATAGCACTCTCTTAAAAGTTAGAATATTTATCAACTCTTGATTAATATTCATAATTTAATCAAAATGTTTTTCTAACACGTCTATTAATATAAATATTGTTATTTAATATTCTGAAAAAAAACTTACACTAATTAATCTTTTAAATTCTATCTTATACCTAGTAACTCGTCAGTACACCTAGTGTTAAATAAGTATTATTTTGTTTCAACCCAGACTTTTTAAACAATACCTTTTAAACCATTGGAAATAAGTAGAGAAAAAACCTACATGACACTTAATGTTTACAAACAATTTCATTTATCAGAACAAAAATTGTTACAATTAAGACAAAATGTGTGATATTCTACTATGAAAAAGCATGTATGTAAGTTTTTATAATACTTTTATCTGTTTTTGAAATATATTTAATTTGGAAAGTAGGTACAGCTTTCGTCTACGGGTACGGCGACATTTAAAAGTCGCCAATAGTGATTAACGTTTAAATCCGGCAACCCTAGTCAATTGCAACCCTAAAGTTTTAGTTTCAACGTAATAGAAATCCTAGTAAATTTTTAAGTCTAGTGAACAGTGTCCTATGAGTTATTTCATAAATATTTTTAATTTAAAGGAAAAAATAATGAATTAAAGGAAAATAAACGCTTGAAAATAAACTATTTGATTTTATTTTGGTGTTTTCTTAGCCGATAAAGCTTTTAAATGGACATTTATCGAGTTTTTCCAATTAAAAGTATAAAATTTTGTGGTTTAATTTATTTATTTGTGTATTTTTACTATTTTTGTAGACTTTTGTTGTTAAAAGAGTGGCAACAATGTAGATGCGTGAGTGAGACAAGACAAAAGTTTTTTTATTATGTTTAAAAATTCAAAGAAAGAAGTATTGTAAGTTGGTAAGTTTCTCAATGTAAATAGTCCCGAATCTGTCATTAAAATGTGTTTTGAACGTCTACTCTTGCATCGTATGTTTCGTCAGCCTAAGTACATCAACAAAATTCAGTACGGCCCATTAATTTAGAAGAAACGAAACAAAACGATCGTGTTTGAGAACTGGTCCGTTCTCAAACTTGCATGAGAAATAATAGTGTTTTATTTCTGAATTTTTAATATTCCTGTCTTATAATTGTGATAATTAGTGATATCATTTGTTTTTTTCTAGTAGTTTTAATATCTATTTTGATTTTTTAGTTCCTATAAATTTGTGATTTTCTGTATTTTATTTCTGTGATTTTATTTGTATTTTTAAATGGTTGTTTTTGCATAAATTTAGATTTTTCTTCGTATTTGTTTTCTAGTTTCATTTTCATGTACAGAAATCGCTAGGTTCACTTGGCGCCCTTTAAAGGCGCCAAGTGAACTTGGTGACTTTCAAATGTCGCCGTACCCGTAGACGAAAGCTGTTCCGGAAAGTACTTTAAAGTACATTTTTAAAACGTGAAAGGAATTCGTTTCATCATAAAATATGGCGTCAGTTGGTTGTTGTGATTGGATGATAATAAGTTGTTTGATAGTTGTTTGCTTAGTAACTGCGACCTTATCCGTGATCTAAAAAAATGGAAATATTTTAAAATCGAGAATTTTTTTAGAAATTCTAAAGGCACTTTGCACATCCTCAAAAGAATCCGGACAGTTTGATACCAAATATGTGTTATACGGATCAGTAATTAACGGGGTTATTCACTGTTCATGCGATCATACGATGCGATTTCCATGCGATCGTATGATGTGATGCGATCGCATGCTACCAAAGGCTCATTCTGTGGTCTCAATCGTGCGAGGCGTGGCTTCAGATCGTTCACTTATTGGTCAACTTCTCTTGTTGATTTTAAATACTTTTAACCAATCACGGTACTTTTTTTTGGGATCCGGCCGTTTTTATTTAAAGAAAGCGAAGCAGATTGTTGTTATTTTGTTTATTTACACGTGTTTCTGGAGCTGCATTAAATTGCTTTGATTTTTGTAAAAGGTTAAGATTAATGAGTAGAACTTTCTTCCAATTAATTTTAGCTGACCAAAACTGATTATATTACTCTAGTTCTTTTAAAACACATGAACTCACAAGTATAATAGTGGACATTTTTAAGTGTTTTTATAGCTGCATTAATAAGATTGGGGATGGTTGAAGGAAATATTTTAAAAAAGTTCATCGACGTATAATTATCAGTTTTTGTATTTCATTTATTTTATTGATTTATTCGTAGTTGAAAATGGATTGAAAATAGTTTCCCGAATGTGGTTGGTCAAACCAAATAAACTTTTAAATGAAGAGAACCGTTTTACAATTCAAGAATGTGCTGGGATTTAAAAATAAATAAAAATTTACTTCGTAGAGAGAAATTATAAAAATAAAATCAATCACGTAGCTGCTCGCTTGCAGGCGAAATCCATCAAAACAGAAAAAACCCTTCAAAAAACAAAAAAAAAAGACTCATAGCTTTACACATGTAATAAATTTGTTTTTTATTGAACGGTTTTTGCATTGAATGTTCTTTTTGTATATTCAAACAGAACATATTTACGAGAAAAAGAATTCAATAAAACAAAAAACAAGCTGAGAGAAGCGCGCGCCCAAAGAAAAAAGAATAAAGCAAGTCAAGGGAAGATAGTTTCTCTCAAATCCCACATTTATTTAATATCTAATTTTTTTATATTTGACTGCTTCTAAACTAGCCATTTTCCTACTTATTATACTATTCAATTATATTATATTTTAAATTCCATTTTAAAATTTCAATATTTTCTACTCAATATTAATCTACTTAAATAAGTTTCTTTACCATGGAAGAAATATAGGCACATCTCTAAAATTTAAAAGTTTCAATAAAATAAAAAACTTCAACCTGATACTTGATTGAGTTTTAAATAAAATCAAATAGGTATTTGGCATAATATTGCTGAACTCAATACATTTCACAATTAACACAGTGAAATTTTACCTTTTTCCACTTGCATCCTTTCCAAAGTTTCCTTGTATGTGTTACAATTTTAATTCCTAAATAAACCAAGGAAAATAAAACAAAACTTAATTCTTTAGAAGCAACAAATTGCTAACTTACAACTTACCTTACTTCTGTCAAAAAACAAGGAACTTTAAAATAAACTATAAAATATAATGTTCATGTTGATATGGTATGAACCATAGCCTGATTAACATTGATATTAGTAGAATTTCTCATTTTTTAAATTTCCTATTTTTTAAATACAAAAGAAATTCAACAGTACCTAGAACTGATATACAAAAAAAACATGAGTATCTTGCAATGACTTTTTAATTTAACCTGGTCTCAAAATTAATTTAATTATGACTTCAAAACTGCAATCCATAAATTTTTAGAGCACTAGCTAGATACTTAAAATATTTTTATTAGGTATTTTTTCAGATACAAGAATAACAGCAATAGACAATTTCTTATGCTTTATTTGTAAACAAACATCCATATAATTTTTCAGTTTAAGAAGGGAATTGACCTTCTAGATCAGAACTGCACAACTTTAAAAGTAGCGAGGGCTTAAAAATTATTCTGGGTAGGTCATATATGGACAAAATATCAATCAAAACTGTAAATTTTTAACTCATGACATTCATAAATATTATAAACAAATTGATAAAAGATAAATATGATCCCATATGTTTAAATCAATACAAACTTTTTTCAAAGATTAACCTCACAGTAGAAAGAGAAGATTTTATGGGCAAAATTATTCTTATGAACCTTCCAAAAATACAAAGAAGGAGTTAGATGAATCACGAGAGTTTAAAAGCAAAATTATATCAAGTTAAATTTAAAATCCAAGATTACATGCATTGATAAATAAAAAAGCTAACTAAATACCTTATTTTCAATCATCTACAATATGAAAGAGTAATAAATATTTAAAAATATGAACAATAGCTTAACATAAGAAGACTTTGAACATAAATGAACACAAAGCATTTTATAAATAAAACTTTAATCTACATACATATCAAGTAGAGAATTCATAGAACTTTATAAAATGAGAACAGCTGACAATTAAATATACCTCAAGAACTGTTAACTGAAGGAGAGGAAGAGACTAGTAACAGATCAACACAGAACAACAACTGCATGTCACTCAAATGAACTTGACCAAAAAAACCTCATTATTCAGGCCTTATTTATCTCCACAAGTCACTTGCCTCTAGTGAAAGGCCCTTTTTATCTCAGTCAACTCTTCAATCTAGAATTATTAAAAATTGAATGATTAGTTATAATGTTAGGAATATTTGTGCAAGTCTTGAGTTTAGATGTAGCATAAAAGTAAACATTTTTGTCTCATTAGACTGCTAGATGTAATTATGAAATATTAATTCAAAAGAGGCTATTATTTCAATGTTTACCTAATGACAAAGTCAGTCTGTTGATACAAATGAAATATGCATACTAAAATGAGCTTTAGAGCTTTATAACAATGATTAAATACTGGTTAAAGTTATCCATGTCCCAAAGAAATATATAAAACTAAGTAAAACGTTTTTCTCATACTCAGAATTAATTTACCATTTCCCCTACACTGGTAGGTATGCAAGAAAACTTATTGCAGAAATCCAAAATATCAACAAACAAATAGTTTGTGACTTTTCAATCATGAGAATGACCAAAAAAACTATTGTCATTTAAAAAAATCTGAGTCTACTGATTTGCCATACTTTCAAATAATGCACAATTAAAGTTTGCAATTGGAAATTGTTTATAATGTTGTTTATCTTGTTTCTTTTAGTCAACAGCAATCTGATATTTTTTGTAATTTGATTTTAAAATGAGTAGGTGTACCTTGTTCCAAAAATTATTAGTTTAAAATTAATTAAAAGTTATTAGTCAAAAATTTATAGAGGGGTATTTGGAATTTGGAGGGATATGGGGTAAATTTAGTACATTTCCACTGTCAAAATAGGATATTTTCTGGCTTGCTGAACTACTGCTTAATTACATGATGTATTTTTCTGCAATTATTTATGTTAGTAATACATATGTTAGTGCATATTATTAATGAGTGTGAACCACTTTTTAGGTAAAACATTATGCTACACTGATCATTTAATTTAAGCTATACTAGACTCCATTTTAATTACAATGGTAAAGTAAATAAAAATTCATAAAACACTTGTTAATTTACAGTATCTATGGTAGTATAAAAAAAGGTCTTCATGAGAAAAAAAGTATTAAAGTCTAATTTATATTTATGAATGGTGGAAAATGGGAAGGGTTTCAAATATTTAGAATGGTATAAACGCTTGCATAACATTGAAACAACACTACTAGCTGATTTCAGATTATTATTTGATTAAGATTAATTACAAAAAATAGAAAACCAAAATAAAAACAAAACAACTACAGTGAAAATAATCATATGTTACTCATTCATAACTTTAGGTCTACAAAGTAAGTAAACATCACGATGGATATAAAATTTAAAAACATAAATAGAAAATCAATCTTAAAGCTGTATGCTAAAGATATATAACTTATCTGATCACTTACAAATTGAGGGAGTTAGCAACTATAAACGTTTAAAAATTTTGTTAAGTAATCATACGTTTCATCACTTTCGTTTTATGAAAATGAAACATTTCTTTTACGCTCTTATTCATAATAGTGCTATAAGATTAACTGATAATGTTTTTGGTAAGAAATTATTAAGTTATTTGTATTTTGTAACACGATGATTGTGCAAGTTTTGTTTTCAACACCAACATCTATATTGTATTAGCAATCAATGACTGACTCTTCATGCACAAATTCAGGGGAATAAGAAAGCAAATGATACACAACAGGGTTGCCGGTATTTCGGAAGGAAGGGTGAGAAATCCTAACCAATCAGATCGCGCTATTCTTTTCGCCGATAAATTGGTTTGTGCGCATGCTCGAGTTGGCGGCAGAGATTTGGCGAGAATTTGGCTTCTTTGGAGGTACTGAGTTTAAAAAACGTAATTTCAACCGAAATGATGTGCAGCCGTGGCTCAGTGGGCAGGACGCATGGTTGCTGTACCAGTGGTCGTGGGTTCGAATCCTAGTAGACGCTTGTTTTATTTTACCAAATTGATACTTGATTTAAAGATTTTAGATTTTGTTTAATTAATTATTATAATTTTTGTACTTGATTTAAAGAATTTAGATTTTATTTAATTAATTATTTCCATTAGATTTGAAGATTTTGAGAAAAGTTTTGTAGTTATAATGTGAATATTTTAAAATTTGATATTATTTAATTTAATTAAAGAATTTAGTATTAATAAATTAAATGAAAATTTGTTAGAATTTTTTATTATATTTAAAAATTTTGAGAGTTTTGTGTAGTTATAATGTTAGTGAATAAATTTTGATGTCCTGATGTTCATAATTTTAAATATTTTAATATATTAGGGATCGTTTTACAATAGTTTCCTGTGAAACTATTGTATACTATTTCCATCGGGTCCAGAACTGTTTTTTGAAAAACAACTAACCAAGTCAACCAAAGTATACAGCACAGTTTGATACCTAAGAGAACGTCGCCAAGTTAGCGATTCCTTATAACTATTGGAAAGCTATAGTAAACCTAAACTGCGTCATGCGCCACGTAATCGGAATAACGCTCTGCGATTGGTTAGGATTCTTCTCCCTTCCTTCTGTATTAACGTCTAGTACACAACAGAGAATATAATAATGGGATAGAGGGTTAATCTTACCTTTTCGGCACATTCCTTGTGCAGCTATAGGCCTGGCGCACTCGGATATTTTCCAGGAATTCGCCTATATTTTAGGCCTAGCGTCTTGTCTAAACTGAGAAGACAGCCGCCATTATTTTCATCATCCGAGGCGGCAAATTTCTCCAACCAATCAGAGAGCCATGCGATTTTCGCATTGCTCAGACGGCTGCTAAAAAGCTCTCGTCTGGGTCAGCTCGCATGGAGACATCATACGCATCGCACGGAGCCCCAGAGAATACCGTTTTAGGCCATACGATCGCATCAACTATCCATACGATCGCATGATTGTCCCATGCGATCGCATGAAGTGTGCAGTGAATAAGGCCGTAAAAAGCCTTTCTCTGGAAACCGTTCACCAAAAACTTTTTTTTAGAATAGAGAGATAATTTTTGCAGAAATTTAAAAGGATAGCGGGAATACGGGTAATATTCCATAATCGAGGTTTTCGCCAAACTTGGCGAGATCGGATTTCAAGCGTGGCGAAAAGTGCGCCAAGCTCCAAACATCTACCAGCAGGACTATTCCTATATTACGGCAACCTTAGTATTTATAATAGGTGAAATAGTGATCGCTTTTTATGACTTGAAAATATTGAAATAATACTAGTGGCGGCTTTTTTTCACTTCAAAATATTTGAATATTAAAATATTGGAAAAAGTTAAAGGTTAATAATAATAATAATAACGAATTAATAAACTTTAATATTAATAATAATAATAAATTAATGAACAAAAAAATAATAATTTTTTAAAATAAAGTTTTTTAATTTGTGATTAATTACGTTTTGGTTAATTGGCAACATCATAATAGCCTCCGCATTTTGCAATGATTTTAAATTCATGAAATGATCGTTTTAAAGTAAGTGGTAAGTTTTTTCTTAAATATGTAGACATTTTAAATTTAACATATTTTCTACTTTAAGATACTCGAAATTTAAAATTTTTGACTAAAGTAATTTTATAATTGAAAATATCAAGCATTAAATAAGGATAAAAAAAATACTTAAATGGAAAAAGTTGAAAATGCTTACTTCTCTTTAGCAATTTTGAATATGGAACTTTTAAACTCAAGACTATTTAATAAAAACATTTGTATTTGTTTTTTTAGTCATTTTCTTTTGTGATTTGTTTTGTATCAAATTTTATTTTAAATTTTATGTTGTTCAATTCCGTTAGAGTCCCCGCTAAATATCGCGGCTTAATCCTAGTATCCGTAACCAATTGGATTTGGCGATGTTTGGCGACATTTGAGAGGGCGATAAGATTTAAATCTGATACCAAAATAAAATGTTTGAAAACATTGAGTACCCATGTAGGTTTTGTCTCTTATTTTTTTAAAAGCTTAAAAGGTATTGTTTAAAAAGGTATTTTTTAAAAATATGGATTTTATAAAGATTTTATTACGAAGTTAATCTAAAGGATTACGGAACTAATGCAATTCATAAATTTAAATTTAACAAATGCTTGTATAAAATAATTCAAATTTTTGGTATTCTACAAAATACTGGAAATTTGACATTTACAAAAATTTGACTAGTAACTTAATCTTGATAAAAAAAAAAGCTTTTAAAAACACAGGCACGTTTAACGCATCATCGGGAAAATTCAAATAACCAAATTCAAAGTGGAAGCAGGATGCATTTTTATTACCTAAGATAGCTAAGGGTAAGTTATATTGATAATATTTTTTTTTAAATTTGAATTTAATAAAATTTATCTGTTTTGTTTCAAAAAAGTTGTTATTTATTGAGACACTGATTTAAAATGTTTAGGAGCAAGTACCTGATGTTTTTTTTAAAGATTTCATGTGATAATTTGTACTTAAACTTTCATTTCTTATTTTCTTTGTTATTTTTAAATTACTTTCGTTAAAGACTAATTTTTTGTATGTTGATAATTGAGTCAACAAAGTTACGTATACTAAATTTGTGAGGCTCTCGCTTTTACTTGATTTTATAGCTCTAATATCGGTAAAATCCTAGTATACATAACCGGCTTGGCATTTTTTATGCCTATTAAAATTTACTAATGCTTGAATTTCAAGTTTACTTATTCGTATAAGATTTATATTATTTTTTCATTATATTTTTACATTTTCGACATGGTATTTTTCAATGTTTTTGCCCACGCCAATTAGCGGCCATTTTGATTGTGACGATTATGAAAAAGTCGCCAACTTTTAAACAATTGGCGACTTTTTCAAAATCGCGCCAAGCCGGTTACGTATACTAGGATTTTACCAATATCGCCCATCTCTTTTGAACACCAAAAAGTATAAATATTGCTAAATAATTTTAAATTCATGGTTAATATATTTAATTAGATGTTAACTGTTCAGTTTATTATTCAGATTATTATTAAACCGGTGACTATAGTAGCCAAGAAAAGCCCAGATCCGCCATTTTAAAAATGGCGGATATTTTTTCTTTGATTTGATCGATTTGGAGCTTGGCGCGATTTCCGCCACGCTTGAGATCCGATCTCGCCAAGTTTGGCGAAAACCTCGAATACGGAATATTAGCCGGGAATACTTTATGAAAATTCCTGTTTAAGATTTTAAACACTGGATTTCAAATGACAGAGATGATTTCAAGTGGATTGTTTTTATCACATAGGAAGGATAAATGTTTAATAGACAAAAAATCGGGATGGAATGACATATCACTGTTGGGACTGGGATGAGAAAAAGGCACCGGAAATACTGGGATGAAAATTATCGGGAACACCGGGACATTAAAATTATCGGGAACACCGGGATATTAAAATTATCGGGATCACCGGGTTATGAAAAAGTACCGGGACACAGTTGGAACTAAGATGAGAAAAGGCACGGGAATACTGGGATGAAAATTATTGGGAACACCGGGATATGAAAATTATCGGGAAAAGCGGGATCTGATAGGTACCAGGAACACTGGGATATGAAAAGGTACCGGGAACACAGGGATATGAAATAGTACCGGGAACACCGGGATATGAAAAGGTGCTTGGAAAACCGGGATATGAAAATTACCGGGAACACGAGTATATGAAAAAGGCACCGGGGACACCGGGATGATTGGTGATAAGAAAAGTCGGACATATAACTTGGGAGAACTTAAAAAAAAAGGAATCTATACACTCCACCCGTGCAAGGCCGGGCAAATCAGCTAGTAAAATCCATAAAACACAATTTAAAAATATACTTATAATACTCTGAGTTTCTTTTTGTGGGCGTATATGGTGGAAAATTCAATTAAAAAATTCAAAATTTAAATTCTTTTAAATCTTGAAATAACTTTTTTTGCGCTCCATATGTTTTTACTAGAAAAGCTAAAAATCTATCAAAATTATAATGCAAATTTTAGAAATCCGAAAGCTAAGAATGTTTGCCAGAATTTAAGTTTTTCTAATGATAAAGTGTGCCTTATTCTGCTTTTTAGTAAACTGAGCAATACTTAGATGGCACCACAATAATATTTGATCCCATCTTTCTTTTCAAACTCGGCATTATGTAGAGTAGAACTTTTCTTTTATGGTTTTATAAGCAAATTTATAATCTTTTTAAGAGAAAAAAACAAATGTTCTAAACATCTTGGAATAGGATAATTTTCAGGACTTGTTTACTCCAGTTAAGATCTCGAATATCTATGTGAGAAAGGTTTATGTATTAAATTAAAAGAACTTTTATTTGCTGTTAAGATTATTTAACTTATTAATTACTTAAAGGAAATATAAAATTTTTATATAAGTTATAACAATAAAGGGTTTCAAGGAGAAGAAAAATTTTTGAAACGCATTGTTATGTTATTAGTTACCATAAATACGCTAAGCAGGAAAAACAACAAGTAAGTTATGTTGTCCGTTTCACGGCACTATAAAGACTCTAAAGGAAAAGCAGGATTTACAGGTGTGGTGTTTTTACTGCAATGAACCTGAGAAAAAGTTTGTTTTGATGATGTCTAACAAATTATTTACTACTTTAATGAAAATATTATTGAATTAAATTAATAACATTTTAAAGATTATAGTTTTAAAACTAGATTCGGAGAAAAATCATTCTTTTTACATCCCATCAAAATTATATAAAATTATAATGTGAAAAAAAGGAAATGACCAGTTTAAAAATTTTCGCATTGAATCAGATAGTAAGTGTTGAACTATTTATATTATTTTTTATGTTTTTTACTTGTAAATACCTGAGTTCATTTATTCGCGTATACCCATTACAAAAATAGTATTTATTTTAAGAACTTTATCTTTAGGGTATAAGTTTAAAATTAGGGGACCTATCCTGAAATTGATAAATGAATCCTTAAAATAAATATTCTTATTTTCTTTCGTTCGGTCAAAGGGTTTTTTTGTGTGTGTGATTACAAAGAAGATCACCTTTTAAATTAATGATATTTTTTGATATTTTCGTAACTAATCCATTGTTAAAAATTTAAAAATAAGTATTATTCGTTCTCATGGTTTACCTATCAAAATTTTAGGTTAATCCAGTTCCTGTATTTGGTCAAAGCTCAGGCCCGCAACTAGACATTTCTGTCGAGGGGGGTATTGGTTCAAAATTATTTATAAGACCCTCTCACATACATTAGGGTAAACTGCCCAGATAATGAGCGAACACGAACAGTTTACCATATAATCTTGAAAATTTAAGGAATTTAATTGCTCTGGAATGTTCTAATAAAAATTCAGTTGGGGAGAGTGTTGTACTAAGGACGGTTGTACCTTCAGCCACCGCGTTTTAAAATTCGGGAAAAAATGGAAATTTGAATTTGTGGTTGAATTTGAATGTAAACAGATGCTATCTAGTTGCTAACTTGAAATCAGCTCCTTAAAATATCATTTAAATTTATTTAATAAATTTATTGTTTTTAGATGCTCAAAGTTTTTTTTTAGTGCATCACTACATTAATATTTTTCTTCCCCTTTAATTATAATACGATAAAATGAGATATAAGTGACGAATGCCCGAGATTTTGACTTTTTATTTTTGATATTAGAAATACTCGGATCTCAATTATTTTATTTTTTATAGAATTTTGAATGCAAAAACACCTGGTGGTGTACCTTCGGACACAATAAGTGTTGTACCAACGGACACGTCTTAAGCACCGTATCGCATTTAAGAATGATGATTACCAAAAACTTAAAATTTCCACTGTAGAAGATTTGCGAAAGTTATTACCTTCAAATGCTTGCACAACTAAGTGTCGATCAAATAGTTTTTTTGGATCAGTGAAGTGATCAGATCAATCAGTATGATTGATGATACTATTACCTCTAATTTGAATCTGAAAATCCCATGTGATTTATGTATTTTTTGTAAAAAATCAAGACTTTTATCAATCAACTTCGTTTTAATGATCATTTACGATCTAAAACAGGGGTTTCCAACTTCTAAGTACTCGCGGGCCGCAACCGAAATAATAAGTCAAGTGGCGGGCCGCAAAGTAATGTGGCTCCTTTAACGATGATAATTTTGGGTGAGTCTTCAATATGAAACTTTTCCAACAAAAGAGGGATGATATAAGAATTTTTTAATCTTATACAACTCGAAGGAATACTGAATATATTTAATATTACTTAAATGAAAAGGTCTTCCTCAAAAAAATGCTTGTAAATTTTCCTTTGAGGATTGTTTCATCTAATTTTTTGATATTCCATTTTGTCCCTCCTCATGATAAAGGTTATAAAAGCCTTCATACCCCCTTGCTACGCTCAGCGGGAATTTCAGGTTTTACAAACGACCTCTCGAAACTTCAAGCTTTTAATTCTTGCACCATAGAAAACGATCGAAGCTAGTCCATAATCTGAGAGGTAAATTGGGGGGGTCGAGGGTTCTCCCCCGAAAAAATTTTGAAATTTAGTGTGCTAAAAAGTGTTTTGTAGCTACTTTTTGGAGGGTTTCCAGAGAGCTTCGCGGGCCGCACAAAATGACCCGGCGGGCTGCCAGTTGGAAACCCCTGATCTAAAACTACATTACTTAAAGAAATCTATTTCCAATTTTAAAAATGGTTGAAATTTTTTATTAAAAAGTAATACACCAATAAAAATGTTCATTTTAAGCTTTTTTCAACTAAAACTTTCCTGTCCATAGGGAGAGCACGTTCTTGTACCTATGGACACAAATTTCGTCAAGTTATTAAAACTAATTAAAAATCCAATTTTGAAGATTTTAGCTAATAAAAAATATTACCCTATTTGCTAAGGTTAGGACTGTAGGTTGAGCACTTTAAATGGTCAAAATGTGATTTTACCTGTCTTGGAAAAATCAAAACGTGATTTTTGTCCAAAGGTACAACACTCTCCCCTACAGTTGCAGAAAGACCTCATAAATGTAGGGCAATCGTTAATTCAAGTATAATCCTAGAATTTTATAGGTGATTTTTTTTTCAATTAAAACCCAACTGCGAGTGTGAATATGTTAAGAATTGACATCATGCAGTCGTGTTTTTCTGACTTAAAATTGCACGGGTTATGCTTTTTCTTGTTTTTATTCAAGTGTTTTCTTTTTTAAATAATGATAATAAACGCTACATTTTGAAAACTGGGAGAGATAACGGGATGTTCACTTGCTGGGACGGTAAACTGACATTTCCCAGTGAATGAATGGACGTTAATTTAATGGGGGGAAATATACCTACCTCGTAGACCATACTTCCATGACCTTAGCTGCCGTATTCTGTGCTACTTGATCAGCGGTTAACCACCAATCAAAGAAGAAATTGCAGACTCTGGTGGAATCCTACTTTGATTGTGATGTTTAACCGCTGGTCAAAAAGCACAGAACACAGCCGTACGAGACGTCGGTTCCAAATAAAACCCGTGAATGAACTTTTCAGGATCACCCAATCACCAATTTGCAACAATCCGTGTTAAAGCACTATCACACAAAAAAGAAAGAAACAACCACCACGCATCATCTTCACAATAAAAACTTTATTATCGTATCGCCCACCACGATCGACTGAGCGATGAGCATCGAGAGTCCGCTCAGTACTCATCTCCCTCGTCCTCGCCGCCGTCGGTGGAGTCTAGGCCGACCTCCTCGTAGTCCTTCTCGAGGGCCGCCATGTCCTCCCTGGCCTCCGAGAACTCGCCCTCCTCCATCCCTTCGCCCACGTACCAGTGGACGAAGGCGCGCTTGGCGTACATGAGGTCGAACTTGTGGTCGAGGCGCGCCCAGGCCTCGGCGATGGCCGTCGTGTTGGACAGCATGCAGACGGCACGGGGCACCCTGGCTAAGTCCCCGCCTGGGACCACTGTGGGCGGCTGGTAGTTGATGCCCACCTACGGGAAATAAGGAATTGTTACTCACCAATCGAAATGGCATGTGGTTAATGTAACACAACATTGAGGTGTTTTTGGAAGGTAATAGATAGTTTTGGTTATTTTCTATGACCAAAAGAAGAGGGCAATTTTGAGTAGCTACGCCCCTGGCAATTTTCGAGCGTTTAATTCGTAGAGGTATTGCAATGCAACTTGTATAACTCGAATATCTGATTCAAAACCGAAGATTCATCAAAGGATTTTCTTGGTTTCTTGAATTTACTGCAAGTTATATTTACTATTTTAACTCGGATATGTTTATAGTTCCTTAAGTTAAACTTTTTGTTATCCTAGTTGCTCTTTATTAAGGCAGATGGTCCAAAGTAAATCCATTTCTTATATGAGGGGAATTCAATTTGTTCCGTGGAAAGAAAAGTTCCTCTCTATATAAAAGTGTTTTTCTAATTAGTTATCATTATAAAATAACGGTGTTTTCAAGGGAGGAGAAATTTAGAAAAGTATAAAGAAATAATTGAGGTGCTTTTGCTGCTGTAAAAATGAGCTAACTCCAATGTAAAACTGTTTGAGTTAGCTCATTTCTACTGCAATCACCTTGATTATTATTTGTGTGTTTCCTTTAACTTCTAAGGAAATGTACCTCTCGTAGATGTTCCTAGAGTGTGCTCCAAACATTTCACCACTACTCTTCAATAGCACTTAGAATTTTAAAGGCTTGATAAACAGTTGTTAAGATTGAAAGAGGGAATTTGAAAGGCAAAAGGAGACTTATAGAAAGAAACCTACTAATTACATTCCATTTGAACACCATTCCGGAGAGCTCAATAACTCAATACCAAAGGGTCCCAACTACTATAAAAAAACATGGTATAAGTGGATTTTACCTTGAAACCGGTGGGACACCAGTCTACGAACTGGATGCTCCTCTTGGTCTTGATGGCTGCGATGGCGGCGTTGACGTCTTTAGGGACGACGTCCCCTCTGTAGAGCATGCAGCAGGCCATGTACTTTCCGTGGCGAGGGTCGCACTTGACCATCTGGTTGGCGGGCTCGAAGCAGGCGTTGGTGATCTCGGACACGCTCAGCTGCTCGTGGTAGGCCTTCTCCGAGGAGATCACGGGGGCGTAAGTGACCAGCGGGAAGTGGATTCTGTAGGGATTACATGGGAGAGATTAGTGTTTGTCTTTTATTTCCCCAATCGCATCTGCCGTTTGTAAATGTTACAAAATGGGTAAATGTCACTTATTTAATGTTTTTGGATAATATTGGGTAAAATCACTCCGAAGTTAGCAGGCAAGCGGCGAGCTTAAGTGAGGTTTGAGTATATGATTGCTTTGGTTTACTGTTTTATGTAAAATTATAAGTGGTAAGTGAATAATATCAATCAAAATATTTAATTTTTGTCTGACAGCACCAATGAAATATTTAAGGTGTCACATGAAATTGAACCCTCTTTAAGTGTAAGAATGGATTTGTTGCTTACTTACAACAAATGAGGAAGTCAAAGATAACCTGACAGCATTAAAAAATGTACTATGCAGCTTCTAATTTTTGGTGACAGTTTAAGCATTAGTATATATTTCTGCGTATGTCGAAAGTATATGATTTTTCAACGAAGAATAATAATAGTTAAACGCTACTTTTATGCTCTGACGTAAATGTACACTTCATGTGTCCACACGTAATAGATTATGTACGTAAATTTTTTTACCGGTATTAGAGATAGCTCACTGCTCTCAAATGGGTAAAAGTTGCTAATTATTTGGAACGTGTAATCATTACAAGTTTTGGTAAGGGGTTTGCACTAAGTTTGAACATACTATATCATCCAAGATATATTTTTACTTAAAATAAATTAATTCACTCATAGGGGCTTTTGGTTAATGATCATGTTGCATACTTTTTGCAACTACTATAAATTAAGAGAATACGAATTAAAAAATAGATTCATTCACAAGCAATGGTATCAAACACAGAATCGTATTTTTTCCAGGATGTTTGTGTTGTTGGCACATTATACCCTAATAGGGTTTTGTGACATTAAATTCTTACCAAACAACCAGAATGTTTGTGAAACTCCTGAAGCTAGACTAAAATATGTTAGTGTCCGATAAGCGAGCGAACCGAGCATCGCACACCGAGCCTGGATCACGAAGCGGTACGCGGAGGTTGGCGAGCAATATTTTTCTATTTGGAGTTCCTTATTACCTAGGATAAGGCACCAAGTTGGTCTGGAACTCGGTGAGGTCTACGTTCAGTGCTCCGTCGAATCGCAGGGAAGCGGTGATGGAGGACACAATCTGGCTGATAAGCCTGTTGAGGTTGGTGTAGGTGGGTCGCTCGATGTCCAGGTTCCTCCGGCAGATGTCGTAGATGGCCTCATTGTCCACCATGAAGGCGCAATCAGAGTGCTCCAGGGTAGTGTGGGTGGTCAGGATGGAGTTGTAGGGCTCCACCACTGCCGTGGACACCTATAAAAAGATCGGAATGTGTATGGTTAAATGACGCCAGGAGGGGAGAATAAGTTAGTTTCTTTCAAAGTGGTAACCACGGTGGGGGTAAGAATTTTATTTGCATAAGCAATTTAGTAAATTAAACTGTTGAAAAAGAAACTAAGTGTGATAAAATACTAATTAAAAACTATGATATAATGTAGATAAATTTTCCATTTGAGTATTCTTGGACTGATATTTTCCTCAACAATTTTCAATGAAACTGTTTAGGAATATAATTAAATTTTTATTTAAATTATTTATGAAATAATTTAATTATATTGTTGCTATAAAAAACCATTCCTGTATTGAACAGTTGTTTAAAGGTTGACATCAATTAAAACAGAATTACTTTGAAATTATCATTTTTGAAAATTCAATTCTTTGAACGACTCTGACTGAGTCCTTTACCACACCAAACGGAAACACATCAACAAAAAAAAGGAGAACCCTGGGAAGGAATACCTGGGGTGCGGGGTAGATGGAGAACTCAAGCTTGGACTTCTTTCCATAATCGACTGATAGACGTTCCATCAGCAGGGAGGTGAAACCGGACCCGGTGCCTCCTCCGAAGCTGTGGAAGATGAGGAAGCCCTGGAGCCCCGTGCACTGGTCGGCCAGTTTCCTGATCCTGTCCAGTACTAGGTCAACGATCTCCTTGCCAATGGTGTAGTGTCCTCGTGCATAGTTGTTGGCAGCGTCCTCCTTTCCGGAGATCAGCTGCTCGGGATGGTAGAGTTGTCTGTAGCCTCCTGAGCGAACCTCATCTGGAAGGAATGTCGGTTGTTTTAGGGATGTTTTCTGTTAGTTTTGCTGTGATTTTGGTTTTTTTAATCGTTTTTTGTATTGGAATACTGGAAATCTCTTGTTAGAAAACAGTTTGTTTTGTTGGAGAGTGCTGTTTGATTTTTTTTCGATTTCTAAAGCATTTCTTAAAAATTGAACTAAAATGTTGTTACATAAAGCTAAGGAAATCAGAAAGATGACAGTAAATGTCCCTGTTTAAATTCTTATTCTAAATTCACCATTGATATTGGCTTTTTGCATTGGATGATTGAGGTGACTTATTTTTTACTGAATAATTCATATTTTCGAAAGAAATTAAAATGGTTTTAGCGGTGGGAAAAACTTTGAATATTCGGCGCAAGTTCAGACTTGCGTATGCGCCAAGTTTTTAGCGTTAAAGATGACTAATATGGTAACCCTAACTCATGTTAAAAGAGTCATTTGGCTTCTAAATGTGCCGCTAAACAGCCAAAAATCGCCAAGCATACGCAACTCTGAACTTGCGCCGAATATTCTGTATTGAATCTCAAGAACTCAAAGTAAAGAACAAAATTATGAAGCATTGCAAAAGTTAATCTAAGTTAATTAAAATTAACATAATCATGTAGTCTACCAAAAGGCTGTTGCTCGACCTTTTCCTTGCTATTACGCATTAATTATTCAAATCGGGGTGTTGTTTTTAACGATCAATAATCATTGATCTTTGATAATCAATTCATCTATAATATTAGATAATAGATCAATGTATTCTACTTCTCTACACTTCCCTGCATTATAAATTTAGATCACAACTTACGAACCAGGTCATCATATCCCCACCTTTCCAAGTGGTAGGTTCGATAGGTAAGTAATTTTGTGAAATTATACTAGGATAGCGATATTTTAGAGTGCATTAAGATATAAGGAGTGGTTATTTTTTTTCAGTAAGTTATAAATTTTAGCATATGTAGCAAGTAGGTAAAATAAGAGCTGTGGGGAATGTCCTAGATGTGCCACATGAGTTTACTTCAGATATATCTCGAAAACTATTCTAATATGGAACAGAAGCATCTAACATAAGGTAAATCGATTTAACCTCAGTAAATTATAATTGGTGCAATATTGTGTACACCAACAGCTTTAAGCCCAGCATAACTGCAGTAATGGACATCAATGCGACTCACCGACCACGGTGGGCTCCAGGTCGACGAAGACGGCCCTGGGCACGTGCTTTCCGGCACCTGTCTCACTGAAGAAGGTGTTGAAGGAGTCGTCGCCGGTGCCCATAGCGATGTCGCTGGGCATGTTGCCATCGGGCTGGATGCCGTGCTCCAGGCAGTACAGCTCCCAGCAGGCGTTGCCGATCTGCACGCCCGCCTGCCCGATGTGCACGCTGATGCATTCCCTCTGCAGAACAAAGAAAATGGTTTGCAATGTAAAAAAAATTCAAATTATTTTACCATATTAGCAAAGATTTCATGGCTCTGAAGTTCCTTAACTACATCTATATTTTGTGTTTTCTAATGTTTATTTAACTATTTTAAAAATGATGGATTTGTGGGAACAAATTGGGATGATGGATTTGTGGTCAGTATTGGATATCAATTGGGTCAGGATTGTGATATCATTCTATCCCTCTAATGGGAATCATGCCCACGTTCATAGATATTAATGTACAGTCGGCTGCAAAAAAATCGAAACAGAGACGATTGTGAGCGATTGGTTGGGGTTAGATGGATACTGTAAACGCCAATTTCCATGATTTAATGTCCTCTTTAAAACAAGCTATAATTTAAGTCCTTAAGGGGCCGTCTACACATTAAAAGAAGCACCAACTTTTGTTTTTCCTATGGGTGACACCAAAATGTTATTCCTGTTTCTGAAAAAGCACCCCGTAAAACCCCCAAAAACCAAGTTTTGTGGTGTTTGACCCACAAACAAAGCCAATAGTAGGGGTTGAAGTTCGTCGAATTTACGTTGAAATCTCGTTTTTTACGTTGAATTCTCGATTTTGATCACTCGGGTTTGATGGTTGTAAGGATCAAAAACGAGAAATCAACGTAAAGAACGATATTTTAACGTAAATTCGACGAACTTCAACCCCTACTCCTGGCTTTGTTTGTGGGTCAAACACCACAAAACTTGGTTTTTGGGGGTTTTAAGGGGTGCTCTTTCAGAAACAGGAATAATATTTGGTGTCACCCATAGGAAAAACAAATGTTGATGCTTTTTTTAATGTGTAGACGGCCCCTTAAGGACTTAAATTATAGCTTTTTTTCAAGAGGACATTAAATCATGGAAATTGGCGTTTACAGTATCCTTCTAATCCAAACCAATCGCTCACAATAGTCTCTGTTTCGATTTTTTTGCAGCCGACTGTACATTACTTTGGTTTAATTCCATTATCCGGTAACGTTTAATATTTCCATATATTCAAATATCGACAAATGTTTGTGATTTTATTGATAAACTGAAAAGTTATTGAACTAAATTAACATTTTAATCTACGAGTTTGAAATTAATTAGCAATATTTAAATTAGTATTATATGTTGATTCCTGTTTATTAATTAATGTATCATGTATATTTTTAATTTATTTATTGTGTGTGTTTTCTAATTATTTTTCTTACTTTCTGTATATATAAATTGTAAATCAATCTCAACTGGCCACCTGAATGGGTCTATGACTCCTTGGTTGCTTATATGTAATTGTTTTTCATTTGCTTACTTTGTTGTTCTTTTAGAGGTTAGTATATTTGTAAAAAGTTTATTTATATTAAAATTTATTTTTTAAAAAAAATTCTTTTTGGGATGTTAGCAAGCATGCCGATATTACCGTGAACGGAATTGAACCATTACTTTCACTCAGGAATATCCTCATATCTCTACTTGGTTTTATTTCTTACTAATTACCTAATTTAATTCTAATTACTTTTTGACGAAAAATATTAGAGAGTTTCTGAAACATTCTCATTTCAATAACTTCTCTTTTAAGGACTTTCAAACAGAGCACCTATTAGTTGAAATGATAAAGTATCTATCACAAGATTAAAACTAAAGTAGAATATGAACTGAAGCCATAAGACCATATGACCAGTATAGATCACATCAAATCAAACCAACCACTTTCAAATCAGGAGAAGAAAAAAAAACTTCAGGAATTCGCAGCCTAGGAATTCATTGACATCTGCTACTTTATTTTCAGGACAACAACATGCCCTATAAGGACATTACTATACCCAGCAGCAATCACTCAAAAAATTCATCCCACGTTTTCCTTTTAACCCGTAGTCTCCCCCGCAATACTACTTGCTGCAACAACACTGCGTAAAAAAACTCGTCCCTGCGATTCATTCAACCCACGGATCAATTCCATAAATGGCGTGAAAGATTGCCAAAGGTGCGACAGAGTTGCTTTTGAGGTCACTCCCAACGAGGTTTGAGAGGCCATTAATTCTGCACGCTTACTGCTGCTAGACTGGTATGCGGTAGCGGTGTGTACTATATTGAAGTGGTCCCTTGAGGTGTTAAAGGTAAATGGGACTAGTATATGGACCTAGCAATAAAATATGGCTTGCCCTAAAAACCACCTAATTTGTGTGGTATTAATAATTAAGTAGGGCTATTTAGATTCGGGGAGACATTCATTATGTTTGCTCTTTTTCATGTTACAGGTACAGGTGATAAGTTTTGGGGATAAATTTGGTTTATTGTGTAACGCATGTTTTTACTGTGCTCTCATAAATGTAAATAAAACTCCCCGAAAAGTTACCAAAAGAGAAGAAAAATATAGATTTTTTACAATTTTTGTGATGTTGGATTGAAAGGGATAGGTGTTACTGTGAACTATTTAAAAAAAATTAAAATGTCAATTTACTAAGAAAGTAACGCCAACACTGTATGAAAAATAACACCACTGAAAAATTTAAACCATATTAAATTTAATCAAACATAAAAAAATTCCAGAAATAACAACTTTTTTTATAGTTGGTTCTACAATAAATGACTTTCAAACCTTTCACCCAAATAAAAATAGTCGCCGTGACCTTAGGATATGGATTTTCTTTTTCAAAATTCGTGTCACACCAGGACTTTTTACTCAAAAAGGGACACCAAATTTTATTTTTATATTTAAATAAATGGAAACATTAACTTAATAAACGTATTGCGTAGAAAAAAAATTTAAAAATTTAAACCTACATTTGAATTTGGAAATTTTTTTATCAATTTCTCCCTAATACTTTTCTTTATTTTATTTATTTTAACAACTTTGGAAAAGTTTAAAATTCATTACTATTCAAATTTTATGAGAGTTGTATGCAATAAATACAGTTATGTATTGGAGGTAAACCTACATTTAGTAAGTGTACAGTAAAAGAAATGTTCTTATTTTTAAAAAATTGAACTCAAAAATTAAATGTTGAATTTAAACTTTAAAGTAAAAAAATACTGTCTTGTGTCCCCCCTCAAATATATAACACGTAAACCATATATGGGTAAAAGTAAAAATTAATAAGAAAACAAATTTAAAATTTCTGATCAAAAATTTTGTAAAAACAAAATATATGTAATGAAATATTTTTTTTAATATTATGGCTACAAATATTTTGTGTAAAATGAGTATCGAATTTTACTCAAAAATACTTGTAAAACCTATTTCTTTAGCTGGGTTTTGATTTTCATACCACGGGGAAGGTGTAATGTGTTTTAACATGATCAAAATATTGTATAAAATAAATCAGCTCAAAAAATAATAAACGCGTATGTGAATAAATAACCAATGAATAATTAATATAAATGAAACTTAATTTTCCAAGATTTGCAGTTGAAATAATAAACCTTTTTATCTATTGTTATCAAAACTATGGACTGAGATAAACGTTCAAAATTCAGTTTATTACAGTAGAAAATATGTCAAAATAGCTTTAACTGCATAGAAATCAGCGCACTCTTTGTCTAGCAGTTTAGTTTATTTTGTTGGAGAGATTTATATTTATGAGGAGCTTAGAAAAAATGTTTTGTTTGACAATGATTTCACTGTTTTATATTGAAGGACATTTTTTGAAAGAAATATTTGGACCATAATTTGGAGTATATCATTTTTTACGATAGGTAAAACTAGAAGTCTTCGTGGAAGTCATGCTGAGATTATTATCTATCTACTCCCTGAATTATTTATACTCATAGGATTTTAAAATGTGCATATTCTAATGACAGAATAGACAGTTATCGACTATAGGTGCTTGCTTGTTTGAAGGCTGACAATTTTTTTGGTCCATATTCTATTTTTCTACTATTTTTTGGAAAGTTTTTACAGAGCAATAAATAAAATTTAAAGTTGAAAATATTATGTATCATGGGGAATGCAGTTCTTGTAAGTTAAAAACAACCCTGTTATAATATATTCTTAAGTTTATAATATTTCAAAAAATTATAGTGAAGCCCTGACGTTTCTACAGGGTGATCCTAAATTGACAGTCCGAAATTGAAGGGGGTGTAGATAGAAACCGAACACAATTTAGAATCATAAAAGAAAGGATCTACGGGGAGGAAAGTTTTGTCATTAGAGCAATGAAACATACGTTATTGTGGCAAACGGCTAGGGAAAAACTTATCAGAAAAACTTATCAGAGAAACTTATCAGGTTTTATAATGAAACTACATAAATATTTTTACCTTGAGAGATCGTCTTAAAAATACGATAGTACAAAATGTAATAATAACAAAGATTTTATGGCATTTTGAAGGGGGAAAAATTTACTCAGTTTTTATAAATTAGCAAAATGATTGGCAGCTGAATTTATTTATTTCCCCACCCCAAGCATTTTTCCCAATCTTCTTGGCAACTTTTGACTAGTGCTTTGTGGTTCCTCTTTCCTATGTGATTTTGAATTGTCTTTGGATAATCTAGTCTACACCACCTTAAGATACCATTAATTTCAGATCACCCTGTGCACAAGTTTATGTTATCTAATGTCCAAAAATCTATCAATCGGTAGAAATATCCAAAAATTTAGAACAAAACTATACCATTATATTAATAAACCAAGGTAAAATTATCTCAAATAAAAAATATCATTTTCATGTTTTTGAAATATTATTTCCCTTGTGAGAGAACTCCAAAAATTATAAAAAATCTCATCCCAAACACAATGCAGCAAAATTGAAAAAATAAAAACTCACCATGATTAAATTGAAGTGTAGTGAAACGAAGACCTAAGTTCGCAAGCACGGGAGGTGCAAAGGCTCCAAGCACGAACTCGTCAGTGAGTGGGGAGTGGAAGCTGCGGAAGTTTTATAGATTTGAGGTGCAGCGTCCCACGCCTCGACCCCATTGGTCAGGAGAGAGCTCTGACGACGGGGTGGGGTCACCAGCGACGGCCGTTTTCGGAAGGAAAGACTTTTTTTGGAGTGCAGCCTGTTGTGGGATGTGTCATTTGTTTTTGACGGAGGGAAATTTCTGCCGATTTAGGAGTAAGTAAAATGGTTGGTGGGAGAATAAATTGGTTAGTCAACTAGGGGGGGTTGTCTTTGTAAAAAATGACGTAATTATTTTCATTGATAAATTTAGGATACATTTGTTCGTAAATTAATTGTACATTTGTCTGGAAATTCTTTGTCTATTCTCTTTTTTCAATTAATTCGAGTGATCTTCCAATGAACAAAAAAAACTATTGAAATGTAAAAAACATTGTTGGTCGAATTTAACTTTTGATGTAAAATGTAACGAACGGAATAGTTATAATCAGCGTTCGAAATTGCTGTGGTCTGCTGGTCCGAGACCACTGAAAAACTGCTCGGACCCCTATGGTTAGAAAATCACTGGTCCGGCGAGCCGGACCAGTGACTAAAAAATACCAGTCTCCAGTTTTAGGAGCATTCTTTTTTCCGCAAAACTTATTGGAAGTTTTATATCAATTAGTACAAACAGAGATGGATTGACTCTGTGGAAATGGACTTTAGCGTCATCAAAGTCAAAAACTGGAGAACCCAGGCCAAGAATAGGCAGTCTTGGAGGAAACTCCTACAGAAGGCCCTGGCCCACCCTGGGCTGTCGTGCCAATTATGATGATGATGAGTACAATATTAACATTTAGCAAAGAAAAGTACTTACTAAATAACATATTTTTTATTTAGTAAGTTGTTTAGTTTAATTGTTTTAATTAATTGCTGGTATTCACTTTAAATGCAAAAGTTACTTTAAAAAAATTGAAATATGTCCTTTTATTATTTGGCGGACCATTCTTTTTGGTTGAGAACCCAGTAGGTTTTTTTTCCCGATTTCTAACAGTGGTCATAATGGTAAGAAAGATCTTAGTGAATACTTGTTAAAAGCAATCATGTGCACAAGGGGGCAAAATTTTGGTTTGTGCAAATCACACGCAGTAAAAAATTAGTATGGGTATTTAGTATTAAATTCATTATTATTATATTCATTAATATTTAGTATTAAATTATATGGTGATATTTAGTATTAAATATTTTTTTTGTTTTTGTGAACATACCGAAGTAATAACATAAAAATTTTTCAATCCTAAGTTTTAATTTCTTTTACATCTATCTTCATATATTACCTAGGTATTTTTCTGGTAATTCCCCCTTCTTTTTTATGAGTATCTTCTTCTCTTTGATTTTTGTAAAAACGTTTGAAAGTCTAAAACTATTTATTTTTTATATTTAAAACTTGTTATGGAAATGAAAACTAACTAAAAAGTGTAAGGTTAATCTCATGGTTTATAGTTAAATACTTTAATTCTAAAAATGATGCTTTGATATATTTTTTGCAAATTACAAAGTAGTTAAAAATGTGTTTTTCATGAATTACGTAAGCCTCTCTTATTTTGTCCTTTCCCTTTATTATAAAACATTTGTAAACAGACTTCCCTTCTTTAAAAGTATTTAAACAGTTTCTATAAATTAGTGGTTCTAGCCTCAACCAACAAATTAGCAAAAAAAATCTTAAAACATAAAAATCTAAAACGTTTTTATTACTTTTTCATCCCTAAAATTTATTCTGCCATTAACACAGTTTTACAGAAGTTTACGATTGCTTAGCTTTAATCAATTTTTATCTTTTATCCATCTCTATCTTTTAAAAATTCAACCCCCTTTCGAAACCCCTTAAAAGTTTGAAAACTTGTAAAATAATTTTACATTAATTTCTCCCTTTAAAAAAGTATAATCCTCATCAAAAATTTATTATTCACATGCATAATTACAATTACAATATTTCGGGCACTTGATGATCATATTGAAATAAAAATATCTCTAATTAACTCACCTCTCGTGACTTATAAAACAAAAAGCTGCAACGGATTACTCGAGATATTTACATCCACTCACCGTTCCCATTGTCTTTCAAAAATAATGCATCGAATTTAGGCTATTATTACTACATCAAAATTATAAACACTTCCTAGTTTCATCCTTTGTCTTTAGTGATTTGGTAATGAGACATTAAAAACGATTCGCACAAAAGAATAAGGTAAGGGATTTTGACCTTTTAGAGAATGAATGGGAAACTAAAGCAACCACTGAAACTACATTCAGATTACTTATGTAACTGTATTATAAAGATATTTATTTTACGAATTACACTTTTGTTAACAAATTAATAAACGAAAACTGTTTGTATTTTTATCTTTTAAAGATATCATGTGAAAACAGAGTAAAAACTACTCATATTTGTGGCACGTAATTAGATAATAATCACAATTAATAACTATGTTTTCCTTTCATTTGGACTAAATGTCCCATAACTTGGGAAAAGAAAGAAAATATAGAGAGAAGTTTTCGGAAAATCTTTCCCACATAAAATTTTTTAGAAACTTATTAAATATTTTTTAAAAGTCATTGTATTTGTTCCTTACAGCCTCCTCATTAATATTTTTTGAAAACAGTATCCCATGTAATGCAAAGAAGTATGGACCTAAACTTTTCTAAAATCTAATACCTACAATTATAAGTGAGTGAATGATTCGAAGGAAAAGCCGCCCGGCCCCATATCTGGGAAACTTACTTGGATCACGCACGTGACCTGTTTTCTGCATTGATGATTCATGGAACCCTATGCCAACTGCTTTTTAAAATGAGTGTTAAGCGGGTTAAGCAAGAAATCAATAGCAGAAAGAACTTTAAAACCGCACAAAAAGCTATTTGAAAGAATATACAAAACATTTAGAATTCTATTGGAAATTTTAAATAAAAAGTTTGTACCACAAAACTCCGATTAATCAAACTCGAGCTATTGAACCATATTTTATAAACTTTATACTTTTTTTCGAAATTTTGACATGGATAAAAATAACACTCATTAATTTTGGTCATTCACTCTAAATAAAAAATACTTTGAGATTTTATTTATTTTCATTTGTCATTTTTTTCTTTCTTTTGTGTTGATAACAATATTAAAATGCTAGGCTCAAATTAGCTGATGCATTAACCATCTGTGTGATCATGAGCAAGGTTGAAGGTCGAGTTATAGAAAGAGAAATAGAAGTGGGTTGCCTGGCTGGTCGTTTACAGAATGACGTCATCCAGGTAGGTAGAGAAGCTTCTCAGGGTCCTCCTTCCCATATTTGACTTTGGTAACCTTCATTTTCTATGTTTTAGCACAGCTGGGAATAAAAGCATAAATACCAAGGCTATACATTCGATGGGGGACCTATTTGTGCTAGGAACACATTCACTTTTTTGAAAGATTTCGTGCAATTACCTTTTAATGATTTCTTTCATATAATAACGTTTTATCTTATACAATTTCATTCTGCTAATAAATATATACATGGTTATCAATTCATTTTAAATTATTATTAAAAGTTGTATAGCTCACAAATTTAGAAGCATATGTACTTAGAAAATACTATTATTTTTAAATAATAACCTTTCACCAGTTTGTGGTGAAATGATGGGCTATATCACCACAAATATGGTTCAACCAGGGCCCGATTTAGAAAAATTTAAACAGTAGGCCCAACATTCAGGAAGTGGCCCTTATGTGTTATTACAACCACGTGGAAGGAGTAGGGTAATTTGGATTGTATTAATACAAGTAAAAACATAAAAGTTAACGTGCATTAAATGTATGAAGTAACATAATCACATGTTTGCATTACATTAGGCTTTTGGTCAACAAGTAATGAAAAAACATTCTAAAGTATAAAAAGTTATTTCTACTATAAATTTTAATTTACTTTTCAAAATAAGGGGGTCCCCAAATTGTGGGGCCCCTAGGCCTGGGATCAGTAGGCCTAATGATAAATCATGACCTGGCATTGCAAAAGCTGCAACCGATGTAGTTTTCCGTGCTTTCATGCACCGAAAACCTGATAAAAAGCACCAAAAACATGGTGCATGAAAGCACGGAAAACTACACTACGGTTCAAATTTTCACTACATTTCGGCTGCGGCTTTTGTTGAACCACTTTTAGGTGAAAGTTGAAGGGTTGAAAAATTTTGTAACACTGTAGTATAATGGCAATTTTATAGGCTTCGTAACACGGTTAGCTACAATTATGGGATTCGAATTTACTTAATACTAGCTAGTAAATTTTGTTTTTTGGAACAGTTTGGGAAATTAATTTCAAGATGACAGTACTATTTTCAACAATTTAATAAAAAAAAGTTGCCAACTATATCCGTGAGATCTTCGAAAGTGTTTTCACTATACAAAATACAGTAGTGCCCCGATTATCCGCGGAGTTGGGTGGCAGGGTACCGCGGATAGCGAAAATCGCGGATAACCCGAAAAACGACTAAACATGAGGTGAAAACACGAAAAAAATACAGCATAAAAACTGTTTTATTGTACAAAAAACATGATATGTAAAACTTTTAAAATATGTACAGTACAGCAGAAACCTTTGCTCTACATCTAAAAATTCGTAAATTTGGTTCGTAATTAAAAAAAAATTTCGTGGCACTCGCGGATAATCGGGGCTCTACTGTATATAGTTTTTTTATCGATATAAAAGACCAGTAGAAAACGAAAAAAAATCCACTATTAAATGAGGATTTTAAAGTAGTTAATATATTAAACGAGATAAAGATTAATGTAATATCCAGGCTGTTATTCCAGGCTTCATTTAATGCAATTAAAATCGTAAGCTGAAATGTATCACTAAATCCTTTTAAGTTACCGAGTCCGAGTATATGCTTTATGAAAATTTATTTCTATTACGTAGTTACAAAACTAAAATATAGTAGTATTTTAAATTTTTTTAAGTATCGAAGTGTCGTAATACTCTAAATCCACGAAAGTTAACCCATGCTAAAGTATTAGCAAAATTCATTAGAAATGAGTTATTACTTTCGAGGAGCTAAACAGTGCCTTTAGGGTGATTCAGAAATAATCATCAATAATTGGTGGGTAGGTAGAGGGGCCCTAGACAAGCATTTTTCGAATAGTGATGGTGGGCCGCAGCCTTACCTTTAAAGAGCTAGGATTTAATGTAGTGCGAGCGCGTTTCAAAAGACCGTTTTTAGAAGGCCCGTGTGACGAAACAAAATATAATAAAATGAAAAACATTATTGCATGAGGTACAAGAGTATCCGTATTAGTATGAAATATAAAATATGTAATTCAATACCAAATGTATTGTTCCATATTTAAAGGTTGTTGATTACACTAGTCGACAGTGGTTTCCTAACAACAACCAAATTACTCTTTTTGTTCCTAACTCATGTAGTTATTTAAATATCTGCAAGTAAAAAAGTTCCACTACGTCCCATTTTTGCGTAACAAAAATTTTCGATTTTCTGCTTTTTTTCTTAATTTATGCGTTTTAAGCGTCATTTTTGCATAGAGGAAGAATAGAAGGTAGAGAGAGCACGCTATGGAAGGAGTCTGTGTGAGCCGGCGGAACGAGTGTACCACGTGACTAGGGATGTTACGTATTAGTTAAAGTGTGGAACCGGTTCCACAGTTCCAGTTCCAAGGTGGGATTAGGTTCCCTTAACAGTTCCAGTTCCAAACGGTTCCAACTTTAAAACCGTTCATATAAAAAACGCAAGGGTCCCAAAGACAAAAAGGAGCAATAAAGTCAAAAAATTCAAAAATTGACCAGTGGTCAAATGGGGTTAAGGAAAGGTCAGGGACGCCTAAAACAACCACGAGACAAAAAGAAAAGGTCAGAAACGTTACATATAGCGAGAAAAAATGGATTGACCACTGGTCAAGAGATCTTGACCAGTGGTCAACACCAATATGTTACCCGTCTCAAGGCGTTTGGTTTGATACCCCACATGACCTACTTCAGTGCCAAAGTAAAGAAGTTACAAAAAGTTGACCGGACTGACCAATGGTCAACCATAACCAAAGACACATGTTATAACGATAGGGATTACAAAATATCAATTAGCAACTCCTAAATTTATTTTATAATGAATTTTAGTCATCTTGGACAGTGGTCAAATGAGGTTGACCAAAGGCCAGGACCCCCAAAACAATCAAGAGACAAAAAGAGAAAGTCAGAAAAGTTACATATAGTGAGAAAAAGTGGAATGACCACTGGTCAAGAGATATTGACCAGTGGTCAACACCAAAATGTTACCCGCCTCAAGGCGTTTGGTTTGAGCCCCCATATGACCTACTTCAGTGCCAAAGCACAGAAGTTGCAAAATGAGGATCGGACTGACCAATGGTCAGTCGGAACCAAAGACACACGTTATATCAATAAGGATTACAAAAGATAAATTGGCAACTCCAACATTTAGTTTAAAGTGAATTTTAGTCATCTTGACCAGTGGTCAAGCTACAGGAAACTTAAAATGAATTTCCAGATTTAATTCTCATTCTCACAGACAGACAGTTATACCCTTCCCAACAAAGCCCAAACAGAAACAAACGCTTATACGTTCCAGTTCCAGGTTTATTAGTATTATTATCTTACCAGTTCCAAAGAGTTCCCAAATTCTAAACCTAGTTATAAGTTCCAAAATAGCTCCAAAGTTCTTACCAGTTATAAGTTCCAAAAGAAGTTCTAATCAAGTTCCGGTTCCATTCCAGTTACGCGAATTCCTCCCAGCATAACTAATCCACTCGAAACAAGTTCCACGAGAACGTATTAGTTTCCGTAAAGAGTTCTGTCACTGGAACTTATTTCTCTCAGAACCATTAGCGATCGCTAACAGTTCCAGGCCGACCCGGCCCATTCCGACAGCAAATCCATAGGAATTTCGGGCGGCAGTAATGAAAGCTCATAATCCGTGGAACTCAGGGTGTTCACGAAGCCGGCCCCGTTCCAACGGAAAATCCATAACAATTTCGGGCGGCAGGGATAAAAGCTATCAACTGCTTTGGAGCTTTCTGGTTGGTCCAGGCGGCTGTCAGTCATTCGTTTTTTCTTCAGCTGCTTCTCGCCCATATTCTCGCCGAAGGCCGAAGGAGGCAGATGTCTTTCTTTTTTATTTACTTTCCCTCCTTGCGTTTTTTCAGTGAGATAAGAGTATATTTGTTTTGAAAAGGGATTGATTAATTATAGATTCAGTTTTGGGCAGATGTGCTCTATGGTGCGAATAGATTGTTGCGTTTTTGCCTCGCTGCGTTTTTTTGCTATAGAATATATCTGCGGAAGCGGTTTGCGGGCATTGCTTATCTTTTCGTTTGGAAATCGCCTCTTTATTTGAGGCGTTCTCGTTCAATGTTGGATAGGATTGCAGAGAAATTTGGATTTGTTATTGATTTTTATCGGTTCCAGGGTGGAACCGTTAAGCGGTTCTTCGTGGAACCGGTTCTGACGGTTCCATGCTGGGATTAGGTTCCATGGAACTGTTCCAGTGGAACCGTAACATCCCTACACGTGACTGAGAGCAGCTTGGAGCGCGTTTACCAGAAATTGGCTCTTTATCGCTACTGTTGGCGCTGATATAGATGTCGGCAGAAACGTTTTCAGACAACATGTTTTCGCAAATGCCGTCGACTCCATAGAGGAAAGTCTCCATCTATGATCGACTACGCTTTAAGCACAGATTGTTATCAATACGATAATATAATTGAAATTGACTGTCACCGATGAACCAAACGCAAAACGGTTTTTAATCATTAATTATGTCTAGTTTCATTTCATATGATCATAAGCATTGATAAATGTTATGAAAAATCTGAGATTTAAAAAAACTTCTTTTTGAAGATTAATTTTAATGCATAACTTATGAATCACAACTATGTATTTCAAATAAGAGGCAAGCATAGGAAGTTCAACTTAGGAGTGGAACTCAACCAACACTAATTATAACTCATTTTACAGGTTGATTTCCACTCCTATGTTTTTCTTCAAGAATGTTTAAGTTGCGGATTGGGTTCTTTTCAATTATTTTTTGTGTCTTTTTATCTAGTCGTTTAATTAATATTACAAATCCAAAAGTTTAAAAACTCTTATTTTTTATAATGGACCTTTTTTACTACCTTTAAATGCAATTACACAATAATTATCACCCTGATGTTTTTATAAAATTATCCTTGGAAATTAGAATTGAATATAATTATTTTTAGATTCAGGATGAAAAAGATCAATGTTCAAGGTGTTGGTAAAATAATAGCATCAAATTTATTTTACAAAAAGAACAAAAAAGTAGGATAAAATTTTTTATTGAATAAAAACTTAACTCCTTATTTTTGTCGAAACAATCTTCTTCTTGTAAAATGTTCACAACATAATCTTGAATGATTTGAGGGTTTGAAATTTTCACGATGAACCTGTACTTCCCAAGCTTTTCTTCGTTCTTCATCCTTTGGAAAACTATAAAAAAATACAAGTATTATTATACAAGCTAACTCCACTTAAGAAATGTTTAATTTAATTTCTAAAAGTATTGATATTTTTTTAAATGGCTGAAAAAGTAAAAAAAAAAAAATTAATAGTAACCGAGACTTGATACAAGCTTATTGGCTATATTTTAAAGCTGAATATAATTATTCCATTTAAGTTTTGAGTTAATAAATATAAATTTTTAAAAATTGGATAAATTAAAAAAAATAAACCAATGACCAATGGTCAAAACCGAAAAATAACTGCAAAATAATTAATTCAAATGCTTTTCACTTATAAATAACAAAAAAAAAATTACATAATAAATTAAGAAGAAAATAAGACACTTATAAGTTTTTTTTAAATTTTCTTATTTATTAAAATATTAAAATGAACCTTGAAAGACCCCAAAAAAATGTAAAATCTTTCAATCAAAACTGAAAATATTTTGACAATACTTCGAAATAAATAATTTAAAATTAATTAAATTTGAAGAAGACAAAATTTTTAAAAACTTATGAAATTTTCGTATTCAGTACTAAAAAATAGCCTATAAACATGTATCATAAATCTCGATTACTATTTATCGATTTTAAGAATTTTTTCGGCCATTTTTTAAAATTAAAAAAATTAAATTTTGCGTGGGCTGATTTTGTCCGACTTTTATTATTTTATTTTTATTGTAATTCCCAAGTAAAAACCATTGAAAAACCATGTGTTGCAATTTTTTACCGGTTAAGTCAGATTGCATGGATTAGAAAGGTTTAAAGTTTTTTTGAGGCCTAAATAAAAAAAAATAAGCTTTTAACTAACTATCCAACGCTCAGAAAAAGGAATTTTTTTTAGACAGCATTATAAATTATCAAAATTAAATTAAAATATACAATGAAAAACATGCCATCCGACAATTTAACTTGGCGATAGATGTCGACGCCAATTTGGCGGACATCAAAAAACTGATCGGAGATTGAAAAAAACAGTTTAATAAGTAAATAACAAACATAAATTTGTTGCACTATTACTAGAATGTTATAGTTTGGTAAATACTGAAGTAATATCGTTGATAGAGCAGGAAATTTGGTTAATTTTTTACAACGCACGCAAAAAAGTAAATTCCGAAACCCATTCACGATAAAAAATTACATGAATAAACAACTTAAATAACAAACAATAATTAATTTCAACCTACCTGTGAAAGGTAACAGATCCTCCTTTGACCCGCTTTTCGTTACATCCATATGCACAGCATGAAAAAACGATATTTTCAAGAAATACCGAGCACTGATTTTTCTCACGCAATCATTCACCATTGGAATGTATGGGAAAAGACCGATGCTGAGGGAAAACGAGTTCTCCGGTATGCCTCTGTCACGTGACTCGAATCCGTACCATGGTGGAGGGTTACCAGTGCGCTCTCTACCCTTTATCCTTCCTCTATGCATTTTTGTCCATTAGCAACCCTACAATCCCTTCCAATTAATTTATTTCTAGTATCCCAGTATGTAGACATTCTTTTAAAAGTGTGGCGATGTTTTTGTACTGCAGTTCATTTTGAAAATTGACGAGTTTTCAGTGTAGATTTTGCATTTTTAGGCACAATACGTTTTGCTAAATTTGGGTACGGTTTAAATTACAATTAAACGGTAATATTTAACAGAAAAAGTGGAAAAATGTTTTTCCCACTGATTTGTGTCCAAATCGGTGACTAAAATGAAATCTGGGCTCCTCACGTGTGTTGAAGAAGTTAGAATGTGACTCTTTTTTAGTGCGTAAGAGTCAACAGTAGTTCTATGCAAATTACTATCCCCATAGTATGGGGAGGACATTCAAATTATCTTAGTTATTTAATATCAATGACAAATACAGAAAAAACATTTCAAAAAAGTATTTCAAAGGACTTTTTTCGCCATTATGTGAAGGCAAACTCAAGGTCAGTATGAACCTCTGATTAAAAAAGAATTCACGACCCTGCTTATGATGGAAAATTTAATAAAAACATATTATAAGGTTGAAAAGGGTTTTTAGGAGAGTGGTAAGATGATTTTTAGAAAATAATGCCGATTAAAATGTTTTAATCCTAATAGAAGGTTCTCTTTAGTCTTACCAAGCCATAGAATGTTGAGCATCACCCAAAATTCATATTTTACATCCACGTTGTAACTTATTTCCGGAAATTATCACTGTAGTCAATCATAAACAAGGATAAAGATTCCTTTAGGATATTTACTTGATACGTAAGTCACTGCGAAATAGCAATTTTGGGCTACAGCTCTTGGTTCATTGAAGGAGATTTAACGCCACTTAAGAGACAAAAAGTGATAAAATTGCATCGTATTTAATGAATGTTTTATGATTTTTAGTTTTATATTGTCTGAAACATGTATATGATCTTAATTATGATAGTATTTTATGCTAAAATAATGAGATTAAGTGTTAAAAAGGAGTGTTTTCAACGCTTTTGTCCATTTCTTACAGTACTAGTGCAATATTTGTAACAAAAAAACTGTACGTGCTACAGCTTTTTCACAACTATTTCTGAATTTTACACCCTGAAATTAGTCGGAAATACCTAATCTCACTTTTGTTAGCGAAGAAAAGTTGAAATTTGTCGACTAGTGTTATTAAACTCATGGTGTAAATTCATAGTGGTGTATTGTTTTCAAGAAAACATCAGAAATCATCCAAAATATAGTCAAAAAATTATAACTATTGCAATATTAAGTAGTTCTACTATCTTTGTAGAACAAGATTATAAAGTTTTTGCCAAGTTTTTGACTAGATCATGGATTACTTTCTTCCTTTAAATTTAATTAACAGAAATCAAAAGGGTGATATTTTTCTATTACCACATGGTCATCAGATGTCCTGGAAATGATTCAAATCTATGTACAAATCGTTCTTGTTTTCGTGCTTTTAGGTAAATTCCTCTAAGTGGAGGTCAAAGTCAAAATCTCCTTCTTTGGAGCAGTGAAATCAATAAGGATAAACTTTTTAACTTGGTTTAAATGACTATAACTACAAAATATTTGCTAATTATTTCTCAAAGAAACTCATTGATTGCATTTATGTAAGGTTATTACATCATCAATGCTAATACAAGGTGTGGCTGTTAAATAACGAGACTGATGCTACAAATCATAGTATTTTTAATTTATTCATATTTAATTATTATCACCTTTACTATATAGGGTAGGTGGGGGTAAAAACCCGCACGGGGCAAAACCACGCACCGCGATTTCTAATTGTTAATGATCGACTCAAAAGTTGAAAACCAGGTGGTTGGTTTGTCTTATTGTTCTACGAAAGTTCGTATCCCTAAGTCACTCATGAGTTTAAAAAATGCTGTAAGTTTGTTTTTCATCATTTAGATGTATCTTTTCTGATCTTTTACTTCAACATTACATAAAGTAGGGCTTAAGGAAAAATACAAACAAGTAGCCCAATGATAAGAGAGCAATTTAACTTCAGTTTCATTTTGAAAGAATTGCCTCAACAGTCAACATGTCTCTAAAAATAATAAGGCTTGTTTTTCAAAATAAAGTAAAACGGGGCAAATCCTAATGTTCGGCACTAGTTAACTAAAAGTAGTTGAAAAGTAGTTAACTACTAGTTGCAACTACTAGTTAACTAGTAGTTCAACTACTTTTGGTTTAGAGTAGTTGAACTAGTAGTTTAACTACTTTTTTCACCAACTACTAGTTCCAACTACTTTCAAAAAGTTCAACTACTTCAAAAAATATTGAAAGATTAAAATTTTAAAAAATATGTTACATCTACTAACATTGCCATTTTTCGTGATACATTTTCATATTTGGCAACCTTGAAATATATTTCATCCCAGGAATTGACATATAAATGTTTGTTATATGAATATTTGTTTTTTATCTTGTGCTCTGTTTAAGTAAATCATAGCATCAATGCATCCTATGATAGAAGGAGGAGGGAGGAGAGGAAAAATTTTCCAATTAACGCATGCAGTTTTTTTCTTAAAGCAATAATAAAGCAGGCTTTTCTCTCCTGTAAATTTCAACACTTTGAAAAGCGATTTTAGGCTAGGTTTACGAGGGTTCTAGATCAGTGGTTCCCAAAGTGGGTTCCACGAAAAAATTTAGGGGTTCCGCGAGACAAATTTTATTTCATTAAAAATAAGAATGGTGATAAAAATATAGAAATTTTCCTCGGAAAGTTTACAATCGACCTCTAAAATAAATTTATATTTTTTATATAAGGTAACTGAAAACACAAGCATCGGTGGCATTCTATGTATTCGATGAATATCCAAATTTAGCAAAACAGGCTATTCGAATTCTATTGCCGTTTGTAATCACTTATTTGTGGGAAGCTGGGTTTTCAAAATATGTTGCGACAAAAACCAAATATCGTAACAAACATGATGCTGCACCAGATATGCGAGTTCAGTTATCAAATATAACGCCCATGGGCGTCATTTGGGGGGTAGGAGTAGGGGGAAAACTCCCCAAGGTTTCCACTGTTAATTGGAAAATAGCTGCAAGTAACTTGAAAATTCTGTAACTTCCACAAGGATCTGGTGGGAGCTTTTTGGAAGTAACCCAAAAAGTCTGAAAAGGAGTTAAAACTCTACCTTTGAGGGTCAAATTTCAAAATCTTTTCTGGGGGAAGGATCCCCAGAACACAAGCTCTAAAATTTTAACGTCTGTTATTCAGTGGTTTTCCCCTTGAAAATTCTGCCGCTTTCAAGGAGCTTTTCCTTTTTAGTGCTCCCCAAAGAGTTTGAAAAAGAGATAAAACACTAGTTTAGAGGAGAAATTTCAAAAAAATTTCAGGGAGAGGACCCCCAGACTCCCTTGAAACTTAGACGTTTATTTACAACTTTTTTCCCAAGATAATTCTGTGGTTTACAAGAAACTGTTCCTTTTGGCGGTAGCCTAAAGGGCCTCAAAATGAGTTGAATTCAAATTTTCAGAAATTTCCTCGGGTTGAACTCCAGATTTACCTTTCTTTCTTGGAGTTCATGTTCCCCAATTTTGACATTATGATTAATATATTCAAATACTACTTTTTAGTGCTCATATATAAATGTGCTCGTTAGGGGATACCTTAAAAATGAAGTTGAGGCAACCCCCCACCCAAAAAAGTCTAGTTACGGCTTGGCCACTAAAAAATCCCACTAAATCTAAAAAAGACCCACTAAAAAAATCCTTGCCCCCCCCAAACAAAAACTGAAATAACGCCCAATTTTAAGAAATCATGGAATCAAAGAATCAGGTGCATTCTTCACATTAATGTTTTTACATTTATTTTATAGTTTATGTTATGTATTTTTATTAATTATTTCTAGTTAGTTTTGTTTAATTCAATAAAATCTGAAATACCAAAATAATACTTGTTTAAAAGTGATTGATTAAATTTAAAAATATTCAGAGTTCCGCGATCATTGGCAACAAATTTGGGGGTCCACGACGAAAATAGTTTCGGAACCACTGTTCTAGATGTTTTTCCTGCATTTAAGTAACGCAATACTGTAAGTTAACGGCCCAATTTTGTGCTTAAAATATTGTTGTTCAGGCTAAGGGGGTTTAGAACCCTTGAGCCCCCTTATATAGGACACTGTACTGACTAATATAAATACAACTTAGAAAACTTTAAGACACAAAAACCCTGTATGCCTATCAAAAATAGGCGAATCTTTAGCCATGATATTTTTGCTATAAGTAAGAAAAAGTAATCGAAAATTCAGGGGAAAATATCTTATGAAATTAAATAGACTAGTTAACTACTTTGGGAAATAATCAACTACTAGTTATAACTACTTCCAAGAAAAAGTAGTTAACTAGTAGTTACAACTACTTTTGCCCAGACTAGTTGGTAGTTGGTAGTTAACTACTTTTTGACCAGTAGTTGCCGAACACTAGCAAATCCAAGCAGCTTAATAAACTCAGGAATTCGTCCCAAAAGGAAAATGGGACTACTTGATCTCTAGAGGTTAATAAAGGTGTCCGAGATGCCAACCCTCTACCTAAAACCATCCTTTCTCCCTTTTGAAAGATATCTGGGCAATCTGAAATGAATTGCTACAACAGGTTGACAATTTTCATTAAAACTGATCACATTTATATTTAACTAGCTGATTTTCCCGGCCTTGCACGGGTGGAGTGTATTAATTCATTTTTTAAAGTTCTCCCAAGTTATATGTCCGATTTTTCGAATCACCAATAAACCCCGGTGTCCCCAGTGCTTTTTCCATATCCTGGTGTTCCCGATAGTTTTCATAACCCGGTTTTCTCGGAAACTTTTCATATCCGGGTGTTCCCAGTACCTTTTCATATCCCGGTTTTCCCGGTACCTTTACATACCCCGGTTCCCGATAATTTCCATATCCAGGTGTTTCCAATACTTTTAATCCCGGTATTCCGGGTTCCTTTTCCCCATCCCAGTTCCAACTGTGATATCTCATTCCATCAACATTTATACTTTCCATGTGATAAAAACAATCCAATTGAAATCATCTCTTTTTGTTTTAAATCTAGTGTTTAAAATCTTTAACTGAATTTTCATGAAGTATTCTCGCTATCCTTTTAAAATTCCGCAAAAAATAAATTTCAAAATAAAATAAATTTCAAAAATCCCTCGATAAAAAGTTATCAAGTAAGCTTGTCTTCTTATTAATAAAACCAACTTCTTTAAAAGCTACTCTGAAAGAGTAAAAACTTTTGTTACTTATAATAAAAATCTAGTGATTATAGTCGGGTAAACCATGCCCTTTGAAACAATGAAATTTTTCCTCTGTTTCCTTGAAAACTTTTAAATTCTTGCTATTTAAATATATTTATTTTTGAGAAATTAAAATCTTAAAGAAAGTGAATTAATTATTTTAATTTACTTCGGTTTTCTGATAACTGTTATAACATTTAAATACAGATATTCACACTATTTTTCTTCTTAAATTTTGTTGTAAATAATAAAATATGTATAAATGTTAATCAGTTATATTCATTCAAGTGAGGCAAGACGTCGCCTTAAGATAGAGAAGTAAACCCAGCATTTTACGCATTTCAACAATGTATAATGTTATTTCAATGGGTAAAACGGAGTCGAAAAAGCGCCGAAAAACAGGGAAGGAGTCGTTCGATTTTAAAATCGTTTCTTAGTGCGCGTCTAATGGCTGAGAGGAAGGTCTCTGTCAAATTTCAAGCCTATCGGTCCGGCAGTTTTGGAGATTTCGTGATGAGTGTTATGAATGAATGAATGAATCAGTCAGTGGTATTTGGATTTTATATAGATACTAGCTGATTTGCCCGGCCTTGCACGGGTGGAGTGTATTAATTCATTTTTTAAAGTTCTCCCAAGTTATATGTCCGATTTTTCGAATCACCAATAACCCCGGTGTCCCAGTACTTTTTCATATTCCCGATAGTTTCATTTCCCATTTTCATGTTCCCGATAGTTTTCATAACCCGGTTTTCCCGGAAACTTTTCATATCCGGGTGTTCCCGGTACCTTTTCATATCCGGATGTTCCCGCTACCTTTTCATATCCCGGTTTTCCCGGTACCTTTACATACCCCCGGTTCCCGATAATTTTCATATCCAGGTGTTTCCAATAATTTTCATCCTGGTATTCCCGGTTCCTTTACCCCATCCCAGTTCCAACTGTGACATCTCATTCCATCAAATATTTATCCTTACCATGTGATAAAAACAATCACATTGAAATCATCTCTTTTTTTTAATCTAGTGTTTAAAATGTTCCTTTTAAAGTGTACCTTTTCATATCCGGATGTTCCCGCTACCTTTTCATATCCCGGTTTTCCCGGTACCTTTTCATAACCCGGTGTTCCCGATAATTTTAATGTCCCAGTTTTCCCGATAATTTTCATCCCAGTTTTCCCGGTGGCTTTTTCTCATCCCAGTTCCAACTGTGATATCTCATTCCATCCCGATTTTTTGTCTATTAAACATTCATCCTTCCTATGTGATAAAAACAATCTACTTAAAATCATCTCTGTCATTTGAAATCCAGTGTTTAAAATCTTAAACAGAATTTCTTAAAGTATTCCCGCTATCCTTTTAAAATTCCGCAAAAAATAAATTTCAAAAATAAAATAAATTTCAAAAATCCCTCGATAAAAAGTTATCAAGTAAGCTTGTCCTCTTTTTAATAAAACCAACTTCTTTAAAAGCTTCTCTGAAAGAGTAAAAAGAGATTGCTAGTTATAATAAAAATCTAGTGATTATAGTCTAGTAAACCAATTCCGCTATGAAGCAATGAAATTTTAGCTCTCTGTTTCCGCGGAAACTTTTAAATTCTTGCTATTTAAATATATTTTTCTGAGAAATTAAAATATTAAAGAAAGTAAATTAATTATTTTAATTTACTTCGGTTTTCTGATAACTGTTATAATATTTAAATACAGATATTCACACTGTTTTTCTTCATAAATTTTGTTGTAAATAATAAAATATGTATAAATGTTAATCAGTTATATTCATTCAAGTGAGGCAAGACGTCGCCTTAAGATAGAGAAGTAAACACTGCAATTTATGCATTTCAACAATGCACAATGCTTTTTCAATGGGGAAAACGGAGTCGAAAAAGCGCCGAAAAGCAGGGAAGGAGTCGTTCGATTTTAAAATCGTTTCTTAATGCGCGTCTAATGGCTGAGAGGAAGGTCTCTGTCAAATTTCAAGCCAATCGGTCCGGCAGTTTTGGAGATTTCGTGATGAGTGTTATGAATGAATGAATGATGAATGAATGAATCACCCGTATTTGGATTTTATATATACAGGGTGTCCCATAAATAATGGGTCACACTTCTAGGGGGGATAGTAGACACCTAAACGAGTCAGAATCACATAGGATTTGGGGGTACCAGACCAAATCCCAGGGAGTTAAAAATGGAGCGACACCCCCAAAAAATTATTGAAAAATTCGATTTGTAGAAGAACTACTATTGTTAAAAATTTAATTATGGTCTCAAAAATTATGGTTTAATGTGATCTTAAAAATTATCTCAAAAGTATTCAATTTAAAATTTGTTTTATTATGAAAAAGTTAAAAAACCAAAAAAAAATTTGAAAATTTTGCCAAAACCTCATTTTGTACTTCGAAATCCTTTCTTTTGATTTTATAATCTGAAAGATCATAGTTGTAAACCCTTAAGTCCAAAGTTTCCCTTAAAAACCATCAATATTAAACGCTTGAGATCCTGTTAAAGTTCGTTTTTTACGTGCGCATTATGGTTTCCTATAGCCGTTTCCAAAACGGCAGTTTGCGAACGCAGAAAACGAGCTTAAACCATGCTTTAACAGGATCTCAAGTATTTAATATTGATGGTTTTTACGTGACACTTTGGATTTAAGGGTTTTCGACTATGATCTTTCAGATTATAAAATCAAAAGAAAGGATTTCGAAATACAAAATAAAGTTTTGGCAGAGTTTTAAATTTTTTTGTGGTTTTTAAACTTTTTTTGTAAGAAAAAAAATTTAAACTGAAAACTTTAAAGATAATTTTAAAGATCATATTAAACCACAATTTTTAAGACCATAATTAAATTTTTACCAATAGTAGTTCTTCTACAAATCGAATTTTTCAATAATTTTTTGGGGGTGTCGCTCCATTTTTAACTCCCTGGGATTTGGTCTGGGACCCCCAAATCCTATGTGATTCTGACTCGTCTAGGTGTCTACTATCCCCCCTAGAAGTGTGACCCATTATTTATGGGACACCCTGTATAGATTGTTGGTTGGCTTAGAAATATTAAAACAACATTAAGAGGATTATTTCTAGAGTTTTATAATGAAAAATTCTGTTTATCTATGTTTATTTCACTTGGGCACCAAGATTTGCAAGTGCGGGTCTTTGCCCCATTTTGTGAGGCAAAGCCCCGGGATTTTTTTCTACTAAATTGTAAGTTTCTCCTAAAATATCATCGATGAGAGTTTAAACTTGGATTGGTTTTATAGAAGGGTCTCCAATCTAACACTTCCAATTAAAATTTCGGGATTATCTACCCCCTTTCAACGACAATGTTAAAAATACTGAAAATTGTGTGGCTTTGCCCCCACCTACCCTATCCCTCCTCTATCCCTAGACCACGTTTTGTGAATTTTATACTGTTTGAAAATAATCTGGAAGTCTTCGTCTATGAGAGCTCCTTTCTGATGACATTTGCCAGATTTCCTTAAGAGCTTCAACGCACTGAATTAAGCTTTTAAAATTCAGATTTGAACTTTGAGAGTTAGATAAAAGTCCTATGAAGCAAGTTCGGATGAAACATGTGGATGGTTTTACTCTGAGATTTGGTATGCGGCAAAAAAACGTATTGAAAGGCACTGCAGATGAAGCTGGCGCGAAGTCTTCGTGGAGATTCCATGACTTGAGAGTGACATGAATTTCTATGCAAAATTTGTCTTGCACATTATTAGTCGATTCTAACAGTTTCAGCAGTGCACAAATACATAAAAGACTGTTAATTTGAATAATATTAACAATATTTTTAGTAATTGTAATTGTAACCTTTTTTTACGAGAAAAGGCATTTCGCATTGTAAATCCTTTCCTACATCTTCGCAGCCATCTTGAAATCACTTAAACCCCTCATAAACTCATGCACATGAGAAATATTTATTTCTATATATGTCTTTTTAAAAAAATGAGTTTTTGTTCTGTTTTTCCTGAAGCTTCGTTTGAAATTTAACGAGAACTAGTCACTCTATTACTATGCATTTACCATTTTTCCGGCACGGTGGAAGGTTATAATAGTCACTAGTCACACCTTGTATGACTATGACTACATGGGATTGTAGATCTCAATAGTTTTTTCTATTTTCCAGTGAGACTGTAAGATAATTATCTTTGAATTTCCATGCTGGAATAAGATTAACTTATATCAATGTGGTCCAACCCGCGGGCCGCATGCGTCCCTCGAAGAAATTTTTATGGCACTTGGCCACAAAATGTAATACTTAATCTAACTAAATAGAAGGTAGGGTCGACAGGGGTTATTCCCGGACACCAAGTTTCCGGGATAATTTTCAGACACTGGCGTTTTCATTTTTCTATTTCATATTTCTGACGTTTTCATAAATGAAAAAAAATCCTAGAAATACTCTGAACTATCATCTTTAAGGTTCTTAACTCAATTAATAGTTAACTGGGTATTTACTGCATTGAAAAAAATATTTTTCTAACTGCTGGTTAATTTCTGTTGTTAATTAAATTTTAAATTATATTGTTTATACTCTGTAGACACTCTCACACATTTACTCTGATAAGGGGGGGGCGAGGGGTCCCTGCCCCCTCTACCCGAAATTCAGACTAGGTATACAAAAACAAGTTTAAACTCTGCTTTTTAGGGTCAAATTTCCGAAAATTTCCCCCTTTTGTACTTAATTATTCGCAGTTTCTTTACATTAAGTTCATCAAAATGAAAATCCTTCATGAAAAAATAAATCCAAAATTCGGGCTTGATATACCAAAGCTAGTTAAAAACCTGTTTTTAGAGTCATTTTTTTCTAAAATCTTCTGGGGGAGCGGTAGCTGAGGTAACCCAGCGGTTGAGAACCACTGGATTAGAGGAAGCTTATGGAGGATTTACAGCACTACTGTAAAAGCGACATTTTCGGTTTGCTGCAGGGGCGGATCCAGGATTTTCTTTGGGGGGGGGCACCACTGAAATTTTTGTCCTACCTGGGACACGGCATATAACGAGAATTTTTCTTCAGGGGGGGTTGACTCAACGTTAATTCTAAGTTACCCCAAACGAGTACAGATATGCGTTAACTTTTTTTTAATTACTTAAAAGTAACACTGGTTCGGGATCACCCCAGAAATTTTATGAAAATTTGTCTCTAAAAGTAGTGTTTCAACTCAATATTTTGAGAACCTTTGGGTTACATCGAAAGAGAACAGCTCCTTTTAATCCACAAAATTTTGAAGGAAATAAATTATAAATAGACGTCAAAATTGCTTGGAGGGTTGGGGGTCTTCCCCCAGAATTTTTTAAAAGTTTTTTATTAATTTGAAATTCTTTGGAAAACACCCGAAGAGGACCGCTTCTAGAAAGTGGCAGATTTTTCAAAGGGAAAAACAATGTTAAAAGACGTCAAGTTTTGGAGGGGGTTTGGGGGTTTTCTCCCGAGAAAAATTTTGAAAGTTGACTCTAAAAAGTGCTGTCTTAACTCATTTCGAGACTCTTCAGGTTGCGCCTTATAAGTTGTAGAATTCTTAAAAAATAAAACAATCTGATGTCAAAATTACGGACTTGGGGATTGAACTCCTAAAAACTTTCAGATACGGCCCTGACCTATAAAAAGCTGATACTCTCAAAAACTGTTATGTATTCTTATTTTTCACAACAAATGTTTTAAATTTTACTTTGAAAATGATATTGACTAATAATAAATATACAACATTATTTTCACAGTATTTAAAAGACACTGGTAGAAACAAGAAAATTGGTTAATATTTTCGCACGGGACATATTGGAATATTTTGAATAACTTAAAATAAGGTAAAAAAACATTTAAAAACACAGTATTTTAATGAAATAAACCTGAAAAGCTTAACTTATGTGTCGATTTTTGAATCTAAACTATTTTTTATAGAAAAAAATATTTTTTCTGTTTTAAAACAATAAAGTAATGGCCATATACTGACAGACCTATGGTGCAAGAGATAGAGAAAGTGTTTTGCTACGTGTAGAGAAAACTTACCTTAAAAAACTTAAAAGAATCGCATTAAGTCGTGATAAAAAATGACTAATTTATTAGATTCCTAACATGAAACAACTTATAATTAAAAATAAATAGCCTTTCAAGTGCTTATAACTTTTCAGTAAACGTATCATGAACAAGTGTCTTTTAGTACTTGGCGGCCTTCATTTTCAGAGTTAGTTTAACTGTGAGCATTAAATTTTATATAATAATTTAAGACAGAAGAAATTCTAAACCTTTATTAATTTATGAAAGCTTTTGAGTACGTTCGAGCATGTACTGAAACCATTTTATTTGATGCAATCTGGAGCTATAGACTGGCCTTCAGCCACGTCATTTAAGTGATATAGTACTCCAAACACAAACATCTAGGGGGTCATAGTTAAAACTTCTAAGGTGCCTGCCTACCTAAAAATGCCGTTTTGGACCAAAAATTCCAAAAAAAAATTTTTATCTTATTCAGGGTGTCCGCTAACCCTGGAAACTGGGAAAACCTGGAATACTCAGGGAATTCGAAAATGCCCTGGAAAACCTGGAATACTCAGGGAATTCCAAAAATGTTCTGGAAAAATGTGATTTTGTACTTATGCGTAAAACTTTCCAACGCCCTTCCCCAATAAAAAAAATATAGAATTTAGGTTATAGGGTAGGGCGGGTAGGGTGATTAGTTAATATGAAAAGTAATTTTAGTAGAGTAAACCCGATTTGTAAAAGTAGCTGAAGTTTGCTAGTCCCTCAACTCCTTTTCAATAGACTTATGCAGCCCACTTACGGAGCTCTAAAGGATCACCTGCGGTTTGAATATGACTATCAGTTGAGAACTTTCTAGAAAGGGGGGGGTCTGGGGGTCACCCCCAGAAAATTTTTGATTTTAAGCCCTAAAAAAGTGCCAAAAATGCCTTTTTATGCAGTGTATTTTTTAGTCCTCTGGGGGGGGCACGTGCCCCCGTGCCCCCCCCCTGGATCCGCTACTGGTTTGCTGTAATAGCGACGAAAATTTTTTCAAAAGCACCAATAGGAAGCCTCGAAAACTATCGCTGGGAAAAATCGCTACGACATCAGCGACGTAATTACGATCACTGGCGGCCATTTTCTTGAGCCGGCGGGAGATCTGGGTTGACTTGATTTCTCTAATAGAAATGCAAAAATTATCTTCTAATATCAATATCGTGCTTCCTTGAAATTCAAAGGCTGTTGCATAACCAGAGTTGACCAGAGCGTTCCGAATAATTGAGGAGTAATGAAATCGTAGTCGCAGAGCAGAACATGTGCTGCCATCTAGTTCAAATGAGAAAATTCATCAGTTCTTCAACAGCCAAAAATATTTTTCATCAGCCTCAGTTAATTATTTAGGCTACTTGTGAATACATAGGCTTGATTTTTTGTTTTCAAATGAAAATTTCAATATTCTGTTTGACATAAAGTCACATAGAAAGGGACTAGGAAAAGCACAAGCAATGTGAAGGAAAATCCGGGCCGCCATTCCTGCGACTGAAAGGGAGTCGCTTTTCCCGCCGAGCGATCAAAAAACCTATCGCTTTTCCCGCTCCCGCTGGCAACGCCATCTTTTGGGAGAAATATCGTTACCGAAAATGTCTCTTATGTCTCTTTTACAGCAGTGGTGTAAATCCTCCATTAGGCATGTCATCGAATCAACAGAAAGAACTCGAAATATTTTTTTGGATTCAGTCAATATTCCATCAAAAAAATTTCCTGTAAAATATAAATCTTAATTTCTCAATCTTTAAAGCTAGTAGTAGGTCACGATTTATTTTTAATATAAGAACTGAGATATTGCGATTGAATTTCAGCTCTCAGAATTGGTTTTATGTAATGTTTTTTCAGGTCAAAAGGTTAAGTGTCAATTTCCCCTGGGGATCATACCTCCAATGCTCGCTTAAAAAACCCTAGGTTATTAGAGGTGTATTTCCAACCCCCTTTCCTATGGGATTCTAAGTCTCCTTGGAGTGTTCTACTCCCTCTCGAATTATCCTCTAATATTGAATCCCCCCAAGGGAATCACCGTGTATAAGCATGCGTTCCAACCTTTCTGATAATCAACATAAAATGTACTATATTACAAAATTTATAGTGCTAAGATTTAATAAAACTGAACTGGATATAGTAATATTAAAAAATTTATATTTTTGGCATTTTAAAACTTGCATTTTCAATCGAGTTTTCAATGTTCTCTCTCTCTCTCTAACATAAGATTTTTTTAAAACTTTAAACTTTGCTATATACCAAGCCTTAAGTAAATCTCAAAATCATACTGGTTATTTATCATGATTTTTGGGATCTATCATAATCGATTTAATCGATGATGGGATTGGTCACATAATTTCCGGTTTGTGTTCTTCGATGATATAAAAAGGGTTATTGACTTTTCCGAACATAGTCTTCGCTTGCTGATGGATTCAAGAACGCATGAAATTAGTAGTTCCGAGCATAGTTTATTAATGAAGACTTAGGTAAGCTGTTGTTTCTTTTGCTTCTTTTTTATACATTTTTGTGTAGATTTAATCGGAGTTTAAAATCAATTACTAAATGCTTTTAAATTTATGAGTCATTGGAAAAGCTTATTTGGCTGTAAAACTTTTTTGCAATTTTATATAAATTACATCTCACAAATTTTCACAGAAATTAAGTTTATTTAAACTGAATTTGGATAAAAGCAGTTCAATATCTTAAATTAAAACTATGCACTAATAGTTAGTTTTGATACTTAAGAAGAGTAAGACTGTCAAAGAGTTTTGCACCTACAGTTATTAGCAGTAAACCATTTTCTAGGCTTCAAGACTCAAGATCAAAGTTAAAATCTTAAATCTTGGTTTTGATTTGCCTCTTGAATTTTGTCTAAGAAAATCCTGATGATATAAATACTCCACTTACTAACACTCGAAAATCACAGCTTTGGTGCAAAATTCTTAGCTATTGCTTGTTGTATAAGCAAACACGCCACTGAAAACGGTGATTAGCTGAATTTGGGATACATGTGCTTTTAGTGTTGAGATGAAAGTCTCAAATTTCAATTTATGTCAATTTTAAAATACGACTATTACGTTGAACCCATGTATGTATAGTCTTTTTTTATCACGATTTGCGTACCGAAATTCCTCCAAGCAACTTGACAGGCTTTGTGTTTACCCACTTTCTCCATCCGTGTAGTGACGTACTGTGTTCAGGAAACGTTGATGTTGAGAACATATCTTACGGTGAAAGACCGATATTTGGTGATTGTCGACATTCACCGGTGAATGTCGACAATCACATGTTCGCTTATCCGTGAATGTCGACAATCACCGGTGAATGTCGACATTCTCCAATTTCAGACATTCCCCGTAACATATAGATGGATATTGTCGTTTGCTTTTTGTGTTGCAGGATGACGTCAAGTTTATCCGACTAAGAGAACGTTAGCCTGGACACCTACCAGACTGCAGGTGTGAGAGCTGGTGGTGAGAGCTGTCCGGGTCCTTCAAGCCAGGTCCAGTCCAGCGGGGGGTGGCTGATGGTGCAGCACCGAGGTGAGTAACTTTGTGTATTTCGCATTGGGGATGCATTTATTACTACTTGCAGTAATTTTAACGTTATGTGGAACATAATTAAAACGGTGGTTACGACTTTGGGTGTTCAAAATCTGGGTGGGGGACGATTGAAAGTTTAAGAACTGCTGATCTAAATCACTTCTATATTTTTATTTATTAAAAGTACACGATTTTTATATTTATGATTTTCAGTTTTGTTTTATTTATTATTATTGATAGCCTGGATCCATATTTACTCGAATCAAGGAACTTTTCTGTATAAGCTTTTCCAGTCGTCATGGTAGATTTTACTGTTATTTTGTAATTTAGATATTAAGTTTTCTGATACTGAATATTGTGCACTTTCTAGCAAAATCCTTTATTTAACTCAATCTAGATTCAAATAACGTCTTGCAACTTATGAGGACAATTAAGCTTGGGAAGAGTTTCTGAAACTGTGGGTCGCCAGTCAGTTTTTGGTGGGTCGCGAGAAGATTTTTAATTTTTTTGAACATGAAGTATCTTTTTATAATTTTTACAAACGTGTTATTGACTTTTAAATTATCAAACTATTATTTGAACTTTTGAAACTTATCAAATTAACAAATGGTAAAAATAATAAAAATTTGAGGAATGGAAAAGGCAATTAATATAAATACTAGGGCTATGATTCTGAGACTTTTTTTGAAATATTCAAAAACCTGATGCTGCATTCGATTAACTTTTGTCCATGTGTTAATTATATGGCATTAATTTCTTTGTATTGAGAGAAAACATTGCGCACCCAACATCATTTCACTTTCTCATATAGCAATTGCACACCACCTAACTGAAGTTCCCTCGGGCCTTAAAATGCCTTTTTCGAAAACTGGATACAGGAACGATCAGGCCCACTGATGTGCCTCGATCCAGTATGGCGGCCAAGCGGGCTGCTATGCTGAAATCAGAACTACGAAACATTTGTAAAATCGATAGATAAATTCCTTAACTGCAAGTTTATAAAACCCAATATCCAAAATTTAAACAATTTTTATTATTTACTTGATGTAATATTGCGCTTCAAATAAAATTTTAACAACCGCCTTTCAGTGCTTCAGCCTTATGCAAAATCTTATTAGGTGCGCAAACTTTTTTCACAGTTTTCAAAAGTAACTTTTATTTTTGAGGGACAAACCCTCATCTCTTTTGCCACCACAGGCTTTTAAATCTGAAAAAATCCCTAATAAATACGTACTATGTGTGTCACTTTAATGTGTCGATAATGCAAATCTAGTCTGTTTTTCAAATAAGATTTGAAAAAAATATTTAGGGTTTCTCCCGATCCACACCGGGATAAGCAATGAAAATTTTAAGAATTTTCTTAGAAAATGATGCAACTGCAATTTATCCCATAATGCTAAAAAACAAGTTATGTCTTTAAGGGTCAAATTTTAAAATTTTCTCTGGGGGAGGACTCCCCGACCGTCCTTTTTATTTTAAGGATCATTGTTAGCCCACAATTAAACTATTTCATGCGCTCAAATTCAAATTTTTGATTTTCTAAAAAGTTAATTTCTCTTCTAATACGTGTGCATTAGTGGAGTCGCTTATGTCATGTTCCAAAAAATTTTCGGGTGGAGCTTAGTGAGTGGTATCATTCGATTCGTAATGACGTCTAAATTAACGTGGTACCGGGTGTTTTTTCCGAAATCCGTGCAGGGGGCGTGTATGACGTCATAAATGCAAGATGGCCGCCACTGGAAAAATGCTGTAAATGGCGATCTAGATATATTATCTGAATTATTTTTGAGCAAAATTACCAGAAATTTATAGATTTATCGAATAGCTACCGAAAAAAGCATCGAAATCCATAGAAAATAGCGTTCATGACGTCATAACCAAAAAATGCCTATTTTTAACAAAAATACAGTATTTAGACGTTTAATACCTTAAATAGATGCTTTTTTCAAAGTGAATGCAATGAAAATATGTTCATAATTAAAAACCCAACAATGGAAGTTTCGTTGTTTGTCACAAAAGGCGGATATGACGTCATAAATACAAGATGGCCACCACATAAAATCAAAATTTCGAGTTTTTTGTTCGAATTTTTTTTAATTGTGGATTTTTGCACTTTAATGGATGTAATAAAGATATATGTAGGACTAAAAGTCTAGAAATGCAGCTTTAAATCGAGTGAATGGCAGGAATTACACTTTACCGTTAGATAGAATCATCGAACTTATTCTATCTCCCTCCCTCATTTATATCATCCAAATCAGTAAGTATAAGGATAATATTAACAGTTAAATTGTTTAAAATATGAACCATAAAGAACTTGATAGAATTCAGCAATAAATTCCCTGGTTTAGTTAACATAAAGATGCTTAACAAAAACATTTGTGAGGGCCGGAGCAAAACTTGAGGTGCTTGCAGCAAAACAAACATCAATGTGAGTAAAACTGTTGTAGTATTTAGAAACTACGCTAAAAATACACTAATATTTAGAATCTACTTATTCTAAAATTGCAAGAACTTAATTCAACAATACTTTTTACTAATAAAGTAAAATATTTGGATGCTCAAACGTTCAGATTTTATAGGAAAGTATAAAAATTAAAGTTTAAATTTTTTTTTCTTCTAGGCTTGTTTTAAATATTTAATTGATCTTTAAGTTCCAAAACCTGAATTTTTTACCTAAAGGTTACCTTTTGGAGTGTTAAATCAAAGAATGACGAAATCTGTTTTCTGAGAACCTCTGATATAACGTTATGTAAGTGTACAAATGGTGTTAGAAATGACTTGACTTATCAATATAACATTTCCCGAATCATTTCTAAACATCCGTCAAATTATCATCATTTTCAACTTAAAGGGTATTATTATCCCCATACTTACTGATTTGGATGATAAAAATGAGGGAGGGAGATAGAATAAGTTCGATGATTCTATCTAACGGTAAAGGGCAATTCCACCGTAACTCACGCTACATTTTTTTCAAAATTGCAATTTCAAATAATTTTTAAATATAGAAATAACTATTATTTTCTTTCTAAAAAAATCAAGCATATTGAAATTTATGCTAATAATTTAAAATAAGTATTGCGAATCTTTTAAGAATTTTAGTTTTTTAAATATTAATTAAAATAGAGTCGTAACTCACGCTACAAGAAAAAAGACATGGATTTATGAGTATAAAATTCAAATTTATTTTTCTGCTTAAATAGTGTTTCAATAATTCTGTATGCTTGTCAGGTGTTTGAATATACTTCCCTTATTCTAAAATAGCAAACAGTTTTACTGGGAACATTTAAGAATATCAGAAATAAAATAAAATATAGAAAGCTGTTCGTAACTCACGCTACAGTACTTCGTAACTCACGCTACATGTGTATAAGCGTTCAGTTATTCATGAATATAAATATAATTAAATTGATTTAAACACTTTATTTCATTTTTACTATAAAGTTTATGAGTATATTTAACAAAAAAGTTGTAAAAACTAATTAATTTATTTTTAATTTTCTAAATAAAACATATATTTTTCATTAACAAATTAACCTTTAAAACAAGCAGTTCTAAAAAGCAGTTCATTCCTATAAAAATAATTTTACACAAAATTTAAGCAATGAAAAACACAATTAGATCAATACTGCATAATTATTCCCTAAAATAATTAGAAAATTTTATTTTTTTTTTTTTAATTTTTTTTATCATGTCCCTGTTCATATGGAATAGCCCTAAAGTGTAATTCCTACCATTTACTCGATTTAAAGCTGCATTTCTGGACTTTTAGTTCTACATATATCTTTATTACATCTATTAAAGTGCGAAAATTCACAATTAAAAAAAATTTGAACAAAAAACTCGAAATTTTGATTTTATGTGGTGGCCATCTTGTATTTATGACGTCATATCCGCCTTTTGTGACAACTTCGATTGTTGGGTTTTTAATTATGAACATATTTTCATTGCATTCACTTTTAAAATGGCATCTATTTAAAGTACCTATTAAACGTCTAAATACTGTGTTTTTGTTAAAAATAGGAATTTTTTGGTTATGACGTCATGAACGCTATTTTCTATGGATTTCGATGCTTTTTTCGATAGCTATTCGATAAATCTATAAATTTCTGATAATTTTGCTCAAAAATAATTTAAATAATATATCTAGATCGCCATTTACAGCATTTTTCCAGTGGCGGCCATCTTGCATTTATGACGTCATACACGCCCCCTGCACGGATTTCGGAAAAAACACCCGGTACCACGTTAATGTAGACGTCATTACGAATCGAATGATACCATTCACTAAGCTCCACCCGAAAATTTTTTGGACACCATTGTTTTTTGACACAAGCGACTCAACTACATGGTAAAAATTTATTGTAACAAAATAGTTGGTGAACACCCCCAGTCAGAGAAGTTAAAATTCTGTGGGGGGTATGAGTTAATAATCGCAGTTCAGGTAATTATAATTAACTGAAGTCGGTGGATCGCGTCAGATTTTGTTTCTCAAAAGTGGGTCGCGATGTTAAAAGTTTGAGAACCCCTGAGCAAGGGACTATATAAGATGACTCAACACAATCTCATTTATTTTGGATTTTGAGAATCCACTCTTGTGTATTTAATGTACAATGCAGATATCTGTGGCTATAAAATTCATAAATTCAAGAAGGGAGCAATTATGTGAAGTGTGGATGAAATTGTGAAAGGGAGACTACAAAATGTTTCTGAGCTGGGATTTGTTATATAGTATTCCCCATGTAGCAATAGCCTATTTTGCTTAAATGACTATTTTTTGTAGGAGTGTCATGTTTATCAAGCCCCAAAACATGAAGGTCGCTGGCTACCAAAGGAAAGTTGTATCGACCTCGGGGGCATCAAAGTCAGCGAGGCCAACCATCACGAAGTGTGGAGAAAGTTGACTTATCTATTACAGGCAAGGATCTTCTAGCTTTTAATCATTCCTTAGTTAATAGTTGTCACTTAAGGTTTCTAGATGACAAAGTTGTATAAGTTCCTCCCATTAAATGAAGAGTTGTGTTTGCTCCAAAAATTAATGTTAGATGCTTAAAGGGTTTTACGGTAACCACAATATAATATCGGTTTTAAATGTGTCGGTTTCTTCAAGTGCCAAAATGTTTTGCTTAAAAATGAACCTATGCAATGTCTTTCACTCTTGAAACTAGTGTTTCTTTTGTACTTTGCTATGGTAATTTTATAGCCCAGTAAATTTAAACTAAAAAAGGGGTCGTACTATTTTATAACTCGCTGAAAATTTCAGCATAAGCTCTCCATGATGTCTATAATCAACCCTCAAAAGTCCCAAAAATCCCCGCGGGCTTCATTCCAAAATGGTTGATCAAAGATGGTCGTCAAGCAATCAAGCTTTTTGAGCTTTCAATGAGCTTTCAAGATTTCAATTAAAACAAATATTTTTGAAACCTGTAAAAATTGATCTACTCAGAAATAGACCCTCTTGGAGTTCCGATAATTTTTTCAAGAGAAAAAAATCTGAATAGGTTTTAAAAGGGTTTAATTGACGCCAAACTGAAAATGTTTTGCTTCTAATTTGCAAGTACTAAAGAGGGGTCAGGGGGTCTTCCCCCAGAAAATTTTTGGAGTTTCGACTCTCGTTAACAAGTTTTTAACTAGTTTTGGTATACTTAGTCCTAATTTCGGGGGATGATTTTTTCGCGCTGACTTTAAAAAATCTCGCGGGCCGAAAAATTATTTCAAGCAGGCCAAAAGGTAAATGATTGTGTTAAATGATATAAAACGAATAGATATATTGGGTTTGGGTGTTTCAGTTCTGCAGCCTCTTTACACATACTTCCTCCGTTATATTCAGCTTGTGAAAAGCAAAAGTGTTTAATTTTGCTTTTGTTTCATGAATAGGTCTCCTGAGGTGGTGATGGGGCCTCCTGCCTCCTTCCCCATTGATGTTTAGGCGGTTAGTGTGGTCTGTCTAGAGACCTTTATGGGGGAAATCGCCTTCTTTGCAATCAACAACAAGCACCTGGTAAGTTTCTGTGATCATGTCGATAAATTGGATCTAAATGTGATTTTTGTTAAATGGCTTAATATACTACGACATTATTTTTCCTTTATTACCCTTTGCATGGGTTGTGTTAAGAAATAAATTACCAGATATGTGCCAAGTTTTTTATATAAACTGTTTAAAGGATTAATGCTCACACGCTGGGTAATAAACTGACATTTTCAAAGAAAAACAATAATTATTTTGTAATTTACTTCCTAAAAATTAGTTAAGAAAAAAAAATTCACATCCAGTTTGTTGCTTTCTTGTTAGCTAAATTTAATGGCACAATTAAATTTCCAAATGTATTTATTTAAAACATGGTAACTAACTGAAATAAATGTTTCATAAAAGTCAGTTACCTTGTTGTTTAAAATTTTTCAAAAATAAAAACATTTAACATATATTGAACTACGTAAAACCTCTCTGAGCGACCACCTCTTCCAACGACCTGATTTTGAAAGCACCGATTTTTCCCCTATTCTCCTAATGTTAAAATACCCCAGTTAGCGAACATTAAAACCCCTCCCAGCGACCAGCACCAGTTTTTTAGTCCAGAATATTTTTGTTTTAACCCTTTATTTACTTTCTTTTCGGCGCAAGTTTAGTGCTGCTGATGCTCCAAGTTTTTAGCGATAAAAATCACTATTAGTAACAGTCAAATTAGGCGAAAAAAAGGGCCGGAGGTAGACATTTAGAAATACAAGCAGAAACCCCCTGGGATGTGTTTAGGGGGGTCTGAGGATGCCTCACCTGAAAATCCCAAAAAATCCGGTGACGGGTTTTCCGCCATTTCGAAAAAGAAGTCGGCCATATTGGATTTTTCCATAGTTCATAAAAACAGCTATAACAGGCGAACTAATTGGTTTAAAATGTTCGTAATTGTTTTAAAATGCGTAATTCAGAGCGTTCTTTAAGTTTCATGAATCAATTGTTGGTTCTAAACCATGCATTTTTTAAATATTAAGCTAAAATAGCAATTTTTTCGTATTTTTTTGGGATGTAGTTGTTTCGTTTAATACTGTGTCGTAACTATTATAAATATCAAGACCGAAACAACTGGAACTTGTTTAGGAGGGTTTTAGGCTATACCATACCAAAATTCTAAGAAATCCCACCATTAGTTTTCCGCCATTTTGAAAAAAACGATGGCCATACTGAATTTTCAATGTTTCTTATAAACTGCTATAACAAGCGAACTTATTGGAATAAAATGCTCAATTTTTTATAAAATGCGTGTCTAAGTGTACGTTTTTGAAACATCCTGCAGTAAGTTAGTATTCTTAAAGATTTAATTTTAAAATCTAGGAAAAATTAGTAATTTTTCTGTCTTTTTCTGCTGTAGTTTTTTTATAGTCCAGCCAAATTAGACATTTAATATAACAGGCTGAAAATTGGTGGAAATGTAGAGGATAGTGTCCTTCTTGATATCCTGAAATTTCCGAAAAATCCCTCCAGGGGAAAATCCGCCATTTTGGAAAAACCAACGCCATCTTGGATTGAGTTTTCAAGCATAGAGACTGAACCAAGGGGCCTATTAAGTTCGTTTTTGTCCCAAATAGTTTAATATTGTGTATTTTAAGAGAAAACATCAAAATATTCGAAATGAAAAACTTAATTTAATAATAATTAATATCAGGATATCAAGAAGGACACTATCACTTACATTTCCACCAATTTTCAGCCTGTTATATTGAATGTCTAATTTGGCTGGACTATAAAAAAACTACAGCAGAAAAAGACAGAAAAATTACTAATTTTTCCTAGATTTTAAAATTAAATCTTTAAGAATATTAACTTACTGCAGGATGTTTCAAAATTGACACTTAGACACGCATTTTATAAAAAATTGAGCATTTTATTCCAATAAGTTCGCTTGTTATAGCAGTTTATAAGAAACATTGAAAATTCAGTATGGCCATCGTTTTTTCAAAATGGCGGAAAACTAATGGTGGGATTTCTTAGAATTTTGGTATGGTATAGCCTAAAACCCTCCTAAACAAGTTCCAGTTGTTTCGGTCTTGATATTTATAATAGTTACGACACAGTATTAAACGAAAGAACTACATCCCAAAAAATACGAAAAAATTGCTCTTTTAGCTTAATTTTAAAAAAATGTATGGTTTAGAACCAACAATTGATTTGATTCATGAAACTTAAAGAACGCACTGAATTACGCATTTTAAAACAATTACGAACATTTTAAACCAATTTGTTCGCCTGTTATAGCTGTTTTTATGAACTATGGAAAAATCCAATATGGCCGACTTCTTTTTCGAAATGGCGGAAAACCCGTCACCGGATTTTTTGGGATTTTCAGGTGAGGCATCCTCAGACCCCCTAAATACATCCCAGGGGGTTTCTGCTTGTATTTCTAAATGTCTACCTAAAACCCTAATTTGACTGTACTATATATAGTTACCCCAACTAATGTAAGTGAATAATGTGGCTTCTAAATATGGCGCCAAATAGCCAAAACTCGCCAACCATCAGCTCAGCAGTTCTAAACTTGCGCCAGTGGTACTTACAAGTACCCTCGGTAATAAAGGGTTAAGGCTAGGAAAGGGAATAAACATAACTAAAACCGGGTGGATCATTCTAAATTATTATTTTTCGTAAAAAGAATCAAAACATGAACGCAATTTCCCTTTTTGTATTGTTGTCTTTTTCTTTAATTCTTATTTTTTACCTAATAAACCGGAGTTTTCGCATTAAAATTCAAAATTATGGACGAAGAGCAATTCTTTTATATCTTCTTTCTTTTATTATTTTTTTTTCAATCTGATAGGAATGTGATTGAAAATAAAGATGATTTTGTCACATTAAAAGGCTAAAAATTAAAAATGAAGATTTAAATTTTAATTTAATTTTTTACTGTGGATCAAGTTAGCTCAATTCTAAAAATCCATTCATCTAATAAGTCAATTCCATATTAAATACGTACACAATTTGAGAAGATTGAGATAATTCAGAGTTTTTTAAAAACACTTTTGTTCTAATAAGAAATTACTAGTCTCTTAGCAGCAGTGTATTCATACGGAGGAGTTTCTGCGTAGCTCCAGAACTTCGATCTTATTTAGCTTAATTACTAATTTTCTCTTGCATTAGGAAATTCCATATTTTAAGAATTCTTATTATCTCGTTTTCCATTTAACTACATAATACTTTTTTTGAGCAAGAAGGTGAGAATTGAATTGGATTTTAATTAAATTTAGAAATTTTCAATGAAATAAAAAATTAATGGAATACGAATTATAAACACTTCAATGAGTCATTAAACAATAAAATATATACTTGTAAGAATAAAAGCACTCACGTCGAAGTTCTGGAGCATGCGCAGAAACTCCTCCGTATGAATACACTGCTACTATAAGAGATGGTAGTCAAGAAATTATTAAAGATATCTCAAGATTGGAAAATGATAATACCATTGCGCCTTTAGAACACAATGAAATATTCAACATGGATAAGACTGCTCAAGTTTTTTTTAGAGATTTGCCTGATGAGCGCATAATGATTAAATCGGCCGACTTCAGTGGAATCGTACATAATAATCTGTGTTAGTGTTTTTTATCACCAATTGTTTGAAAAATGTTTTGAGTAAGCTCTAAAGCAACCTCTTTCTATTTTTAAGACGACTCCTTTTGAGCGACCACCCCTCTTAACGACCGATTTTTCGTGGAACGGAGGGTGGTAGCTCAAGAGAGGTTTTACTGTATAAGAATAAGCTAACAAGAAAGCAATAAACTAGTTGGAAAATCGTTTTCTTAAATTAATTTTTGAGAAGTAAATTACAAAAAACTTGATATTTCATGTCTGTCAGTTACCCGTGGAAATATCCTCTGCTACTTATTGTGTATTAAATAAACAGGGTGTTTTAAAAGTCGGTTTCACGGTTTTTATTTGGAAACAAACGTGTCCTAGGGTCACAGAAGTAAGGTCTACCCCTAGGCAAGTGACCCTTGAAATGATTTGTAAGTGACCATTGAAATAACTTAAAGCCTCCCTAGTGGCGAAATAAGAAAGTTAAACAAATTAATTTAAAAACTAAAGGAGATGGAGTAAAAACCTCATGGAGTATTGTTCTCTTCTTTATGAAGAACTCGTTGAAATATCATGAAAATACTCAATAAAAAAAAAATTGGTAAATTTGCAAATTTTTTTTGTTATTGTTTAGTTTCGGGTTTTTTAGTTGAATGAAGGCATAATTTATATTTTTTAGGCTTGAAAAAGTGCAATTTTCACATGCTAATATCTCCCCGAATATTCTCAATATTTTCATGAAATTTTTTTCAATGAGTTCTTCATAAAGTTGGCAAATATACTCTCACCGAGGTTTTTGCTCAATCTCCTTTAGTTTTTAAATTAGTTTTTAACTTATTTATTTCGCCGCTAGGGGCGCTGTAAGTCACTTCAATGGATTCTCAAAGGTCACTTACCCAGGGGTAGACCTTACTTCTGTGGCCCTAGGATACGTTGGTTCCAAATAAAAGCCGCGAAACTGACTTTTGAAACACCCTGTGTAGAGTGGGAAAACTCTAATTTTAAAGAATTAAAGAGGTATACTCAAACCTGTTTTAGTGCGAGCCTATTATGTGCGATTTTTTTAAAGTTTTAAGTTTATTTGTGCGATTTTTCCCTTCGATTTTTTTTGTGCGGTGTATGAAAATTTCAAAAACAAAAATCTTGTATATCTGGCTACCGAGACATACATGGGTCTCATTAAACAACAGTCGTCTCCGACTACAGGGTAATTGATAAAAAAAAGTCTACGGTAGGTATAGAAACGGTTTTTCAATTCAGCTGTAGGGTGTGGATTGCGTTACGGTCCTAATATAAAGAGTTCTTCAATTCAGCGATGCTGAGGAATTTTCGCTTCGGTCCTACGTGAGACTTTTTTTATGTGGTCGTTATTCAACGCATAAAAAAAGTATTTTATAGCTACTCGCGGATTTTTTATGCGATTTTTTTTGTGCGATCCCTATTCCTCGCACAAAAACAGGTTTGACTGTACTATTACTTATTTTGAAAAGCTGATTATGTTTGTTTTTTAAAAATTGGCCCATGATATTATTGTTGTTTTAAATCCTTAAAAATATATTCAATAGAAGCTTGTTTAATTTCAACATTTTCCCATAGATGATTTACTTCCACGAGAACTTCGGGGATATACACGAAGATTAAGGGGAATTTCGTCAGAAGGTTATCCCCTGAATTTTTCTCCAGGAAGGTATGTTATTAGTTTTGGATTACCTTATGACCTTACGAGTAATAAAAGGGGAAAAAAATAATGAAGGCTTTAACATATTGCTTGAAAAATAGCTATAACCTACGTAAATTCTAAAATGGGTGGGCCGAAAACACACTTTGTTTTTATTTATAATCTAAAAGAGCGGAAAGGGTGCACTTGGGTCCAATAAGGACGGTGTAAAATATTTTTTTCGATTGGATAATATCTTCAGCTTCCGCATCGCACTTAGTTTGAAAAAAATGGATGACTTTTTACAAAACAACTAAAAAACCAAAGATTGGTCTCTATTGTTAATCTCAAATATTGTTCATGATTTTTTTTGTGGAACTAATATAGTTATAGACATGTTTCAGATTTCATTCTTCTATCACTCTTGTTTCGTTAGATATAATTTTTGAATGTCCAAAGAAATCTTGTAAAGTTGTTATTTCTGCATTTTTAAACAGCTAACAACTCTAGAACTATACGACTTAAAAACCTGAAATCAGTCCCATTTTGTTCGTAAATTTTTTGTCTTTGATTTGGTGTGCATCATGACCATCATTTTCAAAAAGTTTTTTTCAAAATTTTAAAACGGGAAAAACAAATTTCATAATTTTTTTATTTTTTAAAAAAATTTTGAAAAGATATCTTATCTCTTAAAATGAACATTACTACCAAACTTTAAGATTAAATTTTATTTTCAACTTGAAATTTGGTAGTAATGTTCTTTTAAGAGTTAAAATGATTTTAATGTCTTCAAAAAAATTTTCAAAAATAAAAACAAAATTAGAAATTTGTTTTTCACTTTTTTAAATTTTGATAAAAACTTTTTGAAAATGATGGTCATGATGCACACCAAATCAAAGAAAAAAAATTTACGAACAAAATGGGACTGATTTCAGCTTTTTAAGTCGTATATTAGAGTTGTTAGCTTAATAAAAATTCAGAAAAAACAACTTAGATAAAATTTCTTTGGACATAAAAAATTATATTAACGAAACAAGAGTTATAGAAGAATGGAACCTGAAGCATTATGTCTGTAACTATATTAGTTCCTCATAAAAAAATAAAGAACAAAATATGAGCTTTCAATCTATTTTTTTGGTTTAAAAATCAACATTTTTTGAAACTGGCGTTTGCGTGTTATTAATATCCGAATGAGCTCAAATTTTCACACATTATTTCTTATGGCAACAGAACTAGGGGGCGTCACCAATGGAATTCCCCAAAAAAATTTTACCATACAGGACCACCGTAATTCATACAATTTATCCGTTGAAACCTTGGGGTTTGCCCGAATGTACTTCTTACAACAAAATATTGAAATGTTTTTATAGCTTACTTCCTTTTCAATGATGTCTTTTCCAATTTGTAGGTAAAAATGGCCTTTCGGGATCGGAGGAAAGCCCTGCCAAGAAGTGAAGCCCATGCTCAAGACATGAGGCGGATATTGGAGGAACAAAGTGTTGTCCTTCACCAGATGCATGAGGAAACAGCAGCTTTGAGATCTATAGCAGCTGCTTGTTTAGATATAATAACTAATAAATTTATTTAATGTGTACTTATTTGTCTCTTATTGAGTAGCAGTTCATTTTTATATTCAGTGTTTATTTATGCCCTAAAGGTGAGTTTCCCACAATGACTTAACACCCTCTTCAGCTGCGGGCCCGGCGAAGGAGTTGGCTTTTTAATTTCCCTCAACCCCAACATGGAAAGGGAGGCTGAAAATGTATGCAATGGGCCGGGTGAAATGTATGTATGTTGGGCCAAATGTATGTATGGCCGGGTGAAAGCCTGACAAGTAGTGTATAACTCCAACTCTCAAGTGTCGCCTCCAGCCATGGACCGGTTTCGTTTTGTTATTACTCATCAGAACTACTGTCTCGCCGGAACACCGATTGTTTAAGAGTAGCTTTAATGCGCATGTTTAGGAACTTAACCATCTCATACTCTTCTCAAAGGGCCGGATGCTACTACGTTCTGTAACGTGCTAAAGAATCGGATTTCGCCTAATAACGATCGCAACAGAACGCTTACTCGGGAGGTGGCGTTTTACGACGATTCTGGTGACATTTTCCTCCTGATAGGTTGTAGCGTTCCATTACGTAGCAAAGCGCGGGAACGGCGGGGTACAATCAAATGCACGTGGTTGAATAACGTAGTTCTTGGCGTTCTTGAAAACCAATCAGTGGCATGCTGGAAAAATGATGCAGAAAAACGATAGTTGAGTTGCTTGGAAGTAGGATTCGACCTGTCTGAAAATCGTCGCAAAACGTAGTTGCATCTGGCCCTTAGATCGTAAACTGTCGTTGTTCCGGCGAAATTGAACCCTCATCAGCATAGGAAGGCAACGCAAGAGAGAAGGGCAAAAACTATATGTAGGCGACTATGACTATGGATGGTGATGGCCACAGAGTACTAGAACAGAGTCCATCGCCATAGGCGCTAATGGAAATCGAAAAGTTGGATGGATGTGGGGCTATTTTGGCGCTGCGATCGCATCTACGTCACGAGAGGCGGGGGAAAAAGCCTGATTGGTTGAGAAACTTTTTCCTTCTCCTTCGAAAATAGAAGATTGAGCGACAGCCAATCACAGCTTTGGTCACCAAAATGTACTGCCGATCTCTTAATCAATTATAGTTCCTCGTGGCACCCTCATATCCATCCAACTTTTGAATACTATATTGTTTTGGACCCTCTGTTAGGATTTTTCTCTGTGGTGATGACTATGAATTAGGTCCTCCACTATCTGCTGGAATGAATTTCTTCCCAGAACAGATTTAATTCCCGAAAGTCAAGGAGGGAGGCGATGCTCTTGAGGGTTGGAGTTTAAGGCAAGGAGCGCACAGAAACTTTCGTCGCGGCGACTGGAAGTAAGGCCACGTTCACCCTGGGCGCAGGATCATTATCTTCTCGGGCGCAACCTAATTCACGGAATCTGACAAAGGAAGAAAAGCAAAAAAACACTATTCATGATCTCTCCAACAAAAGGGGGACCGCGTGAGGTTGAGTTTATTGACTGACCGCTATTGTTGGAGATCCCGAGAAACCTCCTGGTTTGCGGTTGCCGTTTTGTGTAAGGGGCGGAGAAGTTGGATTGCGCCTCCGATACGTCTCATCCTGCGCTAAGGGTGACCGTACCCTAACTGTCAGTTGGGACATAGTAAGAAGTTAGAGCGCGCGCAATAGGCGACGAGACTCTTGGCCGACAGCCATTGTTCTAGTGACAAGTCGCCCCGACGGAAGTTTCAGTGCGCGCCTAGCACACTTATATTCCGCCAACCAGCGGCAAGGTCTACTACGGGCAAGGCAGGATTCAGCTCTTCATCCCTCCAGGGTCAATAAATTGAGTACCAAGTTAACTTGGGGATATCAAGAGGGTGTTGGCATCAAGCTAGCGCACTCAGCTGACAGTGACATTCACCGTCACGTTCTGTAACAGCTTTGCCAATGGTCTCGCCCAGTGAGGCTAGTTTGAAAGACCAACGACCTAGGTACTCCCTCAAGTATCCCCCCTTGATTTTAGGTATTTTAATGAGGGGCATTACAATTTCAACAGTTTTACCAGACTTTTACAAAAATTTTCAGCAATATACATCGATTCGGAATGTTGCGTATTACCCTTCGAATCAATCGGAGCCCCCAAAACTAGCGATTTGAGGTAGCAGAATTTCGTACAACGGATCTTTCGCATGGCCCGTGACTAGGCATCCAGGTATTTCCATTTAACTATGCTCAAAACCACAAATAAAAATCAAAATTTGTAATTGAAATGTTTTTACCTTAGAAGTGACCTAAATAATATACTGAAATAAGCCAAGTATATTATTGAGGTCACTTCAAAGGTAAAAAACATTTGAATTGCAACTTTTGATTTTATTTGTGGTTTTGAGCATAGTTTAAAATTTTAATATTTTTAAAAATTAAAAAAAATATTTTTAGAAATTTTTTTCGTATAACCGTAAGTTTTAAGTTTTAAGTTTTAAGTTTTAAGTTTTAAGTTTTAAGTTTTAAGTTTTAAGTTTTAAGTTTTAAGTTTTAAGTTTTAAGTTTTAAGTTTTAAGTTTTAAGTTTTAAGTTTTAAGTTTTAAGTTTTAAGTTTTAAGTTTTAAGTTTTAAGTTTTAAGTTTTAAGTTTTAAGTTTTAAGTTTTAAGTTTTAAGTTTTAAGTTTTAAGTTTTAAGTTTTAAGTTTTAAGTTTTAAGTTTTAAGTTTTAAGTTTTAAGTTTTAAGTTTTGTTTCCGCCATAGAGTTCCGGGGTTGGGGGTTCTCGGGTCGTTGCGGCGTGCTAGTTGGGCAGTTTCGCGCGAAACTGCCCCCCTAGCACGCCGCCCCGACCTCTCGACCCCCTGGTGTTGGGTGGGTGTGCTCGAGTTCCGGGGTTGGGGGTTCTCGGGTCGTTGCGGCGTGCTAGTTGGGCAGTTTCGCGCGAAACTGCCCCCCTAGCACGCCGCCCCGACCTCTCGACCCCCTGGTGTTGGGTGGGTGTGCTCGAGTTCCGGGGTTGGGGGTTCTCGGGTCGTTGCGGCGTGCTAGTTGGGCAGTTTCGCGCGAAACTGCCCCCCTAGCACGCCGCCCCGACCTCTCGACCCCCTGGTGTTGGGTGGGTGTGCTCGAGTTCCGGGGTTGGGGGTTCTCGGGTCGTTGCGGCGTGCTAGTTGGGCAGTTTCGCGCGAAACTGCCCCCCTAGCACGCCGCCCCGACCTCTCGACCCCCTGGTGTTGGGTGGGTGTGCTCGAGTTCCGGGGTTGGGGGTTCTCGGGTCGTTGCGGCGTGCTAGTTGGGCAGTTTCGCGCGAAACTGCCCCCCTAGCACGCCGCCCCGACCTCTCGACCCCCTGGTGTTGGGTGGGTGTGCTCGAGTTCCGGGGTTGGGGGTTCTCGGGTCGTTGCGGCGTGCTAGTTGGGCAGTTTCGCGCGAAACTGCCCCCCTAGCACGCCGCCCCGACCTCTCGACCCCCTGGTGTTGGGTGGGTGTGCTCGAGTTCCGGGGTTGGGGGTTCTCGGGTCGTTGCGGCGTGCTAGTTGGGCAGTTTCGCGCGAAACTGCCCCCCTAGCACGCCGCCCCGACCTCTCGACCCCCTGGTGTTGGGTGGGTGTGCTCGAGTTCCGGGGTTGGGGGTTCTCGGGTCGTTGCGGCGTGCTAGTTGGGCAGTTTCGCGCGAAACTGCCCCCCTAGCACGCCGCCCCGACCTCTCGACCCCCTGGTGTTGGGTGGGTGTGCTCGAGTTCCGGGGTTGGGGGTTCTCGGGTCGTTGCGGCGTGCTAGTTGGGCAGTTTCGCGCGAAACTGCCCCCCTAGCACGCCGCCCCGACCTCTCGACCCCCTGGTGTTGGGTGGGTGTGCTCGAGTTCCGGGGTTGGGGGTTCTCGGGTCGTTGCGGCGTGCTAGTTGGGCAGTTTCGCGCGAAACTGCCCCCCTAGCACGCCGCCCCGACCTCTCGACCCCCTGGTGTTGGGTGGGTGTGCTCGAGTTCCGGGGTTGGGGGTTCTCGGGTCGTTGCGGCGTGCTAGTTGGGCAGTTTCGCGCGAAACTGCCCCCCTAGCACGCCGCCCCGACCTCTCGACCCCCTGGTGTTGGGTGGGTGTGCTCGAGTTCCGGGGTTGGGGGTTCTCGGGTCGTTGCGGCGTGCTAGTTGGGCAGTTTCGCGCGAAACTGCCCCCCTAGCACGCCGCCCCGACCTCTCGACCCCCTGGTGTTGGGTGGGTGTGCTCGAGTTCCGGGGTTGGGGGTTCTCGGGTCGTTGCGGCGTGCTAGTTGGGCAGTTTCGCGCGAAACTGCCCCCCTAGCACGCCGCCCCGACCTCTCGACCCCCTGGTGTTGGGTGGGTGTGCTCGAGTTCCGGGGTTGGGGGTTCTCGGGTCGTTGCGGCGTGCTAGTTGGGCAGTTTCGCGCGAAACTGCCCCCCTAGCACGCCGCCCCGACCTCTCGACCCCCTGGTGTTGGGTGGGTGTGCTCGAGTTCCGGGGTTGGGGGTTCTCGGGTCGTTGCGGCGTGCTAGTTGGGCAGTTTCGCGCGAAACTGCCCCCCTAGCACGCCGCCCCGACCTCTCGACCCCCTGGTGTTGGGTGGGTGTGCTCGAGTTCCGGGGTTGGGGGTTCTCGGGTCGTTGCGGCGTGCTAGTTGGGCAGTTTCGCGCGAAACTGCCCCCCTAGCACGCCGCCCCGACCTCTCGACCCCCTGGTGTTGGGTGGGTGTGCTCGAGTTCCGGGGTTGGGGGTTCTCGGGTCGTTGCGGCGTGCTAGTTGGGCAGTTTCGCGCGAAACTGCCCCCCTAGCACGCCGCCCCGACCTCTCGACCCCCTGGTGTTGGGTGGGTGTGCTCGAGTTCCGGGGTTGGGGGTTCTCGGGTCGTTGCGGCGTGCTAGTTGGGCAGTTTCGCGCGAAACTGCCCCCCTAGCACGCCGCCCCGACCTCTCGACCCCCTGGTGTTGGGTGGGTGTGCTCGAGTTCCGGGGTTGGGGGTTCTCGGGTCGTTGCGGCGTGCTAGTTGGGCAGTTTCGCGCGAAACTGCCCCCCTAGCACGCCGCCCCGACCTCTCGACCCCCTGGTGTTGGGTGGGTGTGCTCGAGTTCCGGGGTTGGGGGTTCTCGGGTCGTTGCGGCGTGCTAGTTGGGCAGTTTCGCGCGAAACTGCCCCCCTAGCACGCCGCCCCGACCTCTCGACCCCCTGGTGTTGGGTGGGTGTGCTCGAGTTCCGGGGTTGGGGGTTCTCGGGTCGTTGCGGCGTGCTAGTTGGGCAGTTTCGCGCGAAACTGCCCCCCTAGCACGCCGCCCCGACCTCTCGACCCCCTGGTGTTGGGTGGGTGTGCTCGAGTTCCGGGGTTGGGGGTTCTCGGGTCGTTGCGGCGTGCTAGTTGGGCAGTTTCGCGCGAAACTGCCCCCCTAGCACGCCGCCCCGACCTCTCGACCCCCTGGTGTTGGGTGGGTGTGCTCGAGTTCCGGGGTTGGGGGTTCTCGGGTCGTTGCGGCGTGCTAGTTGGGCAGTTTCGCGCGAAACTGCCCCCCTAGCACGCCGCCCCGACCTCTCGACCCCCTGGTGTTGGGTGGGTGTGCTCGAGTTCCGGGGTTGGGGGTTCTCGGGTCGTTGCGGCGTGCTAGTTGGGCAGTTTCGCGCGAAACTGCCCCCCTAGCACGCCGCCCCGACCTCTCGACCCCCTGGTGTTGGGTGGGTGTGCTCGAGTTCCGGGGTTGGGGGTTCTCGGGTCGTTGCGGCGTGCTAGTTGGGCAGTTTCGCGCGAAACTGCCCCCCTAGCACGCCGCCCCGACCTCTCGACCCCCTGGTGTTGGGTGGGTGTGCTCGAGTTCCGGGGTTGGGGGTTCTCGGGTCGTTGCGGCGTGCTAGTTGGGCAGTTTCGCGCGAAACTGCCCCCCTAGCACGCCGCCCCGACCTCTCGACCCCCTGGTGTTGGGTGGGTGTGCTCGAGTTCCGGGGTTGGGGGTTCTCGGGTCGTTGCGGCGTGCTAGTTGGGCAGTTTCGCGCGAAACTGCCCCCCTAGCACGCCGCCCCGACCTCTCGACCCCCTGGTGTTGGGTGGGTGTGCTCGAGTTCCGGGGTTGGGGGTTCTCGGGTCGTTGCGGCGTGCTAGTTGGGCAGTTTCGCGCGAAACTGCCCCCCTAGCACGCCGCCCCGACCTCTCGACCCCCTGGTGTTGGGTGGGTGTGCTCGAGTTCCGGGGTTGGGGGTTCTCGGGTCGTTGCGGCGTGCTAGTTGGGCAGTTTCGCGCGAAACTGCCCCCCTAGCACGCCGCCCCGACCTCTCGACCCCCTGGTGTTGGGTGGGTGTGCTCGAGTTCCGGGGTTGGGGGTTCTCGGGTCGTTGCGGCGTGCTAGTTGGGCAGTTTCGCGCGAAACTGCCCCCCTAGCACGCCGCCCCGACCTCTCGACCCCCTGGTGTTGGGTGGGTGTGCTCGAGTTCCGGGGTTGGGGGTTCTCGGGTCGTTGCGGCGTGCTAGTTGGGCAGTTTCGCGCGAAACTGCCCCCCTAGCACGCCGCCCCGACCTCTCGACCCCCTGGTGTTGGGTGGGTGTGCTCGAGTTCCGGGGTTGGGGGTTCTCGGGTCGTTGCGGCGTGCTAGTTGGGCAGTTTCGCGCGAAACTGCCCCCCTAGCACGCCGCCCCGACCTCTCGACCCCCTGGTGTTGGGTGGGTGTGCTCGAGTTCCGGGGTTGGGGGTTCTCGGGTCGTTGCGGCGTGCTAGTTGGGCAGTTTCGCGCGAAACTGCCCCCCTAGCACGCCGCCCCGACCTCTCGACCCCCTGGTGTTGGGTGGGTGTGCTCGAGTTCCGGGGTTGGGGGTTCTCGGGTCGTTGCGGCGTGCTAGTTGGGCAGTTTCGCGCGAAACTGCCCCCCTAGCACGCCGCCCCGACCTCTCGACCCCCTGGTGTTGGGTGGGTGTGCTCGAGTTCCGGGGTTGGGGGTTCTCGGGTCGTTGCGGCGTGCTAGTTGGGCAGTTTCGCGCGAAACTGCCCCCCTAGCACGCCGCCCCGACCTCTCGACCCCCTGGTGTTGGGTGGGTGTGCTCGAGTTCCGGGGTTGGGGGTTCTCGGGTCGTTGCGGCGTGCTAGTTGGGCAGTTTCGCGCGAAACTGCCCCCCTAGCACGCCGCCCCGACCTCTCGACCCCCTGGTGTTGGGTGGGTGTGCTCGAGTTCCGGGGTTGGGGGTTCTCGGGTCGTTGCGGCGTGCTAGTTGGGCAGTTTCGCGCGAAACTGCCCCCCTAGCACGCCGCCCCGACCTCTCGACCCCCTGGTGTTGGGTGGGTGTGCTCGAGTTCCGGGGTTGGGGGTTCTCGGGTCGTTGCGGCGTGCTAGTTGGGCAGTTTCGCGCGAAACTGCCCCCCTAGCACGCCGCCCCGACCTCTCGACCCCCTGGTGTTGGGTGGGTGTGCTCGAGTTCCGGGGTTGGGGGTTCTCGGGTCGTTGCGGCGTGCTAGTTGGGCAGTTTCGCGCGAAACTGCCCCCCTAGCACGCCGCCCCGACCTCTCGACCCCCTGGTGTTGGGTGGGTGTGCTCGAGTTCCGGGGTTGGGGGTTCTCGGGTCGTTGCGGCGTGCTAGTTGGGCAGTTTCGCGCGAAACTGCCCCCCTAGCACGCCGCCCCGACCTCTCGACCCCCTGGTGTTGGGTGGGTGTGCTCGAGTTCCGGGGTTGGGGGTTCTCGGGTCGTTGCGGCGTGCTAGTTGGGCAGTTTCGCGCGAAACTGCCCCCCTAGCACGCCGCCCCGACCTCTCGACCCCCTGGTGTTGGGTGGGTGTGCTCGAGTTCCGGGGTTGGGGGTTCTCGGGTCGTTGCGGCGTGCTAGTTGGGCAGTTTCGCGCGAAACTGCCCCCCTAGCACGCCGCCCCGACCTCTCGACCCCCTGGTGTTGGGTGGGTGTGCTCGAGTTCCGGGGTTGGGGGTTCTCGGGTCGTTGCGGCGTGCTAGTTGGGCAGTTTCGCGCGAAACTGCCCCCCTAGCACGCCGCCCCGACCTCTCGACCCCCTGGTGTTGGGTGGGTGTGCTCGAGTTCCGGGGTTGGGGGTTCTCGGGTCGTTGCGGCGTGCTAGTTGGGCAGTTTCGCGCGAAACTGCCCCCCTAGCACGCCGCCCCGACCTCTCGACCCCCTGGTGTTGGGTGGGTGTGCTCGAGTTCCGGGGTTGGGGGTTCTCGGGTCGTTGCGGCGTGCTAGTTGGGCAGTTTCGCGCGAAACTGCCCCCCTAGCACGCCGCCCCGACCTCTCGACCCCCTGGTGTTGGGTGGGTGTGCTCGAGTTCCGGGGTTGGGGGTTCTCGGGTCGTTGCGGCGTGCTAGTTGGGCAGTTTCGCGCGAAACTGCCCCCCTAGCACGCCGCCCCGACCTCTCGACCCCCTGGTGTTGGGTGGGTGTGCTCGAGTTCCGGGGTTGGGGGTTCTCGGGTCGTTGCGGCGTGCTAGTTGGGCAGTTTCGCGCGAAACTGCCCCCCTAGCACGCCGCCCCGACCTCTCGACCCCCTGGTGTTGGGTGGGTGTGCTCGAGTTCCGGGGTTGGGGGTTCTCGGGTCGTTGCGGCGTGCTAGTTGGGCAGTTTCGCGCGAAACTGCCCCCCTAGCACGCCGCCCCGACCTCTCGACCCCCTGGTGTTGGGTGGGTGTGCTCGAGTTCCGGGGTTGGGGGTTCTCGGGTCGTTGCGGCGTGCTAGTTGGGCAGTTTCGCGCGAAACTGCCCCCCTAGCACGCCGCCCCGACCTCTCGACCCCCTGGTGTTGGGTGGGTGTGCTCGAGTTCCGGGGTTGGGGGTTCTCGGGTCGTTGCGGCGTGCTAGTTGGGCAGTTTCGCGCGAAACTGCCCCCCTAGCACGCCGCCCCGACCTCTCGACCCCCTGGTGTTGGGTGGGTGTGCTCGAGTTCCGGGGTTGGGGGTTCTCGGGTCGTTGCGGCGTGCTAGTTGGGCAGTTTCGCGCGAAACTGCCCCCCTAGCACGCCGCCCCGACCTCTCGACCCCCTGGTGTTGGGTGGGTGTGCTCGAGTTCCGGGGTTGGGGGTTCTCGGGTCGTTGCGGCGTGCTAGTTGGGCAGTTTCGCGCGAAACTGCCCCCCTAGCACGCCGCCCCGACCTCTCGACCCCCTGGTGTTGGGTGGGTGTGCTCGAGTTCCGGGGTTGGGGGTTCTCGGGTCGTTGCGGCGTGCTAGTTGGGCAGTTTCGCGCGAAACTGCCCCCCTAGCACGCCGCCCCGACCTCTCGACCCCCTGGTGTTGGGTGGGTGTGCTCGAGTTCCGGGGTTGGGGGTTCTCGGGTCGTTGCGGCGTGCTAGTTGGGCAGTTTCGCGCGAAACTGCCCCCCTAGCACGCCGCCCCGACCTCTCGACCCCCTGGTGTTGGGTGGGTGTGCTCGAGTTCCGGGGTTGGGGGTTCTCGGGTCGTTGCGGCGTGCTAGTTGGGCAGTTTCGCGCGAAACTGCCCCCCTAGCACGCCGCCCCGACCTCTCGACCCCCTGGTGTTGGGTGGGTGTGCTCGAGTTCCGGGGTTGGGGGTTCTCGGGTCGTTGCGGCGTGCTAGTTGGGCAGTTTCGCGCGAAACTGCCCCCCTAGCACGCCGCCCCGACCTCTCGACCCCCTGGTGTTGGGTGGGTGTGCTCGAGTTCCGGGGTTGGGGGTTCTCGGGTCGTTGCGGCGTGCTAGTTGGGCAGTTTCGCGCGAAACTGCCCCCCTAGCACGCCGCCCCGACCTCTCGACCCCCTGGTGTTGGGTGGGTGTGCTCGAGTTCCGGGGTTGGGGGTTCTCGGGTCGTTGCGGCGTGCTAGTTGGGCAGTTTCGCGCGAAACTGCCCCCCTAGCACGCCGCCCCGACCTCTCGACCCCCTGGTGTTGGGTGGGTGTGCTCGAGTTCCGGGGTTGGGGGTTCTCGGGTCGTTGCGGCGTGCTAGTTGGGCAGTTTCGCGCGAAACTGCCCCCCTAGCACGCCGCCCCGACCTCTCGACCCCCTGGTGTTGGGTGGGTGTGCTCGAGTTCCGGGGTTGGGGGTTCTCGGGTCGTTGCGGCGTGCTAGTTGGGCAGTTTCGCGCGAAACTGCCCCCCTAGCACGCCGCCCCGACCTCTCGACCCCCTGGTGTTGGGTGGGTGTGCTCGAGTTCCGGGGTTGGGGGTTCTCGGGTCGTTGCGGCGTGCTAGTTGGGCAGTTTCGCGCGAAATTTCAAGTTTAATGACTGTTGTAAATGACTTAAAGTATTCTTAGCTCATTATACTGAAAATTTTTCATTTTCGCCTCGTGAGGAGTGTTTTAACACATAAAATCTGTAAACTCAACCTAATTGATCGTGCGTTTTAGGGGTTCTATTCAAGATATTTATCAAGATAGATATCAAGCGCTGACTCCATAGGGTTTGAGGGGCTTGAGCCCCCCCAATGTTAGAAGAAGGGGGGCTAAGCCCCCCAATATTTTTAGTAAAAATCTACCTAATTTCTTTCATGAACTAAAGAAGGCAATGTATTGGACGTTCTTTTAGTCCCCGTCACTTGGTCTTCTCAGAAGTTCTCAAAATGACTTAAAACACTACTTTCAAGGGTAAAATTTCATAAAAATTTTGGGGGAGGACCCCCAAGCCCCCCTCAAATTTTAAATCTATATTGTACCGTTTTCCTCTGAAACTTCCGTGATTTTTGAGATGTGATCCTTCTTTTGTGTAAAATAAGAAGAAAGAGTCTACAAAATGAATTTAAACACTACTTTTAGGGACAAATTTAAAAAATTTTTCTGAAGTAGAACCCTTAACCCCCCTTCAAATTTTTGCTGTTTATTCTACTATTTATTATTTTATTCTACTGGGTTTCTTTAAAAATTCTGCTTCTTTCACCAGAGGCAGAGGTAACCCAATAGGCTTTAAAAGGAGATAAAATTCTATTTTGTTGTGGAAATTTTCACATTTTGGGGGGAGGACCCTCAAATATTGCTTTGCTAGGAATTTTCAATGTTTATAAAATTTTGAAGGCAGTATAAATCCACTTTCATTCTTCGCTTTCATTCTTTAAATTTCAAAATTATTTCTGGGAGAGGACCCCCAGCCCCATTCGAAATTTTGACGTCTCTAGTTGTAATATTTTACTTAGAAATTCTATGTTTTACAAGGAACTGCTATGTTTCGGTGGAACCAAAATTTTCTCAAAATAAGCTGCAACACTACTTTTTGAGACAAATTGTAAAATTTTTTCTGGGGGAACCCCCAGACCCCCTATTATACTTCGAGTAATTGTAAAATTTTAGTGAAATATAATTTGAGTAATTCCTTAGGGGTACTTTAGGAATAAGACTTTGGATGTTCAAAATCTTGGGGGGGAGCAGTGGCGGATCTACGGGGGGGCTTTCGAGCTGAAGCCCCCCCCAAAAAAGTCTAATATTTTATGAAGTTTGTCAAGACGCAAAAAATCTATATCCGAAATTCGGATGAGGCGTACCAAAACGAGTTGAAAAAGTGGAGTTTTTGACTTAAATTTTCCAAAAAATTTATGGGGGAGGACCCCCAGACCCCCCCCCCTTTAAGTGGTTTGAGTAGGATAATTCACTACCTTTTCCGTATTACCATTAACAAGAAGATTCAATTGGATTATGAACGTTTTTAGCCCCCCCCAAAACCAAATCCTGGATCCGCCATTGGGGGGGAGATGTCTAGCATTAGTGACGATCGGAAATTTAAGGACCGTTGTTATATGAAATAACTAATATCTTCATTGTCTAGTACTGGGCCCCCCCCAATATTTGATAAAAGTCGGCGCCTATGGCTTAAGGTGTCTTTTCCTATTAAATAGATGCTGTTCTACAACTTAGTAATTTATTAGACTATTTTAGCATATATCTAATAGTTCTTAAAATAAAATTTTTAGGTGGAAACAACTTGGAGCCGAGCGGCGTAAGCGAACAGCCACGAACACGCTCTGCGCACGCGCATTTCGTAGGCGCTAAGAGCGGTGCTTGCGCAGAGCGTGTTCGCTTACAGCGCTAGGCTCCAATTTGTTTCCTCCTTTAGCACTTTATTTCAGGGTAAAGGGACTTTCCTTTACACCCTGTATAGTCTTTTTAAAATAACCATTTCAAAGTGGATGTTTTTCAAATGCCACAACACGTTATTGTCAGTGAGCAATTTTGGTCATTCAGGTTAACATATATATTGGGTTGTCCCATAAGTTCTGTTACTTTTTTCGAAATTTCGTGTTTGAAATTTTTTTATGAAAAACTGGTAATAGGTGGAGATTTCAAACAAAGAGGATTTTGATCTATGTATATTTATGAACATAACGTGTGAATTTGGTAGTTCTCATGATATTATTTCTTTTCAAAATGGCGGTTTGAAAAAAAGACAAAAAACGACGATTTTCAGGTAATTTTTGTCTTTTGTTTAAAAAACTGGGAAGAACGCATAATTCATGGCTAAAAAAAGTTTTACAGTATATTTGAAATGTTTCGATTAAGGTGTCATAATTTCAAGATGATTCAATAAGTTTAAGGTAGGAAATTTCGGCGTTAAAACTTCATATATTGCTAATTTCACGTGTTTTTCAAAGCACGCCCATTGTTTTTCTAAGCAGCTGGTATGAAGCAAATAAGAGGCAGATGTTTTTTGAACCATAACGCTTTTTTACACAGTTTAAACATTGAAAGAACCTTTTCATATTATAGGTGAATAGATATATTTCTAAATTCCAACGAGTTGTTTTTATTGTACCTTTTTCGTATGAAGCAAATAATTGCTTCGTTCGCATAGCGTATAAGTTCAGCGAGTGCAATTCGGATAAGCTAAAATGTTGCGCGCTTTTATTGTGCGCACTACTTTATAAACTTAATTACAGAGATAATTTAATATACTGCATATTTTGAATACTGGGGTCTATCTGTAAGCTTTTTTGTTGTTTTTGATGATTTTTTGTGAGAATTTCTTTGAAATGACTAACATTACTGAGGAAAGTTTTTTGCAATTGATGTTATGTTTGAGACCGAAATTTCCTAAGTTAAACTTATCGAATTTTCTTGAAACTATGACATTTTAATCTAAATATTTCAAACATACAGCAAAAAATTTTTTAGCCATGAATTATGGGTTCTTCCTAGTTTTTTAATCAAAAGAAAAAAATTACGCAAAAATCGTCGTTTGCGGTCTTTTTTTCAAACCGCCATTTTGAAAAGAAATAATATCATGAGAACTACCAAAATCACACATTATGTTCATAAATGTACATAGATCAAAATCCCCTTTGTTTGAAATCTCCACCTATTACCAGTTTTTCATAAAAAATTTTCAAACACGAAACTTCGTGAAAAGTAACAGAACTTATGGGACAACCCAATAACTGCAATAGTAAGTAGTTATTGTCTGTGTAAATAAATTAGGCAGCTCGCTACTAGTCATTTCTCATTGCATTTCTATGATAACAAACTGCCAATCTTAATTACACAGACTATAGCAGGGTTGGCAAAACACCCAGAAACTTAGGTTCAAAATTTAAAAAGGTTTTTTAATTGGTTGGGTTGTAAGGTTTTCCCAAATCCCCATGGGCTGTAGAGTATTTAAAATTTATTTATTTTTTCAGAGCTCCTATGTTGGATAAAAGTTGTTTTTTTATTTTCATAGGTTTAAAAGTTTGGTTGGGTCATTTTTCAAAACTCCAGCTTTAAAAAAATTATGCTTTTGGACAGTGAAAATTGAGTTTTTTAAAAACTCATAAATTGTTGATTTCGTATTTTACTGGGTTTTTTTTCAAAATTCAGTGAGTGTTTTTTATTTGTCAAGTACGTTATTTATAACAATTAATAATACCTATGTAATAACAAATCACCAAATCTATCAAAATTCATCAAGTTTCAATTTTATATTTCCATAACTTTAAGATAGGGTTTTATTTCTCCATGGCTGTGGAAGGAATACTTTTAGCCAGAAAATTGTAATTGAAATAAAGATTTTTGTCAGAATACAGGAGAAATTTCAAATCAGTATCGTAATTATAAAAAAAATTTGATTAACCAAGAAGAAAATTTTAATTTTTACATCATAGTAGTAGGGGAGTTTAGTATCTTATATTTTTTATAATAAGGATACTAAAATTTGCAATTAGACTATGTTGTCATAACATTTATGACACTCGAGTTTTGATGAGAACCAAACAATAAATATTCTGAACATTTAAATTAAATTAATGAATAAGTAAGAAATTAATTTTTATTACAACATCAGTAGTAACAACAAAAAGTCATTAAAGTACTTTATATATGTTTGTCAAATTCATTCATAGGCATGCACACAAATCAGGTTAAATTCCAAACCTTTCATCATGTCTTTTCTTCTTTTCCTATAAAGAGAAAAACATTTTAAAACCAAGCTTTTCATATTATTTGAAAAAATACTACACTGCTGGCCATCCAAAATGGTACACCAAGAAGGAAAAGATATATCCAAGCCAAATTTATTTCTATAATTGCACATAGTATTAATGATTGATTAAAAATTCAGCCTCCCTGGATGTAAGGGGGCCGAGAAAACCAGGGAGGAGTGTTGTCTCCCTAGGTGTCCATTACCGCCTCCACAGGCCATGGTATTGAGTGAAAGGGGCTTTAAATGGGTTTTGAAGGAATGGAGGACCTTGTTGCTTCCCCAGGTAGTTGAGGTTCATATGGTGCACCAGCGCAGTGGCGGATCCAGGATTTGGTTTTCGGGGGGGCTAAGAATTTTCATAATCCTATTGATCTTCTTGTTAATGGTAATACGGAAAAGGTAGTGAATTACCCTACTCAAACCACAAAAAGGGGGTCTGGGGGTCCTCCCCTAGAAAATTTTTGGAAATTTTAGTCAAAAACTCCACTTTTTCAACTCGTTTTGGTACGCCTCATCCGAATTTCGGATATAGATTTTTTGCGTTTTGACAGACTTAGTAAAATATTAGACTTTTGGGGGGCTTCAGCCCGAAAGCCCCCCCCGTAGATCCGCCACTGCACCAGCGGAAATTGTCTACCGGGCTAGGTGATTTCTCCTCTTTCACCGGACATGTTTTGTGGACGTGGGTTCTTAAGAACGGATAGGTCAGGATAAAAATTCATCATAGGGGGATAAGATGAAAGCTTGGACATTGCATTCACTATGTAGCTGTGCATTTTTATCTTGAGAATTGTCCAGAGGAGAGGGCTGAAGGTAAGGATAGACAACAGGTTGCCTAACTTCAATGATGCAGCTCTGGTTGGTAAATGTGCCGGTAAATCTTACTGAGGAGGTGTGGGAGTGGAATCCAAGGTTTATCTACTGCTTTACTCTGCATACAGAAAAAATCTGACGATTACAAAATCAACAGTTGAGTGATCTCTTTTCTCGCTGTCTTAAAGTCATCTCTAATTATGGTGGTGCTTCAGACAGAATTGATATTCTCTCATAAACTCTGTACCATGACATTGAGATGTTCATTTCATTATTTAGTGCACTATTGCCAACGCCAAATCCTGTGTTAAAGAGTGAAATTTTTCTGAAGCTATGCCTGAAAAATGAATAGTCCCCTTCACTGTAAATGACATGCATTCCACTCTCACATCTCCTCAGTAAGATTTACCGGCACATTTACCAACCAAGCTGTATCATTGAAGTTAGGCAACCTGTTAACTATCCTTACCTTCAGCCCTCCCCTCTGGACATTTCTCAAGAATAAATGCACAACATGATGAACCCAATGTCCAGGCTTTCATTTTATCCCCCTATGATGCATTTTTACCCTGACCTATCCATTCTTAAGAACCAACGCACACAAAACATGTCCAGTGAAAGAGTAGAAATCACCTAGCCCAGTAGGCAATATCCGCTGGTGCACCATATGAAATTCGACTACCTGGGGAGGCAACATGGTCCCCCAATCCCTCAAAACCTATTTAGACCCTCTTACACTCAATACGTGTGGAATGCCTGTGGAGGCGGTAATGGACACCTATGGAGACAACACTCCTCCCTGGTTTTCTCCGCCCCCTAACATCCAGGAAGGCTGAATTTTTAATCAGTTCACATTAATACTATGTGCAATCATAGAAATTTGGCTTTGATATCTCTGTTCCTTCTTTCGTATTGTTAAGATTAAAATTATTTGCTTAGATTAAATGGACAATACGGAATTGAGTTATGATAATGCTTAGCAAGTAATAACCTGATTTTCCTTAAGCATAAAAATTTTATTAAATTTTAAACTACAGCTAATTAGTATTTTGTTTCAAGTGTCAATTTCAATTTGTTTATTGTACAATTTTCTTTCCTGTCTAGTGATTGCCATGGGTACCTCTTCTCAAAAACTGTGAAACTAAAATTGAACTATCTTTTTTATCATTTCCCCCCAGTCAGATTTTTTTAAATTGCAGAAAAACCTGTATCCTATAAAGAATCAAAAAAGTCTTAAATTTTAAGTGAAAGCTGTATTTGTGTAATACAGGCTTATATTTTAACAGGTAAATCACAGGCAATCCAACCAGAGGATTTTATATTTCATATTGAAGTAGTAGACATAATTCGGTTTGCAGAATTTTTAAGATGGACTTAAAGTGCCACCCATGATGATTTTATCATCCTTTTGACATTTTTAAGTTGTTTGTAGTTTTGTACCTTGTGACAATAAAACTTCAGAGTGGTTTCATTTTAAGGCTCTTGAATGAGGCTTACTTATTGAATGAGGAAGAACTTTATCATCAATCCCTGTTTTTTACAAGCCTCTTTTTTTGAATAATCCGATGAGAATTATTCGGCACAGCTGGGATATAGGTCTATATGCCAAATGGGAGCTGAGGTCACCAAATGGAAGACTAGTTGGCGCTGTATCACGGCCGAGATGCCGGTCGCCCGTTCCGGCCACCATGTTTCACCACGACTCACTCAAATGAAGATCAACCCAAGAAAAAGGATGTTATAACAAGTTATTACGATTTCATTATTATGATGCATGCTCTGTATCTGGGAGATACATATTTCGATCCCCGGTAATTATGTAATTTAAAAATAAGAACAAAATTATATTTTGGACGTGAAGATTTGACGCATGCGTATTTCCGAAGGTTTTCAGGATCCGAAATAAAGGAAGAGTAAGATTATAAATATTATCATTATTAATCATAAAATTTAGTTGATTTAATAATTAAATAAAATAAATCAAACCAGTTTTTATCTTTATTTTAATTTAATCATCCGGGAATAGTGACGGTGACAACGTGCTGAGCAGTCAGGTTGTTAAAAGATCTTGTTTGTTGTGTTAATGCGGTATGAAGTAAGCAGCATAGAAATCGCTGAGAGTAACGTTATTTCTTTGAATTCTCTAAATTTTACTGATCGCTTCTTATTTCTTGTTATGATTATTAAGATAATAAAATAAGAGCATAATTATATTTTGGATATGAAGATATAACGCATGCGCATTCCGAGCCTGAGGGTTTTCTAGATCCGATATTCGAAGTAAAGGAAGATCAATATCATAAATATAATTATTAATCACATAATTTAATTGATTTAATAATTTAAAAAATTGATTAATCAATCCAGGTTTTGTCTTTTTATTTTAATCATCCCGGAATAGTGACGTCGTTCGGCGCAGTCCCGCAGTCTCGTTAATAGATCTTGTTTATTGTGGTAATGCTAGTATGAATAAGTATGCAGCGTAGAAATCGGTAAGCGAAACGTTATTTCTCTGAATTTTATTAATAACTACTTATATTATATCTAGCCATAATTTGATTAAGAATAACGTTTAATGTACTTTTGTTATTGCATGCATATTGTGCCTTTGTTATAGCATGATATTTTACTTAAGAAACGATATATGACAATGCATGATACAATGTTAAGTTGCATGTTTATTGTTTTGGTACCATGCTTTATACAATTTGCGAAAGTCTTATTTAAAAGCTTAGTGTATTTCTTCTTTAAATCGGAGCCATCGTAATGCATTGAAGCGTTTAAGTCGTGGTAAAACATGGCGGCCGGAACGGGCGATGGGCCGCGACAAGCGCCAACTAGTTGGCGACCGCGCGAAGCGGTCGCCAAGTTATAGACTGATATCCCAGCTGTGCCAATTATTCTCTTACAGAGGTATCTCCAGGATCTTTAGCCCCCAGGTTTTAACAGGTTGTTTTCACAATTGAAATAGTTCATTTAGCTTTATAACTGGAAATTTACTTTTTTTTCATTAGAGGCAAGCAGTTTTAACTACTTGTATGTGACAATTCTATGAATATAATTCAAGAAATTATAATTTAGTAGAGAGGAATTCATGGATTGTTCAAACAACCCCCCCAAAAAATAAAACCATATTTGCATCTTATTTTTTTCTTGAAAAAGTAAAAGAAATCACTCTTTTCGGATGCCATTCAGAGGGTGCCAAATGACAAAAAATGAGTCAAAAAGCTACTTTTTAAGGAAATTTCATAACAAAATTATGGAGGGGTCCCAAGACCATCCCTTTATGCTAGAGACTAAATATTATAGGCCAGAGTTTCTCAAACTGTGGGTCGCGACCCACTGGTGGGTCGCCAGTCAGTTTTTGGTGGGTCGCGAGAGGATTTTTAATTTTTCTGAATATGAAGTATCTTTTTATAATTTTTACAAACGTAGTTATTGACTTTTGAAATTTATCAAATTACCATATAGTAAAAAGAATAAAAGTTTGAGGAAAAACTATTCTATTAATAATACTTGGTGTCGAACGGAAAATGCAATTAATGTAAATACGTAGTATGTGTCACTTTAATGTGCCGATAATGCAAATCTAGTCCTTTTTTTTTCAAATAAGAGTAGATAAAAATATTTTTAGTGTTTCTCCCAATCCACACCGGGGGGAGCAATGCAAATTTTAAGAATTTGCTTAGGAAATGATGCAATTGCAATTTATCCCATATTGCTAAAAAAACAAGTCAAAACCCTGTTTTTAAGGGTCAAGTTTTAAAATTTTCTCTGGGGGCGGACCCCCAGACTCCCCTTTTTATTGTGGGGACCATTGTTAGCACACAATTAAACTATTTTATACGCTCAAATTCAAATATTAACTTTTAATTTTCTAAAAAGTTAATTTCTTTTCCAATACGTGCATATAATACTTTATTGTTGTAACTAAATAGTTGGTGAACACCCCCCAGTCAGAGAAGTTAAAATTCTGTGGCGGAGCATGAGATAATTATCTCAGTTCAGTTAATTATAACTAACTGAAGTCGGTGGGTCGCGTTAGATTTTGTTTCTCAAAAGTGGGTCGCGATGTTAAAAAGTTTGAGAACCCCTGTTATAGGCTAAACTTTGGAATTAAATGCTTGAAGGTTACCTATACTTATACTATAATCGAAAAAGTTGTCTGGAATACTATATATCACGGGGAAAAACGTCTCCGAAATAAGTCTTGTTAGAGGACCTTAATTTAATTAATAATTATTTACGCTTAAATAAACTAGTAAATTTTCAAAAATACCCGAAGATACTCTTCAATGCTTTGTTTAAACTATAATAAACTGTGAAAACTTCACAAGAAAATCTACATCCAACTTTCGGAATGTTTGTTTACATTATCTCTCTGGAACAGAATTAGTTAGTCCGTTAGTGTTGCCAACTAATGAAAAAGAAACTAGTAAGAAAAGTTATAAAAAAGCACTAACTCTCAACAAAAACGCACAGAGTAAAGAGCTTAACCAGCCATATAAAACGAACTAAATACATTTTGAAGTCTTTAAAAAGTATTTCCGTTACTAAGTATTTACATACTTAACAACCTTGAATATTTCTAAAATGCTTACACCTTGTACCCAATGCCGCCCAATGCCCCTCTGCTTGTACCACTCTAGAGAACAAAATAAAACAGTTCCTGTTTCAAGATAACATTTGTCGCTTGGCAACAATTTTGCCGTGTTGTTGTTTAGCAGAAATAGTTTCGGGTCATGGACGTTAGTAGTTGAAAAAACGTTTGTGCGGATACATTAAGTTTATAATATTGGGATTTCTACTAATTTTTTGGTTCTTAATGAACTAAACGCTTGGTTTTTGGGTAAAATTCGTATTTAGTTTGATTGTTTATGTCTTGGAGTTCTTTGTTTGCCTCCGAACTTACGCTCAATATTGATTCTTTGGATTTGTTCTAGCATACTTGTCGATGAACATTTTCGGTATGTAACCACTCTTTTTTTATCAAAATGTCTCTTATTTTTTTAGGTTATGTTTTTTTAGTGACTTAATCCTATTTGTACATTTATTTGATTACCTATCATTCATGATGTCATATCTCATCCCGCCATGACTAGTAAGGAGCAGTTTCTAGATTGCTATTTTACAATTAATATTCATCTTAAATAATGATTTTTTTGCATTTCAATATATGTTATTATTAATTCATCGCAAGTTTTGGCCATTGGACAAGTAATATTAAGTTAGTTACAAAGTTATAGGTGAACTTTATCATGCAGGAAATATTTCCCTTGCTACTGCCCGAATTATTTAGTACTAATTTGCTTTTAAATGTGCTATTTATTAAAAGGGTTTATTTATAGTCATCAGCTAGTTACTTGCAGGGGTGCAGAAAATGTTTCAGCGTCCAAAATTTCCCCAGAACGCATTTTTTCTCCAAAATTTCCCCCAAATAAGATTTCATTAAAAATATCTAGGTTTTTTTTCAAGTATTAAACCTCTTTCAGATTCATTAATTTTCACGTAATAGATTTAAATTTTAATGATTTTTAGTCTTTCTTACAGAAGTGCCTCTTTTCTTAAAATAAGAAAAATTGTCTATTTTTCTCAAATTTAAGCTTAATGTAAACTTCTCAATTAACTCAACTTTTTAGAAAAGAACTTCGGTGTGATTAAACAAGAACATAATTATCGTGAAAAGTACCCATCTTACCACAAATATGTTGTTTTTTCTGCATACCAATCAGTAAGCAAGGAAAAGCCAACTTTCAGGTATTCACCTAGAAAACTGATATTTTTAGTGCAGAGAACCGCGAAAGAGTTTTCCCCCTCAACATCCGTAACTCCGCAATATTCTCCTGATTTCTGTTGAAATTGGAAGTTAATATTTGTTTGTCAGTTAATGATAATTGGATTTTTGTAGTTTTTCTTTATATCTTGGGCAAAAATTTCCCCAGAGCAGCTTGAATTTCCCCGAACCTTGTTCAGACATATTCTGCACCCCTGGTTACTTGCTTGTTTGACACAGGGGCGTCATTTAGGGGGGGCAACCGCCCCCAAGGTTTCCACTGTTATGGGAAAAATAGCTGCAAGTCCCTTGAAAATTCTGTGGTAAAATCCTAGGAGAGCCCACACCTTTGGCGACAAACCGAAATAAAGTGCCACACCAGAACAAGATGGCGACATCTAGTGTATTATAGTAGGGTTACCAAGATGGCAGAATTATCGTCAACTTTGGCAAGGGTGTGGGCTCTGCAAGGATCCAACCAATTCGGTAACTTCCACGAGGAGCTTTGTGTGCAGCTAAAAAAGTCTCAAAAGGAGTTAAAACACTACTTTTGAGGATTAAATTTCAAAAAAAATTTTACGTCAGTGGTTATACAGATTTTTCCTCCTTAGAATTCTGCCATTTACAAGAAGATTTTTCCCTTTACAAGCTCCCCAAAGAGTTTTAAATAGATAAAGCACTAGTTTAAAAGGGAAATTTCAAAAAAATTTCTAGGGCGTACCCCCAGCCCCCTTTTTTAATTTTGACTTCTGTTAAACAATGTTTTTCCCTTGAAAATTCTGCCACTTACAAAAGAGTTTGAAAAAGAGATAAAAACGAGTTTAAAGTGGTAATTTCAAAAAAAATTTGGGGTGGACCCCTAGCCCCCCTCTAAAATTTTACACTTACAAGAAGCTTTTCCCTTTAGGAGCTCCCTAAAGAGTTTGAAAAATAGATAACACTAGTTTAAAGGGGAATTTTTAAAAACAATTTCTGGGGGAGGCTCCCTTGAAACTTTGACGTTTATTTACAACTCTTTTCCCTAGGAAATTCTGTGGTTTACAAGAAACTGTTCTCTTTGGATGCAGCCCAAAGGGTCTCAAAATGAGCTAAAACACTACTTTAGAAGGCAAATTTTAAAATTTTTTTGGGGGGTGAACCCCCCATTTTCCCTTGGATGGAGTTCACGTTGTCAAATTTTGACATTATATGTAATACTACTTTTCTGTGTTCTAACACTTAATTAGGGGATACCTTAATATGTGATGCTTGTTAGGGGATACCTTAAAAATGAAGTGTAGGTACCCCCCAACAAAAGTCTAGTTACAGCGTGATTCAGACCGTTACTACTAGACAGGACTACACAAGACTAGTTACAGCGTGATAAAAAAATCCTTGCCCCCAACCAAAAACTGAAATGACGCCCCTGGTTTGAAAGATGTATGTTAATTTTTGATTGATAACTGGTCTATTTCGAATATGATGTTCAATTTTGGTCACAGATTTAAATTGAACAAGGCAAATTTTAATTGGGATTGTAGGAAGTATTATTTTTTAACAGGGTAGTGGACAGGTGGAATGGGTTACCTGAAACGATTATCAACTCAAGTGGGGTAAACAAATTCAAGAATAAAATTGACAGATACTGGGAATCAGGTGGTTTGAGTTAAATGGACCGGACCAACCTTGTTGGGCGCTTACCTGTAGTTGGTCGACTTGATTTGTAAATTTGTATTTGTATTAGGGAAAGTTTTTACTGAGCTAAATATGAAATTTGATATGGTAGTTAACAATTTTATGTATCATGGAATGCACTCTTTGTAAGTTTAGAACAACTGTTTTGATTTATTCTAAAGGCTAAAAACGTATCAGCAAGTAGAGCAGCAAAATTCTACATATTTCTGGGGGAGGACCCTCGTCTCCCATTTATCTAGGACTTATGACATGGCGTGGTTTAAATTGACTTTTTAAAGGTATTAAAGAAACTTTCTGAAATCAGAGGGTAGAGTTGCAACACTATTTCTAATTAAAATCTACAAATATTTTCTGGAAGAGTATCCCCAAGCAAAACACCGGATATTTTCCCACAAAATTAAAATAGCCCAAGCAAAAATGCTTTAATACCAATATCCAAAAGTTTTGCAATTCCTTCAGTTTTGACAATATGTTTTAATTTTTAGGTTGAGTTGCATAAGTAAGTAGAAATATGTTAATTTAAATTTTTATCAAGCAAATGTATTTTATTTTATACACCTATTGCATTTGTTTTAAAACAAACGACCTTTGATAGAATTATTTCCTGCTATTATAATCTTGTATTTATAATTCTATATTATTAGGCGTTCCATAATGGTGAGAAGGTTGGGTAATGCTGAATTAGCTTACAAATACTTCAGGCTGATCCTAAACTGACTGTTTGAAATTTAAGAGGGTGTAGATAACCCAAAGGCGATTCAGATTCACACAGGATAGGGGGGCGTACGAACGAAAGTTGGCAGTGGAACAATATAAAATGAGTAGTTATTGAGGTCAACAGCTGGGTTAGAAAAAATTCAGAGACACTTGTCAGATTTCCAAAATTTCAAGCATTTTTACTGTGGAACAAAACATTAAGACCAAAACTTCATGAAATCCTTTAAAACAGTTGGAGGATAACATTTGTAACAAATTTAGGAGTTGCTGCTTAAGATAAGCCTGGTGCTAGAGCCAAGTTATATGATAAATCCCCTTAAATAACCAAATATCAGGCTGATCTCTGATAAGAGGGGGGATCATGCCAAGTTGGCAAATGTTCACCAATTTGGCGCGATTGCATTCTTGCCTGATTATCATGCTCTTATGTATGTTTGGGAATACCGTTTCGTTTGATGTGAGTTATCAGCTTTCTCCCTGCGGCGCGCCGGAAATTAAGTAAAACAAAAAATCTTTTAAAAATACTGGTTGGCACACGCACGGTTTAAACATGGTTTAATTCAAATGTTTTTTTACCAAAAAAGCCACTTGTTTTTTTAGAAGTTATAAAATATTTTCAGGATTTTTTTTAAAGAAAGTGTTATTAGGTATAATCTTTTGCACTAAATAAAAAGGTCCGATTTATCAAAAAATTTACATTTTAAGGTGATTAAAAATCAGAAATCTTTTAATTTAATGGTTTTAATTGATGAATTCTCTCTAAACTTAACCTTAGCAAGAGATAGTTTATTAATTTCCATTTAAATGAAACATTATTTCAAAGAGTATCTAAAGATACACAAAAGTACTTTAAATAAAATTCCTAAGTTCAAAAGTTAATCGATATAATTAAGATAATTAATTTGATTACCATTCCACTTTTACTTCTTATTTAAAAAATAAAATTTTCTCTTTCAAAGAAATTTCTTTAGTTCATAAATTAATCCATATTTTAATAAGATAAATAATTTGATTAAATTTCAACCATTTATCCAAGATAAATCAGCACTGATTTTCATTCACTATATCACTATAATACAATTAGATATTCAAATTAGAATTTTTTAAAAACAAAAATTATTTTTTAAAACAAATTAATTTAATTTTAATTAAATTTATAAATTGAAATATACAAATCATTTATAAATTATAAACAATCCCTGAAATAAATGCCTCATTTACAACTCGATTTCAAACATCACGGCTAAAATAACTTATTGTGAAAAAAATTCTAACAAAACTTAATTAAACAAAAAAAACAGTTTTTTAACCAGGTTTTTTTTCCAACCCTGAACTTAGTAATAAGTAGGGCTAGGATTTATATGTAATTACATATTTGTTCAGGAATCTGATATTAAAGTGTGCTCTTGAATTCTATACGTTTTAAAAGATTTTGAATCGATTCAGACCATGTTTATTTTACATATTTTCACATATTTCGGTTTATTTACATATTTTTACGTATTCAACCTATAACTACATATTTTTATTACATATTTATCCATTTTCAAGTTTTTCAAAAAAATCTCACGTTTGACCGATTTTCAAATTAAAGTAACCCATAAAATGAAATACGCATTCAAATTGTAGTTAAAATTAGTGCACTCAATGCTGAATTTAACTTTTAAAAGGTTTTGAAGTCGGGATTGTCAGATGAAACGTGTCAGGTACGCCGAGAAGGGAAGTAGACACATGGTTTTCGTTTTTTTTCTCGTGAGAAGACAGCAAAATAAAACATGAGCTTTCGGCAAATAGCGAAAACCACCCTTCCCTACTATATACAGGGTGTCCCACGAGAAGTGGCCCAACCCTTTAACTTTTGAACCCCTACAGATATAGTCATGAAAGTGGGGTCTAGGTATAGTAAAGTGACCATGCCCTATCCGATGAGATAACTTTCAACGCCCTCTAGCGGAAAATTTAGGAGTTATAATTTTTATTTTAAAAACTGTGTTAGGTATGTGAAAAAAGTCAATGACTAAGTTGTAGAGCATCATCGATTTAGTAGGAAAAGACACCTTAAGCAGAAAAATATCTTGAATAAAACCCCTAAAACGCAAGCTCAATTAGGTTGAATTCACGTAGTTTTTACGTCTTAAGACGCCCCTCACGAGGTGAAAATGAGAAATTTTTATTTTTATGATTTAAGTAAATGACTAAAAGCATTCTTAGTTCATTAAATAGAAAATTTCTCATTTTCGCCTCATAAGGAGCGTTTTAAGACGTAAAATCTACGTAAATTCAACCTATTTGAGCGTGCGTTTTAGGGCTTTTATTCAAGATATTTTTCTGCTTAAGGTGTCTTTTCCTACTAAATCGATGATGCTCTACAACTTAGTCATTGACTTTTTTCACATACCTCACACAGTTTTTAAAATAAAAATTATAACTCCTAAATTTTCCGCTAGAGGGCGTTGAAAGTTATCTCATCGGATAGGGCATGGTCACTTTACTATACCTAGACCCCACTTTCATGACTATATCTGTAGGGGTTCAAAAGTTAAAGGGTTGGGCCACTTCTCGTGGGACACCCTGTATACTTCGTAATATTTGAAGAGCCCCTTTAAAAAAATTGCTTAACATTTTCTTTTTCTTTTATTACATATTTGGTCTTTTTTAATACATATTTTGCTAAAATAAACACATATTATAAGTACATATTTTGTATTTTTAATTACATATAAATCACAGCCCTAGTAATAAGTCATCTAAAAAAATTTAAATTTAGTGTATCTGTACACTATTTAGTGCTGTTTACAAATATCATATATGCTGTTTCAATAAATGTAGAGAACAAGTATGATAAAGTTTAAGCATTTATCTTATTAGTTTGTTTTATTTGAAAGTCCTTGAATTTTTCTACACTTTTCTCTGGCTATGCCCCTGTGCACGTACAGAGTAGTTTTATGCAAAGAAAAATACACTTTCTGTAATAAAGTTCAAAATTTTATGTAATTAATTTCAATCAAAAATATTTCCATGTTTGGTTTAAGTCCGACCTAGAAATCTCGAAAGATAGCTGTGGATGCATAAAATTATTATTGTCCTGATTGTAAGAATATTTTAATGAGTTTTTTAGCGCAAAGAGCTTACTAGAAAAATGTTCAAAATTATTTTAATTGGATTTGTTACCATAATCATATAATTTTACTTAAATTTGTTATATTATTATGGGAAATGCATGTTTTTCTGTTGAGCAGTTAGTCTTAGTTACCTGAGCAAATATTCGTTCTGGTACAAACCCTTTTTCATCAGGTAATTTAAAAATGCACCGTCATCTCCATCCTGTTCTTATCAACTGGGTAATTTTAGTTACGTCCGCTCGAAGCAATTTTAGTTTTTTAAACCAGCTCAATTTTAAAAAAGTATTTCCTCTTACAATATAATTTATCACAGTGTAAAAGTATTTATTATTCGTTTTAATATAGTAATATATTGTGTTTTTATCGTAGTTAATTTAGTCATTTTTCCTAATAGTAAGATTCTGTAATTGTGGTTCAGGAATTTACTTAAGATTTTCGTATAAGATAAAAGTTTAAGTGTTATGAAAGTCCCATGTCCACGAAGAAGAAAACCGCTAGCAACTTTAGCTATTGGAAGCTTAAGACACTTGTCCTAATTTTTCAAGGCTTCTTCAAGTGGTATAAAGATAAATATAAGAGCTTCCTTTCTTTTTTCTAGCTTCAAAAGCAAACATCTATTTCACAATGTAAGAGTTCCGTTTTTAAATTAACCTATAAGGTGTCACGGACGTTTCGCCTACTGGAAAATATTTTACCCCCCTTGATAACAAATTCCTTAACAAAAATCTACCTACAAAAAAGAAGAAATGGGGGAAGGAAATTTCCCAGTAAGGCGAAACGACCGTAGAACCACTGTATAAATAGTAATTTAGGGGCGTAGCAGTTAGTTAGGGGGAGGGTTCTGGAATATCCTCCGACACTGAAAAATATTCCTTTTCTTTAGTGGGAAATAGCTAAATAAATCTCCCTTACGTCCCGACTGAAAAATTTAGTAGTATCTCCTTCCTAACTTTTCCTGGATCTGACATGCTAGCGTATATCTATCTACTTAGTGTTGAGCCCATTTAATACCTAGAATTATCCAATCCCTATCTTTTTCGTACTTTCGATGCTTTATGGTCTTCACCATCACCTTAGTTCAGTGGTTCCCAACTCAAATATGTCTGCGGACCACATCACTTAAATATGAAACTCTGCGGACCATCTCGATCCCTAACTTTATCTTCATAATTTTAACTTATTTCAGTGCATTAATTTCTCATAGAGGGTCTAAAATGTTGACTTTTTTCTGAAGTAAGGGAAACCGAGTCTAACTGTGTTTCTAATTTGAATGATAATCAAATAATCTAATAAACTTAAAAGAAAAATTAACATTACATTAATTTTATATCTAATTTTTAAAAATATACCTTTTATAAAAGACATTTAACCATTTTTATCAAGCTCTCACGAAATTCAACAAATAAAATAGAATACATTATTAATTACGATTGTTTATTTAATTCCGTAAAACTAAGTTAGGAAATATAATAAAAAATTCTTTTTTTTTCATCAATATTCCTTACAAATAAAAACTTCAATTTATCTCATAGGAGAGGCTTAACCATGTAACATTCTTCATCTTCATCTTTTATGTATGTATAGACGAGGATAATACTTTACAAATGACAATAATTGTTCTGATGAGTGTAAATGGTGTTGGTTTTAATCAATCCCAGTGTCATCTCATGGATCTATTAAACCTAGAAGGGTTCACATCTGCACATAAGTTACAGGATTAAAAAAACAACAGTATAAAATAGTTTTTTATTTTCTTTTCCATGACCAACAAAATAGGTAACATTATATTATTAGGGGAATTAAATTTGAAAGAAAGTACTTAGCTTTAAATTAAACGGCAGGACAAATGAGATATCCAGGAGTTGTGTTGATCACAAAAAAGCAAACTGGACATGCACTGACTGCGAGTTGTGGCAAAGTAAATTCTATAGACAAGGCGGGCGAGGTTATCTAATGTTCTCCAGAAAGAAACCGTGTCGAATGTCAATAATTATTTCAAAGGAGCGATTAAAATAGAAAATAATTTATGTGGTCAAAAACATTCGTATTTTCGCCAATAAATTTTTCGTATATCTTCGAACAAACCTATTTCTCAAAAATTTCCTCTTTTCGTACCACGATTTCTAGGAGACCCTCTGTCTATCCCAGTTTGAAGTATCTTTCAATACTTCCACGCTTCGCTTCGTTTCAAACCAAGTATAAGTCCGATCATTTGATTCTCTATTTGCCCCCACCCCGACGCCTTCACTTTTAATTGATGCAATATTTTTCCACATCCTCAAATTTTGCTTCAACTCTGTAATAAACTACTGTTGAATAAAACTGTAGAAAATAAGAGAAATGAACAAATTATTCATAGGAGAGAAAGAATTATGATACGTATGATTTTTTACTATATGTTTTTGCATCTGTGCATGGTGTTTTTACTATTTCCTGGAATGTGTGATTAGGAATACTATTTTTTTACAATTTCCACACATTTTTTAGGAGTTTAAAAATCTTCTCATGGACCACCTCTGAAGGCTTCACGGACCATCAGTGGTCCGCGGACCACCTGTTGGGAACCACTGCCTTAGTTGGATCTCTTGGCTATTTCAGATGGTAGTATAATGGCTGTCGCGAGATGCCTTTCTCTCCGAAGTTTACAACCTTCTCCCATTCCCTCTCCCGCATCGGAATGAGTCATTTTCTGCTTGGGTGCCTGATCCCGAGATTCACTCTGTACATGGCCAATGTTAAGGTCGTCGGTTCCACGGTCCGCAACGTATCGTCTGGAGGAGAGAGAGAGAGGGATTCACTCTTCTTCTGTTATCTGTGTCGTGTTGCGCAGTTATGCCGTGTTTACAGGTGCTTGTCTGACTTCCTTTTTGTCGAATCTGTCCCAGAAGGTTATCGGCGCGCGTGTGGAGATATTGCCAGGTTAATGAATTGCATTTCGAGGTCGGCAGTAGGTGTTTGATTGGATATGTCATTGAAACGAGTCGTTTATTGCGTCTGTATGGACAGCTTCCAAACTTTCGATCGAGATGAAAGCTAGTTTCTATTCCAGGGATGTAATTTTCAAAATTGTTAAATGTACGGGATGGATTTTTTTCACAGTTTCTCTTGCAGAAATTCATTTTCCCAACGATTAGTAGTCTTTTTAGGCTAATTGAAACTTCCTCGAATGTCGATTACATTTCCAACCAAATAAATACTTGAGTTTAAAAATGCTTGCTTCTTCGTTTTTTTTAAATTCCGTAGACTTCCATGTATATGTTACTTCCATGTAACTGTGTATAGACTTCCATGTATAGATAAATCGGGCATTTATCAATGAAATTCAATGGCATTTATCAATGAGATTTATCACTTTGCCCGCCTCCACTTAGGTCATTATTAATAATGCCCAATTAATCACTTTGCCCGTAACATATACATTACAAAGACCACTTTTATAACGTTTTTTTGGTATCAGTTCCTTGTCTCTTATTAAATGAACGAAAAAAATGTATGAATGCTACGAAATATATGACGCTTCTTTAACGTATATGGCATAAACAAACATGATATCCCCCATTTTATCAATTTGATAAGTGTTTCACATTTTTATTCATTAACTTTTAATCAATAAATATTATCTGTATTTTTATCACTTCTTATGTTTGTATGTTCCATTTGCTGTTTACATCGATTTCTGGTGAGTGTAACATTGTATTCAAACCAGCAAATTGGGTACCTTTTGGTTTTACTCAATCTTTTGATGACGGCCAGTTAGCTCATGTTGCTTTAGATCACATTGTCTGGAAATTTCTCTTTCAAAACGTCTGTGAGGAGTCTTCAAAATTATGATTATCACCGTTATTTCAAATTAGAGTATGTGATACTCCTACAGGAATGCTCAGTGTTAACAGCTGTTATTATCTTTTCGGAACTTCATTTATTTCATGTTACCCTAAAAAGTTCTCAGGGCAAAGAAGACCCCCAATTTTTAGGAGTTAAAGGAATGTTTTAGGAAACCAGGGAAAATCACATGAGGAAACAAAAAAAGTCACCTGTTTTGTTAGAAATTTTATCAAGAACCAGTTACTTATTTCTAAAGTAAATTATTTTGAATATTTTTTTGGTAAGTGACTGGGGAAATATCCTAATTAGGCGGAGGTAGCTAGTGTTTCGATCTGGAATGTCCTTAAAGTTTAGCTAGTACCTATAAAGTTATTTCCAAAAAGGACTGCTATCAATATTGATGTAATTTTTACCCTCCCTTTTTTAACATCTAACAAGATAAACAGGAAAGTTGATCTCCCACTTCTTGAAAACATATCATCTTCACTGTACATCGTAGTTGCGCTTTTACCAAGATTTTGTGAATCATTCCAAAGGGAAGTAACGGAGAGAGACAACAGTAGATGTGTGAGAAGGACGTATAATGGGTACTGCGAAACAAGTTATTGAAACTTCGCTCTTTCTCTCTTGACAGTTGCTGATGGCAGTCGTGTGGATGTTTTGCAACATTTGAAAGCTTTCGTCAAAATGTTTTCTTAATTGATATTAACTGGTTTAAATATCTATTATGAAAATTAATTATCTATGAAATAAATTAAATATCTATGAAAGAAATCGTACATGAGATCATCTATTATTTTTTAAAATAAAAAAATGTTAGGTGTACACTTCAATTTTGTTTGTGGTTTTCATTGGTAGGTTAACATGGACCTTGAAGTAATTTTGAAAAAATGTATGTGGGTCAGCTGTTGATTTATACATGCATTGTGAGGATAATGAGTTGGTTGAAAAACGCATCAAAATTATCTAACAAACGTAACTACGAATAACTTGTGTAAAACACGGGGAGGAGAATTTTGTAATTAAGGAGTAAATGCTTGAACGCTTATAAAAAAACTATAAACGAGTTCAGTTAAAATGGATTGTTCATTTTACATCTTTAGAAGTTTTGTTTACAAACATGTAAAGGTGTTGCATATTTGTTCAAATATCTATCTCTATGTTGCTACATTAGGAATAGCCTTATTAAAGTAAGTCAGGTTTTAGTGAGTATTAGTTTTTTTAACCCGTACTTCTAGGTTTGAGTTCAGATTATAGGATTAAACTTACGTATATTTCATAATATTGTGAATGTAGAGTTTCTTCAAACTGATGAAAGCAATCGTGCAAATTTGACTTAACCTTAAATCTAACAAATCTTAACTCCCTACTCATTAAGGATAAGTTCAAGGCCAAGTAATCTAATCAGAATATAAAGCTACACAAGTTCTTTTAAAAGTGCAATTAAGTGTATCTTATATTTTAGAGTCGTTATCGACCTTTCAGTGTTACAATCTGCCAATTGTTTATGATGCGTAAGCTGTCTCTCGTAATACAACTATCTTCTACAAAGACGATTTAAGAAAACGATAACCCTTTGGTAAGTCAAGATACTCAACTTAAGTGTTATAGATACAATTTCCATTTTAAAAATAGTTCCTTGTTCTGCCATTAGAAAATACGGAGAATTCGACTTCTAATATTTAGACAGTGGCGGATTTACAAATGTGCCGCCTATAGGCTGAACCAAAATTTGCCGCCTATATGCAATACCTCTTACAAAACTAAACAGGGGTGTCATTTCAGTTTTTGGTTGGGAGGGGGGCAAAGATTTTAAGTGGGTTTGTATACACGGCGTGACTTGACTTTTGGTTTTTATTTTTTGGGGGGGAGGGCGACAAGGGTGGATCCAGGATTTGGTTTTTGGGGGGGCTATGAATTTTCACAATTCAATTAAATCTTCTTTATGATCTTAATATGGGAAATAGTTCTAAAAGGGGGGTCTGGGGGTTCTCCCCCAGAAATTTTTTGGAAATTTTAGTTAAAAAACCCCAATTTTTTGACTAGTTTTGGAACGCCTCATCCGAGTTTCGGATATAGATTTTATGGTAGAATTTTTGTATTTGGACGAACTTAATATAAAATAAAGTTGTAATTATAGAGTGATAGGTACCACGGGGGTCTGGGAGTCCTCCCCCAGAAAATGTTTGAAAATTTGACTAATAAATAACAGGGTTTTTGACTCATTTTGGTGCATAAAATGCCATATAGAATGGGGGGGTCTGGGGGGTTTCCACAGAAAAATTTTGAAAACTTGCCTCTTAAAGTAGTGTTTCAGATCATTTTAAGATCCTTCAGTTCCTTGAAAACCACAGAATTTGCTAGGGGGGAAATTTATAAAAAACGTCCACAAGGTCCGGAGGCCCTCCCCCAGGATAGGGGCCGTTCAAATATTACGTACGCACCTAAGGGGGGAGGGAGGTTTTGCTCTTTGCTTATTTTTGCTGACAAGGGGGGAGGGGGATATGAGTGATGCTTACGTAAGATGGTGTATTTTCGAAAATATCTTGCTTCTTGCATAAATAATTTCAAAATTCAACCAAAAATAATTGTAACAAAAATTGAATTAGGAAATCTGACATAAGCACTTTTTTCTGGAGATGGACCATCCTAATATTTTGAAATTGTAACCCCGAAAAGTAGTGTTTCGACTAATTTTTAAACCCTTAGGGTTACACCCAAAAAGGACAGCTCCTTGGACGAGTCACCTAATTTTCAAGGAAAAAACAGTACTGACTAATAGGGATGTCAAAATTTCGGGGGGGTCCGGGAGTTTCTTACGTAATTATGGTGTGGGGGGGCTTATGGTGTGGGGGGGTTTGCTTATCTTTTCTGACAAGGGGGAGGGGGGGTTAAAAATGACCAAAAAAGTGCTTACGTAATATTTGAACGGCCCCATATGAATTTGGAAACTTCCCTCAAACTTGTGTTTATCTACTTTTCAAACTCTATGGAAAGAGCAGAGCCGTGCCCCGTTGTATAACGGCGCCTGGGGCGAAGGTGGCTCATTGGCGCCCCCCTTTATTTTTGAAACCACCCCTTTATGTCCAGTTTTTTATGTGGAAAAACTTTAGGGCTATAACCAGACTATTGTTTCGGGGAAGGATTGACTCAACGTTTTTAACGTTAATGTACTTATAACGTTAATTATCACTTGAAGGAAGCTCTCGAATGTTTTGCACAAATTGTCGAAATTTTTTAATGTGAGCTTAAGTAAATCTGGGGGGTCTCCCCAGAAAAATTTTGAAAAATGTCTCGGAAAAAGTGTTTTTAGTTCATTTTGAGACCTTAAAAATCACTGAATTTTAAAGGAAAATAATTTATTTCGACACACTTTGGGGAAACACCTAAAGGAGACCTCTTCATTTAGGCATCAGAATTTTTAATGAGAAAAACACTACCTAAAACCAACGCCAAATTTTGGGGATTGGGGGTTCTCTACCAGAATTTTTTTTTCCTTTTTCAAAAAATTTGATCCTCGAAATTAGTGTTTTAACTCAAGGAAACCATTGAAATTATAAAACAGTATGTAAAATTGCATAAACATAATAAAAAATCTGCAATAGTTTCCAAGAAATAAACAAATATTTTCTTTCATCTAGTTTCTAGTAAATGTTTTCATTATCACTCGTATCAACTACTACTAAGGGAAATAACATAAAACATTGATTGAAAACAAGTTTCATGCAAATTAATTTAATAAAAAGACCAAAATTGTGAAAATCAAATAGACAGGGATTAGCAGAGGAATTTGATTTTGAAGTGAAAAGAAACGCAATAACCGCAGAAATTTCCGATCCATCAGTAAGACCGTAAACTAAACGAAAATCAGAACATTTTACGGACAAACCTTAAAAGTTGACAAGTATGAATATCCAATTATTTTTATGAAATTTATAGATTAATACAATAAAATACGAAAAACAAATAGGAACTTACTAGAAAACGATGTTCCAATTTGTATTTTTCAACTATACATTACACTAATTTAGAAGGTCTCTCTCTGCAAGGCTAAACTCTTCTTACTGCCAATTGAGAAGCTAAACAGAGCTTATATGGAAGCGGTCTCGTGAACACATTCAATGAAAGGGGATGAAAACCAACCCCCGAATACACAGGATTGGTTTTTCGTAGAATGAACCATCAATAGCTGATGAAGAGCTCAAGAAGCGGAATCCTTTATCTTCGATTTATTTATGACCCCTTCGAGCAGGTGGCAATGGAACTAATTGAACGTTCTTTCCATCCCTGAGCACTCAAGATTTTCCTGGTATTCTTTGGTCAAGAAACCTGAAATGTTTGTTATCACAACAGCACCCCCTTTGAAGTAAGCCCCAAAACCTTCCTGGTCCGTCTAGTCCATAAATCTTTCACACATCCTACCCCATTCTCTGTCAATTGTCACCCCTACTGTGTCTTAAAACAGCATTGCAACCGAAGACTGGACATCTGGTTTACCAAACAAAAAGCGTGCCGCGCTTCTTTGTCATCACAACTGGAGACGCAAACAGGCGACCCCCATGGCGTCTCTCCCAAAAGGCGTGTGAGTGTTTAAAGTGGTGTTTTGGCTCATTTTGAGACTATTTGGGTAACAAAGAGAACAGTTCCTTGTAAACCACATAATTGATTTCTGAAAGAACGTTCTCCCTCTTTCCAGAGCTTATATTTAGTGTTTCCTTTTTCTTCTTTTTTATTCAGAAAAATTCTGCTGTCAAAAATTTGCCGCCTACTAAAATTTGCCGCCGTAGGCTATAGCCTAGCTAGCCTATTTAGAAATCCGCTACTGTATTTAGACCTCAATACTACTTTTATTTTAAACATCTGATGAAGAAAACTGACCTTAAGAAAACTATGTGTACCTTTGGACAAGAATTTAAATTAGTTTTAGATACTTCTGGTGATCTAAATTTTAAAATTTGGAAGAACGCCATCTATTGGACTGAATGTTTTCTTCGTGAAGGACACGATACTACCGACTTTCATATCCCTTAACTACATCTAAACGAAAAAGCATCTGATTTTTTTACAAGCTCCTGTTCCTGAGAGTTCGCTAACCCCTGTTTATCTTGATTCAACGCTGCTATAAGTCCGATTCATTGAAGGTATTGTTGGTTTGTTCTCTCATTTTCATGGAAATCAACCGAGCGTCATGAGATTTGTTTGTAGTAGTATGAGGAATGCGAGATGAAAATCAATCGGGTTAATGCTATTCAAAATCAAGTTATTCAGCGATCGGGTGATGGTGGGAAAAGCTATCGAAATCTTCCGGTGATAAAACTGAAGATTCCTGCTGTGATAGTATGTCTAGAATTGGTGATTCCGAAAAAAAAATCAGTCTGGCCAGACTTTGGGCTTAGGTCCTAATATGAATACTCATTTAAATTTTAAACTTTTTAGCCCTAAATAGCGTATAATAATGAGGGTCATCGTCATTCACACATGACGTCAAAATTTTCATGGGGGTTTTTGAACATTGGTATTAAGACTACGACCCTTCATGTCACGAATTGTCACATTTATGCGACTCCTTTCAACTTTTGAAATTGTTACTTCCGAACCTATTTTTTGAACATTTAAAAGTTTCACAATATCAGTTTTCACATTTCTTTCTGTTTCATGTTACTAAATCCAAATAGGCAAAGCTCTAGTTTTGTCTGAAGAACTTTTTTTTGAAGTTATGCATAAAGTTAAATTTCAGTTTCAGACATGATTCGTTATGTTTTTGTGCCATAAAACTTACCTCACCAACCAATTGTTATATTTGTTCAAGCTATTTATAGGAAACCTTAATGATGAGTTTGGTTAAAATTTACGTTAGAATTTTTAAATGTCATGTCACAAAGTTTTATCTCCGCGCATCTTTTCACATTTGTCCTAACACTCAGAGTTCCTTCCTCTAAACATGTATATCATAATTTGGAAATAATATCCAATGGTATTGGAGTTGGTTGATAAAGTACAGTAGAACCCCGATTATCCGCGAGCGGATGATCCGCGAGTGCCTCGAAAATTTTTTTTAACGATGAGAGCAAATTTTAGATGAGATTCGAGACATTTTAGATGTAGAGCAAAGGTTTCTGCTGTGTACTGTACATATTTTAAAAGTTTAACACAACATGTTTTTAGTCCAATAAAACAAAGTTTTTATGCTGAAATACTTTTTTCGTGTTTTCACCTCATTTTTAGTCTTTTTTCGGGTTATCCGTGATTTTCGCTATCCGCGGTACCCTTGCCACCCAATTCCACGGATAATCGGGGCTCTACTGTAATTTTTATTTTAAAAATGTCTAATATGGGAAGAATATGAACAAGGTTAGAATATGAAGGTATACAATGTCGTCTTCTTTTATCAAACATGTCCAAATACATGAAAACTATTAATTTAAAAAAAAATTATGATAATAGAAGCTTTTTTGGGTGCAACGAAGACATTATTTGTAACAAATCACTTTACCTCTCATTTTATTGGAAAAGTAGTCAGTGTAGGGAAAATATAAATACAAAGTATATGCCATTGGAAACGTGTACTATACAAAATTCGTTTGAAAGCATCTGTTCGTCGCCGGTATACATATGTTCAGTGAAGTTTAAATCCGCTGTGATAAAGCTTGGAAATGTTTTCCTCGAAAGAGTTGCTTGACCGTGTAAATTGTTCTTCACGGCATTTGAGCCGCATGATTTGAACTTCGCGCTTTTGTCTTGTGACAAGAAGAAAGAAAGCACATCTAACTTGGAAGTGAACTACTCTTATATCATCTACTCGTACTATGTTTCACCGAGAGTGAGATTGAAGTTTCACATACCTTCGTTTAAGTTATGATTAAGTTAACTCTATATTGAGGAGCGATATAGAAACACACGTATCCAATACAGATTAATTTTATTTTTAACACCTTATTATAAAAGGTGGTTGCGTAAAGTTCTGTTGGAAGTTTCAATAAATTCTTGTTTCTATTTTTGACCTGATTTTTTATTCTCTCTATTGTATAGTGGATTCGCGTTAATTTTATAATAGTTGTAATGAGGAAGTTGCATGATTTTTTAAATTTTTAATCGACTAGGGAGCTACCGCCCCCTGTTCGCTATCGCTCACCAACCCCCGTAAACTGCTAACGCAGGTCCTTTTGGAATTGCTACGCAATTCCCACAAATTCCAACTCGCTGAACTTAATACACCTTATAAAACAATTAAACAATTTACAGAAAAAACGTCCACCAATTTTCTAAAAATACGTCACCAAATCCCCTCCATGAATAAATCTCCCTTTAAAGTATTAAATCTCCCTTTAAAGTAAAATATTAACTCGAACATAGCAAAAATTTAAACGAAATGTTTTTAAAAATATTCATCTTAATTATTATTAATCTATGATTATAAAAATAACTAATTCTAATTGTTTATCAATATTCGGACCAAACAAAAACCATTATTTTAAAGTAACTCGTTAGTATAATATGCCTAGTGTTTAACATTCATATTTTTTAAACCCAGACTTGTTAAACAATACCGTTTAAGCAATTGAAAATAATAAGAGACAAAACATCACTATGTTTACAATTAATTTCAATAAAATCGGACTAAAAATTATAAATATTGGACAAAAAGTGTGAAATTTAAATAAAATGGTTTACATGCAAGTTTTTAGAATATGTTTTTATCAGTCTTTGAATGATATTTCATCAAGAAAGTACTATTTTTTTAAAAGGTGAAAAAACATGTTTCATCTTAAAATATAGCGTCAATCGGTCGTTGTGATTGGATGCATAATAATTTAAATTGACAATACTTGCTTTGTAACTGCGACCTTATCCGTTATCTAAAAAAATGGAAATATTCAAAAATTGAGAATTTTTTTGAAAAATCGAAGAGCCTACTCGGAAATCCGGAAAGAATCCGGACATTTTGATACCATATATGTGCCATTTGGTTCAGTAATTAAAAAGCCTTTCTCTGGAAACCGTTCACCAAAAACTTTTTTTTAGAATAGAGAGATTCTTCTTGCTAAAATAAGCAAATGCCCAAAATTTGAGCCCGATCGAGAAATTTTTCGACTGCCAAAAAAATTAACAAAAATCCACTTTTTAAAAGCACGCGAAAACGCCAAGAGTTTGGGATCATCGTATGTTGACGTCATCATACGATAAACATTGTTGGAAAGCAATGAAGTTGATGGTATGATTGTTGACATCTTTAAACAATAAGCGTTTTCACGTCATGTGTTTTTTCTCGACTTTTAAATTAAAATATTTAATTACCTGTATATTTTTTTTGAAAAATTGACTAGATATTTCATTTTACCATACAAAAAACCATACGGAACACTTGTTTGTTTTTGAAAATCTGACACATGCAACTTCCTCATTATAACAATATTAACGTGTCAGTTATATTGTCTTTTGATAAATTTTCCAATTTCATTTGTTGAATCTTTAATAAGCTATTTTTGAAGAAGAGCAATTACTATATCCTTTGGTAAATCGAGCGCGACAATTTAAATAGATTTCGAGCTTCTCAGAAAAGTTTCCTTGGAAAATACGGACTCTCTTGGCTCACGCTCAAATATTAAAATTTAGAGAAATAATATTTTCATCCCTTTCTATTCTCAAGGCCTTCGTAAGCTCCAATTATCCTCCATCCGACTGATTTCTCACAATTAGTGATTGCGCATCCGCCCAGCTCATTGAATTATAGCAAAGTTGGATATTATTGTTTACTGCTTTATATGCTCCTAAAACGCATCGAATCAGCTGAGCCAATAAAAGTAAGGTCAGTGAGAAAGGATGCCGTGTAAAAATGAAGCGACATTCCCTGATTTTATTTTTTAAGTGAAGGGGAAAGTGCTGAAAATACATCATACTAAATGTATGCTTATCGGACAAATACTTCGGCCTTTCGTTTAGAATTTCCAGCAATGAAATTCCCTGGAAGGTATTCTAAAGTTTTGTGATGCAATTATTTGCGTTACCGATGGAGATGTAGACGCGAATATCATATTTGTCTCCTCAGCATTTTTAAAATGCATGACGTGGAACTTGAGATTTAAATGTTAAATAATTGTTGGTTTTTTTAGGATAGTAGTCTGAAAGTTTTTCTGATTTTCAAGTGTTTTCCAGTTTGCGTTTGTAATTAACTTAAAATGAGATGAACGTTTGCCGTTTTACCCCAAAATGCTACAACTATATTGCTTTTGCCTTAATCCAAGCGGAACTAAATGATTTCCTGATTCGTGCCCACGTGACATCGACGACCTCTGCATCGGGAAGGCGTTCTGTGTTTTCAAGTAGTGCACATTGAGTAGCGATCTGCCTTATCATTTCATTGATGCCTAATCACCTCATCTAATGATGCCTTTATTATTTCATTAAGACATATTTTATTTGAAAATCAAATTCATTGATCTACTTATTTCTTTGAGACTACATTTCTTTAATACATGGAGGTGAGTTACTATGATTTTTGTCGATCTGTAAAAACTAGGATTTGGTTTTTGTGTGTATTACGTCATTTCTCCCAGTCTCAACTCCCTTTCTAAATAGCCTTCCCATGAACACAGAGTATGATATATGAAAATATAGGCACTTAAGGTATGAAACCTTGACATAATAAATCTATGAATTAACTCTTCACTTTGCTAATGAGCTTCAAATTCGCAATAACTTGCTGAATTTTATCTTTCAAAGTATAAAAGTAAACAATTGTTTACTTTCTATTAATTAGTAGTATTAATACTACTACTTTAAGAGTTTAGATCAGGGGTTCCCAAACTTTTTTGGCCCGTGGACCCCCTGACGACATTTTTCGTACCCCGTGGACGACCCCCTGTCTTAGGGACCGTTCAAAAAGTAGCTAAAAATCTTATGCCATTTTCTTCACAGCATCGTGCTCTTTATCAAGCAATGTACCGTAATTTCGAGCATATAGTCCGCGGACTATCTGTGTTTAAAAGTCAAATTTTTGAAGCTGCGGACTATCCACCAGTGCGGATAATACGCTGGTTTTTCACGGTTAAAATCGTTGAAATTTAAAAAACACGCTGTCCTGAACTGCCGATGGATCAAATATAATGTTAATGTAATGGTTTTTGTTAATGTAGTAGAATTTGTAATTCATTAAAATATGATTAATTAGTAAGCACTGTTTTTTATTTGTATTAAGCGTTTTATTTCTGAAGGTACATTTGTAAGTATAAGTACTTTTTCTATTTATACTTAGTTCTTTGTTTCTTAAATACATTAATATTGCCGTATTATAAAATAACGTAATTTCGGACGTATAGCCCGCGGACTATCCGGTGGTGCGGACTATCTGACTATTTTTGAAAAAATTTTTACATAAAATCGTGTCTGCGGACTATACGATGGTGCGGACTATATGCTCGAAATTACGGTACTGCCTATGTCATGGCGATTTGGTGGTTTGTACCCAAGCCTTATACTTGGCACAATCTTTTTAGGCTCAGGGTGATCCATACATGAAAATAGTAAGTTTGTTGCCTAAATAAAAGGAGCAACTTGCTAAAAATTACATGTGTTTTAAACAATGTTTTTTTGCCTTGTTTTAAACATGTTTAAAACAAAGTGTTTTAAACGTGACAACCCTGTCTTATGCTTATGATACAATATATATATTTCTAAGCCACGTATAAATTTTGCAGTTTTTTCAAGTGTTTTTTAATGCGTTAATAAGCATTTAATTTCACACTTTTACATATTTTTTTTTTTAAATCTTGTGGTTTTTTAAACTTTTGCCATTCATGTGGTTAATTGACGTTTTTAAGGATATTAATATAACAATCAAACATTTTAAAGGTTTGAAATAAAAACAAATCTAAACTTTTAATATCACTACATTTCAAGACAAAAATTTTTTTATTTTAAGAATAAGTTTTGGTTGCAAGCTTTTTAAAGTTAATGGCTTATGTATGAGTGAGTTATTCATTCACCAAATCATAAAATTTCAGAAATAAGTAAAAGTAATACATGTAGGGCTTGTTAACAAACAATACTTAATTAAGTCACATCAAAATTTTTCATTTTAATGAAATTTTCCCCGTTGCCCTCTGAAAGTTGCTGTGGACCCCCAATTTTCATTTTCATGCCTGTGGACCCCTGGGGGTCCATATGGATCACTTTGGGAACCACTGGTTTAGATCTTTACACATTTTGGTACTCCTTCATATCCTTTTCTTCAAAAACTTTTTAAGGTACCGAAATCCTGCTAATCATTTAAATTTCTTAAATAAAATCATGCATTAATTAAATCGGCTTCAAACAAAAAAAACATTAATTTATGTGTAGAAATTTAATATTTCCCTGTGTACCTACTCCTTCCTCCCCCAAAGTACCATTGAGCTTCAGTAATAGAACTTTCGTTGAAGACTTGAGGGAAATTTATGGGTCCGCTTTTGCTCGTGGGATACTGAACATTCTAACATTTATTTGGACACGATTGCGTAAGAAACAAGCGTGTTATGTGTTAAACGCGTAAAATCGAAAACTTCCTGTTTACAAGTGGAGAACTCGATAAGAATAGTTAGTGCAGATAAAAATAATTACGGATGAGCATTGTTCCCATTGCGTGCGAAGCGAATGCCCTCTCGTTTTTCTGCCATTCTCGTGTTTTCTTTGTGGCTTATCTTTGGAGTTCTCTTTGTGTTTTCATAATTTTGATGTTTACGTTTTTTAATTGTCATTTTCAAAGGAACCAATCAAACAAAAGAGCAACAAAAATCTATAGGTACTACTTCAGTATATTTGCATGTTCAAAAATTAGGCCGTAATCTCAAAAGAAATCTTTGTAATCAAATTTACACTACTTTAGAAAAACTTTTCTCGCGTTAAACTTTGAGAAATTGTCACAAACACAGAAAGGTCATGGGCACATGTTGATATGATAGTTATGAAACTTTCTTGCCTTCAAGATGATTTATCTTATTTCTTTCAAGATTTATCCAGTTAAGCTTTTTTAAACAGCAAATTTCACTATGGTATTCCACAATAATTCTTGGCTACTAAAAGAATATTTGTCCAAGAACCTTTTTCTTTCCTTGATATATTATGATACCCCTCCCAAAATAATTGTTATGGAAGTAGATCCCAAAGGGCATCACGACACCCTTCCTGTCGGGAAGACACCCCTGCGTCACGACTCCCCTGTCGGGAAGAGATGGCAGGGGTGCGCGAGATGCTCAGGATTAAGTAAAATTTCTTTTAGAATATCGGAAAAAATTATCCAGTTTCAGGTACAAAACCTATTTAAGTAATCTTATAAACTTAGTGACTTCATACCTTGACAAAACTAGATTTTCAGAATTTCATTGAAGAAAATAGCATTAGCAGAAATTGAGAATAAAAAGCAATAGAACTTAAATGTTGGGAATATAAATCTTAATCCATCAGGCTCCTGCTTTTGTACTGAAGGAGTTCAGTATGGAAATTTCTTGGAGCTCATAAAACCAAATTCTTGAAATTTAATGCATCCTTAGGAAAGGGATATATAGTCCTTTTCTACCGTAATTAAATTTTTAAAAAAATTCTATGTATTGTCTTCTCTGGTGGATTAGAATAGTTTTAAAATTATAAATTTTAATTTTAATAGCATTTTTTTATCTTGACGAAAAAGTTTTCCTAAAAGTGGTTAAGAAGAGCATAAAATAGCTTTCAGTACCGAACACAAACTGAATACTTCCTAATAAAAGAATAAAATTATAGATAATACTACTACACCTATTAGATATTATGAGTGGGGTGGAGTGCGAAAGTAACGAAAATGTGCCAAGACTTGGAAAAGTTTGGGAACCACTTGTTAATGTTGATGGACATCTTGGTACCTTATTATTTTGCATGTATTTTACTCTGTTGTTTAAAGCAGTGGTGCCCAACCTTTTTTCCCCGAGGGCCAATTTGCTTATGAAGATTTATCTCGCGGGTCACACATAAAACACTTTTAAGGATTTTTCTAAACAAAGAAAAATTACAAATCCGTTTTCAATGAGAAGTTTGCATCCGTTCGGAGGATACTTAGTTCTTGTAAATTCGGTTCCAAATTTGTAACACTTATCCTTAAAACTGAATTAAGATGATTATTTGTAAGTCGAGATCGAGCACTAGTTTTTTTCTTTTCGGAACATAGATTGTTTGTTCACGAACATATGTGCTCGCAAAAGTGGAGATAATTTTGATCCCCTGCTTATGAAGATTCGGGAACTTTTCAGCGGGGATCCCTCCGTAAAAGTCGGGAAGAGACTTTTCCCTAAACATGTCTTGAAGCCACGAATGACTCAATTAGTTCCGGTTGAATATTAATTGGTGCTGTTGAAACATCGGCATAAAAAGGATTCTCGAATAAACGTATTTCTTCTTTAAGTGTATTGAAAACTTGGAACCTTTCATCAAAATTATCTTTCAGGATTGTAAGGAGATTAACCATTAAACCACTTAACCTTAGGAAAAGGACTGCCTTTTCTGTCTGAAGTGAGCATGTTGGGAAATGCACGATCTTTTCAGCTTGTTGAAGGAACAATTGCAATTTGACTTTAAAAGCACAAATATTTTGTATCATCTTTTTTTTAGATAGAAGTGCCATAATGTCTCGCACGATGTCATGGTTTTTTTGGAAGATTTCTGAAAGTGGTTTTTGTTTTTAAGATTTAACGAGTCCACGGGCCACATGGATCAGCCTCGCGGGCCACATTTGGCCCGCGGGCCGTAGGTTGGGCACCACTGGTTTAAAGTAATTGTGTTGATTCGGGATCATTATATTTTACTGTAAAATGTCTGATTTGGTTATTTCTTATTTCCCAGAGCCCAACGTCAAGCCCACACTTATGGAGTTCAATCCATGGTCTGGAAGGTAAACTTCTAGGACAATGGATGATGATGTCACTCGGAGTTCTGAATCTCTACCTACCAGTGAAGAGTTTGAGTTGATTGGGAACATTGCCGCCGACCCCAAACTTTGCATTGCAGGTAATGCCAGCGAAGAGCAGCTAAGAGAATCACTTCTGGAAGTTTTAGAGGACATAGGAGATACTGACACCATGTTGGATACATCCCCTTCTGTCAAATCGCCTGGAACGGTAAGTGGAAGGAATTTGATTTCTAGTGTTTTTTAACCCTTTCAATCCCAGACTATCAGAGATTGCCATTGAACCCTACACGGTAAATTTGGGGTGGCTAGGTCTGAAAAGGTAAAAGGAAAAATAAGCTAGAATAGTTCAGTCGGGTCTAGTTGGTTTTGCTGTTGATTTCAATTTTATAAAGGATTCTATAAATCTTATTTATAAAACATGAGATCTGTATTAAATATAAATCATTGTAAGATAAATAGCCAAAAAAGGAAGTACCTGGTTTGTAAAAACTTAATAGTCCCATTTTTGTTTCGATGCTCAGTTTTGATTTCTCCAAAACTGAATTTCTAATGGGCTTTAGCATACTAAGCCATTTAATTATTTTTATTCTATGGGTTGACTCATTCGTACTATATCTCTTTTCAAACTAGAAGAACTCAGCCACCACTCCAGACAACCAAAATGAAAAGATCCACGAGTTTAATAGTGGAAAGTTCAGTTATGTGGCAGCTTCTCCAGCATCATATGAAAGGGGAGATTCTGTGGACAAAAATATGATGGTGTACACAACTTCTCCTAGCCCTTTAGACGAAGGTAAAATGATATTTATTTTTCTCATCCTTCTAAAGTTTGTCTAAGATACTTTTATTTAACCTTGAATTTAATTTATGTCCAAAATGTAATGGTTAATGTGGTACATCCATGCTCTTAATCTTCCATTATATCATTAATGTAATTTAATTAGTTATTATTAATGTCCATTTTCTGAAGGTTTTACTGGGTTTTTTTCCAGATTTGATGTCAATATCCATAAGCTTAGCTGATGGAGAGTATACAGTTTTCGACCGCATCACTTACCTTGGCAGTGCAACCATTCCAGATCCTAAAAGTGAATCTGATATTCGCAAAAGTATTGCCATTTTGAATGAACAATCTGCTAAGGCTTTAAGTGTTTCGTTGTCCTTGCCTATCAACTCTGAAGGCTACATTATGTAAGAACTACTTACACACTATTGAAGATGATAGTCGTATCAATATTTAAAGCAAATCTTTAGGGTTTGATATTTACTTTATTCTAACCGTTTTTATTGCTGTGTTAATGAAAAGGTTTACATTTTTACTATTAGTTAAAAGATTGTGAATTATAGTAAAATGTTTTGTTTTTAGTTTGTATGAACCCAGCTCTTCTAATGAAATTGCAAGCTTTCCGATATTGCAAATTGTGGCTATAGTCGCAGGTGAATCTGACTCTAAAGATGCTAGTTGTCTGGCTTTGGTACACAAATGTTGTCAGGGCACAATTCCAGATTCTACAGTTTTCCAGTGCCATGTATTTCGCTGTGAAATTCCTGAAGCAGTAAGTTACTTTGAGCTGATTAAAAATTTGATAGCAAAAGGTTAAGGTTACACAACTATATCATCCTAAAGATTTAGTGTACAATTAACTAGAAAAAAGAGGGTAATAATGATTAACATCAAAAACTAGATTTAATATTGCATACAAAGTGCAGGTAAAATTCTTTCCAACAAATGTCAGAACTTATGTATTATCCCATTGACCATTTAGCTGCACAGCTATAGAATACTCAACTGTCTTTGATATCATTTTCAAATTCAACAGCACAGTCAATGGAGGGTAATACCAGTATTATCCTCCAATAGTAGGATAATACCTAAGAGTCCAATTCACAAGTTTTAACAAAAACAACATGTAATTATTATTTGTTGATTATCTATATTTTTCTGAACATTCTTCTATGAATTTATCTAATAAGAGGGGTTTTCTAAATTTATGTGCATTTGCTTTCTTTTATGTAATGTTATTTATGACTAATTCTCTTGCTCAGGTTCCAAAGATCATGCAATGCTTTGTATCCGCTGCTAAAAAAGTACCCAAACTACCTTTACCTAAATCAGAGTCATATGGATTAGAGAAAGGCAGTACAGAAAATACTAATAAAAGTGCTGCATTTGTGACTTATGTTTTTGACATTTCCTTGGAAATAAAGGAAGAGGACACTAAGGTTTGAAAATTTCCATTATATTGCATGTTGTAACTTATTAATTTATTAACAAGTTTGTTGCCAGTGGGGTAAAAGGGTCTCCAATTAATAGCTCACAAGTACCTAAAATGCAGCTACTAGTTGAATTTACAGATTATACGGCTAGCAATAAGGAAGTTGCATGTGTCAGATTTTCAAAAACAAACAAGTGTTCCGTATTTTTTTTTGTATGGTAAAATGAAATATCCAGTCAATTTTTCAAAAAAATGTACAGGTAATTAAATATTTTAATTTAAAAGTCGAGAAAAAAACATGTGACTGAAAACGCTTTTTATTTAAAGATGTCAACAATCATACCATCAGCTCCATTGCTTTCCAACAATGTTTATCGTATGATGATGTCAACATACAATGATCCCAAACTCTTGGCGTTTTTGCATCTTTTTAAAAAGTGGATTTTTGTTAATTTTTTTGGCAATCAAAAATTTTCTCGATCAGCCTCAAATTTTGGGTAGTTGCTTATTTTTGCAAGAAAAATCGAGTAAAAAAATTTTTTAAAATCATGCAACTTCCTCATTGTGTTAGTTTTATTGATAACCCAAAGAAACCCCCACAATAAGGGATGAAAAGAAACCTGAAATATTTTTAATTCAAATCCAATTAGATACCTGAATTTTTAAAAGATTATGTCTTACTGTGTCAAAATAAAAATTGGTATGTGATTCCTGAGTTTAGAATATCTATATAATGAACTCAAGGCCACAAAGCAAAATAAACAAGGCTCCCAATTTCAGTAAAATTTCCTTCACCACCCTTTTTAAAAACGCCATGCCGACAGAAACAGTTTCGAACCTCAGTCCCAGACTAGACAAAATTTCAGTGATCACTACTGACTCATAGCTAGGTATCCTTTAGTCATGTTGAGGTAGTCAAAACTTGCTGCCTAGAGAAGAGTAGAAAATATAACTAAAACATTGGAAGCTCCCCACATTGTAAACTAAAAAAACTAGAATTCTATTTTTGAAACCTGAATATGAAATGTAAAATTCTTATTTCAAGATCATGTTTTTATTTTGAAAAATATTTTTCCCTTTCTCTCTATTTTCTTACCAGTTTATGTTTTCTATAGGGTGCCTATGCATCCTGTCCCAAAGACAAAGATTACTTTAAACTGCGTTGCAAGCTAGAAAAAAGTGTTGTATTAACATTTCAACAAGTATCAGACAACAAGGAATTAACCATTGAAAGGTGAGACATCTCATTATAAGAACTGTATATAAAATTATTTACTTAAGTTTTTATAGTACTTTGTTTGTTTTTTGCATTGCTTAAAAATAGAAAATATTTATAATTTTTATTATTTAGATGCTTTGGAATATTAATTTCACCTGGGAGAAATGTCAAAACCAGTGATATGCAGCTAATTGAAATGGTAAGTTAAAAATATTATAAATACATTGATATTGTCTTCAACAAATGGTGTGCTTGCTCAAGGAATTTTTTTTGCGTTATTATCATCTTTGGTGAATTCTAATTGTATTTGATCCCTATTCGGATTGAAAATATCTATTTTTACTCTTATAATTGAGTAAATGGTGTTAAAGCATTTTTTATTTCCTTTTCCAAAAACAATTTTAAAGTCAATATTATTTTCCCTCTTTTTTTAGATGTCCTTCACTAAACCTGAAGATGGCGAAAAAGGTCCATATACCATTACAGGTCTCTGGGATCCAAATGACCCTGCATTTGAAATCCTAAACAAAGAAACACCTAAAGGTAACTCCTTTTTAAAATTAAAATTGTCTTACTCAAATTATGTCTAAATGCTTCATTTATAAATTTAGTCGTGTTTTTAACCTCAATTTAGATAACTTTTAATAACAGTTTTATTTTTTAAAAATACTCCCTATGAGTTTTTGATGCATTTGTTTGATTTTATTTCTTTGTCTGTAATATATTACTTTGAACTTTACCTTATTGATTTAAATAATAAATAAATAATATCTCTAAAAATTTAAATAATGAATGGTAAATAATTTTCTCTTTTAATCACAAGAAGCAAACTTTTTAGATTTTTTTCATGCCTTTCAGGTTCATTTTATTTCATTCATACTTGTATTTAATTTAGTTTCATTTATTAAGTCCAGTGCCTTAAAATGTTACATTTTCAAAGCTAAGTGTTCTTTGACTACTAGATATTTATGGTACTACCCTAGTGCCTCATATCTGTTTTGGCAGTGTTCAATTCCTTTTCTATTTCTAGATACCCGTGTGTATATGTCAGTTGCTGCTGATCTTGTGATTACGGGTATCCAAGAACCTGTAAGAATACTTTTAGAGACAAAGGCAAAAATATTTCCTCCAACTGAAAGATTCTGGTACTTCTCCAAAAAAACCTTGTGCGAGCAATATTATTTACGCCTCCGAGAGGTAAAATTGTTTATACCCATCATGAAGTAATTTTGGTTTTATGATGATAAATGTATCAGCTAGGCAAGTTTTATGTTTCCTTAAAATAAGTAAAATATAAATAATTTGTTTTCTTTAGATAAATTCAGAGACAACTGGAGAAGTTCAGCTGCAAGTTGTTGGAATGGCAAATTCTACAAGACTCCAAAACAAAAAGGCATCCCTCAGCTTAAACTTCTTAAATTCTGCTTCCAAATCAACAAATGTCCCCACCCCTTCTAGTCCTGATGAACCTTCTATATCTGGTAAGTTTTTATAGTAATGCTGTAAAATCTGAAAAAGGTCTGGTTCATCAAGAGTTTTTCCTATCAACCAAATAATTGTGTTTTAAATTTATGCCACGAGTGAAGTAGCAATTGAAATATCTTTCGGAACAACCTAATATGTACTTTTTAAGAACTTGACTATTAGGCAGTGTTACAAATCATTAAAAAGCTTTATTAAATTGTTCTGTATTTTAATACAAACTTAATACTTTAAGGAAAATTTCAAATACATTATTATAGAACAAAGTATTTTAGCAATTACAAATGCAAATTATGAAAGAATGTCTTGAATCCTCAAGCAAGCAGGGGCTAAAGACAATTAGAACCATTGATTGTTATCAGTTGTTGCTTTAGATAGAATTTGTTTTTTCTTTGATCCTCAGACATCCTGTTTTGGATATCATGAGCTGGTTCTTGGCATAAAGGAAAACTTCAAGTGAATAACCCAGCTTCGAAATTATGCTAAAAAGTACCAATGATTGCTTTTGTTACAAGATTTTACAACTGAAATTTTAACTAATTAATTTGTTTTGAATATTTATCTTTGATAATGCAACTGTTCTACATCAAAAATAAAGGATGTGTGATATCAACTCTTGAGTTGATATGCACCTTAAAACACTTAAGTTCTTAATGGGTAATTTAGATTTTAAGCTTATAAACTTAAAACTTCCTTTAGCTTATTAATATACTTAAACTATTTTACATAAAACTCCTGTCCTCTATTCCATGGAAGTTATTGATGTGGCCAGAGCTGTCTTGGACACTTTTGGATCAATTTGATCAAATTACACTGCTTGCTGGACAAGACAAAAAACAACAATCAAACTCCTTAGTATTTTTTTACATTCTGCAGCAAAATCTCTCAAAACACAAACATTCTATATTAAACCAAGTACAGACATTTTTATAAAGACTCAATTATCACAATTTTGTGTTTATAATGAAAGCGTCAATTACTACCAGGTTCTTAGACTATCAAAATGCAATTAAATTTATTTGTCCAGTACCCCTTGGAAATGTGTAATCCCAAGTAAAAGTATTCCTCTCCGAGTACTTGAAAAAGTACCATAAATTTCCAATTCCTCTACTAACCCTGAAATCCCCCCTCTTGCAGATAATGACGAACCTCTCCTGAGTGGCACTGGGGACGTTAGCAAGGACTGCACGGAGACCCAGCTGGAGGGGTGGTCCTCGGTCCTCCTGAAGTGGAGGCAGAACCTGTCGCAGAGACCAAAGCTCCTGACCTCCTTGGTGCGGCGGGGCATTCCGGAGGCCCTCCGAGGTGAAGTCTGGCAGCTGCTGGCTGGATGCCACGACCAGAAGAATGTTGTGGAGACTTACAAATCCTTGATAAATAAGGTACAGGGTCATTCAAATATAATGTATGCATGTTTTCGGTCATTTTTGACCCCTTCCCATTGTCAGCAAAGATAAGCCAACTGCAAACCCCCTTTGTTAGAAAACTGCCCAACCCCTCCCAAAAAAAAGTCATTTTAAAAATTTTTTTGGTTGAATTTTAAAATTATATTTATGTGTGCAAGAAACGGATTTTTAAAATAGCGTTTGTAACATGTCAGGAAAGATAAGTAAAGAGCAAGCCCCTCCTCCTTAGGTTTTTGCGTAATATTTGAACGAGTTCTAAGCGAGTTCTTTTGAGGAGGTACCTTCTATATAAGTCTTCTTTCACATTTGTCTGTTCAAAATCAGGAATTCATTGCCACTACTCAGCTAATTGGAGCAGATTGACTGGTCAGTTATCAATCACAGAACATCCGTGTAAAACTTGACTTTTTTGTTTACTTAAAACAAATTGTGTGTATTCCCCCCTGAAAACTTGTTGTTAAAAACCATTATAAATAATAAATAAAAAAATAATTTAAATAAAACATCTACAAGCAAACAGTTTTTATATATTTTGAATTGTCAGCATAGTTAAATGTGCTTTAGAGATTCAATATTTGCTTATTGTTTTGCATCGTATTACTAGTTAAATACCTTCAAATCTTAAATTTCTTTCCTAACAATATTTTGAGAAAAAATAGCAATTAATCTTTTATATTTTTCAGGACAGTACTTATGAAAGTATAATACAAAGAGATATTTATAGAACATTCCCAGCCCATCAGTTGTTCAGTGAGAAGAATGGTATAGGACAGGAGTCTCTGTATAGAATTTGCAAAGTAATATTCTCTGTGCAAAAATACCTTGTTACCTTGAGTTTAAAATATAATCCTAATTGATCATTATAAATTTGAAAATCTAATTATGTCTCATTCTGATCCATCAATAGGCATATTCAATATATGATCCTGAGATTGGGTACTGTCAAGGACTATCTTTCTTAGTGGCAGCTTTACTGTTACATGTGAGTTTTTTTCTCATAATATATGAAATAAATAAGGTAATAATATTTTTCTTAAATAATGAAGTCAATGTGTTCTTTCCAGATGCCTGAAGAGGAAGCATTTGGTGTTTTGATGAAAATCATGTTTGACTACCGAACTCGGGATATGTTTAGGAATGCGTTTGAAGAATTGCACTTGAAGTTTTTTCAGTTAAAAAGGTTGATGGAGGTAAAAATTCTTATTTTTAAAGGATTACTGCTTTATGCACTAAATTTCCAAGTATTGTATTGAAGTTATTATTTCTAGATTTTATGCTTGGCCTATAAAAACACTATCATACTGTTAAATGAAGTAAACTATCTTAAATATTATTCTGAATTTAGTTTTAAAGTTAATTTTTTTCAGGAACATATGCCAGGACTTGTATCTCATTTCGATGATCTTGGGATTGAAGTTCATATGTTTGCATCTCAGTGGTTTTTGACACTTTTCACTGCAAAATTTCCTTTGATAGCTGTGTTTTTTATTATAGATTTGTTTTTACTCGATGTAAGTTTTTTATCTTTTGTTAATTTTCTATTAGGACTTTCTTAGATTTTAATTGCTTGTACTTTTAAAAATCAAAAATCCTCCAAAAATTTTATAGGTATATTGCTGAATAAATAATTCATTGTTAATATTACAGCTAGTCAATTTAACTAAACATATGTTCTTGTGTAAGTTATAACCTAGCTACATATTTTATTTTAGTTGGTATACTTTGTGTTATGAAAGTGAATTAAATTACCCAATTATAAAAATTATAATTTTAAATCGTTGCCTTGTTTTTTCAAATTTGTATTAATATTTTTAGGGAATGGATGTAATTTTTCAAGTAGCTCTTGCTCTACTGATGGTAAGTTTAGCAATAAATAAATTGCTCCTAAGGTTTTGCATTTTAGTGCTTAAAAATGCGATGTTTGATCACTAGATAAGATTTTGTTTATTTTCAATAGTATTAAAACTTTCTTTATGTATCTTATGTTTTTCATTTGAAAATTGTGTATTGATTTTAGCTGTCTCAAAGAGAACTGTTGGCATTGGATTTTGAAGGGGTCTTGAAGCACTTCAGAGTATCCTTGCCCAAGAAATACAGAACTGAAGCATCTTCAAAAGTTCTGATTCAAAGTGCAATAAAAATCAAGGTTTGTTTGATTCTATCTATCTTAACTAGTCCTTTTAAAAGGAATATCAGCTATTTAAACGGAATGTAAATGAATTGTATTCCATAAAATTTTTTAGGTGAAAAAGTTAAAGAAGTATGAGAAAGAATATGAAGCATTTAAAAATCAAGAGAAGTTGGATGAAGATCCAATAAAAACTTTACAGGTCAGTTCATTCCACAGAACTTTTATTTAACTTTAATCTGAAATAATCTTGCATGCTGAATGAGATGATAGGGATATGTAGCTAACTCAAGCAATGAATAATTTAAACTTTCAATGGGAAAAAAAGTTTATAGTTTTAAACCTCCAATTCATAGGTTGTATTTGGAGATGCAATGACTAAGCTTCTACCTAATGAGTTTCAGCAGAATGTTTCTTGTTCGACTGTAAAATTAAGTTTTTTTAGTGTGCTCTTTTCCATGTATTCATCTCAATAGCTGGATAAACAACCAACCTGTATTTGTCTTAGTTTTTACTTTCTCTTTGTAGAAAGAAAACAAAAGACTTTTGGAAACTAACTTGCATCTAGATAGGGAGAATGATGATTTGGCTCATGATCTCATTAACATGAAATTGCAACTACGGAATGATCTAGTCAAAGTATGTTGTGAAATTTAACATTTAAAAAACTAACACAAATTTATTTTTTATAAAAAGTACTAATATTTTTGTATCTGTATTTTTGCATAAACTCTTTTCTCTGAGAAATAATAGACTGTTAAAAGTCTTATTTTTTAAAAAAAACTTTTCAAAGGTTTATTACTTTAAATAACATTAATCTGAGTAGAAAATTGAAATCCTCCAGTCACATATCCTAAATTTGATTAGTCCAGTAACTGAACTATCAATTTATTATTTCTGCTTTTAAATAATGTTTATAAGTTTTATTTAATAAAATTAATTTGCAGTTCAAAAACTTGAATAGTCACAGATTAGTGTTAATAACCAGTGTAGATCTTAAAACATAATTTGATGAATAATATAGTGTCTTAAAAATATTTTAAATTTAAATGTTGTGTCCAAAGTCAGACCTCATATCAAAGTGATAGATATTTTCTTCTTGATAATTGTGTAAAGTTTATTGCTTTATCACCATTTAAAATTTGACATTTTTGCATGAAAAAGCTCTTTATAATAATATTTGAAGTAATACTAGCAACTTTTATAACTAAATTTTTAATACTAATTTTTATTTTTGCATTGCTCTGACTTTTGATTGATCAACTCCTAATAATATGATCTAACTGCATGAAACCATAGTTTTAAAAGTGTTTCTAGTGTTGTATTATGATTTTAACTGCCAAATAATTTTGTAGAATGGTTTGTGCTATGTGTGTTTTAGTGTTATTCTGATATTCCTATCCCCAACTGCTTATTCTGCAAATGTTTCACTTTAGATATAATTAAATTCTATTCAAATACGTCTATCAACTTTCATTGAAATTGTGGCTTTAATTTGAAAAGGAATTTTTAATTTCAATTTACATATTAAAAAAAATAAGTAGTTTTGACTCGAGTAACTAGTAAAAATTATTTGAAAAGTTAGGTATTGTAATAAAAATAACAAATTTCAAGGGTCTTTTTTTAATGTTATAAAAAACTGTTCCTCCCTTCAACCAGAAACCACAAAATGATTTTGGAACTCGAGAAAAATTTTCCTTTGCAATCAACAAACTAATGGAATATTCCTGGGGCAGCCAACCTGTATTCATCATTAAGGTACAAGACAGGTTTGGCAAGTTATCTTTGGGAATTGCTTAAAAGGATCCTAATCAATGCTGGTGTGGCTTTTCATTGGTCTTTTAGATTCTTGGCATGCTTAGCTCTGTTTTGAAAAAAATCCTGATGCATGAAGTGGGGAGTGGTTCACCTATTTTCATTCTATCTACACTACAGGTTGTGACCAATTGCGGTCTTGTTCAATCATGTGAATTAATTCCTTTTGTATGTGTTTGACAGTCAGAAGATAAAGTGGAATCTCAAGCTAAAGAGCTGCAGGCAGCTATGCGTACTATATCTGAACTGGAAGATGAAAAGAAAAGACTTTCTTTAGAAGTGGCCCAGGTAAGAAAAATTGTTTATTTAGCAGTTTGTCTACTCCAGGGGTTCCCAACCTTTTTGCACCTGCGTACCACTTGACTTTTTGAGAAATTTTGGCGTACCACCAGACCTAAATATTTTAATAAACGTTCAACCCTACAATCCATGATTTTTTAAATTCACTTGAAAATCATTTATGTGTGTTCTATTATGGTGTAAATTAGTAAAAAAATACTAAAAAAATTAATTTAATTTTTTTCTACTTCTAATTGACAAAAAACTTTGTCCTTGTGAAATTAATTGTGAAGTGAAATAAATCCAAATGCTCTAAAAATATAAAAACACAACTTATCTTTCCAAAACAATTTCTTTTCAAGCTGGAAAATTTTTTTATTTTAATTTATATGGTTCTTTAATTTTGGCGTTTTCTATGTCTTGACTTTCGTCTCACTAGCTACTAACAAATGTCTCAAAATAGTACCCCTGCTGCCATTTACTGGCAATCTAAAGTGCTAATACAATGAAATGTTATATTTATACAATGTTATTTTATACAAGTAACTCGTAACAAATGGCATCAAAGATAGCAAAGCTTGCCGGAAAATCAAAGGGTACTCGGTTTTGCGTCCGATCCAAAAGTTAATTAAAGATTTCTCTTTGAAATAATCTTTCATGGAACTATCTTCTGTAAGATCGATATAACTTTCTTTTAGTTCCAATTCATTTGGTCTCGAAATTCATTTGGTTCCCGAAAAAGGATTTCTGATCCAGTCCACTTTTAAATAATATTCAGAGAAATAATTCTTAAACGCGTACTCACGCGTACCACCTGAAACGTTCCCGCGTACCACCAGTGGTACGCGTACCACCGGTTGGGAACCCCTGGTCTACTCCAATTAGATAACTTAGGGAAACTTTTTATCTTTATTTTGAAAAATATTTTTCAATTAAAAAATAATAGTTAAGAGGGTAATTACTGTCAACAATAAAAGCATACTAAACTGTTTTTAAGGGTGAGTTTACCGAGCTTTTTGCCATGGTCCAGAATATGTTGAATGAAAGACTAACCCTTTCAGTCCTAGACGCCCCAAACTTTTAATAGGATTCAATGGTAATCTCGGGGGCTCAGGATTGAAAGGGTTAAACGTGTCAACCCTGCTTTGGAGGTCATCATTAGCAGGATAAAATTTCCCCCATTGTTTGAAAAATCAGTTGGGAAAGTTTTATCCTGTCGATGATGTAATTAGTAGATACTAAAGCATTCTTTTCAATAAAGAGGTTGTCACATTTCAATCTTAAAAATTTTCTAACTTTTAGGCTGTGGAAGAGCAGTTTTTAGTGAGATTTCACCAATCTTAGACTCCCTCTTCCTTTTGGCTAATTTTATCACATCTAATCATCCTTTCTCCCCCAAATATAAAATGTGAAAGTCCCCCCGTAAGTTAAATTTATTAATACCTTCTTTTGAAAAAACATGCATCTAGGATTAGGTCAATAGCAAAGGTTGTTGCTCATAAGTTTTCCTGTATTTTTTTAAATGTCTGTGCCCTGTTACATTTATGATCAGTGGGAGCTTTAAGTGTGTAAAATTAACCTGACCATGCTTATAATAATACATTAATTTAATTTTTAAACTTGTGTATTTGGTACATTTTCATTGTTATTGATTCACCCTCCCTTTCAAGTTGAAAGAACTGTGCCGAAGAGAAATGTGTAGAGCAGAAAATGAAACTCAGAAACATGAAGCCATTATCAAGGAATACAAAGATGTATGTAAATAGGGAGTTTTGTTTTTGAAAAAGCTGATTATATTATTTTTGTAAATTAAATTTTCTTAATATTTTATTTCCTAGATTTGTAAGCAGCTTAACACAAGATTAGATAGTGAGAAACAGTCATCTAAAGAAGTGGTCGGACTTGTGAAGGTAATATTCAAACTCTCCTTTTTCGAACAACTATATATTTTATAACACTAATTAGAAAAATATCATGAAATTATTTCTAAAATAACCAATTAACATTTATTCTATTCAAAAACAGTTAAATGGAGTCCTTTTCTAAAAGTAGTGTTTAAATATTCTTCCATTTAATCAAATACTTAGATTTTAGAATATCTCAATTATAAGATATATTACAACAAGTGAAGTTAGACTGAATGAAAGTTAAATAATTTTAGAGAAGTAAAAGCACATCTTATGTAAATGGATCTAAGTTATTTTATGTTCTAAGTATTGTATCTAGTTAATATAAAAATATATTTTATTGCATTGATACCTTACCAATCAGTCCCTTCTGTTTTGAAGTATTTTTCCTATTACAGAAAAATTGTGGTTCCTGTCAAATTTGCAAAGGGTATTTGAATACCATATTTCCAAACTTTGGCACTATTCCTGGGGAAACAACAGTTGCCAACACAGACAACAAGCTACGTGAAGCTGATGCCCAAGCCCGCGAACTTGAGTTAGAATTGGCCAGGACAAAGCTGGCTCTTGTGGAAGCTGAATGCAAGAACCAAGTGAGTGAAAACTTGCTACTGAAAGCCAGGTTTCAAAACAAAGTGAAACCCTTTACCCTATTTAGGTTGATGAAACTGAGAATCTCTGAATATGTATCGTGTATCTAAGCATATAAAGTTTTCAATAAAGAAACATCCCATGCAACTTTGCTGGCAAAAGGAATAGAATTTGTGTTTTTAGAATTTTTTGTGTTGACAATCATTTATTACTAAAAAGTTTTTGGATGTCAGAAGATTAGGATCACTGTTACTATTAACTCACTATTTTTTTATGATAGAAGCTTAAAAAGGAAAGCAAGTATAGTGAAATGTATGGAAAAAAAAGAATATTTTTTAATCAATTAATTATTTTAAAATTTATTCAATGCAATCAGGGATTTTATATGATATTGTTCCTTATGGGAATTTTCTACTTTAAGGGTTAAGCTAAAAATTGTAGGCCTTTTTTTCTGGTGTGGTTTACACTACCTCAAAGCATGTCACCATTGGTGCTAGATTATTATAAGTGACAGATTAGTAGGAGAAAAAAAATCATGTGTTTTCCTTTAATACTGTTGGTCATATGAGGCTTAATTTCTTGTGAAGTGTAAAGATCTTTAAGACCTATAATAAATGTAATGCACCATTTTTGAGTAACTTCTTTTTAATTGTGAATTTAATTTTGAAATTGCTGAATTCATAAAAACTGAAACCTTAAATTCATAGATTATGGGGCCCTTTTTTATATTTTCAATATTCAGCTTTTAAATATTTAGTTTCAAGTCCTAAAATGATGTTTTTTTTATGTAGAATGTCATTTTTTTCACTTAGAAATTCTGTAAAAGATAACACCCCGGCACATTATAACAGCTCATTAATGAACGTTAGGATAAAGTTGCATGTGCGCGACAGATTGTTAGTGACTGCTGAAAAACATTTTTTTAAATTTATGTCTTCAGTCATGTTTATTTAAAATGACATTTTTCGCTTTAAAATGAAAGTTACTCTCAACTTAGCTAGAGAGAGAGCAGACTAAATCTTTCCTCAACATAGTTCATGCTAATGTTTTAAAATCACTTAACTTATTATTTCTGAAAATGTAAACTTTTTAATTTTCTTATTAAATTTAAAAACTCATTGCTTTGAAGAAACTTATTTTTCTTTTATGAAAAGATCTCACATTCACATAGTGGGTGTGTTCAAGATATTGTAGTTAGAATATGTTCAGATATTTCTTTCATCTTTGCATAATTCATTGTTTCTTTGCTCAATTTTGCTGGGAAACGTAAGAATAACTTAAAATAGCCCCCAATATAGCGACCCTTCATGTTTCAATGTTCAAAAATTGAAGTACTGATTGTTTTACTACAGTAGTTATTAAATTCTTTATAACATCCTTTCATTAAAACAAATCTGTATTGTTGATCTCAGAAGGGGGTATCTCCGATCACAAGCATATTTTAAAAATATATATATATAATAGGTCTTTTTGCACCATACCTGCTTCTAAAAACTAAAACTTATCACCTAATCTCTGTGGAATAATTTCTTTAAAAATCAGTCCTATTCTTATGATACATTTGGAGGAATATATACCAATTTCTTATATAGAAGAACATATAAGTCTTTGAGACAAAGCTTAAAAATTGGAAAACCTTGCCCTTATAAAATGAGCAACATAGACTGAAGCTAAGTCAAAACTCATGTTAACCTGAAGGACTTAATTATTTTGTTCTTTCCTTTGCGCACATTACCTTTTTTGTCAAAAAAATTCTTATTTAATAGAAAAGGCCAAAATTTTTTAAAAAGCACTGCATATTTCTTTTTCTTGTTTGGCAGGTGCAAAATGTTCTATTATGGACTTGTGCAGTAAAACCCAACCAGCAATTTCTTAATATTGATCTTAATATTGATTTCTTATTTTTGATCAAGCTATTGCACACTACTCTTCAAAATCACCTTAAAACTGCGGGTCCTTTCTATAGGTTAATTTAAAAGGGAGTTAAAGGATGGGTGTATTTTGCTTCCTAGTGTTAAAGGACTTACTTAAATGAAGTACTTTCCAAAACACTTAATTTTACGAGTTTAATTATTCTAAATTTTGGAACATTGAATTCATATTTGTTGATGTGAAGTAGTATTTTTATGAATAATTTTTTTTATTTAGGATCTTACTCATCAGTTGAATGCAGCTGTAAATGAACTGGCAACTTCCAAAAATACTTGGCTCTTTAAGACTTTGTCTACTTTTCGAGATGTCGCCAAAAAGGAAAGTCCATCAAAAGAGAATAGCAGCTGAAGTGTAGTGGATTTTTGATGTCAAACATATATATTCCCTGCTCTATTAGTTATGCTTAGGGACCATTGGTTGAGTACCTTTTCTATTGCTTTTGTAGTCCAAGGATTGTATTATCTTTGTTTTTCATCTTTCATGTAAAGGATTGTACAGCTGTTACACTGCACACTTGTAAATGTTTGTATCTATGTAAGTATATTATGTATATCTCGTGTAAAGTTTTAAGATATAAAGTATTTGTAAATTACCATACTCATAGTTTTTGTACTCACTTGAATCTGAAATAAATAGTTAACCATTACTTGTGCAATGCCAAACAGTTTATATTTTATTTATTTATATCTATACATTTCTTCTCATTTTAATCTACTTTTTTTACACTAAACGAAAAATATTTCATTTTCCTGTTGATATAGTATTAAGTAAGTTGTATTCTATATGGTCGTGCTTCTCTTTATTGACAGTAAGCTCAGTTGCTCTATAATACTTGATCTTGTATTCCCCCCATTTGAATGGTTAGAATTACCAGGCACCTTGAACTAAGATCCATTGTGCCAATTAGGATATACAGTAAAATCCCGTTATAACGAACTTCACGGGACCGTAAAATTTCTTCGTTGCAACGGAAATTTCGTTGTAACCGTACTATCGCTAATTCAAATAAAAACGGTTGGGGACTTTCGTAATAACGGGATTTTTCGTTGTAACGGGATTTCACTGTAGTTAAATTAGAATGAATCCTTTTTGAGGTAAAATGTGTTCAACCTAAATAATTCATAGCATGCATGCTTGTTGCACTGTAGGAAATAAGAACTTGTGTTTTCTACCATTTGTTCTTTAGGAACTTGATCTGGTTAGAATTTTTTCTGCACACAATCAAATTAAATTTTGTTGAAACTGAATGTATTGTGTGTTAAAGGGTTAAGTTTTTTTATAACTATTGAGACACACGTACATTTGCTTATTATATTAAAAAAATTCTTAAAATATCATTTTAAACAAACAATTTAACTCTCGTAGGATGAGAGATGTTAAGCTATGATTCAGCAGAACACTTTTCTAAAATATGATACAATGTTTAAACCACTTATGAGGAAAGCTTCAATAATATTTCACAACTCTGAAAAACGTTCTATATTTATTTTAAAAATATGTACAACATGTAATTATCAGATGAATATCATATCTCCATATGCGAGACGCAAAACTTGCACGGAACTGTGCATGCATCGAGGAACCATATCACCACCACACCTACCCATCTTCGTAAGAATCACAGACGAGAAATAAATACAACTTGCACTAACAGTCACAACAGAAATTAATAAATAGATGCATGAAAGATTGATGATGCAATAAATAGAGTGACAAATGCCTTTGAACTGGCTGCAAAGTCATCCGCTTTGCAGAGGTAAAGTACTTTGCAACGAATCAGAAACTCTTGCAAATGAGGAAAAAAACAACACATCACACACATTCACTTTGGTCTTTGATGGAATGTTTTTTTGGATGGAAGAATAGCTGCCCTTCAAAGGATTGTCCCCGTGTGGAAGGAGTCGAGGTTTTTCGTAGCGCAACCATGCAGGGATCTGTCCTATTGGAATTCCTTCCTGACTCTCCTCTGGGCCACAAAGTAGGCCACTGTGCAGATGTAGAACACTAACAGAAGGGCACTTGTGACACTGAGAGCCATAAGAGAAGTCTTGGAGGCACAGCTATCCATTACCACTACTGATTCCTTGTAGTGTGTACTCTCTGAAAAAATGAGGCACAATTATTATTTATAGTTTTTGTATTGGCCAAAAAAGAACCTTTAGCTTATGGCACACACAGTCATTCTCAACCTGTATTCCATATGAAGTTTTCAAGTGGTATCCTAAATATTGACTGTTTAGCATGTAATAGTACAAAACATTTCTTGGGAACTTAAATAATTGTTGGAAAAAGGAATCTTAACACCTTTGTTCCAAGTTGGTACAAACGGCATAAGGTGGTATTATTAGTGCCCTATAATAAATTTGGTCTTTTCTTTTGAAAAAGTAGTAGTTGGCCTATAAACAGATTTTCATTATTTAATGTATGTGATCTGCCTTCTACCATTGATTTGGTAACACTAGTGGTTCTGGGGTATGAAAGGGTTGAGAATCACTTGTCTTTTAGATACAAAGTCAAAAAAAGTATGCTCATGTTGAAGTACTAATGTTGTTTTAAGTATTAAAAGTACAAAAACTTATGCATGAATAGTAAATTTAATTTAAAAATTATTTCTTTTTATTACAGAATATTTCCTTCAAACTAAAATAGTTTTGAGACAAGAAACTAAGTTTAGAAGAGAAGCTAATCTTTCATTTTTCTTCACTATTTTCTCTATAAAACTTCAATAAACTCGATTTATTAAGAAATAAACATGTGTATTTATGCAATTATCGATAGATACTAAATAGGGTAGTAGTAAACTAGAATTAACTGATCTGAAATTATTTTGTAATATTTTTACTCCTTGTGCATTAAGGAGGTCATAGATTATAAGAGATATTAAGAGGTCATTGTTAAGTGTTACACAATGAAAACCACTTTACATATTTTAAAAAATTAATTAATAATTAATATTCCAATTTAGCTTGATTTGTTGCTTTTTTATATAAGGTTCTTTTCTTCTGTTTATTATAAATTTATGTGTGGAAATATAAATTTTTTAAAATAGTAAGTTTTATCCAGGCATATGTATCTGAGACAAATTTTCAGCATCATTACCTCCCCGCACTTGATTTTTGCAAAACTACATTATAATTCAAATTTTAGTAAATGAATGCACATTAGATTTATATAAATAGCTGCTATAGCAAACTAAAAGAGATACCGAGATAATTAATATTTTTAAAGCCTAATTGGACTTTGTTTTTCCTAAATTATGATAAATTTTAAAAGTGAAAAATAGAAAAAATAATAAAATGAGACCAAAGTCATAGGGAGGTTGTGTCTAACTATACTAACTAAAGATATTCTGAAAGTTAAGTGTATAAATTAAAACTCGTATTTTCGTAATTTTGTTCCAAACATCAAAAATTATTTACATTTATGGCTTTGAAGCTGTCCATAACTTGTTTAACAATTTGAATTTTTAAACGCGATTTGTTTGTAGTAAGCAGAAAAGCTTATAGTCTAACATTTTTACACGGAATCGATTTTTTTAAGAGTCATGAAAACTCTATTGTAACAAAAGTATGAAAATTCATACCATTGACTGAGTTGACATCTCTCATGGAGCTAACAGGTTCATCTCCGAAATCCAAAACCAGAATTTCATGACTTATGCTCATTTCACTGTCTTCTTTCTCAATAGGCTGTGATCTCCTGCGTCGGCCCCACGAACTGGCTTTTTCCATTCCATGTCCACAATTCACCTGCAACATCATGCGAGAATTTAATCACGAGAAATTTACGCACCTGTAACCCAACTCGCCTCTAAATATAAGGGTGTGACAGACACCCGCTAGAAAATAAGTAGTTTTTACTACACACTACTGTAAACTTTGAGATGATGCAGAGTTTTAAATTTAAAAAAATTCAGGAGACCATAAGAATTTGTTCACTTCTTAACAGATCTCAATTCACATTTTAAAAAATGTAAAAAATAAAGGTTCAATCACTTTTTTAATTAAGAAAATGGTACGTAATTAATCCTTCATAATTAACTCAAAGTTATTTCAATTTAACATAAATTGAGTCGCCAGTTTGAAAAAGGAATGTCCAAAAAATGACAAACTTACTTTTTGTGCTAAAGACAATATCCAAGATTTGATATTGAGTGGATAGAGGGTGAAAATTAATACCCTCTATAGGGAGATATAGCCCATGAAGTTGCGAAATCGATGTCCATTCAATATATATTTTCAGTTAATTTAAAATTAAAGTTAATTTCGCTTAATCTGTTTTTATTCTTTGTGATGTAAACTAGGCCAAAATAAAGTTAGCTTTAAGTTTAAAAGTTTTTTTACGTTTTTTTTATCCAGGGATTGACTTCATTTATATTCACTTACTCCACTGATACTGCTTTAATGACTCAGTTTCATAATTAATAGTTTTTAAATTTCATTTGTCTTAATCTTTCTTATTCTTACTTTTGTGTTGTAAACAAAGCAGAAATATAATTTAAACGTAAATTTAAGTGGTTTTTAAAAATTATCTTCACTTGAAATTTCATAAGGTTGAAAAAGGGGATAAGTTCATCAACTTTTTTCAGCAGTAAAATACTTTTGAATATACTTATATTTGTTTCGACGACTGGCCTTTTTTATAAATATAGGATCCTTAATTTCCAGTAAAAATTTGGTGGTTATATACAACGAAAATTCTGTTATTTATACAGAGTTTTTTCTCAAAATTAGGTTTTGGACTTATTCCCTTTTTCAAACTGACGGTTAGATTTGAGTTTTTCTTTACCAGAATTTCAGATTGGTCTCACTGAATCTCCGTTAGGCGTCGTTTTGAATTATTAGATGGAACAGACAGTAATATTTAGCGGTGCTTCTTACCGGTTCGCATTTTCCTATGCAGTACTTGACATTGCACTGGAATATGACTCCGTAGGACTCTGTAAAGCGGAAGGCCTCGTAGCTGCTTTCTAGGGAGCTCCCTATCTCACGGAATCTTGGGAAGATGTTGGGATCCACTGGGCAACTAGAAGAGAGCAACTCAGTTCACCTGATCTGCTATAAAGACTCGACCGTATTCTATGCTATTGACCAGTGGTTAACTAACAGTCAAAAAGAGAAGGATTCCACCAATCACACAGCGATTTCTGGTTAACCTTTGGTGAGGTAGCACAGAATACGGCCGTAAGACACTCATTGAACGAGTTTTTAATCATGTGCTGGTTTAGTTAGATTGTGGAATAAACGTTAACGGATGCCAAATAGCTTCGTAAAGCATGATACTTCCATATAAAAAACTGTTTAGTACCAAATTTCATCTAGAATGTACTATACTCTGTTAATGTATTAGAAGCAGTTACTATTGTTATTATCATCCAAAAAATTTTCTTGTGCAATTCAGGCAGCGTAAACAGAAGTAGTTAAAATACTGTAAAATAATAGGTCACTGAAGTTGCGTGATGAGCGTTATTAGGCGTTTTTATCATGTTTCAGACGCCTATTTAAATGAACAGACTATAGAAGTTTAAATAATCTCAAATACCTAAATGCCCGTGATATCTTCTCACCACTACCCTAAAAACTATACTCAATTTAAATTAAAAGATGCAATGTTTTTTGAAAATTTCTTATACTGGTGGAGAAGGGAACAAAACTAATCATAACCGATCGAGCGGTGGTTCTCTAAGTGGGGGCCGAGTGCCGTGAAAATGACGGGGGCCGCAAGCAACTCAGAATTATGAACGTATTTAAGTGGGGCATTCTGGGGAGGGAACACTAGAAACCATGGAGGGGAAGCTCCTTGATGACTCGTTAAACATAATTTACCAATAAGAAAATAGAATTTCTTGATAACATTGACGGGAAGGGCGTTCCATGTAATTTCTAATGTACTAAAGGTGTCGACGTAAACTACTTTGGCATGGTGGATAAATGACCGTCTTGTGAATTACATGCTTGTAAATATAGCTTAGATAATATTTTTTTAAATTTACTATTAGTCACCACGCAGAAAATTAGGAAAACTATTTTAACTCTGATACCATGGCATCCTGCTTGTTGGCGTCCGAGTTCGTTATACTCTTTGGGGGCACATTTTGGTGCATTTTTAAACTATTCTCCAGGTACGAATGCCGAAAATGCCCCAACAAGGTTCGGGGGAAATTTTCACCTAATTTTTAAAGAAAAAACGCTCTACAGATCCAATTATTAGAAACTAACAAATACTTTGACTAGTCACTATCATACTACCCAAATCCTATACGGAGATTGGGTGAAAACTACGGAATTATAGATGTAGGGTGGTAAATTAAGGATCCATGTAACAAAAAAGTTTCCTTGGTGAAATACCTGAAAGTTGGCTTTCCTTTGTATTTTAATTTATGTATACAGGAAAAAAGGATCCGTGACAGGATTAGCGAGTTTCACTAAAAATCACGTTCTTGTTCAATTACATCTAACTTTTAGCCTTTTAATTTAGTTTAGTTTTTAAGGTAAAGGTTTTTAAGGTATAGCTCAATTTTGAGAGTTTATAATTCATATTAGGGTATTAATGTGGAGGGGAAATTTTGAAGAAAATATGGATAGATTTTTTGGAATTTCGGACAAACTAATTGTATTCTGGGGAAACATTAAGTCTTGAAACATTTTCTGAAACTTTTGTAATTGTCTGTCTGTCACCACTGAAAAAATTAGGGGAATTTCAAGGTTAGCATCTTCTCTACCGCCTAACTGTTTCTGGATTGTCAACTCTTCTGAAACTTTTGCTTAGTGACTAATATCACCAAAGTAAGAGCATAATGCATTCTTGTAGATTTAGTTTTAAAAAGTATTTTATAGTCTGCATGAATAGTATTAGGGAAAAGCGGAAAAGGTTATAATTTCAATATCCTTCCCTTTCATCTAACGGTTCAACGGTATATTTAGGCTTTCAATCATTCTATGAGTGAGTTGGTGCTATTATTCGATTAATGTCTTAACTGGTTATTCCAATTTGTAGAACCAACTGTTGTTCTTAGATGCATCTTTCCATTGCATCTAACAGTTCCAGCGCTTCAGTCACCACTCAAAAAATTAGGGAAAATATATAAAGTGAAATTAAACTGTAGTGGGGTACAGAATAACAGTACTGTTCGCCCAACGATAGTAAAAAGGTCACGTGATTTTTACAGACTTTGCACTACCGATAGTTGTTTAACCGGTGATAGTTGGGGTCTTGCTTCTAAATACAAGCAATTGTCTCTTCCTCTTTCGAACAACTGCCCCTCAACTTCCACCTGTCTCCCCTCCGAAATACCAGTTCCAGCGTTGTCAAAATCACGTGACCCTTTTACTATCGTTTGACAGTAAGTTTGCTTTAATTGATACCAGTTATTAAGGAGAGCAAAGTTTCTTGATCAATCTTCTTTCTAAACATTCAACAGACGGAAAGAAGGATGACTTATAACATACAAAATAATATTTTTAAATATTCTGATTGATATGATTGGAGATAATTTAAGTAAAATGACAATACACTCATTGACTTAAGCTAGAACGAAATTTATAAATGCCGCATAGTCACCGCTTAAAGAATTAGAAAAAATATTTTAAGTTAAGCATATTTCCATTTCATCTACAGTACTTGTGCTTTATATTCACCACTTTAAAAATTAGGATAAAAATATAAAGTTAAACTGAAATGCCAGGGTGGTAGGTTGGGGATCGCGGATGGGTAACTATATTATAGTCCTTATATACTATATTATCTGTCCTTAACACTCTTTAATTCAAGTCTGTTTCCGTCGAAGGCAGAAGGTATAGATACTTGAGAGTAGGCAAAATAAATATAAAAGCTTGGAAAAATAGAAATATTTTCAAATCATTTTACTGATACGGTTACAGTTAAGAGTTGGAGGGAAAATGTTAATACCCCCCCTTAAAACTGCAGAAACTAAATTTATAAATGTCCAACTGCATTTATTTCCGAGTGCTATACCCGAGGAGAGGCTCAGACTCGAACGGATTCGATCTGAGGGCCTTTAGGATGGTATACTGATGCACTAACACACCAAGCCATCCGTTCCTGCAACTAGTCAATACTTTATATTAATTTAAAGTTGATACCTCACCTTGAAAAAAATATATAAATATTTATCAGCTTTTGTTTGTGCACCTCAGAACGGGACATCGGTGCATTTACCTACCATACCAGCTGTTCCTGCAACCACTCGTTTCTCTAATTTAATTCTAGTTAATACATATATTCACGAATTGAAAAAAAAAACACAAAGCAGAAGACTGGGTTCGATCCATGATCCTTTTGATTCGAAACAGTACGCTCTAGCACACTAGAGTAGACCATCAGTCGCATACTGCAATGAATTTATAGGACTATTGAAGACTGAATTTTGACATTGTAAATCTATTCTCATAGAAGTCGAGGACCTCACCACTTTTTCAGTTATTATATTTTTAAATCCTGCCCAGGGTAGACACTACTGGCAATAGAGCACTTCTATCGGAAATCCTGCAGTATTAGGGTAATTCATGCTATTCTGTCACTTGAGAGGGCTAGAGTTTAGATGAACTAAGTAGTGAAGTAAGTTTCGTCATTCAAACTGCCACTAACACAAGCGTATGATTATATCTACATTAATATTAGGTACAGTGGGAAAGGTGCTTGGTTTAGAAAAATTTCTTAATTATCTGAGTGGTGACTATGAATTACTCTAATAAAATCCCTTTAACGTCACAAGTACAGGGTGTCCCAAAACGTACTGACACATTTTGAAAATCAATAACTTAAAACTAGAAAACTAAAAAAGATAAAAATACGAGGTTTGTTGCATGCTACTCCTGGGATTCTTAGGAGTATGATGCAACAAACTGCAAATTTGTATCCTTTTTAAGTTTTCGAGCTATTAGTTATTGATTTTTAAAATGTGTCAGTCATTTTGGGACATCCTGTATCTAATAATCTTCCACAGTCACATCACATAGTTGACAGTGCAGATGCAGTAATAGATACAGTTCAGTTCTTTAATTTTCATCTTGAGCCAGTCCATATTACCAAAGGATTTAATGTCTAAAATTAAATTCAGCCTTCAGGAAAGCGATGTATGGTCTTTTCCTCTCTAACCAAACTAATTTATAGAAAAAAGGTAATTTTTTAAATAGTAGTGTTTTTGTTTAATCTAATCAATAGTTTTAAAATTAAGGCCTGTCAGTCGGGAAAACATTTATTAGACTATTAATAAAAATATAATTGAATAAAAATTAATAGGTGAAAATATAGTTTCAAAGGAGAGCATAAAATGGATTTTAGTACAAGGAGAATGTCTTGTTTTCACCACCATATATAACCTAATAAAAACAGATATTCCAAAGGGTGCTACGCTACAAGTTGGGAAATTTTAGGAACCCCTGAGGTAGAGTGATTGCAATAAAGTCAAGAGAAATAGTAATGCTTACCCTCTATCATCAATGACTTCAAAAACACTCCTTGCATCCTTGGCCATAGCGACGCAACTTCGGGCAAAGATGCCGTATGGAGCTGAAAAAAGTTAATTGTATAAGGGTAATAATTACAACTAATTGATAGTTTCGATCAATTTAATTTTTTTCTTCACAAAAAACTAATAGTATAATATAGTAATAAAATAATGATCTATTTTGGATGAATTCATGCTACTTAATTCTTCCTTAAAGTAAATCGTCTTACTTCCATCAGGTATCTCAATCCTGAAAGTGAGCTTGTCTCCGATTCTCACTGTGTTGGCCTCTCGTCCTTCGATTCCTAGGATGACAATCTTGGGAAGGGGTGCCTCAGGAGACGCTGTCACTTGCATGGTGTCAGGATCCCTGCAAAAAATTTGGATTAAAATTTTGACTCAAGGATTAAGAATTTCACACTGTAAATAATATGTGTGTTATTAACTATTTAATTTAGAAAGACTATATTCTCAAAAATTTCAAACCCTTATTCCTTCCATTATACACTAATTTAAATTTATTTGTTTGTTTTATAAATTAAATTAATTTGATACTTTTTGGGAATATGGATTGAAATTACTTGCTATAATTAAAAAAACATTTAAAAAATTTTCAAAAAAATTTTTTCACTCCTTTTTTGTTAATTTAATAATGACACTATGTCAGTTTAAATAAGACTTTTTCCCATGTTTTTATTCCAGGTCTGTTGTTATTAATTAAGATATAAAAAGAAAGTATTGAGTTTTACCAGAATATTTCTAGCGACGAATAAACTAGCCTCTTTCAAAAATAATATCTTATTAAAATAATTTCTTTATTGAAAAATGAAAACCTTTTTCAATGGTTTCGTTTTAAGCCCACCCCCGTCCCCACCTGAAACTACTGAAACCGGAAAACTGGTAGGATAATTTTTTTTTGATTTTTAGGATATCAATCAGGACACTCAACATTTTCCTCAATTTGAAGCTTGTTATTTTGAATGTCAATCACATTTTAACCCAGTAAAATATTAAATAAATAAAAATTAATTTGAATTAAATTAACCATTTTACATCTAACCATTTCAACTATATTATACATTATTAAAAAACAATTTGGAGCAAAAACAAATGCAATTGGACGCTTGGTTCAGTCCCTATGCTTAAAAAAGCAATCCAAGAATGGAGGCGGTTTTATTCAAAATGACAGATTTTCCCCCGAATAAATTTTCGGGAAACTTCGGGATATTAATCAGAACTCTGTCCTCTACAATTCCCTTAATTTTCAGTTTGTTATTTCAATGTCCGATTCAATGTCTCATTTGCCCGTACTACGAATTCGTGCTAAAGCGTTCCGTAGTTAAGTTAGTTTTTCCGCATACTATCTACCCTAAAGGAAAAAGGAGTTCTACAGGCATCAAAAATCAGAATGTAGCAGCACTGGGTGAGCCATACGGGTGATACGGAAAATCCCTTCAATAATTTTGTTCGGGACGGGATGGAAAAAATTGCGCAAAGGTAATTAATAGGTAATAAAAAATTAACATACCTTTACTAAACAGCCTAATCAAACTACTTTTTCACTGTACTAAGATCGGGAGAGTATATAAAATGGTAACTTAATTTCTCAGTTTTTGGTGGTATTTACCTAATGGGCATCATTCCAAAGGATATATTCCTGGAGGTGACCTCGTACGTACAGCGGACATTGTACACTTTGTCGGTTCGAGTCATCACAACGTTGTGGTGTTGGAGCACTACTGTATTGGTATACACACCACCCTAAAAAAAGAAGGTAGCAAATTTTGAAAAGACGAAAATGATGTGTGTTAAGCAAAGTTAATTTTAAAAAATTAAACATAATTAATATCAATACCATGGACTGGGTGTTGCAGTCCTGTCCGCTGAGAGACAAGTCCAGCCTGAACTGGTTACTGTTGAGCACGTTGGCGTGGCAGGTCTCGCTCCTTCCCAAAGCGTAGATGCGGCCGTGAAAATGGCGGTTGGTCTTCACGAAGACGATGATTTTGGAGTCCGTACATTGGATGGACACTGCGAAGGAAATGACTCAGATGAGCTGTATAGAATTTCAATAAACTCCATATTATGTATTCTATAGTGCACTTTAAAAAATTCGTCTTTTTATGCCTCGCCTAAATTTTCTATTGTTCTTGACAAAGATTTTCCTTACGCCCAGAAAACAAAACGTGCCTTTTCGTTAATTCTTCCAAAAAGAGAACTTAGATTTAATATAGTCACCACTAAAAAAATAAATTAAAGAAGTACATACAAGTCAAAATTTCTCGCGATTTAGCTAAAACGAGGGCAATCTTCATTTAGCTAGGTGTATAATTTGTTTGGAGGGATATGAAACTTGTTATTTCCCCGTTTATTGATTCTTTTAAAGGCCGCCTCCTGTAACTAATCTAAAAGAACTCTCAAGCTTCTTCAAGTAACGGAAAGTTTCTCTCATTTTACATTTTATTATCATTTGACAGAAAATAAAAAAAAAGATATTTCTTAAAGTACAGAAATTAACCGGCAACAGTGCTGCTGGTTAGTTTCCGTTATTTGAAGAAAGAATTTTTACAGTGGGGTGGTCCTCAAACGGTGCAATTAGATAACAGAACTATTGTAGATGTTTATTTTCTCTCACAGTCTACTCATGGAATAAAGTTCAATAGAGAATAAAAAATTTTTATCAAAAAAGGGGCCAAGTTTAAAAAACTTTTGAATCACAGTGTAACTAACAATTTTTTTTAAAATTGATAAATTTCCTAATACTTTTTTTCATGATAAGGATTATATTAAATTCAAACATACTAGGGAATTTTTATTAAATCTGAGAAATGTTATAACTTTATAGGGGACTGTAGTCCCATAGTTTTACCTGGATTCTCCCCTGCGAAAGTTCAATTAAAATTGTTCATAACTTTATCTTTTGCAAATAACTTTTCTAAATATTTTTAAACCTCTTTTATAACCCCTCTTTTCTGTATTCTATACTAGACTTGTTGAACCACGGATTTCTTTAAAAAGAAATCACATGAAACTGAGCACATATCCAAAAAAATTTAAGAAACAAGTTGCCTATACACGTCCCCGTCAATTGAAAATAGCTTTCAATCATTAATACTAATTAATTTTGAATCAGATTTTTTAATAATTCAAAAGGATAAAAGTATCCCACTATATTTTGTAACTTCATTTGTACTCTCAACAAGTTATGGGACCTTTCGGATAGTTTAATTTAAAACGCCTTCACTAACATGTTAATCGGAATAAAGTAAATTGATTGAACTCACCGTCATAGCACACCCCGTACATGTCGCAGGAAGGGTCCTGGTTGTCAGGGAAGAAGGGTACTGTAGTGGGAGGCTGGGCCTGCTGTTGAGACTGCTGCTGGGATTGCTGGTTACTGAGGTTGATGTTTCCCTTGGATGGCTTATGGCGCTTGGAAGCGGTGTCGTCTGGAGAAGATACAAAACTTGCATGAATTTCTTTGAAATTAACTTTTTTTAATTTACCCACTGCGATTTAGAATCGATTGTAGAGTCTTGAAAAGTCCACCCATTCAATAATCTTTGGTGAATCGTTTGTATTGAATATAATTATTCTTTTTTGAAATTATTTGTTTCAAATATTTCAATAGAAAGAGAAGCAATTTGAAAAAAGCTTTAGGTAAAATAAACCTAATATGTATAGCCAGCATATTAGAGGAGTTGATTTCAAACAGAAGCGCATTCACATTATACGTCCACATAGAACATGTATGCAATCATCCCACTTAATTATAACCAACTGTTTATTCTATGTTTTTTGCGTTTATACTTAAAGTGAAACAAGGATATATTTTTATGCCATTCAATAAAAAAACTGTATCGATTTGGTACAAAAGTTTTTTACTAGCCGGACCATAAAGAAAATCCTAGATCCTAACAAATTTGTCAGATATAGGTTTCCCCTTAAAATGGGTAAAAATTATCTTAACAGTGAAAATGACATTCCTATTAGAGAAGTACCCTTATTTACATTTATTTTTGAGAGACTAAAGCTCTATAAAATATCTTGTCAATGGTTTTCTGTTTCACGTGGGGCATTCAACTGCTTTATCTTTGCATGACATCTTGTTTTGCATTTTTTAAAGCATTCATGAACCGAGACGCCCACAAACATCAACCGTAGTTAAAACAATATAAGCTTGCTCGATTAAGGATTATTTCCCAAAGTTTCTTTGCATAATCGACCTTAACAACTTCTTTTCACAAGATTAACAGTGAAAATCTTTAACTTTATTTAACCATCTCTTTTAATGAATGCAAACTTGAGTAAAACTTTCTCATGTATTTCCTCCCTTTGTTGTGAATAACAAAGTGAGGAGAAGTGTTACGGTTCGAATCTTAAAGATCATTACATTGAAGTGACACCATGCATGTGTTTGCGATTTCAGCCTGAATGCATGTGATTTAGCAAATAATCCAGTGTAAAAATTCTCTCAAGTGAAAGCAAGAGGGAACGTCTTAAGTGACAATTTGCTTTGGCTTTCATATTTTTTAAAATTCTATTTCAATTCCTCTCAAAAACAGGGTTCATCTGCTGGTTTTTTTTGTTCGAAAAGTTTTTTATTACGATCTTAAGCGCTATTTCTTATAAATTTTTGGAAAAACTTCATAAGTGGTCAAAACTTTTATATTGTTTTTCTCTGTTTCGAAAAAAAATTTTTAATAACTTCTGTATGGTGCCATTAAAAACTAAAACGGGGAACATAAACAGTTAACTTTCCTTGCTAAAATCCGGCCCATTTTGTATTTATTTCTCATCAATCATCTAGATCTTTTATAAAAAAAATTATGAATCCCAATTTTAAAAACTCATTTTGATTCCTAACGCTTAAGAAAAAGTTAACCTAATCTTGCTTAAACTTATGAATCCCAATCCTTTATTTATAAAACATTTTTAAGAAGACTAATCTATAATGATTTTGTCTTGAATCCCCCCATATGCGTCCATGAATAAAAACCATACATCTGCCTGTGTTCTTACTTGCGCAAATGGCCTCCAAGTACACTCCAGTACTGTCCCCAGTGTCCAGCAAGGGGAAGGGATTAGGCGTGGCGAACGTCTCCGCCCCGTCCGGGAACATGATATGGTCCAAATGGAACAGCTTGCAGATGGCCTTCTTGGTCCTAGGCTCGGCCCGGAACAGCACGGAGCGGCATACGAACTCGCGTTCCAGCGAACATTGCTGCAAGCACTCCTGGCGAGTGTTCACCTACAAGTTACGAAAACAAGACATCAGCCTCCTATAACAAGCGATTCACTGTCGATGTATTTATTACTAATGAATATGCATGATGAGTCTCACCAGAATCTGCTTGTCCAGGTAGTAATTGAGATCGATATAGTAGGTGAGGGAGGTCTGCGGCAGGTTCACTGGAGCGTAGCCGTAGTTCTTAGGTCCGCGACAGACTTTGTCGGCTGTGGAAGAAGGCGGAAAAGAATGAGGATGATGCTAATGGGGAGGTTGGTTTTTAAGTGTGTGTGGTGTGATAGGAAGTGGTTTTCTTGTCACCTTTTTGATGTCTCGTTAGCAATGAAGTAGGATGGTCGGTTGTGTAGAAGAAGGTTTGTTTAGGTTTTTGCTTATTATGTCTTGATGAAAAGTAGTAATGGGTAATTTGGTTGCAGTATAGAGGTCGAACTAATTTGCCTAGAAGTCGACTCTGTTTTTTTGTAATATCATTATTAGTTTCAAGGGATTCGCGTCAATTTTATAATAGTTGTTATTATCAGCTGTACTTAATTTTATTGTTTAAAGTTTGGATTAAATTAGTCTGACAACGTTTAAATTTAAATTTTTTTAGTCCAGTATCTTTTCCGTTTCACTTCCCTAATTATAGAAAGATTCATAAAGCAGTAATAAAGAAATAATTCTTAATCCCCCATATGTTGATTTAGTGTACAATCTAGCTATAAAAGAAACTAAAAAACATCTTTAAAGTAAAATATTATCTCCCCCAACATGTAACATGTCTGTTTTCCATATTTAACTATTCTAAATGAACTGACAGAAATAAACTTTGTGGCAGAACAAATCAAAATATATATGATATAAAATATAAATGATATCAAAAAGTATACAAGATCCTTGGTTTGTCCAAAAGACGGAAAACCGACCGACTTTCCAACTCCTGAGCAACTAACTTAAAGTTTACATTTTCTTACATTACGTATTATCTAATGTTTTCTTTTTATATACAATCATCTGTGTGTGAGCAATATTAGACTGCGATGTTTCTTGAGCATATTACGTCACTACGCTGAAGGAAAAGCTGAGTAAACAGAAACCCTGTTGGGTATACTAGGAGTTTCGGTACGCAAATTATGATAAAAGGACACTCCATATACATGAGTTTAACAAACTAATCATATTAGTATGATTAGTTAGTTAGATATGCATAATCATATTAATTATGATTATGCACATTAGTATTGCATATTAAGCCAGGGTCAAGTAACGTTTCAGTCTAGTCTAAAGGTCCTTGTTTATTTAAATATACTTACGCTGCAAGCAAGCGTTCTCGAAGTAGTCCACGCCTTGGGACTCCACCATGTGGACGTAGACTCCGGGGGAGCGGCGGTCGAACTCGCTTAGCCTGCACTCCTTGGTGACGTAGTTGAACTCGACGGACCTACAGACGAAGCGCACCTCCCCGAGACAGGCGGACAGACAGGCCTCCTTGTTGGACGTGAAGATGATGGCGTTCTCCAGCCCCCGCAGGCTCTGGTTGGGCACGCGCTCGAACGACCACAGGCGGTTGCATACGCTGTCTGTAAAGCAAGGGTTGGGTTTGTGCTATATTAGTATGTGAATGTGAAGACTAGGAAAAGTAAATGGAGTTAATAGGAGACCACTTAAATAGTTTTTGTTGGCGATTTATTTCGTTGTCAGGAAAGGAGGGAACCAATTTTCATATAGTCATGCATAGAATCAAAATCATGTTACATAAGGGAAAAACAGTTCCTGGAAATTTCTTTGCTTAATATCTTTTTCTTTAATATCTTGCAAATAAGTGCTGGAGCCCTTATTACTTTGAGCTTTGAGGTATAATAATCATTGTAGTATATAAATCTCTGTCGCAAGTTGTTGTGTCTTAAATAAATAGAAATTTGGATGCAATTTGCGTTATTATTTATTTTTATTTTACCTCGAAATTCCAATGCAACTATGTGAATAAGGATAAAAATATATGACGAGTTATATTTAATACACATTTATACACAAGTTACTTTTTTAAAAGGAAATAGTTCTTTCAATAAGCACCTGTATCTCTGCTTTGAAGGTCAATATATTTACGAAATTCGGTGAATGAATTTGAAACGGCAAGTTACAGCCCAATTACGAATTTAACAACTTGACATCACATATTTTAACAGTAAATTTGCTAGTTATTTCTAATATAAAAAAATTATAATGATAATGAACTAGCTAAGGCTTGGGCTTTGAGCTACTGCAGTTAGAAGACCAAAATATTCAAGGCAGGATTACTATATGAATCAGTGAACGAGACGCAATTCAGCATTTCCACTTATGTTTGGCTACGGTACGGCGATCCAGTTAAGACCTTAAAGTACCTAAATTGACGAAATACCTCGCGTCCAATTTCGCATTTGGTTTTTGTTCTTGACCGAGTGAACCGACGTTATTTCAGTCTGTCTGGTGTTCGTCACTTAGTAAATCCGGGTCGCCGTACCCACAGAGTAGAACAGAGACTCCGTGGCCATAGGCGCTAATGGAAGTCGAAATGTTGGATGGATATGGGGCTTTTTTGGCACTGGGATCACATCTACGTCACGGGAGGTGGGGGAAAAAGCTTGATTAGACAAGAAAAACTTTTTCCTTCTCCTCCGAAAATAGCAGATTGAGTGACAGCCAATCACAGGTTTGGTCACCAAAATGTACTGCCGATCTCTCTATCAATCATTTATAGTTCCTCGTTGCACCCTCACATCCATCCAACTTTTGAAAATATCGTATTGCACCATCTGTTAGGATTTTTCTCTGTGGCCGTACCGCAACCAAACGCATAAGTAGAAACGCTCCCAAAGAAAACTTCTTATCCTAGTTTTTAACAATGATATCCTCAAGAGAATCCGATCTAAACCATTGGTTCAAGCTATTACCACATAGTGGCTCTGACATCAAAAAGGAAAAAATTTAAACTTCAATTTTGCTCACAATCCATATACAACAGAAGAAAGCCCATACCTGTCCTGAGGTGCAGCTTGACGAGGAAGTAGGTGTTGACGCTGCGCTGCGACACGGCGGTGGGGCGGGTGGCCTGCGTCTCGTTCTGCAGCTGACAGGTGGTCTCCTGCGTCGGGGTGAGCGGGTTAACCACAAAGCTGAAGGCGGCGGCCGCGCATTCCGCCTCGTCCCGGCACCACCCGAGGCACTCGTACAGCGACACGTTCCACACCGTGTAGTACACGCTCCCTGAGTAGTCCTGGTTCGTCACCTTCTCGAACGTCACCTTGCCTGCAAGGGAACGAGGGCGGTTACTACTACTCGTCAAAAATTTCAAACATATCAAGTTGACCAAGTTTCAACACAACATATAAAACAACACATCCCATGTAAAATTTTTAAACAAAAAATATTGGTTTTCTCTATATAATAAGTGTTTAAAACTGTTTTTTTATAAAGAAAGTGATATTCATGTTTAGTATTGAACTTGTTGCTTAACTTTCTTTCAGTTTCCGAGATAGGAATGTTAATTCCTCTGTTATGGTTTGTTCTTTTAGAATAGGCGCCTGAAACAGGATCAAAAACGCTCAATAACGCCTAATAACGCTCATCACGCAATTTCAGTAACCGATTCTTTTACAGTACTACTACTTCTGTATAGGCTGCCTTATCATTGCACAAGAAAAATTTGTCGATGATGATTAAAATAGTAACTGCTTCTGATACATTTCGTCTCAGGCGCCTATTCTAAATGAACAGACTATAGTTGGCAGGTTTTGGTGTAAACCTACCTTGAGACTATTACAGAAGCATACTTTATCTATTTAAAAAAACTACTCGAAGTAAGGAAATTAACAGGGGATGAAAGTCTTAACACTCAAAAGCATCCAATTAAAACTTTTCCCCTTTGTTAAGATGAATAGGATAATTAAGAGGTCCAAAGCTGATTTGTTAGTTTCAAAAAGCTTTTTGATAATTTTTAAAACTCTTAAGTGATTTATTTGATTTTATAAAGCTTAAATTATTCTTAAATTGTGACAATAATATCCAAATGTCTTAGTAAGATCTTGGGAAAAACGGTTCGAGAGGTAAATGATAAAGCAAAAAGCAAAGACCTGTTAAAAATTTCACTGGAAATGAAGATCCTTGATTTCTTGGCAATTTTTAAACAGAGTATCAACAAAGCTTATGTAAGAGGTTAGGAATATTTACGATTTTTAGAAATAAAGCAATTTCGTTGTTTTCTATGGCTATAAAATAAAATTTTAAGCGAATGGATATAACTTGGTATTCCCTTCCTTCATGGCTACTCCCATAAAGAACATAACTGCAGGTGTAGTATTTTTAAAGTATGATTATTATGCTAATTTGTCCGAATAAAACAACTTTTTCAATGGAATTGGGACTCATTTCCAAAACGCATCCATCCTTTTTTATAAAAGGACAATGGGCACAAATAATACTCTATTCGATTAAGTTGTTTATGTCTTAGAGCTGTAGGTCTCACCCAAATTAATTTTAAATTATAATAATAATTTTTATTAACAATTAAAGAAAAATAAACATAAATACAGAAAAACAATGTTATACGCCAAGGGGAAATAAAAAAATCCCGTCCAGGCGTAAAAGAAATTAAATACATAACTGAGTAACGAAAATAAAGAAAAAAAAATGAAAAATACATTAAAACTATAAATAAACACAAGAAAACCACGACAAAATCACACACAATATTATTGGCAAAAGGCTGAATAATATTTAAAATGAAAAATTTGCTTCAAAGTGAGAAATACAGATCCAGGTCGTCGATGTTAATTATAAATTCAAAAAGATTTCTTTTGAAAACAGAATAACTATTTGTTTGAATTAAATTTGTTGGTAAACTATTGTACAATTTAGGTGCAAGATAAAAGAAGTGTTTACGAAATATGTCCTTTGAAAATGTTGGAATTTCAAAAATTTCAGATGATCTAGTATTATATTGCCTGGTTCTAAATTTACAAAGAGATTTATAACGAAAAATATAAAGTAGAATGCGATAAAAAGCATTATGCCGTAATGGTAATAACTTAAGAGACCTAAAATTATGGGGACTAGATTGGTGATTCAGAAGTTTGAAGCATTTATTATGTATAGAAATTAACGGTTGAAGATTGGATCTATATTCCCCACCCCAAATGATAGCTGCATAATTAAATAACGAATAAAACCAAGCAAAATATAATGATTTTAGAAAATTTAAAGCAACTTTATTTTTAAAGTGGAAAAGTTTATATAGAACAAAACGTAATTTTTTCCCTAGCTCATTTATATGCGTTTTCCATTTAAGATTTGAATCGATAAATAAACCTAAATATTTTATACTATTAACTGATTGAAGGATGTGACAGTGACAATTATTGGAGTTTCTATTGCAAGATAAAGAATGATATTTGAAGTTTAAGTTTAAATCACTTTGTCTTAGGCTAAAATGAATATATTTAGTTTTGTTTAAATTTAGAGTCAAATCATTCGCGCTAAACCAAGTCTCTATTTCAAACAAATCAGTTTCAATCTGGTTTAGAAGTTCATAATTATCGGAGCACGAATAAAGTAAAACTGTGTCATCTGCATAGGTTATTATTTTACCATATAAGTTTAAATTACAAAAGTCGTTTATATAAATAAGGAAAAATAAAGGCCCCAAGATAGACCCCTGAGGCACTCCACGATTAGTAAGAATATAATTACTTAAACTATTATCGACTTTTACCCTTTGCGTTCTATTTGACAAGTATGAAGTTAACCATTTAAGTGAGTCACCCCGAAAACCTGCCTTATCTAATTTGTCGATTAGTATTGAGTGATTAACATTATCAAAGGCTTTTTTATATCAAGAAAAATTGCTATTGTAAGTTTACTGTTATCTATACTTTTGTAAATAAATTTCGAAAATTCCAGTAAAGCCATATCAGTTGAACGTCCATCTATAAAGCCATATTGATTTCCTGCGAAGAAGTTTGTATAATTTAGAAATTTGAACATACGTTTAGATATAATTTTTTCAATGACTTTTGAGAATGAGGGTAAAATAGAAATAGGGCGGTAATTAGAAAGGTGATTTTTACAACCAGATTTAAAGATCGGAGTAACAGTAGCACGCTTTAATGCACGCTTTAATTACCATAATAATTCAAACATGAAGATCAGTCCGGATCCCGATCTCTCTCATGTTTTCTTTAAAAAGACCGTTGTTTTCAGAAATCTTATTCATTTGTCATTCTGGAGATTGAGATTCAACCGTGAAACTTACGGATATAATCCGAGTAGTAGTTCTTGAATTTGTACTCCCTCAGGCGTTGTTCTCCATGACAGGATTATCGCAACGAGTTTAATGCGGAAAAAATGTTGTTTACCACAAAGAACCGGAGGGTAAAACGGAATTCGAAATCACTCGTGATTGGGGATCAGCAATTGAAGAATGGATGTTTTGAGATATTTTCCAGATAAATTGACAATAAATCTTTGGAAATTTTTTTTTGATCTTGACCTTAACAGGCATTTCAATTGCCTCGTAAGAAAGCTGCGTTCATAATGACTAGAAATAACCAGTATAACGGTTTAAAAATACGAGAACTAATTTAAAAATGAATAGTTTCAATTGAATCTGAGTGTAAGTTTTTTTTCTAAATAAATAATAACGTTTGGGAGAACATCGCATCGGGAAGGAATAGAAAATAATATTAAATATTTTCTAAAACAGGAAAATAAGAGAATATTTTTAATTCCCGTGACCCATTGAGATGGATTAAATACTACTTTATTAAAGAAGGAATCCTAAAGTAAGGATTTCTAGTAGCAGTAAGCAGACTTTTCTTTGAAGATTTTATAGAAAGAGTGGGTGTTAATAAAAAAATGCAGATAACTTCACATAATTTCCCTTCACTTTCTTAAAAAATTAAATAACTGGGTCCTAGAGTATAAAAATTTCTTCTTAATGGTATTAGTATGAACATCATCAGAAAAAGAAACACATTTTTATGAACTGTTCAATATCAAGCATTAAATATAGTTAATCAAATCTCTATGCCATAATCTTTAATTTTAAGTTGAAGCAGGTCGGATATCCAGAGCAAACCCAAAAAATATAGTTTTAAGGAAAAACCCTCAGAAAATGTTTTTTTTAGGGAGAACTCATTAGCTGAGAGAGTATTAGTATCTGCGTATTTTGAAATACTAGAAAAGAGAAAGGTTATCTCCACAAATCCTAAAAAAAAGTTTTGAATTGTATGTTTAATGTTTTTCTGTATTTACAAAGCCTCAATATTACATTTATAAAAATGTATTACCATTTAGGTTAAAATTATAAAACGATTTTCTATCATAAGGAAACTCAATTAAAGTGCCATTTTATACTCCTCAAAGACAAAATCGATATTAATGCATAATCTTAAAATAAAATTACGGAAAATTATAGTAAATTCAGTTTAAGGACTGGCACACTCAACCATTATACCCATAATCTTAATACAGCCGCTTCCACCCAGAGCAGCATCCATCAGAGCAGAACTCATCATATTTCATTTCACTGGTGAGAATCAACCGGATATGTAATGGACATAAACCTGCAATGAACCATCATTGCTTCAGATACGCGTGTTCATTGCGCACAGAACCGTGGCGGATAAACCGCGAATTAAAAGAGCAGCGCCGCGCAGCCCCGTACGTCACCTTGCGCAGGAACGTGCGAAACCTGCTCCTTTTGTTTTCGGCCGAACCTTGTCAGTTCGTAATCCGGTGGGAAAATGCGATTAGCATGCATCGAGAGACCACGGGTTTGAACTGATCTCGATCCTCGGATCAATCCGGATTCGGTCACTACTTTTTACGATATAAAACCAGATTAGGTTTAGTGTGTGAATCGGTTGTTTTTCTGTAGCGAGACCTCTAGAAGATGAGGTGAGGAATTCGGAGGACCGATTGGGGAACTGTATTTTTAATGTGGAGATGTAGGAGACACGCAATTAATGTAGGATCAGTGGTGAGGTCAATGGAGTCTCAGCCGAACTTTATGAACCATTCCTGATAACTATCCCTTGAAACTTATGTGAAATTGCTAGAGGATTAGGAAAACTATGAAGTGGTTCTTAGTCTCAACTTAACAACCTCGTAAAAATATCTCTATTACCGTTAAGTCTTTTTGATGCCTTAGGCTTTAATATACGTTTCAAACAATTTTGAAAAAAAAATCATTTTTATATGAAAATATGGATAGGTTCCGTATTCTGTATCAACTTACAAGTAAAATTTCAAGTTTAAAGCTTCAAATCTTCTTCTACTACTCATGATTCTAAGATAACTTTATCAGAGCAATGGAGATTATTTGTTATTTTCCGAAATTTCTTGGAAAACTAAATTTTGATGCAATAAGTTCATTTAATAAACCTTCAAAAAAAAAGAGTTACCAGTTTTTATATCCTTAAAAATATAATCCCCATTAAAATATTTATGCACATTTTTCTTTACTTTTCAAATAAAATTTTTACTTCGACATCTTTATTGCAATTATTATCATACATTTAATGTAAGATATGATTAAAATATCATGCGTTTATGTTGTTTAAAAGGATAAGCAATACAAATGTAAACTTATATAAAATCATTTAAAGTTAATGTATACCACTCTCTCTCTCTCAATCAGAGGAGAATATTTATCATTTATACATTTTTATGTAAATTTCTAAGACTTGGAACCTAAACTCAGGAATACTTTTCCAATGAAAAAAAGTATTTAAAGTACAGTGGAAAATATCTAGCAATGTTACTAATAAAGAACCAAGACTACTACAAAGCAATTTTCAAATTTAAAAAAAATACTCATATCTTTTTTAAATAAAAATAATTATATAATAAATTTTTTAAATTGAAATAATGGTACTTTCGTATTAGCCCGTCCATCGTTTTCGCCAACTTCGCCAAATTTCGCCAAAACGCGCCAAAATACGGGATTTCATCAGAATCGCCGAAAAACACATTTTTAACATCAGAAACATCTTTATAACATCAGAAAATAAAAAATAAAAGTTTCTTGTGGTTGGGGGGGGCTGCCGCCCCCCCCAAACCCCCCCTGCCCTAACTATAACCAAACTCGTTGTGGGGGTATCAGAAACAGTAAGGATTCAGATAAAAGGGAATCGGTATTCTTGGATGTACCAAAACTACGGATATCACTCGGTAAGACACTAACTTACTTGCAAAATGGTCGATCCTACCACCGGTGATTCAAAACCGGCGATCCTTCCACCGGCGTTCATACGCAAAACATTGAAAGACTCTGGGGCTCGGCAAAATGGCGCAACAAAGTTCACCGTGGAACGACACGAAAGCATTTAGACTCCTACCTTTCAAATGCAGTCTTCGTTCTTACCTTGTAAACACTGTTGAATTTACGTTCAAAACAACCTGCGCGGTGCGCACACATTATTTCACCCATGGGCGTACCGATCCAAATTGCGCACACTTGCGCAGCGATCGGAACTAGCGTGATTTCGCTACGTTATACAGGGTTACCAGAATCAACGGTAGTGTTGCGGGGTTTACCAGACTTGGCGACTTATCGCCCCTGTTGGCGAATGGACGAGCTAATACGAATGTACCGAAATAATATTTACTGCTATAGAATTTATATGTAAAATTAAATAAAGACTATAGAATAAGGTGTTCATAATCCTTTTATATTTCCTTTTTTTTAAATATTGATTTGTTCTTTAAATGAATAATTTTAAAAACGTCACTTTTTTGTCAAAAATTTCATCAAAAATATAGCTATTAATTTTAATGTTGTACACATTGTATTGTTAGGGGTTTTATTCAATAAGTAATGGAACCACAGTCTGCTATGGTAAATTTATTTCCCTTTAATAATTTTTATATAATTTTAAATTTTCCACCTCCTCATTCCTTTGATTTTAAATATTTTTTTTATATAATTGAATTTAAATCTCCCCATGCTCCACAGAGTATAACATGGGGCTTACAGAAGTAAGTTACAATCTCAAATAAAAATAATAATCAGAACAAAACAACAGAATCAAAAAACACTTTCAACAAAATTAACAAATAATGTAAAAGTTTCTCTATTAGATATCATAGCAAAAGGAGATGCTGGCCAATTGATGTGCAATTTTGATTTTAAATATTGAAATCTATTACCTATTCATCACATTGATTTTTCATAAAACACGCCTCATCGTTATAAAAATACTTATAACCTTCATATTTATGTCAGAAAACTGATAGTTATTATTATAGATAGATAAATATTTTTATTTTAAAGTGAATGCTGTCACAAGCTCTCCTTAGTTCTATTATGTAAACATGTTTTCAATTTCACCCTATCATGAAAGCGTTATTTAAACTGATTAATAGGACAGGTCGAATAAAAAACGCTTTATTCGAAATCCGCTTACGAATAGTGCTAATTTTTCTAAAAATGGCTTCTAAAAAATCTTTTTAATTTCCATTCAACTCTCTGACTACAATTCTTTATTACGATCCCTAAAAACGTAAAAAAATATTTTGAAAAAATCCAATAATCCTATGAAAAATGTGGTTCCCACGTTAAACTCGCCTCATCGATTGCAACACTCAATAAACCAGCCAAAACACAGCATTAAGAATGGAGAATAATAAAGCGGCGGATTCCACACACAAAGAAACAGTAAAACGGCAGCATCCCCAACAAAACACTTCACCGTCCACCCCACCATAAGAAAAACATCAGCCGAGCTCTCTCAATCGGAAACTTACGGCTGCGATCGTGAAAAATCAATCGGGCGAGACAAAAGCAATCAAAAACTTTAATCGTTATTCGTGAAAGAACACAGAGAAGATGATCCTCAAAATCGATAACGTTGAACGAGGTTACGTGTTTTTCGGTGTATCGTATGCTTCCCAGATACTAATGATGTGAGGCAGGCTGAAATACTGTTGCCAGCAGACGTCGTAAAATTACGTTTATTAGCCATAGAGGGTAATTGAATACTATAATATGCAGATGGGGAATGGGGTTTTGCCAAATAAAAACAGTTTGTTCGAACTGAATCCTGTTTCAGAGATTATCGCCTTTTTTGGAATGGGATTATTGAGACGTGCTCAACTATTTTGAAAGTTATCTAAAAACTAAGAAGTAGGGAGTATATGCAGATTATCGTTGGCAGGGTAATGCTCCATGGAAACATCCTGGATATACGTACAATTTTAGAGGAACTAGTCAATTTTAAAAGATAGATAGTCTTTAAGAAATTCGAAGAAAGAAAGGAACAAGTACCCTTGCCAATAATGCACAGGGATTTTATTGTGTTAAAGAAAAATGTTTAAAGATAGGAGCGCTGGCTTTTCCTTTAAAAGACCTAATCAATGAAAATTAAAAGTATTTAAATGTTTCAAATTGCATGCGAACATGTTAGAGGTGCAGGGATAATGGGCGTGGGCAGCTTCTAAAAATTGGAGAATCTCATGATTTTGTCAATGATTACTAGGGACCTAATTCCTCAAGATTCCATTCATTTTGTTTAGTTCGAGAATTTTACTACTAGTAAGCTATGAATAATAATTCCAAGAAGAATAAATAATTCCTTTATGGAACTTAAAGTATCTAAAGATGGATGGGTGAAAGGATAATCAAGTACCATAGGATAAGAAGAGATTGTATTAAGAGACCCAAATTGAAGATATATCCAGTTTTTATGTATTCTTCCAGAGTTACTGAACTAAGGTTTTACTAAAAGAACCATTTCTATTATCACTAAGTAGTTCTTGTCAATCAATTAGATTTTTATTATTAAAAAATCTAGATGAGAGTTGAGACGATGTTGCTCCAAACTATCACAAAGTGTTGAAGAGAACTTCAGTACTCCAGAATAACAGAGGGACATTTGGGTGTCCTTCCAGTGGTTCAGATTTACAGGATACAGGGAATTAGTTTAAAACGAGGGTATGGCTAGAGCTAGATGAATTATTTTATAGATTGTAAATGCGTTTTAATAAATAACCATACTTTTTTAGATAGTGAGACAATTTTTAATAAATTTGTTTATACGAACAGTTAGCTGACGTTCATCGAAATTTCACTTAAATGTTAATTAAAACTTATAAGAAAATGAAAATCCAATGCTTGCATACAGTTTTCACTTATAGCTGCTGTAAAGTTCTTATTTTATTTACTTCCATAAAAGGTTTTGAAAACATGTTCCTCCATCTACGGAACTGAACTCTTTCCAGAGAGTTGAGTACATTAAACCCGTTTATGTTTGATTGTGGGTTATTTACTATTATTATGCTTAAAATGATGTAAAATATTTCAAAATCGCTATATGTGGGACCTCAAACTTAAAACCCGTTATTGGTTAAAAGAAACGCACGGGGAACCTCTAAATTGTTTTTCCAAAAGTCAAAAACATGGCATTGTATGTCCAAATAGTACCCATTCAAAACTACGCACTTTCCACGAAGATTACCAAAATGGTAAAGAAAAAGGAAATGTAGCAGAACCCCTAACCAAAAAACTGTCGTTTTTATCACCATCGCCTGTCATCGAACAAAAAAAAGCGCCACCGTTAAAGCGAAGCCCAACATCATTTGGGCGTTGTGTTGTTCTAAATGAGATAAGCCTTCGAAGAATGTTCCACGGAAGAAAAAGTTCCTCATCCGTACAAGAACACTACTGTCAAGACGTTCATCTGAATTGAGGAGTAATGACAGCGCATTACAAAAGAGATGCACGCGGAAATCCGTAATCCCGAGGATTGTGATGCAAAATGCTTGTTTTTATCTCCCATCAACATAGAATAAGAAGCTTTCGCCAACGATTACATATCCTCGCCTAAGTGTTTTGTGTAGCGGCCATCTTGATTGTGTGATGGAACTGCAGCCAGGTAGAAAACCTCGGGAAGGAGAAGAAAAAGGGTTGGACTGTGCGCCTTTTGTTCTTGGGAAAGCCGTGGCATCATGCAGGTGGGCGAGGATAAGCAAACGATAACTGGATTGGGTTTTGTTCGGACATTCAGTTTTTTTCCTTCCTTTGTTTCTTTTGATGAAGATCTCGTAAACACGCGTTTGTGCTTTATAAAGGCGGTTTGGGGATTTAGATAATGGGGGTTCTCAATGAGCATTTGTTTTCATTCAGTTAACACACCCTTTCCAAAAAAAATCTATTTAATTGAGATTTAAATGATTTTTCAGTGTTTTGTTGATAAATTTTCCATGCTACCATGCGGAAGTTATCTTTTAAAAAATGAAGATCTTGAGAAACCTGCCTGTATTTTTTATTCATTCCATTCATTCATCCAAAATAAGAAAGACACAGATAAAAAATACTAATTTCTTTTATTCGTTGATTCCTGAGCAATTTTATATGAACCTTAGAGATTAGGATAATCTCGTATATTTTGGTTTTAATTTTTACATTGGTTTATATTTATTCCCTTTTTTGTCACACGCAGAATTTATTTTCTGGAAAAAAAGCGTTTCTTTCAATAACAAGCGAAACACAAAAAATGTGCTTATCATTCATACATACTGATCAGCCGACGATAGTAAAAGGGTCACGTGATTTTTACAGACTTTGCACGGCCGATAGTTGGGTAACCGGTGATAGTTGGGGTCTTGCTTCTATATACAAGCAAATGGATCTTCCTCTTTCGATCAACTGCCCCTCAACTTCAACCTGTCTCCCCTCCGAAATACTAGTTCCAGCGTTGTCAAAATCACGTGACCCTTTTACTATCGTTGGTTCAGCAGTAGATTTACGTACAAGACATTCCAAATTCAAATCATTCCAAGTCAGTCATTTATCCACTTATCACATCTAATACAAAAAAGTATTTTATCTCATAAAATTATTGTATAAAATTAAGCCCTTTTAAAGCGTGAATAATTAATTAATTAACAATTGAGTTGTTATGGTTTTTTTAACTATGACGCTCAACTATTAATTCTTTAAAATAAGAAAGCGCATAATTAATATTCCCGTTTGCTTTTAAAGTGACTAAAAGGAAAATGTCTATAAATAAAAGAAATGATTACAAAGGATATATTTTTAAGTAAAGAAAAATGCCACGAAAAATACTACAAATTCATCAACAACGTAAAGGGGAATAAATCCAGATAATAGAACTTGAAACTTCAATTGTGTTAAAGTCTGCGCCAAACTTGAGCACGGTTCTCAACTGAACCGTCTGAAAACCTCCATCATTGCCATAATTCCCAGGCGAAATTCCGCCAATCTGCTAATCTGGCCTCAATTGTCTGGCGGCACTCGATAACGTAACGAACCTGTCGCCTTTTCCATTGTAAAGAAGGGCTGTAATTTCCCTCAATGAGCAACGGAAGCAGTGTTCTGCATCGCGGCACCACCGCCTACGAGGCGAGGTGTTTCATTCATTTGCGGCAGAAGAATATTCCAACAGGAAATGACCTCTGCAAGAATCAACGCTCCAGTGGTGGGCCAATGTCTATTATATCCCCTCCTCCCGTCTTCTGAAAAGAAAAAAAAACCGCTACACCTTTTTGTACGCCATTAGAACGCTTTTAACGGAGCAAATTGTTCGGATGAGAAAGTTAAAGATCACTAGGGGCTTCCGATGGTTGGGGTCGCGGTTTTTTGTTGTAGGCTGTGGAATGTAAACTAATTTCGCCTTTGATCGTCAAGGTCAGTAAAGTCTGTTTGGGGATAAAGGTGACGCGTTTGGGTGAGAGTAAAAACATGTAATGTTAATGTTGAAAGTGGTGTTTACATCGAGGTACTATCCGTTGAAGGCTGTTATATTTGAGAGTAGTGTGGAATGAAATTTTGACTTAAATTTAATTTTCAATTCCAAATTTTTGATGTGGTTACCACCATGCCACTGTATTTTCTTAGTTTCGACAAAAACGCATTCAAGATACAAGAATAGATATTTCCAGAGATAAGGGGAATATATCGCTTAGCTTTCAACAAATCTGCGTTGATGATTGCAGTTGTCGTCTCAAGCATGGTGTTCAGCCCAGGCATCCTAAAATGCATTATTGGGTAAAAATGAGCATGCACATCCATCCATGCACAATAGGGTGGGCCGAAAATACACTTTATTTTTTATTTATGTTCTAATATCGCGGAAAGGGTGCCACTTGGGTCCAATAAGGACGGTGTAAAATATTGTTTCGATTGGATAATATCTTCAGCTCCCGCATCGCACTTAAAGTTTGAAAAATTGGATGACTTTTTTACAAAACAACTAAAAAACCAAAGATTAAACTCTCAAATATTGTTCATGATTTTTTCATGAGGAACTAATATAGTTATAGACATAATGCCACAGGTTACATTCTTCCATCACCCTTCTTTCGTTAGATATAATTTTTTAATGTTCAAAGAAATTTGGTAAAGTTGTTTTTTCTGCATTTTTAAATGGCTTATAACTCTAGAACTAAACAACTTAAAAACCTGAAATGAGTCCCATTTTGTTTGTCATTTTTTGTCTTTGATTTGATGTGCATCATGACCATCACTTTCAAAAAAAAAATTTAAAAATTTAAAAAAATCACAAAAAAAATTTAATAAAAAAATTTTTTTGACAAAATTTTTTAAAAAATATTAAAAGCCTTTTAACTCTTAAAATGAACATTACTACTAAATTTTTAAGGAGAAAATAAAATTTAATCATGTTTAAAAAAATTAAAATATTCGAAATTTAGGCAAGTCCCCTAAACTATCCCTAAAATTATGCAGTCACTCATGGAAAAGTTATAAACTCGCTTGAGGGTGTTCATATGACTTAAGACATGCAAAATATGTCAAAATAATTTCAGAAAATATGACAATTAATAGATTCCGTACAAAATCTTACAGTGCTAATTCCCAACTTTAAGTTAATTCAATTTGCATGCATTTCTCCTAGAATTCCTAAAATTTATGCTTATATCTAATTGTTTTTACTTTTAACAAGTCAAATCAAAGTAAATAAAAGTTTTAAAACATAAAAAAATTGGATATAAACACATTTCTAAGGAATATTCAGGTAAAATTCATGCACATTGAATTAACTTAAAGTTGGGAACTAGCACTGTAAGATTTTGTACCGAATCTATAAATTGTCGTATTTTCTGAAATTATTTTGACATATTTTGCATGTCTTAAGTCATATGAACACCCTCAAGCGAGTTTATAACTTTTCCATGAGTGACTGTATAATTTTAGGGTAGTTTAGGGGACTTGCCTAAATTTCGAATATTTTAATTTTTTTAAACATGATTAAATTTTATTTTCTCCTTTAAAATTTAGTAGTAATGTTCATTTTAAGAGTTAAAAGGCTTTTAATATTTTTTCAAAAATTTTGTCAAAAAAAATTTTTTTATTACATTTTTTTTGTGATTTTTTTTAATTTTGAAATTTTTTTTTGAAAGTGATGGTCATGATGCACATCAAATCAAATACAAAAAAATTAAGAACAAAATGGGACTCATTTCAGGTTTTTAAGTTGTTTAGTTCTAGAGTTATAAGCCATTTAAAAATGCAGGAAAAACAACTTTACCAAATTTCTTTGAACATTAAAAAAATATATCTAACGAAAGAAGGGTGATGGAAGAATGGAACTTGTGGCATTATGTCTATAACTATATTAGTTCCTCATGAAAAAATCATGAACAATATTTGAGAGTTTAATCTTTGGTTTTTTAGTTGTTTTGTAAAAAAGTCATCCAATTTTTCAAACTTTAAGTGCGATGCGGGAGCTGAAGATATTATCCAATCGAAACAATATTTTACACAGTCCTTATTGGACCCAAGTGGCACCCTTTCCGCGCTATTAGAACATAAATAAAAAATAAAGTGTATTTTCGGCCCACCCTAATGCACAATCCATCTATCTGTAAATCCTGTTCTGTTACAAGAACACTTTTGAGGCAGGAAAGCTTCAATCTGATTTGATTGAAGTTTTTGATGAAAAATCTTTCTTTTAATCCGTAATAATATGCAACTAAATTCCAACATTTTATGGACGGGGAAAAGAAAAAATTACTCTCGATTTCTTCCTTAGCTCTTCTAACTTGAAAGATTTATTGAATTAATTTTATTCTTAACTGGATGACGATTAACAACGAAGGTTGTAAACATTTTTTTGGGGACTATTTGGTATAAAAACTATTTTTATATCTTATTTTTATGGGGTGGTAATTAGCAGGCTTTGATAAGTGTTTCCTAAACTATGCGTTGGTAAGGTCAAATAAGTAAGCTGATTGTTTTTATAAGATTTAGGATACATTGCAAAATTTTAAATAAATGATGGATGCAAAAAGTTAAAGTTATAAATTTGAAAAATTTTACATTTCTTTGATTACCTTTTATTTCTATACGTACGATATTAATGCTCGATTTATTAATTTTTACATAAAGTATAGAATTTATTTGAGTATAATATTAACCACAAACTTTTACACGATTTTAGAAATTTCGATGATAACGATAAGAATAATTATAACTTTTTAATTATTTCTATCGTAACTTTCATATGTGTTCTTAGCTCGCTTTTACTCTCCACTTGTTTTTGAGCTTATTTGCTTAAAACGTTTGGGGACCATTGTTGCAGACCATCTGTTCCCAAACTGTGCTCCATAGAGCATCAATTTCTTTGTGTAAATATTCAAGAGTTCTATTATGGGTATTTGCCTCTCTAAATATTTCCATCAGAAAAAAATCTCCTAATCTAAATTTAATTTCTCTCACCTAAAAAGAGTTCCGTGAAGAACCTCTTAATAATCGCTTCCACTGTTGCATTTTGTGTCGGTACTGTATATTCTGGCAAGATTAATGGACAAATTAAAAAGACATATTTTTACCAAATTAAATAAAAATGATGAATAATGCGCAACTGATGTCATTTTTGTCTGTGATTCGTCCATAAATCTTGACATATTTTTGTACCTCAACAGAATGCAAAAGTGGAAACGGTTTTTAAAAGCGTATTCGTGACTCAAAACGCCTTAAGGAGCACACACTGCAGTAAAGGCCTCAAGTGTTCCATCCGTGGCCACATTGACCAACATTTCCCCAACCATTCAAGTGTCTTCGCACACCCCAGACTGACCATCACCAGTTCATTGTGTCACTGCAAACAGAACGGATAAGCCGACACGATTAGGAGCTTCAATTGGCCGCGACGTAACGGTCAAATCCCACCTCCTCCACAAGAACATTCTTTCCTCGACGAAGAACACCTCAAGTTCCCGCCAAAGCCGAGGAGGAAACGGTCCATTTACTTACCAAGTTCATCTCAATTATAAGAATACAACACCGAGAGGCGAGGATGTGCCTGGCTAAACAGCGGTTATCGTCCATCGAATATATTATACCCATGGCTATTCCCTAAAACACAACCGTTGCCATGCGATATTCCGCAATAGCAGCGTCTCAATTACGGGTGCAGTTATCTGATGCTTTTTTCAACAATGCCATTGCTGGCTTTTTTTGGAGGTGGAGCCTTCATTGTGAGGGGGGTTTCTGACGCTATCTGGATTAATTTCGGACTTTCGTTCACGATTTCCATAACGGGATGGAATCGGTGACCTTGACGCGCTTATTGTTATGCACCGGGTTGTTTTGTCCAAATCCGGATATTTTCGTGATTGTAGTGATAATGGAAGGATGATGCCCAGAGAAAACATCGTTTTGGTTCATCTTAATTCAGGCTTGAAATATTAAAATTTATTGAAGGGACTTCCGCTTTAAAGGAGCCTGTTTACCATAATGGGAAAGTAGAGCTATGAATGAGAAATGAGAATTTCTACATGAGCTTGTGATGCCTGTTAATGCTTATTTGTGTGAGCTCTCCTCAAATCATAGATCCCAGTGTATATAGGTACTTTAAAACATCCACTTTTTTAAAAACTTATTTTATATTTTCTGAAGTATTTCAATTCTTTTGTATTAATAAATTTAAATCATGACATTATTTTCTCTATATGATACTAATTTAAGTTCTTGCTATGCATTTTTTTAAACTGACAGTTTATAAAAAAAATTGGAAAAGTTCAAAAATGTTAATTGATACTCAAAATACTGGTGAAAGCTGGGGTGCTAAGATATAATTTTCTTAACTTAATTAAAAATTTTTGCTTCTAGATGGTAAAATTAATTACTTTCTAGTAAGAATTTTTTAATCATTTCACTAAGTTTTATATAAATTTTATAAAGTGACAGAGAGAGAAACTTTGTGTACAGTGTAACTTTAGGAAGTACAATAGTAAGACTCGACTGATATATGTTTACTTTCTCATGACACTATTTAAAAAAAGAGGACATTCCTCAAAATTTTTAACGATTTATTAAACGTGATTTAAAGAAGAATTGATTTTTAAAAATGTAAAATACGTAGTAGTATATTAAAAATGTAACCAAACATATCCTCAAAATAATCTTCCATGACTTTTTAATAAATTAATTAAATATTTATGCTTAAATATTACTTACCCTCTGAAAGTCTAATAGCAGCAAATCCGATGGAAAAAATTAATAACTGAGTGAGAAGACCCATGACGCCGTTGAAGAAGCCCCAAAATGACTAGAAGCCTCAGTACTCAACCTACAAAGACTGACCTGAAATAAAAAATAAAAGAAATCTAGAATTATATGTATAATATAACCAGGTAATTTAGAAAAATCATTTATGAGACCATTCTTTGATATGGAATGAAGCATAGTTCCAATAACACGTAGACTATTTCTATTTTGTGAAATTCTATGAAATTTAAAAGTTATAGTGTCACAGCATAGATTATAAATGTCATCATAATATTATCATAATATCTTAATTATAATTCATAGTTATTTAGTATAAAGTCGATCTCAAATAGTAACTTAATTTGGTGTAGTTTTCAAAATTAATATAAACTAATTAAAACGGTTTTATGTAATTATTAATAACATTAATAGAATACTGTATTAGAATTTTCGTTGAAAAATATGTGAAATAACTATACCTATAATTAAGTAAACCGAGTAATTTCCGTAAAATATTATAAAAGAATAGGAGAGAGTGGAGTTATAACATTATTTTTCAAATTTTTTTATACAATGGTATTTATTCAAACACAGCTAATAGTCCTTTGAGCATCAAATAAAAAAATTGAACCAATTTTCCCTTTAAGAAGGGAATTCATAATAACAAATCAAAAATACCTCTTTTAATGTCTCAAGGTGTCCCACTAGTGTCCCCTCCTGGGACACTTTCAATAATTGTGTAAAGATTATTATTTTGAAAAATACAAAAATAACACAAATAACGAAAAAGCTATGCTTAATAATCATAAATTAGACATGCAACATATTTTAAATTAAAAATTTTTCACTAATTTCCTCATTTTTGGCATTACATAAATCACTGATTTTTTCGTTTACTTCTAGATATTTTTTGCATCAATTTCTAAATTATAACCATCTTCATTCAAAAGTTATTTAGTTTTTTTTTTATAAAAAAATTTTTTTTTACTCAAGACAGGTTTGAAGTATATCTTTTGAAGTGTCCCAAGGGTGTCCATGTCCATCTTGGCGTTTTGGATAGTAAACTTACTTTTAAGTTAACCAAAAATATTAGCTTTCTTTTCTAAAATATTAGCGGATACACGTATTTTAATCTCAACATAATTATTATAACATAAATACACTACTTTTATTAAAGAAATGCTTATGAAACTTCAAGTGTTTGTAACTTCGCATCTCTCAAAACAAGAAAAATAATGTAAATAATTATCCAGACGCACTTAAGATTCCTAAACATGGTGAAGAGTAGATTTTAGGATCATTCATAATATAAGTACTACAAGCACGAGTTCATAACTATATAGTTGGGTCCGAAAAGTGGAGTGTCTTAAGGTGGGTCATGGTCCTAAGGTGCTCCCTCTGCTCTACATTAATTTTATGTTTCTCAAGTTTTATGTTCTTGTTTTTTTGTGCAGAACTATAAATTTTCACATAAAGGAAAACATTTTATCAATATCTTTAATAATGAGGATAAACTGTAATAAAGATGATATTCTTTAGAATATTTTAATATTTTTATTAAGAAGTGTAAAGTTTTTCGTATAAAATAGATTTTTATAAAATGGTCGTAATTGAAAAAATGCGATAATTTAGTTGCATTTTTAGCTTTGGGTAAATAGTATCAGTAAGATATCAAAATCTATCGTAATTTTAAATTGAAAAGAAATTAAATACATAAAATTTTATTGGAAATTATGTTTGAAACAATATTTCTTGATTTTATGTTACAAAATGTCATTTTTATTTAAAAAAAGAAAAATAATGTTGTTTTTTAACAGCATTAACTAAAATTTCTGCATTAAAGTAATAATTTTTAAGGAATTTATAAAATAGTTTAAGAATTCAATATGAGAGGAACATTTAAAAAAATTACTTTAAGGGTTAAGCTTCAGATCATTTTAAATAGTGACAAGTAAAATTTTATTTGAATTTTAATGATGACTTTGAAAGAACAATATTGCAAGATTTTGAAACTATCATGGACCACAAAAACTTAATGAAAGTGATGGTAAAATCTGCTTTGTTAGGCTTTTCAAAATTTATGATATTTTCTTCCTTATTTAAAATATTCAACTGATACTGATCAGATATGTTTCATAGAAACTTGAATACCTAAACATCAAAAACATTTAATCTTGAAATTAAAAAAAGAAAATTAACTTATTATTTTAAATAATTTTTTGTAGTTAATTGCTTTAAATAATAAGGAAGTTGCATGTGTCAGATTTTCAAAAAAAACAAGTGTTCCGTATGGTTTTTTGTATGGTAAAATTAAATATCTAGTCAGTTTTTCAAAAAAATGTACAGGTAATTAAATATTTTAATTTAAAAGTCGAGAAAAAACACTTGACTGAAAACGTTTATTGTTTAAACTGTAGGATGACGTCAACAATAATACCATCAACTCCATTACTTTTCAACAATGCCTATTGTAAGATGACGTCACATCCAAACTCTTGGCGTTTCCGCGCGCTTTTAAAAAGGGGATTTTTGTTAATTTTTTTGGCAAACAAAAAATGTCTCGATCGGCCTCAAATTTTGGGTAGTTGCTTATTTTTGCAAGAAGAATCGATTAAAAAAATATAAAAAATCATGCAACTTCCTCATTGTGAGTATAGAGGAGCAAATAATGAAAATAGTTCAAAACTTTTAAAATCTTAATATGTAATAGTACTTGAATTAGATAAATTTCAGAGTTATATACAGGGTGTCCAGTCGGGAACCTTATCACGGCCTTTACTCCGGGAAGCCTGGAGCTATTTTCATAAATATGGCGCCTATCCCTAGTAAAACACTATGCGCTTTCCGATGGCACCGCTTTTAGCGCCCCCTAGCGACAAGTTTAGGAGTTAAGGTGCCTATCTCAAAAACTATGATAGATACGGGGAAAATGTCAATTACAAAGTTGTAGAGAAGCATCGAATTAGTAAGAATAGACACTTTGTTTAAAAAAATGGCTAGAATAGAACCTTTAAAAACGCGGTTTTTAGTCGGGAACCTTATCACGGCCTTTACTTCGGGAAGCCTGGAGCTATTTTCATAAATGACAGCGATTCTGCGACAGCCGGTTCGCGACAAAAATTGACCCTCTTCCCTTAATTGAACAGCGCCATCTTTTGAGAGGTCGCCGAGTTACTGCGGCTGTCGAAATTCCCGAAAACCGCGGAATCGCTGTCGCAAACCGGTTGGTCTAAAGTCGCCTTAACCCTAATAAAACGCTTATGCGCTTTCCGATGACACCACTTTTAGCGCCACCTAGCAGTAAGTTTAGAAATTAGCATGCCTATCTCCAAAACTATAAGAGATACGGGAAAAATGTTAATTACAAAGTTGTAGAGAAGCATCGAATTAGTAAGAAAAGACACCTTGTTTAAAAAAATGGCGAGAATAGAACCTTTAAAAACGCGGTTTTTGTTCTGGTTTTCGTAACATATAAAACACCCCTTAACACATGGTCGAAAAAGTCCATTTGACAGGTAAACAACTTCAATATGCAAATCGGTATGCTTGGTATGCTATTAAGTAAATGGAACATAACGCCTTTTGTTAAAAAAATATAGGGACCTATACTTTCTTAAAATAATTAAAAACAATTTTAAAAATAAGACCCTCTTTCCGTAAAAGTTTAATGTAATTTTTATAGTAACCAACTTATACGAAAGATTTAATTATGAGATAATTGATTTTTAATGCTATGTTTTTTGTTCTATTTTATTTTAAGAATATTAGTATTAGTAGTAATATTAGTATTAATTAAGAATATTCTTAAAATAAAATAGAACAAAAAACATAGCATTAAAAATCAATTATTTCATAATTAAATCTTTCGTATAAGTTGGTTACTTTAAAAATTACATTTAACTTTTATGGAAAGAGGGTCTTATTTTTAAAATTGTTTTTAATTCTTTTAAGAAAGTAGGTCCCTATATTTTTTTAACAAAAGGCGTTATGTTCCATTTACTTAATAGCATACCAAGCATACCGATTTGCATATTGAAGTTGTTTACCTGTCAAATGGACTTTTTCGACCTTGTGTTAAGGGGTGTTTTATGTTACGAAAACCAGAAAAAAACCGCGTTTTTAAAGGTTTTATTCTCGCTATTTTTTTAAACAAGGTGTCTTTTCTTACTAATTCGATGCTTCTCTACAACTTTGTAATTAACATTTTTCCCGTATCTCTTATAGTTTTGGAGATAGGCATGCTAATTTCTAAACTTACCGCTAGGTGGCGCTAAAAGCGGTGTCATCGGAAAGCGCATAAGCGTTTTATTAGGGTTAGGCACCATATTTATGAAAATAGCTCCAGGCTTCCCGGAGTAAAGGCCGTGATAAGGTTCCCGACTAAAAACCGCGTTTTTAAAGGTTCTATTCTCGCCATTTTTTTAAACAAGGTGTCTATTCTTACTAATTCGATGCTTCTCTACAACTTTGTAATTGACATTTTTCCCGTATCTATCATAGTTTTTGAGATAGGCACCTTAACTCCTAAACTTGTCGCTAGGGGGCGCTAAAAGTGTTGCCATCGGAAAGCGCATAGCGTTTTACTAGGGATAGGCGCCATATTTATGAAAATAGCTCCAGGCTTCCCGGAGTAAAGGCCGTGATAAGGTTCCCGACTGGACACCCTGTATAATGTTTAATAAAAAATGACGAAAGAATACCTTTCCTATCAGTTTTTCTTCATATTAAGGTGTACATGATTTTGGTTTATTTAAAACAATCATCACCTTAATATATATTTTCAACAGTTTTCTGTAAATATTATAAATCAATTTTAATTTTGACATTTTGAAGGCGAAATAATTTACTTCTATAATAATCAAACAAAAATTACAGATTAAATTATGTTAGTGTAATGACACGTTTTGATTCAATCTTTCATACTTTCCAAAACAAAATAGTTATTGTTAATTCTAAAAAGGGGATTTACATTTAAGGAATCATAAAAATTGAAATTTTAGAAAAAGAAATACTTATAAAAAACGAATACTGAATTACAACATACCTATAGTTTACTTTATTAATGTTTCTATCAAATAAATATTATGGAGTAACATTTTTTTAGTGTAGGAATAATTTTTCCTCGAAAGACAAAACTAGTTGTCTTCGTCTTCCAAAATCCTAAAATATTTATGGTATATTTGCTTTTCAAAAAGAAACACAGAACCACAAAGAAAATCCTTTAATTAAGCCTCAATCTCTGTCCGGATTGACAATAGCCGTAAGGCCACAGGACTGTGTATGGGACATGATCTTATTGTTTTTTCTCAATTCATAATTATACAAATTAAGCACGTGTCTTCGATTTCGTTTTTGTGTAATTAGTTGACAGGGATTTAGGGAAGTTTGTTAATGTTTTTCTGCTATTCTAAAGTAATAAGTAAGAATGGAGATCGAAGGTTGTAAAAAAAAAACCTAGGTGCTCCTATACCCCCATCTTTAATTAAGGACACCCTTCATTAATATTCACGTTTGTCAACTCAACAAAACGGATTTTCTGCTGTAAGAACACACATCTCCCACCCCACTTACGGGATTTAACCCACTTCTTAAACATCCATGACTAACTCTATTCTTCGTCTCAATCTTCCTCTCTCCAAGTCACCCTTCCTGACCACTTAAAACACACTGGCCCATAATCCAAGCGACTGATCAATTACTAAGAAAAGACACCCACAGAGTAAATGGATCGTAAATTCTCCTCTGTAATGGGTCACCGAGTCCCTCCACCAAAGAAAGAGTCGAAAAGAGGAACCGTTTTTATCATCGCTCCTTTCCGGTTCTTTTTGATGATGAACCGGTGATGTGATTCATGTTTTAGGATATTTTTCAAGCTGTGTGGAGTTTAGTAGTGTGTAAGAAGTCAATGGAACATGGATTCGATTGATGACGGTTCTTTGAAATGGCGGTTTAATGTCTTGTATTGATGTAATGCGGCTTAGCTGGTATTTGTTTCTATGGGTAATTAGATGTGTTTTGATTGTTTTAGGTGTGGAGTTGAAGTAAATGAATTGTGTTATGGGCAATTGATTCTTTTAAGAAGAATAGACCGTTATTTAATGATATCTTGAAATAGATTAAGTATTTATTCTTTTATTTTTTATTTCAAGACACAAATTAAAGATCACTATTAAAAAAACGGATATAATAGTTCAATGTATTTTTTGTAGGCGATTGGGTTGATGAAAATTTTCTATTAAATGAATAATGATTCATTAGTTGTATCATCTGTTTTTGAGAAGTAAAAAACCTGCTGTAAAAATATTCTTTATGTTTTTAAAGTTTGAATATTTATTAGCCGTTGCGTTTGCAACTAATAGCTGAAAGTTGAAATGGATTTTTTTAAAGAAAAAGATAACAATTAGAATTAATTCACATCCAAAATTATCTTTTACTATTATGATTATTCTATTCAATATTCCTTTACAACTTTGATATAGTTTCCAAAAAATTTTTTTATGAATTTTTTAATACCTTCTTTTACCAACCCGCATTCATTGGTAAAAAACTGAATTTAAAGTGTTTTTTAATTGTGTCGTGCTATAATTTTTAAAAATTTTTAGTTTTAACCTTTTGTAAAGAAATTCACCCGAAGTTTTAAAAATAGATTACATTTGAGAAGTTGTTTTAACTTAAAGATCATATTGAATTTACTAGTTCTTTACAGTTTTAAAAATTATATTAATATATTTGTTCTATATTGGGACGTGGTTTTATATTTGATTCTGCAGTAAAAAAGATTAATTTTAAACAAAAAATTCGATTTTATAATTTTGTTCTTTGATACTTTGCTGGTAAATATTGATATGGAACTTTTGTAATGATGATAATTGAAATTCACTTTCACTCTTAATAATTGAACACGTTATGATAAAATAAGAAGCCCTTACAAAAAATATATGTAGATAATAATAAAAGATATTAGAAGCTTATTTGAATTTTAACATATAGAAATTAATTCATCATTAATTTCTTAACATGAAATTCGGTTTACAACTATCTAAATTTTTTAATTTTAAAATTAATATTCATAGATAGATTTTTAATGCATTTACATAATCGTTAACAACTTAATCGTTTTACACACAACTAGCTTAATATTATAATGAAATTAACATTCACATATATACTTTTAATACATGTAAACAAAATTAGTTTTACTAAGTTTAAAAAAGTTAAGATATTTTCTTAGATTACCGAATTTAGTAAAAATATTAAAAAATGTTATTAATAAGCTGGTTTCTAATATATTTTACAAAATATACAACTCTTTTATATACCCAATTACTCTATTTTAAATCATTAGCATTTACCTTAACATAACATACTAGTGTTATATGATTGTTTTAAATCGAATGTGTGTGAGTTTTAGATACTTTAAATTCTTTAAACTTTACTGCATAAATAGAAAATTTTACTTTAAAGCTACTAATAAGAGCGATCCTCTCAAATATTGGGGGAAATAATATATAAAAATTATTTTAACAATTTATTATTTATATTATAAATTATAACGATAGTTTCTGGATAACTTTAAGTTGAATGAATTTCAGAAATTTTTAATTCTACAAATTTAACAATGCATGATCATAACATTTATACAAATATTTACGAACTACTTTATCATGTTTAAGATAATTTATATAAACTATACTTGCAATTTATATAAAATATTGGATAAGCATAGTAGATCTAATTTTAATATTTTAAATAATTTAATTTTTGTTTAAAAACAGAATTTTTACAAGGAAGAGAAAGAAAGAAAATACGTTAAAAATTTTCAGATCTTAATAAAGCTATTTCTTCAAATGGTTTCTTATTTTTGGATTTTTAAAACATAAAAAAATAAAATATAAAGGATATAAAGGTAATTTATACAAACATACTGATAAGGAAATAAATTATGATGTAGAAGAATTATTTAAAAGAAACATGAAAAATAAAATCCCGCCATCAAACTAAAATACACAGTTTAAAATTTATACTGAAAAGTATGACTAAACACAAAGTAAACCTCCCAAAAAGTAATAAAATATAAAAAATAATGTTTCACTAGAATTATTTAAACACTAATTAAAAAGCCTTCCACCTATACTCAAACTAAAATCTCAACTCACCTCCAACCAACACCAAAAATCCTCTATTTGAAACAAAACAACTCCCGAGAGAAAAATACGTCTCAACTCCACTCGACGTCTCCCATTCACAAAACTGAAGACGATTTCCGATCCCGCTCCAATTTATATGAATAAATAAGTCCGATACACACAGAGAGGAGGGAGCCGGGGAGAAGAGTATATATAGAGAGAGGCCTTGATCTTGAACTTGCGGAAGTGAGGAGGGAGTCCCGCTTATATACTAGGAGCGGCCCAAGCGTGAAATGAGCGGTGCATCTTCTTCCAGCGGGTTCACTTGGCGCTCTATTTGCCCCGATGCCGCCTGCCGCCAAGGTCGTGACATCCGACGGGGGAAAGTCCGGTGCAGGACAGACCCTTCTCTATATCTCTTTATTAGGGGGAATTATGGAATAGTTTCTGTGTTCTTTTGGTGGCAGTGAGTGAAACATGGGTGGAGACAGGACTGGAGTTAACTATTTATGTCCCGACTGGACTTGCCACTTCCCAATGTTCCGAATTCGTCCAATTTTCGTCATGTTAGGCCAAATTTAGTTTATACATATAGTTGCAGTTACTTGACATATTTTGGATGAGGATGAGGAAAATAATTTGGGCCATAAAGGGTTAAGCTTGTTATAGCCAAGAGCGATAGAGTTTGCAGTCCAAATAATTGTTAGTTAACTTCCTATTACGTAATCAGGTAAGAGAAAGACTCACTCTTAAAATGGCAGTTTCAAACTGAGTAAAATATATTCAAATATGCTTATGTCACGTAGTCAAACTGGCTCAGAATCAAATTTTCTCAAGTTTCAAACATGCATAAACTATTTTCTGAAAATATTAAGGCACTCAAAATTGATACATCATTTGCCAGTTTTTGAGTAGTTCCATGTTTCCGACTTAATGAATCGGCATTATCCTGCTGATACAATATCGGCTATCTTTATACGATGAACCCATAATTAAACGTTGTTACGACATGGCGAGTCGATTTGTAAGTTGAACTGTCACACCTTATAATGGAACACATTTACTTAGATATTAAAAATTTATAATTTCCAAACCTAAAATAAAAATAAATATTATTTTAGTGGTGACTATTTAATTGCTTGAAACTGAATATTTCAAAATTGAAATAATTGAATTGAAACAAAAAGTTTCATATCAATATGAAAACATCAATTTACTCAGATCTCATTTCTCCTTCGGTGCTATAAATCCAAATTACTGGGATACCCATTACCCAGCCTATGTAAGGAAAATAACCTGGATAGCTTTATGTGTGTGTTTCAAGTCCATGGAGAAGACTTAATTTTTTTTCTAAGAGGAAAAACAGGGGGTGATACTTTTTTCTTACGACCCAAAATCTATCTGTTTTTCTATTAATTTTATAAAAGGAGGTTTCGTAATCTAACGAAAATGTGTAGTCTGGATTCATGTTTAGTTTGAAACAAACTTGACTTTTTTGGCCAAAAATCAGTACAAACAAAAACATTGAATTTTGATAACTATTATTGAAAAAACATTGTATCTTCTAAAAGGAAAGGAAACTCTAAGTAAAAGGATGAGAAAATATTGTAGCACCGGGCGGCAAAACTATATATACGGGGTGAAGGGTCTGGGTGGGTGAGAGAAACTTTCACATTCCTGCTTCTAATTTAATCTAGATTTTAGATTCTTTCATTTTTTGTTGCTCTCTCAGTTTTCAAAATAATTCCCCACATATGGAAGGATTTTGGTTGACTGTTTATTCAGAATTTTAATTAGGAGAAGGTTGTCGCGAGCCTGCGCTTTAATGTTTGTCTAAAGAGGAAACACTCCAAAAATGGCCGAGTAAATCGAGAAGAGAAAGAGTGTAGTTTTGATTTAAGAGGAAAGATTAGTTTCAACGGGGTTTCATCTTATACTACTGCTTTCTGATGTAATAAAACAATTACTTTGAATGAAATTAAAATTTTAAGAACTAGGGAGCTACCGCCCCCTGCTCGCTATCGCTCGCCAACCCCCGTTTACTGCTTACGCAGACACTTTTGGACCGCTTCGCAATTCCTTACAAAACCCAGCTCCTGCACTTACTCACTTTATAAAACATTCTTAAAACAGGGGTAGTACTTCTCCGGGGTATTCCTTCGAAAATAGCGGCTATTTATTCAGTGGCGGAATTTTAACAGTTCCTGTATGATAACATGAATTGGCGGATCGCCTTATAATTCCAAGAAAATTAACAACAGAGCAATGTAAACATTCTTTTACTATTTCCCCAAGGTAATGTTTTTTTCACGGATCCATTAAGAAGCATTGAAACATCTCAGGAATAAATTTAACTTTCTTAAAACTTGTAATGATTTTTACTGATTGGCTGTGAAAAAATGTAGTAATTATCATAAACATCACGAAAATTTAGAATTTTATCTTCATGAGAACAAACGTTGAAGTTGTGTCAGTTTCATAGCAATGATGCAAAAGGATATAAAAAATAATATTTATTGTGAAAAATAAAGGCAAAAGTTCAAAATATCCGAAAGCGAGTTTTTTATACTTATTGTAAATATAGTAATGATTAGGTTGCCACAACGACAAAGATAAATATAAAAATATTAATTTATTATTTAAAAAATAAAAGATAAATTAATTATACATAATAAGTTTTAAATATGTAATTAAAACCGTTTAAAAAACAAAAATTTAAATATTGTTAAAAATAACTCAAAATATATTTTTTAAATTAGTGTTATAAATAGAAAGATGATTATTTAATCTATTTGAATATTAAAAAACCAGTGAAATATGTTTTCAATTGTTTTAAAATTCATAATTTCTTGCTTTATAACTGCAACCTTATAGGTAATCTAGAAAAATGGAAATATTTTAAAATTGAGATTTTTTTAGAAATTCTAAAGGCTTATTGCACATCCTCAAAAGAATCCGAACAGTTGGATACCAAATATGTGTTATATGGATCAGTAAATAAAAAGCCTTTCCCTGGAAACCGTTCACCAAAAACTTTCTTTTAGAATAGAGAGATTAATATAGTTATTAAAATATTTCGTATATATTTATAAAAGCTAAAAATAGAAATTAGTTGCTTTTTTCATGATTCTATATTTTATTTTCTCTTGAGTAATATAAAAGAAATTAAATAAAAATATTTATACATGTTTTAAAGTTACTGCATTAGAGATTTTCTTTCTAGAGGTGCTTCAGATTTTCATTCCATGAAAGTAAAAGTGGAATTTCACTTGAGGACGGCTATTATTCTGAAGATTTCTTCCAATTCTTTTTGCATCAAACTTGTATAAGAATTAATTTTTAAAAGTATTGAGTTTGTAAATTTAGCTTATAATGGGCTATTTATTTCTTTACAGATTAGTTTATGCAAATTTTGAAACAACTGCATATTGTTTTTAAGTTTAAAAAAACATTTCATCAATAACTAAACTTTTATTTGTGAAATATTGCTTTTACATTAAATTTTAAATTCATATCATGGAATGTTCTAACACAATAGGAATGAATAATTTATAATTATTACTTACTAAGATTGTCAACTAAAGATTAAATTTTAAATAAATGTATAAATAGCTAAGTAATTAATTTATTTTAAACTAAAGTTTATTTCACTTAATAAAACACATTTTTAAGTAAAAACAATCAAAACAATGTACTCCTATAAATACTAATGTAATAGGATAGAATCTCAACGAAATAAATATTTAAAATTGTGTTATGTGTATCACATTCCGTTTTGTTTCAAACCTTTCAATTTCCTTTCTTGTTGAATATCGTTACATTCATAAGTAAGAAGGTCTTATTTTAAATTAAAAGGAGAACACATCAAGTAAACACAGCAAGTATCAAGCAAAACAGATTATGTAATAAAAATTAATGCAAGTATATTTACTCACTACATAATTATTAAGTGCATTTACTTATTTGCATTTATCTGAAACTTAATAGTACAGTCAAATTAGGGTTTGAGGTAGACATTTAGAAATACAAGCAGAAACCCCCTGGGATGTGTTTAGGGGGATCTGAGGATGCCTCACCGGAAATCCCAAAAAATCCGGTGACGGGTTTTCCGCCATTTCGAAAAAGAAGTCGGCCATATTGGATTTTTCCATAGTTCATAAAAACAGCTATAACAGGCGAACTAATTGGTTTAAAATGTTCGTAATTGTTTCAAAATGCGTAATTCAGTGCGTTCTTTAAGTTTCATGAATCAATTGTGGGTTCTAACCCATAGATTTTTTAAAAATTAAGCTAGAATAGCAATTTTTTCGTAATTTTTTCAGTTGTAGTTTTTTCGTTTAATACTGTGACGTACCTATTATAAATATCAAGACCGAAACAACTGGAACTTGTTTAGGGGAGTCTTAGGCTATACCATACCAAATATCTAAGAAATCCCACCATTAGTTTTCCGCCATTTTGAAAAAAACGGTGTCCATACTGAATTTTCGATGTTTCTTAAAAACTGCTATAACAAGCGAACTTATTGGAATAAAATGATAATTTTTTTTAAAATGCGTGTCTAAGTGTACCTTTTTGAAATATCATGCTTTAAGTTAATATTCTTTAAGATTTTATTTTAAAAACTAGGAAAAATAGTAAATTTTCAGTCTTTTCCTGTTATAGTTTTTTTATTCTTATTATTGAAGAATATATTTTAAAAAAATGGGTATGATGCTTTATTTATGAATGAAAAAAATTATCATTTTATTCCAATAAGTTCGCTTGTTATAGCAGTTTTTAAGAAACATCGAAAATTCAGTATGGACACCGTTTTTTTCAAAATGGCGGAAAACTAATGGTGGGATTTCTTAGATATTTGGTATGGTATAGCCTAAGACTTTCCTAAACAAGTTCCAGTTGTTTCGGTCTTGATATTTATAATAGGTACGTCACAGTATTAAACGAAAGAACTACAACTGAAAAAATTACGAAAAAATTGCTATTCTAGCTTAATTTTTAAAAAATCTATGGTTTAGAACCCACAATTGATTCATGAAACTTAAAGAACGCACTGAATTACGCATTTTGAAACAATTACGAACATTTTAAACCAATTAATTCGCCTGTTATAGCTGTTTTTATGAACTATGGAAATATCCAATATGGTCGACTTCTTTTTCGAAATGGCGGAAAACCCGTCACCGGATTTTTTGGGATTTTCAGGTGAGGCATCCTCAGACCCCCCTAAACACATCCCAAGGGGTTTCTGCTTGTATTTCTAAATGTCTACCTCCGGCCCTTTTTTCGCCTAATTTGACTGTACTATAAGGGAAGTTTCATTGTTTTACTTTCATTATATTTTATATTTCATTTAATCAGCTAGTTAAAATTTTATAGTCATTAGTTTTATAATCAAGAGCTTTTAGTCAAAAAGATAACACTGCATTAACAAAAAAGGTTTACTCAGATGAGTAGAATTTTTAAAAAATCCCCGATTCACAGCACTTTTATCTTTTGTTTGAATGATTGAAATCTCTTAAATATTTTTTTTCTAATATATTTGAAATTGTTGAATAAAAGCATATTTCAATCATTATAATCTTAGAATTTCAATCCTATATTGGTTCTCTTAAAAGTTTAAAAAAGTTTCAATGAAATTTTACTTACTAAGTACATATGAAAGTTTGTTTCATACCGTTTGTTTAAGTATCTTCTGTAATCATGCAATCTGATGTATTAAAAACTTACTAATTTTATTTATTAAGTAATTAATAATTATATTAAAATTATTACTTAAAATTAAATTGATTAATTTTAAACTTAACTGACACTAGGGCATACTAATGAGAGTTTTATTACACTTCTACAGAGCAGAGTTAAAAAAAGTTCTTATTGTGTTCCTTTTTTAAAAGTAGTTTCTATTGTTAGACCATTTGATTGGGGGCGGGAAATGAGTTAAGGCCATTTGATATTTGGTTTATAACTGTTAATCTAATTTAAATTATTTGGTAATTTTATTCTGTTAGGTTAATGTTCATAATAATTAAATCTCAGTCAGAACCTGATAAACTGTTTTAAGGGTACAATGGAAGTTTTAAACCAGTTTTTTTTAAATTTAAATAGCTTTTTGAAGCTATTGCTCTGAAATTTATATCCTAATTAACAAAAAAAAATTTCAGAAAATCCATTGATAACTTTTTAATTTTTTTCAAAAAAGCTAAAATTCGTTGAGATAAGTTATTTAAAAATAAATACTAACATGAAATGTAATAATAATTATCTTGAAAAGTATCAAATATTTGTCTTAGAGCTGTTAGGGATCATTGACTAAACACTTGGGATAATTTCTTAACACTAATTATGGACAACATTTTTAGATATTCGTGTTCAGAATAATATCTTTGTTTAACAATAACACGCAATTATTAAAATTTTGTTTAACTAGTAAGCTTTCAATTTTTTAATGAATAGTAGGTATCATTTATTAACATGATGTAGTTCGATTGTTATGAGTAAAATTGCAGAGAATGATATTTCAAAATATCTTGTACAAAGGGTTAAACTCTTTTTAATTTATAAATTTAGATTTGTATTCTTGAAACATTCATATATTTCATTAACTTATTAAATTGAAAACTTCTAATTAAATCTAAACTTTCTATCTGACTTCTTCACCCAAGTTTAAACGCACCATAAAGTACTTATAAAATTTTTTATCAGAGTAAATACGAAGTAAAATTCCCTAACAACTTTGAATGTGTTGAAAAAGTTAGTTTCATGTTTGTAATCAAATAAAAGCATCACCCATATCTCACACCTTGTTAAATTCAAAAGTTGCCTACTACGAACGAGAAAAACCCAACTAAAACCCATTGTGAACTCGAAGCATTTAATCAACGATCGTTACTCCTCGTTCCCCCAAGGAGGTTAACTAGACGTGGTTTGTGTCGTCTCTCATTACTTGTTAACCATTGCAATCAACAGCCTCAAAGTCCCTCATTGTTGTTCAGTGATGAAGAACTTGTCGTTAACATAGGGATAGATTTGGTTGCCTGCTCAACGACCCGGATGATTCTTCGAGCGCTTTCACACGTAGTTAGGCACCCTGGCGATTGAAACGAATAGGGGTATGTCACAGGGGGTTTGAGAAATCGTGAGAGAAATGTCAGTCTATCGCTGTTATTGTATCTGAAGATTATTTTATAGTTCACTAGAGGACTCTTTAAACTGCTCGCTAACTCTCACCTATCCTCAGTTTTGTTTTGCTTCACTTTCAGAATTATGAATTTTTAGACATTCAGCATGAAAACTATCAAGAAATTTTTTCTGAAAAAATGTAATGGCATTCTCGTAGTTGTTGAAAGTATAATATGTTTTTAGTTAAAGCAATACATTTTTAAAATTTACATGTTTTGAAACACAATTTTATTTCTAGCAATTATTTTTCTTATTTTTGGAGTTAAACTTGATTAACCATTACGAGTTATAATAAGTAAGATACATTTAGTTTAAACAACTGCTTAAAAACAAGATTAAGGGCTAAAAATTTCCTATTTTTCAAAAATTTTATAATTTTTTTTAAATTAAATGGCAAGTTTACTAATATATTTATAGTTCATGGTTTTAAAAAGTTGTTATAAAATATCATATAACATCAAATCATATTTTTAAACTTATGATAGTTTTTACATTTCTCTTAATCAAGACAAATTTTTAATGTATTCTTTATACAATCATACAATTCTATATAAAATATATATTATGATACGTGAAATCCCGTTACAACGAATACCGATACAACGAAAAATCCCGTTATTACGAAAGTCCAGAGTGTCCCCAACCGTTTTTATTTGAATTAGCGATAGTACGGTTACCACGAAATTTCCGTTACAACGAAGAAATTTTATGGTCCTGTGAAGCTCGTTATAACGGGATTTTACTTATTTTTCTTAATTAATAATTTTGTGTTTTGAAATTTTCTTCTTGCATTTGGTATGTATTTTTAAAATTCTATCACAATTAAAGGTCACAATATAGTTTATGAATGTCACATAAAGCGTATTTTGAAGTTAATATATTTAAACTAATAACAACTTGCACGGAGTTTGAAGATAATAGAATTTATTGATGTTTTACTTCAAAAGATTATGAGGTTTCATAAAAACCATCCTAAAATGATTAATTTTTACCTTTGATCCTTACAAAGTATACACTCTTTTACTTTTCAAAATCCTTATATGTTATTACTTTAAAAATAAAATTTTTTTATTGCTCTTATTAGATAAACACCTAATTCATTTTTTATTTCCATTTATCATCTTGCATCCTGAATAAACCTAATGGTAAAAATTATAATTTTGTTTAATATGATTAAACAATTAAAATATTATAAAAAAGATTTTTTATTGTATCAGTGTTCATAGGATGCTTAAAAAATTAGATCAGACCTTAAAATACGAAATCATTAAATCAGTAAATTTGAGTAGAGATTAGACATTTTAAGGCTGCAATTTTCCTTGTATACTTACAGTAAAAAATTGTTGTTTCAGCATAAAAAACAGGATTGTTATTATCTATGTAACACTAGAAAATTACTTTAACCGTAGAACAATAAAATTTGTTTCTTAATTTTTAAATAATAATTATTTTCAATGAATTTAACTGTTTATTGGTAAAATATATATTTAAATATTTAAACATTCTTCTTAATTTGGATGTATCATAAAAATTATAGCCTAAAAAGTAAGGATAAATGTTATAACATTAGTGTTTTTGAATTAAAATCTAGTCTACACTCTCGTTATCATTCAAATTTAATCAGAAGGAGAAAACTTCTATGGAATTTTTAAGGTTTCATTGACTTTTGCGTATTTAAATAACCTTTACTGAAAATTACATCATGCAATAAAAATGAAAGAACTTATAAAAAAATTAATCTGCAAGTATCCCAGTATATCCTAATCCATCTTTATGTAACCTGAATAACTTAAAAAACTGCCAAAAACATTTTAACTGTTGGAAATCTGCATCTAAACTTCATTCATTGACTTTCGCGTATTTAAACAACCTTTAATAAGCATTACATAATGCAATAAAAATGAAGAAACTTATAAAAAAATTAATATGCGAGTATCCCAGTATATCCTAATCCAACTTTATGTAATCTGAATAACTTAAAAAAACTGGTGGAAACATTCTATACTTATAACTCTTGGAAATCTGCATCTAAACTTCTTGATCTTATGTCCCAGGGTGTTTTGATTCGCCTTTGGATTGTTTGCAGATGAAATGCAAATTTATCGCAAAACACGAATAGTAACAAGTCATGGATGAACAGTCCTTTCCCTTTCCAAGTGCTTTTCCTATTATTTTCGGCCTTTCAACCAAGTTTCATTTTTCACGATTACTTTTCCTATTGACAGACCACTTACATCAACATCAACTATCTGAATTCTGAGCTGCTTCAGTAGCAACAAGTAAAAAGTAGTTAAAAATCGCTTAAGTTGTTTAATGAAAGAATTCTCATAAACTACATCATTGTAGTAGTCTTTGAAAAATATACGCAAAATACGCATCCTTTAGAAAATTAAAATGAGGAATAAATAAGTAAAGCATTAATTTTTAATCGATATTTTTTTAATATGAAAGCTTTGGTATCAAATGCTATCACTTCAAGCACAGTAGTATCTTTAAAAACTTTAAAGTCCTGAATTTACATTTTCTAATTAAAAAAGTATTAATCATTTCCACATTATTTCAACATTAAGGGATCTTTGATGAACCATTAATTCAATATCTTAAAAGCTAATAAGACATAATAACAAGGAAATTTTCAATGAAAAATGTATTTCTATACAATTTTAATACCAATCTAAAAAGAAAGTTGATTTTTCACTTCTTAGATTCAAAAGTATTTTTAATTACCAAAATCAATATGTCCATTAAATATTTTTGATAACTTTAAAAAATAACTTTCTTAAGTTGGTAATTGATAAGATTAATTACTTTACTATTTATCTCCTGAAAACTAAAACGAAGAAAGACTTTAATTTTAGAAATTACTTATTACTATTAATTCTTTAATTGATTTAAAGTATCAAAATTAGTTATTGATTTAAAATACTAATTCATCTTTAAGTTAATAAGTTAATAGTAATTCGGTTAATAACAGAATAAATTCATGCTTATCAGAAAAGTTTCGATTCAAAACTAGAAATTTTGAAAAGTTGAGCAATTTTAATATAATATCAAACACAATCTAATAAACTTTTATTCATTTTAAAACTTTTTAGTTTACAATTAAACCGAAGAGGCTGAAACCACGGTTTCCTCACGAAACCGCCGGTCAGGTTACCGGTGAATACGGCCGTTAAGAAATTTACTGTATTCATAATTTCTTCATGCACTTCTATTCCAAAAAAAATCAAGATAATGTAAAGAAAAGGTTAACCAAACACCCTTTGTTTTCAGCAATTGTAGGTCCAAAACTTTCCTATCTTCTCGTTAATTAACAGCAATTAAGTATCGAAAGTTTCTCAAATTTAATTATTGCCACTAATACGAGTTATAATGAGTTTTGTGCTTTCCTCAATCTACCGTGAAGTCGACAGATTAGAGGTTTAACGCGTTCATCTGTTACAGCACGATCAAGACCAATGAGTTAATAAATAGTTTTTATGTACGGAAAAGCTTCGGTTCTTCACTCTTCGGTAAAAAGATTCATTTCTGAAGACTTTCGCGTGAGGTGTAAAGGGAATCTGTGTGGGAAATGTTCGGAGAATGTATGCAATCCATTTGCATGAAAGATCCATTATGATTACAGGTTTAAGGTAATCGTGTTATAGTGTTTGAACTTCACCTTTAAAAACTTAGGGTAATGGAAAACACTTATGCTAATTTAATAGGAACCATATGAAGTTGAAAACCTAATGTCATACATCGATTAAAGCCTAAATTTTTAAATAATAGGGAAACCTTTGACTTTAATGGTCACTTAGAACTTCGTTTATGAAATTATGAATCATACATTAGAACCGTTATGTTCTTCCTTTCAAGAATGTTTTCTTTCAGAAGTGAAAGCTTTCAAAGAGATTTTTAGATATAGGTAAATAATTTTTAAGAAAGTTAGTTACACTAAAAACTTTCATTAAGAAATTAAAAAGAATGTCAATGCACAAAAGTAACGTAAAAAGCAGCCAATTGAAACCTTTTACAAAAATAGTAGTTGGGTTTTATAACATGTTAATATTTTATAAAGTAATTAGATTTATTTATTGAGAATTAAATAAATCATATGAATTTAAGAAAAAAAACTTTCCCCTTTAAGCTACACGACTTAACATTTACTTCAAAACACCCCTTAAAACTATAAATCGCAAAATCCTTACTTAAGGATTTTTCACTTTATAATTACACAACTTTCAACCAACAAGGATTAATCACGACTTAACAGAGACCCTGACCTTTTCTAATAAACTAAAACACAGGTAAATGAAAGGAAGCATTTTCTACACTGATTTCAAAACCCTAGAAACACCTTTGATTGCTCCAAGAAATTTTTGACACGGTCTCCTCACTTCTCACAGAAAACTCATTGTTTGCACAAAAATGAATCTTTGTTCACTTTCCACCAGTGGCTCCGGTCCCGACTGCATCATAGGAAGAGACATACGTACTTCCTCGACATTGCAAAAGCATTGTTTCAAGAGGAGGCCTATAACCTCCACGTTTTGACAACTCCCGAGCTGTTATTGTTATTCCTAAGACAATATTCAATAGGAAAAGACTCAAGACCCCATGTGAGTTCAAGGGTGGGATTCCCTCCTGAAAAGGTCGCCGTGGATTGTAAAACAACGTATCGAACACTTTTCTCGAGATTTAAGTGACAGGTTTGAGGATGTTGATTGAACCGGACAACTGTTTTAATGAGTTTTTCCATAGTAATATTTCAATTGACAAGTTGATGCTTCGTGCGAAAAATGTAGAGGAAATATGAGCCTGGTAAATAATTTTATAAGTGCTTATAGCGATCGCTTTAAAAATTTCCATGGTAAGATAAAACGTCTCGTGTGTGGAAAGTGTTGTAACGTTTAACGAAAGACCTAGGATGGGAATTCCAACAGAAAGAACAAATATACAGGGTGGTCCTAAATTCGTAGTTCAAACTGGGTAGGGTAGGTAGAGGGGACCTAGACAAGCATATTTTGAAAAACTAGAGGGGCGCAGATGCACCGTTTAAGAGCTAAGACCTAATGTAGTGCGAGAGCGTTCCAAAAGGACGTTTTGCCAAGGCCCGTTTAACGAAAAAAAACATAATGAAATGAAAAAATTTATTGCATGAGGCACAGCAGTATCCGTACTACTTACACCATAAACTTGATAGAAATTGGACCACTTGCTAAACCGTGGGGTGAGTTTTAAAACGCGCAGTATTAATCTTTTAGCCAAAGAATGGAGTTCCCTTAATGGTATTTAGAAAAATTATGATCGGGGAAGGAATTTTCAATGATCATACATTGATCATTGAAACTGTATGATCATTGAAAATTCCTTCCCCGATCATCATTTTTCTAAATACCATTACACAAATATAAAGGAACTCCATTCTTTGGCTAAAAGATTAATATTGCATGTTTTAAAACTAACTCCACGGTTTAGCAAGTGGTCCAATTTCTATCAAATTTATGATGTAAGTAGAGTAAGGATACTGCTGTACCTCATGCAATAAATTTTTTCATTTCATTATGTTTTTTTTCGTTAAACGGGCTTTGGCAAAACGTCCTTTTGTAACGCTATCGCACTACATTAAGCTCTTTAACGGTGTAACTGCGACCCCCCTTTCTATACCAATTCTTGTTCGTCTTGATGTACTCTACCTACCCTACCCAGTTTGTACCACGAATTTAGGACCACCCTGTATACCGATTTCGTTATTAAAATTATGATTACATCCCTAATTACATTTTAATAGTGAAAATTCAGGAAATGAGTGTTTGAAACTTTGGCTTCAGTTCTTTATAACCATTGCTCTCGTTTTCGTTTAAGACTTTTGATAATTTCCTTCTGATTTAATTTGGCAGTCTTGATAATGTTCTATGATGCAATTCTGCGAATTGTTCAACAAATTTTCAAAACTTTAACAAATGGAATAAATGTACCCTTTAAAAGTTCTGTTTAGAAGGTATATTAAGAAAGTTGTTAAATTTTACATTTAGTTTCATTGACCCTACAGAGATTTTCGTACTCATAAAATCGAACGAAATATGGTTCCAACAGCATCCTATTTGTTAAGTTAATAATCACCGCAACAAATAATCCAAGACTCTTCCATTGAATTGGCATGTTAAACGGTCGTAAACAATTCGATCACATTCTGGACGACATATAATTAACTACTGATCGCATAAACGTTTGTTCCATTACGATAAGTTAATCCCTTACATCATAAACAATTGGGCAAAGCTCATCACAAGCCCTCCATACACCAGTTATTCCTTTGATGAATCGGTTGTCGGATGTACCCTCGTACATTACTAACAGAGTTCCACTCGTACAGTTATCCCCTCGCTAATCGCTTGCATTGTTTGGCCGGGGGTAGAGCCACCCCAGAGCGTCCTTGAACCATCCCTCAGGCCCTGCACCCAGTCACCCAAGCGAAGTATACCCAGAAATAAAGAAGCATTAATAAGATCAAGCGGGGGACGCTCTACGCTTGTTTTTACGATTCCCCAATTACCGATGATGCCTCGTCCGTGAGATTCCGAACTGGGAGATGAACTTTTACCGTTCGTTCTTTTAATTACGCGAGACGGATGATTTTTTTCTTTCTATCTCTCTCGTGTTACCTCGCAGTGGGTGACCTGAGTTCAGTTCAACAACGCGATGAGATGATTCGAGGTAACAAAAGGGAAATGGTTGTGATTGGATTGTCTGGGCGGGTAATTAAATTGTCATTTTTTGGGCGGGTATTGGTTTTTTAATGGGTTGTAATTATCGTCTGGTTTTGAATGGTTATGATCACGAGATTGATTTACCTGAAGAATGGTAAGATGGCATAGGAAGACCTCATATTCAATGACGGTCCGAGCAAACAAATCTATTGTACTACTCTCCTTTATTTGTTCCTGACATGCCATCAAAAATTACGGAAGTAGACTTTGAAGTAAATTTAATAATTATGTTTTCTTTTTAAAGAGTTAAATACGAAGACGTTAGTATAATACAGCCATGATGGGTTTGAACTGAAGTTCCAAAATCTGTTTAATAGTTAGTTATTGGATTAGTTATACTTTTTATGTTCAGTAAACACATTATATTAGTTTTGGAATTATAAAACTTGACGAAATGCAAAACCGTAGTTAATTTTTCAGCTATCTCAAAATATTTGAAACTACATTAGAACCCTTTTATATTGAAACTTAACTCTTCACTGACCCCTCCATAAAAAATCAACTCAACATTTACCATAATTGATTTCCTTAAAGATTCTGTGTTTGAAACTATCTTTAAAAAAACTTTAAAACTTGATTTAAATTGAAAGTAGAAAGACAAATACCTCATATAAATTATTGAATATTGCGTTAAGTGAAATGGAAAATATAAGGTTAACTTTAGGCTACTAAAATGGTCAAGGGTATATCCAGTTTAAGTTATGAGGTAAGATTAAAGAAGCTAAATATGTTCACTCTAGAGAAAAGAAGGATTAGAGGGGATTTGATTCAACTTTTTTAAATGGTAAAGCAAGGGGACACAGAGGGACTAGATTTCAATACGGGTAATAGAACAAGGGGTCATATTTTCAAATCGAATAAAGGAAAATTTAAGACGGATTGTAGAAAGCATTATTTTTTAATAGGGTAGTGGATAGATGGAATGCGTTGCCTGAAACAATTGTAAATTCAAGTGGGGTAAACGAGTTCAAGAGGAAAATTGACAGATACTGGGATTCCGGTAGTTTGGGTTAAAAAAACTGGACCAACCTTGCTGGGCTTACGCCTGTAGTTGGTCGACTTAATTTGTATATTTGTACTTGTATAACACAAAAGATTACAAATGAAAGTTATCTTTTTATTTTATACTAGCTGATATGCCCGGCCCTGCACGGGTTGAGAGTATAAATTTATTATTTTTAAGTTTTCCCAATTACATTTCTAATTTTGTATGATCAGCATTTATCAATTATTCCGGTATCCCAGGCGTCTTTTTCATATTCCGTTTTTCCCGGTAACTTTTCCTATCCCGGTGTTCCTAGTAATTTTTCTTATCCCGGTGTCCCCGGGTGGATTAAAATTACTTTAGTTCTCAAGCAATATAATTTTTGAATGATATCCACATTTACAACATGGAAAAAATATTATAAAAATTATTTAAAATTGCTTAGATCCCTTGATTAATCATATCTTCAGGAATTAACGTGTTCGGTGAAATTATTCAGTAATTATAAAGCTTATTCCATTTTGCAATTTAAGAAAAAAAAAAATTTTCTAGTTGAAAGGGAGTTTAGCTAAAATATTATCACCTTTTGATTTTACATCCTCGTTTCCATGGAGACTATTTTAACAACATGATAATCCATAAAGCTTTTTAAAATAGAAAAATTAGATAAAATCTCAAATAAAAATATGTTTAACTATACTTAAAACTTTTAAATTTAATTGAAATAGATTTTTAAATTATTAATAAAATTTTTAAATAGACTTTACCTAGTGTTTCAAATAAAAACTTGTTGTTTAGCATTACATTTTCTTTGTAACAATGGATTAAGCAGATCTCTTCTTGAGGAGAAATAAAGCTATTTCAGCAAAATGACCATAAAAAGGGTCAAAAGAGGGTCAAGGGGTCATTGAAAGTTTTCGAAACATAGCCTATGTTTTTTCTGGAGTTTTTTTACGTATGTATAACAAGTTTGGTGCAGATCGGAGGAAAATTGTGGATTTGTATAAAAGACAAACATATATATATACACACATTCAATTTTATTATATTAGATTAAAATAATCTTACACTTTATGTTTGTTATATTAGAGTTCTTTTCTTTTCAATAAATTCGTCACTTCTGTTACCTGTTTTGTATGGAACTTGAGCTAAAATAAAATTTAAGTTTAAGAACATTCGGATGTACAGTTTATTGATTGTAAACGAATTTGCTTCACTTTATTTTCCTAGAGATAGAGTGCATTTCAATTTGATTTCAAAGAATGTCGAGAAAGAAAAGAAAATATGATTCTGTTATATGTATTTTTTTTTCTAGAATGGAATCAATGTCAAAAAAAGACGCGACTTTTTTCATGGTAAATTTCTTTTAAATTCTCAAAAATATTTGATGATTGATTGGTATTGAAAAAATACATATGATAGTTTTGTGGCGTTCGGTGTCCCTTCAGTTGAAAATAACCGGATTTATTTTCTCCGTATTTCACTAAGCTTAGAAAACATCAGTTAAAAAGGAGTTCAGTCGGGGCACCGGTAAAATAGTTACAATAAACTTATTAGTCTTAGCAGTATTTTAAATCTTTAAGAAAAGAGACCACACAAATTTTTAGTAGGATCTTTAAAGCCTAGTTAAGAAATATCCTTTAATATAGCTTTATTAAATTTATTTATTATTTTTTAATTACTTACTCCCCCGTGCTATACATTGAGGTGCACCGGGAGCTTTTTGTTTGTTTAAATAAAAAAATATATATAGCTTTATTACAATAATTTAGTTTTGTTTATTTGGTGTTAATGTGACTGTGGGACTTCTAGAGAAAAGGTTTGATATAAGGTCACATAGTTTTAAAAGTTACAGCCAAAACAGTCATTTAGTTAGTTAATATGAGAAAAAATAAAGTTACACAGTGTTTATTACCGCATTTTCAAAAAGACAGTTATAAATACGAAGGGTTTTTTAAATTAAATTTTTTTATAAGTCCCTATCTAGACACAACTGAAGCAGTTTTTTCAATTTTTGAAAATTTTTCGAAGAAAGTTATTCTGTCCCTCCAAAGTAAGTTTCAAAAATTTAAGGTACATGGTACATGCCTACTTTGAAAACGTCAATTTCGACCAAAACTAGTAATTTTTGTTTTTGATTATATAATTTAGTACAAATTTTTAGCTTTCTAAAACTATCTTACTTTTGATTCTATAGCCACTAAAAAAAAGTTATAGCTAGTTAAAGAAAGAATGTCACATGCCGGTCATATGCAAAATGTCATTTCAAATGCGTTTTTCTCAGAACAGTTTTTTTTAATAAATTTAGTTACGGTAAACATGATTTCTCAAAATTTATTGCTTGTATTGTTATGAAATTTGGCATGAATGTTTTTGATAGTATTATCTAGGGAATGACCTATGGAAATCTTGTTAAGTTGATTCTAAGTGAGTGTAGGAGCTTGTTTATATGAAAGAAAGGAAAAAAACTGAAAATTTAATGTATTCCTAATTAAAAGGCTGTAACTTCTATACAAATTTTTATATCTAGAACTTCTTAGGTCATTCCCTAGATAATTGTCCTAAAATTATGTTACAGGTTAAAAAATCACTAGAAGTTAGCTAGATTTTAATTAAATTATGATGTTTATCGTAAACTTAAAAAATTATCAAATTTAAGCTATTTTTATTTAATTTTATGAATTACATTAATATTTTTTAACTTTTATATTTAAATAACTGTTTTCCATTATAAATGCATTAAAAAAAACTAGAAATATCAGTATACTTTATATTTTAAAAAAGTTCTCAAACGTAGGCACGTACCTTAAGCCATATGAGAATTGAACACGATTTATTGAAATCACCCTCTGGTAAAAGCATCCAGTAAGGGAAAGTGGTTTCAAATACCGATCAAACATTAGCGTCATTTTCTCCCAACAAACTCATTCTGAATAATGCAGTGAGTGGAAAGTCAAAAATTCTTCAACGTATCGCTTATCCGAAATGCTACATTTAGCGACGATAACAACCATCATTTAGTCGTCTTCAAATCGCCCATCATACAAACGATCTCAAGTTGTTTCGTTGGGAAATTGTTTCTGTCACGAACCCCTGTGCTACGCAATCCCCATTGATATGGAGTTATCAACCGACCTCATGAGCCATGAAGAGATAGGGGGTGTCACTAGTGATAGGCGACGTTTGAGTGCATGCTACTTACTGTGGGTTTACCATCGATGACAAAATATTTTGCTATAAATCTTAGCGAATTTAAAGATGTTCCGGGAGAGGATCTATGTATTTTTTAGTTGGGATTGATGGGTTGTAAATGTGACTTTTAGTAAATGTAAAAGAAGCACTTATGAGGTTAGTTCAATTGTAAAAGAATTTCAAGAAATATAGCTTTTTTAACTATGAAAAGGCCTATTTTACATCTTTGTCCCTCTTCAAAGGTTTATCTCTTTACAACAGTCATTGTCTTTTTCGGAGGACATGCCTGTGACATGTGACATCCAGTGCCATATTCAACAGGTTTCTGTCAATTATATCTTGAGTTTTTGGTCCTTTCTCGATATCTATTGTCAATTATTCAATGATTATTTCTACGAATAATCTCAAGTATGCTATTGAAAAAATTCAAAACAAATTTCTATGCTATATTTATTACAAATCTAATAATATTGAATATCCATCTAACGCTTTGGCCAGGCTGAATTTTAATTTGTGCTCTTTGGAATGCAATAGAACAATATCCATATTTAAATTTTTTTATAACCTATTTAATAACAAAATTGATTTTCCTGTTTTACTTCAGGAATTTAATTTTCATGTCCCCATATACAACTCACGTACTAAATTGGTATTTAAAGTTCCTCTATTTACGAAAAATTACTTAAAATATCAACCCATGGTAGAATTCATAAATTTTTTAAATACTTTACCAGAATGTGATTTATTTTTTCATAATTTCTCTTTTTTTAAATCCATTATTATTTCTAAATATCCTTAGTTCTATTTAAATGTTTGTCTTTTTATGTTGTATGTATTGTTGTAGGTATTGTATATATTGTCCTTTATACTGTAGTATATTGTCCTTTGTACTGTCATTTAATTGGATATTTTCTGTTTGACAGTTAAACAAATAAATAAATAAATTTCCTAAGAGGCAACAGACTACTGGATCTGGTCTAACTTAAACAGGCTTAAAAAATAAGAAACAACAACTTCTGAATCAATTAGAAACACAAGTTATTAGATAGTTTTCAAATAATCTGGAAGTATTCAGATGTCCAGACTTTTTAATACCTTGTGCTTGAAGAACAATATTTCACTTTAATTCATCTGATTTCTACACATAATTTGAAAATTATCTCCTTTTATTCGTAAAATTATCAGCATTAGAAGTTGGACACTTCAGTTTTTGCAGGTAATTTTCTTCGAATTCTAACTCCCTTTAGAACTATTAAACCAGGCATAGTAAAAACACATCACCTGAGCAAGTTAACTTTTGCTGTAAAAGCATAGTCTGGAACCACCCAAGAGTAAGTATAAAAATAACTTAATTCAATCAGATTCACTCCATCAGGTTCACACAAAACCCAAAGGTAATAACAAGCATTTCAGTCACTTCTGACCAACGAATGAACAAAAAAGCAAAAGTTTCTGTCTATCAACCAAACGCTAACAACCAACGCCTGTTTCAAAGAAACAAGTCCCAGCATTCAATAACAGAAACTGTTCAAAACAGTTTTGCACAAGAGGAACCTGACCTCGGAGCTTTGTTTGAGTAGGCCAGCCTGCATGCACACAATGGGGGCCGTGTTGGGCCTAATAAGCTGCCCGTTACATTCCTGGCGGAGCAATGAAGAATGGAGGGTGTAGCAGTTGGCTAACTAGCATAGGTCACTTGTTGGCGGAATTTATTGGATTTGCTGGCTTTGACCGCTAATGGAGGTAGCAGGAGAGGGTTGGGGAGACTTAATGTGGTCAACGAGAGGTGACTTTGTTCCGAGCTAAGAGATTGCTTGTTGTGGCCGGCTTCCGGAATCTATTAGTGTTGAATGGTTTTGTAAATCTGTGGCTCGTGTAAGAAACAGAGGGTCCTTTTGTTGCTCTCTGAGGTCAAGGCTAAAAGATAAAATGTCCGAATTTCGAAAGGACATTTGGAGGTAAAGCATAGTTTGTTAGTTAAAAAACACATATTTATTCTTTTTTTTAGGAAGGGTTGTTTTTTAAGGATGTGTTTCCTGCAGTTATTTACTGGAATCGAAATATACCTGAAGAGCGTGGTCTGGAAAATATAAGATTTCTCCCTCTCAACTTTTTATTTTTTCATTATCTCTGATTTAATACCTCCAATTCCTTCTATCCTTTTTTCTCTTCCTTCTTATTTACTCTTTATTTTCTTAAACTGACTCTTTCTCTCTTTTAATCTATCATTTTCTCTATTTTATTCAATTCTTTATTATTTTCTCTCCAATTTCCGTACCACAACTTCTCCTTTATTGTGTGCATTTATCTTTTTCTAGCACTCACTTATTAATCTAAATAGATGAAATTTTCAAAGAAATTACAAAGCAGAAATGTTTAAGTAATTTTTATCATTTTTAATATGTAACCCTTTTTCTATGTTAATTATTTGTAATTTATTTTGCATTAAAAATAAAATTTCGATTGATGCAAATCTTGATTGGCCCAAGCAGATTTATGGCCCGCGGTTTATTATGTGATTTTACTCGCGTCGTACTGTCAAAGTTGTTTAGGACTACTACTCTGATGAGTATTATAAACCTCGTGTTTGTATAGTTTGTTATAAAATTGTATTTTATAGAAATAGTTTAGAAGCCAAACCTAAATCAGCAAGAATAAGTCTTTTTTTTATTATAAGAAATTGTTGTTAATATTTCCTTTGCCATGACCGATAATAAATGCACTACATGCAAAGTTTGAATTTGTTATTATAGGCTTCAAATAATTTTTTATTCTTAATTCTTTGATTGATGTAAAATTCTCTGATTAGTATCACGATTAAGAGCAGCAGCATATAAAGGAAGAAAGAAGGTTGTGGGTTTCGACATACCAGTCAAAACTTGTGTATAGCTTCTAGCTAAAACCTTTTGTGCATAAAGAAAATCAACTTCACGATGCGTAGAAGCTGCCATTCTTCTGATTTTTATCTGAAGCAACCAGACCAGATTCTCATCTTAATGACAGCCAAGTTTATAGGATTCATTTAGAGATACAATCAGTTTACCACAATATTGTCTGAGCTCTCTTTTTATGCCAAAAGGTAGGGCTTCACAAATATGCGTATAAAAATATTTTTCCTTTAATAATTGGGATATGTAGGGATTGATTAATTTTCTAAAATAGGACGAAATCTGTTTTCGTTTGTCTTCCACGCAAATTCAGGAAAACTATATAAAACACTTTAAAATTTGGTTTCTCCAAACTCTGCTTAAACCTGACTTAAAACATTCAGTCCAGCCACAACGGGCGTAACTTTGAAAAGAAGTTCAAATCTATATAATGAATGAATCTGTGAATAACCATCACTCCCGAATCCCCACTCCCCCAAATTCAATCACTCCCCAAAGGGGAATAATCCTTTTTCACAACAATCGCCACAATATTATACACAAAAGTTTTTCTCATGGTGGTTGGACTTAAAAGTTCCCCTTTTCATTTTTAAAAATTGTGATAAACAACAATATAAAGGTCTGAAAAGGTAACATCAAATTGACCTTTAGAATACTGAACGATATGGCTGAATATTCATAAAGCTAAAAGGTCAAAAGAGTATTACTATTCAGTAAGTCTATTCAAAATTCCCTAGATCACACGATATATTTTCTTACACATCACTTCTTTCTGCTCAATCCCCTAAACGATTAACAAAGCAAATTTTGAGTTATTTGCTCTAAAGCTGTCGTCGATAACACGCTTAACCAGGCATGCCCCACTAGCGATTATCCCTCCAGATCTCCCCGCTACCCTCCCTGTCAATCAGTTCCTAATGACACGATCCCTTTGGGCAAACACTCACCCTCTTAATCACTCCAAATCAATCGAACTTCTAGTCTGTCATCTCGACCCCGCGAGAGCACGCTCTTTCTATTCTCCCAATGCATCACGTTTTCGTTCTCTGTCCGTACTCCGTAGTTAAATAGGTATATCGCCGGACAGTCTTTTGATGTCGGGACAAATCTTGATTGAGGTTAGTTACTGCTAGTTAGGGTTATATGACTGTCGTGTGGTGAGTGTATGCAAATAAGTCATTCTTGAAATTCAAATGGAAATAAATGTATGTAGTCTGGATAAAGTCGATAGGTTTATAGTTTTGGTGCCTTTGAAGTGATAAAAATGGTTTGTTCATAAACTAAATACAGGAACTTATTCAGCAATGTCCATTATATTTCTACTAGTTTGTCATTTTATGACTTATAAATTTCTTTCAGTTTTAAACAATGAGTGAAAATATTTGAAAAAATAAATACCTAGATTTTTCTGTATTAAAGAAATTCTTACAGTGTAAAGACTCATTCATATTTTTCACTTTTGATTTTCATTTGCGAGTCATCCTCAAAGTGAAAAGTGTTAATTGGTGTTTCACTCTTTACTCCTTCACTTTTCTATTTATGCAAAACTAGCGATTCACAGAAGTGATTCACTCAGGATAAACAGTTAAATTGAAACAGTGTGAATGAGCCTTAAACATAATCACAATGAGGGATGCCATCCATTACACTCTCACTCTCATGTAGGACTATTTTTTACTTTTTTCTGTTAAGTGATGTCAGCCAGAGAACTCATTAGTAAAATCAAATGATATATATCGCCTCTTGTAAAGCTTTCCTCGTGTGGGAAAATACTTAAAAATAGCGAAAAGAAACTATCGCTTTAATGTACCCACAAAGGTTTCACTGAATCCTAGGATAACCACTGATCTTTAAGATAAAGAAACGTCCGTGAGAAAGAGAAAAGCGCTATTTCATTCCTAAAACTGTTAACCACTCCCCCACTCCTTTTTCAGTTAACTACCAAAAAAAGGGTGAACAAACTATCACAAAGTTTCCAACCTCCGTTTCAAATGTATCATTCCAAACACTTTCATCCCCCGATAAGAATCATGGCCCTTCCTAATGTTCGAACCTCCGAAAAAGATGCTTCACCGATCGCGAAGAATCCACACCGTGGGAGCACCCTCAGAAATGTGCCTCACTTTCTTAGCGGTTAATTCTTTCTCAGCCGCCACTTAATGTTCCCTTCGTTTTGTTTCTCCATATCCCGAGATGCATATCTTCTCCTCCGTACAAACAAGACCCAATACACACACATTCGTTCGTCTTTCTTCCGTATTCGACCTTAACGACCATCGTTTAAGAAGGTGCCATGTGTGGGCGAAGAGAGTGTTCGGCTTATTTGCGAGTTTTACGATTTTCGGTTCTGATGGAGTAATCCTCGATTTACGGTGAGAGCGCCGGCTCTTTTTAAAGCAAATTTTATGGCCCTTTTGGTTATCAATAGGAAACAAATGGTCTGTGTATTGTCTTGAAGAAGAGTGGGGGAGGTTTTCCTAGATTGTTTATGCTGGGAGATTTCGAAGGGGGGTGGAGGATGAACGTTCTCTGGAGAATCGTGCGCGTCGAACGTGATGTGTCTTTGAAAATGCCTCTCTCAACAAGTTGGAGATAAACTTTACAGTGCATGTCAGTGATTAAAGTCATTTTAGAAGTGATTTAGTGGGACTACTATGCATCGGAACGGTGTTCTGGAAAATATTTGAGAATTGCTTATATCCCCTATTTTATCTTCCTCTTCTCTCCCACCGTTTTGTTCTCTTTTACTCTGTCCTTTTCTTTCCTTCTCTCATTTTTTACCTTTTTCTCACTTTATTTCAATCTACTGTATCATTCCCTTCTTTTTCACTATTGTTCTCCAAATCTCCATCTCTATCTGTTTTTCTCACTCTGATCTCTATGCCCCTCTCTTCATCATATTTTTCACACACCCTTCTTTCTTATCACAATATACTATTCTATTTTTATTTTATCCTTCTGAAATAAGATGTAAGGGAGTTTAAAGAAAACCTATATTCATGAATACTTGAAAACAAACAAATCGTTGAAAAAAAACATAACGAATATTTTCACCCATTGGCGTCGTCGACTCCTGAACATTGGGGGGGACGCTTCAAGGATTTAGGATCTCCTCCAAAATGTTTACACAAACTACTGGTTAATTACCCTAAAAAGTAATAGGTTTCGCCCTCGTTTAACCATTTTAAGGTGGTTCTGAATCAACTAATTAACTTCTGTCCCAATGTTTTATAAACCGTTTGAACGTTTCACTGAACAAATTTTAGAAATTTGACCTTTTAAATACAGGTTTAAACTCATTTTAAGTGCTATACTATTACATTTTCAAAATCAAATTTTCTATGCCTTAACCAGTGCTGAAGCTGTATTTTTTAGGGGTCTCATTAAATTGATATTTTTTAGCTAGAAACTGAATTTTTTGTTGGGATAATACTTTCCCATTCTCTCACTTGCTTCAACCTACTCTACTCTAGATGGAAGGACTGCACCACTGGACGGGAGTACTTCAGTATCCAAAGCTCCCCAAATGACCCAAAGATCTTTAAGAATATGCCCCGTTCTGTGGCATCGTTCGCAGCACGGGCGCGCATGGGTCATATAGTCACCAGAAAATATCTACATAGATTTTGTTTGGTGGCCAGCCCTCTTTGTGAGAAGTGCGGCTTGGGAGAGGAAACTTTGGAGCACATACCTACTCCTATTGTGCACTTCTCCCTTGCCCGCTAGAGCGTCCTTGTCCTCTAGACTGGCTGGCGAGTCCATAAAGGACATCCTTAGGGATAGTCGCTGGTGGCCATTGGCCTTCAGAGTATATGAGGGACATCAAGTCATCGAGGCAAAAGCCTCGGACGCTTGAATTAAGAAGTAAGAAGTTCAACCTACTCTATATGAAATCGTGTTCTAAAGATGAGAGGTCCGTCCCCCTCTTGTATACGCCTCTTAAATTAGGTGCCATTGGTATATTGGCACCATTCTTTATGATCAAAAGTTGGAGAAACACATATTCAGTAAATTTTCAGTCGCCACCAAAAGTTACAGTTTTTTAAACTATGTTCCCAATTATTGGGGGGACGCGTCCCCCCCGGCGGCGACGCCCGTGTTTTCACCATCTGAATTAAATATGAGTATTTATATTATTTCTTTTTGTTCTATTCACGTAAAGCATAGAACAATTTTGATGCATCAAAGAAATTAGTATCAATGCAATGTGAGTTATAATGAGCAATCATGACTTGGGTGTTGTTGTTCTTTTTTAATTTAGACGTATTGATCGACTAAAGTAAAAATATTAATTAGTTAATATAGAAAAATTTTCAAAATTCGTTCTACTAATTCATTAATATAATGTTGTTCAATTTGGTAACTTTTAAAAACAATTCATAGTTTTAAAGATACATAACTTATAAATTCCAATCAAAGATGTAGTATTGTTTTCTATATTTTAAAAGAAAATTTCTGTGCTTGGGGTACTCTAAATTCTACGACCATTCTTTTTTTGAGATGAAGATTTACTTAGATTGATGCACAATCTAAAACAGAAAAATATTCCAGTACTATGCCCTAAATATTTGGTCACTGGGTCCACAGCATAATTTCCCATCATAAAAGATGAACTCAAGATAATTCCATCCTCGGATAAACTTTATTATTTGGGAAAAACGATGGGGCCCACCAGGCATTCTTATGGTCCTAATAGAACTTTTATCGCGATAAATTCTGCAATTCACCCACAAAGACGGTCCACTCTCCCACCTTAATGGCTCAAACGAATGACCCTGCACCACGGTCCACCGGACATCATCTGCGCAAAGGACCCCACGATTCAATCATAATCATAGAGTGAGAAAGAAATAGAGAGCGCGTTAAACCTCATTTCCCGTTGGTTGAAGTGACTGTGCAAACCAGATCCTATTCTTAAGAACTAGTGAAAGATTATATTCAGGGCCGTATTTAAATATCGGTATTTTATGGTTTTGAATACTTATCTTATACTTCAAGTATGATGTCCTGTAAATAGTACAAGTGATGGGGTAATTTGAATATTGACTTTAAAAAAATGTTAGATACAAAAATGCGCGATCTCCAACTTGTTTTTCCCTGTTCAATCACTAAATAAACAACTTCTTTCCATAAATAATGGTGTAAACGTATCTTACGTAGATGCTTAAACTCAATTAAGAAGGGTTTGTTTCAGAAGAACTTGGAGTAAAAAATATGTCCTGAAAATTATTTTCAAATGATTTTCTAAAACACTTTAAAAAACGTTATATTTTTAAGACCATGTATTTTTACTTAATTAAGCGAAACGTGTTCAACAAACTAACATTTAATCACACAATTTAGGACAAGAGGAAATAAGAAATTTATAGAAGGACACGATGCAATCGATAACATATTTACTAATTTCAAAATGAAATTAGTTCGCATTTGGATATCATATACGAGCTTTTCTCTGCTCTCTTTTCTCTTTCTTTTTACTCTTACCTTCTCTTTTCGTGTTTCTAGTTAATTAGTAGGGCTCGACCGATGCATCGGTTTGGCCGATGCATCGGCGCCGATTGTTTGAAAAAATAGCCATCGGCTTAGACATCGGCGGCCGATGTTGACTTGCGAAAAAATCGGCCCATCGGCCCAAAAAAACATCTAAAAGCCGATGTTTGGCCGATGTTTTCCCAGAAAACAGAATAACATCAATCAATTGGCGAAAAGACGAAAACAAGCGTCATTCTGCTCCATCTTGCTCCTAATTGAAGACCTCTGGGGAAGAATGGTTTTTGTCCATTTGAGCTCAGCTTTAGTATAGGTTGTCAGTCGCCGTGTTTGACCACAGCTTAAACTTTTGGCCCGACGCCAAACTTGTTAACTCGTGTCGCGGCAGCCAATGAAATAATCGGAACCCTTTTTTCGTTATAAAAGAAAAACTAATCATGGTAGAAGTACATAAATATTACACACATATACCATTATTTTTTACAAAAAGATTGTCGTTTCGTCTTTTAAAAAATTTGAATTAGTTTTAGAATTATTAAGATTCTAAGTTTCAATTTTTCCCCTTTAGGCCAGTGTGCCGGGCCTGAAGTTAAAGCTGTGGTCAAACATGGCTACCGTCAACCTATACTTTAAGATGTGTTGAAATGGACAAAAACCATTCTTCCCAAGAGGTCTTCAATTTAGTTCTAAGTTGAACATCCGCCCATATTAGCGTCATTTAGGGGAACAGGGGGGTGATTGCCCCGATCAAGGCAACTATTTCTATGTGAAAAATAGTTATAAGACTCAATTTTTTAAGATCGAGAAAGAGCATCGGGTATAACCCAAAAAGTATCAATGAGTTAAAACACTACTTTTGAGGGAAACAAAATAATTTCGGGAGGTGAACCCCCAAACTACACCTTCTGAAGCTTTTAACGCCTGATTCACAGTGTTTTCTCTTTGATAATTCTGTCACTTACCAGAAGCGGTTCCATTTGGGTGTTCCCAAAGTGTTTTAAACGGAGATAAAACACTAGTTTTGATGGAAATTTTCAATACATTTTCTGGAGGAGGATCCCTAGCCCCCTTTAAAACTTTGACGTTTTGAAAGATTTTTCCCCTTAGAAATTCAACTCAAAATGAGCAGAAACCTTTTTAAAGAAGGAAAATTTAAAAAAATTTTGGGGGAGAACCCATAAACCCCTCTGTAAAAATTTAGTCGGAATACAGTGTTTTCTTTTGAAATGTCTGTCGCTTATAAGAAGCTTTTCCCTTTATGTGTCCCCTAAAGAGTTTTAAAAGGAATAATCACTAAGAAATAAAACACTTCTTCTTCAAAAATGTTATTGGGGAAGGATCTCCACCCCCTTGAAACTATGACGGGTTACCTTATGAAATTTTGTGGTTTACAGGGAACTTCTTTTAATTTTAAGATGTGACCAAAGAGACTCAAAATAAGCTTCAGAAGGCAAATTTTAAAAAACTTTAAGGGGGTACAATCCAGACGCCCCCCTGGAGCTCACGTTCTTAAATATTAACAATATAATTTAATATTATTCAAATACTAAGTTATCTAAAATGTAACCTATAATTATACTCGTTAGGGGGTATCTTAAAATTGACGTTTAGTCAACATCCCTCCATAAAAAATGGTGACGGCGCGGCGTGCCCTATTTTTACTTAAAAAATCTTACCCGTCAGAACCCGAAACTGAAATAACGCCCCTGCACGGCTGTCTGTGGAAAAGTGGACATTTTCCAGGTAGACATGCCTTTTAGGCCAAAAGCGATCCTATTGATTTCCACAATTTTAGTCCTTATAATGAATGAACCGGACATTTTTTATATCAAGCATATTAAATAATGCCAGCTCTTCAGGGGCGTACCCAGAGGGGCGGATTTGGGGATATGCCCCCCTCGAAATCCAGAAAATTTCCTTTTTTGTCTATAAAAATGAACTAAATTTATACCATACCCCACAAAATTCCAATCTCCCTAGGCACCAAAACAGTATCCAAGATAAGGTTAGTGGTTTTACCTTCCCCCGAAGTTTTGACAACAATTTTATAATATTTTTTCCCAGTAAATTTCTGCGAGTTTTTTCTGAGAGCGCATTTCCCGTCCCTGAATTTTAATTTGGGGAAGTATTGTATTGTAATTATAATCTTATCTCTTTAGGGGGTAATTTATTTATGTTTTTCAATATTCTAACATCCAAGGAGAACAGCTCCTTGTAAAAATAAACGTCAGAATTTTGAAGGGAGCTAGATGTTTTGAACTAAAATTGTTTTTAAATTTTCTTGTTTTAAGCTAGGGTTTTATCTCATTTTGAAACATTTTTGGGGAACCCCCAAAGCAAACCTTTATAATTGGCAGAATTTTCAAGAAAAGAAAAATGTGAAACAGACGTCAAAATTTTGTAGGGGGTTTATCCCTCAAAAGTAGTGTTTAACTTATTAAAGGCCCTTTGATCCCCCTATCCGAAGAGGATTGCTCCTTGTGAGTTAAAAAATTTTCAAGGTAAAAAAAAATTGTACACAAATTAATGCAAAAAAAATTTGGGGGGGGGTGGGAGGTTTTGAACTTCTATCTCCCCCCTCTTGGATACAGCAATGTCAGTAGCAAACATGTATTTTCATTTCTGGCCCTAAGATAGATTTTAATGCTTTTCTATAAAAATAATTCCGAATGGTTTGCATTTTTTACCATCGGCCTTAAGCATCGGCCATCGGCATCGGCAATCGGCCAAAAAATTACCATCGGCCATCGGCCTGCCGATGGAAATTTTCAAACAATCGGCATCGGCCCATCGGCCAAAAAAATGCCATCGGTCGAGCCCTATTAATTAGTATTACTTTTTCAACAGATTTATTTCGATTGAATCCAAGGTGGAAAGTTGTTCGTTCTCTTATTCAATCGAAAGCGATTTTTCCACTGACTCAGTCAGATATCCTTTCGTCTACTCTACTTTAACAAGAACTTCCCATGTAACGGATTTCTTTTTGTCAATCTTCACCTTTTCCACACAGGATTTCGATCCATGAGCACTCTAGGCAGTACAACACCTCACAATGATCGCAACCAGAGATACATTCATTCGCACACAGCGATGTTCCATCAACTCGTCCTTGCAAAGGCTGACCTGCTTTCTTGCGACGAAGAGCCAACTTCTCGGGAAAAAAGTGCCCGAAAAAAAGAAAGACGTGACCGCTGGGTCTCAACGCACGCGTGGACTCTCGTGTTTTTTATTTCACACTGACAGGGGGTGGGGGAGAAGTAGCGGCTTTTGTGTCAACCCGAAGCACGCAGGTGCTTTTGTTGGGGTTTAATGACGGATGAAAGGTGTGAAAACTCCCTTTTCTGATTATGTGGATGTGGAGTTCACGCGGACGGAGATATGGCTGTTTTGAAAGGAAAATAAGACGAGGAGAGCTTGAACTTGAGTTTTCTTCTTTTTTGTGTGGGAAGAAGTGGAAGTTGTTTTTTGGTAGTTTGGGGATAATTAGAAAGGGAGGGAGGAAATTAAGGATTAAATCAAGAGAAATATATGCCTAGAAAGAAGAATAAAAATATAGGAAAGAGTAGAAAGAGAAGAAAAATCTAGGAAATAGTAGGAAGAGAAGAAAAATATAGGAAAGAGTAGGAAGAGAAGAAAAATCTAGAGAGACAGCGAATATTGTGTGGAGAAATATAAAAACAGTCCGAATAATCTAGGGGCATAAATACTAATAAATTGAAATATAATATTGAGTGGAGATCTATTTAAAGAGAAAGAAATATCTAAAAAGAGGAAGAAAAATTCAAAGAGAAAGGGATTAGGAAAGAGCAAGATAATCTAGAGAGGAAAACTAAATCTAAGAAAGAAAGATCCAGAGAGAGAGAGAGAGGAAATTATATCCAGAGAGAAATATAAAAAATGGAAAGAATTTCATAAGGAAGATATCTAAAGAGAGAAAATAACTAGAAAAAGGGATCACAAGAGAAGAAAATGTAATTCAATTAAACTACAATATAAAAAACATGAATTTCAAAGTAAAATGGGCAAATGTTTTAAGAACACTTTTTGTCTGTTGAAAGCACAATCTTTAACTAAAAAATGGGACGAAAAACAACAAAATACAAAAATACATGAACTCCCCCAAATCAAGAGATGAATATTTTTGATTTTCCAAGACAAAATTGCTAAAAACTTTATTAAAATTTCCAAAAAGAGCAAAATTCTTATATAAACTGTTCGTTTAGAAAGTTTAGGTGTTTCAAAATAGTTTGTCATGACTGAAAGCGAACAAAAAATAAATTCATGACGAGAACTATTCTACTCACGCGTATCTTACAAACAGATAAAATATTCATTAACTTTCGATTAATAAACCTCATTGAGCCAAACCATATTATCTAACTTACACTAAAAACAATAACCACATCTTCCTAAACTACCTGTTAATTACACCATAACCAAATCACAGCAAGCCTGAAAACAATACAGTTCCACAGAATTGAATCTGATAGGGAGACACTTTCCTCTGTTCTTTTGTTTTCAGATGTGGAAAAGTTCTCAACACTAGTAGCATCCGACCGGAAGTAATGACCTATTATCACTTTTCTCAAAACAATTAAACTCTGATCAACCAAAATCCATTAAACAGGTGCTTCTGAGCGAACAATTAGTTTCTGCTGAGAGTCATCGATTACCATTGTTTTGAGAGCATGGTGAGACATGACGTCCGGACGCAAATGAGTAGCTTACTTTGTACAAGAAATCATTACCATTGTTTTTGAAGCTCGTTTTCGTTCTCACTTGCTCATTTAATACTCATTTAAATTTCTGTTTAAAATATCTCCTTAACCATGATTGATGGATTTAAAGTCTGTATGAAAATCTGTGAAATAAATAAATAAAAGTTTTTTGAGGGTATTAATAGTTAAGAATTCTAAGGTTAAGGTATCGCGTTTTTATAAATACCAAAATTAGTATAAAAAACTAACTGTGGTTCGACAGTGTTTGATAGCTCAAAGTATTCTATACATGTGTCTTAAAGAAAAAGCTTCACACTCCAATATCTCTCGTAAACAAAAACCAAATAGTGTTCGAGAAATACACAAAATAAAACTAATCTAAATACAATAATGATGATTCAATTCAATAAGTCCATGCTAAATATCGGATATTTTAAAGATTTTTCTCTCATTTGCACGTTTCGAATATCTCTATTTTCAATTTAATTTTGTAATAATTTGTGAATATTATGCAAAATAATAATCAGGCTATAACATTATTCATTATTAAGTTGATGTCTAAATTCGATTCAATAGTTCGGCCTTTGATGTAGTTGCGGCAGTAGACCCTTTTGTGTTTTGTTAGTAGTTCAGTTTTGATTCTTGTCATGTTTTGATGATTTGTCAATTTTTATGATTACTGTTTGTTCTTTGGTGAGTTGACTGTTTTTTGTGGTGGTCTAATCGTTTCTAGTCCTTTTTAATGTTGTTTCGTTTTTTTGGGTTCTTCGGGTCACGGCAGTTTTTGAACTTCGGTTCTACTGCTACAGAAAAGGCCCCGGTCAACTCGGCTGGGGGTGACCCCTGAAGAAGTCCTCAGTCGGGTTGACCATTAAAAGTTTAAAAAATCCAGGTTTTGAGTTTTGAATTTTAATCTTAGTTTATATCTTTATGCAAAATAAAATTTTTATGTGAAAATTCTAATATTTCAATTTGATGTTCCAAAAGCTTTTGATGTTATGTAAAGAGAAGGAAACCTAAAAGGCATCCATTTGACAGAAATTTGATTACTTTTTTAAAAAAGGATGATTTTGATTAAATGCCTCGTGATAAAAAATTATTCGTAAGATCAATAGCTTTAGTAGATATTTTTTACTAAAAGGGTTAAATATTTCATACAGAAGAGTAATAGAAGTTTAAGTCAGAATATTCGGGATAAATAGTTAAAATTTGAAATCGCTTAAAATAACTGAAATATTTTTAATTAAATAGTTCCAATATTTAATAGCTGTTTCCAACGACTTAGATGTTTAAAATAAAGGAATTTTCAATTTATATTTTATCTTTCAAAAATTTTTGAAGATTAAGATACTCAAATGACTTGACTATGTTAATCAATGACAATGACTTTTAAAGAGTGATGTGCTCTTAAAAAGGAAATATTCCTTTAGAAGTCCATAAATTCTCAAAACACCCACGCATAAAATATAATGAAATTTTCAATTAAGTATTAAATTATTTGAAATGTTTATTGAAGTGTAGGAGACTTCAAATGACATGTCAATCAAACACAAAGATTTTTTAAGAGTGATGTGCTCACATAAAATTGTATGAAAGTCCATAAATTCTCAAACGTCCACACCATTCTGCCATTAAACACACTGTGTTAAAGGACAGGGCCATTAATATTAAAAGAATAGTTAAAACACTCCAAAAAGGATTCTGCAGTCTATTTCTGCTGTCATGTCACGCCCGGTAGCATGTCAAACCCCGAAAACTCTTGCACTTAACCAACAAAGCCCTCTTTCGCAACCCTTAAAAAGCTTTTTAGAAAACTAACGACCCGACTGAACAAGTCCAACCTCCCTATTAAGAACCCCTGTGAGAAGAGTCGTCCACATTCCCTACATTCCCCCATAAAATCTAATCTGATCATTACAAGGACCATAGAGGAGGAGGAACTAGAGCACGCCTCTGTCGAAATCCTGCGTGGCTAAAATATTAGGAAGTGGCGAAAAAGAAAACTTGAGCGTGGAAAGTCGATGAAGATTCTCTTCGTGGGAGGGAATGAGAGAGGAAGAAACGATTAAAAAGGGTAGAGGAAAGGGTAAATGGAATGAGGAAGGGTAGAGGAAAGATAAAGTTGCGGAATAGTAAGAAGAAAGGGAAAAGAGAAGATTGGGATACTATTAAGAAAAAGAAAGATTAGGAGAAAGGAAGAAATCTATATTGCAAGTTTGCAAAAAATCGTTTCTCAATCTATATTATACTATAATTAAGTAGAGGGATAATACTCTTATTTCCAGGAGGAAAAGCAGCAGCGTTTTTTCAAGTAATACCAGTTTTTCAATTTTTATTTGCCAAAAGATATATTTTCAACCAGATTCGGGAGTCAACGGGAAATTATAGACTGCTTCCGTGCTCATTTTGTGGAAAACGTGAACATTTCGACCTAAACTCAATACAGATCAATCTAAAATGATTGACTTTTGGTAAAAATTAAAGAAAAAAAATTGTTTCTTTTTTCTGAAAGGATTGGTCCCACAGAGTTGCAAAAATCCTAAATAACGGACCAGTATCAGTTAGATACGTAATAAACAATCACACTTTAAAAAGCAATACCAAACGCCTAAGAGGCAGTTTTGCCAAATACGGCTCAGGTCGACATAATAATGCCCCTTCAACAGAGAAAAAAAAGGGATCGATGATGCGCAGCCTATTTTTCCTCCCTCTACGATTAAGAGAGATATCTTCCCCCATAAACCACGCGAAGGCAGCCGAGCGGCGATCCCTGTCCGTGGCTGACCGCACAAATCAAAGCCCGCTCCTCACATCCGAAAATAACGGCTGGGAATCTCTTCTTTCCGTGGTTCCTTCTAGAAGGGTTCTCGAGTGACCTGGTCACCGACACCTGAACTCGGTTGGAAATTCATTGGGCAGCAGATGTTTCCGCACCGGTGACGCCTCTCACCCGTTTTTTAAAGGAATTTTCGAGTCGAGAATTCTTATAATTCTTTTTTTGCAATTCACACAGTGATATAGTTGGGTCGGAACACTCCGGAAATACCACCCTCTTTTTCTCTCTTTATTTTGTTAATTATTTCTCTTTTTTTTCTATCTTCCATTCACTCCCTCATTTTCTCTATTTCTTTATTTCAGAGTAAAATTCACAGATCTTAAAAAGAAATCAAGGATGATAGTATGGAGGTAAACCCTAGTTGCCCCTATATGAATGCTATTCTTTATTAGAGTTTCTTTCTCCTCTTCCCATTTTACATCTTCTTTCTCTTGCTATTATTTGTTTCTCCTCTATTCTCCCTCCTTCTTTCTTCACTATCTTCCAGTCTCCTTTTTTCTCTTTAGTCCCTCACTCCTCTTATTTTTCCTTTTCTTTTAGTCTATAAGTCCCTAATTCGTCTGATTCATTCTCCTCTTTCTCGTCTCAAAGTTCATCGGAAGAAAGGTGATTAATGAGGGAGGGCTAGAAAAATTCGACATAACTAAAAACTCTCCAGCTATCTAATGTTAACCAATGTCTTCCACCTAGAAAAACTAAATAAAAGGTTTATAGAAAACATTATTGTTTCAAACAAACAAATCGTTTTATTTTCGCAATCATCTAAGAGAGTTTTTTCTATGGCTCATTACATTTCATTTCAAAAAGAAAATTAGTCACAACATTATCACCAACCTCGGCCAAAGTATTATTTTATAATAGAAAAACATTTGTGTTTCTCAGTTAAGTTCTCGAAAGGGGGGAAACAACAAGCTCACATTATCAATCCTTCCGAGCAGAGGTAATCTGAATAACTGGTCTCAGACTAACCACTCAAGAGTGAATCAATTTACCTCAGTGCAGCAGGTAATTATCCGGAAACCCACTAACGATACAATCCTCAGGTTCAGAAGCATGTCCATTGTTTAACAACACCTCAATTGAATTCAACCTGACAGAGCAACAACACAACAGAAAATAATAACAGAATAAAGGAATCGCCTCAAATCAACCGTTCACAAACATTATCCCCTTCCTTTCAGAATTGTCTCCATCCCAACAACTTTCGCCCTCCTTGTGGATTTGTGCAATGGTCGACATCGACTTTAAAATAAAGTAAGTTCATTGGGGGAGAGGAAGTGCAACAGCGACCTGACACATCGCTTCCGTCAGTTGAAATTATCCCAGAAATTGCAGTAATGAGTCTTTCGATGGATGAGAGTGGCTTTCACACGTTGCCCTTGCTTTCCATCAGTCGGTGCGAAGGTTTTTCATAGATTACTCTATTAGGGATTGTGTTGGAAAGACCCAGCCATTGAGCATCTCACTAGGAGACAATGGATCAGGGGTTTCCAACTGGTTATTTTGTGCGGCCCGTGAAGCTCCCTGAAAACATACCAAAAGTAGCTTCAGAACACTTTTTAGCACACTAAAATTCAAAAAAATTTAGGGGGAACCCCCGAATCCCCTATTTACCTCTTTAAAGTTTAAGGGGGTCCGGGACACAATTTTCTAAAAACTTTACTAATTAACTTAGAATTTTGAAATTTTTTATACTGATCAACCATCTAACAACTAAGCAAAATCACATCAGAAAAGTATTCAAAAAGTTTTTAAAAAATTAAAAATTGAAATTTCATTAAAAAAGTGGGGTCATTTAAAATTGATACAACTCAAAATATTATTGATAAATTTTCAAATTTTTTTCACTTAATCAAACAGAAACATATTATCTGTAACTTGGTCAAGGCATTTTAAGAAATATTAATTTTTTGAAAAAATATGAACAATTAAGTAAAAAATTCTTGAGATTTTTATGCAACTTTTTTTAAAAAATTCATATTTTAAAAAGTATATAAAATTTTTTAAATTTCCCTTGACCAAATTAAAGTAAAGTGTTTAAAAAGTATGTATTAGTATTTCAAATTTCAACTCTTTACCTTGAACGGTTCTTGACTTATATCAATTTAAAGATGAGAAACAGTGAAAAAACACATCATAGAGAAAACCGGATTTGATTGTTGAAAATATGATGCTTGATATACCAAAGCAGCCGGCAACAAATTATATTAACTCCAGTTCTATTTATGATAGAAACATAGTTCAAGCATCATTTTAAGCAGAAAAAACAGGGTTCCTTTTTGAAAGCAAAAAACTTTTTTTGAAAATCTCACGATTTTTGTGTCCCAGACCCCCTTAAGAGAGGAATATTGTATACCCTGAAATTCCCCTGAACGAAGCAATGGGTTATGAAGGCTCAGGTCAACCTTTATCACTGGTAGGGGCAAAATCGCAAATTGGAGTACCACAGTTTAAAATGCACTCATTCCTTATAATTTTCAAGTATCATTGATTTGGGTGGAAAAAAAGAGTGATATAAAGGCGGGTGAAAAGAAAATATATAATGCTATGAATTAAATAATAAAAAATTAAAAATGTCGAAAATTTTATACATTTATTTTGTAAATTAAATTGAAATGAAGTCAACTCTCGTTTTCCAGAACACCTTATTTTGCATGTGACCCAGGTTCAAAAATGTTTTTCTGATAACAAATAAACAATTTTGCAACTTCTTAAAAATATAAGAGCAATCGAGAAATAAATTCAATAAAACTTCACTCAGCAACGAAAATTTATAATCCTATCAAATTGAACCAAAGTGAAAAAACGATAAAGACAAGACAAAACTCGTTTATTAAACGGAAACAATTGAAATCTCTTTTAAAAACCACAGCCGCACGCTTGACCTGCCATATCCGAGCGAATTACATTCGATTAAACAGTCCACAGGTGTTGACTTAAGAAATTAAAGTTCCTCTTCCCAGTAAGGCTGCTTCTCCGTTTGTTTCCCGTTAAGCACCAGTCTGTTCTCGGAGAAAACTCGTTGCCATTCAGAATGGCAAAAAAATAATAATTTCCGTCAAATATAGAAAGCGGAGGAATTCCATTCTTTGGGCATTTCGTGAGGTTTCTCTGCGTGAAATGGTGCCTTGTGACACGATATGGTCAATACGCGATCGAGATGTGATTTCCGGTTCAGGTCAAATAAATGAACGCATCGCTGTAAGTGAAAAAAAATCGGAAAAGGAAAATCGAATAATTAGTTAGGTCGATTTAAGAATAGATTGTTTTCGTGGTAGAGCAATATCAAGTTGATAGAAATTTGCTCTGAGTGAAAAAGATGGGGTATAAATTAGTGATGGGCAGGTATCGATACCAAATACTTAAGTACTCGATACCTATAGGTATCGAGTGTATTCGATACCCACAAAAGTATCGATACTTTATTGACATATTTCGTTTTAAATTTTTCAATGAAGTAATCTTTATAATACCTACTGCAGATCAAACGCAGCCTGTTTCCGTTTTCATTTTGCAACGCTCAAACCCAAGTCGTTATCATCCGCGAGAGAAATTTGACGCGGCTAGGTTTTTCCCCCGCCAAATCCTTCGCCTCTATCCACCTCCAGGCCCGCTACGGGGCTTTTTGATGGATCGCTTTCAGTTTTTTGAATATTAGTCTGATTATGGATAGGCCCTAAAAAAATTGTCCCTTCAGGTTCATTTCCCGACATTGAAAAAAAGTACTCGATACCTAAAAGTACTCGATACCTATAAGTATTCGATACCTATAAGTATTCGATACCAAAGTATTCGATACCTAAAATTATCGATTTTGCCCATCACTAGCATAAATACTATTTGATTTCCTGGTACTTTCTCTTTTTTTCCCTTTTTGTCACTCATATTATGAATGAGAGTAAGGGGCCTCCAATTCACTTTTTATGGAATCATTAATAAATGGTTTTGTGAACAGTAATGGATTTCCTTTGTCATTTATATCGATTTTCTCTTGATATAGGTATTGTTTTTCTCGTAATGAGAAAAAAACAGCTTCTTTCGAAATATCAAAGTTGGTTGTTTTATGTAATTAATTTTATACACCAGAAAGTTTATGTTAGTTTCATTGCAATTTCCAAGGGTCACTTCAAAAAGATAATCTTGATAAATAATCATTTATTTTTTTCATCTAAACCTAAAGGATCATATTAATCGACCCACCCCTCCTATCCACCTTATGACTAATTGCAAAAAAAAAAAACTAAGAACTTAAAAATATATATTCTCTTAAAACATTAATCTTGTTTTCTTACTTATTTTATAAAACACAAATAATACATAAAATATAAATAAATTTTAATGAAATAGGTTATTGAAGATGCATACAACGCAATCTTCAATTTTATTCAATCATTTTCTACTATCGAAATTAAACTTATTATTGATTTGAAGGCAATTATATTCCGGTTTTTCTATTTTTAAAAAAGTTTTTATAAAGTTTTTTTAAAAACAATGTTAGGATTAATTGTGAGGTTATATTTGTTTTAAAAACTTAAAACATGTTGAAAGAAAAATATATTTCCAGCAAACTAAATCTGTAATTCATAAGAAAACAGTAAATTACACAATCAAGGGCATTTTAAAAGAATCTAGAAAGCATCAATTTAAAAAATAAACATATTATCACACGTCATTAAGAACCTAACTAACTCCAACCTTCGTAACATTCTCACTTTGAGAAAGGAAAACACGATTCGAACAAAAAACCCAACCATCTACGAAAACATGTTTGTTGTTCTTCCCGAACGCGTATCAATCAGCAGCTCTGCAGAAGCACGGTCACAGCTAGCTGAGACAAAAGAACGAAGCGTTCTAATTGTTTCGAGTGACCGCTCGCGGCCAGAGATTCGAAGCAACTGTGCGTGCGCGAAAGAATGAGAGGGAGGCGCAAGAAGAGAAGTTCAGCAACAACAAAACGGAGAAACAGCCAATGTGCCCGACTGACCATTGGGCGGAGAAGGTATTTTTAAGATTTAGAGCCGATTGCTTTTGAAAGTGACTGCTACTCAATCAAGGTGGATTGAAATAGCTTGTCGCGGAAGTGTAGCTGGGGTTATTATGCTGACGTGAAGTATGAAAAGCGGAGATGAGTTCGTTGTTTAATTTAAGCGTGTGTTTGAGGCGCATGCTACCGGAAAATGCAATTCTGACTCGTATAATCATTCATGATTTAGGGATGAAGGGTGCTCTTTTTTAGAGAACAAAGGAGAACTTGATTTGTAGATTGTAATTACTTTTATTCATAGTTTGAAGCAGGGGGGACTCAAGGGGGGCACTATGGGAAGTGTTCCCTCTTAGGGCCGAAAAAGAAAGGTAAGGAGAAGGAGAGAAAAAAGGCGTATAAAAAATGTAGATTCTGAAAGACCCAAAACATTTTCAGTCATTTAAAAACGTAATTTTTCTTAACCCTTTTTTTCTCTTCCTTTTCCCCTCTTGGACCCTTTCTTATCCCCCAAATGGTCACTTTCTCAGATTGTTCAAACTTTTTCGTTCATCAAACGTCTGTGTTGTTCAAAAAGGAGTTATTTTGGGTCAAAAATACCTGCAATTTTGTGGGGGAATTTCCTCAGACCCTACGATCATCGTCTAAAAAAATCTACACTCTTAAAAAGACAATTACACTGGGCTACTACATCTTACAATATGTGTTCTTTTTTAAATGAATTTAGTATAAATAAATGCATGATATAAAAACTTGATGATAATAGGGAAACTTTGGATTAAAAACTACTTCTCTCAGGAGCTAGTAGTCTAGAATTAATCTTAATTATATTGAGGAATCTTAGGTTCGTACTATTTTGAATGAGTTTCATTTTGTTTAAATTTTAAGAATTGATGTGTAATTATCTATTCTTACCCTTGAAGTATTATTAAGTGACTTTAGCTTTAAAAAATAAATTTTGGAATTAATTTTAATTTTTTAGAGAGCATTATGCGTGAGCAAAAATTTGTTTACTCGAATGTAGTTTGAAGTCATAGAGAGGCACACATTTAAAACATCTCCCCTCTTAAGAACAACTCTATTTACACGTGAATTCGTTTATTAATATCGTAGGTCAAAATTGAAATTAATGTGTTTTAAGTTTAAAAAAAAACAGAACAAATCATGGCAGACAGTCTCATCACCGCCGAATTTCTGGAGAAGTAAACAAGCTAGAGATGGAAAGATCTAAATCTCGAATTCTCACATATATCTCATTATTTCACGCGTGAACGTGCTTCCCTCGTGCCTTAAGCAGAGTAAATTGCTTTTATGCGTGATTTCCAAACTAGGCGACAGGGTGAGGAAGGTGGTCAAAAGGATGAGAAAGTTCATCGTGGAGGGAATTTCCTTATCGCCTTAGATATCTGTTTCGGATTTCAATGCTTTCCTTCCATTATTCTGGGGGTTATTGATTGTAGACAACTCCTCTCTCGTTATTGTGTACACACAAACAAAACAATGGGCAAAGTAACGGAAAGGGAAGTGTTTCGGATAAGAAAGGTAATGCCGTTTCTTGCTTGTTTTTGAGATGATTTGGAGTATTTTCAGCGTGAAATTGAAATATATCCTTGAAAAGTTCAATTCAACATGGGTTCTTTTGGTCTTTCTTTAAATTTTGAGACTGGGAAACGTATCATTGTATTAGCGAAGAAATGTTAGGTTAGGTAGAGGGGAAATAGTTAGAATACTTTTGACATTCTCCCACCAATGGCAAAAAAAATTTTAGTCGATTTCATTGTATCGAAACAAATAAGGTTAAATTAAAACTAATAATTTTCTAAACAAATTAGAGGATTTTTGTAGAGATAGCACTGGTGTTTTTATCTGTCTATAGTTAATTGTATAGCGTTTTGTCAAGTCGAAATTGGTAAAATTTAAAATTTGATTAAGTACATTTATTTAAAAAATGCATATACTGCATAACTTGCTTTGAAAAAATTTTTAACACCCATTTTTAAAACATTCAATCACGAATATAATTCACGCATTATAAAATGATGTCAGTAAAAATAAAAAAAGATCCTAATTTGAAGGTAATTTTAGCATTATTTTTGTCTCTTTCATAAAACCTTCCCTAATAACTAGATATTTTACTAGTCTATTACATAGGCCAAGAAGAAATTTTTTAAGGAACTGACACACCTGTCGATACAAGATTCCAAATCTCAAGACTTTGAAATCACCTTATCTCAGGTAATTAGTCTGGAAGGAAGGACCTATTTAAAAGAAATACTGACAGCATCTAGCAATTATGATTAAATTTGTATGAAAAACTTCCTTCTTCACGCCTCCACAATATTCCAACTTCTAAAAGAAATCGATTGTAGTTATTACTTTACTAATCACAGTTTTTACCTAAATTGCTCTCTTTCATCACGTACTCTTCTACGGAGCCAATTAGAATAAACACAAGTGGAGGAGGGCACAAGCACATTACAAGCAAAACTATACAAATCAAACGACGCAATTGTGTTCTTTTGCATGTCAGAAGTCGTAAACTTTTTTTACGAAAAAATTGTCGCGTTTATGACCGTGATAATTTTATAGCTGTTTTTATTGCGTATTCGTTTGAAGCAAATCATTCTGGAGACTTTAGCTTTAGAATTTTAAATGTTCATAACGTGCTAAACCTTATGTTTACTTCCATTAAAACTATAATTACTTCGACAACTAAGGATTTGTTGCTCATCCCCATATCTTTCACTAATACATTATTGGTTGCAAAATTTTAATGGGACATATTAAATATCAAGTGATAAAGTTCATAATTTTTACAGCAAAATTTTCTCTAAACTGAAACATGAATTAATTGAAGGATGTTTAGTAAAAGAAACATCTATTAAGAAAAACAATTGTTCCCATTAGCGATCATACTTTAAAAACAGTTTTGAAATACGCAATGAAAGATAGTTTGATATAAATTTACACAAACCTTAAAATCTACCTGATTAAATTATTTAACTGGTCCAAATTTATTCCTTGAATCTTGAAAGAATCTATTAGTAGATATATTTAGGTATAAAAGGAATTTAAATAATATAATTAAATTACTTATTGAAACTAAATATTATTAGCACAGTCTATAAAACCATGTGATGTGGTCTTCAACTTCATTCACCATCGAATTTTGTTTTGATCAAAGCGGTATTTTAAAAAGCTTGTTTCCCCAGGACTTTTTTTCAAACGATATTGGACTTTTCGGAGCAAATTAAAAATTACAGGAAAAAAATTTTTTCGGAAAAAAACTGTTAAAATGTGAGAAAAAATGCACTATATACTAAATAATATTTAGCGAAATATATCTTATTCATAAATAAATTTTTATTCATTTTATTCATAGTTTTTTAAAATATTTTAGCTGTATTTTTAAACTAACTCGCTTATCTTTTTCACCAGTTTATTATATGGATTTAGAGAGAGTACTATTATTTAGGTATCAAGTGTAGACTTTTTTTAAAAGTTTTCAAAAGTTTTATGTTTACTTCCATTAAAACTATAATTACTTCGACAGCTAAGGATTTGTTGCTCATCCCCATATCTTTCACTAATACATTATTGGTTGTAAAATTTTAATGTGACATATTAAATATCAAGTGATAAAATTCATAATTTTTACAGCAAAATTTTCTCTAAACTGAAACATGAATTAATTGAAGGATGTTTAGTAAAAGAAACATCTATTAAGAAAAACAATTGTTCCCATCAGCGATCATACTTTAAAAACAGTTTTGAAATACGCAATGAAAGATAGTTTGATATAAATTTACACAAACCTTAAAATCTACCTGATTAAATTATTTAACTGGTCCAAATTTATTCCTTGAATCTTCAAAGAATCTATTAGTAGATATATTTAGGTATAAAAGGAATTTAAATAATATAATTAAATTACTTATTGAAACTAAATATTATTAGCACAGTCTATAAAACCATGTGATGTGGTCTTCAACTTCATTCACCATCGAATTTTGTTTTGATCAAAGCGGTATTTTAAAAAGCTTGTTTCCCCAGGACTTTTTTTCAAACGATATTGGACTTTTCGGAGCAAATTAAAAATTACAGGAAAAAATTTTTTTCGGAAAAAAAACTGTTAAAATGTGAGAAAAAATGCACTATATACTAAATAATATTTAGCGAAATATATCTTATTCATAAATAAATTTTTATTCATTTTATTCATAGTTTTTTAAAATATTTTAGCTGTATTTTTAAACTAACTCGCTTATCTTTTTCACCAGTTTATTATATGGATTTAGAGAGAGTACTATTATTTAGGTATCAAGTGTAGACTTTTTTTAAAAGTTTTCAAAAGTTTTATGTTTACTTCCATTAAAACTATAATTACTTCGACAGCTAAGGATTTGTTGCTCATCCCCATATCTTTCACTAATACATTATTGGTTGTAAAATTTTAATGTGACATATTAAATATCAAGTGATAAAATTCATAATTTTTACAGCAAAATTTTCTCTAAACTGAAACATGAATTAATTGAAGGATGTTTAGTAAAAGAAACATCTATTAAGAAAAACAATTGTTCCCATCAGCGATCATACGAGGGTTGTTTTTTAATTAACTTCCGTTTTTCTGCTGAAAAGAAAGTATTAGGAATTTCAAAATAATTTTGGTACAGGTAGTTAGATACATCTTTCAGGTTCAATTTGCCACTTTACTGAATAAAATCGGACATTTTTTCTATTTTTTATCGATTTTACAAGCGCGCTCCTCGAACTATTTTCCCGCCAACCCATAGAGAATTTCGGCTTTTTTTCTCCCCTCGCTCCGTCCGCGATCACCTGCCCTATGTTAATGTCTGGTCGCGGACGGAGCGAGCGGAGAAAAAACGCGAAATTCTCTATGGGTTGGCGGGAAAATAGTTCGAGGAGCGCGCTTGTAAAATCGATAAAAAATAGAAAAAATGTCCGATTTTATTCAGTAAAGTGGCAAATTGAACCTGAAAGATGTATCTAACTACCTGTACCAAAATTATTTTGAAATTTCCAATACTTTCTTTTCAGCAGAAAAACGGAAGTTAATTAAAAAACAACCCTCGTACTTTAAAAACAGTTTTGAAATACGCAATGAAAGATAGTTTGATATAAATTTACACAAACCTTAAAATCTACCTGATTAAATTATTTAACTGGTCCAAATTTATTCCTTGAATCTTCAAAGAATCTATTAGTAGATATATTTAGGTATAAAAGGAATTTAAATAATATAATTAAATTACTTATTGAAACTAAATATTATTAGCACAGTCTATAAAACCATGTGATGTGGTCTTCAACTTCATTCACCATCGAATTTTGTTTTGATCAAAGCGGTATTTTAAAAAGCTTGTTTCCCCAGGACTTTTTTTCAAACGATATTGGACTTTTCGGAGCAAATTAAAAATTACAGGAAAAAATTTTTTTCGGAAAAAAATTGTTAAAATGTGAGAAAAAATGCACTATATACTAAATAATATTTAGCGAAATATATCTTATTCATAAATAAATTTTTATTCATTTTATTCATAGTTTTTTAAAATATTTTAGCTGTATTTTTAAACTAACTCGCTTATCTTTTTCACCAGTTTATTATATGGATTTAGAGAGAGTACTATTATTTAGGTATCAAGTGTAGACTTTTTTTAAAAGTTTTCAAAAGTTTTATGTTTACTTCCATTAAAACTATAATTACTTCGACAGCTAAGGATTTGTTGCTCATCCCCATATCTTTCACTAATACATTATTGGTTGTAAAATTTTAATGTGACATATTAAATATCAAGTGATAAAATTCATAATTTTTACAGCAAAATTTTCTCTAAACTGAAACATGAATTAATTGAAGGATGTTTAGTAAAAGAAACATCTATTAAGAAAAACAATTGTTCCCATCAGCGATCATACTTTAAAAACAGTTTTGAAATACGCAATGAAAGATAGTTTGATATAAATTTACACAAACCTTAAAATCTACCTGATTAAATTATTTAACTGGTCCAAATTTATTCCTTGAATCTTCAAAGAATCTATTAGTAGATATATTTAGGTATAAAAGGAATTTAAATAATATAATTAAATTACTTATTGAAACTAAATATTATTAGCACAGTCTATAAAACCATGTGATGTGGTCTTCAACTTCATTCACCATCGAATTTTGTTTTGATCAAAGCGGTATTTTAAAAAGCTTGTTTCCCCAGGACTTTTTTTCAAACGATATTGGACTTTTCGGAGCAAATTAAAAATTACAGGAAAAAATTTTTTTCGGAAAAAAAACTGTTAAAATGTGAGAAAAAATGCACTATATACTAAATAATATTTAGCGAAATATATCTTATTCATAAATAAATTTTTATTCATTTTATTCATAGTTTTTTAAAATAGTTTAGCTGTATTTTTAAACTAACTCGCTTATCTTTTTCACCAGTTTATTATATGGATTTAGAGAGAGTACTATTATTTAGGTATCAAGTGTAGACTTTTTAAAAAGTTTTCAAGAAAACTCACTTAAATACTAGATTATTTTTACTATTCCATTGAATAAAAATGGATAGGTGCCCCACCTATGGTTGACGCGGTTGAGTTTCCGGAGTTTCCACACTCTGAAGCTTTGGGTGGCGTTTGGGCGGTGTTTCTACTATTAATCTATTTCTATAGAGAATTGGTTAGTCACGAATTCACGACATAAAGGCTAATCAACCTCTTCTTTTGTTGCCTAAAGTGTATTCTATTTGATTTTACCATAAAAATAAATTGCTTTGGGTGTAACGTGGTGTTTCATTCCACACTAACTGTAGGTAGTACTTCTTATCCTAGGTATTCTTATGTTGAGGTTTGAAAATGCTTTTGGAAAATATATTTTGTTTCTATATTCAAAATATTTTGCATCAATTGTTTTCTCTTCATATTCTTTAATTATAAGAATCTGCGTGAAACATGGATATCATAATTTCAAATATACAGTTAAATGAGGTAATAACAGAGATAGAAATAACTTTTTTAAGTTTAAAATAAATTATCACATTTATGTGGACATTTTTTAATTTAAAGCCATCAAACGTGGCTATAAAATCCCGTAAGAATGATGCAAGACGTGACTTCCAAGTAGATAGATTTACATTTAATTTGAATGATTTTTAAATATTCGGATCAGTTTATACCAGTGGTTCCCAACAGGTGGTCCGTGAGGCCTTCAGAGGTGGTCCGTGAGAAGATTTTTAAATAGCTTATCCAAAAGATGTATGAAAATTTGAAAAAACAGTTTTCCTAATCATTCCAGAAAATAGTAAAAACACTACATATACAAAAACATAAGTAAAAAATCATACGTCTCATAAATAAAAAAAATTATGTTCTCTTTCTCTCCTATGAATCATTTGTTCATTTCTATTATTTTGCACAGTTTTATTCAACAGTAGTTTATTACAGAGTAGAAACGGATATGTGATGTGGAAAAGTACTTCATCAGATTAATTAAAGCTGAGAGGCGTCGGGGAGGGGCTAATAAAGAATCGAATGATCGGACTTATACTTGGTTTGATACGAAGAGAAGCCTAGAAGTGTTGAAAGACACTTCAAACTGGGATGCTATGGTCAGACAGAGGGTCTTCGAGAAATCGTGGTATGAAAAAAAGAGGAAATTTCTGAGATACACGTGAAATAGGTTTGTTCGAAGATATGAGAAAAATTTATTGCCAAAAATGCGAAAGTTTTTGAACACATAAATTAGTTTCTATTTTAATCGCTCCTTTGAAATAATTATTGACTTTTGACGCGGTTTCTTTCGGGAGAACAATCAGCCTCACCCTCACCCACCTCACCTATAGAATTTCCTCTGCCACAACTCACAGTCAGTGCATGCAGTGGCGGATCTACGGGGGGGGGGCTTTCGGGCTGAAGCCCCCCCAAAACGTCTAATATTTTACTAAGTTTGCCAAAACGCAAAAAATCTATATCCGAAATTCGGATAAGGCGTACCAAAATCAGTTGAAAAAGTGGGGTTTTTGACTTAAATTTCCAAAAATTTTCTGGGGGAGGACCACCAGACCCCCTTTTAGTGGTTTGTGAAGGATAATTCACTACCTTTTCCGTATTACCATTAACAAGAAGATTCAATTGGATTATGAAAATTCTTATCCCCCCCCAAAACCAAATCCTGGATCCGCCACTGAGTGCATGCCCAGTTTGCTTTTTGTGATCAACACAATTCCTGGTTATCTCATTCGTCCTACAGTTTTATTGAAAACTAAGTACTTTCTTTCAAATTTAAATCTACTAATAATATATTACCTTATTTGTTGGTTATGAAGAAGAAAAATAACTATTTTATACTGTTGTTTTTTTTAAACCTGTAACTTTTTTTGTAGGTGTGAACCCTTCTAGGGTTAATAGATAAAAAGGCCTAATAAAAATGGTTAAATGGTCTCTTAAAAGGTATATTTTTAAATAATTATATATAAAATTAATGTAATGTTTATTGAAAAAAGTCAAAATTTTAGACCCTCCATGAGGAATGAATGCACTGAAAAAGAACTTAGAATTTTGAAGATACAGTTAGGGATAGAGATGGTCCGCGGAGGTTCAAATTTAAGTGAAGTGGTCCGCAGACATATTTGAGTTGGGAACCACTGGTTTATACACTAGTAGAACCTTATTAGAACGATACCTCATAGGATCAGCAATATACGGTGGTTTAACAAAGGGATGCTAACGAATTCGAGGACTAACGAATAAAATTAGTTCTGTGATAAAACAATCAGGACTTTTTACCGGTCGTTATAACGCTGGGGTCGTTATATCGGGGGTCGTTGTGGATATACTTGTGAACTTTTGGATTCAAATTTAACATTATTGTTATTTCATCACGTTATCTCTATTCAACCACATCATACAAAACAACTAAACTGAACTATTTTTAAAAATTCATAGAATTATTTTTGCGTGAATGGTTTTCTAAGTTTTCATATGGTCTCAACTAAATCAACAAGTAGATAGTTTTAACTCCTCATGGTTTACCTTTTGACTAACAATATTTTTGAACAAAAAAAAAGTATCAACTCATTTATTTTGTTCTTTAAACTTTCGAGACTTTTTTCTTCTTGAAGTCATTAAACACTTAATGAGGCTCTTAACTTACTTGGACCGTCCTCGTCAATCTTTCCTTACGAAAAAAAGAAAATTACAACAACAGCCATCCTCGTAAAACATGATCATCCTAATCCTGAAACAAACTCAAAACACATCTTGTTTCGGATTAGCCTGACACTGCCTCAAAAAAACCCCGGCTATTCTTGTCTCATAATTTTACAACCGGAAAAAGAGGATAACCCCTCCAATTCCACAACAACCGTTAAATTTTACGATTTCCCACAGCCACATTCGACCTGGTTCCCTCCTGAAGCACCGACTTTGGCTTGACCACGGAAATACAACCTCAACAGATCATCCACACTCATAAGAGATGTTCTTGAAAAGTTTTTTTAGGGATGTTCTAAGTGTAAAGTTATTATTTATTTTTTTTTTCATCATTGATGTCTTGCAATGTTTGCTTCTTCTGGGTTGATGGACCATGGTCAGGATGGCGTGTTTGGCGATGAGACCTCGCTAATCCGGCGAGATTATTGGCTTCGGGCAGGGTCTTATAAAGTGGGGCTTATAGTAAGTAATAACGGGCACACGCTGAGGGGGGATTTCCTTCCAGGTCGAGGTGAGAGAAGGAGGTGTTAGACGATGCCTGGAGGGGTTCATCGAACCTGCGCGCGTAGTGGTCACGCCTCGTCGGCCACCCTCTTCTCTGGTACAAGAAGGGTTGTCCTGTTTACACCATCGTAGAGTCAGAATGAGTAGAGAGCTTATTAATTAATAAAACTCTCTTTAAAATAAACACATACCATAGCCCAATCAGCAACTTAATAGACACAAATGAGCATATGCTACTTTTTTGTAAAAAATATACCAAATAAAGATTTAAACTATTCAAAACCATCAATTACTCTCCAAAAAACTCCCTTGAACTGATGGATATGAACAAAAAGAACATAAAACTCAAAACTAAAGCTATCATATCGTTCTTAAAAAGTACAGAAAACTGAGTTCCAAAAGTAGGCTCCTTACTCTGGAATAATGGAGTAAAGAAGAAAAAAGGAAAAAGACGAAGCGACTGTAAATAGTCAGCAAATGTCTTGATCCAATCAACAAGAACAAATGGAGATCTCTAATACCTAGTGTTTTCGCTAATGTTTTTTTTACTTCTTACCAATCTATGGCTAAGGCGCATGGAAATACTAGAAAATAAAAATGGTGATGTAAAAGAATGTAAGAGAGTGGAGATAGAATGTGAAAATAAGGAGGAGGAAGACGAGAATGAGAAGGAGATGTTTCCTGGTAAAAAGGAGAAAGCAAAGGATATTTAGATGAGGTAGAATTTGAGATGAAATGGGAGAATTGGGGGAGACAGAGAAAATAACTTAATTCAAATTTTTCCCCAATATCATTTTAACGTACCTTCTTTCCCGACATTATTTTTGAAGTTTATAATTTTGTATATATTTTTGATATATAATTTTGGAGAGAGAGAAATCATACGAAAAAGGTAAACAACATGTTGCGAAATATTTTTTCGAATAAAAATTTGTCCGGATGCAACAAAACGAAGAAAAGTTAGGGGATATTTAGGGGGAGTAGTTATATAAAAGTGAAATTCGTCACTCCATTCTCTTACAGGAAATTATCCATAAATTTTATTGGACTGTTTGTGTCGAAAAAAGAGCGATTTCTATCCCAAAACCTTCCTCTATATAAGAATTCCTATATTACTGTGATTACTTTTGCCACTCTCTTTCCTAGCATTGAAGGTTCACCGTCGATATGCGCTCTAGTCTAGTAAGTCCCTTCAGTACACTCTCTTTCCTGCCTGTCTGGACAATGGGACACACTCCGACGGAGAAATGACGAAATGGAAATTTTTTTCTTATTTCCGAGGGAGGGCAGAGTCGTCTGATAGATTCGAAAAGAATCTTCTTGTTGATTGTTTTGTTGGTAAGGTGGCGCTTCCGTTTTTCAATTTCGAAGCAGATTGAGATGCATGGTGATGGGGATATGCTCTGTTTGGTGACGGGAGATATATGGTGGCGTGGAATTCGCTGTAGTGTTTGCCTTGTGGGGTGTGACGTGTTTATTTGCATTTTTATTAGATTTTGTAACCAGTCATTAACAACTCTGTTGCTACGTTTGTGGAGATGTTGTTATGGATCTGCTATGGTTGTGTTATGGGTCAATTCTTTTCATGGTTCTTCTTTGACATTCCACAGACATACTCGGTACCTAATTTTATTCATCGCTCTAATTTTCATAAGGCAATGAAAAAAAATAAAAATAAAGTAGTTTTTGAAAAAAAACTCTGCAATGGGTCATATTTATCAATTTGCATACTTCCTGAAATAAATTTTGACAAAGGCTAGTTTTAATTTCAGGGAAGCTTTTACTTAAAAGTAGTTTAAGAATATCACAACTCGGGTAGAAGCAAATAGAATAGAATCCCCCTAGTTCAATTGAATTCAACACCTTTAATATTTAAATCATAATTTATTTTAACTATGGCAGGGCCTCTTCGGCTCCCTTCCATTTTACAATGGAAGAATACTCTAATGTTGTGACTCTGGTTTGGGGAAGAATAGCACCATATTTTAATCTACAAAAGGGTGGCTACCAGTGGCTCGACCAAGCTTGCTTGGGAACTAAACACTGGGGGTCTCGCGTTAGAATGACCACCTAACCGGGACACATGCCTAACAACTTGCACCCCAGGGCCCCACGGTCACGAAAACGAAGATGGGCATCGTAGGCCTTGGCCCACTAGGGTTGTTGTGCCAATGAGTTTAGTTTAAAGGGTATGACTATGAGTCTTGTATGTATATCTACTCCACTGAGAAGAGGTACCCAGAGAAGTCCAGAAAATATTTTCCCCGCAATGTTAAACACTCAGTTCTTTTTAGAACATGTAAAAATGAGGTGAGGAGGGGATTTTCTGTCTTTAGCTAAAAGAACTCTAACATTTTCTCTACAGAGATCATGCGTATGTGTGTTTTATGTTATAAAAGAATTCTCCCGCCAATCCATCCATCAGGCTCAACTCTGACAAAACACGGGGATTTGTAGCCATTATGCAATCATCCGCACTTACAAATCGAGACAAATTCGCTCCTCTCGAAGGTATAGGTCGGAAACTTGAAAATAATAAAGGCCTCCAGCCAACTTACACTCCAATGCTCGCCTAACCCTGTTCAAGATCTTCACGCTGTGACAGAAACGTCGAGGCATATGCACGCGCTCTCGTGACTGAGTTTTTTTTTCCAGCCTGAAGCATCAGCTATAGGTGACATCTGCATTCGGTTAACCGACTCCCGTCCCTTCGCTGATGAACTTTTCGCGGCACAATGAGATTACGGGACCATGGAGAAGGAGGAAATGATTTTACGCTCCATCTCTTGCATGTGAGCTTTGATTGATTTCCATGTGTTGGCGGGAATTACGCGTTACTCCTTTGGGTAAACAGTGGGGAGAGCCGTTCGGTAAATACGGATATCACCACGGGTGAAAGTATAGCGGTGGGTGGAATCGATATTTGGATATCGAGTACTTTTCTTTTAAGTTTCGAACGTTCGTACTGTTGTTATCTAATATCATTATTGAAGTCAAGATAAATGCATAACCGATCAATTAACAGGACTCATGGGGGCGGAGCGTGTCAGCCTTGTACTGAGGGGCAGGAGTTATCCGTAATTAATAAATAATAGCACCAACATAATACAAAAATAATTTATAATAGACTTCTTAGAATGTAATTACAAGCATCATAGTATTTCTTCAACATCGTTTCTATGGTTATCAGAACCAAACACATTTCTTCTTCCTTCTTTAAAAATCTAAATCAGACCACACGCTTCACATGCTTTCGGTTGCTGTTATGGTTTGCCGGTATGACATCTCCCGCTCCCCCTTAAGAGTTTTTATAGGGTCTTACCAAATGACCTATATAAAACTTTCGTGGTTACATAGCAACCGGATCTGGAAGAAATCTACACTAGAATCAGAATTAGAACATGTTCACTGTATTGTTCATTTTTAAAAGTCAGTCATCAATTTAAGTCATCGGTCATGTCAATTTAAGTCAGTCATCAACTTAAGACCATTCTTTCCAACGGTCCGTCGGTAATCGAGATAATGAATCCGCATTTTCGGACGTCGACCGTACATTAGTTGAAATGGCCTCCCTCCCGTCGTAGCGGAAGGAAAGGTAGATGGTGGTCCCGGTCCTTAGCACTCTCCTTCATAGTGCGGTGAAACATTCCCTCCTTCAGTACGGCATTAAATCGCTTCACCAAACCTTTGGAACTGCGGGTGGCATCGTATACGTTCAGTCGTCTTCTTTTTCATGTGACCTCCCCAAAAACTCGAATGTGCCGGATCCAATATTTGTAGGCTTACCATGCGTCCGGGGTTTTTAGAGCTGTCCGGGGAAATGTCCTGGGTCGAAAAATGTCCGGGGTTTCATACATTTAGGATTTCCCAGTCATTTTTAGGTAAAAGTCCCTACCAAGCTGTTTAAAATTGCTTTTTTTTACATTTTCTAACGACCGTTTTACTTCAGAAAACTTACTTTCTGTTAATTTTGTGATAAAAATTAAGTAAATCAAACAATTTTTGAAAAAGTAATGTGAAAGGAAAATATAAAATCTGATATTTCTGTTTAAGGATTATTAGTTTGAGTAGTTTTTCTTAGTTTTTAATCTTTGGTAGTTTTATATAGCATTTATTAAGAAATTTCAAAACTATGTCCTGGGTTGGACCCGAGAAAATATGGTAAGCCTAAATATTTGCCACATTTACTATACCACCTGGCACATGCTTTCTCCCAGCACCTTATCTTTATGGTACAGAAAGCCATCGATTATGCGAGGTCCCTTTTTCTCCTTTCGAACATCCTCCCAGCATGGAGACAAGGAAGGATCAGCCAACTGCTCATCACGACATCTTACCTCATCCAACCCCTTACTCAAATTCGGTTGGGTCATGTCACCGTCACTGCTGCTACTCATCGCCATTAGACATTCCACTGTCTTCTTCAATGCATTTTCACTTTTAAGGTATGGTCTTAACTCTTCACCCTCTGAGACCTTGCCAGATACAAATATCTTCTTCCTCACACCGATCTTGGTATCCAACATCCAAATCATTCCCCTTGTTGCACGAAGGGGGAATTTTCGGGTATGCCAGCTCAGGGCCGCCGGGCGGCCCGCCGCCGAGAGCCAAGTCGGGCCCCGGGGACAAGGTTGGGAAGCGGGCCCCCAGTGACATACCTATACTTCTCATTTTGAGGTAGGGGGAAAAATTTTTTCTGAAGTACCTCCACCCATGCATTCATAGGCTTAATGTAATGTTTAGAATATTTCTAGACAAGATCTGAATTTCACTCAACCTTAAAATATCGTTTTCTTTTGATAATACGATGAGTAACCAGCAATAAAGGGGGTCTTGGGGTCTCCCCAGAAAATTTTTGAAAATATGTCCCAGAAAAGTGGGAAATTACTCATTTTCGGACCTTTATGTGGAAAAATTAATTTCCAGAATATTCAAAAATATATCCCTCATAGAACTCAATATGAAAATCTTTGGGTCCCGGGGGAATCATACCCCCTCGCCCCTCCCCTCTCGTCAGGCCTGTGCCAGCTTCCCTGAATTTCAAACTTTCATTTTTGTTCCATAGATAACGACAAAAAATACTCCTTGACCTAGGAGGTAAATGGGAGGGTGGTATGGGGTCCTTCCCCGTAAAATATTTGAATTTCAGAAAGCTAGAAAGTGTTCTAAAACGACTTATGGGAAGTTTTCAGGGGACTTCTAGGGCTGCAAGTTGGGAATCTCTGGTCTAGACAAGTCTGCCGACGTACTGGCCTAATGGTTAGAGTATCTGATTGCAAAGCCGTACGTCTGGGGTTCGAATCCCCGTTTGGCATGGATGTTAGTCTCTGTCCTTGTATGAATGTGGTCCCCCTGTAAAAAGGGGTTGTGCGAGTGAATGTGTGTGTGGCGCGGGTAGCAGTACCTCACCTCCAGGGACGTGCCAACGTTTTTGAGAGTGGGGGGGGCGAAGTATTTTTGTAGGGCTATAACCAGAATAATGTGCGGAACGTTTTTTAAAGTATAAATTCTTTTCAGTTAATACTTTCACCTAGGTAAGGAAGGGGGGTCTGGGGGTCCTCCCCCAGAAAATTTTGTGAAATTTGGGTTCAAAAAGAATTTTTTATATTCATTTTATACATTTTTTACCCTTTGAAAGCTACCTAAAGAGGATACCTTCTTGTATTCCTCAGAATTTTTCAAGGGAGAAACAGAATTATAACCATGATCTTTTTAAAATAACATTGGAATCAAGTTACACATAATGTCAAGATTTTAAAATTTTATCTTCAAGCGAAAGGGGGGGTCTGGGGGTCTCCCCCAGAAATTTTTTTAAAACTTACCTCTAAAAGTAAAGTTTTAGCTCATTTTGAGACTTAGTAGGCCACATAATTTTCAAGGAAAAAAATTATAAATATACAACAAATTTTCTAAGAGGATGGGGGGTCCTTCCTCAGAAGAATTTTTAAAATAGACAATTTTAAACTATGGTGTTTTATCAATTGTAACCGGGCGGAAATAACTTGAAGACCAAAATTTTTGCAGTTTTCTGTGGCATCATAAAACATATTTGAATTTACAGCAGTAAAAATGAAATTTTGGGTCGAAAATTGGAAAGAAAAAACTGAAACCAAAAGGTTTTTAAGAAATTTGTTTGACTAATTTTTACACTCAAAGTAATCCATTTAAATAATATTAATGTCAAGAAAATTGTCCAGATTGGGTAATATTTGAAAATATTAGGCTAGAAGTGCAAATCTAAGATTTAAAAGTTTTAAAAATAATGACCTTCACAATTGTTTGAATTATTCATTACTTACAACTACAGACTACAGCAATATTCCTCGCCCCCTTACCTCATAAACATAAACTTAGGGGGTAAGAATCTCCCTACTCACTTGACGGTCCGTTTCAGGAGGATATGGAAAAATTAAGCACATATGAGATGGATGATAATCATGGGCAGATCGGATTTAGGTATAGGATCCAAGGGGGGCATGCTGTCCCTGAAGTGCTAGGAAACTTGATTTGCCGATACGAAAATGAAAATTTCTCAAAAAGGTAGGGGCCTCAAATAACCCCCATCATCAATCCGCTTATAATGATAATAATGCCCTACGCTCAAGTTTAAATTTTTCATTACTTAAAATCAGGTGCGGATCCAGCACGGCCCTAAGGGGGGGCACTTTTCCAGACAAAGATCCCCTTGGGGTTCTAATTGGAGGTATGGGGGTCCTCCCCCAGAAAAAAATTGAAATTTGACGTGTATAAGTAGGGTTTTAACTCATTTTTAGAAACGTTTTGAGTCTAAGGGGGTCATTTTTCAACACTATATAACAGTGGAGCCGAACCTACGGCCCGCGGGCCAAATGTGGCCCGCGAGGCTTATCCATGTGGCCCATGGACTCCTTTAAGGGAACGTACCCATACTACGTGACCCATTCAGGGGAGGGAGGGGGGTCTTCAAAATACCACGCTCGGTCACAGGGGGGAGGGGGGGCTTAGAGTTTCGTCACGTAGTCAATTTCTTCTAGTCAATACGACAAAATTAAGCCAAATTAATTATTGAAATTTGCCAAATTAAGACTAATTAAGCCAAATTAATTATTAAAATTAGACAAATTATGCCAAATTAATTTTTTAAAACTTTCTGTTTACAAAAAATGATGGCAAACCGTATTTATGAATTACTACGTGAAAACTAGAGGGGGAGGGGGGTCTTGGCATATACTACGGATGGTCACTAAGGGGGGGGAGGGGGGTCAAAAATGGTAAAAAATAGGTCACGTAGTATGGGTACGTTCCCTAATCATAAAGACAAAAACCACTATCAGAAATCTTCCACGAAATCCTGCGAGACATTATGTCACTTCCATCTAAAAAAAGATGATAAAAAAGGAATTCTTCAACATCCAGTAAAAATTTTTTCTTTACTTTCTCTGTTTTAGTAGTTTTTTCTAGATGCGGGGAATTTGCCATTGGATAAATGTTTTCAGTATCAGTTAGCCATTTGAATTCAGTTTATAAGGATCTTTTTAGAACCAAACTTCGAAAAGATGTCCGATCATAAAAAAGTTGAAGATTCACTCGGAATGGAAAAATTAATATTTCTTCATTCAGCGAGAAAATAAACTGTTGTGTCTTATTTGAGGAAGGAGACAGTGAACAAACTGTGTGTTTGAGAACTAACATTACCTGTTCTGAAAAGAACCAAAACTAGTGCTCGATCTCGACTTACAGATAATCATCTTAATTCAGTTTTAAGGATAAGTGTTACAAATTTGGAGCCGAATTTACAATTAGTATCCTCCAAACAGATGCAAACTTCTCATTGAAAACGAGTAGCTAATTTTTCTTTATATTTAGAAAAATCCTTAAAAATGTTTTTATGTGGCCCGCGAGATAAATTTCCATAAGCATACTAGCCCTCGTGAAAAAAAAGGTTGGGCACCACTGCTATATAATCTTTACTTTTTGACCCAAAATGTCAAAATTTTTGGGATTTCCTAAAAATGAACACTGAAGATCCCATTCTGATACTAATGGGGGGTATGGGGGTCCTCCCCCAGAAACTTTTTGTAATTAGACCTGTAAAAGTTGGGTTTTTACTTATTTTGAGAACCTTTTTGGGTCTCCAAGGGGGGCACTTTCCAGAGTACCACCCCCTGGATCCGCGCCTGCTTAAAATAATACTTCTCGCCCCCTCACCTTATAAACCGAGGGGAGCAAGAATCTCCCCACCCACTTGATGGCCCGTTTCTGGAAAGAATGGAGTTAAAGACATATCAAATGGATGATAATAATGATGTGCTTTGAATAGTTTAAATTATTCATTATTTACTACAACAATATTCCTTGCCCCCTCACCACATTAACTAATGATAACACACACATAATTTTTAAATGGAAGGTTTTGGAGGAACGTGTTATATTATTGGCTCATCTAGGGAGGAAAAGCTTTCGGTCAAGATAGAGTTTGTCCAAATCGGTTCAGGGGTTCGGCCTGGCGGCCGGCCAAAAGGAACCTTTCCATAGACTTAACATTGGAGCAAAACGAAAAGAACGAATAATTTTATAATGGAAGGTTCTGAAGGAACGTGACACACTGTTGGCTCATCTACGGGTGGAAATCTTTCGATCAAGACCGAGTATGTCCAAATCGGTTCGGGGGTTCGGGCTGGGGGCCGGCGGAAAGCTCCCTCATAGAGTTAACATTAGAGAAAAGTGAAAAGAACGCATAATTTTAAAATGGAAGGTTTTAATGGAACGTGTTATATTATTGGCTCATCTAGGGGTGGAAAGCTTTCGATCAAGACCGAGTTTGTCCAAATCGGTTCAGGGGTTCGGGCTGGCGGCCGGCGGAACGGAACCTCTCCATAGAAAATTCAAGAAATCAGAAGAATTTGGCAAAAGAAAAAAAATTCGAAAATTGGGAGTCTCAATTTAATTGGTACGGTTGGCAACTCTGGACAGAAAGTTGGTAATTTTAGTACTTCATTTTAAAACATATTAGAAGATATGCAATCAGGCAAAACTAGTAGATTCTTGCTTCAATATTAGAGAAACAACCACTCTTTTTCTAATTTAGAAAAGCTAAATACAATCTTTTACTCAAAACAAAAGCGATTATCTACTTCAATTTTTAAGATATTTTGTTTCTGAGAAAATTTTAAAACGCTTTATTTTAACTCATACATTGACCATCAAAGGCTGTGGGGAGTCTGGTGGTTAAGGCATCGGCTTTGGATCGGAGGGTCCTGGGTTCGATTCCCAACACCACCAAAGACTGGAGTATGTGCTTATTAAATCTGTGGGTCTAAAAGTCCTGAGGTCGGTCATGGCATAGTTTACCACAGGTCCAGGTATCTGGAGACTGCCTCCCCTTCAGAGGCACGGCAAAATTGTAGAGGGGGCTGTAATGTGCCCCCCTGTAAATAGGAGTGTGCAAGTGAATGTGTGTGGGTTGGGCAGCAGTACTTCACCTCAGTGGCTTCGATCCACAGGTGCGCACTCAGTAACGTTTAAGTACTGATTTCGGCATGTTAGAATAATGACCTCGGTCAGTGTGTGTTGTGCTCTGCCATTAGAACAAAAAAACATTGACCTTCAACTAAATCAGATGGAACTCAATACCTCAGGGATGTGATTGACCCAAAAGCAAAAAAGAGGAAATAAAAAATTATATACATACTTTGTGGTTGTTAATTTTAAAATTTTGTATAATGTTAAAAAAAAGCGGTGATTTGTACAGTTCCAAGTGCAAAGAGGGTTTGGGAGTCCTCACCTAGAAAATGTTTTTGGAAATTTGACCCTAAAAACAGGGTTTTAACCCTACAATGCATGATTTTTTATATTCACTTGAAAATCATTTATGTGACTTCTATTATGGTGTAAATTAGTAAAAAAATACTAAAAAAATTAATAAATTTTTTTTTCTACTTTTTATTGGCAAAAAACTTCGTCCTTGAGAAATTAATTTGTGTCTCTTGTGAAATTAATTGTGAAGTGAAATAAAACCAAATGCTCTAAAAATATAAAAAAACAACTTATCTCTTCAAAACATTTTTTTCAAGCTGAAATTTTTTTTATTTTAATTTATATGGTCCTTTTATTTTGGCGTTTTCTGTCTTGACTTTCGTCTCACTAGCTACTAACAAATGTCTCAAAATAGTACCCTTGCTGTGATCAACTGGCAGTCTAAAGTGCTAATACAATGAAATGTTATATGTATTGTACTTAATGCATGTTGTTGCCGTTTGGAAATGAAGAAAAATGTAGTGTTGCCAAATGGCATCAGTATGCACTGTAGGGTTAACTTGTTTTAGACACCTAGTCCGATTTTTTTAAGTGGATTCCCTGCCATCCCCCTTGTTATCATATCTGAAACAGGTTATAGTCTAACAAGATTTTTTAAGATCTGAGAGGCATCACTTAACTTATTAGGATTTTCTGACCACACTTACGTTTTTTCTGCTTCGCAACTACAATGTGAAAAGAAGCCAACTTCAATTAGGTGCTGGAAAAACGGTACTTTAGCGAAAAATCGCCATTTTTTGACTTTTCAGCAGAATGTGACCCTAAACACCGGGCTTCATGGCTTTTAACCACTGATAAGTTGTTTTTTCTATATCGAGCTGACAACTCAAGGAGAAGCCAACTTCAACTTGGCGCCAGCGGCCGTCCAAGAAAGAAGTAACGGGAAAAATGAAACACTCCGCAAGCAACACACAAAAATCGCGATTACTTTTCTCGGAAATAATATGCAAAGTAAAAAAAACTAGGGATTATCTGGAAAAATCAAAATTACTTTGCGGGCTGCAGGTTGTTCATCACTAATCTTATGATGAATTTTCAACCACTTATGTCACAGGGAGTAGGGCATAGTTGGGCCACTACAGTCCATAAAGCACTGTTCAAGGACAAGGTGCTGATATCGTTCAAATTTTCCGAGGTCACGGCAACAGGAGCTTCGGAAGGAAAGAAACGCGGACCTCTTTCGCTAGCAATAGCTGATGTTTCTCGGGAAACTGCGCGCTTTCGAACTTCAGCCCTTCAGATTTTTCTTAGAAATCTGATTTTTTTATTGAGGAAACAAATTTTTATTATTTTAAAAGGAAAATTACTTTCTTTCTCTCCACCCTAAAAACTCCTTCAGAATGAAAAATTGTAGAAAAGGCGGAAAAAGTTGAAAATCCACATGGAAAAATTTTGAAAAGCGGAAATCCATTGAAAAATAACATCCCTGTACCCTGAAGATTGATGGATGTTGTTTTGTTTTATTTTTCTTTACACACAATGATAAATAAAACAAATGAGTAATTGTTTTTTTTGGGAAAGTGGTCAACATTTCTTTTTGATTCTGATTTTGCAGAAAAAGCCACCATCACACTAAAAAGAAGAAATTTGTTTATTCTCATAATATCACTAAAATAAGGTTGCTTAAAATCAGGTTATTGTTGTTGGTTTCGGGTTTCTAAATCATTACATTTTGATTTAACTGTCCAAATAAAACTTTGTATACCCAGCCATGAAATCAATCTATCCTTTTTCAGAAAAAATACAAGATAAAGTAAAAAATTAACATTATAAGAGCAAAAAAATAATTTTACAAAATTATTTATTTTTTCAAGTGTTTTTCAGATTTCTCAATAATGGTTAACGAATTGGTGAGACATGTTTCAATTTAGAGGAGTAAAAATGAAAAATATAAAATAGTGAAGGATTTATGCAGTGTCCATTGCATCATCAGCTTCTCTTGGTCTCACAATGGTTTCTACAACATCTAACTTTACAGTGTTAGTAGCCAAAACAGCTGTAGTTCCTGGAGCATAAGTATATCGTTGTTGCCTGAAAGAGAAAATTAATTTGAGGAGGAGAGTAAGATAAACTTAAACTTTGAACAAAAGCTACACTTTCATCAAATTCTAAAATGCACAGCATGCAGTTTAATACTTTAAGAGAAAAAGTTAAAGTTATGGAGAGTATTTTATTAAGTTAAATTATGGAGAATATTTTTGAAGATTAATCTGACATGAAATTTTCAACTAAAAATTTTTGTGAGTTGTTTAATCAAGGAAATAAACTCTATAAATGAGTGAAATTAAAAGCAACAAAAATTAGATTTTACTCTTTGTAAATACAAGAAAATAAATAAGCTTTTTACAATAAAGCTAAGAATTCATTTAATTTTCTATGGTACTTTTTTGTTGTATATTGTGTTTTTTTATGTTTTTCATTTTATATAATATATATTATTTCACCTGTATGAGGTTATCTCACCTCCTTGGTGACTCAAAAGAAAATGTCTTCTCTTTTTTGTGTTCTTTTTGTATTCTTTTATTCCTTGTTTAAAATGTAATAAAGTTGTTTGTTTGTTTAAAAAAAAATAAAATGAAATTTAAAATGAGAAATAAATTTAAATTGCAGTATGTTAATACCTGTTTTTATGATTAGAATATTTGCTTAGCTCATTTTAATATTTGATGCGTCTTTGAGGCATATTAAATTCAATAAATACATTTATTGAATCGTACTTACCTTTCACCTTTGACATTGGCTATATCATATGGGCGAAGGTATTGGGCTCCTTCCTTGGTAATCACAGTCAAATCTACATTACTACCAGATCCCAAGTCATTGAAAATACCAGCAGCTATTGCATCACGCACCAATTGTTTGGCCTCTTCCAACTGAAAAAAATTATACAAGCATTATATAAATATCCCTAAGTTGCTCACATGTTTATTTGCTACCAGACTTAAGTCACCAATTATTTGCATTTGTGGCTCATTTCATTTAAAACCACCAAAATTTAAAAAAAATCTTTTTGCCACTATGTCATGGATTTTCCTTAAAATTTTACATTGAAGAGAACATGATGAAAAAAGAAATATTTTTTCAGGACATTTCAACTAAAACTGACGTCTAGGGGAAATAAAAGATTACCCATATTTTACACTTTTTTTCTGAACACCATAAGCTTATTAAAACTTCCAAACAGCTTTCCAAAGAGCAAAATTGTCAAACTTACAGTCATATTTTGCTTCCATCCTTTTTCAAAAGTAGCCATGGCTGCCAATGAACCTGACCCCATGGTAGCATAAGGTACAAAGTCAGAGCAACCCCATGGAGACACAGAGCAAATAGTTGGTCCATGAAAGTCAACACCACCAATAATGAGGGCAGCCCCAATATGTCCCTGGTATCTGTAAAAGAAGGCATTGCTTATATACAATTTGAGACATTGGTTTAGCTATCATTGTTAGTAACTAAAAAAAAGCTCAATTACACAGAAAATTTCCCTTGAGTGTAACATTTCTTAATGATATACCAAAATGTACATCATGTACATTTACAACTTACTATTTTACCATAGTATGTTCATTTACTTTTTAAATTAGTTATTTTAGAAGAGAATTATATTAAAAATGTTTTAAAGTAGTATCTATAACGTCACCACTTTCCCTGTCTGCTCGTTGTATCCAAGCTGCATGCCCTCTTTCGACCCCGGGACACTAAATTATCAGATTCTGAAAGATATTTTAGTTTTGATAGTGATATAGATTATTTGAACTGCTCCTCATACAGCAATGAATCTGATCATATTCAATAATAGTCAGGGTGCCGAATGGCAAAAAAGGGGTCAACCTCGAACTCGCGTATGGCTTAGATGTTTTGATGGTTTCTGATAGAGTTAATAGTGTAGATTTGAAAACCGGTTGATGCCACTCTGCAAATGTTGAGGATTTTTTTTAAATTCAAATTTTTAAAAAATGGTCCAAAAAAATTTTCAAAAAATCAAGTAATAGTAATCGAGACTTATGATACATGTTTATAGGCTATCTTTCAGTGCTGAATACGAATATTCCATTTAAATTTTAAAAAAATTAAAATATCTATTTTTAAAAATTAATTGAAAAATTGGAAAGTCGAAAAAATTTAAACATCGCTCAAAACCACAAAATAATTGCGAAAGAAGTAATTTAAACGGTTTTCTATTAGAAATGACTTAAACAATAACATACTAAAAATGGAAGAAAATCGGACGATAATAAGTTTGATTTTTTTTAAATTTTCAAATTTTTTGGCCTCAAAAATCGACTTTTTTTAAAACTCTTGTAAAAAAAGTTTGAGGCTGATGCCAAAGTAATGCTTTCATGGATATTGTAGTTAGATAGCTATATAACATAAAAAAACCACAATTGTTGATTAAATCATTAATTAATTTATTTATTTATTAAGTTGAACTTTGAAAATATAGGTAAAATCCATCAATCGTGTGAAACATAAAATATTTTGACAATTTTTGGTACTGAATCATGTAAAAATTAAATTTAAAAAAGACAAAAAATATTTCAAAAAATTTAAATTTTAAATTTTTTAAAAATTTTAAATTTTTTATTATAGGCATGTGATACATCTCTATGGGCTATAATTAAGTGCTGGTTAAGAATATCAAGCTACTTTTCAATAAAATTTAAATTAAATGTGGAAAAATTGAAGCATTTATCTTAATACTTTTGTTTTAAATGCTGGGTGCCGAATGACACAAGAGGGGTCAGCCTTGAAATCGCGTATGGCTTAGATGTTTTGATGGTTTCTGATAGAGTTAATAGTGTAGATTTGAAAACCGGTTGATGCCACTCTGCAAATGTTGAGGATTTTTTTAAAATTCAAATTTTTAAAAAAGGGTAAAAAATTCAAAATATCAAGTTATAGTAATCGAGACTTATGATACATGTTTATAGGCTATCTTTCAATGCTGAATACGAATATTCCATTTAAATTTTTGAAAAGTTAAAATATCAATTTAAAACAATAATTTTAAAAATTTAATATTTCACTTGGGAATGTCCTCAATAATAATTGATATTTGAAAAATTGACTCAATAATTGATATTTTAAATTTAAATGGAATATTCGTATTAAGCACTGAAAGATAGCCTATAAACATTTTATGGTCCGATTTTCATATGTTATTATTTAGGATATTTGAAATTGAAAATCGTTTGTGAATTACTTCTTTACAGTTATTTTGTGGTTTTGAGCTATATTTTAATTTTTTCAAATATTAAATTTTTAAAATTATTGTTTTAAATTGATATTTTAACTTTTCAAAAATTTAAATGGAATATTCGTATTCAGCATTGAAAGATAGCCTATAAACATGTATCATAAGTCTCGATTACTATAACTTGATATTTTGAATTTTTTACCCTTTTTTAAAAATTTGAATTTTAAAAAAATCCTCAACATTTGCAGAGTGGCATCAACCGGTTTTCAAATCTACACTATTAACTCTATCAGAAACCATCAAAACATCTAAGCCATACGCGATTTCAAGGCTGACCCCTCTTGTGTCATTCGGCACCCAGCATTTAAAACAAAAGTATTAAGATAAATGCTTCAATTTTTCCACATTTAATTTAAATTTTATTGAAAAGTAGCTTGATATTCTTAACCAGCACTTAATTATAGCCCATAGAGATGTATCACATGCCTATAATAAAAAATTTAAAATTTTTAAAAAATTTAAAATTTAAATTTTTTGAAATATTTTTTGTCTTTTTTAAATTTAATTTTTACATGATTCAGTACCAAAAATTGTCAAAATATTTTATGTTTCACACGATTGATGGATTTTACCTATATTTTCAAAGTTCAACTTAATAAATAAATAAATTAATTAATGATTTAATCAACAATTGTGGTTTTTTTATGTTATATAGCTATCTAACTGCAATATCCATGAAAGCATTACTTTGGCATCAGCCTCAAACTTTTTTTACAAGAGTTTTAAAAAAAGTCGATTTTTGAGGCCAAAAAATTTGAAAATTTAAAAAAAATCACTTATTATCGTCCGATTTTCTTCCATTTTTAGTATGTTATTGTTTAAGTCATTTCTAATAGAAAACCGTTTAAATTACTTCTTTCGCAATTATTTTGTGGTTTTGAGCGATGTTTAAATTTTTTCGACTTTCCAATTTTTCAATTAATTTTTTAAAATAGATATTTTAATTTTTAAAAAATTTAAATGGAATATTCGTATTCAGCACTGAAAGATAGCCTACAAACATGTATCATAAGTCTCGATTACTATTACTTGATTTTTTGAAAATTTTTTTGGACCATTTTTTAAAAATTTGAATTTAAAAAAAATCCTCAACATTTGCAGAGTGGCATCAACCGGTTTTCAAATCTACACTATTAACTCTATCAGAAACCATCAAAACATCTAAGCCATACGCGAGTTCGCACTTTTCGACTTGGCACCCTGACTATAAACATGCTCAATAAACTAAATAGAAATTAACTGTAATTCAATTGAAATTTGCTAAAAAAATATTTTTTTGGGGTGATAGCATCTGAAATTGCTTTTTCTGGTGACTTAGTTTCTCATGATAAAAATTTATTTAAAAAATATTTTATAGAAAGAAAAAATGCATTTTTAATTCCCCAATATACTGCTGAACCAACGATAGCAAAGGGGTCACGTGATTTTGATAACTCTGAAACTAGTATTTTGGAGGGGAGACAGGTGAAAGTTGAGGGGCAGTTGATCGAAAGAGGAAGACATTTGCTTGTATATAGAAGCAAGACCCCAACTATCAGTTTTTTTTCGGAAAAAGTGTGGGTTTTTTCAAAATTAAGTGGTTTTCACCTATATAGTAATTGGGTTTTTCAAATTTTAGTAAGTTCTTTCTATGTTATGTGCTCTGTCAAGATAATGTCAGTTTTTCCATAGTTAAGTGGTTTTTTTCAAAGTTGAAACTTTTTATACTTTGAAAAACCCACAGAAATTGTAAAAACACCCCTTATTTATTGAGAAACCTGGTTTAAATTTTGAAAAAACCCACTAAAATTTAAAAAATATCCTAAACTTTGAAAAAACTCATTCAATATTGAAAGAAATCTGTTTAACTTTCAAAACATCCACTGAAATTTAAAAAATCTTCCTTAATTTTTTATATCTAGTTTGAACTTCCTAAATTGTGAAAAAACACCATTCAATAATGAAAGAACCTATTAAACCTTTTTAAAAATTCCCTGAAATTGAAAAAACACCATTTAATTTTGAAAAAAAAAGCAATTTAAAAAATATCCTTAACTTTGAAAAAACCCATTAAATTTTGAAAGAAATCTATTTAACTTAATTTTAAAAAACCCACCATTCAATAATGAAAAAATTTTTAACTTAAATTTTAAAAATATCCTAAGCTTTGAAAAACCAATTCACAATATTGAAAGAAATCTTGGATTTAGTAAAAACCCACTCAACTGCAGTTCTTGGTATAGTATTTCGTTAAATGTTTTATTCTTCAATATTAAAATTGCGCCAAAATCTTGATTTTTCTTGAAAAAACCCAAAATGGGTCCAAAATGTGGGTTTTTTCACATGGGTTTTATTGAAAAAACCCATTGAGTCCAATCCAGCCAACCCTGCCTTTACTATCGTTGGCTGATCAGTATATATATTTTATATATGCAATAAAAAAGTTACACAATTTTTGAAGCGATTTCGGTCTAAAAAGTGAGCAGTCAGAGGGTTTACCAGGCACCTGCATCTGAGGATTGGTTTTCGGGAGTGGCGAGGGAAGCAGGAGAGAGCAGGCAGGGGCAGCGGTCTACTACTATTCAGCACGGGGGCGATTCAGCGCCAGAAATAAAATGAAAGTAAATAGAACTCTTTCATAATCCTGCTAAAAATTAGAAGAAAAAATTTTGTCTCGCGCCCAAACAGCCACGCCGAATCGGCCCATTCCGGGCAGGCAGATATGAACTGACTTTTGAACAAACCAGACTCTTGGAGCTCTGCTCCACTTTATTATCAACCTAAAATTCTAAATCTTTCATTGTAAATATTTTGTATTTTTTGTACATTGGCTGTAATTGTTTTGTATTAAAAATGTTCAGTTTAAAACTTAAACTGTTCATGTTAAGTCTTCACAACGTTACAGTATCTCATCTTATTATTTATTACCTGAAGAGATGTTGAGTGATCAAACGTTCAGCTACTTTTACTGGTACTACTCTATCAATAGACAATCTATGCAACTCCAACTGAGATGCAACCATTCTAGTAACTTGTTCAGTATCAGCAGCAGTACCAGCACCACAACAGCTGTAAGTAAAATTAAGTGAGTTTATTTGAAGGTTAATCAGATAGAGGGTTTCCGAGGTTGTTATTTTAGCAAGGAGGATATGGCCCAATTTTTAACCAAATGGTCAAGTTGAACAATGTTTGATCAATAATGCCAAGAAGTTGACATTATTAAGCACCACACAATGAGTCTTAAGTCTGGGGAAAATCTCAAGGTCAAGAAAGAGTTTCCACAGTGTATTTAATATTTTAAAGACAGTGTTTTAGATCAAAATTCTTAAAGTAAACACATGATGGTAGAGCAACACTTGTTTAAAACAATGAAGGCATGTAGAGAGTATTTTTAACTTTATATATAAGTTGCTGTATAACTATAATTGAATTGCTTCCTTTGCAACTCTAGGGGATATTTTTAACCTTTGGCATATAAAACAGCTTGGCAATATTTAACAGGACTGATAATGAAATTTAGCCAAAGGATTTATTTTTTACATCTATCTTAATCAATGCAATTCATTCATTAGAAGAAATACTTTAGGATGTGAATGTAATGACTTGTAAAGTGTAATTGACACTTGAGAAAAAAACCATAAAGAAATGATTAAAAGAGAAGCTTACTACATGTTAGGTGCTAGGTAGTGAATTTTTGTACAATTTTTATCAGCAATAATGGATCCAACAGTAGCCCTTGTGTCAGCACCAAGTATAACTCCATCCTAAAAATTGCACAACTACATGTTAATAAAAAGTATTTAAAAGTTTTTAGTTAATTTGCAAAGCAAATAATAAAATATAAATAGCTAATATGTTTTATATTGCTTTCTTTTAAAAGACTTACCCAATGCAAATCTTTACACCAAGTTTTAGAAGAATTTTTAAACAATTATGTTTGGAATCATATTTAAAAATTTCTTTGGTTGGTAGATTTAATGAAAAATATCCTAGCCATGGAAGGGGATTTAGAATAGAACTAAATAAAATAGGTAAGTAAAACAGTTAAAAAATCTACTACTACATCAAACAAAAAAAGAGGGAATCTCACTTTGAATACAACTCCAGCAATTGTAGTTCCAGTTTTCCTGGCTTTAGGAACTGGGTATCCCTTGTGAGTCAACCAAGTATTCCTAGATAAAAAAATATGATCATTGACCTGCTTTGCTTATTAGATTAATCAAATGCAGTTTTCGTCATTCTAAAGATAACTTACCAATTTATTATTAAATAGAATACAATAGTTTAAAGTAAAAAACATAGCTGCTTTCTGATCTCCACAACAATTTTAAAAAATATTATATTATATTTAATTTTTTGTAACCTGTTAACCCATCTTACCAATTAATATTAAAATTCCACTGATATACAATAGATTAAAATTTCCAATGTGTTTAATAAAAATCCCTAGTTTAATTTTGTAGCAAAATAATCTAGAGCAGAGGTTCTCAAATTATAGGTCACAAGACAGTTTTTGGGAGTCGTAGCAAGATTTAGAATTTTTATCATTCAGTTTTTATGAAAGTTTATAAATAAAACAATCATTGCAACTTTTTGTTTCTTTTTTAACTCCTTAACTCTAACTGACTCGCTTTTCCATTAAAGTCCGACTGAAGTTCATCTTTTCTGGTTAAATACCATCAAACAAGAAATATTTACTTACATAAACTAACTTTTTAAGTACAGTAAACTCTTGCTAGTACATCCCCGCTTAGTACGACTTCCTGCATATATCAACGTTTTTTTGCAGTCCCTGGGACCAATAGGCCTTTTATCATTAAAATCTATCTGCTTATAACGCCCCCGCTTATTACGACTTCCCACACATATCGACGTTTTTTTAGAGTCCCTACAAGAAAACCCTGCTTTATTGCATTGGTAAATATAAGCTAGTATCACTTAAGAAATGAGTTCTGTTACTGGAAATAATGGGACTAGAGATGGAAAATTTCCAGAACTTTTGGGAAGGCAGAAAAAAACTAGAAAAAAAATACCCTTTTTTTCCTCAGAAAAACTGGAAACTTTGACTATTTTGCATAGAAAAGAGCAGTTTTTGTATTACATATTTTTTTAGAAACTAAATAATCATTCATTTTATAAAAAAATAATTATTCATTATATTATAAATTATTAAACTAAAAATTAGTCAGGCACCGCAGCCGATTTTTCGTAAAAAAAATAGGAAAAACAGGAGAAGTAAAGAAAAAATAGGAGAAAAAAAGGATTATTTTTCTAAAAAAATAGGAGAAAAAAGGAATATTTTTCTTAAATTAGAGTGTTAAAATAGCACAACAGGGATTGGGATACCAACCTGTGGTGACGCCCATTCGTATTGAGTGCTCCCGCGATACCGCGAAAAATCGATAATTTTTTGCTCTTTTCGATTCTTTGCTTATATTTCGAAAACTATGAATTTCTCGAAGATAATGTTAATTACAAAGTTGAAGTAAACCTAATTTCCTACAAAATGCGCTATTCAACTTTGATTTTCTGAAGAGTGGTTTTGACGCTAGAGCGCGCTGAAAAACATCGATTTTTTTTTGCCTTTCCGCAAAAAAAAGGAAAACGCGCACTTCTACCCTCTACAAAATTAAAATTATTCAAGTTATTAACAAAAAATTTTTACCGCGTTAAAGATAATTTAATTTTATATAAATAACGTGCTTTCCATTATCATTTTTTGAGAAGGGAGAGTGAAGCAAAGATCGATAATAATACTGTTGCGGCTCGCAGACCAAACGGACTTATGCGGTTGTTAATCTGCGCTTTATTTCCGGTATATTACCAATAAAATGGGTTGCTTTGGATGAATTGATGACTTAGCATCAGGGTTGTTACGTTTAAAACACTTTGTTTAAAACACTTGTTTTAAACATGTTTAAAACAAAGCAAAAAAAACATTGTTTTAAACACATGTAGTTTTTAGCAAGTTTCTCCCTTAATTTAGGCAAAAAACTCAATATTTTCATGTATGGATCACCCAGAGCCTAAAAAGATAGTGCCAAGTATAAGGCTTGGGTACAAACCACCAAATTGCCATGACATAGGCAGTACATTGCTTGATAAAGAGCATGATGCTGTGAAGAAAACTTACAAAAAACAATCAAAAAATCAACTTTTAAATTTAAAAGAATGAGTTGTTTGTAGTGTATTTGAAAGTATAGCTTTATTAACCGATTTGAAAAGTTCGATTTCGATTTGAAAAGTCAAATTTAAATTCTTTAAAATGGTAAATTTTTCATCATACTTATGTCGCGGGTAAAAAAAAAACAAATAAAACGTTTTAAACAAAAAAAAACAGTTTAAAACAAATAAAACATGTTTTTTGTTTTTTATTAAAAAAAACATGTTTTTTTCCAACCCTGCTTAGCATGCATAAATTTAAAAATAAATTTTTAAATTTATTTATGAAATATTGGGTGTTTTGGGCGAAATTTCAATAAATTTTTTAAATTACCATATTAAATTATGGGAGTGTTTTAATGAACTAATTTATATGTTTTCTGCATCGCTAAATCCGAATTTCAAGTTTATTTTAATTTTGAAAGTAATCTTCACATCAAAAATTGCAAAAAATCTCACATTTTTGGGGTTTTTTTCGGTTTTTCATCGATTTTCTAAAACAATATTAACTTTTCAAAAAATAGCATGAAACCAAATTTAAGTACGTAAAATTTCCTGGTTGATTTTTATTTTGCAAGGAGAGCTGTACGTTTTGAAATGAAGATATTTTTTTGCTTTTGTGATGAACGATTTCCCCCACTACAGCTCTAAATAAATTCTAGTTACCGACAAATAGTTTATACCAAATGAAAGAACATTTAATTTCCTACAAAAGGCACTGCTTGATTTTAATTTTATAATGAGAGGTATTGACGCTAGAGCGCGCTGAGTTATATAGAGCCGTTTCCTGACTTTACACAAAAACATGAAAATTGCTTTTCTTCAAAATGCTATAAAACGTACACCGCTCCTCGCAAAATAAAAATGAACAAGTGCATCTTATAGGAAATTTTACATAATTTTATTTGGTTTCATGCTATTTTTCGTGAAATGGAATATTTGTTTAGAAAATCGATGAAAAACCTAAAAAACGAGTAAAAATTTGAGATTTTTTGCAATTTTTGATGTGAAGATGACTTTCAAAATTAAAATAAACTTGAAATTCGGATTTAGCGATGCAAAAAATTAAATTCGTTTATTAAAACACTCCCATAATTTAATATAGGAATTTACCGGAAATAAAGCGCAGATTGCAGATTAACAAATGCAAAAGTCCGTCTGGTCTGCGAGCCGCAACAGTTTTATTATCGATCTTTGCTTCACTCCCTCTCCCCTTCTCAAACAATGATGCTGGAAAGCACGTTAATAATAGAAAATTAAATGATCTTTCACTTGGTATAAAATTTTTGTTGATAACTTGAATAGTTTTCATTTTGTAGAGGGTAGAAGCACGCATTTTCCTTTTTTTTTTTGCGGATAGGCCAAACAATCGATGTTTTTCAGTGCACTCTAGCGGCAAAACCACTTGTCAAAGTTGATGAGTGCATTTTGTAGGAATTTTTGTTTACTTTAACTTTGTGATTGAAATTATCTTCGAGAAATTTATAGTTTTTGAAATACAAGCGAAGAATCGAAAAAAGAGCAAGAAATTATAAATTTTTTTGCAATTTTCGATAAGAAGCCGACCCCCCACGTGAGAGCAAACTTCAGATTCGTAATCAGCGCTCTCAAAAACATAAACCGTCGAAATTTTTGAAAAACTACCGTTTTCCTGGGCTAAAAGCAACGGAGGACAGCTTTGCCTCAACGGGAGAGGACGCTCCGCGGCGGCCGCTGGAAGGAAACTAATCACTCCATTTCGTATGCCAAGCGTTGACAACGGTATTGACATCAATCCCTAACCACAACAAAACATAAACGAAGAAAGTCGATCCCAAGGGTTAAAAAAATAGGAAAAAAAGGAGAAAAAAGCTGAAAAAAGGAGGAAAAATAAAATGGATCGTAAAAATAGGAAAAAAGGAGCTAATGTGAAAAAAATAGGAAAAATAGGAAAAACAGGAGCGCTGCGGTGCCTGAATTAGTGTATAATATTTCTTCCAAAATAATATTTCAATTTTTCAAGTAAAAATAAACACATTTGATAAAAACAAGGAAAAAAAGGTTATTACAGAGTTCAAATTTAATTTTGAAAGTACTGGATTTAATAATTATTTTGTTAATATAATTTTGAATGTACATTTTTTTAAGTAGAAAAATAGCCAGTAATACTTAGATGTACATTAAAATTAGTTTATCACTTGCAGCTTACATTTTTTGAGTTAAATGTTTTCATGTGTGATATTAAATATCTAAAGAAAAATCGGTTCTTATGTATTATGCCGTCTACTGTGCTGCTGAATCCGAAAATGTTTAGAATCCCATTGATTGTTCTATAGCTGTACCACTGAATTTAACGACTGCTGAACGGTCGACGGTATAATACGAAAGAACCGAAAAATCATTGTAAGGTTATATGTTTCTGAAAAAAATTTTTATTACAAACTTAGAACTTTCAATTTTCCCCCGAGTAGAATCCAACTGTTTTTGGGAAAAAATGCTTAATGTAAGGTTAAAACTTTATTTTTATGTATTGGTAGGTATAAAAATATCTAAAACATTTTTTAATTGATATCAGTTAAATAATTCTGAATAAATTATTTGAAATTAACATTTAAATGTTTCTGGAAAGAAATAAACCCTTCGGAAAAACCCAGAAAAAAAGTTTTTTTTCGTCTATTCCCATCTCTAAATGCGACTAGAACCATTTTCCCCCTACCCGTAGCTTATTTCTCTGAGCCCCAATTTGCAGAAAGTAGTACCCCCTTCTTGGTTCTGTTTGCATTCGTTATGTTGGAATTCTTGGGAATTTGTTTCTACTCTACTGTTCCGATTGTGCTCAATGTTCCGATTCTGGAGATCTAAGAGTTGTCTTAACTGTGTGAGAGCATCCATTCAGTTGTTGGGCATTTTAAAAATGGCCAATTCTTCTGGTAGGCTAAAAGCAAAGCTCTAAGTTTTGATAATAAATTAAAAATTATCAAACAGTATGATGATAAAGGAGTTATGAACAAGTAGCAATTTGAAAAGAAATAAAATTAACTGTATGCTTAAATTACATGTCTCCTGCTTTCAGTAGTTTTTTTTATTTTAGCGATAAAAATCACTTCATAAGTTTTGTAATGTTATAACACTCCAAAACGCCATTTTAAAGAGTTCCGCAAATGGCGGCGTCCCGCTTAGCACGCCGTTTTCAAGCACCCCCTTGAACGTCGTACTAATGGAAGTTTACTCAACCAGTCAATCTCATCAACCAGTTATTACAGTGTGGCAACTATTTGAAAGTAGTGTATTTCTCATAAAAAAAAGAGTCCCAACTACGGAATCTGCCCAACCTTAGATTCTTAAAATTTAGGGCCATATGCAACTCCGTTTTACGACGATTTGGTTGACGGTTGAAGCTGGTCGAATCCTACTTCCAAATAACTCAACTATCGTTTTCTTTAGTCATTTGCCCAGCTTGCCGCTGATTGGTTAGAATAAATAAATGGAGCTATGTCATCGGACATTTCAACCAATCAGAGGAAAACGGCAGCGGATGAAACGGCCGACGCCTGCTCCTGACCTGACGTTACCGTTGTACGGTGGATGACGGTGAAATACGGTTCCTTAGAACGTAACGAAACGGAGTTGCATCCGGCCCTTACCGGCTGTACAGCGGATTCTTGTTACCTAATTCTATAAAAGTTGAATTGTTTACTCGCGAATAAAGTGGCAACACCAAATTTTGCCAAACATGTCACCCATTCCCAGTGTCTTTGAATTTCCTTCTCAGTTTTGTCATTAAGTAAACCCTCATCTTTAAGACAAAAGTAGAAGTAATTCAAATGAATTATTTTGAAGAAACTTGTATGGTACTTAAGAATTATGTAACAACCTGAAAAAATGCTTAATCATGTAGCTATGGCACTGAAATGCTATTTGAAACAAAGACAAATATCCGATACATACCAATAGTTTTTAATGACATAATTAAAAATTTATTAGAAGATTTTTAATTACCTTTGACAGTTTTCAAAATTAAACCCGGTGCTTGGAAGGGAAGTTGATTTATCCATCGTCATGTTGATGATGACTATTGAAATCAGAATCAAAGAAATTTAACGAAAATAATAGAATTGCTGCCAGATTTCAAAAAAGATGACTGACTGGGGAAGTTTACTACAAACTGCTACCTTTTCGCCAAATGGTTCCATCGCCAATCAAGGTTGGCGAAGGGTTACCTTTGAATGTTCTTTTACTAGCAACCCTAGCAACCTTGTGATTTGGCTTATTCTCCCCATTCTCCTCGCCATTTATTCTAGAGGTCCGGCCGGATCGACTCACGTGGATTTACTACTACACAGCGATTTCATCACTAAATTCAGTGCAAAATGTGAGTAAAAATTTATTTCTTTTTTCCAATGACAGACTAAAAGACTACTACTCCTAGCTAAATGCTTGTGTGTCCTTTAAAAATTGGTGTGGCGATTTCATCACTAAATTCAGTGCAAAATGTGAGTAAAAATTTATTTCTTTTTTCCAATGACAGACTAAAAGACTACTACTCCTAGCTAAATGCTTGTGTGTCCTTTAAAAATTGGTGTGGTATAATTTTGCTCTGAATTGTGTGCTTTTAAAACGTTTTTAGATTAGAACGAATACCTCGAAAAAACAAGGAATTTTAATTTCACCTAATAAGTCAGAGAAAATTGCTAGATTTGGCCCAAAACCTGGAAAATTAAAAATTCTTAATGTTAGGATGTTAATTGTGGCTCTAATAAGTGAAGTGGAAAAGCAGTCAGTTTATTGAAAATAAATTATGGAAATGCAAGAAGTATCCATAAATTGCTACTGTGTATACTGGGAAATCTTAAAAATTGACCTGGAAGAGTGATATACCCTATGATAAATAGTGAATAGAGTCAGGCTCGGACTGGCCATGCGGGCATTTGGGCAAATGCCCGGTGGGCCGCTACTCATCGAGGGCCGTTTGTGGGCCGCCTACAACCAAAATATTTTACAGTGGTATGAATGAAAAAGATCCTTGAAAAAATGAATCCGCTCCCCTTTGCAGGAATTTCCAACTAGCGGCCCACGAATTCTTTTTGTGCGGCCACCAAACCATTAATTTACCAGCAATTAAATTCATTAATGATTGCATAAATTACAGAATTCAAAATCACATTTTATTATTTAAAATATTTTTATGAACGAATTTTCCTGGTTTCATCTTTAAAAATTCTATGGCATAAAATGAGCGAACCTTTTCGGATGTCACCCAAAAGGGTCCCAAATGAGTTAAAACAGTACTTTTAAGAGTATAATTTCCTAAATTTTTCTGGGGGAGCACCCCCAGACTCCCCCTTTCTATTTTGAGCTACGTTATTCTTTTAATATAAAGTTCTTCAAAAAAGTATCTATATTCAGTTTATTACGTATCCAATTAGAGACTTCAAGGTGGATTTTAGACTGTTTCTTAGCGGTCAATTTTCAAAAGCATTTCTTGGGGAGGGACCAAGATCCCCCCAAAAATTTTTAATTCTATGAAGTTATATTTTACATGAAAATTAGGCGGTGGGCCGATTCAAACTTAAAATGCCCGGGCCGAAATTTCTTCCCAGTCCGGCCCTGAATAGAGTAATGAAACCTAAAAAAAGATAAATCGGAAATGCTTTTAAAATGTTACTGCTGCATTCAAATAATGCTTTTAAAATGTTACTGCTGCATTCAAATAATGCTTTTAAAATATGTTACTACCGCATTCAAATAATGCTTTTAAAATGTTACGAATATGTCCATCTCATTCTGGGTTTGAGTAGGGATATCATCTCAAAATCTACTAACCAATAACAAACTTGAAGTACACATAGGTTGGTTGGTCCTCCCTTACTCGATGCTGTAAATATAAAATGTTTCTTAAACTCGCTACCTGTAGAATATAACATCTCCTGGCTATAGGATTTCCTTTATCCCTTTAAAAAAGAAAGCTCTATCTTACCCTCTCATTAAGAACCTATCTTGTTCAGTGAAAATGAACAAAGGACCCTTCCATACTGATCTGCATTATGTTTAAATCATGCTATCATTATATCAAAATTCTATTCAATAATACAATAATAATGGAGTATGATTATTAAGTACCCAAATCTGCCAATAGGGATTTAATTAAAACATATTAAAAACATATCAAATTAAAGACATATTAATTAAAAACATATCAAAAGTTAAAAGCGACATTTCAATTAATTAACCCTAGAGCTTGCACCAACTGGCCAATAATCCTACTGTGCCATATTAATTGTTGTCACCTTGAAATCCTACACCATAGACATAGAGAATATAAAAGATCATGATTTTGTGATCCCTTAAAATCAATCATGTAGTTTTAGCAGAAACCGGTCAATTGCTCCTCCATGCACTCCCTCCATTGTTCTATGAAATGCAGCATTTTTAGCTGACACTGCCTAACCCTAGTTCATATCCTACAATTAACTAGCCTGAGAAGTTTTTACCATTCATGGGGGGCATTGGGGGATATTTTATAGTACTACTGATTAGACTAATCTTTATACAATGAAATCATAATTCACCGCGCAATATGATCTAACTAGATTCTTGCATCATTAAACCCCCACCAAACCATAATTCACTTCTAAACCAGGATTTTTAACCCCCCATAATTTGTCCAGAGAATATTCTCTGAACTGTGATTTCATTATTTCACATGATTTTTTATAAATAAGTAAATTTCATTGTGTAAAAAAATGTTTTTAAAGTATATTAGAAGCATGTTTTAATAGGAGAAAATATTCTTATTTAAAAAGGAGTCTAAATTCTTTCAATATAGTTGTTGAGAAAGCAATAGTAATACCAATCGCAATAGTTGTCACACTAAAGGACCTTTTCAACCTGAAATTTAGCTAATTTTGATGCTACTTTGAAAAACAGGAGAAAATTCTTAAAAGAAAGGCACATCAAAATAGAATTATCTGTTGAGAAAGATTTCCAATTTTTTAATATTTATTTTACAGGTAATAATTTATTTATTGTGAGAATATTTTAAAAGTGGGTTCAAAAAAGTTAATTCAAAAGTTCACTTTACTTTTTCCTTAAAAAGCTAAATATATCTGTAAGAATAATTTGGCTTAGATTTTTTTGTTTGCATAATTTTAAATTCAGATTAATTTATTTTCCTTCATGAGAATAGTCTCAATAAAATTTGGTAAAAATAGCTATAGGTTTGCAGGGCAATGTGTGAACAAAAACGGCACCTTCACAAAAGGGGCATTCCATGTCAACTCAACACACTCATTCACACTTCAGGTCTCAGATTTTCTCGATTTTCGGTATGCAGCAAGACATCATAGAGTTATGAAAAAATCTCCAATTTCAGCGGCCTAGCTCAAATACTTTTGAAGTTATAAATTTTTAAAGTTTAGAATTTTCCTCAAAAAACTGCACTTTTTGACATCTTTGATTGCCTGTAAGTTGGCAACCAATTATAATACAGTCTTGGGAGTGGTATAATTTTAAAGCCCTTGAGTGGGGCTTTAAAATGAGGTGCATCAGTATAGAGTCCCCATTTAAATTTTTTTTGAAATTTTACAATTAAATTTTAAAATTTGAATTTCTCAAAAAATGGCATTTTTAAAAATCTGAAAAAATTACCAAGAATAGTTTGTATTGTCTACATTCTTATGGTAAAAACTTTGTGATGGGATCTCAATGGGATCAGGTGATAATAAGCCCCTGAAAATTACATGTTTTGTGAATACTGTACAATATCTTGTATAATTCGCACTATTTTTGCTTTATTCAGTTTGTAGGATGTGGTAACAAATTAGAAATGTTGGTATTTTCCCTTTTTTATGAGAAACTAAGCAAATTTAACAAATTTAAAAATTTTAAATTTTTTAAAATTTTTTAAATTTTGTAGTATTGGCATGGGATACATGTCTGTAGGCTATATTTTAGTGCAGTTTATGAATATTAGGCCATATTTTGGATAAAATTTAGAATAAGTGTGGAAAATTTGAAGTAATTAAAACAAAAATTAATTAATAAGATGAATACTTCAATTTTCCCACACTTATACTAAATTTTGTCAAAAGTTGGCCTAATATTCATAAACAGCACTGAAAAATAGCCTATAGACATGTATCACATGTCAATACTACTAAATTTAAAATTTTTTAAAAATTTAAATTTTTTAAATTTGTTTTAAATTTAATTTTTTTCGAAATATTTGTTGTCTCTTTTAAAATTTGATCTCTATTCATATAATTTTTAATGAAATATTGTCAAACTATTTTAAAATTAAAATATTTTATGTATATTTAAAAATATATAAAATCTTTCAATCAAATGAAACAAAGTATTTTGAGAATATTTGGTTATAAAGTATCTAAGAAGTAATTAAATCTTAACAAGATATAAAAATCTTTCAAAAATTTAAATTTTAAACAAATTTTAAAAAATTTAAATTTTTAAAAATTTTTTAATTTAGTAGTATTGACATGCGATACATGTCCATAGGCTATTTTTCAGTGCTGTTTATGAATATTAGGCCAACTTTTGACAAAAATTTAGTATAAGTGTGGGAAAATTGAAGTATTTATCTTATTAATTAATTTTTGTTTTAATTACTTCAAATTTTCCACACTTATTCTAAATTTTATCCAAAATATGGCCTAATATTCATAAACTGCACTAAAATATAGCCTACAGACATGTATCCCATGCCAATACTACAAAATTTAAAAATTTTTAAAAAATTTAAAATTTTTAAATTTGTTAAATTTGCTTAGTTTCTCATAAAAAAGGGAAAATACCAACATTTCTAATTTGTTACCACATCCTACAAACTGAATAAAGCAAAAATAGTGCGAATTATACAAGATATTGTACAGTATTCACAAAACATGTAATTTTCAGGGGCTTATTATCACCTGATCCCATTGAGATCCCATCACAAAGTTTTTACCATAAGAATGTAGACAATACAAACTATTTTTGGTAATTTTTTCAGATTTTTAAAAATGCCATTTTTTGAGAAATTCAAATTTTAAAATTTAATTGTAAAATTTCAAAAAAAATTTAAATGGGGACTCTATACTGATGCACCTCATTTTAAAGCCCCATTCAAGGGCTTAAAAATTATACCACTCCCAAGACTGTATTATAATTGGTTGCCAACTTACAGGCAATCAAAGATGTCAAAAAGTGCAGTTTTTTGAGGAAAATTCTAAACTTAAAAAATTTATAACTTCAAAAGTATTTGAGCTAGGCCGCTAAAATTGGAGATTTTTTCATAACTCTATGATGTCTTGCTGCATACCGAAAATCAAGAAAATCTGAGACCTGAAGTCCTAAAATGTCCCAAAACTGTGTTGAGTTGACATGGAATGCCCCAAAAATTATTTTTAATTTATCTGAAGTGTTTATAGTTAATTGAGTATTTAACTTGCTATAAGACGGAAGAAACAAATATAATTTAATGCTGCTTTCATTATTTAATTTCCATTGCAAAATGATTTTAAAAATTTCACATAAAAACATTTAAAATTTTCCCAAAAATTAAAATGATGTGTGTGTGTGTATTTTATCACAAAAATGGGGGTTATAAGTTTGAAATCCTGGATTGGTCCCTGGTTTGGCTGTTGTGACGCTCACAGAATTGGTAAGTCAAAGCATAATTAATGGAACAATATCCATTTTCTAAATTAAGTTTTTCCCATACTTAAAAAATAAAAATATCAAAACTGAATCTTCTGAACAGTATCAATAAAAGAATTTTGATACCCCCACTGCAAAAACATGTGAAGCTCCTAAAGTGTTTCATTGACATTTGGGGAAAAATCAATCATGAGAATGTTCTCCAATAACAATTCAATTTATTTCTTACTTATTAAGACTTCATTGTGTTCCTGAAATGTATAAATCTTCAAATTTTCACTCGCGTATACGTATAATTGCATTTCATCATGAGAATTCTCATTAAAAATCTACAAAAATATTTCCAGAAAAACAATTATATTTACATAATTTTCTTCAAAAACACTAATAGCCATAAAATTTTTAGTTAATGGAATATCTTTATTATTCTCCTAATCTGAAGTTAATATTATATACCTGCTAAAAATTTCATAAAAAAACTTATTTTAGTAGTTTCTAAGAAATTGTTCTCAAGAATATTAGCGATTTTTAAAAACATATTTAATTTTATGATGTCTTCTCATTGTATAATCTTTAATATTCTCCTGATTTGAAGTTAATATATACCTTCTAAAATTTTTCTCTCCAAAAAAACTTATTTTAGTAGCTTTTAGGAGAATATTCTCCTCTAGATAATCTCCAAAAGATCATTACCGAGAATTTTACATCACTATTCCCAGGGGGGTAATATTAAATCAAAAAAGTTGAAAGGATGAACTTAAACAATACTGTATAAAAAAGTCAAAAATAACAATCATATGCAAAATCTGTCATTAAAGTGTAACCAACTTACCAACATCATTTTTACTTTTGCATAATATACTAAAAATAAAAATGTCATACTACTCACAATTTGAATGCTGAAATAACCTGGAGAGAATAGCTTGTTTAAAGCTTAGAAGATATTTTAGGGAAGAAATATATTGGGTACACACAGAATAGCTTAAGGATTTGAAGTTAAACTAAAGTAGTTTAAAAAAATATTAGCTCTAGTATTCAATGAGTAGCTTATTTAATTTTCTTTTTTATCACTAATTAACTATTATTTTAAAGAAATAAACACATAATTCTTTAAATTAATTTTAACTGAATAAAAAAATTTAAAGAATGATTTTAATTTTACAAAAAAAAATGAGGCAAATTTTAGTAACTGAGAGTATAATTATTCATTCGACAAGCATCTCCCCGGTGAGATGACAGTGAATTGCTTCCCTTAATTGATTCAATTAGTTAATGCATAAATAGGTCAAAATTGGGTTATTAAGTAATGTATAACCATTACAATATCAGTGTTTAACTATAACAATATCAGTATATTCACCAGTTTCAGGAAGTTCAGAGCTAGTAATTTATTTAAATCAAATAAATCCGACAGGGTTCCCACGGTCCTTGAAAGTCCTTGAATTTTTTTAGGCTAAATTTAGGTACTTGAAAGTCCTTGAAAAACGTTCTAGGTCCTGGAAGGTCCTTGAATTTTTACTCGGCCACTAATCAAACTTATTTTTTTCATATCTTTCTTTGTTTTTTTCTAGAAATTTTCCTTAAAATTACTCTTATGAACATAACTTGCAGCCAGTTTTACAAACTGACAGTGAAGAGCTACTTCTACTCTTGTTTCGATTGTATGCGGGGGAAAAGTCTTGTTTTGAAATATGACTAATTTTTAAATGTCTGCGAAAAAGGTCCGTGAAAAATTTTGTCGAGGTCCTTGAAAAGTACTTGAAAGACCTTGATTTTCAATGTTTTCAAAGAGTGGGAACCATGTCCGATTTTTTATTTAAAAAAATAACCAATCCTAAAGGGTTAAAGCCGAATTTTATGTGGTGAAGGGGTTTATCATTTTTCTGAAGTTAGTAATAACTGGTAGTACAAATAATAAGCAGTACGATAGATTAAAAAATTTTAAAACATTTGAAAAACTTTATGAAATTAGTGGGGTAAGTATACTTACCACTGCCCGTGAAAGTGTTAACTAGTTTCTTTCATAAGATGTGTTCTAACATTTCAAATAATATTCCTTTTCTTTCACTTAAGCCTTGTTATAGGGCTAATTGATGGTCAAATGTGACATGTGAAGATAGTATGGAGAGAACTAAGCAGTTTTAAGTAATTTTTGGTAAAATATTCAGCCATCTCAACGTTAGTGGTTTTATTGATATAAAATTATAAAAAATGTCTTACCATTTCATTACAGAATTCCTCTGAAGTTCGTTCTTAGAATTACTAAATAACTCTTTTGAGTGGTTGACCACTTATTTAATGTGGCACCATTTAAAAGAGTTTTTTAGTTCAGAATATTCAGCTCAACTGAAGGGGAGCAAAATACCCAGATGGATTTTTGGAGAGGTTACCAGGTACAAAACATTGTAGCCTTGAGTTATCAATAGTTGTGAAATTATCTTTCTCAATACATATGATTTGAATCTACCATACTTACTAGAATTGATAGCAACCTAACTTTTTTGTCGCTAATAATTTTGAACTCTAAAAGGTCAAATTAATTTAAATGAAAATTGCTCCATTGTTTTTGTTAAGATTTTTTAATTGTAGCAACTTGTGTATCATTTTCATATTCCTGGATTTAATGCTTCTGATATTTCACACTGTTGAAATAATCTTACATGTTTACTTTGAGCTATTGGTGAAACATCCCATGAAAATTAATTAGTTTACAAGACAATGAAAAATTTTATGTTTTCTTAAGACAACATTTTAAAACATTCTTCTTTATCCTTATTATTTAATATATTTGCATTTAACTAGATGTATACTAAAATTTCATCATATGATTTCTCTTACGTCATCTAATCCTTCTATCAGGGCTAATTGGTAATTATACATTTGTGTGATAAACTTATGTATAGTACTATACATGATAAGTTAGCCTGGAAAACCAAACAGTTCTTTTAATTATTTTTAAAAACATTTAGCTGTCTTACTTAAATTTTTGTTGCAGGAATGTTCTTGAATTTTACTAAATAATTTTTTTCTATGAGTGTCCACTTACATTATGTGGCCTCATTTAAAAGAGTTTTTTAGTTAGCTGACTTGAAGTGGAGCAATAAACCCAGATGAATTTTTCCGGAGTGGTTACCAGCTACATCAACTTAACTTAGTTGTTAATAATATTAAACTCTAAAAAGTGTCATTGTATTTAAATGAAAATACTTTCTTTTGCTTTGAATTTTTAAGTAACTCAATACCATTTTCAGCCCAGATTTAATGCTTCAGAAAATTTAAACTTAAAATGATTATCTCTTTAGCTCCAAACTAATTCCATAAAAAGTTTATCAAGATAGTTAACAAGCCAATGAAAAATTCATGTTTTAGAGAATGGACTTAAAACATTGCCATGTTTGTTGTGACTAATAAAATTACCTAACCATAATTCTTTTTAATAAAAATATAGTAGACCTCCTTACATTTATACTATTTAATAAAAATATTTCAAGAGTAGTCAAATGCATTCATTTACCACTTAACTCTCTTCAACCATCAGAAATATTTAAAATAATAAATGAAAATAAAATTACCAGCTCCCTCCACACTTCACACAAATTGAACACCAAAATTAGTGTGTGATAATGATTGGAAATATAGTTGTGTTGAATTGGATTCTATTCGTAAACTATACCGTAATTATATTTACTCTTATTTCTCTGGATCGTCACCCCGATAAATTTCTGGGAACGGAACATCTGTCGGCACCCTTTCTTGTCATCCGTCTGTGTCAACAACAGGAAACTGTCCAGTTGGACGAAAAACACTTGTGTCGGTCCGCGCTTGGATGTATGGGCATTCGAATCTATCACCCGTCAACCGCCGATAAGGTTTGTCTCCGAGCTTTGTCTGGGGTACTTTCCGACAACAGTGGCCTGCCCGACATTGCTTGTTGGCTAATTACCTGCGAATCCTACTCGTAAATCAATTAGCATTCCTGAAGCCCTTCCTTGTCAAAAGTAATCAAACAACGGTTTGATAAATAATCAAGCAATGTTCATGCTTTCCAAACTTAGGAAACAAATATATGTATCTCGAAAATTAAAAAAATATTGAATGTTGAATTAGTTCAATGAACTTTTTTTTGTGAGGATTGGGAAGATATCCAATAGGTCCTCCTGAGTAAGCACTAAGCAGTTAATGGGGATTGGTGAGCAATAGCAAGCAGGGGGTGGTAGCTCCCTATAATTAAAGTCTTAATTATAGTCTTAAAACTAACACAACAATATTTCAAAATTTTTTACTTGGAAATAACTTTGAATGGAAAGATTCTCAGATATTTCTAGATGAAAACTTATGAAGCTTTTTGCGATGCTTTTATGTCTTGGGTTATAGGGACTAGTTTTGCACTTTAGGGAAGAGGGACTATTCTCCATATATTGAAAAACTGATTAATTCATAAATTTACGGCTTTCCTGAAATTTTGGTACCTTTCGTTAATTAATCATCATTTCAAAAACTGAGAAATGCTGTTGAAATATACATTTAGAAGCTACCAAATTCATTGCGCATAAAGTTATTTTACAAGTAGGATAATTCGAACTTATAAGGTTTTTTTACACTTAGAAAAAATTTGACAAATTTTAAGTGCACATTAGTGTTTGAAAAGAAAAAAAATCATAGTGATAAATGTATTACCCCTTAATAAAAATCAATAGGAAAATTTTTAAACGAATTGTTTTTACTCAATATATTAGGAAAGTAAGCAAATACCTCTCTCCTGAACTAGATGTTTAGATATTATTAGCAGGATATCATTAAAAATAGATAATTTTTTTAAATGGTTTTTGTTTCAGTCTTTTCAGCTTGGTTCTAACCATACTTTTTAAATCATAACCTAAGTTATGCATTTATTTACAGATAACTTTGCTGAAAAGATTTAAATTATCTAATTAGAGAATAAATCAATTTATGTTTTTAAGTAGAGATATGTGAAAAATTAAAGCTATTAAATCATAAATATATTTCTTAAATAGAAACTTACTTTAAAATTTTACTAACATACTATCAAACAAACATCTTTCAACTGGTTTTAAAACCGCTTGGAAAAACATGCATTAACACATGGGTAATATTTAAAGAATATTAAAACTTATCCAACTTCTTCCAAAGTTAAATAGATTTCTTTCAATACTGAATGTTTTTTTTAAGTTAAGGATATTTTTTAAATTACTCCAAAGCTTATTTTTACATTCTATAATCTCATAGCATTGATCAATGAATACTTTAAAATAAAAATAATATAGCATTTATTTTTAAGAAAAATTATGAACTTTGAAAAAACACACTTAACTACGGAAAAACTGACATTATTTTAACAGAACACATTTAATATAAAAAGAACTCACTAAAATGTGAAAAAACCCACTTACTATATCGGAGAAAACCACTTAATTTTGAAAAAACCTACTCTTTTTCCGAAACAACCCAGTTTTATGGTTTTTTTTCATGGTTTTATAGAAAAAACCCAACCCAATGGGGGTTTACCCAATAAAAACCAACCCATAAAAACACAACCCACTTGGGTATATTTAAAAAAACCGGGTTTTTGCCAACCCTGGTCCTCGGAAAATTCAATAAAAAAAGACAATTTCTGGAATTATGATTTATATCTCTTAAGTTTGTAATTATGTTGACCTATCGTTGAAAAGTGAAAAAGGCCGGAAAAACCGGAAACTTCTGGAAGAAATGGTGTTCAGTATTTTCCGAAATGATCATTTATTCTTTCCGGAAAAAATACAAATTTTAGGTAAAACTACTGAATTCTGAATTATTTATCACTGATATAAATTAAATATGTGTTCTATAGTAGATATTATTATATATAATGTAATTTAAAAATGAAGTTTTGACTATTTTCCCAAAGAAATTCGATTCCACTGGAAAAATTAAAAATTTTTAAGTTCGTAATCGAAAATCAAATTTTCAGAAATGTAGTTTAGTTATATTGTAGTGCTTTGTCTTAAGGTATTTTTTATATTTCATATCATACATGAAAACATTTAACTTGGAAAATGTAAGCTGCAAGTGATAAACTGTAGTAGTAGCTCTATGTATCAAAATATTATTTGATATTTTTCTACGTAAAACAAAATTGGGTACTAAAACTAATTCAAAATTCTAAAAAAGGGGCGGCGCGGCGGTTGCAAAACTTATGTGCCTGCATATTACTGCTGTTAATAGATTTTTCTAAGGGGACATCCATAAATTACGTGAGGTCAAAAAGGGGGGTGGGGTTTGAAAAAATCTCACCAAGGGGGGAGGGGGGGTCGATTAAAATCTCACGTCAACTTTTTAAGTTAAAAATTAAACGATTTTTTTAAGTATGAGAAAGGAATAATACCCACAGATAAGATACCGTGGTGATTTTTAGGCGGAATAATGTCCTTTACCCCCACATACTTAATAATGGAAAAGTTTTAGGTGCTGTGAAGCACAAAATGCAAACGAATATGATAGAAAATTATTTTTAAAGGTTGTAGAAGGGGTAAATCTCACTTGGGGGGGGAGGGGGAGTCCATGAAAATCTCTCCCAGAGAGGAGGGGGGTCCAGATTTTGGAAAAAACACCTCACGTAATTTATGGATGTCCCCTAAGGGCGAACTCAGCAGAAAATGTGATTTTCGACTTGGACATTAAATAACTCTAGAAGCAGGGCCCGACTTACAAGTTTGGGGGCCCAGGGCAAAAGACTCGCTTGGGGCCCTCGACATGTTTTAAAGTAAAACTTAAATTTATTTGACTTAAAATGGCAGAATCAATAACCTTTAATTCTTATGTAAACTCTTCGTAAAAATTCTTTATTTGAAAACTTCATCGAATTAGTTGATTTTAATTCATGAGATAATAAATTTATTTTACATTCTCTCACATTTTCTTAGCTTTTAAGCATTTTGGGGGCCCCTTTAAAATGGGGGCCCAGGGCAAGTGCCCCGAATGCCCTCCCAGAAATCAGGCTCTGTCTAGAAGTAATAACCTCATCAAACATCAATTAGCTTTTGGAACGAAAAGGATCCTCATACATTTTCCTACAAATATTTAAAATTTTATAAACTTCTGTTCAGCAATAGTTTTTGCGTAGCGAGAGTTGCAAAGTATTCGAAAATAAAATTTTCAGAATCAGATACGTTGACGACAGTGACGGTTCCTGTTAATTTGTTTAATATTGAGAGACGAATATGGAATTATGTTTTATGAAGAGACGAATATAAATATATATTTAATACAACTTTCACACATTGTTTTTAGGATTGTAGCTTCCAGATATAGGAATGGATTTTGTTAAGTCATTCTATTCTATTCTATTTAGATTCTGGGATTATTTCAAATTTTTTAATTGCGATTGATAACTAATAGCTAGATTATGCTGGTGAATGATATTAAAAGGACATCATAAGCTTTAATTGAAAAGTGAAGGGTATTATTTAAGAGAAAATTTATTGAATGGAACCGTTACATCGATCTCATATGGCAAAAACAGGTAGTATAAATCTATTTTAATGTTTGATATTGATAAATAATTAAAAATTCTCAGTTTAAATTATAAGTACCTATAGTAAAGGTTTAAATTATAAAGCTATGCAAGAGGTTGTAAAAAACCAGTTGGAACAATTGGAATTTTTTGGTTTAAAAGACAGTTTAAGTGGTGTTTAAGATATAAAAATTGAATGGTGTGAAAACTGGTAGATAAATTTGATGATTATTGCATGAAAAACCAACTGGTTTTTACAAAGCCAATAATTTCTTTGAAAGTGATTAAAAAGCAAATGGTTATTATACAGCACTAAAAAATCACTGTGCAATTTCTGATTAAATGATTAACCTAAACGTTTGAAATCTGTTTTATAGGTTTAAATAACAATACAAAATTACCTAGTTTTCATTACATAAAATAAACGAATCATTCTTTAATCATTTCATAGTAAAAAAATTGCAGCTTGTCAACTTCAATTCAAGGAGCTACAAGTTAGTAATTTAGTGTGTTCCCAAATTCTCATAATATAATTTATACACTCTTTATGTACTGCAAAATATTTTCATACATAAAGAGCAATACATAAGAGCCTTCTTGAAATACAAGGCACCGCACAATGATAATAATGAAACCAAAAAATTTTATGTTTTCTGCAAAATGTGCAATCTTATTATAAGGTTTAGAAAAAAAGAGGTGTCTAGCGAAATAAATAATAAAAAAAACAGAATTAAAAGAAGTAAAATCTACTAATCATAAATTATTATTGTTGTTGAGATTAATTTTCTTTTACAATAGACATTTTTAGGTTTAAAAAACTACTTATCCTTTACTATTATTATTCCAGATAACTTTTTAAATAAATACTTATAAGCCCTAAATATATCTACTCTATATAGAAAAGAATTATTTTAAATCTTCTGTAAATATTTCGGTAGGTTTCAAACCGTTTCTAGGGTAATTACAGGGAACACTTAACTTGTTTTTCTACACTTCTCAATTGGAATTCACAGCTAGAAAATATTTTAATTTGTAAATAATAAATCTACTCTCAATGCTACAGTTTTTATTTTAAAATGTTAGATATTTTTGCTACATAAGGGAAAGCGGGACTACAGCAAAATCCAAACCAATTTCTTGAGTAGAAAAAATAATTTATTCAGGTACTTTTTTTCTAAAATTATCTAAAAATGACTCAATTTTATTAGACTACTTAAAAAAATAATAAAATTTGATGAAAATTAAAATATAACGACTTTTGTATAAAATAATTTTTTTATCAATATGTCCCACCGGTGGGTTAGCCGGATACATTATTTGGGGGTATTTTGATACAGGGATTTATTTTCTCAAAAATAGTAATAAATAACAAAAATTTAAAATGGTCATTTGTAAAAAAATTAGAATTAAGATGCAATTTTCATATGTTTAATTTCTCCAGAATTAGTAGAATAAAATTCAAAGGTATCTTTGTCGAAAATTATCCAAATATTAAAAATACGACACTACTTAACTGGTTATTTTTGGCCATTTGTAGAACTATTTTGTCACTGGTTTAAGCTAATACCTTTTAACTAATGGTCACAGTGTTATTCTAAGGATTTTTGGGGAGGAGTAAAAATGCTCCTCAACTTTTTTAGGAGGCGTAAAATTCATTTATGAGGAGTGAAATACCGGAAATAGCAGAAACTATTTATACAGAGACAAATATTGTTATAAAAACTCATTTTTGTTGGACAAACTGAAATAGAAAAATAATTAATGAAAAAAAACCTTTTTAAAGAACAACGTTTTTAAAATGCACTAAAAAGTATAAAATAATTTTTTGCAACTCCTTGTAAAACGAAAAACGTGGGGATCATGCAATAATATTTACAGCCACTACTCTTGTCACTCTATTTACCATTATATCCACAGTTAAAAATTATTTAAATGAATGATGAAATTAAGTTGGATTAATTACCTAATGCATGATCCCCACGTTTTTCGTTTTACAAGGAGTTGCAAAAAATTATTTTATACTTTTTAGTGCATTTTAAAAACGTTGTTCTTTAAAAAGGTTTTTTTTCATTAATTATTTTCTGGTTTTTAGTTTTGTTGTGTAAAGTTTAGAATTCGCGACCTGAACCCCTGAACGCCTTCCAATAATTTGATTCCTTTCTCTTTTTAATAAAACTAAAAAGTGTTTTTTTCTGAACTTTAACACATGGCTTTACTCTCTACTCTGTTTTGTTAAAATCATTGCACAGTTTTTGCCTCTAGCTATTATTCAGATGACGTTGGAAATTTTTGAAACACTAGTAATATAAAAAAGTGTTTTAAAAAATATATTGGTGACAAACTTTTCAATAACTAATTAATAAAGTCAGTCCCTTAGATGTATTACAAATACAAAACTTGCATGAAGTACTGCTCTATTACTTTTATTCTTACAAATTTTCATTTTACTAATATTTTATACAATACTTCTAAAGCATAGGTGTCTAAACTATGACCGTTTGAGGGCCACATTGCAACGAAAAAAAATTTGCTGGGCCGCATATAAAATATTTTTTCAACAAATTGAAATAAAAATTTACTCTGTGTAATTTTATTAATAAATTAACTTCTTTTTATATAATTTTTTAAAATTTTAATTAGATTTGTATAGATACATATTTAATTTAAATTTGTAAAAGTTTCGTTTCATTTAGTTTGGATTCCATAAAGATAGAAATAATTCCAATTAATGAGATGGATAAATTTGCTTTTGTTGAACAAATTGATATAGAGTTCAATCAGGCGCGGATCCAGCACGGCTCCAAGGGGGAGCACTTTTCCAAACAAGATCCCCTTGTGGTACCCTTGGGGGTCCTCCCCCAGAAAAAAATTGAAATTTGACTGGTAAAAGTAGGGTTTTAACTCATTTTTAGAAACGTTTTGAGTTTAAAGGGGGGACTTTTCAACACTATTACCTTCACTTTTTGACCCAAAATTTTGGGGATTTCCTAAAAATAAACACTGAGTACCCCATTTTGATACTAATGGGGGGTATGGGGGTCCTCCCCCAGAAAAAATTTTGAAATTAGACCTGTAAAAGTTGGGTTTTTACTCATTTTGAGAACCTTTTTGGGTCTCCAAGGGGGGCACTTTCCGGAGTGCCACCCCCTGGATGCATTTTAAAGATGTCTGTTCACTACTATACTGCCAAAAGCTGAAGACTTTAAAAAAGCATGATGGTGAAAATTAGGATATTTATTGCGGGGGTAGGTAATCTTTATTAAACTCCAGTAAAGAAACATTCGCACATTTTTCTTTCAGTTGAATGTCGCTTTGCAGTTTAATACATTCTATTTGAAGGTTATTTATCTTCTAAAGAAAATGGGGTAGAAATATGTTAAAATGATCTTCATTTTTTCGAAAATCTTGAAATATACTTTCAAACAGTTGAATTAAATCACAAATTAATGCAGCATATATTTTGTGCAATTCACAGGCTTATGTGCAGCCAAAGTACTGAAATGTGTCAAATATTTTACTTTTATTTGATTGTGTAAAATGTTAACTTTCTTTAAAACGCAGTTATTGTCTGGATTCTGAAACATATCATTAATAAATTGATTTTTTTTCCATGAAGTCTCAAATTTAAACCATTCAAATGTTCTGTTAAGTCTACTGAAAAAGCTGAATCTAAAACCCAATCTTCGTCTTTCAATTCAGTCACACGGGGGTTCCCCTTTTGTTTCCATAAATATTTTTATTTCAGTTCCAATCGATTTATATGAAAAATATTGCAAACATTTATTTTTAAAAATAAATATGTTCAAACTTAAATATTTTCATAATTTGCGTTTGGGCCGCATTTTAAAGGCTTTTGGGCCGCATGCGGCCCGTGGGCCGCACTTTAGACAAGCATGTTCTAAAGCCATCTTGATAACGAGAGGAGGCAAACTGCACGATAATGATTTTTAACAATAAGGTCCTCTATAGTTGAACTTCTAAACTTTAAGTCCCCCTGGGGGTTCAGGGACAGCAAATTGAACCGAACTAACGAGATAATATCGTATTGTCATCCAGATCTGAACTATGTTCAAAATTTCAAGTCTCTAGCTCATGGGGAAGTATGTTTAAAATTGATTACTAAATTCCTCCCGAACAGACAGATAGACGGACGGACAGACAGACAAGATTGAAAGCGACCTAATAAAAACGTTGTAAAAAGGGGTTGCTGGTATTTAACAATTATAGCATCTGTTAATATAGGTAGAAAATATTAAGCATTATAATAATTTATTTTATTATTAATAAATTATAATTAGTTTAAAATAGTATAAATAATTTATTTTACATCAAACATTCTAAATGAAATATTTATTTAATTACAAATTTGAGTAGAAAACATATTGTTTGATTTCGGTGGGGTACCATGCAGTTTTTAAGAAAAATGTTTGTTAAAAATTCAAAGTGTGAAAATACGCCTGGCTAGTTTTTAAGAGCGTAATTTCTATTTTCAATGCGTGAAATACGCTCTCAGAGGCGTTAAAAATATCACTGAATGGTCATGTATTATTTATCAACTGCCTTTTCTTTTACAAAATTTACTACATATATATATAGCTACAATGCAAGCTGTTTCCAATCTTAAATCTTCCTTAAAATAAATTTAATTTGTAGTGCAGTCTAATATAAATTTTGTTTCAACCTTCAACCTCTCAAATTCCTCCTCTTCCATTTGAATAAAAGGCATGTCATTCTTATGGATGGACTTATATTCTTTAAATAAATTTAATATGTTGTCTAAACTTATTTATATATATTGTAATCCTCTATGATTACTAGCTAGTACTTTGTTTAAGAAATGTTAGTCAAATTTCTTTATATTGGAATTAATTGAGTTTTATACTTAATTTGCATTTTAAGGTACATGCTTACATTTTCGTTACAGAATTCCTTTCCTTAAAGTTCCAGCTAAAGGTTTCATTTATGAAGAAAAGATTAATTTCAATACAGGAAACGAAATGATACCTTCTTATGGTCGCCAGGCCAGTTCTTGGCATCATTTAAGTCGCATTCATTTAAAAGTATTTTTTGGGTAAATGTCCATCATACTCGCGTAGGGCGGACACACTATTGACACACACTAAACGTATGTGTTGCTGTTCGTAGAGAATTATAAAGGTAAATTTAAAGCTCTCTATTATATTAAGAAAATTTACCTTCACAGACTCTGTTTCAGAAGGTTTTTTTTGAACTCTTACTTTTATACTTAAAACTGTCACAATGCAAAAATTACTTGACAGAACTTTATGAAATTAAGTGCTTGCAGAGAAATGTTTGAAGAACATTTTTACACAAAAAATTGATTTGGTTATTAATTTTTTTAAATAAATTTGGGAGGGAATTTTAAAATTAAGGCTCGTGTTATTAAAAAAATCTCATCCGATTAATTATCTTATACATATATTCAAAAGCTTGATTTATTTTTTTATCCTTGAAAGTAACATTTTAGAGATAAGAAAAGTAGAAAAATTTTATTCATTCCTCCTTTATAAGGAAACAAAAATTTCTATTCTGTGGCTTTTAGAAATTTTCTTTATGCTTTTACCGACACGAATATGTATTGTTAATCTTTTCAATATAAACTAAAAAAAACAATATTTAAAGAGGAATTTTAATAAGAGACTATATGATCCACTACTTATCAAATGAGGCATAAATCTGCCCTGAAAATTACTGATCACAATGTCATAAATATTTCAGATGATTCCTGGTTAGTAAAGTCTAACTAATATTTGATAAAAATGTGTCAACGAATTTTACCAAATGCTTTAGAAGAGAGATTATCCTTTATTATCCCTAAATTATCCTTTAGATGATCACTGTTTTATTAGGTGTCTTGATGTATCTTGTATTAATTTGTGCAGTCATATTTAAAAATGTAATGTCCCTGATAATAACCCTTTTCTTTGTCTAATCATATGCACAAGGTTCATTCCATGGAATTCAAAGGTGAAGAGAAACTTAAAGTATGTTCAACAGAATAAAAACCTTTAATGAAATAATAACTGAACTAGACTCTCACCTGATATTTCTTCTATTGTTAATAAAAATGGTGTAAATTGCTTTAATGATTTGATATCTGAGCTACAAGGTTTAGTTCAGAATAAAACAGTTCATAAACCTAACTTGAACCTTACAGTAAAAAATTTAATTTCCGAATGCAAAGGAGTTAATTCTAAACGACTTGAATTTTAATGTGATAAATAAACTCCAAACTTCTCTACATGTTTCCCCTAACTAAAAGTTCACTTGCCTAAAAATGCTTAAAACTAACACAAAAAGGTTGAAAAGAAAAGCTGATTGGTACCCTGATTTTGAAAATAATCGAGTAATGCAACCGCAACAGATTTCCCCTTAAAGGTTATGTAACTGATCACATCCAAACGTTAGACTCTGTCAGAATCACAAGTAATAATTTAAAATATTTCACCCATAAAATTAATTAAAATAATATTAATAAACATTTTCTACAAGCAGGTGTGGTGGACTCAAACCCAAACGTTGGAACCATTTAACATTTGCATTTGGTAACATTTCAATAAGTTTTACAGAAATCAAATCTCTTGACCGATATATTTCAAATGAAGAAGTTTCAACTATAAGATTAAATGGATCTCCTGATTTCAAGAAAGGTTATATTTATGATACTGTTATTGATGGATTTCTTGAAATAATATGTATTGGTTCTAACTCCTTAGCACTTAAATGTTACCATACAGAGTTACTAAATATAGATAGTAATTATGTGGTTCATGAATTGAAGAATAAAGATATATCAAAATTAAATTACGTATTTATACCCTTAAACAAACACTCTCATAGGGTCTTATTAGTATAGTTAATATCCAATCCAAAAAGTTTGAATTTTTTTATCCAATAGGTTTTAACTGCAATAGAAACTACATAGATACAATTATTTATATTATGGAAAAATCATATTCTAAAATATGTGAATAATGACACTAACTGGTCAATATACATTGTCCTTCTCATTTTAATCAAACGAATAGTATTTTCTGTGGAGCTTTTATTTGCTATTTTATGTATCAAATTATAAATAACTATGATATAAAAGATGCATTTATTTCTAACAGTTTTAGGAAGAATTTTATGTATGAAAATTTAACTAATGGGTAGCAGCTTCACCAACTTCAGCTTTAACCAAGAAACACTGTAAGAATCTAAAAAATTCGGACGTTTATCAGTTTTTGGCTATTAGTCCTATTAGTGCTGAAGTAATAAATCTAATAAAATAATAAATCTAATATACTACTTTTAGTTTTACATATTTTGCACATGTTATTCTTATGGATGAATTAATGGATTTCACAATTCTTTTAAATAACTTTTATTTGTTCTGTTAACTTATTTTAAAATTTGTTTCAGCCTCTTAAATTCTCCCTCTTGCCCTCTACCATTTGAATAAAGAATTTCTTATGGATGGATTTTAATTCTTTAAAATAAATTTTATTTTGTGTGTGTGTGTTGACTTATTAAAAATTTGTTTCAGCCTCTCAAATCACAACGCAACGCAAGAACTACGTGATAGAAATTTATGAAATTTGAAACGTTTGGAGAACATTTTCATACGAAAAACTATGATTTGATTATTAATATAAATTATGGAGGTATATTTTCAAATTTTAGGCTCCTATTATTAAAAAGAGTTCAGTGGATTTTATTATCTCATATTCAAAATTAATGCAAACGTGGAGGGATGGTTGATTTTTGAAGTTTGATAAAAAAAAGTTTGAGGAAATTAGAAGACATTTATAAGGTTGAACATCTTACTTCCTTTTATTTAATGGTATCACGAAGTTAACAATGGAAAAATTGCTTCAAAACGCAAATTTTAAAAACATCTTTTATTTTTTTTCTTTCTTTTTATGCGAGAATTTTTTATCAGTAGGGGGTAGTAGCTTGGGAGGCTATATTTTGAAATTCAAAACCGTCCCTCTTTCGGTCATTGTTCTGAAATAGCTTAATTTCTTTTAAAAAAAAGTTTATCCAATAATAACAATGTAAAATACCAATGTTTTAAAATATTTACTAGATTCAAGACCATTTAAAAATTATATTAATTTTAAAATTTAAAGCACAATTTTCTGTTTAAGCAAATTGACATGAAGAGAGAAATATAGGATAAATGTCCCTTTTAGAACTTATAAGAAAAATATTATAATTTTTTTTGGATTTCCTCAAAAATATAGGAGTTATAAGACAACTGCTATTGCTATCACTGCTTATGGGATCTCATCCGGTGGGTAGCAGTTCAGAAAATGACTAATTGAAATGATCTTGAAAACATAAATTCATAAATACTATTTTCTATATTTCACTGACAAAACTGTAGAATGTCTACGGCCCCAGTCGGACATCCTGCAGGAGACGCTATTTGTCACCCTGTCAGATCACAGGGGCGCCGCGCCATGATTATCCCGAGAACAGAGATAAGCCTACCCCAGTGCACTGCAGGTGTCAATTAACATTTGTTCACATTATTTTATTCGCATTTTCCAAACAGTCTTAATATTTGCTATCTAAATATAGTTAAATTTATCAAAAATGTAAATTAAGCTAGAAATTAAGTTAATAAAATAGGGTCAGGCCTCGGCTAGAATGCAAAATAAGAAAGGTAAAAGATGAAAAATCTCGAACGAGAATCTGGAAATATGATCAATAATATTTAGATTAGATTTAAGGCTAAATTTTCGACATAGACCAGAAAAACGTAAATTAATATTTTTAATTGTAACAAGCTCAAATTTGTTACGGCAGCATGGTGTATTGGACCTGGTGTAGGCCTTTCTACGTCCAACCGACCGATAAATTCTTGCACTTTAAATTGAAAACTCTAACAGAATTAAAAAGCAATAGAACTACCATTCAGGTTAGATTTTTTTTATTAAAAAGAAGTAACTAAAACAATATTACTATTAGAAACTTGGAATACAATTTCGAAAATCTGAAACCACACACAAAATCTACCAAGAGATTAATTTATCTTTAGATCATTTCAGGCTTCGGCTTTTAGGCTTCATTCATCTTTTCAGGCTCATTCTTGCTTAGAAGTACTTCCCCCGAAAAAATACCCGTTATTGGATGTCTTTCAAAGACATTCAAAAATAGGTACCCATTCAGTGTTGGAAGTTAATAATGTGCTAAAGAAAATAATCAAAATTGAAAATTATAAAAAAAGAACTCAGTATACACATAAATACAATTCAACAATAATTATAGTATTCAATAAAAGCAAATATAATAAACATGTATAAATTATTATGTTTATCTTTGGCTTATTAGCTACAAGTATGCAAAATTTCAAGATGGAGAAATGATCAATAGAATTTTTTTCTTTTTAAATATTATTCTTAATGTTAATTTTTTGAGGCCTGATATGCTCAAGATTCAGCCATTTTTGGAAAATTTTTATCAAACACATATTCAAAATCTTTCTGTCCTTTGCAAAAGTAGGCTGCTTAAATTATTTGGACAAAAAACGGATGAAATTTATTGAAAAACGGATGACATCAAAAACAGACGAGTTGGCTGCTACATACATATGAACAAATGATTAGTTCATACGTATTTTGTTACGGGAAAAGTGATTAATTGGGCATTATTAATAATGCCCAGAGTGGAGGCGGGCAAAACGATAAATGCCATTGAATTTATCACATTGCCCTCCTCCACTCCCGATTTATCAAATTGCCCGTAACATATACACAAATGAAGCATGTACTGATGGCAATTAATATTTAGATTTTAATCATAACTCTTCTCGTGGCGATCTGACTGTAGTATTAATGATTGTGCAATAACTATTTTTTTCTCCTAACTGTTTTAATGTGTTCTAGAAGTTGTTACCCTTGTATGTTCATCTGTATAAATTTTGGAACATGTTGCGTTAAAATTTTTTTATTTAATTATACAGTAATTAAAGTAGTAATTTAATTAATTTTTATTAAATCAATAAATTATAATTATTTATTAAACCAATTAAGTAATAATTAAATTACGGCACTGCATGTATCGAATGTATGTTAGGGGCAATGAGATAAATCCGGGCATTATTAATAACGCCCGCTTATTTCTGGCAAAGTGATAAATACTCATTGAAAAGTGCTATTAAATTTATCACATTGCACACCTCCACTTAGGCATTATTAATAATTCCCGGTATATCTCTATCAGATACATCGAATTAAGACATGAATATTTCTTTTTAACACAATTGTTTCGAATGCAATTTTCTTAATATCTACCTAAAAACATAGTAGTTAAGAAATTAAAGTATGTATTCTAGGGATGCACAACCTTTTTGGGAGGAGGGCCACTCACATAGTTGATTGAGACAAAGAGGGCCGCAAACAGAGTAACAGAGCAAAAAAAATAATACAGCTAATACAATAAGGTAGAATTTGCATCTCAAGGAACTAAATATAAGATGTGAATAATTGAGTTTGTACCATTAAGGGGTTCTAGGCATCTTCCCCAGAAAATGTTTGGAAATTTAACTCTAAAAAACAAAGCATTGACTAGTTTTTGCACATTTAGCCCAAATTTTGGACATATTTAAGATGGGATTTGCATTTTGATTAACTTAATATTTATAAAAAATGGTAATTATAGAATTCCAAATGTAAAGGGGGGTCTGGGGGTCCTACCTCAGAAAAATTTTGGAAATTTGACCCAAAAAAACAGGGTTTTAACTTATTTTAGAAACCAAGTTCGATTTTTTTGGGGGGACAGGTCCCCAGCCTTCTGCTATCCCCTTGACAGCATATCTGAAACAGGTTATGATCTAATAAGAATAAAAAATATACACTGCATTATTATCTAATCTTGTTTCAAAGTGATCTTTTTGTTAAAATTTAGAACTCGGGAAAAATCCTTAAGAAAAATTTATTGAAAATGCTCACTAAAATTGATAAAAAAAAAGCTATGTCAGAGGTATCACTAGACTTATTAGACTCCTCTGACCACGCTTAAATTTTTTCTGCATTGCAATTACAATGTGAAAAGAAGCCAGCTTCAACTAGGCGCAGTAAAAACGGCACTTTCGCGAAAAATCGCTATTTTTCGACTTTTCCGCGGCGCGTGATCCTAAACACCGGACTTCTGACTTCAAACCATTGTTAAGTTGTTTTTTCTACATCACACCAACAATACAAGAAGAAGCCAACTTCAACTTGGCGCCCGCCCAAAAATCGCGGGAGGAACGGAATACTTCGCGAGCAAAACGAAACTCGAAAAATCGTGATTTTTGCGACTTTTTTCCGCTATAAATCGTCACTTTTTCTCGGTTAAAATAAGGAAAGAAACAAAAGTTAGGGATTATCTGAAATATCCAAATTAGTTCGCGGGCCGCATGGTGATTGTTCGCGGGCCGCATGTGGCCCGCGGGCCGCAGGTTGTGCATCTCTAATGTATTCAATTTCTTTGGTTGCAAGGTAGCTTTATCGAAATCAATAATGCAATTCAATCAAATAATAAGTTTATAATTTGAGAAAAGTGCTTCAAAAGCTGCCCGCGGAGCTGGTTTAAAATAGCACCCTCCTTAAATTTTGACAACTCTTTGAAAATCCACTTTCTCGGACATCCTAGTGGAGACATTTATCATCCTGTCAGATCAGAGAGACGCCGCGCCGTCTTCCCTTCCTCCACGGAGGAAACGGTCGACCTTTGAAGATATGATTGTTTTTGCAGGTGTACACAGTTGGCACGTTGGCACTCACATTTCCCCTGTCAGAACTATGGCGCCGGCATAATGCATTACTATATTGTTACCCAAGGAATGTTTTGCCCCTAATTTTGAAAACGGTAGGAGGGGACAAACAATCAACAATATTCCCCCCTCAAATTCAATTAAATTATAAAATTTATTTCACAAGACAATATTTCGTTTATTTGTTTAAGAGTTTACTTTTCTAAAATTGTAAAAAAATTATTATAAAGAAATCTTTACAGAAACACTACTTAAGATAATCCATTTTATTACAATATGAATGGAGTCAAACATTCCCTGCATAAAATTTATTGAAAAACTTTTAAATTAAAATAAAATTTTATTTGGCTTAGTTTACAGCACAAAGAAAAGGAAAAGAGAGACAAAGTAACTTCAATTCTTAATTAAATTACATATAATTCTAAATTAATGCACATCGATTTCGCCAATTCACTCATATATAGAGTAAAGCTTGGAGATGTTTTAAGCACAAAAAGTCAATTTGTCCTTTTTTGGACTTATTCCCCTCCTTTTTCAAACTGGCAATTCATTTGGCATTGGGGGAATAATCCATTAGATTTCTATATATATTAAGGGCTATGTGATAAATCGGTCATTAATTAATAATGCCTGAAGTGGAGGAGGGCAATGTGATAAATTCAATGGCATTTATCACTTTGCCCGCCTCCACTATGGGCATTATTAATAATGCCCAGTTGATCACTTTACCAGCAACATAATTTACTTCAAAACGCTATTTACTAGTTGGAAAATTTTTAGTTAACAGAGTACAACTTACAGCTTACTCTGCATTTACCTTTCAAACATGCCATGTCTTTCAGATTTAATAGTGATTTTAAAACATTTTTCAATTTTATTTTACTTTTTTATTTATGATGACTTCCAATTTTTTTAGTAATCCTGTACTTATACTATAATATTCTAATTTTAAGTTAATATATACTTATAAAATTTTAATTGAATTAATTTAATTAATTGAATTAAAAATTTAATTAATTAATTTTAATACTTATAATATTTCAGTAGCTTCTAGGAGAGAATATTCTCTAAAAGATAAAACAGGTTAGAAAAAGTTATGAAATTGATATTTCTAATCAATAACGTTTTGCCCTTGAAATAAAAAACTAAGTTATATAGAATTAAAAAGCAATAAAAACTACCATCTAAAAAGCATAATTTAGTTGCAGAAAAATGTCTTAATTGAAGTTTATCTGGAAAGAGTATAATTTCTAAATTTATTTAAATTATTGCCAAAGCTGTAGAGTGTTTTATTTAGTTAAGATTTGTTAAATAAGAGAGAAATAAATAAAATAGTATTCTTAGAATCTTTGAATGTACAATTTTAAAAATCTGAAATTAATAATAAAATCTTACTTTAATATATGAGCGAATATATGAGTCTGATAACCTTAATCTTATTTATCTACCCAAAACTGATTTTTTTGTGAAACTTTTACTTGGACATAACATATAAATTAAGTCGTATGATTAAAAAATATTTTAGCAATAAATTAAAAGGGAACAATTTCAGTCAAACTGTTGATCAATGGATTGAAGCTAAAATTTTAAAATGACTTCATTGTGAAAAACCGAAGGAAAATGTTAACAGGGTAGCTAACAGTGGCGGCTCGAAGGTAAAATTATAAGGGGTGCTGCTCCGGTGGTACCAAGTTGCCAACGTATTTTAAGCGATATAATGCCAAATTATATTTCTATTAAACAAAAACGTGGAAAAAATCAAATAAAAAAGATGGGAACAACATAAAATTTCGATTTTACACCAAATAAGCATTCAAAAACTGTCACTTACCTATATTTAGCTGATTATTACGAATATGAAGAATCTAAGATGATGTCTATTTCATTTAGTGTCTCAAAAGCAAATGAAACTAAAATCAGCATTTCGAATTCAATTTGTTCATTATAAAAAGAAATAAAAACTTGGCTACAAAAAAAAGTAAACATAAATCTTTATTGACTTACCCAAACATCAGAAAATATTTTGTTCTCTCTCTGTTAAAAAGAAAAAAAGAAGCTTTAAATAAAAAATTAAAACAGCGTTGGAGTGAGAAAAAAGCTAAAAAGCCAATGTGATTTATTAGTAGTAGAAATCTTTTATTTTTCTTCTTCCCCGCCGCTCTCTCAAGAGAAAAATATATCATTCTTTTGGTCGGGGCTGTTGAAAAGCAGCCCCTTTTCTCCTAACAGAATCGCATGCTAAATGCTTGATATTTTGATTTGATTTGATAGAGCTAGGTTTTTATACTACGATTGGTATATCTGCGGGGGCTGATCGACCCGGAAAGAAATCTGTTGGCGAGACGGTATAGCAGAGAATTATTAATTGAAAAAGGATTATAAAGGACAAAGATTAAAGGGGGAAATAGATAATTTTTTAAATATTGTAAAGCAAATAAAAATTGGAATTTCGGGAAATTTTGGTTGGGGGTGCTGCAGCCCCGCAGCCCCTATGGACGAGCCGCCACTGGTAGCTAAAGAATCTGAGGAACAAATTTCCCCGACTATAAAATTTTCCTGATATACATCTTAAGAGTTTTCGGCTTTTCCTAATAATTTAAACACTTTCAGCTAGTTACTTCACACAAAGATATACTTTGTCTAATTGATGTTTAAAATAAAAATAATTATATAACTTTTAAAAATATTAATAATGTAAAATATTAATTATGAGGATATAATATTTTTTATATGCAAATAAATAAAAAAACTACTATCAAATATGATTAAATATGAGTGTTTTTTCTTTTAAATTTTCAGCTATGAAAAGTTAACTAATTAGAATATTGTGAATTGGAAATAGAATTTATTCATTCATTAATGCTTATAACACGGCCGTAAAAAGACTGGTTTAAAGGGGGGTTACCTGACATTTTTTTAGGTACAATTGTACATCAAGTTTTATATGACTTGTACATTAATTTTGGTGAATTTAATTTAAAAATTTTGGGAAATTTCCCCCTCGAAAAAGCATTTTTATCATAAGCATTTAGCTCATTTTAAAATTTTTTGACAACACCACAAGTGCACCGCTCAATGAGGAGTGGAATAATTATCAAAGTAACCCAGCATAGTATAATAAATTGCAAAATTTTGAGGAGAGTTTGGGGGGTCCTATTTCAGAAAAATTTTGGAATTTTGTCCCTTACAGTAGTGTTTTAATTCATTTTTAAACCCTTTATATTACACAAAATAAAGATCACTCCTCATACATCACAGAATATTCAAGGAAAATCAGATCATAACATATTTATTCCAAAATATTTGGAATTTTTACCCTTAGAAGTAGTATTTGACTCCTTTTGAAACCATTTAGACTGCATTGCTATTTGTGAGTCAATTATTGAAAATTTCCCTGATTTTTTAAATTTTTTAAGAATTTCCTTGATTTTTCCAGATGAATGAAATTCCCTGACTTTTCCCTGATCTGTAGCCACCCTGGTTAACAACATTTTAGCAATCTTCTCTATGCAATAAATTTATATTTAAAAAAAATTTATAACACCTTTTCTACATATAAAAACAGCTATATTAAATATAATCCTTTGCATATTTAATAAAATTTTTTCTGACAAATTATCTCATTCATAATTAACAAATTTATAAAATATCTTTAAGTGTTCCAAGGTGCCCCAACTTGGAAAACTTTCAATAATATTAATAGCATACAAATTATATTTGTAATTTTGAAAAGTCAAAAATATGCTTTGACTATGCTTAATGTAATGAGTAATCACTTTTGTCCAAGAGTAGAATGATAAAATTATTCAATATGATAATAAGCAATCTGCAGGGATGGGAAGTGGTATAACCCACTTTGGAGCAAATTTTGGAGCAGCAAAATTTAACTTTTGGAGCAGTAACACGCAATATTTGGAGCAGTAAAATTTTACTTCTGGAGCTAAAATTATGAAAGTTGTAGTAGGAAAATTTAAGATTTGTATCATAATATCTTATTATATCTTGCAATAATAGCTTCGTAACGTATCTTAAATAACCATAAAGGAAGTAGAAGTATAAATATATGTAGTAATACCCAATTGATAGTGTAGTAGTATTCATTAGTTTATCAAGTGAACCTTACCTCCACAGTTCCAAGACCAATAGAAATAAATTAACTTCTCCCTATGATTTAAAACACTTTTCATTTTAGAATAGGTTGAAACCAGTGCTGAGTTAGGGGGACATTATTTCAACAAAAATTTTGTTTCTGGTAAAAAAAAAAGTACGTAATAATAAGGTGAGCTCTTTTCTCAGAAAAAATCCAGCTACAGCACTGATTGAAGCATATAAGCTTGATTTTAAAATTGTCTAATCATAAAACACTAAAAATGAGTTTGACCTTTGACCCTGTTTTAAAAGGTAAAATTCTCCCCTTTTTAGTTGAAAGTTAAAAGCAATTCCCAAAAACTTGGAAGTGAAAATTTATTAATTGATTCACTAAGTCATCTAAAATCACTGGGCTTGGCTTAAGGGAAATAAGAGATTTTTTTTAAGGGTAGATAATCATGGTTTTGTAAAATCCGTCTGTGGAGGTATCCCAAATCTTTGGTTCACCCCCCCAATTTTCAGAAGCTGGCAATGCCAAAGAAATCAATCGCTCGCAATTGAAGATTGATTCAATCGCAGGTTAATCAGGCGATTATTAATCGCGATTGAGACAGGGATGTGATTGACCAAAAAGAAATTTTTTTTTGAAATTCGACCCTTAAAACAAAGTTTTAACTTGTTTTGGACAGCTAGTCCTAATTTTTGGGGGGATGGGTCCCCTGCCATCCCCCTTGATATCATATCTGAAACAGATTTTAATAGCAAGATTTTTTAAAAACACTGCAATATTATCTTATCTAGCTTCAAAGTGATCTATCAGTAAAAATTTACAAGAACTTAGGAAATCCTTAAGAAAAATTAGTTGAAAAAACTCACTGAAATCGATAAAAACGCGATCTGAATAGTATCACTAGACTTATTAGGCTCCTTTGCTAAGCTTAAGGTTTTTCTGCATCACAACTACAATGTGAAATGATGCCAGCTTCAACTAGGTGCCGGAAAAACGGTTCTTACGCGAAAAACCGCTATTTTTCGACTTTTCCCGCCGAATGTGATCCTAAAGACCGGACTTGATGGCTTCTAACCACTGTAAAGTTGTTTTTCCACATCGCACTAACGAAGCAAGAAGAAGCCGACTTCAACTTGGCACCCGCGGCCGTTCAAGAAATAAGTCGCGGTAAGAAAACACTCCGCAAGCAACACGAAACTAACGTGAAAAATCGCGATTTTTCCAATTTTTTCCGCTTCAAATCGTCATTTTCTCGGAAATAATGGGCAAAGTAAAAAAACCTATGGATTATCTGGAAAAATCCAAATTAGTTCACGGGCCGTAAACGGGAGCTTCGGAATGAAAGAAACACGGACCTCTTTCGCTTGCAATAGCCGACGTTTCTCGGAAAACGGCCCGCTTTCGAACTCCTGCCGTTCAGTCAGATTGAAAATTGTTAAAAAAAGCGGAACACATATTGCAAAAAGTCACAAAACGCGGAATTCCGCGGATCCGCGGAAAAATCACATCCCAAGGGCCGGATGTAACTACGTTCTGCAACGTGTCAAGGAACCGTAGAAACGTTCTAGGGAACCGTATATCGTCACGTTTTAAAACGCCTGCTCCTGACCCCTTCTCGTAAACGGTCGCGGGGCGAGATTGAACCTGAAACCGTAGTTTTTTCCCGAAGGATCACGTTTTGGGTTGCCGGGCCCTAGGCGCAATACAACCGCGGTCTGAATTGGCAAACAAGCGTGTGTTTGGCGCACCTGTTTCCTAGAAACCGCTGATTTGGCGCACTTTTTTACCGGAATCCGAAAGTTTCGCGGAATGGCGCAAAATTGTTCAAAATTAGGTATTTGTATCAGATTGGCGCAGGTTACCCTTTTTGGCGCTCTCTGGCGCAATTGGCGCAGAATTCCCATCCCTGAATCTGGTATAGAGAGTTTTAAACAGTGTAACTCAAGTGTTTGCTTTAAAATCATATCTGAACTGTAGTCTTCATTGAAGTATTTAAATATTTAAAACAATAACCTAGTATTTATTTTGAAACTTGTATAATCTTGAAGATAAATATGAGAGTCAACCATATAACACTAAATATTGATGACTCATTGTGAATGATTATAATGTATTAAAATTAGTCTTCAGGTTTTTAGGACTGGGCAGCTTTGATATCATTAACCATGGCAGGGGTCATTCCAGACTTTTTGTGAAGGGTCCGGTTTTGTAAAAACTGTGAAAATCTACTCCTAATTTTGTGAATTTTAGTTAGTGTTAAAATAGTTCTTTTCAGCCAGGAGCAAACTTATTTTCTGCAAACTTATCAAGTGTCCCTAAACGTTTGATTTTTGTCTTAAAACATAATGACAGCCCCGTTGTTCAACTAAATACTGTAATAAAGCTTCATAAGCAACGGAAATATCTATTAATATATCAAAAATTTATTTATTTAAACATTTACAAAAATAAAAAGAATTTACAGTGTAAAACCTGTAAATTTACCTGTATTACAATAATTTAAATAATAGTATTTCATATTAATTAATAAAAGAAAATAAAAGTGTATTGTTCCTTTAAAAAGCTAATCAATGTGCAATATTTAAAATAACTTTGTTATTTTAAATATCTGCTCGAAGGTTAAATAACGGCTAATTGATTGAATACATGCATGTAATTTTGTGTTTAACAGGAGCGATAGCCGGGTGCAAGCATCTACTTTTGCTAAATCAAGATATACCACCATTAAAATACTTCATAAGCAGTTTTTTAAATTTTTTTTGCATTTTATGAGAAGGTACAAATAATAAAATGTTGTCAATTTCGAATGGAGATATGCACCAGCAAATCCTACGGTATTCAACTTTAGACAGGCAAAGTTAACATTGGGTTTAATAAATTTTAACCACAATTTTAGACCAGTTATCATTTTAAAAATTGGGAAAATGATAGATAATTAATGAAAACCGCCAAAATAGATAAATGTTTAGCTATCTTATACATGTAAAATATGTACAATAGTATAATTAAACTCAAATATTAAAAAAACGTCAACTCAATAAACATAGTCTAAATATCTATTTAAAACAATGTAGCATTTAAAAAATCTGAAATCTTAAAAAAAAATTCGAGAAGTATATGCAATGGAAATGTCTGTTCCTTTGTCATATGGAGAGAATATTACATAGGCTTTGTGGAATCTGCTTTAAGCATTTTTTAAGGTATTTAATAAATATTTCAACTTTTATTAAATTCTATAGTACTAGATTAGCATGTGTACTATATGTATAAATAAACACAATATCTCAGTAGATAATTAACACAATTTCTCAATGGGAGAATAAACAATTTGAAAATATTTTGGTGAAAATTATTGAAGAAAAGAAGCAAGACCAAAATAAGCACATTCATGAATGAAAAAAATTATCATTTGACTATATAAACATGAAATTTTCGTAAATGTCCACAGGAATCTTGGACCCATTAGAAAATACATACCAATTATTTGCGTCATCTACTTAATCCCCGATCTTCTGATATAAAAACTGTTTAATTTAATTATTATTAGGATTATTAAGCTTATTTTGATTGATTATTAGGCTTATTTTATTTTAGTCCAATCCCCGAGATGCCATGGAACATGCAGCTCAATAAACTATGCCAATAAATTGATCTTTACATGCCAATGTACACTAATTTAGCGATTCTATGCCAAATATAGCACACTCTATGATATAGTATGGTTGTATTATTTGGCGCATTATCGCTATAATCTGAAGCCAATTTGGCGTGTTCCGTAGCACTATGTGTACCGACTACTAACTGGGTCCGTGGTCTTCTGATGGTGCCTGTTCTGTGGATATCTTATTGCCGATTCTAGTGAATATTACTATATAATATGACCAGTGAATATTAATGGGAGGGGTTTACTTCCATTTCTTGTAAATTTCAAACAATTAATAAATTTTAAGCATTTTTAAACTGCAGTTATTATCTTAAAAATAGCTTTTTGCCCTCTTAAAACAGCGGGAGCGGATAAATTTTAACAACTCAACTCGGTGTAACTTTCGTTTGTTTATTTAGGTTTTCTTCACAAGTTTTGAATTTTGGGGATTTCGCTCCTTGGGGTTCTGACATAATTTTGATTTATTGGATTGAAAATTTTTAACGTTGAGAGAGTTTGTTTAAACTTTTCAAAATGGGAGAATTTTTGGAACCGCAACATAGATTGTTTCTTCAAGCGATGATGTGGAAGAAAATTTTACCGAGTGATGAAGTTAGACTTTTACATGAAAAGTGTCACAATTCTTTGGATAGTACGTGAAAATTTCTTTCATTTATTTCAGCTGTTATCTGGTTAGGTATTTGTATTTGATTAAGAAAACACGCACGTGCTAATTTCCCCAATGCAAGAGTAGAGTTAAGGGCGCCAAATTCATACTTACAGGGTGCGCACAGTCCTTAAAAACTCCTTAGATTGCCCTAGTCCTTACATAAGGGCCCTTAAAGTCCTTAATTTACCCATTAGAGTCCTTACTTTTTGGAAGTATGCAGTTTTTTGCCCTCTTTAGGGGTCATCCATAAATTACGTGAGGTGTTTTTTCCAAAATCTGGACCCCCCTTGGTGAGATTTGGCTGGACCCCCCCTCCCCCCCACTTGAGATTTACCTACAACCTTTAAAAATAATTTTCTATCCTATTCGTTTGCATTTTACTTAAAAAAGAAGAAAATTGTAAAATTTCTAACCTAAAAAGTTGACGTGAGATTTTAATCGACCCCCCCTCCCCCCTTGGTGAGATTTGTTATTTATCCAAACCCCTCCCCCCCCTTTTTGACCTCACGTAATTTATGGATGACCCCTTATGTCAATTTTTGAAGGGATTTTATCCGAAATATTAGCGTACTTTCCTAAAAGTTTTGCCCCTCTACTTTTGCCGATGAATGTTATGAATTTTCAGGAAGCAGTTAGCTCCACCCGCAGAAAAATCAAATTAACAGTCACAATCAAGTTTTTATTTTTTTTATGTCTCTGGCTTAAAAAGCTTGATTTTGGAGAAAGTGTTCTTTCATAGTAGTCAACAAAGTCAAAGTTTGAAGGCTTAAATCTAGAAGTAGGTTTAAACGCCAAGCGAAGTAATAGCGCCAAAGTGCGCCCGAGTATCAAAGTGAAGTGGGCGACTAAAAATTCGCCAAGAGGTGCCAACCCAAACCCACTTCCAGATTTTTACCAAGTTTGAATAATATATATAGGGGAGACCGGGGAGGGATGGGACACCTTCAATAAATCTTAAAATTATAAATAAAATTAGTTTTTGAATGTTCCACCAGGTAAAGCCACTATGGCTCCATACTTGTTGCTGTTAACTATTTTAGTTGCTAGCTCCTACAAGTTTCTGAATGAAAAAGATGGTTTCACAATAGCAAAAGTAACTAAGTATTACACTTTTCAAAGTAAATTTTCAAGCTGATTATTGGTTGCTTTCTTAATTTTCTTAATGGTTTATATTGTTTTCTAAACAGAATAATGTATTCTTTATGAATATATTGTAGAGTTAAGCCTAAAAGCTACAGTTCTTTTGAAAGAACCTATTTTTTAAAACTGTTGCTACCGGGGTGGGATGGGACACATGACTTGGGGTTGGATGAGACATGCCTAAATCCTCTCAATACCTAAATACAAGCTATTGCATACAATTCTTTAGATCCTTTGTTTTGAAACTGATTAGTATTGCAGTTGAAAACATATTTTTTGGATTAAAGAAGAATTTAATATAGGGTAAAATAACTGATGTTTTTGTAATAAATCTTTAAAATGTGTAAAATACTTCCATCTTTGTGGTTTTTAATCATATATTTAAAAAAATTCATAAATTTTAATTTAAAAAGATATGTCCCATTCCACCTCGGAACGGGGTGGGATGGGACAAATTTTAGACTTACTTTAATTCGTTTATAAATATTAAGTTTTATTTGCTATCACATTGGTTATATTTTTTAAACATGTTAAAATATTTCAAGATGTTATTTTGAAAGTTTCAAATTTATGCAAGGAAAACTGAATTTTTAAAAAAATATTCATGGAAAAAGTGTCCCGTCCCTCCCTGGTCTCCCCTATAGCTTGCAAATGAAAAAAGTATTCTCGAAAAGTCATTGAAAGCATTTTATTTACAGTTTAAGTATAAATTACATTCAAGAAGGTCCTTAAAGTTTTTCAAAAAGTCCTTAAAAAGTACTTAATTTTACTCTTTAAACTTCTGTATGAACCCTGACTTAGCTGAAGTAAGTAAACGAACTAAAACAAGTCTGGATAAATGTTAAGAATCTGGGCTATGGCAACTTCTTCGTGAGATGCTTTCTCATCAAGTACTTTGCGGAACGAACATCCTAATAGAATTTAGGGTTGGTGTACTAAGCATAAGATCCACTTATCATCTAGTTTTCCCCAACCCTTGGCGATTGGCTGGGATTGTTAAAATTAACCCAAGTTTATAGACTCTTCTACAGGGTTCCCACAGTCTTTGAATTTTTAAGGCTAAATTTAGGTACTTGAAAGTCCTTGAAAAACGTTCTAGGTCCTGGTAAAATGACTTAGGTCCTTGAATTTTCACTCAGCTACTAATCGAACTTAATTTTTGCAGATCTTTCTTTGTTTTTTTTTCTAGAAATTTTCTTCAGAACTACTCTTATGAACATAACTTGCGGTCAGTTTTACAAACTGACAGTGAAGAGCTACTTCTCCTCTTGTATGCGGGAAAAACAACTTGTCTTGAAAAACGACTAATTTTTATATGTCTGCGAAAAAGGTCCTTGAAAAATTTTGTCAAGGTCCTTGATTTTCAATGTTTTCAAAGAGTGGGGACCATGTGTGGGAAATAAGCTTATACTTAATTTTTGGTGAATTATAACAATCTGGGCAAATAAGGAAGTTGCATGTGTTAGATTTTCAAAAACACTAGGGGGCTACCGCCCCCTGCTCTCTATCGCTCGCCAACCCCCGTTAACTGCTTACGCAGAAACTTTTGGAACGCTTTGCAATTCCACACAAAACCCAGCTCACTGCACTTACTCAATTTATAAAACATTCTTAAAACAGGGGTAGTACTTCTCTGGGGTATTCTTTCAAAAATGGCGGATATTTATTCAGTGGCGGAATTTTAACAGTTCTTTTATGGTAACATGAATTGGCGGATCGATTTATAATTCTAAGAAAATTAACAACAGGGCAATGTAAACATTCTTTTACCCATTCCCCAAGGTAATGTTTTTTCACAGATCCGTTAAGGAAGCACTGAAAAATCTCAGGAAAAAATTTAACTTTCTTAAAATTTGTAATGATTGGCTGTGAAAAATGTAGTAATTATCGCAAACATCGCAAAAATTTAGAATTTTATCTTCATGAGAACAAACAAACGTCGAAGTTGTATCCGTTTCATAGCAATGACACGAATGTCTAGACTTCCCACATTTTCGATTTTTATCTTTATTTCTTAAACATTCACCCGTATGATCTAGTTACTTGCGTTTTGGCATTATGAAATAAAGAGTTACATTTCACTACCTTAAAAAACTCACCTGCAAAAGGATATAAAAATAATTATTATTGTAATAAATAAATTCAAAAGTTCAAATTTTCTGAAAGCGAGTTTATATTTTATTGTAAATATAGTAATGATTAGGTTGCCACAACAACAAAGATAAATATAAAAATATTAATTTGATATTTAAAAAATAAAAGATAAATTAATTATTCATATGTTTTAAATATAATTAAAACCGTTTGAGCAACAAAAATATAAATATTGTTAAAAATAACCCATAATATATTTTTTAAATTCGTGTTATAAATAGAAAGATTATTATTTAATCTATTTGAATATTAAAAAAACAGTGAAATATGTTTTCAATTGTTTCAAAATTCATAGTTACTTGAATAGTAACTGTGACCTTATCCGAAATCTAAAAAAATGGAAATATTTTAAAATTGAGAACTTTTAAAAAAAATCCAATTGCCTACTCGGAAATCCGGAAAGAATCTGAACATTTTGATACCAGATATGTGTCATTCGGTTCAGTAATTAAAAAGCCTTTCTCTGGAAACCGTTCACCAAAAACTTTTTTTTAGAATAGAGAGAAACAAGTGTTCTGTATAGTAAAATGAAATATCTAGTCAGTTTTTCAAAAAAATGTACAGGTAATTAAATATTTTAATTTAAAAGTCGAGAAAAAAACACGTGACTGAAAACGTTTATTGTTTAAATCGTAAGATGACGTCAACAATAGTACCATCAACTCGATTGCTTTTCAACAATGCCTATTGTAAGATGACGTCACATCCAAACTCTTGGCGTTTTCGAGCGCTTTTAAAAAGGGGATTTTTGTTAATATTTTTGGCTATCAAAAAATTTCTCGATTGGCCTAGAATTTTGGGTAGTTGCTTATTTTTGCAAGAAGAATCGATTAAAAAATATAAAAAAATCATGCAACTTCCTCATTGCCAAGTGTTGGCGAAAGTTAGACGATAAGTAGCTCTTTCAGTGTACAATGCTTAGTACAGCAACCCTAAATTCTATTACGATGTTCGTTCTGCAAAGTGCTTGGCAAGCATTGGCGAGCAGACATAGATAATTTTTCATATTGCAAAACATGTTTTACCAACTCTGCTTATTTTGTTGTTGTACGTACAATATTTGGTTGCCTTATTTTTATTATTTTTTTAAATATATTGTCATTATGCATTTGGGTATTATTATGCATTTGGTTGCAATTTAAAGTATGAACTTCTTTTTATTTTAGTTCCCAAAGCTGATTTGAAAGTGTTTATTGAAAAAATAAATTCTGCATTGGTAAATTTGAACATGGCATTGAGGAAAGGAGTAGATGAAATCAGTGGTGTAGAATATTTAGTTCTTGTTAACATGAGTGTCTCCAATATCTCAAAGGCAAGTGTAGAATTCAAGGAGAAAGAGTTGGAAATATTTAAGAAAATTGTAAGTACATTTACTTAAGTGCTTCTAGAATTATGAATTTATACTTGAAAAATAGTAAAACAAGTTAAAATTATTAATTAAAATGATCTTAAAATAAACAGTTTAAGAAATTTGGAAAAACATTTCTTGGATAAGAGACTGAAATAAAAATAGTATTTGATAAAATTAAAAAACAAGTAAGCAGTGGCGAATCCAGGATTTTTGTCTGGGGGGGGCTGAGTTTCACAAATAACTTAATTGCTATTATGGGCTGTTTAAATATTAATGTAAGAAACTGAAAGGGGGATGGGGGTTGTCAGTGCCGTAGCCAGATTTTTGTTTAGGGGGGTACTCAACAACTTTCCTGAGGTCTGATCTTAAGAATACTAAGTTTTAGGTGAGATGACTTTGTAAGGTTTAAATTTTGGTGCACTAAATTTCAAAATTGTGTAAAAATTTCAACTACAAGTAAAAGGGGGTCTGGGGGTCCTCCCCCAAAAAAATTTTTGAAAATTTGCCCTTCTAAATAGTGTTTTAGGGGCCATTCATTAATTACGTAAGGGTCCCGAGGGGGAGGGGGGGTTGGAAAAATCTCTACATACCCTTACTTGGGGGGTGGGGGGGGGTCAAACCAATTCTTACGTAAGATTTTCCTAGTTAATATAAACAAATTCCAATTATACTAATCAAGAGATAATAATATAATAGTAATATGTAGTTGGCAGCAAGAATATTATTTATCTGTTGAAAAATAAAAATTTTTGATTTACGTCAAACGGAGAGTTTTCTAACATTTTATTGTTTTGAAAAACATAATGGAATCTTACGTAAGAATAGGGGGGTAGGGGTTCGAAAAATCTTACGTACCCTTACATGGGGGGAGGGGGGTCAAAAATTGCCAAAATCATCCTTACGTAATTAATGAATGGCCCCTTAGCTCATTTTGAAGCCTTTTAGATTCCACCCAAAGAGCACCACTCATTGTAAGCGGCAGAATTTTCAAGGAAAAAAGTTTATAGTATTATGTATTGGAAAATTTCTAGGGGGTTTAGGGGTTCCTATTCAAGAAAAATTTTTGAAATTTGCCCCTAAAAGTGGCATTTTAACTCATGTTGAGACACTTTAGGTTACATCAAAGAGGATCACTCCTTGTTATTCCCTTAAGTTTCAAGGAAAAACCGTACTTATTAGATTCCAAAATTTCGAGGGGGTTTGGGGGTTTTCCCCCAGAAAAATTTTGGAATTTTTACCCTTAAAAGTAGGGTTCCGATTCATTTTCAGACCCTTTGGGTAACACCACCGAATGTCCGCAATGTGTTGAAATTTCCTTTTTTGGCTTTATTGCTACTACCAAAACCTGAATGTCTTATTCCTGGGGGGGGCTGCAGCCCCACAGCCCCCCCTCTGGATTCGCCACTGCAAGTAAGTAATACTATCCAACTTCATTATTCAACTTTATATTTTGTAGAACAGAAAAAATTATTTCAACAATCTTTGCCATTTAAATAGAACACCTGGATTTTTCATTTATGTATTCCAATCTGTAACGTAACTTAAAAAAGCTACTTTTAATTGGATTAGCAGTATTTTTTTTTAAATTTTCTCTTTTCTCTCAAATTAGCAATCATTAAGGTTCCTAAAAAATGCCATTAACTAAACTCATTACTTAGAATTTTGTGTCTTTTTTCCCATTCCTCTTATTTTATTTTAGATCAAAGTTCTGATTACAAGCAAGAATGGTAAAGCTCCTATTACAAAAATTCTGAACTTAACAGATGAACTCAAGAGTCAGTACAAAATGTCCAAATCAGAAGTCCAAGAAATTGTTTTAAAGTTTGTTGAGAGCGGGTGGTTGAAAGAAGTAAGTATGTTTATGATAGTTAAAAAATATCATGCTTGGTTTTTCTTCTCTTGTACAACGGGCTAGCACCATGAACAAACCTATATTATTATCGAAAAATGTTCAATTGCTCTCCACCTCAAATTTGAAAAATATTATGCGATTACTTTTGAAGGTAAAAACAGAAATAATTTTTTTATTACTTTTTGATGTATTAAATGTATACTTACAGTTCTGTGTATAATACAGCTTAATATTTGACATTTATTTGTTTCTTTAGGTAGATCAGTATATATATTTCAGTACTAGAGCAATAGTTGAATTCAAGCACTTCTTTCTGGAAAACTATCCAGACCACATTGAAAATTGCTTTTTATGCAAGAATATTGCATTCCAGGTAATCCATCCGATTTTCTAAAACTTTATACTCAGACACGTATTTGAATCAGATATTATTGCATCTCAATTAGATTTAAGAAAATAGTTTTGAAAGAAAAGGAGTTTTTCGGATTATTTACTTTAGAAAAATGAAATGAATGTAGTTGAATTCAACTTTGGTAACTTGATCAATTATAATTTGAAATTGTTGTTAGTCAAAAGGTTTACTTGGCCCCTTGACTTCCTATTTAATCAATAATAAAATATGGTGGGTAGTTTGAAGCATAACTTCCTGAGGGTCATCTGTATCCTTAGTAAGTATCAAAAATTCAGACTCCCTCCTTCCCTTTGGCAAGATGTACCCCCCTCAACTTCTCATGTAAGATTTACTTTATTTGTCTTTCAGGCGAGTTTTCCTAATATGCAATGGAAGAACTATTCAAGAAAATACCTTTCTAAAATCAATTTTCTTAGAAATTAGTTTACATCCAGCATCTAACCGCTATGTTCACTGATGGACAAAATTTACTCTCTTTCACAGAAACATAATCAGATCTACTAAGGGTCTTGAATTCAAATTTTTTACTAATTTTAGAAGATAATGCTTACAAGTCCAACTTACCTTGCTGCTGGTTTGACTAATGAGCACTTTTATCAAACTGGGAAAAATATAGATGAAAAATTTTTTATTCTTTAAATTTAAAAAAAAGTAGTTGTGAGAAAATAATGTGAATATAGCATCTCAAGCAGGGTTTTAAGTAATTTTTGATTTAACCCTTAACTATTTGAGCAGTAGATCGGAGCAGACGACTATTGCTAGGTTGCGCTCCGGTCATCTCCGTGCCCAACGTCATGTGGCCAACCAGAAAGTTTATCCTCTGTGTACTAAGTGCAAAACACAGGCTACTCCTGCACATATTTTAATGAGTATTGGCTGTGACAAGGAAAAGTTGTACTCCAGCCCAGGTGCAGTTTTTAGACTGTTGACAAATTTCGGCTTCATGGACTTGGTATGATGTTACTGTCGTCCAAGTGGGATAAGTCGCACTATTTGAGCTGGTGCACTTAGTTCACCATTTGAGTTTTAAAGGCCACTGTTTAACTTCTGCTTCATCTTTATACTTTTCTTTCTATTTAGCCTAAAATTAACTCAAGCTGAATATCAAATGTTAATGTTTATTTGAAATAAGAGCTTGAGGCAAGTTTATCACTTAAATTTTTAATTTGCTTAAGTTCTTGCTGAATAGTAGTTTTTCTCTAAATTTTAGGAATTGACTGTGTATATCTCTACTATAAATTCCCCTACAATTTGTTCTATAGATTGTTTTGCTAATATTGGATTTTATTGTGTCTAGGGATCATATTGCCATTCGTGTAAAAAGAAGTTCCATAAGCACTGCAAAGATAATTACTTTGCTAGAGTTAAATCTCAAGAGTGTCCCGCCTGTAGAAAGAAATATGAGAGTTCAGAAGATAACGACACCAGTGAAGAAGATTAAAGGGTTGTTTTTAAGTAAGAAATGCCAAGGTTATCTAGTGTTAGATAAAAACATGTGGAATACATTTTGGTGGATGATGCCAAAAATTGAAACTGGAAAATAAATTCTGTTATATAGCCCATAATTGAGGATATCTAAACTAAGAATAACTCAATAAATTATTATTTGAAATTCGCTAAACCAAAATTTCTCTGGATGATTCTGAGATAAAAATGAGAAAAGTGTAATATTCCCAACATATGTCTGTCATGCCTTCTATTTGATTCAATGAAATGTTAAAATTGATTACCTTTTCAACCAAACAAATATTATAAAATAGTATAAAAATGCTAGCCTGGTAAATTTGTTACTTTGATGGTTCAGACAATCAAAATTATTTTAATATCCTATTTCTTTAGTTAAACTTTATATTGCTACTCATTAACTATTTAATTTGCTTTAAAATTATCATCTATCATATTTTTTAAAAGTTTCGTGCGATTTCCAGTGTCAATGAAATTTGTTACATTTTGAACTAAACATTTTTATCATCCTGTAAATATTCATTGTTCATGCCAATCTCAAGAAGGAAACATAAACATGAGCTTTATTTCACAGAATATTTACAGTTAACATGTTATTTGCTTATAAATATGTAATAAAATTAAGTTTTTCCTGGAATAGTTTGTATTTTAAGACAACTAACATTGAAAGAATCTCCAACATATTGTGATACCATCTCCAACATGGCCAACTTTTTCTGGGCACACCTGGAAGACTCTAATTCATATAAAGTGCAAATGTTGAAAAGTAAACCATCATGAAGACAGGAGGATGGATTGTTTTGAATAGTCTTCTTCAATAAATTCAGGCATTCTTTTAATTTTCCCATATACAATAAGCATACTGCCATGTTATTTGCCAACTATGGAGAAGAAAAAAATAAATTTTTTTTGAAAATCATAACTTTAAATTTTATGGATAGTTTAAAAAGTACAAAACTGTGAAAACTTATTTATGGAAAATTTACGAAACTTTCTTTCATTTTGAAACTACTTATGATTCATAAATATATTAATAAATTGCTGAAATAAGTTTTAATTTTGGCCAAGCTTATGAAAATATAAATGCTTCAACTTATGGGGCATTCAATATTTATAATCAGAATGATAGATTCGTAATGGATTAAGCTTTATCATAAAAACATTAAATATAATAAAATGAAGTTTTACTTGAAAGGATTATATCAAGACTTATTTAGCTCAAGAATAAATGTCTCACCATAGCATTTTGGGGTTGTAGAGTGTAGGCTTCTTTAAAACAGTTAAAAGCTTCTTCATTATTATTCAGAGCAATAGCTAGCAAAGCTCTGAAAAGAAAAACTATACAGAGGAAAAGTCTATAAAAATGAGTAAAGCCAATGAACCATAAAAAGGAGTTGTTAAGACCCCCAATTTAAATTTTAAATAAGGAACTGTTTGTAATTCAAGTAGTATAATATTTATTCCTATTATGTTATAGCTTGGTACAAAAACACATACATTGAACTTGACAAATATAAATAAATTCATTACTTTGGGGTTGAATAATGAATAAATATTTGCAATGTAGTTTTAAAAATTGATATATTTTTAGTAAATATTTTCCCCTCTAAAATTTGGACTTGGATTTTTTGGGGAGGGAAATTATGCCAGTTTTTACAAAAGGGGTCAATAGTTATTTTCAAAGGCATATAACCCTTTAAACCTAGGCCACCTGAGATCTCCAATAAAAAAATATGGGGGCGGTTGAGATTGAAAAGGTTAATGTATAAAGGAGACGGGAAACAATATAGTACCTTATTTTTTTAACCACAACATTTAAGAGGTAATTTTATATAAAATTGATATTTTAATTTGTCCGATACAAAAACTGAACAAGAATTGTAGCAAGCATAGAAAAAACAGCATTCAGATAAACCAAATTTAAACTCTGTGATGGTTTAAAAATAATGATTAATTAAACTATGGTTGCATAGTTTATTAAATATTAAAAATTCTATTACTTAAATTTGAATCCTTCAATACAAATATTGTGAAATATTCCTTTATAAAATAAATAAAAGATATATAAATCATACTTATTAATCATATCTTCAGCATAAAACTGATCTATATTATGAGCCAAATTGGAAGCTTTACTAAAACACTCCTGGGCAAACTTGACATCTCCAAGCTAAAATAGTAATAGAAATGTTAAACTTTTGACACATAAATACAACTTATGCAAAATAATGTTATGCGGTTGAGAGTTAATGGATTGGGTCTGGAAAATAAATAATTTTAAATATAAATTTTTATGGTTTGGTATAGTGAAATGAGAATGGTTATTTAAGAGAGAGAAAATGGTAGATCCTATAAATCAACCAACTTATTTGATTAATAGAACATGTCTGTATTCTGGATTGATTTTACTCCTCTTTAGGTTGGAACCCTTTCAGTCCCTGCTCTAAACTTGCCATAAGATTTAATGGCAATCTCAAGGGGGCATAAACTTTTTTAATAGATTTCTGATGTCTAAAAGTTTTGCATAATTTTGATATATGTACAGTGAAATCCCGATACAACAAAAAACCAGAAAGTCCCCAACCTCTTTTATTTGAATTATTGAAATACCGTTATAACGAAGAAAATTTAACGGTCCCATGAAGTTCGTTATAACGGGATTTTACTGTATTACTTTATTTTAAGCTCTGCAAATGACTTGTTTCATTATAATTCAAGAGGACCTTAGAGAGATTTTTTTAGAATGAAAATTATCTTCCTGTTTCATAAAATTATATTTTCGTTCAATTTCTTATGAATTATAAAATAGAAAAAGTATTCAAAATCAATAATTAGTTAATATTATAATCCTCAATAATTATTTAATATTTTTAACACTAGGACAATGAATAAAAGCAATTAGCTTTACCTGAAGGTAAATCCTTCCTAATGCAGAATGCAACTGAGGAACCTTTTCTTTGCTTTTTTCAATTAAATTTCTTGTTATTTGAACAGCTAAAGTATAATCCTGTGTATAATAAAATTAATTAAAAACTTTATACAAAATTTACACATTCAGTATTTATAGTTTGCTAGGGTTGCACAGTTAAGCAGCACTTTGTACAACTGATCATAATTAAATTTCATTAAGATTTATATAACTCCGTTGAAACCTTTTATTTTAACCCTTAACCGCTGTCTCAAAACTGTTATGCATCTACTGTGGAGGGGTCTCTCAAACCTCACTCACTAAAAACGTTTTAAGTTGATTAATATAATAAATTAATGAAAGAGTATCAAAATAATTGTTTTTTATACATCTGAAATTTAGATGGTTTAGTTCTTAATGTGCCAAGCATTTTATATTATACACCAAGAAAACATCTAGTCTCAATATCATCCGTATTACATAACTACTGTTTATTTGACTACTTGATGTCCTACCAATTATCAATATTATCCTTTTATTAATATTTTTAGCCATTTTTACTACAATTAAAATTCCGAAAAAAATATATGTTGTGTATGAAAGGTTAAATTATCGAGGTAAAGTTGTTTCATCAGTTTATTTTCAATAAATAAGAAATTACGGGTTCAAAACTATAAATAGGTCCGAGGTACACCACCTTCCCCTATGTTTATTGTATTTATACAACACTTAAATCACGTTTTTCTAAAGTAAAACAAATAAAAAGGAGATGATACAAACCAAAACCAGTGGTCAAGACATTTAAAACTTATTTAAATAAAAGAAAAAGTATAAAAAACTTACAAAATGCTTCAAAAAGTAAAATTATTGTACCTTTTGGGAGAGAACACAGTTTAAAATTGAGTATAAAACTCTCCTTTCTCTTCTACCCCATATTTCTAGAGAAGCTGAAATCACCAAGACTGAATTAGTAAGTGTTGTAAATAAGTAAATAAAACATTATATTTTGTCCAGATGCAACTACGTTTTCGCCAGACGTTTTAACAGGTCTAACTCATTTTCTTTAACAAAGGAAAATTTCGCAGCAGCATCATAGTCCCATGAGACTCTTAGCCATTGAGAGTAACCACGAGTTTCCTGTGCTCTGATGACATAAAGCGTCTCATCATTCGCCACGAAACGCCTGCTTGGGAGCAGACGTTTGTAGGGAAGACGATTCCCAACATGATGATTTAACTTGCCGGCAAAATGTAGCTGCCTTTGGCTTTTTTTTTTTACAAAGAGGCAACTTTTTTAATAAATAAAATGACTTTCTTTCTTTAATTATGAATGCAGCTTAATTTTAGTGAAAACGTTTAAATTATTCTACAATCTGAAAACTAAATAAAAAATTTTAAGAATAATTTTAAATGAAAAGCTTGTGTTTTTCAAATGCAAACTTTAAATAGTTCTTGATTTACAAAAGTTTCCATACCCGATCTTCTTGATTCTGATAATTCTCTCATAGTCCCATCTTCAGCACATCCCTTTTCAATGTTCTTAATCATCTAAATTCATATTAAAAAATAGTTAAAAGTCAGGGCATGAAAGTTCAATTTTAAAGGTATAAGCTAGACTAAATTTTAATTTTTCACTGGGTTGACACTAATCTGACTATAAATAGTTTAATCTGAAGCAAGATTTTAAAAGTCAAAATTTTCCTTTGGGCCTATTTATTTGTATGCCAATGGCGAGTTTGCAAGTCAAAGTTTCTTACCATGTTATATACAACAGTTTTTGATGAAAGAATCCCACATGTACTACATTTAAGTTTCATGAAAAGTAACACATTATTTTTTGAATAACACAAAATGACAGTTGAAGAGAACTGATTAAATGGATATGAAAACTGTTTTGCAATAAGTTTAGAGATTAAAATACATTTTGAGCATTTTTATTCAGTCAAAGAATCTTCCATTTAAAACTTAGCTTACTCTTTGAATCACATGAAGAACCTTGAACATATTATCCATTGCTACCTGGTATTTTTGCAAATACTGAGGTAATTCTGCCAGAAGAAGGCGAAAAGAAAATGGCACCATAGTACCTGAGAAAAATTTTTTTTTATTTAAAAAATCTAATATCTACACTAATGCAACTTCGTAATTGGAAATAGTTTTTTTATTAATTTATTACACCAAAATCATTCACCAACTAGAATTTTATGATTATAATTCAATATTTAACACATGTGATGTTTTAAAAGTACCACATTAGGAAAACATTGAAAATTTTAGAAAATAACAATTAATACCTTGTTTTCCCTTATACATGTCTGGATAGTACTCATAATATAAATCAGGTTTATCAAGATTACCAAAGGCTGCACTTTCCATTTCTGCAAAATTGTATCGCTGAAGTTTCACTAATAAGGCTATTCGAACATACCATATCTAAAGAAAAATAAGAATTTATTGAAATTGAAATGCATTTTAAATTTGAGAATGTAATTTTTATCTTTCTTTTAAATACATATAAAAAATAAAAATATTGATAAATTAAACTCTAGATACATACATTTAAATTCAAGCAAAAGTACTTACTCTTAAAGATAATGGACTGTGTTTGACAGCCTTGTTTTCTTCAATAACACCTTGCCCTATGGCTTTTAAAATGCGTTTGGTTAGATTTAAGGCAGCATTGTAGCAACCAGCTTCCTAAAAATGTCAAAAAGCACTTAAAAACTAACTTTTTTTTTTAGATTTTATGTTCATTTAAGCATATCCTTTAACAAACTATAAATAAATAGCAATACTTTCAAAGATATTTATTTATAAAAAAAAGTGAAATCATTTTAATTTTAGAGAAGTTTTACACTAAACTTATTCTATATAATAATTTACTTGATATACCATGCCATTTCTAACTATTCAAATACAGTGAAATACCGTTATTACGAAAGTCCCCATTCGTTTTTGTTTGAATTATCGAAATACACGTCACAAGGAAGAAATTTTACGGTCCTGTGAAGTTCGTTACAACAGGATTTCACTGTATCTTTGAAAGACTATTTTGATAAAAGAACGTTGATTAACATTTAGAAAAATATTTAAAAAATGTAATGAAGCAGATTGTTACAAACCATCAATTTTTGAAGACCAGTTTCATCTTCACTGACATCATTTTCAGTAATTGTTTTTCTATTCAAAGCAAATGGTGAATTGCATTCCATAAGAAGAGCTTTAACACCATCAACCTAAAAAATTTCAATACTGTTAATAACATCCTATAATATACCTATATTACTATTAGAAAAAGGTAAATGTAGTGAAATTTTCATCTGGCTAGACAAAAATTTATGCATATATCTTAAAATTGGTGCAATCAAAATAGTTAATTACAATAGGCAGTTAACTGTATGCGGTAAAATATAAAGATGTTAAGATACAAAGACCAAAAGAAATGGCTCAGTTACAACTAACACAAGTAAAGCCCCCATAAAAATACATATTTGCATTTCAAGCTTTTATACTGAAATTATATTTAAAAAATTCAATGAAATTGTGACAAAACAAACATAGCTTCATCCAAGCAGAGCTCTTACCATATCTTGTTCTACTAATATTCCTGGTGCTGTAAGCAGACTTTTATCAGGTGTAAAAGGTACTTTAGAAGTCAAAATAGTAACAAGTGCTTGTCTTGTTTTATCTGAAGGAATCCAAGCTTCCTCTATTTCTCCATTTATTTCAGGAGAGTTTAAAAACTCCTTTGCATGAGTTATTGGTTCCTTCATTTGCAAAATGTTTGGGTCTAAAGAGTTCTTAACTTCAGATATTTTATCAAAGAAGGCTTTTCCATCTTGATCCCCTCCACTTTTGTCATCGGAGAAAAATTTCAGCAGAGCAGGAGGAGGCTTTTCCTGTACCCCTTAGTTAACATAAAAATAAATATAAGAATATATTTTAGTTTTTATAAACATTAAAAGTAACTGAAAATAAAATAAATGGAACAAATAATAGTTGATGTTTATATCTTCGATTAAATTTCAAAGTTGTACAAGGAGACAGGAAGAGGAGAAACTCAGAAGAAGGACAAGGAGAAGGACAAGGAGAAACTCAGGAAATTTCCTTTATGATCATAGAAAACCACTAAAAATACCCCTTATCCCCCTCCCGAAATATCAACATCCCCCTCCGAAATTTTTTTCTGGCTACGCCACTGCAAGGAGAGTATAAATCCAATTTAGAGGACTATCTACAGTGTGTCATGTCCATAGGCACAAAATTATAGAAATTATAAGGAAATATCTAAATTTTTTCAGCTAAATTTATAGCTTTGTTTCCGGTTAAGTAAAGTGTTAGTGGTTTTTTCGTCACCTTAGTCATTTTTAAGGTAACAAAGAAATGAATTTGTTACCATGAATGACCGAAATTGGAGAATGTCGACATTCACCAGTGTATGTCGACAATCACAGGTAAGCGACTATGTGGTTGTTGACATTCACCGGTGAATGTCGACATTCTCAAGATTTCGGTCTTTCACCGTAACAGATACACCACTCTTGAAATGAGTTATCCAATTCTTTTGTTGAATAAGAGCCAGTCTGAGTAAAGCGAACTGTGCAAAAGCAGCCTTTAAAAATCTGAACAAAATTAAAAACTGGAACAAGGAGTTGAGAACTAACTACCTTGTTCTTGAGGCCCAGCATTCTCTTTGTTTTGAGACTCCACTATATCTTGAAAAGGATCTTTGTTTTGAGAAAAGACTCCTTGCTTGGTAGGAGCTGAAGAACTTCCAGAAAGAACATCAAAAAAATTCACACCAATAGCATCACCCTTTTGCTGCTGAGACGCATCAGTTTGGAAATACTTGCTTAGGACATTCCTTTCAGATTCTGACGACTAAGGAAAATAATACAGATGTAAAATTAAACCCTTAATGAAAATTACTTCATTTACACACATAATATGATTGATTCTACTTAACTATAAAATTAGTTAGAATATAAATATTCACTGGTGAATTAATATTGCTTTAAATTCCTGCACCACAAAACTCCAACTTGATATGAATGTATCAATGACTAAAAATATTTGCAGCATAAAGAGAACAAAACGATTACAGTTAACAAGTAACAGATCCTTCAACTGGCAAACTTAGGGCCATAATCATCCTGGTTTAGCTAGATTTAGGCTCCATTTTTGAAAAACGACACTCATGACACAGCGGAGGAAGCACTTGCACCATATAATGAACAAGTACAACACAGTCAAGAGCAGGATCTGCTTGTATGCCCGATGCAGCTGTTTTATGATATTAAAAATATATCCATGCATTCCTCCTCTTTCATGACCTGTTCTAAAAAACTGAATATAATTATAAACAATATTCAGATTTACACAAGGAAATGCAGTCTGTTTCTTGTCAGTATTTGAAACATTCTCAACTGTGCTAACTCATTGGGATGGACATATTTAGATAGGACATCTTGGGGAACCCTAGAAGGGGAGGGGGCAAGTTATCCCTAATGGCAACTTGATTTCCCTTAATCAAATAAAATGGAATTTTCCAAAAAATTTGGGGAGGGCATTGCCCCCTATAATCTCCATAGGGGGCAATGATTTGATTACTGCAGCCCATAATCATTGGGCACCAGTAGTGCATTTATCTTCCTCACTCTGATTATGATGCTAAAAACCAATCAGAGTTTTTGAAGGGATAATGCATTCCTATCCTATATTAGTTAAAAATCTCGTGTCTAAACAATCTGAGCTTTTACCCTGTTTTTTAAGGTTGCAATGAGTTATAGTTTGTGTAAATAAAATAGGCGGCTCGCTACTAGTCATTTCACATTGCATTTCTATTGCGTTGCCATGGTGACTAACAACCAATTCCAATTACACAGACTATGAAGCATGGTCAGCATAGAAGTTTAGAGCAGGAACTACCTTAAAAACAACGAAAATGTGCTGGATTTTGAGACATTCCAGATTTTGGAGTGCCAAATAAAGGGTCTGTTACTGTACCTCTTTTGAGGTTTGCAATCATGACAATTAACTCTACACATCTAATTATTTAGTGATTAATTTATAACAATTGAGAACAACTTTTCAACAAAAAAATATACTTTTATACGTAAAAATTATAAAACAGTAAAAAAAGACACCAATAACAATTACTGAAGGATCATTAGTGATATTTTCAGGCAAGGTGAAAGATTTCATCTGTACAGATACAGATTGTGAGTTCTCAACATTAATATTAGGTGCTGGACTGTAAGGTGGAGTTTCTTGCATAGATTGCTCAAGGGGAATGGTTTCCATAAATCCAAACTTAGAGTCAGAATCTACTCTTTTGATACTGCTTTCTTTTTTTAAATGGGATAGACTATCAATGTCTGCAACAACTTTATTTTCATTTTTAGCTTCAAGTGGTGGTGGGGTATTTTTAGCATCATTTACTGTACTCGGAGTGCATGCAGTTTCAGTTTTAACATCTAATTGTGGAATATCATAGTTTGATTCCTCCATAATAATCTGAAAAAAAAATTTTAATTAGTATTTTTTATCATAGTACTTTAATAAATTTTTGGGTAGATCTGACATGAATATTTTTATGCTTGTTAAAGATAGTTTTTGGGTAAAACACTTCATCTTTGTAAGATTATATTAATCTTACTAATTTCCGCTGAAAAATCTAAGGTGCATTGTGAATATTTATGAAAATCTGGTATAGTTTAAAATTTCTTCCGTAAATTTTGAGAATCCAGACCATGGCGACTTCTTGGCAAAAGATGGAGAACACAATACTTACTGATGTTCCGCTGTAACTTTTCTCCTTCGAAACGATAAGGATAGAGATCCACACATTTTTTGATAAATGAGAGCATTTTCTTACATGTCAGATAGATAATTTCAGATACAAAAATAACAGTGGCGTAACCACAAAAAAAATCTGGAGATGCTGGTTAATAATTTGTTCTTCTAACAGAAAATAAATAGGATGGATGATTGGGTTTTTATGGCACATGACATAAGCAGTGATAACAGCATGCTCAAGAAAAAATATAGGATTTTCTTCAAAAAAATATAGGACATTAAAATAAAACTAATTTTTTTATTTTGTCATAATTTTAATATGTATTTTTATAGTAACCTCTTAGTATGTAATATTACAAAACAATTTATAGAAGTGTTGATAAAAGTATTTTTACAATAATCTGGATTATTTCTAAAAAATGCTTTCATTTAAATAGCATGCCAAATAGTAATAACTCTGAGTTACTTTAACCAGTAAGTTTCTCAATGGTGCTATTCTGCCTTAACACCATGATCTTTATGGTGAAAGCTAGTTAAAACTTTTAAAAGTTTTTCATCCGAAATAAAGTGATGTATTCTTCTTTGAAGGATCATAAAATCAGTCTCAGATAATGCGGAAAGGAGAATCAGTTTGGAACACAAAGTTTTTTGCAAACTAAATACTCCATTTTTTGCTTTAAAATAAGTTTTACACTATCGCATGTAAAACGTCTTGTAACTACCACTGATAAATAATCCATAACGAGAACTAAAACATTCCACTCCAATAAAATTTGCAGGCCATATACTTCGACCAATTGGATTTTACAGTACCCATTAATATTAAGAAAAAAGGTTCAGAAATAAATAAAACACTTCATCCCTGAGAAACAGAGATCCCTCTGGTTGACAGGTTTCATGAAAGGAGCGGACACCCCCCCCAACTCTATGATAAACAAACACAGAGCACGTTTTCATCAGTTATATATTTTATGTGTCTGGTTATATAAGGGCCTTCTATAGAAATTATTGACCCTGAGAAGCTATAAACAAGCTTATTTCTATATATTTGACTACCAAGAAAACTGACAAGGGAAAACGGTAAAAGAAGTAAATCCATTCCTCAAAAGTTATTTTTTAAAGGTTTTAATTAAATTTCAGAACATTTAATCAGAAATTAATTTTAAAAATCTAGTTCCAAAATCTATCCAAAAATTATTTTTCAGAAGGATCTCCAAAATTGAAATGTTATTTTTTTACTATTTACGGCTTTAATTCTTGCCTAAAATCTACAAAATACACCAAAGTTAAATAAATGTCCAGTTATAACCATAGTTTAACGCGAAATCCAAACGATTGCGGCGTAAGATGCACGCACAAAAAAATAATTTTCTCCAAAAAGACAAAAATTACGTCTCCCAAATTTTTTAAAAATGAAGTTAACATCTTAACTAACATTTAAACAAAAAAATTTTTCAACCTAAATATTTCAGATTTGCCGGTCTGACTAGTGGGTTGATTTTTGGTGAAAATTTGAAAAAAATCGGAGGACACAACCCAACCACCTTGGTCGATTTCCGCTTGGAATGGCCCACTTTCTTCGTAGTAAATGATTGGTTTCGCTCCTTCGGCATCGGCATGTCTGGCGTAAACGCCACTCAGATCGAAAGCTATGAACGAATTTCCCGATTTTAAAAAAATAATAGCGTCGTTTTTCAAACAATTTAAATTTTTGAACACAGAAAATAAGGAAAATATAGGACAAACTGTCATTTTTAAAAATATAGGACAAATATAGGACATTTTTCCGGGTTTTCTCTTAAATATAGGAATTATAGGAAATATAGGACGGCTGCTATCACTGCATAAGACAGGGTCATAACGAACTCTTTAAATAGATCGGAGGATAGTTTCCTAAATTTTTTTTTCTTAGCAACGTCCCTGCCTTATCAGCAGTCTACAGCACATATTACATTTCTCACACTCAATGGTCTAAAGCAGGGACAACCTTTTAGAATCTGCTGGCCGAACACAAAGATTATAGTATTGATGTGGAGGCTCTAGATTAGATAACTGTGAATAAATGAGTATTTTATTACATATATTTATAAAGTAAAGTTTAATACTAAAGTTAAACATTAATCTGGACTAGAATTATATTATTTTGATCACATACAATAATTAGGTATGTTAAAGTTGCATTAATCTGTACTAAAATAATATTCGGGATTCATAGTTCAGAAAAAAACATTTCAGGACCGACTTTTAACAATCGTCTCAAGATTATATACAATCAGGAGATATTAGTGAGACATCCAGCGTAATAAAGGTCCAAGTGTCTAGGGGGGTCTGGAGGTCCTCCCCCAGAAAATTTTTGGAAATTCGACCCTAAACACAGGGTTTCAAACTGTTTTTGGTAGATGTAGCCCAAATTTTGGACTTCTTCTATATTGTTTACTACATTGAAAGTTTCCCATTAACTTTTATTTCTGTGAATGTAAATTTTAAGATTGCTAATTAAAAATTACAACAAAATATATAAACCTAAAAGATTATATATTTTTTCTTTGAAGTTCGTAAACCACTTACATCAATTACTTTAATAATTTATAAAAACAGGGGAGGTAATGCAGCCAACAATCGATAAAACGAAACTTCAGATTTTTCACAAAATAAACAATAATCCCGTTACAGTTCTAGCTAGGCTTGTCTTTTAGCTTGTCTTTTTAAAAGAAGCTTTTTTTTCTTATTTTGCTATTCAACAAATGAATAAATGCCAAAAATTCTTCATAAAAGTATGTTTGAGGCACTTAAAGCTTTTTTAGTGAAAAATTTCAAGTATTAGAAAATATAACATTATATTATGAAATATTTATAAAACAAAGCAAAGATGGCATCAGTAAAAATCTTGTTTTTGTTTTGTTTATAATCAAGCAAGAATTGCAGAAGTGTCAGTCGTAAGCATTAGATCTTGTTATGTAAAACCGATTAGACGAAAATATTTTAGCTGTAGAGATGAAAATGAATTTCTAAAGACAATAAAAGTTGTCAGAGGAGTATTGATTCATTTTATAAGGTTAGTGATATTTTTCTGTAAAATGTATGTCTTTGCCATTTATGCTTTTAGGTTACTTCATTTTAATCTGGAAAAGATAAAAAGCAATATGTTCAAAATATATTTATTTAAAATTTATGCTATAGAGTTTGTTCTGCTTTTATTTACTCCCTTTTAATTGAATTGTTGGTTTCTAATGCAAATTTTTTTGAACTATGTAATGAACCTTCCTCTGAATTTTTCATTTAGACTTAAAAGTAATTGTTTGAGATATTTGATCCCTAATATTGGGTATTTCTTTCGTTCTAATTTTTTTATTTAATTTTCTAGCCTGTTATCATTGAATTTTTTTAAAATTTAAATAGTATAGCAAAAGATTTTTGTAAAAATTGGTACCTTCTCATGTCTCTCAACATTGATTGTTAGTCATTGATTGTTATCAACAATGATTGACTAACATTGATTGTTAGTCATGTCTCTCAACATTGATTAGGCACAGCTTTAGAATAAGTCCGCTTTTTCGTTGTCGCCAGGTTGGCGGTATTTCAAGATAGTATTTGTTTATGACTTTATGAAGAGTTTTAAGTTACTGCCAGATCCAGTTTCCCCAAATCAAAGCAACCAAATAAACGATGTGTTTTGTTTTTATTTAAAATGAATAAATATAAAACTTGAAAACGGGATGAATAGAAAATAAGATGTAAATAGAAACTATATTTTTATTTAAATTTTAATGCCTAAAAGAGTCAAGTGCAACCAAATAATTATTATAATATTTAATTAAAGCATTTCTCTGTGGCTTTGTAATGTTTAATTTTGAATTTGATTGTTTAATCAATAAAGTAAATTTGGTATTCCGATGTTGGCAACACGTCTAGTGTTCTCTTTGGTGATGTTTTTAAATTTAGCGGCATAGTCAACGACTTATTACGTATGTACCTAATTTTCAATTCATGTTAAAGATACTATTTGATTTAAGTCGCACTCTTTTGCTTGCTCTTTATGTTATTTTTCACCAAAATCGTACTTAGTGTTTTTAGTATTTTAGTTGAGCTTTAAGCCTGGGTAAACATGGCGGCCGGCGCCAAGTTGGCGCCGGCTGAAAACGGTCGCCAAAAGCGGACTTGTTCTAAAGCTGTGCCCATTGATTTTCGTAGTTTTTATTTCAGAAGGTGGTTCAGTTCCATTGTAGGTCCTGCTAAATGTCACCAAGTTTTTCTGAGCGCCATATATTCAATTATCAACAAATTTTTCTGATTTTAATTGATAAACTAAACAGTTATTGATCTAACTAAACATTTTAATCTAATACTTTAAAATTATTCTGCTTTTGGGTGACCAAAAGTGCATGGCAGTATTTAGCGGGACCTTTAACGGAATTGAACACAGAAGGTATTTTGAGAAATATGCACATGGTTTTTATACGCAGGTTTAGGTAGATTTCCCTTAGTGCATAGATTATAATATAAGCAAATCTGGTTTTCTTTCTGAAAGATGGTTTTAGGCATATTTACCTTCATAGGCATTACCTTCTGCTTCTTGGTCATAAACTTGGTTCTACTTTTGATTGCTGTTAAGGGAGAATTTCACAGGTTCCCCTAGATTGGTTACTATAAGTATATATAGGAAGGCAGAGTTTGACCAATACACATGAGGTGATTTTTATCCTGGATTTCATACACTTGGTCATAATTTCTCCTATCCTATGCTGAATATTGGAAGCTTGATGAGCAACCAATAGTAAGGTTACGAAGGTAGAAGTAGTGTAACATTTTATTTTTAAGACGACAGTACTATGTTAAAAAATTTTATACAATCAACTGATACATTCATTTTAGGTTATTTTATAATATTGATTGCAAGGTACTTTTGTGATAAGTTTGAATACATATTTCTCTTCTTGTAAAAATTTTGTCTTTGCTTGTTAGTTGTTGCAAAGTTTTTTACCTCTTAGTCTGAAGCAAATCGTCAATCTCTAACTGCTTCTTTAAGTGAGGAGAAAAATAAAATTTTTGCTTGGAATCGCAGTGAGATCCAGGCTTTAGAAAGGGGGAGAAATGATGTCCAAGCGATTTTCCTATTCCCCTTCTTCTAGTTTGTATAAGGTCCTGGGTTGTCTTGAAGGAAAATGGTGGCCCTGGTGGGGAGAAGTCCTGCGGCTGTTTCCCACTAGAACGTAGCTAAACAGCAAGTTGAAAAGGCAGGGTTTTTAACAGTAGGGGGAATATTCTTACACATTCACAAAACCTAAACCATGTCTATGTTGGAAAGTATCCCAAGATATGCAGTATCAGTGGACTGTTTTTGTTGTATGAAATAAATTGCATGCTTTGTAACCTTATTTTTTTATCACCCCTCACACTTGGGATTATCTTAAGTTATTTGGTTCTTATGTATTAAGCCATCGACCGTTCCACTAAATCCGAAAATGTTATCAAATCCTATTGACTGTTATATATCTGTACCGCTGAATTTAATGGCTGTTGAACGGTCGACGGTATAATACAAAAGTACCAATTATTTTAATTAGTTAAGTGCTAGTATATATAAATATACTTTTACAGCCATGAACATATACAAATAATCCATAATACAGCTGATTCCATACTTGAAATTAATAAGTTGTGTACAAAATTATTTAATTACAGGGGTGCATCTAGAAAGAAATTGGGGCCAAAAACGGCCCCTTTACAAAATTCCTACCCTCAAAAACAGCCCCTTCACAAAATTCCGATCCTCAAAAAAGCCCCTTCACAAAATTCTGGTTCCCAAAAACGGACTTTAATCAAGCTATATGCACTCGCTAAGTGTAATTTTATTAAAAAAATAATATATTTACAGAAATAGGACCTTATTTTAGAATGAAAAAAATTATTTTCACAAAATTCAATTCCGTTTTTCACAAAATTCCCAAAAACGGCCCCTGGCAAAAAATCCTGGATGCACCCCTGAATTATCTTTAGTATGATTTGATAGCTGTGTCTGATACTCCTCCTTGAATTATTTAGCTTCTCATCTGACAGGTCCTTGAACTCTGGTATTACCAAAGTAAAGATAATAGCAATTACTTGGTTATTAACGCCATATGATGTTAATATGATGACTTCTGATTGGATAACATTGTAGATGTGGTAAAGTGCCTCCAAGGTTGCTTATAAGTTTCTCAAGCCCCATGACAAAATTTTCACACAAGCCCCCTGAACCAAAAAAAATTCTCATTTTCACAAGCTACTTTTTGCAATCGAAGAACTTAATTTTGAAGGAAAAATTTCACTGAAGACACATAAACCAGTAAAAAGAAGCACTTCTACAAGCAAGCAAATACAACGTAATTTAATTTTATTAACTTTTTTACAGAATTTTCTATATCTTTTTAAGAAGTTTCCAAATACTTCTGGGCCTCCAAATTATGTGCAATGTCTGACACCATTCTGAGAAAAGAAAAGAAAAATACGAGTAACAGTAAATTAACATATTCAGGATTTTTTAAGTGTATTAATTAATTGCAAGACTTAAAAATTATAGCCTTTTCCCTGTTTGAATAAACTGTGTTAGTAATAGTCTGGTCTGTTAACCTAAAACGTTTACCACGGTGTACAAAGCTACCAAATTTTTACAATTGATTCCTTAGGATGTAAGAATAGTTGCTATAAGGGGAGTATCTATTTGCATATTTTCTATCAGTTTGCAGCTTCAAGCGCAACTCTTGAATTTATGTTCTGGTTTCTAACAGTTTTTTAATTATAAAATTTATTCTCCTTCTGATTATCATTAGCTTGATTAGGGGGAATGCTCCAAATAACAAAAATGAAATTTTAAAGGTCAATTTTCCGGAAAAAAAAAGTTAGAGGAATGGCAGGAGCTTAGTTTATCCGATAAGACTTCTATTTTTGTCCCTTGAGATTTTGAGGATATTTATTAGCTTATGTTAATTTTTTGGAGTATTGGAAAGGAAATTGTAGCGAAAATTTTCTGTACTTAAATTTTCTCACTGCTCGGTTCTTAGAGATTTCTTTCATATAATTTAACGATACATCAAATCAACTGCGTGCCGCAAACGATGCTCCCGTCTCCTCTATCCAGCGAATTTATATGACAGCTCGTAACTCAATAGAGAAGGGAGGGGACAATGGATTGACTGAAACAACCCAAAAATTGTTTGTCAGCAAGTTTTGCAAATATTTATCTGTCCAAGTCAGGGTGTATCATATCATGTAAAAAAGTGGAACCATTTTGGCTGTCGAGCGTTGGATGATTGTGTCCTTTTGTTTTCCTCCATCAGCCAAGGTAATAAAGATAGAATTTCGACGTCCGCAGTTTTTATTAGTAGGGGGAAAATACGGTTTGACCCGGAACAAATTCCAACAAAAGGTTTTTCAACGGTTTTGGACTCTACTGGGTGTCCTAATTGACAGAAAAAAAGTCTACCACAATCTGATGACCGGAAGTGTGTTTTTTTTTAAATTTTTTAAAAAACTTTAAAATCCTCTAAAAACGATAATAAAGGCAAAAAAAAAATTTTTTTCGACCTTAAATTATGTATTAGATGGTAGTTGACTTATATTGACGAAGTAATTTATAAAAATTTCATTTATAAGGATCTGGCAACAAGAAAAGTGTTCTTTTTCAAGATGGCGGCCTAAATTTTCAGTAAGTGACAGTAAACTTGTTTTTCTCGAGTAAATTCCATTAATTAAGATGAAAAGTGACGTAAATTAAGTCAATAACTTCATATAATGCTGTAAATTTGATCTATCCTGTTAAAATTAGAAAAAAAACGAGCGGAAATACGCGCGTGTCAGCGCCGTTTTTGAGTCCTGATTTCACTGGGTATAGTCACTTTAAAAGTTCATTAAAACTAGGAAAAAATTCCAACAAGCATTTTCTTAACGGTTTTAGACAGTACTAAGTGTATTTATTGCCATTAAAAAAGTCTACCAGAATCTGACAACAGGAAGTGGGTTTTTTTCAAGATGGCCGCCGATGATTAAAAAAAAGAGATATTCGTAAAAAAGTCCTAATTTAAGTGTTATAAAAATTTTTATGGGTTCTAAAATTAAATGTTAGGTTAAAATTAACTTTTCTTATCACAGAAATGAATATAAATTGGGTTTACAAAATCTAGTAACCAGAACAGGGCTAATTTCCAAGATGGCGGCCTAGGTTTCTTTCGGAATTGCTGGATAATTTTAAAGGTTTATTAAATTAAAGAAAAAATTCCAACAAGCATTTTCTCAACGGTTTTAGACAGTACTAAGTGTATTTATTGTCATTACAAAAGTCTACCCGAATCTGACAACCGGGAGGGGTTTTTTTTTCAAGATGGCCGCCGATGCTTAAAAAAAAGAGGTATTCGTAAAAAAGTTCTAATTTACGTGTTATAAAATTTTTATGGGTTCTAAAATTATTTATTAGGTTATAATTAATTTTTCTTATCATAGTAACGAATATGAATTCCATTTAATAAACCTAGTAAACAGAACATGGCTTATTTCCAAGATGGCGGCCTAGGTATCTTTCGGAATTGCCGGCGCATACTGGATAATTTTAAAGGTTTATTAAATTAAAGAAAAAAATTCCAACAAGCATTTTCTCAACGGTTTTAGACAGTACTAAGTGTATTTATTGTCATTACAAAAGTCTACCCGAATCTGACAACTGGAAGTGGGTTTTTTTTCAAGATGGCCGCCGATGCTTAAAAAAAGAGGTATTCGTAAAAAAGTTCTAATTTACGTCTTATAAAAATTTTTATGGGTTCTAAAATTATTTATTAGGTTATAATTAACTTTTCTTATCATAGTAATGAATATAAATTCCATTTACAAAACCTAGTAAACAGAACATGGCTTATTTCTAAGATGGCGGCCTAGGTTTCTTTCGGAATTGCCGGCGCATACTGGATAAGTTTAAAGGTTCATTAAATTAAAGAAAAAATTCCAACAAGCATTTTCTCAACGGTTTTAGACAGTACTAAGTGTATTTATTGTCATTACAAAAGTCTACCCGAATCTGACAACCGGAAGTGGGTTTTTTTTCAAGATGGCCGCCGATGCTTAAAAAAAGAGGTATTCGTAAAAAAGTTCTAATTTACGTCTTATAAAAATTTTTATGGGTTCTAAAATTATTTATTAGGTTATAATTAACTTTTCTTATCATAGTAATGAATATAAATTCCATTTACAAAACCTAGTAAACAGAACATGGCTTATTTCTAAGATGGCGGCCTAGGTTTCTTTCGGAATTGCCGGCGCATACTGGATAAGTTTAAAGGTTCATTAAATTAAAGAAAAAATTACAACAAGCATTTTCTCAACGGTTTTAGACAGTACTAAGTGTATTTATTGTCGTTACAAAAGTCTACCCAAATCTGACAACCGGAAGTGGGTTTTTTCAAGATGGCCGCCGATGCTTAAAGAAAAGAGATATTCGTAAAAAGCCCTAATTTAAGTGGTATAAAAAATTTTTTATGGGTTCTAAAATTAAATATTAGGTTATAGTTAACTTTTCTGATCATAGTAATGAATATAAATTCCGTTTACAAAATCTAGTAACAAGAACAGGGCTTATTTCCAAAATGAAACAGAATATCTCTTTTTTTAATCATCGGCGGCCATCTTGAAAAAAACCCACTTCCGGTTGTCAGATTCGGGTAGACTTTTGAAATGACAATAAATACACTCAATACTGTCTAAAACAGTTGAGAAAATGCTTGTTGGAATTTTTTCTTTAATTTAATAAACCTTTAAAATTATATCAAGCAATTCCGAAAGAAACCTAGGCCACCATCTTGGAAATAAGTCCTTTTCTGGTTACTAGATTTTGTAAACCCAATTTATATTCATTGCTATGATAAGGAAAGTTAACTATAACCTAATAAATGATTTTAGAACCCATAAAAAATTTTATAACACTTAAATTAGGACTTTTTTACGAATATCTCTTTTTTTTAATCATCGGCAGCCATCTTGAAAAAAACCCACTTCCGGTTGTCAGATTCTGGTAGACTTTTTTAATGGCAATAAATACACTTAGTACTGTCTAAAACCGTTAAGAAAATGCTTGTTGGAATTTTTTCCTAGTTTTAATGAACTTTTAAAGTGACTATACCCAGTGAAATCAGGACTCAGAAACGGCGCGGATACGAGCGTATTTCCGCTCGTTTTTTTAAATTTTAATAGGATAGATCAAATTTACAGCATTATATGAAGTTATTGACTTAATTTACGTCACTTTTCATCTTAATTAATGGAATTTACTCGAGAAAAACAAGTTTACTGTCACTTACTAAAAATTTAGGCCGCCATCTTGAAAAAGAACACTTTTCTTGTTGCCAGATCCTTATAAATGAAATTTTTATAAATTACTTCGTCAATATCATCTAATACATAATTTAAGGTCGAAAAAAAATATTTTTTCGCCTTTATTATCGTTTTTAGAGGATTTTAAAGTTTTTTAAAAAAATTAAAAAAAAAACACTTCCGGTCATCAGATTGTGGTAGACTTTTTTTCTGTCAATAAGGACACCCAGTAGAGACCAAAACCGTTGAAAAACCTTTTGTTGGAATTTGTTCCGGGTTCGGCCCTTTTTTGAGCTATTTTCCCCCTACTATATGGAGAAAAGTCGTTTTGGAACTGTTCCACCGACGATGTCAAAACTGTGGCATTAATCACGGAAACGGGCTCCGTTCGGGACGAATATCCCGCTGGCTGAAGAAATGGCGTTGTTTTCGTTGAAATGAAAAAATAAGTTGGTACGAATATCACCTCGTGCGCTCTGATATCCTCGTGGCTCGTGGTTAAGAAAATATTCGATCGATGGTGTCAAAAGACAAGTCTTGAAAAGTTACTTTCCACCACTGGGCTGTACAACTGCTTTCTCCTTTTAACCAGGTAAAGATGTACTGATAAACTTCTCCAGTTAAACTTAAGCAGTCGAACCCGCTTACACCGAATACAAAAGGGAACCTCCAGCTCTTTATGCTGGCTCCACTTTTGGCTGAGAGACAATAGAGTTTTCTAAAGAGACTTTGACCATATACCTCTCGTGTATTTTGATTTAGTTGGTCCCAATTTGGCATCGTATGGCGTTCTGGAAAATATTTGAGTTTCTCGCCTTTTCCTTATCCTAGGTAGTCAGCATTTGTGTAATAAAACCTTTTGTTATCAACCCCAAGTTACCGCAGAAAATTTCTGAACTAATTAGGCGTGTTTTTTGTGTGTTAAATCACATCTTAATTATTTTTATCTTAAAAACAAGTTTTCTTTTGCAGGGGTCTCAGACCTGCGCCAATTGCGCCAAATCAAAAAATCTGCTACAAACTGCTACAATTTGTGTTATTTGCGCCAAAACCGCGCCAAAATTAGATTTCAAGTGACATTTCCGAAATTTCTATGTGATGCTCTATTTTGAAGCATTTTGAATAGTTTTACGCGTGCGCGGATTGCCGTTATTGGTAGGAGTGGATTCTACCGCTAAACCCATACCTCGCCGGCTCGCCAACCCGGCATCGGTTAACCGCGTTGAAGGTAACTAAAACAGGGTTCGTACGCTCCTTGAAAAGGAATTTCATTTTCAAGCACTATGGAAACTCCTTGAATTTGGGTTGCACTCCTTAAAAACTCCTTGATTTTCATCATGAACATTTCTTTTTTAAGTTTATCTCCCTTATAAAATAGGTTTAAATCCGCAACGTTTAGTCCGTTAAAAAGTCTGAAAAATCGCGATTTTTTGCGAAAGTTTCGGTTTTTTGCGGGAGTGTTCCGTTCTTCGCGCGACTTCCGTGGACGGCCGCGGCTGCCGATTCAAGTTGGCTTCTTCTTCTTGTGTCATTATTGCGATGTAGAAAAAACAACTTTACCGTAATTAGGAACCCACAGGTCCGATGTTCCGTAAATCGGGAAAATAACGATTTTTCGCAACGGTTCCGTTTTTCCCGTGACTGCTTTTTCTACAGCAGCCTGATAAGTCGAATAAGATTATTTTTTTCTCTATTTTAGTCAGTATTTTCAGATATAAGAGGCTTTTCTAAGTTGTAAATTTTTACTGAAAGTTCGCTTTATATCAACTTAATAAGATAATACAGTGTTTTTTTAATCTGTGTTTTAGGTTCTGATCTGATTTCAGATTCTAAAAAAAAAACCTTCAAAAATACCAATTTCTTACTTTTTTCTCAACTTAACTAAACGTTTTTCACAATATTGTTTTTCAATTTAATTATTACTTAAATAATTATTCTATTAACTAATTTCTATTTGATTTTAGTTACATTTTGAATTTTAAAGTGGTTTTAAAGCCTGATTCGGGAATGTAATTGGCATAGTGTGTGTTTAAAGCCGTGTAATAAATTTGTCTTTCTGAAGTTATATAGAAAAGTACTCCTTGAATTTTTTAAATACACTCCTTGAAAACTCCTTGATTTTGATTTCTGAAAATTTGTATGAACCCTGTAAAATAGCTTGCTTCATTTATTTATTGATTTCATATTTTGTAGAGGTAATGTAATGTTTTTATTGAAATGATATAGAACTGAATGTTGTGTGACCTTAGAATTTTGAATGAAAATCATCTACAAATTTAGTTTTGTAATCATGAAAAGGTAGATGGATCTTTTTTCTCGTCATACTACTGAAGTTATTAAATCTTTTTAAATTTGGTTAAGAATAAGGTTGATTTTGATGTTATAAATTATGATTTCTGCTACGAAACTTAATTTTTACCTGCTACAAAACTAGTTTCACCTGCTACAAAACTAATTTTTACCTGCTACAAAACTTAGATTTCCTTGCTACAAAACTTTCTTGATGACTGAGACCCCTGCTTTTGCAATATTTTCCCCGCGACATCCCTCTAGGGGGGGGCAGAGAGATCCACCCCTACCCATAACCTTCTCGATGAGTTGTGAGATAGCGCAGAAAAGGTCTGAGTTTGAGGAGTGTGTCCTCTAAATTAAATCGAATGTAGTTACTACGCATTTGGGAATACGTGACTCATTAAAATTCTGTGACTGTCAACAGTATCTTCAATTCAGTGGGGGGTATACTCTACAAAAGTAATTTCCCTATTCCTTGCGTTTATGTCGAGTTTGCGAAAGTTGTGATATAATTCCTTGTTTTCAAATGAACGAAAGAAACCGGTTCGTGTGAGGAAAACCTGTTCATTAAAATTCATTCAAAAATTACGTATGGTCGATGAGTTGCTGATAGTTCTTTCACAAAATTTTCATCTTAGCATCACAAGGCATCTCTAACCTAAAAAAGATATCCAAACAAGATGCCCTTGAATATTTTATTCTACCGAAGTTGCGGTACGCATAGCTATTTCACAAGAGACTATTCATATTCAAGAACGTAAGAAACAGACAACCTCCGATACGAGATCTCTTGACCTTTTTTTTAATATGATCCATACCAAGCCATATTATTCTTTCAAAGAATGTACGCAAGACTTTCCCTGCATACTCGAACCACGGAAAAACTCATTCAAAAACGCGGAAGTAGTATCAGTTATAATAACTATATCTGAGAGTGATCGCTCACAGCTGGAGATAGCGACGGATGGTTAAGAGGCATTATGTGCATAGCATTGAGAGAAGACGGGGAAGACCCACTTCAGGTCCGAACGCTGCTATAAACTGAGTGAAGAGGACTCTTCAGTTCGCGATAAATATAAATATACACACGTGAAGATGTGCTCACGGCAGTCACAATGTCTGATGCTGATGTAACATGGAGAGAGCTTAATGTTTACGAATGCGACCTTTTTTTTTCGCTGCACTTCTCATTAGAAAATATATTTCTTTGGATAAATAGGCTGTGCAAGCATTTTATTTCTAATACATTGCCGTGTAAAGTTCTGGGTACGAAATGTAAATAGATATGAAGAAATAAAATGGACTTGATGGATCTCTGTATTTCCAGAATCTCGGTGCTTCCTCAAAAGTCAAACCGTCATCCCTTACCTTGATGTAGGTAGAATAAACAAAATCTTTTATATTATTGTGTGGCTTTTGTTGCTTGCGCCCCTTATCTTCCCATTAAAACTTTCTCGGTTGTTTGAAAACCTTCTCCGCTTTTTGGGTGTTTTTAAAATGATAAGTCTTATAAAAAGCTAATGACAACTTTTATCAAGTGTCGTTTATTTATGTCATTCCAGACTCACTTCAGCATGTCCAGGCTGTGAGTTCTTTGAAATCCTTATCCTGAAACCCTATGAAGCATCGTTCATTTTTAGATTAGATCAGGGGTTCCTAAACTTTTTTGGCCCGTGGATCCCCTGACGACATTTTTTGTACCCCGTGGACCACCTGTATTAGGGACCGTTTAAAAAGTAGCTAAAAATCTTAAGTTTATGATATATATTTCTAAGCCACACAGAAATTTTGTAATTTTTTTCAAGTGTTTAATAAGCATTTTATTTCACACTTTTACATATTTAAAAAAAATCTTGTGGTTTTTTAAACTTTGGCCATTCATATGGTTAATTGATATTTTTAAGGATATTTTAACAATCAAACATTTTAAAAGTTTGAAATAAAAACAAATCTAAACTTTTAATATCACTACTTTTCCAGACAAAAACTTTTTTTAAGAATAAGCTTTGGTTGCAAGCTTTTTAAAATTAATGGCTTATGAGTGAGTTATTCATTCACCAAATCATAAAATTTTTAGAAATAATTAAAATTAATATATGTTAACAAACAATATGTAATTAAATTCAACTATGAATAGAAATCAAAGTGCCATTGATATGGATACACAACATTTTTAATGAAATTAGGGTGAACCGACCAGTAGTTGACCACCTACCAGTAGTTGACCAATTGAGCATAATTTTGAAAAAAACAAGAACTGTTGTGTGTTTATTTCGAATCTGTTGCGTTGAAAACATAGCTGACATTTTATTAAAAGCACATGCATAGTGTAAAGTTCTAGTATTGTTCTTAAAAGACACAATAAATAGTTAAAAAAAAGTTATCAACAAAGCTTCAAAGCATGCGCTCTCACTACTAGCAATAATGGTATGGAGTATTTAGTTCAATCTCAAATCATCCAGCTAGTTTTTATTCCAATATTTTATTGATTGATGTATTTAGGTCCTATATGTTTAGTTGAATTAAATAAAACTATCATTATTTGTATATTAACCATTTAATTTGATATTTGAGGGGTGGTCAACCACTGGCTGTCTAGAATAGAAAAAGTGCTAGTATTTGACCAAAGTGGTCAACTACTGGATTTTATTTACTTTTAAGATTTCTTTTTAAACTAAGAGCGATCTTAAAGACTTTTACCTGCAGTACAATTTTTGCTTAGATTTACTGTAAAAAAAGTCACATTTCCAGTAATTAACCAGTATTGTTAATAGGGACTCTTTATTCAATATACCTCTTTCATTGGTTCTTCAAATTTCCAACACCTGCGCTTTTAAAATATGTCGCTCCTCTCGCTAAGCCCTAAAATACGTACCTACGGGTAGTTGGTTGGTTGGTTGTCAGACATATACGCATTTTTAGTTTTTTAGATAGCCTTCTGTAGTAAACGGTGGAATCGAACGGTTCGCGGTGCAAGCGCTCGCTAGGTGGCCTAGGTGGCAAATCGTGCTGGTTTACAGTCTGGTTTTAAAAGGTTAAACAATAAAAAAAATTTTCTACTTCTTGCTTAAAATATATAAGATTTTGCAATACATCTTAAAAATCATTATAATTACTAATAAAGTAGATATATTTTTTCCAACAAAATATATTTTAAATTGACAGTGATTTAATATTAATAAAGTATGAGAATTAATAAATAGGAACAATTTTCCGTGTTCTCTTCCAGAGTTTAATTTATTGATTGCTGATTGAATAAAGCTTTTAAGAATTTTCTAAGACGTATTCAACAAATGTAAAAAATTTTAGTAGGATTGGAACAGTTGGTTTTCAGATCATAGGATTTTCTGCCAAAAGACACGGGTGTTAATAAGAATGGAATATTAAGTTCAAAATTTTTATACCATTCAATAAAACAATTGATTATTTCGCTTAAAACTGTCAAGAAAAACTATAAACTTAAAAATTTACTAAAATTTGCCAATTCTTAATTTTTGTGAGAGAATTTTATAATCATCAGATTGAATGAAAGTTTGTGTAAGTGTTTCTGAAACGTTTTCTTCAAACGTCTCCGTTGCGTATTTTTTTCAGCCAACTTACCCTTAGCCCTGTTTTAAAGAAGTGGGACTCGAATAAATAGCTCTTTTGCAAATGATAGGTTGCGTTGTGGATCAGTTGGTTGATTTGTGCTTGAGCTGTATATTTGATTTTTATTCTGGAAATGGTGAATATGGCAATGGTCAATTACTGGAATAATGGTGTTCAAATACTGGATGTAGGTGGTCAACTACTGGCAAAATCTCAATTAATTGCTTTTAAAATAAATAAAAAAAATTCTATAAAAATGAAAGGAAAATGATTATTAGTTATTATTCCTCATAATTTCATTGATATTAAACCAGTGTCAATTTTTTTAGAAAAATTTTTTTCTAAGAAAGAAAAATAAAACTTGGAGGAATTTCCACTAACTGGTCAATTACTGGTCGATTCACCCTATAAAAATCAAACATTTTAAAAGTTTGAAACTAAAAACAATACTAAACTTTAAGTATTAAGCACAAAAACTTTTAGTTTTAGCAATTGAGTTGGTCGCAAACTTATTAAAGTTAATGGCTTATGAGTGATATATTCATTCACCAAATCATAAAATTTTTAGAAATACCTAATTAAAATTAATATATGGAATGTTAACAAACAATACTTAATTAAGTTCAACTATGAAAAGAAATTGCACTACAAAAATAGGTTTTTTTTATGAAATTGAAAACAAAGTTTTTGCAATAAAAAAATATATGTTGCTTTTATACATACATTAGGAAATATGTGCACTTAGATATGATATTGAACAGCATTTATAAATTTTGAAAAAACTTCATGAGTTTTCCATAGAAGAAAAAATACTGATAGTTAAGCTTCACCAAAGGAGAACCGTTAATGAAAATATTCAATCGTAAAAAGCGATTACCAACATTAAAGTATAATCAAAATGATATTTAAATTTTAAAAATTAGGTTCAAATCTTGAAAACACGCCTTTATTATTGACGTTTAACAAGTTACACATGAGAAAATGACCATCAATGGCTAAGGCTAAATGTAACCGAAAACCCTATCAAACGATAGGGTTAGTTTTAATGTTTTAATCATTTATAAATATAACATTTAATTCTATACACTGTAAAAAATAATCCTGCAAAAAAACAGAAAATTTCTGGCAGCAAAAGTTGCCAGAAAATTTCTGTAGGCCGAAAAATCCTGTAAACAAAAAAAAGCTGTTACCTACAGGTAAATGCTGTAAAAAGAAACTTTCTGTCAAGTGAGCTACATATTTTTCTGTTGCCTCTCAATAATTTTCTGCTTGTGCGCATGCACTTATTTTAGTAGAGTTTTTTCTAATTTTAATTAATTAATATCCGGGGATAGAACCCACGACCTACCGCATGCTAAGCACGCACGCTACCACTGAACCAACGATGATTCATTATAATGATGCCAATAGCTGTATTCGTTTTCGATGCAGTAAGTTTCTGTTTAAGTACAGATAAGCTAAAAAACTAGATAAAAGCTGTTATTTTACATAAAATAAGTAGAAGTGCGGTGGGAATGTTACATGACAGAATATCTCTGTAAACATAAAGTCATTGTTTTTGAAGATTTCTGTTTTTCTACAGTTTTTTTTTACAGTGTAGCATCTAATAAAATTGACAGATACTGGGAATCGGGTGGTTTGAGTTAAATGGACCGGACCAACCTTGTTGGGCCCTTGCCTGTAGTTGGTCGACTTAATTTGTATTTGTAATTTTTGAAAGATTCCTTCTCTCCTGCTTGCGTTGTGAGGACTCAGTGATAACCAACTTTTCATATTACAAAGTTGGATTATAAAAGACAAAATTTTTGAAACATCAAAATTTTTCATTTAAATGAAATTTTCCCCGTGGACCTCTGAAAGTTGCTGTGGACCCCCAATTTTCATTTTCATGCCTGTGGACCCCCTTGAAGTCGCTGTGGACCCCTGGGGGTCCATATGGACCACTTTGGGAACCGCTGGATTAGATCGATCGTTAGAAACGACGGATTGTAATAATGCTTGGAATCTATCCTGGAAAAGAGCTGTACAAATTCAAGTTACTCCAAACTTTTTTTGAATATCTTATAAGCTGCCAAAATTGCTTTCCTCGACCGATTCAAAGCGAAAAAAAGGAATTAGAACACTAATCAGTCATGTTAAGCAATGCATAACGAATGTCTGTGATTGACCGGTTGGGCCTTATGATATAAGTGGACGAAACAACATCTTCAACGTTCATCAACGCGGAACGAAAAGCAGAAACCTCATCATCTTGATATTAATTACGGCAATTCATCAGGTGAAAAGAGAGAGTAAACGGAAGAGAGATAGGATGAAAGCTGCAAATGTGTTTGTTTCGCTCTTCTATATCTCCGCCATCTATCCCATGAACCGCCTACATCTGACAAGTGACAAAAAAACGGGTTTGCTGAGTATATTTTTTTCTAGATTGGGGATGAAACGTGGGGCTGCATTGAAATAAGTGTTAAGCAGTCGCATATCTGGTTCCACTTTGGCGCCAATTTTATCACTTTCATGTCTAAAGCTTTTTGCCACTTCATTCCAATGTTTATTTTCAGTAATTAAATAAAGATCTACGCCTTTGAGATGGGCAAGTGACTCGGTCGCGAGCTGACTCTTTTGAGTAAATGAGTATGAGTTCCTCAGCACTGCGAGTTGGAAGATAGTTGTAAGGCCTCAATTTTTGTAAAGTATGAGTGTGCTGCCAGAATCAATCACAGATTCAATGTATTTTTGATGTTATGCAATGCCACCTCATCCGAACAAAAAAGTGATTCGCATTCAAACTCATATTAAGGAGTGAGTTACTTTTTTCTAATGGGAAACTCCTGTATGGAACCGACCGGTTTCTCCTAGTTTCTCCTTATGCTCTTTTTCCGCAGGTTATTTGAAGGCACTGGCTTCGGTGAAAACGTGAACTCGCGGAGGAGTTGGAACTTGGAATATATGGCTTTCAGTCTCATTTGCATTTGAATGGAGATTTTAATGCTCGGTTCTCTTAGGAACGAAATATTTCCTTGTTGGAATCTATTTTAAGCTTGCTGTTAATTTTTTTGTGCAATCCTTGTTAGTTCAGACGCAGTCTCGTTTTCTTTCTTCAATGTAGACTTGTTTGGTTTTATTTTTAAATTTTATCATATACACCTTTATGTGTTTTCACCATTTAAATGTAAGAGTGAAATAGTTTTCTGCTTTGAAAAGATTGAAAACTGCATTGTGGGAAAGGGGTAAAACGTGAATGAGGACAAGCTTTTACTCTTCTATAACGTGTTAAAATTTTGTTTGCTGTCTGAATTAGTTAATTAGTAGTATCAACGTTAAAATATGGGTTAAACTTTATAGGCTGTATAACAACGTCTTTTAATAGCAATGAATATTACGTGAAATACTTTTTAATAAAAAAATACTTTGTCTAGAAGCATTTAATGCCTACAGCGACTTAAATTACCCAACAGTTACTGTTGACATGATGGCATGTCAACTTGGGGCGAATATATAAAATTGAAAATCTTTTCCCCGAAATTCTTGATGCTTACAGTTAAACTTCTGCTGCATCAAATAATTTGTGAAGACGAATAAATTTCCAGAAATCAAGAAGAATTTTCTACCTCAACTCCATCCAAGAAAACGTTGGATTTAACTCCCCAGTTCAAGACCGTTAATGTTAGTTTTCAAACTGGCAAAGTAATGGTTTAAAATGCAAAATTAGTTCGAAGAAAGAAAACAGCGCACATTTGCGACCGGCACGTGCGCATCAAAGGGCAAGCATGCTAAAACTTTTCCCCAGCCTTAAATTGCCCCGGGTTCATAAATAACGCTCAACGATGCAGAGATGGTAATTAGACGGCCGTCTCATCTTAAGGTTTCTGCCGCCTCATTAGCGTGGCAATGAAACCGAGGGTGGGTCATCCTTCTGCTGATGAAGAATCCTCGTTCAATTCGGCTGTCGAATCAGACGCAATCCGACTCAGACCTGTCTCCGTTTTATCTGTTTTTCGCAGGAATCGCGTCTGGAGCAAGAGGGATGAGGTGCGTTTAATCGAACTTTTTTAAAAGGGAGAAAGATAGGTTCAGGTGCGCTACGGCAGTGGTCTCCAACCCCCGGTCCGCGGACCGGTGCCGGTCCGTTGATCAAATGGTACCGGGCCGCCGGCCGACCATTTCATTGAAAATGAATTTAAATTCTTATGTTTATACTCCAAATTAAATTAATTATAAATCAGTTAACATTTATTTTTTGGTGTAACTATATTTTACTTTGAAAGCATGTTTAAATACAATTAAATTTAAATTAATAAATCAAAATAATCTAGAATGTAAACAATCAACGCCCCCCCCACAGCGGGCCGCGGTAAAATTATCAAACGTTGACCGGTCCGTGGTGGTAAAAAAGTTGGGGACCACTGCGCTACGGGATTCGTTTCTGCCGTGTTTACAATGATATCCGATTTGAGATTCGGAGTGAATTCGTTTTTTACCGTTGTTGTTTGCAAAACAATCACAGATATCTCGTATTGTTCGATGTTTTGAACTATCGAGTTTAAATAAAAATCTTTCACATTCTTCTCATTCATTCTCACGCTCTCATTCGATATCCACCTCTTTCATTCCCCATTAACTCTTTATCAATGTTTCCTGTTTATTAAGTATCCTTACTAGCAAATTGAATACTTTTATGCATCAAATGATCTGATAAATCTAACACTACTCTACTAAGCTTTCGAAAGTATTTAGTTCTATTATACACTTTGCACTATGATATCAAAAACTAACTTTTCGAAAACTATTTGAACTTTATGATATTTGTATTCAATTTGTTGAAACACTATTGTGTTTAGCCAGGGTTTCCGCGCACCTGGAAAGTCATGTATCGGAGTTATTTTTTAATTTTTGTCATGAATAGTGAAATTCATGGATTTTATGAAAAATGAAAAGTCATAGATTTTAAATTCCAAACTAAAGACAAAATATAATTTTCTCAGATGACTTGCTATGTCTCCTCAATCATAGCCATAACCACTTCATACCTGTATCGGCTCTCCAGTTACTGAACCGAGTGAAAAACATTTTTTTCCATCTCAAAAAGGTCTGTACTTTATTGAAAACATGCATTGAAGTACTGTTCATGTAAAAAAAATACTTTATTTAACCCGTAGCAGGGGACGTGGGGTCTCCCAGACTCCGCAACGATAATTTGATAACATCGATAACTTTAAGTCTATTGGAAAATAGTCTGGAAAAAAATTTTTATTTCATCATTAAGTTAAAGAAAATATCTCTCTATCTATAAATATATAAAAACGTTTGTGACTATGTGGGTGGAGGACACATCTCCTCCTAAACCACGCCGAAGGCGTGGTCAAAACTCGGTACATAGACGTATCTCGAGGTGTCGATTGTCACTGTCAAGTTTTCCAAGCTCGAAAATCGAACAATTACGAGTAATTAACGAATTTATAGCCGAAAACGCTTATTTCTCCATTTCTCTACCAGAGCGGATCTGCTTGAGTCACTATTGTTAATGAGATTAAAACCTCAAAAATCAAATATTTTAACAGGAAAAACCCGATAATTGTCCATTTAAAAACTATATCAGTTGTAAAAACACCAAAATAAATTCAAATAGTTATTTTTGAAACGTTAGTTTCCCCTATTTTAAGATATTTCCCTTTAAAATTTAAATATTTATGGAAAAGTGTACATTTTTTTCATGACGGACGACTTAAAAATAAAACATTGTTTCAAATGAGGCGGTTAACTATAGACTTTTAAATTTACTAGATTTTTTATTATTGTTTCAAATTTGTTATTTTTGTTCACTAGACTCATCAATTTACTAGGAAACATTGCCGAGAACACCGGGAAAAGAAAAATTACCGAGAACATCGGGATAGGAAAAAAGTACCGGGATTACCGGGACATAAAAATTACCTCGATCATCGGGATAGGAAAATTATCGGGAACATCGGGATAGGAAAATTACCGGGAACATCGAGATATGAAAAATTACCGGGAACACCGGGATATGAAAAATTATCTGGAACACCGGGATAGGAAAAATGCGTCTGGGATACCGAGATGATTGGTAATTGCTGATTTAAAAATTTTAAATATATTTTGAGAAAATTAAATTTAAAAAAAAAATTATACACTCCACCCGTGCAAGGCCGGGCACATCCGCTAGTCAAGAGATAAATGTTTAAATAACAATGTACTGAAATATCAGAATCGTATCTTAATTAGACGATTTTTAAAAAATATAGGAAGTTGCGGAGTCTCTGAGACCCCACGTCCCCTTGTATGTTCCAATTTTTCACCTCCCCTGTTACGGGTAAAGTGTTAATAAGACATGGAAAATTAATTGCCCTATCCAGGGAAAGTCATGGATTTGAAAATTTTCATTTTGGCTGATACCCTGTAAGAATACTGATTGCTCATACTGGACTCACGACTAGTTCGTAGTCATAGTGATATCTGGTAAGGCTCGTGGCCCATCACTGATTCGTATATACCACCATCTTCCTAAAAATATGTAGCTCTATTTTCTCTAACGAGCCAGTCTCGTTAATTCCCTCTCGTCTCCATCCGGCATTTATATGCCATCTCTCTTCTCGAGGACCTCCAATCGCCTCATTGTGCGGAGTTGCCATAAAGTGTCGAATCCTCCCAACATTCCTGAATGGTTCCTTTATCCAGAATTCTGTAATTGCCCAGGCTTTGGGATCTCCCCAAATGAAAGGGACAAATTGTCGTTTTAACTCGTCTCGCGGCACTTACGTGTGGAAGAAAGGATGACAGTGTTTCTAACGAGAGTGTTTACGTTTCCTGAGTTGCTCCACTGGCTCAGAATCAAACCCCTTTGTTTTCTGTCGTTTCTGAGAAGTGGGATACTGCATGGAAGATCTAAATCTTTTAATCTCCGAGCTGAGTCCGTTTTTGATGAGTTTTCATCTTTGAGATTTTTCTCCTCCTTTGTTTTCCGTGGCTTTACTCTCTCTGCCTGAACGGATTATCTCCTACCTCTGTTTCTGCGGCAGTTGCTGTTTTAGTGCTTTTCTCGTTTTTTTTTTCTGGTGATAAGGTGTTGAAGGGAGTTAAAGTGATAGGCATGGGTGAGTTACGTTTCTTGGAATTAAAGTGAGGAGTGACCTACATCACTAGTTGTGGGTGAAGGAGAGTGGAAAAGAATTTTATTTTTGTTTTCATAAAACTAAATGTTCAGAAATAATGTGATCAACATTAAGAGTAAACATTTAGTTTAAATAGATTTGTAATTTAGTCATATAGTGTGGGTTGGGGTAAAATGGGTCAATTTCGGGTACTTTCACATTTTCAGTTTTAATTTCATCAAAACTCTATTACTTTTTAATGATTTCTTTCAATTGGATCTTGACATTACAATCCTTCAGAACATTTTCATCTGATTTTATCAAATGTTTTTTAGTTATAAGTTGGTTAAACTTAGCATCAAAAGTAATGACCTATTTTACCCCAACTTGGGGTAAAATGGGTCTCATTGCAAAAAGATGTCAAAAATATATTTATTACTAAATATACATGAAAATAAGAAAAAGGCAATCGGCTAAGCCGTTTTTATATGAAGAAATTTGTTTTAAGTTGTAATTTAATGAAATTGTAAACGTCCGAAATTAATGAGCATTGTTCAAATGTAGCAATTAAAATACTTCATTCGGAGAAAAAAATAAACTTGTTTTACAGTTCAATGTATATTTGAAGGAAATAAGTTAAAAACATTGTTTTTACTTAATACAGAAGGCCTCCTAACTATGACCCATTTTACCCCAAGTTCAAAATATCGTTATAAAAGGTAAAATAATTTATATTTTTCTAAGTTGATTAGCTTGAAATGTCTCTCAGACTTTATTTTATGGAAAAATATCACAAAAGTCTGCTGTAACTTATTACAATATATAGATATTTCGAAGTTGGTAAATCCTGTTTTTTCGACAACACCATTTACCGTTCAAATTAAATATTTTTTCAGTCCTCAAATTCATAAATCTAAATTTTTGACAGTTGGAAAATGTTGCCAACAGACAAAAGATTATAATACAAAAAAAAAGGTGAAAATGTAATTAAAACTGACCCATTTTACCCCATGACCCACTTTACCCCAACCCACCCTAATGCCCTGAGGTAGCTCGAGCTAACAACTTGTTTAATGTCTATTTTTTCCAAAAGTTGTAAACACTCTTACCACATACGGCCCACTATTCAAATACATGTATCAAAGCACCACTTCTTCATTTTTATTTAGATTTAAATCATGATAAAATATTTCCGAGTAAATTGGATGATAATAGGTGCAGGAAATTTCATCTTGCTATACTCCTAGTTTGTAAATCAATATGTTAACTAACTGCAATAAATATAGCTCTAACATTTACCCCTATTTGATAAGAATTTCAGAATGACTTTTGTTAAGTATTAATTAAAACTCTTTGCATAAAAATGAAATTCAACCCTGTTTACATTCGGTGTTCTATAGAAATTGCATTTGCCAGGTTCAAAAGATCATGTCAACATCCAATGGCTTAATCCAACGGGACCTAGAAATTATAAGAGACTCCTTGCTGTACTTTATTTCAATTCTGATTAAAGCATCAGAAGTCTGTAAATACTATTAAGCAAGATTCAAGGAAACCCCTGTTGATTGAAAACAGTCGTTGTGAATCTAAACTGCTCAAGATGGATAATTAAGAACATCGATTGCTTATTGAAAAACGAGTCTAGTTTCCACACATAATACCCTCGAACAGATTTCTCGAAGGATCGAACCCTTTTTTTTGGCGGAGAGGGAAAAAAAGTTCTTGGGAAAGGATAACAAGAGCGTCTGTTTAGAAGTTTTCGAGAGCCTGTGTGTGTTCCCCTCAAAAATAGTCTTCGGAATAGGAATTTCACCTTGGCCTGGAGAAGAGATCAGTGCACACAGGGAAAATTAATTGAATCACTTCGTTGAAAGGCGGGAGACGGTACTTCCGCTGAAGGGTAGCAGATGTCGAGGTTTATGACACGAAAAAAGATGTAGTTTTCGCTTGGAAATGGAGGGAATACTTAGAAAGGGCATGGTGGTAAAAATTGTCTTGTATATTGAGGTGGCATTATCGAGAGCTTATATAGTGTATGTTTGAGAGTTCGATACTGCTTTTGACAGATCAATAAAACATTAAAAAGGGTTTTTAAATGTGTTTGTTGGAATGAAAATGACTTAAGTTATTCCAACTAAGTTTTGGATGGTTTTGTGCAAGGGTGCAGAATATGTCCGGGCGCCCGAAAAATGTTCGAGGGAAATTCAGGCAATTGTGGGTAAATTTTTGCTAAAATTTGTAAAGAAAAAAACTACAAATCCAAGTTGTTATTAGTAACAAGTATTTTGGCTGCTGATATCATGTCCTCCAAATTCTACTGAAATTAGGTAAAAACTAGGAATTACGGATGTAAAGCGGGAAAACTACGGATCTACTAGTATACGCAGAAAAAACGAGTTTCCTTGGTGGAGTTGGCGTTTCCTTCGTTATGACTGATATGCAGGAAAAACAACGTATCTTTGATCGGAGATGGGAGTGGTGATTTTCATTAAAAATCGTTTTCTTAATTAATCACAACGATTTTTTTGTCTTTATGGGAACATTTTTTGGGAAATTTGATGAAAAAATGGAGATATTTTTGGGGGAAATTTTGGACGGAATTGTGTTCTGGGAAAATTTCGGGATATGGAACATTTTCTGCACCCCTGTTAGTGATACTCGATGTGTTATTTCTTTCGAGTTGACATGTCTGGGGGCTGCTTTTACAGATCACTGTCTTGTTGAAGAAGAAACAGCAAATTCTAAATAGTGCTTTTTTTACTTAAATTTTACTAATTTAATTTTTACTAGTTAAATTATTGATGGGATTCGTTTCATGGACCAATTTAGAGGGAAGACCCTGATGCGGTTTATGAGTCTTGGAAGCATAAGGTTCATTGGTTGGAGTTTCACAATGTAACACTTTTTAAATCCAGTGTATTGTGTTGCTTTTATATTTACAGCTTCCATAAAATTCCTTGACTTGAAAGCATTATGCTTTACTTTTACCTTTCTTTTCTTTTAGGATTTCTCTTCCCTATGGACACTGCTCAATACATTGACAACATGAGCTATGGATCCGGCTCTCAGGGACCAAGTGCTGACTTCTGCCATCTTATGGCAGAGCTTAGTGAGTTTTTTTCTGATGGCTTTTAAATAAACCTTGCTTACTTTGTACGCGAAACTCGTAAACTAATCATGTTTTTTTTGCAGAAGCTCAAAACTTCGATGTGATGAAATTTTCTTCATACCGAACAGCTTGTAAACTCAGGTTTATGCAAAAAAGAATAAGCCGTGAGTGTTATCTATTTTTTTCTTGCAGTGTTTTGCTGATGAACTAAAGTTTTAACTTCTGTAAGATGAATTATTATAAATTAGGTGTTAATGAAGTCTGAGTATTGCGAAAGGGTATTACTATACCCTTATTATAATTTCTCTGCAAGTCATGATTTTTTACTATGTAGTTTTACATCAGAATAATTATATAATTATTTTGTGTGGAATCAAAATATACTATTTCTTTATGATAAAATATGGTCCTACTCCAAAGTTTTCTTGTTTAATTTGTCTTAAAAACAATTATAACTCTAACTTCTGTGCGTTTTCTAGTGTAATGCTTTTGCATAACACTTTCCAATCTCAACCTCTAATCTTCTCTTGCAGGTGGACATATAATGCTTCCCTTTTGTTTAACAATTTACTTATTTTATTAACTATTAACCATTAATTGTCTGTTTCAGTACACCTGGTAGATATATGGAACATAATCGAAGCTTTTAGAGAAAACGGCCTGAACACTTTGGAACCTAGAATGGAAATCAACACGGCCCGTTTAGAAACCCTTGTCACTTCTATTTATTTTCAACTTAATAAACGCTTGCCATCCACCCAGCAGATAGACTTGGAACAGTGTACTTCGTTGTTGCTCAATTGGCTTATGTCTGGCTATGATCCGTGAGTATTTATTCTGAAGCTTTTCATTTTCAATATTAAATCTAAAGTGTTAGAATATCCAAGATTTAAAAAATGGCTTCATTCCCAGAAACTGTATTATTTTAAAAACCAGGTTCAATTTTTGCTGTTGCTCAATTTGTTTCAACATTAATGATATCCTTGGGCTTTGTGTATACGACAAAGGGGTTTTATGTCGCATTCCATTTTGGTCAATTTTAATCACAAATCCCCCGTTGTGTGATATAACAAGCAATTTCTGTGAACTTGCACCAATCCTTTAACTAAAATGTGTCTTTATGAAAGTATATAAAACCTAGTGGTCCATGCCCCACCTGGGTGGCAATTCGATTGAAAACTTTCAAATTGCCCCCATAGAAAATCCCATTGCCCCCCAGTGGGGAGTATGCCCCATATTGGGAAACACTGGTCCACGGTGTCCTTAATTTAATTCTTTAATCTACTCCATTAATTTTTTTTAAATTTAAGTATTTTATATGTAATAACTCATCACATTTTATGATTTCAGAGATGAAACTGGAAAGGTTAGAGTATTTTCTATAAAAATTGCCTTAGCTACTATGTGCTCTGGAAAACTAATGGATAAACTTAGATGTAAGTACAAACTAAATATTAATTTTTTCAATTAAGATGAAACAAGTATTGACTATGATAAATACATACTTGATACTGTTTCACATTTTGTTTCATGATTGTTACCTTACTAGGTGAAAATATCATGGTATTTTCTTTTCAGATATATTTTCCCTCATCTGTGACAATACTGGCCTCTTGGTTCAAAGTAAATTTGCAGATTTCTTGAGAGAAATTTTACAAGTTCCTTGCTCAGTTCATGAATCTCCTACTTTTGGTTACCGTGATAATCTTCCTTCCACTATAATTGATGGAGTATGTAAAAAGTTTACTAATTTTAATTTAATAGTACTAAATCATTCTTCTATATAAAGCTATGCTATTGAATTATTTATTTTCCAATATGTTCCTTATATTCCTTGAATAATTGATTTTTTTACTTCTATGCCCTAAATCTTTGTAAAAAAACTTTTTCTGCAGGATCTCATAACTTAATCTAATTTTTTATCATAATTTGGCTGCATTTTACCCAAGTGTCACAACTTTTATTGTTTAGTAAGATATTTTATATCATATAAGTTAATTGGGTATTGAAATATGTACCTTTTAATTAGATAATGTAGTTTACATAAACAAAGTTTTACTAATATATCTGTGCATGTGTGAAGTTTTCTTGAACATTTTTAAAGATGTAGTTAATTTAAATCTTAAAAATTTTACAGCAAACCAAAGTAACTGTAAATGACTTTCTGGACATAGTTATGTCAGATCCAGCCCCACCATGTCTTGTTTGGTTGCCTCTATTACACAGACTGACTAGTGTTGAAAATGGTAATCTTTTCTTATGAATTTGAATGTAATGTCAACTTATCTGACTAAATTATAGTGTTGTATGTAATGAATCGATGTTTTCCTCTCCAGTTCTTCATCCTGTTCAATGTGATGGTTGCAACAGAGAAGCTTTCTTAGGTTTTAGGTATAGGTGCCAAAAATGTTATAATTACCAGCTTTGTCAAGATTGCTTTTGGAGAGGTCGTGTATCTGGAAACCACACTAGTCACCACGAAATGAAAGAATACACTTTTTATGTGAGTGTCTTTTAATCTATTTATTGGTTTGCTTGCTCAGTTTCATTTTATTTAATGAGTCATAAAATCTTTGGTAGAAATCTCCTGGCAAGCAGCTTGGACACTCTTTAAAAAAGTCTTTTCGGTGTGTGCCTGAAAAGCAAGTTAGCTCAATTCCTAGATTTCCTGAGGAACCCGAAAAAACACTTAACCTACAACATATTGTGTAAGTTTTTAATGTCTTTTTATTTTTTATATATATTGGACTTCCTCTCTTAGTTTACAATGGTTTGAAAGTGCAAGATAAAATTTTTAATATTTTTATAGCCTTTTCAATCTACTAATAAGCTCCTCAAATTGCACTGATTTGCAAGTGACAAACAAATTTTTAACTTAATTATATTTAATGTTTTTTTAATCAGGCCTCCTTCACCCATACCCAGTCATAATGGATTTCATGATAATACAAACAATTCGTTTGATATGTCTTCTATCGATGGTAGATCAACAACTCGAAGGTAAGTTAGTGCTTTTAAAAAAGCAACTTCTTTTGAGAAAAACTATCAATTAGCAAAATTATATGACCTTTATCTTTTTTAAAATTTAGCTTAGAATCTAATCGAGGTGATGATGAACATAGATTGATAGCTAGATATGCTGCCAGGTTGGCCGATACTAGAAGTACTGTAAGTTATAATGATAGTTATTTGCTCCCAACTTTTCTGTAGTTAAAGTAAATGGCAAAAAAATAATCTAAAAACACAATTTTAAATATTAATTTAACGACTAGTGTTAAGTTTACTCAAATTCAAGAGTGGCATTTAAAAAGTTTTGTTTCTGTTTTTCACACAACCACTGTATTTTTAAATTTCTTTAATTCTCAACCTTGTTTGAAAGTCGCAAGCTATCTTATAATAAAAAATTTTAAATTTTATTTTGAAAATAAATTATAATTATCATCATTTCTAGATGAGAAGTCCATCAGACTTAAGCTTAAACATGGATACTACTAGGCAGCGTGATCTTATTGCTCAACTGGAATTGAAAAATAGGTTTGTTCCTGCTTTAAAACCCATTTTTCCCATATGAATGCATGTATCATTTACTAACCTTTAATTGTCTCTATCAGGGAAATAATGAGAGAAATAGTGAGACTAAGAAAACAACAAGAGCAAGAAGATGCAGTTCTACAAAATGAACAAAATCCCACTCTTTTAAATGAATTAAGGGCTCTTAGACAGAGAAAAGAAGAACTAGAAAGTCACTTATCAACTCTTCAAGAGAGCAGAAGGGAATTGATGGTACAGCTGGAAGCACTGATGAAAATGCTCAAGGTATTAAACTGTTCTCAATTTTATATCATCACCACTTGAAATTTTTGATTCAATGGCAATATTTGATTAAAAAATTATTGTATTTTTACCTAATTATTAAATATGCCACCAACGATCGATAAGTAAATATTAATATATACATTTTGTATAAAATTGTAAGATCTGTATATTTTAGGAAGTGTTTTTAATTTGCTCTTATTAAATTGTTTTTTATGCAACAATTACTTATGGGTCTTGTAAAGCTATAATATTTTTTAATAATTTCACTTTTGAGGCTAAGCAAATCTGTAGTGAAACATTTTAATTTCATTCCTGCTTAAAAGTTTTAAAACAAGTTATTAATGGATGTTGATTCAAATGAAATCTATCTGTTATTGAGTGTCCGTGAGTTGTTAAGACTTCATTCAACAAAAAGAATATGCCAGGCTATTTTTACAATGAAAACATCAACACCTAGAACTCAAAGTGCCGGTTTATTACAATACACACAAAAGTAAATAACTAACAATATGATGACTCACTTGCTGGGTACACGAGTATTTTTACAATAAACATGCACCATCCTCTTCTTCCCTTAAACAAAAACAAATAATATTTTAAAAGGAAGGCACTCTGTCCCTAACCACTAAGTATGTGTTCACGATGTTATTTAATAAATAGCCAGGTTTATTTCTCAAAATGCCAAAAAGGTTTAAATTATATTAGTTTTCCCACACTTTTAAAAGTGTATTATTAAAAACAACTTTATTTTTTTTCACCCTTCTTATCCCATGTGACAACAAATAGTGTTTTCATGGACTCCATAAATCTGTTATTTAAGATAGTTATTTCAATCATAAAACCCCTTTCTAGCCCTGTTCTTATATGTATTTTTTTATGTTTTTCAGAATCATCAAACCTCTCCTCGGTCTACACCAAACAGTTCCCCTCACTCTGCCACCTCCAAGTCTCCTCCCCTCTCCACACCTTACCCCGTCTCCTCTTCTCGCAGTGCACCCACCACCCCTGGCACCAATCCCCCTTCTGAAGGGGCCCCTAACCCTCAGAACAATGCAGCTAACTACGACCAATCTGGCAGTACTAGGAGCCTAAGAAACGACCTGTTGGTGGCTGCTGACTCTGTCACTAATGCTATGTCATCATTAGTTAGAGAACTGAATTCAGGTATACTTGAAAAAGAAAGGGTTTCTACTCTTACTAATATGTTTGTAAATCAATCTAAGGATTCAAGGGGGGGTAAAATTAATTTTAAAAATTTTTTATTTTATCCTCGTTAAATCTTAAGCAGGTATCATGACTCTAAAAGTACTTAAATCTAAAAACATGTACAGTGAAATCCCGTTACAACGAATACCGATACAACGAAAAATCCCGTTATTACGAAAGTTCAGAAAGTCTCCAACTGTTTTTATTTGAAATAGCAATGGTAGGGTTTCTACAAAGAAATCTTATGATCCCGTGAAGTTCGTTATAACAGGATTTTACTGTATTTAAAAAGTTTTGTATTCTTAAGAAAATGCAAGAATTTTTCCTGGTATCTTCAACTTAATTTGTGGTTTTTACTATGCAAATTATGTGTGGGTTTAATGCTATTTTTTTTCATGTGAGCTTAAAGTAAAGTTAACTTTTTTAAGTTATAATGGGAACTTAAACATGTTTTCCCCCTTAATTGTGGTTTTTTTTCTTTCTTCTTTATCTCATTCATTATATAAATTTTTCTTTCATTGTCATTAGGTTCTGAAGATGAAGATGGAAATTGTGACAGTAAAGTTCTTAGCAGCAGTAGAGGTAATATCTTTGATAAACTTCTTATCAAAATAATCATTATTTAGAAAGTATAACCACTTTCTGACTTAAGGTTTGACTGTATTAAGTTTAATGATAATTTACAATGACTTTAGAAATACGAAATTTTAATATTTGTAAACTTGTTTAGGGATAAGAGGACTAAAATAAAACTCTTATGATATTCTTAAAATTATTGATTTTCCCATCACTGCTGCTGTCTTTTTTAAAGTACTCCCACTAATATTTTAACTCACAGTGTTCTCATTAAAGACTGTTATTGAAAATAAATTGCATTATTTAACTATTTAACAGCATTTTATTGGGATATTTATCACAAGCTATTTTTCTTGTTCTTAAATGTTTAAGATTTTGAAACAGAAGAAGAAAGTGCTGTGGAAAGCTTAGAAGGAGGTAGTACACTTTGGAGAGAAGAGAGGCAAAGGGCCCAAGAAAATCAGTTCTTGCAAGAAATTCAGGCTCGGAATAATTCATCCCTTGATAAAAATTCTGTTAAAGAAGATAATCAAGAGTTATATGATAATGATCCTAGGGTAAGTTACATTTGAATTCAAACTATCCTTAATTGATTTTTCATATTGTAAAAAATATGATATAAATAGTTCAAAATTTTTTTTTGAAATTTTAACTTCAGTTTATATTACAATATATTTTCAAGCTTTTTATTTTAAACAAAAAGTTTTTGTCTATGTTAATTTTCATTTCAACATTTGCTTCTCCTGTCTATCAATTTTAAATAGCAAAGACTATAATATTGCTTTTGCTATTTCACTCTTTCTCTAAAACATTCTGAGTATTACTTGTCTGATATCAGTTAACAAATTTTATCAATGAACTGTATTAAAATTAGCTTCTGGGGCGATTCCACGGTAGTGTAACATCAGTCATGTTTGAATCCTCCCTTTTTTTCATTAAATAAGCTTCTCCAGCCTAAAAACTGGTGGGTTAGTCTAACCCACCAGTTTTGCTGGCCACCAAGCTTATCTTGTATAAAATAGGTAAGTGAGAATTCAAACCTTACTGATGTTACACTACCATGGAATTACCCTCCTATTGTTTTTGGTTCTTTTTCCAGCATGTGCCATAACAAGCAATATAGCTTTGTTTTAATTTTTGATTATAAAATGTCATTGCATGTCACTTGCATGAAAAATCCCTCACATGTTTCACCCTCATAACTGATCTTCACCTTACATTCATTTGCATCCAATCATATTATCAGCCTTCATATTCCATTCATTCATCAGCACCCTATTAACTTTATTTTGAGTTTATGATTTCCGTTTTTCTCCCTTTTGTTTCTCCCGCACCCTCCACCAGGCACGCACCACTCTCGTAGTGACCTCCTAAGCGCACCTCGACGCGTCCAGTATTCCACTTCCTTCCCTTTGTAGGACCTGGAGCTTTTCCAACACCATGCGTCCTTGACTACGGACGACGAGAGCTATGTCAGGACAGATGACGATGACGACGGGTGCAACACGGACTGGGAAGAGACCATGCGTCGGTGGGTCAACCGTTAGTCCCGAATCGTCTCTGTCTATCAAAGTCATATCATGTGTGTGTGTGACATGGCAGCTAGTTTAATCATCAGGTTTTTGGTGGGGCTCTTGGGTTGGGTCTGTCTTGTTGGCATGAAGCTTCGTTTTTACTTTTAAAAAAATTATAAAATCTAACTGTGGAAACCCCCTTCACAGGGTGGTCAGTTTGCCGAAAGTTCCTAGTGCTTTAAGGTGAACAAGAACATCATAAAAATTATATCATTATATGTAGAATTATTAAAAATTTATTCTATGAAAGAATTTATACAGAAGTTTAAAGTTCATTTAAGTTTTAAAAATAGAAAAAATTGACTCGTCCATTTGAGAAGAAATTTCTGGTTGCACCACTAGTTACAAATTCTTTAGAATTCATTTAAATTTCATCAAGTTAATGGCTAATTCCTTGCTTCAATTACACATTTAACCCTTTCAATCTTAAGCCACCCTAGAGTACCATTGAATCCTATAAACAATTAGGGGTATCGAGGTCTGAAAGAGTTAAAGAGGGAGTTTTTCCATATTTATGAAAGATTTAAAAAAACAGCTGTCAATAGTAAATCACAATCACCCATTAAATCATTACAAAAGTGTTTATTATTACTTTATTTCTCTTATTGTTTATCTTGCTACTCTTGTTACAGTAAAAATATTGCCTTAGTCTAAATATGGACTCTAATTTTTAGTTCATATTTTTGGGTTAGTTCTTTTCTTCAACAAAGCACTGAAAATACATCAAAAAAGTAGCAGACATAGTATTTTATAGAGTATTTAATCTTGTAGTTGAGAGAAAAAAGAGTACTAAATTTTTAAGCCTAGTTACAGTATTTATTATCACCATCATTTTCCCCTTTTAAAAATAAGATAAAGTTTGCTATTTTGAAAAGCAGTTAAATCTGCTTAGCTAATATCTTAAGTATAAAATCCATCTCATCTTAAAGAAAATCCAATTTTTTTGCATAAAAAATATCTCTTGAGATGATGAACTAAACAATTAGTTACAGGTTTTTTGTGTACTTAAAATGATTCTGTGCTAACAAGAGCACCCAATGCTAGAGTCAAACCAACTCTTAAGTGCCGTCTGATACCTTGTATATTGTTTTTCCATATATGTTTTTTAAAGATTGTTCTTGTAGTCAGTGCCATTTTATTATCTTCTTCAATGACTGGTATGCAGAATTTAGTAGCTTTTTTGAAATTATTTTTAATGGATTATATTTCAGATGCTACCAAATTAATCTTTCATCTTTTTATGAATTATTGGGTTGTATTTATATTTCATGCTTCAAAATACTTTGGTAAATCTTTAAATTTTAAAGAAAATTTTTATATGATATTATGCCAAATTCATACATTCTTTACATACAAAAACCACTCTTTTATGGTAGGTGTTTTGAAAAAGAGAAAATTAAGTTTAAAACTTAGAATTTTAAAACATTCATTTTATTTATTTGGATCCGTGGAAGATAATCAACTATTTATTGCCTCTTGGTAAATCTTCAAAACCAGTCTATCCACATTAATAGATTTCAAGGTATTCTAATAATATTTCTAAAAAAATATGCATTATTTAAGCTCGTAATCTAAATATTTTTCAAATAAGGTACTGTGATACAATCTTAGTGTTAAAAGTACAAATGTGTACAAACAACGAATTTGTATTCCATGAATGAGGCTTAAACGAATGCAAGTTTTATCGTAAGCTATTTATTACTCATGCTTTGAACTAGAATTTCATTAAAAGAATACTTATTGCAAGAAAGTTTTAATTTTTCTGTTTGAAATTTAATTTTTCAAAGCATACCAGTATTACATAGTGATTAGTCTTGTATAATTTAATGACACAAATATTTTTAATTACTTCATTTTAAATTTATCTTTGAATTGCTTTATTCCTTTAAAAACCTTGTAAGGTATTATCTTAGAAAAAAGTTGTTTATTTTAATATTGAGAATATATTGTTGTAGTTCTCTTATAGAGAAATAAGTTGGGTCAGTATTAAGATATTTTCCAAAAATATCCCAATGTGTTTAAATGGACTAAAACTATTATTCTAGGTCAGTAAATTTCAGAATATGTTTCAATCTCATTAGTTTATTCATTGCATGAAGTCCCTTTCCTTTGTTGGTTTCAAACCTCTGTAAGTCACAAGATGTTTATTAAACTTGTTAACGCCCCATTGAATCATCAAAGTGTTTGAATCCTCTCATCCAATCTAGATTAGTGATTACAGAGACTTAAATATAACCTGTACTGTATGGTGTGCTCTTCATAAAACCAGATACCCTTAAGGTTTAATGCAGTAACTGTTGAAAAAATCTCAAACATTAATTAATTTGGTGCTACTTTTGTTCTGTTTTGAATGAAATATATTTTATTTAATTCTTATATTGAGGTTGCATTCATAGTTGAATTTATTTATTTCCATCTATATTTACGTGAACAAATACTTTTTTATTTTTGTGAATGTTTTTGGTTGAGCATTTAAAGTATGTTGAGCTTAATCATTGTTATTATTTTTTAAGAAACGATCTGATAACTGTAGCTGCACCTTTCCTTCTCTGATTCACTTTCATGCACACCAAGCTCACTGTAGGTAACTGACCAAGCACATTGTCTATTTTTACATTCCTATAATACGCATGCACACTTTGTATGACTACAGTTGGAATAACTCTTTGTTACATAAGTGTACAGGAAATGTAGTTTGGGAAATGTTAGATGTTGTAGCTAATCTATAGGAAAAACACCCATTGTATTATTTTGTTTGAACAAGTTTTTTGTTTTATTATGTTGGACAGATCTTCGTTTAGTTCCTTTGTTTGGTTGTGTATTAGTTTATATTCTATTTTAAAAGAAATTATATTTATGTAGTATTTTATAGAGAAATAAATAGTATCCTTATTTTCTTGTATGAATCATTCAAATTAATTGTCATACATATTTTTTGTTCATTAAGACATAACTCCTTTTGCGATTATAGCAATGTCAAAAACAACTTTTGTCTGGAGTTTTCTGAACAGAGATATTCACTACTGCCGCATTAAAAAATAGTTATTTTTAGAAAGTGCAATTTTAGAATTTCTACTGCAAATCTCTTGCGGCTGTTTTTGAGAAGCCTAAATCTTTTGAATGATTGTAAAAGCAGTTATGTTACTGTGTGTATGTCCATGTTTGTACTTAAGAATTATAGTATGAATATCTTCACAGAAGCATTCCTTTAAAATATAAATTCTTAATCCTTGATAATACTGTATTAGTTTGAGTGCTGCAAGGTTCAATTCCTGATAAAAATGATTCTTTGTATAGAGCGACCTGGGGAAAGTTCAAACTGTTTTATATTTCTGTTAGAATCACTACTGTCTTATGTAATGTCACTAGGAATCTAACTTGTATATGCTATGCATGTTTCTATCAACTTCGGAATATTTTGTACCATAATGGCCTTTTTCAAATTGATTTGTAAGTTGTGTAATTCTTCTTGTGTCCTATATTGTTCTAGTTTAGTGTTAAGGAATCACTTCATTTTAATGGGATTTTATGTTTACTCTATTGTACAGAAAACAGTATAGATTTTAATGTTATCAGTTATGAATAAATTTCAAGATTAAAAAAGTGTAAGTATTCTTTTATTAACCTTCCAATTATTAACCTTCTTTTATTAGCCTTTAAATTTAAAACTGTCTTCAAATACACATTCCAAAAAGGTTATTAATTATCTTATAAAATATTTGCTGTCAGACTTAGAGATGGGAATGGCCGGAAAAAAACCGGAAACTTTGGGGAAAAAACCGTTTTTTTTCCAGTTTTTTTTCGAAGGGTTTATTTCTTTCCGGAAAAATTGAAAATGTTAATTTAAAATACTTTATTTAGAATTTATATATTAACCGATATCAATTAAAATATTATTTAGATGATATCCTTATACAGTAAAGAACTTAAAAATGAAGTTTTAACCATATAATAAACATTTTTTTTCAAAAAAGTTGGATTCCACTCAGGAAAAGTTAAAAATTTTTAAGTTTGTATGCATTTAAAAATTTTCTACATTCACATTCTAATGTTTTCTCGTTTGATATTTTTTTATACTCAATATTTCACATGAAAACACAAATTTGGAAAAAGTAAGCTGCAAGATAAATTATTTTAAAATCCAAGTGTTAATTATTTTACTCTCTAAAAACAAAAATAATTATGCAATGCAAATTAATATCAATAATACCAATTAGGATTAGAAGAATATTATATATATATATAAATTTGGTATTCTTATATATTAATCATAAAATGCAGCACTTTAAAAATATTTTAACCATTAAATCAGATTGTCTAACAATCATAAGCATATGAAATGACTTACTACTTCTTAAAGTTTCTCTGCTTTATCTGAATTTAAAAAAAATTTACATCAGATTTCAAAGTTTAGGATTATTGGAGGCTTTTTACGGGGTTGCTTAAAAAAATATGGTGTATGAGTATTTATTGAACAATGAACACATTAATGTCATGAAAATTAAATAATAAAAAAATAAGTTCCAAAAATATTTAAACAAAACAATGAACGATTTTTTAATTTTTTTATATTATGACTTCAACATTTTTTTTAAATTGGCAGAATTTAATTAAAACTTCTCAACCTTTCTAAGAAAACATAATTGCAATGATTATGTGAAAAAGGTTAGGATCAATTATGCATATTAATGGTAAATATTATAGCAAACATCTGTTATTTGTTATTGGATCATTTGTATACAAAATTAATTCATTAAAAGTACTTTATGTTTAATAAATAAATATTAAATTAATGTTATTTATTACAATCACATGCTTTTTATTTATATTGCATATATTATTTTATAGTTATAAAAACTGTAGTTTTTTTTGTTTTAAAATATATTCGTAAAATGCTGCATATTTTTATTTTGGAAGAATTATTTTTAATTTTTTAATGATTTAATAACTTATAATATACAGGGTGTAAAGGAAAGTCCCTTTACCCTGAAATAAATTGTTAACGGAGCAAGCTAAAGCTATGTAGTTAAGGTAACGGTATAGTAAAGTGACCATGCCCTATCCGATGCAACAACTTTCAACGCCCTCTAGCGGAAATTTTAGGAACTAAAAATTTTATTTTAAAAACAATTAGAGATACGCAAAAATAGTCAATTACAAAGTTGTAGAGCAGCATCGATTTAGTAGGAATAGACACAATAGTATTCTTAGCTCATTAAATTGACAATTTTTCATTTTCGCCTCGTGAGGAGCGTTTTAAGACGTAAAATCTACGTAAATTCAACGTAATTGAGCGTGCGTTTTAGGGGTTCTATATTCAAGATATTTTTTTGCTTAAGGTGTCTATTTCTTCTAAATCGATGCTGCTCTACAACTTTGTAATTGACTATTTTTGCGTATCTCTAATAGTTTTTAAAATAAAATTTTTAGTTCCTAAAATTTCCGCTAGAGGGCGTTGAAAGTTGTTGCATCGGATAGGGCATGGTCACTTTACTATACCGTTACCTTAACTAAATAGCTTTAGCTTGTTCCGTTAGCAATTTATTTCAGGGTAAAGGGACTTACCTTTACACCCTGTATAATGACTAATGATTTTTATACAACTAATGATTATTTAGCTTCTGAAAAAATATGATTTCAAAAACCACTATTTTCTATGCAAAAAAGGTCAATTTTTCCGACTTTTCCAATTTTTCCGGAAAAAAACCGGTTTTTTTCCTGTTTTTTTCCGCCTACCCAAAATTTCCGGAAATTTTCCATCTCTAGTCAGACTGAATATAACCTCCAGAAGATTTTCAAAAGAATCATTCTCAATTAATGTTATGAAACTAAAGTTATATTTTATTCCATTAAAGTTTCCCATAGAAAAATCCAGTTCATTTTAGATGGTTGATTATATTAGTTTTTAGATCTCATTCAATCTGATTTCATCAAAAACATCTTCAGTTTTTTCAAGAAATTTTAAAAAATAGTGGCTTTGTACCATTCAATTCAAGGGTCTAAAATGCAGCATGTTTTTCCATATACATGGGATTCCAATACAATAGATGCATTTGATTCAATTTTTATACGCTAATCATATTAGTTCAAAACTAATTTATATGTAATTAAAATCTTAAGGCTTCAATATGAGGCGTTTGCTATCAAAACCAGCCCATTCCATTTTTGGAAATGTTACAGGAGAGACAAAAAACTTCTCACATCCACAGTTCTTAAACTAAATTTCTTTTTAAAATTTTTAATTGTAGGTATAACCACCTAGAATTTGATTAGTTTTTCATTTTCATTCCAGGTGCATTACTTTGGGCGTAATTACACTAATTAGGTTGGAATGAGCTGATTTTGATGCAAAAACACGATTTTTCATGCTTGTTTTCAGTTTTTGTGTTCAATTAAGTTGTGTGAAATTGGTGTTTTCCAGTTTACCAGTTAATATTTGTGTCTTTACGAGTTTTAAATAAATAACATCCACTTAACTTTTTCAAATGATCTGAAATTTCACAGTTGAGATCAGTTTTCACCTTTCATCTAATTTTGGGTTGGAATGAGCTGGATTTGAGCTTTATCCCTTCGTCAGGTTATGAAGGACCCTCTAAACTTTCAAAATATGCAAAAAAAGTGGATTTCAGAAAAATATGGAATGAGCTGGTTTTGATAGCAAACGCCTCATATAATATATTTGTTAGCTTCATTTTTAAAATTTAATGTAATTAACCTTCTAATATATATATTTTTGTATGTAGGCCCATCCATATATCAGCCAAGATTATGTTTATTTAATTTTCTTAAGTATAAAATCTGTGAAAAAGCTGGTATTTGAAGTTTTTGTTCCATCTCCTTTAATTATTTTTTAAATCTTTATTTCGCTGATTGGGGAGCTGTAAGTCATCTCAATGGATTCTCCAGGGTCATTTATCTACGGGTAGACCTTACTTCCATGACCCTAGGAGACGTTGGTTCCAAATAAAATCCGTGAAACGGACTTTTCAAACATCCTGTATAGAGGTTAAGATATATTTTAGTTTATTTATTTTAAATGATTACTTTTTCTTATATTTCAATGCAAACTTTCATTAAAAAATAAAATCATATTCATGAGACGGAAATAGGTCCTATCGATTTTCCTCGGGATGCAAAAATTAACCCACAAGTAACACGGAAGTAATAAAAGTTTAGTTTTCAATAAAAGTTTAATTCCTTTGTCCATTCCTTCCTGGGAAAACTTTCAAACTTCCCCCCATAATCATATTGTTTCACACTTTGAACAAGAACCTGGGAGTGATCGTTTAAGTTATTGCATCATAACTTATATTTGTGTTATCCTTTTTTTAGTCATGATACCTTTTAAAAACCAAATAGTTTTAATGCTATTATTAATAAAAGTAATTTATAGTGGTGTCCTTTAAAAAAAACCACTTTTTCACTTTTCCTTCATTAAAAGCTTAAAAAATATGATAATTAAATCGAACAAAATGGTGTTGTAGCGGCTCATCTTCCCCTTCATTTTAGTGCTTAGTATTTTTAATTCCAACTCTCCGTTACAAATTGGCAGACAATTAAGTAAGAATCCAAAAAAACCCAATTTTCCTAAAAATAACCATGTACCCTAAAAAAAACCCACGCTTGAAAATACTCAAAAAATTAAGAAAAAATATGATTGAAAGGTTTATTTTGATAGAAAAGAGAATAATTAAGATAATAAAAACCATATTCATTACAAATTATTTCTAAAATTAAAATTGTGAAAAGTTTTTCCACTCAAGAATTTTGCCTTCAAAATACAACGACAATAGCGTTTTTATTGTTGTATTTTGAAGAAAACGACCTATCTAATACAAATACTTAATACAATTTTTATAAAAAAGCTTAAAAAACGGTAATTGGAACTGATATTTTATTTTAAACCCCCAACTATTAACTCTCTAAACCCATTTTCGAGTAAAACTCGGTAAAATGCTATATTTTCATGGAAAATGGCTGTTTTTGGTATCATTGAATTTTTATCAAAAATACTGAAAAAAAACATCGAGAATTACTGAAACAACTATTCTATTTGAGTAATTAGTAGTATATAATGAATAATATTAAAATTTTTGCATAATTTTTTATTTATTTTATCATTTATAACAAAAGGAAAAGTGGGTTTTTTAGGCACCCTATGGGTTTTTTTCACCCCTCATTTCAAAGACTGCCGTAAGGTCCCTAATTGTCGGACTGAGCTGAAATTTTAGTATTTTATTCTCATAATAACGGGATAACACAAAAACACGTTAAAAATGCTTTAAAGTCTTTATAACATATTTTTACAGCATCAAAATCTGCATAACTAAATAATATTTTTAGCCCAAAATCGACATTTTTGACATGTTTTCAAGTTCCCTGCCACTCTAAATGGCTTAGGAAGACAGGGGACATGAGAATTTAAAATTATTTTAATTATTTATTATAAAAAATAAATATCTCGATGGGTTTTTTTAGGGTACAATTTGGAGTGGGGTTTTTTTAAAGGACACCACTATATACTCTTGTTACTCATATTTAGAATCAATTAATTATATTTAAATTCAGAATTAATTTAAATTTATAATCAGGAAATGTAACAAGAGATAAGTAGACTCAAAAATTTCTAGAAATAATATTACAAGGTAGTACTAAAAGACTAGATACAAAAATAAGCTTTCCATTACTCGATGTATCATTATCGGTAATGAAAGTGATTTTTACTTATGTTGCGTAGCTACTATTTTTTTTTTAAATTTACTTCTAAGCATTAATACTGGCAGTTAAATCGATGAAAACTCAGCCTACGCAGCTGATAGGATATTAAAATGGAGATGATTCGTTTTCTCGGCAGACCCACCCATTTAGAGAACTATTTGGAACGGAAATAAAAACCAAATGGTAAGCATTCGCAAGATTAATTAGTCTTAATTGTGCGTAATCCAATCGATGATCTGGATAACCTCGCTTTTGCTAGGAAGACGAATGGTCTTTTTATACACTCCTCTTATTTAATGGTTCGCTTCAAAAATAACTTCACGTTCCATGAATGAAAAGTGGACCTTAAAATCGATATTGACCGCTCGCAGAAGATGAGTTGGACAAATAGAACTGCATGTTCTGCTAGATTGAGCCATTTTTCTGTCAAGCCAGTTGGATCATTATTATAGGTTCTTTCACAACTGTGTAATGGAACTAAATGTTTGATGTATTGTTCGGCTTTCAGTTTGTTTTTCCTTTATCTCTCTGATGCTTCTTTGTGACTGTTTGGGCATGAATTCTTTCTAGGATGAAATCTGTTTAATCAAACTTCATGTATTGATCATTCTTTTATACGGTTGATTCATGGGAGGTCCTGCCTAGTAGTGGTACGATTTGCGTGTGAAAGGGTTAATTTTTATAACTGGAGGTAGAAAACTGAGGTTTTAAGTCAAATTTCTGTTGAAAGTGATTTTTTGTTATAATGAATTATAATTGTGATGTAACATATTGTTTTTTCAAGTTCTATGGTGCGTGTGGTGTAAGGAGAGGTAGGTATCAGTTCCCCCTTCAAGATTAGACTCCTTTCCGAAAAATTTTTTAAAAACTTATTTCGTCCATGTTTTCTTTTTACAAATGAATAGAAACAATGTGTCTAAGCCTCCCGATTTAAAAGAACTTTAAAAGTTTCTTGAAATACTTAGATCAATTACCCACAAGAATGCAATAGATAAATAGCCTCCCGATTCAAGCGATGGATTTGGATATTCTCAATTTCTTTCTCGTTCTCCATCATCCCTTATTTTTATAACAACACCAATTTCTCATATGAAACGTTACATATCCAAAAAGAACGGAACTAAAATAATTTTTTCAATGAAAATATTCTACTCTCTAGAAATTTTAATGAACTTCTATTGGTTTTATTTTGTATGTATTTGAATTTTTGACTCTATCAAAAGAAGGGAAGAGCATCAATAATCGACAAATAGAAGGAAGGAAAGAAGCTCCCATTTGATCCTATTATGAATGTTTTTGACGATTTACAAAGTTTTTTCCTTGTATATTCGCTGGCAAGCTACACTACGTGCTAAAAAGTCGCATTTTCTTCGCTTTGCGATTGCAATGCGGGAAAAACAACTAGACCATTGTCAATGAATTTCTGTCAGAATCGCATTCTTGTTCATTATTATATATGTTCTTGACTTGGTTTCATGGAAAAATATTTTATTGGTCGCTTAACTTAAAACAATTTATTTCCTAAGCTGTATTTCTACACCTAATTTCAAGCTAAAAGTTGCTTTCTATAAAAAATGTGAAGAGGTGGTAGATAATTTATCCTTTTATTTAAACAACTGTGTTTATAATGAGGAAAATACCTCATATGATGAGAATCAGTTATTGAATTTTTTGGCTACCACCAAGCACATGTCTTCATTTAGTGAAGTTGAAGAAATTTAACCTCATTGACTTACTAAACAAGTCCAAAAATCGAGTTATGCTTTTTTTGTCTGTATAGGGTCAGGGAGAGTAAACTGGAAGAAAAAACATTGACTTTGAAGACACTCGTTCATATTTTTTCCAATCCAAGGTGTCCTTTAACTTTTTACCTTGTATGTTTAATTTTTACAGCTTCCCATTTATAAATGTTCATTCTAAAGTTTTGATTTCTTGCATATTTATCTGAAAGATAATCGTTCAAAATACAACTAAGCAAAATAAATACAATTGCATATTGTTTTCTGTATGAATAATGAAAATTGTTTTTATTGGTATTTTAACCTTAATTTAATGGTGTTAGCCGTGTTTGATATTGATCTTTTTTTCCTAATGAAACGTTTTGTGACGACTGCACAATATTGGGTGGATCATTTTTAGCAGTTTTACCTTTCGTTACACATTTAACTCCAATCTTTTCAAAACCAATAAATATTAAATTTAATTAGTTTTTAATATTATTTTCAAAGTAGTACTTCATTTTTACAACCAAAAATACGTGCCATTAATTACTATGAATTATGAGTTTGAAATTTTAGTTAAGACTAATTGATTTTCTTCATGGTATCATAATTCAAAGAATATGATTGAAAGAAAAATAGTAAAATATACCACATCCAAAGATACAAAATTGTTGTTTTATGAATAACTTTAAAAATTAACCATTATAGCCGAAATTACCCAAACTAACTTAATTTTCTTTCAGTATAGGTAGGTACTATAGAGCTTTTTAAAAAAACTTGAAAGAAATTTTTTCCTTTTTTTCTGGTTTTCTAGGTTTTGTATCAGAAAAACCAAAGCGTTATTAAACGTTAACGTTAAAGCAAAATTCAAATCATCACGATTTCTATATACAAAATGTTTCCCTATGACTTGATACTCGTATTCCGTGTATTACTTTTGAATACTTTGCATCATCTGATTTGCATAATTTCTGCATTACTAGAATGAAGTCAGGATAGAGTTGTCATGAGCATATGAGTTTTTGTTTAGGCCGGCAAATCAAAGATCACAGTTCAAACAGTGACGCGGGTTCATTTGGAGGCATGCCAACATAAAAGCTACCCTGAGGATGAAGAAAAAAGTTTTGACAATGATTTATTCAATCCGTGAGAATGAAACTAAATAAAATTGTCGGAAAGGAGAGAAAAATCCTCTGCTCAGCTCTTTCCGCGGTCCTAATCTGTTCTTTTCCATCTACGATACTCTTTCTTTTCTTTCTGTAGGAAAAACGTCGAGAAAAAAGGACATGAAAGAAAAATGCTGGGGAAAAAGCTGAAACATCGCGTTACGTAGCATAATATCAACTCAGGAACGGCCAGAAAACAACAGCGAAACATTTGAAGTGAGATCGGAAACACCACATTTTTTTATGATAACGGGCCATTTCGAATGCTGATAACTTCATTTTATTGTAGCGCGTTTCAGTGAATAAAGTTGTGAACGGCATCTTTAGAAAATGTGAATGGTTGTTTGCTGTCATGAAAAACCTTTACGTGATGCTCAATATCGTCGTTGTGTCTTTTTATGGGATTTGAGACAATAGTTCATTACGCATTTAAAAAGAGTAGAACGTAGTCATTCAACTTAAAATATACATCGTAATGGGATTATGTATATCCACCACCTGATTAAATGAACTCATTTTAGCGAAGGTTCTTTTTAAATTATTTAATAAGGGCTAAAAGAGAGATATTACCTAATCAAGTATCCAGAAATACAGGAACATATTCAACAAGTAAACTTTTAGCGAAAACCTTTGTTGTAAGAAAATTATGTTTTATGATATCCCAGAAATAACTAATTTTCATTATCTAGATTCTAGCTTATGGGTAGTAATAAGCAAAAATATTATCCGCTGTTACTATTTCATTGAAATGATCTCAATCATCATTATTTAATTAACTATTGAATGTTATTGTAACCATTTAAGAATGTCTAATTTTTCTTATGCCTTACTTGGAAAAAAGTACTTTTGTTGAAAAATCGTATGAACTGCAATGACAAAATTAGGGATTATTTTTCAATTTAGGTTATGGCAAACAACAAAAATGTTGTTATAGAAATTTAAATCCTTTTAATGAAGATATGTATTATGGTAAAACACGAAAAGTTGCCTTACTAAGCATTACATATGAAACCGTTAAGCTCTGTAATAGGTCTATAATTTTTAGTGAAGGAAACTAATTTTTTTTCATCAAAATTTTCCAAATGTAAATTTTTAAGTAAAATGTAAAATCTTTCTGAATATATTCTACTTGGAATACAGATATCTGTAAATTCAAAAAAGAAGTTTATCCTTTTTACCAATAGGGGGTATCCTTAAATTTTAAATAACCTTTGTCAATTTTTTTAAATAAAGGTTTTTGTTCAAAAATAACAAATGAGGCAAACTGATATACTTGGATGTGGGGTACTTTGATACACTCGTGAGGCACATTGATACACATAAAAGTTCCCATATTTTGAGTAGGGAGATTAATATCTCTCAACATTTTTTAAAAATCAGTTAAAGGTAAGTCAGATCTACAGTGAAGGATATTTATGTCAGTATTTGAGTCTTTGGGTTTTTAAGTGTTTGAGATTGGAAATTGCTTGCATTGTAGCTATTAGCATTTATAAAACAAAATGCAATTGATAAATACATGACCTAACGATGGAATTAGGGACTCTGAAGCATCTAAGAAGTTCTTAGCACTTTTACAGGTAAAAAAGAACTCTATTTAAAAATATAGTGACAAAGTAGTACTATAAATGGCCAAAAACTATCCAGTTAGTTAATGTCGTATATTTTAATTTCTGAATGATTTCCGCAAAGATAATTTTGAATTTTATTTAACTAATTCAGGAGCAACTATACCTATTTAAATTATCAGCTTATTTCCTTAATTAGAGATTTATTAAAAATGTCCATTTCTCAAATTTCTTTAATTACTTTTATTTCTGAATGTTTTAGAGAAAAATTATTTTTTATGCTTGAAAAAAGGTGTTAAATATATGCTTCAGATACGACTCATATCGGTGAGTTTTTAGAATGCTTTTATCTGTCTTTGAATGATATTTAATTTGGAAAGTACCTAGAGTATATTTCTGAAACGTGAAAAATGTGTTTCATCATAAAATGGCGTCAATTGGTTGTTGTGATTGGATGCATAAGTTGTTTGACAGTTTATTCCCTCTTTGTAACTGCGACCTTATCCGTGATCTAAAAAAATGGACAAATTTTAGAATTAATAATTTTTTTTGGAAATTCTAATGGCATATTGCACATCTTCAAAAAAAATCTGAATAGTTTGATACCAAAAATGTGTTATACGGATCAATAATTAAGAAATTTTTCTCCGGAAACCGTTCACCAAAAACTTTTTTTTAGAATAGAGAGAAACTTATTTTTTTTGTTGGTTTCATAAAATTAAATCATTTTTAGATATTTTTAGAACAAAAAGTATCTGAATTTGATTGTCATTTTTCTACTCAAAAAATGGATTTGAATTTTGCTGTATCAAATTGCCCCGTTTTCCCCTATTTCCCGTTTATTATTATGCTTAAGTTGAATTCTTTATTTGAATTTCATTCTTTAAAAACGCTATTTAAAACTACTGAATTTCTATGAATGGCCAGTCTAATTTAGAATCATCCCAAGTACAGATAAAATGAAAACTTCTTGAACTATCCCTTTTCTTATTTAACGACTTCCCTTTACAATATATACAAGATCCTATTTACTATAAATTAAAAATTATACTTGAAATTTTTCTTTACATTTGAAGTAACATTATATAATGAATTAACATTTTTTACTTTTGTGTAACTCAACAAATGTTTGATATTTTCAAACTGTAAATCAACTTTATTATTTATAGCTCATGCTATTTCCAAACAGGTAAGAAACATTACATTTTAACTTTCAGGAAATAAAAAGTATAAGCTTAAAGATACTGATTTAACTAAAATGGCGGAGAGTACAAAACATTGTAGTACGCGTCTTATATTACCCCTCATTATAAAAAGTAATTATAAATCCACTTTTCTTTAGAACAAGGATGTTTTTAAACTCTTGGGAGATTTTAACTTAAATTAAAAATTTTGTATGGAATATATCGTCTATAAAGACGGACCTGTTAAACTATATTGATAGAAATTATCCTACAAGGATAATGAAGATTTCCGAAACTTCCTTTTGTAATTGCAAAGAAAAAATGGTCATTCCCGTCTGTTGATTTGTGCGTGATAAACGTAAGACCCAGACCAATATACATTATTCAAGCAAATGATCATATATCCTAACTTTAAGTCTGAAACTTATGTGATGCGTTAAATGAAACTTCGGAGCACTTAAGTATTCTAAAATTAATCTTTCCTTGTCCTTCAAAGATATGTGTGGAGTTTTAATGATTGAAAGTGCCAGGCATTTGGCATTGTTCCATCAACCTTCCAATATCCTAAATTTGCATTTAAATCCTTTACTCTGTACCATCTTAATCTGTTTTATGTGATCAAATACTCAAGTAAGGGTTGGATTAATTCAAAGAGTTTGTTTTATGTAATCTGTTATGGTTTTGAAGTGGGACTAAGAAGTTAAATCAATAAAAATGCTTTAAAGATACTTTTTTAAAACTTGTTTCACATGTTTACTCCAACATAAGGTTAAAATATGAAGTGTAGGTAAGTAGTCTTACGAGTTAAGAGATTACCTAAGAATATTAATGGAAAACTTTATAAATTGAATTGCTTAGTATGACAGTGGTGTAATTAAACTGAACTTGTATAATTGAAGGTTTTATGTAACGGCCCTCTGAGTTCTTATGGAGGAGAAATTTTCAGGTTGGATAACATTCACTCTAAATAAAGGATATAAAAAAAGAAATCTAAATTCACGATTATCTCAAATTTTTAACTTGCAGCCACTGTCATTCGAAGCAGCTCAAATCTAGTACCAATTTTTGTGATAAATAACCAGACAAAACAGAAATTTTAGTAAATTTTTTATTTGTTCAATGATCACGTCGAAGTGCCATTGATTGGTTTGAAATTTCTCCCATCCCTGTTAAAAAAATATTTGGGGGTTATCTCCAACTCTCTCGTTCTCTTACTCATTTGTGATCTCATTTCCTATCTCAGTCTCTCTTACCCCCTTTCGTGTATTCATTCTTTTTCTCATCTTCTCTTTTTTAGTTTTTATTCTTTATCCTCTCTCATTTCTTCTCAAATTCTCCCTTAGTTTCTTCTCTCCTTTCAAACAGAAGTTAAGGAAAAGCATGAACTGAAAAATAACTCCTATACCACGAATATGACAAAATATTTGTCTTGGCTAAACATCTCTCCTCTCAAGCATCTTTATATTTTACTCATCCATTAAAAAGAAAGAGCAACAGGACAGTACTCCTACTCCATAGCATTATCACTTTCTGTGAGGGAAATACCCAAGAAATACCAAACCGTTTTCCTTTCGTCTGATGGACAAAAGAATGGAAAAAGAGGGTGACTCTCAAAAATCTGTAGCTGACATTCTATCGTGACGTGTGAGCGATCTATGAATCGATCGAATAAACGAATTGGGCCGTCCCAATTGGAAATGTCACGCCACTGATGTTCAGGAATACTCACATATACATCCAGAAAGATCCCTAATCTCACCAGCTTCCATTTTTACAAATTGTCCTTGATGAGCTCTTAGCATGGTTTTCTTCTTGCACACACACATCAGTTTATTTATTACATCTTCTATGTTGTTATTGTTTTCTCTCTCCCTCTCTCATGAATAAAGAGTGTCGCTTTAGTTCCGGGGCGCCTTGTTTTTTCTTTTTACACGATCCGTCTCGGGCGATGACGATTAAAAAAACAGTTATCGATATTCTTTTCTGTGTTTCTCTGCAGGAGAATGGAAATAAATTGCCCGTTCGCGCCATTATTCATCAGGTTTGAGAGAGCAATCAGAGTGCTTGGAATCTTTTTTTGCGCTTGTTTTACGTCGTTGCTGGAAGAGCGTCCAATCGTTTCTTTTAATCTTAAATAATGATCTTCGGATTTGACGGCTGCCGGAAGCGGTATTCGCGAGCGCGTCAGACGATTTTATTTTGACCGCGCCGCGGGGATATCTGTTTTTCAGTTCTAAATTTTAACTTAAAACATTCTTTCTCCGCAGAACGAGGATTTAATTTTGTTTTTATTTGAAACATGCTGAGATTTAGAGGGCTGGTTCGGGGAACAAGGGTAAAATCTCTTTTTAAGTATTTCCTTACTTCTCAAAAACAATGACATGACTTTCGAAATTAATTCTTCATATTTTTGAAGTTATTATGTTTGTTAGTAGGACCCTCTGAAGTTTTTTGATCATGCTTGCTATTTTTGGAGACAATGCGCATGTATTTAATGTAAGTTATACGTACTTTACACTATTAATTTTTTATACGTTTAGTATATGAAGTATACCGTTTGTATAAGTATATTATATGCAATGAACAAGTTCTCAAACCAATAAACTTTTATAAACTAAGTATATTGAATGTCAAAATTTAAAAATGATATTTTTGAGAAAACATAAGATTAAATTTTAGTAGTTAATTAAATCAGAAAGTAACTCTTTCCAACAATATGTTTGTTGGAATAGATTTTTGAGTTTCAGGTTACAATAGCTCCGAATCCATTACGCGTTAGTAATTTAAAATATAAAAGGAGAAAAATTAAGAATTTCTTAAATTTACATTCATTGTAGGATCCTTAGTTCGGGTATTTTTCAACTAAACTCACCTTCTTAAACAATGTTGTACTGTTAATGCTTTTAAAATTTATCCTCATGTTAACTGTCTTTTAGACATGGAACCCAGTTTTCATTTACAGAGTGAGGGGAAAATATCCACCCATATGATATGCATGGAAGATCAAAGAATGTAGTACGTTAGTATGTAAACTATATATAAGTGAAAACACCCACGACCTTACATGACATTGGCTGGATGCCCACTAAAAGCAATTACAAGTTAATTCTGCTTGGAACTCTGAAAATGGGTAATTTGACTCTAATGATCTAGCTTTTTAAAGGATGGCAAAATCCATTGCTAGAATCCATACATCTAAAATATCTTGAGATTTTTAAGAAAAGAATACTCCCCTTTTTAAACGTAATGGAAATTAATATACCTACAACAAAAGCTGAAAGGCCGTAATTTGATAGCTTTGTTTTCCTTTTTACATTAGTCTTCAAAATAATATGTCTCATTGAACCTTTATGACGTTTTGAAGAGTATTTTTGGGAAAAGGGTCTTTTTTAACTTTCAAGAAATTAAATATAAGTCTTTAGTTTTTATAATAGATGCTGAAACAAAACGTCTTGCATAGATATAGAAAAGTTTGGTTCTTGTTGTTATCTTTCTATCGATTAAAAGTACTTCTATTTTATACTTATTTATAAAAATATTGATATTGCTAGTTTAAAATTGGAATTTATGTAAAGATGAAAACAATAGGTATATGAAAAATCAGTCAACAGCAAGAGTTAAAGGAAATAATAAATAATAAAAAAATTTAATTTTTTTGTTCATATAATTAAGTTAATGTAGTTTTTATTTATATTAAATTTGGATAAAAATTCGAAAGACATTTGAATTTTTCTGATTAAATGAAAAATTAATGCAAACTGAATAAAACTTTCACATATGTATAAGTTTAAGTATATTATAGATTTTTTTTATTTACCACACGTTTTTATCAATTTAACGCAACAAAAAATTTTACACAGATCATACAATTTGAAGAGTAATATGTTAATTTAAAAATAATAAATGTTTTTAAAGCTGCTACCCTGATGTCTAATTATCTCACAGTAAATATTGATGAGTAGGTTAATACATACAAATATTCTAATTTTGAAGTGATTATGATTTGAATATTTTTTAAATAACTTGCAAACTTATTTATCATATTTTATTTCTTAATAACAAGAATAATTTCAATTCAAATTGATGGCATAAATTACTTTTAAAGGAATTTCAGACATTTTTGGAGTTTGTATGTCTTTTATATATTATGCGTATGTCTGACAGTTTATAGGGTTTGCTTGTTTATTCCTATTTTCCTTTATTATTCCTATAGGGTTTAAGAGTCCTATGACCCCTTAACAACCAATGAAAAAAACTTTTGCTTTAATGATTCATCGTTAAAAGTTACATTTCACCATACCTTTTCATTGTTGGAAAATGTTAGGTGTAGTAATAGTTGGGTGGCTTATTACAAAAAAACTGCGAAACGTGATACTTTCATGAAACTTTCAGGGATGTTAGATAATCATATCTTCTTCTTCTTTGGCACTACAGCCCAGGATAGGCCAAGGCCGTCCCAACAAGTCTTTGCCATTTTGCCCTGTTAGATGCCACTGTCCTCCATCTTCCAGCACCAATCACTAGGAGGTCTTTTTCAACGCTGTCCAGCCACCTAATGGGTGGTCGGCCTCTCTTTCGGGCTCCATCTGGTTTCGAGAATGTCAATTTCTTGGATGGTTCATTGTCGTCCGATCGGTAGAGGTGTCCTAGCCATCTAATGTGATTAGCTTTAATGACATGGACAATATCTGGCAAATTTCAAAATTGTAAAGGGTGAGCCATCTGTTGTTTTCGTTGACAGCACCAAAAATTCTTCTCATGATTTTTCTTTCAAACACCATCAACCTCTTCAGATTTAGTGAGATCCCAACACTCGCTCCCATACGTCAAAATTGGTCTTAAAAGGGTTTTATAGATATTTATTTTTGTACTTTGACGAAGGAGTCGACTTTTTAATTGGCTTTTTAATGTAAAGTAGTATTTGTTCGCTATATTCAAACGAGGTTGAAGATAATCATATAAGAACTAAAAAATCTATGGGAGCCCGAAATTTTAGGGCGTGGTTTGACCGTTATGGCGTCATAACAAGATGGCGCCCGAGGGCCCATAATCGGTTTTTTAATGATAGAAAGACATTTTGGGGTCAAATATTATGTTGTAAGGGTCACAGAACATGATTCTGATCACAAAATGTGCAATTTGTTTTAAAAAGTAACTAAAATTCTATAAAAGCTCGAAATAGTGATACAGTCTATCGCCAGTTGCGTCAAAAAAATTTATATAAAAGTTATTTTATAGAATAATTATTCTGTGTTAAAATTCTCTGATTTTCAATGCGTTATAACGAGAAAACTATTGTTCGGAAAATAAAAATTGAGCAGTGCATTTTAAAGGAAATTTTGTTTACTACAACTTTGTCATTAAATAATTTTCGAGAAACTAATATTTTTTGAAATATAAGCGAAAATCCGAAGAAAGATTAAAAGTTTTGCGATTTTTTCGCATACTTTTGCGTTTTTTTATATAAAGCCGACTTTCCAAGTGGAAGTGAACTAGATATTCGGAATCAGCACCCCAAAAAACATATAAAACAGTCGAAAAAAATAACTTTTATATAAGTTTTTTTGACGCAACTGGTTATAGACTGTATTACTATTTCAAGCTTTTATTGAATTTTAATTACTTTATAAAACAAATTGCACATTTTGTGATCCGAATCATGTTCTTTGACCCTTAAAACATAATATTTGACCCCAAAAATGTCTTTCTATCATTAAAAAAACAATTACACTAGTCAACACTCATTTTGATGGCTGGAATATTAAAGCTGTTTTTGTATATATTCGACCTCCTGATTCCGAATATGACATCCGTTTTTGCTCATCAGCTCTAGTTTTTAAGATATTCGAAAATTAAGTTTTTTAACTTTTGACCTACCTTTTATACAATATGGTGCTATAACAATGACTTAAAAATAAAAAACCTAACCACCCAAGGCTTTTCCTATTCCTTAGGCTCCCAATAGATAGTGTATAAAGTTTCAGCCCCCCAAGTTAATTTTAAGGGGTACCTATAGGGCCCTAAAGTTGAAAAAAAGTCGAAAAATTGGTCTTTTTTTCAGAATTTTTAAAAAAATATTTTTGAGTTTTCTAATTTGATAAAACTGGCTAATATATGTTTTTTAGAACTTATTTAGACCGCTAAAAATATTTTTACTTTAAAACTGCACCTCTTTAGAACGATTTTTTAGTTTTAAGGCGAGAATAAGGGTCATTTCGCTCAAAAACGCTTGTTACCAATAATGGTGGTTGAAACGAATTAATTTCGAATTTTTTAGAAGTAAGTCATCAAAAAAGATGTCCTTTGATATAAAACTGAAATTTCATATGATACAGATCAGTGAAAAAAAGCATTTTTTCGAATGTTAGGGCTTGAAAGCGCGAGAGGAGCTTCTACTGTTTTACTGATCTTTATCATGTGAAATTCAGTTTTACATCAAAAGACATCTTTTTTGATGAATTACTTCTGAAAAATTCGAAATTTATTCGTTTCAACCACCATTATTGGTAACAAGCGTTTTTGAGCGAAATGACCCTTATTCTCGCCTAAAAACTAAAAAATCGCTCTAAAGAGGTGCAGTTTTAAAGTAAAAATATTTTTAGCGGTCTGAATAAGTTTTAAAAAACATATATTAGCCAGTTTTATCAAATTAGAAAACTCAAAAATATTTTTTTAAAAATTCTGAAAAAAAGACCAATTTTTCGACTTTTTTTCAACTTTAGGGCCCTATAGGTACCCCTTAAAATTAACTTGGGGGGCTGAAACTTTATACACTATCTATTGAGACCCTAAGGAATAGGAAAAGCCTTGGGTGGTTAGGTTTTTTATTTTTAAGTCATTTTTATAGCACCATATTGTATAAAAGGTGGGTCAAAAGTGAAAAAAACTTAATTTTCGAATATCTTAAAAACTAGAGCTGATGAGCAAAAACGGATGCCATATTCGGAATCAGGAGGTCAAATATATACAAAAACAGCTTTAATATTCCAGCCATCAGAAAAAAAGTTTTTTTTTGTAGACCAGTGTTATAGGCCCGCGGGTGCCATCTTATTGCTATGACGTCATAACGGTCAAACCACGCCCTAAAATTTTGGGCTCCCATTGATTTTTTAGTTCTTATATGATTATCTAACATCCCTGAAAGTTTCATGAAAGTATCACATTTTGCAGTTTTCGGGCATTTTTATGTAATAAGCCACCCAACTATAATGACTTAGGGCTAGGTTGGGAACAAAATTCGAGAAAAAAAATTTAATTGGGAACAAAATTCGTTACTTTTAACTTCTCATTTTCACTTCAACCAAGTAAAAGCATTTAAAACTTTTTCTGCATACACTTGTCAATCCTGATCTCATTGAACTTCCTAACGTATAAAAGATAGAAATTGAGTTTTTTAAGGGATCATTTTTTCACTTTCACGAGTACCCCATAGTTTCCCAATTCCCCAATAAGGTAGGAGGTAATTGGGAATGGCTAAATTTTTGCCCTGATGGGTCAATTAAACGAACCCAAGCCTTCAGTAACAATTAATTTTAATGCCTTTTACGTCTCTTACTCTTTGGGATTTCTAGCGCCCTGTTTTCAATTACTCCAATCTATGTCCTCCATTTGATGCATTGGAAAAGAACCGTTTTGGGGACTCCATACTCCTTAGCAGCTGCAAGATAGGTCAATTTGCGAGTTAGAATATCTTGGACAGCTGAGGCTACATAATCGACTGTGTATAAGTAATTTTGGGGTATCCTGGATCACTACAACAATCAATATTTTCCAAAGACTTTATTGCTTATTCTATTAAATTTAGCCATTTACGAAAAATATCTGTACGACACATTAAAATCGATTAAAAGAAAAGACTGGCTCAATCAAGAAGTCTTCCACAATCCACAAACAGCTTATTGTAAGTCTAAACACAACATAATTAATTCTCTTGTAAAATGAATATTATGTGAATGAAATAAGTATGCAATAAATTAAATATATATTTAAAACATCAAAGAAGTTAGTTAAACTATTTTTCAAAGATGTTAATTAATTTCTTTCAAGCAAAAAGGGTCCAATAATCATAAACAGTTGGAAAAAAGAAGTGGGGAATTCAGTACCCAATTACCCCTGAGGTAAAAATATCAGGGGTAATTGAGAACAGCCGTACAAACTGTAGTAAAATAAGTGTTGAGCAAAAAACACAACAAAATCTATATAATTTAACTAAAGAGCAACAATTATTAACAGTAAAAGTCTATTAGCTGCGAAATCTGTAGTAACCAGCAGCTCTTGAATGAAGGACGCAAACTTTGATTATCAGAAAAATTAGACATAATTTGTTTCGTTATCATAGAACTTTCTGCTAAAGATCAGAAAATGCGGTAATACTTTCAACCGCTTCGTAAAGATAGAAACTTTCAAGTTTCACAAGTTTCATGCCTCTTCGATCCACCAAGTCCAAGTCCCAATTACGCCACCTGACCCTAATAGATGAAATTTGAATTTTTTCTGTTATTACTAAATCGTGTTAAAAGTGATACTGAGTTCTTGAAGTGTTTAAGGTTTGAAAGCATCTTTACAATAAGCAATATTATAATTTAATTAGTTTAATTACAAAGCTTACTTCAGTAATATGACCTTTCCTGATTATTGTCTCATAAAACAATAACTAACCAATACAAAGTTTACTCCTAAAGAATGAAAATTAAGAAACTTTTTCATATACTACTCTAAACCATAAGAACTTGTTCATTAAAACAATGAATCATTTTCCGTACAGTTTTTAAAATGTGCTATCAACTGGTAATTCTACTAAAATAAATTACAACCTTGTTATTAAGACAAAATTATGCACAGCTAAACTCTTACAAAATACGTTCCAAGACCTGGAAGACTAAGTTTTAATTAAAGCCTTATCTTCAGAGAAGCGTGCTTGAAAAATGCCCCCTGTACGTGTATTCGCTTTTGAGGTGTTCGCCCGACTGTAAATTGTCCCTTGTTTTACAAGGTACTTGTATTTTTTTTCTGGAAACTCTCTTTACCCGTACTCTCTGAGCGATTAAAAAGTCCTCTTTTGTCTTCTTCCTGTTCGTTAGCTCTGGAGAAGCAGTCAGAGCAATTAAGAGCTCAAAAACAATGTTTTGAAACAAGTGGTCTGTGTTTAGTTGTTTTTGCTGGTGGGAAGGATGAAATAGGAAAAGTAGTTTGACGTAACTGGTTTTGGAATACTTTTTGTTGTTCGGATTGAAGTTTGTGCAAGAGAAGTTTGTGAATTTTTGTTGTTCTAAGTTTTAAGTAGTAATAAAAATGTGAATAAATTAGAAAAATGAAAATATACTAAGAGAGATAGTTTTCTCTGTACTAATAACGTATTAATTCTTTATAAACGAATCATTCAGTAATCTCTCTATTCTAAAAAAAAGTTTTTAGTGAACGGTTTCCAGAGAAAGGCTTTTTAATTACTGAACCGAATGACACATATATGGTGTCAAAATGTCCGGATTCTTTCCGGATTTCCGAGTAGGCCCTTCGATTTTTCTAAAAAAATTCTCAATTTTAAAATATTTCCATTTTTTTAGATAACGGATAAGGTCGCAGTTACAAAGCAAGTACTGTCATTCAAATTATTATGCAATATGCATCCAATCACAACGTCCGATTATCGCTATATTTTAAGATGAAACATGTTTTTTAACCTTTTAAAAAGTACTTTCTTGATGAAATATCACTCAAAGACTGATAAAAACATATTCTAAAAACTTACTTGAACGCTATTTTATACTAAAATTTCACACTTTTTGTCCAATATTTATAATTTTTAGTCTGATTTTATCGAAATTAATTGTAAACATAGAGTTATGTTTTGTCTCTTATTATTTTCAATTTCTTAAACGGTATTGTTTAACAAGTCTGGGTTTAAAAAATATGAATGATAAACACTAGGCATATTATACTAACTAGTTACTTTAAATAATATTTTTTGCTTTGTCCGAATGTTGATAAACAATTATAATTAGTTATTTTTATAATCATAGATTAAAAATAATTAAGATGAATATTTTTAAAAACATTTCGTTTAAATTTTTGATAAGTTCGAGTTAATATATATTCAAACTTTTAAGGGAGATTTATTCATGGAGGGGATTTGGTGAAGTATTTTTGGAAAGTTGGTTGACGTTTTTTCTGTCAATTGTTTAATTGTTTTATAAAGTGTATTAAGTTCAGCGAGTTGGAATATGTGGGAATTGCGATGCAATTCCAAAAGGTCCTGCGTCAGCAGTTTACGGGGGTTGGCGAGCGATAGCGAGCAGGGGGCGGTAGCTCCCAAGTGAAATAAATATTTTGGTTTCTTTTAAGGCACTGTCTAAATCCACGAAAGTAACAACTCAACTCTAACGAATTTCGCTAATACTTTAGCATGGGTCAACTTTCATGGATTTAGACACTTCGTTCTTTTAAATATAGCATCAAAGTTTTTTGAGTACTTGGTGCATTGAGAATCTAATATCAAAGCTGATTACATTATCCAACTGTTTTCAACACTTAGACTATAAGTGTTTATAAGACTATAAGTGTACTTATAAACCAAAATATAGTACAAGTACAGTTAAGGAAATAAAAAAAGCAGTTTCTAAAAAATGCACCAACTTAATACTATTTGTTATCTTTGATTCGGGATATATTTATCTATAAAGGTAACTAACAAAAGAATTTTACTTCACGATGTATTAGTTCGATAAATTGTTCCAAAATGCTTAGTGGAGGGATTTAATACAGAGGCAATTCAATTTTTTGCAGCATTAATATATAAGCTTTTGAATTACTTCCTTTTTTCCATAGAGTTTAAAAAAACACTTAATACGAGAGAAAAAGGGAATGATTAGTGAGAAAGAGAGAGAGAGAAAGACGTTCCATTTTTCCTTTTAAAAGAAACGCTGATAGAATCAAAGAATCGGATTAAGTTTTGATACGGTTCCAGCGTTTAGGAAAAAGCAATATATATTTCTACATCTACATTAATAATTTTATCTTAGTTCACATGGTGTATCCAAAATATAAATTCTCTATCACATTTATTTAGTGATCAAGAATTTATACTTAAGTTTTTTTAATAAAGGCAACAACCCTATTATTTTGATTGGAAAGGTAAACATCTTCGAAATAGCATCGCATCTGGTCTCTGGTACTGAAGAAAATCTTGTAACTATGAAAAATTAGTTTTTAAATGAAAATTCTAATAAAAAATAAATAAGCTAAATCGACTGGCTATACTTACCAAATATCAAATTTTTAACCTTAATATCTAAAATTACATATAAATTTAATATCAATTTAGATTCCATTTATAATTATTTTGTACTTTCCTTTTTTGAAAGTTATTAGATTTCAGTTTGTTTTATATGGCAACAGTTCCTAAAAAGCCATGATCTCCTATACATAGAACTTCACGGTATCTCCATTCAGAAAATTAGTCCTCTGCTCCAAAAGTTAGGGAGCGGCTATTATATGATGAAGATAGGAAAGCGATTTATACACAAGGGTGTGCTTATGCATGATAGATGTTGAGAGAAAGGTGATTAAAGAAGACACTTCTCATAAAAGAACACCATAAGAAAAATTTTTAGAAATAATTTTTATTATATTATCTTAAAGCGCTTGTTCCATACCTCCCCAAGCAGTCTTCCATGAAAAAGTTCGTTTTTGGTTGTTGTTGTTGTTGTGTACTTAAAAACGTTAAGGAGTATAACCAAAAACAAAAAAAATGTACATGTGCCCCCAGAGTTTCATAAGCATAACGTGTATCCTTTTTGTATTCAGCAAGATGGAAATTGATTCCGTCCTTGATAGAAGCAGCGAGATTATTTTCAGACGTTTGACGGTAATTGTTCGCTTATGATCGGGGTTGAGGTTTTTTTTTCTCTCGCTCTCGTGAGCCAGGGGTTTGGCATTAAAGACATCGCGATCGTTCGTGAGTTGATGGGCACAAACACGCGATAGAAAGTCTTTGTTGCATTATATAAACCTGAAGAGGTTGGTTTTCAAGAAAGAAATAGTTGGTTTAGATCTTTTTTTGTTGTGGACGCGGAGAATTATGCTTTTCGTGAGAGAGTGTAGGGTGATGCCAGTCGACGAACTCGAAATAATTTGTGGTTTACGGTTTATTGATTGAGCTTGCTTAGTGAATGGAGCATTTTTAATGAGCTTTTCTCCAAAGAGAAACCTTCATTGGGCTTTTAGTTTGGCGCCTCGCTTAGAGAACAGGTTTTGAGTTTTTAAACAGGTGGGCTTGATAATTTGTAATTGTTCCATTCCGAGCAACTTGTGAAATCAATTCCTTCTGGATAATTGTATCAAGCCAAATTAAAGATCGAGATAAAAACAGCTTTTGATAAAATTGCTTTTTCAGAACTTAGGATTTATTTAAACAATACAAAATCGTGTTTTTAACCCTCTCGACACCAGAACATCAAAAAAGTGAAAAAACTTTTTTCTTTTTCTCAATACATCCAAAATGCCCCTATAGTTTGTCTGAAAAAATTTTTTTCTTGTGTGCACTCCTTCCTAGTTATTTTTAGCCTCATATGAGGCCAAATGAGGCCATATTTTTTCATTTTAACAGAAAATACTTGATTTAGAACTTATTAAAAGACATGGTCATAATATTAGAAGGTTACGAAATAAGAAAATATCTACCAACCTATAAAAAATTTTCTACAGAAGCTATAGTATCTAGCTAGTATTTTCTCTTCACAAGCATCACAGATTAAAATGTAAACATTGGGGTATAAATCATCTTGCTGCCATTTAGGAACGAATTCAGAAACCATGTAGAAGTCTCATATGTGATCTACATGAATCAGTGAAGTCGCTTATGAAAAGAAAATAAATTTGCGTGTTTACATCATACAAAAATTGAGCTCATAAGAAGGAGCCTCATATGAAGGCCAGGGTGGCGAGAGGGTTAAATACCTCATTATACTTTTAAGTCATGTTTAGTAAAGAAATTTCTTTATAGGGAGGTAGTAAACCATTGTTCATAAATACGTACTTATTTAGAATAATCTATAGGTATTAGTTTTTCTAGCCAAAAAACTGTCTGACAAGAATGAGCACTTTTACCTCTCACGATCATAATTCTTAAATTAATAAAAAAAATTGGGATGAAATAGTTATTTTTATAGTACTAAAAGCAAGCTGTGCAAATAAGAAATATACGAAACAACGTTTATTTTGCACATTTAATTTAAAACTTTAAAACATAAGTTATAAATTAAATGTGCAAAATAAACGTTGTTTCGTATATTTCTTAGTTATTTTTGTTATCGGAAAATGAATTCTTTGGCACTCATTGCCCTCTTGGGGGCCTTGCGCTACTGTAAACCAAGCAACCAACCGCTTTTTTAGTTTTTTGACCTGTGGCATCACAAGTACTTTGCCCTATATATTGTTCACTTAAAAGTCTATGATACATTTTACCTCTGAAGAAGGAGACCATTTTGACTTTCGAAAAGACTGTAAGGTTTTTTTTACATTTTATTTGGCGTTTGTTCCACGTCGATTTTTTACACCCTCTTTTATTGCACTCGACACAAAGAATATTTATCTCATCCTATCATAAATTCTTTTGTTTTTGAAATTGGCTATTAAAGAGTGATCCTATACCTCAAAGTATACAAACAAAATTTATGATCCGTAGCTTGAGTCACATGCATCTTCAGGTAAAGTTCTGACTAAAACAGCTCACTCTCAGCTCGTGCACGATTTGGGCCAACACCCAGAAATCCCCCCCAAAAAAAGCCTCATTTGGCCACCACCAAAACAACTCAGCACAGGACTTCTCTAACAATTCCCCTTCTTAATCCTAATGAGTGAAAAGTGGTGTCATCCATCCGGGAACACTTAGTCGAGAGATCCCGATTGATTCCGGGGAGGGAGAGAGACCTCGACCTTTCGAGCAAGGACGCGCACGGGCCGCGGGCCGACTCCGGCGGGTCGCCCGTGCGATCGATGCCCGCGAGAGGACCCGAGACCTCCCGGCACCCTCTCTCTCTCGTGAGGGGTGGCTGTTGAACCCCCGCGGCCGCGATCTTTGACTTGACGATGAAAAGAGCAGAGTCCGTTATGGGGTTTGAGCTCGATGGGTTTTTTTCGGGATTGTGTAAGAGAGTTTAGAAAACCCACTTTGAATTGGTTTTTACAGTAAAATTATCTTCAAAAGGTTCTAATTTGTTTTGAAATGGTTTTAAATAGGTGTTTAGTACGCAAATAGAAGCTTAAAAAGAGTTATATAAGTTGTTCCAGAAAACTTATCAGAAACTTTCGAACCGCGGGAGGGATACAGTTCACCCCAGCTATTGATCCAACCCTATTAAATGAAATAAAACTTAAATTTATTATTTTTTACTTATACCATATTATTTTCGGCCCATGCGACTTTATTAATATCCTAAAGTTTAACCCGTGACTCTCCAAAGGTTGACTATACTATAGAACGTCTTTGCTGTCTAAAGATTGTTATTTTGTTTTCATTAATATCTAATTGTTTGTAACTGTGTAAACTTATCCCAAATTATTAAATCTGCTGTGATAGAGACGATTTCTATTTATCCAAGAAACAATCTACCGACAGAAATTAAGCATATATTCTTTAAAGTGAGCTCCTATTTAAAAATAGTAAATATAAATAAAAGCTGTATTTAATTGAAATCAGTACAATAAAATAATTATGATAGTGAAACCAAAATCCAGCATAATTTTCCCTACAACTATATACTCTCATTCTATTTCCATACAACTCTCTTACATGTCATTCGAAACACACAAATCCCAAAAACGATTCAATTAGTTCAATTCACTTCCTATTTAATTCTACAAATTATGTTACCTCTGATTTAATTAAACTTTTTCATGTTATTTGATTAAATAAACTCAAGCAGTCGAAAACTACTATTAACACAAAGCGAACCGTAGCGAACGCAACGTGTAGCCGTCACTAAAGGCGGTTTGCCTGTTGAGTAAGTGTCAACGCCAAAAAGACCGTTCTACAGTGAGTGCCAGGAATAGCGAAACAGGCAGTGAAAAAAACTCATCGTTCTGCTGCCTTATAAACCGTTTTATGTTTCCCTTGACACCTGTTTCGTGTGGTTTAGAAATACGTTTTCAAGTTCAAGCGCTTCCTGAATCTCAACTAGATGTGTGTTCCCTGAGGTAATTATTTTCCGTTTTCAAACAAAAGGGAAGGGTTTAGCACCCAAGTTGAAAAAATAGAAATAAAAGTAGTAGTACTTATTTTTTCACGTTTTCAAAAAATTCTGTATTACATACTTTTAAAATTCGCTATCAGATGAAATGTTTTAGAAAACACTGTATAGAAGGGGATTCAATTCCAAAAATCGTCTTTGTGATTTTCATATATTTGCTGATGAAAATGAATATAAGTTTTTTTTATAGTTGTGTAGACTATGCGCGAATTTCGCGAATTTTTTTTATTCTACAATCTTAAAAATAAATTCACAATTCATTACTATGTATGTTTTTAAACTTAAAAGTAAAATTAATTATGTAAAATTAAAAAAAGAATTAGGTGAAGAAAAAAGGATTTGTTATTAAATGAAGGGAATATCCATTGTTATTTCAAAACCGATGAGGATCTGCGTCTAGGTGATTTCAATACATTTAAAAAATTATCTTGATAACTATTATTAAAGATGGAAGAAAGATATAGTTACTGGCGAATTATTCTGGAGAGTTAGAAAATGGCACTTTTAGTAAAAATAGGGAAGTAATCGAGGATTTCAAAAAATCACTCTTTGAACCTTACAATGTTGAAATTCTTTCAGTGTTTCAAACAGACTCCACTAAGGAGCATTAAATTCAAATAAGCACAGCGCACGCAGATCAGTAGTTGTATTTTCCACTTTAAATGTGTTTCGAGGATTTTATAAAAAACAGATTCCATCTTGAACTGCTTTTAATAACGGTAATTTGCATAAAAGTTTCATTAAAAAGATAGCGTGTAAAGAGTAATTAGCTAAATGAAATCATTGGAATCTACTTTAAAATTGACATAGCGCTTTTTATACGTGGGGAATGAGATTTTGAGTATAGAAATATGGGCATTAAGGTTTGAAAATGAATCATCACTACTTCAGTTTGTTTAATGTAGATTCACGTCACTGAGTTTAATCTGTTTTATGATTTCATTTTATGGAGTGATTAATAAATAAAATTAATGTCTTCTAATATAAAAATATATACTTTTCCTTTTATCATTTGTTATCCAGTTTGATTATATGAGTTATACGAATAACATGTTTTTCAAAGCATTTGTCCTCGACTTCATTAAAACTTTTGAATTCAACTCCCTCAAATCTAAATGGAGCTCTGCCATTTAAATTTAGCTGTCAACAACATACTCATTTTGATTTCCGAGTTTATCTAGCATTCTTGTGTGATTCTAATTTGTTTTGAGCCGTAGAATGAGTTCCGCATTTTTGAAGAGGGCTTTGAATTAATTTCTATTTCTAGATCTTTGGTATTTAATTAAATATCAAAGGAATTTAAAAATTATTTGGGTAAATATAGTTTGTCCTTAACTGTTTTAAGTAGAATCTTTGGATCATAGAAATAGTTTCCAACGAAAAATCGTTTAGTTTTAATCATAATATGTATTGATTATAGAAATATTTTTGCTAAGATAATTGTTTCTCTTCATCTTCCAATTTTGATCTTTGTTATATTTTTCATGAATGATATAAGTAAACTATTTCCACTTAAGTAAATCATATATTGAAGGAATTTTTTAAGGTACTGATTTGTATAAAGTTCAATGTGGGAAAACTTTTACATAAAAACTTACATAATATAAATTACCTTATTTAAAACTTTCTCGTAAGCTATTTGATGAAAGTATTTGGTTTTTATGGTAAACGTTTATATAGATAAGAAGTGTTGTTTTAAAACCGAGTTGTACATTATTAGTTTATATAAATTTGTGTATTTAAAACTTGTATTTATGACTATTTGAGTAAGAACTGGAAGTAAATGAGGTATTTAAACAATATAGTCTAAATTTAATTCACTAAATTCGGTAACAAACAATAAAAAATTTAACGTTCTTCTAACGTATATAATAAAAATGTTTTGGTCGAATAAACGCAAGATTTTCCATCAGAATTTATTTTCCTTGACTTGATAAACGAGACACAAAATTTAATGAACCATATCTTCGCATCTGTAATACTTGCTTTTATTTTTACGTTAAAAACAAAACTAATTTTCCTTACTTAAATAGAAGCGAGGGATGACTTCCTTTCGAGAAGTGTAATGCTGTTAATTCTGCAAAGTAAATTTTTCTGATAATAGCTTTTTTAATCCCATGTTTTTAATTGAATTTACCTTATCGGTGGTAATCAGTTAACTTCTTATTGAAAAATTAAGTTTGATACGTTTTATAGAAAAAGTAAACATTGTCTAAAACAAAAAAAACGTTAAGGAGAAGAAAAAAATATTTTTCAACATAATCCATTTGTGATAATGTGGTTAATGTGTCAAAAGGCGGTTTTTAAGTTTTTTATTAAAAAATCTGAAGCTTGTATCATTAAATAGTATTTAATAATTTTCTTGTATCTTTTAAATCTTGCAGTCATTAAATAAAATATTTTAAATTGTTACTTATACAAATATCACTTAAATGTCTTTATTTTTGCTTTAATTACTTATTTCATTATTTCACCTTGTTATAAATTAAAAGGGATATCGTTAAATTAGTTGTATTTGAATAATTAAGAAATATCTTAAAGGTATTACTATGCAGATAATTTTGGATATTAAGGGGAAGATACTGAGCCAGGATTTTACTACTATCTTGTCATCCAATGATTCTGTCTCTCGTGTTGTTATGTTTCCTATAAAATGTCTTTTGTCAATCAAAGAGAGTGGCAATAGGGATGTCTGTCTCTCAATATGAGAAGCATAAAACAGTTTTGGAACTGTGTATGTTAGTATTCATATTATGTGGGTTTGAGGCAGTAAATTAAGCAACAAGTTTTGTAGTGGAAAAGATTTCAAGCTTAAGTGCATTTCAGAAATCAAGAATTTTCTAAAAACATTAACCAGATGAAATTTTTTGGGACTCTTGATTCTCACTGTAATTTGACAAATTGATCATTTGCAGTTTTGGGCAAGGAGGTACTGAGAGTAGAAATATTGATTGAAGGTAAAACCAAAATTGTACTTCCCGTAAACTAAAAGCTGGAGAAATTTAAAGATAAAGCTGTAAAAACAAAAAAAAGTATATAAAATAACTCAATAAAAATACGTATCATAAAGTACGAGTATTTCAAAACAAAATATGCGTTTCAAATAACAGGGGTTTATATTTGGGGATGAATACAAGAAGAATTTTGTGACAACTAAAACTGTGGTTCTGATCGAGGGTATGATTCAGTGGCGTACAGTTGGGAAAAAAACGACTCAGTTGCGATTTCTGGCGAACTACTTGGGTTAGGAAGACAAATGAGGTGTCATTTTTCATTGTTTAAAGTATTCTTTAATCAATAAAATTTCGAGTCCTTAGGGGGTCGTCTTCATATTAAACGAAACACTAACTTTTTTTTCAATGGGGACCCCCAATTATTATGAGATTTTCTGAAAGGCCATCCCTCCAAACTCTTAAATTTCCAGTTTCATCCAGATTGATTCACAAATAAAAATTAAAAAAAAACAATTTATTTTTAAAATTGTGAAATATTTTTATGGTAATCGATTCAGGTAAAAATTTTATGTAGGAAGCCAAAATTTCAATCGATTTAACCGAATAGTTTTTGATAAAAACGAACGAGAAAGAACATTCGCGGTATGCATTCGGCATCGGTATACCGCCCCTTAAGATTAAAGTTCGTTTTTATCAAAAACTATTCGGTGAAATCGATTGAAATTTTGGTTTTCTACATAAAATTACTACCTGAATCGATTACCATAAAAATATTTCGATTTTAAAAATTAAATTTTTTAATTTTTTTTTAATTTTTATTTGTGAATCAATCTGGATGAAACTGGGTATTTATGGGTTTGGAGGGATGGCCTTTCAGAAAATCTCATAATAATATTGGGGGTCCCCATTGAAAAAAGTTAGTGTTTCGTTTAATATGAAGACGACCCTCTAAAGGACTCGAAAATTTTTTTGATTAAAGAATTCTTTAAACAATGAAAAATGACACCTCATTTGTCTTCCTAACCCAAGTGGTTCGCCAGAAATCACAACTGTATATAGACTGTATGTAGACCCCCAACTGTATATAGAAATTTATTTCGGGAGGGGCCCAAAATTATTCCTCAGCCCCTCTCATACATATTTAATAGGTTTAATGAAACTTTTAAATGCAATTAAGGTAAAATTTCCCTCTTAAAAAACTTAATGTGAGAAAAGTAGTGAATAGTTAGAGGTTACAGAGTACCAAAGGGGGGTTTGGGGGCCTTCCCCCAGAAGTTTTAGAAAAATTGACTCTAAATAAATCAATTTTTAACGAAAAAGAGGCGCCTAAAAATGAGAAATAATTTTTTATCCCAAAAAACAACAATACTACTTTTTAACATATTTTTTGAAGTCGAAACACTTTTCACCAGGGCCGGACTGGGAAGAAATTTCGGTCCGGGCATTTTAAGTCTGAATCGGCCCACCGCATAATTTTTATGGAAAATATAACTTCATAGAATTGAAAATTTCGGGGGGGGGGAATCGTGGTACCCCCACCAAGAAATTCTTTTGAAAATTGGCCCCTAAGAAATAGTCTAAAATCCACCTTGAAGTCCTTAATTGGATACGTAATAAACTCAATATAGACTTTTAATTCTTTGTTGGTAAATTCAGTATGTAAAAAGAATTTCCAACTTGACGAACTTAATATTAAAAGAATTTGTGAATGATGTAGCTGAAAATAGAAAGGGGGGTCTGGGGGTCCTCCCCCAGAAAAACTTTGTAAATTTTACTCTTAAAAGTACTGTTTTAACTCATTTGGGACACTTTTCGGTGACATCCGAAAAGGTTCGCTCCTTTTATGCTGTAGAATTTTTGAAGATGAAACCAGGAAAATTCTTTCATAAAAATATTTTAAATAATATAATATGTTTTTGAATTCAGTAATTTATGCCATCATTAATGAATTTAATTGCTGGTAAATTAATGGTTTGGTGGCCGCACAAAAAGAATTTGTGGGCCGCTAGTTGGAAAATCCTGCGGAGTGCGGATTCATTTTTAAAGGATCTTTTTCATTCATACCACTGTAAAATATTTTGGTTGTAGGCGGCCCACAAACGGCCCTCGATGAGTAGCGGCCCACCGGGCATTTGCCCAAATGCCCGCATGGCCAGTCCGAGCCTGCTTTTCACAATCAATTAACATTCCTCGTTAGCATGAAAAAAGAAAGAAAACGTTCGCATATAACATAAGATAAAAGAAGTTGATTAATATTTAAAACCGCAACATAGTACGTAATTTTTTTTACTTTTCTTGCTTGAAAAAGAAAAGATTAAATTATTTTTTCTTAGAAAAGGGGACACAGCAAGAACATAAACATGACCAAAGCAGAAAGCAGTTTAGACCTCTGTGGTCATAATATTATATGTTTAGAATTAGGTTCCTCTTCCACATGTTATAGGATGGTCTATATTTTGAACAGTCTAATGAAAATTAATTTAAAAAAAGTTATTAAACCCATTAAGTTATGATATTAAATTTTTTTAGTGTTAGCTAGAAATGTTAATTTATTGTGAAAAAGTTTAAACTTCAAAAATTATTTTAAAAATTAGTATCGTTGTTTTTTGGGATAAAATATTATTTTTCATACACTCTTAAGCGCATTTTTGAAGTCTGTCTCTCTTTTGTTAAAATTTAATTTATTTATTTCTTTTTAGTGGATTTGTAAAATGCTAGATTATGCTTTTTTATGCTTGCCAGCAAGGGGAACTATGTAGCTTGCTTACACAAAAATTGCATGATGTGCTAGGTAACAATCCTCCAAATGCTTTTTTAGCAGTTCAAGCTATCTTTATAGCATGGAGACCTAGGTACCTTTAATGTGCTATTTTATGCTTTTCCAGCATGGGATGCTCTATAGCTAGCTCACGCAAAAATAGCATGACATACTAGGTAACAATCATCCAATGCTTTTAAGCAATTTAAGCCTATGTTCATGTTCCTTGATATGCTATTGTGCGTTTTTTTATACTTGTTAGCATGGGACGCAGCGGCGTATATAGAAATTTATTTCAGGAGGGGTCAAAAATTATTAAGGTGAATAAATAATTAATTAAATTTTAAATGTTAAAATGTCTCTTGGGGTCTGTTTATTCTCAACTAAATTTATGTAGAAAATAGTTTTTCCTTAGATGCTGGGTCAATTGACATAATAACCTTGAAAACTCTGTACCCTTACAAAAATAAGAGCTAGAGTAAGTAAATATGTTTAGTTTTAAAATCGTTTATTCATAACATCAAAACAATTTCCTTTTCTTGGCATCCAGAACCTCTTCCATAAACCAAAATGAAATCACGAATGAAGTATAAAAAACATTCTACGTAAAAAGCACCGAAAAAAAACCTTTCCGACTCAAATTTTCTTTAAACGCAAAGAAAACACCTCTCAAAAACAACAAGACACGAAACTCCAGTAACGACATCGCCCAAATAAGTTCGTCAAACGCTAAAACGTTTTCCCCGTGTTTACATCGGTCACATATTATATATACCGGAACAATGTTTCCCTAAAAACCCCGTTTTCGGAATATTCAAATGCGGGACTTTTCTGAGTGGGGTAATTACCTGCATTTATATTCTCCCCAACCGGGGGCATTTTATTTCTTAAAGAGGAAAATGTTTCTTTTCTGCCATTGGCTCCCTTCCCATCTTTTTTCATATCTCCCATCCTCATCCGGGCATTAAGGCTTCATCAAGAACGGGGCAGAGCAAATACGCGAAATTAGGTCATTTAAATCCCTGGCTGTACCTCTGTTTTACCATCAATCTTAGGATGCGGTGGGGGTTGGGAGTTTCTCTTTGTATATATGAACTTCTTAAGAGGAATTTATAGGATGTGGATATATTATGCGGTGGAGTACTTAAATTCGTTTTACATTTTTCAAGCAAAGTGTTTAATCAACACTTTAAAGAAAAACAGAGTGGGGGAACCTCGTTGAAGCGAAATATCACAGAACTTGGAGAAAAGCTCCCTTTTTATCAGGGGTTTAGTATACAACAGTAGAGTAATAATAATAATAATAATAATAATTGTATTATTTTTCAATCACCCAGTCAAGAAAACGACATATTAGGCTATGGCCTTAATAGGCTGTTGCTCCAATGAGTTCAGTTTTATTGGGTTTTTTTCAATATTTTTCTCCTACAAAATTATTTAACTTTTTCGCAAAAGAAAAATCATTTATTCAGTTAAATATGTTTGCCTGTATTTTAAAGCAGATCCTCTTTATTCTTTCAAAATATGTCCTGGTTATAAGAAGAATTCTTAATTTTCATAAAGTTTATAGCGTTAGTTAATATTAATGTGCGAGTGTGTTTGTTGGTATTCTATCACTCTAATTTTATATTGTAGTTTTAGACAATTTCTAAAAAAGAAAAAGGAATAACAACAATGCTGAGTGCGTTATTCGTTTATTAAAAATGTAGATTTTACTTTCAATTTCAGATTGTTCATCTACTTTGTTGCCTTACTTTAAGTAATAAATTCACTCAATTCGTTCTATACGAATAAAATCGAGATTTTGAAGGTAGAAAAAATTATTCACCTTGAAGAATAAAAAGAGAACTTCCGAAAATTAGAGAGGGTTCTTGGAAAAATAAATTCAGATCGAAGTACATTAATATTCATTTATGGAAATCGTGCTAAAATATTCAATTACTAGCCTCATCTTTCTTTCTTTGGATATTTACCTTAAAACGAAGCACGTTCATTAACATTTCCCTCTCAAACAAAACCGTATAATTGAAATACTTTCATTCCGAAATAATCGGAAGATTTGTATTGAAAGCGTTTCATATAACCATGCTTCCTGTACAGAAATTTTTATGTTGTAAATCTGTTTTAAAATATATTTCAAAATAAAATTATTACATAACTAGTTGTTACAGCTAGCCTTCTTTGGCGTTGATGCGAGATTCGCTCGTTACTACCTGTTCGTATTTATTTACACATTCCCTAACATTAAATATGCAGTTTTAATTCATTATCTTCGGAAGGCGTTTTGTCTCTGATTTCACATTGAATTATCACAAGTTTATCACATTGAAATAATTGTCATTTAATTTCGACCTATCGTCAGCCCAATCCACCGAACCGGATCTGTACAAACTTGTTCTTAAAAGAAAACCTACTACCCCTATATGAACCCATTTTAAGTGGTATTCTCCCAAACCCCCATTTTTAATTTTTAAATCTTCGTCATGGGTACAAGACCTGTGCAGAGGGGGTATTTCTGAATGTAGCGAACTCAAAGTTCAAAACTACATCTGTCCCCAACATCCAGCAAGCGGAGACTGTATTTAAACAGAGTGGAGATTGAGGTCGAAGGAATATCGGATCCAGCAAAGCTTGAATGACGTCACGAACCTTAAAAAACACATCATTGGTGTAATTTCAAGTTCACAATGATCGCTTGCTTTTTACAACGTTTTTATTAGGTCGCTTTCAATCTTGTCTGTCCGTCCGTCCGTCTATCTGTCTGTTCGGGAGGAATTTAGTAATCAATTTTAAACATACTTCCCCATGAGCTAGAGACTTGAAATTTTGAACATAGTTCAGATCTGGATGACAATACGATATTATCTCGTTAGTTCGGTTCAATTTGCTGTCCCTGAACCCCCAGGGGGACTTAAAGTTTAGAAGTTCAACTATAGGACCTTATTGTTAAAAAATAATTGTTGTGCAGTTTGCCTCCTCTCGTTATCAAGATGGCTTTAGAAGTGTTGTATAAAATATTAGTAAAATGAAAATTTGTAAGAATAAAAGTAATACACAGAGCAGTACTTCATGCAAGTTTTGTATTTGTAATACATCTAAGGGACTGACTTTATTAATTAGTTACTGAAAAGTTTGTCACCAATATATTTTTTAAAACACTTTTTTATATTACTAGTGTTTCAAAAATTTCCAACGTCATCTGAATAATAGCTAGAGGCAAAAACTGTGCAATGATTTTAACAAAACAGAGTAAAGCCATGTGTTAAAGTTCAGAAAAAAACACTTTTTAGTTTTATTAAAAAGAGAAAGGAATCAAATTCTTGGAAGGCGTTCAGGGGTTCAGGTCGCGAATTCTAAACTTTACACAACAAAACTAAAAACCAGAAAATAATTAATGAAAAAAAACCTTTTTAAAGAACAACGTTTTTAAAATGCACTAAAAAGTATAAAATATTTTTTTGCAACTCCTTGTAAAACGAAAAACGTGGGGATCATGCATTAGGTATTAAATCCAACTTAATTTCATCATTCATTTAAATAATTTCTAAATGTGGATATAATGTTAAATTGAGTGACAAGAGTAGTAGCTGTAAATATTATTGCATGATCCCCACGTTTTTCGTTTTACAAGGAGTTGCAAAAAATTATTTTATACTTTTTAGTGCATTTTAAAAACGTTGTTCTTTAAAAAGGTTTTTTTTCATTAATTATTATCTCCCAAATCCCTATATCTTTTTATAATTGAAAGTAAATTAAAATGAATGATTCATTAATACTAGTATCTTATTAATGAATAAAAAACTAAAATAGTTTGTACTTTAAGTGTTTGGAAAACAAAACTTAAAAAGAAACAATGCAATACTTGAATTCAATTTCCAAATTCTGATTTCATGCAGTCTATTTTAGAATTATCTTTCTTTAAAAATGGGTGCGAATAGTCTGATCACGTTTATTTTCTTTAATTTATATATTATTAATACAATCTCATTGGTTTCTTCTTAATTAGTTTCTTTTTAATTAAATTTATTCTTGAACTGGAGAAGATAAATTATTATTTCGGGAATTTTATGTTTCAATTTTTTGAAATATTTTTAAGTTGTTGAATTTTTTTTTCAATTAAGAAACAATGCTAAAATAGCTTTTTAATATTTTATTCCTCTAAAGATATTTTAAGGGATATACTAATGAAAGACACAGTTTCTTGTTTTTCTGAGGTATAAAATAGTATTACTATAAAAATAAGAACAATTTAATAAAAATTATAAACTGTTAATAATTTTAAAAAATTAAATTATTAGACTAGGAACAACCAAATCAACGATATATTGTTTCTGCTTCCTGACGTCATTCAAACTTTGCTGGATCCGATATTCCCTCGACCGGAGATTGAAGTAGTAGTAAATAACAGTAGAGTTGAGATGTAAATAAACCATCTTCACCAATATGGAAACTAAGACCCAATCAGGAGAAACTTATTAATAAAAAATCTATGGATCTAACAAACCCAGAAGGGAAACAATCCTTATGGTCTCTCACGCCTATATTCACCACTAACTTAACCTAAGGTTAACCTGGACTCAAGCTTTTTTGACAACTCTGATTGGTTTAAAACTTGTTTCCCTTTTTCAACAACCAATTAAAAGCTTGATTCCAGGTTAACCTTAGGCAGGGTTGGCAAAAACCCGGGTTTTTTCAATAAAACCCTGAAAAAAACCAAATAAAACTGGGTTTTTTTCGAAAAAAGTGTGAGTTTTTCAAAATTAAGTGGTTTTCTCCTATGTATTAATTGGGTTTTTTCAAATTTTAGTGAGTTCTTTCTATGCTAAATGTGTTCTGTCAAAATAATGTCAGTGTTTCCATAGTTAAGTGGGTTTTTTCAAAGTTGAAACTTTTTATAACTTGAAAAAAAACCACTGAAATTGTAAAAACACCCCTTATTTATTGAAACCTGGTTTAAATTTTGAAAAAACCCACTAAAACTTAAAAAATATCCAAAACATTGAAAAAAAAAACATTCGATATTGAAAGAAATCTATTTAACTTTGAAAAAAACCCACTGAAATATAAAAAATCCTTCTTAATTTTTTATAACTAGTTTGAACTTTAAACGTCTTAAATTTTGAAAAACCCATTCAATAATGAAAAAAAAATTTAAAAAACGAACTTAAATTTTAAAAATATCCTAAGCTTTGAAAAAACCCATTCACAATATTGAAAGAAATCTTAGATTTTAGAAAAAACCCACTCAACTGCAGTTCTTGGTATGTTATTTCGTTAAATGGTTTTTTCAATTTTAAAATTGCGCCAAAATCTTGATTTTTCTTTAAAAAAACCCAAAAATGGGTCCAAAATGTGGGTTTCTTCACATGGGTTTTTTTTAAAAAACCCATTGGGTCCAATCCAGCCAACCCTGACCTTTGGTTAAGTTATTGGTGAATACAGCTGTCAGACGCACAAAAAAAATGAAACAAAATCATGTAATAGAATATTTTCTCCAACAGCAAGCGTCTGAATTAACTTATTACTTCTTTCTTATAAAATTCTTGTAAGAAGGCTCCCTTATTAAGACTAAAATATAAATATTAAAAATAATTTATCGATCACAATCCCTAACGTTTTTCATATATCTCTTTTCTATCTCTATTACAGAAGCAAAACCTCAATAGAAAGGCTTTGGTAAACTAAACCGAGATGAACAACCTTATTCTTTTCTACCCTTCGTGCTGGGAAAGTTGCTTCTTCTTACGTCACACCCTTGCTTTCCTATGGTTAGTTGTGGGAAGTTACCATCTGTTGCGAGTTCAAGGTTTTCTGGGAACGGTCAAAATATTTCTCAGAAATTCTTCAAGGGGAGTTTAGTTTTAAGCTTTTCTCTAGCAAATGCCTTAGCTTGGAAATTGGTTTTCAATTTCTAGAGTAATGAAGAGCTTCCATCAGAAGAGTTTCCTAAAACTAATATTTCTTTGTTCTCGATATCTTTTACTTAAGGTTTTTGATTTTGAACTTGGATTTAAACCTTTTGAAAAGAATTATTTAAAATAGTCATTAATTGAAATAAAAATAAGATTTTTCAAACATATCCAACCTAATGATATATGAATGCAATTTCAATTGATATAATAATAAACAATAATAAATAATTGGTATAAAAATAAACGAAGAAAACAATATTTTATCTGTTTTTTAATGCGATAAAAATAATAATTTGTAAGAAGACAATTTTTTTGAAGAATTGTAAGCTGTTTTTTTATAAAAAAGGATTCGTTTATTGCAAAATTTTTCAGAAATTGCAAATTGAAATTTTCGCACTTAAACTTTGAGCATTATTTTGAAGTCAAATTGTTAAACTCCTTAAATCACAAATACTACTTATAAGTAAAATTCTGGTTTAGATGTAATCTTTCAGAAAGGGATTCATTGCATCATCTACAGACAATCAAAGTTGAACCTATTTCTTCTCGTCATCATATAAAAAATGATAATGAGGAAGTTGCATGATTTTTTTGATTTTTTTAATCGATTCCTCTTGCAAAAATAAGCAACTACCCAAAATTTGAGGCCGATCGAGAAATTTTTTGATTGCCAAAAAAATTAACAAAAATCCCCTTTTTAAAAGCGCGCGAAAACGCCAAGAGTTTGGATGTGACGTCATCTCATAATAAACGTTGTTGTAAAGCAATGGAGTTGATGGTATTATTGTTGACGTCATCCTACAGTTTAAACAATAAACGTTTTCAGTCACGTGTTTTTTCTCGACTTTTAAATTAAAATATTTAATTACCTGTACATTTTTTTGAAAAACTGACTAGATATTTCATTTTACTATACAAAAAACCATACGGAACACTTGTTTGTTTTTGAAAATCTGGCACATGCAACTTCCTTATTGGAAAACGGACAAAAGAACTTAAGATTTTGGACTTATTTTTTCCAACTTGCATGGTACCATATGTAGTCTCAACTACAAATCGATCTTAAAATAAGAAAAATAATATCTACATTGTTTTTTTATTAACGTCATCAAGTTACTACAATTGCTGGTCAGGCCCAATCCTTATGTTTCCTTTTAGAAACGTACACTGTGATCATATTATTTACATTTTCAAAAGACCCTCCGCACGAAACTTGAGCAAATTAGACTAAGTTGCGTGTTGCCTAATTAGTGAAAGAAACTCGATAGATCTATCATCCCCTTTAACCATTATCCCACTTTCTAAATCAGATGTTTAATTAGGCCTCCCTTTTAGGAGGCGATTCTGGGGGGCGCAGAGGGCCACGCCCTCAAGGCTGGAGCCCACCAGTTGACGAGACCAGGGTCAGTTTTTGGTGTGTCAGATCAGGTGGTAAATTTTTTGGGAAGCCGAAATATAGCTATTCTTAAATTTTCACTCTCAACTAGTCCATTTAGTGACGTTTTTGGGTCATCGATGATTTATGCAGAAACGCACTAGCTCTAAAAAGTACTTGGGGGCTTTCTTTCTTAGTGTCTTTTTATCATTAAATTTCTCTCCTTCCTTACTTAAAATTATCTATTTTGTCCTCCTTATCCATCGTCTAATTCGCCTCTTTTTTCCTTCTCTTGTTTTTAACCCACCTTCCATTATTATTAAATATTTATCTCACACTATATGTTTAGTATTTCCACTTTTTCTATTTTTCTATAATTTTATTTTATTTTATAAATTTTTCTCATTTTTAATTTTTCTCTCTTTTTTACTTACTTTTTATCTATTATTTTCAACCTTTTTCACTCTTGATCAAATTTTCTTTATTTTCTTAATATCTCTCCTTCCTTTAGTCTATAATTAGACTCAACACTTAGTAGCTCTTTCTATACTCAACAGCAACGTTTCCTGAACCCAGTAAGTCACTACGTGGAAGGAGAAAGTGGGTAAACACAAAGCCGGTTGGGTTGCTAGAAGGAGTTTCGGTACGCAAATCGTGATAAAAAGACACTATATATACATGGGTTTAACGAAATAATCGTATTTTAAAATTGACGTTCTTCGTTTCACTCGAAATTCAGGCACCGCGATGGAAACTACTTTCTTTGTTAGTGAGGTCGTAAGGTCAACTAACGTTGCTGTCTAGTTTATTTTTTTCTTCGTTATCTCATCTCCAGCTTTTTTTTATAATTTCATATTTATAAAAAAAGGCATAGGAAGGCGGGGAGAGCTAAGAAAAGAACAGAAATCCCGTAAAAAACACAATTTAAAACACTAGTTTTATCAAAGCTACACAATGTATATACAAACTCCCATGAGTATGTTTAAAATTAAAACAAGATACCACGTGCCCCACTGCTGTATCTTCTCTGTCTTGTCTCATCTATGGTATGAAATACAGGGTGATTCAGAAATAATCATCAATAATTGGGGGGAGGTAGAGGGGTCCTAGACAAGCATATTTCGAATAGGGATGGTGGGGCGCAGCCTTACCGTTAAAGAGCTAGGACCTAGGACCTAATGTAGTACGAGCGCGTTTCAAAAGGCCGTTTTTAGAAGGCCCGTGTGACAAAACAAAACATAATAAAATGAAAAAATCTATTGCATGAGGTAAGGAAGTATCCCTACTACCTACACCATGAATTCGATAGACTTTGAACCACTTTCTAAACCGTGGAGTGAGTTTCAAAAGTGCAATATTAATCTTTTAGTCAAAGAATGGAGTTCCCAATAATATTTAAAGAAATGATGATCTGGGAAGGAATTTTCGATGATCGTAACATTGATCATTGAAACTGTTTAATCATTGAAAATTCCTTCCCCGATTATCATTTTTCTAAATACCATTAAGGGAACTCCATTGTTTGACTAAGAGATTAATACTGCACGTTTTAAACCTCACCCCACGGTTTTCAAGTTGTCCAATTTCTATCACATTCAGGATTTAAGTAGTACGGATACTCCTGTACCTCATGCTATAATGTTTTTCATTTTATTATGTCTTGTTTTGTCACACGGGCCTTCTAAAAACGGCACTACATTAGGTCCTAGCTCTTTAACGGTAAGGCTGCGCCCCACCATCCCTATTCGAAATATGCTTGTCTAGGGCCCCTCTACCTCCCCCAATTATTGATGATTATTTCTGAATCACCCTGTATACTTCATTCTCTATGTGTACATACAGAGTAACATTTTTCTCCTGTCGTGAAATATATCCTAGAACTCCTATCCCATCTAAGGGACGAGAATTAAGGTTCGCCTACGAAGGTGTGCTATATCGATCGAGTCACCAGAGAATAAAGAAGAAGAGCATTAACCTTATTATAACCATTTAATGGAAAATCAATCCCCCACTGTTAATAATTGAAGGGTTTGAAGCTCGCGTATTTGTTATGAGCCGATCTTGAAGAGTGTGAGCGAACAACTCTTGGAGCACGTAACTGCACGACACGTAGACGGGAAACTCGTTATGCTGCAACGAGTTTTGTTCCTTTTTCGCTCTCTTCTTCAAAATTTATTTTGCTTACATACTTACCAATTTGAGTCTGGATAGCCAAAAGCGTAAGTTCAAAAATGTTTCATGAAGAATAAAATGTCACTAATGGACATAAAAGCTCAAAAATCATTTGGTATCCTCCTCGAGAAATATTTTCTTCATGAACATGCGGATATGGGCTGGTATCGAATAAAAAATTATTAAATAGCCTATATACCTAATTAAAAAAACTTAAAAATCGTGCAATAATTTTATACATAAAAATTTGAAATTACTGGAACCGATTCATTGTAAATTTTGGCACTTGAGTCAATTACGAATTAAATTTTAAATTAATTCGAATTAATTTACGAATTAATCCCGAACATCTCATTAAACATCGGATTTTTTTAGAGGAGATTATTCTACAGCAGTGTTTCCCAACGTGGCGCACGCCCAACCGGGGGGCAATATGATTTTCTAGGGGGGGGCGATTTGAAAATTTTCAACTAAATTGCCCCCTCTCAAGGTGAGGCATGAATAACCAGGCTATATTTACTTTCCAAGAAGGTTTTTCAAAAAAAAAAGAAGAAGAAGATATGGGGACATGAAAAATTTTGAAAGGCTTTGGTGAGGCATGGACCGAAAAAGGTTGGGAAGCACTGCTCTACCGAGAAGATACTCATCCACCCTCTTGTTTTAGTACAGTGGTTCGCAACCGGTGGTCCTCGATCCATAAGTAGTCTTTGAGATTCTTGAAAGGGGTCTGTGAAGAGGACTGATGGTACCCAAAAAATGTCCAGTCAAAAGAAATTTGAACCCATTGTAGATAAAGGATTTAATTATATTCGTACTGATGGCTTTGGGATGGTTAATTTATGAGGATAAAAGTCACCAATAAAATGTTAATAATGCAAATACTGAAAGCAAAAACTACTGTAATTCCTGAAAGAAAAAAAACCGCAGACATTTTTTGAAAATTCTTTAAAAATTTAATTAAAATATCACAAAAATAACTATCCCCAATAAAATATCACTAAATTTTCTTTAATAGTTTTTTTCAGAGCTTTTAGTATGTATTAGGAATAATATTGCGTGTTATTTTTGTATTTTAGATTCATTTACAAAGGATAAAAGATAAAAGAAAATACATTTCTTTAATGCAATTTCTTCTTATATTTCATCGCATTTCATAGTACTATACCTACCATTTAAATATATTACTTCAGTAACCCAAACTATGAATTAAAATATTTATTGGGGTTTCGAGAAGGTAGCCAATTGTATTAACGATTCTTTAGTAGTTAAATTCTAACTGTAAATGTAAAGGCGGGGGGGAAAACCGGGTTTAATCTCGGGAATAAACCCGGTTTTTTTGTTTACTCCTGGGAATAAACCCAAAAAACCAAAACAACCGGGTTTAAACCGGGAATAAACCCCAAACAACGTGTTTCTCCCGGGATTAAACCCGTTTTTTCCCACCTTTACATCTCTAGTTCTGATATGGGTATTTCTGAAGAAACTATGTTACGTAGATATTTTTCACGCTGTAAAACTAACCAATTTTTCTTTTTTAGTTATGAACCTTTTGAAAACGACTATTTTACGGTTTGATATAAATCATAGTAATGTACTGGAGGGATGTTTAAAACGCTCCATCTCTCTACTATTGTCTCCCCTCTTAAGTATCAATATGACATGGAACATTACCTGGTAAATATGATGGATGAACAAGCAATTCCCAAAGCTGTCAAAGTAACGTGGCAGAAACGTGATCATTTGTTTGATATCAAGTTGCTCTTCCGATACACATTTCGCACTTCTTATGAACTTTACAGAGGAAAAATGGTTTATGTATGTAGAACGATTGCTAGAGGGGTTAGTATAGGCTCAATCTCACTTTACCATGAAGGGAAGAACGCTTTCAATAGAAGCAGTATAGGTAGAAAACACGTAAAAACAACTTTCAACTATTATAATAAATATGAAGTAATGCTACGAATATTCGAAGTAAGAACTATTATGGGAATTGGGAAAGAAAATATTTAAAATATTTGTACATACGATTGATCTAATGAATAATTTAAAAAATAATTTATTTTTCCTTCAAAAACTGAGAGTTAAAATTACTCGTTTACAATTTCAAATAAAATATGTACAATTATGTTATAAAGATTTAAAGAATTTATTGTAAATGAAGAATCTGCAAACCAGGTTACCTGGATAAATTCTGATGTTTTTTGTGGTTCAGATTTAATTAGGAAATGAATAGAAAATAAGAAAATATTATTAGTGATGATTATAAAGTATTTAGAAAATAGTACAGAGGAATCAAATAGAAAACTACTGGGTGCTTTAAATACAAAATTATGTATTTTAGTTATGAGGAAAAGTAGAAATTTTTTTATTTAGTTTGCTCCTCTCTTAAAATCTATGTTGTGCAACCAAATTTTTCCAACGAATAATTTGGGATTAAGATGACATATATTATTAATATATTAAAATAAAATCGCTTATTTTCGTTAGTATGAATTTAGGAAATAGCTATAGAGTATAGACTATGATTACACTCTATATTGTTTTATACGGAAATATTGCATCATAACATAGATATCAAGAATAATATGTGGAAGATGTTGACTGAGGTATTATACTCAGGGCTAAAGAGAGATTAATAACAAAATCGTAACTATGAAACAAATTGTTTGAGCTACTCATCTCGTCAATACAGGCCCTCTAATGTAATTGAAAGATACTAAAGGTGTTTGCAAATTGTTCTCCAGTTCCTCTTGCAGATTATAAATGGCTTTTGTTAGCAAATGAAATATGTTGCTTTTATCTCTGAGGGGGGAAAGCAAAATCGATGTGGGATAGTCGATTTTGTTTTTTTTTTACTTTTTTCCTGTTGATGGTGAAATCACTTTCGCTAAAGTGGTCACTTCTGGTTGGTAAATGAGTAGAGCTAGAGCTGAATGTTTTTTTCCCTTTGTGACTTAATTGAGCATTTTTATGAACATGACCGATTCAACGTCATCTAATTTGATGGATAAATCATAAATCTAAAATCTATAAAAACCCTCTTCATTAGTTTCACATGAAGAAAACCAAAGTTTGCTTTTATTTAAAAAGTATAATGGACATAAGCTAATTTAAACGGTTCAATTACATAGCGAATATGATGAATTGATATTTAGGACCACACGTTTTTCATTAGCAATGGCCTAAGTTAGCATGATTACAATACCAATGGGAATTAATTGTCAAAAGGTCCTTAAAAAGTGTTAGACAGAAAATTTATATTTTGTTAGAACCTCCTGAGTTGTAATAACATTTATAGGAAAGTTTAAAAATTTTAATATCAAATTGTATTAACAAAATTTGGTCTAAAAAATTGTTTTTCAAACAGTATTCCAAATGGATGTAAAGTACCATTAAAAGATTAATGTAGCTGAGAGACATAATATTTTATGCCCCCACCTTATTCTTTAAATATATCTTCATGAATTCTTAATAGATCTCAAAATTTAAAATGTTATGCAGAAATTTTATGTTTTTATTACTTTATACATATGCTGTGATTAAAACTTATCTTTAAAAACAATGTTTCATTCCTATCTCAATTTCACGTAAGGGAGCTATTAAAATAATCACTCGATTCCTGAAAAATTACTTTAAAATGATCAAAACTATTTTTTAAAGTTTTTTGTTGATAAAAGGTAATAACGTCGATATGATAAATTTCATTGATTTTATAGTACTCGTTTAGTTTATAAAAATATCCATTGCTTAAAAATATCCATCCAAAAATATCCATAAGAAAGCAAGATATATGTGCAACTTTCTTAACTAAATATCATCCGAAATATCCAGAACGTTTGAATAGATCATTTCCAACACATCCATAATGTTTAAAATATATTCTTTACTTTATTTTGTGGGGAAAAAAAGATTTTGTGACGATAAGACGACATTTTATTCTTTATTCTTTTACATACTGTTTCAGCTCGCATGGCATGCCAGTTAACGTTTCAGAGACAATCAAAACTATTTTCAAAATTCGCAATTACGCTAAATAAAAGCTTTTATTTAACGTCTTATTAGAAAGATTTCTACGAAGGAACAAGATAATTTTTTTCTAAAAATATATCCAATTGATAATGTATATTTTGAATATTAGATCAAAAGAAACCTGTTGTTTAAACATTAATGAATTCTACCTTACTCTAGTTTTACTAAGCCAGTATACACTCTTTTTTCCCCATTAAACTACTTTTTGTTCTATTTTTAACTATTTTTAATGTTATCTAATATCACTCCAGGGAAGTATTAACTTTCCTTTCTAGTCACGTATGTAGCTCAAGACCTTTTGCTTTTCTTCTGAACAAGTACTTTCACCTGAAATACATTTGTATAAAGGAGGATTTTTCTTTAAGAGTCACGTATATGAAATTTTCTCGAATGAATACTAATAAACGATGATTTCTAGAGTTCCTTAATAGCATATTCTTTCTGAGTGTTTAAATATACAGGAACCTTAATGTTTCAAAAAAATATAAATGTAACTAGAGTTTTTGAGGAGTTTCATTACATTAATTAATAGAAATTTTATGAATATAGGCATGGATATATAATGTAACCCTTTGGACTTTTTTATAATCATTTCCAAAATTTTTCTTTTTCAGCTGATTAAAAACATATTTGGGGATATAAGATAGGAGTTGGCTATCCTAAGAGCCCTCAAACCAAACTTTTCACTAAAGAAGTCAAGATATACGAAGTACCCCAGCAAATCATAAAGGTATTTAAAAACTAACCAAAACCAAATATAATGATAAATTTCAATTTATTTAATTAAGAATCCCGTATGCGTTTAAAATTTAATTTTTGACGTATTTTTCATATGCATTGTGAATTAATAAATCATGAAATAATAATTTATTAAAAGATAAAGTTAAGTCTATACTTTTATATAGTTAATTTATGTTTGAATGTTTGAAGGGAAACTATTAAAAAATCTCAGAATGTTATTTTAAAAATAAGAAGGAATTAAAACTGTTTATCCAGTTGGAAAAAAATAATTTAAAGAGCTGAATACTAAGTTCAAATATCTTGTAATATCCTAAAAAATAGGTAACTTTCTACGAGTGAAATAATATAAACTACACATTTAATATAGTAGGTAAGTTACGAATATCATTAAAGCTGCAATGGCGTAGGATGAGCAATCATTAATGATTTATGTTTACATAATGAAATAATTATGTTTCATTGGAAAGTTCATGACACAAATGTTTTCAAGTGTATAATTTGGTTTCATTGATTTTTTCCTAGATAGTTGAGTTGCACGCTCATAAAATCGTTGAATATACAAAGGTTTACTAATAAATTCCTCCTACATGCATTGTGTTTGGCCAATATTATTATTTATTCTTTTTATTACTGTTTTATGTTCTATAAATGCAATTTCATTTGTGTCCTGGTTTCATAACGGATATCCGGTTTCAGACAAAATAAAGGTGAAGTATATTCTTTTTTCTATTTTACATAACACTGGTAAACAAGGATTTTGAATCAAGATACTTTTTCTGAAGAAAATTAATTCTAAGAAATATCTTTAAACATACAAACAATATACGTTACATATCATAAAAATTCAAATGCACAGGGTGTTTCAAAAGTCCGTTTAGCGGCTTTTATTTGGTCCTAGGGTCTTGGAAGAAAGGTCTACCCCTAGGTTGGTGGCCCTGAAAAATCCATTGAGATGACTTACAGTGCCCCTAGCGGCGAAGAAAAAGTTTAATTTATTTAAAAACTAAAGAAGATAGAGCAAAAATCTCAGTGAGAGTATTTGTTTCACATTATGAAGAACTCGCTGAAAAATATTTTATGAAAATATCGTGAATATTCGCGGAGATATTAGCAGGTGAAAATAGCCCTTTTTCAGGCCTAAAAAAGAAAAAAATTCACGAATTTGCAATTTTTTTATATTTTTTAATTATATTTTGCCTTTATTAAACTAAAAAAACACAAAACTACACAAAAACACTTAAAAAATTAGCCTATTTACAAACTTTTTATTTTTTGAGGCCTGAAAAAGGGCTATTTTCACATGCTAATATCTCCTCGAATATATTTATAACATTTTCATGAAATTTTTTTCAGGGCATTCTTCATAACGTTGGATATAATACTCTCACTTAGGTTTTTGATCTATCTCCTTTAGTTTTTAAATTAATTTTTCTAACTTTTTTATTTCACCTCTAAAGGCGCTGTAAGTTATCTCAATGGATTCTACTGGGTCACTTACCTAGGTTTAGACCTTTCTTCCATGACCCTAGGACACGTTGGTTGCAAATAAAAGCCGCGAAACGGACTTTTGAAACACCTTGTATACTCGTATTTTCCAGTATGGGACCTTTTTGCAGTGAAAACCCAATTAAACCTGTAAATGTAGGTTTTCCTTTAGAAGAGGTATACTGCAGGAAAACGACTTTTCTCTGCAAACCTCCTCTATTGCGAGGAAACAAACCTTACCTGTAAATGCTGTTTCCTTTCTACTACTCATTAATTGCACTGAAACCAACAGTAAAGTGGTAACTAATAAGGAAGTTGCATGTGTCAGATTTTCAAAAACAAACAAGTATTCCGTATGGTTTTTTGTATGGTAAAATGAAATTTCTAGTCAATTTTCAAAAAAATGCACAGGTAATTAAATATTTTAATTTAAAAGTTGAGAAAAAAACACGTGACTGAAAACGTTTATTGTTTAAAAAGTAACGATGACGTCAACAATCATACCATCAACTCCATTGCTTTCCAACAATGTTTATCGTACGATGACGTCACATCCCAAACTCTTGGCGTTTTCGCACGCTAAAAGGGGATTTTTGTTAATTTTTTTGGTAATCAAAAAATTTCTCGATTTTTTGGTAGTTGCTTATTTTTGCAAGAAGAATCTATTAAACAAATTTTTAAAAAATCATGCAACTTCCTCATTTGGGGAATGTTAAGAATCAGTTTAATTTTCTGGTTAAGAAACAAATACCTAAATGCTAAATGCATATTTCAGGAGCCGTAACTGGTAAAATTTTATAAATTTGATAATCTTTAAACTCTAATCTACACTTATATGCAGTAGAATAAAAATAAAGTACAACAATCCAGAGGTGTGAAAAAAATTAAATTTAAATTGCATTCTCGTATGTTAAGATAAATACTTGATAGGGATTACAAATTGCCTAAACTAATATGAGGTGTACAATATTATAAACATAAAAATAAACCTGCAGTAATGTTACGTAAATGAATATACGCAGATGATTAAAATATATTTTATTATTTGCCGGAAAATCATTTAAATAGTTAAAATTACTTTATTACCGTATGAAAACAAACATATAACCATCGTTTATTTTCTGTACGCCACCTTTCAGAACGTTTTAAAAATAACATCTCAACAATTTATATTCATTGTTCTGAGAATCCAGATTCTTAACAAAAGGAACACTAATAAATGCGAGAAGTTCAATATCAGTCAATCAACCAACAATCCAATCCAATCCAGATTCTTACCATACAGGATAGGGAGATTTTTTTCAGCTATCGATTTTTCCATTGATACATGGAGGGTTCAGAATAGAAATGAACCAAGTCCACTTTAGCTACTTTTGAGCTACAGACGTTTAAAGTTAAAACTTCATAGGAAAATTACATGTTAACGCAGTAGAACTTGCTGCTGCCAAGCGGATATTATCAGAACTAGGACTTGGTTCATTATTTCACTGAAATTTTACATAGTTGGTGCATGTTATAGCGTTGCTAACTCAAAAATGACAAAAAGTGAACTTGGTCCATTTTAATTCTGAGCCCTCCATATATCCAAGGGCAGAAAAGAACACAAAAAGAATTTTGTCTTATCCAATCCTAAGAAAAATCAACTATACAATAATTGGCTATCCCAAAAGTTACCAGGCGATTTCCTTTCAAACGAACATCATCGATCCACCAGAAAAATATCTCTCCCTCAACCTCTTTTAAACCCGGAAACACAATCCTTCCCCAGGTTAAAATTTATGCTAGTACAAGCAAAGAAAATATGCTAGTTCTTGCTAGTTTTTGCTAGGTATGCTAGTTTTTAAGCTAGTTCTTGCTAGTTTTTGCTAGCTAGCATGAGATGCTAGTTTTTGCTTGCTAGCATGAGATGCTAGTTCTTGCTAGTTTTTGCTAGGTATGCTAGTTTTAAGCTAGTTCTTGCTAGTTTTTGCTAGCTAGCATGAGATGCTAGTTTTTGCTAGCTTAGGTTTCAATAGCATGCCATGCTAGTTTCATAGCATGGTAAGCTAGGTACCTTGATTTGCTAGTTTATGCTAGTTTTTGCTAGCTTAGGTTGATCAAATATAAGGGGTCTAGGGGGCAGAAAAAAAATTTGGGGGGTCCCTAACATTTTCATTAAATATTAATTTGTTATTTGAGTCTAAAAATTTAATAATCTTTCATCCAAGTGGTCTGAGCAAAAATTCACTTAAAAACTTAATGAGTTAAATATATTGGTTTTAAACAGTTCATTATTTGATAAATTTATTTTCACACTTCTAGTATTATCCTTCAATGCGTTTTTGGTATCCTGAAATGTGCCCTCCCAGAAATCAGGTCCTGCTTGCCAGCATGCCATGCTATGTTACAAGCATCTTATGCTTTTTAGCTGTTTTTGCTACTTTCATATCATGGAAAGCTACGAGGGTAGTTTGAACAGTTTTCGGCCTCACCCAGAACAGGAGCTCGAATTCACGAGAAATTTTTTCCTCTTCAAATGAACCAAATTAATTTTTGGGGTTGTTCTGATCAGAATTCTGCTTTTGGCAATTTTTTGAATGGGTTAAGCTGAGCATATTTCAACAATGGGAAAAAAACAAGTATCGAGCTGTGATAAAATTCTTTTAAAAAGAAGGGATTTAACCAAATGAAATTAATTCTAAGCTCAAACGTGTAAAGGGACTCCTTACCTTGTTTTCCCCGTGAAAAAATTAGCGTTGAAACTTTAAGTTGGCTGTGAGAGCGTTCCTATAGAACCATGTGAAAAACACTAAAGATGAGCCACCATACCGGAAATCATAGAAAAGTACCCCCTATTATTTTATGTGAAATAATAATAAATGCAACAGATAAAAGTCAATTTTTCAGCACCAAAAGGTTCTATCGGCTAGCAAATTCATGGCGTAAGAATTCTTGGGATTTCAAGGAAATTTATCAATAAATTATCGGGAAAAGGGTATGAATATAATTTAAGAATACTAATTTAAACTGTTGATGAGAATATCCGAGAAAAATATTAATTAAGCAGATTAAAATGCCATTTCTGATCATAACAGTGCTCATGTTAACAAATGTGTTTTGGCGTTGGAAAAATTGAGGGATATCGATTAAAAATTTTAAAATTACCCATCCTATTACCCAGATTTGGTATCTTCAAACTTCCTTCTCTCCCCCAAAGTGAAAATTTCCCCCTCTGGTCACCGTTTTGCTTCGAATTAAGTAGTAACTGTGAGAAAAGTAGGTTTTTATGACGGAATTCTAGAACACCCCCATAAGAGTGTAAAATAAGACAGGACTGTCATTCCAAGAAGTGAGGCAGCCTAAAAGGAGTCAATGTTGAAAAATAAAGTTTTAAAAACCATAAGTTAATATTTTCATGGTCAGGCCGAGAACTTTTCAAACTACCCTCGTAGGTACCTTGATTTGCTAGTTTATGGTAGTTGTTTGCTAGCTTTGGTCGATCAAATATAAGGGGCCCTGGAGGTATAAAACCAATTTGGGGTCCTTAACATGGTCTAAAAATAGTGTGTAATTATTGGTTATTATAAATTTAGTTACTACACTGTTAAAAAAACAGTTCAAGGTTTTACCAAAATTTGGAGCTTTGTTTGAGCTTTACCGAAGTTCCACCAAAGTTTGGTGCGAGGCGAAACAGTTGACTGCAGAGAATAGCAGCTAGCACCAAACTTTGGAGCTTTGGTCCCGAAACGAAAATTTTGGTGCAACCTCTGCCATATTGGATTGACTTTTAGACACGACACACTAACCCTAATCTGCTGGAACATAAAATTTGAAGGTGAGTTTTAACAAATTTTAGAAAGTGTGAATTATTTATGTGATATTGCAATAAAACTTTTGATTATTTATGCTCTGAATAGTCTTTGTTCATCACTTTGTAGAGCCAACCTCTAAACCAACTTCCATAAAAGTAACTTTTAATTTATTAAGTAAACCAACTTTCTTGAGAGATATTTTAAGGCTACTATTTTAATTAATTTTAATATTTATTTTCTAATTATTTAAAGATGGCAATAGTAAATTATTAATGTTCCAAAAAGAATATAATTTTGTTATTATTTATATTTTAAAAGTTAGTCGTCTTAATTTATAATTTTGTGAAGTTAAGTATTAATAATAAATTAATTAATTTAAAGAATTTTGTGTTTATAGATAACTATTAATTGTAGATTTGAGTCTAATTTTCTGCAGCTTTAAATGTTTCAGTTAAACTAGTATGATTATTGTATTTTAAGTTCTTGTAATTTCTTTACAGCATCCTGAATTTGTAAATTGTAACGTCTGTTCTTGGGTGACTGACTGTTCAGATATTCATACTTCGACTCAAAGTAAGCATGTTCTTCGTTTATGGTTTAATTCAATTGGCTTATCACGTAATTTCTATTTATTGTTTTTCAGAGATGCAAAAGGTTTAATTATGAAGTTTATTTTTCAATTTAACTTTTCAAAAGAAAGTGGAAAAAATAATCATGTCATTTTACAAAAAAATGGTTTTGGGATTCAAAGGGATTGTCCACATTAACTTTAAAATGTTAAATTTTAAGTTAACTTTTTTGGGGCCCAAGTATCTCATGATTCCTCTGGAGTAAGTGGGCCAAATTCGCAATACAACCTTGCATAATTTAACGATATTCCTTTTCTTTCAGTAGGTCGAAATATGTATAATCTTCAAAATTTACATTTTACTGTATTTTAAGTGATTGTAATTTCGTTACAGCATTCTTGATTTCTGACAAGGTTGTGTTCTATTCTACCAATGTTATTTCAGAAATTTGTACTTGGATTCAAAGTAAGCAATCTATTTATCTATGGTTTACTTAAAAGGCCAAATACTGTACTTCTATTGTTTCTGTAACTTATTTAATTAATTATTTAACTAAGAGAAGTTTAATTATTCAGTAATACCTTGACTAACGCAAACATGCAATTCCAGTTTTTTCTAACCTTTTCTCAAAAATAACTTTCTAATAGTACTTTTAATTTTTTAAATCGAAAAATTAAACTAAATATGCACAAGAACTTGTTTAAATTGTGTTTGGATATAGAGCCTGTAGTTAATTTTATTTATCATCCATTGAATGGTGAAGGGTAGATTATCTGATAGAGTATTTTTGTAATTGTTAGATTTCTGATGATGCCTCCACACCTGAGCTTTAAGGATTGCTCCATACAAGACTAATAATAAATGGAGACGATGCCATAACAGGAACTTTCACCATCTGTTGTGAGGACATAGTTTTATGTACCTGTTCCCAGTTTCATTGAAGGTCTTGGGGTGCTTATATCTCTCTACTACACCCTGAGCATAGCTTACCCAGACTGCTCAATCAATACACTCACGTTCATTCAAAATAGTTTGTTAAAAATAAAATGTGGTAGTATAAATAATAATATATATATAATAAGTCAAGGTCCAATAAATAGAAAATTTTGTTTTTTGCTATGCGTTTGTCTTTTTAATATACTAATTTGAACAATTTTAAGATATAAACCCTATATACTAAAAGTAACAAATTTTATTCTAGAACAGCAGAAGTATTAAAGTACTGTTCTAAGTGTTAAAGATATGCCTGGATATTAAATGTTAATCTTGTATGCTATGGTAGAAAAAACTAGCGCTACGTTAGTTGGGGGAAAAAGCAACGGGTGCTGGTAATCATACTAGAAGTAGCAGTAAAAAAGCATAAGATGGTAAAAAAAATAGCAATGATTGCTAGAAATTGTGGTAAAAAGCTATACATGCTAGAAAAGGTAAGCAATAGACGGTAGAAAAATAGCAATGGATGCTAGCAATCATGCTAGAAATTTTGGTAACAAGCAACAAATATTAGAAAAATAAGCTAGAAAAAGCAGAAAAATAGCAACGGGTGCTAGTATCTATACAATAATAGCGAAAAAAAAGCAACAGATGGTAGTAGTGCTAGCAAACTATGCTTTTAAATTCTGCTAGGCTAGCAATAGAAACTAGCAACACAAGCTAGTTTTTCTTTGCTAGGCTAGCAAAAAAAACTAGCAATACATGCTAGTTTTCTTTGGTAGCCTAGCAAAAAAACTAGCAACACATGCTAGTTTTTCTTTGCTAGCCTAGCAAAAAAGTATGGGTCAATACACACCATGGGTTGCTAGTGGCTTTGGTAGTACTAGCAAAGATATTTGCTAGTTTTTGCTAGTTTTTTTGCTTGTATCTAGCAATGGTTGCTAGCCTAGCAAACAAATACTAGCATAAATTTCAAAGGGGGTCTAATGCTAATAGATCACTTCCACATTGATCACCAATGCAAAGCGTGAGGGGAAATTCTATATAATCCCCACTCTGATTAAACGAACCACAACTTTCTCAAATAAAGAGTAAACAAACAACGACAATCCTCCTTGACCGTCTCCAAAACCCGCTAAACGCTCTTAAAAATTTACTGCATCCTCGCAATTAATGGGACCGAGGCCCATAATTAGGGGCGGGATTACATTTATAACGTTGGAGGGCCACTTAAGCTGATTTATAAGGCGGCGTTATTATCTCTGAGGCGCACAGATGCAAAATCATTTCGCTTTCATTAGACGGCGAATGCGCGAAGGGATGCATACTGGGTGGGTGGTGGGGATTTGGGAGGGTGTTGAGGGGATGTAGCGTTAATGACACTGTTCAGGGGTTGTCGCACTTAAGGGGGCGTTGAGGGGGTTTTGTGTATGTTGTGTTGATTGGAAGTTACAGGATGATGTGGGAAGGAAAAGCAATGAGAGAAATAACGTATTCAAAACTGAGAAAATCGGTGTTTTCATTTTGATTGGTTTCACATATGAAGATCCAATGCTTTCAATTTTGAAATACTAAAAATACTCAGTTTTAAACAATTCAACAGTCAACTCGCTACATAAATTTAATTAATTTGTTTGAAAATTGTAAATTTTGGATTCGTTGGTGTGTTACCTCAGTGACGTCACGCACGTATTAAACTACTTGTCAAAGTGACACTCATCGCACTCCAATATTGTGAATACTTAACTTAAAAAATAAGCCTATGAATAACCATTTTTGGCAATCTGCATGTTGTCAGATATGAGTAGATATATTCATGTTTCAAAATTGAATATATTTGTTTTAGAGCCAAGTTTTAAAAAAAACTTAATTTAGAGAAAATTTTAATTTTATTTTAAAATTTTTAACAGAACTAATTTATTTTTTAGTCAATAAGCTTTTCTAAAACTTATAAATAGTCATAGAGTAAATTTCTAGAATTCTTATATTTAGTTTTAGAAATCTTTGTGGGCTTCAACTATAACATTTAAAAGGAGAGGGTGTGAATTTTAGGTATGACAATACATTAAAAAGTAAAAAATTATTAAATGAAGCTTAAATTTTTGCAATCTCGGATTACAAGCATTAAATATTCTCTAGTTTAAACGAATATGTATTGAAAAATTTTATTGGTAAAGGAAGTGAAATATGATAAAGTTGATAAAGAGACGGTATAAAATTTGAAATCACTAGTGAAAAATCAAAGCAAAAAAGCATACTTGTTGAAAAGAGGCGTAGAAATCACATCATGTGTCTAATATGATGGTTCTGTTTTATTAATGTAGTCAGACGATAAAAGTTGTAACGATCCACAAGAGAGACCAGCACATTTGTCAAAATGCATAATTGAGAAGCTTTTTCCCGTTCGCCACAATAATTACACATAACCAGTAAGACGCTGGTTTGCCTTGCACACTTTTTACTTATTCATCATCTCACGTTGAGAACATGGCGTGAAAAATGACGTGGATACCTGAAGTTTGTTTTAACAAGACTCTCCCGTATTCTACTAGCCACCAAACTTAAATAGGTATCTAAATGTTTAGTACGTGACCTCCGCTAATTGTTGCTTCGAGGAGAGTTGTAAATGTTCATCACAAAAGGCTGGAAAAATGTTTTGGTTGGGAAAGTTCAGAAAATGGAGGAGCGTTATGACTTTTTATGGATCGTTAAATTCCGCTTCGGTGAAGAATAATGATATTAAGTTTCTAAACGAGTTTTTAAAGACTTGTAACTCGTAAAACTGAGTTTTAGAGGAAATAAATTCCTAATTTTGAAAAAAAAACCTAAATGTGGGGGGTAAAAAACAAGTAAAACTAAAGCAGCGGTCTGTAAAGGAAGTTATTTTCATGATTAATTTTGACTTAAACATATTAGCCTTATTTTGATTCAGGCTCTTAAAAGACATATTTTGCATCATCTGTTAAAAGCTGATGATTGGATAAGTTTGAATCTGGTCTCCCATTGCAAATAAAATGGTTACCAATCGAACTTGTTATTTTTTATTATTATTTGGATACTTTTACTTTTCTTTAACATAATATAGCCCTGACTAAATTATGTATCTTGATGGTTTATTAGTAAGTTCTCAATAATTTCTTAGAGAAAAGACAACTGAGTTTTATAGTTGTGATTAAATAATTAAATTAGTACAGTAAAATAACCTCGATATCTCAAAATTAAAAGGATCCAAAAAAGATTTCGTGATAAAAAGGGGAAAAAATAGAGAAACACCTAATTTCAAGAGGGAAATATTTTTTCGAGATAAAAAGGCTTCGAGATATCAAAGTTCGATAACAAAGTTTTACTGTATTTTACTTCCAATGATGTATTTGGAGTTGAGAAATAAAGTTCATAGATTCCTTTATTCCCATCTTCCGCAGTGGCTTTAAAAAATCTAAGAAACTAGTAATTGAATCCTAAAATATATTTCTAATCTTTGTACATTAGATATTTTATTGAAAGGGGGAGGACCAGCTGCAATGTCATCAACGTCAAGGCCATCAGAGGGATGTTCAAAAGTCACACTTGAGTGATTGTATCTGGACGGTCACGAACATTGCTGATTGCTGATGTGAAATGACAAGTCAATTTCCTTCCAGATTATTTTGGGGACAAAACTTGTTTGCCAGGACATCGAACTCTTGATAAATGATTCTCAAGATTCACTCAATTTTGTGGAAACTCATTACTAATGACGCATGGTCGTAATATTTCCCATACACCAATTAAACCTTTCTTAAGGTCTTTGTACTAACACATGTAAAATATCCATACATTTTTTTATATTCAAAATTTTAATCACCCTTAAAATGAAACAAAAAACTGATAACCTATTAAGAACCACAGAGTATAGAGCTTACAGACAGTCCAAACGGCAGTTTTCCTCTTTAAGTACTTAATTTAATTCCTGCTCTCAGATTATAATTAATTTCTCTAGCAACCAATCAGAGAAGGCGAAATGCGAAGGTGATTCCTGATTGGATATGGAACTTCTATCAAGCGGCATTTTAACTTCGTCAATGCTGCTCTTTTCCCTCCACTTCCGATTTGGATTTGAGTGACAGCTTCAGTGGGCGAATGACAGAGAATTAGCAGGAATGACGTTGACGTGGTATATAAAGGAGGCGGTCCGATGTACATGAAGTTTGTCTATGGGAAAACCCATGTTAAAAAAGTTGTCATTAGCGTCTATGGAGATGAATCCTACGTTAAGTTCTACACTCTATTTAAGAACTAGAAAAGAGTTTTAGAAAGAAATACTTACTCAATTGGATTTGATATTACTGTCGGATAATTAAAATAATTGAAGAAATGGGTAATAAGGAAGTTGCATGAGTCAGATTTTCAAAAACAAACAAGTGTTTCGTATGGTTTTTTGTATGGTAAAATGAAATATCTAGTCAGTTTTTCAGAAAAAATGTACAGGTAATTAAATATTTTAATTTAAAAAAACACGTGACTGAAAACGTTTATTGTTTAAACTGTAGGATGACGTCAATAATAATACCATCAACTCCATTGCTTTTCAACAATGTCTATAGTAAGATGTGACGTCACATCCAAACTCTTGGCGTTTTCGCACGCTTAAAAAGGGGATTTTTGTTAACTTTTTTGGCAATCAAAAAATTTCTCAATCGGCCTCAAATTTCGGGCAATTGCTTATTTTTCAAGAAGAATCGATTAAAAAAATAAAAAAAAATCATGCAACTTCCTCATTATGATAAAAGTAGCTTCACCCGCGTGGGTGATTGAAATTTATACTACTTGACTCATTTTCCATCTAGTTGCACATAGGGCGACTGCGGCAGTTCGAAACAATTTAATAGGAAATAAAGGAGACATTGTAATTTTTGGAAGCGTAAATTAAATTACGGACATATTCCGAGACAGCAATCCAGGAGCTTTCCTTTACAACTAATGGTAATGGTCTTCCGAAAATATACACACGTGATCATATCCACAAAAGAGAAACTACCAAAATTCAATAGACTTCCCTATCATAGATTTATTTATAGTTTAAGATACGGGTTGCAGGTTGCATACAATAAGTATCCATTCATTCTATTTATTCTTATCACGGGCATAAACTTTTTAAGTAAAGTGAAAAGGCTGTTACTCCTGACCTTCTTTCTTTATACTTTACTTACTCAATAGAGGGAAGAAAAGGTGATAAGCTCCCACTAAAAAAAGAAAAATTTCTCATCCCTCCCTTTTCATAGGTGCCATGGTGGCTTAACTCTAAACTTTCTTATCTTCTTGATGAGTGGATGGGCAGTGCAAGATTTAGTTATTTAGATTAGGCTAATAACTCTAATCCACTTACTCTTACCATGTTAAGAAGTTTTTTTAATATCTAGAAATGAGAAATAATGTTTCGATGAAAACGAAGGATAACTTATTCGGATTTTTTTAACACGGTGGTCAAACATTATTATGCTTCTTAGGGATTTAACTAAAATGTATCTTCAGTTTAATGGGATTTTCGTGGTTTCGTTCTTATAATCTATTATTTAGAATAATGGTTCCCAACAGGTGATCCGTGGGTAGTAAGGAAATTATGATATGGCAACATTTCTAAATAAATTAGGTACCTACTGGTTAAAAATATATCTCAAGTGGCGTGAATTGAATCAAAAGGTATCAAAGTTTAAAATAAAAATAAAAAAAGTAAACAGACGTTGAACAAGAGATATTTTCTCAAGAGCAAAGAGATGTTTAAGTGTGAAGGAGTAATGAGATGCTTCAGATCAGAGAGATAATAAAGAGCATTAAGTTGATAAAGAGCAAAATGTAAGAAAGGAGAAACAAAAATGCTGAAGAGCTAAGGGATGCTCAAGAGCAAAGAGATGTTTAAGCGTGAAGGGACGATGAAGAGTAATGAGATGCTTCATATCATTGAGATAATTAAGAGCATTAAGTTGATAAAGAGCAAAATGATAGAAAGGAGAAGCAAAAATGCTGAAGAGCTAAGGGATGCTAATGAGTCTACTGAACAGAAGAAAGATTCTCGATAGCAAATGGATGCTGAAGAACAGATGTATGCTCAAGAGCAAGGGGATGTTAAAGAACTTTTTGCGATCATATACAATCTACAACAGTCAAACTAAAAAAAAATTTATGTTGAAGAATGAATAATTTGATCAAACGATCTTTCTACTTAAGGGGTCTCATGACTCTTAACTATGCAAAGGGTTGAATTAGTATAACACAAAAACTAATTTCTGTAGAAACTTAAAATTTTTACCACATAATAACATCGTTTTTTAAAATAAACTAATGTGCATAGTATAAACGTTGCCTTTTTTACTTATTTTAACCTTATTTGCACAGTAAATTTTAAATCAATAAATCAACTATACAGGGTGTATCTGAAATGGTGAAACAAACTTTCAGGGATGATAGTAGACACCTAGACGAGTCAGAATCACATATAGGATTTGGGGTACCAGACCAAATCCCAGGAAGTTAAAAATGGAGCGACACCCCAAAACAATCATTGAAAAATTCAATTTGTAGAAGAACTACTATCGGTAAAAATTTAATTATGGTCTCAAAAATTGTGGTTTAATATGATCTTTAAAATTATCTCAAAAGTCTTCACTTTAAAATTTGTTTTATTATGAAAAAAGATAAAAAACCACAAAAAATGTGAAAAACTCTGCCTAAACCTTATTTTGTATTTCGAAATCCTTTCTTTTGATTTGATAATCTGAAAGATCATAGTTGAAAGATCATAGTCCAAAGTTTCACGTAAATACAATTAATATTAAACGCTTGAGATCCCCTGTTAAAGTTTGTTTTTTGCGTGCGCAAACAGTTTTCTAGAGCTGTTTCCAGAACAGCTCATTATAACCTCATATAATTATAACCTCATGACTTTGCATCATTACGCAGTACTTGTGACGTTGTGAGACATACCATAATCGACAAGTGACGTTTTCAATTTCACCATTCCATATAGTAAAACCAAAAAAAATTCAATAAGAAGCCTGATACACATGTGCTCTTTCTGACATGAGTATACCGGTGGCATATTATATTGCGTGACGAGCCAATTCCTCTAATTTACCGTAATAGCTTCCGATTACAATGGGCAGCAGATGAACATTCTACGCATACCGACACACGCAGAGGTTGGGTTATTAATGGGGGTAGTTTTACTTATAATAAAATGCTTCGATCGCAGTTGAAGATTATAGCCTCGTATGGATGCAACATTTCATGTGGGCTTAATGAGGGATTATTTCGATAGAGGACGTAAATTTCGTGGAGGATGCAAAGTGAAAGAGGATTTTGCATCCATCGAGAAATTGGTGTATGCATTCGTTAAACTTGTGAGAAGCGTTGAGATTTGTTAGAAAACTTGAAACGAGTGGAAGAATAGGAAGCCAGGGGCGAATCCGTGATTTCAGAGAGAGATGGTTGGAGTTCTTTTTTAAGGATAAGGAGAATCAAAGGAGATATGAGCCGCAATACTTGACTTTTGAAAGATCTTTCTTTATTAAAATCCAAGGCATTAGAAAAATAGAAAATTTAAGTATCTTTCTTATCACAGTTACAGTAAAATTGACTGTTTCTCCGCTCTACCCTGACAAAATTCTATATTTCTTTACTGATAAAATGCTCTGTTTTACGACATTTTCTCATCCCATCATCAGTTGAAATTCCTACTATTACTTAATCGAAATCATTTTCTGAAAGAAAAAAAAATTTTAAAAGTTCATGGCATCATTTTTGCTGGCTGCAAATAAAAAACCAAACTTCTCCTCCAAACGACCCTCTACAAACGAAACCTTTACAATGTAACATTATTAGAAATAGAAAATAGTTTTATAACAACCTAATTATATTCTATCTAATACTATGATGCATTAACAAGACAGATAAATAAGAAAGAAATTAAGAAACAGCATGAAATATTAACCAAGACGGATACAAAATATCTTGATAGCAAAAGCTTCAACAATAGAAAAGGCAGTAATAATAATTTTGGCACCCACTTTTGGGAACAAATCTCAAATTGTTTTCATCGAAGGAATTGGAAAGTGTTTCTACCAGCCTATTATATCACTTCTCGTGAGGTTCCAAAATCTGCATTATGCATCAAAGGACCTCCAAATCATCTTTTATGTATAGCATAAAACAACAGGGAATTGAAAAAACTAAGAAATTCAACCCTTTAAGAGCTGGGAATCAAAAATAAAGATTGTAGGTCTCACTGAAGAGTTACTGAAATATTCAGATTCAATTTTCAGGAAGGCTAAAGCATGTTCAACCGAAAGATAAAACCAATTACTATTTTAAAATGCAAATTAGGAATCAAGTTATCAATGGTTAAATATATTTTGATGAAGAGCAATAGTAGTTGATTATTGTTTTTTGTGTAACATCAAATATATTATAGCGCGTTTACTACAGTACGAATCCAACCTCAAACCTTCTCTTTGTATCTCAATCAGTTCTCTGGTTAATTTGATAATCATTCTTGAGATTAACTATGAAATGTGAAATTTGATTTTCATGTCAAATATTAACCTTTCAATGAAATCGTTGCAATACCTTTATTGTAAGGGAAGGTAAAAAAGCAAACGAATACGAGTATGATTTTCAACCCTGAAGTTATCTATTTCTAAGGATCAGGGAGCTCAACGGTTCTTCCCCCTGAAATTCAGATAAAAGGAAATGCGAAGGAAGGAAAAGAGATCAATATATTCGTCGTATTTCTTAAATAATAGAAGACACCTACTTTTTCCATCGAGTCTTCCCTATGAATGATATGTTTTTCTCTAAAAATTTCCTAGCGATTAAAATTAGTTTTTATTTTTTAATGGAAAAATTATTGATTACTACTCTCTATCGAAAGGATTAGTCTATTTTAGTAGTAACTATTTCTATTTGTCTTTCCTTATGTGATAAAACAGGATTTTTTAAAGTCCTGTGGAAAACATTTTCTATAAATTTATTTTTAATAAAAGTATCTCTTGCAAGGGCGAGGGAAAGGATTAAAGGATATTATTATCTATCTTACAGACAAACGACATGTTACTCCATACACCCCCAAAAATACAATAAAAAAAGAAAATAATCATCCTACTCATATTTTTCCACTGATCCCATATATATTTATTTTTATTCATATTTTAAAATTTTAGTTTAAAAAAAACAATTAAATGTTAAATGCCAAAAAGCTTAAAGTTTACAAGCATTTTGACCTTAGTTATCACATTAACACATTAAATTAATTAATTACAACCATGAAGCTCCTGGTTTTATAACTTTTAAATGTTTCTCAATATTTCGCTCTTTTTTTTAAAATAAAAATTATTTTTATGTTGAACTAAGTAAGTCGTTTTTTTAGTAAAGCTTATATAGCAATAAAAGAGTCTTAAATTTTTTTTTGATTCATCGTAAGAAATACTTCTTGCGAAAAAAATAATGAAAAGTATGCATTTTTATCTCTTAGGACTCTTAAACTTATTTCAGAGTGTATTCTCTCATCTAGAGGAATTCATTTTTAATTGTTGGAACTTCTAGAAAAGTTTTCATAAATTTCATTTTTAATCCTTTAGGAATTTCTGTTTTAATACAAAACGGACGGATATGTAGTTTTAGGTAGGTAAAACGAAATAGGTAAAAATTCTCCTCAATAAAATGTAGATAAATATATGTGGAAATATCATACCTATGATGCAATTTGTCGGACTCAAAAAAATTTTTTTTCAAGTTCCGTATGCAATTTAAAAAAGGGAATATCGCACCGGTAGTTAATTTTATTTCTTTCATATTATTTCTGGATATATACAACACTCATACTCATTTATCACATAAACATCTTTAAAAAGAACACCCTCATCCCATTTGACATTTCAATCTTCGCAGTGGGACATACATCAACGGAGGTCACGACTTCGCACGTCCTTTAATTACTTACCCCCTCCTTGTTTACACTCATCTTCTCATACCTCCCTCATCCGACGTAAACACACCTTTTTCCGAAACAAAGGGGCAGGGGACCACCCTCTCTTTTGCCCCACAGAATAAACACGTTATCCGTTGGGCCCTAATCGATCCACGATTCCGAGGAAAGCGCGCGGCGGGCGGGCAGAAATTCACTCGTTTAACCTGTAGAGAGGGGAAGTGTATCAGTAGAGTAGTGAGAGCCGCCTGGGAAAGTCTGTTGCTCCTGCTAGTCAATTCTTCTTTCTTTTCATAGCCACTTTAACCTCCATAGAGCACCCCGACCTTTACTAGCGTCCCCGTTTCTACGTTTTATGTCCCCTGAAATTTAGAAAGCGTTGTTATGACTGATGGAGATCACAGCTTTTCTTGTCGGAGTGTCCAAGCTTTGGCGCAGCAGCAGCTACGAAATCATGGATGCCTCTGCTTCCATCTGAAAGAGATTTGATAACGAGCCCAAAGGTATACGCTGTTGTTGGATGTTTGTTCTTCCTGATTCCTTCCGGTTATTTCGCCGTGTGTTTAGTGATATCAAGAGCGAATTGTGTGTTGTGCATTGTTCGGTGTTGGATTTTTAACCTTCTCGTCGTGAATCGGATGTTTGTGAGCTGCAGTGTTTTATTGATTGTTGACTGGAAAGTGGTATGTTGTGCTCCTTCGGTTGTGATGGACTAGCAGATGCAGGATTTCTTCCCTATCCTCTCCCATCCATCCTCCTGATAAATCTTGTTTTGTTTCGGAATTCGGTGTTTACTATCACATCGTTTTGGATATTTCGTTTTTATCGAACCGTGCGTGTGCCTTATAAACGCGTAGGGTTAATTGTTTGTCGATTCTTATTTGAATTTAGAAAGAGGCTTGTATAAAACGTTGAGTAATTTTGTAAGGCTCGCTAAATTCAACAGATAATGACTTAAGTTTTAAAAGATCAACCAAGGCAAATGATCATTTTTTTATTTGACACTTTCAAAAATGCCCAGTTTATTATGAACTATTAGTATTAAATTCACAATACAGTTATAAATTTACTCATAAATGATTTCAATTCATGTCAATTTCATAAAGAATTAGCATTAAAAAGTGTTGGAAACCGAATGAAAGTATTTTTCTCAGAATCGGTCTAGCTTGAAATTTTGTTAACCAGCTTGCAGCTTATTGGATTACTTGCTGCATTTTAAATATTTTGCAATTTTAAAGTAAGAGTATAAATATTGGTATTGTAAAATCAATAGAAGAATTATCTGTCATGTGTGAATCAACAAGATCTTTTAGGATTGAGTGATTCATCCATAAATATTTTCTATTTTCAAGCTTTTGTACTGCACATGTTTTTCTGATAACACATGTTTGTTGAATTGATTATTAACCCTTGATGGTTTAAAATTGAAAATCTATTTACAGATTACTGATAAATCTAAAATGAAAGCTCTTGGATTTATTTTCCTATGATATTTTCATTTTAAGTAAGTTTAAGTTTAAATGTGTCAGTCAAACTTCATCCTCCATCCTCATTAGTTTTTTTTACTAATTTTACATTATTTTTGTTTATTTTATATTAAATTAATTTTATTCTTCACACTTTATAATTGAATTCAATGAATTGGAATGAACTGGTTAAAAGTTGCTTAATTATTTATGAGAAACATCATTTATCCTCAGCAATAATTATTTTAATCAAAAATTCCTTTCTGTGTTAATTTTTAACCTAAAATGTCAAGATCATGGATGGGATGGGATTCACATGGGAACAGGGTGACTCAAAAACAATCTAGAATTCCATTAAGTGTCTTGATTTATGTACACAAGAACTAGGTTTTAATTTTGAAACATTAGGGTAAGCTTACAGATTTAAGATTTTATAAATACTTCAAAAATGTTTTCATTGTAGTGTATGCCTTCATGGCTAAAGTAAAATTTTTCCAATATTGTTGTAACTTTATACTTTTAAAGTATAATATTGTTGTAGTTATTTATACAGAATTGCAACAATTTTATAAAGTTAACTAAATCGTTAACTTTCCATGTTATGATCTAATGAAATCCAGTATTACAAGTTAATTTATTACTAATCAGGAGGTTCATCTAGCTAGAAAAAACTGGGTCCATTTAAGGACCCTTCACAAAATTCCAATTCCCTAAAACAGACTCCTCACAAAAGTCCTAAGATCAAAAGTGGTTTGAAATTTATTTTTCAGAACATGTTTATATCATATTAGGATAGAATTTGCCATTTTTGGGGCTGTGAAGTTATAAATGCTGGTGGTTGTACTAGAGGCTCTTTATTTTCACAAAAATTCCTATAAAAGTATCCTGGCATAAAAACCTGTATGAACCCCACTAATGTTACTTTTAATGTCAATAACTTAAGAAAATAGCTTTAGGGTCCCTTTTGTAAATCCTGCTTAATTAATTTACAAGTTTTCTGAATTAAAGTAGTTAATATGCCTTCCACACAGGTATCTTTTTTCTCTAAAAGTCTTTTTTTATCATGGTATCTTTTCTCTTTTTCCATGAGTTGCCCTCCTACTTTTAAGGGTCGAATTTGAAAGAAAATTTTGTGGGAGGACCCCCGGACCCCCTCTACCTTTTAAATTTTTATGTTTATTTATATCCTGTTTTTCCCTTGAAAATTCCCTGACTTACAAAGTATAGTTTTCTTTGGGTGTAGTGCTAAGGATCTCTAAATAAGTTGAAATGACACTTTTTACATTGAAGAACACCCCTCTCCTATTTTTCCTGGTGTTTTAATTTCAGACTATTTTGCCTTAAGTATTTTACTCTGTGCTTCACTCACAGCTTCTTATTTTTGAAACCACTTATAGTAAAGTTAGACATATACTAAAACTGTTAAAAGGGACACATTTGAAACTAATTTTGTAATTTGTGTCAAATCTTGATGCAGGATCAAATCTTTTCAATTTCCCCCCCATAATTAGCACTTAAAATGCATGAGAATTCAATATAATTATTCAAATATGTTTTGATTTATAGATCTGTGTAATCAAAGCATCTATTAGGGTACTGGTACAAAAGTTATAAGCAATCACATGCTTAAAAATGAAAAAATGTATCTGGAAAATTGTCTTGTAAAGGTGATACAAATTATAAATATCATCCTATTTTGACTTTGCTATGGGGTGTGTGATGACCTACATCCTCTCTGATTGATTCTCTACAGACAAAGTAAAAATCTACAGGGAGCCCTGAGTTAACTATTTAAAGTTTGTCAAATTGTAAAGTTATATTATATAATAATGTAATGCATAGAGATAATTTTGGAACCAAGTTTTTTTTCTTGTTTTTCTGTTTTTTAATGTTTTAAAGCTGATTTAATCTATTTTTTTTTTAAATTGAAAATTATTTTTTTAACTATCCACAGACAAGGTATTTATTACTTAACTATTATTTTTCTATAAATTATTTTTTACTTTTAAAAATTTTGCTATTTTTCCTTACATCATGAAATTATTACATATATTTATAATTTTTAAATGAAAATTACTTTTAGTCTTCTCATAAAAACAAATATATGTTCAAAAAATTGATTTTCTTTACTTAGTGCTATTAAAATAATTCAATTATTACTTATCTCAGGGGTCTCCAAAGTTATTAATCTTGTGAGCCACTCTGGGATTTCTGCCTGAGCAAAATAAGTATCAGTATACATAGTAATACAAATTTTATTTTCAGAAGAAATTTTTTTTTTTTTTTAGTGTGTGCTTTGTCCTATTGGAAAAATGTCAAAGTTAATGCCATTTAAGTAAAAAATTATTCTTTGGTCTTGAAAATATCTTCAAATAAAAGAAGTTTAGAAGGAGAGTATAAAATAACTTTCAGTACAAGATGGAATAAATCTATCTGACCATGTAACATTAAAACAAAAATATAGATGAAAATACATCTATCTCATCCTGGATTGGCTTGGAAAATTCTAGTTCTGCAATGTGTGCTGCGACTTGGAAAAGTTTGGTAACTTTTAATTAGGAGAATGATAATTCAGGGATCCAGATTCAATATTAATTCATTTTAAATCTTTTAATATTGAAAGAATTAAAATTCTAGGATAGATTGAAGCTTTAATCCCCTTTCAATGTTAAGCTGCCCGAGGTTACCATTAAATCCTATGGAAAATTTTGGGTGTTGAGGACTGAAAGGGTTAATGGCCTTATTGTGAAATGTGTGATTATGATTATAGACACAAAAAGCTCTGAAATATAGCATCAATTTCAAGCATTGCATGTTTTTGAAATCTTTTCAGCTATTCTAAAAAAAGGTTTTTCTCCTTCCAGCTTGCATCTCCAATGTGGTCATCTGGAACTGCCATAATGCAGAGGCATGTCATTACGCATTTTTTGGAATTCAAAGTCCTGTCAGTTCCAGTCACATAATAATAGGAGATAAGATGTACTGTGCACACCCCCAAACAACTAAACAACCAACCCCATGAGTAGCTTGTCTTTTCTGTGTGTCAGTGTGACTGTTGTTGGCTACGCCTCCAGCCCTCCACCTTTGCGAGGGGGAGGGTGATGAGGATGACCAGTTCGGACAAAATGGAAAAGGCTAGCTCGGGATTCTCGACACTGACGCCAGCAACGCAACAGAGCACCTCCACCCCTAACCCCACAGTCCCCCCGGCCCCCCCAATGACTCCCCACCCGCAGTTTGCTGACGAGGCTCAACCCTTCGAGGGGCAGCACCAGCTCGTGGGGCCTCTTCAGCAACGCGCTACCTCCAGGTCCATGTCGTCTCTGCCCCAGGAGTCGTTCATGATTATCCGGAGCAAAGCGCTCAACCGCCGCGTCATCATCAATGTCGGAGGCGTCAAGCACGAGGTCCTCTGGCGAACTCTGGAACACTTGCCTCACACGAGGCTCGGGAAGCTGAAGGAAAGTAACACCCACGAAGCCATCATGGAACTTTGCGACGACTACAGTCTGGTCGACAACGAATATTTTTTTGACCGTCATCCTCGTTCGTTTAGTGCTGTTATTAATTTTTATAGAACCGGGAAGCTTCATTTGGTGGAGGAAATGTGCGTATTGGCGTTTAGTGATGATTTGGTGTACTGGGGAATCGATGAACTGTACCTGGAGTCCTGTTGTCAACACAAGTACCATCAGAAGAAAGAGCATGTGTACGAAGAAATGAGGAAGGAGATAGAATCATTGAGACAAAGAGAAGAAGAAGACTTCGGAGTTGGTCGGTGTGCACCTTACAGAAAATGTTTATGGGACTTGTTAGAAAAACCAACATCTTCATTAGCCGCCAGGGTGAGTACGTAGATAGACAAACAACATGTGGTAAAGTATATACTCTACAATATACTCTACTCCCTTAAGGTATCCTATAAACCATGAAGGCCCCAATTATCCTAATTAATGACAAAATGCAACAAGCCAATTTTGATGTGGAATGACCCTTACCCTTCCTTAAAATTTTGACTTAGCCTCTTTCCATTCATGGTTTTGAAATAAATATTATAAATGTGGATTTGAGTGTAGACATATAGTGTCCCACACATTGCCCTTATAATTTTATTTTTTACTGCACTTTACTGATATTTTATTTGCACTTTTCCCAAGGTACTTTTTAAGTGTTTCATGAAAAGTCATTGAAAGCAGTAAAGATAATGTGATTTTGTATTTTATTGAGCTTTAAAACTATGAGGGGGTAAAGTAGAGGGATATACACTATAGAAAGTATGTAACTTGTAAATTGGCTGTTTGTTTTTTATCTTTTTTTAAACTATAAACAGAAACTTTGTTATAACACATGAAAACGATAAAATTTCTGACTAAATATATCTTAGATGAACCCCAAATTTATATTAAAACTATTCTCAATTGCTGACAAATTTTAAAAATTAGTTAAAATAACAAGTAAGAGCACAGTTTTTGGTTTGAATAATTTGAAACCTCTAATGTTTTTTTTAAATTAAAAGCACTGTTTTAAATTTTTCAAAAAGTATTTAAAATTATTTTTAAGACAACTTTTAACATGCAAGCTATATATTAATATTTATCTCATCGTGCTCATCATATTAGTTTATCATGTTTTATATTCTTACAGTTAGAACAGATCTATCATTAGAAAATTTTCCACGATATTACTTGATATTGTTAACATATTTTTGGGGTTTAATTTCCAATTTCCTGTTAATAACAGGGACCTTGGTGCATACATTGGTCTGTAGCAGCAAATCTCAAAATTTATTTTTTTAACTTTCGTGTAGGCTGTAGAAAGTAAGCCACACACATTTGTCATTTCAAGTAATATTGTTTTTTACTACAGTACGACAATTAAAAATAACTACTTTAGGATTACCCAGGAGCACAAAACTAAATTAATCAGAAAAACTTGTGCAACATTTTATAATTTACACATAAAAACAATAATTAAAAGAAACACAGCTTATGGTGTTTTTTGATACTTGATTACTTTGAGTCTTTTAGAATAAAACTTGGTACTTGCTCCTTGCTTATCTTTAAGTACTGAAATAACTTCTGAGTTTACCTGTTAATTTTAGGGATTCAAATTTAATATATATTGAAAAAAAGTTTATATACCGTTCAATAACAATATAAATGGCTATATAAATAGTTTATGTACATATTTTTATGAATTGGAGACATTTTATTTATAGTTATTCATAAAATACTGATCCTGAAAATTCTATTTTAAAAATATGCAAAATTAAATTTTAAAGAGTTATTTAAATAGCATATTTAATTAAAATTAAATAATTAAAATTTTCCACGATAAAAGTATTTTATATTTTTGTACTTAAAGACCTCTATTTTAGTATTCAGTAGCTTTATAGCGCTAGTACAGAATGGAATTTCAAAATTCAGGTTTAAATTATTTCTATTCTTATATCTATTCTTGTATTTAAATAGCATCCTTTAAAAAATTATGCTTTATCTGTTAAATGATTATTTATCAAAGCACTTTAAACTCAGGCATATTCTGCTACTGACCAATGGCCCCTAAACGCTGGTTGAAGATAAAAGTATCTAAAAAAGGTTATATGTAGGTTAAAATTTTAATATTACATGGTCACTTGCATTTAAAAAGTGTAAAATTTAAAATAATGAGTTTATACATATTTTTTTGTCTTGCAAGTCCAAACTATTAAAGACCACTATTAAAATTATTTAATTTTTAAGCTCTTAAATGTCTGCAGTGTCTGGCTAATCAATGTCAATCAAGCTGTTATCTGACTTGTTGTCTCGCTGAACTTCTCTGAACCCGCTGGCCTGCAGTGCTTTTGTGTTTTCTGAACATGTATGTTTTATTTGTCTTTCACTTATTTTCCAGTAACATGCAACGTATCTCCTTTCACAACTGCCTTCAATGTCTCGTCATTTGATGTTGGTTGGAATGGGCTGAGGAACGACAATATTTCGCAGGGGCTTCCGATGTTACTGCCTTTGCATGCTTCTTTGTCTCCTCTCTCTCTTGCACGATACCTCTTGATGAATAGGGTGCCTTTCATGTTTCAGCTCAGGGTGTTGCATGCATTTGTTGTCGGTGGCTGTTTGCATCTGTGAGTCGTTGCACTTGCTTTTTTGTTTGTTTTCAGCCTTGTGAAAAACTGCAAGCAGGATCTTCTTGTCAGTTTAACCATTAGACGTTTTTAATCATATCCAAACCCCTTCCCTTTTATTTTTAGAAGGAATTTGTTTTCCTCGTGAATAATTTACTTGAGCTGCTTCTTAACAGTTTACCACGATGTAAGCATACATATTTTATCCTAATGGAGTACTTATATTTTTTAATATTCACTTCAGTGAAATTCAGTTGGGTAGTAGGGTCTGATAGGGGCATCACACTGTAAAACTCTTACCAACAATTAATGAGATTTAAAACAACTTTTGTTTTGTGCAAGTCCATAATAATTCATCTATATCCCTGACAAAAAAATATAACTGTTTTGTTCATAATACCCTGGGTATTACTCTCCCTGTCACCTTGATTTTGTGTTTTGAAACACAAGGTGAATACTTATACAAAAGTATTTGCAGCTTTTGTCGAGCTTCAGGCCATGTTTCATGTTTTTTATTTGTTTATTTTAAGTTACCCTTGGCTATTTTAGTTTTTTTAACCACAGTGGTCTGATCCGCCTCCCAGTTATTTGTTGAAAAGTTATGTTTGCTTCTTTTTTAACAAAGATCCCCGCCCTTTTGACTCTGATGTGTTTTTCCAGGTTGTAGCAGTTCTCTCCATTCTATTCATTGTATTATCGACAATCGGACTTACTTTAAGCACCTTGCCAGCTCTTCAAGAGAAAGACAAAGACGGCCACGTAGAGGACAACCACAAACTTGCTGTAGTTGAAGCAGTTTGTATAACATGGTTTACACTCGAATATATGTTGCGTTTCATGTCAGCCCCAAACAAATGGAAATTCTTCAAAGGAGGCCTTAACATCATCGACCTCTTAGCAATTTTGCCCTATTTTGTGGCATTTCTCATTGAGTCCAATAAGCAGACAGATCAGTTTCAGGACGTGAGGAGGGTGGTGCAGATATTCAGAATCATGCGGATTCTCCGCATTTTAAAATTAGCGAGGCATTCTACCGGACTCCAAAGTTTGGGCTTTACACTGCGGAACAGCTATAAAGAGCTGGGCTTGCTGATGCTCTTCCTTGCCATCGGAGTCATGATCTTTTCAAGCCTAGCGTACTTTGCTGAAAAAGATGAGAAGGAGACTAAGTTTACAAGCATTCCTGAAACGTTTTGGTGGGCAAGTATCACAATGACAACTGTCGGCTACGGTGATATTTACCCTACCACTCCTCTGGGAAAACTAGTTGGTAGCATCTGCTGCGTCTGCGGTGTGTTGGTCATTGCTCTGCCCATTCCAATCATTGTCAACAATTTTGCAGAATTTTATCAAAATCAAATGAGGCGGGATAAAGCCCTCAAAAGGAAGGAAGCCCTTGACCGTGCCAAGAAGGAAGGCAGCATCGTATCTTTCCATCGAGTAAATCTTCGAGACGCTTTCGCAAAAAGTATGGATTTCATTGATGTTTTGGTTGACAGTGGCCATAATGAGAGTCAGGTAACAACCCTGATATATAATCTGTCTTGAACTAAAGAATACCATGATGGTTGTTGAAATGATGTTCTTAATCATTAAACCATGGGAAGGGAGAAATAATTAGAAAAATAAAACCTATTGAATAACTGAGAACTTGAATGCATTCCAAACAAAAGAGTAATTAGTTGCCGCATTTAATAAACCAACTCAGTAGCAGTGGCGGATCCAGGGGGTGGCACTCTGGAAAGTGCCCCCCTTGGAGACCCAAAAAGGTTCTCAAAATGAGTAAAAACCCAACTTTTACTGGTCTAATTTCAAAAAATTTTCTGGGGGAGGACCCCCATACCTCCCATTAGTATCAAAATGAGGTATTCAGAGTTTATTTTTAGGAAATCCCCAAAATTTTGACATTTTGGGTCAAAAAGTAAAGGTAATAGTGTTGAAAAGTGCCCCCCTTAGTTGAAAAGTGTCCCCCTTAGACTCAAAACGTTTCTAAAAATGAGTTAAAACCCTACTTTTACACGTCAAATTTCAGTTTTTTTCTGGGGGAGGACCCCCATACCCCAATGGTACCACAAGGGGATCTTGTCTGGAAAAGAGCCCCCCCTTGGAGCAGTGCTGGATCCGGGCCTGCTCAGTAGTCTTCCAACTCTTTAGCCAAGGCAACATTTACTTCTCCATAAAATCCCGCAAGCCCATCACGCCTACACTTTAATCCCAAAACAAAGATAGCTAGCTCATCTAATAAACATGGCTTGATAATGAATATAAATGAATTTTCATTTCGAAATTCTGATGTCTGATTTTTCTTGCTTTAATTTTGAATAATCTTAATTATAACACTAAATTGTAAACAAAAAAATTGGATTCCAAAATAACTCTTATTTTCATATTGGATGTACCTATATTCCCTAAAATATTTATGCAACACAGGCTGACTATGAGTTCAGTAATATAAGACTGGCCAGATGCAAGCTAACCCACTCAGCTACTGAAGGCCTCATTTTAGAAACTTGCAGGTAGAGATGGAAAATTTCCGGAAATTTTGGGCAGGCGGAAAAAAACAGGAAAAAAAACGTTTTTTTTCCGGAAAAATTGGAAAAGTCGGAAAAATTGACCTTTTTTGCATAGAAAAGAGTGGTTTTTGAATACATATTTTTTTAAAAGCTAAATAATCATTCGTTGTATAAAAATCATTAGTCATTATATATTATAAGTTATTAAATCATTAAAAATTAATTAAAAATAATTCTTCCAAAATAAAAATATGCAGCGTTTTAAGAGTAATTTTAAAACAAAAAAACTACAGTTTTTATAACTATAAAATAATATATGTAATATAAATATAAAGCATGTGATTGTAATAAATAACATTAATTTAATATTTATTTATTAAACATAAAGTACTTTTGATGAATTAATTTGTATACAACGTGATCCAATAACAAATAACAGATGTTTGCTATAATATTTAACATCAATCTACATAACTGATCCTAACCTTTTTCACATAATCATTGCAATCATGTTTTCTTAGAAAGGTTGAGAAGTTTTAATTAAATTCTGCCAATTTAAAAAAATGTTGAAGTCATTATATAAAAAAATTAATAAATCGTTCATTGTTTTGTTTAAATATTTTTGGAACTTATTTTTTTATTATTTAATTCATGACATTACGTGTTCAGTTCATTACTCAATAAATACTCATACACCATAAATATTTTTTAAGCAACCCCGTAAAAAGCCTCCAATAATCCCAAACTTTGAAATATGATCTAAATTTTTTTAAATTCAGATAAAGCAGAGAAATTCGAAGAAATAGTAAGTCCTTCATATGCTTATGATTGTTAGACAATCTGATTTAATGGTTAAAATATTTTTAAAGTGCTGCATTTTATAATTAATATATAAGAATACTAAATTTATATAAATAATATTCTTCTAATCCTAATTGGTTGATATTAATTTGCATTGCATAATTATTATTTTTTTTTTAAAAAGTAAGAGTAAAATAAATAACACTTGGATGTTAAAATAATTTATCTTGCAGCTTACTTATTCCAAATTTTTTTCATGTGAAATATATTGAGTATAAAAAATATCAAATGAGAAAACATTAGAACGTGAATGTAGAAAATTTTTAAATGCTTACAAACTTAAAAGTTTTTAACTTTTCCCGAGTGGAATCCAACTTTTTTGGGAAAAATGTTTATTATATGGTTAAAACTTCATTTTTAAGTACTTTATTGTATAAGAATGTCATCTAAATAATATTTTAATTGATATCGGTTAATACATAAATTCTAAATTAAGTATTTAAATTAACATTTTCAATTTTTCCGGAAAGAAATAAACCCTTCGGAAAAAAACTGGAAAAAAACCGGTTTTTTTCACAAAGTTTCCGGTTTTTTTCCGGCCATTCCCATCTCTACTTGCAGGTCAGTTTTACTGACTACTGAACTACTTTAATAGTGGAAATTCAATCTTAATATTTAAATAATACATCCTTTTATTGGCTTGTAAATAATTACTTTTTATATTTGTATGCTGAATGATAACTGCTTATTACTTCATAGACCACAGCTAACATTTTTTGATGCTCCACCCTTTCACCTAAATCCTAAATCATCAAACTACAAAAAGTAAATTTGTTAAAATTTGATTCTGATGATCATGGTTTTCTTTTATTTATAAACTACAAAATTACAATTTTTTCGGGTTTGATGATTATTTAATGTTTAGACTGTAAACTGGAAGAAATATTTGATCATTAATTAATATGTTATTAAGCTTTTGGATTGCAAGTCATCATGGCATTTTTTCTATTTTAAGACAGATTTTTACTTCGATTACCTGTACCTATTACATTTCTTTTCAAAATACATTTGTTTCTTGTGCTCTTAAAAAAAGGAATGAAGTTAGTATAATTATCAATGTAAAAGTAGCTCAAGTTATAAAAATTTACTTAAAGATTTACATATTTTCCATTGCTGAACTTCTTTTTTCACCATTATTTTTGTAATAAACACTACACATTGATTATTTATTTTTATTAAAAATTTTAAAAATGTTTACTGAGGAACGTTATCATACCTCTTTAAATGATGCTGAGTGCTTAATTATTTCAGATTGACACCACCAGTATAGGAGATGACTCTGCACGAATTCACACAGGTGCAGGATGTTACAAAAACTTTGATCACTCCTTGGATGGAAGTACAGGAAATGTTCAAAGAAAAAACTCTCAGGCTCAGTCTCTACCCTTGGGTGTGATGATCAACAATCCCAATAACCTCATTGATGTTCAGAGCCAGCCAAACGAAAGCCGTCTATCGAACACCGAAATAAATCGGTTGAACACCTCGAATATCCCTCCTGGTTATCAAGAAGGATATATCTCATCGGTTTGATATTATTTCATTAATTTAAATTTATATTAATCAGAAATAATTGCTTTGATGTTTTTAAAAAAGATTTGTCAAAAGAAACCATTTTGTTCTCAGTTTCTAGCTATTTTTAGATTAACATGCTACTCTGTATGTTTTTTAATTAGCAAAATAAATAATAATGATGTAATAAAAATTTCAATTAAATTATCTAAGACAAAGAAAACACACTCTGGTACTAATCAACATTTATATTTAGTATTCTATATCATAAACAGAATATCTTGATTTCAAAGGGAGACAAGTGCTCCTATCAATTTAAAATAATCCTCTTGCTATTTAGCTATCTCTGAATGTCTCTCTTGCTCTTTGAGTCAACCCATTTGGTGGTTTGCTACCCCCCAGCTCGGAGAGAGAGGGAGGCCCATCCAGAGGCACTTCCTTCCTCATTGTTTTGTAGGGAACATGGACAACAAGGAGTTTTGAGCCCGAAATAGTAACACCTATTACACCCGCGCTCCAAATTAACTGTGTAACTAACTAAAAGAGTAATAAGTAGAAAATTAGTATGCTGATTCTCAGTTAAATTACATTTACTTACACCCAAAACAAAAAGGTGGTAATCACTGAAATCAACATATGGAGACGTCGGCAATATTAAAGAACTTGTCACAAGCAGATTTCCAGGCATCATAAAACAAAAGGATTGTCAATACTATGACCTACTGATTCCTCGAGCCGGGGTAGCAAACCCCCAAATGGGTTGACTCTGAGAGCGAGAGATTGTCCTGAACAGTGTTGGATATTTTATTTATGTTGTGTAAAAAAATTTCGACGTTCAAGTTATAACTTCCAAGTTTTAAATGTTCTTTCTCATTTTTTTCGCAGGATGTAAAAGATTTCATTGACCAAGAACCATCTACTCAATGTGATCTGATGAGTAATATTGAGCTTAAAACCATAAACAAGTGGGATGTCAACAGCATGGAAAGTTATGATACATATGCCACCTGCAATTCCCAGCCCTGCGCCTCCCTTGCAGATTTGTCTGCCGACGACCCCTTCTCCATCCGCCAGCCCCCCACCCCTCTAAATCAGCACCTCAACTCCAGCAACCTGTACATCAACCCCTTGGAAGAGTCTTCCCAACCCAGCCACACTGTTTCCAGCGAGGGCAATACCATCCAGCACTTCTACTTCCCTCAGCACTCCCCCATTGGCAAGACCTACAGCTCATCTTCGACAGACAGTGGCAGTTGCTATGAAGAACCATCTGGGCGAACACCGGAAGGGTACTCATCCCTTCCGACCTCACCTGATCCGCGACAAGAAAATTATTCGATAACACCTGCTTCAACTACCAAGAAACCATGGTACTTTCAAGTCCGGAAGCCGAAGACTCGCTTCGATGCTCCGGATGCGTCACAGTACAGCTTACAGTCCTCCTTGGACTCGGTTTCTAGTAACATTAGTTCTAGGCAAGGAAGTGGTACCTCTTTGGGGAAGTCTAAGTTTGGGATCAAGCCATCCTTCTCTTTTAGAGGTTAGATTTCCATGCATGAGTTAATTAAGTTCTTACGTATTATCCCGTCAACCACCAGTTTCAAAGGCACATTTAATGGAATTTGACTATAGATTTTCTTTTTCCGCAGCACGTTTGATGGGATAATATGGAAGTACTATTTATTAAAGCTTTGTAGATACAAAGGTGTTTTTAAGAAAAATGTGTTCGAAAAGTTTCTCATAGGGGAAAGCTTGGAGGAAGGAGGATATATTTTAAAGAGATATTTGTGGAGAAGTAAAGAAAGAGGCAAAGTTAGCATTAAAATATATCTGGAATTTGTGAAGGGTCTGGATTTATACAAGAGGTGTTTTTTTACTTTATATTGAGTTCACCCTTTGTATTTGCAATACTTCAGTTATTATATAGTTTCACTTTTTTATTTTAGACCAGTGGTTCCCAACCTGGGGGCAATCGCCCCCAGGTGGGCGATTTGTGTTATCAAGGGGGCGATAAATAAGTGGTGGGCGATTGGGGGGCGATGAGTATTCAAAGGGGGGAAATAAAATAGTACTTTACTCCCAGAGTGAATTCAGACTTAATCTACCAAAACAAGTTAAAACCCTGTTTCTTAGGGTCGAATTTCCAAACCCCCCTTTTGTACTTAGAACTTAATTTTTCAAAACTTTTTTAAAAATAGTTCATCAAAATCAAAATCCTACCTACAAATATATGTCCGAAATTCGGAAGAGGTGTACCATAACTAGTTAAAAACCTGTTTTTTGGAGTCTTATTTCCAAAAATTTTCTTGGGGACGCCCTACTCGGACATAAAATTGCTTTATTATTTACACTTTACTTCAAATTAAAATCAGACATACAATCAGAATGAAAAGGGGGCGATAGGTGTTAGTCAACCCCTAGAAAGGGGCGATAGGCCACAAAAGGTTGGGAACCACTGTTTTTTAGACTAACTTTTAACACTATTTATTCAAAAAAAATTCAGAATTATATTCCTTAGCTATAAAATCAGTTAATAATTAAAGTCTAACTGCTAAAATTTTAAAAAGTAATTATTACAAAAGAGTAACTTGTACTGCTGTGTAATTTTTTAAAATTATACATTTCATGAATCAAAATATCAGACATGGCTTAAGATTACCTTAAATGTAAGTCAACGGTCTTGAATCAGATTTAGACTTCATAAAATTCTGTAGGTAATTTGTGTAGCTGTAGAATTAATACAAATATTTTCATTGCACTATTTCTAATTTTACTAAGTACTCATATGAGCACTGACATTAATTTTAGCTATTGTTCCATAACTTAAACCTTGCATCTTACTTAATGTAAAGTTTCGTCATTTTATCATATTAAGATTTATAAGATATTGCTTGTCTTTTAAGTGAAAAATACATTCTATTTTACAGGAAAGAAGAATGGCAATAAAAGTCCACTACTTGGTGGATCATTAGAAAGAGGTTCATCAATGAAAAAATTTAACAGCCCAGACACAGCGAAGAAGCGGTCAATTTTGAAAAAAGATAGTTTGTGCAAAGAAGAAACTGAAAAATTAATTTCAGACAATTACCATAAGAGCACGACTGAAGGCTCTGACGTCACAGGAAGTGCTTTTATTCCAATTTCGAAACCCAAAATCCACGATCCATTCACCATTTCTACTACTACTCCATCTGCCGTAGTTCAACGAGCTCATAAAACTATTGGCTACTCAAAATCAGGTTCTAAATCTCACGCACAACCGCTTAAGTTTGTGGGTTTGGACGACGACTCGGAATCACTCGCTTCCGGGCGGGGCTCTCCTTCCTTCAGCATCTCCCACACCCCCGACTACAGCACCCAGCGGCACCACCCGCCCCTGGGCCCCTCCATCTCCCGCACCCACCAGTTCCCCTCCGAATCCCCCCGGCTCCCTGAAGGAGCTCTGGACAGGAGGCATACGTTCCAAGAAAGTGATCTCTTTGCTCAACCGGACATGGCTCCTGTCGACGGCTCCGTCACAGGCTCTCCCGCCCACGGCCACCGAATCCACAGGGTGCCGTCGTACTGCACCAACACTTCCTCCTACGGCCCCCCTCGCTCCTCTACCCCCTCCACGACGACCAACACTAACACCGCCTCTTCCTCCAAGACAGAGCTTGCCAACTCCGTAGTGGGATTGCCTTTGCTTCTAGCCACAGTGCCCATCGTAAGCCCAATCTCCTCCTCTCACAACCCTTCCTCCTCTTCTTCCCACCCTGACCACCGGGACAGTAGTAGAAGGGGAGTGCTGCAGCCAGCCGCATCGGTCGAATCCCATCACTACCGCCCTCCTCTGATCCCCCAGCCTTCGCAGCAGTCCACCACGGACGAGGATTCCGTTTTCGGACACGATTACCAAGGCTTGATGAGCAGACAGTCTTCGAAAGACAGCGCGACCTTGTCATAACACGTTGACCTTCTAAAACGTTCGGAATGCATTCGGAAACGTTCCAGTCTCCAGTCTGTTTGGAAATTTTACGACCTATCAGACTCCAAGTGTATTTCTCATCGCTTAACAACTAAACTTGTGTTTCTGTTTGATTTGAGTATTTATTTCAACATGTTAGGATTTTAAAATTGATAATATTTTTGGTACTTACGCCATCAACCTGTGCCGCTGAATCCAAAAACGTCGCCAAAGTCACTGAAAAGTTACTTTAACGCCAATATTAGAAGGCGTCATTGTGACGTCATGAGTCAATGAAGAATAAAAGTTGTCAGATTCAGTTTTTCCCAAAAACAAGGCAACAAAATAAACTAGTTATTTTTTGTTTTATTTAAAACAGCTCATAACATGCTAAAGATGACAATCTTTTTATTTCAATTTTTAAGGACTTATAAAAGATTAGTCTACCCTCCCAAATAGTTATTATTTTTGTGATTATATTAAGATTTGTTATAATTCTTGATTTTGATTATACCAATTATTAAGTTTAAGTTTGAATTTATTTGTTTAACAAAAAAGTAAATTTGTTATAATGCTGTTGACGTCTTAGTGTTCTCTTGGGCGATCTTTTCAGATCCAGCAAAAGAGTAACGAGCTTTGGTGACGTTTTCAAATTTACTGGCATGGTCGACGGCATAGTACATAAATACCGTTTTTTGTGTTAACTACAAGTCAGATTCAATTGTGATTTTCCCTGTTTTTTTATTGTATTCTACCTCATGTTTTGAGTGAAATTGTCTTTCCTCATCCTGTGATATATACTTTAAATTATTTAATTGTGTTTCATTGTTACTGCAACAAGTACAACCATTTGTATATTATGTGATATTAGTTTGTGATATTTTTGTAGTTTTAATTGTGGTGAAATCTTTAAGAATTCATTCTATTTCTCAATCTGGTTATACAATTTATTTTTATTTACTACTTAAAACATTTATACATTAAAACACATGTTTCCTTAATAATTTTAATCAATCCAGATTACTTTTCATACAAATTTTGAAAAATCAATATTAATATTTTTATAAAATGAATTTTGAAAGTTCAATAATTGCCAATGTGTTGGTTTTCAAAAAATTTGCAGAAATATAACTTTTTAGACATTTGATATGCAAAGGACAAAACTTTTGTCTTCTTTCAAATTCTTTGTATTAGAAAGTTTGCCAAAGTTTAACATACCATTCAAAGATTGTTGGTATACAGTAACTTCCTGCAGCTCCCCTTTTGAAGAAGAAATTATTGATGCTGTTAATAAAGCCCTTAAATTTAGAATACATGATATTCATCATATTTAAATGCAGTCAAAAAGCACTTTATATAACATCTTCAAAATTTTTAATTGATAAATAGCCACTTTCCCTATGCATTGTTTTTACTTTATTAATTTTATTTTCTATTGTCAAGAACTCTCAACTTAGTATCTTATTTAGTTGTTTTAAAGTCCTAGTTAAAATAATTATTCCCTTTATTGATTTATAATTAATCAAAGTGTACTTGAGATTTAATGGTTGTTATCAAATAATGAAGTGGCTATTTTCAAATGCCTGCCAGATGTCCCCCCAAAAACTGTAGTTTATAAAAGATATGCGAGCCGGCACTGTGTAAATGAATTGCGCTGATCGAATCCATTATGGGAAATTTCATGCTAACAATCATTTACTATGCTGCTTTTTGACTGCCTCTAACTTTACCCCTACTCCATCACAATTTCACTGTAAAAGAGTGCCATGTGAATCAAGTGTCAATACAATGTATTTTATTCATCAAAAACTGCACTTTAAGGAACATTAAATGTGTATTGGATAATTATACATTCATGCCACTTTGCTTTGTCATTTCACTTCTTGCTGAGGATAAGAATTGTTGTTTCATGCATGTATGCAAGTCTTTGCATAAGATTAGATCGCTCACAATCTAGTCCTCTGGTGCTCTGCTTGAAAAAAATTCACTAATATTGGTACAGATCAGAACAACCTAGAAGCTCACTCTAAATTCTCATCTGAACATGTTAGTCTGGATCAGTGCACTGTTGCTACACAAGGCTGTGCCTTTTCGCATGAGATTTCACATAAACTATGTCTTTTGGGAGGACTTCTGGCAAATCTCAGCTACCAATCTGTAACAACACAAATGAGCTTCTGGTTGTTCTTATCTGTATCTTGTCTCAGTAAAAGGTGCTTATAGTAAGAGATTTTGCGTAGCTCCATTCTTCTAGTTGGAGAACATGCAAGGAATCTTTACAATAATAAACTGTTTAAGGGTATTGTTCTGGTTTTAACATCTGTTATATGGTTGTTATTAATGTTGCATGAACTGTCACCTTAGTTGTAACAGACCCATGTTGTAATTTAGATATTCCATCAAAGGTTTCCCATTGTTGTTGTAAATAGCTGCTTATACAAGCATGTATACATACAATAGTTATAGCTTTTACTTCATTCCCAATCTTAAAATATTTACAACAGCACTCTCTGTATTCAGTGCCATAGCCGGAGGGGATTTCTAGGGATACACACCTTGAATGTAAGTACTATTTCCATTTTTTTAAAAGTCCCCACCGAAAAATCAGATCATAACATCAGCAATAGAGGTTTCACAAATTTTCATTCCAGTCATTTCACAGTATTTGCATAAATATTTTTCCTTTAGATTTATGCTTTTGTTTAACCACAATGTTAAATCATCAAAAATTACCAAAATTTAACAATAAATAAAATTTGCATTTTATGAACATACTAGTTATTGGTTAGTTCTTATAATATTAACTTAATATAACATTTAACGTAAGTACTTCTATGGGTATAATATTTTTTGAAACCTGTACTGCTGTAAAAGTTATATTTATTTTATAAAGTTTTAAACAAAAATTTCTTTATTCATCAATCATCGAAGGGAGAAGAAATTAGTTATCTGCTCTAACGATCATCAAGTACTGTTATTTAAAAATTATCCATTTTTTGTGGTATAATTATTAATTATTTCTTTGTTTTATTTTGAAATCTAGTTCGTTTGCTTTCATTTTTATATATACTTTTTAACATCTTAGTTTTAGGTTATTTTTAGGTCTACGTAAAGAAAGCATGACATCTTAATTCATTGATCAATAGATTTAAGTTAACTTTTAATTCTCAGGAGAACTAGAGCACTGCATGAAATTTTTGTGAAGTATTTGACTTAGTAAGACTAAAAGGTAAATTTATTTTTTCTTTCCCCCCTTTTTTGTCTAAGATACTCATTAATAATTAAATTTTATATTTTTGTCTTATTCTTTGGGTGATAGAAGAACTGAATTTAATAATACTAGGTAAGTATGTTTTAATTGTTTACCAAAATATAGTAAGAAAAAAAAGTAAAAATATGTTTCACTATTTGCTGTTTACTTTTCTCTTTCAAGTAATTAGTTTTAAATTCCTTGGTGTTTATTAAGTAGGATTTGAGTAAAAAGTAAATTAATTTTCTTGATGATTAGATTTTAATTTAAAGCATTAGTCACTTAGTTGGTCTGCATGATACCATGCTGTCTTGTCAGGTGAGTTTAAATGGTGTAGTGTTTATTCTAGCTATGTGGACATTGTAAAAGAAGTGTTTCCTTTTTGTGTTTAGATATCAGAACTTTGGCATGCAAATTATCTAGTCAATTGGTTCTATCTGCTTGTAAAATGGTGATTAATAGTTGCATTTAAATCTTGCAATAACATGGATGGGTTGTTTATCGAGCATAGAATATTTGTGCTTTTATGCTTTAATATTAGGAGTTTGATTTAGTTTATAAAGTAAATTGAATCAGACACTAGGTTAGGTAGTATTATACCTTGAGATCTTAGTTATTTTAGATACTTATGTTTAGATCTGGCTAATAACTTAATAGCTAAAAATTTTGTAAACTTAAGATTGTAGAAAAAATTTCAAAGTACCTATTCATTTATTTCATAAAAAACATTAAGCTATGAAATTAGAAAAGCTCATATTTTGCAGTTAAACTAAGCTTTTTAGGTTGCATACTTAATCATGTGTGTATTGTAAATTTCATTTTCAAAAAACTAACAGGAATTATTTTTAAAAGATTGTTATCATCCATCTTTATTTAGGTTTTCCAAACTTCTACTGTAGAATAGTTATTCTTATTTACTGTTCAATAGGATTGTGTTGTGTATTTTAAAAATTATTTTGTGTCCAATGTCTTTGAGCTGTAATATTTTTTCTTTAAATGAATTTAAAGTTTTCTTTAATTTTCTGTGTTAAGTTTAAACTTTATGCACATTACTCTTGTAGAAATATACTAATGTGCCTCTTATACACCCAAGACTTTCCAAAATACAAAAATTTTGCTTGATAATCAATGTTATAATATTCAATTTATTTTGGCTTAATAGCTTAATATTGTAGAAGTTTGGGATCCTTTGGCTTAAAGCAATGTTTTGTATGAGGTAAAAAACATTTTATATTTACTTAGCTTGATATTATCTTCACAGAATAATGTGACCAATTCTTTTTATATTTAAAAGCACAGTATTTTAATATTATTTTATTTACGACTGTACAGTGTCTTTGTAAATTTTTTATTAAGTTTTAATAATGTTTGCTACGATGAAATGTATAATATTTTTGACCAATTTCTTTTTTTACTATTCATTGACTTCACTATTTCACCTAGTTATGAAATTTTGTTGATTTGACATGATATTTTAATATATTTGTTACATAATTTGCAAATGTGATATTAATGTAGGAGATGAGGCAGTTATAGTTGTGTTTAAAACAGATGCATTTCAGCTAAAATTATTTTTAATTAGTTTATTCATTGGTTTAAAACATTAATCTAGTAGCAGCTCTAACAGAATTACATTTAAAATTAAGCTAACTCATTCATAGCCAACATTTTATTTTTAACTTTTTTATGTTGCATTGTAACTAATATTCACCTGCTTTTTCTAACACCACATGTTAACCAAACAGTCATAATCCTCTGAAATGCTTCTCTGGCCAAACAGAAGCTCGCTTGCTTAACACATTCGTCCAGCCTGTTGCCTACCTTGCTTATTCATCTGTCCAATTTAATGCGTTGATTTCGTGAATCACACTATCTACTTTCCAATATAATGCTTTTTCACAGAATCTTCCTATTTTTGCACAATATATCTTATTTTAAAGAGTTTGTTCATTTTGATGAATACTGCACAGTTACCTTTATACAAATTTTGTATGAAAAAGTTTTTATTTTTAGATCACAAAACTAATTTTTAAAGGAAGTGGTAACAACTCATAGTTGTGACGGGAATAGTCAGTGGGAGTTGCTATTTTACTTAAGCACTTCAGAAAGAGCTTTAGGTTTGTTATATTAAATGTTTTTACTAATTTTCTTCATCCTTTTTTTCTTTTTTTATCATCTGAATAAACTTTTTATATTTTAGTTAGTTATAATTTTTATGCGAACAATTTTAATTTATGTTCAAAGCTCAATGTTTTGTCTTAATTTGTGTAGGAAATTATTTGAACACATTGATCGAAGGCTTTTTATAAAGCTGAGTTGTGATTTAAACATTTGCCAGGATCAATACTTTTACATAAACAGTTTTGTTTTGTACCAGAAATTGACATTTCCACTCATGCACCACAATGTGTCAAAATCTTAACCTTCTTCATTTCCCCTTTTTTGAAATTTAAAAGCATTTTCAATTATGGGTTCTACAACATTGCTAGACCTAGCATTATTTTTCAATGTGTGGTAACTGTTAAATCATTAGAAGAGTAATTAATTTCAGTTCGTTTCCCTTAACATTAAAAATTAATAAATTGTAAACCATTTAATATCCTGTCGCCTATGTACCTTGTCTCTAATACAGACTTCTTGGGACCCATGTTTGAAAAATGTGTTTACTTTAGATTCATATGATTATTTTATAAAACATAAAATTGCAGTTTGAGTGAAATAGAGAAAAATCTTAATTTTCAGTATTTTTTATATGGATTACTTTCAGCACACAGGATTTAAGTCTAATTATTTCAGCTACAGGTTCCATCTTATCTCAAACCTACCATACACTAATCAGTGCTAAAGTTAGTTGCTCTTTTACAAAAAAAACTTCATTTGTGAGAGAGTGTGCTTCAAGTAGTTATTTTAGATAAACAAAAAAAATCAACAAAATATTGAAGCCAGATTTTTGCAGTTGTTACTAGAGAAGCATTTAATATTTCATGTAACTATAGGAAAAAATTTGATTCAAAAGCTTTTAGCAATTTACATTGTGATAGTTTTAAATATTTGTACTTTTCTATTTTCAAACGTACTGCTGCATAGCTAAACTTGGGTTAAAAATTAGTATACTCATAACACTGAAAGTGGCGCAAACATTGACATTCTCAACAGCATAAGAAGTCTTTTTACCTAATTTTCTTGAAATCAATAGATGAATTTGAAATAAATGGCAGCTAACTAACCTCGTAGATATATGTACGATGCAAATGTTGCTTACAATAGCACACTTTGGCTGTATATCTGGCAATAATATTTTGTCCATATTGTAGTTTCTAGAATTGTGCTGAAAATATTTCTATCATTTTTAAGCTCTACTTTTTGCACAATCAAAATGCTCAGGCACTTCATTTGAAAGTCCTCTCACATAATACATAAAAATAAATTTCATGGTTAATAATGATAAAGTTTTTGCTTTTCACATATTTTAAGCAGTGGTTTATGAAACATTAATTTAAAACTCTTGTCAAACATAGTACTATGATTCTTGCCTGAATGCATTTGTAAGTACACATTGAAAATGAGTATTCAAATTTCCCCCAGTTTTATAGATACTCTCTTACTTTTAAACCTAAGTACATATATTTTACTTTCTGTTCTGTAATATTATGTTCAAAAATTTGTTTTAATTTTTCTATGTTTATTTTTAATTCTCATTTTGATTATTTCTTTTTGATAATTTAATTTTTAAATTTCAAGCATTTATTTTGTTTTAAAAAGGTGTCTGAGCATTTTAAATACTTATTGATAGGTTTCATACTTCACTTAAAAATATTAATTGTTGAATTAAGTGCTTATGTTCACTATATTTAAAATATTGTCCAAACGTGAATACTTCAACACAGTATTGTAACTACCAATCCTGACTATGTACTTTTGTGATTACATCATTTTAACTTTTTCAGACATGCATTTTAATTTAAACAATATTTGCTCAGTCCTTTACTGGTGTAATTATTATGAGTGTACAATATATAAATAAAAAAATTTGTGTGATACAATCTCTTGATATTCTTTATTTTTCTTTTACATAGTGTCTCAATTGCACTCCCCTTTCATTATTTTGCTATCTCTTCTATCCAAGAAAATAGCTATGATTTTATTTATATAAAAATAAAACTTCTTTTCACCACTTTTTTTACTAGGTCAGTGCAGTTCAGTTTCTGCCCTCTTTCAAAACATAGACATTATAGCATCAAAAAATAAAATATTTCCCCCTTATTCTTGAATACGAACTAAAACATATAATAGGAATGTATATGAGTGGAGTGGTAAAAAATTAAAATCAAAAATTCAATTTATGTTAGATAACTGCTGTTGCAGAAAATTTTTTGTCACTTCTTTATATATATAGTTTGGCACTGTATATTTGGACGGCTTTTTTTCAACTAAACTCTACTCTAACTTCCACGGCTAGGCGTACCATTGGTTCCATCACTAAGCGCCGAGACTGCTACGTCATCACGAGACCTACAGCGCATGCGCCACTGGCCGTCCAAATATACACTTCGATATAGTTTTTCCATCTTTTTTTAACTAATACATTTAATTTTTAAAGTTCAATTTCTTCTACCTTATTTTCGGATATTACAAATGGAAATTAAAATACATGGGTAAAGTTATCCAATTTTAATTATTGCTCCATCAAAATTTTAAATACAGGATTCTCCTTTAATGAATTGTTGATTTTGTCTGAGCTTTAAAAATTGTAGAATTAATCATAATTAACTTTTTCGCAGTGAAATTATTAAAATCAAAAAGGTGGTGCAATATGACTGGCTTGATCCTTGTGCCATTAAATATCCACTAAAGATGAAAGAAGTATTAAAAATACCCTGATAAAAGGAAGAAAACTATTTTTCAAATCAGATTACCTATGTATGTTTAATTGTACATTTACCAGTGGCGGATCTGCGGGGGGGGCTTTCGGGCTGAAGCCCCCCCCAAAACGTCTAATATTTTTTAAAGTTTGTCAAAACGCAAAAAATCTTTATCAGAAATTCGGATGAGGCGTACCAAAACGAGTTGAAAAGTGGGGTTTTTGACTTATATTTCCAAAAATGTTCTGCGAGAGGACCCCCAGACCCCCCCTCTTTTAGTGGTTTGAGTAGGATAATTCACTACCTTTTCCGTTTTACCATTAACAAGAGAATTCAATTGGATAATGAAAATTCTTAGCCCCCCCCAAAACCGAATCCTGGATCCGCCACTGACATTTACCCCTGATATTTAATTAAATAAATATGCTACAATATTTACATTGAATAAATTGACTTTAGGTGATATAAAATCACTTTTTTGGATGTATTGGAGGTACGTAAGCTGATTTCTCAAAAAAAGCTTACATTGCCGTAAAATATTTTTAATTTAAAAGGGATGATTTATCAGTGTGTCATAGGAAAAAAATGAACGTGTCCTAGTAGGTGGGAGGGTCAGTATCTTTTCCCGTGAATTTGGCTTCGGTAAATTGTCAAATTCTGTTTAAAATTTTGTTTTGTCTCTTAATACCGGAATAAAATTTTATTTCTATTGGTTATTTGTGGGATTTCAAAGTTTAAAGACATGTTCACAATTTGCGACGTATAATACCTATAGTTAAGTTTCAGATACATATTTTTCTCTTCATATTGACCCCTTTTTTAACGTAGATTTTATCATTTTCCGTGTTCTTCAGCTTCTCCACCGCAGCAGAATCAAGTCGAAAAATGCCTGCAAATTTTGGAGCAAGAACCATCAAAAGGGAAGGTCACGTGACATTGTTGTCTTATTAGTGTCATGGCGGACGTAATGGCTGACTTGGTGATATCGACAAAGTGCTTACGTTTGCTGCGTTTTTAACTATATTTTTAAAGTATTGGCTGATGCCAGTATACATGCTTCACTAATGGTTATTAGTGTATCTGGAAAAATGCAATTCGAACTTTCGAAAGAAAGACAAGTAAGAAAAAAGAAAGTTCGAACTTGGACAGAAGCGGCGAAGCTCGTAAGTGAATTTAATCCTAATATGACCGAAAGAGCTACATTTTTCGTCATAAAAACCACACTGATTTGTTCGGTTTGGTTTTCATTATTTTTAATTATAAATATCATTCGATTTAATTAATAATATATTATCTATACTACATTACATCCATTGTATTTGAGTAAGGTTTTTCCTGATTTTTTTCTGAATCCAGGTTATGTTTTGAATGGAAGAGCAGGAGATCCTTCGTTGTTCAAGATTATTTTATTAATGAATATTATTTCCAGATAATGCCCTTTCCTTCAATTATCCTGAACATTTTTGATATTGTCTCAATAATAAATAGTATTTCAGTTTGATTATTCTTGAATGGTAATAAAAACGTTGAAAATAATAAAAGTATTGATCAGTATTGACATTCGTTTAGTATCGTAGAGTTGAATTCAATCTCTTGAGTTCTGTTTCTAATAGTAGATCTATGTGATAATTAAAACTAAATAAACTCGAGTGATTTATTTTTAATTTATTGTAGCTAGAATTGAATAAAATTATTAAATTAAATTTATTGTAAAGTATTAAAATATCTGCAGTTTTAATTGTTGAAAATTTTATAGCATCTTATTCCATAAGTACTTTGTTTCTGAGCATGATTTGTATTGTTTATTCTTTGGTATAAGTGTTAATTGGTTAAACTGGGTACAATGAAACTAAGTAAATTGATTTTCTTATTTTATACTTCTAAAATTTGCTTAAAGAAAAACTAATTTTGATGCACACTTTTATCATTGTTTTCCCCCATCTTAATAAGGTTTTGTAAATTTCTAAGCAATGAATGATAGTTTGTTTCTGTTGTTTATTGAATTTATTGAATGTACATGTTTGAGACATTTACGACCCCAAATTCGGCCGATTTGTTTCTGTTACCCTGAGGTATAAAACAAGAAAATTATTGAAAGCAGTTAGTATGGTACTTAAAGATTAGGTGGGTGCAAGCTCCAGGTTTTATGATAAATAGCCAAAATATTGAATATTAAAATTAAAAGAAATCATTATCTTATATAGTAGCAGTGTTGCTTTTAATTTTTTCTACATTTTTATTTGTGTAATTTGTAAAATGTCACTAATGAAGACATTGGCTAGATTATATGCTTGGCTAATCCTTATATATACTGTTAGTATTCAGTGGTCTGTCCAAGGCGATTTTAGTACTACCATTTTTCAGTACCTTCACAATTTCACCAAACTTTCACAAATTCACTTTTAGCTAAAAAGGTAGCTTCACACTAAATGTTTTTGAAAGAAAGTTCTCTAAGAAGCTATGTTCTCTTAATAATTAAATTTTTATCCATTCTAGACTAAATTTCCTTATGTTTTAGTGTTTAAAAATTGTTTACTTGTTATTTTGAACAAAAATTAATTCATAGAAAATTTTCACAAATTAGCACTAAATTTTCACAAAATAGGTACCTCTTATACAATCCTAGACAGACCCCTGGTATTTTTAGGTAAGGATTTTAATTTATCTTGTGTTGTTTTCAACAGCTAAAATAAAATAAAAGAAAGTTAGTGCCAGGGGTACAGAAAAGGTTTCAGGACCCAAAATTTCCCCAGAACTCAATTTGTTTTCTCCAAAATTTCCCCCAAAATGAAATTTCATTAAAAAAATTTTCAGATTCAATACTTTTCACATAATCCATAAATTTAAATTTTAATGATCTTTATACTCTTATTTAGTCTTTCTTACGCACTTATAATCTTAGCTCAAAAATTCCCTTTTCTTAAAATATAAAAAAATTGGCTACTTTTCTTAAATTGACGCTACCCCTAAATGTCTCCTTAATTAACACAGCTTTTTTGTTATGAACATTGATGTGATTAAACAAGAATGCAATTTATAGTGAAAATTACTCATCCTGATCCCACGACTGATAAATTGTCATTAGGCATACTGATCGAAGAGCAAGGAAAAGCAAACATTCAGGTTTGGTTAACCTAGAAAATTAGGTTTTTTAGCGCAGATCCGTAGCTTTTCCCTCTATAACCGTAACACCGCAGTTTTCACCCAGTTTCTGTTGAAATTGGAGGTTATGATGCAGTCTCTACACAAAACATCTGTTTATCAGCTAATGATTTTTTATTTAATTAATTTATTTTTTCTTTCTATCTTGGGGAAAAATTTCCCCAGAGCTGCTTGAATTTCCCCTGAACTTAGTTCGGGCTTTCGGACATATTCTGCACCTCTGGTTAGTTCTTCATGTCTAATAAATAGCATGTTGTTAAAAGGTGCCATTTTGACTTATTTTTTGTGGTCAAATTCAAACTTCCTATGTTTTGCCAAGTAGGGGAGACCGGGGAGGGATGGACATTTTTTACAAGAATATTTTTTTAAAATTTAGTTTTCCTTGTATAAATTTTAAACTTTCAAAATAACATCTTGAAACACTTCAACATAATGTTTAAAAAAATATAACCAATGTGATAAGCAAACAAAACTTAAGATTTATAAACAAATTCTCTAATTCTAAGATTTATAAACAAAAAAACTCTAAAAATGTCCCATCCCACCCCAGTGCAGGGGTGGGAGGTACATTTTTTAAAATTAAAATTTATGATTATTTTTCAAATGTATGGTTAAAAATCAAAGACAGAAGTATTTTACACATTCTAAAGATTTATTGCAAAAACATTGTTTTTTTATCTTTACTAGTTGATATGCCCGGCCTTGCACGGGTGCAGAGTATAAATTTATTATTTTTAAGTTTTCCCAAATACATTTCTAATTTTGTATAATCAGCATTTATAAATCATCCCGGTATCCCAGGCGTCTTTTTCATATTCCAGTGTTCACGGTAATTTTTCCTATCCCGGTGTTCCCGGATGGACTAAAATTCCTTCAGTTCTCAAGTAATATAACTTTTGAAGGATTTCCACATTTACAACATGGAAGAAATATTCTAAAAATTGTTAAGATCCCTTGATAAATCATATCTTTAGGAATTAACGTTTTCGGTGAAATCATTCAATAATTACAGCTTATTCCATTTTCAAATTTAAGAAAAAAATCAATATTTTCTAGTTGAAAGTTGGGAGTTTTAATAGTTTATGGTTTGCTAACCAACTTTCTTAAAAGCTAAAATAGTATCACTTTTTGATTTTACATCCTCGTTTCCATGGAGACTATTTTAACATATTCCATAAAGCTTTTAAAATATAAAAATTAGATAAACTCTCAAATAAAAACATGTTAAACTAACTTAGAACTTTTATATTTCATTTAAATACATTTTTAAATTATTACTATAATTTTTAAATGGACTTTTACCTAGTGTTTCTATTAAAAACTTGTTATTTTGTATTATGTTTTTTTGTAACAATGAAGTGAGCAGATCTCTTATAGAGGAGAAATAAAGCTATTTCAGCAAAATGACCATAAAAAGGGTCGAAAGAGGGTGAAGGGGTCATTAAAAGTTTTCGAAACAGCCTTTGTTTTACCTTGAGTTTTTTTACGTAGGTATTCCAATTTGGTGTAAATCGGAAAAAAACTGTGGATTTGTATAAAAGACAAACATATATACATACATATATATATATACACACATTGACATTTATTATATTAGATTTTATTACTTCAAAAAATCTAACTTAGGTATATAGCTACATTTTTATCAGTTAGTTTACAATTTTTGCCAATACCATTTCTAAATTTGACATCCAAGACACCGCTGTCGACTATTGATGAGACAGTTTAAGGTTTAAGACAGTTTTTACTAACTACATTTTGTGTGCTTTTTCGGGAAGATGCTTAGTGAAAATAGCCATTTTGTTCCTTAGAAACTGTAGTTTTCGACGGTCTACTACTATTCGGCACGGATGCAGAATATGTCCGATCCGGCGATCTAGGATCGGGGGAAATTTTAGCCAAATTTGTGGAAAAGTATAATATGGAAACCTCAATTTCAGTACATTCATCAAAACTTATGTGGTGATTTTCCCCTTCATCACAGAGGTTTGCTTTCGTTTTGTGTTTCCAATCGTTACTTGTAAACATGAATCTGTCTTTTTGTAGAACTTTATAACTTTTTAAAATTTTGGGGAAATTTTTTATTGATTGGGGGAAATCTTGGAAGTACATTTTCTGCATCCCTGCTATTCGGCGCTGGCCGTTTCAGCGCCAGAAATTTAGTGAAAGTTAATAGAACTCTTTCATAATCCTTCTAAAAATTGGAAGAAAAAATTTGTTTCGTGCCGAAACGGCAGCGCCGAATTGTCCCATTCCGAGTTTTCGAATCGTGATGGTGGACAGCCGAATGTTAAAATTTTTATGCCTGTTTTCTCTAAGGTTCATGTTTATAGCCGTAAATTAACGTAATGAAAGGAGACATTCGAAAAACGTAATGAAAGGAGCTCAGGCGAAGAAAAACTGCGGTATTAGAAATCTCTCGAAGCTCTCTATGGATGGGGAGAGGAGCAGAAAAAACACGAAAATGCGCTATCGTATAAAAAAAATTTCGGCACCAAAAAAGGTTAAATGTTTCGTAAAAGGATACGTGAATTGGGGAAAATGCAAAAAATCGGTTTTAGAAAGGTGCCTCTACATAAAATGGGCTGAAAGTCAAAGGCAAAAAGAACACGAAATTCTTAAAGTTTGAGTCGTTTAAAAACTTATTTTTCTCCATGAAAAAGCAAATATTTCATGCTAGTTTTTCCATTTAGACACTTAACAATACGAAATACCATGGTAGATATTTGGGACCTGCGATTAGGGAGGGAGAGAAGCGGACTTGGAAAAAATTCCCGAACCTGGTTTGTGGGAAGGTTACAACTTTTTCCTGGTCCGGAGAGAAGGGAAAAGAATTCCAGTTTTGATACTCTTCGTGGCAGGGTTGCTTGATTTAAATCACTTGATTTTTTTCAAAAAATCACTGATTTAAATCAAAAATGTTAAACTTCCACAATTTAAATAAAAAATTAGTTGGGTATGCTTTAAAATGGTTTGCAAGATTATTTGCATTTTACAATTTTTTAAAAATTCTGCTAGGTATGTAACTGGGAGATGGGTTTAGGTTACTCTACATAAAATTGCCTGTAATTTCCAGAACAAATTTTACTGCCAATAACAAAAATATTTATGATAAAAAGGGGTAAGTAGCAGGGTTTGGAATCAATAATTGTGATAAACTAAACAAGAATTAAAATATTTAAATTTTTTTATCTGGTACATACTCTTTTTAAAATACAAGCATGTGAATGATTTTTTCTTAAGCTTGCTTTTATAGTTAGTCATGTTTTCCAAACTATTGTTTTCTTTTACCTAACTACAGCGAATAGAGCTCTATTCTTTATGTACATGACTGTCAATAAGTTGTTTATTTTATTTTTATTACTAATTATATTTTAAAGAAATAAGTATACATAATACTTATAGTAAAATTAATTTAACTTAATTATTATAATTCAAAGATTGATTAAAATTTTTACACAAAAATGAGGCATAGATTTATTTTCAAATCATTGTCACAATTTCTTTTAAAGCTATTATTGATTTCAAAATTGGGCAAAAATAGTTATAGAAAGGATAAAAATTTTAGTAACTGATTTAGGTGGTCGGCGCAGAAAAATTTCATACATTTAATTTTAGTCGTATAATAGTCTAATTACAGGGATGAGTTTTTTCCGCCCTGTGGCGGAATTCCGCTTTTTTAATTTTTTTGAAAATTAAGAAATCCGATTTTTGTAATACTGAAAAAATCCGTTTTTTCCGTGTGCTTCTACTTCAGAGAAAAAAAAACTTCCGCCAACTCCCGGTATTTTGTCTTCGGCATCCCTACCTCGCACGCGCATCGGCGATAGGTTCGTACAACGCAGCCTGTAAAGATGGCTTCTTCTCGTTCGTTTACTGTATTATGGAAAAAAAAATTTTTCTTGCTGTTTCTAACATGCAACCTAAAGATGGACGTAACCTTCGGTAAAGTCGGCTCGTATTTGGGTATTGTGGAAAAACTTGAGCCTTTTCATTGAGAGATATTCTTGATGCATAACCTGCGGCCCGCGAACTGATTTGGATTTCTTCAGATAATCCCTACTTTTTAAATTTTCCAGATTTCCGAGAAATATTACGAGTTATCGCGGGAAAAAGTCGGAAAAATCGCGTTTTCTCGCATAAGTTTCGTTTTGCTCGCGGAGTATTCCGTATCATCCCGTGACTGCTTTCTTGGACTGCCGTGGTGGGCGCCAAATTGAAGTCCGTTTCTTGTGTCTCTAATGCGATGTAGAAAAACCAACTTTACAGCGGTCAGAAGCCAAAAAGTTGAAGTTCGCTTTTTCTTACGTTCTAATTGCGATGCAGAAAAGCCTAATAGGAGTCAGAGGAGACTAATAGGTCTAGTGAAACATCTCAGATAATTTTTTCCCGATTTTAGTCAGCATTTCTTCAGATTTTTTTTAGGATCTTATAAGTTGTAAATTTTTACTGGAAAATCGCTTTGAAGCAACTTTATAAGAAAATAATGGAGTGGTTTTTTTTAATCCTTTTAGATCATAATATCATCAGGGGCATATATAAAGGGGCCAGGGGACCCGACCCCTTCCCTAAAAAAAATTGGACTATGTGTCCAAAACAAGTTTAAACCCTGTGTTTTAGGGTCAAATTTCCAAAATTTTTCTGGAGATGACCCCCAGACCCCCTTTTGTGTACATGGAACTTTATTATTCACAACTTTTTTATATTGAGTTTAAGAAAATGCAAATTTCACCTAAAAATATGACCAAAACTTAACAAAATTAGGTCTTTGATTCTCATGTTTAATGCCCATTAATACCTATTAAGGTCTTGCTCAGTCTAGGAATTGATCAAAGCTTTTCCAGATGATAAATCGGTTTAATTTTCTCAATAGCTTCGTGCAAACTACATTCTTTCTCAGTTTAAAAAATTATAAATAAAAAAATTACTTAGATATTTTAATAAATTTAAGTAAATTATTTATAAATTAAATGTATTAGTCTCTATAAATTCATACAAATCTGTAGAAAAGATTTTTTCATTTGATTTTTATCAAGTTAATTTAATATATGGTATATGGTATGAATAAAAGGAATGTAAAAATACATTTTGTTTTTCAATGTTGGAAGGTCTGCCCTTAATCTTAAGAAGGTTTAATAGATTTTTAAACAATTCACTTTAATATATGCAATCTGAGTTCTTTTCTTTAAGTTTTTTTATAAAGCAAACAAGTATATTCAATTAATATTATCTTGTAAACATGCCTTTGTTTGTCGAGCTATTGAGAATCAGAATATATGTTCTACTTTAAGAGGATCTAAATAAAATATTTGACTAAATTCTAATTTTATAATGCAAAATACCAAACCTAAAACAAAAAAATAAGCTACAAAATTTAAGTTTAGCTGCTACAAAAACTGTTACAAAATGCTTGAAGGTGTGCAACATCCCTGATATGTGTTACGCGTAAAATTTTGGATTTTTGGTTTCAGCTTTTTTGTTTTTCACCAAACTCATCCCTGCTAATTAAGATTAAATATCCCTAAAATGAAAAAATTCATAGCGGACATGAATGAGACCCATGTTAAAAAGTGTTTCTTGGAGGGTAGGAGGGTAAAATAGAATAATAGGGGGTAATACATTTTACTATTAAGGTGAGATATAGTGAGACTATTAGGGCTCAGACACATTCGGCGGTTTTCCGCCGCGACGGCTTTTTGCCACTGCCGCGTGTTTCGTTCACACTGGGCCAAATAAAAGCGGCAAATATTGGCCGTAATTATTTTGCATCATCTGTCAGTCGACACTTGGTCTTGTTTGAGGTCGGATGCCTTTTGTTAATAGTTATAATAAATATAGTTGTTAATAGTTATAAATAGAAACGTTTTTCACTTATTTGGTGCATCCTGTTAATCGATGGTTTTTTGGGATTTCACCCATTTCTCCTCAATTTAAGATATACGATGAATATTTTTAAAATAATGTTAAAAGACCATCCTTGTGCAAAATAAATAATAAAATAGGAAAGAAAATAAATATATAAATAAAAATAAATATATAAATAGGAAAGTATTGAAAATGAATAAAAGTTCACATATTTCCACAATTTTGTATCTGGTATATAGGGTGCTTCTGATAACTTTTTGTGCACTCTACCGATTTTGAGTAGTACTTTTTTTGGTGTTATAGAATGAGATTGTACTTAAATTTTTTTCTTTCATTAAAAACGAATTTTTTGTTATTGTGTCGCTCTTTTATACATAAATGTGCTTTTTTAAATTTCTTTATGAATAATCTAATAAAAGAATAGGAATATAAAAAAGTTTACAGCTGTTAAAAAGAAACAGGAACCTCTGGGGCTAAAATAACTCCCAAAAAGTGCTCGAGATTTCTAATATGACATTTTCAACACTTTGTATAACAAAATATGAGTGTACCAGAAAAAAACTTTTGGCATAGTTGTAATCAGGAGAAAAAATTACTTAATTAACACCCAATTTCATACCAGATACAGAAAATAAGGTAAAATTTGTGGATATGTTCATTGAATTCTCTTCAGCAGCCGCCGCCGCGGCATTGAATGTGTCCCCGCCCATTCAGTCCTGTGAGCCACTGGCAGAACGCGGCGAAAAACCGCGAGAAGTAGTGGCAGCGGGCGGCTGCTTTTCTGCCGCGGGCGAACGTTTCTGGCGGTTTTTCTGCCGCGAGTCGAGTATGAACCGGGCAGCGATATTCCACAATGACTAACTCCCCAGCGCTATCGCCGCCAAGGGTGCCAAACGAGTCGCTTTTCGAAATACGCCAAACCTTGCGGCTCTCGCGTCTCGCGATTTCTCTCGTTTAACGAGATTTGCTGTAATATTTTTTCGCCGCATCGCGTTTAAAGGAGTGCGAGTGTTGTGTCCAGTGATTTTAACCCTCTTTGAGAAACAGAGTACTTAATTTTCTCTTTGAATAAATTTCTAATATAATTATTGTTATCATTCCAAGTAAATATTGTTGCATAAATGTGTTTTAAGTTTAATTTACAAATTTTCGTGTAAGCAGCTACATTTTTTTTGTGCATTATCTTATATGTAAATGTAATCAATTTATTAACCGCCTATATAATGATACCTTCTTACTGACCATTCATAAATGGTTGGGTAAAAAAATCCTTTTGGGCCTGAAAGAATAGCTAGAATGAAAAAATTTAGAGTTGAAGAATAGTTCCCTCAATGAGACTTTGTAAAATAATTGTGGTAGTAGTAATTTTAAATATATTTGGTTAGAAATTCTAAACAGTAGTATTAATACAAAAAATTTTATTAATTCGAAATACATTCCCAAATGTGAATAAGCAATTCAATAGGGGTCTTTTTGAAAAATATATTGAATTGAGGAAAATTTAACCTGCAGTACTATAAATTGAATATTTATACAAGAAATTATGATATTTTCATTCGCAGTTAAACTTGTATAATTTAACCATGATGACTTTCCATATTTATGCTTATTAGGTATTTATGTACTATACTTCTTAATTAATCATTAGGTAATTAACTGTAAGAAGTTGAGATAGCCAATTAACTTTAAGTAACTAAAAAGTGGTAGGCTACATTATTACGTCAATACCCTATTTTTGTGTAGAATCACTAAAATTTTACTCTAAGGATATTAATTCACAGATAAATTTCTTTAAGTAGATGTATTGTCTTTTCAGAAATCTGCTCTCAAATCCTGCATTTCAATTTAGTTACATATTTTAGCTATAAATATACATGCCTTTTCTATACATTATTTTATTTTTGGGTATTTACGAATAATGAGGAAGTTGCATGATTTTTTTCTATTTTTTTAATCGATTCCTCTTGCAAAAATAAGCAACTACCCAAAATTTGAGGCTGATCGAGAAATTTTTTGATTGCCAAAAAAATTAACAAAAATCCCCTTTTTAAAAGCGCGCGAAAACGCCAAGAGTTTGGATGTGACGTCATCTTATATTAAACATTGTTGTAAAGCAATGGAGTTGATGGTATCATTGTTGACGTCATCTTATAGTTTAAACAATAAACGTTTTCAGTCACGTGTTTTTTCTCGACTTTTAAATTAAAATATTTAATTACGTGTACATTTTTTTGAAAAAATGACTAGATATTTCATTTTACCATACAAAAAACCATACGGAACACTTGTTTGTTTTTGAAAATCTGACACATGCAACTTCCTTATTATAAATGTTGCCCAAAATGTAATATATTATGAAGTTGCACATCTAAATTTGCTGGTTAAATCTAAAAACTCAATGCTAAATTTAGCTATAGTAAGTTGTGTATTCAGGAATGTCAATCGGAAAGGCTCCATTTCACATTTCCCATTTCAATCGAACTTTTACCTACTAATAAGTGTTTTTCATTACTTTTTCAGTTAATTGGAAAAGTTGATAGAGAGAAATCACAAATATATTACTCAAATAACTTCCTATGAAAACTTGAAAATTTAGAATTTTTAATGTTTTTTAGAATTTATGAAATAAAAAAAATAATATTACATTATCTTATTTTCCCTAATTTAAAGTACATACTTTGTAATGTATTGCATATATACCTACAATAAGTACATATTATAAGTATACCTTTTTTAATTACATAGACTCACAGCCCTAATAAAAAATAAATTTCAAATGAATATTTTACATGATGACAATAATCCTTGAGCTATATATATGTGTACAATTTATTAATTATTATTTAATGTTTTTATAATTTATTAAATAAAAAAATTAATATTAAATTATCTTCTTATTTTCCCTAATTTAAAGTTCATACTTTGTAATGTTTAATTCCATATGTACATATTATAAGTACCTTCTTTTTTTAATTACATAGACTCACAGCCCTAATCAAAAATAAATTTCAAATGAATATTTTACATGATGACAATATTCCTTGAGTACAATTTATTTAATTATATTATTTAATGTTTTTTGAATTTATTAAATAAAAAAAATTAATATTACATTATCTTCTTATTTTCCCTAATTTAAAGTACATACTTTGTAATGTTTAATTGCATATATACCAAAAATAAGTACATATTGTAAGTAATTTCTTTTTTTTAATAACATAGACTCACAGCCCTAATCAAAAATAAATTTCAAATGAATATTTTACATGATGACAATATTACCTTGAGCTATATATGCGTGTACAATTTATTTAATTATTCTTATTCCAAAGGATTTTGTTAAAAAGACAATGGATTTAATGGGAAAAGGTATCTAATGTTACTTAAAAGTAATACTATTAACATGCTGTGAAAAAAATACATGCAGAATAAATTATATATAGTAAAGCAGAAAAATTTATTAAGTTATTATTTTCTTGATGACAGTTTTCTTTAAAACTGTTTAAATCCATCACACGAATTCACGTTTAAAGACGAGCTAACAAGTACAAAACAGCGCACGTGACGTACTTGATGTGTGTGGAATGCGGGTTGCCGCATTGGGCGAGAGAGGGTTACCAAAAGCGACCGGGCGAGTAACTCGTTTGGCACCCTTGGCGGCGCTAGCGCTGGGGAGTTAAGGCGGCTTTAGACCACGCGATTCGCGACAGCGATTCTGCGAGATCCGGTTCGCGACAAAAAATTGACCCTCTTCCCTTAATTGAACAGCGCCATCTTTCGAGAGGTCGCTGAGTTACTGCGGCTGTCGAAATTCCCGAAAACCGCGGAATCGCTGTCGCAAACCGGGTGGTGTAAAGCCTCCATTAGTCATTGTGGAATATCGCGTACCGAGTTTAGTCAACGCCGGCTGCATAGTTTAGGAGGAGATGGAAGTTGTAGTTGTTTTGGCATACCGAGTGACATCACGAATCTGAAATCGCTGTTTTTCCCGCCTTTTCCAGAGCTCAAACTTTAAGCCGCAATAAAAAAATAAATAATGATCAGAATTAAAAAATATCTCGGTTTTAGGGTTTTCTCGTAAGGTAGGAACGATTTAAAAAATAAAAAAAAATATGAAACTTCCTTATTCTTTTTAATAAACCAGATAACTGCATTTTTTTACAATGCATTTTTTACATGCAAGTATGTCATGTAAAAATCATGTCATCATGTATGTAGAAATCAGTCATTTTATTTATTTTCTGAAACAAATTTTATTTGATTAAACAATTTCATTTGAACAAATAATTTTTATTGATGTTTCAAATTGCACAATGCAAGAATTAATATTTCTTACAATCACAACCTTTTTTAAAAATACGATGTTAGAAAAATATTAAGAATATTTAACACCGTTTCTTACATATTAAAAATATAGAACTAAGCATTTGTTTTTATAAATCAGACTGAAAAATTATTAATTTAGTTTATGTATAAATTCCAATAAATGCCAGTTTATGATGAATTTCAGTCAATGAAATCGTCGGAAAAACGTATTAACTTTTAAAACTTGTTTCTTTATAAAAGAAAAACTAATCAGGGTAGAACTATGATATTTTAAACAAACATAAGATTATTTTTTATAAAAAGATTTGGTTTTAAAAAATTCCGATTAGTTTTGGAATTATTGACATTCGAAGTTCTTGCCGTTCACTAGGGATACAAATTAATTTTATATGTCTGATTTCTTTCTTGGATAACTTCACTAGTCATAGTTTGGCGACGATTTTTAGGTATTGCGCTTTCCTACAGAGCGCACAGAAATATCCTGGCCTAGTTCTCGTAGAGAAGGCTCGATGAAAGTTTGAAATAAGAAATTTAACATAGGATGCTTCAAATTTTAAAAAAATTTGGGGGGTCTACTTGTGGACGCAGAGATATGAAACTTCGTATTAAGGGGTTATGGGGGGTTCTCTTTCAAAATAAATTATAATCTTTGATGTCGCCGTTAGGAAAAACGAAAGTTGGTGCTTCGTTTAATATGAAGATGACCCCCAAGAACTTGAAAAATTTTTTTGGTAAAAGAATACTTAAAATCATGAAAAATGATACGTTATTTGTCTTTGTATCATGAGCCGTTCCTAAGATACGGAGACTGAGTCGGTTTTTTGTTAGCAGTACTGTACATTAGGGTTATGATTCTGAGACTTTTTTAAAAATATTTAGAAGCCTGATGTTGCATTCGATGAACTTTTGCCCATATGTTAATTTTATAGCATTATTTTCTTTATATTGAGAAAAAACCTTGCGCGCCCAACCTCATTTCACTTCTAACATAGCAATCACTAGTGTGTCTCGGGGAAAAAACTTTTTTCCAAAAAACTTCGCTACCTAGGGACTTTCCCATTCCTTTTGGTCCCAAAAGATAGTGTGTGAAGTTTCAGCTCCATAAGTTAACTCTAGGGCAGGGATGGCGAACCTATGGCACGCGTGCCACTGGGTGGCACGCAACCGGTATTTCGGTGGCACGCGACATTCACTAAAAATGACAAAAAAAAAACTTTAGTACAAAACCAGATATTTCCTACTACCTGAAAACTCCCCAAAACCAGATTCCACTGGTGTATATAGAAATTTATTTCGGGAGGGGCCCAAAATTGTTTCCCAGCCCCTCCCATGTATATTAAATTTTTTTTCAGTATATTCTTAGGCAGAATTTGCAACTTAAAGAACTTAATATTAAAAAGTTATGATGTATTAAATTGCAATTACAAAAGGGGGGTCTGGGGGTCCTCCCCCAGAAAAGTTTTGGAAATTTGACTCTAAAAACCAGGTTTTTAACTAGTTTTCGTACCTCTGAATTTTGGATATAAATTTTCAGGAAAAATTTGATGAATTTAATGAAAAAGTTATAAATAATATAGTTTTAAGTACAGAAGGGGATATATGGGGTCATCCCCCAGAAAAATTTTGGAGATTAGATCCTAAAAACAGGATTTCAACTTGGTTTTGATACACTTTCCGAATTTCAGACATACATTCTCAGGTAGGATTTTGAACTTATTGTAAAAAAATTATGAATAATAAAATTCCAAGCACTCTAAAGGGGGGTTTGGGGGGTCCTCCCCCAGAAATTTTTTCAAAATTTGACCCTAAAAACAGGGTTTTAACTTGTTTTGGTACACCAAGTCAGAATTTCGGGGGGGGGGGCAGGGCCCCTTCGGCCCCCCCTTATATACGCCACTGCCAGATTCAGAACACTTTTTCGCTAGCTGAAATTCAAAACATTTTCGGAGGAGGACCCCGAACCCCCCACTAACCTCTTAGGTGCCGTTGGGCCGTTCAAATATTACGTAACAATATTTTCTTGGTCATTTTGGACTCCCTTCTCCCCTTTTGTCAGCAAGGTAAGCAAATCTCAACCACCCTTATAATAATTACGTAAGGAAACTGACATTAAGCCGTTAGAAAACAAAATCATGGATGCAAAAGGAGCCTGATTACTTTACGCAAAAGGGGGCATATAAGGGGGGGGCGAAGAGGCCCTGCCCCCCTCCGAAATTCGGACAAGGTATACCAAAACAAGTTAAAGCCCAGTTTCTTCGGGTAAAATTTTCAAATATTTTTTAGGGGAGTGCCCCCAAACCCCCCTTTTCCACTTCAATCTTTTTTTATAATACTCATGAAAATCAAAATCCTACCTAAAATGTTTGTTGAAAACCCTGTTTTTAGGGTCAAATTTCCAAAAATTATCTGAGGAGGACCCCCAGACCCCCTCTACTTGGAACTTCATTATTAAAATTTTTTCTTAGATTAAATTCTAGAAAATGCAAATTATACCAAAAATGTATTAAAAATCTGCATTAAACCTATTAAAGATGTATGGGAGGGACTGAGGAATAATTTTTGGCCCCTCCCAAAATAAATTTATATATACACCACAGACTTTACGGCCCACCACTCACCACTTGAGCACTTTAAGTTAGAAACTCCTGTTCTGAACTATCGACCCTCAAAGGAGGATTTCATTTTCCAAGGGTTTAAAGATAATTTATTAAAAAAATAACAAGTGGCACACTTGACACCTGAAAATCATAAACCGTAATATAAATGGCACACTGATCGAAAAAGGTTCGCCATCCCTGCTCTAGGGTGTGCCTATAGAGCCCCAAATTTGAAAAAAAAGCGAAAAAAAACTAGCAATTGGTGAATTCCAACGTAACGGATGTTACATTCATACGAAAATTCGATGTTTAAACAATTTTTAAGGGCATAAAAACGTCTCATAATAATGATTATATATTTTTTCCTAGTAAAACTAGTTCTGAATAAAAGATATAGATGTTTGAAAATTTATTTCCGGGGGTTTGAAGTGGGGGGGAAATTATTGTTTTTTGTAACGGATGTTACATCAAATGGAAGCCCTTTTACACTTTAGTGTCATCAGTTTAAAAAGTCTGTGAATCTATAAGGCATTTTAGTTTTAAAAAAATTTAAATAACATTACTAGACATGTACGCAATATATCACAGCATTGACTAAAAAATTCAGTCATTTTTTGTATTTTTAAAAAAATTCTAAACTTTCGTAACGGACGTTACATGGTGTAACAGACGTTACGTCGTACGAAATGCATACCATTTAGGCCTTGAATATTTAAGTCAAAGTTGAAGAGGAGGATCATAACTTCATAAGAACCACTCATGTACTCCAAGATTATCAATTGGGGTTATTACGATATCGGCCAACATCGTAAATACCGATAAATCTCGTACATTGTGTAGCACTTTAAATTACTAAAAAACAACGTTAAAAACATTCAAAATAACATTATTTTGAACAAATAATCCTGTTAAAATTAAATTTGATATAGTTTATGAATTAAACAATGCTGCAATATCGGCCAATATCGCAAATACCGATAAATATCATAAATTGTCCAGAGCTTTAAATTAGTAAAAAACAAGGTTAAAGACATACAAAGTAATATTATTTTGAATGAATAAACCTGTTAAAATTAAATTTGGTGTAGTTTATTAATTGAAAAACGCTGCGATATCGGCCAATATCGCAAATACCGATAAATATCATACACTGTCCAGAGCTTTGAATTAGAAAAAAAACAAGGTTAAAGACAAACAAAGTAATATTATTTTGAATGAATAAACCTGTTAAAATTAAATTTCATGCATTTTATTAATTAAACAATGTTGCGATAACGGCCAATATCGCAAATATAAAAAATATCATACATAGTCAAGAGCTTTAAATTTAGTAAAAAAAATGGGTTAAAAACATACAAAAATTATTTTGAATGATTAAACCTGTTAAAATCTACGATATTGGCCAATATCGCAAATACCGATAAATATTATGCATTGGGTAGCACTTTAAATTACTAAAAAATAAGGTTAAAAGCCCTCAAAATGAATTTATGAATGAATGAACGAACTTATTAAAATTAAAATAATTTATTAATTTACCAATGCTACGATATTAGCCAATACCTGTAAATATCGTGCAATGAGTGGCTTTTCAAATAAAAAAGAACAATTTTAAAAATAATCAAAATAATATTATTTTACCTACCCTTTTAAATTAAGTAAAATGTGTCTGAGAAGCAGTATTGGCCAGCCAAAACAAAAATTAAGCTATATTGACTGATATTTCTAAGTACATTTAATAACGGCCAACACTGATAATATTATATTAGTCATGCTGCTTGGAAATAAGGGTAATTAATGATGGGTAAAGTAATGATCATTACTTTCACAATAAAACTTTAAGTACCTAGAAATTAAGTTATAATGATAAATTAAATCTTAAGTGCATTGTTAAAAAATTCACTACGACAACCATTTTAAAATTGAAAGTGCATTATAATGAAGTTAAAATTGTAACTAAAATGAATTTAACGGTTTTTAATTTATTAGCATCCTAAATATCTGATCTTTTAATTTTTATTCGTGAAAAAAAGGCTAAAATAAAATTGCTGAGAAAAATCGTTATACACCTTGGATCTCAAGATGCCTTTACTGAAAGTTAGTATTTTAATTCTAATTTGCTGGAAAAGTTTTATTAATGTTTAATTTAATTAAATATTGTTTTTGCCATTAAAAGGGGTATTGCCCCCTCCCCATGATAGTTGACATGGTGCCCTAGATGCCTCTGTTTTGCAAATATAGATTGGAAATTCTTGGTTGACACATAGTAAGATAAAATATTAAATTCATGACATAATTAATTTTTAATTAAAATTTATTACTTTCAATTAATTATATATTTGATAAATTAAAATAAATTAATTTATTAATAGTATGTTCCTTAATAAGCTTTTATTATGCCAAGTTATATGTGTAACAGACGTTACATTGACATTGTAACGTCCGTTACGACAGGCACATGTAACGTCTGTTACACCTGTATTTACAGATTATATAATTTTTTTTCACAAATTTTGATGTTATTAGTTCTGTTACCTTAAAATTAAAGTAGAAAGTGGGAATAAAAGTTTAAAAAAAATTTTTTCACAATGTGAGACAAACTTTAGTAAAATTTGTAACAGACGTTACATGCTCAACCTGGTACGACAAATAGACCCCCAGCTAGGCAGTTTTTGATTAAATCACTTGTAAACACACATTTATTTTATATTTAGATATCTAACATCAATAATAAACTTCTGTGGAACAACTTTGATGGCATAATTTACAGATGTAATAAGGTAAAAAGTCGGTAATTTCAGCAGCAACAAAACTTTTACAATACATGCTTTTTGATGACTTCCTCTACAAAATAGAGCTAATATTTGTAAACACCAATGTTTGTTTCTAATTCTATAGACTTTAAGCTTTCCAATGATGTGTAACACTTGGGGTTTTGATAAAGTTTATTTTTTTCCACCCGGGTGACTAGTTAGCTGGAATTCACCAATTTTCAGAATTTAAAAAAATATATTTTGATATTTATATTGTTATAAAACTGGTAAAAAGTGTTCTTTAGAACATATTTAAATGAATTATATATATTTATGTGCATTAACTGTACCCTATAGCCCCTATAATTTAAGATTAATAAGTGCTAGGGACGTTGCACTCCCCAAAGCTTATAATGCACTACCGGTAGACGAAATGAATTAAATCCGAATTTCTGCGAAGGAACTCCCTCATATGATGACATTTGTTGTTAAATGATGTTTTAAATTATAAAGACCAGTGAAATAACAGTAATAAGGCCTTCCACTGAACTTTTAATGCAAAAAGTGCTTTTCTGCAAAAATGCTTGTTTCTTGCTGATCAAATCCAAAATTTTCTGAAAAAGAGGGTTATAGTACTTTTTAAGATCAAAAACCTTGAAATACCTTCTTAAACCTTATATATATCATTTTTATAAGTAGATTTTAACTGAAAACCATACAGATTGGAAACGACATAAATTTCTCCTATACCAGAAATAAAAATAAATTTTATCGTATGAAATTATGAAAATTACCTCTTTTTAACGTATTAGGGTGAAAGTTTAATTGAAATCTTCTTTCATCAAAATACGAACAAAAATTTACAAATATTAAACAATTTTCTTTACTTTAATAAAGTTGGATTTGATCAGCTAGAAACAAGCATTTTCGAAGAAAAGCATTTTTTACATTAAAACTTCAGTAGAAGGCCTAATTACTGTTGCTTTACTTGCCTTTATATTTTTAAACATCAATGTAACACCAAATGGCATCATTTGAGGGAGTTCTTTGGAAAAAAATTGGAATTTAATTACTTTCGACCACTGTAGTGTATTATAAGCTTTAATGAGCGCAAGGTCCCTTAGTAGTACCTTTTACTCTTAAATTATAGACACTATAGGTACAGTTAATAACCTTAAATAAATATAACCATCTAAAATGTCCTAAATAACACATTTGAACCAGTTTTATATCAATTTAAATATCAAAATATACTTTTTTAAAAATTCTGAAAATTGGTAATTTTTCCAATTTTTTCTTTATTTGGGGCTCTGTAGGCAAACCCCTAGAGTCAATTTAGGGGGCTGAAACTTCACACACTATCTTTTGGGACCAAAAGGAATAGGAAAAGCTCTTTTACAAATCTATTATTTATGTAACAATCAGCTTCAAAAAAGATTATATTAACTGCCTTTTAGTGCTTAAGCCATATAAAAATCTTATTAGGCGCGCAAGCTTTTTTCACAGTTTTCAAAAATAAAAGTTATTTTCGAGAGTTATGTACCAATACTCATCATTTGCCACCACAGGCTTTTAAATCTGAAAAAAATCATAACCCTACTGTACATTTACTAAACGTAGCTGTAAAAAGTGAACATACCTCTTGATGGAAATAATATCATTAACCCCAAATCTAGTATCAACTTACAGTAGGTTAACCTATCAGAATTAATGGATAAGATCATGTGCTAATAGCTTTTTTTTAATTTGTGAATAATGTCAAGGAAATTATTATCTTTGCAACTTTTGTTTTCTGTTGTTGTCTTCCAAGTTTATCTAATATGCTTCTTGTTTTATATTTTCTTTCAGGCCTTAGAACTCAATCCTAAAACTCCAATGGGTCATAAAGATATATTGAATGTTATTCGAGCCAAGGGCTTAAAAGATGTCAGGTTGGTGTTTTCAATTTTAATTAATGTAGCAAGTAAAAATTTCTGTTTTACTATTTTAAAATTAAAATAATTCCTGATTTTTCATGTGTCTTTTAATTTATATTCTAAAATTTAGCATGGGTATTTATCTATAATAGGGAATGGATGCCACTTAGGAGTTTTAAAAGTTTGCACTATTATTATATTAAAATTTAAAATGTTGATTCTGCATTTCGGCCATTTTCACATGGGCAAAGAAATAAATGCTGTTATAATAAATGTTAATTAAATTTGGTCAGAGTTGTTACGTTACATTTAAAACCCTTGTTTTAAGCACATATAAATAAATTTTATTGGAAATAAAGGCCACTGGCCTATGCACCAATACTACAAACATTCATAAGCTACAATACATATATATTATCCATAAATAAAATTATGATATTAAATACAAATTTTAATTATATTAAGACAAATTTTCTAATAATTGTTACACAACAAAGGAAGCTCATTAAAACAAAGGAAGCACATTAAAACAAAGCTAAAAGTAAATTTAAACTATACATAATTAAATATGAAGAATTATTATATATAAATGAATGGATACTATACCAATTACAAAAATTTTTTAACTTTAAATCATTTCATCATTTTAAATAGCTATATAATTTTTCAGACTATTTATTCATTTAAAATTGTAGATTTATAAAAAAAGTTAGTTGTGCCAGAATGACAGTGGCCTTAAAAATATTTAAAATTTTCATCAATTAGGATTTTTTTGCAACAAGTTTTCACAGCTCAAGAGAGAATATGTATGTAGATGTGATTGAAGTAACTTTTTTTTCAGTGGACCAGCCTCTTTAGCATGTTTAAATGCTATGTTGCATGTGCATTCAAGGGGTCCGGAAGCAATGTTTTATAGAGTGGACGGATGCACCAGTGTGTTTGGTCTAGCTGTAAGTATATTTTGTGATAAGCATACCTACGTTGGTGAAAAATATGAGAAAATCATTAGTTTTATGGGTAACTGCAAGGGATGATTTCTAATAAAAGAAGTGTCAGAAAGGTAATAAAAGTATATATTTTATGTAATTAAAATCCTAAATTTTTCTTGGAAATAGTAAAAAAAATAAGGATAACTCTGGTTAACATTCTTAAACACCATCATGATACTATTCTTCAATTAGAAAGTATAAAGGGTTTTTTTATTTTAACTTTTCGATATAGATATTCACTTAACCCTCTCGCCACCCTTGGGCCTCAATGAGGCTCCTATTTATGAGCTCAATTTTTGTATGATGTAAACACGCAAATTTATTTTCTTTTCATCAGTGAATTCACTGATTCATGTAGATCACATATGAGACTTCTACATGGTTTCTGAATTCGTTCCTAAATGGCAGCAAGATGATTTATAGCTCAATGTTTACATTTTAAGCTGTGATGCTTGTGAAGAGAAAATACTAGCTAGATATTAGCTTCTGTAGAACATTTTTTATAGGTTGGTAGATATTTTCTTATATCGTAACCTTCTAATATTATGACCAGGTCTTTTAATAAGTTCTAAACCAAGTATTTTCTGTTAAAATAAAAAAATATGGCCTCATATGGCTCTTATGAGGCTCATAAAAATACCTAGGAAGGAGTGCACACAAGTAAAAAAAATTTTTACAGACAAATTATAGGGGCATTTTGGATGTATTGAGAAGAATAAAAAGTGTTTTCACTTTTTTGATGTTCTGGTGCCGAAAGGGTTAAGAAAATCATCTGTGAAAATCATTGTTAGGCTGATTTTGTCTCGTTAATTAGGATGACTTTGGAATTTTCTTGTGCAAAAAATATAATAACATTTAAAGAACAATTTAAAAATATTTTATTGACAAACTTTACATTTAATAATATCAAAATCCTTAGATGTATAATAAAGTGACAAAACTTACCCAAAGACTCCTTTACAGAGTAACATCCCTGATGGTGGTGTTAGAATGGAAGTTGATGAAGATGAAAGTGGTCAAGACTTTGATCCCGGAGATTCAGATCCAGATTCTGGTGCATCTTTGCCACCTTGTGAAAGAAAAAAAGATAGAGGTAGGTCTTACAACACCAATTCTTCTCCTTTATTTGTTTCTCTATAACAGTATTTTTAAGAGGGCTTAGTTTTCATTAATGCATTTATTTTACTTGAAATGGAATGGTAATAGTTTGGATATTAGATGGTATATTATGTTTATCTTTGAGTAAATATTTGATGTTTTGATTTGAAAGTTCTAAATGACATTTTAAGTTTATCAAGATTTAACCATTTTTTTGCAGTGTTGTATGTGCGTTTACCTCCAGGCCACAAAAACAGTTTATCAATGAATAATTCTCTGTACAATCAGCCTGAGGAAACAGTTCTCCACAAAAATGATCAACTGACAGTGAAACCGCTAACATACAAAAACGAATATTATACTAGAGTAAGGAGATTAAATGGTGAGAACATGGAAGATGTTAAAAAAGAAAAATGTAATCAAGCATCTGCTGCAAATCTACCTGTAACTTCACCTGCCAAAGTATGATTACATTTTATATCTAAAATAGTATTCTCAAAAGTTCCTTCTTTTAGGATTTTTGTTATTACAATACAAGGGGTTTTTAAAACTGAAGAAGCAATCCTTAAAGTGTTGTAGATTAATTTCCAATTTTTAAAGACGGAAAGTTTTCCCATAGAAAATCTTCATAGTTGTATTTATTATTTAAGTATTAAGTTTGATTTTATTAGTCTGCAATTTATACTTAAGATTCAGTGAAAGCTATCAGTCTTGTTTTAACCACAAAACTTTCTCAAATTTTTTCAGGTTTTACTGTATTTTCTTATGTATCCCCATCTCATTATTTGAAGTTTTTTAATATTTTCCCTCATATTACTGTAGTCTATGTGTAATGTTGTGCTAGCAAACAATGCTTTTATAGAGTCTAAAATGCTTGAAGCCCTTGACTGAAAATTCAAAACACTTATCTTCTCAGGTGTCCCAAAGTCATAGTCAAAGAGCAATTAAGCATGCTTTGCGACAACAGCAAAAGAGGCGAAGGAGGAACACTGCTATTGCAGCCAGTGGCAATGCTCCTCCACCTATCCCCCGTATTATAATGAAATCATTGCCACCTGCACCTGCTGGGGCTGGTAAGTGAGGAAATTCTTTACTTGCAGTAAGATTACATTTCACTTATGCAGTTTAAGTTCACAAATAAATGAGAAGCAAACAGTCAAACCGTGTTTTCTCCAAAAAAAATTATAAAAAAGGAGTTACTGCTATTTCCTTGATCTCCACATTAAATTGCACTAAATAACTTCTTAGAAAATTGATGTTTCAATCAAAAAGTTTTTCCTCTAAATCTAATGCCTGTTGTCAGTCAAACAGTAATTCCTCCAGTCATCCAATCACAGCTGCTCTTACTCGTCACATGACCCACTTATTGGAGGTTAAATTGACCCACTCATTGGTCAGCGTGAAGTTGGTGATGTAAAAATATTGGGGACTGTTTGGGAGCTTTTGGATATGCAGGGTTGCCAACCATTCCGGATTTTGTGGAATCATTCCGCATTTCGGCTCCGAATTCCGAAATTACAGATAAAGCTGGAAAAACTACCGAAACTAAGCTAATTATATTTTAAAGACAATGTGTTAAATTTTTCTTCTCAATTCTCTGTTTTTAGCTTCAATCCTTTATACATATTTTTTTTACTTAGAATTGCGAATAAAAACGATAACGTTTGTCCCTAGTAACTGATGAGATGGGCAATAAGAAGGGGGAATCAATCGGAATTCGGATTATTCTAATTGCATGGATGATTGATTCATGGGAGAAAAAAGGCCTTCTTTTCTCAAATATTTGCATTTTCAGGACTTTCCTAAACTTTTCAAAAGATTGGGTCACTTTTCTACGTGCAGAAGACGTGGCGTCGGTTGACAAGCCACGCGTCACGCCGGATTTTTTTTGCGGGTGGGGGCAATTATGGATAAGTTTTGTCTCAGGTTGGCAACCCTGGATATGAAATCATTTAATGTTTATTTTAAGAATTTACAGTTTATATCAGAATTAAAAAGAATAGTTTTAGAGAAAAGTAGAGGAAGTGTCAAAGTCAAAGCTTCTTAAAAGGATTAGTTTTACAACCTCTTCCTCTTAGTCATGACTTGAATAGAAAAAAGATGTATAGATAAGCTTTTGAAATAAATGTATGGCAAAGAGTTGCAAAATCAACAAGAGTTCATTTGGTATAAAAAAATTATTACAAATAATTTAACTTCAGACAATGAGGAAATGCAGGAAGTATGTGGTTGCTTAGATGAAGGTATTGGATTAAAATTTAAAGTTCTCTACAATTTTCAGATATATTTTTTCATGTCCTTGTTAACTTCATTTTATAATTAGTATGGTAATATTGCTCTTATTCAATTTCAAAATGATATTAAACAACATTTTTAGTAAAATGTTACCTTATTTTCATTCAAAAAGTGTTTTATCCATGTTGGAAACATTCAATGTTTTTAGGTAAATTAGACTACAGATCTTCCCAGTTACTAGTAATATAACTAAACAAATGATAATGAGGTTTAAAAATTAGTTATTTTTTAAATTATTAGTTTTTTGTGTTTCCTGAAAATTTATATCCAAAGAAGAAAGCATGGTTTGACTATTTGCTCCTCAAATAATAAACAATTGTATATTATTATAAGTAAGTATAAATAATAATTAGAATGGTACCCTAAACTGGTTAAAGAACACCATTCTATTATAAAAATCTGTAAAACTTATTCAAAAAGGACTATGTAGTTATTTCCATGTTTGTTAATATTTTTTACAGGCTGTGTTCCAGAAGAAAGGTGGCGGTGTTCATTAGAAAAAACATCGCTTAGGGAAAGTACGAGACATAAACCTCAAACAATGAGAGAACTATTAGCATCGATTCCTGGTCTTAGTTTTAAGGTAAAAATGATCCTTTTTTACCTTCTAAATTGTTACAAGTAGGTTTCATCTTTTTGGGGATTAGCATCCTTATCAAGTTAACCGTTTCCGGATATTACTTGATTTTTAAAACTCTGCATGATCCAAATGGATATCCATAGTAGCTCGCTAGTTTATTTAGGTTTTACTTCTGAGTGATTTTAAAATGGAAACTAAATAGTCTATTCCCTTTAACATAACAGCAAATAATATATAAATGATTTTGTTTGTTAAAAAAATTAAACCAAGATATGTGGTTAGCTTAGAATTGTCATACCAATTTTTGTGTGTTTTTATAATGTTTTGTGTTTGTACCAGTTTGCTGAAAGGTAGGCTAATCTAGAAAATAGAGAATATTCAAATTTTTTGGAAACCCAAGCAAAAAAAACTAGAAATTACTTTTTTTTCCACCTTTTGTAAACAGTGTGTGTCTTTCCTATTTATAAAGTAGACTATACAGTAGGGCGGAGCGAAAAAACGATATTTTTTATTTTGATTATGGCCTAGTGCGGAAAAGTTGTGTAATGGTGAGTTAACCAAGTGTGCAAAATTTCGGGGAAAACAAAAAATATCTTCCGTCTTTAAAATGGCCTTGAAGTTTCAAAAAAGTGGTGATTTTTTTACAAAACAACTAAAAACCCAAAGATAAAACTCTCAAATATTGTTCATAATTTTTTTATGAAGAACTAATATAGTTATAGACATAATCTTTCAGGTTCCATTCTTCTATCACTCTTTTTTCGTTAGATATAATTTCTTAATGTTCAAAGAAATCTTGTAAAGTTGTTTTCCTTGCATTTTTAAAAAGCTAATAACTCTAGAACTATACAACTTAAAAACCTGAAATTAGTCCCATTCAGTTCGTTAATTTTTTGTCTTTGATTTGATGTGCATCATGACCATCATTTTCTAAAAAATATTTTTCAAAATTTAAAAAAAGTGAAAAAATTTAATAAAAAAATTTTTTTTTTAGAAAATTCTTTTGAAAAAATTTAAAATCCTTTTGACTCATAAATGAAGAGTACTACCAAATTTCAAGTTGAAAATAAAATTTAATCATGTATAAAAAAATTCGAAATTTAGGCAAGTCCCTAAACAATACCCAAAATTATACAGCAAGAGCAATTCACTCATGGAAAATTCATAAACTCGCTTGAGGGTGTTCATATGACTTAAAACATGCAAAAAATGTCACAAAATGTTCTGAAAATACGACAATTAACAAATTCGGTACAAAACCTCACAGAGCTTATTTTTAACCCTAAGTTAATTCAATTTGCATGCTTTACTCATGAAAATTCCTAAGAATTATGTTTATATCTAATGAGGAAGTTGCATGGTTTTTTTTTATTTTTTTAATCGATTCCTCTTGCAAAAATAAGCAACTACCCAAAATTTGAGGCCGATCGAGAAATTTTTTGATTGTCAAAAAAATTAACAAAAATCCCCTTTTTAAAAGCGCGCGAAAACGCCAAGAGTTTGGATGTGACGTCATCTTATACTAAACATTGTTGTAAAGCAATGGAGTTGATGGCATTATTGTTGACGTCATCTTATAGTTTAAACAAAAAACGTTTTCAGTCACGTGTTTTTTTCTTGACTTTTAAATTAAAATATTTAATTACCTGTACATTTTTTTGAAAAACTGACTAGATATTTCATTTTACCATACAAAAACCATACGGAACACTTGTTTGTTTTTGAAAATCTGACACATGCAACTTCCTTATTGTTTTTACTTTTAACAAATCAAATCAAAGTAAATTAAAAATTTTAGAAAATAAAAAATTGGATATAAGCACATTTCTTAGGAATATTGAGTTAAAATTCATGCAAATTGAATTAACTTCTTAAAGTTGAAAATTAGCTCTGTAAGGTTTTGTACCGAATTTGTTAATTGTCGTATTTTCAGAACATTTTGTGACATTTTTTTGCATGTTTTAAGTCATATGAACACCCTCAAGCGAGTTTATGAATTTTCCATGAGTGAATTGCTCTTGCTGTATAATTTTGGGTACTGTTTAGGAACTTGCCTAAATTTCGAATTTTTTAATTTTTTTATACATGATTAAATTTTATTTCCAACTTAAAATTTGGTAGTACTGTTCATTTATGAGTCAAAAGGATTTTAAATTTTTTTCAAAAGAATTTTCTAAAAGAAAATTTTTTTTATTAAATTTTTTCACTTTTTTTAAATTTTGAAAAATATTTTTTAGAAAATGATGGTCATGATGCACATCAAATCAAAGACAAAAAATTAACGAACTGAATGGGACTAATTTCAGGTTTTTAAGTTGTATAGTTCTAGAGTTATTAGCTTTTTAAAAATGCAAGGAAAACAACTTTACAAGATTTCTTTGAACATTAAGAAATTATATCTAACGAAAAAAGAGTGATAGAAGAATGGAACCTGAAAGATTATGTCTATAACTATATTAGTTCTTCATAAAAAAATTATGAACAATATTTGAGAGTTTTATCTTTGGGTTTTTAGTTGTTTTGTAAAAAAATCACCACTTTTTTGAAACTTCAAGGCCATTTTAAAGACGGAAGATATTTTTTGTTTTCCCCGAAATTTTGCACACGTGGTTAACTCACCATTACACAACTTTTCCGCACTAGGCCATAATCAAAATAAAAAATATAGTTTTTTCGCTCCGCCCTACTATACAGGGTGTTTCAAAAAACCTGTAACGATAGGCTATTTCCTAAAATATTTCCCCTAGACCCATACTTCCAATGGCGAATTTTCTTCAAATGAGGTGAAAAATTATATGAGACCAGTTTCAACTCCATGGGGGTCTATTTTAGAAGATGCAGAAAATAACTTTTTATACGGCCCCTGTAGACTGAAACTTCCATTGGAAAAAATTTTCTTCATTTACTTCTCAATGAGATAGAAAAAATTCTGTCTCGATATCTTCAAAATTCACTGAGATATGCGGGTTTATATTTTTAAGGGACCGTCCTCAAGTTAAAAAGCGCGTCATTCTATTAAACAATAAAGCAGTGTTGGGCTAAATCGGAACTTATAGGTATTGATTCCTGAGTATCAAGTGTTTCTGGGAGTCACACACTCGTGCTACGATTATTTTTTTACGTAGCTAATAGGTATGAAGGAGTACCGGATTTCGGGGCTCCAAGAAATGTTTTTTATAATCTTTTCGATAACTCAAGGTAATTTATAAATAAGTATTGATTTAGGTATAAGTATTGATTGGTAGGAGGGTTACTTTCAAACCAATGACGTCACAAATCTGAACGCAAAATGAGAGCTGATGGGCCCCCTCTGGGCATCGCTGATATGAGTAGCAATGACAGGTATCTGGATTAGCGTAGTTGAGCGAGCTCAACACCATGGCTGATTGGAGGAGTTTTTCATGTAGTCCTTGTCACCTCAAAAAATCAAAGTTTTACGGTAGTTTGGTTTCTAAAATGTTCATCTGTAGTTTGTGGATGGCCCCTATTTTGCAGTAAAAGTATGTCACTCATAGGTATGATAAAGTGGTGTAAGTCACGAATTTTAGCTTTTAATATCTTGGTGAATTTTGAAGATATCGAGATGAAATTTTTTGTATCTGATTAAGAAATGAATGGAGAAAATTTTTCTCATTGGGGGTTTCAATCTACGGGGGCCGTATAAAAATTTAATTTCTGCATCTTCTAAAATAGACCCCCCATGGAGTTGAAACTGGTGTCATATAATTCTTCACCTCATTTGAAGAAAATCTTCCATTGGAAGTATGGGTCTAGGGGAAATATTTTAGGAAATAGCCTATCGTTACAGGTTTTTTGAAACACCCTGTATATTAGGGTGGGTCATTTTTCTATGGCGAAAAAAAAATTTTACAAATTCTATCGGGCACAGCAAGAAAAGGGTGCCAAATGGTCTCAAACTAACATATGTAAAATATTATTCCATTATAATAACTCTTTTTGCCTCCGGATTGGCCTCAAATGGAACAAAAATATGTAATTTTTCATATTTTTTTCAAATTTTATAAATTAAATTTTTTTGTCGATAACTCTTTAAAGTTCACAAATAAGGGTATTTAAAAGCAATTTTAATCACATTAGCCACCTTCATGCATTATTAATACAAAAACAACTGCCAAAGTGGCAATATAATATGCTATCATATTAACAAGATCCGTAGAATATGAATATCTTTTTTGCCAACAAACTGTGGATGGTCAGTGGTACAAATTTTAAATATTGGTAATTCATATACATTCTCCCTCAAGTTTGGTCAGTATAAAACGGTATTTTTAATTTTTCAAAATAAAAACAGTTGTATTTTTCATAAATATGCCGCACTTTCGAAATTCAGCGGACAGTTATTTCACTGGCTCGTCTTGGGATCCAAATATGATCGCACAAATATGTTGAAACAACTGTCGAATGGATAGTTCAATCATGGCAATATCAGTTCTGATTCGCTCAGTCATGATTTACCTAATTTTTTGCTATAGCAATAGACTGAAACCCAGGCCCATGGAATTATACTTCTTTGAGGATTTACTCAAAATAGCATCTTAGCATTCCTTTATGCGTTCATTAAAGTTAAAATATCGCAAATTTAACTGTTAAGGATAATTACAAGTTTGTTTTGAAAAGTAATGTAACTTATTTGAAAACTTGGGGGATAATACTGAGCTTTAAGCTGAAAACTGGGATCTTCCGCTCTTCTTAAGAAAATATTTCAAAATTTGACTCTTAAAATGTGGTTTCAATTTATTTTTGGACATTAGGGAATCATGGGGACACTTGGGAGGGACTATTCCTAATATGCCAAGAAATTTCAAGGAAATCCCAACTTTTAAACTATTATCCAAATGTTTTCCTTGGGGTTGAAACCTATAACCCAAAAAAGGTACCCACCTTCTGACATATCCATTTTTATTAAACAATTTAATGTTTTTACCATCCTACTCAACCGACAATAAAGGTTTCGCACACTTTAATGATTCCAGCAAGAAATTTTTGATTGCCAGTTCAACCATTGAGATATTTTAAAATATGTTTTATTACAACTCAAGTATTTCAACTCTGGTTTCATTTATTATTATTTTATAGTCTTCAATGATGATTTTTATACCATTGTGCACATTTATATTCATGACGGATTTGTAGAATCGTGGTAAAAGCTTGATTTTCGTTAGTCCATTTTTACATGTAATTACTATATTTATCGAAACTTTGAGGCCAATCCGGAGGCAGAAAAAGTTATTATAATCGAATAATATTTTACACACGTTAGTTTGAGACCATTTGGCACCCTTTCGTCGCTGTGCCCCTGGGAAAATGTGAAAAAAATATTTTTGACCCACCCTACTGTATATACCATATTATGGAGTTTCTATGAATGTTTGAAGGGGAAGTGAGACTGATTACATCTTTTTTTCATTGCAGCCAAGGAAACGATCAAACAGGAAGCTTAGCACAGGTATGCAATGTTTATATAAGTATATTTAAGTTTTGGTACAATGGAAATACTTGACACTAAAAAGTTGCCATGTTTGTTGCCTAAGTTGACAACTTAAGGAATTTAGTGGTTATTGTTCTGTATGCTATGTCATCCTACTATCATGGTTACTATACTTTAGCATATTATAGCGGAAACCCTAAAAAGTGCTCTTTAAACAGAAAGTGTTGATAAAAAATACATTTTCTTGAGAGTAAATGATTTTCAATGCTTAATTTCAGCTGCTCAAATTGCTCAAACCAAAAAGGGGTGCATTAATATAGAGACCCCAGATTCTATCCTTGTTAATATAAATTTACGGGTAAGTTTCCTTTTACTTAATTTGCTATCTGGTCTCACGGGTATAAGATTTAATTGATAAATGTCAAAAAAATCTTTCCAGGCATTACTGAATAAACACACCTTTGCATCTCTGCCTGCAGTCTATCAATATCGACTTGTACAGTTACTACCTCAAGCAGATAGGATGATAAGTTCAGATTACTCTGTGCGTCTCACTGGGACTGCATTAAGCAACGAGTTCTTCGCTCGCGCATGTCAGGAGTGGAAGAAAAGACTGCAGGAGGGAGAGTTCACTCCTGAAAACCAGATGAAGTTAAAGGGAGAAGCTGAACGAGATCACAGCAAGTTAGACCCTTGGAAGGTACTTCACTTGATTGATGTTAACCAAATTCAAAAAAATTTTCATGTTTTTACATTTAATTAATTTGTTTTACTATTTTTTATAGATTCATAATTTTGAACCAGTCTGGGGGCACACGTAAGTATTGACTTATTTTTCAATCGAAATTTTATTTAATTAGTATTATAATTTTCTTAAGTTGCGTAGCTTGGATAAGGCCATTTTCAAGCCTTTATATTAAGCTTAATACAGTGAAATCCTGTTACAACATATACCGATACAACGAAAAATCCCGTTATTACGAAATTTCAGAAAGTCCCCAACCTTTTTATTTGAATTAGCGATAGTACAGTTACAACGAAGAAATTTTGCGGGAGTTCGTTATAACGGGATTTTACTGTATTATTCTACAATTTTTAATTTACCAATACAGTCGAGTCCGCTTAATGTGATCGCAATTGTCCGAGACTAAACTGATAACATTATCCGATTTATAACAATAAGCGATCTCATCAAAAAACAGCAAACAGTGTAACTAGATAGTTTGCTTTAAAATCAAAATTATGTAATCGTAATAAATGTATTCAAAACTCTATTTTTACACTAGGTAAAATTTTGAGGGGATAATATATAAGTAGTTCAGTTAATAAAATTTAAATAATCGCTTGCTTTGTATTTTTAAAGAAACATCTCTCTTTTTTCCGCCCCATTATATCCTTCCACTCGAATAAACCACTTATTTATTACATAATCTGAATTCCAGTAAACAAGGGAAAATCAAATTATCTTATCAGAAACATCTGCAAAGTGGGGATCTTGGTGTTTCTTTAACTAATCACTAGAATGGATTCGGACCCTCCTCCTATAACCGCTTTCTTTCAATATAACATGCGGAATGATTTATTTTTCTTACTCATACTGAGTTTCAGAAAAAAGAAGCGCCAGATGTTCTGATGGAGCAGATATTTACTTGCAAAAATTGACCTTTAACATGAAACTAGAACTCAAAAGCTGTCGTTTTAAAGGGGATGTGGACAAATTTTGATATTATTAAGCGGAGTGATGATTCATAGTTGATCACATTAAACGATGTATTTTACATTTAATAAAATAGGAACGATCGGGACCTGTCGATTTCGATAACATTAACACTAGAACCGCCGGCAAGTACCGCATACCTAGAACCGCCGAATGCAGTCATTTTATCTTTTGAGCTCGAAATTGCTTCTAATAATCTAAGAAAGGATAAATAACATGAATTCTATTAAAAACAAACACATTTTTTTAAATTTTACATCTTACATTTCGTTGTAAATAATAAGAAATAGGTTATTTATTATAGTACAATGTTCTAGCTAAAATTAAAAAATATGAACAAAATATTTCTTGAATAATGATATATTTCTTTAATAAAACCATTTCTCACAACACTAAAAACTAATTAATGAAGTCATAACTCCGTTTTAGCGCGTTTCAATAAATCAACTGTCTGCATTACTATGTAAAGCAGTATTTTGGCTGAATAATTGCATAAACACACTTTTTCCACATAAAAAGTAAGAACAGTTCAGTATAATGAACTAAGTTTCTTTTCTGATAAAATAATAAATATTTCATAGAAAATTATAAAAAAGGGCTTGGGAAATCAAAAACTTCTAGCAAGTGTATATGCTTGAATTTCTGGGATTTATTATGATATATATTGACCATTTACGGCCGTATTCACCGGTAACCTGACCGGCGGTCAGGTCAGGAAACCATGGTTACAGCCTCTGATTGGTGGAAAAATAATTCAATAGTTTCCTTCCACCAATCAGAGGCTGTAACCATGGTTTCCTGACCTGACCGCCGGTCAGGTTACCGGTGAATAGCTGTCAAGACCGGCCGTTAGAGCTGTCAAAACCATAAAATATAACAAATATGTTTGAAGATATTTCTTAGAAAGCATTAACTGTAAGAATTTAAGTGGTAATACAAGAAATAAACGGGCTTAACATCCACCAGTCAAAATGTCTGTTTTGGCGGTTCTAGGTAGACCAATAATTATCTCCAAAACGGCTTATCAAAAATTATTGAAATTTGGATGACGTGTATAGAAGCATAAATTAGGAAAAGTCAATATTTAGAATCAAAAACGCAAAACAGTCAAAATGACTGCTCCGGCGGTTCTAGTGTTAACCGTGATCACATATTTTCAAGTTCTTGTAATGCAGTTTTTGCATGATTTCAGAATTAGTTCTTTCTGTATTTTGTTGGTTTTTAATAATTTCAAATGTGTAGATTTTTATCTTTGAAGAATATAATTGTAATGTGATCGGGATTATTTATAGCTCTCTGTCAGACTTCTCTGAACCTGGCAAGTCTTCCCCCTTCTTAATGAATTCTCAACTGAAACCTCCCCAAACTAAGCATGTGCCAACCATCAAAATAAAGCCTGTCGTTAGAAAGAGTAGATTAGCTTGTATAACAAGAAACAGGCGTGTTCCCAGCCAAGATGTAAGTGAATTTTTTTCGCATTGTTGATGTATAGTAAATATTTTACAAAGTTTTCTAAGGTAACTAGTTTTAACCATATTTTCTAAATCTATATTGTTAGTTAACTTAATCTTTCCTTCAATAGCCCTCAAATAAAACCTAAAATTACACTTCTTGACAGAATAAAAATAATTATAAGGATGCTTGTTAAAATTATAGTGGTATATTTCAAGTTTAAAGAAGGAAAATAAATATGAAAGAGTACTTTTTATTAAATGTTTAGGATGTGTTTGAATCTTTAATTAGAAAATTTACTTCTTATTCAAATATTTTGCTCCCTTAATATTTATTTCAAATTGCTTCTCTTTTAGTCTCCTCATTCTGATGAAAATAATCCTGTGGACTCTCCTCTTTATAATGAAGCATTGGATGTTGATACCTTGGCCATGGGAGAAAATTCTGAAAATATTTTTGAGCCGCCTGCAAAGAAATTAAAGTTATCAGAAACCGCTTCCTCTAATTCATCAGAATCCCAGGGTATGTCAATTTCTAGATTCCGCTTGCTTTTAACGTATTCTTTCTCTTGTATGACAAATGTTTTACTTTATTTCTCTTGCAACCCTAATTTAAGTTATTTTTTTATATATGTACAGAAGTATTTTCTTTGTACTCAAATTTTCTTCACCTGATATAGGCTTTTTAAAGTGTAATTGAATCAAATAATAGTGAAATGACTACTAATATCTTTGTTTTTAAATCTTCTGTTACATTTGATGTTTTATTGAAACTGATTCTCTACATAGAATCTTCTGAAGAGTCTCTTCAAACTGTTCAGCAATCTCCCTGTCCTTCGCCTTCTCCTTCATCAGTTATGTCTATGCCTTCACCCCCTCAGTCTGTTGAAGAAGCAGATTCTTCTAAAGAGGTAAAGTGCTTTATTAAAGTACTGTTAAACCTCTTTTTGCAGCTCTCTATCTTCTGAACATCTTTGTAACCATTCCTATTTTTGAGCTTGTAAAGTTAGTTGTATTGTCCATGTGTAAATATTTTTTTATTTAAATATCAAGGTTCAAAAAGAAACTTGCAGTAAAATTAATCTAATTAACATTTGGGGTGATACTCAGTCATTCAGGATGGTTCTGTTTTAAAATGTTCTGAAAGCTTTTAACTGCACATTGCTTTTCAGCTTCCTGGACTTTTCTTTAATTTGTTTCAAAATTACTTTCAGACTGGTGTGGTTTCATCTGACATCCCGATTTCACTTTCCATCACTGTAGTTCAAACAACTGTAAGTGGGCTGAGTTATTTCATTTTATTTTGCTAATTTTCTTTTGCTTAATTTACCCACAACTAAGAGAAAATAATCAGTTTTTCATTCAATTATAATTAAAAGTGGATTCCAATTTCCTTAGCTTTGTTCTTGGTACTTGTGTCACCTTAGCTTTAACCTCTTTAGGCCCCAAGCCAAAGTCTCGTCCCTCCCATTACGATTCGCTCAATCCCGGTTATTCGCTCTGGCAGTGGAAAAAAGTGTTCTGGGCGTAATGACGGAGGTGCCAACCTGGAACGCTCCTACCAAATCTGCAAAGCTGCACTAGAGTCCAACAGCAAGAAAGATGCCACACCCACCTCCGAAGCAGCTACCCAGCCCGTCACCAGCGATGCAATGTCCATGGTCACTTCCTCCGTCACCACATCCGAAGCCCCTACTCCGATGGACGTGGAAGAAGACCCTGTCCCCGAAGAAGAACCAGCCATGTCCGTCGACTGCTCCAACCCGGAGTCGGACGTTGCCGCTCAGGAGGTACCATCCTCTACCAATCAGCTGCTGCTAACCACATGCCTCCCCACTACCATTCCTTCCTTCTCCCTTAACTCTGTCTCCTCCACCATTAACTCGCTCGAGACCTCTAACACTTGCACTAATGCCGAGGTGTCCTCGCTCGACTCGGAATCCGTCGGAGAGACGTACGAGGAGGTGGTGGTCGAGACGCAGTTCAACCTGAACCTGCCGGTCCGCATGGCAGCAGACTCCACCAGCGTCGAGCCGGACGCGTCCCCGGCAGTCCCCTCGTCGACTGTGTCGCCCCCGCAGTCCCCTGACGAGCTGAAGGACCAGTCGACTGACGACGGCATCGCCGAGGACCCTGAGTCGAGTTGCTCCATGAGCATGGCCATGCCAGAGTACTCGCCCTCGGCCAAGGAGGACTCGTCCGAGGAGAGCAACAATGAGATTGCCGCGGCCCCCTCGGAGCAGGTGGTCTCTCAGGATTCTGTGTTGTCTAACAATGAGAATGCTGAAACTAACATCGTCTCAAGCTCGTTGCAAAACGACTTGAGCTGTTTGCCTTCTGAATGCCTTGATTCTGACTCGTCAAGCTTGCAACCACATTATAATGTAAGTTCCTGCCTTTTCTTTGGAGTGTTTGTTTGCCTTTATTAATTTTAGTTTAAAATTTCTAATTTGTAGTTACTAAATGCTGATTGATTTTTAGAGGGAAGGTTTCTTCCGAATTCTCTCTCTTTCTGGAACTTATACCTTTCACATCTGCATCCTTTCATGTAAAGATACATTAAGGATTGGGCTGATTCATATTCAATTACATTGTACTAGTGTAGCTGAATAGAAAATTTACTCATTCACATCCTTTCTCTTGCTACTCTGCTGAAATTCCAGAATATTCAATATTTGACTTGCAAATGAAGCACCAACTACTTCTGAATTCAAATCAAAATTATCAAACTGGCTTGCTATTGTGCTGATGTATATTTAAGCAACCATTTACAATTTTTTTCCTTAGAGAATATCTAATCAGTTTCTTAAACTTCAGGGGATTCGTTTTATACTCATAACTTAAAGGGTTTAAATGATTTTACATTTTACCATTGTCGTTATTTTTCATTCATATGCTAAATAACCAGTCTTTCTTATTTAAGTAATGTTTTCCAAATATTTTTTAGTGGGTAAATACTTCATATGATTAGGGTTAAATCAATATTATAATAAAGTTCAACCAAAGAAAAAGCTTCTTTTTTAGGTATTTCTTTTTCCAGCTTTTAAGAAAGAAGTATTTATTTATCGTTTATACTAAAAAGTTTTCCAGATCCATTTTGGTTTCCTAATTTTCAAATAATGACAAAATGTTGTTTTTGGTAGTATTTCTTTGACTTTCAAAATTAGCTTTTTTACAGATGAGTAATTAAAAGGTACTGAAAAATATACTTATTTAGGTACAAAATCAAAACTTGTTTTCATCACTTGTTTGCATGTTCCTGGTTGAGGATAGCTGAAAATAATAACTTCTGATTTCAACTTCAAATTTCAGCTCTTAATATTTTCTTTTTGATGAGTTTAGTAGGAAAAGATTCGTCATTTCTCCTGGGAAAATAGTATTAATTATGGCTTATTTTCACGCCAATTGCCTTCATATCTTTTGATCTGGGGCATATTATATGGAGAAACTGTAGGTAACTTTTTGTTTCATGTATTGTGTTAGCTTAAGACACCTCAAACTGGGCATCCATCCTTGCACGCCCGCATGTCCTTATACTTAAGCTAGCTAGTTGTTCAATGTGGCTTTATGTTCATCGATACTTTTTCTTTTTGTAGTAAAAATTATAGTAACCTGCTGAAATCACTTGTAATTGCTGCTAAAGTTTTTCTTATTGCATTTAAAATACTTAGTTCACATATTTTCTAAAAGGGTATATATACACGTAAGGGTAGAGAAATTTTCTCTACCTTTCTCTCTTAAAAATCATTAACAATATTTTTTAAAAGTAGAACATAATACATGTGTAAAATTGGATGCATTTTTTTCTTCTGACAAAGTTAATTGTTCAACCTTTATTACTTTTGGGGATTTCAGTTTTGTAAAAAAATAAATAATACAAATTGAGAGAGTGGCAGTAGTTGGTGCTTGTTTTAGATGGTAATGATATAATTGGTAAAAGCATGCAGATGTTTCAATTAATTATGTCAAAACCTAAAACCTCTTAAACATTTATTTAAGGTAGTTAAAATACCTATTTTTTAGTTTGCTATAACAGAAAACATTTGGATTGGGTAGAAGCAAAGGGTACAAGTTAATATGCATGCAAAACTACTCAACCTAACCTTGGAGCTGATTTGAGATTTAAATTATATTGTGTCCCAATTCATTCTAATCATTGCGTGCAATTTAATTTTATCTCTTTCTTGTTACTTTTATTAATTATTATTTATAATTTAATATTTTTTAACATGTGAAATGGGAGCTTCTTATTGAGAACCCTCATACCAGGTTAAATATTCCCAAGTTAGCCAACACAATTCTTATAAAAAAGTTAATGCATGTCATTTGTACCCTAAGCTTCTAACCCATTTATTTTAAATTTTCATACTTCTTTTCATTCTTCAAAACTCTAAAATTACTCTTTTCTTTTATATTTTGACATGCTTTCCCTTAAAGGTAAGCACTCTGTATCTGGAAATAACTTTTAAGCTGGTTTACCGATCACCTGAAGAAACCAGTGCATGCGAAATTTAAACACCAACAACTATAAACACAAATTTTTACATTTTATTCTGCATTAAAATATTAATTGAAAAATACTGAAGCTTCTCCTATTGCATGTGAATGAATTTACATTGAATCTCTCTCCACTATCCTATCCTATCCATGAATGTAGCATTTTAGATTTAGAACTTAGTGCATCCATAACACCAGCTTCAAGCCTAAATTGAAAAAAAAATTCAAGATGTGCTTGTTAAGAAAACCATCTTGCAATGCATTCATTTCTCTTGCTGGAAACTAAACAGTTAAATGTTTAAAAAATCCATGTACTGAACTAGTTTTTCATCCTCAGAACTCTCAGGTTGTAGATGAGGACAGCACTATCATCCTCAGCTTACCATCCAGCGAAGAGGAAAATGTAATTTCTGATGACAATGTAGCTGAGGAGAGCATACCTGAGAAAGAAATACTCATTGATGATACCAATAGCAAATCTTCAAATGCTGACAGCTCAAGTGTGTCAGGGGGGAACTCCGAACCTTCTCCTGCTGAGAAGAAGCCAGAAATATGTTTTCAGAGTGAAAATTTTGAGGAAAAGGTTGAGCCTAAATCTCCCTGTGACGGAAGCGAGTCCTTGCCCTCTTCTGATAAGACCCAGTGCGAGGAACTGTCTACATACGAAGACGAACCTTACCCAAATCCTAGTATTAATAAAAAAGATTTCGACCCCCCTTCCCGTCCCCTGAGCGCGCCCTCCAACTTCACCCCCGTGCATGTCAGCTCTTCTGCCGAGGTGAGCGCGCTGAAGCGACCTTCGAGTTGCCAGTCGTACTACCGCAGCTCAAAGGTCACCCCGATCGTCTACTTTGACTCCCCGGAGAGCGACGACACGAGATCTGACTGTGACAAAGGAGACCCGGCGCTCACCTCTTCCCCCCTTTCCGATGCCAGGTCCCTCATCGCCGAGGACAGCAGTAGTTCCTCTTCCAAGACTGACAAGTTTGCTGCGGTCGAGAAGCCCGAAGACAAGGGGGCTCCTCGGAGCTCCCCGCTGTCTCGGGCCTCGCCGTCGAGCATCCTATCTATGCAATCACTGACTCCGGTTGTGCACCGCCCCTTGTTGAATCCTATCCCAGAGTCCTGCAAACCGCCCGCCAGCCACCCGAACTGCAATGTACTGCCCGAGGGCTGCACGGGCGGTGCCGGGGGCAGCCTTCCCAGCCAGGCGGTGTCTGTCGTGCCGGCCAGCACCCAGCTGCCAATGGCATCCATGTTTCCCTCGGCTAATGGCCCGGCAGGGACTGTGGGCACCCCGGCCGGGGACACGCCTCCCCGGTCGCTGCTGCAGTCTAGCCCCATCATCAACGGCGCGTCGGAAGGAGCAGGCGACGGCAGCTCCAGCTCTTCAGGTAATGATGCTAACTGCGCTTGTAACCTCAAAGCCATGGTCATGTGTCTTAAGTGCGGCGCGTTCTGCCACGATGACTGTATCGGGCCATCTCGACTGTGCGTCACCTGTCTGATACGGTGACACTCATGACCGTGTGCTGTACATAAGAGGTTTCGCTTCGAGGCATCTAAAAATTTTTTTGCATTGGAGTTGATTTTTCAGTTGTATCTATCTCATCCCTTGTTTATATAGTATTGTAGATTTCTCAGCTGTGTACATATATAATATAAAAGAATAATGTGTGTGCTTGTGTGATAAAGATCCATTAAGTCATATATAGATGTCATGAAATGCAAGTTGCATGATGTTATCCGTTTTGAATATATTCAAAATTTCGAGTCGGATATCTGCCGAGTCTGATTTGATGTGTAAATTTCTAAACGGCATTAGTTGCACTGAAAATCTATGGACAATTGATTAAGTCAGCATAGATAATTCTGAAATGCTCATTAGTTAATTGTTGAATAATTTAGTAGAGATTATGAAGAGAGATTTAATTACTGAGAAAAAATTTGTTAAACTTCATGCAAACGTTCATGCCAAAACTATTGATGTAGAATTAAATTCTGAAGGTATTCAGATGAAAAATATTTTGGTTAATTTTATTTAACCGTTTATTAAAAAGTTTACATTGGTTTTGTTTATTTATATTTGTGTATATTTTTATTAATAGCCTTTTTTGTTATATAGATACATAGCTTGTAACATTTTATTTAATTTAAGATATAGTAACTGTAAAATATGGACTGATCAATTACTTTTATTGGCACTTTTCCGTTAGCGGGCCGCAAGCGAAAAATTGCCAAATAATGTAGAATTGGCGACCGTTGACTGTTTTGTCATTCGCTTTGCTTGCGTTTGGTTCACAATTGGTGACATTTGCACCTGGCTAATGGAAAAGTACCCTTTTATTTCTTCACAGTAGTATACATACACTAAGACCATTGCTTCAGTATATTTTTAAAATTACTTTAGTCTCAGTTTCTTTAGACAGTTTAAAATCTTGAATGTTTGTTTCTACTTACATAACATTCTGTCTTTTTTACTTTTTCTAAATTTAAAAGGGTAGCTAAAAAAATAAACCCCATATTTTATCCTATTTGTATTAGTCTCAATTGGTATGAAAATCTTTTTCACAGAAATTTGTAGTTTTTAAAGTGTTTACAAAGGGCTGCAAAAATGTTTTTAAATTTTATTATCTTTCATTAGTTTTAGTATGTATTTATAATATTTATGGTAAAATTTACCATTTGCTTTATTTTACATTTTCGTTTAATTTAACATATCAAGGTTACTTTAACTCTTTCGCCCTCCTAGCCGCCCAAATTTATTATAGAATTCAATTGCAGTCTCGGGTAGTCTCAAGCGCCTAGCCAGAGGGGTGGATTTCGGTATATATCCCCCCGAAACTTGGAAATTTTCTTTTTTTGACCATAGAAAACCACTAAAAATACCCCAATCCCCCCCCCCCGAAATATCAATATCCCCCTCCGAAATTTTTTCCTGGCTACGCCGCTGGGTAGTCTAGGTCTGAAAGAGTTAATGCACAATTTCTGTGTACCCTCCTTAATTTCCAATATCAAGTTATTAACAGTTTTTTAGTTAAAAAATAAATATCAGGGCTTTGGACTCTAATTGATTTCTTTAATATCAAAAGTTATGTTTTAAATAGCACGTCCTACTTTAGCCCCTTTCTTTACTTCTGGATGTGATTTACTAAATGTGTATTTTTTTATAAATTTTCTAATTAAATTAATTTAAAATGTCTTAGTACAAAATTTATCATTAAAATTAAAAAAATCTACACATAACCATTTTAACTATTTACAATTATGGTATTTTCCCCTAAAAAATTGGATACTTTTAATCATTAAATTTTTGTTCAATTGTTTTTATTGTATATAGTTTTTTCCACTTAGTTTTAGTACTCCACTTTAGCTGAATTAATAATAATTTCTTTTTAGAACTTGTATTAAAGTATAGGTTAATCTTCTTTATTTTTGAATTATTTAAATATTGTGCTATATTAACTTGTAAAGTTGGGTAAAATTGTGTAACACACACATCATGGTTTTAGGCATGAAATCTGTATGTTTTATATTATTCTCTAAATAATCAAAGTGTGCTAGGTTATCTTTGCAGGACTAGTTGTTATTAATATAAATTTTACAAGTAATCTAAGAAAGGGGGCTGATAATTTTGTGTTGTTAATGTATTGAATTTTTCTTTAACAAAGGGTTAGATAAATGATAAATTTTCTGTGCACTTGGAAGACAATTTTTAGTTGGGAAATAGTATTTCCTTGTACAGAAAGTTATTTTTTAAGCGTCCAATAAGTTTCATTCGGTGTCCTCAAAAGGTATCAAACTTTCATCTATTTCTCTTTATATCTGCACTTAAATTTTCGTAACTTTTTTAAATTGATGTTGCTGGATATTGAATGTTAATTGCATATCTGCCAACTACCACAAAACTTATCCAGATACTGCAAATTTTGTTGTATGTATATTTCAGAAAGATGGGTGTTTGTTTTTCTCAAAAATATTGTTCCTAAAGTTTATAAACTCATTGCCAAAAATGTTTCATAGGTATTCAACATGTAAATATGTATCAGCAAAATCTATATAGCAGTTCTAAAATTGCTTTTTTTTAAAAACAGCATTCAACTGTCTACTTGTAAATTGGTTATGAACAGTACTACTTTAGTACACTTGATCAACTTAGTCAAATTTTTGAACACTGAGGTATAAAAAAAAAGATTTTTCTCTTTCATTCACACAGATGCAAATTTGAATGTCTTGCCTTCAATTAGTTTTTTTCTGGCCATTTAACCAAGTTTAAATAATGAATAAGTTCTGTCCTTACGTTTTAAGTAATATTGTAAGTCATCTTAGTTGAATGACTTGCAATTGTCAAACTTTATTTTTAATCTTACCAATTTATTATTCTTTATGAAGTTTGTTCCTTTAACAAAACTTTTTTTTTCATTACATCCATGACATTTTTTATTCCTTGTATTTTTACAAGATTTTTAAAAATTTCAGTTATTGCCCTTGACAATCTCAAAAACTTAACAAAATAGTTGCTACCCCTTCAACTTGCGTATGCATGGTTGATGCACTCAAAAGTTTATTTGATTTTCAAAATTTTAAAAGTCTAGAAAAAACTGCAATTCTTATATCACTGGCTTACAGAGAAAATAAGTCACTTTTGGTAAAGTGAAGCCTTGAGAATTTTCAAAATCACCCCAAGCCAAATGCAAATGGTGGTTTTGTGATATTGCAAAGTGCAAAAGAGGTCAATTAAATATTGCCAAATTTGTGGCATACCAAGTACAGTGTATTTAAGCCAGAAATATCCTAGTGCCTTTTTTCTGTAAGCCGGTGATATATTATGACAGCCTAATATGAATTTATATGGCTGTGATGAAGTTATAAGAGTGAAACTGAATGTGCTTTAAAATCCATGTTGAAAATAATTTATAACCTGCTGTGCGACTTGGATTTATTGTAAAATTCTGGATTCTTGTGTATGTTGGCAGTTATGTTAATTTTTTGGTATAAAAAAGAATCAAAGATGTGTAAGTGTGAAAACAGTGTCTAGTCCAAAGTGTTGTTTTTGCATCACCTGAATACAATCTATTTACAATAGCTATTTGGTGTTTTCTATTTAGTAGATGATAAAACAATCAGTTGCGCTATCAATTTACTCAGATTTTTTTGTATTAAGGCAAAGTGACTAAAACCACATTCTTCTAAAGAAAAATATTTAGTATATCTTTCATTTAAATTTATATTACTTTTTAAATTGGAGGTAACTCCCAAACATAAAGATATTATGTAATGAGAGTGCTGTGGTTTGGAAATCTTTCATTTCAAACTATCATGTTAAGTGACAAAAAAATATCTAACTTAAGGAAGTCCTTTAGACAGGAGATAGATTTTTGAGTTGCTTTCACCAAAAAGATGACCAGATTTTTTGGATGTTTTGATGGGAATATTCTGCAAAAATACTTTGCAGTTTGTAGTATAACCAACCCTCTTTACTTGATTCCAGTTATTTCAAATTTTTAAAAATGTTATTGGTAAAGCTTGGTATTTACATCCTGGTCCACGTTAACTCAGAGGGTTTCCTAAAGGGCTTTGGATATGCAAAGCAGTTGCAACAATCTCAAAATGAAGTGATGATTGCCATTTTTGATACAATGGAAGCAGATCTTCAAAGCACTCTTCTTTGTATAATAACTTTCTGTTCCCTTTCATGTCTTTTTTGTTTACGTTCATGGTGTTCCCAAACAATATAAAACTATTATTTTTTCATAACTTTTCCATTTGGCTTGTTTGCTTCTTAAAACCAAAGCAATATTGTTAGCTGTGGTGTCAATGTGAAGCTGCCTGGAAAATAGTTTTTATTTTGATGAATGTTTTAAAAACTAATTTTTTAGTTGAAGATATTTTTTGAAAATTTATTACCAACTGATTCTGCGATTTTCAGGTTCTGTCAGTCAGAGTAAAGTCACAAAGAGAAAATACTTCTTACGAAAAAGGATCAGAAAACGTAATTATAAATAGCAGCAGATTTTCAAGGACTTGGTTAGCATGTAATTATGGATTTTATGTTTGTCTCATTTCTGTCCTTCCTTTATTATTTTTTCTTCCTTCAGTTCTTGTGAAAAGCTCCAAAACTTTTTTTGCTGTGATAATTTGCTTTTCCAAGAGTTTTGTTGCTTTTTCAAAAATTGAATAAACCAAAAGTAGCATTCCCTGTGATTGTCTTGTTTTGATTTCAAAATTGTTTCACTCATTCATTTTGTTTTGTTTCGATATTCTCCAATTTATAATTGATAATAACAAATTACTCTACTAAATTTTCTTTGAATAGCCTATTAAATGAAAGGACATTTTCAGCCAATATCTTGTTAACTTTAGAATGGTTATAGTGTTTTACAGATTACGCAAACATTTATTTTCTGAAATATTAATTTTACTCTGTTCAATGTTAACCTTGAAGTAGAACCATGTGTTTTTCACTTCATCTCATTAAAAGTTTGGCTCAATTTTTAAAAACAGCTTTTGGATAAAGTTTATGTAGTCTCACCCTGAAAATTTGTGATAGCACGTTTTGTTTGCTATAATTTTATTATTTTATGTAGTGTAAGTATAAATACATCCTCTTGATGCCTTTCATACCAATGTAAATCAATTAGCATTTGTGTGATGTCTTTTATAAAGTTTTCATTAGTTTTTCTTGTACACTGAAGTTTTCAGCTTGTAAATAAACGTCTGAATTGCATTTTGAAACTTTTGTAGTTATTTTGAAATCTTTGTGACCTTTCTAGATTGTTTACAAGAGTACTCTAAATTGATGGTGAAATTTTCTACAGAAGGCTGAAATCAAGTTTTACTCTTATTTGAGCTTTTATCAGGCTAGTCTTTAATTGATGTCATAACTGCAATATTTTACTTGCTTAAATGGTGCTAAGTACTTGCTTTATCAAAATATAAGTAAGTTTTAATTTTAGTTATAGCTCTCATTTTGTTGGGTACCCAATGTTCTTTCCCCAACTCTTGATTTTAAAAATAATGACTACATTCAAACATTTTTTAATACTTTTGGCAGTAAATTATTTCTAAATAAAAGCTGCAAAACGGTTTTTGAAACACCCTGTATATTTAGTGCTTTGCCAGAAGTTAGTCAGGATGCTGCACAACAGACAAAATACAGGGAAATCGATTATTATTTATGAAAACGAGGGGAAAGGAAAAATCGCTAAATGCAGAATTAGCATTTTTGCCTTTTTTAAAATATTTTCAAAATTAAGTTGACTATTTTTTTCCAATAAAGCTTTTATATCTGAAAGTTCCTACTATTCCTAATTATTAAATTCACACAAAAAATATGTAACTACTAATAAAATTGCCTATAAGATTTAAATGCCATACCATGGTTTTTCTCTATTAGTCATGGAAGTGGACAGGAGAAAATTAATTTTCTTTTAGGATTTGAGTAGCAACCCTGGTAATTATTGTCATCTATAGCCTTTCTTTATCTTGGTTAGCCTATATAAGTATCCAGTCTGCCATGGTAGTACTGAAAACTGAATTTTTTACATGATGTAAATAATTGTCGGTTTCACACAAATAACTTTATTTACATTCATTATACACAGAAATACAAAATAATTAAATTAATACACATTAGATAATAAACTCATTGAAATTGTGATGATGGTACTGCTCTTCAATTTCCTTCGCTTGAGTACAGCTCAAAGTATGAATGAAGTTATGAGATGACCCATAATATAATAATGTAAGGATGAGTTCTTTATATCACAGTATAATGAAGTTTTTGAAATAAGTGATTTTCAAATTATTTTGTTATCATTGTGAATGAAATACTCACTTTTTTAAAGTGAAGTAAACAGTTGAGACATTTTCTATGGTTAATTTCCAGTGCCTAATGAATGGGTTGGTCCTAAAGATCTGTTTTGAGGGTTTTTTAAATTAACTTATGTTATTATTTGCAAAAAAATGAGGTTATTATTGGCTACATGACATATGAAAACCAATATTTATGGAGCAGTTAAGATTACAAAAAAAACAAAAAGAGACAAATGAAAACAAAGTGATAGATTTTAAAGAAAAATCACTTTTTTGTTTCAAAATCAGCCAGTTTTCACTTAAATGTCAATTTTTATGTCTCGCCATTATAATTCTTGCCTATTTAAACATAAGCATTTGGCAAACATCCCCGACTGGCTAGCTTACACTTAAGGCACTAAAACCCATAGAACTCTTCGATTGTCACTCATTCACCAAATGACTGACTATTGCTGTCCTTTCAGCTGGAGCCAACATGTTGCAACTTGTCAGGGATTTCAGTCATACCTTAAGTACTATTAGACAAATCAATATCCAGGACGCTTGTCGTGCTTTGAACACCATCTGGACGTAGAGGCAGTGGTTTCTAAACTCGATTCACTGTCCCTGTGTTGACCCCTCTGCTGATGCCTGTAGTTGTACTGGGCTCCCATGGCCGGCTCACGTTGTCGTTCCGAATGCCCTTTTCTGTGGTCAGAGTCCTCGACTTGAGTTGGGTGACCTTGCTGGAGGTTGCCGGGTTGTCCTGGCCAGCACTGGCGCTGGTACAGTTTTTCTCGGCTGCCTTGACTTTCGTAGGTGCTCAGGGAATCTAAAGAGTCTCGGCTGTTTGAATTTCTGTTGGGAGGAAAGTTTGAAATGTATAGGTTGGTGATGGCAGTTTTTTATGTATGTGCAAGTTTTGATGAATTGTTGGAGGTTTTAAGATGAATGAGCCAAAGAGAAGCCTAGGGTTCGGGAAAGAATTAGTAAATATAGATTTTAAATTGTAATTTGAGTGCTGGAAATTACTAAAAGATGAATGAGAGAGAAGGAGGGTGGTTGAGGTATTAAGAGCTTTCCTATAACACAGTCGGACTTTACATCAAAAGGTTGTTAACCTTCATTTGTGTTTTGACTTTTTTGTAGTAATTCTCAAGCTTTGAGAAACGAGAAAGTATGTAAAATTACAAAATTTTCAACAAAAACTTAATGAATTTTTTTGTCAATGCACTTTCATTAACATTATTAAGGGTATCTCTAGAATAACTGGTTTAAAGTTGGGTGATTCATTAATTAGCTATTCTCTTGGTTATTTTTATACAATTCAGTTGATCATTATTCAATTGATTTATATCAGTTCAGTGGAATTACCTCATCAAAATCCTTTAGGGGTGCTCTTGGGTGATTCTTTGTTAAACTGTGTAGGATCAACTGATGAATTGCTTTGAATTACTAATGGAATATGTATTTTATCTCCTAGTCGATCCCTATCAGAAACTGAGTATTAGTTTTGTGAGAGTTAAGCTCATGCTGAAGAAAGGATAAGTTCATTTTATTAACTTAAAAAGGAAAGATAACTCAAGTTTATTAAATTAAGAAAATTAGTATTCAAATAAATGGAAAATTAAAAAACGATTTAAGGTTAATAAAGAATATAAATGAAAGAACAGAATTAAAAAGTGCCAATGCATCAACAAAATATCCCTGTGTTACTTTTTTCATGAACAACTATTTTAAGATAGTTCGGTGCAGAACCTTTCAAGGTTTAATGCAATAGTGAGAGCAATTTCCTGTGCAAGTTACCTTCGAACAATGATGACTACTATTGAGATGATTACTGCTAGGAAGACAAATCCTCCAAATATCCCAAGTGCTATTATACCACCTAAAGGAATAAAAGAATTATTTATCCTTTTTATCAAGATGTGCTTTTTTGTTATGATCATCATAGTAATTATAGTTAATGGAGGTAAACACTAAATATATATCATAATACTTACCCATATTAAGTCGGGCTGCTATTGATGCTCTGTTTCTTTTGTGTTTGTTCTCTACTCTTGCATTGTATAATTTCTGTTTGTCCACTAAAATTGAAAGGTATTTTAACACTTAAACTTTAAAAACATACAGTACACTGAGTAACACCGGTATTATGTTCCACGCGGCAACCCTTAACCCGACCCAAACTTCCTTTTTTGAGCTTTTGCTATTTTGTGCCGCGAGTTTTGCCTCCTCTGAAACCGAGAGTAGAACTCGCCGTTCATCGGCTAATTTTGGGGCGAACCCACAGGTGTTGATTGACGAGAAGTATGCTTAAGTTAAAATGCATGAAGTTGCTTGAGATTATGATCACCACCAATAATGCCCTAAATAGATTTTTCTAATTAATTCTATGTTTAGATATTCCCTTGAATAGATTTAAAGATAATTATTCTAGAGACACACACACACATTAAGCTTCTTTGAAAGGTAATGTCATAAATGAAAGTTGAATTTGTTCTCAGAACTAGAAAGAATAAGAAACTATCTATTTAAAAATCTTAATAATTTAAGATGTTTGATTTTATTTCAAAAAACTATCTTGATCCCTTAAGATTGTCTCTTTGATCCCTTAAGATTTACTCACGTTCACATTTCGGTGGTTTGGATGTCCAGAACCCTGTTGAATCGCACGAAATAACTGGTTCCCCAATCATTTTGAAGTTATTTTCACACAAATATTCAGCGCTAGTCCCTGGCACTGTTGTGTTGACGGTCAAAGTAACATTGCCATTAGATATACTTGGAGGATTGTGACATAATATAGCTGAAAAAAAAACCAGTCAAAATGTGACATTTCCATCAAAATTTCTATTTTAAGTTATAGATCCATCAATAGTTTAATTACATCCCACTTAAGAATCAGGGTTGGCTGGATTGGACCCAATTGGGTTGGATCCAATGGGTTTTTTAAAAAAAAACATGTGAAAAAACCCACATTTTGGACCCATTTTTGGGTTTTTTCAAGAAAAATCAAGATTTTGGCAGTTCCTTCAAAACTTAATGTGGTTTTTTCAAGGTTTAGGATATTTTTAAAATTTTGATGGGTTTTTTCAAAATTTAAACTAGGTTTTAAAAATTAAATGGCGTTTTTTCAATTTCAGAGAGTTTTTTGAAAAGTTAAATAGGTTCTTTCATTCTCAGTGGGTTTTTTCATTATTGAATGGGGTTTTTCAAAATTTAGGACGTTTAAAGTTCAAACTAGATATAAAAAATAAGGAATATTTTTTAAATTTCAGTGGGTTTTTTCAAAGTTTAGGATATTTTTCAATTTTAGTGGGTTTTTTTCAAAATTTAAACCAGGTTTCAGTAAATAAGGGATGTTTTTACAATTTCAGTGGGTTTTTTCAAAGTATAAAAACTTTGAAAAAACCCACTGTGGAAAAACTGACATTATTTTGACAGAACACATTTAACAGAAAGAACTCACTAAAATTTTAAAAAACCCACTTACACAATAAGAGAAAACCACTTAATTTTGAAAAAACCCACACTTTTTCCCGAAAAACCCAGTTTTATATGGTTTTTTTTCAGGGTTTTATTGAAAAAAAACCAACCCACTTGGGTTTTTTCAAAAAAACCCGGGTTTTTGCCAACCCTGTTAAGAATAGGCTAAATACAATTTTTAATGAAGTAGAGTGTAACCTACGGTCACATCTTGGAGGAGGGCCATCCCATTTACGATCAGCGTCACACATCAGCTCTGCTTTCCCCACCACCAAATACGACTCCAGGCAGAAGTACTGGACCACGCTTTGGAAGTGTTTGGTCCCATTCAGCAAAGTGTAGCCCCCGTTGGGAATGTTGGCTGGGAATCCGCACTCTAGGTCTGGAATAGTATATCAACACTTTGAACTTCGACAAAAATAAGTGTACAGCTGTTAAAATAAAATAAATGAAAATAAAATTAGAGAATTGACTAGGGGGTTTGTGGTTAACTTCTTCTTTGGAACTTTTCGATATTCATTCAGCTTGTATTTGCAATACAAATTTTAGTGGGTGTTACAATTTGCCTTTGCCGACGTATTGGCGTAGAGGTTAGAGCATCTGACTGCGAAGCCATACGTCTGGGGTTCGAATCCCCGTTTGGCATGGATGTTAGTTTCTGTCCTTGTGTGTGATGAATGAATGTGCCCCCCCCTGTAAAAAGGGGTTGTGCGAGCGAATGCGTGTGGCAACAGTACTTCACCTCCGTGGCTTCGGTCCACAGGTGCCCACTGGGTAACGCGAAGGAAGTACTAATTACGGCATGTCTGTTGGTCAATGAACTCTGTTATCCGTAACTGTTCAATTACCTGCCATTGGAAATAAAAAAAAACAATTTGCCTAAAAAAACAGGAGTGAACTTGGAATCATGTCGTAAGCAAGACCGAAAAAAAGAATAAAATCTCCATGGATTTGCATATTTCAAAGTTTAATTTCATTAAATTCTGAGATGGTTTTCTATAAGTAACTTACAAGAGCATTTTGGGGCAAATTCACTGAAAAATCCCGATGGTTGGCAAGTACGAGACGGAGGCCCCAACAGTAGATGTCCTCCATTGCACTCGTATTCTATGGTGGAACCTACAGTATTAGATCTCATCATCAGAGTTGAATTGGATGGTCTTTCCGGCTTGCCGCAAGTTGCTGGTCCTGTAAAAGAATTGGTTATGGTTATGAACTCAATGAAATTTTTTCAATGTGTTAATATTTACATAATTTCTAGTCATCATTGAAACTAAAGGGATCCGATCATTTGCCCGACAATTCGACTTCTCAACGAAGTTCGCATTAGTGGAAGGCTGGTGATGTCGGGCCAATAGTTGTCGGGATTTAAAACCAGACCTCCGAAACTAGGCTGTTTGTGAAAGGTTTCTGCATATTTTTATAGGGCATGAAATTGAGACTCAGTGAGACTTGAAACATACTGTGTTCGCATATGTAGTTGAGTTCGTTGGTGCAATCAGTGTCCGACCAAAGCCAGCCATTCTTCCCATCAAATCTCGAACAGTTCTTGTCTCTCGGTGGGTTGCTCCAAAATGATATTGTCACGTCCTTTCCTGAAAATTTAACAAAGAGGGGATCAGTAGAGATACTCGTAAAAATAATATAACTTTATAATATAACACAATTTTAGTAGTAATATGTTAGGTGCTATCCCATTGGAATACTATTTCCGTAAGAAAATGACGAAGTTATTTCTAAAACAATTTCTTACTTAATAATTATATACTTTTACGAATGAAGATAATTAGATCCATAATGCGAAATATTTGGTGCTTATAAATTCTAGATTACTCACTAAAACTACCAGTGCTAAAATTTTTGTTCTTACCCTGAGGAGGTATGTTGTCCCTATTGCCTTAAAAATACCCTTTACCATTAAAGAAGTGGAATACCCTGAGAAAGTGGGGCATTTCCCTCCCATGTCCTTATAACTTTTACAATAGTCCTGTAAACAGCTTTGGCTAGGACTAGGCTCTTTAGCTAGGACCACCCTTAGTTCCCAACAATCAGTACCATTCATGGCTTTTTGTACCATTCATGATCTATAATTTCTTCAATGTATATTATATTTTTAAATATACTTATTAATAAATATATTTATTATATTTTTTACTCACCGTCGACCCATCTCCACCCCTTGGACGTGGGCTTCCTGATGACTCCGTTCCAGTAGTCTGAGCCGAGGGTCTTCTTGTGTCGCTTGTAGAGCTCCCAGCTGAGGAAGCCCTGGAGAGCGGGGCTGGTGTCGTGGATGAGGCTGCCCCCTTGAAGGGCGCAGAACTTGGTGGCGCCTTCCAGAGTGCGGGGGCTGCCGCTGTAGAACAGGTAGCAGCGACCATTGTAGGTGGCCACCGAGGACGGCTCCTGGTCGAAGGACGGGCACTGCTCCACCGGAACCACTGTGGGGAGAGCCCGTTCTATTAAGGCTAAGTTTCTTATAAGGCATATAAAAATGCATTAGCAGTTTCCACTTATTTGATTTGCTGTCGGGTGTGGGGAACGGGAATGCTGTTTTAAAATTAAAGGGGTGAGTGGATGAAGGAAGTATTTGTTACTTTTTCGAGAAAAATAACTTCTTTTATTATTAATGAATAGAACAGGGGCGTTACTTCTCCGAGGTAGTACTTTTTTTAGCAGCATGAATCCCGGAGTTATGGGGTTTTTCGAAAATCTCGAGCTCAACGAAAAAGCGCAAAATTAGGTCCAGTTAAAAAATAGTGCAAGGTTGCAACCATAACATCTTTTATGACGAATCCGGTCATCGGTTGTAAGCACGATTAGATCTGTAAACGTTTCGGATTTGTGAGAATTCCGTTTGGAATTCCGAATAAAAGCTTCGTTACTCTAATAGTTTTCCGGGATTTTGAGTATAGAAGTCAGTAGCACCCCTGATAGGGTTCGTTTTGGTTTAGACCATCATTTTAGTACAGACAGCAGCATCTCTGTAAGACCAATATTAAGAAGTATCAGGAAGGGAAAGTAAGTGACCACAAAAGATGAGCAAAAAACTTGGAGACTATAAATATCTCGGAACAAATATCTTCGTGTCGTACAGAATTATGTACGTATTTTTCATTCCATAGCTATTCAGTTGATCTGTTACGATAGTTCTTTTATAAGTGTTTAGAGTCCGTTTATAAACAACTTCTATACTAAATAAGTGTTCAAAATTAAATCAGTATCCAATGGATTAATTAATTTTAATGTTAAATTTAGGTAATTTTGATTAAATTCAGTAATTTTCCCTGTACACCCCATCCTCTTCCTTATAAGAAAGCTAAAGAAAAGCCCAAACTTTACACATAATACGAAATTTAGAAATTCTGTAAATTTGCTTTTACCTTGATCTGTGTAAACGAATGCTTCACAAATTGATAGCGTGAAAGGTGCTGGCGATTCCACATGGACGCTCACAAAGGCTCCGGTCACAGTAGAAGTGCATGGGAAGAACAAAGGTCTGCCCTCCTCTGAAGAAGAACCAGAGTAAGAAACATATTTGAGGAATTGACAATAGTTTTGAATACAGCTATGAGGATCCATACCTATTTTTCCTGTGAATCTGTTGCACACTGGGTTGGCACTTAAATCCGGCCTGCTGTTCCCCACTCTAACTACCACAGTAACTTGAACGTTGTTTGCTGAAAAGAAAATGTAATAAATCATAATTTTAAGTTCTAAGCGTAACCGTTAATATTAAGCTTCTAGTACTTTTTGGGGTAACACTGTTTCAGTTATAAATAATTAAAAATTATTTATTTTGCTGGAGAATAAGAGTGTTTTACTAATGGAAATGAAGAACTGGTGAAAGTCACTAGTAAAATAAGCGTGAGTGGTACAGCTCGCAAAAGTACAATCAGGAGCAGAGAGCGACTGTGAATTTTACTTACCACAACAGGACCTCCCGAAGTCAACCCTGACAAGCTGTACCAGGAAGGGTTCCAAAAGGTTGACATACCACCAGGGATTGGCCTCGGCCTCCGTGAGGGTACAAGTGTCCGCCCCATAGGTGCGACTAGTAGTGCTGTCCAGAGCTTTCTGAGGAGCGCCTTTCGACATGATGGAAGACTGCATGGCTGCCTTGCCAGCCGCTACGTTCATCACTGGAAATAAGAAGTCATTTTTAGTTTAGTTGCTTCATCTTATTATTTATTGTTTGCATACTTAATGCAAGTATAGTCCTAGAAGACAACGGCAGAACTTAAAGATCTGGGTCTCCTCGAGAGAAGTATACGACATTTCAGTACCTTGCGTCGGTTTCTTTAAAAAAATATATTCATTTATAAAAAAAGTGTATTTATCAAGCATGAAAAGGTGAGACTTTATTTATCAACCTATGGAATGTAGGGAAATAAAGAAAAAATTAGAAAACAAAAGTGACAATGACCTTCATGCACATTAAAACTTGACGAGCAACCGTAAAACTAGCTCACACTTGCAGAAAGGAATAAAAATATTTGGCAGTGAAATCGTAATTCCACTTCACCGTATCGAAAAAAAACCCTGAAACGCAACATCGCATGAGGCTGACCAGTTTAATTCTGCCCACTGCCTGTCAAAAGGTAAATCGAATGTCTTATTTATTAACTGTCAAAAACGACCGCCTTTTCAGCGGGGGACATATTATAACGCAGTTAAATTATGAATTTTCGTTGACAGCTCTATTTGAGGTGAATGTTTTATTCGTAGCTACGATGAATATGTGCATTTCATTTCATAGTTGCTACGCATTCCATTCCTCTGAGAAAATGTTTTAACGAAATGTACATAGTTATTCCCTATGGGGCTTAAATTGTACCATTTTATCATTAGTTTAGGTTTTCTGGAGAGTATATAAAGATCTTTAATTTTGAATTAACAAATTAAATCTTAAATCACTGCCGGTATTTACTAAAAGAACATGGTTCTTAATTTGAAAATTCAATTTAATAAATAATAGTTTTAGGGATAATTTGGGCAAAATATAAAATCTTATTTTTAGTTTTTTAACTCCATATTGTACGTTTTGACCGAAAATTTCTTAGCATATGGTCCGACAGGATTTTAAAGATCTTTCAAATGATCTTCTTAAAATGTTTTAGAACTCCTTCAAGAGTGTTCAAATGAAAGGATAAAAACTTTCACATCCTAAATTGTCAATTTTGATTAAAGGATCTCTCGGGCCAGTGGGCCGTGATCGAAAGAAACAGTATCAACATTTTTTATTTATATGGGTGCCAAGATTTTACAACTGAAGAAATTTCAGTGCTCCGAAGTGGAGAACAAAGACTTAGGAAGATATATCCCTAGACCTCGGCCTACCTGCCAGGAATATCCTTTCATCTACATTTAAATAAATTTGGAATCCCAAACCTTCCTCACATCGATCCACAAGCATAGCAGTGAAACAACCATAAACCAAACAAAAACGCAGGGTTCATCAGCAACTACTATCAAACTCCGTTGAAATGCCTTGGAATAAACCGTAATTACTCCGGAAGATTGCTCATTCCAAGACAATTATTTACCACGATCCAACAAAACGCACTCATGTACGCTCCACCACGGCCACTCCATTCAACCGCAATCAAGAACTCTCCATTCATATCCACGTATAAACAATTGAAAAACCTCCCGAGATTGCGATTACCGCATTCCTCGGGAATGGGAGAAACCAACCATTCGCGAAAAGAATACATATCGCCCGGCATGTTATTAATTGCAGCTGCTCATTTCATGGCAACCGGAACTTAGGTCAGGTAAGACTATCACGACTCTTTGTAGCAACAAGAGTAGTGAAGAAGTGGGAGTAATCACTTCATTAGCCGAGCTGGGTGTCCGTCAGGGTCGAGTGGACAGATCCGTTCCTTTTTTTTCTTTCTGTAGGTGTGGGTGATTCCGAACCACTGCACGTGTTCGATGATGAGATTACCGCATTGAAGCGTGTCTTCTGTGTGACTCTGTAACCTCAGGGGATGGTCAGTTGTAGCAAATTGCTTGGGAAATATGAGTAATAAAATTTGTGGCGGAAAAATGTTTGTTTTTGATTCTGTTGCTTAGTCGTTACTCGGTGTTTTGGAAAGAATGGGTTTTTATAACTGAAATGGAATGGAATATTGATGACCCCCCCAAAAAAGGTAGAAAATAAAGAAAAACCTGCTAGAAATTTTGAATTAGTTGCACCACCTAAATGTGAAAATTTTATTTACATCTGAAAGATACGAATCAATTAAGAAATCAGTAACATATTCATTTCAGTCCAGTCCCCTGACAGTAAGAAATATTTGTTTCAGATATCTAACTTCTGTTTGGAATCTAATTAACTACTGTTCACTCATTAACTAGTCTCATGATTCTTTCTAAAGACTAGAAAAATATTTTTCTGTAATTTTAAAAGATTGAGGAAAGTCGACAAAAAGTTTTAGGTTTTAAAGAAAGGCCTATTTTGTGATTTATTTAATTTTGTCTTATTTTTTCGCCATCACATCACATCTCCAAAGCCAGTCCTAAACACTCTGGGCATACTCCTCTAAAAGTGGTGCTGCCCTCTATAGACAGTTTTGGGAATCAGGGCACCCCTTCAGGATTAGTGGTGCTGCTACCTATGAGGAATATAAAGAACTTTGAAATGAGTCTGATTGGTGGTTTGAATCGGATGTTTGCTCCTCTATTATTTAAGATTTAGGAGGTGATTAATTTGGATAATTAATGTCATTTTCATTCAAATAGCAAAAATTATGGCAAAAAAAGATAGGTGAAATAGGAATAGATCAGCTGTGTCGAAAAAGACTTTTTAGACTTTAAAAATTAAATACTGGCGTAAAGTCGCCAAAAAAAGAGTTGCCTGGAGAAGAATTCTAGAGAAGTCCCCTGGCTCACATCCTGGGTTATCGGGCTAATGAAGAAGGAGAAATGCCAAAAAATATTATACATTGCTTTTGAAACTAATAAAGATCTCTCCAATACTAATTAACTACATTTATTTATGATTAAATCTCAATTAAACAGCATTAATTTGAAGCATTTTTCTTTTGTTTATGACTAAAAAACGTCAAAAAATTGAGTTTTCTTGAAATTTGTAGAAGATATAACTTATTAAAAAAACCACGAAAGAACCTGAAATTCTCGTTAAACGACCTTTTTTATTTAAAAAACCAAAGATTTAAGATGTATAATCTGAATTTATCGATATGTACTAAAAACTGCCATATAAGTTGATTGGTTGGTGTTTTATGGTGATGGTGCATTCCATATAAGGATATACACGAGCATAAATTTAAGTTAAGGTAAGGTAAATTTCCTAATGACAAAGCGAAACTATATAAAATGAGAAGCTGCCTCTCTCGTTGGCATAATTCTATGGGATCTATCTCTATGAATATAAAGGCATAAAGGGTGTTTCAAAAGTCCTTTGCGCGGCTTTTATTTGGAACCAAAGGGGTCCTAGGGTCACTAAAGTAAGGTCTACCCCTAGGTAAAAGACCCTGGAAAATCCATTGAGATGACTTACAGCGACCCTAGCTACGAAAAAATAAAAAAGTTTAAAAAATTAATTTAAAAACTAAAGGATAGAGATAGAGCAAAAACCCAAGTGAGAGTATTGTTTCCAATGGTACGAAGAAGAACTCAATGAAAAAAATTTCATGAAAATACCGCAGATATTCGCGAAGATATTATCATGTGAAAATAGCACTTTTTCAGGCCTCAAAAAAGAAAAGTTCGCAAAATTGCAAGTTTATATGATTTTTAGATTAAATTTTGTCTTCATTCAACTAAAAAAAACACATTACTACACAATAACACTTTGAAAAAAAAAACAGTGTTATTGTGCAGTAATGTGGTTTTTTTAGTTGAATGAAGACAAAATTTAATCTAAAAATCATATAAACTTGCAATTTTGCGAACTTCTCTTTTTTGAGGCCTGAAAAAGTGCTATTTTCACATGATAATATCTTCGCGAATATTTGCGGTATTTTCATGAAATTTTTTTCATTGAGTTCAAAAAAAAACACATTACTACACAATAACACTGAAATATGACTTCTCAACAAGGTTGTTAAAGTTACTTTGAAATAGTATTTGAGTACAAATACAAGTATTTCAAAAAAAGTAACTAAGTATTAAGTACAAATACCCCAAAAAAGTAACTAAATAGAGTACAAATAGAGTATATGAAAAGTATTTAAGACTTCCTTCAATTACTTTACCCGCAAATTTTCAATTTAAATTTAAACTAATGAAATTCATTTTTTAAATAAATTTTAATTTAATTAATAAATTCATTTTTTAAATAAATTTTAATTAAATTAATAAAATTTATTTTTGAATTTAAAAAAAATTGAAATATTTTAATAAAACATAAAATTTTAACAGTATTTAAACTAAAACTTTAAATTGAGATAATGATGTCTTCTGACTGGAAAAAGGTGCCGATGCTCCACATTTTTTAATTTTTGACTACATAATAATTTAATTAATAATTTAAACCATTATGTAAAAATATAAGAAAATTTAACTAAGCATAAATTGTTAAAGTAATTAATTTTTTAAGAAGTTACATTTTCTCTAAATTTAAGGTTACTTTTACTTTAATAAGATGAGATAATGGTTTCCTCCTTTCATAATTATCCAATTTTTTAGTAAAAAAATTATTTTCATAAGCTAGTAAAAAATTATTTCATTTTCTTTCCCCTTCTTTCTTTTGAAATTTAATTTCATTTACAAATTGAAGCATTTATATTATTAATACTTTGGTTTTAAATGCTTTAATATTTCCAAACATATTCTATATTTTATTGCAAAATTGGCCTAACAATCGTAAAGAGCACTAAAGTATAGTCTATTCTATACACATAAAAATGTTCTTCCTAAAAATTTAATTTGCTTAAAGTTTAAATTTTTAAAAATATATTTTTGTCTGTAAAATTTAATTATTTTTAGATGATTAGTTACCAAATATTGTCAAAATATTTTCATTAATTTTCATAAATAAGTTCATTATAATAAATTAATTAACTAATAAAACTTTATCACCATTTGTGTTTCTTTATGTTACAGACTAGAGCTATATAATTACAATATTCATGGAAAAATAACCTCGACAAATGCCTTAAAAGTTTTTAACAGGAGTTTTAAATAATTAATGAAAAAAAACCTTTTTAAAGAACAACGTTTTTAAAATGCACTAAAAAGTATAAAATAATTTTTTGCAACTCCTTGTAAAACGAAAAACGCGGGGATCATGCAATAATATTTACAGCCACTACTCTTGTCACTCTATTTACCATTATATCCACAGTTAAAAATTATTTAAATGAATGATGAAATTAAGTTGGATTAATTACCTAATGTCCTAATGCATGATCCCCACGTTTTTCGTTTTACAAGGAGTTGCAAAATATTATTTTATACTTTTTAGTGCATTTTAAAAACGTTGTTCTTTAAAAAGGTTTTTTTCATTAATTATTTTCTGGTTTTTAGTTTTGTTGTGTAAAGTTTAGAATTCGCGACCTGAACCCCTGAACGCCTTCCAATAATTTGATTCCTTTCTCTTTTTAATAAAACTAAAAAGTGTTTTTTTCTGAACTTTAACACATGGCTTTACTCTGTTTTGTTAAAATCATTGCACAGTTTTTGCCTCTAGCTATTATTCAGATGACGTTGGAAATTTTTGAAACACTAATAATATAAAAAAGTGTTTTAAAAAATATATTGGTGACACACTTTTCAGTAACTAATTAATAAAGTCAGTCCCTTAGATGTATTACAAATACAAAACTTGCATGAAGTACTGCTCTGTGTATTACTTTTATTCTTACAAATTTTCATTTTACTAATATTTTATACAACACTTCTAAAGCCATCTTGATAACGAGAGGAGGCAAACTGCACCACAATGATTTTTTAACAACAAGGTCCTATAGTTGAACTTCTAAACTTTAATTCCCCCTGGGGGTTCAGGGACAGCAAATTGAACCGAACTAACGAGATAATATCGTATTGTCATCCAGATCGGAACTATGTTCAAAATTTCAAGTCTCTAGCTCATGGGGAAGTATGTTTAAAATTGATTACTAAATTCCTCCCGAACAGACAGATAGACGGACGGACGGACGGACAGACAAGATTGAAAGCGACCTAATAAAAACGTTGTAAAAAGGTCGATTTTTAGGCAAAAAAAATTGAAAAAAAAAATTAATTTTTTTGTCCCATTTTTACAAATTATAGTATCACTATTTAGGTATTTTCTAATGGAAAACATGGGAATTACTTCTTTTGCAGTTATTTTGTAGTTTTGAGCAAATATCAAATATCCCATCATATTTTAATTCCTTCGATCGATTATGAAATTTTTGAATGTAATCTTTTAATTTATATTTTGATTTTTTCTCCAATTTCAATGGAATATTCGTATTTAGAAGACAATTTTTTTAGATCATTTTAAAAAATAAAAAAACTATTTCATTACTTGCAGTTTTTCTTCAAGAAAGTGAGGAAGAAAGAATGTCATAATAAACTAATTTTTTTATAGAATCTTGTAAGACTATATACTATATAAAGTTAAAAAAAACAGATTTTAACCCTATTAGGGAAAATGGGGTATTTTAAAGCTACATGTCATAGAAATGACAAAACATAAAAATTCATTGCAATTATCTAGATAAAAATATAAAGAAATCATAAAATCCACTCACTACTTTTTTAAAAAATAATTATGAAAAAACCATACCTCTTTTTGGGACATTATGCTTTTAGCAAACTAAGTTAATCCAGGTAGCAGAAGGGGAATGGGACGATTCAGCACGAGACAAAAAATATTTTCTAGTTTTTTAGAATGATTTCGAAAGAGTTTTATTTAACTTCATTTCATTTCTCATGCCGAATCGTCCCCGCGCGAAAACGCCCAGCGCCAAAACCAACAGCCTTTCCGAGAGCACAACAAAAAGAGACTGAAGAGCATCTTCTCGTAAAATTTGATCTGCCGGTAAAAAAGCCCCTCTCCTTTTGGTTCGTGGAAAAACAAGAAGCTACGAACAATTAATGGCCATAAAATGGTGTCCTATCGGCTTTTCGATCTCCAGCAATTCGACCTTGCGAGGTGGACCCCCACAGAAAGACACTCGCCGGCTCCATCTTCTGGAAAAACTTGTCACCCCCCAGAAAAAATGTTTCTTCCCATCGGTCAACTTGGGAGGTAGAGTGGAAAACGAGAAAATACGAACAATTAATGGCCATAAAACGGTGTCCTATCGCGGCTGGGCTATAAATTTTCTTGTTGACGATTGTCAGCGCATGGTATTGAGTTACCATACCGAGCCCCTGTCCCCAACTCGCCGGCTGCTAGTGGACAAGGGGTCGGGTCGAATCATCGCCCTCCGAGGCGCCGAGGTCGCTTTTTCCCCTCGGGTCGGGAGCAGAGGAAAACAGGAATAGTTTTGTTGTCCCCTCCAATGTTTGGATTGCATTTTTTAAATTTTGGGTTTAGAAAAGTAACTGAAGTACAGCATAGGTACTTAAGTACTAAGGATTTAAGTTACTTTTAAACTTTTGTAGTTAAATACCAGTTCGATACTAAAAAAGTAACGAATGTAACTAAATACTTTTGAAGTATTTAAAAAGTATTTCCGTTACTAAGTATTTAAATACTTAACAACCTTGCTTCTCAAAAATATTAGAAATAACAAAGAATAACAAAAACAGAAAAATCTTAGCACTCTCCTCCTTTCTAAACTCCATAGAAATATGAAAAAGTAAACAACTATAAAGAAAGAAGAATAACTAAAAAACAAGAAAGAAGAAAATGAGAAAGAAGACGAAGCGGCTCTTCGGAGTAAGCAAAAGTCTCAATCCACTCCAACTTGAACTTGAACTTGAACACTGAAATATTTCCAAATTTACGAACTTTTTCTTTTTTGAGGCCCAAAAAAGGGCTTTCACATGCTAATATCTCCGCGAATATTCCCGATATTTTCATGAATTTTTTTTCAGTCAGTTCTTTATAACGTTGGCAACAATACTCTCATTGAGGTTTTTGATCCATCTCCTTTGGTTTTTAAATTTATTTTTCTAACTTTTTTACTCCTTCGCTAAGGGGTGCTATAAGTCATCTCAATGGATTCTCCAGGGTCACTTACCTAGGGGTAGACCTTACTTCCGTGACCCTAAGACACGTTGGTTCCAAATAAAAGCCGCGAAACGGGCTGTTGAAACACTCTGTGTAATGGTTAAGAAAAGAATGAAACTTCACACTATTATTACTACTATTCTGGGGATAGGTCCTAGTGGCTGAGGGTCAGCGAGCAATCTAGTTAATAAAATAGGTTGTGATTTTTTTCTCAGAAAATGTAAATAATATTATAGTCCCATTGATCTGTGTAGGTAATGCAAATCTTGTCGGGGTGCTAGCTAGCTACTCTATTGACCCACTCACTGTATTCGGATCCAACTTCATGGGAACGATATCGACGGAGCTCCGGGCGCTGTTCCGATACGATTAATCGAGTGGAAAGGTTGACCTTCCTCACCAGCCGGATGATACGCATGCTTTTCTACCCATAACGTTGTTGTCGCTTCCTTGGGTCTAGTTAACGAGAAGTGAAGAATAGCCTCAGGATAATATTTTGGAATCCTCTGATGAACAATTAATCTAGTATATTTAGAGCGGAATTCTTTGAGACAGTTTGGTGTGGAAGGAAGGTGAAAAATATCACTTTCTGTTTCGTACTGTAAAAAAATTGTATTAAAGCATATCATACGGCAAGAAAATTGAGTAAAATGGAATGGAGATGACAGATGAAGTTTTCGTTGGCTTAAAGAAGAATGGAAAGATCTACTATATCTCTTAAGATCTACTTTTATTTTCTAAAATCAATCTGATTCCTGATCGGAGCAATGTTTCTCAAACTTTAACGTCAACGTGGTACTTGTTAAATCTGCTGAGGTACTACTTGAATAGTATTAATGCTACAAGAGCACATTTAACAAGTTAGATTCGATTAGGTTAGAAATTGTTTTGTTCATTTGTTCAAAATCTTGTTTTCTTTTCACAATATAAGTTTTATTTTCTTGAGAAACACAAACTTCCAATTTCAAGGATTCGGAATTTTTCATCCTTTCATTTTTCTAAGGGCCTATCTGACCTTAGAAATCTAGTGTAGAATTCTCACATTCCCCCAGTATTATCATACGGTAAAAAGGAAGAAGCTCCTACATGACAGCCATAGGTGTTATTTTTAACCAGCAGCTAAAGAAAGAAAAGTTAGCATTTCGATGAGTCTGATTGGTAGAATCATTCTTATACCTAGGATTTAACACTGACGCTGATGACTTTGACTGTGAATATGGCTGTCGCTGTAAGTTGGCGAATCATTCAAAATGACTTTAACATCATCAACAACAATGATGATCTTGATGATAATGACGACTTGAGAACATCGTTGTATAATAAAGAAAAGACCCTCTCTTGAAAGCAATAACTGTCAGGAACCAAAACTGATCTTCGTACTTTATCAAAGTTTTGACCTCAGAGATTCTTTGTGTACCTTGTACCCTAGGGAAAATATCCCTTGGTTATTGACATTTAATCGGATTATAAAGTGGCGCTTGATACGTATTCTAGGGACATACATCTGATACCAACTTGCAACAGTATCGAGCGTGAGTCCTTTGCAGTTTTTGCTACATAAAATGACAAAGCAGAGAGATTTTGAAGTAAAATGACAAAATAACTGTCATGATGAAAAATACCTTTTTTTATAGAGAAGAACCGAATTAGCTAGTTCCTATTGGGAAGAGAGACATCAAGACGCGTTTTTTTTCCAAGCAGGGACTGACTCTGGTCATTGAGGCGAATCATCATCAAGAAGAAAAAGAGAAAAATGGGAAGCTTCAAGTAGATAAGCAAGCCGGAAGAAAGAAAACACCGGCAGGAGGAATCTTAAGAGACTGAATCCCAGAAATTTCAATCCATGAAGCGAGTAATTTTTTGTTCTCATTCACCCCTTCGTGAGTAATTTTGACACCCCCTTAAGGCATAAACAAAATGCTCGTAATGCAAATAAGGAAAATTTGGTCGTAAAAACTTCCTAGTTTGATGTTCACGTTTTCGTAACAAATTCGATATGTATGTTACTGGCATTGTATGAAATGCCGGTATTCTGTAGTTTATTGTTTAGGAATTATATACAATGCCTAGGCATTCTAAGAACGCCGGCGTTTCAAACTTTAACGGTGACAAATTTATATCAAAATTATTTTTAGATTCGTTGCTTTTTAATTTTAAAGAAGCATCAAAACTTTTACTGTCTTTGGAGATGTACTGACTTATTAATGGTTTTCAATGAAGTTGTTTGTAAAAGGAAAATTGACAAAATTTCCTTTGTTTCTTTACTCCTTGCCCTTAATTTTAAACCAGATATTTCATAAAGGCAACTCACTAATAAATGAATAACTAATAAAAAAAGTATTCATGCAATTAACTTTTCATTTTCGAAAAAAATCTTAATTTAATCTCTTAAATATCAAAATAAATATTTCAACACCAACCATTCCACCACATTATTTTATAAACTTTGAATAAACCGGATATTTTTATTGCAGTTATTAGTCTCGGAAAAAAAAGAAAATCTCCACTTTCTCAAATAGGATGTACCAAACGGACGCAGTCAAACCAACCGCAAGATTAATAAAGCCAGGAATAATTGAAAAATAAACTTTTTCAAAACAAATCTAGAACAAGGTACTCCTTTGTCTCTTTTCCTTCCTTTGCTACCTTAATAGAAAGCACTGGACCATCCCCTCTAAAAAAATGCCTAACTAGCCATTAATTAGTTACAAGCGAATAGAACTGTTTAAAAACGTTGCGACAGTTTGACGGAAGAAAGTGACGCCGTAAAAAAATACTCCAAGGGGCCGGTTGTTATTAGAAAGGGCCTTTGACCCCGTCTGATGACCAGAACTGTGTTCCTACTGACATGGTTCCGACGTTCCATGGTCCGCTGCGGTTCGCCGAGAATGAGAAATTTCGCTCGATGTTTACGGCAGTAATTTAGGGTTCGCTGGGAGTATTTCTCTTTGAGAAGGTCCTAACGGAAATTATTACAATAACAATATGAATGGCGCTTCACAATACACCGTCCTCTTTGGCGATGAAGCCCGGAAAGTAGGTTGGCTTTTTTCAATGGTGAAAGGTCACCCAATAAAGCCGGGGTGTTTTGAAAAACAATCCCTGCTTCTTATTTATGCAGGCATCAATCGGATATTATTAAGATGTAAATGAAGGTTAGGTTCAATGAAGGCAGCGAATATTATAACAAACGAAAGGGCGTGCTTGTGTGCACTGCGATTGTTTCAATCCCGGGGTGTTCCACTTTTGCATTAATCTTCGTTAAAAATGAAGTTAAGGGCGGGTTTCAATTAATGGGTTAGTTTTTTGCGCCTTTGTTGGCATTAACCTTGATAATTTTAGAGAATTATAGTTTGTAAAGCTAAATGTGCTCACCCATTCTGTAACTCACCTTTAATTTTTTTTAGAGCTGACTATTTTAATGTAGTAGATTTGTTAAAATGTAGAAATTTATCGGATTTCTTCGAGTGAATATTTATGTTACATTTTTAAGTAAAACATTGTTACGAAATGAGTGGATAAGAAACACTGGCGTCAGTTTAGAATTGGTCTGGCCATATTAATACAAATACTTTTAATACTTGAGAATTAGGCTAAGCGCGCACTAGATACTTTTGTCACGGCGACAGAGACAAAATTATCACCCTGGCTATTGCAAGAAGCTAGAGCGAGCGCACAGGTGACGAGACTCTTGGCCGATTGCCAAGAATCTCTCCATAGAAATACATTGCTCTCGAGTGATTAGTGTTACAAGTCGCCGCGACAGAAGTCTCTAGTGCGCGCTTAGCCTTAATAAAACTTTGTGTCAGGTTAAATATAAAAAAATTATGTTAAAGATATATACTAGTTTATTTCCCAAATAACTCTTCCAACCTATAGTTTTGTATTCTATATTTTACCATTAAAAAATTTTAAATCCATTACCATTATTAAAATTTATTTATTCTTATTAATGGTATTTTACCATTATTAAAATATCAAATCCTGGTTAGTCTACAACAATCCACTTAACATTTGTATTTGAATAGAGATTTGATAAATCGTTTTCCTAATCTTATTTAAATATATTATTTGAATATTACCTACTTCATTTGCATTTATCACTGTATATTCTGTTGTGGATCTTGCGTTTTATTATTCTGGTCGAGAGTAGGGTAATAAGTATTTGAAATTCAAGCAATTTTTGAACTATCCGAATCAGTGGCGGCTCGAAGGTAAAATTGTAAGGGGTGCTGCTCCGGTGGTACCAAGTTTGCAACGTATTTTAAGCGATATAATGCCAAATTATATTTCTATAAAACAAAAACGTGGAAAAAATCAAATAGAAAAGATGGGAACAACATAAAATTTCGATTTCACACTAATAAGCATTCAAAAACTGTCACTTACCTATATTTAGCTGATTATTACAAATATGGTGAAGAATCTAAGATGAAGTCTATTTCATTTAGTATCTCAAAAGCAAATGAAACTAAAATCAACATTTCGAATTCAATTTGTTCATTATAAAAAAGAAATAAAAACTTGGTTACAAAAAAGTAAACATAAATCTTGATTGACTTGCCGAAACATCAGAAAAAAATTTTTTCTCTCTCTGTTGAAAAGAAAAAAAAGAAGCTATAAATAAAAAATTACAACAGCGTTGGAGTGAGAAACAAGCTAAAAGCCAATGTGATTTGTTAGTAGTAGAAATCGTTTATTTTTCTTCTTCCTCACAGCTTTCTCAAGAGAAAAGCTATCATTCTTTTGGTCGGGGCTGCTGAAAAGCAGCCCCTTTTCTCCTAAAAGATTCGCATGCTAAATTCTTGATATTTTGATTTGATATGATAGATCTGGTGTTTTATACCACGATTGGTATATCTCCGGGGGCTGATCGACCCGGAAAGAAATCTGTTGGCGAGACGGCATAGCAGATAATTATTAATTGAAAAAGGATTATAAAGGATAAAGATTAAAGGGGGAAATAAATAATTTTTTAAATATTGTAAAGCAAATAAAAATTAGAATTTCGGGAAATTTTGGTTGGGGGTGCTGCAGCCCCGCAGCCCCTATGGACGAGCCGCCACTGATCCGAATTATTACAAACAAGCTTTGACGACAGTTTGTTTTTCGTTTTAAAAGAACTAAAAAAGAAATTCAATAACGTAAGTGTTTTGTATCACTCACCACAAACTGGTATTCCAACGGGTATCCAAGTCCCATTTTCCACGCAGAGCCGTCTGATGGGGCCCAACAAATCGAACCCTGGTTCACACCTATATGTCGCGACTGTCCCCGTCTGAACGGTCTCTGTGTTGAAGGTGACAGAGGAGTGGGCTGGGGATCCTGGGTAGCCGCAACCGAAAGCTAGAAAAAATGCAGTGAAAAAATAATTAGTTTAGAAAAATTCAGATTTAAACTACAAATATTTAAGTCACATTATTTTTTGAAGGTAGTATTTGTTACTCGCGATATCTTGACCTTAAAAGCAGTAAACGTTGGGGAAAAAATAAAAACAACTCTTAAAAATCCAAAATGAAGAATAAAATTTCAAAAATATGGCTTTATTGAAAGAAAACTTAAATACATTTTAAATTTTTTTATCAAAATATCTCACAATTTGTAAATTTTACAAAATATCAAATCAATCAAAGAAAATATCACTGAGAGGTAAAATAATTTTTAGAATAATGACTCGTCCGAGTCTTCATTTTCGAATAGCTTGAAAAAGCAATTGTGTGATTCTGTGAAACATTTGAAGAGCATGGAGCTATTTTCTCCTTTAGGAAATGTTTATAACAGCGAACCTTCCCTTCTTTCCTATATTTTTGACAGCGTAAAATTATAATTCAGTTTTACAAACCTGGAGAAAGAACATAAGAATCAATCATAAACTAAGAAAAATTGTTTTGATGAAAAAAAACAAATTGGGAATAGATCTGAATGCTCCCCCTGTGACATTCAAAGAAATTTAACAAGGTTTCAAAAGGCCTGCTCTGTTAACGGTTTGCCTTGTTCGAACTACAGTCGAGTCCGCTTAATGTGATCACGGTTAATGTTATCAATCGGATAATGTTATCGAAATCAACAGGTCCCGATCATTCCTATTTAATTTAATGTAAAATACATCGTTTATTGTGATCAACTATCGATCAACACTCCGCTTAATGTTATCAAAATTTGTCCATATCCCCTAAAAAACGCCCGATTTCAAGTTTCGTTTCGAAGGTCAATTTCTTTTTTCTTAAACTCGGTATAATATCATAGTTGCACTGTTATGTTTCTTTGCTTTGATAGTAAGAAAAATAAAACATTCTTACTCTACGTCTACGACCTCAAACATTGAAAGAAAACAGTTAAAGGGGCGGGGGAGAATCCCTGCTTGTCATTGGATATCACCATCGCCGGTTTCTGATCGCCATGTTTCTGATAAGAGGTTTTTGATTTTTTTATTGTTTAGTGGAATTTAGATAAATTTCAGTGGTTATTTATGTTTCTGAGCCTTTCCTATGTAAAATTTTGAAAAATACTAATGATATCTTGACTTGAAAAAGTCAAAAGAAAAGAAATTTATGAGCGGAATCACATAAGTTGCCAAGTTTATAGTGTAAATTTATTTTGAAAACATTAATTATGGTTACATAAGTTTAATATTAAAGCAAACACTCTAATTTGCCCCTTTTTTTAGTAAATCGCTTATTGTTATCAATCGGTTAATGTTATCAGTTTAATATCGGACAAATGCGATCACATTAAGCGGATTCGACTGTATAATAATTTTGCTTTTTATAACGTGATTTAAAAAATCAAATAAGCAGATAAATTTCTAAATTATTTATTTCTCAAAAAAAACGAAACATAGTATTTCTCCTCGATAGCGATTAATACTTAAAACTTAATTATTTCTGACGCATTCAGAATTGACACTTTTGAATTGCTCTTTAAAAAAATGGTTCATTTCTGGTTATTAACAGGATTTTTCCTATTGCTGTTGTCTCTTTTGAAACATCGGCATTAAGGAAACTAATTTTCAATCTGTATGACGTTCCATGGTCACTTTTTAAATGAAAATGGCATCGCCTAATGGCCATTCGCAACGCTTTCCATGAATTTCCAGGGAAGACAGTAGCCGGAAGTCCTCATTAGGATTTTACGCTAACCTTGACAGCGGTGTGATGGGTTTTTGTAAACAAAATTTATTTGTGATGTAAATTAACTTTAAAATAATTAATAGAACATAAACATACTTCAAAAATATATAGCACGTAAGTACTGTTTATTGATGTTTAACTTGCACAAGGTTATGGAATACGTGAATGCATACGGACTTTGAAAATTCTATTTCGGGTTACGAAATGAAACTGCTTCTTTATTTAATGTTTCTCTTAGACCAACAAAAATTTCCTCTGGTGCATTATTATTAATCAACATACCTGGGGATATTATTAATAATTTATTATTCAATAACCCAACCTGGAAAATTTGTGAACAGAGATTTTGCTCTTAATGTAATAGTACGGGAGCTGGCGTTAAATTTCAAGAATTCATCTGCTCGTACACGATTTTAATTTTAGAGGATAGTGTTAGTGGTGCTGATCATGGAATTGAGCGTCAGCTGGTCAGGTAGCGGTGGGTTGAGTGTGGGGAGGGTGTCAAAGGTACAAAAACTTACGGTACGGAGCAAGATTTTCCTATTTTGAAATATCTTATTTGTACCGATTCCCTTTCATCCTTAGACGCTCTAAAAAACATAAATTCTTTTAACGATATAATCACAGACATACAACGGCAACTAAAATCTTTGAGAGATCATGGGACTCTTGTGTATTTTTCTTTCGTTCGAGGGCATACGGGCGTGATTGGAAACGAAAGGGCAGATGTTTTGGCTAAGTCCGCAACAGATTTAAGTATTGAGTTTGAACCTGCTAATATACCGAAGTCATATTACAAAAGGATTATGAAGGAGAGCATTATAGAAACCTGGTCAGATGAATACGGTGGTTCAGAGAAGGGTGAATTAACAAGGAAATATTTCCCGACTATTGGCCATCGTATGTCTTGTGCTCATTTCTATGCTAACTTTAAAATAACTCAATTTCTAACTGGTCATGGAGGGTTCAGGAGGTATCTTCATCGTTTTGGTTTGGCTCATTCTTCGTCTTGTGACTGTGGTTTTGGTGAAGAAGATGTCCATCATATTGTTTATGATTGCCCTAGATTTTCATCCCAAAGAAAAGTTTTGAGATTGGCCTTGAGAAAATTGCACATTAATTGGCCAGCATCTCCTTTTGCTATGATATCTAATAGAGAAACTTTTACATTATTTGTTAATTTTGTTGAAAGTGTTTTTTGATTCTGTTGTTTTGTTCTGATTATTATTTTTATTTGAGATTGTAACTTACTTCTGTAAGCCCCATGTTATACTCTGTGGAGCATGGGGAGATTTTAAATTCAATTAAAAAAAAAAAAAAGGTACAAAAAAAGAAAAATAAATTCATCTGCTCGTGGATGAAGCTTGATGGGGTTGGTAGGTTAGACTTTCCTGATTACAAAAATGACCGTCAGCTGGCTGGATGGCAGTGGAATGACCGTCAGCTGGTCATGTAAACTTGCAAACAAAAAATTTATCTGACAAAGCAAGAAACTTGGTAGGAAGTCAATATCTGTTACAGAAATAATAACGAGTTACTAGTACAACAGATATTAATTCATGAGTTGCTAATGTAAGTTAAAGACTAGTAACTCGTTATTACTTCATGTAACAGAGATTGACAACCCTACCAAGTTCCATGCATTGTCAGATAATTTTTTGTTTGCAAGTTCACGTGACCAGCTGACGGTCATTCCACCGCCACTCAGCCAGCTGACGGTCATTTTCGTAATCAGGAAGGCCTAAACTACCATCTCCACCAAGTTTCATACACGAGCAGATGAATTTATTTTTCACTTTTTTTGCAACTTTGACCCCCTCTCCACGCTCAACCCACCGCTACCTGACCAGCTGACGCTCGATTCCGTGATCAGCACCACTAACACTATCCTATAAAATTAAAATCGTGTACGAGCAGATGAATTTTTCATTTTAACGCCAGCTCCCGTACTATAAAGATTAAAAGAGTGTTTTTAAAGAAATTAATAATACATTTCGATTAGTTTCTGGATATTTTTTAAATTTCCATGGAAACATGTCAAAATGCAGCAATTCTACTAATTTAAAACAAGAAAAGTTTGTACGTTAGATATAGAATGGCAAATTTTATTATAAAAATATCATTTAGTCTGTAATTAATATTTAATCCACTAAACTGGTCCCCAATTAAAATAATTTAAAAAATATATCCCAATTTGATCAATCGTTTTTCAATGATTTAGAGATTTAGAAGTTATATGAAATAATATATCACAGGTTATAATAGTTTTAAGATAAAACTTGTGTATAAATATTTAAATTTCTTTTATAATAGTTATTTGTAGAGCCAAAATGTGTCTACATAGGTTTAGAAATTATTTTAAATACATTTATTTTAAATTCAAGTTCGAACAATGCAGTAAGAAAAGGAATCCAATATTCTACACAGGTAGTATTTGAATCAATGCTGCGTGTGCTATTTAAACTAGAACGTATCTTCATAATGTTCAAATGATACAAAATACGAGGAAATCATCAAAAGACTGAACATTTAACACCTAAATGGAACACATTTATTACTTCGGTTCCTCTATAAAATACAACACGAAAGAGACATGCACGTTAAGTGTGTGAGAATTATATAGTAAGAATGATGAATGTAGTACACGCTTTAGCAATTTAACACTCTATTGCCTATCCCTTTACTGACAAGTGGTTCTTCGCGTTTTCCTGTTCTGTAGTTTCAATAGAATTTGAATCCGGCGTTTCCAATCTAATTCAGTGGGTGATCCAAGCTTCGGGCCTTGCGTGATGTTTAGAAACAGATGGGAGAAATCTCAAGAGAAAGGAAACAAATGACATCGTTAAGTGTTTGAGTAAACCAATGCCCTCATCAGCTGCCGTTTCCTTTCGTTTAAGAGAATGTTTTACTATTTTTAAACACGAGATGTTTTTTCGCTTGCCTAATTTCAATCCAGCGTCTTCCCTGCCTTTTTTCCGTTTCAACTATGGAATCTAAGCAGCAGAAACGGGAGAAAGAAAACCTAACTAAACATGTTAAAAGAGATTAAAATATTTTTAGAGTCAACGAGCACGAATTAGAAGATAAACTTAAATGTATGATGAAGTGCATAAAACAGAAAATGGGGGGAAGTATAATAATTAAATTTTTACGGGATGAGGAACTGAAATTCACACACACTCTCTGAAACAACTAGGTAACAAAATTTTCTCGTATTTCTAACCGAGTGCACTCTGATTTCTTTATTTATCCTCAGTTTCGCCCTGAACTTGTATTATTTTAGAATCACACTAGCAACAATATATACTCTTTGGTATGTTTATTTGAAGGTAGATGTTTAAGTCACTCATAGGCTTACCAACAAAGATGGAGCGCCCTTGATTCTGTTGAACAAATCACACCATGGGTTTTCATGCTTGAAAACTGACCACAGCTTAACACCTTAAAACAACAGCGAAACAATCGTATTGCACCGCCCAAAGCAAAGAAGCAGCCAGCAAATCCCCTCAACAGCACCAAAATTAAGTCACGATCGCCGTTTCATAATCTTCCCGGCGGCGGCTACCGTTCCATCGGATTAAGCCTACGTAATCTCCCGGGCTTCGAAAATAGAACTTATGATGTTATGAAGGCCGAAGAGAAGGCGGATATATGTATTAGTATCGATGGTCCGCATTTTAAGCAAAGCGTCGGAAAGGGAGGTTGCCGCTTCGTTACGGGTGAAGGGCTGTCCCAGTCTTTTCAGGTATTTTTGAGAAGAAGAATCGCGAGTCTATGTTTTGGGTGGGAACGACGGAATTTTTAAATGGTTTGGGAGACCCAGTGGTGTTTTGTGCCAGTTTCGTATATTGGGAGGCAAAACATTGAGGCTGTGGGAGTAGGGTGGTCACAAAAAATCAACTTTTGAAATCCTTAGGTCTCACCCCCCTAAAATGTGCCAATAGGCTAAAAAATGAGATTGGCCAAGTTTCAGCTCAATCCGATAATATTAACCCGTGCCTCATCGAGGTCAAAGTTCAGAAAAACAGCGATTTTTAACAAAAATTGGTAGTTTTCGCCCTATAAAACTAAAACCGTTTGTCCCAGAAATCTGGTTAGGGTGTCATTTGATAGGAAATTTCATACACTTTAACTCTGAAGTTACGGAATTTTATTTGCTAAAACGGATGGGGCGCTATTTAGCATTTTCATAGTAAAGGTCCTTGAAAAAGCGACTTCATTGCTAGAAACCTAGAACATTGCAATGTCACAAAAAACTTCATCCTCCGGGCTTTTTCTATTACTTTTGGTCCCAATAGATAGTAAATAAGTTTTTTAACCCCCTAAGGGAATTCTAGGGTATGATTTCAAACCCCCTAGTGTTTGAAAAAAAGGAAAATATATATAATTTTTTTTTAATTTTTAAACACGCAATTTGGGACTGATAATGTGATAAAGTTTGTCCAAATACATTATTAAGAGCTTAATTAGATAGAATACCAATGGTATAGGGCCTTAAGCTTTCCCTATAACCCCTATAATCTAAGCGAGAGAAGCGCGACTGCGAGGTTTTGCTAAACAAAGGATTTAATGCCCATTTAATTTATAAACAGAGCTAAATTACAAAATTTCAATAAAAAAACCTCCCGAGATTTGTAATTTGGTGTCAGAAATGACGTTTGAGATTATATATGTGGGTAAAATTATAATAAAAGCGTCCTTCCGACTCTAAATGTTAAAAAAATCCTATTTCTACCAAAGTTACATGTTTTCAGCTAAAAGTGATCTTAGATAATGTATAAATTTATTTATTTTAATATACCACAAAATTCCTTTGCTTTTTATTCAAGGAAAATAACTTTTTTGAAAGGTATGCAATAGTAAATGATTTCAAAAATTTTGTTTCTGTGTACTACACATGGTGAGAAGAAAGAAAATTTTACGAAGTAATTTTTAAAAAATATTTAAAAAAGTTTTTGGATAATTATAATGATTTTCTATAAATTGAGTTTATCCAACTTTAAGTTTAGGACAGTAACTTGGTTGACCTTTAAAAAATCCAGTGAAAACTACAGAGATTATACTGTTGGAGTGTCTAAGTATTTTTCCGAGAAATCTTGTTTATGGTTTTTTACAAAAATTAATTATGAAAAGCATAGAAACATTTACTGTGAAATCAAAAATATTTCTTAATATTTCATTTTCTTACATGATATTTTATCTCCTTTCACACAAGTGTAAAAACAATTGACTAATAAAGAACAAAACATTAAGTAATTAGATTATAGATCAAACATATAATGAAACATTATAATACTTTTTAAGAAAATTGTTTTCCTTGAACGATAGGCAAATGAATTTCAAGGTGCATTAAAATAAATACATTTATACATTTTTCTAAGATCCCTTTTAGCTGAAAGCATGTAACTTTGGTAGAAATAGGATTTTTTTAACATTTTGAGTCGGAAGGACGCTTTTATTATAATTTTACCTACATATATAATCTCAAACGTCATTTCTGACACCAAATTACATATATCTGGAGTTTTTTTTTTTGAAATTTTGTAATTTAGCTCTGTTTATAACTTAAATGGGCATAAAATCCTTTGTTTAGCAAAACCTCGCAGTTGCGCTTCTTTCGCTCAGATTATAGGGGTTATAGGGAAAGGTTAAGGCCCCTATACCATTGGTATTCTATCTAATTAAGCTCTTATTAATGTATATTTGAACAAACTTTATAACATTATCAGTCCCAAAATGCGTGTTTAAAAATTTAAAAAAATTATATATATTTTCCTTTTTTTCAAACACTAGGGGGTTTGAAATCATACCCTAGAATTCCCTTAGGGGGTTTAAAAACTTATTTACTATCTATTGGGACCAAAAGTAATAGAAAAAGCCCGGAGGATGAAGTTTTTTGTGACATTGCAATGTTCTAGCTTTCTAGCAATGAAGTCGCTTTTTCAAGGACCTTTACTATGAAAATGCTAAATAGCGCCCCATCCGTTTTAGCAAATAAAATTCCGTAACTTCAGAGTTAAAGTGTATGAAATTTCCTATCAAATGACACCCTAACCAGATTTCTGGGACAAACGGTTTTAGTTTTATAGGGCGAAAACTACCAATTTTTGTTAAAAATCGCTGTTTTTCTGAACTTTGACCTCGATGAGGCACGGGTTAATATTATCGGATTGAGCTGAAACTTGGCCAATCTCATTTTTTAGCCTATTGGCATATTTTAGGGGGGTGAGACCTGAAGAAAGTCGAAAAAAAATTTTCCCCATGTTACTTGTGACCACCCTACTGTGGGAGGCTTATAGGGTGCGCTTTATGCTTGCTTTGTTGGGAAATTTGGGTGACTGACTTCAGTGGGTTAGGTGGAGAAACTCTTTACGGAAAGGGGTACTCTGATCTACAAATTCGGAAGATAGAAACTTAAGAATAGAAAAGCAATGAAATTGGATGAAAAAAGAGGTAAGAAGGAAAGAGAAAGAAGAGAGAAGAATAATATATTAAGAAACGAGAAAAACAAATTATAACAGAGAAGGTGTAGAATAGAGAAGGTGTAGAATAAGAGAAGTAGTAGAGAGAAAGGTAACTGAAAAAACAAGGAGCGGGGATATAGTATATACAGGATGTTTCAAAATTGCGTTGCACGGCTTTTATTCGAAACCAACGCCTCCTAGGGTCATGGAAGTAAGGTCTACCCCTAGGTAAGTGATCCTGGAGAATGCACTGAAATGACTTACAGCGCCCCTAGCGGCGAAATTAAAAAGTTAAAGAAATTAATTTAAAAACTAAAAGAGATAGAGCAAAAACCTCAGTCAGAGTATTGTTCCCAACGTCATGAAGAACTCACTGAAAAAAAATTCATGAAAATATCTTGAATATTCGCCGAGATATTAGCATGTGAAAATAGCACTTTTTCAGGGGTCAAAAAAGGAAAAGTTAGCATATTTGCAAATTTTTTTGATTTTTTGATTAAATTCTGTGTTCTTCAAACTAAAAAAAACAAAACTACAAAATAACACTGAAAAATTTGCAAATATTTGTGAAAACTGTAATTCAAAAAGAAATTAATCGAAGGAAAATATATGGCAGATTACTATTAGAATCTTCATCTATATCCCTTATTAAGGACATATTAATATTAAAAATTTTTTGAAAATTACATAACCACTTTTAAATTTAATTCATTGCAAGGACTGTTACATAAAAAATAGTTTCATTATGTGAGAAACAAGGCCAGAAAAGCAATGCAAAATTCAAAGACCTACTCCTTGTTAGCAACTACGTGGGGGAGAGAGATAATTTATTGTAATTCTTTCATTGAAGTTTTCAAAGAGCTTTCTCCCGAATAATTTATAACACAAAGTGCGGAGGCTAGCCTTTTAATGAGACCATAATCGATTTACGCCTCACCAATTGACAGTGAAAAACGCAACAGTCGACGATCCATACGCCTATTCATCGAGAGTTGGGAGAAACTATGCCAAGGGTATAGAGGAGCCCTAAAGAAAGCGTTCCATTTCATTTGAAAAGTAATTCCTGAGATCAAGATCAATATGGCATCCTTCGAAGCTTTGAAAAGAATCTCGGATGTAATAATAGACACAATGCCAGGGACTATGCGGTGATTAAGATCATAACGGTATTATGGATTTGGTTAACGGTGTGGTAATGAATTGTATTTTCTGGAACAATAGGGGAGTCTGGATCGAGGTGAGCCGCAAAGTCACCTTGGTGGTCAAGAACGGACATCGGGTGTTGGTATTGACTGTTGTATTGAAGTAAAGGGCTTGAAGGTATTGAAAGTAAAGGTATTGAAGTAAAGGGAATAGCGTAAAAGAAAGACTGTTATTGAAAAATTTCACGCTATATATAAGAATTATTGACTAAATTGGGGGTCTGTATTTCAGCATAGCTTTTAAAAACAAGAATTTATAAATAGTGCGAAACGGCTAAAAAAATCCTTGAATTCAATTGAAATTTAACTTTACTTTAATTCCCTGAAATAATTATTATTTTAAGAAATACGTGTGTTTTAAGACGTTATCTATGTGTAATATTATTATGTATATAATATTTCATTCGTTATAAAGAAAAAAATCACTAACGTTAAAAGAATTTTATTTTAAGTTGAATAAATTTTTCTGTTAGTTGAAAACAATTTCTTTACTTTAAATATTGTTAAATAAAGTCGTCTCCATGAAATGAATGAAATAGACAGTTTCTGAAGGAAATTATCATATCTAAATTGTAAACTTTTGTATCAGTTAACTACAGTCACTACCTCATAGCATTCATTTGCAAAGTTTCAGTTTTAAAAAAATTGAAATTCAAACTAAATGTCTTTTGAGTTTATTTGGCAGATATTATATTAAAATAACAAACTATCATTAAAATATTTACTAAAAAAACACGACTCGTTTATAGTATTGAGACGATATCCCGAAAACAAATAACATCTTTTTATGTTTGAGTGAAGCATCAAAGACGTAATCTCTTAATACCACGTCTGTCATAACCTTGTACTTGACATACTATTTCTTTCCAAATAGACTAAGACTAAAACATCCTGTCAATCAAACCGAAATTACATGTTCTAGGAAAAGAAACCTTTCTTGATCCACAGTTGCACAAGGCTTTAAGAGGGATTAAGAAAAACCACACGCATAACAAAACCATTCAACATCCCGAAGCAAAAAAAACAAGAAAGTATTTTTGGTCAGTTTTTCTTTTCCAAAGGGCGGACCGATAACCTTGAAATTTCGGTGTTTAAACTGGTCTCTGACCTCAAATACCCCGTCTTTAGAAAGGTATTGAGACATTGCCCTAATTTTAGGCTAGATGTTACCGGTGGAAAGCAGTTAATGTCGGTAAAGAAAGCTGTAAAAACTAGTGGGCTATTTTTTCACGTTTCCCCCTAAACATTTTTTGTTATGTCACTTTGGTTGAGAAAGTTCAGGTTTGTATCCTGATACATATAGAAGAGGAAGTTGGAATTAAACGGTTATTTACTTAGTTTTACCCTGTGTGCCCCGTGGCAATTTAGTGCTATCGCAGATGCTTTTTCCCAGTTGGAATGTGTTTTTTAAGGTTAAATTTTAGTTTATTTAAATACCATTTTTATAGCAAAAAATATTAATTTCGGTAAAAGAAAAGTAAATATCTTAACGGTTGGTTTTTGAAATAAGTCTAAAAATATAAAAAAAACTATTTTATCTTCTTATTCTACGTTATTACTTTATATCACATAAAATTTTAAAAAAATATACTATATACTTTATTTTGTAAAGACTTTTGTACCTTTTAATTTCATACAAATAATTCTGAATTGTATAAAAACATCAACTATGACATAGGAAAATTCTTTCGACGATTTTGTTTATTATTGCATAGTTGCGTTTCCAGGATACAGTGAGAAATTAATGCGGGTGGTTTAAAAGTAATGCATCATCCAATTACAGTAGAGTAGTAGACCTATATAGTATGTTTGAAAATGCTATTATAAAAGATACGAAGATATTATACGTGTAGGCGGAATAAAGTAGGCAATATTAATATTCATACAGATTTGAAAATGAAAATATTTTAGGGCTGGCAAATTTTTAAAGATTGGTGAAGATTAGAACTTGAGATATCCTCTGTGAAAAATAATTAATTCTTAGCGACTTTTTTTATAAAGAATGGTAACTGCTTTTAAATGACTTACCAACTTACCATAATGTAAAAATAGTCCTCATGGTGTCTTTATGAAACTTTATAATATAATTTTTTGATTGAAAAGAAATCTATTTTTTCCCAAAGAATTAAAAAAAAGAAATCTTGATGAGATTTTAATGAACGAATGAAGGGTGTGTCTTCAAGTATAAATAAGCACAATGTACATTATACGAAGTTCGAAAAATATACAATATCGAAATCATTTTCATCCTCATTTTTAGCATAATCACTTTAACTGTCCTGGATTCCTTCCAATTCGTTTGTTTCCTAAGCCTTTGTTTGTGCTTTATTTGCAATGCCAAATTTTACTAAACAAAAAGTCATTGTAAAACAGCAATTGTCGCTTCAATGGTATAACCTGAAAAGGATTCATCTAAATTGTCGTGACATACTCGTAGACAGTGTTGTTGGGGCAAACAAGATTTTACTATGAGCTAAAGTCTCAGAAAAAAAGTTCCCATTATAAGATTTAACATTGGTTAACTACCATTCAAAAAATAGTACTAATGTTTTTGAAATTTAGTATATTTCACAGCAGTAACTTAGTTTTCTAAAATATTTTTAGTAACAGTTAAATGTGATAGTACGTTGCTATCCTCTTTTTAAAACTAAACCAATTCAAAAAGATTTTAGATTTCCGAAAGATACAGGGGATTACAGTACATTTACATTTTATGATACGATATAATATGTTTTTAAACGTAAAAACAAGGTAAGGAAAAACCCTTTACCACTTCTAGTCCAAAAATCTAATGTAGCTAACCCAAAAATAATAAGGGGAAAAGGTTGGAAAAAAGCACTTATATAAAAATTTTGATATAACTTATGATTAGCAAAAATTTAAGAAACAAAATTTCTTGTGTGTGAATTTTAAACCTAGTTTCTTATTTACTTCCTCAAAAAGTCAACGACTGTTCTCTGTGGAAGTGTAGAAACACTCATGCTGAAATTTCACATACTGAAAACTTAGATACGTTTTGTTTCTATAATTTTAAAAATTCAATACAAATACACTACGTTTGTCGGTTGAGTAACCCCATTTCTAGTGTAGCCTATGGTGAGGAAAATGGGATGCAATTTTGATTTCATACGGAAGTTGATCTCCAATGCTCTGGATATGAAGTTAATAGAGTTTTTATCTAGCCTCACTGGTGAGAACTTCGATGCCCTCATAGAGGTGCCGTGTTTTTATTGTTATCTCGCAAATATTTTGATTAAAGTTTCTTCTCTCCGTTGTATTTGCAAATGACCGGCATGTTTCTTAGTGGCTATTTCCTGTTTTACAAAGTTTCCTCATATCCTGATAACTCTTAACATTGTTAGCGTTTGAGAACTTAATTTTTCTGAGAATAATACTGAGAGCTCAATATTTGTATGAGTAATCATAACTTAAGAACTAAACTTGAAGAAAAAGATGATACTGAAACTTACAATGGCTAATGTGTACTTTAAATGAAGAGGTCTTAAAATAGTATTTTTAGTCTATTCCAACTGACGTAATATTGTCATTGGATCACATTTTAGTTCAATTTAATAGTTTTAGCCTTTAATCTAAAAAAATTAAGATATTTTAAGAATGAAGACACAGTTTCAAAATGTACTGTTACTATTTTAAAATAAAAGTAGGTTTCATTTTGTACATCATCTCTCTATTCTAAAAAAAAGTTTTTGTAAATGGTTTCCAGAGAAAGGCTTTTTAATTACTGATCCGTATAACATGTTTTTGGTATCAAACTGTTCGGATTCTTTTGAGGATGTGCAAAGTGCCTTTAGAATTTCTAAAAAAATTCTCAATTCTAAGATATTTCCATTTTTCTGGATTACGGATAAGGTTGCAGTTAACAGCAAGAAACTGTCGTACAATTTATTATACCTCCAATCAAAAATAATTCCTTTCACGCTTTAAAAATGCGCTTCAAAATATGTACTTTCTAAATAAAATATTTTTAAAAGACTGATAAGAGTTTTTCAGAAACTCACAGATCTACTATTCAAGTATAGAATTTCACACACCAAAATTAATTGTTTGTAAACATTGAGTGCAATGTAGATTTTGTCTCTTAATATTTTTAATAGCTTAAATCGTATTGTTTAAAAAGTCTGTTTCAAAACTAAAACTTGAATGATAAAACACTAGATATTTTGACGAGTTACTAGGTACTATATTAAATTTAACAGATTCATTGCTGAACGTTTTTGTAAATATTGAATAACAATAGTACGAGCAGACTTGATGGATATTTTGAAGGAAAACGTGTTGATTAAATTATTGATAATTTAACCAATAAATATTCTAACTTTTAAGAGAGTGTGCTTCTGGAAAGTTGGTTGACGTTTTTTCTTTTTCTTGGGTTAATCAAAAAAATAAAAAAATCTAACATCAACAGTAGAATTTCTGGTGTTTCAAAATTGAAATCATTGGGACGTCATATTTGAATCAAAAAGTTTCATACCAAAATGAGAACATTAATTTACTCAAATTTGAAACTGTCATTTCTCTCCGTGTAACTAGTTAAATTAAAATTTTAACTAAGAGCTATAAACTTTAATTATTTTTATTTAAATAATCTGTCATACTTTTATTCAATAACAAAGTAATAAAAAGGAAATCAGACCGCAAATTTTAAAGACACCTTGTTTTTAGTTTACAAATATGACAATGTAAATGTAATGATACAAATATGACAAATGTAACAAATGTAATGTTACAAATATGACAGATACAAATATGACAGATTATTTTTATTTAAATAATCTGTCATACTTTTATTCAATAACAAAGGAATAAAAAGGAAATCAGACCCCAAGTTTTAAAGACACCTTGTTTTTAGTTTACAATATTGTATAGTTGATAGATTTTCCGTTATAAAAGCATTCAGGATATAAGAAATTTCTCGTAATGAGAGCAATGACCGATTTTAATCTCCCTTAATCTAAAATATTTAAAAATGGTAAAGTCATTTTAATAGCACAGTGTATCACTATTGGTATAAAAAGAACAACCCAAAGTTATTTCAGGAAAGAGTGACGTACTCTAAACAATTAAAGTAAAAAACCCGAATTGAAAATGTATACAATTTCCATTCTATAAAAAGGAACGAATAAACCAATTTTTCCGTTGAATGAACTCAACTATGACAGATAAAAAGTCAAAGTGTCACTATAAGAATGTCGTTGTGGTCAAACTGTCCGTAACAAGGGAAAAACAATGCCGCAACCTTAATGACCCTTTGGTGTGTCACACTTCTTCCTGAATTTGACTCAGATCGGTTTAAAAATAACATGTCCACTTTTATATGAGGAAAGTAATTGGTGGTTCCTCTGACGGACGGGAAAAACACATTGTTTTTGGATTTGAATTCTTTTTTTAAGGTTTAGATTTAATGGAATTGGACTGCTTTTAATTGCTTGAATTTTTTTTTCCAGATTCAGTTATTTTGCATGATGTTTGATTGAGTTTTAATAGTTTCTGATCTGGACTTTGGAGAACTTTAGCAGCAAAAAGAATTAATTGCATTAGGAAGAGAAAGTGGCAATTTTCTCTTTCGTAGAAGTAAGTTCATTGTGCTTTCTAAATTAGAAAAGGGGAAGATACTGGAAAGGGTATTCACCTAAAACAGAGATTCTTCTATCTTCTCTCTCTTTACAAACCTATTAAAAATTTTTATTCTTAATTTCTGTTTCATTGAGTTTTCCTTGGTTATGAAAATGCTTTTATAAAATTGAAGGATTAGAGTCTATTATAAGTAAACTTAACATTGGATAACGGATAAAAACAGTAAATAAATTTAAAAAACGGACGAACTTACAACTTGAACTACAGAACAAGAAATGTGTTAGGAAGAAATATGTAAAAAATAACGAGGATTGTATAACGAATTTCATCACATACAAAGTAAGGTCCTAAATTTGTGAGGTACTCCCAAAAACTTGAAGTAAATTTTATTATGAAAGCTTTAAGTTTATTATTTGTAAAAATTCCGCTCATGTGTCTTTTTTATAACGTTAAACTAAAAAAAATCCATTGCTTCGGGTTTTTTTTATATTTTGACCTAATTTAAAACGTGATCTGTTTCATACGTATATATCGTCTATGGTTTCATAAGTAGTGGTTTCATATGTAGTTATGGTATCTGACCATACCATACCAAGGGTTTAATATTTTATCTGCTTGTGGACGTGATTCTAACGAATGTGACGAACGAAATAATCTAACGAACGTGAATCTAACGAAATAATTACGAGTTTTAATTCTGAGGACAAAATAACTTCATATTTTCCCTACTTCCGGATGAAAATTTGATAAAATATGTTAGTTACGCTTTCTCTAAAAATTTTTACGTTAATTAGTTTAACTAAAATAATAACGTCTTTTAAAGCTCTAATGAAAATTAAAATAAATATTTCACTTTGATTTGTAAGTTTTTTACTAAATTTTCATCTGATTTAAATGTCATAGCTATAAATGTACAAAAACTATTTTATTACAGTTGTTGATAAGGGATTACAGTTAAAAGTCTTAGGAAGTCTTCTCTTTCTGTGAATGTAATAAACTTGAACTTAACTGAAAAATATGGAAAACACCCACAAAATGACTGAAAGTTCAAAGTAATTTTGTTTGAGAACTTCCTTAAGCTGAATAAAGTTATTTGCTACACGAGCCTCATCCAGAAAAGGTTCCTACATATTCCCAAAATTGAAACATCACACAATGAATCCAACCACATTAAAAAGGCCGAAAATTGACTTCAATTTCCCAAATCTCGTCGGCCCGCTTTGTCCCATAGAATAGTCTCAACGGCACTTCTCTTAATCTTCCCCGAAAGTCTTCCGATCTTCCCATCCATCCTTCTTTCTAGATCTCGCAGACACTCGAATCAACAAAGGCGGCAATGGTACCGACAGCAAAGGAAGAACGCTTTTTGGAAGATGGTTCTGCTTTATAAACGCATCTAAATGCAGAATATAATAAGCTATTAACCTTGAGTAAACGCGGTTGAGCGTGCATGACAGAAAGTATGGGACTCGGGAGGTCAGACGATTTTGTGGAGCCAACTTTTCAAGAAAGTATACGGCTCCTTGATGTTTCATCTGTGATTGCTATCGAGAAATTATATCTTTTCAGGGATCACAGTTTTCCCATTTTCCCACGTAGCTTATATGCCGTTGGGATGCGAAATGAAGATGTGCACGGTTAATGGCAATGGTGGATTTGTAAGCGGCTTTTTAATTTTCTTCATCCACGTGGCAACAGGAATGCAATAAAGTGTTGCCATAATGTGTGAAGAAGTGAAGTTATGTGTCAGTTCTGGTCCTCTTTTGATGATCAGAAACACAAAGGTTGGGATATTATATTCCAATATCGCCTTCTATCCTTAACTATTCCACTCCCGGTTAATTAATTTTGAATGTTTTTATATGCTTTAATAAAAGTTCTTATACAACGCAAATTATATAAAAATTTTAAAAATTAGTCAAAATATTAGGATACATTTAAATGAGTAAACATATTTTTCAACAATTTTTTGGGGGAATTTTTATATTAAAGTTTTTTTTTCGTGAAATTATCATTTAACTATACTTAAAGAACAAAAGCATATTGATTTTTTAATTTAAAAAAGGTAAATAAATAATATAGTATGCGTTATTTTATAGAAAATGGATTTCCACACTATAATGAACAAGAATATTCGAAGTAGATTGACAATATTTTCCGGCTACTCCAATAAATTTTTAGTAAAGGCACCATGATTAAAGTTTTAAGACTCGTCGGACTGTGTACTTTTGCTCCCAAGTTTACCCCTTTTTTTTATAAATTTATCTAAATCTATTTTACTTTACTACATAATATGTAACAAAGCAAATTGACTAAACTACATTGATAAAATTAATTTAACTACATAAAAACATCTCGATATTCTACTACCAATGTATCTAAGCACTTAAATAACTTTTATATTGGATTGAGAAGAATAACGTAACTTATTTAGAATATGCCTCATAGAGAAAGATTTTATAGCAAAGTAATATATAATCAGTTTTATAAAAAGTTTTTCTATAAAATGTAAATTTGATTTAATAGTTAGGGTGAATGATGTTACTATTTTTGTCATTATTTAAGAGAAAACTAGAGTTTGACGTAACTTTTTTTGTCAGTAGAAAAACGAGAGAGAAAGAACTTTAGTCTCTGTAGCATTTAACAATATTTTCACTGTATATCGATATCAAAATGATATTCAATCGGTCCTTATGTTGTTCACACGATAGCATTCACACTCAATGAAAGATAACATATCAAATAATTATTTTTATGCATTATAATTTTTTATTATAATTTTAAAGAAAACAATCGGTTATGGTTACGTTTTATTCGTTATTTCGAATTTTGTTAGACAAATTAACCATCTAAAAATTAAAATAATAAAAAAGAACCAGACCTTTTTCAAGACCAACAAATAAAGAAAATACCCCTATAAGTGTTCCCATCAGGCAAAAGATAAATATGGTTACACAAACGGCAAATTATATCATCCTCAAGAACAAAAGAGTGCAAATTGACACTGGTTCAAGGTAGATTAGCTTTCATTTTAATCTCATATCGCATTCTACCTTCCTAACGAGCAAAGGGAAGAGATGCATAAAAAACGATGGTGTTCAACAGCAATGGACAAAAGCCGATCCCTTTGTCATTATACGCATGCTGTCACAGAATGCTCCAGTTGCTCTCATCGACAGCTGCAGAAAGCTCACTGTGACCGTTTAATAACTACTGCTCTTAATGTTGACGTTTTTTGTAAGTTTGTTTTGGTGCCGGGCAAATTGGAAGATTACCAGTGAATTTGTTTGCCCCTGCAACCGTATCAAATTGTAATTGAGTTGGTTGCGAAGCCTACTTTTGATGTTGTAGGTATGTGGAATGGACACTATTGAAAAAAAAATATATATTTACCTATGTGGGGTAATAGAATAACCATCAATGCAAATATAGTTCTTAATAAAAAAACTATTGATATTGGCTATTAAAATTAACAAAATAAACCCTCGTTAATAAAATAACATAAAAGAGCATAAATATCTATTCTTATACAAAATATATTAAATTATATAAAAACCACACAAAATTATATAAAAATAATATTAAAAATATATAAAATAAAATTATATATATATAATTTTTATATGTTTATAAAAATTATGCAAAATATATGAAAATCATATCTAAATAAAGAACAAAATAGACCATCCTTATTATTCAGTCTCTTTTTTTCTGTAATTTTATTTTTCTGTTAACCAGAGAGAAAAATTTGGCAAATTTATCTAAACTTCATGTAAAGAGTTTTAGTAGGTAAAACATGTCCACCTTTTTATTCAGCAATTCAAAGAGGATTAACCAAAAATGAAATGATGATTTGATTTAAATTGTAGCATTGATAAGAATACCTTTTAAACAGTAGCTTAGCGTAAAAAAACTGTAGTTTTTTTTACAAAAACTAAACTCATTGGTGCAACAACCCTAGTGGGCTTACTATGCCATGCCCATCTTCATTTTCTTGACCTTGGGGCCCTGGGGTGCAAGGTATATGTCCCGGTCAGGTGGTCAGCCTAACGCGAGACCCCCAGTGTTTAGCTTCCAAGCACGCTTGGTCCTTATTTTATCGACCCACTGAAGGGATGAAAGTTTGATCGTTTATTATAATTTTTTAATTTAGTTAAAATATCAACATTTATAATTTATTCCAAATTAATTCAATGAATGGAAATGTTAAGTTCTTCTTTAACACTATTTATTTGAATCCGAATTTAAATTATGAATTTTTTAGTTTACATGTTAGTTAAAGCAATGTCAGCTTACAACACTATTTTTGTAATTGAGAACATTTTAAAAGAAATATTAATTTAAAAATGGGTGAAATAGGTTTTGTGTAGAGCAGTGTTTCCCAACCTTTTTTGGTCCATGCCCCACCAAAGCCTTTCTAAATTTTCCATGCCCCCCGGTCTCAGTGGCATATATATAGAAATATATTTTTAGAGGGAGCCAAAATTATTTCTTAGCCCCTCCCTCCCATGTATTTAATAAGTCTAATGAAGCTTTTCAGAACATTTTTAGGTAGAATTTGCATGCTAAAGAACTAAATCAAGTTATGAGTAATTAAGTTCCAAGTACCAAGGGGAGTCTGGGGGTCCTCCCACAGCAAATATTTGGAAATTTGACTCTAGGAAGCAGGTTTTTAACTAGTTTAGTACCCCTAGTTGGGAAATTTTTGATATAACTTTTTATGTAAGATTTGCATTTTGATGAACCTAATGTAAAAAAGTTTCAAATATAAGCGTTCTAAAAACAAAGAGATCTTGGGTTATCCCCCAGAAAAGGTTTGGAAATTAGACTCTAAAAACAGGGTTTCAACTTGGTTTTGATACATACTGGTCCAGACTTCAGACATACATTCTCAGATAGGATAATAGGATCAGATTGATATTTCTTTCTAAAAAGTTCTAAAAAGTTTCTAAAATTTCTCCCCTGAATTTTGGCCCCACCTTGGGGCAATTTGGTTGAAAATTTTCAAATTGCCCCCCTAGAAAATGATATTGCCCCCCGTCGGGGCGTGCGCCCCACGTTGGGAAACACTGGTGTAGAGACTGAAATAAATCAATTCATTCTTTAGTGGTTTTCTTTAGTACGGTAAGAGATGAAAACATGGTGCTTTAGGATTAGCCGGGAACAAATGTCGAGTTTTATGCTAAATTTCTTAAGATAATCATGTAACAAAATATAAAGACACTATTATTAAAATATCTCAAAAACAGTGTTTCTTTTCATTCTTTTATATATTTATGAATATAGTCCGATAGAGGGGATATTTGCGCCAGGCTAATTCTAAAGTACCGAAAAAACTATAACGGGAGTAATCAAAACATTAGTTTTAATGAAATCTACAATTCAAGTTTAGAATCAAATTACTCAACGAAAAATTTTTTCATCAATGCAATTCCAACACTTATTTTTAAAAATTTACAATTGAATAAATTAACAGTAATATGCTGTCTAAGTATTACATCCAAATTTTTTCAATCGTTTTAAGTATATCGTCAAATTTCTTTCATCTATGTAATTTCACACTTATTTTAAAAATTGTACATTTAAATATAATCTCCAGTGATATTCTGCATAAGTATCACATCTATATGTTATTTTAGTCTGTTCCAAAAAATACATTTTTTAGCACTTGTACAGAAATTTGAATAAAAACTGAGATAAACTTTAAAACATTTTCAAGTGAAAAAATACGATATTCACAAACGAAGAATTTTGATGGCTTAAAAAATTCAAGCAAAACTACTCACCACACGCCACAAAATTCAGCCAAAGTATCCAGAGTATCATTTTTCTTCACAAGTCTATAAAACCCCCACTCCACTTCTCTTACCAGACACTATTGCAAGAACCGCTCATCCTTTCTGACAGGGGAAAAGATCACTAGAGAAAAGTTTCTCGGTTTCTCTTCGCCGCCCGTGACGCGAAAAGTTCTTCAGCCAATAGGAGAGCTGGTTTGAGAGAGGAGGGTGTGATTTGCCCACTTCCACCAAGATCCGTCTAAATTACAAGAAAACCGCACTGTGTGTATACTATGTTTTTAGCGTGTCAAAATTTATGTTGGGTTTTTACTCTGGAGATGACGAACGGTTCTTAGTAATAACAATAGCGTGAACTTGATCTACTTTTTTTCTGCTGCAATGTTCTTAATCACTTTAATTACATGGCTTAGTATTTAATTAAATAATTTTAAGTTTTTAGGTTGAGAAAGCGTTTGTTTTAAGTATACTTTCATGTTTTTCTTTCGAAAAATATTAACTCCACTTAGTTTTTTCCTAACATTACAACATTAGCCAATTTCTTCAAATTTAATCTGGAACAGATCATTTCTAGATTTCTTTATAAAAGAATTTCGAAATATCCCCCCAAAACAAGTTTCATTTGCTTTAAATGAAATTACTCGGTTAGATTGAAGGAAAGTCTAATGAGTGAAGCACATTTTTCATATATTTATTTTTAATAAAAATGTCTTACATAAATTCCTTTTGCGAGGATCTATTGAAAATTTTCAATTTCAAAAAGTAAGATTTATAGATCAGGTTAATAAGTAATTTGTAATTATAGAATTATTTATTCTTTTAAAGTTAAAATGTGTTAAGTAGCAAAGATATTTATCACTATCAAGTTTTGCCTGCTTCTATTCAGGTTTTATTTCTATTCCTATAAAAGCTTTAAATTTTAAAGTAATTAACTTTTCACGAAAAATTCAGATTTGAAAAGGCAATATAGAAATGAATAAAGCTTCTAATGTTCCAAAAAAGATGTTAATGTCTTACGTTAATTTTTAATGGCTAATGTTTCTTTAAATGACGGTTTATATTCTCTAGTAATGTATTAATTTTTTTATTTTTTAAGTATTATAAAAATACGAGAACAATAATATGAATTGGTTCTTGAATAAAACTTGAAACTTCTTTTCTAATGAGATGAAATTGAACTTGACAAACATTGAAAAACAATATGTTCATTTTTTTACAAATCAATTTGTTTCAGACAACTTATTTTGTATAAATAAGGTAAGCGCAATTAATTTGTAATTAATTTTTAAAAAAAATTTAATAGATTGATTTTTGTGTTTCTCCGATTTTCCAGCTGCATCGATCAACGTTTGCATTTGTTTCTGATCCTAATAATATTGTATTTTGTCCTCTCTTTACAAACAATAAATATAAACACTAAACAATAAATAAATTATTACTTTTAGGGTTGATGGAAAATTCAATTGAAACTTACTCTTTGGGAACACGATAACATGTCTGATATGTTTATAAAGGAAAAATTATGTAAAACACTACAATATTCCCAAAAGTAGTTTTCAAAACCCTAAGTCGTTAAGTAAAAAAAAAAGTAAAATCATATCCATCGTTCTCGCATCGTTCCAAAAAAACAACCACCATGCATTATTATTCAACCAATGCCACCAATATTTTACTAGACTAAAAATATTATTTTCTCTGACAAAAATTTAATTCTATAATGTTAACTAACCAAAAAGTGTTACGACACGCTTTTATTAAATATTATTTACTTCAAAGATAAAATATACCCTGCCAAGAATTTAAATGTCTATAAATAGTTAAAATAATGATGAGGATGTTAAGTAGAAAAATGTTTTTAAACTGTATGACAAACGGCAAACGATATTTAAATTAGTACGTAAATATCCAAAATGAAAAAAGCACAAAAGGAGAACCGAGAACATGAAGGAAAATTTACCTGAAACTGAATTACGACTTAATATTTATTTAAAGTACGTAATATTTTATACTTGTGAAAAATATTTTAAATTAATTATATATCGTTTAGTATTAAACTATGTTTAAGCCAGTTTAAGCAGTATAAATCTATAATGTTCCTTCATTTTTACTTGTAAATCTTTTTCTTTGTTATTTTATTCAAATTTTGTGCTACGATTCGTTATTTGCACTGAAATTTATTGATTAATACCTATTAAAAATATTACTGCAAACAAATCTTATTCATGTAAACCTTCAGACTTTCACGGCCGGAATTGTCAATAGAATTTTAATCCAAATTATCCGGGATATAAGGCCGTGCGATGTTAATAAAAATAGAACACGGGCTTATATCCCGGATAATTTGGATTTTTGAATTCTATTGAAATCTTATTCAGTTGGTAAGTTCAGAAATTTCAGACAGCACTGTTCAACAATGAAAAAATTTCCTAGATGAAAATAGTCATTTCCTATAGATTTTGGGTCACTGAATACGAAAATCACCATTAAAATTCTCAATTGACTCAGGATTTTCGGGGAACAGCCCCTCCCCTCTTTTTACGTTTTTCAATGTCTTAATGACATTGAATTCGATTTTCAGGGTCAAAAAGCATTACTTTAGTCTTTAAATTACATCCAAAGGGACAAGGAAGGTTGAAATTAATAAAATAAGATAAATTTATAACAAATAAATAGATTTAAGGGGTAATTATCCCCCCAAATATGCAAAAAATAGCTTAAAAATATAGAGGTTTTTATACGCTATTTTTCCTCTTATTTTTTACGCAATTCATGTTTGAAGGGTCCAACCCCTTCAGCAAAGACCCAAATTTGATGGCAATATGCAGCAAGGATTTTTACTAAAAGCGGTTGAGGTATTTGATGTCCCCAAAGCACCCACGGAGGGTTCCAATGCCGCACTTAAGAGTTAAATTACTGCACAAAAAAAGTCAAAATGCCAACGACTGAACTTCAGCTGATTCTTGTGTAAAATGACCTGCTGAATTCAAATATGACACCCATTTTCCTCCATCCCCCTCAGTTTTCAAGGGGACGCCCCCTAATTGCTATCCACAGCCATGCATCTATTAACAGCTTGAAACATAGAGAATCCTCACTCCCTAAAACAGGTAAGTTTTTAAAGAACTGGATAGTTTCTACTTAGGATAGACCCAAAATATTAGAAAAACGTCATTTGTAATCTTTTCAAATTCATTAATATTAATTCCTGAGCTCGCGAGTGCCTTCGCGATTCTGGAAGTCTTCCGAACTCTTCCGCGGGGGCTTCAGGGAGGCTAACACCTCAGCCGCTTTTAGTAAAAATCATTGCTGCATATTGCCATCAAATTTGGGTCCTTGCTGAAGGGTTTGGACCCTTCAAACGTGAATTGCGTAAAAAATAAGAGGAAAAAATAGCGTATAAAAACCTCTACAATTTTAAACAATTTTTTGGCATTTTTTGGGGGGGGTAATAACCCCTTAAACCTATCCATTTGCTACAAAATTTCCTACTTTACAAATTTCAACCTTCCTTCTCCCTTTGGATGTAATTCAAAGACTAAAGTAATGCTTTTTGACCCTGAAAAATCGAATTCAAAGTCATTAAGACATTGAAAAACGTAAAAAGAGGGAGGGGCTGTTCCCCGAAAATCCCGAGTCAATTGAGAATTTTAATGGTGATTTTCGTATTCAGTGACCCAAAATCTATAGGAAATGACTATTTTCATCAAGGAAAAAATTTTGAAGGTCAAATTTGTTGAACAGTGCAGTCATTACATTCATTAAAAAAATCTTCACTTACATTTTTCTTATAAATTATACGGGCTTTTCGTATACGCACACTTGCTGTATTTGCAAAACGCTAAATATTTTAGTGGTGTCTATTTTTCATTTTCTGTGGTATTTTATAGTTAAGTAAAATACTCTGTAAAGCAATATAATGTTAATGAATTTGTGCGGGATGAAATTTAATAAAAATAATTTTTTTTGCACAAATAAAATAAACTAAAGTATAATTTAAAACATGAAATTATTTTAAAACTTTAAGTTAAAAAAATCAGTTGTTAAAAATTTAATCTTTGCCATTCTAACTTCACATCACTCATTAAATTAGGCCTTTATCAAATTTATGTGTTTTTCTGTTGCCTTAGTAATTAAGACTATCGCTTTAAAAAATCTATCGTATCCAACCGAAGGGAAGCCTATCCCCTTTGTCCCTTCTTTCACAATTTAAATTGATACTCAAATATTAAAACTGGATCATTTGAGTGGCTAGGGTCTTTATGTATTTGATTTCTGATGACGGCATATAAAGTTTAATGAAAAAGTTTTGTGTAAAAATGGATCCAATGGAAATAAACTAAAGAAATTGAAGATGAAAAACCGCTTTTCTTCAGAGACATCGTTAATTCTATTGCATTATGTTCCTTCTGAAGCGATGTGTCTGATATATGACAGATTGTTTGCCTGATGCGTTCAGTTTGTCGTAACTCTTGATGAAATAGGTAACCTTTGTCGCATTCATATAAATTTCTTTGACGCCCTTTTTTCTTATACTGGAATGCGTGCCTAGAGTTCTATGTATAGCCATTCCAGAGTAATAAACCTAAGTTAATTTAGAAAAAAAATTATTTTAAATTCACGAATTTGAAAATGTTTCATGTATACTACAGTCCTGGATTAATCAACTTGTCTAAAACAGATCACAGGATCCAAAACAGTTTTCTATAGATAGTTTTCTCTCTTAATTTTTTTAAAGACACTGAAATATATAAGATTGGTTCAATGGAAAGCTTCAGCTGGCTAACTATTCATTCATATTGTAATTTATTCAACAGTGTTGTATATCACATGCTTTCTGCCTTAAACCCCAGGTATCTCTTTGTATATCCTGTTTCACCACTACGATATTCATATTGCAGTAAAGTGGATAAATAAATATTGAATACTCTTTAAATGAAAAAAAACATTCATTAAGTTTTCAAATTTTAAAAGCACATTTTAATTCTTTGAATTATTATAGTAAAATAGCTCCTTTGCCTCTATTTCTAACCCGCCATTTCCACAGTTTCTTCTTCCCTCAATAACTTCCATTTAAGTTGGACACATCTTTTTGTTTTAACTTTTCCATTCAAAATTGATTTTCCAAAAGTATGTTAACGGTATGGATTCAATCAATCATCCATGAAACTCCCTTCAATTTTTTTGATCGATTCGTCAAGTTCGAGTACTTCGAATAGTCTTAAAAGTCAAGGATTTATTTAGAGTCGAAATAAAAAAAACACATCGTTAATCAAACCTCAAATAGCTAGCATATATTTTTACCTAATCCATATATCCTCAAACGTGGTTTATTTGCGCTATTTGTGACTGAAAGTGGGTTTTATTCGTAGGATTATGGTTCGTGCCTTCTTACAGAAATCTACGTTGAATACTAGTTTATAAGTAAAACGGAATTCATTAAAATTACTTATATTACCTATTTATTATTTGTGTGTTTCTGAAGCATCCAAAGGAATAAGTATTTATAGCATTATTCACAGCCCCTTAACCAGTAGTTAACCATCGGTTAAAGAAAGATTCCACCAATCAGAATCAGCAAAAATCACCTTTTCTCTCTTTAGCTGCTCGTTAACCACTGGTTAAGTGGCTGTGAATAATGCCATTAATGTTGCATCAGTAAAAATTAAAGAATATAAGTACCCTAAAATCATTACTATAAAATGTTTCCTTAAATTGAATGTAAGATTTATTTGCCTGTGTTTTTTAATGCAAATATTAGCAATTCTAAGTATTTTTAAAGTAATCTGTTAATTAGACAAACATACGAACATTAAATCTTAAGATCTTAAATATACATTTAAAGATCTTTTAAAACTTAAAGAGTTTTTATTTGAAAAAAAATCTTGTGTAAAAAATCTTTGAAAAAAATGTGTTCAAGAGTTTCTCAATATTGTTTAAAAGTTTTAATGTGTGTTTCTTTAAAACATGAATTTATTTCATATAAGTGAAGAGAAGGTCTCACATTTTGGTTATGTAATTTTACAATGACAAAAAAATTAAGTATAGCATCTCAAACTTTATTCCTAAACGTTCTAAGAATTCAATGACATTGCAATGAATAATTTGTCTTACCTTGTTTTTAAATTTTCCAAAAACAACTCAGCATCTTCAACGAGAAATATGCTGCACAAGCAGGTGATACATGACAAGTTAATTATTTAAAAGGTTTCGTTATGACCCTGATAGCATGTATCTTGTGATTCAAACATCACGATAGCCACGAAAAACGTGCGATTCGTCACCGGTGCAGTTGCACCTGTTCCCCTCTCCTCTTTTGCATTTCGATAAATAGCAACTAAGGTGGCAAACCTTCTTCCATGGACTTCTAGTAATATATCTCAAGGTGGATGACATTCGAAAGCTTTGGGAGTAAGGGTTGGTTCGGCCATGGGGATCTAGAAGGCTTTCCCCAAAGTCTTTCCGCCTTAAAAATAGTAAAAAAATGTTCTTAATGTGAAGGTTGACTGTAAGATTTTCATTAATTGTTTTATGGGTGTACAGAAATGAATTTCTTAAGCTGAAGGCTCATTTACAGTGTTTCACTCGCTATGCTCATCATGAGTAATTCTCACCGAGGAATTCCACATTTGCATGTAGGAAATCGAAGGAGTTAAGTGTGAAGCGTCAATTTACATTTATCATCTTGTATGATTCCTACAAAATGTAGATCAGAAATAAAAAGTCTAAATATGAATGAGCTTTTACTTTCATAGAAAATAAATTAATCCCGTACTTTTCAAATAACTTTCCGAAAATGAGAATTCTATGATAAAAACATGTGGCAAAAAACCACATTAACCATTCTGTTGTGCCAATGAAAAAGAATGTTGTTGGTTAGTTTTTAATAAAAATATAATGCACTTTTAGTTACTAGCTTCTTGAACAATCATCAGGCAATATTATTTAGCTGTAAATTTTTCTACGGACCCGATTACATCAAATAGAATGGTAAACTTAACGATTTTTCTTAACCTTCTGCAGAATTTTTACATTGCACTACATTTTAAGGTCACACTATTCGATTTTTATATACTTGGAAGTAAAAACTACTACCATTGTTCAAGAATTCCCTCCCTAATAATCAAGTCCAGAACTTCTCTCTATATACATCCAACATTTTTCTCACCGCTCTCTGAAAAGGTATATCGACCGAAGCACACCTCATCGAAGAAGAGTTTTACCTCCTAGAATACGATGACCTTCCCAAACAAATAAAAGTGTGAACTCTTCCGAGTGTGTGGTTTCGAAAGGGCGTCCTTTATTTTTATGGCGAGCCGTAAAAGTGCGGCTGCGCTCGAATGGGGATGCCGAAGAGCGATGTGATGGATCGGGGAGCGGGAATGTTTGATTTGGGGCGTGTGAGAGGGCACTTTTGCGTCATGGACGGTGGAGAATATGAAGCGTGTTTCAGGTCAGGGAGCTTGAGAAAATGAATGTTTATCTTCCTTTTCTCTTTGCTGTTTCTCTTAAATAACTTCTCTTTTTCTTTCTATCTCCTTCCTATCTTGCTTTTCTCTCTAAAACTCTTTCAGTTTTTCTCCCCATCATTCTCTAATCCTAATCCTCTATCCCTTTTTCATTTTCTTCCTATATTCCAAATTCAGTATCCCCCACTTTCATTTAGTGTCCACGTTTTTATCTCTATCCTTTTATCTTCTTCTCTATTCTTTCTTCCCTCTCTTGTTTTCTTTTTCTTTCTCTTTATTTTCTCTTCTTCTTGCTTATACTTCTCCTCGTTATTCTATTTCTCCCCCTACTTCTTTACTTTTCCTTCTTTGTATTTCTGTCTTTTACTTCTCTTCACTTTTTTCCTTCTTTTTCCTCCTCTTCCCCCAAAAAAATCTTTCATTTCATTTTATTATTTCTAAAAATCTTTCATTTCTTTATTTTTGCCTGATATTTAAGATCTAATCTCAGATCATAGGATCCTGAGTAATTAATCTTCTGAATGAACCCTACATTAATTTACGCTTGTATTTCTTAAAAAAAATTAATATTATTTTGCCACGATGTTAAATTTTTGTTTGAATCAAAACTCAATTTGACAAAAAATAATCTTATAGCTACCAAAGTTCATCAGAGTACACTTAACTATACTAAGAATTTTTTAAACAAAGTATGTGTAACTTTTACTATATTAGTAATGTAAAAAAATCTTGGATATTAATCTTCTTCACGTGCCTTCTTTTCATTTTTATATTTATTCTAGCAATTATCTCTACCCTCTATCCCCTCTGAGAATTAAGAAGTACCTAAAAGACATACTGACAAGCCGCCACCCAAATTCTGGAATTGGAACATCAAAAGAAAAGTAAGTTGTTTAAGAACAATACTCCAACCACTGACATCTCCTACAGAGCTTCCCTTAAACGATTCCTCCCATTCAAGTTTCAATAATTACAGTTCCCCAGTATCCCTCCAAATTGAAAAATCCCTCATCACCATGGGTACCACACTGATATTTCAATAATTTACTAGTTCAAACCACTCATTACGACAGTGATAGATCACCACTTGACACACTGCGAAACATGCAAAGATCATGTTCTAGGTCATGGAGCTCGAAAAGGTTCCTCATCACACCTTTCTTTTCCCCTCCCTTTCTTCGGCTCGTCGCGAAGATGTCCGAAGAGACAATCAAGGTCGGGGACGGAGGAGACCTTCGTGCGGACGGAGTCACCGGAAACGCGCCGGGATGGATTGTTTCCGAGAGGAATTGGGAAATTGGGCCATTTCGAGGAAATGGGTGTCTTTGGGGATTCTGTGCCACTAGGTTCGTGGGAAATGTGCATTGTTTCATGTTTCTATCGCATCTCATCATGTTTTGGTATCTCATTAAAGGTTGCTATAAATCTATATTTCGACAAAAATATGAATTCATCCCAAGTATCAATGACTTATACACATCATAGCGAAAATTACGAAGAGGAAAGAGAGTACTATATTATTTGGGAAAGCAAATGACTTGAGATAGATTTGCAGTTTGAATGGGATGTAGGAATTCCATGACTTTGTTTCCTAAAATATATTGTGAAGCGTTCGTCCATAAGTATATTCTACTATAGAAGATGAGAAAGAATGCAAAATGATGAAATGAGAAAAAATAGTAAAAAAACATGAAAATATCATAACTCAAATAATTACTTTACCAAAACTAATATTTCCATACTAATATTTTTTACAATTTTCCAAATGATAACTGAGAATAAGAATGATCCCCTTTTTAGTTAGTGAGACCTACCAAGTTATCTTTATAAAAGTTATCATCTCAAAGTTATGTGGATTGAAATGTTTTCTATTAATTGGTTGTATTCTGAGTTGATTGTTGGTTATTGGTTGCTGTGAGTTCTTCAAGTTAAAAATACCTACATAATTTAAGTTTACAATTTTCAAATAATAGGGAATAGGGAGCTACCGCCCCTGCACGCTATCGCTCACCTACCCCAGTTGGCCCGTACCACAGAACTTTTCGGAACGCTTCGCAATCCTCACAAAACCCTGTTCAACCCCCCTATTTACTCACTTTATAAAACATTCCTAGAAAAAATTAGCAGGAGAAACGTCTATCAACTTTCCAAAAATAAGTCACACACAGGTCATCTCCATAAATAACACTCCTAAAAGTTAAAATATTTATTGGTCCTAATTTATCAATAATTTAATCAAAATATTTTCCTTTAAAATATCCAGCAAGTTTACAAGTAACTATGTATTATTAATCAACATTTTGAAAAAATACCTAAACCAATGAATCATATATACTCAATATTGAACCTTAGTAACTCGTTGGTGTACCTAATGTTTTCTTGTTGGCCATTGAAAATAATAGAAGACAAAAACTGCATGACACCATGTTTACAATTATTAGTTTCGATTATCAGACATAGAATTATAATTTCAGACAAAATGTTTGAAATTTTACCATAAAATATCATATCTGTTAGTTTTTAGAATACTTTAATCGGTCTTTGAATGATATTTAATTTAGAAAGTACCTTTTTTAAAACGTGAAAAAATTGTTTCATCATAATGTCGTCAATTGGTCGTTGTGATTGGATGCATAAGTTGTTTGACAGTACTTGCTTTGTAACTGCGACTTTATCCGTTATCTAGAAAAATGGAAATATTTTAAAATTGAGAATTTTTTTTAGAAATTCTAATGGCATATTGCACATCCTTAAAAGAATCCGAACAATTTGATACCAAAAATGTGTTGTACGGATCAGTAATTAGGAAGTTGTTCTCTAGAAACCGTTCACCAAAAACTTTTTTTTAGAATAGAGAGATAAATTAGATTATGAGAAATATAAAAGTTTCTGCACCCTTTTCGAAACTGGGTCTGAAATCAAGTTTTCTTGTTCGCATGTTTGTATGATCTTTTACCAATTCCGTTAAGTTCTCACGTAAATCTTCAAGGGATTTTGAATGTAAGTTTGGATAGCACGAGTAATTAGATAAGAGGATCCTTTAATTCACGGTAGTGTTCACAAGGGAAAATAACTCGTTAAATTCCAAAAGTGCGTGCTATTATCGTACACGATAATACAGTTGCATTTTTACTAAATGAACCTTAAACTCACTCTGCGGATCTGTTTCGAAGATAGTGATGTCCTAAAAATGACTTAAATCAGGTTTGCACTATACAAACAAAATACAAAATCTTTAACTGTGTCACAGACTAAATTATGCCAACTTAATGTGCTATTGGTCATAAAAGTTAAACTTCTCGGCTTTGAGTAAAGTGGAGATTGAAGAAATTGTAATTGAATAATCAAGGGGGGATGCACACACCTCAAAAAAGTATATTTTTCAAACGGAACTGTTGAAGTGTAATAAAAATTTAGCATTATAATTAATATGTTGTAATATAACATTATATTATCTTGAAGAATTATTTAAATGCTTTCCTTAGATTTATGAAAATTGGTGCTTAGATAATCAAAAAAACTTTTTCAACACTCTATTGCAATAATTATTAAATTATCGGACCACGAAATGAGGAACTGGCGAAAACCCCACTTGCCATATGTTGTGAGCAGACCTGCTTTAAACTTGTTATTACTTTTTGATTTTGAAAAATTGTCATAGATAGTAGGTTTTTAAGGAGTCTAACGAAAATAATGATTTTAAGTATTACAAAAAGGAATTCCTAACTTGTGGAAGAGCATTTAACTCCTTAACACACCTTTATATTTATACTCATAGACTTTGTGTGAGTTCACACTGGTCCTCTTATTTTTTTCCTCCTTAGACAAATTTTTATAAATTTATTACTAAAACAATAGTTACAACCAACTAAACAAAAGTTTCATTCTCCATTATTATATCAACTTCTTGTTTTAACTTCGAAGTGAAGATTCAAGATAGGGTATCAAAACTCACATAAAGGAGGAAGAAGGTTAAGAGGTAACATGTGTTAAAAAAAACAAATATACACCCTTTTTTCATGCACTTATAAATTTATGCATTGAGTCCCAACTTTCAATAAGCGTATTCATTGGATTTCGCAACCTATTTTATATATTGCGGAAAGTCCAAAATTAAAGCACGCATAGTTTAGTCATATGCACCTTTTAAAGCTTCTATACATGAATTGTTTTTTTAAAGAAACTTCCGCCCTTGAAATCCTACTATTCACACAGTAGCTGGAAACTCTTATAACAGCATTGAACCGTGAACTCTTACCATCGTAAAAGATTTTTTTCAAATTTTCTTCTTTCCAAGCTTGTTTCGTAATAAACTCGAACTTCTGCCCGAGCTAATAAATTTTACGGTTTTAGAGAACAAATTGCGCAATTTGTGAAAGGTAATGAATATTTTTTAATGTACTATGGTAGGAAAACGAAATAAAATTGTCCCCAGGGTTGATTGGGATTTTAAGAAATGAGGATTTCAATTGTCTCATCAAGATTGTAACAGTAGATTAACTAATAAATTTTGGAAACAAACTTCGAACTCATCAAGATATTTTGATAATGAAATATATTTTCAAAATTTATAGAAAAAAATGTATAAGAAGGTCAATTTTAAGTGAGTAATTTATATAATTAAATTACAAGCAACGAATCAATTTAAAATGAAGGTCAACATGGTTTATTTTATGTACAAAAATTATCCAACTTTAAACTCGAACTTTTTCATTTTTCCCCTCTTTAGCAGGATGATTTTAAAGTTTCTAAAATGAAGAGGTTTCAACTAAAACCTAAAACATTTCTGGGCTTTATAAAGAAATCATCATGAAATAAATAACTTTAAAAACCTACTTTGAATCCAAAGGACATTTCAAATTATTTTTTAGAAGCCACAAAAGATTTTCCCATTTCAAGTTTACTTGTTTTACACTTGCATTATGCAAATTTCCTAAAATAATGACCTACCGATTTTACCGATCTTCCAATTTTTCTTACTCCCTATATTTAGGTTTAAGGGTAGGGGAGGGTGAGGACGATTGTAACGCGGGGCAATTGTAACACTTTGATTTCCTCAAAATGAGAGGCTGCCTGGGCGAAAAGGAGATGACAGTACGTAAAAGGCAGGTGATTGAAAGAATATCAGAGATTGCCAAGGCTGACATTTGAGTTGTGGCTGTGTAATTGAGAAAAGAGTGTTTTTCGAGCATCGAAGTAAATTTCTACTTTTGTGTAACTTTCCTTCTCCTGCACTGCAGGTATGAAGCACAACAACACTGATTTTATGTATTTTATGTACATGTATCCTAGTCTTATTCTGCTTAGTTTCAAGATGATACTGTTGTTAGTTTCGCGGAAAACGAGGGTTGAACTAAAAATGGCAACGTGGGGTCGATTGTAACACTTCAGCCGGGGACGGTTGTAACATGTTACAACTGACCCTAATGTAGAAAATAACATGTTTCAAAAATATTTTCGATGTATTGATTTATAATTCATACTTACCCTTAATATTGGCATATAATTTTGAATTTTTATGGTTTTAGGATGCCGAGATCACGTAAAAGGAAAACTGAAAGGGGACTGATTAGTCTAGAAAGATGGAGGGAGAGGCTGTTCAGGTTTCTGTGTCTAAAAAGTCTATCAGAAGTGTTGGTCATGAGCACGATATTTTTTATGTAACATTACACATATTCTGTCGGAAGAAAATAAAAAATGAAAATCCTGAAGTGGGTTATAATCAACACAATAAAGTTTTCGACCAAGGGCAGTAAGAGGAACCATTTTTCGTGCAAAAAATGGTCCCACGTTCGTTGTACTACATGGGAATTAAGTTATGAATACCTTAATTGCCCTTGTGAATAATTAATTACTATTATTTACTCATCAACATTCATTATTATTTAAAACTCATTATTTGAGTGAAAAGTTCATTATTTCCACTCTAGTCTATGTACTTAATTATTATTTAACAAGAAAATATAAATTGCTAATAAATTTGAATTATTTTCTATCTATTTTTATGAATTTGTGTTGTGTTACAATTGACCCTTATATGTGTTACAATTGACCCTTCAAGTTGGGACGATTGTAACCCTTTTCGATTTTCGATGTTTTATTTACTAAATTGCAATGCATGTCCACCGGACGGTTTTCATAACAAAATTGTAATTGGGATACATCAACCTATTTTCATACCAATTTTCATAACTCTAACATAAAAAATGGCTCTCTTTGAGATCAAATAAAAAAATTTTTTACAATCGTCCCCACCCTCCCCTACTTTATTTTTTTATAAGGGATCCATTCAATTTGACTTGGCTCTTATTTTGGTTTCTGCGATAATGCACCGAAATGTAGTATCCTGTTGGTATAACACAGCATTTAGTTATAACAACTATACAAAATCAATTTTAAATTCCAATAAAAATTTCCTAATTTAGCATTTAACTTGTACTTGACCGCGTTTTATACAGAAGTACCATGGTTTCTTTTGAACGGGAGAGTGCCGTTTTTAGTTAAACCGTTCTTCAACACTGTGGATCTGATTAAAAGTATACCTCACTTTTATCTAATAGGAGGAAGTTAGACTTCAAAGAGAAATGTAAATGGAGAGACGCGAGAAAAAAATCATTCTTTATAGCTCGTTAGTGACTGGGACCATACTCACTTCCTAGCTCATTTTCAGTTCAAAATTCGTTATTGTTTCAAATGGGCATCATAAGTGTTGTTTGCTTCATTTTACCATATCGAACTCCATTGTTTATTGCGGTCATCCTACTTTCAATTCTTTTGATGCTGTATTGAGGTAAGGAGTGTCATTTACTTCCGTTAGTGTTGGACGCATATTTTAATAAGAGAGAAATAAAATATAAACTAAAATATATTCTAATTTTTCACCATGGTACGATATGCTCAATTAAATTCGTTCGCTTGGTTTGGGTGAAAAAAATTGTCGGGGAGAGTTTCCATTCTCTTTCATTTGAAGGCAGACAATAGTACAACTTCATGAAAAATTCATCATGGACTGACACTTCCATCCAAGATATATCTTTAAAAATAAATCCAGAACAATGAGGAAACACTTGTTTGTAAAGATTTGTTAGATTTTGGTTTAGATTTAGAGGATATTTTTTATGTATTTTATGATTATATTGTCTTTATTGTCCTATACAGTCCTATACCAAATATTTCATATATAATCAGATAAGTACTATATCGATATTTTTATGCATACTAAATTAAAGTCTTCTTGGAGCGGATGTCGTTTTTCTTAATTAACAGCCTCAAATAACTTAACTTATCTAAATCCTTAATCCTGCAATACCAGAATGAAACCACCAAAAGACGTTGGCTAGAAATATAAGTATTATACTCTCATATAAGTCAGCTTTCTTTCTTATACTTATATATTTTGAATGTTTTAAAATTAGTTTCTTACTAACTACTTGGATTTTAATAGAACAGAAAGTTTTGTTTTTTCGGTTTAATTTAATACTAAAATTCCTTCCAGTTTTTTAATTGATTGTTTATAATTTCTGCGCCTGTCCTCTCCATAACCTTCGTATTTTTAAATGGTTATTATAGCAATAACAAATTCCTAAAGATTTTTTCATTAAATCAATCAAAATACAAATCGAGATCAGATATATTATCCTACTACTATTATAATTGTGAATGTTTGTCTGGATGTTTGTTACTCTTTCACGCAAAAACTACTGAATGGATTTTAATGAAATTCTACCATAATGTAGCTGATACATCAGAATAGGACATGGGCTATAATTTATAAAGAGAAAATCAGTCCTTCATTCTTTTTTCCCGTTTTTCCTGCTTTTTTTTTCACTTATTTTTCCGTTTTTGAAAACCTGTTTTACCAGTCATACAACGAGTTAAAAATAAAACATCCTACTTACTATTATAATTGTGAATGTTTGTCTGGATGTTTGTTACTCTTTCACGCAAAAACTACTGAATGGATTTTAATGAAATTCTACCATAATGTAGCTGATACATCAGAATAGGACATGGGCTATAATTTATAAAGAGAAAATCAGTCCTTCATTCTTTTTTCCCGTTTTTCCTGCTTTTTTTTTCACTTATTTTTCCGTTTTTGAAAACCTGTTTTACCAGTCATACAACGAGTTAAAAATAAAACATTGTTTCAAATGAGACAGATCACTAGACTTTTTCATTTACTAGATCTTTTAGTTTAGTTTTAAACACTGGTTTTAAATTTGTTAATTTGTTCACTAGGCTTACTAATTTACCAGACTTTTTACTATGGTTACAAATTGGTTATTTTATAAAGGCACCAAGATATTAAACATTATCAGGAACATCGGGATTGTAAAAAGTGACAAGAACACCGGGATTGGAAAATTAGCGAGAACATCGGGATGGAAAAATTACCGGGTTATAAAAATTACCGAGAACACTGGGATAGGAAATTTACCATAAAGACACCCAGAATACCGGAATATAAAAATTACCGTAAACACTGAGATAGGAAAATTACCGGGAACGCCGGGATTAGAAAAATTACCGTGACCACCGGGATAAGATTACCGGGAACACACTGGGATAGGAAAGAGGCGCCTGGGATACCGGGATGATTTGTAATATTGCTAATTTACAAAATTATAAATGTATTTTAAGAAATATTTTTAAAAATTAATTTATTCACCCCACCCGTGCAAGGCCGGGTATAACAGCTAGTTTTACAATAATTTTGCATTAGAATAGTTTTTGTATATTTTTATAGCTCCACTTCATTTGATACTACTAATTCATCCAAAAATATATTTGTTTTTCAATCATTTCATTGGAAAAACATTTAAGGTTAAGAAAGTATTTTACATCCGTAAATGGTAAAATGGGGCAATTCGATACAAGGCGCACATTAATACTTTCTATATTTCAAAAACTATCAAAATTATTTAGGTCGTGTTTTTACGAAAAGTTGCCTTTGTATGCCAAAGCATAACATATGAAACCGTTAAGCTATGTAATAAGTCTATAAATTTAAGTAAAAGAATCTAAATTTTTTCGTCAAAAGTTTCTAAAAGTAAATTTCTAAGTAAATTTGTAAACTATTCTTAAAGCTATTCTACGTGGAAAACTGAGATCTGTAAATTAAAAAAAACAGTTTATTCTAGTTACCAATAGGGGGTATAGTTAAATTTTAAACTGCCAATTCTTTTAAATAAAAGTTTTTGTTCAAAAACAAAAATGGGACAAATTGATACATGAGGTTCTTTGATATACTCGTGGGGTAAAAATGATACACATAAAAGTTCCCATATATTGCCGTTGGGAGATAAATATCTCTCAGTAATTTAAAAAAATCAGTTAAGGGTAAGTTGATTATTATTTGAGTCTTTGGATTTTATTAAGTATTTGAGATTGGAAACTGCTTGCATTCTAGCTGTGTATTTATAAACTTTCTAAAAGAAAATGCAGTTGATAAATACATGACCAAACGATGGAATCAGGGACTCTTAAACATCTGAGAAGTTCTTTAGAACTTTTACAGGTAACAAATGCAAATACAAATTAAGTCGACCAACTACAGGCGTAAGCCCAGCAAGGTTCGTGCAGTCTTTTTAACCCTAACTACCGGAATCCCAGTATCTGTCAATTTTCCTCTTGAACTCGTTTACCCCACTTGAATTTACAATTGTTTCAAGCAACGCATTCCATCTATCCACTACCCTATTAAAAAAATAATGCTTTCTACAATCCGTCTTAAATTTGACTTTATTCAATCTGAAATTGTGACCCCTTGTTCTATTACTCGTATTGAAATCTAGTCCCTCTGTGTCCCCTTGCTTTACCATTTTAAAAAGTTGAATCAAACAAACTGCAACAAAGAACTGTATTTAAAAAACAGTGACTGTACTATAAAAGGCAAAAAATTAACCAGTTAGTTAGTGTCGTATTTTTTTAAATTTCTGGGTGATTTTCGACAAAGATACCTTTGAATTTTATTCAACTAATTCAGGAGCAACTATTCCTATGAAAATTAGCATCTTATTTCCCTAATTAGATATTTTTAAAAAGGGCATTTTGTTAAATTTTAGATTTTTTTATACTTGAATTTTGAATGGAAAACTTGTTATTTATATTCAAAAAGGTAATTTAAAAAGACTTAGGATATCTCTTAAGAAAATAACGTTAATTACTTTCCAAAATTGTTGTTATTAATTATTATTTTTGAGAAAATTAATCACTTTATCAAAATGCCCCAAGCAATGTATCCAACTGCCCCACCGGTCGGGCACTTAGATACAAAATTGATTTTTTTACAAAAGTCGTTACATTTTAATTTTCACACATTAAACTTATATTTTTTTCTAACTGATTTCATAAAATTGACTCATTCTTAAACATTTTAAGAAAAAAAATATTTGAATAAGTAATTTTTTCTACTAAAAAAAGGAATTTGAATTTTGCTGAATAAAACTTCCCCACTTCCCCTACTTAAAATTTTTTTTATATTTCTGATGTGAATAACATACTTCATGTTACCTCGTTCGAATAATTTATCGAAATATATACGCTTTAAGACTAACCACATTAAGTTTTACACCTACACAAACCTTAACAAAAAATTACTGATATAGTATGTTATGAGTTTTTGTAAAATCTCCTCTTTGAGGAAAATGGGAGGTCTGGGGCTCGAGTATTATAACGTAATGGAATCTTGTGTCAAGTCGTTTTCTAATCCAGACAAAACGCTGTGAGAAAGCTCCACCCTGCAGAAAGAAATGTTCTGTCGAGCGTGTTTAGGGTAACTGACACCTGAATGACTTCCTAATAACGGGACCTTTATCATTCCCTCAAAGCATCAGAGGAAATGTCATAACGAAGCACAAAGGCAAAAGTCGAGGATGAGAGGATTTGAAATGTGTCTTGAGACTGTCTTGCGAAAAGCTGTTGATTTGTTTTTAGCAAATTAATGTTGTGGAAAAAAGGGTCGAATTAGGAAAGATGTTAAATTAAGGATTTTAGAATCAAAAACGTTTTAAGATAATTATTGACTGCACAGTTATCAAAAACACGCTTAACTGAGATATATCTTAAATATCGATTTTTAAAAACTTTTCAATTTAAGATAGGAATTGATTGGAACACACGGTGAAATATAGGATCATTTTCCCAGTTAGCTACTTGCAAAGAAGTTTTATATAATTTTTAACTACAAGCCAATGGTGTATGTGATAAGTTAATCGTAATAGCAACAATACGAACGTCGTATTAAGTAAACATTAGACATGATATTGTCTGCATATCATCAACACTCAAACGGTTCTCCCTGAAGCACTTCGAGATTTTTACACACGTAACATCTTCAGGTGCTTCCAGAACTTTTTCTTCAGTTGTCGCAAAGCGATGAGTGAATGGGTGTCTCCGTGGTGAATTTAACTTCTAAAGAGTGCTTGGATTCTGCTTCCGTTTGCAAAACACGCTGATGACGCTACTATTACACTCCATTTTTAAACGTCAGCTAACTATAATAATCCAAAAAGCTATGAACATTCCAGGGGCGAATGAGCATAGCGCTACAAAAGAACAACTGCAGGCCCTGAGCACACTGAACGAGCCAATGCAGCGCCATGTCCACTACGCCCTTAATCATAAACGCAAAAGCAACCAAAACTCAGCAACAAAAAAAACTCATCATTTATTAATCCTCGAAATCATCGAAAACGTTACTGAACTCGGGCAACCCGGACAACCCCCTCATGTACTCCCTGCCCACCACTCTGTGCGCGAACGCCTCGTAGTTGCTGAGCATGAGCACCTGCAGGCTCTTGAGCGCCTGGTTCCTCACTTCGACGTTGCGGTGTTGGGCCAGCAACTTCAGCAGCACTTCCTTTCCCCCGATGCGCTCCATGACCCGCTTCCCGACAGCGCTGTGCTTCATGTACTGTGCGACGTCGTGGCAGGCGATGCACACCACCGTCGAGTCAGACAGCCGGTCCTCCATGAGTTGCAGCAGCCGTCGCAGCATCGCGTGGTTGTTCTCGTTGAGGCGGTCGGCGTTCTGCTTCCAGAAGCTGTCGCACGTGTGCACCACCGACCACTCCAGCTGGCCGGACTCGAGCTCCATCAGGAGTTCGTCGTAGCTGCTCATGGCTGAGGTGTAGCTCTGAAGGGATTTCTGGACCGCCTGGGAAGGGTTGGTTGGTTAATTGGATTTTTATATGGGCACAAGGGCCAGATTAGGCCATTATATGCCAAGAAAGACATAAAACAAAGTAGGAATTTAAAATTTAAGCAAGAAGCCCTTGTTCTCCTGGAAGTGGAGCGACGAGTTCGGGAGGACCGTTACAGGGAAATATGTATCGCTCTAATTAATCAGAGAACTCGAGCGACACAATGAGCTGAATCCAGATCGGAACAACTTTACTAAGAACATCTTAGCGACTTCAACACTGGCTGCCACCAAAAGGGCACAATGTTACGATCAATCCACATGTACTAAAAGGTTGTAAAACACTGGCCACCTCGGTGTCAGTCAGCAGAGGTCACCAAGGAGGACCCTTAGTTCAGGTGTTCCGATTTGGAGTTAGTTTTATATTGTTTCCTCAGAGTCTTTAATTAACTCTTTTTTTTTTCATTAAATGATCTTATTTTACTATTCGCTTTTCCCATTTAATTTTTTCTAATTCCATCTCCCTAATTCATTGCCTTTCTTTACTTATCTTATTATCAATCTTATTATGCTTCGAATCCCTCCTCATATTTTTTCGCTCGTTCTTTATATTGTTAAATAATTCCACCTTAAGAACATATGTTTTAAGGAATATCTCGATTATTTGCGATTAATTTTTAAGATCCTGAATAGATATTTTTGAAGAAGCTTCCTTTCAATGAATATAGTATCTGTATTTCATTGCATAGCAAACTTTGCTAGGAGTTTTCAAATATTATTTATATTAGTATGCAAAAGCAGAAGTAACAAGACATAATGAAAGACGTTCTTGTTTTCCCCACTTATCTTCTCCCCCTGTGTCTTTACATATCTTTCTATCCCAAAAATGAAAGAAATAGTGGTGTTAGACAAAATTTTGAAAAACAACACCTTGCTAGAATTCCCCCCTTTCCTCTCACTTGGAAATCTTCTTGGAACTCCGTGTCGTCGGACGACAGCACAAAGTGTAGCTCCGTGTCCAGGACATCCAAGTAGGCCGGTAACTTGCACTGGATCATGATGAGGGCGCTGGAACGACGGGAGGTCTCGTGGTTTGGTTTCTCCAGCAGGTTGCGGAACGTTGCCAAGATGACGCGCGGCACTTTCACGGTCTCCGTAGCGCACGATTCCAGAACGTCCACCAGAATAGGAATGGTGCCGAACCTGAAATGGGGGAACATGGTATTGTATTGAATAAAGGTAATACAAGATCTTAAGTCCCATAATGTGAGGAATTGATTTATCCGATGCCTATCTATTGAAATCCGATGAGAACATTTGGTCAAATAATGATGTGGCATTTGTCTCTATGACTTGCCTGTATTGTAACTCAACATATCCTTATAGAGGGAAACGGTGTTTTTAAACCATGCGGTCACTCTGTATTTAAGATATTAACTTCCCTTCTCCTTCAGAAAATGAAATATTGCTATGTTAATTCAGTGGACTATAAGACTGTTTAAATTAAATTTTCTATTAGCCGATTTCCTTTATCTATCTGCTTGTTCATGAATCTCCATACATTTAACTAAGGGCGAGACCCTTGAATGGCGTTCATCCTCAGGGAACCGTAAAAATAAGAGTGTCAGAATTTAGTGAAGAAGTTATGTTTAACAACTTGAATTAACAGTTTGAAATTAAGATGTTAAATTTAGTAAAGTTTCTATAACAAGTTACTTAAGGATAAGTAGAACAACCATAAAAAGGTTAATATTCCGCTGAGTATGAAAACACGAGTGTAACCCACCTGATGAGCTTGTCAGCCAAATACGGGTTAAAGGAAGTCATCCAGATGCAGAAGCAGACCTGATATTGTGTCTGCTGCTTCAGCCCGTTCGACAGCAGCCGGATCATCTTAACGACAGCATTCAGCTTCATAAAGGACGCACGGTACTCCTCCACCTATAGAATTATTTCGAGATGAATTGATTCCACAATAAAAGCTCCATCGATCTGAAGCTCTGGATTCATGATTTTAAGAATGAAAGAAATCCATTCCTGATACCTGCAGGAGCACCTGGAAGCACCTGGCCACCGACTGGAGGTACTCGTTCTCTTTCATCAGGCCTTCCTTCAGCCACCCGAAGAAGAACTTGAGGCGCTCGGCTGGAACTGGATCCTTGTACTTTCGAGCTCGTATTAGCTTGATCATTATCCTACTGGAAAGGTGCTGGATCAAGTCGTCGTTACTATGAAGAAGTTCCTGCAAATACCTTATGCTCTGTATGTGCTTGAATTAAGTTTGGAAAGACAGTAAGTAAAACACGGAGTCCATTCATTTAACATTGGTTATACTGATCTAGAAGAATGATTCCAAGATAGTAGACCTTTTGAATTGACAAAATCTTGTAGAAATATACCTACGCTTTACGCAAATAGAGCATTTGGCTGATTCCAAAGCTTCTCTATACATAAAGTAAAGTATTTTCTATACCTGGAAAGTGTGCCAGGCTTCCGGTTCCTCGCGGTTGAACTCGTCCAAGCGGGCGAAGTTCTCCCACAGCATGTCGTCTATCAGTACCAGAAGTTTTACAATATCCTCGACGTAAGGCCCGTTGGAGGACAAATGACGGATGATGGTCGTGATGCTGGTATAGGCTTTTCCCTTCAAGGAGAAAGTAAATTGACTCAATCGTTATTCTGATTATGAGATCAGAAGAACTAGGAGTGTAGACATAGATTTTTAAAAGGCTAGAGCCGCATGTCTTAAGTTACATTATAACATGTGGGGGTGGTGTTTATTATGTACGTATGATGTAGTGTAAGTTAACTCAACTTTTAAATTGCCAGACACAGTTACACATGGAGGTACAAATTTGTGGAGGTGGGCGATAGCTGATGGCAGCCTCTATCATTCGAAGCTTATGTCGGACTCCTGCCATTTATTGGCCTCACTTTTTCAGGAGCCACCCCCCTTTACTTTAATTCCTGTATCCTTTGCAGATGGAGCTTGGATATTCCAAGTGGAATTGGAAACAAGAGCAACAACTAAACTCAATTAAGAATCTACCTTGTATTTCTTTAGAAAGTCGTTCCGCTCCTCCTCGTTTTTGGTTTCTTGGAATTCTTTGATGAACTTGAACTCTTCATCAGAGATAAGTTTCCTGTCCAAATATGTTTGCCAATTCACGCCAGGCTTTTGTCTTATCACCCCGGCCTTTTGCTGTATGATACCGGTGCCATCTGCCACCTTTTCCTCCAAGTCTGGCGGGATAGAAATCCATACTTTCAAAGACTCGTCGTGCAAAACAGATTCAGCTAAAGAAAAATAAATAGCAAGTAATATGCATGAACCCCTGCATATGAAAGTGATATGCATTTGTGCAAGTGATATGTATTTGATACGCAAGTGATATGCATAAATGCAAGTGATATGCATTTCCCCTGTAAAAGAGAGCATCCTGTCCATTAAATGAAACCATGGGCGTCATTTAGGAGAGACAGGGGGGGGCAATCGCCCCCCCAAGGTTTCCACTGTTGTGTGAAAAATAGCTGCAAGTCCCTTGAAAATTCTTTAACTTCCACAAGGAGCTTTGAGTGCAACTCAAAAAGTCTCAAAAGGAGTTAAAACACTACTTTTTAGGGTTCAATTTCAAAAAATTTTCTGGGGGAGAACCCCCAATTCCCCTCTAATACTTTCTCGTCTCTTATTTAGTGTTTTCCCCTTGAAAACTCTGCCGTTTACAAAAAGCTTTTCTCTTTAGAAACTCCCCAAAGAGTTTGAAATAGAGATAAAACACTAGTTTAAAGGGGAATTTAAAAAAATTCTTCGGGGAGGACCCCTATCCCTCCTTGAAACTTTGACGTTTATTTACTACTCTTTTCCCTAGAAAATTCTGTGGTTTACAAGAAAATGTTCTCTTTGGATGCAGCCCAAAGGGTCTTAAAACGAGCTTAAACACTACTTTAAGAAGCAAATTTTCAAAATTTTCTTGTGGGGTGAACCCCAGACCCCCCTCTTTCCTTGGAGTTCAGGTCAAATTTTGACATGATATTACCGTAAAAATGAAGTTAAGGCACCCCCCTAAAAAAACCTAGTTACAGCGTGGTCCAGACCCATTTGAAAAAAATCCTTGCCCCCCAACCAAAAACTGAAATGACGCCCCTGAATGGAACTATCTACTGCAATAGTTATGAATGCCATGATTTTTTCCCACAAAAGAGTGACTTTTCGTGTAGAAAGCCATTCTTAAAGATTAAGATATTTGTTTAACCTTTTTAGTTTTTTTTTAAACCTGTGACACAATTATAAAACATATTCATAATTTAAAAGTATTTGTAAAGAATTAAAGAAAATGAAGAAGATTTGGCAAGATGAGCACAGATTGGAAAACCTCTCTCAGGTTTTGCATGAGCAACAATACTTTTCACTCAGGTTTACAAGGGGCTTGAGTGTGTCTATTTTTAAATAAAAATTTTCTTTTTACACTCCACCAACAAAATTTTCCGATAATATTTTAGGATTGGGTGCTATTTGTTTTTAAAAAGCTGAAAATATGGGTCCGTTCTTAATTATTTCTATTGTATCATATGCCATTCCATCATAATAAAGATTTATAAAGAAAGGTTTCAGTAGGAGTTTTAGTTGAATTTTTTTACCAATTTCCCCTAAAACTTCTCAGTAAGGAACCGGAAAGTAAGTGATGTTATAGAGATGAACTGTTTCTCAATTTCTACGAAATTTTCAAACTGTGTTACTTCTCTTGTTTCTGTTGTATAACATGCAGGATGTTCAAAAATAGTTTCACGCAAGTATAGGTTAAACTAGATGCATTGAAACTCATCCACCTCCACTGACTTAAAAATCCCTTCAAATCAGAAACGGAAACTGGAAATCCGTTTTAAGAATAAAACAATGACATCTCAGAAAAACTTGACACAGAAAAACCATTTTTATGCCATCGTCGCTACACGACTTCACATCCTTTTCTCAAACCATATTACACGACAACGAATGATCAGTGTAATGAAAAGAAAAAGAACACCCCAGCAAAATAACAAATCCTCCTGTTCTATTTCAAGCCTCAACATTGAATTTCACTTGAGGAGTGACACTCAGAAGCGTTATGGGGTACAAAAACGTACAATGCAACACAATCGAACTGTCTCACACGCAGAACAAGAATAGTGTGAATCGACTGTCATTAGGGTATAAGCTCACATGAACCTCTAAGTTCCATGTGAGAAGCTGGGCAAAGATCGTTCCAGTTGTCACGGATGGCGGTGTGCCCCAGTGACTTTCGGGGCATTCGGTAATTTTCGCGCAGCGTCGTATTTTTTTATTGTTATCCTTGAAAATTCGCTTCTTCTGACCTACATGTTCCCACCATTTTGAATCTTCCATCCGCAGAGAGCTCAGTCGGCCAGATAAGCGCCATTAAAGTGGGGTCGTTGAGAAAAATCTGAATAAAAGTTCCTCGAAAGTTGATGACGGAGAAGGAGTGTGAAAAGAAGAGACGTGAGTTTTCACGGGTGGGCAGGTTTGGAATCACTTTTATTCTCTTCTGATATCGATTAGTGGTTTTTACATGCTGCAGTTCAACGTTTTCACTTGATACTACACAATGAGTTTTCCTTGGAAGGTGGTCTAATGGATTCGTTTAGCCAAGAAAGATAAATAAACTTTCAGAATTTTCAGTACAATGATCTGGAAACTAAAACATGGAGGCACTAATTTTGACTTTTTGAAATGGGAGCATGCGTTTTAAGAAAACAACTCTGTATCAGCGGTTTCTGAGCTTTTGGAGTCTTCTAGCGAGGGACTTGGAAAATTATATTTATTCCTATTGTTCTTGAAGGTAGGCGTGGGTTGCGTCTTATGGGAAGTCGGGGATTTCAAATTATTGAACCTCATTTATATTACAAGATGTGGTACAATTCCGTTAATAGACCCGTTATATAATATAACTTATTATATTTTTATAAGTTAGTTTGAAATTTTTTAAAATGGTTCCAATATTTGATGTCCAAAACAACTTGACGTTAACAGAACAGACAGATTTTACAGACAGTTTACGGAATTGAAGCCAAAGGGTGAGTGGTTATTAAATTACGAGACATTCTCCTGCAGAAGAACCAAGCATGTGCCATATTTGATCATTGGACATGGGACAGTTGTTTAGTATCGAACCCTCCGTTTTAAGTGTAGCAACTCCTGTTTTTGTAAACAAATTGATCTGACCATAGTCCTTTTTTATATACAAGTTTATTAGCGATAGCATATTTTTCCATTTTGCAAGAAAATTGGCAGGTGCATAGTAATAGGGCAACAAAATGACAAATTTCACCTGTAATTCGTTTAAACCATTTAACTACCAAATAAATTAGAACATCAACATTCTACATTGCTTGAAAGCGACATTCACACACATTGTAGGTATTTCTTAAATCTCTTTGCCCCCACACCCACAGTTATTAAATCCATCCGTCTACCCCATTCTATTCCCTCTCAATAGATTGCTTTAATGTCGTAAATATGTTTACTTTTTATGTGTTTCCTAAAACTCACTTTTATCTTTCTTTAATTTCTCTTTCTTTAAAAACGGCATGGTCAACAGATTTGAAGAATCTCTTATTTTATTTTTGCTAAAGTTTATCTGCTGGCTAATTTTGAGCTAATAAGTAATCATATACCTTTTTGTTACCGTGTTTGTTTATCTTTCAGTTTGTAAAATTTGTCCTGATAAAGCTCTAGAAAATGTGGGAGATATTTGACAGGATTGTAATTTGGTATGAAATATTAAAAGCAAATTTTTAAAAACGTTGGTCATCAACAATTTGTGTCCAAAAGTCCAAACATACACACAAGGATAGAAACCAGTTTTAAACAAAAACCAAGATTAATGTAACTTCTTATATTTTAAGGAATAATATATGAACTAACTGATATGCCCGGCCTTGCACGATTGGAGTCAGATATTTTTTCTTCGATTTTCATTATATTCCATACTATAGGGGAGAGTGTTGTACCTACGGACGGTTGTACCTTCAGCCACCTCATTTTAAAATTCGGGAAAAAATTTAAATTTTAATTTGTGGTCGATTTTGAATGTAAACAGATGCTATCTAGTTGCTAACGTGAAATCAGCTGTTTAAAATATTATTTAAATTTTCTATAATAAAAATACTGTTTTTAGGTGCTCAAAGTTTTTTTTAGTGCATCACTACATTAATTATTTTCTTCCTCTATGATTATGATATGATAAAATGGAATATATGGGGGAATTCCCGAGATTTTGACTTTTTAGTTTTGATATTAGAAATCGTCCGATCTCAATTCTTTTATCTTTTATAGAACTTTGAATGCAAAAACACCTGATGCTGTACCTTCGGACACCATAAGTATTGTACCTACGGACACGTTCTTGTGGGTGTCTGTAGCTAATCAGCGTTTTAGAATCAGGTTTCATTTAACGGAATACATTTTAATAAATGTTAAATTAATTCTAAATGGTAATCTATTTGTCAGCGATTATTTTCAAGTGAATTTTAGATGAAAAATCAAATATTTTGTGATCTAAACTACTTTTTAAATTTATGATTCTATTTGGAATTTAATGTAAAATATGGTGTAAAACCCTAAGCACCCTATCACATTTAAGTATGATGATTAAAAAAACTTAAACTTTCCACTGAAGAAGATTTACCTCCAAACCAAATTATTACTGTTACTACCACCAAATGCTTGCACAACTAAGTGTCGATCGAATTGGGTTTTTTTGGATCAGTGAAGTTGTCAGATCAATCAGCATGATTGATGAAACTATTACCTTAAATTCTGATCTGAAAATACCATGTGATTTTTGTGTTTTTGGTAAAAAATCAAGACTTTTATCATTCAACTTCGTTTTAATGATCATTTACGATCTAAAATTACATTACTTTAAAAATCTATTTTCAATTTTAAAAAGGCTTGAAATAGGTTATTAAAAGGTAATTCATCAATAAAAATGTTCATTCTTAGCTTTTTTAAACTAAAACTTCCCTTTTTAAGGGTGTCCACAGGTACAACTGAGTCTGTCCATAGGTACAACAGGTTGTTGTACCTTTGGACACAAATTTTTCAAAGTTATTATAAATGATTAAAAATCCAATTTTCAAGATTTATCTCTACTCAAAAAGATTAGAAGTGTAGGTTGGGCACTTTAAATGGTCAAAATGTGATTTTACCTATCTTAGAAAAATCCAAACGTGATTTTTGTCCATAGGTACAACACTCTCCCCTATATTTTAATTTTTACACAATTTCTACATTTTACCACAGTCTCCGTGAAAAACAAAATCCCAAAAATTACTTAAAATACTCATTTAGAACCCTCTTATATAGGATATCTTATCTTCATGATTTTAATTAAAAAGAAATTAAATTATTAAAACATATTCCTGCAATTTAAGAAAAATCCCATCTTTTCTAGGTTTTTCAATGGTTTTGGTTATTCCGGGATAGCTTAAGGACATTCCTATTTCTAAATTATAATGTCTTAAAGTCACGACTAAAACAATCCCAGATATGTATTAACAAATAGTAATTTTGTCATCAAAGTTTCGGGATGGGGTTAGCCAATGACGTATATAGAAATTTATTTCGCGAGGGACACAAAAATTATAGGGGATCAAGATCTTGAGGGATCTGGAGTCTGTGGATCACTTCTCGGATATTTTTTTATGAATTTGACCCTAAGAACAGGATTTCAACTTGATTTGATACACCAATAGACCTAATTTCGGACATACGTTTTTAGGCAGGATATTTGGATTATAATAAAGTTTTGAGTAATAAAGTTGTAAGTACAGTGTTTGGGGGTCTTCCTCCAGAAATGTTTTTGGAAATTTGAGCCTTAAAAACAGGAATTTACTTTGTTTTGGAACACCTAAGTCCAAATTTCAGGGCCCCTTTAATAAACCGCATAAATGTTGGGTGCCTGCGGGCCCGATATTCGGAAGAATCTGCAAAGCAAAAAAAATCTTTTGGTGCAAGAAAATATACAGTACGTTTACTTTGCCTAGATTTTTCAGGAGGGAGAAATTGAAAAATTTACTATCCTATAACTACTAAAAAGGGAAATAAAATAGAATAAATTGCTAAATTTTTGCGAAACAAAAAATTATATAATCGATATCGCTGAATTAATAATTACTAAATTAAAACCCTTCCTCTAGGGGAGTCATTTCAGTTTTTGGTTGGGGGGCAAGGATTTTTTAAGTGGGCCTGGGCCCCCACGCCGTAACTATACTTTTTTTATGGAGGGGTTACCGCAACTTCATTTTTAAGGTATCCCCTAACAGGGAAATTTATATATACAAGCACTGAAAAGTAGTATTTGAATAATATTAATTATAATGTAAAAATTTGACAACGTGAAAAAAAGTTGTGTCTGGGGTTCAACCCCAGGAAAATTTTGAAAAATTGCCTCTTAAAGTAGTGTTTTAACTCATTTTTTGAGACCCTTTGAGCTATCATTCAAAGAGAACAGTTTCTTGTAAGCCACAGAATTTTCTTGGGAAAAAAGTTGTTAAAAGACGTCGAAGTTTCAAGGGGGCTAGGGGTTCTCCCCCAGAAATTTTTTTGAAAATTTTCCTTTAAAACTATTGTTTTATCTCTATCTCAAACTTTTGGGGAGCTCCTAAAGGGGAAAGCTTCTAATAAGTAGCAAAATTGTCAAGGGAAAAATAATGTATATAAACCAATGTAAAAATTTTAGAAGGTGCTGGGTGTCCTCAGTCCTCCCCTGGAAACTGTTTTGAATTTTGGTCCCCTTTAAACTGGTGTTTTATCTCTTTTTTAAAACTTTTAGGAGTTCCTAAAGGGAAAATCTTCTTGTAAGTGGCATAATTCTTAAAGGAAAAACACTGTATAACCGATGTTAAAATGTTTTTGGGGAGCTGGGGATCCATCCCCCGTAAAATTTTTTGAAATTACCCCTTTATCTCATTTTCAAACTCTTTGGGGAACACATAAAAGGAAAAGCTTCTTCCAAGCAGCAGAATAATTTTCAAGTGGGAAAACACTGAATAACAGACATTAAAATTTTAGAAGAGGGCTGGGGGTCCTCCCCTAGAAAAGTTTTTGAAATTTGACCCTTAATAAAGGTAGTGTTTTAACTCCTTTTGAGAGTTTTTGGGTTACACCGAAAGCTCCTTTTGTGGAAGTTACATAATTTTCAAGGGACTTGCAGCTATTTTTCACATATCAGTGGAAACCTAGGGGGGGCGGTTGCCCCCCCCTTGTCTCCCCTAAATGACGCCCATGCCTCCATCGGAAAGGGTTTTTAGGAGGCGGGGATACTGTCTCAAATTTATTTTTGAAAATTCTCTCCACTCGATTTTATGAAATCGGTCAAACGGGCTTAATAAAGCCGGTTTCTAAATAAATGTTTGTTTTAATTTTAGATTAGAGACGAAAAGATGGAAAGTTAATAATGATATTATCCACTAGATGGCAGAACGAAAGTGTCCCTTAAAAGGTAATCTTGTTATTTTTCATTTCATAATTAAAATTTCAAAATTCATTGTTAGTTTTTACCATTTTCAAAGAAATTAGTCTTCATTGTAATTTAAATTTTTTTACCGAACGTTTTAAATAGCTTTTTGGGGAAAAATTGAAATTTCCAAAAAATAGAGTAATTGATAAAGTTAAATTTTATCAAATAGGGTTGGTTACGCATGAAACTGTAAGACAAAATGTCCAATAATTATCTCTATATCTAATCAATCTCATATTTTTAATACGAATTTTCGATTGTAAAATAAATATGAAGCATATAATATACAATTTTATTCTAAATAGAATGTTTGTATTTATCAACTCTTGCTTGAATAAATTGATTTTGATGAATGGAAAATATTTAAAATTAAATTTGTACGAATTAAGATTATTATTTAACACAAATTATATTTGTTCCAAATTCTCCCTTACAAAATCGAAAAACAGTGCAGCTTTTCCCCAGCAGACGGCAGCACGTAAAAGATTTATAATGCTGATCGTATTGTTATGAATCTGGCAACCACAGCCATATCGAAACATAGAGCAGACAAACGGGAACTAAAATCGCGTTCTGGATGAAAATCTGGAAGATGAAAGGAGCTTAGGAAGAGAGAAAGAGTCAACATGAGATTGCGTGAAGAGAAGATTGCTGAAGCATCATGCTCCTGAGTCATGGGTAGAGGAAGATTCTCTTTTAGTTTCATCTTGGTGCTCACTTTTGGTGCTTTTTTATTTCTTCGGCCTTTTGCTTCTTGCAAAGGTGAGTTAATTTCCGTGTGCGTATATTTGATCGATACTAAACAATCGCTTCAAACTCAAGAATTTCCCTCCCTGCATAAAATTATTTTTAAAGAAAAAATACTATTCTCCAAATTTTTGACGTGGGATGAAAATTAAATATTTGAATCTTATCTGTTGAATGGGCTTGTCGTATTTTCATAATGATCAAATTTTATGTGTGGTCGTTTACGTGACATTTATTGCTGAAAAATTTTTGAAATGGGAAGTTCTATTAGATACCTCGAATAAAGAAAAAATTACAAGAAGAGAAATATTTCAAAAATAAGTTCATCAGGATATTTTTTTAACTTTTGTAATTTGGAATTTAGATTCGCCATGTTATTTATCTCTATAATTTTAAAGATCTCTATAATTATAATCTCTATATTTATCTCTATAATTATAATTTAAGTGAGACAGTAACTATAAATTTAATGAATTCATAGATTGAACTTTTACTTACTGTGTCAGAAATATTTATTAGTCGTTTTAACAGACAGTTAAAATAAACAGGATTTATAATTTGTAACTTGCAACCCTTATGGTGATCACTATTTTACTTTATTTTTTAAAAGAGACATCCGATACAGCTTTAGAAAGAGTCCTCCAATCGCCATGTTACGCACAGATCAAATGATGATTAACAATCATAGAGATCTAAGTATTAATACTATTCTATTAGATCATAAAATAATAACTAGTGTATTATTATTTTAGGATCTATTAATAATTAAGTCTCTATGGTTTTTAGTCATCATTTGAGCTGTGGGTAATCATGGCCACTGGAGGACTCTTTCTAAAGCTGTTCCGAGACATCCTTGTGCAATGATTATCCCAAATTCCTCATTCCCGTCATTCCATAAAAAAACTTTATTCTGCTATGGCCACAATATTAACACACACCTGCTACATATCAGGAAATGTATGTATTCTGGTATTGTATTCTGACAATACTTGCAGCTGCTACATGAACATGAGTTTACTGTCAATAATTCTTCCCTTAACTGTCAATTGGCAGCATTGATTTTTAGATTGAACATTTTATAGCAATATTTTAAGGGAGAAGGGGGCACATTTGAACAGAAATTATATTTTTGACTGTTTATACAAATGCTTATAAAATATTAAAACAAAAACTGACTTATTAATTTATTTATAGTTTTCTGAAATTTAATGATAAACCCATCTAATTAAAAATCACAAAAAATTTCAATGTTTTCAATCCCATATTTTCTTTATATATTAAGATTTATTATCATTTCTGAATTTGTCTCTCAAGTAAAATAAAATTTCGACGGGAAAAAATAAAACCTTAATTTTTTCAACGATATCACTTTCTTAAGAATTCTTTTGTAAAGAGAACCTTTTCTCTGCAGAACTATTTTGCAAAGGCTTAAAAAAAATCCCACCTTCCCTCCAGTAATAAAACTATTTATACCCGTGTCCTACCCTACAAATATCCCGAAGAATAGCCATATCGGGCTTCGTTCTTACCACCGACTTGATCGCATAAAAAAATCACAAAAAAAGAAGCCATACTTTTCCCTAGCGGAACCTTCGGATCTGTGAGATATGTCAACTAGATCCTTTTGGAAAATGGACAGCCCGACGCTTGAGTACCCTTATGTACCGCTGACATTGGGGTTCTCCGTGATAACAGGCCGGATTGAGGGGAACGGGGATAAAAAGGTTTTTTTTAATAATTTTATTTTTCATCCATCTGCTTCCAACGTGTTTCTTTGCGTTGATTCGGGGGTCCGTTGAAAAGGTTTCGAATCGTGTGGAAGCGTCTATTGAATTTCGAACTTTTTATTTTGTAGGGGCGTAGAATATAATGAAGCCTGACTATCGCTTTTCAAGCGAAGGTTATCCGTTCTGCTTTAAAGAGTTGGTGCGTGATGTTGGAAAACTTGGTTGTTGAAGAAAAAGAAAAAATTATAACTAGGTGTGTTATTTCAATCCAATCAAGTATTCTAATCAAATCCGTCCATTTAGAAAATCTTTGTGAAGAAAAATTGCCACAGTGACACTACATTTAAAAAGGAAAACGAGAAAAATGGCTTAATAAGCGATAAAATATACAGGAATCAATATTAAAAGGGGTTAAATTGTCAAGGGGAAAACATTTCGTGAATGTATATTACATTTGTCTTAAAATTAATTGCTTAATTATTCATCCTGATGGTATTTTCCCCCCAATACATTATTTAAAAAAATCTCAAAATACAAATTATGCAAATAAAACTCTTGAATTTTAAAAAGGCAATAAATATTTTCTCAACATTCATAATACACTCGATTGATCCGACATTTTGCTTTACGAAATTTATTCATAAACTTCCAGATATTTTCAGTAAATCATAATCTATACTGTTTTGGCTCGTCTCAAATCTACCTCATAACAGGACAAAAAAGAAACTTTCCTGCAATTCGATTTTCGACGTCACAAACACAATTCCAATCGATAAAAACTTCTATTTCGAAAAACACCCATCTTTAATATGAAAATATCATTGAAATTGAGGATATAAGCTGTGTGTAGAAGGCGCAAATTAATTAATAATTCGGGATAGCTGCTTCACTCTATTACAAGCCGAGGTCGCTTAACTTATCAATCTCCTGCAGTAATGAAAGAAATTTAATATCGATATTAAATAGTTTTAAAGTTTGACTGTGCCTATGTGACTTCCGAATATATTTGTGTATCATCTATGTCCGACTTCGTTATTTATAGACGATTCATTCTCGGAAGCCGACAAGTCAATTGATTGAGATTGATCTTATGATTTATTGGAAAATCAATTTCATTGAACAGATGTTCTCATTCTCCCATCATGGTATCATGTAAAGGTACTTGTCCTGGAATAATTAGTCTGATTTCTGAAATGGTTTGTTAATAATGCTATTCATAGTAGCTTTTTTATGTTTTAAACTATGGTTAGTAGTTTCCCATGTCTTGTATTTTATTTGAATTGATACTGGATTACAAAAAAAAATATTTTAATTGCTTGTTGAAAACCATTTTGGATGTGCCTCTCAAAGAAGCTCCCGATTTCCGTATTGTCGATTATTGACAAAGGAGAAAGTGGGTTAGTTAATTTCGAAGGTCATCTCAATAAATCGAATTCCGATTACACAACAGGAAATAACGTTTAATGATAGGGCGGCTTGATAGCTTGATATCGAACGCTCCCGGAAGACTCTTTCCGAACATCGTCATTCTCAGTGTCAACATCCAAATCTCATTGATTACTAGCGTTTCCTGGGTTGTCAACATTGGAAACTAAAGTCATTCATGTGTGCTTTGAATCATTTCTAAATTTCTGTGTATTTAAATGATTGAAGTGTTTTCAATTGCTTTACATTTTTACTTGTTTTTAAAGTTTAAAATCAATAAGGTTTTAAAATCAAGCTGATTCAAAAGAAAAGGATAACGCTTTTTTCTAGTGCTTTTCATTTGAAGAAATTTATTTTGTTTTTGGATTTTTATCCTTAAGATCGTAAAACAAACATGGTTTTAGAGCAGCGGTCGGCAACTGGCGGACCGCGGTCCGTATCCGGACCGCGTGGGGTTATTTTGCGGACCGCCAAAACGTTTTAAAAATCCTTAATATGTATTTTTACACTTCAAAAGTTAGTTTGACCCGCTCATAAAGCCGCAATTTTCAAAAAATTTCCTGGGGAAACCCCAGACCCCCCATTTTTAATGTGAAAACTTCTATTTGTATTAAAACAAGCGGGTATAGCATACTCAAATTACATCGTTGTAGAAATATATGTGATTTGGAAGATAACAATTTAAAGTAGTAATAGTCACTTGTTTTTTCTCCGGACCTCGATGAAAATTTTCAAAATTATTTGGACTCCACTTAAAATTACTTGCCGACCCCTGTTTTAGAGTATGGAGTTGATGTAAAAATTTACATTTGCAAACTATAAACGCACCTTTATTTAAAAATACATTCATACTCAATGCATAGGGAAATGAAAATATTCGAAGTCTAGTATAAACTTGATGTCTATTGATTCTGCCCGTTGCTGTTTTGATTGGTTGCATCGATAAAACCGTATAAATTTCGCAAATGAACCAAAATCAATATTTTTTTATTCATTAAATGATCAAACACGGTTTCCTTCTCTAAAAACCCGATCATTGACTCCAAACTATAATCAAATGATCGCCGCGAGAAAACGGTCTGATCACGTTCTCCAACAGCAGATGTTTCTCTCAACTCAATCCGACTCATTAACGCATCAGCAGAGCCCCGGGGTCACATCGTTTTGCTGAGGTTGCAAAAGGGGTGAGAGCACCTCATGGCGTCCAGCTGATCCCGATCGATTTTTCTGGCTTCCACTCAGCTCCCCACCTTCCCCTTTCACTCTCGTTTTGAGAAAGCTATAGATGAATCCATGTAAGGTCATCTCAAATCCTTTTCCGTAAGTTGGACGAGCTTGTCAAGTTTTGAGTTACAAGTCGTATTTAGCTGCGTATGCGTTTTGAGATCTCTTGGGAGAAATCTTTGGGGGAGGAGATTTAAAGCTTTTTCTTTTCTCTTTGTTTAGGTACGCATCTACGGAAATATAAGATTCAAAGCATCGGAAAATCAGATGTCTTTTGCATCAAGTATAATGTAAATCCAGAAACAATATCTAGAAGAAACCCTCAATTTGTTTTTGTTGTAATTGATGATGAATATTCTACTCAAAGTGTTATAAATACAAAAATTTAATTATTTAAGTTTACTAAACTTAAACGTTTACAGTAAGGCTCTTTAAAACAAAATATTATGAATTCTCTTAAAATTTTATATGCATGCATAGACACAATGTCCCGATAGTTTAATTTCACAATATTAGAGCATATCTGTAGATATGCTCCAAAATATATTGACATTGAGGAATTATTATGCCCCAAAATCTTACTACTGTTCTTGTTCATGTGAAAAATGTTTAATGTGCATCTTTATCCTAAGCTATAACTTTAATCTATCCTTTTTCTGAAATCTACTGTGCACATTTCAGGTTAAAACGTATCACTCGTCTAGAAAAAGTTGTAATTATAGATTAGTTTTTTCTAATGCATTTATTTTCACCGTATTACAAAAAAAAGTATCAATCAAAGTTTCAGAAAAAGCATTGATTTTTATCAATCTAAGATTTACTTCTAGTTTTCATTATACGCAGTGAAAAAAATCTGCGTAATTTCATTTACTCCTTTAAGAGCTGCTATACTCATGGTATGGCAGCTTTTTTTCATCATTAGAACTGCCGTTCTCTATGAAGAATATCTTTTAATATTTATAACAAAGTATTTAAAAGCCCATCAGTCTAAAAAAAATTGCATACGAAATTCGTGAGATTGAAACCAAGTGTGTGACACGGTGTACTTTCTCTTGCACAGAACTCCGTCGCGAGACGACCTGCTACAGTGATACTCTCCACCTGGAGTGCGGTAAACGGAGCTTGATAGCCATCCATGAAGCCTATTTTACCACAAACCACAACCAAACCTGCCACTCGCCCGCCGCCGAACACGAGTACATAGACGACCAGTCCGCCAACAACTCCTCCTGCTACGAGGACATCAGGATCTCCATCACCAAGAGGTAGGCTTACTGATACAATATACAGGGTTTACTGCTGAAGGCCCTAACAACTAACGGAAAGTGGGTATATATGGTATGGGTGGGTTTGATAGTGTGGTGACTCCATATAAATCGGAAGGAATTAATAAGTTATAACACATCTGTTGTATTTACTGTATATTTATGAGTAATATCATTGAGTCCAGACCAGGGAGATGTTGAATGAATCCAGTCAGGATTTTTTGTCCCTAGATTCATTAACGTTTCTGTACATTCATTATTTCTATTGCTGAGATCCCCATTGATCTAAACCAGAGTTATGTATTATCTTTCTTAAAATCTTTACCACCTATTTGTTCTAAATAGTATCCATTAGTTGTGGGAGAAATATTGCGGTAGAATATAAATTCGGTTCACGTTTGTAACTCTATTTAAATGAACGTATGGAGTGAAATTCATCTTTTCGTTGTTTAAGTTGTCTTTAAAATTGAGAGTAATTCTAATTTTATGTAATTAAATTTAAACTACGACTATTTCAAAAGGACAGTTCTTTCATCATAAAGTATTCTGCTAATTCAGAAAACACTTGCCTCTATGCGTCCTTTAACCTCACTATAATAACATTTTTATCTTCCTATCCAAGTTTTTTCATCAAGCCATCCCATTCAACCTGGCTGATTTTTTCACCGTTTTTCTTTTTAAACTTTTAAGTTCCTTTCCACTAAGGCTAAGAGCGCACTAGAGACTTGTCACGGCGACAGAGACAAAATTATCACCCTGGCTATTGCAAGAAGCTAGAGAGCACGCACAGGCGACTAGACACTTGGCCGGTTGCCAAGAGTCATCTCCATAGAAATGCATTGCTTTCGAGTGACCTAGTGTTTATAGTCACCGTGACAGAAGTCTCTTGTGCGCGCTTAGCCTAACTCTTTCCCAAACCATTGTTTTTGTATAAAGTTTAAACCGTTGTGAAACCTTTGAGTTTATTACTGATAACATTGCGTAAGTTCTTGTGCTTGGCATAGTTACAGTTTATTTTGAGTTGCAATTATTTTTTGTAGTTAACCTTAGAGCTGCTTTCGGGAGAAAGCTTCTTTATTCGTCACCTTTTCCAGAAAGTTTTAGAACTATAAACTTTCAAAATGTCTCCTGCTGAAGTTAGTTTTCTACACTATCTTTTTTTAATTTTATTTACGAGTATTTCATTATTTCATAATGAGCTGGAATTTTATGTCAAATTTTTAACGGAAAAGCGTGATTTTAATAATAAGCTCTATAAACTTTTTACGATTTGTTAAGTTTTTAGTCTTTTATCTCTAGTTTTTAGTCTCTAAATAATCTCCCCATAAACACTTACAAAAATACTAGTTTAAAACCTTTTTCTTCCCTTCTTTAAAATTTCTGTAAATGGAGTGATAGGAAATAAGTTTTTGCCTCCTTAAAACTTATGAATTAAATACTATTTTATACACGGTTTGATTAATTTTGTTCCCATCGGTGAAGATTTACATCACACTTATGGTTTAATTTTTCATCTTTTCATGTCTGTTCACTTCTTTTTAAAAAATTATCAATTTTAGATTTTAGACTAATTTGAATAGCTTCATAATTTTATGTGAACTATAGCTAAAATCTTCCTCTCTATTCAAACTCAAATGAATAGAAGTTTATACCCTCATATAATTTAAATTTTAAGTCTTAAGATATATTACACTGCATTCACGCTTCAAAAACAACTCTAAGCATTTCTATCTTTGGCTTTGTATATTACGAGCTTCCTTTTGTGCTTCTGCATTGGGACTCATCCAAAGTATAATAAACTGGCGACAAAGGAGGATCATCTCTCTTGGCTGCCCTCCAAACTTCCACGTGCCCCCATTGATAACTGACAACACAGACCCTTGGCGACCACCAGCGAGCTTCTGCATTTTTTTTGTTCTTTCCGAGTGAACTTACGATTGCATGAGTGAACGTTAAGTTTTGTTTTCATGTGGATTTGGGATGGTTGGAGTAAAAACTGGAACATTTAGACGGAACTGATAATGGTTACTGTAGTAATAGGTAGTTTTGTGAAGCTTGAAATGCGTTGGCCGTAGCTAATTGGTTTGGTTCTATGCTTTGCTTACTGATCGCTTCGAATATCTTGGTTGGAACTAATAGTGGTAGTAAATACCGATTGGTTTGACAAAATAATAGGCTACAAGGGAACGTGCATATTTTTCATGCGTAGTTTTTTTTGATTATATCCTTTCTATTTTATGGTGACATTCGGGCTCAAAATATTGATTTTTGCCTTCCCAATTTTATTTTATTTTCCAACAAATGAAATAGTTTTACGGATAGTAAATTTAACTTTATCCAATACTTACTTAACATAATAGTTAATTAACTTAACAGGATAGTTAATGATAATTTGAAAATTGATGTTGAACCGATTCTCAAACGGGAAAATATAATATACTTTGAAAGGTTTCACCCTTAAGAGGAAAGAGTAAAATAATTCCCGTTTTATCTAAGCTTCCACGAGTGGATTAGGTTCATAAGTTTTTGGAAACTTCCCTTCCCCGCATTAGGAGAGCGCTCACAGCAAAACTCGTTTTACAGTAAGGATCTTCGCCCAGAAACGCTAGGGCTAAGCAGGAAAACATTCACATCGTATTTAATTCATTTATTTTAAATTACGTCTTTTATATTTTCATCCATCTTGCTTATTGATTTTGTCTTGACCGAAATCCTGCTGTACCAGTCTAAAAATAGTATCTGAAGTATGTTTATTTTAATGTTTTGATTTTTTTTTGTGTTTATAGCTTGGTACCTTTTTCCATGGAAATATCTTTTTAATTTTGTTTTAAAGTAACTATTGATGATAATAAAAACTCATTCAGATTGAATTCCGATTCGACAATGTAATATGAAATGTATAAAAACTACGGTAGGAGTCAAATCGCATAGTATGTGCAGTTGGAACTACGTAATACAAACCCATTTCCGAATCTGTCCCATCCCTTTAACCGCATCAACTTATCTTCATTACCAGGAACTCAAATTAGTTTCTCTCTAATCCCACAACGATTAAAAACAACCCGAATCCCGTATCTCCTAATCCCTTTCATTCATCACACAGCAATGAGAGGGATTTCCTTTTGTCACCGGTCCATCAGGGAACGACCCTAAATCATTGAGATCACTCCCTCCCCTTCTCACAGTTTGACTGCACTTTACGGACGACCCCTAGGGTCTTGATCCCCAGCAGACCCCTCTATCGATCGATCGGGGGTCGGTCACGCTTCATTCCGAGATGGCAGAGAGGATGGCAGATGGGATCATTAGAGGGTGATGGAAGAAGGAATTTTTGATTTGGTGATGGATGTGTCAGAGAGATGGGACCTGTCACGTCATTGGGGATGTTGGTTGGCGGAGATATGTTGGTAATGTCAGTCTTGCATGTGGTTGTTCCATTATGTTCAAACGAGGTAAAAGCTTTAGTAACAAATATTGGAACGTAGGTTATATTTCTCCCACGTGGGACATATTTGCTGGTGGGGAAGCGATCTTTTAAGTATTGTCTGAATAAAATATAGTTGATGTTTTCCTTGTCTGTTGATTTGTTACTTACATTAAGGTTTTCCATTTGTTTGTACAAGAACCAAGAACTTCATTTAAGTCTTTCAAATACAATAATACTAGGCTGTGGGGAGCCTAGTGGTTAAAGCATCGGCTTCGGGATCGGAGGGTCCCGGGTTCGATTCCCGACACCGCTAAAGACCCACCGAGTATATGCGGAGTACGTGCTCGTTAAAATCTGTGGGTCCGAAAGTCCTGTGGTCCGTCATGGCGCAGTTTATCACGGGTCCAGGTGTCTGGAGACTATTTCCCTCCCCTTCAGATACATGGCAAAATTGTGGAGGTGGCGATAGATAGTGACAGCATCTATCATATCATGAGGCAGAAGTCGCACTCCTGCCATTTAATGGGCCTCACTTTCTCAGGAGCCGCACCCCCTTTGCCTTGAATCCTTGTAGGGCTTGGGTATTCCAAGTGGCACACGATAACAACAACATAACAACAAATACAATGATTTTTTCGTTTTAAATGCTTAAATATTAGCAATTGTAAAAAAAACATAGTACACATTAGCTAAATCTTTTATTGCTAAGAGATAGCGAATAATAAATTTACAAAACTTTTCTTATAGTTTATTTATTTTATGCTTACTTTTCTGTATACTTCACAAATTAAATAAATACCTACTTATTTTAATTTACTTATATTATAATAGTAAACTTTTTATATTAATACCTTAAGTTTTATTAATTTAATACCTTTATATTAATTTAAACTTAAGGTAAATGATCCATTAGAGCATTTACAATCACATGACTCGTACCTAGCAACGGCCTTACCAACAGACTCGTTGACCTGCAGCAGTTAGCAGTTAAAAGAAAATAACTGGTCGGGACGTCACCTGAAAACACTCTATGTCTAAATTAAAAAACAATAATTCATAATTACACTTCTATCGTGTTTTTACTTTTAAAATTATTTGTAATTTTTTTTACTGAATTTAATTTATTTGAAATCAGTTCCCTACAATGTCCGATAGTGCAGATACAATACAATACAGATTTTCCACTCAGCACTAATAATATAAATCATAAATATTCCCCTGAGTGATATACAGGGTGATTCAGAAATAATCATCAATATTTTGGGGGGAGGTAGAGGGGCCCTAGACAAGCATATTTCGAATAGGGATGGTGGGGCGCAGCCTTACCGTTAAAGAACTAGGACCTAATGTAGTGCGAACGCGTTTTAAAAGGAAGTTTTTAGAAGGACTGTGTGACGAAACAAAACAAAATAAAATGAAAAAATCTATTGCATAAGGTAAGGAAGTATCCCTACTACTTACACCATGAATTCCATAGAATTTGAACCACTTTCTAAACCGTGAAGTGAGTTTCAAAAGTGCAATATTAATCTTTTAGTCAAAGAATGGAGTTCCCTTAATGGTATTTAGAAAAATGATGATCGGGGAAGGAATTTTCAATGATCGTAACATTGATCATTGAAACTGTTTGATCATTGAAAATTCCTTCCCCGATCATCATTTTTCTTAATACCATTAAGGGAACTCCATTCTTTGACTAAGAGATTAATTTTGCGCGTTTTAAAACTCGCCCCACGGTTTAGCAAGTGGTCCAATTTCTATCACATTTAGGATTTAAGTAGTAAGAATACTCCTTTACCTCATGCAATAATGTTTTTCATTTTATTATGTTTTGTTTCGTCACACGGGCCTTCTAAAAACGGCCTTTTGAAACGCGATCGCACTACATTAGGTCCTAGCTCTTTAACGGTAAGGCTGCGCCCCACCATCCCTATTCGAAATATGCTTGTCTAGGGTCCCTCTACCTCCCCCCAAAATATTGATGATTATTTCTGAATCACCCTGTATACAATTCTTATAATAAGTAATTTAAAAATTGGCACTCACAGCATACAGAAGTAGCTGGTCATTGGTCAACCAAGTAGCTCCACTTTCTTTGCTCTAACTAAACTTTCCTGTCTCCCTTACTTAATGCATCCAATATGCACAACGGTCGATTGCTAAAACTCTTCCCTCCCTTTTTAATTAAGCATCAAATTACCCCGAAATTTCCCTCCATCGATTTTGCAATTATTCTGCTCCCCAAAAATAATTACCCGAACTGAGCTGGACGACAGAAACAATAACAACACCGTGCAAAAGCGGAACTGCTTATGCCCCTCCCCTAAATTAAGCTGCATACATACGAACCATTATCTTATTAAAGAAGCAACAGTGATGGAATATAATGGAGCTGTTGCTTTATGTGCACGATTGGCGGACTGGCTTTTGCCTCTACGGAAATGCCCGTTTCTACAAAGGGCTTCTCGGATTTCTTAATCAAGAGTGGCAGGGGTTGGAGGGATTCAATTATGAGTATGGAATTAGTTGTCTGTGGCAGAGAATAGAGGGATTTGCCTTAGTCGTTTGTCAGTGACACTGTGGACAGTTCGTTAGAGCCGTAGTGGGCTGAATAATGTTGTTGGGAAATAGGGATTGCGATGTTCATAGCGATAAATTAGTTAGCCTTGTTAATGAATTTGTAAATGTGTTATTTCTCAACTTTAGGGGTTTTTTAAAGTAAGGATTAGGTGGTAAGTTACTGGATAGCTTGTAATGTTGATTTGTCCTATCTACATGACGTGAAAGCAACCCTTTGAGATTATCATTTTTATATAAATTCACCTTTAGTTTTTTGTAATTAAATTAATTTATTCAATTTGATTTTATGAAGAATTTTCATTGAGCACTAATACATGAAAAAAGTTAAATTTATGAAAGAACTTACTGTATCTTTTAGTTTATTTTGCATAAAAAAGAAACTATTACAATAGCTAAAAATACCAGTTCATAAACGCTACACCCATAGTGTTTAAAACAGGACATCCTAATTAATTTGCATTCATGGACATCCGACTTAATTTGAGGACATCACCTTTGTATCTAATGAACTTAAATGTCTAAAATCTTCAATGAGTCTCATTCGTGATGTTACTTTTTCCCATCTTTTTCTCCCCCTCCTTTAGTACTTCTTTCTTTCACTCACTTCCACTTCATTCATTTTCCTTCCATCTCATTCTCTCTTTTTACATCCTTTCATCCTCCCTCTATGTACTAATAAAGATAAATCACAACGAGAAAAAAATATTTTTAAAGCAGCTCTTCCAATTATCCTTATCCAGATATATTTTCCCTCTCCGCCGTCTATATAAATAAATATCAAATAAACTGAAGTTTTGAGCTGTCTCACGGTCAGTGATGTCCGATTGTCTCAACCAGATTACCGTAACGCAACAGATTGGTTGATCCTTGATCCAAGTTTGAATGTTCCAAATTGAAACCTCCGCAACAGATTGAATAAATGGAAAACTGTACGTTAAGTACGTTGGAAAGTTTTATTCCAGTCCCCGAAGATATTTTTTCTTTTAATGATTAACAAATTAATATTGTAGAGTAAAAAAGTTGTCATAAAATTTTAACAAAATTTCAAACAAATCCCAATATTTTTGGGGGGACATAGGAAACCGAGTGATTTTAAATCCCTTTCCTGCTGAGTCCGAACTTCTCCCATTGCTTAACCAAATATAGATGCTCTCTCTTAACCAGAGAAGGCTTAGGTATAATCCCCCAGATTGGAAAATCAGTCGAAAAGGGGAAGGGTAGCTCGATTTCGTACATCGGGTCATTTCCTGGCCGACGCGAAAGCGGATGGATGCGGACGGAAGACCAATTTTCGGCAGAGGAAGTAAATCTCGTTTTTGTTGGGCGCTCCCATGCCGAGGCCTTGGTGGTCAGTCGTTGCTTTGTTGCTTTTTGTTAGCTCGTTAGATTCAATTAATGCTTTGTGTGGCAGCTGTTGGGATTGTTGAGAGCAGAGATTTTATGGGAGTGACGAGATATAATATGTTTGGTAGGTAGATGTTGTTTGTGGAAAAAGAAAGCTTGTCATCAGTTTGGAAATCGGGTGTCGACTTCACACAGTTTAAGAAACTAAACGCAATATACATAAATAAATAATGTTGGGTAGTACATAAAGGTAGTATAGGAATTTTAAGCAATAACAGGATAAATGCCCAGTGTTTAACTATAGATTTTTTTTGTTTGTAAGGTTTATAAAAAAAACCTTTCGTACGATGCATTAGGTTTAACCTAAAACTGTTGTGTAATTACTTGATGATTCAGTAATCCCTTTTAAAACCTGTTTTGGTAGTGAAATAAATGACCCAAAAAAGTTTCATTTTGAAAGTTATATAAACTTTTAATTTAGCATCTTTCGAAAACTTTTTTTTTGCGTTGACCTTAAAAAAAGTTTATCATAAAACATGAAAGGAAGAAAAGGGCTAATAAAATGTCAATTCTGATATAAAAATGATTTATGTAATAATAACGTGGCCAGTTTATGAGGAGAAATTGGATGCTTTTTACTAATAAAAATTATCTACTCCAGATAAGGTTTTATTGCTTTCTTAGAATTTCTTTTCTTCATCATCTTTGATTGTATCCCCCCTTAATTTTCAACCATTGATACAAAGAAAATGAATAAAATATATTTTTCGTCTCATAGAGCGTCCAACCAAACAGCATTCTAAGTGACCATGTCTCGTCTTAAATCATATGTTCCCACATTCTTTTCATTCGATTGTTCACCATGTTCTTAAGAAAACATTTGAATTTCCACGATTTCGTGTGTAATAGATTCTAGGGATTCCCTCTGCTGACAGTCTTTAATACAATATGGTTATTTTTCTATACCCTCGGTACTATGACCTTGAAAACTTCTATTTATACGTGACAGAAAATTGTCATAATCTTCGTTCGGCCAATGAAAGTTGAGTTTTAAAGTTTTCTTTTTCATTTGAATAACTTGATGCATAAATGTTGAAACAAGCGTCAAACTTTCTTAGTCTAAGCTTAGTTTTCTTTCTTATCTTATGACTGCTTATATTGAAGGTAAGATGAATTTCTACAGGTCAGAACTCACTTATCCTACGTTTTTCTGTGCATTTATTGAACTCCTGTATCATGAAGTGTAAAAACTGTCGCATTGCACTTTTCAATAAGTCCTGTTCCTTTTTATTCTTAATTATATTATACTAAATTATTATTATTAGTTATATTATATTTAAACTTTTGCTGTATTTTCAACGATTGTTAAACTGAAGATTCTGTTTATTAGGAATTTTGAGTACATTTTGTGTTTTATCCCTTTAATTTGGTGAAATCGTTTTAATGGCATATTATTATTATTTCTTTTCAAAATATACCATATAAGCTGTTTTGACATGAAAAATACGTAGAACTATGCTAAATCTAGAAAATTTCAAAAGAAATAGCAGATAATTTATTGTGACTACATCACTGTTTTTAATCATTGTTCCGCTGCTGAAATTCTGCTAGGCCTTGAATAAATTAGTATAAAACTTCCTAGAGGCTGTCATTGAGTAATTTAGCTACATCAGGTGAAAAGAGCAACGAAATACCTGATTTCCATTTTGCTGAGTACTGCTGTGTTGCTAAGTCTATCGGATCATTAAAACGCACAACCCGCCTCCATCATTAAACTTTTATCTCTTCGTAAATAACGCTCATAGATGCTTTTAAAAATGTTCTTGGGTGTACGATCAAGGTCTTCCCCTCTCAATTCACCTTGCTTTCATGCAAGGTGAATTTGCATTCATTTATTGTTTCTCTAAAAAGCGTTAACCTATTTTAGGTATGCAGGTTGAGCTTATTAATTTTGATGATATACCATAAGCTTGCTGATGTTGTTTAATGTACAGAGGCGTGCAAATTATCATCAGACTCCCTTTACGGAATTTTTACAATCCCTTAAATTATGCCATGGTTTTGACTTACGTCATATGTTTCCAAATGAGTGAAAACTTTTTTTGGGGGCTGACATCTTAAATATAAACTCTGCTCAGTAAATAAAACATTTATTTGTTTTTTATCAATTACTCGTATATTTACCCCCAGGCTAAAAGAGTGCAGATGATTGCTCATGGTTTTACTGAATGCTTTGTTTTCTCTTTTCTACAACTTTATAGTTTGTTTTTAGTAATTAATTTATATTAATCTACTAATTGATATTTTTTTTAGTTTGGAATGTTTATATTTTAAAAGGATTAATAATGCATCTCCCAGGCTCTGAAACATTCAACATGCTTTAAAAATTGTGAGTTTTAAAATAGCATCAAATAGGCTATTCGTATACATCAGGAATGGCCAACCCGCGGCACGCGTGCCACAAAGTGGCACGGCTGAGTAAAACCAGTGGCACTCGAAGATATTGAAAAAAATTGGGAAAATAACAGTGTGATAACATCAAAGAGGTTTCAATGCTCCCTCAATCTCCTCTTTACTTAGTTTTCTGAGAACATAATTATATTTTTACGGTTTTAAAATAACTTAGAATAAAATCTTAAACTGTAAAATTTCATGTGAGCTAAATCTTTTTTTCCGTGATTAAAAATTAAGTGGCCTATTTACCCCAATTATTCTAATTTTCTTATTAATTTTAAAACCAGCTTTATATCAGATCTTAAAAACGTGTATGGTTCTCTTTTCATTGAGGCCCTACTAAACTTTTTCTAAAATTATTGATTTTAATTATTTTCAAAGCACGTTAAAAGTCCATTTTCTATAAATTTCTAAAAATTCCCCCCCTTTATATAACTTTAAAATATACACAACGCAGATTTGCTTAAAATTCCCACAATCACTTTATATAAACGAATATTTCCTTATTTTTCGGTACATTGAAAGTGGCACGCATAATTTTTGCTTCCTAAATAGTGGCACTCTTCCGAAAAAGGTTGGCCACCCCTGGTATACATACATTCTGTAAGGTTTTTTGATGCGAGTAAGGTAAAAATGAAATTCGATTTTAACGTTAAGTGATCACCAAATGGAAACTTCATTTTCATACTAGGTGCCAGATATATGCCTTTATTTCCCGAGTAGAGTTGCACGCCATAAAAGCATTGAGCCTCTGGTTATGCAGGATGTGAACATTGAAATACGGAAGCTAGGGGCCCATCCTCCACCGAGATTCCATGGAAAAACAAAAGGAAGCGAAATATTATTTTAGATACCTAAATATAACGATCGACTTTGTTTTTTACAAAAAATTTTAATTATTAAGTAGTGCTAAGTTAAATAACTAAATATCACTCTGATTTTTAGTGTTTTGATGTATTTTATTTTGTTTTAGGTGTTCTGGGTTTAAAAACTGCAGCTACAGCTATAATTCTCTGCCTGAAAGAGAGTGCTCCAATCCAGAGGGCCTCTTGGTTGTCCAGTACGACTGCTTTCGTGGTTGGTGCCAACTTTTCATTTGCAAATTTTCGTATTGCTCCAAACCAATTCCTTTAATGTATTTGGTTTACAAATAGGTATCAAATTATAAGGGCTTAATATTTTTCATACTTTATACATTCATGATAAAGCAGAGTTTAAGCAACTAATAGCTTTTCTTTAACCTTTTTTACTTTTAAAATAATGTCTACCACTAATTATAGCTACCACTTGAACTAAATGCACATAATTAAATTAAACGGTACTGTAATCTAATCTAATTTACCTATTTAAATCCCACCCTTAAAATGGATCGAAATTACCAAATAAATTGAACCAATTTCGTGTCTTTCACCAACGAATGTCCAATCTCCAACTTATGCGATCAATTACAAAACGTGATTGGCGAAAAAAAAAAGCGAGCTAAGCGTATTTTCTTAAAATACTACACCCGGTTGAGTAAAACTTTTTTAGCGTGACTGTACGTTTCGTGAGTTGCATTAATAGGGGGTAGGAACAGAAAAACGCTTGGATCAGTTGAAAGAATAATTATTATTCATTAACACGAACTTCGTCATTTTTGTTTCATGTTGTGTCTACAAAAGAGTGCTGAACAATTGGAATTCTCTGGGTAGTTAATCAATTGTAGTGTTGATCTAGAATACGGTTTGCCCTTTTCAAAGGGCGTGAATAGCATTTGGGTAATTAGTTTTGGTTTATTTGAATGTTTAGGAAATAACCAAGTTGTTAAAAACGTAATTTGTGAAACTACTAAGCAAAATAAGTTTGTTGAGAATCAGTGTTTACGTTAAACACTTTGTACAAATGACTAACAGTCATTAGAGCTTTGCCAATGTGTTAAAATTTGATATATCGATATTTTCTTTATAATATTTCTATATATGTGATTACATTATATGTATTAGCACTTGCTTTTTATAACTTTTATTTCTTATGCCATATTGCCGTTGCCTCAACCAACCATCATTTTTCTTAATGGCCTTAAAAAAGATATATACTACACAGAGATGATCTTTGCTGTAAATTTTAATCGATTAATATCTTTCTCTTAAGTAAATGAGTTTAGAATTTTAATTGTATTCTTACTTTTTCTCTAGTCTTGCACATAAGTTTGCATACTCCTCGCATTCCTTGAAGGATCAAGATCTCTTATCGTTCTCTCACACTATGACTCGACCACGTTACACACATGGGCGGATTTAAGGGGGTGCATGGGGGTGCAAGGCACCCCCAACTTTTTAGAAAATTTCATTTTTATAGGGGAAAATCATATTTTCAAAGCCATCAGGGTCAGCTTGCACCCCCAAGTTTTCCAGTACGCACCCCCAGGGTTCACCATTTAAATCCGCCCATGGACACACTACTATATCCTTCATATTTTCTTTTTATTTCGATTAATTTTTTTCTGCATAGAAAAAAGAGAATTTTCAGAAACAATTTTTACTATGAAACTGAATTTACTGTGAAACAATTTTTCATTTCCCTTAATATAGCTCCAGACTTGCCAATGACTTTTCCCCCGCCGTATAACTAATCAATAATTAAGGGAACCAGAAATAACGCATCACCAACTGTCGTAAAAGCAGATCCGCACATGATTCTATTTCTGGACCAGACAGGTCCAGGGAATTTCATTAGTTTGAGTAGAACACTAAACTCCGGATGAGCTTTATCCTTGTTGTTTCTTCCAGAAGTCCGTATTCAATACCTTCGGGATTTCTAGCGTACGGAGCTCTGAACAGTTTTTTATGTTTGCTTTTAAGACAAGTTGTTCTTAAAGAGATTTCAAAAGTTTTACAAATAAAGTCAAGGACGCTAAAATTCAGCTTGAGAGATATCAACTACTTAGATGATTTTAATAACGTCGGATTAAGAGTGAATATTTAAAAAACATTTGAATAAATTTTAAAATTTTACTTGTATTTAACTTGAGACTGACTTACCCTAAGAAAATGACTTACATAACAGGTAATGACTTACCCTACCATATCTTTGCTTACAGTGCATTTAGTTTTAATAATGGAACTATAGCTTTGTGTAAACTATAACATATTGAAACTATAGCTTGGTCCGTCTTGCTAAAGTGACCAATATTAAATCCAAATTGAACTCTTCAAGGTGTTTATAATTTCTTAAGTCTTAGTGTCTAATTGATCAAAGCCTAATGGCTAATTTTGGACTAAAGATGTATTTACACCTAGTTTGAAGTTAATCATTCTAATTTTTAAAGTTGTGGAATTTTTCCAATGCAAGGTGATTTTAACAGTTTTCTCAAACTTTTGGCCCGATGCGCTCTTTTCAGGGATGTTTTTAGTAGTGATGGGCAGGTATCGATACCAAATACTTAAGTACTCGATACCTATAGGTATCGAGTGTATTCGATACCCACAAAAGTATCGATACTTTATTGACATATTTCGTTTTAAATTTTTCAATGAAGTAATCTTTATAATACCTACAGTAGATCAAACGCAGCCTGTTTCCGTTTTCATTTTGCAACGCTCAAACCCAAGTCGTTAATCATCCGCGAGAGAAATTTGACGCGGCTAGGTTTTTCCCCCGCCAAATCCTTCGCCTCTATCCACCTCCAGGCCCGTAGCTACGGGGATTTTTGATGAATCGCTTTCAGTTTTTTGAATATTAGTCTGATTATGGATAGGCCCTAAAAAATTGTCCCTTCAGGTTCATTTCCCGACATTGAAAAAAAGTACTCGATACCTAAAAGTACTCGATACCTAAAAGTATTCGATACCAAAGTATTCGATACCTATATGTATTCGATACCAAAGTATTCGATACCTAAAATTATCGATTTTGCCCATCACTAGTTTTTAGGAATTTTTCAATTTTTTTCCAGTTATCAGCATGCCAAGAAGCGACTTTTGAGACCCCTATGTTTTTGAAATCCAAAAATTTGCGGGGTTTTTTTTCGACCCAGCCTAGTGATCAGTCATCACTAAAGTAGTTATCATCCCTTTATTATATGGCCTTTTCAAGTGCCTAGTCCCACTGGGTGACTCTAATCGCTCGAAGTCATTTAGGTCCTCATCAAACGGAGAGGAGAAAGAAGAGGACTTGAGGGGAAATTCACTAGATGCGGTTAGAAGTTGAAAGGAAGACACCCGTTTTCCTCCGCTATAGGAGTAATCTAGTGCATTGCCCCTCAAATCCCCTTCTTTCTTCCCTTCGTTTGATAAGGATCTTAATACCATACTAGACAGCAACTTAAGTTGAACCTATTACGTCACAAACAAACAAAGTAGTTCCCATCGCGGTGTCTGAATTTTGAAGAACGTCAATTTTAAAATATGATAAAGTCGTTAAACCCATGTATAAATAAGTGTCTTTTTATCACGATTCGCGTATTGAAATTCCTCCTATCAACCCAAGGGGCTTTGTGTTTAGACTCACTTTCTCCTTCCTCATAGTGACGTACTGGGTTCAGGAAACGTTGCTGTGAAGTATGTCTTCTGACAACTTTCAATTCCTATGGAAGTGCTTAGTGTGCACAGCTCAGCGCCGGAAGAAAATCCCAATTAAAGTTTTCACAGCTTTAAATTCTGCAGCATGCGCCCGAAGCACTTCCATGGGAATTGAAAGTTGTTAGGAGACACTATGGTTTTCCCTCTGTGATATTTGCTTTAAAATTCTGATTAAAAAATTTAAATTCTTATTTCTGTGATATTTGTCATTAAAGATCTTTAATGACTTCGAGGAGCGAGAGAGACTGGAGTCGCCCATAATGTAGCTAGGCAGTTACGGTTACTATTTTAGTGGTGACTGATAACTCAATGAGGACCCTCTTCCAGACTCGTCCCTGGACAAGTACTGCAACTCGAAGGTGACCTCCAGCGAAGGCTACATCGCCTCGCCGGGATACCCCACCTACTACCCGCGACTGGACGAGTGTAACTGGTCCCTCACTGCCTCTGAAGGACAGACCCTTCAGCTGCGCGTGCTGCACCTGCACCTGCGGGACGCGGTCGAAGTAGCCCCGGCGCCGCACCCCGACGAGGAAGGGCAGCCGTCGTACGCGTTCCCGGTACGGCCGGCGGCCGAACCGGAACGACGCTGCGACGAGGACCGGCTGAGCGCCGTCCACGGTCTCGACACGCTGTTCACGGTCTGCGGAGAGGAGGCATCGGCGCTCAAGGCGGCGGAGGTCGACGCCGGGTTGGGCATCGAGCTCAGGTTTAAGTCGGTGGGGTTCTTGCCCGTCCCCGGGTTCCTGGTCTATTTTAAGGGTGAGTCTGGTTGGTGGCGCAGCTCCCTACTCAAAATATGTGCGGTTCAACGGCCGTATCAACCACTAACCCAACCAAAGGTTAACAAGGAATCAAAACTTCTAATTGGTAGTTGAAAAAAGTGAAGTCAAGAGTTGAGTCAGAGTTGTCTAAAAAGTTTGAATCCAGGTTGATCTTAGGTCAGGTTAGTGGTGAATACAGCCGTTATCTGTTGTGCATAAACCAGTGGATATAAATCCAACTCAAGATAAAGCTAACGTTCATCCCCTGAATAGGCACTGCAACTTGCTTTCCTGTTAGATATCTGAACCTGTAAAACCAGTTTTTCCTTTATGATAGTTTGTATGCGGTAAAACAAACTTTACAATGGATTTCGTTAGCCTACTAGTGATTTGAAGAAATTATCCCTTGTTCTTTTAAAAAATACCAACGGATTTTTAAGGTTATTTATTTAAATACATCACAGTTCTACGCGCGTTTTTCGATCTATGGTTTTACAGTAACAACGAGTTACCCCAATGTAAAGCTGTAGCTACAGAAAAGGCATAATAAAAATTAAAATTTCCATTTTCGAATAAAAATTTCGAATTTACATTTTCAATCTTTATTTTTTTTCAAACAACGCGTAGAATTTTATTATTTAAATGTATTTCAAGAAGTTATGAACAGGTAACGTCAGGTGGAAGAGAGGTGAGTGAATGCAGTAAAAATGTATGTTCAGCAACTGTAGCAGGAAGCTAATTTTAACAAACAGTTGTAAGGGGAAAAGATTTTATAAACAAAACCAGATTATTTCTGTGCTTAAATTTTTTTATTCCAATTCAAGGTATTCAAATAATTTACATTGTTATAAATAGAATTAAAAATAAAGGATAAGGGGTAAATAACTTCTAAAATCTCAAAAAGCTTCACTTTATTTAAAAGGATGATACAATTTTTTTTAGAATTTCATCACGAATCATTTGAGTAGGGGTGGAATTTGTTTGATTTAAACGATCGTGCTGACGGTAAACATCTCTAATCGGATCCGAAATGAGATCCGTTTAAATCAGTGGTTCCCAACCTGGGGGCGATCGCCCCCAGGTGGGCGATTTGTGTTATCAAGGGGGCGATAAATAAGTGGGGGTGATTGGGGGGCGATGAGTATTGAAAGGGGTACTTGGAACTTAATTTTTCAAAACTTTTTTATAATTCATCAATCCTACCTTAAAATATATGTCCGAAATTCGGAAGAGGTGTACCATAACTAGTTAAAAAGCTGTTTTTTGGAGTCTTATTTACAAAAACTTTCTGGGGGAGGACCCCCGGACATAAAATTGCTTTATTATTTACACTTTACTTCGAATTAAAATTAGACATACAATTAGAATGAAAAAGGGGGGCGATAGGTGCTAGTCAACCCCTAGAAAGGGGGCGATGGGCCACAAAAGGTTGGGAACCACTGGTTTAAATGAAAAGGACGCGGTATGATAAAAACACGGTTGCTCTGTCAGGCAGGTTTCCCATCCGGCACTTTAGAAATACCTTGTCAAACTAAATTTTTTACTAGAATTTTTGAACTGTTTTAAGAATTTTCTGAATTTTTGAACTATTTCTGAAACATTTAATCAATTTTATAAGTGACCTTTCTTTTAAATTTCACGAATTAGTTCACTTGACTTGCAATTTTTCAAAACTTTTTCACATTTAATTCATCTAAACCTGTGCCCCCCATTTTACCAGTTAATTAGAAATCCAAAACAATATATCAATGACCTACTCTTATTTTTCCTTCCCCAAACCACACAACAACATTGTTTACAAGGCTCAGAAATGCGATCTTGTAATATGAGAGGAAGAATCTCCGTTAAAGAGAAATCAAAGCCGGAAATCCGATCCTTAATTTAGAAAAAAGGCAGCCCCCACGCAGTTTGAGAATGAAATCTCCCGCCGAGTCGTAAAAGTCGGAAGTTTTCCCTTCGTCCTTCTCAGAAGAGTCTCCACACTCGCGACTCACAGAAAGTATAGTTTTTAAGCGCTACTCTCACGTGACAGTTTGGATAGTTTCCAAGCTCTCAGCTTTTCAGAGTCGTGAAAACCGATTGGGCCATTTCCAGAAAATTTCTCACTTACAAACCGCGGTTTGTGACTCATTTTGTCTGCTGTGATTGTGGTCTCCGATTCGGCTACCCTTGAAAAGAGAGTACAGTAAGTTGTTTTAATTTCTTACTGTGTTTCTGCATTTTAATCTCGACTTAAATTGGAGTAACTACGTGTAATTACCTCTCCCAAACAATATCAGTACGGGATTGGAATTTGGTTACATATATTATCCGGAATGTGTGCTTGATCTCTAGTCAGTACGTGTATTCATTGGGTTTAATGTTTGTAAACAAATTCGTTGTGTGATCAACTTTTTCTTTGTAGTGTCTATCTTTATTTTTAAATGAAGGAAATTATGATTGAGATCAACAATAATAAACATTCATAAAGTAATAATTGTGTTATCATGAAAAAGAATTAAATGGTTTATTTGGCGAATTGCTAAATATATGTGAGAAAATACTGAATTAGCGAAGAACAGACCTTTTCTTGTTTATTTTTAGTGTTGAGTAATTAGACATTAAAAGGTACTCTAGTCAATATAGATTTGAGAGGCCAAGTCGTAAAAATCATGCCAATACTTAGGTTATTAAATTATTAACGCTAGTGGTGTGTTTAGTTTAAAATTTTAATATTTTCACGTATTTCTAATCTTATCATTTCAAATGCTTTAAATTTTAACCACCACTGAATTTCACATCAAGATAATATGACTATGCAGGCGTGACAGTTTTACAAATCTTCACAAATTTTAGTGATTCACTGAATAAATAATGTATCTTTATTGTCCAGCATAAAGTAACAAATCGCATAAAATTCTATTCATATTCGTCGTTTCGGAGACGCACCCACATCCGTTGCCGGTCTCTTTCTCAAGCATCCTAAATACGTCACTCTCTAAGAGGGTAGTGCACACTTTTATGTTCAAATTTTTACTTAGGAATATGTGTAAATTTTCTATTATTAGCGAGTAGAGTTAATTTCCGATTAACATCTCGGTGGTTTTGTGAATTTCATAATTGACATCAGAAACATCAAATTCACAAAGCAATTTTTTCTGGATATTCCTTTATTTTTAAACCATTTGGGACATACTTATTAAGCTGTCGACCATTCAGCAGCCGTTAAATTTAGCGGTACAGCTATGAACAGTCAATGGGATTTTAAACGTTTTCGGATTAAGCGGCACGGTCGACGGTATAATACGTAAGAACCAATGTTTTTAATTTTGTTTAAAGTTTTATTATTATTTCGGGAAAATGATCAGTGTACAAGGAAATATTGTACAACCTCGGATCCTGCATCATTCTATTAAACTTATTGCTTTTATACATCATATTTAAACTTATACTCCTATTCAATTTAAAAAATGACATTTTATTGTATTTTAAATGAGATATGTTGTATACAGGGTGATTCAGAAATAATCATCAATATTTTGGGGGGAGGTAGACGGGCTCTAGACAAGCATATTTCGAATAGGGATGGTGGGGCGCAGCCTTACCGTTAAAGAGCTAGGACCTAATGTAGTGCAAGCGCGTTTCAAAAGGCCGTTTTTAGAAGCCCCGTGTGACGAAACAAAACATATTAAAATTAAAAACATTATTGTATGAGGTACAGGAGTATCCTTACTATTTAAATCCTCAATTCGATAGCAATTGGACCACTTGCTAAACCGTGGAGTGAGTTTTAAAACGTGTAATATATTAATCTCTTAGTCAAACAATGGAGTTCCTTTAATGGTATTTAGAAAAATGATAATCGGGGAAGAAATTTTCAATGATCAAACAGTTTCAATGATCAATGTTACGATCATTGAAAATTCCTTCCCCGATCATCATTTTTCTTAATATACCATTAAAGGAACTCCATTCTTTGACTAAACGATTAATATTGCACTTTTGAAACTCACTCTACAGTTTAGAAAGTGGTTCAAATTCTATCGAATTCATGGTGTAAGTAATAGGGATACTTCCTTACCTTATGCAATAGATTTTTTCATTTTATTATGTTTTGTTTCGTCAAACGGGCCTTCTAAAAACGGCCTTTTGAAAATCGCTCGCACTACATTACGTCCTAGCTCTTTAACGGTAAGGCTGCGCCCCACCATCCCTATCCGAAATATGCTTGTCTACGGCCCCTCTACCTCCCCCCAAAATATTGATGATTATTTCTGAATCACCCTGTAGAGTACATCCAACAAAACCCTGAAGCCTTCTATAGTTTTAATTTGTCTTGTTTAGTGCATAATATCCTGCATTGATCATGCGCCATAAAACAGCAACCAACCAACCATTATTGCAAAGGCATGCATTGACTCCTCTATTTCCTCTTGCAGTTCTGGGTTGCCCGTCCCCCATCGCCAGCGGAGGCAGCTACGTGCTAGAACGGAACGGCAGCGCGGCCGTGGTCGCTTGTCGCAACCACCAAGTCTTCAACGACACGCTCGAGGGGAAGAGGTTCCTGCAGTGCATTCGCAACCACCACTGGAACGACACCCTACCACCTTGTATAAGTAAGGACTTCATTTTGTCTTGACTGGTGGCAGAGCCTTCACTCCTAGAACGACAGTCTCAAAACTGAGTAAAAATTACTCAAACTGGCTCCGAATAAAATTTACTCAAATTTGAAAACATGAATATACTCATTTCTAAAACTGTGCATACTCAAAAATGGAACATCATGAGCTTATTTTTTGAGTTAGTGCATGGTATTCTCATGAATCAAGCTCAAGGGGTGTTTCATTTTTGAGTATGCACATTTTCAGAAATGAGTATACATTCATGTTTTCTAATTTAAGTAAATTTGATTCGGAGCCAGTTTGTGTAATTTTCACTCAGTTTTTGAGACAGTCGTTTTAAGAGTGTTTATGATTGGTGGGGCATAAGAAGTAGTCACCGGTAACTTGACCGGCGGTTTACAGAGAGTCAATCCTCGAGGTAATTCATTCTTTAACTGACAATCAGAAGTTTGACTGCTGGGTTTAACCCGCCGCCGGTCACATAGGCGTAAGTGTCAACTATCTCCGGGGGTCTTTTGAGGAAATTCTTAACAAGTTATTAAAATTAAAACGGGATCTCTGTCCAAAAAACTTCGTATAAAAAATAAAGTTGTCTAGGAAAAAGATTATATATTTATAAAATATATTTTCTTATTTCTCGAACCCAACAAAATAGTTCGACTTATTTTTTTAACATTTTACGCCCTTTAATTATTTTTTATGCTCGGTGCTTAACTTTCGGTGTAAAACGCTTTTTAATGGTATTTATATCCATTATATTTATTTAAAAATCCTAAAAAATTTCAGTTTGGAATTGCTGTAAAATTTCTTACGCTGTTAAAAAGAAATCAAATAGGTTTCTGGTTAAAAAAAACCGAAGTAACTTTTGGAATATATACCAAATTTATAGGCTACTACACAATAGAAAATAAAAATTCTACAAAAAATTCTTTATTTTTCGAAGAGACAAACAATGTCTCCTGTTTCTAAAACTCAATATTCCTCTTTCAGCACAAAAAAACCTCTGAATCTTACTCGCTATAAACTCTATAAATGAGTTTGGTTGTAAAATAATGAACTAGGTGACGAGGCTTAATTGGGTTTCTTGTACAGGTGATCCCAAATGAGATACAGGATTCAAGCAGCGATTACATAGACAGTTTTCAACATGCGCTTCTTTTATTGCTGCTACACTCTTTTTAAGACCGGAGAGTAGATGATATATTGAGGAAGAACTCGTATCATCATGCAGTGGAATTGATCGTTAAAACCAACCTGGCTAATGATTAAGGTCTCTTTCAAACTATCGATTTATTCTTCTATCTCTGATTCACCATTGGGTACTACAGACGCCTGGTGTCCTTTAAAATCGATCGCGATCACAGCTACCACCGGGCTTTGCTAAGGACAGGTATTTTATTTTATGATCACTCGACTCCTAGTTTCCATTATCATTGGAAGTGGTTTAGTAGAAAAACATTTTTCGTTATGCAGTCATTTAGTACTTCCGAGTATCCGAGTCCGATGAATTCATATTGTTTAAATATTTGAGTAGTGTAATATAGTTAGTACCTACTAATATATTTTTTTAGTTTGAACTAAATTGTTGGAGTTCCTAAATTTATATGTCATTTAACCAACAAAACATTAACTACTACTGTTGTAGGGTATTTAACGTTAAGTTCCTAAACCTAAAATTGCATTATTTTAAGGATGTATTTTTAAAATAAGTGGTTACAATTGGGAAAATGAAAAATCCTTGCCCATGCCCTTCTTGCTTCATTTCATAATAAAATTTTGAATGAAATGGAGATACGAAGAGAGGTTTAAGGAAATATAAAAGCTTTATCTTTAGTACCTTGATAGATAAACGCTTAAACACCCCCTTGTAAAAACCTATACTTCTCGATTAGTGAGCAAGTGCCCGGTGTTCAACTTGGTTCTAAAGGGCTAAGGACATAATTTGAACTGCATTCCCTTTTTTAAACTACAGTCAAGCGCCGGAAATCCGGACGTCCAAGAACAGGACACTTTACTTTTGACCGCCCGATTTTTAAGGCATCGTTGAATTTATCTCCGACCATGCTACGGTGTTTTCACCTTATTAACACCTTTTCTAAAACGCCGTATCCAAACACTGTAACGGTAAAAACACTGATTTTTTTCTATAGTATTTAAGGTAGCTAAAATTGTTCGGATTGAGATGTTTCTAAATTTCATTCTCTTTCTTGAGATTGCACTTTCTAAACGTGTTTAATTTTCTTAGATTATTTTTAGCCATGTCGGAAATCCTCGGAAATAAGTCTAAAAGTAAGTCTAGGATTTACAGTATCTCTTAAACTAGCGGACAATCAGTAAGTGATTAAGATTGTTTTACTTTTAAATTTCCATTTTAATTTAAAGTTTACATTATTTTCCATATCATATTTCTTTAGAAATCGCCCCAAAGGATGTCTGATTTGAGGCTTCCAATTGTCAATTGTAATAAGAAAGAAAAGCGGATTTTTAATTATAAAATTGTCTTTTTTCTCGGGAGGGAGGGATAGATAACAAGAACAAAAAAATAAAGAACAGATAGTACAGCACAGGGCACAGTTCCGACACTTCCAGACGAGTACAGTAACGGAGTGAATAACATTTTCTAAATATGTTTTTCTTATGCTAATCTCGTTGTGTAGATCTGTATTCACTCACATAAACCTTATCGATTCCATTTTATAAAAAAAATATTCAATCCTTCCGAGTGCGATGTTTATTTAGAATTATGGGAACGAATTCTGAATATTGAGTTTCAGAATCAAAGAAGGAATCGCCGACAGTGATTGGTGGGATCCTTCTTCAGGGTGGCCACCAACTGAGCATAGTAATTTTCCCTGATAATTCCAGGTTGTCACTAAATTTTCCCTGATTGTACAATATTAAATGTTTATAATCTTTATCGCAGAAGTAATGCAAAAAATAGTTAGTTTTATATAAATTACAATTTTGTTAAAAATTGAATTTGAAATATTAATAAATGTATGATTAACTTTGAAACCCAGACATAGTCCCCTTAAAAAATTATTCTAATCTAATAGTAAAGTAAATAAATGTTAAAATTTATTTGAAATTTTGATATTGAAATTTTAAATAGATATCTATAGATTTAACTGCTAATATAACGGGGTCCGCACGGAAGTTTAAAGAGTAAAATTAAAGGGGCCCACAGATGAGCAACTTGGTCATCAACCTGGTCGTCAATTTGCGAAGTTTACAACCAAGTTGGCCGTCTGTGGGGAAGTTGATGATTGAAATTGAGGTTGATGATCTGATCGTCAACTTGGTGGGCGGAGCTTAATCGGAACATGTTATTAGGAAAATAAAAAAAACTAAGCATTAAAAATTTTAAAAAATTAATTTTAGCAAGAGAGAATATTTAAATAAAATATAATTTTGCATTTAAAGTACCGAAATATATAAATTTGTTACAATCTGATTAATTTATTCTCCATTGTTTACATTTTGATCGTCAACCGGGTTGGCGATCCTTGGAAAAATCATCAACTCGGTTGACAACCAAGTTGCTCGTCTGTGGGCCCCACTGAGCTATAAAACAAACTGGAGTGACAACCTCCGATACTATAACAAGCGATTGATCGTGCCAGTGTGAAAGGTTAAATTGCCACGATTGCTTAAGCCAGTGGTTCCCAAAGTGGGTTCCGCGGAACCCTGGGGTTCCACGAAAAAATTTAGGGGTTCCATGGGAGAAACTTTATTTCATTAAGAAAATTAGAATGGTGTAAAAAAATTAGAATGGACAGCGCCGCCTCCCTTGGACACAAAAATGTTCTCAAAATGAGTTAAAAAGTCGAATTTCCAGTCGAATTTCAAAATTTTTTCTGGGGGCCCCAGACCCCCCACGGTATCACAAGGGGATGTTGCGCGATACTTTTTGGAAAATCCCCAACATTTTGTCATTTTTTCAAAAGATAAAGGTTATATGGTCTGGAAAATTCCCATCTTGGCCCAAAAAAGCTTCTAAAAATGAGTTAAAACTCTTCTTTTACAAGTCAAATTTCAAAATTTTTCTGTGGGAGGACCCCCACCCCCCAGCGGTACCAGAAAGGGATCTTGCGCGATACTTTTAGAAAATCCCCAGGAATTTGACATTTTTGCCAATAGGTAAAGTTGATTGTCTGGAAAAGTGCCCCCCTTGGACCCGCGCCTGGTTTCATTTAATATCATATGTTACAGTTAATGTCCGAAATTCTGTAATGTTCAGAAAAACTAAGGTAAAATGAAAATTACCTAAGGTAAAGTGCAAAATACTTCATACTTTACCTAGGTATTTTGAACATTAACTGTAACATCATATATTAAATTTTGAAAAAAGTAGTTGATTAAAAATTATTCAGGGTTCCACGATCATTGGTAACAAATTTTGGGGTTCCACGACCAAAATAGTTTGGGAACCACTGGCCTAAGCAATCGGGGCAAGCTGAAAGCGAAGTTGGAAGAGCATTTCCCCCTTTAATCCAACCATGCCTGTTTTTCAAAATATTATGAGCAAAATTTAAAATGGTCGTTTCATTCTGTGCCCACAACTGTGCTAACAGATAGGGAAAATTAAAAGAAGATGGAAATCCTTTCCGCGGTGTGATGCGGTTTCGGCACGCTAACTAGTCACTCCAGTTTGTTTTACAGCTCAGTGGTGGTCCCTTAAGTACTTTTTAAGGACTAGTTAGCCTTATTCATAAAGCTAAACTACACTCCGTAAAATTTGGCAAATTAGAAGTGGCAAAACAAAACAAAAGTTTGTATGGGTGCCCGAGACCTCGTACGAGTTAAAAAAATTAACACCTTTATAGATGAAATTTCTTGGTAATTTTTTCAAAATCCAAACTTTTAACTTTGAGACCATTTTGAAAATAGTTGCGCAGTTAATTGTATGCAGAATAAAAGGAAAATAATCGTTAAACAAACAGAGCTTAAACACAAAAAATCTCGAAAAAGCTAAATACACAAAAAAAATCAACTTAATAAAATACTATAAAAATAATATAATAATAGTCCTGTTTCCTGTCCTTAAAATTCAGAGATTCGTTTTGGAAAGATGAGACGATTTTTAAACGCTTTTATTCTACTTGCTTTTGGCGGCGTTTTACGCGTGGAATTTTAAAACTCGATTTTCGGGCACTTCCCGATATGTCAGGGCCCCGAAACTTTACACATCGGTGTAACCCTCATGACACTCCAATATCCAACCATTATCTAGTCAAACAACCAAAGGATTAAGTTAATTAACGAATATTTTTAATTAACAGAAAAACCAGAATTTGATACCTTTCCCAAGGGGCTATTCTCCCTAAACCGTGCACAATTGTTTATAAGGCATAACTTCATCATATTCAAAAGTCAAAACGAGAATTGCCCAGTAATTACGATAATTATAGACGAATAATCACTTTTTTCTTTCTGGATGCTTGTACATAATATTTCAGGCACTTCCAAACGATATAAAGTTCTGAAACTTTGCACCGTGGTGGAAACTCGATGACAATGCAATATTCAATCATCAACTAGTCAAAACCTCCGTAATTTAGGTAATTAACGAGTGTTTTTAGTTATCCTTTTAATTCATATTTAAGACATTCCGTGAAGCCAATGGCTCCCAAAACCTGTAAGATAATATACTAAGTATATAACTACAATATTTAATCTTCAAAACGTGATTTTTTACCTTCCAATTAACAATTAAGATAATTAGCGATTTAAGATAATAACCGCGAGAAAGAAATCGCCAGAAGAGCGAGAAATCGCCGAAAATATCGCCGAAAATCGCCGAGAAGAAAATATGTTCTTTTATAATTTATTGACTACTGAAAAGACTGGATGGTACTGTTTGCTCCTTGATACACACACACTAATTCTGAGTTTCTTACGATTGTTTTTTTTTATTTTATTGAATGCTTTCTTTTTATTGTGAATCTTTTTGATATCGATGGATTTCATCGGTGATTGAGCGGATGCGAGGAATATATTCTTTGTGCGAGGTATTTTTCTTGCTCAGCTCTGTTATTATAACGTACCCAGCAAAATTAAATAGATTTTAAAATTAACTTTGGAGTTGATTGTCCTGCTGAGTCGTCAGAGGATTGTTCTACTTTGTCAGATATGTGAAAATTTTTTGTTATACATGAAACTAAAATTCCATCCTAACATAACATTAAATATGGTTGAAATAAATACATTTTTTCTTGTGAGTTTTTGTTAAAAAGTACCATGACTAAAAAGTAGAAAATAAAATAAGTAAAAAAAAGATTTTTTAAAAAACGCTTTTATTGAAGTGTTCTAAAAGGTCAAAAATAATTTTTTCGGTTTGACAAATAATTTATTGGGAAGTAGAAAATAACTTTTTGGTAAGTAAAAAAACTTATTTTCTAATCACTAAAAATAAAAGCGTGGGCGCTAGTCATTCTTAATTCAATATATATTCTAACTTCTTTATTCTATGTTCTATGACGTTAGATTTACAAATTTCTCATTCATGAGTTTTGAGTGGGATGGATTCACTTTAAATTCTCTGTTAGGTATTTTTATTTATATAAAATTATACATAAATGCCGACGTAATGGCCTGGTCGTTAGAGCATCTGACTGATGCAAAGCCGTACGTCTGGGGTTCGAATCCCCGTTTGGCAAGGATGTTAGTGCCTGTAAAAAAAATTAAATTTAAAAAATATTAAAAATTACTAGCGCCCACGCTTTTATTTTTAGTGATTAGAAAATAAGTTTTTTTACTTACCAAAAAGTTATTTTCTACTTCCCAATAAATTATTTGTCAAACCGAAAAAATTATTTTTGACCTTTTAGAACACTTCAATAAAAGCGTTTTTTAAAAAATCTTTTTTTTTCACAAGGCTTGTCGCTTGTATCGCGAACTTTTCCTCCAAAATGTGAACACTCACCGCCGCACCATCGACAAACCTTCGCTTTTGAAAACGAAAGTGATTCAGAAAGCCCTTTAGGAAAATTTCTATGCGATTTAACCAACGGATTGGTAACTAATTTTTTTTAAATAAATTTTAATTTTGTAAGATGTCAGGAAAATACTTAAAATTTCCCTAATTTTCTTCAAAATTCCGATATTTCCCTGACTTTTCCAGAAGTTTCAAATTCCCTGATAATTCCATACCCATTCCAACGACCCTGTGGGTTGTGAAAAGTTACTTATCAGTTGTGTATCTAGGATTTTAGTCGAGCATGACTTCAAAAAATAACTTTTTAACCGAAAGATCTTAACATATCTTTGCAGTAGATCAATCTGTTTTTTATTGCTTGTTCATGACATTGAGAGAGATTACTAACAGAAACAGATGTTAGATGGTATTAGTAAGGGAAAAGAGATCACATAAAATGAACGTATAATGTGTGTTAAACTTAGTGTAATTTACTAAATTTTCTATATTTTTGCAAATAACTGGTTTTTAATAAACATTTTAGAGCTACCTTCCTTCAAAAATTTAGAAAAAACAGATTAACATTTTCCTCACAAAAATTCTTTTTTGATAACCGCACAAAACGTTTATCTTTGTAGTTATGTTTCCAAAATATTTTAAAATTTTAGAATAATTGAAGTCTAGTTGGGCTACAAAATAACTTCATACTAATAATACGAGGGTTGTTTTTTAATTAACTTCCTTTTTTCTTCTGTAAAAAAAGTAGTGAGAATTTCGAAATAATTTTGGCACTGGTAGATAGGTACATCCTTGAGGATCAATTTCCTACTTTACTGGAAAAAATCGGACATTTTATCTATTATTTATCGAATTTACAAGCGCGCTCCTTGAATGCCTCGAACTTATTTCCTGCCGGCCCATAGAGAATTTATCTTCCTTTAAACTCTGTTCGCATTAACAATAGACAATCGGCAGGCAGGTTGATTTTTGAAGCATGCTATTGTGCATGTTCAAAACCATATGTTTTGCATCTGCCAAGTTCCAGGCATTGGGGATTCTGGAGTTACAGCCATAATAAACAAGGCAACATCGATAGATTCGCAGGCAAAGTGTGCGCTGAGTGGCAAAACGGCTATCCAAACCGATGCGAAAGCGAAGCTCAACGAAAAATCAAACTTTTCATGAAGCGGAATCGAAAAACTTGTGAAAAGGTACGGTAAATGGTCTATTTAAAGGTGATACGTTGAAAAGTAATTAAAGATGTTTGCAACCTCCCGTAATAACCTTATTTTTAAATATTCATATTTTTTATTTTTAAACTATCAAAAAGGGAAAAATTTCGAAAAAGGATTTTTCTATGGGTTGGCTGGAAATAAATTCGAGGAGCGTGCTTGTAAATTCGATAAATAATAGAAAAATGTCCGATTTTTTCCAGTAAAGAGGGAAATTGATACTCAAGGATGTAACCTATCTACCAGTAGCAAAATTATTTCGAAATTCCTACTACTTTTTTTTCAGGAGCAAAACGGAATTAATTAAAAAACCTCTATTTAACTATTTTAACCTATTTAACCTCTATTTTATTATTTTGGAAATATTTTATGAATACTTCATGTGTATTATGTAAACATGAAGATTTGTTATCACATTTATTTAATTTGTTTCAGCTTATGAAGAGCTAACCACCACAGCCATGGCTCCCAACAACAGTATTGCAGGAGTGGTAGACCATGTGGTTGATCAGAAAAATGCAACCTCAGTTACCCACTATGATCAAAAGACTGATCTCGTAGTAGGTAAGTGGATGTGCAATACTATGTTGTCTTTGTAGAAATAATATTCACACTTTTTCTAATTTTGAGTTTTTCTTAGATATTATTGTACCATCTGTACTTATGGCAGTTCTAATACTTGGAAATATCATCATTGTCATCATTATTTTCATCATAAGAAAGTGAGTTTTTATTTTGATAAAAAAGTTAGATAATTTCTATGATTGGTTTAGTAATTTTTATAAAATAAAAATTGGAATGGATCACTACATTGAATTGAAACCAAAGTTATGTAAAGTGAACATAAAAAATGCAAGTTCATTGTATGTGTTTTTCATTTATTATAAATTTTAATATTTTCCTTTTAATTGAAAATTTATTTTCAAAAATTTAAAACAACTTCAAATAACTGCCTAAATTACCTAAATATTGTCCCCATAGTCAATGGTGATAACTTATCATAAGACTATATGAGGCGCTGAGAGGCAGAGTGGACCAACCCCAGCAGTTGTTATTTCGAGAAAAACGCTTTACAAAATTTCAGTGATATTTAAACTTTCTTTTTTGAGGTTAGTATTTCAGAATCAGAATATACCAAGTGATTTGATCCATTCTGGCATTAAATTTTTGTGCGATTTTAATTACTAGATCAAACGAAAAAGTGATGCCATCTTGTGAGAACTAAAAAAATGCATTATTTTCTAACTGAAATCAATAGATGTCTACATTCTACTGAAAAATTAAAGAAAAACGCTTTTTCATTTTTTGTGGGTTGGTCCACTCTGACTCTCAACGCCTCATATGCAATATTTACTAAAAAAGTAAGTTTTAATACTAACTCTACAATCTTAACTTCAAGATACTTCCCAAAGTTACAAATTATGTACTAATTAAACATTTAAATTCTTTATGCTGGGATTATTTTCATAACTCTGATTATTTTTAAAACTTAAGATTAATTTTTTGTAAGTATAATATGAACAATTGTAAGTAATATTATGAACAATTCTATAAATTTTGCCTTATTGTTTAATACAAATGAAATTATGTAAATAACTTGAATAAACAATCCTAAAGAAAAATTAACAAATTTATATATGTTTCAGGCAAAGTGATTATTTGGGCATTATTAATACCCTGGCAGGCAAAGTGATAATTTTCATTCATAAATTCCATTGAATTTATCACATTGCCTGGGCATTATTAATAATGCCCGATTTATCACATTGCTTGTAACATATATACATAGGCAACTCCCTGGATTCGGAAATTTAACTATTAAATAAACTAAAGAAAGAAAAATTATAAACAAGTTAAATATGAAATCTGATACAAATACTAAATGTATAACTTAACAGTATTTATTCACTTGGAATAAATTTTAAAACATGACCAGTCAAAGTAAAGTGTGAATATTTGTTTTTCATTAAATTAGAAACATTTTAAGAATTTCAACAAATTACAGTAACCCCTCGTTTATCCAGACTGACCGGGACAAAAGGCAATCCAAAAATTTGTGCACTAAGCAAAACAGATCCTAAGTAATGGAGACTTACTATTTATTACAATTAAACACAATGTTTTGGCAACAAAATTGCATATAACTGTTTAGAAACATTGAAAAAAAAAGAAAAAAGTTTTCTAATTTTTTAAAAAAGAATCATTCCACTGCTTAGTGTTTGAAACAAGTTGGACATTTGAATGAAGCATTGTATTGTTTACAAATTTGATGTGGATAATCCAGATATTCTGATACACGAGGTTTTTCTCTGCAAGCAATTATAATAGATACTGTTTGAAAATGGTATGGCAATGTTCATGTCGAAGTAAACAGTAAGATAATCAGAAATTTTATGTATCCAATCTGTCATTTCTTTATAAGGAATTACTCTCTCATAAATATCATGAGTTGTATCCAATGAAACACAAAGCTTAAATTCAGTAAAAAATTAAGTTTTAGGTGTGGCAAGTATTTTTTGTACTCGTAATTTACAACCTTTATTTGGTATCTAAGATAAAATGTGTAAATTGCAAGGGTAGAGAGTATAATCCATTTTTATCTAGTCCCTCTGTTCACTATTTCAATCATATTAAAAATGTAAAAAATTATTTTGTTTCAAATGGAAACAATGTTTTTTATTTAAGGCGAAAGAGGAAGAGTGCAAATGAGTTAGAGGGAATAGAAGAACCAAAGAGCCAACCACTAGTTGCAGAAGAAGAGGAGACGGATAATATTTAGAGCTTCAGTTGGTAGCTATAAAATCTAATGCCAATTCGTACTTTTACCGTTGCTTTTATTTGACATGTCGAGATTTGATGGAAATATCTGTATTTAAGTGAAAGCTCTATGTGTATGTAGGCTACTGCAGGTTTTGGATGTCACTACATGTTTTTGTGATACAGACTTTATAGTTGTTCGAACACCATACAAAATATTGTATGACTGTGAACTTCACTTTCATTATACATGTTGGAACACTTTCTTAACAGCAAAAAGAAAATGTTAGTTTTAGTATTGCCCCTTAAAAATTTCATGTAAAGTATGTGTCATTGTATATGCCATTATTTCATCTTCACTTACAGGGCCCAATAACTTAAATTATAACACTACATTTTCATTTAAACAGATTTTTTCATAACTGATATACTGCCAAGTTCCTTTTCACCATGTATGTATAGTTTTGTAATGTGTAAAGCTACAATTTTCTAAATTGTAGGCATGCAGCCATGCAAATTTCATTTATCCTGTGAAGCACACAAAAATACTGATTTTTGTTAGAAAGCATTTTTATTTAGAATAGTCCAGGCATGTGATTTTTCCGCTAATATGCGGACATCCGCTTATTTTAGAGGTATTGATTATCGGAATTCCGATTTTTTTGTAATTTTATATTTCATTCAATTGTGTGTGGAATTAATTTTTCAAAGAGGGGAAAAATCTGAATATTTCGCTTCCATTTAAAAATTAATGTGTACCAAAACATGTTAAAACCCTGTTTTTTAGGGTCAAATTTCAAAAGAATTTCTGGGGAAGGACCCCCTCACCCCCTTTGGTATTTGTAACTCGAGTATTCACAATTCTTTTTAGATTGAGTTTAGTAAGATGAGAATCCAATCTAAAAGTATTAAAAGCTAATTGAACCTATTGTATATGAGAAGGGGCTGAGGAATTTTGGTCCTTCCCAAAATAAATTTCTATACTATACCACTAACTAATCTAGACGCTTCTAAAAATTTTCAGATAATTTCTTTCTTAATCAATCACATGCCTGTCTTTTTAATAATTTATAACAAGATAAAACTTCAGTTTTGAAATCAAAAAGTCTAGTGAACTTTTGATGAATCTCAATTTACTTTTAATAATTTAGTAAATTGTTTCTGAAACATACTAGTTTCATCGTTAATTATGTGTTTTACTCAACAGTTCAACGATCAGAACAAAGTTTTGGGAAGCGTAATAAATGTCTTGTAAATGTGTAAGTGTAAAATACTTAAAACATATTTATACCTATATTAAGGCATAAAGTAAATTTTAGATAAAATTTATGCATATATTTGCTGAGAGCAAAATTTTCTTATTTCAAAATTTTCTATTTTAATAAACATTAAGCTTCAGATGTCTATATTAAACAAGGTTGAAATTTATTAAGATTTATGAGAGAAATGTCATAGTTTGTTGTATGAATGAATATATTACTTTGATATTTATTTTTGAAACTTTGCATTTCACGGCCAATGCATTTAAGTCTTTGAATTTGTTTATAGCAATTTTACAAATAGCAAATGTTTCAATTTTTATAAATATGTACACTAGTTATGAAAATGAAATTTAATTTGTCCTTTTTTAGTATAAAAATTAAATCCACTTCCAAGAAAGTAATTATTTATAACCCCTATATAAAATGTAAATTAATAATATTGGTTTGTGTATTTTCACTAAAAAAATATCTTATCACTGTTATGCTAAGTAATAAGATTATTTTAGTATGATTTAAATCTTGCAATTAAACCTCATATCAAAACAAATGACGTTATCACTAACTATAACACAAATATCAACCTTTAATGGAAAATAAGACTATTGTTTGAGCAATGGGTATTTATTTCTTTTAATGGAAAAAAAACACTTAGTAAAAAACACAATGGACATATTTGTACAAAATTGCACATATAAAAACTACTTTATCTTAAATACAAGGAAATTATCCCATTTAGATATACGGCAGTGTTCTTGTTATAGCAAAACATTTATTATAAAAACTAAGTTAAAAACATCTTGTATAATAAATCTGTTATTAAAAACATTCATGGAAAACTTTAAGCTAAAAATTGAATTCCATACATCTGGAATAAATTGTAAATATTCACTCAATCTTTTCACATTCAAAAATACAAATATTAATACTTCAGTTTCAGATATCTTTACTTTTTATATATTACTTGTCCTGTATAACTAATTCAAAAGGCATAAAAACAATAAATTTGTAGTTTTTTTCACTAATAACTGGTAAGATAATGAGGGGAAAAATGTTTAAGCAGGATAAAGATAATTTGAGTATGTTAGTTAACCCTTTATGTCCTAAATTATGTTTTTCAGAAAAATTGTGCTGTATATTTTTATACGTAATCCCTATAAGTATAACCCTAGTAGCACTGCTTGTCCCAAATATGTCAAGTTTACGTAACTGCATCTAGAAGTAAACGAAATTTGGCCTTACATGACGAAAATCGGACAATTTTGAAACATTGGGAAGTGGGACTTACAAGTCCCGTCGGGGCATAAAGGGCTAATAACCAACTAAAGAACCATTGATTACTAACCTTAACTCCTTACAAAAGCTCAACTTTGCAATTGACATTTAAACTTTCTTTCACTTGAAGAATGTGCAATGTTTATCACCTTAGAATATTAATGGGCATATTTACAAGGTGTATTTCTAATACCACATTTTTAAAATTTACAATACTAATAAGTTTAGATGCATACAAATCAAGAACTGCTCTAAGTTAGCTAAATAATGTACTAGTTATTTTTAAGAAATTTTCTGTCGTACTTTCTGTTGACTACTCCTCTTAACTCCAAAGCCTAAAACATTTTTGGCTTGCATCATAGTTACAAAAGTGATCAGTAACTTGTATAAGTAAATTTAGATCAGGTATAAATTTGCTCCCTTTTAGCAATTTTATAATTGGGGTTATACCGAATCAAAATAATTTTCTTACAATAAAACCAGATTTGAAGACATGTTAGCAAACAAATGTTTTTTTTTATTTATTAAAAAATTTAAAATCTCCCCATGCTCCACAGAGCATAACATGGGAATGTTATGTTTTAACCCTATCAGTCCTAAGCTAGAGAGCCTGTATACGAGAGAGAGATGACTACTCGCATAAAAGCGTCTCTGCGCATCCTTGCGCGCAGTTAAAACTGTCCAAATCTCCAATTCTGTCCAAACTGTATCATGCCGCTGATCTCGCTCCCATGCTAATTCAATGGAGGGAAATCTGCGGTGAACAGAAAACGCTCTTGACCAATCAGCGAGCTATACTGGGTTGTCGCCTCTCTCGTATACTATACAGGCTCTCTATCCTAAGCTGCCCAAGAATATCATTGAATATAATGGGAAATTTCAGGGGGCTAGGTCTGAGGGTTAAAAGTTTTCCTTATGAAATATAATTTAAATCTGATGAGAGAATGATCAAAACTTCAAAAAAAAATATTTTTAACATTAACCTTATAATACTTTAAACTGTAATTAAGTTTGGGGTCTGAATCATCAAAATTAACTGTGGCTTGCTAGATAAACACATTATCTCGACCACTACTTTAGGCCACATGGGAATTTCCAAATTGAGAAGATAAAACACTTTCACTTATATAAGTATAAAAACATAGTAAACTGTCAGTTTTCACACATGTTGAACAATTAATTAACAAATTAAAAATTCTATCAATTGAGAAAATAAAAATTATAATTTGATTTTTTAATGTTTAAGATATAGTAACACATTAGTTCTTTTAAGGTCTACACATTTTGGGTAAACAATCGTAACTTCAAATGTAAATGCATTTTGGCAAGATACTTTCATACGATTTTGTCATTAATATTCAAATTTCAAAATGAGATTCCAGTTTATAAGCTTAAATAAATTTCACATCCACACATACAGTACAATTTTACAAATAAAGAAAAATCACTTGTAAACAGCATTATCCTGCATTACTAAAGTTCTTAGAAACATATTTACAAGTTATACTTCCCAAAAATATTTTTCCATAAGTTTCAGCTGCCTGGATTCAACATTGAGCTTTGATCATAACCGTGTATGAAAATGGACATCATTGCAAGACGAGGCATTTGATCTTCTGGCTCTCTTGATTTGGTTGATGACATATACAGAAAATAATACAACTGTCACCTGGAAAACAAGTTCAATAAATTTTCAATGAAACAAAAAAAAGGACAATTTCCATTTAAGAAAAAGAAATAGACTGCTACACTTATGAATCAATAGTATTGAATTTTATAAACTAAAACCTGTCGTGGAATCTTCAGTATAAAGTATTGATTTATACACATAAAGCACATAAATAAAAGAAATAGGTAAAACACTTTTTTCTACTCTGACATAAATAACCCAAGCATCACTGAAACACCTGTGCACTTGCTCTTTTTGCATTTAATAATTTATGTACTAAAATGTTTTAGTCAATTTTTTTGGTATCACACATTTAAGTGTTCTTGAAACTAAGGACAGATCAACACAATACCAGTTGCTAGCATGCCAGTGAGTGCACATATTTCCGGTATTTCTGGACCTGATTACATCACTTCCAAAATATAGTTTCTTCTCCGTTTATCTTTAAAAACATTTGGAAATGTGTGGTAATTAATAGAAACGGAAGGAGAAAGTCTTAAAGATACTAAATCAAATTATTGATAACCATCTTTAAGCATAAAAAGATAGTTTTTGAATTCTATTGTTATCCTAACAATTCTGCCAGTATAGCCCAATTTAGACCATGTTTCTAGGTAGTATGCAGTAGACCATGTTTCTAGGTAGTCAGACGATACCTTATCAGACGATCATGACCAATCAAAGACATCACTGTAACAGGATGCTCCACCAAATATGAAGGTTATATATTTGCTAAACCCACATATTGAAATAAAATAATTATTTAATTCTGAATTCGAAAATTGGTGTTCTGTTTAAAATTTTGACTTGCACTGTGTTTTTCTTAAAATTTATGGGATGTGTATTATTCTTAATGCACTTTTTTTATTAACTCCACACAAAGATTCTGGCAAATTTGGGCTATTGGGCTTTTGAAACATTATAACTCAAAAAGAGATTCCCACATGTGAAAAATTTCTAGATATTGAATACACAAACTTTAAGATTTCCCCCTTGGAAACTTAGAGTTGGTGTCCAGGAACAAAATTTTTATTCACCAAACTTCTAACTTAATTAAATATTTTAAGTAATGAAAAATACATAAAATTACTTACCTGAAGTAGCAAAACCCCACCTAAGGCAGCAATCCAATATATTTTATTGCTGTAAAACCAGTCCACTAGCTTTTCTTTACAGCCCATCTGTAAAATTCACACAGTAAATTATAATTAAACAAAACTTTTACATTTTTAACAGGAAAATAAAGCTTCTTTTATAAAGCATAAAGTGTATTTTGTCACATACTAATTTTAGAAAACACATTTTTAACAGCCTATTTCACGTTTGGAAGACAGAAACTTAGGTTGTACAATTAGTCTTCCTATTCTGAACCATGCGCGTATAAAAGGGAATCTAACTAAAAAAAACTTCTCTAATTTAACTGAAAAGTAACATGTGAAACATATTTATTTATGTTACAGATAGCTTAAACATAAAGAGAAAAGATACATTTATGTGAAAGCTTTGAATTTTTAATAGTGTTATTTACTTTTAAATTCAGCTTAGGTCCATCAGAAGTCAGTAAAACCTCTCCCCACAATTGTTTTAATATTTTTTTACGTTTGTGAGTGGTTTAGTTGATTTTTGAGTTGAAAGATTGATTTGAGACATTTGCTGACAAAATTTGTCGCTTCGTCTTCTCTTTACGTCAAGGTTTAGTTGATATAAAATACAACATATTAGTTAGTATTTATAATATGCAAAAGCAAATAAAAATACTTTTAATATGACAATATGCAATACATGCTTTTGCCATGGAAATACATTAACATGAAACCTATAATATGTTATATAATATTAAAAGTAAGAGCTCAAAGTAATTATAGGAATTGAACCAAGCCACTAAAACATTTGACCTTGCTTTGAATAATTAAGTTCTGGATTTTAGTATACTGAGGAAGGTTTAAAATATGATTAGAAGTCAAAAACTGTTAAGTTATAAATAAATTTAAATGCAGTAAAAATGCTTTTAGCTCTTGAACAAAACTTGTTCAGGAAACTATGGGCCGTATTCTACTTTTTCGTGAACTCACCACACTAGCGAACTCCCCTCGCCTCGGTGAATTCGCTGGTGATTTCATTTCTCGTATTCTAACGTGGCAGGTGAAATGGGCGGAGATTTTAAATCTCCGCTTTATTAGCTGTTCTGGCTGACGTCAAGACTCTGCGTAACAATGCTTTTAAGCCAATCAGAACAAACCGGAAATCTAGACCCACGTACTACTACCATCAACAATCAACAGCAATAATCCCAATCAGCGCGGTTTTTTAAAACGAAAGTAAGATAAATTATTGTAATTGCGTAATTAAGCAATGTTTTGGGAAAAGGAGACAGATTTTCTCATAGATTTCTTGGAGAGCAACCGGACCTCGTTTGCATGGGCGTAGCCAGGGGGGTAGGGAGGGGCAGCTGCCCCCCCTAAGTCCTAAGTAATTTACTTTTACTTTGCTTTTAGTTAAGTTAAAACCCAGTTTTTTTAGGGTCAAATTTTCAACATTTTTCTGGGGGAGGGCCCCCAGACCCCCCTTTAGTATTTACACCTTTATAATTAACACTTTTTCTATAAAAAGTTCATTAAAATAGAAATTCTAACAAAAATGTATGTCTAAATTTGGGTTTACATGTACCAAAATACAGTTTGAAACCCTGTTCTTAGCATCAGGTTTTGCAAACATTTTCTGGGGGAGGGAAGCCAATGGTCACTTTTAGTATTTAAACCCTTATTATTCACGTTTTTTTATAATAAGTTCATTAAATCAAATTTATACCTAAAAGTGTTTGTCCAAATTTAGGTATACTTGTACTAAAAAACTGTTTAAAACCCTGTTCTTTGAGTCAAATTTCCAAAAATTTTCTGGGGGAGGACCCCCAAACCCCCCTTCGAAACTTGGACCTTTTTTACTAAACAAATTTTTTAAAATAATTTTATAATAATTTAATTCTTACACGCAAATTCTACCCAAAAAGTGTGGAAATACTACATTAAACCTATTGATATAGAAGTATAGATGAAAGGGGCTGGATAACATTTTTAGGCGCCTCTCGAAATAAATTTCCTTATTTACCAGCACTGGTTCAAAATTAAAAGTTAGAGCTCCCACCCGTGCCCATACCCATGGGAAGGTAAGGAGTTGACCCCCCATTCCAAAATTATTATGTCTATTATGTTGCTTTTTGACTTGAAAATTATGAAGATATACAAAGAATGACCCACCTCGATTGCAGCCTAAATGGCCCCCTATGTCCAAAAAAGTCACAAACTACTTTTTAGTGACAGATTACAAAAATGTTCACCTAAAAATAACCATCATTGTTTCCACGCTACCCGCAAAACTTTTACATTAATTTCATTAAGGTCATAAACCCCTCTCGAAACAATACTGTGGCTACGGCCCTCTCTCACGGGGCTTTAAAATTGTTCTCCAGAAACATAAAAGTCGACCCTGCTTGCCCCCCCCTAAGTGGAACCCTGGCTACCCCCATGCTCATGAGTGGGGCTTTTTCAAATAAGTTTCCTGACCAGACTGCGCAGCGCACAAAAAGGCCTGGGACAAAATTGCCCTCCAAATAAATTATCTGGGCCTTTCGAAATACACACGATTAGGCAAAGACATACGTAGAAAATGGACGGATCTTAGAAGAAGAGTTAGGAAGAAGTATGCCATAAGGACGAGGCCACAAGAGGAATGCTACTGGAGGTGGAGAGGGGTCACTGTTATTCTTAAGATTTTTTTGGAGGAGTAAAAATACTCCTTGACTTTTTTTAGGAGGCGTGAAATTCATTTATGAGGAGTGAAATACGGAAATAGCATAACTATATACTATATAAAGAGACAAATTTTTTTTTATAAAAACGCTTTTTTAATGGACAAACTGAAATAGAAAAAACGAGGATGCTGTTTTAGTTTTTAAATATTATAGCATCTGTTAATATAAGTAGAAAATATAAAACATTATATAAAATAATCTATTTTACATTAAACATTATAAATGAAATATTTATTACAAATTTGAGTAGAAAATTTTTTTGATTTCAGTGGGGTGCCATGCATTTTTTAAGCAAAACGTTTCTTAAAAATTCAAAGCGTTAAAATACGCCTGGCTAGTTTTTACAAGCGTGTTTCCTATTTTTTAATGCGTGAAATACGCTCTCAGAGGCGTTAAAAATATCACTGAGAGGGGTCAAAAGACGTTTTGACACCCACAGAAGAGAGGGAAATTGACCTCATTGGGACCTCGTCTTTAGGTGTAACCAGGGCTCGATTTCTAAAAAAAGAGGTACCGGAACGGTAAAATTATTAGTGTCAAAAACTGAAAAAAGCAAATACTTTTTAATACAAAAACTGAAGCATCTTTTTTAAATTTATAAAATAAATTCAAATGTGTTGAACTAGATTAGGAAGAATTTTCTAACTTAATTATTGTATAAGACGATGAACTATTTTGGAAATTTTTTTGTTTTAACACCTTTTTTTACAGTGCGTTTACTTTTTTTTCCAACAGGGCGCCTCTTGTAAAAGGCGGGACGGTTTATCATCAATGAACCAATAGTGTCGTATATTTTGCCAGTTTAACGAATATAATGCGTAGTTTAAGTCCTTAAACTGTAGAATTTAAGGTATCGTAAATTTTCTTGGCAAATTTGACCAGCAATCTGGCAAATCTGGTTCAAATAAAAAAAGAATCAACACCAGGAGCGGATTGTGTTTGAAGTTCAAATTGGGGTTCACAATTATGTTTTAAAAGAACACAACTAAGTAATAACCTTAATATTAAATCACAAAATTATTGTTATTTGCAAAAAAAAGGTAAAATTGCATTTTAAAGTTTTTTTAAATTTAAAATATGCACCAGTGAATCCTTGAAAATAAGTTTAAAATAGTAACAACAGAAAATTGTTTTTTTTAACATACCTAGGATCATAGCGGCGTATATAGAAATTTATTTTGGGAGAGGCCCAAATATCCTTTAAGAAAATAAAATCACTATCAGGCCCCAAGTTAAATTTTTGCACGGGGGGGGAAGAAACTCGAAATTCCCTCTAAACCCCTTTTACGCATGTTTACAGGTTTAATGCTATTTTTTAGTAAGATTCTCCATTTTATGAACTTGATCTGAAGATAAATGTGATAAGTTGAGTTCTAAATACCAAAAGGGGGGTTTGGGGGTCCTCCCCCAAAAAATTAAAACAGGGTTTTAATTCATTTTAAGACTTTTTTTTCGTACATATAGAAAGGTTTTCACGGGCTTGAAGGGTTTCGCGGGCTGCAGTTATAGGAGACCCCTGAAATAAAATATTAAAATTTTAATCGAAAAAGGGGTTCCGGAACGCCGTTCCGGCTGAAATCGAGCCCTAGGTGTAACAGACCAAATGTGGGATACTGATGGACCACCAATGGTAAGTTTTAAAAAAAATTATTGGATATTTCTATGTATTACAAAATGATGTGTAGTAAAAATTCACATGGGTCACCGAGAAGCCATATTGACAAGAGCAAATAAATAAAAATTATTTTTAATTTTACATGATTACAATTCAGTTGTAGACATAAGTTTTCATGATAATGTAAAACCTCTTTTGCATACTTTGGTTTTCATGGGCCAGGACACATTGTGAAAATTGTGTCAAAAGATCTGATGTACATAACAGATTTGACTGATTTTAAATGCAAATTAAAATTTAATCTTTATCTACTTATTTGGTAATTGCTAGAAGTTTCCTTTAACAAAAAGTTTTGATGTTTATTTCAATGAAACTGACTTGACGCGAACAGAAAAAAATTGGCGCGCCGAGATTGTAAACAGAACAACAAACCATCTCAGCCAATCAGAGACTACTTCACTCGAAACTCCGCCGAACTCCCCGAGCCAAGAGGTGGTGAACTCACTGCCGGTGAATTCACCCGAAAGAGGCGAGAAGAAGGTCTAGTAGAATCGAGTAGAATACACTTTTAGCGTTTTCACCCGGTGAGTTCACCAAAGTGGACGAGTAGAATACAGCCCTATATTTACATAATATTTAAAGAAAGTTTCTAATCAAAATAAATATTTGATATAAGTTTATTTTGCTTTTAGGATCAAAATTATCAATTGGCTGCAGACAGTTTTAAAATAAGTGATGCAATTTGGTCAAGTAAAACAAGTTTTTAATTTGCATAATTACTTAGATAAATCCTTAAACCAGAACATGAAATTTCCATCTACTAAATGGCCATTGGGGAGAAAAGCTGGTGAGTAAATTTGTCCTTTGAAATGTTGCTTTTCATATCAAACTAGTAAAACTGAGTAAATGGGGGATAAGTAAATAAACTTGATATTTTAATCTCACATCATTTAAAATAAAAGCTTAGAAATTAATCGAAATTATTACATGCAAAACCTGCCCTATTCTGTTTCATAAGAAATTAGTATGCACAATTATCATCAGTTTTTAGTAACAGTTTACACACTGGAAAAGGGACACTTACCCGGTTAAGTGTTTTCATTTGTACAACTGATATTTCCTCATCTGATCTAACAGTATAGTAGCAGCTGTCGTCAATAGGATCAGTTGTGTCTGCAAATTCTTGAGGGCCAATAAATCCACAGCACTCAAACTAAAAAAAATTAAGAATCATTATGTTAACATTTTAATTAATCATTATGTTAACATATCAGGGTTATTCTCACTCTTTCAGTAATAAAAAACTTGGGCCTTTTTAAAACTACATCTTTAAGGTATTTTTAAAGGCAATTTTTATTTTGTGATCTAGTTAATTTTTAAAAGATTGTAAAATTACGAATAAACCAAATTTATTTTAATTTGAACCCCAACCATTAAGTAAAAACTTTACTAAATAGGACATAGTTCAATAAGAAAATAATTCTATGAGAAAATGTAATAATTTAAACGAACTTATGTTCTATTTTCTTCATTTTGAACTAGTGAATATGATATTTATTCTAATATAGTTTAAATAAAGTAAAGAACTTTAAACTGTGTGATTTCGTAAATTGAGGTTTTTAACTTCAAACATTTAAAGGAGTAAAGATACTTATCTATTTATATGGAAAATAATGGCAGGTTAGTTTGCATTTAATACTGGTGGCTTTATTCTGTGGTTAGTTTGCATACTTAGTGAAACATTACTAAAAATGCACTCGAATTGAGATAAGAATGAAATGCTTAGAGGTTAAAAGATAAAAAAAGATGCAAGAAAAAAACCCTGGCAAAGTATCAAACTTCATACTTAAAACAGAAGGGGAGTCAATGATCTACCATTGAGAAAGCAACCTTAACCTTGCACAACTCAGTCTATTTCCCTGCATAGAGCTGAGTAGAAATTTAGGTTTTTCTCTCACAGAGCATAAGAAAACTAAGTAATAAAAACTGCTTTGATAGAAATACTTAAAGAGTAAAACTCAAAACACATAAAGGGACAGGTTTAAGTAATTCATTCTATTTCATACTTATTTTTAGAACTTATAACTGAATGGTAATTAAACTTATAGTAATTATAATCTCAGCATGCCTCTAAATCAAGAAGAAAATCCATAAAAAAGTAACTAAGTTTAATTAGCAAAGAAGTAAACTCTAAAACGAAAATATCTTAACTTTTTTATTAGGTAATAAGTGATTGGTACACTTATCCCACATTGATCTAGAAATTACAATTAGTTCATCTGATTAAACTTATAAAATATTTAGTTTTTGGTCAAACTAAGATATTTTTCAAATATGAACAGGAAAATTATAAAATTGTATATTAGTTATTTTTCTGATAAAAATGATTCTACATTTTAATCGTATTTAGGAAAACTAAATAAAATTCAACATGCAATTATGTGCAAGCATTATGTTTAGCATTAAATACCAAGCATAAATCAAAGAAGTTTTTGCATCAGAATTTGAGAAAATACTAGGGGGCTACCACCCCCTACCGAAGCATACTTGAAAAATCTTATAAAACATAATATTTTAAACATACTCAAATACTTACATGTTCTTGAACAACATTCTTTGTGACTTGGTTAACTTCACTCCACGCTGTGCCAAGAACATCAGCCATCTGCAAAATGAAAGTTTATACTTTAATTAAAGTAGTGAAGAGGGATTTTCTTCATTTAAAACAAATAAATATTATGAATATATTTTTTAATATCTTAAAAGCTTCAATTAACAAAATATAGATTATTTATCTTTAGTTTGGAAATTTATGCCATAGAAATTTTACCTTCATTCTTAAAACATTTAAAGCAACAATGCCTCCTACTTCTGCGGATATTGTCAACACTGAGAGAACTAGGAACTGCAAAGCAAACATTTCAGATAGTCAAAGCCATAAATATCAAAAGAGTATTCAAAGAAAAGTAATATAGCAATTATACACATACAAATTTCATGAGACATGTTCCTCTCTTATAGGATCCAATCCAACCCAGTATGCCTAAAAAAGAAAATATTACATTGAAAAATAAAAATGGTTTTATTTAAAGTTATAAAACTTATTTATCAACTAAGTAGTTCCATAAAAATATTAATTCCATTAAAATATTACAAAATGGGATACTTATTAACACAAAAGGTTTATAGTATCCATTCAAGTGTACACTGAGTAAATAACAATAAGTATTTTTAAAACATAATGATAAAATCATATTTTTGCATGTATCACAGTAATGCATAAAGTCTGCAAATTGCAAATTTCGTAAAAGTTAAAAATTTTATTGCTTATGTCTTTTTGATGAGTTACAGAAAGGAAGATTCTCAATGAGAAAGAGAGAGAATAATGCTTTTATAACTATCAATAGAGCTCATTCAATGCGAAAAGAGCCAACTTGTTTCTATTAAAATATACCTTTCCTAGACACTTCAATTTGAAATGAAATAAGGTTTGGAAATACTAATAAATAGGTATAAAAAAGCATACCATTAATAAAGAGAAGAGATCCGACACATAGAGCAGTGTAGGTAAAGATCTGAAAAAATAAATAAATTAATAGGTAAAATTTGTACATCATTCGGTAACAAATAAGATTTCAATAACACTTTTTCTTCCATCTATAATCTATGGGAAAAACTAAATTTAAACAAGCAGCTTATCAAATCCACTGAGCTATATAATATAATTAAGGCCATTCTATTCTACCATTGTGCATTGGGTTCAATCCTACCATTGAATTCAATGTAAGATTGAACTCAAGAATTTTATTTTATTGGTATAAACCTCTTGACTGATGCAGGTGCACTTGAGTGGGGCTTTTTTATGGCATTTACAAATCTACACCTTTTTGATATCATTATAGATCTCAAGGGGGGAAATCGCATTTATGTGCTGTTAAATTAGGAGTAGGAACGAAATACGCTTTTCAGCAATGTTAAGTCTATGGCAATGGTTTCCCATGTGTCTACGATTACACTAGTCAACAAAATCGAACTTTTTTTTGCCTAAGAACGAAAATTGGCGATTCTTATAGAACTTTTCACGCTGATTTCAAATATGCAAGCAGTTTTTCTCCATCACCCTCAGTTTTTTTGAAAAATGCATTTCAATATTTATGAAATGTATAATAGCATTCATACTAATAGGGTGTACCAAAAAAATGAAATTTCGTTGATCGCTTAGTGGTAGTGCGGAAAACTTGTAAACTACCACCAATAATAAGGGTGTGAAATCTTTAAACTCTGGGTTGATATCTTGTGTTGCTTCATTAGACCTTAAGTTCTGAAAATTGGGATAAAAATCACTAAACTTCAAAAATTCATAAAAAACTACGAATTTCCGTATTTGATTTGGGGTTGCGCTTAAAATGTACTATTGTTAACCAACTACAACTGCAAAAAATTTTATACTTTAGGTTTATACGTTCTTTTGCCTCAGAGATCCCCAAAATTTGAAAAAAAGTGACAAAATGACCAATTTTTGAAATTTTTGAAAAATATATTTCAAGATTTATATTGTGATAAAACTGATTCGAATGTGTTATTTAGGACGGTATTCAGATGGATTATATTTATTTACTTTCATAATTTAAGATTAAAAAGGAAAGAGACACCCTTGAAGTAGCAGCAGGCAGCTTATGCGGCAGCGCTTTTCTCGCAATAGCGTAGTGCCCTTTTCGACCCCTTAGCACTTAATATATCAACAACTGGAATTATTTTAGATGGCTGGTGTTTATCGGTCCCTATCTGCTTCATCCCACCCACTTTGTGCCGGCGAACTTTTTGATCTAGCACGTGAGGCGTTGGTGGGAAAAACATCACTTTTAAGAGAGGGAAAATGGAACTTTAATCACTGTTTATGTACACAAAAAATTAGAGCCTATACAGAATGTAGATGTCTTTGTGTTCCCATAATATATTCAAATAAATACACCAAGAAAAAAATTAAAACAGTGTTTTAAACATATTTTTTATCCCTAAATGTATCTAGATTTATACCAAAAATCAGTAAATCAAAAAAATACTACCATGTTCTTGGGCCAAAAACCTTGTTTGCCAGTGTTATTTGTACGTGTATGGGTGTACGATTATTTGTTTGCGATTTAAAATCGTTAGATTATTTTAATTTGTTTTTAATGTTCTGATATTTTTTGTTCTTTTTTTAGTAGATTATAATGAAAAATAACATAATGTTAAGAATTTTTGTTTGGATTTTGAACGTGGAATTTAGCCGTGATAGGTATACTAGAGCAAAATTTGTTGGGTGTACGAATACTTTCTGGAGTCACTGCATCAATAGAATATATACTTATTCATTTCTCTATACATATTTATGCTTCAGAAACATCTGAAACGACCCAGCAATAAGAGAATGGGTCAAAAAATATCAAACATACTTAATAAAGAAATTAAACTTATCTAATAACGCAATAATTCAATAAATATATACTTACTAAACTACCAGTGAAAAAGCTTTTTACTGTAGGAGTAGTAGCCAAAACCCACATCATAGTTCCAAGTATAGTTCCTCCGATGAGCTGGAAAAATACATATTTATACTTAGAATAACAATGATAGAGTAAAAGATATACTTCAGCAACGTTTATCTTTATCCACATTAATTACTTATATGCTGGATTCCAATAAAATATTCGTGTACGTCAAAATAGCATGCCAAAATTTTAAACTTCTTTTAAAAATAACACACACAACTTCTCTCAATAAATGTGTGTTAACTACATTTAAAATATCAGCGCAAATATATGGCAAGAAATTTTTTAATGTTGAAAATGTTTATAATAGGTAAAAAGGCAATTAATTATTAAAACATATTTTAGTATCGTATCGTTTCTTCCTTTTCGGGCGAATACAAATGCGTACACGCTTTTTTTTGCAAACATTAAGTTCCATCATAATTTCAAACACAAAAAATTAATTACACTTGAAATTACAATGAAATTATTACAATTACAATGAAATATCTTCAAAATTTCACTAGTGATCAAGAGTTATAAAATTACTTAAAATCTGTAATTAAATTACAAACAGATCCAGAAATGCTCTCTCCTAGTAAAAAAACCGAAATTTTTACATAATATTTTTAAACTTTTGCCACTAAATCTTTTTTCTTGGAATACGAGGAAATAATGGAAATCAGACTTTAGACACTCCGAAATAATCCAAAGAAAACAAATTTCATTCCTAAATTTCTTTTTCTGAAATTTTCTAACTATTTTTCAAAAACACAATGCATATAAAAACAAATTAACAATACAAATATCGAAAACATCTTCTAAAATCAGACTTTTCCAACCACTCTTTAATTCAATAAAAATCAATCCTTTCTTTCAATATTTGTTTAATCCAGATTCATGCGAAAATCTCCCACACAAGATCAAAGGTGGATGTCATTTTTTTTCCAAGATTATTTTTGATCCATTGATCCACTAATAGAAACCAATGGTCTGGAAAGGGATTCCAAAACAATAATCATCGCAAAGAAAAGCCCTTAATGTTGTTTCACACTTGGGAAACAAGGGCGAGATAAAAATGGATTAGATAATCAGCTTTCCCGAATTCAATTTTAAAGGGAATCGTAAGAAAAAAACAGGACTTTTTCCAGTCTAGTTGACAAGGATTTGCATGAAGGAGTATTCTATTATAAAAGAAAAACTCATTCTTAAACACTACTCGATGAAAGAGCGGGATAGTGCTCGTTAAAGTCGACAACCTTTTTTTTTCACGAATCGTTCAGTAAATGTATTACTTGCAGGGTTTAAAATAATTCGAAAAGCAACGTACGGGTGTTGAGTTTTTTTTCCCTCGCAAGCGTCGGTTCGTAGGAATGTTTATCAGACCAATCGGCCAAATACCAGCTTCATGCCGGAAGCAATTTACTGGCGAATCGGCAATTCCAATGCTCTTTTCCCGAACAAAAACAGCTGGAACTGGGGACGATTTGAAAAAAAAAACATTCCTTGCTCGCAAGATATTGCGATATCGAACGTGGAAGGCAAGAGAAAATGTCAAATTGAAATTGGTTGGGACATCAAAAACGAATTCAATATGGAATGGTATTATTTCTAATTTTCAGCTTCTGATACATTATGACCTTTTAAGAAAAAATGAGTTAAGAAGGCACTGAACTAGTTTGTAATATTAGAGGGGATGATCTTATAATTCTTAATTTTCGCACTATCTATTTCACAGAAATATTAAACATGAAAAATATTTAAATTAAATATAGAAATAAAGTTTGCCACATCAACTTAAAAATTTTAGCTGCTACTACATATACATAAACCACTTAAAATTTGAAATTGATAAGCATGAACTTTGATATATCTTTTTGTTAAATGATAATTAAAAAGTTCAAAAGTTAAAAGTGCAGTTCTCTTCACGCACAAAAATTTATAATCTCTTATTTTTTAAATTAATTTTTATGACCCTAAAATCATATTCGCCGTGTATGTTGTCTTCATTTTCAGAAAAGGTTAATATTTTTTATACACGATCTTGATTCATTTCCAAAATAAATAAAACTATTTGTACAGTTAGAATAATCTTATTTTATTGAGCGCATCTTAAAGACACACTGTTTGAGAAACATGTTAAGAAAATTTTATAATGGGGTATCAAAGAGAGGACTTGGAGCAGAACATGACATCAGCCGAAAGTCATTCGTCATGGTCGAAAGAATCGAATTGACTCATCAACGATTGAAATTCACTACTTCGACCTGGAGCGTGATGGGACGTAATATTTGGAGGAGAGTTATTCATATAAGCAACATTCACAAAATTGTCAAGTTTTTAATGTCAAGATAAGTTAAAAAATGTAAAATTTTAACCATCATATAGAAGCATATTAAACTGTATAGTAGTGCTCCAATAAAAGCTTCTTTCATAATTAATTCAACAATAGGGGTTCACTCCCATACAAAGGCTCCGGACCGGAGGATATGTATCATAATATCATTATTTATTATAATAATGACACAGCTAGACGACTCAGAATCACACAGTAAAGGGTGGAGTCGGAAAAATGCACCCCTTAACACCGAGGGGTTTTATAAGCGGGCATGGGAGAATGTATAATCCCAAGTGGTAACAGACCTACTTAACCTTTTAAAATTAGATCAAAACAAGCACAACAGTTTGATTCCCCCCCCAGGCATTTATTACAATAAACCAATTCAAGAGCTGATATTTGAGGAATTCCAAGAATAATTCCAAAGGATGAATAATTCAGAACGTAGGTTGATTATTTTTGGCTTTTGAATTGAATACCTAAACCGAACACATGTAGTAGTAGTACGCATAAAGCACAAGCGATTGAGATGCTTGCAGTAACAACGAACTAACTCCAACAAATTTATACATTGGAGTCAGCTCGTTGTTGATGCATAAGCAACTCAATTTAGAAGGCAAACCCAAACCCAGGATACAATAACTTAAAAGATGCTAGATGTTCAAGGTGTGTGAAAAACCTTGTCAAAAATTATTGAAATTTTGATTAAAAAATAACACGTTTGATGAGTGAATATTTTGGAAATGACTTATTGGCCGTCCATGACTCCCAACACACCGAAATAGCAAACTCCTGCTATGCCTTATCTAATTCAATATCAATACGTACAACGCAGAGATTTTTTACACGGTCTAGACCAGAAGAGTCCATGGCCATAGGTGATAATGAAAATTTAAAAAAACATGGGGTATGCATGGTGATAGGGGCGCTGGTGGTGCGTTAAGTCACGCGAAAGGAGGAGAAATATAATCTTAATCTTCTCGACACCCCTCGAAAAGTGACAGATTGAATAAACATGTCACATCCAATCTCAGCTGTGACTCGACTTTCTGTCAATCAAAGATATTTGCAGAACTAACACGATGGCATTTGAAAACAGCTTTTTGGACCATCTGTTCGGCTTTTTCCATGCGGTCTAGACCGGGAGCAACAGAAACTAGCCGGGAAAACACCGAAACCGATCCTTTCAGACTCCATCGCCCACTGAAGACTTTCCAGATACAATGGACGCGTGGGATGATAGACGATCGTCTTCCCACAGAAGGATGGCGATTAGCGAGCAAATCGCTTCCGTCTCATCGACCAGCCTGTAATGAGATGCGAAGTTTCGATTGGCACGGAGAGCGAGTGTGGTGGTCAGGGGTGAATGGCTGACTTCGACCCGGTAACGAGAACGAAAATAACGGACCGCGCGGACTGACCCGGTAGCGTTCCACTCCTGTGACAATGGGCATCGTGTTTAGGATCGCTGGTATGATGGAAAGTCCCGGGATGGGCACTTTCGAGGATTGTTTTCATCTTCAGGAACTAGTTCGGTTCTGTTGTTGGGAGGATTGTAACGCTTCCGAATCGATTAGCCATGCTCCCCTGCTAGACTGGGGATGATCATCATTTGGATTAGAGCAGTGTTTCCCAACGTGGGGCGCACGCCCCACCGGGGGGCAATACCATTTTCTAGGGGGGTAATTTGAAAATTTTCAACCAAATTGCCCCCACTTGGGGCCAATCCAGGGGGTAAAATTAAAAAAACTTTTTAAAAAGAAGTTTATCAAACTCTGATCCTATTATCCTATCTGAGAAAGTATGTCTGAAATCTGGACCAGTATGTATCAAAACCAAGTTGAAACCCTGTTTTTAGAGTCTAATTTCCAAACCTTTTCTGGGGGATGACCCAAGATATCTTTGTTTATAGAACGCTTATATTTGAAACTTTTTTACATTAGGTTCATCAATGCAAATCTTCAAAATGCAAATCTTACCTAAAAATTTATATCCAAAATTTCCCAACTAGGGGTACCAAACTAGTTAAAAACCTGTTTCCTAGCGTCAAATTTCCGAAAATTTGCTAGGGGAGGACCCCCAGACTCCCCTTGGTACTTTAGAACTTAATTACTCATAACTTGATTTAGTTCTTTAGCTTGCAAATTCTACCTAAAATGTTCTGAAAAGCTTCATTAGACTTATTAAATATACATAGGAGGGAGGGGCTAAGAAATAATTTTGATTCCCTCTCAAAATATATTTCTATATATGCCACTGAGACCGGGGGGCATGGAAAATTTAGAAAGGCTTTGGTGGGGCATGGACCGAAAAAGGTTGGGAAACACTGGATTAGAGTAACCCTAACCGAATCACTAAAAACTAAAATAAAGTGATAGTGATGCTAAATAATAAAGGTGTATTTTGCCACGTTGTTATAAAGTTAGAAGAGCGCAAAATTCAGAATTAAACGAAAATTCCCTCTGTCCCGACCAATGGGGCGGATTTATAGGAGGTCAGAAGGGCGCAATCTCCCCAACTTTTTGAGAAAATTCCGTTTTTATAATGGAAAATAATGCTTCCAAAGCCATTAGGGACAGCTTGCCCCCCAAGGTTCTCAGTGTACTGTCCATGGGTCCAAAATCTACCCTTGCTTCTAAGTTTCATTTAAAAAAAGATAACGGAGAAAACTCACACTCGACACATACCCGAGCACACTCGCTGGGAGTCAGGCATCAAGAGAGAGGGCCGAATGCAGCAACGTTCTGCGAATTGTGCTAAAGAACCGTATTTCACCTAATAATGATCGCCCAAGAACGCCTGCTCCCGAGGTGGCGTTCTACGACGATCGGGGTATCGTTATCCTCCTGGGGCCTAACCGCGATCGTGTCGCCTATAGTTCCTATCCCCAATAGGCGATATGGAGTAGGCGATAAACATCTCTTTTCGTAGGCGATACTTGCTTTTGGCCCGACCGCGAACCGGTTATCCACAAGGAATTTCTGACGCACGTCGCTTTCGTGGGGAGAAGGGAGCTGGCCAATCAAAAGAGAGCAGCCTATTCGAAAACAGTGTAGCCATCCGCGCGATCCGATTGCTTTTACACTTTTAGTGGCCCGTTTTAATAGTTTAAAAGATCTAAAACAGCTATTTATTACCAAAATAAGTCCTCAGACATTAATATATTACGAAAGTAAAGGACATCTAGTGCCTTACTTGTACTACTTGTGTTACAAGTAATTACTTGTCGTCTTTCTTAACAGATGGCAGCACAAAGGAAGCTATGTGGAAACGATTGAATGAGCTGCTCATGAGATTTAATCGTTTGCGTTTCGTGTAGGTTCCAGGCATGATGATTAATGAAAAAGAGACTTCACATTAACTATCCAACTATTATCGACCAGACGCCTTGAGGTAAACAAAACACTACACCGCATCACTCCTCTACCCAAAGTAAACCGTGCGCATACATAGATAAATAGTTCTCACACAAAATACTTTAAAAAGTACAATAGAAGATTTTTAAGTATACTATAAAGTATGATAAGGTTAAAAACTTAAAAATAACGCCATAATGGAATGAAATAGTAGCGAAAAAAACAATACATAACGTAAAGGACACTATGGACAAGAGCTTGGGGATAGCTCCCGGGGTATCCCTTCGTAGGGGAGGGCGAATCGGCAGTAGGCGATAGTTCTCTAACTAAGCGATAGCTTCGCGGTACGACCATTTGCCTAACTGTCGTTATGTGACGTCACGAGGTCGCCTAGACTGGTATCCTCTACTAGGCGATACGATCGCGGTTAGGCCCCTGATTGGTTGAACGCGCGGAGCGCGGGAAAGGCAGGGTACAATCAAATGCACGTGGTTCAATGACGTAGTTCGTGACGTTCTTGAAAACCAATCAGCGGCATGCTGGAAAAATGACTCAGGACAACGATAGTTGAGTTGTTTTGGAAGTAGGATTTGACCGGTCCCAAAATCGCCGCAGAACGTAGCTGCATCCGGCCCAGAGTGGTCAAATCTCAAGCGTATATGGCCAACACCGATGCATCATAAATCTCGATCGTTCAAATTTTCAAGTTCTATAAACAATTTTTAAGTGTTTATAATTTAAATGTTCTTATAATTTAGTATTTGCTAATAATAAACTAGTTCTTTTCGATGGGCTTATCTTTTTTTCTACATGTATGGACAAATTTCGTTTACTTCTAGTTGCAGTTAAGTAAACTTGACATATTTGGTATGATCTGTATCGATAATTTTTAAAATTATCCTATAAGGCAGGGGTTCCCAACCGGTGGTACGCGTACCACTGGTGGTACGCGGGAACGTTTCAGGTGGTACGCGTGAGTCAAAGCAGTAAAAGAAAGTTTTTTCGATTTTACAGAAGATAGTTCCATGAAAGATTATTTTAAAGAGAAATCTTAAATTTAACTTCTGGATCGGATGTAAAAACCGAGTACCCTTTGATCTTCCGGCAAGCTCTGCTATTTTTGGTGCCATTTGTTACGAGTTACTTTTGTGAGAGTGGATTTTCGGAACTCTTGTACATAAAAAATAAACATAGAAGCAGAGTAAGTGTTTAAGAGGACTTAAGAGTGAAGATAAGTTCCATCATTACTCCTAACGTTGATATTTTAATCACAGGCAAACAACAACAAATTTCGCATTAAAGCTACAAAAGTATATTTTCTGAGTTAGTACTAATTTTTTATTTGTAGGTTTTTAGACCTATGGGTATAATAAATAAAACTAAAAAAAACCATTTTCATCTTTTTCTCCTTTATTACAAGCAAGTTATAAATATATAAAAAACATGAAGTTTTCTCAAGAATTTAATTCAAAAAGCCTTTGAACACTTTTAGGAGAGTAAATATTATACGTTTATTAAAATATTTAGGCCTGGTGGTACGCCAAAATTTCTCAAAAAGTCAAGTGGTACGCAGGTGCAAAAAGGTTGGGAACCCCTGCTATAAGGAAAAGAAGGAATTGTTTAACCAAAAACTTAAGTGTCCAACCCAAATAAGAAATAGATTCGTCAAATCTGATATTTGATGGTCACGTCAAAGCCCTGTCCATCATTCCAGGATTAATACACGTGGATGTCGATGATGATTGATTTAAAAGGAAAAAAAACACCTTCACTTATCCTCATCACTGGAGGATGGAAAGAAACAAAAAAGTGAAGAGCTGCGAAGATCAACGAAGCAAAGAACGTCTGTCACAGGTCTTAACATGTCAAAAAAGTCCTACAACCATAGAGGTATAAGAATAATAGAGACGGCATGGACGGCAACCCTGTGTTCCAAAGATCAATGCTAGGCAAAAAGAATTCTTTAACATTGGAGCTCCCATAGACGCGTCGATTTCGAAGGTGAAAAATCGTAATAACTCATAGAAAAATGATCGGAAAAAGAAAAAAACACCTGTTTATGATGTAGAAGGAAAAGACTAATTATTCTGAGCTTAAAAATTTATAATATCTCCGAAACATTTTTATGAATGGGATTTTAAAAAACTTCGCGCCGAGTTCGTTCGACTCTCACGAGCTATATTCGATAAAATTTGACAGAATTTCAGTTAAATTACTTCTAGTATTATAAAATGAAGATTTGTGATTAGATTGGATGTGTTTTTGAGTCATTCAAATCAATATTTCTGGTTGAAAATTGTTTTTTACGAAGTTAAGTCATGAAATGAGCTTTGGCGGCCGTTGGCGATCGAGCTTGGCGCTTGTTTTGTGTTGTGCGGGTTTAATTTTAGCGCGTTATTATTTTTAATTTTACCTCTTTCTTAAGAATTCAAGAAAATAATTTCCAATAATTATTAAGGAATAATATAAATGCATATTCTAATTATTGAGATGCAGTTTCTAAATAATTGTGATTTTTTAAAGTTTCTGTGGATTTTTTTTGCCATATTGTAAAGACTATTTTTAGATTGCTGCTACATTAATGCTAAATGTATCAAAATAAGTTACCAATATTTACATTAATGTAATTTTTGTAACAATTTTGTTAATAATATTATTATGGATATTTGTACAAGATTTGGGTATTTCTTTTAGAATTTTAATACCTCAATAAAATAATGTAATAATAATTAATGTCTCCATCACTGGGGCTGTTTAAAAAAATTTCGCTTTGACTTCCTTGAAATTTCATAACACAAAACCTAATCAGTAGAATGTAATCTTATTAATTTAATTTACTAGTTCAAAAGCCATCAAATGTTTAATTCGAAAATATTTTTTTCAGTTGCGAGTTTGCCATTAAAAAACTGTAATCAGCAGATTGGTTGGTTAGGGTTTTATGGCATAAGACCCCTATTTTCAGAAAAATATTATTTTGAAGCCACACACTCTTATGAATGAAGATTACCGCCACTCTTTTTCCTATTAGTTTTTGGGTATTTAAATTTTGAAGTTTCAAGCTTTTCGGTTTTTGCAACATTGTTTGCTAAGATCGCGAAGTGATAAGTAGAGAGGGTTAACGAGCTTTAATGAGAAAGGGGATGAGTCTCCAAGTTAAATAAGGTAAAAAGTAGACCATCAAATTTCAAAGTGATAATTCACTTCACATATCCATAAACTTCTTCCCTGTATGCTTTCGGATGTAATTCGCTATTCAAATTACACAATTTATGCACTTTTATATAAAAGCAAAATTAATTAACTATTTTTTAAATCTTTCTAACCACTTAAAGTAAAAGTTTACTTTAATTTTTGTATTCATCAATTTAAAATTGCTTTCCTTTAAATATTGCGTGTGCTTTATCGTTGTGAATTAGAATAGGATATAGAGTAGTGTTAATTTCATTTATGTTTCAGATAACAGATACTGGAATTAAAATTACTTAAATAAAATGTAACCTTTAAAAACAGAAGCTATCACTAATTTATATTTTAACTGTAAAAAATACGATAGCATTGATACAAAAATACGAAACTTATAAGGCAACAAAAAATATATATTCTGAGCGCCGCGCAGTGCCAAACAGCGCGATAACCTCGCCAAATAGCGTGAAATCTCGTAACTCATAACTTTGACATGCTAGGCAGTCATGGGATCGCTCGCTTCCGTTGAAATCGGACCCGATTCCTCCTCTATTCTTCTTTCCTAACTCTATGCCTACAACTCATTCCTAAGTGATTCAGTCTGTCGGAAATAGAACGATTACCTTTTACAGACGAACAACTCTCATCTCGTCTGTTTCTTTAAGGTTAAGGTATCCGCCTATCCCTAAAATGACGATTTTCGACTTTTTCATCGAAAATTTGGTTCTTACATTTTCAAGTAGTTTAGACTTGTATCTTTCCAAGACTTACTTGTAGGTGAATTAGAAAAGAAATTGCAGCATTTTTTAAAACAGATAGTCGTGTGCGATCGTATACAAATATAAACTTTAAAGCTAATTTTCTCAGAACTAAATTTTGCATAAAACCCTCCACTATTTACATGATTACTCAAAACCTATCCAAGATATTCACTCCAAATTTTAACAGTATATTAATCATACTGTTATTAACCAGATGGACTACAGATTTTTATGTAAGTTTATATTTTTATTTTCATTGACGTTTTTTTGTTAAATGGTTGTAGAAATTTTGAAATTTTTCGCTTACCTTTACATTTTATGCTGTTAAAAATTACTTTTCAAAATATGTCTTAGAAAATAGTCCATTCTGAAGATAAGTATTATACGATACTTGTGTACAAAGGGAATTTATACAGGAGTGATAGTTTTGGGGCAAGAGTGAGAGGGGTTTTATAAAAATTCACTCTTAAATTTTACACTAATTACCCCATATCTCAGAAAATAATTTAATTAATTTTGTTTTTTAGCATTGATCAATGTTTGGATGTACATTTAAACTATAATAATTAGAAAATAATTTTTGTAAATAAAGTATTTTAAAAAATGGTCTCAAAGGTAGGCGGATATACCTTAACGAAATACGTCTACGAGAGAAAATATGGTCTATCTCGAGTAGTTAAAACAAGTTATAGATAGAAGCATTAAGCAGTTTCGGTAACAACTTCAACTTCCAACTAATCACCTCAACTTTTCAATAAACTGGCACAGCAGGAAAATTAAGAGTGCATAATTAAGCTTTATAAGAACTATTAAGGTTTTAATGGTTCCACATTCTTGGTGAAGAGATCAAGTCGCTAATGCGTTTAGACATTTCGTGAAGGAACTATTATAAAAAGAGTCGAGAACCAATCAATAAGTAGTTAAATATTTTGGGAAATGATCTCAATGCAAAGTTATGCAAACAGACTTGAAAATTCAATTCAAGAAAATGCACCTCCAAATACTTTTTTAGTTGGGTAAATGGGGTTATAAATATGAAAATCTCGAGAAATATAAATTTTCCTATTAAGAAATTCAAGATTTATCAGGTCTGTTTAGCCCTTTTTGAAAAAGAAGAAAAATTATTCATTAATACTTAAAATAATGTCAAAACTGTTGGATTTCAAATATTTTAAGGGGTATGCGAACCCGTTATTCTCTTTGGTTTTGCGTCTAGTTATATCTATGTTAAATCGTGATAATGCCAAGAGGAGAAAAGGAGAAATCTTGTACGTAATTTTTCTTTTAAAAAGGTTTTCAATCAAAAAACCCTTTCAATAATAAAATAATTCATAAGAGCACCAACAACTCATCCCAACCATTTAATAATGATCTTTATAAGTATAAAATAAATTCCTTTAACATGAAAAAATCGATACCCCTTAGACAAAGTAGGTCATGAGAAGTTTTTAAAACCAATATTTTAAAAAAAGGAGGAATCTTCAACTTGAAGTAGTATTTAGGGGAACATATAATAACCTCACGGAATCAGGACTGACAATACAACCGAAAATCAGTGGTAGAAAAGGAGCAGCAATGATTGTCTTCACTTTTCACTGAACTTTAAGCCTAGTCATTTTTTGAGGTTAATGCAGTTAAAATTATAAATAGTTAACTCGTAAGTAAGACGTTTACTCATTCGCACTCAAATTCTATGCAGAAATCCAATAATACAGAATAAGGTCACTAACACGAATGAGTAAGAATTTGGCGTTTTTAGAACTTAATGGGTTTTAAATCACAACAGCTCACGAAAACAATACGAAATCTTGCGACGGGAAGTTCAAATATTACAGGCCGATTCTTTTTTTTCATTCTCACCATCCATCAGAGGCTAGTACCAGACGGATTTAATAAGAGCTATAAATATCCTAATTTTTTCCTCAGAGTAGGTCATAGGGATGGACTTAGAAAAAATAGAGGGCTTGAGGCTTCGGCGGTCACGAAGAATGGGAGGAGACAAAAAAGAATAAAAAGAGAAAAGCGTTCTCTTGAGAATCCAGGTCACGGAGTATTTAGATTGTGGAATAAAGTGAAATAAATTTCGGTTCTTTAGGGTCCCAATACATATACAGTAGAGCCCCTATTATCCGCGGAATTGGGTGGCAAGGGTACCGCGGATAGTAAAAATCGCGGATAACCCGAAAAAAGACTAAAAATGAGGTGAAAACATGAAAAAAATATTTCAGCATAAAAACATGTTCTATTGTACAAAAAACATGATGTGTAAAACTTTTAAAATATGTAGTACAGTACAGCAGAAACCTTTGCTCTACATCTAAAATCTCTCTAATCTCATCTAAAATTTGCTCTCATCATAAAATTTTTTTATCTTGGCCCTCGCGGATCATCCGCTCGTGGATAATCGGGGTTCTACTGTATTATGTTTATCTGAGTTTTTATAGATGTAAACAATCTTTAATACATTAGATACATGCATGCTGTGTTACATAAGTTACATTTTGTCTAAACTTAATGTAAAAGTATATCCTTAAATAACTTTAAGCTTAGATTTAATTTTTTGTTGCTTGGTTGTGAAGCTGCATTGGCGACTTTATTGCCTGCCCAAGTATAATGGAAAAATACCATTTTTTATTGCAACACATTGAGGCACAGCTTCGATAAGAGTCGACCAGTTAATATCCCAATTTTGATCTATTTAATGCATTCATTTATTGAATTAATTAAGTGGAACGGTTTGCTGCCATTTCATGGTGAGATGCCCAAGCCATCCTAAAATGGTGAATGACCAATTATACTATCAGTTACTAAAATTTTTATCTTTTCTATGTATCTATTTTTACCCAATTGTGAAATCAATATTAGCTTAAGAAATTGTGACTGATTTCTAAAAAAAACCTACATCTCATTTTGGTGTCAGTTAAATTAATTTTACGAACAGTACTTTTTATACTTATTTCTTTAAAATAATAATTAGTAATAAAAATAAAATCAAATAAGCAACTTATTGACAGTCATGGTGCGTATAGAGCAGCGGTTCTCAAACTGTGCTCCGCGGAGCCCTTAGGGCTCCGCCAAGTAATTCCAGGGGCTCCGCCAAGAAATTTGAAATAAATACATTTTTTGATAATTTCTAATTTGCTTTTCTCTGAAATGTTATAAATAACTTTCTGTAAGGTGTTGGAAAGGTCTGCTGGTTTTTGCCTTTTTCAGGTCTTTTTTGGTTTACCAAAACAAGTTAAAACCCTGTTTTTAGGGTCAAATTTCCAAAACTTTGCTGGGGGAGGAACCCCCAGGATGGGACGGTTTGGCGCTGGCCGTTTGGGCGCCGTTTCCGTTTCGGCAACCAAATTTTTCTTCTAATTTTTAGAAGAATTATAGAGTTCTATTTACTTTCATTTTATTTCTGCCGCTGAAACGGCCGCTCCGAATAGTAGCACACCAAGGAACCCCCTTCCCCCACCTCTCAAATTGATTACTCAGCACCTTTTTTTATAAAGTTCACCAAAACAAAGGGAAAACCTGTTTTTAGTAGAATCAAATTTCCAACACCCCCTTTATAGCATTTGGAACTTAATTGCACAAAACGCTTCTTATATTAAGTTCTTTAAGATGCAAATTCTGCCAAAAATGTATAAAAATCTAACATTGATCCTATGGCATGGGGGATAAGGAATGATTTTGGGCCCATGTGTATATATTTCGATATGTACCTCTGACGTATGGTCTAACAGCCCCCCAAAACAGCTCTCGATTTCAAAAGAAGTAACTTTTAGGAAAACAATATTTACAGATGTATAGATTTCCGTATAAATCCTTTGTTCATGCATCTCCGGCATAATGATTAAAAAGTGATAGCTTTAATATTCAGAAATTTAAAATGAAGATTTACATTGTATCCAATGATAAAATATAATCGGTTAACAAAATATTCCATAAAACCCGGGGTGTATATCAAAGGGGCGAAGGAGACCTGCCTCTCCCCGGAAAATCGGACTACGTATAACAAAACAAGTTAAAACCATGTTATTTAGGGTCAAATTTCCGAAATTCTTTTGGGGGAAGACCCCCAAATCCCCTATTGTACTTGAAACTTTATTATTGTCAATTTTTATAGTAAGTTCGTTAAAATTAAAATCCTACCTAAAAATGAATGTCCAAAATTTGGACAATGATGTACCTAAAACGAGTTAAATAACTGTTTTTAATTATCTTATTTCACAAAATCTTCTGGGGAGGAAGGACCCCCAGACCCTTCTATTGTACTTGGATCTTAATTCGCCACAATTTTTCTTATTTTCTTACAAATAAATTATCTTAGATGCAAATTTTACCTAAAAATGTTTTTAAAAGCTACGTTAAACTGTTAAATATGCATGGGAGGGGCTGAGGAATAATTTTGGACCCCTCCCGAAATAAATTTCTATAATGCTTTTATTTCTAGAAGCAATGGGTTTTATGTAATTTGTTTTTGTACCTTGAAAAATTTATTTCGGAAAAGGGCTCCGCGTATAATTTGTCTCTTGAAAAGGGCTCCGCGACATAAAAAGTTTGAGAACCCCTGGTATAGAGAATAGAGCTCTATTCACTGTAGTTATGTAAAAGAAAACAATAGTTTTTGGAAAACATGACAAGCAAGCTTACGATAAGAATCATTCACATGGTTGTATTTTAAAATATTGATGTACCAGATAAAAAATTAAAATTAAAAATAAACACAATTTTAAATACATAAACCACTCCTTAACACATTTTCAAAGGTGAATTTAGCTCACATGTGATGAAATTTCATCAGTCATTCAGAATTTTTTTTCAACTTTTAAGATACTCGTATTCATCACTCAGGCATAGTATTAACGAATTTTCTAAATGAGTTTTATTAGTTTGACAGTTACATAATACGTATCATGATTTTAAACTGTTTTCTATCCGAAAATATCCTGGCAAGTGGATATTTTCTACATTTAATTTCTTTGACTTTGCTAAGGGATATTTTAAGAAATATTTTTCTCCCTATATTTTTTGGATAGTAATTTTATATACTTGGAGCAAAATTTACAGTTGAGCACAGTTAATTTAGAAAGAAAGAGAAGAAATGATGGTAAGGAAAGGAGATTATAACAATAACGTGATTATTTAATAAATAGTGCGCATTAATATTTTTAAATCAAACGTAGTTCAAAGTAGTAAAATCATTATAAGCATTCATTTAAGAGAGAAATTCAGGCAACGGAGAATCCAAAATATATAAAATTGAGTGTTAAATATAAAATTTATTAATCAATCCCCAAATAAATTCTTAATTTGGTACACTCAAATCTGTTTTTGTGCGTTTTTTTATTTGTGCCGTCTTTTTTCTGCGATATATAAAAATCGCAGTGAAAAAGACCAAACAAATGAAAAATCGCACAAAAAAAGACCGCACAAAAACAGGTTCGAGTGTACGACTATAGCTTAATTTCTGAAACGAATAAAAATAGTTGTTTTTATACAAATTTACTTTATAAATTCATCGGGTATTTTCACATCTCTAGAAAATCTGAAATCTATAGCTTTAAAAAAGATTATAGAAACCAAAATTGTTTTATCATTCATAAAAAAGGATTTAAACACCTTTAAAAAGCGAAACATTTGAGGTGATAATTTCTTTATTCAAGTTTGAAGTCTCGATGCCTTAAGCACATTACGTTATCTTCCGCTAAATCGCTGTAAAGGAATATTTTTAGAATTTTCATACCTGAATTTTTTTTCCATCAAACGTTTAAGATATATTCTTTTGCAGTGTTAAAATATCGTGAGTTAGAAAATAATTCATTTGTAATTCAAATTGGGTTAAAATTGATGCAATTCAAATTGGATTCACATAGGCATCAGATGAGGGAATGATTTCTAGTTATTTAGGAAGATAATTATAACTCAGTCTTTAAATAAAAAAATATAGAATGAACAGCACGAAGTGTCAAGAGTAACAAATGAGGTCAAGTGTTCAGAAACGCGAGAAAAAATTTCAGATTTACAATGGGTCGCACAGAGCCATTGCAGGGTTAAAAGCAACCTTATCAAAATGAATTTTTCCCTATCGCTTAATGGGCTGTTATGTTAATGGAAAAACTGAGTCTAACTGGTCTAATGCATTTAATTTTTCGTCTTAACAAGTAGTATATCTATGCCTTAAGAACTTGGTTCTCTGGAGAACGCATTTTCCACACATTACATGTTTCTAATAACATGGATTCGATTAAAATAGACTACTAAGCTTTTTTTCTTACATTATCTCCACACACGTTTTACCAATAATTTTGTACATACGGTTCAAGTTTAGAGACTGTTTTGTGGATTACATTTTTAGTAGAAACCTTAAAATTTCTCGTGCTTTTTTTAGGTGTTAACGTTTAATTTTTACCACCCTGCTTATATGCTCTCCCAAGTAGAAAAAAGAAGACTATGTAACCAAGAACAAACACTACGCTCAGTTGACTCTCCACTAGACAAAGGCCGACAGAAAACAAAGGAATGACTGTGGCACGGTTCAGCAGTGTCAGAAGAGTCGCAAGAACATCTGCTTGGAATTCCAAACGCGACAGGACCAACATCTCTCGTAGCATACGCCCATGGCTTCGGCAGAAAGTTACAATTGAAGCAGCATTGTTTTTTCGTATACGCCCCATCACATGGAATAGGTCACAGAGTACATACATCGCACACAGAGTATAATTCCATCTTGATGGCTCGCCAGAGGCAGATTCCACAACGGAAAAGAACAGGGCAATTGTGGTGAGGGAATGGGTTTCTGTTCTGAATACGTTCGATTATGGCTCTTTTGAAGGTCTTTCCGCTTGAGTTAAGGGGAATTCCGAATTGATTTTGGTTGTTTTATTTTGGTTGTTTATGGAAATGCCGAGATTCCATTTTAAAAGATTGCTTCAATTACGTCTTTAGAAGTCAGCGAAGCTTCAAGTTGCAGAAGCTCAAGTGGTGTTAAAGGAAGGGCAAGCGTATATATATAACTTTGATCGATTATAGACTCCACTAGGATGGAGCGAAAATCACGAATTTCGGAAACGGGAAACTTCAAATGTAGAAGTCTCATATGTGATCTACATGAATCAGTGAAGTCACTGATGAAAAGAAAATAAATTTGCGTGTTTACATCATACAAAAATTGAGCTCATAAGTAGGAGCCTCATATGAGGCCCAGGGCAAGGGCGGATTAAAGGGGGGCGCGGGGGGGCGACCGCCCCCCCCCCCGAGAAACGAAGCAAAGGTGCATAAAAATGTGTTAAAATACTGTTTTTAGGGGTCAAATTACCAAAAATTTCCTGGGGATGACCCCCCCAGACCCAATTCTTTAATTTCTTTGTTAACCACAAACTTTTTTAAATAATAGGGTAACGAAAACAACTGGCTTTAACAAAACCTTTTCTACAACATGGATATTTTTACAATACGTCAATGCATTTGAAGGGCTTGAGGGAACATTTTAGTGACCTGGTCTTCTCCAGTAGCGCAAAAAGAATGGTTCCGGTGCTCAAGTTGTCAGTTGGCTGGCTTGTCCAGTTTTAAAGCTTATTGAGTCCAAAAGCTTTAAAATAGGCAAATATAAAAACTGATTTTTTAAGCCGAAGGTTCCACCACATTAGGACTATCTCAACGCTTACATGAGAGAAAACGTGTTCACTGAAGATTCCTGACAGTTTCAAGCGAAACGTTTGTGCTTTTACCAGCAGGACCTCGGCAATATCGCCCGGAAAATCCTAATTCAAATTTTGTCTGCCGAGAAACCCTTAATGTTTTGATTTTTTTTGTTTACAACGTATTTTTCAGGGGAGTATATAAGGGGGGACGAGGGTTCCCTGTCCCCTTCAGACTAAACATACCAAAGCAGGTTAAAACCCAGTGTTTTAGGGTCAAATTTCCAAACATTTTATGGGAGGGAACCCCCCAGCGCCCCATTTTTACTTAATCTTTTATTCAGTTTTTAATAAATTCATCAAAATATCAAAATCCTACCTAAAAATGTAGGGGAGAACGGGGATGAATGGGACAGGGGATGAACGGGACAGCTCAATTTTTTATACCTTAACTTCACTTTAAATTTTGTTATTTCAGCCATAAGTAGTACCTGGCCCATTCAAAAAATTGTGTTTATTAACATCAGCTTCTATTTTTGTATAAATAGGACTACTAAATGTGTTTTCCCATACCAAAAGTAACTTTTATTGTTTTACTTCTATAATTATTTATTAAAAAATAATTTAACTGAAGCTATAAATTTTACAGTGTGTTGAAAGAGTACTTATATATTAGTATAGTTTCCAATTTAAATGAAGAAAATCCATGGATATTTTCCTAGTCTAATTTTAGTTTTTCAAAAATAAGTGGGTACGGGAATGAATGGGACAAGAGTTGCGGGGATGAATGGGACAGTTCCATCATCACTTCGTTTCCTGTTTCCAAAACTTTCCATCAATAGCAATAGCTTGCTATATTCAACTCATTTAAGTAATTTCTGATAAAGTTTACTAAAATAGGGTGCAAAAATTTATGTTTAAACTTGTGTTTTATATTCCAAACTCATGTGTGAATATGCAAAGTCTTAATGAGTAAATAGTTGCAACTGTCATCTCAAATATGTTATGGTTAAACAATTATTCTAACAAGCTAGGATTTTATGCTCTATTTTTATGAAAAGTTCCTTAAAAATGGCAGGGAAAATGTGGATGGAATGGAATGGCTTTGAGGGTTTGGCTTTGAGGGTTAGGTCCAGGCATCAAAAATTATCTATTTGCACTCCTAAAAGTACAAACCCATAAAAAGCGAGTAGCATTAGTAGAAATAACACCAGCTTCAACCACTGAGCTGAAGGAACAAAAGGATTTGCTTCAGTTTGTGTTAATTTTACTTGTCATTAAGTGGAATAAATGTAGGCTGTTTTTGCCCTTTAAATGCCCTTTTAATTTTTTTATTTAGAAAATAGAAGTGTGTTGTTCCTTTAAAAAGCTAAACATTGTGCAATATTTAAAACAACTTTGTTATTTTGTAAATTTTTTAACTTTTTTTAACTGTCCCATTCATCCCCACTCGGTGTCCCATTAAGGTACGTCGAACCGCACTTATTTCAGCGGACCAAATCTTAATAGTGCGGAAAACTTGCCTACCCATAACAGTAACTTGTGTGTGAAATTTTAGCCCCATCAAATAATATCTTCTGTTCTGTTTTTCGGCCTTAAGTTTTGACTTTTTACCAAAAATTTGCTATTTTGTAGTATTTCATACGGTTTTGTGGTCTTCTGGTGCCCAGATTTTTTTCAAGAGGTGTGGTAGGGGTCTAGGGTGATTTTTCCGTGAACCCAATCCTCATACCTCCCTTTCCCCCAACGAGAGCTGGGGTTTTGTGGGCGAGCTCGCTGCTCTTAATGTTGGCTTTCCCTCCAAACGCCAACCCTGCGGCCTCCTGTGTTGCCCGTTTTGTGCATCAGAATCTCACGTAAACCAATTATTTTCATCAAAGTGACCCAGAAACCACCACTGAGGGGTATCTATCCATCAGGTTCCATGTATTTATTATTTTTTGTTAATTTTTATTTTCTTTAATTCAAAACTTACAAACAATTATTTCTTTACAATTTACGCTGTTAAAAACTGAGAATTGCCATAAGGATGTCTATAGGGATGATACCCATTGCGTCTAAAATAGTGCTGTTATACAATCCGATTTCGTCTTAGGCAGCTTTCATTTATTTAAGGGTGGCTCATATTCCTAATACAACATAAATACTTACCCCCTCGAAAATTTTATACATGATTTGTGAACGGCCAAAAAACCCTGAAAAATGGCCCTGAAAAACAAATCAGGTAAATTTAGGCAGCTTTTTCATTTATTTAAGAGATGATTTGACGAAGTCATTGCGAGCATAATCTCTGCCCAGTGGTACTCCGAGAAAAAACTCCCGAGAAGAATATTTATATTGCAAGAACAATTTGAGTAAATTTCAGTGTTTTCTATTTCTGAAAAAGGTAACTTATCCTAATATCTTCCTTGATTACGCCCGTGGCACCACACACCTTGCCGGAAGCTCCTGTACTTTCTGTACTATCTGTACCTTTTTCTCCACTGTCGGTGTGTGGTGGTAATTTAAAGAACTCCCACTTCACACTGTCTTGTGTGAGCACTGTCCTTGTGTCACTGCCTTCATGAATCAGCTTTTAAAACTGGTGGAACTGTAATCAGAGCATTTTCCCAGTCCATAGCGTGTAGCTTTAAAATTGTAAGTAAGAAAGAATTAACTTTTTGTCTAAGTTGGGAACACTTGCAACTAATTGCTTGTTCTCTTCTCGACAAAATTATTAACAGTGTTTTCTCTAAAATATATCCTTTAATCAGTCATCATGCTAAACAAGATGTTTTTTGGTAATGCAAAAAAGAAATTTTTAATGCATTTGTCAAGAATTTCACGATACTGAAGAGGTAATATCTTGTGCGTAAGACAGAATCAAAGAAATGCCGCAAACCGTCTTTAATGAATTTCTGAAGTATGATATTGAACCATAGTCGAACATACACAGTAAGGAGTAAGTACATGGCATAAACGGGGTCGGACCCAGACCCCCCCTCGGCCTGTTGAGTTACACCTGTGTATCTAGGTAAAATAAAGTTAGAATTTTTAGAAATAGTAATCGATGAAAATAAGTTTATTGATTTTACCACTTCTCTTATGCCAATCCACATGTAATGTAGATTTCACTCTGAAATTACATCTGGTGTATGATCGTAAAGTACTCTACCTACTTCCAAAGTGCGCACTTTTCCGCTATATACCCGCTATGTTTTCGACGCATATACAAGGGGGACACAGCTACAGCTAAACAGAGAATATAATAACGTGTTTAAAATTTATCTCTTTGGTTTTTCAGGGTTTTTTGGCCGTTCACAAATCATGTATAAAATTTTTGAGGGGGGTAAGTATTTATGTTGTATTAGGAAGATGAGCCACCCTTAAATAAATGAGAGCTGCCTAAGACGAAATCCGATTGTATGACAGCACTATTTTAGACGCAATGTATCATCTCTATAGACATCCTTATGGCAATTCTCAGTTTTTAACAGCGTAGATTGTAAAAAAGTAATTGTAAGTTTTGAATTAAAGAAAATAAAAATTAACAAAAAATAATAAATACATGGAACCTGATGGATAGATACCCCTCAGTGGTGGTTTCTGGGTCACTTTGATGAAAATAATTGGTTTACGTGAGATTCTGATGCACAAAACGGGCAACACAGGAGGCCGCAGGGTTGGCGTTTGGAGGGAAAGCCAACATTACGAGCAGCGAGCTCGCCCACAAAACCCCAGCTCTCGTTGGGGGAAAGGGAGGTATGAGGATGGGGTTCACGGAAAAATCTCCCTAGACCCCTACCACATCTCCTTAAAAAATCTAGGCATCAGAAGACCACAGAATCGTATGAAATACTACAAAATAGCAAATATTTGGTAAAAAGTCAAAGCTTTAGGCCGAAAAACAGAACAGAAGATATTATTTGACAGGGCTAAAATTTCACACACAAATTACTGTTATGGGTAGGCAAGTTTTCCGCACTATTAAGATTTTGTCCGCTGAAATAAGTGCGGTTCGACGTACCTTAGTGTCCCATCCATCCCCACCACGGGGATGAATGGGACAAAATACATGCGTTCATAAAAACTTTTCTTGGAGTTTAAATAATGGGTAATTAATTGAATACACACATTTATAATGTAACCAAGAGTTCAATTACTGGTTTTAAACTTGTTACAGGATTGAAAAATGTATATTTTTTTCAATTTTAGCAAAAATGTGAAATTTGTCCCATTCATCCCTGCTCTCCCCTATATGTCCAAAATTTGGGCTATGTGTATCAAATAACAGTTACAACTCCGTTTTTAGGGTCAAATTTCCGAAAATTTTCTGGGGGAGTTCCCCCAGACTCCCTTTGATACTTGGACCTTTATTAGCAATAACTTCTGTAATACTATAAGTTCTCTCAGAAGCAAATTCTATCTGAAAGGGGACAATGGTTGAGACTGACAAATAATTTTGAGCCCCTTCCCAAATAATTATCTAGACACGCAACTGGTATTTTTGAACTTATTTTATACCAGTTTTAAGTCTCTAAAACTAAAACCTTGACAGTGCTAGTTTTAATGATACCATTTGAAAAAATTTTATCTTCCAGGGAGGCCTTACTGTAAATTGAATGTTCCATCTATCCGCCCCCTCCCAGAAAATTGTATTAATCCGCCACTGGCCCAGGGTGGCGAGAGGGTTAAGTTAGATTTTTCGAAGTAAATACAGGGTAAAATAAAAGTCGGAAAAATTGACCTTTTTTGCAGAGAAAAGAGTGGTTTTTGAATACATATTTTTTTAGAAGCTAAATAATCATTAGTTGTATAAAAATCATTTAGTCATTATAAATTATAAGTTATTAAATCATTAAAAATTAATTAAAAATAATTCTTCCAAAACAAAAATATGCAGCGTTTTACGAGTAATTTTAAAACAAAAAAAAACTACAGGTTTTATAACTATAAAATAATATTATGCAGTATAAATATAAAGCATGTGATTGTAATAAATAACATTAATTTAATATTTATTTATCGAACACAAAGTACTTTTGATGAATTAATTTTGTATACAACATGATCCAATAACAAATAACAGATGTTTGCTATAATATTTAACATCAATATACATATAATTATCCTAACCTTTTTCACATAATCATTGCAATCATGTTTTCTTAGAAAGGTTGAGAAGTTTTAATTAAATTCTGCCAATTTAAAAAAATGTTGAAGTCATTAAGTAAAAAAAATTTAAAAAATCGTTCATTGTTTTGTTTAAATATTTTTGGAACTTATTTTTTTATTATTTAATTTTCATGACATTAATGTTCATACACCATAAATATTTTTTTAAGCAACCCCGTAAAAAGCCTCCACAATAATCCCAAACTTTGAAATCTGATCAAAATTTTTTTTAAATTCAGATAAAGCAGAGAAATTTGAAGTAGTAAGTCATTTCATATGCTTATGATTGTTAGACAATCTGATTTAATGGTTAAAATATTTTTAAAGTGCTGCATTATATAATTAATATATATAAGAATACCAAATTTATATATATAATATTCTTCTAATCCTAATTGGTATTATTGATATTAATTTGCACTGCATAATAATTTTTGTTTTTAGAGAGTAAAATAAATAACACTTGGATGTTAAAATAATTTACCTTGCAGTTTACTTTTTCCAAATTTTTGTTTTCATGTGAAATATTGAGTATAAAAAATATCAAATGAGAAAACATTAGAATGTAAAGTAGAAAATTTTTAAATGCATACAAACTTAAAAATTTTTAACTTTTCCCGAGTGGAATCCAACCTTTTTGGGAAAAAATGCTTATTATATGGTTAAAACTTCATTTTTAACTACTTTATTGTATAAGAATATCATCTAAATAATATTTTAATTGATATCGGTTAATACATAAATTCTAAATAAAGTATTTTAAATTAACATTTTCAATTTTTCCGGAAAGAAATAAACCCTTCGGAAAAAAACTGAAAAAAAAACGGTTTTTTTCCCAAAGTTTCCGGTTTTTTAAACGCTTTTATTCTACTTGCTTTTGGCGGCGTTTTACAGGTGGAATTTTAAAACTCGATTTTCGGGCACTTCCCGATATGTCAGGGCCCCGAAACTTTACACATCGGTGTAACCCTCATGACACTCCAATATCCAACCATTATCTAGTCAAACAACCAAAGGATTAAGTTAATTAACGAGTATTTTTAATTAACAGAAAAACCAGAATTTGAGACCTTTCCCAAGTAGAGATGGAAAATTTCCGGAAATTTTGAGAAGGCGGAAAAAAACCGGTTTTTTTCCGGAAAAATTGGAAAAGTGGGAAAAATTGACCTTTTTTGCATAGAAAAGAGCAGTTTTTTTACATATTTTTTGGAAACTACTTAAATAATCATTCATTGTATAGTAAATAAATCATTAGTAAAATAAAATATTATAAATTAATCATTAAAAATTATTTTATAATACTTCCAAAATAAAATTTCAATTTTTCAAGTAAAAATAAACCCACTTCATAAAAACGTGTGTTCTATTAGGTATATGGTTCAAATATTATTTTTAAAGTACTGGATTTAATAATTGTTTATAAAACTAGGGAGCTACCGCCCCCTGCTCGCTATCGCTCGCCAACCCCCGTTAACTGCTGACGCAGGGCCTTTCGGATCGCTTCGCAATCCCCACAAACAAAACCCTGCTCACTAAAATTGTTTATTTATAAAACATTCGTTATAACAATTAGTAGAAAAAACGTCAACCAACTTTCCAGAAGCACACTCTCTTAAAAGTTAGAATATTTATTGGTTAAATTATCAATAATTTAATCAACATGTTTTCCTTGAAAATATCCATCAAGTCTGCTCGTGCTATTGTTATTCAATATTTACAAAAACGTTCAGCAATGAATCTGTTAAATTTAATATAGTATACCTAGTAACTCTTCAAAATATCTAGTGTTTTATCATTCAAGTTTTAGTTTTAAAATAGACTTTTTAAACAATACGATTTAAGCTATTAAAAATTATAAGAGACAAAATCTACATTGCACTCAATGTTTACAAACAATTAATTTTGGTGTGTGAAATTCTATACTTGAATAGTAGATCTGCGAGTTTCTGGAAAACTCTTTTCAGTCTTTTAAAAATATTTTATTTAGAAAGTACATATTTTGAAGCACATTTTTAAAGCGTGAAAGGAATTATTTTCATCATTAATGAATAGCGTCGGTTGGTCATTGTGATTGGAGGTATAATAAATTGTACGACAGTTTCTTGTTGTTAACTGCAACCTTATCCGTAATCCAGAAAAATGGAAATATCTTAGAATTGAGAATTTTTTTAGAAATTCTAAAGGCACTTTGCACATCCTCAAAAGAATCCGAACAGTTTGATACCAAAAACATGTTATACGGATCAGTAATTAAAAAGCCTTTCTCTGGAAACCATTTACAAAAACTTTTTTTTAGAATAGAGAGATTATCAAATTTATCATAATTGTGCAACTGTTCAGTGTTCATTAATATAATTTTGAATGCACATTTTTGTTTATGTAGAAAAATAGCAAGTAATACTTAGATGTACATACATTAAAATTAGTTTATCACTTGCAGCTTACATTTTTTAAGTTAAATTTTTTCATGTGTGACATTAAATATCTAAAGAAAAAGCATTGCAAAGTAACTGTAATATGTTTCTGTAAAAAAATTTTTATTACAAACTTAAAATTTTTCAATTTTTCCCGAGTGGAATCCAACTTTTTGGGGGAAAAAATGCTTAATATATGGTTGAAACTTCATTTTTAAGTATTGTATAAGAATATCATCTAAAACATTTTTAATTGATATCGGTAAAATAATTCTGTAAAAAGTATTTGAAATTAACATTTCAATTTTTCCGGAAAGAAATAAACCCTTCGGAAAAAAACCGGTTTTTTTCCCAAAGTTTCCGGTTTTTTTCCGGCCATTCCCATCTCTATTCCCAAGGGGCTATTCTCTCTAAACCGTGCACAATTGTTTATAAGGCATAACTTCATCATATTCAAAAGCCAAAACGAGAATTGCCCAGTAATTACGATAATTACAGACGATTAACCACTTTTTCATTTTACAAAGTCTTGTACATAAAATTTCAGGCACTTCCAAACGATATAAAGTTCTGAAACTTTGCACCATGGTGTTAACCCGATGAAGATGCAATATTCAATAATCAACTAGTCAAAACCTCCGTAATTAAGGTAATTAACGAGTGTTTTTAGTTATCCTTTTAATTCAAATTTGAGACAGTTCCGTGAAGCCAATGGCTCCCAAAACCTGTAAGATAATATATTAGGTATATCACCACCATATTCAATCTTCAAAACGTGATTTCCTACCTTTCAATTAAGATAATTAGCGATTTAAGATAATGACTGCGAGAAATAAATCGATCGCCAGAGAAGCGAGAAATCGCCGAAAATTGGTGCCCCATCCCAAGGCATCGAGAGAGTAGAAAAATTACTACTTTTATAATTTATGGACTACTGAAAAGAGTGGATAATACTGTTTGCTCCTTGATACACTAATTCTGAGTTTTATTTTTGTCTGGGCTTACGATTGGTTATTTTTATTTTATTGAATGCATTTTCTTTTTCTTGTGAATCTTTTTGATATGGATGGATTTCATCGGTGAGCGAGTGGATGCGCGATTAATCGCTCCGCTCTGTAAATATAACGGTACCCCTTGCAATATTAAATAGATTTTAATTAACTTTGTTGTTTCTCGTGTGTCACCCCTCCCACAAAATTGGGGGATCGGTTCGGATTGAGTCGCGGGACCATCGCCAGCGCTGAACTGTTGTTAGCGAAGCCATCATATAGTAGAAAACTAAAATTATAAGATTGAACATAAGATTAAATATGGTTGAAATAAATATTTTTTTTTAGTTTTTGTTTAAAAAAAATACCATGACTAAAAAGTAAAAAATAAAATAAGTAAAAAAAAGATTTTTAAAAAACGCTTTTATTGAAGTGCTCTAAAAGGTCAAAAATAATTTATTCGGTTTGACAAATAATTTATTGGGAAATAGAAAATAACTTTTTGGTAAGTAAAAAATAACTGATTTTCTAATCACTAAAAATAAAAGCGTGGGCGCTAGTATAATTCTTCATTCACTATTTATTCCAACTTCTTTATTCTATGTTCCATGGGGTAAAATTTACAAATTTCTCATTTGTGAGGTTTGGGTGGGATGGATTCACTTTAAATTCTCTATTAGGTAGTGGTTAGAGCATCTGACTGCAAAGCCGTACATCTGGGGTTCGAATCCTCGTTCGGCATAGATGTTAGTGTTACTCTGCCGTCCTAAGCTAGAACGTCCTAAGTCCATTTTTTCACTTTTTTAGATAAGGACTAGTGATGGGCAGGTATCGATACCAAATACTTAAGTACTCGATACCTATAGGTATCGAGTGTATTCGATACCCACAAAAGTATCGATACTTTATTGACATATTTCGTTTTAAATTTTTCAATGAAGTAATCTTTATAATACCTACTGTAGATCAAACGCAGCCTGTTTCCGTTTTCATTTTGCAACGCTCAAACCCAAGTCGTTATCATCCGCGAGAGAAATTTGACGCGGCTAGGTTTTTCCCCCGCCAAATCCTTCGCCTCTATCCACCTCCAGGCCCGTAGCTACGGGGCTTTTTGATGGATCGCTTTCAGTTTTTTGAATATTAGTCTGATTATGGATAGGTCCTAAAAAGTTGTCCCTTCAGGTTCATTTCCCGACATTGAAAAAAAGTACTCGATACCTAAAAGTACTCGATACCTATAAGTATTCGATACCAAAGTATTCGATACCAAAAAGTATTCGATACCTAAAATTATCGATTTTGCCCATCACTAATAAGGACGTGGTCTTGTAGATCTCGGTCACGCGCCTCTTTTAAGCTAGTCTAGAACAGTGGTGCCCAACCAACGGCCCGCGGGCCAAATGTGGCCTGCGAGGCTGATTCATGTGGCCCGCAGACTCGTTAAATGTTAAAAACAAAAACCACTTTCAGAAATCTTCCGAGAAAACCACGAAATCGAGCGAGACATTTTGGCACTTCCATCTAAAAAAAGATGATAAAAAAGGAATTCTTCAACATCCAGTAAAAATTTTTTTCTTTATACTTCTTTGTTTTCGTTTTTTCTAGATACGGGGAATTCTCCATTGGATAAATATTTTTCCAATACACAGTATCAGTTAGCCATTTGAATTCAGTTTAAGAATCAGACTTCGAAAAGATGTCCGATCGTAAAAAGTTCAAGATTCAATCCGAATGCCAAAACTTTCAAGAAAAGTGGACAAATTCATATTTCTTCATTAAGCGAGAAAATAAACCATTGTGTCTTATATGCAAGGAGACTGTAGACAAACTGTGTTTTTTGGAACAAACATTATCTGTTCTCTGAAAATAACAAAAACTAGTGTTCGATCTCGACTTACAGATCACTTACAGACTTACCTTAATTCAGTTTTAAGGATAAGTGTTACAAATTTGGAGCCGAATTTAAAAGAACCAGTATCCTCCAAACAGATGCAATTTTATTGAAAACTGGTAATTTTTCTTTATGTTTAGAAAATTTCTTAACAGTGTTTTTTATGTGGCCCACGAGATAAATTTTCATAAGCAAATTGGCCCTCGTGGAAAAAAAGGTTGGGCACCACTGGTCTAGAAAGTCCTATGTGCATGAGGAAGCCATAAAAATTTACTTTGTAATACAGTAGAGCCCCGATTATCCGCGGAATTGGGTGGCAAGGGTACCGCGGATAACGAAAATCGCGGATAACCCGAAAAAAGACTAAAAATGAGGTGAAAACATGAAAAAAAATATTTCAGCGTAAAAACTATGTTTTATTGTACAAAAAACCATGACATTAAAACTTTTAAAATATGCTCAGTACAGCAGAAACCTTTACTCTACTACATCTAAATCACAAAAATAAAGAACAGTAAACAAAAACAATATTCTGTACTGATAACAAAAAGTGTTTAGTTATGCCTTTACGAAGCAATATCTTAAATGCCATCAAAAATTGTGTAATTCTTCCAAAATTTAAGGTTCGTAATTAAAAATTTGTTTTCGTGGCACTCGCGGATAATCCGCACCGCGGATCATCCGCTCGCGGATAATCGGGGCTCTACTGTATGTCCATTTCATTAAATTTGCTGGCTGCATTGTTATAAAAACTCGATTATCTCAAAGCTTGAAAAATGGACTTAGGACGTTCTAGCTTAGGACGGCAGTACTGTACTTGAATTTACCTATACGGGTCCATACCGTCAGGTGAATTTGTACAAATTTTTAAAAATAAATAAAAAGTTTTAATTTAAAAAAATATATATATAAATTACTAGCGCCCACGCTTTTATTTTTAGTGATTAGAAAATCAGTTATTTTTTACTTACCAAAAAGTTATTTTCTATTTCCCAATAAATTATTTGTCAAACCGAATAAATTATTTTTGACCTTTTAGAGCACTTCAATAAAAGCGTTTTTTAAAAAATCTTTTTTTTACTTATTTTATTTCCTGCCATTCCCATCTCTAATACAGGGTGATTCAGAAATAATCATCAATAATTTAGGGGGAGGTTGAGGGGCCCTAGACAAGCATATTTCAAATAGGGATGGTGGGGTGCAGCCTTACCGTTAAAGAGCTAGGACCTAATGTAGTGCGAGCGCGTTTCAAAAAGCCGTTTTCAGAAGGCCCGTGTGACGAAACAAACATAATAAAATGAAAAACATTATTGCATGAGTTACAGGAGTATCCCTATTCCCTACTACTTAAATCCTCAATGTGATAGAAATTGGACCACTTGCTAAACCGTGGGGTGAGTTTTAAAACATGCAATATTAATATCTTAGTCAAAGGATGGAGTTCCCTTAACGGTGGTAAGAAAAATGATGATCGGGGAAGGAATTTTCAATGATCAAACAGTTTCAATGATCAATGTTGCGATCATTGAAAATTCCTTCCCCGATCATCATTTTTCTAAATACCATTAAGGGAACTCCATCCTTTGACTAAAAGATTAATATTGCACTTTTGAAACTCACTCCACGGTTTAGTAAGTGGTTCAAATTCTATCGAATTCACGGTGTAAGTAGTAGGGATACTTCCATACCTCATGCAATATATTTTTTCATTTCATTATGTTTTCTTTCGTTGCACGGGCCTTTTAAAAACGGCCTTTTGAAACGCGCTCGCACTACCATTAGGTCCTAGCTCTTTACCGGTAAGGCTGCGCCCCACCATCCCTATTCGAAATATGCTTTTCTAGAGCCCCTCTAACTCCCCCCCAATTATTGATTATTTCTGAATCACCCTGTATATTTAAAAAGTAATCATAAATTTTAATTTTAGTCTGGGGTGGGATGGGACAGTTTTTAGGCTTACTTTAATTTGTTTATAAATCTTAAGTTTTATTTGCTATCACATTGGTTATATTTTTTAAACATGTTAAAATGTTTCAAGATGTTATTCTGAAAGTTTCAAATTTATACAAGGAAAACTGAATTTTTTAATAATATTCTTGTAAAAAGTGTCCCATCCCTCCAAGCTCCCCTTTAGATAAATGTTCAACATTTAATTTTTTATTACCCTTCCTTTGGAGTAATATTTCTTTTGTTTAACAAATTTGTACAGATGTTTTGGTACTTTTCCATTAGCCGGTATAAGAGAAAAACACTAAATAATGTAGTGTTCCGCAAAATTTTTCCGTTAGTCATTTGCTTTGCTTGGTTCATTCACGTTTTGTTTGCAATCGGCCACATTTGCGCCCGGCTAAAGGAAAAGTACCTATGTTTTTCTTGAAGTTGATTATAGTTATAACTTTAGAGTTATACAACTTAAAAACATGAAATTATACTCATTTTGTTCATAATTTTACTCTCTTTAATTTGATGTCTTATCATGACCAAATTTTTATGGTTTTCAACTATATAAATGCTATGTATTTAATCAGTTGATAGGTAATTTTGCAATATGTAAAATTTTTAATGTCTAAAACAGCTTATTGATATTTAATAAGACTGATAGAAGGAAATCAAACCTAAATTATTGAACTTTTATACTGTGCCAGATTATCAGATTTACTAATCCTTTCAATATGGCTGGACATATATTATGTCCCATCAATAAATTTAAACATTAGCTTGTAAAATCAATGTTGTTGAAACGTTGTTATGGAATCGTTTAAGCGTCTCGTAGACAAACAGCAAAGTTATTTCATCGTAATAATCACTTGGAGGAGAGAACTGTTCCTGGAAATGAGGTGCACTAAACTGATATTTGTACCGTATTGAAAGGGTTAAAATATACCTTTTCTATATTATGGAGATTTGAACACTCTTAAATGGATTGATAAAACAAATAAAAAAAATGAATTTTATCAAATAAGTGAATAACTTGTAATTGTTTAGTCAAGTACACACAAAATGTTAAATCAACATCAATTGGCGAATTTATCACTTGCGCCGGTATAATGGAAAAGTCTAAAAATATATTCAGAAAGAGACTTACTTACCCATGTTAAAAAGGATAAAAAACACACTGAATGTCTTGCAGCACTGTTTGATCGTCCCATGTCTAATACTAAACTAAGCACAACGGTAAGGACTAAGGTTTCGAAATCCAGAAAACACGCGAACTTGATATAAAAAGTCTAAAACTACATGTTTTAAAATGTTTTTCATTCGCTCTACAGTTTTATTAGAAAGCTATCTTTTCACTTAGAACGATCACCGAAATAAGCAGAAATAAATCATACGAAACCTTGAGGGGTTAAAATTTGTCATTTTCTACATGTAATAGAAAATCTCAAATGTCTTTTCTCAGAAAGTCCCTGTTGATATCCAAATAAAACACTCACACCGCAAGCTAAAGCTAGTTCGCTCAAAGCTTGAAGCTAGCTAGCAGACAGCGTTCATTTGGAAACTAAAATTCAACGAACCGAAGCGGTTCATAACAGTTAATTTAGCAGTTAACTTTAGACAAATCACCCTTCACTATGTATGAACCAATTAAAAACAGTGGGCGCAAGTTCAGAGGTGCGGATGCGCCAAGTTTTTAGCAGTAAACATGACTAATATGGTAACCCTAACTAATGTTAAAAGAGTCATTTGGCTTTTAAATATGGCGCCAAATAGCCAAAATTCGCCAATCATCCGCACCTCTGAACTTGCGCCAAAAAGGGGTTAATTTGGTCAAGGCAGGGTGAAATCGGGTGAAATAATAATAACTCTTGTGTTTTTTCTGGGTAGAATGAAATTTTCAAAACAAATATTACTTTAAATCATGCACCTTTGAAAAGTTTCAAAGTTCAAATACTGAAGTTTCTTGTGCAAAGATTCTTGTAAGCAGTGAAAGTCACAGTTAGGTGGTTTATGGCCCCCTTCAAGAAACCTATTCAAAAGATCAAAAGTAGCTTTAGTTCACTTTTTTTAATGCTCATACCAATCCATTTCGACCCATCCATTGTCTGTGGTTTAAGTTTAAGAAAAGATCCAAACTTTGGTTAACTTGATAGTATGTGTAAAATGGATTTATGTACAAAGTATGAATAGTAAAATTACCAAGCCTTCAGTTTATAACCCTTTAATTCCCTTAGCCTTGAAGTCCCTAACCCCTGAATTAAAAATTAGAGGAATATATTATTGAGTATTAATTATAGGCACTGTCTATTTGGACGGCCTTTTTTCAACTAAACTCTACTCTAATTTCCACGGCCCGGCGTTCTATTGGTTCTATCACTAAGGGCCAATCTCACCAACTTTCTCGTAATCAACGGTTAACTAACCGGCCGTTTAATATAACAGGAGCTTTAAAATCGCAGTCGTCTCACCAACGAAACCTCCCGTTAACTTTTCGCCGGTTAACTAACCAGACGTTATAAACTATGGCACTGTATATTTGCACGGCCATTTTTTAACTAAACTCTACTCTAACTTCCACGGCTAGGCGTACCATTGGTTCCATCACTAAGCGCCGAGACTGCTACGTCATCACGAGACCTACAGCGCATGCGCCACTGGCCGTTTTGGCCGTCCAAATATACACTTCGATAAAATTTTGATACTTGGCATTTTGTGATTGGTTAAAACATAATTAAAAAGACACTCGTGTCCTTAAAAGTGTACTTTTATTTGCCAATATAAACACTAATATGCATTACAGCACATATAACTTGGAACTACTTTTTCCAACGCGTATGAACAAAAGGTGCATCACGTCAAGCTTTTGGAGTTGAATAGCCGCCATCTTGGATGGAATATTGGTGAATTATGAATACGAGTCATTATACGATAATGATGGTAGTCATGATGTATATTCTGTCTCAAATTGTTTATATTTACTTTTCCAAGAGTCTAATAAAAGTTCATGCAGTAGAAAAACAAGAATTCCAACTAAAGTATATACAAAATAATCTATTTGTACTTCACTGTTACGATTATAGATGGCAGCACAAATAAAATTACCCCTTAACCGGCCGTTAAAGTACTGATTAATTTAACGGGAACGAACGGTTAAGGCTGATTTGCGTTGGTGAGACGAAATTTCTGGAGACCTACCGTTAAATACGACTTAACCGTTGATTATCTTTAACGGAAGGTTGGTGAGATCGGCCCTAAGCGCCAAGACTGCTACGTAACCACGAGACCTACAGCGCGTGCGCCACAGGCCGTCCAAATAGACACTTCGTTAATGATAACAAATTGAAAAAAAATTAAAAGCCAATGAATTTTTATTTAAAGAAGTAATGGATGTGAAAATTAAGGTTTAACATGACTTTAATTTATAAACGGATCTTAATTAAAAATAAAGGATCTTTATTATAAATTCTAAATAAATATCATGATCTAATATAAATTCTATAAACAACTGATAGAAATTTTAAAAATCCCTGAGGTTGTGAAGTCTATTACTCTCTGAATTCACTTAATTTTGAATATTACCGGAGGAATTATTTCTGTTACGAAGTTAATCATATTTTAAAAACAATATTTTATACTCTTTCAATGCTCTATTCGAAGTGTATATTTGGACGGCCAGTGGCGCATGCGCTGTAGGTCTCGTGATTACGTAGCAGTCTCGGCGCTTAGTGATGGAACCAATGGAAAGCCGAGCCGTGGAAATTAGAGTAGAGTTTAGTTGAAAAAAGGCCATGCGCAAATGGCATATTCACACATCCCAACGGTTGGGTCCTGACGAGCTTATTGCGCATGCTCGGGGAGAAAAAATGGATCTTCTTTAGATAATTTCTAACATTAATGAATCCCCGCTGGTGCAGTGGTAGAGCGCGTGCTCACCATGCGGTAGGTCGCGGGTTCTGTCCCCGATTTATTGTTTTACTAAAATTTCTAAAAAAACCAGCTAAAATAAGTTCACACGCCTGCGCACTATGCTCGTCAAGACCAAACCGTTGGGATGTGTGCAAATGCGTCCAAATATACAGTGCCAATGCTATTATGGCTCTACAACATTAAAACCAGGATTTTTATAACTGCTTATTTATGAATCATTAATCGCAAAAAGTTATTTCTTTCTCAAAATATACATATAAATTTAATTTTACAGTCAGTAGAAAAAATATATAAGCACCGGTACACCATTGGATTTTTCCATAACTGAAACGTGTAGTTTATCGATTTCAACGATCAAACTCGAATTATACTTCTGAAAAAAAAATTTGGGGAATCGGATACATAAAATAGGTTAGTTAAATAAACTGGAAAACGAGATCGAACCATCGAAAAAAGATTAAACAGCTCTTAAGGAATCCTTTTTTGTGAAATAAAAAAGTAAGGAAATTCTCCTAGACACTAACGCCCTCACCCCGCGGAACCTAAACTAAAAAACTTTGGTTGCAGTAGTCAAGCTTCGGGTTGGAGACGTTTTTTGCATTTAAGGATCACGTTACAGTATAAAAGTACAACATGCATTTTTTCTTTTAAAAGTACAAAATGCCTTTTTTCTTTTAAAAGAAGCTTTCCAGGTTCCGATTTTTCTGGCAATTAAACTACCAAACATTCCCTGCAAAGTGCTCGAAATTCTTCTTTCGTCAACTGTACACCAATAATTTCCGGTTTCAAATGACCTGGTTCTTCTCTCCAAAAATAACGAAGGTCGTACACGTTATAACCTTCTTTGGTGCACACGTGGAAGAACATTCGTCTTCCGATATGTCTCGAATACGTACACGTAGTATTGGTCAATCGTATTTTCTCCTCCTTCTCTGGGTAACTACCGCTTTTAAAATAACGAACACACAGGAAAAGTATCACGGTACATAATACAATATAGCCTACGGTATGTTTATACTCGCACACTTTCTTTTTAACTCTTTCCATTTTTCCCTCACCAAAGACTCTGTAGGTATACCGAGTCATAATGTCTTAGTAACAACGAGTAACAACTCTTCAGTCATCAGCTTTTTGAAACTGTGCAGTTATAGTGATTATCTATGGGAATATGGGTTACAACAATTAATATAAGTGATGTATAGTGGTTATTATATTATGTTATATTAAAAGGTCAAAAAGGTTGTGCCGCTACAATCCAGGTGTAGTTCTTAAGAATTTTGAATGAAGGAATTTCGATATATATAAAAATCAAATGTAGCAAATATAATTTAACACTCGATACACTATTTCTTAAATGATTTTAAATTACCTATTAAAATGATTGAATTAATGAATAATGTATAACAACTTATTCACTCTTTAGATGTGCACCATTCCAATAATAAATAGGTGCAAAACGACACTTACTTTAGAATGCGTCGTGACGTCACTTGATTTAATGATGATTTGAAGAGGAACTGCTGTAGGTTTTTTGAAGAAAAGGGTGTTGAGGATGACACAATCAATAAGTCACTTATTGAACGAAGATTTCTTTTATTGTCTGATAAGGCACAGGTATGCAGTATACACGAACACAATCGATGATAATCCTGGATGTGGTTGCACTGAGTATTCGAAGCGTTTAAAAAGAACTGACCCGTCAAGTTGGGTAGATGAAAAAACTGGTCAGAATTATTCTAAGTGCACTGATAAGAAGAATAGATTTTCCACGACTATAGTAAGAGGTGCAAATTCCTCCATAAAAAAGAAGACGGCCTCTATAAAACTACTGGAATTAAAAATTCCTCCAAAAAGAAGACGGCCTCTACAAAACTACCGGAATTTGAAGATTTTGAACTGCGGCGAAAACTGCGTTTAGGTAGTGAGGCAATTCTTTGTTGAGGCCGTGATGAAGTGCAGTCTCACGCTGTAGATTATCATGATGTTACGTGGCGTGAACCTGGTGACACTCGTGAGACCGTAATCCATGCTCGAAAAATTACATGTAGCACCTTTTTGTTCCGAGGGTTATTGTGTTAGGGGATGTGCCAGAATTCCCGTTTATCCTCGCCAAATGTTTCACTTTTCATGCCCCCAAGATCACATTCAAATCTGATTCGTGGGGATTCAAAAAGCGCGCCACCGTTTTGGCCGGGTTACGCAAGGAGTGGGAGAGTAATTTATGGGTATCGTTGTATGATGGTGTTAACACACATAAGACGGGCGTCGGATTACCGGGGGATCCCTTGGTGGTGTGTATATCCTTAAAATTTGACCTCTGACCTGATGTGCGGCAGAGTGTCGTTCAATATTGCCGTTGGAGTAGGGTGTTGACGATTATTGTCTGATAGAAGAAGGGATGGTATGTATACGCATGATTTTTCTTAATAAACTTGTCATACTTGGCCTTCCGTTGGCCAGTGTTTGAGGGGTGTTGGTGATTAGAACTAAACAGTTGTCAGCAAGGTCTGGGATTTTTGGATTAGGACCGTCTGGTTTTGCGGAATACTTGGAAAAGTATTCCACGAACTCATGAGAACCGATATCTGACAAGCTGTGGGTGGTATTATGGGTCGGGGAATTTTAGACTTAGAGGTTCACAGGGGTAGCTTATTAATTAAAAATTTATGTAATGCAGTTCTGCATTACAGCAGTTTCACACACATATATACCCTTTTCACTAGATGAAAAAAAAATTTCTAAAGTAAAAAAGGAGAAAGAAACCAAACTTTTTAAAGTGTCGCAGTCGAAATCAAGAAAGACCTCACTTGTTTCGTTTCAAACAAACATAGCATTGTTGTTGACAGTAGAGAGCGCATCCGTATTTATTACCTCATCGTCTCAAAAAAACTTTTTTCGTAAAAAAATTTCTTTTTTCCGACCTCCGAAAAAAACTTTCTTCATAAGAAAAAACTAAAAAGTAAAGCGTAACTAAACGTAAAAACTAAAAGGTAAAGCGTCTATAAAACTCAGGTCTTCCGGCAAATTCATTCCCCGAGTCGTGAGCTTCTCTGCCGAAGACTCTCATCAAGGAGAAACAGTTTTACAGGTAACTAATGCCATGCGAGAAAAAAAACCACCGGACTCACTCTATATAGAACAGAAATTATTTTTGAAAATAATGGGGATCTTTTTGTTTTTATTTGAAAAAAAAATTTATAAAACAAAGTAACGCGTAAATAATTAGCATTTACACATTCCGAGAAAAATTTTACTTTGAAAAGGAAAAGATTTTATCTCGAGAAACTTATTCATAAAGATACAGTTACATAAGTCAATATTAGCTAAGGAGCTGAAAGAAAGTGACCTAAATTCGCATTACTCTATTTCTTCGGAACAAATCATCAAAAAATATAAAAAATACTTTATGGGCATGGAGGTCAAGATGTTTTCTATCGAAATATTTATTGTATCAAACAAACAACGACATATAACGAGAAAAATTTACTTTATTATTTCTTTTTTTAAACATTACAAACAAAATACATAACAACGTAACAATACCAGAGTAACAATGATTATCAACGTCATGTTTAGAGATTTAAACGTCACGACGTCATCCAAAAAGGTGATCAATAGTCCGTTAGTGAGCAATCGGTTTGACGGGAAATTTCACCATTTGCTGCAATCCTCCCACAATCACGTTCCATTTATGACAACGCTTTCGATTATTCTTACAAAAGGCACAAATGCCTGCATGCCTGTCATCCAGGAACTCGTCGCTGACCGACGAAGGGAACTCGTGTTTGACGGCCCTCCAAGCACTCATGGAATCGTGTCCCACGAGAAAAAGACGATTAACAGTTTCCAAGTTTTTCAAGTCCTCCGTCAGTTGTTCCCTCCACGAAGGTCCGCAGCAATCTTCCGATATGGTTGTTATTCCGTTGGTCACTGTGTACGAGTCGCCGACCACGCACAGGAAAATGGCATCAAATTGATTCGTAAATATTCTACGGGTGCGCCAATTATTTTTCGGAGGTTCTCCGAGAAGAGGCAGAAAGGTACTCCGATTGGAGGAGTGCCGGGTGTCGTCGAAATTTTTCCTGTTCGGCACCAGGACTTTCGGGTGATGTTTCGAAGGAGGGAATCTCCTCGGAACGTCCTCCTCCTCATCGGGAGGGAAATAATAATCGAAATCGAATGGTTGGCGCGACGATGCACCGTTCTCGCTCTTATTTTGTGGCTTGGAAAGTTTCTTTTTTTCACCGAGATCAATCCTCATCGCGTTTCGACCGATCTCGCAATCTTCTTCCGAACCCTTCTTTGGTACAATGCCTTTTTTTTCTCCTTCCCCCCAGAACGAAGGTTTCTGCTGTTGTTGTTGTTGTCGTGGAAGGACCGTGAAGAGTTTTAACGGGGGTGGTTTTCTCATCGTCGTCTCGTCCGAAAAGAAACATTTAAACTTCTTGGGAGGAGTTTCCGGTATGGCGGGCAAAGGTTTCAGGAGTCGAGGCCGGAGATCGTAGCACTCGTACTTCTTTACTCCTTTCTTTTCTTTTCCACCGCCTAGAAGACACGTATCAAACTTCTCCTCCTCCTTCTTTTGCACCATCGTATTAGCATCCGGCCTATCTTCTTTCGGGTCAATGATTTTTTCTTCCGATCCAAGGGCAGGAATTTCCAGTGCGTAAATTTCTCCAGATTTTTCCAGGCAGTTATTTGAACTTTCGGTGGCCATGACACTTTCAAATATATTTTTTCCTTTTGGTCCACGAATCAAAATTAAATTTTTGCCGCACAGAGGTTCCCCGACTATACTATAAAAAATACTTTATACAGTCAATTCTTTGTTTCACTCTCTTGTAAGAAAGACCGTTCGAAAGAAAACGTTCAGTGAGGAAAGGAAGCGCTGTTAAAGAGCACAACTCGTGTCGATCGCTTAGTAGGTAACACTGTAAGAGTTTTCAGTGTAACACACTTATATAGTCACTGCTTTTTTTTACTAATTGTAAATCATAAGAATATATGACAAATATTCTCGTAAGAATAAAATCTATTATAAAAGAAAATAGCTAAAAAATAATAACAACAATCGTAACTATGTCGGTTGAACCGTCTTGCAGTAGGTTTTTTTACAGTTACCGCGAAGCATTTATTAGCAGCACATTCCAATAACGATGCACGTTCTAGGTGTAAACTCGATGACTTTTTCACCTTCACCGGAAAAACATAGCCCGTGTAATGTTTTTTATTCTTTCAAATGACGAAAAAAAACAATCCAACGGGTGACATTCATCCAGCCTCGAAGGGTGTTTCTCCTCCAGCACCATCACTTTTTTAAATGCTATATTTCGATATTTTTCACACTCTGCGAGATATAATTATAATAGTTTTTCTCTAACACTTAATTCAAACCAAATATCCTGAAAGTAACACTAAAAATAACAATAACTATAATCTTGTAGGTTTCTTTTTTTCTTCTTCAAATAAATAATAATAGGATTAATATTATGTTCTTTTTTATAAAGAAGAAAATAATTCGTTTACGTTACTCTACTCCAAGTGAATGATATGTAAACACCAACTTCTTTTAAAAGTTAACGAGAATTCAAAAGTTATTATACCTTAAGAAAACGATAATTCGACACGTTTAATTTTATATTCTAGTCTAGATTTTTATTTTATCAGACATGCATAACTACTTTTTGAAATAATAGCTTTTGTGGAAATGTATTGATAAATCTTAACTGTTTTTTTCTCTAAAGGAAACACACAAGACGAATACAGGTTCAACTTTACTTTTATTTATATATTTCAAAAACATTTTCAGATACAAATCACCAGTTGCACAACATAATAGACAAAAAGAAAAAATGTTTTAACATAATAATGTGAAACACACATTAACGGTCTTATGCTAAAAAGTTCACTTTATCTCGTCTTTCAATGTTCTATAACGGCCGTTTTAAATTTCACCATTGTCTGGAGTCCCGCCACAATCACTTTCCACCTGTGACAGTCACTCTTTTCGCAATAAGTGCATTTCCCCGCATGCGTGTCATCGAGGTAAGTCTCCCGAACGGAACCTGGAAACTGTTTCTTTATATCCTTCCAAGCTTTCCTCGAGTCATTTCCCACAAGGAACAGGTTTTTATCTGTCCCCAAGTTTTCCAGATCATTTAATAAATTGTCCCTCCAAGAGTTTCCGACATCGTCTTCCGATATAGTCGTTGTCCCGTTGGTTACGGTATAGGAACAGCCTTCGACGCATACGAAGGTGGCACCCAATTGGTTGGACGAGAGATAACGCATCCGTTCGGGATTGAAATGTTTCCGAGGGCGATCATCCCTCGACTGGTCTAATTTTTCTTCTCCCAGATGGTCTTTAGACTGGAGAACATTCGGTACAGCATTTTCTTCGTTTGGAAAAAGCTGTTTCCGAGCTCCATGCCGTCGGTTGTTGTTGTTGTCTCCACTTTTCGATTGATGGAAATCTTTACCCTCTCCTTTTTTCTCCTCCATTCGTTTTTTCGCACCTAACACGGCGGCGGGACGACCAGTAGGTTTATCTCTTTTTTTCTCTTCCCGTCGTCGGAATGGCGGAGAACGATCTCCTGCAGTTCGCTTGGAAACTTTGGTGGATAATTTCGGAGTTTCCGGTAGCGTCTCTACTACTCTTCCGTTTTCCATTCTTTTATTCGCACGAGATGGAACTACGGTGTCGGTTGCGGAAGGGAATCCGGTCTCAATGTTCTCGGTAACGGATTCTTCCGGTTGCATTGGAAAAGTATCGTCACTCTCTTCCGAAGTAGTAGTAAGGCCACTTTCCTCTTCTTCTTCAGACACGTTCTCCATCGGAGTATCCGGGATTTCTCCGTAACGTTCATGCATTCTTTTGCGATGTTGCCACATATCTGGATTCCCGGCAGCCATTCCTTACTAACAGTTATTCACAGCCCAATCGATCGACTTTTATACCGCTTCCTCTTCTCCTCCTAATCAATCTGAAAAATATATAAACGAGTCAGTTTATATACTCGGTGACTGGACATAAAAAAACAAGTTATAAAGTCAAGTTATAATAAAGTTATTTTTCACACACTACAGAAAAAAAACCTGCCAAAAGCCGCGACGTCGTTCAGGATACAATTCCTTGAAAGGAATCACGTGCTTACGGAGAAAACATTTTTTAGAAATTTTTTTTCACCAATTATTGGTTATGCCGATTGTTATAATATATTATTATGTTATTATTAATAATTTTACAAAAATAAATTCCAATAACGAGTCGTAATTTTTCCAACTCCATTATTTACCTCGACTTTATTGTTGTTTCGGTAAATAAATTATCTCTCCCTTCTTGTTTTTCATTATAATTACGTTGGGGAAAAAAGTTTCTCCTTCCGATTCAAGTCTCAGAAACGACGAACATCTAACTTTTTTCTGCGTCGAGTAAGTTTCGGAACAGGATGCATTGTTGTTATTATTATTATTGGTGGTAGAAACGGAAGGTGGGGGAAACGACGACTGGCCGAGATTCGGGGAAGAGTCGGATTCCGGATGCACAATCGAATACAGGATTTCCATTGTAATTTCCGGGGACAGGTCTTCCCACGGTATCGTATCCTTCAAACCGTCTAATGCAGTGTAGTTGTAGGATAGTGTTCCTTCGGGACCTTTTTTTATTCCCGACGACGCATCGCCGTCATTATCAGGTACCGAATCTCCTTCTCCGTAGCAAAGATTGGCCGGAATCGTCTCTTGGGCAGGAATCTCGGGAGGTACTACAGGAGTGTCGAATGTCGCTACTCCTGCAGGACGATAATCGGATACGGTCACGTCTTCTTCCATGCGTTCCGGTGGCAGTGTGACTTCTCCTCCTCCCTCATTTTCCGTTATTGAATTAGCTCGAATTTCGTCATTACGGACGGAAGTGGGTGTTTCCGCTTTTTTTGTTCTGTATTCCGTCACTACCGTACTGTCGAAGACGGGGGTCTCCACGTTACCGGATACAGGTAACGAGGCAAGATGTGGCGGCTGCGGTAAAGTCGGATGCCTAAAACGATGCACAATTATACAATACTCTCTGCACACGAACCTAACAAAGTGTTTGAGGGCATTTTTCAAATCGAGGAGATGGCAGTTTTCGAAATCGGGATCTAATCGCGCCACAAACACAGGTGCTTGTTCGAAAGTGAACGCAAATGAAAGCGAGATATTGTTTCTCACTTTTCCGTGCTCTAGAATCGCCCAAACAAAGCTGGCTAGATTCGGTCCTCCTCTGGGACTGCAATACAGGACGTATATCATTTCCCAAGTGCTGTACACTTTTATGCGAGGTTTAACGTGAAGGATGTCCGGTTGAATGGCTCCCAAGCAACGAGACTTGACGATTCCATCTCCAAAATAGTTACTGCCTAGAAGATCCCGATGCACGTTCGAACATCTCCAGTAAAGATTGCCGTCCAGGACGCTGACGACTCCCATGAGATGGATTCGCGGTGAAATTTGGAGTTTTAGCCACATGGTCTCGTCTTTTTCAACGTCGGCGCACCAACCACCTCTCTCTAAAATCGCGAAGGGAATACCTCTTCCCTCGTCTTTTCGAGGGCTTTTATAGATTTCCAGTTACGTTCCCGTAATCATAACTGCCAACCTGATGGGGTAAAAAAATAGGAGTACTTTCATGAAATACACATGGAAGCACACCCACCTTTTTCAGTTTATAGTAGGAATATGAAGAACAAGAAATTTAGATAAAAACCTAAAAGAAAGTCTGAAGGAACGAAATCAACATCCCCTTAAACTAGATGAAAAACAAAATCATCCATAAGTTAAAAATATTAATCATGGTTCTGACCCTATCTATTACCGTAACAGCAATTAATGCTTTTGTGTAAAAATAAACTTTAAAAAAGAAAATGTCATACTGAATTCATATATTTCACTCATCTTACTTTTAAATGCTTCTTACAATAAAAACAACTATTTAAAACAACTGTTATCGGAGAAGAAACCGAAAATAGGAGTAACTCCGATAAAATCTGCGAATCACAAAAAAAAACCCACTATACACCAAACCTCTAGCGTGGATCGTCAAACTGGAAAGACGTGTTCCAACGGTAAAAAAAAGAGTGGTGCAAGTAGTAGATGTACTATGACAGTGACGTCTATCCGAGAAATAATTTTTTTTTATCCTCAATTTACACTACACATTTATTTGTCGTTATTAATTAAATTTATATCACAAATAAAACTGTGTCGTTTTTTATTTATTCTTTTTACACGGAAAAAGTTTTGGCTTTATAAGAAGGGTATTATATAAATAGTTACCGAGACGTTCTCTATACTTCCAGACGAGGAGCACCAAGCGAGCGAAGAGCTACAACGAGTGAAGAAGACGAGTGAAGAGCTGCACAGGACGACTCTCCTCTTATGCACGACAGACCGAAGCAAGACCCAATGGGAGAAGAGGATGGCGCTACGACAGCGCCCTCTACCTATCCAAAAATAATTCTTTAGATATATTTTTAATTTCTTATGTGAAGAAAACAGCTTTTAATTCCTTTTTCCGGAAAGGAAATATTTTTACTTTATTTTCAGTGTAAAAAATTTAAATTTTTTTATGGAGAAATTTTTTCGGTTCGACGCAAAGCGTATATAGGTGATAATGTTCCTTACTGTCAGACGACTCGAGTCTCGTACGGGAGACGAGTGAAGGGAGGCGACGGAGGAACCGTATTTATACACCCCTGTCCGAACTCAAGAACCAATGAGAGAAGAGAGCGAGCGGCACTATACGAAAACATATAATGTATCTAAGAAAATAATAATTTTTTTTATCCTCAGAGAAAAGACTCGGGAATATTTACACAATACATTTATTTGTCGTTATTAATTAAATTTATATCACAAATAAAACTGTGTCGTTTTTTATTTATTCTTTTTACACGGAAAAAGTTTTGGCTTTATAAGAAGGGTATTATATAAATAGTTACCGAGACGTTCTCTATACTTCCAGACGAGGAGCACCAAGCGAGCGAAGAGCTACAACGAGTGAAGAAGACGAGTGAAGAGCTGCACAGGACGACTCTCCTCTTATGCACGACAGACCGAAGCAAGACCCAATGGGAGAAGAGGATGGCGCTACGACAGCGCCCTCTACCTATCCAAAAATAATTCTTTAGATATATTTTTAATTTCTTATGTGAAGAAAACAGCTTTTAATTCCTTTTTCCGGAAAGGAAATATTTAACATTTTACTTTATTTTCAGCGTAAAAAAATAAAATTTTTTTCTATGGAGAAATTTTTTCGGTTCGACGCAAAGCGTATATATAGGTGATAATGTTCCTTACTTTCAGACTACTCGAGTCTCATACGGGAGACGAGTGAAGGGCGGCGACGGAGGAACCGAATTTATACACCCCTGTCCGAACTCAAGAACCAATGAGAGAAGAGAGCGAGCGGCACTATACGAAAACATATAATGTATCTAAGAAAAATAATAATTTTTTTATCCTCGGTAAAAGAATCCAGCCATGGTTACCAAACTTCCTGTTTGAACCGGAAGTGATTGCATTTGTTTACTAGATATAATTTTTAACGTTCAAAGAAATTTTGTAAAGTTGTTTTTTCTGCATTTTTAAAAAGCCAATAACTCTAGAACTGTACAACTCAAAAGCCTGAAATCAGTCCCATTTTGTTCGTAATTTTTTTCTTCGATTTAGTAGGTGCATCATGATAAATTTTTTACAAAAAAAAATATTAAAAGCTTTTTAACTCTTAAAATGAACATTACTACCAAATTTCGAGTAGAAAATAAAATTTAATCACGCATGAAAAAAATTAGGCAAGCCCCTAAACTATCCTTGAAAAATTATACAGCAAGAGCTATTCACTCGTGGATAATTCATAAACTAGTTTGAGTGTGTTCGCATTACTTAAAAACATGTAAAAAATGTCAGTGATTGACGTAAAACTAAATATTTTTTTTCTCCATAGATTTCTGTATCGCGGCCTCTTCCTTTCTCAAGTAGGTCAGCTCTTAACTTCTAAAAATATTTGCGAGACGATTCTCCATTACCCGTAGGATTCCTTAAAAAATACTTTTCCACCATTACGAGAATTGGTTTGAATGAATCGCATTCCTCCTAGAAAAAAAAGAAAGATATACCACACTACTCCTACTTCAAACGAAAACTTACCGATAGCCGACGTTCCATTACGAAAGATACGATGCTAGTTTCCAATCGGGATTCGGTATTTAATTAATATAACTTTTGGTAGTTGGAGATAACCTCTAAAAAAATTCTTTTTTCTTGAGTAAACAAATATTTCTAAGCTAATTTTTTTTCATAGAAAAAGTTATATTCTCCCCCTCCCATCTTCCTTATATAATGCGAAAGGGTTCACTGAATTTCGTCAGTTGGTGGACTGGAGTGAAGTAGAACGAACCTAATAATTCAATCCTTTTACTAGACTGATGTTTATAGGAACTTGTTTCTTGACTTTTCTCAAGTTTTCTTTTTAAACATATTACTATGTATATAATTTTATTTTCATTAATTAGCATATATTTGCTCGTTTTCAAAATGTTGGAACCATACGATGCCAAAAGGGAAATTTTCAAGAACCTGACGCCCCCGAATCCACGTAGCTCCGGAATATTCGAGCCTTCCAGTTCACATTTTATCAACGGTTCATCGATTCCGTATGATTTGGATCGTTTCACGATCAGAAGCTTCGACGTACCGGCTTTCTTGTATTACGATTTCCTCAGAGAAAAGGTCGTTTGTTATACACCTAATACGGTTTTAATTATACGCGCTAATCAAATACGAACTTCGTTTGGTGTGTCGAAATCAATAAAAATAGCTTACGATTTGGGTTACGATAAAAACTTTGCTCGCGTAATAAAGGATTTAATGGATGAAGCGAGTTACGATTATTTGAAAGAGCTCCGAGCAGTTCCGCGTGTTTCTTTCGAAAAGTTATTGCTACTCCTTTTCGAAAAAATTGATTGGAAACGTCCAGTGGTGACTAATTTAATCAAATACAACCTCACGGATCCACTCATCGTCAGTTTGGAAGGATGGGTGACAGTCTAACACTTTATTCGGAAGCAGTCGTTGTTTCCGAAGAAGACGTTGCTAAAGGACTACAATGCACCGTGTGCTTGAAATATTACAGAGTAAATGATCCAGCCAACAAGTTGAATTGCGGGCATGTGTACCACGAGAAATGTTTGGAACCATGGTTAGAAATGCGAGATACATGCCCCGTTTGTCGGGCAGCAGTAGCGAACCCACAGAAGCACTCACAAAGGTGTCCTAGAGTTCGGGCTCCGAGACCCATTCGACAGTTCCCTAGCCAGCAGGACAGGTATTACGAGATTTTCTCAGATATATATTCTGATCCACCCCGAGTCGACACTGAAGAACGAGCTACGGCGACCGAATCACAGCCAAAAAAACCGATTTCCATCCCTTGATCACTGCCTCTTCATAACTCCGCTCGAAAATCCTCACGAAAAATGATACCAGTTTTCTTCAAGGAAGATTCTTTTCACCTTCCGGTACACGCTTCGGTGTTTAAAGATTTTTTAAGAGAAAACTTGCTTCGTTATCGTTCCGACACTTATTTACTCGTCGACGCGACGTTAAAAGGATCGGTACTTCACCGGTGCCGTAACTTTACCATAGGTTACGACATAGGTCTAAGCGAAAACTGCGCCCAAGTCATTCGCAACCTGACGAATCAGCATTGTTACGATTCTTTTAAAGAATCTGACGCTGTGCCGGTGGTTTCACACGACTGTTTATATGTGACATTGATTGAAAAAATAGACTGGAAGCAAAATGTAGATATACAATTATGGCACCGATGGACGGGAACCTCGGTAAAATTTCGGAGGATCAAAGCTTCGTGCCTTCGTTTCACCGAAACGACCGAATACAAACTCGTCACGTGGTTACGCCTGAAATACGCGCTTAGAAAAAAATCGAAAACCCATACGATCGACCAACTTTTAAAAACACATATCGCATCGAGTGATTTAGGTGGAGAGATCGAAATTTTATGGTGAGACAACGAATGCAGAACCACCCCGTAGGACGTCTCCGGATCGTTCTAACTTGCGGTATACACTCGGTCAATAATAAATCCGAACAATGGTATCCAAACAATCATTTTTTGTGTCCGGCACAACTCCAGAAATATTTTAGTCAGAAGAATTCTTAAAATACTTGAGCTCATTTTTAAAATTATACAAGGAGAACGAAAAAACTTTTTTTTCAGTTCTGCTCATTTTTAAAACTATGTAAGACTACCTAGCCTATTATGGAGAAATTGGTGATCAGGCACGCTTGCCACTTTCTGCTTGCTTCCGCGCCGGCACGTTCGGTCGTTGATTATCCGCTCGATTATGATGGAAATATTATTTTGAGAAAATTTTTAACGATTTTTATAAATGTTTACCATCTATAATAAAGTATGTTCCTCCAAAAAATATTATTCTAAATACAGTTTAAAGTGGATGAGAAAATGGTTTCTATTGTGCCATTATGTCTATAAATGTATAAAAACTATGCATTCCTCAGTCTCCTCATGCAACTTTAGCTTTAAAGAAAAACTTGTAATTGAAAAACAACTTGTAGCAATTCTCTTTTTGGTCTGCAACACTAATCGTGAAGGTAATTTTCCTTCTTCTTTACCAGGCTCCGGGTATTATTCCATCCAGAAAAAAGACGATTATGTTTGTGCAAATACTTTTTCGGTACCGATGCTTTCTATATAAAGCCTCGAACAGAACGCTCCAGCTTTCATTGCTGTTGAATACGTCGTTGATTTCCGCAGGGTTGTTTCAAACAGTGTGATGATAAGACGAATTTATTAAATAATAGTAATAAAGGTGAAGACTCCACGAGGAAATTGATGAAAAACCATACCGCGAGTACGCGTTTTACCAACGTCGAAGCCGCGTCCAGAAGAATGGGGGACTGCTGCGGCTGGTCGTCTGGAGCTAAAAGTGTCACGTTCAACGACGATTCGGAATCGTTCTCTCGAAAAAAACTAAATCGATTCCGCGAATTCGTTAAAAAAACCCAGAAGGATTCCGCGAAAAACCTGGTAAAGGAAGCGCTCAAAGAGGCTGAGAGACTCGATATTAAAGACCAGGCAGTGTTGGTGTTGTGCGAGTTGTTGCTCGGAAAGCATGTTCTTCAGAATATTAAAACTCACCGGGTTCTGTTTTTGAGATTCACTTATGGGAATCGGAAATCGCAAAAATACTTGTTGGGTTGGCTGGAACGAAGGATCGATTTTCACAAGGATTCTTTAATGTCTACAGTTCCTGACATTTTGGAGGCGTTTTACATTACCGACGTTTTGGAAAAAGAGGTTTTAATCGATTGGTCGCAGAACGTATCCGACGAGTACGTTTCTGAAGAGGTAGCTCGAGAGATTCGCGAAAGAGCCAAACCTTTCTTCGAATGGTTTACTGAATGGGGCACTGAAGAAGAGACATCCAGAAGTGAAGACGAAAAACAATAACTCATTTATCTAGTTGTCTAATGATCAGAAGTCTGATCTTTACGTAACCATCAGAGATTCACACAAATTAATAGCAGCCCGACTTTTCAGACGTTCCCTCCTCTCTGTAAAAAAGAAAAATGTTTGCCCTTCCCCGTATCCTGTAAAAAAGCACCTAAAACTATTTTGCCTGTAAACTTCCCCGTATCTTGTAAAAAAGATGATTTTTTAAACTTCCACGTAACTTGTAAAAAAACTGATTATAATATTGAAAAAAATATATGTATATATTAAAAGTATTATTATTATTTATATATATATATATATATATATATATATATATATATTAAAATTATCTTAATAAACTTTTATTTTAAAATTCTTATTGAAAGCAAAATATCTCCCAAGATATTTTCATAATCTTGAATACAACAAAATAATTATTGAACTTTACTAAAATACAAAATCAAAAACTTTCATGTTTTAAAAAATATAAAGAGGAAAAAAATTTCATGGCCTTCCATAACAAACACTTTCATGAGAGAAATTCTTTATGAAACATTAGTTCGCATTTGTTATTTTAACAAAAGTATCAAGTTTTGGAAATTTGCGAAAAACTAACGCTTTAGTTCCTACGCATTTTTTTACTTGCAATGAAATTAGCAAATCTGCAACTTAAATATTCAACTATTTCAATGTAATTATGTTCTTCTGCAACTCTAAGCGCTGTGTAACCACAATCATCCTCAGCATCTACAGCAGCTCCATTTTCTACTAAAACTTTGACTGCTTCCAAACTCTCATTCCAAGCTGCAATATGAAGAGGGGTACTTCCAGTTATAGCTTTTGCATTTAAATCTGCTCCTTTGTTGATAATTAGCTTAAGTAATTCGATTCGATTGAATATAGCTGCCACGTGAAGTGGTGTAACGCCACCCTTTGGACGCACATTTACAGAAGCACCACTTTCTACTAACACTTTCAAAATATCTAAAGATGTATTTTGGACAGCCATATACCTTGGAGTGAAGCCCTTAAAATAGTCTTCCACTCTGACATATAATCTTCCAGTTTGGCCTCTGCCTTTACTATTTAAAAACCGCTCAAATGTGTTATTGAGGATACCGACATTTTGAAGCATCAAAGCATCTACTTTAGCACCATTCTCTACTAAAATTTTGACTGCTTCCAAATTTCCATCCTTCGTAGCTACATGAAGTGGAGTACTACAAAAAATATTTTTTGAATTTAAATTGGCACCTTTGCTGATTAGGATCTTAAGTATATCAATTCGAGTGTCAATAACAGAGGAATTGTGAAGTGCTGTATCACCAGTTCGATCACTAGCTTGTACATCAGCACCATATTCTATTAAAACTTTTACTGCATCTAAACACCCATTTCTCACTGCTGCATGAAGAGGGGTCATTCCCATGGTCCTTCCCTTCAGACTTCTAGCATTAACATCTGCACCCTTGCGGATTAGGAACTCAAGTATATCAATTCGATTTTCAATAGAAGCGGAATCGTGAAGTGCTGTGTTACCATTTCTATCTCTAGCCTCTACAGCAGCACCATATTCTAATAAAACTTTTACTGCTTCCAAACACCCATTCCTCACTGCTGCATGAAGAGGTGTCATTCGCCCCAGAGCATTCACGTCTGCACCCTTGCTGATAAGGAACTCGAGCATATCAATTCGATGGTGCATAGCGGCATTGTGAAGTGGTGTGTTACCATCCAAATCAACAGAATCTACAACAGCACCATATTCTACTAAAAGTTTCACTATTTTCAAACTATCTTCTTTATCAAGTGCGGTTCGGGCATAATTGTTTTTGGCATTTGAAAATGCACTCTTTAAATAATCTCCGGCAGTTGCTAAATGCAAGGCAGTACCTTGCTTGTCATACCTATATCTGGCATCAACATCATCGGTCGGAAGGCACGACAGCAACGTCTTGACCATGAAGGAGTCTCGCTTCATCACGGCCAGATGAAGGGCAGTGAATCCCTCTTTGTTCCATCTTGCATTCACCGGATCACTAGGGAACGACCGAAGCACGTATCGAATGTAGTTTTCACTGCGGGAGTCTCTTGGCTTGTCACAATTGTCGCTCACAAACTGATGAATCAGGTAGTTTCCATTAGGATACATCACGTCACAAACTAAGAGTTGGAGCGACTTGGGTTCACAGTATGTAGAAACCATACCTGCAAAGTAAACACAAAATTATTTCACTTAACATCGTTAATTCTAAAAACTCTACAAGACTAATGATCAAAACTCACAAATAGTCATAAATAACACTACCCTGCGATGAAAAAAATACAAGGGGTCTGACAGCTGTGTTCTTGGGGTAGTTTTTGGTGCTGATTTTGAAAATACCAACGAAAAGTTTCAATCACATCAAGTTTTTTAGAAAAATTCAATTTTACTTGGATTTTTATGATTTTTTTATATATTTTATATTTATATTTAGTATTATTATTATTTATTTATTTATATATATATATATATATATATATATATATATATATATATATATATATATATATATATATATATATATATATATATATATATATATATATATATAAATAATAATACTCATATGTACCATGTGTATCCACTAATAACGTTTGCTCTCTCTCACCCTTATTGAAATATTTGTCGGTGATATCGCTTTTAAATTTTTAATAGATAGGTTGTTTTTCGTCCACAATCTCACTGCTACCCGATAAGTTTTCGTATAGTTAACTCCAAACGTCTTTTAAGCTAAATTCTATTCTGTTGTTGCTTATCTTCACGATCTAGCAACAGCTAGATCTGATCTATGATTCCATGTACTCTTGCAAAGTCAATGACTAGGAGTGGAGATGATATTAGGTCCTCCACTCCCAGACCCAGGCAGTCCAAGACATGCTCCGGAGAGGCGGGTTCCAGATGGCATTTGTTGCAGGTTGGATATACCCTACAGCCGGAAACGAAAGTCATTCCCTTGAGATGGCCACTGGTGAGTCTTGATATTGCCGTGATGTCTGGTCGGCAACCCTCGAGCTCAAGAATCCAGAGCAAGAATCAAGAGCTCAAGAATCCAAGAGCTTAGCCAGGGTTCTTTCTGCAATACCAGTGGTGAGCTGGTGGAACAAGCCAGTTGTTTGCTATTGTCTCTCCATTCCGAAGATATTTCGTGGAATGTGAGGGTGTCGCAACCAGTCAGTGTCTCGGAGGAACCCCTTTTAGCTAACATATCGGCTATTTCATTTCCTGAAACATTGACACGAGAGGGTATCCACTGAATGTGTACAGCTCGTTTTAGGGAAATGCATTGTAGCCTTTCGAGTATTTCTAAACCCACTTGGTCACTGACCTGAAGCCAATTCTGTAAGTTCTGAATTGCACTACGGCTATCACTAAGTATCCATATGTCTTCGGATCCAGTGTCACTCAAGATGGTTTCTAATCCAACGTTTATGGCGATGAGTTCGCATCTGAAGACAGAGCATTTATCTGGATTACGATTAGAGATACAAAGATAATCAGAAGTACGGTTATGGTTGTTATAGCTTTCCAACTTGTTAAAGTATTTCACCAGGTGTTGGTTTCACTTCATGTTACATGTGATACAAGCGATTTCCAAATATTTTTTCTCATACAGCATTTTTTTAAAAAGCTGAAACTTTTGTATCACATGTGATACAAAGGGGACTGAGGAGGTTATTCGTAGTAAACTTGAATATTGCTCAGTAATATAGAATCCGAAATCTAATTATCTTGTTGATATGATTGAACAGGTTCAGATGTAGTTTTTTTTAGATTTCTTAATTTTAAGTTTCACAATAAATCTGTTTCATTTAATTATTATGAATTATGTACAACTTTATTTTGTTTGTTTACAATTTAGTTAATTTTAATATTGGCTGTGCTCAAATTTCGTCTTTATTTAATTTTCATACGCCGTGTATTTATAATACCAGAAACCATGTAACCTTTAAATTACCTATTGTTAAAACAGAAAAAGTTAAATGTGCTATCGTGTATAGAATATGCAATAGTTTCAACTCCTGCAATATGGATTCTCAATATGTTAAAGAATTCTTTTGTTAAATGACTTACGAGTTTTATTTCTTCTAATTAATTTTATATTTTTCCACCCCCTTTTTCCACCACTTGGATTTTATCTGTAATTGTGTTGGAATAAATAAATAAATAAATATTACATTCAGGAATTTAGATTTTTTTCCCAGACATTCTGAAGATTCACCGAGTCGATGTACGTTTACGTTCTTCACGCACTGACTGGCCACCTGTTTCGCGGTCGAGATTTTTTCTGTTTACGAGGAAAACTTGGAAATTACCTCGGAGAGATTGTAAGAAATATCTATACCGAGAAACGTCCACGAAACTAGCAATAAAAATATACAAGGGAACGGACACCGACTGTATTGAAACACCAAACAAATAGTCCAGGTAAAACCCAGTCTGTTAAACGCGACTCGCCAGTGACTTTCGAGTTTTAAAAAGAAAATGAATTTAAAAAAAAAACTATTTCAACCGGCATGTACCGATAAGAACTAGTAGTCGGCGGGTTTGAACGTCGGTATCTCAAATCCATACTACCTGCACCACCGTTCTCTGGGATCCCGCACGAGGCTGCTGGTCGTGCTTCCGTCTCGGTTCCTTCTCTTCTGACAGTAAAGAGAGCGCATCGACATTTATATAGAAACCTCGCCCCAAAAACTTTTTCCGTAAAAAAAACTTTTGCGTTTCGCACAGAATAAAAATGTCGTTTTATTCTCGGGAAATTAAAATAAAAAAACTTTGGATGAAATATTTTATTTCTTTTTCCGGGTAGAATACACTGTTAGCGTCACCCTCTTCTCCCATTGGTTCCGACGTTCGGTAAAGCACCTATAAAGTCAGTCCTCCTGCACAGTCTGTGAGCAGTAATTTCCGAATCAACCGTCACTTGCTAGCGCGTGCTTCTCTGCCGAAGGACTCTCGCCGAGGAGAAACAGTTTTACAGGTAACTAGTGCCTTGCGAGAAAAACACCACTTGACTCACTCGGTATTGAACAGCAATGGATAACTGCAACAATTTTCTTTTAATGTGTTCCGAATGTCTTAAAAACTTCTAGAAAACATTTTATTTCTTAGATTTACGCGCCCAATAATTAATTATTTGCAATTAAAAATCACCTAGTTTCGGAATCACTTTGAAAAGGCAGTCATGTGACTTGAATGGCTGTGACGCAACATGTGCTAAGTACTCGTCCGCATGTGGTTTGTTTTAGTTGGATATCCTTAGCGTGTAGTGTGTTTTATTATTTAGAACTAATTCTTCTAGTTATTCTCATCCAGAATTGGCGCGAATTTTTTTCCTCTTTGAATAACTCTTCAAAGAAGCCTAATTAATTTTTTTTGGGTTGTTCTGATCGGAATACTGCTGTCGGCAATTTATTTTAATGAGTTAGGTGAGCCTATGTTCTCAACAATGAGAAAAAGCAAGTATCGAGCTGTGATAAAATTCTTTTTAAAAGAAGCGATGTCACCAAATTAAAATAATTCAAAGTTCAATATTAAGCAGTATAATAATTTAAGTTTTGTTAAATACGACTTAAAACACACAAATTCTATATAAAGTTGTTTAAAAATATATCAAATATGCCGCCAAAGTATTTTTTTCTACATTTCTTGCTAAATGCTATAAGATATAAATAACATTTTTCTGGAACGTTCTTCTAGAATTCATTTGCAAGTTTAGAAAAATCTAAAACAAATATTAAGAATTCCTTTTTTGGGGATAAAATATTTTACCTTTGATCCTTTGATTTCCACAAAAAAAGCCTTTATTAGCAGTGAAGAACTGTAGAATCATAATTTCGGAAATTTGTGGTGAATGATCCGTTTTAACTTTTTGAAATAAATCTTCCATTTCTTGTTAGAATTACTAAAATAAAAAGCAAAGCAGAAAAAATAACTAAATTATTTAAGCCATGAAGTAGAAATAAGTACGCAAAATACTCAATGGTCAAAATGACTGTTTTTGAGGGTTTTAGGTAGTTCTTTCAATATCTTCGAAACCCTTTATGCAAACCAAACCAAATTTAAATGACAGTAATAGAAGTATGAGTTCGGAAAAGTCATAAAAGCAGAAGTTCCTAACTAAAATACTTTTGAAGAGAATACGTTTTAAAAACGCAAAACGGTCAAAATGACTGCCTCGGAGCTTCTAGTGTTAAGTAATATTTAAATGTGTAAACGTAGAGTAGTAGCTGTTAAATATTACTGCATGATTCCCACGTTTTTCTTTTTACAGGGAGTTAAGAAAAATTATTTTTCACTTTTTAGTGCATTTTAAAAACGTTCTAAAGTTTTTTTTCATTGATTTTTTTATAAGCTCTTGATGTAAATTCTACAAAAAGGATTAAATTGCACGTGAAAAAACTTTTGCATGTAAAATATTAGAGTTCCTTTCTACCAAGTATCAAATTCCTGCATGAAAAATTAAGTGGTATAAAATTCCTTAAAACGTTGTTCCCATTTGGGAACATCGGCAGGTAAAAGGTTAATAAAAATGTTTTTGAAAAAAAAATTTCTTGTATTTAGGAGTCGAGTAAATTTCTCGAGGTCGTCTTTAAGAAATTTTTCTGTAAATAATATCTGTAATTTAAGATATATCTCCAGATTTAACCCTCCGTCGGTCGCAAATATTAAACTGACGTGTTAGGTCGCAATGTGCCAAAACGCACAATCGAAAGAATCGCAAATTTCTACCTTTTAATTTCAATGATAAGGTCTTAAAAACAATAAAAGATGTTCATAGTATTATTCAGACATAAAAAATTTGATAGATGTTGTAAATAATTAAGAAAAAAAATTAAAAATAGCATAAAATTAAGCTTACTTCAGCGGGATGAATAATTCAATATATTAGTCAAAAAATATACTTCACGATGTGAAACTGAGGGATATTAATTCTAAATTATTTTTTTGAAACTCATGTCCATTTTTGAAATCTCAAATAACCATTCACAAACAAAACTTTAACAGGTAATATTAGGCTGGGCAAATTGACCACTGGCAGTTCCTGTAGATATTGTAAAATAACTCCAAAATACAATATTTTAGCTTTAAACTGTCAAACTACAGGTAGTAAACGTAGATTTCCATATTGCACAACATTGTTTTTGGCGAGTTTATTGTATAAAGTTCGATTTTGTAGGTGTATGTTCGAACGCAATAAACCAAAAATAATTAGAAAAATAACATACATATTGGGGAAAATTTAATAATATTGATGCATAACGACACATAAAATAAATAAAAAAGCATCCGAGATTACAAAAAAGTAATATTACGTACCTTAGAGACCAATTACACGATCGAGCGCGCTGTCTCAAATGGTAAAATCATGATGAAAACCAAACTAAACAAAGCCTGCGAATTAAATGAATTGGTTGGCGCCATACATCCGGTAAAGATAGGAGACTAGCAAAAATTTCAGACTTCTAACCCCCAAAATAACGGAAACGCGAACGAAAATGTATGAGGTGTGCGAAAAAGTTCAGTTGCGACCGACGGAGGGTTAAAAACGATCTGGCAAGCGCAAAATGGTGAATGTAAACGATCCCCCCACTTTGGGAAAAACCTGGGATAGCTCAAGTAAAAAATTTGAAAAGCATACCTAATAGCATGTAACGTACCACCTGCACCTCCGTTCTCTGGGCTACCCCACGAGACTGCCGGACATGAGTGTTGCTCCGTCCCTTCTCGTCTGATGGCAGAGAGAGCGCATCGGCATTTATATAGACACCTCGCCTCAAAAAACTTTTTTCGTAAAAAAAATTATTCTACGTTTGAACTGAATATTTGTCTAACTTTTTTATTGCCCATGTCCTTGGCAATAAATAAATGGTTCAATGGTCTAAAAAAGGAATTTTCGTGCGAGATATATAAAATGAAAAAAAAAACCGCACCCTTGTAAAAAAGGAAAACTTTTATCAGAATTAAAAAAAATAATTTATTTTAGGAATTTGAAACTTCCGAGAGGTGGCGCTGCGGTCGTTATCTGCGGCTATAAAGCCGGGAGTTCCTCAGAGGAACGGTCAGTTGAGAACTCGGAGCAGGCTCATTACCTGCACGAGCGGAGTCGGCCAACACCTGGCTAGGAAATGCTCTGCCAATGCCAGGTGTTGGTACTGAGAACTCGTAGCAGGCTCATTACCTGCACGAGCGGAGTCGGCCAACACCTGGCTAGGAATTACTCTGCCGATGCCAGGTGTTGGTATTCCCTTTAACGGGAATTGAGAACTCGTCGCAGGCTCACTACCTGCGCGAGCGGAGTCGGCCACACCTGGCTAAGAATTTCTGAAACCAGGTGTCGGCAAAATGAGAACTCGTTGCAGGCTCACTACCTGCGCGAGCGGAGTCTGAGAACTCGTCGCAGGCTCACTACCTGCGCGAGCGGAGTCGGCCACACCTGGCTAAGAATTTCTGAAACCAGGTGTCGGCATTTTGAGAACTCGGAGCAGGCTCACTACCTGCACGAGCGGAGTCGGCCAACACCTGGCTAGGAATTATTCTGCCGAAACCAGGTGTTGGCACCCCAACTTTTTTTTTTAAATTTTTATAAACCATCAAGGATATCATCAGATTGCACCCCAAGTTTTACAGTATGCATCCCCAGGGTTCACCATCTAAATTCGCCCATGTTCCCCTAACCCTCTGGGTGCTGCAGGTGGTCCCTACGATATTTGGGTTTGTGTCAAAAAACTGATGCAATAAAAATCAAGAAAAAGCATAGAAATAAAATTTATTGTTTGTATGTACTTATGGAGTCACATTTTAAGGTACTAGACACATAGGACAATGGTACTCACATCTGAAAGTCTCGAACGTAATCCATGAAGCACATTATTTTTCACAAGATCAGGTTCGTGAGCGCCGGAGCAACTAATCCATGGTCACACAAACACGTACAGCGCGGAGGTGATGGCGAGGATCTGCCGAGGTGCCTCGGGTTCAGTCGGTCACACACAAACACTTGCCGCGCGGAGGTGATGGCGAGGACCTGCCGAAGCCCTACGGCCTCGGGGGAGTCCCCGCGCCGCATGCCGTCCTCGGACAAGACGGAGTCGTGGGTGCAGGTCACCCCATTCGGATCGGTCGCACACAAACACGTGCAGCGCGGAGGTGATGGCGAAGATCTGCCGAGGCCCTTCCGCCTCGGGGGGAGTCCCCAGGATGACAGGCAAAGTCGGTGCTATCTGGGACAATGTCGTGCCGCAACTTCATCCGCCTTATATACAGCTGGAATTAGAGAAAAAAATATTTATAAAACATTCAAAACGTAATTTGATTAGAATGATTTTAATTTGTTTACATTTTAACTTGGAAAATCATACGTAAGAATGGGTTTGACCCCAAGTACTTAGAATATGTAGAGAATTTTCAAAACCCTCGGGACCCTTACGTAATTATTGAATGCCATCTGAAACCAGGGAAAACTCTTCCAAAAGAGTTTCTAGACTGTCAAAAGTTTTGGGACGCCATCATCCAATATTTGGCTCAAGAAGTATGTACATTCCATTAATGAAAGATGTGTGTTCGTCTGGTTTCTGAAAAGGGAAAAAATAAATAATTAAATAAGAATTATAATTTCAAAAATAATTTTGAAACCAAAAATTTTATCGTTTATAATATGATTTTATCGTCTATAATATGACGTTTAGATTTGATACCAAATATCAAATCTAAAATTGGATTTAATCACATCGAGAAAAAATGAAATTCTCCGTACATTTGGTATCCACATTGTATATATCTGGAATTCGAGAAAAAGGATAAAAATATTTATAAAACACTACAATTTTAAAAATGCTCCTAGTTCCAGTTACACAAAAGTCACTTTTCAAGCAGTTTTAGGGTCGATTTTGGTCAAAATGGGGAATGTAAACAATCCCGTCGGACCAAAACAAAGACTTTATGGGTCATTGATGTGACTTTAAATTTAATTTTTTTCAAAAAGTCACACATATTCATAAACCGGAAGGCACGTAGACTGCTCCGGTCGAGGTTTTGGAGCATTTAGAGAGAAAAAAATTTCACCAAAATATTTCCCATTGAATAACATGGGGAGCAATGGTCAATATTGGGCATTATTTATAAAGCATTTTCTTAGAGTGATTAACACTCATTGAATTTATCACATTACCCGTCTTACTTCCTGCATTATTAATGCCAGGTTTATATTCCCCCCATAACATTTTTAAAACTCATAACCATAATTAACGAGCAGATTTAGTATTAACCAGGGTGCACCACGAGGAGGCCTGCTACTTTACACCCCACAAGAAATGGAAAAATCACTTATCCTTAAAAGCATAGCATTGAATGTTACGTGATAATAAAGCTTATGTTATTGATGTAAATAATTCATCAAGTATAAAAATTTAAAGTTTCTCTTTTTACAGATCGTAACAACCAGGAAATAAATTATTTTTAGATTAGAAATAAATTGATTGAAATAATTGAGAAATAATTGGTTTTTCCATTTTTCGTCCCTGATTCAAGCATAAACGATATTGCTTACCAGGGAACATGAAATCAAAACTTATTTACCTACCTTTTAAGAGCATCTAGAGAAGGGTGTGTCTTGGTAAATTTCTGCTGGGCTTCTGTCGACTAATAATAAAAGACTAAATAAAAATAATAATTTTATTAACAACTATTAACATGAATTATCTTGCATTTTCTTCTTTCTTAATCAGGATATGATTCTATCTAACTCCTGGAATTAGAGAAAAAACATTATCTTGTACCAGCTTGTTCCTTTTTATAATCGTCTTTCCGGAAGGCCTAAGGGGTAGATAATCCCGAAATTTCAATTGGAGGCGATGATTGAAATATTCTTACCAACACAAAAAAACAAGCCAAGTTTAAACTATTTAGTAGAAGAAAAATTGCGAGGCGAAGTCTCGCAAAATGGAGTAAAGATCCACACTTTTGAATCTTCGTGGATAAACAAAATAAAAAAATAAGATGAGGTGAAAATAAAATGAAATTGAATAGAATAAATAATAAATAAAACAAAGAATAAATGGAAAAGTACCAAAAAATACATTATATACAGATGCTCCCAAGAGCGACAAAACTTTCGGGATGACCTAATAATGTTATAAAGCCCTTTCAACTAGAAAGATTTTCTGAATTGCAAATAGAATATGCTTTAATTATTGAATAATTTCACAGAAAAGTTAATTAAAATCCTGTATAATTAATCACGGCCTCTAAATGGACATATTTTTAAGTACTTTTGAGATATTTTTTCTGTTTTTTATGGGGATCAGGCACTTCAATGTAGAAATCATTCAAAAATTATAATGCTTGACAAGTGGATGGATTTTAATACCTTTCCTCTGGTAAAATAAGGTGTAATAAAATGTTTTGAAAATTTTAAAAAGAAAACTATAACTCCTTCTTAAAATTTTTTTCCGGAGAAGCTTCATTAGGGCGTTTCAAAAAGCGAACTATAATATCCTATAGAAACGTGGAATAGAACATGCGGACGCTAAACGGTTAATTAACACACCTCAACACGAAAGAGAAATCCAACCGCGTAAAACACATTTATCTCCCCTCTTCAATTCGAAACTGAAACAAAGCGTAATACTATAAGGAAAACTTGTCCCAAGCCACAGGCAGGCAAGGAAAGAGTAAACAAAGTGACGTCACGGAGCGTCACGATCAACTACGTCATGACAAAGGAGACGATACAAGTTTTTTTCCCGAGGAAACGCGGCGGGTTGGGTAGGGACTTTGGAAATTTTGTAGCAATTGGAGTGTATGTATTAGGTAAAATAGTTGCAAATGCCTAAAACTTCTTCCCTTACTCTAACCTAAGGCGAACCGGGATCCCGATCCCTCTTAGCTAATTGCATCCATCTATCATCTTGACTTGAAATAAAGTCATTAGCAATTTTTTGGTAATTGAAATAGGAACAAGACATTAAATTTTCTACTTTATAAAAGTTTGCTAATCACTGGTCTAAGCCAATCCATAAAAAATTATGGAATATGGTTCAGTGGCGTTAGACAGCGGGAATATTTTACCTTCGATCCTTTGATTTCCACAGAAAAAAAAACCTTTATTAGCAGTGAAGAACTGCGGAACTAATTATTTTTGAGATTTAATAATGTGATATTCGGAATCAGAAGACCAAATTTTACTAAGAACAAACTAAATAAAGAAAATTTAAGAGATGCTGCAGTTATCCATTTATTATAAATGGATAAATATCGTTTGCGATATAAAAACAGGAAAAGAAAAACAAAAGCATAGTTAATATAAATAAAGTACTAATTAAAAACCATACTCCCAACGAATGTAGACGAGAGACTCGTGAAGCCAGGTGCAAACTTTCATCATAACAAAGAGAAAAATGCAAACGTTTGATCAAGGTAAGTTTTTAAAAAAATATTTGTAAAAAAAGCGCACCCTAAATTTAACTGCAAGTGTTCTCTAACAGGCAGCGTGAACTTAATCAGTGAACTTTGATTTGGGCGGGCCAAAGCGGGAAACCCTTTCAAAAAAACTCCATCCAACTATTTCCAGTTTTTTATTAAAATAATAGAGAAGAAGAAGAAAAAAGAGTTAAATTGTTCACTCACATAGTCCGGAGGGTCTGGAGCTGGATGGGTTGAACTGACTGTAACTGCCGCTGGCTGCCGACTGCCGCTTGGGTAAGGCCTTTTATACTTCTAATATTTCACTACGCAATGCAATCGGACTAATATTTGGGGTTTAACACCCACTATAACGAAATTGCGTCATACGTTCTAGAGAGAAAATAATTTTAATTAGACTGGAATTGTTGCATCCTCTCTCTTCGAAGGTTTTATTGCGTAATGTGTTACGTAGTTATAGAAAACATGTTGACTAAACTTCCACTGCAGTCTAAGTTCATTCAGTGGATTATATAAGATAATTATATAATGTTTTTCCCAGCTGCGAGATTGTTTTTTAAATTTTAATTAGACTGGAATTGTTGCATCCTCTCTCTTCGAAGGTTTTATTGCGTAGTGTGTTACGTAGTTATAGAAAACATGTTGACAAAACTTCCACTGCAGTCTAAGTTCATTCAGTGGATTATATAAGATAATTATATAATGTTTTTCGCAGCTGCGAGATTGTTTTTTAAATTTTAATTAGACCGGAATTGTTGCATCCTCTCTCTTCGAAGGTTTTATTGCGTAGTGTGTTACGTAGTTATAGAAAACATGTTGACTTAACTTCCACTACAGTCCAAGTTCATTCAGGGGATTATATAAGATTATTATATAAGAACAAATATGAGATAAAATTTCTCTTTACGTGGAAATATATTATTAGGCAAAGATATTTTGTTATGATGACGCAACTGCTGTTTCAACAGAAAAACAACATCGCACATGACTGTTTGAAATAATTAAGTTATGTCATTAGGGGTAAAACGCAGAATCCGCTTACGTATTATGTAAAAACATGATATAAGAATTTCTCTTTGTGAGGAAATAAATTATTATGCAAGAAGATATTTGCGATGATGGTCATCAGCTGTGAAATGCTGAATTATGAATGAATAAAAATGTTCTCTGACCTGCGAGTGGGGTATATAAAAGGCTCACTCGTGCACCCATATCAGTCACCCTCTGCCACCGACCTAGGCTAACCTAGGCCAATACAGTATACCCGATGTCCTCTATCATCTCATGACTTGCTGCCATACCTCGTAAATATATTAAAACTTTTATAGTGAAATATTTTTCCTCTTATTTATTTTTTTGGCTAGCTAACTCTCTGTAAACAAAATAAATTAATCATTATAAGGTGTCACTTCGGCCGAGAGTGGCCAAAAAGTGTCCGAAATGGATGGTTCAAAACACAAAATTGTGTAATGTATTATACGGTTGTTTCAATATCTTACGATATTCAATTGTACGGAAAATACGTTTGTTAGATGAGTTCTATAACTTGACCGGTGGGTAGGATTCGAACCCGCACCTCCCGCTCACGGAGCAGGCGCGCTCGCCACTCAGCCAGAGGTACTTGACTTCCGGAACGCTTTAATGAATAGGTGACTAGAGATTTAACGCATTGCTTCACGAATTGCTGTTTTAAAGGAATTTTAATTGCAGATCTTCTTTTAATTCTAGGTTTGGATATTGTTTCAAATAAAAAGAGATTTTGAGAAAGTATTTTAATGGCCTCTACATGATGTAAATAGCATTATTATTTGAGATTACTATCACAACATCGGGATTATGTTTTTCCAATAATAATTCGATTGGTGACTATTTATAGTCCAATACAATTTTGAACCTTAAAAGTGTAAACATAATAAATTAAATATACAACAAACCATTTTGAAGTGTTTCAAGCCGAGGTACTAAAGCTACAATTTTGTAATAAAATAAATATTGAATCGATATAAAAATATTTAGAACACTAGCTTCGACATTTTAATTAACAGCAATTTAGTAAATACTATTGAGATCTCTGGTCACGAACGAGTTTTTCCGTCTAAAGATTGATATCTGTCCCAGCTATTTTAAAAGAGGATGTTTTTATTCTAGTCGGTAGTCGAATAGCAATAAAGTGACTCCATTAAATTTCGAGTTTACCCAGCACCGGAGGGCAGCACAGGACGGTCTGATTGGGAATACCAGCATTTTTTTAAAAAACAAAAGGAAATGCATTTTTCCAGTAAAGGAAATAAAAATATCTAAATCCACATGAAAACTTTCAAAAAAAAACAATTTAGTTAATTAAATATTAAAAAATTAAAATCGTCTTTGTTTAGGATTGAAGTACGTCACAGCCGATTCGGCCTTGCTTTAAAGTGAAACTCAACAATGATTGTTTAAACAATTAAATCATTATAAATTGTTGAAAACTTCCACGACCCGAATAGTAATTTATTCCATTTTCCGGGATGGAATAAATTAAAACATTATTTAAAATCAATGTATTGGACGTCACATTTCCAAGTTTGACGTTTTTCGCACCCTTTTTTAAAGTCAAACTTTGAAATTACTTAAAAAATTAATAGTCATCGTAATTAAAAAACTTGTGCGCTGATATATGCGCTCAGGGAAATGTTTTCGAAACGAAATCTATTTAGGAATAAAAAAAATTTTTTTCCTTGCATATTTTCTCGAAAGATATTTTTTCTTAACAGATGCCGCTTAGCTCCACCCACTTATTCCTCATTGGTTGGTTCTTTATAGATGACGTACAGCTTGACCCACTTACTCCCCATTGGTTCGTCGAGTTTGTTGATGCATCCTCTCTCTTCGAAGGTTTTATTGCGTAATGTGTTACGTAGTTATTAGAAAACATGTTTACATAACTTCAACTACTTGCGTCAGACGGGTTATATTTTCTTACGTAGAGAGAAAAATTCCACCGAAGAGAATGTTCCACAATTTCAAGTGATGTAATCAACGCCCTTGTAAACCCCATGCAATAAGTTCAGGAATATGTTTCGTAACTCACCGAAATACTTTCATTAATTGGATGCGAGGTTGTTTTTTAAATTTTAATTAGACCGGCATTGTTGATGCATCCTCTCTCTCTTCGAAGTTTTTATTGCGTAATGTGTTACGTAGTTATAGAAAACATGTTTACATAACTTCAACTACTTGCGTCAGACGGGTGGTTGTTTTTTAAATTTTAATTAGACCGGCATTGTTGATGCATTCTCTCTCTTCGAAGGTTTTATTGCGTAATGTGTTACGTAGTTATAGAAAACATGTTTACATAACTTCAACTACTTGCGTCAGACGGGTGGTTGTTTTTTAAATTTTAATTAGACCGGCATTGTTGATGCATTCTCTCTCTTCGAAGGTTTTATTGCGTAATGTGTTACGTAGTTATAGAAAACATGTTTACATAACTTCAACTACTTGCGTCAGACGGGTGGTTGTTTTTTAAATTTTAATTAGACCGGCATTGTTGATGCATCCTCTCTCTTCGAAGGTTTTATTGCGTAATGTGTTACGTAGTTATAGAAAACATGTTTACATAACTTCAACTACAGTCTCAGTTCATTCAGTGGATTATATAAGATAATTATATAATGTTTTTTAAATTTTAATTAGACCGGCATTGTTGATGCATCCTCTCTCTTCGAAGGTTTTATTGCGTAATGTGTTACGTAGTTATAGAAAACATGAATTTCTCTTTGAGCGGAAATAAATTATTATGCAAGATATTTGCGATGATGGTCATCAGCTGTGAAATGCTGAATTATGAATGAATAAAAATTATCTCTGACCTCCGAGTGGGGTATATAAAAGGCTCACTCGTGTACCCATATCAGTCACCCTCTGCCACCGACCTAGGCTAACCCAGGCCAATACAGTATACCCGCGATGTCCTCCATCATCTGCCATGCCTCGTAAATATCTTAAACTTTTATAATGAAATATTTTTCCTCTTATTTATTTTTTTGGCTAGCTAAGTAAATTAATCATTATAAAGTGTCACTTCGGCTGTGATTGTCTATTTAGAGTGACTTTTTCATGATTTTCCATCTTTATCTAGTTCTTAATTTTGAAGTTTATAAATCGAAGGATCATTTATTGTCATTAATTACTTTGTATCATTCTTGGGCACAATCATTAATAAATCATGGTATTATAGTTTGGGATGGCAAATCTAAATCTAATTTATCTCCTTTTATATAAATTCAAAATAAAATTTTCAAATTATAAAACTTTAAATTTGATATCATCCCTGTAACTTATTAATAAATTAAAAAATCTTACCAATTCACCATTTAGCATTTTTACCGAAGGTTACTTTTTTACATCAGACCTGCAATACTATTTAATATTCCCGTTTTTCATAAAGAAATTTTCAGAAAAGAAAAGAAAAATTTTTTTTGTCTTGCTCCTAAATTAAACTGTAAATTCAGACAAAAAAGTGTCCGAAATGGATGGTTCAAAACACAAAACTGTGTATTGTTTTATAATACTGTTGTTTCAAACTCTTACGAAATTCAAATTTTCTGAAATTGCGTTTGTTAATGAGATCTATATAACTTGACCGGGGGTAGGTTTCGAACCCGCACCTACCGCTCACAAAGCAAGCGCTCTGGCCTCGCAGCCAAAGGTACTTGACCTATCGAAACGCTTAAATAAATAATTGACTACAGATTTAACGCATTGCTTCACGAACAGCGATTTAGTAAATACTATTGAGATCTCTGGTCACGAACGAGTTTTTTCCGTCTAAAGATTGATATCTGTCCCAACTATTTTCTTCATGGCTTGCATTAAAAGTTTTAAACCAATATTCGATCGTGGAAAATTTTCCCGAATACTTTTTAGTTGTATTTTTACAATTCAAATAAAAAACTTTTGGTATTTCCCTCGAGTATAAAGGCTGAGATCTTATTTAAATAAAAATAAAATTTTTGAAAAAGAGGATGTTTTTATTCTAGTTAGTCGGTCGGTAGTCGAATAGCGATAAAGTGACTCCATTAAATTTCGAGTTTACCCAGCACCGGAGGGCAGCACATGACGGTCTGATTGGGAATACCAGCATTTTTTTTTAAAAAAACAGAAAGAAATGCATTTTTCCAGTAAAGGAAATAAAAATATCTAAATCCATATGAAAACTTTCAAAAAAAATTAGTAAATTAAATATTAAAAAATTAAAATCGTCTTTGTTTAGGATTGAAGTACGTCACAGCCGATTCGGCCTTGCTTTAAAGTGAAACTCAACAATGATTGTTTAAACAATTAAATCATTATAAATTGTTGAAAACTTCCACGACCCGAATAGTAATTTATTCCATTTTCCGGGATGGAATAAATTAAAACATTATTTAAAATCAATGTATTGGACGTCACATTTCGAAGTTGACGTTTTTCGCACCCTTTTTTAAAGTCAAACTTTGAAATTACTTAAAAAAAATTAATAGTCATCGTAATTAAAAAACTTGTGCGCTTATGTATGCGCTCTAGTCTAGAGTACCTGTATCGAATAAAAAATACATGCTGGAATTACCCATCGTTTTAGAATAAAGGCACACATCTGACGTCACGGCGGCGTCAGAGAGAGTGAAACGCATTTCCCCCGACAGGAATTAAATTTAAAAGAAGATTCTCTTCATCGGACTGTCCTAGATGGCAGCACGAAACACGTACTTCTGATGAGATTATATTATTTAAAGATTTTGACGATAATTTTTATTTTGTAACTGCTTGAGAAATTCTGCGCAGAATTCAGAATGTTTGTTATAATTATCCAAAGAGAAATTAATGGTTTTCTGAAAAAATTAAACTTTAAAAAATAAAATGTAAAAAATTAATTCATATATTTCCCTCACCTTACTTTTACATACTTCTCACTTACAACTATTAAAAAAAAATCGGAGTACTTGGCAGGTACGGTATTAAGATGTGACGTAAAGAGTTCCAGACTCACATGTTGATAGCTCGGGCCGCTGGTTGCTACTGCTCTGTCGAACGCGTTACGACCGCTTTTATAGTCTCCAAAGATTTTTTTCTTTACTTTATAGATGTCGCTGTGTTAACGATACTAGCTCCACCCTTTTCTCCCATTGGTTCTCGAGTTTGGTCAATGTCAAACAAATGAAATGTTTTTCGAAACGAAATCTATTTAGGAATAAAAAATTATTTTTTCCTAGCATATTTTCTCGAAAGATATTTTTCTTAACAGATGTAGCTTAGCTCCACCCACTTATTCCTCATTGGTTCTTTATAGATGACGTACAGCTTGACCCACTTACTCCTCATTGGTTCTTTATAAATGACGTACAGCTTGACCCACTTACTCCCCATTGGTTCGTCGAGTTTGTTGATGCATCCTCTCTCTTCGAAGGTTTTATTGCGTAATGTGTTACGTAGTTATAGAAAACATGTTTACATAACTTCAACTACTTGCGTCAGAACCCCATGCAATAAGTTCGGGAATATGTTTCGTAACTCACCGAAATACTTTCATTAATTGGATGCGAGGTTGTTTTTTAAATTTTAATTAGACCGGCATTGTTGATGCATCCTCTCTCTCTTCGAAGGTTTTATTGCGTAATGTGTTACGTAGTTATAGAAAACATGTATAGATGTCGCTGTGTTAACGATACTAGCTCCACCCTTTTCTCCCATTGGTTCTCGAGTTTGGTCAATGTCAAACAAATGAAATGTTTTTCGAAACGAAATCTATTTAGGAATAAAAATTTTTTTTTCCTTGCATATTTTCTCGAAAGATATTTTTTCTTAACAGATGCCGCTTAGCTCCACCCACTTACCCCCATTGGTTCTTTATAGATGACGTTTAGCTTGACCCACTTACTCCCCATTGGTTCTTCGTCCTTTACGCTAGCATAAAGTAGAGTTTTCCTCTGTCTGATGGATTAGTAGTACTGTGCCTCTCGCCCCGACCGACCTCTCTTCAACGGCCGTGGAAGTGCTTCTCGGTTAAGGTGAACTTTCGGAAATTATTCAGGTCGTAAAAAATAATTTTAACTCCGCTTGAGAAAATAATTGTTTTATTTACGAAATCCCCTATTTTGAAATCTCCTCACTTCGCTCCGCCCTCCGAGGAGACTATAAAAGGCTCCTCTACCGGCAGTCGGTGCAGTCTTTCCTTTCTTTGGCAGCCGACAACGTCTGCGAGAACCTCCGTCCCTCGCTTTTTTTAATAGAAGAAAAAAAGAAGAGGACGTGTTTCTTTGAGTGATATATTTCTGTGGTACAGTTCGGACTTTGTCGTTACCCCTCCCGGGAATGTAAAGTAACTCGCTGCTCGTCTGACGTAAGAACGTATAAAGAAACGTATGCGACATGGTCGATCCGAACGTAAGAAGGAACTTTGCGGATAGTTCACCACCCGTACCCCCGATCGGAACCGCCGGGGAAGACGAGGACATCCTTCAACAACTCCTCATTTCGGACAAGAACGACCACACCTTAATGAGCGGCGACGAAGAAAAAGAAGAAGAAGATAAGACGGACCACCGACCGACGTGTTCCCCATCAAAGACATCTTTGCAGCATCAGAAGAACCGCCCAAAGAAGATAAAGACTCCATTGTCTCCAAAGAAGACAAACCCCAACAATTCGACCAAAAAAAAAATAAGGATTGGGGTTAGTAAAGAAACTTCCCTCTTGGAGAAGTTTGAAAACTTAAAAAGACAGATACACGGCAACTCGAGTCGGGACGAGGTCCCCCCTAAAGAGAAGGGAGAAAAAAAATATTCCAATCCTCCTCGGAATGATGAAGAGATGAAACCGTCAGACAGGTCCCAGCAGGACGATGTACCACAGAGTAGCACCACAACCAAACCGTCGGAGAAGGATCCACCACCCACTGCCGTAATAAAGAAAGAAAAAAATCGGGAGGAAAGAAACACCGATGTAACCCGACGACCCTCCCGTAATTCCTTTGGTCCGGCCGACAGCAGCAACAATCCTAGGCCTACGAGGCCTTGGAGACCACCGCCACCACCCAGGGAGCCGGCCTTTTATCGCCCTCGCCAGTTTTTTCAAGATTCTCCGAGACACCTTCCTTATCCCCCCAGGTCTTTCGAGAACGTTCACCAATCCATCCAACGGTCCCGTGTGATACATGACTCGGTCATCAAGGCGGTGTTCCTCTGCGTGGTGGGTGACGGTTACTCCATAAGCAACTGTACGATCGCCATTACCGAAGATCGGTGCGGACCCACTTTGGAGTGCTACCTAATACACGACCTCCAAAGTTTCGAAACTCTAAGTAACCTCTTTCTCGTGGGTCACGAGTCGATGAATGTTTGGAATAACATCAAGACAGAATTCTTAAATTCTGTGAATGTTACGTTTTTAGATGACAGGTATTCGGGTACTTGCGCTTTCTGTTTCTCGGCACGCTGCCACAAGTGGAACGTCGTCGTTTCTGGTCTCCAAAAAATGACCCGATTTACCATCCAACCACTCGATCATTAGCACCGTGTTGATTGAATTAGTGACCAATAAATTAACTTTCATGAAGATGAAATGTGTGGATTTTTATGGAAAGTTTGTTTAAAGTTTCTTCTTTTGATTGTTTTAACGAATGTTTTATAAAAATAAATAATTTCAGTGAGCAGAATTTTGTTGGAATCTGTTTTTTCAAACTTACTTTTTATAATTGTTACTTATAATCGTAACTTAAAACTATCCATACTTTGCATTTTGACCCTGGAGATGTTTTTTATGACGTCAATACTAAGACAAAAGTTCATAGCTTAGATCCCCCGAATTTTTTCTCAGTTTAAATATGAATTGATGTCTACTACTAATTTAACTAGTTTTTCTTCTTATATGTAACTTAAATATACCTTCTATCTACGTATAATGGGCACAAAATTCTTACCTGCACTCTTCGAGATTTTGTGTTTACTGCCTAATGATATCTTCTTTCACCAAACGCATTTAAAAACAACTCTAAAATATAAATAATGAACCAAAAACTATATCCGACCTTGTTTCTATGAATCAACCATACCTAAAGTAAGTATTTTGACTGAATTATGGAATAAATTTTCATTTTTTTTCTCTTATAAAAAGCAAGAACAGTTGAGCCAAACGAATTTGTTTCAAAGTAACTCGTAAATAATTAGCATTTACACATTCCGAGAAAAATTTTGAAAAATATCCCAAAGGAAAATATTTTTTATTTTGAGAAACTTATTCGTCAAGATACAGTTACATAAGTCAATATTAGCTAAGGAGCTGAAAGAGAGTGCTCTAAATTCGCAAAACTCAGTGCATCATAAATAAATCTCGCTATTTCTTCGAAACAAATAATCAAAAAAATACTTTATGGGTATGGAGGTTAAATATTTCTCGTATCAGACATATAACGAGAATAAAAAATATATTTAAAGTTTTTAACGGCGTATCATGTATGTGCTACCCGTCCTCTGGGCCTCTTAGTGCACCGCGGGGGCCTGCCGACCCTTAGGAGCGTCTCGCTGCCGGCCCGAAAGGGTTAATGGCGCGTCAGCGGCCGGAGACCGCTCTAATAACACCATCAGATCGTGCGGGATCTATCTGCTCCGAGTGCCGGTGGGTGAGTCTTTTTATAATACTCCACTCGGAGAAGAAATAAATTTTTTTATTTTATTTTTCCGAGAAGAAAATATTATTTTAATTTTTTATTACCGATTTCATAGCCAATTAACGATTTATCCAGGAATCTTATAAGTCCTAAAGCATCTTGCATAAGTCCTAAAAAAATAATTTAAATTCCGCTCGAGAAAATAATTATTTTATTTGCATCGGTGCCTGCCTGCTGACCCAGTTTCGTTTCGTGATCGACCAATAATATTATCTCTCTCTTCGCTCCGCCCTCCGAGAGGACTGACTATAAAAAGGCTCGTTCACCTGCAGATCTACTCATGCTCACCCGCTTCATGTCTTTTCTAGCAGATCCCACAGAAGCAGATCCCCTGAATGCCGCTGGCACCACAAATTAGCGTAATCTAAGACAGTAGGGTGGCCCACTTTTTCTATGGGAAAAATAAAGTGTCGTGATATTGCCACGGCACCCCTCAATTTTTTAGACCTACTGAGAAAACTATTCAGGCAAAGTTTGATTTTTTTCACTCCTCTTGGTCATCGATTTCTAAATCGAATACAGAGTTGAAATTTGGGCTGTGAGCTTCTATGTATTAAGCTGTAAAAGCCCCCAGAAGAACTCTACCTGAAAAAAGGTTTTTAAGATCACCTTAACCGGCAGTCGGTCCAGTCTTTCCTTTCTTTGAGAGCCGGCCTAGAAACGTCCCCATTGATTTTTTATAGAAAAAAAGGACGCGTTTCTCTCTGAATCGCTCTCTTGTTTTAAGAGCTAGGAAGCCGATGAAATAAAATTTTCAAGTAGAGGAATAAATTTCAATAGTATTAGGTAACTTGAAAGAAATAAAGAGAGGTCGAGGGGACACCGTTTAGCATTTTAAATATTTTAAAATAGATGTCTGAAGAAAGGATAACTGAGTGCGAAATGATATGAAAACATGATGATTTTTCTAGCGTTGTCTTATGCAAAAATTAAAATACCTATTTTTTAAATGTGGACAGTTTCGCCTCTTCTGAGAACAGTAACATTAAGCAGTAAAAGGTCTTTAACTACGTCAGAAACAGGTAAAAAATAATGTAATAAAAAATATGAAAAATCCTAGCATAATAAAATTACCCCAAAATCGTATTTAATAATTAATCTCATAAATACAAAAAGATGTATTACGTTATTGTCTTTTAATATAGTATTTTGATGAAGAAGGTTTTAAAAAATGTATTTAGAAATCTGAAGAATTAAAAACTGTTTCTTCTCTCCCTTAACTACATCTACGCCCCGTTTAGTCTTATTACCTTCGGATCTATTCTTTCTAAAAAAATTTGTGATCTTGTTTTAGTAGAATCCAGACAGACCCTCGCTTAAATTTGAAATCGTCATTTGATTCTCTATTCGTATTTATTTACTTCGAATCGTATACTTGTCAAACCTGAAAATGAAAATTTGGAAACGGTAAAAAACGACAAGACTTTAAAGAATCAAATCAAATTTATTACAATAAACACTATTACAAAAAAGTATACAAAAAGAAAAAAAAAGTGGGAAATGATCCATCATTTTTATCCCAATATTTTCCCAAAAGGAGTAACTGCTCGTCCATGGATTACGTAGAATTTCAAAAATAATGTCTAATCGAAAACAGTATTTTTATTCTGTATTTTTTTCATTAAGCTTTTCCGAGATATCGGACACTCTTGGATGTTCGCTCGAGTTGTTTTTCAGGAGGAGAGTTAATTCGCACTCCTCGTGATGTTGTTCCGCATCCAATATGTTTCTCAAGATTTTGGAACACACGGTGCAAATGAAGAGCTTGGAGCCGACACCGAAGCTACCGTCGCTAGCCTCGTTTTCGTTTTGCGTAACCGTGACTCGGCACATGTTGTATAGTTGCAAAAGTTCTTTCTCTTGCGATTTTTGTATCACGCGTTCGCACTCCTGACTCTCCCAATGAGTTCTGAAACTGAATATGTCCGGCATTGTCTTGGCACACTTCTTACAAGAGAAACGATCCCCGTAAAGTCCTTCATATTTTTGTTCCAAGTACCTTTTCAAAACAGTTTTTGAATGTTTTGGACTTTCCATGTGCATTTTGTAAGGCACAGGACCGCTGCATACTATGTCACAGATTTCGCATTTTTTTTGAAATTCTTCCGAAATCAGTTGCTCCATGGTTATTAGGAAGGATCTTCTTCTTAGGATCTTCTAAACCTAAAAAAAAAATACAGATTAATAAATCAGAACAGGTATGAGATTGACGAAAAAGCAAAAAAAAAGTGAAAGACTGCGTGAACGACATTTTGTGAAAAAACTCCTTTTAGAAGTTTTATTCTGCGTAGGATTCTGAAGTCAAAAAATGCCCTAGAACTTTAAAACGTTTTTTTTTTTTGGTAGAAGAAAAATATCTAGTTAATACATTTTAACCTAAATATTTAAAAAAATATATAGTATGTGTATATTTAATCACAACTTAAAATTACAAAATTTAAAAACAAATGTTATACGAAAAAAAAACTTTATGTTCAATTTTTTAAGTTTAAACGTGAGATATAACACACACCTTAAGACGAGTACTTGTAACAACATAAAATAATATACCACTGGTATGGTAGTTAACATTACAGCATACAAATAACCAAAAATTAAAACTATAAAAAATAATAACAATTTAACATAAAAAAACAATAAAGTTTACTGACAATTAACGTTAATTAAACGTTATAAATATCATTTCATAATTGAAATGAAAGAAAAGAGAAAAAAAAAAGAAGGGAAAAGGACCAAAAAGATATTCAATTTGGACCCTCGCAAAACTCAAACTAAAAACAAGACTTTATATTTTACCTAAAGAGCTCCAGACTCATATGTTGAAAGCTCGGGCCGCTGGTTGCTACTGCTCTGTCGAACGCGTTACGACCGCTTTTATAGTCTCCACAGATTTTTTTTTAGTTAGCGATACTAGCTCCACCCTTTTCTCCCATTGGTTCTCGAGTTTGGTCAATGTCAAACAAGGGAAATGTTTTCGAAACGAAATCTATTTAGGAATAAAAAAATTTTTTTTCCTTGCATATTTTCTCGAAAGATATTTTTCTTAACAGATGTAGCTTAGCTCCACCCACTTATTCCTCATTGGTTCTTTATAGATGACGTACAGCTTGACCCACTTACTCCTCATTGGTTCTTTATAGATGACGTATAGCTTGACCCACTTACTCCCCATTGGTTCTCGAGTTTGGTCAATGTCAAACAAGGGAAATGTTTTCGAAACGAAATCTATTTAGGAATAAAAAAATTTTTTTTCCTTGCATATTTTCTCGAAAGATATTTTTCTTAACAGATGTAGCTTAGCTCCACCCACTTACTCCTCATTTGTTCTTTATAGATGACGTACAGCTTGACCCACTTACTCCCCATTGGTTCTTCGTCCTGTACGTTAGTATAAAGTTGAGTTTTTCCTCTGTCTGGATTAGTAGTACTATGCCTCTCGCAGTTGGACGTTCTTCCTCCTTACCCGACCGACTTCTCTTCAAAGGCCGTGGAAGTGCTTCGCGGTTAAGGTGAGCTTTCTGAAATTTTTTTATTTGATGAGGACTTGTGCTAAATTTTCTTGTTAAATGTTGGGACTTGGAAGAAAAAGAATTATTACCACCAATGGAACTTGTTCTCTCACTCTCTTTGATGATGGTGGACTTGGTGAATATTTTTTTTCCTTGTTGACTTTTGAGAAAAAAAATTCTAAACTTTGTTTCTCCAATCTCCCTCTTGTGCACTATGTCACGAAACATCCTAAAACTTACCCAAATTCATTAATTCGATCATGAATAACCCGAGAATCAATTTTAAAAATCTAAAATGTTTTTAATTTGAACCCGATAAGTGTTTAAAAAAAGCGCTCAAGTCAAGTCACCTGACTCTAAACGGAGCGTAACCTTGCGTGATGTCATAATTCACAGGAGATTTGCTTCAGGAGATATTGTTTTACATCCATGGAGCATAAGAAACTTACCTTCTTGACTTATGCATATCTTTAAGACTGATAACTCTTGTTCTTGAAACTCAGAAATAATTTGTTTAGAATAAAAAATTTATTCCTTTTGTACAGATTTCTTGTATTTTAATTCAGTGTTTAAAACCTTAGGACTCACTTGGAAATTTTGTAAATAAATAATGAATATCTTGTAGGTTTTTTCTCACAATATTAAGTTTAATTATATTCAGAATAAAGTTTTTAAAAAAATCACTAGTAAAAATAAAAGTGTAAAAAATATTTGAAAACAAAAAATCCACTTTAGCAATGGCAATGTACTAGTATCATTAAATTCTAGTTTTTCTTTTGGTATGTATTATTACATTTTATGCAGCTGGCATCACGTTTTTGTTTGTTTCTTGGTGTATGCATAAAGTTACACTATTTATGACGAATTCTTTCATCTTTTGATACTGAGAAAAATAATTTATCCGGCATTCTAACACTTGTATTTCTACACATAGGTACCAAACAACCTTTATAGAACTTTTTAACTTGTTTATAGGATCGTCCATAGCTACCGAAATAAGAGACTACAGGCTACCAAAAAACCCCCAACATAAATATAAACATCAATGTTGATCAATGGATACCTTTCGCGCTTAATATGAACTCCTGAATTATGACGTCATAATCCTGAATCGTCAAGTACTGCAGTTTTTTTGTTGATAGTGACGTCAGAACAACTTTTATTTACTTTCTGAGAAGGATTTTTGTAAAAAAAATGACATGGGGACATAGAAAAATTATAAAGGCTCCAAAAAAGGTTGGGAAATTAAGTTGTTTTTCCAGTTTTTTTTCCTTTAGGCCTTGTATTTTCAGGTTTATTTGAAAAAAATTTAATTTTTTTAAATAAAAGTATTTGTATTGTTAAATATTACTTTTCCTACTACGTGAGATTTTTTCTTCAAACAAATATGAAAGGCTTTTTTTATATCTTTCGTAGATGCTTTATCGGTGAAAGTGGAAATCGACTCTTTTCATCACCCGGCACCAGTCCTTCTTGAAAAGGTCTTTCTGAAACGATCGATTTTACCTGGTTCAATCCAGTCCTGAAGGTCCGTGATGGATCTGCTGAACATTTTCCCTGATGAAGAAGTTTTTGAAGATTTCACCTTTCCGGTCACCAAAGCCGACTGCCGATCTTTCGCTTCATCTGAAAACTTTGTAGCTTTCGTGACTTTGTTGTCACCCGACTCACGCATTTGCTTCGCCAAAAACAATGCCGAACCGAAACGTTTGAAGGCGTACTTTGGAAAGTTGGTCACCAACAGCCTGAAAGATGAAGAAATTAAAGAGGGGAAGGGATGGCAACAAATAGCCAACAGGCTACTAAATAATCCCCGAGAAGTTTCGAAAAACGTGGACGTGAGGACAGGGTTTGTTTTTGGAAAAACCCTGTTCTTTGTAAACGGAATGTTTACATTTGGAACAAGAACGGTGGAGAATGGCACGAGTCATATTTTAACTTTGAGCAAAAGTCCAATTCTGATCCATGTTTTAAAAAGTAACGAAAATTCGAGAGAGGATGGACTGTTTCGGCCAGATGACCAGGAATTGCATGAAACTGCAATCCTGGAACCTTTTCAAAAATATTCCATTCGGGAGGGAACGGTTTACGTTATAACCACGGTGCGAAAAACGTGCTTCCAGTTAAAAATAATTGTAACGGAAGCGGCGGCTCGCCATTCGTCTTCGGAGCCTAAGGTTTTGACTCCGGGACAAAGTCTTTGGCCGACTCGTTCTGACAACGCGTTACCCCCTCTTGAACCTTCCTCGCCTCCCTCGATTTTTCCCGTTAGTCTCTTTCCCGCCGACAATAGCGAGTACATACTCCCAAAGGAAGATCCGACCCCGAAGTCGTCTCTCCATGACTTGGAGAATAGGTTGGTCCCTTATCCCGAATCCTCTTCCTCCTCCTCTTCCTCCTCCTTTTCATCACTTCCCAATTCTCCCTTAAACTTAAACATTTTTCATGAAAACGGTAATCACGATGTGAACTATGTCTCGAACGAAGAATACCTGGAATACTTGAATCGTTTTTTTTGGACCCAACAACGACAGAACGAAAGCACCGCAGATTGGAGTTGGATGATGGGTAGTAGGGAGACGGAGGACCATGCTCTGTTCGATACGGAAACAGAGGATCCATTGAAAAAAAGAAGAAAATTAAATCCGGCCCTGATGTCGTCTCCCTATTACACAGGGAATAGGGAGCCTGTATTTTCCCCTCCGAACAGGGTAATGGTCCAAAGGGGGTTATTAAATTTTTCTACAGAAGTTTGCGCGTTATCGGAAGGGGTAAACGTTTCTGAAGTAATTAAACAGGCTCACAGCTGTGGGAAAAAAACCAACTTCATTTTGTGATGTTTTCGTTTTCTCCTTCTTTTTTCTTCGTTTTTTTAATGATAGTGTCGGTGTCCACCTTTCTCGTTCCAAAGAATTAATTCGAAACTCGGGGAGAGCCGAAAAATCTTTTTATTTTTTACCTTGGAGATTTATTCTCAGCCTTTTATGAAGAGGTTTCATGACCGAAGCTATCCACCTGATTTGTTTTTGAACCCCTCTGCCAAGACGCATCTTTCCGCAACCGTGTCCGGAAACTTTGAGACAATATGTGAAGACTATTTAAACCAAAAGAACTGTTCTACATTAGAAAAAAAAAATAAGAAGAACTTTTCGGATTATATCCTTTGTATTTATCAGAAAAAAATTAAAACGATGTTATATCTTTCCCATGGTATTATTGATTCCTTTCTTAAATGTTTTAAAAACACTGAAAACAAACACCAGAATATAATATAAAATTAATACAAAGTTTGTATAAAAACTGTGTACCTGGGTAAATAAACTGCCTAAACAAATGTGAGTGTTTATGAGACTCCAGGTGTCGGGAAATTGCCGTTCCTCTGCTTGCGAAATAGAAAAAGAGTTCTTTCATTTCTCTCTTCCTTTCAAGTTGACCCATTTAAATTTCGAAAAAATTCGAAAGGGTACCGGTGCTTACATATTTATTAGACTGACTGTGAATTTTGCTTTACAGCACGTGTTAACAGAACTATCTAGCTGTTTTTATATGTGCTCTCGTACAACTAATGTTGTGAAAAGTAAGGTTAAAAATATATTTTTATAATTTAATCCTAACCATGGTTGGATCGATTGGTAGGAATCTGTATGAACTGAAAGAAGTGTTGGGTAATATAAAAAATAATTGTAATTGAAAAAAAAAATATCAAATTTAATTTCATTCGTTTTTTGTATTCTTTTTATTATTATTACCACTAAACAAAAAATAAATTCTCCCATAAAATATCAGTGTTGAAAAAAGAAACTCGTAACATTTATCGTTTCTTCTGGACAATCTGTTATAAATTGGACGTCGACTCCAGTGCATATTGCACAGGAAATGGGATAATTTAGAACCCACCGAATTTTCGTACAAATGTTTTTTGTTTGAGTATGGTCATATCTTCTACCTTTCCTTCGAAACCAGTGAAATTTTCCGGTACGGGGTAATGATGATAATTTTCCCGCGACCTCGAAAACTCCTTGGGCGCGTTTCTGAATCAATAGCCAAATCTATGTACAATGAGTCAGGAAACATGGCAAACGTTTAATGTATCTTTTCCACGTCAAATAAGCTTTCTGGACTGGGCAAGTCTTTTTGTCGCAATCTCTGCAAGGGTACTTGAGGTAATCTACCTCGTCCAGATATAAAGATTTTTCCCAAAGGGATATAAATTCTTTGCGAGTCGATTCTCCATTAGCCACTATGGTTTCTGTTTCTAAATAGTTCAGTATACCTATAACGTCTTTTTGCCAATTCTCGCTCATGCGACTGATTGTAAACCAGATGGAATCCGTGACGACTACGCAAGTCTCTTTATCGCAAGCGATAGCGCAAAATTTCGAATCCTTGTTCAATACTCGAAGCGTCTCGTTCGAGCAGAACTCGAATAATGTAGGTTGTGGATTATTCTCTTTATCCTCCAAATCATCATCATCATCATAATCATACTTTGAATCTTCTTCACTCCAATACATAGATTCGTTCGATTCAGTTCCATGTAGCTCCATTCTTGATGTGAAAGGAATATAGATTGACACACACTTTATATAACCTTACTCAATTAATTTTTCCAAAAAAATTTGGTCAGCAGACCAAAGAATAAGAAAAGAAGAACAAATTAACTTAGAAACATGTTTGGTTCTTTACATATAAATTTAAAGATGAGAAACAGTGCAAAAATCCATCATAGAGATTTGAATGTTGAGCAATAATGCTTGATTACCAAAGCAACAAATGGATATTGTTATTGCATAATTCAAGGGGAGTTTAGTTATTTTTACTGTGTTTATTTCAGTGCAGTAGGGCGGTTATTTTTTCCTTTTTTATCACTTACTTATCGACATACCGAAGCTTGGATATTTTCTTGAGTACAAAAAACCGAATTACAATTTTTTTCTATTAATTCCTTATTTTTTTTTACTGAAGGTTCAATTAGTCAGTGGAACATTGAACGGTCCCACCAGTAACAACGAACTCCTTTGCCGAAAGACAGCACAAGGGAAAAAAACAAGTTTCACAGGCAACGAGTGCCGATCGGGGAAGAAACTCACGAGTCGCGTGCTTCTCTGCCGAAAGACTCTCACCAAGGAGAAATAGTTTTACAGGTAACTAGTGCTATGCGAGAAAAAACACCACCGAACTCAATTGATATTGAACAGAAAATTATTTTTTACTCTTTAAAAATAGATTTTAACGTTTGAAAAAGATAAAAATATCACTGTTTTTTATTCGGAAAACAAAAAAAATTATAAATTCTTTAACCAGAGATAAAAACTTTTTTTCTTAGGGAAATTGTGCTCTAGTATTGCTACTTGTGGATCTTTTCTACTTGTAGGCATTTTGTATTGGAACCTGTATTTGCGTGGAAAAAAAAGCGATTGATAAACTTTGACTTGAAAAATATATATTTTTTATTTATTGAAAAATATAATTTTTTATATCATACATTTTTTAAATGAATTTTTTTATTCATTCCTATCTCATATATAAAGGTAGTACCGTAACCGATTATCACGTCTTTACGGATACACACGCATCCTAAAAGAACCATGGATTTCACGCGCTGCGAAGATGATCAGCCAGGTCTGCAAACGGAAACAGCTTTGATCGAAAATTCGATAAAAAAAACTAATGATGACTGGAATTCGGAAAGTCAAACGTGTATGGTTGACATGACCAACGATTTCGCAAAAGTAGGTTTGGAATTGGAAGAAACTTGTTTGGAGGGAGCTGGTAGTTCGTCCTCAGCAGCAGCTCCCCCTCCTCTCGACGAATCTTATACCGTTTCAATAATGTCCAAAGATTCAAAAATCGCTGTCGTTTGTTGTGACAAAGACAGTTGCGCAGTAGTCACGGATGTCAATTGGTTTAAGATCAGTCGGTCTAAACCTAATTGGTCGAGAGACGTAGCTACTATCCTGCTAGAATTACAAGTAGAAAACGTCATTGCAAACGGATTGATGACGTACAAGGAAATTGTTTCGAATTGGCCGAAAACGCTGTACTTGGAGCACAACGATCGCCTTAAATACCCTTGCGCAACATGCGGTAAAAAGTCTTGTGCTGTTCAGAAGGCTTACCTCACATGGAAAAGATGTGTGAAACGTACTAGTTGTTTTTTAAAACACTGAAATAACATTCGCGTGTTTTTTTCTTTAATTGTTAAAAAAAAAGTTTTTTTCTCTCTCTAAACTATTATGACATATTTTTTCTCCCCGAATATGTATATATAAAGAGATAGCGTCGTAACATACTATCTTCTCTTTTTGAAAGTGATGGAGCTCTTCATGACTCTATGGAATTCCTCCTCTTCCGTGAATCCGCAGGAGCCTGTATGGATCGAGCAATTGTCGCCGTTTGTCGACAAATGTGCAGAAGCTCTACAGCGTTCTTCTCTGACGGAAGTGGCCACCACACTCCAAGTCTTCTTGAGTTCAGACTCTACCGATCAAGATTTCCCCGATTACTTACTCGATGAAATACTATTAGAACCGTTGTTAAGCCTAATACCCTCGGTTCAAGGTTTAAGCTGGGACGACAGATTCCAGTTAATGGAAGAATGGATGTATATCCTCAGAACCGTTTTCGAGGATTCGAATGACGGGCTCCAACATCAAGAAACAGCAACATCTTTAGTAATTGTCCAGCTGTTTCTAAATCTATCTTTAAGGGAAGATAATTCTCGCTTAGCGTTGGTGAAAGAAATGCAAATGCAAAGCATCACTTATGTATTGCATTTCAGCCGTCACGAAAACCAGCTGAAGAAGGAGAAAAATTCGGACCAAAAACCCATCAGTTCCTTGTGGAAATTTCTCGTTCCCTCCACGCTGTTTTTGGGATACCTGTGGTACAGGAACAGCGGATAGATTTATTTCAAAATAAAGGTGCATAAACAATGTCGTCAAATTCCGAAACTCAATGTCATAACAATGATTTCCATTGCTCTCGAGAACAAGAAATCAATCATCACGTACGAAAAATCGTTCATCTCCTTTGCGACAGCGAACAAACCAACGGTTTCGTAACCATGCAAACTCTTCACTACCAAGGAATCGCTCTCGTCCTGAACGCTCTCAACAGATCTTGGAACGATGTTTGCGACAAGGTCATAAACTATACAGTGGTTCATCCAGAGGTGGCAAAGTCTTTTGTGCAACTATTGGGTAACGATGACGAAGCAATGGCTCTCTACATACAGAATTTAGTAAAAAATGAAAAAATCATAAAAACCATTCGACTCTTATACAGAAAAGGTTTTCGTAACGAAATAGACAACCTGTTAGCCGTGGATGGACTGCAGGGACAGGTTTCTCCAAATGGTCCGGTGTTTGATCACAAATACTATTTGGAGAATTTAAAATATGGTTATGATGATTCGCACAACATATTTGTTGGAAAAGGAGATCCCAAACTAGTTCACGTTCTAGCTGTTCGGAGACTTTACAACGAGTTGAAATCCGTCTCGGCGGATTGCCAACTGAACACGTGCGTCTACCAAATCTTGTGCGAAGTCATCAAAGACGTAGCCAACCTTCAGCTCACCTTTTGGCGAGCCGAATGCATCACAGAAGAGGTTCTGCAAAACTGCAAAAACTTGTACAGATCCATGGTCTCTGACGAATTCATCATGAAAATAGTGAAGGAATTCAAGACCAGAAGTGAAAAACGCAAACTGGAACAAGACGAAGAGGGAAAATTGGTCAGCAAGGAGTTTAAATCTGAAGATTGAAATAATAATAATAATAATATTAATAATAATAAGAAGAAGATTAATTATAATAATAATAAGAAGAAGAAGATTAATAATAACAATAAAACATTTTTCGTGTTCGATTTTCCTTATGTACCCTCTTAATAAAGGATACGAACCAACCCATTGGAGATGGAAGTTTCTAATACATTCGACAGTTCAGAATTCTTACTTCAAACTAACCCTAACAGATATGTCGTTTTCCCCATTCAACACGACGATTTGTGGAGAATGTATAAAAAAGCCGAAGCTTCTTTTTGGACTGCTGAAGAAGTTGATTTGACCCAAGATGTAGTACACTGGGACAGTTTGACATCAGAAGAACGACACTTCATTTCCTACGTTTTAGCCTTTTTCGCCGCCAGTGACGGTATAGTCGTTGAAAATTTAGTGGAGAGATTTGCACAAGAGGTTCAAGTGACTGAAGCGCGGTGTTTTTACGGATTCCAAATAGCAATCGAGAACATACATTCGGAAATGTACAGTCTCTTGATCGAAACCCTAGTTCGGGACCGTACTGAAAAGCAAAGGTTATTCAATGCCATAGAAACACTACCTTGTGTCGAAAAAAAGGCCAAATGGGCCACTCAATGGATAAAACATCCCTCGTTTGTAAAACGATTAATCGCCTTTGCCGCCGTGGAAGGAATATTTTTTTCGGGTTCATTCGCATCCATCTTTTGGTTGAAAAAGCGAGGTTTAATGCCTGGCTTAACCTTTAGTAACGAACTGATCAGCAGAGACGAAGGGTTGCATTGTGACTTTGCATGTCTTTTATTTACGAAATACATTCGACACAAACCTCCGGTGAAGGAAATTGAAGAAATTATTTCCGAAGCAGTTCACATTGAACAAGAGTTCTTAACGGAAGCTCTACCCGTATCGCTTATCGGAATGAATTGCAAATTAATGAGAGAGTATATCGAGTTTGTAGCCGACCGATTACTCTTGGAATTGGGATGTCAGAAAATGTACGAAACTCTGAACCCTTTTGATTTCATGGAGAACATTAGTTTGGAGGGGAAAACGAATTTTTTCGAAAGGCGCGTGGGAGAGTATCAAAAGTGTGGAATAAATCAAAGTTTTAATCACGTATTTTCTCTTGTAGAAGATTTTTGAATTTGTAACGAGTTAAAAACTTTTTTTTTTCCGATATAAAAATTTTATTAAAAAGAATATTACAGAAAATAACTTTACCTAACAGAATACCGAACAGAAAATAACAGAACCGGGCCTGTTCAAAATGGGAATTGTAAACGAATTCCATCACGAAAAAATACTTGTTTTTGTTTTAAGCTATAAACCCTTCCCATTGGATATCGGCTCAGTCTCCGCCCACCGGAATCCCTTTAAATAGGCAGGCCACAACATTTCGGTGCTCCATACATTTGCAGACAGTAGATCTCGACGGGATCCTCACGGAAGACAGTCGTCTATACCAATAGTCGACTACTATTTCCTACCGAGTTCGCGTCTCTCTTACCTTGTTGAAGAAATTGTTTTTTTTTCTTCCAATTTCAACCGTGGTTTTCATGACTGAGCTTCACGGACTCTCCTACTCCTTTAATCCCTACTATCCTAGAAGGAAATTTATCAAGGTTTATCAAAAAACAGCTCCATAATTTTAAGTTTTTTTTTACTTTTACCTCGAAAATAAATAAAAAACAGCTGCGGATGGCTGAGTCAGATGAGTGCAGTATTTGTCTGTCGGAACTGGACGAAAACCTTATCAAGTTGAAAAAATGCAATCACGCGTTTCACATTACCTGTATTGTTAACTGGTTGGATAAACTTAGTTGTCCTAACTGTCGAACCAATTTTGCAATGTCGAACATGTTAAGACTCATTTTGTTTAAAAGAAGAGCTGATTTAGATTTCTCTGATAAAGATTTCTTCATTTATCAATTTAATAACATCGATAAATTGGAATATAACCCCGACACTCAATCGTATCTTAAAGAATTCGTCACTTTTTATAAAGACTTGTCGAGTATTTACAAAAAGACACTTTCGCAAAATATAATTAAAGAAGAATTTATTTTAAATTGCATGAGAGAATTCATCACACTGTTGAAGGAAATTTACGAGAATCTCGACCAGATCTATGTGAAAAAAGATCTGTCTCTATTTTCCAATTATATTTCATATAAAAGAAAAAAAGACAAGAATGGTTATAACATGAAACTGAAAATACAGATTTAGTCGAAGGTAACGACGTTTTTTATTTACGACCCTGCCAAAAAAATTTTGTTGTAAAATTGTCAATTACACTGTTTTTATAACGACAATTTCCCCCAACAAATATTTATTAACGTCATCTCTGTGTCAACCACGACTCGGGGATCTAGCTCGTGACTTGGCTTCAAGATCCTACCCGAAATCAATTAAAAGATATCGGGTAAACGCGAACTTTGGGCAAACGTACCAACAATACCTTGTCCCTGGTGATGAGAAGAACGTTTGTCTCTCACTGTGCTAGGAGCTACCTCCTTCTCCATTCGCTCTGACTGCCACCACAGTCTTTTATAAACGTACAGTGTTTTGTCTCTTCCACAACTCTTTGCATCCCGATTCTTTTTTCATGAATGATGATAAAAACTTGTTTGCTTTTAGAATCGTGACTGTTACTGGAAGGTGGCGCAACTGCCGAACAGGTGGATCAACTTTTATTGGTTCCGAAGATAAGCTCCGCCCACCCTAAATCCTTTATAAAGACCGGCGGAGGAGCGCTCCCTCCAGAAGTTCTTGACTGCCAAGGGATCATCTTCTTCTCCAGTACTTCACCACGCTCATTGCTACCAACCAGAGTTCTCTTCTCACTTCGATCCCCGTTCGCCAGCCAGACTTATCTTCTCCCGTCTAAGAAGACTTTCTGAATCAACAACAATATCACCCGTCTTCCTCGATAGTTTCGCAAAATCATCCTCACATTTTTTTTTATCTATTGAACAACTATTTGCATGGCGTCGATTTGCATTATTTGTTCGTCAGAACTCAACAAAGATGATTTTAAATGCGAATATTGTGATTGCATGTTTCACGTTGAATGTGTAACCGAATGGTTGGATAAGAAAGTGACTTGTCCACACTGCTACAAAGGTTTAGCCTTGTCAGATATATTAATTCTAAATCTGTTAAAAAGTAGTGAATTTTTAGGTCCTTTAGATAACGAGTTTTACAAATACCTACTGGGACACATCGACAAATTGGATTACAATCCCGACACTAGGATGTATTTGAGGAATTTTGTAGATTTTTACACAGGCTTAACATCGGTTTATGTAAAAACATTTTCTCAAAAAGAACCGCCTAACGTACATACTCGGAGGTATATGAAAAAATTTGTTGTATTTATGAAGGAAATTTATGACAACCTTGAAGAAATTTATAAAAATAAGGAACTATCTATACTTGAAAATCATTTCTTGTATAAAAAAAACCGGTTGTCCGAGCACAGACCGAGCTAATCTTTTTTAGACGCTTCTTATCATATTTTTTTTCTAAACAAATTAATTACCCGAATTCTATTGGATGTTGGTACAAGCTCCACCCACTCGAAGTGATTTAAAAACCCGGCAACCACAGCGTTTCGGTAGAACTCCTCTTGGAGATCTGGTAGTCTGTTTACAATCCGACACGGTGGATAAGTTTATGCAAGTATGGACGAACAAACATTCTACCGATACCCCCCTTTGCTATAACGACGTCGTCTCTCGGATCAAGATCACAACCTTGGCTCCACCTTACGAACCAAAATTTATCCGAAGTTCCTTTGATTGTCAAGACGGGTGACGACAAAAGTCGACTATTTCTTGCGAACTTTATCACCTCTGAAGATAACAGTGATTCTGATCCAGTTTTCTTTTTTCACTTTCAAGTTCACCTCGATTAAGTTAAAAAACATGACTGAATGCGCCATTTGTTTTGAAGCTATCGAAAAAAAGCCTTTCACTCGACTTTCATATTGTAAGCACGAATTCCATTTCGATTGCCAGAGGAAATGGTTTGGAGTGAAAGAAGCGTGTCCACTTTGCAGAGGACCCATAAAAGTATCAGATCATTTCAAACTTTTGATGTTTGAAAACTATGTTTCCACGGAATCTCCAGAAAATAATTTTTTTGCATATTTTTTGGACAACGTAGATGTAATAGAAATACGAGATAAAAAAACGTACTCCAGAGAAGTTCTAATTTTTTTAGAAAACTTAACAATCATTTACAACGATGACCAATCTAAAAAAAATTACGCTAGCTTACGGTCATCAAATCTAATGAAGGAATTCATGGGAATGGTAAAATTTGTTCACAAAAATGCTAACAAAATTGTTAATCAGAAAGGCGATGTAGATTTATTTATACACTACACAAGCCTGCGATGAAAACAATATTTTTTAATACTGATTGAGAAAAAAAATTATATTTCCATCACGTTTTTTCGCCATTTATAACAACTGACAATTTTTAAAAGTATTGAAAAAATTTTATTTTGCTAAAAAAATTTCTCATTTATTTAAAAAAAATATTTGATAAACACTTTTTATTTAACTCCTGGCTCTTGCGAATTTGTTTCTTTTTTATTATTGAATTTATATCTTAATTATTTAACGTTTTGCTTCTCTTTAGTGTGCCTTCTGATAATATTGATAATATATAATTTTCTCAACATATTTTTTATGCTTGGCATGAATGTATATTTCTTATTGATTATGTTATAAATATTCAGATTTGTAACTTTGATTTCAATTGCTTCTTAATTTTAGTGATGTGTTTTCAAGTGTTCTTTTAATTTGTCATGTTATTTTATGCATACCATGTATATTTCAAATAAAGGTCTGAATGACCTGGAGACTGCCGGATGGAGGGGATTTGTTCAATGGAATTCTTATCCTCTCCTCTAGTAGTCTCCAGGGTAAGAACAACTCCAGCAAGTACTCACCATTGATTCATTGAGAACTTTTCCCTTTTCAATTCATCATTTTTCATTAAATGATCCCGGTCCGAAAAGGGTTGGAGGAGAGCAAAGTCGTACTCGACGTACCTCATCTAACCTTCGCCAGGCTAAGAAGCAACGATCCGGCATGGTGATTCAGTAAGTTTAACAATGTTTTTCTCATATTAGTTTCAAGGAATCCTGACTAAAAATAAAAACGGAAATTTATTTTTATTTCTTATTTCTGTGAATATTTACTTTCTAATATTTTTTTGTTTTTCTGAAAAGTGACGTATACATATTATACCTATCGCGTATCGGAATGAGTAGAAAAATAATGAGAGTGAACATCCAGTTTGAAGACGACCGATTACTCTTAGAACATCGGTTTGGAAGGAAAAAGCAAATTTTTTTCTTTTGAAATGTACGCGGAAGAATATCAAAAGTGTGGATTTGATCAGAGTTTTTTTAATCACGTGTTTTTTTTCCCTTGTGGTAGATTTTTAAAACGTTTACCCCCGAAGGTTTTCCAATAAACTTTTATTTTAAGTATAATACAGAAAAATAGCTTTTTTTCATCGAGTCAGTCAAAACGGGTATTGTAAAATAGTTCTATCAAGAAAAAATTAAAAAAGGTATTTCTTCTATTTTTAAACTGTAAAACACCTTCAGAGGCACCTTCTTTAGGTGACGGGTATCACGAACCCGAAGTACCTCAGTGATTCTTTCTTTTTTACTTGAGACTCACGTCCTCGAAATTTCCTACTGATCTATTATTCCCTTTCCTCTTTTTCTCACTGTAGCTTTTCTTCGTTTTTTCCTACGAACTTTCGACCGTATTCACTCCCTAACTTAAGGTTAACCAGGAACCAAAACTTCTTGGTAAATGATAAGAGAAACATTTTTTAAGCCAACCATAGTGCAGTAGTGAATACAGCCGTATGTCTCCCAATACACTCTCTCTTTCACCTGGATTTCATTCGGTATAAACGAGCGATAGTAATTACGTCAACATTTGTATGACAGTAAAATTTTCAACTAATTCTAATTGTAAAGGTAATTTTCCTACTTCCCTTCTCAGATTCCTCCGCTTACCCACCAAAGTACCAAGGATACTCCGGCTTGAAGCGCCGGCTTTTCATCCGGAAACAGGAGAGGATTTGGAGTCCTTGTTTTTCCAGGTCCTGTTGAACTGCTGTGGCTTGGATTTCCACAGAAGTTAGGCCCGTACGTCCGGGACATTTCGGTCAAGGCTTTTTCTCTCCCCCACTCTGACTGCCACCACTGTCTTTTATAAACGTACAGTGTTTTGTCTCTTCCACAACTCTTTGCATTGTGGTTCTTTTTTATGAATGATAAGAAACTTTTGGGTTTGTTTTTAGAATCGTGACTGCGTCCTTACTGGAAGGTGGCGCAACTGTCGAACAGGTGGATCGACTTCCATTGGTTCCGAGGACAGGCTCCGCCTACCCGAAATCCTTCATAAAGACCGGTTGAGGAGGGCTCCCTCCAAAAGTCCTTTGCCACCGAGGCACTCTGTTCTCCAAAATAAATGCAGCACTGATCCTACACGAGCCGTTCTTCTCGCATCTAGGTAAAAGCAGACTTTTCCACACTGCTACAACGGTTTCACCTCATATATATGAACCTTTTTTCTCATTGACCAACATTTTTACTGTGTGTATTCAATAATTTGCGGTATTCTTCTCTCAGTGAAGTTCACCTCGATTAAGTTAAAAAACAAAACATGGCGAAATGCTCTATGTGTCTCGAAGCGTTGGAAAAAAAAACTTTCACTAGACTATCCGACTGCAAGCACGCATTTCATTTTGAGTGTCATAGTAAATGGATTGAAGAGAAAGAAACGTGTCCGCTTTGCAGAGGACCGATAAAAATGTCGGACAAGTTCAAAATTATTATGTTTGAGAACCATATTCTTACGGAATCTCCAGAAAATAATTTTTTCGCGTATTTTTTAGCTAACGTAGATGTAATAGAAGATCCGAATACAGGAACGTTCTCCAGAGACATGTTATTTTTTTTAGAAAACTTGACAATTATTTATAACGATGACCTATCTAAAAGAAACTACGGGAGCTTAAGGGCATCCCATCTAATGAAGGAATTCATGGCATTGATAAAATATGTTCACGAAAATGTTGACAAAATTTTAAATGAGGAATTCCGTGCACCATTCGAAATAAACGGCCTGCCATTAGAAAACAATACAAGGGGGAGTAACAGTTTAAATTGGCATATTTTTTAAATTCTGATTTGAGGAAAATAAGGAAAAAACCATCGAGGTTTTTTTGTAACATTTCTAACGACCGACAATTTTTAAAAGGACTGAAAAAATTTTATTTTCTGGAAAAAATATCCAATTTTATTTAAAGGAATATTTTACTCACTTTTTATTTAACACCCGACTTTTGAAATTTGAGAAATCACGCCTTCAATTATTTAGCGTTTTTTATTATATTATAATTATATATATATATATTTTTTTTTCTCATATTCTTTCTTACTTTGCTTTCAATGATTTAATGTTTTTTTGTTTACACTCGGCTATTATGATATATTTGTAAATACTTGAATTTTATAAGTTTATATATTACATTATGTGTTCTTCACAGTCCTTGTAATTGAAAATAAAGACGTGGGCCCGTGGGGCCTGCAGGGCGCTGGATGGTGGCGTTTTCTGATATACAAATCAAATCGCCCCATCCAGCGTCCTACAGGCTGAGAAACTCCAATAAAGCTGCACTGCATCGGAATCGACCCTCTTCCTTGTACACAAGGGTGAACAACCACATCTAACGACATACAGGATTTCTGGTAAACGTTTTATTAATATTTATTTAAAAAATACTCTGCGCAATTCGCCGCACTTACAATCACTTTCATAATTCACTCCATTATCGGAATATGTATCAAGATTTCAAAAAAAAGTAGTTTAATTCACCATAGAGTCAGTAAATAAATCCATTACGAAAAATTTAAAAAAAAGTATTTCTTTTGTTTTAAGCTAAAAGAACTCTCAAAAATAAAAGATTTTTTTTCAATACTTTTCTTCAAAACACCTCACGAACCCGAGGTACCCCCAGTGATTCTTCTTTTTTTGACTTGAGACTCACGACCTCGAGATTTCCTAGTGATCTATTTTTCCCTTACTAAGATTTTTGGAAACCTTTTTAGAATAGAAAAATCAGATATATCAGGTCTCAACCCATAAAAACCACGTATCTATCCACCATTTTTCAGTCAGTGTTGTTTGATGTTTTTAAATTGTATTAAATATAATGAAAAACATATTTCGGATCGATAGCCACCTAGTACCGAATAGAATAGCGTAATACCTGCACCGCCGTTCTTTGGGCTCCCGCACGAGGCTGCTGGAAAATGTCGGACAAGTTCAAAATTATTATGTTTGAGAACCATATTCTTACGGAATCTCCAGAAAAAAACTTTTTTTCATATTTTTTAGCTAACGTAGATGTAATAGAAGATCCGAATACAGGAACGTACTCCAGAGACATGTTATTTTTTTTCGAAAACTTAACAATTATTTATAACGATGACCTATCTAAAAGAAATTACGGGAGCTTAAGGACATCCTATCTAATGAAGAAATTCATGGCAACGATAAAATATCTTCACGAAAATGTTGACAAAATTTTAAATCGGGAATACTGTGCATTCAAAATAATCGCCATAAAAAAACAATACAAGGGGAGTAACAGTTTATTGATGTATTTTTAAAATTCTGATTTGAGAAAATAAGGAAAAAACCATCAAGTTTTTTTCGTAACGACTGCCACCACTACTGTCTCTTCCACAACTCACCGCTCACTTCAGCCCATCCGAGATCTTTATAAAGGCCGGTGGCGGAGCTCTCCCTCCAGAAGTTCATCACCTCCGAGGGATTCAGTTCTCCGAAAATTTCAGCACTGATCCTACACGAGCCATACTTCTCACATCGACACTTTTTGATTCTTCTTCTTCTGTAAAAATTTCCGGTATTCATCGCCCAGTTGGACGTGAAGTCTGTTAAAGTTGTTTTGAACAAATATTCATTTAAAAAAAACATGGACTCATGTTGTATTTGTTTATTGGAATTAAACGAACGAAATAAACATGTGTTTAATTTAAAAAATTGCGATCATGTTTTTCACATGGACTGTATTTCCAAATGGTTAATATTCCAATACACTTGTCCATACTGCCGTACTGGTTTCGCTACTTCTGATATTGTAAAAATGATTATATGTAAAAAGGAAATGAAATTAAAGCCTATGGAAAACAATTTTTTTAAATATATTTTAGACAACGTCCATGTCCTCGATGATTATGGAGGGGACGGAAATATATTGTTACAAAAATATACAGTTTTTTTTGAAGGTTTATCATACGTTTATAAAAGTGTATCGTCTCACAAAAAATGTAATACGAAATACAATTTAAAGTTGATGAAAAAATGGTTCATGTTTTTCGATAATATCTACGAATATATGAAAACGAAATAAATCCGAGAAAAGAGTTACCTCGAGTGTATTGTGTGTTCCATTTAAGACTTATTCCCGTCTTCAAACTGACGATTCATTTATTATTGAATTTATATCTTCAATTGTTTGATGTTTTGTTTAATGTGTGTTTCAAATATTATTCTAACTTGTCTAACTATGTTTACCATGTATATTTCAAATAAAGGTACCTGGGTCTCACGACCTGGAGACTGCCGGATGGGGTTATAAGTCTATTGTATTCTTATCCTCTCCTCTAGTAGTCTCCAGGCTAAGAACATCTTCAGAAAGTACTCACCAGTGATTTGGAGCTTGCTGGAGAGCGACACTTTTTTCAACCGTATTCAACGTGCCTCGCCACAACTCCAGTATGGTAAATCGGTAAGTTATATAAATGTTTTAGGAATCCTGACTAAAAATAAAAACAGAAATTTAATTTTTTCTTTCTTAATTCTGTGAATATTTACTTTCTAACATTAGATTTTTCAATTAGTAATGAGTTAAAAACGTTTTTCACTAGAAGGCTTTCCAATAAGCTTTTATTTAAAAGAATATTACAGAAAAGTAGCTTTATACATTATTGAGTCAGACAAAATGGGAATTGTAAACTAATTTTATTATGAAAAATAAAAAAAATATTTATTTTATTTTAAGCTATTCAACAAGGTAATTTTCCTTCTTTTTTTCCCAGATTCTCCAGCCTACGCACCAGAGTACCGCAATAAAATCTTTTCCCTTCCTTCCTGGTAATCAGAAGAACGTATGTCGCTCACTGTGCTGGAAGCTGCCTCCTTCCCCACTCGCTCTCTGACAGGAGTTGGTCCTTCTTCTCTCTGCCACCACCGTTTCTTATAAACGTACAGTATTTGTCTTCCACATCTCTTTGAATTGCAGTTATTTTTCATATAAACGAGTATAAAAAACTTGTTTGAATCGTGACTTTGTCCTTTCCGGAAGGTGGCGCCACGGTCCAACTTTCATTGGATCCTGTTCTCCAAAACTTCCGCACTTATCCTACACGAGCCAGACTCGCATTTAGGTGATTCTTTCGAGCGAGACATCACTCAAGAGCAAATTTTCTATATAACAAAATTCATTGATGCTGAAAAAACAAACATGACCAAATGTAGCATTTGTTTGTCGAAATTTAATGAACGAAGTAAACCTTTTACATTTACACAGTGCGTGCATGTTTTTCACAATAACTGTATTCACAAGTGGTTCAAATCTTCTGACAAATTTACTTGTCCGTACTGCCGCTCTCGTGTTGCTCTTTCCGATCATATAAGATTGAGTATATATAGAAAGGAAACGAAATTAAAGCCTTTTGAAAATGAATTTTATACATACGTTATAGATAACGCCCACGTCCTCGATTATCCGTACGATTATGAAGCAAATATAAATTTCGTTTCGAGAATGTATTTGAGAAAATTTACCGAATTTTATAAACGTTTACCATCTGTTTATGAAAAAGTATCTTCATCCGAAAAATATAATAATAAATACATTTTAAAGCATATGAGAAGAATGTTTTTCATGTTCAAAAAAATCTACAAAGTTCTAAAATCGATACCTTCCAGAGTTTCCTCGAATCAAATCATGTAATACAAAAGTTTTAGCTTTAAAGAAAAGACTGTATTGCAAAAACTCTGTAAACCACGTGTATCGCATTTAGAAAATGAAGTGAAAAACATAATAAGATTTTTGGAAACTTTTTTAGAATAAAAAAACTCAGACACATCGGGACTCAACCGATAAAAACCACGTATCTATCCACGATTTTTCAGTCAGTGTTGTTTGATGTTTTAAATTGTATTAAATGTAATGAAAAAACGTATTTCGTATCAAAAATATTGCTTCGAGGTGTTTGCTTTATTTTTTTTATGTTAAATTGTTATTTTTTCTATATTCAAGATGACATTTTAAGTTGGAAACAAATACCTTAAGATTCGTTAGTTAACAAGAATGTCATACTCCCTTCTAATAAAAATATTTTTTCTTTTTTACTTTTAGGAAGACTAAAACAACTATTTAAGACACTTTGTGCACGAACCAAACTTATGTTTTTCTCTTGGGTCCGAGGAGGATATAATGTGTGTGAAAAGAGAGGAGTTTAATCCATAAACTATATTACAGTTAATTTTTTTTCAAAGTTCTTTCAATGTATTGTGTGTTCAATTTCAGATGTCATTATTTGAAAAAACGTGTTATTATTTGTTAAAAATTTCATTACCTCTGTAAGCATTATTTTTTTATTTATACCTTAAAACTGTAAGGACCAATGAGAGTTTTCCAACACCGACAGCCATAGCGTACACAGTTTAAATGTTTTGTTAATCACAGACAGTAGGGCTCTTCGTGATTCTGAAGTCGGTCTGGTTTTATGCTGAAGCCAACAGGTAGAGTCGACCATTTCCTGCAAGTTCTTAAGCTAGTCCATCCCTTTGGAGCTAATAGTCACCTTGATTTAGTTTTTTCTTTTCTCTCACTTTGAAAAATCCGACTCGTTAAATTAAAAAAAGATGGCTGAATGCGTTGTTTGCTGCGAAGCCATAGCAACAAAACCCTACGTTCAACTAACCACATGTAAGCACGAATTTCATTGCAAGTGTATTATAAAGTGGAACAAAAAGAGTCAAACGTGCCCACTTTGCAGATGTCGTCTCAAAATATCGGACGCATTTAAATTTTTGATGCATAAAAGTCGTGTCCCCACTTGTCCTTCAGATGATTTTATTTTTAAATACTTTTTAGACAACGTGGACCTTATAGAACCAAATTCCGATAAGGAAACGTACTTGAGGGAATTTGACCATTTTTTGTATCTTTTAAAGGCTATGTGTCACGATGAACAAAGGGAAAAATTATCCTGGAGCTTACGGGATATTACCGTCATGAGAATTTTTGTGAAAACTTTAGAATTCCTTTTCGAAGACATAAATAGAATCATTGACCTGAATGGCGATCTAGACTTGATAATTAATACTTTTCGTGTAAACGTAGAGAAGTTATTTTTAGATATAAAAAGAAGGAGTCATCTGTAACTAATACAACCACTCTTGCCAAATTTTTACTCTCTGATTTATTATTGAAACCTGTGCATTTCTTTTTCATCACTACAATATTGAACTTTGAAAATCACATCTTCAATTATTTAATGTTTTTGTTATATTTTAATTGTGTGTAAATATATTTTTTCTCGGATGCTTTCTTACTTTGCTTTCAATGATTTAATGTTTTTTGTTAACCTTTAGTATTGTGTTTTCGAGTATTCTTAACATGTATATGTATAAAAATAAACAGGATCTGAAACGACCTGGAGACTTCTAGATGGAGGTGATATGTATTATAGCATTCTTATCACATTCTCTAAGAGTCTCCAGGGTAAGAACAACTACAGAGCAAGGATTCCAGCAAGTAATTACCAGTGATTCGGTAAGTACTTTGTCCTTTTCGTTTCAACTGGGTCCTAAAGGAATTGGAAGGGAGGAAGAGTGACACTTGTTTAACCTCCGTCAACCTAAGAAAAGACTCCACAGTACGTTGGGCAATTCGGTGAGTACTTTTTCCTTCTCGCGTCATCGTTTCAACTGGGTCCCAGAGGAAATTGGAGAGTGTCACTTTGTTACGCTTTATTCAAGGTACCACTTCTGACTTCCACCAGGCTAAGAATCAACTCAGGCGATTTGATAAGTTAAACAATCTTTTCTTAAATTATTGTGTGTTTAAATTATTGAAGAACATTCTGACAAGAGAAATTTATTTTTTTCGTCGAATAAGTTTTCTTCTTTAACACACAATAACGAAATATTTACTTTCCAACTATTTTTTATTGTTTTCTTAAAAAGTTACTTATACCTAAAAAAACATTCTACACAAACCCTCCGGTAAAAGAAATTGAAGAAATTATTTCGAAACATTTTATATCGGAATGAGTTGGAAATTAATGGGAGAGTTCATCTAGAGCCGACCGACTACTAGTGTAATGGGGATGTCAAAAAATGTACCAAACTCTGAATCCTTTTTATTTCATGCATAACATCGGTTTGGAAGGAAAAAACAATTTTTTTTAAAGGTTCGTGGGATAATATCAAGTGTGGAATTGATCAATGTTTTAATCACACGTATTTTTTCCCTCGTGGTAGATTTTTGAATTTGTAATGAACTAGAAACGTTTCCCCCGAAGGTTTTTCAATATAAACTTTTATAATAAAGAATAATACAGAAAACAGCTTTATTTATCATTAAACCAGTCAAAATGGAAATTGTTAACTAATTCTATTCCAAAAAATGAGAAAAAAAGAAATATTTCTTTTATTTTTAAGCTTTAAAAATCTCTCAAAAATAAGTTATTTCGTAAGTAGACCTTTATTATAATTTTTCTTCACAACACCCTCAGGGGCACCTTCTTTAGGTGACGGGCATCACGAACCCGAGGTACCCCAGTGATTCTTTCTTTTTTACTACGACCTGGAGATTTCCTAATCTTCTTTCCCTTTCCTTCTTTTTGTCAACAATGCATTCTTTCACCCCGATTTAATTTGATATAAACGAGTTATAGTAATTACGTCAGCATTTGTATTATAGTGAAATTTCTCAACTACTTCTAATCATAAAGGTAATATTTCTTTTTCTTTTCCCAGATTCCTCCGCTTGCCCACCAGAGTACCGAAGAACTCTCACTGTGCTAAGGAGCTGCCTCCTTCCCACTCGCTCTGACTGCCACCACTACTGTCTCTTCCACAACTCACGGCACTGATCGTACACTAACCATTCTTCTCACATCATCTAGGTAAGAAGATTTTAAATATAGTTGTATAAAAAGCAGACTTATACACACTGCTATATTCGCTCAAAAAATGCAATACGAAATATAATTTTGAGTTGATGAAAAAAATGGTTCATCATGTGCAATAAAATCCAGGAATATCTGAAAGCAAAATACATCTGAGAAAAGAATTATACTCTTATAGAAACTTTATCATCGAAAATAAATTAAGGTTTTTTTATAAATCACGAGTTTACATTTTACTTAAAAAATAAAAGAAAAAAAAAGGTTAAGAAAGAAAAGCATTTTTCTAAAATTGAGGTTTATCTTTTCAGAATCCTTGACTCTTCCGTTCGACTTACGGATCTATACCACCTCCATCTGTTTTGTTAATCACAGGCTGAAAGTCTGCAGGCTTCTAATGTAACTCCGTTGTCTGCTGGAGCCAAACTGAAAAGTCACAATTTCTTGCAAGTTATTTAACTATTCCATCAGCTCTGAAGCTAACAGTTATTCTTATTTAGTTTTTCTAAAACATGGCTGAATGCGCCATTTGTCTTGAATCTATTCAAAAAAAACCATTCACTCGACTTTCAAATTGTAAGCACGAATTTCATTTTAAATGCCAGAGTAAATGGAATCAAGTGAAAGAAACGTGTCCGTTATGCAGAGGACCGATAAAATTATCAGATAAATTCAAAATAATAATGTTTGAAAATTATATTCCTTCGGAACCTCCAGAAAATAATTTTTTCGCATATTTTTTAGAAAACATTGATGATGTAATAGAATTAAAAAATGAAAAAACGTACTCCAGAAATATGTTACTTTTTTTGGAAAACTTGACTGTTATTCATAAAGATGAACAATCCGAAAAAAACTATGGGAGCTTAAGGTCATCAGCTCTAATGAAGAAATTTATGTCAACCATAACATATCTTTACATAAATGTTGACCAAATTATAAGTAAGAAAAACGGTGTAGGATTCGAAATACACTTCACAAGCCTGCGATGAAAAACAATAAAAGGGAAGTATGAGTTTAACTTTATGTATTTTTAATGCTGATTTGAAAAAATAAGGGAAACAATTCTATTCCATCAAGTTTTTTTTCGTAACATTTATAACAACTGACAATTTTTAAAAGAATTGGAAAAATTTTATTTGATTAAAAACATCGTCGTTTATTTAAAGAAGCATTTCAAAAACATTTTTTATTGACTCTTGCCAATTTGGGTATGTGTTTCTTATGTATTATAGAATTTATATCTTCAAAACTATTTAAAGTTTTGTTTATTTTTTGTTTTTTCTCGTGTTATTTTTTACTTTTACCATGAGCGTATCAAAATTTAATTTAGAAATTAAAAACTTTAGATATTTGTGGTGGTAGTGGTTCAGTCCTGACATATCACATGTGATACATACTCTCTGCTAATAGAAATTTTTTTTTATTCTACTTGGCTACCTTTAGGAAGACAACAACTATTTAAGACACTTGGGGTACGTGTGAGAAGATAGTGAGAAGATTTTTCAGTCGAGCTCAATTGTTTTAATTTTGTCATTGTTTTAAAAAAGGCTTCTTATAATTTCCTTATTAAAGTAGTCCACCCCTTTGGAGCTAATAGTCACCTTGATTTTGTTTTTATTTTCTCTCCCTTTGAATCCGGCTCATTAAATTAAAAAAAAGATGGCTGAATGCATGATTTGCTGTGAAACTATGGCAACAAAACCATGCGTTCAGCTAACGACATGCAAGCACGCATTTCATTGTATTTGCATTATAAAGTGGAGTGAAGAGGTCCAAAATTGCCCACTCTGCAGAAGTCATCTCAAAATGTCTGACTTTTTCAAATGTTTGATGTTAAAGAATCGTGTCCCCATTTATCCTCCAGATAATTATTTTTTTATGTTCTTTTTAGAAAATGTGGACCTCATGGAACCCATTTTAGATAATCAAAAATACTTGAGGGAATTTTCCTTATTTTTGGAAACTTTAAAACTCATATGTCAGGATGAAGAAAAGGAAAATTTATACAAGAGCTTAAGGCATATTCCCGTCATGAAAACTTTAATGAAAATTTTAGGAACTTTTTTAAGATTTGTAAATATGATTATTGAGAATAATGGCGATAAAGTTGTAATAATTAATGTTTTTCGTGTGAACCTTGAAAAGTTATTTTTAGATGTAAAAAGAGGATGGTATCTATAACTTATACACCCAGCCTCTTGCCAAATTTTTACTTATTTATTAAAAACTGTGATTTTCTTTTTCATCATTACAATATTGAATTTTGAAATTTGAGAAATCACACCTTCAATTATTTAGCGTTTTTTATTATATTATAATTATATATATTATTTTCCCAGATTCTTTCTTACTTTGCTTTCAATGATTTAATGTTTTTTGTTTACACTCGGCTATTATGATATATTTGTAAATACTTGAGTTTCATAAGTTTATATATTACATTATATGATTAAATGTTTTTTTTGTTTACACTCGGCTATTATGATATATTTGTAAATACTTGAGTTTTATAAGTTTATATATTACATTATATGTGTTCTTCACAGTCCTTGTAATTGAAATTAAAGACGTGGGCCCGTGGGGCCTGCAGGGCGCTGGATGGTGGCAATTTCTGATATACAAATCAAATCGCCCCATCCAGCGTCCTACAGGCTGAGAAACTCCAATAAAGCTGCACTGCATCGGAATCGACCCTCTTCCTTGTACACAGAGTGAACAACTACATCTAACGACAAACAGGATTTCTGGTAAACGTTTTATTAATATTTATTTAAAAAATACTCTGCGCAATTCGCCGCACTTACAATCACTTTCATAATTCACTCCATTATCGGAATATGTATCAAGATTTCTAAAAAAAGTAGTTTAATTCACCATTGAGTCAGTAAGTAAATCTATTACGAAAAATTAAAAAAAAAGTATTTCTTTTGTTTTACGCTATAAAGAACTCTCAAAAATAAAAGATTTTTTTCAATACTTTTCTTCAAAAACACCTCACGAACCCGAGGTACCCCCAAAAAAATCAGATATATCAGGACTCAACCCATAAAAACCACCTATCTATCCACCATTTTTCAGTCAGTGCTGTTTGATGTTTTTAAATTGTATTAAATATAATGAAAAACATATTTCGGATCGATAGCCCCCTAGTACCGAATAGAATAGCGTAATACCTGCACCGCAGTTCTTTGGGCTCCCGCACGAGGCTGCTGGATATGGGTGTGGCTCGGTTCCTTCTCTTCTGATAGTAGAGAGCCGCATCGACATTTATATAGATACCTCGCCTCAAAAACTTTTTCATAAAAAACTTTTACTTTTTGCACTGAATAAAAATGTTATTTTCTTCTCGGAAAATTTAAAAGGGAAAACTTCGGATGAAAATATTTATTTATTTTTTCGTGTAAACGGCGCTGCTAGCGCTACCCTCTACTCTCATTGGTTCTGACGTTCGGTAAAGCGTCTATAAAGTCGGGTCCTATGACACAAATACCAAAATTCATTCTCCGAGTAGCGTGCTTCTCGGCCGAAAGACTCCCATCAAAGAGAAACAGTTTTACAGGTAACTACTGCCATGCGAGGAAAAACACCACCGGAATCCTTCGATATTGAACAGATATCGTCTTCCGAAAGAAAACAAATTATTTTGTGTTGTGAGAGAAAAACTTCAGAAAGTCCCATATACCAGAGAGGGAGGAGCCAGAAAAATATTCCAATTCCACAAACTGTTTCAAAGTTTCCCGACCATGGAAAAAACGACCAATCTAGATCAGAGAAAAAAAATTAATTAGTTTTTCTTATGTTACGGAATCTTTAAAGACGGTGAAGTATGAAGGATTACTCTTCCGTTTGAATTAACTTTTTTACTACCGTCACTCTCTCCGCGAGGAATGCCGTCTCCGGTCTACCGGAGCCCTGGCCTCCCTCTCGAGAGAAGATTACATTAACGGCACCGAGACTCACTGTCTTGTGGGACGTGTCTAGGATGGAGGCTACCGCGGACGAAGGTTACCGGCTGCCAAAGGCTTCTCCGACTGCCGGTGGGTGAGCCCTTTTATAACACTCCACTCGGAGGGCGGAGCGAAGGAAGAGAGGATGTCATTGGACGATCACGAAACGAAACTGGGTCAGACGGGCGTGACGCGATGCAAAATTATTTTCTCGCGCGGATAGAAAAATAGTTTGGTTTTATTTCGAACTCGGATCGCCAAGTTGGCGAGAGCTCTTGTTATTTTGGAAATATCGCACGTTCAATTATTTAATGTTTTTTGTTATATTTTAATTGCATGTATATATTTTTTCTCAGATTCTTTCTTAACTTTGCTTGAGTGAATATATATATAACGTGTTCCACAGATGAGAAGCAAGAGACCTTTCAGAGTGAGCAGATGTATCGTTGCTCATCTATTGCAACTTACCCTTTGCTTACCAAATCGCAACTTATCTTTTGAAATTTGAGAGAGAAAAAATGGCGGAATGCGGAATTTGTCTCGCGACCGAAAACAGCAGCAAGCAGTTCGTTTCTCTCAGTGCTTGTGACCATGTGTTTCATGCCGCATGCATCGCTCAGTGGTTCGTAAAAAAGAAAAATTGCCCTTATTGTCGAACCCGTTTATCCATTACCGATATTTTACGGTGTTTAATCGACAGGAATGAAATACCGTGTCAACCCTCGGGACATAATTTTTTCGAATACCTGTTTGATAATGTTGATGTTTTGGGGTATAATCCCGACACCGAGACCTATTTTAAAAATTTCAAAACATTTTTCGACCGTCTTCTGTCTATTTACAATGATTCGAAAAACTCGTACAAAGATAAATATGTTTCGAGCGTCATGAAAAATTTGATGAAAGTTTTTAAGCAGATACATGACAACTTCGATCTCATCTACGCGCGAAAGGATTTGTCTATACATCAAAACTACATAATATTTCAAAAGAATCAAATGAAACGCTTGGACGAATGTATCGATGCATTGGAATCCTCCAATGAGGATTCTCTAGAGTCGGACAATGAAAGTTTCGCAGAATACAATTCTGGAGAGTCAGACGATGAAAGATTTGTTTTAGAATCGGATTTTTTAGAATCAGACAATGAGAGCTTTATGGATTCAGAAGATGCTCAAGAAATCTTTAGCGATGATAACGATATGTAGTTTACGAATTATGACGTCGATTACTCATGTTTTTTACTAAAAAAACTATATTTAAATTGGCTCATCTTACAGACTAAGATACAACTCCGACCAAGTAATCCGGTGAATACTTAAAAATAATTTTTTTTCTTTAAAAGCTTGTCAATGATAAATCTCTGATGATCTCTCTGAGAATAAGTTTTTCTTCTTTTACAATTTGCTATTTCTTGAGGAAAAATTCTGTTAAAGTTTTTACTATCCAACATTTTTTTTGATAATTTGCAAAGAATGAAATCTCCTTTCCCAGAAGGTAAGAGGGTTTATAATATATATTTATATAGTGTTTCCAAAAACACGTATAAAGTACTCGTTCGTGGGCAGGAGAGCTTACATGTTGTTTGCAGTTTATCCTGATTCAACCTAAAAATTTGCAATCGAATATTAAAAAAAATGGACTGTGGAATTTGTCTTTCGACCGAACACCACGAGGAGTCGATTCGTCTTTCTTGCAGCCATGGATTTCATACGGCTTGCATCGCTCAGTGGTTTCTGAAAAAGAAGAATTGTCCATACTGTCGAAAGCGTTTGAGATTGTTAGATATTTTACGAATTTTAGTCTTCAGAAAGGAAATAACGTTGAATCCTTCGAGAGATGAAATTTTTTTGAATTTATTAAACACTATCGAGTTTTTGGATTCCGAAACACCTACTTATTTGAAACATCTTGCCAGTTTTTTAAGAGATTTAATATCCGTTTATGAATATGCGTTATCGAGAAAAACATCATTTCCGAATACACATGTTTTGAAATGCTTGGAAGAGTTGGTTACTTTATTTAGAGAAATACAGGATAACCCCATCTACGTGCGTAAAGATTTACTATCAATAATGGAAAACTTGAGATTATTCTTAGAGTACGATATGAGGCAGATAAACGGAAGGATCGATTACTTTGAAGACGAAGAATCGTTTAATAGCAATGATGATTCTTCATCAGAGACAGACCAAGGATTTTTTGAAGAATCGGAATTCGACCACGATTCGATGATGGATTTCATTGAAGAAGAGTCAATCAGTGGAAATCCTATGGAGATTTCGTAAAAAGCTATGGCGTTTCTTTAAGGAGAGTGAAACATCTTTTGTATACGAATCTTCATTTGGAAGGTGTTGCACAAGATTTTATTCGTTATTGTAAATTTGTAAGGATTTTTTATATCAACTTGGAGAAATGAATTATGGTTTTTGAATTTTTTCAACTTTTTATCGCATCGAAACTATTTGTTTCTTCATTTTCTTTATCATAATGGAGAATTGCAGCATCTCTTATAAAATTTTAAATATTCAGTTTTATTTTATTAAAAATTCTCTTCTTATTCCAAAAAATATGCTTGTTTTTCCCAAAATTTTTTTAAATGTAATTATAACATATTTTAATACAGAGAGCTCCTAACAATGTGACGTCACATGTGTCTCTTGGAAATATGGGAAACACCGTTTTCATCGAAACACTAGGCTGCAAAAACTAGAGCACAGTCTTTAAAAGCGGGAACAAGATACATTTAATGTCACAAGCTGTTTCAGCTCAGACTGAAAATAAGCTCTTTTTAATTGAAAAACTTAAAATTTAGGGTTTTGAAAGGTAAATTAAAATGTTTTTTTGGGCTTTAAGCCATTTTGACTGCAATTATCCATTACATTTCATTACATCCATCCATTTCCATTACATTACACGGTATTTAACCAAAGTAACTTTGTCACCAACTAGTAAAAATGAAACTGCAAACAAAACTGCAAGTTTCTTTGTTCTAGTCAAGAACAAAATACAACTATGTCTTTAAGAGTACGATTTCATCGGACTGAAAACACCATGAGTATTGAGAAAGAGCAAGTGTTCTCGAACATTCTTCAACAAGAAATCACTGTTATTTTTGGGAACCTCGGACGACACTTGAGCGTTTTAGAATACTGTATCGATTCGAATTTCCCTTCATCGAAAAAAATCGGCATTTTTTCAAGGTTTCCCTTCAATTCACCCTATCGGGTGGATTCTATTACATCGATTTCTTTGGACGTGCTATTCATTCTAGAACCCTATTTCGGATACGGTGTGGTAAAACCGAAGAATGTTGGTCATGTGGCTGTCGTTGCAAGTCACTTGTGTCTTATGATACCCGAGAAGACTAAAAATATTTACCTATTGCATTACAATTGTTTGGAACAAAGAATAGAAAAGTATCTCGAAACATCTACTACTACTACTTTCAAACCGCCGATATTTTTTAACAGTAAGAACGTAAAGTTTGGTCGCGAGGAGGTCATAGAATTGAACGTGGAAAACGTTTCATCGGCCCACGAGGCGTATCTGCGAGCATTAACTGGAATAGAAACGGTCGGTTCAAGACCTTTTACCATTAGAATGAGTGACAGGGATAAAAATGTATTGCGATTGATGGTTTATCGCTCGTTTCAAAACTTAAAAAGATTCAACGACGTCGAATGGATTTATAACGTGTATTGTAAAGATTTCAATTTGGACATTCCTTTCGACTAGAAGGATCACGTGTGCAATTTGTCACGTAGGAGTCGTACCAACTCAAAAAATCAGTTTTGTATTCGGGTTTATCTACGGAAGTTGCCTCAATAAAATCCCGCTTGACGAAAATTCCGCTTGCAAAATCGTTACGGTGATGAAATCGGGGATCAGACGTTTGAATAGTCTCGTGAGGTTTTTTGTAACCTAAACACCAAGCGACTGAATTTCCAAACAAAAATATTTCTCCCGATTTGTCCTGATAAGCAATCATTTCGTAAATTGAAGATTCGTCTTTTTGACTTTTAAATTGATCGGGAGGGATAGTGAAATGTTTCCATCTGTCAACCTTTGTTGATGGTCGTAACATACTTTCTTTTTAATAGTCCCTGTAATAGTTTTCTATTAAAAAACATTTTTTAAGATTAAAACATTTCGTAATGGAAGGATCAAATAACGATAAAATGTTAATGTTGTATAAAAGGGGTGGAGTTTTTTTTTCTCATATTCGATTTAAACTTTTTTTTATCCCTTCCCATACATATATATACAAGGTACAACGCGAGATCAATCCACAAGAAAAAGAGCATGGATCCCAAACTGGATGAACTTCTTCACCAAGCCATACTGTACGAGTTCAAGTCGTCTAAAAATCCCTTCCTTACAAAGGAGACCGTTGTCGCTCGGGCGTTACATCGACTCGCAGCGCGAGCAAACGTTAACTTTCCACCTCTCGACCTCGTACCGAAACCCTGCATTTTGGATGAAACTAATCATTCCCTTTTACTAAACATGTGGGAAAAGCGAAGGTCCTTTCTCCTTCCTACTCTCGAAGAGCAACAGTGTATGGAAAGAGTGTTGGGTAGAGATAGGGTGAGACCTTCCGACCTCATTAAATCGGCGCAATATTTAACGAAAAACTGCGAAAGCAACACCGATACCGTTAACCTTCTCTTTGCCGTGGATGGTTGTCGTGGAGAAGATGTCAAAAACTACGTGGACACTTTTTTTTCCAAAGACGACGTGGCTAAAACTCGTCACGTTAACCAGGTTAGAATAATGTTATCCAAACTCAACAATCCCACGAATGTGAAAAATATTTTGGAAAAAGTTTGGAACGACCAAACGACGGGTGACGACGATGAAGAAACCGAATTCCTTAAACAATACCGCGAAGCAATGGGTAATTTCAATGTTAAGGATTGGAGAATGAATTACGAGGAAGTAGTCAAAAAAATTAAAAAACGAAAGCCGGAAGAAGAAACGGAAGAATAAATGGAATGTTTCTTTCCTATATTGATTCACGTGTTGGCTTCACCCCTCGGTAAGGTTATAAATACTTGGTCACGATCGGACACTTTCATTTCGAGAACGCCATAGGTACCTGCAAAAATCAACGTCTACATACAGGGCCGAATTCGATGTAAGATTCTGTAGTAGTTGTAAGTAATTTGCTTAGCTACAGTCCGAAACCTGGAAGTTATTGTAGGAACTGCAAGGCTCAACCCCAAGACGTTTAAAACAAAAAACCCCCTAGCACATGGAATCTAATGATTGCTGCATATGTCTGCTTACCTTACAAAAAGGGGAGGTTTCCTATCTGCATTCGTGCAAACATACTTTTCATACCATTTGCATTGAAAAATGGTTGAAATTACAATTCCGATGTCCATATTGTCGAGCGGAGTTGAGTTTTTCGGATATGATGCTTTACGTCTATTCACGTAGCGAAGTGGCTCTCGTTCGTTGGAAGAGTATTTTTTTCAAATACTTGCGAGATAACGTAGATGTTTTTGACTATAACCCAGATACAAACATCTATCTGAGACGTGTACAAAATTTTGTTGAACATTTATTATTGATTTATCGTACGATTCTTGGTTTAAATTTACCTCTAGAATCAGAACCGAATATAGTTGAAGAAATGTCACGTGTATGCGATCGCTTTAAACATTTAAGTGACAACATTCACCTCATTTATGTGAGAAATGATTGGTCCGTGATGAAAAATTACCAGGTGTATTTGAGAAATATGAAGAAAAAATCAAAGAGGGACAGGGAGGAATCCAGTTCCGATGAAGATTCGGATAGTTATGACCACTTCAATTCTACTAATATTTTTGAATGAAATATCTCCGAAACAAAAGAAAACGCGAACGTTAAAAAAAAACCTTTGCAACTTAAAATATATACAAAATTACAACATTTCGATCGTGCTTACTCCCAGTCATTCAAGCAAAGCTTATATATGGACTGTAACCACATCACTGGAAAGTCACAAAATTTCGTACACACGTCCTCAGCAACTCCTCAGGAGTTCCCTCAATTGTTAGAGTGGATACGGGTGTGTGGCGACACGAGTTAATCTCAGCGTTCGGAGGTAGTTACACTGGACTGCGCAAGAAGTGGTACCGTTTCCAGAGAAAAATATGCAAGATTCGTCATCTCGCGATTCATATCCGATTTCGACAGAAAGTACACCAGTACTGGACGGGTCGGAGAGTGAGCTGACAGAACGAGAAATAGCCAGAGTAAATAGCTGGAGAATAGAATATTTGAAAGATCACGTAATTCGCTTTTCCAGCAAAACGCATTTGGCAATACGGGCAACGTGGAAAATCCTTGACGGTGACCGTGAACTTTTGTATCACATAAAACTTCTCTTGGACATGGGTTTCAGTCACGACTCTGCACGCATCCGAAACGACGAATTATGTCATGCCAGTAGCTTCGATCTTTGGATGCAGTACACATCTGCACAGATTGTTCCCTTCAATTGTTTACTGGACATTCTTCTTAAAAATCTGGACTTCAAAAAGCCGATGGTATACACTTTAATGAAAGAGGAAGAAGGTAGAAAACTTGAAAGTATCTCCATCGTTTTTAACTAAATGTAGTTCCCTCTACCAGACCGTCTAGAGATGTAAACGATTTTTTTTAACTGGGAAAATTGTATTTCAAAGTATTATTTTAATCGAAATTGTAGAAATCTTTGTGTATCTCATTAAAAATAAAAATATAAAATTTATGGAAAATCTAAGTTGAAAAAAAATATTTTTTAAAATGTAACTTAGATCTTCCATCGATGGGATACAAAGTAGCAGGCCTCCACGTGGTGTATCCTGGATAAAGCTAAATCTGCTACAATTTTCATGAGCGCGTACTAGAGAAACGTTTTTTGCTTTTAAAAAGGAACCTCGATTTTTCATCTTAAAGTGATGTTTGAATTATGTTTCTATCATAAATAAAACCGGTGATGTAATCCTTTGCTGCCGGCTGCTTTGGTAATTAAACATTTTATGGTCGGACCCAAAGTCAAAAATTAAAATCCGTTTTTCTCTTGATGTTTTTTGCTGCTACACTTTTCAAGTTTAAAAAATTTTTAAATTGTTATTCATAATATAAAATACGTGAAATAATAATAACTTTTTCTAATACACCAGATAAAATTTTTTTTTATCTTGATGAAGGTAAAAAATATTATTTTTTCATTTGTAAAAATGTATTTGCGTGACATAACATTGAAATGATTATTATTTTATTTTTGAGGGAATCGATAGTAAAAAGCAGATGAAGTGTTGTAACCATTGACGTATAATTTCAGCTGGACCTTTACCTAATCTGGTTTCGACGATGAAAAAAAATTGAGTTTTGATAAAATAATTAGTACAGAATATTTTTTATTTTAAGCTCCGGGTAACGTATAAAAGGCACTCGCAGTCGAGCTCGGAATCAGACGAGCTTCTATAGCGGTCCAGAACACACCTAATTTCAAGCAACTGCACTATCAACTTGATCAGCAACGCTTCTGCTTCGTTCAGGTTTTTGTTCACCACTATTTCTTACTTTTTACCCAACGCGTCTTATTGAACACATTCCCAACACCTAAAACAACAATTGGATATATTTTTTCTATATAAAATTAATTCTGTACCGGCCTCTTTGTGTAATACATACTTTCTTTAAATTGTCAGTATAAATATGCACGTTGGAATTTTAAATTTTTAGTTTTTTATAACGTTTCTTTAGTTTTGAAATAAGAAACATTTTTTCATGCATAATGATTTTCGTGTACAATTTTTTTTCAGCCATGCCAAAGTGCAAGAAAAGTTCATCTCTGGCGACTGCCGAGAAGAGAAGGAGAGATCTGGCGAGGGAAGAATCGTTCACGTATAGGCAGAAACTGCGGAGTCAAAAAACGAAGCTCGTGGATAACCGGAAACATGAGCTGGAGAGTGTGCAGACTGTGCCAAAAAAGATTGATAGCGTGAGAGTGGAATACTTAAAGAAACACTTGTGTTTATTCGCGAGAGATACGTATTTGGAAGTACGGGCAACGTGGAAGGTGTCCGACGTCGATAACTGTTCCGTAATACTGCTGTTGGACTTGGGTTACAATCACGATTCGGCATACATCAAAGAAAGTCTCTGCGACGAGAGAAGCTTAAAGCTTATCAAAGAATGTACCCCGGTACCCGTGGTTTCCTTTCAAAGACTTGCGGAGATTTTTTTACAAAAACTAGATTGGAAGAAGCCAATTGCATTCAGTGTTATAAGAAGCACTCAATCAGTGAATGTTATTCTTCCACGAGGAGAAGTAAAAGTCATGGAGGTTTAGGAGGAAAACTTTTTTTTTCCAATTTGTAATTTCGAAAGAATACTTAAACATATATTTGAATGGTGAATCTAGGATTTTTAAGTGTTTCTTTTTTGAAGTATTCTCTCGTAGAGGTGTTGGTTTACGTACCGTTTTTGCAAATTAAATTAAAAAACAATATCATGTTTCATATCAATATTTTGTATCAAGCCTGCAGTATCAAGTTTGATTTTATTACCTCGTGTTAAACTTGTTATGAATAAAATTTGTTTGAATGTGGATCGTGGTGTGTTACTTTTGCTTTGATATATTATAGGAGTTAAATAAACATTTAACCGACTCTAATATTGAAATAATTTTTAAAACATTTCCATAATAATGTTTAACTTACAAAAAGTTTCGGTTGACCGTACACAAAATTTTATACCTCATAAGTTACAAATTATAAATTAATTTTTCTAGTGGTTTCTTCGATAATTATCATTAAGGTTTTTTGTGATAAAATAGAAGTGGACAAAATATTGTTTAACTGAATAAAGACATTTCTTATTCAATTTTTGAACATACTACTGTTAATGGAAATTTATATTTAATCAAATCCAAATACATAAAAAACTAATTTTCCATAGTTTTTTTTTTCTGAAATTAATATAAAGATTTCTTCTAGTGTATAAAAAAATAATAAATAATGTTCATTTTTTCTTTTCTACGAACGAAGAATTTTGATTTTAGAAAATTAGTTTTTCATTTGTAAAACATTTATGTGAATATAAAAATATTTTATATTTTTGAACGAGGATAGAATATAAAAGCTTGTGAAGTGCAGCATCAGACTTGTTTAACATTCGTTAATGTTCTATCAATTGGTTGTGTATAAAACAAATTAAATTGGATTTCATAACTAAGAAACACAATTGTTTCATTTATATGTTATTGTCTGGTACCAACAATGAAAATAGCAGTTCTAAAAATGGAATAGCCATCTTGAACTATGACTGGTTGATGGAGCGATAACAGTTATGTTTCTCTGTTCGGGTTCGTAACGATGTCTGTTTCTTCTAGCTGTTGCACGAAGGCTTTTATAACTCGGCTTAAAAATTAATATTTTTTTAAATGTAAGATATTCCATCGATGGGATACAAAGTAGCAGGCCTCCACGTGGTGTATCCTGGATAAAGCTAAATCTGCTACAATTTTCAGGTTTTTTTTTCAAAAGAAACTTTTTAAATCGTTAGTTATAGTATAAAAATATGTGAAATAATAATAATCATAATAATAATGATGATTTTTCTAAGATTTCACAGAAAATTTTGTTATCTTGTGATGGAGGTAAAAAATATACTCTTTTAATTTGTAAAAAAATATTTATGTGTGATTTACGTGATAAAGTAATTAATGCAGAATATTTTTTATTTCAAGCTGCGCACAACGTATAAAAGTCACTCGCAGTCGAGCTCAGAATCAGACGAGCTTCTACAGCGGTCCAGAACACACCTAATTTCAAGCAACTGCACTATCAACTTGATCAGCAACGCTTCTGCTTCGTTCAGGTTTTTGTTCACCACTATTTCTTACTTTTTACCTAACGAGTCTTAATGAACATATTCCCAACACCCAAACGAACAATTGAATATATATATATATATATATTTTCTATAAAAATAATTCTGCACCAGCCTCTTTGTGAAATACGTGCTTTCTTGAACTTGTTAGTACAGTAAAACTTCTCTGAGCGACCACCCCTTCTAAGAACCGGATTGTGAATGACCGTTCTTTCCTCTTCTCCTAATGTTTAAATATATTGTTTAAATACATGATTAGCGACCCTTAAACCCCTCCCAGAGACCAGTTTTTTTAATTCATAATTTTTTTTTTGCTTTTTAAGACTGGGAAAGCGAAGAAATATACTAGAACCAGATCATCATTCTAATTTTTAGAACATTGCCCAATAAGAACATGATTATTATAGGCGACTCCAGCGGAATCAGTGGAGGTACAAAATAAGCTGTTTGTGTTTTTTTTTTTGAAAAGTGTTTGAGTAAGTTGTAAAGCAACCTCTTCCTATTTTATGGTGGACCTTCTTAATTATCGACTTTTCGTGGAACGCAAGGAGGTCGGAGAGGTTTTACTTTATATATTGATGAACTCACTTTTGAAGCAAGAAACACTTTTTTCATGCATAATGATTTCGTGTACAATTTTTTTTCAGCCATGCCAAAATGCAAGAAAAGTTCATCTCTGGCGACTGCCGATAAGAGAAGGAGAGATCTGGCGAGGGAAGAATCGTTCACGTATAGGCAGAAACTGCGGAGTCAAAAAACGAAGCTCGTGGATAACCGGAAACATGGGCTGGAGGAACTCATGGCTCCTGATCGTGGAGAAAGAAAAGATTCGGCTGCATCTAGCAAAAGCATACCAGTTCCGGACGAGTCGGGGAGTGTACAGACAGTGCCAGAAAATATCGATAACCTGAAATTGGAGTACTTGAAAAACGAGTGTTGCTTCTCGAGAAATACGTTTTTGTTAATACGGGCAACGTGGAAGGTCTCCGACGTCAAGGGCTGTTCCGTAAAACTGCTGTTGGACACGGGTTACAGTCACGATTCGGCCTACATCAAAGAAAGTCTCTGCTACGAGAGTAGCTTCAATCTTATCAAAGAATGTACTCCGGTACCCGTGGTTTCCTTTCAAATGCTAGAGGATATTTTCTTAAAGAAACTAGATTGGAAGAAGTCAATTATGTTTGTGAAATATATCAACTATGAGGAGAAGTTTAACCTTTTACAGGCCAATGTTCCCGATTGAGAACATCGTGTTTGAAAATTCATAAAAAAATAGGAAAATGATTTTTTCAATTTGTAATTTCAAAAGAATAATTAAAAACATACATTTGAGGGTTTAATGTTTCTTTTTTGAAGTACGGTAGAAACTAATAATAATCAGCTGACACACTTTTTGGAAGAGTTAGCTTTGGCGAATATCTATCGTTGTTTCCAAATTGTCACTGTGCGACAACCGAAACGAATATTTAAAATTTGTTTTTTGTTTATAACAAACAACAAATCGATTCTAAAGTAATGCTAACTTGGCTACCGATAAGGACTATTTTGCCAAAGTTAACTCTTTCAGAAAAAAAAGTGAGACGGATGATTTTTTATTAAAAGTTTCTAATGTATCTAAAATCTAAGTGGTTTATACCTTGAAAAAGATTTTTGATGACATGAATTACGTTTACCCTTGTACGAATTAGAAAAGTATACCTTCTAAATAAAGTTATCATTCAAATACTGGTAAAAGTATTTTTAAAACGTACAGATATGAAACGGGTTGATAGGAGGAGTTTCAGTACGTGTAAGGTCTTAGTAACAAAGGAAGTACTTTCAAAACAACTTGTTATGTATCCAATTACAACGACCAATCGACGCCATATTTTTATGATAAAAAATTTTTTTAAACGTTTTAAAATGTAATTTAGAGTACTTTCCAAATTAAGGATCATTTAAAGATTGATAAAGGTATTAAAAAAAACTTACGGGTTTTATATTTCGTGCTAAAATTTAACATATTGTGTCTAAAAATTGTACTTACATTGAATTAGTTTTGGAGTGTAATTCTTAAAAAGAACAACGCAATGATTTCTTTCCATGTATACATTTTATTCCACATTACATTTTTCAGAACAATAGGTGAACCATTTGATAGTTGTCGACAACTTCGCTACTTGTGGAGCGGCGACCTGCTGCAGTAGCTTCAGGGAAACGGCGGTGACGACGAGAAGGATATCGACCTCTAGCCCCTGTGGGTGACGCCATCTTGAGCGCTGCGACCTCTCGCACGAGCTCTTCTATTTTCCTCTCGATACCACTTGTATCTCCACCAGGTCGCTTCACTGCGTGGACTGAACTGGACACATTCTGTACCTCCACGATACGATCGGCTACCTCTGCCATTTCCTCCACTGACATATACGGCTGCACTTGCAGAATCGATTGTACGTGCGGAGGCATGCACCGCAGCCACAAAGAACGAAGCAGAGGTTCATTCAATTCGCAGCCGGAGGCGAGGGTTTTAAGGTGACGCAAGAAGTGGGAAGGCTTTCGGTCCCCAAGCTCTTCTCCGTCTAACAGTTGGCGGACGCGCTGTTCCACTGGAGAGGAGAATTTCTGCAAAAGCTCCCGTTTGAGATGTTCGTACGCGTCTGCTGCAGGGGGCGACATGATAACGTCTTCCACTTCCGAAGCGATTTCATGGTCGAGGTTTGCCACAAGGTAATGGAACTTCTGAAAATCATCATTCATGCCGGAAAGTTTAAACTGCGACTCTATCTGGGCGAACCATACTGCAGGTTTCTCGGCCCAGAACGGTGGTATTCTGGGAGAGACGAGTAAAACGATTGGGTCTCTACCGGTTGACGGAGCGACGGCAGTCATGTTTCTATGCTCGGGGTTCGTAACGTTGTCTGGTTTTTTCGCTGTAGCACGAACGCTTTTATAGCTTGGCTTACAAAAAAATATTTTTAAAATGTAAAACTTCCATCGATGGAATACAAAGTAGCAAACCTCCACGTGGTGTATTCTGGATAAAGCTAAATCTGCAACATTTTTCAAGTTTAAAAAAACTTTTTTACAGAATATTTTTTATTTCAGGCTCCGTATAACGTATAAAAGTCACTAGCAGTCGAGCTCGGAATCAGACGAGCTTCCACAGCGATCCGGAATACACCTAATTTCAAGCAACTGCACTGTCGTCTCATCAGCAACGCCTCTGCTTCGTTCAGGTTTTTGTTCACCACCATTTCTTACTTTTTACCTAACGAGTTTATTGATTACATCCCCAATACCTAAACAAACAATTGGATATTTATTTTTTCTATAAAAATAATTCTGTACCAACCTCTTTGCGTAATACATGTTTTTTTTAGAAATTGTCAGTGAATATATATGTACTTTGGAATTTTTAAATTTTTAGTTTTGGAACATTTGAAGTTCTGAAGTAAAAAACTTTATTTTTCGTGCGTAATAATTTCACTTTTGAAGTAAGAAACGCTTTTTTCATGCATAATGATTTCATGTATAATTTTTTCAGTCATGCCAAAGTGCCAGAAAAGTTCATCTTTGGCGAGAGAAGAGTCATTCATGTATAAACAGAAACTGCGGAGTGAAAAAACGAAGCTCGTGGATAACCGGAAACATGGGCTGGAGGAACAACCACGCACGGCTCCAGATCTTGGAGAAAGAAAAGATTCGGCTGCATCTAGCGAAAGCGTACCAGTAAAGGACGGGTCGGAGAGTGTACAGACAGTGCCAGGAAACATTGACAGCGTGAGATTGGAGTACTTAAAGAAACACTTGTGTTTCTTCTCGAGAAATACGTATTTGGGAGTACGGGGAACATGGAAGCTCTCCGACGGCGATGACTGTTCCGTAAAACTACTTTTTGACATGGGTTACAGTCACGATTCGGCATACATCAAAAAAAGTTTTTGCAACGAGAGGAGCTTTGATCTTATCAAAGAATGTACCCTGTTACCCGTGGTTTCCTTTGATAGGTTATCACAGATTTTTCTTTCCAAACTAGATTGGAGGATGCCAATTGCTTTTAGCACTATGAGAAAAGTGCAATCAGTGAATTTAGTTCTACCATGAGGAGAAATAAAATTCGTGGAGGAGAAATTTATTTTTTGATTTGTAATTCCTAAATAATAATAATAATTAAAACATATATTTGAATGGTGAATCTAATAGGATTATTATGTGTTTCCTTTTTGAAGCATACTGTCTTTTGTTCTGAAAATAATGAAAATATTTTTAATTGAAAATTTCAAACAAAGTTTTTCTTTCTGCATTCTTTAACTTCACTGTATTACCTCGTGTTAAACTTCTCATGAATAAAATTTGTTTTGTTATTTGGATTGTGGTGTGTTACTTTAACATTATTATTCACAATTTTCCTAAATATCTGGTTTAATCATCTTCCGGATACATCTGCTCTCCAATTACTAGTTGACACAGCTTAACAGTTTTCTAATTTCGTAAAAAATTAAATTGAAATACATTATTTTTTGAGCCACTTGACTATAAAAGTAGATGGAGAACATCAACTTGTTATTATTATAGATAGAAAAAAAGTATCTAACCTTTTTATAGGAAGTTTAGTACATTCGAAAATGAATCTAAAATCTTTTTTTTTCGTTTGTAAAAACATTTTTATAAAGATCAAAATAAAATGATGATTAAAATAAAAAAAGTTTTTTAATTTGTAAAACATTTATGTGGAGATAAAAAAATATTTTATTATATTTTGAGGGAGTCGGGTATAAAATCTTATGAAATGCAACAGCAGACTCATTTGCAGTGCCCCAGCAGTCTCTTCAGCCTGTCTTCGCCTTCTTCCGCATCAGAAAAGGATTTTTTTTTGGGTTAAGACTGTCAGTGTTTGGTTCGATTCGATATCCGAACTCTGGGAGTCTTGATACAAAAATTCAATCTCGAAGCACCTCCTTTCTATGGACTGCTGTTAAGGAATGTCAGCAACTGAGACGCTATACTTCACAGCAACGTTTCCCGAATTCAGTACGTCACTACGCTGAAGGTGAAAGTGAGCCTGTCGGGTTGATGGGAGGAATTTCGATGCACAAATCGTGATAAAAGACACTATTTATACATGAGTTTAACGAAATAATAGTATTTTTAAAATCGACTTTCTTTGTTTAACTCGAAGTACTTTGTTAGTGACGTAGTAGGTTCAAATTAAATTGCTGTCTAGTACAGATGAATACCCTCGTTAGGTTCTCGTTGTTAAAAACGTTTCACAAAGGTACTTTTCCCCGCTAATAATTACTGATTTCCACTGAACGTGTATTTTTCTCGTTAGGTATGATATTTTTTAACACGTTCGATTTTTGTACAAAAGAAAAAAAAACTTGTCAAGTTTAAAACTAGATTTGATTTTTTTTATCAATACATTGTAACATATAAATTCAGGTGTACATGAGACAGTTGGGTTATCCGTCTCTGGCAGCAGCGTATGAGCAGTCTTGTGGAATTACGAAATATGGTATTTAAATATAATTAATATTTCCACATTGATGGTAATAAAAGGTAGTTTAATTATCGGTTCAATTTACAAAATCAAGAATCAAGACTTATAAAATCAAGTTGTGTCTTGGGACCGGTTGGTGCGACACACTCACTCAGTCGCCTCTCACTCAGCAGTTGATTGTCACCTCTCTCCCATTCGGTCCACTTCAGGTGGTGGGAAAGCGCTTCTCTGTGCGACACGATCCGTATAGTGGGACGTACTTTTTTTTTGAAATATTTTTGAAGGTCGTTGGATATTTGTTTATTTTAAAGTTTAAAAAAAACGGGATATATTTTTCTTTGTACTGCAGTGAAGAAACAAACACATAAAATTTTATCCTCTCTGCTATAAAAGATATTTATAAATTTGCTGATAATCAAGACCGAAATGAATGAATCATCTGATCCAACCGACATGGAAATCGAAACCCTCTTTTTCCTTACCGAGGAATTATTCTCACCGGAAAGGAGGATAGAATTCCGAATAATATTAGGTTCAGTTCTACGTAGTGTTTTGGAACGGGAGAGGAACTCTTCCATTAACAATACAAAATTCTTGAGTACAGACGAAATAAAATCTTTAAAGAAAATCGTCCTTTCTCGAAAACAGGTTCAAGAGGAACCACAGTGCGTGATATGTTTGATGGATTATCGAACCGGAGAGGAAGTGACAGTGCTGCCATGCAGTCACCTATACCACGAAGGCTGTGTAACGCCATGGTTAGAAAAAAAGGCAACGTGCCCAATTTGTCGCGTCGAGGTGGTAATAAGCTCTCTCTAAAAAAAGTTTTTACACAAAAAAGTTTTTTTTTTACGAAATATTTTTGAAAGAAAAAAAATACTCTTTATTCTAGTTATCCGACCTCGAGACATTTTTTTAATAATCTCCTATTATAAAGGTTTAGAGGTTTCCAACTCTTCTTCCATTTCATTTACGGCAATCATCGGACGTCGAAGCATTTCGAACGTGGCGTTCTCGACGTCGACCCATTCCTTACACGACATTTTCCACTGATACAAGTACGCGTGATGAGTTTTGGGGAACAAAAGTGGAACGCCGTGGTAGTCTGAAAGTAGAGTAAGCTCGTGTTGCTTTAGAAAACTCTGTCTTTTTTTAGGTTCCTTGTTGAACCACCCGAAAATATCCTTTAAACTCAATCGAGTTACCAGTAGCAGGTAGACCACGAGTGACATTTCGTCCGTATCCTTGTTCATCCGAACTCTCTTCATTATTTCTTCCTGCTGACGAGTGGAGAAAAAACGTCCTTTTCGGACCATCTTATTTTTTAGCTGGAATGCAGCATCCGAAATGGATAGAAGCCGAAGATTTCAATCGACACATCACCAGCGAATGTAAATACGTGATATTATTGACCCACACTTTCAAGTTTGAATTCTTTCAAGACTTGAAGAAAACTCTCGGGATAACAAAGAAACCCTTGGCTTGGTTTCTAGAGAATTTTCAAAAACATGGCGTCCGAGTCCAATACGCCACCTTCTTTACAAGCGACGAGTTCAAACATCTCGGACCAGTCGCTTCCAAATTCTCACAGGAAGTCGTTAGACGAATCGTCGATAAAAAATACTGTCGAAATTCATCGAGCATCGTTTTCATCGGACCCAAATATTTTCGAATCAAAAACGCAGTCGTCTGTACCAGAGACTGGTTCCTCGACCGAATTTTGTTGGAAACAACAAACGATGGAGTACGTATTTAAAGCATGGATTGACGGCGAACCACATCGTTCCTTACAATGGCACAAAGAGAACGTTTTAAATCAGTTGGCCGATTTTTTCGGAGTTCCCGCGATAGAAAAGCACAGTAATTACAAAGACGAGTTGGTGCAGTTGCTGTTGTCCAAAGGCAAAAGGAAAAAAAATCGAAACATACCCGTGGATTTGTCGGAATGGAACAAACTACTTTACGAATGGTTACGCCAAAACACAGTTGGTCAACAGGACGTGAAACAAAGGGACATATATCGTATATTAGCCGTAGATGGATTCGGTGGATTCGAGAATCAGCATTTGAAATCGTATATTCCCAACCTCATAGAACCTGTTCGGAAATGCTATCGACGTCATTACGAGGCCGTCAGGTGCATGTATCGGTCCTTTGATTCCGATGAATACTTGGCCAGTTTGACAGGAATCGATTCGGCCTGCGTCGTCTTCCTAGCCCTGCTGCAATTATACACTCGTAAACTGAATCCGTTCGACGATCTAATCGCTACCCATTTGGAAGAAGTGAAACAATGGGTCGAGAGTTTTTTACATCGCAACTCCAACTACTACAAGGACGTGCGGGGAATCGACGAAAGAGTTTTGGAAAGATTAGGGTGCATTTACGCGGAAGCGGTGGAAGGAAGCGAATGGACCCAAATAGGAGAGGAACTAATCGAACAATTCATTAGAAAAAATTTGATGACAAAGAAAAGAGTTTTCAACTGTTGAACCACCGCAAATTTTTTTAAACGATTAATATTTTTTAAAAAGAAAAAGGTATAAAGAACGTTGACGGGAGATACAGTTCACATTCCATCTGATTCAGAACACACCATTCTGAGACACGTCTACAATTCGATTCGTTTAGATTATTATTATTTTCATCATCATCGCTCGATGATACCCATATACCGTCGCGTTTCTGAACCTAGTAATCCTCCTGTGTACGATGTCTACGTCTTGGAGTCGAATTACAAACAGTTTTTTAAAGATCACGTACTGCGTTGTTTACCACGAGTTTACATGTGTATCCAGTTCGATTGGGTACTAAACGGATGCAAAACGGAACTGAATTGCGACATGGGGAACAACGGTAAAACAATTACGATAAAGAACGTTTTCCAATATTGCGAGATCAAATCGTCATGCGTACCGTTTGTGGATTCGTTCCTTGATTCGTCAACACTTTCTCACGATGTTTTTACGAAACTCATTTTTGAGAGATGCGGTTGGCCAACTCTAGTATTTTTATACAACTGTGTATCCAGAACACGTTTACGAATTCACCTGGCAGAAGAGAACCGGGAACCGTTTTCGATTGAAGAAGAAATGGCAAAAGGGTGTTTGGAGCGAGTTGCTTGGTTTCGAGACGGTTCCAACGATTCTCTGTCAGAGCCGTTTTTGACATTACTAGAACTATTGGAAGACAAACTTGAAATCTCTTGCGAATCCCCGGCACCTCGAACGCCTGATCTCTGAAACTAAACGAGAGGATGAAAATTTCAAAACGAAACAAAACACTATACCTTAAAAAGTATTTATGTACCTTGCAGAAGCGACCATTCCTTATTTTTTTACAGCTGTTGACTGGATAGAAAAAACTATTTAAAGAAAGAAAAACAATATTCTTTTTTCTCATTCACGTTTCTATTTAAACATCACATGCTCGCGGAAATAACATTATTTAGAAAGTAAACGGTGATCTCTACACTCGCCGAGTTTAGTCAGTAAAAATTATAAGAACTGATGTATTTTTTTCTCAACCTACTGTGTGCGAGAAGGTACCCCCCTCTCTTTGAATGAGATATATTTCTAGCGATTTCTCTCTCTCTCTCAGTAGGGTTCGTACACCGGTTCATACTCGTCCCGCGAATGTATTACAAACGCTTTTACGAGGAATCTCTTATGGGAACCATGGCTGCACAGATCATTACGCATCAACAGTACCAGCATATAATGGATTTTTACGAAAAAGATATCATGATCGTCCAGTCGGGCTTCGAAGTCCTGCAGTCTGTCCTCCCCGACATAACTGTGATTTCTCGAGAGAAGGGAACCACGACCGTCAAAGTCAACCGTTGGCCGCACATCAAGTACATGTGTCTCAAACATTTGTCGAAAAATCCCTGTAAGTGGAGATACGTTTCGGAAATGGATACCGAGATTCTGTTCGAGTACCACATCGATTCGTTTTCAGTATTTGGACCAACCACCGTGCTTGGAGGCGACGGTACGAACTCGCTTGGGTAAAGATTGGACCAGATTTTCGAAATAAACGTCCTCGAGTGAATGAAACGCCAATTGAATGTTTTCCCACAATCGATCTCTGTTTCCGTGCCCGTCTTTCTCCAAGCGTCTCACCAACTCCGCCCATATGTTCTCGACCGGATTCATGTCGGGTCCTCTGGGAGGCCAGTCCCACAAAAGCGGAATGTTCCTGTCCCTCAGCCAACGCGAGGTTTGACGACTCGTATGAATGGAGGAAAGGTCTTGCATGAAAACCAAACTGGGAGGAAAGAATCGATCTTCAATCAACGGCAAAATACGCGTGGTGTAATATTCCGAGTTCAGAGTTCGTTGCTCGATTCTATGAATTTCCCGAACTGGTCCCCCGAACGCCAGCCAAACGCACACCGTGAAACGCGGTCCTCCGGGATTGGAAGAGGAGACGAGGTAACGGTCGTCGTATCGGTCGCTTCCTCGCACGGGTCGGTAGACTCTCAGGGCACCCCTGCTGGACGACCTGAAAACTTTCTCGTCGGAAAACACGACTCGGTTCCATTCTTCCGTAGACCAGTGCAAATGATTGAGAGCGAAATTATGTCGCATCTGCCTGTGGAACGAGGACAGGTAAGGTTTTCGAGCCGGAACTCGGCACTTTAAACCTCGTGCCTTGAGTCGATTGCGTACCGTGTCTGCACTGCAAGATAGATAACGATGGATGTCCACCGCCGATAAAAACGGATCCCTGAGAACGGCTTCGAATATCAGCCTGTCCGTCTCGAGATCGGTCACGCGCGGTCTACCGGATTTGGTCTCTTTCTTACGACCTTCGCGAACGATCCAATAGTGAACGGTGGACGGAGGGAGTAGGAGCTTTCGAGCAATCTCGCGTTCAGTCAAGTGCTCTTCTCGATGCAGTCTCGCGATTTCGTGGCGTTCTTCCATACTTGAGTAATAAAGTGCAATGCTTTTTATTCATTGCATGAAGTGCGGGATCAAGACGGGTACGGAAGGGGTCGAACGCACCTCGATGGCTAAAAATCGCCAAAGAATAAGGGGCGTTTGCGTAGAGTGCGGTAAAAACAAGAGTTCCTTCGTAAAGAAAGACATGGCGTTCCTGAATTTCATAGCGTCTGACGCGTGTCACGGCGTGGAAAATTTCGACTCGGAAGGACGATGGCTGCGCTGCAGAATCTGCGAGACCGTTATCGATCTTTACGAATACATCAAAACTCCCCACGACGACCCTTTCCATTCGTGTCGATTAGCTCAGGCCTATGCTGCATGGACGGGTGACATAGACGTCCCGCTCAGCTTCGCCATCGTTGACGTGCAAGGGATTCTACCCACCAGAATCGTAGGACAGTCGTTGCGTAGAGTCCAAGAGACTGTCAGGCTTTTCAGAGCCGTAAACAGGCCGTTCACGGAAGGTTGGGAGAATGCTCCCCTTCCCACCGAGCCATTGACCGAGTCGTTTCTTTCGAGATACATCGAGGCCGTCACGAATCAACCTTGGGAACTCTCGAGCAAAGAGCGAATCGTTTTACAACAGCTGGTAGGCAACATGCACCATTTGTTGGAATCGAAAGATTTTTCGAACCCTTTCGCTCTGTACTTTGAAAAACTGGTTCCTTACGTGCAAAAATGCGCGGACGTTTGGACTCGGCTGCCCCCCGATAATACACCCCACGGCGGAGAAGAAGAAAACCTCCTGGTTCACCAACTCATGCTCGAATTGAAACGTTCTCAATATGTACGAAGCATCTTTGGCAAGTTTTCCACCTCTTTCGACGTGATACACGTCATGCTGGGATGCTACGCGTGTTGCGTGGATTTGAACGTGGTAGCCAACTGGGCTATCGATTTGATGGCCCGGTTATGCCGCGGGGAATACTTTTGGAAGCAGTTCGATTCTTGCAGATTGGTCCAAAACATGAATCACTTTTTGAGATCGGAAATATCCTACAAGCAAAACACGGATTGGTATTACGTAATGAAAGCCATCGAAAAGGGAGAATCCATCGATCACTTGTCTACTTTTCTAGAGAATTACGCAAGACTCCAGGACTTTGTCGGCAAGAAATTCAAATGCGAGGATGCAGAAATTCAGTCGACGGCATGCGAGCAATTATTTCCGGCAGTTTTATTTTCGGATCACCACGACTATTTGGGTTTTCTGATGGCCTTGGCACACATTGCCAGATCCATAGACGTTCATAGTCGACAACCGAAGCGCGGAGCTTATGCGACGGCTCGAAAAATTCACGGAATTGTTCAAAGGTTTACCCAAATGGTTCGGTCGTTTGAAGGAAGTCAGCGCTTGGAGTGGACGATCGATACATTCCAGCTGTTTCTACTAAGCAATCCGAAACTGGAAGAAGAAGTCTTACACGTATGTCAACTTTTGTTGGCAACACCATCGGACGATTAACTCGTTGCTAAAGTTTTTCCCAGACTGCAAAATACGCTACGATTGTGTCGTATTTCACAAAAAAATATTTCGCTCCTTCAGTTTTATTTTTTAAAAAGTAAAATAAAAAATAAAGAAATATTGTTCGGGACACTAAAAAGAACAAAAAAGGATTTTGAGCGGTTCATTTACCTTATCTTATTTCAAAACAAAAAAATGAAGCCTTGAAAAGTTTTTAGTAATGCTTTTTTATGAAAAACATAAATTAAAATTAAAAAAGATGAGCGTTTACATTTTTTCCATAGCAAGCAAAAGAAGGGAAAATTTAGGACAATGACGTGTTTTCTCGACCAAAAATATATATATAAGGGTTCTCGGCTCTCAAAAGAGATCGTATTCGTTTACGTACGGACATATGGGAATCACCAACTTCTGCAAGCTGATCGACCTCGTCTGTAAACCATCCTCTTATCCGACTCTTCCTTTCGATTCCATTCTGGTGGACGTGCAAAGCTACTTGTACGTGGCAATACAATATGCTCTCGAAACGAATGAAAAACTCTTTCTCAAAGAAATATCCGACATAACGTGGGGGCAGTTGATCAACACCCTAGAACGAATTTTGTCGCACTCGAAATCGGAAAAAATCACAATCGTTTTGTCTCTGGACGGGCAGGGCGTTCCCATGAAATGGCCCATTCAACGACAGAGAAGAGAGAAATCGCGCCTTCCGGTCGAAAAGAAAACCAAATACCGATACGCGTTGTTTGGAACAAACAGCATAACCCTGGGAATAGAAGCGGAATTGCTTGCCCGCTTCAAGGAGTACAAATTTCGAATCGTCAGTCAACTAGAAATCATTTTATGCGGTTGTTCGATTCCCGGTGAAGGAGAACATAAAATGTTTCACGTAGCCGATTCGTACGGTGGGTGTAGAAACCCTGTTCTCGTCAGCGTGGACCAGGACGTTTTCGTCCTGGCTTTTCTGCGCCTGGATCGGTACGAATCCGTTCAAGTCTATCGTTACGGAAAGTATTACGACGTGAAACTTTTTTTGAATCAAAGTCTCAACTATCCTTCGTCCAGACTCGTAAATGCAACCTTTTTATTCGGAAACGACTTTATTCCAACGATCGTCGGGATCACGTCCATCAATGCCCCTTCTATTCACGCGACTCTCGGGGAAGCCAGCGATGACAGTGATTCCCCTCACCTGTTGTTTTCCGAATTTCTAAACAGTTTCAAGTTGAAATTCGAGAGCGTGCCACACGTGGACCTGGAGCTCCTAGTTTCCTTCTGGCTGACCTATTTTTGGATTTTCGATTACTACACTTCGAGATACTTTCCACAAAAATATTGTCCAAATTTCCTTTTCGACAAATTCGATCGCAACCAAATTATCACGGGTTTGCTCGACAGAGATTTTTCCCGAGACGCATTCGAGGAAGCGCGTCGCAGATACGACGGTCTCGTCACTTCCCCTACAGACGACACCGTAGCCCAGAGGGCGGTGTTCACAGACGAGTCCGTGCTCGAAGCGCTGAGACCTTTTTGGATAAAACCAGAGAATGAGGTTTGCGTAATGTTGAGACTAACCAGAGTACGCTAAGGATGCTTAGGAATCCGCAAAACCAAATCCAAGAGAATAATTTTATCGGTAAAAATTGGAAAGGTCCAAATACATGCTTTTCGGCTTTTCGGTAACGCAGACGTCGATCCAATCGAATCAGATCCCACACGGCATCTGGTGCAAGCACGACGTTAGAATCCCGATCGATCACGATCAAGCTGGTGGGCCAATCGATTACTTGGAGACGTTTCAAGTCGAATTGTTCCGCATAGGGAAATTTATCGTACACTTCGTTTTGGAGAAGTTGAATTAATATTTGCGAGGTGAATACAATGTTTTTGGGATACTCCAAAACTAGACGAGACTTGAAAAAACTATCGTTATACGGTATCCACGGAGAATTGCTCAGTAAAGTTTCGAACTGAGATTCCATTTCTTTTCTTAAAAGATAAATACGAGGACAGGACTTGTGCACAACTTTAATAAAGTGTAAAAGTTGTCGGGGAAGATAAACTCATTCTCCGAGTCGCTCGCTTCTCTGCCGTATGACTCTCAACGAGGAGAAACAGTTTTACAGGCAACGCTTACCAATCGGGGAAGATAAACTCATTCTCCGAGTTGCTCGCTTCTCTGCCGTATGACTCTCAACGAGGAGAAACAGTTTTACAGGCAACGCTTGCCAATCGGGGAAGATAACTCATTCTCCGAGTCGCTCGCTTCTCTGCCGTATCACTCTCATCGAGGAGAAACAGTTTTACAGGTAACTAGTTGAAATTTAAAAAAAACCTACATTGTATATATTAAGTCAACTCAAAATATTACTTTTACTTGTTTCTCTTTACTTAGGAATAATAATAGGAAATGTGAACAGTTATTTGTTTCCAGATGCAAAATGTAAAAAAATAAAAGCAAATTAATTAAAATAAACATTATTATGTAAAAGAAAATATCCTTCTATCAGAAAATGATTCAAGAGTTAGAATTATTGTTTTGGTTTAGTTCTTGTGTTGCTTTGTATACACACACTGAGATATTTCTCTATAAAATACTTCTCTTAAAAAGCTTCGTTGATTTTTTTATTTAATAACGTCTTTAACGTTATAAGTAGTTTTTACACTAGAATACTAAGAATGAAAAGGAAGGTAAATTACGTTTCATTTAATTTTTCCCCTGCTTTTTCTTGTGTGCTCGGATGTCGAGGACGCATAGATGTTTTTGAAATCATAGAATAAAGACATGAGCTATGGTTAAAACAATACCAAAGAGTTCCGAAAGACATATAGGGAAAAAAAAGAAGTTTATGAAAATTACGATTCCTCGTCCTCCTTCTCCTCCTTCTTACAATACCTTTAATCGAGGAATAAATAATACGTCTGAAAATTCCAATAATGTACACGCTAATCAATCAAACAGTGGACCGCCTTCTCGTCCTCCTAACGGTCATGGTCAAACTGACAATCGCGATAAACCATTTTTAAGACTCGAACGATTCTTCCTACATTACAGAAATTACATCCGCACATTGAGAAGATATTTGTTCTTCGCAAGATTCCAAACTAGACGCGAACATGTATCTATAAAAAAGATTAACAATTCCTATGAAATTCAAAATCCATACTTAGCACCACATAAAGATGAGAATGATGTAATAGAAGGTAAACATATTATAGCAATATATTTCTTACATACAATACCTGACGAAAACTGTTGTGGTTATAATGAGGTGGAAAACTCTTTCACTTGGTTGCAAAATTTCGGGAACCTCTGAAGTCACTAGGTGTAAAAAAAACTGAGTAAACAGAAAGCCTGTCTGGTTGCAAGGAGGATTTTCGGTACGCAAATCACGATAAAGAGACGCCATATACATAACTTATTTCTAAATTTTGAAGGTCAAACACCGCGTAGGGAATTACTTTGTTAGTGACGTCATAGGGTCAGGAAACGTTGCTGTCGAATATCTCAGGCTCTAAATAAGAGTCAAAAAATGCAGACAGTACGTCATGGATAATTAATAGCGGTTCTAGGGTTCCTGTAAACCTCCACCACAATTCATTATTAGTCAAGTCTTACTATTGGCGAAATCTAGGTCCAGCCTGGGAGCTGTAGTAGAGTCAGAGTGTTCGATGACAACTATTTATTTTTCGCTTTTCTCAGGTGCTCGGGTTCTGAGGACCCAATGATGGCAGGTTTAAAAACGTAAAAAATAAAGACATGTCGGAAGATAAGGTTAATCAAAATCAAGTTAGCAATTCATATCCCCGAAATCAAAACAACACAGACGAAGGATCTCCTAATGTTACTGAAAGAAATTATTCGATTCCTTTCGATCCCCTCGGAGTTAGACCTGTCACCGGAAATCTTGAAGGATTCTATCTAGATTACAGAAATTACATTCGCATATTGAGAAGATTTTTGTTTTTCGCAAGACACCAAACTCATCGGGAACACGTATCTATAAAACTGTTTGATAATAATAAAAGATATCAAATCCAAAATGGGTATTTTGAAAAAGCTGATAAAGAGGGTGACAACGTTGTTATAATATATTTCTTGTATTCAGAAAAATTTGACAATTGTTGTGGTTATAGGAGGACTAACAATTCTGAGGGAGAAGAAAAATCCGAGAACAGCCCTTCTACTGAAACTCCTGACCTAATGGGGGGTCAAGAACCGGCAACAGAAGACATATTAGTAGATATTTCTTAAATCATTAGGAAAATTTAAGAAATAAATAAAAAATTCGCGTTAGGAATGACGACATATCGTTGAAAAATATGAAATAAGAAAAATATTTAAAACCATCGCAATCCGTGTTACAATTACACTTGTTTTTAACCTTTGCACTTTTCGTGGTACCTCTCTGGACTTGCGCCGTTGGACACTTGCGATAAATGAAAAAGGAGAATGTCTTTGGAAAAAAAGACCCGGCCGTGTCATTCCTGTACGAAAGTACCTGAAAGCAAACACACCAAGTTGGCAGATAAATACTTGCTCCTAAACCAGCCAGGAGATAGTATTTTCAGACGCTGCGTACGCTTAGACAGTTTACGAGAATTTGCGTGCCAGGCAATTCCAAACATACAGTTTCCGAAAGCGTTACTCGGTTATTACAGAGTGGGTGTCGATCCCCACGTTCTCACCGTGGAGGAGGTCGTAGTAGGCAAGACTGTCACGTACATCATATTCCCGCGAAATCACGGAAATCTATTCATGTACGTCCAGAGTAGAAAAAAGATTTCCGAAAAAGAGGCTCGACCCCTCTTTCGGCAAATTGTTCTAGCCGTGGCCAGGTGCCACGCCGCCGGTGTCATCTTGATGAATTTAAAGCTCAAAAGGTTCGTCTTCCAAAATTCAGAACAAACCCTAATACGTATAGAAACGCTAAGTGACTCCGTAGTTCTCGAAAAGGACTACGAGAATGACTGGTTGGATAAAGCTTTATTGGGTCCGCAGTCGGTTTGCCCGCCGTACGTCAGTCCAGATGTCTTGAGCACTGAGACACGTTTTCGTGGGAAATCTTTTGATTGTTGGAGTTTGGGAGTGATCCTATTCGTTTTGCTGGAAGGAAAATACCCTTTTCACGGCCAAACTCCCCATCACCTATTCCAGAACATCCGCGGTGGGTTGCTCACTCTACCGCTCCATCTATCTTTCGATGTCAGGTGCCTCATCTTCAACCTGCTCCGCACCGATCCCTCTGAGAGACTCACCGCCGACGAAGTGTTACATAATCCGTGGTTAAGAGTCAACGATATCGATAATAATACGGACAAAGATGACCGGGTTGTCCCGGATGTAAATCTCCCCTCCACCTGAGAGGTATTATACTTTTTTTTTAAAAATCTAATCAAATTGACAAAATTATGGTACACTCGATCAATAATAAATCCTAACAATGGTAAATTCATTCATAATATAAGTATATATTATCAAGTAAAGATACAGTTGAGTCCGCTTAATGTGATCGCAATAGACAATATGCATGATTTTCAAATTCATTTAAAAAAGAAAGAACATGAAAAATTACGTTGAAAAATGCTAATTAAACTGCAATTCGATCAAATAAATTCGATTTAAAACGCATTTAAAGTTGCTCTGACGTCACTATCAACAAAAACTTCAGTGCTTGACGATTTTGACTTGTGACGTCATAATTAGGGTACTTTTAGTTGTGATCGCGTATTTTTTTACGTCTAGAAAGGACTTTGTTTTTCGAAAAATATTTTTTATTGGGTGAAAAAAAAAACTTGAGAAATTGAATATAGTTTTTTTAATAGCTCAAGTGTCTGGTATTTAGTTTACTTTGAAAAAATAAAACTATTTTTTTTCGTTTCAAAGTTATTTAATTATTTCAAAAAGTGTGTGTTAAACATTTCGACTATTAAATACGCTACTCTAAAGATGGAATCGTGAAATAATTTTTTTTCTTAAAAATAAAAACATGCAACAACAGTGCGTCAACAAAAACTCGTACATTGGAAGTGAAATCTAACTCGAAACACAGCAGATATCAGCTCACCCTTCCAACACTTTTGTGAAAAAAAAAACTTTTTCACAGTATTTTTTTCGGGTACTCCACATAGTATATTGTTATGTAGTAAGTGCTTATTGTAACAGTAATTTAAAATAAATAAAATAATACATGAAATTAATTATTTGTTAAATAAACTTTCGCCTTTTCGTTTTTACTTATCAAACGGATAAATATCTTTTTCACTCACTCCGGGAAAAGGAATTGCAGATTCTCTCTCCCGAGAGGATCTCCTTTTCTTTGTCGTAATAGGAGGTTCGTCCAACTGGTGTCGTTTTTTATTGCTTTCCTCTTTGGGTTCGATAAGAACGTGTTCGTCTACCACGAATGTGGGTTTTGCAACTCCGACTAACAGCATAGTAATGTATTCGCTGATTGCTTTTACTTGTTGAGTCAATCTACTGTACAGAGGATTCGGGATTTTAACAGTTTCTTCCTTTTCCATCATTTCTTGAATGCAATACAACAGACATTGCAACTCGAGTTCGGCAAATTCTTCTTTAGCTTGAGTCGTTTTCTGATACATTTCGTAGGCGTTATCGAGTTGCTCGCGCGTCAAAATTTTATTGAATGCTGGCGTCACGAATTTGTCGTGAGTGTACCGAAACGCGAGGCCAGAAACCATGTCGAAAATAGCTTGCATGGATTTTATTTGTTTCACTCTTCCTTGAGACTGTAGTACGCTCTTTGAAGCGGTAAACATGTTTTCGAAACTGTTTTCTCCATCTCTGGATACTTCCCGTACGATATCCACTATGTTTTGGCCCATCGGAACTTCCTGCACCAACTTTTCCATGTACACTTGGAAAAATTTCTTTTTGGCCTGGTTCAATTGAGTATTAATGTAATCGTTGAGTTTGTCACCCCTGAGATTCTGTTGCAAGGTTTCCAAAATCTCTCGCTCCGCAGAGAGAAGCGGCTCCTCCTCTTGGTTTTCCATCCCTTTAGTTATATTGTTCTAAATTCTAAAAAGCGAGGGTTTCCACAAACTCTTTAACCCCTTCTCTGTAAGTCGAAGTAACCCATTTCGGTAACGGTCACATATCATGCGACGGCCATAAATTTCGCAGAGTTGTGGGTTGTTTTGTCTTTCCGACACTTTCCTAGCTCTTCCTTTTGAAACCTTTCCTCTAGGAAAAAAAACGTTGGGAAGAGCTAAGGGTAAAGGCTCGGTACCAATCGAGTCTTCCGTTTCCCCTGTTCTAGATTTCTGCTTATGGTGTCCTGGAACTGGGGAACGTGATCCGGGGCTTGCAAATAAGTATCGATTTTATACGAAGCTGGTGTATCGAGGGTCCATTTACCATTGCGGTATTGCAGCACGAGTCCGTTATAACGGTGTAAATCCGGATATCCTCGATGAGTGAAAACGTGCGGATTTAAAATGAAACGGTTTTTATAACGTCCTTCACGGTTCGTAACGTTTTTACAGATAGGATATTGATACAAAAGATCGTACGTTTGACTGTGAACATTCGAGTTCGAACCCGAGGTTATATTGCTGGTTATTTCGCCACAGTCTGCCATGTGGTCGGAACGAAAATGAGACTCGTTGCACTTTTCCATAGCGAATCCAGACAGTGGGCCGCGCATAACCTTGCAAGACCTCGTCCGAACGGAAAAGGGTTGCGAACCAGATTCGAAAAAGTATTGCATGTAATTGTGCGGCCAATCTTGTCCGATTAGGAAAAATCTTTTTCCTCGAAACGGTTCGGCCAAGATATGAGACTCGAGATTGTCAAACAAAACGAACGATACCGGATCTCGATCGAACAAGTAAAAGTAGGAATAAATATTCACATTGATATGCTCCAGGTCGTCTTGTAATACACTAACGCAAGCATTGTATCCCTCCCCGAGCAGATAGTCTCCGTTAAGGCGTACTCCGAACTGACCGAGAGTAGGATCGCACACGCAACCGAAACCTTTTACGTGTTTCGCATTTTTCAAAGGTCTCCCGTTCAGAGCGTCGAACGTGCACGGACGCTTGTAACACTTTCTTTCTTTCTTTAGATAGTCGGGATGGAAACTGTCGGACGGTTTTACGTCGCCGTAAAAAATTTCGCCTGGTTCACAGGGATCGGAACTCATTTTTTCCATGGCCGACTCTCTATGGCACGTCGAAAAGGGACCCGGTGCATATCCGTGGTCGCATTGGCACTCTTCGGTGCCCGCAATCAATCGACCGTGCGGGCCGCACGCGACGTCCAAATCGCAATTAGCCCCAAAGTGTTTTTGCGAAACGAGATGTGGATGCTTGCAAACGCAAACGGCGAAATTTTTCCCTCCGTGATCGATAAGTTTCCAATCTCCAGTTTCGGCATCGCATTCGCCTCCTCTCAAAAAATGAGGTACGCAACTTCCGTTCATGCAAATATGATTCGTAGGACAGTCTTCTGTTTTCCCGCAAGAATCCGTTTCGCTTCTGATATCTTCCTCCTTTAAAACGGGCCACGGTTGAAAGGAGGGATACCGAAACTGAGACGCGTAGAGAAGCAAAAGGCTCGTGTAAAGAAAAACTAGAATCCAGTACATCCACAACAACATTGCTTTAATAAATATATTTTATTTTCAACTGACCGTGTTGGTAAAGCAGCCCGACGGAATAACGAGCAGCGTTCTGTCGGCGCAACCACGACAAACACCTGAACTTTGTCTGAGGGTTGTGTATGTTGGATAAAAATTTTTCGACACTCTGCATACCGTTCTTTGTTTCAGTCGGATGCGAGGAAAAAACGTGTCGGACGAACAGCCGCCGGTAGACAGAGAGGTGCTTTGTTCACCCATCGCTCTCCGCCTCGAAGCCTTAGAACCAAATGTAATGTATTTTCTTTTTGGATGTTGTAATCAGCTAAAGTCCGGCTGTCGTCCAATTGTTTCCCCGCGAAAATCAAACGTTGTTGGTCCGGTGGGATGCCTTCCTTTTCCTGGATTTTTTCTTTCACGACCGACACGGTATTATCGGGATCTACATCGATCGTGATAGTTTTACCAGTCAAGGTTTTTACAAAAAGTTGCATGTTCTTTATATTATAATCGCGAGAAAAAAACATGTCCCGACGTTTAATTTTTTTATTCGTTAAAGCATTACATTTCAAGTAACGCGACTCTCCGGGAACATTATCTGCTCCAAAGAATCTTATCGTGCAGTAGTGTATAAAGTCTGTATTCCGAGGGAAGTGTGAATTCTTACAATTTACCTAAAAAATAAAAATTTCCGATCCAAAAGCAAACGGATCCCAAAATCAATCCGATTACGAGGGCAACCATCCAGTGCCACGATGTGGTTTTTTGAAACGAGGTCAGAGAAATGACTTTGTAAGGAGAAATTATCAGTTGCTTACGAACGTAAGGAACATTGGTGATGTAATCTTCCACGTTGTTTCTCGCGATCCGAATCAGCAAACCGGTTACGTTTTTATCGGTCACCGCTGGCTCAAAGTTTGGACTGATGTAAGGTCGGTCGTTTACTTTGGGTAAAACAACAAAGCCGTCATTAGTAACAGGATAACCTAACGGGAAAATATCGCTTTCGACATGTAGATCGGGATCGAATTCCATAGTGAATTCGTTCATGTTTTCGTCCAAAGGATAAAATACAGTCCCGTTAACTTTACGGGCATAACTGTCGTTTAAAATGACGTCAAACTGTAATAAACCATCGCCGTTTTTAATCATATTTTTAGGATATATCTCGTTTCCAAAAATGTCTGTTGCGTAAAACCCTAATACTTGTTCAGACGATTTCACAGAAAAGTTTCCTTTTTCCAAAAGGATGTTCGAACCACTGACGTCGGACCACAAGTAATATTCATTTCCGTTTTCGTCCATCGGATAACGTATGACACCGTCTGAGCTCAAGGCGTACTTTGGAATATTAAATTCGTCCAAAGCATGTTGGTATATCTCTCCATAATACTCGCCACCTGCCTGGTTCTTAGCATAATATTCGTTACCTTTAAGGTCCTTGCCGAATTTCTGATTTCCCTTCGTGTCGTATTGGTAAAGTTCGTAGCCTCTCTGGGCCAAACGATATTTTGGTTTCGAATCTAGATTCAGAGGGTATACTGGAGAACCGTCTATTTTGTTGTATATGAAGTAACCGTCAACAACGTGTTCTTCATCGTCTATTTTAGGATAAAACTCGATTCCGTGTTTATCTTTGGCATAAATCACCCGGTTTCCGAAAAGCGCCCATTGTTCCCTCTTTCCAATGCTTGGATAAAACTCATTCCCTTCGGAGTCTTTTGCATAAAAAGGCATCGATCTTTCAAAGATTTTCCATTTTTTCGTACGGTTACCTGCATCATCGTATTCCTCTTGAAACAAGACGTATCTTTCATCCTTATTGAAATCTCTCGGATACAATAGTGATCCTCCTCTATAATCATCAACGAATACTTGTGAAGATTGGAAATCGTTCGCTTTGGCAAAAACCGGATTACCGTCTTCGTCGGACAACACGTAATCTTCGAACTCTTCTTCATCATTTTCCGATATATCATCGAACCGACCGTTTTGTTCGTCTAGGTTGGAGTCGTCATCTTGAGACATGTCTGGTCTTCTTGTGTTAACGTTCCTTATCTCGTGAACGGTTCACCCAAACGGTCGTAGTGGTTATACAGAGATATTTTTCTGCTAGATGGCTTCAGGAGTTTTTTTTTTTAAGGCTAGAAGCTCCGGCTAGTGCCTCATACCTAGAACCTTCAAGGACAGTCATTTTGACCCCTAGGCTTTTTTTCAGTGAAAATGACTTTAAAGCTAGAAATTTGCATGTGATACTTGTAGAAATCATTATAAACATTGATTACATGATATTTAAAAGAATTTTTATTATTTTTAAGTACTAATTTATGTAAGAAATTACAGAAAATAAAATATTTTAAATCATTTTAACATACGTATCACTCATATGGTGGTCCAAAACATTTCTAATAACACTTTTATCTTCTTAAAACTTGATCAAAGTGCGTTTCAATGAATCAACTTAGAAATTAGAACGTAAATTACTTAGCGGTAGAAATGACTGTTTATGAAGGTTTTAGGTAGTTCTTTAAATAGTTCCGCCCCGAAGCTTCTCTTAGTGTTCACGAACTTTACGTGGACGGAATATCCTGGGATAAAACTCGTTCCCGTTTGACTTTCTGGCGTAGTACTTCGTCACTGGTTTGTCTTCCACTTGTTCTTTGTTGGCTGCAATTTCCCTCATACCCTCGCGCAGGTAAAACTCGTTTCCTTCACTGTCGACTGGATATTTTTCTTTTCCGGACGATAGCGAAGCGTAGGATCTTCTTCCGAGATTTTCTAAAAAGAATTCGTCTCCGTTACTCTTACGAGCATAGTGTTGGCACAAGTTTTCGTCCATCGGATAGAAGTATTTTCCAGTATCCAAGTGAATGGGATAAATTTCGTTACCTTTCTCGTCTATGGAAAAATTGGGTCTGTTCAAAGTCAAGTTGAAAGGAAATATATCATAAGATCCCATCTTGATATATTCGGGTGTTCCGTTTTCGTTACAGATGGGATGTTCAGTTATCGTATCGTCTGGTGAAATCCGAATGGCGTATTTAAACCTGTTACTCGACTGATCAAAGAGGTAAAAGGGGTCCCCGTTTATATCTCTAGCATAAAATTCGTTACCGTCGGCGTCTTTGGCGTATCGATTTGCTTGGTATTCTTCTGCGTAGGGCGAGGATTCGGTAATTTCATCAGTTTCCTCGTCCTCCGTCGGAAAGGAAATCGGAGGCGCAACCTCATCGGAATTGAACGAAGCGTCGGGAACCGGGTTGTTACCGGAATCCTCCTCGTTCGAAAAAGGAGTGTCTGTAAATGTTCTTTCAGTTTCCTCGTCCTCCTTTGAGAAGGAAATCGGAGGCGCAACCTCATCGGAATCGAACGAAGCGTCGGGAACCGGGTTGTTACCGGAATCTGCCGAGATCGAAAAACTATCTTTCTCGCCATCATCCGACTCCATTAGAACGTCGGAGTGGTCGAGTTTACTTTTGCTTTCTTCTTCATCTTTGGGGGGTTCGTTTTGGTCGACTGTCGATTCTAAGCGGCTCAATTTAGCAAGAGGTTCCTTTGCAGCAGACTTTTTGCGCCGTTTGGATCCAGGTTTAACGTTATTCGTCTTCATACTTTATTATTTACCTATATAAAGCGTACACCTGCATTATGTTGTTTCTGATGGTCTGGTTTTTCGTTACGTTTGTGTTTTGGAATCATCGAATCTACCGAGCTTATTATAAAATTTCTTTGAAAACCTTATACCACGAATTGCAACCGACAGAGTGGAAGGAATTTCAGATTGCTCGCCAACTGAAGACTCGCGAATGGATGATGCAATAGCGGGTTGCTAAGGGATTCGTCAGTCGTTGCGAATCGTTCAGGTTTTTTTTAAAGAGTACATGTAAAAGAACAAATTGGTTTTTTTTCACATTTTTTTACATTTACGTACAGAAGGGGACTCGATGAAAGGGCCAATGTCTTCATGGTCCATTGCTTGACGGCTCCCAGTTCCGATTGCATAGTTTTTATACTGAGCACTTCGAAAATACCACGAATTTCTTTTTTTTTCTGATTCAAATTTCTACCGATTGTCCGTCAAAAAGAACCACGTTTACGTTTCCATGAGAAATTAAATTTTTTTAGACAAATTCTACGTACACGTCTTCTGCTATATCGGTTTCTTTTACTAATTCGTTAACTAATCAACTAATTCGTAGGTTCAACTAATTCGTTACGATACATTTTATTTTTTCCACACAAAAAATTATTAAAAAGTTTTTCAATTCTTCGAACCGGGATAAAACAAATCAAACCGAATTTTTGATATTAACGTTTCTTTGCTCTAGAATAATAAAGAACAATTTTTACGCTTTCTTACTACCCTTTAATCCTGCCATCGTCTTAAAAATAGGACAGCATAGATATGTCACTTTTACCAAAACAACTTTGAATATTTTGATAAAACTTTAACGCGTACTGATATTATAGACTTGTATCATTATAAATTTGTTTTTGTTGAGAGTTTAAATTAATATTTAATATTTTGAACAAATTTTTCAAAATGACGATTTTTTGAGATTTCTTTCTTGAATTTTCAACAAAAAATATTGTTCAAGAATTAATATCTTTTAGACAAAATTGTATCCAAATTTATTGCGGCTATATACTCTACTTTAAAAACTATAAAAACAAATTTGGTAAAAAAAACTACTTAGAGGGTTAAATTTCACCGTCCTTTCAAGCTGTCCTTAAAATAGGACGATGGCAGGATGCACTATTACATAATCTCTATCAGTTAGTATTGAAAAAGGGGATGTCTTGGGCAAAATATCAAAGTTTGAGGATTTTTTTTTCAATTTCATGTTTTGTACATGGGTCTAAATAACCCTTAATAAAGTGTTTATGAGAAATTTCTTCAATTGCCATGATATTGGTCATAATTCATAAAATCCGTATGACGCATAGTGCAAGTTTGTTTAACACATAATTCGAAAAGGTCCTTTTTAGTTTGTTCCACGCAATGTATTAAAAAGTTTTCCAACTTTTCATCAACTCTTTCTACAGGTATACAACTGTACTCTTTGCTTGCAATGTTTGAAATAGTTTTCAGTTCTTGCATGACGTAATTTTTCAGTATTTCCATTGTATGGCTGGGTCGATTTTCAATATTTAATTCTTGTAAAATGCGAAGTTTCTCAGCAATGTTTTGTTTTTCTTCCTCTGTATTTGTTTTTAGGAGTTTTTGAAAATACATACGGAAGAATGAATAGAACAAGTTTTTCAAATTACTCATTTCGATTTCCGATCCAAAACAAAGACAAGCGTAACCTCCATCTCCTTGACAATCAATTTTTCTACGTTTTCGTCTCAAACTGTCAAGAAAAGTTTCCACGTCCTTCTCCGTTATTTTCACTTGCGTTTTTATCATGCGTTTTAATAAGAAGATCCAATCTTCGACAGTACTCACTTTTTTAAGTAAAGTTTCTTCGAGCACCTCCTGATACCACACGTGCCATCTGCTCAATTTATTTTTCTGACTTTTGAGGAGACTGTTAAGAAAATTTAATTTAATTTTTTGCCTTTTGAGTTGATTGTCGAAAATTTTTAATTTATCTAAACACTTCTCGAATTCTTCAGGATAAACTCCTCCTTTCTCAGAAAATATCGCTGGTAAACTTTTTGTAGTTTCTTCATGCGGTTTCTTTCGGCTTTTCGGTCGTAGTTTTTTTACTTCGTTCTGTAAATAATTCTTTTCTACTTTCAACTTTTGTTTTTCAGATTCGCATTCTTTCAGTTTTTCCTCCAACTCTGATGTTTTATCATCGCTCCTTTTGAGTCTTTTGAAATTTGACGCATCTAGTAATTGTTTCAATTTTCTGTTATTTTCTTCACACGCTTCGAGGTTCTTATTTAACAGCTTTATTTCCTCTTCTAAATTCTTTTTTCGCATTTCACACTCAATCGATTTTTCCTCGAAATGGTTCTTTTCTTGTATACATTCGTTCATTTCTTGTAAATACCTTACTTTTTCTTCCATCAGAGTTCTAATGGTTTTCAAATGTTTTTCAATTCCTTCTTTACAGTTTTCCAGATTTTCTCTAACTGCTCTGATTTCGTTTTCAGATTCTCTATAGTTTTCTAACAATTCCTTTAACTCTCTCAACTTTTTCAAGGTTTCGGTTTCCTCGTCACTACCTGCACCTTCTATTTCCGTGAAACGCGTAGGGCTTTGAGTTGTTTCTGACCACGTTGGCATCAACGATTGTCCTTCTCGAAATTGAACACTCGCTCCGAGTATCATGTTCCTCAATTGCACCAGCATGAGGTTAATTTCATGTTGTTTGTTTCGATACTCTAGCTGTAAATGGTAAAGAAAACGTTCGAGGATATCTTGATGTCCTTCTAAAGGGGGGTACCCGAAATTTCGGTAGAGTTGTGCGATCCTCCCAAAAAACGTGGCTACGCCGTGCATATTGCCTGCAAACGGCGAATTCAAAAATTCCAAGACTTGACGAAACATGTCGTCGGAATTTCTGTCCGGAAACATTTGCCGAATCCTATCCACGACCGGGTTCAAATAAGAGCTCGCCGTTTGGTTATCGGAATCTTCTTTTGCAATATCCACACGATCGTTCTGTTTAGACGTTTTTTCGATAATGATCTGTCCAACGAAATCCAGGAACCAAGTGGGGGAATCCGAGAATTGAGGATAAAACGAATCGACCAAGTATTTTATGGGATCGTTTTCTTTACGCTCGTTGGAACCGCTCTTCTCCAAAAGTTTTTTTATTTCGATCAACTTTGAGTTTAAATCGCTGCTCTGGAGCTGAGTGGAAAAAGTGGTAGACAACTCACTGGCACTAATGCACGTCTTTTTAATCGTCTCGGTCAAATTCGAAACGACGTCTTGTAACTCTCCTTTGAAAAAGTTTTGTAACGTATTCAGTTCTGTTTTCAAATCGATTACATCCTTTTGAATATTTTTCAATGGACGCAAGCTCGATTTCAATTTATTTTCAAATAAACTGATCAAGGGTTTATTTAAATCCGTAACTTCTTTCAATAAACTTTCGACATATTCGATGTTTTGCTTCGTTAACCTTTTCAACTTTTTCAGTTGCCCTCGAAACGTTTCGGAAAACTCGTTCTGCACAAGCTGTGAATTCGATGCTCCGGTTTCTTCGTCTTCGGAACTAGATGCTTGCGTTAGGAGTTTTTCAACTATATTCAGTATCTCGTTTTGGTTGTTTAGAACGAATCGGATATTTTCGGTTTGCCCTTGAAGAGAAGAAGACGCACCACCAATTTCCGTCGATTTCGTTCGAAAAATTTCTTTTCGAACTTGTTCGATGCACTCTGCCTGTAGTTGGTCGGTTTTCAGATTCACATCACTCGTATACTTTTCGATTTTCACCAAATATTCGCGAGTGTTTGCATCGATTTTATCTTGTACGCTTTTTATACGATTGCTTAGCGACGCCATGCCATCTTTCAGTCCAGAACTGTCGATGGCTTCTCTCAGGTTATCGACGGTCTCGAAACTTTTCGTGTCTTTTCTAAGAAAGTCGATGACTTTTTTAGTAACGATTTCGGCCAAGTTGTGCGAATCCATTTGCTGCTGTACTATTTCCTCGACTTGAATGGATTCGGTTGCGGTTAGGAGATTTTCGTCGAAACTCTTATTTTCGGACGACGAAGAAGGAAGAAGCATTTGGAAGGGTCCTCCACAACCCAGTGCGAGGGGAGCGGGGGGTTGTTCCAGTAGCGGCGACGGAGGAACCATTTGGTAGGCGTATGGCATTTCCCCACCCCTCAGTTGCCCCTGTATGATGTTTGTAATTTTACTTAGTTCCCCCTGTAAGAGTTTTGGAATTTGCTCCCTCAGTTGCCCCTGTAAATTGTTTGACAATCCATGCCAAAAAACCTCCATCGAGTTCTGAGGTAGTTGAGGAACGTTCTGTTGTGCGTAGGTTTCGCGAGGACGTTCGGAAGCTTGCGTCCTATATTGATCCGAACTGTTTAACGAAATTGCGTTTTGATTATTACCCTGTAATTTGTTTAACTCTTCCCTCAATCTGTGTATGGTTTCTTTATGTTCGCGATCATTCTTTTGACGACTTTCGAAAAGTTTTGTAGATGCCTGTTTTTCAGTTCGGAGTTCCTTCGTCAAAGCTTCGTTTTGCTTTTTTGCACGCTCCAAATCTTCTTCTACGCGTTTCGTTTTACGTCGTTCGGTTTCCAATTCTTCTCCCAGAACTGTAATACGTCGGTCCAAAGTACGTGTTCTTTGGATTTCCTCCCTCCAGTTCTCCCGGTCCTGAACATTTTCTTGGACATCTCTCGAACCGCCGTCGGCGATTCCTGCCGATTGTCGCCCACGACGTATACGGGGTGGTGGAATTTCGCAAATTTTGAATAAAAAGTCTAAAAAGCTATTACTTTCGACGAAAAGATTGTAGTGTTGCTGAATCAGGGATTCTCCGATGTCGAATGCCTGGGAGACGTCGGACCGTATTTCGCGTTTCAAAGTGTTGATCAAACCGAGATTGAGCACGTCGTTTTCGTTCTGACGGTACTGGTTGAGTGCAGCGACCAAAGGTTTAAAGGCCATCGCACCCTTTTTTTCCCTCTGCTTATTGTAATCCGAAAAGCAGGTAGCTTACGTGACTCAAGTCTCTGAGCAAAAACTGATGCTTTTCGGACGTTTGACTGAGAAGCCACGCGATAACTGCTTTAAGGTATAGGGTTTTGCCGAAATGACGAGCGACGTACCATTCAAAACCGTACGTTTCCCACATGGTTCTGTCTCGATATAGAGGCATCCAGCCGTTGCACTCCACGAAATTTATGTCTCTGTATCGGTGCTGTTGTGAGCTCACGACCATGGGAGACACGTAGGTGACGCCATTCATCAAGTCTAGGTGAAACAAAACGCCTACGGGTTCGTGTTCCGAAAACATAATTTCGCACCTGTAAAAGTTTTCGGGGAGGAGGTTCGGAGTCTGTTGCCGTTGGCTCCTGTTCAGTATTCGAAAAATCCTTAACCCCATTTGGGCACTGGGTTGACATGTCAGAGCATGTATCGTGAAAGGAAGCGTTAAAATGTGTGCCAGAGGAAACCAAGCGTTGAAATGTTCCAATTTTGTTTTGTTCCGTTTGAAAAATCTCAAACCTGTCAGTTGAGAGAAATCCAATTCCATTTTCAAAAAACAACAAAGTGCTCGATATGCATTGTCCTTGCGACACTTGGTCCAAAACTTTTTGAAAGGATTTTTGCGCGTTACCAGAAACAGCGCCGAATCCTTATACACGTCCGCCAGAACAATTCCTTGAGGTAAAAGGGCGAGAAGAAGGGTTCGCTCCGCTTTATTGGAAACCGTGATGGCTCGTTCGTGGCATCCGTCTCGAACTTGAAAGAGAAGGGAATTGGTGGGAACCGTCACCGTCGGTAGTAGTTTACTCTCCAACAGGACCACGCATCCCTCGGGAAGCTCCGTATGACGAGATGGACGAGAACTCTTTTCGAAATGAACTATAGGTCTTTTGAAACGCGCAGCTAACAAATACAAGTTTTGACGAACGCAGTTTCCAAAAACTTGTATGTGATTTTCCAAGTCTTTTGGAACATTTGGGGAAACGTCCCACTCGAACAATGCCTGCGATTCCTTCTCGACTACCTCGGTCATTTCTCTTTAATAGGGTACAACCGAGCAGTATTTCTTCCCTCGCCACGCTTCCTATCCCAACTCTCCTCTGAAGAGAGTAGCTGCGAGTTCTTGGACAACTCTTTCGTATGATGATGATGATGAAGGTGTCTACAGAGACATGGAAAAAGCGTTTCGTCGTTAGAAGAAACACTCCACCGATCAGCAGAAGAATGAAAAGAGAAGAATGAAAAGAGGAAAATATATATATATATACTTGTCTTTTTCCTGGATTCATCTATACACGTGTACAAGTTGTCGACGAGACATTCTTACTGCTTCTTTTGAACGATTGTTTTTCATACGTGAAAAGTAATTTTTTGAAAGTTGCTCCGTCCGATTCCCTGCTACCACCTCCTCTGACGTTCTTCCACTTTACCACGCAACTTTGCATAGCTTCCCAGGTGTGTGATTCTTCTTTCGCGATTTGGATACTCCACCAGACGTTCACCCATCTCGGACCGATCCGTATCAAGAGGATGGATCTGTAAATAAAGAAAATCACGTGAGTTATCAAAAGTATACCGTAAAACCAATACACGAAACGAAAAACTTTGCGATACACGCTGTTCAGGGGTAACAAGCAATGAAACTTTCCCGTCGTTTGACCACCACCGGTGTAATAGGTGTGATGACACTTTGCCGTTTCGGGAAATAAAATATCCGTGGCTGTCCGAGACCATTTGGACAGAGACAAGACGTGGTGAAAAAACGCGTCCAAACTCCAAATTTGAAGCAGAAGAATCGAAGCGTAAATCGTTTCCGACAACCACGTTTTCCAAAACATGTTGTTTCCGCCGGATTCGAAAATGGTTGCAAACACGCGTTCGTCGTCTTCGGTCTGATTTACCTCGTCGGACAGTTGTTTCACGTAAGCCTGGGCAAGATAGGTCCACAATTTGAAAGGAGCTGAAAAACTCAGAGCCATGAGCAGTAAAACGACGGACACCCACTGGTAATAGTCGTGATATAACACTGGGACTACGGGATCTTCCGAAGCTGTGAAATCCGTAAACGTGCTATTTATAAAGCATTTGGTATTGATAAACGACTGGCTGAGTTTACTTCCGTCCAACAAGCAGTCGATATTTTCACCGAACAATTGCCTGCTCATAGAGAGCCCGAAACAAAAAAGGAGCAGAGTTCGAGCTTCCGTCTGATAGAAATCTATTAAGCTACTATGACTTTTAAGAGCGTCTTCAGAGCATTTCCACCCGAGTAAATTCAAAAGGGATAACATTCTCCAAGAAGAAGAAGAGTATCCGTTTACTTATTTTGCTACGAGACCGTTTTATAATTTCGACCGAATCTTTTTTCTTTTCAATGCTACTGCTTTTCTAATATACATCAAAACTAATCCTTTCCCCACGAGAGAAAGAATGTCGATAAAACGAGAGATTTGTGGGAGTAATTTTTTATTTATTCTGCTTTCAAGTTAAAGAGTTTTGTTCTCATTTGTTTTTCTTCAAAATAGTTTCTATCAAATAATCGAAAGTATTCTCTGTCAAGACGTCAGTGTGACTCATTACGTTCAGTACGTCCATTTCTACAACTACGTCACCATCCACCAGTCTTCCCAGGTAATCGGGATGAAGAGCTTGGTTGGAAAACGCAGTTTTGTTGTAACGGTACCCGGGTCCCCAAATTTTCGTTCCGCTGGCCAGAGCCTCTGTAGCGGTTTTTGCATGCGCGATACCTTCGGAGGGTTTCAGGCCTTCCCAAAAAGAACTCTCGACGGACAGTCCGCCCTGCCACCCGACTCGTCCAAACATCTGGTGCAGGTGTTCGAACGACCCTTTGGCTTTAGACAACACCTGCGTGACTAGACATCCATCGAGTAGCTCGACACGTTCTTCGAACTCTCGAGCGGAGTTGGAGGTTTTCCCGATTTCAACCAATTTTTCGATTTCCAGTACGGTGAGTGCAAAGCAAACGCGATGCTGTAAAGCCTCTCGATAAAAAAGTCTCATGGCGTCGAAGCAGCGAAAGGTTTCGTTCGATCCGTGCAAATCGTATATAACGTTGAAAGTGGTTTTTAAATCTGGGTGCTTGTAGGGTAAAAAATCGATTTCCTTGAAGAAAAGGTAGTAAGCGACCAACATGTCTTGGCTGGGAGATAACTTCAAACCGTTCACGAAGCAGTTCATTTGTTCTCGACTGTTGAGAACGAACGCACATTCTGCTTGGGACTGGTAATTGGGCACTATGTATATATTGCATTCGTCGCCGTCAAAGTCTCCGTTGATGCTTTCTAAAATTTCTATCGGTATTTCGATGCAGTCGCTTTCGATATCGCCTCTCACAACCTGCAGAGCGACGAAATTTCCAGGTGTCAGGGACGGCATCCTGTTCAAAATAATCCACTGGTGTTCCAGATTCAACTTGTCTACGATGTGACCGGGCAGACGCACTTGGTTGGGTTTCAAGCTAGTGTCCGGTGCGATCATTCCGCGCATCGAAAACGTAGACCGTTTTCCGAAAGAGTTTTGACGAAGGAAGGTGTATTTGCCGCAGGACCGTCTGTTCAGACTGCCGTAATTCAGGGGTGCCTCTTCCAATTGCTTGTAAAAAAAAGACGCCTTCGAAGGATCCGCTACAGTGACGCTCCGGTTCGCGATGGGTTGTCCGGTCACGAATTTCATGACTTTTTCGTAAACTAGAGTCGAACTGACTTGCCAATAAATGGGATCGGGAATTATCAAAAACTCTTGGTCTGATTGCATTTTGGCCTTGCGAAGAGCCATGTCTAATTGTTTCAGAGAAAACTTGTACCCCGGTGTACGAACAGCTATGGATTTGACTGGATAACAAGTCGGCTTGCTGTCGTAAAAAAACTGATTGCAGCAAATCGTGTAAGGCGTCGAACCGAAACGGAGTTTAGTCGAACATTTCGAACACGTTTGCGAAAACTCGCGATTCCTGCGCCAAGCTTTCAATAATTCAATTAGTTCTTCAGGTGTCAAAGTAACTTGGCATTGATCGTATTTTAAAATGGATACAGCGTATCTGGCAACTGCCATCTTTTAAAAAAAACAAAAATAAACTAAAGGACATCAAGCTATGAAAGAATATCCAAAGAACCGGAAAGGGGACGAGTATTATCCCTCGAGATGCACCGAATTCGCGTCCGACAGCTCGGGCAGAGAATTTTATGCTCGCGACTTCTCGGGTAATGAAATTTATCCAAAGAAAAGGAAAACAAATCTGTTTGCACGTAACGAGATTGGAATACGATACTACGCTAAAGACAAAAACGGAAATGAGTTTTATCCTTTACGAGACAATCGTTCGGTTCTCATCGAAGATCCTGAAACTAAATTGTTCGTTTTGGCAATGTATGCCGATGGAAAGCAAAGGTATCCCGTCGACAAAAAAGGGAACGAATATTACTTGAAACTCGAAAACTCTCCGATCCTGTTGCGTTCAGCTGACGGTTCGCACTATCTCGCCAGATCGCGTAGGGGACACTCCTTTATTCCCTGGAATCACGTTGGAGACTACTTAAAAACGGACGATCCACACATATATACCAAGGACGGCGTAGGGAATGGTGTTTATTGTAACGAAAAACACCTTCCGGAAGTGATTCAAAAATTTTTTCGATGCTTATGCGATACAATTGTTATCTGCCCCCCTTTCACTGCGCTTATAGCTTTGCTGATATGAAAAATATATATTCACAAAAGAGCTGACTTTTTTTCAAGGATTTTTTTTTTAATTTATGAAGGGATGAAATAGAAAATACACTTTAAAAATTGTTTTTCATGAAACAACTTTTTCCATAAAAAATTCTACATTTTTGCACTGTCCTTCACAGATAATAACCTTAAAAAACAAATAACCTTTTTTTTCTTTTTAGAAACTACAGAAAAATTATCACATCTACTATATAAAGACGGTACAGTTTAAAAAGATCGACAGACGCGCTCCAAAACCCCTCCTTGATCAAAGAAGAAGAAGCGAGTGGCAACACTCTGCGAGGCCAACCACAATAAAGAGCTGAGAGAGAAAAGTACAATCAGCCGACGGCTCGTTTGATGAGAGAGAGAGACAAGCAAACGGTTCCGTTGGAGAAAAGATCAAGACCAAACCTCGCTACGTTAGTTTTATTTCTTTATAAGCGTGACTTTTTTACCTTCTTAGACATTTTATTTTTCTAAGGAAAGAGAAGAAAAAGAATTTTGTTCGACTTCGTTTTATCGATTCGGACACGGTGCACAGCGATTCTTCTTTCTTTGAAGCTATGGAATTTTTTTATCACCCGTCTTTCGAAATGAACGACGACGAGTGTGGAATATGCCTCTCGACCGAACCCGACGAACAGAAGGGTATTCGTCTCAAAGCTTGCAGTCACGCTTTTCATGCGGACTGCATTTCTCGATGGTCTGAAAACAGAAAAAATTGTCCTTATTGCCGAACCAGCCTCAGCTTTTCGGATAGTTTTAAAATCACGATGCATATGCTACCGATAGGTGTTTCGGAAAACGGCTTTTACACTTATATGGCTGATAACGTGGACCTTCTGACCTACGATGCCGAAACGCTAATCTATTTAGAAAAATTCGACCAATTTTTCAAGGGCTTACTTTCCGTTTACAAAGACGCTAAGGAGAAGAAAGAAAACTCGAACGAAAGACGTGGGAGTACTTACTTATATATGGTAGAGTTGGTCGAGGTCTTTGAGTTCATACACAATAACCTCGACGTCGTCTACAAGCGAATAGATCTATCTCTTACGGAAAACTACCTGAGATACCTGAAGAAAAAATTGTGGGTGCCGAACATGGAAAAACGCCAAAACAACCGGTTGAATTATCTGCTTACCAAGTCCCTGTTAGCGTATTATGGTTTGATTTGATTCTTATTGCGTCATACAAGTACAACAAACCAAACCTGTAAGCGAAATCCACGATACCAAAAATAAATTACTCTTGTAATTTGATCTCTTTTTGTACTTTTTCAACATTTCCTTTTCCACGAATTCAAATGTGTGGTTATTTCGATACAGAAAGACACAAAAATAAAATATTTTGACACTGTCTAGATTTTCATGCTTGTTTTTTCTACGAGTGTTGAGAATAAGCTTCACTTTTTGGAGTATTAGTAACAATCGATTTGCTCGCGAATCACACTAAAATAAGGACGGACAAATATTTTATTTTTATTCTAAGAACAAACTTAATTTTTCCGAGTCACGTGACAACCATCTCCCAACCTCTATAAAGAGCGGATAGAGAAAAGTGCAATCACCAGACAGCTTGTTTGGATGAGAGAGGAGCACGGCGCGAAGCAAACGGTCCATCTGAAGAAAATATCGAGAGTATAAGACGGATATATTATTATATTAATTATTAACATTAAAGATATTTCAAGAATAAGTTTTACTTTTCGAAGAATTGTATCGTAAAAAAAATTATACGAGTGCCAGTGGCAACCGTCTGCGAGTCACGTGACAACCATCCTCCAACCACTATAAAGAGCGGAGAGAAAAAGTACAATCAGCAGACAGCTGGTTTGGTGAGAGAGAGGAGCACCGCACGAGAAGCAAACGGTTCAGTTGGGAAAAGATCGAGAGCAAGACGGATATGTTAATAATATATTAAGTTTTAATATATATTAAATTTAAATAACCCGAGGTCTTGTTTAAATTCAGTATAAGATAAGAGTCGAAGATGTTGAAGATTATTTTTTTGGCTGAGATTTCTCTCTTTCTCTTTTAGATATGGAAGACTCGAGATTAGAGCCTTCTTCCCAGACCGAAGCGTTTGATGAAGTTTCTAGTGAAGAAGTTTACAAGCTGTTAGAAACAATGAAACACGAAGTCAACAGATTGAACTCTTTTAATGAAAAGTGGCCTTTGGTTTACGTTAGGCCGTCCGATTTGGCCGAAGCGGGATTTTTTTATCTCCAAAGCGAGGATAAGGTTCAGTGTGCATTTTGTGAAATCCTGATGGAACATTGGGTAGAAGGTCAAAAACCTTTGAGGGAGCATATGAGAAGATCTCCAAAGTGTTCGTTTCTCATGTCTGGTGATGGGAATGTTCCGATTATTCATACCAAGCCCAAGAGTCCACCAGTCTTCCATCGAACAGTTGCTATTAGTAACCCGTCCCTCATGAAGTATCCTCGGATGGCTGACGTGAGGAGACGGCTTGCATCGTTCGCCGATTGGCCAATGTTAACGCTCACACCGAAGCAATTGGCTGAATGCGGGTTATACTATTCTGGTATTGGCGATATGGTCACTTGTCATTTTTGTGGTGGGTCTCTTGGAAACTGGGAGATCGACGATGATCCATGGATAGAACACGAAAAGTTTTTTCCGACATGTGCTTTTCTTCGACTTAAGAGAAATAGTGGAGACATTCCTGAAAAACGTAAACCGCACGACAGTGCTACTTCTTACAGCAATAGCGTACACCGAGAAGTCATCAGGCAAGCTTGCGAAATTTTCCCAAAATCTCTTGTTGAAAAAGTCGTGTTTGAGCGTATGTCAAGAGCAAAAAGAAATGACAATTTTTCGTCTCTTCAAGAACTGTGTGATGAAATATTGAAAATAAATGTGCGTGAGAGTAGGTCTAGTATTGGAACTACAAAAGTCACGGAATCCACGAATCAACCTCCTGCGAATTCTCATGCTGTAAGTTCGCAGAATGTGAACGAAACCACGAGATCAAAAGAAAATAAAGATGCTTTGCTATGTAAAGTCTGCATGGATAGAGAAATGGAAACTCTATTCCAACCATGCTGTCATCTTGTTGCTTGCTTGCAGTGTTCTGAAGAACTGAAAGATTGTCCGGTGTGTAGAGAGACAATTATAAGCACAATCAGGACTTACCTGAGCTAACGATGGACTTTTAAGTACTCAATCGTTATTAATTGTTTTTATTACATGTAATAAAATTGAATTAATATTTATTGGTTTCCAAATTTTTATTCCTACTTAATTAATCTATATAAAAAACTTTTTTAACCGAAATATTATCTTAATTTTTTAAGTACATTTATTAAAACTAATTTAAAAACATTTTTTAAAATGTACGAGTTTTTTCTTCTAATTTTTTCAATACAAAATGACATCATTGTGATAAGGATCTTCAAAGATATTTTATATAGGGTTAAAAAATTATCAAACCAGACAACAAAATAAATTACCCATTTCCTGGTTTCATTTAAGACAGAAACATAATTCGAATGTCTTTCAAGAAAATAATAAGTTCCCCTCCTTTTTTATTTCTATGTATAAAAAATTCCTCGCTAAAATTTTGAAACGAATGATATTTTTATTGGTAGGTTGCTGACAAACCGCCGTAGCTACTGATAACTAACTATACAAGTCTTCGACTTTGGAAGTTAATTTTTTAAGAAGTTGAAAAATCATGCGTGACTTTCTGAAGATTTTAGAACCCCCCAATATACACCTTTGTGAGTTTACTCTTTTTTTTGACTATGCACTATGTCTTGGCACCGTCAGACGGCACAAATTGACTGAGAATTTTTTTCTCTTTAGGGAAGTTTTTCGACTGAAAAAATACATCATTACAGTGAGAACGTCCAAGAATAATCTGAATGAATGTGTCCTTGTGAATAAGAAAATTTTTATTTTCAAAACTAAAATTAGTTTTCTTTTAGCAGAGTCTCTTTCGTGCAAATGGCTTGGGAATTTTCAACATGTCTCACCAATTCATTTTTATGCAATGTGTTCTCGTTATATTCGGAGTTAGTCTTTGAAAGCTGTTTTCTTTCTAAAAACTTTTTGCTTTTATATTTTCTTTTTTTCATTTGATCCATTTTCCTTTCAAACTTTTCGTAATATTTTTCCAAAAAATCTTCCTCCATAATATTCCAAGGTAAATAAAATTTTTTCAATAACTTTAAATCCCGAATTCCGTTCGACATACAGTTTTTGAAAGAGTTGGATAAATGTCTCGATAAAAGAGCTTGATGTTCTACTGGTATCAAATAGCTTTCGTTACTCAGCAATTCCAGATAGGATTCGTGTACGTTCCGGGGAGCAGATTCCTTAGGTTTGCGCGGAAGCGATACGTAATATTGAGCTACGTGCGGAGTGGAGTACCAGTTCAAGTCTAAATGACTTGTTAAAATAACGTGTCGATCGTAAGGTAAAAGGGTGGTACCGAAAGCTGGCTCGATCCACACTGATATAGGTCGTCCGTCCAAGTAAGAAATATCGTTCTCGTCTATATAGTCTCGTGAATAGTACTCGATGAGTTCGGGGAACTGACCGAGATTTCCAAAGACCACAGTCGAGCGACCGGCACTAGCAGCGCGCTCAAAGATATCTGAAGCCATAGCTTTTTTTAACCCTTTTTATATACGAAATATACGATACTGCTTCCCTTTCTTTTTTGCGATAATATTTTTTAAAGAGTGGTTTCACTTTTATTCCATATTTTTTTACTTCAACTCTTAACTTTGGTTGTACGGTTACACGTCTTGCATCGTTGGTAAACACTTGGCGGCTCATCTATTGCTCGTGTCTGATGAAGAAACCTCTCGTATACTGGCGATTTGCAACACCTTTCTTTTTCGATGGACTGTCTCCATTTCGCACACGCGTCTTTCGAAAATAAAGGCATGTTGAACGTATTATGCTGGGGTACCTTAATTTTATACGTATTGTACTGGACGTGGCCCGTCGTGACGTTTCCTGTCCGACCAACCACAAAAGAGCCGAGTTATTCCTCGCAACGATTGTTTAGTTACCAGTTTTTTCGTTTACGTCATCCGAATAATTTTTTAGTGTATTCCAGAGACGGAAAGACCGAATGGTGGGCACCCATGGAGGGATTCGATGTATCCGGCACTACGAATCAAATACACTCCGAAGATGCTTGTCGGACAAAGGAAAACGGAACCGTGTTGGCCAAGGGTGAAGAACTGTACAATTACATCGTATCGAACGATCTGACATTCCCCACTTTCGACGATCGGTTCGAAGCCCAAGCTCTTCAACCTCTGCAAAGCGTAGACACGTTTTTCTTCGTCTGTAACGATTATAAAATAGACCACTTGGAGAGATGTGGTCCGAATCAGCTGTACCATATAAATTCTTGTCGAAAGATCGACATGTGTGACGGAAAAAATGAAAAATTCATCTCCGATGTGTTCGACGATAGATTTTATTACAGATGCGATCACGGTAGGGGGAGACGCCACAAACGATTGACTTGTCCTTCGAATACGGTGTTTGTTCACGATTCGTGTCAAGCCATCCAGGAGCCTAGCCGACTTTGTACCTATTACACGAACCAAGTTTTCGTGTTAGATTTTTTTACTCGAATAGTTTGCAGTGGCAACGATCCCACCGTTTACAAGTGTCCCGACGGCTTTTCGCTTTACAAAGACGACGCGACGGGTACCATGCGATGCGAAACGAGCGAATGTGCCGGAAAGGCGAACGGAACGTTGCTCCCACTTTCCAAAGAATCGCTAGGTCCGTTTCAGTTTTCGCCAGGTTACCTGGAGTGTCAAGACGACCGCGTAAAAGAGCGTCACGAATGTCCGGAAAAGTGGGACTGGTTCTACGGGGAAGACATGTTGACGCACTTACCCACAGTGTTCGATGGGATAGGCTGCGTGCCGCCGAAATTTTGCGACAATGTCGAGTCCGATGAAGACGACTTGATCGTACCCCTCTATAATTTCACGAAACACGTTCAAAACTGGAAGCACTCCGAGGCATTGGACAGAACGGTCGGCCACGAGTGCCGAGGCAGGAAACGTACCCTCGTTTCCGTTGAACCTGGAAACCGCATAAGCAAACGATACAAAATCGAATCGGCTTGTGACGGTTCCAGAGAAAAAGTGTTTGTGCACGACCAGCCGGCGTCGTATTTCGATTGCAAAACTTCCAAGTTAGAGTCGTGCCCCCCAACCTTCGTGTTCGGCGGCGACCAATGCACCCGTTCATTGAATGGTTCTTTCGAACACGACAATCGTCCCATTTTCAAGCTCGATAATTTGAGCGATTTAAATAGCTGGATAAAACCTTTTCGGTACAAGAACAACCTGAAAAAGACAGACTGTAAAGAACCGGAATCTGTTTATTTAGATCTTTATAACGTTTGCAGCCATCCCGATTGCACACTCTTTCCGTTCTTGTCTCAAATAGATCTGCCCCTTTTGCTAGAAGACACATTCAAATGTGTCTATCACGACTCCGAGAGAAAACTCGTCAAAGAGGTTGAAACCTATCCTCGCAAGTTTTGGGCGCAACGGTACGTCGTCGAAGGAGTTTCGACGACCGAAGAAGAGGATCCTTGCGAACCCGGTCAACGCCTTCAATCGGGCAATTTCGTTCTGGATAAGGTGATGTATGCCACGTGCGACAGAAAACAACCTTTCGTGTTTTGTCCGTCACCTCTCACGCAAAAAATACAGCTTTTCGAAGGAAAACGCTACGCGTGCGTCCATCCTTCCCCCTCGAAAGGAATTTTGCCGGCTTACCAGGAATCGACGTTCGATAGGAGTCATTTGAAGAATGTCTTGCCTCTCGAGGACTCGACCCGGTTAATCCTTAATAGGTCTGCGGCAGAAATTCTACCGAAAGAAGGTAAAGACATTCCGACTAACGACCGTGCCAGGATAAGGACGGACAAACCCGTTCTTTTACATTTTCAGTACAACGTGACGCACCCCCCAGACGTCGCATACAAGGAGGACGTTGCCATCGTTAGTTCTAAAGGCGGCGGATTCATCATGAGTACGGGTGACTTTACACAAAAACCTATTGATTTTCCTTCTTACAATGTACAAGCATCGGTAAGTGACTTTATCTTTTAATAATAATAAAACGGCACTATAGAAACAAGGGATGAGTGAACGACACGCAGCTCAAGGCGTTTTGTTTTACGCCTCGTTATACATCAATGCTATTCTCCTCGCGGTGGGTGTCATCACGGGTCGAGGAATATTTTTCTTGATGATATTTTTGACCGTAGGTCTCTTGGCATACATGATGTACTTGATGTCTAGCAGCGTAGATCATTTGAAGGCTGTTGGGAAATGGGTGGACGAACAGTTTACAAAGGTCATTCAAAGAGTTAAAGATTGGTACAGCTGAAACGTGCGCTAGAAAAAGAACGTGCCTTTCTCGAATCTTTCCACTGTTAAAAAATTTCCCCTAGAATCATTGTTTTTTCAAGGACCTATTAAATACCAAGGAGAATAAAAATACACCGAGGAGAATGCCCGTGGAATATTATGAACTCGTTACGAAAGCCTTGGAGAACGGACTCTTTCCAGTATTGCAAGACTTTGTCGTTATCGACATATTTTACAAGACTATTCCGAGCGAACACGTTTCGGAAAACATTCAAAGTTATGACAGACGTTACGACGATCCTTCGGACGTATGGGTTCGAGAAGCCAAACCTTTCTCTTTAAACTACTTGGTAGACACTTTTACCAACACATATCTTCATCACGAGACGGAATCGCTGAATACCGAAACTTTTCAACTCCAATGTCAACGAATCAAGCTGTCCCGATTTGTTTTGGATAAATTTCTCCAACGCCCTTCCAGTCAAACCTTCGAGGACGAAATTTATCATTTCGTTTCGTTACTCAATTTCAATGTTACTAAAATAGCTCCTCTTCTCGACCTGGATTTCATATCGAGTACTCGTTTCTTACCGCAATTCATTAACATGTGGGTGTACAATTTCACTACGAAAAAAATTCCCACCACTGCTGTGACCGTGGGGACGTCTGACTTGAAACGATTCGGCCCCCCCACTTTACCACAAGTCATACCGATTCGCGTTTTCCGAGGTTTTCTTTCACCCTGTACGTCCCGATCAGTCCTCCTATCCCTCAACGACGACGCTGGAGGAGTCACCTCTTATACCACGCACTTTTCCGTTCGGTGGAAAACTCTGATTCCTCTCGCGTACAACCCGCTCGAGAATCCGATCATTGTGTAGTTTCTCCCTTTGAAGAATCTTGTTTGTAGCAATCCAATCTTGTGTTTTTCGAAATTAAACAAAAAAAAGAAAGGAAAAAGTCGTACAAATTAAAAGGTCAAGTCGTATACCCATCCGTGTATTGCGGGGTCAATCGGCTAGTCTAAATATAAGAGAAAAACTTGATGTCTTGATGAACTGTGATGCTCTTTGGTTGGAAAGTTACTGTTGTCACGAGTAGTAGTACCTGAAATCGTCGCCTTCGGAGGATAAAAAGGAATCGTCAGACATCCATTCTCTTTCAGAGTCGGTAGACGTTTTCGAATGTTTTCTTTTTTTACCCAGATTCGTAGAGGAACGAGTAGACGTATTAGCGTAACGCTTGACATAACGAACAAGTTTGGAATTTTTCCCATCGGTTTGGTTTTTCAACACTTCCGACCAATCGGAGTCTGGTATCGTCTTCACCAACACATCTTTAAAGTCTCTGAAGCTTTCGGGGGTTCGGAAAAACTTTCTCAGTTTTGTCACCGCTACTGTCTGGCACGCGTCTTCCGTTTCGGAAACGTCTAAAACGTCGTCGAGTTTTAAACGCGGAACCTCTTCCCACACGTATCCTCGAGAATGTTCCAGTAATAGCGAAAAAGCATACCTCGAGGGCACTTTGCGTGGTCCTCCCTTTCTCGAATTTTGCATCCTTATTTTTTATCTATCGTCTGTAAGAAACTTGTCCGTAAAAATGTAATTTGTAAAACGGAGAATCTCGAACGTGAAGGTGAGAATCGTAATGAGCGTGCTCGTATTTATCGTAAGATTCCCAGTGTGCCAAAGCGTGTAGCGTGAAAATAAACAAAAGTTGCCAGGTCGTCATGTTTTGAAAATATTCGGCGGGGGACCGTCCGTGATCTTCGAAAGAAGATAAGTTGATGGTTCCTCGAGCCGTATCGACTAGCATCTGATTCGATTTGCTCAAGTTGGTACAGTAGGTACGATGAACGACCCTGAACGCGTACAGATTGAATATGACGAAAACGTTGGTGCGCTCTTCTAGCGGATTTTCGTCCATGTACAGGTGAATAAACTCCTTTGGACCTTCCGGCTCGTTACAGTAGTAAAATATCGGGTCGTAGCGTTCCAAGTTGGGAATGGGGTACTCGAAAATCCAATTGAGAATAGGTACCCAGCGTTCGAAAACGGAATGAAAAGTCCTGAGGTCGCTGGAAGCCATTCCTTCGACGATTTGATAGCAGGCCGTCCAAGCATCTCTCCACTTGCTCACTTTGTTGAGGCTGAGAGAGGTTCTGGGAGACGACGTTCTCCTAACTTCGTGACGATCTATGGGACGCTCCATCATGGAGAAATACACTTTGGTTATAAAGGGAACGATGTGGTCTGCTTGGTTCCTGTTCCTCCTCGTGTGGTTCGGATTCGCATCGACTTTGATTGGTTTGAGGGACGAGCTACCGTCTTTGGACATCCGAGTTCGAGCTCCGACGTTTCGTAGACATTGCGCAAAGCGGCGAGTCGAGTGCATCGACGATTGCAGTTTTCTCTGCGTCGAAGAAAATTCGTCCCGGTGTGTGGGAGGCGTTTGCAAAGTGACCGAGGAAAAGGAAATTCCTTGCAACGCGAGGACGGGTGGATACCCGGTCGTGGTCGAATATCCAGTGAAGCAATGGATTTGTTTGTGCACGCATTCCGACTTTTATTCCGGATCCGATTGCGGGCAACTGAACCCGGACGTCTGCGAGTACGGTTCTCTTTTATACACGGATCGGAATCGCTTCACTTGTCTCTGCCCAGCACCGTATAAAAAGGTAATAGTGAACGGAAAACCCCACTGCTTACAAAGGGGAGTTGCCAGATTTTTCGACGAAGAATACGAAGAAAAAGAACGGTTGCACGGTGCTGCTTCTGTCTTACCAACAAATTAAACTACTCTTCTCCAGCATCGTCGTCGGCAGGATATTGGATGGAGGGAAAGGTTTCCGGAGCATCGATCATGAGAGTCAGGTCACATTTCCGCAGAGTCGTTTCCTGAAAAATAATCATTTCTTTTATGGTTCCGCCGATCTTGTAAGAGTCTTCTCCGAAAGTAGTTCTGCTATAAATTTTAACGCGAAGAATTCCCAAGAACGTCATCGATTTCTTGAGGCATTTTTCGAGTCGACTTTTAAACTCGTGTTTTAAATGTTTGCCGTCGTAAACTCTAGTGGTCAGCAGACACCAGTTTCTTTTCGAAATCGGTATCTTGTGCTTGTTGTGATGAAACATGCAGGAATGACACATGACGGGGTCGCAAGTTTCGGGAAACAACCGAGCTCCGTCGTGAAGCTTCTGTTGTTTATTTTCACGCATCACTTCCCCGATCTTGGTCAAGGGCTCGCAAGAGCGAGTAACGAACGACGAGGAATCTCCAAGAAAACTGTCTTCATCGTCCACAACTAGCGTCTTTGTTGTACCGAGCGAAAAAAGTCCTGCCACGATAACGTTAAATTGGTTTTGCGGAAGAATGATGGTTTTAACGTGAGCTTTGTCTTCCACGCAATTCCGACCTTTCGAGTATTTCACATTGCTTTCTTCGTGAGCTTTAAACGGAGCATATGTCGACAAAAGATCGTTCCATCCAGGCTGTATTAAATTCAGAGCCCGAGTACGTTCGGACATTTCTACAACGGCATTTTGGAGTATTTCGCAATTTTGTATTTGTTCAACTAAAACGTCGTAATCATTGTCCATTATTGTAACCTTTATGTAATCCCAAACTCAAAGAACAATCAATTTTTTTTTTCAAATTTGGTGTTTTTATACGTTTTGGTATAGTAAAATTTTTATATCTTTCAAAAATAAATCGTTCACTTCAAAGATGAGAAAGCGTTTTGCAAATGGTGTTTTTACAGCTCCAAGAAAATTTATGTAGCGTTATCCCAAACCGCTGCAATCACTTTCGAGTGGGTAACGCCGCGTGATCGACTCACTCTGACTGCAATCTACGAAGCTTTTCTTTATATACGAGCGTAATGAGAAAAAATATGTTACGCAAATTATGCGAGTAAAATAAAGGGTAAATAAAAAACTTTTCCCTTCTTAAATATATAATTTAATGATTTTTATAATTTGAAATATATTATTTTTTCAAATAATAAACTCAATCACAGTTTTTATTCACTTACAAAAGTTTGCCGAAAGAAATAACCTCAAATTATAATTTATAATTTCGGAAAATACCTCCATATATTATATAAAGAATACAAAACACTAAAAATTATTTTTTCTTTTTAGATAATCACTTTTTATTGAAGTTCTTGTCCATGTATTTATATTAAATCTTATCAAATTTTTTTCCTTTTTACAAACTAGAAAAAAAGTATTTCACATCCACCATACAAAGACGGTGCAGTCCAAGAAATCGGCAGACGTGTTCGAGAGTTCCTCCTTGATAGACACGTTATCGTCATGGGATCTACAGTCCTCAGCTGTATAAAAGCAAAAATGTGTTTAATTTATATTTAACCGACTCGATCTATAAAGCTCAACCGATAAAAAAAACTTTTCTTTCTATGCAGTAAATTAAATTAAATATTTCTTACAGGTAATAGGTTTTTATGTTTTTTTATCGATTATATATATTAATACATATAAAAACATTTTTTCGTTCATAAAATCGTTCAGATAATTAAAAAGCCAAACAATTTCTAAATACTAACCACATATAAAAAAACTACAAAGATGACATAAGTCAAGTTTTTTTTTCCAAATTCTCATAGTTTTATTCTTTCACAGAAAATATTTTTAAAAAAGTTTTATCTTTACTTCTTTTTAGAAACTGGAAAAAAGTATCTGACATCCACAATATAAAGACGATACAGTCCAAGAAATCGGCAGACGCGCTCCAGAGATCCTCCTTGATAGACACGCCTTATCGTCACTGGATTTACAGTCCTCAGCTGTACGAGTAAAATAAAGGGTGAATGAAAAAAAAAACTTTTACCTTTTAAACTAAAATTTGTTACAATTAAAATAAAATATATATTTCAAATAATAAATTCAAATCACAGTTTTATTCGCTTACAAAAGATTAAAAGAAAGAAATATAAAAGCTGCAAATTTTAATTTACTATTTCGCGGGAAATGTATCACATACATTATATAAAGAATTCACGAAAAAAAAACACTTAAGGAAATAATTTTTTTATGAAACACAATTAATTCTTCGCATAGTTTTATTCCTTCAACCTAAAGAAAATAATGTAACATTTTTTTCATCTTTACTCCTTTTTAGAAACTCGGAAAAAATCACCCGTATGGAGGGCGAACGCGGCCGGAACTGAGAAAGAGGCTGCGAAAAAGGATGACAAAGAATCCAGAAACAGAACGCCACCACCAGCTCAAAGATCAACGACACCAGTTTCAAGATACCCTCATGGAGTGTGTGACCGAGGGAGTCGGTTATTCGAGAGAGTTGGAAACGGCTCCTCCAAAGAAAGCTCCCGAACAAGAGCGACGCTTCGTAAGGGTGATAAAAGGCCTTCCAGTCACAGCGAAGAAGGAAGAAATCAAAGCTGAATTAAGGAGTCAAGGAATCGACGTCATTAAGATCTTCCAGAGATTTAGCCGGCTCTCTAAGGGTCCTAGCCCACTCTGTCAAGTGGAGATAAGGGGGGTTCCGATGATCGTGGCAAGAGTCAAACAATTACTTGGATTTGACATCACCTGGGAGCTGAGAAGGAAACTCCCTAACATCTACCGATGTCGAAAGTTAGGGCCTCTCAATTGCAAAAACGAGTTAACTTTATTTTACAGATCATTAAAGTCGAAAAACAAATTTCTGAACCACAGACTAGAAAAAACTTCAAAGGTGAAAAGTAAATTTTTTTTTAACAATTCCAAGAAAGTTTGTGTAGAGTTATCCATAAGTGCTGCAATCACTATCGAGTGAGCAACGCCGCGTGACCGATGCCCTCTGACTACTGACTGCAATCTTACGAAGCATTCCTTTTATATACGAGCGAGATGGAATAAAAATATGTGACGCAAAGTATGCGAGATAAATAAAGGGAAAATAAAAAAAACTTTTTCTTTAACCTTCTAAAAAAGGAATAAAATTTTTTGTAATGTGAAAATATATTTTCAAATAATTAATTTGAATCATCGCAGTTTTATTCACTTACAGAAGATTGCCGAAAGAAACATAAAATTGCAAAAACATTTTTTAAATAAATAATTCCTTTCTCAAAGATTTTATTCCTTCACAGAATATAACCAATTGAAAAATAGTGTGAAAATTTTTTTTTCTAAAAATCCACTATATAAAGACGGTACGGTCCAAGAAATCGGCAGACGAACCTCTCCTTCATACGTTATCGGTACTGGAGCTACAGTCCTCAGCTATATCGAAGCAAAAATGGAATCTTATTCCTATTTGGTCTCAAAAATATCCGACGTTCCTGTTTTAAAGGAAGCCGTTTCTTCTATGGCAGATTCGGAAGGCGTCCTTAACCTCGTGAGCCTAGACTGGAAGGATCACTTGGAAAACTGTGTTTTCTATCAAGATTTTGTTAACGAAGAGAAGTCCAGCAACATGTTCAAAAAAATAGCGATGACGTCTCAATCTTATTGCGAAGTGCAACGGATTTACGACGACCCTTGGCAAATCGTTGTGGTTGGAAAGTGTATAATCAGCAAACCTTTCGAATCCAATTTACCCTTGGAGACCTTTTCTGTTGTACTCAGAGATTCTTTTGTCATGAACACCATCGGATGTCAAATGACGAAAGATACAGATGCGTCTTTATCGGAAGATTCTAAATTTCGCATGACCAATTGCAGTTACTTGAACTGCCACTTTTGCGAAAAAGGTCGAGACCACTTTCTGAAAGCCGGATACAATGTTTCGCTGAACCCACAGCCATGCGTTGCAAAAACAAGGGTTTTCGACGGTGAGAAAATTGTCAATCGATTCTCATCTCAAATCAAGGACTTGTTTTGTCAAAATTTTATCGGCATTCTGAAACTGAAATTGGATTCGCGAGTATTTTTCGATAAGAACATTAATGGTACTGTTACGAAAATGGTTCGTGTAAACGGCACCGTTCTCGAATTCGTTGCATTTGAAGAATCCAAATTGGAGGGTATCAAAGACTTTAACTTGGGTGAACTAAAACCGTTGATGAGCGTCAAGGATTGTCCTACCAGTCATCCTCCAACTTTGACAGAAAACGAATTTGGCGATTCGACAGAGGTCCTGGAGGAGTACGGTTCATTTCTATCCAGTAATGAAACACGCGACGATGATGATGATGTAATTGCGAAAGAGAACTTGTTTGAGTTGAGAAGTAAAGGTACTTCAAGCGTGATTGTACCTGGTTTGATTGTACCTGATGACGAAGTTAACAAAATGATGAAAGAGAAAACTAAAAACGACGGTCAAAAGCCAGCGAAGAAACAGAAAATCAATGAGAATAAGACGGAGGGCGGAACAACTTCAGATGAAATTGTGAATGTGTATCCGAAATCGCTTTTAAAAGAGAAACTTCCGGAAGCCGGATCATACAAAGTGGAAGAAGATTTTGTCAAAATATAATGTAAAAAATGCATTTTGTGTAAAAGTAAAAGAATAAAATTTTTTTGTAAATGAATGTGCTTAGTTTAATTATTTAATGCTGAAAGTGAAAAAGCTAGTTATGCTTAGAAAAAAAATCTTTAGTACTAAAAATTATTGTATTAAAATCCATTCCCTTGTCAAGCATTATAATATGCTTGAATGATTTTTACTTTTAACCGCATGATCCTCATAAGAAAAACAGAAAAAAATTAGAAAAATATCCTAAAATTACTTAAAATATGCCTTTTTAGATGCCGTGATTAATTATACAGGATTTTAATTAAATTTTCAGTGAAATTTTTCAATAATTAAAGCATATATCATTTGCAATTTAGAAAAAAATTAATCTTTCTAGTTGAAAGGTCATTTTTCAATAGGTGGTTTTTTTGTAAACCAACTTTCTTAAAGCTACAATATAATCATCTTTTGATTTACATTTTCGTTCCCATGGTGATTATTTTAACAACAATGATACTATTCCATGAAACTTTTTATTTTAAAGTTAGATGAACTTTTTCAAATAAAAATATTTAAAAATATACTTAATTACAAGTTTTAAAATTTAAAATTTCATTGAATTATATTTTTAGATTAGTGTTATAATTTTTAAATGGACTTGTATCTAGTTTTTTCTTTTAAAAACTTGTTATTTTGCATTACGTAACAGTGGGGTGAGCAAATCTCTTCTGGATCTTATTTCAGCAAATGAAGTAAACTGTGGATTTTATATAAAAGACACACACATTGACTTTTGTTATATTAGATTTCGAATGGGGATGTTCACTAATTCAAGTGGGACTTTTTTGTTTAAGATATTACTCTGCTTAAAGCTAAATATATATATATATATATATATATATATATATATATATATATATATATATATATATATATATATATAATTTTAAAAATGTAAATATTTTTTATTGAGTTGTGTTCTTAGCCAGGAAATGTAAAGATTGTGCTTGGTCTGTAAGGAGTTGGTTTATGTGGATTTCTAATGCCTTCATTTTTTATTTGAATTGAAAAAATTTTTAAAAAATCAATTTTTTGCAAAACATTTCGAAGGATTTCGTTCACGGATACATCTACGTAATAAAAGTACATTTTCATTAAATTCTGTTTTAAAATACTACTCTTCTGATTGTGGATTAAAAGAATTGTGGTTTTTTCGAAGTCGCTGCGGTCGCAGTGCGCAAGCGCGGATACACCTTTTTCTTTTGGCTATAAAGCCACGGGTTGCTCACGTTAAAATCATTTCGAGTTTAACGGGCCATTAGCTCAGTTGGTAAGAGCGTCGAGTAACTCGAAGGTCGCGGGTTCGATTCCCTCATGGTCCACGTTACATTTTTGCTTCCTAAAAATGTGATTTTAACTTATTTTTATTAAATCACGAAAGGTGTACTATTTTATTTTTTTACCAAGTTTTTTTTATTTGTTGTACCCATTTCAGCCCATTGTCAATATTTTTTCGATATTTTTTCATTTATATTGATGATTTTTTTCTTACAAATTTTTTTGGATACATTAATATCTTTAAAGTGATATTTTTAAACAGTTAAAACAGATTTTTAAACAGACCCGGTCTACTATGAGGAGGAGCACTTCCGAGAGGGATCCGACCCCCGGAGGTTATCGTACGCGTCTGCTCGCGACGACCAGCAACGGGTCCATTTTTATATTTCCATCAGCGATCCCTTACATTTTATTGGAAAAAGTTTTTTTTGAAGAGGAACGAGAAATATCTCAGCTCTGAAACGTGAAAATCATTTCGAGTTTAACGGTCCATTAGCTCAGTTGGTTAGAGCGTCGTGCTAACGACTCGAAGGTCGGGGGTTCGATTCCCTCGTGGGCCACGTTACAATTTTACTTCCTAAAAATTTTATTTTAGCTTATTTTAGGCCCGGTGGCGTTGAGGTAGCGCCTTGCGCTCCCACGCCAAAGGTCCGGTCGATAAAATGTTTTTGTGTGACAGATAATTGTGAAAAAATTCTGACAAACTGAAAAAATGTCCACTGCACATACACGAAAAGCTATTTTATTACCAAGTTTTTTTATTCGTTTTACCCATTTCACCCCATTTTCAATATTTTTCGATAGTTTTTCATTTATATTGAAGATTTTTTTCTCGCAATTCTTTTGGATACATTAATATCTTTTTAGTGATATTTTTAAACAGATCAAATTCTTTTTATTTTTTACCTACAATTCTTCATCTACTATAAGTAGGGTTGGTTTCAAACAGCATTCCTTTGCTTCTCCGGTCATCAAGTTGATCGTTTCCTCGTTCAATCGAATAGTTTCGTTTGGAGACTCGCGGCACACGAGTAAAGCTCCCGTCGCTCCCACGCAGTAGTAAAAGGAAGAGTTTTTTGGACGAACTATAAACATTTCGAGACTTTTTTGGTTTCGTCCGCATTCCCGGTACCTCGTCCATGCAATACAATTTAACCATTTTCTTGGATTCACGATTCTGTCCACACTCAGTACAGTCACAGATTTTACTCGGGAAGGTGGCATTTCCACACTATCTATTCCTCGATAAAGCGAATACAAGTCCATCAAGTAAGATTCTAAAACATCTTCGCAAATAAAGATCGAATACTCGGCCCGTCTGGTAGAAGAAGATTCTTCCTGAAGTATCAACGTTATACACTTCATCCGACAGTTTTCGCAACTGCCGCCATGGAGACTGGTGCGTCGGTTCAAGCTGAAGTCGGAAATTCGGAGAGGGTCGATAAACATTGCGATTCACTCACTGCAAGTCAGAAAGGGTTCGCTCACTTACTTTTGGACTGGATTAAAAATCCCAGAAATATGGTCCTTCTCATCTCGGGTGGACCCGGAACTGGAAAAACGTATGCCGTCACAAAAACTTTAGATTTGGTGCAATCGACGCAGTTACGTATGGCACCCACGGCACGCATAGCGCTGAAAATAAAAGGTAGAACCATACATTCTTGTTTGAACCTACCTTGGGGTGCCGGGACGGTTCTCGGCGACGTCGAAACTGAACTTGCCGAAGAGACCGACTTCGAGAAGTGTCTGGAAAAGAGTAGAGTTCTTCAAAAAATATTCCATTGCGACGAGACACCCACCTTTGTGGTAGTGGACGAAATCGGAATGGTGCCGTTTTGGCTGTCCTATCAAATAATTTTTTATTTTTTTAAAAAATCAAAAACACCCATACTATTCATCGCCATGGGAGACTCGCACCAGTTACGACCCGTTCGATCAATAAATAATCTATTCGGACTTGCAAGCCTTGACGATTCTTTCGAAACGCATCGCTTGATTTTTACGGAAAGCAAGAGATTCGATTCCGATTACAGAAAAGTAATAGAAGGTCTCAGAGTATTCGTTTCCACCAATGACGAAGCGGGACTGTTCCAGTTTTTACGCAAAAACTTTAATGTGGTGGATTACATGACTTCTAGTCTTTTGAAGAAATGCACGCTAGCGTTAGCTTTCAAAAACGCAACAGTCGACTATTATAACAAATACTATCTGACCCACATGTGCGGTGGTAACAAGATCTTGAGATTGCACAAATTGAATTTTGAAACGGAAAAAAATCTCTCCGGACGTGAATTCGTAGACGTGAAACCGGGTTGCAAGATTTTCGTAACGGAGAATCATTGTTCGTCAGTGACTAACGGAACTCCTCTTGTGTTCGAACGCTACTGTCCCGAGTTCGATTCTATCGGATGTAGAGATCCCAGAACGCAAGCGAATGTTTTCGTCAAACGCAATAAAAAGGGTGCGTTTCCAATAGTCTTGGGATTCGCCGGAACTGTACACAAGTTTCAAGGAGACACCATCAACGATCGAGCAATTGTCGTCAGCTTCGACGAAAGTACTGACCTCAACCTCGTGTACACGGCACTGAGCAGAGTTCGTTCTCAAAAGCAAATATTGGCAATAACTTTGTAAAATTGGAAAAGAGAGTATTTGTTTTTTTTTCGCTATAAGTTTAGTACCACTTCGATATTGCATTGCTAACGATTCAAATATATTAATGTGAGTGTGCAGGAGGTATTAAATAGAGGAATGAAGTAAAAATATAACATTTAATGGGACAAAAATTTAGCTATAATTGCAAACAAAAAGACATCCAAATCCAAACTCTTACATTACATTAAATCTATCTTATCTCTCACATATTCACTTCACACACGGCCAGTTCTACTTTAATAAGGATAAAAAAAATTTATGTCCAATGACTTGTTGTCGTGTCCTTGGAGATCAGATGGAATGGTGTTTTCGAATGAGTTCTGTTTCGGCGACGGCCGCAAGCACTCTGCCTATGGTCATCCTGTGAAGCTTGAAGCTACTTTACCTTCCCCTCACTGCAATTTCAATTATGTGCCCGTCTGGTAGTAAGAGGAAAATGCCAGCACTTCCGTTGTTAAAGGACGAATCGGATAATCCAACAGTATAACGTCCAATAAGTAATTATTATTTAAAAAAAAAGCTCGAGTAACACATTGATTGAAAATGTTTTTTTTTGTACAACGCAGACTGTGTCAGACGGTCAGTTAAATAGACATTCCTTTGCACCCCCTCGCCAGACATTTTGTAGCCCGAAAGGTTCGGGCAAATCCTTGTTTGTAATTTTCCGATGAATATACTCTTTTTTCACCGATGCTACTTTAGAGTTGTAAAAAGTCGAATCCCCCACATCGATTCCGTACAACACCAAAACCGACGGATTGGATATCTCTTCGGTTGCGACGAGTCCGACTTCCGGAACCCAAACGCAATTGTACATGAGTCTGTCTACGTAATGATCAGTTTCCAAACAATGGTACGAAAAGAGACAGTTGCTCAAAGTGTATATTAAATTCAAAGGCATATTCAATTCTCTTTCCATGTTCCTGAAACCCGAATCTGCCTGAGAATACAGTTTCAGTTCAGATAACCTTTTCCTGATGGATTCTTTTTCAATCTTGGTTTGTGACAGCGTCATCTTAGAAGTGATAAAAGTAATTGCATTCCTCATCAAGTAATCTTGACCATCTTTCGGTCCCGTATTTATGTCCTTTGGATGCGAACAGAAATTACGAATCGCTTCGTATATGTAACGGTATTCGGCATTTGATTTGTATTCGACTCTGGCCGAACTTTTTCGAACGAAATCTTTAATGTAGGGATTCATCGTGTAGTGTAGAAGGTCTCGTTGCTGAACCGGTAAGTCTTCCGGTCTAAAGTTTCTGTCGAAAAATAACTCTGTTGGAATCAAAACGGTATTTTTCTTAAACACCGCAGTCGGAATGGGTTTCAGAAACCCTCCCACCACTTCGTGCGACGTTTCAGTCTCGATAGTCTGATGAACCATTTCGAGCCCCCATAAAGTTTTCATATGGTTTGCACACGCTATCATTGGAAGATGGGAGCGCTTGGCCCCCCTGCAGTCGGCTCTGTTAATATTGAAAATACAAGACACGGATTCCATTACTTGATTATATTCGAAACAAGATGAAGACACCTGGGAAACTATACGTATTCCGAAAAGTACCCGTGTCGAAAAAATACGTACATTTGGACAAGCCGATCAGAGGGGTTAAAAACATCGAAAAAATACTGAAATCCAAATCAAAGTTACAGAAAATTGTCGGAACGATTTTCAACAAGAAGACGTTTGCAGTAGCCACCGTATCCACGACCATAGGGTTGGCAGCGTATCACATCGACAACTACATACAATCCAACTCGGGATGTTATTTAAAAAAAAGCGACGGATCGGTGTGCAAAGTGAGGGAATTGAGTTGTTGTCAGCCGGATAAAGCTTCCAACATCAATTACTGTACTTCCAGGGTACCGAAACTGGGGAAAGGAGACCCGTGTTTGGGTTACGACGAAGAAAAAGAAGCTTCTTGCTGTCGTCTATGCCTTTGCGATTTCTACGGTTGTTCACCCAACGATTCCATGGAATGTCGGCGTCCCACAGTCGGAGAAGCGCTCAGCTATTTTGCAGAGGGCATTTCTTCCGGAATTTCTTCCGTGTGGTCGAAATTATTTACTTTTATTCCTTACCTGATAGGTAGCATGGGAATCGTCGTACTCTTGGTCGTGATCGTATTGGTTTATAAATCAAGACAAGATGATTCGCCAATTAAAAAAACTGAACCTACCAGTAGACAAACTGGTGAAACAACTCGTTCAGAACGATACCTTGCGGAGGAGAATCGAGTCTCTACTTAAGCGTCATCCGTTCAGTCCACCTTTCGAAAATTGCGTGACTCTCTCTCTCGTAAAGGATCCCGAAGTTCGAGAGGTTTCGCGTGTCTATATTTATCGGCTCATGACCGAAAAAGAACGTTTCGGATACTTGTATCACTTGAGCAGACAGAAAATGATCATACCGTTAGACGTCCACTTCAATGGAGAATTAGCTGTCGAATGCGAAAACTTCACCCGGACAGTGGAAGAAATAAATAATTTAGCCAGAGATTTTAATTGCAAGGACACTCTGACCTATGAAATTACCAGGCTAGAACTCTTGTACTTTTTCGTTCTCATGGCGAACCCGCATATGAATTGGGTAACGGTGGATTACCTATTGAGTGGAGCGAGAGCCCACGCTCATTTGATAGCTAACCCTGGAAGAATAGTGCTTTAATTTTTGAAGAAAAAAGATTCGATACCCTCGAAATTGCAGATTTCTTTATTTGTGTCATGATGCAACGTTATGCTAAGACGACCAACTACATAGTTTTTTTTACCTAGAAGAAAAAAATTGCTGTATTTTCTTGTATCAAATAAAAAATATTTCTGATTACTTATAAAATAATATTTTTTTCTTTATACCGAGGAAATGGTATAAGAAGAGGAATAAGGACACGCTTTGTGAGAAAAATGGAGACAGAGACGTTGCATTATTATTCCTTGCGATGGGAGCGTCTTCCTGCAGGTGCGAAACTCCCCGGTTGGATCAAGGTGAAAACTACTTTACTGGACGAGAAAGGGTACCAGTGCGAAAAGATTCGCTTTTACGAAGAGTGGTTCGGAGTGTGTACCAGTCGCATCGATCGGTTCCTGAACTCTTTCAAACATCATTTCCCCTCGCACGATGTCAGACACGTTCGCATCGGAGAAACCAAGAAAATCTTACCCTATTTCGAAGAACGTTTGAAAAGAGACAAGTTGGATTACAGATCCAAACCGTTTTATAAAATATTTACATCGGCCAACCACAGTGACGTCGGTCGCTTTTTCGACAAGTATAAAATCAGTTATTACCACGAGAAGGACTGGTTGGTTAGGTTGTACATTGATTTTTGCATGCGTTACGACGCACAGAGTTTCTACTATCAATGGTATGACATATCGGAGGATTCCCAACTTCTACTGGATTCGTTCGTCTTGTTAACGGACATGAAGGATTGCGGAAACTGGACAATCGGTGCATTCGATTTGGAAACGGTTTCGATGGACGGGGATATCGATAGGATTCCGTCCGGATACGAGGTAACGGATACCATCGTGATGATCAGTGTACTGAAATGGAAACGAAAAGAAACGCGTTTCAAAAAATACATATTGTATTTGTTACCCGATAACGTAACCGAAGGATTACCCGATTACGCTAACGGTTACTGTTACAGATCCGAAAAAAGCATGTTGCGAGACTTTCATCGCTTGATTCAAGACTGCCAAATCTTGACAGGCTACAACATAAACGATTTCGATTTACCCTGCTTGTTCGCCCGTTTGTGTTGGCTCGAAGAACACGGTTTGCTCGTGCAGTATTCGTCGAAACGCGTCGGTGCAGAGATAATCACGACCTTCCAAAACAAAATTATCTTGGATCTCTACCATTACATTCGGACTTTTTCTAGGTACGATTTACCGGGATTCAAGCTGGACGACGTGGCTCGCTGCAAACTGCCGGGAGAATCTAAAATTCCTATCAAAGCCCAGGGCATTTCGTCTTGGTACACGAATCCCCAGGTCACCGCAGAACTTTTTCAGAGTTCGGACCTGACACGTTGCTTCGAAACTTTGAAACCTCGCCGAGTCACCCTCGAACAGTTCGGAACGTTCAGAATGTATTTGGAGTATTGCGAGCACGACTCCAAACTCGTTCACTTGCTCTTTCTCAAAGAAAGAGTGGACGAGTTCTGCGTCACGCGGGCCAATTTCACTGGACTGAATGCCGTCGAGGCTCTGCATTACAAAAATTTCAGATTCCTGCTAGAACTGTTCAAATCTACAGGAACGCGTCTCGGATTCTTTTTTAACGAAAAATACTTTTCCAGTCCAGTCGACATTTTGAAATTCAAATCGGTTTTGAACAAAAAAGGCAAATACCAAGGTGCCTTGAACTACGTACGGAAAGAGAAAATTTATAGAAACGTGGTGTCGATGGACTTTATGAGCATGTATCCCACGACTATATTGAGTAAAAATTTATGTTATGGAACATGTACCATTTTTTCTAAAGAAGAATGGAGTAAACTACCAAGTCTTCGAACGAAAAGTCTCACGGCTCTTCCCTATCGCACTCACACACACGCAGATTTCGAAAACTGTGAATCGTCATCGACTTTTCAATATCCGTCACCGACTTCCACCGAAAACTTCCTCATGGTCGTGAACGAGCAAACGAAAGCATTCTTACCTTGCATCGTTTTGCACTTTCTCGACCTGCGAAAGTTCCACAAGGGCGAGTGGAAGAAGACCGAGGATTGGTATCATTACAATTCCCAGTTGTGCATTAAAATTTTAATCAATTCTCTTTACGGCGTGATGGGCATGGACAGCAAAGAATCCTGCTTGTCGTACCAAGTCCTCGCCATGACAACTGTGACCCTGGCCAGGTATCAGTTGCTGGGTTCTTACGGCTTCGTGAAACGGTCGGGATACGAGGTTTGCTATGCCGACACGGACAGTTTGATGGTTCACGAGTGGCCCGTCGACAACTGCGACAGTTTAAACGCTTTTTTGAACTTGCCGCATGTGAAAGTCCAATTCGAACACCGCATGAAAAGGCTTTTGATTTTATCGAAGAAGCGATACGTTTTCGAAACTCCGGAAGGGGAAATAGTACCAAAATGTTTTATGAAGCGTACCAACGATCTCGTAAAGTTCATGGAGAGCAATATAATAAATTCCGTTTGGCGCGAATTGTTCCAAGTCAGAGAAGAGGACGAATGCGTTTCCAAAACGAGCCGAGGTTGGATAACGTGGGTGGAAACGCTTTCTCAAGTTCAATATCAATGTCGGGATCCCAAGAAATACTCGATTACCCGTAAAACTAAAACGATGAGCGAATACAAATCCAAGTCCTGTACTTCTTACCGAATTCTAGAGAAGTACCCTGAGAAGGAAAATACCTTTGTCTCCTTTGCCTACAGCAGAACGGACATTGCTCGGAAAGAGGCTCTGAAGTGGGTCATGGATTCGGACGACTGCGAATGGAGCAATTACGAGCAGTTGTTCATGAATCAAAAAAAAATATTTTGCACGTTGCTGAACATGGGTTTTTGGAATACCTCGAATTATCTCGCGCTCTGCGATATGGTATTGAACACGATGCATTGGAAAAAATTTGTGCACGCCGAATTGATTTTGTGGAAAACTGAAAAGAAAAAGCTGGTAATGTTGGTTCAAAAAGGTATCAAATATACGTTTGACCTCAACGACCATTTGGTCGATAGAAATGATAGTAAGAGAAAAGACCGGAAAAAAATGAAAATGGTACTCTGAGATTTTTGATGGCAGCGCTCCTTTCGTATCTCAAAAACTGTATAGTTCACTCAAATGAGTCGGAAAAAAAGTCGGAATTTATATTTCACCAGTCGATTCTTCTTATTACGTTCATAACATTTTTAAAATAATTTTCTGCTTACGTTTTTCATTTTTTTTTAAAAAAAAGGTGTCTATAAAACATCGAATACTTGCTGCAGAAAGGCATAAGAAGTGTGTCATTTATGTGAAACACCAACGATAACCTACTACGCTCTTTGAAAAATGATAGAACACTTTCCGATCTATTTACTCGAACCTCTTTTTTATGAGATAGAAATATCACCCTCAGAGTACGAACTAAATATCAGGGAAAGAGTTTTGAAACAATTGTACGACCGAGGCACTTATCTGTTGGTGACCGGCAAGTGGAAATCGTCTTCAACTTTAGTTTGTTTCGCTTTCGATGTGGGAAGTTCCTCCAAATTCGTCAAAATTAATCGAGAAGATAACGAAGACGAATGTTTTAATTACTTACAAAGACGAGAGGTTATTACCCACGAAGAATTGATGGAAATAATATTCTCTGGTTTCGATCAGAGTTACAACTTGGATATCGAACTGGTGAACGAAAATACGGAAGTGGAAGTGAAATTCGTAAATGGGAAGATTGACAACCGGACGGAAAGTCCCAAAGATTTCATTGGATTTTTCCCTAAATATTCTATTCAAAAATTGCTGGGACAAACGGGATAACGTGAAAAATAAAAATTTCAAAACTATATTAAAGACTGTGAAAAAAAAATAATTTCATTTCTTTTTCTCCTGCCTTATATCACTTATCTGAACAAAAATCGTCACGCTTTACTTTGAAAAAAAATATGGTCCCAGTTTACATTCGTCGCGGAAGTCGAAATCAATTCACTCTTTTCATACATCCTTCTCTTCTCAAATACTTTATGGAAATTAGTTTATTGCCCGGATACCGTTTATCCATCACTGGAACTTTTAAGCCTTTGGAAGACGTTATATCGATGGATTTTCTTTTGCGAAAAACTTGTGTTCATTTTAGACCTACTCAGAATATATTTTTTACATTTTCGATACCGGAGGAAAAACGTTTTGGTATTCTCACGTATAACGATTTTTACGAAATTTTATTTCGTGAATTCGATTACTTATCGTCAAAGTTTGTTTTTGTTTTGTGGAACGAATCGACGGAAGCGGAAATTCGAATAGTTAATAAGACGTGGATTAAAAGAACACATTACGATCACTTCGGGTGGTTCAGACCTCGTTCTTTAAGATTATTCAAATATGATAAGAAATCTTTTTTCACTTTTCCTACGTTATTGAGTAAAAAAAGCGGATTAACGAAACAAAATTATAAATCCCTCGTTAAATCTACTATAACCTACTTTGACTAATAAAGACGCCTCTTTTACACAAAGAGAAAAATGTTCCTCCATAAAAAAGAAATTCTAGAGAAAAATCATTAATGTAATACAAAAAAGATTCTTTCCCTAAACGTGCCAAACGAGTTCTTGTGAGATATTTTTTATATGGTATGTGCTTCACCACCTATTTAGCGTGATGCGAAATTACATAAGTAAAGTAACACCCAAACTCGATTCATGGATAACGCGAATGAAGTCATTGCCAGTGGAATGTCTGCTGGTAGAGAATCATCCGCAACACGAGGATCACGACGAGTTTCGATTCGAAAGCTAAATACTTCGTTCCCATTCACTTTTCCTGGAAAAAGTGAATCAAAACAGCGTAAACGCAAATCTCGATCAAAGAGTCGATCATCTAGAAGCAGGTCACGATCCAAAAGCCGTTCATCTAGAAGCAGGTCAAGATCCAAAAGCCGTTCATCTAGAAGCAGGTCACGATCCAAAAGCCGTTCATCTAGAAGCAGGTCACGATCCAAAAGCCGTTCATCTAGAAGCAGGTCACGATCCAAAAGCCGTTCATCTAGAAGCAGGTCACGATCCATAAGTAAAGCTCGATCCAGGAACCGATTGTCCAAGAGTAGGTCGTCTAGAAGTCGGTCTCGTTCCAAGAGCCGATCTAGGAGCAGGTCCGTTGGCCGAAGTAAAAAAACCTTACATTGCACAATATGCAACGAACTATTTTTCAACAAGGATATTCTCACAAAACACATAGCAAAAGGGTCTTGTTCGCTAATCCAATCGCCATCTAAGAAACAAACACGTAGGAAAGCTGTACGTAAGAAATGTTCGAGTACAAAAAAGAGTATCAAGAGACGGAGAAAGAGATCACCGGGACTCAAAAGCCGTTCTAGAAGTAGGTCCATTTGTCGGTTTCGCAAAAGCAAAAAAAGGAGATTGAATGGAAAAAAAATCTCTAGTTTTACGCTTTCTTCACCAAGGAATTCGTCCAGTGATTCGAGTTACTTTTCTCGTTCTCCATCCAGAAGCCGATCCAGATCCATCGGCGGTCGATCAAAAAGTTATTCGCGATCGAGGAGTCGATCTAGATCAATGAGCAGTTCCAAAAGTCGGTCGAGGAGTAGGTCGAGGCAAAAAAGTCACTCGTCTCGAAATCTATCCTCCTACCTCAAACGGAAAGGGTCTAATAAAATTTTGTACGAAAGTGAAGGTAACAAAGTGATGTTAGAGTTGCGCAGAGGAAAGTTAAAAAGAAAAGGACCTCAGAAGAAATCATCCAACTGTCTGTTACGACATTCTTCTACTACGCGGAATCCAACAAGACGTAATAGAACGAGACGTCGTGAAAACAAGATAACTGTAAACAAATTAAGTGTATAATAATTTTTTTTTCGAAAGAAATATAAAAAAAAGAAAGAGAAAAACAAGAGTAAATGGACTCCCCGCAACAGGTCGAATCCATATTAAAGGCGGACGAGCAAGAGTCGGTCACTCAAGCCATTGGCAGCGGCCAGCGCAAAGTCGCCAGAACGGTGTTGATTTTAGCAGCAGGACCCACCCTACTTCTTCCACTCGTTTTTCATCATTTACGAAAGTCAGTGATAAGTTCGGTATTTTCGGTTGCCATTTGTTTAATCGCTCTGTTGTTCGTTGTTCAATTCCGATTTCACTGGATACTCTATTTCACTAATATTTTGGATTCTTGTTTTAAATGAATCCCTTCCACGAGTATGAATTCCGACTCGTCATATCTCGTTCCTCTTCTTTGGTTCCTCTGTTAGAAGAGATCGTGCGAAAATGGATACGATCCGGACACTCCGTCAGGACGCAATCTGTCGCAAGCGTCATATATTTGAAACCCCATTTTCGTTTCAAAAACAACGTTTGGGAGAAGAAGAAAGGGGTTTCCGCAGAAGCGGTATATCATGACGGAGTCTGGTTCAAGTGGGTTCATTCTTTAGAAACTCCCTTTTCCAAATGGTCCGTATCTACCCACAGAAAGTTTACGAATGCCGTGGGAAACTACCAAGACCCGTTTCAGTCGGAACGGCGCCACTGCGTCCAGTTTGACGACAACGTTCAACTCTATGCTTTCGGGACATTTCTCGATTCTTACCGCCTCGTTTTCGAGTGCGAGTACGACTCTCCGTCACCTGATTTGCGCGTTCTCGAAAAGTATAGAATCATATACGAGAGCATGAAAACGTACAGTGTTCCTCCTTACGAATTCGGAGAAAAGGGTTTGGTTCGAAAACCTGTCGTTTGTATCGACACATTACCGACACCCGAAGACCGATACCTGTTTGCCTGTAAAGTGGATGGAGTGTTTGGTTTCGTGTACAGTTATTCCGATCGCATCGAGGAAAAATGGGAAGGGCACGAACGTAGGCAACGGCGTGACCTAAGCCTCGGAAACGGAATTTTGTTTGCCGCCGAACAAATCGACAGTTTTGTTATTTTGTTGGACGTGTATCAAGTACGCGGTCTTCCCACGGCGAAATCGTCAAGAGAATCTATACTGATGCAATTCTTACCGAGTTTGAAACTTCCAGACGGTTATTGCATTCAACATTACACGCGGACTCCGAACGGTACGACCCCTTTCAAAACGGACGGATGGATAGTTCACGACGTGGAAAACGATTTGGTTTACAAATGGAAAGAATCCCATTCCATAGACGTTTTGTATTTCAATGGATTTTTTTGGATGACCTATGCTAATCAAAAAAAGAAATTCAAATGTTTGGAGGACCTTTCGAAAATGCAAAACGGAAGCATATACGAAGTTGCGATGAGCGATGGGAACGTAACAAGAAAGAGGTCTGATCGTTTTACAGGAAACACCTCGAAACAACTGAAAAAAATATTTAAATACGGAGGACCGTGGGGAGGACCTGCACTGATCGATGTAACGGGGGAAATGTATTTTCGTAAGAGGGGGAGGCCCAAAAAAAAGAAAGGACAAGTAGTGTAAAGAGATACCAATAAAATTTTTTTTTATAAATATTTTTTAAATCTATTAACGTCAATAGATGTATTAATAAATCTACTACAACATATGTTACGGGGAATGGGATCATTGCAGGATATTTACAATGCCTGGTCATTTTGAATGATACCCGGATATTGCTCCGGTACTATGAATAACGCCTGTTTTTCACTTTGTATACATAATAAAATAAATATTTTAAACTAACGGGGTATTGAGAAATGAAAAATAATTCTCTCGTAGACGTACTGTAGCTTTTAAAATCGAAAAAATTCTTTCAACTGTATTTTTGATGAAAAAAAACTGTGAACGAGAATTTAAACAATTGGGTTATAAAAGCAGGTCGAAATCGCATAAATAACTCAGTTCGTTTAACTAGATTTACGAAAAAGAAGGATTAGCATTTTTCAAAAGAAGGAGTTTTAAAAAAAATATTTGTTTGATCATAATAAGAGTCATGGAGAACCCTGCACTCGTCTTGTTGAAGGAGGTTCAGTTGAAAAGACCAGACATTTACGCTTCCATACTCCATACTATTCGTCCCCATTCCATAGAAGCTGTTCTCCGGTTCATAAACAAACACCTGAAACGCGTCGATTTGGAAGTGTTCAACAACGTCGAAAACATTCCCGAGTTCGTGAGAGAAGTCATAAAAGCCATGAGGAGAAGGTTCCCGACTCCGGGGGACGCTTTTGGAATACATCTCACGTGCCGCATCACTAAACTGGACACGCAGGACACCCTCGACAGTAAGCACTTGAGGTCGATTCGGGAAGAGTCGGTTTCTTTCAATGTGGAAAGAGCCGTACTTTACGAAATCGAAAAATTTTCGACCCAAACGCAGGTGTTTGAACTAGCTATGCGACATGAATACGCTTCCGTGTTCCTCAAAGAATATACTGTCCGAGAACTCTTCGAAAGACTTCCCGATTCGGGTGTCCTAGAGAGAGGAAGTATTTATAACAAAGGAAGAGATAAAAAAGGAGTTTACAAATACTTGAGTACGTTTCAATTCATCATTGTTCTACAAGGCACGGATATTATCCAAATAATTTATCGCTGGGCAAAGGATGCGCTTTTTTTACTCAGACACGTGGAGTCTAGCAAAGTGATGTGTTTCACGGATATTCGATACTTGTTCGACAAATGCGGTATAGTGTGTTACTTTTTCAACATGGTGAAATTGGTTAACTTGAAATTGTTTGTCCAAAGCGGGGATATTTTCACAATTGTCAAGTACCAGTGTCGAACTGGAATCCCTCTTCCGTTGACAAGAAACGGGTTAGCTAAAAACGAAAACCGCTCTCCTTTAGAAATCCTGAGCTTCGAAGCATTGAAAAAAAATTTCATAGAGATAGGAACAACCAGATTATACAAACACGAGATTAAAACATCGGCTGATAAAATATTTTTCGGTCAGCAGTTCAACGATGGAACCGGATATCAGTTCGCTTTACTACCCAAACAAACAAAAAAACTTTTTCACGATAGTTAAAGAGCAAAAAGAGAGAAAGAAATATTTTCTGACGTTGCTGCCGAAATTCATAAACGACGATGGATGGTTCCGAGATAAAATTACAAAAGAAAACTAAAACAAACAGTTGCTCTACTTCTTACGGTTTAGTTGTAAAGACGGACTGCGGACGCGTCCTTGTTATCCGTCGTAAAATACCTTATTGCGTTCAAAATTATTTTTTCCACTTGCACAAACTCGGTCTCAAAAACCTCTGTTTTGATTTTCAAACGGTGCGAGAAGATTTCGAAAAGGAATGGCTTCCCAAATTAGATCCAAACGACCGTTCGGATTACGCGTGTTTTAACGAAGGTTGCATGTACGAAGACTTTTACGATTTCCCTCACGGTCAGTGTCAGAGCAACGGCAGTAACCTGTATCGAAAATTTCTGTCAGCATACAGGGAATTTCGTGAAGAAACTGGTTATCGATTCAGATTCAAAAAGAAAGACATTGATGAATTTCCTCTGGTGAAACTGGAATTTTTAGGAAATGACAGTTACAGATACGTTCAGTATTATTTTATCGTGGAATGCGTTAAAGGTTTGAGAAGAAATTCGTACTTTGATTTTTTCCAAAATTCCAAAGTTTCGAATAACATCCAGAGTTGGAATGACGATCGTTTGATATATCAAAGTATTTTAGTACCGAGCAATGAAGCTTACCAGAAGTTTGTCATGCAACAACAAATAAAATGCGATCTAAAACATTTACTCTGCTTAGAAGATTTTCCGACTTCTCCTTTCTTCGAATCATAAATAAAAAAACTAATACACAAAAAACGATTACAGAAGCTCAATAACATAAAAATTTGATTTTTCTTTAATTTAAACCAAAACAAACGATATGGAAAATGGAGAGACTGGTAAACCCATTTTTAAATTTAATTTTTTCCAAATAAATGTTCATGTAAAGATTATCGATAAAGAAATTCGTCACATACGATCATAAGTAATTTTTAAATGAATTAAAGCTACACAGAGACTGGGTATATAAACTACTACACACCGGTGAAAAAAGTATTACGGGCATCGCGTGCCGATCGGGTAGAAGAACTCATTCACCCTAACCGCGAGCTTCTCTGCCGAAAGACTCCCATCGAGAAGAAACAGTTTTACAGGCAACGCGTGCTGTTCGGGGAAGATAACTCATTCGCTATGTTTTTTGCTTCTCTGCCGAAAGACTCCCATCGAGGAGAAACAGTTTTACAGGCAACGCGTGCTGTTCGGGGAAGATAACTCATACTTAGGGATCTAAAGAATCGTTCGATTTGATTCCGCGATTCCAACCTGGAATCGTTTAAGGGTCAGTATCGAAAAAGTAGAATCTAACTTATCAATACAATCAAAAATCAAAAATAATTAGAAATTATTACTAATTTAATTAATATACAGCAAAATATTAGTTAATTATCAAAATAATAATTAATTGGAGAGAAATATTATTTAGAAAATTAAGTAAGATTCCTAATATTCGATTCCTGCTAGAATGGATTCCTTCAAGGGTTCTGACAGTAGAGAGCGCATCGACATTTATATAGATACCTTGCCTCAAAAACTTTTTTCATGAAAAAAACTTTTGCGTTTTGCACTGAATGAAAATGTCATTTTCTTCTCGAAAAATTAAAATAAAAAACTTTGGAGGAAATATATTTTCCGTGTAGACGGCGCTGCTAGCGCCACCCACTTCTCCCATTGGTTCTGACGTTCGCTAAAGCGTCTATAAAGTCGGGTCCTTAAGCAGTCTGTGAGCATTCCCCGACTCGCGTGCTTCTCGGCTGAAAGACTCCCATCAAGGCTAAACAGTTTTACAAGTTACTAAATACATGCAATGGTCACCGTACGATGACGTCACATCCCAAACTCTTGTGTTTTTGCGCGCTTTGAAAGAGATGATTTTGTAAAAATTTTTTCCAATCAAACAATTTCTCGATCGGCCTCAAATTATTTTGGGAAGTTGTTTATTTTTTGCACGAAGAATCTATGACAAAAAATTAAAAATAAGCAATAAAATTTTAAAAAAACTTTTGATCGTAGCGTAAATGAACCTAAAGAAAAAATATAATGAAAAAATATTTCTTTTTCATCAGAATTATAAGTTTTTGTTAAACTAACTTTCAAAAGAAATGTCTTTTAAAAAAGATTACATTTATTTATGTAAAAAAATATTTTCTTCTAAGAACTGAACAAAAAACAGTTTACATTAGATAAAATATTTTTATATTTTTTCAATCCTCTTGTAGCCTATATAAGAGCAGGTATACTCGAAAATGTTCAAATGTGGTTGAGGTACGCTCCAGTAGTTTTTTTTAAGCAGTTATTATTATGAACGACTTTGACTCTATTCCGGTAAAAGAACCACCCGTGCCTTATAAGTACGTCCAAGAGTTACCGAGGCGTCAATCGGAGAGAAAACGTTTCTCTGCTCATTCTTGCAGAGATTGCGAGGAATACTTCAAGAGCGTAGGTGATCCAAATAGGTTGCAAAAATGTTCTCGTCATCGAGGTAATCCAAGACCTCCGACTCCCGAACACTTTTGGGACATGGAATATTTTCCTCCCGATCTGGAAGCCACTCGTTGGATTAGATATTCTGAAAAATCGAATCGTTACGACAAGAAAGAAAAGTGGCAACCTCCCTCCTCATTGGATTCCAAAGAGTCGAAGGAGAAAACAAGCCAAGCAAATAAGTAAGAGCTGCAGTTTTGTGATGAAAAAAAAATTTGGAACTATGCGATCAAAAACTCCGCCTCGTAAAAGAATTTCGAAAATCTTAAGATTTTTTTGGAAACAACTGCAGGGAGAAGTTTTGTTAGTGATATCTTCTGAACCCAACCTAGATAACTTCTTTATTCTGATAGGTTCTCGAGAACTGTTAGTTCGCTGCAAAGACGGTCGCTACTTGTTGTGTGTGGTTCGACATTATTTAGAATACTAGCAAAGTGGTAGTTTGGAGATGTTTGATTTGGATTGTCACAAAGTCACTATCGCCGAACATTATTTTAAAATTCTACACTCTTATGAAAAACCTGAAGAATTCGAACTATTTGTCACTCGTTGGCTTCAACTTTTGCAAAGTTACAGCAAAAGACCCCGTTTTCTGTCTTTCGAACCTAGAGTACCCCTCTTGAGTCATCTCGTTCCGAAAGCCGTGGCTGTACTGATCGTACCTTTCCACAACACCAAACCACGCTACCCTATTCGAAACGTATCCGTTTTCCCTTTATACCCTTTCAAAATTTGTTTCGACCACAAAAACGTCTGTTCTAGAGACGGCGAAGAATTGTTACATCTCTACTTGAAGTTGACCGACATCTGTCTGATTGGCTTTTACCGAGTCACGCATCCTCGCCGCATCGAAGAAGAGTTGAAAAAAAGTTTTCCAGCAGCAAGGATTTACGGGTCGGAATCCTTCAGGACCTTCATCAGGGTGTGCCGAGAGATTGCGTGACGTGATTGAGAATACCTATCAAGTCTTTTTTTTTGTCCACGGGGTACTCTTTCAAAACGGGAGGAGTGTTTATCCAGTCGAGTACGTAACGATAATGCAATATGTTGTATTTAAAGTAGTTGTCCAGACGAATCGCCGGAACGTACGTTTCGTCGGAATGGTCGGACGTGTCGATGTACAAAAAGAAAACGTCCCCGTCCAACATCACGAACCAATTGTTCGGGAGGATTTGAATGATGCGAATGTGTTTCCAAGATCGGATCAGGACGTAATGCATGTGAGAAGGTCGACCGGCGGCTGGTTCCAAATTGAAGCCAAGTAGTAAAAAGCACAAGAGAATGAAGAACCAATACATTTCTTGGATTCTCTTTTTAATAGTCCTATTCACTGTAGTCAATCTGTACTACAAACCTCGAACCAGTTGGACCATAGAAACGGCCATGGAAAATCCCGCTGCCGTCACGGCCATCGACCCCATCTCTTGGAACGCTTGTCCTCTGCACGGTTTCAAATGTCCGAAAGAGGAATCGTGCGATTGTGCAAAACTTTGCATCAACGGAAACCAATTCGTTTCGTTTCGCATATTGGAAGCCGACGAAATCTACGTGTTTAATCAGCGACTTCCACCGGGGACGTATTGTTTACCTAAGGGTTTGGAAGCGTGCGACCAGAGAACCTCGAGGATATTCTATTCTTTGCCGGGATGGATTTGTCCGACTCGCAACGAATCGTTTTACAGTAACGGAAAGCTGTTGGCTTGCAAGCACCCGGATGCAGTGAATAACGATCTGAACGTTTTATGGGATTACTTGAAAAACGAAGTGGCCGACTGGAAAATCGATTCTTACGAAAAGATGAACAGCGGAAACGAATTGCGATTCAGGTGCAAGTGCGAATCTCTGGACAAAAACAACAGGAAATTATTGAACATCGTTCCTTTCGTTTGCTCGAGTGACTTTTGTGTCCGGGATATTAAGAATCCCACGGCCGGCATGGGTTGGAACGGAACTAGATGCCTTTGCGGAGTTTACGACCATTTGAATCCCCTGGATGAAACGTCACCCTGCGTGAGTGAAAAAACTCGTTTTACCGATGACGAAAAAAACTTTGTGGGAAGAGTAGAGTGCACATCGAACACTTCCTGGGCGAAACACTCGATATTCTGTCCCGAAGACGAAAATTTTCTCAGTTTCACTACGCCGTTTGTTGAATCACAATACCCCAAGGATTTTTTGGATAAAATACTCTGAACCTACGAAGTATAAAAGATCAACAAGTACAGTCAAACCTGTTTTTGTGCGAGGAATAGGGACCGCTCGAAAAATTCACACCAAACTTCGAGGAGGAGCTATAAAAATAGTTTTCGCAGCACATTTAAAAAAAGTCTCACGTTGAAGAGTAGTGAAAATCGCTCAGCATAGCTGAATTGAAAAACTCTTTATGTTCGGATCGTAACGTTTTTCCAAGAATATTTTTTAAAAATTTAGTTTTCATTGTATAAATTTGAAACTTTCAAACTAACATCTTGGAACATTTTAACATGCTTAAAAAATATAAATGATATGATTAAAAACACAAAGATGGAAGTATTTTACACATTTTAAAGATTTATTACAAAAACTTCAGTTATTTTACCTTATATTTACTTCGAAAAATCTAACAAGTGAAAATATTAAATACTTCTTTAATCCAAAAGAATATGTTTTCAACAGCAATAATAATCAGTTTCAAAAAAAAGGTATCTAAAGAGTTGTATGCTGTATTTAGGTACTGAGAGGAATATTAGGATGGTGTCCCATCCCACCCCGGTAGCAAAAGTTTTAAAAAATAGATTCTTTTGAAAGAACTGTAGCTTTTAGGCTTAACTCAACTATATATTTATAAAGAATACGAAAGAATACAAGAGATAAAAACTAGATAATTAACAATATCTACATTATGTAGACTAAATTATACCCTGCAGCAGTATGAGGGTAGATTAGATAATAACTATCAGACTCTGGATGAAAAAAATAAATCACATCACAAAAAATTTAAAATACATCAAAAACTTTATTTCTTTTATTTCAAAACTTTATTCTCGAACTTTCCAGTATCCTTGAATGCAACAAGAATTCTTTTCGTAGACACATCATAAACTAAAGAGATATATGGTTTGTTTGCATCAACAAACATCACCACAAAGAAATTACCATCAATGCAATCTGTCTCCACAATACAATTAGCCTCTGTACCCTCCTCATCAATATTGATATAGGTAGACATGGTGGACTTTACGTATTCGGTAGGGCCTCTACCATAGACGTTCTTCAGGATTTCAGTTAAGTTATAGGTAGACTTTAGCTTTTCTACCTTGGGTACTCGCAATATCACTTCTTCCTTCTTACCAATGAGTGGATGATCGTGCTTCGCTGTTAGGCTATCGAACTCAGCCCATATATCATTAAGATTGGCATTCTTGTCCTCGGGAACGATGTAAATCATGTATCGAGAATACTGACGGTCTTTATTTCCTTGCTCATATGGAACAGATACCATCTTGAAGTTTTTTCGGGGGGAATCCGATACTATGTGATCATAATAAGTGAATTCCTCCTGGATCATCATAAACTGTCTTTTGACTGTTTCAACGTTGTTTAGATAGAATTCCTCTTCTCTAGTTCCACGTTCATTGAACTTATAGGCCCAGTTGTCCTTGAAGTACATTAGAGATGCGTAAATCCGGGATGCAGACCTAAAATCGTCAATACGAAGAGATGTTTCAAGAGTGTTTTTAGAATTCTTCTCAACCCAAGTTTTATGGTCGTCCAAAACTTTTTGGCATTCTGGTTCATCAAGAGGATTGTAAATAGACGCTGGGATATTTGTTCCTTTCGCAGTGTTCATTAAGTATTTGGCTCTGGCTATCTCGTTATTTGGCAGGAAAACTTTGTTCAAGGCAATAAACTTTGTACTATTCATTCCATAAACCTTACAGAGAATTTTCTGGAGATATTCGGTAGCAGATTGCATAGGCTTTTCACCATATTCACCTGCAAAAGCTTGTAGAAGAACGTTCATTTCGCTTGTAAAAGGTGAAAAGACCCCAGAGATGTCTTGTTTGGTGTTCACGAGGAAGTCCTTAGTCGATGCATAATCATACACACAACCCTTGACATCGTCAGCTTTCTTCATCCAGTTTTCAATCCAGCCTAATTCAGTAGCCCCGACAGTGCTGTTAGAGGACGACATAGGGTTCCACGCTTGCCCAGTAGTTGTGACACAGGTTGAGATACGCAATCCTTTATATACTTGCAGCGGCACGCCCTCTATACTAACACGAAAGGGTACGCGTATCTCCTAGATACACAATTGTAAAATGCAAATTTTCAAACATGTAATTTGTTCCATTTCCATTTTTGTTCCAATTCAAAATTTTCAGACACCGAAGAAAAAAAAATCGACGGGAAGAATCGCACCAAAAAAAAGTCACGCAAATAAAAATTCGCACATAAAAGGTTCCCACAAAAAGTAAGGAGTGTAATAAAAAATGCTTTCAATTAAGAAAATATTGTTTTTTTTTCTCTTGAGCCGTGTTATAAAAGGAGGACCATTTTCCGCTACACGGATCAATTGACGGTGGTCCCGTGAAGACGATTCATGTCACTCTTAAAGCGGATAAACGAAGTGGAACAAGCACCGATCGATTCCTATGTGTTTCTAGATTTGGAAAAAGGTATTTCGTACCTGTGCCGAGAAGACTACGAAGAGTTCACGCGAGAATGGACTACGAAAACGTGTTCGAAACAACCCTCTTTGGCAATGGATTTGGCGTCTGCGCAACAACACTCTCTCGTTTTCGATTTGGATTTCAAGACGTCAAACAACGAGACGAGGGTCAACAAAGATTATTTACCCGTCATCGAATCTACTCTCAAACTTTTGTTCCTGCCTAAAGTTTCTAATTTCACGTACATTTTAACTACTCGAGACGATTCGGGAGGAATTCACGTTCATCTTCCGGAATTCACTATTGCGTACGACGACTATATTTTCCTCTGCGAAAACTCGAAACACAAATTTCACTATAGGGGAAACACGGGGAGCTACGAGCTCGACGTGTTAAAAAACATCATGCTACCCGGGTCGATCAAGCCCAAAGCGAAATCCCCATACAAACCCCTGCACATTGTGTACGTGGACGAAGCCAACACCTTCACAGTCGATTTCCAACCCATAGATTTACAAAAAGAGCTACGTCGAGCGAAAAACGATTTTAAGAAGAGAAAAGACAACAGCAGTTCCCTCTTTCGCCAATTTCTTTTCTTGAGCGAACGACAGTGTCGCGATCACGTCAAACAGTATCTGATGCCGATATCCATGCCACTCTCCCCTCTCTACAAACTTTCCTTCGGGACGACCATAAGTAAAGAAAACGCGAAAAGTCAAAATCAGGTAGAGGTGGCACAGTTCACCTACAAAAGAACTGGTGAAGCCGGTTTTATTTGCAAAGATAAAAAATTACTCTTCGAAGGATCGCATTTTTTGAAAACCTTTTATTACTTGCGTTTCAACGCTTTCACGTTAGAGAACTTTGAGACTCAAAACTATGCTCTGAAAGCTTGGTTTAAGAAATCCCAAAACCTTACGGCGGATGTGTACGACCAAAACAGCCATCCCCTTTTCGATTCCATCAACCAAGCCCTTCGCGAGGACAACGGCAGTCTCGTCCACGATCCGAACCCCATCAAAACCATCTTGCAATACGACAGAGGATATTACTTTCTACCCGTTTTCTACACGCTCGTGAAAACTTTGAAAATCGATTCCAAAATGCTCGCCACGCATTTGAGGTCGTTCGTTGCCCAAGAATTCTCTCCCATTCTGGATCGGCTCGAGAACATCAACGAAACTCACATCCATCACATAGCGACGTACTTCACGGAAGCAACCATACATTTCTGCGGGAACAACCTGTACCCAAGACCCAACAGAGCCAGAGAAAAACTTTCCAGGATCATGAAAGATTCGAAGAGAGCCATACTGAGCGTTTCGACTGTCGAACAGATGGGGGAGTTGGTCAGAAGGATTCAGGAGTACCATTTCCCCATTCTCATGTTGCGGTTGGCGAACGCCGTAAAAAAATCTTCGCGCTACATGTGGAACTACATAACGGAGTCGTGGCAGGAAGTTTCGCAAAACACGGAAATCAACGATCACATGGTGAATCTTTACGCCAATATTACGTCTTACGTTTCCGAATACCGAAACTCGGGGGGACTCGGAGGACCGGACGCCGACTTGCTGAAAAAGTTTAATTTGACACCAGTCGTTTCGGCCATTTTGAGTGATACCAGTATCGAGAACCGCACGGTCCAGCTGGATCAGCACAAGTGGCTTTTGCGATTGCCCGCCGGAATGTTGGACTTATTGACAGGTCACGTCGGAGGCACGGTGCCCGAGCTTTTCATGTCAAACATCAAACTCGGCTTCGATTTGTCGCGCGAGGTCGTGATGGAATTGTTTGATCCTCCTCATCATCATCATCAGACCGCCCCGCTCCTCCTCGTGGAACTTTACTCGCTCCTGACGACCAAAACCTTCTTTTTGACCTACTTGAAAGAGCTCTTCTTAGACAGGACGGACGACATGGTGGAAACGCTGAAGGAACTCGTGATAGAACGATTGCCGGAGATCGGCTCGAACCATTTCGCCCTTTCCGTTATACACTTTTACGTCCAGATCTGCAAATATCTCTCATTCGAATACGATTTGATAATGTATTTTCTGGACGTGCTGGCCAGTATTTTGATCGCGACGAATTACGAACGCAAGTTTTTCGTTTTCAGAGGAACCATGCGGAACGGGAAAAGCAAACTGTTCGAGCTTCTCAACAAAACGTTCGGGGGTTATTACCACACCATACAGTCGGAAAACTTAACGACGGGGTCACACACAACGAACGCGATGCCGGAATTGGCCTCGACCCTCTTCTCCTGCCGCATCGTGACGGCGGACGAGTTGGAGAGCAAGGTAAACGAGAACAGGATCAAGCAAATCACCGGAGATTCGCAAGTATCGTTCCGAAATCTGTACGAAGCGAACGTCGGGGGTATTCCGACCGCCAAGATCTTCACGACCACAAACAACGTTCCCGAGAACGTGACTTCGCAAGCTTTTCGGGACCGAGTGGTCGCCATTCCTTTCGATGCGACTTTCAAAAGAAAAGCTCCGGAGACCACCTCCGAACAAGTCCGGCTCAACCGATATCCGAAACAAGCATACGTGGTAGAAGATTCTTATCAGGGCTGCTTTCTGTTTTTGTATTTCCACCTCAGAAATTGCATGAATCCCAAAGACGGACTGCTCCATTACCGGGACGAGCCGGATTGCGTGACGGAGTACACGCGGGACTTTTTGGTCAACACGGACGTTTACAACCACTTCAAAGTGTACATGGACATTCAATTGGAATCGAATAACGTTACGACCATGAGCGACTTGCGGTCGGCCGTTCGCCACTACTTGAAGTCTTCCAAGAACATGGCCATTTCCGAAACCGACCTCATTATGAAATTCGATACCGAATTTTCGGCGTATAGAAAATCAGACATGGATTTGAAGACGTTCCGTTACGACAGTTTTTTGAATTACGCTGCAAAGGACGACGACCAAACTAACGCGTGTTTCGAAAATCGTAATTTATCGGCAACCCCCGATCCTCCTTCTCCTCCTCGAACGAAAAAAAAAGCAAAATTGGAAAGAGAAAAAAAATTCATGGAACCCTTTACCGACAAGATCGTATATTACAAGGGTGTGGTAATCAAGAATCTCAGAAAGAGCGATAATTAAGAATGGACGAGTATTACGACATCAAAGTGTTGAGGAAGAGTAACATGCGAATCGACTGGCTCATCGAACACGTCGCGTCGCAAAATTCCCATCGTTTGAGAGAGTTGCGAAAGAAAAGCCTCGTGCTGAAAAACTTTAACGTCGTGACCTCGCGACTCGTTTCTACTTTTCAAAAAGAAGCTCGAGACCATATCCAACACGTAAAGGAATACCTTAACGAGTACGGAATGCTGTACAACATTGTCAACCAAAACGAAAAATGGTTTAATACCGTTCATTTCGATTACGAGAATTTCCCTTTGATGGAACGCGACGTGTTGGAAAAAATTAAGAACATCGCTAGCGAAATGTACGAACCGCACACTAACATGTTCGACGCCACTTGTCTTTACCTTCTATATTTTTATACGTTGCTCGTGAATCCGGGAACAAATTGGACAACCGTCGACTACATCTCTGGTGGTAACCGATATCACCAATACGGAACTAGACTGCAATTCGCACAACAGGAAACAACCCTTTGCCCGGTGCGTTGTAACAAAGTAAAGTAATTCCTCGCTGCAAAAAAGAACAAGTGAGTCAATATAATTACATTTGTTACACCCAGTCAATGATAAATTCGAACAGACTCATCTCCCTATCGCTCACCAACTCAAAAATTCATAAGAATATTTTTTTTAAGAGAAATCACTGTGGCCGTGATCCAAAATATATAAAAATCATTTTACAAAAAAGGCATTAAAATTGTGTCTAAAAGTGTTCTTTCTTAGACATCAAATATAAAATAAAATTAATAAGATAAGAATTTAAAAACAAAAATGATTTTTTTTAACCCGGCTGGAAGACTCCCATCGAGAAGAAACAGTTTTACAAGCAACGCTTGCCAATCCGGGGGGGGAAGATCTCATTCGCTATGTTTTTTGCTTCTCTGCCGAAAGACTCCCATCGAGAAGAAACAGTTTTACAGGCAACGCGTGCTGTTCGGGAAAGAAAACTCATTCGCTATGTTTTTTGCTTCTCTGCCGAAAGACTTCCATCGAGGAGAAACAGTTTTACAGGCAACGCGTGCTGTTCGGGGAAGATAACTCATAACTCGTTCTTACGGATCTAAAGAATCTAATAAATAAAGAATAAAAAAGATTTTATTTATTTTCTTTATTTAATTTTTTTATGTTTTTATTTACTTTTTTTATTTTTAATACTTTTTTTAATTTTTTACTTTTTTTTACTTTTTTATTTTATTTTTTACGGATACAACGAGAGACAAATATTGTCCTTTTTAAACTTTCTTAGACTTCAAATAAAATTATATTTACATGCAGTAAAGTTTTTACGTAATATTTTTTTCTTGGTAATCTCGTTATTCTTTTATTGAAAAATATTTTGAACAATTCTTTTTTACTGACGATTGTAGTTATAATACGGTGATTCTACTCGCACAAGTCCACAACATGCCAGGATCGGCTGTTCGCGAATACACGGTGACCGTCAGAAACCCTGCCGTAGCTTTCCGAAGAGGTATCTTGGTACATTACCTGGCTTCATTTTTCTTGATAAAAGAACGCAGAGTGAGTTTTCGACTCTTGACCTGGCCTGTCCAGTGGAAATATCAAGGATCATTTGTTCGTTTTCGGGTTCTTCTGTACCATTTCTACAAAAAGCATGAAAAAGATTTCCCTCTTCGTTCCAGAACCCATGTGCAACGATACTTTTTTACAAAACGCATGTCGAGAAGGACTTTTAAACCTGCTGAAACACGCGGATCGGAGATGTCTTCGAATCGAAAAAACAAACAACATCGATCTATGTATTTGTGACGACGAGGCTGGAAAAGAACAGAAAGATACTTCTTCTTCGAGCGAGAAAAGTATGCTGGACTGTTTGAAATCTAACATTGAAGAAAACACCACTTTGGGAGGTCACTCGTCGTCTTCGAACGCTCCTCGACAGAGGATGGTGGTTGACGAAAATTCCATAAGGGTCGTAGATCCGGTAGACGGATATCCCTCTTATGCAGTTCCGAACGGTTGCACGAGAACTGAATTGGTCACCGTCATTGCGTGGCTCACTCGCCACATGTTTCACACCTTCGGAACAAAGATAGTCAAAAACACTCTGATCCGTTTCTTGGAACCCAATAGATCATTCAGAAAACTCCCCGGGGATTCTTGCTCGATTTGCACGCGCTACGTTCTGGAAAACGAACCCGTTTTTTTTCTGCCTCGCATCGTGCTGTCGGCAAAAAACAAAGGCCCCACTTTGGAGAGCGTTCTTTAAGAAATGTCGAAACCCAGCAAACGCGAAATGGAGCACGCGGTACGCTACGCGACAGAGGTCACCAAAGTGTTTTTGTTTCATCGGTACAAAACTAGATTCCCGGATTACTTTGACGGTGCCGTCATGGTCACTAGACCGGCTACGAAATCCGATTATTTCGTTCCTAGCAACTTGCGAGACGCGGTGGTGGTGGAAAGCACTAGTTTCGACCGAACGGGATGCTTGCGTCTCGCTTGTTTCCCGTTCAAGGAAACGGGCGAACCGTGTGACAAAACGGATCCGCCGCGATGGGTTCCCTTCGGAAAGCAGTACGCTGTGGCTTGCCAAACAGCCTGTAAAAACCCCGCCTCGGTAGATTTGGAATGGAGAAGCGATGCCTGTCACCAAACGAATCCGTACAAGAAACTTTTGGCCATGTTACCAGAACAAGTTTTCGGTCGCTACAAGAAACACGATGTTCATTACGGGTTGGATACGAAAGACGGCCGTTTAGTGTTGAATGCGGATTACTGTGCCGCGTACGGGTTGCAGTTTGATGGAAACGACTGCTCTCTACCATGGACCCAGCGTGTGAGCGAAATTGTTCTCGGAACCACTTTCACGAGATCCCTCGTCATGGGCGAAAGAAAACCACACGTTCGTTCCCCTCCACCGACCCAACTGCCGCAGGAACTGTCAACGATGGGGGTGCAGCCCGTTTCCGACGATTACGAACCTCCTTTCTCTGTGGATACACCCGAAGAAAGCGACGCGATTCGAGAAATAGCGACCGAACTAGCAATAGACTTTGGAATCGACTTGACGATGGATGTCGTGGCGCACCTCCTGAAAAAACGGGTCCCCGGATTACTGACCAAAGCCGTTTCTGATATTTCCATTAAAGCTGCCGTGACTCAGGCCGTCCTCCAAACGTACACGAGATTAGGAGCGAAACTTTTGAAGTCGGTGGGCAAAACGGTAGCGCACGCCTCGAATGTGGTGATGGTATTTTCCATTTTCTCACTCGTGTTGGACTTGTACGATCCTTACGAGTTCGGCAATCTGTTGAATGCCTCGCAGCTGAGCAAAATAGATTTTCAATTGGACGTGCGGTATTACGAGCGCGAGGGCGATTACAATTCAGTAGTCACCCCGGAATTCGTCTGGGACGTAGGTATACTCGAGCAAGATCAGTCCGAACGATTCGAATACATGGCGTTGAAAATCACCGAGTATCTCGCGGCATTGCGATCGGAACCTCCGGCCGGCGAGCTGCCCGCCGTTTACTCTGCGTTCGACTTTGCTCGATCGAAAGTGCAAGTTGCCAAAGGCGCCGAATGGGTGATTCACGTCGTGGTGGTATCGATTTGTTTCGTTTTGGCCGTTTTGTTTTTATCACGAATACATTTGTGGGCTCCCGTCTTGTTTTTCACGTGCCTTTTCTCGAGGAGAAGGGAATAACAATAAAGCATGCTCAGAGAATTGTTTGATTTCGTACTGCAACGCGAACAAACCGTCGTGTTTGGAAATCTCGGACGGTATCCCCAAATTCTCTTCAACGCCCTATCGTCGGTCCCTCAATTAGACGTGGCAGTAGTTTCCAAACATTACCGGTTTCCTTCAACTTCCGACAACCGCATCAGGGTCATTCGACCGGACAACGTCCTCGGCGAGCGCTGCGATTTACTCGTTTTCGTAGAGCCCGCTCCGTTTCAAAAAATTGAAAAACCGGTAAACGTCAGTCGAATGGCCGTTTTCACTAGTCATTTCAGTTTCGAGAAGCGTCCCGAAACACTGTTTTCGTACGTCAGTTACTACTACGCTACCGATTTGAACGAAAGCGCGCGTCGCACGAGGGCGCTGTTGGAAATACAGGACGGCTCTCTCCAAACGCGCGATTCGAAGCACGTGCGATTGGACCACGTTAATGTTCTCGCTGTCAAGGGAAAAGACGATGCCGTTGTTGTAGATACGCGAGACACGTACTTTTTGATAGATTTGACTGGATACGCTTCTTCTACCTTCGAAATGTTTTTAGCATTTTGGGACGCATTCGATTTTCTCATACGTAATTTCGATTACGTAAAAGGATGGTTGATTTGTTTTCCGGAAAAGAACGGACGTCGGGCATTCGAACAATTCACTCAAAATTGTTTGGACAAATTGTTTTGTATCAGATTCGATTACGGAAACATGGAAAGTTTGTCCGATATTTTATCGCTCCTGCCTTTTTATCGTTCCGGAACCATCGATCGAACCTTCAAAATTCCCAAAGCTTACTTTGGGAACATTCCTTACGTCGACACACCGACTGCTCTCGAAGCTTGCAAAGCGGCAGCGATGCACAATTTGGAACATTTAGCAGGTCCCGTTTATCTCGTGAAAGATTGAGAAAAAAAATTTTTTAATGGATTTTTGCTGATTTATAACACAATAATGAGTTTTTCAAAAAAAAAAGGTTTCATTAAGAATGTAAGTAGTATAATTTGTTGTCATTTGGGTAAAATATTTATACATTTTTTTTTTCAAAACCAAACATGAAATTAAATTTCTTCCCAAATTATTTTTTAATTTTCATTGCCGCTAATAATTTTTTTTAATCAGCGAATAGTTCTTTCACTGTGAAGAGTCATGAGTTGAAAGTTGCACGTGTCGTTCAGGAGCGCCACGATGTGAGCCGTCTTTCTTAAGCTTTGATCTGCCAACATATCGTTTTGAATTCTCTCTTCCCTTGGCAAGTCAAACATCTCGTCATCGACATTCGTGCTCAACGTCAAGTGATAACCCTCCCCACTATTTTGTTTTTGCAGTATGAATTGATAAGCGTCGAAATCTTCTTTTCGACGCCTTTTGTGAGGTGGTACGATTTTGACTGAAGTGTATGCTTTTTTTGCATAATCGAAAGCTAAATTGGGACAAGGGGTGTTGTTCATAGCAGAAGCATTTGAGTCGTCGATTTCGTTCATAAAAGATTCGATGTCCAATTGAGCTTTTTGATATAAAAAATTCGATAAATCTTCCCCGGGATACACTCTTTGAAATGTAAGCTCCATCGCTCGCTTCTCATCAAACGAATGGTGTTGAAAGGGAGTTGTAGTTTCAAACATGTTTTTAAAACACACTTGCACATCGCTAAGGCGTTTGGTTCTGTTTCGAATTTCATCCGGCGTGTAATTTCTCGGAGCATTGTTTGAAGTATTCATCTTTATACTCTGTGATGAATTTTCTGCATCGCCAAAAGCTAAATTAGCACAATGGATGTTGTTCACAGCAGAAACATTATCTCTCAAGTTAGTTAATTGATGTAAAAAATTCAATAAATTTTCTCCGGGAAACTCTTTTCTAAATATCTCGCTCATCAATATTTGTTGCGTAGTCGAATGAAGAAGAAAGGGAGTTCGCGTTTCAAACATGCGTTTAAAGTACCCATCTTTATCACCGAGGCGTTTAGTTCTGTTTAGAATTTCATCCGACGTGTATTTTTTTGGAACATTGTTTGAAGCATTCATCCCCGATGATGAACTTCCCGCATCTCCAACAGCAAAAGTCGAACACGAAGTGTCGTTCACAGCAGAGGCATTAACGTTTTCGAAAGAACTCGCACGTTCGGAGTCAAATTGAGCTTTTTGATATAAAAAATTCATTAAATCTTCCGTGGGAAATAATTTTTTAAATATTTCCTCCATTCGTTCTTGCTCTGGAACAGTACAGTGACGAAAGGGAGTTTTCGTTCTAAACATGTCTTCAAAACTTTTATCTAAGCCGAGGAGTTGAGTTCGGTAATTAATTTCACACGACTTGTATTTTTTCTCAGCATCGGTGCTCGTCATCTTTAGTCTCTGCCGAATCTTCCGTATCGCCAAAAGCTAAATTAGCACAAACGATGCTTTCACAGCAGAAACATTATCGTTTTTATCGAGCCATACATTCTTTGCCTAATTGAGCTGTTCGTCGATTCACGTGCGACGTGTAATTTTTCTCGGTACATTCCTTGTTTCGGAAAACTCGTCTTTTATCCTCTATGAAATTCGTGGAAGAAGTGATTCGACGGCTGGCCGTTAAACCGGTCACTTCGGTTTCCGTACACGGTAGTCCCGTGAATTTGCACATTCGTTTCGAAGACGGGAGTTATTACCGAAAAAAGTACGACTTGGGTCTCAGAGAGTTTTTCATTTCGATGAAAGACGTGACGCATCGCGTCGTACCTCCCGACGAAGCTTGCGTACCTTCCCCTTTGGGGTTTTTCCAACTACTCGGTTACGAGGTAGGGCAAGCTGTTCTTTTCACCAGAGACGAGCATTCCATTTCTATTGTATTTTCATAGATGCTATGATGTCGTCCATTCGTTCGCAAGTGTAGCGATATTTGAGGTATTTGAAAACGGTGATGGATAAAAGTGCAACGAGAACGACAAAAGTCAAAATGGCAAAATGGAAACGGTAGTTTGTTTCGTTCGATTGAACGGTGAGAATACCAATGGAATACAAAAGACCTCCGGCTAAAGTGAAAATTCCAAAAGGCTCCAGCTTCGATGCGTCGAACCACATGTTTTAAGCCAATCTGCTCTTTGCCAAGAGTAAGTTTTGATACACTTGATTCCAAAATTCTCCGTGGAGTTCGAGAGAAGTGTTTAGTTTCCCAGAAAAGGAGGTGAAATTCGGCAGAGTGCTTGCAAAACTCATGATGGATAACTTCATGCCTTTATAGGTGTATTCTTCGATCCAATTTCTCATGCAATTCCAGAGATGAGCCCAGGTAGGAAAATTTTCCTGCAATTCGTCGTTGAATCGTTTTTTATCGTCTGGATCTAAAATCGAATTCATAAACTCGACTATTGCTAAAAACGTTTTTCGCATGATGGTTTCGGAATCCATCGCACTTTATTTCGATCGAGATGAACCAAAATGGTTTTCAGAGTAGAAAATTTTTCTTTTACCGTTGTTGACTCAAAGCTTTTGAACTACCTCCCTCTGAAACACACACGAGCACTATCAACTACGAACACTAAACAGTTGATATTTATACGTGGTTCCTACGATACCAATAATATTTTTTCCGTAATAAATCTTATTTAGTAGTAGTTTTTAAATTTGCGAGAAAAGAATGGTAAAAAGAATTGGCTTTACATAAACTTTACCAAAAAAAAAAACTTTTTTTCCTTACAATACATTTTTTATTCACTGTTCGCTATAAAAGGAGAACACGTTTCCACTTAGCCTTTATAGAGCAATCCACCGGCTAACAGCAACGACATTATTTGAGTGGTTGAAATAACGATCAAGAAGAGTAGCTTCTTTTTCAGCAAAGCGGGACCGGTGATGGCGGTGGTTTCGCTGTTTATAGAGTACGCCAAATAGCCGAGGCTCATCAATCCGACTAGTATTAAAACGACCAGTGCGACTGACAAAATCAATTTCAGATTCATGCTTGTATGCTTTATTTATGTCATGGCGTAAATGACACCCACGACGGCCATTCCCAACAGATTGAGAACTGTAGGACCGGCAATCAACATTTTATGATTGGACCAGAATGTTTTAGCATCGACCCCTTCTACCGATGCCACCTTAGAAGCTGCAGTGATCACGTAAGCTTTACTGCCTGCCATTTTGTACATGACGACTCCCTGAATGACAAGCGACACGAGGAGCAAGACGAAAACAGTGACAAAGAGAATCGTTGTAAATCCAAATCCTTTAGGCATCCTTTATTACTAATACAAGGATATGAAAATCCACGCCATCGTTCATACTCAAGGCGTCGTGTTGGGAAAGACGTACGTGGCATTAGAATTAGCCTACTTGGACAAGACGGGGTACGAAAAACATTTCCTAATCCAGAGTCCGATTTCTTACAGAGAGGCTAAAAGAAAATATCCTCACTCGCGACCCGACTGCATGATGACTCACTCGTTCGGAACGAGGTTTTCGGAAGTGCTGTATTTCCTAAAATGCCGGTACGAGTACCTGGAAAAAATCTTTCAAAACGAAAAGGTAATTTTCGGCTACAAAGGACAAAGCTACCAACACGAGATTTTACAGAAGGCGAAAATACCAAACATTTTCAACGTCGAAAAGATTGGCGTTCAGACCCTTTCTGTGCGCCGGGACTTTTGCGTTTGGCACAAGGGACCCAGCAAGTGTGCCGTGGAAGCAGTCCGATTATTTGCATATGTTCTCGATCAGTAGCTTGTTTTGCCGTTCGGCCAAATGCAAACGTTCCGTCAACGTCATCAAGTCCGAGTGCTCGGTTTCTTCCTCCTGTTGTCGTTCTTCCTTTTCCGACTTCCACAGTGCATCGTATTCCGTCAGGGCCAAGAGTCGTTGGAAAACGTCGATCGCTTTCGGTGTGCGTTTCTCTTGCGTGAAAAAAGGAACTTGTTGAACGGAAGCATGCACGCTTCGAATGTTTTCTATAAAACTATCTGTTTCCGGGTCTGCGAGAGTTAGAATCCTCGGTTTTTCGCCGTTTAACAGCTGACGCAAGGAACGACGAACCAGTTTTTCGATAGATCGAGACAACGGGTGCGTTGGCTTCACTATCACAAACGCCTCCAGCAAACGATCGGACTGCCAATGAGCAGCGTCCACGTATTCGAAGTGCGGAACTAAATGCATGGTCAGAGGATCGAAAAGTCGCCCGCGTGTTTTATAAGTGACGTCGTAGAGCAGTTCCATGCGTTTGGCGTAGAGTCGGAAATTCAGACTGTTGACAGGTGCGGCTTCTTTCAGTATCTGACGACGGTGATTCAAAAGCTTCCGCGCAAATTCTCCCCAGAAAAAAGCCGAAGAATACTCGAAGGTAGTGTTTTCGTCGTCCGGTCGAGACAACAGAGTATTCAATATCATTTTGTCGTCGTTGGGAGCTGTGGGGAAGGGACGACGGTTCGATTTAGCAATTACGGAAAGTAAATGTTTAAAGAAACGTTCTAGCGCCTTAACTTTGAAAAGAGGATACGGCACGTTATCCTGTTCGTCCAAAAATACCTTGTCGAGGTAATTGATGACGGCATCTAAATCTCCATGCACGTTGTACGAAAAAGAAGAAAGTCCTCCGTGAATAATAGCCTCATGCCAGTTTATACCTTCCGCCTTTAATTTGATTACCAACCATTCGTATTCACGCGGTGGGTTGGTGGGAACTTCGGAAGATCCAAAGATTAACTGATTTATCCAATCAGAGGAATAAGGCTTGCACATCTTGGTTCCACCTCAACAGGTTGAAATGGAACGGCTGATGTTTCGCGGTGTAATATTGAACCAAATTTCGAGCCATCAAAACGTGTAAAAAATAAGTTACGAAAAACACAGAGACATATACCGTTAGCATTCTTTCGACTTGTCTTTTTTTCTTTGATGAATTTCTTCGTATGACGTACAAAAGGACTCGGTTTGAGGGGGGAAGCGACTGATAAGAAATAAAACTATTTAAACAGAATTTTTTTTATCATCAGTGCAAAGACAATTGGAAAAAAAATTTCTGAACCAAGACCAAAAAGCTTCGCGTACGACATGACTTTTATATACGTGTCTTATCAAACTGTGGAGGAGCTGGTGGAAAAATTCCAGAAGCTGGACGTAGTTAGATCGGCTGTTCTTCCCAGTGATAAAGAGCACCCACCCAACTTTGTCCTAGTGAAACCCGGTATGTACTTTGGTTCATACGGAGGTTTGATAAACAACTCAGTTATCGAAATGTATTCCGAAGAAGGCGTCGTGCCTTTTTCGTCTTCTCGTCTCGACGAAAAATTATCTCTGGTGTGGTGGAGTACTTGCAATCCTCCCTTCGAGGGCAATTGTTTCGCGCTCGAAATAAATGGTCGAGTGGGAGTGACTCTTCCGATTTTCGAGTCCATGAAAACCAACACCATTCGAAAACACAAGATTAAAAGTTCTTATTTCGGAGAAAAGGCCAGGCGCATCACTTGAGCATCCTCCGTGTATTTATCTTCGGGATACACTGACACTCGTCTGATGTCGTTTACTCGGTTGTGAATGTTGTACCACAGTCGAGAAAAGTCGACGGCCGGATTCAACAGTTCCTCCTTCAGTCTATTAACAGTCTCGCGCATGTGCTCCATACAAACGGAGCACTTTAACGTGCGATACATTGGTTCTACCAGCAACTTGCGCCAGATGACGTTGGCTCGAGAAACGTCTGGTGACTGGGAATCTTTTCGAAACTCGATGGCTTCGGCCATCCAATGAAACATTCGCCAGTAAAACGATCCGAACTGCCCCACGTGGAGAAAACTGAGTTTTTCCAGAATGTTTTCTGCTTGGAATCTATCCGGCTGCACCGGTATGTCGAAACCGACCATGAAATCACGTAATGCCGAGGCGCGACTTTCATGTAACAAGTCCAGTATGGTTTGGTCCAAGAGTAACCACTTTTCGGCCGTCCACCGCAAGTCGTACGACAAAGTCAATATCGAAAAGACGTTCTGTTTCAAAAAATTCACCCACGCTAAAGTAGTGGTGAACGATTCGGGTTTTTGAAAAGAACGAATAAACATTTCTTCTTTCACAAGAGATACCAGCCTCAGAAGGAACGTGATGACGGTTTCGTCTAACTGTCTTTTGGAGTTGGACAGGGTCGAAAAAGAACTGGAATCGAAAGGAACGGGTAACGAACTACTCTTCGTCAAGAGGTTTACCCAGTGATGCACGAAGGGGTCATTCTCTTCTATCTTGATTTTCGATAAAGTTTGCATATTGACGTCACCCATGAGAGCTCGTTCCAATTCTTTGAACGTTGAATGCTTCATCTCCTTTGTTTTTTTCGTCCTGTTTTTTCTTCTGCAAATCCACAAACCTTGTGGCCAAATATTTTTTTCAGTGTTTGCAGAAAACGAATAGGCATGTCGCTACACCAAACTCGTGTTACGTGACGCTTGTTGAATGTGAATATTTATTTCATATCATTCATTCATGTACCTTGCAGAATAAAACATTTATTTAGTTTCTAAATATTCTTACAATAATGAAAAAAAGATAATTCCTATATAGCGAGAGGGACAACTACTATTTAAGAGGTTAGATTTAAAGAGAACCGAGTATATTTGTCTTAGCTCTCGTCTCTCAACCACTCGTTCTCTCCAAAGTAATCGCGTTAAAAAAAAATCTATGCTCTCTTCACGGCAGAACGTGCAGAATTTCGTATTTCACTACGAGACGAAGATGCGACGAGACACGATTCGAGAAAATCATGGAAACGGATCGTGTGTTCCTTCGTGTTGCTTATTCCGACCCCTGCATTCCAACCGAAAATATCGGACACAAGAAGCACGGCTATTGAAATACGTCTCCGATTTTTATGCTCTCGTTAAAAATGGGATGACGTGCTTACTCGATGGATTCTTCAAGTTTTGTGTTTATTTACTCGATTAATGAATGGCTATATTAAACTGAAAGGAGAAAAATAAAAAGTTTACATAATGACGCAACCTCCTTCCGCAGTGTTTTCTTTTGAACTGAATCGGCTTTCTTCCAATCGAGCGGTATTAATGAATTCCACGGTCTTTTCGCCCATTCGCAGTTCAATGTCGTTTTTAGTCAACACGATCTGATGCTGCTTGTCCTTCTTCTTGTCGGTAGAATCGATGGTTGTTCTGAAACAAATCTTATGCCGTGCCAAAACAAGAGCTAATCTCACCAAATTGACGTCTACTTCTTCGTCCATTTTCGTATTGGCGTGCAACTCGAAAAGGTTGACCCACTCTTCCACGAGTGAAGGTAAACGCAATTGTTTCGGGTAAGCGTGACTTTCTTCCGCTTCAGTCAAACACCAAGCATCGTGTGAAACACCCGGCAAAACGACCCGATGCAAAGACAACTTTTGATTGTACCGAAACGTCTCGATGGTTCTTGAGTTTTTAGGTAATTCGGTAACGCGCGAAAAAAGGTTTTGGACATTACTTCGTAGTTCGGGACAGGGGCGACCTTCCAACAAAGGTTTACTGAAGCAGAAGAATCCGTTTTTGTAAGTGTACCCGATGACTACCGAATGGACAGTTACTTTTTCAAACTCGTCGGGCACTGATAAAAACATTGGCTCGAAGGAGACGAAGGACCATAAAATGTTTGGAACGGTGGTGTATTCCATGAACCGTTCGTAAGGCTGTCGAACGTACAAGACGCGATTCGGACGCTGTCCGTTGACTGCGATTCCTACGAATTTTTTGTTATCCGAAGCATTAATTCTGGCTCCTTCGAAGGTAATTAAGAAAGGCCATTCAACCACTAAACCTAAATGATTGACGTCCGAACAGTGCCGAAGGTAGGATAAAAGGATGTCTTGTATTAAATAGTCGGGTTTCTGAAAACTCAAATGTCTATGAATCGTACCGGAAAATTTCAGAGCGACATTTTCAAAGTCGACATTCGCGTTAGGCCCCAAAGCGAGAAAACTGGGCTTCGAGATGCAATCCCGCGTGTAAAATTGAATAGTCGTAACGTCTCGACGGTTCTTCCACTCGTCGGCTATTCGAGCCACTTGTTCTGGAGATTCGTCCGTCAAAAAACATATTCGATACCTGTCGTTGAAAGGGGGGTTCAGTGGAGTAAAGTAACATCCGCCGGGATATGGTAAATCATCACGGTCCAGGTACATGATTGTGTTTTTGTACATAAAAACATTGTCGTAAGCGGGGCGAGCGACACCCTCGAGCAGGTTTCTGACAACGTCTGGATTTTTGACAAAGTAGGGCGTGGCGTATAAACGGAAAGTAGACGATTTTTCGGGCATCGGTAAAACCACGTGCTGTTTTCCCATCAGAATTGTCCAAGAATCTTGTTTGCAAAACACTGAACAGCTAACTTCTGTTTTTAAATGTAGTTGAACCGCTTGCACGAACGGGTTTTGAGCGGAAATGTAAACTTTGTCGTGATTATGCAGTCGCGTTATCAGCCAAGGCTCGAATGCCATATGAGCAAAGTCCAAGACCATCATGTCTTTTTCAATTCTGAAGGACGTACACCCATGAAAGCGGCTATACAGGTAACCATACTTTGAAAAGTTCATGTCCTTTATTTTAACAGTCGAAATAAAAAAAGGTAAAAAATAAGAATGTAAAAAGTAAAAAAGGTCAAAAAAGAAAAAAATTGAATTATGTATAATTATATATAAATACTATATAAATATTATATAAATATTATATATAATTATATATAAATATTATATATAATTATATATAAATATTATATATAAATATATTATATATTTTTTTCACCCCTTTTTACTTTTATACATGTTTTTACTTTTTTATTTTCTACTTTTATATTTTTACCTTGCTCCGTAAGTTGTCCACAACTGACCGAAAGTGGTCTACAACTGACCGGAAGTTCTCCGAAACTAACCGGAAGTGGTCCTGGCTTCTTTGGTGGTCGTTTGGAAAGTCATCTCGGCCTTGCAGATACGCACCTTGTCTACCTTTCGAAGAGCAACACTGGTATTGATGCCAGGATTAAATCTTCAACTCCTTCAAAAACTGCAGTTCTGCTGAATGCACCATCATTGAACACAATTATTGCATCCATGATTCCTATAACAAGTGTCACCTTGCTGACGAATGTAATTTTCGGCACTCGTTCCCAGACGCAGTTGTTGAAGCTCTCGTTGGGGTTTTGCGTTCTGCCGTGCATGCACTTTAGAAGCAATTCCTTGGACGAGAGATCTCGGAACACACATTCTTAATGGCAAGTAGAACTGCTTCCGGATGAGAAGGTTTATGGACATAGGGTTTTCCTGTTGCTAGACCTTTGTTAAAACCGCACCAGCTGTCTTCACCCATAGGACACAGGCCATGTTCTGGCTTCTGGTCAGTTGAAAGTGTGTGGAAGTATATCGGCCAGATTGCTTTAAACATTTCGTTGTAGGATGTTTTTTGATTTCTTTGGATGGCTAGTCCGTAATACTTTTGCAGCAGGTTGATCTCGTTATCTGTGAGACGACCACGACCAGAAAGGGGTTTGTTATCAGAGAGCTTGGTCGCCTTCAAGCTGGCCTTGATGCTTCACAGTCGTGCTCCCCATTCTCTTCTGCACATGGCCAATGCACTCCAATTTCTTCACGGAAACATCAGGTCCATACACAAGATCCTTTTCGACTTTGTTGAAACCCCTGGAGTCGCCATCAACAAGGTATTCCACATACCTGACGTTGCGTGTAGAAACTGAACGCTTGAAGATCTCCAGAGCGCCTTCACTTTCCATGCCTCCGCTGACTCCGTCGAAGTTGGTTTGGCAACTCTCGCATTCCTTGTCACTGTTCTTGCACCGGAAACAGTACTTCGAATGACTTTGGAAGTACACGACTTTCCCGTTGTCCAGGGAAATCGCAGTAAATACTCCGAACCTTTGATACATGTCCTCTCTTTTACCAGGATCCGTCGAGAGATACAGATATGTCTCTGTCACCATTGTTCTGTGAAACTGTCTCCTCGACACCTCTTAACATAGACGAAGAGGAGACAGTATGAAGAGCACCATGAAGAGCGGTGTAATATCGCTCAAACTTGGCGGGAGGTGGTGGCAAATTCATAATAGCATAAAAAGTTTGAGCACCTGCTTGTCCCTTTCCGATGCAACGCATTCCATACACGAGCCGCATGTTCACTTCATATCCAGATGGAACTCGTGTAGATGTCATAGTACTTACCCCATGACCACAGTTCTTGCAAGTGGCTGATAAACTTACAGCCAGTCCTCTTCGACTGCTTTGGTTTTCAATGATGTGAAAACAGTCACATCCATTACAATTCTTGCATTTTGTAACTGAATTGAACAAGAAATTTAGGATTTCCAAGCCTAAAATGATGTTAGAGAAGCCAGAAGAGTAGTTATCCTCTGTAAAACTGGAATCCACATCAATTTTTTGTTTCGAAGCACTCACATCAGCACTCGGATCAGGAAGTTGAAGTTCCTCTTGAAGAATCTTCTGACACTTCTTTTTTCCAGAAAAGCCATTTATATGACATTTCCTCTTCCCAAATGTCTTCCTTCTAGTCATGACTGATTAGAATTATCAAAAATAATCCAAGAATAATCCAAGAAAGCAAGGCGCTTGAAATGAGACGTTCCAAAATTCAAAGTTGATAAACAACAACGTGGTTTTGCAAACAAGCATGCTTTTACCGAAAATCAGATCAAGTCGAGTATTAGAAAGCCTTCTCAACCGAAGTAATAAAATAAAATATAAATATACAGAGTCAGTATTCAAAAACTTGTGTGCAGACAAACACATAAAACGTTCAGGCGAAAGAGAGAATGAGCACATGTTTGGCAGCTGTCAAGAGGAGGGTGTGGCTTTGTTTGTTTACATCTTAAAACCTCAATTTCTTCCGGATTTCAGTTTCAAACCTACACATATAAAACATTTTTGGAATCAGCGCAAAATATACTATTTTTTAAAGTTAAAATTGAAAAATCGATTTTTGGAAGGTTTGTAACGTCTTGTAATTGAACCAACCACGTCACTAACAAAGTAGTTTTCAAAAACACATGTATGAATAATGTATTTAACGCGATTCGCGTATCAAATTCCTCCCATCAACCCGAAAGGCTTCGTGCACCGCCGTTCTCTGGGCTCCCGCACGAGGCTGCCGGATATGGGTGTTGCTGAGTCCTTTCTCTTCTGACAGTGGAGAGAGTGCATCGACATTTATATAGATACCTCACCTCAAAAACTTTTTTCGTGAAAAAAAACTTTTGCGTTTTTGCACAGAATGAAAAATGTCGTTTTCTTCTCGGAAAATTAAAATAAAAACTTTGGATGAAAAAAATTATTTCTTTTTCCGTGTAGAATGCACTGTTAGCGTCACCCTCTTCTCCCATTGGTTCTGACGTTCGGTAAAGCACCTATAAAGTCAGTCCTCCTGCACAGTCTGTGAGCAGTAATTTCCGAATCCCAATCGAGGTGCCACCGTCACTTGCTAGCGCGTGCTTCTCTGCCGAAGGACTCTTGCCGAGGAGAAACAGTTTTACAGGTAACTAGTGCCTTGAAAGAAAAACACTGATGGATTCACTCGGTATTGAACAGCAATTATTGTCTACTCGTAAAAATTATGCGGGTCGGGTTAATATTACCCAATCGGAATAAAATTTTGCAAATATAATTTTTTTGTCCATTGGAACAAAGTTAGGGGGTGGGAGCAGCATATTTTGACTTTTAAAAAACCTATACTGTTAAAGACCATCCTAATGTTTATTTAATAAATGTTTTACTCGGTACTTACAACGTTTTGCTTTTATGATAATGTTTTTAAGTGAAATTTGTGTTTCACGTAAAAAAAATAATTCTCGAGTTACGTAAGTATCTCAGAGAATCATCGGAGAATTCTTTGGGGATAAAAAAATAAACAAAAAAAGCGGCTGCTCTAATAAAGCCGTGGGGTACGACTCGTTTCTCGTACGTTCGTCGTTTTCGAAACAAAAAACGCAATAACGATGGGAGTTCCTTGCTTGCAATATTGCTGTTCGAAAAAAATGCGCTCTCCTCAACAAGTCGAAACGCAAAGACGTTACGTGCTACTTTTGCGAAGATTTGGTCGACCGCATGTGCAACTGCAAAGAGTATCGTGAATCACTGAGGAGATATTGCCGTTACAAGAAATGTTTCGATAAATTTACTGTACCCGTACTCGACGAGCCGTGTTCGAGGTGCGAGAGTTTCGAAGTCTGTGACTGCGATTGCTAAGTACGAAAGAAGTTGGTGACGGCATTTGATTTTTAGGTATAGTATATACAGTAATAAAAAATAATAAATAAAATTATTAAACATAGTAATGAATTTAAATTAATTAAAATTCAAAATATGTTTTTAGCATAATTTCTACCACAACTGGGTTTAATATAGGCTGTTAAAGCACTGAGGATAATAAACTTGCCTTTTAAATCTAGAAAGGAGGAACAGCAGGTTAATTTTCAATCCGAAAAATTATTTCCACACATGTGTCATACATCATATACCAGAAAATAACAAACTATGTAGTGTTTATTCAATTTTTTCTTTAGGTTAATTATTAATTTTTGTAATGGAAATTAATTTGACGTACAGTTTAAGTGATTAGTTTTTGTAATGGAAATTAATTTCAGTTTAAGTTATTAGTTTTTGTAATGGAATTTACAGTTTGATGTAATGGAATTAAATTTGAATAAACGAACCTAAATAAACAGTTATGAACGAAAATGAAAAACCCCAGTTTATTTACCAGTATATACCAGTTTACAAATTTGTTATACACCACTCCAGTTTCACAGACTATATTTTTTCTTGAGCTTCTCTTCAACTTTTTCCATCTCAAGCTCCATATTGATTAAGACCTTTCCAGCAGCAACAGTTGCAGCATCAGCAACTTTCGTGCTCTCGCACTCCACGTTTTTCAGTAGAGATATAAACTCTCTCTGTTTCATAAACAGTTCTTCCGTCACCTTTATTTGGTCTAACATTTCATCACGGGTACCTAAAAATATTTTAATATGAAATTATGGTCATCTTAAATATCATTTGGAAGAAATATAATATGTGGGTTACAGAAAACCCAGAGTTATGGGAAAATATTTTTTTATAAGTTTGCAGTGCCTTTAAAACTTAATATTTTCCAAAAAGGTAAAAGTAATGTTATAAATGTTTCGGTTTATGAAGGTCATCTATTTTAAGGTTTTATATTAAGCCTTGTTTTCATACTTAAACAAGTAAAATTATTACTTTTTTCACTACCACTGGGTAGTGTCCTACGCGATGCCATGCTATGATGCGCTGCGACGCCAAATGAGGTTTCTTCTCGTGGAACAGGGTTACGTGGATGTTCGGTCAAGGGTGCTGGCAGATTCTTGAAAATTCCCGCACGAGGTTGCCGGATATGGGTGTTGCTCGATCCCTTCTCTTCCGACTGTAGAGAGAGAGCTCATCGACATTTATATACTGACATACCGCCAGAAAAAGAGCTATCGACGTCATACGATGATGCTGCGGTTGTTATAGAAACGGGTTATTCCACTGAATTTCGGGGTGATGATGATTCTTTTGGCGCTGAAATAAATGTTTTGCGTCGAATGTGAGTGGCTCTTTTTCAACTTTGTACTTTTTTCGATTCTAGAGTCGCGGATGAATATTTTGTAATTTTTTTTTATTTAATATCTGATCTGATCTTGGATATTTTGTTAAATTTTGTATTTAAGTTCAGTTTGCAGAGAATAAGTTCAATGAGCAAATCTTTGTGAGGATTTCGAAGCGATCAGAAAGGTCTTTCATACGTAGCTTGGTGAGTGATAGCGAGCAGGGGGATGTAACTCCCTAATCTTATAAAAACATATCAAAAAGATAATGAATACATATTTTTTATATTTTGTCACTTCACAAGTTTCTAACGCCTTTTATTTAAATTCCAAAAGTATGATGATTAAGTTATAAAATTTACAACTAAAGTTTATCAGCTATATAAAACTGAATATAACTAATTCCCTCGAAATAGCAATATAAAGGCATACAAAATAAAAAAAAGTTTTCACATGAAAAAGTATTTCCGATTTTATTGACGAGAAATTTCAAAGATAATCATAATTTAATTCAGTTTAATAAAAGTTTTTCTCATTCGCCAAATGTACGCTTAAAATGCCGAATATTGCACTTCGATCCATACCAGCTTCCCTCTTCTTTTGGACTCGTCTACTCACGGCAACCCTGTTCATAGCTCTTGTCCTCGCGGTATGCCAGTAGATACCTCGTCTCAAAAACTTTTTTCTTTCCGTAAAAAAAATTTTACGTTTTGCACAGAATAAAAATGTCGTTTTTCTTCTCGGAAAAAATAAAATAAAAAACTTTGGATCAAAAAAAATTTCTTTTTCCGTGTAGACGGCACTGTTAGCGCCACCCTCTTCTCCCATTGGTTCCGACGCTCGGTAAAGCTGTTAAAGACCACCCTAATGTTTATTTAGTTTTACTCGGTACTTTTTGTTAAAAAAAAGTTTTAAATGAAATGAGTTGACACTTACATTTTTCCTTTCGTGAAGAAAAAAACTAAATATTTCCGGAAATTTTCCAAAACTACTGCAGCGCCTCGATTGAGAGAGAAAAAAGAATTGCATATAAAAAAGACATGGCATACGACTCGTTTCTTCAGTCGCTGTTTGGAAGCCAAACCCAACTGCATCTGAAATACTTACAATCGATTCACTTGTACTGCTTATTCGTCGTATGTTTGGTCGTGACGGTGTGTGCTTATTCCATACAATATTCGTTTGCGACTTGCGATAAAACATTCGAGGACCGCGTCCACGCTTTGAGAGCGAAATATGCCACCTCCGCGTCTCAACGTCCCGGCGATGACTGAATCCGTCTTGAAAAACTACGACGTTCACGTCGATTACTTCACCAAGTTTCTCTCGGACAGACTCCAGTGCCAGTTGATTTACGAAGGACCTTCGGACATCCGTGACCACATACTTCTCAAAACTACGTACGCTTGTTCCGTTCGTTGCAAACAACCCCTCAAGAGTGTGCGCAACGTATTTCCAGTCATGATCGGTTCCCGACTCGATCTGGCCATCCGTCGCGGCGGCGTCCGTCATTTCGACGGACCCTTACCGTCTTCTCTTCAGCGTTGTGAAGGCGAATCGTTTTCTTTTTCAGAACTGGACGTGGGTCGAGGATTTTTCCTGGTGAAAGGTTTTTTGAATCATCTACCTTACTTGTTCACCAACGATTCGACTAACACGCATCTGGTCGGAAAAAGAAGAGTGCGCGTCTACGCCTACGATTCCAACGACAGAGGTAAAGAACTTTCTTACTACACGAACGACACCGACAAAAAAAATCGAGGTGACTTGGTGGTGGTTCTCAACGACGGGACGGAAAGCACGGGCAATGTCGACGATTTTTTCGATCACTGCCCGTATCCCGTCGATCCTATTCCTTACATGACCCAGATTTACCGCGAAGGACATTTCGATATCGACGATTTGTCCAACAAGGTGGTCTTGAGTCCGGGTCACTTGTTTGTGAAACTTTTCGTGAAATACTTGTACGTTCCTATTCGGGACAGAGATTGGAATACCGTGAAATCGAAACAGACTCTCGTTTTCAAGTCGATAGAAACAGGGACCTTGCTTCACGTTCTGTCTCGCAAGACGCTCTATCACAAAGAAGGTAAATCGGCCGGGAAAATGACGCGTACTCCGCACGAATCCCACAGAGAATTCGGTGCTAACGGAGAAGTATATGTTGAAAAAAACTCTACTTGTTATCGGGAGGTCCCAATGCAAACTTATCCTCTCAACCCGTATCTTTTGCAGATGATTGTCAGACAAACTTCCAACAAAGTCAAGCAGGGAACGCTGGAAGCGCTGCACGACAGTTACGTAGGTTTTCTGTGTATCCTGGGCTGTTACGAAACGAAAAACGTTGGTCGGACTACCATGATGGTACGCAACACTGTCGTTTCGACGTGTAACGATTTGGATCCCGGTTTCCACGATGTCACGGAACGAATTTGGAACTCGTTGGCAGTGAATTTCACACAGCGTTCAGCGTATCACGTTGTCGTAAACGAAGCTTGCGTACCGGTCACTCGGGATTCTTTCGAAAGAATCGATCTGCACCGACTGAAACTGGAACTCACTCACGTGGAGTGTTTCCAGCGAGGCAGGTTCGTTTTCATTCGATACAAAACGGGACTGATGTACAAACGGCTACCCGAAACGGACGTGTGGATCACGACTCGCGACGAACTCTTTTGGTCGGAACGCTTGCTGGGGATTGCAGACAAAAACGTTTTGGCGGATAGGTTTGGTTACGATTACGTCACCAGCTACATGGTCGACTTGAACCCGTATTTCCAGCACGATTCCTTTACGAAGGTGATTGCCTCGTTCAATTCACTCAAAAATGCCATCCTCGCGGTTGATAGGAGGTACGCTTTCTATTTCATGGACACCGTCTCGACTTACGCCAAGGAACTGACGCCTTACCACGTGAAGGTTTTGGAACCCGAACCGGACGGTGTCTCGCCTCATTTCGTCCTTTGGGTGCCTCGCCTGACAGTGGCCTACGCGAGTTTCCTCGGCAATACGCAAGAAGACTGCATAGTGTGCCGTAAGGACGTCACCGCTTTCAACTGTTGCCGTTTCTATACCATTCGTTGTAAAATAGAAGCCGATGGGCCCTTGGTGTTCCACCCGGTTCGCGGGGATCCGGATGACGGCGATCTTTTAGGGACGCTGATCAATCACGGCGAAAGCGACGTCGTCAAGATAGAATCCTATTCCCTCCAGTTACGCGTAGTGACCATCTCGAGAAATGTTCGAAATCTGCATTTCTCTAAAAAGCCCTTTCGAATCGTCCAGTATTTTCTCAAAAACAACAACTTGAGTATAAGTGTGGAAAACGAACACTCGACCCGAACGGGTGACAAACTGTCTAGTTTCCACGGTCAAAAAGGAGTAATTAAAATCGTCCAAGACGTGCACCTGTTGGACGAAACTGTAAGGCCAGATTTAATCGTGAATCCATACAGTCTGTTTCGCATGACCCCAGGACAAATTCTAGAAGGGTTATTGGATGGTGGAGGGAGAGACGCAGAGACGGTCCGAAACAGCGACGGAGTGTTGGTTCCTAACGCGAGATTGTTTTACGCCAAGACAAAATATTTTCCAATAGCCTATTTCAGTTCGGAGCATTGGTATGCGCCGACAGAATGGGTTCAGGACAAGGTGCTTGGACAACCCGTCAAAGGACGTTCCCGGAAAGGAGGAATGCGACTCGGCAACATGGAATTGTTCAACGGATTCAGGGGAAACGGACTTGCCTCGTGTTCGGCAACTAAACTCTTTGAACACGGTGATATGGTTTCTTCCACCTCGTTCGTACCGATACCGAAATCTGTCGAGCTGGTGCGGGAGGACGCACGGTTTTACAAATGCGACATTTCGTACGAAACAGTCCCAAGTGTTGAGGAATCTAATTTTTTTAAATCAGAGTAATTTTTGGACCGAAATTTTAAAAAGTAATACCACCACATTTAAAAAGTCCAAAACGACTTTTTAAAAAATCGGCCTTTTGCAAATCGACTTTTTAAAAATTCTTTACAGTGCAAAGGCAGTGCATGAAATTTTTAAAAAGTCGATTTGCAAACGGCCGATTTTTTAAAAAGTTAAAATGACTTTTTAAAACGACCGAGCATTACAGGATCGAAGCAATCTAGTTTTTAAAAAGTCTCGGCTTGAAAATTTTTCTGTTCCTGCACGGGACCTTACGAGTGAAGGAAAAAAGTAATAGAAAGCTCTACCATTTTTTCAGTTTACGTAAACGTAACCCGTTTTATGGTGGTTAAGAAAACAGAACAAGTGGTCGAGCGCTCGACTATATTTTCTGTTTACGTTAAAGGGTCAGTTTTAGGGTGGTTAGAAAAACGAAAAAGTAATCGAGCGCTCAAATATTTTTTCTGTTTACGTTAACGGGCCCGTTTTAGGGTGGTTAAAAAAAAAGAAAAAATAATCGAGCGCTCAAATATTTTTTCTGTTTGAGTAAACAGGATAAGCTACGTTACAAAGACCTTTTTTAGGTAAAACGAAAAAGTAATCGAGCGCTCAAATATTTTTTCTGTTTACGTTAACGGGCCCGTTTTAGCGTGGTTAGAAAAACGAAAAAATAATCGAGCGCTCAAATATTTTTTCGGTTCGCGTAAACAGAAAAAGCAACGTTGCAAAGACCATTTTTAGGTAAAACGAAAAAGTATTCGAGCGCTCAAATATTTTTTCTGTTTACGTTAACGGACCCGTTTTAGGGTGGTTAGAAAGAAGAAAAAATAATCGAGCGCTCAAATATTTTTTCTGTTTGAGTAAACAGAAAAAGATACGTTGCAAAGACCACTTTTTAGGGGAAAAACGAAAAATTAATCGAGTGCTCAAATATTTTTTCGGTTTACGTAAACAGAACCTTTTTTTAGGGTGGTTAGAAAAAACAAAAAGTAGTCGAGCGCTTTTTTTCGATTCACTTAAACATCCTACCCTGTTTTAAGTAAGGTGGTTTGAAAAACGGAAAAAATAATGGAGCACTCGAGTAACTTTTTAGGTCTTTTAACTTTTCCTGTCTTTAAAAGGTTGACATCAAATGGGTAAAAAAATATTCGATCACACAACAAATTTTTCGAGTCCCAAAACCATTCTCCCGTTTCTTGGTGGATTTTACATGGAACACTATATGATTTTTCGTTTACTGAAACGTGTGTATGCATAAATTTAAGATATCGAGTATTTATCCCCAGATAAAAAAAATACTCGAGTACTTTTGGCGATCAATAGTTGATCTTGTTTTGGAAAACATATTTTGTTTTGTTTTTTAATTCTGAGTTCCATTTAAATTATTATCCTTTTTATTTCATGTCGCACTGATTACGGACTTTTTCAACCATGTTCCTTTATTTTAGTTGAAAATAACAAAAATATTTAAAGTTTTAATAAAAAAATTCACAATTTCGAAGTTATTTTTAGTGGTATTTCACTTGAAAGTAAAAAAAAAAGAATTTACTAGTCACTTTTTACAACCTCAGACTTTAAATTCAATTTATTTTTATATACGAAAGATGGGGGAAAAATAAAGGTTGCAATAGAAATTTTTTCGGGAATGCACATTCATAGTTTATGTGTAGAAGGATGACAAACCGAATTGAATTTTCTTTCTTCTCTCAGAACGAAAATAGCATCTCCTTTTCAGAAATGCTGGAAGAAACTCGTTTCAATCAGTCTCCCGATGATTTTCCAGTCGTAGACCTGACTCAATGTTTAAAGGAAGTCCCGATTCAAGATAAGGAGGCAAACTCAAACTGTTTGGGAGCAAAGAAAAAATCTGCTAAACAAGGTTCCGAAAAATATTTTTTACACTACTGCGATGAGTTAGAAATAAATTCCTCTTCAATCGACCCCGTTTCGGACTCTGCGATTCGTCATTTCGTGTTATCCTCCTCTGATGTTTCTCCAAAACTTCGACAGGACAAAAGAAAGAACGACAGTCTTTTTTTCAAAAGTTTGACTTGCCGATATTTCGCAAAAAAAGATAAAGAAATCGAAAATCTTCTGATTACCCTTTTCAAAAGGTACGGAAAAATTGTTCTGATCCCTCCGGATTTTTATTCAACAGTTTGTAACTAAAGAGACGAGCCACGGACTAATTACCCGTTCTCGAGTGTCCTTGTTTGGCATCAAGTGGATGAATTGTTCCAGAATCGCATGCAAACTCTTTCGCTCGCTTTGACAAATTAGCTCGTGGGTTTCCAAATCGAACACTTCGTCCTCCGTTTCGTATAACATGCATCTGGCCCCATTTTTCTTTTTTTGAAAAAATGTAGGAAAGACTGCTTTGCAGTATCGAATGACGTCTCGAGAAGTTTTTCTGTTCAGAAATCTAGACCATTTTTTCGCATTGAAATGTTCTCTACGATCGGCGAGGCGTTCGCGATTGCTCGCGTTGTATCTTCCTACGTCGCACAACACGGGATGGTTCGGCGAATACAAAAACCCGAATCCCTTTATGTCCGGCGTATTGCCTCCGAAACGATGACATGCCGCGCAAAGAAACACCACGAAGGCAAAAAAGGTTTCTTTGAAAACTGAGCGCGTGATTTTGCTCGGAGGATACAGGTTGATGTCCTGACGAAACATGCCCAGCGTGTAGCCGGACGATTCTCGCAGGTGACCTGCAAAAGGTAACACGTACTCCGTTCCCAATTGTTTGTTTAACACAATCATGTCGTAGAAATGTTCGGGAATGTCACACGAACGCTCGTTCGGTCCGTAAGATTTCCACAAAGACGAGGTATCGGCATAGAGGCAGTGAAACCGTTCCAGATTGTAATTATTTAAAATCATCAAACATTCTCTTCGAAAATGGTGGGCGCATTCGGAAGCGGCAAAATCGACGTTTTTCAGATGGCGAATAATGCTCTTGGAGACATCCGAGCGGTCGTTACGTTCTTGGCGCTTCCGCTTCATATCACATCTTTATCAACGCGTGCGAAAAGTCTCCCATCCCGTTTTTCGGTGAAGGATATATATCCGGATTTTTTATCATTGCTATTATTTCTTTTCGGAAAATCTTTAGAAAGGATTATGTTGGGTTTTTTTCAAACAAAAAAAAGTACCTTTTCTCTGGACATCTCATTGCCACTCTTCTCATCGGACGAAAAAGCAACGTGTTAGGCAAAGCAACTCGAGAGAACATGGAAAGGTTTCAGCAGGCGGTGTGCGTAATAGACATGGACGAAACTCTTGGAACCTACCACCAAAACGTTTTTCACGTTCGCCCCAAACTCGACGCTTTGGTCAACTTTCTACGATTGGCTCGAGTCGATATAGTTTTATGGAGTCTCGGGAGTGACGATTACGTCCAACGCATCGTCAACGCGCATCTCCCTCAAATAGCTCGAAACGCTTACAAAATATTCGGACGCAACGAGTGCGAAAGGGCTTTTAAAAAATATCGTTCCCACAAAGCGTCTCAACACATAAGAATCATGTATGATGCTGACGTTTTCCTGATCGGCGTAGACGACAAAGCGAGAGAGAACATGGACGCTTCCTACGACTTGAGGATCAGCGTCAAACCTTATAAAAAGCCCGATCCCAGGGATGTCGTTTTACTAGAAACCAGCGAAAAAATTGCAAAAGAACTCGTCGAGTTTTACGACCGCCAAAACCTTCCACCAATCACCTCCGAAGACCCACGTGAAGACGTCGGTTCGCGGTGCCTAGAAAAAGAATTGCCCAATGCACATTGGAAAAGTTGCCTTTTCCCTTACGATTAAACCAGAAATTACTCTGTAGTACTAAAGTTCCTTCGAGCAGCAAAAGTTCTTTTTATGTCGATTATTTTTTTCTATGTGTATAGATTCTGAAAACTTTCATTTTGTAAAAGTATTACTACACAAAAAATATTTTCCAGAAAAGAAACCCAAATAATAAATTTTAAGGGAAATGAGAAATACTTGTGTGGAACAACACGGATTTCAGAGGGTGTTGGAACATCAGACACAATTGCATTACTTCTACGAGAGCACGTGTGAAAGCACCAACTTGCCTGATTTCAAGAGTGTGACCGTATATGTATGACCTACAGGGTTCCGTCAAACCTCAAGAAATAGTATCCTAAAATTTAACTATCTAAGAAACAGGAATGATGAGCACATAAAAAATGTTACAATTAAAGTAAGAAACTTGAGACGACTAGGTAGTTTTAAATTCTTGTTTATTGATGAAAAATATAATAGAATGGTATAAAAATATTACATCTCATTTAGAAATTATTTAATTTTAAATGGATTGCATGTGATTCGAAAATTCAATAATTATGGAACAGTTTTAAAAAAGAAGTTGCAACTATATATTCTTAACAAAAATGTAATGAGGAAATTAAGTAAAAAATACTTCTAGATTTACATACACATAATAAGAAAACAAAGTTAACAGATAACACGTCATACCCAGCAGTTTGTAATTTTTCAAAAGCAAAATTTAAGTCTTTTTCTTTTTTTGTTGATTTTTAGTCAGATAATCGATGAGACTGGTTTTTCGTTTTTCAACAATTTTACCTAGTTCAATAGTTTTTTCTTCTTGGGTCCTTTCTTTTAGTCGCAGTTTTTCAGCTGCTTCTAACATCGTTTGGGATACATGTATTTCTGCCAAGTTATTCTCAGCAAGTGCCTTCTTTAATCTTTTATTCCCTTCCTTTAACAAAACATCAATTGTGTCTTGAGTAGTTTTCTTTTCTTCAGAAAGTAACTTTACTTTTGTTTCCAATGTATATATACTTTCTTCCTTTCCCAGCAATTCTGGCCTTTGTTGCTCCAGTTTCATTTTTTCCTCTTCTTTTTCTTTTAGAAGCTTTATCCTTCTTTGGTCTTCCAAGTAACGGAAATAAGATTTTGAAGCATCGAATGCCATATCTAAGAGGCGCTTAGTAATTGGCACCTTTGCAATACTTTCAAATCTCTTCAATCCATCCCGAGCATTCAATCTAGCATTTAGCATTTTTTCCGACATAGATGTTTCATCTTCCGAAAGGACTCTTTGGGATATTGAAAAACCACGTTCCACATCACTGCTTCCATGACTAAGAGTCAAACAAGCCTTCACGAGCAATGTTATTTGTGGGTACTTAGGGGTACCCAAAGATGTTTTTTGCTCAAATACATTTTGCCATACGTGATCAATTCGTTTGTCGGTTTGATTCTCCTTAAAACAATTGTCAGCTTGGAGGATCAACCATTCATCCCTGACTTTCATGTCATCTATGCCTATAAACGAAAATTCTTTAGCAAGATTACATATATATTTCACACTTTCTTCCTCAGTAACTTGAGATGGCTGCAAGCATTGAAGATTTTTAAGTACTGCAGATCTAAATACTTTACTTTTTAAATAATTTAATGCAGCAAAATAATGCTGCTGCATATTATGCATGGCGGCTTTACGCTCAGGAACTGTTAGCATAGCCAGCATGTGGCTGATTTCTTTTCCACAATATATTTCGTCGACGGGTAACAAATCCTTTTCTGAAATAGGTTTATGAACTTTTACTTCTTTCTTGCAGATCCTTCCAGCCAACTCTTTCAACAAAAGTTTCATTTCTGTGTACAGACAATGTACTAGAGGTGTAGATTTCTGAAAGGATGTTAAAAAAGGGGGTAAACAATTCCGAACTTTCCACCAGGAACTGTAGCTCTACTTTAATGTCTGGATACTTCAAGTACTTTGAAATGATCTTAAATTTTTCTCTATCTGAAAGATTCGACTGTTTGGACGGGATGAATTTAAGAAAGTATTCCACGACGGCCGACCATTGAGAGAGTAATCGCTGTGCAGCAGGGCCCAAAGTTAGCCATAGGGTAGAAGTATGTTTAATGAACCTCCTAGGTTCACATTTTTCTTTTACCTGAATAGCAGAGAAATCTTCCCACCTCGCAGGGAACTTTTTAAAGAAGTAATACACTTGGATAATAAGCTCTTTGGCAACATCACCAAATTTAGATAGACCTTTTAAGTATGAGTTGTGAACAACATGTAAATTGCATGTGCCGATATCCACTAAACCCCTTCCTCTCTCGTCTTCCACGATCTTGTTAATAAGCCTGGACACTTTCTTATTTACATTAGGTCCATCGGACCCTAATATTATTAAGTTTTTGAATGTAAGCCCATTTAAATTTATAACTGTTTTCAATTGGTCAGCCACCTGATCAGCAGTAGCGTGACCCATGAAAACAGTTTTTAAATGATGAAAACTTACTTCATTATCTTTTTCAGACCAATACCTGATTCCTATTTGAAGCTCTTTATTATTACTGCTGTTTGTTGTTTCATCATAATGTAACGAGTAATAATTGTTTTTAGCCTCTTCCAACATATCGTTGAAAAAATATGGCCCAAGAGCTTCTGTTATAAGATAACTTAGCTTGGTAGGTCCCAAACGGAAATTTTCAGGAACAGCCTTGGGGAACATAGCCATAAAGATGTCCTTTAAGTCTTCACAAGCTACAGAAGCAATATTAGACTTGACGGATTTCATTGCCCAAATTAGTTCTGCCCGGACACAATCTTTTTGTGAATGGTTAACTGAAACTACTGGCTGTGTAGATGTACTGGCATGCTCGTGAACACCATCACACCTGGCTATGCACATAGATGTTCCAGAAGATCTTGGCAAGAGTAGCAGTTGATTAACTGCAAGTTTCAATGAGGCATTCGCTTCATGAATTTTGGTCTTGGCATGCTGTGTTATAGCAGAATAACCTTTCTTTTCGCAATTTAATATGGTGTTACAAATGATGCATGAAGCTTCTGTGTCTGACATCTTTTTCAACCAAGAGTCTATTTTGTGGTTAAGGTGGTCTGTTCTTTTTAACCAATCGGCTTGAACTGTATATAGTTTTGCCATGGTGTGCCTGAAAGGAAATAAAAGGTTTAACATTTGCAAGTTTAAAAACTGATAGTTTTAAGTTTTTTTCCTCAAATTTTTTGTTGCAATTCGTTATATTTTAAAAATTAAAATTATCTTTAAAAAATAAAATTATCTACTAATTAACGTATGATACATAAAAAACGGCCATTTTATTCAAATTAAGTAATGAACTTAAAAAGTAATTTATCTTACCAGTTCGTAAGACTTAACAACCTTCGATTAAGTGCGAGTGAATATCTTCTCACGTGGTAGTGATGAATATTCTCCACAGGATCCAATCGCGCTTTTCGTGGACGAAAACCGATTTATCAATGCTTCCCCCGACGCATCAAGTGCTACGCTTCCAATGCAAAACGAAGTAAGAATGGTTCCTGAAGAGAAGTTAAGTAGTATTTATAGCGAACAGATTCCAGCTATGGTAAAAGTTATTAATCAGATATGGTACAAGCTATAGTGAACAGATTTAGTAGCGGATTTTACCTAGACGGAAATTACTCTCAGGCAAAATCCTGAACAAAAAATATGTATTTTGTTTTGCTCAGCAGGATCCTGTCAGGGCAATACAGCGTGTAATGTTCAGGTTTTATTAAAATAAACGTATGAAATAAAGATTATAAACATTGAAAAAATACATGCGAAAATAAAAATAAATGTTTTTCTACTCGGTTTTATGGATCGCACATGTTTAAAATCGACGATTCGAAAATGTGAAAGAAATCTATCGGGTGGGTCTCTGAATAATTTGGGAGGAGGATTGAAAGGAGGTACGTCGTTGAGATTTTGTTTTTCTTTCGGATGTGGTACAAAGGTCTCTTTGCCGTTTACTTTTTGGAGAGAACCCAGTATATTTTTGAAATAATACGTTTCTCCCGACGCATTTTTTGCATAAAATGGTTGATTTTTATCATCGATTGCAAATTTAGGTTCATTATTATCTGAAGCATACATTTCATTACGGAATGGGTCTTTTGCATAAACTTCCGATCCTTTACGTTTCGCATAAATTTCAACTTCAGTTGCAATATTTCTTGCATATTTTTCTCCTCTTTTACCATTAACGGCATATATTTCATCACCGTTGTATCTTTTAGCGTAATACTCTATTCCGTTATCGATAGCGTAAATTTCCTCGCCTTTTTTATCTCTAATGTAAAATTCATCTAATCCTCTTTTAGCGTATATTTCTTTGTCGTTATGTTTAGCATAATAACATCGATTTGATTCATTTTTGGCATTACAATCGTCCGCATCGATTATACACTCACGGTGTTTCTTTTTGGCATAGACTTCATTGTGATTTTCGTCTTTTGCGTATACTTGTTTATTTTGAGAATCAGTTAAATAATATTCATCGCCATTCTTTTTTTTGGCATAGATTTCATTTTGATTTTCATCTTTTGCGTATACTTGTTTATTTTGAGAATCAGTTAAATAATATTCCTCCCCATTCTTTTTTCTGGCGTAGATTTCGTTTAAAGTACTATCTTGCGCGTATATTGAATTTTGTTGAAAATCAGTTAAATAATATTCATCCCCATTCTTTTTCCTGGCATAGAATTCACCATCGATATTCCTTGCGTAAGAAAAGTTTCCTTTAGGATAAACTTCTTCTCCCTGTTTTTTAGCGTAAACATTACCAAAAGCGTACCTTTCACTGCCATCAGAATTTAGTGCATAGTATTCATCACCAGACTTTGAAAAATAAATTTCAATTCTGTTATAAGGATCAAAAGCGTATATTTGTGTACCGTCTTTAATAGGATAACCTATATTTGCATAATAAATATTTCCATCTTCATCTTCTGCGAATTTTGGCTTACCATTAGAATCAAAGAAATAATATTCGTTACCATTTGAATCTAATGGATAAATTTCCTTACCTTCACTATTCATAGAATACATCTTTTTTTATACTTTATATGAGAAACGTATAACCTCAAACATTTTGACAACTGATAGTTTTTAACGTTAAATTAATGTATGTATATTTCTACATTCTATACCGATAGGTAAAAATGCTTTCTGTCCAAGAATAAGCCTTTTCAAAGTATTATACATATATTTGCATTCGATTTTTGTGCTAAATGTTACTTAATTTTTAGAAAAAACAAATACTAGGACGTTAGAAAAAGTACAACTAAGTAAAAAACAATATTTATTTTCTAAAAAAAAAAAAGATATTTCAAACACAAAATTTAGCCAAATACAACTTGTATACAATAGGTCACTGGCCGTTGATGAGTCAATACATTTATTTGCAATGCTGATGAAAGTACTGACGTGATGATCCTTTAACAACCTAGACTGCTTCCTGCTCGTGTTCGTCTTTACTACTGGATGTCTCTTCTTCAGTGTCCCGAAGCCATTCGAAGAAAGGTTTGGCTCTCTCGCGAATCTCTCGAGATACCTCTTCGGAAACGTACTCGTCGGATACGTTCTGAGACCAATCGATTAAAACCTCTTTTTCCAAAACGTCGGTATCGTAAAACGCCTTCAAAATGTCCTGAACTTTAGACATTAAAGAATCCTTGTGCAAATCGATCATTCGTTCAAGACCACCCAACAAGTATTTTTGCAATTTGTGATTCTTGTGAATGAATCTCAAAAACAGAATCCGGTGATTTTTAATTTCTTGAATAATATTCTCTCCGAGTAACAACTCGCACAAGACAAACACCGCCTCGTTTGTAATACGGAGCCTCTGAGCTTCAAAAACCACTGCTCGCTGAAGTTTTTTTATGGAATTTTTACGCTTTTTTAGAAATTCGTAAAATAGATTTAGTCTTTCTTGATGAGTTCTTTCTGAATCCTCGTTGATCATAACACTTTCAGCGTCGGATGGCGAGCTCTCCATTCTTCTGTCCACAGCTTCGCGACGCTGGTAAAAAACCTACTCTTGATATTGCTCTTTCGCATTTACTTTTATACACTTTTGGTAGTCCGAGTCGAACTCTTCAGTTGGATTGGAAACGTACCTTCCTACGTTTCGCTTTTTTCTTACGTGGAAAAAAGCTTGATACATGCCTTAAAAAATTTTTTTTGAGGATTAATTTGACCGAAACAATATTTTGAACACCGGTAATAAAAATACCGGTGAAAAAAAACATTGAATTATTATTATTATTTTCTTAAACTTTCTGCATTATAAATACAGTTGAACATATTCTTCGGCTGAAGAAGGAATATTTAACCAACCGCAAAAATCTCTCATGCGACTCTTTCTAAGAGTCAAATCTTGTAACATATTTTCTTTTTAATAAATGTAAAAAAAATCGGATATTTGAAGGAGTGTCTCGGTCTGTAACAGGAATTGAACCAGGATCCGTCACAAGGTTCTTCATAGCATAACTTCTATGACAACACATATAAAAGCGATAAAACGCCTATTTTCACATTTGATATAACGGTCAAGTGACAGTCAGTAGAAAAAATATATAAGCACCGGTACACCATTGGATTTTTCCATAACTGAAACGTGTAGTTTATCGATTTCAACGATCAAACTCGAATTATACTTCTGAAAAAAAAATTTGGGGAATCGGATACATAAAATAGGTTAGTTAAATAAACTGGAAAACGAGATCGAACCATCGAAAAAAGATTAAACAGCTCTTAAGGAATCCTTTTTTGTGAAATAAAAAAGTAAGGAAATTCTCCTAGACACTAACGCCCTCACCCCGCGGAACCTAAACTAAAAAACTTTGGTTGCAGTAGTCAAGCTTCGGGTTGGAGACGTTTTTTGCATTTAAGGATCACGTTACAGTATAAAAGTACAACATGCATTTTTTCTTTTAAAAGTACAAAATGCCTTTTTTCTTTTAAAAGAAGCTTTCCAGGTTCCGATTTTTCTGGCAATTAAACTACCAAACATTCCCTGCAAAGTGCTCGAAATTCTTCTTTCGTCAACTGTACACCAATAATTTCCGGTTTCAAATGACCTGGTTCTTCTCTCCAAAAATAACGAAGGTCGTACACGTTATAACCTTCTTTGGTGCACACGTGGAAGAACATTCGTCTTCCGATATGTCTCGAATACGTACACGTAGTATTGGTCAATCGTATTTTCTCCTCCTTCTCTGGGTAACTACCGCTTTTAAAATAACGAACACACAGGAAAAGTATCACGGTACATAATACAATATAGCCTACGGTATGTTTATACTCGCACACTTTCTTTTTAACTCTTTCCATTTTTCCCTCACCAAAGACTCTGTAGGTATACCGAGTCATAATGTCTTAGTAACAACGAGTAACAACTCTTCAGTCATCAGCTTTTTGAAACTGTGCAGTTATAGTGATTATCTATGGGAATATGGGTTACAACAATTAATATAAGTGATGTATAGTGGTTATTATATTATGTTATATTAAAAGGTCAAAAAGGTTGTGCCGCTACAATCCAGGTGTAGTTCTTAAGAATTTTGAATGAAGGAATTTCGATATATATAAAAATCAAATGTAGCAAATATAATTTAACACTCGATACACTATTTCTTAAATGATTTTAAATTACCTATTAAAATGATTGAATTAATGAATAATGTATAACAACTTATTCACTCTTTAGATGTGCACCATTCCAATAATAAATAGGTGCAAAACGACACTTACTTTAGAATGCGTCGTGACGTCACTTGATTTAATGATGATTTGAAGAGGAACTGCTGTAGGTTTTTTGAAGAAAAGGGTGTTGAGGATGACACAATCAATAAGTCACTTATTGAACGAAGATTTCTTTTATTGTCTGATAAGGCACAGGTATGCAGTATACACGAACACAATCGATGATAATCCTGGATGTGGTTGCACTGAGTATTCGAAGCGTTTAAAAAGAACTGACCCGTCAAGTTGGGTAGATGAAAAAACTGGTCAGAATTATTCTAAGTGCACTGATAAGAAGAATAGATTTTCCACGACTATAGTAAGAGGTGCAAATTCCTCCATAAAAAAGAAGACGGCCTCTATAAAACTACTGGAATTAAAAATTCCTCCAAAAAGAAGACGGCCTCTACAAAACTACCGGAATTTGAAGATTTTGAACTGCGGCGAAAACTGCGTTTAGGTAGTGAGGCAATTCTTTGTTGAGGCCGTGATGAAGTGCAGTCTCACGCTGTAGATTATCATGATGTTACGTGGCGTGAACCTGGTGACACTCGTGAGACCGTAATCCATGCTCGAAAAATTACATGTAGCACCTTTTTGTTCCGAGGGTTATTGTGTTAGGGGATGTGCCAGAATTCCCGTTTATCCTCGCCAAATGTTTCACTTTTCATGCCCCCAAGATCACATTCAAATCTGATTCGTGGGGATTCAAAAAGCGCGCCACCGTTTTGGCCGGGTTACGCAAGGAGTGGGAGAGTAATTTATGGGTATCGTTGTATGATGGTGTTAACACACATAAGACGGGCGTCGGATTACCGGGGGATCCCTTGGTGGTGTGTATATCCTTAAAATTTGACCTCTGACCTGATGTGCGGCAGAGTGTCGTTCAATATTGCCGTTGGAGTAGGGTGTTGACGATTATTGTCTGATAGAAGAAGGGATGGTATGTATACGCATGATTTTTCTTAATAAACTTGTCATACTTGGCCTTCCGTTGGCCAGTGTTTGAGGGGTGTTGGTGATTAGAACTAAACAGTTGTCAGCAAGGTCTGGGATTTTTGGATTAGGACCGTCTGGTTTTGCGGAATACTTGGAAAAGTATTCCACGAACTCATGAGAACCGATATCTGACAAGCTGTGGGTGGTATTATGGGTCGGGGAATTTTAGACTTAGAGGTTCACAGGGGTAGCTTATTAATTAAAAATTTATGTAATGCAGTTCTGCATTACAGCAGTTTCACACACATATATACCCTTTTCACTAGATGAAAAAAAAATTTCTAAAGTAAAAAAGGAGAAAGAAACCAAACTTTTTAAAGTGTCGCAGTCGAAATCAAGAAAGACCTCACTTGTTTCGTTTCAAACAAACATAGCATTGTTGTTGACAGTAGAGAGCGCATCCGTATTTATTACCTCATCGTCTCAAAAAAACTTTTTTCGTAAAAAAATTTCTTTTTTCCGACCTCCGAAAAAAACTTTCTTCATAAGAAAAAACTAAAAAGTAAAGCGTAACTAAACGTAAAAACTAAAAGGTAAAGCGTCTATAAAACTCAGGTCTTCCGGCAAATTCATTCCCCGAGTCGTGAGCTTCTCTGCCGAAGACTCTCATCAAGGAGAAACAGTTTTACAGGTAACTAATGCCATGCGAGAAAAAAAACCACCGGACTCACTCTATATAGAACAGAAATTATTTTTGAAAATAATGGGGATCTTTTTGTTTTTATTTGAAAAAAAAATTTATAAAACAAAGTAACGCGTAAATAATTAGCATTTACACATTCCGAGAAAAATTTTACTTTGAAAAGGAAAAGATTTTATCTCGAGAAACTTATTCATAAAGATACAGTTACATAAGTCAATATTAGCTAAGGAGCTGAAAGAAAGTGACCTAAATTCGCATTACTCTATTTCTTCGGAACAAATCATCAAAAAATATAAAAAATACTTTATGGGCATGGAGGTCAAGATGTTTTCTATCGAAATATTTATTGTATCAAACAAACAACGACATATAACGAGAAAAATTTACTTTATTATTTCTTTTTTTAAACATTACAAACAAAATACATAACAACGTAACAATACCAGAGTAACAATGATTATCAACGTCATGTTTAGAGATTTAAACGTCACGACGTCATCCAAAAAGGTGATCAATAGTCCGTTAGTGAGCAATCGGTTTGACGGGAAATTTCACCATTTGCTGCAATCCTCCCACAATCACGTTCCATTTATGACAACGCTTTCGATTATTCTTACAAAAGGCACAAATGCCTGCATGCCTGTCATCCAGGAACTCGTCGCTGACCGACGAAGGGAACTCGTGTTTGACGGCCCTCCAAGCACTCATGGAATCGTGTCCCACGAGAAAAAGACGATTAACAGTTTCCAAGTTTTTCAAGTCCTCCGTCAGTTGTTCCCTCCACGAAGGTCCGCAGCAATCTTCCGATATGGTTGTTATTCCGTTGGTCACTGTGTACGAGTCGCCGACCACGCACAGGAAAATGGCATCAAATTGATTCGTAAATATTCTACGGGTGCGCCAATTATTTTTCGGAGGTTCTCCGAGAAGAGGCAGAAAGGTACTCCGATTGGAGGAGTGCCGGGTGTCGTCGAAATTTTTCCTGTTCGGCACCAGGACTTTCGGGTGATGTTTCGAAGGAGGGAATCTCCTCGGAACGTCCTCCTCCTCATCGGGAGGGAAATAATAATCGAAATCGAATGGTTGGCGCGACGATGCACCGTTCTCGCTCTTATTTTGTGGCTTGGAAAGTTTCTTTTTTTCACCGAGATCAATCCTCATCGCGTTTCGACCGATCTCGCAATCTTCTTCCGAACCCTTCTTTGGTACAATGCCTTTTTTTTCTCCTTCCCCCCAGAACGAAGGTTTCTGCTGTTGTTGTTGTTGTCGTGGAAGGACCGTGAAGAGTTTTAACGGGGGTGGTTTTCTCATCGTCGTCTCGTCCGAAAAGAAACATTTAAACTTCTTGGGAGGAGTTTCCGGTATGGCGGGCAAAGGTTTCAGGAGTCGAGGCCGGAGATCGTAGCACTCGTACTTCTTTACTCCTTTCTTTTCTTTTCCACCGCCTAGAAGACACGTATCAAACTTCTCCTCCTCCTTCTTTTGCACCATCGTATTAGCATCCGGCCTATCTTCTTTCGGGTCAATGATTTTTTCTTCCGATCCAAGGGCAGGAATTTCCAGTGCGTAAATTTCTCCAGATTTTTCCAGGCAGTTATTTGAACTTTCGGTGGCCATGACACTTTCAAATATATTTTTTCCTTTTGGTCCACGAATCAAAATTAAATTTTTGCCGCACAGAGGTTCCCCGACTATACTATAAAAAATACTTTATACAGTCAATTCTTTGTTTCACTCTCTTGTAAGAAAGACCGTTCGAAAGAAAACGTTCAGTGAGGAAAGGAAGCGCTGTTAAAGAGCACAACTCGTGTCGATCGCTTAGTAGGTAACACTGTAAGAGTTTTCAGTGTAACACACTTATATAGTCACTGCTTTTTTTTACTAATTGTAAATCATAAGAATATATGACAAATATTCTCGTAAGAATAAAATCTATTATAAAAGAAAATAGCTAAAAAATAATAACAACAATCGTAACTATGTCGGTTGAACCGTCTTGCAGTAGGTTTTTTTACAGTTACCGCGAAGCATTTATTAGCAGCACATTCCAATAACGATGCACGTTCTAGGTGTAAACTCGATGACTTTTTCACCTTCACCGGAAAAACATAGCCCGTGTAATGTTTTTTATTCTTTCAAATGACGAAAAAAAACAATCCAACGGGTGACATTCATCCAGCCTCGAAGGGTGTTTCTCCTCCAGCACCATCACTTTTTTAAATGCTATATTTCGATATTTTTCACACTCTGCGAGATATAATTATAATAGTTTTTCTCTAACACTTAATTCAAACCAAATATCCTGAAAGTAACACTAAAAATAACAATAACTATAATCTTGTAGGTTTCTTTTTTTCTTCTTCAAATAAATAATAATAGGATTAATATTATGTTCTTTTTTATAAAGAAGAAAATAATTCGTTTACGTTACTCTACTCCAAGTGAATGATATGTAAACACCAACTTCTTTTAAAAGTTAACGAGAATTCAAAAGTTATTATACCTTAAGAAAACGATAATTCGACACGTTTAATTTTATATTCTAGTCTAGATTTTTATTTTATCAGACATGCATAACTACTTTTTGAAATAATAGCTTTTGTGGAAATGTATTGATAAATCTTAACTGTTTTTTTCTCTAAAGGAAACACACAAGACGAATACAGGTTCAACTTTACTTTTATTTATATATTTCAAAAACATTTTCAGATACAAATCACCAGTTGCACAACATAATAGACAAAAAGAAAAAATGTTTTAACATAATAATGTGAAACACACATTAACGGTCTTATGCTAAAAAGTTCACTTTATCTCGTCTTTCAATGTTCTATAACGGCCGTTTTAAATTTCACCATTGTCTGGAGTCCCGCCACAATCACTTTCCACCTGTGACAGTCACTCTTTTCGCAATAAGTGCATTTCCCCGCATGCGTGTCATCGAGGTAAGTCTCCCGAACGGAACCTGGAAACTGTTTCTTTATATCCTTCCAAGCTTTCCTCGAGTCATTTCCCACAAGGAACAGGTTTTTATCTGTCCCCAAGTTTTCCAGATCATTTAATAAATTGTCCCTCCAAGAGTTTCCGACATCGTCTTCCGATATAGTCGTTGTCCCGTTGGTTACGGTATAGGAACAGCCTTCGACGCATACGAAGGTGGCACCCAATTGGTTGGACGAGAGATAACGCATCCGTTCGGGATTGAAATGTTTCCGAGGGCGATCATCCCTCGACTGGTCTAATTTTTCTTCTCCCAGATGGTCTTTAGACTGGAGAACATTCGGTACAGCATTTTCTTCGTTTGGAAAAAGCTGTTTCCGAGCTCCATGCCGTCGGTTGTTGTTGTTGTCTCCACTTTTCGATTGATGGAAATCTTTACCCTCTCCTTTTTTCTCCTCCATTCGTTTTTTCGCACCTAACACGGCGGCGGGACGACCAGTAGGTTTATCTCTTTTTTTCTCTTCCCGTCGTCGGAATGGCGGAGAACGATCTCCTGCAGTTCGCTTGGAAACTTTGGTGGATAATTTCGGAGTTTCCGGTAGCGTCTCTACTACTCTTCCGTTTTCCATTCTTTTATTCGCACGAGATGGAACTACGGTGTCGGTTGCGGAAGGGAATCCGGTCTCAATGTTCTCGGTAACGGATTCTTCCGGTTGCATTGGAAAAGTATCGTCACTCTCTTCCGAAGTAGTAGTAAGGCCACTTTCCTCTTCTTCTTCAGACACGTTCTCCATCGGAGTATCCGGGATTTCTCCGTAACGTTCATGCATTCTTTTGCGATGTTGCCACATATCTGGATTCCCGGCAGCCATTCCTTACTAACAGTTATTCACAGCCCAATCGATCGACTTTTATACCGCTTCCTCTTCTCCTCCTAATCAATCTGAAAAATATATAAACGAGTCAGTTTATATACTCGGTGACTGGACATAAAAAAACAAGTTATAAAGTCAAGTTATAATAAAGTTATTTTTCACACACTACAGAAAAAAAACCTGCCAAAAGCCGCGACGTCGTTCAGGATACAATTCCTTGAAAGGAATCACGTGCTTACGGAGAAAACATTTTTTAGAAATTTTTTTTCACCAATTATTGGTTATGCCGATTGTTATAATATATTATTATGTTATTATTAATAATTTTACAAAAATAAATTCCAATAACGAGTCGTAATTTTTCCAACTCCATTATTTACCTCGACTTTATTGTTGTTTCGGTAAATAAATTATCTCTCCCTTCTTGTTTTTCATTATAATTACGTTGGGGAAAAAAGTTTCTCCTTCCGATTCAAGTCTCAGAAACGACGAACATCTAACTTTTTTCTGCGTCGAGTAAGTTTCGGAACAGGATGCATTGTTGTTATTATTATTATTGGTGGTAGAAACGGAAGGTGGGGGAAACGACGACTGGCCGAGATTCGGGGAAGAGTCGGATTCCGGATGCACAATCGAATACAGGATTTCCATTGTAATTTCCGGGGACAGGTCTTCCCACGGTATCGTATCCTTCAAACCGTCTAATGCAGTGTAGTTGTAGGATAGTGTTCCTTCGGGACCTTTTTTTATTCCCGACGACGCATCGCCGTCATTATCAGGTACCGAATCTCCTTCTCCGTAGCAAAGATTGGCCGGAATCGTCTCTTGGGCAGGAATCTCGGGAGGTACTACAGGAGTGTCGAATGTCGCTACTCCTGCAGGACGATAATCGGATACGGTCACGTCTTCTTCCATGCGTTCCGGTGGCAGTGTGACTTCTCCTCCTCCCTCATTTTCCGTTATTGAATTAGCTCGAATTTCGTCATTACGGACGGAAGTGGGTGTTTCCGCTTTTTTTGTTCTGTATTCCGTCACTACCGTACTGTCGAAGACGGGGGTCTCCACGTTACCGGATACAGGTAACGAGGCAAGATGTGGCGGCTGCGGTAAAGTCGGATGCCTAAAACGATGCACAATTATACAATACTCTCTGCACACGAACCTAACAAAGTGTTTGAGGGCATTTTTCAAATCGAGGAGATGGCAGTTTTCGAAATCGGGATCTAATCGCGCCACAAACACAGGTGCTTGTTCGAAAGTGAACGCAAATGAAAGCGAGATATTGTTTCTCACTTTTCCGTGCTCTAGAATCGCCCAAACAAAGCTGGCTAGATTCGGTCCTCCTCTGGGACTGCAATACAGGACGTATATCATTTCCCAAGTGCTGTACACTTTTATGCGAGGTTTAACGTGAAGGATGTCCGGTTGAATGGCTCCCAAGCAACGAGACTTGACGATTCCATCTCCAAAATAGTTACTGCCTAGAAGATCCCGATGCACGTTCGAACATCTCCAGTAAAGATTGCCGTCCAGGACGCTGACGACTCCCATGAGATGGATTCGCGGTGAAATTTGGAGTTTTAGCCACATGGTCTCGTCTTTTTCAACGTCGGCGCACCAACCACCTCTCTCTAAAATCGCGAAGGGAATACCTCTTCCCTCGTCTTTTCGAGGGCTTTTATAGATTTCCAGTTACGTTCCCGTAATCATAACTGCCAACCTGATGGGGTAAAAAAATAGGAGTACTTTCATGAAATACACATGGAAGCACACCCACCTTTTTCAGTTTATAGTAGGAATATGAAGAACAAGAAATTTAGATAAAAACCTAAAAGAAAGTCTGAAGGAACGAAATCAACATCCCCTTAAACTAGATGAAAAACAAAATCATCCATAAGTTAAAAATATTAATCATGGTTCTGACCCTATCTATTACCGTAACAGCAATTAATGCTTTTGTGTAAAAATAAACTTTAAAAAAGAAAATGTCATACTGAATTCATATATTTCACTCATCTTACTTTTAAATGCTTCTTACAATAAAAACAACTATTTAAAACAACTGTTATCGGAGAAGAAACCGAAAATAGGAGTAACTCCGATAAAATCTGCGAATCACAAAAAAAAACCCACTATACACCAAACCTCTAGCGTGGATCGTCAAACTGGAAAGACGTGTTCCAACGGTAAAAAAAAGAGTGGTGCAAGTAGTAGATGTACTATGACAGTGACGTCTATCCGAGAAATAATTTTTTTTTATCCTCAATTTACACTACACATTTATTTGTCGTTATTAATTAAATTTATATCACAAATAAAACTGTGTCGTTTTTTATTTATTCTTTTTACACGGAAAAAGTTTTGGCTTTATAAGAAGGGTATTATATAAATAGTTACCGAGACGTTCTCTATACTTCCAGACGAGGAGCACCAAGCGAGCGAAGAGCTACAACGAGTGAAGAAGACGAGTGAAGAGCTGCACAGGACGACTCTCCTCTTATGCACGACAGACCGAAGCAAGACCCAATGGGAGAAGAGGATGGCGCTACGACAGCGCCCTCTACCTATCCAAAAATAATTCTTTAGATATATTTTTAATTTCTTATGTGAAGAAAACAGCTTTTAATTCCTTTTTCCGGAAAGGAAATATTTTTACTTTATTTTCAGTGTAAAAAATTTAAATTTTTTTATGGAGAAATTTTTTCGGTTCGACGCAAAGCGTATATAGGTGATAATGTTCCTTACTGTCAGACGACTCGAGTCTCGTACGGGAGACGAGTGAAGGGAGGCGACGGAGGAACCGTATTTATACACCCCTGTCCGAACTCAAGAACCAATGAGAGAAGAGAGCGAGCGGCACTATACGAAAACATATAATGTATCTAAGAAAATAATAATTTTTTTTATCCTCAGAGAAAAGACTCGGGAATATTTACACAATACATTTATTTGTCGTTATTAATTAAATTTATATCACAAATAAAACTGTGTCGTTTTTTATTTATTCTTTTTACACGGAAAAAGTTTTGGCTTTATAAGAAGGGTATTATATAAATAGTTACCGAGACGTTCTCTATACTTCCAGACGAGGAGCACCAAGCGAGCGAAGAGCTACAACGAGTGAAGAAGACGAGTGAAGAGCTGCACAGGACGACTCTCCTCTTATGCACGACAGACCGAAGCAAGACCCAATGGGAGAAGAGGATGGCGCTACGACAGCGCCCTCTACCTATCCAAAAATAATTCTTTAGATATATTTTTAATTTCTTATGTGAAGAAAACAGCTTTTAATTCCTTTTTCCGGAAAGGAAATATTTAACATTTTACTTTATTTTCAGCGTAAAAAAATAAAATTTTTTTCTATGGAGAAATTTTTTCGGTTCGACGCAAAGCGTATATATAGGTGATAATGTTCCTTACTTTCAGACTACTCGAGTCTCATACGGGAGACGAGTGAAGGGCGGCGACGGAGGAACCGAATTTATACACCCCTGTCCGAACTCAAGAACCAATGAGAGAAGAGAGCGAGCGGCACTATACGAAAACATATAATGTATCTAAGAAAAATAATAATTTTTTTATCCTCGGTAAAAGAATCCAGCCATGGTTACCAAACTTCCTGTTTGAACCGGAAGTGATTGCATTTGTTTACTAGATATAATTTTTAACGTTCAAAGAAATTTTGTAAAGTTGTTTTTTCTGCATTTTTAAAAAGCCAATAACTCTAGAACTGTACAACTCAAAAGCCTGAAATCAGTCCCATTTTGTTCGTAATTTTTTTCTTCGATTTAGTAGGTGCATCATGATAAATTTTTTACAAAAAAAAATATTAAAAGCTTTTTAACTCTTAAAATGAACATTACTACCAAATTTCGAGTAGAAAATAAAATTTAATCACGCATGAAAAAAATTAGGCAAGCCCCTAAACTATCCTTGAAAAATTATACAGCAAGAGCTATTCACTCGTGGATAATTCATAAACTAGTTTGAGTGTGTTCGCATTACTTAAAAACATGTAAAAAATGTCAGTGATTGACGTAAAACTAAATATTTTTTTTCTCCATAGATTTCTGTATCGCGGCCTCTTCCTTTCTCAAGTAGGTCAGCTCTTAACTTCTAAAAATATTTGCGAGACGATTCTCCATTACCCGTAGGATTCCTTAAAAAATACTTTTCCACCATTACGAGAATTGGTTTGAATGAATCGCATTCCTCCTAGAAAAAAAAAGAAAGATATACCACACTACTCCTACTTCAAACGAAAACTTACCGATAGCCGACGTTCCATTACGAAAGATACGATGCTAGTTTCCAATCGGGATTCGGTATTTAATTAATATAACTTTTGGTAGTTGGAGATAACCTCTAAAAAAATTCTTTTTTCTTGAGTAAACAAATATTTCTAAGCTAATTTTTTTTCATAGAAAAAGTTATATTCTCCCCCTCCCATCTTCCTTATATAATGCGAAAGGGTTCACTGAATTTCGTCAGTTGGTGGACTGGAGTGAAGTAGAACGAACCTAATAATTCAATCCTTTTACTAGACTGATGTTTATAGGAACTTGTTTCTTGACTTTTCTCAAGTTTTCTTTTTAAACATATTACTATGTATATAATTTTATTTTCATTAATTAGCATATATTTGCTCGTTTTCAAAATGTTGGAACCATACGATGCCAAAAGGGAAATTTTCAAGAACCTGACGCCCCCGAATCCACGTAGCTCCGGAATATTCGAGCCTTCCAGTTCACATTTTATCAACGGTTCATCGATTCCGTATGATTTGGATCGTTTCACGATCAGAAGCTTCGACGTACCGGCTTTCTTGTATTACGATTTCCTCAGAGAAAAGGTCGTTTGTTATACACCTAATACGGTTTTAATTATACGCGCTAATCAAATACGAACTTCGTTTGGTGTGTCGAAATCAATAAAAATAGCTTACGATTTGGGTTACGATAAAAACTTTGCTCGCGTAATAAAGGATTTAATGGATGAAGCGAGTTACGATTATTTGAAAGAGCTCCGAGCAGTTCCGCGTGTTTCTTTCGAAAAGTTATTGCTACTCCTTTTCGAAAAAATTGATTGGAAACGTCCAGTGGTGACTAATTTAATCAAATACAACCTCACGGATCCACTCATCGTCAGTTTGGAAGGATGGGTGACAGTCTAACACTTTATTCGGAAGCAGTCGTTGTTTCCGAAGAAGACGTTGCTAAAGGACTACAATGCACCGTGTGCTTGAAATATTACAGAGTAAATGATCCAGCCAACAAGTTGAATTGCGGGCATGTGTACCACGAGAAATGTTTGGAACCATGGTTAGAAATGCGAGATACATGCCCCGTTTGTCGGGCAGCAGTAGCGAACCCACAGAAGCACTCACAAAGGTGTCCTAGAGTTCGGGCTCCGAGACCCATTCGACAGTTCCCTAGCCAGCAGGACAGGTATTACGAGATTTTCTCAGATATATATTCTGATCCACCCCGAGTCGACACTGAAGAACGAGCTACGGCGACCGAATCACAGCCAAAAAAACCGATTTCCATCCCTTGATCACTGCCTCTTCATAACTCCGCTCGAAAATCCTCACGAAAAATGATACCAGTTTTCTTCAAGGAAGATTCTTTTCACCTTCCGGTACACGCTTCGGTGTTTAAAGATTTTTTAAGAGAAAACTTGCTTCGTTATCGTTCCGACACTTATTTACTCGTCGACGCGACGTTAAAAGGATCGGTACTTCACCGGTGCCGTAACTTTACCATAGGTTACGACATAGGTCTAAGCGAAAACTGCGCCCAAGTCATTCGCAACCTGACGAATCAGCATTGTTACGATTCTTTTAAAGAATCTGACGCTGTGCCGGTGGTTTCACACGACTGTTTATATGTGACATTGATTGAAAAAATAGACTGGAAGCAAAATGTAGATATACAATTATGGCACCGATGGACGGGAACCTCGGTAAAATTTCGGAGGATCAAAGCTTCGTGCCTTCGTTTCACCGAAACGACCGAATACAAACTCGTCACGTGGTTACGCCCGAAATACGCGCTTAGAAAAAAATCGAAAACCCATACGATCGACCAACTTTTAAAAACACATATCGCATCGAGTGATTTAGGTGGAGAGATCGAAATTTTATGGTGAGACAACGAATGCAGAACCACCCCGTAGGACGTCTCCGGATCGTTCTAACTTGCGGTATACACTCGGTCAATAATAAATCCGAACAATGGTATCCAAACAATCATTTTTTGTGTCCGGCACAACTCCAGAAATATTTTAGTCAGAAGAATTCTTAAAATACTTGAGCTCATTTTTAAAATTATACAAGGAGAACGAAAAAACTTTTTTTTCAGTTCTGCTCATTTTTAAAACTATGTAAGACTACCTAGCCTATTATGGAGAAATTGGTGATCAGGCACGCTTGCCACTTTCTGCTTGCTTCCGCGCCGGCACGTTCGGTCGTTGATTATCCGCTCGATTATGATGGAAATATTATTTTGAGAAAATTTTTAACGATTTTTATAAATGTTTACCATCTATAATAAAGTATGTTCCTCCAAAAAATATTATTCTAAATACAGTTTAAAGTGGATGAGAAAATGGTTTCTATTGTGCCATTATGTCTATAAATGTATAAAAACTATGCATTCCTCAGTCTCCTCATGCAACTTTAGCTTTAAAGAAAAACTTGTAATTGAAAAACAACTTGTAGCAATTCTCTTTTTGGTCTGCAACACTAATCGTGAAGGTAATTTTCCTTCTTCTTTACCAGGCTCCGGGTATTATTCCATCCAGAAAAAAGACGATTATGTTTGTGCAAATACTTTTTCGGTACCGATGCTTTCTATATAAAGCCTCGAACAGAACGCTCCAGCTTTCATTGCTGTTGAATACGTCGTTGATTTCCGCAGGGTTGTTTCAAACAGTGTGATGATAAGACGAATTTATTAAATAATAGTAATAAAGGTGAAGACTCCACGAGGAAATTGATGAAAAACCATACCGCGAGTACGCGTTTTACCAACGTCGAAGCCGCGTCCAGAAGAATGGGGGACTGCTGCGGCTGGTCGTCTGGAGCTAAAAGTGTCACGTTCAACGACGATTCGGAATCGTTCTCTCGAAAAAAACTAAATCGATTCCGCGAATTCGTTAAAAAAACCCAGAAGGATTCCGCGAAAAACCTGGTAAAGGAAGCGCTCAAAGAGGCTGAGAGACTCGATATTAAAGACCAGGCAGTGTTGGTGTTGTGCGAGTTGTTGCTCGGAAAGCATGTTCTTCAGAATATTAAAACTCACCGGGTTCTGTTTTTGAGATTCACTTATGGGAATCGGAAATCGCAAAAATACTTGTTGGGTTGGCTGGAACGAAGGATCGATTTTCACAAGGATTCTTTAATGTCTACAGTTCCTGACATTTTGGAGGCGTTTTACATTACCGACGTTTTGGAAAAAGAGGTTTTAATCGATTGGTCGCAGAACGTATCCGACGAGTACGTTTCTGAAGAGGTAGCTCGAGAGATTCGCGAAAGAGCCAAACCTTTCTTCGAATGGTTTACTGAATGGGGCACTGAAGAAGAGACATCCAGAAGTGAAGACGAAAAACAATAACTCATTTATCTAGTTGTCTAATGATCAGAAGTCTGATCTTTACGTAACCATCAGAGATTCACACAAATTAATAGCAGCCCGACTTTTCAGACGTTCCCTCCTCTCTGTAAAAAAGAAAAATGTTTGCCCTTCCCCGTATCCTGTAAAAAAGCACCTAAAACTATTTTGCCTGTAAACTTCCCCGTATCTTGTAAAAAAGATGATTTTTTAAACTTCCACGTAACTTGTAAAAAAACTGATTATAATATTGAAAAAAATATATGTATATATTAAAAGTATTATTATTATTTATATATATATATATATATATATATATATATATATATTAAAATTATCTTAATAAACTTTTATTTTAAAATTCTTATTGAAAGCAAAATATCTCCCAAGATATTTTCATAATCTTGAATACAACAAAATAATTATTGAACTTTACTAAAATACAAAATCAAAAACTTTCATGTTTTAAAAAATATAAAGAGGAAAAAAATTTCATGGCCTTCCATAACAAACACTTTCATGAGAGAAATTCTTTATGAAACATTAGTTCGCATTTGTTATTTTAACAAAAGTATCAAGTTTTGGAAATTTGCGAAAAACTAACGCTTTAGTTCCTACGCATTTTTTTACTTGCAATGAAATTAGCAAATCTGCAACTTAAATATTCAACTATTTCAATGTAATTATGTTCTTCTGCAACTCTAAGCGCTGTGTAACCACAATCATCCTCAGCATCTACAGCAGCTCCATTTTCTACTAAAACTTTGACTGCTTCCAAACTCTCATTCCAAGCTGCAATATGAAGAGGGGTACTTCCAGTTATAGCTTTTGCATTTAAATCTGCTCCTTTGTTGATAATTAGCTTAAGTAATTCGATTCGATTGAATATAGCTGCCACGTGAAGTGGTGTAACGCCACCCTTTGGACGCACATTTACAGAAGCACCACTTTCTACTAACACTTTCAAAATATCTAAAGATGTATTTTGGACAGCCATATACCTTGGAGTGAAGCCCTTAAAATAGTCTTCCACTCTGACATATAATCTTCCAGTTTGGCCTCTGCCTTTACTATTTAAAAACCGCTCAAATGTGTTATTGAGGATACCGACATTTTGAAGCATCAAAGCATCTACTTTAGCACCATTCTCTACTAAAATTTTGACTGCTTCCAAATTTCCATCCTTCGTAGCTACATGAAGTGGAGTACTACAAAAAATATTTTTTGAATTTAAATTGGCACCTTTGCTGATTAGGATCTTAAGTATATCAATTCGAGTGTCAATAACAGAGGAATTGTGAAGTGCTGTATCACCAGTTCGATCACTAGCTTGTACATCAGCACCATATTCTATTAAAACTTTTACTGCATCTAAACACCCATTTCTCACTGCTGCATGAAGAGGGGTCATTCCCATGGTCCTTCCCTTCAGACTTCTAGCATTAACATCTGCACCCTTGCGGATTAGGAACTCAAGTATATCAATTCGATTTTCAATAGAAGCGGAATCGTGAAGTGCTGTGTTACCATTTCTATCTCTAGCCTCTACAGCAGCACCATATTCTAATAAAACTTTTACTGCTTCCAAACACCCATTCCTCACTGCTGCATGAAGAGGTGTCATTCGCCCCAGAGCATTCACGTCTGCACCCTTGCTGATAAGGAACTCGAGCATATCAATTCGATGGTGCATAGCGGCATTGTGAAGTGGTGTGTTACCATCCAAATCAACAGAATCTACAACAGCACCATATTCTACTAAAAGTTTCACTATTTTCAAACTATCTTCTTTATCAAGTGCGGTTCGGGCATAATTGTTTTTGGCATTTGAAAATGCACTCTTTAAATAATCTCCGGCAGTTGCTAAATGCAAGGCAGTACCTTGCTTGTCATACCTATATCTGGCATCAACATCATCGGTCGGAAGGCACGACAGCAACGTCTTGACCATGAAGGAGTCTCGCTTCATCACGGCCAGATGAAGGGCAGTGAATCCCTCTTTGTTCCATCTTGCATTCACCGGATCACTAGGGAACGACCGAAGCACGTATCGAATGTAGTTTTCACTGCGGGAGTCTCTTGGCTTGTCACAATTGTCGCTCACAAACTGATGAATCAGGTAGTTTCCATTAGGATACATCACGTCACAAACTAAGAGTTGGAGCGACTTGGGTTCACAGTATGTAGAAACCATACCTGCAAAGTAAACACAAAATTATTTCACTTAACATCGTTAATTCTAAAAACTCTACAAGACTAATGATCAAAACTCACAAATAGTCATAAATAACACTACCCTGCGATGAAAAAAATACAAGGGGTCTGACAGCTGTGTTCTTGGGGTAGTTTTTGGTGCTGATTTTGAAAATACCAACGAAAAGTTTCAATCACATCAAGTTTTTTAGAAAAATTCAATTTTACTTGGATTTTTATGATTTTTTTATATATTTTATATTTATATTTAGTATTATTATTATTTATTTATTTATATATATATATATATATATATATATATATATATATATATATATAAATAATAATACTCATATGTACCATGTGTATCCACTAATAACGTTTGCTCTCTCACCCTTATTGAAATATTTGTCGGTGATATCGCTTTTAAATTTTTAATAGATAGGTTGTTTTTCGTCCACAATCTCACTGCTACCCGATAAGTTTTCGTATAGTTAACTCCAAACGTCTTTTAAGCTAAATTCTATTCTGTTGTTGCTTATCTTCACGAACAGCTAGATCTGATCTATGATTCCATGTACTCTTGCAAAGTCAATGACTAGGAGTGGAGATGATATTAGGTCCTCCACTCCCAGACCCAGGCAGTCCAAGACATGCTCCGGAGAGGCGGGTTCCAGATGGCATTTGTTGCAGGTTGGATATACCCTACAGCCGGAAACGAAAGTCATTCCCTTGAGATGGCCACTGGTGAGTCTTGATATTGCCGTGATGTCTGGTCGGCAACCCTCGAGCTCAAGAATCCAGAGCAAGAATCAAGAGCTCAAGAATCCAAGAGCTTAGCCAGGGTTCTTTCTGCAATACCAGTGGTGAGCTGGTGGAACAAGCCAGTTGTTTGCTATTGTCTCTCCATTCCGAAGATATTTCGTGGAATGTGAGGGTGTCGCAACCAGTCAGTGTCTCGGAGGAACCCCTTTTAGCTAACATATCGGCTAGTTCATTTCCTGAAACATTGACACGAGAGGGTATCCACTGAATGTGTACAGCTCGTTTTAGGGAAATGCATTGTAGCCTTTCGAGTATTTCTAAACCCACTTGGTCACTGACCTGAAGCCAATTCTGTAAGTTCTGAATTGCACTACGGCTATCACTAAGTATCCATATGTCTTCGGATCCAGTGTCACTCAAGATGGTTTCTAATCCAACGTTTATGGCGATGAGTTCGCATCTGAAGACAGAGCATTTATCTGGATTACGATTAGAGATACAAAGATAATCAGAAGTACGGTTATGGTTGTTATAGCTTTCCAACTTGTTAAAGTATTTCACCAGGTGTTGGTTTCACTTCATGTTACATGTGATACAAGCGATTTCCAAATATTTTTTCTCATACAGCATTTTTTTAAAAAGCTGAAACTTTTGTATCACATGTGATACAAAGGGGACTGAGGAGGTTATTCGTAGTAAACTTGAATATTGCTCAGTAATATAGAATCCGAAATCTAATTATCTTGTTGATATGATTGAACAGGTTCAGATGTAGTTTTTTTTAGATTTCTTAATTTTAAGTTTCACAATAAATCTGTTTCATTTAATTATTATGAATTATGTACAACTTTATTTTGTTTGTTTACAATTTAGTTAATTTTAATATTGGCTGTGCTCAAATTTCGTCTTTATTTAATTTTCATACGCCGTGTATTTATAATACCAGAAACCATGTAACCTTTAAATTACCTATTGTTAAAACAGAAAAAGTTAAATGTGCTATCGTGTATAGAATATGCAATAGTTTCAACTCCTGCAATATGGATTCTCAATATGTTAAAGAATTCTTTTGTTAAATGACTTACGAGTTTTATTTCTTCTAATTAATTTTATATTTTTCCACCCCCTTTTTCCACCACTTGGATTTTATCTGTAATTGTGTTGGAATAAATAAATAAATAAATATTACATTCAGGAATTTAGATTTTTTTCCCAGACATTCTGAAGATTCACCGAGTCGATGTACGTTTACGTTCTTCACGCACTGACTGGCCACCTGTTTCGCGGTCGAGATTTTTTCTGTTTACGAGGAAAACTTGGAAATTACCTCGGAGAGATTGTAAGAAATATCTATACCGAGAAACGTCCACGAAACTAGCAATAAAAATATACAAGGGAACGGACACCGACTGTATTGAAACACCAAACAAATAGTCCAGGTAAAACCCAGTCTGTTAAACGCGACTCGCCAGTGACTTTCGAGTTTTAAAAAGAAAATGAATTTAAAAAAAAAACTATTTCAACCGGCATGTACCGATAAGAACTAGTAGTCGGCGGGTTTGAACGTCGGTATCTCAAATCCATACTACCTGCACCACCGTTCTCTGGGATCCCGCACGAGGCTGCTGGTCGTGCTTCCGTCTCGGTTCCTTCTCTTCTGACAGTAAAGAGAGCGCATCGACATTTATATAGAAACCTCGCCCCAAAAACTTTTTCCGTAAAAAAAACTTTTGCGTTTCGCACAGAATAAAAATGTCGTTTTATTCTCGGGAAATTAAAATAAAAAAACTTTGGATGAAATATTTTATTTCTTTTTCCGGGTAGAATACACTGTTAGCGTCACCCTCTTCTCCCATTGGTTCCGACGTTCGGTAAAGCACCTATAAAGTCAGTCCTCCTGCACAGTCTGTGAGCAGTAATTTCCGAATCAACCGTCACTTGCTAGCGCGTGCTTCTCTGCCGAAGGACTCTCGCCGAGGAGAAACAGTTTTACAGGTAACTAGTGCCTTGCGAGAAAAACACCACTTGACTCACTCGGTATTGAACAGCAATGGATAACTGCAACAATTTTCTTTTAATGTGTTCCGAATGTCTTAAAAACTTCTAGAAAACATTTTATTTCTTAGATTTACGCGCCCAATAATTAATTATTTGCAATTAAAAATCACCTAGTTTCGGAATCACTTTGAAAAGGCAGTCATGTGACTTGAATGGCTGTGACGCAACATGTGCTAAGTACTCGTCCGCATGTGGTTTGTTTTAGTTGGATATCCTTAGCGTGTAGTGTGTTTTATTATTTAGAACTAATTCTTCTAGTTATTCTCATCCAGAATTGGCGCGAATTTTTTTCCTCTTTGAATAACTCTTCAAAGAAGCCTAATTAATTTTTTTTGGGTTGTTCTGATCGGAATACTGCTGTCGGCAATTTATTTTAATGAGTTAGGTGAGCCTATGTTCTCAACAATGAGAAAAAGCAAGTATCGAGCTGTGATAAAATTCTTTTTAAAAGAAGCGATGTCACCAAATTAAAATAATTCAAAGTTCAATATTAAGCAGTATAATAATTTAAGTTTTGTTAAATACGACTTAAAACACACAAATTCTATATAAAGTTGTTTAAAAATATATCAAATATGCCGCCAAAGTATTTTTTTCTACATTTCTTGCTAAATGCTATAAGATATAAATAACATTTTTCTGGAACGTTCTTCTAGAATTCATTTGCAAGTTTAGAAAAATCTAAAACAAATATTAAGAATTCCTTTTTTGGGGATAAAATATTTTACCTTTGATCCTTTGATTTCCACAAAAAAAGCCTTTATTAGCAGTGAAGAACTGTAGAATCATAATTTCGGAAATTTGTGGTGAATGATCCGTTTTAACTTTTTGAAATAAATCTTCCATTTCTTGTTAGAATTACTAAAATAAAAAGCAAAGCAGAAAAAATAACTAAATTATTTAAGCCATGAAGTAGAAATAAGTACGCAAAATACTCAATGGTCAAAATGACTGTTTTTGAGGGTTTTAGGTAGTTCTTTCAATATCTTCGAAACCCTTTATGCAAACCAAACCAAATTTAAATGACAGTAATAGAAGTATGAGTTCGGAAAAGTCATAAAAGCAGAAGTTCCTAACTAAAATACTTTTGAAGAGAATACGTTTTAAAAACGCAAAACGGTCAAAATGACTGCCTCGGAGCTTCTAGTGTTAAGTAATATTTAAATGTGTAAACGTAGAGTAGTAGCTGTTAAATATTACTGCATGATTCCCACGTTTTTCTTTTTACAGGGAGTTAAGAAAAATTATTTTTCACTTTTTAGTGCATTTTAAAAACGTTCTAAAGTTTTTTTTCATTGATTTTTTTATAAGCTCTTGATGTAAATTCTACAAAAAGGATTAAATTGCACGTGAAAAAACTTTTGCATGTAAAATATTAGAGTTCCTTTCTACCAAGTATCAAATTCCTGCATGAAAAATTAAGTGGTATAAAATTCCTTAAAACGTTGTTCCCATTTGGGAACATCGGCAGGTAAAAGGTTAATAAAAATGTTTTTGAAAAAAAAATTTCTTGTATTTAGGAGTCGAGTAAATTTCTCGAGGTCGTCTTTAAGAAATTTTTCTGTAAATAATATCTGTAATTTAAGATATATCTCCAGATTTAACCCTCCGTCGGTCGCAAATATTAAACTGACGTGTTAGGTCGCAATGTGCCAAAACGCACAATCGAAAGAATCGCAAATTTCTACCTTTTAATTTCAATGATAAGGTCTTAAAAACAATAAAAGATGTTCATAGTATTATTCAGACATAAAAAATTTGATAGATGTTGTAAATAATTAAGAAAAAAAATTAAAAATAGCATAAAATTAAGCTTACTTCAGCGGGATGAATAATTCAATATATTAGTCAAAAAATATACTTCACGATGTGAAACTGAGGGATATTAATTCTAAATTATTTTTTTGAAACTCATGTCCATTTTTGAAATCTCAAATAACCATTCACAAACAAAACTTTAACAGGTAATATTAGGCTGGGCAAATTGACCACTGGCAGTTCCTGTAGATATTGTAAAATAACTCCAAAATACAATATTTTAGCTTTAAACTGTCAAACTACAGGTAGTAAACGTAGATTTCCATATTGCACAACATTGTTTTTGGCGAGTTTATTGTATAAAGTTCGATTTTGTAGGTGTATGTTCGAACGCAATAAACCAAAAATAATTAGAAAAATAACATACATATTGGGGAAAATTTAATAATATTGATGCATAACGACACATAAAATAAATAAAAAAGCATCCGAGATTACAAAAAAGTAATATTACGTACCTTAGAGACCAATTACACGATCGAGCGCGCTGTCTCAAATGGTAAAATCATGATGAAAACCAAACTAAACAAAGCCTGCGAATTAAATGAATTGGTTGGCGCCATACATCCGGTAAAGATAGGAGACTAGCAAAAATTTCAGACTTCTAACCCCCAAAATAACGGAAACGCGAACGAAAATGTATGAGGTGTGCGAAAAAGTTCAGTTGCGACCGACGGAGGGTTAAAAACGATCTGGCAAGCGCAAAATGGTGAATGTAAACGATCCCCCCACTTTGGGAAAAACCTGGGATAGCTCAAGTAAAAAATTTGAAAAGCATACCTAATAGCATGTAACGTACCACCTGCACCTCCGTTCTCTGGGCTACCCCACGAGACTGCCGGACATGAGTGTTGCTCCGTCCCTTCTCGTCTGATGGCAGAGAGAGCGCATCGGCATTTATATAGACACCTCGCCTCAAAAAACTTTTTTCGTAAAAAAAATTATTCTACGTTTGAACTGAATATTTGTCTAACTTTTTTATTGCCCATGTCCTTGGCAATAAATAAATGGTTCAATGGTCTAAAAAAGGAATTTTCGTGCGAGATATATAAAATGAAAAAAAAAACCGCACCCTTGTAAAAAAGGAAAACTTTTATCAGAATTAAAAAAAATAATTTATTTTAGGAATTTGAAACTTCCGAGAGGTGGCGCTGCGGTCGTTATCTGCGGCTATAAAGCCGGGAGTTCCTCAGAGGAACGGTCAGTTGAGAACTCGGAGCAGGCTCATTACCTGCACGAGCGGAGTCGGCCAACACCTGGCTAGGAAATGCTCTGCCAATGCCAGGTGTTGGTACTGAGAACTCGTAGCAGGCTCATTACCTGCACGAGCGGAGTCGGCCAACACCTGGCTAGGAATTACTCTGCCGATGCCAGGTGTTGGTATTCCCTTTAACGGGAATTGAGAACTCGTCGCAGGCTCACTACCTGCGCGAGCGGAGTCGGCCACACCTGGCTAAGAATTTCTGAAACCAGGTGTCGGCAAAATGAGAACTCGTTGCAGGCTCACTACCTGCGCGAGCGGAGTCTGAGAACTCGTCGCAGGCTCACTACCTGCGCGAGCGGAGTCGGCCACACCTGGCTAAGAATTTCTGAAACCAGGTGTCGGCATTTTGAGAACTCGGAGCAGGCTCACTACCTGCACGAGCGGAGTCGGCCAACACCTGGCTAGGAATTATTCTGCCGAAACCAGGTGTTGGCACCCCAACTTTTTTTTTTAAATTTTTATAAACCATCAAGGATATCATCAGATTGCACCCCAAGTTTTACAGTATGCATCCCCAGGGTTCACCATCTAAATTCGCCCATGTTCCCCTAACCCTCTGGGTGCTGCAGGTGGTCCCTACGATATTTGGGTTTGTGTCAAAAAACTGATGCAATAAAAATCAAGAAAAAGCATAGAAATAAAATTTATTGTTTGTATGTACTTATGGAGTCACATTTTAAGGTACTAGACACATAGGACAATGGTACTCACATCTGAAAGTCTCGAACGTAATCCATGAAGCACATTATTTTTCACAAGATCAGGTTCGTGAGCGCCGGAGCAACTAATCCATGGTCACACAAACACGTACAGCGCGGAGGTGATGGCGAGGATCTGCCGAGGTGCCTCGGGTTCAGTCGGTCACACACAAACACTTGCCGCGCGGAGGTGATGGCGAGGACCTGCCGAAGCCCTACGGCCTCGGGGGAGTCCCCGCGCCGCATGCCGTCCTCGGACAAGACGGAGTCGTGGGTGCAGGTCACCCCATTCGGATCGGTCGCACACAAACACGTGCAGCGCGGAGGTGATGGCGAAGATCTGCCGAGGCCCTTCCGCCTCGGGGGGAGTCCCCAGGATGACAGGCAAAGTCGGTGCTATCTGGGACAATGTCGTGCCGCAACTTCATCCGCCTTATATACAGCTGGAATTAGAGAAAAAAATATTTATAAAACATTCAAAACGTAATTTGATTAGAATGATTTTAATTTGTTTACATTTTAACTTGGAAAATCATACGTAAGAATGGGTTTGACCCCAAGTACTTAGAATATGTAGAGAATTTTCAAAACCCTCGGGACCCTTACGTAATTATTGAATGCCATCTGAAACCAGGGAAAACTCTTCCAAAAGAGTTTCTAGACTGTCAAAAGTTTTGGGACGCCATCATCCAATATTTGGCTCAAGAAGTATGTACATTCCATTAATGAAAGATGTGTGTTCGTCTGGTTTCTGAAAAGGGAAAAAATAAATAATTAAATAAGAATTATAATTTCAAAAATAATTTTGAAACCAAAAATTTTATCGTTTATAATATGATTTTATCGTCTATAATATGACGTTTAGATTTGATACCAAATATCAAATCTAAAATTGGATTTAATCACATCGAGAAAAAATGAAATTCTCCGTACATTTGGTATCCACATTGTATATATCTGGAATTCGAGAAAAAGGATAAAAATATTTATAAAACACTACAATTTTAAAAATGCTCCTAGTTCCAGTTACACAAAAGTCACTTTTCAAGCAGTTTTAGGGTCGATTTTGGTCAAAATGGGGAATGTAAACAATCCCGTCGGACCAAAACAAAGACTTTATGGGTCATTGATGTGACTTTAAATTTAATTTTTTTCAAAAAGTCACACATATTCATAAACCGGAAGGCACGTAGACTGCTCCGGTCGAGGTTTTGGAGCATTTAGAGAGAAAAAAATTTCACCAAAATATTTCCCATTGAATAACATGGGGAGCAATGGTCAATATTGGGCATTATTTATAAAGCATTTTCTTAGAGTGATTAACACTCATTGAATTTATCACATTACCCGTCTTACTTCCTGCATTATTAATGCCAGGTTTATATTCCCCCCATAACATTTTTAAAACTCATAACCATAATTAACGAGCAGATTTAGTATTAACCAGGGTGCACCACGAGGAGGCCTGCTACTTTACACCCCACAAGAAATGGAAAAATCACTTATCCTTAAAAGCATAGCATTGAATGTTACGTGATAATAAAGCTTATGTTATTGATGTAAATAATTCATCAAGTATAAAAATTTAAAGTTTCTCTTTTTACAGATCGTAACAACCAGGAAATAAATTATTTTTAGATTAGAAATAAATTGATTGAAATAATTGAGAAATAATTGGTTTTTCCATTTTTCGTCCCTGATTCAAGCATAAACGATATTGCTTACCAGGGAACATGAAATCAAAACTTATTTACCTACCTTTTAAGAGCATCTAGAGAAGGGTGTGTCTTGGTAAATTTCTGCTGGGCTTCTGTCGACTAATAATAAAAGACTAAATAAAAATAATAATTTTATTAACAACTATTAACATGAATTATCTTGCATTTTCTTCTTTCTTAATCAGGATATGATTCTATCTAACTCCTGGAATTAGAGAAAAAACATTATCTTGTACCAGCTTGTTCCTTTTTATAATCGTCTTTCCGGAAGGCCTAAGGGGTAGATAATCCCGAAATTTCAATTGGAGGCGATGATTGAAATATTCTTACCAACACAAAAAAACAAGCCAAGTTTAAACTATTTAGTAGAAGAAAAATTGCGAGGCGAAGTCTCGCAAAATGGAGTAAAGATCCACACTTTTGAATCTTCGTGGATAAACAAAATAAAAAAATAAGATGAGGTGAAAATAAAATGAAATTGAATAGAATAAATAATAAATAAAACAAAGAATAAATGGAAAAGTACCAAAAAATACATTATATACAGATGCTCCCAAGAGCGACAAAACTTTCGGGATGACCTAATAATGTTATAAAGCCCTTTCAACTAGAAAGATTTTCTGAATTGCAAATAGAATATGCTTTAATTATTGAATAATTTCACAGAAAAGTTAATTAAAATCCTGTATAATTAATCACGGCCTCTAAATGGACATATTTTTAAGTACTTTTGAGATATTTTTTCTGTTTTTTATGGGGATCAGGCACTTCAATGTAGAAATCATTCAAAAATTATAATGCTTGACAAGTGGATGGATTTTAATACCTTTCCTCTGGTAAAATAAGGTGTAATAAAATGTTTTGAAAATTTTAAAAAGAAAACTATAACTCCTTCTTAAAATTTTTTTCCGGAGAAGCTTCATTAGGGCGTTTCAAAAAGCGAACTATAATATCCTATAGAAACGTGGAATAGAACATGCGGACGCTAAACGGTTAATTAACACACCTCAACACGAAAGAGAAATCCAACCGCGTAAAACACATTTATCTCCCCTCTTCAATTCGAAACTGAAACAAAGCGTAATACTATAAGGAAAACTTGTCCCAAGCCACAGGCAGGCAAGGAAAGAGTAAACAAAGTGACGTCACGGAGCGTCACGATCAACTACGTCATGACAAAGGAGACGATACAAGTTTTTTTCCCGAGGAAACGCGGCGGGTTGGGTAGGGACTTTGGAAATTTTGTAGCAATTGGAGTGTATGTATTAGGTAAAATAGTTGCAAATGCCTAAAACTTCTTCCCTTACTCTAACCTAAGGCGAACCGGGATCCCGATCCCTCTTAGCTAATTGCATCCATCTATCATCTTGACTTGAAATAAAGTCATTAGCAATTTTTTGGTAATTGAAATAGGAACAAGACATTAAATTTTCTACTTTATAAAAGTTTGCTAATCACTGGTCTAAGCCAATCCATAAAAAATTATGGAATATGGTTCAGTGGCGTTAGACAGCGGGAATATTTTACCTTCGATCCTTTGATTTCCACAGAAAAAAAAACCTTTATTAGCAGTGAAGAACTGCGGAACTAATTATTTTTGAGATTTAATAATGTGATATTCGGAATCAGAAGACCAAATTTTACTAAGAACAAACTAAATAAAGAAAATTTAAGAGATGCTGCAGTTATCCATTTATTATAAATGGATAAATATCGTTTGCGATATAAAAACAGGAAAAGAAAAACAAAAGCATAGTTAATATAAATAAAGTACTAATTAAAAACCATACTCCCAACGAATGTAGACGAGAGACTCGTGAAGCCAGGTGCAAACTTTCATCATAACAAAGAGAAAAATGCAAACGTTTGATCAAGGTAAGTTTTTAAAAAAATATTTGTAAAAAAAGCGCACCCTAAATTTAACTGCAAGTGTTCTCTAACAGGCAGCGTGAACTTAATCAGTGAACTTTGATTTGGGCGGGCCAAAGCGGGAAACCCTTTCAAAAAAACTCCATCCAACTATTTCCAGTTTTTTATTAAAATAATAGAGAAGAAGAAGAAAAAAGAGTTAAATTGTTCACTCACATAGTCCGGAGGGTCTGGAGCTGGATGGGTTGAACTGACTGTAACTGCCGCTGGCTGCCGACTGCCGCTTGGGTAAGGCCTTTTATACTTCTAATATTTCACTACGCAATGCAATCGGACTAATATTTGGGGTTTAACACCCACTATAACGAAATTGCGTCATACGTTCTAGAGAGAAAATAATTTTAATTAGACTGGAATTGTTGCATCCTCTCTCTTCGAAGGTTTTATTGCGTAATGTGTTACGTAGTTATAGAAAACATGTTGACTAAACTTCCACTGCAGTCTAAGTTCATTCAGTGGATTATATAAGATAATTATATAATGTTTTTCCCAGCTGCGAGATTGTTTTTTAAATTTTAATTAGACTGGAATTGTTGCATCCTCTCTCTTCGAAGGTTTTATTGCGTAGTGTGTTACGTAGTTATAGAAAACATGTTGACAAAACTTCCACTGCAGTCTAAGTTCATTCAGTGGATTATATAAGATAATTATATAATGTTTTTCGCAGCTGCGAGATTGTTTTTTAAATTTTAATTAGACCGGAATTGTTGCATCCTCTCTCTTCGAAGGTTTTATTGCGTAGTGTGTTACGTAGTTATAGAAAACATGTTGACTTAACTTCCACTACAGTCCAAGTTCATTCAGGGGATTATATAAGATTATTATATAAGAACAAATATGAGATAAAATTTCTCTTTACGTGGAAATATATTATTAGGCAAAGATATTTTGTTATGATGACGCAACTGCTGTTTCAACAGAAAAACAACATCGCACATGACTGTTTGAAATAATTAAGTTATGTCATTAGGGGTAAAACGCAGAATCCGCTTACGTATTATGTAAAAACATGATATAAGAATTTCTCTTTGTGAGGAAATAAATTATTATGCAAGAAGATATTTGCGATGATGGTCATCAGCTGTGAAATGCTGAATTATGAATGAATAAAAATGTTCTCTGACCTGCGAGTGGGGTATATAAAAGGCTCACTCGTGCACCCATATCAGTCACCCTCTGCCACCGACCTAGGCTAACCTAGGCCAATACAGTATACCCGATGTCCTCTATCATCTCATGACTTGCTGCCATACCTCGTAAATATATTAAAACTTTTATAGTGAAATATTTTTCCTCTTATTTATTTTTTTGGCTAGCTAACTCTCTGTAAACAAAATAAATTAATCATTATAAGGTGTCACTTCGGCCGAGAGTGGCCAAAAAGTGTCCGAAATGGATGGTTCAAAACACAAAATTGTGTAATGTATTATACGGTTGTTTCAATATCTTACGATATTCAATTGTACGGAAAATACGTTTGTTAGATGAGTTCTATAACTTGACCGGTGGGTAGGATTCGAACCCGCACCTCCCGCTCACGGAGCAGGCGCGCTCGCCACTCAGCCAGAGGTACTTGACTTCCGGAACGCTTTAATGAATAGGTGACTAGAGATTTAACGCATTGCTTCACGAATTGCTGTTTTAAAGGAATTTTAATTGCAGATCTTCTTTTAATTCTAGGTTTGGATATTGTTTCAAATAAAAAGAGATTTTGAGAAAGTATTTTAATGGCCTCTACATGATGTAAATAGCATTATTATTTGAGATTACTATCACAACATCGGGATTATGTTTTTCCAATAATAATTCGATTGGTGACTATTTATAGTCCAATACAATTTTGAACCTTAAAAGTGTAAACATAATAAATTAAATATACAACAAACCATTTTGAAGTGTTTCAAGCCGAGGTACTAAAGCTACAATTTTGTAATAAAATAAATATTGAATCGATATAAAAATATTTAGAACACTAGCTTCGACATTTTAATTAACAGCAATTTAGTAAATACTATTGAGATCTCTGGTCACGAACGAGTTTTTCCGTCTAAAGATTGATATCTGTCCCAGCTATTTTAAAAGAGGATGTTTTTATTCTAGTCGGTAGTCGAATAGCAATAAAGTGACTCCATTAAATTTCGAGTTTACCCAGCACCGGAGGGCAGCACAGGACGGTCTGATTGGGAATACCAGCATTTTTTTAAAAAACAAAAGGAAATGCATTTTTCCAGTAAAGGAAATAAAAATATCTAAATCCACATGAAAACTTTCAAAAAAAAACAATTTAGTTAATTAAATATTAAAAAATTAAAATCGTCTTTGTTTAGGATTGAAGTACGTCACAGCCGATTCGGCCTTGCTTTAAAGTGAAACTCAACAATGATTGTTTAAACAATTAAATCATTATAAATTGTTGAAAACTTCCACGACCCGAATAGTAATTTATTCCATTTTCCGGGATGGAATAAATTAAAACATTATTTAAAATCAATGTATTGGACGTCACATTTCCAAGTTTGACGTTTTTCGCACCCTTTTTTAAAGTCAAACTTTGAAATTACTTAAAAAATTAATAGTCATCGTAATTAAAAAACTTGTGCGCTGATATATGCGCTCAGGGAAATGTTTTCGAAACGAAATCTATTTAGGAATAAAAAAAATTTTTTTCCTTGCATATTTTCTCGAAAGATATTTTTTCTTAACAGATGCCGCTTAGCTCCACCCACTTATTCCTCATTGGTTGGTTCTTTATAGATGACGTACAGCTTGACCCACTTACTCCCCATTGGTTCGTCGAGTTTGTTGATGCATCCTCTCTCTTCGAAGGTTTTATTGCGTAATGTGTTACGTAGTTATTAGAAAACATGTTTACATAACTTCAACTACTTGCGTCAGACGGGTTATATTTTCTTACGTAGAGAGAAAAATTCCACCGAAGAGAATGTTCCACAATTTCAAGTGATGTAATCAACGCCCTTGTAAACCCCATGCAATAAGTTCAGGAATATGTTTCGTAACTCACCGAAATACTTTCATTAATTGGATGCGAGGTTGTTTTTTAAATTTTAATTAGACCGGCATTGTTGATGCATCCTCTCTCTCTTCGAAGTTTTTATTGCGTAATGTGTTACGTAGTTATAGAAAACATGTTTACATAACTTCAACTACTTGCGTCAGACGGGTGGTTGTTTTTTAAATTTTAATTAGACCGGCATTGTTGATGCATTCTCTCTCTTCGAAGGTTTTATTGCGTAATGTGTTACGTAGTTATAGAAAACATGTTTACATAACTTCAACTACTTGCGTCAGACGGGTGGTTGTTTTTTAAATTTTAATTAGACCGGCATTGTTGATGCATCCTCTCTCTTCGAAGGTTTTATTGCGTAATGTGTTACGTAGTTATAGAAAACATGTTTACATAACTTCAACTACAGTCTCAGTTCATTCAGTGGATTATATAAGATAATTATATAATGTTTTTTAAATTTTAATTAGACCGGCATTGTTGATGCATCCTCTCTCTTCGAAGGTTTTATTGCGTAATGTGTTACGTAGTTATAGAAAACATGAATTTCTCTTTGAGCGGAAATAAATTATTATGCAAGATATTTGCGATGATGGTCATCAGCTGTGAAATGCTGAATTATGAATGAATAAAAATTATCTCTGACCTCCGAGTGGGGTATATAAAAGGCTCACTCGTGTACCCATATCAGTCACCCTCTGCCACCGACCTAGGCTAACCCAGGCCAATACAGTATACCCGCGATGTCCTCCATCATCTGCCATGCCTCGTAAATATCTTAAACTTTTATAATGAAATATTTTTCCTCTTATTTATTTTTTTGGCTAGCTAAGTAAATTAATCATTATAAAGTGTCACTTCGGCTGTGATTGTCTATTTAGAGTGACTTTTTCATGATTTTCCATCTTTATCTAGTTCTTAATTTTGAAGTTTATAAATCGAAGGATCATTTATTGTCATTAATTACTTTGTATCATTCTTGGGCACAATCATTAATAAATCATGGTATTATAGTTTGGGATGGCAAATCTAAATCTAATTTATCTCCTTTTATATAAATTCAAAATAAAATTTTCAAATTATAAAACTTTAAATTTGATATCATCCCTGTAACTTATTAATAAATTAAAAAATCTTACCAATTCACCATTTAGCATTTTTACCGAAGGTTACTTTTTTACATCAGACCTGCAATACTATTTAATATTCCCGTTTTTCATAAAGAAATTTTCAGAAAAGAAAAGAAAAATTTTTTTTGTCTTGCTCCTAAATTAAACTGTAAATTCAGACAAAAAAGTGTCCGAAATGGATGGTTCAAAACACAAAACTGTGTATTGTTTTATAATACTGTTGTTTCAAACTCTTACGAAATTCAAATTTTCTGAAATTGCGTTTGTTAATGAGATCTATATAACTTGACCGGGGGTAGGTTTCGAACCCGCACCTACCGCTCACAAAGCAAGCGCTCTGGCCTCGCAGCCAAAGGTACTTGACCTATCGAAACGCTTAAATAAATAATTGACTACAGATTTAACGCATTGCTTCACGAACAGCGATTTAGTAAATACTATTGAGATCTCTGGTCACGAACGAGTTTTTTCCGTCTAAAGATTGATATCTGTCCCAACTATTTTCTTCATGGCTTGCATTAAAAGTTTTAAACCAATATTCGATCGTGGAAAATTTTCCCGAATACTTTTTAGTTGTATTTTTACAATTCAAATAAAAAACTTTTGGTATTTCCCTCGAGTATAAAGGCTGAGATCTTATTTAAATAAAAATAAAATTTTTGAAAAAGAGGATGTTTTTATTCTAGTTAGTCGGTCGGTAGTCGAATAGCGATAAAGTGACTCCATTAAATTTCGAGTTTACCCAGCACCGGAGGGCAGCACATGACGGTCTGATTGGGAATACCAGCATTTTTTTTTAAAAAAACAGAAAGAAATGCATTTTTCCAGTAAAGGAAATAAAAATATCTAAATCCATATGAAAACTTTCAAAAAAAATTAGTAAATTAAATATTAAAAAATTAAAATCGTCTTTGTTTAGGATTGAAGTACGTCACAGCCGATTCGGCCTTGCTTTAAAGTGAAACTCAACAATGATTGTTTAAACAATTAAATCATTATAAATTGTTGAAAACTTCCACGACCCGAATAGTAATTTATTCCATTTTCCGGGATGGAATAAATTAAAACATTATTTAAAATCAATGTATTGGACGTCACATTTCGAAGTTGACGTTTTTCGCACCCTTTTTTAAAGTCAAACTTTGAAATTACTTAAAAAAAATTAATAGTCATCGTAATTAAAAAACTTGTGCGCTTATGTATGCGCTCTAGTCTAGAGTACCTGTATCGAATAAAAAATACATGCTGGAATTACCCATCGTTTCAGAATAAAGGCACACATCTGACGTCACGGCGGCGTCAGAGAGAGTGAAACGCATTTCCCCCGACAGGAATTAAATTTAAAAGAAGATTCTCTTCATCGGACTGTCCTAGATGGCAGCACGAAACACGTACTTCTGATGAGATTATATTATTTAAAGATTTTGACGATAATTTTTATTTTGTAACTGCTTGAGAAATTCTGCGCAGAATTCAGAATGTTTGTTATAATTATCCAAAGAGAAATTAATGGTTTTCTGAAAAAATTAAACTTTAAAAAATAAAATGTAAAAAATTAATTCATATATTTCCCTCACCTTACTTTTACATACTTCTCACTTACAACTATTAAAAAAAAATCGGAGTACTTGGCAGGTACGGTATTAAGATGTGACGTAAAGAGTTCCAGACTCACATGTTGATAGCTCGGGCCGCTGGTTGCTACTGCTCTGTCGAACGCGTTACGACCGCTTTTATAGTCTCCAAAGATTTTTTTCTTTACTTTATAGATGTCGCTGTGTTAACGATACTAGCTCCACCCTTTTCTCCCATTGGTTCTCGAGTTTGGTCAATGTCAAACAAATGAAATGTTTTTCGAAACGAAATCTATTTAGGAATAAAAAATTATTTTTTCCTAGCATATTTTCTCGAAAGATATTTTTCTTAACAGATGTAGCTTAGCTCCACCCACTTATTCCTCATTGGTTCTTTATAGATGACGTACAGCTTGACCCACTTACTCCTCATTGGTTCTTTATAAATGACGTACAGCTTGACCCACTTACTCCCCATTGGTTCGTCGAGTTTGTTGATGCATCCTCTCTCTTCGAAGGTTTTATTGCGTAATGTGTTACGTAGTTATAGAAAACATGTTTACATAACTTCAACTACTTGCGTCAGAACCCCATGCAATAAGTTCGGGAATATGTTTCGTAACTCACCGAAATACTTTCATTAATTGGATGCGAGGTTGTTTTTTAAATTTTAATTAGACCGGCATTGTTGATGCATCCTCTCTCTCTTCGAAGGTTTTATTGCGTAATGTGTTACGTAGTTATAGAAAACATGTATAGATGTCGCTGTGTTAACGATACTAGCTCCACCCTTTTCTCCCATTGGTTCTCGAGTTTGGTCAATGTCAAACAAATGAAATGTTTTTCGAAACGAAATCTATTTAGGAATAAAAATTTTTTTTTCCTTGCATATTTTCTCGAAAGATATTTTTTCTTAACAGATGCCGCTTAGCTCCACCCACTTACCCCCATTGGTTCTTTATAGATGACGTTTAGCTTGACCCACTTACTCCCCATTGGTTCTTCGTCCTTTACGCTAGCATAAAGTAGAGTTTTCCTCTGTCTGATGGATTAGTAGTACTGTGCCTCTCGCCCCGACCGACCTCTCTTCAACGGCCGTGGAAGTGCTTCTCGGTTAAGGTGAACTTTCGGAAATTATTCAGGTCGTAAAAAATAATTTTAACTCCGCTTGAGAAAATAATTGTTTTATTTACGAAATCCCCTATTTTGAAATCTCCTCACTTCGCTCCGCCCTCCGAGGAGACTATAAAAGGCTCCTCTACCGGCAGTCGGTGCAGTCTTTCCTTTCTTTGGCAGCCGACAACGTCTGCGAGAACCTCCGTCCCTCGCTTTTTTTAATAGAAGAAAAAAAGAAGAGGACGTGTTTCTTTGAGTGATATATTTCTGTGGTACAGTTCGGACTTTGTCGTTACCCCTCCCGGGAATGTAAAGTAACTCGCTGCTCGTCTGACGTAAGAACGTATAAAGAAACGTATGCGACATGGTCGATCCGAACGTAAGAAGGAACTTTGCGGATAGTTCACCACCCGTACCCCCGATCGGAACCGCCGGGGAAGACGAGGACATCCTTCAACAACTCCTCATTTCGGACAAGAACGACCACACCTTAATGAGCGGCGACGAAGAAAAAGAAGAAGAAGATAAGACGGACCACCGACCGACGTGTTCCCCATCAAAGACATCTTTGCAGCATCAGAAGAACCGCCCAAAGAAGATAAAGACTCCATTGTCTCCAAAGAAGACAAACCCCAACAATTCGACCAAAAAAAAAATAAGGATTGGGGTTAGTAAAGAAACTTCCCTCTTGGAGAAGTTTGAAAACTTAAAAAGACAGATACACGGCAACTCGAGTCGGGACGAGGTCCCCCCTAAAGAGAAGGGAGAAAAAAAATATTCCAATCCTCCTCGGAATGATGAAGAGATGAAACCGTCAGACAGGTCCCAGCAGGACGATGTACCACAGAGTAGCACCACAACCAAACCGTCGGAGAAGGATCCACCACCCACTGCCGTAATAAAGAAAGAAAAAAATCGGGAGGAAAGAAACACCGATGTAACCCGACGACCCTCCCGTAATTCCTTTGGTCCGGCCGACAGCAGCAACAATCCTAGGCCTACGAGGCCTTGGAGACCACCGCCACCACCCAGGGAGCCGGCCTTTTATCGCCCTCGCCAGTTTTTTCAAGATTCTCCGAGACACCTTCCTTATCCCCCCAGGTCTTTCGAGAACGTTCACCAATCCATCCAACGGTCCCGTGTGATACATGACTCGGTCATCAAGGCGGTGTTCCTCTGCGTGGTGGGTGACGGTTACTCCATAAGCAACTGTACGATCGCCATTACCGAAGATCGGTGCGGACCCACTTTGGAGTGCTACCTAATACACGACCTCCAAAGTTTCGAAACTCTAAGTAACCTCTTTCTCGTGGGTCACGAGTCGATGAATGTTTGGAATAACATCAAGACAGAATTCTTAAATTCTGTGAATGTTACGTTTTTAGATGACAGGTATTCGGGTACTTGCGCTTTCTGTTTCTCGGCACGCTGCCACAAGTGGAACGTCGTCGTTTCTGGTCTCCAAAAAATGACCCGATTTACCATCCAACCACTCGATCATTAGCACCGTGTTGATTGAATTAGTGACCAATAAATTAACTTTCATGAAGATGAAATGTGTGGATTTTTATGGAAAGTTTGTTTAAAGTTTCTTCTTTTGATTGTTTTAACGAATGTTTTATAAAAATAAATAATTTCAGTGAGCAGAATTTTGTTGGAATCTGTTTTTTCAAACTTACTTTTTATAATTGTTACTTATAATCGTAACTTAAAACTATCCATACTTTGCATTTTGACCCTGGAGATGTTTTTTATGACGTCAATACTAAGACAAAAGTTCATAGCTTAGATCCCCCGAATTTTTTCTCAGTTTAAATATGAATTGATGTCTACTACTAATTTAACTAGTTTTTCTTCTTATATGTAACTTAAATATACCTTCTATCTACGTATAATGGGCACAAAATTCTTACCTGCACTCTTCGAGATTTTGTGTTTACTGCCTAATGATATCTTCTTTCACCAAACGCATTTAAAAACAACTCTAAAATATAAATAATGAACCAAAAACTATATCCGACCTTGTTTCTATGAATCAACCATACCTAAAGTAAGTATTTTGACTGAATTATGGAATAAATTTTCATTTTTTTTCTCTTATAAAAAGCAAGAACAGTTGAGCCAAACGAATTTGTTTCAAAGTAACTCGTAAATAATTAGCATTTACACATTCCGAGAAAAATTTTGAAAAATATCCCAAAGGAAAATATTTTTTATTTTGAGAAACTTATTCGTCAAGATACAGTTACATAAGTCAATATTAGCTAAGGAGCTGAAAGAGAGTGCTCTAAATTCGCAAAACTCAGTGCATCATAAATAAATCTCGCTATTTCTTCGAAACAAATAATCAAAAAAATACTTTATGGGTATGGAGGTTAAATATTTCTCGTATCAGACATATAACGAGAATAAAAAATATATTTAAAGTTTTTAACGGCGTATCATGTATGTGCTACCCGTCCTCTGGGCCTCTTAGTGCACCGCGGGGGCCTGCCGACCCTTAGGAGCGTCTCGCTGCCGGCCCGAAAGGGTTAATGGCGCGTCAGCGGCCGGAGACCGCTCTAATAACACCATCAGATCGTGCGGGATCTATCTGCTCCGAGTGCCGGTGGGTGAGTCTTTTTATAATACTCCACTCGGAGAAGAAATAAATTTTTTTATTTTATTTTTCCGAGAAGAAAATATTATTTTAATTTTTTATTACCGATTTCATAGCCAATTAACGATTTATCCAGGAATCTTATAAGTCCTAAAGCATCTTGCATAAGTCCTAAAAAAATAATTTAAATTCCGCTCGAGAAAATAATTATTTTATTTGCATCGGTGCCTGCCTGCTGACCCAGTTTCGTTTCGTGATCGACCAATAATATTATCTCTCTCTTCGCTCCGCCCTCCGAGAGGACTGACTATAAAAAGGCTCGTTCACCTGCAGATCTACTCATGCTCACCCGCTTCATGTCTTTTCTAGCAGATCCCACAGAAGCAGATCCCCTGAATGCCGCTGGCACCACAAATTAGCGTAATCTAAGACAGTAGGGTGGCCCACTTTTTCTATGGGAAAAATAAAGTGTCGTGATATTGCCACGGCACCCCTCAATTTTTTAGACCTACTGAGAAAACTATTCAGGCAAAGTTTGATTTTTTTCACTCCTCTTGGTCATCGATTTCTAAATCGAATACAGAGTTGAAATTTGGGCTGTGAGCTTCTATGTATTAAGCTGTAAAAGCCCCCAGAAGAACTCTACCTGAAAAAAGGTTTTTAAGATCACCTTAACCGGCAGTCGGTCCAGTCTTTCCTTTCTTTGAGAGCCGGCCTAGAAACGTCCCCATTGATTTTTTATAGAAAAAAAGGACGCGTTTCTCTCTGAATCGCTCTCTTGTTTTAAGAGCTAGGAAGCCGATGAAATAAAATTTTCAAGTAGAGGAATAAATTTCAATAGTATTAGGTAACTTGAAAGAAATAAAGAGAGGTCGAGGGGACACCGTTTAGCATTTTAAATATTTTAAAATAGATGTCTGAAGAAAGGATAACTGAGTGCGAAATGATATGAAAACATGATGATTTTTCTAGCGTTGTCTTATGCAAAAATTAAAATACCTATTTTTTAAATGTGGACAGTTTCGCCTCTTCTGAGAACAGTAACATTAAGCAGTAAAAGGTCTTTAACTACGTCAGAAACAGGTAAAAAATAATGTAATAAAAAATATGAAAAATCCTAGCATAATAAAATTACCCCAAAATCGTATTTAATAATTAATCTCATAAATACAAAAAGATGTATTACGTTATTGTCTTTTAATATAGTATTTTGATGAAGAAGGTTTTAAAAAATGTATTTAGAAATCTGAAGAATTAAAAACTGTTTCTTCTCTCCCTTAACTACATCTACGCCCCGTTTAGTCTTATTACCTTCGGATCTATTCTTTCTAAAAAAATTTGTGATCTTGTTTTAGTAGAATCCAGACAGACCCTCGCTTAAATTTGAAATCGTCATTTGATTCTCTATTCGTATTTATTTACTTCGAATCGTATACTTGTCAAACCTGAAAATGAAAATTTGGAAACGGTAAAAAACGACAAGACTTTAAAGAATCAAATCAAATTTATTACAATAAACACTATTACAAAAAAGTATACAAAAAGAAAAAAAAAGTGGGAAATGATCCATCATTTTTATCCCAATATTTTCCCAAAAGGAGTAACTGCTCGTCCATGGATTACGTAGAATTTCAAAAATAATGTCTAATCGAAAACAGTATTTTTATTCTGTATTTTTTTCATTAAGCTTTTCCGAGATATCGGACACTCTTGGATGTTCGCTCGAGTTGTTTTTCAGGAGGAGAGTTAATTCGCACTCCTCGTGATGTTGTTCCGCATCCAATATGTTTCTCAAGATTTTGGAACACACGGTGCAAATGAAGAGCTTGGAGCCGACACCGAAGCTACCGTCGCTAGCCTCGTTTTCGTTTTGCGTAACCGTGACTCGGCACATGTTGTATAGTTGCAAAAGTTCTTTCTCTTGCGATTTTTGTATCACGCGTTCGCACTCCTGACTCTCCCAATGAGTTCTGAAACTGAATATGTCCGGCATTGTCTTGGCACACTTCTTACAAGAGAAACGATCCCCGTAAAGTCCTTCATATTTTTGTTCCAAGTACCTTTTCAAAACAGTTTTTGAATGTTTTGGACTTTCCATGTGCATTTTGTAAGGCACAGGACCGCTGCATACTATGTCACAGATTTCGCATTTTTTTTGAAATTCTTCCGAAATCAGTTGCTCCATGGTTATTAGGAAGGATCTTCTTCTTAGGATCTTCTAAACCTAAAAAAAAAATACAGATTAATAAATCAGAACAGGTATGAGATTGACGAAAAAGCAAAAAAAAAGTGAAAGACTGCGTGAACGACATTTTGTGAAAAAACTCCTTTTAGAAGTTTTATTCTGCGTAGGATTCTGAAGTCAAAAAATGCCCTAGAACTTTAAAACGTTTTTTTTTTTTGGTAGAAGAAAAATATCTAGTTAATACATTTTAACCTAAATATTTAAAAAAATATATAGTATGTGTATATTTAATCACAACTTAAAATTACAAAATTTAAAAACAAATGTTATACGAAAAAAAAACTTTATGTTCAATTTTTTAAGTTTAAACGTGAGATATAACACACACCTTAAGACGAGTACTTGTAACAACATAAAATAATATACCACTGGTATGGTAGTTAACATTACAGCATACAAATAACCAAAAATTAAAACTATAAAAAATAATAACAATTTAACATAAAAAAACAATAAAGTTTACTGACAATTAACGTTAATTAAACGTTATAAATATCATTTCATAATTGAAATGAAAGAAAAGAGAAAAAAAAAAGAAGGGAAAAGGACCAAAAAGATATTCAATTTGGACCCTCGCAAAACTCAAACTAAAAACAAGACTTTATATTTTACCTAAAGAGCTCCAGACTCATATGTTGAAAGCTCGGGCCGCTGGTTGCTACTGCTCTGTCGAACGCGTTACGACCGCTTTTATAGTCTCCACAGATTTTTTTTTAGTTAGCGATACTAGCTCCACCCTTTTCTCCCATTGGTTCTCGAGTTTGGTCAATGTCAAACAAGGGAAATGTTTTCGAAACGAAATCTATTTAGGAATAAAAAAATTTTTTTTCCTTGCATATTTTCTCGAAAGATATTTTTCTTAACAGATGTAGCTTAGCTCCACCCACTTATTCCTCATTGGTTCTTTATAGATGACGTACAGCTTGACCCACTTACTCCTCATTGGTTCTTTATAGATGACGTATAGCTTGACCCACTTACTCCCCATTGGTTCTCGAGTTTGGTCAATGTCAAACAAGGGAAATGTTTTCGAAACGAAATCTATTTAGGAATAAAAAAATTTTTTTTCCTTGCATATTTTCTCGAAAGATATTTTTCTTAACAGATGTAGCTTAGCTCCACCCACTTACTCCTCATTTGTTCTTTATAGATGACGTACAGCTTGACCCACTTACTCCCCATTGGTTCTTCGTCCTGTACGTTAGTATAAAGTTGAGTTTTTCCTCTGTCTGGATTAGTAGTACTATGCCTCTCGCAGTTGGACGTTCTTCCTCCTTACCCGACCGACTTCTCTTCAAAGGCCGTGGAAGTGCTTCGCGGTTAAGGTGAGCTTTCTGAAATTTTTTTATTTGATGAGGACTTGTGCTAAATTTTCTTGTTAAATGTTGGGACTTGGAAGAAAAAGAATTATTACCACCAATGGAACTTGTTCTCTCACTCTCTTTGATGATGGTGGACTTGGTGAATATTTTTTTTCCTTGTTGACTTTTGAGAAAAAAAATTCTAAACTTTGTTTCTCCAATCTCCCTCTTGTGCACTATGTCACGAAACATCCTAAAACTTACCCAAATTCATTAATTCGATCATGAATAACCCGAGAATCAATTTTAAAAATCTAAAATGTTTTTAATTTGAACCCGATAAGTGTTTAAAAAAAGCGCTCAAGTCAAGTCACCTGACTCTAAACGGAGCGTAACCTTGCGTGATGTCATAATTCACAGGAGATTTGCTTCAGGAGATATTGTTTTACATCCATGGAGCATAAAAAACTTACCTTCTTGACTTATGCATATCTTTAAGACTGATAACTCTTGTTCTTGAAACTCAGAAATAATTTGTTTAGAATAAAAAATTTATTCCTTTTGTACAGATTTCTTGTATTTTAATTCAGTGTTTAAAACCTTAGGACTCACTTGGAAATTTTGTAAATAAATAATGAATATCTTGTAGGTTTTTTCTCACAATATTAAGTTTAATTATATTCAGAATAAAGTTTTTAAAAAAATCACTAGTAAAAATAAAAGTGTAAAAAATATTTGAAAACAAAAAATCCACTTTAGCAATGGCAATGTACTAGTATCATTAAATTCTAGTTTTTCTTTTGGTATGTATTATTACATTTTATGCAGCTGGCATCACGTTTTTGTTTGTTTCTTGGTGTATGCATAAAGTTACACTATTTATGACGAATTCTTTCATCTTTTGATACTGAGAAAAATAATTTATCCGGCATTCTAACACTTGTATTTCTACACATAGGTACCAAACAACCTTTATAGAACTTTTTAACTTGTTTATAGGATCGTCCATAGCTACCGAAATAAGAGACTACAGGCTACCAAAAAACCCCCAACATAAATATAAACATCAATGTTGATCAATGGATACCTTTCGCGCTTAATATGAACTCCTGAATTATGACGTCATAATCCTGAATCGTCAAGTACTGCAGTTTTTTTGTTGATAGTGACGTCAGAACAACTTTTATTTACTTTCTGAGAAGGATTTTTGTAAAAAAAATGACATGGGGACATAGAAAAATTATAAAGGCTCCAAAAAAGGTTGGGAAATTAAGTTGTTTTTCCAGTTTTTTTTCCTTTAGGCCTTGTATTTTCAGGTTTATTTGAAAAAAATTTAATTTTTTTAAATAAAAGTATTTGTATTGTTAAATATTACTTTTCCTACTACGTGAGATTTTTTCTTCAAACAAATATGAAAGGCTTTTTTTATATCTTTCGTAGATGCTTTATCGGTGAAAGTGGAAATCGACTCTTTTCATCACCCGGCACCAGTCCTTCTTGAAAAGGTCTTTCTGAAACGATCGATTTTACCTGGTTCAATCCAGTCCTGAAGGTCCGTGATGGATCTGCTGAACATTTTCCCTGATGAAGAAGTTTTTGAAGATTTCACCTTTCCGGTCACCAAAGCCGACTGCCGATCTTTCGCTTCATCTGAAAACTTTGTAGCTTTCGTGACTTTGTTGTCACCCGACTCACGCATTTGCTTCGCCAAAAACAATGCCGAACCGAAACGTTTGAAGGCGTACTTTGGAAAGTTGGTCACCAACAGCCTGAAAGATGAAGAAATTAAAGAGGGGAAGGGATGGCAACAAATAGCCAACAGGCTACTAAATAATCCCCGAGAAGTTTCGAAAAACGTGGACGTGAGGACAGGGTTTGTTTTTGGAAAAACCCTGTTCTTTGTAAACGGAATGTTTACATTTGGAACAAGAACGGTGGAGAATGGCACGAGTCATATTTTAACTTTGAGCAAAAGTCCAATTCTGATCCATGTTTTAAAAAGTAACGAAAATTCGAGAGAGGATGGACTGTTTCGGCCAGATGACCAGGAATTGCATGAAACTGCAATCCTGGAACCTTTTCAAAAATATTCCATTCGGGAGGGAACGGTTTACGTTATAACCACGGTGCGAAAAACGTGCTTCCAGTTAAAAATAATTGTAACGGAAGCGGCGGCTCGCCATTCGTCTTCGGAGCCTAAGGTTTTGACTCCGGGACAAAGTCTTTGGCCGACTCGTTCTGACAACGCGTTACCCCCTCTTGAACCTTCCTCGCCTCCCTCGATTTTTCCCGTTAGTCTCTTTCCCGCCGACAATAGCGAGTACATACTCCCAAAGGAAGATCCGACCCCGAAGTCGTCTCTCCATGACTTGGAGAATAGGTTGGTCCCTTATCCCGAATCCTCTTCCTCCTCCTCTTCCTCCTCCTTTTCATCACTTCCCAATTCTCCCTTAAACTTAAACATTTTTCATGAAAACGGTAATCACGATGTGAACTATGTCTCGAACGAAGAATACCTGGAATACTTGAATCGTTTTTTTTGGACCCAACAACGACAGAACGAAAGCACCGCAGATTGGAGTTGGATGATGGGTAGTAGGGAGACGGAGGACCATGCTCTGTTCGATACGGAAACAGAGGATCCATTGAAAAAAAGAAGAAAATTAAATCCGGCCCTGATGTCGTCTCCCTATTACACAGGGAATAGGGAGCCTGTATTTTCCCCTCCGAACAGGGTAATGGTCCAAAGGGGGTTATTAAATTTTTCTACAGAAGTTTGCGCGTTATCGGAAGGGGTAAACGTTTCTGAAGTAATTAAACAGGCTCACAGCTGTGGGAAAAAAACCAACTTCATTTTGTGATGTTTTCGTTTTCTCCTTCTTTTTTCTTCGTTTTTTTAATGATAGTGTCGGTGTCCACCTTTCTCGTTCCAAAGAATTAATTCGAAACTCGGGGAGAGCCGAAAAATCTTTTTATTTTTTACCTTGGAGATTTATTCTCAGCCTTTTATGAAGAGGTTTCATGACCGAAGCTATCCACCTGATTTGTTTTTGAACCCCTCTGCCAAGACGCATCTTTCCGCAACCGTGTCCGGAAACTTTGAGACAATATGTGAAGACTATTTAAACCAAAAGAACTGTTCTACATTAGAAAAAAAAAATAAGAAGAACTTTTCGGATTATATCCTTTGTATTTATCAGAAAAAAATTAAAACGATGTTATATCTTTCCCATGGTATTATTGATTCCTTTCTTAAATGTTTTAAAAACACTGAAAACAAACACCAGAATATAATATAAAATTAATACAAAGTTTGTATAAAAACTGTGTACCTGGGTAAATAAACTGCCTAAACAAATGTGAGTGTTTATGAGACTCCAGGTGTCGGGAAATTGCCGTTCCTCTGCTTGCGAAATAGAAAAAGAGTTCTTTCATTTCTCTCTTCCTTTCAAGTTGACCCATTTAAATTTCGAAAAAATTCGAAAGGGTACCGGTGCTTACATATTTATTAGACTGACTGTATCCTTATTTTATTATTTCACTGCTAAGCAGGGCCGCCCATAACTCTACCGGGCCCCCCGACAAAATTTTTTCACAGGCCCCCTAACTTTTTAATTTTTTGAAGTATAATAAGGAATTTACATTTCACAAAGTATCCCTTAAGTAAAATATACAGGGTATCTCAAAAGGTCGAGTAGAAAATTAGCATGCATGTCTGTCATGCCATGACCAACAAGATTTTCATAGGAACCCAAGTCCGCTAGAGGACAATGTTTGCCTGCGAAATTCTACTGAAAACTTCATTTATTATTACAGATTCGGAGAGAGCACCCTCGAAAACCCCTGTAAACCGAATTTCATTAAATTCTGCCTGCAGGGGCGGATCCAGGATTTGGTTTTGGGGGATGGCTAAGAATTTCCAAAGTTCAATTGAATCTTCTTTTTGATTTTAATATGGAAAGGGTAGTGGAGTTATCCTGCTCCAACTACTAAAAGGGGGGACTGGGGTTCCTCCCCCAGAAAATTTTTGGAAATTAAAGTAATAAACCCTCTTTTTCAACTCGTTTTGATGCGCCTCATCCGAATTTTGGATATAGGTTTTATGGTAGAATTTCCGCGTTTTGACGAACTTAATATAAAATAAGGTTGTAATAATAGAGTTACAAGTACCAAGGGGGTCTGGGGGTTCTCCCCCAGAAAATTTTTCCAAATTTCACCTTAAAATAACAGGGTTTTAACTCATTTTGGTGCATAAAATGCCATAGCAAGAAATATTGGTAGCTTTTTCCAGTGTGCGGGAAGTGGTCACGTTGGGAAGGGGTTGTGTTATCTCATGTTTCAGAATTTGATTGGAGATGAAACTTCTGAAAAAGAGACCGACCACTTTTGACGGGCCCGTCCGTTTCGGGAACTGAATATGCTAAATGATATGAATTCAGCGAGTTCAATTTTTATTTGGAAAATAAAAAAAACATCTAGTACAGACTTTGACTAAAAAAAACAAGTGGAACTCGTGGGCCCGGACGCCCGGACCCCTTAAAGCTCCGGTCCCTCCGACATTTGTCGGGGTTGCTGCCCCCTATGGGCGGCCCATTATTATTTCTACTTTTCTACCCTCCTCTACTTTATTGATTCAGGATCTGGCCAACAGATGGCAGCCCGTTAGAACCCTTCTGATTGGTGGTGACAGAATAGGCGTGGTGAGGTGCACCGCACGAACTAGTCGCTCGCTTTAATACGGCAGTTCCCTATCTTCCTAGTTCCATGGTCTTGACACATTTTACGAACACACACCTGGAGGACTTCTCTGCCGGAAGCCAATTAGGAATTTTGGATTCTTATGGAGGATTTACAGCACTGCTGCAAGACCGGTTTGCGGTGAAAGCGACAAGAAGCGGGAATTTGTTATTCCATAAAACCAATTGACGAGCGCCATCTTTTGTGACTAGCGGGTACTAAAATTTATCGCTTTTTGCATGACTTGCAGCTCTTGCAGCGGCGGTGTAAATCCTCCATTAAGACATGTAACAGCAAATAATTACCCTCAGAATAACTAAAAATGAGTTTAAATGCTGTTCTATAAATAGTCAAACTTAAAAAAAAATTCTGGGAGAAAACTTCCCCCTTTTAATCATGAGTGTCAGTATTGCAGTTCCAGACAAAAAAGTTTTATGCTCTGAGGCTCAAAATCCAATCATTTAATTTTTTACAAAAATAAATAACATTTAAAAGTTAAAGACCAAACCTAATCATGTCTTGTTGTGGCCTTGTGAGGTGTGAAAGGGAGCAATGATGTAAAAGGTTGAGATACATTAATGTTTGAATTATCTGCCCAAGTCAGTTAATGACCTTAAAAAATATCTTAAATAAAGATGTAGCGGGTCGCGTTAGATTATGTTCATAAGAAGTGGGTCGCCATGGTCAAAAGTTTGAGAACCCCTGCTCTAAGCCTAAGTATTCACTGATAGGAAACTAATAAATGTTACTGTTTAATGTTTGTATTACGAAGCCCTAAAAAGATGCTTAGGTGCAATAATAAGCTCTAGCAACAATGAGCTACCTCCAACAACTTTTCATTGGAGTTAGCTCCTTTGGCTGCTGCAAACACCTCAATTTCTAAATATATATTTCAATATAAAGATACTATAATAAAACATTTAGGTTTTGACGCATAGAATAGACGGATAGATTTAATAGACGATATTAGTCATGACGTCACTTGCTTGTTTGGATATGTTGATTCCATCCGTGATTGGTTCCGCGATTGGAAGTAATTCCGTACGGAACCAATCATGGATGGAATCAACGTATCCAAACAAGCAAGTGACGTCACACTAATGTCGTCTATTACGTTTATTTAGATATAACAGATGAGAGCTGAACATTTACAATCATGCTTGGACTTTATACAGATGTGATAGTTAACGCCATTCATACTTTCATGTTGCCATTCACCACTTACACGGACTACATAAACATACACACCGACGATACAGTTATTCTATAAAACAGATATGATAAGTTTAGTTTAATTCTGCATAATTCCTTAGTTAGGGGCTATCTATAAAGGATGTTGCACTTTTTCTCCACAATACTTACTATTTCTCCCCACATCACAATTAGTGTCGCACTTCATGCATCCCCTTTAGTCACATAAAGTCAAAGTGCACCAAAATTTTACAATAAACCTCTTTTGATATAGTGTCCTCATGATCTCTACATATGCCTCTACCTCTATATAAGCAATATTTTCCCCCAAAAATATGTTTCTATGGTTTTTATAAATTTGCAGGGTACGATGTCCCAAATTTTATAACTTTTTTTATACCTACTCGCAAGGTACATCACAGATTTAATAAATCCCCTTCCTCTCCTCCCGGTGTAACACCATTTATAGACATCCTCTTAACATGCGACAGAAATACTAAGAATCTTAGATATCTAACTTACATTGCATAGCTGATTTGTAAACAAGATTAGCAATAAATCTGTTCTCAAAATTATAAAATCCTGCCAATTACATTATTTCACAATGATCAATTTATTATTAAATGGTCTTCAATACAACATTTAAGGATTTATATTGTATAAATAATTGTGCAGGTCCTTAAAACTAATTATCAAAACACAGAACAAAAACCGGTTACATTTTTAAGGACCTTTACGGTTAAAATGTAATCTGCAGCTAAATAAAGAATACCACAGAAAATATAAAAACATTACATAAATTTTATTTCAACCAATTTCTAAGTATACATATTTATATATAGTTGTACAATATATAATAATTTGATATAATACAGTTTACTGCCATTTCTCCCAATCATCTTCTTCCTGTAAGAAAAAAGAAATTTTAAAACATTTTTACCCTCTTACTGGTGAGGTAAAACAACCCTTAATATTACTTTGATAAATATAACTGGTCAAAGTCAATTATTACACTACGCTTTACCAGCAGTAAAAAAAGGTGAATAGCCAGTTTTGAGTCTTTTGCGAAAAAAAGACTAAATTTTTAAAATATATTTTTATACTGTAGTAGAAAAACTTTTATAATGCTCTTCTAATGAGAAAAAGAAGCATATCTATTTTTAATAAAATACACAATTCCCTATAATTTTTTGCTGTAAGAGGAATTACCCTTAACTGGTTCATTTTAATTTTTTGGCCAGATAAAAAAAAAGAGTAAGTCAACTTTTTAATAAAGAGGAAACTTAAAAAGAGTAATATTTTGCAGCACAACATGGGAATGAAAACAAGGGAAATGTCTTTTTTCTATATCTATGTAAAAGATGTAATCATTTAATAACAAGGAAAATGTCACAAGTTGGATTAAGATAAAACAATATTTATGAGTATTTTACACCCTGAAAACAAATTTGCAAATTCAAACCAATTCTGAATGAAAAATCAAGGATAAAAATTATGAAAATGCAAGTTTAACACATAACCTACCTCTTTGCGAGAATCAAACTCGGAATTAATGAGATTTTTTATATCATTTTCATTCAATTCTAAATCAAAATCTTTCTCCCATTCATCTCCAGTGCTAGATTCTGCAGCATGAATACATCAGATGTTAACATTCATTATGATTAGTGAATATCTTCTAATTTTACTTTAAATAAGTAAACAAATTTTTAAAAAAATGCTGAAGGATTTTAGGGAATGAAATACTAAAAGCTAGATAAAGAAATAGTCAGCTTAGTTATATCATAGAATAAAATAAAGGTACTTAAAATAGTAAAAGCAAAGTTAAAACATTAGGCACATTCAAGATTTTGTGATTTTCTTAAATATCTTATGCATAGAAAAAATAAGGACCTATACTATCTTAACTATTTTACAGGACAAAGCAAAATTATGAAACACAATAGATTTTTACTAAAAAGCTATTTTATAAATGAGAAATAAAAGTAAATAGGACTTTGGATTACTTTAAGTTGCAAGCAAATATTAATAAAATATAAATAAAAAAAAATTTATTAAAAAATAGGTAAAATCACTTACATTACTTAAAGCTTTGAAGTAAATTACACATTCACTTAAATGTCATTCAACCCCAATTATGCACATTATTTAAAGTATAAAAGCATAGTAAAAAGCTAAATTACAGATTGAAGAAACCAAAGCACCATGAAAGAGAAATTTAATTTTTAAAAAGCAGGTAATACACTATTAAATAGCAGTGTTATAATAATAAATAGCAGTGCACAAAACCATTTAATGCATACAATCACCCTTTGAAAAGAAACAGAAATCCTTACATGCAGCAGCGATATAGCAATAAAAGATAATATTTAATATTATTCTTTAAAAAAAACTTATACAAAATCACAAATTAAACACATAATTTTGATATATAACCATGCACATGCAATCATAATTTTTACAATTATAGTGAAAATATATATCCAACCATAAATATAGTGCATTTTAAGTATCAACTATAACCATAATCTTAGAACGAGTAGGAACAACCAAATACTGAATCATGCAAATCAAATTTTTAGAAACAAATGTTTAAGCAAACTAAGATTTATGGGTTCATGATCCCAGAAAAAGAAAGGAAAAATGCTCACAGTACGCACAAGACTTTTATGATATTCAAAACATGGGTACAGGATAAATATTTCAAATGTCTAACAGACAAAGAAAATTTCAACAAAATCAAAACTGACAAAGCAAGGTGCATTGAATATCAACCTTTTCCAAGTGACTCAATGGGAGACAAACGACTTCCATCAGAGCTGTCAGCTGATGTAGAATCAGGAGGATTGCCAAAAGTCTCATTACTTATATTTTCTGATAGAACATTATCAGTCTTTTCATCTGCCAACTTTTCTGGTGAATTACCCAAGACTTCATTCAGGGTTTTCTCATTTCTGTTTGAGACATCAGATTCCTTTTCAATAGTCTCGTTATCTAACCTTGGCTCAAAATTAGGAGCAGACTCCTTTTGATTTGAACTACCACCTTCAGCTTTGGCATTTTTACTATCATTTGTATTGTGTTTCTGCTCATTAAGATTGCTAAACTGACCATCAGCAGTATTTAACTCGGTATCTGAAAGTAAAGGAATTCAATTTTGCCATAGATTGTTTTGAACAAAACACATTCAGCAGCACAAGATATTTAAGATGTAACTTTACCCCATTCAATGTCATCAATTGATATTTGCTCTGCTCTCCTCATTAAATCAGCTCGTTTGGCTTCAGCCTTTTTAAGGAGGTGAACTCTATAGAAGTATCTTTGCCAGAATTCTATGTGGGAAACAGATGTAGGAACCTACAAAGCAAAGTTTATATAAGAGCAACTTACATAAAAAACAAAAAACTATCCACACAAAATTTCTTTAAATATTTTCTTCCAATTTATAAAGTGCCCTCTCTGGCTTTTTAGTTTCGACTTAAAAAATACATTTTAAACTAACATTTTAAAATGTACTAACTAATTTTAAACTAACATTGTAAACCAAAATAGAGTAATAACAGGCACCGCAGCCGATTTTTCGTAAAAAAAATAGGAAAAATAGGAGAATTTAAGAAAAAATAGGAGAAAAAAAGGATTATTTTTCTTGAAAAAATAGGAGAAAAAAGGAATATTTTTCTTAAATTTGAGTTAAAAAACACAACAGGGATGCCAACCTGTGCCTGTGCCGACGCAAATTTCGTTTTGAGTGCTCCCGCGATGCCGCAAAAAATCGATAATTTTTTTGCTCTTTTTTCGATTCTTCGCTTATATTTCAAAAACTATAAATTTCTCGAAGATAATTTCAATTACAAAGTTAAAGTAAACCAAATTTCCTACAAAATTCGCTAGTCAACTTTGATTTTCCGAAGAGTGGTTTTGACGCTAGAGCGCGCTGAAAAACATCGATTTTTTGGCCTTTCCGCAAAAAAAGGAAAACGCGCGCTTCTACCCTCTACAAAATGAAAACTATTTAAGATATTACCAAAAATTTTATACCACGTTAAAGATAATTTAATTTTATATAATTAACGTGCTTTCCATTACCATTTTTTGAGAAGGGGGGAGGGAGTGAGGCAAAGATCGATAATAAAACTGTCGCGGCTCGCAGACCAAACGGACTTTTGCGGTTGTTAATCTGCAATCTGAGCCTGAGCTTTATTTCCGGTATATTACTACTAATAAAATGGATTGTTTTGGATGAATTGGTGACTACGCATAAGCATGCTTAAAAAAATTAATTTATGAAATATTGGGTGTTTTAGGCGAAATTTCAATAAATTTTTTAAATTCCTATGTAAAATTATGAAAGAATTTTTATGTTTTTTGCATCGCTAAATCCGAATTTGAAGTTTATTTCAATTTGAAAGTAATCTTCACATCAAAAACTGTAAAAAATCTCAATTTTTTTCGGTTTTTCATCGATTTTCTAAAACAATTACGTACGTAAAATTTCCTATAAGATGCACTGGTTCATTTTTATTTTGCAAGGAGCGGTGTACGTTTTATAGCGTTTTGAAATTAAGGTATTTTTTGCTTTTCTACAAAAAAGTAATGAACGATTTTGCCCACTACAGCTCTAAATAAATTCTAGTTACCGACAAATAGCTTATACTAAATGAACGAACATTTAATTTTCTACAAAATAAAAATGAACAAGTGCATCTTATAAGAAATTTTACGTTATTTAATTTGGTTGCATGCTATTTTTCGTAAAATGAATATTTGCTTAGAAAATTGACGAAAAATCGAAAAAAAAGAGCAAAAATTTGATATTTTTTGCAATTTTTGATGTGAAGATGACTTTCAAAATTAAAAACTTGAAATTCGGATTTAGCGATGCAAAAAACATAAAAAATTCGTTTATTAAACACTCCCATAATTTAATATAAGAATTTTAAAAAAATTATTGAAATTCCGCCTAAAACACCCAATATTTCATAAATAAATTTAAAAATTTATTTTTTTAAGCATGCGTAGTCATCAATTTATCCAAAACAACCCATTTTATTGGTAAAGTAATATAGTACCGGAAATAAAGCGCAGATTGCAGATTAACAACCGCAAAAGTCCGTCTGGTCTGAGAGCCGCAACAGTTTTATGATCGATCTTTGCTTCACTCCCTCTCCCCTTCTCAAACAATGATCATGTAAAGCACGTTTTTTATAGAAAATTAAATGCTCTTTCACGTGGTATAAAATTTTTGTTGATAACTTTAATAATTTTCATTTTGTAGAGGGTAGAAGCACGCGTTTTCCTTTTTTTGCGGAAAGGCCAAAAAATCGATGTTTGTCAGCGCGCTCTAGCAGCCAAACCACTCTTCACAAAATCAAAGTTGATGAGCGCATTTTGTAGGAAATTTTGTTTACTTTAACTTTGTAATTGAAATTCTCTGCGAGAAATTTATAGTTTTTTAAATATTGGCGAAGAATTGAAAAAAGATCAAAAAATTATCAATTTTTTGTGATTTTCGATATGAAGCCGCCCCCCACTTGTTAGCAAACTTCAGATTCGTAATCAGCGCCCTCAAAAACATAAAACCGTCGAAAAAAAACTTCTATCAGAAATTTTTTGAAAAAACTGCCTCAAAAAACTGTTTTCCTGGGCTAAAAACAACGGAGGACAGCTTTGCCTCAACGGGAGAGGAAGCTCCGCGGCGGCCACGCCGCGTCCCGCTGGAAGGAAACGATACGAATCACTCCATTTCGTATGCCAAAGCGTTGACAACGGACCGATAGTATTGACATCAATCCATACCCACAACAAAACATAAACGAAGAAAGTCGATCCCAAGGGTTAAAAAAATAGGAAAAAAAGGATAAAAAAGCTGAAAAAAGGAGGAAAAATAAAATGGACCGTAAAAATAGGAAAAAAGGAGCTAATGTGAAAAAAACAGGAAAAATAGGAAAAACAGGAGCGCTGCGGTGCCTGTAATAAGTGCTCCTTGATAAACCACAGTAAAAAAGTCCATAAATTTGTAAAATATTTTAAATACAGTGAAACCTCTCTTAGCGACTACCCTTTCTAACGACCGGATTTTGTAGGCACCAATTTTTTCACTAATTATCCTAATGTTAAAATACCCCAATAAGGGACCAGTAAAACCCCTCCCAGCGACCAGTTATTTTAATTAATAAAGAAAACTTTTTTGCCTTTTTTAGGGCTAGGAAAAGAAAAAACGTACTTGAACCGGATCATGATGCCATAACATCATTTCACATAAAAAGAATAAAAACAAGAACACATGTTCTATTTTTTTATATTAAAATTTTTTTTAGTAAAACGGAGGGTTTTTGCATTAAAATTCATTGTGAACAAAGAGCGAATTTTTTATTTCTCTTTTGCTCTGATACGAATGTGCTGAATCAAAGTTCTGATGAAAATTAAACGAGTCCAAGAAAATATTTTATTTGAAAACTAACTTTTGTATTCATATTCAGTTACTGGCCTTTGGTTTAGTTAGCAGTCATTTTCAGTGAACTTTGATTGTTGAGCAGTTATTGATTCCTATATGAGCAAGGAAAGAGAAAAAAAATGCGTAGCGTGCGTTATGCAGAGTAGCTTATGTTGATGAAAATATATCTCTGAAGATTGGTTGGTTGATTGGATTTTTATGGCACAAGGCCCATATCAGGGCCAGGGCATAGAGTGCCATCTCTCAAGATTGGAAGATGAGTCTACCATTGCTTTTAGCTGGCCATGAACACAAAGACATTTAACATGGATAAGACTGGAATGTTTTTTAGAGCTTTGCCTAATATGAACATGATGGTTCAATTGGCTTACTCCAAAGAAACCAGTGGAGTGGAGGTACATAATAAACTGTTTTAGTAGGGTTTTTTTATCATTAATAGTTTGAAATTTTTTTTATTAAGTTGTAAAGCAATCCTTTTCTGATTTTAAGTTTACCCCTTCTGAGCGACCCCCTCTCTTAACAACCGGTGGTCACTCAAGATAGGTTTTTCTGTACTTTTGAAAAGTTTTCTTCTTTTAGAATGTATTATCTATACTTTCTAAGTCAGGCAAAAGCATATATATTATTTTTAAAAAATTAGGCTTTTTATTATTATATTAATAATTAAATCTAATACTTTTCACTTTCAAAGTAGTCTTTTCCATTAAGTAAAATTATTACTTATGTCCACAAAAGTTATTTGACACGCTATAGGGGAGAGTGTTGTACCTTTGGACAAAAATCACGTTTGCATTTTTCTAAGACAGGTAAAATCACATTTTGACCATTTAAAGTGGCCGACCTATAGTCCTAACCTTTGTGAGTAGGGAGATATTTGTTATTAGCTAAAATCTTGAAAATTGGATTTTTAATAACTTGAAAAAATTTGTGTCCAAAGGTACAACAACGTGCTCTACCTATGGACAGACCCAGTTGTACCTGTGGACACTCTTGAAAAGGGAAATTTTAGTTGAAAACAGCTGAAAATGAACATTTTTATTGATGCATTACGTTTTAATAAACTATTTCAAGCATTTTTAAAACTGGAAATAGATTTTTTTAAAGTAATTTAGTTTTAGATCTAAAATGATCATTAAAACAAAGTTGATTGATAAAAGTCTTGATTTTTTTTACCAAAAGTACATAAATCATATTGGATTTTCAGATTGAAATTTAAGGTAATAGTTTCATCAATCATGCTGATTGATCTGATCACTTCACTGATCCAAAAAAACAATTTGATCCACCCTTAGTTCTGCAAGCATTTCGTGGTAATAACTTTCGAAAATCCTCTTCAGTGGAAATTTAAAGTTTTTTTTGTAATCATCATACTTAAATGCAAAAGGGTGCTTTTTTACACCATATTTTACATTAAAATCACAAAATATTTTATTTTTCATCTAAAAATCCCTTGAAAATAATTGCCGACAAATAGATATCCATTTAGAATTAATTTAGCATGCATTAAAATGTATTCACTTTAATGAAACCTGATTCTAAAACGCCGATTAGCTACAGACACCCACAAGAACGTGTCCGTAGGTACAACACTTATGGTGTCCGAAGGTACAACATCAGGTGTTTTTGCATTCAAAAAAAAAAAAAATCAAAGTCTGCCCGGGCCTAGTGGCCCATCAGGCGGTGCCCATCTCCGTTTCTGTAGCCTTTTGGGCCTGGGGTGCTAATTACTAGCGTGTGTCCAGGCCGAGTTTTGCATTCAAAATTCAGTAAAAAATAAAATAATTGAGATCTGACGATTTCTAATATCAAAACTAAAAAGTCAAAATCTCGGGAATTCGCCCCATATATCCCATTTTATCATATTATAATTAAAGGGGAAGAAAAATATTAATGTAGTGATGCACTAAAAAAACTTTCAGCACCTAAAAACAGTAAATTCATTATATTATATTTAAATATTATTTTAAGGAGCTGATTTCACGTTAGCAACTATCCATCCATCTGTTTACATTCAAATTCAAATTTCAATTATTTCCCGAATTTTAAAATGAGGTGGCTGAAGGTACAACCGTCCGTAGGTACAACACTCTCCCCTACTTATATTGTTATGCAACAAAGAACTTAACTTATTATTAAATACAGTAGTATTATTCAAATAATTGAAAACTTTAATAAGAGGCTAATGTTCTTCTACAGTAAAAGAAATAAAAATCCTAACACACATATATTTTTATAATGTTGAGATAAAGGCTGAAAAATTAAGCTTAGTATTAAGATTCTTAAATCAAATTTACTCACAAGTTTGTCATAAATGGTGCGTATTTCAGAGGAAGTCATCATTATTTCTGTCATTTCATCTTGGTAATCATCTAAATGAAAGGATTCTAGCCAATTCTCATAGATTTCAGGAGGTCCTTCTGGTTCATGACAGAAGGTTTTAGGGTCTTTTTGTATTAAATACAATTGGGTCTGAAAGTGAAATTTAAAGTTCTTTAGTTTGGTAAGAAATTTCGTAATAGGCAACAGAATTAAGAAGAGACAATATGGCAGTGAGTCTATGTAGGTTTTAAGAAAGATGATGGAGCATTCAACATGAAAACCACAAACTTGAGAAAATATACTTAAACTAATTTGTTTCAGTTTAGTAAAAAAACATATAAGATTATTGAAGCTTAGATTTAAATGTAATGAGTTCCTGAAAATAATTCCCAGTTTTATATTAATTTTTGCTGCTTAAGATATGCAAGGGGTGAATATCTGGAAAGCACTCACTTGCCACCAATCCATAACAACTGGTTCTGAATCTTTAATAATCATAAGTTCTGAGTCTTCCAATTCTCTAAGTGGAGGAGCAAATACATCTGTAATAGTCTCTATGACTGAGGTAAGAGACTGGCGAGCATGATTAGCCACAGCTTCAGCATTGTCTGCCTGAAAAATTTTGAGAAATATTAACCAGATATTTTATTCTGGTATTCTATTCTTGACCCTATTGGTAGACTGAATTGAACACTAAAACTTTTGCAAAAATTTTATTTATTTAAAGATTATTTTTAAATTTAAAAAGACACATTTAAACACCTTACTTTTAAAATATCATAGATTTTTTTTCTAAATTTGAAATTTTTTTTAGGTTTTTTAAAAAATTAAGAAAACTGAAAAGTAAAAAAAAACTTACGGTTTATTAAATCATGAATGATTTGCTGAACTCCGAATATTAATATTCTGGGTATAAAATTACAATTTGGTTATAAAAAAGTATAGATAATACTAGGATTTTTCAATGAATGGTACCTTAAAGGTAAAATTAACCTTTTTATGTTTATTCAAGAAGAAAACAGGCGAGCTTATAAAAGATTGAAATGTAGAATTTTTTTTTCAATTTTCTGCATTGAATTCTGGAATGAACCAAAGAATTTGATTTGTAGAAAAGTGAAGAAAAAATCAAATGGGTGCACTCGAGTGCAACTTTTTTAATGGAATCTACTTCTTGATGTCATTATGAACCCAGGGGTCTGTCCAGACTTTTTGTGAAGGGTCCGGTTTCTTAAAAATTGTGAATATCTACTCATAATTTTGTGAAGTTCAGTTAGTCTTAAATTAGTTCTTTTCAGCCAGGAGCCTGGTTTTGTGAAAATAAGCTCACAAATTTGCAGTATTGTGAAAAATAGTGACCATTTAAAGGCCAAAATACTTTGTGAAGGGTCCGTTTTTAAGGTAAAATATGTCGTGAAGGGTCCGTTTTCGCAATGAAACATTTTGTGAAGGGTTCGAAAACGGATCCAAATTTCTTCTAAACCGACCCCTGGAACCTCAAGAAAAATAGTTACATTCACATGCTGTTAAATTAGGATTTAGAATGAAAATATCTTCCCCATAATGTTAAGCCTATGGCGATGGTTTTCCTCCATTTCCCATGTTTGTCTATGAGTGTACAAATACTTGTTTGGCTTTCAAAAATCGCTTCATTTTGGATAATTTTTTTCATTCAGTTTTTGGTAGATTTAATGAAGGATAACAAACGATGTTGGGATAATTTTTGTTTTAATTTTGCACGTGCAGTTTAGCCGTAATAGGCAAACTAGTGCAAATATGATAGGTGTACATATACTTTTGGGACACACTGTACTTCTTTTATATTGGAAATTTAGTTTTATTGCATCTAGAGGTTTTCTCTTTTACATAATTCTCAACAAAATTAAGGGATCAAATTTTAAAGCTGAGGTATTATACCTGAAATACCTACATTATCTTTGTAAGGGTTTGTTTGTATTAGTTGTATAGTATGTGTTTAGTTTGTATGTAGTATAGTTTGTGTTTAGTTTGTATAGTAGTTGTTTGTATTCAAAAGATGAAAATACTATTGTGGAAACAAAAATACTTTTCAAGAGATAAAATTAGTGAGAATAATAAATCCTTTTTCTTATTTTCTAATAATTTGAGGAATAATATTGTGTTCCTTTTGTACATGTCTTTCCCATAAAATTTTAGGGACTCAATTTTTTTTGGACCCACATTTTTTACCTTAGTGGGTCCCTGGGACTCAGGTTGACAGCAGTTCACCCCGAACACTGATTGGTAATATTATTGGAGGTGGAGTTTTTGAACTTCCCTATAATTACTGTAATTCTAGTTTAGATTAAAATGTTGAATATAATTTAAGAAAAAGCTTAAAATATTAACGCATAGCAAAACAATTCAACTCACTGTTAATTTTTCTTTTATTTTAGCAGCTGTAGATGAAACTGCAGCAACTGAACCAGTCTGAACCACTTGACTGAACTCAGTTAAATCTCTTTTCATGAACTCTAATGCTGTGCTAGACTGAGAAAGTTCAAGAACAACACAATAATTAAAATTACTGCATCATTAAGTTATTCACCTATATTAAACGTTATGATTGAAAATGGGCCTCCAATATTTTTTATTGATAAAATTTTAAGATTAGGCTATTATAATAAAATAACTGACAAAATAACTCAAGAAAATACTCTCAGTTGAAATAAATTTAACAAAAATGAAAAGAAAAAATATACACACATTGTTATGAAAAAACCCCCCAACAATGTTTCAACTAAGAATAACTGTATCAGTAAAACAAATCCTTCCATTCATTGAATGTAAGTTTAAATGGCGATGTAGCATATTAAGTGAGAATTTTTCATAATTTATCTGGGAAAGGACACTTTATTTTAAGAAATCTAAAACAATAGAGATCCACAAGTGTCAAACCTTTTCCTTCGCACTCTGCAACCAACTGGACCCCCATCCCCACCAAGAACTTCCATTAGCTTCATTGCTGTTTTCTTCATCTCTCCTAAAAGAAACGTTCAAAAGATCAAAAATCAATAATCATCAAAACATTTATCAATTGTGATTTGTTCCTGTCAAAAAATTACGTACTTCTCATCATCCATATTGGCATAAAAACCCTTATATTGTATTTGTTTTGCTCTCGATCCAGAGACTACTGTCTCAACATAGCTTTATGGTCGAACGAAGGGGATTTCTGCGCATGCTCGAGCACTTCGCCATCCAGAGAAGTTTTTCTCGCGGAACTGGGGACTGTGTAGCTATTGCAAAATGACATCTCTCTCTATAGTTTTTTTACACTTCGTTTTATTTTACGCAAAAGTTTTTTTACGATATATACACTTCGGCTATTGTCTTGAGGCCATTTCTTTTTAAAAACCTGTTAATGACGGTGTGTGAGTTTTCTTAAGGATAATTTATTTTAATTTAATTTTCGCAGTCTTATGCTACTTACAAGGAAGTGCTTGATGAGGATTAGTATGTTCTATTTATTTGCTTTTATTTCTTAAGTTAAAATAACTTTTTAATTTTCTATTAATTAAGATGTAATACTATGGAACATATTTGAACATTGCACGCACGTGGTTCTTTATATACATTAAATGAAAAAAGTCAGAAGTGTGTAACGATTTGGTCCGAGTGGTCATCAAAAAGGCGTGAATTTTAACAATTAGTTTATTACAACTTTAAAGGTTAAATTTAAGGATTACATGAAAACAAATAGGGACAAAACAGCAGCGTCAAAAAAAGGACGCTTTCTCGTCGGGAGGAAGGGGGAGAGTGAATGACATCTTCACCGCATTCCGCTCCAAAAAACAACAACACCCCCTAAGCAAATGAGATCCCCCACTGGGAGAGCCGAAAGAAACAGGTTTTGGTTGGGTCGCGAAAGGAGAAACTTCGGAGACGGGAGAGATGTCACAACTCCTCCCCCCTTAAGAAACTTTTTACGCAGTAAAAAGTTCACCTACCCAGCATAAATCAAACATGAAATAAAAACACTTTCACAAACAAATCAATAATGACAATAAAAAATTACAGATGGACAGACGCCTTGTTATAATACCGGAATCATTAAATTAGAATTAAACAAAGCAATATCATTACTCAAAATAAGCCGAAATAAGAAAAAAAAATAACCCGAGAATACCGAGTGTTTAAATTTACACATAACGCAACAAAAAATTAACTTCCTCAGTCTGGTCTTAGATGATAATACTGTTTCAATAAGTCAACCTGATAGCTTTGAGACGTGCCTCTCTTAGCAAGTTTAACTATGTAACTTGTTTCCACCTTGTAATTTCTAACCACCCTGATTCCCAACCGTTCGAAGAATTCAGGTGTTAGGTTGCTCATAAAGGACGTTCCATGATCGTGCTGAATTTCCTTCGGAAGGCCCATCCAACTAAAAATCTGCAGGAGAGCATCCACTACATTCACGGAAGTACTATCGGATACCGCTACCGCATCTGGGTATTTGGAAGACATACACTTAGCGGTAATCAAGTACCTCTTCTCCTTAGAGGTTAACGGCAAAAGCCCTACTGCATCGATGTTGAGACGAGAAAATACCTCAGTAATTACTGGAACCACGGTCACTGGTGCTTTTTTTCTGTCTCCTCCCTTTCCTGCCCTCTGACATAAATTGCTGGACTTGACAAAAACCTCGGAGTCTTTGTAGCAATTGGTCCAAACGAAGTACTTAGACAATCCGTCCTCTGTCTTCGTAGCTCCCAAATGTCCAGATCCGCCTTCTTGGCACAATTTTAATATTTCGGGCTGGAATTCCTTCGGGATCAAAAGGAGTTTCCTCTCAACTCCGCTTTTATCTATTTTTCTTTTTGCCAGGAGTTTTCCCTTGATGAGTTCGAAATCTTTCAACTCCTTACCATCTTCAATTTCCCTTATCAAAGGCATAATTTCTTCGTCATTCCGCTGAGGTCGAATGAAGTCCTCTGATTCCACCTTAATCAAGCTCTCAAGGGGTACATCGTCAACTTCTGGTAAAAATTCCTCATCACTTTTCTCTTCATTTTCCGTAGGACTCTCGTTTATAGGTGAAGGATCTTCCTTCAACTTCGTCTGACTCCTGGTCTGGACCGCTCCAACTAGAAAAGGGGTTTCCTCGTGCCTTTCACTGAAAAGTGACACCGTCTGGTTACCCAGAATATACCGCCCTCTATCTAACTCGTTCGAAATGACTGCAGCCTTGGTGACTGTCTCTCCTAATTCACACTGTACTTTGACCAGAGCTAAAGGTAAGCAAATGGAAGTCGAATCTAAGGGCTGCTGCAACCAGACATGTTCTCCTGTCATATCTTCTGGGTGAATAAACTTCTGACACACTACATCTATCGTTGCTCCTGTGTCTCGTAAGATGTTCGTCTCGACGCCATTGATTCTTCCTTTCAAAATGTAAGGCCTCAACCACTGCTCTGGGCTTTCTTCTGTTACATGATTTACTATGTGCGAGGTTTTCTTCAGTTTCGGACAATTTGGCCTAAGGTGATCTGGAGAATCACAATTAAAGCATCTAAGAGGTCTTCTCTTGTCAAAATTTGAAGGAGGACCTCTGTAACTCTCGTTAGTTCGTCTGATTGGATGTTTTGGGGGTGCCCTTGATTGATGGTGGTTTGGAGAACGTGGCCTTGAAGGTTTTTTTAAATCTTCGAACTCTTCGACCTTTTCGGATAAAACTTGGGGATCAATGATGCTGGCCCATTCATCCAAGTAGAATTCCTTAAATTCAGGAGGAGCTCTTTTCTTCATCTGATCACAGATAATCAGCTGCTTAAGTTGTTCAAAGGTCGTGATGTTAAGACCGGATATCCAACCATCAAAGTAAGTTTTCAACTCATGGTGAAAGTCCTGCCACGTCTTTTCCACCTTCTTGGGACTGGTATTAAAGAGCTGACGAAACTTCTCTGGAGTTAACTTGAATCGTTTCAAGATAGTTCCCTTTACGTGGTCGTAATCGTCAGCCTTTTCTTCGGGCTCCCTTGCGATAATTTGGCTGATCTCTTGGGGAAGCAACCCCAACAAATGAGTCACCCAGGAGTTCTTGGGAATGGAGACTCTGCTAGCCTGGCGTTCGAACAGGATCAGATATAGGCAGGGGCGTAGCCAGAGGGGGGGATTTCGGGATATATCCCCCCCCGAAACTCGGAAAATTTCCTTTTTGACCATAGAAAACCACTAAATATACCCCATATCCCCTCCCGAAATATCAACATCCCCCTCCGAAATTTTTTTCTGGCTACGCCACTGGATATAGGCTTATATCTTCCTTGAGGTCATACCTAGGAATCAATTTACCTAAATCCTTCTCCTGCGATGCCGGTGCCGGACTATCCGTTCCCCGAGCCTGAACCTCCAGCTTCAATCTCTCCAGTTCAAACGCCCTATCTTCCTGCCTTCTCTCTTTCTCCCTTTCTCGCTCTTCTAAAAGTTGCCCTTTTATAGAGTCTATCATAGCCTTAGCTATTTCCTCAGTATAAGCCGGACAAGTTTTTATTTTGTCAATTAGTACTACCTTCGTCATTAAAGAAGTTACCTCGACCCCTAATTCTTCACCTAAGGTTACTAAGACTGGCTTGTTTTGGCTATATAGAAAGGACATTTTGCCACCTTTGAAAAAACTATTCTACCAAATTACAAAAAAAAAACCCTTTTTTTTCTCAAACAATACTAAATACCAACAAGAAAAATATAACACATCAAAATCAGATCAAAACCCTTTTTCTATGACCTCCTCAAAATCAAAAATCTACTCAGTAAAAAAAACAAACTCTAGTATTGCCAAATTAAAATACAAACACCCCAGGTGAGTGATAAAAAAAACACCAAAAACAAAATCTCAAAATTCACATACCATTAAAACAAATTCCCAAATTCCAATATCAGAAAGGCAAAATATAAAACTCAAATATGAAAAAAAAGGCAAATATATAACTAGAAGAAAAAATATCAACTCAAATTAATGCCTATTATTTAAAAAAAATCAGAATGAATGACTATTTTAAAATTACCAAACAAATATCAGAAAACTAAATGTCAAATTATATCAGAAAAACAATATCAAGAGAATGACATTTAAATTAATATCAATTCAAAAGGATCAGTGCATATTAATTTGCATGACAAAAATTAGATAAATATTGATAAAATTGTGATTACAGATTTAACTAAACTACTACTAACAATTAAAATTAATATCTTTAAAAGGAATATGAAAGCACTTATCTTATCGAGTCTTGGCAACAAAAAGGTCTTCGGGCGAAGCCCCACACGTACGAGAAAAAAAAGTTCTTCGGGCAATGCCCCACAGAAAATCTCACAATTGAAATAAGAAATATGGGCAGGTGCCCCACTTAAAATTAATCACTCAAAAATAATTCTTCGGGCAGATGCCCCACACACACAATTTTATATTTTCGGGCGGATGCCCCACAGACACGATGCGATGAAAAAAAAATTTTTGGGCTTGTGCCCCACTTCGCGATGTAGACGTGTCGGACGGCTCAGCTCCTTCGTCTGGGCTGACGCTTCAAAAAATTTAGGCCGGGCGGCCTCTCCTCCAGTGCCGGGCGGCACTCTACTCGTCCGGGGCGGACGCTAAAACTCTTCAGGCCGGGACGACCTTTTCTCCAGTGCCAGGGCGGCACACTATCTCGTCCGGGGCGGACGCTAAAAACACATCAGACCGGGGCGGCCTCTCCTTCAGTGCCGGGGCGGCACTCTAACTCGTCCGGGGCGGACGTTCAACCAGGCCGGGGCGGCCTCTCTTCTAGTGCCGGGGGGCACTTAACTCCACAGTGCCGGGGCGGCACTCTTTTTTTTTTCCGGATGGACGACTGCTCAGGCCGGGCGGCCTCTCCTTCAATGCCGGGGCGGCACTAAACTCGTCCAGGGCGGACGCTTCCCAAATCCAAGCTCCAGCTAATGTTCAGGGTGAACACAACGACGCCTCCCCACTTCCGCCATTTTCTTTAGTATCACCAGCGAAACAAAATCACAGCGCTTCCACCAATTAATAAGTTGTAACGATTTGGTCCGAGTGGTCATCAAAAAGGCGTGAATTTTAACAATTAGTTTATTACAACTTTAAAGGTTAAATTTAAGGATTACATGAAAACAAATAGGGACAAAACAGCAGCGTCAAAAAAAGGACGCTTTCTCGTCGGGAGGAAGGGGGAGAGTGAATGACATCATCACCGCATTCCGCTCCAAAAAACAACAACACCCCCTAAGCAAATGAGATCCCCCACTGGGAGAGCCGAAAGAAACAGGTTTTGGTTGGGTCGCGAAAGGAGAAACTTCGGAGACGGGAGAGATGTCACAAGTGCTATAATTTTTTACTTTCATTTTTAAGTTACATAAAACTCATCAATTTTATCTGTACTGCTCATGTAAAACATTAATATTTACCTATTTTGTAGATTTTTGGATTAGTTAAAAAAGCTAATTAAAACTTTTAACAACCTAAACTTTGTAGAGTTTTTTTTTACTTCAAATAACAGCATTCAGGCATGCGCCGACTTTCGACGAAGACTTTTCGCCGACGAAGTGCTTTCGAGCTGAAATCGTAGATAATTATGGAGACGGTCCCTCGAGAATTCAGAAAGTAAGTTCGATAAGGCGAAGTGCACGAGCATGCGCAGAAATCCCCTCCGCCCGACCATAAAGCTATGTTGAGACAGTAGTATCCAGAGTTCAGTTCATATGAAGTGTGGCCATCTAACGAAGGTAAGTACGTTAACTAAAAAAAATCGGATTGAGCATGAAATCTGCGTCATAAACCAGAGATTGAGAAGTAAAAGATAATTTTAGATAAGAATAATAATTTTGAACGAGCATTTAAAATGAATAAAAGAAGTCCTGATGAGATAACGCTGGGGATATTTTATTAGCACAATATATCGAAACATAATGGCATCATTTCTGTTGTTTTTGTTTATGAAAACAAAATTGCGCATGGAATTTCATTGCAAATTACTAACCTCTTCCACGCGTGCTATATGCCGGCCTCGTCGCTGTAGCAAAAAGCACCAAAAAACCCACCCCAAACATCAAACATCAAACATCATTGCAAATTAACATTGGGTCGTAAATGTCTCAAACCTTTTTCATTCAATTCAATTCAATTGCAAATTGCAGCTGATTGAAACTTAAATCAATTTAAATTAGATTTTCGGAAAGATCTTTATAATTTAATAAAAAAAACTTAAGTCCCAATAAATTTGTAAAGCTAATTTTTTAACCAGCAAAGGTTTTTCACTTTCCTGTGTTTTAATGTTTTGTTTATAAGTAGTTATTTTTTTTTTCTGGAGAAATTAACCATAATTTTATAATTCCACTATGGGATATCAACAACCTTATAATTTTTCTTGGATAGATCCTGGACGGTTAGCTGCCTTTGGTTATCCATCATCAACGTCCCAACTTAAATATCTTATTGAAAATAAAATACCTTATTTAGTAACTTTATCACCAGAGAAAAGACCGCCGATAACCACAGTTTCAGGTTTGAAATGGTGGGAAATAAGTATTCGAGAGTTTGATGCCCCTTCAAATTCTGACATTAATAAATTCATTAGAATCTGTGAAGAAGCAAGAAGTAATGCCCAGGTTTGTATCTTAAAATTCATTTGGGGATGTCCAAAAATTATTACATGATGATTTTTTTCCCAAATTTTGGACCCCTTCCCCCCTTTGTGAGATATTACTAATAAGATTTTATAGGAGCCCCGCCTCTTCAAATTATTTTGTGAGATTTTCTCAATCGCTTTGAAGAAGTTAATTTTTTAATATGTTCTATTTTTGTCTCATCAGCATTACACTTAGCATACACATTGCAAAATAATGTCTTTAGACATTGATATTTGACTAAAACATATCGCACCCTTGCTACAAAAGTGACACAACTCAAAAAACTGTGTTTTCCAGGAATTGCAAAAAACTGTTCCCGGGCTGACTAGGGGCATTTTAGTATTTTTGAATATCTCAATACGAAGAACGATACATCTCAAACTATGATCGTTAACCATTGTTCTAGTTTTCCCTGGCTGGACTGCAACTGGCATTTCAGTGGAAGGAATCATAGCCATCTTGATGACAACAAAGAACCATAACTGCCATCTGGCAGCTGATTTTTCAATGCAACTTCTGGCTCTTTTGAAGATTGGTAGAGAAGTAAAAACTACGCCTAATGGCGGTCATAATTCAAAAATTACAATTTTTGAGTTGTAGCAAGGGTGCAATATGTTCCATTTTTTGGTGGAAAAAGGAAGATTCACATATAATTACTAGATTCGGCTTTTTTTATGCACATTTAAATTTATTGAATTTAAATTATAGTACTTCTGTATAGGGATATAAAAAATCGTTCGATTCGATTCTGGAATTGATTCCTGAGGTTCGATTCTTTCGATTCCTGGATTTGATTCCAGAGTTTCGATTCCAACCTGGAATCGATCCTTAGAACCAGTATCGAAAATGAAGAATCGAACTTATCTCTTTCAATCACTAATCAAAGATAATTAGTAATATTATTAATTTAATTAATAATCAACAAAATATTAATTAATAACCAAAATACTAATTAATTAGTGAATAAAATTGTTAATAATTATATGGATTAATCAGAAAAAAAGTATGATTCCTAAGATTCGATTCCTGCTGTAAATACTAATTAATTATCAAAATACTAAGTATTAATTAGTGAGGAAAACTGTTTATAATTATCTTTATTAATTGGAAAATTAAGTACGATTCCTATGATTCGATTCCGGAATTGATTCTTTCAGAAATATTTAGAGCCCTACTTCTGTATCATCCTGTTGACTGTGTTACTAAAACAATAATGTAAAGCATACAGCCATTAAACATCCTAAAAGTAATGACCAATAGGATGTACACAAGAACATAAATTAATTTCAAAAAGTATCCTTTGCTAATGGAGAACTGCAGCAAATCTTAAAATTTTAAATATTCAATTTTAATTTATTAAAAATTCTCTCCTGATTCCAAAAATACGCTTGTCTTTCCCCACAAACTTTTTTAAAGGTAATTATTGCATATTTTATTACAGAAAGCTCACGTGTGCCAGTGGAAATGTGGGAAACACCGTTTTCATCGATACACTAGTCTGCAAAAAAAACTAGTGCTCATTGTTTCAAAGCGGGATTATAGCAACAAGCGGGAACAAAGCACATTTCACGTCACAAGCTGTTTCAGCTCAGACACAAAAGAGGCTGTTTTTAATTGAAAATAACTTAAAATTTAGGGCTTTGAAAAGCAAATGAAAACATTTTTTGGAGGTTTTAGGCTATTCTGAACACATTGAGATTAAAAAAAATTTGACTGCAGTTATCCATTCAAAAGCATTTAGTTTCAATGAAATTGTGCAGTAAAATTAATATCTTTAAACCAGCATAATGATGTCTTCTATTTCAAAACCCACTTATTTTTGCACATTCCATTAGGCTGTAGGTGTACATTGTCGAATGGGTAGAGGTAGAACTGGAGTCATGGCTGCCTGTTACTTTGTAAAATTTCATAATAGAAGTGCACAAGATGCTATAGCAGAAATTAGAGAAATGAGGCCTTGGTCCATTGAAACATCCTGTCAAGAAGAGGCTGTTATGTGTTATTATTTAACACTTTGTAAAGAAAGGCAGCTAGCAGAGTCTAAAGCCAGTTTACATTATGAAAACCAAGAAAATAAATAGTATGTATAGTGTTAAAATTTTTATGGTATAATTTTATTAGTTTAAAATATATAACTTTTATATTTTCACTGTTTTTTACTTACAATTTATTACAAATATTTTTTTAAGAATACAAGTGGATTTGTGGTTCTTTTAACCTCCTGAGAACTTTTGGTCTACTTTTTGGAATCAGCTTTTTTCATGTTACCGTAAGTTACTGAAATAAGAACTCAAATTTTAAATTAGCTGAACAGTCGATTCCACTTAATGTGATCACACCTGTCCAAGATCAGAATGATAATATCTGATTGATAATAATAAGCGATATTATACTAAAGAGTAGCAAACAATGTAAGAGTTTTTATGTTAAAGTCATGATTGTTTAGTCATAATTGATGTTTTTAAAACGATTTTCTGGTATTTTGTAACCACACAGTCTCAAAGAAAATTATAGAGTGGATCATATAACACTAATAAATTAATGACACATTGTACATGTTTATGTATTAAAATTGGCCTTTCAACAGGAAAAAAGGAAGATTTTAGTGGAATTTACCAAATTTTGATAAATGATTTGCTAATCACATAATATGACACATTTTGCGTTAAATTAAGAAGGAGTGATGGGGACCAGTCAATATATCGATAACATCCTATTGGTAACATTAATTGTGATCACATTAAGTAGAGTTGACAGTTTTTTTATCCTATTAGGTAATATACTCATGAAATGTTTAATAATACTAATTTCACATAATATTTTATAATTTTAATTAATTCAGAAATTCATATCATTAACTTTTTAATGAATTTTACTATTGTAATTTATGGTTTAAAAATTCATCATATCGTACTTAGTACAAGAACCATATTTGCGGGTTATAATAAATATTGCCCCTATTATTGATTTAATCAGTCTTTATTCCTCATTGTAAATCTTCATTGGTAATATTTTTTATAATTTAAAACTAATACATCTTACCTTGTGTTTAAGGAGATACTTTCTAATTTATTTAGTATTTTTATGACTTGGTTAATTTTTTCTTCATAATTTTTATCAAAAAGGAACAAAATAAGTCATCAAAAATACTTTTTTAAATTATTTGTATTTATTTTAACAAAAACCTACATTGATAGATTGTGTAGCCATGACTAATACTTCTAAGCTGAGGCTTATAAACCTTATATCTACCTGACCTATATTCAATCTAATATTGATGCATTCAGGTATACTGTTTTGTTTAATATTAGTATGCATTCAGAGGTATACTGTTTAATTTTATTATGCATTCAGGTATACTGTTTAATATTAGTATGCATTCAAGTATACTGTTTAATATTAGTATGCATTCAGGTATACTGTTTAATATTATCATGCATTCAGGTATTCTGTTTTTTCATTCTAATATCAATACTATATCTCAGGCGTGGATCCAAGGGGGGGCACTCTAGACCAGTGTTTCCCAAGCAGGGCTCTGCGGAACCCTGGGGTTCCATGAAGAAATTTCCAGGGTTCCGTAAGAAATATGAGCATCTAATGACGTTTCTGGAAGTGGGATGCCATTTAAACCTACAAAAAGTACCATAATGTTTTTTGGCATGATATAGTTCAAAATTTTTCTGGGGGAGTACTAGGACTTAAGACAGCGTAGTTGAATCTGTTTTTTAAGTTTTAAAAGAGGTTAGAGCACAGAGGGTTAGTGTTGAAATATTTTTTAAACTTAACTCCCCAAACATTTTTAGGGAGTATCCTGATCCTCAAGTAAAAAACTAGGTGTTTCTCACAAAATTGAAAAGCCTAAGCAAAAATCCCTTACAAATGCCCAACAGTTTTACAATTCAGTTAGTTTTGACAATTTTTTAGGTTGAGTTGCATTTGTAGGTAGTAATTAATAAAAATTTAATTTTTTATTTATTTATCAAGCAGGTGTATTTTATTTAATACTCCAATTGTAATTGTTTTGAAAAGAACGACTTGATAGTTATTTCCTTTTGTTATTTAAATCTTAAGATACTGTAATACTATATTTGTTAGGGGTTCCGTTTAACTTGGACATTGTAACGAGGGTGCAGTGATGGTGAAAAGGTTGGAAGACGCTGTTCTAGACCGTTCTCCCCTTGGACCCAAAAAAGGTTCTACAAATTAATGAAAACCCTACCTTTAGAGGTCAAATTTCAAAAAAATTTCTGAGGGAGGACATTATATTCTCCATATGTATCGCAAAAGGATCTTGCGAGATACTTTTTTAAAATATCCCCGACCTTTTGACATTTGGTGTCAAAACATAAAGGTGGTGGTCTGGAAAATTGCCCCCCCCTTTGGAGTCATGATGGATCTACGCCTGATATATCTAAGTTAAATTGTAAGGAAAGGAATGTTAAATAACCTATATTCAGGAAATACACAAGTAATGAAATTCATATTTATTGAAATAAAAAAAACTATCACTCTACTGTTTTCTACTTAAAAGTTTTTGAATTGTTTATTCAAGACTTGCTTGATGCAAAGTTTCGTTTTACATTCTGACACATAAAAACAATTTTAAAAACATTATGTCATTAGTAAAGCTAATTATTTTAGTGTGTACTTTACATATAGCTAGTTTATGAGGCATAGTTTTAACCAGTATTTGAATTCTGTAAATACAGGTGCCGAAATTTCAACCAGTGACTCGAGATCTGGTTTCAGCTGCAGTCCATTTTTAACTTCTTTATATTCCAAACATTTGTAAAAACTTTTAACTCAATGACTCAAAAAATTATTGGAAACTGTTTTATCCTGAAATACTTTTATATGGTTCCTCAAAAACTAAAATTAAACCAAAATATTTATTAAAATAAAAACTTAACGGGATGTAAAATTCAGAGAATTATCTAACTTAAGATATATCTTGTAAGTTTTGAATATTTTAGCATTTTAAAGACAGTTTCAATTTGGACTGTTCAAATTTAAAATTGTCTTTTTGTGCTCTCCACGTGAATAGGAAGTATCACAATGTTCATCCAGCTATTTTGGATCTCAAAAGATATATTGTTATAAAAGATGCTTCTTGTAGAATTTTCTGCACATGAGGCTGGTTCCTTTTTTCATTTACCTCCAAGTTGCCTATAACAATTTTTCAATACTGGCACTTATATAACTTGATACTTAATCTTGATCAGACTTTTTTAAGTTTTCTTGACCTCTTCTATTATCTAAAAAACAAATTAGAAGTATAAATTAAGAGACTACCTAGGGGAGAGTGGGGCTATTTCGCACATGGGGCACATTCGGACAGACGGCATTTCCCCTAGTAATTATTAATTTAAAAATCTGAAAAAAATACCAGTAGATGGAAGCATGACTACCACCTCCTGCATGAATTTTCAAAGCCCTGAGACCTTTTGTTGTATATGTACTAGAAATTTGCTAGCCTTAGAAGCAGCAAAGTAAATTTTCTTGTCATTTTGTTGGTGTAAAATATCAATCAAAAATAACTCAAGTAGACATTCAGCATTTTATTCAGTAGAGGCACTACTAAAGTAAGTTTCTAGAAAGGTTTTATTTCCCTGCTTTAATTATAAATATCTTGTTGGGACGTGGTAAGCTTGAACTGGTTGATGGGGCACATTCGTACAACAAAAGATGGGGAAGATTCGGACAGTGTGAATGTTCCTCATCTTTCCCATTTTTGATTATGAAAGTGATTTATATGTTTACTAGCTGATTTGCCCGGCCTTGCACGGGTGGAGTGTATTAATTCCTTTTTTAAAATTCTCCCAAGTTATAAGTCCGATTTTTCGTATCACCAATAACCCCGGTGTCCCCAGTTCTTTTTCCATATCCTGGTGTTCCCGATAATTTTCATAACCCGGTTTTCGCGGAAACTTTTCTTATCCAGGTGTTCCCGGTACTTTTTCATATCCAGGTGTTCCCGGTACCTTTTCATATCCAGGTGTTCCCGGTACCTTTTCATATCCCAGTTTTCCCGGTACCTTTTCATATCCCGGTTTTCCCGGTACCTTTTTGTATCCTGGTTTTCCCGGTACCTTTTCGTATCCCGGTGTTCCCGGTACCTTTTCATGTCCCGGTTTTCCCGATACCTTTACATACCCCGGTTAACGATAATTTTCATATAAAGGTGTTTCCAATAATTTTCATCCTGGTATTCCCGGTTCCTTTTCCCCATCCCAGTTTCAACTGTGATATCTCATTCCATCCCGATTTTTTGTCTATTAAACATTTATCCTTTCCATGTGATAAAAGCAATCCAATTGAAATCATCTCTGTTTTATTGAAATCTAGTGTTTAAAATATTAAACTGAATTTTCATGAAGTTTTCCCGCTATTCTTTTAAAATTCTGCAAAATTCTATTTCAAAATAGTAAAATAAATTTCAAAAATCCCTGGATAAAAAGTTATCAAGAAAGCATGTCTTTTTATTAATAAAACCAACTTCTTTAAAATCTACTCTGAAAAAGCTACTTTTGCTATTCCATAAATATATTTATTTTTGAGAAATTACAATCTTAAAGAAAGTAAATTAATTATTTTAATTTACTTCGGTTTTCTGATAACTGTTATAATATTTTAATACAGATATTCACACTGTTTTTCTTCTTAAATTTCATTGTAAATTATAAATAATTTTCAAATTATATTTTATCAAGTGAGGCAAGACGTCGCCTTAAGATAGAGAAGTAAACACTGCAATATATGCATTTCAATAATGCACAATGCTATTTCAATGGGTAAAACGGAGCCGAAAAAGCGCCGAAAAACAGGGAAGGAGTCGTTCGATTTTAAAATCGTTTCTTAGTGCGCGTCTAATAGCTGAGAGGAACATTTCTGGCAAATTTCAAGCCTCTGGGTTTGGTAGATTTGGAGATTTCGTGATGAGTGTTAGTGAGTCAGTCAGTCAGTCAGTGGTATTTGGATTATAAAGATATAGATAAGTGCAGTATATTTAATAAATTGAAGTTTAATTGTTTTTTTATTGTAATGAGGAAGTTTCATATTTTTTTTTATTTTTTAAATCGATCCAACCTTACGAGAAAACCCTAAAACCGAGATATTTTTTAATTCTGATCATTATTTATTTTTTTTATTGCGGCTTAAAGTTTGCGCTCTGGAAAAGGCGGGAAAAACAGCGATTTCAGATTCGTGATGTCACTCGGTATGTCAAAACGTCTACAACTCGCATCTCCTCCTAAACTACGCAGCCGGCGTAGACAAAACTCGGTATATAGACGTATCTCGAGGCGAGGACGATTACTACCCAGTTTTCCAAGTTCGAAAATCGAATATTTACAAGTAATTAACGATTTTATGGCTAAAAACGCTTATTTCTCCATTTCTCTACTAGAGTGGATCTGCTTGACTCACTATTTTAAATATGAAAATCTCAGGATTAAATATTTTTATCAAGAAAAGCTCTATAATTGCCAATTTAAAAGTTAAATCAGCTATGAAAACACCAAAATAAATTCAAATAATTAATTTTAAAACATTACATTCTTATATTTTAAGATTAATTATTTATTAAGATTATATTTTAAGATTTAAATATTTTTTATTAAGTGGGACTAATCCCCATCTGGTCGAGTGAAACTAGACCAAATCCATGAGGTCATAAAGACCTTTTACTTTAATAATGAATAAACATCAACAATGCCTTTTGTTTGGTGTCGAGTGACGTCAAATTTGATTTTTGAGCGTTTGCGATTGCATAATTTGTTTACGACTTTTTTCAACTTTTATTTCTTCTACATCTCAGTAAATAAATTTTTGAGGAAAATTTGGAATGCAGATTTGGATTTTTCACATCTTAATTGTATTAATATACCCCAAAATCGAAAATTTAAAAAATATGAAACTTCCTCATTGTTTCAAATTTGGTGATAATAGAAAATAACATCTTAAAGAAAGCATCAGTTTTAAGGAATTTAGACACAAATTTAAACATTGAAGAAATAAATGTCCCTGATAATTGTTTAATACCAATTGACTTGGACTTAAGTGATTTTATTCTAGTAGAATTTGCTACTAAAAAGAAAATTTTGTTATGTTGGTCAAATATAAAATTTGGAATTGAATGGTGCTTATTTAAAATTAATGATGAAAAACTTTAAAATTAAGGATGAAACTTTTATTTTCCCAGTAAGTAATGATTCAACATTCATACAAAAAGATAATATCGTATTAAAAGTTCCCCAACCGTCAGTTTCAGGTGTTAATAAGCGAGCTGTTGGTTCACTTTTCTTTTCGAATAAAATCTGACAGTTAAAATATTGGTTGAACTTTTTCTAACTAATTATATTATGTGAAGTATGTCAATGTGCAATATACTCTTCATTACTACAATTTTTTTCCTCATCAAAAACTTAGATGTTCAATATTTTCTGAAGCTGTTTTCTTTTTGAAAAAAATCTTCAATTTAGAGGAAAAATTTGTAAAAGTGCCAAATATTTCATTTAATTATCCTTACTTTAAAGTGCCATAAACTTTTTAGTTTGTAAAAATAATTATTGTATAATTTTTGGCATGTGCCCCACACGTATGATGAATGTGCCCCACACGTATGCAAAACTGCCCCACCCATGGGGCACATTCGCACGAAATTTCTTGTTTTTTAGATTGATGATATAGGTTAGAAATTCTAGATGAATGCGACCAATCATCGTTCTAAAATATCGGGAAAGGTCTTAACTTTCATTTGAATCCGAGTTTGTTTCAATATCTCATCTAGATCCAGAGAAATATGCCGAAATGCACTTTTTGTGTGAATGTGCCCCACTCTCCCCTTTTTGAATTTTTATACAAAAGTTCACTTGTAATTAAGTGCTAAAGTGTATTTAATAAAGTGTTGTTAAGTAGACAGAAGCTGAAGAGACCATCAATAAAGTTAAGTAATCCAAAACTTTGAATTAAGAAAGTAAAATTAAATTAATAGAAAGTTGAAAACACTAATAAACTATCTCAATTATTTACAACTTTTAATTAAAGACATTCTAATTATTTAAGTTAGTATACTGTTTATTAAAGTCAAAGGATGTATTTTTAACTTGATAAAGTTTTGGAGGATTATACCAGTGTCCTTTTTTCTTGATTTTCTCATTCAAAAAATATAGCTTCACTTATAAAAGATATTCATCTTTTTTTAGTTAATCATCTCTTTGGATAATTATTATAGTTTTTCACCCATTCTATTAAAAATTTCTTTCTACATTGTGGAATTGATGTAAAAGTAATTAATATCTGCTGTTCAAATTAAGTATAAAGTTTTATTTAAAGAGTTGAGAGATGTATTTCAGTTTATTTGTTTCAAAATGAAAATATTTATTTTTTAGTATTTGGGAAAAAACATTACAATTCACTGTACTGGTAAAAATTTAAAAATGTGGCAAGAATTAATATGAAATCAATACTTTATTTTCCATTAGGCTGTTTTTAAACTAATCTAAGTTTTTTCCTTCTCAGGGCCAAATGTATGTGATCATATCTGTTCAAGGTTCGAAGAACTAGCTTATCAAAATGGCCATTTGGTTTTCCCTCAGAGCTAATTTTAAATATTGTTGAATTTAGGTAAGCAATAATTACAGGGCTGAAAGTGCTGTGCCAAATATGGAAACCTGGACAGTTTCTTTGGGGGTGTATTTTATTATGAAGTCTACTATTTCTCGAAGTTGAATTTAAACAGTTATTTTTAAAGCTGCTCCAAAATGCATTTATGCTGCTCCAATATGGAAATTTCTCTGCTAAACCACATTTTGCCACTTGCAGCCATTGTGAACAATCTTAATTTTTAGAATAAATATTAACTTTTAAATTTGTTAAGTTTTTACTGTATTTTAAAAAATATATTTAAAAACCTGTTATTCCTTTCGGATTGTTTATACCATGGGTGTCTAAACTATGACCGTTTGAGGGCCACATTGCAACGAAAAAAATTTGCTGGGCCGCACATACAATAATTTTTCAACAAATTGAAATAAAATTTGACTCTGTAGTTTAATTAAAATAAATCAACTTCTTTTATTATAATTTTAAAAAAATTTAATTAGATATATATAGGAAAATATTTAATTTAAAATTGTAAAAGTTTCGTTTCATTTAGTTTAGATTCCATAAAAATAGAAATAATTCAAATTAATGAGATGGATAAATTTGCTTTTGTTGAACAAGCAAATTGATATAGTTCAATAGACTAGGTTGCTATTTTTAATGCATTTTTAAGATGTTTGTTCACAAATATAGGTACTATATTGCCAAAAGCTGAAGACTTTAATAAAGCATGATGGTGAAAATTAGGATATTTATTGCGGGGTAGGTAATCTTTATAAAACTCCAGTAAAGAAACATTCGCAAATTTTTCTTTCAGTTGAATGTCGCTTTGCAGTTCAATGCATTCTATTTGAAGCAGGCGCGGATCCAGCACAGCTCCAAGGGGGGGCACTTTTCCAGACAAGATTCTCTTGTGGTACTATTGGGGGTGTGGGGGTCCTCCCCCAGAAAAAATTGAAATTTGACGTGTGAAAGTAGGGTTTTAACTCATTTTTAAAAACATTTTGAGTCTAAGGGGGGGACTTTTCAACACTATTATCTTTACTTTTGCCCCAAAATGTCAAAATGTTGGGGATTTCCTAAAAATAAACACTGAATACCCCATTTTGATACTAAGGGGGGGTATGGGGGTACTCCCCCAGAAAAACTTTTGAGATTAGACCTGTAAAAGTTGGGCTTTTACTCATTTTTGAGAGCCTTTTTGGGGGAGCCTTTTTGGGGAGAGACTCAAGGGGGGCACTTTCCAGAGTGCCACCCCCCTGGATCTGCCACTGATTTGAAGGTAATTTATCTTCAAGAGAAAATGGGGTAAAAATTTGTTGAAATGATCTTAATTTTTTCGAAAATCTTGAAATCTACTTTCAAACTCTTGAATTAAATCACAAATTAATGCATATATTTTGTGCAATTCACAGGCTTATGAGCAGTCAAAGTACTGAAATGTGTCAAATATTTTACTTTTATTTGATAGTGCCAAAATTTCTACTTTCTATCTTTCAAACGCTGTTATTGTCTGGATTCTGGAACATATCATTAAAAAATTGATTTTTTCCCTTGAAGTCTCAAATTTAAACCATTCAAATGTTCTGTTAAGTCTATTAAAAAGCTAAATCTAAAACCGAATCTTCGTCTTTAAATTCAGTCACCAGGGGGTTCCCCTTTTGTTTCCATAAATATTTTTATTTCAGTTTGAATTGATTTATATGAAAAATATTGCAACCTTATATTTTTAATAAAAATGTGCAAATTTAAATATTTTCATAATTTGCGTTTGGGCCGCATTTTAGAGGCTTTTGGGCCGCATGCGGCCCGTGGGCCGCACTTTAGACAAGCATGGTTTATACCTTTTGAGTGGTTTTATTTATTTTATGTTTCTTTTGATGAAATGTTAATTTGGTGATACAGCCGAATCCACTTAATGTGATTGCAATTGTCGAAGATGAAACTGATAAGATTATGCGTTTGATAACAATAAGCGATTTTATATAAAAAAAAGCAGCAAACAGTGTAACTAGAGTGTTTACTTTAAAATCAAAATTTCGTAATTGTAATTAATGTAATTAAAAGAATTTTACACTATGTATTTGGGGACTTAAAATTTTTAAGGGAAAATAAGATAGTTCAGTTAATAAAAATAAAATAGCTGCTTACTTTGTATTTTTATTTATAGGCACTGTATATTTGCACGGCCATTTTTTAACTAAACTCTACTCTAACTTCCACGGCTAGGCGTACCATTGGTTCCATCACTAAGCGCCGAGACTGCTACGTCATCACGAGACCTACAGCGCATGCGCCACTGGCCGTTTTGGCCGTCCAAATATACACTTCGTTATTTATATTTGTGTGTGCACTGCCTTTATATACTTCCAATCCAATAAACCACTTATTATAATCTGAATTCCAGTGAACAAGGGAAAATCAAAATCTCTTATCAGTTTGGAACCCCTTTAACCGTTTCCATTTTCTTTCAATACATGCAGAATGTTTTCTTTTTCTTACTCATGGGTTTCAAATAAAGAAGCGCCAGATGATCTATACTCAGTTGCAACCATGGAACTAGGAAGATAGGGAACTGCCGTAATAACTTTGTACAGGCGCCAATGATGAGTGACCTAGGGGGCGCCTCGTGCGCGGTTGGTTGGTTGGATTGGTAGAACCGCGGCTTCGTCTTCTTGAAATAAAACAGCAGAAAAAGTGAAATCGCTAGGTAGAAAATATGCTGAAACATGTAACTAACTTAGGAACTCGCGAGAGTTCGTTTCCTCCACTGAGCTGTGTCCTCCTCCGCTCCGCATGTAACTTATCAATCAAGCACCATGAAAAAAACTGAGACAAAGCGGCTTTTAGTGAGCAAGCACATGTCTCTACCCATTGATTTCTCTCCTCTGATCAACCAAATATGCACACGTAGCTCCCTCTATGTCACTTATACATACCTGCCAACCGTTCCGATTAAATCGTATTCGTTCCGATTTTTCACTGTTGTTCCGAAAATACGATTTTAGTACCAAATGTTCCGTTTTTACGCCCCCCCCCTGTAAAAGGGCAAAATCAGCTACTTTTGTAGCACTTAATAAAGATTTATTTCTATTTTCCAAACAATGTTTGCTTATTTCACTGTTTCATTTTATTAGTACTTACCAAGTATTTTTAAATCTTTGAGTTATTATGTATGAAATTCCCAGTGTTTGACATCTTGAGTCATTTTTGTCATTCTATTTGCAGAAATTTAAACCCAGATAAATGGAAGAAAAATTTAACTTTATTATATCCTAGTATAAATGGAGATAATTATTAGTCAGAATATAAAGGTATAAAACACTTAGTCCTCTTAATAATCATAAGATACCTTAGATAAGAGATAAAAGTTATGAATTACAAGTTTATTTTTTAATAATACCCCTTTAACACATTCAAAATGTGTCGTGCGTGTTGTTCCTATTTCTGTTTCTGAAATGTTGGCAGGTATGCTTATATTTGGCGCCTGGGAAATCCATTGGAGAGATAGACCACGGCAGTTCCCTATATTCCTAGTTCCATGGTTGCAACTTAACTTGAACCTGTAGAAATATGCTGAGAGCAACCAAAGGAAGTAGTTCCCCGCGAGGTGTCTGAATTTTGAGTGAAATTTAGAGCTTCAATTTTGAATAATGATTAGTTTTTTAAATCCATGTATATTAACCATCTTTTCATCCCGATATGCATAAAATGTTCAGTATTATTATTTTTTAAAGTGGCGTAACGCGTAGTAGTACAACTCGATGTCAAACTCGCCGGCCAATAAGAGCTTCTAACAACCCAGCAGGCTCTCTGTTTACTCAGATTTTCTTCTGCGTGGCCATGACGTCAGGCTCAACTTAAGTTTCATTCGAGTACAGGGTGGGGCGGATGATTACTTGTAAAAGTTGACCCTCAAAACGAAACCCGAAAGCAGACGTTTTTTAGGGGATATGAACAAAATTTGATAACATAAAGTGGCGGGTTGATCCATAGTTGATCACATTAAACAATGCATTTTACATTAAATGAAATAGGAATAATCAGGACTTGTTGATTTCGATAACATTATCCGATTGATAACATTAACCATAATCACATTAAGTGGATTCGACTGTAATTAAATAAATCAAATTATGTTTTTGCATTTTTGTTTCATTCTTTTAAAAAAAAATTTCAATATCTCATTCATAAACATTCTTTATGTAGTACTTCAAAATGGATAATTATTATTATGGACTATTGTTAATTAATTTTACAAATCTATTGGCCCTATACAATATCTAATGTCCAACTGTACAGCCAAACAAGACAAATACCCCTTCAAAACACCATACGAAGTAGACGATGGAAGTGGGTCGGCCATGTGCTTAGAATGCCACCACACAGAATACCAGCAGTTGCTCTTACTTGGGCGCCGGAGGGTAGAAGATCTCGCGGTAGACCCAAATTAACATGGAGGAGACTGGTGGAAACAGAACGTAGCCAGGCAGGGTGGGCAGGCTGGGCAGAAGCAAGATCCGTTGCCCAAGACCGTAGGGAATGGCGTCGTAAACTGAAGGCCTTATGTGCCATTGGGCACGAAGCAGAATGATGATGATGATGATGACTATTGTTAATCAAAACCTTTAATAAATGTAAAACAATATAATTTACCTTTCTCTCTTATTTTAATACTGTCTTCCAGTTCACGAATATCTATTTGGCTTAGGGATAAATCAAATCCTTGCAAAGCTGGCCATGATCTACTCAGTCGAGCCTCCCTAATAGCAAGAGACAAGTGTAGTATGTTAGGAACAATAGTTCATACTAGGATATTTAGAAATTATATCGTAATTTAGCACCAAATATCAATTCTAACATGTTCTTGAACAATATTCTTGCATATGTTCAAGAGTAAACGTATGCAAGAATTATTGCCATGCATGATTTTTTAATATTATTTTAGTATATAATATATCTTTCTATATATTTAAATATTTTTTGTGCTTTAGAGATTTCGTGTGTCGAAATAAAAGGACTTTTAAGATATGCTACTTTAGCTATTTTATACTTAATTCCTTTAAAGCTTATTAACTCTATAAATGTTCTAAATTTTAAATATGTCTGTTTTATCTTATTAAATTTGCTTTTTTCCCTATTATGTTTTATCAATCTGAATAAGTATTTGACAGAATTTAGTATTATCCTTATTACAGGATGGGCAAAAAGCCAGAACACTTTTGAAAATGCCATAAAAACCAGGTAGAGAAATTGTTATAAAAAGGACTTTACTCTCTTACTCTTTTACTTTTACAGGCTGAGGTCACACACACACAAGGTTTTTTTTAAGAGAGTGAAAAAAGTTTAAAATTAAAAAAAAGCTCAATGTTAATAGATGATCAAGTACTTAAAATTGGTTTAAAAAAATGAACATAGTAAGGGAAAACAGAGCAATTTGATACACCTTCAATATCTCAAAAACTATCAAGGTTATTTAAGTCATGTTTTTACTAAAAGTTGCCTTGCCCACGCATTACATATGAAACCCTTAAGCTCTGTAATAAGTTTATAAATTTAAGTGAAGGAAACTAAATTTTTTCATCAAAATTTTCCAAATTTAAATTTCTAAGTAAAATGCAAAATCTTCTTGAAGCCGTTCTACTTGGAATACAGAGATATCTAAATTTAAAAAAAAAACAAGTTTATGCTTGTTACCAACAGGGGGTACCCTTAAACTTTAAATAACCTTTGCCAATATTTTTAAATAAAGGTTTTTGTTCAATTTTTATTTCTGAATGTTTAATGGAAAAATTATGTTTATGCTAAAATATGCTTCAGATACAACTCAATAAAAGTACATATTTTATTTTTCAAAACTTTTGTTATTAATTACTATTTTTGAGCAATTTGATCACTGTATCAAAATGCCCCATGTAATGTTTCAAACTGCCCTACTGGTGGGGCATATTGATTCAAAATCAATATTTTGCGCAAAAGTCGTTACATTTTGATTTTGATTTAACTTATATTTTTCTGATTGGTTTCATAAAATTGAGTCATTCTCAGTCAGATATATTTAGAAAAAAAATTATCTGAATAAGTAAGTTTTATACTCTAAAAATATATTTGAATTTTGGTATATTGGAGGACCAAATTGAAGGCCTTATATGCCTCTGGGCATGAAAAGAAATGATGATGATGATGATGATATCAAATTGCACTTTCCCTTACAGTGTGTCTTTAAAAAAAGGAACGAGTTATATAAAAAAGTACATTTTACTTTTACTTACTTTATATTCATCAATATTTATATGAAGTTTTTTCCTAAAAATTCTACATCTTACAAAAACTGGCCCTCTTTGTATGTTACCAAAAAGTTCCAAAGTGACATAAAATACTACTTTTGAGGGGCAATTTTCAAAAAATTTTATGGGGGAGGACCCCCAGAGCCCCCATTTTTACTTCAGAGTTTACAACATTGTATACATTGTAGCAAATTAAGAGAAGTACCATATTTCTTATGATTTAAATAAAACCATCATTGAAACAGTAAAATTGCAAAAATTATAAGTAACTCACTTGATTGAGTTATTAAACTTTCTTGGTTGTTGGGAATAGCCATCAGTGTCTGCAACTTGTTCCAATGGAATAGGTTTCTAAGTAATGGATTTGAAGTTAGGGTGGAGAGCTTCACAAATATTCATTTTTATTGATCTTAAAACATTCATTTGCACTACTTAAAAAATAAGTACATTCATTCTTTATAAAAGATCATATTGAAAGTAAAGATTGCATATTGATGGTTATTATGATCATTGTCTTGTAGCATTTTCACATTTGTAAGGAATTTATGAAGGCATTTATTACAAAAATATTGAGCTGAACATGACTGAATATAGTTAGGACTTCTGTCAATGAAGGGAAAAGAGGGGGTTATAAATATTTGCTTAAGTGGCTGAACTATGGTGCCTGGTGGATTAGCATGAAGTAATTTGCAGCATAACACAGTCTTTAATAGTATGATTATATAATGTATTAAATGGAAATAGAGATCAGCAAACATAATTTATCAAGCCGTTCAGGATGTCCAGAATTGATGTTTTAGTTTTGTGTTGTCTCCCTATTTTTTCTAAAATAAAGCCAAGTTCATAAGTTTTGGAAATTTAAATTTTACATTATTTTAAAACATTTTTCAAAGCCTTGAGGTTTTTATAGTGTTAATTATGCCATGGTTATTAAGAGGTGTCTCTTTCTAAATATTTGTTTTTCATGCTAAAATTATTTTAGGTTTATGGATCAAAGAAATATAAGGAATTCTCGTCAACTAATAAGATTTTCTCAACTGATAAGAGGTCAAAATATCATACAGGGTGTCCCACAAAGAGCTCCCTGGTTTTAAAATTAAATATCTTTTGAACAAAAATAGATAAAAATATGAAACCAACGGTATCCTTCTAGTTATGGCTTGGAATTTCTTGTGCCAAAATTTAAAAAATTTAGTTACTATTATTGTTAACAGATGGCAGCACGATAAAAATGATTGGAAGCTTCTATTTCAGAACTGAGCGTAGCAAATCGATTCTTCTCAAGATCGATTTATTGATTTAAGATCCCAACTGGGCAACTGGGAATTAAATTTTCAAAATGAAATTTTCGACGTTTGGTTCAATTCAAATTCTTATGGAAAGGGATTAACTATCTTATTTTTTAGGGAGCTTTTAACTCCTAAATTGCTTGTTAGATTTTTTGCGGTTGTCGATATAAATATAAATTAATTTTAAGATTCTTTTTTCGAAAATCGATGAGGGGCACAAATTTTGAGAGAATTTATGTATCCTGAATATTTTGAAACCAGTCATAATTTAGTCATGTATTCTATTGATCAACGTGTTTTTAGTGTACTACTTGAATATTACAATAATTAACTTCATTCATTTGATTTATTGTACAAATAAGCAACTCGATCATCTGTAATTAAAATTTTGATAAATCAAAATCTGTAAAATGATATTTTCAAATAAAAATACAAATATTTAAAAATTTTCATTAACCTTTTGTTTTTTAAACAATAAAAATTAAATTTTCTGTTTCAGAAAGTTTCATTGTGATCCGATGAGTTAAGTTAGAGGGTCATCAATTTGGTAACATGAACACACATAAGAATTTTCAATTTGTTTCCTTAATCTAAAATTAAAACGCATCTAAGCTTAATACACCTTTTTTGGGTTTGAAGAACTAATCCCGTACAACTTAAACATCAACCTAAAGACACAACTTTCTAATGAAATATAAAACACACAACCCCTTCCTATAACAACGAGACTTGAACCAATCGTCCGAATATTTCGTTTTAAAAATGTAATCTGAAATCAATGAATCGATCTTGAGAAGAATCGATTTGCTACACTGCGTTTTTAATAATAGCTTGCAGACATTTTATTGTGCTGCATCTGTAAATAATAATAGTAACTAAATTTTTTAAATTTTGGCACAAGAAATTCCAAGCCATGACTAGAAGGATACCGTTGGTTTTATATTTTTATCTATTTTTGTTCAAAAGATATTTAATTTTAAAACCAGGGAGCTCTTTGTGGGACACCCTGTATATATGCCTTCTAATTTCACTAGCCTCATACGCTATAAATAACAAATTAAGTTCTTACTTTAAAAGAAGCACTTTCGGCGTTTTCTGTCCAAAGATCCTCATACCACATTCCATTTCTATAAGCGGAAGAAACGTTGATATTCTTGGCTTTTCTTCTCGAGGTAACACTAGACATATCAGAAAAATATGGGTAGCGTAGGGCCTAGAAAATACGGAAAGGTAAATCAATCTTCTGGTGTCTTGATATTTCGCGTAACACAGTAATGTAATAAGCAATTTGTCACCAAGATGGCTGACGGTCTCAAGCTGGGATTCCATTTGAGCATGTCGGTGAGAAGAGTTAGACCTTCTATACTGATACCTGGAACGATATCTGCCAAAGAAATCTGTGAAAATTTAGGAAAGTGGAAATTCATCTGAGAGGCTAGTCTGTAACCCTCTGGCCATTCAGCCTGAAAATAATTAGAAATCAATTATCACAATTTTAATTATTGTTCTTGTGCTAGCCATAAATATCTATTCAAATATAGGTATGGGAGATTTAAATTAATAAGTATTAATACATAAAATTGGTACATAAAACAGGAGGTTCACAAAATAATTTGGTTTGGGTTTTGATCAAAAGTACCTGTTAGTCCTCTTTGAATTAATATCGACAAATGAACGAATGAAAATTTTGAAAAATAAATGAAATAATATTAATGAGAAACGCATCACATACTGCAATGTCGACTCCCAAACATTTTTTTAGCTAATTAAAACTGAGTTTTTCCGGGCTTGTTGGCCGTAGTCTTGTATATGTAGATAATCTATAGTGTATACGTTTCGACTCTTACTGCCGGAGTCATCTTCAGTAGGATAAAAAGGAAAATAAAAGGAAGGATAAAAGGATTCAGTAGGATTATAGGATGAAACGTATAGTTTTTCTACACCTACAAGACTATGGCCAACAAGCCCGGAAAACCTCAGTTTTAATTATATCTCCGGCCGTAGAAGCCTTCGCAGTTTTATTTTTTAGCTCTTTTAAAGTCAATTAAAGTGCATCTTCTGTTTGAATAAAGCTTTACTTTTCCATCATAAATTATTTATGTATGTTAAGCGGGTTTTTTCCAACTTCCCGGGTTACTCATTTAAATCTTGTGTTATGAGAAGAATTTCTTCTACAGTAGAAAAGCCAAAAGAGCAGGATGTAACTACTAGAACAAAACTCCTCCCTCGACTTCTTAACGCTAAACTTTTTTATTTAGTAATAAATTTACAGTTACAACTTAAAATTAAAACCATAAAAACCATAAAATATTTTTTATGGTTTTTCGCTATTTCAAGAGTTTTTTTGAAAATTAAAATAAACAAAAGTAGCTTAGATAGAATTTTTATACAGCCAATTTAATTATTACAATTTATAACAGTGTTTTGAAATACAGTCGAGTCCGCTTAATGTGATCACGGTTAATGTTATCAATCGGATAATGTTATCGAAATCAACAGGTCCCGATCATTCCTATTTAATTTAATGTAAAATACATCGTTTATTGTGATCAACTATGCATCAACATGCCACTTAATGTTATCGAAATTTGTCCATATCCCCTAAAAAACGCCTGCTTTCGAGTTTCGTTAATTTCTTTTTCTGAAACTCAGTATAAGTTCACAGTGCACTGTTATGTTTCTTTTCTTTGAATGTTAGAAAAATAAACATTCGATGTTCTCCGACCTCATACATTGAAAGGAAAAAGGTTGGCGCAAGTTCAGAGTTGCACCTGCGCCAAGTTTTTAGCGTTAAAGATGACTAATATGGTAACCCTAACTCATGTTAAAAGAGTCATTTGGCTTCTAAATGTGCCGTTAAACAGCCAAAAATCGCCAAGCAGGTGCAACTCTGAACTTGCGCCAAAGGTTGAAGGGGGGATGGCGAATCCATGCTTGTCATTGGATATCACCATCGGCGCCTTACAGATGTTTCTGATGAGATATTTTTGATTTTTTTTGTTTAGTGGAATTCGGATGAATTTTAGTGCTTATTTATGTTTCTGAGCCTTTTCTATGTAAAATTTTGAAAAATACGGATGATATCTCGTCTAGAAGTCGAAAGAAAACAAATTTATGAGCGGAATCGCATAGGTGTTGTGTTAACATAAATGAAAATACAAAGGAAGCTATTTTTTATTTTTATTAATTGGACGGACAACTCTTATACTTTAACCAAAAAAATTCTAAGTTGCCAAGTACATGTATAGTGTAAAATTGTTTTGAAAACATTAATTACGGTTACTTAATTTTAATATTAAAGCAAATAATCTAGTTACACTGTTTGCTACTTTTTGATAGGAAATCGCTTATTGTTATCAATCGGATAATGTTATCAGTTTCATCTCGGACAAATGCGATCACATTAAGCGGATTCGACTGTAACTCATTAATTTGCACGCTCACATTTTCCCTTCCATTAAAATATTATTTTGCATGTTTCTTTATACCGCATGTCACTGTGTCAATCATAACTAATTAAGGGAAAAATACTTTTTCAGGCGTTCCAAGTACAGATGCTATTCTAAATATCTGATCTATTTCACTCCTTCCAGGAAACAAAGGTCTCAGATTGTACAATTCTGCCATAATGCATCCAAGAGCCCACAAATCTATAGGAGAGCTGTAGTTTGTTGAACGTAGAAGTGTTTCAGGGGATCTGTACCTAAATGAAAAGGCATCCCGTTCAGCGTTCACTTTAATTACATTATTTAGAATGAATAACCAAATGGTTTCGTTTTCTAAAGCTAACTTATTATGTTGGCAGAGGGTGTGAGAATTTTCTATTTAATACTCGATATGGGCGTAGAAAAAACCCATAAAAAATAGTTCTTACCATCTCGTGGAGACGTAGTCCGTGTAGGGGGGTCGAGACCGAATTTCTCGAGCCAATCCGAAATCGGCAATCTTGATTAAGTCGGATCCCATGCAAAGGACATTTTCAGGTTTTAGATCGCGATGAAAATATCCATGCTTATGCATGAAAGACAGCCCTTGGAGGATTTGGTGGAGGATATTCTTGATTTCAACCTCTTGAAAAGAACGATCTCTAAATAATAAATGAAAATTTGTTACTCAAAACTCTATAAAGCATTCATTATAAGGAACCTAAAACTTGAGACGTTTCAATTCAAATTTATGATTTTGAATTTAAATAAATTTTCTTATTAAACGATGGAGACAACAGCCCCACTAACCTTCTAAAATTAGACAAGTAAAGGTAGTTCTGTTCAAGACTATAACCAATTGAAAGAAATTTATTAAAAGTTGACTTAAATATCATTAATTCATTCTATACAATATTTTAAACAGATATATTTTGTTCATTATTACATTCAACTGCGTTGTTATTCAATTTAATTCTGTGAAAATATTTGTTCTTCCGCTTCAAAACATAATCATTTACGATTTAGCAACCAAAAATGTACAGTTGGAGAAAAAAAACGACTCAGTTGGATTTCTGGTGAACCACTTGGGTTATGAAGACAAATGAGGTGTCATTTTTCATTGTTTAATGTATTCTTTAATCCAAAAAAAAATTCCGAGTCTTCAGGGGGTCGTCTTCATATTAAACGAAATGCTAACTTTTTTTTCAATGGGGACCCCCAATTATTATGAGGTTTTCTGAAAGGACATCCCTCCAAACCCTTAAATACCCAGTTTCATCCAATAAATAAAAAATAAAAAAATTAATTTTTAAAATCGTGAAATATTTTTATGGTAATCGATTCAGGTAGTAATTTTATGAAGAAAGCAAAAATTTCAATAGATTTCACCGAATAGTTTTTGATAAAAACGAACGAGAAAGAACATTCGCGGTATGCATTAGGCAACGGTATACCGCCCCTTAAAATTAAAGTTCGTTTTCATCAAAAACTATTCGGTGAAATCGATTGAAATTTTGGCTTTCTTCATAAAATTACAACCTGAATCGATGGATATACGAAAAAACCGTTCATTAAAAAACAAACAAATTTATTACATGTGTAAAGCTATGAGTTTTTTTGTTTTTTGAACGGTTTTCGTCTGAACGGTTTTTGCATTGAACGGTTTTTTCGCGACACCGAATCGATTACCATAAAATATTTCACGATTTTAAAAATTAATTATTATTTTTTTTAATTTTTATTTGTGAATCAATCTGGATGAAACTGGGTATTTAAGGGTTTGGAGGGATGGCCTTTCAGAAAACCTCATAATAATTGGGGGTCCTCATTGAAAAAAAAGTTAGTGTTTCTTTTAATATGAAGACGACCCCCTTAGGAGTCGAAAATTTTTTGGATTAAAGAATACTTTAAACAATGAAAATGACACCTCATTTGTCTTCCTAACCCAAGTGGTTCGCCAGAAATCGGAACTGAGTCGTTTTTCCCCCAACTGTACATAATGCAATATTGAAGTTGGCTTTACTACTATGCACATTTTTTCTGTAAATGTTGTTTCACTGCGATAATACCCTTGTTGCACGGAAGCTTCCGTTAAGGGCATCTTAAATTTAGGATTATCCAACTCTTAACTTTTCAAAACATCAACTCCGGGTAGTTTCTCCATTGTAATCGACCCTGTTTTGATGATTGAATTATTTATATTTTGTTTTGGGATAACTAAAATTTAGTATAACCTGTGCTATAAATACAACGTTAGCTTTGAGTAGTTACACAAAGGGCATATACCCATAACGGATCATTTTGATCCCAAAATAGTTCCCATACTTGAAGTTTCCCTTAGATTTATCGATAAGTTCTAAATAAATGATGAGTCACGAGAGAAATCACCTTTTCCTCATGAGTTGATACAGATTCTCTTTCATGTATTCAAATACGAAGTACAGCGTGTCGTCTTCTCGTATGACTTCCTTCAACTTTACTAGATTAGTATGACTCAACTTTTTCAAAGACTGCAACAGAAAATGAAATGTCTTTTTAAAAAAATATTACTTTTTTAAAGCTTCATCATTGCTGTAATTTATTTTACGAATCATTAAGTGGGAAAAACGTTAAAAATATTCACCTTCACTTCTCTTAAACTCATGCATTCGTCCCATGAATAATACTTCTTTTTCATCCTTAAAATAACAAAAAAACATTACTTTTACACCATAACAACTTAAGTTTCTTTTATATAATTTATGTAATTATAAGAAATGCACCTTTTTATGGCAACTTTTTCTCCGGTATCCAATCTCTTGCCAAGTACAACGTTCCCATATGTACCATCACCTAAAGGACTCAAGGTCACATATTGGTTCATGCTGTGAAGGCATCCGATCAGCCATATACATCTAAAAAATTAGAAAATCTTAGTACGGCTATATGTTGTAATCTAACAAATAATTGAACTTTTTCATAAGATCGCATTGTTTCAAAAAAATTAGGTGGATATATTTAAAAAGGTAAATTTATAAACACTTTTTAAACATGCTTTTTTAATCAAATTCCAGTTCTATCAAAAAATTATGTTTTATGAATCATATAAAATTTCTTATTTAACTTCAAAATTGCACTTTTAAAGAGTATAAATTAAACACTCTTTCAACATTAATTTACTCTTAACCAAATTATCATTTACAAACTTCATTTTCAAAATATATCATTTTGAGCAGATTGACTAAATATTTACTCATGTTGCACAGTGTTAAATTGATCTATTACGAGCCGTTTCTCTAAATATCATTCACTGCATAAACCCCATTCTAATAGGAAAACCTTTTACTCTAGGGCTGATCAGAGTCGGGCTTATTCACTGTTCATGCGTATATATACGTATATGCGTTAATACGTATCCATACATACGTATGATTTGATGCGATTGCATGTTCAAAAATTCATATCATTTTTTAACATTGGTGGATTACCGGGATGGGGATTAACTCACCAATCTAAATATTTCGCTGTTCTTGATGAAAAAGACTCTTTTCATGAAACTTACGTTAAATTAAGTAAACTGTTTAAATTAAAATAGTATTAAAATAATTCTAAAGGCAAAATTACTGTGGGATTTAAAATGCATTACTTTAAGAAGTGGTAGATTAATTGTTACTAAACTAAAGATTCTTGTTTAAACATAAAGTAGTAAGATATGTCTAGTTTTTAGGGTTAGGTGAAACTTTAAAAACTTTTTATTGTAATGTTTAAACCAATAATAAGGTTTAAAAAAGTTTTATATAATATAATGTAAATTAGGTATTTTTGTTTAAATGTTTTCAATAATTTGAGATACTTTTTAATGCAAAAGGATAGTATCAAAGAGCAATTTTCGAAATTAAATAATAATATCCAGTCAATAAAAATTTAAGGTGCTATCCTACCCCTGGAGGCTTTTTTAATATTTAAAAAAATGTTTTAAAAGTAGCATTATATGATTAAATACATCTAGAAACTAGGATAAATGTAAAATTTAAACCAAAATTTAAAAAATATATCTATTATTTTTTAACCCATTTGTGCATAAAATAAGCCAAAATAGGCTATTACGCAAAACATCAAATCTCCACTTTGAATGAAGATATCCTCAATCTGTAAATTTTATTACATAGATTAAAACCTTTTTTAAGAGTTGGACCACTCTCAAAAGTGTCACTGAATTTATAACATTAGAGAACTGTTTTAAACTAACAACAAATCAAAAACTCCAAATTTTATAACAACTTCTTAATTTAATCATCATTATAAAAATGTAATTACTTTTCATACACAGAAATGGTCCACCTCCTATATTGAACCTATTTAAATATTGGTACAAAATTTCAAGTCATTTGAACCATCACTTTTTGAGTTATGAGGTTGTGCGGTAGAGTAAAATGTGTTTTGAGAAAAAAGAAAAAAAACAATAAAAATGCAATCACCCATAAATCCAAATAATAACAATAGTTAAAATTAAAGATTAAAGTATGTTTTCTTAGCTTTCTGAAACCATATTATTAAATAGACTATTAAGTTAATAGTCTATTTAATAATATGGTTTCAGAAAGCTAAGAAAACATACTTTAATCTTTAATTTAACACCAGATTTAAAAAAATCGATATTTTGACCCAAAATGACGATATTAGGGGTAAGATAGCACCTTAAGCATTTAGAACTAAGTAAATTAATTAATAGAATGATTTTTAAATTAATAAAATACACTAAGAATAATACCTAACATCAAAATGAAGAAGAAAATGTAAATTCAAAAGAATTATACCTGTCAATATCTGAAGCACGGAAATAAACCAATAACGGTTACACGGAGTACATCCGGTCTTATCACACGCACTCATCTCGTTGTCATCTCTAATAACTTGTCCACTCAGACTAACCAATCATATACAACTCCTCTGACCTCAATTCCTACCTGTTTTTAGGTTATATAGCAAGGTTATATTCGCCCATAGGCGTGATGCTGTGGGTTTGGAAAAAATGAAAAAGCTAACGGATGGTCTCTCAGATGTCATTGATCTGTTATTTTTGAAAAAGAACAAACCGATCTGATGTATTTCTTTGGTTTCTAAGGAGACAGCAATCAATGAGGGGGGGTAAATTGAACTGACGGACACTTGCGCAAATCTAATGCCTGGATACTTTATTTACTGAGCGTGGTTGTCAAAACTAGCAGCGACATGAGTCGGGTCCATTAGGGACAGCACAGAAACCAGAGACCATCAGTGTGATATTATATTAGCCAAATGGGGTGCTCTTGCGAATAGAGTTCTGCAGGTTTATTGTGGTTTTCATAAGTAATTTTCAACAAAACATGTTGGAAACTGTTTATTAAAAATGTTTTCATATTCCAACAAACATGAAACAACATATTTTTTTCACACTATAAGGGTAGTTAATAATTATTAAATAGTATATTATTATTATATATTTATATATTATTATAATAAATGGTACTATATTATAATTATTGAATAAAGTATAATTATTTCTAATTAAAGCAAAATTTTATTTAAAAAATATTCAGGTACTTCATGATTAATGAAATTACTAAACAAAAAGTTAAAAATTCGCCTTTATGACCTTATTCAAAATCATGATAAATTCTTAGAAACATTTTTCCTATGCATCAAGTTTTATACACATTAAAGATATTTAAAAAAAACTCTACTTACTGTGTCTACTTATTGTAGACTATCTTTTTACATAAAAGTACTTTTAAGTTCATATAAACTTTCCATTTCTACTACACTCAGCAAGTTAATCCGCGTGATTAACACAGGGTATGGGGGGCAATAGTAAACACAATCAGAGAAACGCCTAGTGATAACATTATACACCCACGTATTAAGTGTAAGGGAGGTAAAATAGTTCATGTTCATACCCCAAATAAATTTCAGAGTGATATCTCGATTTTCACACGAGAAAAAAAAAGAAAAGTACCTTTATGGAAAATGGGATCTAATATTTTCCCTACTTTTGACAACTTTGACTTCCTTTTCATCATTGTCTAAGAAAGGATGTAATAAGTTGATTAATTATAATTAATAATTGATAATGATATTCTAAAAGCTTTAAATCTCATGCAAAAAAACTCTAGTTTACAATGCTTAACAAAAATCCTGACTCACATTAGAGAAAAATTACATTTTGGGGCAAAAGTTCAAATTTTTTTGGGGACCCGTGTTTTCCCCTTAAAATTTTTTTATGTATCAAAAGCAATTTTTTAAGTAATTCAACTAGGAAGACCAAAACGTTATTTTTAAATTACAAATAATGTAAATGAAAGGAGAATTTCACCATTTATTGCTGGTTAAGCGGACAATAGGGGTAAACTCACAACGGTCCACGGTTGGAGGTGACGCTTGAGAGTTGTGAGTTAACACCTACAAATAATGTATTTGAATGTGTTGTTTTGGCATTCGTGATTTTTATATATTTTTTAATATGTTCAAAATTTTTCTGGGTTTACGATTAAGTCACTAACTTATTAATCATCCATAGAAAAATATTTGATAAATTCTTTCTTAGATTCAATTGGAGTTCTTTTCTTCCGTTTTGAACGTGGGGCAAAAATTCGCAAAAAAATAATCACAGAAATTTTACGATTCCTTAAAGCAGTGGTCCCCAACCTTTTTACCACCACGGACCGGTCAACGCTAGATAATTTTACCGCGGCCCACTGGGGGGGGGCGTTGATTGTTTACATTATAGATTTTCTTATTTATTAATTTTAATTTAATTATCTTTAAACATGCTTTCAAAATAAAATACAGTTACACCAAAAAATAAATAAAAGTGATTTATAATTCATTTCATTCATTAATTTGAAGTATAAAACTAGGAATTTAAATTCATTTTCAATGAAATGATCGACCCGCGGCCCGGTACCATTTGATACACGGCCCGGCACCGGTCCGCGGACCGGGGGTTGGAGACCACTGCCTTAAAGGATATTACACCTAACGTAATTTTCTACTTATTTTTGTTAAAATAAAATGAACTTAAACAAAGCAAACAAAAGTTAGTCATACTCGGCATTAATTTGATTACCTTATTTTTAGTAAAATATACTATATTTTTCATGCTGGTGAGATTTTATTTCCGTAAATGATCGTGAAGTAACCAATACCGAAAAATACTAATTAAGTCGCTAATTTTATTTTGAAAACATCATTGCAGTTTCTCTTAAAATCGAGCAATTAAATACAGGATAGTAATCTACTGCACTATATGAAGTAACATAACAAGCCTATTTTTTAATATTTTTCAATGCAAAAAATATCAGTGGAACTTATTCATCTGCACAAAATCATGAATTTAGACGTCGTGTCGTGCTTCTAGCGATGTTATTTGCAAGCATGCTATTTGTTTTAGTAACATCTGGTAAATCACCAGTTATGACATACTATTCCCCTAGAGAAGAAGAGAAGAGTATATTTGGTATGATTGAGAAATAATAGACTAAAACTCCAGAATGAAAATACTGAATCAAATGTAGAACTAACTGCTTTTCTTTCAAGCACTAACTTTAACTTCAATACTTCATCATCATACTTAAAACTTCTTTATACCAAAAATTCTGTTAAAACTTTTTATAGATCTTAATAGAAATAGATGGTAGTTAAGGAAGAATAAAGTGGTAGTAAAAGATGATTATTTTTATTATAATGATAATACTCTTTACTTTAATATTTTTTAATACTCTTTACTTTTTCTTTATACGTAACTTTAAGATTCTTTAGATTATATTATGCGATCTTTAAAAACTAAGATTTAAATGTTACCAAATTAATTATTATTGTTTGTTTCTATTACCCCCATCAATTAACTGTTTTTATATTACTTATTATAATAATTAATAATTAAATAATATTTAAATTGGTTAATAATTTGTAATTTATTTAAATTGGTTGTTTTATTATTTTAAGTGATAGGTGTTTAAATTACTTGGGGATTTTTAATGTTACTAAAGTGGTAGTAAACAGATAGATAACAGAAAAGCACAATTTTTAAAAAGAAACTTCTGTATTAATTCCAAATATATTTCAAACAATATTTACTATTTGTAAAAATAATCATTTAATATTCATTAAAAAATCTTATGAAATTTTTATTACTTATTTCATAAAATGCCTTTCGGTAAAATAAAAAAAACTTTTTTCATTTATTAGTTTCAAAATTAACTCTTTATTATTTATTTTAGCTACAATGATTTTTTATCTGAATATAAAAATATTTTCCATATCCATGAAAAAAGAATTATTTACCATCACGCTTGACAATTTTTTAAGTGTCTTAACCCAAGGGTGTATTTGGAAGGACCAAGGGAGATATTTTGGAACATATCATTTTCCACGAAACTCAGAAATTTTCCTTTTTTGACCAAAGAAAAGGACTTTAGTTACCCCATACCATCCTTAAGTTACCCCATATACCAGCGGTTCTTAAACTTTCTATCGTCACGGACCCCTTTATGTAACAGCCAGACATCGCGGAACCCCAATATTTTAAACACCAAAAGCCGTTACCAGACTTTTGTTTTGAGTTTTAGATTGATTAAAATTAGTTTATATAAATCAATAAATTTTACAATTATTACGCAAGAGGCGTATATAGAAATTTACTTCGGGAGGGGACAAAAATTTTTCCTCAGCCTCCCAAGTATATTTCATAGGTCCAAGTAGCTTTTTAGTACATTTTAAAGTAGAATTTGCATCTTAGGGAACTTAATAAAAAAAAGTTTTAGCATAATCAAGTTCTAGCTTCAAATGGGGGCTTTGGGGGTCCCCCCCGAGAAAATTTTTGGAAATTCTACTCGAAAAAAAAAACAGGTTTTTAATTCGTTTTGTACCCCTAGTGCCTAGTTAGAACTTTTTGAATGTAAGCTTTTATGTAAGATTTGCATTTTGATAAACTTAATGTAAAAAATGATTTATAATAATAGAGTTTTAAGAACAAAAAGGTATCTGGGGGATCATCCCCAGAAAAGTTTTAGAAATTTTACCCTAAAAACACACAGGGTTTTAACTTGGTTTTGATACACTTCGTCCGAATTTCGGACTATATTCTTATGTAGGACTAGCTGATTTGCCCGGCCTTGCACGGATGGAGTGTATTAATTCATTTTTTAAAGTTCTCCCAAGTTATATGTCCGATTTTTCGAATCACCAATAACCCCAGTGTCCCCAGTACTTTTTCCATATCCTGGTGTTCCCGATAGTTTTCATAACCCAGTTTGCCCATAAACTTTTCATATCCGGGTGTTCCCAGTACCTTTTCATATCCCTGTTTTCCCGGTACCTTTTCGTATCCTGGTTTTCCCGGTACCTTTACATACCCCGGTCCCGATAATTTTCATATCCAGGTGTTTCCAATAATTTTAATCTCGGTATTCCCGGTTCCTTTTCCCCATCCCAGTTCCAACTGTGATATCTCATTCCATCAAACATTTATCCTTTCCATGTGATAAAAACAATCCAATTGAAATCATCTCTTTTTGTTTTAAATCTAGTGTTTAAAATCTTTAACTTAATTTTCATGAAGTATTCCCGCTATCCTTTTAAAATTCCGCAAAAAATAAATTTCAAAATAAAATAAATTTCAAAAATCCCTCGATAAAAAGTTATCAAGTAAGCTTGTCTTCTTATTAATAAAACCAACTTCTTTAAAAGCTACTCTGAAAGAGTAAAAACAGATTGCTACTTATAATAAAAATCTAGTGATTATAGTCTAGTAAACCATGCCCTATGAAACAATGAAATTTTAGCTCTGTTTCATTGGAAGCTTTTAAGTTCTTGCTATTGAAATATATTTATTTTTGAGAAATTAAAATCTTAAAGAAAGTAAATTAATTATTTTAATTTACTTCGGTTTTCTGATAACTGTTATAATATTTAAATACAGATATTCACACTTTTTTTCTTCTTAAATTTTATTGTAAATAATAAAATATGTATAAATGTTAATCAGCTATATTCATTCAAGTGAGGCAAGACGTCGCCTTAAGATAGAGAAGTAAACACTGCAATTTATGCATTTCAACAATGCACAATGCTATTTCAATGGGTAAAACGGAGTCGAAAAAGCGCCGAAAAGAAGGGAAGGAGTCGTTCGATTTTAAAATCGTTTCTTAGTGCGCGTCTAATGGCTGAAAGGAAGGTCTCTGTCAAATTTCAAGCCTATCGGTCCGGCAGTTTTGGAGATTTCGTGATGAGTGTTATGAATGAATGAATGAATCAGTGGTATTTGGATTTTATATATATAGATTTCGTTTTGATGAACTAATTTTTAAAAAGTTTTTAATAATAAAGTACCAAGTACTAACATTAACGGCACTCAGAGAAAAGTGGCCGAGCAAAATATGGACACGACAACAACAACAACAACAACAACAACAACAACAACAACCAAGTACTAAGGGGGGTTTGGGGGTCCTCCTCAAGAAAGTTTTCGGACATTTGATCCAAAAAACAGGGTTTTAACTTGTTTTGATACACCAAGTCCATATTTCAGGGAGGGGACAAGGCCCCTTAACCCACCCTTATATACGCCCCTGAATTACTCCAAGTCTGTGAGGGTTTGGGGTCTCTCCAAGAAAAATTTTGAAAATTGGCCTCAAAAAGTAGTGTTTATGTTCATTTTGAGCCATGTTTTTGGTTACACTTGAAGAGAACAATTCCTTGTAAACCATGTAAATTTCAAGGAAAAAAATATGCATTGAAGTCAAAATTCAAGGGAGCTGGGGGTTCTCCCCCAGAAATTTTTTAAATTTGCCTCTTAAAACTAGTGTTTCATCTCATTTTGAAACTCTTTGGGGAATTCTAAAAGTAACTCGAAGAATTCCCCCAGGAAAACCACGGACCCCCAGGGGTCCGAGGACCACATTTTAAGAACCGCTGCCATATACCAATATCCCCCTTTGAATATTTTTTCCGCCAACACTACTGTCAGTGTCACAACCATTGAAAAATATTTGTCATGGAATGGTATTGGTTTTCAATCAAATTTCAGTTAATTCTTCATAACAATGTTTAATTATTACCGCTTCATGCCTAGTACAAACTAATTTCATACGAAAAGTGTGTTCCATTAAAATTGTCTCACACCGGGGAAAATATATAGGAAAAAAAGCATTTTGAGTGGGTATCTTAAAATTTTGTTTCGGGACGGCAGAGAGAGAGAAGACCCACAATACCTCCCCTCATCACTCACCACAAAAATTCTGTAATAACCTATTCTCTCCTTTTTACTTTTTCCGCTTAGACAGCTGGCCAGACACACCTCCAAGATGACTGCTTGTGATTGGACGGCGGGGATCTGTAATTGTGACGTCAGTGACTGGCTTACAAAGCGTCTACTGACCATGCCCCTCAATCGTACGGCACTTAGAATAGGATCAAAGCCAGCCAAAAAACCGGTATTCAGAAATCAGAATTCATTCAACAGGTGTTTAGGGGAGAAATGAGAACATTCGTCTTCCGATCCACGTAGAAAAGCTGTTCGTTTTGCCTGTGTGACGAGGATCCACTACATCTCGTGATTTACTGACTAAAGGTAAGAACGTGTTTTGGAAGCTGAAATCTGACTAGAATTTACTACCGTTAAATCGTTTTGCAAAATTTGCTTTATTTTTAATTGGGGGATTCAGCTTTTATTCTCGTTAGCAGGTAGGGATATTTTTACGGCGAAAAAATTGAAACGTTTCAACCTTTTTCCATCCTGAAATAGTTGAATCGATCCATACACCATATGGATTAAAGTATTGATCGCCGGTCTCTATCACACTTTTGCGAACGAGTTTCAGGAAATGTATTCAGAATTTCAGAAATTTAATGACTGTTCGTTAAAATTATTGATGTCGGTATTAAAAGTAAAAGTAGAAGAAAAAGCTGTAGCAAAGCAGTAGAAAAGAAGCTGTGTTTTCATTCGCTAATTTCATAATTTCAAGTGCATCGAGTCGCAAGCATAGTTTTTTTAAAATAAATTTTAAAAATTCTACAAATTAAAAGGTTTGTAAAATTCATTTTCTAAATGGAAAAAAATGGTTTTTCTATAATTTAACATTTTGGAAGTTGGAATCTCAGACGAATAATTCTTATTTCATTATTGCCTCTAAAACTAACCATAATACCTAAAAGGGATTTGCTGTTTGTTTTTAGTATTTTTATTACATTCTTATAATTTAATCATTACCTACATCATTTACCAGATAAATTAATGTAGTATACCCCTAGGTATGGTATAAAATACAATTTTAAGAATTATGATACAAAATAATTATGATGTAGAAAAAGCCGTTTTTCTGCACTTTTCACATATTATCAAATCTAAAATTATTCGGATGTGAATTTTATGCTGTAAGAAACTCATTCATTTTATTAATAATCTAATTTATGGAAATAAGAATATTTAGGTACATTTTGCTTTTATCAGTTTTTATAATTTAATTTCAGTATTTATAATTTATAATCAGACATAATATGATTTATAATTATAATTTGTATGTTATTATTTTGTATAATGAAATCAAGCGTGAGTCATTAAAAATATTCATTACTTCATAATAATAATATTAGTTACATTTTCTATTTTAAAATAGTATCATATAAATTGATGTTCCTTGTTCCATGACCATTACTTTTTCATAAAAATTTTTCTTACCGTTTTCTTACCCCCACCACGAACATTTTGATAATGAATGATGTGTGAGAATTCTATCGCTCTGATGTTATAGCCTTTTAAATATTGGTCAGGAATTTCTATGCACTCTTTTTTTATCTTTTAATTTTCTTTCTTTTAATATAGTATGTACTTAAATAGCCAATTTTCTCCGTAGGAATATGATCAACAAAAACATCTTAAGGTTAGGCAAGATACTGAACAGATTTCATACGAATGAAGCCAAGCCAAAATTATTTACAAGTAGTTCTGTTCTGAGGCAATTCGGTAACCAAAAATGGGAAGTAGGACACAAAGCAAAGGTACCCAGAGTGCTGATTACAGGTAAGGGGAGAAATTCTTAGTTTTTGAAATAAATAACTCAAAGATTAATTCAATGAGAAATGTTACAGATAATACTTTAAGATAAAAAATTTTTTTTTCAGGAAGCTTGGGTCAGTTAGGCACAGGACTAGCACGTAAACTCAGGTAATACTACACTCTTTTTTATTAACCTTTTTCAGTCCTACCCGCCTCAAATTTTCCAAAGGATTCAAAGGTAATCTCGGAGGGCTTAGGATTGAAAGGGTTAAATAAACGCATATATTTTTTTCTCAGTCAATGGGAAACTACCCAAAATAACCATCTTTACTTTCAGATCTCGATATGGAGCAGACAACGTCATCATGTCTGACATCATCAGACCCCCTCAAGAAATTTTAGAGGCAGGTAGGACAGCATTCGACAGGAAAATTTAAAAAAACCCCACACGTTCCCCTCCAAATTTCATTAACTTCTTTCCATTGACAGGTCCTTACATCTACGCCGACATACTGGACTTCAAGAACCTCCAAGAAATAATCGTCAACTACAGGATAGATTGGCTGATACACTTCAGTGCTCTACTGAGCGCCATCGGAGAGGACAATGTGTCATTGGCGATGCGGGTCAACATTGAAGGAGTGCATAATGTTATGGAACTAGCCAAGCAGTACAGGCTGAAGATTTTCATACCGAGTACGATAGGAGCTTTTGGACCTGATTCCCCAAGAAATCCAACTCCAGATTTGTGTGTGCAAAGACCAAGGACTATTTATGGGGTCTCAAAAGTCCATGCCGAGCTTCTAGGAGAGGTAAGATGTTTTAATGAAACAAATGAAGCAACCTTTGTGAATGTTCACAATCAGCTAAACATTCGATAATTAAAAACGAATATCATGTCCTAATACCATACATAACAGTTTTTCAAAAAATATTTAATCATTTATAGTAAATGAGATATTTTCTTTTTCCAAATCATAGTCAAAGGGTGAAAGAGCTTCCAAACAATGGTGTATGCAGAATGAATCTATTTTGTTTAGTATTAGATGAAGCAAAAATATCCTCTTTATTCCAAGTATCTAAGTGTTATTTGTGATTTATTTGCTCATAAGAATAGAAATTGAGAACAAAGTGGAGTTCTTAAAATTTGTAGTCAAAGAGTTAAATAAAAGGGTGATTTTTATATTTATATAGGGTTGTCCCATAAGTTCTGTTACTTTTTACGAAGTTTTGTCTTTGAAAAACTTTTATGAAAAACTGGTAATAGGTGGAGATTTCAAACAAAGCGGATTTTGATACATGTATATTTATTAACATAATGTGTGATTTTGGTAGCTCTCGTGATATTATTTCTTTTCAAAATGGCGGTTTGAAAAAAAGACCGAAAACGACGATTTTCGAGTAATTTTTTTCTTTTGTTAAAAAAACTAGGAAGAACGCATAGTTGATGGCTAAAAAAAGTTTTACTGCATATTTGAAATGTTAAGATTAAGATGTCATAGTTTCAAGATGATTCGATAAGTTTAAGGTATGAAATTTTGACTTTAAACTTCATATATTGGTAATTTCACGTGTTTTTTAAAGCACACCTATTGTTTTTCTAAGCAGCTGGTATGAAGCAAGTTAAAGGCAGATGTTTTTCGAACCATAATACTTGTTTCAACGGTTTAAACCAGGGGTTCCCAAACTTTTTTGGCCTGTGGACCCCCTGACAACATTTTTCGTACCCCGTGGACCCCCTGTCTTAGGGACCGTTCAAAAAGTAGCTAAAATCTTATGTTTATGATATATTTCTAAGCCACTCATAAATTCGTAATTTTTTTGCATTGATTTGTCGTGCATTGATAAGAATTTGATTTCACTTTTACATATTTAAAGAAAACTTTTTTTGTTTTTACCATTGAAATGGGTACACAACATTTTTAATGAAATTGTAAAAATAAAATGTTAAAAAAGTGTGAAACTAACAACAAATCTTAACTTTTAATATCATTACATTTCAACGCACAAAAACTTGTAGCTTTAACAATAAAAGTTTTGGTTGCAAACTTGTACAAGTTAATGGCTTGTGAGTGAGTTATTCATTCACCAAATCATAAATTTCAGAAATAATCACAATTATTATATGGCATGTTAACAGACAATATTTAATTAAGTTCAAGAATGAAAAGAAATCAAACTATATATTACGGATTTAAGTTTTAATATATGATATTGAAAAAAAATAGGTTTCTGCAATAAAAAATGTTTTTTATATACATACATTAAAAAATATGTTCATTTACATATGATGTTGAACAGCATTTATGAATTTTGAAAATAACTTCATGGGTTATCCAAATCAGAAAAAAAAATACTGATAGTCAAGTTTCACCAAAGGAGAACCATAATGAAAAAATTCAATTGTAAAAAGCGAATTAAAATAAAACATAATATAAACAAAATGTTATTTAAATTTTAAAAATTAGGTACTTTAGGATTAGCTGGGTTCAAATCTTGAAAACACACCTTTATTATTGACGTTTTTAACAAGTTACACAAGAGAAAATGACCACCAATGGCTAAGGCTAAATCGTCACCTTAGTATCAAAAACTACTATCTCCATTCGGCAAACTTCGGGAATCCCGATTCTTGGCGTTTAGATCGTTGGAGAAAATAATTTGATTGGTTTTAATCTTTTCTACTCGATCATGTCAGCTCTTACAAACCAAAAAACGAGCTTCTCCACCGATCTGATCACCATGGATCGGGATTCCCGAAGGTTGCCGAATGGAGATAGTAGTTTTTGATTCTAAGGGGACGAAATGTAACAGAAGTCAAATGATAGTTTTAGTTTTTTTATAATATAACATTTAATTTATGGCAATTTATCATAGAACTTTCCGCTAGCTCCCAGTTAATCATAAAATATAAAAAATTATTAATCAACGGTTTTTAAAATGCAAAAAAGTATTGCCCTAAGCACCTTTGTTCATAAAAAACCTCCTGGTAAAATATTATTGCTAAAAACAAGTAATAAAATCCAAATTTCAACTTTAACTCATTGAATAATTATTTCTAAAAATAAAGGTACGGAATAGGAATTATAATGAAGATATAAACAACAGGGAGGGAAAACTGGAATATTCCAACATACGTTTGATGGGAGGGATGAATCTGGTGCTTTGACATTAGGTTTTTAACATTAAGTTTCAACGACGTGAGGTTTAACCTCAAATCACCCCGTATGGTAATATCCAACCTGTTTCCTTGCTTTGTCAAAAGGTTGGCCACATAGTCAGGGTGCCAAGTCGAAAAGTGCGAACTCGCGTATGGCTTAGATGTTTTGATGGTTTCTGATAGAGTTAATAGTGTAGATTTGAAAACCGGTTGATGCCACTCTGCAAATGTTGAGGATTTTTTTAAAATTCAAATTTTTAAAAAATGGTCCAAAAAAATTAAAAAATCAAGTAATAGTAATCGAGACTTATGATACATGTTTATAGGCTATCTTTCAGTGCTGAATACGAATATTCCATTTAAATTTAAAAAAATTTAAAATATCTATTTTTAAAAATTAATTGAAAAATTGGAAAGTCGAAAAAATTTAAACATCGCTCAAAACCACAAAATAATTGCGAAAGAAGTAATTTAAACGGTTTTCTATTAGAAATGACTTAAACAATAACATACTAAAAATGGAAGAAAATCGGACGATAATAAGTTTGATTTTTTTCAAATTTTCAAATTTTTTGGCCTCAAAAATCGACTTTTTTTAAAACTCTTGTAAAAAAAGTTTGAGGCTGATGCCAAAGTAATGCTTTCATGGATATTGTAGTTAGATAGCTATATAACATAAAAAAACCACAATTGTTGATTAAATCATTAATTAATTTATTTATTTATTAAGTTGAACTTTGAAAATATAGGTAAAATCCATCAATCGTGTGAAACATAAAATATTTTGACAATTTTTGGTACTGAATCATGTAAAAATTAATTAAATTTAAAAAAGACAAAAAATATTTCAAAAAATTTAAATTTTTAAAAAAATTTTAAATTTTAAATTTTTTAAAAATTTTAAATTTTGTATTATAGGCATGTGATACATCTCTATGGGCTATAATTAAGTGCTGGTTAAGAATATCAAGCTACTTTTCAATAAAATTTAAATTAAATGTAGAAAAATTGAAGCATTTATCTTAATACTTTTGTTTTAAATGCTGGGTGCCGAAAGACACAAGAGGGGTCAGCCTTGAAATCGCGTATGGCTTAGATGTTTTGATGGTTTCTGATAGAGTTAATAGTGTAGATTTGAAAACCGGTTGATGCCACTCTGCAAATGTTGAGGATTTTTTTAAAATTCAAATTTTTAAAAAAGGGTAAAAAAATTCAAAATATCAAGTTATAGTAATCGAGACTTATGATACATGTTTATAGGCTATCTTTCAATGCTGAATACGAATATTCCATTTAAATTTTTGAAAAGTTAAAATATCAATTTAAAACAATAACTTGATATTTTGAATTTTTTTACCCTTTTTTAAAAATTTGAATTTTAAAAAAATCCTCAACATTTGCAGAGTGGCATCAACCGGTTTTCAAATCTACACTATTAACTCTATCAGAAACCATCAAAACATCTAAGCCATACGCGATTTCAAGGCTGACCCCTCTTGTGTCATTCGGCACCCAGCATTTAAAACAAAAGTATTAAGATAAATGCTTCAATTTTTCCACATTTAATTTAAATTTTATTGAAAAGTAGCTTGATATTCTTAACCAGCACTTAATTATAGCCCATAGAGATGTATCACATGCCTATAATACAAAATTTAAAATTTTTAAAAAATTTAAAATTTAAAATTTTTTTTAAAATTTAAATTTTTTGAAATATTTTTTGTCTTTTTTAAATTTAATTAATTTTTACATGATTCAGTACCAAAAATTGTCAAAATATTTTATGTTTCACACGATTGATGGATTTTACCTATATTTTCAAAGTTCAACTTAATAAATAAATAAATTAATTAATGATTTAATCAACAATTGTGGTTTTTTTATGTTATATAGCTATCTAACTACAATATCCATGAAAGCATTACTTTGGCATCAGTCTCAAACTTTTTTTACAAGAGTTTTAAAAAAAGTCGATTTTTGAGGCCAAAAAATTTGAAAATTTGAAAAAAATCAAACTTATTATCGTCCGATTTTCTTCCATTTTTAGTATGTTATTGTTTAAGTCATTTCTAATAGAAAACCGTTTAAATTACTTCTTTCGCAATTATTTTGTGGTTTTGAGCGATGTTTAAATTTTTTCGACTTTCCAATTTTTCAATTAATTTTTAAAAATAGATATTTTAAATTTTTTAAAATTTAAATGGAATATTCGTATTCAGCACTGAAAGATAGCCTATAAACATGTATCATAAGTCTCGATTACTATTACTTGATTTTTTGAAAATTGTTTTGGACCATTTTTTAAAAATTTGAATTTAAAAAAAATCCTCAACATTTGCAGAGTGGCATCAACCGGTTTTCAAATCTACACTATTAACTCTATCAGAAACCATCAAAACATCTAAGCCATACGCGAGTTCGAGGTTGACCCCTTTTTTGCCATTCGGCACCCTGACTAACAGTGCTGAAACCTTTCTCCACCAAAATGAAGAGGGAAAAGCTATCAAAAATGGAATTTCTTTTTACCACAACCCATGATAACTTGTTTTTGAAAGTTAGTATCAAAATCATTCATTTTGATGAAATTTTCCCCCATGGACCTCTGAAAGTCTCTATGGACCCCCTAGAAGTCACTGTGGACCCCCCAATTTTCATTTTCATGCCCATGGACCCCCTGGAAGTAGCTGTGGACCCCTGGGGGTCCATATGGACCACTTTGGGAACCGCTGGTTTAAACATTGAAAGCTTCTTTTCATAACGTCGTTGAATTGATTTATTTCTATATTCGAACGAGTTGTTTTTATTGTAGTGTTTTCGTATGAAGCAAATAATTGCTCTGTTCGCTTAGCATAAGTTCAGCGAGTGTAATTCTGATAAGCTAAAACCTTGCGCGCTTGAATATTGCGCACTACTTTCTGAACTTAATTTCAGATATAATTTAATATATATTGCATATTTTGAATACTTGGGTATTTCGTAAGCTTTTTTATTGATTTTGATGCTTTTTTTCGTGAAAATTTCTTCGAAATGACTAATATTACTGAGGTAAGTTTCTTGCAAAGATGTTATGTTTGAGACCGAAATTTCCTGTTAAATTCATCGAATTATCTTGAAACTATGATATCTTAAACTAAACATTTCAAACATACAGTACAACTTTTTTTAGCCATGAGTTATGCATTCTTCCTAGTTTTTTAAACAAAAGAAAAAAATTACGCGAAAATCGTCGTTTGCGGTCTTTTTTTCAAACCGCCATTTTGAAAAGAAATAATATCACGAGAACTACCAAAATCACACATTATGTTCATAAATATACATATATCAAAATACCCTTTGTTTGAAATCTCCACCTATTGCCAGTTTTTCATAAAAATTTTTCAAACACGAAACTTTGTAAAAAGTAACAGAACTTATGGGACAACCCAATATTTAAGGTCCAGATAGGACATAATACCTTAACGGTATTTAGTTCTATGGCTCTCGCTAAAGCAACCTTTCAAATTTCAAAATGAATGATTTAAATTGGATAAATATTGGTTATAATAGCTAAATTTCTTTCCATTATCATGGTGTGAGCAATATATTGTATTTTACTTTTGACAATAAATTAATAACTATCATCTTTTGTTAAAATCAAATGAAAGCTGCTATAATCCCGTAAAAATAAACTTTCAGTATTATCATCGAAGGTATGGGCTGGACTTCAGAAGTCTTCGATTTCCCGGCGTAATTTCAGGAGAAACTGCTCCAGGCGGAGGAACAACTGGTAACAATACCTATCTTTTCAAAATGAAACACCTTTAAACCTCTAATGCCCACTACAAGAAATGACTATAGAAAACAAATTTTGGGGGGTAGGGCAAAATTTTTTTTTTAAAAAATGCTACCATGGGCAGTAGAGGGTTAATGAGTGTTCACGTTCAGTATTACATTAAGTTTCATCTATCCAATTATCTAAATTCTAAGTCGTTCCCAACCCGTCTTTTTTAAAACATTAACAACGTAAAAATTTCACCTCTTCCCTTACAAATTTAAATTTATTTCAAGTGGATGTCTTTTTTATTCTTTTGACCTACCAGTAGGATAAGCTTTTAAAACCAGATAATATTATTAATAAAAAATCATAGTAAAGATATGTTTTGTATAACTTCAAATGTCTGTGATTGATGGTTTACTTTTATAAAATTAGTTTAGTATAATTTTATAACTGTATATGTTACGGGCAAAGTGATAAATACTCATTGATAAATGCCATTGAATTTATCACACTGCCCGCTGGCATAATTTATAATGCCCGGTTTATCACTTTCCCCGTAACATTGAAATTGAACTGGCGATAGAGGTGCTTGTTGTAACAAGCTAAATCCAATATAATGCTGTTGGAGTTAGCTCTTTCATGCTGCAGGCGTGTCGATTAGGATAAAATAGTTAGCAAGCAGAAAAGAGCACCAATAAGTTTTCTAATTTCTCAGCATCATCTTTTTATTTTGAAAACTTATACAATGATAATCAAATCACCTCCCATATTCTCCACAGACTATGCCGTCGTCATCTTCCACGAAGCCCTCCGAACGGGCAAATTCGAATGCTACCTGGACAAGGACACGATGCTTCCGATGATGTACATCGAAGACTGCCTGAGATCGCTGATAGAACTGATGGAAACTCCGCCAGAGAAGCTGAAGCTGAGGACCTACAACGTGGCAGCCGTCAGCTTCACGCCAGAGGAGCTGGTCAATGCGGTCAGAAAACACGTGCCGAACCTACAAGTGGAGTACAAACCAGATCACAGACAGAAGATAGGTACGTTTACATTATTTTGCTTCTGATAAAGATCTAACAGCTGGAAACACAGGGGGTGTAAGACACTGTTTGGAAATCTTAACTACCGATCACTCCGATTTCCGAATTTATATTTTAAAAATCGTAACGTAGGCATTAAAGGTAGAAGAATTTAGCTTACCTCATTATCTACCGAGTTGTATATTTAGTAGCATAGTAAGTCTTTTTTCTGAGGATTGTAATGATTGTTATACATTGATAGGCTACAATTAGCCGGACGCTCGTAGCAAGAAGTAAGTAATGATTGTTATAAGAAACAGTGTGTCACCCAGTGAGTTGGAAAATACTTGCAGGAATGATTTTTCTCAGTTTATAGAGGATTTTCAGCAGTGATGGTAACGGTAAAACATTCATAATGCTTCTTAGCACTTAAGTTGGAAGTGAAAGGAAAAAGATGGAAAATAAAAGAGAGAAAAGAACACAAGGAAAAAAATATATAATGTAAAAAAAATGAAATTCAAAATTCGTTGCAATAAGATCTTCCCTAATAAATCATACAGCGATACATGAATCTAAAATAAAGGTTCCCTACCAGTGGTGTTCGCAAGATTGTCGAAAGTGGTCGGTAAAGTGGTAAGTACATTCATCACTTCATCTATTCAATATTTCTAAAACAATTACAAATTACTTGGTGAAATTAAGACATCTATGCAACACCGCCTTGCATGAGTGTAAATATAAGTAAATTAAAAGACAACCGAGTCAAAAATGCTAAAAATCAAACAGAAGTTGAAGAGCAAAGAGAAGAGCATCCGGGATCCCAAAAAGCAGATATTCTAAGTAAGAGACAAAGAGATGTTAAAAAGCTAAGAGATGCTGATGAGAAGAAAGTGGCACAAGAGAAAAGTAATCCCGACAAACAGAGAGATGTTCGAGGGTAAAAGAGATGTTAAGGGAAAAAGAAATGATAAAAAGTAAAGTGACGCTGAACAGAAGAGAGAAATACAATATCAAAGAGATGAAGATCATAGAGAGTCACTAATCAAAGTGATATTGAAGAGATAAAGAGAAACTATTGTAGAGTAAAGACATGCTAACAACAGAGGGATGCTCAAGAGCAAAGGGATGCAGAAGTGCACAAGGAGCAGAGTTTCTGAGGGACATAGAGATGTTAAGAAGCAAAATGATGCCGAAGAGAAGAATGAGGTATTACATTAAAGAGATGAAGATCATACACACTCTCAAAAGCAAAGTAATATTGAAGAGATTAGAGAAACTGTAGTAGAGTAGAAGTAGAGAGATGCTAACAACAGAGGGAGGCTCAAGAGCAAAGGGATGCAGATGAGCATAAGTAGCAGATCTTCTAAGGGACATAGAGATGTTAAGAAGCAAAATGATACCGAAGAGAAGAAAGATGTATAACATCAAAGAGATGAAGATCATACAGACTATCAAAAGCAAAGTGATATTGAAGTGAAGAGAAATGCTATAGAATAAAGAGATACTGACAAACAGAGGGAGTCTTAAGAGCAAAGAGATGCAAAAAAGCAGAGATTCTAAGGGACATAGAAGCAAAGATGCTGAAGAGAAGAGATATAAGATATGCTGTTTTCACAAACAGAGGGATACTGAAGGGAATGGAGAATCCTAAGGAGCTGAGATGCTAAGGGACAAAGAAGTATTAAAAAGTAGTGATGCTAAAGAGAAGAAAGATGTACAATATCAAAGGGACAAAGAGCATAGAGACTCTCAAAAGCAAAGTGATGTTTAAGCGAAGAGAAAAGCTAAAGAGCAGCGGTTCTTAAACTTTAGATTGCCGTTTCCCCCTTTATGTAACAGCAAGCCATCGCGGACCCCCAAGATTTCAAAAACCCAGAGCCGTATAACCAGACTTATGTTTCGGAGGGAGGGTGACTCAACTTTATTCCAGAGATACCCCCTCAGTTAGGAGTTGAGTTTTAGATTACTTATAAGTAGTATTTAAATTATGTTCCGTATTTTGTTAAAATTTTACAATTACTCCAAGTAATAATGGGGGGTCTTCCCCAGAAAAATTTTGAAAATTGACCTCAAAAAGTAGTGTTTTAGCTCATTTTGAGACACATGGTTTCACCTTAAGAGAACAGCTCCTTGTAAACAACAGAATATTAAAAGGAAAAAATTACAAATTGATGTCAAATTTCGAGGGGGGCTGGGGATCTGTGGTGAAGTTCCACAACACCACATAGTTTCGTGTTCTTTATTCGTATTTCTAAATTTCGATAAGAGATATTTAAATCATAAACCCTTTCTCTGTTGCTATGCGAACAAACCTATTTCACTTGTATTGGAAATTTCCTCTTTTCGCCCATCACGAGTTCTTCTTAAAGTTTCTTTGACTAGCAATTAATATGCAGCCTTGTAGTATCTTTCAACATTTACGCTTCGCTTCCTATCAAACCACGTGAAAGTCCAATCATTCTATTCTTTAAAATTGAAAAACGACGTTTCATTTGCACATAATTAATTTAAAGATATTAAAATCAGACATGTTTCGAGGGTATAATGAACCCTCTTCGTCAGTGAGATGACGATGTAAGAAAAATAAGTAAGATGACGATGTCTTTTTCTCTTACATCGTCATCTCACTGACGAAGAGGGTTCATTATACCCTCGAAACATGTCTGATTTTAATATCTTTAAATAAATTATGTGCAAATGAAACGTCGTTTTTCAATTTTATCCTATTTTGCACAGTTTGCCATCTATGTTTGATCATTCTATTCTTTATTTGCCCCACCCTGTCGCCTTTCTGTTTTAATTAATCTGACGCAATGCTTTGCCTGTTTTCATCATACCGCCAAATTCCAACATTTTGGAAGTGATAATAGCATATTCTTAGGAACCTATCTTAACTCTCCATGTATTAACCATTGGCTACTTGGGGGACATCCATAAATTACGTGAGGTCAAAAAGGGGGAGGAGGGGTTTGGAAAAATCTCACCAAATCTCACCAAGGGGGAGGGGGGTCGATTAAAATCTCACGTCAACTTTTGAAGTTAGAAATTAAACGATTTTTTTAAATATGAGAAAGGAATAACACCCACAGATAAGATACCCCGGTGATTTTTAAAAGCGAAATTATGCTGAAGAAAAGAACGAAATATAATATTAAAGACATGAAGATCATAGTATCTAAAACGCAAAGTTATATTGAAGCGAAGAGAAAAGCTATAGAATAAAGAGATACTGACAAACAGAGGGAGGCTCAAGAGCAAAGGGATGTAGAAGATCATAAGAAGAAAGGTTTCTAATGCGACATAGAAGCAAAGTGAAGCTGAAGAGAAGAGATACAAGAGGAAAGACATGCTGTGTTGACAAACAGAGGGATGCTGAAGAAAAATGGAGGATTCTAAGATGCCGAGGGACAAAGAAATACTAAAAAGTAAAGCGATGCTTAAGAGAAGAAAGAGGTACAATATATATCGAAGAGATGAAGAGTATAGGGACTTAAAACTATTGAAGAGAAGAGAGAAGCTGAAGATATGCTGGCAGAAGGGTGCAGAAAATCAAAAAGGGTCCTATGAAGTAGCTATTTTAAGGGGCATATACAGGGTGTTCCAAAAGTCCGTTTCGCGGCTTTTATTTGGAACTGAAGTGTCCTAGGGTCACAGAAGTAAGGCCTACCCCTAGGTAAGGGACCCTGGAGAATCCATTGCGATGACTTACAGCGCCCCTAGTGGCGGAATAAAAAAGTGGTTCAATTCTGTTAGAGTTCCTGCTAAATATTCAAATATAAAGAATTTTTTTAAAATTTGTAATGATAAACTGAACAGTTATAGATCTAATTAAACATTTTAATCTATGAGTTTGAAATTATTTAGCAATATTTTTTTTTTGGTGTCCAAAAGAGATAGGCGATATTTAGCGGGAACTCTAACGGAATAGAACCAAAAAAGTTAAAAAAATTAACTTAAAAACTAAAGGAGATAGAGCAAAAACCTCAGTGACAGTATTATTGCCAACGATATGAAGAACTCACTGAAAAAAAAATCATGAAAATATCATGAATATTCGCGGAGATATTAGCGTGTGAAAATAGCACTTTTTCCGGTCTCAAAAAAGAAAAAGTTCGTAAATTTGCAAGTTTTTTTATTTTGATTAAATTTTGTCTTCAATCTACTAAAAAAACACAAAACTACACATTAACACGGAAGATGATGCTATGCTTCCTTAAGATATAAAGAAAACTTTAAAAACACCACCTGTTTAGAATTAATGTGTGAAATCATTTTTAAGAGGGATATTTTCAAATTAGAAAACGTTGAAGGTTGGAGGGAGACCCTCTTAACCTCTTTATTTCAAAATAAAGGTCTATTATTGAACAGCGATTTCTTATTCGAACAGCGATATTTATTTCCCGCTTCATCCCGCTGTTTTCATAAAATTCAAAGCAAATAAAAATAAATACTTTCCTGAGATGTAAAATAAAACCTTAAAAAACAGAATGGAATATCGAAAAATCCAGAAATTACTTTCTTTGAAATATTCTTAAGAAGATATTACCAGCAAGTCGCTTCGAAATATCAAATTTTTTGTATGGTTTTCTTCGAAAATGTAAAACTTTGTTTATGCTCAGCAAAAACGGGTTTTTGAAATTTTTAGAACCCTTAAAATTCGAATACCGAAAATTTGAAAAACACCTTTCTTAGATATTGTGGATAGGTACCTTCCTGCGAAATTACGAAGATCTAGGGTCATTTGGAAAGGTGCTAGGCTCAAAAACATAGAAAACTCTCCAGGCACCCCTGTGGGTCAGAAAAAAAGAATTTTTGCTGTTCGTTGATGAGTGAATCGTTAAGATCTTTTATTATTATAGATTGAAATTTATGGATAATTTTATTTATAGCTGATTCATGGCCGCAAGTGTTTCAAGATACCAATGCTCGGAATGATTGGGGTTGGAAACACGACTATGGAATTGATGAAATGTGCAGTGCTATGTTTGATATATTGAAACCCATGTATAAATGATGCTTACCATCTTAAACTTTTTCTCATTTCTTGTATAAAATAGGTACACATTTTGAATTCAGATTCTTTGAAATATCTATTTACTTAGTAAAGCAATGAATGCTTTTTGAAATTGGTTCAGTAATTTCTTAAATCCTAATATATTTCATGAACTTAACCTTCGTTAACATTCCAGATATTTTTGATAAATATAAATACTTGCTATAAGTTAATTAGTAGCCTTATTCTTTTATCAACAACACTTTTTCATGATTTTTCCCACCTAGATATTCTTACAAATCCTGATATATTTATAACATATTAGGACAGAGGTTCTCAAACTTTGAACATTGTGACTCACTTTTTATAAACAAAATCAAGCATGACCCACCTAAACTTGGTAATCTGCGATAAAATTCAGTTACAACATCCTCATTTTCTAAGAAAATGCTTAAAATTTGTATTACTTTCCCCCAGGGGAGGAGGCCTACCATTTAGAAACACTGATTTAAAAAAAACTTATTTGAATAACCTACAAATTTTCATTATCAGTATATTAAAGAGACACATTTTACTTTAACTGTCCTTTGCTCCAACACCGTGTAGGTGTTTTTATAACTCTTTTAAGAGTTTAAGTTGTGATTTGATAAATTTCAAAAGCCAACAAAGCGTTTGTAAAATTAAAAAAAGATACTATATATTCAGACAAATTCAAAATCTTGTAGCGACCCACCAAAAATTGGCTGGTGACCCATCAGTGGGTCGGAACCCATAGTCTGCAAGAACCTCTATAAAATGATTTAAAATAGATATAGTTAATATTTTTAATACAAAATAAGTAATAACTATTGACTCACTGATAAAAAGCTAATTTACACAATACAGCAGCTTGGAATTGGATGATAAAACAAGGCCTTGACTACAAGAAAGTTTTGATGGCAGCATATTCAGTCAAAGTTGAAAAAATACATGTTTTTTTTGTTTAAAACAGGTTTTTTTTACCCTCGACGCAGAAATGCTTAAGAAAACCATGATTTTTTAAAAAGAATATTAATTTGATAATTAAATTGAAATTAGATTAACAAAGCTATATTTGTTAAATACAGTGCAGTCTATCCTTTTAAATGATTTTCGTAAGATTTTATCACAGAATCATGCACTTTTTCAGGCAATGTACCACTTATGTCATGATTATTTGGTGGTTTGTACCCAAGCCTTATACTTGACTCTTAACTTTTTAGGTCTAGGTGATTTACACATGAAAATAGTGAGTTCGTTGCCTAAATTAAGGGAGCAATTTGCTAAAAAGTACATGTGTTTTAAACAATGTTTTTTGCTTTGCTTTAAACGTAGAGCAACCCTGTAATTAGTAGTAAAAATAATTTCAAGCATACTTTTTTAGTTACACGCTTTTATTTCAGATACACAATATATCACAGCTATAATAAAGGTATAATTTAAAATAGTAAAACAAGTAAAAACAGAAAAGAAATTGAACATTTAAGCACAATGCTAGCAACAAAGATAAATTAACATACTTGTGCTTTTAAACATAAGAAGAAACTAACAAGGAATTATTTTCATCAAAGTTCAAGACAACTTAAAGTTATCTTTAGACCATATCCTAATTCAGCACTTACCACACATTTCAACACAATGTCTACCTCTTTTCAATATTGTCCTCTACCAAGCTAAAGCATTCCAATAGCTTGTAATATGCAAAAGAAAGATAACATTGAAAAAAGTAGAGATTTTCACAAATAAATGAGATCATACATGAGATCCTTCAAAATAAACTCTAAAAGAAACAGAAAGTTTTTGAAAGTAAAGTCATTTTTGAAGTTTGACAAAAGAAACGAAAAACAATATGAAGAAATCCAGAAAAATCAAGATATCTAATCCACCTGAATAACACAAAAGTATATTACGTTTAGTAACAAAATTTATAAATACACTCTCACAATCTTTTAAACTTGATATGAAATGTACAAGACACTCAGTAAATGCGTTAATAATTTCAAAGGATCTTTTTAAATTATTGGCACAGGCAGACAACATTATATAGTCTTTTAAAAGAGTAACAGTCAATAAAGATTAGTAATTTTGAGATAAATAGTCAATATATTTCCAACCTTATTTTGTCTTGGCTCTTGACTAGAAACTTTACTAACTTAATTACAACAGTTTACTTCCTAACATCTAAGTTTAAAAATTGCTTTTACTGTTTACATTAACTTAAATTATACCATCACAGAAAATTTAAGTTTATGTATTGCACCTTTTAATCACTTGTCTAGGTAAGTAGAACTATTTTGCTACTTATCCGACAGTGTACTTTTACCTTGGTAAAAATAAGTTCAAGTGAAGGCCTCTCTGGTTCAGATAATAGATAATGGCATATTCCAAGATGGAATTAAAGAGAAATACCTTTTAAACAGTACAACTTTAGATTATTGACTCAACAAATGTAATAGAAAGAATTAAAATAAACAGGAATTTCAGAAATTTGTTAATTATAAGAATTATGAACATTGCTTTTTTAAGTAAACAAACCAGTTATTTCAATTTCTAACTTGTCTATTAACATATTTATCACTAAAGTAAGAAACCAAATATTCCTAAGATCATTGGCTATTTTGCAAATTTTATAATCAGTTTATTACTGTTTAGTGTGCTTGCCCTTGCCACATGTGCAATCTAACTTTTCACTGCTTTTCAATTCCTATTTCAGAAGGATTTAATGCACAATTAGTGTCACGTTTTTGTTGCTTGACAGACTTTATAATACAGTAAAACCTCAAGATAGCGACTCCTTATGGTACCAACAACATAGGGTTATTATAATAAATTTGGGAAAAAAATAAAAATTAATAAAATATTGGAATATACCTGGAAGGACACTCAACAAGTGCAAAATGTATGTCAACCAATGCAGAACCTTCAGAACTGGATCATTTGGACTAATTTGGCTTTCAGAAATTCTTCTCCTTCCCGTTTATTTTATACTATCCAATTTTTAACTAAAATTGGTGGTAGCTATAACAAATAACCTCATGTGTTTGTTTTAACAATTAAAAATAACACTATTTCTATAGTAAAATAATCAGCACTTACACTACCAGACATTGTAACCAAGGGGTTGTTACATGGAGTTTATATTGTTTAAAGATTTTGTTTGTAGAGCCAATAATCTTGTTTGGCAAAAAACATAATGCCAAACAAGATCCAATTACATCTTAAAGCTTTGGTAAAAAGGAATTGATAAGCAATAAACGACTAGATAGCACATGTAGCATATTAAGTGATAATATATTAAATAAAAAATTTTATACTTCACAGATAAAACCTTGCTCTTACCAATCACTGAAATACAAGCAAATTCACAATTACTGAGTATAACACAAACTTTAAAATATAAGTCAAAGTACTTAATTATATAAAAGAAACACCAAAGATAACAACTACATAAAGTACCACAATTAATCTTAAATATAAAACATTCAGCACACCAAATTAACTTATTTGCTTTTATAGATTATATGAAGAGATTTACATACTTCATTCCTTAAAACAAGGTAAATATTTACACATGTAAAACAATCAGCTTTTTTAAAAAAAGCTCTGGCAAAGGAAAATACTTCATAGTATTTATACAATAGTTATAATAAAACCTTTTTGCAAAGTACTGTGCTTCAAGATACTTTTATTTTTCATGTAAAGTATAAAAAAAGTTATTTATACTTTGAAAACAGTTACTTCTTATTGATTTAAAAAAAGATAATTTGATGCCAAAACAAAATGTGACCTTTAATTTCCTTTTAATGCAAAACACCCTATTTTTTTCAAAATTCAAATTAAGTAAATAAGTTGGTAATGATTTAAAAATTTTCCTTTTGCTTTTTTCCTTTTTCTTTACGTTTAAAATTTAAAAATTAAACTTATTTATAGAGTTAATAAAATAACTTTTTGTTAGTGCAAAATACGTAGAAGATAAATATATCATTTACAAATTTTGTTATTTTGTCTTCTTTTTTGCTTATTTATACTGTCTTACTTATATGTAATACTGTTACTGTAATACTTATTTCTTAGTGAATAAATATGCTTTGCAGGCTTGTATATTATACTTTGCTTTGCAAGCAAAATTAATTTTAATGATAACCAATACTTAATGCTATAAAATAATTAGGAGATTCATGAAGATGCTATGAACTCTTGCAAATGATGCAATTTATTCAATAAAACTTGCATCACAAAAATACATTTTTAAGTTAAGTAACAGCACATTACTTAGGGCTTTTGAGAATGTAATTTCACTTCAAAAAAGTTAGAATTTTAAAAATATAAATAATATAAAAATTTTGATATAATATTGAATTGAATGAAATTAAAAAATGCATGGATATCACCAGTGTACGTACATTCAAAAACGACAAAATAGTTAACAAAGTAGTAGATGAGATGCTAAAAATAAATATACAAAGAAAACATTTAAATAAAAAATAGGAATGTGATGAATATGTACCAGAAAGGGAATGTGAAGTAATCCCAAATATTTCAATAAGTGAATCAATATAAAATTAGGCAAAAAGAGTGACTGAAGGTCTTTTTTGTATTAGAAAAACTGTAAATTTCCCAAAATAGAAGATACATTATGCTAAAAAGTTTTATATGATTTGTAATACAAAAAGATGATTTTTTTGCATGAAGTAGAATGTAAAACAAAATGAGTGCTCTAATCAGAGAAAGATGAAATAAATTTGAGCAATGTACTAAATTTGATATTTTAATTTCTTTTCATAGAGACAGCAGACGGTAATAACATATTTAGCATTTCCAGTAAAAATTCTGGCTTTGATTAATGAGTGCAATTGCTTCCAGTTTTTAAAAGGGTTTCATTTTTGAGTAAACCATGAACATTTTTGAAGAAAACTGACTTTTCTCCCTTAAGGCATAAGCAAATCGCAAGAAAATAGTTAAAATTTTTTGAAAGTATCTAAATAATATAAAGTGTAAAGGTATAGTAATATAAAATGTTGTACTTTTGAAATGCTAACTGATTTTTGAGCTTTGTGATAGTTATGTAATCCTTATATATACATTGTCAGATATCTTATGTATCTCTGAATACTCGTAAAAAGTATTTAAGAAGAGGTTTGTGAATGAAATTTGTGTAATACGATTCTCAAGTTTATTTTTATGGGGTTATAAATAAGAGATTTTTCAGTAACTACTATGAAAATAAAAAAGTACAACACCTTAGATCTAAAATTGATTGTTTGTTGAGTATAAGAAATTGTGAGTTTTCAAAATTAATGTTAACAATTTTATGCATTAGAATTAATTTAAATGTTTTTTCACCTTATAGTAACTAAAATATTAAATGAATTCCATTAATAGTCTAAAAAAAGAAGGACAAGATGAAAGAAAAAAAAGGTAAAAGTTATAGTAGACCAGGAAATGGTAAAAACTTTTGAATCTTTTAATACTTCTATAAAATAAATGGAAAATTTATATAAGCTGAGAACATTAACTGTTACTATGTAAAGAAGCTTAATGATTATTTTTAAAAAATGTCAGAAAAATTATGTCTAAAAGAAAATAATACATGTTGATAAATTAATAATTAGGAATAAAAAATATTTTAAATACATTGCCGTACCCCTCTCATTTTAATTTACTTAAGCTCCAATTTCTTGTATATACCTATATTCAAAAGTAGAGATTCCTTTGAGTTATGATTGTTAGCTCTTGATAACTATACAGGGTAAGCATTAAGTCAATCACATTCTTAAAACTTATCTAAAAACATAATGAAATGAATTCTAAAATTCTTAAATTGCAGGTTTTTTTTGTTAAATAAGGATTCTAAAAATTCTTAAAAGATGGTTGATGCAAGAGTTGCAAATTCACTGCAACAAGAACTGAGTCTCTTACATAGAAATCAATTAGGAATTGGTATAAAAATTTAGGAAAAATGGTTTAAACTTCAAAACATGTTTGAAATTTAATAATACAATCTGAATAAAAAATAAATGAGAGGTTTTTAAAAACTGATTAGCTCGTAAAAAATATCAATAAGCTTTAAATCCTTTAGTCTTTAAAAATTATATTCAACAAGACTTTAAGACCACCCTATACACAACCAATGTTAAAGACCATAAAGTCATTTACATAAAAACAATAGCTTTCAGGCAAACATTCAATTAACAACAAATCACAAGAGCATGAGCAGGATTCCTGAATAAATTCTACCTCTAAACTCTAATGGGTAGTTCAGGAAGGGTTCATTAAACACAATACTGTAAAGGGTTATCAGCTTACAAATACTTAGTAGCACAAGCATTTTAAGCAAGTTTAATCAGCATCCGATTTTATTCTTCGATAGTAATTTCTTGTTATGTAAAGGTCTTCTTCAGAGTCATCTGAATCATCATGGAAATCTTCTTCGACTGAAGACTCGGGTTTTTCCATCTTACTTAAGAGCTTTTTATCCCCTTTGGGTTTGGCAGCATTTCCACCCTCACTTTTGGAGGAATCAAGGGGATTGGCCTGAGCTTTTGTTTTGGATCCACTTCGATTGAAAAAACCTGATGATAAGAAACTAGGTTTGCCAGAGATGTTCTGAAGAAGGTTCTGCTTTTTGGGAGAAGCAGTTCTAAAAAAGTACACGAAATATGGCGATATAAATAAATTTTTTAATACCATACATCAAAGGATAGAATTTTGACCTAAAGACAGCTCTAGTTGAGGAAAAGTAATTTAACTTGTTTTGACCTTATTCCTGATCTAGATTATTTATAGAAAACTTCCTATTGTGTTATTATCAATAGTTCTGTGGATACAATTACTATGTACTGAGAAAACAATAGTAACATTCACCACAGTTTAAGTAAATAAAATCAACTATGGTTTTCTCAATTCTGAACCATTATTAGAGTTTTACTGAATTAGTAGTCTTTCTGACCAATGCCATCCTTTGAAAATTGAAGTATTCAAGTTTTAAGAAAAACACATGACAGAAGAAAATTAAGTACAGTCGAATCCGCTTAATGTGATCGCAATCGTCCGAGATTAAACTGATAACATTATCCGATCGATAACAATAAGCGATCCCATATCATAAAGCAGGAAAGTGTGTTTCAAGATTGATTCCTTTAAAATCAAAATCAAGTTATCGTTATTAATTATATAAAACACTATTTTTACACTAGGCAGTAGGCACTTGCCAACTTAAAATTTTAATTGGAAATTTACGAGTAGTTAAAATTATAAAATAAAATAATCGCTTACTTAATAATTTTATTTGCGTAGGTCGGCGCAAGTTCAGAGTTGCGTATGCTTGGCGATTTTTGGCTGTTTAGCGGCACATTTAGAAGCCAAATGACTCTTTTAACATGAGTTAGGGTTACCATATTAGTCATCTTTAACGCTAAAAACTTGGCGCATACGCAACTCTGAACTTGCGCCGTTCGGTTAATTGGAAAATTCAAAATATCTTATCAGAAACATCTGCAAGTTGGCGATGGTTTCTTTAACCAATCACATGTATGGATTCGGACCCACCCTCTTTAACTGTTTTCTTTCAATATGCGGAATGTTTCATTTTTTCTTACTTCAACTGAGTTTCAGAAAAAAGAAACACCAGATACTCTGGTCTTTGGTGGGGCAGATGGTTACTTGTACAAATTGACCTTCAAAATGACTCGAAATGAGACGTTTTTTAGGGGATATGGACAAATTTTGATAACATTAAGCGGCGAGTTGATTCATAGTTGATCACATTAAACGATGTATTTTACATTAAATTAAATAGGAATGATCGGGACCTAACGATTTCGATAACATTATCCGATTGATAACATTAACCGTGATCACATTAAGCGGATTCGACTGTATTAACATAGTAGTACTACAAAGTAGAAAAAACTTCAATATCATGAGCCTGTCTAATTCAGGTGTGTATGTATTATATTAGCAGTAGATGTCTATGGATAGTCAAACTATGGTGGCATATTTCTCCCTTTTCTTCACTATCAGAAGAATTGCAAAACTGCACGAGTTTTTCTGCAGACTCATAAAATAAACAGTTATACTGCAGAACCAACAAGGGTTACGTGCTTTTGACAGCCGATGGAATTATTTCGGAGGGGTGAAAGGAGAAAGCTGAGGGGTAGTTGATCGAAAGAGGAAGAGACATTTGCTTGCTCACTGGAAGCAGCTTTGTCTTTTACATTTCAAATTTATTGATAGCTGAGATGAGTTCGCGCGTTCACGATTACCTTCTCGCCTTTCCGACACTATTCATCAGATGGTCGATCGTAGTGGGGTTGCCAAAGGGGGTATTTTGGTATACATCTTCCTCAAACTTCCGATATATAGAGTTGTTTAACCCATTAGCGCCCAGTGATCTATTTTTAGATCGCTAAACATAGTGTCATAAATTATCTTTAAAATGTCCTTAAATTCACGCAACAGTAACGAAACTGCACGTATGGCAAGAGAAAACATCCCTCAGTTCTAATACTATGAGTTTTTTGTATTTGCTTCATTTATTTTGGAACAGTGATGGGCTAAAGTTTGTCTCAGAGTCTCATTTTGCTGTTTTTTCATCTTCATTTGCGTTTTTTAAGAAAACAGTAAATTTATACCACTAAATGAATCCTTTTTCAGTTTTAATTTATCTTTATAGATGTAGCTATTGGGATATAATGCAAAGTTTAGTCAAAAATAATTTATTTAGTGTAAAATCAAGTACAAATACTGCTGATCTAAAAATAGATCACTGGGCGTTCGGGCATTCCTTTTTTCTATGTTGCTTACAATACGAGTATTTAGTTTTTTCCACTAAAAACTGATAAAATGGGTCTGTGAATACTCAGTAATGTTCAAGATGAAGTCAACTATCGATTTTCTTAAGAAGTTGAACATTATATTATTGGAAATTAAATTTTAAAATTTATTCTGGTGAACAAATGGAGGGTAAGCCATTATGATTCATTTCTAATAAAGCACAGCATTGGAACTAGTGGTATAAAAATATTGCTGTTATTCACATAAACATATTTTATATGGCACAAATAGTTTTGAAATACTTCACAGGGGAAATTATAAAACAATTAAAAGTTTATCAAGGAGCTATGCTATGAAAATCTCAAATTTAGAATTACAATATTTTTTTTTATTCGCCCTTATCCAGCCTTTGTAATCTTAAAATTGACGTTATGCCAGAGTAAGAAGTTTATTTAATAGGTCAGCAAAAATGAGCAGCAATTTTGAATGTTGCCATGCAAGACAAAATTACATTTTATTTCATGAATGTTATTAATTTATGGTAAACCAATTTGCAAAATCATCAAAAAATTAACCCAATGCCTTTTATTTTACTTATTAGTTACAATTTTATGTCATGTCATGTTTTCTATAATATTCTTATATATAAATTTCAAGTTCTTGGTTCAATTTCCCCCTTTCCTCCTAAAGTTACTTGCATCATAGGCTATTTGTGTACTTAATTTTTGGTAAATTATTCAAATTTATTACTATTTAATTATTTTCCCACATATTTATGAATAAATGCGTGTTTTTTAAAGAGAAATAGTAATATTTATATTTATTTTATAATTTTAAGTATATTTTCAAGTTAAACTAATACTTAGCTTTGTGACAAAAAAATATCCTCCGAACGCCCAGTGATCTATTTTTAGATCAGCATTTTTTGAAAAAACTAATGACTCTTTTGACAAAATTTGTTCATAGTATTCATATTAAAGGCAAAATACACCAGATTCATGATTTTTATTCAATTCGCCCCCCAAAAAATTAACTTGGGCGTTAATGGGTTAAGGGCAGGTTTACAACAGAATATTAAATTTGCGAAAAAAAAATAGCATTTGGAATAAACTATTAACTTATTTATTTTACTATTTTAGACTTTCTACATATGCATCACAAAAATTAAGTATGAAATATAGGCAGATATGGGTGTAATCTAATATAATAAAAGTCAATGTGTGTTTGTCTTTTATGCAAATCCACAGTTTATTTCCGATCAGTACCAAACTTAGTATACCTATGTAAAAGAATCCCAGAAAAAACATAGGCTATGTTTCGAAAACTTTATTTGACCCCTTGACCCCCTTTTGACCCTTTTTATGGCCATTTTGCTGAAATAGCTTCATTTCTCCTCCAGAAGAGATCTGTTCACCCCATTGTTACAAAAAAAACTATAATGCAAAATAACAAGTTTTTGAAAGAAAAACTAGATATAAGTCTAATTAAAATTATAACTTCAATCTAAAAATATAATTAAATGAAATTTAGAATTTTAAAACATGTAATTAAGTATATTTTAAAATATTTGTATTTGAAAGTTGATCTAGCTTTTAAGTAAAAAAGTTTCATGGAATAGCATTGTTGTTAAAATAGTCTCCATGGAAACGAAAATGTAAATAAAAAACGATCATTTATTTGTAGCTTCAAGAAAGTTGATTTACAGAACGTCTCTTCAGGTTGGAAGCTTAGGACTGGTTTTGAGTCAAAGCTTTGGTCAAGCAGACTGAGCTATTAGTTATAGTTTCATTTAGGATTTTTCGAAGACAGGTTGTCTCAATTTTCATTTGAAAAAAAGAAAAGACTGGAGGATGAAGATATGCAAGTGGAAGCAGGAAAGGGAAGCTCCAAACGGTCATTAGAATGTACGGAAGACGAGAACTCGAGAAGAAATAAAGAAAAGAAAGCTAGAGAAGCAAGAATATATATCAATGAGAAAGAAATTGCAGATCAAATCGAAGAAGCGTTCAATAAAGGTCTAGGAGAGGCCAAGATAGGAATAAGAGGACCAGATTCCAAGGAGTTAAATATTACGCAAGTGGAAGTTAGAAGCATATTTAAAAATATACTTAAATCAAAGGATGAACTGTTCCTGACCAAAAACAAAAGAATTATCATCAAGGTTAAAAGTGCAGAATCGGCTAGGAAAGTTAGTCAGATACCCAAGATTAAAAACGAGAAAATAGAAATAACATTCTTTGAAAACACATTCACCTCGGCTTACGTAGCAAGCGGGGTTGACCCAGCAAGAAATAGTCGGAAACCTTGAAGATCAGGGAATAAAGGTACACAAAGTCATTAGATTCAACAAGAAAGGAAGCGATGAATTAACATTAACAATCTTAATTAAAGAATTAGGACCAGTAGTAAAAAGGAAGGAAATAAAAATCGGATTCCAAATATACGATGTACAAGACTTTGTGGAGAAACCAAAGGTATGTTATAAGTGTTTAGGATTTGGCCATTTTTTGGCAAGCTGTAGAGAAAAAGTCTCAGTGTGCGTAAGATGCGGAAAGAGTCATGAATCCATTGATTGCGAGGAGGACAAACAAGTATGTTTCCGATGCGGCGATTCAGGTCATACGGCGTTTGATCTGCAGTGTCCAGTCATCAAGAAAGAAAGCGGATTGTTGAGAAAAGAGAGAAGGAATACGGCGAGGGAAATAACCAGCAACGTGCCAAAAGGAAAAATTTCATACGCAGAAGCCACAAAAGTCATAGAACAAGATAGTCTACACAGAAGAATTGATCGCCTAGAAAAGGCAGTCGAAAACCTTGGGAAGATCATAACAGAACAGCTGTCTAAACAGACATCAAACGTAACAGAGAAGAGCAGAAACCCTAAAGAAGTATATGAAAAATTGGAATCCCAAATAACTCAAACAATCAACTCCAAGATGGAAGATCCATTGAGCCGGATAACAGACTCGACCCATAATCTCGTGCAATCTATAGAAAAATTCCTAGAAGAAGGCGGGAAAAAAGAAAAGAAAAATCAAGAATTCTTAGATAGGATTAACAAAGAAAGGAAAAACGATCTTCAGTTTATAAAAAACGAATTCAAAATACAATTAGAACAATTAAGATAGGGAATAGCTCATGTTTTGAAAGACTTCAACAGCTACCTCCAAGGTTTCTTACTACAAATAAGAAAAAAAGATACTGACGAAACTGATTCAGAAGACGAAATGTTAACCCAAGATAGTCAGGGATCGTAACCCGTTCAAATGAACTTTGAAAAATCAATTGTCATTTTCTTTTAAACAAGAACTTCATCATTGCTGAAAGAACTCTCATTTCAATTAAAAAAATAATAAGTACTTATTAGAAGATTATTAGAAGAAGAAGGTTTAAGCGGTTCAAAAGAGCAACCAAATACCTCAAACACCTTTCAATTCCAATTCTAAAAGTTGATTTACAAAACAAAAACAATTGAAAATGTGAAAGCCCTTTCAACTAGAGATAGATATTTTCATAAATTGCAAAATGGAATACGCCTTAGTTATTGAATAACTTCACAGAAAAAGTTAATTAAAATCCTGTATGATTAATAAAGGGTTCTAATGGGCATATTTTAAGTAATTTTGGGAGATTTGTTTTTTTCTGATTTTTTTATGGGGATCATGAGGTTAAATGTAGAAGTTTTTCAAATATTAAAATTCTTGACAACTGGAGGGATTTTAATACCTTTTAGCTGGTAAAATAAGGTATAAAATATATTGAAAATTTTAAAAAAGAAATCATAAAGCTATAACTCCCCCGTGCAAGGCCGGGCATATCAGCTAGTATTTTATAAAATTCTTAACATCAGAGGAGAAATGAGACAGTGATCAGGAAAAAATTATGTGCAATAAAAGAAGGTGATAAATCCTTTGATTAAAAAAGTGAAACTGTTTATTTTTGAAAATTTATATATTATATATAGAAACAGGGGAGGTGAAAAAATGGTATTTCCAAAAAATTGGAATAGAAGTGGAATTTCGATACAGTCGCACTTGTCAACATGCTGTTAAGAAGAGGTCATAGTCAAGGTCACAAAAAGTGAAGTTAGTGGAAGAACCCATTCAATCCAAGCATGTGGAGGGGAGGAAAGGAAAATGATGCGGAGTCTGGAAGACCCACGTCTCCTGCTACGGGTTAAGCAACTCTATATTATATTGTAAGTTAGAGGAATAGTGTCGGAAAGGCGACAAGGTAATCGTAAACACCTGAACTCATCCCAGCATCCAATAAAAGTGGGAATGTAAAGGACAAAGCAGCTTCAGTGAGCAAGCAAATGTCTCTTCCTCTTTCAATCAACTACCTCTCAGCTTTCTCCCCTTTGAAATAATTCCATCGTCTGTCAAAAGCAGTCAGGGCCATAACTAGATTTTTTTCCGGGGCGGGTTGGCAAAAAAAATATTTCTTGAATCAGTAGTTTCGATTTTGTTGGTGACCTAGGTAAGAAGACATCGGCGAATCCAGGATTTGGTTTTTTGGGGGCTAAGAATTTTCAATATCAAAATCGTATTCTAATATCCTAAAATGGGGGTTTGGGAGTCCTCCCTCAGAAAATGTTTGGAAATTTAAGTCTAAAAAGCAGATTTTCAACTCGTTTTGTACACCTAATCCAGATTTCGGACATACATTTTCAAGACTTTAATATATAAATGAGAAAACGCATATAAATGAGCTAGAGAAAAAATTACGTTTTGTTCTATATAAAATTTTCCACTTTAAAAATAAAGTTGCTTTAAATTTTCTAAAATCATTATATTTTGCTTGGTTTTATTCGTTATTTTTTATGCAGCTATCATTTGGGGTGGGGAATATAGATCCAATCTTCAACCCTTAATTTCTATACATAATAAATGCTTCAAACTTCTGAATCACCAATCTAGTCCCCATAATTTTAGGTCTCTTAAGTTATTATCATTACGTCATAATGCTTTTTATCGCATTCTACTTTATATTTTTTGTAATTAATCTCTTTGCAAATTTAGAACCAGGCAATATAATACTAGATCATCCGAAATTTTTGAAATTCCAACATTTTCAAAGGACATATTTCGTAAACACTTCTTTTATCTTGCACCTAAATTGTACAATAGTTTACCTACAAATCTAATTCAAACAAATAGTTATTCTGTTTTCAAAAGAAATCTTTTTGAATTTATAATTAACATCGACGACCTGGATCTGTATTTCTCACTTTGAAGCAAATTTTTCATTTTAAATATTATTCAGCCAATTATATTGTGTTGTTATTATATTGTATTGTTTTTGCCAATTATATTGTGTGTGATTTTGTCGTGGTTTTCTTGTGCTTATTTTATAGTTTTAATTTATTTTTCCTTTTTTTTCGTTACTCAGTTATGTATTTAATTTCTTTTACGCCTGAACTGGATTTTTTTATTTCCCCTTGGCGTATAACATTGTTTTTCTGTATTTATATTTATTTTTTCTTTAATTGTTAATAAAAATTATTATTATTATTATTATTATATACATTTTGGTAGGATTTTTGCATTTCGACAAACTTTTTACAGAAAAGTGGTAAATAATAGGGTTCCAAACTCCAAAGGGGGGTCTGGGGGTCCTCCCCCAGATTATTTCTGGAAATTTGACTCTAAAAACAGGATTTGAACTCGTTTTAGAGTAGCTTTTCCCTTTTTTACAACCCACTTCCCCTCTTTCTCACTATTGGTTCTTATTCCTTTTGGGGAGGGAGGCTAAAGTCCCCTAGCCCCCTGGATCTGCTAGTGTGAGTAGAACTCCAAAATCACCTTGGATACGACCCTTTATTATTTCACTCATTTTTAGACTAACCTAAAGAGGACCACTTCTTGTAAGTCCCAAAATTTTCCAGGAACGGCTGTTATAATAGATTTAAAAATTTCAAGGGGGTTTTGGGGTTTTCCCAAAGAAAAATTTTGAACCTTAAAAGTAGGGGTTTTATGCATTTTAAGGCAAATTTTTATGGAAAAAAATTTGTAACAAAATTTCGCTGGGGGGTGTTAAACCCCTAACCCCCCCTTGGATACAGTCCTGTAGGCAGTACTTTAATAATTTTTCTAATGATCTGTCAAGACGTATCTAGCCAAGTACAACATTCCAGTCAGTACTAAAATATCAACTTTATTTATCTGACCTTGCCCTACTGTTTCCTAAAAGTAATATCTGATTCATTAGGAATTTCAGTGAGTTAAAGATGTAAAAGAAAAAGTGGAAATGCTCATAGAGGGAGGCTTCCAGTTGTGTTTCAAACAATAGAAAATTCGGATATTCCCATAAATCATATCATGCTTATTGAAACTTACCCAGATCCTTCAAACCAATTAGAGGCATTACTTTGATTTTCAGGACTCAGAAGAGAAGTATTATCGTGCAAAAGAGGCGTGTCACTCTTATCAGGATCAGTATTTCTGCACAGAAATAAAACAAGTTAAATTTGTATAAAACTATTTAAAAACATGGTACTTTAGGATTAGCTGGGTTCAAACATCTTTTATTTAATTCTAAATCACCTAACATAATAAAATACCTAGTAAAATAAAACACCATTAAAATAAATAGCTTATAGCAGTGTTTCTTTTAATTTTTGTTTGACTCAGTTGAGATTTCTGGCAAACCACTTGGGGTAGGAAGACAAATGATGTGTCATTTTTCATTATATAAAGGGTTCTTTAAAATGTGAAACTTTTTAGTCCTTAGGGGGCGGTTGTCTTTATATTAAACGAAACACTAACTTTTTTTCCTATGGAGACAATAAAATATTATGAGCTTTTCCAAAAGAGCACCTCCCAAAACCCTAAAACCAAGTTTTTATTTTCATGGGTTCCTATTATAAAAAGCTTGATCACACTTTTCCCAGCTAAAGCCAATGAAGTAATTTTTTCAGTCAAATGTATTATTCCATTGACCGTCAGTTTCAGTGGCTCATATAATGGGCTTTGGATATATTTTTGTTTTCAGCGGCATGGCCGACAGAGTAACTCAGCAGTACCATTTTTTGCAAAGAAAAAAGGTTAAAATACACTCTATAAAGTATCCAATAAAAGGTCAACTGAAAAAATATTATACTTGCATAAAAATGCAGCAACTTTAAAAAAATTGATTTCTCGTTTTCTTATAATAACAAATTTGGACTTTTTACAGAAATTAACAACTTAATTGACAAAAGGCATCAACACGATTTTAATAAAACCACCCAATAACAAAATTACAATATTTTTCATCAATATAATTACAAGTTTCAACAAGTTAGATTAATACAAGGATATTTCTGTATTTCATATAGGAGAAAGCTGTGAAACTTACTTAGAACTTGCTCCTGATTTGTACCCTTTTCGTATGTTGCTACCACCGTTTTCAGTAAAAAGCTGATGACTTGTGAATGAAGATTGTAGCCAAGCCATGGTCCATCAAGAATAAATGCCTAATTGAATTTATAAAGCCTATATATCATATAAATATAAACAACTAAGTAAAACATACATTTATAAAAGTTGATAAAATATTTGCCAACTAAAAGTAATATTTTCAGCACAGCTTCGATAAGAGATTTGGCAACCGCGACACAATCATCAAGTTGGCGCTATATCACGGCCGATTGGCTGGTCGCCAGTTCTGGCTGCCATGTTTCACCATTGCTCAAAAGATAACACTTAAGTGTGTTACGATGATTCCAATTTAAATGACAATTAATACATGAAATGCAATAAACACGTAAATAAGACTTTGGAAAAATGCATAAAGCATGGTAACTGTCAAATCAATAAATAAACATTGTATCAGTAATATCATGTATCGTTTTTAAAACGATTCTTAAGTAGAATAACATACAATAACAAGTAAGCACAATATTTATAAGTAAGCACAAGCAATAGAACATCCCATTTTAATCATATTGAATCGGGTGGGGAAGGGGTGGGTTTGAGTTAAATGGACCGGACCAACCTTGTTGGGCGCTTGCCTGTAGTTGGTCGACTTAATTTGTATTTGAACCATAAAATCCAAAGAAATAATGTTTCCACTCACCCATTTATAGGCTGCTCATACCAGCATTTGTAGGTTCATACCGGCATTTGAACAAGAAACAACAATGATATATTAACAACGCTATTACGCAGAATGTTGTCTAGTGACAACATTCTGCATTCTTCAATTAATAATACAAACTAATTCTAAATAAGATTCTTACGTATTATACCATCAACCGTGCCACTTAATCAAAAACGTTATGAAATCTCATTGACTTTTCTATTGATGTACCGCTGAATTAGCCGGTCACTGAACGACCGACGGGATAATACTTAAGTACCCTAAATAATACTAAAATAAAAATTCAATTAATAATTCTAAATAAAAAAAGACAAATGGGTTTTATTTTCATTTAATTATTAAATCAATTAAATTATGTGATTAATAATCCACACATGTGTCAAGTCTTCATGTCCAAAATATAATTTTTGATTTACATATTTTTAAATAAAATAGTTACATGGGATTGAACTATATGGATCTGCAGCATGCAGAGCATACCTACACTTACCACAGAGCCAGCAGGATATATACATAAATCATTTTGAACTTATTATAACACATCCTTCTTCATAGATTAACTTTCATTTGAGCTGTGGCAAAACATGGTGGCCGAAACGGGCAACCAGCCAATCGGCCGTGTGATATACCCCCTGGAGGACTCTTATCGAAGCTGTGCCATATTTCCATGTAATAAATAAGTGGAGTTCAACAGGACTGATGATTGTAATCAGGGCTCGATTTCTAAACAAAGAGGTACCGGAACGGTAAAATTATTGGTCTCAAAACTGAAAAAGCGAATAATTTTTAATACAAAAACTTAAGCATTTATTTTCAAATTTAAATTTAAAAAATAAATTTAAATGTGTTTTACTAGATTAGGAAGTCCTTAAATGGTAGAATTTAAGATGTCGCAAATTTTCTTTGCAAATTTGCCCAGTAATCTGGCAATCTTGGGTAGTTCAAAGAGGTTCACAATTATGTTTTAAAAGAACAATTAAGTAACACAATCAAGTTGCAACCTTACAATGAAATCCCACTTATTTTTATTTGCAAAAAAGATAAAAATGCATTAAAAAAATTTTTAAATTTTAAATATGCCTTTTTTATATTTTCTTTTGGTAGGATTCTCACTTTTATGAACTTAGTCTGAAAAAAAAGTGATTAGTTGAGTTCTAAATACAAATAAAGGGTCTGGGGGTCCTCCCCCAGAAAAATTTTATAAATTTGACAATAAAAACAGGGTTTTAATTCATTTTAGGACTTTTTTCGTACACAGAAAAGTATATCCGTGGGCCTGATGAAAGGGTCTCGCGGGGCGTAGTTTCGAGACCACTGAAATAGAATATTAATTTTTTTTCCGAAAAAGAGGTTCCGGAACGCTGTTCTGGACCTTTCCGGCTGAAATCGAGCCCTGATTGTAATAATAACTATTTTGTATCAGTGGGGTATATAGAAATTTGGTACAGCTTCAATAAGAGTCTACCAGCCGCCATGTTTACTCACAGCTCAAATGATGACTGACTAGGGCTTAAATTCTAACCCAAGAAGTACCGGAGCGCTCAGTGGCAGATCTATGATTTGGTTTTGGGGGCAGCAAAGAATTTCCAAAATCAAAATCGTCTCTTAATTACCTAAAGGGGGGACTGGGGTCCTCCCCCCGAAATTGTTTTGAAATTTAAATCTAAAAAGTAGGTTTTTGACTTTGGTACACTTAATTTGAATTTAGACATACATCTTCAAGAATTTAATATATTTTCTGGTAGGATTTTTGAATTTTGACGAACTTATCACAAAAAAGTAGTTGTAAATAGTAATTGAGTTTGAAGTACCAAAAGGGGGTCTGGGGGTCCTCCCCCAGAAAATTTTAGTATAAAAAGCTGATTTTTTCTCTCATTTTAGTACACCTATTCTAAAAATTTTGGACATTCGATTTCAAGATTTAATTTACAATTTGGTTGGACTTAAGCATTTTGTTGAACTTCTTACAAAAAAGCTGCAAATAATAGAGTTCCAAGAACCAAAGGGGGGTTTGGGGTCCCCCCCAGAAAATTTCTGGAAATTTGACCCTAATATCAGGATTTTTAACTTGTTTTGCAGCAGGGTTGCTTGATTTAAATCACTTGATTTTTTAAAAAAAATCATTGTTTTAAATCAAACATTTTAAGAAAGTACAATTTAAATAAAAAATACAGTAGTTTTATGCTTTATAAATGGTTTGCAAGATTATTTGCTTACATTTAAAAAAAACTCTGCCAGATATAGAACTGGGAGAGATAGGTTAAAGTTACTTCTACATGAAATAGCCTGCAATTTTAAGAACAAATTTTACTACCAATGGGCTCATTCCACGCCAACTCGACCAATGGCATGTGCTCTTAGGTCATGGATTTTTTTCAAAATTTTTCTATAGATAGATACTCATAAGCAATACCACCACAAATTTTTTCAGAATTTTTACTCAAAAGGGGACCCCAGGAAAAATTTCTGAAAATTTGACATTTTCAGCCATTTTTTGACTTATTAGTTACAAAAAGTGATGTTTCTCAACTTATTTTCAAGCAAATGAGCTGATTCTGGTGCTAAATTAAAGCTTACACTCTACTCTTTCTAGTAAAATATAAAAATCTATAATTATTTAATTATATTATTATTATTTTTCAAAAAATCCGTATTTTCGAAAAAATTTAATAACTCCGAGTTATCTTAAAACATACACTTCAAAATTATACCCAAGAATTATCTTGACATATACTTTCCATAGTATAAAAATTGGGATGGTGTTTTGGGTTAATGAAAAATAAATAATTTTTTTCTAAAATTCGTTAATTAGTCAATGCAGCTTTGAAAAAGTACAGAATTTCCTTGTAACACGAAACTTTAACTTCAGCACTCATATATAAATAATAAATACATATTTAATGAACTTTATATTTTTTGTATACTTAATTATGTACTTTTGGTACAAATTTAATGTTTACTTTACTCCATCTTTATAGCTAAAAATATTTGCATCCAAACACATATAAATCCTCACGGCTAAGTCTAAAGGGCTAAATTCTTATTTTAAAAGTTATTAATAAAAAGGAAGTTAATTTTTTAAATGTATTATAAAGCAGAAACTTCAAATTATTTTATTTCATCTAAAACTTCCCTTATTTACTGTTCAAAATAAAAACTGAATTGAGGCAACTTACTTGTGTTTTAAATATATAAGTTTCACATTATAATGGTGTCCTTTAGTTACATTCACAAAGATACATAGACAACTTATTGAATGTTGAAAGAAATTATTTTTCAACACCCAAAACACTTTTTTCATATTTTTACTGTTGAAAATACATACTGAGGTAAGTTCTTCTTGTGATAAAATTAAGTCTTGCATTTTAATTACATTGGGAAGAAAGTTACTAATCTGCATTGACCACTTAACGAATTTTAGGAAAAAATTATTTATTTTTCATTAACCCAAAACACCATCCCAATTTTTATGCTATGGAAAGTATGTGTCAAGATTATTCTTGGGTAAAATTTTGAAGTATATGTTTTAAGATATCTCGGAGTTATTCAATTTTTTCGAAAATAGCGATTTTCGAAAAAAAGTAATAATATAATTAAATAATTACGGATTTTTATATTTTACTAGAAAGAGTAGAGTGTAAGCTTTCATTTGGCACCAGAATCAGCTCATTTGCTTGAAAATAAGTTGAGAAACATCCCTTTATGTAACTCATCAATAAAAAAATGGAGGAAAATGTCCAATTTTCAGAAATTTTTCCTGGGGTCCCTTTTTGAGTAATAATTCTGTAAAAACTTGAGGTGATATCTCTCATAGAGATCTATCTATAGAAAAATTTTGAAAAAAATCCATGACCTAAAGGCCCGGTGATTATTTTTATTTGGTCGATTTGGCATGGAATGAGCCAATGACAAAAATGTTTTTGCAAAAAAGGGTAAAGGTTGGAAATCAATAACTATGATAAACTAAACAAGAATTAATTTATTTTTTTACCTGGTATGAAAAATTTTTAAAGCACGAGAAAGTTGATGATTTTTATTGGAAGATTGTTTTCATAATTTTAGTCATGTATTCCAAACTAATTTTTTTATATTTCATAGCCAGAGGGAATTTTAGCCAGAGAAAGCCCTATTCTCTGTGGTCTGTACATGACTGTCAATAAGTAGCTTACTTAATTTTATTTTTTATTCCTAATTATTATATTAAAGACATAAACATATATTACTTTGAGTAAAATTAATTTAACTGAATCAATATAATTCAGATAGATTTTAATTTTTATGCAAAAATTAGGCATGGTTTTTTAGTAATCATAGTCACAATTAATTTTCCAAACCTAATATTAAGAAAGAAGGATAAAATTTTAGTAATAATTACTTATTCATCCTTTTAGGACGGGCATCTTGTCGGTGAGACGGCACGGGAGTGAACCATTTCCCTTAATTAATTTGATTAATTAATGCATAAAATAGATCAAAATTTGGATATTAAGTAATGCTAAATTATTATATCACATTGAAATTTCAATATCAGTATATCATTAACCAGTTTCAGGAAGTTTAGGACTAGTAATTCATTTAAATAAAAAAAATCTGATTTAAATCAAAACTGTCCGATTTAAATCAAATAAATCTATTTTGATTTTTAAAAAAGAATCAAAAAAATCAGCAACCCTGTTTTGCAGTCAATATCCCCCTTACATACACCCCTGAGTTCAGACCTCCCCTGTCTCACTGTTAGTTCTCATTCCTTTTAAGGGGTCTAATAGCCCTCCCCTGAATCCCAATCCGCGAGTGGTAATAGCTTAATAGGGACAAAATGGAACTGGGACATTTTGTCACCATTTTCACTCTCATGCAATTTATAAGTACAGAAATATAAATACTTTTGGGTCTCGAGAAAAACGTAGAATAATAAAAATTGGAATCAAAGCTTTTTAAAAAATAGTCTACTAAGTATTCAGCTTGTATCTCGTATCAATTTAAAAGAAACCATTTGATAATGCCAGTATATGAAAAATTGCAATTTCGAAAATAAGAATTTCGAAAATTATACATCAAAGTAGGAAAACCATGTAAATAGTAAAGTATAGTATGTAGTAAAGAAATTGTAAAAGGATATAATCATATCCAGGGTGATTCAAAACTTATGGACAAAATGTAAGGGGTGTAATCAACTTTAAAGACATTGCAGACTGCAGAGTCACATAGGAAATTGGGTCCGCAAGCACAATCCTGAGACTTGAGAGCGCGGAATGAGCTGTCACAAGTTAAAGACAGGTTATTAGTAAGAAAACAGTTGTAGAAGGTAGAAATAAAATTATATTGCTAATTACAATGCTTAGTAAAAACTGAGTGAATTTTTTTCTTATGGAGTCGCCAATATAAAGAAGTACTATTGTCGAATTTTGAAGCCGAGCCCTTAAGAAAAAATTATTTCAAAGTTCTATACACTTACCAGAAGGGAAAAGAGGAACTCCACAAAGATAGTCTGAGCACTAATTCATACGATGCTCACTTTGGTCTTTGGTCAATGTGACAGCAGGAACGAACTTCAGCAAACGAATGGGTTGACAAAACACCAGCCCCCACCTCCGAAAATCTACGTTTCTCTTTCAACTTCCTGGAAACACTGACTTCCCTCAAGCTTTTTCCAATAAAAGAACCATGCCAATGGTCAACACTAGCGAGTGTTGCAACGAGATCACTATCAGACCGAACTTGTCCTGTTTGAGACAGGGGTGGGGGTCATCTTATCTCTTGTCTCGAAATCAGTCGCCGAAGGGTGCGGGCGTCCTTCTCTTTGATGGTGGGGAACATTTGGTCGTTGTTGTCCGGTAGTCGTTGAGGGTAGTGAGGTGAAAGGCGCTTGTAGTTTTTGGTAATCAGAACACATCGAGGGATAAATTTTGGTCTATCTGAAAGGGTTTGGAACGTGATTTTATGTGCTCCGGTTAAAACGTAAATATTTACTGAAAACCAAGAAGGGCTCAATTCTGTAAACGTTCCCGCTAAATATCACTAAGCTTTTTTGAATGCTATATATTCAAATAACTCTAATTTCTTCTGATTTTTATTGATAAACTTAGGGATGCACAACCTTTTTGGGAGGAGGGCCACTCACATAGTTGATTGAGACACGGAGGGCCGCAAACAGAGTAACAGTAAATGCAGCTAATACAATAAGGTAGAGTTTGCATCTCAAGGAACTTAATATAAGATGTGAATGTATAAGTTTGTACCATTAAGGGGTTCTAGGGGTTCTCCCCAGAAAATTTTTGGAAATTTAACTCTAAAAAACAAAGCATTGACTAGTTTAGACATATATTTAAGATGGGATTTGCATTTTGATTAACTTAATATTAATAAAAAAAATGGTAATTATAGAATTCCAAGTGTAAAGGGGAGTCTGGGGGTCCTACCTCAGAAAAATTTTGGAAATTTGACCCTAAAAAACAGGGTTTTAACTTATTTTAGAAACCAAGTTCGATTTTTTTTTGGGGGGGACAGGTCCCCAGCCTTCTGCTATCCCCCTTGATAGCATATCTGAAATAGGTTATGATCTAATAAGAATTAAAAAAAATACACTGCATTATTATCTAATCTTGTTTCAAAGTGATCTTTTTGTAAAAATTTAGAACTTGGGAAATCCTTAAGAAAAATTTATTGAAAATGCTCACTAAAATTGATAAAAAAAAGCTATGTCAGAGGTATCACTAGACTTATTAGACTCCTCTGACCACGCTTAAATTTTTCCTGCATTGCAATTACAATGTGAAATGAAGCCAGCTTCAACTAGGCGCAGTAAAAACGGCACTTTCGCGAAAAATCGCTATTTTTCGACTTTTCCGCGGCGCGTGATCCTAAACACCTGACTTCAAACCATTGTAAGTTGTTTTTTCCACATCGCACCAACAATACAAGAAGAAGCCAACTTCAACTTGGCGCCCGCCCAAAAATGGCGGGAGGAACGGAACACTTTGCGAGCAAAACGAAACACGAAAAATCGCGATTTTCGCGACTTTTTTCCGCCATAAATCGCCACTTTTTCTCGGTTAAAAAAGGAAAGTAACAAAAGTTAGGGATTATCTGAAATATCCAAATTAGTTCGCGGGCCGCATATTGATTGTTCGCGAGCCGCATGTGGCCCGCGGGCCGCAGGTTGTGCATCACTAATAAACTGAAAAGTTATTGATCTAACATTCTAACTAAACATTTTAATCTGATGAGTTTGAATTTATTTAGCACTATTTCTACTTTTTGGTGTCCAAAAGAGCGTGGGGATATTTAGCGGAATTTTTAACAGAATTGAACCCCAAGAAGTACTGGAACTGACTGACAACTATAGAGAACTATTAATGGCATCATAATTAGATCCTAAAATAATAATCCTATAAATATTATTAATTTAGGATCCAATAATAATAATTTTAATAGTTAGATCTATATGGTTGTGTCATCATTTGAGCTGTGGGTAAACATGCCGGCTGGTAGACTCTTATCGAAGCTGTGCCAAAAACATTATTAGTAGGAATTCTAAAGTATTCTTTACACATATGTAATTATGATATGGGATTAACAAATGATTGGTGAAGTACTAATATTTATTTATGTTTATACTTAATTCAGATAGTTATGTAAATACTAACAAGGAAACTAAACAGTTGCTTTACCTTATTGTACTGTTACTAAGTGCGTAGAAATCGGCAGACACATAGAATGTTAAGAACACATCATAACATAATATAACAGGATTCTTTAAACGTGAAGATTAAATTAAATAATAGTACTATACCAAACTTACTAATATTCAAAAAAAAATTTATCTCTATAGGAAAATTTAAATAAAATTAAACAATCTTTACATGAAAGTAAAAAGAAACTTACTGATCAATTAATCATCCAATGAATGGTCCAAAGTGATTGTAAAAAATATACAGTAATAAAATGCGTATGTTTTCTCTACTTTTTACAAATCGCATCCGGCAAGTTTAGATTGGATTTCTAAAAAAATAATAAAAAAACAGCAATCCACATAGCAACAAAACAAAAACAATGTTGAGTTGAGTGCATTGCAAGAAATTTTCAAATAGACTCTCTTTCTTTACTCAAATACTATCTTTTTTTTTAGATTTTTGTAAAAATTTGGAGATAGCAAACTCTCGGTCAGAGGAATACTTATTTTTATTTCTAAAAAGCTAAATAAACAGCGCGTAACTGAAAAAAAGAGTTATATTCATTAAGGACTGCGTGAATCATGAAATTATCTTTTTATGTTATAAAACTGAAGAAATTCAAGACAAGATTATTCGTCATGCATAATATAAATATATAGCGCTGAAATTATGTTTAATACATACAAAAATGTACACTAATTTGAAAAATAATTTCTCTCTTTACAGTTTGCTTTTGGATTTTCCCTTTTCCAAATCAACTGGGCGTTGAACTTATCAAACTATTGTGAAAGTTAAACCATGTGATCGATGGTACAAGTGAAAATGTTTAAAGTTATACAATTTTATGGGCTAAATTATCAAGCATAAAAAAGCATTTCGTTTCGATTTTATTTTCTGAACGCATGCGCTGTAAAAAAATATTGAAATACGATAGATATTGGTGCTGACCTCTATGGGAAGAGCATGATAGTATTCAACATCCTTCATCAAATTTTTTTGAGCATGCGTAGTAGGTTTATTGCAAATGGCGGATTCTGTTATTGTTCCATGGCGAACGTCAAGGGAATAAATTCATGCCTGAAACGCTACCATTTCGAGGTAAGATTCAATTTAAAGTGCAATATTGTGATTATTAATCGTTTCTTCTTTGCTATTTGTGATATGCGGTGTATATACTGGCCATCCTGTGTATGAAATGAAGAAAATTTTTTCGGAACTTTAATGTTACAGTGCATCGACTCCCTCAGCTTCCCCTGTTGGTGGGGTTGGTTCTCTTTTAGGATAGCGATTCAGGAAACAACATTACAATATGTTGTTGAGTTACGTTGCAAATAAGATAGTATGGAAAACTTCATTCTTTATATTGCAATGATCTCTAACGGTTATTCACAAGATATATTGCATTGATGCGCACGTATTTTGTTTAGAGGCTAGTTTAGTATGTCGGATAGAGCGTTTCGATAAAATTCATTCTGTAATCATCTGCTTTTAACTCTATTTCAACTTTTCATCCTAGGAACTTCATATGTTGGTCAAAAATTATTTCGTGATAGATATTTGGGGATTTATTTCCTAACATACCCCGATGGTTTTTTATTTTGTTTATTTTTTGCATCCATGGCCCTTGCTGTAAACCAGATTTACATCATCTGATCCTTTGAACATGTTCATGTAATCTGATATGGAACTAAATCGAAATAATGTAAAACTACAATCGGTGTTTGTTTTCCAAAAAGTGTAGGATTCAATATATTATATTACTTTTATATTATCTTACGAGTTTTACTCCTAATTGGTAATTACGAATCTTAGCATCCAAATCACAGGGATTAATAGAAAGAAACTTTTCGCGATCAATCATTTTCTAAATATGCATGTCATGGAGTAATTTTGACTTTTATGAGCAAGATTTTGATAATAAGCCGCTGTTATAATCTGAATTTTCGTATATTGCCCAGATTGTTTATGGTTGTTTATAAAAACGCTACTATGTAGGTTAGCGATTGAAACGACGAGTGTTTTCAATAGAAGCGTCTTTTTGAGTATTTACTTCTTTTATATGAATTTTTATTATAAAAATACTTAAGACTGCATAATTAGATATTTGTAGTTTTATTATTTAAATGCAAATATACATTAAATCAGATGGATTATCTTTTGCTATGGATATTTGCATGAATACAAAAGGGCTAAAAATTCTTATTTATATTCAAGAAAAATAATTATTGGTTTAGTTAATAGAAATTCATCATGAAATCTGAAAACTTATATTTTAAGCATGTATTTGCGGACCTGGAAAAAGTGCTCGAACCTACGAACCTGGTTCGGGGGAAGGCCCTGCCAGCTCCATAGGCACAATACATAAGGTTTGGGGAAATTCTATTAGGTTCGGGGGGAGTTTACAACTTTTTCCAGGTCCGTGTATTTGTAAACAAACATTTTTAAGGGTCACCTGTATGATTCTGTAGGAAGCTATCCCTTTTATTATTTAACCAATTATAAATATATTTAATGAAATTTCTGGATTGAAAAGGTGCTAAACTAATTTAAACAAATTATGGATAATTTGGAGAAATCAAAGAAACCTAGTTTTATCTACAAAAAATATTGGTACTTTACGTACTACGTGGTCAACCGTGCCGCTAAATCTAGAACATAGCCAAATCCCGTTAAATCTCCCTCTGATCTGAAAACATCGCCATAGAGAACCCTAGATGTTGCCAACATTGGAATACCAAATTTATTTTATTGAATTAACAATCAAATTCAAAATAAAATTTTACAAAGCCACAGAGAAATGCTATAATCAAATATTATAAGTATATTAATGTAAATGTAATCAAACATTATAATTCTTTGGGTAGACTAAACTCTTTTTGTCATTAAAATTGAAATAAAAATATCGTTTCTCTAGCAGATCTTATATTCTATATATCCTATTTTCAAGTTTTGTAAGTTATTATAAATAAACCCTTGACTTATCATGTCACCGACTACTAATATTTGGCTGTAAATTGACTTTTTGGTGACTTGGGCAACATTTTAAAATTTAGCGTTACAATCGACGGCTTGGTATGTATGTACCAAAAGGTTTTTACTTTATAATGGTCAAGGGCAATATTTTGGCATAAAAAGCCTGGAGAAAATACATTCAAATTTAATTGGTCTCTCATTTACTTCAGGCAAAATTGAATTTTCCAAAGAGTTAGTAGTCATAAATATTAGTGAAACTCAATAATAAAAAGGGCTTCTCTTTCTGGTAAATGTTATTTTTTCAACAAGCATTCATTCAACCTTAGTGTATGTAGCAGCATAAATAAAATGCAAGTATTTATTCATGAAAAGGATTTTAGTTAAGAAATCTTACAGGGAGAGGACTCCTAGTCGTCACCGGTCTGGTTCATTTTTGGTGTGTGAGTAGTGCATGATTAGGACATTAATTTTTGGGTAATTATTAATTTATTAAGTGATTATTATACATCTGATAAGATTCGCTACTCGCAAGCGGATCGTGGTCTAGCGGTAGACTCCCATTCCCAATAAAAAGGTCTTGATCGAGTCTCGCCGTGAGTTTTTATTTAGTTTTCTTTGCAATTAAGAGCACAGATATGAACTAAGTACAATGCATATTAGTAATAATATTTAATTATCAATTGGAAAACATTTTTAAAATTTTTTTCTTCTGTGGAAATATTAAGTTTTCTTTCAACTATATATGCAATTTTTTTATCTGGTTAATATGGAATTTGATATATTTATAAATTTTTGGGGAGGTATGGAATGAAAAGAGTATGCAACTGAAAAATTATTTACTTTTTTATTTAGTACTACAGTCGAGTCCGCTTAATGTGATCGCATTTGTCCGAGATGAAACTGATAACATTATCCGATTGATAACAATAAGCGATTTCATATCAAAACGCAGTAAACACTGTAACTAGATTATTTGTTTTAAAATCAAAGTTGTGTAATCGTAACTAATAGATTGGAAACAATCTTACATTAAATAAAAGGGGAAATATAAGAATATAGCACAATTAATAAAATTAAAATAATTGCTTACTTTGTATTTCTATTAGAGTAGAAGAATTTCTCCTTTTGTACTCCATTATATCCTTTTGTTTAAAAAAATCCCTTAAATTAATCTGAATTCCAGTAAACAAGGGAAAAGCAAAATCTCTTATCAGAAACATCTGCAATTCGGCGATGGTTCCTTTCACCAATCACTAGCATGGTTCGGTCCCCCCCTTTACCCATATTCTTTCAATATATGCGGATCATCAAATATTTTCTCTTTCTTACATAACAGTGCAACTGTCTGATTTTTACAAAAAAGAAGCGTCAGATGCCTTAGGGTGGGGCAGAAGTTTACTTATAAAAATTTGACCTTCAAAAGGAAACTCGAAAGTGGAAGTTTTTAGGGGATATGGACAAATTTTGATAACATTAAGCGGCGTGTTGATCCAAAGTTGATCACATTAAATGATGAATTTTATATTAAATTAAATAGGAATGATCGGGACCTGTTGATTTCGATAACATTATCCGATTGATAACATTAACCGTGATCACATTAAGCGGATTCGACTGTATTTATATTATTTATTTACAATTAATTCATTTTACATTTTCAACATTTTATTTACAGTTGAATTTTTGGAGAACTGCATGATGTCGGATGAAATTTATCGTAAAACACAGTAAACAGTTAATGCGGCATCTAGCACATATAATGAAGGTAGCATTTGGGTCATTCCATGTGAAATCAACCAATGGTCAAAACCTCATGTCTTCAGATTTTCTTGAAATTTACAATATGTGTTGTACACACTTAGTGTTGTAAAACTGTGAAGTTTCAGATTTTTCTGATGATTTTTTCAAGAGATATGGCCTTTCAAAACTTCAAAATTTTCAGTTTTCTGGAATTTTAGGTAATTTTCAAATAGCTGTATCTCATCAGCTATTCATGCTAAAGACATGAAATTTGTTTTAAATTATTCAGTATTGTATGATGTTTCATAATATATTAACCCTAACAAAGATATAGATTTTTAAAATTTAAAATTTTTAAAATTTTTCAAAAAAATTTAAATATTTAAAAATAGGTATAATTGATTTTCTTTTTAAAAATATATTATTTCAAACACACTTTCAGCAACATATGGGCCAAATTTCAAGATGGTATCTTCATGGGTTCAGAGAGAAAAAAAATGTTTTCTACCATAATGTGCTCTTATATTTGGAAAAAAACACATATTTTGAGCTAGTAAAGAGCATTTTACCTACAAATACTACCAATTTATTTAGGAATATTGATATTTATGCATAATTTACACTTACTTTCATTTTGAAATATTTAAATTTTAAAAATTTTAATTTTTTAAAACTTAATTTTTTTTTAAATTTAAATTTTGAAAAATGAAATTTATTTCTAATTAAAATTAGTTAATTTATAAGAAAATGTTCAACATAATACAATTACTTTATCTAGTAGCAAAGGATTGTAAGAAGTTCTAAAATTTTAAAAAGTAGAAGATTAAGATGGAAGAGCTCTAAATAAAATTCATTGTCCGAAATGAAACCATAAAAAGCAATCATACAATAATTTTGTCTGAAAAATCTTATTAAATAATGTATAGGTATAAAATTACAAATTATGTACACCTATTACTACATAATTAAGTTCTTGAATTCTTATTATGAATTACACAAGTTCAGATTTTAGAAAAATTTTACAACAGACTTATGCAATATCTCAGGAACTTGATATATTCTTCCCCTTGCAGTTGTTGGATGTAAATTACACAATGTAAAGATTTTAGGCACAGTCAAAATATTTGGTTTTCTTGGATAAGAAAATGATGGTGTTGGTCCACAGGGATGTAAAAAAGAAATTTCAACTTCTTCTGACTGGTCTTTTGACATAACACATCCCATCCACCATTCATTCTCACAGGCAACATACCCAACAATCTCTTTAAATGGAACATCTTCCTCACAAGAACTTGCTTTAATCACATGCATGTGATGTGTATCAGAAAAGGAGAACAGTCTTGTTAGTATTTTTTCTGTATTCAAGGGTATAAAATCATGGTATTGTTGTGTTCAAACAACTGCTATGGCTTTTTCGAATCTTGTTTTTAATGACTTTCCTTCTTCAATATACTCGATATTGCTGACATAAAAAAGGAGATGGATGGTAAATTTTTTACTGACCATTGAAACGAAATTAGGATTGGAGGAAACAGAAGCTGTTATAATTTTAGACTTAGCTGAGAATTATTCATTTGTTTTACAAGATGGTTTTACACAAAGCTTCCACTGGAACAATGCTATGGCAACAGTTCAATTTGTTTATTTTAAAGAAATTGAGTTTGCCACAGGGGATTTACTAAAAACTCATAAAAGTTTTGTTTTCATATCAGACTGTTTGAAGAAGAAAAGTCATTAAAAACAAGATTAGCCATAACAATTGTTGGAACACAACAATACCATGCTTTTATACCTTTGAATAAAGAATAAATACTAACAAGACTGTTCTCTCTCTCCTTTTCCAATACACATCACTTGGGTATGCTTAATTTGCAATTTTATACCTATACATTACTAAATAAGATTTCTCAGACAAAATTATTGTATGATTGCTTTTTACGGTTTCATTTCTGACAATGAATTTTATTTAGAGCTCTTCCATCTTAATCTTCTACTTTTTAAAATTTTAGAACTTCTTACAATCCTTTGATACTAGATAAAGTAATAGTATTATGTTGAAAATTTTCTTATAAATTGTCTAATTTTAATTGGAAATAAATTTCATTTTTCAAAATTTAAATTTAAAAAAAAAATTAAGTTTTAAAAAATTAAAATTTTTAAAATTTAAATATTTCAAAATGAAAGTAAGTGTAAATTATGCATAAATATCAATATTCCTAAATAAATTGGTAGTATTTGTAGGTAAAATGCTCTTTACTAGCTCAAAATATGTTTTTTTCCAAATATAAGAGCACATTATGGTAGAAAACATTTTTTTTCTCTCTGAACCTATGAAGATACCATCTTGAAATTTGGCCCATATGTTGCTGAAAGTGTGTTTGAAATAATATATTTTTAAAAAGAAAATCAATTATACCTATTTTTAAATATTTAAATTTTTTTGAAAAATTTTAAAAATTTTAAATTTTAAAAATCTATATCTTTGTTAGGGTTAATATATTATGAAACATCATACAATACTGAATAATTTAAAACAAATTCCATGTCTTTAGCATGAATAGCTGATGAGATACAGCTATTTGAAAATTACCTAAAATTCCAGAAAACTGAAAATTTTGAAGTTTTGAAAGGCCATATCTCTTGAAAAAATCATCAGAAAAATCTGAAACTTCACAGTTTTACAACACTAAGTGTGTACAACACATATTGTAAATTTCAAGAAAATCTGAGACATCACCTGCAAAAATTGCATTTTAATTGGTTGATTTCACATGGAATGACCCATTTATGTATTCGCACTGTACTTAGCATGTATATATAGATCAAAGCAAGAATCCCCTTGCATCACATAGTGCTAGATATTAATCCAAAATTAGGTCAGTTAAATCGCTTGTAATCATAAATAAGGGACAAAATATTTATAAATTGGAACAAAATAAATTAACGTGTAAATTTTTCTGTTACATGTTCTTTTCATTCTATGCCTCCCAAAAATTGATTTTTAATTGTTGGGAATTTTTTGCCTTATAAAAAAACATTACAATTACAAGTCCAAGTTGTTATTAGTAACAAGTATTTTGGCTGCTAACAATATCATGTCCTCCAAATTCTACAGAAATTGGGTAAAAACTACAGAATTACAGATGTGTAGCGGAAAACTATGTATCTACGTCGAAAAAACGAGTTTACTTAGTAGAGTTGGTTTTCCTTTGTTTTGATTGATAAGCAGGAAAGATATCTATGATGAAAGTGGCAATTTTCAATAAAAATCGCTCTTGTTTAATCACAACGATGTTTTTGTCTTTATGATATGGAAACATTTTTTTTGGAAATTTTGATGAAACTATGGAGATGTTTTTTGGGGAATAAATTGTGTTCTGGCCTGGGGAAATTTGGGATCTGGAACATTTTCTGCACCCCTGCATATATCTAAATCACCAAATAAAAAAATTTGCATAATTTGCAAAAAAGTAAATTTTTCCACAGAAGAAAAACATTAAAAAAATGTTTTCCCATTGATAATTAAATATTTTTCATATGCTGGTACTTTATATGCCCTACTGTGGGTCTTGTGCCATAAAAAGTCGATTAACCAACCATGGAATTATTTCAAACTTGTAAATAATTCTAAAGCTATTTTCTTAGAGGCTGAAAAATTTCTCAGGTGTGAATTAGGTTTTTTAAAAGCGTTTGTTTTTAACAAAGACTTTTTTGCTATAAAGATTTCCTGGATAACTTTCTAACTTGCACTCATTTCTTGTCCTCTGTTATCTATAGTGATTTTCTCTTTTTGTGAAGGTTAGGTATATTGGTTCTCAACTCATGATCTAGAAAAATATTGCATCACCCAGTGGGCATTTATGAACATGGAGGTTAGGTCTTACACATGACAAATTTTCATAACTCAAAAAGGTAGAGATAAAATAAGAGGAGATTTGGTCCAAAACCACAAATTTCAGGGCAAAACCACATTGTTGTAAATATAACAAGAGAAGATGTAACATTAATTGTTGTAGGCATATTCTCGATAGTTGCAGTTTAAAATCCATTGTTGTAGCATAAACATAAAAGTGGCTCCTTTATTTAACTATTTCCACATTTGGACTGGCGAAGTCCATTTGTAACACACCAGAAGAATTTTTTTTAAAAATAGACTGGCGAAGCCCATTTGTAACACACCAGAAGAATTTTTTTTTAAAATAGACTGGCGAAGCCCATTTGTAACACACCAGAATAATTTTCTTTAAAAATGGACTGTCGAAGCCCATCTGTAACCCACCAGGTGATATTTATTAAAAAACTGAAACCCGGGCGAAGCCCGGGTCTAGCGCGTCAGCACTAGTATCTTTATAAAAAATCCATACCATAACAACATTTTTGCTTTCATTTTTTAATAAGTCACCCATTAAAAACTCCAGAATTAGCATCTTGATTTTTCTTGGTGGTTTCAAATTAGTTTCAGTGTTGCAGCAGTGATTTCTCTATTTTTGTCTTAAAGGGAGATATTATCTGAAACCTTTGGTATGTGATCAGACACTCCCATACAATACATCGCCAAGGATGAAACTATTTATACTTTTCATGAAGCACAACAAGCAAAAGGATAGACAAAATGATTTGATAAGGTTAAGGTAGGAAATTTTGGTCTCAAACATAGCATCTATTGCAAAAAACTTACCTCAGTAATGTTAGTCATTTCAAAGTTTTCGCGAAAAAAAGCATCAAAATCAATAAAAAAGCTTACAGATAGACCCAAGTATTCAAAAAATGCAGTATATTAAATTATCTCTGTAATTAAGTTTAGAAAGCAGTGCGCACAATTCAAGCGCGCAACTTTTTTGCTTATCAGAAATACAGTTTTACTGAACTTACGTTAAGCGAACAAAGCTATTGCTGCATATGAAAACACTACAATAAAAACAACTCCTTGAAATTTAGAAATAAATCAATTCAACGATATTATGAAAAGATACTTTCAATGTTTAACCCCTTAACAGTGTCACCCGAGCTCAGCTCGGGCAAGCACTACTTGCAGAATTTGTGATGCCCGAGCTGAGCTCCGGCAGGAGAAAAATTAACGTTTCCCTTTGTGGAGCCCAAACAGAGTTCGTTTCGATGATGATAGTGATTTTTCGTCGTTTAGAGATTGTGAGGCATCATGTTTAAATAACCTTGTTCCTAATTTAATAAGATGTGAGCGTAATCGAATACTTTTTTATGTGTATGTTAAAATAATTTGTACACTTGTAATTACATTTAAATTTTGATTTTTTTATAAAAAACTATTTTCTAACACTTATAATAATATAAAGAACAAAATTAAACAGTCAAAAAAATTTCCATTTTTGGTCAATTTTTCTGAAAAAATGTCACTGTTAAGGGGTTAAACAATGCATTATAGTTCAAAAAACATCTGCCTTTAATATTACTTCATACCAGGTGCTTGGAAAAACAATAGGCGTGCTTTAAAAAACACATGAAATTACCAATATATGAAGTTTTAAAACCAAAATTTCCTACCTTAAACTTATCGAATCATCTAGAAACTATGACATCTTAATCTAAACATTTCAAATATATAGTAAAACTTTTTTAGCCATGAATTATGCGTTCTTCCTAGTTTTTTAAACAAAAGAAAAAAATTGAACGAAAATTGTCGTTTGCGGTCTTTTTTTCAAACCACCATTTTGAAAAGAAATAATATCACCAAAACTGCAAAAATCATACATTATGTTCACAAATATACCTACATCAAAATCCCTTTTGTTTGAAAATCTCCACCTATTACCAGTTTTTCATAAAAAATTTTCAAACACGAAACTTTGTAAAAAGTAACAGAACTTATGGTACTAGTACAAGCCATATACATGTCTCAGATGATATAAAACTAAGAACCATTAGACATTCATTAAATACGATGCAAATTTATCACTTTTTGTCTCTTAAGTGGCGTCAAATCTCCTCTTTTAATGAACCAAGATCTGTTGCCCAAAATTTCAATTTCTCAGTGTATGTATCGAGTCAATGTCTTAAGGCAGGCCTGGGCAAATAGCGGCCTGCGGGCCGCATGCAGCCCCCAAAGGGCGTTTTGGTGGCTCGCCAAGAAGAAAAATTTTGAGTTCCAACGTACTTTTGAAGGCTCTAGGTTGACATTGTAATGCAATCCTTTTATATAACATGAGGCCCTCCATCAACTTTTGTTTCGTATATGTGGATCTCGAGAGAAAACAATTGCCCAGGCCTATCTTAAGGGAATCTTTACCCTTGTTTATGATTGACTACAGTGAGATTTTCTGGAAATAAATTCAAACGTGGATGTAAAATATGAATTTTGAGTGATGTTCAACATTATATGGCTTGGTAAAACTAAAAAGACCCTTCTATTGGGATTAAAACATTTTTATCGGCCCTATTTTCTAAAAATCATCCTTACCACGCTCCTAAAAACCATTTCCAGGCTGATTATGCGTTTTATTAAATTTTCCTTCAAAAGCAGGGTCTTGAATCCTTTTTTAATCAGAGGTTCATACTGACTTTGTATTTGCCTTCACTTAATGGTGAAAAAAGTCCTTTTATATACTTTTTGAAATGTTTTTGCCATTGATATTAAATTAATAAAATAATTTGAATGCCCTCCCCATACTATATGGATAGTAATTTGCATAGAACTGCAACCGACTCTTACACACATAAAAAGAACCTCATTCTAACTTCTGCACCACACATGTGGAGCCCAGATTTCATTTTAGCCACCTATTTGGACCCAATTGAGTGGAAAAAAACATTTTCCCTCTTTTTCTGTTAAATATTACCATTGAATTGTAATTTAGAAAAACATAATGTGTATAAATGTACAAAATCTACGCTGAAAACTCGTCCATTTTCAAAATGAACTGCATAGTGATGTGAAGCGAGAATATTCTCCAGGGGCGAGAATTTTGAGAATAATCGAGAATATTCTATTTTTTCACTGATAAATGGTAATAAATGTAGATATGTTTGATAATATGAAATGGTCATGTAGTATTAGTGCTGAAAACCTGAAAATAATAATTACTTTGATGACTTTAAAAAGTCATCTTTTGTTCAGAGAATATTCTCTGAACTGTAATTTCATTATTTCGCAAGATTTTTTAAATAAGTAAATTTCATTGAATAAAATATATTTTTAAAGTATTAGAAGCAAGTTTCATAGCTGCCAACTCTTCCGGTTTACCCGGAAGATTTCAGTTTTTTTCATTGATTTTTTTACTAAAAAAGATATCCATTCCTGCCCTGTATTAACCTACTTAACGTAACTATGATAGGTAACCGAATTGGCTAACTTAGATTAAGAAAAAATGCTTCTGGTCTTGATTTTTTAAAATCTTCCGTTTTTTTATAATTCCAATGTTGGCAGGTATGAAGTTTTAGTGGGAGAAAATACTCATACAATTGAAAGAGGAGTATAAATTCTTTTCATATCTATTTGTTGAAAGCAAAGGTACCTATCATAGAGGTAACAATAGTTTTCAAACTTTGAGAAGGGCCTTTTAAACCTAACATAAAGCTAAATTGGAAAAATTTTAAAAATAGAATATAACTCTTGCTTACTATGCATTTACCTTTTAAATATGTTAATGTATTCTGTTTAATAGTATTTTTAAATCATTTAATTTGACTTTCTTTTAATTATGTTGACTTCTCATCGTATAATCTTTAATATTCTTATAATTTAAAGTTAACATATACCTTATAAACATTTTTTTTCCAAATTTTTTTTATTTTTATAGCTTCAGGAGAAAATTCTCCTCTCGGAGAATATTCTCCAAAAGATTATTACCGAGAATTTCACATCACTAGAACTGCAGTACAAAACATAGCCAAACATTTAAAAGAATGTCTACATACTTAAATTAATTGGATGGGATTGCAGGGTTGCTATTGGACAAAAATGGCGCTTGAAACGCAAAAATTATGAAAAAATGCAGAAAATCGTAAAAATTTTTTACACAAATATGGGACTTGGTGGAACTTTTTTACTTGCAGATATTGGAATAACTATATGAATTAGTAACAAAATTAGTAATTTGGTTGTTATGAAACCACTGTCGACTAGTTTAACCTATATTTAAAGAATTCACGAAATATTTCAATTGATAGCTTCAATTTTCTTTCAGATATGGAAGGGGAGGACTTAGCAATTACAGTCCTCACATGTGAGGGAGACATCAAAGACCCCACATTCCCTTTCAAACTCAAAAGAATTGTGGACAAGCTGCAAAATCTAATCTGTGATGGTATGAAACCATTTTCATATTATACTTTGTTAGAGTTGTAAAGCGAGAATATTCTCAGAAAATGAGAATATTCTGATAATTCTCCAGGGGTGAGAATGAGAATTTTGAGAATAATCGAGAATATTCTATTTTTTGACTGATAAATGTAAATATTTTCAATAATATGAAATAAATGATAAAGCGGTCATAGTTTTAAACCTGAAAATATTACTCTAACTTTGAAACTTATCATTAAAAAGTCAGCTTTTGTTCAGAGAATATTCTCTGAACTGTACTATCATTATTTTGCAAGTTTTTTTTAAATAAGTAAATTTCATTGGATCAGTGGCGGCTCGATGGTAAAATTATAAGGGGTGCTGCTCCAGCGGTACCAAGTTGGCAACTTATTTTAAGCGATATAATGCCAAATAATATTTCACAAAAACGTGAAAACATGGGAACAATATAAAATTTCGATTTCACACTTAAAATAAGCATTAAAAAACTGTCACTTACCTATATTTAGATGATTATTACGAATATGAAGAATCAAAGATGAAGTCTATTTCATTTAGTATCTCAAAACAAATGAAACTAAAATCAGCATTTCGAATTCAATCTGTTCAATATAAAAAGAAATAAAAACTTGGCTACAAAAAATTAAACATAAATCTTTGTGGACTTCCGAAACATCAGAAACGATTTTGTTCTCTCTCTGTTGAAAAGAAAAAAAAGCTATAAATAAAAAATTAAAACAGCGTTGGAGTTGGAGTAAGAAAAGCTATAAAGCCAATGTGATTTATTAGTAGTAGAAATCGTTTATTTTATTCTTCCCTCAGTTTGTATTTTACAGCTCTCTCAAGAGAAAAGGCTATCATTCTTTTGGTCGGGGCTGCTGAAAAGCAGCCCCTTTTCTCCTAACAGATTCGCATGCTAAATTCTTGATATTTTCATTTGATATGATAGAGATAGTGTTTTATACCATGAATGGTATATCTGCGGGGGCTGACCGACCCGGAAAGAAATCTGTTGTCGAGACGGCATTGCAGAGAATTATTAATTGAAAAGGGATTATAAAGGACAAAGATTAAAGGGGGAAATAGATAATTTTTTATAAATATTGGAAAGCAAATAAAAATTGGAATTTCAGGGAATTTTGGTTGGGGGTGCTGCAGCCCCGCAGCCCCTATGGACGAGCCGCCACTGCATTGGATTAAAGTATTAGAAGCAAGTTTTACTGAGAGAAAATTCTCTTACAATTAAAATAGGAGTCTAAATTATTTTCATACAGTTGTTGAAAGTAAAGATAACCGATAGTTGTGTCGAATTGAAGGACCTTTTAAACCTGACATTTAGCTAATTTTAACAGAACTTAGTAAAATTAGAAGAATGTTCTTAAAACAAAGGGATATCTAAAATTTATTATCAGTTGAGAAAAATATTTGAAATAATTTTTTAATATTTAAATTACAGATAAGTTTTATCGTGAGAATATTCTCAAAGTTACAATTCTATTTTTTTTCTTACTTTTAAGACTTGTGTGTTCCTGAAATAATTAAATCTTCTAATTTTCACTCACTACACAGAGGTCTGTTCAAGGCAATTACTAAAATTTCTAAATTTTCACAAATTAGCACTAAATTTTCTCAAAATGGGTACCTCTTAAAAAAATCTAGCAGGGGTGAATCCAGGTTTTATATTTTGGGGCCCATTTCATTATATTTTGTGGAAAAATTAAATGTTTTTTTGTGAAAAAGATTTTGTTTTTGTGAAATATTGAAGCAGTGACAGTTTGCAGATCAGTGCATAAAATAAAAATTGACTCACAAACCAAGAAATTCATTAAAAATTCAAATATTTTGTGAATGTTTTCTTGCAAATTATCACTAAAGCTAATTTGAATTTCATTAAATGGGCGTTTTTATGTATTTTATTTTTGTGAAGGGGCAGATTTAGAGAGGGAATTTTTGTGAAGGGGCAGCAAAATGGCCCCGATTTTTGTCTGGATCAACCCCTGCCTAGATAGACCCCTCCCCCTGCCAAATGTATAATTTTAAATGCATCTCATTTTTTCTTCATGAGAATACTCTCATTAATAATTTCTAGAAATATAATTTTATACACATAATTGATAGTGATACTAGTACATGTACAAATTGGAAACTATACTAATATAAGTACTCTTTCAACACACTGTAAAATTTATAGCTTTAGTTAAATTATTTTTTAATAATTAATTATAGAAGTAAAACTATAAAAGTTACTTTTGGTATGGGAAAACACATTTAGAAGTCCTATTTATACAAAAATGGAAGCTGATGTCAATGAACACAATTTTTTGAATAGGCTAGGTACTACTATCTTATGGCTGAAATAACAAAAATTTAAAGTGAAGTTAAGGTATAAAAAATTGAGCTGTCACGTTCATCCCCTGTCCCATTCATCCCAGTTCTCCCCTACAGTATTAAATAAAAAAAATTTGATACTCCCCTCCGCAAAACTCCTCATGAGAAGTTCCTGAAGTGTTTCATTTGACATTTGGGGAAAAATCTATCATGAGAATATTCTCAAAATTACAATTCAATTTATTTCTTACTTATTAAGACTTTGTGTATGTCCCTGAAATATATAGGATCTTCAAATTTTCACTCGTGTATAATTGCATCTCCTCATGTTTTCATGAGAATATTCTCATTAGGATTCTACAAAATTATTTCCAGAAAAACATTTCTATTTACATAATTTTCTTCAAAAACACTAATAGTCGGAAAATTTTTAGTTAATAATAAATCTTGGTACTCTGCATTTACCTTTCAAACATGTTGTCTTTCATATTTAATAGTAATTTTAAAAAAATTAAATTAAAATTAAATTTGACTTATTTTAATTTATGATGTCTTCTCATTGTATAGTCTTTAATATTCTTCTGATTTGAAGTTAATATTATATACCTGCTAAAAATTTTTCAAAAAAAAATATTTTAGTAGTTTCTAGGAGAATATTCTCAAGAATGTTAGTGATTTAAAAAACATTTCAAATTTTATGATGGCTTCTAATTGTATAATCTTTAATATTCTTCTGATTTGAAGTTAATATATACCTTCTAAAACTTTTTTTCCCCAAAAAAATCTTATTTTAGTAGCTTCTAGGAGAATATTCTCGAAAATCTTGGAGAATATTCTCCAAAAGATTATTACCGAGAATTTTACATCATTAGTTGGTACTGTTGGGAAAGGCAGAGGTTGTACCAATCCGCCCAAAAAAATAGTACCAGCTTGTATTGTAATTTAAAATAAAGAATATGCAGACACATTTGTAAAAATGTAGTATATTGTGATTTTTATCAAATAACTCAATTTAATCATGTTAAAAGTATTTTTACCAAAGAGAATGAATATAGTCCGTTTAGGGTAGAGCCGTCTAGAGCGACGTTGAACGGGCGACCCATTCTGTCTGATTGGCTGGAAATTCAGTCACCGTAACCTTTTCTTCAGTGCCAACTTAGAGTGGAACATAGTATAGAAGCTCCAGGCTGGTCATTTTGACCTGTTTTGTGTTTTTGAAACAAATTATATTTAAAAGTACAGTAGAGTCCCGATTATCTGAGTTAATGTTAATAACTCAGATAATTGGGTTAGTAAAAAAAACAGTGGCGGCTCGATGGTAAAATTTTAAGGGGTGCTGCTCCGGCGGTACCAAGTTGGCAACGTATTTAAGCGATATAATGCCAAATAATATTTCACAAAAACGTGAAAAGATGGGAGGAATATAAAATTTCGATTTCACACTTAATAAGCATTCAAAAACTGTCACTTACCTATATTTAGCTGATTAAATATGTGAAGAATCAAAGATGAAGTCTATTTCATTTAGTATCTCATAAGCAAATGAAACTAAAATTAACATTTCGAATTCAATTTGTTCATTATAAAAAGAAATAAAAACTTGACTGCAAAAAATTAAACATAAATCTTTATTGACTTGCCGAAACATCAGAAAATATTTTGTTCCATCTCTGTTAAAAAGAAGCTATAAATAAAAAATTAAAACAGCGTTGGAGTGGTTGGAGTGAGAAAGCTATTAAAAAGCCAATGTGATTTATTAGTAGTATAGAAATCGTTTATTTTTCTTCTTCCTTCAGTTTGTTTTTTACAGCTCTCAAGAGAAAAGGCTATCATTCTTTTGGTCGGGGCTGCTGAAAAGCAGCCCCTTTTCTACTAACAGATTCGCATGCTAAATTCTTGATATTTTGATTTGATATGATAAAGCTAGTGTTTTATACCACGATTGGTATATCTGCGGGGGCTGACCGACCCGGAAAGAAATCTGTTGTCGAGACGGCATAGCAGAGAATTATCATGGGCGGATTTAGAGGGTGAACCCTGGGGGTGCGTATTGAAAAGTTGGGGGTGCAAGCTGCTCCTGATGACTTTGAAAACATTATTTTCCCCTATAAAAATGGAATTTTCTCAAAAAGCTGGGGGTGCAACGCACCCCCATGCATCCCCTTAAATCCGCCCATGAGAATTATTAATTGAAAAAGGATTATAAAGGACAAAGATTAAAGGGGGAAATATATAATTTTTTAAATATTGTAAAGAAAATAAAAATTGTAATTTTGGGAAATTTTGGTTGGGGGTGCTGCAGCCCCGCAGCCCCTATGGACGAGCCGCCACTGAAAAAAAAGCAGGTTAAATGATAATAAAAAACTTGGTTAAAGCAAAAATCGTAAGTAATATCAATCATAAACGTTTTAACTTTAACAAAAGTTCCACCCATGCAATTTATATTACAATTAATTTCTTTTACTTAAAAAGTCAACCTGTTTTGTTACCTTAGTTTTTGTATGTAGCAATGTTTCACCACTATTTTAAAGATAATAATAGAATTGTAGAAAAGTTTTATAGTTTGGTTTATGCTCTGAAACTCATATGATCTGGGCAATAATAGACAATATGCACTATGTCACGAAATATACTAAAACTTACCCAATTTACTAATTTGATTATGAAAAATCCGAAAATCAACTTTAAAAATCACAAAAAGTTTTAATTTAAGCTCAAAAAGTGTTTAAAAAGCGCTTCAGTCACCTGACTCAAAACGGGGCGTAACTATGTGTGATGTCATAATTCAGGAGATTTTTTTCAGGCAATACTGTTTTGAGTTTTGAACTTTTTTGACTTCTCCCATTATGCATCTCTTTAAGACTGTTCTTGAAACACTATTCTTGAAACTCAAAAATATTTTTTTAGAATTCAAATTTTATTCCTTTTGTACACAGATTTATTGTGTTTTCATTCAGTTTCTTAGCATTAGGACTAACTTGGAAATTTTGTAAATAAATAATGAATGTCTTAAAGGTTTTTTCTCACAATATGAAGTTAATTATAGTTAGTATAAAATATTAAAAAAATCACTTGTAAAATAAAAATGTAAAAAATATTTAAAAACAAAAAAAATATTTGAATTTTTGAACTGTTGCAACAGTAAATAATTTGACTTCGTTAAATTCTTTCCTTTATTAATTTAAACTGATGATAATCAAGCATTCCATTTATAGCAGGAGTTTCCAACTTCTAAGTACTCGCGGGCCGCAATCGAAATAACAAGTCAAGTGGCGGGCCGCAAAGTAATCTGGCTCCTTTTTAACGATGATAATTTTTTGGAATGAGAGTCATCAATATAAAACTTTTCCAGCGATTCGAAAGAGGGACGATTCCAGAGGATATATTAATTTTTTTACTCATATAACTTTTAGGAATACTGAATATGTTAAATATTCTGAATATTACTTAAATGAAAAGGTCTTCCTCAAGAAAATATTTGTAAATTTTTCTCAGAGGATTGTTTTACCTAATTTTTGGATACTTCATTTTGTCCCTCCTCATGATAATGGTTATAAAAGCCTTCATACTCCCTTGCTATGCTCAGGGGGAACTTCAGGTTTTACAAACGACCTCTCGAAAGTTCAAACTTTTATTCTTGCACCATAGAAAAGGATCTAAACTAGTCCATTATCTAAGAGGTATATGGGGGTCGGGGGTTCTCCCCCGAAAAAAATTTGAATTTTAGTGTGCTAGAAAGTGTTTTGAAGCTACTTTTTGGAGGGTTTTCAGAGAGCTTCGCGGACCACACACAATGACCCGGCGGGACGCATGTGGCCCGCGGGCCGCCAGTTGGAAACCCCTGATTTATAGCAATGGCAATGTACATGTACTAGTATCACTTAGTTTTCTTTTGGTATGCATTATTACATTTTATGCAGCTGGCATCACGTTTTTGTTTGTTTCTTTGTGTCTGCATGAAGCTACACTCTTTACGACGAATTCTTTCATTTTTTGGTACTGAGAAAAACAATTTATCAGGTGTCTAACACTTGTATTTCTGCACATAAGTACTAAACAACCCTTATAGTACTTTTTTACTGGTTTAGGATCTTCCATACCTACCGAAATAAGACTACAGGCTTCCAAAAAAATCGCAACATATATATAAACATCATTGCTGATCAATGGATGCCTTTCACGCTTAATTTGAACTCCTGAATTATGACGTCATAAACCGGAATCGTCAAGTACTGCAGCTTTTTGGTGAGAGCTTATTTTTGAGAGCAGAGCAACTTTAAATGCATTTTATCGATTTCAATTTTATCAAATTTATTTGATCGAATTGCAGTTGAATTAGCATTTTTCAACGTAATTTTTCATGCTCTTTCATTTTAAAATGAATTTGAAAATCATGCATATTGTCTGTTTATTGTGGTTTTACTGTGTTTGAGTACTTCTGCTTCCTTGGCTTTTTCTTACTCATGCTATGCTATCCAAATTTGTTTTGTTTGCAAAATACATTCCAGAGATACCACCTAGATGAATATTACCCCCCATGAGAGAAAAAAATGAATGAGATACCATCATTTTTGGAGTATCCAAAAATGAAATAGAACAATATTTTAAAGGAAATTTTCAGAGATTTTCTAAATGAGGGGCCCCCACTTCCCGGCCTGGCTATCCCCTCACCATTATCTTGCGGACGATATCCATTTGTCTTAGTGATTGATAGCATTATCAATGCTTTTTTAAAAGTAAATTAAAATTTTTAAACTGTGTTACTGTGATGTGAAAATATTTAATTACAATTAACAATAGTTTTGTTTAATTGAACAATTTAATTACGGTGACAGCATACACTACTCAAATTACATATATGTAAATATATGTGTATCTGTAGATAAGAATTTTTAAAATGAATGAAGTACCTTTTTTTACTCAGGACCTCAATAAAAATTTTCAAAATAATTTGACCCCGCATAAAATTAGTGTATGTACATTAGGGTGTATCGAAAAAAACTTTTTTCGATTTTGATGACGTAATAGTGCGGAAAAGTTGTCTAAGGTGCCAGAGAGTACCTGTGATTTTTTTCAGAATTTTTGGATAATTTCTTAAGGTGCCACATTGGCCCTGAAGTTCCCCATGTTAATCCAATGGGGCGCGCCGCCAAAAAGGCCGAAAATCGGTTTTTCGCCCCTCATTTCTACCCTAATCACACGACGAATGTCTCGTCTCGAGTTATGGACTCTATATGATGTATGCTACCCGAAAAAACTTGAATAATAACTTAAATCTCTATATTATGTTGATTGTGGGCTCTGATTTGAACGAGGAAATACGCGATTTTCGACGAAATTTGAGCATACAAAAAAACGTAATATAGATATTTAGGCTATTATTCAAGTTTTGTCGGATAGCCTAGATCATATAGAGTCCATAACTTGAGACGAGACATTCGTCGTGTGATTAGGGTAGAAATGAGGGGCGAAAAACCGATTTTCGGCCTTTTTGGCGGCGCGCCCCATTGGATTAACATGGGGAACTTCAGGGCCAATGTGGCACCTTAAGAAATTATCCAAAAATTCTGAAAAAAATCACAGGTACTCTCTGGCACCTTAGACAACTTTTCCGCACTATTACGTCATCAAAATCGAAAAAAAGTTTTTTTCGATACACCCTAATGTACATACTTGCCAACTTTAACGGAATTGTCGTAATATTTACGAATTTTCTTTAGTTTTACGGATTTTGTGTTTTTGTCCACTGAACTATCTGTGAAAATGCAAAACACTTGCGACCTAAACAATTTTCTACAATTGTATCTTTTTACTTCAAAACTAGATTCCTCTACTAATCCCTTTCCTTACGATTTGCTCAATTTTGATAATTTTCTTGAGTGAAATTTGGATTTTTTCGAGTTTTTTTCGGATTTGCTGCGCCGGCAAGTCTTGATGCGGGCTCACCCATAAAGTTTGCTTCTTGTGCTCTGTTCCAATGTAGAAAAAAACCTCTACAGGATTGGAATTTGCGTTGATGTTTTTCAGGCTTGTTAACAATGCGAAAAGCTTCAAGTATTACTATTATATTGAAAAACCACAGAGGTTGAACAAAGTTTTGCTGCAAAATTAAATTGTGGGAAAAAATTTGAATTCTCCGGCTGTAGTGCAAGTTCCAAAACATCAAACATCAACTGTTTATTCAGTTTTTACATTAGCACCATGAAGTAGTAGAATGCTGTGGTTTAGGTCGTACCATATTGCATATGGTCACATGAACCAAACTCTGTACCAATGCTAGATACTTGAAGAAAACTCAGAGATAGTAGCAATCCCGAAATCCATTAATAAACTGATTCGTTAGAAATAAGTGTTTACTTGGTGTTTGTTATTTTTGCTTTACTGACACGGAACAAATCATTCTTATCTTATGTATGATTATGATTACCATTGAAAAATGCGTTAATACTCTCAATGCTGGACAGCATTAGCACTCCTTTCCCTATGTAACCTCACTAGTAATGACAGGCGAATGCCTACTCTGTGAGGTTGGATGAATAAAACTTTCTGTTTGCTTTTGGGGCGAAGAGAACACTGAACAGCAACAGCTGCTCTTGAGCATTTTTTTATCTTTAGAATTGCAGTGAGATATTTTGGTAAAAAGGTATTAAAGATTATAATAGCTAAAAATTGTTAAAAAGCATCTTATTTTGGACTTCAGCATAGCAAGCAGAGTTATGTAATAATAATAATAATTGGTTTTAAATTTTCTGATGGTACATAATTAAACAAATTGAAAGAAAAATATACAAGCCATCTGGGGTTTTAGAACCCATTTAGATGATCAAAAAATTTACCTTAACCCTACAGTGCATACTGATGCCATTTGGCAACACGACATTTTTCCCCATTTCCTACTCGATCTTCCATTTCCAAACGGCAACACCATGCAATAAGTACAATAGATATAACATTTCATCATATTAGCACTTTAGACTGCCAGTAGATTGCAGCAGGGGTACTATTTTGAGACATTTGTTACTAGCTAGTGAGACGAAAGTCAAGAGACAGAAAACGCCAAATTAAAAGAACCTTATAAATTCAAATAAAAAAAATTTCAGCTTGAAACAAAATTGTTTTGAAAAGATAAGTTGTTTTTTTATATTTTTAGAGCATTTGGTTTTATTTCACTTCACAATTAATTTCACAAGAGACACAAATTAATTTCTCAAGGACAAAGTTTTTTGCCAATAAAAAGTAGAAAAAAATTAAATTAATTTTTTTTAGTATTTTTTTACTAATTTACACCATAATAGAAGTCACATAAATGATTTTCAAGTGAATTTAAAAAATCATGCATTGTAGGGTTAAATTAAAAGAGGTACAATTATCATTTTCAAATGTAAAAATTAATTTAATAAATTTTAGAAAGGGTGTTACTTGTAATGGAAAAATTATGTAAAATAATTGATTTTCCATACTTGATTACAAAAAATTAGTATTAAAATGTTTTAATTTGTAATTAAGGTGTTATTAATGGGTTAAGGTGTTTAGTTAAGGTGTAAGTAATGGGACAAAGTGAGTCAATGTGGGAAGAGACGAGTCGAGAGGTGGAGAGAGGCGAAGGATTTGGCGGGGGAAAAACCTGGCCGCGTCAAATTTCTCTCGCGGATGATTTACGACTTGGGTTTGAACGTTGCAAAATGAAAACAGAAACAGGCTGCGTTTGATCTGCAGTAGGTATTTTAAAGATTATTTCATTGAAAAATTAAAAACGAAATATGACAATAAAGTATCGATGCTTTTTTGGGTATCGAATACACTCGATACTTTCAGGTATCGAGTACTTAAGTATTTGGTATCGATACCTGCCCATCACTAATTAAGAACAAGAAATTTTACTGCACCTTGCACTATAAAAACCAAATGGATTTTTTAACTCACTAAGCACCAATAATAAAAACCACTTGATATTTTGCTTTTAAAAGAAATTCTTGTTTTTTTTAGTTCAATAAGAAAAGGATATTTTAATGCACTAAAAAAAACAATTTTTTTACTCCTTCAGCACCGGCTATTTAAGTAGTATGTATTATAAAAACCACTTGGTTTTTATACTTTAAAAAGAAACTAATGGTTTTTTTTAAAATAAAAACCAATATGGTTTTTTTATCATATAAACCCCATATATTTGAATCCATTATAAAAACCTCAGCTGGTTTTTATTTATAATAAATAAAAATCTTACTAAAATGTACACATATAATCACTTTTCCGATGCAATAAAAACCAGTGGTTTTTATATGCAGCAAAAAATCCCGATTAATATATAAATTTAACTTTTTAAAAATTTAATTTTAATTAGTTAATTAATTAAATCACTTGGTTTATAGCTGAATTGATTAACTATTAATTCAATGGATTTATAACAGAAAAAACTAAGTGGCTATATTTATGCGGGTACGAAAAAAAAAGTTTGAAAAACCAATGGTTTTTAAAAAACCAAAAAAACCTGGTTTAAACAAAAAGAACCTGGTTTAAACCAAAAAAACCCGTTTTTTTTTTTAAAAAAAACAGGTTTTTTTCCAACCCTGTCTTCCACAAATCCTTAATAATTTTAAAACTTATCTTTTAATGAATCTTGTAAGACTTATCAGGGCCTAAAAAAGGACAGGCATGCCACATGTTGCCTGTAGCTTGTATGCTTTTCAGTAGAGCAAAGTGAAAATCGCAAAAAATTAATTCAGAAATTGAAAATTACTGTGATGGAAATAAGTGCAGCTTGCCATTAAACCTTAAAATTAAAAACTAAACCTGCATTCATTAATATCTTCAGGTTCCCCATTCATGTTGGAATTTCAAAATTTCATAAAGTTTTACACTAAAATGACTATAAATTGAAATCGAGCCCTTTTTATCAATAAATTTCCAAACCATACCCAGTTAAGTTTATTCTCTTAGACAGGGCTCGATTTCAGCTGGAACGCCATTCCGGAACCTCTTTTTCGGAAAAAAAATTATATTCTATTTCAGGATGTCCTAACTACGGCCCGCGAGACCCATTCCTCAGGCCAGTGTGTACCTTTCCATGTAGGAACAGGTCCTAAAATAAATTAAAACCATGTTTTACTGTCAAATCTCCAAAATTTTCTGGGGGGAGAACCCCCAGACCCCCTTTTTGTGCTTAGAACTCATTTTATTAGATTTGTTTTCAGATTAAGTTCATAACAGTAAGAATCCTACCAAAAAATATAAAAAAGGCATATTTCAAATTTAAAAAAATATTTTTAATGTATCTTTTTTGCAAATAACAATATTTGATTTAATTGTAAGGTTTTTACTTAATTGTTCTTTTAAAACATGATTGTGAACCCCATTTGAACTACCCACAATCCGCTCCTGGTGTTGATTCTTTTTTATTTGAACCAGATTTGCCAGATCGCTGGGCAAATTTGCAAAGAAAAATTGCGACATCTTCAATTCTACCATTTAAGGACTTTAACTATGCATTATATTCTTTAAATTGGCAAAATATACAACACTAGAATGGTTCATTGATATTGGTTCACTAATGATTGATGATAGGTCTCACCTCCCTACAAGAGACCACACTGTTGGAAAAAAAGTATAACCCACTGAAAAAAAGGTGTATAAAGAGTTCATCGTCTTATACAATTAATAATTAAGTTAGAGCACTCTTCCTAACATATTTGTATTTTATGAATTTAAATTTGAAAATAAAGGCTTAAGTTTTGGTATAAAGTTCCGGTACCTCTTATTTTAGAAATCAAGCCCTGCTCTTAGATGTCAAATAACACATGGTTCGTATGGTTCTTAAAAACCTTAAAAAGTGCTTATACTTTTTGAATTCGTTTATAAGGCCCTTATAAACTTAAGACCCCGTTGCTTAAAAACTACTTAATCTTTTACTATGGTTCTTATGGTTTTTTATCTCGAAATGTGAGTTATAAAATATCATTATTTGTTGGCTGAAACAGCCAAATTTTCTTGTGTTCCCCCAATTTTTCTTTAATGATTTAGACTTCAACTGTTGCATTTCACTCAAACAACTCTACTCGAGTAAATGTTTTTTCAATCCTTTGTGGATTGAAAAGGTTGTTACAAAAAATGGCTTGCTGAAAATGCCAAAAATGAAAACAATGAAAAAATTGTGCAAGCACTTGATCACTTTTAACAATTTTAAAAACTATTTTACAATCATTATACAACGTTAGTCAATATCTTGTATTTAAGTTCATTAATGTTCCTATTTGAGGGACAAAAATATACTCAAATATTCTTGAAAAATCATTGAAAACATTTTATAGGCAGTTTTAAATGTGTTTAAGTAGGTCCTTAAAACTTCTCAAAAATCCTTAGAAAGTCCTTAAAAGGTATTTAATTTTTCTCTTTAAACTTCTGTACGAACCATGTAACAGTTTAGAACCTTCCGTGGACCAGAAATTGATAACATTTCCAATTTTGTGGAAATATTGTGTATAATTTTCCAATTTTGTGAAAATTTCCAACTTGGATAATACGCACAAGTGCATGCTGAGCATAGAAAACTTAAGGAATTTTGCAGAAAATATTTTGAATAATTTATAAATTTGATGAATAAATTGATTTCCTCCCTTCTGTTTTGCTCAAAAAGCATTATCACAACATTTAAATGAATAATGTGACTGTCATAATGTCTTAAGTCAAAAATTTAAAGGATTAGATATGCTTAATTAACTTGCAGAAAATATTGGAAGAAAATTTAAGTTAATTTATAACTTAAAGTTCAAATAATTCTTTAAGACTAGTTCACATTCTTGTTTCCGTAAAAAGCTTTTCAGATGCTAAGTTTAAGATTTTTAGAAAAACAGATGGACAAAAAAGTTTCATTTGAACTAAAATCATTTTATTCCAAATTTTACCCAAACTTCTATTACTTTAATCTTATTAAAACTGATGAATTGACAAAAAATAGTTATGATTTATGTCATAAAATTGGGCAAGCAATTATAGTAAAGTACAAAAAGTAATATTTATGCTTATATAAACCATAAGCATAAATATATATAAAGTTTATTTTTCTCTCATTTTACTATTCTTGGCTGTATGCTTAGTTCAAATTACAGTGTAATACCTTTTTACATGTTTTTGAAACCAAATTCGGGTAAATATAAGCTTTTATAACCTTTTTAACTTTAATTAAATGTGTAAGACCCTATTACTATTATATATGTGCAAAATATCTATGTCAGTTTTCTCAAATTTTAGAGCCAGTACACTTTTGAATTATATTTCTATTATTTTCCCATGAATTGTCAAAGTAATAAGCAGCTTTTTGAGCCCTATTTTAGTACTGATGTTCAAAATTTTATTTTTAGCTTTCTAGCATATATTAACCCATTAAGGACGGTTTGTGTGAAAAGCTGCCACAAGACATTTTATTTTTTACTAGAAGGCATTAAAAGTTTAAACAAATGATGACTGTTTCTAAGGGATGTGCTTGTTCAGTTAAAAATATAATATATCTACCATGCTGTTTTAGTTATGAAATCACTGTTTAAAGAATGTTTTTCACAATACTTTGGATATTCAAATAAAATTCTGCCCAGGCTAAATCCAGGCTTGATCTAGAAGTTCCTTGTTAAATCTTGATAAATTATACTTTGTATTTATTCTCTTGTATTATTTTTGTTTTATGTTTTGAAAATTTTTTTCAGAGGAAAATCTTATCAAAGTAACTAAAGTTGAGCCGTGGAATAGTGTACGAGTGACTTTCAACATCCCTTTAGAAGCTGCCCATCGTTTGCGGCAGTTAGCTGAAAGAGGTGACAGAGTGTTAAGGGAGCTTGGCATTCTCTCTGTACAAATAGAAGGAGACCAGGTAAAATTTCTTTATATATTACATACATGTGATTCTTCCGCCAATTGGCGGAAATCCGCCAATTTGCTTAGCAAATTTAAAATTCAATAATTCGATTTGCAAAATTGAAGTTTCACTTTCTTATTTTCCAATCGTGTATTTACTTTAAACTCTAGCCGCGAGTGTTGTACAGTAATAAGTTTAAAGTAAAATCGAAATAATATGAAAACTAGTTGATTTAAGCTAAAAAATATGACTACCATATCGGATCATAGATCTAGGGAAGTATAATCCAATTGACACCCTCTTAAAATGAACGAAAATTTAGGTGTCATCGAATTTTTTTTAATATTTTCCGCCAATTGATTGTAAGAGTGATCACATGTATGATATTAACTAGTATCTTCTGTTCAAAAGTAGCTTTTCCCCCCAATTCTTTCCTATCATGATAATAGCTTATTTTAACTAATATAGTAGCAGGGATGCTACTTTTCAGGGGTAGCCCTGGAAATCTTTTTAAGTTTCCTTAAAAGAACAGTTTTAAAACTTTCCCTGATCTACAAATTTTAAATTTTGTGAAGTAACTACACTTATCAAAGAATTTTAATCTATATAATTAAAAGAAAACAAAAATTTGACTTACATAATGACATTTATCAATGAGTATTTAATACTTTGCCCAAAATATGCGGGCATTATTACATTGCCTGTAACATTTATACAAAGTTTGGTCCCCTTATTTAAATTATTTTAATTTGTCTTGTTTAGAGCATATTATGCTGATGTGGATCATGCTCCATAAAACACCAAACAACCAACCAAGTTTGGTCCCAATCCGTTTACGCCCGTAGTCTGTGCTTTTGGATTAAAATCACTTGAACAGCCGATCAATTGATTCACAAATACTAGCAAAGCCCTGATCTGTAAAATTTGATAGTCTGAGCACCTGGATCAATTGATAAAAGTGAATCAGAAACACCAGAGCTGGCGAACAAGCGAAACCGATGGCGATAAAAAAAGCTCAATCGTGATTGGTTGAGATCGTTTATATTGATGAATTTGATAGGAAAGAAATTTGCGAAAAAGTACGACATAAAAAGCACTCGGATTGTACTTTAAAAGTCAATGATTTTTAATAAAAATTAATGAAAGAATATGAAACTTGAAGTTTTGAGTAATACAAATTAAAGAAAATAAACATAACACGTGTAATCAGAATATTCGCATTTCCGAAATTTGCTTCATGGAATCCAATTTAGATTTGAATATAAATAAAAAAATAAAGCACCGTAGTTAGCTGATGATATTTTATTTTTGCATTTGAATGAAAATAATAAAAAAAATCTTTTATTTTTAATTAACACAATTCTGGAGTTCTATATACTAACCTTTAGATTAGGTAAAAAGATAAAATAAATTAAGCAATCATTGGGAACTTAAAATATTGAATCAGTTTTGTACTTAGATCGGTAAATAATTTAATTTAGTAATAATAATTAGCTACCTTTAAAAAAATGGCCATGATGAATAAAATTAAATTGAAATCTTAATAAGTTTAATCAAAAATTGTATCGGCCGCCGGGAATCGAACCCGGTCCACTCGTATGATAGCCGAGTATTATACCACCAAGCTACAGGAGCGGAGGTCACGAGAGAAATTTTAAGTATAAAACCAATAGAGAAAAATATTTTAATTACCAGAAATAATCATTTAAATAAACATTGGACTCGACAACACACACCTCAAGGATACTGTGAATCAAAAATATTTTATTTCTAATATACTAATCTAATTTCGATCATATTGACGTGAAGTGTGTATTTAAGTAAATAGCTGATGACGGACGACGCCATGTTTTTGTTTCGTAATCGCAGCTCCAGCCAGACTCGATTCTGATTGGTGATCCAACCCAGATCACTGCTCTGAGCGTTGATTACTTAACACACAGTGGTCAACTGATTCGAGGTGCTTCGGAATACCAAATCAAGCTGATTTGTGCTAAGAGATCCTGATCACAGGTTGCCAGAGGCTTCAGAATACGGCCGTTAGTAGTTTATAAGAAATTGCGCCACATCTAATCCGCACATTCCCAACCACGCAGATCTTTATTTTATAGTTATAGATTAGTGGGGGTGATTTGAAATTCTTTTACTTGTGTGACAATAATTTAAATTATACATTCATTAAAATTATAGGATGATAGCTGAACTTAGTTATTTTACATTTTAGGTCATAACCTTAACATTAGCCAGCCAGTACAGTGAGCCTCAGGAAATTGTTCTGAGAAAAACATCAGATGAACAAGGAGATGTTGCAAGTGTATCGTTCAATTTGCCCAATGCCGAACCTGTGCCTGGGCCTAGTACGGCTGAACCAGCTCACAAAAATATTAGTCAGTTCCTTGGACATATTGTTGGAGGAGCCTCGTCTTCTGCTGTTGCTGTGAGCTCAGCAATAAGGCTGGAGAAGACATCTTCTCCCAACCCAGAGTCATCGATCAGTTTTCGCTCACCTAATGTCATTGCCCCCTCTAGTACAGAACCTATTCCATTCCCTCCTTCTGTGGTCACTACCACAACAGCTGTGCTGCCTAGTTCTTCTCGTGTTTCCCCCAATGTTTCCACAAAGTCTCCTGCCGGCTATGGTCCTTTTCCTTTTGCTAGCATGACCCATGCTATGAATACTAAAAATAGTGCAACCAATCCACAGTTTCAGTCTGTTCTGCACGTGCAGGGCGGAAACTCTCGAACTTTGTTTACTACTTCTACTGTGCAAAGTACGAATCCAATTCTGAGTACTTCAAGCAGTACGATTGCAATACCTACACCTGCTCCCAGCAAAGTGTCTAGTTCAACCATCAAAGTGCCCAGGACTGTAACAAATTCTGCATTCAACAATGTCATTTCTCGAGCACCTCCACTAAATGCAATAGCCTCCTCATCCAGAGCAAATGTCGCACTTTCCAGCCCACTCCTTGTTAATCTACTGCAGAGTGAGACATCCAGTTTGCAGCAGAATAACAAACTGATGCCACCACCATCTCCAGCTTCTAATCAAGCAGCTAAACGCAAGAGAAAGCCAAGAAAATCTAAAGATAAGGCCTCTGATGAAGATGCACCTTCCCCTGGTTTTACTTCTTCAATGTCTCCTCCCTCTTACCAGTCTCATATGGGAGCAAAATCTCCTGGTGGATTTGATCCTCTCAGTGTTCTTGGCCCCATTAGTGTGCCTCTGAATAATACTATTTCTCCAGCCAGTCCCAAGGTGGCCAACATTCACTCCATGGCCCAAGGTCAATCACCTGCATCTAGCATTAAGTCACAGGCTCCTAATATTCATCCCCCATCACCCGGATTACTACCAGTTTCTCTGCAGTCACAGGTTCAAGGGCAACCAATGCTGTCAACTAATCGACCTCTGAGTCACCAGACTCTCTCTGCCTTTAGGCAAACCCAAGGGCCTAGGACAGTGCCAAATATCCATCCACAGGCACAAGGTCAACCTCAAGTTCACACGGGTAACCTTCCTCTTCACACTCACATACCAGTTAGCACAGCTCATATTCCTAGAACCTCATCTGGAAGCTTGCAGTCATATGCTATGTCAGCACCTCGAACAATGCCTATGAATGCTGCAAGGCCTGTTTTCTCTGGCAGAGACGTCTCTTCTATGATGAAGGTGGCGGAGAAAGCTAATAAAGATGCTGGGCTCCTGAAGTCAGAAAGGTCCAGTGCTCCATCCACCCCGAGCACATCTACTCCAGACTCGAATCCCTTCCCATCACCCCCCTCTTCTACGGATGGGAAAACAAAGCATTTAATCAATCCTTTCACTGGACAGTTGGAACCTATGCCAAGTGATGAAGAAGAAGAGGAAGAGTCCATTGGCTCCTTGCCACCTTTCCCAGATTTTGAGATGGAATCTTCCGAGAAGAGTCATTCTGAGCGAAGTCTCTCCGATGGTGGCAAAGATACCAATCTCTCCTCAGATACTGATTCTGGAATCAGCAAGTCCATTACAGATGTTTCTCAGTCGTCAACAGATGGACCGGCTGCTGACTCTGGAAAAGACAAGAAATTGGAAATGACCAATGTTCCAACAGCTTCTGTCACCTCCTCCATTCCTGGGGAAAAGTTAAAACTAAGGTTGAAAATAGACTCAAAAACTATTAGAGAATCAAAAGAAAGTGAAGCTAAAGAGAAGCGTCTGAAGGACACCAATCCTCAATTCAATCAAAAGATTGATGTGGCAGTAGTCAATATTCCAGGTGTAAAAAAGGGCATGGCTGCTACTTCAATCTGTGTTCCCGAACCTCGAGTGCCTCCTTTGCATATCTCACTGCGGGGTCCTAACTCTGCAGTAGTTGTAAGCCCTAGAAAAGATGACTCCAGGCCTAGGCATGCTTTGAACAAAGAGGATCACACTACTCCAGATGGACCTTCTAAGGGTAATCCAAAGAAGGTCCGTTCTCCAAGATCAGCTCGGACTGGAGACTTATCTGCTGTTGCTGTATCGGCAGGCGGTCGGTTAGCAGAGGGTATAGAGAAGAGGATGAGAGGAAATAATGCAAAGGATTTCAAAAAAGTCAAAGAGGATTTTTGGAATCAAAATGTAAAAAACGCTGCTGTGTCTGGAGGAGGTATTGTGGAGGTGGGTGACAAAGTGTCATCAAGCTGCATATCTACCTATGAAGGATACCTTTCGAGTCCGTCAACCAGCGGCTCTGTTGGCCAGCGTAAAACATCAGGCGTGTTCAGCATTGCCTCAAGGGACACTTGTAAAACGGAAGTGATGACTTTGACTTCTTGTTCGACTGGGGAGAGTGTTACACTACACACATTTGGTGACACTAAATCCCCATTGCCTTTGCAGGTGGCTGCAGTTTCGGAAACCGAAGGAATTTCTGTTGAAGCTCCTCAAACTTCTAAAAAGGAAGAGAACTCTAATGAATTATCAACTGAAAGGACTACTAATGTGGATTTAAAGGATTTACCAGTTGAGCAAGTCTGTGAAACATCAGTTTCATCAGAAACTTTAAGCACTAAGGAGGAGGCATTACTAAGTAAGTTCTATTCTTAGCTTTAGTTTCTGTATTTAAAATTCCATGTTACTTCTTAATTGGCTTTATCTTAAAAAACCTAAATTGGAAATTATAGTAGAGAATTTGTTAAGCAAGTAACAGACAGTTCTGCCTTTAAACTAACTTGCCTAATCTTAATAAATTTTAAATAAGTGCCTATTGAATAAAAACTTCAAATAAAAAAGATTGTTTTCTATTGTTGCTATTTCTTAGTTTAAGCTGTTATTCTGTGTTTTTTAAAAAGTTGTTCGTAAAGAAGGGAAATTAAAATGCACCCTTTCAGTCAAAATATTTAAATTTTAAGTGTGTTTTCATTGAAATGCTAGCGATAAAAATTTATTCTTACCATGGAATTTCCAGTTTGGTAAATTCTACAATGGAGAAGTGTTTTTAAGTTTTTTTCCTCTATTTTTCTGTGTATTAAAATGCCTTCATTTTCCAGGTTCCCATAAATCACCTATTATGCAAAATTATCTACCTCATTCACCCAGTACACCAGCTGATAGTAAAACTGTTGTACAGAAAACCATCTGTCCTAGTGACCAGATTCAATTACAATCTGCCAGTAGTGTTAAAGTAGTATCCACTGTGCCTCTGAGGTTTAACTCGGCCTCATCTACTTGCAATGCATATGAAACTGCCTCAACTCCAAATGTTCAAATGCAAGTAAGTGATTCTACGGATGCAAGCATACTTCCTACACCCGAGAGGACCCTGGCTAATCCTCCGAGTGATGTTACTAGTTCCACAGACAGCCAAACACTTCAAAATGACCACCAGTGCAATACTCAGTCTATTGTTAGTTTGACCCAAGATAATGACAATGTAAATAGAGTTGAAAAAAGTGTACAAAATGAACCCTCTCTTTGTAAAACTGACGACTTGGACGTGTATGTAAATGAAGTACAAAAGAGTGCGGATGTAAATACTAACACTTCAGCCAACAGCAAGGATAGCTCTGAGAGTGAACCATGTGAAAGTGTAAAAATTCAATCCTCACATTCTTTGACTTCTGTGCCGTCATCCTGTAATGAAAGTGACAAGTGCAAACCAGTTTTGTTTTCTAATCATGCAGAATCCTGTGATTCATCGGTTTCATGTGTAACATCAGTGTTAACTGAAGAGATTAATGACGTCAAACATGTGACTGATAAAAGCATGTGTATAGCAGAAAGTAAGTCTCCAATTGCGCAGATAATCAGTATCGATAATTTACCTATCCAACCCTATGTGATCGAAGTGCCTTCTCAGCAAGCTTCACCGGCAGTGCCAAACGCTTTGGCAAAACCAGTGCATGTAGCTGAATTAAAATCTCTCGTACCATCTTCTGGCAGTGTGTGCGTACCTGTTCTAAGTGTGCCTCCTCTGCCAGAAACCAGTGGCATTTCTATGAGTGAAGTGAGAGTGGCTTCTGATACCAGTGAGGCCAGTACTGGCACAGTGGCTTCTACCAGCTCCTCTCTGCCTGTCGGTCTTGAGGCAAAACTCAAGTTGTCTAACCATATTGATAGTGTTGCGCAAATACAACCTCAAACTAAAATGAGTTCACTGCCAAGTTCTTCAGCAAATGTGAGTGAGGAGTCGAGCATGGATTCCATTGATGAAGAGAGGCGAAAATTTGTGCAATCATCCCAAGTCCCTATGAATACTATCGGCCCTCCAAAACCTCCAGGTTCGAATTCAAGTTCTGAAACCTCATCAAAACCCGAAGAGGTACCTATGGATGTCTCTCCCCTGGTTCCTCCTACTTCAAAGGAAGATAAAGAAGTTGTTACCAAAGATGAGGCCTCAAATCCAACAAAAGCAGATTTAAAGGATTCATCTATTGAAGGTAATTTTCATTCATTCTTAAAGCCTAACTGTCAGTTTAGATATGTTTTACCAGTTGTAACCAGGGGTGCATCTAGAAAGAAATTGGGGCCGAAAATGGCCCCTTCACAAAATTTCGGTTCTCAAAAACTGGCTATAATCAAGCTATATGCACTCGCTAAGTGTAATTTTATTTAAAAAAAAGGATATATTTACAGAAATAGGACCTTATTTTAGAATGAAAAATTATTTTCACAAAATTCAACTGTTTTTCACAAAATTCAACTGTTTTTCACAAAATTCAATACCGTTTTTCACAAAATTCAATACCGTTTTTCACAAAATTCAATTCCGTTTTTCACAAAATTCAATTCCGTTTTTCACAAAATTCCCAAAAACGGCCCCTGGCAAAAAATCCTGGATGCACCCCTCGTAACTTAGTTAAGCTTTGCAATTTCTAATGGTGCTGTTCAACGAATCTGTCTTCATTTAACTGTTGAATTGATTTTTTTCTTGATTTCCATGTGAGGAGGCTGTTTATCATAAATCAAATACTTGTTCTAGCATGGTCTTTCTAAAATTGCTAGCTTTATGGGGATCTTGCAGACTGTTTAATGATAGTGAGCTTTAATTAAGACAAGTGCCTTTCTTGACCACCCTTTGTAGCTCTTTTGGCAAAAAATATTGGGAGTTGCTTTTCATACCATAGTCTTCAACTGAAAACAATAATTGTCAACAGTGAAGTTGGATAAATCTAATAAGGGGCCATCCATAAATTACGTGAGGCGTTTTTTCCAAAATCTGGACCCCCCCTCCCCCTTGGTGAGATTTAGTGAGATTTTTCTTGACCCCTCCTCCCCCCCACGTGAGATTTACCTACAACTTTTAAAAATTATTTTCTAAAAATTATTTGCATTTTGTGCTTCATAGCACCTAATTAAGTTAAAAAAAGTTGACGTGAGATTTTAATCGACCCCCCCTCCCCCCTTGGTGAGATTTGGTGAGATTTTTCCAAACCTCCCCCCCCCTTTTTGACCTCACGTAATTTATGGATGACCCCTAACTATGCTTTGCATAATAATAATCCGGTCACACTTCATTTGTATTTCGTGAACTAAATTTGTGTTTAGTTTTATATTCCTGAAAATTTTCATCAAACTTTCAGTTTCCAAGTAGAACTAAACAGGGTTGCTGATTTTTTTTATTTTTTTTAAATAAAAAAATCGGATTTATTTGATTTAAATCGGACTTTTTTTTATTTAAATCAGATTTTTTTATTTATATGAATTACTAGCACTGAACTTCCTGAAGCTGGTTAATAATATACTGATATGATGATTTCCATGTGTAATAATAGTTTAGGATTCCTTAATATCCCAATTTTCATCTATTTTATGCATTAATTAATTGAATTAATTAATCTGAGCAGTTCACTGCCATTTCATGGTGAGGTGCCCAAGCCCATCCTAAAATGGTGAATGAACAATTATACTATCAGTTACTAAAATTTTTATCCTTTCTATAGCTTATTTCCTTAAAATAATAATTAGTAATTAAAATAAAATATCAAATAAGCAACCTATTGACAGTCATGTACATAGAGAATAGAGCTCTATTCGCTGTAGTTATGTAAAAGAAAACAATATTTTGGAAAACATGACTAACTATATAAAAGCAAACTTAGGATAAAAATCTTTCACATGCTTCTATTTTAAAAAGTTGATGTATCAGATAAGAAAATTAAAATATTTTAATTCTTGTTTAGTTTATCACAATTATTGATTCCAAACCCTGCTATTCACCCCTTTTCGCCATAAATATTTTTGTTATTGGTAGTAAAATTTGTTCATGAAATTGCCGGCAATTTTATGTAGAGTAACCTAAACCTATCTCCCAGTTACATATCTAGCAGAATTTAAAAAAAATTGTAATACAAATAATCTTGCAAACCATTTTAAAGCATACAACTAATTTCTTATTTAAATTGTGTCAGTTTAACATTTTTGATTTAAATCAATGATTTTTTTTTAAAATCAAGTGATTTATGTCAAGCAACCCTGGAACAAAATACTATAATTTTCATAGAAATGTAGCTTGCTTTCATCAGTGTTTATGAATGGTGACATTCTAAACAGAGCTAGGTATTTTGCCTGAAAAACGTATTTTTGCAGCCATAACTGTGGAAAAAACCTAAATCTGCCTTGGACTAAATGCAATGAACTTTTTTTGTTAGGTATACTAAACAAGAATAATTTTGGAGTGATGATACTTATTTTGCTTTAATTAATTTATTCATTGATTTTTCAGGTAACACTTCTGATGATCCAAGTTTAAAACTGAACACACCAGTACCATCCCAAAGTAATCCTACCGAAGTTGCTGTCCCTGATACAGTTAGAACTGTAAAAGAGAGTGCAGTGGAAGAAAAAGCCTCCACTAGTTTACTTTCAGATAGTTGTACCCCTTCTAGCAGTGGGATTACTGCTCAAAAAGAAAACCAACCTGAATCCAATGTTGTGACAACATCAGAAGCTTCTCCCTCAATGTTAGTAGTGCAAGATGTACCAGCTGTTGGCACAGAAAGCAAGCCAGTACCTGTCAAGCTAGAAGTAAAAAAGGAATCATGCTCGGACTCTGTTCATTTGGTTAGCACTTCCAGTAATCCAGTTGTAACTTCTCTTCTATCCCCAGTTAAATATTTACCCCCTGAAGTTAGCAGTCAAAAGTTTAAGCTCATATTCAAAGGAGGGCAGAGAGCCTCTTTGCAAGGAGGTAGTAATTCACCTACTGGTCTAGTTGTACCTAAATCTATACCTATAAAATTACTGAACATACCTGGGGGTGCTTCAACTCTATCTGTTCGGTCAACATCCAATCCAAACATAGTTGAAATAATTGGACCCAAATCTACTTCGTCTCAGAGCATGCCTTCTTCTGGTAACCCTCTTTCATCATCTCCTGTGCGCTTAGTTGTGTCAAAAATGGCACCAGGTCTGGCCTGTGCAAATCAAGTTGGAAACCGAGTTTTGGTTAAGTCTGTTGTTATGGCAGGCTCTTCACCTTCCTCCTTGAAGCTTGTTACTTCCAGTAACCTCTGCCCAACAACACCTGTGTTTTCTGTTTCTGGGGCTATTACTACCTCATCAGGCTTGCAGAATGTTTTTTCTGCTTCAACATCTAGCAATGCACCCAAGCTTCCAGCTGATGCAATAAAGGTTGTGACTAGTGTTGAAAATTCTATGCAATTAGCTTCAGTCAGTTCTCTGTCTGATCAAGCAAATGTTGTGGAATCTAGTAATTTACCCGACAATAAGGATGGAACTGACAGCACAAAAATTTCTCTAAAAGCTTCTGTATCCACCACAAGGTGTTCTTCAACTGCCGATAGTACAACTAAAGATTTACTTCCTTCTGACTCCATTGTAAAAAATTCTTTATCTGGTGAATTTACTTCATCAAACATCATGCCTGCTGATTCATCTGTAAGTAGTACTGTTCCACCAGATACTACATCGCTGCTTTTAAATAATGTACATTTGACTAATGCAACAACACCAATCCCAAACAATACTGTGTCACCTGTGACTTTAACAAGTGCATCACTGGTTGTTAAAACCAATGCATCATCTTTACCTTCATCGCTTGTATCAACTCTATTGTCAACCAGTACATCCCGTGTGTCTTCAGTTGAATTACCAGTTGTACATTTAAACAATACCACTATCCCTTCAAACAATATTGTGTCTGATGAACCTTCAAGTGTTATATCTTCTATAGCCAATGCCCCATCTGCTTTTTCAACTGTCGCTTCATCTTCACAGTCAACCTTCACTGTAAGTGTCCCTCCTGCTGTTGTCACATCAAATCCCCCATCATCTTTGTCTGCACCAACCATAATCACAACAGTTTCCTCAGCCAGTACTTCTGTGCTATCGGCTAATACATCAGTACCTTCAACTAGTGCATCAACATATATGTCAATTCTTTCTGCAGCTAAGATATTTATACCTGCTACAAGTAATGCATTTGTGCCTCCCACCATCATCAGTTCGTCATCTGGTTTCCCTGCTCTATCCACTACAAGCATGGGTACCATATTCTCTACTAGTACCAGTTCTGCCTCTTCAAAACTAACTTCAACATCTTCAAGCATGGATTCCACGTCATTAGCAAGTACTACTTCAACAAGTACCACTTTGGTTCCTTTAACCATTACCAATTCAAACTCACTAAAAAGTGTGAACACCATTTCTACTGCTACTGTTATTTCTGCACCCTCTACTAATGTCAATTTCTTACCTTCAAATGTAATAAGTTCAGTACTTTTAAATAGCAATGTGTCTGTTTCATCTGGTGATACTCCTGTAATTTTGTGTGCAACACCTATCCCAAGTTCCAGCTCTCAACCTTTAACCAGTACACCTTGTGTACCTCCAAGAAGTACCACATCAATACTACCAGCTAGTACATCTGTACATTCTTTGAGCACCACATCTGTACCTCCAAGTGCCACTTCTGTACCTCCAACTAGTACAGCATCTGTACCTCAAACAACAACCACATCTGTGCTCCCAAACAACTCTGTTCTTGAATCAATAACTGGTATTTCCACGCATTCAACTACTTGTGTAACTATACCTTCAACCACTATTGCTTCTACAAGCACTAGTCTTATATCTTCAACAAAAACTTCTCTTCTACCCACGACAAACAAGTCTGTAAATGATACATCTAAACCTGAAGTAACAGCTAAAGTTCCTTCTAACAAAAACTCTGAACCTGTTCCTTGTGAACCTTCTACTAGCTCATGTGATAACAAAGAAAGTTTGATGAAGGTTTTAGCTGACACAACAACAAATAACTCAAATGAACTATCTTCTGGTTTGAGTAATGAATTAAAGATTGACAATGAACCTACTCCAGACAAAAATGAACGAAAAACGTCTCAAGAATTACCTGACAGTAATGCTTCTAGTTTGAATGAATCAAAAAATGACAATACCTGTAATGAAAATAAAACTTCGGAAGTTAATGCTACAACTGAATCAGGTGGCTCAGTAAAAAGTGAACAAACTGATGATAGTGCCATTACTACTAGTTTCAATTACATATCTAATGAACCTGAGTCTTCTGATGCCGTTGACAGCAGTTCTACAACTGACATGCCTTCATCGGTGGATCATTCAAAAACTAATTTTAAGTCAAACAATGATAACACAGGAGTTAATTCAGACACAAAAGTAGATAATTCTGTAGAAATAGGTTTTGTAAATTCTTGTGAACTTGAAAATGAAGTTGTAATAGCCAGTAATGTGGAAGTTTCTGAAGTTTCAGATTGCGTGGAAATTTCTCAGAACAGAGAGCTTGTATGTAGTGATACGCCTCAGACGGGACGTTCCATTGCTGCTGAGCCTGCACAAAATGAAATATGCAAGGATTCCAAAGTTACGTTATCTGACAACTGTGACTCCCTCGATGCAAAATGCAATGTCGAAATGCAAAAATTCCGTCCACTGGGTGAAGAAAGCATTGCAGATGCTGATAGTACAGAAACTGACAGTGCACAAGTGATTGTTGAGGATTCCCAGCTCGAGATATCTCTAGTCTATTCTAAGCCCTTAAAAAGGAAGTGTTCTGAAAATGCCGCTGAACTTATTAAGGCTTGCATGGGTGTAGAAGATGGTCCAAAGAGGGCTGCTCTTATGAAAGCCAAGGTTGCTGATGAGATTGTGGAGAAAATAGAGAATGAAAAGCTCGAAGAAAACGTTCGGATGAGTCTGAGAATTCGCAAAGATGATTCTAATGTCAAGAAAAGTAAAGGTAAGCTTTTCTCTTTTTATTGGTTGTAGAATGCAAGTGTTAATAATAAAAATGTATGCAGTTTTACTAAAGATTATAGTGATAGAGGCAAAACCTCCACTTTAAGGTTTGTAACAGGTGTTGAGTGAGCTGTATTTTAAATATGAACTTAACTGAAATTGCAGTTAATGCAGTTAGATATGCATGCAAAACCTAAGTATTCAGTATTTTTGATAACTAAGCATTTTCTAATTAAGTTCAAGATTCAAGTCTTCTCTAGGCATAAAAACCTACTGTCAACTGTACCTTCGGTGTGATCAGTACTCAAAGTACAGTCACAGAGTATAGAGCTTAACAGAGGGTCCATCTCCATAGACGATAATGGCAACTTTTTAAAGCATTTATTTTCCCATAGACGAGCGTTGCAGAGTTTGCGATGCCTCCTAGCTCCAGACAGCCTATAATAGCTTGACCTCACTCCTGCTACGTCACTGCCACTCTCCCATCTCCCACTCTCATTCATCACTCAAATCGGCAGTGAAGGGAAAAGAGCCGCGCCGATGAAATTAAAATGCCACCTGATAGAAGTTTCATAACCAATCGGGAATAACTTTCGCCATTTCACCTTCTGATTGGCGGCATCTTCTTCTGATTGACAGCTGTGTCCCGAGAGAGGAAAACTGCCACTTGGACCCTCTGTTATGCTGTTTACTCTGTGAGTACAGTGTTGTGAGAAAAAATTATTGCTGCTCTAAAATTGCTTTATCATTGAGTTTTTCATGGAAATTATTGAATTTTACCTATTTTATTGATAATAATAAAATTGTATGCTTAATTTTTTATACCAAAGATCAACACTAAATTGAAAAATACATGAATTTTTTTTCAGTTATAATATTTAGTTTTAACTTATTTCATCAAATTTGATCTGCTTAAAAAACTTTTTAAAAGTTTAGGAAAATATATAATTCTTAATTCAATATACAAGGTGTTTCAGAACTATTTAAAAATGAGAGGGTGAGGGTAAGACAAGCATATTTCGAATAAGAATGGAGGTGTGTAGAAATGCACTGTTAAAGTGCTAGGACGTCACTAGCAGTTCCAGGGGGCTAGGGCGATGAAGCCCCTCAAAAGGAAAAGTTTTGCACTACATAATATGGCATTTTATCTACCAAAATGAGTTAAAACCCTGTTTTTTTAAGGTCAAATTTTAAGAAATTTTCTGAGGGAGGACCCCCAGACCCCCTTGGTACTTGTAACTCTATTAATAAAACTCTATTTTAAGTTTGTCAAACGCAAAACTTCTACCATCTGAAATTCGGATGAGATGTACCAAAACGAGTTGAAAAAGTGGGGTGTTTTGACCAGGGATGCAAAAAATTTTTTTGCCTTCATGATTTCCCCCAATCCATACAAAAATTTCCCCAAAATTAAAAGATGATAAAGACCTTCAAAATTCTGAACTATCATCGGTATCAAAAATCTGTTAAAAAGTACAATGACACAAATTGCCATCCACGTAAATTTTTATTATTGTACTGAAATTCAATTCAATAGTATACTTTTCCACAAAATTTCCCCAGATGTCTAAAATTTCCCCCGATCCTAGATTGCCGGATCGGACATATTCTGCATCCCTGGTTTTGACTTAAATTTTTGAAAAATTTCTAAGAGAGGACCCCCAGACCCCCTTTCAGTAGTTGGAATAGGATAATTCAATACCTTTTTCATATTTAGATGACCAAGAAGATTCAATTGGATTGTGAAAATTCTTAGCCCCTACCAAAACCAAATACTGGATCCGCCCTTGTAGGAAGTAATGTAGTACGAGGGCATTACAAAAAGAGATTTTCCAAAGGCCCATGTAAAAAGACAAAACAATTGTGAGAAAAGATTTTTTGCATGAAGTACAGCAGTATAGCAACTACTATCACCATAAATTATATCAAAATTGAAACTTGTCAAACTATGGGATAGTTATAAAAATGCAATACAGAGAGTTCAAAGAGAGGAGTCCCATTTGTCTGATGGTATTCCAATGATCCGACCATAATTTCTTTGAATGCAAGAAAAGGTGGAAGACGCTAAAAGAAAAATCAAGATTAAAGTGTAAAAGATAAGAGATCCCAGTGGATGGAGAGGGTCTACAAATGTTTCTCTGGAGCTCTGTTTGGCTGAACTCTCAATATTGCACTTTTATAATATCCCTCAGTGTGACAAGTGTCTCAAATTTATGGTTACACTAGTTGGTAAAATGCCTTCCTTTATGCAATGATTCTTCTCTCTCAAATATGATTTGTTTATTTAAACGGGCCATGGGAAAATCGTCTTTTGTAACACACTTGTACAGGGTTCCCACGGTCCTTGAAAGTCCTTGAATTTTTTAAGGCTAAATTTAGGTACTTGAAAGTCCTTGAAAAACTTTCTAGGTCCTGGAAAAATGACTTAGGTCCTTGAATTTTCACTCAGCCTCTAATCGAACTTAATTTTTTCAGATCTTTCTTTGTTTTTTTCTTGAAATTTTCTTTAAAACTACTCTAATGAACATAACTTGCGGCCAGTTTTACAAACTGACAGTGAAGAGTGACTTCTCCTCTCGTTCCGATTGTATGCGGGAAAAATAACTTGTCTTGAAATACGACTAATTTTTAAATGTCTGCGAAAAAGGTCCTTGAAAAATTTTGTCAAGGTCCTTGAAAAGTTCTTAAAAGTCCTTGATTTTCAATGTTTTCAAAGAGTGGGAACCATGTTGTACTACATTATGTCCTAGGACTTTAACGTTGCATCACTGGCCTCCCCTTTTTTATTCAAAATAATGCTTATCTGGGTCTCTTCTATCAACCTTATCATTTTTACATAGAGTTCCAAAACACCTTGCGTGAAATCCATTCATTTGAACATAGATGTTGCATGGTTAATTTTTGCTGTGTTAAACTTTTTCTGCATTTGTGTTAATTCATTTTAAAGGCTGATCCTACTCTTCCTTTGTTTTATATTTGAGCATAATTGTGTGAATGCAATTAGTATGAGTGCTGTGATTTACATTTTTATCTTCATTCATATGGGAACAATATCTTTTTCCAAGCTACTAACTTTTTCAAACTTTCGAATTAAACTTTTTCCATTATTGAATCCTGTCAGATTGAAGCACTTACTGCATGGTTTGGAATTCAATATTCAGTTTTACTAATTTGGTGATGGAATCAGTAGATATAAACTTAAATTGATTATATAGTTTTTTGATTGAAGGGTTACCCTTGTACCCTTAATGAGGTGTTAATTTGTTCTTGAATTATCCAAAGCTAAATTTTTATATTTTAACCTATACCTTATGAAACAAACATTTTCTTTAACAGCCTTTATGTATTTTTAATTTTGAACTTTTTCTGCATATTACTAAAGGTATCTATTAACTCATTAGTTCAGAGGAATGCTATTTTATACTTTAATGTCTTTTACTTAAAGACTATTACTTGGCTAAAGGGTTCAGCGTTTTTCTTCCAATAACTCAGCGTTTCTCAAATAATAGGGTCTACACTCAACTCTGATTGCTCAACTGATGAAGAAATAACTCTTAGTGAACTGGTCACCAAGTCTCGAACAACGAGAGAAAAACTGCCGAGAGGTAGAATCAGCAACAGGGAAAGTCCCATTGAGCATAACATCTTAAGGCCTGGTAGACGGCGGTCTGGTTCTAATGAATCACGACACAGTGAAGAGATCAAAACTCGTGCTCCGCGAGAGAGCAAGAGAGAGGCTAATAAGAAAAATGAAGCACCTAAAAAATTGCCTGAGCGAACAAAAAGGGGGACTTTTAAAGGTGTGTTTCAATTTAAAATTTGACATTTTGGCTCCTTTGATTTTGATTTTATGATTTGTTTTATTTCTTTATAAAATTCTGTTTTAACAACATCATTTTTGTTTTAGTTTTGTTAGGGTGGGTAAACCAAATTGAGTTACTTGAATATAAGTTATAAAAATTCAAAAAGATTTATCTGTAAAATTTTGATTCTATTTAACTTTTAACTTATTGCACAAAGAACCTTGTAAGATTTTTTTGTGGATGACTCGTGTGGTTTGGTGAAATTAATCTTATTGATAAGGTGCATGAAAAAAACCTTAAAATATTTTACATCCAAAAATGTTTGCTTGTGAAATTATTTTTTGCCGAAAAATATGTTTTTTAATACTTAAAGTTTAATATACCTTAGAATCGTTCTACTACAAAACTTAATTTTTTTGCCCACCCTTTGTCATAGCTGCTGTTAATTGCTGAGATTCAATTAGTCACTGTTGAGGTTCTTTTATTGCAAATACCTCTCCAGGAATGCAGGGAAGCATCATCAAAAATTAACCCAAAGAAATTAAAGATGAGAAGTTGGTTTAAAGCATTGCTGATCTTGGATTGTGCAGGCATAGTAGTGTATGATTCAATAATATCAGAATTTATCTGCCAACTGATTTGCTCATGAGACTATTACAGGGTTCCCACAGTCCTTAAAAGTCCTTGAATTTTTTAAGGCTAAATTTAGGTACTTGAAAGTCCTTGAAAAACGTTCTAGGTCCTGGAAGCCTGGAAGGTCCTTGAATTTTCACTCAGCCACTAATCAAACTTAATGTTTTCAGATCTTTCTTTGTTTTTTCTAAAACTTTTCTTTAAAACTTCTCTTATGAACATAACTTGCGGCCAGTTTTACAAACTGACAGTAAAGAGCGACTTCTCTCGTTCCGATTGTATGCAGGAAAAAAGTCTTGTTTTGAAATACAACTGATTTTTAAACATCTGCGAAAAAGGTCCTTGAAAAATTTTGTCGAGGTCCTTGAAAAGTACTTTTAAAGTCCTTGATTTTCAATGTTTTCAAAGAGTGGGTCCTTAACAAGGGATTTTTTCCTAATTTAAAAGGATTATTTTTAAAAAATATGAAGATTAAGCATTAAAATTATCAAAACAGAAAAAAGCAATCCAGATAGTACATGAAAATACATCTCTTTGCTCCATTTGAATTCCGTACTAAAATTGTATTTTTATGATTTTCTAAAATTAATTTCATTTGTTTTATTTTTTATATGGTCTCTAGTTTTATAATTATTGCATGAAAGCCTTAAAAATTCTTATGATCCATGAGTAATGAAGTCATTTATGCTAAGTTCTCAAATTTTCATTTTAAATTCTTGACGATGCTCTGTAATGGAAATGGTCTTGTGAGCGTCTCAAAAAATAAATATCAATAACAGTTTACCTTCAGTCTGCCGTTTTTCACTACTGTGAGTTCCGGAAATATAAGTTGTGTGCAATGTTATTGGTAAAAAATGTAATATAGAAAACTGTGTGGTTGATTGGTGTATACTGTTTGCTTTTGGCTGTTTTATTTTGCAGCGAGACCCTTTTTGTTCAAAGTTGATTGTATGTTATTCTGCTTTAAATTTAAAATAAGATGCTTTAGATATTTTGGCTACAAAAAATTTTAGTTATTGCTGTTTGCTTTAAGTGCATTTTTATAGTTATACTGTTTGGTGTTCCTTGTTTTACATTTAGAAAGTCTTAGCACTATTGTGATTTCAGCATTTCAATCACATGGTTTGGCCATTTTGCCACAAAAAATAAATTGCAAAATAGTTAATGAACAAGTGTCATAGGGTGGGTGGTGTTTAAGAACTGTTTTAGAGATAAGTTATGCCTTTTTTGGGGAAAGGGAAGAAAGTTTCAGATAGTTTTAACTTGTAAATTATTACAAAAGTTTTATTTAATTCAACACTTAACGTATCAATTTTATATTGTAAGAATGAATTTCTTCCTGTTTTGAAGTACTCAAAGAAAAATGTTAAACTTATCCTATAAAAAAATTAAATTAAATGTTTCCTTTAATTAAATGTTAACTTTTTTATTGTATTTATTTATTTATTATAATAAAAAAAACAGTAAAGAAGATAGCATATCACCTGGGATTGTAGAACAATCCATGTAGGTGAACAAACAGTTGTTACACAAGGAATTACAATTGTTACAAGAATAAAACTTCCACTTTACACATATTTTAAACTTGAAACCACAATCTTTAAAACTTCCACAAAAAGAAATAAATCATTCAAAAGATTTCTGGTATGAAATCTAATTTTTAAGTTAGTTACTTCAGAGATGGATGTGGGGTTATTTATACTTCTTTACTTAAAAGCTCATAAGAAATTAAATATTTAGTATACTTATAACTGAAAGAATAAAGAGTTTCAGTTCTATAGGTACTAAATGGCCAAAATATTTATTCATCACTAGATTAAGGCACCAACTGTGAATTATATAGTTTGATACAAAACGCAGCATTTTAAACGGCAAATTTACTCACCAACATAAAATATTTTATTGCTGATAGTTGGTGAAAGTTCTGCAATTTATATTTGGCCTTGTCCGTGCTCTATGATGTATCTTGGACAATGCATAATTTTTTCTCTCTATTTCAGCTACTCAAGATCAAGTTGTTATTTCCAAAGTCGGAGTTCAGAGGAGTGGTCGGTTAAGGGATCAGGAAGCCAAAGCAAATTTATTGAATAACAATAAAGAAGAAAGCAATTCTATTGGAGTCAAAAGAAAAACAAGAGCTACTACAGGTAATACTGGAATGTTTTGAATTCTATTGGGTAACATTAAGGCTCAAATTTCAATGTTGTAAAATTAATGCAATTTTTAATCAACCCATTGAAAGTAATTTTTTTTCATTCATATTCTTATAGTGCAGAAAGGGTACTCATTGGGTTCTATATGAAGGTTGTAAAATATTTTTTTTCACTTGAGTGTTATATTTTGTTCTTGCATTGCAACTTAAATTTTTGAAGATAAGTTAATTTTTTTTTCTTTCTATGCCTTTTTTTGGATGTATGAGGTTTAAAAAGTTTTATAATCAAAAACGGAAATGTTTCAGTTTTAAGGGATATATCCCTAATTCACCCCCTTGGGTGTAGTAGGAGATGGTATGTTCCTGGTATTAACCCAGGGTTCTAGAAGGCTAAAAAGAAGTTCAAATGATATTTTTCAGTCAAGTATGCAAAATGTTCGAACAGAAGGTTCATCAAACCCCTTTTTAGTGTAAAACTTATTTAGCATTACATATCACCTGCATCAAGCTCAGGATCATATCCTACCATTTCTACAGTCTAAAGTGCAAACTTCAAGCACTTTCATGTTATAACCATAGTGTAAACTATATATTTTTCTTGAAAATTTATTGATTAATATGCATTTAAAGAGAAATTAACAACTGAGATACACTGTTCTTTATTCATAAAGAGTAGTTAAATGCTTCATAAGCAATAACAGTAGGAAAAAATAAATTTATCAAAAATTTAATTATAAAAATATTTTCTCCAAAATTCTAAAACTTTCTGCATTTGGCGTCGGTGTATGCTTCTATATCATCCAAGCTTGCCTAGTCAAAATTTAGAGTGGGAGGACCCCCCTGACCATCATATAGGTCAGTACAAACAATATGTGTAAAAGAAAATCCTTTCCAGCATTTTTTGTCCTATTAGCCTATTACTATTTTTTTGCTTTAATCTGTATCATTTCTGATCACTAATCACAAAATATGGGTTTTAAATAAATAAATATTTTTTGTGGCGCTGTTCTTTTTTCAATTTAAGTAATGCTTGCATGAAACTCAAACCTCCAGACTTTAATTTTTGCTGCCTGAGCGGCAGTATAACTTTGTTATCTTGAAGAAAAAACCCTTAAATTAAGTGCAGTTGAACTCCAATTATCCGAATCAATTGAGACCAGACCCCCTTCAGATTTGACACAAAGAATTGAACACAAAATATGGTTTCCCATAGAAAGTTGCTGCAAAAAACACTTGAAATTGGCATCTTCTAAATCTTTGTTGCTGCCTTCATTAATTTTTTTAAGCTTTTATCTTTTTGCAAGTACTGACGCAAAGTTTAAAGGCATAGGTTTGAATTCTAAAAGTGATTCAGGATTCAGATAGTCGGAGTTCGAACAATTAGAGTTCTACTGTACTTCTTTATTTTTCCCTTGTTAAGTTGAACACTTGCTATCTCCATAATTTTTTTTGGTCCCTTCAATTTTGAGTTATTGAGATTATGCTGTAACAGTTAAAATAAAGAAGAGGGAATTAATACTCAATCATCTCTAAAAGGCATTTTATTTACAAGGTCGTTCCTTGATATCTGTTTTGTAGTGCTTGACCTTTAAAAAGATAAAACTTAATTGAGTGTTCGTACGCCTCCTGAAAATTCCTGAAATTTTTATATTTTTCTAAGGGCCCTTAATAACTCCTGAAAAACATCTAAGAGTGAAACAAGTTTTGTTATCGGGGGTTGATCCAGACAAAAATTGGGGCCCTTTTGCTGGCCATTCACAAAAATTATTCATAAAAACGCCCCTTTCATGAAATTCAAATTAGCTTTAGTGATAATTTGCAAGAAAACATTCCCAAAATATTAATATTTTTGACGATTTTCTTGGTTTGTGAGTCAATTTTACTTTTACGCACTTATCTGCTGACTATCACTGGTTCAATTTTTCACGAAAATAATCTTTTTCACAAAAAAAACCTTTCACAAAAAATAAGGAAATGGGCCCCAAAATATAAAACCTGGATCTACCCCTGGTTGTTAATTTGGGTGAAATGTTTTTTAATCGATAAAATTCCAGTGAAATGTGAAATTCCAACCACTTTCGCAATTCCTTGCTCCATACTTCATTCTGGACTCATTTTACTTGTAACATGCAAAGTTGTTTCAGGTTAATAATTATTCACATTACCTCCTGAATTTTTAGTAATTTACTCCTAAAAAGCTCCTTAAAGACTCCTTAATTTTACCATGTTAGATAGAGTATGCACCCTGTTAATTGTATAATAGACAGTGCCCATTTACAAATGTATTGCTTAATGCAGCAACTCCAATCAGGGTTCTGTGAGAAATGCCTAAATTTAGTTGTGCCACCCTATCCCCCCAAAGTACCTTAAAAATAATTTTTTGGCATGCTTAAATAGTGCTAATCATTTTTAATATGTTAAAAGAAAACTGAGTAACAAGAGGGTGGTAAAGAGATAAAACATTACTTCCAGTTAAAGTTCCCAAGTATTATCATGGGGTACATCCCCAAGGATAAAAGTAGTTAGTATAATACTACGAAGGCTTCTACGGCCGGAGTTATACATGAAAATGGAGTCTTCCGGGCTTATAGGCCGTAGTCTAGAGGTAAGAAATCCAAACGATTCGACCCTTTCTACGGGGGTCATCATCAGTGGATAAAAGTTAAGAAATGATTATTGAAAACGTCGATGTTGACACGTGGAAGTAAACTCGTACTGATAGTAAAGATGGTGATGCCAACCGATGTGTGGGAAAAAATAATAATGGCAAAATAGGCAAAGTAACGATGACAATGCAGCGATGATGGTACGAATCCCAAATAAGCGTCACTCAGTCCTTGGCTCTGGACCGGAAAGGTTTAATTCTTGACTTTTTTAAAGCCGGGTGCCAGATACGTGGGATAGTAATCCCTTCCTCCTTCTTGTTAAAGTTGGCTTTATGTTTGTGGATTTCGATGGCTTCCCTTATAATTCTGGTACTGTAGTGGGCAGTGCTCGTCAATTTCTCTGTGTCATCAAATTTTATCACATGGCCAGATTGCGTCAGTGTGTGTTCGGACTACTGCCGATTTTTCTGACTGAAAAAGTCGGCAGTGTCTCTTGTGTTCAGTTATTCTCGTTTTAATTGAGCGTTTAGTGGTTCCGATATATACTAATCCACAGGAACATGGAATGCGGTAAACCCCTGGACCGGACAAAAGCTCAACAGCAAACTTTTACATGGAGTACTTTGAAGATATAGTTTTAAACTCAGCACCTTTAAGGCAGAGTCATTGGTACAGGTATGTGGATGACACTTTTGTTGTTTGGAGTTATGGGCTTGATACTTTACCAAGAATTCCTCGATCATCTTAATGCGTTTCATCCTAATATTAAATTTACCCATGAAGTGGAATCTGAAGGCCAGTTGGCCTTTTTGGATGTTTCGGTCATGAGGAAAGACGATGGATCCCTCGGGCATGATGTCTACCGGAAACCGACGCATACAGACCGCTATCTAAACAAGGAATCGAACCATCATCCCGGTCAAAAACGGTCATTACTGAAAACACTCATCCATAGAGCCAAAACTATTTGTGAACCACAGTTATTACAGAAGGAAACTGGTCATCTCAATCGTGCACTTCAGGCCAATGGATATACACGCCGTGAAATCGAGCGGGCCCTACACCCTAGAATTTCCCCAAAGACCCCTTCTGATGGCCAGGATGAAAGTTTGGGAGTCGCATTTTTACCTTATATAAGAACGGTCACTGACGGTATATGAATAATTTTAAAGCGCCACAACATCAAGGCGATTTTTAAACCGACACACAAAGTAAAAGATATCTTGCGTTCGGCCAAAGACCCTGTTGAGCCTTTGTCCGGTCCAGGGGTTTACCGCATTCCATGTTCCTGTGGATTAGTATATATCCGAACCACTAAACGCTCAATTAAAACGAGAATAACTGAACACAAGAGACACTGCCGACTTTTTCAGCCAGAAAAATCGGCGGTAGCCGAACACACACTGACGCAATCTGGCCATGTGATAAAATTTGATGACACAGAGAAATTGACGAGCACTGCCCACTACAGTACCAGAATTATAAGGGAAGCCATCGAAATCCACAAACATAAAGCCAACTTTAACAAGAAGGAGAAAGGGATTACTATCCCACGTATCTGGCACCCGGCTTTAAAAAAGTCAAGAATTAAACCTTTCCGGTCCAGAGCCAAGGACTGAGTGATGCTTATTTGGGATTCGTACCATCATCGCTGCATTGTCATCGTTACTACCTATTTTGCCATTATTATTTTTTCCCACACATCGGTTGGCATCACCATCTTTACTATCAGTACGAGTTTACTTCCACGTGTCAACATCGACGTTTTCAATCATCATTTCTTAACTTATAACTTTTATCCACTGTTGATGACCCCCGTAGAAGGGGTCGAAACATTTGGATTTCTTACCTCTAGACTACGGCCTATAAGCCCGGAAGACTCCATTTTCATAGTTAGTATAACCTTCAAAATTTAGCCTGGAAAGAAGCGTAAACCTTGTTATGCTGGAGTGCGTGTTAGGCTTCTCAGGCCCGTCTGACAGTTTACTACCTAAAAGTGAAGTGAATAAAAAAATAATATATGCTGGAGTGCGTGTTAGGCCTCTCAGGCCCGTCTGACAGTTTACTACCTAAAAGTGAAGTGAATAAAAAAATAATAGTAAAGCATGAGAAAAAAAACTTAAAATAGTTTTGAAACAATTTCAAGAGAAATGATTTTATCAGAGTTTAAGTATTTAGGGCCTAAAACTAATTCTTTACAGTACCTCAGATTTAATGGAACTTGAACATTTAAGATTATTGTATTTATGAATCAGAACATAAATAAAAACATTGATTGTTGTTTTTTAACTTATGTCATAAGATAAACAATTAATCAGCTTAATGCATGACTATAAATTTCTGCAGAGCTGTATTTAGGCATTACTTATTTTCTATCCAAACAAACTAGTGTCACAATTTTATTTAAGAATTTCCTCTTGTGTTAAGGAATCTTGTAAGGGAAAATTTTCTTTTCTAAAACGATAAGCAGGTATGTCTTTTTTCTTGTTTCAGGTTTAGTTTACTTATAAAATGACAATTGTCAAATGAATATGAAAATTTTAACCTAGTATCTAATATAAAAAAATCTGACCGTCATGAATAGTCCACTGAAAATAGCGAAAAAAAGGGCCGAACTTCGGACAAATTGCAATAAAAGGTTTCTCAACGGTTTTCACTTAGGAATGACCTCAATAATAACATACTAAAAATCGGCCAAAATCGGCAGGGGGGAAGTTTAATTTTTTTTTAATTTTTAAAAAATGGCCGAAAAAATATTTCAAAAAATCAAATTATAAAAATCTGGTTATGGGTTTCAAGTGTGAAATAACTTTTAGGTTGCAGAACTGATATAACTTGATTATAATCAAGGCATCTATTAGGGTAAAATACAAAAATTTTACGGAAGCCATGGAAAAAATTGTATGTGAAAAATAGTCTGAAAAGTATTATCCGAAGAAATTATAAGTATTATCCTGTTTTGATTATGTTATATGTTAAAGGGTATGAAGGATAAATATGACCTTATGACATCCTTATTTAGCGGCATAGCCAGGATTTTCCTTTGGAGGTCCAAAAAAATGCATTATTGTAAATCAATGAAATTTCTGTAGTTACCCAAATATATTGGTCATTTTTAACTATACTCCTCTCTGTTAATTAATAGGTTAACTCCTCTGTGTTAATTAGGATCTCTCCTCAAAAACATTTAGCAAATTTGCCCCTTGGAAACAGTGTCGAACTCGTTTTTGGCCTCAGGCCCATAACTAGATATTTGTTTTGGGGATTTGACTCAATACTTATGAGAGTACTAAATACTTATGAGAGTTTTTACATACTTTGTTTTAAAACGCTTACTGTGATAGGATGTTAATCTGTGGACAATAAGTCTAAAGTTTGAGGGCGCTTCACCAGAAAATTTTTGGAAATTTGATCTTTTGAAGCAGTGTTTTAGCTCATTTTGAGACCTTTTCAGTTACATCCAAAGACTTCCTTGTAAGCCACACTGAGTTTCAAAGGGATGTTTGGGGTCCTCCCATAGAAAATATTTGTTATTTAAACATTAAAAGAGTAAATTGTGTAAACTCACATATTTGAGCCCTATTGGGTTACAACTACTAGTAAAGAGGATCGCTCTTTTAAAGTGTAGAATTTTTATGAGAAGCACAGTATCAAAATTTCTCCCTTGAGTGGCAACTGGTTATTATAAAATCAAAACTATAGGGTCTAAAATATTTTAGGTCTGAACCCAAAGAACCCCCCCTTTTGGCTACAGCACTATTTTTTTTATTCAAGAATAATCTCAACTTTTCAGTTTTTTAATTTTAATTTGATTCAAGTTACGAAAAGTATACTTTCTGTTTTGAAGGATTATCCGAATACTTCATTTCAACATTTAAAAATTACCTTGAAAATATACTTTATTATTTTAATTAAATTTTTTTATTGTACCAAAAATAAAAAAGGACACAATTACAAGTTCACATAGCCACCTAGGATCTCAATCTTTGGCATTCAATCGCCTTTTTATCTAATTTTATAACATTAACTATTTTGTGAGGATAACACTCTGAAATTTTTGTTTCATCGACCTATTTTTTTTCGTGACACTGTTAAAATTTCGGTCTCTTTTTCCTCTTTTTTCCCTAAAGACAAACCAAATGTCTGCTGGGAGCCCTGTAAGTATAAGTGATTAATTGGGCATTATTAATAATGCCCAAAGTGGAAGCGGGCAAAGAGATAAATTTCATTCATAAATTTCGTTGAATTTATCATATTGGCCGGGCATTATTCATAATGCTTAATTAATCACTTTGCCCGTATAACATACATTCTTATTAAAAAAGTAATAAAATTTCTGGATTATGAAAAATGTAAAAAGAATTCTAGTTCATGTACAAAAGTATCCGATTTCAAGAGAAGACGAGCATGAGCATAAAAACAAAATCCACGAAAGAGGCGAAGAGTGGGAAAGTGTGACGATTTGTCATCACATAAAATCGCTGCGATTGGTCAGGGAGAATCCAACTTTCGGGTAAAATAGCCTCGAACGCAAGAAACCACGTCCTCCGTTCCGTTAGTCTTCGGTACCGAAAAGTCTCTGACTCGTAGTACACTTTTCCTTCCCTCACGGATCAAAATCAGTTTTCCGTTTGCGCATCCGTTACTACTGGAACGGAAGCTTCCAGTTGACTCGTAGTAGCGCCCCAGGCCCGGATCCAAGGGGGGGCACTTTTCCACACAATTCCCTCTGGGTACCATTGGGGGTATGAGGGTCCTCCCCCATAAAAAATTGAAATTTGACATGTAAAAGTAGGGTTTTTACTCATTTTGAGAACCTTTTTGGGTCTCCCTCCAAGGGGGGCACTTTCCAGAGTGCCACCCCATGGATTCGCGCCTCTTACCATCTAAATATTTGTTGCTTCAAATATTCTTAAGTTTCTCTATAACTGTTCTTTTTTACAGAATCACAGGAAATGTTGGTACAAGTTAAAAGGCGACGCTACTCTAAGGATGGTCACAGATAACCCAGAGCTGTATTGTATATAGTCAGATTGTAATCTACATTTCTCCTTTTGTACATAGAATCACTGTAAATACCAAAGTTTGACATTCACTTGTATGTGCATTCATGTATAGAGAATATAAAAAGAGTGGTGGATTTAATATTGTGCAATTGTTTGAATTTTTTATAAATACTTGCGTCTAGCATCAAGACAGCTTAAGTTATTGTTATTTTATTTGTCACCATCAGAAATTTTATGAATCATCCCATATTACCAGCTTTTAGCTCTGCTTCAATTTTTGTATAGTTTTAAGGATTAAATAAACAATTGTATTTTTGGACCACTAAAGAAGAGGAAATTTCACTTATGTTGATCAATTATTTGTTAAGTTGTTTTATTCCTTTACTTCAGAACAGCCTGACATCTACACTTAACACTTTTTATAGTTGTCACATATTTACCGCCTTAAATAATTGTAGTTTTTCGTTTAAAATTTTATCAGTGTATAGAAGATCATTTATTTATAACTGTATGAATATTTTTATGAAATATGCAAAATAAAAAATACCATATTGATTATAAATATTACTTTCAACTGGTTCATATACATTCTTCTACAAGATATAAAGGCAAATATTTTATTGGAAAATTTAGTATCAAAAATATTTTGTTCTTGCAATGTTCTTCAGTAAAATTTACTACAATTTAATTATCTAAAAGTACCAGCATTTAAGATGTTTTAATGCTTACTAAAAATAACAACAAATTCTGGGGCTTGAAACATCCTAAGATTAGTCTTACAAAGCTTTAAAATTCACTGGTTCTAAAACATTCAAGATTATTAAATTACAGCCTTTTAATCTATTTGAATTTCGATCAATTTTTTACAAGTTTGTTTATATTTTACAGTAAACTTTGTTTGGTGTGTATTCCAGGGGCTTGAAAAATAGTTATTCTGTTGAGTTACAGTACTTCAGTTTAGTTGGTAGGCATTTCTAACTATACCTAAAAATCAAATGTCGTGTCGCAGCAGCCAATGAAATAATCAGGACAATTTTTCATATTTTTTTGTTATAAGAGAAAAACTAATCATGGTAGAAGTACGATATTTTAAATACATATAAAATTTTTATAAAACGAGGGTTGTTTCGTTTTTTAAAAGTTCGAATTAGTTTTAGAATTTAGATTCAAATCTTCAACTTTTTCTTCTCTTTCTGGTCATTATTCACTAGGGAAACGGACAAGTTTTATAAGTCTGATTTTTTTTATTTCCACCGGTTCACTAGAGCAGGGTTTCCCAAAGGGGTCGGTACCCCTTTAAAAGTTTAAATAGGTCGATGCAAGTTAAGTAGTCATAAAGAAAAGTGCAGAAAAAATTTTAGTTCAACATCAAACTGGTCAAATGAACTGATCATTGATATCAATTCATTTGAATGTGACATCAGTTGATTTTAATTTTTCCCTCCAAGTAGAAATAATATGAAATTAAAGAAGACCTGAAATTTAAGTCCCGGTTTCGGAACGGGCCATGGATAAGGGAAGACTTTCCTGAAGTTATGAAGATTATACGGAGTCGTTTTATTGCTGGCATTTCACAGCTCTTATTTGGTTGAGGCTGGTTTTAGCCATCTGAACAATTAGTTGAAAAGTCAAGAAACAGATAGAATTTTTTAGAAAGAGGTGATTTACGCGGTTTGCGTTTTGTGACCGGACATCTAAAAATCGGGCTCTGAGCGGACATCGATAAAAAATCGAGATCGAATCGGTAAGTTAGTGATTTTGTATGTTATTTGTATTAATATTGGCTATTTCAATACTCTTTTGCAGGGAAACTCAAATTAAATAAGCACTCAAACAGAACATTAAATTTTGAATTTCAACAACAGAAGAACTGTAAAAAGCTTTTGGTAGTTGGAGGAGCCGCCCCCCCCAATTTTCGATTGAATTATTGATGAGCTAAAAATTAATAGTTCAGTAACAGTTTATATGTTTCGGGGTAATGATCCGAAATTATTAATGAGCTTGAGAGATAGGTAGTTTCAGTATTAAAGGAGCATTAACTAACCCACCGAGCCCGGGATTGTGCTTGACTGTTATGATGACACCAGCGAGCTCTGCTCGCTAAGATCTCGAAGCGATCTGAAAAGAATTGCGAAGCAGTTCTGGAAGTTGGTGAGCGATAGTGAACAGGGGGCAGAGTCTATTTTTTAGTCTGAGTCCTTTAAAATTTTCCAAGGAAGTGTTCTAGAATTACCCCATAAAAAAGTTAAAGCTAAGTTCATTAATCTTTTTTATTTCCTCCGATTTTAGAGTCAGTTTACAATACATTTTTAACCTAATTTGGTGCAGAAAAATGTTAGATATGTCCCTCTTTCCATCCCCTAATGAGCGTTGCCAGTTCTTGCCATCGTAATTCTTTCCCGAATAAGGGTAAAAAAAAGAGATATAGTTACCCCCTACTTATTACATTCCTTCTAAATTTAAAAATGAATGAATAATGAAGAATTTTTAAGAGTATCTAAATTCTAATGCCTACCATTTAATTTTCTATAAAGCTATATTTTGCCTCTGACAATGTGTAGATGGGATAAATGTTGAAGAAAAATGGGAAAAATTGCTTTATATTGTTCGAAAACCTCTATGCTCGTAATAATAACTAACCATTCACTCCCGCTTGAGACATTAAAAAAATTTTAGGAGATATTTCCAGCAAGCGCGAGTACTATAGAACATTTCAAGACTATGACCGCGAATCTAACTGAAGTAACGATTTCGAAGAAAATATAATTGCCTTTTCCTTAATCCAGTGACATAAGATTCTAATCTCTGGCTGTGAGTTGTGGTTCGGTCAGCTTAATCTTGGTCATTATTAACACTAACCATGCGTTGCTGCCTGCCACTGACAATGATCGCAAGGAGTGGGCCTACCTGGCTGAGAGAGAACCTGAGGGATGACGTCATCCTTGAAGAATCACTTTTCATTCTGGATAAAAACGGGAAGGCCATTCCAGGTGCGAGGATGAATCATTCTATTTTATTATAAGGTGATTAAGGAGAAAAAATGTCATTTCAAGAAAATTTTTGTTTCTTATCTTTTTATTTTGTACTAGCTGTTACGACCCGGCAAAGCCGGGTCTTACAGCTAGGCTAGCCTTTTATGCGAGCTTCCCTCGTTACTACTTCAAGTTCCTATTAATTATACATTAAATAAGAAGTTTAACTTCTTTATCTTACCGCTGAAATATCACTAATTTATCATATTCAAATAAGTCACTCAATTTCGGCTGACCACCACCGAGCTGATTTGGGCAAATTTATTCTTAAATCAAATCTTACTACCCTTATATAAACTCATTTTAAATGGCATTCTCCCCAAACATTCCATTATTAAATTATTATTTGATTTTAATTTGCCTCATTATTTGAAGATAGTTTGTTATGGGGCGCCTACGGCGCCCACGTATTTAGGTCTAGCACGCCATCTTTGCTTTCTTTCTTTAGCTAAGCGACGTTTTTTTGAGGTAGGATCTTCATCATCACCCATGACAATGACTATGAGAAAGAAAAAAATGAATAGTAAAAATTGAGATGATTACTATTGAAAGCTGATTCTAAAAGTGAATAAGTTATATAAATCAGTTGAAAAATAAATAAAATTCAATTATTTACTTACTTAAGAAATAATTAATTTTTCGTTTCCGAAAGTAAATAAAGATTATTGCCAAAAAAAAAATCAAAAAGCGCTTTTTATACGATTATTTATTAGATTTATTATTGTTGAATTAGAAACCAACTTCCCTAAAAGTAACTTTTTAACCTTTATTAAGTAAACCAACTTTCTTGAAAGATATTTAAAAGCTATTATATTATTTTAATTTTAATTACTTTTATTTATTTATTTTTCTGATTATTGCGAGATGGCATCATAGTGTGCGAGCGTTCCAGAATCAGTGAGTCAGTGAGTGACGTGGGCTTTTATATGAGAGATTTTTCTGATTATTGCGAGATGGCATCATAGTGTGCGAGCGTTCCAGAATCAGTGAGTCAGTGAGTGACGTGGGCTTTTATATGAGAGATTTGTATGCATTTCTAAAAAGCAGTTGTACTTATTCTTTTATGGAGACTATTTTTTGACTCGTAGAGAGGGGGTAGTTTAGACTGATTATATCTGAGTTTTCTATTCTTAAATGTACTCTAAATCTAAGTATTATTTTTATTTGCGCATTATTCTACTATTCCACTCTGACGATTTAGACCAATCTTTCTAAACTTCTTTTTGAATTCAAATAGCCAGTCTAACTAGCTCTTAGTTACCCACTCTCTTAATCTTAAAAATCCCCTTTCACCCCCAATATCAAACACATTTCATATCCAAAATAAATTTAACATTTAAAATTCTTAATTTATTGTTTAAAACTGTTTAAGGTGAAAATATTCAAAGGAGATTCCTACCAGTAAAATTGAGGGCACATTATTGTGCTTGGTTCATGTTACGAAGGGAAAGCTAGGTTTCAATTTGGCTAAGTTCCATCCTCTATTCCAGTGGTTCCCAAACTATTTTGGTCGTGGAACCCCCAAATTTGTTACCGATGATCGCGGAACCCTGAATATTTTTTAATCAACAACTTTTCAAAATTTAATATACAGGGTGTCCCATAAACAATGGGTCACACTTCTAGGGGGGGATAGAAGACACCTAGACGAGTCAGAATCACATAGGATTCGGGGGTCCCAGACCAAATCCCAGGGAGTTAAAAAACGGAGCGACATCCCAAAAAAATTATTGAAAAATTCAATTTGTAGAAGAACTGCTATTTATAGAAATTTAATTATGGTCTCAAAAATTGTGGTTTAATATGATCTTTAAAATTATCTCAAAAGTATTCACCTTAAATTTTTTTTATTATGAAAAAAGTTAAAAAACCACAAAAAAAATGTGAAAATTCTGCCCAAACCTCATTTTGTATTTCGAAATCTTCTCTTTTGATTTTATAATCTGAAAGATAATAGTTTTAAACCCTTAAGTCCAAAGTGTCACGTAAAAACCATCAATATTAAACGCTTGAGATCCTGTTAAAATTCGTTTTTTGCGTGCGCCAAGTGGTTTTCTATAGCCGTTTCCAAAACGACAGTCTGCGGACGAAAAAAAACGGACTTATACCGTGCTTTAACAGGATCTCAAGCATTGAATATTGATGGTTTTTACGTGACACTTTGGACTTAAGGGTTTACAACTATGATCTTTCAGATTATAAAATAAAAAAAAGGATTTCGAAATACAAAATGAGGTTTGGGCAGAATTTTAAAATTTTTTGTGGTTTTTTAACTTTTTAAAAAAATTTTAAGGTGAAGACTTTTGAGATAATTTTAAAGATCATATTAAATCACAATTTTTGAGAACCATAATTAAATTTTTACTAATAGCAGTTCTTCTACAAATTGAATTTTTCAATAATTTTTTTGGGGTGTCGCTCCATTTTTAACTCCCTGGGATTTGGTCTGGGACCCCCGAATCCTATGTGATTCTGACTCGTCTAGGTGTCTACTATCCCCCTAGAAGTGTGACCCACTATTTATGGGACACCCTGTATATGATATTAAATTAAACCAGGCGCGGATCCAGCACGGGTTAAGGGGGGAGGCACTTTTCCAGACAATCACCTTTACCTTTAGGCTAAAATGTCAAATTCTTGAGGATTTTCTAAAAGTATCACGCAAGATCCCCTTCTAGTACCGCTGGGGGGTATGGGGTCCTCCCCCAGAAAAATTTTGAAATTTGACTTATAAAAGGAGAGTTTTAACTCATTTTAGGAAGCTTTTTGGGGCCAAGGGGAAAATTTTCCAGACCATAACCTTTATCTTTTGACAAAAAAAGTCAAAATGTTAGGGATGTTCCAAAAAGTATCACACAAGATCCCCTTGTTATAGCGTGGGGGGTCTGGGGGTACTCCCCCAGAAAAAAATTTTGAAATTCTAGTAAAAGTATAGGGTTTTAACTCATTTTGAGAACATTTTTGGGTAAAAGGGTGGCGGCGCTGTCCATTCTTATTTCACCATTCTAATTTTTTTAATGAAATTAAGTGTCCCGCGGAACCCCTAAATTTCTTCGCGGAACCCACTGTGGCATAGGCGTAACGAGGGGGGGTTATTGGGGACGTAACCCCCCCCATTGCATCGCTCCCTGGAAACCCCCCAAAAAGTAACTTCAAAACACTTTTCAGCATGCAAAAATTCAAAAAAATTTCGGGGGAGGACCCCCGAATCCCCCCCCTATATTTACCTCTTAGGTTATGGAGTAGCTTTGTTTTCTATGGTAAAAAATTTCAAGTTTTTATTTCGAAAGGCAGGTTGAATATAACCTGAAATCCCCCCGTGAACTTAGCAAATGCTTTTGTCAATCTTTATGTCGAGGAGGGACAAAATGGAGCATCCAAAAATTAGGTGATATTTTTAGGGAAATTTCTTGAGGAAGACCCCCTATTAAAGTAATATTCAGTGTGAAAAGTTGTATGGGGTAAAAAATTTAAATATCCTCAGAAATTTTTGAAAATACACAGAAGTAGCTTCACAATGTCCCTTTTCCGCTAGAAAAATTCCATACTATCCCCGAACTACCATACTACCCCTGAAAAATCTATCATGGATAAAAAGAAGCCACAGATTACTTTGTGCCCACCACTTGTTTTTTAATTTTGATTGCGGCCTTCAAGGACTTAAAAGTTGGAAACCCCTGTTCTAAAACATTAAGAACTCAAAAATTTTCCCTAGAAAATTATGCGGTTTTCAAGGAGCCGTTCTTTTTGGATTGAACCCAAAGAGTCTCAAAATGAGCTTAAACACTAATTTAAAAGACAAATTTTTAAAAAATTTCTGGGGGAGAACCCCAAAACCCCAATCTGAAATTTTGAGGTCCTGTATACTGTGTTTTTACCCTTGAAAATTCAGCCTCTTAAATTAATTTTTTACCTTTGGAAATTTATAATTTATATAAATACATTTAAAACCTATTTCTTGATTGCTTTTTCAAAAATAAAATTAATGAAAAATTATAAACTATTTATTTAATTTAAAGCTATTGATTATTGTATACTTATATCAGGTGAAATCTTTTTTGGAAGGGAATAATTACGAGTAATTAGCGAATTTATAGCCGAAAACGCTTATTTCTCCATTTCTCTACCAGAGTAGATCTGCTCGACTCACTATTGTAAACGAGATTAAAACCTCAAAAATCAAATATTTTAACAGGGAAAAACTCTATAATTGTCCATTTAAAAGCTTTATCAGCTATGAAAACATCAAAATAAATTCAAATAATTTATTTTCAAACGTTATTTTCCTTTATTTTAAGATTTTTTTTCCTTTAAAATTTAAATATTTATGGAAAAGTGTAAATTTTTTTTCATGGAAAACGACTTAAAAATAAAACATTGTTTCAAATGAAGCGGTTTACTAGACTTTTAAATTTACTAGATATTTTATTATAGTTTAAATTTGTTACTTTGTTCACTTAGATTTATTAATTTACTAGAGCGGGAACACTGTGATTTGAAAATTACTGGGAACACTGGGATAGGAAAACGTACCGGGAACATCGGGAGAGGAAAAATTACCGGGAACACCGGGAACATCAGGAGAGGGAAAATTACCGGGGAACACCGGGAAAGGAAAAATTACCGGGAACATCAGGAGAGGGAAAATTACCGGGGACACCGGGAAAGGAAAAATTACCGGGAACATCGGGAGAGGAAAAATTACCAGGAACACTGGGAAAGGAAAAATTACCGGGAACATCGGGGGAGGGAAAATTACTGGGAACATCGGGAGGGGAAAAATTACCGGGAAAATCGGGATAAGAAAAACTACGGGGATAAAAAAATTACCGGGAACACCGGGATAGGAAAATTATCGGGAACACCGGGATAAGAAAAATTACTGAGAACACCGGTATTTGAAAATTACCGGGAACACAGGGATAGGAAAGAGGCGCCTGATGGGATACCGGGAAGATTGGTTATTGCTGATTTACATAATTATAAATGTATTTTAAGAAAACTCAAAATAAAAATATTTATACACTCCACCCGTGCAAGACCGGGCATATCCGCTAGTAAATATATAAAAACGTTTGTGGGTATGTAACGCATCTCCTCCTAAGCCACGCCGCAACTTTCCTAACAAAGATTTGACTATTTTACACATATTTAAGTGGATAAAACCACAGTTGCTAGATAGTACACCCACAATTTTTCGCTATAATGTCTCTTTTTTAAGATTTTAGCAAAAATATTGATATTGATTTTTAAAAAAAAACTGTTAAATCTGTATTATTTGAAACAGTATGTAGTTTTAATAATACAACAGCAGTATGTTTGTATTATTTAAACTTACTGTTAAATCTTATAATTATTTGAAAATATATATTTGCATACTTATCTCTAATGATTTAGCCCGTGTTTAAAGTGAAATAGGCTCTTTACTCGTATAATACGTTTTTTCTTTTCTTCAAGTCAAACCCAGTATAGGCACTCGCCATGTCAAGCGAAAAGTGCGAGGCATGCCAACAGACTTTCATCGAAAATACTGACAAACTTCTATGCAATGGAAATTGCAAACTTTTTTTCCACTTTCACTGTGTGGGCTTTACAAAATCAAGTTTTAGAACTCTTTCTAAAGACAAAAAGGCAGCTTGGATGTGTCCTGCGTGCAAAAGATCGCAATCAAATCCTTTGGATGACAAAGAAGTCGAAAGCACACAGTTATTATCCAAACTAGCAGATGATCTGAGACAAGAAAATGAAACTTTTAGAAAACAAGTTTTTGACAAATTGGATGATTTCATGAGAACTCTAGAGTTTTCATCGGAAACGTCAACAAAAGCTATGAAGATCAACGAAAATCTGATGACGGAACTTAAACAAATCAAAAAGCAAAATGAAACTCTACTTGAGGAAAATAGAATCATGAAGGAGCAAATATCTGAAATGAAGTCAGAATTAGTTGATTTACAACAATACAGCAGACGATTTAATGTAGAGATCTCCGATTTGCCTGAAGTCGAAAACGAGAATATTCAAGATGTTGCTCAAGATATAATGAATTCCTTAGATGTTGACCTTTTGAGTAAAATCTCTACAGTCCACAGAGTACCTACAGTGAAAAAGAATAAAATTAAACCTATTATTATGCAGTTTGTTTCGTTAAATGACAAAGCAAGTTTTTTGATAGCAGCTAAACAGAAAAGAATAACTGCTGACTTAGTAAATCCTAACTTTGATAAAATTCCAGTGTACTTCAACGATCACCTGTGTCCAGAGTTAAAAAAATTGATGTCTCATAGTAAAACTTTCAAAAGAGAAAATGATTACAAATTCTGTTGGTGCAAAAACGGCAAAATATTTCTTCGGAAATCGGAGGGATCCAAAATCTACAGAATCAGGAATATATGCGATGTTCTTAACATAAATGGTTAGTTTAGAGATGACAATTATTTTAATTTGATCATCAAGGATCTCGAGGATTTCCAATATTTATTCTCAACACCAATTAGATCTGATTTTCAAATTCCATGTGATGTAAATATTTTTCACATTAATATCAGAAGTATGAGACAAAATTTTGATGAGTTTATAGCAGTGTTTGATAGGTTTTTGTTTACGTTTGATATCATTGTTATGAGTGAAATTTGGATAGATAATTTTGAAACTGGCCTGTATAATTTAAATGGTTACCGTTTATTTTCTAACTGTAGACCAAATAATAGATCTGGTGGGATAATTATTTATATTAAAGAAAATCTTGATTTCTCTTTGAGAAACTGTGACACTATTAGTTCTGCTGAATATTTATGTATGTATAGTGAAAGTTTAGATTTACACTTATTAGCCTGTTACAGGTCCCATTCTTTTACGCCTAGTTTTTTTATAACAGAATTTAATACTTTGCTAAAAAATTGTAAATCGAAAAATATCGTATTAATTGGTGATCTTAATATAGATCTTCTAAAAAACGAGCCAGATTCAAATGCATATATGGATTTTATGTATGACAAGGGTTTCAAATCTTGTTTAAATATTCCAACTAGAGTAACAGAGAAATCGGAAAGTTGCATTGACCATATTTTTATCAAAACCAAAACATTTCTTGTTAAAACTGGTTGTCTTTTAAACAGTTTAACCGATCATTATCCAATAGTTTGCAAATTAAGTACTGTAAAGTCAAAAAATTCTGAAGAAAATAATGTGCGTAAATCAAATTGTTGTATTAGTACAAGAGCTAGCAACGTCGGAAAAGCAAGAATTTTAGAAAAGCTAATTCTTTAATATATCTTTCCCAATGCTCTTTCGAACAGCGTACGGGGTACCTGGCTGCCGGTAAGCGGTGGCACAATTAGTGCGCATCCCACCTTTACAGGTAAAAATCTTAATTTTAAATCATTTTAGAAAGATTTTTTTCATTTTCACTAACTTCTAAACACTATTAGAAAAATTAATTTATTATTGCCAGCACTTTGTGTCGGTGGAAATAACGTGCCAGATGCAGTTTTTGATAAAAAAAAAGCATTTATTTCGCACCATTTTAGAATTGCTGTCATTTTAATATTATTTTATATAGATATCAATAAACCCGAAATTAATTTGCCAGCACATAATTCGGGTGGAATCAATAGCAAGACCGATTCAAAGTTGTAAAAATACACACTGGCGTTCAAAATTAAGAGAAAGTGCACATTTGTTCGATTTTCTCCGGATCTAGGGGACATATTGTGACGAAATTTGGTATGAATATTGGGGTTAATATAATACCCTATATATATTCATTCAAAATTGTAATACACACGCATGCGCAGGAGCTTAAAACATCAGAATTGAAAGGTATGAAATAGCGGTTTCAGAATGGAATTTCAAAATGCTAGTTTGAATGATTCAGAATGCTATTTTTAATCAACAAAAACATTAATTTCAAACATTTTAGAATGCCTGTAATTTTAATATTATTTTATATGTATATCAATAAACCCAAAATTAATTTGCCAGGACATAATTCGGGTGGAATCAATAGCAAGACCGATTCAAAGTTGTAAAAATACACACTGGCGTTCAAAATTAAGAGAAAGTGCACATGAAGTGTATTTTTACAATATTGAATCGGTCTTGCTATTAAATTGCACCCGAATTAAATCCTGGCAAATTAATTTTGGGTTTATTGATATACATATAAAATAATATTAAAATTACAGGCATTCTAAAATGTTTGAAGTTAATGTTTTTGTTGATTAACAACAGCATTCTGAATCATTCAAACTAGCATTTTGAAATTCCATTCTGAAACCGCTATTTCATACCTTTCAATTCTGATGTTTTAAACTCCTGCGCATGCGTGTGTATTACAATTTTGAATAAATATATATTGGGTATTATATTAACCCCAATATTCATACCAAATTTCGTCACAATATGTCCGCTAGATCCGGAGAAAATCGAACAAATGTGCACTTTCTCTTAATTTTGAACGCCAGTGTGTATTTTTACAACTTTGAATCGGTCTTGCTATTGATTCCACCCGAATTATGTGCTGGCAAATTAATTTCGGGTTTATTGATATCTATATAAAATAATATTAAAATGACTGCAATTCTAAAATGGTGCGAAATAAATGCTTTTTTTTTATCAAAAACTGCATCTGGCACGTTATTTCCACCGACACAAAGTGCTGGCAATAATAAATTAATTTTTCTAATAGTGTTTAGAAGTTAGTGAAAATGAAAAAAATCTTTCTAAAATGATTTAAAAATCAAGATTTTTACCTGTAAAGGTGGGATGCGCACTAATTGTGCCACCGCTTACCGGCAGCCAGGTACCCCGTACGCTGTTCGAAATAGCATAGGGAAAGATATATTAAAGAACTAGCTTTTCTAAAATTCTCTCTCGAAAACGTTGCTAGCTCTTAGACTATATAGATTATAGAAAATTTGAGGCCCTTGTCAGCAGTGTTGATTTTAAAAATTCTTTAGGATATATTGATGATTATGCATCTTTTGATAATTTAGTGCTTGAAGTTTATAAGAACTCAACTTACAATATTTCTCGTCCTAAAATAAGAAAAAAGAAAAATGGTTGGATAACAACAGAAATTGTAAGTTTGATTAATGAAAAAGAAAAATTGTATCGTAAATTTAGAAAGAATATTTATGACATAAGTACAAAATGTCGTTACAAGGAGGCTACCAATAAACTAAAAAAACAAGGCACTGTATATTTGCACGGCCATTTTTCAACTAAACTCTACTCTAACTTCCACGGCTAGGCGTACCATTGGTTCCATCACTAAGCGCCGAGACTGCTACGTCATCACGAGACCTACAGCGCATGCGCCACTGGCCGTTTTGGCCGTCCAAATATACACTTCGAAAAAACAAATCAAATTAGCTAAAACAAGTTACTATTGTAGTGAGTTTTCAAAATGCAGTAAAAATAGGCAAAAAGAGTGGAATCTTATAAATAATATTTTGGGCAAAAATAACAAAAAAAGTATCATTCCTAGTACTACAAATTATAAAATTTTGGCAGATAACTTCAACCATTTCTTTGTTAACGTTGCAAACTCTAAACGGGATGATCATGCCTTTTCAATTACTACTACGTATTCAAATGTCAATTCTTTTTATCTTTATGATGCAAGCATACAAGAAATTAATAATGTTTTGAATTCAATATCTGAAAACAAAGCTGTTGGTTATGATAAACTCCCAATTAAACTATATAAATTGATTTTAAGGCATAATCCTAGTGAGTTTACAAGAATAATAAACAACTTGTTAAAAGATGGAAATTTTCCAGACAGTTTGAAATTAGCAGTTGTTACCCCAATTTTTAAATCTGGAGATCAAGAAAATTTAACAAATTATAGACCGATATCTATTTTACCAATATTTTCTAAAATTATTGAAAAACTTATGAGAGATAAATTAACTTGTTTTTTGGACTCAACTAGTTTCATTGCTAAAAATCAATTTGGCTTTAAAAAGGGATTTACCACCGAAAATGCTTTACATAAGTTTTCTACCTTAATTTATAATAACATTAATAATAACTTAAAAACTGTTGCAATTTTCATTGATATATCAAAGGCTTTTGATTCAATAAACCATGATATTTTATTTGAAAAATTATCAAGGGCAGGTATTAGAGGTGTGCAGCTATTGTGGTTTAAATCATATCTCAAAAATAGAAAGCAATGTGTAAAACTTGGTGATACTTTAAGTGACTTCGAATTAATAAAGAAGCTCAGAAACCTCAGGGCTCTATTTTGGGCCCGTTACTATTTCTGATATATACAGGGTGTCCCATAAATAATGGGTCACACTTCTAGGGGGGATAGTACACACCTAGACGAGTCAGAATCACATAGGATTTGGGGGTCCCAGACCAAATCCCAGGGCGTTAAAAATGGAGCGACAACCCAAAAAAATTATTGAAAAATTCAATTTGTAGAAGAACTACTATTTGTAAAAGTTTAATTATGGTCTCAAAAATTGTGGTTTAATATGATCTTTAAAATTATCTCAAAAGTCTTCACTTTAAAATTTGTTATATTATGAAAAAATTAAAAACCACGAAAAAATGTGAAAATTCTGCCAAAACCTCATTTTGAATTTCGAAATAATTTCTTTTGATTTTATAATCTGAAAGATCATAGTTGAAAACCCTTAAGTCCACATTTTCACGTAAAAATAATCAATATTAAACGCTTGAGATCCTGTTAAAGTTGGTTTTTTGGGTGCGCAAACGGGTTTCTTATAGCCGTTTCCAAAACAACACTTGGCAGAAGCAAAAAACGGATTTAAATCATGCTTTAACAGGCTCTCAAGCATTTAATATTGATGGTTTTTACGTGAAACTTTGCACTTGAGGGTTTTCAACTATGATCTTTCAGATTATAAAATCAAAAGAAAGGATTTCGAAATACAAAATGAGGTTTTGGCAGAATTTTCACATTTTTTTGTGGTTTTTTAATTTTTTTCATATTAAAACAAATTTTAAAGTGAAGACTTCTGAGATAACTTTAAGGATCATATTAAACCCCAATTTTGGAGACCATAATTAAATTTTTACTAATAGTAGTTCTTCTACAAATTGAATTTTTCAATAATTTTTTTGGGGTGTCGCTCCATTTTTAACTCCCTGGGATTTGGTCTGGGACCCCCAAATCCTATGTGATTCTGACTCGTCTAGGTGTCTACTATCCCCCCTAGAGGCGTGACCCATTATTTATGGGACACCCTGTATAAATGATTTATGTAATCTAAAACTATATGGTGATATTTTATCTTATGCAGATGATACTGTTTTAATATATTCTGCTGAAGATCATAATACCTTAGAAAGACAAATAAATTTAGATCTACTAAAACTTAAAGATTGGTTTCTAAAAAATGATTTGTCAATAAATAGTAACAAAACGAAATATATTAACTTCAGTTTAATTTACAGAAATAGTTTAGATCTTAATATAAAATATCATGATTGTTCCAATATTGTTAATAATTGTAATTGTCGGAACCTTAAACGAGTAAGTAGCTTTAAATATTTAGGATTACACATCGACCAAAACTTAAAATATGCATCACACATAGAATTTTTAATAAATAAACTCCGTTATTATTTATTTATCTTTTATCACTTGAAAAATTATGTAGATAGATCCTTTTCAAAAATCTTATACTATTCATGGATACAATCTATTTTACAATATGGAATTATTTTTTTGGGGGGGGTGATTATTTGACAAATTTGCTACCTTTAATAAACTTACAAAAAAGATTACTTAGATATTTAAATAATGATCATCTTTTCTCCATAAAGAAACTTTTTTACTATAGAACATTAATTTATATTCATAACAACTTTATTTCGTTTGAAAGCTCTAATATCAATTATAATCTTAGAAAACCTCCTCTTCTAAACATACCGAAACCAGACAAAGAAATTCTTCATAAAAGTTTTATCTACCAGGGTCCTTTCTACTATAACAAATTACCTACACAATTGACTACAAACTCCAATAAATTTTCTTTTAAAAGGGAATTATTCAATTTTTTATTAAACTCAGATGAATTTATCTTTTCGTGATTAAAATTTCACCTTTTGCCTATTTATTTCTCCGCCCAAGATCTTTATCCAGTGTCTTTATATATATATTTTTTTCGAGGTGTGTTTATATCATTCATTTTAAATTGGGTTGTATTTTGTGTGGAGCCATATGAATATTGTTATTTTCTGGGCTGTCCTCTTGCCAAATTACTTATTTTTGTATTTTTACATTTATGTACTTAATTTTTTTCTCTCTTTTTTTTTATATATAAGTGTTTCATAGTAGTTTTTTGTTTCACTTGGAAGGGCCAATTTGGCCCCTTAGTGAGCAATATGTTTTTTTTTCTTTTTACAATTTCCTTTCCTTTTAATGTTTTGTATTTTGTAAATGTTTCAGAAAATAAATTATTATTATTATTATTATTATTATTATTATTATTATTATTATTATTATTATTATTATTATTATTATTATTATTATTATTATTATTATTATTATTATTATTATTATTATTATTATTATTATTATTATTATTATTATTATTATTATTATTATCATTATCATCATTATCATCATTATCATCATTATCATCATTATCATCATTATCATCATTATTATTATTATTATTATTATTATTATCATTATTATCATTATTATCATTATTATCATTATTATTATTATTATTATTATTATGGAAAATGGAGGTCATTTTCGTAATCAGCACACCAAATAACATAAAAATTACTAAACACTTATTTTGTATTTTTCAAAAAATTTAATTTCGCAGGGTAGTGTTATTGATAAGTTAAAAAGGAATATTTCTAACTCATTATTATATATTTATGATAATATATAACCCTTATTACATAACATAACATATTATATCTTATAACATATTATACCCTTATGAGTGAATTTATTATAATATAACCCACGTTTATATTATACAGGGTGATTCTAAATTACGTGGACTAACTTCTCATGGGGATAGAGGGGACATAGACAAGCATATTTCGCATAAGAATGGGGGCGCAGCATTACCGTTTAAGAGCTAGGAACTTATTATTATTATCATTATTATCATTATCATTATTATTATTATTATTATTATTATTATCCTTGTATATATGTATATATGTTCAATCTTTCTTGTTCTCTGTGTCCACCCCTGGCGAAAGAATTGTGTTCATTCTCGCCAACTGCATTGGAAATAAAAAAAATAAATAAATTATTATTATTATTATTATTATTATTATTATTATTATTATTATTGTTGTTATTTGGTTGGTTGGGTGTTTAGAGGCTTCTGCTTGCTCCTTAAGAGCCGCTTATGCCTTCTTTTTCCAGAGTGCTAATAGAGTTTCCTAGAGATCTGATTCTAGTCTTTTATTGGTTGATATAGTCCGCCAGCAGAAGGAATTTTTCTAATGCCTTCATTGCCTTGATGTTTGGTGGATGGAGTTCTAAAAAGATGTTTTCGGAAAGTGGCGTTGGGAAAATTGACTTTATCAAGTCCAGTCTAGCTACGTAGTAGATTGGGCAGAGGCATAGGACATGTTTCCTGTCCTCCACTTCTCCGCAAATACAGTTGGGGGATGAAATTATGTTATTTCGAAACAAGAGACTTTTTGTTATTAGGGTGTCAGTTCTGAACCGAGCCAGTAAAACGTCCCCGCGTCTGTTAGAAGGGATCTTGCGTATTTTCGGGGATTGTTGTTATTGTTATTGTTATTGTTATTGTTATAAAAAATCCTGATGTGATGGGGGAAAATGGAGGTCATTTTCGTAATCAGCACACCAAATAACATAAAAATTACTAAACACTTATTTTGTATTTTTCAAAAAGTTAAATTTCGCAGGGTAGTGTTATTGATAAGTTAAAAAGGAATATTTCTAACTCATTATTATATATTTATGATAATATATAACCGTATAACCCTTATTACATAACATAACATATTATATCTTATAACATATTATACCCTTATGAGTGAATTTATTATAATATAACCCACGTTTATATTATACAGGGTGATTCTAAATTACGTGGACTAACTTCTCATGGGGATAGAGGGGACATAGACAAGCATATTTCGCATAAGAATGGGGGCGCAGCATTACCGTTTAAGAGCTAGGAACTTATGTAGTGTGAGCGCGTTTCAAAAGGCCGTTTTTAGAAGGCCCGTGTGACTAAACAAAACGTAACAAAATGCAAAACATTATTGCATGAGGTAAGGGAGTATCCCTACTACTTACTTCATGAATTCGATAGAATTTGAACCACTTTCTAATCTAAACCGTGGACAGAGTTTCAAAATTGCAATATTAATCTTTAAGTCAAAGAATGGAGTTCCCTTAATGGTATTTAGAAAAACGATGACCGGGGAAGGAATTTTCAATGATCGTAAAACTGTTGAACTGAACTGTGAACTGTTGATCATTGAAACTGTTTGATCATTGAAAATTCCTTCCCCGATCATCGTTTTTCTAAATACCATTAAGGGAACTCCATTGTTTGATTAAGAGATTAATATTGCACGTTTAGCAAGGTTTAGCAAGTGGTCCAATTTCTATCAAATTGAGGATTTAAGTTGTACGGATATACTCCTGTACCTCATGGAATAACGTTTTTATTTTATTATGTGTTGTTTCGTCACACGGGCCTTCTAAAAACGGCCTTTTGAAACGCGCTCGCACTACATTAGGTCCTAGCACTTTAACGGTGCATCTGCGCCCCCTTTAGTTTTTCAAAATATGCTTGTCTAGGTCCCCTCTACCCCCATGCGAAGTTTGTCCACGTAATTTTGAATCACCCTGTACATAGAGGAGATATAACTGTTATATCTCCTCTATGACCCTGTATATAAACGTGGTGATCATGCAATAATATTTACAGCTACTACTCTTGTCACTCTATTTACCATTATCAAAGCGTTATATAGTTAAGCGAAGACAATCCAATGGGACGACCAGTCGCTTTTTTTCTAGTGGCGTCCTCTAGCGGACGGGCGGGGAACTACAGAAAGCTCAGAGTTCAAAATTTGCCGCCATTTTTTCCCCATGTCACTCAATCAATTGAATCGACGGTGGCGAGTATTGTTTTGATTGATCATTAATCAACATTAACAATTATAGACTAGCTCAGGCCATATCAAGATTGGAATTACGAAGGTAAATATTTAATTTTTTTAGATCCCAGTGAAAGTTATCTTACTCGACAAATTATATATTTATTAGCTATTGTTTACTTTGTTTAAATGGAGCTTTTTATTGTTTTTTCAGTTGTAAGAAAAAAAAGAAGATATTTTTTTTATTATTTTGTATAAGATATTTTTTTGCTATAGTTATAAATTACGTATTATACTTGTTATTGTTAATTGAAACAGGGAGAAAAATATTTGTTATTTTTATTGCTTTTCTCGTTCTTACTTAGCTAAATTACTCATTTTTCCAGAATAAGGAAATCCCATATTTTAAATCCTTATTCGCTTGTGTTCTATTAAACTAGAAGTACTGTATTATTTTCTTTCGCATGAAAGTTTTATCTCAGGAGATTAAATTTATAAATTTACACCAAGATAAAATAAATATCATTGAATGCAAATAAGTTAACATTTCAAATTTCAATGCTTTATTTAATATATCAATAATTAATAGTATACTGTTAAATTTTTACCTGTAATTACTATTTTGATATTGTGATCGCTTGCTATTAATTTTTTTTATTTCATATAAAATGCTGTTCTTTGTAAATCCATGAAACAAATATTGAAAAGGGCAGATTGTGAAGAATTTCAAAATGATGTAATTTAATAAATGTCATGTATTTCAAAAATTAGTGTTGAGTAATGTAGTCAAATAAACATTTTTTTCTAGTGATAAATTCTCTTCATTTCTGAGCTATCTTTTGATGACAATAACATTACCATTCTGATAGTGAAAAACAGATTACTGTATTTAGTAATTTAAATAAAATATTTCTCCTAAGAATTGTGACCATCAAATAGTGACAATCCAACTATATTTAAGTCATTGAATAAACATTGAATAATTGATAAATTTTTGTAGTGCTAACTTTTTTACAGTTCAGAACCTTCTTGTAATTTGAGGGTTCTTTTCAAGATTTAGTTCATATTATAAAATATAATTTTAAAGTTTTACAAGCTACTCCAAGTGTCTGTTCAAGGAAAATTTACTACCTTTTATTGGTACCATCACAAAATAAATTTCTAAGGAAAGTTCTCTGATATAAGCTGTTTTATCCTATCTCTCTATTCTAAAAAAAAGTTTTTGGTGAACGGTTTCCAGAGAAAGGCTTTTTAATTACTGAACCGAATGACACATATATGGTATCAAAATGACCGTATTATCTCCGGATTTCCGAGTAAGCCCTTCGATTTTTCAAAAAAATTCTCAATTTTAAAATATTTCCATTTTTTTAGATGATGGATAAGGTCGCAGTTACAAAGCAAGTACTGTCAATCAAATTATTATGCATCCAATCACAACGACCGATTGACGCCATATTTTATGATGAATCATGTTTTTCACCTTTTAAAAAATACTTTCTAAATGAAATATTATTCAAGGACTGATAAAAACCTATTTGAAAAACTTGCATGAACGCCATTTTAAACTAAAATTTCACACTTTTTGTCCAATATTTATAATTTTTAATCGAAATTAATTGTAAACATTGAGTGATGTGTAGGTTTTGTCTATTATTATTTTCAATTGCTTAAACGGTATTGTTTAACAAGTCTGGGTTTAAAAAAATATGAATGATAAACACTAGGCATATACTAACGAGTTACTTTAAAATAATGGTTTTTGTTTGGTCACACACACAGAATATTGATTAACAATTAGAAATAGTTATTTTTATAATAATAGATTAAAAATAATTTAGCTGAATATTTTTAAAAACATTTCGTTTAAATTTTTGAAAAGTTAGAGTTAATTTAATATAATATACAAACTTTTAAGGAAGATTTATTCATGGAGGGGATTTGGGGATGTATTTTTGGAAAGTTGGTTGACGTTTTTTTTTGCAAATTGTTTAATTGTTTATAAAGTGTATTAAATTCATCGAGTTGGAATTTATGGGAATTGTGAAGCAATTCCAAAAGGTCCTGCGTAAGCAGTTTACGGGGGTTGGCGAGCGATAGTGAGCAGGGGGCGGTAGCTCCCTAGTATTTAAAATTAATAAGTAATTCTAAACAAAATTCTGATTATTTTTTGATGTTTTGAAGATTATGTATATGTTTATGTTAATTTATACACGATAAATTTAATTTTTATAATTAAAATTTTGATGATTTTTTGATGTTTTGAAGATTATGTATATGTTCATGTTCATTTATTCACTAGAATTTTATTTTTTTTTCAAGTTGATTTAAATTTTCCCAAAATAGGTTGTTTTAAAAAAATCCTAGACAGACTCACTCTTTTCTTATTTCAAAACTGGAGTGTTAAAAATGTGTTTGTAAAATCTGCCCCATTATCCTACATATTGTAAATAACTTTCCAGTTTTCTTTAAAGGGACATTTTTAAATTTTTTTGCAAGGATTTAGGTATTGATTATAGAATAAAGTATGTTTTTACTAGAAGTTAGAGATGGCATATTTTGATATTGTCGACTGACCAAACATTTGCATATGCAACACCGTCAATCTTGCTTTAAGCTAGCTAAATTCGAGAAAAAAAATACCTGTATCTAATTAATAATTGAAGAAAATATTCACTTAAAAGATAAGCTTTTGGTACGAAAGGAAGACTAAATTAGGGTATAATTTTATTAAAATTTTAATCAATGAATTATGTGAAAATTGTTGAATCTTAAAGAATTTCAATAATTGAATCAACTTGGTATTATTTTACTATAAAATCTCATTTTGGAGGAAACAATTGTGTTCTTGGGAAATTTTTGGGCCTGAAATATTTCCTGCACCCCTGAAATACCCTATTAAGAATATTTGGATACATAAAAATGTACCATAAGAATCCTAATTTTTTAATTTTAAATATCATTAACGGTTTTATGTATTCTGTGAAAACAAAATAAAGTTGCTAAACAAAACCATAATATACTATTGCAGTTTTAGTTTTTTTATAATTAAAAAAAATTAATGTTTTATGTCTTAATATTTTATTCTTTTAATGATTTAATGTGATGAAATTAAAATAAAATGATTTCAAATTAAAATGTTTTTTTCTTACACAAATAACACCAGATTTTATAAATGTTTCAATGTTTATTATATTTTATAATCAGCAATGATACTTTAAAAATAAAAAATTATCAAATTTATGGGAAGCCCATTTTATTTTATTTTTCTTCAACAAGACTAAACAAAATAAATTTTAAGGAATGGTAAACAATGCTAAGGAAGGTATTAACACGCATGCGCGGGCGGCCGCCCTCCGTCATCGGCTCACTCCCCGTCCGATCGCTGCAAAAAATTGGCGCTGCGATCGCTCAGAAAGTTGCGACCGCTGTTACCATGGGAGCGTCGTTGCTTAAGTGTTGATAGCTTTGACCATTATATCCACAGTTAAAAATTATTTAAATGAATGATGAAATTAAGTTGGATTTAATAACTTATACATGATCCCCACGTTTTTCGTTTTACAAGGATCTCTCTATTCTAAAAAAAAGTTTTTGTAAATGGTTTCCAGAGAAAGGCTTTTTAATTACTGATCCGTATAACATGTTTTTGGTATCAAACTGTTCGGATTCTTTTGAGGATGTGCAAAGTGCCTTTAGAATTTCTAAAAAAATTCTCAATTCTAAGATATTTCCATTTTTCTGGATTACGGATAAGGTTGCAGTTAACAGCAAGAAACTGTCGTTCAATTTATTATACCTTACTCATTAACGATGAAAATAATTCCTTTCACGCTTTGAAAATGCGCTTCAAAATATGTACTTTCTAAATAAAATATTTTTAAAAGACTGATAAGAGTTTTCCAGAAACTCACAGATCTACTATTCAAGTATAGAATTTCACACACCAAAATTAATTGTTTGTAAACATTGAGTGCAATGTAGATTTTGTCTCTTATCATTTTTAATAGCTTAAATAGTATTGTTTAAAAAGTCTGTTTTAAAACTAAAACTTGAATGATAAAACACTAGATATTTTGACGAGTTACTAGGTACTATATTAAATTTAACAGATTCATTGCTGAACGTTTTTGTAAATATTGAATAACAATAGCACGAGCAGACTTGATGGATATTTTCAAGGAAAACGTGTTGATTAAATTATTGATAATTTAACCAATAAATATTCTAACTTTTAAGAGAGTGTGCTTCAAGAAAGTTGGTTTTTTCTACTAATTGTTATAATGAATGTTTTATAAATAAATAATTTTAGTGAGCAGGGTTTTGTGGGGATTGCGAAGCGATCCGAAAGGCCCTGCGTCAGCAGTTAACGGGGGTTGGCGAGAGATAGCGAGCAGGGGGCGGTAGCTCCCTAGTTTACAAAAAATTATTTTATACTTTTTAGTGCATTTTAAAAACGTTGTTCTTTAAAATGGTTTTTTTCATTAATTATTTTCTGGTTTTTAGTTTTGTTGTGTTAAGTTTAGAATTCGCGACCTGAACCCTTGAACGCCTTCCAAGAATTTGATTCCTTTCTCTTTTTAATAAAACTAAAAGTGTTTTTTCTGAACTTTAACTATATTTTATACAACACTTCTAAAGCCATCTTGATAACGAGAGGCAAACTGCACAACAATGATTTTTTAACAATAAGGCTAAGAGCGCACTAGAGACTTTTGTCTCGGCGACAGAGACAAAATTGTTTCCCTGGCTATTGCAAGAAGCTAGAGAGAGCGCACATGGCGACGAGACCAAGATCACTAGGCCAAGAATTTCTTCATAGAAATGCATTGCTCTCGAGTGACTAGTGTTTTAAGTCGCCGAGACAGAAGTCTCCAGTGCGCGCCCAGCCTAATAGAAATGCATTGCTCTCTCTCGAGTGACTAGTGTTTTAAGTCGCCGAGACAGAAGTCTCTAGTGCGCGCTTAGCCTAAGGTCCTATAGTTGAACTTCTAAACTTTAAGTCCCCCTGGGAGTTCAGGGACAGCAAATTGAACCAAACTAACGAGATAATATCGTATTGTCATCCAGATCTGAACTATGTTCAAAATTTCAAGTCTCTAGCTCATGGGGAAGTATGCTTAAAATTGATTACTTAATTCCCCCTGAACAGACAGATAGACGGACAGACTGACAGACAAGATTGAAAGCGACCTAATAATAAAATAAGTAAAAAAAAGATTTTTTAAAAAACGCTTTTATTGAAGTGTTCTAAAAGGTCAAAAATAATTTTTTCGGTTTGACAAATAATTTATTGGGAAGTAGAAAATAACTTTTTGGTAAGTAAAAAAAACTGATTTTCTAATCACTAAAAATAAAAGCGTGGGCGCTAGTAATTTTTAATATTTTTTAAATTTAATTTTTTTTACAGGAGAGTGACACTAACATCCTTGCCAAACGGGGATTCGAACCCCAGACGTACGGCTTTGCATCAGTCAGATGCTCTAACGACCAGGCCATTACGTCGGCATTTATGTATAATTTTATATAAATAAAAATACCCAACAGAGAATTTAAAGTGAATCCATCCGACTCAAAACTCATGAATGAGAAATTTGTAAATCTAACGTCATAGAACATAGAATAAAGCAGTTAGAATACATAGTGAATTAAGAATGACTAGCGCCCACGCTTTTATTTTTAGTGATTAGAAAATCAGTTTTTTTTACTTACCAAAAAGTTATTTTCTACTTCCCAATAAATTATTTGTCAAACCGAAAAAATTATTTTTGACCTTTTAGAACACTTCAATAAAAGCGTTTTTTAAAAAATCTTTTTTTTACTTATTTTATTTTCTACTTTTTAGTCATGGTACTTTTTAACAAAAACTCACAAGAAAAATGTATTTATTTCAACCATATTTAATGTTATGTTAGGATGGAATTTTAGTTTCATGTATAACAAAAAATTTTCACATATCTGACAAAGTAGAACAATCCTCTGACGACTCAGCAGGACAATCAACTCCAAAGTTAATTTTAAAATCTATTTAATTTTGCTGGGTACGTTATAATAACAGAGCTGAGCAAGAAAAATACCTCGCACAAAGAATATATTCCTCGCATCCGCTCAATCACCGATGAAATCCATCGATATCAAAAAGATTCACAATAAAAAGAAAGCATTCAATAAAATAAAAAAAAACAATCGTAAGAAACTCAGAATTAGTGTGTGTGTATCAAGGAGCAAACAGTACTATCCAGTCTTTTCAGTAGGTAGTCAATAAATTATAAAAGAACATATTTTTCTTCTCGGCGATTTTCGGCGATATTTTCGGCGATTTCTCGCTCTTCTGGCGATTTCTTTCTCGCGGTTATTATCTTAAATCGCTAATTATCTTAATTGTTAATTGGAAGGTAAAAAATCACGTTTTGAAGATTTAATATTGTAGTTATATACTTAGTATATTATCTTACAGGTATTGGGAGCCATTGGCTTCACGGAATGTCTCAAATATGAATTAAAAGGATAACTAAAAACACTCGTTAATTACCTAAATTACGGAGGTTTTGACTAGTTGATGATTGAATATTGCATTGTCATCGAGTTTCCACCACGGTGCAAAGTTTCAGAACTTTATATCGTTTGGAAGTGCCTGAAATATTATGTACAAGCATCCAGAAAGAAAAAAGTGATTATTCGTCTATAATTATCGTAATTACTGGGCAATTCTCGTTTTGACTTTTGAATATGATGAAGTTATGCCTTATAAACAATTGTGCACGGTTTAGGGAGAATAGCCCCTTGGGAAAGGTATCAAATTCTGGTTTTTCTGTTAATTAAAAATACTCGTTAATTAACTTAATCCTTTAGTTGTTTGACTGGATAATGGTTGGATATTGGAGTGTCATGAGGGTTACACCGATGTGTAAAGTTTCGGGGCCCTGACATATCGGGAAGTGCCCGAAAATCGAGTTTTAAAATTCCACGCGTAAAACGCCGCCAAAAGCAAGTAGAATAAAAGCGTTTAAAAACGTTGTAAAAAGGAATATTTCAGCAACAGTTTTATTTTGATATTTTCGTGGTAATGATCCGAATTGAAGTATTGAAAAGTTGGAGAGATAAAAAGTTTCGATAATAAATTATCATTAACTAACAGCCGTATGGACCAACACGAGTTACTCTGGAGTTAGGTGTAAAACCTCGCACTCTAGAGTTAACGTTATTGACCAAACCAAAATACCTTAACTCTCGAGTGAAAAACAGTACTTCCGTTGACTCCCCAACTTTCACGAGTTACTCTAGAGTTAACAAAACAAAATGGCCGTCGGCGAAATGTTAGCATCACTGGTTAGCAGAAAGCATTATAGTCCAGTAACTTGGTGTCAAAAATAGGGTGTTTCAGGAAAAAAATACAGAAGTTTTTTTCTCGACGGTTTTATATGTTTTCGAGGGTGCTGAATCCGAATCTGAACTTTGCATACAAAATTTCGAATGGCATTTTGGTGAAAATTCGAAAAAACCCTGAAATTTCACCTCATTTTTTGGTTTTTTGTTTGTAGAACGGAAAGTATGGGTTTCTCATGAAAATGTTAAGTGTAAAAAATAAAGATGATAAAACAAGCTACACAATTGTTAATTACAACTTTTTTGTCAGACTAATAGTTCGGCCGCTAGAGCGCGTTGAAAATAGGGCAAAATTTCCACCTGCGGGTAAAAATCCAGAAAATCGAACTTTCATCTAAAAAATAAAGTATTTTTTAAAATAAGGTACTTTAAAAACTAGTTTTATAATGTTTCACATGAAATAAACCATATATTTAGTCTATTAATTAGTATTTAAATGCATTTTCCTCAGCAATTTTCCTTAAGAACGCAGTTTCAATAGAAGACAATAGTGTAATGATGAGTAAGTCGCTTGTTGAAGAAAACGTACAGAAGTTCTTTTCTCAACGGTTTTATATGTTTTCGAGGGTGCTGAATCCAAATCTGAACTTTGCATACAAAATTTCGAATGGCATTTTGGTGAAAATTCGAAAAAACGCTAACATTTCACCCCATTTTTTGGTTTTTTGCTTGTAGAACGGAAAGTATGGGTTTCTCGTCAAAATGTTAAAAGTAAAAATAAAGACGATAAAACACGCTATAAAATTGTCATTTACAATTATTTTGTCCGACTAATAGTTTGGCCACTAGAGCGCTTTGAAAAAAGGGCAAAATTCGCCCTGGTGGTGGAAAAATCCAGAAAATGACCCTTATATTCCTAAAAAAGTCATATTTCGATTTATATAACTAAGAAAAACTACATTTATTATTTCTTTCATGATATAATCCTACTATTTATCTCAAATATTATTTATTCAATGAATGTTCTTTAGGAATTCCCTCCCAAAAACGCAGGTTTTTTAGGCAAAGAAAAAGCCAGTTGTTATTTTCTTTTTTGTCCTAGGCACCGATTTCCAATGAAAACTTTTGTTAAGCATTAAAAGTTAATTTTTTATCTACTACACTCATTGCTTTTTATATTAAACTCTCCTGCTCACAAACTTATAAAATCTATGAATAATTTTTCTTCCTGGAAAACTATTATTTTCTGTTGTAGATTATAAAAACTCCTGGCATGATTATTAGTAATGATACCAAAATTCACAATAACTTCTTGACACGTGCCATTATAATTCTTATTTATCAGTTTCTACCCCCATGAACGCTAATCCAATTGATTAGGGATGAAATTAAGCATAACTTGTTTATATTATAAAATTACATGGTCACAGAAAATTATATTAGTATATTCTTTTAAGTGATGAACATAATGGTTTGCTCCATTCGGGAATGGAGTTATATCATGTAAGAAATTATAAATGTAGTTTTTCTTAGTTATCTAAATCGAAATATGACTTTTTTAGGAATATAAGGGTCATTTTCTGGATTTTTCCACCGCCAGGGCGAATTTTGCCCTTTTTTCAACGCGCTCTAGTGGCTAAACTATTTGTCGGACAAAATAATCGTAAAGACAATTTTATAGCGTGTTTTATCGTCTTTATTTTTTACTTTAACATTTTCACGAGAAACCCATACTTTCCGTTCTACAAGCAAAAAACCAAAAAATGGGGTGAAATTTTAGCGTTTTTTCGAATTTTCACCAAAATGCCATTCGAAATTTTGTATGCAAAGTTCAGATTTGGATTCAGCATCCTCGAAAACATATAAAACCGTTGAGAAAAGAACTTCTGTATGTTTTCTTCAACAAGCGACTTACTCATCATTAACACTATTGTCTTCTATTGAAACTGCGTTCTTAAGGAAAATTGCTGAGGAAAATGCATTTAAATACTAATTAATAGACTAAATAGATGGTTTATTTCATGTGAAACATTATAAAACTAGTTTTTAAAGTACCTTATTTCAAAAAATACTTTAATTTTTAGATGAAAATTCGATTTTCTGAATTTTTACCCGCAGGCGCAAATTTTGCCCTATTTTCAACGCGCTCTAGCGGCCGAACTATTAGTCTGACAAAAAAGTTGTAATTAACAATTTTGTAGCTTGTTTTATCATCTTTATTTTTTGCATTTAACATTTTCATGAGAAACCCATACTTTCCGTTCTACAAACAAAAAACCAAAAAATGAGGTGAAATTTTAGGTTTTTTTCGAATTTTCACCGAAATGCCATTCGAAATTTTGTATGCAAAGTTCAGATTCGGATTCAGCACCCTCGAAAACATATAAAACCGTAGAGAAAAAAACTTCTGTATTTTTTTCCTGAAAAAACTACCAAGTTACTGGACTATTTAGGATAATGTGGAAAAGTGCTGTAGAAACGTACAAAATACTATTAAATACTATAATTTCACAAATTTTGCGTAATATTTGTAAATTTTAGTTCGATAACTGAAATTGTTTGTAAATATTGAGTGTCATGTAGGTTTTTTTCCTCTTAATTTTTACTAGTTTTATAGGTATTGTTTGACCTGGATTGAAAAAATAATATCTATCTATATATATAAAATCCAAATACGGGTGATTCATTCATCATCATTCATAACACTCATCACGAAATCTCCAAAACTGCCGGACCGATAGGCTTGAAATTTGACAGAGGCCTTCCTTTCAGCCATTAGACGCGCACTAAGAAACGATTTTAAAATCGAACGACTCCTTCCCTGTTTTTCGGCGCTTTTTCGACTCCGTTTTACCCATTGAAATAACATTGTGCATTGTTGAAATGCATAAATTGCAGTGTTTACTTCTCTATCTTAAGGCGACGTCTTGCCTCACTTGAATGAATATAACTGATTAACATTTATACATATTTTATTATTTACAACAAAATTTATGAAGAAAAACAGTGTGAATATCTGTATTTAAATATTATAACAGTTATCAGAAAACCGAAGTAAATTAAAATAATTAATTTACTTTCTTTAAGATTTTAATTTCTCAAAAATAAATATATTTAAATAACAAGAATTTAAAAGTTTCCGAGGAAACAGAGCTAAAATTTCATTGCTTCATAGCGGAATTGGTTTACTAGACTATAATCACTAGATTTTTATTATAACTAGCAATCTGTTTTTACTCTTTCAGAGAAGCTTTTAAAGAAGTTGGTTTTATTAAAAAGAAGACAAGCTTACTTGATAACTTTTTATCGAGGGATTTTTGAAATTTATTTTTTGCGGAATTTTAAAAGGATAGCGGGAATACTTTAAGAAAATTCTGTTTAAGATTTTAAACACTGGATTTCAAATGACAGAGATGATTTCAAGTAGATCGTTTTTATCACATAGAAAGGATAAATGCTTAATAGACAAAAAATCGGGATGGAATGAGATATCACAGTTGGAACTGGGATGAGAAAAAGGCACCGGGAAAACTGGGATGAAAATTATCGGGAACACCGGGTTATGAAAATTATCGGGAACACCGGGTTATGAAAAGGTACCGGGAAAACCGGGATATGAAAAGGTAGCGGGAACATCCGGATATGAAAAGGTGCACTTTAAAAGGAACATTTTAAACACTAGATTAAAAAAAAAGATGATTTCAATGTGATTGTTTTTATCACATGGTAAGGATAAATATTTGATGGAATGAGATGTCACAGTTAGAACTGGGATGGGGAAAAGGAACCGGGAATACCGGGATGAAAATTATTGGAAGCACCTGGATATGAAAATTATTGGGAACCGGGGGTATGTAAAGGTACCGGGAAAACCGGGATATGAAAAGGTAGCGGGAACATCCGGATATGAAAAGGTACCGGGAACACCAGGATATGAAAAGTTTCCGGGAAAACCGGGTTATGAAAACTATCGGGAACATGAACATAGGAAATGAAACTATCGGGAACTATCGGGAATATGAAAAAGTACTGGGGACATCGGGGTTATTGGTGATTCGAAAAATCGGACATATAATTTGGGAGAACTTTAAAAAAGGAATTAATACACTCCACCCGTGCAAGGCCGGGAAAACCAGCTAGTTAATTATAAAACACAAGATGTATTGACGAGTTACTAGGTAAAATATTAAATTTAAAAAATTTATTTGTGTACTTTTTTTATAGAAAGTTGGTTAGTAATAGTTATTAATAGACTTATTCGATATTTTAAAGGAAACCCTTTTGATTAAATTATTTATAAGTTAGAATCAATAATTTTTTAATATAATTTTTTTTATTGAAATGACCTGTGAGGTATTTGCGGCCGTCTATTGTCTTGTCCATTCGTGCCTGTCCAATCAGAAACGAGCCTACATTTAACTCTAGAGTATCTTAATTCGATGCTGGTCGATAAGCTAAACATTTAATACTAGAGTTAGCTTAACTCTAGAGACATCTTACTCTAGAGTTAGCTTTGAATTGACTCGAGATGGTCGATACGGCTGTAAGCAGACAAGTTCCAGGTTGTACTGGATAGTTGAGAAATAACAAGCGAGCTCTGCTCTCTAAGATCGCGAAGCGATCTTCAATGAACTGCGAAGAAGTTCCGGGGGTTGGTGAGCGATAGCGAGCAGGGGGCAGAGTCCCCTAGTTATTGAAAAAATAGGTAAAGGTTATCTAAATAGACCTTATTGGCACTTGCTTTTAGAATTTACAGATATCTGTATTCAAAGTGGAATAGTAACTTCAGGAAGATGTTATATTCTACTTAGAAATGTAATCTCTTTGCTAAGTAAGAAATTAAGTTTATTTCCTTAAAACTTATTGACTTACTGCAGTGGTATAAGGTTTCAGATGTAACATTTATGCATGTAAAAGCAACTTTTAGAAAAAAAAATTCACTTAAATAACCTTAATAGTTTTCGAGATATTGAATGTGTATCAATATGCCCCTTGTATCAAATCGCCCCGTTATACTATAATAAATAAGTAAATAAATGTGTTTAATTTTAAATGGATACTTTTGAAAAACTCTAGGGGTCAAACACAGGTCAATGCCCAAGACCATACAGTATTACTATCCCCTTCACCTCAATAAATACAGCAAATAAAGTTGTTGAGAGAGTTTTCCTAAACCAACGAAGATACTTTTACTCATGAAAAATAATTCTCCATTCTACGTTTTGACAAAAGTATAAAAAAAGATTTTAAAAAATCTTTCTGGGTGCTCTCCTTTTCATGAGAAATGACTACTTATGTATTTTTGTAACAAGCCACCATATTCGAGTGGTTGTTCATTCGAGTTAATTGACCGCGAAAATGCCTAAGAAAAGGACTCCAGAACAAAGAGAAAACCAGACTATTTTCCACTCAGATAGGATCCAAGAAGTCAAACTTTGATGTTTTTGTTACTTTAATTTCAATATAGTAGTTTTAAGGCAGAGCATTGGAAAATATGCCGGACAGACAGGTAACACCAGAACTTAGGAAGCGATGACCGATAGTACACAGAAAAGTTTCTTAATACATAGAAATTTGAGACCAGGAAAGATTTAGAATGAATTTTACCCGTGTAAATGTTTAGTTGTATTGTTTAATTTGTAGGGATAACAATCACTATTTCAATGATAAAACATTTTTTGATACTAATCAATCTAATCAAAAGTTTACAATAAACAACGCCATTTTTGAAGGTTTTAAAATATTTATCATATTATACAGAAAAAATTACTACCATTTTCTCTAGTAGTGTGATAAAAAAATTACTATTTTAAGATAAAGTTAAATCTCAGTTTTCATGATAAATTGGGGCAAATAAACTCGCATCTCGCAATTTTTTGAGGGAGAATTATTTTAAGTGTTTGAAGGGGGGAGAGGTGGTTCGTAAAAGCTCCTTCTACGAGTTGGGGATCATGGGTTCTGAAGATTTTGGGAGAACACTATGACGAATGCCTTTATTACTGACTTCAGTCTTCCTAATTGCTCGAGGCAAGTGATGAGCATAAACATGATCCCTGAGAAAAGGTATAAAGGATCTTCCCAAGATGCCGCGAAAACTTTCCAACTTCCTGATCCCTATCTCACAAGCTACAATCTAGCTGACAAAAGTAATTTCTCGCCCCTTCGACTGAGCAAGACCGAAAAGAGATATCCTCTCATCCATCCATTTTACAAAGGCGCCGCCATCAGAAGTCAACAAACTTTCCGCACCTATGGATAAATATGCGAAACTAACTAGAGAAGGTGCTGAACATCCGTGCAGGAAAAAAATGACGTATATTCCCGATGACTCTCGAGATAAACATTGCTACGTCACAAGGTGGTTCGCTCCAGTTACAGCTCTTTGACCGAAAGGTCCACCTTTGTAGCGTTGAATGGTAATAGAGTGAACATCATCTATCCCTCCCGTTTTAACGACCGTTTCAATACCTATCACCTACCATTTTCCTTGTTTTTACTGGAATTGACGGCATACCTTTTTAGGCTTTTGTGATTGCCGGGTCTCCATCGCATTTTCAAGGGGACATTGAAAGGGCTTTTAACCCTCTCAATCCTAAGCCACCCGATATTACCATTTGAATCCTATGGAAAATGTAGACCGTCTAGGACTGAAAGGATCAAGTTTAGTTCCCACTTGTCCGATAGAATGCGTTACGTCATTTTGCAGGGACTTCAACGAATAACTGAGAGATGGAGAGATTATGTCACAGTTTCTCCCTGATTTGTCAACTTGTCTCAACGGATTGCCATAACGCAACATAGATCGCTTAAGTGTAATTTTTGTTTTAGGAGAATCATTGATGAATGCACAAACCGCTACAGTGTTCTACAACCCAAGTAGCATGAAAACACAGGCCAATATCCACTCTGTCAATATTACGGTCTTTGCCAACCCCTCGCTAAACATCGGACAATATCGACGACATTTCCCAGAACTGACTTTTGTGGCTCAATACATTTCATTGATCGTCAAAAAAGAGGCAGAAAATTAGTTTTCTTTTTTACCCGTTTATTTTATTCAAACATTGTTTTATATATAAAATGATTTTTGACCTTTTTATCAACTGAAAATTTTTCGTAATTAATTTTTGCGATGTTGGCCAATATTGCTATAACACTGACCAATGTTCCTGTGCTACTTGGAGATATTCTGGCTCGAAACTACCACTGCATTTTCATAAATAAGAGATGGGATAATAAAGAGAGAGTGAGAGATTGGGAAAATGGAGAGTAAAGAGGGAAAAGGAAATGCAGTGTAACAGCCGGTGCGTGCTCAATATCATACTTTACTTATACATACACTGTAAAAAAAGAACGTCTTTTGACGTATTATTTTCCGTGAATTTTTCATGGATTAATTCCGTAAACTACAAAACGGAATTTTCATCGTGAAGTTTCAGTTTTTTAATTTTCCTCTCCTCACGCATGCGTATTGTACGATTTCTCCACTAGTTCTGGTGAGACTCAAATATAGTTGTAAATAAGTAATGGAAGTTTGTGCAAGCGTCTTCAGGCGAAACGAACCTTCAGCAAATTTATTATGGGTAAGTAAGTTAAATATATTGTTTTTATTTTTTGTATTATTGGCCGTAATCGGGAATGACTAGGCTGCCGACGGGTAACCGTTGTGCGCATGATCGGGTTAAAGGCGTGGCTTTAAAGTATTTAGGATGGAACCTGGCGGAGCTCGAATGGGGTTGTGGTAGCGCGTCAGTCTAGAGTGCACATGGTCGTAGGTTCGAACCCCAGTAATTATTTTTCAGTAAATTTAATTTTAAATTTTTATTATTCCATTAAAAATTGCAAGAATTAATTTCTCTTGTTTAACAGTCATTCCTTATTTAATTAAATTCATTGTGTTTTTTTAAATGTTTTACTTTATCTAATTTTTTTAAAAAAAATTTTTAATTATTAATTAATTGAAAATAAAATTATTTCGCTAAAATATTTTATAGAAACATCAAGAATCAAGTCCACAAGGATGCGCATTGCTAATAAAGTATAAAAATCTTGCAGGGATTGTGAAATACAGTACAAAACAGTACGTCGGCAGCCTAGCAACGGCCTTAGTAAACGTTACCATGCTTTAAAATAGAAATACTCTGATATACTATTTTTAAACAGATATTTAAACATCGTACGATCGCTTTCTTCACCACGTAGCTGAAGTCTTAAAATATTGCATACCTAACTAGTCTTATTAGATCGCAAAAATGTGATCTAAATAGTTGTGATAACTTGTAACTTTTGATTAGACTTGTATTACTGTGATCGGTAGTGTAAATTATTTAAAAGAATCGTCTATTTGGATTTTACGGATTGTTTGTCATTTTTTTTCAAAATTATAATCAGGAATATACTGAATCACAATAATATTAGTAATAATACGAACAATCCCTAAAATAACGGAAAGTTCCACTCCAATGACGAAAAGATATTAAACGAACGTTCTCTAAAATAACGGAAGGTTTCCCTCCTTTCACAGAAAAATACAAAACGGACATTCCCTCAAATGACGGAAAAAGAAAATACGGATACCTTCTCAAATGATGAAAATAATCCGGCAGCTGAGCTGCCGGGAAATTTACGTTTATTGAAGAAAGATTTTTTTACAGTGTACGCTACCACCAGCAGACGGCGGTTTTTCTTCGAGAGGAAGAGGATGCGGATTAAAGAGCTTGATCGATGGATTTTTGAGTCAACCGCTTAATCTGCGGTGTACAGTTTGACCAAGTGCATCGAGGGGTTGCGAACTTCCCAGGTGGTGCGTTGATATTGCACGAGAAGGATTGGACCCTAGGATTAGTGATGGCACCGCTGCAAACATGGTTTGACAGTCATACACACGATGGAATGCTTAAAAATAGTGTATGAATATGCGGTGCGTATTCGATTATTCATATAATGATGACTGTAATATCTGTAATCTCTTTAATGGCCTGCGCACACGAAACTTTTAAATAACTTGCTGCAGCTTGAGAAAATTCTGCATTATCTACAATGGATTTAAATAGTTATTCGATAAACAATTTATGGATAAATTGGTTCATCTCAGTAACTCTCAAACAGTTTTATTAGTTTTCATCACAGCAACTGCCTGAACCATAGAGTTAACTGAACCCATCTGTTCTTTAGTTTTATTTTATGTATTGCGAGCTTTTCAGCTTTTGAAAGGAGCTAGAATAAATTAACTTTTCGTACAAATTTATAAAATGTTCTTTCATTTCATTGTTTTTTACTGTTTTGTAGCCTTTGACAGACATTTGAAAACTTTTCCATTTATATTTCAGTTTATCTTTGCCAGTTATACAATAATTACACATCTATTAAACCTTTATGTTTTTCTTAAAACAAAATTTAGTTGGTATTTTTATTTACGGTCACAGAGAAGAAGCAAGCAAGGAACATAAATCTGATTTTTCTGATACAGAAAATATAAGTATAGTAGTAGTAGTAGTATACTATACTAACTGCATTTTATTTTCAGATTGATGGGTGTTCTTATTCCCAAAAAGAATCTATAAAAGAAAGATATATAAAGTAACCAAATAAAATTAACTTTTTCAGAACAGAAAATTGAATAAATAATTGGGATTCTCTAAAATTGAAGTCTTATCAGCCAATGATTATACCAGTGTTATTCCTATGATTTTTTTGAGGAGTAAAAATACTCCTCGAATTTTTCGGGTGGAGTGAAATTCATTTAAGAGGCGTGAAATACGAAAATAGCATTAACTAAGACAAATTTTCCATAAAAAACGCTTTCTTTTTTAATGGACAAAATGAAATAGAAAACAACAATAGACAATATGCATGATTTTCAAATTTACTTTAAAAAGAAAGAGCACGAAAAATTACGTTGGAAAATGCTAATTAAACTGCAATTCCATCAAAAAATAAATTCGATTTAAAATGCATTTAAAGTTGCTCTGACGTCACTATCAACAAAAAACTTCAGTGCTTGACGATTCTGACTTATGACGTCATACTTCAGCGGTTCAAATTACGCGCGAAAAGCATCCATTGAAAAGCAATGGTGTCTGCATTTATGTTGGGTTTTTTTGGTAGCCTGTAGTTTCTTATTTCGGCAGCTATGGACGGTCCTTAAGTTAAAAAGTACTAAAGGATGTTTAGTACCTATGTGCAAAAATACAAGTGTTAGAACGCCGGATGAATTGTTTTTCTCAGTACTAAAAAATGAAAGAATTCATTTTTGAGTTTCAAGAACAGTGTTATCAAGTCTTAAAGAGATGCATTGCATAACGGGAGAGGTCAAAAAAGTAAGTTTTTATGCTCCATGTGCTCAAAACAGTATTGCCTGAAACAAATCTGCTGAAGTATGACGTCACACAAGGTTACGCCCCGTTTTGAGTCAGGTGACTTAAGGGCTTTTTTTAAACACTTTTTGCACTTAAATTAAAACTTTTTGTGATTTTTAAAGTTGATTTTCGGGTTTTTCATGATCGAATTAGTAAATTGGGTAAGTTTTAGGATGTTTCGTGATATAGTGCATATTGTCTATTATATCAATGAAGTAAAATACTTTATTTCACATTAAATATTCTAAATGAAATGTTTATTTAATATTAAAAATTCAATCTCATTTTCCTCTGATTTTTCCACATAGTTACACCTCTTTCAAAATTAAGGTCCAAAAATGGGTTTTCCATTTGCAATAAGAAAAACTACCGCTTTTGTGAAAATTCAAAGCTTGAAAATACGACTGACTAGTTTTTTAAAGTGTATTTCTTATTTTCACTTCGTGAAATACGCTCTCAGAGGAGTTAAAAATATATCTGGATTATACTAGTATTAACTTTTCAGAACTGGCATCACATTTTCTTTTATTTAAGTTTTCATTTTTTTAAATTGAAAACTTAATTTGAAATTAATTGAAATTTTTTTGAAATTACGTGTATAGATTCTTTGCTCGGACGTAGTGACAGGATTGTTTTGGGATAATGGAGTCAACTATGTGTTCCATTCCTGAAACCGGATTTAATTTTGAAAACTGTCAAAGGTAATTTTAAATTTAGGTATAATTACTGTTAAAAACAATCTGATGCATTTGTATTAAATTTTTTAAATTTAGGTATTACGTGTTATAATTTTTTTCTTAAAGAGAGGTACCGAACGCCGTTCCGCCTCAAATCAAGCCCTGACTTAAGCCATAAATCAAGGTTTTCCTTCAATATTTTAGCTTAATTGTTATAATTTTTGAACAATCAATGAGAAATACTTCATTAGCCAGTCTTCCAGTTGAGAATATCTATCTTCGAAAAAGTCCAAGCTCATTTACCGCTAAACAGCAACGCAAGAACAAACGCGAGAAGCCGACTTCATAGACAGCTAAATCCTATAGATCAGGGGTTCTCAAACTTTTTAACATCGCGACCCACTTTTGAGAAACAAAATCTAACGCGACCCACCGACTTCAGTTAGTTATAATTAACTGAACTGAGATAATTATCTCATGCTCCGCCACAGAATTTTAACTTCTCTGACTGGGGGGTGTTCACCAACTATTTAGTTACAACAATAAAGTATTATATGCACGTATTGGAAAAGAAATTAACTTTTTAGAAAATTAAAAGTTAATATTTGAATTTGAGCGTATAAAATAGTTTAATTGTGTGCTAACAATGGTCCCCACAATAAAAAGGGGAGTCTGGGGGTCCGCCCCCAGAGAAAATTTTAAAACTTGACCCTTAAAAACAGGGTTTTAACTTGTTTTTTTAGCAATATGGGATAAATTGCAATTGCATCATTTCCTAAGCAAATTCTTAAAATTTGCATTGCTCCCCCCGGTGTGGATTGGGAGAAACACTAAAAATATTTTTATCTACTCTTATTTGAAAAATAATTAATGAAAAAAACCTTTTTAAACAACAACGTTTTTAAAATGCACTAAAAAGTATAAAATAATTTTTTGCAACTCCTTGTAAAACGAAAAACGTGGGGATCATGCAATAATATTTACAGTCACTACTCTTGTCACTCTATTTACCATTATATCCACAGTTAATAATTATTTAAATGAATGATGAAATTAAGTTGGATTAAATATCTAATGCATGATCCCCACGTTTTTCGTTTTACAAGGAGTTGCAAAAATTATTTTATACTTTTTAGTGCATTTTAAAAACGTTGTTGTTTAAAAAGGTTTTTTTCATTAATTATTTTCTGGTTTTTAGTTTTGTTGTGTAAAGTTTAGAATTCGCGACCTGAACGCCTTCCAAGAATTTATTCTTTTCTCTTTTAAATTAAACTAAAAAGGGCAATTCCACCGTAACTCACGCTACATTTTTTTCAAAATTGCAATTTCAAATAATTTTTAAATATAGAAATAAGCATTATTTTCTTTCTAAAAAAATCATACATATTGAAATTTATGTTAATAATTTAAAATAAGTGTTGCGAATCTTTTAAGAATTTTAGTTTTTTAAATATTAATTAAAATAGAGTCGTAACTCACGCTACAAGAAAAAGACATGGATTTATGAGTATAAAATTCAAATTTGTTTTTATGCTTAAATAGTGTTTCAATAATTCTATATGCTTGTCAGGTGTTTGAATATACTTCCTTTATTCTAAAACAGCAAACAGTTTTACTGGGAATGCTTAAGAAAATCAGAAATAAAATAAAATATAGAGAGCTGTTCGTAACTCACGCTACATTACTTCGTAACTCACGCTACATGTGTATAAGCGTTCAGTTATTCATGAATATAAATATAATTAAATTGATTTAAACACTTTATTTCATTTTTACTACAAAGTTTATGAGTATATTTAACAAAAAAGTTGTAAAAACTAATTAATTTATTTTTAATTTTCTAAATAAACTATACATTTTCCATTAACAAATTAACCTTTAAAACAAATATTTCTAAATATTGACTTTAAATGCTGACATTCCGATAAAAATAATTTTACAAAAAATTTAAGCAATGCACAACACAATTAGATCAATACTACATAATTATTCCCTAAAATAATTAGAAAATTTTATTATTTTATTTTTTCATTTTTCTTGATCATGTCCCTGTTCATATGGAATAGCCCAAAAGTGTTTTTTTCCTGAAATTTAACTATAACACATGGCTTTACTCTGTTTTGTTAAAATCATTGCACAGTTTTTTCCTCTAGCTATTATTCAGATGACGTTGGAAATTTTTGAAACACTAGTAATATAAAAAAAAGTTTTTAAAAATATATTGGTTAGAAACTTTTCAGTAACTTATTAATAAAGTCAGTCCCTTAGATGTATTACAAATACAAAACTTGCATGAAGTACTGCATGTACTGTGTATTACTTTTATTCTTACAAATTGTCATTTTACTAATATTTTATACAACACTTCTAAAGCCATCTTGATAACGAGAGGAGGCAAACTGCACAACAATGATTTTTTAACAATAAGGTCCTATAGTTGAACTTCTAAACTTTAAGTCCCCCTGGGGGTTCAGGGACAGCAAATTGAACCGAACTAACGAGATAATATCGTATTGTCATCCAGATCTGAACTACGTTCAAAATTTCAAGTCTCTAGCTCATGGGGAAGTATGCTTAAAATTGATTACTAAATTCCTCCCGAACAGACAGATAGACGGACGGACGGACGGACAGACAAGATTGAAAGCGACCTAATAAAAACGTTGTAAAAAGGACTAGATTTGCATATCGGCACATTAAAGTGACACATACTACGTATTTACATTAATTGCATTTTCCGTTCGACACCAAGTATTATTAATAGAATAGTTTTTCCTCAAACTTTTATTCTTTTTACTATATGGTAATTTGATAAATTTCAAAAGTCAATAACTACGTTTGTAAAAATTATAAAAAGATACTTCATATTCAGAAAAATTAAAAATCCTCTCGCGACCCACCAAAAACTGACTGGCGACCCACCAGTGGGTTGCGACCCACAGTTTGAGAAACTCTGCTATAGATAGAGGTGTAGACTGTAGAGATACCACCTCTATTTGTTTTTCTGCAATACAATTAGTTAACAAGAAGCACAGGCCGAGTCGCGGTGACAGCAGATCGGTGCGTAAAATATAGGGATAAAGGTTAAAATCGATTACCTAGAAAATCGTGAAAAATTCAAAGATTTAGGGAATATATTTTTGTTAATAATCATTAAATCTTATTGGAATTTTCTAAGGACACTGTTTTTATTTTTTTATTGAGTGAAAGGGCCGCAAAAAGACCCCGATTTTCAGCTGGAACGACCACTCATACCTCCATGGGAACGACCCCTGAATTATACCAATTTTAATCTAAAAATCAAAATTGAAAAAAGATAAAACGTAGGGTATGAAACTGGTAAAGTAAGATAGCTTCATTAAATAGATAATTATATCCATATCCATTACCATTTTATATTCACCCAGTAAAATGCTACTCAAGCTTATGTCTTACACATTATACGACATTACAGCAATTGGTAATTAACTAGGATTAATACCTGTTTTTTTTATTTCGAGACATTAAAATTTGATTTTACTCCAATAAAATATTAAATTAAGATACCTATTGGTAATAATTTGGGATAGCTAGCCGATTATTTGCTGTAGGTAATTTAAGATTGCATAATTGACTTCGAGTTTTCTATTTTATACTTTCACACTGTAGCAAAATATTAAAGTATCTGACCTATTATAATAAAATTTCATAATGTGAAACTTGGTTTCTCTCTAGGAATGATTTTTTGAGTCATAAGGGATTTCCAGCTCCCAAAGTTAAAAAAACTGGCACGACAATTGCTGGAGTTGTATTCCAAGTGAGACTTTTCTATTTGTTTTTATACCTGCTTAATTTTATTTATTTTCAATTCTTTTTAAGCTTTAAGAGCCAGATTTTATAAGGAGCGGGCAGAAATGCGGAGGTCATTATTGTGACCATTTTTGATTTTAATGAAATTTTTATGATGGATACTTCTAATGATTTTAGAATACCCCTATTTTTTCTTTTTCCCGAAAAAAATTTTTTTCGGCCTACAAAAATTCTCAAAGTTGGTCGCGACCCGGTATTTTTTTCGAATCGACATATCTTTGTACAACAATTTCTCAGTGCATTGAGGGTCAACCAAAGTAATTCTTGCGGTAACAACATGTCCTTAGATAGCTTAATCAAATTCTTTTGTGAATTTCATGGTTCACCTTCCCTGCAAACTGGAAGGGTTCGCCAAACTTTGTCGAAAAAAATGAAAAAATGCCAAATTCGAGCCTTTATTGACCCCAGCATTGAGGGTCAATCACAGTTTTGAGGGTTAAAGTGTGTAGTACTGCTCAGTATTAACTTAATCAGCCCATTGGTTGTATGGTTAACCCTCATGGCAGCAGAAAAATGGCTACTTTCGTAGCTATTAAAACAAAAAGAGGTCATTTTGGTGACCCCGTATTTCAGAGCATTGAGGGTCAATCAATAATTCGAAATATACGTTTCTTAGTACAATACCTCTACTTTAAGAATCAGTTGACAAACCTATGGCGTCTCGATCTGTGATCACGTGAGATTGATTTTTGTAACTTAAAAAATGGAAAAAGGTCATTTTGGGGACCCTGTATTTCAGAGCATTGAGGGTCAATGACGAACTGGAAATATGCATTTCGTAGTATGAGACCTACCCTTTAAGAAACAATTGACAGAATTATGGAGTCTTGACCTGCGATCACGTGATATTTATTTTTGTGACTACAAAAACGGAAAAAGGTAATTTTTGGGATCCTGTATTTCAGAGCAATGAGGGTCAATGACGAACTGGAAATATGCATTTCGCAGTATGATACCTACCCTTTTAAGAGACAATTGACAGAACTTTGGTATTTTGCCCAGCGGGCACGCCTAAGACTTACTTTTCTACATAGCGAACACATAAAATATGTGATGCTTACAATTAGCTTTGTAGGTTGTTTTCAAAAATTATTTTCAAATTACATTTGGTCTTCCAAAGAAAATACCACCAAAAAATAAACCATATAATGAGATTAAATTTTTATTTGAGCAGTGATTTAAGACAATGAGGAAGTTTCATATTTTTTAAATTTTCGATTTTGGGGTATAATAATACAATATAAGATGTGAAAAATCCAAATCTGCAATCCAAATTTTCCTCAAAAATTTATTTACTGAGATGGAGAAGAAATAAAAGTTGAAAAAAGTCGTAAACAAATGATGCAATCGCAAACGCTCAAAAATCAAATTTGACGTCACTCGACACCAAACAAAAGGCATTGTTGATGTTTATTCATTATTAAAATAAAAGGTCTTTATGATTATGACCTCATGGATTTGGTCTAGTTTCACTCGACCAGATGGGGATTAGTCCCACTTAATAAAAAATATTTAAATCTTAAAATATAATCTTAATAAATAATTAATCTTAAAATATAAGAATGTAATGTTTTAAAATTAATTATTTGAATTTATTTTGGTGTTTTCATAGCTGATTTAACTTTTAAATTGGCAATTATAGAGCTTTTCTTAATAAAAATATTTAATCCTGAGGTTTTCATATTTAAAATAGTGAGTCAAGCAGATCCACTCTAGTAGAGAAATGGAGAAATAAGCGTTTTTAGCCATAAAATCGTTAATTACTTGTAAATATTCGATTTTTGAACTTGGAAAACTTGGTAGTGATCGTCCTCGCCTCGAGATACGTCTATATACCAAGTTTTGTCTACGCCGGCTGCGTAGTTTAGGAGGAGATGCGAGTTGTAGACGTTTTGACATGCCGAGTGACATCACGAATCTGAAATCGCTGTTTTTCCCGCCTTTTCCAGAGCGCAAACTTCAAGCCGCAATAAAAAAATAAATAATCATCAGAATTAAAAAATATCTCGGTTTTAGGGTTTTCTCGTAAGGTTGGATCGATTTAAAAAATAAAAAAAAATATGAAACTTCCTCATTTGAAAAACATTAGCCTTAAACATATAAAACAGTAAAATATTTCAAAGAATAAGTTTTAACAAAAATAAACACAAAAAAGGTTATTTCTCCCAAGTTATTTCATCTTCTTAACTCTTTGAAATTATCTTTTTGATTTCCCCAACAGCTTCAATACCGAAATACTGAAATAAAATAAAAATATAAATGAACCTTAGATTTGCAGATGATAAAAGAAAAAATTACAGTAGAGCAATGTTTCCCAACCTTTTTCCGTCTGTGGCCCAGCTAAGCCTTTCTAAATTGTCTATGCCCCCACTTCATTTTTTTTCAAAATTTTAATCATTGCTGCAGTGTTTTGTGCGGATGTTTTTTAAAAACATTTTTAAATAATCTAACGAAAACGAACTTGACACAAAAAAAGGAAAATATATATTTTTATTTGAAAAAATAGAAAGCTCAAAAAATATCCTCATTATTTGTAATTCCAATTTTAATATTGCTATTTTTTTATTTCACAAAGTAAAATTAAATTACAAAATATTCAATTTCAACTTCATTAAACTCGAGGGTTTTAATTGATTAATTAATTTAATTAATTGTTTTCTCTTCTTAAATCACTGTTAAAATAAAATTTTAACCTAATTTTATGGTTTATATTTTGGGGGTCATCCTCATTGACCCTTATGCACTGAAATACCGAATCCCCAAAATTACGTTTTTTTTTCGTTTCTTTAGTTACAAAAATAAATATCACGCGCTCTCAGGGCAAAATACCAAAATTCAGTCAATTGTCTCTTAGAAGGGTAGGTCTCATACTGCGAAATGCATATTTCCAGTTCGTCATTGACCCTCATTGCTCTGAAATACAGGATCCCAAAAATGACCTTTTTTCCGTTTTTGTAGTCACAAAAATAAATATCACGTGATCGCAGGTCAAGACTCCATAATTCTGTCAATTGTTTCTTAAAGGGTAGGTCTCATACTACGAAATGCATATTTCCAGTTCGTCATTGACCCTCAATGCTCTGAAATACAGGGTCCCCAAAATGACCTTTTTCCATTTTTTAAGTTACAAAAATCAATCTCACGTGATCACAGATCGAGACGCCATAGGTTTGTCAACTGATTCTTAAAGTAGAGGTATTGTACTAAGAAACGTATATTTCGAATTATTGATTGACCCTCAATGCTCTGAAATACGGGGTCACCAAAATGACCTCTTTTTGTTTTGATAGCTACGAAAGTAGCCATTTTTCTGCTGCCATGAGGGTTAACCATACAACCAATGGGCTGATTAAGTTAATACTGAGCAGTACTACACACTTTAACCCTCAAAACTGTGATTGACCCTCAATGCTGGGGTCAATAAAGGCTCGAATTTGGTATTTTTCATTTTTTTCGACAAAGTTTGGCGAACCCTTCCAGTTTGCAGGGAAGGTGAACCATGAAATTCACAAAAGAATTTGATTAAGCTATCTAAGGACATGTTGTTACCGCAAGAATTACTTTGGTTGACCCTCAATGCACTGAGAAATTGTTGTACAAAGATATGTCGATTCGAAAAAAATACCGGGTCGCGACCAACTTTGAGAATTTTTGTAGGCCGAAAAAAATTTTTTTCGGGAAAAAGAAAAAATAGGGGTATTCTAAAATCATTAGAAGTATCCATCATAAAAATTTCATCAAAATCAAAAATGGTCACTAGAGTGACCTGCCCGCTCCTTATAAAATCTGCCTCTTAACTGCAAATGCGTGAATCACTTTTGCCCAACGCTAAGTAAACACAATAATGAACACTTCTAATCAAAAAGCGTTTTGGTTGTGAGAAAAATATAGTGAGTAAAAGTGTTGCTAAAATAGTGCAGATACAGAAAATGTGTTTTAGATCCAAATCTATATAAAACACTTCAGATTCTTAAAATATTTTACAACACTTTTTAAAAAATAAATTTCTGGATAAAACACATTTCTAACACATTTTAAATATATTCTAAATACTATTGCAACACACTAAGGTGTTAAAGTGTTCTACCTAACAGCACAACGAGTGCTGTTAATTTGAGGGTAAAAAGTGTTCTTAAGTGTGTTCATAATTTTCGTGTGTTATTGTTTATACTCTATTCAACATCTAGTAGTAACGGTGTATTGTCAGTATAGAGTTTCATGGTTAAATTTCGATAGTCTTCTTTAAAATCAATTAAACATTTTATTGAACTTGTTTGAAAATTCCTATTATCTTAGGATGGGGTTGTAATCGGTGCTGATACAAGAGCCACTGTTGGATCCATCGTTGCTGATAAAAACTGTTCGAAAATCCACTATCTAGCACGTAACATTTAGTAAGTATTTCATCAATACCTAGTGGAGATGCTTTTGTAGTTTGTAGTTACTCAAGTTAAGTAGTATAATATTACATACATGTGATTACACAGACAAAAAATTGGCGGAAAATGTTTAAAAAAATTCGATGGCACCTAAATTTTTCTTCATTTTAAGTAGAGGGGTCCATCGGCCTCTACTTCCAGAGATCTAGGTTGGTTTGGTTTTTATGGCGTATGACCCGAGATCTAGGATAGATCTTCTAGCCCGAGATCTAGGATTCGATATGCTTGATTCATATTTTTTAGCTTAAATCTTTACTAATTTTCATACTACTTCGATATTTTTAATTTTTTTTTATTTTTCTTAAAATTTACTACTAAGGCCACACTAGCTGTCAGAGTTTTCAGTATAAAATGATTGGAAAATAAGAAAGTGGAATTTTAGTTTTGCAAATCGAATTGTCGGATTTTAATTTTGCTTAGGAAATAGAATCATATATATGATATTATTTTGATTGTCCCAGTGAGTAGAAATAAAAATTTTCGTGCGAGAAATCAACTCTTTAATGAATAAACCCCATTTTTCAAGGGTGTAACATTTTAAAAATAAGCAATATAGTAAATACATGCTGGTTTATTTCAGAAATAGCTAAAAAAAGTAAGTTTTCTTAACCTTTTACCTGCCGATGTTCCCAAATGGGAACATAATTTTATGGAATTTTTTAACCACTTAATTTTTCATGCAGGAATTTGATACTTGGTAGAAAGCAACTTAAAGATATGAAGTTATTTTGATGCAAAAGTTTTTCACGTGGAATTTAATCCTTTTAGTAGAATTTACATCAAAATTAGAGATTTTTTGCACTTCAAAAAGTTGCACAAGTTTCAACTTGTGAAAATTTTAATTAAATTTAGTTTTTAATAATTTTGCTGTGTATGGGTAGCTTAACTACACATCTTCCCATTTGGTTTGACAGAATAGCTTTACTATATTCCAATTTTGGAGAGTAATTACCAATGCAACGTATATGTTCCCAAATGGGAACATCAGCGTTTGGGTATAGTATTTGAGGGGATTTTTATAGCATGCAAAAATTCAAGTTATTTCCTATTTTCAATTTTTTGAAAATTTTTTTGTCTCAAAGGATCTAAACAGGTTAAGAATTGTGTTTTAAATTCAAAAATCTATAATTTTCATTTTTTCACCTGATTTATGGAGAAATAAAGGCCAAATTTTACAATAGTCCACTGAAAATAGAGTTGAACCTCGGACAAATTGCAATAAAAGGTTTCTCAACGGTTTTCACTTAGGAATGACCTCATTAATAACATACTAAAAATCGGCCAAAATCGGCCGGGGGGAAGTTTATTTTTTTTTTAATTTTTAAAAAATGGCCGAAAAAATTTTTAAAAAAAACCAAAACAATAATATAGACATGTGATACATGTTTATAGGTTATTTTTGAGTTTTAAAACCGAATATTGCCTTTGGTTTTGAAAAAAAATTGAAATTTCAATTTTTAAAATTAATTTGAAAAATGAACTATATGAAAAAATTAAAACCCCCCTAAAAATCTAACCAAATCATCAAAAGAGATAAATCAAACTGTTTTCATTTTGAAATGACCTAAATATTAACATACTAAAATTAAAAAAACTTACGAGTTAAAGAAGTTAAATTTTTTTTCAAATTTCCATTTTTTTTTGCGAAAAATGCTTTTTTTTATCAAATTCGTGCCAAAAACTTTAGAGGCTTTTGAAAAGGTCATTTTTCGGTGGATATTGTCCACAGATAGCTATATAATGGAAAACCGGTGGAATTGACCCTCAATGAATTAGTTAATTATTTTAAATTCTGATGTAAATATTCCAAAGTATTTCCTTTTTTCACTTTTTACTACATTTTACCAATTTCAAAATTTTAAATAAAATAATTAACTAATTCATTGAGGGTCAATTCCACCGGTTTTCCATTATATAACTATCTGTGGACAATATCCACCGAAAAATGAACTTTTCAAAAGCCTCAAAAGTTTGGGGCACGAATTTGAAAAAAAAATGAATTTTTCGCAAAAAAAGTTGAAATTTAAAAAAAAAATTGAACTTCTTTAACTCGTAAATTTTTTTACTTTTAGTATGTTAATATTTAGGTCATTTCTAAATGAAAACCGTTTGATTTATCTCTTTTGATGATTTGGTTAGGTTTTTAGGGGGGTTTTAATTTTTTCATATAGTTCATTTTTCAAATTAATTTTAAAAAATGAAATTTCAATTTTTTTTCAAAACTAAAGGCAATATTCGGTTTTAAAACTCAAAAATAACCTATAAACATGTATCACATGTCTATATTATTGTTTTGGGGTTTTTTTTAATTTTTTTTCGGACATTTTTTAAAAATTTAAAAAAAATTAAACTTCCCCCCGGCCGATTTTGGCCGATTTTTAGTATGTTATTATTGAGGTCATTCCTAAGTGAAAACCGTTGAGAAACCTTTTATTGCAATTTGTCCGAGGTTCGGCCCTTTTTTTCGCTATTTTCAGTGGACTACAAGCAGATTCTTACACTCGAATATTTTACTAACTCCCCGATGGATTAATTTTCAGTTATTATTATTAGGAGTTATGAAAAGAGCATATTTGGAGTGCTTCTGAGGATTTTCGTACATATTTTGTTCAAGTACTTTTTTAAACAATAAAATTTTAGGAATAAAATAGAAGAATTTTGAAAACTAGGGAGCTACCGCCCCCTGCTCGCTATCGCTCGCCAACCCCCGTTAACTGCTGACGCAGGGCCTTCCGGATCGCTTCGCAATCCCCACAAAACCCTGCTCACTAAAATTATTTATTTATAAAACATTCGTTATAACAATTAGTAGAAAAAACGTCTACCAACTTTCCAGAAGCACACTCTCTTAAAAGTTAGAATATTTATTGGTTAAATTATCAATAATTTAATCAATACGTTTTCCTTGAAAATATCCATCAAGTCTGCTCGTGCTATTGTTATTCAATATTTACAAAAACGTTCAGCAATGAATCTGTTAAATTTAATATAGTACCTAGTAACTCGTCAAAATATCTAGTGTTTCATCATTCAAGTTTTAGTTTTAAAACAGACTTTTTAAACAATACGATTTAAGCTATTAAAATATTAAGAAAGAAAACCTACATTACACTCAATGTTTACAAACAATTTATTTTGGTGTGTGAAATTCTATACTTAAATAGTATATCTGTGAGTTTCTGGAAAACTCTTATTAGTCTTTTAAAAATATTTTATTTAGAAAGTACATATTTTGAAGCGCTTTTTTAAAGCGTGAAAAGAATTATTTTCATCATTAATGAATAGCGTCGGTTGGTCATTGTAATTGGAGGTATAATAAATTGTACGACAGTTTCTTGCTGTTAACTGCAACCTTATTCGTAATCCAGAAAAATGGAAATATCTTAGAATTGAGAATTTTTTTAGAAATTCTAAAGGCACTTTGCACATCCTCAAAAGAATCCGAACAGTTTGATACCAAAAACATGTTATACGGATCAGTAATTAAAAAGCCTTTCTCTGGAAACCATTTACAAAAACTTTTTTTAGAATAGAGAGATAAGGAAAAGTGTGTACATTTAAAAACACTCCTCTAACGTAAGTTGGATGTAGAGATATGTGGTTCAGTTCAGACTCTTCAATGAGAAACACAGCTTTAATGAATCAATGGAGATAATTATGATTATCACTTTTGAAAGCTAATTAGATTTGAATGCAATTAGTTGATTTTATGCTAGATATCCGTATAGAGCCGTGATTAAAACTAATTTTTCTAAAAGAAACGTAGCTGTTTAGCTTTGAAGCGAGGGGGGACATACCCATGGGAATTTTTTATACCAAAATATTACCCATGGTGCAAGAAAAATGTACGGAAAAGCTTCGCGTACGTAATAGACATGTCAATTTTTTCTGATGAAAATCAATAAAATGTTACTTAATCGTCCAAATATGGATAATAAAAATGAAAAAAACTATCCACTATCATAAAAATGTTCATAATTATTGAGCAGTAGCCTATTTCATTCATTTTATTTGAATTAATTGTAAAATATGTGCCTTTTCGAAATCCCTCTAAAAACTTCACCCCAAACGCCGATGTTCCCAAATGGGAACATCCTCAAAATCATACTTTAGTTTTTTTTCTGCCAAAAAATGACTAGAAAGGTTTTAGTAATGATGAAACACTGCATTTAAGCCGAAAATCAGAACCTTTAATTCGAAATTTGAATTGCGGCGTTTAAAAGGTTAAAATTTAAAAATTTTTGATTAATCGACCTCTGCTAAGTAAGCATTTTATAACTTTTAATGTTTTATGACAATGAAATGACACGACCGTTTAAGGTAACTACAATGAGTCTTCATATAGGATTTTACATTGCAGCTGTTGTGGTGCAGGTACTTCTGCTGATATTGAACAAGTTACCCGAATGGTTGCATCTCAGTTGGAGTTGCATAGATTGTCCACTGACAGAGTTGTACCAGTAAAAGTAGCTGAACGTTTGCTCACTCAACATCTCTTCAGGTAATACGTTTGGAATTAGAATTTTTTGCATAGCATGAATCTTAACTTCTCTCAGCTTTTTCATCCAAGGTCAGTAAGTGAACCCCCTACCAAGTGGATTGCAAAAATATGAAAATACTGTAATAAAGAAGTCATGTCTGTATTAGTAGAACTATACGTATGATGTGTCGTTAAAGTGAGTGAGTGTGTCATTAAGTGAATAAGGTTGAATCGTCAGGAAAATTGTGAGTCAAAATTTTTTTTTCCAGGTACCATGGTCTAGTTGGGGCTGCCCTAATCGTTGGTGGTTTCGATTTTCATGGACCACACATTTGTTCTGTATCTCCATGGGGTTGCTCAGACTTCGTACCTTTTACTTCCATGGGGTCAGGTTCTTTGGCAGCCATGTCTGTTCTCGAAAAGGGATGGAAAGAAAACTTGACCGTAAGTTTGACAATTTCAACTTTAGGTTGTTTTTAATGGGCTTTGTTGTTCTGGATATACGAAAAAGGCAGAAACCAATACAATGCAAAAACCGTTCAATAAAAAACAATTTTTTACATGTGTAAAGCTATGAGTTTTTTTGTTTTTTGAACGGTTTTTGCATTGAACGGTTTTTTCGTGACACCGTTGTTCCCCCAAATAATGCTTTCCCTAAAAAATGTATTTTTTTTAGCTGCAAGAAGCTAAGCAACTGGTAAGGGATGCTATAGCGTCAGGCATTTTCAATGACTTAGGATCTGGTAGCAGTGTTGATTTGTGTGTGATTACCAGGGAAGGAGCTCGACATCTTCGACCATATGACATTGCCAACGTTAAAGGGGAAAGGTAGTTGCATACAAACGTATTTAAAGAATTAGTTATGCTAATTAAACTATAAATTTGAAAAGAAAATTAATTAACGATGTGAACCTTGTTCCATTTGAAAGAATATAGTAACTATCATTAGAAATAACATTTATAATGTTTTCTTTCACATTCCTTTATTTGTTAATCTTTGTTACAAGTATTTTCTCTTTCATTGGCACTATCTATCCACGGTATAAAATAAGAAGCATAAAGAGTGCCGAGAAAAGCTGATAAATTTTTAATAGTAGTACCTAATGCATGATCCCCACGTTTTTTGTTTTACGTGAAGTAACAAAACATTATTATTTACTTTTTAGGGCGCAAGTTCAGACTTGCGTATGCGCCAGGGTTTTAGCGATAAAGATGACTAATATGGTAACACTAACTCATGTTAAGTGAATTATTTGGCTTCTAAATGTGCCGCTAAACAGCCAAAATTCGCTAAGCATACGCAACTCTGAACTTGCGCCCTTTTTAGTCTATTTTAAAAAGTTTTTTATTTCATTAAATATTTTTTTTTCATTGTGAAAGTTTTCAGTATGGAGAGGAAAATTTCTCATTACAGTTTTCTTCAAGATATTTGGTAGTTTTGTAACAAGCATATCGATTCTGATGATAGTATTGTTTTGTTATAAAATAAAAAGGCAAATAGTATATTGTTTCGTTCCATTCATAGGTATTAAGATATCCTTTTTTTCTATTAAGGCAACAACTATATTCATATGCTAAAGGAACTACACCGGTTTTGGATTCTAAATCTGTGAAAATTGATGTGATTGACACCTGTGTGAAGTTTACTGGCTGTAAGAAAAATCAGTCAGGTTTTGTGTATTACGCAGGAGCTATTGATTGTCTTTGAAAGCATTCTCTATTATATACTATTTCATACATAAACCTGAAAATTAAAGGTTATCTCACTCTGTTTACCTATATGAGAATACTGTGACAAAATTTTCTAATAAAGTAACTTTTGTTGAAACGATATTTTTTCTTAACATCGAGCTAATGAGGTGTTTGCATGAGTGAGGGATTTGCTTGATTTTATACTTTTTCGATACATTATGGTCTAAAACTCCCAAATTTCTGATTTTTAAGTTCAAAAATGTGTTTTAAATAATATAAAATTCAATTTTATTTTTGCCAAAATGTCAGAAAAGTCACGTGATCAGAAAACGGGCTCCTATTGGATGTGACCTCACAGCGCATGATTCGTGATTCGAAAGTGTTTTCGCGCCCAAACAAAAAACAAAATTTCAAAAATTTATATCTCAGAAACTAGGTTACGAAAGTACATGATGTAAACGTCATTCTTCATGGTTTTTTATCTACTATTTTAATAAAATTTAATCCCAAAACGTGAGAATACGTCATTACTTACGCATTATGCTGGACAGTTACCTCCTTTATGCCTTTTTTTTTTAAATAAAAACATCCTTTATTATGTATCATAATATTAAGAAATATTCCATTGCTCCTTTCTGTAGAGAATAATCCATACTGAATTTCCCCCTTGATAAATCATTCTTTCGTTATAAAAAATCATCATAATTACAGGTTTATAATGCATTTTATTAATAATCCTGGCCAACAACAAAAATGATTCGTGGAATATTTTAGTTGTTTTACATAGATTTTGAGGAACTAAAGCAAAAACCTTAAACACTCTAAATTATTCATTACGTCTATAAACTAGTTATTTTTTTAAAAAAAATTATGTAAAATAGATAATATTTAGCGAGAGGATGAAAATTGGGAGTCTGTCTAATAGCCTCTAAAAAGTTTTCATTTTGTGATAAAATAATAATCAATTATCTGGAAGTTAGATTGATTGCATATTATGTAATGTAAACCATATTTTCAAGCTTCAAAGTTTGAAATAAAAAAAAATTTGATAGCTACAATTGAATCGTCAGTTTGAAGAAGGGAATAAGTCCAAAAATCAAGTTTTGAGAAAATCGAAAAAAACTGTATAAGTAATGGAATTTTCATTGTATAACCGCCAAATTTTTACTGGAAGTTGAGAACCCTATTTAGAAAACAGAGCAATCATCAAAACAAATATAAGTGTATTCAAAAATATTTTACAGCCAAAATAAGTTGATGGACTTATTCCCTTCTTCCACCTTATGAAATTTTTCTGATGAAAAAATCTTTAAAAACCCTTAAAATCACATTTAAATTATATTTCTCCTTAGTTTACACCACCAAAGGGTGAAATAAAAAGAATAAGACAAATGAAATTCAAAATTATAGTGAAACTGGATTATTAAAGCAGTATCAATGGAGTGAGTGAATATGAATGGAGTCAAACATTCCCTACATAAAAAAAGTTTGAAAAACATTGAATTTAAGAGCAAATTTTATTTTAACTTAGTTTACAGCACAAAGAATATGAGGAGAAAGAAAAATTAACTTTAATTCAAAATTAGCTTAAAAAATGCAATGAATGGACATCGATTTCAAAACTTCAAGGGGCGATATCTCCCTATAGGGGTTAGTTATTGTTCCCCTCTTTTCACCCATGTGTAGAGCAAAGTTTAGAGATTGTTTTGAGCACAAAAAGTCAATTTGTCATTTTTTGGACTTATTCCCTTCTTCAAACTGACGATTCAATTGTTTTCTCTGAGATAAAAAAATGATATTTGTTAAGCTGGTTTAAGTCAAAATTTTCTCTATAGATAACCATTTCAGATCAACATCTTCTCTGATCAACAGTGTAATAAAAATCTGTCCCAAACCTAGCACTATAAAAAAGGATTACTTTAAACAATTAAGAATTAACAAATCCAAACCGAACACTTACCTATGATTTCAAACGGTTATAAAAATGGATTCTTTTAAAATGAAGAATTTCATGCACTAATAGAATATCTCTCTATATTAAAAAAAAGTAACAGTGACCGCCGTCACCGCCGCTGATTTTGAAAATTTTATTTTTGACCACTATAAACTCTCACTACGCAAAAACTATTTGAAGGAATATTATGAAATTTTGACCGTTGGTAGACAAATGCATGATGCTCATTTTAGTTTCCAAACCTAATTAATTAGATAAATATTTCTGGAATTATTTAATGTCCAAGTCGAAAATTATTTTTTTTGGCTGCGAGTTCGCCCCCAGCAAAATCTATTTGCAGCAGAAACATGATTTTTTGCAGACACATACTCTTAGGTATGAAGTTTTGCACCTCGTCGCCCCTTTTTTCGAATTTCGAATTATTTTTGGAGTTATTAAATTCTGAAGTTTCGAAATTTTTTACCCTTTTTCGGTTTTTTCGTTATAATAGAAAAACTAATGACAGTAGAACTATGATATTTTAAACTCGCATACAATTATTTTTTATAGAAAGATTGACGTTTCGTTTTTTAAAAAATTCGAATTAGTTTTAGAATTATTAAGATATCAAGTTTCAATTTTTTCTTCTCTTTCTGGTCGTTCACTAGAGAAACAGGCGATTATTTTTATGAGTATCAGTGTTTCTTATTCCCAATGATTCACTAGATACACACGTGCATTTCATAAATTTAAAAGTTTCTTAATGGCATTTTTTTTTCTCTTAGATGGTTGATGATAATTAGTAGACTTGCTGAATATTTTTGAAAACATTTCGGTAAAATTATTGGTAAACTAAAAAGGAATATTTTTGTAACAGTTTTATTTTGATATTTTTGTAGTAATGGTCCGCATTAAGTTATTGATAAGTTAGAGAGATAAAAAGTTTCGATTTTAAATGATCATTTACTAAGCAGACAAGTTCCAAGTTTTACTGGATAGTTGAGATGAAACAAGCGAGCTCTGCTCCCTAAGATCGCGAAGCGATCTTCAAAGAACTGCGGAGCAGTTCCGGGGGTTGGTGAGCGATAGCGAGCAGGGGGCAGAGCCCTCTAGTTTTTTAAAAATATAATACATAATAGCTAAGGATAGGGAAAATTGTCTCTTGAATGAAAATAGTGAATAAGAACATGTATACACTACTTATTCTATCTTATACAAACCTCTTTAGAAGAAACTAGGGGAATATTTTAAAACATAAAGTAAATAATTAATGAAAAAAAAACCTTTTTAAAAAACAACGTTTTTAAATGCACTAAAAAGTATAAAATAATTTTTTGTAACTCCTTGTAAAACGAAAAACGTGGGGATCATGCAATAATATTTACAGCTACTACTCTTGTCACTCTATTTACCATTATATCTACAGTTAAAAATTATTTAAATGAATGATCAAATGAAGTTTGATTAAATACCTAATGCATGATCCCCACGTTTTTCGTTTTACAAGGAGTTACAAAAAATTATTTTATTATACTTTTTAGTGCATTTTAAAAACGTTGTTCTCTAAAAAGGTTTTTTTTTATAAATTATTTTCTGGTTTTTAGTTTTGTTGTGTAAAGTTTAGAATTCGCGACCTGAACGCCTTCCAAGAATTTGATTCTTTTCTCTTTTTAATAAAACTAAAAAGTGTTTTTTTTTCTGAACTTTAACTATAACACATGGCTTTACTTTGTTTTGTTAAAATCATTGCGCCAACTTTCATAGCAGCATCATCCTGGCTACAGATGGTTCGAAAACGGCCAATTTTACATCTTTCGCGGCTTGGAATGAAGCCTCCGAACAGGGGTTGGTAATGAGAATCCCCCAGCTAAATTCCGTCTTCACTGCCGAAGCCCTAGGAATCAAGTGCTGTATCCAGAAATTTATAACATCGCACTCCCATTATATCATAATCACAGACAGCAAGAGCGTCCTGCAATCAATGCTCGCTATCAGCCCTAAGAGCCACTCCGTGATTCTTGACCTCCAGCGCTCCCTATCCCAAGCCTCAAAAATCGCTCAAAAAATAGACTTAATATGGGTACCAAGTCATAAAGGAATTGCCCCAAATGAAAAGGCGGACAGACTAGCGGCAATGACGGACACTAACACCGAAAACATGAACATCCTGTCCTTTGAAGACATTTACCGGGAAATAAAAAAAGACATGTTAGTGGAAGAAATGATGAAGTGGAATTCTACTAAATATTCCCGAAACTTCAGTCACCTGAACCACCTATCCCCGAAAATACGCAAGATCCCTTCTAACAGACGCGGGGACGTTTTACTGGCTCGGTTCAGAACTGACACCCTAATAACAAAAAGTCTCTTGTTTCGAAATAACATAATTTCATCCCCCAACTGTATTTGCGGAGAAGTGGAGGACAGGAAACATGTCCTATGCCTCTGCCCAATCTACTACGTAGCTAGACTGGACTTGATAAAGTCAATTTTCCCAACGCCACTTTCCGAAAACATCTTTTTAGAACTCCATCCACCAAACATCAAGGCAATGAAGGCATTAGAAAAATTCCTTCTGCTGGCGGACTATATCAACCAATAAAAGACTAGAATCAGATCTTTAGGAAACTCTATTAGCACTCCGGAAAACGAAGGCATAAGCGGCTCTTAAGGAGCAAGCAGAAGCCTCTAAACACCCACCCAACCAACCAACCAAAATCATTGCACAGTTTTTGCCTCTTGCTATTATTCAGATGACGTTGGAAACACTAGTAATATAAAAAAAGTGTTTTAAAAATATATTGGTGAGAAACTTGTCAGTAACTAATTAATAAAGTCAGTCCCTTAGATGTATTACAAATACAAAACTTGCATGAAGTACTGCATGTACTTGCATGTACTGTGTATTACTTTTATTATTCTTACAAATTTTCATTTTACTAATATTTTATACAACACTTCTAAAGCCAGCTTGATAACGAGAGGAGGCAAACTGCACAACAATGATTTTTTAACAATAAGGTCCTATAGTTGAACTTCTAAACTTTAAGTCCCCCTGGGGGTTCAGGGACAGCAAATTCAACCGAACTAACGAGATAATATCGTATTGTCATCCAGATCTGAACTATGTTCAAAATTTCAAGTCTCTAGCTCATGGGGAAGTATGTTTAAAATTTATTACTAAATTCCTCCCGAACAGACAGATAGACAGACGGACGGACAGACAAGATTGAAAGCGACCTAATAAAAACGTTGTAAAAAATGACCATTGACCAAGCGCTCTGCCCCAGTAGCGTTGTCTGAAAAAATTTCGGAGGGGGATATTGGAATTTTTTGGGGGATATAGGGTACATCAAGTCCATTGATATGACCAAAAAAGAAATTTTCTGACTTTCGGGGCGAATAAACGTATATATCCCCAAATAAAGACAGGAGATCAAGAAAAGCATACTAATATTATGGATTTTTTTACCATACATTCCACCTTTTTGTAAGAAATATTGAACCTAATCTAGAGCCACTAGGGTGGGAAACGAAAACATCACTTCTCAGGAGACCGACTATCTTTATTTTAGAAACACATTTTCCTTGTTCGTTCTCAGAATGTAAAACGCTTAAATTCTTTGGTCTGCTAACAAGTTTCGAAAGAGTTTTCAAAAATGAGAAACTAGCACTACCTTAATCTCTAGATAATCAAAACTTCAAAACTACTCACCCCTAGCGGATCCAGGGGAGGCTAGGGGGCTTTAGCCCCCCTACAATGAAAAGTTTTACACTATATAATATGGCATTTTATGCACCAAAATGAGTTAAAAACCATGTTATTTAAAAAAGTTAAATTAATTCAAATTAATTAAAAATTAAATTAATTATTTAAATTAAATTTAAATTTAATTAATAAAAATTTAAAAAAATTCTGAGGGAGGCCCCCAGACCCCCTTGGTACTTGTAACTACTATTATTAAAACTTTATTTCATACTAAGTTCGTCAAAACGCAAAAATTTTATATCCGAAATTCGGATGAGGCGTGCCAAAACGAGTTGAAAAGTGGGTTTTCGTTACTTAAATTTCCAAAAATTTTCTGGGGGAGGATCCCCAGGTCCCCCTTTTAGTAGTCGGAGCAGGATAATTCACTACCTTTTCCAAATTAAGATCATCAAGAGGATTCATTAGGGGTTCTTGAATTATCTAGTTTCTTCTCAGCAGTATATTAGTTCCGATCGCTTATTTATAAAGGCTCAAGACTGTGGAATCATTGGCAAACTTTTAAATTTTTTATTTAATAAGTTATGAATGAAAAATTCAAAGAGATTCCCCAGTCTTGAGCCCTTCGTAAATATGCTTTTCGATCCCATTAGATTCAAACGGAGCGCTCTCCCGGCTTGGCGACCTTCCCACGGCCGCCAAAACCCGCCTCTCTCCATCAACTCTCCTCTCTGGACTCTCACTTTCCTCTCCGCTCTCCATCCGGCTGGATGCCACTCGCTTCTCCGCAGACGCCTTCGGTCACGTTGTGCCGCCACAACAGGAAAACAAACCATACTTGAAAAGTGCGGCTCTCCTGTGTCAGTGTCTTCGTCTGCTCTTCCCTGGATTTTAGTGAAAAACAACCTTGTATTTTATCTGTCTGATTTGGATATGCCTAACGTCATAATCTAATATTTTGAAAGCGTTTGTTCGAAATTTTCCCGTATTTGGCGTCGAAAGTGAAATTTCATTCTGTGGTCAGATTTTATGTTTTTCTGATTCGTGCACATTTAGTTGTGCGATTAGGATAATCCCGCAGCGTGACTGCTGTTTCGTGTGTTTTCCCCCATAGAAAATTTTCTATCTAAATTCTTCATCTGATTTGGGCAAATACTGTTTGATCAGGTTCGGCTTATGGATACTCCGTATTGTGATTAATTCTGCTGCGCAATCGAAACTTTGCTGTGACTTCATCTAATGGATATTCACAAACAACTTACAATTCAGTATAAGTTCCAATTCCCCCAAATACGACATACGTCAATACTAAAGATCACAACTGAAAAGTGGTGACTTAGCAAACCGAATTCCCACTCACTCCCCCGGATATTCAACACACAGATCAGAGCAGCTGATGTGAGCAATTGACACATTCGCAATAAACATGTCTGTTCGCGATAGTTTCCCCACCAATTTTGGCAACATCAGTTACTTATTTCCACCAGGACGGTGATCAGTATACCACACAAAACATCCCACGAGTGTTGTGGATCACCATGAGTTCACTGTCCGGCATCAAGTGTTGGGGCGAGCCTTTGCCACCCCATGAGTTCCTCGGCAAGTACGGCCTTCCTCAGGTGGTTCGAGTATTCGAGGGCAACAGGGTGCAGGGTCCGGCTAGAGTGGACTTGGACAGGCCCCTGTTGCTCTATAAGGCTTATGTGTGTCAACAAGTGCATGCTAGGAGCATAGACAGGGACAAGAATGGAGAGATTGTGACAGTGGGACCGCCGTTGATCCTGCCCGATACCTATCCCGGTAAGTACATCTTTTTTATGTTAGTAGGGTTTGTCAAGATCTGTGTTGATTTTATTGGGATTTAGTTTTTTCTCTTTTCTTTCGATTTTTCGTTTTTATGGCATTTTAGGAAAAGTTTTTGGAGTGTTGTGCTATTTTAAGACTCCAATTTACAAGTTTACTGACTCATTTGAAATTCACGCGTTTAGCATCGATAATAGTAATTGGCAAGATCGAAAATTCATATTTTGATTTTTCCCCATGTTCTACCATTTCATTATTTTATTTGGTACTTACGTTTTTTCCGTCAACCGTTCAGCAGCCGTTAAATTAAGAGGTACAGCTAAAGAACAGTCAATGGGATTTAAACGTTTTCGGATTCAGCGGCACTGTTGACGGCATAATACGTAAGAACCTTTTATTTTTTTACTAGATCAAACTTCAGTAATAAAATAAAAATATAATCATGACTTAAGTATAAAATGAACGCGTGTTATTAAACGCTTTTATTCTACTTGCTTTTGGCGGCGTTTTACGGGAGGAATTTTAAAACTCGATTTTCGGGCACTTACCGATATGGAAGGGCCCCGAAACTTTGAACATAGGTGTAAACCTCATGACACTCCAATATCCAACCATTCTCTAGTCAAACAACCAAAGGATTAAGTTAATTAACGAGTATTTTTAATTAACAGAAAAACCAGATTTTGAGACCTTTCCCAAGGGGCTATTCTCCCTAAACCGTGCACAATGTTGTATAAGGCATAACTTCATCATATTCAAAAGTCAAAACGAGAATTGCCCAGTAATTACAATAATTATAGACGAATAATCACTTTTTTCTTTCTGGATGCTTGTACATAATATTTCAGGCACTTCCAAACGATATAAAGTTCTGAAACTTTGCACCGTGGTGGAAACTCGATGACAATGCAATATTCAATCATCAACTAGTCAAAACCTCCTTAATTAAGGTAATTAACGAGTGTTTTTAGTTATCCTTTTAATTCAAATTTGAGACACTTCCGTGAAGCCAATGGGCTCCCAAAACCAGTAAGATAATATATTAGGTATATCATTGCAATATTTTATCTTCAAAACGTGATTTCTTACCTTCCAATTAACAATTAAGATAATTAGCGATTTAAGATAATAACCGCGAGAAAGAAATCGCCGGAAGAGCGAGAAATCACCAGAAGAGCGAGAAATCGCCGAAAATTGGTGCCCATCGCGAGAGCAGAAAAATACGCTACTTTTATAATTTATGGACTACTGAAAAGCCTGAATGAAATGCTTTTTCTTTTTCTTGTGAATCTTTTTGATATGAACAGATTTTATCGGCGAGTGAGCGTGTTATATTTCACCATCATAATATTGTAGAAAACTAAAATTCCATTCTAACATCAGATTAAATATGGTTGAAATAAATACATTTTTTCTTGTGAGTTTTTGTTAAAAAATACCATGACTAAAAAGTAGAAAATAAAAAAAGTAAAAAAAAAAGATTTTTTTAAAAAACGCTTTTATTGAAGTGTTCTAAAAGGTCAAAAATAATTATTTCGGTTTGACAAATAATTTATTGGGAAGTAGAAAATACCTTTTTGGTAAGTAAATAATAACTGATTTTCTAATTACTAAAAATAAAAGCGTGGGCGCTAGTAATTCTTCATTCACTATTTATTCTAACTTGTTTATTCTATGTTCTATGTAAAATTATACATAAATGCCGACGTATTGGCCTAGTGGTGAGCATCTGACTGCAAAGCCGTACGTCTGGGGTCCGAACCCTCGTTCGGCATAGATGTTAGTGTTACTGAACTTCAATTTACATATACGGGTCCTTACCTTCAGGTGAATTTGTACAAATTTTAAAAAATAAATAAACAAAATTTTAAATTAAAAAATATATATAAATTACTAGCGCCCACGCTTTTATTTTTAGTAATTAGAAAATCAGTTATTATTTACTTACCAAAAAGGTATTTTCTACTTCCCAATAAATTATTTGTCAAACCGAAATAATTATTTTTGACCTTTTAGAACACTTCAATAAAAGCGTTTTTTAAAAAAATCTTTTTTTTTTTACTTTTTTTATTTCTATCTGGTCAGATTGCTATTTAGTTTTGGAAATATTTTTTTTTGTGTGCTTTAAAAGGGAATCTTTTTAAAAAATCGGCCACAAAGTTTAATCGGAACTGGCTTATTGATAATCAAGTTCAACGGTAATTGATCTTATTAAATTGCAAAAAGTACATGCAATTGCAGAATGCTAGGTAATTAATTACCTTGTTGAAAATCAAAACCTATCCTTTGCACGAGTTTCTAATGTGGTTATATATCAGTCTTGTTAAAACACAAAACCACTTAAAATTTGTTTTTTAAGACATCTAAGTATTATTTTGAAAATTAATTTTTAGCACAAAAGTTTAATTCGTGATGCAAGACTTAAGATATCTTCATTAAATATAGTTTTAAAATTATTTTCTACGATCCAATTGACTCCAATTAAAATTAATTTAAGTCGTTAAGTAAATATGCCTCAAAGTTGACTGTAATCTCTGGAAAAGTGTACATATTTACTAAAAATAATTCCACGCTCACTTTTAAAAATTACTATAATTTAATATTAAATTCACGTTTAATAAACGGAACGGAATGCCTTTCTAATTAGATGATTCATCCGATGAGACTAATAGTCATCATTTGTTGCATTCATAGTTTGTTAAAATAAAGTGGGGAAATTTTCAAGAAAACTTTCCCTTCAAGAAACTAGTTTCTTTAACGTGCAATTCGCCGTAGAAACCCCTTTGCTTCAACAAAGCGCAACTTCACTCAAAAGACTGAATTCGTTAACCTTCAGACCAAGCAATTAAGTTCTCATTTTGTATGCGATTATCATGCTTTGATGATTACTTTGCAGGTGTGATAAGTCTTGAAATGTGTTATTACACCTTTAAAAGACTTTAAATTAAAAATTTTGTTTTTCTTGAGTGGCCATGAACTTCATTTTTCGTGATAAAAACAAAGTTCAGCTTTGCACGCTTTGTTCTTTTTAAGGTACACGGTAAAGCCACGATTTTTGGCTTTTTATAATTTCTTTCTCCTTAAAACTTTTGTCTTCGTACATTTTGAAGTAGTTAAATATTTTATTATAAGTGTTTTTTAAACGAAGAAAAGAAAACATAAAAAATCTTCTATTAAAACAAATTTTTATTTAATCTCGTTTTAAAATTAAATTTTTACATAAAATATATTTTTGTACATTTTTCTCTTCTGAACAAAATTGTGCTAGCCTTTATATCTTTTTAAAATTTTTATAATTTTAATAGTAGAAAAAAATTAGTTTTCTGAATGTATTGAAAAGCTCAAATTAGGCTTGGTAGAAAGGTCACAAAAAGAAATTGTTCCAAAAATAAGTTCAGGGTAAAATTTTCGAACCTATAATAATTTTATGCTTCCCTTTTAAATGCTGTGAAGATCCCTTAAAAATGTTTGAAAAAATATCATTAGAAAATCACGTTTAAAAATATCTTAATAAAAATAGTTTTTTCATTGCTAAGATTTTCTTAGATGGTAAGAATTCTAGATTTTAAATCGATAGATTTTTTGGTCGTTTTAAAAATATCCATAGTTCAAAAAACAATAAAAGGATCATTCCCGCTCTAATATTTCTTAATGATAGTATTTTCAACTGATATAATTATGTAATATTAAAGTTCTTTATGGTAATACCAGTTTCAACCGCGCAAGAAACTTGTAGTACCGGTTAACGTTAATACCACCAGTTATAATAGCAGAAAAAGTTCAGTAAAACGCATGGTTAGTTTTTTGATTCACGATTTGAGTCAGTGAACTCGTGGATGCAAATTTTTCTACTACTGCTACAATTAAATTTTTAGTTAGTCACCAAATGATGTAAAAACGGTTAATGATCCACGGAAAACTAACCAATTTGATATGAACTTCTACATGAAAACAGTTTAGATTTCAGGCTACTTTAAGATATAAGTACCTAGTTACGATCGTAGAAAATTATTTTAAAATCCAGTTTATTTTATTGAGTGAAAACAATACCTGGTTTGTAGCTAATCGCTTTGCTGAGGGTCAGAATACTGCAATGGAATTTAATTATCAATTACGCGAAATGGGATGAAATTGAAATGGATGAAAATAAAAAGGATAATTTTATTTGTGTGCATTATTCTAATTTATTTTTTCATTCTGGCATTGGGCTAAAATGAATTGGTTTTGGGAAAATTCATACCCGGTATGAGTGTTATCGCAGGGAACTACTTTCTTAGGTTGCTCTCAGCATATTTCTACAGGCTCAAGTTAAGTTGTAACTGAGTATAATGTATTATCCCATCGACCGTTAAGCTATCGTCAATTTCAGCGGTCCAACAAACAATAACGTTTTCGGATTCAGAGGCACGGTCGACGGGATAATAAGCAAGAACTCATAAATCTTTGATCTTTAGTAAGTCACATGGGCCTAGTAAGTTGGATGAGGAATTTTAAAATGCTCTTTCACATAGCGTTTTCTGTCCTCAGAAATTGAAAATATAACTTGTCAGTGTGTGCTACAATAATTCCCCAACACTAATCAGAAAATAGACCCGAATCCCAAAACGTTACAAATTACCATTAAGTCCTTCAGACAGAGACCACACACTTCTGATCTTCTCTCGCTTTCTATGATGATTTCATTATCCAATTCATTCAAACAAACGATTTCAGCCCCACTCAGTGGGCCACAGATGACCATCAAGGAACACAAAAACCTAAATTACCTCTATCCAGTCTGGGGGTGGTCATCATCCCCTTCCACTCTCCAAACCAGATAGAGATAACCCTCTGAATCGTGCCTTGTTGAGCCCACGTCTCTGGAGCAATCTGATTCAATAAAGGGTGAAGAGCATCTGCTGAATAATGGACCTCCTAAAAAGGCCCCTGTTAAATATATATCGCTCCTTTGAAGCCGGTTGAACGACCTCTACTTTCATATCTCACTTTGGAATCGGCGAAAGTCTCGGAGGATGGGATAATTAGAATGGTAGTGTGGTTTTCCCATCGTAGGTGGCTGTCTTCGTGTCATTACCGACTAATTGTGTCTGATTAGTTCTGTGTGTCGCTTTTCTTAATCGTTTTTTTTATTTAGGTGGATTGGGAGTACCGGTTTCGGAACGGTTTTTTACCATTGCTGTGGTGGGTTTCCTCCTTCGGGGGAATTGAATGTTGATAGCAGGTAGTTTTGGTTAGAAGTTTGGTTTAACTTAAGGGTATAAGGATGAAATTACACATTCAATGTCTTTATTTTCCTAAGATTCCCCTAGAATTATTTTTGTTTTCATACTTACAAGAGAGAAGGGTTACTTTCATTCAAGGGAGAAGGGGAATTTATAGTTATGGGTTCAAAAAATTGGATTGCTGCATGTGACTAATGGGACAGATGCCTAGAAATGGGTAATAATCAATGGAAAGTTATTTCTTACCCTTCATATAAATCCACTCCATTTCCTCTTTTATCAAATTCATTATAGAACCTATGTTCATTTAGAATTGGCGCCTGAGAAGTAATGTATTGGAAGCGCTTACTACTGTAATTATCATCGAAAAATATTTTTCTTCTGCAATGACAAGGCAGTCTAAACAGAAGTGGTTAAAATACTGTAACAAAATCGGTAATTGAAATTGTGTGATGAGCGTTATTAAGCATTATTGAGCGTTTTTGATCCTGTTTCAGGCTCCAATTCTAATGCTAATAATAAAAAATATTAATCTATTTCCAAATTTTATGCCCAAGTAATCTGAGCTGTATCCTAGAGAAGTTTATAGGGGGTTCAACCGCGCCCATAATAAGTGGTGTATACAATAATTTTAATTAAGGGTTGAATTTCGAAAAAGGGAAGCCACCTAAAGATGAATAGAAATTCTTCACTTGTTGCTAAACTTGTCGCATTGTAGAAGGTTTAAGTTTGGTATGTTTTTAAAGTAAAGAAAAGTCTCTCTCAGCTTCAGCTGTATATATGTCAGTTCCGCTCATCTGATGTTTTCAGAACTTCTTTCATGGACTTAAGTTTCTAACAATTTTTAACGCTTTCGTGGTCTAAAACCAGAGCTGTCCACGATAATTCCGATGGTGAGTGATATGTGAAATCGGCAACGTCTTGACAGGGCGAGCACTGTGAAAGTGTTCTTCCGACAACCATCTTTCGCACTTAGTTCGAGTAGTGAGTCAACCTGAGTCTTCTTGTCGTTCGCCATCAATAGTATATCGAAACTGAAGTGAAGTGGCGAACCGGAAAGATCGGTTCCATCTCGCACGCGTGGGTCGCGAGTGTTTTTTGGCGGCTCTTCTACGAGAGTGTGAACTTTTCTTGAGGGGATGAAGATTGGACAGGCCGTTGATCAGTCTTTGAGAACTGAAAAAGGAAATACTGTAGTTATATAAATTGTGCGAAGAACTAGTTGCTAAGGCGTAAATTTCCACATTGTGAAAGACGGGGGAAATAAAAGTGCAAAACAGTTTAGTTTTTTTAAAATTCTACTGTAAAAGGACGCTTTCCCCAACTAAAAATTCTCAAATACTTTCATTATAGTTGGTATTCTGTATTTTAAGCTGATTTGTATTTTATAGTAGCAGAAGACTAATTTTTCTCACAATGTATCACAACAAAGAGCAAGGCCATCAGCTAATCAAAATTACTGCAAGAATGAAAGATTCGGATATCTAAAAGCTGATAAAGATCTTCGCTTGAATTTGAGGGATGGCAGTCAAAAGAGCAATCTTGAATTATCTGGAATATACCTCAAAATATTTTCGGGTTACGAAAATAACTAGCAAAAGTAACCATAATAACAATAAACAACATCCATAACGAGCAATTTCAAAGCAAAGACCTCTGTCTTCAAACTTTCCCATCCCCAATCAATCGAACAATAAGTGAAACCCAATTCCCCAATTCCAAGGCCCAACCATCCCATTCAAATTACAACAGCGGACAACCTCGGAATAACAACACGTGCGAAATAGAACACAACCCAGAAATCTCCCGATGGTCCCCCATTACTCCCCTAGAACACTTGTAAAAATGGATTATTCTCGCCATAATTAAGCGTACGGATTGTTCCGTTGCGCATGGCCGCGCGGAACTGCACACGAAACCGTTCCGTAAGCGGCAGTGGTCATTCTTGAAGGCCCTTGCGTCAATATATTTCTATATTGACTGATGGAAGAGGTGATGGTAGTGGCTTTTGTTAATTGCGCGGATCGGCTTTTAATGAGTGAATGAATGATACGCGTTGCATCAAGGTTTGTGTGCGATTAGCAATGCCTTTTTTCGGACAATGCGATTTCATTAGGATTTTTCTTCCTGATGGTTTGATGTGATGAAATGAGTGTTTTGCTGGTTAGTTTTGGAGTTTCATAATATTGAGTTTTAAGATTGCATTATGTAGATCTGGAGATAATATTTGTTGGCCTTAGCCTCGATTAACTCTTAAAGAAGCGGAACATCACCTTTTTAATGCGCTTTCGAGTTATTTGTACTTTTGAAAAACTATGGACTTGAAGTAACCTAATGAATATAGAATCTGGTCTACTGACCTCATCGGTATTTTATCAGAAACAAAGAAATATTCACTGACCAGTAGGGTGGGCCACTTTAAAAAATTTTCACATAGAAAAATGAAGTGTCATGAAATCGCCAGGGCACCCCTAATTTTTTTTGATTTGCTGAGAAAACTCTTCTTGCAAAGCTCAGTACTTCTACCTTAATCAGAAAGTGGCGACCAAAGGATCTTAAGTTTAGTAAGGAAACGAACTAATAAGAGGGGGGATACTAAAAGTTTAACTTTGAAAGCGAGTCGGAAGCTTTTTCCACATATTTCTTTAAAACCAATCCTTATTTTATTAGAAATCAGTTATTACATTGTAATAACTCGTGTTTTTTTTACTAATATGAGTTTACGATGAACCACTATGAAAAATAGCTTTATAAAAATTATTTTGTAATTAAGTCCAACAGTTATATTTTTGTACATTAATGTGGCATATTTTCAATTTTTTTCGTTATTTAAAAAAATAACTTATTTTTTATCACTATACAGAATTTGAACTTTTTTATTCCTTTTGGTCATCAACTTCTAATCCGAATATAGAGCTGAAATTTTGGCAGTGAGTTTCTTTTTAAAAAAGTAGAGGGTGCCCAGAACTCTATCAAAATAAGGTTTTGGGACCACCGTACTGACCAGTCGTATGAGAGAAATCGGAAAAAAATAGTTTATACTAGATAGCAATGTTTCTTGGCAATGACGTCACGGGTTGAAGGATGGAGCTTTGATAAGATGTCACACTTTCTATAAAAAATTTACCTAGATGGCGAGACATACGACTCATTTGCTTTGTCTTTTTTCTCCAATTTAGCTGGTAAGATATTTTGTTGAAGCTCCTTCATACAACCCGTGAAGTCATTGCTTGAAATGTTGTAAAGTATGTGTATATAAGTGCTAGTAGTATTAGTGAAACGTTTTGATTATTGTCAAGTGTGAATCAAGAAAATAGTTGGTATTACTTTGAATGCATTTCAACTATCACAACTTCCTTAAAAACAATTTTATTTCCATGAACTGCTTTTTTGTGCGAACTTTTAACTTCATTATTTATTGTTACGGATTAAAACACATCTTCGTTTTTAATACAAATAATATAAAAGTTAAAAATTTAGAGGCATCGTTGTTTCAAAAATAGTTAGCCAAAGATATCTTTTCACAACAAATTTACACATTCTTTACAGGGTTTTAGTCTTCGACTCGCCTATGCTTTGCAAAATTTCATGAATAAATAAAAAAATCAAACTGGTTTTATTGAAGTGATCAGATTACAGTATTGAGTGATAGCAGCTCAGGCTGAAACTAAATGGGCTTAGGTGGGGCGTTTTAACTAGCTTGGCTTATTTTAGTTCAGAGATGCCAAGTTTCCCATGACTTGGGAGGAGTATTTTAATGCTTAAGTAGGTAGGTATACTGTTCAAATTTTATCATGCAAAAGCTTTCAAGGTTTAATAGATATGTTCTTAACTAGAAGGGAATCTAATTTAATGTAAACACGTTGCCTGAATTGCATAAAATCGTGAGTAGTTTGTGCTACTTGAGTTAATGCCGCCACCCATTACGTGAATAGTTTGTTTTTATTCTACCTAAATGTATCTTAAAAGAATACGATATTATGAGATTAAGTTCTTTGGTTGAAAAACGGATTTTATGATTAGTTTGTTCATGGCTATCCTTTTAGTCAGTGTTTAATTCAATATTATATCTTTATTTTAATGTTGAATAAAGTTTAATCTGTTTCCATAATATTTTTTTCGTATTGAATTTTTATTTTTTAATTAGAACTTGTTTGTATACATATATATAACAGAAATATACAAGTAACAAAATAATTAGATTTATTTGTTAGCAGTGTTGTAGACTACCAAAAATAATTCAGAATTACATAAAGAAGGATGCATGAAAATGCAAAAATAATTTTTTTCTCTTAGGCGGTAGTTTTCAAAATACGATTGTAAAAAATGCGCCGATAACAAAATTGTTGGTTAGGGAAAAAATACAGTTTTTGTTAATAGCTGAAAGTGAAGCCTGATATAACTTGGTGTTGAAATTTTATTTCTACTCCTAGTCACTTTTGCCCGCCTTCTAACTTCTCATGAATGCGTTTGTGATTCCACTTTTTAGTGTGATTTTGAATTGTCTTAAAAGGTAGTCTGTCTACATTCTATAAAAGTTTGTCACCATTTCTGACTTATTAAGTTCCAGCCATTTCTACTACTTTGATCATGAGCTATTTGAACCAATAGATACTTTCTTTCTTCTTTCTGTACGGCTTTTTTACTTCTTTTGATTCAGTTTTTCAAGTTAGTTAAGCAAGGGGATATAGAAGGCTTAAACTTTAATAGGGATAACAGAACAAGGGGCTATGGGTACAAATTGAATAAGACACATTTCAATCGGGATTTAAGATTTAAGGAAGTACTACTACTTTAGGGTAATTGACATATGGAATGCGTTGCCAGAAATATTGTTAATTCGAAGGGTGTGTTTGGAGTTTAAGCTTAAATAAGGAGAGTCAGTGAGAATTGGTGAATTCATAAACAAAGTACCAGCCTTGTTGGGATTTGAACCTGTAGCTGGTCGACAATATTTGTATTTGTACAACTGCTTTCTGTATCACTAATTCCAGTCATCCCATCATAGCCACGAGCGTATCAACCGCAATACACCATGGAGAAACCAATGGAGAATTGGAGATAGACGTGAATAGGGGGATCACTGTTGAAAAGACCCGACAAACACAAAGTAGTGAGCTGGGGACGACTCAATCAACTTCTGACCCATATTTCAACGCGTTTTTGAGATAGGAAAAATAGTGAAAGGATGCCGGTTCTTCCCCCTTTGGAAACTTTTCCAAACGATCGTGTGAATAATGAATTGTTAAACTTGGGTGGAGCATCCTGAAGAAGTGGAAAGGTGTATATGACAGGCCTCTGCGGGGAAAGTGCCTTTGTTTTCTGTCTTTTTCATTCTGACATTGTATGGGCTGTGTGCAAAAACATTTGGCCTCTTTCCTTTAACGTTATTTTTCATTAGGTAATGTATGGTTTGAGTTCAAGATTAGGTCAGTTTCAAAATTATTACTTTGTTAAGCGGTTTCCGAGTGTTTTAGAAGTATTCAGATTTTATTTATAATCTCTCAAATGGATGTGCTGATATAAGCTTTTGATATTGCTGACAGTTGGAAATGACTTTCTTTTGATATGGATAATGGTTTTAAACCTTGACCTTACGAGTTCATCTTTAAAGTTTTGTAGCATAAGTGTTGTAATTCAGATTAGTAGTTATGGGGTTAAAACTTTTAACTATTTTTAGGACACTACATTGATATAAATACAAGCAGTTATTAGCTTCACACACTAGTCGTACTTTTTTAAGCATGAAATTTTTTTACAGTATTGTACGCGAGTAAATAAGCTTAAAAAAGTTGAGGATGTACTGAAGTTTTAATACTGAGCATTGTATACCTATCGTTCACTATAAGTATATAAGTGATATTGATTGTAAAGGCAGTAGATATTTAGTACTTTTCTACCTAAAGGCAATTTTCCAACGTATGGAATATAAAGGTAAGGATTTTTTGGAAATTCTAGTTTAGCTTTGAGCGAAGAGGTGCAGTCCAGAATTTCCAAATACCTTTGTATTTCGCCGCTGCACCTCAGCATTAAAAATCCTAAAATCGATCAACTCACGACGATTCGAAGAAATTCAAGGTTCCACAACGACCCTGAGGAGGCGGTCCATTAGAGACCAGTCATCTATGTTGGTTTTCTCCATTTCTTTCTCTGAATAAAAGAAATGGAACAATCAGCATGACCAAAAGACCCCTGCAATCAAATGAATCACCGCCACTTCCTACATGCCAGAACGAATCAAAAATAACGGCTATAATTGACACCCCCAGACTTTTTTTTCATCCCAAATCGCACACCATTTCTGGAAAGTTCCGTCAGATCAACCTTTTCGTCGAAAGTGAAAGCTATCATCACTTTCTCTCGAATCTCTCGCCTGTGTCTAAATATTCGAATGCCGCGGTCCCCTTTATTCCATGTAGTATCCAGGCCCGTAGCTACGGGGGGGCCAGGGGGGGCTGAGCCCCCCCTGGCATCTTCATTTGCCCCCCCTAGAAAATTTTTCCAAATTCTATCCACAAGCACATCCATGGGGTAGCCAGGAGGGGCAGCTGCCCCCCTTCTAAAACACGAGTAATTTACTTCTAGCTAAGTTAAAACCCAGTTTTTTAGGGTCAAATTTTCAAAAATTTTCTAGGGGAGGGCCCCCATACCCCCTATTTGTATTTAAACCTTTATTATTCACAATTTTTTTTAATAACAAGTTCATCAAAATCAAAATTCTTCTTGTAAATGTATGTCCGAATTTTGGTCTACAAGAACCAAAAGCAGTTTAAAACCCTGTTTTTAGGGTCAAATTTCCAAAAATTTTCTGGGGGGAGGACCCCCAGACCCCCCTTTGCTACTTTTATCCCCCATTATTAAAAAACCTGTTCTTAAATTAATATAATGAAAGATCATACGAATTAAAAAGTTCTCTTGGATGAAAATTCAACCACAAAATGTATAACAAATTACCTTAAATCTATCACCTTAATATGCATGGAAAGGGCTGGCTAATATTTTTAGGCCCCTACCAAAATAAACTTCTATATACCCTCTAGCCCTGATTGAAAAGGGAGGTTAGGTAATTGACACGCTAATGTCTATTTAAAAATTAACAAGGAGTGATCCACCTTGATTTTCGAGTTTTCTTTTTCAATTATGGAGCTTACATGGAGCAATTCCTTCTATAGTTTAACCCAGAGGATCTAAAAATGGGCTAAAACAGTACTTTAAGCTTCAAAATTCTAAAATTTTTCTGGGGGAGGACCCACGGACCCCGTTTTTTGCTTGAGAACATGTACTGTAAGCAAAAATTTTACATTTGCCTTAGAATATTACTCAGAAAAAGTAAAACTGGAAAACTTAAGGACCTAACTCCTCCTGAAACAAAAGTCTTGTAAATGCTCCCTAGGCCTGAGGGTCTTATGGGTTTTGTCCCCTAGTCAAACAGTTGAACCTATGCCTATGATACCTCCTGAAAACCCCCTTGCCCCCCCTGAAAAAGTGGGCGCCCCACCAAAGGGAAATTCCTGGCTACGGGCCTGGTAGTATCCCTCACGAAGTAATGCCAACTCGAGCATTTCGGTGAACTTTTAAAAATATCATGCTTATTTAAGATCTCTCTTTTGAAGATTCATGCTTTAGCGCGTCGATGACTTTCTCCGCTTGTCTTTGTTGTGTGTGGTAGCAGTTGCCGAGTCACAGCAACTGGAGCGGGGTGAGAATGTTGGCGTTGAATGTCCGGCTGTCTTATGGAAGAATTGACGTTTTATTTTTTGTGTAATCTTTATTATGTGTGTTCCTGTGTGGAAGGAAAGGGAGAAAATGGCGACGGGTGAAACTTTCATTTTCGGTGGTGTGCTATGGGTGGAGCAGAGTTAGCGAGTTCCGTGAGGATGTTTTCTTGGGATGTGATGAATTTGAGATTTTTTTCTGTTTTTCGGTTGGAGGGATTTCTTTTCACTTTTTACGGCCTTTGAAGTATTTTTTTTACGTGTGAACGAAAATTAATTTCATTGGGCGGCATCTGAGTGACTTTGTTATTGCGGGCTCCAAGCAGGATGTATTTCGATCTCCTTGACACCCAAATGAAAACAATGTCTTTGGATTCACTTCATCAAGTTTATGGTTGGTAGTTTTATAAAAAATATATTAACTGACTACACAACATAACATATCCTCGACTGCATGGGTCTTTTCTGTGAGGATATTTACTCCTCGCCCTTTCTCGTCTATGACTTCATTTCTGTCAACGGATTCCTGGACATGGTCTGGCTTCGTCAGATCGTGTAGGAGATTAGATATAACAACATAAAAATATTTTTTCAGATACAAATAATTCTATAAAATAGGGGTCTCCAAATTATGTACCCTGATTATAAATTAGTTTGCAAAAATATTTGAATCCGTTTATGAAGTTTTTATTGTTATCGGTAATACTTAATGAGGCAGCTAAAAATAAAAGCTGCTATTGAACTGAGTGGATGATATGCCTAAGGGCCCAAGTGAGGATGTGGGATGAGTTTACTATGGTGTGGCGATATAACCTGTTAATTTGTAAAAGTATAAATACTTAAAAATTTAATTTAACAAATCTATGGGTTTTGATGTTCTGCTTTTTTTTATAAATAATCTTTGGAAACCAAAGGAGGGGAACTTTTTATTGTAAAAAAATCCGTAAGTTTGTCAATCCAGCTCGTACAGAAGTTATCCCTCCATGTCACTTATCCCACATATTATACCCCTTGGCTTCTAACCCATTCAAATATAATCCTTTCAAGAAGTCTTAGTTTTTTTATATTTCTTCTACATAAGATTATTTCGAACCTAGTTTGCGTAAATTTTACCATGAACATTTTCTGGTATTTTATAAAATGGGCTGAAAATAGCTAACCACACCAAAGTTTGCAGACATTTCAGAAGAAATATTTCTTAATAAATCATATTGTTAAAATTTCTCCAGCATCGAGCAGTATAACTGATTTTTGGGGTAAAGAAAATAAATTCTTACTCCCACAACGTGATAACTTTCTCGTTTGACTCATCTGAACATCAATGGGGACAAGCACCACTCGAGCGCTGGATTCATTCAAAGCTTTTTGAATCAAAGAATTTGTCAATATTTCTCCCCAGAGGAAAGTGGAGATGGTTCTCCAGGTTGTTTACTAGGATCTCTCATTAGCTTTCCCACAACGCACTCTCTTACAAACTTAACCTGAATCCAAAAAACCAACAAGCAAATCACACAAACATTACTAGAGAGCCCGCCAATTCAAGCATGGAACTGTGTCAACCCGATATCCCCTGTCCACTTAACTCTCCGTCCCTGAAGAGGTTTTAACCCTTTGATAAGATTCCCATCATTACTCAATTTGATAAGATTCCCATCATTAACAGGTTTTGAGAGAACAAAAATGATTAGTCAAAAGGAAAGTGTTATTTTTAAGACTAAAAACTGCTATAAAAAGACATATGGGTTTTTGTATAGTGAGAATAGTTTAGCCCCCCCTCAGTGTACTGATGGTACTCAAAATAATAAATTTAATTGTTTAGTTCTAGCGGATTAAATTTCCCAAAGATGATTATTTTGTTTGTCTATCCCTTAACTTTCAATTTAGTGACTTAAAAAATTGTGCACGAAAAAATTGCTGAAAATCATAATGCAGTAAGGGTTAAGGGGAAACATTGCAATGGCGACATCTTCCCATAAAGTAATCCTATCTCCAATTACTCAGATGCTCACACTAACAAGCTAGGAAAAGGAAAACTCGAACCCCACCAGGGCCACAAGAACAATGATAAAGGCACCGACGACGAGGAATTTAATTCCTTTTGTTCTGTCCGAATGTTTAGTATTCACTCGTTGTAGCCATTACACGATTACACGGTTTTTCTTTTCTACTTGGTGGTGTTGGAGTCACGCCCGTACTACACCCGGCGGACTTTGTCCATTTTCTCCCGCTCTGTGTTCTAATTTGTGGGATGATAATTCTTTCCGAGCTTTCGTATCGCCCACGCTTTCGGCGGGAAGGTTTTTATCGTTTGTAGGGAGGACAGGGGTGTAATTAATGATGATCGTGTTGGGATGGTCAGCTTTGCTTGCTTGGATCACCCTGGATTTTGAAATTTGCAATATATTTTTTTCTAATTTTAAAGAAAATTTGCATTGCTTAAATAGTTAAAAGAATTTTTGGCCATTTCACAATTTTGGTGTAATTTGCTGGTATTGGGAAATTAGTTTATCTTAGGGTGATTCTACGATCAGTTGTGTCCTTGAGGTAAGGACATATATTTAAAATGATGACCTAATTTTAAGTTTGTGTAAATCTAATTTTTTTGTTTTCCCCATTTTTCTCTTTAATGGATTTGGTATTTTTTTCTCAGCTGTGTTATGTCATATTAAAAAGTATTTCACGTGTACAGTTTAAAAATTATTAAGTAACTATTTGAGAAAGATTATGTTTCTAAATAATGCAAAAAGTATTTCTATAGTAGCATTATAAATAAATTTTTCAAATGTAAATCAAATTTAAAAAATTGTCTTTATCTTGTGAATCTTAATTTTTGTTTCGCCAAAGGATCTCAAAGCAAACTTTACTTCTTTGAACAAATGGGATCCAAGACATAATATAGCTTTCCATAAAACAAAGAATCTCCCCGAATGACAGGAAGATTAGCATGTCTGCCAACTAGTGGAAAATGAAATTTATTTTTACAAAATCTACCCCTTTTTAAATGGCTTGAACTTAAAGATTTTTATATCGTGTAATTATAGATTTTATCATCGAACTGATATAAATCTGATAGGTAGAATGCAAGTTAAAAATGGAATTTTAGGTTAATATTTTTAACCTTTTGCCTCTTTCAACCTCTCTTAAAACTCTTGCCAAGAAACACAAACTCCATTTATTTCAGTTCTCCAAATGATGCAATCACTTTAAATTTGTCTTTCCCTATAAATATTCGAACTGAATTCAGTTCCTAAAGAATGTGATAGACATTAAAATAGCATTTAAGTAATGCAATTAACCATACGTATTACACTATCATGATCCAGTAATTATTTATTATGAAGACCGATTGCAATACTTAATAATTGTTCCTGAATTTACCTTTTTGATTTATCAAGGTGAAATCGCAAATATCAAGCTTCATGTTAAATTCATTCTGCTGTCAAAGGTCATTTTTTGTTGATTCCTTTGCTAACCATACCCGACGTCTTTTCAGTTCCGTAGGTGTGTTTGAGAAGATAACATATCATAGGGTGCGTTCCATAGTTGATATTTCTAATAAGCATACAATTATTCCTTTAACGGGTCGTATTTTAGTATCCACGTATCGCATATATTTATGTGTAATTGGTAGGTTACATGTTTCTCTTATCCAACTTGGCATCGGTTTGTAATTCCAAACCCAAAGAACGTTGAAGAACATAAGTCATTGAACGATATGTAATAACTCGTCTGTATCCGAAATGGTGTCAATGTGAACTGGTCAATTCCCAAGGACGTTTCTTTTATTTAAACAAGTAGTTTTTTTTCCTTTTTGAAAACATTTTGACTTCTCTTTTTGTCTGCTTCTTCGAAAGGGTCGTCATTTATGTCATCGAACCAACTCACTACGCCCCTCTGAAGAATCCAGACCAGGAAAACAAAATGGCGCTGCAATGTTTTCGTATCGATCACTTTGTCGATCGTTTAGCGATAGTATTGTTAATTATGTTACATTATTTTTCTGTTCCGTATATCATTCCAATTAAGAGTCGGAACTTCCTGATTTGTGGTCACTAATGTGGGTTAGGCTTCTCCCTTCCACGTAAATTATTTTTAGCGTATCTCCGAAAACGAGAATTAAAGAACAATGGGAATTAGAAATTAAATGGCTGCCGGGATCTAAGTAATAATTCACGTTGGCAGTGAAGACCCTATTTACCCTTTGGTGACCTTAATGAGCTGATAAGTCCTGTTAAGTCTTCTGCTGTAAATAAAGTTCGTTTCTCTTGGTGATTTAATTTGTACGATTGCGTGTTGTCCTTTCAGTCTGATTGTTAAGCAGCCTCTCGTGAGGTTTTGGTTTCATTGATACGACTTTATGAGGAGGTTAATTAGAAAAGCATGTGGATTCCTGTTGATTTGTACACAATCAGTTTCTTTTAAATAAAGGATTCCATGTCAACAATAGGATCTGTTTTCAAAAAATGCTCTGGAATTTTCCCCACTAATGACATTCTAATTGGATATTTTACTAAAATAGTATCCTTGTTTTGACTTCGATTTGACTGGATAACGGATGACTACTTTTTGTGTAGTTTCGAGGTTCCGCAACATTTTCCAGTTGAAATGGATCTAGGTTTGAGAAAAGGGGAAGAGGAAATACTTATAAAGCTTTTCTGCCAAAAAAGTATGCTTGTAAAGAAACAGTTTTACAGGAATCCGTTCTGCGGTTTTGCCGTATTTCCAGGCGATTTTATGCAAAGTAGCTCAGTAAATTTTACTGAGTTTGTTTTTAATTAAATTTTATTTAAAGACGGCACATAATACATACAAAATCCAATTACATGGTGACTCAACCACTAAGTAAATGGGATTGTGGACTAGTTACCTTTTGCCTTTTCTTAATTAACAGGAATGTTTGAAGTCAACTTTGTAGAACTTGTGTTAATTTATGAGACCATAATTTTCCATGTCAAAGTGCAATCACTGGTTGGTTTTATTTAAAGTATTACTTCTACCCTATGTACCTTTTAAATTCTAAACTTTTTAATGGCCATTAATGATTTCTTGTATACCAAATATTTTTAGGTCTGTCTTGCATCTTAGTCCAATCTGTGTGTGTGAACACGCTTTTGTAGGGGCTATTTCAATCAAATATACCATTTCATATTTCAATCAAATATGAGTTAATATATTTGTTGTTTATGTTAAAGTTTTTAAATTTAATAAATAAAACCGTATGAAAATATTTGCACAAATCGTTCGCACTGCTTCATGAATCTTTTATGATTGAATAAATCAATCCGGTCTTATTTTACACTAAGTACCCCAGTAAACTTAAGAAGTCGCGTACTTTTCTTCAAGTACAAGTTGCATTTCAAAGTTGCGGAAGTTTATTGTAAAAAAGGCCATATCTTTTTAAATTCCGTTAATGACCGTTAACTCTTAATATCTTTATAAATACATACTACCATCTTTTAACACATTCAACCTGATGTTCCTGGCGAACTCCATTGGAATTCATCCCAAAGCTGTAAATCTTTTTCGGGTCACTGTGGCTTTGGAGTATTCGAAACCCGCCGTTTCTTCAGGTTATATTTACACGTCAATAAAATGGTAATAATCGGTCAGCAAATAGAGAAACTGCATTCACACGTATCTAATGAAAAGCTTTTTGAGGAACTGCTAAGCCATTGGAACGCTTTTAGATCCTAGCTGTAGGGAGTCTCTGGCAAATAAAAGTAAAAAACTGTTTAAGTGCTTTTCGGAAAAACTGAACTAATTTTGAGAAATAACTTGGGAGTCGAAATTGATGGTAGGAGATTCATTTGAATGTTGGTATAAATAACTTGGGGTTTATGAACTGGAAATTTGTAGCTTGTTTTTGCTTGTAGAGGGATATGTTTATGAATATTCAGAACAGGTGATATTTTTCTATCTCTTCTGTGTTTCGAACCATAAGTCGACAATAATTTAAATGGTTTTGAAAATAATTGTTTTATGATGGCAAAATTAAATTCTGTTCAACAATAAAAAGTAGAGAGTTACATTTGCATATTTTGTTTCTTTATCACATTTAAAATTTTCAATTTAAGTAAAAGTAATTAAATTTGACTGGTAAACCCATATGGATTGCAAGACACTTAAATGAAAAACCCTTATCCCAAAATCTTATTTTTAAAATTTTTAATTCTTCATCAAGATAATGTAAAATTGTGACCTATAATAAATAAGGATTACAACGACTGCAATGAAACAATTTAATACCTAAACAATCTTTGTGTTTAAGAAATTAACTAAATTTTCTCCGTTATAAAAGTCAATGAAATATTTGAATTTGGATCAAGTTATTTCTCTCTTAGGGTTCTCCTCATTTTTCCCAAAAGAGTGATTTTCATTTGGCTTTGAGTATGACGTACAAACGATAGTCTATCCCTCTAATAATCGTACAGAATATTTTATAGATCAGGATCCAATCTTTGCCGCACCTTTTTCAAACTGAAAAAGACAAAAAAAATATTTTGGATGGTATTCAGAATTCTTTCCAGACGCCCGTAGGCAGCCCCTTTTTGCATTTTTAATCCTTTTATTCGAAGCATTTCTATTATTCTACTTAGCGCACATTGGTACAGCAGAAAATAGCTCGGCCTTGGCGAACCAGACTTACCTGTTCGAGTTGCAAATTCTTTTTAATAACGCGCCGGTGATGTACGGATGTTTTGACTTTTATGGGACGTACCTTTTTCTGAAGTTACATAAAAGGGAAAGTTTTTTTCCGCTTTTTGGTGGGAGAAGTGTTCTGTTGTGGCCATTCAGATGGACTTGGGGTGTGGGTGCATTTATGGGTGCTTTAAATGAGCTTTACACGTGTCGAATTTTATGAAATCCTGTTCAACCGGTTGTGAATTTTAACGTTCTGTGTTGGTATAGTTTTTGAAAAGATGAAAAGGCCCGGTGAATATGTATGTGTTATGTGTGTTATAAAGACGCATTTAAAAAAATTACAAAAGACTAGGGCTCGACCGATGGTAATTATTTGGCCGATTGCCGATGCCAATGGCCGATGCTTAAGGCCGATGGTAAAAAATGCAAACCCTTTGGCATTATTTTTTAAAAAAAGCATTAAAACCTATCGCAGAGCCGCCAGAAATGAAATATTTTTTTGTATACGTTTTTGGGCAATTTTTTTTCCTTGAAAACTTTTTTACTTTACGAGGAGCAATTATCTTAGGATAGGGGGTCAAAGGGTCTCAAAATGAGTTAAACACTACTTTTGAGGGATGAACCCCAACAAAATTTTGACGCTTGTTTTACATTGTACATTTCTTGAAAATTCTGCCAATTACAAAGTAGTATTGGTTTGCTTTGGGGGATCTCCAGAAGTGTTTCAAAATAAGATAAAACATTAGCTTAAAAGTAGAAAATTTATAAACAATTCTAGTTCAAAACATTTAGCTCCCCTCAAAATTCTGACGTCTATTTATTATTTGTTAACCTCGAAAATTTATTGGTTTACAAAGAGCTGTTTTCCTTTTATATTAGAATATTAAAAAAAAATAGAAATAAATTACCCTTTAAAAGAACAGTTCCCTGAAAACCACAAAATTTCCTAAGGCAAAACCTCATAGTTTCAAGGGGGCGGAGGTCCTCTCCAATAACATTTTTGAAGATTCCCCTCTTACAAAGAGTTTTATTTCCTTTTAAAACTCTTCAGAGGACACCCAAAGGGTAAAGCTTCTTGTAAGCGACAGAATTTTCAGGGGTAAACAATGTATTCTGCCGAAATTTTTACAGAGGGGTTTGGGTTCACCCTCGCAAAATTTATTTGAAATTTGCCTTTATAAGTAGCGTTTCTGCTCATATTTAGGCCCTTTGGGTCACATCCGGGGGTACAGACCCTTTTAAACTGAAAATGTTGAATTTCCAAGGGAAAAAAGTTTTAAAAAACTTTAGTTTTAAAGGGTGCTGTGGATCCTCCTCCAGAAACTGTATTGAAAACTTCCCTTAAAACAAAGTGTTTTGACTCCGTTTCGTTTAAAACACTTTGGAGAACACCCAAATGGAACCGCTTCTGGTAAGCGGCAGAATTATTAAGGAGAAAGCCCTGTGTATCAGGAGTCAAACTTTTAGACGGGGGGGTTTGGGGGTTCACCTCCAGAAATTTAAAATAAAATTACCCTCAAAAGTAGTGTTTCAACTAATTTTGAGACTTTTTTGAGTTACACCCCCGATGCTCTTTCTCGATCTACAAAATTTTCAAAGGACTTGAAATATTTTCACATAAAAATAGTAGACTTGGAGGGGCAATCACCTCCCCCAGTTCCCCCTAAATGACAACCATGCAGGTGCAAGTTCAACTTAAAACTAAATTTGGAGCAAGATGGAGCAGAATTACACTTTTTTGTCTATCGCTTGATGTTATTCTGTTTTCTGCGAAAAACATCGGCCAAACATCGGCTTTTAGATGTTTTTTTAGGCCGATGGGCCGATTTTTTCTCAAGTTAACATCGGCCGCCGATGTCTCGGCCGATGGCTACTTTTTCAAACAATCGGCGCCGATGCATCGGCCAAACCGATGCATCGGTCGAGCCCTACAAAAGACCATTATTTTCATTCTGAATTTTTGTATCAAATCAATAAATTTTTACCACAAGAAACAAAATATTTTAGTTCATTTAACAAATTTATATATTGCCTTTATAATAGCATTTCTTTGAACTTTTAGTTTAGTTGTAGTTGAGACCTGTGTAACGAACATTTTTTTAGAAATTCAGAAATTTGTCTACTTAAACGAAATTTATAATAACACTGTTTTGACCCTAGGGAAATAGAGTAAATATTAAAATTTTCACAGAATGTTTTATGTTTGCTAGTGGACCATCATGGATAATTACAGCCTGCTTTAGCTAAGGGTAATCAGGAATTTAACTGTAAATGTGCATTTTCTATTCCTTTTATTTTAAAACCGATGTTTCAGGTAACAAAAAAAAATTGGCGTACAAAATTTGAATTCTTGCAACATCTCTCGAGGGCATGGTAGACCACAAACGGAGGATAACGTGACTTCCATTCATCTTAGGACACCGATATAAAAAGATTGAACAATCGGTGCATTTCTCAATAAAGCATTAATTGTCCCTATGCTGACATTAGATTGGTAATTGATCAGGGGGTGCACTCGACCTTAATTAAAATTCCATCAACAAGAAAGAGTGACACCAAGGTCCTCGGAGTCCATTCATTACGAATCTACTTTCTATAGTAGTACTCGGTAGTTCTAATAAGGAAGTTACATCACTTTGAATAGTCCTCGGACAGACAAAATTAACCACATTTTACGCCCCTCACAAAAAGGTCCACCGGATGCAGAATCAAACTTCGATTTATCATTCCTCCAGTGAAAAGACAACGATAACAGTTATGCTAATGAGAAATAAGACTTTCTCCACCGAGAATCGGGAGGGTCGGAATGAGTGTTTTGTGTGTTGGAGAGTTTTTTGAATGAGGAAACGCCCCGCCTTCCGTGCCCTGAGGGGGACACCGATTCTTGAAATTTGAAGACTGGGTCAAGGTTGTGCTCACCGAACGTGATAATTGCGTTCGGACGCACCTCGATGCATTTTAATGATTCGATCCAGATACTGCTTGGCGACAACAAAGAGTTCTGGTAAATATCTGGTTGTTTCGCATACCTATCGCATATGGGTTGCTCGGTAAATTGGTGGTTGCAACCAGATCCTAAGGCTAATTAAGGGAGAGTAATTGGAATGGGATTTGCATTGGGACGAATCGAAACTTGTTTTATGGATCCAATTGAGTTCTTTTTTAATGCAGGCATGTTTCTAGATGGCTTAACATGTGCTTGCCTGATGTTTTGACGTGTGCTTCTCGAGCAAAACCATTTTCTTATGAGTTAGGCCTTCGAAATCCTCGTATCTAAACGGTTGTTGTTGTGACTGGAATCTTAATCTTATGTTGTAATCAATTTTGTATGTTTAATCCATCAGGTTCATTTATTTAAGTTTAAAGTTAACAGATTTAATAGCTTAATATATTTGACGTTAAGTTGTTTCATTACAGAAACAGTCTCATTGAAAATCATTGCACATTATACTTATCTTTGTGCTCTTGTTTTTAATATTCCAAGTAGGAGGCTTAAAAACACTTTTTGTCAAGAAAAAGTATTTATGTGAGAAAGAGAACCGAATCATCTTCTCTTATTAGCTCTAAACAAGCTTTGCCTACTTAAAAATCAGGACATGTATTTAAAAATTTGCTTAATCAGAAAACCCTATTACCTTAAATATACACAATTTCAAAATTTTAAATAAACATGTATGTTACATTAATATGTATTTCTCTTTAAAATATGACTGGCAATTCATATTGGTGTAAAATTTTTGCGCTTTGACCAGTCATTTCCATAACAAGACCCTTGATTGTATAAGATTTTTGAAACGATACAAAGTGATACAAACTAAAAATATTTAGGCACATTTTAAGATTTTTTATTAATGTAATTAAATTTTATACACTATGCGTTCGGGTTTATTTAAGCGATTTCCGACGACTGCAAGTGCGTTATAGGCTTCTTAATATGCATGCTAAAACGTCTGTTGGAGCCACGAATCTGAATAAACCAAACATTTTCAATACCCCATCTACCTCGACAAAAGAACAGATTCAAGACGGAAAAATTCCTTAATTCTCGCCATCTTTTATTGAAGTACTGTCCAACTTGTCTTAACGTAAACAATTGCATGCTAGCTCTACCTAACGGAACTAAATCAAATTGATTTACAAGGGACTAGTGGGGTCAGAAGCACGTGCCGTATGTGTGCCAAAATTTATTCATTCAAATTATTCTCTCCCACTTTTCCAGGTTCTTTTTTTCTGCACCTCTGACACGAATATATTCGGCTGAATTCCCAATTGCTTTCGATTGACCCTTCAGCTTTGTGTACGTTTCTGCCCAATACGGAAACAATGAATCCTGCCAAATATAGGATCAGGGATGCCGTACTCTTTTTTATGGGTACTGGAGTATTCAGTACTTTTTATGTCCCCCATTAACCTGTTCGAGATTCCGGAAAGCGGGAGACTTTCGCGGAAGCTGAACTCTCGGAGATGAAATAGTAGTGTTGACCGTCTTGATGGGAGAACAATAGGGAATCGGTATAAAGAAGTTCGAGTTTATTTCTCGGAGTGGATTTTTATTCGGTTTTGGGGTATTTTGTGCTTTCTTTTCTATGCGGAAGTGAGGTGGCTTTTATTTAGTGGGGCCGTTTTGGTGGTGGTCGGCTGGAATTCCATGTCTGGGGAATGTAGGACAACTTGGGGATAGGTGAAGATAATTGGTAAATTTCATCCTTAAGTTTTTAAAATTCAACCTTCCTTTGGTTTTAAGTTTTTTTTGTTAGGTAAAGTTCAGTTTAACGTATCTGGACAAAACATGGTTGCATTGTCACCAACTGAATCCGTACCACTGCTCAAAAGTTTCTGTAGTCTTTAGTTGAGCCGCTCCTCATCTTTACCGTGATTGGTCAAAGTTCTGAAGTAAAATGAAAATCCTCGTAAAACTATGTCGTTTGACTAATGAGATAAGAAATTAGCATGGCTTGAAGAGGACTCAAAATTCTTGTCCATTGCTCAACATGCTAGAAAAAGTGCAAAATTCGCTAGAAGATAAAATTGTCGTTGTTCAACGGGTTTTTTTCACTTTTGACTTCAAAACATGCTTGATCTTGGAAAAAAAAACCTGAATAATTTTGGAATTACAGTAGGATTGGCAGCTATGCGTAATGGAAATTTAGATTCTATTATACGATGGATAGAAAGAACGTTTTCTAAACATTCTTCTGCTGATTTATAAATAAAACAGCTGTGTAAGGTGAATTTAAATTTTTATCCCCTAATTTTTTTTCTTTTTAATCTAAATCTTTACCGAAACAATATCATCTAGAATCTAGATAAATTTAAAATTAAAACCACGCGTACCGAGGTACTTGCTCCACTTAAACAAAAGTGGTACAATCTTAAATAAAGTTGTGAAAGCTATTGACCTCGTCTTATTAAAGTAAAAAAAAATTCACAGTTCCCCAAAGTTTTCTTACCTACGTGAACCATGCTGAGGACGTGTGAGGCATTCCCAAAGGTAAATCTCGATTTCATCTAAGGATTAATGCACTCGGTGATAAGAAGGGTTATGCCCCGTTGTAGTCGGAGGACAAGTCGTTAAAGCGTGGAAACTTATATGGGAAGTGAGGATTAGCTACACCGTGTGGGTTGTGGTTGTATCTTCTCTAGTTCTATTAGTATGCGAGGAACGTACTATGAAAAAAGGAAGCGTGATATTGCTTTCAATGGTGAAAGTGACCATAGGTGGAGTTTGTGTCGTTACTGTGAAATGGGAAACTTTACGAGTTTTTGAGATATTTTGGGGGTTGTAAAGCAAGTTTGAGGTGTAAAAACCTCAACGGGTTGATAAAAATTTAATTAATCTATCGACGCGTCAATGTTTTTGTGAGGTTTCTTTTAGCTTTTCATCGTAATTGTTCAATGATTTTTTATGGTTTTATTTTAAAGAAACACGCTTGTTACTGGTTTTCAAGGCAAACCTTTTGATTTTTAGATGAGAGAAGGCAGTTACAGTTGTATGAATAGATCTTGCAAAAAATTTAACTTGCATAAATATGAAACATTTTACAATTTACTAAACTGACTCCCCGTTTTACGTGACGAATGAATAGTTTCTAAGTGTGGACCTTCAGATTTGCCAGACTGGGAATTCGTGACTTTTCTCAAGGAACCCTAAACGCTGTTCCCAAATGAGAAAGAATACACACGCATTTAGCATTCAATTACAATTCCAATGAGCAAGCAACAGCCACTGGTGGAAAAAAACGCAGCAAGCGGGTAACTCGGAAGTGAAAAATGACCTTTTCGATTACTTTCAAAAGAATAATGACTCTTCTTTTAAAAGAGTGGAAAATATCCCTCGGGATCTTCGTATCGGCCATTGTTACGAGTCTGTATAATAAGCATATTTTATACAATACTGAGAATAGGCGTGATTGGAGAGAAAAATGAAATGCTCGTGATCCTTTACTGCGGAAGCGGGCAAGAACAAGAGTTAAAAACCGATACGTGAACGTTTAGGAATCAAATGAATTGCACGATTTCTTTGTTGTGTTAAGCAGCCCCGTCTTCGTATATTGGCTGACCTCTTAGTTGATGTTAATGGAGCTAGGTCAGTTCGAACTCTTTCGAAATTAAATTTAAGGATTTTTAAATAAATGGAAGGATTTTTTATTATTTTTCCAATAAATTATTGAAAGAATGATTAGAAGCTCTTACAGTAATTAGAAAGGGTTACCCTGATTTTATTAGGTGTAATAAGTGTTATTGCTGGTTTCGTGAAGGACGTGCCTCCAATAATGTGAGATCATTCTAAGGATCTATGATAAGTATTTTCCCCCTTACCCATTCATCTATATGTTTTCGAACTTTCATGGGAGGAGACCTCACGACGGTCCGTCCCCTTCAATCTGCTATTATTGCTTAATAATATAAAAACCAGTATCTAATCTGATCTATGTATTTCAAAGAATACCAGAGATAAAAACTTCATATTGAATAATTGAGTTTCCTCTCATTCCAGATTACTTTCCTTTTATTTACTTTGCCCCCAAAATAAATTGGGAACACTTCGGAGAAAATTTTCTCGTAATAAAAGTTACCGATTACTTTTTAAGTCTTACTTGTGTTCTCGTATGGTTTTTTTATCAAAACAACGCTCCACCATTTAAAAAACTATAGCATTCCTCTCATAATTTTGTAACTCGCTGAAATCTAATTTGATACCTAAAAAGTAAATCTTAAAATTTGTTTTGAATTTGACTTTGACAAACGTAATATTTAAGGTAGGGGATTTGACTCTCATTTAATAGACATGTTTCTTAGTATGTGTTCAAAAATCAAAAAAATTCTATAGAAGTCTTCCTGTGCCATAAAAACGTAACCGACCAACCAACCAACCAACCCTCCTCATCTGCAGGTAAAGATGAAGGGAAATAAGATTCGACAAGGTTGTGGGAGGTGAAGGAACGAATTTAAAGGAAGGATACACACGAAAAGGAGATAGGTTAGAGTTCGGTAAAGGTGAAAATATGAACATTCATGAGTAATTAATCATATGAGGTATACGGGCAAAACGGGGTTCTCAAGCCCATATCACTTTAAAATTATTAGAAACTCTTAATTAATAAATTTTTCAATTCTAGACATTAAACTAGTAAGTTTTTCTCACCTAAACATCTGCTGCATTGTTCTAGATTTGACAAAGACATTTATACCTTGTTTTTGATTTTTTATGTAGATTTTCGGCCTGGTAGACTTGGTTTAGCCTGCGGCTAGATCAAGTGGAATAATTCCCACCACTGTGTCCCCTGTTCAAAATGAAGGATATTTTCAGAGTAATGCGCAGCGTGGTTTTTCACGTTAATCTAGCAGTTTGTGGTCTCTCGTACCGCATTTTTAGTCTTCTTGATAACATCTTATCTTTGCAAACACACCGTCATATCATAAGAAGGGATGCCTCGTATTCTTGTGGGGAGAGTCGGAAATGACTTCCTGATGGCGAGCTGTACTAAATATGGTATTTTTTTATTGAAGTTAGTAGTAACATTACGGTCATAAGAAATTACGCTAATATCACAATGAAAAACACACAAATGTTTTTAATTGTTACCTTCAAATGCAAGACGGCTCCATGATCTATGAATTTATTCCGTTCTTGCTCCTTTCCTTTGCTGGATAGCTTTGAAAAAATTTTAAAGTAATCAATTTTCACCATTAAAAATTAAGTAAATTTTAGATAAATTCTAATTTTAAGCATGAATTATTAGAGAACTGTTGGGTTTCTTAGGGAGACACACACGAGTGCTTTAAATCAAGAATGAAAAAAAGAGGTAAAAATATACTCAGGTTTACTTGAGAACGAAATAAATTAAAAATAAGATGAGGAAGACAAATTACAGAGGCTTCGGCTCAGGCCTAACAGATGCCTCTATCTAAAAACACTTCTACAGCAATTTATATACATAAAATATTACAAGTAAATTGCCAACGTCAAACACATAAACTTAAAAATATAACATGGGAATTCTTCCCTCGGTTGGCACACACATCTAAAACAAATAGGTGACAGGGGGTTGAGAGATAAAGTCCTAACAAGAACCAGATTCCAGATAACCAAAAAAGTATAGGACTTGTATTTTTAGGCATTCTACAAAAACAAAGTTAAGAAATTTTCACTAGTATGATTAAAGAGGGAACATAAACATATTATATATTTCTAACTGTATTACATTCCATATACTACCACCATAGATTCAGAAAGCATAAACTTCTCTCAATTCACGAAGATACTCCTCTTGTGCGTTTCCACAGTATGATTTCCAGCAATAAAAAGGTGGGGTCTCATTCCTACGACAAACGGCTCTGCGCACTTCCCTTTGCTTTGTATGTAGTTACCTGATCCCTATCTTGAATTAGCAGTGATGAAAAGAAAGGATTCTGAGGCGAAAGTTGCTATTAAAGCTCGCGCTGTGTGCGCGGCCTCGTATCATTAGAGATGCCCGCCTCTCAAGATAGCAACTATTTCATCCTTAACCGTGACACCCGTGGCAAGCTTTGAAGTAATAGTGTCTTTTTTCTCTCTTTTGTCCTTGAGTTCAGTTCCTTTCTGACAAAACACGAGTTTCTGCGCTTCTATAAATTGGGGAGCATCCAAAAATTGATCCCCACACCCCTTTTAGAAATACTACAATCTTCCAAACATGCTGTGTTGTAGTCTGTGTAAATAAAATAGGCGGCTCGCTACTGGTGATTTCCCATTGCATTTATATTGCGTTGTCATGGTGACGAACCGCCAATCTTAATTACACAGACTGTAGAGTATTTGGGCTTATTATTTGTATTGCTTATATTTTCAATATAATCTGTTCTAAATGTGATACTTTTATCAAACTGATGTCACAAAGCAAAACATTCACTTAATTTTAAGCTTTCACAAATGCTAATCATTTTGTGTGTTTGGGATTCAATGTTCTTCTGGTATTAGACCCCTAGAGATTATTTTTTCTATATAACCGATACTTTTTGTAGTTAACTACTAAGATGAAGTACTTATTTTGTTTTTTCATCAAATAAAATTTAATGGTGGTAAAATGGTTTAATAAATCTTTATTGGAATTTGTCTCTGTTAGGCTTATAACTCCGAGTAGATGAGGATGGATTTGGGGATATACCCCAAAAGTCATAAATTAAGTTAATTAAATGTGTTAAGAAATAAATTCATCCCATATCCCCCTCCGAAATTCCTTTTTGGCTACTCTACTGTTTCTATTAGGTATAACTAAAACGCATCCTAGAAATATAGTGAAAAGTTTAAAAAGTAAAAGTTGATATTCTTAAATTAAAATATCTTTACCTTACCTAATTCCCATCGTGTGTTTAAAGGTGTACATTAAAAGTATACCTATTTTTAACATCTTTATACTGCACAGACGCCTAGACTTTTTCCCACTTAAACTAACATCCTCATGTAAAAGTGATACCCTCAGAACAATATGACCCAAGTTTCTTCACAAGAATGCCATAACACCCGCGTCTGATGACATAATTCGCGAATACGATGAATTCCAAATTTTTCTCCATACATTTATGAATGTCCCCTGGCGAGAAATGTGACTGTAAGAGGCAGGTAAACTCTGAAAAGAAAAGACTTTTTTTATGCGAGCGCTTTTCCTGCAAGGTTAAAGAGAATGAACACTTTCATTTGATGCCTCATTAATTTCCCAGGCAGAAAACGCAGATCGCCGCACGATTCCGCGTAAGCAAATGTTGCCGGTTGCCTTGAACGTTTGTTTACCGTTTCGCTATGGAGCCTCTTGCAGTGTAATTTTTCTCTATGTAATTTATTTTTAGGTAGGAGTAACTTTCCCTTTCGATGTGATGTTACTTTCGCCATGTGACGAATCGCTTTGAATATTTGCTCAGAGAGGTGTTTGAGCACCTTTTGAGCGGTTTTCAAGGATGCGTGGCTAGGCTTTCATCAAGTAAATACATGAGGATAAATATGTGCATTAAGAGAGAAAGTTCGGGGTTTTCAGGTAAAATGAAAGGGGTGATGTCAGTGATCATTGGTCATTATTCCGTTAAGGATGCAAAGTCTTTATTTCAGGGTTTGACTGAAATCTCGCCAGAATTTAAATTTTCATTGGAAACCTTAATTGTTGTGGTCTATGGTTACCTCTTGTGGGTTCTTTATTTTGGGATTTGACTAAAAGTTTGCATGAATTTTAATTATTTGCATTAAAACCCTGATTACTGCGGTCAGGGATGCGTTTTACCTCCAGTTTTATCCTTATACAAACAACAGCTCATAGCGATGAGTTCATGCAATACAAAAGAATTATTAGTAGTAGTGTGAATGATGCGGTGAAATCCTCGAAGTAAAATATTTAGGACTTTAGTACAATTAATGCAGATTATATTTAATCTTAACATTTTAAATATAATATTTTTGTAGTATTTAATAGTATTAGAACAATGTCGTCAAAATTTTATTTTTTTGTTATTAATATGCATTATAACAAACCTTAAATGTTTAAAAATACTATACTATAGAAGAGCATACAATGAATTTATTGGTCTAATAAAATGGATGGATCTGATATAAGGGAACAACTTTATATAATATACTAGCGCTAACGCGCTAGACCCGGCCTTCGCCCGGGTTTCAGTTTTTTAATAAATATCATCTGGTGCGTTACAGATGGGCTTCGTCAGTCAATTTTTAAAAAAACTATTCTGTTGCGTTACAGATGGGCTTCGCCAGTCCAAATAGGGAAATGGTTAAATAAAGGATCCTATTTTATGTTTATGCTACAACAATAGATTTTAAACTACAACAATCAATTTTAATCTACAACAATCGATAATATGCCTGCAACAATTAATGTTACATCTTCTCTTGTTATATTTACAACAATGTGGTTTTGCCCTGAAGTTAGGCATGAAATATGGGTTTTTAAGCATAAAATGGACCACAAAAGTTGTTGGAATGCTTCGATTTTAAGTTATTTTTATTCAGAAACCTTCCCTTGAGCGAGTAGATCAACGTGGTATAGTTTAATAGTTAATGTAGGTTCGAAAGGTTTAAAACTACAAAGGACATACATACAGACATTCATTTTTATATTTATAGATAAGTAAAACATAAGTTTTCTTGACTACGTTTGGCACAAAAATGAGTTAATTGTTGACCTTGAATTGTTGGATTCCCATGGGTGCTCATATAAGTTAGACAAATTGTAGACAACATTGTAAACTTTCCAAAGACGCTTACAAATCCTTGTTCACATCCAGCAACTGGTAAATTACTAAACCTGAAGAACCACCACACTGACACCGACACTCCAGTCGCAAACCTCCTGGGGCATTGGCAAAGATCATCAGCAGTGGTAGGTCTACCTTGTTGTAATCGGCGGATTTGTTTTCAGTTTTGCAATCCGCTCTTTTTGCAAAAAAACAAAAAGAGAAAATGTGGAACAAAGGAACTGTACAGGTTCTCATGCGTAGCCGAACAGAAATAAAAATAATAATAAAAACCAGGCGAGATCGTTTTTCTGGAGTTTAACGGAACAAGATATTTTTTGCGTGTGATTTTAACCTACTTGAGGGAGGGGGTTGACCTTGCTTCCTGGCCTTTGGAAGTACTTATGCGTCATCGGTGTGACGAATGTGTGTCGCTAAGACTTGTCTTTTATTGACGGAAGATCGATTCTGTATAGCGTCATTTGTCATGATCGCGTCATTAACTTTTCGATTTTGGGTTTTGTTTGGAAAAATTAACCCTTTCAGCCCCCGCCGCCCTAAATTGTCAATAGTATTCTAAGGCAAAATCTGGCGGCATAGGATTGATAGGGTTAACCGGCATTGATCGATACTTGATTTGTCGAAGGAATTCAATGGGTAAATGAGTATGAAAGTTATTTAAACTTACTACACACAATCCTGGCCCTTAGTTTTGAAAGCACCATTAATGAGTGTTTAGTTATTTTTTATAACCTTTGAAACCTCCAAACCTAACCTTTGAAACCTTCTCCTAAAATTTATCAAACATAAAACAAGATGTGGGGCACCAGTACTTCATTAATAAAGGACAGGGTAACTAATCCTGCTTATTAGATGATGATGGTAGGGATGGGAATTATTTTGTTCATTGAGTTGAATCTTTTAATTTTAATTTAAATATGAAATTTGCATCTTGTAATTTATGACATTAAGTTTGGAAATTTAACGTTTATTTGCAATAGGATACTCCAATTTTTCTGAAGATTGCTTATTTTATGATTGCATGCTGAATCTCATATTTGATCCTTCTCTGTTGTTTTACGCTGTGACTTCGAATTTCTAAAACTAAATATAACTTGCGTATTAATTAAAATAGTTACTAATGATATCGTCGTTTCGTAAAATATCCTCTACAACTCTATTTGATATCTAATGTATTTATAGTTCAAAAATCACGCATAGGCCCAAACAAAATATTTCCATGGGTCTGTGGTTAAAGAAAGTTGAAGTACATTAACATATCCACCGGTCCTCTTTCACTAAATTGACTACAATCCAGCTCCATTTTCTAAAGTACGCACACAAGTGTTTTAGGTAGTCGAAATTAGTTTCGTGCGCTCATAGGACGTAACCTTCTGTAAAGAAACGGTGCATTACCCCCTAAACTCAGGAAGAAACTCTTCTTATGGTTTAACGTCCTGCCATGGTGTCGTTAAAAAGTGGTTTACCGTCGGGGTACGAGAGAACCACTCTTGTGTTCTTTCCGGAGATGCTAAGGCTTCCAAAGAAATTGAATGAAGTCCGGTACTTAACTCCGCGATATATGCCCCATAATGAGAAAAGCACGAAAAAGAATGGTTTGTTTATATACTCTATCATTAAGAGGAGGTCAGCCACCAAGATCAACTAGGTCCTTTACCTGCCCCATCGCTTGTTGAATTTCTTCCTCTCGAGTGCGCTGCCATTTGCAGGGTATGGAAAGCAGATGAGAATATTTCATGGCCAATGAGATACATTTTCGGTTCCTTCGATTTCCTTTATGTTGGCTTTGATTGGATGCCCCACCTAGTTCACAATTCTTGCCTTTGTTTACCTGGGTGTGTTTTCCATTATTTTTAGAGTCAAAAGTCATTTCATAAATATGTTAAAAGTATCATAACTTTTTTTATATTCTCTACTCCATATCATCTCTGCTACAACTTTTCTTGTTATTATCCTTCCCTTTGATTACATAAGATTTTTTTACATCTTGACCTGTAACGTAAAACTAGGAAAATTTTTTCCTTCGTATGATTACCTTTTGGTCTGTTTTGGTTAATAGTTGCACTAACCTCTCAATAAAGGTGTAACGATAAGTACCCATTCTTTGAAAATGTAAAGTTTAAAGAGAAATATTGATGACAAAAAATATGAATGAAACAAAGATTTCTCATTCAAAGGTAACTTAACATTTCGTTTAACAGTTCATCGTAAAAGTAGTTTCTTTATAAATATGCTAAAAAATGGCTATTTCATTTTCAAAATGCAAAATGGGCTTTCGATATTCTTCTACTCTTAAGAACTTTACTCGTGAAATTTAAAATTTAAATTGTCCTTTGGTTTCATCTCACCTCAAACAAGTTTCAAATTCATTACAATTCTTATTTGCATTAAACTTCCACATACCTTAATATACTTAACAAATCTATTATTCATTCTAATAACATTTCCACCAAAGGAAAAATAAATCATAAAACTGTTGGTTAGCATTTTGTTACCTTACGTACTAAAAGTATCTGGCAAATATGATCCCACACTACAAGGGAGGGGTTATAAGGTCACCTAACTTTTTGCTATTATACTGGCATCGGATCATGGGCCAAGGATTCCCCCTCCTAAGTTCCTCTTGATTCATATGAATTTCAAATGCCAGTTAATCCTATCAGAGTTCCCATTCATGTCTTGTGAGTGCGTTAGGAACCATGCGGGCATAATAATTTCGATGGCTTCGCATTTTTTAGAATGCATAATCCCTGGGATTTATGTTTCATTGTGAGTTGGAGGATCGGCTCCAGGAATTTGTCAAACGGAACTGTTCGAAGGGAGGTTTTGATGTATGTTTAGAGAGTTAGCTGTTCGTGGGGTGTAAAGGCCACACTAATTTAACTTGACGGGTACAAAACTAAGATGGGGTTGAGTTGATTCTCTGCTGGTAGTTCCGGATAGGTTTGTGATCCTATAAGTGAACGTGTTGGGAAAGTATGAGGAGAAAACTGTTGGGGGTATTGTGGCAGTCACCAATGTGGCGGAAAGCCATCACTCAAAGTCGTTGTGAACGCAGAAGATCAAATCAAAAGCCGGGCATTGATTAACAAAACAACGTTTATTAAAAACTTAACACAACATTTAAAACGGTTAGTAAAATACAAAAAAGGTAAAGGTGCGTGTGTGCGTAGCGCTAGTACAATATCTGCTGCTATTTATAATTACATTTCTAACGATTAAGATTAAAATATACAAGTTAAAATCTGCATGTAATAAAGGTTTAAAAGTCCTATTGTAAAAAGGTTAAAAGTTCGTTTTCTAGTAAGGTAAAGAGTTCGATGCCCACAGTATAAAAGGTAGAAATTCGCATGCTATGAATATCAATGAAGTTTTGAAATTTAGTGGGGATTGTGAAGTTTCATGTTCTAAATTTTTAAAGACGTTGTAGAGTATGAAATGAAGAGGTTTGCGTTTATCTTAATGTTTTAGCTTAATACTTTAACAATGATAGGTTAGCACATGGGTGGATTTGAGGGGGGTCATGAAGGGCAATGCCCCCTACAAATTTTCAAAAAAGTTTCCTTTTTGTAAGGGAAAATCCTGTTTCCAAAGCCATTAGGGACAGCTTGGCTCCCCAAGGTTTCCAGTGTACAGGGTCCACCACCTAAATCCGCCCATGGGCAAGCACTTGATTCAAAGTAATGTAGTAATGTAAATACTAAAATTTTAAAGATCAGATTGATTTAAAATGTAAAACTATGTTTACAGCTTTTAAAGTTTTTCATGTAGTTTTTCCTTATTCCATGAATTTATTTTAAAAAAATTGAATCTCTTGAATAAATGAATTGAGGGGAAGGTTAATGTTCAATACAAGAAAACTGTTTAAAATTCTATCAATAATACGATCGTTCTTCTAAGAGTATTTTAGGATTTTCCCCCTTATGAAACTAAAAATAAAAAATTACACGAAATTATTTCTTAAACACTTTTTAAACATGAAACAGTTTCTAACGTGGGTTTCGTATAACTTGGTTTAGTTGATAACTGGATGCATAAAACTACCGCTTTGCTTTGTAAAATTAATTCTTCAATAACGTTAATTGTAAAAAAAATAATAAGTCAACCGATCAAGCTATAATTTCTTTTAGAAGTATAATAACACACATTAATAAAGTTCTGAAATGAAACATGGAATTTTCAATTGATAAAGTGACTCGTTGTACGAATATGTCACTTAAAACAGGACGTCAATACTTATTTAATTAAAATTAATAACAAAATGAAAATACAATGATGTCCCAGAGAAGAATTTAAGATTATATCAATTAAAACTAAATAAAATGACTGAAGACGACGAAAATACATCTTTCACTCTTCATAGTTTTTCATTTTCATGCGCTATCTCTTCCACATCACACCAATACTTCCCAGCGTGAACGACCCCACCGAAAAACGACAAACAACATTAATCTCAAAATTTAATAATAATCCATCAAATAACGTTTCAAAACCCCTTCGCAGCCAAATCACACAGTGGGCTACTTCATTTCACGCATGGAATCCCAACATTAAACAACATTTCGCATTTCAATTTCACTTTTTACCCCTTCCGAATCCAATTTCATTCAGCGGCCGCCCCGGGTTATTTATTCCATCCAGCAGCAGAACAAAAAGCGAAAGTTGGGGGTCAAGGCCCCGTGGCAGGAGGGGTCAAGTGACAACTCAACTCGGCATCTCATTCTTTTCTCGTTCCTCAACATCCTTGTTGTTTCTGCGAATGAAAGAGGATGGTATCCAACTGCTCTTTGACTTGTTCTTTCTCTTGTGCTTGCCATTTCTCTCATTTCACCCTTAATTTATCGTGTGTGACGGATTTCTGTATTCGCGAAAGGCACCTTAATGAGGGACGGAGGGTCTTGACATCGTGTTGAGGAACCTTTTGTGTTTTTGTTCGAGTCGCCCCCAGCTGGGAAAGGTAGGATGTGGAATGTTTCTGGGGGCTTTGTCCCTCTCTGGTTTGAAATTAGTGTCTGTCAGGGGGAATAAATATTTTCTTGTTTACCCACATGAAACAGCATCCCGTGGAGTGGTACTTCAGACATTGTCTATTTCATGCTTCGATGCTTTAGGTCCGTAATTATTTTCCAAATCCTTATGAATAATTTTTGAAGGAATTTGTTATAAAGTTAACTGTTTTATCTTTCTACTTGGAAATTTTATCAAGCATTTGATCAATGTCACTTTTTCAAATTCGCTGTTTTTATAGTAAATTTACTTTGAATATTTTATTTCTCCGCTCTACTCCAACCCAGCTTTCATTTAAAACTTACTAACTGAAGAAATATGACCAAGCAAGGTAAAAATATAAACCAGTTGATTCCATCGAGTTGTCGAGTAGTACAGAATATAAAGATACAACATGAAGTAAATATTTAAAAGGTTAAGGTAAAGTTTATCAAGTATATCCTAGTGAACAATATTAAACTACGCAAATCAGTTACTTGTTAACATATTCAACACTCACCTACCTAACTTTATTCCTCTGTTTAGCACTGCAGTTTTCAGTAATACTGATACTGAATTCTAATAAAAACTTTGCAGCGTCTCTCAATTTTATACTTTTTCGTAATAATTTATCTTTAGAAAGAGTAACAAGTTACAGAGAAGTTAAAAAAGAAAGTAGTTAATTTAGAGCAACATGAGACTTCTAATGTAATTCTTGTAAATATTCTTTAAAATAATCCTAAAATAAGTATTTTTTATCGAGGTCTCTAGAGTAAACGGCTATTTAATTACTTTTAAATTCTCATCTTCAGATGAAAGGAGATAAAACGAGCGCTTCATCCTTTCTCAAATATGAACTTCAGTCCACAGTAATTCTCTAATATCTAGTGCGTAATTAACTTTTTAAAAATTAGTAAGAAAGTTTCATTTAACTTAATCTGAAGGTAGTGACTTTTCGGATTATCATTTTAGTTTGTACATCCAAAAGGTTAAATAAATCCCAGAATTAAGGAGAGGTAATTTATATATACTATAATATATCATACAATTTAAATCTACTCGTTAAAATAATCACAATAGTTACGTCATACGTAATTTATGTGGCCATTGTGTTTGGGTCCTAAATTCCGGTTAAAAACACATCGTCAAATTAACAATGACACAGACCAGTCGTCAGGGTTTGTTAGTACTCCCTTAATCGTCCATCCCATCAATGGCGTTTCCGTGACGATCATGTTAAGACCAGTCGATCCGATACTTTCACTTCTCTCTTGCTAGGTGGTCACACTTAACTAGCTCTTCTTGATGGATGAAACAATGGAGGATTTTTCTTTTCGTCTTTGAGGATGGATGAAAACTGCCCACTGAGCACAATCGTTTGAGTTTGGTTTTTTCCTGATCGGATCTCAACGATTGGTTGGTTGGTTGACGCTTATTTGGTTTTTGGTTTTGAGTTTGTTTTTATCAACTTCTGAGAATGTCTGAAAGTTGTTTAGTTTCAGATTTGTATGATCTTTTTATATCATGCCTGCTGTGCTTGCTCCTTCTGTCTTTCTTCTATAAGACATTTTTTTAAGAAATGGTCGTTTGCCCTTAGCCGGAGACATTTTATTCGTTCATTTTATCAGATTCAAATAAATGCTATAATTGATTTTTGTACAAACAGAATCTTCCAGTTCAAGCCAACTACCTTGGCTTTTCTTTTTCTACTGCTACCGTTCTGTCTAAATCAATATTGTCCTCTTTAAACAATCTATCCAAGATCATCTTATTTCGGAGCCCACTTACAAAAACATTCCTTAACATTTAACATATTGCCAACATAATCTTTTCTTAACACTGCCTTCAAGTCTTCCAGACTTTGACCTGATGGTAGGTAAGGAGTCAGCAAATTCTTTAAGATTTTATATAATTTTGGACTTAAACTTGATATTAGTACTTGAGCTCGATGCGCGGCAGGAAAATTCTGTATGCCCAGATGAGATGTTCCAAAAATAGTCAAACTCTTCAGTTTAATCATTGAATTTCTCGAATTAGACTGCTACCTTTTGATAAGTTCCTAATCTATTTGCCAAAGTATTAATTTGCTCTTGATTTTGTTTATGAATTTGGGCTTATCTTCCTTCCATCATCTAGTAGAATAAAAATGTCTTCATACCAATCTTTTCAGGCCGTCTCACCAAACCAAAACTCCAAAACTTGATGTATCACCTTTAGAATAGTTGCTCAAGCATCCCCGTTGCCATCTAACGTGTCTTTACGATGTGGGTTCAATTATGAAGACCAGGATTAGGATACAATTATAACAGGACTTTATTTAGTACACAGTTTACTGGAAAAGCAGACATATGCATATAGAATGATCAGACATAAAAATAAGGCACTCTATTTATACTCTTATTCTGCAGTCACAGTTACAGTAAGGTAAAGGTAAAGTCCAATCATAAAGGTTCTGTTCACACATTAAAGGTTTAGAGTTCGGTGTTCGAATTCCAAGCATAAAGGTTTGAGTCCATTGCAAATATCTTTCGGGTTGCATTGTCTGTACTCATTACTTAAACACTTACTATACCTGGAATTTACCACCTACTATGAAACTAAAATATCTAAAGAAAGTTAAGGTATTTAAGTCTAATGAAAAAATATCTTTATTTTTAAAAGTTACAGTAACCGCCGCTGTCGCTGTTTCAGAATTTTTCTTTAAGGGTTTCGAACTCTCTAATACGAAAAAACTATTTGATGGAAAATTTCAAATACTTTGCTATAAAACCATTGGAATTTGTTTTCAGAAAATAAGAAAAGATAAACAATTTCCGAAAATGTTCACGTCCATTTTACTTCGGTATATAGAAATTATACCATGTAGTACCAGTACGGATCCACAGAATGGCTTGGGGCCCCCAGAACGAAAAAATGACATGAAAGATAATTTCTAAATAAAACGTAATTTTGAAGCTTTGAAATGGGATTAAATGTGTAGTTTTAGGTTCAAAAATGTATTTAAGTGTCGCAGTTTTTACTTCGGAAGATGTTTTAAAAATATTGGTGTCCCCCAGAACTCAAACCTGGATCCGCCCCTGTTTATAGTTACATCTAATAAATTGTTATCAACTATTTCTAACCTTCTGATTTTACCATATTGAAACGAAAGTAAAATAATTTGACAACCGCGTCTATAAACACTAGGAAATGATAAACCAACTCAAACCCCAGGAAAACTTTACGATTTTTCCTCCCCACCAGGTCGATAACACCTCAACACACCCATCAGAGCTCGTGCAAAAACAAAAGCGTCCGCTTCCCTTTCCATTGGTCCGGATCCGACCAAACAATGCGAGCGTTTAGTGACCTGATAATTGGCCCTGTCCATCCCAAAGGAAAGGGAAAGGCGGTCCATTGTCGTCGGGTTAAGGCCGATAGTGCACGCTCTCTGGCCACGGCGGTCACTGCCACTCTCGCTTTTGTCTCGCTTCTAATTGGGAGGGTGGCCACTGGAGGGTGGTGGCCCCCACTTCCCCCTATATATTCGAACAGATATCGTCGTGTAAACTCTGGAGTTTAGTAAATTACACTTTCGGCATTGGAAGAAATTTCTCCCCGCATGAAATTTGGGGCGCAGACCTGCCAACTCTCCGGCTTTTGGCTGGAGTTTCTGGTTTTTATTTTGAATCGCCAGTCTCAGTATTTTGATTGGGAGTTTTATTAGGCTGTTTTTCGGAGTATTATCAGAAACCCGATCAAAAAAATGAAGCAGGAGATTTGAATTACAGGCAGAAAATTCGGTTCAAAAGCAGGGGAGTTGGCAGGTCTGGGGACGCGAGTTAGTTCCTTATGAAACAAAACTGGATTAGGAAGGCCCAACATATACAGCATAGAGTGCCATAAGAGAAAGTCCATGGCCAAAAGCGATAATGGCAATCGAAAAGACATTGGGTATGCTTTGTGATAGGGGCCCTCGTGGCAATGGGATTGCATCTACTGCTTATGAAACTAATGCCTCCTTAGTCATATCAAAAGAGACGGAGAAAAAGAATATCAATCTTCAAATTCGCTATCAGTCCTTCAAAAGAGACGGATTGAATGAACCCTCAACAGCTGTGACAACCAAATTGTACTGCCTTCTGCCAATCAGACATTTGCTGTGCTGCCCTCTACCATAACGCCCTTGAACATACTCAAGCTAAACCGTTGCTAGAAGTCGTTAAGATCCTTATCAAATGGAGGGGAGAAACCAGGGAGTTGAACCTCAAGTTCCCTCTGTTTCATAAGGATCTTAACGACTTCGAGCGACGGTTTAGCTTGAGTGTGTTCCAGGGCCTATAAGATGGCTTTTGAAAAGAGCGTATTGGACCATCTGTTCGGCTTTTCCTCTGGGATTTGCACGATGTCAGTCGGTGTGCTAGTAGATCTTTCCAGTCAAGGTATGCTGGTATAAATAGGAACTACAGTGGAAGATCTTTTCACCTTGTATGTACCAGCAAATTTGAAGATTTCTACTTAATGATTTTGTATTTGAAACTTTTTTTACTTCTGTTAATTTTTAGACTTTATGGGGTTTATGGGTTTTAAACTTAATTTCTACTCAAAGATGGTATTTTGTGGTTGTGAGCTATGAAGAATCTGAGAGCCAGCGATTATACCACGTAGATGCCATAAGCTGTAATCTGTATTCGTGCTGAAGTACAGGTGGTTTATATTGACAGGGGACAAGAGCGATGGGGGAAAGCCATTGGAAGATCCTCCAATCTGTTTCATCACGCCCTTAATTGATATTTAAATGCGTGTTATTGAAGTCATAAAGCCAAATTAATCACTTTATGTGTAGAAAGTTATAAGAGTAATTTAGGAGGATTGGCGAGAATCTCAGAGGTCAACTCTACAGTTAGCATCGAAACTCAAGGCCGGCACACGCTCACTTCCCCAAAACGCCAATAAAATATTTTACGACTTTTCCTAATATCTCTGGGTACCAACAATTACACGTTTGCAGAAGAGTTGGATGATAATCCCTAACCCGCAATCAGGCGAACTTCTCGGAAAAGCGAAGAAGCCCGTTGTAGGAGGACAATGGAAATTCCTTGGCGGGGACCTTTCGTTTAGAATGGCCGATAATGGCACGGCTCTGATGGCGTTGCCAAACAATAAAAAGTAATTCCGAGTTCATAATGCGCCGGGGTGGATGGAAGGCGTGAACATCTCGGCCGAGTTGAGAGGTTCGGTTTCTGATGCTGCAATCCCTCGTTCGGTAAGGATTAAGAGGGTTGTTTTCTTAACTCCGCGGCTTTAATTTCAAGTGGCTCAATCACAGAGGTTAAAGGGTTTGGTAACCTCTCGTCCATTAACGGATGTTTTCCTGGGTTTTCTAGAAGTTTTTTATTCCAAAGAATGGAAGAAAGTTTGACTTTCTGCCTGGACAACTATTTACTTTGACTCTGTGATAGGATATTTTTTAGGGTTTAATTCTTCTTGGAATGCTCATAATAATTGATTATACACTGAATGGCAAAAATGTGGCATACTTGAAAGAAGGTAAAATATTTAGGTCTTCTGAGAACTAACAAGGAATAACGAGTATTTTTCCAAATTTCATCAATGAGATGATGACATTTTGGACATTCAAAGAAGAGTGCGATTGCCGGATAATAACATAACATCCTATTGAGTATTGTCTCATCAATTCAATCTATTGTCGATATGTTCTTGCAATGAAAGAATAAAGGCTTGTGATTATGATATCGTCAACTCGATGATCGGCTGTTCCAATTGATAACCTTGTGTCGGGTTTTAGTTCTCTGTCATGTCCAACTCTAACGTCCCCTACAGTTTTGGTTATTGGTAAAATTGATGGACTGGAATTTTCAAATAAAATAGTACTTTCAATGCTGATGGAAATCAGATTATTTTGATCCTTTTAATTGCATTACGATTACTACTAAGTTAATCTCACAACTCTCAAGCGTCGCCTCCATCCGTGGACCTGTTTCGTCCTTGTTAGGACATCAGCACGGTATAGGAAGGCAACGCAAGAGAGCCGAGGGCAAGTAATGTTAAGAGCGAGGTTACTTGCCCTCCGCTCTCTTACGTTGCCTTCCTATACCGTGCTGATGAGTCCTAACAAGGACGAAACCGATCCACGGTTGGAGGCGACGCTTGAGAGTTTACACTTATAGTCCACTAACCAGAGATAATGGTGAAATTCTCCTTTCATTTAACTTGTTGGTTAAAAAATACCACTCCATTGGTTTTAGCCATTGTCTTTTTGAAAAGTTGGCTGTGAGCCGACTCACACACTTTAACATTAAGGCTAAGCGCGCACTAGAGACTTTTGTCTCGGCGACAGAGACAAAATTATCTCCCTGGCTATTGCAAGAAGCTAGAGCGCGCGCACTGGCGACGAGACTCTTGGCCAATTGCCAAAAATATCACCATAGAAATGCATTGCTCTCGAGTGACTAGTGTTATAAGTCGCCGTGACAGAAGTCTCTAGTGCGCGCTTAGCCTAAAACACAATACTATCTCCGTCCAGCTAACTTCGGGAATCCCGACACACGCCGATCGAATCGTCGGAGGAGCTCATTTGATTGGTTCGTAAGCGCTGACATCATCGAGGTAAAAAGATCAAATGAGTTTTTTCAACGATCCGAACGCCAAGGACCGGGATTCCCGGAATTTTCCGAACAGAGATGGCAGCGCTTGATATTAAGGTGACGACTCAACTCCTGATGAAGTATACGGAAACTGCGAGTCTGCCTACAACGTTACCTCACAAGCAATCTCATCTAAACTCTCCTCCATCAATTAAGATTCCTGCGTCCTTGGGAAAAGAACCATCGACGACCTTCCTTCAAGAGTGTCCAGCCTCCTTATTTGTTTTCGCCGCATTAGCGCACGATTCTCGGCCGATTACGGCTGAGTTTATCAAGATTTCCTCAGCTCACACGAGGAAGGCGGGCCTCTGTTTACTCGCCCTTTAATAAATAGCCAAGGTCCATCTTGGCGAGTCATCGCCCCTTAATAACCTAGGTCAGGATTAAAATTTAAAATCTATCTGATGGCCATTTTTTTTGAGGGCTCGTGAAGCTGCCCGCCCCCGTGTCAGGGGTGATGTGGTGGTGGTGGTTGAATTTGCGTTGGGGAACGTTGTGGTTTTTCCTCCGTTTTTGGTCGTGAAGATGTGGTTTTTTCGTTAGTTGGACGGAGATGGTACGGCTTTTCTCTGTAGATTGCTGTTCCTGGTTCCGTCATTGTTGCAAGGACAGACATTATTATCCAGATTTGTTGAGTGTGTTGTGTAATGATAGTATAAGTAGTGAGTTAAGTCCGTGTTGGTTTTTATTGTAAAGAAACTCCGAACACTTGATGATTAGAGGCCTACATTATTCTTTGCAAAATGTTTTCCGGTATTGAGTTTGAATGTTATGTTTTCGAGAGAAAGTAAAGAAATAAAGACATACCTTGAAACTATGGGCGGTTGGTTAATTAAATTATCTGTTCCTCATTTTCTTAAGGATTTCTGAGCTTTGTTTTTAATTGTATCGATGGGGGAGAAATACCCTTCACCCCGAACAAGGTTACGGTTCCCGTAACTTTAATTCTAGCAATCAATCCCTTAGTGAAAATAAAATATTTTAAATAGTATAAATCTCTCTCCCAAGCTTCAGTTCCCAGAAAACTGAATAAAATTGCATTTATATTTGATTCCCTTTTGTTCCAATTATTAGCATAGCCTAACAAAGGACTGAATCGTCAATTTGCTTTCACACATTCGATTACCTTTAATTGACCCACGTCTGCCAACGAATGACGCCATTAAATTACCATTCCAAGCATTGTTCTTTTTGGCACTTTCTGTCCACCATTTTAAGAATCCAAAAGGCCTTTGCTCTCCTGACACAATCGTGGGAATACCTTTTACGCGGCGATTTATTATTTTTCCCGCTGAGATGGAACGCCAAAAGAATTCGAATCATTCCCAGCGCTTGGACAGCGTCTCGCTGTGACAGGTTTTGCTTTTGTTTGAAAGTCATTCCGAGCCCTTTGGGCACTCTTCTGCGGACCCCGTTTCATTCGGCAGGTGTTGGATACGATGAATGACTGTCTAATCTCGCCGTGTATCTCTGTGAACTTGGTGGTTTTGTTGAGCAGTTGGGGTCATTTACTTTTCTTTGACTTGACATATGGGTCTGATTTCGGTATCGCTTTCTGTCCACAGTAGCCCGCTTTGTAATGTGTCAAACTCGTGACCAGGGACTTATGATCGGTGTTACCATAATGCTGTTGCATGGCATATGTTAAAACTCGGACAGCCTTGAAACGATGCGATATTTTTCATGAGAGGTTAGCTGGAATATGGGGTAAACAAAGGTCCAAATGTGAGCAGTAAGATAGTAGGGTCGAAAAACAAATTTAAAAATTTAATTTACCTCAATTTAGAAATTTTTAATTATATTATAATACTTTTTGAAAAAGTCTTTATACTGCTTATGCTTTCGATGAAGTAAAGAGATTTCAACTAAAACTTTCTATATAGAAATTGTCGCCTGTTATTGCTGCAACCTTGTTATCAGTAACTTTTATAAATATTTTAAAATTATAAACTCTTGTAACTACTATCTAAAATAAAAAATAATACGGATATTTTGGCATTAACTGCTGTATTCTGTGCTATCTGATCAGCGGTTAACCACCCATTGAAGAAAGAATCGCCGACTCTAATTGAATCGCTTATTTCAGAAACGTGTTAAACGCAATGTTAATCCTATGGGGTTTAACATGTTTCTGAAATAAGCGATTCAATTGGTGAAATCCTACTTTGATTTACTGTTTAAACGCTGGTCAGAATGCACAGAATACGGCCGTGTGTTTTTTGTGTAATTAAAAAGTTTATTAAGTGTGATTCAAGAAGTTCTGCTTAAATAAATGGTTGACCAAAATATTTTAATAGAGGCGTTACTTTAGTTGGCATAAGCTATATGGTGGTTACTTTAGCATGGTTATTCTTTGAGGTGAAATAACACTCTACAAAACAATAAATAACAATTAAAACGGATCAGTCGAGATATGAAGAATTTCTTTAGGATAATTTTGATTAAAACTATATTCATTAAAATTTTGGTACTTGAGTGTGAAGCCATAGTTTGATTAAGGAAAAATACCATGAGGGACATGCTGTACACATTGCATTGAAGATGTCATTTTTCATTTAAAAAGTGGAATATCCTGAAAAAGCTGGAGATGCATTTCCTTTCCATAATCCCCCCTTGAATCCTCCCATGTCTCAAGTCCTTTGGCAATGATGGAAATTAAGAATAAATATTATGCATTGGTAAGGGCTGTGATCCAGTATTCATACCATAGTTCAATTCCGTGCTTCAGAGTTTGAAAAAATTAAAGCTTAGCTGAAGGTATTGTCCCCTTATTCACATAACTTTACCATACGTTTAATTTATGGAAAATAACTTGGAGAGTTAATACATGTCACCCGAGATATTTATCAGTTAAACTATTTACGATTTTCCGGAGATCTTCTATGCTTGACTGCCAAAAGCAACAATGGTTATTTGTACGGAATAATAATCATCGGTGGTTTTTTATCAACGTGGTTTCTGAAGACCAAATGAAGCATGAATAGTTAGAGTCGCTGGCGTACAATTCAGATGAACAGATTACACCCTTGTATAACTTGAGAAATCGCGCAAGAATTACACATTTCACTGGAGTTGCTACTTAACTTTTACCCATGAAGTTTCCCTGGAGATGCACCTAATGTGTACTCTTTCAACAAACCAGATTGTAGATAGGAGACTGAAACATCCTAAATTACTAGAAAACAACAAGCACACGAGCTGGGTTGAAATTGGGTATTTACGGAATTGTGGAAACTTTTGTCCAAAGCAGGCGGAGCATGACTGAAGAATCATTACTGTCATGATTCTAGTTGTATGTAACTAACAATTTTCCATAATCATAGAGTATCTTGCTTTTGCTTTCATTGATAGGATGTTGCAAACAATATTCCAGAATTGTACATGACAACTTTCATATTTGAAAATGTTCAAACTAGATGCTTCCCGTCCTTTTCTGGATACGGTACTAAAAAAATTTTTTTTGCTCATGGCTTTAATAGTCCACTGAAAATAGCGAAAAATAGGGCCGAACCTCAAACAAATTGCAATAGAAGGTTTCTCAACGGTTTTCACTTAGAAATGACCTCAATAATAACATACTAAAAATCGGCCAAAATCGGCCGGGGGGAAGTTTAATTTTTTTCAAATTTTTAAAAAATGGCCGAAATGTTTTTTTAAAAAAACCAAAACAATAATATAGACATGTGATACATGTTTATAGGTTATTTTTGAGTGCTGAAACCGAATATTACATTTAGTTTGGAAAAAAAATTGAAATTTCAATTTTTAAAATTAATTTGAATAATTAGCTATATGAAAAAATTAAAAAACCCCTAAAAACCTAACAAAGACATCCAAAGAGATAAATCCAACGGTTTTCATTTAGAAATGACCTAAATATTAACATACTAAAATTTAAAATTTTTACGAGTTAAAGAAGTTAAATTTTTTTCAAATTTGTGCAAAAAACTTTAGAGGCTTTTGAAAAGGTCATTTTTCGGTGGATATTGTCCACAGATAGTTATATAATGGAAAACCGGTGGTATTGACCCTCAATGAATTAGTTAATTATTTTAAATTCTGATGTAAATATGCCAAAGTATTACCTTTTTTCACTTTTTACTACATTTTACCAATTTCAAAATTTTAAATAAAATAATTAACTAATTCATTGAGGGTCAATTCCACCGGTTTTCCATTATATAACTATCTGTGGACAATATCCACCGAAAAATGACCTTTTCAAAAGCCTCTTTTTTTTTTGTTTTTTTTGCACAAATTTGAAAAAAAAATGCATTTTTCGCAACAAAAAAAATGGAAATTTGAAAAAAAATTTAACTTTAACTCGTAAAAATTTTAAATTTTAGTATGTTAATATTTAGGTCATTTCTAAATGAAAACCGTTGGATTTATCTCTTTGGATGTTTTTGTTAGGTTTTTAGGAGTTTTTTAATTTTTTCATATAGCTAATTATTCAAATTAATTTTAAAAATTGAAATTTCAATTTTTTTTCCAAACTAAATGCAATATTCGGTTTCAGCACTCAAAAATAACCTATAAACATGTATCACATGTCTATATTATTGTTTTGGTTTTTTTAAAATTTTTTTTCGGCCATTTTTTAAAAATTTGAAAAATATTAAACTTCCCCCGGCCGATTATTGCCGATTTTTAGTATGTTATTATTGAGGTCATTTCTAAGTGAAAACCGTTGAGAAACCTTCTATTGCAATTTGTTTGAGGTTCAACTCTATTTTCAGTGGACTATAAACCCATATGACTGATAAACTACTTAACTAAGTTTAAATATCTAGGTGTAATAAAATACATAGGTAGTTTTTTTCAAAAAAAGTTATGGGTAGTTAGTTATGGGTAAAAAGTTATGGGTATATGAACTAGTTTGGCAGTTACGAAAATAATTAAGTGTTTATTTAAGTTGTAATTCTCTCTCACACACAGAGTTTAATAGTTGATGCACGATTTTTAAATGTCTTTCCCCCTCTAAAAACAGTAAAACGGTTGAAATTATGTTACTCATTAAGAACTTTTAAGTCCTCCAGTTTGCGATTCTATTGCTAGAGGTTTTAATTTCTTAATCCTGCAAGTATAGTAGTGTGTTAAAACTTTACACGTGAGCTTTATATTAGAAATCTCTTCAAAAATAAACTTGGATGCTTTAAAATAACTTTCACTGACATGACATTTTTACTCTCACCTGGTGTAGAACGTGAAGAGCTCGTAATAAGAGAGTGAGGAAAATCCGTGATTTTTACTGCTTGCTCTGAAAGAGTCCCAGGATTCCTGTGATAATTTATGGATGCCGTAAACTGTGTTCCCTCTTTACCAATTGACCTAACACAGCAATCAGCACTCTTCATGTTGGTTTAACAAGAACTCTTAGGAATGCGCTCTTTACTTGTTTGATTAGGTTTGCAGAAGTTTTTCAAATCGTTGTTTTAAGAAGCCAGCGTTTTCCTAAACAGGTTATTTTTTTGTAAGATTTTGAATTTTTAATTTACAAGAGGATCTCATGGACTCGTGGATAAAAAAAAGTAAATTGTTTTAAATAAAATAAATATATCTGGAAAAGGTTAATTTTACATTTTAGGGCTGCTAATTTACCTAATTTTAAAATTTTTAAAGCATACTCCATTATTTGTTTTGTTGAAAATGAAAAGATTGATGAATCTTTAGAATTTTTCTTGTGAAGGCATTTTTATAGAGAATAGATTATGAGCAAAATAGATGTAAAATATTTGAATACTTTATTTTAAGATATTAGGGGTCATCCATAAATTACGTGAGGTCAAAAAGGGGGGGGGAGGGGTTTGGAAAAATCTCACCAAATCTCACCAAATCTCACCAAGGGGGGAGGGGGGTGGATTAAAATCTCACGTCAACTTTTTTAACTTAATTATAACTTAATTAGGTGCTATGAAGCACAAAATGCAAATAATTTTTAGAAAATAATTTTTAAAAGTTGTAGGTAAATCTCACGTGGGGGGGGAGGGGGGTCAAGAAAAATCTCACTAAATCTCACCAAGGGGGGAGGGGGGGTCCAGATTTTGGAAAAAACACCTCACGTAATTTATGGATGACCCCTTAGAATGAAAATAATACTTTTTATTTTAAGTATGTTATTTGACTTAAATAATACTTAAAAGTACCTAAAACATTTGGTGGGTATGAATCGCTTTCGCTTATCACTAGAATAAATTTTAAGCTAAGATGGTCTTTATTTTTAATTTAAAATATGATAGCAGTTTTAAAGTATCTTTCTTTAGTTCTTAATAACAGTGGAATTCTATAAGTTTTATTGGGTTTTTCTTATGTTTTACAGTTTTTATATTTAATACAAGACTGAGACAAAAAAAATTAAATGCATGACTCTAAAAGGAAAGGCATCTATAATGATAATAATATATTTGTGAAATTTCTTGTATAGAAATGGTAATTCTTCATCTACTTAATCTTTTCAGGAAAAGTAATGAAGCAATCTCACCGTTAAAACCATTAGATTCTCTTCATAACAGTCCTTACACGCTTTCTATATGAACTCTAATTGTAACCAAACGCATTACAGCAACGGTAGAATCCAATGATGTAACACGAAATGTGCAACCTAATGAAACAAAAACGACGATTGTGCGTTCATTACAAGAGCACGGCCATCATCATAACGGAATTCTTACTTTCTCTTTAAAAGGAATTACACTTCAATCAGCAGAATAATGACGGGATATACAAAGTATTAATCTATAGAGGTCAACAAATCTATAGAGAGGCAACATTCCAAAGAAAGCTGGAGCATGAGGGCACCAATTTACTACTCTGAGGCGTGATTACATCTTATTTCTGCATCCCCATCTCGGAGAAACCATCTCGTCTTGTGATCATGATTTAATTCTCATTTCAATTATACGAATGGCAGGTTCTGTGTTGCAACTGTGACCGCGTCTCTTTTGTTGCCTTATCGGCCGTGAAGATCGATTTTGTTTTTTTATATGAAAAACTCCTGGACGAAAGTTCTTGCCCTATGAACTCATGGTTTCCGCTCTTGAGTGATTGTTGTTTTGTGAATGGCAACAGGTCGAGAGAGAGTTTTTGACCAGGAGAAAGGAAAGAATTCTGGTGGTGGACTGTGAAGGGCAGAGGCGATTGGTCTTGGTGGAAATGGTTTTCGTACGCTTCGGGTGATTGCAATTAATCTTGGTCAGTGAAGTATGTAATTTGTGTTGAGGGGAATAAGATGGATGGGAAAGTTGTCGAGTTTTTGTGTTTGTGTCGTTTGCACTTTCTTAGAGATTCTTGACGAGTTCGGATTAGAGACAGTATATTCCATTCATAAGGAACTGATATATTACAAAATTAAGAGGCATATGTATTAAAAATAAAGCCCTAATTCTCATAAATGAGATGTAAATAAATTTCGTTAATATAATGAACAGTACAGGCTATTATAGTATGGTGTAGAAACCTCTGCTGTTTTGCATTTGTTATGAAGGATATAGTTTTTACTTTTTAGTAGACTTTTATCACTTCATTAATGATATTGTTCTTTTGCATAGATTACATAGCGTTAAAATACAATAATGCACTGAAGGAATATGAATTACATAAAAAATATGCTCTCTCTGTTAAAGATGCAAGTTATAAATGTTTTAATAAAAACGTTTTTTTTTATTTTAATTTAAAAAAATTAAGATCGGTCTTATAAACTTTAATAAGTAAAAGTAAAGTTCGGTACCTCAACAGCACTTTACTGTAAAAAGATAAATTGCAGCTTAATCAAGTAAACCGAGTTTGTAGAGATAAATACCCACAAAAATCATCTCGAAAAATCATCCAGATAATAGGTATAATATATATCGCACCAGCTAATAAACGAGCCCCAGTTCTTCCCTAGTCTTTTTATTACAGTTTTTTTTCATCTTACTAGCTTACTTCTTAATCCTGGACACATAGAAAAGTCAAAACACACTCTAGCAATTGTGTTTAAAAAGAACCAAAGACTTCCTCAAACGAATAGAGTCCTCTTACTGGATTCCTTTATTCTGTGACCTTAAAAGTTAAACAAACACAGCGGTGACGTTGACCCAAAAATGTTGCGAAAGGGGCGCCCCTTCACCTGGCCCCTGAAGATAAATATACGGCTGTTTTCAAGTGAAATACATGGCTTCTTAGAAGAAAGTTTCGAAAGCTCGATTTCTTCAACAAGACCTCCCTACCCCTAAAAGGCGTAATTCAAAAATTTTTACTTAGATTGCATGATATTCAAACATTTCCATGCGGTATTAAAAAGGCAATTTCATTGAATGTTCAAGGCTTGGAAAACCGAATAAGGGAAAAAAATTGATAACGCGTAAGAGTGCATTGAAGCATTTAATATCCTTCTACCGTTCTGTATAATGGGACAAGGTTACTGTGGTATATGAATTTAGAAAGCTTAGTCGCTATTGAATAGATTCTAGCCTTTTGATTCGCCATAATACCTGAAGGTTAAACTCTTTGATACTATGTAGGATGTAGCTTTTAAAAGAGACTGCTGTTATCCGCTTGACGCAGTTTTATGGGTTAGTTTTTGATACAAATAGGATGACGGTTTCAACATTGTCGTGTTTGTAAACCGGATGAAATTTTCAGTTTCAATTTAAGAATGGTACTTAAATCTTTCTTTATATTAGGTTTTTTAATTAGAAATTTTTTTTAATTATGGCCGGTAGTATAATATAGTAGTAATATAGTAGAAATTAGTCTGGCTCCTCTCTTTTTTAACCTAATTTTTAAAACATTAACATCTCTAACTTTGATTCTTGGATTGGATTTTTGCAAGGGCGAAACGTTTCGGTATATGAAGTTTTTGAAGTTGCATTAAAAGCAAGTTCAGATTAGAAATATTTAGTTAGTAGAGGCAATCTAATAAATATCTAGCCACTTTCTGGGCTATGTAGAAAGTTCATAACATCTCAGAAATCAACAATAAAAAATTCCTAACTTCCTTAACCCAGTCTCCCAAATTTTAAAATTACACTTGGTTCAAAATGAATCTTTACATGAAGAAACTTTAGAAATGAATTCCTATAGGTGCATATTTTTATTTACTCGTGACATGTTCAAAGCTTCTGTTCTTCTGAATTTAAAACAAATTTACTAAGCAGTGAACCATATATCTTATCGTTTAACTATACCTAATCATAACTAATCATACCATTAACATGCTTCAGTGAATCGGAAGAAATGAATACCTAACTTTCTCTATTCTCATTCAAACGGCTAATTACATTCATCATAAAAAAATATTTCACATGGAACCATAAAGTTACAGATTTACTCAACCCGGAAAATGAATTTCAATTATGAGAATCGTCTGGTGCTTACTTTTGAACTGAAACGAAATAATTTAAATTTCTTTGGATTTTTTTTCTACCTTTGTTTCAACTGAATATTAAAAAAACCATAAATGCTTCTTTCTCACAAGTTGGTCTCGGAACCGATTCGTCAAAGTCCAGTGGTTTGATTATCAGGAAACGCGTTACCGATGACATTCAATATTGTTGGTGGTGGCAATATGGTTGACTGCTTGCAACGCTTGATTTGAAGGTGCCTATCATGTCGGCATTTATGGCTCGATTTAAAGTATAGGTTTTACTTTCGAATATCCTCCGGGCATTCGTGAAAACTAAGTAAACTTTGAAAAAACTGCATGTTTTTCAGATTATGGTTTTAAAGATTTCGGTGTTCTGTGTATTTCCTAGATCCGTTTCTTCGAACTATACTGATGAAGCAGATAGTAAAGCATTGACTTAACAATTGTTTTTTTAATATCCACATTCGGGCAAGCAGGTGCTTGTCATCAATCACTAGTAGATGGCTATCATTCTTAATCTTCTTTCAGTTTCGTAATACGTTATGAAATCGATTGACGGATATTTTGACCTGTAACCATTTTACATCATTCTTCCTGCTTTTTTATGCAGTCTGTCCCATCTTGTGTTATTTGAGCCCCTCTCTGGCTAATAAATTACCACAGCAACCCTAGTAAAGTATGTTTCCATATTGTCCTCCCTTGAAAATTTAAGAGTATTTTGTAATGAGATTCCATATTTAAATGCAAATCTAAATGTCTTCGTTTAATTCCAAATTAATATGCTCAATCAATTAAATTGTTTTGCTTAAAAAATTTTCTTTGGCTGTCACTGTAACATTTTGTCACTTTACATTTAATTACAACTTATTTTTATTTAGCCCTAGTTAAAATAACCCGTGTTTGAAATAGCTTTTAAAAGTTTTATTTTGGAATAATTCCACAGTTTTCAGTAGAATCAATGTCCAATGTGCCTACAAATATTCTTTCCCAGTTTTTTTTTCGGTAGATAGGAAGTTAAGAAATTATAGGCCGCAAAGTTTGATGCATTCTGTATTTTATTTTTTGTGTCTAAACTAATCTTGCTATAAAATGTTTTACTAAACTTGCTATATAATGTTTTACTACTAAAATTTCTCAACTTGAAATGTTTTCAAATACAGATTCCTTTCGACGAAGTTTTAATGTTTGTAAAAGATAAGACAGGATCCTTCCTGACCCTCGCTTTTATTAAATATGGAGAAATCTAACAATGAGGTGTTTGGATGAGTGAGGGATTTGCTTTATTTTATACTTTTTTGATACAATATGGTTTAAAACTCCCAAATTTCTGATTTTAAGTTCAAAAATGTGTTTTAAATAATTTAAAATTCAATTTTATTTTTGCCAAAACATCAGAAAAGTCACGTTTCAGAAAACGGGCTTCAATTGGATGTGACATCACTGTGCATGAAAACCATTGTGTTTACTGTTTTCACGTGATCAGAGAAAACGGGCTTCTATTGGATGTGACCTCACAGCGCATAATTTGTGATTCGGAAGTTTCGCGCCCAAACAAAAAACGAAATTTCAAAAATTTATATCTCAGAAACTAGGCTACGAAAATACTTGATGTAAACGTCATTATTTATGGTTTTTTATCTACTATTTTAATAAAATTTAATCTCAGAACGTGAAAATACCTCATTCTACTTACTATGATAAATACCATATTTACCAAAAAACATGATTTTTTCACCTAGTACATTAATTTACACTTGGTATTTTAAAACATACCAAGTCAAAAGAAGTAACCAAGATATCTCTCATCCAATTATCGCTCACTCCAACCACACTTTTCAGCACATTTTCCTAATGGAAGCAAACTAGCCAAACATATCCAAAACCCACTCACACGCCCCATAACCATCATCACCCCATCGAATCTTTCTCTTTCCCCATCACTTCCCAAAAGGAAATGATCGTCGGAATCGTCGCAAAATAAGAAACGCGGCGGTCGTTATCCACCGCCCTTGGTATCAGTCACCGACACCATGCGTCCAGTGTGGGAGCCCAGCAACAAACTCATCAGCAAGAAGAAGCCAGAGATTAATTGGCGAGGATATAAAATGGCCTATGTGGGCCTGTAGGCCAGGGACGGCCTACTCGAGTCTCGAGGGAGAACCTGATCGTGTGGGCCGCGAGATATGCCTCTAGTCAATGGACTTTCGAGGTCCACCCATTGCTGAGACACTGAGAAGCAAGCTTTGCTTTTTTCAACACTTTTTATCTTGAGAATATGGACAGTAAATTGTGTGATATCTTGGAAGATGATAATGTTAGGAAAATGTCAAACTAGGATGACAACTATGTATATGTTACGGGAAAAGTGATTAATTGGGCATTATTAATATTGTCCAGTGTGGAAGCGGGCAAAGTGATAAATTTCATTCATAAATTTCGTTGAATTTATCACATTGCCGGGCATTATTAATAATGCCCAATTAACCACTTTCTCGTAACATATAACTAGTTAAAACCGTCCGTCATAGGTTTTCCACTACCTAATTAACATTAGGTAGTGGGAAAATTTATGACGGACGGTTTTAACTAATTATATGTTACTGTTAAATTTTAATAATAATAACTGTTAAATTTTAATGACTAATTGATGTCGAACTGTAAAATGCCCATTTCACTCGTATACTTTTGAGAGACTCTTCAAGTATCCTGCATTACTAGATTCAGCTTTGTTTTGGGTATTTTTAGAAAGTGCAAACTTAATAAGGATGAAATTAAATTTGGATTTAAATACGTAAAGCTTTTGTGATTGTAAATGTATGATTGTAAAGCTTTGTTTTGGGTATTTTTAGAAAGTGCAAACTTAATAAGGATGAAATTAAATTTGGATATAAATACGCAAAGCTTTTGTGATTGTAAATGTATTTGGTCCTTCAAAAACATAGATGGAAAAGAAAAACTTTCAGAAACATGGCTTTTCAAAAAAATTTTTAAAGTTCATTTATTTTTTAAATTTCAACTTAACTTGTTTTTGATGGTGTTTATATTTGAGGATTCGATATGAACAACTCGTAAGGTAAAAACCATAGGTTTTTCAATTTTCAGATTTCAATTCAAAAACATCAGTTGGATGTATCGTATTCTATGAATTAAAGTAAAAGTCTGGTGGAGAATTTTCATATGCGGCTTTTTCTAAACCCTTACTTAATTTTTCACTTTGCTGATAGTTTTAAACTGTTAAGTTTTAAGTGGTCTTGTTTAATGTCAAACCTTTTTCCAGTAATTGTTAATAAATTATTTAAATTTATGCAATGATTGTTAGTTCAAGAACTTTCATACATATAATTATCTGGCTCTTAAAATATGCAAATAAATTCAAAACATAGTTACGCAAGAATGACGATAGCAACTAGCTAGAAAATACTTAATATTAGAAAAGCTCTTGTTTTCTCATGCGCGTGCCGTCTGCTCTGTTTTGATTATTTAAACCATAAATCAGACTAATCCAAATATTCCAAAACTAATTTTCATAACGATACATGGTCTCAAAACTGGAAATCGCAGTTTAATGTTCCGAAATGAAATGTAAATAATGGGAAATTTCTAATAAGATTTCGATTTTCTCAAAAAATCCCCCGATGAAATCCTTTTCCTATGAGACTTAATCATCAGGGACATCCATGAATCGTCTTTTCTTCCGTTTGCGGAAACTGAGAAATGCAAATGAAATGGGAAAAGGAAGATCACCGATTAGGTATGTGGGACATTGAACTAACCGCCCTGTTCAAAAGAGATTGTCTGTGGGAGATGATTACCGATTTGCAAGGCGACCCCCGCCTTGAGTATAGTTGAGCTACCGTGTTCTGAAGACCCGCCTTTGCCGATAAATGGGGATGGTAGTTAATGTGTCGCGCCTGTGAAGTTATATTATAGGTGTTATAAATTTAAATTATTCATTCAGTTCTGTGTGAAATTGATGAATAGAGGCTAAACGTATACGTTTGGGTTTTGAGTGGGAATGTACTTTGATTTCTTTTAGGATGAATATTTTGATGTGGAACAAGTATCTAAAAGTTTTTGAAACTTAAGTTCAAAAATTGTTACAAAACCTTGAAAGCTCACTCTCACTGTTTAATTTTTACTGTTCCTCCCGAATGATTCACTCCTGTGAATCGCTATATAGTTTCCATAAAACATTGAGGGAGTATAGAGTGAAACGCTATTCACTTTTCTCTTTGGATTATTCCTCGAAAATGAAGATCAAAAGTGAAATAGTGTGAATGATCGTTACTGCATAAGTTCCTCCCGAGATCGACGTTTTAGATTTAGGGTATGAAAGTATGAATTCTGAAAGGCAACTATCTTTGAAATGATCATGTAAAATAAAATTTAAATTTATGGCATGCTGTTTTTTAATAGGTCTACCAATGTGTCATTTTTAACAATTTGTCTGGGCATTATTTTAGGAGAAAAGGGCATTATTTTCTATATTTAATTTCCAACTGTACTGAATTTTTTAGATTTTTTCTAGTGACATAATGTAATTTGATACTCTTGTGAAACTGCATCTATTTTATTTAGAAATTTGAGTTATTAGCAGATTATGCCAGAAACTTAACGCCCCACTGAGTTATATTTAAATTTTTTACAGCTTAACTTTAAATTATTTTTGTTCATCAGTAAAAGTAAATTATTTTTAAATACTCTAATAAAAAGGAAAACAAGTTCGTATGGTTGATAGACCCTTTTTGAGCAACTTGCATCTCGGCTGAAAAGTTGACAGCCCTCAATTTACAGTTTTATTTTTAGAACACTTATTTGTGATAGTCTCCCTTTTATGTCCATCTCGGACAAAACGCCAGGTTACACAGCTTAAAAGCCGTATATGTGCACTTAATATTTTAAGAAATTCAAAAATTTTTTTGAACGAAAGTAGAACTTTATAACAATCATAACGTCAAGTGAAAGCTTTTCCATTGAGGTTCCGGAACTGGGAAAAATCTGGGTCGCAACCTGTGTTTATTTAAGGTGCATCTCAACCTCAACGTATGGGTGGTGATCTTAAGGTTAGAAGAGAAAAAACCGCTTGGATTCACTTGTTTAGAACAATAGATAAAATTCCACTTTACCGGCTTTTAGGGGCCCGTAAAAAGGGGAGAATGCACCAAAATAAAAGATCTAGATAAAAATAAATAGAACTTTTCCTAATCGGTCCTTTTCAAGTTTCGGGAACTTTCTTACCTTGATTTATTTTGGATTGATCAGCTAAAGTTGTTTATTTTGGGGGATTATTTATTGTTTTTAAACTTATTTATGTTTAAGTGAAACATTTAAGACAGAAGAAGTAGAGAGTATATAGCTATGAGTCGGATGGTGTGGTGTCGCGATATTATTTTGTATACAAATCTTGAGCTTGCTTTGAAAGTTCTTTTTTAAGCCAGGAAATGTGATTTGGAATAGCAACACAGAAAATAGATAGGGTTCATAAATAGATGGTTTTAAGATATTTTCTCAAAATTTCCTTAAGCAATGGATTCAGATTCAGTACTTAGAGGGCTGAAACCATGGCAGAAACTGATAAAACAATATTGGTAAAAGGAATAAACTAAGTTATTAATTTTTAAACGGGAAATTACTAGATGAAAAATTTTTAGGTATTGATTTAAATATTGAAAATCATCCGTCACGTCGCAAAAGGGTAAATTTTCTTATTGTCGAGAAAAGGGATTTACACCATACCGAAACAAAATTTTATTCTCTTAAAAAGTCACTATTTCAAGTTTCATTCTATTGATCATTTTTTAACGATAAAAGGACAAAAATAAATCTAAATTAATTGAATCTTTTATAAGAAACATCGAATTAAAGAAGCAATTATTATCCACGATTTTTTAACATTGATTTTACAGTCAACTCGAGGGACTAAGAAAGATAAAGCTTCGAATTAACCATGACTTCGATTAAAAGAAGTTCGATTTATTCAAGCTGCACAGTAGTATTTTAAATTATCAAATCTAGGTTTTTTCCAACAGCAGAGTTGTCTTCACAAGAATTAGAAAAGACGCACTTGCTTCCAAAACGTTGCGTAAGTATGGATAAAACACAAGCCGCACATCGCGTTATCTCATGCATACCAAAAAAGTATCAGATGAGAGGGAATAGATTCGTTACACTTGTCAGATCTCTGCGTCGACGGTATTATTAAGTAATCAAACTCGTATTCCTCCTCAAGACAATGAATGCGCCTCCAGACAAGACGAACCCTCCGTACTTCCCGCGATAAATTCATACCAATCTGACCCACTTTTGCATGTCTTTCCAAAAATTTTACTCCAACTCCCGCGAAAGACACTCCTGATTTACGTCTCATCGTAAAGAACCTCTCAAACAATGAAACGCCCTTGTTGGAGATGAACGGCTCGAGCGTGCGATGACAGTCGTTTTTTCCCTGTGATCTCTACATAATCCGACTGTCATCTTGTCTTTCTCTCAGAATCTACGTCAATTGCTTCTTGAATCCTTTCGGAACTAGCCGCCCAAAATTTATCATAGGATTCAATGGTAATTTCGGGCGGCTTGGGACGGGGCTAAGCTTCTTTGAGAGCGAGGCCTTGAATCGAGAGTTAGTTCTCCATGTGATTATTATTTTACCGCGATTGATAGGTTGAAGAAGATTCGAGAGGGCTTATGCGGATTGTTTTTCGTAGATTTTGGTTGCTCATTGAGAGCGTTTATTTTGTATTCGGATGAATCTGAAGCACTGGAAGAGCGCGAATGGTATTGATGTAGTGGTTAATCTTCAAAAATGAACCTTAGTTCTGAATGGGATTTGGAGGTCAACAAAATTAACCTCTGAAGGTTTCGCGAAAATTGTTTTAAAGATTTATACTTTTAGAAGAATAACTTTCTGGTTCAAGTAGTTTTCCTCTCAAAAGAGGGGTTCACTTTAACGTTTCTCATTTTCATAAAAAAGCTTTTCTAGCAAAAAAATGGATTTTCAAAGTTTGAGTAATTTTTGAACAAACGATAATGTGCGATAAGATCCTAGCTTTCTAAACTATAAGATCCTATCCGGTGAAGTTGAAACTGCTGTTGGGGTTATACGAATTTAACTTACTTTTTTATTTAAAACCTAAATACATTTCCTGGAAAACAAGTTATCAAGTACAATAAACAACCTGAAGCAAGTCGTCTTTGATGAAAGCAGTTATTACAGATTAACTCTTCTCAAATTGAGATTCTTGTAAAACAATTATTTTCCGGGTTTGATCCTCTCATCACTAATTCTTGGAATACCTCATTCTTTCAGCTTTCATTTTTTCCTCTGTATTTCCTTTATATCTTTTTAAATTAAATAGACATTTGATTTCAATTACTGGTTTCATTTCTCAAAGGTTGAAATTGAAATTGACAGACACAAAACAAATTTGTTATTCAGTTCAGTACGGTGGAAATTACTGGACATTCTCTTCCTACGAGTTATCTCAACATGTAAGCAATCAGAAATGAAACTCTCAAAATTAGGAATGACGCAATAGATGAAAGAGATTTCGAAACTATATTAAATCATTTAAATGTCAAATTATTACCGACCCATCCGTGTCATACTGGAGGATACTCTGTCTGAACAAGCGGTGAAGTAGAAGGAAAAGTCACTAAAACGTGTAATTTCTAAGGTCGGGCATAATTTTCTGACTCCATGGAGCAGCAGATGTATTCCGAAACGGTGAGTAAAACAAGTGCATTTCGATTGCACACTAAACGAACTGGATCGTCTGCTGCCTCAAAGCTTGGGAAACACAAGTTCGTATTATGTCAAGGGTTCGGAAAAAAATCTTTTCCGGGTTTTTGGATGTCGAATTCTCATGTAATATTATTGAGAAAACGTGGCGGGACGGGAGAGATTAAATGAAAGTTTTATTGCACGGAAGGGTTTCGAAAGGTATGGTCAATGGGCACCCAAGTAGATTTTCAAAAAGGTGTCAACCGACTTCCCTGTTAAGTAAATAATTATTTCATCCATTAATTTTTGGGTCCAAACTTTTTAAAAAGGAGGTTGCATGGATTACACCCGTCAGGTATATATGTTACGGGCAAAGTGATTAATTGGGCATTATTAATAAGGGGCCGTTCAAATATTACGTAAGCACTTTTTGGTCATTTTTAACCCCCCCTTCCCCCTTGTCAGCAAAGATAAGCAAACCGCCGGACCCCTCCCGAAATTTTGACATCCCTTTTAGCACAGAGTACTAGAACAGAGTCCGATCGCCATAGGCGCTAATGGAAATTGAAAAGTTGGATGAGTGTGGGGCTATTTTGGCGCTGCGATCGCATCAACGTCACGAGAGGCGGGATGGAAGAGCCTGATTGGTTGAGAAAAACTTTTTCCTTCTCCTTCGAAAATAGAAGATGGAGGGACAGCCAATCACAGGTTTGATCTCTCTGTCAATCATTTAGTTCATTGTGGCGCCCTCAAAACCATCCAACTTTTGAATATATCGTTTTGGACCTTCTGTTAGGATTTTTCTCTGTGCCTTTTAGTAAGTAGTTTTTTTCTCCTTGAAAATTAGGCGACTTATTCAAGGAGCTGTCCTTTTTAAGGGTTCAAAAATAAGTCGAAACACTACTTTTCGGGGTTAAAATTTCAGAATGTTTGGGGGTCCCCAGAAAAAAGTGCTTACGTCAGATTTCCTACTTCAATTTTTTGTTAAATTTATTTTTGGTTGAGTTTTGAAATTATGTATGCAAGAAACAAGATATTTTCGAAAATTCAGTATCTTACCGTAAGCATCTTTCATATCCCCCCTCCCCCTAGTCAGGAAAAATAAGCAAAGAGCAAACCCCCTCCCCCCTTAGGTGCTTACGTAATATTTGAACGGCGGCCCCTAATGCCCAGAGTGGAAGTGGGCAAAGTGATAAATTTCGTTGAATTTATCACATTGCCGGGGCATTATTAATATAATGCCCAATTAATCACTTTGCCCGTCGTAACATATACATTAGGATGAAAAATATCTTAAAGAAGGTGTGAATGTGGAAAACAATTAATCTTATATTCTAATTTTTTATTAATTTAGGTAATACGAGAATGCAAAACCAATTCCCCCATTCTAATGCCAGTTTTTCCGTCTTTGTACCATAAATATTATTGGTGGGTTTTAGCTAGCTTAGGTTTTCCAAAATAAAAGAAGTTTCTTTAATATGGAATCATGTTAAAATAAGTGAAATAATAATGATCTTTAAAGAAGAAAGACGTTGAAGAACCTGCACTCACGAAAATATTTTAAACAAATTTAAGTATTAAAAAAGGAGGGAATTTATACCTTAAAAACGTATAAACTGAAAAGGTCTGATAATTTATAAAAGTGAAGCCAAAATGTGTGATTTTCTGGAATTTTCATGAACTAAAGCAGAATATAGAAATAATCGGGATTGAGGATATCTTTGCTTGGGAATATTTCTTCATTTCACCATTGGATCTAAACATCAAATGTTTAAACATAGTTTCCCGCCCTTGTATTATTTCCATTCAACAAACCATGAGCTTAACCTTCGACGCTCGTAACCGTCGATTGGTTTAGTTCTGACCTTTTAAAAGAACACACAAAAACACACAGAAACATCTTAAAACCAATGTCAGTGTCTTGTGTAGTACCATCAGCAGAAAAACCCCACGAGACTACAGAGACCTTGCGAAACTACACTTGTGTCCAATCGATTATTCCGAAACCCAATGATCGCAGTAGGTGTGTCGCAAGGTGCCATCAACGCCTACAAAAGGCCATGGAGGAAACATACCCACCGTGGTCGCTAACGACTATGGATTACCACGGCTGTTTGCCAACATCCCATTGAATTCCGCAGTTGAAATCGAATTGAAGGAGATTTCTACGCCCCCTACTTGGACAACTCGCATTGCCCCAAGGCTGACTTGTAGACGCCGCAGGTGGTCTCTAATTTATCTGTTCTTCAGCATCATGGTGCTTTGAGCAGACTTCCGGCAGCCAATGAGCCTTTTTGCTTTCGTTTTGGTCTGTTACCTACTGCTGTGTGTTTGCCTTGCCTGAAGAAGACGCCCTTCCTGGTAGCCGAGTGAAGGATATCTAGATGGAGGTGGGTGGGACTGAAAGTTTAAAATTGGTTTAAAGTGACCTTATCTCTTTGATCCCGAATGTTTTGACAAGTCTTGCGTCAGTGCATATTCGTAATGGATGATATTAGCTATCAGACTTTTATGATACTATCAAGGTTTATACTTGTTTATAATTTCATTGTCTGAAATTTATTGTAATAAGTGTCTGGTTTACTATTAACCCATTAGGGACGGTTGGCAACAAAAGTGGCCAAGGGACATTTCATTTTTTACTGACTCTATTAGAGGACATTAAAAGTTTAAATGCATGATAACAGCTTCTAAAGAATGTATTTATTCAGATAAAAACAGAAATTTATACCTTTCATGCTGTTTTGGTGATAAAATCGCTCTTAGATTGAGAGCGTTTCACTACATTTTGGAGATAGCTAGAAGATCATTTGGAAAAACGCCAAAATAATCTAATGTTTTGGTTATTTTTGTGACTTGTTTCTATTGCAGCATATTCATAAGATCCCATTCTAAATATTATTACCAATAAGGAACTTGCATGTGTCAGATTTTCATAAACTTTCAAGTGTTTCGTATGGTTTTTTGTATAGAAAAATGAAATATTTTGTCAAATTTTCAAAAAAGTGTACAAGTACTTAAATATTTTAATTTAAAAGTCGAGAAAAAAACACGTGACTGAAAACGCGAAGTGTGTTTGCATGCACAGTGACGTAGAATCCATCGAGCCAAATTGCAATCAAAATTGAATTTCTATGTTTTAGTTGATGATTTCTTTTTTCAGAAGTGTCCGGTATGAGTGTTTTAATAAATATTTACCTTCTAGACACTTCTGGTGGCGGTCAGAAATCCACGGCAAACATGACAATCCGAGGTAAACATTAGTGACGTCACGGTACATGCTGTTAAGCGTTTTCAGTTGCTTCGAAAAACACGATTTTTGATAATTTTTTTTGCAATCGAAAAATTTCTCAATCGGCCTCAAATTTTGTGTAGTGGCTTATTTTTGCGTGAAGAATATATTAAAAAAATAAAAAAAAATCATGCAAGTTCCTTATTATAGTTGGAATGAGGGAATTTAAATTACCAATAGCAATGGTTTTCTTCTACTGGCCACTTTTGTTGCCAATCGTCCGATGTGAGGTCAAAATTATTAAGAGTTACTCATAAGTAGCTTTTGCAAATTAATTATTTATAATGATTTTTTGAGTTCTAATCATAATTGTAGATCTTATTGATACTTTAGCATGATGAAATCTTTCACTTGGATCATAATTTTAGTGGGCTTTTTTTATAGATTTTAGATTTTTACCAATTCATAACACATTTATTGGTTCAATCTCATACTAAATCATTTCTGGATTTTCCTTGAAAAGGTTTTCTGGAAACTTACAGTAGTCAAAAATTAAAATAAAATATCACTGGAGTTATTTTGCCCATTTTGAATGGGCTAATACCTAGTTTTTATCAAGTTGATGAATAATCTTCAACATTTTACTGGGGGAATATGCGAAATCTGGAGCCATAAAAATTAATATTGTTAATTATGATGCTTTTTGATAGAGAATGACTAACGAGAACGTAGAATTACAATAAAAGAAAAAGCTTCGGAAGGCAAGAAAATTAACCGAAGGTATGAAAAAATCGAAAGTTGAGAATATATGAGACTCTGGCAGGGTAAAAAGGTTCCTCTGGCCCAGACTGGGAGATATAAATAAAACTATTTTAACCTGAAAGTTAGCTAAAGAGCTGAAATCAAAGGGTTCCAACAGTTCCGACTTAAAAAGTACTAGTTCGGCTATTCTTAAAGCCTGAAATTAGGTGAATATCAATATTTCTGACTGAACAGGCCCTATTCAGGTGGGGTGAAATACCCTTTCTTGGACCCCCTATCAACAGTATAGTTCCCATTCACTTTTATTTCTGTATTATTTCTTTAAATTATGTATGAAAACATTGTATTATCAAAATCCTAAACATTCTAATTAGTTTTTTTCAACTTTTCATTTGTCAGAGTTTGGACCCCACTAAGGACAGTTGGCAAGAAAAGTTGCCAGTTAAAAAATCATAAAAATTATTTTTTGAAAAATCTGAAAAAGGGCATTTCTTACTATATTCGGTCCAAATGACCAAAATATGAAAGAAAAAGTTACTTATTTTCATTATTTTAAAGTCGTCCTTAATGGGTTAATATAAGATTATTATATTTTATGTGTTGCTGAACATATAATAAAGTTCCAAGGCAAAGGGTTCTTATACTTTTTATATACCTCCTCTTATTTACCACTAATGAAGTCGACCCCTAATTCAAAACTTCATCCACATTTTTTTTGTGTTTAACAATTGAGGTGCTTGCAGCAATGAGATAATTCCAACAGTCTTGCATTGGAGTTGGCTAATAGTTGCTGCAAACAACTCAATTGTGAAAATTTCTGTACTAAATTAACGGCCGTATTCACCGGTAACTTGACCGGCGGTTAACCGGATTTCATATCTTTGATTGGCGGAGAACTAGTTTTTATTCTTTAGCTTCCAATCAGAAGTTTGACTGCCGCTCAAGTTACCGGTGAATACAGCCGTTAAAGTTGAGCATTTTTTAAAATTCACAATAATTCTTAATGGCTGTCCAGTCCAAGTAAAAAATTTTTTAAAAGTAACTTTACCGCGCTGTCTCCATTTGATGTCGTGCAATTACATTGAGTGTACTGTAAAAACTTTGGTCAAAGGCTAATTAAGTGTGAGTCATCTTCAAAAAGCACGCCGAGTGGTAGCGAACTACTTTTATTGACGACTAACTAGACGAACACAAATACAAGACACACATAAAAAACACGAGCCGAAGCATCTCATCCAAAAGAGAACCGAAACTCAAAACAAACGTTCAGAGCACCGCAGTGGCGGGTCTCGGGTGTTTTTGGAGCGCCACCTGTGGCGACCGCTAAAGTCATTACAGACTTACTCCTCCCCTCCTGGGAGACACTTTTCACGACTGGGTAGGGAAAAGTTCAGTTCAAGTAAATTTAGTTCGATTAAGAAAAGTTCAGTTCACTGAAGAATCATTGGCACAGATTATTTCAAATTCAGGAAGAAAAGTTCAGTTCTGAAAAATGTTCATTTCAAAAGTTCGGTTAAGAAAGGTTCACTTCAAAATTTCTGTTCACTGAAGAAGTGTTCTGACAAAAAAAAGAAAAGAAGTGCCCTATCCAAAGAGTACCTCGTTAAACTAACACAACTTATCCCTACACACATAAAAGGTATCCAAATAATAAAAAACCAAACACTTAACTTATAAAAATGCTAAAGATATACTAAGCTAACAATACAAAAAGTAATAACACCTATACTAATACAAGAATACAAAGTTAACTCCACACGGTAGTTAAGGGTGCTTCAATAGAAAAAACTAAATTACATTTACTTTCAATTGATTAAGGGATTCTACTCAAAGAGTCGCAATTTTGATGATGTTTACCCTTACGATGGACAATTTCATAATTAAAGGATTGTAAAATTAGAGCCCATCTCAAAAGTCTCGGATTTGTCCCGGTATTTTTCTCTAGCCAAACCAAAGGATTATGATCTGTTTGAATTACAAACCCTTGACGGCTGTCTAAATAACATTTTAACTTTTGCACTGCAAAAATAATAGCGGCACATTCTCGTTCTGTAGTGCTGTACTTCTGTTCTGTGGGTGAAAATTTTTTACTCAGGTACATAATGGGATGTTCTTCATTGTCTTGCACTTGAGAAAGCACAACACCAATTCCGAGGTTGGAGGCATCACACTGGAGAATGAATGGTTTTGAGAAATCAGGACTGTGTAACACTGGATTTTTAGAGAGCTTTTCTTTGAGTTCTTCAAAGGCATTTTGGCAAGAGCTATTCCAGTCAACACTTAATTTTCGTTGTCGTCCTTTTAGTAAGTTTGTCAAAGGAGCTGCTATTTCAGAGAATCCAGGAATATATCTCCGGTAATATCCAGCTAATCCCATAAAAGCTCTGACTTCAGTCTTTGTAGAGGGAGTGGGAAAATCTTTGATGGCTTGAACCTTTAATTCACTGGGTGTTCTCATACCTTGGCCAACCATATGACCGAGATATTTAACTTGAGTCTCAGCAAACTTACATTTTGAAGGTTTTATTCTCAAGTTTGCAGCCTTTAGTTTTGATAGAATGTCTTCCAGGTGTACCAAATGATCTTCAAAGTTTTGGGAGTAAATAGCTACATCATCCAGATAGGGTACTGCGTACGCTTCACAGTCTTTTAACACACGCATCATTAGTCGACTAAAATCATATGGGGCGTTTTTCAAACCAAAAGGAAGCCTCAATGGTATAAATGTACCAAAATTTGTCACAAACGCAGCATACCTCTGGGCATTCTTGCTTAATGGTATCTGCCAGTAACCTCTGGTTAAGTCGAGGACGCTGATATATTTTGCAGCTGACACCTTTTCTATCAGTTCTTCTATGTTAGGTAAAGGAAAAAACTTCGTGCGAGTGACTTTATTTAAACGCCGATAATCAATACACGGCCTCGGTTCTTTGCCTGGACTCTCAACCAATATCATGGGAGAGGCAAAATCAGATTCTCCTGGTTCTATAACCTTTAGTTTGATCATTTTTTCTATTTCAGCTTTTAAGATTTCAGACTGTCGAGGGGATAGTCTATATGGCTTTGCACAAATAGGTTTGTCATTTTCCAGTTCGATGTCATGTTCAGCCATACTAGTGCATCCAGGTTCAGTTGAAAAAGTGTCGGGATATCTTTTAATCAGCTGACTAAGTTCAGAAATTTGTTGTTCGGACAATCGAGTATTTGACTGTACATCTTGCAGGATATTTGATATTTTCAATTCTTCAGGTTCTAACTCAAGCCTAGGAATTTCTTCATCTTCTTTATCGATGTTTTCTTCTATAGACAATAAGTTAACATTTTGTTCTGTCAGATTCTCATACAGTAGCAACATAAGGGTTCTCAAATTTCGGCCATGAACTAGTTCCGATGGACTAAATCCAGTACTATCATGAGTAACTGTTCTTAAAGCAAAGAGTGCATGAGGTAAAACTTTCTCCCAGTCTGATCCAGATTCCAGACAGAGCACTCGAAGTATTCGTTTTAAAGTTCTATGCATCCTTTCAACAGGATTGTTTTGGGGATGTCGGACGGAACTTCTTACAACTTTAACCCCAAACTTGTCCAAAAATTCAGTGGTAAGTACACTTGTGAAAGATGTTCCTTGGTCAGTTTGTAATTCTCTAGGAAATCCAAGACGACTAAAAATTTGTAGCAATGCGTCTACGATTGAGGTAGAACACAAATCAGGAGTAGGAATGGCATCAGGATATTTAGAAGATAAGCATATCACCGTTATAATATACTTGTTTCCAGAAGAGCTAATAGGTAATGGACCGCATGCATCAACGTTCAATTTAGTGAATATTTCAGAAATAACAGGAACAATTTTCAATGGCGCTTTCTTCTTATCTCTTGGTTTCCCAACTCGTTGGCAGTAATCACAAGTTTTGACAAAGTTTTCTACGTCACTATAGCAATTTGGCCAGAAGAAGGTTTTGAACAAAGCATCCTTAGTTTTTCCAGCACCTAAATGCGCTGTAGCTCCTTCATGGCAAAACACTTTTAGTTGCTTACGATATTTTTCAGGGACAACCAACAGTTTCCTTTCAGTTCCATTTTTGTCTCTTTTCCTATAGAACAGCATATTTTCTTCTAAAAAGTACTTATTTGCCTTATTGTCAGTCTTCTTCCTTGCTTCTGCGATAAGTGGTTTCAATTCTTCACTCTTTTGTTGTTCTTCAGAAAAAGCTTTTGGAGAAGTCTTAATAAGTTCTTGCAGAGTAAGTTCCTTCAACACAGGCAGGACCTCTTTATCATTAGTTTCCTCTTCTTCAGCTGTGTTTCCATTTAATTCTTCATCAATTTCTTCAACAGCTTGGTTTTTATCATTATTTTCTTGTTCAAGGAGCCTTTTCTGAGCCCTGGTCTGAATGGCATTCAGCATATGCACCTGTACATTTTCTTCCTTTTTAAGGTCTTCTAACAGCATCGCAGTTTTGTTTCCCAGCAAGTAACGTCCTTGATCTAAGGAATCCCTAAGCACAGCTGCTTTAGTTATTACGTGTCCCATTTCACACTCCAATTCAACTTCTGCTAAGGGCAGACAAATCAAAGTCTCTTCCAATGGGGTTCTCAACCATACCTTTTCTTTCGTATACATATGCGGTTTCACAAATTTGTTGCAGATTAAATCCAAAGTTGCACCGGTATCTCGTAAAATCTTCATCTCTACACCGTTTACTTTCCCTACACTTGTGTAACGCGACATCAGTTCATCTGTACTTTTATCAGTCACAACATGTGAAACAGATTCTTGAGTTTTCTTTAGCTTGTCACACTGGGGTCTGAGATGATTACTGGAACCACATTCGTAACATCGAGGGATTTTTCTTCTCTCAAATTCTTTATCTTTCATCTTATCTTGGAATACTTCAGGTTTTACAGGAAATTTCGGCTTGAAATCCTTATTATTCTCTTTAGTTCTTGGGTGGTAATAGTTTCCATTTTGATTTCGTAAATTAGAGAAACTCTTCTTCATTATATCTTTTCTTTTAAAGGTGTCTCTTATACTTTCATAATCATCTAACTTCTCAGCTAGTTCAAATGGAGTATTCATCTTCAGCCAATCTTCTAGAAAATGCTCTCTCACTTCAGCAGGGACTTTATACTTCAGCTGCTCAGTTACCATCAAATTCTTGAGTTCTTCCAAAGTCTTAATATTTAACTCTGAAACCCATTCGGTAAAGTAACTAAATAATTCTTGAGCGAAATTTCTCCAAGATTTGTCTGGACTCTTGTGATGTCTATAAAAACATTGTTTTAATTTCTCACTGTTCAACTTGTATCTTTTCAATATTAAACTTTTAACAAAGTCGTAATCATTTGCATCAGATGGTTGTTCTCTGGCAAGCATATTAGATAGTTCTGGTGGTAAGACTGCTAATAGGTATGCTACCCAATCCTTCTTTGGAACTTTAGCCATTTCCGCTTTTCTTTCAAAGTTTATTAGATATAGTCCCATTTCATCGTGTTTTTCATCGAATTTGGGAGTAATCTGCGTTAGAGGAATTCTTGCACTTGATTCGGATCTTCTTCCGGCGTCATCAAGGATACTGGGATCTTCTTTCGCCAATTCCAACTTCTTCATTTCTAATTCATACTTCAAAGTTTCCAACTTCATTCGTTCTTCCCTTTCTTCTTTTCTGATCCGTTCTTCCCTTTCTTCTTTTCTGATCCGTTCTTCCCTTTCTTCTTTTCTGATCCGTTCTTCTCTCTCCTCCTTTCTCCTTTCCTCTTCTTTCTTTCTATTTTCTTCTTCTTTCTTTTGATTTCTCTCTTCGATAATTCTCTCTAATATGATCTTTACATCTTCTTCTACATATGACTCACTATTCAGAATTGCATTTTTAATAGTAGGAACCGTACTAGATGGATCGATTCCCACCCCAATTTCCTCACATACCTCTAAAAGTTCTAGTTTCCTGGCTTTTGCTAAGTAAGCCATGACTTTTAAAAAAAATAAATCTTTTATGTAATTAATTCTTTAATTAAAAAAACTAGAATTAAAGTCCTCCAAATTAAAGACAGTAAAAAAACTACTACACCGATCAAAATTAGGTATAATTTCCCTCTTAAAAACCATAAATCAACACTCCTTTCTTTCCCCAAGAAATTATTAACTTACAACTATTTTTAGCAATAATCTCAAAATTATATACATCAACTAATAAAATTGATTAAGCACATCATCAAGGAAGTATCTAATTACAAATTCTAATAACCAAAAGAAATATCAATGGAGCAGAAAACACTCTCCTAAATTATTCATTAACTCAGTAAAACTTTCAACACTGAATCTTCAAATAAAAGTTGCAACATACAATGGAATAAGAAAAATTTATACACTTCTATCAAAGGAAATACTGAACTTTCATTATTCATAAAGATGACTATTTAACCTTCATCTATAAATAGCCTGGTTTTCACAACCCGGTTTCTGATGTGGACAGCAGAGAAATAAGTTCGTTTTCATAAAAAAGATTTAAAACTGAATACACAGTATAAACCAAGAAACTTATTTCCAAAGCAGAAAAAAACGAATTTCACTTCTTTTCAAGCAGCCAGTTTTAAAACAGAATACACCGTATAAAACTCGGAACAACTTATTTCCAAACATAAAACTATCAAAGGTTTTTTCTAATTATTTTTAAAATTTGACTTTATCAATTCAGCAATAATATTCATAACTTCACAATAACCCAGCAAAAGTAAGTACTAAGTATAAGTAGGGATAAGAATGTGCTTTAAAGAAACTAAACCCACTATTTAATACAAAATGTGAATTTTGAATGAAAAGAAAGTATTCAATTTTTACTCGCATTTAATACAAAAATAGAGCAGAAAATTGTGAATACCAAGGTACTCTTCAGACATAAAAAGCACTTACCCCTATTCCTTTCCCCCTTGCATCAAACCGAAAACTTGTGAAGTAAGCACTGATTTTGTTCGTATCGTAACGCTGGCACCATCTTCGAATGTAAAAACTTTGGTCAAAGGCTAATTAAGTGTGAGTCATCTTCAAAAAGCACGCCGAGTGGTAGCGAACTACTTTTATTGACGACTAACTAGACCAGCGGTTCTCAAACTGTGGTCCGCGGACCCCTGGGGGTCCGCGGCGCCTTCCTAGGGGGTCTGCGAGTTACCCTGAGAAATTCCTCAAGTTACTTTTAGAATTCCCCAAACAGTTTCAAAATTAGATGAACATTAGTTTTAAGAGGTAAATTTCAAAAAAAATTTCTGGGGGAGAGCCCCCAGACCCCTGGAAAATTTTACTTCAATGCATAATTTTTTCTTGAAATTTCCAGACCCTCACCTCAGAGACTTGGAGTAATTCAGGGGCGTATATAAATGTGGGTGAAGAGGCCCTGCCTTCCTCCTGAAATTTGGACTTGGTGTATCAAAACAAGTTAAAACCCTGTTTTTTGGATCAAATCTCCGAAAATTTTCTGGGGGAGGACCCCGAACCCCCTTTAGTACTTGGTACTTTATTATTAAGTACATTTTAAAAATAAGTTCATCAAAATTGAAATCCTACCTAAGAATATTGTCTGAAATTCGGACGAAGTGAATCAAAACCAAGATTAAATCCTGTGCGTTTTGAGGGATAAATTTATCTAAAACTTTTCTGAGGATGACCCCCGAGATACCTTTTTGTTCTTAAAACTTTATTAAAACTTTATTATTTATATTATAAACTATTTTTTACATTAAGTTAATCAAAATGCAAATCTTACATAAAAATTTATATTCAAAAATTCTAACTAGGGGTATCAAAACTAATTAAAAACCTGTTTTTCTAGTTGAATTTCCAAAAATTTTCTGGGGGAGAACCCCCAGACCCCCCTTTCGTAGGTAGAATTTAATTACCCATAACCTTTTTATATTAAATTCCCTAAGACGCAAATTCTACTTAAAAATGTACTAAAAAGCTACTTGGACCTATGAAATATAAATGGGGACTAAGGGTTAAATTTTGTCCCCCCCCCGAAATAAATTTCCATAGACGCCTCTGGAGTAATTGTAAAATTTATTATAATTTATACTTATACTATAATTTTAATTAATCTTTAACTCAAAACAAAAGTATGGTTACGTTTAAAATGTTGGGGGTCCGCGATGTCTCGCTGCTACATAAAAGGGGTCCGTGACGATAGAAAGTTTGAGAACCGCTGAACTAGACGAACACAAATACAAGACACACATAAAAAACACGAGCCGAAGCATCTCATCCAAAAGAGAACCGAAACTCAAAACAAACGTTCAGAGCACCGCAGTGGCGGGTCTCGGGTGTTTTTGGAGCGCCACCTGTGGCGGCCGCTAAAGTCATTACAGTACTGATAAAGAAAAGCTAAATTTTCAAGTTCCAAAAAAAGAGTGACATCCTTAATCTCAACCTCATTTTCACACGGACAACTTTCCTCTCCATCTTGTCACATAACCCTTTACTTTTCCATTCGCGTGAAGGCCATCGAATGGCCATTTGCCATGGTTAGTGAGAGTTAAGGCTAAGGTCACGTACGCCTCTGAGAATCTTCCCAAGCCTTGTTTAGTTGGTTATTCCAGCCTCGGGGTCTGGGGACGAACGTGATTAAAACGGTATCCGTTGCTGATGCCTTGATGGGGCAAACCCAGATCGAATAAGCGTTTCAGATCTGATATAGGGGTTGCTTTTGTTATGGATGGTCCGTTCCACACGATGACAAAAAAATTGGGTTTCGATCTTGATTGGGGGTTTGTTGTTGTTGTGGCTGTCGGGAATCTTAATTAATCGTAATCGATAGTGAAAGTGGATGTGTGGGAAAGTTGGTTGGTTTGAGGCGAGGGCCGATATGAGGTTGATACGGTTGGGAATGTGGTGTTTCAGATTTGGGAGATGCGCACTAGGTGTAAGTCGAACGAAATATTAAAGAGGCAATTAAGTTCAATAGTTTTGATATGGACTGTTTTAAATGTATATAATTAAACTCGAGAATTATATTCAATTGCATGATGTACCCCACGTCTATAAAAGATTTTGGGATAAACCCCTGGTTGGATTTGGAAACGGTTGATCATTCATTATCAGATTCTTTTAATCGTAAACCCTAAGGCTAAACGCGCACTAGAGACTTCTGTCGGGGCGACTATAACAACACTAGGTCACTCGAGAGCAATGCATAATACATTAGGGTGGTCCTAATTATTCAAACTTGGAATTTCTTCGGTCGCACCCCCCAACTTTTTTACTTAAGGTATGAAATGAATGTATACCAAATATTTTTCAAATATTTTAATATTAACACGTGCCGCAACGCGATTGAAGTTAGAGTACGGTAGAAGCGCAGGACTCCGTAACACTGACACGAGGAATGCCGGCTCGATGCGCACTTTCCGCCGCAACAGTGGACGCTACGCGCGCTTTTTCAAAAGAGCACTTTCAAAAGCGGTATCTTCATGTATTTTATGATAAACTTGAAAACATCCTACTCTATGATTATTGCACATATTTTAGGGTGAAACTCATTATTATAAGTGGATTCCAATGGGGGATTTAAGGTAAAGTGGAGTATTTTCCAATGTGATGGTTGGGATATAAAACAAAACTTTAATATAATGTTCAAAACAATGAAAATTAGATTTTAAATGTAATGGACCATATCCGACTGACGTCACATTTTCTCCATCATGTGACCTACTGAGCTTGCAATTGGTTACCACAGATACTACACAAGTAGAGTTTAGAGTGAGATATGATTTGATAGTGAGTTTGTTTTCCCCGATCAAGTGATTAATATGGGCGTGGCTGAATATGGTGCATTCATCATAGTTAAAGGTTTGATTTGAAATTTACACTGAATTTTATAAGCCAAAGCTCATATAATACATTTTAATGTTCTTAAAATAGTGTTAAAAGCGGCGTTTGGAGCTTGCGTTACTGCATCCCATGGACCTACATTTTTATTTAAACGTTTTGAAAATCTTGGGATGTTATCTATAAATCAAAGTACCCATCAGGTATTAAAAATGAAGTTGTAAAAAACACCATGGATGGAAAAGACAAAGAAGAAATTCACAAGTTGGCTAAAACAAGCTTGAACACCAATCGAGAGATGACTACCAAAAGTTTCTATGGTTGAGAATAGCACTTTTAGATTATTATAAAGCTAAAATGATTAAGTTTAAACAACCTGGTGCTATCCATCATTCTAGGTGGATGTCTTAAGTAATTTATTGCTTGAAGATATTTATATTTAGAAATGTGAGGGTTAATTTGGATAATCCATTACTACAAGGTATGAGTATTATTGTTAAGCTGCCTGGTTTAATGGTTTGTGGCAACACAACCGGGTAACAACTCAACCCGTTGATTGCTGATTGTGTTTTTAGTTTACTATTGATTTTCACTGCAGAGCGCTGGTCGCTCAAGTATTCAATTTTACCCAATAAAATCTTTACCCTTCAACAGTTTCTTTATTAAGCAGCTTGCCACACCACAATGGTGACTCCGGTAGTTAGAACTTCAACCTGAACTTAATTTTCCGAAACTATGGATGAGCGTGCCGTTGGCAGTACGATTTCCAGAATTTATGATGAAGATCCTGATCAAGGCAGGGATTCTGCGATTTCTCATTGTGATGATTTGACGGAAGAAATAAGGATGTTACTTGATGATCAGCTAATGGATGAAATAAGGGAACTGAGAAAGGAGGTGGCCGAATTGGGAAAATCTCGTGGTATTTCTAGAAATAGAGGGCCCACTTCTAAAACGCCGAGTCCTAAACCTGCGAATGCGGTATGCTGGTATCACCGGGCTTTCAAGAATAAAGCTAAAAAGTGCGTTCATCCTTGTATCTACCAAGACAATTTTCAGCGAGAAAGCGTAGCGGTGACTTTGTCGACACCTTCTCGTCGGCTGTTTGTACGAGATCGGAGAACCAACGTCAGCTTCTTAATTGATACTGGAAGCGATTGTTCCCTACTTCCGGCTACCAAGAATGAGAAAAGGTTACCAAGGATTATCCAAGGATTTAAGGCAGCTAACGGGACAACTATTCAGGTATATGCTCAAAAACTTATATCGCTTGATTTGGGATTACGCAAGCAATTTGTTTTTCCATTTTTTTCTTGTGATGTTTCACAGGCAATAATAGGAGCTGATTTTTTGCACTATTTCAATTTAAGACCTGATTTAAGAAATCGATCCTTGTTTGATGTTTCAACCAATTTAAATTCAAATGCGTTTCTTCGGAATACTAGTATATTTTCCGTAAAAGCTGTGGATAAAAAGAACGAATTTTACAAGCTTTTTGAAGAATTTCCTGATATTGTTAGGCCGATATGCATGGATCAAACTGTTAAGCATAACGTTGTTCACCACATTGAAACTTTTTTGGACCCCCTGTTTCGGCCAAACCCCGTAGACTCGCTCCCGATAGACTCAAAATTGCCAAGTTAGAATTTCAACAAATGTTGGATTTGGGTCATATGCGCCCATCTACGAGTAACTATTCCTCGCCACTACACATGGTACCGAAAAAAGGTAGTGAAGATTGGCGACCGGTGGGAGATTTTAGAGCTTTAAACGCACAAACTAAAAAAGACAGATACCCCATACCAAATATTTTGGACTTTACGAGCGAGCTACACGGGACAACGGTTTTTTCACATTGCGATCTTGTGAAGGCGTACCATCAAATTCCGATTGCACCTGATGATATTCATAAGACTGCGATTTGTACCCCCTTTCGGGCTATTTGAAAGCACAAGAATGCAGTTTGGGTTGTGCAATGCGGCCAGTACGTTTCAAAGATTTATAGACGAAGTTGTTAGGGGTTTAGAAGGTGTTTATGCTTTTATTGACGATATCTTAATCGCTTCAAGAACTAATCAAGAACATTTTGAACATCTGAGGGCACTTTTTACCAGGTTAAATCATTACGGACTGACCTTGAAACCGTCAAAATGCACTCTTGGAGAATCTTCTATAGAATTCCTTGGTTTTAATGTTTCAGCGGAAGGGCTGTCTCCTCTTTCTGATAGGGTAGAGGCAATTAACAAGTTTCCCAAACCTAACTCTATCACACAGCTGCGCCGTTTTTTGGGGATGTTTAACTTTTATCGCCGTTTTTTACCTATAGCAGCGCACATTTTGGCCCCCTTGGTGAAGCTTTTGGAGGGCAATGCAAATAAGGGTAAGCGTCCCAAAGATAAGGAAACCCCACTGCAATGGTCTAGCGACGCAGAGGTTTCTTTTTGTGCCGCTAAAAGGGCACTTGCAGATGCTACACTACTTAGGCACCCGATTCCTGGAGCAAAATTGGGTCTCTGGTGTGACGCTTCTGAGCTTGCTGTAGGTGCTTCACTAACACAGTTGTCTGAGGGGGTTTGGGAGCCAATCGGTTTTATGTCGGTAAAACTTTCAAGGAGCCAGCGCAATTGGTCAACTTACGATCGAGAGCTACTGTCCATTTATACGGCAGTCAGACGCTTTAGGCACATGCTTGAAGGGAGGTCTTTTTCGATCTATACTGATCAAAAGCCTCTTATCTATGCCTTTCAGCAAAGACCAGATAAATGTTCTCCTCGCCAATTGAGGCACCTTGATTTCATTTCTCAGTTTTCAACTGACATACGGCACATCAAAGGTAAGGAGAATGTCGTCGCAGATACCTTATCTAGAATAGAGGTTGACGCTGTTTCAAGGGAGGTCATCGATTTTAACCAAATTTCCAATTCTCAACTAGTAGACCCTGAGTTAGCATCACTTTTAAGTAGTCCCAATTTAAGAATTGAAAAACGTTATTTTCCTTTAGAGGATGTGACCTTATTTTGTGATGTCTCAGGGGATAGCCCAAGACCCTTCATCCCAGAATCATTTCGATTTAAAGTTTTCCTTCAGGTTCATGGTTTTCCCATCCGGGTGTTACTGCTACAACTAAATTAATTACAAGGAGATATTTTTGGCCCAACATGAAAAGGGATTGTAAAGAGTATGTTCAGTCTTGCATTCAATGTCAGAGATGCTAAGTCCATCGACATAATAAAGCTCCAATCGGAACATTTGCCCTACCTGACGCAAGATTTGCGCACATACACATCGATTTCATAGGCCCTCTCCCTCCATCTGAAGGTAGCAAGTACTGTATGACTATAGTTGACCGGTTTACACGATGGCCTGAAGCGATTCCGACCCCGGACATTACAGCTTGTACTACAGCCAAAACTCTGGTAAATGGCTGGATAGCTAGGTTTGGGTGTCCTGTTTCTATAACCACCGACCAGGGGAGAAATTTTGAATCAGCTTTACTCAGGGAGTTAACTAACTTGATAGGAGCAACTAGAATTCACACCACCGCTTATCACCCCATGTCAAATGGTATGGTAGAAAGATTCCACAGAGGCTTGAAAAGTGCTATCACTGCTCATGAATCTGCTAAGTGGACGGAATCTCTACCTATAGTTCTTTTGGGGTTGAGGGTAGCCATTAAGGAAGACATACAGGCAAGTTGCTCTGAGTTAGTGTATGGTGCCACCTTAAGACTTCCCTCAGATTTGTTTTCGTTTAAAACCTCTCTGGCCGATCCCGATGCTAACTATGTATCTAGGCTGCGTGAATCAATGAGGCGATTATCCCCTATAAATCCTGTAAACCATGGAAACCGAGATCGAGATGTTTATATGCATTCATCACTGGAAACGTGTTCTCATGTATTCTTACGAGTGGATTCTGTTCGTCCTCCTTTGACACCTCCATACACAGGACCTCACGTGGTGATCAGTCGGGGTAGTAAAACCTTTACAATTAAAATTAATAATAAGCCCGTGACAGTATCGGTTGATCGGGTGAAGCCGGCTTTTTGTTTTTCAGAGGACACTAAACCATTTAAGAATAGCGGGAAAGGTAAGCTTGAGAAGGTAAAGAAAGGACGTTTCGGGACCCCTTCGGGAAAGGTCGAGAAGAAGTCAGTCACTACAAGATCAGGTCGTAGAGTACGTTTTGCTGGAACACTATGCCAATATATTTAATGATGTAGGTGATCACTGGGGGGGATGCCTTGTGGCAACACAACCGGGTAACAACTCAACCCGTTGATTGCTGATTGTGTTTTTAGTTTACTATTGATTTTCACTGCAGAGCGCTGGTCGCTCAAGTATTCAATTTTACCCAATAAAATCTTTACCCTTCAACAGTTTCTTTATTAAGCAGCTTGCCACACCACAGGTTAATTGACCTATTAAGGCCTGGTTTGATGTGCAAATGGATAACAAAGCCACATTTCAAGAATTGAATTTCATGAGGGACCTACTTTTCTACAGAGGAATTAATGAAAATATCTAAGGCAGCATCAAAGAAAATTATTAGTCATGGATATGGTTTCTTGGAGGAGAGTTGCCTTAGCCTTTTTGGATGAACCTGTCCCCACACGGCAATTATTTCCAATGAGTTTAGAGGGAAAGAATCGACCCGTGTGTAAGGGTGGTTGCAATTTAGTTATGTAGAACGGGAAGGACTCTAAGAAAAATCAAGCCAATTTTGTGTCAAAATGAACCGCAAACTGTTTTCAAAGGTTAAGTTTTCTTCAAAATTTATTTCCAGGGATCCTTTAAAACGTGTGAAGATTATTGGAGGTTATCAGGAAGGGTTTAAAGTCGTCAGTAACTTATCTGTTGTAAATAATGCTACAGAAAGAGAAATCAAGCTTATTGAAGAATATAACGATATTTTAACGCATAATGAGGAGAATACAATACCTTTAAAAATTGTCAGAGGATATAAAGGCCAATATTCTTCATGTTTAAGCATTTTATGTTAAAAAAGTACTGAAATATATTGAATTATATATTTTAAATAAATTTTATGATTTTTCAAAATTTTGAGAATTTTGATGTTTTTTCAGATTTTCATCCCTTTTGCGGCACGTGTTAATATTAACCGATTCGGATAAAATTTTTACCAGTTATTTACTACCCCATAAGGAAAAAATTTAGGGGGTGCGACTTGAAAAATTCCGAAATTTTTTTTTTACCATTATACTTAGGACCACCCTAATAATACATATCTATGGCGAGATTCTTGGCATTCGGCCAAGAGTCTCGTCGCTTATGCAAAGTATATATAAGCAAAGGCCTATGCGCGCGCTTTCTTTCAATAGCCAGGGTGATAATTTCGTCTCTGTCCCCGTGACAAAAGTATCTTGTACGCTCTTAGCCTTATAGTGAACGTCGGTTCCACCCACTTTGGTTTACCATAATTTTAATTTTACTGCATTTCGCTTACTTTTTATACCGAGTCATTGAATGCTCCATTTTTTCTCTGCCCACTTGAGTTTGACTTTTGGGTAGTGGCCTCGGTGCCACCGTCACCGATAAATTTAAATTTCGTCTTCGTGTCACTTTAAATTTAAAGATTGTCCAATGATTAAAGGCCCTTTGATGTCTTCTTGAAACCTTCTTAAACTAGTTCTTTTTTCTTAGGATCGCCCTTATGCATACTCCCCCACCGCTTAGCCTCCCCCATCGCATTGCCTCTAGTTCAGTGGTTCCCGAAGTAGGTGGTACCGCCCCCTGGAGGGCGTTAATTCTAGGGGTCTTCTAGGGGTAGGGAATTCTAGCAATAAGTTGAAAGGAAATGGGGGGCGTTATAATAATCCCCCTTTTATATAGAGTAAAAGGGGGCGTTGACTACTTTTAAACTATTCCTTCAATCTTGATATTTTTATGGGTTAAAAGCATTAAAAAAATTCAGGTAGTAGTAGTTAAAATAGGTTAAAGTAGCTTAAAATCCCTTTTTAGCATGTTAAAATTTGAAAATTTTTCTGAGGGATGACCCACAGACCCCCTTTATTGATATATGGATTGAAATATCAATAATTTTCGTAACTTTTAAGATGAGTACAGGAAATTTTTAGTAGGATATATAAAATTTCCTTTGAACGTAGACAAAGATTTCAGTTCTCATCCAGAATTAGGTAAATAATTATTTTTAAATAAAAGCTTTTTAAAAGGTAGTCTTATAAAAGGTAGAATTATTGCCTAATTATTTCAAATTGAATTTAACGATGCTTACAAAACTGAAATTTTAAGTATTTTTCATATTACTATACCTTTTAATTTTTTGTAATTTGTTTGATTATAAATTGAAGTATTTTTAATACAAAATGTTTGAATAAAATTCTTCAGTGTAGTGAGCTGGGCAGTTGATATTACGGAGGTGGTATTTATGTTTCCAAAGGAACAGTGTCAAGTGCACTAAGAAGACAAACAGGAATACAAAAATATATTTTAAAATTATTCTTGTTGGCAAATTACATCAAAATCACCAAAGGTTAAAATCCTTCAAATATGTTTTCTTTTTCTCCCAAAGTCTTATGTTTTATTCAAACCACAAGAACTACTAAATTCCTTTTACATGTGTTCCAAAAGCCCTAAAGGCTCTTATTTAAAATTCAAGTACTTTTGAAAAGTTAAAAGTGGTAAAACTAGTAGCAAAATATTGAATCTAGTTTTCTGTTCAGCTGATTGGTTTTTCCCTATTATAATAATGACAACAGAAAACAGCAATTTCGATATAAGTTTCCATGAAACTGACCAAACAACATCTTCAAATAACGTCCATCAGGACATACCAGACCTTTAACCCACACAATTGCTATCGACTGCCCAACAAAAACATAATTATTTTACCAAGTCAAACCGACAAACGCACCGGCAAAATTGAAAATGAGGGTCCACTAGTAATAATAGAGCATCATATCCAGCAACACAACATGCCTGTCAAACTTCTGGTCTCGGAGATCCCTACAAGGTAATTGATCTCGTCTAGGTCCTTCCACCAACCCCTTTCTCTTTCCAATCTGCTACTGTAATAACCAGTGATGCCTTCTGGCTATGCTTATCCGAGGTTCATCACAGCAATGGACCGACTGGCACGTAATTTCTCTAATGAACAATCCACCCAGATTGTTTTTTTGGTTGCTGTTTCGAAGACGATTTATGGGTTTCTTATCATGGACGTGTTTGTGCTCTTGGAAAAGTGATCGGAGAGGGGCTGTTGACTTCTGTTGGTGGGGGTTTTGCCTCCAAGAGAGCATGGAACTAAAGTATGGTGTAGGTAAAAGGTTTTACAGGAGAGAAGGTAGTCCAGTGATTGGGGTAAGGATTTCTCCTTACTCAACGCTAAAAGTTCTGAAGAGTTGTCAAATTGCCTCTTAAGTAAGGATATAATATGTACAATGATTTCAACCTGCTTGCGGAATGGATTGGAAAACGTTTTAAATTTAAAATTTAAGAAATTCCATATACTTTTCTCAAACTAATGAGTAATGTACAAATGTATTGATTATTTTTTTAGAACAAAGTGTAGATTATGTGTTTTAAAATTACTATGCTAGTGATCATTTCAAAAATTATTTGAACAAGAGTTTCAATTCATTTCATGCAACAATAATTGTCAAAAAAAATTCTGGTAAATTTAAGAGTGCAAGTGAATCGAACACATCAATTGAACGATATGAAATTATTTCAGGAAAACGGCACAAAAAAATTTTCACTGTCGTGAAGATATGTTTTTATAAAAGCAATAGTACCAAATGTTAACCGGTTAACAAACGAACAAACAATGGTTGTTCAATGCTCACCTTGGTATTGTTTACCCATCTGGTACCATTTTATTAAAATCTGAAAATTTTGGTATTAAATGTATTCAGCGAGTTAAACACCTAAAGAAGATTATATGAAATGTATTCAAAATGAATACTGCATGGTTTTTAATATTTAACCCCTTAACAGTGACATTTATTTCAGAAAAATTTACCAAAAATCGAAATTTTTTTGACTGTTTAATTTTGTTCTTTATATAATTATAAATGTTAGAAAATAGTTTTTTTTATAAAAAAAAATCAAAATTTAAATTTTATTACAAGTGTATTAATTATTTTAACATACACATAAAAAAGTATTGGATTACAAACACATCTTATTAAATTACGAAGAAGATTATCCAAACATGATGTCTCACAATCTCTAAACGACAAAAAATCACTATCATCATCGAAACGATTTCAGTTTGGGCTTCACAAAACGGAAACGTTAATTTTTCTATCGCCCGAGCTTAGCTCGGGCATCACAAATTCTGCACGTAGTAGTTGCCCGAGCTGAGCTCGGGCGACGCTGTTAAGGGGTTAATAAGCATAAAAATATCTTCCTGTTGAAATACAAAATGGTTTACACTGGAAAATTCGTTATAAATTTTGATTCTATTATTTAGATATAATAGTATTTAAAGTAAAAACTAGTTTCACTTGTAAACCATCGAGTTAAACACTCCAGAAGAAGCTGGATTTTCAATTACAAGGATTCTTATACTCATTTTAGATTTTATGAGAACATCCGTTTAAAATTTATCCAGTTATTCAACCTATAAAAGAGTGATAATACCACGACAAAGCCACATTAATCTTCCTAAAAATTTAATGAAAATTTCTAACCCATTCCAATTGTTTCCTAAGAAGGCGTATCAAGCCTCGTCCACACACAAAAGAAGTTCCAATTTTTCCCGCTACAAAAGACATTATCGTTTGCACGATTTATTCGAACACGAGGCGAGGTAGCCGGAAAATAAGACCACTCTCAACTCTTAGGACTCTGAATCACCCACTGTGAACGCCCTCTTAAACCTTGCTCGGGGTTAATTGAAATCATCCATCATCACTAGATCTCAGGTACACCCAATCGTTCTTTTTGGCGAGATATTCATCCCAATGAACAACAAACGATAGAAGATATTTGGTGGAATACAGCTGGATCTGCTTTCGTCCTCATTGGTATTCGCTGCTTGGTTTTGTTTTCCTTTTAAGTGGAGGATTGTGTGACTTGTTAGAATTCGAAACACATAATTTGCTTTGCTTTGGTTGTGGGAAATGACCTGTGGGATCGTGGCGGGTTTCTTTTCGTGGGTGAGTTTTTGCTTGTATTGCTTTACGTGTGTGATGGATGATGTATCAACACTCTTCCTTAAAGATAGGTTTTGAGAAGCTTTTGTTGGATTAGAATTTCGTGTTTTGCAGGGGTTTATTCCTCCCTTTAAGAATTCTTTTAATAGTTTCTTCGCGTGCATTAATATTGGTTCTGTTAAAGTTAACTAGTTCAGATTTGTTGTATTTTTATAAAGTAATATTTGTAATACACTAATAACCATATTCATAGCCGTCGGTGTTAAATGCTTGTACAAAGAAGGGTTTTGCCAATCAAGAGTTAGAGAAAAGCTAATTTTTTCCCTTTGTTAGCTGCTGCTGCTTAACCGCGGCGCTGATGGTTAATGAAATAGCTGTTAGCCCTGAAATATCTTTCTTATCATGATGAGAACTTTTACCAATATGAAAATGAATGCAAATGTGCTCAACTAATGTCTGGTATCACTTCAATAACGGAATTTAAAAATTAGTTAATAAATGTTCATAAGACGTTAGCGTAGAATGCAAGATAGTACTAACTGAAAATATTTTAAATTAATTTACCTTATTGAACAAATTCAACAATAGCACATCACCTTTACTTACAGATATAATTCCAAGACTTTTATTCAATTTGAACCATAAAATTTAGTTTAATATAATACTCTCCAGACCTGGAGATGAACCGGAGTATATGTTTCACCATCTGTTATTATTTGTATGTTATGTTTTATTCAATTGTATTTGTATAATTTAATTATTTTGTAATGTATTAAATACAAAAAAAAGACTTGAACGTATTTTCTTTTTTCAAACTTACATCATTAATCCAATTTTATCCTTCACAACGCTGTGTGTACCACTGAAAAGGAAAACAAACGCTTTCACTCCCCTTGAACTATCCGCCCATTTCATCACAAAAAAAACAATTCAACTTCTTCCCATTTATTCTTCCAACCAAACCCATCAAAAACCTAAAAATAAACCTCCGTACAGTCTCTCCCACACTTGGTCCGTCACACAACATCCTAAACGGTCTGTGTCTCTTGGGTCACCGTTCACTTCACTCAACTCAACTCACATTTATTAAAAAACCCTCCACTTATTTCTTCTTCCCTTCACTTGAGCAAAAAATTTTCCCCAGGCCCCATCATTGTTCTAGAACGGAGGGTTCTTTTTTGCCCAGAGGTCACCCGACCAAACGACGTTCTAAAGTGACGTAACCACCGAAGACCGTTTGTTTACCGGTGAGGTCGCATTCCAGCCACAGCTGATAAGGTTCGGCCACCCCCTTGGAAGTTCAGGTCGAACTTTTTATTTCTGCAGCAGTCAGTCCATCCATCATACTGCTAAATAAAAACAACTCCAACTTCGTCTCGGGCATTTAGTTCACTTCAGTTTACTTTCTGATGAAAATGACCAATTAATCCCGTTTGAGGTATATATATTCGGAATTGCTTTCGCTTGCCTTTTTTCTTTCTCTTTGTAATGACCGGACATAAAATCAAAGTATCCTTGATGGTGGGGATTTTTTCTCCTTTGAGTTTTCGACACCGATAAGTGGTTGTTTTTAGTCGGTTTTGAAACTTGTTTTGGAAGTATAAAAGTAATTTTCTTGGGTTGTTGAATTCGGGGTAGTTTTTTATGGATGGAGAGGTCTCTTTAAATACTTCTATCAACACTGAAAAAGGTTTGAGATCATTGTTAGTGTTCTTTTTTCTGATTGTATTTTTGGAGGGTTAATGACGGTCTTTAAAAGGAAAAACTTTTTTGGGTTTCTTTACTACTGTGGTTATTTTCTTTTCTTACTGTTGGCTTGAATTTATCTATCAATCCTCAACTGCATATAAATGCAAAGATTTTTTTTCAATTAAACACCGAAGCAAGAATTTAGAAATTGATTTTAACTGAAAAAGTAAAAACTTAATCTAAAGAATCTAAAAAAGCTCATAGCAAAACTTTTGAAAACAGTAAAATTTTATCAGGTTACCTACTGTTCAGTAAAAATATATTGGGTTGTCCCATAAGTTTTCTTACCTTTTACGAGGATGAAAATTTTTAATGAAAAACTGGTAATTGGTAGAGATTTCAAATAAAGGGGATTTTGATATATATATGTATATTTATGAACATAATATGCGATTTTGGTGGTTCTCGTGATATTATTTCTTTTCAAAATGGCGGTTTGAAAAAAGACCGCAAACGAAGATTTTCTCGTAATTTTTTTCTTTTGTTTAAAAAACTAGGAAGAACGCATAATTCATGGCTAAAAATAGTTTTACTGAAATGTTTAGATTTTTATTTGAAATGTTTAGATTAAGATGTCATAGTTTCAAGATGATTCGATAAGTTTAAGGTAGGAAATTTTGGCTTTAAAACTTCATATATTGGTAATTTCACGTGTTTTTAAAGCACACCTGTTGTTTTTCTAAGCAGCTGGTATGAAGCAAATTAAAAGCAGATGTTTTTGAACCATAATGCTTGTTTCAAAGGTTTAAACCAACGATGCGCAACCTCCGGCCCGCCTCGTCATTTGGTCCGGCCCGCGGAACATTTTAAAAATTGTACCAAAAACTTCACTCTTATTTTCATCAACAAGCTGTACAAACCTGCTGTACAACACCCTAACTTGGCAGTAGAGAAAAGGCTTGTAACCGAATCCCAGCCGTTGACATCATAGCAACTCTGGTTCAGAGACCGGTTCTCACCCAAAAAATATCCGGCAGTTGCCGGCTCTACCATACGAACTATATTCATTCTCTGCCTTTCCCAATGCTGCTAAAGTTAATTTTTCCTCCTGAACATTAATTCCTCCTCCATTAATTCTCCGGTATCATGTATGACAATTGTTAAAAGTCTGTCCTGAAATATTTTTTCATTACTATGAGCTCTGAATATTATTTTAGCTCATATTAATGTAACTTAAACATTATAATTATTGTATGTAATCAAGATATTATTTTAGTACAGATTAATGTTACTAATTTTATAATTATTGTATTATAATATTCTAGTCCAGATTAATGTAACTTCATTATAATTATTGTATGTAATCAATATATTGTCTAAGTCCAGATTAAATTTTAACTTTAGTATTAAACTTCGTAAATATATATAATAAAACTACTCATTTTTTACTTAAAAAATATTACCTATTATCTACTCTATGGCCCTCCACGTCATTATAATCATTGAATCCGGCCCGCGGATTCGAAAAGGTTGCCCATACCTGGTTTAAACATTGAAAGCCTCTTTTCATAATATCGTTGAATTGATTTATTTCTAAATTCTTACGAGTTGTTTTTATTGTAGTGTTTTCGTATGAAGCAAATAATTGCTTTGTTCGCTTAGCTTAAGTTCAGCGAGTGTAGTTCTGATAAGCGAAAACGTTGCTCGCTTGAATCGTGCGCGCGCTGCTTTCTAAACTTAATTAACAAACAAACAAATTTTATTTACAAAATAAATACAAGTAATAGAGAAAAAACATATGATATGCCAAGGGGAAACACTCTTCCCGTACAGGCATAATAGAAATATAATCATAACAGAAATAAAGAAAAAAAATAAGACTATATAGAAACACTAAAAAAATGGCAAAAAAGCTTCGTAACATTATAAAATAAAATGCTTCAAAGTGAAAAATATATATCAACGTCGTCAATGTTTAATAAAAATTCAAATAATACTCTTTTAAATGTTGAATATTTACTAATACTAATTAAGTATACAGGTAGACTATTGAACAGTTTAGGGGAAAGGTAATAAAAATGTTTACAAAAAATGTCCTTGGAGAAACTTGGAATTTCAAAAGTGTCTTTGGATCGAGTATTATATTGTATGCTTTTCATTTTAAATTGGGATTTATTCCGGAATATATAAAGTAAAATACGAAAGTAAGCATTATGTCGAAAAGGTAGCAACTTTAGGAATCTAAATCTAAGAGGGCTAGATTGGGGCCTTAAAATTTTGAATCATTTATTTTGTATAGATATTAAAGGTCGAAGATTTGATACATACTCACCGCCCCAAATAGTAATACCATAATTGATTAATGAATAAAACCAAGCATAATATAAGGATTTTAAAAAATTTGAATTAACTTTATTTTTGAGATGGTAAAACTTGAAAAGAACAAAACGCAATCGCTTCCCCAACTCTTTGATATGAGTTTTCCATTTCAGGTTTGAATCTATATATAGTCCTAAATATTTGATGCTTTGTACAGGCTGAAGAGTATAACACGAACAAATACTTGTATTACCATTACAAGGCAAAGAATGAAATTTGATATTTAAGTTTAAATTTGAAGGTCTTAGGCTGAAGTGGATGTATTTTGTTTTATTTAGATTTAAGGTTAAATCATTAGCTTCTAACCAAGTTCCTATTTCAATTAAATCAACTTCTATTTGGTTAAGTAAGTCATTTTTGCTAGTGGAAGAATACAATAAAACTGTGTCATCAGCGTATGTTAAAATTTTACCATTTATGTTTAATTTACAAAAATCATTAATATAAATCAGAAAAAACAAGGGACCTAAGATAGACCCCTGTGGGACACCCCGATTTGTAAGACAAAAATCACTGAAACTATTCACTTTACCCTTTGCATTCTACCTGTTAAATATGAAATGAAAGAGAATATGAATACAGAGATAATTTAATATACTGCATATTTTGAATACTTGGGTCTATCTGTAAGCTTTTTTATTGATTTTGATGCTTTTTTCGTGAAAATTCCTTTGAAATGACTGAGGTAAGTTTTTTGCAATAGATGTTATGTTTGAGACCGAAATTTCCTAAGTTAAACTTATCGAATCATCTTGAAACTATGGCATCTTAATCTAAACATTTCAAATATTCAGTAAAACCTTTTTTAGCCATGAATTATGCGTTCTCCCTAGTTTTTTAAACAAAAAAAAAATTACGTGAAAATCGTCGTTTGCGGTCTTTTTTTTCAAACCACCAATTTGAAAATAAATAATATCACGAGAACTACCAAAATCACACATTATGTTCATAAATAATATACATAAATATCAAAATCCACTTTGTTTGAAATCTCCACCTATTACCAGTTTTTCATAAAAAATTTTCAAACACGAAACTTTGTAAAAAGTAACGGGACTTTTGGGACAACCCGATATTAGTATACAGACTAGTATTCAGCATGTCTCTTATAAGTTTCAAATTACTGAATCGTTTTGAAAGTAATGAAAGAAATTAATCCCTCTTACAAAATTTAGCGAGGATCTAAAATTAGTTCCTTATTTTATTACACATGTATTTTATAGGAACAAACCAAATAAATAAGCAGCTTTAATATAAAATTGTAAAATAAGAGAAAATCCAATAGAATGTAATTAATATAAAATTATAAAATAAGAGAAAATCCGATAGAATGATAGTAAAGTTACAGTTTGAATAGTCTGATTACAATTTTTTAACTGTAGAAGTTAAATTATTAAGCTTTTAAACGTATTCAAAAATTATTTGGGTCATTTATTGCTTTTTGTTGGGATATAAATACTAAATTTAAGATACAAGAATAAAGTTTGTCTCCGAGTGTATTAAATTTCAAATCAAATATTTCAGATAGGAGAGATGGATAAGAACTGTCGTAAAATGAATTAAGCAACATATTAATACAAAGGTTTTGATTTAAAATTATTATACAATTACCTTTTCACTCTAGTTATTCCCTGTCATGAATTCCCATACTTATTTCTTTAGTTTTAGTGAACAATAAGTATAAATGTTAACCTCCTATATCTGAAGCTAGAGGATATCCCTCTTGGTGAGGTAGACCCACAACTTAACGCATGAACTCCTCAATCAAAACCGCTTGATAAATGAATGCCAAAAAAATGTTGCCATTTCTGACGTTATAAAACCCTTTCGTACGTGATTTTGTGTGAAGCTGCCGCTGACTTTTTGCTCTCTCCGTAGGGTGGCTAGCTGTCATCACTGAGGAGGGCCACACAGCTGGGTACTTCAGCAGCGTCTGCGAAGTGGCCTCAGCCCAAGTTCCTTACTTCTTGTCCAGGGACCAGACTCAAGGATATAAGGAGTCAACGGATCCTAGAGGAAATACCAAATACGTCAAAGTAAAGGTGAGACTTTTTTATCACAGTTTTTATTTCCAGAGTTTAATTCGTGGCTGACATCATTTGACCTATGACAAGAGGAAAAACACCACAAATAAAATACGCGGTTTAATTTTTTAAGAGGTATCAGAATTATATTAGGTTAGAGATTGTAATATTAGGTTATAAGGAGATCTTCAGAGTGCTAAATTATTGGTCAAATTAAGAAAAAAATCAATGATTTTTTATTGGAAATCAATTTTGGAAGCCATTTCATATTTATCTGTTGAAGCTCTTCTCTCATTGGTATGTTTCGCAAAGTAATAAATAATAAAGGTATTATAAGATTTGGGGGATTTTTTTATACTTTTGGAGAAAAATTTAAAATTTCTTTTGTATATTTTTTTATATGTGAGTAGAATAGAGCCGAATAGACAAATATAAATTTAAATTGATATCCACAGGATTATTACTGGAAAATATACACAGGAATTTATTAAGTCAAAGTTAATACAAAACACCATCCATTAATTATAGATACCAAAAACAACAATGCTTAAGGTATACTAGTAGAAGAAGGAAATTTCCTTCCATGCGTACTTTGGATATGAAATGCGTTTAGAATATTATTCGAATTCAAAGTTTAAACACCATTAGATACCCAAGAGTAAAAACATAACTGAAATTTATATACGCTTTACACTCATAGGACCCATAAGACTCGCATGTTCTCGAAAGTTGGAATGCTAGGAATAAATTTTTTCCGGTCTCGTAGTTCCAAGTGAAAGGCATTGAAAGTATTTGAAAACTCCATTGAAATTCATCTGGAGGTGCGGCCGCATCTTCCACGCTAAAGGTAAATGAGGCTATTCAAATTCAAGCCGTGAGGCTTTGAAAAGCACTTTCCCCGTAAAACACACGAAAATAAACTTGACATAAATAAGGTACAAATTGTGTTTGAAAATAGTTTCATAAACAACTCCTCTCTGATTTTGTTTTCCTGGGGGAGTAGGTGGTTCGTGGGTTGTTTTATTAAGTGATAACTCACAGATAGTTGGTTTATTCTTACTTGTCTTATTAGATCGTATACTGGATGAAATTGCTATATATATTGATTTCTAAGTGATGAAATTTGCATTTTTTTAGTTTATTTCTTATACCACAAGTCTACGCGTCAAGAAATCAAGTGCGATATCATAGTTTTGAAACTTAACTGTGTAAAAGCAAGGAGGGAATGGTTTCGTGATTGCTCAAAATATTTCTAAGAAAATTCGTGAATTTTGAAATTTATCTTATGGAAGTATGATACGACCTTTATATTTTCATTAAAATGAACTGAATGAACCTTGTTTTACTCAAGTTACTGTATTTCCCATCTCCATCTCCCTCTTCCCCTTCCATTAATTGCCCTTTCTTATACGTTCAACAAACCACCATAACCCTGTAGGTCAGTGTTTCCCAACCTTTTTCTGGCCATACCCCACCAAAGCCTTTCAAAATTTTCTATGCCCCCATGTCTTATTTTTTCGAAACCCCTTCTTGGAAAGTAAATAAAACCTGGTGGTCCATGCTCCACCTGGGGGCAATTTGTTTACAAGTTTTCAAATTGCCCCCTCCCTAGAAAGTCATATTGCCCCCCGTGTGGCATGCGCCTCACGTTAGGAAACACTGCTGTATAGGTGTGTTGATTTCGGAATATATCCTCCCGAAAATCATAATTTCCTTTTTGACCATAGAAAATAATTAAATTTACCTATATCCTCCCGAATTCCAATATCTGCCTCAACTTTTTTTCTACTCCACTGGTCATAATCGGGTTTGAATTCAAATTGAAAAAAATAATTGAAGAGTTTGATAGCTTAAATCTCCTCCGTTATAGATAATCAATTCCCAGTAGTTACTAATTTTCCCAATAATCCTAGTCACTAAATTTATATTCAATTCCCAAGTTTCCACACCTTGAAGTATCGATTTTCCCTATCACTGGTTTGAATCTTCGGAGAACCTTTTGAATCCAGAAGTTCACTTGCACTGAATAGAGCATTTCCACCATCCCGAGAGATCTCGCGAGAAATCGAAAGCGGTTTATTTATAAATCGCGACCGAATCAACCCGAAGGGTCACAATCAAACAACCCAACAAAAAGTCAAGGAACCCTTCCATCCACTTGACCTGGGAGAACGAACGACCTTCAGCAGTCATTAAAACTGTTCATTTGTAAGGAAAAGGTATTTTTACGAGATTCCCCTGGAGTCGTCTTTTTTATCCTCTCGGGCCAGAAATCTAACTTCCGCGAGGGTCTTTGCCAATGTCAAGGTGAACCGCCTGGAGTCTTCCTTTCGGTTTTTTCCCATTGATGCAGCTGAAAGGAAGACTTTGGGGTGAAGGTAAGAGGAAGGATGGAAGGGAAAGTGGATATGCGGCGATTTTTGATATGCAAGGCCTGGTGGGTGGTATCGGATGATGCAGGAGGGGGCAATGGAAGGGTGAAGGTTTTTGGTTGTTATTTTTGCTGATTGGGAGTCACGAACGGGATGCGCGGAGAAAGTGGTGGAAAATGGATTTGGTACGCTCTGTTGTCATATACGGCTTTGTTAAGTTGGTCTGTATGCGGTTTGGTTTAAATTTTTTTGTAGGTTCAACCATTTGTGTCATCCCTGGGGGATTTTAATGCCTTGAATACCGAAGGTTCTATTGGTTGCATTTAAAAATGATCTAATCTACTCCGATGATTCTTAATATTATGCTGGAAAAATTAGTAGTTTCTAACTCATGGAAATCAAAGATCCGTTGCACATTGGAAAAAAAATTCGAACAACAAAAAAGTTCTGGATGCAAAAGTTGTTAAACCTTTACTTTCCATAAGATTTCTCTGTTAACTGTATTTTTTCTGCACTTTACGATCGTTTCTAGAACTTTAGGGACTTGTCCATCCGACACATTTTATTTACTTAACTAAATAATGTTTCTCTACATCGGAGTGCCGCAAACACCTCTGTAAAAAGAAATTCCACTTACTATACAGGGTGTGTCCCAAGGTATAGTTTGTCACTCTTCGCTAGGCGGCTGTTAATCTTGAATTGCGGAAGGCACGTTTAGGGTTTCGTTAACCTCCCTACTGTCCACGTTAGGGGGCGTTGAAAGTTGTCGCATAGAATAGGGCATGGTCACTTTACTATACCTTGACACCACTTTTATGACTGCCTGTGGAGGTTCAAAATGTAAAGAGGCTGGAAAGTTATCTTGGGGACACCCTATATAGTGGGCAGGGTTGGCAAAAACCCGGGTTTTTTTGAAAAAACCCAAGTGGGTTGGGTTTTTTCGGGTTTTTTCAATAAAACCCTGAAAAAACCCATATAAAACTGGGTTTTTTCGGAAAAAGTGTGGGTTTTTTCAAAATTAAGTGGTTTTCTCCTATAATGTAAGTGGGTTTTTTCAAACTTTAGTGAGTTCTTTCTATGTTAAATGTGTTCTGTCAAAATAGTGTCAGTTTTTCCACAGTTAAGTGGGTTTTTTCCGAGTTTTTATACTTTGAAAAAACCCACTGAAATTGTAAAAACACCCCTTATTTACTGAAACCTGGTTTAAATTTTGAAAAAACCCACTATAATTTAAAAAATATCCTAACCTTTGAAAAAACCCACTGAAATTTAAAAAATCTTCCTTATTTTTTATATCTAGTTTGAACTTTAAACGTCCTAAATTTTGAAAAAAACCCATTCAATAATGAAAAAAACCCACAGAGAATGAAAGAACTTATTTAACTTTTTTAAAAACTCCCTGAAATTGAAAAAACACCATTTAATTTTAAAACCTAGCTTAAATTTTGAAAAAACCCATCAAAATTTTAAAAATATTCTAAACTTAGAAAAAGAATCCCATTAAGTTTTGAAGGAACTGCCAAAATCTTGATTTTTCTTGAAAAAACCCAAAAATGGGTCCAAAATGTGGGTTTTTTCACATGGGTTTTTTTGAAAAAACCCATTGGGTCCAACCCAATTGGGTCCAATCCAGCCAACCCTGATAGTGGGTGACTATGACCACAAACGTTCAACTTCGACTGAAGCACTAATCGTCCTTTCCTTTCTTTCTTCCAGGTGAAGGCGGGCGAAGTCCTCCAGTTCCTGGGCGCCTACGAGGACACGACCTACTCCGCCAACAACAAGCACCACTCGAAGCCCCTGCGCTACGCCAAGGTGGTGGACCGCCAAGGGGACCTACTCTTCCTGCCCTTCCCAACCCCGGGTCGCTTCTTCTCGGTGGCCGGCCGTCGCACGCGCAGCGTCAGCCACGTGTACCGGCTTCAGCAACTGCTCTCCGCCGCGCGCCTGCCCCTCACGGTGCGGGTGGTGAGCGGGGATCGGCCGCGGTCCCGCTGCCCTTTCACCGGCTTACTTCGATTGGAGTGGGCGGAGCAGCGCCATGTGATTTTGGCTTGTGCGATGAAGGGAGGCCCTCTGGGTGGAGGGGAGCCCACGCTGCTGGAAGTGGATACGGGGAGTGAGTTTAGCTTTCTCCGGCCGCTGGACGACCAGAAGGCGAGGTTGTCGAAGGCTTTTATCAGGATGCTGAGGTTGGTTGGAGGATTTTGCTACCCTTATTCCTTTCATTAGATAAAATTAAGCAAAAATAACACTGTCAAACCTAGGAGCATCCTTTGGTTTCTTAATTACGAATGGATATTATGTATTTGTATTACGATGGAAGGGTCCAACATTATCAATTCTTATTTTTAATTTAAACTAATGTTTATTTTTAAAAAAATTCCAGCTGCTTTCATCCTTTTTCTCACTTAATTATAAAATTAACCCGGGCAGCAGGCCTATACTTAGGCCTATTTTTGCCACCCTATGCTATATAACTTCTTTTATTTCAACCTTTTTTTACCTTGCCTTTTTCAACTTTTTCCTCTGTAGGCCTATAGTATAAATTTTTACTCTGAATATTGTCACAAAGTCTCGCGTAAAAAGACTGTCAAAAGATATTTAAAATTGTATAATAATATTACTTCCTTCTTTTATTTCAACCTTTTTACTTCGCCTTTTTTCAACTTTTTCCTCTGCAGGCCTATAGTATAAATTTTTACTCTGAATATTGTCACAAAGTCTTGCGTAAAAAAGACTGTCCAAAGATATTAAAATCGTATAATAATATTACTAATACATATTTTAATAAAAATGCAAGTATACAAAATAATTCTTTTCACCAAGTGATTTGCTATCCCAAAATATTTGGCCTCTATGTGCCTTAGCTATAGCACCTGTACCTGTTTCAAATTTAACTTGCAAATTTCTTTTTGATTGAAAGAGAAATTTCCTTTCATCTTTTATCTTAGTAGTTTTCTTATCACTGTATCTGTTAACCAGCTCGTTGTAGATCCGTAACTTGTAAAACAAAAGCTTTTGATTCAACCTCAAGCATCTATTCGAGATACTAACCGCAATCTTACGGAAGCTATCACATGGTTTCCAACTGTGAAGCAACGATTTCTCAGTTTTAGAGACCACCAACTGAGTCCTGAAAGCATATCTGGTCCCCTGAGGTTTCGAGGAGAGAGCGCATTGACTCCAGGAAGCAATTAAAATGCTCAGTAGCTCTATCAGGACAATTAATTGAAACTTTTAACATTTTTATTTGAATTCAACGGAGATTTAGTAAACTTCTCTTGGTAATTTGTATGCATGTTGACTTTAGAAACATTAAATAAAAATGTTGGTATCTTGGTATTTATAAGGGAATTTTCATCTTACTATTCAATCATTGATGCTTTATTTGAAATTTTTTTTTCGAAATTTCTTTCACATTAGTTATTGTCATAGTATTATGAAGAAATCTGGAATATCAAGAATCCCCTATTCGCTCTGAAAAAGGAAATTATCTGAACATTTTCCTAGTACAAGGTCCTAATCTTCTAAATTGATTCCAAGAACGTGAACACTGTTGCAATATGGTATTCTAATGTCTTTTGAATGAACTGCAATATGCTTGTTCAATGGTTATCTTTACAGCTTTTTTACTTACAACAGTAGTATGAATCAATCTCATATTTATCATACATAAAAAATAATTACTTCAACTGTCAATTTAACCTTTATTCTGTATCAGATTAAAGAACTAACTTAAAAGGATATAAGAGTTGAGACATTTTTAATGGAAGAACTTCTATTGACAGATCACCACGAAAAAAACTCAAACTTTTAACGCCGTATACCTAATATTGGGGCGTATGTGAAGGAAACTGATTTTTCCACTCAATTTTGTGAATGATGGTATAATTCATAAATTCCGAAAAACGTTTTGTGACAAATATAACCAGCATTTAGCTTTGTACTTTCTTCCAAAGCTTTATTTTTTGTCTAAGTTTTTCTCGTGGCGGTTTGACTACTCAAAGATTTTATTCTAACTGTCAAACAAAATAATCTCATAAGAATAAAGTATTTTTGCTAAACCCCTCACACTGCCTTACTTTCAACAGAGCAGGCATCTAATCACTCCAAAAGCCATTAACTTGATATAAAACTAGTATTTCCCCCCGTGCAGGTACTGTAGTGAACGCGGCGAGAGCTGGCGGCAGCAAATCAAAGTTGCCCATCACGTCGTACCCACAATGAAGACGTCCACTTCGTCACAGAACGGTGCTGGTTCCAGCGGTGACACCTATGAGGAAGAGGACTCGGCGGTCAGGTAATTGTTTTCATTCATTAGTATGCTCCTCTTAACCGTGGGAACTGGAGTTGCTCTCCTCAATGGGTTTTAAAAAAGAGTTGTGAACGGATATTTGGAATACCTCTTTTTTGTGAATACTCGTGTGTATTGCGGTTATGAATTTTGGGCTGTTGTATCAGCTTCCTGTAATATTGGCGATTAATTAAAAGGTTTCTTTAGATTCTTGTATGGTAGCATTGCTTGGTGGTAATTTACAACAGTTGGGAATAAGTCAATATTCCAGAGTTTCCAATGAGTCAAGACTCATTTATTTCCGATTGTAATCTACCCTCAAGTTTGCTATCCGTGCAAGAATCTAAAGAAATTTTCAGGTCGTAACGAATCAAAAATATATCAAGTATAGATATTTAGGACTTCAACGTCAGTTATTTTTTTAAAGTAAAAAATACTTATATAAATTAGTAGGCGTATGGGTTGGTCATATGAAAAGATAAAAACTATTACGATTCCTGCTTAACCAAAAAAAAAGTTATGGTGAGTGCAATAAAGTAATTTTGATCTTAAAATTTCTAGTTTTACTCCTTTTATAACTCCCCCTCATCAGCATTATGATACTAAATCTTGGTGAACATTGCGTTAATTATATCATTATAAATTGCATATTTCTTTTCTATAACTTCCTAGAAATTTTTTAGTTGAGTTTATTTTTGGGTTTTTCAAACTAATTTTAGAAACGCGAAGTTATCGTTTTAACCAAAGTCATTAAAGCATGCAAAACTGTTTTAAAATATCTAAAATGCCTCTAAATTTCTTAAGGAAAAGTTCCCACGTTGTTGGAAAGCTTACGAGACTGCTGGTCACCACCACCGTATAAAACTAATAAATCTACTTAAACGTATGCAAATCTGTCCGATTAACTATCCTTAATAGCTTTAAATCAGTTCCATCAAGAAGATTAAAAAAACCTGATGTGTTAATCTGTCTTAGTGAGAGTGAGAAAAGCTCTTCAGAAGGACACAATAGACCCACTTGCCTGCTAACTAAGGTTAAATACCACTGGACAAAAGGAGAGTGCCAGAGTGAACAATGCATCTGCATTGTTTCATAACTGAACCGTTTTTCGCTCTCTATCTCAATTCATTACCAATCCAATAATGTCGAAACCGAAACAAAATGCTAGAAATGATACTTCTTTTGTTCATTGTAGATACTTTGTTCTGCACTGTCCGCAGCTTTGTGACCACACTGTCTTATTGTTCGTATGTTAGACATAGTGTAACTTTCCTATAGCAATGTTTTCCTGTTTGAGGGGGTATAGATGTTTTTACTCTCTTTCTTCATCAAGTTTCTTGTCCCACTACTGTAATTTTCTTTTTGATCAATTAAAAGGAAATTAAATGGTAAATTAAAAGGATTTACTTACCTACAAATCTTTTAAGAAAAACATAAACTGGATATATGCGACACAATGAATTTGATATAAAATCCCAATGGGAGGGTTGGGGCTCAAAATTTGTGACATTATGATCTTACAATATTTTCAACAATATCATTTTATAGTGCTGAGGAATTTTTCCACTGTTATCTTTAATGTAACAGTACGAAAGATTTTAATTCTGAAATTAGGTAAAGAGTAAATCAAAATTTTAAAGGTCACTTGCTTTTAACAACATGGTTTCAAAGATGACAACGCAACAATGGTGGAGGGGGTATAACCGCATGGGCAGATTTTTTGGGGCTCATACAGGCAATGCCCTCCCAACGTTTTGCGCCAACAACATTTTTATAATGGTAAACCACATGCTTTCATAACCATCAGGGACTGCTTGTCCCCACAAGGACTCCATGTCTCACAGGGTTCCTTAACTTAATCTTCCCATGGGGGTCACTCTCATTTGACAACTTGTGTTTGGGGAAGAGTCCAAATCGCTCATTTCAAATCAAAAACTCATTTCCTGAATACCCGACAGGGATCGAGAGATATGACTTTTTAAATGTGATAGTCATGGGCGGATTTAGGTGGTGGACCCTGGGGAACACTAGAAACTTTGGGGGATCAAGCTGCCTATGATAGTTTTGGAAACGAATCGCCCTTTATAAAAACGGTGATAACCCCCTCAAAAGGTGATGACCTCCTTAAATCCCCCCATGGATCGGACGCTTTCTCAGTAATAGAAGAGACATATCCACACTGTATAAAAATACCGCACGTTACACAATAAAGTGGTGGAAAGAAATTAGCACCATACCATTGAGAGACGTTACACTGCGACACGGAGGGTCCTAACACCTAGACTCGGAGGGAGATTCCATTGTGACTATGGTGGCAATTTCTTTCCACAACTTTATTGTGCTACACGCCATATTCTTTTATTGTCCAATCAAAACATGTTCATCGCACTACCTTACTGAAAAACTCATCCTAACCTCGCCATCTCCCTTTCAGATCCTCCACCGCAAAATCCCTCTCCTCCTCTACCAAATCCTCCGCCTCTTCTCGGCTCTTCAAGCGACTGAAGCTGCTGCACCAGAGCTGGAAGGGAGGCCTTCGCGGCAGCAGCGGCGGCGGAGGCAGCGAGGACAGCGGCATCCGCCGCGACGACCGCGCCACCTCCGACTTCCACCTGTACGAGCGCGTGCGGCAGCGGGCCTCCTGGGGTCGAGCCTCGTCCGTCAGCACCGAGATCCTTGACGACGACGGATACGTCACCTCCGACTTCGGTGGCGAAGACTCGTCCACTTACGACTCCGTCTGCTGACACCGTTGATACTCTCTAGTGAAGACTGTCTATTGAAAATCCGGTGGATATACCATCATAGACGCTGTAATGATTGTGGTCTGAAGACATAAGAGTAGAATCTTTTCTGGGGAAGATACGATACGCTTTATTTTTATTGCTAAAGGATTCCTAAGGTTCCTAGTAGGGTTGAGGTTTGGACAAATGATAAAGTCTCTATTGGAAAGAGTTTAGGAAACATACTCTATATGGCGTTTTTGAAGATCTGATGATGCATTACAGATGTCTATAGCTAAGGCTATCCCTCTTGGTGATCAACAGAGGTGTTCTTTCCTCTAATGGATCTGGGGATGCATTCGAAATGTGCTAGTTCTGAAGATAGGGTCTATTTTATCTCAACGAAGTTGTGTTCCTTGGACTAAAGGGTCCATGTCTTGAATATCATGCTAAAAATGTCACCTCAGAAAGTCTATGCAAGTGTCTTGTCATGTCTAAGCTTCATCTGTCTTTGTCCAAAAATATAGGAAAGGTATCAATCCATCAAAATTGTATAGGGAGGGTTTAGTTTTACAACTGTCTGAGCTATAGTTGAATAGGTTTTAGGGAGGTTTCTAAAAATTAAAGTTATACGTGCATTAAGTTGATCTGACCTAGCCTAACTCTTTTACAAGAAGCCGTATGAATCTCACTTTTTGAAACACAGGACTGAGTTTTTGATTCAGGATATTGTTGAGAATGTTTGTGATGGAGGATCAAATTCCGAACTCGTCCTTTTTATTATCATTTTAAAAGGAGACGTTACTTTCTAAATTTTGGGTAAAGGATTTAGTATATTAAGTTTTAAATATCGAACGCAACTTTTTAAGAAAGAATAGAATAATACCGTATAATTGATCCAAAATTCATAAACAGTTTAGCTATTGAGCTGATTGTACATTAAATAAATGAAACTTCAATCATTTCCAACACTCTAGGTTACAATTAAAAAAAAACAAAGTTCTGAAAGCATCTAAATTTTCTAAATGAATGGTGTTAAATAAAGCTATGGTTTTTGCAGTTTCAAGGAATGTACTTTTTACGTTAAGTCTTTCACATTGCGTTTAAGAACTCCTCTAAAGGATGCCGTTATGGGGACCCATCATTGTAGCATGCAGAGGAGCACATCGAGGACTTTTTGACCCTTAGGTGTAAAGAAACTCTTATGTCAATTGCTCTAGTGTAATTTTTATATTAAATTTGAAAAGGTTCAGGTGTCTACGTAAATTATTTTGTGATAATTGTTGCTTCTGCTTGAGTGTCTATTCTGTCAACAGGCAACTTTTTAGGGACGAAATAAGCTGAACTGAAAGTTTTATTCATTTAAATTTGTCTGTTGCTTTATACACTTGTTTTTATTGGAAATGTTGTCTGGATTTTGCTCATCAAGAAGATTTAGAAAAGAATGTTGGTACTAGTTTTTTTTACAAAATATACAATAAAATGCCTTCCTAAATTGTGTCCCTTTTCTGTTCCGATTTCTTAGTTTGATTTTTCAAACATTTTGAAACAAAAGAAAAGAAGAATTTATACGCTTGTGAATGATAAATGGTATTTAATTAGTTAAATGATATTATCTGATTAGTTAAATGATATGATGAGTTAAATGATATTATTTAACACATTCGTGTAATTATAGCAGGCCTGACAACACGGCCCGTAGGTTCGAAATTTTGTTGTCAGACAAGTCTTGATTTGTTCTAATACTTTAAAATATTAGTGAACAGCTAACTGAAAAGATCAGTATTTACTAAAGAATTCAAGATGAGAAAATATTTATTTTTTTTCTTCAGAAAATAAATTAATAAAAAAAAGCTTTCAAAAATTTAACTTAACCTACTATGGTCAACATTTAAAATTTTTTAAAAATCTCAAATAAAAAGTTAAAGTGTGTTTTGAACATACTACGTTACTCTGGATCCTTTTTATTTTTCAATTATTTGAATTCTCTTATGTCATGAACAAGGGATGGGGAAACTAAATCGTTTGGTCCGCTAGATCAGATCAAATGTATTTTTTGGCTGGTATATAGCCTGAAAAGGCTCTTGCGCAAAATACTTTTTTTTTGGCTGGCAGCAAGTTAAGATGGCATAATTTAGCTGGCATATCACACTTGTGCATTACAGCATTAAACTATATTGATTCAAAACTGAGGTTGTTTTACATTAATTTATAAAAATAATAAAAACTAAAATGCAAGAGTAAAATTAAAGCACACATCTTGCCTTAAAATTTCCGGAGAGTATTTGGAGTATTTTCTAATAAATATTTTTACCTTATTTGATAAACTCTGTTTGTCCCGTTAATTACTACTATTTACGTAATGAAATTTAATTGGAAACGCGAAGTAATAAATGAGAATTTCTCGAAATTTTGAAGTTAATGTTTATGTTATGGGCAAAGTGAGAGATAAATCGGATTAAAAATGTCCGGGCGATACCCGGTCTTTATTTATAATGCCCCCATGATTTTATTATAATGCCCCCATAAGAAAGTATAACTTAGTCTCAAACCTCACACGCTATAACTCGCCTTTTAAAACCTCAGAAAGGGAATTTAAAATATAAAAAAATATTTGTTTAAGTAGCTCTAAAAAATAAGCAATTATTTATTGATGCTTTTCTAATTCTTGGCCAAGTTAATGTTTACATTCTCTAAGGAGTGCTCGAGACAGCAGTGAAACAAACTATTTATTCATAAAAATTTTTCCCCCTTATTCTCACACGTCAATAGGGATATCGTAAGAAGAAAATTTTTAAAAATATTGTTTAAAAAAATATCTAAATAACTGAGTATTACTAAAGAAAATAAAGTTTTCAATTTGTAGAAAAAAATAATGCCGAAATTCTTTTTAAATATGGGCTTATACACGTAAATTATAAACAATGTTAGCAGTGTTTCCAGAGTTCAGTAACATTAAAATATTCCAGTGAAGATGGGAGCATACAAATTATACTCACAAATTATTTGTTGACGATCGTAAAAATACGTAATGATTACGTATTCTCAACAAAAACAATGCCCATTCTTCATATTACGTGTCAGAACAATAATCTCTACATGGGTTTCTAAAACCACGGCGCTTCTACAGACATGTATTTGGATACAAAGGACCGTCCGCATATAAAAAAATCCCGCTGAAGCAAATTCAAGTCCGCCAACCGAAATTTAGCTGGACTGAGGCTTCAAGTCGGGGACTTCAAGGCTGAGAGGGAAAAAATCTCGTTACTCAAGAACAAAGAAAAAATACAGACAGACGCATTAGGAAATTCGAAGAAGAAAATCCATGCTGGTAATGTGAAAATACCTTCGGGTCTTTTTAAGAGATCCACAAAAAGTCCTTTTGCTCATTGCGTAAGTTACATAACTGAGGTGGAATTATTGTGGGTTGTGTAAGGGAATTCGGTCTTAAATCTTTTGGGGTTTTGACCAATTAACTTACAAAATTTTTTTGGGGTGTTTTAAGGCTTCTGGGAGGTAACGAAGGAATGCATAAAGTTTGATTTACCTTCAGTGGGCATCGTTTAGGACAGGTCCTTAAACTTCGACTCACGAACCCAAATGGGGCTCTTCAAGGTCTCATGGCCTTTCTTGGCTAAGAATAGTAGGATAATAGTTCATTATCGGGTGATTGATCTTGCAGTTTAACTCTATGATTCTGTTTAATTATAAAAAATAATAAAATAATGGTAATTTTAATAAGCACTAAGATTTTTGCTACAATATATTATAAGCACAGTACATTTTTATAAGCTATACAATTATTTTAAAGCCAATAAATAAAGTACCATATCATTCCTGTGAAAAAAATTTTAAATATGATTTTTTTACTGAAACTAAACATCATACAAATATTCCAAAATATCTTCAAAATCATGTTTTAAAAAAGCTGGAAACCAATATTAAAAATTTGTTTCAAGAGTGCATATATTCATAATTTACTTTAAAATTACACGAAATTCTAGTTTATTTTAAGGGTCAGTGAAAATAATAACTACACATTTCAATTTAAATAACTCAAACACTGATAGAAGAATTTATTCCACAGAAAGAAATTCAAGGAAAACCATGAAATTATTATTCATAGATTTGAAAAAGGAGTAAACAAAAACTTTGTACGGCATAAACTCCTCCTCGATATTCTATTAATTCACCACCACCCCTTAGAAAGCTTCAGCGAACCTTTGAGAGCTATATCACTCACTCCACTTTTGAGAGGTGTCGCGAAAAAACCGTTCAAAACAAAAACCGTTCAGACAAAAACCGTTCAAAAAACAAAAAAACTCTTAGCTTTACACATGTAATAAATTTATTTGTTTTTTATTGAACGGTTTTTGCATTGAACGGTTTTTTCGTATATCCCTTTGAGAGTACCTAGTTTCTCACGTTAAAAAGTCAAAGTTTACGGATTATTATTTTCTCTAAATTTTTAAATGAGATTTTTTTTGAATACATAAAATAAAAATTTTAATATTTCTATATTCTTATTTAACTGTTGGATAAAAAGAAACAAATTCATTCGGCTTGTTGATTTTTTCTAACTTTCGGTAAAAAATATTGATAACCCTTTGTTTAGATTTTAATTTTGAAAACTGCCTCTTATTCAACTTCAGAAATTGTTTTAATAAGTTAGCTAACGCACACACTTTACTTAAAAAATGCGTAAGCAAAATCCCACTCTACTTAAATTGAATTCCAATATGCATTCCACCCACATATTCTCTTATACCCATCCCTCACATAAGCCTATAAATAATTTTGTTTCCTATTTTAAATGGTATAAAAAAGTATGTTGAACGATAGTAAGCAGAGGGATGTGCCCATGGAGGTAATAAAAAAGAAGATATAAATAGTAAACATAAATAATTGCTATAAAAAAGAACGACTTATAAATATAACAATTTTCCATGGGCTTCGAACCGCAAACTTCCGTACAATCCGTCCAAAAGCTGCAATTTTCTACTCGAAAAACACCGATTGTCCACCGTATAAACGCCGCAGCCGTTCAAAAGAATAAATTTCACTGTGAATACACACATACAACACACTCCCGATCTCTATCAAACAAAAAAAAAGAACAAAACAATGAAGCTGACGCGGTGTTACAAGTCAATAACATTCTTGTCAGACGATACGTTCGATTAGAAAAGACAAATAACTCCTTCCTGTGGGTTATCTATCATGTTCACTGATCAATCTTACATTGTTATTTTGAATGAGAAGGCTCTCCGCCGATTTCCTTGAGCTTCGTGTAATTGATACCTGAGCCTATTTTGCAAATGCGGAAAGACTGATTTAGAGGAAACTTTTTAATGCGATTATGCCCACCTGAAGGTTTATTTAATTTAGTGTTTGGATCGGTCTTTTTCTTATGAAGTGAGTTTATAATTAGATTTTTTTAGAGTGGGTTATTTTTGTGGGTGATTAATAGAGGATTTTTTGATACGTCTCTGGCAGAAAGAAGCGTGCTTTTAGGAAACGGTTGGTTGATTCTTGTTTTGCTAGATGCTTTTCTGTCAGCAATTTCTAATTGATGTTGAATGAACTGGTTCGTTGGGTATTCCAAGCTAAAACAAGATGATTTGTCTCTATTGAGGTCAAATAACAACTTCACGTCAAACTAGAGTGATTTGAATGTTTGCAAAGGCGAAAAAAGGTGCATTAGTAAAACAATTCTTATTTACTGAAGTTAAAATATAATATTTTATGATGAGATAATTTTCCATTATTATATCCCAAAATAGTTATGAGTATTTACTTAATTGATATTTGTGGGAATGTTCAGTTTAAGTCCTTTTAACTTAACCTAAAAGCAAGTGATCGTAAAATAGGTGTTAGAAGACCCTTATATATTTTATTGTTATTTAAGATAGCCAAGGCACATGAGAAGAAAAGTTTCAACATTTTTAAAAGCCTTCATTTAAATTTACAGCTTTTAATAGTATGAATGGGTTGAATTTTTGTACATCTCTGCATATTTGGTTGGTGTTTGTTTCTTGTCCATACCGAAGTCAAATAGATCTATGGGCAATTATTACAGCCCTTTTCAGGTCTATAATATTTTTAGAGTAGAACTCTCATTGAAAAGGACATTAAAAAAGAGATGAAATTGAATACTTTTTAAAACTTTTTACCCTGAAATAATAATTTAAAGTATTCAATCTGACAAAATAAAGTTGACATATTTGTTGGTGATATTAAAGCGATTTTGAAACCATAACACATTTAAACTTTTTTAGAGCTTAATTACACCTTCTCCTCATCGATGTAGTAACCTGTAAAATAACTGGTGCCCTGACTTTCCTTAATTTTAAAAAGCACTTAACAAACAAAATAAGGATACCTCTCATTTTAAAGAAACCATGCATAATTTCAAAGGAAATTCAACAAACGCAAGGTGTGTAGCTACAACGGAATTTTTCATACATGTGACCCAAGACATGAAAAACGGGAGGGGTAAGGAAATACGCACATTCCTGAACCCTGCGATAATTGACCCCTATGGGACCCCTTTTTAAAATTCAGCTGCATTGTAACACCAATTACAACAGCTGGCTACCGCTCCCTCGAAGAACAATGCTCCGCTTCACAATACTTTCCTCTCAGGAAGCTCTGGAAACACACACGAGCTTGAGCTTGAAATTAAATGGGACGGGAACGAACGAGCGATTAGAATCCATCCAGAGAAGGAACTCTATGAGGTTGGCATCGTGTTCTGGCCCTCCCCCCGGAAGAACGTTCGGCCAACAAAAGTGAAATAAATTTTTATTCCATGCAGATTTCGTTGTCTCATCGTTTTTGCACGCTTTTGAATGTAGGTCAAGCTTAAGGTTTCTTAATAGAAAGCGAAGAGAGCTCTCCTGTGTAACTTTTCATCTGTTGTTATTGCATGGGTTTGTTAAGTAATTTAGGTGATTGGGTACGGTGCTTATTTGGTGAAGTTTATTGTTGTTTAGGACTGTTAAGGGGTAATTTGAAATGCTAATTGGTCGTTGATTTGATGATGCCGCTGATGGTCCGTCGTAATGTCTTCGAATCTCATTTGTCTTTGCAAATTTTGCCATCTTGTGTAAGATGAAAACTAATTTTCATGGTGTTTGTAGAAATGCGCCATTGTGGAAGATAATGGAAACGTTTTCATTTAGTTGTATGGGATGCATGAGCTTTTGCTTTATGTCACAGTTACATCGTTACCAGAGAAATGGTTTTTAGTGAAGTAAGAAAGTATATCATTTGAAATATAATAGTGTTCCCCTCCCTGTGAGCTTTTGAATAAGATGGTTTTGAAACTCTGTAAGTTGGGAATTAACACCGAAAAATGGTTTATGGAGAAAGGGATTTTACGATGAGACATAGTTTTTATCCAGAAAAAGTAGGTATAGTGAGTGAAAGTTCATATTGTTAATTAACATAAAAAAGATGTAAAGATAAAAAGATTTCAGGGTGAAACTATCCTTTTTCCTAAGAAATAAAACTCCAGTAGGTCAAATTTTATGAAATTTTTTCCCACTACTTTCCATTTATAAAATTTCATTTTGTAAAAAAACTGCAGTAAATAAATTATTTACAACAAAGTTCCGCGTCCTTTCACTTTTCAACTTCAATTTCGAGTTAACACTTTTTGGATAGATGGCAGCACCAAAATTTAAAGTCCTTTTTTCTTCAACTACTATCTTTCACTTTTTTAAACATAAAATCAATCATATGAAAAATTTCAGAAACGTTATGATAACTTTGTTGCAAATCCATATTACTTTTTGATTAAAATTAATTTCTTAATGAAGCATCTTGTTCTCTATGGGATATGTAACAATATTTTTAAAAATCGATATAATTAAAATTTTTAAAAGAATATAAAAACCCTATTATTTAGGATAAGAGAGAAACTACAATGTAATTTGTCTTCATATTAAGAAGCATAGTATAGAAGTAACATCTTTGATACCTTTAAAACTTAATTCAGTCGAACGCTTAATATTTTTCCTTAAAATTTGTGTGGATTTAAAATTTTTGTAAAACGAGAAGCAATATTTTCTAGAAAAAAACATATATTTTCCATATCTATATCCAAAATTCATCTGTAAAAATGTTCAAATGTATTCCCTCTATTGCATATTTTATGTCCCTTTTTTCTTTCCTCGATTTTCTCTATCACTACAATAACAACATATTATGAATAATACCATCTCTCTTCGGCATTGTTTTTCAATGGATCATTGTAGAAATAAGATAGAAAAGATCTGCTGTTAAAAGTGAATAAAAAGAAAAACCATTATGGCAGTTTTCGAACAGGGCTTGCTAATAATAATAGTCCACTGTGATTGGCCTCGCGTGTGGTAGAAATGACCGGTTGCCAGGTTCGTCTACTCCGCCTTTTCACTGTCGTCTGTCTGCGTTCGTCCCTTATATCATCACCGATATCGTAGACATTATTTTGCTTCGAAAGTTTTCTAAAATATCACCTTGAGTACTAATACTAATTCTTTAGTGGGTTTCCCCGTAGTGATTTTATTTTATTTTGGAGTATAGGATGAGAATAGAAATGTATTTTGTATTTTATACCACGGGATGCTAATGCATAAAGAACAAATTATGTTTATGGTATTTTCCTTCCATTCTATATTGTATACCTAATTTAATGAATACCTACGGTAAAGGAGCTGGGGTATATAAACCATGGGCGGGTCCAGGGGGGCCATAGCCCCTTCCTAGAAACGCTATAAAATACAGCTTAAAATGACCTTTTCAATGTTAAAATTAAAATATCTGGAGAACCCCCAAACCCCCTCTTAAATATTGACATCTATTTTCTGTGTTTTTCCCTTAAAAAACTCAACCGAAATTCATTCAAATTTCGCTATGTTAAAGTGGTCCTCTTTTGGGTTTTCCCTAAAGAATGTCAAAACAGATAAAACACTGTAATTTATAAAGGCATACTTAAAAAAATTCTGGGGAGGGCCCCCCAGATAATTTGACGTCTATTAAATTGTCTTGAAAATTATGTGGTTTATTAGGTCTTAAAGTCAGCTGAAACTTTACTTTTAGAGGCAAACTTCACAAAATTTTCTGGGGGGGGGAAACCCCCAGATCCCCCCATTTCCTTTGGAGGAAGCATTATCAGAAAATAACTTTTCATACTTTAGCAAAGTTTCGCACACATTTCATTCGTGTTATACTCGGAAAAGACCTTGGAACAAAATTGGGACCATAACACCTCGAGAAACAAAAAGTCCGCATATGGCCCTTAGAAATCTTTCTCTTCACTTTCACTTTGAATTGCTGCCAAAAATTTCCTACTAAAGATTTTGAAAGCTTTAAAAAGAATATTTTGAGTCCTAATTAATTACTTCGAGCACCCGTTGAAAAAATTCATTTACTTTGCACTGTTGATTTTATGCATATTTTTAAGTGTCGTGATTCGATTTACCCTCAATCGAATCACTGCCAGTTTTTGTTGAAAAAGTGCAATTTGGACGTCCTTAAATTATATAGGATCCAAAAACTAGGCTTTAAAGAGTCTAATAAGGTAAACTGAATACATTTTACTAAAATCGAAAAACTTTTTTCTTAAAATACATACATCATAGGAATGGCGTTTCTCCTATACAAAATAAATTAGGGAAATATATTAATGAGGGGGATTATGCTTCCTCACATGGCCCCTATTATAACGAATTATGTCTGTATGTGTTGATAATAACCAATAGAAATCAGAAAAGGACTAAAGGTAGAATAGTCCGCAGTCCGCATCATAGTCGAAAAGGACTTGTTTTACTAAAAAATTCAGTAAAAACCATAATTACAACTTATTTAAAATTTGATTGCAAAGAAATCTTTGTAAGAATTGGGAGCATACGGGAAGCACCAAAAATTGAGGCAAATAAGTTATTTTTTTGGTGAAGTTTTTACAACCAAGTTTTTGTGACCTTTTTGTGTTCCCTTTCAAAGTCGTGGTGGACCCAAGATACTATCGTAAAATAATTTTTCATGACTGAAACAACTTCTAAACAATGTTTAAAATAAGTCAGAATTGATCGTGATTCTATAACTGTAACACAACTGGAGCTATGATGGTTTAAAAAACTTTTTTTCAAAAAATGATCCGATTCACCCCGTTTTACGGTATATCAAATTTGCATTTTAATTTTAGTTGTTATAATGAGTCAAGGTACATAAACTAACCAGGTATGCTCATAACTCTCGCTGTGTGACGTCACCCAGGATATAAAATAACGGACCAATCAATGACGGGCATATCAGCCACCATAATACTATAGTAATACAATAAACACCATTGAACAGATCGTAGATACATCAGGATTTATTGGGTCGATATTATTGAAATTCCTTATTTAGTTTGTTTTAAAACTTATGAATACAATAACCCACTTATTTGAAAAATTCCGATAAAATATTTAAAAATATAATTAAGGATACAGACGATTTTAAGAATACTATTTCTGAATCTCAAATAAAAATAAACAAGCTGAGTGGACTTGTAGTAGGATCATTATTTAAGGTAAATGCACTAAAATTATGAATAAATCCATTATTAAATTAAATTAATTAGTTCTTAGATTTTAGCTCATAATTTTCCATATTTTTATGTACTTCATTTATTTCAAGAACTCAATATTTTTTGTCCTTAAAATCTAAACTGCTTCGATACAATAGATATTCAAGTTTGACATTGCAGAACAGCGATATTAATTTTATCACAACAAGAATGTTTTCATGAAGTTTTCATGATTGAATCTTATATATTAAAATAATTGGGTTTTTCTTTCCGCCGGCCGCCAGGCCGAACCCCTCAACCGATTTCGAAAAACTCGGTCACGATCGAAAGCTTTCCACCCCTAGATGAGCCCATTTTAGGTTGCGTTCCTCTAAATCCTTCCATTTTAAAATTGTGCGTTCTTTTCACTTTTCTGTAATGTTAACTCTATGGAGAGGTTCCGTTCCGCCGGCCGCCAGGCCGAACCCCTGAACCGATTTGAACAAACTCGGCCTTGATCGAAAGCTTTCCACCCCTAGATGAGCCCATTTTAGGTCGCGTTTCTCCAAAACCTTCCATTTTAAAATTATGCGTTCTTTTCGTTTTGCTGTAATGTTAAGTCAATGGGGAGGTTCCGTTCCGCCGGCCGCCAGGCCGAACCCCTGAACCGATTTGGACAAACTCGGCCTTGATCGAAAGCTTTTCACCCCTAGATGAGCCCATTTTAAGGCACATTTCTCTAAATCCTTCCATTTTAAAATTATGCGTTCTTTTCACTTTTCTCTAATGTTAACTCTATGAGGGAGCTTTTCGCCGGCCCCCAGTCCGAACCACCAAACCGATTTGGACAAACTCGGTCTTAAACGAAAGGTTTCCACCCATAGATGAGCCATATTTAGGTGTAATTCCTCCAAAACCTTCCATTTTAAAATTATGCGTTCTTTTCGTTTTGCTGTAATGTTAAGTCAATGGGGAGGTTCTGTTCCGCCGGCCGCCAGTCTGAACCCCTGAACCGATTTGGACAAACTCGACCTTGATCGAAAGCTTTTCACCCCTAGATGAGCCCATTTTAGGTCGCATTCCTCTAAATCCTTCCACTTTAAAATTATGCGTTCTTTTCACTTTTCTCTAATGTTAACTCTATGGAGAGGTTCCGTTTCGCCAGCCGCCAGCCCGAACCCCCGAACCGATTTGGACAAACTTGGTCTTAAAAGAAAGCTTTCCACCCCTAGATGAGCCAGTTTTAGGTGTCATTCCTCCAAATCATTTCATTTCTTAATTATAAATTGATTTCAATTTGCCCCATTGTTTTCAAATAATATTTTTACCAACACAGGCAAAACGTCTTTTAAAGAGCGTGAAGTAAATATACTTTGAAATATATTTCAAAGTTTTGACGGTTCACTAGATTTATCCTAACGGAATACTAGGCATATTGACTTCATAAAAAATTACTGGTACAGGTTTGATTGAAGTGTAAGTGGTATTACAATAAAAAAAGGTATATTAACTTTAAACTATGAGGCAAATTAAAATCAAATAATAATTTAAAAATGGAAGGTTTTGGGAGAATGCCACTTAAAATGGGTTCATATAGGGGTAGTGAGTTTTTATTTAAGAACAAGTTTGTACAGATCTGGTTCGGTGGATTGGGCTGACGTGACGGCCGGTCTAAATGAAATGACAATTATTTAAATGTAATAAATTTGTGACAATGCCATGTGAAATCAGAGACAAAACGCCTTTCGAAGGTAATGAATTAAAACTGCATATTTAATGTTAGGGAATGTGTAAATAAATACCAACAGGTAAGAACGAGCGAATCTCACATCAGCGCCATAGAAGGCTAGCTGTAAAACCCGGCTTTGCCGGGTTGTAACAGCTAGTATTTGCTTAATATTTTTTCTTTGTATCATCAGCTGTGTTAATTACATTTATACAAGTTATTAATTAAAATCAATAAGCGGAGAGATTAAAGCACATCGTTGTAGAGCTCAAGTTTCATATTTTTAATCGGCTATTATTGAGATAAATTATTATTCTAATTCAAAAAACTTGATAACTTATAAACATGTTCGTAATTGTGTCCAGTGTAAACTGTTTTAGAAGTTTCTTTGGCCCTTAATTTAATAAAAATCACCAAAAATAAGCATTTTCCCATGCTGTGAATAGGAAATATATCCTGGGTGACGTCATTTTCAAAAGCCACGCCTTTTTCGCCGGAAGAGCATACCTTGTTAGTTTATTTACCTTGATAATGAGTAAAATAAAATATTAAGTTGATATTTTATATTCATGTTGCCAAGAAATTATTTAAAACAATATTGAAAAACAGTGGGAAAGAGGGAATAGTTTAATAGTAATAGAAATAGAAACTTTTTTAGCCTAAATTTTAACTGAGCATACAGGGTGTATCTGAAATGGTGCAACAAACTTTCAGGGATGAAAGTACTCATCAAGACGAACAAGAATCGGTATAGAAAGGGGGTCCCAGACCAAATCCCAGGGAGTTAAAAATGGAGCGACACTCCAAAAAAATCATTGAAAAATTCTATTTGTAGAAGAACTACTATTGGTAAAAACTTAATTATGGTCTCAAAAATTGTGGTTTAATATGATCTTTAAAATTACTTCAAAAGTCTTCGCTTTCAAATTTGTTTTATTATGAAAAAAAATAAAAAACACAAAAAAATGTGAAAACTCTGCCAAAACCTTTTTTTATACTTCGAAATCCTTTCTTTTGATTTGATAATCTGAAAGATCATAGTTGAAAACCCTTAAGTCCAAAGTTTCACGTAAATACAATCAATATTAAACGCTTGCGATTCTGTTAAAGTTTGTTTTATGGGTGCGCAAGCTGTTTTCTAGAGCTGTTTCCAAAACAGCTGTTAGCGCACGCAAAAAACAAACTTTAACAGAATCTCAAGCGTTTAATATTGATTGTATTTACGTGAAACTTTGGACTGAAGGGTTTTCAACTATGATCTTTCAGATTATCAAATCAAAAGAAATGATTTCGAAATACAAAATAAGGTTTTGGCAGAGTTTTCACATTTTTTGCGTTTTTTAACTTTTTTCATAATAAAACAAATTTTAATGTGAAGACTTTTGAGGTAATTTTAAAGATCATATTAAACTACAATTTTTGAGACCATAATTAAGTGTTTACCAATAGTAGTTCTTCTACAAATTGAATTTTTCAATGATTTTTTGGGGTGTCGCTCCATTTTTAACTCCCTGGGATTTGGTCTGGGACCCCCTTTCTATACCGATTCTTGTTCGTCTTGATGAGTACTATCATCCCTGAAAGTTTGTTGCACCATTTCAGATACACCCTGTATATCGAAAGATTTTCAATTAAAATTTCTAAACATTTCTGGGTTTACATAACACACTTTAGATATTAAAGTAATACTTTTATTTGATTTTTAATTGTGTATGTAGTAAATTCAATGACTTTTTTCTTATTACCCCTCGTGCTGACAGTCGCTTGAGGTAATGATATACATGTATATAATTCATTTCCGCTTTCACTTAGCACTAGGTGCATTATTTTTTCAAAGAAAGTTTATAATCATCTAAACATTCTGTAAAAAATCAGCTTTATAGATTTAAAGGAAAATCCTGTGCAATTTTGCATATTTCTTATTACCCTTTCGCTTTCCGCCTCACATATATCAATTCATTTTCTAGGATATAATTTTCAGTTAATTTTAAATCAATTTATAAATTATCAAATTATCAAATAAATAATTTTACGAAGTGTTAACAGAAGGATTAAAGACGATGGATTTTACCATTTTAAGCCACATAAATTTCTTTAAGACATGTCGAGGGCTCCAAGCGAGTCTTTTGGCCTGGGCCTCCAAACTTGTAGTCGGGCCCTGGTTAGTTGGATGTAGCTGTGCTGCAAGTGCCTTAAGTTCTATTTTATAGTATTTAATGCTAAGAATGCATAGGGACAGTATTCTCCAAAATATTTAGGCCTTCCCCAAATATGTGTCATTTTTATAAAAAGGAAAAGAGAAAACACCAAAAACGAGTCTTCTCAAAAGCTTCTCCAGTTTCCCTATGTGGGGTTAACTTATAACTGCTCTGTTCAACTGTAGATGGCGGTAGTAGAAGAAATAAAGGAAAGTGATAGCAAATAAGGTTCTTGTTTACTGTACAATTATTTATATATTTTATACCTTAATAAGAATTCTTAAATTAAAAAGAAATAGAAACGTTTGTATTAAGTTATAATATGAATGCTTACTAAGAATGAATATTAGTTTTTAGTTTTGGGCTGTATTCTAAAACTATTAAGAGTGCATTAGGAGGTTTATAAATTTATAATAAACAAATACATGGGATATCAGTTAAATTTATGAATTATTAAAAAACCTTTATATTTCTTAAGTATTATTTTCTTAAAATAGGTTTATATACAAGCTAAAGTTATTTGAAAATGACTGAAATATTTGGAGAAGTCACCAGAAACTTATAAAGCATTTCTTTTCATGAACCAAAAATTTTTTTCAAACCGAACCGAATGATTATTTTAGCAAAACATCCTGGAATTTGTGCTTTAAATAAAATTTGATAGTTTTGATTAATTATTCATCCTAATATTTAAAAGAAAAAATATACATGAAGCTTTGAGTGTAAATTGTGAATTTTACTTTTGAGCACTGTTTCTGGGGGACACAACTTATGTTGGTGCTGCTATCTACAGAACAAACATGCAACTTTTATAAAAGTTTTTTTTATTAAACAAATAATTAATCTCTCCTATACACAATACATTCCAAAAGAGACGAACAAAATAAACAATCTAATTGATCTCTTTTGAAAATAAAGTATATGGGTCATTTTCACCATACGCTTACATTTCAGAATAAAAAATTTTTTTTTCAAACTTCATAATTTCGTAATAATATTAATATAGGAGTTTTTATATATGTTTCAAGTATATGGAACAGCAGTTGGTCATACACTTTTGCCCATAGTTTAGTCATGAATACTTCAAACTTTAATATGAATGAATTGTAGAGTATGAATCTAAGAGTAAACCAGACCCGAGCCGTAATAAAAAAGGCAGGTGAAGGAAGCAGCCGGTAAAATCCTATGAAATCAGCTGCTCTCTTTGAGTTCGAGAAACAATGAAACGAACCTTATGAAAATAAATAGAATATTTTACTTCTAGAAATAAGTTTATATCTGACCTACAAAATTAGTATACAAATCATTTTTAAACTCTCATTGTGCTGTGCAACGCGACGGCATGGCATAATGTAAAAAATATCCCAAGTTATCAATTTGCACACTTCCGTACTTTACATAGATAAGGCAAAAACAAGACCTAAACTAAAATAGTTATGTGTATTATATCAAATACAATTATTTCTCTCTAAATGAAATATGCAAGACCTTTTTTTAATGAAATTAACGATAAATCAAGCGAGAAATGTCAAATCCTTCGTAAAAAGGGAAAGTTGTTGATACTACTTTCAAAATCAATTACATAATAGTAACGGGAGTTGACAGGTAACGGGAGTTGACATTTTTAATAAAATGACAGAATAAAACATACATGCATGGTTGGAAACTGAAATAAATATCCATATATCCTATTTATATCAATAAATAACTATATTTCTGGGGTTAAAATTTCCAAAAAAGTTTATTTAATATTAAAAATTACCGTAACGGGAGTTGACATTAATAAAAATACGCTACCTTGACGACAGATAATTTCTTTGAAAACACGATAGTTTTCGAGCCGAAGAATGAAAACACGGTTTCAATATATTCTAAAGTAAACAAACAATCGTTTGGAATGTGTTTTTACATTTTTAAAGCATAATTATTATTATATTTTTTAAAATTAATTCGCCTGTAACGGGAGTTGACATAAAGTGAGGGACAAAATGTTTTATTGATTTGTAAAAATATTAAATTCAAAAAATTAATTTTTACAATTATAATAACCTTTTAATAGTTCATAATTTTGATATTTATCGTTTTTTATTTCAAAAAGTCAAATTAAATAACAATAAAACTACTTTTAATTTCGTGAAAATCGTTAGGGACAAGCGTTTTTGGCTATTTTCGTATTTTTAAATATCTTTATTTACATAATTTTAAAGCTTTTCTGATTAATTAAAAGCTAGAAATATTTCATTTAGTCTACTTTACCTAAATCAAAGTTTAAACAGAAATTTTAATAATGATTAATTGTTTAATTTTCATGTTTTACTTTCGGGACAGCAAATGTAAGCAAATTTTGAAAATGACCCATATATTTTATAAAAATTTAAGATATGAAATGAAAAGTTGAAATAAAGCGACCAAATAAAATAAAACATACTATTTATATGCGGTAGTCAGGGCAAATTTTGAATCTGTTAAAAGTGAAAGGAATCCATTCGAAAGGAAAAACTTACTTAAAAAATAACACTCATCAGGGCTCGATTTCTTGAAATGCAGGTGCTGGAACGGTAACATCAGTGAGCATAAGGCGTATATAAGGGGGTTTAGGCAGGGGTCTGGTCTGGACCCCCCCTTAGCAAAAAGTAACAATTTCTTAAAGCTGAATACCCATGAAAAGAAGAACCTTGCCTTTCGGGAATTAAATCTGTTCTATGGAATGCACAGTTCATTCCGACAGATAGTGGAGGACTGATCATTAGTCACCACTTTTTCCGTTATAGTCGGCTAGACTAAAAGCTCTCCCTCCGCTCTTGCGTTACCGTCCTATACCGTGCTGATGAGCCCTAATAAGGGCGAAACCGGTCCACGGTTGGAGGCGACGCTTGAGAGCTGGAGTTTTCTCACTGAATAACCATATTATAGAATATCAAGCACAGGCGCCTGTGTGCTATAAAAGAGGTTAAAATCTGCATTATAAAAAAAGTGGGAGAGGACAAACTTACTTGACTTCCCGGACATCATTAATGTGGGCAGGGAGCACCCCCCAAGGTTTTAACTTCCACAAGGAGCTTCGGGTGTAACCCAAAAAGTCTCAAACTAGTGAAAAATCTTATGTTTATTACTTTTGAGGGTCAAATAAAAAAATAAATTCTGGGAGAGAACCCCCCAAACCCCCTTTAAAAGTTTGACGCCTGTTATATAGGACGGTTGTTTACAGGGAACTGATCTCTTTCACCTAAGGGTCTTTAAATGAGCTGACACACTATTTTAAGAGCCAAATTTCCAAAGATTTTATGGGGCCCCCAAAGATTTTATTATACCCCCAAACTCCCCTCAAATTTTGACGCATGCAGTGTTTTCCCCTTAAATATATGCTAATTACAAGAAACTTTCCCTTTTAGTGCTTTCCAACGATTTTGAATTGAAGATATACATAAGGGGAATTTTCAAAAAAAATTTTAGAGGAGGACCTTTGGCACCCTTTTTAGACATATTTTATAACTTTTTCCCCTTGAAAATTCTGTGGTTTACGAGGACTTGTTCTCTTTGCCCAAATGGTCTCAAAATGAGATACAAAATGTATTTAAGAGGCGAATTTTCAAAATTTTTACATTATGTGAGCAACATGTCCTCAAAATACTACTTTTAAGTGACCTAAAACTTAATGTATAAAAGCACTCATTAGGGGAGCCCTTAAAAAGTAAGGCTCAATCAATCCCTCCCCTCGAAAAAAAATAACAACCAAAAATCTTCTTTATAAAGTGACTAGCTGATATGCCCGGCCTTGCACGGGTGAAGAGTATAAATTTATTATTTATGGCGTTTGCTATCAAAACCAGCTCTTTCCGTATTTTTTTGAAATCCCCTTTTTCCCATGTTTTGAAAATTTAGAGGAAGAGGGTCCCTTAATGACCTGGCGAAGGGATATAGCTCAAATCCAGCGTATTCCAACCCAAAATTAGATTAAAGGGTGAAAACTATGATCTCAACTGTGAAATTTCAGATCATTTGAAAAAGTTAAGTGAATGTCATTTATTTAAACTCGTAAAGACACAAATATTAACTGGTAAACTGGAAAAAACCAATTTCACAACACTTAATTGAACAAAAAAACTGAAAAAAAAGCATGAAAAATCGTGTTTTTGCATAAAAATCAGCTCGTTCCAACCTAATTAGTGTAATTACGCCCAAGGTAATGCAACTGTAATGAAAGTGAAAAACTAATCAAATTCTAGGTGGTTTTGGTTTTACCTACAATTAAAAGTTTAAAAAACAAATTTAGCTTTAGAACTGTGGACGTGAGAAGTTTTTTGTCTCTTGTAAAATTTCCAAAAATGGAATAAGCCGGTTTTGATAGCAAACGCCTGATTTTTAAGTTTTCCCAAATACATTTCTAATTTTATATAATCAGCATTTACCAATCATCCCGGTATCCCAGGCGTCTTTTTCATATTCCGGTGTTCCCGGTAACTTTTCCTATCCCTTTGTTCCTAATAATTTTTCTTATCCCGGTGTTCCCGGATGGACTAAAATTCCTTCAGTACTCAAGCAATATAACTTTTGAATGATTTCCACATTTACAACATGGAAAAAATATTCTAAAAATTATTTTAAATTTCTCAGATTCCTTAATTAATCATTTCTTTAAGAATAAACGTTTTCGGTGAAATTATTCAATAATTAAAGCTTATTCCATTTTGCAATTTAAGAAAATAAATCAATCTTTTCTAGTTGAAAGGGAGTTTTAATAGTTTTTGGTTTGTTACCAACTTTCTTAAAAGCTAAAATATTATCACTTTTTGATTTTACTTACTCGTTTCCATGGAGACATTTTAACAACAATGATATTCCATAAAGCTTTTAAAATTTAAAAATTAGATAAACTCTCAAATAAAAATAGTATGTTAAACTATACTTAAACTTTTAAATTTCATGGAAATATATTTTTAAATTAGTAATATAATTTTTAAATAGACTTGTACCTAGTGTTTCTATTAAAAACTTGTTGTTTAGCATTAAGTTTTCTTTGTAACAATGGGTAAGCAGATCTCTTCTTGAGGAGAAATAAAGCTATTTCAGCAAAATGACCATAAAAAGGGTCGAAAGAGGGTCAAGGGGTCATTAAAAGTTTTCGAAACATAGCCTATGTTTTTCCTTGGGTTTTTTTACGTAGGTATACCAAGTTTCGTGCAGATCGGAAGTAAACTGTGGATTTGTATAAAAGACAACCATACACACACATACACACACTTACTTTTATTATATTAGACTAGCTGATATGCCCGGCCTTGCACGGGTGGAGTGTATAAATTTTTTAAATTAAATTTTCTCAACATACATTTATAATTTTTTAAATCAGCAATTACCAATCATCCCACTATCCCAGGCGCCTCTTTTTCATATCCCGGTGGTCCCGATAATTTTTCATTTCCCGGTATTCCCGGTAATTTTTCTTACCCAGTGTTCCCGGTAATTTTTTCCTATCCCGGTGTCTTTTTTCATCTTAATAAAGTAACGGTAATTTTTCTTATCCCGGTGTTCCCGGTAATTTTTCATGTCCCGATATTCCCGGTTATTTTCCTTATCCCGATGTTCCCGATCATTTACCTTATCCCGATGTTCCCGATAATTTTCCTATCCCGATGTTCCCGATAATTTTCCTTATCCCGATGTTCCCGATAATTTTCCTATCCCGCTGATCGAGGTAATTTTTATGTCCCGGTAATCCCGGTACTTTTTTTCCTATCCCGATGTTCCGGGATAATTTTCCTTTTCCCGGTGTTCTCGGCAATGTTTCCTAGTAAATTAATGAGTCTAGTGAACAAAAATAACAAATTTGAAACAATAATAAAAGATCTAGTAAATTGAAAAGTCTAGTGAACCGCTTCATTTTAAACAATGTTTTAATTTTAAGTCGTTTTCCATGAAGAAAATTTACACTTTTACATAAATATTTCTATTTTTAAAGAAAAAATCTTAAAATAGAGGAAAATAAAGTCACGAAATTAATTATTTGAATTTATTTTGGCGTTTTCACAACTTATATCCTTTTTAAATTGACAATTATCGAGTTTTTCCTGTTAAAATATTTGATTTTTGAAGGTTTTCATCTAGTTAACAACAGTGAGTCGAGCAGTCTACTCTAGTAGAGAAATGGAGAAATAAGCGTTTTCGGCTATAAATTCGCTAATTACTCGTAATTATTCGATTTTAAAGCTTTGAAAACTATCTTAAGTTACTCCCCGACTCGGAATACGTCTATACGTCGAGTTTAATTAAATAATTTAATTAAATAATATTAGCTAATTTTAACTGTCGGAGGGATATGTCAACTTTAAGTTAATTAGAAAAAGATCTGTGATGTGGAGACGAATGGCTTGGCGTGATAGCTTCTGGTCAATCTGCAGAACCTAAGATGCTGGACATACTTATAATTTAATTTTAACTGTCGGAGGGATATGTCAACTTTAAATTAATTAGAAAACTATCCGTGATGTGGAGACGAATGGCTTAATGTGGTTGCTAATGGCCAATCTGCGGAACCTAAGTTCGCAGGTTCAATTCCCTGCCGCAGATGGAAGACTTGCTTATAATTTAATTTTAACTGTCGGAGGGATATACAACTTTAAATTAATTAGAAAACTATCTGCGATGTGGAGACGAATGGCTTGATGTGGTTGCTACTAGCCAATCTGCAGGACCTAAGGTCGCAGGTTCAATTCCCTGCCTCAGATGGAAGACTTGCTTATAATTTAATTTTAACTGTCGGAGGGATATGTCAACTTTAAATTAATTAGAAAACTATCCGTGATGTGGAGACGAATGGCTTCGTGTGGTTGGTACTGGCCAATCTGCGGAACCTATTTCCTGCCTCAGATGGAAAACTTGCTTATAATTTAATTTTAACTGTCGGAGGGATATATCAACTTTAAATTAGTAAGAAAACTATCTGCGATGTGGAGACGAATGGCTTGGTGTGGTTGCTACTCGCCAATCTACAGAACCTAAGTTCGCAGGTTCAATTCCCTGCCTCAGATGGAAGACTTGCTTATAATTTAATTTTAACTGTCGGAGGGATATGTCAACTTTAAATTAATTAGAAAACTATCCGTTATGTGGAGACGAATGGCTTGGTGTGGTTGCTACTGGCCAATCTGCGGAACCTAAGGTCGCAGGTTCAATTCCCTGCCTCAGATGGAAGACTTGATTATAATTTAATTTTAACTTTCGGAGGGATTTATAAACTTTAAATTAGTAAGAAAATTATCTGCGATGTGGAGACGAATGGCTTGGTGTGGTTGCTATTGGCCAATCTGGGGAACCTAAGGTCGCAGGTTAAATTCCCTGCCCCAGATGCTGGACATACTTATAATTAAATTTTAACTGTCGGAGGGATATGTCAACTTTAAATTAATTAGAAAACTATCCGTGATGTGGAGACGAATGGCTTGGTGTGGTTGGTACTGGCCAATCTGCGGAACCTATTCCCTGCCTCAGATGGAAGACTTGCTTATAATTTAATTTTAACTGTCGGTCGGAGGGATATATCAACTTTAATTTAGTAAGAAAACTATCTGCGATGTGGAGACGAATGGCTTGGTGTGGTTGCTATTGGCCAATCTGGGGAACCTAAGGTCGCAGGTTCAATTCCCTGCCTCAGGTGGAAGACTTGTTTAAGATTTAATTTTAACTGTCTGATGGATATTTCAACTTTAAGTTAATTAGAAAACTATCTGTGATGTGGAGACGAATGGCTTGGCGTGATTGCGTCTGGTCAATCTGCAGAACCTAACGTCGCAGGTTCAATTCCATGCCTCAGATGGTAGACATACTTATAACTTAATTTCAACTGTCGGAGGGATATGTCAACTTTAAATTAATTAGAAAACTACCCGTGATGTGGAGACGAATGGCTTGGTGTGGTTGCTAATGGCCAATCTGCGGAACCTAAGTTCGCAGGTTCAATTCCCTGCCTCAGATGGAAGACTTGCTTATAATTTAATTTTAACTGTCGGAGGGATATGTGAACTTTAAGTTAATTAAAAAACTATCTGTGATGTAGAGACGAATGGCTTGGCGTGATTGCTTCTGGTCAATCTGCAGAACCTAAGGTCGCGGGTTCAATTTCCTGCCTCAGATGGAAGACTTGCTTATAATTTAATTTTAACTGTCGGAGGGATCTGTCGACTTTAAATTAATTAGAAAACCATCCGTGATGTGGAGACGAATGGCTTGGTGTGGTTGTTACTGGCCAATCTGCAGGAACCTAAGGTCGCAGGTTCAATTTCTGCCTCAGATGGAAGACTTGCTTATAATATAATTTTAACTGTCGGAGGGATATATCACCTTTAAATTAGTAAGAAAACTATCTGCGATGTGGATACGAGTGGCTTGGTGTGGTTGCTACTAGCCAATCTGCAGAACCTAACGTCGCTGGTTCAATTCCCTGCCTCCGGCGACAGATTTATTTTTAATTTAATTATAACTCACAGTTACGGTCATGAACATCTAACAGCTGTTACTTCAAGTCCATTTTTCAGGGTTTGGAAAGACGGGTAATGGAGCCAAAATTTTGCAATCTAATAACTAAGGGGGTCGTGTCCATATTGCACTCTGTTAGGGGACTGTCCACAAATTGCGAATTGTACCCTCGGACCAAAAAAATTTTGGTAAAACTGGTTTCTTGACGGATCTTTCTCCGCTGGCCCCCAGGGGGAAGGGGCTTTCGAGGGTTATCCGAAGAACCCCCTAGGCCCGCGACCCCCCGGGGAGCAGATCAGGTCCGTCAGGAAGACCTCCTCTCGTCCGAGCCCCGACATCTTCGACGGGTGAACGGACTCGACTCGGTCACCAGTTTCTGTCCCCTAGGTCAGATGCAACATCAGGTACTCATAGAAATAAAGTTTCTTTTGCTCATGGTAAATTAGAAGACAACTATTGAGAAAGTTGAAAGGATAGAGGCAAATATTACACAATTACAATAGGAAGTTAAGATAGTGGGGTTTGAACTGAGTACCTTCTGTACACCAGGACCACGACTCTACAACTGAGCCATCTAGGACGTTTTGGAAGCACCTACTGGTCAAAGTGTTTAGTGGAATTATCTGCGTTTAAAATTTAATTTAATTGTAAAATAGGAAGTTAAGTTAGTGGGGTTTGAACCGAGTACCATCTGTACACCAGGACCGCGACTCTACCAACTGAGCCATCAAGGACGTTTTGGGAGCACCTACTGGTCAAAGTGTTTAGTGGAATTATCTGTGTTTAAAATTTAATTTAATTGTAAAAAAGGAAGTTAAGTTAGTGGGGTTTGAACCGAGTACCATCTGTACATCAGGACCGCGACTCTACCAACTGAGCCATCAAGGACGTTTTGGAAGCACCTACTGGTCAAAGTGTTTAGTGGAACTATCTGTGTTTAAAATTTAATTTAAGTGTAAAAAAGGAAGTTAAGTTAGTGGCGGGTTTGAACCGAGTACCATCTGTACACCAGGACCGCGATTCTACTAACTGAGCCATCAAGGACGTTTTGGAAGCTGCTACTGGTCAAAGTGTTTAGTGGAATTATCTGTGTTTAAAATTTAATTTAATTGTAAAAAAGGAAGTTAAGTTAGTGGGGTTTGAACCGAGTACCATCTGTACATCAGGACCGCGACTCTACCAACTGAGCCATCAAGGACGTTTTGGAAGCACCTACTGGTCAAAGTGTTTAGTGGAACTATCTGTGTTTAAAATTTAATTTAAGTGTAAAAAAGGAAGTTAAGTCAGTGGCGGGTTTGAACCGAGTACCATCTGTACACCAGGACCGCGATTCTACTAACTGAGCCATCAAGGACGTTTTGGAAGCTGCTACTGGTCAAAGTGTTTAGTGGAATTATCTGTGTTTAAAATTTAATTTAATTGTAGAATAGGAAGTAAAGTTAGTGGGGTTTGAACTGAGTGCCATCTGTACACCAAGACTGCAACTCTACCAACTGAGCCATCAAGGACGTTTTGGAAGCAGAGCTACTGGTCAAAGTGTTTAGTAGAATTTATCTGTGTTTAAAATTTAATTTAACGTAGTGTATGCGTACAGGCAAGTGACACATGCGTAATAAATTATAGTGTCCTGGAATAGTCATATTACGAGCAGTATAACATTTTAATTTTAATAACGAGTGAGCTTGGCAACAACTCCGATGGACCATAGGGTATAATGTGCAACTCATAACCTTAAGTTGTCCGGATCGAATCCAGGTCGGCGTCTTTGTTATTTTAGATTATTTTAATTTAAATCTTTTCTACAATTCATATAATTTTTCTTGTATTAAGGTAAATGTGGGTATAGAGTAGAGAGAGAGAGTGGACACTTTAAGGAAAAGTTTTGCTTAAATACTTAATACCCACCTTTTTGCTTGGAAACGGTTATCATCCTATTTTTAGGTTAACTGGATCGTCTTGTTTCGATTTTACCATTAAAAATTTTAATTAGATTATGTAAAGTATTTTTAATTAATTTTTAAAAAGTACTCCAAATTGCATCTATAGTGGACACATAGATGTAGCTTTTGTTTCTATGGTGGACACCTCTTGCATCAATAGTGGACACCTCTCTTTTTCTGCCTATATGAGGGGTTTATGCATGAAATTGGGGGGGTTTGGTATAGTCGTTTAATTCTAATTAAATCTTCCTTCCCAACGAAATATATTTTAGATCCAATCAAATTAGCTTTATTTAAAAAAGACTTGATAGTTTTCGGCCCAAAGCCTACACTGTAGCTGATTTGAGAGGAATTTAGCTTGTAATTCAATGTTTTAGAAACTTTGGTTCCCAAAGCCAGAATGAAACCAAATTTATTCAACAGTCATTTTAAAGCACAGTCAACAGTTTATGAAGAAAAACTGATTCCAATTAAATATTATTTGTGTTTCTTTTAGAAGCCATTGCAGTGACCACTATAGGAAAATCTAAGATTATGTGTTGGTAAAGTGGCCACCCCCATAAATCCTCGTAAAGTCAAAATTTTCAAAAAAAATTTATTTATTATCATTTTATACACTCTTCTTTATCTCAATATAAATTTAAAAGTCAATCAAACGGTAATAAATACAAAAAAATCAGTTCCAACATACCCGTTTCCTTATGTCGTGGATTTACAACACTGGATAAAGCCTGCCGCTCTGCATCAGAGCTCGAGCTCTCTCGTTTATGCATTATATAACAAATCAGTTTTAAAAATCAAATCATTATCATGTTTGAACAATAGTAGTGTCACAGTTAATTTTAATATCTAATCTTTTTTGTAAATTCAATAAATTTGTCAATTTTTAAATATTTGCGTCTTCCTTTGACGCTGGCATCCCTAAATCTTCTGTCTACGTTTGACATTTGGCATCCCTGCCGGGATAGCCTGCCTTTGGATTAGGTGAAGGTCGACTGTTAACTACCAGCATTTCCCTAGATTTTGGATCTCGACCATAGCCTGAAGTTGAAGTCGCTCTCTACGAACTGAACTCAACTCCCTACGATACGATGGAAGAAAATACTAAGGTGTTGAGTGAGATGAAGCTTCAACGTACAGCCTTAAGAACCGGCTTTTCGAGATCGGTGAACAGCCTGAGAACTTTGTTGGATGGGTCTACAGCAACTGAGGTGGAGTTGGAAGTGGCCATGGAACGACTTACCGAAAAAAGGGAACAGTTGATGATGGCCCAAGAGAGATATTTAAGTTTTTTGTCATCTACCGGCTGTACCCAAGAGATCTACGATGAAGAGTTCACGAAGTCGGAGGACTACTACGACACTTTTACTCAGTTGAAGGTACGAGCAACAAAGAGGCTGAAGTCCGGAGTTTCCGAAACATCAAGAGGGAGTCGGTATAAACTGCCAGAGATAGAACTCACTAAGTTCGATGGAGATCCCAGGAATTGGCTGCCTTTCTGGAACCAGTTTGAGAAGATACACTTGGACTCCAGAATCGACAATCGGGACAAGTTTTCTTACCTCGTACAGAGTATGACGGTCAACTCTAAAGCGAGGAGTGTGCTGGACAGTTTTCAGGCGACCAGTGACAACTATCAGGCGGCGTTGGATCACCTCAAGGAACGTTTTGGGAACGAGAGTACGCTCACCAGGATATATATAAGAGATCTACTGAAACTGGTGACTTCAGAAAAGACAAGGACTGACTTGAGCTCTCTGTATGATAAGTTGATGACTCATATTAGATCGCTCACCGCCCTCGGAGTGACTAAGGATAAGTTCGCCGACTTTCTCTATCCTTTGGTCGAGGCTGCCATTCCACCCAGTCTTCTGTTAGTTTTTGAGAGACAGAGACCCCAAATGTGCAGTGAGGGTAAGTCAGATCTTGATCTGATTATAGAGTTTTTGAAGTCTGAGGTTGAATCTCTAAGTAAAATTAAATTAGTAAAAGATTTTTCTACTAGTAATAACTGTAAAACTTATAATAGTTTTAAAAATAGTAATGACGTGCCTACTTCTCACGAACTGTTAACTGCAAATAAGAGTGAACCTTCTAGTAATCCAGTTGGTGTAACTAAAAATTATGTGAACCTGTGTATATTCTGTAATAGTAAAACACACTCGTCAGAGAACTGTAATGGCGTTTCTTCAATGACTCTTGAAAAGAAAAAAAGTTTAGTCAGGCAGAAAAATGCATGTTTTGTTTGTCTTAAGACCTCCCATATAGCCAAAAATTGTAAAATGCAACATCGATGCATGATTTGTAACAATAGACATTATGTAATTCTTTGCCCTGATTTGCCTATTAAAAGTGTTAACAACTTAAATAATACGGGAACGCCAGAAAAGAAAAGTAGTGCGCTAAACACGCAGTTGCAGCTCTCTGATGTGTTGTTACAAACCCTAATCGTTAAAATATCTAATGGTAAACGATCTGAAATGGTTAGAGCTATAATAGACCAGGGTTCTCAAAGAAGTTACATTAAAAATGAGTTAGCTGAGAAAATGGATTTTAAAACTAAAAAGGTTATAAGCTTCAAACAAGCCCTATTCGGAGGTTTAGAAACTACAGAAGGACTTCACAACATATATCAAATAGAAGTAGGTAGCGTTGATAGAGATTATAATTGTAATTTTGAAGTTATAGGTCAAAACTGCATATGCTCAGCTATCGATCGGATTCCCTACGGCTCTTGGGTTAAAGAACTTGAGAGAATGGGAATTAGGCTCAGTGATCTCGAGAGAGACAGTGGGAAAATAGATAAGGAAATCAAACTGCTGATTGGTGCTGACATAGCTGGCAAAATTTTGACTGGGAGATTGTTTAATTTAAAATCGGGTCCTACGGTTGTGGAAACCAAATTAGGTTTTTGTGCTTTAGGAAAGTTTTCACCTGGTGAGCTGCAGACAAAACAGAGTGCAGCAGCATTTTTGGTTTCTCTTCTAGCTAGTGATAGAGATATATCAAATCTGTGGAGGCTGGACTTGTTGGGTATATCGGGGTCTGTAGTGGATCAAGCAAAATCTGAGTTGGAGGAGGAAACTCAGCACTTTAAAAGTACGGTTTCCGTTAATTCCGAAGGGAGGTATGAAGTGGCTTTGCCTTGGGTACGGGATAAGAAGTTTTTGCCTGGGAATAGGAATTTGGCCGAAAAATGCGCATTAAGTACGAAGAGGAAGCTGATTTCTTCGGGTAACTACGAAAAACACGGAGATATCTTTAAAATGTGGCTTGATCTTGGAATTGTCGAAATAGTTGGGGAGAGCTCACATGGGCATTATTTACCTCATAGACCAGTCTTTAAGGAGGAAAGTACAACAAAAGTCAGGCCTGTGTTTAATGCTTCGGCACGTGTGACAGGGTCTCTCTTCGTTTCTTTTGGTTTAGAGGAGATACGGGAGATCTGGAGGTCTACCGACATAAAAGAGTAGTTTTTGGTGTGACCTCAAGTCCTTTTCTTTTATCGGCAACGATACAGTATCATTTGGATAAGGTTCCAAATGAGTTACGTCCCACGGCGAAAATTCTTAAAAATTCCTTTTACGTTGATAACTGTTTAGTTAGTTTGGATACTGAACTAGAAATGGAAAAGTTCGTTCTAGAGTCCCAGACTATCATGAGTGCGGGTCACTTTAATTTAAGGGGCTGGAAGTGTAACGTACCTAATTTGGTTGAGGATGGTTCTTCCAGTAAAAACATTCCAGTTTTGGGTTTGGAATGGCACACGGACTCTGATACCTTGTCCTTCAAGGTTAAAGAGAGTAAGGGTGAGACTGAGACTATCACTAAGAGACTGATTTTGTCTGTGGCTCACCAGGTATTTGATGTCATAGGTTATACAGCCCATGTGATGTTAATTCCTAAGTTAATATTACAAGAGACTTGGAGTTCCAAACTGACGTGGGATCAGGAACTTCCTGATGGTCTCTCTAAGAGGTTTAAGTCATGGTATAAGAAATTGATACTGATTTCAGAGGTAAAAATCCCTAGATGGCTAGGAATCGGTAAAAATGTTTTTGTAAGTTTGCATTTATTTTGTGATGCCAGTCAGCTGGCTTACGGTGCGTGCGTTTTTATCAGAACGGAGTTTCAAGATAACGTAACCGTACGATTAGTAAATGCCAGATCAAGGGTAGCTCCTTTAAAACCTACCACCATCCCACGTTTGGAGCTCTTGGCTTGTAACATCGGAGCTAGGTTAATCTCTTCTGTTCAAAAAGACCTGGAACTGGTTGAGACAGAGGTTTACTGTTGGACAGACTCCACAACAGCATTATGTTGGATAAAAGAGGATAAGATCTGGGGAACGTACAGTACTGCAAACAAAAAACGACTCAGTCTCCGTATCTCCGGAACGGCTCATGATACAAAGACAAATAAGGTATCATTTTTCATGATTTTAAGTATTCTTTTACAAAAAAAATTTTCAAGTTCTTGGGGGTCATCTTCATGTTAAACGAAGCACCAACTTTCGTTTTTCCTATGGGAGACATCAAATATTATAATTTATTCTGAAAGTGAACCCCTCATAACCCCTAAATACGAAGTTTCATATGTCTGCGTCCACAAGTAGACCCCCCAAAAATTTTTAAAATTTGAAGCATCCTATGTTAAATTTCCTATTTCAAACTTTCATCGAGCCTTCTCTACGAGTACTAGGCCAGGATATTTCTGTGCGCTCTGTAGGAAAGCGCAATACCTAAAAATAGTCGCCAACCATCGAGCCAAACTCATATCACTAGTGAAAGTTATCCAAGAAAGAAATATCAAGACATATAAAATACATTTGTTTCCCTAGTGAACGGCAAGAACTTCGAATGTCAATATTTCCAAAACTAATCGGAATTTTAAAAAAAAACGAAATGTCAATCTTTTTATAAAAAATAATCGTATGTTTGTTTAAAATATCATAGTTCTACCATGATTAGTTTTTCTTTTATAAAGAAAAAGTTTTAAAAGTTAAAAAGTTTTTCCGACGATTTCATTATTGGCTGAAATTCATCATATACTGGCATTTTTTTGAGTTTATACATAACTAAATAAATAATTTTTCAGTTTGACATCTGATTTATAAAAACAAATGCTTAGTTCTCTATTTTTTAAGCTGTAAGAAACGGTGTTAAATATTATTATATTTTTCTAACATCATATTTTAAAAAAGGTTCTGATTGTAAGAAATAGTAATTCTTGCATTGTGTAATACTTTTTTTTCTAATATTCCCTAATATTCTATTTTATCCTGCTACCCTCCATTAAACACTTTTTAATATGGGTCTCGCATTCATGCCTGATGAATTCTCTCATTTTGTGGATATTTAATCTTAATTAGACTATTATACGACTAAAATTAAATGTATCAACATTTTTCTCCGTCGACCACCTACCCTTATCTCGGTCCCCAAATTCCATTGTCGGGTGACCCGTTCTAGAATGTTGGAGAGAGAAATTGACTTGTTCGATATAACTCTTTCAAGAAATTTCACGCTATATGTCAAAAAATAGAATTTGTATTCTGTTTCATCCTTTCAACCCCCCCAAAGCTGAGTTATTCTTTTCAAGATAGGCCACCCTGAGTGTCCCCAATCAAATTTTTCAGTCCTGAAAACCTTATAAACTGGATAGTTACTCTTTTTCTCAGTAAAATATAATTTAAATTTTTTTCTGCCCCAATCAATATCCCAGCTCGGTTGAGAATGAAAGTTCCTTATTATCGCATTACCAGTTCTACAGAGTCTTATAGATTTCTACGTTATTACACTAAAATGGACCCTATTTTCTCATGAAACATTATAAATAACTCCTAATATTCCATTTAACGCTTCCATCCCACCTTACAATGTGAGGAAAGCTTTTCTAAAGGGGTGTTCTACAAGTCAAGCATCAGTCTTCTTTATTTGCACCACTTATGACTCTACTTAAAGTAGAAATTTTTGAATTTTACTTCCACGAAGAGTATCAAAACTGGAATTTTTTTTTCTGCCCTTCTCCCCCTACCTAATCACAGGTCCCAAATATCTACCATGGTATTTCGTATTGCTGAGTATCTAAAAGGAAACCTTTCCTTTCGTTAATTTACGGCTTTAAACACGAACCTCGGAGAAAACGGGCATAAACATTTTTACATTCGGCTGTCCACCATTGCGATTCGAAAACTACAGATTCTAAGGAACAAAATGGCTATTTTCACTAAGCATCTTCCCGAAAAAGCACACAAAATGTAGTTAGGAAACCCGCTATTACCAGAACCAGTCCTGACAAAGCACAAGTATTTGAGAAAAAAAAATGCGCCAAATTATAGATAAGTCGCCAAATGTATTTAAGCCGATTTCTGTTTTGAGCTCTGACCGATACCAATTTTGGCTATCAGGAGATAACTTATCGGATTTTTCTAATTTTTAAAAATTTCTGGGGGTCTACTTGTGGACGCAGACATATGAAACTACGTATTTAGGGGTTATGGGGGGTTCTCTTTCAGAATAAATTATAATAGTTGATGTCTCCCATAGGAAAAACGAAAGTTGGTGCTTCGTTTAATATGAAGATGACCCCCCAAGAACTTGAAAATTTTTTTGGTAAAAGAATACTTAAAATCATGAAAAATGATACCTTATTTGTCTTTGTATCACGAGCCGTTCCGGAGATACGGAGACTGAGTCGTTTTTTGTTTGCAGTACTGTACGTTCAAAATAGGGTAAGCGAGATACGTAATTTGACCACTGGGTCTCCTTGGAGACATGTCCCCGGTTCTTTAAATCCCGCCGACTTATTGTCTAGGGGTTGTTCTCCAGAACAGTTAGTGCAGGGAAAATGGTGGGAGGGCCCCAGCTGGCTGAGAGGGTTCAAAAATGAATGGCCCGATTCCGGTGAAGAACCTGATGGGAATCTGGTCGACGCTGAGGTGCGGAAGACCATCATAACAGTTTTAAATACAAATGAGGACTTAACGCGGTTCTACTCTTATTTTTCATCTTGGAGTCGTATTGTTAGACTGTTTGGCTGGATTAAGAGATTTATATTTAATTGCAAAACTAAGTTAAGGAATCTTGATTCAAATTTATCTCTTTCTGAAATTCAAAACGCTGAATTGTCATTGGTTTATCTTGTTCAGAGGGAATCTTTTGAGCGCCTTAAAGACAAGAGAATTAAAAATTTAAACCCCTTTTTAGACGATATTGGACTCCTTAGAGTTGGGACTAATTTAACTTATCGAAAGGACCATTACGATTTTAAGTATCCTATAATCTTGCCATCCAGCCATTCTGTTGTTCAGACTCTAATTATGAATGTTCACTTTGATTTATTGCATGCGGGTACATCAATGATAATGTCAAGTTTAAGAGAAAAATATTGGATTTTAAAGAGTCGTAAGAGTATTAAAAAGTGTATTAAAAGTTGTGTTAAGTGTAAGAGATTTAAGGCAAAACCTTGTGAGACTGTCCCGGGCATCTTGCCAGAAGATAGGGTACGAGATGCGGCAGTTTTTGAGGTTACCGGTTGTGATCTTGCTGGTCCCCTGTACTTAAGGGATGGAAAGAAAGCATATATTGTGCTATTTACTTGCGCAGTCTACCGTGCAATACATCTAGAGTTGGTTACGTCCTTGTCGACTGAGGCTTTTCTTCAGTCTTTGCGGCGTTTTATTGCACGTCGAGGCCGGCCTTCTACAATTTACTCAGACAACGGTAAAAATTTCGTAGGCGCGGAAAAGGCTCTGCTTAGGGTTGACTGGGATAGTCTCAAAGATAGAGCTCTAGAAAAAAGGATTGATTGGAAGTTCAATCCTCCCTCTGCCGCATGGTGGGGGGGATGGTGGGAGAGACTAATTCAGATCGTGAAGGTTATCTTGAGAAAAGTTTTAGGAAGAGCCTCTCTTGATTACGAGGAACTGCAAACAATTTTATGTGACTGCGAAAGAGTAGTTAATACACGTCCTTTAACTTATGTGTCTCAAGATCCCAGTGACCCTTCTCCCCTAACACCGGAGATGTTTCTGCGTGAAATTCCGCAATCGGGAGTTATAGATTTAGATACTGTCGATAAATCAGTCTTGCGAAGAAGGGCCAAGTATATACAAAAATGTCGCGATTCTCTCAGATCCAGATTCCGTAGCGAATATCTCAGTCAATTAAAGCAACAAACAATAAGTAAACTTAATTCAGATCCCCTTAAAGTAGGCGAGGTTGTTCTTTCGGAAGATAATAGCAAAAAAAGAATTTATTGGAATTTGGCGAAAGTGATTAAACTGTTTCCAGGCAGAGATGGTAACGTTAGACTGGCATTGGTAAGAGCTGGAGTTAATCATTCAAGTTTTTTTTGCCTTTATATCTTTTGTGAAGAGAATTTGAGCTTCTGATGCTGAGTGGACGTTTTGTGGGTTAGTTTGAGTGAAAATCCTTTATTCCTGCACTCAAAGGTGGGAGAATGTCGTGGATTTACAACACTGGATAAAGCCTGCCGCTCTGCATCAGAGCTCGAGCTCTCTCGTTTATGCATTATATAACAAATCTGTTTTAAAAATCAAATCATTATCATGTTTGAACAATAGTAGTGTCACAGTTAATTTTAATATCTAATCTTTTTTGTAAATTCAATAAATTTGTCAATTTTTAAATATTTGCGTCTTCCTTTGACGCTGGCATCCCTAAATCTTCTGTCTACGTTTGACACGGGATTCAATAAGCCAAATCAACTTTCAGTCACTCGGCCGATATTGTTATTTTCAAATATTTAAATATCCTTCCCATGCTGATCTGTGGTATCGGTGGTAATTTACCAGCTTACCTGATTGTACAATCTACTATGCCTATGAATTTTGAAGCGGTTTGATGCTTCTAACTCGTTCTATTTAAAATTAATCAGCTATGTGGCCACTATTGGTACAGTGTCCACTATTAGTCCAAGAAAGATAAGGTTTGAAGTGGAACAAATTGTAAAAGAAAGTTTGATGGGTAATTCTTATAGGAAATTTTCCGTAGAAAACGATGGTGAAACGTATACCAAAATTAACCGTGTCCTTTAGCCAATATGGCGGATTTTCCAAAATGGCGGTCAATCGTTTTTAACTTATTACTTCCTAAAAATCGTTAATAAAATTATAAATTTTGCAGTAAATGATTAAAATTTAGTAGCAAAAACAAAGGGGAACTATTTTTTTCTCTTACGATAAGTCATTTATCCAATATGGCGGATTTTCCAAAATGGCGTCCACTAATGTTTATAACAAGTAAAATTCTGATGATAAATTCGTAATTTTTACAGGATATGGTTAGAATTAAGTCTTAATAATATTCATATCAGTTTCCTCTCCTCAATGTATCAAATATGGCAGATTTTTCAAAATGGCAGACAATCGTGTTTTACTTTTTTGCTAAAAATCGTTAATAAAATAAAACTTTTGCAGTAAATTATTAGAAATTAGTTGCAAAAATAATGTGGAACTGTTTTTTTCTCTTACGATTAGTCATTTATCCAATATGGCGGATTTTCCAAAATGGCGTCCACCTAATGTTTAAAATACATAAATTATGATAATAAATTCGTAATTTGTACAGGATACGGTTAGAATTAAGTCACAATAATATTGATAAAAGTTTCCTCCCCCTCAATGTATCAAATATGGCGGATTTTCCGAAATGGCGGCCACTTATTTAGATCCTTTTTATTTTTAATTTTTTTTCTTAATAATTAGAAATATTCAATTTTATTAGGTAAAATATAAGCAGAATACTTATATTTTACTAAAATTTACTGGTAAATAATATTAAAGGCAGGTAGAAATTCAAAAATTACCATTTACCACTAAGTTTGAAATATGGGGCCGCCCTAAATACCTTTATTTCTCCCTTAAGAAAAAACCAAAAAGGATTATTAACAATGCTAAGGGAATGAACACGCATGCACTGGCTAGTGCTTAGTTTGTTCAATAGCAAGAAAACGGCGCTCAAAAGTTGCGACCGGAGCTAGCATGTGAGTAACGTTGCTTCATTTTTGATAGTTTTGCTGTAAACAGGAAAATATATGCAGCTCAACTCTACGTATAGCCTCACTATAATTATTTTATTAAATAATATGTCTTATTAGCTTAGTTGGGCTTGCTTAAAGACTTTGTGTTTGATTAAAAGAAAATGTAAAAACTTGGTTCAAAAAAAGAGAACCATTAAAAAAACAAGACTAAATAAATGTTGCATTTATTCCTTAAATTAGATTCCATAAATTAAACATTTCAAGTGAGTAATGAACATTATATAAGAACTTAAAATGTGTAAACTTCCGAATAAGTATAGACAATTTACACAAAAGATGAAACACAAAATGTACACATACATTTGATTCAATATCAAATAGACATTGTGTCAAAACTTTCAGGACTGCTTCTTGCCATTGATGCTACATTCTATTTGAGCACTTTTGGTACACCGAAATTTTCCATCCGTTTTCTAACTGTTTTTGTTAATAATTTTAGACAGTTTAAAAAACTATAAAAATAGCCTTTTTTAGGAAAGGTTAATTTTGTAAACTTCAGAACCACGAATCCTCGAATTTCTATCCTGAACACTTTAAGACAATTATTGACAAAATGTAGCTTATAACTTCAGGGAATTTTTCTATTTTTGTACATTATACAAGAGTTGTATTCTTTGATACTCAATGGGTCTTTTAATTTTCTTTCTAAAAAGTTCCAATCAAATCAAACTAATTAATCCAAAAGAGCTGGTAAAAGTGAGTAAATAAAAACTGATATACGATGTGTGGTTGAAATGCCGGAAATAAACTTTTGGAACATATCTTTTTGATGGGTTGAAACATGCTAACTGTTTGAAACATTTAAAAACACCAAGAAGCAGTCCACTAAAAACACAAACATAGAAAAGTTGTTTTTGATTCTCACAGAAGGCGCGTACTTGCTCCGCACAAGTACGGCATAAACACACAGAAAAAAATTAACATTTTTCCGACAACAGAAATAATGTACAAATAAAATAATCCTTGCTTAAATACTCCATCTTTTTGTCGCGCAGTCGCCTCTCTTGACACATTGCACGGAACAGCTATCACCACCGTCTCTTAATCCAACATTCAAAAACGTCATATAAAAATACTTTATTTACTTTAAGGCTTTATACAGACGGTCATGTGTTGCAGGAAATAATGCCACAGACACATTGACGACACAGGACGTTATACACGACAGATATGGCAATCAGGGTACCCATTTGGCAATAACTCGGGGTGGTTAAAGGAAATCACCCTGTCTCCCTTTAAAATAAATTAACTACTTAACTACAAGGAATGTTTGCAATGTTTTTGATCGATTTTTTTAGAGCCGAGAAAACAAAATTGAGGGTTCCCACCATGGTTCCTACTCAGTTTCAGGTATAAAGTTATTTCTTTTTTCCGATTTTAAGGAAAATTCAGAAGTTTTTGATGATTGGAAAAACTCTAGGTCAAACTCAACTTGCTTCATCCAATCTTCTGTTAAAATATAGTCTTTTTAATAGCCCATTCCAAATTACACTTTACCAACGAGATTTGTTTGTGTGATCTGATACATAAGTACCTATTATTATTTCTGTTAAAATAAAAATAAAATACCGATGTAAAGAATGCTCAGGGTTTTCGTTTAGCTTTTCCAGTTTTTAGGAAAAAGGAAATATTCCTTTAATTGTTTTTTTTGCATAATTTGAACTTTTTATATTCTCAAATTTTAAAATTACCTGTCGATTTCAAGCCTACGCGACGCGTAATTGTGGGAACCCTTTAAATTAAATTTTAAAAGTACGGTTGTAAAACACATTGATTCAATCAACAAATAAAGGTGTGACACATATTTGTACATCTCAAAATTAAGTACAATAAATTAAACACGTAAATGTGTCCATTTGAACGCAAAAATAACCGGGATAGCATTTTATCATTTGATAAAGATAAAAAAATACTTCAAAGTCTTAATTTGAAACTTTCAAAAAGCTTCTTAACGTTTGATCTGCACTCAATACAATAACTTTCATACAAGTTTCCTGGGTAAAATTTTGAATTTTAAAAAATTGCGTTTCTCTAACAAGTGCTCATTAAAAATATATAAGTTCTCTTTTCAAAATGTGTGTAAAATTTTGATTTTTTCTCACAGTAAAAATGTTTAAAAAATATTATCATGTAAAAAAATCCATAAATCCACGTCATTATGGTTTGATCAAGCTTACATGCACTGACTGCACAACACATATGGATATTTGATATTTATACACTTAAGATAGCTGCCTCGTGAAACATTTTATTCAAGTTGGTAAATTGTCAAATACTCGTATTTGGGGTTCAAACACATTGGTAAATAACTTTAAAATTATATCAAATTAAATACACAGAGTTGAAGAAAATTTTTGAAAGGAATATTCAATCTATTATACCCGTAACTGTATATTGTAAAATAATACTGGACAATTCTTCAGGAGTTTTTTTTAACATGCATCTCAATAATTTATCAGTTTAACAAATCAAAACTGATAATACAGAGCTTAAAATGCATTGGAATTGGTAAAATCTAAAATAGTCAAGACAAAATACTGATTTTTGAAAAAGAGTCTAATTATTTCCTCTGTTTAAAAACATTATCTAATAAAAACATAGAAACCGTATGTTTACAACAGTTATATAGAAAAGAAATGGGAAGATTATCAACAATGGAAGCGCTCAGAAACGACTTGCAAAAGTTTTGCGCCCATGTCACCGAATAAAACCTGAATGGGCGTTTTGAGCAAAGATTCTTCACATAAGTGACATTTAACTTTGAAATACATAATAATAAAAACAGTCCTCATGAGCTTAAAGTCGAGTGATTCCGCGATTGAAGTTTGGCAACCATTGGCAATGGAATGTTGTTGATAGAGCGTTTGTGCGTCCTTTACAGCCGATTAAAAACGCTTTCAATGAGTAAAAAAATTATCAAAGTTGAGCAGTTCGCACAAAGCTTCCGTGAAACATCAGTCTTTGAGCAAAGAGTGGTAAAATGATGGGTCGTTGGAATGGTGATCGTCTTTTCTTGAAACGGAACGGCTCAACAGCATATACGCAGGTAAAAGAAAGAAAATCAAACGCTGTGGTTTCACTTCTTAAAAAGCCTGAAGCAATACCGCTCCAAATTAAAACTTGCTTCGGCAAGATGATTTGAAGCTCTTACTCTCGGAGTTTCTGAGGTGTACAACTCCAAGGAAACTCTTGGCTATAGAAAGATGAAGACTAAAGTTCAGTCCTTTTGAAATCTTGTTATTTGCTGTATAAAGATAACACACAACTCTACTTGTTTCAATAATCACTTATCCAAGCGCCAAATAACAAACACTGAAGAGAGAATGATTTTGAGGATCTGAGTCTAAATCTTGAGGTAACTTGGATATTTTAAATGCAGACAAATTTATTATCCTGGTTATTAATTTTGTACTAGTTGGGAAATCAGTTGTCGATCTCTCGGTAAACCGATGACCCAAACCCCAGTTAAGCCTCTATGAAGATGTTTTGTAAAGTATGACTTAAGTTCCTTTGGGCGGATTGACATGGTACATTTGATTCAAGTGTCAAGAACAGCTGTTGGTTTTTGTCATTTAACGCGCTTTTTTGAAATAGCGGCAACAACTAATGGCAATGCCGGAACGTGCTTGACGTATGAATTACGTAATGTATCATGTGCACTCACCCTTTGGCCTAGGAGCTATAGGTGGAAATGTTTAAGGTCTAGGTAACCACATAGTAATTTAGATTAAAATCTATGAATTATTCTAACAATCGAAAGCCAGACAATCCAAAATTCTATGAAAATAGCCGAATCCTGACAGGAATGGAATCTCCATAAAAGCACTGTAAAAAATATGTCACTTTACACAAAAAGTGGTGGAAAGAAATTGCCTCCATACATTGCAAGGTTTACACCACTATACGGAGGGACCTCCCACCAAGACTCTGAGGAAGGTCCTTTGAGTTTTGGTGGGAGGTCCTCCGTATCGCGGTGTAACATCTTTCAATGTATGGAGGCAATTTCTTTCCACTTCTTGTGTAAAGTGACATTTTTTTACAGTCAAGTTGTCTCTGTCAGGATTTCGACATCGGGTTTCTGGCTATTTGGGATTCTTCTTGAACTCCCGCGAAATTTAGGACCTAATGCCTCGTATTCTCGGCGTATATATTCTACATCCAGATCACCACATCGCAATCCAAACGACAGATCCTCCACATCCATCAACATCGCAGTCCAACAACCGAGCCGTCCGTTCCAAAGAGACGAACAACAACAGACGAGCAAGAAGAACTTGTCGTCCGGCCGCCAACGATTCCGGCTACTTGGCGTCGTCCTTCTTCTGCTGCTGCTGGTCGAGGAGGGCGTCCGGCTGGTATCCGGCCAGCTGCTTGTCCAGGAACTTGACGGACTCGGCGAGGTAGCTTTGCACGGCCGACAGGGCGCTCACGATGGCGTTCGAGCCGAAGCCGTGCGTGATGAGCGAGAAGTGCGTCAGGTGGCGCTGGATGTTCTGTGGCAGGATGGGGCTCAGCTTGGTGTTGCACAGCGGGCTGCGGTCCTGCTCCAGGAAGTCCGAGAACTCCTTCAGGATCTCTCTAAGGACGAAAGAAGACGCGTTAGTATCGCCGCTGACTGACTATGATATTTCAAACAATATGTAAATTCCGTACGTCCTGGACACAAGACTCGTGTCTCCTGACCACTTTTAGTTGCTATGCAAGTGCTTTTAATGCGCATGCTCTAAAACTGTGATCACTTTTAATAGGATTTTCCATCTCCTCCAGCTCTGGAGCATGCGTACTCAGCACTTCATCATTGCAATTGAAAGTGGTCAGAAGAAAAAAACGGACAGGACCAGCTTCACCACTGTTATTCCTATATTGTCCAAATAAGATGAATGCAAATCATTAATGCCCCATAACGTATGAATGTTGGAAACATCATAGTGACTATCACGATCACATAGAACTAATGGACGAAGTACTATCATGACTCTTGTCTCCCGTACACTTTCAATGTCTATAAAACTGCTGTTTCGCATGTTCCATAACTAGAGTCGGGAACACTCTTTCAATGGGATTTAATCCTAGATCTTAATTCTGCAGCATACACACGACAAAGCACTTCTGTAGATATTGAAAGTGGTCGGGAGAATGTTTCAGCTCGAAAAATCGATCCTTCTTGGAAGACCACTGACGTTCAAAGGCTGCATTGTGGTTAAGTGGATGACGTCAGGTAGTCATCAATGGAAGCATATTGATATAACGTGCGGGATTGACAATTTAGATGATGAGGTGTAAATGTTAAAAATAAGCAAAATACTTATGTGAAGTGAAAGAAATAGGCTGGAATTCAAAGGAATAAATTACATTTGTGGGCTGTAGGTGTTACATATTTTCCCACATGCGTTTTTCCTTCCCCGGTAAAAAAAACAAGTTGATTTATTCATTCCCTATGCTAACCCGAAAATTGAGGCCTCACGTTTAATATTTTGTAACAGAAATATCTCTACCATCCAGTTCTTGGGATATAATTAGATACATGTCCCCTTTTCAACCTTCAATATAATTTGCCTTATAAACTCATCTGAGAATTTAATTCAAAATGATCTATTCCATCAAAACAAAACGCCATTGTTATGTCATCCAAGCATCAACACTAACACATAGGCCAATAAAAGCAAAATATTGTGATACTTAAACCAATACAAAGCCTGAATATCTCCTCAGATAAGCGATATTTTGTGATTCAATCATTATAAATGGCAGGTCAGGTATGCGTTTATTTCCTTCCAAGTAGTAAAAATATACGAGTTCAAAATCCGAGATGGATGACATGCTTCATGACCTACATTAACACAGACACATTCTTAAAAACCGATCTAATGGAACCCGACATCGTCTCATCCAGAATCAAAACGAAGTGACCTCGAAAAATGTCAAGCTGACCTCAAAATTAGGTCCACGTATCGAAAGTGGGAGAAAATTCTCGATCTTTTAGTGTTATTAATCGATGGATTGTTTTCTCATTGTATTCTCGAAATTTCAAACGTGCTTAAAAAATGTATCCTTTTAAATTTTAAGGTTTCAAATTGTTTTCTGTTGGAAGTAACTGTAATTTAATTAGAAGAAAATTTAATTTTCTGAGTGCTTTTTCATCAGTTCCTTAATTTCTCATTGTATATTTCTGAGGAATGATGAAAAAATGAGAATAGGAGAGAAAGGGAAGAAATAACGAAGGAAAGATATAGGTGATAAAGATAAAAACGAAGGAGAGAAAATGAGAAAAACAATGACAGTGAATTCTGGGGTGTGAGAGAGCTTGAAAGATAGACCAGAAGCTCCTTAATCATCTTAACTTGAACGCATCTATGTTATGATTTTATTTGAGTTTTCCGACTAAAATAAATCGTTGAAGGGGAAAAAATCCCAAGTTGATGAACTCAGACAATAGCGATCACAATTATTCGAATCCGGCATCAAAATCACCTTTTACTGGGTCAGTGAAACAATTAACAAAGAATAAAAAAAACTCAAACCAAACATCATTTCCCCCAATCGGTCATCCCCATTACCAACTTTTTATTCCTTATCATTCAAATATTACTTCGCCGTTGATCCGTAGATGGCAGCACCACGATCAAAAGAGCGTCATTGACCGTGACCCGGAACCTTCGCTGCGGCGAGAAGTCATCACGTGGTTTTCTCTTCCCAAAATTCCTCCTGCCCCCTTCTTCTCTCTCTGTAACACCTTTCCGATGAAGAGCCTCGGGGCACGGAAAAATCGAAGGGGAATAATAATCACAACAATGGCAAATGCCAATAAACAAACGTCGAGATCGTTTTGGAGTTGGGGAATGCGAGTGTGGATGGAATGTGTGCGTCGACGCAGAAAAACGTGCGTGTGCGCGTGCATGTTAATTTTTTCTCTGCATCATTTATTTCTGTGAACGAAACTGCCTGACGCTTCTGGATCAGAGTCATGCCGCACGGATTCCTTGTTTTAGAGTTCAGGCTGCGGCGTGCATATTAATGGGCAGGATGGGAGCGTAGAGGCAGTAGCGGATTTCTAAATAGGCTAGCTAGGCAATAGCCTACGGCGGCAAATTTTAGTAAGCGGCAAATTTTTGACGGCCGATTTTTTTTTCTGAATTAAAACAGAAGAGAAAGGAACCACTAAACATAAGCTCTGGAAAGACGAGAACGTCCTTTCAAAAAAGCAATTTTGTGGTTTACAAGGAACTATTCTCTTTGTTACCCAAAAGGTCTCAAAATGAGCTAAAACAGCGGTTCTTAAACTGTGGTCCGCGGACCCCTGGGGTCCGCGAGTTACCTTGGGGATACTCAAGTTTCCTAATTGAGTATTCCCCAAAGAGTTTCAAAATGAGATTTAAACACGAGTTTTAAGAGGCAAATTTCAAAACTTTCTGGGGGAGAACCCCCAGTCCCCCTCGAAATTTTGACTTCTATGTGTAATTTTTTCCTTGAAATTTATGTGGTTTACAAGGAGCTGTTTTCTTCGGGTGTAACCCAAAATGTGTGTCTCAAAAGGAGCATAAACACTACTTTTTGTAGGCCAATTTTCAAAATTTTTCTGGGAGAGACCCCAGACTTTGAGTAATTCAGGGGCATATTTAAGAGGGACAGAAGGGGCCATGGCCCCCCAAAATTTTAATTGATGTACCAAAACAAGTTAAAACCCTGTGTCTTGGGTCTAATTTCAAAAAAAAAATTCTGGGGATAACCCCCAGATCCCTTTTTGTACTTAAAATAATTTCTTTTTTTATATTAAGTTCATCCAAATGCGAATCTTACATAAAATTTATATCCAAAGTTCTAACAGCTAGGAGTATCAAAACTGGTTAAAAACCTGATTTTGAGAGTTGAATTTCCAAAAATTTTCTGGGGGAGACCCCCCTTTGGTATAGTTGGAACTCAATTACACATAACTTTTTCATATTGAGTTCTTTAAGACGCAAATTCTACCTAAAATTGTACTAAAAAGCAACATTGTATACCTATGAAATGAACATGGGAGGGCTGTGTTTTTCCCTTGAAAATTATGCCGCCTACTAGAAGCTTTTCCCTTTTGGTGCTCTCTCCATAAAGTTTGAAAGTAGATTAACACAAGTTTGGGGGAATTTCCAAAAATATTTTCTGGGGGTGGACCTCTAGCTCCGTTTGACGTTTTTTAAAACCTTTCCCCCAGAAAATTATGTGGTTTTCAAAGAACTTTAAGGTTCTCAAAATGAGCTGAAACACTATTTTAAGAAGAAAGTTTTCAAAATTCCTTTTTACTTCGAGCTCACATTGTAAAATTGTAACATTTCGTACGGCGCACAGTGGTGCCAAATGGTCGATTTCGGGAAAAAAAGACTCCAAAGCGCGCGAAATACGCTCTTTGACTCATGAATTCCTAAGTGTTTGTGGTTTCTGTACCGATTGGGATTGATATAAAAATTGTAAAACTTCACCAATACTAGAAAATAGGAAAAAATCGCTTTTTGAGAAAATTTCATATGCTAGTAAAATTCAATTATAAGTTATTGTTGCAAAGAAAAATTAGGGACTAATTGTAAGTGGGGAATATTACTTAAATTATAAATATTAAAAGATAATAAAGGAAAAATAATATTTTAATCTTAAATTAGAAGCTTTATTAACATAATAAGCGATATTTATACTTTTTTAACATAAAAAAATTAACAAAATATGAATAAGAATACGTATTCAAAAGGTAATTATAAAAGCACAGGTAACAAAAAATTATTCTGTAATATTTGAAATCAAAGCTTAAATGCTATTTAATATAACAGAACATAGAAATACAAAAATGTGTACTGCTAAATAGGAGTAGATCGATTATGCAAATCGTAATTACTTAAGATTGCAATATTAAATCTACTTATGTTTTGAAGTAATTTAAAAATTAAAGCAATGATCTTTAAAGAACATTACAGACAACTATTTAAAACATTAGATAGTTAAAAAAATTCCCTTCACAGTGGTATAAATAATCTAATATTAAACTCAAAGCATGCTAAAGAGCTAATGTTGGTACCGAGATCGCTAAAAGTTGTTTTTTTCTGTAAAAAGTTCTTATTTTATGTAGCTTGCAACACAGTTGCACCAGCCACATCTCGGAGTAAAAGTTGAACTATGACCAAATCTTGTGGAATCGTGTGCTAAAATTTACAGGGTACTTTCTCTAATGTCTATACTTTAATTTAAAACCAAAATTAGGTTAGCTAACAATGAAAACCTTAAGTATTTCTTTACTTTCTTAAAAATTCGATACGTCACTCTATTAACGTGATTTTCAAGCCATTGGTGATTAATTTTAATTAGAAACATATGCTACCCTCTTTCATACATATAAGTGAAAAAAATAATGGAAAATGGGAACTTTGGGTGGGTTTGTGTTTTACCACGGTAACGATGAAAACGAACCGAAAATTTGAGCTTTTTTCTCTCATTGCGATATGAAGCGAAACACACCTCATTTACCTGTCCTAAATGAAAAATTATGCGAAAAATCGTTATGGATCCATAAACTATGGATATTCAGGCATAAAAAATCGTTAAATTTCGATTCGAAGAACTTCATTTTTTGAGTTTTTCCCCTCCGGCACCACTGTGCGGCGTGTACCAAACCCACTTAAAATCTTTGCCCCTCCCCAACCAAAAACTGAAATGACTCCCCTGTTTAGTTTAGTAAAATGTATAGCATATAGGCGTCAAATTTTGGTTCAGCCTATAGGCGGCACATTTGGAAATCCGCCCCTGCGTAGAGGGAGATGGTCTAGATCGCACACTTTTGCATGGACGACGTGGAGAGGGGCAGAGAGAAGGGGTTCACGGACGAAGTCTTTTGGGGCACAATACAGCTTTTCAGACAAAATAAATTGAATAGTAAATAGGAATATAAACTGGAGGAATAGGAAATAGGAATCTAAATTGGAGAACAGTTGCCAAAAGCAAAGCTGCCTGAAGAAAAATTCTATAGAAAGCCAAGACTCAGGGTCGTATCCAAGGGGGTATTTGAAGATATGTTCCCCCAGAAAGTCTAATTTTTTCTTTTTTTAACACAGAAAGACTAAATATACCCCTATCCCCCTCCATTTTTTTCTGGCATCCATTGCCAGAGCCGTCGAGCCAATGAAGAATATGATTAACTACTTCCTACAGAAGAGTGATGATAGATACTACAGAAAAACTTTTTCTTGATTAAAGTTGTTAATAGTTTTCAATTTTTTAAAAAGCTCTTCGGATTCAGTAGGAACCTCTTCAAAGATGCTCAAAATTTTAAAAAGCACGCATCTTTGAACTTAATTTTTCGAATTGCCTTTATTCCCTTAACATTTTACTGGAAAATGTTCTAGCTAGATTCATCCATCTCTATTAAAGTCTTTAATATTCAATTCAATAAAATCAGTCGTAATTTTGACAAGGCTTTTTATTCTTCGACTCACCACAACACATAGAAATTTTTCAAATCGAAGAACCAGAATGCCATCGCCAAAAGAACTAAGTACCCCCACAAAGCAATCCTCTCTGGTAAGCAAAACCTTTCAGTAGAAGAATATGCGTCCACGAAAGCTTCACAGGATAAAAGAATCTGATGCGCATTCAATAACTTCCATCTCTACGCTTTCTGGTGCACGTGTGGGAATGGGAACCCGTCTGCCACAGCAACCCGTTGAGTCCATGGCACGATGTCACAGGAGCTGTCACTTTCGAATGTGCAAGGCATCCCGGGAGGGATTGTGGGGTCGGACACGCGATATTTTAGTGGTGGCTCTGTGCTCTCTCCTTGAACTCCGAGCTAACCTCCGTAGACTGCAAGATGACGCGCTTATTTTTCACTTTGCATTTTATCTTACAAGTGAATATCTTTAACCTTTTTTTAGAGGGGTACAATGTACCTTGCGGTAGCCTATTTGATAAGTATAGGTTCCCTTGATATCTGTTTTTACATCAACTCTAATATTCATGCAGCTACGGATAAGATAATGGCAAAAAAACAGTGAAATATCTCAAGAATCAAATAATTTTGAAGACTGTATAAGAAGAATAAGTAAAAAAGAGAAAACAGGGTAAATCCCTAAATTATATTTTAAAAAATCTTAATGACCTCAAAATTAATGGCTGGAAGAACAAGAGGATGAATGAATGAGAGTTCACTTCTAAACCTATTCGGAGTGAGATAGGAAAAAATAGAGCGAAGAGATAATGAGAATTATTAGTGATAGAGAGAGGGAATAAGTTTAAGACGAAGAGAAAGATGGAATAAATCTATGAGATAGAAAAGAATTGATTGAGATAGAGAATAGGAGTCAATGAGAATAGAGAAACTAATTTATATTTTCCTGCAAGGTGTATTCCAGTTCAACTAACATATACCAAAAAGCATCTCTTCTACCGATCCCTTATCTTGCAAATCGAATAAAACAAATGAACCCTTTGAAGATGCCGACGAAACTCGTTCACCAATCAAAGATTACGCGGAATCGAACATAGGGAAAAAAACAAAACTTCCCCATTTAATAACCGAACGATACGAACAGAGCGGTCCTAAATAAAAAACCCATCCCTTTCCCCCATAAAACAAACTTTACGATACTTTTAATCTGGCCAAACGGATACATTGGAACAAGTCTCATCATCATCTACTTTCATGGATGCACCCCCCTCTTCGTCCCTCCCTCCGGAAGCCATTCCTCTGTCGCATCCGGATCGGACGGATAATGACAGGGTGGAGTCAGGGGCCCGGCAGCGCATAAATCATCATACCTGCGCATATTCGCTGCTGAGCAGAGAACTTGTGGATTGCAGCTTTTGCGCAACCTGTTGAAGCAACGACAATCTTCTTTTCAAGGAGGATGACATAAGAGTGATGAAACAAGTGGTGTGATGGAGAGGAGATTGATTTGCAACAGTAATTTATTTGCAAGGAATGGTAGCAAGGTTATTGGTTTGCATTTTGAAATTCTTACTACTTTTCAAGAAATTTTATTTTTTGATTGGTAAATAATATTTCAAGAGCGTTTCCACGGACAACTCGCCCCCTCAAGGTTTCTAGAGTGCCCCCCAGGGCATCCTATCCAAGTCCTCTCATGTCTACACTAACAACATAGACCTAGAATAGACTAACAATTGACAATAAGTATTTGAATACTTATGCAAATCTCTATTTCTGCAGTCCTGTTACAGGATTCTTACCTGATAGACTGAATCACTGAATGCAAAGACCTACAGTTGAATTTTAAAGAACTCTTACATTTTCAGGATAGTAATGTTACTTGCCATGTTGAGAGGTCCAGAATATCTTTGAATAAGGAAAATGGGGAATAACTTATAGAAAACGATTTCATTGCTTACAGAGTCCGGATCTTAGGTTCAACCTCTGGATTAGCCTGCTGAAAATCCCTACTTTAAATCCTGTTGAATATCTTTGGGATGAGTTGGAACGTCGAATACAGACGTACCCCAAACGTCCAACTTTGGAGATGGATATGATTGGTCTTCTTCAAGCGTGCGAATGGAAAAAATAGTGTAGGAAAATTACAAGGATTGGTTGAAAGTATGCCTCGGATAGTTACTGCTGGAATTTCCTCTCGTAAAGCGTCAAGCAAGTACTAAAATTTAATAGTTTCTCGTTTTTCTTTGAATTTGCATGTATCCATATTACTTATTGGTTGCAAGTGTAATAAATATTCTTTACTGGTGAAGAAATCGATGTGTTGGCTTGACAAAAGCTACATCGCAGGATGGTGTTGAAAGGCCGAGAGTGAAGTAGTGAGGAAATCCTTACCTGGTGTCTAGAAGCTCTTGCTTTCTTTTGTAGATTAGGGCAGGATCGGTGAAGTTCCGAGAGAGGAATTCCGCCACTTGTCTAGCAGGAAATTCCGTGTCACATACATATCGCAGATCTCTGGCAAGGTGTAGTGCTTCCCCTGGGAGAAAGGAATATAAAATTATAACATTCATTATAATTATTACAAACATAAAGTAGACATGAATAGCATACATGTTTTGGTCAAATTATTTTAAACACGAGCATTAAAAATCCAATAGAAAACAAACTTAATGGATTGTCTATATTTTGGGCATGAGTTTTCATCATTAACACCTGAAATCCTTCATTGGCCTAGGAACATACTATTTATCTACGGACTTAAATTAGTAATTTAAAATGTAATAATGTATAACTCTACAAAGTATAGTGCTATATTATTTATTCCTTCTTGCAAGGTACTAAATTAAGTATAAAGAACAAGAACATATTTATTTGGACATAGGATTTTATATACGCAGAAAACAAAACGTTTTTATAACAAAAATAATCGAAAGGTTATAACAAAAAAATGGAAATTTACCTCACATTAGCATGATAATAAAAACATCAAATATATTTACGTACGTGTACTTCACAGCAAAAATGAAACATTTCCTGTTAAACTGTTACAAATATAAATCATCAAAACATTGAGAAAAATGTAAAATTTATTTAATCTATTCGAAATTGAACTTATGGAATACTTCACTGCGAGCATTTCATTATTACCAGAGGTGGACCTCCAATTAATCAAATTTAGTTATTTTCTTAAACTTGTGTTAACAAATATTGAAAATAATCTAACTAAAATACAGAAGCATTCAAGTCATAATAAGCCACCCATAAAGAATCTTTATATCTGCCGTCGTAAATACTTTAATTTGGCTTATGTAAATTCTTCAATTTGGATTGCATCAAAGAAAACTCTATTACAGAAGAAATTGTAAGATTATTTTGTCATAATTAAAGTACATATTAACTTTCCATTTCAATGGAAAATTATCGAATGCCATTAAAACTAATGGAAATTTTAAGGAAATCAAATCAGAATAGTTCCAATCTTGTTTTGAAGATGAGTACAGGAATTTGAGAAGGCAATTTAGGATATTGGGAATCCAGTTTTTGTTCTCAAAATAAAGCCAATTTTAATTAAACTAGTCGTTTTATCCCGTATAAATTTCTTATATCTACTAACAGATGAGGGTTATTCCAAATGTCCTTTTCTATTCAAAACAAGCCGAAGAGTAGAAATTCCATTTAATAGTTATTGCAAGTAAAATTGGATGAAAAATGTAAATCCTCGTTATTGCTAGCTATGGAATAGATGTAGCAAGAATATTTTATCGACATTTAGTTTTTATTGTGACTATAATAGAAACGATTTGTAGTTATTTTGAGTTAATTTTATAGTAGTGAAACCTTTTTTTTTAGAAAAGAACTTTAAAATATCTCATAAGTAATATCTACAAATTTGTTAATTTCATCTCGACAAAAAAGTAGTCGATTCCTGGAATTCATTAAAGAAATAATCGAAGTCTATTAAAAAAAGAAAAGGAAATATTTTTTTATCATTTAAATCATCATTTATTAATCATCAATTTATCATTTATAATTTTTTCTTTGATCCATAACATATTGGTTGCTTTAATAAAACATTTCAGAAAATTTAAAAATAAATGACGTTATTTGAAGGAATATCGCATTCTGTTATTTAAAGTAAAAATATAATAGACTTCGACAAAACTATTATAACATTTTCAAATGTTTTTCTTCAAAAAGTATCGACATTTTTAAGAACAGACAATAAAAATAAATAAGTATTTAAAATGTTCGAAATTACTCTGGATTGAAGTTAATGGGAAAGAGAATGATTTCAACTACTTTTTGAATCCAGACTGTGCTTTGAAGTTTTATATGACTTGAGCTCACACATTAAGCGAATTCTCTCACGTTTATTAATATTTTTAGAAGAAATAAGAGATTTTGAAGAATGATTGCGAGACATATTCTTTTACCATAAATAAAATTTAGGAAAAATGTCACACTCGGTGTCATAACCAAAGCTGGTCAAGGCAAACCCCAGAACGCATAAAGATACGAAACACAGATTATGTTGGTTTGTGAGAGAACATTTTTAATTTACGAGCCCATTAACGAAGCCAGTTCGGGGAAGTTACAAGCTCCCGCCAAAATGTATCAAACTAAGTGCACTTTTTGGAGTGAAAAGGTTCGATCAAGTGCTATCTTTCGACACATCAGGGACACCGGTGTTCGAAACCCTAGAAAAATGTCACCGCTTCAGTTTCGTTTATCTGCCACAGTGGAAGCGATAAAAAATACAGATTGCCATCACTGAGAGAGAGGAACATCGTATTTCACCGAAAAAAATTAAAAAGAATAACAACCGGAAAACGTGAGAAGCTCGGAATCGAGATAACAGAGTCACAAAGAAGTGTAAAATCGACGGAGACCTCTAAACCATTTTGATTTGGGAGGAAAGTCAGGCAAAAAATATGAATCATGAAGCGTTTATCCACATAAAGTAGCCATAGAAAACGTCAACAAGGTGTTTCGAAAGCACACTGCGTCTGGGCCGTACTTTTCTCTTTTTCTTTTTTTTATCATTCTTACTCCATCTCCATCATTCCCATAGAGTCAGAAGGAATAGGATGTTCATCGATTACCTCTCTCTATGGATGCTACCGTGCCAACATCTGCTTCCCCTTAAAGGCCGTGTTTATAAGAATAATAATAACAAAATAGATAGTTTGGGGATTCTGTGATTTTTTTACTTGAGCTTTTGGCCCTTATAGGAATATAAGACCACTACTCGATGAAAACTGGTAATATCATTTTCCTTTAACCCTTTCAATCATGGCAATCCTTAATTTTCTATAGATAATTTTTCATCCATCATGGGTGGTCAAGTTCGAAGGGGTAAAAGCCCCTTAAAAGAAGGGTTCGAAGGGTTCATTCAAGGCAACAAATGAGAATATGCACGACACGCAGAGCTTAAAGCGCCATGACTCGCCAACTTGACTTTCAAGTTCAAGTACAAAAACACAGTTTTTTTCTATGCATTCTTCTTTCTATCAGAGAACTTAACCAGTACGATTAAATGATTTACAGTAAATATTAAAAAGTTTTTAATTGCATATTTCAAAGCCTTTAGAATTTGAAGATCCTAAAAAAATGGAAATTTAGGTGCTTTCTTTAGAGAATGGTATTTTTCCATGAACACAAAAAGAAAAAACTAACTTGACAAATTGGTAATTACTTTCTTTTATAGATGATCTTTCCCGCGTCAGATCATTTTTCGGAAAACAGATTTTTTACGGGACTTTTTATGCTACTAACTTTTTGCCACTTTTTAAAAAGACCACGAAGGTGTTGCACTGGACGTCCGCTCTATTGCTTCCTACCCTTCGATCATTCCATCGCTAAGCTCTCTCTCAGCAGGCATTCTTTCGCTACAGACGGCGTTCTCTAATCTTAATCCGGTTTTTTACCCGCTCTCTTCTTATAAATGACGGCGGAATACCGAGGCGGCATGCTCCCAGAATCGGAAATGAGCTGCTGACGCTTGCCTTTTTCTCTTCTATTATTTTCCTTTTCGGTTTCGTTCCGTGGTTTATGAATCGAACCGACGAGGTTTGTCACAGAGATCGCTTTTCTCGGGGTTTCTCACGGAATCTCGTGATTTCTTCGAACGACATGTTCTGTGGTGGCAACTTCCTGTTGAAATAGTCAGATTGAAAACCTTGCCTAGGCAGGAAAAAATCTCCGACAAGTTACTAGTATAAAATTTGCCGTTAAGATATATCACTATATCGGTATCGATGTAATGTGCCTCTAGTAGCACATGCACAGCTCATATCAAATATGTCAAGTTTACGTAACTGCAACTAGAAGTAAACGAAATTTGGCCATACATGACAAATATTGGACGAATCTTGAACATTTGTGCTGCTTGGAACGACATACCACTTTTCAGTTAGTCGGATTTTGGTTAAACAGTGACACTGAAATTTACCAATGATGATGCACTTCATCAAGCAATCCACCAATCAATCGACCCTTTATCAATCAAAACTTAATCAACCAACCAATTTTCAAAGGGTATATCGACGGATTCAGTGAGAGGGCACAAGGTACAGGTGTGTAGGTGCCTCTACGTCCGTTTAAAGTAAATCTCTTAATAAGAAGAAAACTTATTTGACAACCCAGGAAATTTGGTTAAGAAAACACTTTTGTTTACTGTACTCCATTAAGACACGACGAAGACAAAGACACGGAATTTTCCTAGACGACCCCAAATCCCGAGGGCAATGCACGGAAATGAATTTTTCGTAGTCGAGAAGCGCCCCTTTCCTCTACACTTCGGACCAACAAAAAACCCACCTTAATTCAAAACTAATGAAGATCACCAGGAAAAAAAAACCGACAGGAAAAATTTCCTCAACATCTCGACCCTGACCCTGAACCCCCATTCCAGCACCTACGAAGAACTATACGAACTACAGTATTTACAAAAGGAGGCATGGAGCAACGGCAGAGAGAAACTGCAGCAATTTCCCAGGAGAAAAAACACCTCAAAGAGGTGAAAGGATCCACGGCCATTATATCCCCATCTCATGATGTCCTTTTCCTCAAAAAACAGAAACTTTTTCCCATTGTGAGGTGTTTGTACTGGAGAAGAAGGCATTGCGAAAACACGCTCTCTCGAAAATGAGCCATTCACAAGCGGTGGGCACAGGGAGGAATTATTCCATAACCGCGCTGCTGCATAAATAATAATAATGCGCATATATGCGGAAGTGGAGAGCCCGTGTTAACCGTGTTTAGTACGTTTGGCAAATTGAAAAATTGAACTTTTTTTTGTTGCTGGTGTTTCCTTTACTTTTGTTGAGCTGAGGGGGGATTTTGTTGGTTCACGATGTCGAATATGCGCTTCGTGGGGAAGTTAATGAAGCGATTTCATCCCTCATTTCAAAGGGAGGAATGTTGTTTGAAGGTGAGGGAGAACAATAATATTGAGGTTCAAAAACATGAGTTGGAGATGAATGTCATTAGATTTATTCAATAAACGTTCGCTTCGTTGTGAATAGCACTATTTTCAAACCACCAACACACCATCTATGAAGAAATCTATGAAATTAAAAAAAATGTTTGTTAATTTTCTCCTTTCTCATTAATTTACGCAGTTTTTGAATGAAAGGTTCTCTTTTAATCAAAAATATTATGGAAGGTAGTAACAGGATAAATATAAAAAACAAGGAATACACTTAATAGAGTACATAGGTCGAAGTCGGTAGACCTTCAAACTCCAGTATAACCAACCCCAATGGACCATGAGTAAAGCGGTTACAGAACGTGTAACTGAAAGTCACAGTCAGCTGTGGTAAAGCCCCGTGTACCTTAGTGACGAGTGGTAATCGTGTTTTATGTAAAAGAATGACTAAAGTGTTAAGCATCTGACCTGAGAATAGTTCTAGACAGCACGTAAATTCTGTTAAGAAACTATAAACTATCCGTTTAGAATAATACAGGGGTGGAAATCCAAAAATGATTTTTGTATCAGCTTTAGAGCAGTTTTGTATCGAGTCAAAATGCATTTTGAATCAGCTTTTAGTGGTTTTGTATCAAGGCAAATTTCATTTCCGTATTATACGTTTGAAATTGAAATTGAAAGTTGTCTAGGGGTATTTGCTTACTCTTACGAGCCGCTTAACCCTCTTCTTTGTTCCCTTATTCTCTTTATCTAGATTTTATTTTTTTTTCAAATTTTCTTAATCAGGACTGTGTTTTCTATATATTTTTCAAGAAGTCACCTATCGCTATTAAATTCTTCTTTGACTTGTTTCCACATTCTTTTACTGTTTTTTTTCCAGGTCTATATGTTGATCTATGTTCAATTTTCTTCTCAGTTTTCTTGTTTAAATTCTTTAACTGGAGTTTCTTATTTTCCCCTAGTTTTTCTATGTACTTTCTATGTTTTTTCAATAAATATTTTACGCTGCAACAGAATTCGGTAAAATCCACGAAATTATGTTTAGGGTTTTGCGGTTTGGCCGCACTTATTTACTTTAAACCTTTCAGTCCTGACAACCCCAAATTTTTAAGATGATTTAAATGGAAATCTCGGGAGGTCCAGGTAGGGTTAAAGGATAAATTGCAGTAAAGAATAAGGTACAAAAAAGAACATAGGTTCACAGGGGCCCATACCTTCTACGAGAGATGTGAGCAGAGTGACATTTGCTGCTTTCCGTCTCCCAGCAGGTAAGTTGAGGCCGATTTTGTCCAGCTTTTCTCGCAGAGAACGACCTCCGTTTTTAGACTTTGCTCTGTGGAAAGAGAGAAATTATATATTAGCATTTGAATTCATTTTAGCATACTTTCCCTACCAGTAATTGAACATAAATACTGGATTTTGGAATCCCATATGTAACGGTCGATATATTTCCGAGTCAAACCAGCCACACTGATTACTCTTTGGAAGTAAGTAAAAAGGATTCAAGTTCGCAGAAACAACATTAAGTAATAATAAAGGCAAAAAAGGAGTTGACTTGAGTGATAACTAACTTTCATCCAGTATTAAAGGTCTTTTAATGTCACAATGTAAAACCTTTGCCATATTCCCCCACCTTAAATGATATATACTCTTGCAACAAATTAGATCGAAAAACTAATACGTTTAGGTCTTTAGACATTTTGGTGTACACACATTTGAAGATCAAGTTTTCAGGTTTAAAGTATGTTTAAAATAAAAACTGTAGGTATACTAAAATATTTAATCAAGTTTTCTTACATTCTCATTAGAATATTTTGAAAAATTCATTAAGTCACCTATGAATAATAGTTTGAATGAAGCACATAAATGATATATTTAACATTTTTCGCATGGTTTGGGTATCACGAACTGCCATTCAACGTGTTCCAGAATACAAAAATGTATGCAGGCTTGTTAAAGAAAGAAATTGAAAGCGACGAGATAGTTTTATAAAAACACAATGCCTTTAATAAAGGGTTTTGGAGTGCACTGACACATCAACTGGTAAAACAGCACACGAGAGTCTTCAACGTATAGTTTGTTTCCAAGATTTAAAAAAACCACTCAACTGTCCATCATATCCAAAGACCTCCACAGCCTAACTCCCTAAATAAATCACCAAAATCGCACGCTAATGAAAAAAGACATCTGCAGGTTCCAAAGCTCGACCCTCAGCAGTGACAATGGTCCAATTTTCCGGTCCAAAAAACACCGGCGAGAAAAACGCTCTAAATACCGGCGGAAATGACACGGGACCGTGCGGACCCCTCCCACCTAATACAGGTGTTGAGGAGCAGGCAGCGACGACTTTATATAAATGAGTGGATTCTCTCACACCCCCGCTTCGAACTTGTCTCGGACAGTTCTTCTCTTCCGAGAGGCAGTTGTTGGTTGTAACGAGCCATTTCGAAATCCTTGAACCGTGCTGTAGGTAGTTAGCAGCGTGAAATGTTGTCAAGAGCGTTTGGGGAAGGTTAAGGTTGAGGGAGGTTTGGGTTCTGACATTGGAGCAGGGCTAGCCTTGACTTGGTTCCCGCGCTTTTTTATGCTGATTTACCTGGAATTGCATTGGTTGTTTTTTATAATTGTTGAACTGTTTGATCGAACTGTTTTGACGTGTTTTAAAGATATTTTGGATTCAAGTGCGAATTCTTGTAATATGTGGAGAGATATGTGTGGTCGAAACATGTTTCCGAAAGTGTGTGTGGGGATAATACTCATCAAAAAAAAAAAATAGTAAGCAGCAAATTTTTATTTCAATAAAATTTAGTCTAACGTTCAGTGTTCCATTCAGAGGGGATTTAGGGATATATCCTCCCGAAAATCGGAAATTTTTCTTTTTTGACCAAAAGAAAACACAAAATGTTCTCCATATCCCCTCTCCTAAATTCTAATACCTCCCTTTGAATTTTTTTCTGGCTACACCCCTGGATCATTACACGCAGAATAGTTTATGTTTACAGTCACATTGAAACTCTAAGACCAGTTTAATTATGCAGTTGGAAATATAATGCACGACATATATCAGATCAAAGCATTGGAGATTCTTTTCACTGAAACATTTAAAAACTTCCAAGTCCTTTTTACAAATAATCATGTGTGCACCCCTGAAATATTTTTAGATGAAATTAAATTGCAATATTTTTTCCGTGACTGCTCTTTTTTCCCTGATAGAGGTATAAATGTAAACACGTCAGCATTCCCAGGTTTTTGTGAAGGATAACTCCATGATAAATATTAACTTATTGAATTGGAGAAAAACATCTCAAAAAATCGTCTGTAAAAAACCCTCAGAAATTACAAAAATGACGATTACAATAATTATCTGCTCATTTTGAGATGGAAAGAAGTACAATTACAGGTTAAAAATACCTGTATATTTTTAAACGTTTTGTTTTTACCGTTTTGCAGATCTTAAATTCAAGCAAGTTTAAACAATTTTAAAAAGTGTTTTAGCAAGAAGGAAAATAAAACAATGTTTGAAAAGTTGAATGCATTTTAAATTATGTTATGCATTTTAATTCGTAAAACCCTACATACTTCCATAGAATTTTTAATATTCTTATTTTTACAAACCCGACGAAAATTACTTTTAAATTCATGAGCTACAGCAAACAAACATGAGTTATGGCTCATTAGAATTATTTACTTTCTCACATAAAATTCCCTTCGTTGACATCGCTCAAGTTAAGATCTTAAAACTGTTTAGGGAGTGTTTTTTGAAGGCTCGCAGAAGATCCCTTTGTACCTTGCAATTACATCAGATCAATCACGACTTTTGACATAGGGGGAGATATAGGTCACTGAAAATTACATCGGCCTTGTCTATAAGCCATAAATATATTTATAAGGTACTGGATGGCATAGCAGCAGTGGTTGGTGGTTTCTAACATGACCTTGAAACCTCGAAGGTCATCAGAGAAACCACACCAGGTCTGTGTGAAGATGGCAAAGTAATTTCCTTTGTTGGTCGTGCATTTGAATCTCAAGATTCCCTTGATGATGGAGGAAACCACTAAGATGTTTTGTATTCGAAAACCCCGAGTTCTTTCTCTCAGTTTCTCACCGGCTTTCTCACGGTCGCTGGCTATTAGTCATGCTTATATAGTGGAAGTGAATTAACTATTCATTTCTCTGGAGTTCACTTTGGAGTGTGCGCATTCAAATGCGCTTGTGGATGCTGTGAACCCGAATAGTGAGGTTTTTGTGTTTGTGAAACTCGGTTCAAAGCATTTCGGTTCACTTTTGAAAAAAAAGAAGGCTAGATTGTGTGCGCTTTTGCTTAATTGTTCTTGGATATCAAGTTAAAGCATGACTATTTAATGAGAAACTTGGATAATTGTGAAGAATGAGCTTTGCTATTGTTATCGAATTGGATGCTTACAGTCCTTTTCAAATGTCTTTCTAGATTGCTGTTATTATTAAAAAAATTCGACAGTGGCATTATGATTTAAGAGGTTATACGAGTTCATTTGACTGATTTCTATGAATGAAATCGTTCTGAAGTTATAAAAAATGAATTAGGCCTCCAAACTGCTGTTTATGTGTTTAATAGTTAATGTGGGCCTCGGGCTGAAAATTTTGGAGATCCCTGCTCTACATAATAATGCAAACTAAATGATAACTAACTTCAAATTAATAATAATTTATTTGTTTCTTTATCTTCCTTGCATCTTACTTTGTAGTAAGAAAGAGAGTGGAAGCAAGAAAAGGAGAGAGAATTGTTTGAGAGAATTTCATGGAAAAAGTGAGAGAGAGGAAATCACATAATTTCTAAGAACTGCTTGCTTTTCTGTCTCACTAAACTATAGGTTCCCAAACTTTTTGTGACCCCCTCCCCCTTTTAAAGAAGAAAATTTTCCACTGCCCCTTACAACTCTAATTTGCTTTCCTTTTATATAATTTTATACGAACGTTTTGTAATAAAAATGCTTAAACTTACAACCAAACAAAATAAAAAAATTTTAAAAGTAGTTAGGTATAGGAAAAGTTTCCAAAGTTAAGTTTTGTATGCACCTTAAAATTTAATTTCAAATGATTTAGGTAATAATTCTACTTTTTCTAAGATTACCTTTTGATTATAAGATTTGATTCAAAAATAATTCTTTACCTAATTCTGAATAAACTGAAATCTTTGGCTACATTCCAAAAAAATTTGATGTCCCACTGAAAATTTTCTGTATTCATCTTAAAAAGTATCAAAATTATTAATTTTTAAATCCATGGATAAAAGGGGGTCTGGGAGGTCCTCCTTCAGGACAATTTTTGAATTTTAACATCCTAAAAAGGGATTTTAAGCTAATTTTATGGGATTTTTTAAAAATTTTAACTCATAAAAATGACTTTAAGCAATAGTTTAAAAGTAGTCAGCGCCCCCTCCCTTTTACTCAAATTTCTTTCAACTCGTCACCGCCCCCAAATGCTTTAACACCCCCTAAAGAGCGGTACCACCCACATTGGAAACCACTGCACTAAATTAAACCACAGTTTAAGTTAAACACGGGAACACAGCAGACCCACGCGCGATCCAAGGCGGATGCTCAGAAGAAAGTAGTGCGCGCATCGTCCACCCCGATTACCGCAGTGACCGGACAGCAGGGGAGTGCCCCCTAATCGAAGCGGACAACCTGTTCGATCAAGGCCGAAGAATTATTCCGCATTAATGTGTGTCAAGAGCGGCAAAACAAAGCCTCATCAGGAGGGCTGCCGGCGCGAGCGAGCTACTCATTAGCTGCGATTGTTCGCCGCCGCCGCTCGCCAAACAATCGGCTTTGTTTTCGGCTGGGTTTGGAGGGGAGATGAACTTAGATTTGGAGGGAGAGGTGTCTGGTAAAGTGGTCTGCTTGAGACATTTTTTTTATTGCAGGAGGTAAACATGTTTGATCACTAATTGAAAATTAACACAAAAAATGTACTTCATTTGTCTCTATGCAATCTATGCTAAACAACAACTTAAGTTAAACCTACTACGTCACTAACAAAGTAGTTCCAATCGCGGTGTCTGAATTTTGAGTGAAACAAAGAACGTCAATTTTAAAATATGATTATCTCGTTAAACCAATGTATAAATATTCGCGTATCGAAATCCCTCCTATCAACCCAACAGGCTTTGTGTTTACTCACTTTCTCCTTCCGCGTACTGGGTTCAGGAAACGTTGCTGTGAAGTATAAACTTTTTTCATGGAGAAAACTCCAGCTCTCAAGCGTCGCCTCCAACCGTGGACCGGTTTCGCCCTTGTTAGGGCTCATCAGCACGGTATAGGAAGGTAACGCAAGAGAGCGGAGGGAGAGCTTTTAGTCTAGCCGACTATAACGGAAAAAGTGGTGACTATTGACTAGTCCTCCACTATCTGCCGGAATGAACTGCGCATTCCATAGAACAGATTTAATTCCCGAAAGGACACAGGTATGAAAAGGGAGTATTTTACCACTACCTCTGGTTAGAGGAATATGTGAGAAAACTCCAGCTCTCAAGCGTCGCCTCCAACCGTGGACCGGTTTCGCCCTTGTTAGGGCTCATCAGCACGGTATAGGAAGGTAACGCAAGAGAGCGGAGGGAGAGCTTTTAGTCTAGCCGACTATAACGGAAAAAGTGGTGACTATTGACTAGTCCTCCACTATCTGCCGGAATGAACTGCGCATTCCATAGAACAGATTTAATTCCCGAAAGGACACAGGTATGAAAAGGGAGTATTTTACCACTACCTCTGGTTAGAGGAATATGTGAGAAAACTCCAGCTCTCAAGCGTCGCCTCCAACCGTGGACCGGTTTCGCCCTTGTTAGGGCTCATCAGCACGGTATAGGAAGGTAACGCAAGAGAGCGGAGGGAGAGCTTTTAGTCTAGCCGACTATAACGGAAAAAGTGGTGACTATTGACTAGTCCTCCACTATCTGCCGGAATGAACTGCGCATTCCATAGAACAGATTTAATTCCCGAAAGGACACAGGTATGAAAAGGGAGTATTTTACCACTACCTCTGGTTAGAGGAATATGTGAGAAAACTCCAGCTCTCAAGCGTCGCCTCCAACCGTGGACCGGTTTCGCCCTTGTTAGGGCTCATCAGCACGGTATAGGAAGGTAACGCAAGAGAGCGGAGGGAGAGCTTTTAGTCTAGCCGACTATAACGGAAAAAGTGGTGACTATTGACTAGTCCTCCACTATCTGCCGGAATGAACTGCGCATTCCATAGAACAGATTTAATTCCCGAAAGGACACAGGTATGAAAAGGGAGTATTTTACCACTACCTCTGGTTAGAGGAATATGTGAGAAAACTCCAGCTCTCAAGCGTCGCCTCCAACCGTGGACCGGTTTCGCCCTTGTTAGGGCTCATCAGCACGGTATAGGAAGGTAACGCAAGAGAGCGGAGGGAGAGCTTTTAGTCTAGCCGACTATAACGGAAAAAGTGGTGACTATTGACTAGTCCTCCACTATCTGCCGGAATGAACTGCGCATTCCATAGAACAGATTTAATTCCCGAAAGGACACAGGTATGAAAAGGGAGTATTTTACCACTACCTCTGGTTAGAGGAATATGTGAGAAAACTCCAGCTCTCAAGCGTCGCCTCCAACCTATACCTATACCAACCTATACCAACCTATACCTATACTCCTATACCGTGCTGATGAGCCCTAACAAGGGCGAAACCGGTCCACGGTTGGAGGCGACGCTTGAGAGCTGGAGTTTTCTCACATATTCCTCTAACCAGAGGTAGTGGTAAAATACTCCCTTTTCATACCTGTGTCCTTTCGGGAATTAAATCTGTTCTATGGAATGCGCAGTTCATTCCGGCAGATAGTGGAGGACTAGTCAATAGTCACCACTTTTTCCGTTATAGTCGGCTAGACTAAAAGCTCTCCCTCCGCTCTCTTGCGTTACCTTCCTATACCGTGCTGATGAGCCCTAACAAGGGCGAAACCGGTCCACGGTTGGAGGCGACGCTTGAGAGCTGGAGTTTTCTCACATATTCCTCTAACCAGAGGTAGTGGTAAAATACTCCCTTTTTTTCATGGAATTTGTGACCGAAAAATGTAAGGAACCATAGAATATGGATGTCGATATATTTTTAGTATATTATTGCCTAAAAAAGATTATTAATTTGAATGAATTTCTTAAGTTGAAAGTTTAAACTTTATTTTGCTAAAATTAATTTAAAAGAACCTTCCGCGAGGTTGAAATTAATAGCAAATGTTACTATTTATTTAACAAATGAAGAAAACCACTTTGCGGGTAATTTTTTTGGAATCTTTATAAATTTTTTTCTTTTGAAACCAGGTTTATAAAAATTTACGAGAAAGTTGACTCAGAACATTAAAATATGAGCTATTTTTTATTGTAAGTAACGTGGTTATATTTAAACTATTTTTCTTTATAACGAAATAAAACTCATTTTAAATCAATTCGAAATTTAGTGTGCAATATTTCCTATTATTCCATTTTGCATTCTTAATAATTTCAACATTAAATTTACTCTTAAAAAAACATTTTTGATCTTAAAAATGGGCATTTCACTCTACAAAATACCAAATTAAATTATGATAAAGAAAAAAGTAATGAATGTACGAATGAATCAAATATTTCTAAAAGAGCTAGTATTTTGATAACGCAATCTCTAAAATTTGTTCACTAAATGAATAATATGCTTAAAATGATATTTGATTCTTATGATGTATAACCCTGTCAAGAAAAAACGCACACTAAGGGATGGCCCATTTTTAGCAGGAAAAATTGTAACTTCCATTTCGATGTCTCTTCTAAAAGTTATTATGAAAAATTCTGATAGAAAGCTTCAAAATATCGCAATATCTTCATTTAAATTGATTTTGATACAAAAAAGAACACCTTTATCAATCCCTAAATAAAAACAAATTCGAAGACATCCTAGTGAAACATTTTCAGTAAAACTTTTTAATCAGAATTAAATTAGCGCCAATCTAAGCGATAAACCGCCAACACCAAACACCACAGGCCTTTGTCGGTTTACGGATCTGAAGACGTAATTCCATTTTTTTTTCTTTCACAGAAAAAGTGGAAAGAAGAGAGGAGAACAGGTGAAGGAAAGAAACATCCCTCTTTCTGGTATCACAAGATAAACAGGTGGCTGATCCCCTCCGCTGGCTGTTTGTTATTGGGATTAATGTCAGGGGCTGTAACCACATTTTGCAACAGATTAAGATGTTTATTTTGCTCGCCTTCTCATTTCTTGCTTATTTGAGGATTACATTTAAGCGTCTTGGGTTAGGGAAGCATTTAAGCCGGAGAGTTCATTTCAAAAAGGTTTAAGGAATGGTGACACTTGACTTTTTGATCTCGAGACAAGAATTAGAAAAGGGAAACAACGGGGTCTGAAGCAAAGCAGTCGAGTATCGACACAAAAATAATGAGCTAAAGGAAAGTTTCTTTACGTTTTTGTAAAAAATTTTGCGTATTTTTTTGATAATTATAAAACAAGGCAGACTGGGGAAAAGTGCGATGTTCATATTAAACATGGATACACTGTAAAAAAACTGTAGAAAAACAGAAAGTTTCAATAAAAATGACTTCCTGTTTACAGGGATATTCTGTCATGTAACATTCCCACCGCATTTCTATTTATTTTATGTAAAAAAACAGCTTTTTTCTAGTTTTTTAGCTTATCTGTACTTAAACAGAAAGTTTCAGTTCGTGGAGAAAGAAAGAACATCTTCGGATAATTTCTACTTTTACTGAATCCTCGTTGGAGCAGTGGTAGCGTGCGTGCTTAGCATGCGGTAGGTCGTGGGTTCTATCCCCGGTTATTGATTTATTAAAATTTCAAAAAAAAAACCCCAGCTAAAATAAGTCGACACGCATGCGCACAAGCAGAAAATTACTGTGAGGCAACAGAAAACATATTGACAGAAAGCTTCTTTTTACAGCATTTACCTGTAGGTTACAGCTTTTTTCTGCCTACAAAAATTTTCAGGCAATTTTTGCTGCCAGAAATTTTCTGTTTTTTTTACTGGATTATTTTTTACAGTGTACGCGACATCAACAATTTTAACTAAACGTCATTAAAACTGAGAAAAAATGAAGAGAAAGCTATTAAAGAAAAAAATGTAAAATAATTAGTAATCAGAAAAGTGTAAAATATTATTCTTAATAAACTTAGTATTCAAAAAGGTGTAAAATATTATTCTTAATAAAAGTTTTTCTCGTACTTTTTTACTCTACATTTTCCCGACTCTTTTTTTTAAGTTCCAAGTATTTGATATTACCAGGTATTTATCTTATAAACACCTAGTCTGTAGTTGAGGTTTAGAGGGATCTAAACATTCATTGAATCGAATCGTCGATTCATTACTAAAAACATTAAACACGACTTCAAAAAGTGTACACCATTCGTCCCTACATGCCTACTTCACTGCCACCCCTTTATCGCAAAATTGACATGTAAATCTCATTTCACTGCGACTGGACATCAGAGGCTGGGAAAAAAATTCGATTCTCCCGACTTGGGGGAGAAGCGAAGGAGTAAAAAGGAGTTTAAAAAATGGCGAGTGTTTCGTAAGTCAGTATTTACGACCTTTGATGTGAAATTAATGTTTGACACCATAAATTGAACTTGAAATTGGTATGGATTGTTTCATTCACATTCTAAAAGGAAATCGATAAAAAATTATAATTAGCTAGAGTTTAAACATTTAACAGAAAGAGAGGGTGTTATTTTTGAGAAATATTTAGATGGATTAGAAAGCAACTTTTTTTTTAACTTTCATTTTTTTAATTTCTGCAATATAAAACCTGCTCTGTAAGGAATATAAATTTGTACCTACTGGTTTTTTACGTGTATTTTCATGAATATTTTGAACTATGAAGAATATTTAAATTATCTTTGAAATGTCCCGCCACTGTGGTGCTCTGTACTTTGAACGTTTCGTCTTAGTTTCGGTTCTCTTTTGTAAGATGCTTCGGCGTGTGTTTTTGGTGTTGTGTCATGTATCTGTGTTCGTCTTTCGTCTTCAATAAAATTAGTTAGTTTAACCACTCGGCGTCATTTTTGAAGATGACTTTAGACTCTGATTAACTTTCGATTTATATTAGCTTCGGGGAAAGATTATTTATCTCTTCATCAAAGAAGAAGAGGTTAAAAATTAGAAGAGGAAAGAAATGGGGTCATAAGCCAAAATTTCATTGATAACCTTTTTTATTACATCGCCCACCGATTCCACATAAAGAACACCTTAACAAATAGCAACTCACTTATACACCGACGATCTAAGTACCTCTCAACCGACCACCATTCCATTTCTACTGAACCTTGAACTCGGCAAAAAGGGGTTTTCCTAGATTGCCCCGAAACACGCTCGAATGTTTACAGTTGCGCTACAATGGGATGGCAACACCTGCGAGGGGCTTCTAATTACGCGGCAGGCGCAGACAAAGGCCCGCAGCGGCGGCCTTGCCGGGGGGGTGGAGGGCCCTGGGGCAGAACAAAGAAGATGAGAGTCGTCTGCCCGGGGGGAAGAGAAGAAACCGGATGCAGGGATTGCGGCGGAGTAGGAGAGAGGTGTGTTGTGGAGAGAAGGGGTTGAGTTGAGATGTTGGGTATAGGATGAATTCGTGCATTTTTGGATTGCTTGAAAGGAAATAGTACGTAGATGGCCTACAGGTTCTATACTACTATACAGGTTCTATACTAATACTATATTTCCTTCCCCCACCACTGAATCAGAAACTATGGCAACTATCTACGCAAAGTGGCGAAGAAGGTTTACTATTGGCTTCGCGAAGAGCATAACTCTGGTTAAGCTTTTGGAAAGGGAGAAAGGACTATTTCTCAGGCGCCAATTCTAAATGAACTTAGTATAGTATTGAATAATAACATTGAGAAGAATCGATGTTTAGATATAGTTAAATGAATTCAAATCAATACGTTGTGAATTAGAATAGAAGACTTTATGTGAAAGGTAGTATTAAAGGGTGTGAAATATAAATTTTAATGTGTTGGGACCTTTTAGCCGTTTTGACCTTTGAGTATGAGTCGTCGTTATTCCCTCGTGACCTGAAAATATTTTTTGAATGTGCTTTGGAAAATTAAATAGTGCTCAAAAGTACTCCTTTCCCAACAACGAGTCTAAACTCGGAATAAGTACTTTCTCTTCAAAGCTAAATCTAAAAAGTTTCTCTTCACCTTCATTAAAATAATCTCATATACTACCACTAAAAAAATACCCACTACGATAATTTCCTCCGAACATGTTCAGCTCTTCAATATTTACTCTCGCATAATTACCCATTGAAGAGCGAAGAAAAAGACAACCTACGTCAGCACAAACCTACCTATGACGTCACCAAACCTTCCAACATTATTTCAAGACGCACCATCAACTAACAACTCATCTACTGCCAAAAAAATATCTACTACTATAAATGTCTCTATATTTAAAGCGCAATGGCACACTAGCCGCATCCTAAACTAGGTCCATTACGTCTGAGGCAGAATGCAATCACGACCTTCGAGCATGATGATGATAGTATTTCGCAATGCGCGAGGGACACACAGAGCCAAGGTCTATGCACAGAGCCAACTAGCCAGCTGTCTTGCTGAAGACAACGGCAGGTGTTTGGCTAGGTTTCCCTCTGTCTAAAAAAGAGGTTTCCTAATTCCTTTTCTCTCTCTGCCCCAAAAAATAAATATTACGTTTGCTGCTGCTAGGGGAACCAGGAAGAGACGTCCTGAAGAAAGAACAAGAATCACGATGTAGTACAGTTCGTTATTATTAAGTGGGAAAATTTCTCTGTCGGCCGTTTCTTTTTTGGAGGAGCCTGCCAAGCATGGCTTTCGAAGTGATGGCCCGTTATGAACGTAATTGTTCTACCAAAAAAAAGAGGGACCCGTTTTTGATGGTTGAAATTGCGTTTGTTGAGAAGTAAAAGCAAAATTAGAGTTCTTTCTAATTTTGAATAAAAATGTCTGCCCTATAGAAAATGAGTTGGAAGTTCGGAAGGAATTTTTGTGCGATTTAGTTTCGTTCTCTTTGAAAGGAATGAAGGTGGAGAGTTGATTCTGTTCATGGATTAAATGTGGCGAAAAAAATTTGATTCTTTGTTGATTGAAGGAGAATAAATATCTTTTTTGAATCTTCCCATGTTCGTAAATTAGAAAAATTTAAGTAGCATTCGTCAAATATTAACTAAAATTTTAGGTAAAATGTTTTATCAATTACTGTTACAATAATGGCTTTTCCCCCTCCAAATAAAAATATTTTTAACCTTTTAAATCCTAGACCACTTGAGATTGCCATTCAATGCCATAGAAAATATGGGGCAGATAGGTCTGAAAGGTTAAAGGGTGCATCATTTATTAAAATGAGCAAATAAATACATCAATATTAACCATATCTCTTTTAGTTGAATATTACAACTCAAATATCTGTATCTATTTTTGGATTTTCAAATTTTATCACTATTATTTTTAACTGAAAATAAGAAGCTGTTTACAAATATTTTGTTATTCCAAACGGCGAATATGAAATTGTATGATGTTGAGATAAATGCATTTAACTTCCAGGCATAAAAGAATATCAAACTTCAAAAACATGTTATTACATTTTTTACAATGAAAATTTGAGTTCGGTATATAGCTTCTCATTTAAAATAACTCATCAAAATTAACGAACAAAAACAGGTAATTTACCTATTTTATTATCAAAATAAAACGTACATCATCTCAAGATATATTTATCGATGAGAAGCCAGCGTATAATCACCTATCTCCAAACCTCTAATTAAATTGAAATAAAGTCGCTCACTTCATTTGGTAGCTCGAACATATCCGCCTCTTCATTACACGATAAAAATCGCAAACACATCAATAAACAAACACGACATCATTTCGCGCTCGCTTAAAAAGCGGAGATCAAACGATACGAGAAAACCCAACAACTCAACTCATACAGAACGCAGCAGCCATGGGAGAAAGAAGTTCCCAACCTCTAATCCCACACATTACCGCATGCGACACAAAACCATTAATATTATCAACTGGACGCTTCATCTCACTTATAGAACCGCACCCGAAAATGAGTAATACGGTAATTCCTGAAAACTGGGGGTGTTCCATCCATGCCCGAGGATCTTCTGTTCGTCAGGAATAATGGGACGGGTTAGGAAAGAAATCGGGGTTGCCATCTCCTGCCTCAGTTTCGTTTAATATGGAACGAGGTAATGGACTGTTTGTTTTGGGACTGCCCGATTGTGAATTTTATTTCCCGCACCTGTGTGGATAGTGTTTATTTACATGGGTCAATATTTTATGTGGGCTCGTAAATATTCTTGCCACTTGGAATGTTTCCTCAATGCTTGTTTTGTTTGTGTAGTCAGTAAAGAGGTTTATAGACTTACGACCTGGAGAGCTCGGATTTAATTTTATTTTATTTGGGGATTAAAAGTAGTCTTTTGTAGTTTGGAAAAAGAGTTTATTGATAATGTAGAGTCGTTTTTCTAGGCATCTGAATTATAAATATACACAATAGGAAAAAATACTTTTTCAATGAAATTAACGCAAACAACAACATTTATTTTTTACAAATTTAATAAACATATTTTTTGAATAATAATAATAATAAATTTATTCTGAAACATACATAATACATAAACACTAAAAGGAAATAATCAAAAGAAAAAACATATTGCTCACTAAGCCTAACTAACCACTCTTTTCCTAACTATTTTTACCTACCACACAGCTTCAAAATTCAAAATCTTTATTTAGTTTTACATACTTAAACTTTAAAAATTTTTATTAACATTAAACCCCACACACCTACCTATATATTCTAAATTTTTAGAATTAATAAAAATTTCCTTTATGAAATTTTAGCTTTCAATTTAAGAATCCCGAGTTCAATCAATTCATGTTCGAATTAACATTAAACACAAAATCGCAAGAAAATATCTAGGAATTTTAACCAAACTTCAGTTTAAAGGTATAATTACAGCTACATTCAATACTTCTTTTACGGTTTTATTCACTGCTACCTAACCAGTGATTAACCAGCAGTCAAAGAAGAATCCCGCCAATACGAATCAGGGAAAATCCCATTTGTTTTCTTTGACTGCTTGATGGTCAGGTTAATTAGGCCTAAGGGAGTAAACTCTACATCTAACTCTACTCAAAATATTAAAGATAGGGTTTTTATTGTTATGCTCCAGTTGAATTTGAATGCAATATATTTCAGTATGCCATTCTTAACAAGCTAAAACTAATCTATTTAAAGATCCATCAACACCTCTAACCACAAAGCCCCAAAATAGAAAAGCCTTTATCACTCCATCTACAACATTAGCACACATACTATCTTTCCTCTTTCTCCCCAATAATTTCTTCGAATTCCTTCCCAAACGAAATGGACAAGCAGGATCCTGCATTCTCCAACACTCGTCTCAGAAAACCAAACAACTCTGACAAGTGAGACAAGACGATCATCGTCAGCAAGAAAAGCGAATCGTCCGAGAGCAGGATGTGCCACCGATACCCCCTTTCGCCCGCCATTAATGTGACCTAATAAGCACTTGGCCGGCACAATTAACGTCAATCAAACGATAATGCCCCTGAAAAAATGCCGCCAACCAAGAATATGCGATAATTACGGGATCGGCCGAAAAGGTCCCCACCCTTTCTCCTCATTAGTGGGATGGCCGTGAATGAGTGAAGTGGGATCGGGAGGTATATCGGGAAAATATGAATGCATTTTTTTCAACGATACATACAGATGTTTCTATTTTGTACTGTCGGTCATATTATTTCAAAAGAAATAGACGTAAAAGGATCTATACAAATAATGAGTGGGTGAGAAGCCAAGGGGTACAAGTGATGTGTGATAAGTTCAGTGTGCTAGGGAGCTAGGGTAAATAAAAATCATATGAGTGGGTGTGGGTGAGAAGGAGAAGCCAAGGGGTACTATGAAAAGTTTACTATTCTTAGACTTAAAAAAGGGCACATAAAAATCCTAGGAGTCGATCAGAAACCAAGGGGTGTAAGGTGTAATTCATGATAGTGACAAGTTTACTATGCTTCGGTTTTCCTAGTTTTGTTTTTCTGTGCTCTGATTTATAAACTACCTTTAGAAGCAAGGGAGAAGAAGTTCATATACTTCAAGAAAGAGTCTTCTGAACATCAATCTCTACTTCTACCTTGCTTACCTATCCCATCCTAACTTTTTACGTTGAATTAAATCATATTAATATTTTATGAAAGGGGGGATATTATCTGAAAATATGTAATTGGATCCGAAGAAATTAAATTCCTAACACATCTTATTATTTTGTTCGGTGTAAACATGTTTCTAGAGATTAGCATGTAACTTCAAATAAAAGTCATTCGCCTTTTGATGCTATTAGTGGTATAAAAAGTGGCAGCCTAAAGTAACTTTCAAGGCTTGACAAAAGTTAAATTAGAACGTATATTTTTCGCAACTTTTGACATCAACAAAAAAAACTACATCGTTTTTTTTAATATTAAGGTTCTAGGCTTTTTTTCTGCAGAAAATACAGAATCAGAGCTAGGATATTTCATTACTTGGTTGAGTCTATACAACTTTGAATACAGATATATTTTTTGCTGATAAGGATACTTTTTACACAAGGGAGTGCTTCTTACCTCCTCAGTACTCCGCCCAAGAGAGAGGCATTCAGGCACTCTGGAGGGGAGAGCCTCCGCTGTACTTCGCCGACCGTCACCTTGTACTTGGAGGTGGAACTGAGCAACGATAGTCGGCCCGGGACAGAACAGAAGACTTCCTGCGTCGACGTCATCCCAGACAACATGATGTCTTTGTGGTTGTTTTCGTTGTTCGCCCGTTTAATACCTAGAGAGGGAAAAGACCAATGAGTAAACCAGAGAAATTCTGTATGAATATGGAATTTCAAAAGTACTTACGCGAATAAGTTCAAACTACTCTTTAATATAAGGTACGCAGTTTGGCTGTAGCTGGATATTTCTCTTTAGTTAATTTAAAACTTTTAGTTTTAATTTTATTTCTAAGATTATAACTTTAAGCTTACCAAATTACAAATTAAAAATAAGCATAATTTGAAGCTAATTTTCAATACATAAAACTAAAACTTAAAATCTCATAAACCATGATAATGATAAACTTACACATGTAAGTTTCATACATTACCTTATAAAACAAAGCTTATTTACAAGAAATAACATTAATGCTACATCATTTAATAACAGTAAAAATCGGAGGTGAAACAATTTATTATAAATAATATTTTTATTAATAAAACCAAATAAATAATATAAGGGGTTTTATCCCTTCCTAATTTTCATGTCATAACATAAAACAATAACTTAAACAATTTACCTTTTCGAATAACGCTGTTATGTTCAGACCCGAATATACCAGAGTCATCGACCGTCGTTGTCTGAAAGAGAAGAGAAAGAGAAGTGACAGTTAGTTTTATGAAAAAGAATACAATACATCAATAATAATTATAAGGCCAGTATTTCATTTATGACCTAAGATGTGCTAAGAATAAGAAATGGTAAATAAATGCTAAGTTGATTTAATTTCTATACAGATAATATTATTGAGCTGCCAAGGGGCAATAATAAAAGCCCATATATCCATTTGATTTTGTCATTGACACGATACTAACCAACCAAGTTGATTCAACTGCATTATTTTACTGTTTCTGCTACAATTGGTATCGTCATCTACCAAAATACACATCAAATTTAGCCTTGTTTATTGAGCCCTTACCAATAGTAAAAAAATATACTGTCTTAATATTGGAGTCCTTACTACATACAAATTAAATGCGATAATGATATATTAACTTTTTTAAATTTCTTTAATTTTTTAATTTTTAAAAGAACGTAAGCTAATTGCACAAATAAGTATTCTATATAATTATTTTTATAATGCAATTATGTATCAAGGCAGAAAGGTGTCAAATTTCTAGCTTTAAAAATTTTAAAGCAAATAAAGGGAAAAGGAATAAAATAAAGTTTCTTGAACCTTCATAGAATGCGGATTGAAAGATAAGCATCCCGTGATACCAAACTCAAATTCAATGCTCGTAAAAATGAGTTGATGGAACACCTTTTGCATGTTCCATTACAGATACAGGGTGTTCCAAAAAAGACCCCTAACTTTAAAAATTCATAGAAAAAAAACTAAAAGTGATAAAAACACGCGGTTTGCGACTTTTTTATTCTTGGACAATGAAATTTTTTTACACAAATTTTTAAACAAGTGTAATTTAAAAATCCAAATATATAGGGCATCACTCTACCATTGAAATAGTATGGGATGAATCCTTATTCAGTTTTTCGTCGGGAATAAAAAGAAAAATCCTTATGAACATAATCAATTAGAACAAAAATATAAAATATTTCATAATCATTCGATCCTAGAATCAATAATTTTCACAAACTCGGACACCCAAAGATGAGCGCAATATGGACTCAAAGCATAGCTTTTTTCACTATTTTGAAGATACTGTTTTGCCAACGGTATTAGGTTAAATTATATTTCGAGCAAAAAAATTTATTAATCTAAAGATAATGTAGACGCAAACAACGTGTTGTTATCTCTTTAAGTTTTTTTTCTATGAATTTTTAAAGTTAGGGGTCTTTTTTGAAACACCCTGTAGATCATTAAAACGGAATCGTAAAAATATTTCTTAGCTGCACTGGTTGTTTGAGTGGTGAGGTCAAAAAATTATACCTATCGTTAAATTACAAGTTAGACTGTATTCTCCAGTTCCCGTGCACGCTCCCATTGTTCTGTTGGATGCTTTCAGAAGCAGTCACAGGAGTCTTCCCGGATTTAACAACTGCCATGCTTACACTTTTCTAACGAATTTATTGGCAACGCATTGTTGAACTTCGTAAAATAAGAGCACGCGAATGGTCGAGCATTCTAGAACGTTTATGGCGGTATCCAGAGCAGTTTATTCAAGTTGAAACATTGTAAGGTTTTTATTATTTTGATATTAAAATCAAGGGACCTTGAAAGAAAAGGATTAGATTGAGAGTTTTTGAGTATCTGCAGTATTTAAGAAAGGATGCAGTTTTTCCTTGACCTTCTGGTATTTTCAAGTGTCACTAAAAATACTTAGGGGCCATTCATTAATTACGTAAGGCTCCCGAGGGGGAGGAGGATTGGAAAAATCTCTACATACCCTTACTTGGGGGGGGGTCAAATCCATTCTTACGTAAGATTTTCCAAGTTAATGTTAACAAATTCCAAATATTCTAATCAAATTACTATTGAATAACACCAGAAAAACTTAAAAATGCTGATGATCTCGGTATATTATCAAAGCTTTAATTTTAAATGAAGGTATATCTGATGTATATTTATTGGAGTAGCATTAAGTTAAGATAAAAAATAAAACTGATGAATCCATCTTCCAGTTGTTAAAAGTCGAAACAAAACAAAAGCAAAAAGAGAGTCCAATCTTTATTTGTTTTGGTTTCAATTTTTTTTTTCAACAAAATGGAATCTTACGTAAGAATAGGGGGGAGGGGTTTGAAAAATCTTACGTACCCTTACATGGGGGTGGGGGGTCAAAAATTGCCAAAATCATCCTTACGTAATTAATGAATGGCCCCTTAGGGATTTTTTACTATACAGTACCTTTCCTATTGACATAAAATTAAAATTGATTGCTATGAAATAAATATTAATGATAAACCTTTACTTGACTCGCTTCGATATTCAATAGAAAATTAGGAAATTTCAACAAAAATATTTTCGAAAACCATAAACCTAAGAAAGCTAAAAAAATTCCCCTAAAATAAGAATTCAAAGAAAATTATAAACAATTTGAATTAATTACGAATAAACATTCTATAATTCTTTTCGGCAGGGGTCCCCCAAAAACATCGGCATATATTTTGAAAATTTTCCTAGGTGCTTAGATCTTTTAAAAACTTCAGCCACTTTATGCAAATGATTGCTTTGCAATATTTAAAGAATTATGATTAGTAAAAATAAAAAACCTTTGTTTTGGGAGATTGTTTTGGTAGAATTTTTTTACATTTTAAAATGGTTTTAAATGTAAACTATTTGAAAAAATAAATTACGTATTAATAAAATTATTTTACCCAATATTTTTTCAACAACCGGCATCTATTAAAACATTGCTTTGCTTGTTTACCCATAAACTACGAATTCTCAATTTTAGTAAAAACACTACCCCTTTATTTAAGTATACTTTCATTCCAGTAAAAACATACCGGAGCGTGTCAGCTATACTTCACAGCAACGTTTCCTGAACCCAGTACATCACTACGCGGAAGGAGAGGAGAAATTGGGTAAACACAAATCCTGATGGGTTGCTAGGAAGAGATTCGGTACAAATCGTGATAAGAAAGACACTATACAGGGTGTTTCAAAATTGCGTTGCACGGCTTTTTTTTGGAACCAACGCCTCCTAGGGTCACTGAAGTAAGGTCTACCCCTAGATAAGTGAGCCTGGAGAATCCATTGAGAGGACTTACAACGCCCCTCGCTTCGAAATTAAAAAGTTAAAAAATTAATTTAAAAACTAAAGGAGATAGAGCAAAAATCTCAGTGAGAGTATTGTTGCCAACGTCATGAAGAACTCACTGAAAAAAATTTGATCAAAATATCTTGAATATTCGCGGATATTAGCATGTGAAAATAGCACTTTTTCAGGGGTCAAAACAGAAAAGGTTCGCATATTTGCAACTTTGTCAGTGTTATTTTGTAGTTTTGTGTTTTTGTAGTTTAAGGAACACAAAATTTAATCAAAAAAAATTTGCAAATATGCGAACTTTTTCTTTTTTGACCCTGAAAAATTGCTATTTTCACATGCTAATATCTCGGCGAATATTCAAGATATTTTCATGAATTTTTTTAGCAAGTTCTTCATGACTTTGTCAACAATACTATCATTGAGGTTTTTGCTCTATTTCTTTTAGTTTTTAAATTAATTTTTTTAACTTTTTAATTTCGCCGCTAGGCCCGCTGTAAGTCATTTCAGTGCATTCTCGAGACTCACTTACCTAGGGGTAGACCTGACTTCCATGACCCTAGGAGGCGGGCGTTGGTTCCGAATAAAAGCCGTGCAACGCAATTTTGAAACACCTTGTATATACAGTAGAACCCCGATTATCCGCGAGTGCCAGGAAAAAAGTTTTTAATTATGAGAGCAAATTTTAGATGAGATTAGAGACATTTTAGATGTAGAGCAAAGGTTTCTGCTGTACTGCACCTATTTTAAAAGTTTTACATATCATGTTTAAGTACAATAAAACATAGTTTTTATGCTGAAATATTTTTTTCGTGTTTTCACATCATTTTTAGTCTTTTTTCGGGTTATCCGCGATTTTCGCTATCCGCGGTACCCTTGCCACCCAATTGCGCGGATAATCGGGGCTCTACTGTACATAGGTTTAACGAAATAATCGTATTTTAATTAAATTGATGTTCTTCGTTTTACTCGAAATTTAGACACCGCTGTGGGAACTACTTTGCTAGTGACGTCTTAGGGTTAACTAGCGTTGCTGTCTAGTATAGTCGCTTATGAAAGGACTCCTCCAAATACGAGGAAAAGTATTTGAGACATGGAAAAACTAAGAATAATTAGCCTAAAACCAATTGGCGTTTAATACGAACACTATATACTTTCGTCGTTATCTTTATTCCCCTTCTGTCTCTGTTTATGATTATTACTCTCTGTAGCTACAATTAAAGGGCATTCACTTGAATGGACGACGGCGAACAGGTTTTCGGGGAGCACTCTTTTTATGTTTCTTTCTCTGCTCTTTTGTCATCAATGAATGTACAAGAAACTCGATGATTATAAGAAAAACGCATCAAAGAAAAATGATAAAGCAGCCCAGTCTAAGGAAGATTGGATTTGCCGCTCAGGCAATCTATCATGGTAGGCTTGAAGCTTCGGAAAAGGGGAATTGAGGCAGAAGTCTACTCGAGAGGATGTAACGACTGGACTGCAGGATTTTCCCTTGAGTCCAATGAGGTTTGTGAGAAAAAAAATTCCTCGTCAAAGTGTATGACATCGTTTACTTTTCCTTTTCTTCGTTTTGTGTATGGTGAATATTTACGGTAGAAATAGGATTAACCTTTTCGGATTGTTGGTTGAGGTAAATGCCATAATATTTCTTCACTTGTCAGAGTTTAAGTTGGATTGGTGAGAACAGAAAATAACCCGTCTTTATTTGGAATTATAGTGAGGTTTGAAGGTGGCATTAAAGGAAGAAATTTGGCTTAAAAATCATTACATTTTATGGTTAATTTTGTATTTTATTTTAAACCTGAAAATAATTGTTTGCAAATGTTTTCATTAAAAAAGTTAAATTTTAATAGTTATTCAACTGAGAGCAGAACCTGAGTTTCACTTCCCAAACAAGTGTTCATTATGCATAGCTAAAATATTTGTCTTTTTCCATGAAAAGGGAACAATCGAAGCGTTGCAGATAAAAAGAGCAAACTAGACAAAGGAAGAAAACTGATGTTCTAACTATCACTATGCAGCATTCGCTACTACTGTATATTGTATAACCTGCACAAATATATTTAGTTTTTGATCGTATCTTTCTATCTACTTCCTACAAAAAGCAGACTAACTGCATTCAACTTTATTTCTTTCATCTCTTTCTAGCTAGACCAATCTAAAAATATTAACTACTCATAAATCTAATGGTTTGAAGAAGGATATGCTAATCTTGTCAATAAAATAGAACCACGTATAAAATATAAATTTTCTACGGCAACATATATTTACAGAAATCAATGTAGGATGCATTGAAAACACCAAAAACCAACAAAAACTCAAACCTATTGAAGGACGATCTTTAAAATAATCCACCGCAAAAAGAAAAGGGTATCATATGATGCCTTTAACTTAAGACATGATGGACATTACAGTGGCATAAGAAAGCGGCCACTGGATCCTTATCTCGTCTGGGATCTAATTTGGAATGCATGGAGCGGAGCAACGACCCCTATAGACTTGATAAAACTTTTTTCACTTACTTATCCATCATCCCGCCTTTCATCAAAAAGGATGCGACTCCAACCAAAAATATAATATGTGTGCAACATATTCGCTTCACACAATTGGTTGAAAAGTTATTAACCGGCTGTCAAATTAAGAAATTCTCCAAGGATGAAATCTAAGCTCAAAATTTGTTTATTTTGGTATTAGTGTCAGCGAGAGGCTTTATTATTTGTTATATTGGTCACATACCCCAACAAGCTAATTTTGCTTTACTGATGGAGAGCTAGACGAGAAAATTGTGTGGTTGCGAAGAAAGGATGATTTTAAGTTCAGAAAAGACTATTCAATTATGCAGTGTCTGTTAAATTGTGGAGTTTTTGTTTGAAGACCTCTTGTTTGAAACATAAGTTTTGCTTGTTCTTGAATCATTCTGTTTGGTTAGCTGCACAATACGTTTTTGCTAACCTTTTTATAAATATTTGATTCTTTACTTCAGAAAAAGCCTCTAAAATCAATTTAAAATTTATCAACTATACTGTTGGAGCATAAAGTGTATTTTAAAGACATTTGAAACAAACGATTTATTTTATCCTTGTTTTTTTAAAGTGAATCGATATATTTTGAGCTAAATAACTTTATTTATTTTTTTAAGAAAACACAGGTCTAGTTGTTTTTCTCGTAAGTATGAAGTTCTCTACCATTTGGCCATAATCTACACTTATTAACTCTCACCACAATATTATTTTAGTGAAAGTTGTGAAATGAAAAATTACAACCAATGCGCACATTTTTTTAGCCGAAATATTTTAAATATGCACCACCAGACTATTTCCCAAAACATTCAAAATTAGGGGGGGGTGATTATTTTTCTTTTCGGTAAAAAATTCATGTGATCCTTAAAAAAATTTCTATTCATTGGGAGGATAAACATCTAGCTAGGTTATTAATAAAAATAGGGAGTTGCCATTTTATTGCTAAAAGTGTGTCATTTAGGGAACACTTTGTGTCCTTTTGAAATTGTAGATACCTACTGTAAATCGAAATTAAAAGTTATATTTTTTTCATGGTTTTATGGGAAAACTTCCGTATTTTTATAAAGATCATTGATGAGATTGGCATAAAAAGCAAAAGTCTGATATTTGCATAATAACCTTTTAGCCTTAATTTTTTAAATTTTATGCTTAAAAATTGTTTTTCAAAACAAATTAGTAAAGTAAGTGTTTTTAAATAATAAAAAGTAGGAAACTTCAAAAAGTCTTAAAATTATCTAAAGGTTTGAGAAACTCATCCTTGTAAAGATTAGCTATGGGTACCAATTCCAAGCCCACGAATAATGTTATTAATTAGCTTATTTCAAAATATCAGTGAAAGAAAACAGCTTACAAAATGCAATACTATTATAAGAAAGAACGATTTTAAGATAGAACTTAAAGAGGACAACCCGACTGAGGACTTCATCAGGGATCAGGGGTAACCCCCAGTCGGGGAGTCCCCCAATGGGCCTTTTCTGCTGCAGCCAGATATGAGTCCAAAAACTGTAGTGACCCGAAGGACCCACAAATTAATAGAACAAAATCCAAACAAGAATACAAAGAGCAAAAATTAAAGAAGCCCAATTCTCCATCACTCAGGATAAGACCCAGAGAAAGCCATACATTCAGCAGGTGGGTTCCCCCCATTTTCCTATTTCTCAACAATTTTTGCAATAGTTTTACTGCTTAGCTTAGCCAACGATAGTAAAAGGGTCACGTGACTTTTTACTTTAGTATTTTTTATTTTATTTTAAATATACTGATTTTTTATGCTTATAGTGGGTTTAACTAAGGTTAGAGGGAGTAAATGTATCTTCCTCTTTCGATCAACCTCAGCTTCTTCCTTTCTCCCCTCCGAGTCTGTCAAATCACGTGACCCTTTTACTATCGTTGGTTAAGCAGTATTATACTTAAATAAACATGATACTATTACCAGGGTGTTTTCTAAGAAAAAAAGACAAACATCGCAAAAATGAAAGATTTCATAAACTCCTTATGTTCTTCGAACATATCTCCTTTTAATTACGGTCACTACCCAATGATACTTCACAGCACCGAGGAAGAAAATTTTCCCAAGGAAACTAAAAGATTAATTCAAGAGACGGTTAAAAACCATCAGCTTTTCTTATCATTTCCCAAAACATTAAAGGAAAGGGTTATCCCAAAGTTGGATGACATCTTCATCCATACCATCGGATCGGAGACATTACATTACCCCGTATATCCATCAGCGACACCTGTCTCGATGCTGTCTGGCCGGCACAAGGAAGGTCTTCTCTCTATTTTTACTTCGTTTACTTTTAGTTTCAGAAGATGGTCCGCCGCAAACCCGTTTGTGATTAGGAAGCACCTGGCCCATCGGTTAAGTGTTACCGTCACGATAGAAGGTCCTTCCCATGGAGTTATCAAGAATAGATGGCGTGTTGAACCTATTTTCCCATTGATGGAATGGAGTCAAACTAATATATCCACATCCACTCGAAACTTTGGCTAGATCTATTGCTTGACAAAGTATTTTCTGTATTGCTTCTTTGGATAGCACTCATTTTCCCCTTCATAAATTCGTAATAAAATTTCTCCTCCCCCAAATCCTACTAGTTACTATTTATTTTCTAATTCCCCCAAATCAAAGTATAATTTTCCACAAAAACGAAATATTTGAAATTTTTTCAACTAACCCATGCACTTTTTGTAATACTGAAGAACATGACTTGGAAGCATATGTTCAACTCTTGCCCTCTTAAAACTCTCTACAGAAACAAATACTTTACAATATACAGTTTAGAACCGTCCCCTTCTATTTTAATTCAAAGTTTTTTATATAGTTTACAACATCTATTTTTTAAAAACGTCAACATTTACTATTTATTACAAACGTCAACATTACCAAAACCGCTTATCTCAATGAAAAAAAAAACCTTCATGAGGCAAAAAAATAATTACATTGAAATAATCTACCAAAGATTCTGAGTGAAAAGATAATCAAAAATACTGTTTCAATTATGCGTGCCAAGCGCAAAACCTTTGCTCACTACCTGCTTTTCCTATAGTTAAAATATACCAAAACAGCCTTCGTGTTTTAAATTACACTGTTCAACAAATTTGACCTTCAAAATTTTTTCCTTGATGAAAATAATCATTTCTTATAGATTTTGGGTCACTGAATTCGAAAATCACCATTAAAATTCTCAATTGACTCAGGATTTTCGGGGAACAGCCCCTCCCCCTTTTTTACGTTTTTTGACGACTTTATAACTTAAAACTCGATTTTCAGGGTCAAAAAGCATTGCTTTAGTCTTCAAATTGCCCCCAGGGGATAAGAAATGTTCAAGTTAATAAAATATGATAAATTTTTAACAAATGGATAGGTTTAAGGGGTAGTTACCCCCCTAAAAATACAAAAAATAGCTAAAAATTATAGAGGTTTCTATACGCTATTTTTTCTCTTATTTTTTACGCAATTCCCGTTTGAAGGGTCCTAACCCTTCCCCAAGGACCCAAATTTGGTGACAATATGCAGCAATAATTTTTACTAAAAGCGGTTGAGGTGTTAGCTTCCCAGAAGCCCTCGCGGAAGAGTCCGGAAGACTCCCAGAATCGCGAAGGCGCTCGCGAGCTCAGAAATTAATATTGATGATTTTGAAAAGATTACAAATGACGTTTTTCTTATACTTTGGGTCTATCCTAAGTAGATACTCTTCAGTTCTTGGCGTTTGGGGGCGTTAACAGCTCAACCGATTCTAGTAAAAATCAGAACACTTCAAACGTGAATTGAGTAAAAAAATAAGCGAAATAAATAGGGTAAACAAATCCTACTATTTTTAAAATTTTTTTTTGCATTTTTAGGGGGGTAACTACCCCTTTAACTTATCCATTTGTTTTAAATTTATCATATTTTATTTGAACCTTTCTTGTCCACTGGGGGCAATTTGAAGACTGAAGCAATGCTTTTTGACCCTGAAAATCGAGTTTTTCCTGAGTCAATTGATAATTTTAATGGGGATTTTCGTATTCAGCGACCCAAAATCTATCATAAATGGCTATTTTCATCAAGGAAAATTTTTCATTGTTGAACAGTGTTATTCAACAGTCTAATCAGTAAGATTCAATACACATAGTTTAAAGCTTTAGTTAAAGCATAGTTATTTAATCTCACTTTTATACTGCAAACATTTTAAACATTGTAAAGCAAAGTGGGAATACCTTCTTAATTTTATAAATGGTTCATTGCAAATAAAAAAGTTTGAGATTTTTTTTCACTTTAATGATTTTCCATCCCTTTTTCAAAATGAAATTTACCGTCTGTATATAGGGGCAATTTTTTCTCATGGTCTCTATGGGATCATCCTTTTTGGTTTTGAGTGGTTTCTCATGCAGCGATTCGAGCGATGCAACCTGACAATGAAGAGAAAAATTTCCTATCGCTTTTACAGATCGCTTTATAATTTATCGCAAACTTTCTTACCACTACTCTGGCTATGCAGTCACAGCCTACGTGTGCACTATTTACTACCACAACTACAATCCCACCAGAATCAGGGTTATTAAAAGGAGCTGCGTGTGTTTCAATGCATTTTATACTTCTTTTAACGACGGCGGGGAGAGAGGATCCTCTATCTCAGGTATAGAGATGCGCAGACGATAGCATTCTTTTTGGAGATGGGTATCGGGACAGAGGGGTAATCGCCTGTTTCGCGTGAGTCGTTTTTCGTTTGAAGGTTGTCGTCAGGTGTGTTTAACCTATTTCTTTCTGATCGGTCATTGTTGCCCCATTAGAAGTTCAAGGAACTTTTTAGAGCCCTAAAAATTCTTAAGTGCCAATGTAAGAAACTGTTTCATTGTTTTGGTGGGGAGGATGCACGATTCGTTTATTAAAGGGGAGTAACTAATCTTTAAAAATTCGTTAATTTAATAATGGACTATTTTTAGCACTCCCAAAATGACTAGTTTATAGTACTGTATTTAAAACTGGGAGGAAAAATCTTAAGGCATTATTCCTGAGGAAAATCATTATATAAAGGGGAGAAAATCTTTAATACGTATTTACAATTTTGTATGAAATTAAAATATATTAATGCGTATTTTAGCTTTTTAAATCGTTTACATGTAAATACCATTAAAATGTAAAAAATTCTAGAAGAAAATTATTCCACAAAATAGCGTGTTAAATTTCTTTAAAAAATATTATAGCTTTTTAAATAAATCAATAAACAAATTAATTGTTTTACTTAAAAAGTCTTAAAAAAGCATATTTATCGTTTAAATAAGCTGAGCGAATTACTAAGTGAGAAAAATAAATACTAAAGCTATTGAATTTTTGAATTTAGGTTACATAAATTGAAACCAACTGATTATAAAACAGCGCAAAGCTTAACATTTACGCAAAGATAATCCTTTTCATCATACAAATGCAAAATTGCATCCGGCTTATTCCACAGCACAATGCGTTTTTTACACACATAAATTATCTCGTATTTTAAACATTCTTTGGCAACGCAATTTCCTTTGATTAACATCATTAAAGTCCATTTTATTAAAGGTCACAGCGCATCAATTCAAACAATATTCAAATTTTGATCCAAACACGCGGAAGTAAACCACCTAAACATCGTTACGGCTCAATTACTAAACCATAAACATCGCACAGCAAAATAATTATAACATAAAACATGGTAAGCGATCCTCACGAGAGAAACAGCATCAGCTGAGATCAAAAGAACAACCTCAAAATCGTTTGCGATGTTATACTTCGACTGGCTACTGTTGATTGCTTCAGTAATAATCGTCAGTCTCGCAGAATCCATCACATTCGTAATTGAACCAAAAACATTCCGTATTTATTCCCGAGATCAAGGCTTCGTGACTCCGAACTGATGTAAGGTGAAATTCAATGGCACTTGACCTGATCGCTACTGATGGCCGGATAGTTCTCTCTCTAAACCATTAGTAACTATCGTGATCATTTTTTCTTGTTACGCGGAGAGATCGTTTTGATACAAGGTAGGAGAGTATAGTTTGGATTTAAAAAAGTTAACTTTATCATTACTTAGGGGCCGTTCAAATATTACGTAAGCACTTTTTTGGTCATTTTTATCCCCCTCCCCCCTTGTCAGCAAAGATAAGCAAACCTCAACCCTCCCACGATAATTACGTAAGAAACTCCGGGACCCCCCCCCCCGAAATTTTGACATCCCTATTAGTAAGTACTGTTTTTTTTCCTTGAAAATTAGGTGACTCGTACAAGGAGCTGTCCTTTTTGGGTGTAATCCTAAGGGTTCAAAAATGAGTCGAAACATTACTTTTCGGTGTTACAATTTAAAAATGTTAGGGTGGTCCATCTCCAGAAAAAGTGCGAACGTCAGATTTCCCAATTCTATTTTTGTTACATTTATTTTTGGTTGAATTTTGAAATTATTTATGCAAGAAACAAGATATTTTCGAAAATGCACCATCTTACATAAGCATCACTCATATCCCCCCTCCCCCCTTGTCAGCAAAAATAAGCAAAGAGCAAACCCCCCCTCCCCCCTTGGGTGCTTACGTAATATTTGAACGGCCCCTTAGTTCACTACAGTCGACTGCTTAATATGTGATCACGGTTAATCGGATAATGCTATCGCGATCTCTCTTATTTAACTTAAGGCATTACCGTTTTATGTGATCAATAAATCGTTAATTTATCATCAGAATTTTACTTATTATAAACATTAGTGGACGCCATTTTGGAAAATCCGCCATATTGGATAAATGACTTATCGTAAGAGAAAAAAACAGTTCCCCATTGTTTTTGCTACTAAATTTTAATCATTTACTGCAAAATTTATAATTTTATTAACGATTTTTAGGAAGTAATAAGTTAAAAACGATTGACCGCCATTTTGGAAAATCCGCCATATTGGCTAAAGGACACGGTTAATTTTGGTATACGTTTCACCATCGTTTTCTACGGAAAATTTCCTATAAGAATCACCCATCAAACTTTCTTTTACAATTTGTTCCACTTCAAACCTTATCTTTCTTGGACTAATTGTTTAAGATCAATGTATAGGGTAAACGTACGTCATATTACGAAATTGGACGATTAAACGCCCTTTTTTAAACTCAAACTTTGAAATTACATAAAAAATATATAATCATCGTAATTAAAAAATTTTTGCGCGTATATTCCGCTCTAGGGTACCTCTATCGAATAAAAAAAATAGTGGTATTGCTCATTGCTAATTATGAATTCTTACTCTTTTAAAGCAGGTTTGCATGCCAAGAGAAAAAGGTATTAACATTATTTTCCCTAATTCACGCAATTTTTATAACTATCTTCAATATTTCGTAGTGATAAGCTTTTACTCTCTTCTTAAACATAAAAAATAAACATATTTTATCTCCTTACTTCTTTTACTCTAAGATTTAAAAATTAAACTCGCCGATTAAAAATTAAAGTACAGGCAGAAAATATTGCTAAAAAGGTGGTTCAATGGATTGATCTCTTCGAATATGATTAGGGTAACTTAAAGACTAGATTTTATTTTATTTTGAATTCAATTAGCTTCGATCTATCTATTTCCCCATTTGAGCTATAAATTAAAAGAAAAATTTTGAATTAAATGTTTATCCAATGAAAATAATAGACATTGATATTCACTAAACTGAATTTATGACTTTGTTCTCTTGGCATGCAAACCTGCTTTAAAAGAGTAAGAATTCATAATTAGCAATGAGCAATAACCTATTTTTAACTCTGTTTCAGTCGTACAATTTTTCACAAATGTACTATAACTTTTGCAAAAAGTATAATTTGAATTTATATTCATTATTTAATTGTCTTCATTGACATTCTTTTAACTGATGTAACCACTCATTTTTTATTACATTTCATAATTTGTCTTCAATTTCCCACTTAAATATGTTTCATACTGAACGAAAACTTAAGATAAATTTCAAATAAAATGTTAAATATATTTGAATCTTTTCGAAAGGTTAAATGTAAGTTTGAAAAAAGAAACAAATCCAACTTTTTTCAACACTACACACAGAATTATTAAACTTAAAAAAGAGCCAGAAAGAAAACATTCTTTGAAACTAAACCTAAAGCCTTAGTCACGTGCAATAAAAAGGAGATTTTTATGAACACTTCTTTTAAAAGGTATCACGATTATTTCCTATTTCTGAAAGTAGTTAATTCCTAAAAATAGCATCAAATTCAAATTTCTATTTATTTCCTCCTTTAAGTCTGTAATTAAAATAGGCGGTTGGACGTCATCAGTTGAAGTTCGTCGCTTTGGTAACGAAGGCGAACCGCTTTATTTTTGCACATCAGTTAAGGCAGGATGTGAAATTAAATTGAAACTTTGAATCTTAATAATTATAAAACTAATTCGAATTTTAAAAAAAACGAAACGACAATCTTTTTGAAAAAAATAATTGTACATTTGTTTAAAATTGTGTACTTCTACCATGATTAATTTTTCTTTTATAAAGAAAGAAGTGTTTCGATTATTTCATTGGCTGCTGCGACACGAGTTAGATTCCATGACAATCTCCGGCGGTTGTGGGGGCTTGGCGTGATGTGGGAAAAAATAAGTCTGGTGGAAACTATGGCAACGCACAGGAGAAAGGTGTGGAGACTGGGGAAATCACGTGACTTTTCAACGGTTGATTCTAATTACAGACTATAACTACTGAAAAAACCAAACCCATAGCAAAATAACCAAACAAAACAAGCCAACCTACAAACCATCCACATAAAAATAATAAAACATCTCCACCCAAAATCTTAACAAAACTCCCCATCCGCAAGGGCGAAGAGCGTACGAACAACGCGGTCGCGGCGAACCACCTGAACTCTGTGGAGAAACAACCCCCCGGGAGGATGGAGAGCGAAAGGAGGTAGGAAGTCCCTTTTGGCTGCGGGGAAGGAAGGTGTTGGCTGCAGAGACGCTGCGTCTGCGGCCGGCCCTCATGAGCACTTGGTCAGTGGACCGCTCTCTGGCTTGCTTATCATCGGAGCATCCTCGTTTTGAGTGTGTGTCCGCGGGCGCCGATTGTCTCGCTTTTCGAGGAGACTTGTTGGAGATGAATTGAGAAATATTTTTGAGCCGTTTGATGAGGGTCTGTGTTTTGTGTGGGTGTCGAATGGTGTCTGACTCAAATGATATGGTTGGTTGGTTGATGGTACCAGGTCCTCAAAAGAACATACTCAAATGATGTGGACTAAAGAGTTAATAAACAGAGTTTTATTGAAAATTTGGCAAACTTCCGTCATCTACCCCATTAAAGGATCGCCAAGTTATTTCAAATGTTAAAGTTTTGCTAAATTATTGATGATCCCACCAATGTAACTGTATCTCTCTATTCAAAAAAAAAGTTTTTTCTAAACGGTTTCCAGAGAAAGGCTTTTTCATTACTGAACCGAATGACGCATATATGGTATCAAAATGTCCAGATTATCTCCGGATTTCCGAGTAGGCCCTTCGATTTTTCAAAAAAATTCTCAATTTTAAAATAAATCCATTTTTTAGATAGCGGATAAGGTCGCAGTTACAAAGCAAGTACTGTCAATCAAATTATTATGCATCCAATCACAATGACCGATTAACGCTATATTTTAAGATGAAACATGTCTTTCACCTTTTAAAAAAGTACTTTCTAAATGAAATATCATTCAAAGACTGATAAAAACCTATTCTAAAAACTTACATGTACGCCTTTTCATACAAAAATTTCCCTTTTTTGTCCAATATTTATAATTTTTAGTCTGATTTAAACGAAGTTAATTGTAAACATTGAGTGATGGGTATAGGTTTTGTCTCTTATTATTTTCAAATGCTTAAACGGTATTGTTTAACAAGTCTGGGTTTAAACAAAAATATGAATGATAAACACTAGGCATATACTAACAAGTTACTATAATACATATGGAGGGCTCAGAATTAAAATGGACCAAGTCCACTTTTTGTCATTTTTGAGTTAGCAACGCTATAACATGCACCAACTATGTAAAATTTCAGTGCAATAGTGAACCAAGTCCTAGTTCTTATAATATACGCTTGGCAGCAGCAAGTTCTGTTGCGTTAACATGTAATTTTGCTATGAAGCTTTAACTTTAAACGTCTGTAGCTCAAAAGCAGCTAAAGTGGACTTGGTTCATTTCTATTCGGAACCCTCCATATAATGGTTTTTGTTTGGTAAGAATATTGATTAACAATTAGAAATAGTTATTTTTATAATAATAGATAAAAAATAATTAAGCTGAATATTTTTAAAAACATCACTTTTAAATTTTTGATAAATAATTTTAATAGTATATGTTCAAACTTTTAAGGGCGATTTATCCATGCAGGGGATTTGGTGACGTATTTTTGGAGAGTTGGTTGACGTTTTTTCTGTATAATGTGTTAAAAAAGTGTATTAAGTTCAGCGAGTTGGAATTTGTTGGAATTGCGAAGCAATTCCAAAAGGTTCTGCTTAAGCAGTTTACGGGGGTTGGCGAGCGATAGCGAGCAGGGGGCGGTAGCTCCCTAGTATTTAAAAGAATTTTTCTACGTCAGGATTTAAAAAAGAGGTTTTTAAGGGATAATTTTTACAAAATGAAGGAGTTAAAATCACAATAATGCTTCATTCGTTCTTTCTTAAATTTTGAAAATTAAAAGGAACGATTGAAGATATACCGGATTTTACTCAAAAAATGCAAATGGCTGTATAATTTTAGGTTCTATTGATTTTAAATTTACTGCACACACGGCACAGTAGAGTCTTTTTTACTTGAAGACTGAAAACAATGTCGGCTGTGGGGTAAAATGTAATTAAAGAAATTACTTGTAGAGTTATATATAGTAAAATAATATAGAGTAAAATATAGTATAAAACAAACTATCTCTGTTATAAATTGGAATGAATTTTTAAAACAATCTGTAATATTAAAAGTATCGATTCGTTAAATAGGAATTATAACTTATATTTTTAAGCAACTCACACATGATTACTATACTTCAACTGCAAACTAAGAGAACACTATAAACAAATAAAAAAAACACAGCTTTAACTTCTTTTCGGTGCTTCCATCATATGTATAGGATCTTATTTATTTTAAAAACTGCTTTAGAGGAGAACAGTCGTTCAAAAAGAAAACAAAGCATTATTGACTGTTCGGGAGGAAAACCAAAAATTGGTTTTTGGAGTAGCTAAGGGCAGATTTGGAGCAGCTTTAGGGCAATTTCGGAGCAGTTTTGGAGCAGCTTTAGGGTAATCTTGGAGCAGTTTTAGGATAACTTCGGAGCAGCGATAAGGCAGTTTTGGAGCTATAGGCTAATATAATTTTTGTAGCATCTTTCTGTGTTTTCATAATAGGGGATGTGCATTTTTGCAACACCTTTTGGTAGTTTCGTATCAAGAGAAATGTATTTTTGTTGCAGCATACTTTCATGTTAAAAGAAGTTTGCATTCAAATTTACTCAGAACTTTCATCCTCTTTCTCACACACCGTATGTATATTTAAAAAAATATTTTGATAACTCATTTTTGATGAATGCGAGTGTGACACATTTTATTACTAATAATAGTCTAAATAAATTAAAATACTCCAAATATATTACATGTATTATTACATGGTGTGCCTGAAAAAAACCAAGCAAAAGAAAGTAAACTTCATCAACTTACATCTTATCTAAACTACTAACCAACTTATTTAAACCAAAAACTTGTATGTAATCTCAATCTCGTTCAAGCTAAATTTTACTTAAATCTGTCAAACTGGTAACTAATCTGCCTGGTTAAGGTTTTGTTCAAATCATGGAATCACGTACTCAGGGGTGTGATTGACCCAAAAAGTAAAAAAGAGGAAATAAAAAATTATGTTCATCCCCCTTGTTATCATCGTTCAATAGTGTTTTTGGAGCAGTTTGGAGCAAAAAAGGAAATTTTGATGATTTTGGAGCATAGATTGGAGCAATGAATCAATTTTGGAGCAGTTTGGAGCAGATTTTCCAGCCACGACTGCTTAGAAATTTGTCAAATAAAATTATCTTTGTTTATTTTTTTCTCCTTATTACATTGTCATTATTTGGTCATTTTCCCCAACTTCTATTCATCAGTTATATTTTCTAAATTGCAAACTGAAGTTAAATTTATTCAATTAGACTGTATTCGATTCAACTATTCATACCATTTCTTTGAGCATAAAAATTTCAATACCCAAACTAAGTCCACCATACAATAAAAAGAGCCATAAATAAGCAGCAACGACTCCACCAAATGGTCACGTAAAATTTAGCATAAGGAAATTAAAATTTAAATTACCTTCACAAAAAAACTCCTCTAATAGTGTTCGCGTCGGAGTATTTTCAACAACGTTAACGATATAAATTACGAAGCAATTCAGCACAACGATTTCACTTCCTAAATTGTTTTTTAATCGATATTCCCCCGCGATAAGACATTACTGTATCCACCACCGATTAAGTAATTCATATTCTTGACCACGAAAGCCCGTCTATTACCCGTAAATAATGAACTCAAGGAGTGGTGTGATAATGATCCTTTCCCCGAGCCTTCGGCAAATTGATTTTTCACAACACGTGATTAAAATTCGTTTAGTTTTTTCAATCGACACACGAGTCCGGGGCAGCCGAAATTCGATACCCTCTGCGGGAGCACTTTGATAAAAAACCCCGGAGTCGCAACCCCAATATCCAGACAAAGAGGCCAAGCGTGTTCGCTTTAATTGTTTCGAGATACGACGAGCTAAAAAAGGTAGGTGTGTATCGGCGGAGGAGAATTCCTGCGCATGCTAATCATCCGGCTTTGGCTACTTTGGCGACGAAACAACGGAGATCCGTCACGCTGACCAATCAGAGATCCTGACCCCTCGATGCTATCTCGCTCGGGTTTCCAGAAGGAGTGGATCACGTGTTGGGTCGAGGTTTGTTTTGTTTTTGCGCAGATTTTTGTTGTTTTTTCAGTTCTTCGCTCTTCTTATCGAAGGTCAAATTCTTGCTCTTCGCGTGGTTACACTACTACGGCGGAGAGGGAGCATTTGGCGCGCTATCGCCCCGAGGCGGTTTTACGAGCGCGCCTCATTCATGCCGTCGGATCTCCGCACACACCCACAATTGCAACACTGCGATTCATGGAGAGGTTTAGCGCGGGAAAGTGTACTACACCGATGGAAAAAGAATTAACAACAGCTTTTTTTCTTCTTTTAGACGAAATCTATTCTTCCGTATTTTTTTATCGCCTACTAGATTTAGCCGAGTTTTTACAATCTTTTGTTTTTTGCTCCATTTTTATCTTTGACCGTTTTTAAAGATCTTTTCCATTTTTAGGGATGCGCAAAAAATTTAATGCATTTTCAAAAATTAATATTGTTTTATTCAACTAATTTTATACATAAAAGCGTTTATAAAATTCATAGTTCTTCATAGCCCAGCAGTAGCACAGTATATTATTTTCCTTTAAATGCATTCAATGCAGGCGCGGATTCAGGGGGTGGCACTCTGGACAGTGCCCCCCTTTAGATCCAAAAATATTCTGAAGATTGGTTAAAACCCTTCTTTTACAAGTCAAATTTCTAAAAATGTTCTGGGGAAGGACCCCCATACCCCTCTCGGCAGTATACCACAAGGGAATCTTGCGTGATACGTTTTGGAAAAAGAAAATTCCCAATATTTTGACATTTTGTGTTAAAAAAGGTGATGGTCTGGAAAAGTGCCCCCCATGGAGCCATGCTTGATCCGCGCCTGATTCAAGTAATATAAACCTTTTGTACACTCGAACCTGGTTTTGTGCGGTCCTTTTTTGTACGATTTTTCATTTGTGCGGTCTTTTTCACTACGATTTTTATATAATACACAGAAAAAAGTCCGCATAAATAAAAAAAATCGTACAAAAAGGGCCACACAAAAACAGGTTTTGAGTGTACTATGCATGTCAAGAAATGGCATAAGATATTAAGAGTATTTCCTTTAAATTATGGTTAATCTATACATGAGTATATTTAATTTAAAAGTATTTTTAATTAGTTTTTAAATTATTTTTGATTTTGTTCCGCTTTTTTTGACCTTCTTTTGATGATTAACAAACCGGGATGTTTTATTACTTCACCTCACTACAATAAAACTTAATATACAATACAACAATCTATTCATCACCCTTTTGCATAACATCCCTTAACTCATAATTAAAGAAACCTACAATTATTGTGAAAAAATCAATAAAAAAATTCAATGAAGAAAAAATCCATTAAGTTACATTAATTATTAATAACGAGATAATGGGTTTTAAATTAACTCATAAATAGTTTCATTAATCGAGGTTTGCATGCCAGCAGAAAAACGCTAATTCCATCATAATATAGATAGACCATTTACAACACCAAAAGTTCCATCCCCATTACATCTAAAGTATGTGAATCATTTACAAAAGGAAACTTTCTCAACAGTCCCATCCATTCTCACGAGATATCAAGTAGCGAATAACGGTCAACCGCTTCAGCAGTCAAGCGTCCAGCCGTTGCGAAACTGACCGCTCCTCCCTGCAAAACACCTGTTAATTCCCTTCTGTGTAGCTGGAGCGTGCAAGAACAATGCGGCGCTTGACCCGTGGTCGTTTTGACGGACCATTAGACTCGTTTAGCGCCGTTAGACGGATTTCAGGTGGATCAATTTGGGCGTAGATATGATTTTGTGATGAGTTTAAAGAACAGCACCTTTATTTTTAAGACAAGGTTAAAAATATATACAGACAGTGGCGTATGTAAGAGGGGGGTGAGGGGGCCCTGTGCCCCCTCCAAAACCCGGACTTAGTGTACCAAAACAAGCTAAAACCCTGTCTGTTTTTCCAAAATTTTCAAAATTTTCTAAATGTCAAATTTCCAAAAAATTTCTGGGGGACGACCCCTAACTCCCCCTTTCTGATTGGAATTTATTATTCCAAATCTTTTTATGATACGTTCATCAAAATCCTAATCCTACTTAAAAATATGACCAAAATTAGGACTAGGTGTACCAAAACCAAGAAGAAATCCTGTTTTTAGGGTCAAATTTCAAAACATTTTCAGAGGGAGGACCCCCCAGATCCCCTTTTCTATTTGGAACTCTATTATTTTCAACTTGTTTTCATGTTAAGTTCACCCAAATGCAAATCCTACCTAAAAATATAAATTAAAAATTCGGACTAGGTGCACCAAAAAACTAGTTAAAAACAAGTTTTTAGGAGTCAAATTTTCAAAAATTTTAACCCAGACCTCCCTTTGGTATTTCGAACGAAATCAACATTTTTTTATATAATAAGTTCTCTTAGATGTAAATTTTAACAAAAAATATATAAAAATTAGATTGGACTTTAAAAATTTGCTTGGGAGGGGGGATTAATTTCGGGCCCCTCCCGAAATAAATTTCTATGTACACCACTGTATACAGATTATTCTCCTTGTTTTTAGATAATTGAAATTTTCCGAAATTAAAGTCGTTAAAAATTTTTTAATATATTCTGCAGGTTAAAAGGTTATGGGGTTTCACTGTTATAGATTAGATTCAAATTAAGTTTTTTTCTATTTGGATTGAAGATTGAAGACGGTAAATTTTAAATGTGTTGTAAAAGATATTAAATTTTTTAAAAAAGTTGGTAAATTCGTTAACATAATACTTTCAATTAAACACCCGAGTTTGTGGAATGAAAATTAACTTAATGCATTAAAATACTTGTTGTATTGAACCTGAATAAGTTTCATATCATGAAGGAACTAATTTAACCCATTTTGGGTTGTTTGGGCTTTTTAAGGTTTCCTACTTTTTCATCTTGAACCAATAAATAACAGGGCTTTCCTGCATCAAGAAGACACACGCAGTGAAAAGAGTTTTACAGGATCCAAAGGATTATACAGATGTGTGGGTGGGAAGCCAAATACAAGTGACTATGATAAGTTTAGAAGTGGGAATGAAAATGTTAATATTGAAAATTTTAATGATCAAACTTTTCAGCTTTGATATTCCCGTACTCTGGTTCACCACTGCTATCAAACTACCTCAATCTTTCTTATTTTCGCATAAATGTTGTTAAGGTAATAATGCGAAATAGAAACATAAAACCAAAACTGCGCTGGAAAAATCGAAACAATAAACTCAAGCCGTACCCCAATTTGTAGTTGTAGACTATCCTCCTGAAAAAGTTTGTCATTTTCCCGAAGAAAACCGAAAAAAAAGACGCGAGACTGTTTTTACTACGGGAGGCCCGAAAATAAAAGCAGCTGCTAAACGCAAGTCTGACAACGAAATGGATCACAAGAGTCGGCAAAATTCTCACTGATGACGTAAAAATGTGGGCGGCCGCTTTCCACAACTGACGGGCATTCGCCAAGGAGAACAATGGAGAGAAATTGGCGGGAAAAGACAAACGCTCCGTTCTTTTTTTATTCTTTTCGAGAATGCTAATTATCACTTCATAATTAGATGAGTTCTGTTGGCGTTTTTTGGTTTTGTTTCTTTTCATCCGGGGAATACGTTTGTTGAGTTGTTGGATGTCTTCTTTGTTCGAGAAGTCTTTTTTCTTTGAGTTCTTTTGTGCATCCGAAATGGAATGAAATGTTGGGTATTCAAGGGGAGGTGAAGGGTCGGTTGGGTTTTGAAGCTTGTTTTATTGGCTGCTTATTATGGAACGTTTTTATGCGTGTGATGTTTGAAGTGGGATAATTTTAAGGGTAGAGAAATTAGCGGGAAGGTAAAGGTTGAGAGCAGCAAATAGGGAAATGACTGGAAATGACGAAATTAGAATAATTATATAACAACATGAATTCTTAAGAATGTGAGGTGATATGAAAAATTTTTACATTAAATAAATTTTGTTTGTTTATTATACTGAGTTCCATCAAAAAGAATAATGTTTTGTACTCTTTCACAATGTTTAAAAAATTATTATTATGAACATGCATGTATACTTAGGGTTGGGCACGCACTGAGACTTTCGTCGCGTCGAATGGAACATAGCTGTCAACCGGGCTATGACAAGAAGCTAATGCACGCGCATTAGCCGACGAAATCTTCGCCGATTGCCATAGGTCAAGGCTGCGACGGAAGTCTCAATGTGCGCCTACCCTTAAAGTCAACGTAACGCAATACTTAACGTATACTTAAGTTAATTTAGTTTATTTTGCACTATATGTTATAAAAGAAATAAATTTTACATAGCTAAAAATTTATCAATAAATAAAACATCACCAAGAGTCCAAATCTAGGTTTAAGGGACTTTTACTCAGTCAAATAATATCCCTCCCCCCAAAAAAATATTTCTTATATTAAGTTTCGTAATGGAAGTTCCAACAGAAGATCGTGCAGTTCCTCAAAATACACTAAAATTAATTCAGATCAAATTCTTCATGAAGTACTTAATTCCTTCAACATGATACACTACAGCTGATTATCCCATCCTTAATTAACTACATCAGTCACCGCCTCTTTTGTTTTTAAAACTACTAAAAAAACACAAAAAAGTGTTACAGTAAAACAAAAATATAACTCCATTCGCGGGCTAGCATCACGAAGCACTCACTCTACGAGGCAATTGGCAACTCAAGGCTTCTAATAACAACAGCCGCCGTGTGTGGCTCTTGCACAGTTTAATATGCCCGCGCTTATTAAAAGGGCCTTCCCATAGCGAAGAGCCACAGGAATGCAAGGGTCAACAACCCTGGCGAGCGGCGTTTCGGTCGCTCGCCAAGCCGAAGCGCGCCAAGCCAGTTGCCATGGAAACCGAGGGACGCGCCATGGGCGGGGGTGTCGCGTGTCGCTGGGAGAAAGTGGGTGAGCGATCCGTTTGGATTGGTGGCTGTGCAAATTAGGGAGGTGTTTATTGGCGCGTTTTGCTCCCGGGGACGATTGTGACTAGGGTGATTGGAGCGTGTTTTATGATATTACGCTAGCATATGCGAAGCAGTTGATTGAAGTAGAGCTTGGACACACCCACTTCTGTTCCATTTGTAGAATTATGATACTTAACCGTTTGTGCCTGTTATTACGATATTGTTTATAATGTAGCGGGCTTATTCACAAGAGGAAAGGGAGCTAGGTATTTTTAAACTATGCTTTTTCTTAAAAAATTAAATTCAATGCGCAATTGGTTTGAATTTGATAAGCAGAGGCAGCAGGAGTTTTAAACACAGAAAAAAAGCTTACAAAGTGGGTGAGTGAGTAATAAAATTTAAGGAACATAAAATGAAAGTATGCGTTTGTTTGTCCAGTCACAGGAATGGATGTTAACCGAGTCCTGTAAAGATAATGATTACCTGATTGCCTCTAAAATGATTTTATCTAGTGCATTTTATTCCATGGGGAGATTAGTAAAATTTTATTATTTTTCTATTTCTCTAAATATAATGGGTTTGGTTTAAAAATAAATTATGTTCACTTTGAAGAGGGATATTTTAAAATCAAACTGCTAAGAATAACCTATTGCATAAAAATTAAAATTTTCTTACTGATAACTGAAAGCAAATACGTCGTACATTTCAAGAAACTTTTGTGGATCATGTTTACTTTATATATTTGAATAATAATCCAAAAAATCAATTTTAACCAAAAATTAGTCCTATTTTTTTACCTTAAGAAGGTCTTAGAAAAATAGTAGATCTAAAAATGAAAAAAAAAAGTTTATCCCTGAAGAGCGTATTAAAACAAATTACACATTTTTTACAGAGAACTACAAACTAATCGACTCTTGGCGTGACAACTGTATTCTCTCCCACAGCAGAGTCTCGAAGAGTTCTCGGAAAAATAAATAAGATAAATAAAAAAGCTTTTTCTCAGACAGAGAAGAAAAAGAGAAATGAGACTTGAAAAAAAAATTGATAGAGGTCAATCAAAGAGGCCGTTAGCGGCGAATCGCTCATCGCAAAAGCTCATCGTCGTCGGCGAGCACACATACAGCAAAGAAGAGGCAACTTGTTTGAGCAAAAAACGCAACACTGTTTCTGTATAGCGAATGCCTTCTCCTGACAAGGTGGCAAATGCGTAGTTATATGCCGAATGCGATTGGAAGGCAGAAACGAGTTTGCGGCAATCGGCTCTATTGAAAGACATCAGAGAGAGGAAAATCATGGTCTTCAGAAGAAGAGCGCTGACGTAAAACCCAAAGCGAGAACCTGCTCCGGTTGGTTAGAAAGCTCCAGTGCCGTGGAGTTATTAGATAACTTCCACTGTTTTTGTCGGCTGGGTTTGCTTAATTATGTAACGGGTAAAAGGTGTTCCGAGGAAAACTGATTTAAGTCGGGTAAAATGGATTTGATAAATTTTAGCCCCAATGGTTCTTGAACTTTCTCATATTGTTGTTGTAGAGCTTTAAATTCACCAAAAGATCTACCAGCCAAAGAAATTGGATGACATTTTATGTCGGTGACAATAAGTCGAGTATATTTTAATAAATGGATGAAGTTAGTACCATTAACTTAAAATTGAAGACATAATACGAATAAAAATAATCCAACCCCTACTTTAAAAGAAGCATACATTTGCAGGGATAAGATTGATAAAAACCCCAGAAAGATCTGTAAAAGCAATGTGATAAGTCAGAGGAACTGATAAATTCTTGCACAAAAAATTGAAAATTAAATTCTCCTATGAAGTTTTATTTACTAAATGCTGGTCAACAACAAAAAAATATTAACGCTGTAGCATTAAATTGTCTTAAATATGAAAAATTCCAAATTTAAAGCGCAATTATTAAAAAACAGCTTGAACTACTGTAGCGACGCAATATTGGGATAAAAAATTTTTACTTAGAGCTGCTTTTTTTATAAAATAAAAAGGTATAAAAGAATAAGTAAACTTGTTTTAGAAAATTCAAAAAAAGTCTAAAAAATCTCATCCCTGAATATGGGAGGGACCATTCCATAAAAAAGGCGTAATCTTTAAAGCACCGGCACCGCCTTGCCGAAATAGACCAGTAGCTGTAGAAAAGTGTTTCAGGTTAAACCGGTTTTACAGAACAGCAAACACGCCTACGGTTATCTTTTGTGCAATAAGTAATCCGCCCAATTACTAAATGGAAATCGACAATAATTATCTTGCTTTTCGTACAAAATGCAAAAAAAAGTTGCTTTCACTGACCTGTCCGTCGTCCAGAGCTAGCGCCCCCGCATTGTGCAGATTGATGATATCCTGGTCCGTGAGCTGGTGGCCGGGGTGAACGAGGATATCGGGCCGCCTCCCGTATGGGGTCCGCCCCCCGTCCGCATACGTCAGCATATTGGCTTGGAGGTGGAGCCCTGACTCCTCCTCCCGCTTGAAGAGGCTGCGCGGGTTAGGGTGTAACTGAGGGTGGTACTGCTGAGGGGAGGCGGCCGGCAGCGAGGGCGTGGAGTAGGGGTCGTTCTGAAAGTCCAGTTGCGGGGCCTGCGACAGACTGCTGTAGGGCGGAGGGAAGTAAGGGGGCTGGAACTCGGAGGCGTGGTTCAGCCGGCCCCCCGTGCTGAATGTCGTCGTCCCGGGAATGATGCTAGCGATCGACGTCAGGTTGCCGACGTGGCTGACCACCAATTCACGACGGTCCTAGAAAAGATAAAAAAAAGTTAAAATGGTTTTCAAATACTACTTAAAGGACATTTGACAAGTTAAACAACGTACATAGTAAACAATACCAGAGGGTAAATGCAAAGAAAACGGGCATGGGCGACATTTTGAGCGAAATTTGGTGTTGCCAATACCGTTTATTGGCGAAAAACAGTTCAACTTCTATAGAGTTGGGTTGCCAAAATCCACTATTTTATCGCCATTTTTGCCGCCAAAGCCCGGTTTCTTTGCCTAAGCCTACCTCTGCAATGTAAATTGTAGATTCTACGTCTTTCAAAATACCTTTTTCAAGCATCCCAGAAAGGGGAGTTTTGATAAAGATTTAATTTGGCTTTAGTATCCTTCAAGTATAGATCTTTTCAGAATCCGATTGGAAATAATGCACAAGATCATGCCAGACAAGAAAAGATGCTGAGGTAGATACTGCAGCAGACCCCCCCAAAAGTAACAAAACAAACTTGTTAAGCAGATGGGAAGAAAATTTTTCTTTTACATTCTGGAATTTGGGAGTTTTAATGGTCTCCCGAGTTCATTAGATGAATTTCAAAAAACCGGTGAAAAGTCTATGTTTGATTCTCGTCAAATTCTACCGATATAAATTTATAAAACTGAGAAATGATTATGAGACAGCTCATAATACTGATGGCAGATCAAATAACTTCAAATATTGGATAGACCAATACCATATGTCCCGTCAATATTTTCCAAAAGATTATGTCTAGGTTTTCTCATGCATCTCACTTTCCCCGACTGAATACATTATAACCCGATATTATGCTCAGTAATAAACTACTACTGTTTTTCTCAAATGCTAATCAAAAACAAATAAATAGCAAAAAATATCGCTCAATCAAGTACCGAAATACCGGATCCTGTATTAATCCTAAAAAACCCACACAGTTCCGCACCCATATATAGCTTGGGGAGATGACTGTTTAAAATCGGGGATAGATGTGTTTGGCAGATTGGATTAAATTATTGCAATGTATGGCATGCCATTCAAGAGAAAACGGAGGCTGAATTAATAAGGTGAACCGTCAAATGAAGTATGTCTCCTTACGTGAAATTGTGTTATTACCAGGATTTCTGAAATTTAATTCTGTTAGCGAAATTAATCCACGCAGAGGACATGTTACAATCATTATACAGTGTGAGCGCACTGAATCTTAGAAATATTAACCTAAATATAATATGGGGAAGGTATATATATATATAACGATCCGGATCCGATACCAGAAACCACCAAAAGGGGAGGGTAATTGACAGAGTACCTAAGTCGTTAGAACTTCACACTCGAATATAACCAGCCTCACTGCGGGGTGAGGCCATGAGCAGAAATGCTTCAGAAAGTGTGACTGAAAGTCACAATCATCAGCTGATCCAAAGACCCTTGTTTCCCCCAAGTTAACTTGGTCCTCATTTTGTCGACCTGGAGATGAAAATCTGAGTCTGCCTTGCCTAACCGAGGAACAGAACGCAGGCTGGTGCTGTGGCAGAGAGATACGCACATGCAGAGTATAGAGCTAACAGAGGGTCCAAGTGGCAGTTTTCCTCTTTAAGTTATTAATTTAATTCAAGCTTGCAGATTATAATTAAGTTCTCTAGCTGCCAATCAGAAGAAGCAAAATGATAAAGTGATCCCTGATTGGATATTATGGAACTTCTATCAGAAATTGCATTTTTATATCATCGGCGCTGCTCTTTTCCCTCCACTGCCGATTTGAGTGACAGCGACGAGTGGCAGGGACGTATCAGGAGTGAGGTGGAGCTATAGGTGCTATAGGAGGCGGTCCGAAGTGTCTATGGGAAAATCAATGCTTTAGAAATTGCCATTAGCGTCTATGGAGATGGACCCTCTATTAGTGGAGATACACCATCACTACGCCACTAGTCTTATGTTAACACATTTAAAAGGATATTAAAAATAAATAAAATAGAATCAATAAAAAAAAGGTATAAAACTAAGTTTATATTTCAGAGTTTGCAATCAAGTTAAAGGATTTTTTAAAGTAGGTAGTAATAAAATGTTTCGTTGATTATCCTTTTTAGAATTTAACTTTGTCATAAGTTATACTAATATTCAAGTTCTATCCTATTCTCTTTTTTCAGAATAAAAATAATAATAGTAAGAAAACTTAAAAGGGTATACAAATACACAGAGTGATGGACTCTCGCAAGTTATCTACTAACTCCTCACGAAAAACAATTCATCAACTGATAACTTTTTTATGTGAATTCTTACTTTTCACAAAGTAACAGTTTTGAAAGACAAGTAAATAATTTCCTTCAAATCTACAGAAAAAAAGGTAAGATTTATTATTTTATAGAATTCCGAAAGGTACACAGTGTGAGTGAATCTTTATTTCAACAATATCTCAGTTACACCTAGACCTTTCTAACCTTTTTGATTACTAAAAGGAATCTCATGTCATTCTGAGATGATCTCCAATAAGCCGAAAGAGCCTGTCTCATCGGTTAAACTAAAATAATTTTTCAAAGTCACTTTCAAGATTTCAAACAGGTTTTGATCCCATACCCCTCAAAAATTTCTCGAGTCTTGACCCTAGCTGTCCAATGTGTTAGCCAAGACATCGGGGATAGTAAATGGATATAGAAATAGATTCTAGTTTCTTTGAGGAAATATACGTGTATTGAAGATTAAATTGACTTCTGATAAATCGAATTTGGTCAAATCTTGTTGAAGTAGAATATTCAATTCAAACTTTAGATGAAAATTTATTATTCCCATTTTTAAAGCAAAATCACGAAAAGGAATTTATAGTAGGCTTGTCTCTGCCAAGAGTCATGAAATAGACCACTGAAATTTAAAGGCAATCCTTTTGAAACTGAGCATTTTCTGATTTATTGAAAATATTTCCTTTTTGTTGTGGTTTTGATTTTTAGGGTTAAAATTAAACTGGGTTAATTTAGCTAACCTTCATCATTGTTTTTTACCTAGGATTACTTACGATCATAATTTGATCTAAATGTGAGTAAACAATTTAAAAGTGAATTTTCTCATACAACAATAATGCGGGGGTATTTCGAATACAGGTTAACAAATAAACTCAAAATAAAAAATAACAAAACGCTTTTCAATTGTTAAACTTAATTTAGCCATTTTCGAAAACAAACTGGATTATCCGTTTTGTTTATAAGCGACACTCGTAAAAAGGCTTCTAAAAAGGTAAAATCATCTTTTTAAAAATCATTATTTTTAATAAAGTTTTCGAGTTTGAATCGTCTAGTAAATCCTCTCTTTCACAAAATAATACCTTTAAACTTTCTATTTTATGCTTATACTGCCGAATATCGAATATAAAATCACTGGTGCATGTGAGTTAATGAACTCACAATAACAATATCCCCAGAATATTCAGATTCCTACTAATTTATTAAAATAATGTCTGAAATTGGATTAGTTACACGACACCAATTTTTCAATAAAATTCAGAATTTGTATGTACTAGTAGTAACAGAACATCACTGTACTTCCCAGCAACGTTTCCTGAACCCAGTACGTCACTAACTCGGAAGGAGAACGTGAGTAAACACAAAGCCTGTTCGGTTGATAGGAGGAATTTCGATACGCGAATTGTGATAAAAGACATTATTTATGCATGGGTTTAACGAAATAATCATATTTTAAAATTGACGTTCTTTGTTTCACTCGAAATTCAGACACCGCGATGGGAACTACTTTGTTAGTGACGTAGTAGGTTCCACTTAAGTTACTGTCTAATATGCTTTATTTGGTAAAAAAGTAATGAAAAAAGGGCGTATAACAAGGTATTTCTCTACTATGAATATAATATTTGTTTGACCTGTTATACTTTAGCTATAACTTTTATTGACTTTTTAAAATTGGGGACCCTAGGCCCGGGCCTAATGATAAACCAGGACCTGCTCTCATCCGCAACCTCCGTGTATAATTTCCCACACCTCTTGAACCCATCTTTTTTTAAATTTCCCTTTTAATGCAGCCATCGGCAGAACAAGCCACACTCTCACTCAAGAGCTGAAGGGCACTCTCAAGAGAGTCCTCTCGAGGCGCAAAAGTACCGCGTAACCTCTTCCGCAAGTGTCCGAAGGGGTGGCCGCAGACTGTGGGAAAACGTCGGCGGCCCCGGGAAGGGGTCAGACACCTCCGGCACACCTCCGTCTGTTTGGCTATGCATTACTTCTCGAGCCAGTGAAAAGTGTTTTACATATTCATTTTCTTCCGGCCCCTCCCTCACGCCCCCGCTGTTGTTGCCATGGGAACCAGGATTTATTCGGGATGGACGATTGTTGGCGAGGTATCGTTAAATCAAGCGGGCCCACACGGGTTTGTCGCGTATTTCGTGTGTCGTTTCCATTGTAAGAGTTGACAGCGTGAGTTATTTTTGAGGTGTTAACTACTACTAGAGATTGAATGGGAAGTATTATTGCGCTCTCATTTGCATCTGTCGGCGATCTTGTTTTTAGGAAGAAAAATATAGCGGAACGAATGAATTTGGAAAAACAAAGACTTGCAGCCACATTCACAGCCGTCAGCATTCATGTTAATAAAAAGGATTCCACCTATCATAGTCAAGCGAAAAGCTACTTTGTATTTTCTTCAGCAGCTGGTTAAGGCTAACAATGACGGCACACACAATTGCTGTGAATAAGGCTGTTAAATCTTCATACCGTAAAAAACCTTAAGCTACTATTTTTAACGTAAAAGATTATTATAAACATAAACTAAAAGTATTACACAGTTAAATTAATAGGAAAACAAATTACAATTACTCCCGAATCTTTGGAATTCGTTTTCTTTACGGTATAAAACAGTATTGAGTCTTTCATTATTGCAGTGACACGTAAATAAAAAAGATTATAATGACATTAAAATTTTATAGCATTGAATATGAAAGTTATTAGTTTTATAAGTGGTTATAGTCAGAAAATTCTCAAAAATCTAAGATCAGCAATTGTTTGGTAAAGTCAATAGTTGAAGTGAGACTAATTAAACGATTTAAAAATTTAACTTAATTAGTACTATTTGTCGGTTTCATGTTCTTTGTTCATTTTACTATTATGGATCCTACGCCCGAAAAAACTCAAACCAAAATCAACCAATTACCCTCATATAACAATAAAGTAAAATTCGTTACATAAAATAGGATGATTGTTAGGATGAAGACAGTTATTGAAGACCCTTAACTTATAGGCATTTAAATTATTATAGTATGAAAATGGTATTGGAAAAGGGGCTAATTGGTCTAAATATTTCTTGTGTGCATGGTAAGAATTTAAATTATGAAGACCCCTGGCATCTAAGAAATAGTGTTTGATCCTCTACCTTCAATAAATATCAGTATTCAATTTTAGACCCCTATGATGTTTCTTAAATCCTTTTAACATTATTTTAAATTCAACACACAAATATCCTCTTCAAACTATGCACCTTAACCCTTCATTACATTTTAGCTACATAAATAACCACTACTAATAAAACTGGTAAACCAGCATACCATAAATTGTGTTACCCTCTCTGCTCATTTTGTTAAGTTCTGTAAACAACCAGGATGTGTTGGATAATGATATACTCTATCCCCCAGTTAAGTAAAAAGATTCTCCTATGCAATTTACCTGCTTTGACATATAATGGTTATGATTTGCTAAAAAGGTAAGAGCTGTTGACAGGTACGAAAAGTGAGATCTGTTGTTACTCTTAGTTACTCTTATCTTTCTCTGACATCTGCGCATGACTTCTTCGAGGGACTTCAGAAGCTTCTTTGTGGGGAACAAGAAACCGATGAAGAGGTAGAGTAGTAATAGTCTTAGATAATTTTGCTTCTAAACATTTTTAATAAGATTTTCGAATTTAGGTGCTGAGTTACAGTAATAAAAGTGTCATTTAGATATTGTTTTAGTATAACAAGTGTTAATTTGCAAGTGATTAAAAATATTAATTATTTTTTTTAGTTCTTGAACTTGCGTTTAATCTGTTACAATCAGTGGTGCCCAACCTTTTTTTCCACGAGGGCCAATTTGCTTTTATTATATCGAGGGCCAATTTCTAAAATTTATCTCCCGGGCCACATAAAAATACTTTTATTTTTCTTAACATCAAGAAAAATTACCCGTTTTCAATGAGAAGTTTGCATCTGTTTGGAAGAATCTAGATTTTGTAAATTCGGCTCCAAATTCGTAACAGTTATCCTTAAAACTGAATTAAGATTATTTTTTGTAAGTGGAGATCGAGCACTAGTTTTTGTTCTTTTCAGAACAGATAATGTTTGTTCTAAACACAAAGTTTGTTCGCAGTCTCCTTACATATAATACACAACGGTTTATTTTCTTGCTGAATGAAGAAATATAAATTTGTTCACTTTTCTGGAAAGTTTCAGCAGTCCGAGTGAATCTTCATTTTTTTTCGATGGGACAATTTTTCGAAGTTTGGTTCTAAAAAGATCCTTATAAACCGAATTCAAATGGCTAACAGATACTGAAAAATATTAATCCAATGGCAAATTCCCTGTATCTAGAAAAAAAACCCAGAGAAGTAAAGAAAAAAAATTACTGGATGTTGAAGAATTCCTTTTTTATCATATTTTTTTAGATGGAAGGGCCATAATGTCTCGCACGATTTCGTGGTTTTCTTGGAAGATTTCTTGAAAGGTGTCGCGAAAAAACCGTTCAAAACAAAAACCGTTCAGACGAAAACCGTTCAAAAAACAATAAAATTCGTAGCTTTACACATGCAATAAATTTGATTGTTTTTTATTGAACGGTTTTTTCGTATATCCTTCTGAAAGTGGTTTTTGTTTTTAACATTTAATGAGTCCGCGGGCCACATGGATCAGCCTCGTGGGCCACATTTGGCCCGCGGGCCGTAGGTTGGGCACCACTGTGTTTGTTACGAGCATTAAAAATACCATTCTTTAATCTAATTAATTTAAAATTTTTAGAGGAGCGGAAAAAACAATACCAAATGAAGATAAGATCATTCCGTTAAGAATTGAGACCAGGGTTAATTATGACAACATTATTCAGACAATTCTATTACAAGGTTTAAAGGTATTTATTTCAAGATCTCAATAATAGCTTTGTTCTAATTGCTCATTAACCCCATTTTTTAATCCAGAATTTATTCACTTGTTTTTTATTTTTTATAAAGTTTCGATAAAAATTTAAGAACACTTTCAGAATCTTAACTTATTTTACAACACTATTTTTGGATAGAAGAAATTTTTAACACTTTTCAAACATATACAAAAGTTAGAACTCTATCACAACGTAATGTTAAGTGTTAAAGTGTTAAATCAACTCTACTAAATTTTTGTTTATTTAAAGACTATTTTGTTTATTTAAAGTGCTATTAAACGTGTTTATTTTCGTTTGAAGGGTTTGCAGTGTAAGTAGTTTTACAGCTCTTAATAAATGTGCAAAATCTTCGCATCAAGCTCCGAACCTTACAGTTGTGAAAACTGTGTTGTTAGGTATAGCTTGGCTAAATCACTTGACACATTAGAGTTCGGTACCTAAATGTATAGTTTTTGACCAAACTTTTAAAACCATCAGTTTAGATGAACTCAGTAATGTTGAAGGGTACATTTAGTAAATTATAACCACTCGGTCAATACAAAACTGAAGACAAATAAAGTATATAAAAATAAAGAAGTATTTTAATGATCTTTCTTATAAAAATTCGATTCCTTATTTAGCCGGGACTATTAATATCTTAAGTTTTGTTTTTTTCATCAATATTGTAGCACCTAAGAAATTTGCATTTTTACTGAATGATCAGAACCTTTTTAAAAAACATTAAAAACCGTAAACACAATACAAAAAACGAGCTGTTTGAATCCCAAAACTAGAAACAAAGAAATAGATAAACAGCTTACAAATGAAAAATTCTAAACAACATAATGGATTCAAAGCCTACTCTAAACAATCCTCTTCACGAAACACTTCACTTAAAAACCACCCATTTGAATAATATCCAACAAACAACCTTTTCACCATCCCAACTGAAAAGTCAAACTTGACCGTATAGAGTAAGAGAGTAACAGCTTTTTTCCATTCAACAACACGGATTTTATGTATTCCCCGAGTCTTTTGAAGCCCATGAGAGGAAAAGTTTTAGTCGGTCGAGCGTGAATTCCATTACTGCTCTTAACACGAAGTATAAATTCTGCTCGGGGAATTCATGACATCGGCGGCACCCGTCCCCTTTGCCCCCGGAGTTAATAACCACTCGCACCAGTCAAGTGCCTTTTTTGAGGGGTTCGTGGGTTTGAAAAATAAATTAATACTTGATAGGTTCGATTTTTTTTTCCTGAGGCGTGCGGAGGGCTAAGTGGAAAGAAGAATTTGGTTATATTTTGGGATTAATTTTTAGTGAAAGAGTTGTTTTTCCGCGTTTTTTTTTACTTTTTTATATGCTATTAGAGCCATTGCCAAAAGCATTAAGATTTTGAAGCTGTTATGGGAGAGGGTTCTGATGAAACCTCTTAGAAATGGATAGTGTAATTTTTTTTATATCATGACTACCCATTGCTTGCTTCTTTTATTTGTAGTTTTTGATCCCATTATTATGAAAACAATATTTCTTAAGTTTTCAAGATATATAAGAGATGATACCGCCCCTGCTGTCCAACAGGGTTGATGAAACCCCTTTGGATGGATAGTGTCAGTTCTTGTTTTTTTATCCCATAGTTTTTGAGCCTATTATATGGCAATGCAATCAAACATTAATCAGTTTTTTAAACTTTTGCTTTTATTTCTGGTGAGTATTGTATCGTTTTTCTTGCATTTTCAATGCTTTCATTTGGGGGGGTGGTCACTGCCACAGCTAAATAGCTAAAATAAATATTAAATTTTACCAGTGTCTGATAACATTATGTAGATTTACTTTTAAATACACATAAAGACTGAATGCAGATCTTGCAAAAGCATTTCGATTCAAAATATAAGAAAAGACTAAATACTCTGATATGTATTATTCGCTGCATTTTAGAATATATGAAATGAAAGTAAAATGATGAAAGGAATACTTTTTATCTAATTCATTTTGCTATGAATGAAAGAGATATCTACGGCTGAAAAAGTTGGGAATATAAATTAATTTTGCATAAAAAGAGGGAAGAAAATACGTTTTATTTTACAGTGTCAACAGAAATTTAGCCATATGTGAGTTGGTATTTACTTTGATTTAATCCACTAGTTTATCGCGAAGTTTATTTTCAGATCTTCAAGTATTCAAATCGAAATTTAAATTTTAAAACTGAATAGATTTCTGCAAACTGCGCAAATGCAGCAAGTCAGCTAGAATCCATCAATATTAGATAAAAACTACGAACCAGGAACTCTATCCATGCCTCTTCATCAGGGGGCTTGGACACGGATAGAGGGGTGTTTCTGAATGCCGACCATCAAAATGGTAACGACACCATTCAAAAAGAAAATTTAAAATTTAGTCTGTTACGTACTGAAAATTATTTCAAAAACAACCAGACCAAAATAAACACAACCAAATTTTATTGATAACAAGTTAAATTGAACTAATTAAAAACAATTAAAATTTAAAAAACAGTTCCTCAACAGTTCAAACAGCTCTCCTCAAAGGTTTTAACATTAACCCCTTCAAGCCACCCTCACCCATCTAAATAGCTTTTTAACTCAAACAGAACGTCTTTCCATAGCGACTCTGATCGTTTGTTATACTGCAAGAACTTGTTTTAAACGTCTCAGCGTTTAACTTAAACCTACCCAATAACACTCTTTTAACATGATCATAATCACCCGATTTCTCTTTCGGTTCCCTTACTATATAACCTCTGCCACTTCCAAGGGAAGTAAGGCCAGCAACTGAGTAACCCAGTCATCTCTTTCTATTCCAACATTTTCGGCCTGACGCTCAAACAAACTCAAAAAGATAGCTATATTCGTTTTTTCGGGCTCGAACCTATGTATTAAAAATGTTAATGTTTTTGGAGGGTTAAAACCTTCCAAACCTGAAGATCCCAAATTCTTGGTTTCTATCCCATGTTCAATTCTAAGTCTTTCTAACTCAAATTTCTCTTTTTCCCTTGCTGCATTCATTTCTCTAATTTCTTTTTCCCTTGCTTCAATTTTTTCCCTAATTTCCTTTTCCTCCCTTTCAAATTTTACCACCTCAAGAATACGTTTTACTTCTTCCTCATCATACTCAGGAAAGGCCAAAATTTTCTTTTTAATTGTCGTTACCATTTTGATGGTCGGCATTCAGAAACACCCCTCTATCCGTGTCCAAGCCCCCTGATGAAGAGGCATGGATAGAGTTCCTGGTTCGTAGTCACCAGTTCAGATCCTTTTACACATCATTAATTTGGTACTCAACCAAAAAAATCCACTTAACTATTCTTCCTCCATTTGAAAAACAGATAGTAAAGGAACTTAACTCATACTAACGAGTCGTCCCAACACAAACAACCCCAAATAAAAAAAATCCTAAAGGAAAACCAGCATGGCAGACTAAAAAAACACCTTCTTCGTCACAGCGTCCAATTAAAAACTAGCCGCTACAATTCGAAGAAGATAACAAGCAAGAAATTAGATTCAAATCCGTAACCGAACCGCAAAAGGAGGAAACTCCCAAGGTCCTTTATAGGTCCTAATGGAGAAGGGCTATCCCACAATGCCGTGGGGCAGCCGCCGCCATGACACTTGTGTGTGAGAAAAGGTAGGGAGTCGCAGATGGAGAGATAATTAATAGAGACCTTGGAGAGAAAGCAAAGAGAGAAAGCTTTTTGGAAAACATCCCGGGGCGGAGATCCTTTTAAGTTATTGTTTGATGGTTGAATTGTAGTAGTAGTAGTCCTTTAGATTCGGCTACCGTGTGCGACTGGTAGTCGATAGGTATTGCAAAGAAGCAGTGTTAACAGCAGAAAAGCTATCTGTAAGGATTTCGACCCAGTTAAGACGTTAACTGAGTGGGTTGTAAACAATACCCAGCAGCAAAAGGTTTTTACAATTGAGTGGAAATGTTTTCTAACCGCGAGATGTTTTTTTATCTACTTGGGAATTTATTGTCATGCAGAAAAGCAGATTTATGCTAAATAAAACGCCCACAGCTTATTATATTGAGACCAATAAAGGGGAACTATTTTAAAACAAATGAATTATTTTGCTAAAAAACGTTATTAATATAGAGGAGAGGAGGGTATTATGGAACACTCTTTATACAGGGTGGTCCTTAATTCATGGTACAAACTTCTAGGGGTGTTAGAGTACACCTAGACGAACAAGAATTGGTATAGGAAGGGGGGTCGCAGTTACACCGTTAAAGAGCTAGGTCCTAATGTAGTGCGAGAGCGTTACAAAAGGACGTTTTGCCAAGGCCCGTTTAACGAAAAAAAAACAATGAAATGAAAAAATTTATTGCATGAGGTACAGCAGTATCCGTATTACTTACATCATAAATTTGATAGAAATTGGACCACTTTCTAAACCGTGGGGTGAGTTTTAAAACGTGCTCTTAGTCAAACAATGGAGTTCCATTAATGGTATTTAGAAAAGTGATGATCGGGGAAGGAATTTTCAATGATCAAACAGTTTCAATGATCCATGTTACGATCATTGAAAATTCCTTCCCCGATCATCATTTTTCTAAATACCATTAAGGAATGTGATTCTTTGACTAAAAGATTAATATTGCACTTTTGAAACTAACTCCGCGGTTTAGAAAGTGGTTCAATTTCTATCAAATTTATGATGTACTAAGTAGTACGGATACTGCTGTACCTCATGCAATAAATTTTTTCATTTCATTATGTTTTTTTTCGTTAAACGGGCCTTGGCAAAACGTCCTTTTGTAACGCTCTCGCACTACATTAGGACCTAGCTCTTTAACGGTGTAACTGCGACCCCCCTTCCTATACCAATTCTTGTTCGTCTAGGTGTACTCTAACACCCCTAGAAGTTTGTACCATGAATTAAGGACCACCCTGTATATTTAAGAAGAACTCTATTGGTTTTTAATAAAATTCCACCGAATCATTTTTAGAGCATACTATAACTAATGACAATGAAGGGCCAATAGTCCAATAAACCAGCATTTATTTTTTTAAATCAAAAAATGTACGTTAAGAAAAAGTTACAAATGGAGGGTAATATGGAACAGTTGGGTAATATGGAACAGTTGGATTTACAGCTATTGAAAACTAATTAGACTTTAGAGAACATAGTTAAGCTTAACTATAAAAATATATTTAACAATTTACGTTCAAATAGTTTTGTTCATGAGTCTATTTACAATAGTTACAAGCATAATCGTCTTTTTCTGACCCTTTGCTTATGGAATGTTCCATAATACCCGACAGGCCATCTTGTACTATGAACCCTTTCACTGACCGATGAAACATGGATTGCTAAAAAACGACTGCAGTATGAGAAACTACTGATCTTTTAGTGCACATTATGCTTAACAACAAAATCAAAGTCTCATAGTTACTGGTAGGTTAAAAGGTTTGAACATTTAACGTCAAAAACTTTCGAAAATCCTATAACACACTTTGCTTTGCTGTGACTGATCAGACAACAACAAGAAGCTAAACTCTTGCGCACTGCATTATGGGGGATTTCTTAAGACTTTCGTGGCATTGCCACGTGATAGCAGCACGAGGGGGAGCAGAAACTCAGGTGTTCCATATTACCCGACTATTTCATAATACCCTCATCTTCTCTATATGATACGTTATTCGTTAAAAACTTCGTTGCTCTATTCACTTAAAAACCGATTATCAAAATCTTTCAAGTTGATTTTTAAAATTAAAATATATACAAAATGTATAGATGCAGATCGTTGTTCCCATGGAGACATTTAATTTTAAGCTAATAACATTCCTCTAGTCTTTTTAAACTAACTTACTAGTTTTGCAGAAAGAAGTATGCCTCACAATAAATTAGTTATGATTATGATATTGATAATTCTAAACTTTTTCTTTGACATAATCTAAGTGGTAAATGACATCTTAACTGGTCTTGAATTGAATACGGTCATTTAATTGGTGATAAGTCGGCTTGTTTAAAATAATTTAGAATTTCAATATTCAACGTTATTGAATCTAGAATAGTAGAAGCTTTTACTTACATTTAGACAAAAGATTTTAGAAAGTTTGCGAATCGGTTTACTCCCAATATATAATTTTTTTCACTAATATAAAAGTCTTATCCCATTTTTTAAAAATCAAAATAGCGATACGACGGATAAATGAAAGAAAACTTGTTCGTCATACTTAGAATGTATTAAAATGCGTGTTTAAAAGTTATAAAAAATAATCGTTTATTAAAAAATTTTCAGAAAGGCAGCATTTTACAGTGATCTTTCTTAAATAAACAGGAAATGTGTTTAAATCATTCATTTAACGTTGTACTGATGTGTTTACAGAGGGAAACTCGTATAATTACTTCAAAGAGAAGTCACAATTAATAAAAATATTTGCTTCTAACTTCATAAAAATTTATCTTTGATGCATGATTTGAATTACAAATTTCCCTTTAAAGGTTTTATGAAAAAAGTTTTTTAGAGCTTTTGAATCAATTTAGTTAAATCAAGTGATTACAAAAAAATAAAGTAATTCATAAAGGTAATCACAATGGATTAGGTATTCAATAAAGTCGTAATGTAGTTGTTTGAAATCCCAACACACTATATAAACGGCAATAATCATATAATTTAAAAGAATACCTACTCATAAAAAATAGATTTATTACGAAACATTTGAGATATCAATGGGGTTAAAGTTAAAAGTAATTAATTTTTTCAAGTGCAATGGTCAAAATATGCAACAAGTATGTTAACCAACTTTTAAATCTCTTTTAATAATCCTTCTCGTCGTGTTTAAAAAATGTTGCATATTTCTAGGAGTTAGGATCAAAAATGTGTTCCAAATAATCCAGTGTTGCAATGCCTAACGATGCATGGATGAAAACATCTTAACTGCATTCTTGACATTGATGTTCCTTTCGAAAAGGCCGTACACGTCAAAACAGATCATAAAAAGGTATCGAGGAAGTCAAAATGGAAGAATTATGCGATGCGTTTTAGATTTGGATTAAGATCCATGATTTTAAGAAAATAAAAAGTTATTAAATATTCCAGTTGAAGTAATATTCAAAATGAAGTTTTTATCATCACTCCAACACAGCAAAATAGGTGAAACACTTTTGAAACGCTATGTAAACACAATAATAAACACTTCTAACAAAAACTCGTTTTAATTATATAGAACTCTTAAAACGACAGACTCAAAACTGAGTAAAAATTACTCAACTGGCTGCGAATCAAATTTGAAAACATGAATATACTCATTTCTGAAAATGTGCATACTCAAAAATGAAACATCATGAGCTTATTCTTGAGTTAGTGCATGGCATTCTCATGAAGCAAGCTCAAGATGTTTCATTTTTGAGTATGCACATTTTCAGAAATGAGTATATTCATGTTTTCAAATTTGAGTAAACTTGATTCGGAGCCAGTTTAAGTAATTTTTACTCAGTTTTGAGACTTTCGTTTTAAGAGTGAACGATTGTGTTGTGAACGAAAAAAAGATGGTGTGGTAAAACTGTTGCTTAAATATTACAAAGACAAATAAATGTTCCCTTGTTTAGATCCAAATTTAAGAACACTTACAGATTCTTAACTATTTTACAACAATATATTTCAGAAAACTATCCCAACACAATAGTGTGTAAAAATTTTCCTACTTAGGAACATAAACATTTTCAACATGTATGTAATGTGTTAATTTTTGTGAGGAGCGTTTGCATGAATGAAATTAAACTTCATTGTTTCAAAAAAAATTCGTCTTTAAAGTTCAGTTGACCCAACAGTTTAATATTATGTGAAGATCATCATGAGTAATGATTAATATACTCTGTTAATTAAAAAAAGCAATTATTTTTAATTGTTAAATTTTATATACGTTAGGTCTGTTTATTAGAAAATAAGAATAGACGTGTCACATTTGGTTCTTAAATCACCTAAGCACTAAACTAAACAAAAAAAACTAATGGTCTTATTCACTGCACTTAACCAGCTATATAAAGAGAGAATGTAAGCTTTTCGCGTCCTGTGTTTGGTGGAATCCTTTTTAAACCGATGGTTATTCACTTGTCAATTAGAAGTGAATAAGGCCATTAGTAAGAAATTTACAACATATAAAAGCGCTAAAAAGGATACTTGTGCAGAATCTTTAGTTTAAAACACTAAAGAGAGAATTTCAGAGCTTAATCAAATTTTTAAAATTTTGTATTCACAAAATTAACGAAATCCACAATTTCAATAAAATATTTTCAGATGTTTTGAATTATTCACGCAGGACTAATTTTCGTGGATTCGTTAAAATAAAACCTTATAGTAAAATTTCTGCACTTTAAATTTAAAATTGTAAGTTTTCTGTACAATTTCTGTTTAATGCATTGGCGCGTTAATCCTACAATACTATGCAGGATATTTCAGATTATTTGGCAACATAGAGAGAGTGTGTTTACCTTTCAGCAGAGTGAAAGAGTTCTATTGATATTAATTAGAAATAAATTAAATCTTAACTTTGATGATATCAGAGGGATTTTAAAATGTTAAATTTCAATTGATATTTTTTTTGCAAACAGACAAGATACTCTGCCAAAAGACGAATCATCTGACATTCGAGTTTTGCCTGGGAGAAACAATAGAGGAACAACAATACCCACGAAGGAAATAAAATTAATTCGTTTTAACAGAATTTTCTATGAGGATTTTTAAACTTTCAGCCCACCCACTCTTAATAGGAAAAGGATTGAAAGTTTGTTTTGAATCAATTACTATACTTCCATTCGTTCAAGCGTAATCGAATTGAACATTGACATCTCCTTTCCAGTTAACCCTTTTAGTCCAGGCTGGGCAATTTCTATAGAATTTATTAAAAATCTCGGGTGGTCTAGGTTTGAAAGGGTTAACGATTTCAGTGTGGTGTTTCTTTTTATTTCCATGAAAAATTTTTTTTTTCCAAGATGCAGTTATCGAACTTCTTTTGGTGGTGTAAAAATTAACTTCCAGTACAGTCTACGTAAAAGTTGGACAGTAAGAGTTAATCCAACTTTGGATAACAGTTGTCAGAGGAGTATTCAAGGGGGGGTTGGGGATACCCGAAAGTCTAAAAATTTCCCTTTTTCGGCCATAGAAAAGGAAAAGATTACCCCATATTCCTTCCAGAAATTAAGAATTATGAAACAAGTAGCCGGTAATTAATTGGAAATCAAACTATGAAGCAATAGTATCCATTTAAAAACCTTTTAAAGCCTAATTATAGACACAGGACAGCTACAGTGATTGAGGAATTACCCAGGTTAAGTAACATTGTTTATAACTATAATGGGTACAAACCTCTAATAAACTCGAAAATCCATAGGTAGAGAAATGAAATAAGACTAAAAACTAAACACTACTCTATTTATTTTTAACGTGTTTCATCAACCCTGTTATACCCCGTTCGCACTGCCGCTAAAGTACCCTTAAAAACATATCACACTTAAACGTAAAGTGTGTTTTCTTAAAACGGCGTTCGCACTGGCAAAGGGTGATAATAAGCACTTTACCGTGTGTAAATAACTAACCGCATGATTTGTAAAATGCTTAATATTTAATTTAAAACTAATGAAAATAATCACCAACTTTTTAAAAAATACAAGTATAAATGAATAAAAGATTATTAATTGACAGACAATTTTAAGAAAACTATTTCTGAATCTCAAATAAAAACAAAACAAGCTGACTGTAGATTGTACGATAAATTGCATCATATCAAGGTAAATAAACTAAAGTTTTTTTATTAAACTAAACTTATCAGTTTTTAGCACATTGTTTTCTATATATTTTTTTGTAGTTTTATTTCACAACTGGATCTTTTTTGCCTAAAAAATCTAAAATTTTTCGATACAATGGATATTGGTTTGGCATAGCAGAACACGAAATAAAATTTTATCATATTTCATTAACAAGAATGTTCTGAAAAGTTTCCTTGATTGAATTCTTGTTTAATATTTTGTTTTCTTTGTATCAGCAGCTGTTTTAAATTACATCTATACTAATAAGTAATTAAAAGCAATGAGCGGAGAGATTGAAGTATTGCATCATTGTATATCTCACTGTTCATATTTTTGACCTGCTTTTATTGTGTTAAATTATTGTACTAATTCAAAACTTTTAATAACCTATAAATAATATGTTCGTAATTGTGTCCAGTTTAAACTGTTTTAAAAGTGTCTTTGGTCTTTATTTGAAGAAAAATCACCGAAAATAAGCTTTTCTCATCCTGGGAAACATTGTGCGCCGCCATCTTTGTTGATTAAGGGGTGATTTTCAAACACCCTTAAAATATGGGGCGATTTTGTTATTCCTAAAGTGTGTTTCCATGGCAACTAAGTGCGAAATGAAAATAGAGGGTCTTTTTTCTGCCAGTGCGAACGGGGTATTGGATGCAGAATCATCCCTCTTAATTTAGCATCTTAAGAAATATTGTCTATTACAATATAATAGGATCAAAAACTATGAATAGAGGAAACAAGCAATGGGTAGACATGGAATAAAAAAACAAGAACTGATACTATCCATTCTAAGGGGTTTGTTTAATCAACCCTGTTGGACCGCAGGGGCAAAATCATCTCTTAGTAGCACCTTTGAAAACTTAAGAAATACTCTTTATCATAGTAATAGGATCAAAAACTACGAAGAAGAGTAAACAAGCAATAGGTAGTCATGAAATAAAAAAACTAACACTATCCATTCTAAGGGGTTTCATCAGAACCACCCCCCCTAACATCACCCCCGAAGTACACATCTCAAAAAACATCATTCTACCGTGTTTACTATCATCATCAGAGGGGGGCATAGAGGAGAGAAAAACCGAAACTGACACTATCCAATCCCAGGGGTTTCATCAACCCTGTTGGACGTTGGACAACAGGGTCAAAATCATCCCTCTTAAAAGCACCCGTGAATCGTTGAAAACTGAAGAAAAATTGTTTATCATAAAAATGGGCCCAAAAACTACATTGAAAAGTAAACAGGCAGTGGGTAGTAATGAAATACAACAACACAAATTGATAGTGTCCATTATAAGTTCCCATCAACCTTGTTGGACAGAATCCCCCCCATAACAGCACCCCCGAACTGCAAATCTCATTCTTCATTCAACCGTGTTTACTATCATCATCAGAGGGGGGCATAGAGGAGAGGAAGGAAAACCGAAACTGACCTCTCCCGCGTCGATGAGCGCGAACGCCGACTGGATGTCCGCGTTCTTGACCGAGTGCGCGGGTGACAGTTGACCGCTGACCTCGACGGCCACCACATCGTCTTCGTCCGGCGTCCCCTTGCGCTTGACCGGCGAGGGGGGGCTCATCTGAGCCATCATCGGAGGGGGGAGGCGGAAGAGCGTAGTAAACAAAGCGCCCCCCTGGGGCTACTCCTTATCCCTGGCTGCAGCAGATTAGGCCTAGCGGAGCCGGGCGGCGTGCGTCACTCATGCCTGCGAGCTGTTTCTGCAGGAGACGAGCGGAGCTGCAGGTAAAGGCGGGTCTGGCTGAGGACAAGCTTGGCTGCTTTATCCCCGACTTTGGCCAAACCTGTTGGGGAACACCTGTGTGCTCTGGCGAAATCACAGGTTCAAGGTTCTCTGCACAGGAATCTTCCATGGGATCCCGACGCTCTCAGGATTTGCTCTGGTCAAAATGAGCTGTTCTGTAACTATCGTTCCACCACTGGACAAGCTCACTCTGAGGAATCTTCTTCAGGAGTATCTTCGATATTGATAAAGGGGATATAATCATTTTAATGAGGCACCTTAAATACTTTTTCTCACCTTTTACTGGATTCCCCTTTCATGAAGACAATATTATCTTAGTACATGGCAGTTGGCAGGAGAGTAGACAGAAGGGAGGAGATTTGGAGGTATAATATCCCCCCTTGAAACTCAAATTTCAGTGCTGAAGTATTGAAATCTTTTTCGGGTGTATCTTCGATATTGATAAAGAAATATAATCCTTTTATGAGGCACCTTAAATTTCCTTAGACTAAAAAACCTAATTATCTTTTAAGTTAAGTAAATTTCTTTAACTTCTAAAATTCTTTTGACTTTTTTTACTGTCTAAGGCCACAGTCATCGTGAGGGCATAATCAGGCGAATCTTATCGGGCAGTGGATATCCACCCCACTCATTTGTTCGCTAATTGACCTCATCTAACCAAACAAAGAGATCGGGGAGATACGCCTGATCCTGCGCTCAGGGTGACCGTACGCTAACCCTTTCATGAAGACAATATTATCTTAGGGTAACGTCAGCCTGGAATCATGGACGGGCGTATCTGGTCGAGCGCATCTTATCGGCTGTAGTTATCTACCCCACTCAATTAGTGGACAAAGGGGTCATCGGCGGGATCAGCTCTCGCTCTCCGCAGGGGTCCCCCTTTTGGGGGGACCCCTTTGTCCACTAATTGAGTGGGGTAGATAACTACAGCCGATAAGATGCGCTCGACCAGATACGCCCGTCCATGATTCCAGGCTGACGTTACCCTTAGTGTATGGCAGGAAAGTAGCCAATGGAGATTTGGAGGCTCTATATTAAGGTACGTCGAACCGCACTTATTTCAGCGGAGCAAATCGTAATAGTGCGAAAAACTTGCCTACCTATAACCGTAACTTGTGTGGGAAATTTTAGCCCTATCAGATGATATCTTCTGTTCCGTTTTTTGGCCTTAAGTTTTGACTTTTTAACAAAAGTTTGCTATTTTGTAGTATTTCTTACGGTTCTGTGGCCTTTTGATGCTCATATTTTTTCAGGGGGTGTGGTAGGGGTCTAGGGTGATATTCTGTGAACCCTATCCTCATTCCTCTCTACGGGAGCTGGGGTTTTGTGGGCAAGCGCGCTACTAGTAATGTTGGCTTTCTCTTCAAACGCCAACCTTAAGCCCTCTTCCGTTGCCCGTTTTGTGCATCAAAATCTCACGTAATCCACTTTTTTTCATCAAAGTGACCCAGAACCGACCACTGAGTGGTATCTTTCCCTCAGGTTTCCTGTATTTTTTATTTTAATTTTTAATTTTTTATTTACTTGTATTCACACACGTATTTTTTTGCAATCTAAGCTTTTACAAACTGGAAATTGCCATAAAGGGTGTCTCTGGAGATGCAGTGCGTCTAAACTTGTGCTTTTATTTAGTCAGATTTCGTCTTAGGCAGCCCTTTCATTTATTTAAGGGTGGCTTATATACCTATGATAACAAAAATACATATAAATGAGGCTAGATGGCGGAAAGAAAATTCCCCCCACTCAAAAATCGTAAGAACTGATTTGTGAATGGCCCATTCCCTGAAAAAACAATCAGATAAATTTAAGACACATATTATATTATCTGTTTAGCTGTAGCAGTGTCCCCTTGTATGCGTCGAAAATATAAGGAAATTAGGTGGAGTACATTATGATTATACACCAGATGGAATTTCAGAGGGATATCTTGGTCACTACATGTGGATTGGCAAAAGAGAAGAGAAAATCAACAATTTTAATTTCATCTTTTACTATTTCTAGAAATTCCAACTTTATTTTACCTAGATACACAGGTGTACCTAAACAGTCGAAGGGGGGTCCCACCCCGTTCATGCCATGTACTTACTCCTTAATGTGTATGTTCCACTATGGTTCAATATCATACTTCAGAAATTCATTAAAGACGGTTTAAAGCTTTTCTTTGATTCTGTCATTCGCACAATATATTTAACACTTCAGTATCGGGAAATTCTTGACAAATGCATTAGAAATTTCTTTTTTGCACTACCAGAAAACATCTTGCTTAGCATGTTGACTGATTAGAGGATATCTTTTAAAGAAAACTACCTTAAAATTTTGTGGAGAAGAGAACAAGCAATTGGTTGCATGTGTTCACAACTTAGGCATAATGTTAATTCTTTCTTACTAACAATTTCAAAGCTATACGCTATGTTGAGATTATGACTGGGAAAGTGCTCAGATTACAGTTCCACCAGTTCTTAGGAGCTGATTCATGAGGACAGTGACATAGGGACAGTGCTCACAAAGGGCAGTGTGAAGTGGGAGTTCTTGAAGTTACCACCACACACCGTCAGTGGAGAGAAAAAGTACAGTTAGTTACTAGAGCTTCCAGCAAGGTGAGTGGTGCCACGGGCATTATCAAGGAAAAAAGGAGGATGTATTTCCTTTTTTTAAACAGAAAACAATGAAATTTAACCCAATTCTTAAAATATAAATATTCTTCTCTGGAATTTTATTTTGGCTTTATACCATTGGGTGGTGATTCTGCTGAGAAAACTTCGTCAGATCATCTCTTAAATAAATGAAAGAGCAGCCTTAGGCGAAATCCGACTGTATAACAGCATTACTTTAGCCGAACAGCATCCCCATAGACATCCTTATGGTAATTCCCAGGTTGTAAAAGCTTAGATTGCAAAAAAAATTCGTGTTTGTAAGTTTTGAAAACAAGTAAATAAAAAATTTAAAAAAGTAAAAAATACAGGGAACCTGATGGAAAGATACCCCTCAGTGGTCGGTTCTGGGTCGCTTTGATTAAAACCATTGGATTACGTGAGATTCTGATGCACAAAACGGGCAACGGAAGAGGGCTTAGGGTTGGCGTTTGGAGGGAAAGCCAACATTACTAGCAGCGTGCTCGCCCACAAAACCCAAGCTCCCGTTGGGGGAAAGGGAGGTATGAGAACCGGTTATGGAAACTGGCTGTGAAAACTTCTCTTCGTTAATTAAAGCATTGTTTAAAATCAATGTATAGGATAGAAGTACGTCATATTGGGAAACGATTAAACGGATTATTGGGAAAAGATTTAACGCCCCTTTTTTAAAGTTAAACTTTGAAATTACATAAAAAATAAATAATCATCATAATTAAAAAACTTTTGCGCTTATATTCCTCTATAGGGTACCTCTATCGAATAAAAAAATAATCAATAAATGGTGGTATTGCCCATTGGATCAAAGACTTCTTTAACAATTCACTGTTTACCTACAAAAAGTTTACTCTAAATTCCTTTGTCTCAACATCCTAGTCCTTCTTTTAAAATCAGAAAAAGTTAACAAGGGAAAAAATGAAATAAGAGATTTTATACGAAATAAAAAGAAAGGAAGAAATATAAGAACACATTATGTTGTTATAATCATAAATGGTAAGAAAACAGAAATGAAATTTAAGAATGAGGGAAAGAAGTTAAGAGGGATGAGGGAAAAACAGCCAGATAAAAATCAAACCTGAAGTTGGGATCTTTTGAAAGAAATACAGTTCAAACTCAAATTAAATCATTATTAGTTACATTATCTAAATCATTTTAAGAGAAGTGGAAATTTTGAAAAGAAGTGAAAGAAAAAGAAGTGGTGAATATTGAGTAGTTTAAAAATTTTTGATATTGTAATCTTTTAAAAACAGATGATCATTCAACCGCACTCACAAAAAAACAAAATAACCTGGGGGTAAGCTTTTAAAAATCCAATTGTTATCAATATTTCTAATACTAATTAACCCTAAGTCAAAATACTTATCTGTTATTTTACAAAAAAAAGCAATACAAGTAAATTTGCTGAATTTTCTTGAGTTACATTAAGATACTTTTTTAAAATTGAAATACATGCATGGGTGTATACATTAAATTTCTATAAAATACTGAAGCAATTCTTTTCAGTTATTTCATATACCTCAGTAAAGCACCGTTTATACGTTTCTCGTTTATACGACTTTTCCCTTTATATACGTCGTTTTCGTGAAGTCCCATTTCATTCCTATTCATTTTAATGCAAAAATTCTTCGTTTACACGACGCGTAATATCGGATGTAAATCTGCATTAGCAGCATTAGAAACTTAATAATAAATGCTTTCAATTATACGTCTTTTCATTTATACGTCGTTTTACGGCGGTCCCTTGAAAGACGTATAAACGGTGCTTTATTGTATATTTTAGCATTATCTTACTTTCGTCAAAACAGGAGTTAGTGTTTTCAGAGGTCACTACTAATGAGAGCTAACTCCGATAGCTCACATTCGCATATTTAAATACTATTCATAGATGTAAGTTAAAGAATAAAGAGAAAACTCTTAGAACTTATCTAACGCATTGATCAGTGCTATATCATTTCCAGATAAGCATCTTTCCCTGCCTCTCTAATTTAATGGACTTCGCTTTGTATAGTTATGAATAGCGTTACGCAGAATCAAAAAGTTGTTTGCTTTCGAAGGTAGCATTGTTGTAAAGAACGTAAACAGTTATTAACATAGATCCTTTCATTGTCTTTTAGGGACAGGTTTTTAAGTCCAAAAACATCTTATATACCTTTTTGCTCTGGGTAAAACAAAAAAAAATGCAGTTTGTTTATTGCACAAAAGGCTTATAAGTTCAAAAATTCAATTTAACAAAGCGTTTTGCTTCTTTTCGTTTTTACATATTGTGATATTTAAAAGATACATCAGCATTTTGGTTTCTGCCCGGAAAATATCTAACTATTAGGTACTTAAACGCAAAAAATTTCCTCGAAAAAACTACACTGTAAAAAAACTGTAGAAAAACAGAAATTTTCAATAACAATGACAATAATAATGACAATAACAAACACTCTAAATTATAAACACTTTCTTTTAATATCAATAAATTAAGTATTAACCAGGGGAGCATCTATTCGGATAGGAGGTACAACTCCCCTTTGAAATTTTATGGCTATTTACATAATCTTTTTCCCTGAAACTTTTGAAGATTTTTTATTTTATCTCCTAAATGGTTTCAGATGGGCGAAAATGAGTTAAAACACTAGTTTTAAGGATAAAATTATCTAGGGAATACTTAATTATCTAGGGAAAGACCCTCTAAACCAGGGGTTTCCAACTTCTAAAACCTTGAGGGCCGCAACGTGATCAAAAGTCAAGTTGCGGTCCGCAAAGTGATCCGACTCCTTTTTATCCATAGTAGATTTTTCAGGGTGAGAGTTTTTAATATGGAATTTTTCCAGCGAAAGAGAGAAGTTTATTTAAATATTGTGAAGGGGGTACTAAATGTATTTTCAAAAATTTCAAGGGATATATTTATTTTTTACCCTATATACAACTTTTAACACTGAATATTACTTAAATTGGGAGGTTTTCCTCAAGAAAATATTTGTTAATTTCCCTAAAAATAGTGTTTATTCTAATTTTTGGATATATACTCCATTTTGCCCCTCCTCGACATAAAGATTGACATAAGCCTTCATAAACCCTTGCTATATTCAGAGGGAATATCAGGGTACATACAACCTCCCTCTCGAAACCATCAAACGTTCAATTTTTCACCATTGAAACTACCTAAGCTATTCCATCTTATAAGAGGTAAAAAGTAGGGAGGGGGTTCTCCCCCTAAAAAATTCTTGAATTTTGACATGCTTAGAGTTCGGAAGCTACTTTTGGGGGGTTTTCAGGAAGCTTCGCAGGCCGGCAGTTGGAAAGCCCTGCTCTAAACCATTTCTCGTTTAAATCAGTACTGTACCCAAAAAATTATCATTCAGCATTCCAAGATTAAAATCCTACCGGAAGAGTGTTATAAAAAGCTGCGCTAACCTATAATGAGGGGGGCTTAGAAATAATTTTTAGTCCTCCCCAATACAAAAGTCTCTACCAGCAACTATATTCCGACAAGATCATCTCCGCTAACGGGAAGTTTTACCTTCAAGAGATGGCAACACCGGAGGTACCTGTCGAAACTACTCTTGTCAGAGCGACGATCGAAAGGGGGCAGCACCGTCGGGGGGGACGCAATCAGGACACTCCAATTGACGCGATAGGGGGGTAGACTTCCCTCCACCCCCCTATCCCGGCGCCGACGGCGTTCTTTGAGCGTACCTGTTTGGGGCTGGTCTCTAATTGCCATAGAGGTTTCTACTCTTTTATTTTTAATTTATTGTTATTATTCTTCCTCCTCCCGAGGGTGGTTATTAAGCTTGTCAAACGATTGCCTTTCAATGTGGCTACTTTTACATTCTTCTTCACCATCATCATTCGTAAGGGGGGGACCCTGGAACTTTTTTCTTCCTTTTTATAGTTTCGTAAGGAGCAGATTTCGGAAAGGGGTTATGAAAGGAGGAAAGAAGACTTTTCTGTGGAATGTGGGACCGCAGAGATTGCGGCAGTGTCGAGAGTCAACGATTTCGATGAGTTTAATAACCTTCCTTATCGGCCCGTTTCGATGTTTTTTGACCGGAAAGGCAATTATTAACTGTGCGTCAAAGTTAACTCTTCGACAAGGCATTAGAGATAGAGGTAATATATTTTGGGGCATTTTTGAGTGGCCTTTAAGCTTTATGATCTTGTCTTCGGAGTTTTTTTTCACGATGTTTGGTTTCAAAACTTGATGTCTCACTTAATTCTGCACAGTCAATTTTCTAAAAAGGTTCACACTTTTCACGCTTATCTTCTGCTTAGGTAACTAAAGAGGCGTTGAAAAGGGAGTATGGCAGGCTCCAACAGGTTTTGCAACCGGTTCGTGATTAGAGTCTCAATTACGTTTTTAATAGCCTTAAATTCTTTCGACAAAGTTTTCAAGTTAAGTTTTGAAATTGGTTAGACAATTAATATAAGATCTATCAATCGATCCAAATACAACATCATTGATGACAACTTAATCGAAGTATCGAAAAAAAAGTAACGAAGGAAATATTTTGGACCGTTCAAAGTATTTCGAAAACAAGAAATTTCTACACAGCAACCAAGTAATTATCCTATAATTGTATTTTTTCTAACTCAAAAACTCTTCATCCCGAAATTTTTCACGTCCCTCCAAGATATAGAGGTTATGCAAGAGTTGAACGAGCAAGCATTTTAATTTATCTAGAAAAAACGCCATTGGTCTTATTGAATATCTGAGGAGTTAACAGTTATTTTTTCTCCTTTTTTCCATTAATCATGCAAAGAAAATTCCTAAATTTCAGAATCTGGACTGAAAAGAAAAATCGTTTAAGAAACAGAAAAAACCTTTTGCCTATAAGCCTAATCTTTCTTTCACAATATTTCTTTGTTGATTAAACCTTTTCTGTATGCTTATGGTCATTTCGTAACTTTAGGGAACTTTTTCTGCGGAGTATTTAGGGACATAATCCCCCCGAAATTTCCGAAATGGGGGGAATGATACATTAGTCTGTTGAGAGATAAAAAAGTTAAATAAATAGAATATTTTCGATGGACAAGTTTCAAAAAGATAGTGGCATACAGAAAAAGTTCTGTCAACAGTGAATTCCTGTGTAAAGGAAAGCTCTGGCAACTTTAGCAATTAGTTAATTGTGAAGGAAAAACATTGCTTTTCTCAGAGTAGAAGTTTTACCTATACCTCAACTCATTTCTAAATTTTGGGGAATGAATAGACACATCTTTGTACACACCTCCTAGCTCCTCTTGCTTTAAGTAAATCTTAATATTTAATTTCAATAACCCAGAGCTTTCCTTTCCAAGGAATTTCTCAACTGACTGAGCTTGTACAGTATACTATGACTTTTTTTGTAAAAGTATTTATGGACATAACCCATTAATATTTCTTAGGTGGAAAAAATGAGACACCGGTTTGTAGAGAGATAATTTGTAGCTAAAAAATAGAATATTTCCGACGGATGAATTCCCTAAAGTTGCGAAACGATCGTAGCATTTAGAAATAGTTCCAGTCATCAGGGAAATTCCGTTAAAAAGAAAGCTCTAGCAACTATTGATGTCAGAGCATTTCTGTACGATTATTTTTTGCAGAGAATCGCACGTGTGAGGTTTTCTACCAGGTAGCGGATCCAGGATAAAGGGTTATTCGATAAAATGACTTTTAAAGAAAATTTCCAAAAAAATATCGTAATTTTCAAGCTTTTAATAATAATAATCTTTATTTTCAATTTATGGAACAAAAAACAAAAACATATATTCGTTCCCAAGGGGAATCAATCCTGAATCAATTTATGTGTAGCTATATGGCCAAAAAAGTAAAGGAGTGGGCCTTGGTGCCCCCTCCAGAAGTCCAACCTGGACACGCCAATGATCAAAGAGGTATCTCCATCCCATTTGACACTATCTCAAATCAGACAGAATAATCCCCATTCTTCTCTCAAAAAAGAAACCAGAACTGATAACCTTACTAACTGCTAAACCTTCTTCACACGCAAATCCCTGCTAACACACGACCAATTTAACATCAACGGCGATAGCACCACCGAGACAAAAGCCCAATCTGCATCAACAATGACCACACGTGGACAGCAGTGTGTCGCTTAAACGCCCCCGACCGGCCCGTTCGACATCCGCCATTGTCCGGCACAGGGCGATCCAGCAGAGCGTGTAACTCAACTCTACTCGTCCGTTACGCGCCAAAACAGAGCGTTGTTGTTTTGATACGATGGAAGCGTTGTTTATGGTGCTTGGAATGCAGCGGCGCTTTTTGCGTAGGCGCCGTCTTGGATTTTAGTAACCTGTTCTTTTTTTATGGCAGGTAACAGGATTTGCATGGGAGGGGAGAACGAGACTTCAGTCGGTCTCTTTGTATTGGGACATTTTTTGACCACTCAGACCCAGACTGAGCACGGCGGTAAACATTTTTAAACCACCATAGCAACAGCATAGCTGTTAGCAAGACGAGTTATAAGTGTCTTGTCTTTTTAAAAATGTGTTTTCTTTGAGATTACTCATGAATAAAATTATCTGACTTTTCTCAGAAAATTTCAGAAAAATTTACGTCTATCTGTTTGGACTGACTTTGGTTTCTTAAAAGGTATTTTTCACGTAAATAAGCCTTAATATTGTGCTACATCTATTAAATAGATTTATTGCTTTAAAATATATAAAAAAGAATTAAAAGTAAACAATTTAGTTATTGTGAGCGTTAAAAATATATTTGTAATATTAGCGGTCTCCTGATGGATAAGTGCTTTCTTTTAACCGAAGTTTAGTTACTTTGTTACTTGTTATATTTGACAAATTTATTGTTATACTATTTGACAAATTTACAGTCGGTTGATATAATTATTTAAGAACTTGAATTTTTTTTGTTGGCATCATAAAAGTGCTTGAATTTTTTATAATAGTAATGCAGAGTACTTTATTTCTAAATATTTATAAAAAACAGTTTTCCAAGAACAAATTACATTGGGTGGTTGAAATCTGATAGAGATATTTTACGATATTACATCTCAAAAGGTTGCAGACTGGACCAGAAAGAAAAGAAAATTGCTATGACCTATACCTCTAAAAAGAACCTAAACGAAAAAGAGTTTCAACTTATCAAAAAGAGTAACACCTGTAAAGAGGGAGAAAGAAGCTACCATTTATTATCAGTAGCCCATATAAACAGCGAATTTTTATTCGAATATCCGTTTGAAACAGAAAAGACATAAATCCATTACCCCCTTTCAATTTTGACACATTTAATTATTTTTCTATTATCCCCCAAGGTCATAGACATGAACGATGTTCCTTGTCATGCCTTTACTTCTGAGGGAGGGAGTGAGAGAGTTCGCTCGATTTGCCATGCATTGGAACGATGTAATTTTAAAAAGATGACCGCTTACGCAGTTAACGTGTGCACTCGAATGCCAGCCAGGTGATTGGATACGAAAATTATGTAAGGATGAGAGGAGGTGGAACTAATATACAATCAAAAGCAAAAGGGTTGATTCAAAGGAAAACGATTGGAGTTCGATTGGAACTTCTTTATCTAATTATGTGTATGTGTGGTTAAATTCTTTAATGGCATTGTGATGAATAAAACTATACTAGATTACGATGTTTCCTGTCAGTGACGTCACGGGTTGATGTAAGAACACGCCCCACTTTCTAGCTACCTAAATAGCGAAGACAGAGCGAGCAAGACTAGCCAATCAGGTAGCTAGAAAGTGTGGCGTGATGTTACGTCAATCGGTGACATCACTGACAAGAAAGTATTAAATCTAGTAAAGAGATCAGATGTGGATTGGATAAGAATATCGCCAGATATGCTCCAAACTCAAATTGTGAAAATGTATTTTTCTCTCCTCATATTTTTTTAGCACCAGCACCCCTAGCAAAGCCAAACGCTGTGAGAAAAAAAGCCGGTAAAAAGTGTGAAAATGTTATCAATTTAAAAAATAAATTATCAATTAAGTTAAGACTTCCCGCCTTAAAAAGCTTTGACGTCACAGGTCCAATCTAAGTAAAAAGTTGTTTTTTCCGCTTTGTGATCGGACCACAAGAAGCAGACTTTACGGGTGAACGTACGGCAGGAGATTTCCGGTTGAATCTGAGAAAGATTTATAAAAAAAACGCCCAAAATTCATTCAATTGAAAGACCAAAATTCGAAAAATGTACATAACAAGAGGAAGGAGAAGAATTTGGTTGGTATTCGAGTAGCGAATTTGGTCGGTAATCGAGTCGCGAATTTGGTCACGAAATGTTTTCCTTTATTGGTGGTAATTTTCAGATCCACCCGTGTAAAGCCGTAAATCTAAACGAAAATTAGTAAATTTTATGGATAATCCGTAAAACTTTGCATGGCCTTAAACTTTTTACTGTTATTTTAAAGAAACTAGTATATTGGTTAAAAAAATCTCTTAAGAAGTTTATTTATTAAGTTCGTATGTTTTTTTTAGAAATCGAAGAGCTATAACGTTAAAGTGAATTATTTTATAACCTTACCTGGAAGTTATTATTTGAGTTGTAATGACCAACCGTTCTTCTAATATCCCCGTTCTGCTGAATTCCTGAGTGTGCCTACAAACCAAAAACCTTGAATGAAAATATGAAAAGATAAGTTCTGCAATTTTATCGAGGATATAGAAAAATAAATAATTAAGAGATATAGTTTGGACTTAAGAGCAAAATTCTTACAGAACCATTATCCATTTATACCAGTCCCTTGAATACTATCCCGTTCGTCAAACAAACCTCATTCATTGAGTTTTCATACATAGTACATATTTTACCCATCTTTGTTATGTCCGAAAACCTTCCTTAGTAATTAAAAATATATTTGCATTTGATATATTATTTTATTTTTTCGACCTCGAAGTTTGTGATGTAGGACGTCTATTTAATTTCAAGATTATTATCTCATAAGTAATCATTATTATAAGTAATTTTAAAATGCAGTTAAATTTCAAACTAATAATGATGTATTTGAAAGAACGCTACACTCTTAAAACGAAAGTCTCAAAACTGAGTAAAAATTACTCAAATTTTAAAACATGAATGTACTCATTTCTGAAAATGTGCATACTCAAAAATGAAACACCCCTTGAGCTTGATTCATGAGAATACCATGCACTAACTCAAGAATAAGCTCATGATATTTCATTTTTGAGCATGCACATTTTCAGAAATAAGTACATTCATGTTTTCAAATTCGAGTAAATTTGAATCGAAGCCAGTTTGAGTAATTTTTACTCTGTTTTGAGACTTTAGTTTTAAGAGTGTACAAGATAAGTCCATCCCTTTTTAACTTTTGAACACCTACAAATATGACCATAAAAGCACGGTATACTTTAAATTTTTTTAAATTTAATTCAACACTGAAATTTTCATTTTCAAATCCCTTGTATTAAGATTAAAAACTCCAACTCGTCCAAGAAAAGAGACTGAACTGGCTGATGACGCTCTTTGAATATATCGGGCAGGGAAATCCCCAGAGAGGAAAATGACTGAAAAAAGAGCCCTCTCAAACACCATGAAAGTCAACTATGTGAGCGATGCACTTCCTCCTGAGTGGCGGGAGGTCCTCACCTGAAGAGTGGGCGAAAGTGAACGGCCCTTTCAACTTTACCGAGGGAAATTCAGGAAGCGAATGCTCTCTTCCTCTGCCCCGACATTTGTCTTTTTTAGGAGCTTATTAACCCCTTTAGTGTTCCGGTGGGTGGGTTATACAATCGGTTCGTTCTTTTTAAAAAAGTTGGAAGTTTAAAGTGGAGTGAGTTCATTTTTGGATGTCCTGTAGATTTAGGAGAAAATCTGTCAGTTTTAGCCAAGTCTGATCTGTTTCAGTTGGTTTTCAAATTTCAGTTGGAGAATATTTTAATGTATAAGTTTTTTTAAATAAAATAATAATAACCAAGTGTAGAACCCAGGAACTGCCGCATGCTAAGCCTAAGCAAGTATCCTACCTCTGCTCAATCGGAGATTCAGTTACCGTAAAACTTATTATACTATGTTCCTTATATCGGGTTAACTTTTGATGCAAGGCGCAGCGTTGAGGACTGAAAAAATTGACCCAGCCTGAAACTATAGTCTAGTTATTCAATTGATATTTGGATATCAACTTTCTTTTGATCGTAAAAAAATAATTTCACTTTTTCAAGTGAAATTAAATTCCAAATGTACGTGAATGTACTATCGAAATTTGTTTGGAAAGTATTTTTTAATGAGTGAAAAATGCAGTTATGCTGTTTTCGGATTTATAACAAGGGATATTAAGCAGCATAAAAAGAAACAAGCTCAGTGTGATCAACTCAAGCTGACTATTTTTTAACAATTTGAAACATAATGTTAAGTAGCAATTGTCAAAAGGAATTTTCGAACTAATAGCTAATTTTAAATAATGAAAGCAAGATTTCATTGGTATTCTATAACAAAAAAGATACACTTTCTCTGTACGCTATTGTCTGCCTTACGCTTGCATCTCCATCTCCTAAGATCATGCAAAAAAATTCAGCACAACGATCTTTTATTTTAAAAAACAAATTTATAATTTATAATGAGAGTTAACAAAAAAACTATTGTTTGATTCGACGGTAACAGTAATTTAAAAGATGTTTTGTATTAGTAAATCTAAACATTCCATTGTTTCGGCTTTGAATGGACATGTGGATTATTTTTCCATTTTAATTTAGTTCTCTTGAATACAATTAAGTAACCAATGAAAATTTTCCAGAAATAAGTATTTTTGGTTTTATTTATAAAAGCTTTTCAAAAATAAAAACTGATATTTCTACCTGAGCATATGGTGCTGAAAATAAACAGAAGTAGTACACAAATACTAAATTAATATGTTCAGTTTCAAAATATAAAATAAACTGCGAACTCTTATTTCGAATAACTTCCTTATTTCGAATAAGACTCACGTGTCTTCCAAAGCTAGCTTGTGGAATAGTTTTGCAGAAAAAAACCAATTCCAGTACAAAAAAAACTCACCTAAAAACTAAGTTTTTTCACCCACACTACCTGGCAACAAAAACTGATAGGGGTTGATATTTACCTGCCGAGTCGGATAACAGAGGGAGATTCGGGGGTCGGCTTTCTTGGAACCATAAAATGTTCTAGGGGGGAGATGAAGTGGGTAAAGAATTTCTCCGCCAGGTAATAACTGTACCCGTGCCCTCCTTCTGGAGGGAGGCTCTCTGCACGCGCCCCACATCCATTTTTCGGGGGGTTTCCGCCCCCTGAGGAATTCTTCTCGCTCTCTCTGTTGACTAGATATAGCCTGGGGGTCAGGAAGAACGTTGTAGAAGAATGTATCAGTTCATTTTTCGTGTGCTTTTTTTGCTATTTTGCTTTTCCACCTGACTTTTAGTTCGTTTTTTACTTTCCTTTTAGTGGCGTGCTCTCATCAATCTGGGGAAAGCGGGGACTTTTTTTGAGGGGGAGAAGTGCTTTTTTTCTGAGCCCCAGTTTTAGGGGGTAATATTAAGAGCTTGTGCGTTTGAGGCCCCTTTTTTATGGATGAGCTCATTTAGTGGGAGGGGAGGGAAGGTTTGTGGAAGAAATGAAGGATGATTGCATTAGCATTGCACTGCTTTTGAATTCTAGACGAACATTCAATTAGGCGGTTATTTCCTTTTCTTGCAGGTTACTTAGAAAATGAAACACTATATCAAACATAAGGTTTCTTAAGGTGGTTGCCTACCTATGGAGGCTTTTTTTAATAATTAAAATGTTGACCTAATTTGTGATTTATACAATTAAATGCATCTAAAAACTATGAATAATACAAAAAATAATTAAATATTAATTTAAATTTTCATATTATTGAAGAACTTATGCATAAAAATCACAATAAACAGCCTTTCTGCAAAACATCATAACTCAAATGTATATGAAGATATTTTTGTTTTGTTAACTTTATTATCCTCGTAAACACATATTTTAGGAGGCCTACTATTTTTATGTATGAATTATTTTAATATCAAAAGTTATAGCCCTAAACTTGAAAAATTTAAAAAAACACACCAAAGTTCAGTTAAGATTTGAAGTTATACTATTCATAAAATAAAAAATATTACGCACACAGCCAAAAAAAATAGTAGGACTTCTAAATCATATTATTTCAAGTATTGTGCCCAAGTTTTATAGAAATTCACTTATAATATTTTGAGTTATGTAGTTTTGCGGAGAAGGAAAATATCAAAAATGGGATTCTGAGAAAAAACGCGAATTTCTTTATCTTTTCCTAAAATGCCTTTTTAGTTTTCAGTAAAATTTCTGTAACTTTGGTTCTAGGAAAGATAGAGACGAAATTTAAACTGATTTGGAAAGCTAAAGATGTGTATTTTGAAATAAGATAATAATTTTTTTGAATATTTGGTCCGAAACGGCATTTTTAGGTAGGCAACCACCTTAAAGGGGGCAAATTGACACCTGGGGGATCCTGGAAGCTTCTAAAGTGGTTTTAGCTGCGGTAGAGAGTGCTTGATAAAACTTCTAACCAATCTTTGTTAATGCTGCTTCTATTGCTATTTAAATATAATGGACCTTCTATATTAAGAACCTACCTCATCCCTCTACATAAATTTTAGAAACTGATGTATGTTGAAATTTAAAAAATATAAGCCGTCGCATCTCCTTAAAATTAGGAAATTTCTAGCCCTATACAAGACCTTTATAACTTTGAATAATTGCTAAATACTATTAACACAAGTAGCACAACCAGTGAATGTAACCATTAAAAAGAGATTCAATTGTTATTTTCCAAAATATTTCATGCAAGGTATTTCACCCCTGCGTAAGATAAATCCTTTTGAATATTCAAGATTTTCAATAGACAATCAGTAAACCAAACTATACAACGGTAACCAAACTGTTTGAAAATATTTCCCCCTTATTTCTATCCTTGCCATTGCGTATGGCTCAAAAGTTCTTTCAGAAACAGGCTAGTATTATATCACATTAAGGTGAAAAACATTCCATTCTTTTGGATGGAATTGAGAAAACTCAATACTAAATGTGCTACTACAACATGCAATTCAGTCCTAATTGCTAGGGCACGGAAAAGAATATGTTCAAATGAAATAATAACTCCAACATCAACTTTGCATTCCTTCCTTCAAAAAAATTGCTTTAAATCCATTTCCAAGAAATGAAAAAACCGAACGCTGCAATTATACCACTTATGTTTTGCAATGAACTGGATCCTATCCCAATACAAAAGCTAAATACCACTTGAAATACAACAGAAAACAACTTGACCGTCCCCAGCTTTTTTGATCGTTTGACGAAACAGACTTATTCGAGAAGGTGTTCTGTATTAAACACAGCTCCGATTGCATTTTAAAGAAATTATTATCCGATCCGTCATCCAATAGCATATTTGAGTTAATAACACATTAGATCGTTTTAAAAAGAACCCGACAGATCTGTCACGCGATTGATGGAGAGACCCCGGGTCATGTCGATCGTCATGTGTTAAAAAAGTGATACGGTTCTTGGAAATTAACACAGCTGAAGCAAGTTGTATCTTGGGGAAAGAACCAGATGAATTTGGGTAGGTTGGTACGATGGCATAATCCTTGTTGCATGAACTTTCAAGGAATGCAAACTGAATGATAGTTTAAGTCATTGCCCACAACCATTCCTTCAAGTTAATTTATGAATTTTTAATACTTAAGGGTTGAACCTTTGTGGCATGATACTGTCCTAGCTTCAGGGTCTACAAGGTTCATGACATTTTCGAAAGAATTTTAATGAATGCTTTCATCTGAACCGTTTCTCAATGGTAGAATTGGGAGTATATGCGTAAAAAGAGGACTGTACAGATATTGAATCTAACCTAACTTAGAGTCTGAGAGATATCACATTCCTTACTTATATTTCCATCACGTTATTTTATTTCAATTGTTTTTAAGGTTAAAGAAACCGCCAGGAGCGCCTTGAGGATATACCATCAATAAAATTAAATAATATTTAGTTTGTTAACTGATTTTAAAATTTTTGAACTTAAATGGTAACTTGGGGCGAACCAAAATGTTTTTTCGTTCAGACAGATTGCTGTAGATAAAGTAAAGGTGAGAGAAATTTGCAATTATATTCCAAAAAGTAAATTTTTACTCTTTTGTTTGTGTTACAAGTGTTTCGCCTTGTAAAGGTTACAATAACAAGATACTTTGTCGGTCACCAACACTAAGGTAGAATACATTTGTTGGTGAGATTGATGCTGCAAAACCACCGCTTGGAATTCAGCACAAGTTATAGAAGATATCATGAAAACTTATTATAATAGGAACGTTAAGAAGAGACGTTATCAGAAGCAGACGAAAAAAGAATACGAAGAACATTTTGTAAGTCTGAATATTTGTACACTTTGTAGCTTTACAAAATCGTTTCACGTATCTTTGACTTGGTCGCCGTAAAAAATGATAAGATCTTGTAGAAATTATCTTTTTGAACTAGAAAAGCATCTGAAGTTACGTAAGAACAAGAGCTGAATTGGTTATAAGTCGTCAGACACTCAAGAAAAATAATGATGGTGAAAGCTTTGAAAGTTACGAATCATCCTTTCAAGGGGGAAAATTTAGCTTTATACTTAGATTCGTTACTGAACTGATAACTGAGATAAATAGCTAAAAGTAGATATCAAACAATTTTCAAATAAACAGTTTTTAGTTTAAAAAGGTTCAGTTGTTTAAGTAGAAAATACAAAAAAATACATTCCATAATACGAAAAATGCTTTCGTAAATTAATAAAATTAGGGTCAAAAGTGGTCACTAAGCAGATGGGAGCAATTTCCATTTAATGTTACTTTTAGTGTAATTTCAATTGTTAAATAAGAGTCGTAGTCAACATCACTACTGTACATCGAAATAAGGACCATACATGAATTTCTTTAGCTATCTTATGTTGGGTGCTGTTTGACCATCTATATAATCCACAACTTATAGCAAATTATGTGGCATCATTCTTTCGGAGAGACTTACAAACAGCTGGAGACACCCTGGCTTCACTTTTGTGACTCTAGACCACAAAAACTCATCCATATGCCAAATATTCAATTACGATTGTGATTTTATTATAAGTTACAACATACGGCCGTGTCTTATGCAAAATATAGTCTCTTTTAATCAGGGTATATTTGTTTACATTAGCTTTGAGAATCTATTTTAAATCACAGAGTAACAGAGTTCCTGGCCATCATAAGCGATAATGGCAGTCGAAAAAACATGGGGTTTGCCTTGAGATAGGGGCCCTGGGATTGCCTCAAACTCACGCCTCCCTTGTCACGTCACGAAAGGTGGAGAAATAGGATATCAATCCACGAATCCTCCACTATCCTTCCGAAAGTGACAGATAGAATGAACACGTCACAGCCAATCACATATGAGACTTTCAAACTGTACTGCCTACCCTGCTGTCCATCATAGATATTTGCAGTGCTGTCCTCTATCATAAGATGGCATTTGAATATCGCGCATGCTTTTTCTCTGTGTTTGAATGGTCCTTGTGTACAGAGAAATGATCCGGAATGCAGTATGTGTTAGCTCCGGTGAGTTACGGACAATATTTAAATATTCACGGAATACAAAATCTGTAAGGCACAAATTCACCTCTCGGAGGAATGATAAGCCTGGAATAGTTTATACGTTGCAAAGCACCCTCTCCATTAATAGTGAGGTGGAAATTTCTCTCCCCCACAATCTTCACCTCCCATCAACCAGTGAAGCTTGACCACCAATCGCATCCATGCAACAATCACACGCAACAAGCAACAAAGTAATCCGATTAAAGAAAGGAACCTCTCGCGCGCGGGATTACAAAGTCGGCAATCGAACTGTCTACTTCATCATCATTTTTCAATGTCACGAATCGGAAAAGAGGTTTTCTCCATGCGGGGTAATAATAATGAGGAGAGGCACTGAATGGAAATAAAAGGTTACACAGGTCCGGCAGAGTTAATTGTGGCCGTCAACGTGGGTAATAAGGTAATAACAGGGGAGCGGAGTGGTCATGGGTGACTTCTCACGTGGAATCGCCCTCGAAAGGGGTGGTGCGCAGCAGCTATGTGGGTCGTCTTTTGGACAAATGTCCGGCAGTCGTAATACATAGGGTTCTATTAACCCACCAGCCGTCCTTCCCGGACCCTGTCGTCCACAAGTTCCTGTCTAAAATCGGCACTGCGACATGTGTCGTGTGTGCTTTCCCCTGCGCTGGGAGGAGTGGGTTGACAGTTGGATTCCGCCTCTTGATGTGTTTATCAGTTTCCCGGGGACCCAGGGGAAGAAACCTGAGTCAAAAGTCATTAGCAGTTGGCTTGCTACTCGTACAATACTTTGGAACTGGGGGAAATGTATTATGCCATGGGGTTTGAGAGTCCAATGCTATTATTTTTATCGGTTTGAAACATTTAAAGGATTTTAAAAACTTTGTAAAAATATAGTTACCAAGCTAAGGTGGTAATTTATCCTTGAAGTTAACAACAAAACAATTATTTTGTAGACGTTAAGTATAAATTAACTTTATAATTGGATGAAAGCATGCATATTTCCCTTTCATTCAGTGAAGGTTTTTGATAATGTTATAATCTTTTATTATTTATCTATTTTATAGAGAAAGCAGGTTTTAGAGGGAGGTAATAAAATAATTTTCATCTCGTATCTAGCAAACAAAAAGTAAGGGAAATTGATTTAGTGAATTCAGTTCATCAGGGATGTATTTCAAGTCCATTATTTTCCCCAATTTTTTTAAACTATTTTTGTCAACTGAAACCTTTATAAAAGATTTCAGTCAGCGCTGATGATTCAGTTTTTCTATACTCTTAGCTCCATTACTATTGATCTAATTACTCAAATTGAAACTGATTTAATAGGAATTTAAACCTGGTTTAATGAAAAGGATTTTTCTTTAAATCTTGACAAAACTAAGTCCATTTATTACAGTTTAAGACAATGTGAGTTAAATTTTGATTAAAAATGTTAAACTTGATCTTGTAGAACTAAAAACTGTCATTGTCATATTTTTCAATCAGTTGGAAGTTACAAATATCTTGGATTTTATATTCAAACCTGAAATGGAAAACCCATATCTTTTATTTTGGGGAAAAATTAAGTTTTATTTTATTCAGCCTCTACCACATCAAAAGTAAAACAGGTTTACACTTTTTAAAACTTTTTTTATGGGTTTATTCCTTAATTTAATATGGGTGCCTATATTTAAGGTATTGAATATAGACCCAATACTATAATTTCAATTCAAAATTAAGTATTCTTAATCAACAGTCTTCTCCTTATAATTTTAGGTCTCTTATCTTAATTTAAGGCCTCTTTGTCATAATGCTATTTTCCGTATTATACTTTACCGTTCACCAATAATTATGTTGATAAAACTCCAACTATTTTGTCAGCATATTAAAAACATTCATTTTAAGTTTATAAGGATTGCTTTAAAAAAAGTAAGGAATGTTTCGATAACGGACATGTTTGAAAAATATTAAGTAGAAAATTAGTTATCGGGCTGAATAACACTATAACTGTAAAAACACCAATTATCGAACCAGTGGGATCGACATCAAAGGTGGGTTTTGTAAACATGTTTGAGGGAGAAGCGGAAGTGAACAGGAAATATCCCCGTAATCATCACCAGGAAATATACTTTTGCAGCCCCAACTGTGCTTATAGTACAAATAAATGCAACAACAAACTTTGAAGAGCTGAATTTTCCCAAAAGTGTAATAGTATTTGTTGATTGAGCACAGTAAACAGAATGTCCTCAGTGTCATAATGACTATTTTCAGGCAATGGGAGAGAACTCTTTTAGGGCGCAAATGTAAAAAAGGCCACTGATTTATAAAAATTTGTTTTAATCCTCATTTTTTGGTCATGTTCTTTATAGAAACAAATGAATTCTGACTCAAATAGGGTGATGTTTAAAAGTATTATTTTTTAAGTGTAAAATTCTAATTAATACATTGTCCGTTTTAAGATTATTAATGTAGACTTAATTATACACAGTATTTGGTTACGTAGTGAAAAACTATATTTATCAATAAAACAAATAAAACTGAATTTTAAAAACACGTAAAGGGTAATTCCTGCATTTTTAAAATAAGTATTTTTATTTGATTGAGGTATTCAAAACAGAAATGTAAAATCTAAATATTGTTTAATTACAATGATTGTTTTATTTGAATTTCAAACTTTGACTTTTAAAAAGAGAGGTAAAATAGTATGTGACGTCATTCTATCCGATTAAAATGGTCATAAGATTGAAGGTAGATTTTAACATTACAATATCGAACTAAATTTTACATTCACTGAATTGGAATAAAGGGCGCACTTGGATGCCCTCAATATGTGTTCCTCTTGGGAGATAATGAAAGTACAGTAATTGACCATTGTGAACTAATCTGATCTAATTTAAAAATTATTTTAATGGCATTAAAGGCTAAGCTATAATCAAAAAATTTATGTTCTTATAACCAAAATAATCATACAATTTTGTTATTTTTTAAAGCGCATCCATACTATGGAAATACCTAACGAAAATTCGCGTAACATTTATTACCTGATACGTTTATAATTTTCTTTATGGTAGATATTGGCTAATATTTATAATGTATTTCGATTTGTGTAATAATTTATAACCATATTCGATCACATGTATTTCATTTAAAACGATGCATATGAGATTTATCTAAATTTTTCTTTAGTAAAAAATCTTACTTGTTATCATTATGATACACAAATGCGGTGAAACTCATAATCGTTTACCGATTGCTAACTTCTTACTATACTAATTTTAAAACCATACTCTCAGCTCACGAGGAAAGATATTTTTTTGCTGAGAAAGAATCTTCTAATTTAAAATTTAAATGAAGAAACCGTGTATAGAGGATTTTTCTACCCTTCTCTAAATGAAAAAAAAACTTTATATATAAATGCTGAATTAATTACAATCTTTATTATCTAATGTTTACATCCATACTATAGGCTAATTACTAAAAAAATTCATTTACGTAACAAAAAAATAAACTAAATATTCCTTTAAAACTTCCTGTCATTACAGAGAATTTTTTAAAAGTTCAGATTTATGTCAAGTATCCAGAATTATGTCCAGTATATTTTCATGAAATTAAAGAATACGAATGTATGGAGATGGAGATCGAAAGTAAACCACTCGTGGATCCATAGCTGCCGCCGGAAAGTGTGTAACCAAATGCCCGGATATGCTAATCGCTCGGAACGCAAACGATAAATCACAGCTATCGATAACTGACAACTTCACTGCCGAAGAAGGGGGAGGCATTTGGACCCAAAGCCTTTGCTGGCCGATCTTGGGGTAGATGAGGTTTTGAGGCAGGACGCCTAAAGGGTTAATATTTCTGAAGGAATCGATTCTAGAATCGAATCGGAATTGAATGCCTTGGAATCGATACCGAGCAATCGAACCCTTGAAGGAATCGATTCCAGCAGGAATCGAATCTCAGGAATCGTACTTAATTTTCTAATTAAAACAGTTAATTATTAACGATTTTTTAATTAATTAGTATTTTGATGATTAATTAATATTTTGCAGCAGGAATCTTACTTAATTTTCTAATTAATACGGATAATTAACAATTTTGTTCACTAATTGATTAGTATTTTTGATAATTAATTAATATTTTGCTGGCTATTATTTAAATTAATAATAATTACTAAATATCCTTGATTTGTAGTTGAAATAGATATGTTCGATTCTTCTTTTTCGATACTGGCCCTAAGGAATCGATTCCAGGTTGGAATCGAACCTCAGGAATCGATTCCGGAATCGAATCGAAATATTTTTTAAACTCCTAGTAATACATGACAAAGGTGGAAGTAAACTTCAGCTTCTCCCTGTCTAATCCTCGGTTTAGGGATCTAAAAATCGTTCGCTTCGATTCCAGAATCGATTCCTGAGGTTCCATTCCAGCCTCGCAAACCGATTCCTCCGAAACAGTATCGAAAAAGTACAATCGGAATTTTTTTTTCCAAAATTGCAACTGTAACTTTCGGAGTCTGTCCTTCTTCATAGTCAATCCCCGAAAACTCCCCCTCCCTCTCCACTCTCGATTTACGTTTTTATTTTAACCTCGAAGAAGGGAAGGGGATCATCCGGGGCTACTATATATTTCAAAAACGAACAGAAGATGATCATTATTTATTATTGATTTAATTGAATATTTATCAAAATACTAATTCGTGAACAAAATTGTTAATAAATATCCTTAATAATTAGAAAATTAAGTACGCTTCCTAAAGATTCGATTCTTTCAAGGGTTCGATTCCAAGGCATTCCAAGAATCGATTCTTTCAGAAATATTTAGCACCCTACCTCTGTTTCCTACCCTTCTGACAGAATAGATTCAGGAGGCAAAGTTAGCAAAATCTAGTAGATTTCTTCCATTATGGAATTTTAAGTCAAATGATCAGAATGCAAGAATGGAGATCACTATCACCCATCAATATAGCTGTCCCCAACTGAAAAGACTAAAATTGTACTTAAGTACCAGTTAGCTTATCAATTGAGATAATTAACCAACCATGGATGGGTTTCATTTCCAATCTTTTGTACCGATGTGATTTAACCTAACCCAATTGATTTTGGGTACTACTTTTTAATGTTTGGTAAAAATTATTTTCTAGTGTAAGTGCCAAACGGTATTAACAACATTTTGTGACAAACTTCCCTATTGACTTCAGTTAAAGATTTTGTTCCCTATGTCCCATGTAGATGTTGCAACTTCAAAAAGCAACTCTGAGACAGTGCTGACCCTGACATAGGTCTCATCACAGAATTTGAGAAAAATAGAGGAATGCATTTAGAACTGCAGTGTACACTGAGAAATCAGACCACAGCATCTAATATCGAAAACCATTTTGGGATCAATATAATGTTCCATCTTATTTTTATCATAAATAAGAAATTTAATATAAATATATTTTCATTCCTTCTTAAGTCACGTTCATGAATACTTTGAACGCATGAGAAATTTCACTCATTCTCACCGCTATTGTTGTAGTTGCATCAATTTAACCGGCGATAGCACGAATTTTAAATTTCAACCAATACAATCATAATAACCCCGCATACTGCCTTCTTCAAAAATCCCCCTAAAGGTTTTAGAGTTATGAATGACATTTAAATCTAATTGAAAATCTCCAAATTACAGGGTACGACTGAAAACGATTGGAGTTATTCAGTCCACATATCACTTTAAAACTTTTCAACTAGATGGGATATTGAAGTATATTTCCTCTCGGAGTAGTGAAACTTCATTTCAATATGAACAGTCCCGGGAATCAGCGCCAACAGAAGGCCCTCACAAAACCTGTCTTTAAAATGAAGTGATAATTATTGTATAAGTGAGATTTATTATAGAGTGTAATGGAGGATCTCTTGTGAAAAGTGATGATGATGCAGTCGGCTGCACATTTTTAACCCAGACGGAAGGAAGAATACTCATTATATAAGTAGGGCGTTGACATTTCCGAGGGGCTGGGGTTGTGCAGTTTGGTCAGCCGATTTAAAAATTTTCAGAACTGATTGCGACGTAATTGAAATCAGTCGGAGGTCTCGCCGATTGAAGGATGTGGCTTGTTTGTTTGTTGCTTGGTGGTCTGGGATGATCAAAGGAAGATATTGTTGGCTATTGATGGGATCTGTCAAGAAAAGGGATATGGGACATTTCTGACTTGTTCCCGAAGACACTCGGGATGATGTTAATTGGTTTAGGAGATGCTATTGCGGCTTAAAATGAACCCTGCATGAAACACAAAATGATAGTTATTTTTCAATTTCCTGTTCTAATCTAGTTCTCTAGCTATTGTTCTCTTTTGTGCCTGTTCCATTATTGTTTATCTACTAATCCAAAAATGAAAAATACTTTTAATCATGTATTATATCACTTTGGGAAACATTAAAAGTCATATTCACAGCCATCAACAGCGTCGGTGTTAAATTCTAGTTCAAAGAGGGATTCCACCAACAATCAGCAAAAATATAATTTTCTTTTACTTCTTTAGCCAACAACGACGCTGATGGTTGTTAATATGTATGTTAATCAATACAAACTGCTAAGGACGAACTGGAACTAGTTTTACTTTATTTCCTCATTTTAATGAACTACAAAAGTATTTTAAATGAATTTAGGACATACCTCAATATGTTCTTTACCAACTTGCCTTTAATATTGCACTTTCGTTAATTTGATCTCTGATACCTTAAAAGTTATGCGGGAAAATTATTTTATCCGATATCCTTCATCCCTTTGATATTGAAAAATCATTACTATACTTTGAGGATTTTTTGAAATTACAATACTATAGGTGAACTTTTACAGACTCCAAGTACTTTGGATTATCCGTATGTTTCTACGGTCAATTTAAAGTTTTCAGTTAACTTAAAAGTTCGATACGATTGATTTATACCTTTTCATACATATAGCATTGTTATTTTCGAATAAAAAACATAATTATAGCTTTTGATTGCATAAACAATACGAAATAACCACTGGAAGTCTTTGCTTTTATTCTAATATTCAAAAATGAATGAGTTTTAATTAAAAAAAAAACTCCCCTCAAAACACTCTTTAATGCAACAAAGAATCGGCTACTAAATGAGGAATAGAATAGCTGCAGAGTGAAAGATGCTTCAAGATAGAGGCCAAGAGTCCATCTTCACGTCACAATAATCACGCATGCATAATATGAAAGTAACTAGTTTCTGATACATGAGGCCTTTTCATTCAACAAGAGATGCGTGTGCAACTTCATCTCAAACACAAGAAGCTCAATGATCTTCTCACTCCAACCTTTGACCAGTGCCATTTATTAAAAGCCGAATTCAATCGACGGGTGCGTGTAAAGACAAAAACAAAAAAGAAATCTCTAAAGAGAAAAATTCCTGACCCTCAAGCGGATGTCTATTTCCTGTCTCGACGAGGGAGAAAAAAAATCAACGAATGGGGTTAGAAATGATGGTTGCAATCCCCGTCCGAAAAACCGGAAACTTTGCTGGACTTTCCTTTCCCAATGAATTAATGCAATAATGCGAATTTTAGTAAAAGGAGAGGGCGAAATCATTGCGAAATCGTGAGATTTTGTGACGTTATGGTGTCATGTGACTGGAGAGGGCCAATGAGATAAAAGGGTCCGAACGGGGAGCGTTACATTGGGCGGGGCCGGCGGCGGATGTGTGTTTTTTGTAATTTTTAAAAAATAACTCGTCATTTAAGTGTTTTATTATGCATTTAATATTTCCTAAACATAATTTTTAAAATCTTCAAAGTATGGCAGCAAGTATGTGAAAGAGAGGAGGATTTTTATAACTGAACAAAATATTACATTATATATTGTATTTTCCCCCTAAAATAAAAGGGATTATTCTGACCAAATTTTAAAATACCAATATAGATTTTTAACTCCTTTTTGACACAAAAATAAATATAGTTGATCATAAAAATTCAATTTTCATCAAACATTGAAAACTGTTTCGTGTAATTTCAAATTATTAAAGCTTGAGGGAAAAAAAGTCACGTCCCTCAACAAATAAGAAGAAATTTCGTAATATTTCTCAAACAAACTACTACCTTGTATTTCGGACCATCCCCAGAAGTCATGAAGGTAAATGTTCATTCAAACTATCAAAACAAACACTTAAGAATTAAGAAATTATAACTATACCTTTGCTCAACAAAATTGCTTACTTTCTTAGGGATATTTTAATTTCTTTGAGTGTCTGATTTGATAGTTTGAATAAATCTATCCTTCTAGACTTCTTGTGACGGTCCGAAGACCAAGGGAGGAAAATTAATAAAGAACCATCTATGAAAAAAATTAACTTATTTATTTTGTTTAAGAAAATTTCCATCCTATCAAAATACCACATTTTTTAAAACAGAAAAAAATGCATTTTTCCAATATAAAAAATGGTTCTAAATTCAGAGATAACGTCAGATCTGTTTCGGCCCTACTTTTAAGCAAAAATCAACAATAGCTTTGAATCCTTATTATAAAAATGCAAAACATTAAATTGAATGACGTCACATGCTGTGTTCGCACCTTTTTTTAAAGTCAAACTTTGAAATTAAATTAAAAAATAAATATGCATCGCAATTATAAAAAAAATACGCGTGTATTTTTCTCTTGGATACCTCTATCGGAAATAAAAACAAAATAAAAACACAGAAATCACCCACTTTACGACCACCCAGCATATCCCCTTCCCAAAACAGAAACTGCGACAACCACACGACACACCTCTCAACTCAGCTCCATCCGCGAGACGCGGAATATTTTTTGAGACACTGACCCTAAACGAGGTAGGCAAGAAAGAAAGAAAAAAAAAGAAAACGAACAAAATAAAACAAAAAAAGGCAGAATCCAGAGAGCCAACCATCATCCCTTGTCAGCCAACGACACCTGTACCAAAGAGGCGGTTCTCTGGACTCACGTGAGGGAATGCCGACCGATTCCATCTTGGAGGAAGAAAAAAAAAGAGACGCTCTCGTATAATGATTATGTCGCTAATAAAATAAGTGCCGGACAGGGCGAGCGACATCGAGAAGGTCTGCTGATGCCACCCGGTTTAATTATTGTGCGGCGGGGGGGTCTGTAATGGGGGAGGGGCGGATGCTAATTTATGCTGGTTTATACTGTTTCAGAGCGGTGAGGGAGCGGCTGTGAGGATGTAAATGAGAGTTGGTTGTTAGTAAGGCTGTGATTTCCATGTAATTAAAAACTTAAAAAATGTACGTAAAATTTGTATTTTTTAGGTAAATATGCAACAAAAAGTGCGAAATGTGTATTTAAAATGTTGTGTAAAATAATTAAAATGTAGTGAACTCACAACTCTCAAGCATCACCTCCAGCCATGGACCGGTTTCGTCCTTATTAGGACTCATCAGCACGGCATAGGAAGGCAGCGCAAGAGAGCGGAGGCCAAGTACTAGTCTAGCCGACTATAACGGAAAAAGTGGTGACCATTGATCCTGTGCCGATGTATCTATGCTGATGAGGACGAAACAAGTACACGGCTGGAGGTGATGCTTGAGAGTTGTGAGTTTACACTTATTGTCCGCTAACTACCGATAATGGAGAAATACTCCTTTCATTTAATAAAAATGTGTAAAAAAATATATCTAAATGTTTCATTCAATAAAAATTCGTTAAAAACTTACTGGTATTTTTCTTACTGAAACTTTGACCTGTAGTTTTAGAGGGAGGGGGATATTATGATTATATTTGAAAAACCTCTTTAATCTCCCACTTTATCACTTCTCCTTCCAAAAATTCGTTTTATTACATATCCAACTGATTTTTATAAGTTTGTAACTGTAATAATAAATATCTATAAATGCAATGTAAACACATTTTTTTCTTCTGAAGTAAAGTAAACGTAAAGGGATTAAATTATGGTTTATTCCGAATCTTTTTTTAATAAAGGGCAACAACACCGAAAATGTTTTCTAAAAAAAGAAGGGAAATGTAACCAGCTTTGCTTACTTAACAAATTTTGTTAATTTCAATTCCTAATGAAAATTTCTGAAGTCTTCCGAAATAAGCATCAATAAACCGCTGAAGAAAATTATAGGTCTTAGCACATCAGTTTTGCTTTATCGTTTCAATTAAATCATTGCAATTGATTCCCATTTCTCTTTTTCCTTTCCATCCTTTTCAATATTCCTCAATTTGTATTCCTCTTTACGAGACTTTCATTCAAAATACTCTTGATCACAAGAGGTCTTAGCTGCAAATTTGTATAACTAAAGTGTCCGCACAATCACAATTTGCACAATTGACAAGGATTCAATAAACGGCATGTATTTTTTTCAATTTTGTTCTATTCCCTTTCCTTAACAATATGATATTCAGACTTCTTATTTCCTTAAAACTATAAAACTAGCATAGGAAAAGTACTTACAGCTTTACCTTCACGACTTATATTAATTTTGTGTCGGCATCTTTCTTATTATCGTTTATTTTCCTGGAACTCATTCCGTAGATTAGGAATTTTCAACATAGACGCAATTTTTGGCATGTTTTAAAGTTATTTCACCAATAATGGGCAATGCCAGCATTTTTTGAAAACAGAAAAAAAAGTATAGGAAATAGATCTAAACTCAAAAATCGAGATGAAAAGCTTCAAAAAAATTTAGTCAATTCAATATTTAAAAATAAAAATCGACAAACCCTTTGTCTTCTCTTTGTTTAGGATTGAAGTATGTCACAACTGATTCGGTCTTACTTTTAAAGTGAAACCCAAAAATGACTTTGAAATGTTTAAACAATAAGGAAGTTGCATGTGTCAGATTTTCAAAAACAAACAAGTGTTCCGTATAGTTTTTTGTATGGTAAAAAGAAATATCTAGTCAGTTTTTCAAAAAAAATGTACAGGTAATTAAATATTTTAATTTAAAAGTCGAGAAAAAAACACGCGACTGAAAACGTTTATTGTTTAAACTATAAGATGACATCAACAATAATACCATCAACTCCATTGCTTTTCAACAATGACTATTGTAAGATGACGTCACATCCAAACTCTTGGCGTTTTCACGACCTTTTAAAAAGGGAATTTTTGTTAATTTTTTTGGCAATCAAAAAATTTCTCGATCAGCCTCAAATTTTGGATAGTTGCTTATTTTTGCAAGAAGAATCGATTAAAAAAATATAAAAAATCCTGCAACTTCCTCATTAAAGCATTGTTTAAAATCAGTGTATAGGATGCAAGTACGTCACATTTTGAAATTTGACGTTTTCGCGCCCTTTTTTAAAGTCAAACTTTGAAATTAAGTTAAAAAATAATCATGGCAATTAAAAAATTTTTGGGCGTTTATTCCTCTCTAGGGTACCTCTATCGAATAAAAAAAATAAAAAATGCTGGTATTGCCCATTGCACCTTCGGTGATATAATTTATAAAGTTTAGGTTTAGTCCGCAGTTTCAATTTTTTTAAATTTGAAATAAAATTTCAAAAAAAATATTGGTATTTTTACTTTATTTGGGCTCAAACTACCTCTAGTAGCAGAGCTCATACCAAATATGTCAACTTTACGTAATTTCAACATGAAGTTAACGAAATTTGGCCGTAGATGACCGAAATTGGACGAATCTTGAACGTTTGTGCTGCTTGGGACATGAATAAGGCAGAAAAATAATTTTTCCCATAGTTATTTCTTGTGGTGGGAGAGGGTTAACATTTTTCAGAAGGTAACCATAATATCAAGAGGGGAAAAACAGAATTTATTGCAGTTTTAAGAGCCTTTCATTTCCCGTCTTACTCCAAGGTACAAGTACACCAAAAATATGTCGAAATGTCATATTTGCACAGATCCACAACGATGTGGGGTGATAAGGCGACAACTACCCAGCGTGGGCAGACTGAGAGGGAAAAGAGTTAAAAACGAACGAACATCATTTACTGCACGTGGGCAGAATGTGTACAGTGTATCAATTCCAGCTGTTTATAGACGCGGGAGTGGCCGGCTCTATGCAAATCGAGGTCCTCGGTTCAGATCGTCCCTTGAACCCTCTACCTTCCTTCCTTTTCATCGTTTTACGGATTAAAAACAAGTCGTTTTCACGCAGGTTGGAGCGTTTCCTTAAATATTAGGGCTGTAATTAAGGTGAAATATTAGTCTGGTGCGGGAAGAGGAGGTTATGGAAAATGTTTGTTGGTGGTATCAGAGTGTGCTTGTGATGTTAATAGAAGTTAAATTGGAAGAGAAGCCTTTTCAGTGGATACGCTTGCATCGTAGCTTGGTGGGAGGTTCCAGGATTTTCTTTCTATTTGAGAAGGGAAATGGTTTTTAATGTGTTTAAAGGTGCGTTCATCTCAGGGTTGGCAAAAACCCGGGTTATTTTGAAAAAACCCAAGTGGGTTGGGTTTTTTCGGGTTTTTTCAATAAAACCCTGAAAAAACCCATATAAAACTGGGTTTTTTCGGAAAAATGTGGGTTTTTTCAAAATTATGGTGTTTTCTCCTATAAACTAAGTGGGTTTTTCAAATTTTAGTGAGTTCTTTCTATGTTAAATGTGTTCTGTCAAAATAATGTCAGTTTTTTTCAAAGTTTTTATACTTTGAAAAAACCCACTGAAATTGTAAAAACTCCATTTATTTACTGACACCTGGTTTAAATTTTGAAGAACACACTAAATTTTAAAAAATATCCTAAACTTTGAAAAAAAAACATTCAATATTGAAAGAAATCTATTCAACTTTGAAAAAACCCACTGATATTAAAAAATCATCCTTATTTTTATATCTAGTTTGAACTTTAAACGTCCTAAATTTTGAAAAAAACCCCATTCAATAATGAAAAACCCACTGAATAATGAAAGAACCTATTTAACTTTGAAAAAACTCCCTGAAATTAAAAAAACCACTTAATTTTTAAAACCTAGTTTAAATTTTGAAAAAACCCATTAGAATTTAAAAAATAACCTAAACTTTGAAAAAAACACATTAAATTTTGAAGGAACTGCCAAAATCTTGATTTTTCTTGAAAAAACCCAAAAATGGGTCCAAAATGTGGGTTTTTTCACATGGGTTTTTTTGAAAAAACCCACTGGGTCCAACCCAATTGGGTCCAATCCAGCCAACCCTGGTTCATCTCGAATTCGTTAAAGTTGTAAACGTTGGATATTTCTAACGGTTGTTTTGCTTTACTTTATTATTATTATACGTAGTGTTAAATCAATAATTCAGTGAAATTAAATTTTTTTGCATACGAAAAATGCTAAGTAAGCTAATATTTTTGTTAATCCTAATTCGATTGGTTGGTTGGTGTTGTGTCCATGAGGGGGAACTAAAAAAACCATGTGCATGCAATACACTGCTGGCTGTCTCCTTGATGTTATTCCATGGGGATCCTAATTCAATAAAATGCAGAATAAAAGGTACCGCTCAAGGTGATGAAAAAAAGAAAACTCAAGGATTGGTCTAAACCAGGCGCGGATCCAGCACGGCTCCAAGGGGGGGGCACTTTTCTAGAAAAGATCCCCTTGTGCAGCGTTCGAAATTGTACTGGATTGCTGGTCCGGGACAACCAAAAAACGGCTCGGACCAGTGGAATCGGAAAATCACTGGTCCGCTGGACCAGTAGTGAAAAAATATCCCACCCTCCAGTTTTAGCCTGCAATTTCTCTTTGCTTGGAATCTGGAGAAAAAGGCAAAAAAATTAATTTCATTAAATAAACCAGATTACAACCAGTTTGTCAACTAACAATGTAAAACTAATTCTAAGTTATGTATTAATTTGTGAGCAATATCATTTGTTCAAGAATAGTTCTTATTTTTGCCAATTAGTGCAATTGTATCCAATTTTTATGTAAATTAGAGAAATGTTATTTAATCAAGAAGATTATTTTATTTGTATGTCAGTTAGTGAAATATTATTTAATCAAGAAAGGTATTTAATTAATAAGACATTTTTAAAGTAATTGATTTTTTGGAGCTATTGCTTATTTCTCATAAATTTATTTTATGAGTACTTACTTTATATAAATTTCATATTTACAGCTGGTAACTTATAATTGAATATGTATTAATTTTTAGCATTACTATTTGGTACTCAGATTCCGTGCAATGGTTACTTTTTAATAATATTTAAATTGGTCCTTTTTAATTTGTCGGACCAGTTATTTTTGTTGCGGACCAGTAAGATTGGTAAAGCACTGGTCCGCAGGACCAGTGGATTTTTTTCCCAATTTCTAACGCTGCCCTTGTGGTACCATTGGGGGTATTGGGGGTCCTCCCCCAGAAAATAATTGAAATTTAAAGTGTAAAAGTAGGGTTTTAACTCATTTTTAGAAAGGTTTTGAGTCTAAGGGGGGCAATTTTCAAAACTATTACCTTTACTTTTTGACCCAAAATGTCCAAATTTTATGGATTTCCAAAAATTAATCACTGAATACCCCATTTTGATACTAATGGGGGTATGGGGGTCCGCCCCCAGAAAAAATTTTGAAATCAGACCTATAAAAGTTGGGTTTTTACTCATTTTGAGAACCTTTTGGGGTCTTCAAGGGGGGGGGGTCACTTTCCAGAGTGCCACCCCCTGGATCCGCCACTGGTCTGAACACTAATATAATAATGAAAAGTAAATTTCTTTAATCGTTTTTTTATAAAAAAGATAAATACTTATTTCTTTGTTTATGAAATAACTCCTAACTTAGAAATATTTCTAGAATAAATCAAAATTTGGTAACAAAGCAACAAAGGATTAAAAACACAAAACAATCATGATGATGACATTTGAATACAAATAGTTACAAGTTACAAACATATGCAAATTTCTTCTAAGTAGCCATTTTTAAAGGTAAAATATTCTTGTTTTAGAGATAAAATGAACTACTCAAACACAACTTAATGTTGATACTCCATTTTATAAACAGACACTTTTGTATAAAAGTAATCTGAAAGTTTAATCCAACTATGTAACCAACATATTTACTTTTAATGCAAAGAAGGGTTTTAGTTTACAAATTAAAAGGAATAAAATTTTTTCTCTATGTGGTAAAAAAGATTTAAATACACTGGTTATTTTATCTAAAGCAGGAGCTCAACGGAAAATACTCCTACATTCCAACAATTCAAGGTCCATAAATGCCAAGACCTTATTTCATCCTTTAAATTATACCATCCTTTGATCCCGATAAAGAGCGAAATAAAAAAGGAAACCAATTTTTAAAGCTAGTTTTCAGACGCAGCTCAGATTCATTGCCCCTTTCAGATTTTAACTCTTTTCTCTCTGCAGATAGAAAATGGTGCATAACACATGCTAGGCAAACAGCATTGATATTCAAGTCACGAAGAACTTCCCCGACTGGACTCAAAATTGAGATTTTTTCGAACAATGAGTAATTAAAAAGAGTTAATGAAAACCAATACATTTCTCCGGCTCTTCGTCAATCCTAGAAATAGCTTTTGTGATGGAGGGGACGTATACATATGGTGCTGTTTATTTATTGGGTTTGGAATTCTTAATTTCGAGATTCTTTTTTCCTATTTAAATGCGGTTTTCAATAGAAAGGTTTTGTTCCAACGAAATTTTTGCGTTTTCCCAATATATTCCTATGATTTTTTTAGTCAAGTCCATATTAAAGTACATGTTTTTTTAGTCAAGTCCTAAAAGACAATACAACATTGAAAATATTTACATACCTTCATACCGAGTTAAACATTTTTACGAGTTTAAAAGAGCAATCATAATATCCGATAAAAGAGACCTAAATATTACGCTTAAAAGTAAAGTGCATCATGTTTGAAGTTTCTCAAAAAAAATTTACACATAAAAATGTCCTCATTAGTCATACATCCATCTAGTTTTAAGATCATATTGATCAGTTTTACTCATTGAAACTATCTAGAAATCATACCAATTAATAAATTTAATATACATATGGTGCTGTTTACTTATTGGGTTTGGAATTCTTAATTTGGGGAGATTCTTCATTCCTATTTGAATGCGGTTTTCAATAGAAAGGTTTTGTTCCAACGAAATTTTTGCGTTTTCCCAATATATTCCAATGTTTATTTAGTCAAGTATATATTAAATTTAGTGGGTCCGTTAGATCGTTTCTAAAAGACAATATAACCTTAAAAAGATTTACATAGCTTAATATTGAGTTTAAAATTGTTTCAAGTTTATAACGCTCAATCATAGTATGCGATAAAAGAGATGTACCTAAATGTTTCATTTGAATGATAAGTGCATCATGTTCGAACATTTTCGAAAAGTTTTTTAAACATAATAATTTCCTCATTAATTATACATCCATCTAGTTTTAAAATCACATTGATCAGTTTTACTCATTGAAATTATCTAGAGATCAAACCAATTAATAAGTTTAAAGTAAATAAATTAAGTTTCCAACAAAGGTAAAGGGGGGAAATTAATAAACTATATAATTACTCTGTGCTAAATTACGTCATCTAATAGCTCAACAGCGGTTATATTATATTAATGAGCTGTAAATATTTAAATATTATTAGCGGTAAAATATCTTAGTGAAAATATCGTTTCTTAAACTTATAACAAATTCCTTAATTAGAAAATAATTAGTGATTCTGATTAGAAATATTAAAGGTCTCCAATTAAAGTAAAAACAATTCTAATACTCTTAAAGGGCTTATTTTAATGAGTTTTTATCGGTTACACATAGAGTTACAGCACTCATGGATATTCTGGTTTTGCTCTCTGTCAACAGATGGCAGGAAAGTAGCTGCTCTTGAGGAGAAACAGTTTCACAGGTGGGGTGTAATGCCGTGAAAATACACCAAAATTCGTGAAGTGCAAAGTAGATAGTTTTGTAAATGAAGAGTTTTAGGGCTTAAATTATTATTTTTCATTCACGAATATCTTTTGTGAGGTTAGAGTGTTTTCTTAATTTACGAAAATAGAAATAAACCCTTAAAATATTAAGTTGTAAACTTTTATTTTTATGACTCATAAAGTAAATAAAAGTTCATAAATAAACTCACTAAGGAACTTTCCAGAACTATTTTTCAGTTTTGGGGAATATTTATAATTAAAGAGGTAATTTATGAAGAAATATCCACGGGGTATTTCCGTATATTTATACATTCTTATCCAGATATAGTTGTTAATTGAGGTAAATAGTATACCTTGACTTTCATTAACTTTTTAATTACATTATACAACTTATAATTACATTACACATTACTAAGTCACTAGGAATGTAATCAGTGAATATGTAATGGCAAAAATTTTTTCACTGCAAAATGCAAATGATACTCTTTTTAAACTGAAGTGTCTAATTTCTTACTAAAGCCTTTTGCTAAAGCCTTTTTCTCCCCTTTAGCTCGAATAAAGCTAAAATAAAAGTTAAATACCTGAGGGAGTTCTTTTCTTAGCTCAAACTCTGAATGTAATGCAAAATAAAGCTCCTATACTTTTTTCGCTGAAAATTTAACCACGATAACCAACAACATTTAACACGATAACCAAAAAATAACAAAATTAGTCTCTTACAAATCTCAGCAGTATCAATATCAACGGACATCAGAGAGGATGATACATCAACGAACCCTTTAAAACTACACAGACCTCAAAAAACCTTCCATACCGGTGGTCTTAGTAACAAAGAACCGACCCAAAAGAGAGAGAAAAAGAAAGAAGAACCCCTCAAAAGACAAAAATCCGTGACTCCCCGATCACGAAACCTCACGCGAGCGGGTCGGGACCACCGACCATAAATAACAATACTTAGCATTGTTCCGATCCCCAAATTAATGAATATACGCTACTTGAAAAATTTCACTAACCCAAATAATTAAGCGAGAAGCACGTTAATGAGAGTTGCTTCTGATGGGGTATTGTAATGCAAAGGGAGGAGAGGTGGCACGGATTTTACGCCCCTGTTGGAGTTCCCTTGCAGATTTTTATCTGTTTCGGGATGTATTTAAGAGGGTTTGTGTACGTTGTTTAACGAGATTTCGTTTTGTAGGGTGTTATTGCATGGGATATTGAGTTTCGTGCTCTGTAAGCTTCCTGGTTCGTTTGTTTTTTCTAAGTTTGCATATTTATTATTAACATGTTGGTAATTGTTTATTGGAACAGGTGGGATTTGTTTATTTGAATTTATGTTCAGTTTTTAAGATGGTCTTGGTCTCTTTCTACGTAAATAGAAATTGAGAAAATTATTTTTTTTTGGTTCGGGAATTTTTTGGAAGGTATACTTTTTGTGTTTTAAATATAGAATTAATAACTGTCTGAGGCCTTTTCTAAATGCGTGGTTTGGAAGATTTCTGTATTTAATTGAAAGTCAGAGTGTATGCTATAACTTTTATTATATTTATGTAAAGAATCTGATGTTCCTTGAATTTAAAGAAGCAATTTAATGCAGGGAAAAAATGGAAAGTGTAAAAGAAAATTTGATCCGAGAGATATTTATGAGATTAAGAGTGAATCATAACCCTACTTAATAGACCTACAACTTTCATATAATTAAAAAATGATAATATAAACATATTTCAAGCAATACAGTTCTTTCATATAATACAGTTTTCCCAACATAATTTTCCAGGGGGGTCAATTTAAAAAATTTCAATCAAATTTCTCCCCAGGTGGGGCACAGACCACTAGTTTTTGTTCACTTTCCAGTAAAGATTTTTTAAAATATCAAGACATGGCTGGTGGCATGGAATAGTTAGAAAGGGTTTGGTGGGGCATGGAATAAGAAAGGTTGTGAAACCCTGATGGAACGTATTTATTCTGCATTTAAAGTAAGTGTAAGAAATTGGAAAGAAACACAACTTATTTAATACACATCCAAATAAAGTTTTATAAAATAATCCTAATACCACTCTTACCTTTTTCACTCAAAAAATAATCTAATCTGTCTAGCAAAAATCAAACTTTGGTTCAGCTCATAATAATAATGTACTGAGCATCTTGCCCCTTGTGACTACACCCATAACCACAAAATAAATTCCCTCCAAGAATGAATAAACGGCATTAATATCTCGCATGACGAGCGTGACTCTAATAAATACTCCCGGTCCCCCCTACCGTAATTATAATGAACTCATCCCAACGGCAACGCCCTCGTTGGTTGGGCACACTTTGCGGGAAAACCGCCGAAATTTCGAAGGGTTCAAAACCTTTCAAGAAGAAGACCACACGAGAGGATGAGAGGCATTCCTGCATCTCTTTTCCCTCACCGAAGAAGTTTTAGTGTTTCATAAATCATACCCTTCCGCGGATTAAACACATTCCGCAGGTACGAAGGAGTTATGCCCGGCATTCCCGAAGCAGTAAACAGCCATCTCAGAAACAATACACGCGGGAGACGTGAGAGCACGTACAACGGCAGAGGAATCGTCCCTAAATAAAAAGTAATTTATGATTACAAAGTATATATCTCCCGCTTTAACCTTGTTGCTCTTGATACCGTCTACCTTGTTGTTTTTCTCTTTCCTTCCATATGCTTTTAAACTGTAAATTTTACTAGGTTCAAGAACTCAGTGATAAATAAGTAGCGTGATATCAAAGCGAATGCTTTTATTAAGTGGAAGAGGAGGAAGATAAAGAATTTTTTCAAACTGCCCGTGTTTAATGTACGAGGAAGTTGAGACTTGTCCATAAGTTCTTTTTCTTTTTGAATTTTTATACTATACGCGCGCAGTGTAAATCACGGGAAGGAATAGGTTGAATTGGAAGGGGTGAATTCTTAGCTTGTCGGGTTTTACCTCTTCCGCGACGGGGTTATGGAGCACCTGTGTGTTAGAAGGAAATCCCGGATGATGCGTCTTGTTCATTCAAGTGCTCTCTGTACGGTATACCCATCGACCTCTGCGATTTTAAGCTCATATCTCATGAGTGGAAATTCAGCAGTTTTTCTTTCTTCATTGATTTGTTTTTGAATTATTTAAGAAATGTTTCAAGGAGTGAAGTTGCTTCTCCAGGAAGAATGTTTTGAAACAAGAATCGCAGTACTTAAAACATTCAGTTTAAGATTGAAAAGTTTTATTTATAACTAGCTGATATACCCGCCGTTGCTCGGGAAAAAAAGGATTTTCAAACTGGGTAATAAAATAAATAAGAATTATTTTTTTCCATACTTAATATTTATCAACCCCCCTTCATCCCGCTGTTTTCATAAATTCAAAGCAAATAAAAAATAAATACTTTCCTGAAATCTAAAACAAAACAAAAAAACTTTTTGAATTAAAGTGTTAATAACCGAATTTTTAAAATTGAAATTAAAAAAGGTCGGGGAGAGACCCCCTGAAACCCCCTTGGTTGATTCAGAAATTTTTTTTGGAATTAAAGTGTTAATAACCGATTTTTAAAATTAAAATTAAAAAAAGGTCAGGGGGAGACCCTCTGAACCCCCCTTGGTTGATTGACAAAAACGTTTTTGGAATTAAAGTGTTAATAACCGATTTTTAAAATTAAAATTTAAAAAAAGGTCAGGGGGAGACCCCCTGAACCCCCCTTGGTTGATTTATTACCAACTCATTCATTAAAGAATCGCCTTCAAACATGAAATAAAAGTAGACATCATTTGAATTATTGATATCAACTATCTAAAATTCTTCTGATGAAATATTGCTATTTTAAATTTCTATTGAATGGAAAAAAGTTAAAAATTTTCGGTGAAATAGTTTTAATTTATTGTAAAAATTTATTTTATCACAAATTATTTCTTTATCTGATTTTTAAAAAATTCTACTCGCTATAAAATATTTTTAAATAAATATTTCTAACAATAGAGGTTTTGCGTCATTTGGAAGGAGCAATAACCGTTATCAATTTAACATTGAAGCTAGGTATAAGAATTTAGAAAAGGGTCAAAAAAGACAGCTTAGAATGGTTTGAATTCAAAAATTATTTTTTGAAAACCTTCCTGATTGTGTGAGGAACAGCATGCTAAAATTTCATGCTAATCGCATTAATAAGGTGGGCGATAGAAAGCAAAAACTAAAAACCGGAGTAAATATTCAAACCCCCGTGCACCCCCTCCAGAATGAAATATCGAAAAATCCAAAAATTACTTTCTTTGAAATATTCTTAAGAAGATAATACCAACAGGTCGCTTCGAAATAACAAATTATTAGTATGTTTTTCTTCTAAAATGTAAAACTTTGTTTATGCTCAGTAAAATTGGGTTTTTGAATTTTTTAGACCCCTCAAAATTCGAATATCGAAAATTTGAAAAATGCCTTTCTAGATATTGTATCTAGGTACCTTTCTGTTAAATTACAAAGATCTGGGGTCATTTGGGACGGAGCTAGGTTCAAAAACGTAGAAATCACTCCAAGCACCCTTGTGGGTCAGAAAAAAGGAATTTCGAAAAATCCCTTCTTAGTGCGCGCTTACACCGTAAAGTCTTTCACCACACCAAGTTTCGAGTCTTTAGCCCCGGTAGATTTTGCTGTGCGTTGATAGGTGAATCGATCGATCGATGAATGGTAAAGCTCTTTTATTATTAGAGATTGAAAAATGCCTTTCTAGATATTGTATCTAGTTACCTTTCTGTTAAATTACAAAGATCTGGGGTCATTTGGGACGGAGCTAGGTTCAAAAACGTAGAAATCACTCCAAGCACCCTTGTGGGTCAGAAAAAAGGAATTTCGAAAAATCCCTTCTTAGTGCGCGCTTACACCGTAAAGTCTTTCACCACACCAAGTTTCGAGTCTTTAGCCCCGGTAGATTTTGCTGTGCGTTGATAGGTGAATCGATCGATCGATGAATGGTAAAGCTCTTTTATTATTAGAGATTGAAAAATGCCTTTCTAGATATTGTATCTAGTTACCTTTCTGTTAAATTACAAAGATCTGGGGTCATTTGGGACGGAGCTAGGTTCAAAAACGTAGAAATCACTCCAAGCCAGCGTTGCCAGAGAGTTGAGGTGTTTCGATTGTACAGAAGCCGCAAAAAAGATAGTACATTCGGAAAAAAGATCGTACGCTCTAAGTATCGATACAGTCAATATTTTAATCGATATTTTTATAATAAAATATTTTAAATTAAAGGGCTAGGCAATTTCTCATAGCTTTAAAGGGAGGCATATGCCTTAAAATTTATCAAAATTTTAAAAAAGAGGATAAAAAACTATTGAAGAAGATGTACCACAAGTTGAAAAACATAAACGAAACTAAACTTGTATTAAACACTGCGGTGGCGATTCACATTTATGAGTTGAGTGTTAGAACACTGAAAAGAACTCCGAGGAAAAATGGAGGGTCTGGGGTTCACCCCAAGGAAAATTTGCATCCTAAAGAAAACAGTTTCTTGTAAACCACAGAATTTTCTATTTTTATAAAAGTCAAAGTTTCAAGGTGCCTCCCCCAGAATTTTTTTAAAGAAAATTCCCCATTAACCCCTTAACAGTGTCGCCCGAGCTCAGCTCGGGCAGGAGAAAAATTGACGTTTCCCTTTGTGAAGCCCAAACTGAGTTCGTTTCGATGATGATAGTGATTTTTCGTCGTTTAGAGATTGTGAGACATCATGTTTGAATAATCTTGTTCCTAATTCATTAAGATGTGTGCGTAATCCAATACTTTTTTATGTGTATGTTAAAATAATTAGTACACTTGTAATTACATTTAAATTTAGATTTTTTTTATAAAAAAAACTTTTTTCTAACACTTATATTAATATAAAGAACAAAATTAAACAGTCAAAAAAATTTTCCATTTTTGTCAATTTTTCTGAAATAAATGTCACTGTTAAGGGGTTAAATTCGTGTTTTATCTCTTTTTCAAACTCTTTAGGGAGCTCCTTAAGGGAAAAGCGTCTTGTAAGTGGCAGAATTCTAAGGAGGAAAATCTGTGTTACCACCGACGTAAAAATATTTGAGGGGGGCTGGGGGTCTTTCCCCAGAAAGCTTTTTGAATTTTAACCCTCAAAAGTAGTATTTTAACTCCTTTTGAGACTTTTTGAATTGCACCAAAAGATCCTTGTGGAAGTTACAGAATTTTCAAGGGTCTTGCGGCTATTTTTCAAATAACAGTGAAAACCTTGAGGGGGGCATTTGCCCCCTGCCCCCCAATGACGCACATGGATGGAAGAAATACACCCAGGGTGGAGTGGAGGTGTGGAGGCTTGGAATTGAACCCGGTACCAGGTATAGTGCGCAGACAGCTAGCTGCTATAGCGTCTTTAGACTCGAGACGTATAGCCTGATGGTTTGGTTTACTCGCTGCCCTCCCATCCTGCGCTTTGTTCCGTCGTCGGTTCGATTCCAACCTCGCCCTGGGTGTACTTTCTTTCTTCTGTGTCAGTAAAAATTCCGCTTGTGTCTGTTTACTTGCCGAAGGTTTTTATGCGGATCCTTAACATCAAGCACTCAAACTTGAAAATATGTGTTCGATGTTCCAACAATCCAATCTTTAGCCTCAAATTCTAAAGTTGGTTGGTTAGTTTTTGGTAACATATATCTGCAGGTCTCTGTGCTTCATCTTAACCAAAAGTTGGTATTGCCTGATGATATATGTAACTCAACCAACCAACCAATAAAAAGATAGCACTTCGCGTACGATCCAAAATTTAGATTGAAGATCGTACGGAGCTCCAAAAGATAGTACAAATACTATAATTATCGTACGTCTGGCAACGCTGCTCCAAGCACCCTTGTGGGTCAGAAAAAAGGAATTTCGAAAAATCCCTTCTTAGTGCGCGCTTACACCGTAAAGTCTTTCACCACACCAAGTTTCGAGTCTTTAGCCCCGGTAGATTTTGCTGTGCGTTGATAGGTGAATCGATCGATCGATGAATGGTAAAGCTCTTTTATTATTAGAGATACGTATTAAAACATTTATGATATATTGTGTATGTTTATGAAATAAATATTATTGACCCCCACAGTAGTCTGAAGAAAAGAAGCCAATTAAGACATCATTTATCGGATTTTACTTTTTGGAAATTAAAATTTATTTATTAAAAACATTTAAATAAATTTTAATGATATTAATTTAATTTTCGTCATATAAATAAAGGAAATAAAGTCATTTGGCTAAAAAGGTTTCTGTAATTATTCGATAGCACTATCTACTCTTATGGTTAGAGACCAATCAACAAAATTATCAAGGATACGCAGATATTGATCAATAATATTCTAATATGGTTTAAGCTTAGCAAATATTCTTTCATTATTTTGATCTAGTTTTTAAAAACTATCACCATTTATTAGTTTAATATGTTGTAATAAAATGAATCTTATAGAAATTAAGTAAATAGTTTTTTCCCCTTTTTAATGATAATTATTACTGTTTATATACTCGATTTGTAGCAAAACCTAATTTAAACTTTAAAAAAACTTATCTTTCCGAAATTTCTACACTTTTTTCATCATTTGCTCATAGCGTAAAAGTAAGAGATCATCAAAAGCTGCTTTAAGAATAAATAACACAAGGTATAAATCACAAAAGAAACCAGATCTAAATATAAAGATAAATCCATCCCAAGTTCTCCTGAACCTGCGATAAAGGATCTCAGAAATATCATTAGAAGCCCAAACACCAATCAAATGTATCAAAAAAACATTCGCATGCTTCAAATTATGAAATTCTTCCATTTCATATCATAACTCCGACCATAAAGGATTCCGAAAGCCTATCCCCACCCCTTCCTGGAATTAAATCAGGAACGAATCCAGATTAACTCGAATCGCTACTCAGATGCAAGTGATAACAGAAAGTCGTGACTGAAAAATCTCGTACTATTTAAAAACCTCGCTTAAGTGAAAGCCAGGTATTGATATAAATCAACTCCACAAGAGAGAAATCCGAAAAGGCCTAGATCCACTTTAGCATTTGTATCCATTAGAAGTCAACGAATCTTTGATAAGGCCACCCCTGTTATTTGGCTTCATTATTCAGTGAACGGAGAAGTAGGGAAATCATCTGAGGGAAAAGATGATATCTGCGCCTCTTTAATGGTGATGGCAGGCGTTGTTGGTTTTGTTTATTGCCCAGAAAAAAATGGCTGCTTTGCCTACTACTACTGTGCGTGTAATGACGCTATCTGGATGCTGGATGAGTAAAAAAAATGCGAGATAACTTCAATCTTGCGTATTAGCTTGTCCTTTCTGATGCTTTACGCGATTTGTCATAATTTTTGCGTTGGCTATCGACTGTGGGATCTCTTCTTTGGTGGACGGATTTAAATAACTATGGTGGAGAGGTGTTTGGAGAGAAACAATGAAGTTTGGTGTCGGTAAGAGATTGGGTTGAGATGGTTTCTTTGTATAGGAATGGGTTTGGCTGAAGACATTTAAAAGAGAACTCTTTAGTATAGAAGTAATCACCATCACATTTATTCTCTAAATAGATTGTTGAGAATGTCATATGAGAAATATATCTTCAAATTTTTGAATACTTATCCAAAAACATTGTTAAAAAGGATTGAGACATGTGTTAATGGGCCAAGTTCATAATGAATTAAACGTTGAAGGTAAACGTTAAGGCTCATTCAGACATAACTTTTTTTGTTTTCATTTTGCAGGAATCTTCCAAAGTGAAAAGTGTGAATTTGTGTTTCACTCTTTACTCTTTTACTTTTCTACGGAAACAAGCGATTCACAGGAGTGAATCAACCGTGAAAGAGAAACAGTGTGAATGAGGCTTAACACGAACTTAATTTTGAATTTATGATGACTGTCCTGCAATATAGTACAACCTCAATATCTAGAAATCAAAGGAATGAACAAATTTTTTCGAGATAAAAAGGTTTTTGAGTTTTAAACGTTCGAGATTACACTGTCATACTTGCCAACTTTTGAAAACTTACATCCGTAAAGCTTTTTGTGTATTATTATTACAAAACTACAACATGAAGCTTGTCGCGTTAACAAGCCTGAAAAACATAAACGCGGATTCCTATTTCGGTAAAGTTGTTTTTTCCGCATTGCGAACGGAACACGAGAAGAAGCAAACTTCACGGGTGAGCGCGCGTCAAGACTCGCCGGCGCGGCGAATCCGGAAAAAGAACTTGCAAAAAATTCAAACGAAGTGTCTAAATCCACGAAAGTTGACCCATGCTTAAGTATTAGCGAAAATCGTTAGAGTTGAGTTGTCACTTTAGAGGCGCTAGACAGTTCCATTGGTTTTAGTGGATTTAGACAGTACCAAATCCAAATTTCACTCAAGGACAAAATTGAGAAAATCGTAAGGAATGGGATTAGTAGAGGATTCTGGTTTTGAAGTAAAAAGATACAATTTGAGAAAATTGTTTACGTCGCGAGTGTTTTGCTTTTTCACGGATAGTTAAGTGGACAAAAACGCAAAATCCGTAATTTTTTCAATCAATCCGTAAAACTAAATAAAATCCGTAAATATGTCCGTAAAAGTTGGCAAGTATGCACTAGGATATGCACAAAATACACTATAGTATAGTAAATACACAAATTCACAAATACTATGCACTAAATACATGAAAGCTGGTAATTGACACCTGAGTAAAGTTCAATGCTAGTAAATTTTGAAAAAAAATCCAAATAGATTAATCGAGGGCACTATCCCTTTTTAATGGGGCTTTATTATCTTTTCAGGGAATCCCACAGGTCAAATACGACGATTCCAACAGGTATGATACTTCACGACCCTTTGAAATTCTGAATTTTATTAATTCACAATAATCACTCCCAAATGCTGCCATGTTTCATTCCATCGGCCAACGCCCCATCAGCCCATCTTCCCCCATTACTTAACTCCTCAATCACGTGCGACAACAAGAAGCGACGCCATTATGGGTTTATCGTTTTAGCACACCGTCAGAAATCCGCCGTGCATGGCTGCGGATTAATGGCTAAGTGGATGGAAAAAATCGGACAAAAAGTGTCCTCTTATCTCGGAGTCGCAACAAAAGTCGGCGAACGACAAAAAGAACAATCGGCATTGCTTACACGCAACGCTTGGTGCGCGAAACGGACGGGTGGTTTCCGAGGTGGTCGTCGTTCCCTACGACCCATTAGAATGGCGACGGTTGCGGTCGCTCGAAAGTTGCGGTTGTAAACGACAATGGTGCTGAAATATTACATAGTTTATAATGTGTTTTAAACTATTAAAAACTGAATGAAAAAATAACAGAATATTTTCGGTTTCATCATCTTTGACTTGAATCGTGAACAAATTCACATGAAAGTGGCAGCGCGTCAAGATGATTTTATACAATCCCAGGTGGTGTAAAAAATAACTTTAATTGCTGATTGTAAAAAAATTAAATAAATCTTAAAAAAATACCTAGGATTAAGCATTTAAAGAACAAAGGTCTGATATGTTATACAATAGAGATGAAATATAACTAACCCTTACAATATTGAGGCGCCTGTGATTACTATTAAATTCTATGGAAAATTTGGGACGGCTAGGACTGAAAAACTTAAACTTCTCATAAAGGTTAAAAATATACGTTGAAGAAAGTTTGTGCAGAAGAAATAGGGGGAAGTTGAGTATACACACACATACGTAAAATCTAAAAAAATTAATAATTTTATTTATGCATTAGATTAGATATTCTCCAACAATTGCAAAAAGAGCAATTTTTGCTTCACTTTAATTCCCTTTTCCAGGTTTTAAAAATGAAGTAATTTCATAATAAAAGGGGGTTCCTCTTAGAGACCAATGAAATGAAAAATTTCAAATATAACAAAACTATTAATCAACTTTTTCTCCATAAAGATATACATTAGAACTATTTCATACATAAATCTCCCCTTATCATAGATGCTAGTGAACAATCCCAACACGGGCTAAAAAGTTGTTTTCCCAATTTCGACCGCTATTGTTGTGACACTGCGTTGGTTGATTTCGCGCTTCATGATGCCTTCTTTGTTGGACTTGACATGATTGATGGGGGTGTTGGAATACAAAGTTTTCGTGCTATTTGCAACATTTTGAAGGAAGAGTTTTCTCAAGATTATTAGCGAATTCCACGCTTTGATTTCACGGTGGATTTCTTAAATAACTGGATGGTAGTTCGTTTTCTTTTTTTGACATCATTGTGTGAATAACCACCTGCTTATATTTTCTCTTAAAATTTAAAGTTGTGCATCAAAAGAGATGTTAAATTCACCATTCAGTTTATTGCTTTCTTGTTAGCTTAATCTCTAATGGCAATTAAATTTTCAAAATATGTTTATATTTATTTTTGAAATTTTTAAACAACATGGTAACTGACTGATACAAATGTTTCATAGATGTCAATCAGTTACCATATATAAAAAATAAATAATAACTTTTAAAAATAATTAATTGTGCCATTAGATTCAGTTAACAAGAAAGCAATAAACTAATTTATAAAATTTATTTTTGGGAAGTGAGTTACAAAATACTTATTGTTTTTCTTTGAAAATGTCAGTCAGTTACCCGTGTGGAATTACCCTTTTACATATTGATTTTTACATTTTTTGACAAACAATACATACAGTTAAGGGCAGTATAGGGGGTGGAAAGAAAAAAATTCGGATTGAGGCATTTGAGTTTTAAGGGATTATATGGGGAAAATTTAGAAATTATCTGACTTTCCTATATTCATTCTCTCATTAATTATACCCCTGTTTTCAAGGAACTTTGAAAATATTTTTCCAATTACTTAATTCTTCGTAATAAACTGTACCTTCCCTTTTAAACATCAATTCTAAATATTTTACTCACTTACGCTTCCCAGTTAATTTTAAGATTAAAATTTCTCGTCTTCTTTTAAGTTTTATAGTTTGATTTTAAATAATTTTCAGGTCGAAACGGTTGCTAAAATGAGACGATGACCTTAAAAAGGCATATTTCCTGATGTTCTTTATCTTTTCCGAAAAAAAACTGAAACATTAGTCACGAATAATTGTTTATAATGTCATTATAAACAATTATTCGTGACTATTTTAAGGATCTTTTGATCAATTTAAAAACCCTTACCAGACCAGATTTTCCATGAATTCCTCGACAATTTCAAACTTTCCAGTCACCAACACCTAAGCCGCAGGAACCGTGGTTTTGACCTTAAACAACCTGCAAGATCACCACCACCACCAGATCACCCGAAACCAATTCAACCCCTATTAACAGATCGATAATCGAACTACCCCAAGATAAGCCGGAGACGTTTAGCATACCGATACCGCACGCCGAACATCGTGAAATCGTCGTGCTCGCACACCCCCGCACGAAAGTCACGCAGCGCAGTACTGCGTCACGCAGGTCGTTGATCGATCACTGCAATGGACGTGATACACTTTCCTGCGTCCTGATGAATGAATGAATGAACGGTTGCTTACTTGTTGCTTCCTTTGTTTTGGTAAACTGCTGCGTGACCCTGAGGGGGACTGTGTCGATAAATTTCCTGTGTGATTAGATGGGTTTCAGGTGAAGTAAATCGGTGTTGTTTGAATCGACCACTGGGATTATTTGAGGGGGAAGCTAGGTTGTGTTTAGGCCCTTTCAGTCCTAATCCGCCTGATATTCTCATAGAATCCAATGGAAAAATTGGGGCTGCTAGGAGGGAACGAGGAGGATTGACGTTTGGAGAGATTTATTTCTTGTTGTCTGTGATGGGGTATCAATAACTACTGGTTTTTGACCACCGATAAATTATACCCAGTCAAATTCTCGTAAGAAATAGGAGTAGGAGGAAGTTTGCATTTATTATTAAATGATGGTTAAAATCTTGACAAATGATACCGAGGGGTTGATATACAAGGGAAGGAGGAAAATAAATCAAACATTGCTTTAAAGGAAACTATACGGATAGGATTATTTGCGTTTTTTTAAGATGTAAACAAAAACCCGCGAGATTTATTTGAGGTTTCATCAAAAACTGAAAGTAAATCAGTTACACAGTATAAAGAGCAAAATTTCCAAAGGATTCGGGATTCCTCCCTATATTTTTTTTAACTATTGGATAATTACCCTCAAAATAATCTTTTTTTCTATTTCGCCCTCGTTTAAAAATTTAAAGGTGGTTTTGAATCAACTAATTAACATAAGTCCCAATTTTTTAAAAACTGGTTGTAACTTTTCACTAAAAGGGGGGTCTGGGGGTTCTCCCCCAAAAAATTTTTAGAAATATACCTTTTAAATACAGGTTTAAACTGTTTAGCCTCATTTTAAAGTGTTATAAGATTACAGTTTCAAATAAAAATTGTTATGCTTTAACCAGTGCTGTAGCTAGATTTTTTTGAGGGGGTCTCATTAAATTATAATTTTTTCAGCTATAAACTGAAATTTTTTGTTGGGATAATGTTTTCTCATTCTCACTTGCTTCAATCTCTCTAAAAAATGAAATGGGCAGTCCGTCCCCCTCTTGTATACGCCTCTTAAATTAGGTGCCATTGGTATAATGTCACCATCCTTTAAGATTAAAAGTCGGAGAAACACACATTTTGTAAATTTTCGGTCACCCTCAAAAGTTAAAAAAGTTATTTTTTTTAAATGTTCCCAATTACTGGGGGGACGCGTCCCCCCGTCCCTCCCGGCGACGACGCCCGTGGTGAATATTTTATTTGCTTTTTGTTATACACGCGCAATATTTTACTTGATTTGAAGAATAGGACCGAAAATTTTGGATGCTACAAGCACCTGAATTCTGGTTTGAATTGAGGATCAGTTTTTGGTATATTTACCAAGTGAGGAATAATTTGAGTTGAGGTAGTTTTTTAAATGTAGAAATTTCCATGCACTAAAACACCAGTTAACATAATCGAAGCATTTCACACTCCAAAAAGCTGACTAGTAAGTTAATTGTGAGTTATTAGAAATCTCGAACAATAAAAAACTTGTTTGGGTTAGTCCAGTAGTTTTAACAAAACCCATGAGGAGAGGTAACAATGTTAGAGAAGATGTAAAACATTACCTGAGGTGGATTTATTCTTTCTCTTTTAGGGTACGACTTAAATTCTGCATACCACTCATTATATTTTTGAATCAACTCTTCTTTATAACATGCATTCATAATCTATATCCAAAACACGAACATTAGCAAATTGACATTAAAACATTTAACACTTCAAACTGTCTTTTTTTTCAGCATGCAACAACAAGAGCCTGAGGATAAAGCATGCGTTAATAAGCGCCTGTAAACATTTTTAACACATCAGATGACGCCTTCTAAATGGAATTATAAAGTTTTTGTTACCCCTTTCTATTAAATGGGATTTTGTACTAGTACAGTACTGAATAGTTTCGATTGTGACCTGTTTTCATTTGCAAAAACTGATATTTCAAATAAGCATAAACCTATTTATGTTATTTTTATTATTATAAAAGTGAGGTGCTTTCAGCAAACAACGAACTAGTATAACAACTTTATATTTGAGTCATACTCAATATTATATAACTCAAATATAAAGTTGGAGTTAGCTCGTTGTTGTTGCAACTGTCTCAATTATTGTCACCTAAATCATAAGGATGCGCACCTTAGTAGCAGTTTTTGGTAGCTATTTAGTTGAGACTATAATTATAAGCACATTTTTCAAGTAACAATAACCTAATAGGAGTAATTTAAGAACTAGGAGGATCCCCAGACATGAAAGCCATCTTGTAAATATTTCATTATTTCGAAATGGTAAAATTTCCTCCATGTCCCTCGCTACTCTCATTCAAAAAACTCATCTCCGAACATAGATGCCCCTCTAGATGTTAAAATAGACGCTACCCCTTACCAATTAAGAACCTTCTTTCGAGCATCTCTCCGAACAGTAATTACACGATACAAAAACACCCTGGTGCAATCACATAATGAGTGTACCCCACCAGATTCCTCCTCGACAACTTTTTATTACGTCATAAATCAAACACCATCCATTGATGACGTCAGATACCCCCATATTCAGACGATCGCACACCGAGATTCGGATATACCTGGACAGTGATAATTCGAGGTTGTGTCTGCTTGAGTTATGGCCAGTGTCAATGGTTTGGGAGCAGTTGTGCTAATAACTACCCATCCCGCCATCATACCGAAAGATGATTGCAGAGGCCACAATTTTATCGCTCTGGCTCTTTTGTAGCAACGAAGGTGTGAAACGGTGTAGTTGCATTGGAGGCGTTATTGTTGGGAAACAACTTATTTATTATTTGACGTTGTTGCTTCATTGGAAATCCTTTCGCACGATGAAGGTGTAGATTCGGATTGAGAGGTTAGGGAGTCTTGATGTATTAGGTTCTTTGATTTATTAGCGAGGCTGACAGTTGAAAGCAATATTTTCGCTTAACCCCTTTGACACCCTATAAATTATCACTCTCGAGATGACAAGGTTTTTACAAATTAGTGATTTGCAGGGGAGGTTACCGTGGGATGACATTGAGGTAGATTTAATAGGTTCTTTGAAAATACGGTAGCGTTTTGTCAAATCAATCTTCGCGACGTGATGTTATTAGATTAAGAGAATTGATAAATACCATACGAAAAATGTACAGTGTGGTTTGCTGTTTAATTTGGGAATGATGGATTTTATGAACTCAATACTCTTTTAGTGAAATTATGAGTATGAGGTGATTTTTATGCACTATTTTTTGAAGCATATTAATAATAATTGTTTGAAAGTATGTCTGGAGAAAGTCAGGGCTGTCGAGCTAGAGATTGTTTGAAAAGGAATTAGCTTTAGGCGAAATGGTTTTAACAACAAATTTTCTGGAATTTATATTTTATAATATTTGTTAATATTTATAATACTAGGGAGCTACCGCCCCCTGCTCGCTATCGCTCGCCAACCCCCGTTAACTGCTGACGCAGGGCCTTTCGGATCTCTTCGCAATCCCCACAAAATCCTGCTCACTAAAATTATTTATTTATAAAACATTGGTTATAACAATTAGTAGAAAAAAACGTCAACCAACTTTCCAGAAGCACACTCCCTTAAAAGTTAGAATATTTATTGGTTGTAAATTACCAATAATTTAATCAAAACGTTTTCCTTGAAAATAGCCATCAAGTCTGCTCGTAACTATTGTTATTCAATATTTACAAAAACGTTCAACAATGAATCTGTTAAATTTAATTTAAGTACCTACTAACTCGTCAAAATGTCTAGTGTTTTATCATTCAAGTTTTAGTTTTTAAACCGACAACACAATTCTATTCAGGGGGTGAAATGATTAAATATCAATCAAATCATCATTAAGACATCACTTTTTTGGTGATCATTTTGGAGGAATCGTCCAAACTGAAAAGTTTAATTGAATCGTCAGTTTGAAGAAGGGAATAATTCCAAAAATCAAGTTTTGAGAAAATCGAAAAAAACTGTATAAGTAATGGAATTTTCATTGTATAACCGCGAAATTTTTACTGGAAGTTCAGAACCCTATTTAGAAAACAGAGCAATCATCAAAACAAATATAACTGTATTCAAAAATATTTTACAGCCAAAATAAGTTGATGGACATATTCCCTTCTTACACCTTATGAAATTTTTCTGATGAAAAAATCTTTAAAAACCCTTAAAATCACATTTAAATTATATTTCTCCTTAGTTTACACCACAAAAGGGTGAAATAAAAAGAATAAGACAAATGAAATTCAAAATTATAGTGAAACTGGGTTATTAAAGCAGTATCAATGGAGTGAGTGAATATTAATGGAGTCAAACATTCCCTACATAAAAAAAAGTTCGAAAAACATTGAATTTAAGAGAAAATTTTATTTTAACTTAGTTTACAGCACAAAGAATATGAGGAGAAAGAAAAATTAACTTTAATTCCAAATTAGCTTAAAAAATACAATGAATGGACATCGATTTCACAACTTCAAGGGGCGATATCTCCCTATAGGGGTTAGTTATTTTTCCCCTCTTTTCACCCATGTGTAGAGAAAGCTTAGAGATTGTTTTGAGCACAAAAAGTCAATTTGTCATTTTTTGGACTTATTCCCTTCTTCAAACTGACGATTCAATTTGTCTTTTCAATCTCAAGTCTTCAATGAAAACGGGTGCTTCACAGGAGTGAATCACTCAAACTGAACATTGAAAGTGAAACAGTGTTAAGTTGAAAGTGACTGACGGAACCAAAAAAAAGGAACCGAGAAAGATTCCAAGATAGCCAAAGTTTCATCACCTAGTAAAAGATGAGAATTTCTGATCCCCAAGATGTTGAATGCACTTTCACCCCACAACATTTTCGAAACACGCGGCATAATGGAAATGACGTCGCAGGGGGTACGAACTTCCATGCTCCAAAGGGGCCCTTGGTGGGGTCGGTCCTTGCATGACTGATTCCCTAACGTTTTTTGGGGAAAAGCTCAGAACTTTCTCGGGTACACGGGTTACGGGATCCCCGGGTTAGTGATTAATCACCACCAGAATAAACTTAACCCCAACCTAATCTCGCACAGATCGGTGGCAGATTCGGCTAACTTGATTAATGGTCGGAATCCGCGGGTTAAAAAAATCCCGGACGGTGTTAATATCCTGTTGCGACATCCCGCTTAATGGACGCATTAAGGCGGAGAATTAATAACTTTTCTTGAAGAAATATGGGGTTTTTGTATTTATTACGAAGGGGTTGGATGGCTTTGTTTCTCAAGAAGGCTCAGCCTCGCAGATTTAGATAATGGAGGACGAGGGTATATCTCTCTTACGGATCTCGCGGCAGATCCAGAGAATTGATTGGGTGCGAGAGGTAGGGAGGGTTTTCGTTTCAAAATGCACGATCGGTTTCGAAATCGGAGGAGTTGCCGTCGTTTTACGCGCTTTTTCGGAGGTGGTGAGTTGATTGATTTGGTTTTGGGGAGGCTGAATGGAAGCAATGCGGATCTTCCTTTCATTTACACCGTTGAACCCTCATGGGATGAACTCTTAATGGATTAATGCCGTTCCTTGTAATTATGTGCTAATGAAAAATGAAACTGAAAGTCAATTTGGAGAGACATTAGGTACTTTTCTAGATTTTATTGAAGAACCAGGGCCATTGTTCTTCTATAACTAACACTGGAAATAGATTTTTTTTCTCTTTTAGTGTATGTAAGAATACAGTCGATTTCTTAGGCGATAACCAGCATTATTCTTATATTTCCCTCCTCCATCCCTGTCGTGCCCATAGAAATCCAATGGTCGAGTGGAATCCACGCATTATAAAATTTATTATTGTTTTTGAAACCACGACATCTCTTCGGTCTTACTTTTCTTTTCGATTAAGAATATTGGAATAAAAAAGCTAAAAGGATGGAGGGAACTTCTGTGCAAGTTAAGCATTTATTTTGACAAAACCAGTCGGATAAGTGAGTGGTATAAAAAGTTCGTTGAAAAAAAACAGAACCTGTAGGTTAAATTCCTTAAACAGTTTTAAATTGGACAAAAATTAACTAAATATATCGAAACGCAGAATAAACATTATATGTAACATGCAAAAATATTACGACTGTAGTTAGAACGTACACTACCTAGAAAATAAAGATGTGTTTAATATCCTCGAATTTAGAATTTTGATTTAACTATTTGTCTATTAATAAGAGTAGTAAATAGTGTGTAATATGCGATTAGTTCAAAGCTAAGAAAACTTTGCATAATAAACACATTTTTTATCCGAAAATCATCACAGCTCGTTGAAAATGTCATGGGATATAGAATCCACGTGTAGCAATTTTCTCGTCGCATATTTTACTTCGATTCAAACATTATAACTCTTCAAATCACCCGGCCACGACATGCAGTCGCGAATGGAAAAAATCTCGCAAGAAAACGATTAACGATTCCGAGAAACGATTGGCGCGAAAATTTGCATAAAACGAACGAAAATAAAGTAATACCCACGTCCCCTCGCCAACCCCTTTCACAGCCAGAGAGGTCAGATCCCCCAGATGAAATTCCAAATGAAATTACCTACACGATGCAGATTCGCAATAATTACAATAATCGTAATCGTCATATCAGTCATAGACTACATGCCGAATTGGACAGCGTCACGCATAGGAGAACAGAACCGTTGCCAGCCGAGAAAGAGAAATAAAACCAGAATTAAAATACTGGAATCAAGAGTGTTCCTAGTATCTAAAGATAAGGATTGAAACTGCGGTGTATCAGAAAGCAGAGCTAGATGATTCTTCCTGGTTCCGTTGACCCTATCCACGTGATCCGGCTATTTAGCGTACAGGTATATCATGTTAGATGGTTTCATCATAATCAAAAGAATGATTAGGATGATAATAAAATAAAAAGATGGGAGATTGCATATGCTTAAGAGCACGGCGGCGTGCTTTCAGCGTCTAGCAAATTAGAATATATTAAAGGAGGGGGGAATTATGCGTAATTAAAATGAAATCAGTTGGTTGTATGTTTGGTACAGCTCCTTGCTAAAAACGAAACCCGGTTTATTGTGTTCTCTTTGAAGAACTCTCGATTGTACCTCGTTGTCATTTCAGTTTCACTTCATCATTTCTAATGTTCATTAATTAGAAATTATTTAAGCTATCGCAAACTATGTGGTTCGTTCAGTTGTTGCTACTCAATAAAATGTGGCGATACTGATTTGTAAAACTTGAAATTAATATTAATTTTGTAAGATAAAAGTGAAACGAAATAAATTTGGAGTTTTTAAAAAATGAAAAGGAGTAAAATCATTTTAATTGGTCTCACTGAAAAAATTATAAAAATATTAGTGATGAAATAAAGCCATTGCTTATAAATTAAGCTTTAAAATTGTAAGTAAACTAACTGCTTTAGGTATTCATAAATATACTACAGTAAGAAAAACAATCTTATATTGAATCATCTGCTTAAAAAAGAGACTAAAAACCCAGACTAAATGGTTAAAAAAAACTTCCACCCCATAGGGAGATATAGCCCCTTGAATTAAGCAAGTATGAGGCAACATTTAACTGAAAGTTATTACTATGCTGCTTACTCATCTCAGCGTTATTCGGGTTTCAGAAAGATGATACCAATACACAAAAAAATTAATCCGAGTCTTTTTATTCTTTAATTTTATGTTCTATACCAAAACATAATTTAATTTTCAATAAGTGGAAGGTTTTCACATTACTGTTAGTTAACGAATTAAAATTTTAATCGAATATCCAGTTGAATTGTCAGTTTGAAAAAGGAAACAAGTTCAAAAACCAAATTTGATATAACAATGAAAGAACTTGTATAAATTCTAAAAAATTCACTGTATAGCCAAAAAATTTTACTGGAAATTTAGGACCCTATTTAGGTATTAAAATATACAGTACAATCATAAAAAATATGAGAATAGTCACAAAAATATTGTTGGTTGAAAAACGTTGATGGACTTAATCCTTTTTTTAAAAAACACTGAAATTCATAATTATAATGTTTAGTTCACCGCACAAAAGAGAAAAACTACCGAGGAATAAAATTAAAAAGTACAATGAGACTGTCATTTTACAAGGAAGTAAAACATTCGTTGGATAAAAAAAAGGCAAGACCACTTTTAAATTACAAGAAAAGAATGACAAATTAACTCATATTTTCAAATAATTAAAAATATGTACACCTTACATTCAAGGGGGCTATATCTGCCCAAAAGGGATATTTATACTTTTCATTCCTCCCACTGATGTGTAGAGTGAAGCTAGGCAATTTTTAGAGCATAAAAAGTCATTTTGCCATATTTAGTCATTGTTCCTTTTTCAAACAGACGATGGCGATTCAATTAAACATCTCTTTAAAACTTTAACTGAAATAAAAATTTAAGTTCTCGATTTTACAAAAATTTTGAATATATTATTTATTATAATTAATAACTGATTTTATGATGAATTAATAACTGATTAATAACTGCCGTTTAGTTAGTTAGGTGCAAAACACACTGCGCGTCTTATAGACGTTACTGCAATCAATCTCCATAAAAAAAGCATGGAGAAAGCCTAGTCCCCTATCTTGACAGGAATGAAGATTCCTGTCAAGATAGGGGGAAGCTCAGGCTGAACTCCATGATTTTTCCCTTCTTTGATTAATCGCCAGTAGCGTCTTATGGTCGCTAGGACTGACTTGGCTCCGGGGGGAGGTTTACTCCTGTGCCAGGTGCTACACAAAAGTTTTCTGGATGCTTTCCCACCACAAGAGAGAAAAAAATACCCACAAGAACCTGGTTTGGAATATTTTACTATGAAAATTTTGATTTTCAGAAAAACGCGTCAATTTTAAACACTAACAGCTACATACACTACTATACACATCAAGATTTCAAATGGAAATAAATAAATTAAGTTTTTATCACTACCTTTCAGGTTAAGTGTATTAAAATGCAGATTCTATGGTTGTTTAATGTAGGATTTGTTCGATTTTTGATTTGAAAATATGTTTATTTTATTGCGCCTCAAGGACTATCTTGCTATTGAATTTTTGGTTTGTTTACTACCCCTAAGCAAAACTAAATACACATAATACGGGCATAAATACAAGTAAATAAACACAACTCAACGAATATGAAGAAAAAAATTAAATAAAGTATGAAATTCTAATTTGAGAAAACAGGTATAAAAATGAAAGAAAAACAATAAGTCTAAGTCCACAAATTAAGTAACTGTTTGTTTAACAATATTTAAAAGGTGTCGTGTTGTGAGCGGACATTGATAAAAAATCGAGATCGAATCGATAAGTTATGCTATATACATTCATAATGGCTATTTTAATGCTCTTTTTGTGTGATTAGCGTGTTTTGTGTGACATTAAAGAGTGCCGAGCCCCTTTTTTCTGAATCGTCACTGTTACTGATTACATCCAAAACGAGTTTGGTTATAGTTAGGGCAGGGGGTTTAAGGGGCGGCAGCCCCCCCCTAACTACCATAAACTTTTTAGTTCTTTTGATGTTGGAATTCGAAATTTTAATATATAGTTTAGTGCTTATTTTATTTAGTTTTCTTGTTTTTTAAGTAACTAAATGAATATGCGGACGAAATTTATATGTAGTATTTACATTTATTTGCTAATCCTTGTTACACAAGTTAAACAATTTATACTTCCTAATTTTATCAATGTCCGCTCACAACACGATTTTTATATGTCCCGCTCACAACACGGCACCATTTCAAAAACTCATATTATTGAACCCCATTAAATGCCATGCAATTAAAAGACCAAATTACTACAACACAAAACATTAATGTTTATTGTTAAGACTGAAAATTACGTATTATAGCTTGTCTTTCTTCGGAAGGCGGCTGAGAACTGCGGAATATTGTACTGTGGAAAGCTCGTTTCTGCAGTCCTCAGCCGCCTTCCGAGAAAAACAAGTTATACCCATGCATCAATAATAGGGTATAAAATAAAGAAATATCCGAATAATTCAATAGAGTAATTCCCATGCATCAATAATAGCTCCTGCGGATCCAGCACAGCTCCAAGGGGGGCACTTTTCCAGACAAGATCCCCTTGTGGAGGTCCAGTGGGGGTCCACCCCAAGAAAAAATATTTGACGTGTAAAAGTAGGGTTTTAACTCATTTTTAGAAACGTTTTGAGTCTAAGGGGGCACTTTTCAACACTATTATCTTTACTTTTTAACCAAAAATGTCAACATTTTGGGAATTTCCTAAAAATAAACACTGAATGCCCCATTTTGATAGTAATGGGGGGTATGGGGGTCCTTCCCCAGAAAAAATTTTGAAATTAGACCTGTAAAAGTTGGGGTTTCACTCAATTTGAGAACCTTTTTGGGTCTCCAAGGGGGGCACTTTCCAGAGTGCCACCCCCTGGATCGGATCCGCCACTGACTTCTACACACCTATACCTAAACATCATCCATAGATCCCCAACAAAACCCATGCTTTATCCTTCAGAAATGCTCATGTTGTGTAAGTACGTGCATTATCAAAAGAAATCATCAACACCACTCACCTCAGCAGGGGTATAGATCACAACACATGCAGTATATCCCTCAGGGGTAAAAAATGTCCGTAAGTATTCCAGAGATCACGCAACACATTTCACAACCCAAATCGAACTGGCCGGACGGACCCCGAAAATGTTGTATTGACCGTTCTTGACGCAAGGGGGCGGTCAGTTGTCATTGGTCCCTGAGTGGGTTGCGTCCCCTTGTTTGTGTTCCCCCCTGTCGGAACCTTTGATGTTGAGGGAGAGTGGCCAGATTCCCGTCGCCTGAAGGTCATAAATCAGTCAAGAAAGGTCGGTTGCTTTTCCCACAGCATGGGGTTGGCATGTGGAGGTGATAATAGGGATGTTTTCTTAATTATCGACACGTTGTTTCCGGGAAGTAGCAGTTACAGATAAACAACGCAGCTGGGGAATTTCTGCTACTGGTAAAAATAACAGAAACATCGTCAAGCTTTGCAATGCCTGATTAGACTTGTGATGAAGTGGGAGCGGGACAGAAGATAATGGTCTTTTGAGTCAACAAATTTTACGTATTTTTCATTACAGTTAAGTGGTAGGACAGCCAGGAAACTGAAATTTATTAGAAACCGGCCTGACGAAAAATATACGAGATCTTAAACAACCTTTTAGCTATAATATATTCTAAGAGAAATCACTAAAACTAACTTATTTTTAAACTAAATGCTAAATATTCAATAATTTTATAATTAAAAATATTAAATATATATCTTTTCTTTTAAGAGAAATGGCAGTATTATTCAAATTTTTAATTCCTATCTCACTTTACGTAATTATTATTTTAAATTAACATATTTTAAGACTAAAATTTGAATAGGTAGATGGATCGTACTAATTTCAAGAATAACTTTTTTTAAAGATAAACCATAAGCCGGCTTTTGTTATTATGAAATTTAAAGTTATTGAAAAACAGTAAATTAAAAATTTTAATGTCTATAGTTTGTTCATTTAGAATAGGCTCTTGAAACAGGATCAAAAACGCCTAATAACGCTATCACACAACTTCAGTGACTAATTCTTTAACTGTATTTCAACTACTTCTGTTTAGGCTGCCTTGTCATTGCACAAGAAAATTTTTTCGATGATAATTAAAATAGTAACTGCTTCTGATACATTACGTGCCTATTCTAAAAGAGCAGAGTATAATTGGGTACAATAATAGTAAATGGCATCAAATAGACAACGAAATAAAATGTTAAATATGCTAAAAAAAGTACTTTTTAATATTTCCAGTTGTGTAAAATAAACTACTATCTCTCTTGTGAGCTACCTTCAAAAACTAGAAGGGGTGTAATTTGTCATCTCTTCAATGGTCGTTGGTCGTTGAAAGTTGATGTCCTCCCCTTTTCTTTCCCATTCCCTTGAAGGGGATAAAAGACCGTGTCCAATGCACCCATGGATGAAGAGGTTACCACCTGTAGTGCACCCATGGAACACATTACAAAGAGCTGTGAGTATTGAATCATCATTCCCACAGTCACAACTTTGCCAGAGAAGAGTCAACTTTATAAGAGCTTAGTTTACCTTATTGAGGTGTATTTAAAAATACATTTTCAGGGTATTTGCTGCTACTATATAAGAATTAAGTACTAGTACTTCAGGATGAAAATAATTTTTTTCCAATTACACTTAAGATTTATTATTATTTCTTTTGCCTTTGTTTATCTGAAAGTTATTTTTTAAATAAAAAGTCTATAATGGGTGATTTAAATTTGCATATAACTAAAGTAACTACGCCCAGTAACTCCAACATTTTAAATGAGTTTTCCTCAGTAATAAAGGAATTTTGCATGCAACAATAACGTAAATGAGGAATTTTGTTCGAAAAGGGGGGGATTAAAAACTTAATATCGTCAAAATGTCTTCAAAACTTTTAAGAATAAATGTTCTTTGCTCTCCTTTGCTTTGGTACTTTTATAATTAAGCTACTTTTGAAAAAATTATACACCAACATCTTTGTTCAAATACTCTTTAAAAGCCAATGTTTAGTTTAATTTAAACGATACCAGGAATTAAATTATCTTAACTTAATAACACAAGTTGAATCTCACATATCATCGGACGTCAGAGAACAGAATCCATTTTTAGCGAAACAGATGTAACATAGGTCCGAAACTAGTAGTGCCATAAAATCCTTTAGAGAAGGACAACTTTATGGGACATTTAAAGTGCCCCAACACAATGATTTTTCCACGCCCTGGAAATAGCAGTCAAATTGTCAAACGAAAGCGGCTGAACCTCAAAGCGCCAGAATCCCATTTCAAACACTTAATCTTTGTATTTGAGACATTAAACACCATAAAATTTCCTTTCACTTACAAAACTGACCACCCATATGAGAGAGCAGGGCTAGGACAGAGGCGCCATAACAACAATGCTGACGGCCAGCAATAAAAAGGTGAAATAAAAAACGGCATGGTTGCCTGTAGCTTTTTTACCTGTCGGCAGGTAGCGGGGCAAAGTTAAGTGGGCAGTTATCATTACATTGTGAAAAATAGTTGCGGCTGTTTGATTATTGGGGGTAAAAGGTGGCTTTTAGTAAGAATCGCGGAGATTGATATAGAGCTGTGGAATTGCACACCGCCGTTCAGAGAAGCGTGCGGCTTTGCTAAAAAGGGGAATTTAAAGTGGGTAGGATTTGGTAATGGTTTTCTAATTCGAAGAATGAACGGACAGGTTCTTTGTTTTCATAGCTTTGGAATTTGGGTGACCAAAGCTATTTGTCGACCAGAATTACGGCACAGAAAAAAAGGTTTAGGAGGATATGTTAGTTATTTGAAAATTTGTTTACTTTGTGTTTACGTAAATTCTTCACTTCCCCACTGGAAAATCACTTTTTTCAAGAGGGAAGGAAAACAAGAAGACACAGAAGAATAAAAGGTAAATAAGATAGTGATAGAGCAGGGGTCGACAACCGCATCCGGACCGCCAAAACGTTTTGAAAATCATTAGTATGTATTTTTACACTACAAAAATTAGTTGAACCCACTTTTTAAGTGTCAATTTTCAAAAAATTTCATGGGGGAAACCCCCCAGACTCCCATTTTACATGTAAAAACTTCTAATAATATTATATTTAACAGCATAATAAAACAAATAGCGTACTCAAATTACATCTTTGTAAAAATATATGTGTATTTGAAGAAAATAATTTAAAGTTGTAATAGTAACCTATTTTTTCTCCAGACCTCGATGAAAATTTTCTAAATTATTTGGACCCCAAGTAAAATTACTTGTCGACCCCTGATATAGTTATTTTTAAAACTTGGATTATCTCAAAAGGGTTTAAATTATGGAAATGGCTTATACTGCCTTTTTACGATTTAAAGTCTGAAATATTTGTTCCGGAGCTCCTCCTAGTGTTCTAACTTTACCAACAAGCCCTTAGCAGTCATATCTGAATTCATGCATGCAGGGGGGTTGTCAGAAAAAATTTCGGCTGGGGCTTTGATTGTCTCCCTTCGCTATCCCCTATTTTGGGGGGATAATTGAGGTAATTTTAGACATTTTTCTACCACGAAAAAAAAATTCTGACTTTTAAGGGAGATATACCCAAAATCCTCTGCCTCGGTTATACGCTCCTGCGTGCTCCGGGTAAAAGTAAATGGAGTGAGCAGTGGCGTAACTAGAGTTGACTCATGACTCCCACCTGTCAACAGGCGCGGATCTAGCACGGTTCCAAGGGGGGCACTTTTTCAGACCATTACTTTTACCTTTTGACCATTAGCGTTGCGCCACACTTGAGCGGCTTATAGTCGCTACTGCAATCAATTTCCTTAAAAAAAAGCATGGGGAAAGCCTAGTCCCCTATCTGGGCAGGAATCTTGATTCCTGTCAAGATAGGGGGCGTCTCAGGCTGAACTCCATGCTTTCTCCCCTATCTGATTTACGACTTCGGGGGTTTCGAGTAGCTAGCTCTGTCATGAGGCTTACCCAATCTTGGAAAGATAAGAAAGGGGTTAACTCCGTGGGGTAAGGTGCAAAACACACTAGAGGGAAATAGATGCTAGTCCCATTAATCAAGATAGGTGAAATTTTGGGGTTGGGTGCACACGTGCACCTCTCCGCAGAAAGATCAGGATCCCATTCTTAAATTAAAGAAATTTATAATAGAAAAAATCATAAACAGCATCTATAGTCTGTTCATTTAGAATTGGCGCCTGAAAAAGGATCAAAATAACGCCTAATAACGCTCATCACACAACTTCAGTGACCGATTTTTTACAGTACTTTAACTACTTCTGTTTAGGCTGCCATGTCATTGCACAAGAAAAGTTTTTCGATGATAATGAGGTATTCTCACTCAATGAGATTAAATTTTACTAAAATAGTAGATAAAAAACCATGAAGAATGACGTTTACATCAAGTATTTCCGTAGCCTAGTTTCTGAGATATAAATTTTTGAAATTTCGTTTTTTGTTTGGGCGCGAAAACACTTTCGAATCACAAATCATGCGCTGTGACGTCACATCCAATAGAAGCCCGTTTTCTGATAACGTGACTTTTCTGACGTTTTGGCAAAAATAAAATTGAATTTTAAATTATTTAAAACACATTTTTGAACTTAAAAATCAGAAATTCGGGAGTTTTAGACCATAATGTATCGAAAAGTATAAAATCAAGCAAATCCCTTACTCATGCAAATACCTCATTACAATAGTAACTGCTTTTAATACATTTCGTCTCAGGCGCCAATTCTAAATGAACATAGTATAAGTAATGGGAGGGGTTACGTCTCCAATTCGGTTCGGGGTTGTTGTTTAGTTATCCACAGAGGAGGAATTTTTCCATATTTCTGAAAGGGCTATCCATGTCCATAGAACCCTATCCGTTGAAATTCCGCCGCAAAGAAGCCATAACTGAACTACTGAACATGACACAGAGATAAATAAATCAGTCCCATAAATTTCCCCCAAAGCACCATCCATCCGAGCCGACTCTTATCATCAGCAGTTCATCGACAGCCTCCCTCGACGCAGCGCCACCAACAATGGGGTTCCGCACAATATAAATAATAATAATAACACACATAAAGGGCTGCTCCATTAAGCTGCTGTTAAATGAGAACTCTTTTGGAGCGACGTGCGAATACTGTCATTTGGCAGCCGAATGAATGTCTGAGCAGTGCGAGAACCTATTTGCGAAGCGAAACCCGGCATTACCCAGTTCAAATATTTTGATCTATTAACTTTTTTTTATCTCGCTTCCGCGAATGCGCCTTATCTTTGACTATTTACTTTTACCTCCTCTTTTTTGAGGCCCTTAGAATATAAAAATGTGAGTGTTTACGGAACAATGATGCCGGAGCCATTAAGAAGCTCGGAGGTGGGATCGAGAAAAAGCACGTATATCCTGGAGCACGGGGTTTTTGGTTTTCATCAGGATATATATGCGATTCTTGAAGAAGCGTGGTGGTGACCTTAGCTCTGACCGGTAGTCAATACGTTTCGGAGAGAACCTATAAAAATTCAACTCCGTTACTTCAAAATAAAGTCATAAACATTCTTTGCAGATTCGATAGGTCGTGGCCTTTGCTGGTATATATAGTTTTACCTTCTCAAGTCTATGGCCATAGACAATCAATTGGTGACCTGTCAGAACTTCAAAAAGGTTCCTTCTTAGTTCAGTCACCCGGACTTTGACCATATATCAATGGAAATGATCAGGCTTTAAACTTGGGATAATTTCATGTTTTTCCTGCGAGTTGTTAAATTTAGGGGTTCTGCAATACACTTTATTTTCCGTAAAGCACTGTACTTTGTTTTTGAACGTATTTTTAATCAGAAAGTATTACATCCTGAATGAGTGAAGCAGTGTTTCCCCAACTCGAAGAAGTTAGTGAACTAAAATATCATTACCCAAGGACACATCCTGTCATTTATTTAATAAAATTATGATAAAAGCAGGCGAGAGGGATTCCGGAATTTTAAAATTTCGTTTGTCCGAAATACTATGAAGTATTTAAATTAAAAATTCTTATTCCTACAATAATGGCATCAATGGTTAACTTAAATTTATTAGTACTTCCTAAATTGTAATATCAGTAGAGAGCAAATAACCTCTTTTATCAGCTGGTAAATTTTGCATCAACCTATGGAATACAAAGTTGAGTCGAAAAGCGTAAAGGTCACGATTCAAAACCAAAACTGATTCCAATATTCCTTGTGTTTAATTCCTTTGAAACAAGGTAATAGAAGAAATATCACACGAAGGTGGAATTCAACGTAAGAAAAATTATTTAATAAAAAAAGTAGAAAAGAAACTTCCCTTAATTTCACTCTTGGAATGTGGTAATCCGTCAGACTTGTGACGTGACAAGAAATTATTGCTCAAGGATTGAGCGATTGTAGTTTTGATTGAATGGCACCTTTAACAGCGTCACATTTGGAATCGTATTATAAAATCACATAATAGTAGGGGAAAAAGATCGATCATCAGAAACTCAAAACACTTAATTCAGGGGCGTCATTTAGGGGGGGCAGGGGGGGGCAACCACCCCCCCCCAGGGTTTCCACTGTTTTGTGAAAAATAGCTACAAGTCCCTTGAAAATTCTAAAACTTCCGTCAAGGAGCTTTGGGTGTAACCCAAAAAGTCTCAAAAGGAGTTAAAAAACTACCTTTAAGGGTCAAATTTCAAAAATTTTTCTGGGGGAGGACCCTAAGTCCCCTTGTTAAATTTTAATGTCTGTTATTCAGTGTTTTTCTCCTTGAAAACTCTTCCGCTTGCAAGAAGCTTTTCCTTTTTAGTGCTCCCCAAAAAGTTTGAAAAACAGATATAAAACACTATAGTTTAAAGGGGTAATTTCAAAAAAATTTCTGATGGTTTACCCCCAGTCCCCCCAAAAAAATTTTACGTCGGTTTTACAGTATTTTTGCCTTCATTAAAACTCTGCCACTTACAAGAAGCTTTTCCCTTAAAGAGCTCCCAAACAGTTTGAGAAAAAGATAACACTATTTTAAAGGCAGATTTTTCTGGGGTAGAACCCTAAGCCCCCCTTGAAACTTTGACGTCTTTTAACAACTCTTTTCCCAAGAAAATTCTATGGTTTACAAGAAACTGTTCTCTTTGGAGATGTAGCCCAAAGGGTCTCGAAATGAGTTAAAATACTACTTTAAGAGGCCAATTTTCAAAATTTTCCTGGGGGTGGACCCCACACCCAAGTTTTTTTCTTTTTTTCTGTCATAATTAATATTATTTAACCCCTTAACTGCCACGGAAATCTGCAGCAAGTGGCTCCCCAGTGCCAGCGTTTTTCTCCCGCGCGCGCGTACTTACACTTTAGCAGAGCGCGCGTTCCTTTTTCAACTCGTTAACTACTCAAACGACTGTTTATTTCGTTCATATAAAGAAATTGCACCCTCTCAATGTATGTATGTAGTACCAGTTAAAACCAGAATCATGACCTAACACTCGGGATTTCCAAACCGTACATTTACGTCAACGGCAGTTAAGGGGTTAAATACTACTTTTCAGTGCTCATATAAAATTGTGCTCGTTAGGGGATACCTTAAAAATGAAGTTGAGGCAACCCCCCCAAAAAAATATAGTTACGGCGGGCCCCCAAACCCACTTTAAAAAAATCCTTGCCCCCCCAACCAAAAACTGAAATGACGCCCCTGACTTAATTATATATTTTCCAATAAAAAATACTTATTTGATTTAACATCCTCTTTCGGTTAACAAATATTCAAAAACATTTTTGCAATGACTTTCTGAAGCAGTTTCGAGCAATCAATCAGTAAAAGTTACGAGATTAAGAATTTATTATAAAAATACTCAATGCAATTTTGATACGGGAAAATTCGAGACAAACTAATGATCTTATAGAATTCCGAAATAATCTTTATTTATAAAGCTTTCTATGCAATTAATTTGGATGAATACATAATTAATGACAGTTAAAAAAGCGAATTACTATACCCAAAATTTCAGCAATGACTTTTTATAATCATGAGTACAAATTAGCCAGTATTCCTGATCGTATCGCAAATAGGAAACAGATAGCTATTTAATTTGAGTGGCATCATAATCTTTAAAAATCTGGAATGAAGAACTGTATTGGTAGTTTTTATTGATTTTATTCAAATTATTTTTTATTTGCTTTAAATTAGCAAATTATCTTATAAAACTATAATATTGCTTTAGTTTTTAATCTTATTAAAACATGTTTATTAATTTGAAGCCAGTAGTAATGCAGATTCTAGATTCATTACTTTTAAAGCACTTTGACAAAAGTAGATTTCTTAAATTACAAGTCAAAGATATCTACTACTTATATAGTTGTTTCTCTCTATTCTAAAAAAAGTTATTGGTGAAAGGTTTCCTTTACTTCTGATTATCCTTTACTGATGTATGAAATTATATCAAGTTTTTGATCGCGACATAATTCATTCTTAAATGTATTGCTGTTAAATAAAATTTTTTTCTTGTAATTGAAAATCAAAGTAAAGTATCTTTTGAAGTAGATTTAAAGTTACTTCAAGAATATATCAATTTTGATTTTTACTGTGAAGAGTTACATCTCTTCGTTTAGAACAGCGGTTCCCAAAGTGGTCCATATGGACCCCCAGGGGTCCACAGCAACTTCCAGGGGGTCCACGGGCATGAAAAGGAAATTTGGGGGTCCACAGAGACTTCAAGGGGGTCCACAGCGACTTTCAGAGGTCCATGGGAAAATGTCATTAAAATGAAAAATTTTTATGCGCTTCAAAATTTTTTTCTTTTTTATAATCTAATTATAGTAATATGAAAAGTTGGTTATCATCGAGTCCTCGCAACGCGAGCAGGGGCGATGTATCTATCTCTCGTATTGCGGTGGAGAGAACCCTTTTTTTTCCATTTCATAAATTAAAACTCAATTTACGTAATGTGTAATTTTATTTCTTTTCATAGTTGAACTTCATTAAATTTTGTTTGTTAACATGCCATATATTGATTTAATTATTTCTAAAATTTTAGGATTTGGGGAATGAATAAACTCACGCATAATTCATTAACCGTGACAAGTTTGCGATCAAAACTTTATTGATAATAAAATTTTTTGTGCCGTGAAATGTAATTATATTAAAAGTTTAGATTTGTTTTTAGTTTCAAACTTTTTAAATGTTTGATTTTTATAATTTCTTTAATATTGTTGTGTAACCATTTCAATGACAAAAATAAAAAAAAAGATTTTTTTAAAAAACATGAAAAGTGTGAAATCAAATGCTTATCAATGCACGAAAAAACACTTGAAAAAATGAAAAAATTTATGAGTGGTTTAGAAATATCAAACATAAGATTTTTAGCTACTTTTTGAACGGTCCCTAAGACAGGGGGTCCACGGGGTACGAAAAATGTCGTCAGGGGGTCCACGGGCCAAAAAAGTTTGGGAACCCCTGGTTTAGAACAACGGTTCTTGAGTTTACCATTTCTTTAAAAGAAATGTTTTCTATATCGAATTCGATACAACTGTAATTTGACTTTTTCCTAGGAAATATTCAAATAACTTGAGGATAACAAAAAGGAGTACAAACTCCTCGATCAGTCTTCATTTTTTCAATCAATCAATAAATCTATACAAATTTAGACACTTCCAAAAGCGCTGTGGTTCCCAAAACGGCATGCATAGTAAAAAAAAGTAAGGGTCCGAATTAGCCGCATTCTTATATTTGTTTGCATTCTCAGCATGGAAGAATTCGGCCTCGGGCCCAAAAGCAGTAATTTGCTCGGACGGGAATGTCCTCTTTTCTAACCTTTGATTGGACACAGAACAAGAGGTGAGGGTTACCAGATCGCCAGTTGCCCTGAGGCCAGAAGAATTGGATTAATGTAGTTCATCGGATACGCTATCAAGATATTCGTAGAGAAGGCGGGGAGAAGGGATGAATATTCCAACTCATTCGGACTCAAAGGGAGTTGCCAGTTCCCTGGGAGGAACCTCGGTTAATCACCATAGGCTGAGGAAAGACATTACTCCAATAGATGGGCAATTTTACTCATCTTTTCCCTTCCATCTTTTCTTAACTCCTCTCAGCACATGAGGGAGATATTACAGCCCCATAGGCAGTATTATTGATCAATTCCTCTCCAACTTTGTTATTCCGGTAAAGGGTTTTTCAATGAAATCAAGAACAATATGTCCCCTCCTAAGCTCTGAAGCTTGCACCCCCCAGGGTTCACTCCCTGAATCCGCTCATTGACTTGCCATCTTGGTGTTTTTATTGCACTATTAGTGCTGTCCTTTAAAAAAAACCACTCTAAATTGTACCCTAAAAACCCATCGAGATATCTTAAATAAATAATTGAAATAATTTTAAATTCGCATGTGCCCTGTCTTTGTATGCCATTAACCTTTTACAGGCCGAATTAAGATCCAGGTATATTTTAATTAATTTTTTTACATAAAATACCTTCTAATGGTTCAATTAAGAGAAATTAATAATATGAAGGCGGTAAACAATTTTTAAGTGTGATTTTCACCATGTTCCCAATTGGGAACATTGGCCACTTCCGACTATACTTCGACCGGGGAAGCACGCATAGACTCAAATGATAAACAAATCAAATAAAACCCAAATCTTGTGGAATAACTAACAAATTCAACCTTAATTATAGTTTATCTTTGTGTTTACGCTGTAACTTTATAGAAATTTCTGAAATTTGAAAACAATTTAATGGCAATTTCATGCAAAATAGCAAAATTTTATATAATTATGTAAGTTAATTTTATACACTAGCCTCAAAAATACAATGTAAAATTCCAGATATCTAAAACAACTAAAATATATAAGAGGGATTAACTAATTTTAATTTTCCTATCATCAAAAGCAATCAAAAGCCAAGTTATTTTAGTACACACAAGAAAAATATTGAAATTATTGTACATTTATAAATAGGATTTAAAATGGATTTTAATAATTTGAACAAAAATAATGATTAAAAATTTGAGTAATGAATTAAATAATTGGTTTTTTAATGTAGCTTTAATCATTTAAAAGAAAATTTCACTGTCATTACTAAATAAAACGTGAAACATTGTATCCTTAGTTTCTTATAGAGAACGCATTTAGGATCCCATATTTTCAAAACTTATTTCTTATGTAATATAATAAATAACACAATACGAGACTTGTGAATCTACTAACCTTTCTTTTTTACTATAGCATAAATTCTCTGCGATAAGTTATGAACTTTGGAAGCCGACTTATTCAATGTTTATACACATTCATCATTTCTCTGAACAAAATCGTAGATTCAAACAAAAATAAAATATACAATCAAAACCAAAACCAAACCATCTATTTCTTTTCTGAAAGGGGATTTCCCTTCAAGCAATTATATAACCTTTTTATTCGTTACGAAACAGATACTCCCGTTCTACTGAACTCTATAATACAACGCCATACTACAAACTCGGTTTCCCGTGAATAGCGGCGACAGGCCAATGTTCCCAATTGGGAACATGCATGTTTCGCAAGTTACCACAAGCGTGTTTTTAATAGTTATTATTAATACTGAGGATATATATTTAAGGTAAGTCTTTGCCAATATTCTTACCAAATTTTGGAGAATTAGGACAATATTTCGATTTTTCATGAATTATTTTGTGTACCTCTCTCAAAAAGCGTAAAAATGGCCTTTTTTAAGATTTTTTGTATTTTTTTCCTATAAAGATAGATACTTTGTTTGAATTTTAAAAAATCAAGTCATCTTTCAACTGTACGTGGTAAAATTTTCAACAGTATACTGATAGTAGCTATTTTTTTATGAATTTTCAAACACGATGTTCCCAATTGGGAACATTGGCCTGTAAAAGGTAGAGTGGTAGGAACGTAAAAACAAGTCAAAGAACCGCTTATTTACTTAGTTTTTTGAATAAATAGAAAATGTCAATTTTGGGCTAAAAATATGATTTAGTTATGCAGATTTTGATGCTGTAAAAATATATGTTAGAAAGACTTTTAAGCATTTTTCACTTGGTTTTGTGTTATCCCGTTATTATGAGAATAAAATACTAAAATTTCAGCTCAGTCCGCCAATTAGGGACATTACGGTAGTCTTTGAAATGAGGGGTGAAAAAAACTCATAGGGTGCCTAAAAAAACCCATTTTTCCTTTTGTAAAAAATGACAAAATAAATAAAAAAAATATGCAAAATATTTAATATTATTCATGATATACAACTAATTATGTGAATAGAATAGTTGTTTCAGTAATTCTCGATTTTTTTTTCAGTATTTTTGATAAAAACTCAATCATACAAAAAACAGCCATAATTGGTTTTGAGAGTTAATAGTTGGGGGTTTAAAACATAATATCAGTGCCAATTACCGCTTTTAAGCTTTTTTATAACAACTAGGGGGCTGTCGCCCCCTGCTCGCTATCGCTCGCCAACCCCCGAGAACTGCTAACGCAGTTCCCCTAGGATTGCTTCGCAATCCAGTGCTCGCTACGCTCGTTCGCCACACGGTGGTTCAGCCTAGCTGAGATTCATCACCAACTAAATTTGTTGGTGAAAATAGAGTTTTATAAATAGTAATATGCAGCAGGGAAACATTAAATATACAGTGTATGAAAAATATGTATACAGTGTTTATAAAATTCATGGGTACTGTTGCATTAGCCAAGAAAAACCACCATAAGCAGTATAATATATCAGATAAGTACTGATATATTATACTGCTTATGGTGGTTTTTCTTGGCTGATGCAACAGTACCCATGAATTTTAAAACACTGTATACATATTTTTCATACACTGTATATTTAATGTTTTCCTGTTGCTTTTAGGACTGAAATCGGAAAAAAATCAAATCCAAAACTAATTTATTGTTGCCAACCGAGTAAAAGAAATACAACGAAATCTGGGCGTTACGTAAGAGAATTATATATATATATAGATTGTACTAATTATTTGTATTTAATAGGTCGTTTTTATTAAAATCCAACAATAAAAACGCCATTGTCGTTGTGTTTTGAAGGCAAAATTCTTGAGTAGAAAAACTTATCACAGTTTTAATTTTAGAAATAAATTGTAATAAATTTGATTTTAATTATCTTAATTATTCTGTTTTCTATCAAAACAAACCTTTCAATCATATTTTTTCTTAATTTTTTGAGTATTTTCAAGCGTGGGTTTTTTTAGGGTACATGTTTTTTTTTTTTAGGAAAATTGGGTTTTTTGGATTCTTACTTAATTGTTTGCCAATTTGTAACGGAGAGTTGGAATTAAATATACTAAGCACTAAAATGTAGTGGAGGGTTAGCCGTTACAACACAATTTTGTTCGATTTAATTATCACATTTTTTAAGCTTTTAATGAAAGAAATATGAAAAAGTGGGGTTTTTTAAAGGACAGCACTATATATGTTGAAGTCCTTACGATATGGTAAATTTTAAGTAAGCCTTACGAATATCATTAACAAATTGGACGGTGTCAGTAAAATTGTTTTTTTAATGTGTCAACGGCAAGGTCCGACTTACAAGTTCGGGGGCCCCGACATGGCTTAAAAGAAAACTTAAATTTATTTGATAACAAAAACAATAATTTTTAATCCATGTGTAATTGTTACGGGCAATATGATATACCCAGGCATTATTAATAATAATACCCGTGTATTTTGGGCAAAGTGATAAATACTCATTAATAAATGCCATTGATTTTATCACATTACCTGCCTGACTTCGGCATTATTAATAATGGCCGGTTTATCAGTTTCCCGTTACATAAACACCAAATAAAAGTTAAATATCATACTGATTTTAAATCCATTTGGTTAAATTATTTTACACTTTCTCATTTTCTTAGCTTTTTAAGTGTTTTGGGGCCCTCTTGAAATGGGAGTCCCGGGCAAGTGCCCCGAATCCCCTCCCTGAAATCAGGCTCTGGTCAACGGCCAATAAAAAAAATCAGTTGACAAAAGAACCAGGAAGTATCTTTACTGTAAAGAAGCTGAGGATGCTGGTAATAAATACTTAATAAAAGGAGAGAATATTTACCATAGGGTAAAAATTTAAGTCGAAACAGTTTCCATAGTCTTATGCGGGGTTAAATGAATTAAAATGTAATCGAAATACTTGGTCCATTTTGTAAAAAAGTAAATAATCAAGCTCAAAATTGTTGAGTTTTGGTTAATTATTATTAAACTGAAATTAATTATTTTTGATAACTTAAAGTAATGATGAAACGAAAGTTTAGTGAAATGCTTAATCATTTATTTTAAGTATCAATGTAACACAATTCCAGTATAACTATATTTAGACTTATTTTAACTACTAATTGCCGTGTGTTTTAAAGATGTTTATAGGAATTATATGCTAATTACCATTATTATCAGGCAGAGATGGGCAAAATGTAATCAGATTAATGATTAACGATTACGATTACAAATGTAATCTGATTACATTTGTAATCTGATTACTTTTTCACAAATGTAATCTGATTACATTTGTAATCTGATTACTTTTGCACAAATGTAATCTGATTACATTTGTAATCTGATTACTTTTGCACAAATGTAATCTGATTACATTTGTAATCTGATTACTTTTGTACAAATGTAATCTGATTACAGATTACATTTTGTAATCGTTAATCTGATTACAGATTACAATTGTAATCTAATATAACATATCTTGATTACTTTTTCTGATTGATAATGTTAGGGTGCGAATAGGGTGTATTGTTGTTCCGCCACATACAGGAAGTGGTCCACAACTGACAGGAAATGGTCCAAAATTGACCGGAAGTGGTCCAAAATTGACCGGAAGTGGTCCAAAACTGACTGGAAGTGGTCAACAACTCACCGGAAGTGCTCCGAAACTTCCCGGAAGTAGTCCACAACTTGCCGGAAACGGTCCGCAACTTAAAAATAGAGGTTCGTAACTTCCCGGAAGTGCTCCGAAACTTTCCGGAAATGGTTCCCAACTTACCGGAAACGGTCCGCAACTTAATAGAAGTGGTTTCGTAACTCCCCGAAAGTTTTCCGCGACTCCCCGGAAGTGGTCCAAAACTGATCGGAAGTGGTCCGAAACTTACCGGAAGTGGTCCACAACTGACCGGATATGGTCCACATTTTACCGGAAATGGTCCGCAACTTAAAAGAAGTGGTTCGTAACTTCCCGGAAGTTGTCCACGGCTCACCGGAAGTGGTCCACAACTTACCGGAAGTAGTCAACAACTGACCGGAAGTGGTTCCCAATTGACCAGAAGTGGCCCGCAACTGACCGAAAAGGGTCCTCAACTGACCGGAAGTGGTTCACAATTGACCGGAAGTGCTCTGAAACTTACCGGAAACGGTACGCAACTTAATAGGCATAGTTCTTATCTTCCCGGAAGTTGTCCGCGGTTTACCAGAAGTGGTCCAAAACAGATCGGAAGTGGTCTACAACTGACCGAAAGTGGTACACAACTGACCGGAAGTGGTCCACAACTTCCCGGAAGTGCTACGAAACTTACCGACAAGTTGTGGACCACTTCCGGTAAGTCATGGACCACTTCTGGTAGGTTACGGACCACTTCCGGTTCGTAACAGATCACTTCCGGCAAGTTGTGGACCACTTCCGGTAAGTCATTGACCCAGTTCTGGTAGGTTACGGACAACTTCCGGTAAGTAACAGACCACTTTCGGTAAGTAACAGGCTACTTCCGGCAAGTTGGGGTCCACTTCCGGTAAGTCATGGACCACTTCCGGTAAGTAACAGACCACTTCCGGCAAGTTGTGGACCACTTCTGGAAAGTCATGGACCACTTCTGGTAGGTTACGGACCACTTCCGGCAAGTTGTGGACCACTTCCGGTAAGTCATGGACAACTTCCGGTAGGTTACGGACCACTTCCGGTAAGTAACAGACTACTTCCGGCAAGTTGGGGTCCACTTCCGGTAAGTCATGGACCACTTCCGGTAAGTAACAGAGCATTTCCGGTAAGTCACGTACCACTTCCGGTAAGTTGTGGACCACTTTTGATAAGTCACGAACCACTTCCGGTAAGTAACGGACCACTTCCGGCAAGTTGTGGACCACTTCCGGTAAGTTATGGACCACTTCCTGTAAGTCATGGACCACTTCCGGCAAGTTGTGGACCACTTCCGGTAAAGGTACCAGAGTAATTGGATTGAAGATTACAAATGTATTTAGACTAAAAATGTAATCAAACTAAAAATGTAATCAAACTACAAATGTAATCAAACTACAAAAGTAATCAGATTACATTCACATTTAGATTACAAAATGTAATCTAACTTCAAATGTAATCAGATTACATTCATTCAGATTACAGATGTAGTTGGATTGAAAATTTCAAAATGTAATCAGATTACAAATGTAATGATTAAAAATGTAGTTAGATTAAAAACTGCAAAAAGTAATCAGATTACAAATGTAATGATTACAAATGTAATGATTACAAATGTAATCAGATTATTAATCTGATTACAAAAGTAGTTTGATTACGCCCATCTCTGTTATCAGGTATAAATATTACGAAAACGAAATAATTAACCTCATTAATATAAAATATTTTTAATGATTAATAAATAAAGGATATGATGCTTACAACTTTTTATCAAATTCAAAAAGGAGGCTATAGGTTTGACGTGCATATTTACAATGTTGTGCAGAATAATCAGTACCTGAGATTAAACAAGAATATGAAAACACTGGATTTAGATGCTGCCACACACATATACTAAATTTATTATAATTGTACAAACATTTTTAGAGAGAAAAAAGCTTTAGGAATAGTATAAAGATAAATAGCCGTCCACGGCATGTTCACTCGATAAAACCTACATTTAAACAAGATTTAGAAGAATCAGCTAAATAAATAAAAAACTTTTCATGACTTAAAATGATTCGAAATGTAATACCTTTATTCCTAAAATAAAGTCAATACATACTACTTAACACATTTTTTAAAGTTAAATTTTTTTTTAATGTGCTAGGCTAAGTACTCATTTATATGAAAACTTTGCAAAAAAAGGAAATATCCAAAAAATGGCAAATCGACTTTTTTGTGCTCAAAAATATCTCAAAACTTCGCTCTATGCAAGAGAGGGAAGGGGGAAAAATAACTATCCTCTACATCCTATATCTATAGGCTGTTTGCAATAGACGAAATCGATGTCCTGTCCATTCATTGAGTTTGTTTATTTAATTTGAAATTTAAGGTATTTTTTCTTTCCTTTTCATATTCTTTTGTGATGAATAAACCAAAACAAAATATGTTTTTACATTTCTCATTCCTGTCATGTAAACTAAACAGAAATACAAGATATATTATTTAATAATAAAGTTTAAATTTAAGTGGCTTAGTATTTTTTAGCTGAAAGATAGAAAGTTTGAAAAAAGGAATAGGGGAGAGCGGGGATGAATGGGACAAATTTCACATTTTTGCTAAAATTGAAAAAAATATATACATTTTTCAATCCTGTAACAAGTTTAAAACCAACAATTAAACTCTTGGTTACATTATAAATGCGTGTATTCAATCAATTACCCATTATTTAAACTCCAAGAAAAGTTTTTATGAACGCATGTATTTTGTCCCATTCATCCCCGTGGTGGGGATGGATGGGACACCGAGTGGGGATGAATGGGACAGTTAATAATCAGTCCCATTCATCCCCGCAACTCTTGTCCCATTCATCCCCGTACCCACTTATTTCTGAAAAACTAAAATTAGACTAGGAAAAAATCCAAGGATTTTCTTCATTTAAATTGGAAACTATACTAACATAAGTACTCTTTCATTCCTAACATAAGTACTCTTTCATAACTAAAATTTATAGCTTTAGTTAAATTATTTTTTAATAAATAATTGTAGAAGTAAAACGATAAAAGTTACTTTTGGTATGGGAAAACACATTTAGTAGTCTTATTTATACAAAAATGGAAGCTGATGTCAATGAACACAATTTTTTGAATAGGCTAGGTACTACTATCTTATGGCTGAAATAACAAAAATTTAATGTGAAGTTAAGGTATAAAAAATTGAGCTGTCCCATTTATCCCCCTTCTCCCCTATGTCTATCAACTTTTTTCAACTGCGCAATACTTATTTTTTTACTTACTCCTTCTTCAAACTGACGATTACTATTTAATTTTTATCAAAATTTAAAACTTATTTTTAAATGTAAATTTACAAACAATTAAAAAATCATTAAATTTAAAAATAGGTAATTTTACTGGGTAAATGAATTTATAATTATTGGTTTTAAAGAAGAAGCGGTCTAATATGGATGAAAAATTAATTCTACATACGAAATACATTCAAATTATACGATAGCATGCCTTAAATATAGTAAGGTGAAGATGGCATCCTTATTGTGGAATCAATGGTGTTCTAAGAAATATCAGTTTTTTTGTTCCAAAAGTGGACTTTTGACTTTTCTTCACAATTTAGACAGCCAATTCATCAAAATATGTACCTAGGATGTTAAAATACTGTTTACTGTTCATTTGTCTTTCCTTAAACAATTTTTTATGGGAACTAAAATGAAATCAGCTTGTGTAAAAACATGTTTAATGCTTATTATCTTTACATTTAACTTGAAATGAACTTGGAATAGATTATTATTTATATGTAACTAAGAAATACCCCCATCTAAATAATCTTCCCCATCTTCCAAAATTTAAAAAAAGTATTTAAAATTTAAATTCACACTTTGAAATCGGTTTATATTACAGTTGAACATGCAAACAAAAAAAATAATATAAGCCACTGACTTTTTCAAATTTGTTTTTAACTACTCTTATTCGCTTTTTAATATGAAAAAAACACTCCATTTGGGCCAAAGTTACCCAATTTTACGGTACCTAAAGTTTAAAGTTTCACCGTATATTTCTAAATGCAAGGGTGTTCCTGGTCAATGACCTTAAAAAATCGAAAGATATTTCTGTTAAGTTGGTTTTCATTGAATGAATGATCCGGATACATTATTTGTACTAAAATGAAATATACTTTTTAAAATTAACATTTCATGAGGGATTTCGTTAACGCCCCCATTGGTTATTTTCCTTATTTATTTTTATCGTCAGTACAATGCCCCCCAAAACAAAAAAATCTAACTTTAAGTTGTTGATCGCTTAGAATCAATTCCAAATTTAAAGAGGGCTATAGGGTGATTAAAGTTCAAGAAGACCTAATTTGACAATAGGTTTTAAAAAATTTAGGATTTATAAATTTTTCAAGTGCGATTCCAAGGGAATTCGATTTCGAAAGTTTTTTAAGATAAGGGATGAAAGTAGAATTGCTTCTTAAACTAAAGGGTTCTCTAAGATCCGTAAAATCCAAATTCCCTTGAGAAGTAAAAGTGTCACCCTTTAAATAGTAGGGGAGAACGGGGATGAATGGGACAGGGGATGAACTGGACAGCTCAATTTCTCTTACCTTAACTTCACTTTAAATTTTTGTTATTTCAGCCATAAGATACCATAAGGTATAATCAACCATAAGGTACCTAGCCTATTCAAAAATTGTGGTCATTGACATCAGCTTCCATTTTTGTATAAATAGGACTATTAAATGTGTTTTCCCATACCAAAAGTAACTTTTATCGTTTTACTTCTATAATTATTTATTAAAAATAATTTAACTAAAGCTATAAATTTTACAGTGTGTTGAAATAGTATTTTAGTATAGTTTCCAATTTAAATGAAGAAAATCCATGGATTTTTTCCTAGTCCAATTTTAGTTTTTCAAAAATAAGTGGGTACGGGGATAAATGGGACAAGAGTTGCGGGGATGAATGGGACAGTTCCATCATCACTTTATTTCCTGTTTCCAAAACTTTCCTTCCAATAGCTTGCTATATTCAACTCATTTAAGTAATTTCTGATAAAGTTTACTAAAATAGGGTGAAAAAATTTATGTTTAAACTTGTGTTTTATGTTCCAAACTTATGTGTGAATATGCAAAGTCTTAATGAGCAAATAGTTGCAACTGTCATCACTGTTATGGTTAAACAGTTATTCAAACACGTTTGGTTTTTATAATCTATTTTTATGAAAAGTTCCTTCAAAATTTCAGGGAAAACGTTACTGCAGTAGAGGAATGGCTTTGGGGGTTAGGTCCAGGCTTAAAAAATTATCTATTTGCACTCTAAAAGTACAAACTCATAAAAAGAGAGTAGCATCTATAGAAATAACACCAGCTTCAACCCCTGAGCTGAAAGAACAAAAGGATTTGTTTCAGTTTATGTGTTAATTTTACTCGTCATGAAGTCGAATAAATGTAGGCTGTTTTTTGCCCTTTAAATGCCTTTTTAATTTTTTTCTTTGGAAAATAGAAGGGTTTTGTTCCTTTAAAATGCTAAAAGTTGTGCAATATTTAAAATAACTTTGTCATTTTGTAAAATTTTTAACTTTTTTAACTGTCCCATCCATCCCCACCACGGGGATGAATGGGACAAAATGCATGCGGTCATAAAAACTCTTCTTGGAGTTTAAATAAGGGTAATTGATCGAATACACGCATTTATAATGTAACCCAGAGTTCAATTATTGGTTTTAAACTTGTTACAGGATTGAAAAATGTATGTTTTTTCAATTTTAGCAAAAATGTGAAATTTGTCCCATTCATCCCCGCTCTCCCCTATTTTTTAGAATAATAGTTATTTTGTGATGGGATCGATAGCACCGTTTTAATTTATTTATGGGGTTTATCATCGGTAAAGATCGGATCTTTTAGATCTTTGAAGAGAATGATATTTTGGAACAGCTTTAGAAAGAGTCCTCCAGCTGCCAGGTTTACCCACAGCAGCATGATTAAGTGCTGTCAGCATAGAGGTCTTATGGCTTACTTATTATATCTCTAATAGCAATCTAATAATTATTATTTTAGTATCTAATAATATTTTTAATCATTTGAGTTGTTAAAATTTGAGTTGGAGGTAAACATGGCGGCTGGAGGACTCTTCCTAAAGCTGAACCTATATTTTTAGTTTGGAATTGATCTAAAAGATCACATCAGCTATAAACAGAAAAATGCGAGTTGAACTTACCATGTTATTCATATCGTTGACAGTGAAATCCGTCTTTCAGATTAAGTCACTTTCCACGAACGAGTTCAACTTGATGATGTAGCACCAACTCTCAAGAAGTGTGAGCACTTTCAAAATATCACCTGTCACTTAACTAAACAAGTGTAACCATCTTTGATTGTTACACTCCTGGTAAGTTGTTGAAACAATCACTAAAATCCATCGATTCTATACCTTCTAAATGCATCTTGATAGTTTATAATCTCGACGGTATATTCATTAATCTTTGATTGAAGACCAAACACAAAATTCAAATACTTTTTAACACACGTTTATCGAAAAATTCTTCACACACTTCCTCAAGGGATTCTCTCGATGATGCATTCAAACAATAATATTTGATTCCAGCGTAAGTGACACGATCTCAGTTCGATGTTTATAACTGCGGGGGAGAATTCACAGCGAAAATCCAAGTTCCGATATCCGAAGGGCGTATTCAAAAATCGAAAAGACACTATCCAAACACAAGAAGGCGAAACACAACAACATTAGCCAAAGGGGAATCAAACACAAGAAGTCACACAAGATCCACCCGACTGGCTCAGTTTCGGTTTGCTTGAGAAAGAACAAACCGAGAGGCACACGTTATTGAAAGCAGCCGGCTTGGGAGGAAGAACCCCGGGAGCGGCAATTTTCATCGGCAGCCGATTTCGGAGCAATGTATCGAGTCAATTTCTCGAATGGGTACCTCGCAACTATGCAACGTTTATGTTCTGTGTTAAGCTCCGCTTCCTTGTGCGGCTGGCTTATTGGAATCTTAGCAAAACGCAGAGATTTCGAAGAGTCCTCGTAGATATTGATAAGCAGCTTAGTTTGTTTTATCCCGGTTTGATCGATGTCCTTTAGAATTCTTCGGGCTGGTTGGTCGATCGGAATGTGGACGAAAATGTTCGATTTCTGAAAATTGGAGCACGATGTTGAAGTTTCTTGAAGATGATGGAATATTTAGTGTTTATTGAGTAAAGCACAATCTGCTCTTATCCTCAGAAAGTATTAAAACCTGTTTTTTATGGATATAAAAAAACCTTGACGCTTGATTTTTGTTAAAAATAAAGGACCTCTTTTGGGTAATTCTACAAATTTCCATAAAATTTCTATCCTATTTAATAGCTCAAAAATAAATTTTTAAATCGTAAAAAATCGGTTTTTACGAGTTGTTATCTATTGAAATCCTGGCAATCAAACTCCAAACTCCATGAAGTTCAAGTCCGCTGATCTAATTGACAGTCTATGCACAAGCGATGCTTCATCCAAACACGTCCGTCGGCGTAAATTTAACACTTGCCACTAATCCAAACACGAACCCGTTTTCTCTCAATCCAGTTCCACTTTTTTTTCTCCAATCCGAGAATCAATCAGAAAATCCACACTTCACTCCACCATAATCCAACAATGGTCACCACAATAATAATCCGACACTCGTTTCCACTCAATTAAGACGAAGCTATGGGAGGTGTCGGAACCGGGAGATCAAGGCCACGGATAGTCCGCTCCGGTGCACAATCCTCATTGTCATGGTAACCCGCTCCCAAATGAAGAATCCCGTGGAAAAGAGAGGAGGAATCGCTTTCCTAGCATCAGTCGGAGCCAATCACCTCTTTCTACTGGATCTTCCGCTTCAGGCTTCTTCCGTGGGATTCGACTAACGGGATTTCTTCGCTGGATTGGGGGATTTTTTACTTTTTTTTTGCTGTGCAGTGAAAGTGGGTTTGACTGGTCAGTGAAATTAGTGTGAGGTTCTGAGAATGAGACGAAGAAAGGGGAAAAAGTTTTTTTAGTGAATTGATGAGTTAAATAGCGGAATTTCCGATGATTATTAATAGAATATCTCTTTTAGTTATCCCTTTTCAGTAATCTTTTTTTCTCTTTTAGTTATCCATTTCCCCCCTTTTTCTTTCGTAATGATATTTGTAACCCTGATAATCTATGAGGCCATGAAAGAGCTTTTTGGCTCCTTTGGGAAATCACTTACAATTTCCATTTCTTTTTTGTTTTATTATGTTCAATTGGTGTGATGCCTTTATATATGAATTTTGTATTTGTATTTTGAATATTTGAGATGGTATGGGGAGTGAATACGGATGGGTCTCTGATTGACCTTTTTGGGGAAATTAGTTATAGTTTTGGGAATTGTGAAGAAAAGACGCAATAAATGTATCGTCAGCTTGGAAAGAGGGAATAAGTCAAAAAAACCACGTTTTGAGAAGATCGAATAAAACTGTATAAGTAATGGAATTTTCATTGCACTACCACAAAATTTCTGGAAATTCAGGACCCTACTTAGAGTACATAAATCATCGAAAAAAAAATAAGTACATTAAAAATGTTTTACAGCTAAAAAAAGTTGACGGGCTTAATTCCCTTTTTCCTTTTTCAGATGTAAAAAAAATATTAAAAATTTCTTTAATTAACAACTACTAAATTATTATAGTTTGTTCATTTCGAATAGGCGCCTGAGACGAAATGTATTAGAAGCAGTTACTGTTGTAATTATTATCGAAAAATTTTTCTTGTGCAATGTCAAGGCAGCTTAAATAACAGAAGTAGTTAAAATACTGTAAAAGAATCGGTCACTGAAGTTGCGTGATGAGCGTTATCAGGCATTATTGAGCGTGCGTTTTTGATCCTGTTTCAGGCGCCTATTCTAAATGAAAAGACTATAAATATGGGTAGTGTAAAGTTCAATAGAGTGAATAATATTACTTTGTACAATTTTGTAGTGACTGCAATAATAAAGTTAAATTCTTTGAAATGCTAAAAAATAGAACTGAAAGTTAGGAATAGAATTAAAGTTCGAAATAGAATTTGTGGTTAATTTTAGAGAAAGTATTTGAATCAGAAGAAATTTCTCAAAATCGCTTTAGCTTTTCATTACTCTTTGGCTTTTCTTGAAATATTCTAGAGTTACTGCTAACAAACATTGATATGAAATTGCATGTTAGAATTGCAGATATTTACAACTCATCCCTTTTATGCACAATATTTTTAAATGAAAAAAATTCAATCGGTTTTAAATTTATTACAGAAAGGATTTTTCAGTTTTTATTTAGAAGTTTTTTGCTATCTTACTGTTTCACTTTTTTTATTATCACTACTTTTATGAAGTGTTACGATGACCGACATGAGTAGACATAATATAATTTACTTGCTATTTTGTATAAAGATACTATTTTTAAAAATTTTGGTAAATGAGTCAATTTATTACATTAAGTCAAATAATCTATTGGAGTAATTAAAAATCAATCATTTTTGCGCTAATGGGCCGACATTTTCATTCTGCATTGTTTTTCCCTTTGTTTTACTTTGTACTTAAAGTGATCGGTAATGTTAGGAGGGAGCTATTGTACAATGTAATCATAAGGCTCATTCAGGCTTACACTTTTGGTAGTCATTTTGGAGGAGTCGGCGTAAGTGAAAAGTGTGAATTTGGCATTTCACTCTTTACAACTCCTTCACTTTCCTATGCAAAGACTCATTCACACTGTTTTCATTTCACTGTTCATCCTGAGTGAGTCACTCCTGTGAATCGCTAGTTTGCATAGGAAAGTGAAGGAGTAAAGAGTGAAATGCCAAATTCACACTTTTTTCGATGATTCCTTGTAAATGAACACCAAAAGTGATAAAGTTTGAATGAGGCTTTAAGGGGACATCCATAAATTACGTAAGGTGTTTTTTCCAAAATCTGGACCCCTCCTCCCCCCTTAGTGAGATTCAGTGAGATTTTGCTGGACCCCCCTCCCCCCAAGTGAGATTTACCTACAACCTTTAAAAATAGTTTTCTATCCTATTCGTTTGCATTTTGTGCTTCACAGCACCAAAACTTTTCCATTACAAATGATGTGGGTGAAAATGACATTATTCCGCCTAAAAATCACCACAGTATCTTATCTGTGGGTATTATTCCTTTCTCAAATTAAAAAAATCGATTAACTTCTAACTTAAAAAGTTGACGTGATTTTAATCGACCCCCCTCCCCCCTTGGTGAGATTTTTCCAAACCCCTCCCCCTACTTTTTGACCTCACGTCATTTATGGATGTCCCCTAATTTACTCTTCAGTTTTTGGTGCACGAGTAATACTTGACAAGTCGAAAGCATCTGTGCTAAAAACTTCTAAATATAAGAGAGAGATTATTTTATATAAACGTTATTTATTACAAGGGAAGTTGGATCCAAAAGAGTTAAAAAGTGTAATACTCCATTACTAAATCTAAAGTAAAGTTTGGACTGGTGATGGAGTATGATGGTTGAACGATCGCCGCGCGTGCAGCCGTAGCTGCCTTCCTTTCCCACTCAGCGGTGCACAAAATTAAGCTATGCTCGAAAAAAGACAAATTTCGTCAACGCAAGCATTTAGACAAGCCTTATGCATTCGGGCGAGGACATTGAACGATCGGTTATTTTGCTAAGATGCTCGAGTATGTTTCTATATAGGAGATGGTAACATTATGAATTTTGATTGAATAAGATTGTTTGTGTAATATTTAAATTCAGGATTACGCTTAATATCTCTCGAAAGAGCTCCTATTACTGTGAATTCGTTTCATGGATGAGGTGTTGTGTTTTAATCGCTATCAGGTAGATCTTTACGATATGAGTTCATTCATTGGGTTTCTTATTTGCATGCATTCCGAGATTTCAGTTTTTGGATAAATCACTGGAAAATATAAAATTGAACTAAGTTCTAAACAGATATCATTTTATTGCTCCTCTTGGTAAACTGGCATAGTTACTTGAACTTCTTGCCCCTCACCTTCTTAGTTAGTTTCTCATTTTATATCTTCACAACTATATCATACAAAGTGCCGAAACCATCTAGTTTCTTTTATTAAAAATATTCCTGATTAAATTATCATTGAATAAAATGCATAAACAATTTATCAAAATGAACAAGTAAGGCCACATAGTAAGTAAGGCTTAGTATTTTTCAACAGCTTTTATTCAAAACTAAAGTTTGAAAAATAAGAAAATTTTTGACTAGAAAGTTTAGCAATAATTTTTGATATGGTCTTTTAATCAATCTTTTTTTCATACTTGCATACGATGAAACTCCATAAGGGTAGTAGTGAGAGTGCAATATTTCTGTAATAATGAAAAACATTATCTAAAAGGGCAAAAGAGACTAAATCATAACATTACTTAAGTATGAGTTTATCTTCTGCATATAAATGAATGAATGTATATATTCTCTCTCACTCTATTATTATTATTATTTGAAATTTATACTCCAAATTATATTTGAGTAGTGATTAAATTTTTAAGTTTGCTCTCTTCGGTAAGAAAAAAATCCTTCTGGAATAAATCTAGAACACCCAAAATAAACAAGAAGATGCATTTCGAAACAAGAGGGGAGGTTGATCTAAGAAAATCTAGTTTATATTGCTTTAATTCCTTTTATAGCATGAAAAAAGTTTGTACCAGGTAAACCATCATTAAGACAAAGTGAAATTAAATCTGCCTGGAGGATCCTTTTGGTTTACTGAGTACGAAGAAGAGTTATTACCCAACTCTTTATTTTTCTTTTTCTTCTCAAAGAAGAGCAGAACTTGCATCAGGATGGGATCTCTTCTCTTTTCGGACAGATAACATCTCCGATGGCTTTTATAGCGGCAAAAGGTCGGCTGGTGTAAGCAGAGCACTTTCGCACGGACTTGCGCAACCGCACGGTTTTGCAATTAAATATAAATAAAGGTTGATTTATCGAAGAAGCAGGGTCCGCCAGGGAGCTGTCGAGAGATGATCGTCGCTACTGGGGGTCCCATTGCGACAGGGAGAGAAAAAAGGGATTAATTCTGGGCTGATATATGGTTCGATAAAACGGTCGGGTTTTATGATGGTCGGATTGATCTGTCAGGTGGTTAAGTGGAACCTGCTGGAAAGAAGGATCGGATTAACAAGCGTCCTGATTGAAAAGGGGTTTTTGGTTTGGAAAGGATCTCGTTGAAGTGGCGTATCTGTGAGTTTTTATAAGAAAGAAAATTTTCGTGCTAATGTGCAGATGTTTCAACGAGAGTTGTAGTATATCTATGGACTAGATAGCTTGTGGTTATAAAAAATAAAGATAACTTGCATTTTAAACCTCCTTGAATTTATTTCGCATGGAGAAAGAAAGGGAAGAGAGAATCAGAGCAAAAAGGTGTTGAGAATTATGAGGCAATCGATCCTCTACAAAAGGAATGAGGGAAAGAAAATAATGGAGAAATATATTTAAAAACTGAGGGAGATGAAATAAAGTATATGGGCGGTGAGTGAAGATTTAAAAAGAGAATGAATGCGAAAAGAAAGATAAAGCGCGAAAATGTGAATGAGTGAGGGCATGGGAAAGAGAGAGAGGTATAAGGAGAGTGAGAATTAAGTTTGGAGAAATGAAGAGTGAAGATGAAAAAGATAAATTTTTGTGAGGATAACAAAAAATGCATCAAAAAGAAAGAAAATGAGAGAGAGAATAGCCTAAGAATATGGAATACTATTTGGTTTATTACGGTTATAGCTAAATTCATGGTATTCGTAATGTTTTGTTAGTATAGTCATTCGGCTAATTAGAGGTGTATTCATGTGTAGTGAATGCTGTGTTTGGGAAAGGGATAAAAGCAATAAAATAGCTATCATCTCTCCAACATTTTTTATTCTCTATGTACAGGTCTTTATATACAGGTATCCTCTTTTTCAACCAAGTTTTTATACGTCTCTTTTACTACTTAATAAAATATTTTATCATTCCTTTTCTTTCACTCAAAGAGTTAATGAAAAGAAATGATAAAACCAGGCTTCTTCTGGGAAAAAATTCGACGGGACCTCACACACGATAGAACGATTTGAATCACGACCCTCATTCTCATCTCTAAAGACAAACCTAATAACCCTCACTTCTCCCCTTCAATTCAAATCACAAAAAAAGTATTACCCTCTCGAAAAAAAACTCGCACCTTGTAATACCATTATTCACTCACCAAGATAAAAAAACTTGTTATCAACCCTACCAAACAAACGAGACACAATGTTTCTGTTCACCTCTCTTTCTAATCACCAACAACACGAACTTTTTTTCGAAGAGAGCAAAATGGTATGAAGGTCATCCCGTCCGTTCCATTTAAATACATTAGAGGACGGATATACTTACTCTCCAGGAGCAAGAACCTGGATCACCTTCAAGGATATCGTCATCCTTTTTTTAGCTGCGCCCATCAAAGCTAATATAATAAGAAAAACTCCGAACTTGATTAATGTGATTCTCGTTTGAATCATTAGTGAAGATGAATGAATTCATTGTTCAATATACGGCGGACTTCCTAGAAGTCCGAGACCTTTTAATAACCAAACAGATGTCATAATTAATCAATTAGCACCGATCTGCATTGATTAATATTCGTTTTCGCATTCCAATGAATGAATTCTGAGTTCGTTGGTTTGGATTTCCATCATTGATGAGAGTGTGGTGTGTAATGACTCAGGTGACAGTTTTCTTCCAATGGGAAGAGAGTTTTAATTAGGGTCAATATATCGTCATATGGTCTGTTTATGAATGTCCGGGTCTTGCCTGATGAACACTATTTCATTCCCGGCGTGTAAAAATTTACGTGAAGTAACAGCATGAGTTTGATCGAAAGCGAATTTAGTGGATATATAGGTTATCCCAAAGGTGGATAAAGTAGGAATAGGTAGGGGTTATATCCGAATACGAATCTAACAGAACTTTTATCGAAATTGAAATAATTGAACCTGAAAAGGGCTCAGCAAAGACTGTAAGGAGGAAGGCAACTTTTTTATCCTACTATCTTAGCAGATAATATGGATTGAAGCTTAAGATTTTTTTGTAGTATTTTTTATGCAAATTATTATTAACAGCACTGTTGCTAAAATGAGTATAAGTAAGTAATTAAAATTTATCTTTCAGAATATATAATTACTTCATCTAAAAATATTTTAAAAAAAAGTATGTTTCATGGGAAGATCTTTGCTGGATAAAATTTTTGAAAAATAAACTTTTCGTAATTTTACTAAAGTAGATTGGTTACATTTTCTAATCTTATTTTTCAAATTAGAGAGAAAACAGACTGCCTTTTTCAATCTGACGGACATTTAAAAATTAAAACAAACAAGCATTAATACTATTGATCCGTAAAAATTAACAGTTCAAACTTGGTAACTTTTCCACCTTTTCTTGGTAGGTAGGCTAGAGTATAATTTCTCCAGATTCCGTTGAGTTATAGTATATTTTTTCTACGTTGCACGCATATTTAATATGCACTAACAATTTGTATCCCTTTTTGTCGTAATCCTACTAGTTACTAGCAAATCCATTCTGCGCATAAAACAATACCAACTGAAAAATCTATAGCAGGAACTCATTGAGAGAAAACTCAAAACAAACACAAGCCAAAAAACCATAAGCGACGTAATGTCCCTTGACTAAACGGCTCACTCTTTGAAGAATAATTTTTTTCATTCAAAAAGATTTTTTGGAATTATTTTTCGTCCAAAAACCTAAGATGCAGAACCGCACAAAAGGATAAATGGTGCCGAACCTTGTTTAGTTTTAAGGTATTTTGCTCGAGGCAGTTTTCTTTGGAACATCAAATAGTGAAAAAATGTCAAGACTAGGGATATGACGCGGAAAAACATCGTTCCTTCTACGCTCAAAACATGTTTGTTGAATTGATGTTTGAAAAATGAAACCATAAACCGTTATGAATGTAGTAGTAGTTTATTGTTTGAATATGGGTAAAATTACGCCTGCAGAGGTTACAAAACATCCCCTTTGATAACGGATATTTACTTTTTAAACGCTTTTATTCTACTTGCTTTTGGCGGCGTTTTACGCGTGGAATTTTAAAACTCGATTTTCGGGCACTTCCCGATATGTCAGGGCCCCGAAACTTTACACATCGGTGTAACCCTCATGACACTCCAATATCCAACCATTATCTAGTCAAACAACCAAAGGATTAAGTTAATTAACGAGTATTTTTAATTAACAGAAAAACCAGAATTTGATACCTTTCCCAAGGGGCTATTCTCCCTAAACCGTGCACAATTGTTTATAAGGCATAACTTCATCATATTCAAAAGTCAAAACGAGAATTGCCCAGTAATTACGATAATTATAGACGAATAATCACTTTTTTCTTTCTGGATGCTTGTACATAATATTTCAGGCACTTCCAAACGATATAAAGTTCTGAAACTTTGCACCGTGGTGGAAACTCGATGACAATGCAATATTCAATCATCAACTAGTCAAAACCTCCGTAATTTAGGTAATTAACGAGTGTTTTTAGTTATCCTTTTAATTCATATTTGAGACATTCCGTGAAGCCAATGGCTCCCAAAACCTGTAAGATAATATACTAAGTATATAACTACAATATTTAATCTTCAAAACGTGATTTTTTACCTTCCAATTAACAATTAAGATAATTAGTGATTTAAGATAATAACCGCGAGAAAGAAATCGCCAGAAGAGCGAGAAATTGCCGAAAATATCGCCGAAAATCGCCGAGAAGAAAAATATGTTCTTTTATAATTTATTGACTACTGAAAAGACTGGATGGTACTGTTTGCTCCTTGATACACACACACTAATTCTGAGTTTCTTACGATTGTTTTTTTTATTTTATAGATTGCTTTCTTTTTATTGTGAATCTTTTTGATATCGATGGATTTCATCGGTGATTGAGCGGATGCGAGGAATATATTCTTTGTGCGAGGTATTTTTCTTGCTCAGCTCTGTTATTATAACGTACCCAGCAAAATTAAATAGATTTTAAAATTAACTTTGGAGTTGATTGTCCTGCTGAGTCGTCAGAGGATTGTTCTACTTTGTCAGATATGTGAAAATTTTTTGTTATACATGAAACTAAAATTCCATCCTAACATAACATTAAATATGGTTGAAATAAATACATTTTTTCTTGTGAGTTTTTGTTAAAAAGTACCATGACTAAAAAGTAGAAAATAAAATAAGTAAAAAAAAGATTTTTTAAAAAACGCTTTTATTGAAGTGTTCTAAAAGGTCAAAAATAATTTTTTCGGTTTGACAAATAATTTATTGGGAAGTAGAAAATAACTTTTTGGTAAGTAAAAAAAACTGATTTTCTAATCACTAAAAATAAAAGCGTGGGCGCTAGTCATTCTTAATTCACTATATATTCTAACTTCTTTATTCTATGTTCTATGACGTTAGATTTACAAATTTCTCATTCATGAGTTTTGAGTGGGATGGATTCACTTTAAATTCTCTGTTAGGTATTTTTATTTATATAAAATTATACATAAATGCCGACGTAATGGCCTGGTCGTTAGAGCATCTGACTGATGCAAAGCCGTACGTCTGGGGTTCGAATCCCCGTTTGGCAAGGATGTTAGTGTCACTGTCCTGTAAAAAAAAATTAAATTTAAAAAATATTAAAAATTACTAGCGCCCACGCTTTTATTTTTAGTGATTAGAAAATCAGTTTTTTTACTTACCAAAAAGTTATTTTCTACTTCCCAATAAATTATTTGTCAAACCGAAAAAATTATTTTTGACCTTTTAGAACACTTCAATAAAAGCGTTTTTTAAAAAATCTTTTTTTTACTTATTTTATTCCTTCTGTGAATCAAAACTAACTAACAAAATACAGAACACTTTTATAAACTAAAAATGGACCAATTTATTTTTGTTTGGTTTTTAAAGACTTTTCAAAAACTACGTTTTCAAAATGGACTGGAAATCAAAAAGTGGAAAAAACGTATGGATCATGCAATAGGCAATATTTATCATCTATTACTCTTGGCACTCTATTTACCTATCTATCCACTATAAAAAATAAGTGCCAAGAAAAGCTGATGAACTAAATTACCTAATGCATGATCCCATGTTTTTCGTTTTACATCAAGGAGTTAAAAAAATATTTTATACTTTTTAGTACATTTCAAAATCGTGGAATTAAAATGTTTTTTATTTTATTTACTATTCATTACTCATTATTCTAATTGACGATAATAGTTAATACTTATTAAATTTATAAGGATAAGGATTTTTTTAAATTTTGGAATATAGTGTAGAAACGAAATCGCGTTCTAATTGTTATATATAAAGCAAAAAATTATTCCTAGTAGTAGAAATTTTGTTTCATTGAAGATACTTTCCTCATAATTATCTTTATAATAGTTTTAAAAATTCTTATCTTCAGATAAAAAAGTACATGAAGTTCGGAAAAGTTAATCCTTTTAAGTTTTTAATAGACTGAAGAATAGTTTCACAACAAGGTGCACTCCATTTATTAAACTCAAACCGATTTCGTTCGTTTTCCAAACCTTTCAATTAAAGTCCCACCAATCATTAGTTTAATTGCATTACTTCGTTATTTTATAAACTCAACATCCAAGAAATATTTTAAAGATTACCAAAAGAGCTGAAAATTGCGGCACACAAGGAACTTTCCGGAGATAATTATTTCTACACAGATCCAAAATCGTACATTGATTGGAATTGACCGCTCGAATTCGTGCAGAAATCATCCAATTTTTCTGTGGCTTTGTAGCAATCTGGTTTTAACACGACTAGAGCACAAAAAAACGCGTTCTGATTCCACGCCCTTTTGAAGTATTAAATACATCTTGAGGGTTGCTATACGCATGAGCAGAATAAAAAGCTTAAAACAATCGGATATAGAAGTTATTGTATTGCATTTAAAAACAAAAAGAACACGAAATTTATATATGAGTCCTTTTCCAGTATTTTGACCTCAGGGGAAGTCACCGGAGTATTGTTGCCAACGTTATGAAGAACTCACAGAAAAAAGCTTCATGAAAATAACTTGAATATTCGCGGAGATATTAGCATGTGAAAATAGCACTTTTTCAGACCTCAGAAAAGAAAAAGTTCGTAAATTTGCACTTTTTTCAGTTGTATTGTGTAGTTTTGTGTTTTTTTAGTTGAATAAAGGCCAAATTTAATCAAAAAATTTAAAAAGCTTGCAAATATGCGAACTTTTTCTTTTTGGAGGGCTGAAAAAATGCTGTTTTAACATGCTAAATATCTACGCGAACATTCAAGTTATTTTCATGAAACCTTTTCTGTGAGTTCTTCGTAATGTTGGCAATAATACTATCACTGAGGTTTTTGCTCTACCTCCTATTGTTTTTAAATTATTTTTTAAACTTTTTTATTTCACCTCTAGGGGCGCTGTAAGTCAACTCAATGGATTCTCCAATGTCACTTACCTATGGGTAGACCTTACTTCCATGACCCTAAGACACGTTGGTTCCAAATAAAAGCCGTGAAACGGACTTTTGAAACACCCTGTATAATCTCTCCTGGAAGTTCTTCAACATTAATTAAACTATAAAATTGTTAAGCTGCTTTTCAAAAACATTTTAGTCAGAAAAATATGAAACATTTTTAATTCCATACATACATTTTTATAAATTCAGAACATTATTCACCCGAAATAGAAAATTTTTAAGATCATACATAATCCCCCGTACGTTTTTCCAGGGGGTATCTCTTAATTTTTACACTACTTGCAACGGAAAATGAAAATTTATTGTCTTCTAAACAAATGTTCAAAACAAGTTAGTGCTAAACGTCATTGCTAATGGGGGGTATTATTATGCAAATGTGTATAACTGGCCTGGTGTTTGTGATTGACAATACAATTAGCTGACAATTTTACCCTTTAATTTTTTACTATACATATTTTACAAGTATTAAAAGTATCATCGGGAAGAAAAATGTCTGTCCAGGAACTGTTGTGAATCAAACTTGCAGAATCATTGTTTAAGGATTATATCAATGTTTCCGCACCGAATACTCCCGAAGAAGAGAAACCTTAGTTAATAAAGAGAAACCTTTTACCAGAGTTAAGTGGCATAAACGTATAACATTCTTGTAGATCTATGATCTATTTAAAATATTGTGTTTTAAAAAGACTCGAGCTTGGATATTTTATAATCTAAACTTATTATATTCCTGTAACAAAAACCTATACGTATTAACAACAGAAACTACAGGTTTCTCCAACTTCTAATTTAATAAGTTGGGAAAAACTCGCGATGAAGCCTAGAAAATGGCAACACTGCTCTGCCTCACTCACGAGTCACGCTCCCATTTACACCAAAAACACGAAAACTTCCCCCCTCTTGTTCGAAACAAAAAGCTCCCATCCCCAAAATTGGTCCAAATTGAACCCCATCCCTTCCTTATTCCAACACCACTTAACTCTCCCTGCAAAAAACGATCTCCCCATGTTGTATAGCACTATACAGAAGGGGAGGGGCGCCAACTATGTACGAATAGAAACAAAACCACAGTAAACGGCACGGTGCCATTTCATATGGTAATGCCGCTGCGGAAGATTACCCACATCGCTCATTGAGGATGGCACTTCGCAATGGACCAAGTGATAGTTTCCGAGTAGTGTTGTAATGACACTAATTTCCTCGGCAAAGGGAAACGTGTTATCAGTTAAATGTTCTCGGCAAATTGCTCCGCTGTGATTAAAACAGAGGCAACAGACATTCTTGGGTTCGATTACCGAGAAGAGTATTATCCTTTACTTAACGGAGATGTTATGGACCACCCTAAATTTGGGTCCTTAAGACCCATCGGTTGGTTGTTGCTGACTATTATTTTAGTGATGGATTGGATGCATAACGGTGAACTTTCTTGTTATTCGTTCATCGACCGCTTTGGTGGAGTTTCGGGAACTATTTTATGGGTTCGTGAGTTGCATTGTAGCGATTTGGGTATCTATAAGGGTGAATGATGAATGTCGGGATCGAATTTCCAGAGGAGTTCTAGGGAAGTTTCTAAGGGAAGAAGTGCCATACACCTGTTGTGTCTTCAGAAAGCAATTGAAACTCTTGCTGTAACAACGAGCTGACTTCAATGTTGGAGTTACTGGTTGTTTGCAGGAAATGACTAAGTGGAAGTTTTACAAATATTTTTTACCCAAAAGGCGGGTACTGGATTTATTACCCTTGACCACTAAATTACCCCAAGAAGTATCTATTGTGTTTTACCCAGCGGGCACCTTTGGACCGGAGCACCGGAGGTGAGATAATACTACCCGCGCCAAATACGCATTTGCTCACACAACCCCTTTTTACGCCTTCATTCATTCATTCATCACACACAAACACAAGGACAGAAACTATAACATTCATGGCAAACGGGGATTCGGATCGCAGATGTACGGCTTCGCAGTCAGCTGCTCTAACGGCTAGGACTGGCTATACAACTAAGAACTGTATAAAGATCCTTATTTAGGTATAAAGATCCTTATTTCGGCTTTGTAAAGAGAAAATTTTCTGTATATGTGTTTCAAAATCACAGAGGAAGTTCTTGTCCTCGTGTGCACTTCTAAGAGAAGAGGAAAATTACCAAATAGAAAAGGCAAATGGAGGTAGGAAAAAAATAGGAGAGATAAGAAGATAATAAAAGTAAATAAAAGAAAAGATTGGGGAGTAATAAGAATGGAGAGAACAAAAATAGGAGACAATTTTAATAGTAGAAAGACTGAAGGAAGAGAGAGATAATAAAAACAGACCCCGAGGGAGAAAAGTAATAAAGTCAGGAGAAGAGGAGGGAGCCTCAAATATTATTTGAACTATATATTAACTGGAACCCTTTTAAAAAAGGATGACGAAAGAAAGTTTTTAAATCCTACTTACATCTAAAATTTTAATTTGTATGTGTGAGTTATTAAAGGCAAAGTTTTATTTTGTCTTATTTTCGCTACATGGTATCCGAAACCAAACCTAATGGATATTTGATAACTGAGCGTATGAGTATATGAGTACCCATTTTCCCCTCACATGTATAAAAATTGTAGTTTTAATATATCCAATCACATTCCTACCAAGCGTATTCAGATATCTGATTTCATGATTTAAGTAATTTTACTTTATTACATTATATGGGAAGATAGATAATACTATTTAAGTGAACTATACATAACTTGTAACAACATCTATACGGGGAGAAATGTAAAAGGGATAATGCTCAAAACATGACTGAGATTATGAAAAGCAGATAGAGATCAAGTGAATAGTCGCTTTGTTTAGTATTTCATACCACGAACAGTAATACATCTTCGTCAATTTGCGATGCAAAGGAACCAACAGATTACTACAGACTTCGTCGTAATCCGCAGAAATTACTTCACGACTTCCAGGAATGACTTCATCTCAGATATAAATAAGTGATCGTAATTTTGTTACCCAGATATAACAATATAAGGCGAGCCTGCAATCTGCAAGGTATGGGTGGTTTTTAAATCGGAGCGAAAATTGCCATCACCATCAAAATAAAAAGGATGTGGGATGAATAAAATGATAAATGGAATTATTTTAGAATTCAAAATGGACGCGGAGTGACTCGATAGAGATCTCAAGATATAATTCTTTGCCGGAGTTACAAACTAAAAAGTTCAACACTCGAGGGAACTTTTTCGACTTTGACTTTCAGATATGGTGTGTTTTTGCCCATAAATTTTATCTCCAGATTTGTATCTATAGTCTGGATTTAATGTTTCAAGTTTTAATTATAGAGAGCGCAGATGTGGATAGCACAAGAGGGACGAGTAGATAATCTGTAAGAGAACAAGACTTGGGAATTTTCTAGTCACGTTTTGTCGAGCTTAAAGAATGAAACGGAAACCCTTATTTGACTGATAAATTCGTTCTAAAACGAGTCTAGAGACTTTTAATGAGCCAACTTTTTAAATTTCGAAGCTAATTGCTCTTGCAGATAGTGTCTTATCTCCCGATCTTCACTAGGTGGTACGATCGGGAACAACAGAGCCGTTCTTATAAAGGTATGAGAAACATGTGCAGTCACTTGAATTGCCCAAATGTTTTAAATTGGAAAATAAAGGAATTTAGTGTATTTAACCTCGAGTTCTGTGAATTGAGTATTTTGTAGATGTTTTTGTATTCCTTGCCATGCTTCATTACATAACTTTAGAGTTTAGGTTCAATATACGATCATATACAAAACAGAATATGTAAAAGAGATGTTCTTTAACTGAGCACTTAGTAAACCTTGAAAATAATTCAAAGTGTAAAAAAGGTTAAAAGTCCAATACAGAACAAATGCCCATGAAATGCAGCTATAAAACTATTTTCTTTCTGGTAAATATCGAGGAAAATTATAACGACAAAGAAGAATGCCTAAAACAATTTACAAAAAAGGAGTAGTACTTTCTAAGAACAGTATTTTTCTACTATTAGCAGGGTAAGGTAATGCAAAAAGGTTTGAGGAATTATTCAAAGTTGCAGCCGATATCTGCACTGTAGTTTAACATTTTTCTTGAAAAATTTTTTTATATAATTTTACTACATTGATTTAAAATTGCATTCAGGTTTATCGCTCTTTAGATAGGTATTAGTCATTTGGTCTCTGGGATCTTCGTTGACACCCTGAACGTACCAGGGGATGAGATTGATTGATAGATGATAGATACTTTTTTTGTCAAATGGCAGTACACTGGATTTATTAATCCTTGTCCACCGAATTGCTATAAGAAGTGCTACCCAGCGTTACTTAGAATAGAACTAGAAGTGTTACTTGTTAGGAGACGGGGTAAACCTAAGAGCAGGATCAGGCGTATCTCCCCGATCTCTTTGTGTGGTTAGGTGAGGTCAATTAGCGAACAAGTGGAGTAGATATCCACTCCCCGATAAGAACCGCCTGTTGATACGCCTGATTCTGCGCTCACGGTGACCGTGGCCTTACTGTTACCTAGGCCTAGGCTGGTATCTGTGGATCTGAGCCATGGAGGTGAAGTACTGCTACCCGAGTCTAACTCACACTCGCTCGCACAACCTCTTTTATACAGGGGGGCAACATTTATTCATCACACAAGAACAGAAACTAACACCCATGCCAAACCGGGATTCGAACCCCAGATGTACGGCTCCGCAGTCAGATGCTCTAACCACTAGGCCTCTACGTCATCGGCTGAGACAGATACTAAATTTAAAGACAACACAATTATCCCGATTTCAAAAGAAGATCTATTAGATGAGGCCCCCTAATTCAATTAAAAAGCCATCCCTCCCAACACCCAATCGATCTCAATCCAAAACAGAACGCGGAAAATCATCAAAAAGGTCTTTTCAGAACCTCCATGTCCTAAAACGGAACTACAGGAGACAAGAATCCACAGATTAATAGCCGCGTCTTGCTCAAGACGACTCGTAACAGATTGAAACGTCAAATCGACAGAGGACTTAAAGGGATTTGCCAGGGATTTGGACGGTGGAGGGTTCACCCCGTCCTTTTTGCTGGGTCAGGGTGCCGGTTAGGCTTAAAGAGAGCGTGCCTTATGAGATTACGTCACAGATAAATGACCAGCGGTGGTGATGAAGTGACGCTTGTCCGACGGTTGTTCCGTCATATGAGCTCTGTGTGTGGCGCTGTCGGCGAGTTTTTGTGTTTTTTATGCCGAGAATGCGAAATACTCAAAGATCTTGATGGAGGAGTTGGAGTTGAGGATTCATGATAGGAGACTGAGAAAACTCTTGTAAGAGGGCATAAATGGAGTATGCTAGCTGTTGCAAAACTTTATCTTTTTTACACCACTAGGGAGCTACCGCCCCCTGCTCGCTATCGCTCGCCAACCCCCGTTAACTGCTGACGCTGGTACTTAAGGATCTCTTTGCCATCCTCACAAAACACAGCTCACAGCACTTACTCATTTTATAAAACATTCTTAAAACAGGGGAACTACTTCTCTGGGGTATTCTTTCAAAAAAGGGGAATATTCATTCAGCGGCGAAATTTTAACAGTTCCTTTATGGCAGGGGTTCTCAAACTTTTTATGTCGCGGAGCCCTTTTTAAGAGACAAATTATTCGCGGAGCCCTTTTCCGAAATAAATTTTTCAAGGTATAAAAACAAATTACATAAAACCCATTGCTTCTAGAAATAAAAGCATAATGGAAATTTATTTCGGGAGGGGTCCAAAATTATTCCTTATCCCCTCCCATTCATATTTAACAGTTTAACGTAGCTTTTAAAAACATTTTTAGGTATAATTTGCATTTAAGATAATTTATTTGTAAGAAAAATTGTGACGAATTAAGATCCAAGTACAATAGAAGGGTCTGGGGGTCCTTCCTTCCCAGAAGGTTTTGTGAAATGTGATCCTTAAAAACAGTTTTTTAACTCGTTTTAGGTACATCATTGTCCAAATTTTAAACATTCATTTTTAGGTAGGATTTTAATTTTAACGAACTTACTATAAAAATTGATAATAATAAAGTTTCAAGTACAATAGGGGGTTTTGGGGGTCCTCCCCCAAAAGAATTTCGGAAATTTGACCCTAAATAACATGGTTTTAACTTGTTTTGTTATACGTAGTCCGATTTTCCGGGGGAGAGGCAGGGCCCCCTCGCCCCTTTGATATATACACCCCGGGATATATGGAATATTTTGTTTACCTATTATATTTTATCATTGGATACAATGTAAATCTTTATTTTAAATTTCTGAATATTAAAGCTATCACTTTTTAATCATTATGCCGGAGATGCATGAACAAAGGATTCATACGGAAATCTATACATCTGTAAATTTTGTTGTCCTAAAAGTTACTTATTTTGAAATCGAGAGCTGTTTTGGGGGGCTCTTAGACCATACGTCAGAGGTACATATCGAAATTTATTTACACATGGGCCCAAAATCATTCCTTATCCCCTTCCTTGCCATAGGATCAATGTTAGCTTTTTATACATTTTTGGCAGAATTTGCACTTAAAGAACTTAATATAAGAAGCGTTTTGTGTAATTAAGTTCCAAATACTATAAAGGGGGTGTTGGAAATTTGATTCTATTAAAAACAGGTTTTCCCTTGGTTTTGGTGAACTTTATAAAAAAAAGGTGCTGAGTAATCAATTTGACAGGTGGGGGAAGGGGGTTCCTTGGTGTGCTACTATTCGGCGCGGCCGTTTCAGCGGCAGAAATAAAATGAAAGTAAATAGAACTCTAATAATTCTTCTAAAAATTAGAAGAAGAAAAATTTTGTGCCGAAACGGGAACGGCGCCCAAACGGCCAGCGCCCAACCGTCCCATCCTGGGGGTTCCTCCCCCAGAAAGGTTTTGGAAATTTGACCCTAAAAACAGGGTTTTAACTTGTTTTGGTAAACCAAAAAAGACCTGAAAAAGGCAAAAACCAGTAGACCTTACCAACACCTTACAGAAAGTTATTTATAACATTTCAGAGAAAAGCATATTAGAAATTATCAAAAAATGTATTTATTTCAAATTTCTTCGCGGAGCCCCTAGAAATGCTTGGCGGAGCCCTAAGGGCTCCGCGGAGCACAGTTTGAGAACCGCTGCTTTATGGCAATATGAATTGGCGGATCGCCATTTAATTCCAAGAAAATTAGTAACAAAGCAGTGTAAACTTTCTTTTACCATTTCCCCAAGGTAATGTTTTCTCACACAGATCCATTCAGAAGCACTGAAACATCTCCGGAATAAATTTTACTTTCTTAAAATTTGTAATGATTTTCATTGATTGTCTGTGAAAAATGTAGTAATTATCGTAAACATCACGAAAATTTAGAATTTTGCTTCATGAGAACAAATAAACATCTAAATTGTGTCAGTTTCATAGCAATGACACGAATGTTCTGACTTTCGATTTTTATCTTTATTTCTAAAACATTCCCCCGCCATATCTAGTTTTGCGTTTTGGCATTATAAAAAAAAGTTTCCTTTTACTACCTTAAATAATATAACTTGCAAAAGGATATAAAAATAATTATTATTGTAATAAATAAATGCAAAAGTTCAAAATTTCTGAAAGCGAGTTTATATTTTATTGTAAATATAGTAATGATTAGGTTGCCACAACGACAAAGATAAATATATAAATATGAATTAATTATTTAAAAATAAAAGATAAATTAATTATACATTAGTTTTAAATATAATTAAAATCGTTTGAACAGCAAAAATATAAATATTGTTAAAAAGAATCCAATATATATTTTTTTAAATTAGTGTGATAAATAGAAAGATGATTATTTAATGTATTTGAATGTTAAAAAACCAGTGAAATATATTTTCAATTGTTTTAAAATTCATAGTTTCTTGCTTTGTAACTGCGACCTTATCCGAAATCTAAAAAAAATGGAAATATTTTAAAATTAAGAATTTTTTTGAAAAATCGAAGGGCTTACTCGGAAATCCGGAAAGAATTCGGACATTTTGATATCATATATGTGTCATTTGGTTCAGTAATTAAAAAGCCTTCCTCTGGAAACCGTTCACCAAAAACTTTTTTTTAGAATAGAGATATTTTTGAATTAAGGTGTGCCTTCATTGCCTTTTGCCCAAGTAAATATTTATTTTAAATTTGAAAATTAAAAATAATATTTTTTTCTCTAAATTATACATATAATCCTTTTTAATTCTTATTTCTATTATGGTAATTAATATTAAGAAATAAGATGGATAAAAAAAGCTTGCAAATAGTAGATTGTGACTACATTTACTTTTTAAATAGTTTAAATTGGCTGTTACCATGCGTTTAGATATGTTCTTTTTATGATAATTACCTCTGAGTCACCAATAAAGTAATTGTTTATATTATTGCCTATTGTATCATCGCCCCTGCTAACCTTGTGAAATTCAGTTTGGAGAAATTGTTAATGATTAATTTTAATGAATTGAATTGTTTAAATTTCAGAGCCTTTTCGACGATTACTATAGCAGTAAAAATTAAAAAATAATTTCAAATCTTATTGCCTTTTTATCGGATCCACAGATACGGTTTAACTGGTAAAACAAACCCAATTACCCTCTGAATAATCGTATAAGGAAGAGAAAAGAAGTCAAAGGCCCTTTTTCAATACATAAATTTTTATTAAACAACCTAAATTTAAAAACCAAAACAATGAAACACATACTAGTTTTTACAAAAAAAATTGAATTTAGTATAACTTAGCCTCTATCAGCACCTATTGTTTAACTGTAGCACATCTTCATTGCATACGAATAGCTCTTCATATGTGGACTAAATCCTAACACATTGCTTCTCAAAACGATTTTAAGACTCTAGTATCAAATCACTTCACTACGTATCCGCTTAATTTACATATACATATATTGCATCCCATAGACACGCTATCTGTGGTTTATCCCTAAACACTAATCCTATTAAATTTATCACTTCTTTCCTGATAAGTTCGTCGTTTATACCAGAGTACAAGCGAGTCAACAATGAATTTAAATTTAAAGGGTATTTACATGGTAATTCCCTTTAATCCCTTTGTTTGAGATGTAACACTTTTTATACTTGTAATCAAGAGTATCCGATGATATTTATGCTGTGTTTTTTGTGGTAATCTTGATTTAAGGTTTGTTATCCTCGTTTGTGGTTGTAAATAGGTATGATAGCGCCGTTTATGAAAGCTAGGTTGGTTATGTTTCTGTGTGTAGGCAGTTTAAACTCTGCTTGTTTTGTTGTAAAAGGTAAGAAATTTCTAAGTTAGAAAAACATTATTTACATACAAAGTTCGTAGTCTCAAAATATAATAAGGATGAATAATAATAAAAATAAATAAAGTAATAAGGCCTGTTTAAAATATAGTTTTGAGGAGCCACTCAAGTTCGTGCACAACAATATCTATGCTTTTAATAAATTGAAAACCTTTTTTTTTTCATTGTAAAAGGGTTCATGCCCAGTGCAGTAATATTATGTCTATGTTTAGGTCGGTGGATAACACATCATATCGTTGTGTTTTAATACACCAACACATTTAGAATTTATCCTTTTACAAGGATTATATGTCATTATATTTTCATTCACTCGTACTTGTAATTGTAAAACGTTTCTTCCGCGTTCGAGATTGTCAGAGTCCGTATAGTGAAGAAACCCCTTAGTCTAAAGGGAAAAAAGAGAGAATTATCCCTTATTAATGAAATAAGAATGACATTATCAGGGTAGGATAAAGTAGGTAGGACTCTGTGATATTTACCTATTTAAATTGAAAATTCATACTAATGTCTCAATATAGAAATTGCGCACGTTTTGAAGCATTGTAAAAATGTTCCCCATTTATTCTGGAAAATTTAACTACATAAAGAGCTCCAGGAGACGAACAATACATTTTGAATGAATAATTCAACGCCAATTTCTCCTTCACACCTCATTTTCAATCACCCGAAAAACCATCTTCAAAAATGTTTATCCTCGTATATAGATTTATTTTAAAAGACAATAGCGTTTTGGAGAAATCGTGTGTTACCTAACGAGACGTATCCTTTCACCAATACTTCCAAAAGTTTACAAAGTGCAAGAATCTATTGTTCAAAGTCACATTATTATCATTATCGTCTTCTCCTCCAAACAATAAGCACCGTGAAATTCACCAAAAGCAACATTATTTAAAATATTCACCCCGCTCGCCCAAGTTAAAAAAAACCCTGGTCACTTTTTTGCCCTCATTTGTAGAGCATTCATTATAAATAATAGCATCTCGGCTACAAGAGGAATTCGGGGCTCTTTTTTCTCACGTCTGTTGCCAATCTGTCATGTAAAATAATGACTGTTTTCATTCCGATCACGTGGTCCTCTAACATGCCGTCGGTCGGACCGTAATTTAGACCGATCGCCGAGTTGGAAGTGATGGCCACTTTGAACCTTGTTGCTCGTGGATTAGAAAGGGTTAAGCTGGGAGAGTGGCTTCATTACCCGAATCATTAGCTTTTGAAATGGAGCAGCAGTATAAATATTTATCAGAGGGTCGCAACAAAAAACGATGGGGACAATTTTTTACGGGAGGAATGTGCCGTGGAGACGATTTATGATGAATGATTTTGTAAATAAGAAGCAGTAAATTTTGGTTCGTTGTGTATTAGTAAACTGTGTGCGGAATGGCTCTTTGATTGGAGGATGCAGGTGCTGTTGATGAGAATTAGTTATGAGGAGATGGGAGTTCAAACTGTGGAGTTTGGTTGTCAAATATACCTTTACCTAACATCACTCTGCATGAGAAAAGCATAGTAAGCAGATATACACGAGAGAGGAAACCATGAAGAAAAGACTTGTTTTGATAAACTTTGAACAGTGTGAATTGGTACACTTTTTTATATTGGAATTAAAAAATATTGGAATATACAAACTGTATTTTGTTTTGCAATATGTTTGTGCACACACATGTTTTGTTTGATCATACAGCACTAGCTAAACTACCTATAAAAACTTTTGCAGTAGGATTGATTGTTTGATATGGATAAATTAATAAGTAGTATTATAAGTAAATTAATAAGTATTAATAAATATTTAACTCGATTTGTAAGTGAGATGTAACATTCTAGTGTCTGGGGAAAAGACATCACTTACCAATCAACTAATCAAGTCGATATCTGTTTTATTCTGTACTATTTTGAATAAAAATTTATTAAAAATTAGAAATTTTTAATTCAATTTCGCAATGAGATAAGCGAGATGTAGAGGAAGTTGTAAACAGGAATTGCTTTGCGTTCATAATTTAATTACGTTTACTACTCAAAAATTGATCCGTATGAGAGAGAGCGATACAATAATTCGAAAACAATTGTGTAGCTTTCCAATTGATGTTGACTGTTTTCAATAAGCAATAAAAGTTTAACGCATTTATTTAACATTTATTATAACTGCATTTATAACAAGATCAATAAGATCAAAATTTTCTCAGCCAAATCACTTAATATTAGCAAAAAGGAAATGTTATAAGAGAAAAAAGATGAAAAGCAACAATCTGGAATTCAATGGATATTTTGAACAGATGAAAAATCGTAGAAGGTAGAGGATAAATTTAAATTAATATCAGGATGAATGAAAGGAGAATTTCACCATTTATTGCTGGTTAAGCGGACAATAGGTAAAACTCACAACTCTCAAGCGGGGTTGGAGGTGACGCTTGAGAGTTGTGAGTTTTACCTAATATCAGGATGATTTGTGTAAATTTCTCATGGAGAAAAGTAAAACGGTCAAGTCGTTAATTAATATTTTTTCAAGTTAAGAAAATATACTTCTGTGTAAATTAGATATTCTATGAATCTAGAAAACTTAAGTAAGCGCTATTTTTAGTAACATATTACTATAATGAAGCAGTAAAAATCATAAATCATAATTAAAAACGATTAATCAACCAACTCGGGTAATTTTTCCATTAACGTATGGTCCCTTCTAATTATTCCCCATATTTTACTCACAAATAGGTTAAAACATTGGTAGTGCTGGGGCGTCGTTCCTTCTCTAGATCATTGAGTTACTTTTACTACCTTATTTTATTTACTGCTTTACTTATACTATTACTTCTTACTTTATTATAATTAAGCTACCCCAGTTATTATAATACATTGCGTTGTTATCTTCTAGCCACAAAACTCAGGTTTACTAGACTCAATATGTTTTACTGATGAATTGACAAACACAGATATTAAAACTAATATTTTATTAATTTTTATCATTACCATAGTATTTAATTTATCAATATTTTTAACCACAAAATACTACAGTTAATCAACACTTAAACTTAATAATATGAGATGATATTATCGTGATCCACTATAATATCGGACCTTTAACTTTAGTATATTAATTCAAAGTAAAAGTAATTTAACATTTTTAACTCATAAATACATATATTCATAACATAGAAGTTACGATATACAGTAGAAAATATGTGGGATAAGGAGAGTGACGGAGAGAAACTACATCGACTAACCTGATAACCGTAGTCAAGCATCCTCGTGGTTGCACATTCTAACTTCTTATTCTTAAGGCCTATCGTTAACTTTAATGCTGCATTCCTCAAAACTCTCGACTAAAAACTGTGAACTGCTGTCATCTCCGTAGCAACTCTGTCGGAACTTAAATCTAAACTGTAATTTTTCTCTCAAGTTCTCTTGCCGCGGTATTTAAAGCCTTCTCTCTATTCTTTCCCAGTCGTCCAATCTCTGCATGTTTTCACGCCCCCTTTTTATATCATAGCTCTCTGATCAAATCGCGGCTGGTCCACTCCCACACCTCCAGGCTCAAATCCCGAAACTCCACCTTTCTAGACTATCAGTGGTCAAAACTTCCCCCTACCATCAAATCAAACAGAACCCTTTATTCCATAAGTTTATATCATTAATTTCTACCACCTGGTGACCGAAATACCTTTCTGCTGAAAGCAACTCTTGAGAAGCACCTGGCGATTTTGCTACAGGCACCCCCCTTCTGTACTGGGACTGTTTTATTGCGATTTTACCTTGTGTGGACAATGGCCAGCTTCTAAAACCCTCCTGAAATAGTACCCTCGGGATGACGGCATGATTCTTTGATTCTCTTTGTCGGAATAAGAGAGACCACCCTGTTAGTCCGAGAGAACGACTGACCCATGTTTCTTGTTGCTACCCGAACTTGAGAGAACCATTGAGTTTTGTTTTTGCAATGTAATGATGAGAACTGCTTCTCATCATCTTCGCCCGCCTCCAGAGAACCTAAGTCGCAATAGCCCTCTCTCTCTCCCTCACTCTCCATCTCCAATTATATCCATAAATCTACCTAAAACAAATAAGAAGTAATCCAGGTTGACATTAAATAAATAAAAAAAAATTAGAAGTGGTAAGGAAAAAATAAAGTATACATGACGACACAATCTTGATTATACATAATATAATGAAAATAATAGTTGTAATAATTCACAGCAGCTGCAATTGGATATACAGTCTTTCACTTTGTCCATAAATTGTTTGAATTCGAAGAGAGTTAATCTGAGTTCTGTTAGTTTTTTCTTAAAAGTCTCTGTAGAAAAAGGTTGATAATGAAGGCCTACTTTTGGCCTGAATTTCACCCCCTTCTCCCGATAGGAAAAGTTTTTGCTCCAGATGTTGCAACGAGAAAACAGTTAGTACAAACCAACAAGCACGCTATTTCTTTGTAGAGAAGTCCATATCACCACGCGTTAGTTGCACTGTAGATCTATACACTTATTTATGCACTTATAACTCACAAATACTGTTGCACCTATATAATCGAAAGCACTTGCCGATGATCTTAGTAGCACAACAAGTCCAAGTTGTGGATGTCGTCAGCCAGGAAAGCTGCTACCCAAACGCTGGGCATATGCAACTGATCAGGATCCATGACCAGTATAAGCTTTGCCGGGGCTGAGACGACGACGGGTCTGAGGTACCATCATCGGGGTACCATGTAGAGGTCACCGTGTGAATAGAGTCGTGGAAGTATGTGTAGCTCAGCCGTTCTGGAAGGGATGCCGGGTACTGTAGAGACGGAGGCTCCCCAAGGCAGTGAAGGTAGGAGAGCCGAAGTATAGCTCCTTCCCGGAGAGGAAGCTGGGGGTCGCCGCCTCCCGGCGTTGCTCAAGTCGATGAGGTGTTGGTGGTGGAATAGATGACCGCTGCTTTGGAACGTCACTTCCCGATGATGGGAAAACCCATAAGCAGACTAGAGCAGTGCGGAGGTGCACCATTTTAGTGCGTCTGCCGGAGGGTTGGCTTGAATTGTTATATTTGAAGGAGCAAAAGGCAACAGCTTTCTCGTAATTCGTTCAAGAAAAGTTTTTGAGTGCATAAATTCACTGTTGACTGTAAGGAAGTGGGTTAGGCAGTCGATAAATTAACTCTCCACCTCTCTCCATCCACAATCCAAAATATATGTTTGTTCTATTTTATTACCAGTAATATTTTAATTGAGGAAAGGTTACTTATTTATAAATCATTAACTAGTAAAAGTTCTAATTTTATTTTAATTGAACTTAACTGAATTATTATTCAATTGTTTAATCAATTACTTAATTTATGATATATACAAATATGAAAATTACTTTGTATGATTCCATCTGAAGAAATATCCATGCAATATATAATACCTTATAAGGTTATATATGTCCTATTGATTTATAATACATAATTAAGAGCACAATTTTTCCTCATATTCTGAGCTATTCACTAAATATTCCAATAACCATCATAATTTCAAAGAGATAAGAAAATATATACATAAAAAAATTCGCTCATGATATCCTTTTAATGACCAATAATGTCCAGTCCACAATCACGTCTTATCTCAAATCAGAATGTAACAAGACACTCGAAAACAAATTAACCACTACTAAACTTTTTCACCATCATTTCATTTGTTTTCTACCACAATAATGTAAAAAAAATAATTATCGATAATGAGACTACACGACACCATCAAGAATTTGCTAGAGTTTTCCAAAATAACCATGGTCATCACTAATTTTCACATGTTATGCAAATAATTCGTATGGATATAAATATATATAAAAAAAGGATAAAAAACTCAAATGATACTAGACTATAATACTTCACTTTCCGTAATACCTCGTTCGCGCTACGTTTATTCAAAATCATTTCATATAACGAATCAAAAAAAATTTTCTCAATCAAGCAACCAAATTCTCTCCCTAGTTCCTGACCGGACTATATTTGATGAATGGTCTATAATGCATGGAATAAAATGTGTTTTAACATTTGCCATTATATCCAACTTTTATTATCAACCAGATCAAGAAAAGGAAAGAGAGGCCTTAAAATTCCATTGTCGTATCTAAATCAAATTATATGCAACATTTTCTACATAAAATTAATTATTTCTCAAATTTTTTTTCAGTACTTTTCCCATATACGTTGTCTGACTTTGACTGACCTCCCACTAATTCCAAATTTGTCCAGATTCCGTTATTCAGATCCCAATCATAGCTTTGCTTTTATTTTTTTCAACCATTCCGTATTTTCTAATTTATTTAGCTGGTCAGTACTCACAATATAGGCTAAGATTTCTCTATCCTCCAATCCACCGTGCCCTCGAGTCGCCTATTATCACCTCTCGTTTTACGATCATACCCCATTATTCGTTACACGTTGCAAGAGCGGTTGCTTTGAAGTAGTGCTCATGTCGCGATGTAGTTATACCTTTGTGTCGGCAAATTCCCACGAAATAGGGTATTTATGTGATTTCTCGCGCTTTTCACTGGATGCCGTTTGGCGGTCCAAAGACCTTTACAAGAGGGCCATTTTTGTACTCTCTCTCGGCACAAGGATTTCATTTTGTTAGCGGTCCGCAGTATCGACGAGTTGCTGAGGATGTCCACGCGGGTTTTGTGGTATCGTTTCAATTTTTTTTTTTGATAATTTATTTCTTTTATTTTTGTTTTTAATTTTAATTTGCTTGAATTTTACAATCTCTATTAAGCTTACCATCTCTCTACGCCTTGATAATTTAAGTTTGATTTAATTGAATGCTAGCACTGATTACAACCTTAATTTTCCTACATTATTTAAAGGCACAATTTTCAACAGCCTCGCCTTAGAGCTCAATTAATTTATTGAAAATTTTCGTTAAACCGTCTTACATTGTCTATCTGGATATCCTCTGATGTTTGTTTTCAACCCTTTAGTATCAGCTTAGAAAATTGGTTTTAAATGTGAATATTATATTATTCAAGAAGAAGTTATGATGCTTTTTCCGCCAACCATCTGTGGTTGTAAGTATTTTTTTCTCTGTGCATGCTACACTATATTTTGATTGACACATCATATACTATGTATTACACCTCACAACACTAATAGACACATCATTTTACTACAAAATTTTTATTCCCACTACTTCTACACAGTGTATATTTGTTTACTCATTAATTTTTGGGAAAAAAAAATATTGATAATTATTGCCCGTAGACTTCAACGTTATCACAATTATGTTAATGGTTTATGTTAAGATTCAAAGGTTTCCCCGTTATTTTTTTTTCGGATATTTTTGTTCTGTATTATATATCTGGGTTTCTATACATTAGACCGGTTTGTAAAGGTTTATTTACTTTCAAAATTTTTTTTGTTGTTGTTACTTTAATTTAGTTCTAAATTTAAGTTTCTGTATCTATTTTTTTGAAAGAAATAAAATTCAATCCTAATCAAAACTGAATTATCGCCAGCAATTATTCAATTCTTAACCTGGAGAGAAATTATTTCAAAGGAATTTTATATGTAGCTGCCCAAATGTGCACTTCTTCAAACAGCGACGCACAAAATTCAGTTTTCCTCTTAAATTAATATTTTAACATCTTGTACTATATTGTATAATTTAATAGTGATAAGGTAATTTTTCTTTTTTTTTTCAATAAACCTATTTAAGAATGAGGTTTATATTAGCATGATTTATTTATTCTTTACAGTTTTATTAGTTTGTTTGATCAATTAAATTATTGCAAGGCGTTGGTTAATCTGTCTAAAAATTGAATCACTTGCGAGGGTTCCTCTGATTCCGATGGTGAAGGGGCTGTCACTCTAAGGGCCCAGGCCATTAATCTATCTGCAATATTGCCCTCATCTTGCTGTTGTTCTACTCTATTTTCTACTTGATTTTCTACATTTTCACTACTATTAGTTAAACTACTCGTGCCCAGATTTTCACCCTCTCTAACTTCATCTGAATTTTCTGTGGATATCGTACCAACTGGGTTTCTATCTCTAGATCGTAAGTTAAAATCACGGGGTTCATTTGATTTTGTTTTGTTTGACTCTAGTGGATTAGACGATTCACTTATTCTATCCACATCGTAACTTACGGTTTCCTCATCTGATGATTTTGAGTCATCTACGTTAGTCTCGGAATTTACCTGAACAGAATTTTGTACGGTTTGGTTGGATGATTTATTTTTTAATGACACCCATACGGCCAAAGGAATGTTTTCCTCTGTCTCTTCATCTAACTGGGATATATCATCGTATCCCCCCTCTATATCATAAATTTGAGTCTCATCACTGGAGGATTGTGAGTCCTCTCCATTGGGGTTATTTACCTCAAGACAAGAATTTTCGACTTGTCGTTTAACCACTGGCTTTATCTGTGGTGAGACCAAATATGTCAGAGGGATGTCGTTTTCTGGGACGTCATCAAATTCTGCTGGGGGGAGGGACTTAGGTATTGTCTCTAACTGTACAGGCTTATCTTCTTCCCGCACTTGTAAATGCTCTTTTCTCTCAGTGTAGGGAATAAGGCGCGATGCATGTACTTTCATTATATTTTGTTTACCTTTTGTGTGTTGTATTGTAAAATTAACCGCGTTATGTTTTTGAACTACCCTATATGGACCCTGATAATTCCTACGTTTGGGAAGGTTTGCGTTTCGGTCCATTTCAGGGGCTAATAGAAATACTAATTGTCCCTCGTGAAAATTTCTATCTTTAGCTAATTTGTGTTGGTAATCCTCCATTTTTTCAGTTGCCTTTAACAAATTATCTTTTACTATTTGTGCTGCTTTTTGATATTGTTGGGTCCGTCTCTCAATATATGTAGGGTAGGGGTTTGTGTAATTTACTTTTTGTTGGGTATTAAGGAATATTGGGGTTAAGGGAAGTGCTATATCATATCCATGGACAAGGTAACTGGGTCTATCGCCAATTGCACTATGATACGACGTATTATATGAAAGTTCATAAAAGGGCAAAGCTTCATCCCATTGCTTTGTTTCTCTGGCCAAAATTGATAGTGAAGGTTTTAAACTACGGTGGGACACTTCGTTTACTCCATTAGTAGCTGGATGATAGGCAGTGGTAAAAATTTTGTCTGTCCCCAGTCGTTTTGCGACTAACCGAAACAATTCAGAGGTAAAATTTCGACCCAAATCACTCAACAAAATTGAAGGTACCCCCATTAGACATATATACTCATATAATTTGTCTGCAGTCGTTTCAGCAGTCATATTAGGAGTGGCGTATAAACGCATGAATTTAGTGAAGTGGTCAATAAATACTAGAATGTATGAGTTATTTTTAGCCGTTGTAGGGAGTTTTCCCACATAATCTAAAGAAACTAGTTCCCCGGGCCTTGTCGGTATATGATTTCTCTGTAAGGGGACTGGAGGTAACCGATTGGGAGTTTTATATCCAACACATTCTGTACAAGATTGAATAAAATTTTTGGTGTCACTATACATACCTTCCCAAAAGTAATTTGATTTTATATTATCAAGAGTTTTAACTAAGGAAAAATGAGCAGCATGACCTAACTTCAAGATTACAGGTTTATATTTATCTGGGACAACAATTTGCTCATTATGACTGGGTCCTACAGATCTTTTGATTTTTCCTGCATGCATAAGAATCCCATCTCTAAAAAAATAGTTTTGTTCCGCGGGTTTAAGGTCTGATGGGTTAGATTGTAATTTTTGTATTATTTCCATTAAATATGGGTCATTTTGTTGTTCAATTGCTATTTCTGGGACTGTTGGCAATTCTCGAACAATATTGTTTATTCTGTGAAAATCCCTACTAAGAGTGTCAGCCACATAATTTTCAGCTCCCTTAATTTTTTCAAAGGTAAATTCATATTGTTGTAAAAACAAAATCCAACGTGTTACTCTATTAGCTGGATTTTCTAACCGCGTTAAGGATTGAATAGCAGCGTTATCGCATCTTATAACAAATTTTCTACCGTAAAGATAGTTTTTATAACACTTGATACAGTCAATAATAGCCAAAAGTTCCTTCTGATATATTGGGTAATTTTTCTCTGCTTGTAATAATTTTCGAGAAAAATATGAAATTGGGTGAATTATCCCAAACTTATCTTTTTGGCCTAAATAACCGGATATAGAATGATCAGATGCGTCCGTTGTTAAAATGTATTGTTTATTATGGTCAGGATGAATTAAAATTGGATACTCCCCAAGTTTTTGTTTTAAGACATCAAAAGCAACTTGTGCTTCTGACGTCCATACAAATCGCTGACGTTTTTTTGTTAAATTAGTGAGGGGTATACTTATTTCAGAATAATTTGGAATAAAACGTCGATAATAGGAGCTTAACCCAATAAAACGTCGTACCTGACGTACTGTCTTAGGGACTGGAAACTCTGAAATTTTTCTTATGTTCGTAGACGTTGGTTGGATTCCGTTTTTATCAACTGTATGGCCTAAAAATGTTATTGTTGGGACAAAAAATTCGCACTTCTTAGGGTTTATAGTTAACCCAAATTCCCTAATACGTTCAAACAATTTTCTTAATTTAAATAACATGGAGTCAAACCCATTTGCACCAAGCGCAAAATCATCTATGTACCCAGAAATTCCCAACTCTTTAATAGGGTCAAGTAATTTATCAGTCAATGATTGTAATACTTGGGGACTGAATGCCATACCTTGAGGCATTGAGAGGTATTCAAAAGATCCGTATATTGTATTAAAAGCCGTTATTTCACGATCTTCTGGTTTTAGTTTAATTTGGAAAAAGGAACTCTGTAAATCAATGGAAGAATAGCATTCAGCACCCTTTAAATTATCAAGCAAATCATTTATTAAGGGTAGGGGATGTCTGTTAAATTTAATTAAATTATTTGTTTTCCTATAATCAGAAACAATCCTATAGGTTGGTTTGTCACCATCCAGTTGTTTCTTTTTAACTAATATTACAGGATGACTTATATGAGTATTGCTAGGCTGTATTATGTTTGCAGCCAGTAATTCATCTAACTGATCTCTTAGTTCCTGCCGTAAGGCATAAGGAACTTGATAGTGCCGAGATGTTTCTAATTTGTTCCTGTCAACTTCAATATTTGGGGTAATTTTATCTGTTTCACCTATAGTTCTTAAATTGGAGCTAAAAATGTCTGCAAATTCTTTAAGAAGCTGAGATACCTTTTCCTTATGTAAGTCCTGAAGATGGTTTAGTTTAAAGTCCTTTATATTGAATTCCTTTTTCCTTAACTCTTTAACATATTCCTTGTCCCTTTTATCTGAAACCTTCCCTATAGATGCTAGTTTGGTTAGTTTGTTTATGCAAATTTTATCTCTAGTGACATTAGCAATTGTAACTTCTATAGTCCTTCTGGACGTGACCGTGGCAATATTTTCAACAATATTTATATCAATTAGATGAGGTAATTTTGAGATTTTGATAACATCTCCTACTTTTACTGGAGCATCAATAGCTAATTCAAAAGTCTTGCTTTGTTTAGGATATAATTTACACTTGCAGTTTAGTTTGGCAAATTCATAAGTTACACTACTAATTTTTTGTGTAATTGCATCTTTAATTGTAATCGTAGTTCCATTTGAAACTAACAGGTTTTGATCTAGGTCAATTTTAAATTTGAATTTTTGCAACAAATCAATACCGAAAATTCCTGAATAAAATGGGCTTAAAGACTGATCAATTATCATTAGGTCATGGTTTATGTGTTTATTACCAATTGTTATTGGGATGTTATAAGTAGCCATTATATTTAATTTTTGACCAGTTAAGGAGTTAACTGTAGGATTTGAATGTACTTTTCGAATAAGAGGGCCATTCCTTATTTCTTCAAATATATCTTTTTCAATTAAACTACAAGCTGCCCCAGTGTCGATTAATATACTATTTAATTTACCTCCAATCTTTGCTTCTATAACAGGCAAGTAAAAAGGACTATTCGTTTGAGGCATTTGTGTGTTAACAATCAGTTTTCGCTCGGATTTGGAATCATTGCAAGGTTTAATTACCGAAGCGTCTAATTTTGAATCAATTAAACCCCATTTCCGTTTCCCGAATTCGTGGAAAATCTGCCTCGACTATTTCCGCGAAAGTTTATGCGCGGTCCCGAGTTTTGGAACCTGACGCCTGGATATGCGTAATGTCCCCGAAAACTTCCCCTTTGAATTTGCCTAGGCTGTCTTGGATTGCTATAATTCATTGGGGGTGAGTAGCCTCCATTGTGAAATTGTCCCCTGGATGGGTTTGTTGCCCACTCCCCAACGCGTCCGTAGCTATTGTAATTGGGGTATCCCCGACCTCTCACTTGAAAAGAATAAGGAGGAGAATTTGGTGGCTGTTGAGAGACCATTTCTCGGCAATTTAACGCTGTATGGCCGGCACGATTACAAATTTGACATACCGGTTGCGTGCTACCAATATTTTGATTAGGGATAGTTAAATTTCTCATCTGTTCATTTAATTGAGAAATAGATTCATGCAAAGTTTTGTTTTGTTTATCAATTAGCATTTTTAATTCCATTTGACTATCACTAATTCTATTTACTGAATTTAAAGTGGTATCAGGCTTATTTGGGAGGAAGTCCTCCATGAATTGCCTGGCTTCTATTAGAGATTTGGGACTTTTAACGATCAAAAATTGCTTATTTTCGGGATCCATTCCCTCAATAAAACGTGTTAGCTGTGTGGATGCTACTAGGTCTTTCAAGTGCAAATTATCTGAAGGGACCTTACCAAAAAAATTTAAAGTGGCAGTTTCAACTCTGCTAGCAAATTGCCTGACTGTCTCGGATGGCCTCATTTTTAAATTTAAAAAATCATTTTGAGTATTTAATTTTGTTTCGGTTTTCTCAAAATACGAGAGAAAATTATTTTTAAATGCTTCATAATCTGTTTCTTCAGCTAGTTGGGGGCTTGTTATTACATGAGATAAGGCATTCCCTCTAAGTTTTGATTTTAATAGAACTAATTTTTCAGAATCCGAGCAACCGGCCTCATCGCAAACAGAATCTAATGTGGAAATGAAATAAGTCGCGGAAACAACTGACTCTCCATCAAATTGGGGCAAAAAAGATTGAAAACCGGATAATTTTGAAAATGCCGGCATGACTAAAGTCTGGGTATTCTCGGAGGGATGGGGACTCTCATGCATAATTAATTTCAAATAATTAACCAACAAACAATAAAAAATCACAATAATTATTTCAAAGTACCCCTTATATCAAATTACAAAATAGATATCTCAATAGGAATCATACAAATAATAATTCTGTCGGTCCATCAGTATACGCTTGAGTCTAGGATTATCCATAAATTATAAACGGCACCATTGCTGGGGCGTCGTTCCTTCTCTAGATCATTGAGTTACTTTTACTACCTTATTTTATTTACTGCTTTACTTATACTATTACTTCTTACTTTATTATAATTAAGCTACCCCAGTTATTATAATACATTGCGTTGTTATCTTCTAGCCACAAAACTCAGGTTTACTAGACTCAATATGTTTTACTGATGAATTGACAAACACAGATATTAAAACTAATATTTTATTAATTTTTATCATTACCATAGTATTTAATTTATCAATATTTTTAACCACAAAATACTACAGTTAATCAACACTTAAACTTAATAATATGAGATGATATTATCGTGATCCACTATAATATCGGACCTTTAACTTTAGTATATTAATTCAAAGTAAAAGTAATTTAACATTTTTAACTCATAAATACATATATTCATAACATAGAAGTTACGATATACAGTAGAAAATATGTGGGATAAGGAGAGTGACGGAGAGAAACTACATCGACTAACCTGATAACCGTAGTCAAGCATCCTCGTGGTTGCACATTCTAACTTCTTATTCTTAAGGCCTATCGTTAACTTTAATGCTGCATTCCTCAAAACTCTCGACTAAAAACTGTGAACTGCTGTCATCTCCGTAGCAACTCTGTCGGAACTTAAATCTAAACTGTAATTTTTCTCTCAAGTTCTCTTGCCGCGGTATTTAAAGCCTTCTCTCTATTCTTTCCCAGTCGTCCAATCTCTGCATGTTTTCACGCCCCCTTTTTATATCATAGCTCTCTGATCAAATCGCGGCTGGTCCACTCCCACACCTCCAGGCTCAAATCCCGAAACTCCACCTTTCTAGACTATCAGTGGTCAAAACTTCCCCCTACCATCAAATCAAACAGAACCCTTTATTCCATAAGTTTATATCATTAATTTCTACCACCTGGTGACCGAAATACCTTTCTGCTGAAAGCAACTCTTGAGAAGCACCTGGCGATTTTGCTACAGGCACCCCCCTTCTGTACTGGGACTGTTTTATTGCGATTTTACCTTGTGTGGACAATGGCCAGCTTCTAAAACCCTCCTGAAATAGTACCCTCGGGATGACGGCATGATTCTTTGATTCTCTTTGTCGGAATAAGAGAGACCACCCTGTTAGTCCGAGAGAACGACTGACCCATGTTTCTTGTTGCTACCCGAACTTGAGAGAACCATTGAGTTTTGTTTTTGCAATGTAATGATGAGAACTGCTTCTCATCATCCCAGCAGTAGTCAACACCTCTGAGGTTAAATACTAAAGTCACTTCTCTTTTCACTGTCAAACCAGTAGAAAAATTTCTCTAACCACCTAGTTGGGTGAGAATTCAAGACGCACATCAGAAAAAGGTGCGCGTGCCTTAATGGCCCCTTTGGACCGGACAACGTGATGAATTATGAATGAATTGAGGGGTATACTGTAGTAGATCAACCGCCATTGACTTGGCGTCGTCTAGCACAGATTGGTGGACAGAATCCTACAAAGGGGTCAGTTGGAAAACTAAAAGGAAACAAAAAAGGAGAGGAAGATCCACAAAGAAAAACAAAGGATTTAAGAATTTAATTTTGTTTAGATGAGTGATGAAATAAGAAAATAGTAATTTTAATCAAAAATGCAAAGTATTTTGAATTTTTGTACTGACAAATTTTCAAAATTTATTTCTTTTTTCTATATATATTTTCTATTTTTATAGCTTTTGATACTAACTTTGCTAATGAACTATTTTGTCTTAAGATAAAGTGTTTCTTATACTCTTTTTTCAACCCCTTCATCACAAATCTTCAATGAAAATGTACTCAGGAAAAAACATATTATTCAAAACAAGTATCTGTATTAAGTATTGCTATTAGAATGACTTTGGATATGTAACTGGTATCTGCTCTTTCTTAAGTCCCAAAAACACACTATTTGAAAATTGTCGTTATAGTGAAATCCCTTTACAACTAATACCGATACAACGAAAAATCCCGTTATTACGAAAGTCCAGAAAGTCCCCAACCGTTTTTATTTGAATTAGCGATAGTATGGTTACAACGAAATTCCGTTACAACGAAGAAATTTTACGGTCCCGTGAGGTTCGTTATAACGGGATTTTACTATTTAGCATAAGTTAAACTAAGATATCTGTGGTGCAGAGGAGGACATGTAATGTTATAGTATTGGGTTGTCCCATAAGTTCTGTTACTTTTTACAAAGTTTTGTGTTTGAAAATTTTTTATGAAAAAATGGCAATAGGTGGAGATTTCAAACAAAAGGGATTTTGTTTTATGTATATTTATGAAGATGATGTGTGATTTTGGTAGTTCTCTTGATATTATTTCTTTTCAAAATGGTGGTTTGAAAAAAAGACCGCAAACGACTATTTTCACTCAATTTTTTTCTTTTGTTTAAAAATCTAGGAAGAATGCATAATTCATGGCTAAAAAACGTTTTACTGTAAGTTTGTAATGTTTAGTTCAAGATGTCATAGTTTCAAGATAATTCGATTAGTTTAACTTAGGAAATTTCGGTCTCAAACATAACATCTTTTGCAAAAAGCTTACCTCAGTAATGTTAGTCATTTCAAAGAAGTTTTCACGAAAAAAGCATCACAATCAATAAAAAAGCTTAGGAAAGAACCAAGTATTCAAAATATGCAGTATATTAAATTATATCTGAACTTAAGTTCAGAAAGTAGTGCGCACAATGCAAGCGCGCAAAGTTTTAGCTTATCAGAATTACACTCGCTGAACTAATGCTAAGTGAGCAAAGCAATTATTTGATTCATATACGAAAACACTACAATAAAAACAACTCGTTGGGATTTAGAAATAAATCAATTCAACGATATTATGAAAAGAGGCTTTCTATGTTTAAACCGTTGAAACAAGCATTATGGTTCAAAAAACATCTGCCATTAATTTGCTTCATACCAGCTGCTTAGAAAAACAATAGGTGTGCTTTAAAAAACACGTGAAATTGCCAATATATGAAGTTTGAAAGTCAAAATTTCCTACCTTTAACTTATCGAATCATCTTGAAACTATGACATCTTAATCTTAACGTTTCGAATATACAGTAAAACTTTTTTTAGCCATGAATTATGCGTTCTTCCTAGTTTTTTAAACAAAAGAAAAAAATTACACAAAAATCGTCGTTTTTGTCTTTTTTTCAAACCGCCATTTTGAAAAGAAATAATATCACGAGAACTACCAAAATCACACATTATGTTCATAAATATGCATATATCAAAATCCTCTTTGTTTGAAATCTCCACCTATTACCAGTTTTTCATAAAAAATTTTGAAAGACAAAACTTCGTAAAAAGTAACAGAACTTATGGGACAACCCAATATATTAAGTATGAAATAAGTCTTTTGAATGGTCAGTTAGTCTGATGATTTCTCCTATCCTGAATAAGACATTTCAATGCAAGTTTTTTTTCTTAGTTTTTCAGCGATCCCAGTTCAATCTGAAACAACTGTATGTATGAAAGCCATAGGCTCATTTCCTCTACCTCATAGTCATAGTCATAGGTAAGTCGGTCATAGCTCATAGTCATAGGTCCAAATATCATCCCAAACAGGTCCCAATTTAGTTTTCGTGACGGTCCCTGAACATCTTAAAAGAGTGCGTTAGCTTCTGCGGACTGTGTCCTTGGAGGAACAGAGAGAGAGAGCGGACTGAATGTTAAGTTGGACCCGAAGCCGAGTTTGATTTGTGGGGCGACGGACACAGCTTCGGACTTGAGTGGTTTCCGCTTCAACGGCCAAATTTACGGCTTGGAAAACACAGGCAACGAAAGTGATGGGGGATCAATATAGTTATGACAGCCCCCATACGGTAGAGACGTCGTTGTGTCAACAGAAAATGAGAACGGGGCTGATGCGATTGAGCCATACCGAGAAGTTATATACAATGTTTTTCGTTCGTCTTGAGAACTTATGAGTTAGAGTTAGGTAGAGAGGAAGGATGTGTTTTAGGGACAGTTCACGATGTGACTGTATCAAGTTTAATTTTTAATAAATTTTTAAAATGTTGGAAGACGTTTTTGGAGAGTAGAATAAATATACGAAGTTTTTTTCTCGTCTAAATTTATTTCACAGTAACAAGTTTTTGTTCGTTGAAATTTAAAGTGTCCTTTCTTGTCATAGAAAGTAGTTAAACACCAATCTGGTTGGTTGATAAAGTATTAAATATGTGTTCTTGCTCTTATTTAAAAAATGAATCCTCCAAGTTACCTTCCAAGCTCCTATTGGTTATCCTCCAAGTTTCTCCCTCATTAATTTTACCCAAGAACTTTTTCATTTTTAAATATTTTTAAAAGTGTATAAAGTTTCTTTTAGATACTTGTTATGAATTCCATTGAATTTTTATGACTAAATTGGAGTTTCTGTAATTACACATAAATAGTAAGACTATAGCTAATCTCTATACATTTTAATTTTAAAAGGAGTTTCTAGTATCACAACACAACATTGATTTTGACACACTTGGAATAATAACTTTTACTCATTCATTAAAACTATTCATTTAGCCCAAAATTAACAACCCATTACAAAGGAAACACATAACAAACTTAACATCGAAGCTGTCTATATGCTCACATGTATTCTCACAGACAACGAAAACCAACGATCATCAGCCAGGGCGTGTTTACATGCAGCTTTTCATGGGGCGTCTTGGGGAAAACGGCCGAAAATTTCCTGTCGCTTTCTTCATCCATTTAGAATCTGGTCCGGCCATTGGTACTTAGCTCTATGACGTAGTAGCTACGTCATCATTTATAAGTAATTTATAGGGAAGTTTCTAGCAGTCGCGTCGACAGAATCGCTGCATGTTAACTCGCAGTCACGCTATTCACATTCATATAGGGTGAACTGACCAGTAGTTGACCACCTACCAGTAGTTGACCATTTGAGCATAATTTTACAAAAAACAAGAACTCTTGTGTGTTTATTTCGAAGCTGTTGCGTTGAAAACATAGCTAACATTTTAATAAAAGCTCATGCACAGTCTTAAGTTCCAGTATTGATCTTAAAAGACGCAATAAATAGTTGAAAACAAAGTTATCAACAAAGCTTCAAAGCATGCGCTCTCACTACTAGCTATAATGGTATGGAGCATTTAGTTCAATCTCAAATCATCCAGCTAGTTTTTATTCCAATTGTTTATTGATTGATGAATTTAGGTCCTATATATACAGTTTAATTAAATAAAACTATCATTACTTGTATATTAACCATTTAATTTGATATTTGAGGGGTGGTCAACTACTGGCAGTCTAAAATAGAAAAAGTGCTAGTAGTTGACCAAAGTGGTCAACTACTGGATTTTATTTGCTTTTGAGATTTCTTTTTAAACCAAGAGCGATCTTAAAGATTTTTATCTGCAGTACAATTTTCGCTTAGATTTACTGTAAAAAAAGTTACATTTCCAGTAATTAACCAGTTTTGTTAATAGGGACTCTTTATTCAATCTAACTCTTTCATTGGTTCTTCACATTTCCAACACCTGCGCTTTAAAAATATGTCACTCCTCTCGCTAAGCCCTAAAATACGTACCTACGGGTAGCTGGTTGGTTGGTTGTCAGACGAAAACGCATTTTTAGTTTTTTAGATAGCCCTTTGTAGTGAACGCGGGAATCGAACGATTCGCGGTGCAAGCGCTCGCTAGGTGGCCTACAATCTGGTTTTAAAAGGTTAAACAATAAAAACACATGTTCTATTTCTTGCTTAAAATATATATGATTTTGCAAATACATCTTAAAAATCCATATTGAATAACAATTTTTAATAATTTTCTAAGACGTATTCAACAAACGGAAGAAATTTTAGTAGGATTCGAACAAACAGTTGGTTTTCAGATCATAGGATTTTCTGACAAAAGGCACGGTTTTATAAGAATGAAATATTAGATATGTTTAAAATTTTAAAACCATTCAATAAAACAACTGATTTTTTCGCTTAAAACTGTTTAGAAAAACTATGAACTTGAAAATTTGCTAAAATTTGCCTATTCTTAATTTTTGTGAGGGAATTTTATAATCATCAGTTTGAATGAAAGTTTGTGTAAGGGTTTCTGAAACGTTTTCTTCAAGCCTCTTCGTTGCGTATTTTTTCAGCCAACTTTAGGAAGAACACCCTGTTTTAAAGAAATGGGGAAAATTTCAGTGGGACTCGAACAAACAGTTCTTTTGGAAATGATAGGTTGCGTTGTGGATCAGTTGGTTGATTTGTGCTTGAGCTGTAGATTTTGATTTTTATTCTGGAAATGGTGAATATGGCAATGGTCAATTACTGGAATAATGGAGGTCAAATACTGGATGTAAGTGGTCAACTACTGGCAAAATCTCAATTAATTCCTTTTAAAATAAATAAATAAAATTCTATAAAAGTGAAAGGAAAAATGATTATCAGTTATTATTCCTCATACTTTCATTGATATTAAACCACTGTCAATTTTTTTAGAAAAATTTTTTTCTTAGAAAGAAAAATAAAACTTGGAGGAATTTCCACTAACTGGTCAATTACTGGTCAGTTCACCCTAATAAGCAGCAGGGCTCTCTGTTGAAGCCCCCTGCAAACATCCTGCTCGTTTCTTTGCGGAATCCATTCATCATCTTCTGGAGCAATTACACTATGCAATCACTCGGTGCCACCCACGACTGCTCCTCTCAGTGTTGCTCTTTAAACAATGACTAAATGCCTTCTCAAATGTCCAGGGACTCTTGGTGACTGGCGGATGTCAGTGGCCATCTTGCGGAAGACTTATTGGCCCGACCACTAGGGGGGTGTACATAAATTACATCGAATTTCCAACGGTGTATTTGTTCATTCCGGTTGTGTGATGCTTTTCTAGCATCACTAGATGTTTAGTTAAAGTACAGTTTTCTGGAGCTGAAGGTGCTCCTTAGCAAGACAAACCTTATAAAACCAAATTTCTAAGGAAAAAGTTTAAATTTAATGAAAAATTAAAATAGTAGTAAGTAGGTAATGTTATTTCTAAAAATAAATTGGTCGTTTAAAAACTTCTCATGTTACTGTTTTGTGTATCTGAATTACCAAAAATTTTTTGTTTTTATGGTAGGTTTTTTGGTGTTTATTTAAAGAAGCTTTGAGCTAGTAGGTATGTCAGAACACGCACTAAAAGTTTGTTTCTCACTGTATTTTGGAAAAGTTATCTCAAATCTCGATGCATTTCCTATTCTAAAAAATAAGCATTTCAATTAGTAACACATTGCTGACACAACAACCTTTATTCCTTTTATTTAACCTAATTAATTATTAATTTTATTAACCTATAATCAAAAGCATTTCACTATGAAAAATAACGTTAATTTGAAAAAAACCGTTTTGCATTAGTTTTTTATGTACTTAGAGATCGAGTTGATATTTCTAATCTCATGCTTCAATTAAAAGAACCGGGGAAAATATTGCTAAATTTTTTTTCTCTATCTCTTTATGCTTGCCTTCTAACAAAAGAATCCAAGAATGTTTTACTGTTTCTTGATTAAATCACCCCAAGGGTGTAATCGAATAAATTGATTACTGGGAAAACTTAAATCATGGCATCCTTTCAGTCTGAAATACTATCTACCCATTATAACTGTCCTCCCTTCATAGAAAAATTGAATTTCCCACACACTCAGCCATTCTAAATCAACCGAGGGGACTTGTTAAATGTCAGCGTAACCAATCCAAACTGAATTTATTAACAAAACACAATTAGACCGAATGCTTCCGATTTCAGCTTCTATTAAATCGATGATCCATCATCCCAGGTCCCATTGTCATTCAAATAAGGCGAGACACAAAGACATAATGCATCCTTAATTAACCTTACTTACCAGGTGTTGGACACTCGGTAATTAAAAAGGAATCAAGATCATTGCAGGATATTGTGGAGAGCGACTTCAAAGTTTTGGTGCGAGGCTTTCTCACAAATTGAAACTGAAATTGATTCTAATGAAAATATGCCAGGGCAAGAGAAGAATTGACACCGGGCATTCAAGAATTCATTACAGTGTTTCAAGCTTTCATTTTCTAATGCAAATTTTCTAGAAAGACAAAGTAAACAAGATGCTACGTGACTGGGGAGTGGAATGATTGTCATGGAATGGAATATGTATCTAAGGCTTAATTATTACACCCAGATACTTTGACCTTTTAATATTAGTTTTTATTATGAGACGGGGAGGGGGAAGAGGATCGATTTCAATTAAAGATTCTATTAAAGGATACTTTTATGTGAAAGAAAGAGTAAGATGTAACAAGTTCGAAGGCCTGTTTCGTCTTTTAAATATTACAAAGATTATTTTCATTTCTTGTTGTTTAATCCAACTAAAAGTATTTCTTACTTTTATTTATATTTGTTACTATTAATTATTGGCTGAAAATGAACTGGTATGGGGATGCTTAATGATGTCCATTGTAACGCTTTTATCTTTGCTTGTCTAATCTTACGAAAACAATTGGGATTTAAAATGATCTGTTAGTTTTACAGGATTCGGTCTCGTTAAATTTCCTGCAATTGATAAATCTTGAAATAAATTACTGATAGCGTCAATGATATTTTTAAAAATATTTCCATAAAGGAGTGTTCTGGGACTTCTGGGTTATCACCAGTTGGAAAAAGCAAAAGATTATTTTCCATTTCCATGACAAAATGATTAACTCTTTATTTATATTTAACATAAATAAAGATTATATTCATAAAAGATAAACATCCCTACTTATAAAACTTTTAACTTTCATTCGTCCGACCGTAAAAGCGGTTTTTTTCGTTTATGTTTATTTTCAGAATTCTAGTAATATTTAAACTTTAAAATAAAGTGTTATGGTATTTTATTTTTGACATATTTCGGAGGTGAGGTGGATAGTGAAGTTTTTTGGGGGATATGAAGTGATTTTAGTTCATAAATTGTCAAAAATGTAAAACTTGTCTCTCTGATTACGCCACTAAAACAATACCATAACAAAAAACACTTTATCGTCACTGTTCTATAATGGATGCTGGATGGAAGAATTTCATGTATAGAAGTTATCGGAAGTTGTGATCAAGTGAAAAAGAGTTAGTAGAAAAGAGCTACTACTTTCCAAACTGGGCACATTTTGGTTTCGTGCTGCCATCTATAAAATTATTACTCTACTTATTACCTTTTAAGTCTATATGTTTCCATTTTTATGTTTAATTGTTGATAGAAAATTGTGAGAAGTATAAATATTCACATATAAATAGTAAAACCTATTGACGAAAACTATTTACTTCATAATGGGAGGAAGTTTCCATTTCACCATAAAAATTAAAAAATTTTGCGGAAAATTTAATTTTAGCCCTTATTATTTGATACAAACAGTAAATTTTTATAACTCTAAACAATTCAAACATTATGAGAAATTAAATAATCAAGTTTTTAATTTCTATCATATTTACCCTCATATTTGACATGTTTATTTTAATTTGAATTACGTTATTAATTTTGGAAAATTAAATTTATTTAAAAATAGAATAAGTTTAATCTTTGAATTAACAAACGTTTTAAACCTTTCTTTTTGTATCTTCTATTTGAAGTTAGTTAAGATGAAAAATATGTCCTTCTCCAAAATATATTGTAGTTGGAAGTATAATATCATATAATTTTTTATTTATTCCCAGGATTCCTTAAAAATTAGCTCACAGCATTTCATAAACTAGATATAAGGTATGAGGTGGTAAAGGAGTAGTAAAAAATTAAATCAAGAGATAATAGAGAAAGAGTAAAAGAAGAAAGAGAAAAAGAAGAAGATAAAGAAGAAAACTATAAAAAGAAGAAGAACGAATGAACGAGGAAGAGAGAGATACTATCAGTTCAGTTTATAGGTATAATGGACTTAGTAAGAAAACATCACCAATTGAGCAACTATTATCTATTTTATGATAGTTAACTTTTTACAGCAGGAGAAGAAGGGGTACCTCGGAACACTTTTTATTAAATTATTTTCAAATTTTTTTATATCTAATTAGGATATTTATTCGAACTCAGCTAATATAATAAATATAAATAATAACTAATAAAGTTTTTTACGGGAAATTATCTATTTTAGGAAATTTATAGTAAAAAAATTAAAAAATCTCTTTAAATGTTCCTAGGCGTTCCAATAGTTGCCCACCTTAGGACACTTTCAATAATAGCATAAAAATTATAAATTTTATTTTGAAAAATACCAAATAACACATATAAAGGAAAAAGCTATGTATGATAATCTTATTATATAAATTGGGCATCCAAGATATTTTACATTCAAAATTTTTCACTGATTTCCTCATTTTTGTCATGACGTAAATCACCAGTTTTTTGTTTATTTCTGGATGCATTTTTTTTGCACCAATTTCTAAACTATAATCACCGAGTTCATATATGTTTATTATTTTTTACATCAAACATTTTTTTACTAATGAAAGCTATGGGGTATCTTCAGATCCCCACGGGGGTCCCAAGGTGCCCTACACCTGAATGTCCAAAGGTGCCCCACTTGACACTTGGGATATCAAACACAATTGTTCCTTAAGGTTTAACAAAAATTTTCTTTTTTAAAATGAGTGTGTGTCAATGGATGCACATATTTTAATCTCAACATAATTATAATAACACATAAATGCAGTTCTTTTATTGAAAAAGAAATGCTTTCCAAACTGCAAGTGATTGTAGCTTTGCACCGCACCAAACAAGGAAGTTGATGTAGGTAAATAATTTTTTAGAGGCACCAAATATTCCAAAACACTTTGAAGAATAGATTTAAATTTTATTTATTAGTGCCTACAGGTAATTCTGTTTTTTTGAAGACTTGTTTATGATGTTGGCCTAATAAATAATCCAAGTTTTAGACCTCGAGCGCCGAACGCAACTTTGTCAAAAATCGAAAAAACCGTGAAAAAATCGAGTTTTTTTTCTAATTTTGGTGATTATAACCTAAAGAACTAGTTTTTGAAAAAAACTTTCTTATTTCAAAGTTAAAGCAAACAAAATTTCCTTCAAAATGCACTAATCAACTTTGATTTTCATAACTATAAAATTGCATCAGAAAAGTGAGATGCCCCATGGTGAGCCATGTCCTAAAGAGCTCCCCTCTCCCCCAAGGTTTGGGTTTTATAATTAAGAGTTATCTCATTGTATTCCTATTTACTTCAGGAATGATTCCAAATAGTTCGTACAAAATATTTATAATATCTACTCTTTAAAAAAACTCTGTATCCAATCTTCATACGCTGCTAAGCAAAAGAATATAAATAGTACTTACTCTTCCTGAGTATTTTCTTCTATATCTACTACTGCTTATCAAATGCTCAGCGAAGGCCCCGGGGAGATGTTTTCCGATTTCCTTCTGTTTGCTCCTCAGAAGAAATGACAGGCGTCCAGGTGTTGGTGACGTCGAGTGTCAAGAATATGAGGGCTTTCCATGAAGACTAGATGAGGGCATTTAGGGTGGGGAAAATATTGAGTTTAGTATTTCGGAGAGTTGCAGAGGAAATGGTAATTCTTTCGAGTAAGTGATTTAAATAGTCTCTCTATTCTAAAAAAAAGTTTTTGTAATTGGTTTCCAGAGAAAGGCTTTTTAATTACTGGTCCGTATAACATGTTTTTGGTATCAAACTGTTCGGATTCTTTTGAGGATGTGCAATAAGCCTTTAGAATTTCTAAAAAAAATTATCAACTCTAAAATATTTCCATTTTTCTGGATTACGGATAAGGTTGCAGTTAACAGCAAGAAACTGTCGTACAATTTATTATACCTCCAATCACAATGACCAACCGACGCTATTCATTAATGAAGAAAATAATTCCTTTCACTCTTTAAAAATGCGCTTCAAAATATGTACTTTCTAAATAAAATATTTTTAAAAGACTGATAAGAGTTTTCCAGAAACTCACAGATATACTATTTAAGTACAGAATTTCACACATCAAAATCAATTGTTTGTGTTTGTAAGTATTGAGTGCAATAAAGGTTTTGTCTTTTATTATTTTCAATAGCTTAAATTGTATTGTTAAAAAAGTCTGTTTTAAAACAAAAACTTGAATGATAAAACACTAGACATTTTGACGAGTTACTAGGTACTATATTAAATTTAACAGATTCATTGTTGAACTTTTTTGTAAATATTGAATAACAATAGTTACGAGCAGACTTGATGGCTATTTTCAAGGAAAACGTGTTGATTAAATTATTGATAATTTGAAACCAATAAATATTCTAACTTTTAAGATAGTGTGCTTTTGGAAAGTTGGTTGACGTTTCTTCTACTAATTGTTTTAACGAATATTTTATAAATAAGTAATTTTAGTGAGCAGGGTGTTGTGGGGATTGCGAAGCGCTCCAAAAGGCCCTGCGTCAGCAGTTAACGGGGGTTGGCGAGCGATAGCGAGCAGGGGGCGGTAGCTCCCTAGTTATATAAAAAAAACTTTTTTTATCTTAGGTTTCTTGCTGTTAATTTTTTATGAGGGGCACTATCAGAAAAAAAATTGATAAAGGAAAAATTAGTAGTGATGTTTGAAATGGAATCAGGATGGATATGGAAAGGTGCCTATCAAATCACCAAAATCGACGCCTATTCTTTCTTGCTAACACCGAACTTTTAATTTTTATTAAACTAGGGGGCTACCGCCCCCTGCTCGCTATCGCTCGCCAACCCCCATCAACTGCTTGCGCAGAAATTTTCGCAATCCTCACAAAACCCAGCTCACTGCACTTATACTCACCTTATAAAACATTCTTAAAGCAGGGGTTGTACTTCTCCGGGGTATTCTTTCAAAAATGACGGATATTTATTCAGTGGCGGAATTTTAACAGTTCCTCTATGGTAACATGAATTGGCGAATTGCCCTATAATTCCAATAAAATTAACAGCAGAGCAATGTAAACATTCTTTTACTGTTTCCCCAAGGTAATGTTTTTCACAGATTCATTAAGAAGCACTGAGACAGATCAGGAATAAATTTAACTTTCTTAAAATTTGTAACGATTTTTATCGATTGGCTGTGAAAAATGTAGTTATTATCGTAAACATCGCAAAAATTTAGAATTTTATCTTCATTAGAACAAACAAACGTCGAAGTTGTATCAGTTTCATAGCAATGACACGAATGTCTAGACTTTTAACATTTTCGATTTTTATCTTTATTTCTAAAATATTCACCCGTTATCTAGTTTTTTTTGCGTTTTGGCATTATGAAATAAAAAGTTACATTTTACTACCTTAAAAAACATATCTGCAAAAAGATATAAAAAATAATTATTGTAAAAAATAAATGCAAAAGTTCAAAATTTCCGAAAGCGAGTTTATATTTTATTGTAAATATAGGGCCATATTCAGATCTTCGCCGACGGCGAAAAAGTTGAGCTAAATAGTTGAAACGGTATTTAGATTGACTTTTTCTCGACTCACTTTTTCGAAATCTCTGACGGCGAAATTACCGACTTTCTCTTCTCTCATTGGCTGAAACTGCGCTGAAACCTTGGAAACAGTTTGTTTACATTCTTCATTTGGTTGTACTTCGTAACAAAAATCGGGCGTCTATCTTTAGGGAAATTCGCATGCTTTGATTAGTAAGATGTAGAGTCATTAATGTCTGGATTGATATATTAAAATATTTGATAAATTTAACAAGAATGAGAGAGCACAGAAGAAAAATGGCACAGCTGAGATAAGAGTCGACCATGCCAAACCAACACTCCTTGCCCTGCTTCAGATTACTCCCGATAGCAAAGAAAAATTTGAGGTATGTAAATCGTTTTTTTATTTAATTTTCTCATTATGGAATCTTTCAGAATTCGTAAATGTTTGTGTATTCAATATTTCGGATCAATTAGGTTATGTTCCGTTAAATATCGCCAAATTTGTTTTGGTATCAAATATTAGAAACATAGCTTCAACTATTACTAATCTTAATAGGATAAAAATGTTCATTTAGTATAAAATGGAATAATTTATAATGTTTTTAATGTTACACATATCGACGTGGCAAATTTCTTTTCGAATTGTTATATTTTAAGATTAAGAATTCTGAATAGACTCGGAAGTCCAATTCAAGATTTGAATTAAGAAGGTGGATATGTTCAGTACTTTTTTTTATTCAGAGAAAGTTATAAATGGAAAGCTTTAAAATAGATATATTTAAATGTTTATTTCAGTTGTAATAATATAAGAAATAGTTTGTGTTTTAAATTCATGAAAGATATCATTTTTGCACAGAATACATTAGTTATTACTTGTAATTCTTGATTTTTTTTATGTACAGCTTATAGCATTTTTTTGCATTGGAATATCACATATTTAAAGAATTCTTATTCTATCGCTTTCCATTAAACTAGCTTCCTTCAGCAAAAAAGTGTTTTTTAAAAGTGTATTAATTAAATTAAGAAGATTACACCAAGATAAAAATCATTGAATGCGAATATAAACATTTCAATATAGTTAAATAACAATCAATTATGCTTTTAAATAATTTTTTCTTGTAACTAATTAATATTTTCATTTTATGTTTACATGCAAATATAATTTTTTTCCAGTTCAACTAAAATGCTGTTTTCTGTGAATCCAGAAAGAAGTATTGAAAAGGGAAAATTATAAAAGTTTAAAAGGATGAAACTTCTATATAAACTGAAAGTTATCTTTAAAAAAATATTTGATAAATAGTAATGGAAATTAATCAATTATTCATTTAAATTGTTTTGAGGTATAGTTATTGTATTTGATAATTTATGAAAAAAAATTTCCTCCTGTGAACAGTGACAATCCATACTCAATTAACCAAACATAATCATTATTGAGAAAAGGGTTGTATAAATGTTGGAACAAATTGGTGTAGTGCTTACTTTTTTTGTTGATAATAAATAATATTTTTTGTGATTAGAGGAGTTTTTATATTTTTAAGATTTAGTTCATATAATATACTTTGAAATTATCACAAGTTACACTTTAGTCTAACTGGAGTAATAAAAATTTGTTTGTAAAATCTGCCTCATTCTTTCTTACATGTTGTATTTATAAATTTCAATTTAATACAGAGTAACTGCAATAGTTCACACATTTAACTGTAAAAAAATAATTTTTGCTCCATTGAGCGGAAAATTCTCCAACAAATTAAGTATGCAGTTTAAAATATAATAAGTTGAAGAATATTTAATACAAAATTCCTAAACTTTTATTGAATCTATCGTAAAAATAAAAAAGGGAACTTTCAAATATTGTGTAGAAATGAAAATAGTATAAGTACTTATTTATTTTGTTTTATAAGCTTGCAAAGTTTCAGTTTATAGATTTAAAAAGTGCAGCTAAAATTGGGAAATGATAATTAAGGATTAGTTTACTGTACCAATAAGGTGAGTATTATACTAAACTCTTATCAACCAGAATTATGAATTATAGTTCCTACTTCCTAACATCTTGTATTATATTGAATTTAAAGAGTAATTAATTCCTTTGATGAAAAGATATTTCCATGTAATCATACTTTATGAAATAACTTTTTTCTATTGAATTTTTGTTTTCTACCCCAGCTATTATCTCTCTTTTTCATAACCCTTCTTTCAAAATCATGCAAGAATGAATTTCCAATACTTGGAATTAAATTTGGGAAATGAAGCATTACTGTTATGAGTTACAAGAATTACTTGGTTATGCTCCTTTAAAAGGTGCAAAGCTTGTAGAAATAAGAAAAGATGAAATATTTTCTTTTTCTTTTATTGTTTTTATCAACTCTTTAATATGTGCGCTCAGCTAAAAGCTTCAGCTTGGTTTCTAGTTCACTCAAACAACACAAACAAGCGACTTGCAGTGCAGATTGAGTTTGTTTACACTTTTGGAAGCATGTGAATGCATCAGTGATGTTTTCCCGCCTTTTTAGAGAGGGATTTTATTGGTCGCTAAGCGTTTCACGTCAACAACACAACTAACCAATGAGCTGAATCTCCGAGATTTCCGCGTCCTTTCGGAAGAAGATTGAATACGGTGAAAAAGTTCAAGGCGAAATAGATATTTCGAAATCGCCTCAACTATTTAGCTGAACTTTTTCGCCATCGGCGAAGATCTGAATATGGCCCATTGATAAGGTTGTCACGTTGCCACTATGACAAATATAAATATAAAAATATCAATTTATTATTTAAAAATAAGATATAAATTAATTATACGTTATTTTTAAATATAAATAAAACCGTTTGAACAACAACAAAAATATAAATATTGTTAAAAATAACTCAAAATATATTTTTTAAATTCGTGTTATAAATAGAAAGATGATTATTTAATCTATTTGAATAATAAAAAACCAGTGAAATATGTTTTCAATTGTTTTAAAATTCATAGTTTCTTGCTTTGTAACTGCGACCTTATCCGAAATCTAAAAAAATGGAAATATTTTAAAATTGAGAATTTTTTTTAAAAAATCGAAGGGCCTACTCGGAAATCCGGAAAGAATCTGGACATTTTGATACCTTATACGTGTCATTCGGTTCAGTAATTAAAAAGCCTTTCTCTGGAAACCGTTCACCAAAAACTTTTTTTTAGAATAGAGAGATTAGCACTGGGAAACATGATTTTTTCCAACATAATTCCTTTAAAATTTAATATGAACGTGGTAATTAATTTATTAGATTGTTAAATTTATAGAGGATTTGTTAGGTAAAATTATTTAGTTCTAAAAATTCCCTAACTCAAAATTATTGATTAAGAAATATATCCAAATAATTTTAAAAATCCTATATAATAGAGATTTTGAAAAAAGTATTCTTGTTCGGATTTTTCATAGTTAATATAATTTCATTTTAAGAAGTATATTTTGGGAGGGTATTCCCAAAAAATTTCGGTCATTTACCCAGTAAAAAGGAGTTAATAGCAGCATGACTATAACGCAAATAGAGAAAAATGCAAAAAAAGAAAAGGATCATCCTCCCTCACTTAAATCCCAAGAAAATATCTGTAAGTTCTAAAATATTTATTGAATTCTCGAATGAAATTCCAGCCAAAACTTTTGATATGGATTTTTAGGAAGTGTTTTTAATTTTTAAAAATTATTTAAATAATGCATTTAAAAACCTTTCTTGATCTTCTCTAAAATTTGTCGCCTACGAAAATTGCCGTCGTAGGCTATAAACTAAAATTCGCCACTGAATAGAATAGTTTTTAAATTAGTTTGTAGATTTATATTTTTAGTTTCCACATTAAGGATTTAAAGATTTTAAAGGTAAGAAAACAGCGGTGGAAATTTTAGCTTCAAATTATTATGAGAATACTTTTTTGAAAATGTTTTATGGCTTATCAGACAAAGTAGATTTGGATAACTACTGATGTAATGAAACAGTTTAGTTTAAATAAAAATTAGAACACGCCCTTACATGAAAATAGTAATGATTTTAAAATAATAATCTAAAAACCAAAACCAAAATTTTATTAAATGGGTTTAAATTATGAGTTTAATGAATGAAATGGGTTTTGTGAAAATTAGTTTTTAAAAGAACCAATTTTCATTTCTCTTAAATAGAAGTTGATTTAAATTTCCTTTAATTCACTCATGCTTTGTACATTAAGTGTTTATAATAATTAGTAGAATTAATAATATCAATTAATTTAATTATAGAATTCGTTCTGTCAAGATATACTCATAATATTTGCTCTTTTTCTTATATTTTAAGTACCCGAAATAAAAGCTCTATAAAACTTTCATTCGATTTTCTCTTAAAATATTTAACAAAGATTTTGGATGGATAAATTGTTTTTATGAAACGAAAAAACGAACGAGAAAGAACATTCGCGGTATGCATTCGGCAACGGTATACCGCCCCTTAAGATTGAAATTTGTTTTTATCAAAAACTATTAGATAAAATCGATTTAAATTTTAGCTTTCTACATAAAATTACTATCAGAATCTATTACCATAAAAATATTACACGATTTTAAAAATTAAAAAAAAGGAAACTGGGTATTTAAGGGTTTGGAGGAATGGCTTTTCAAAAAACCTCATAATAATTGGGGTCCCCATTGAAAAACAGTTTGTTTCGTTTAATATGAAGACGACCCCCTAAGGACTCAAAAATTTTTTTTGGTAAAATAATACTTTAATTAATGAAAAATGACTCCTCCTTTGTCTTCCTAACCCAAGTGGTTCGCCATAAATCGCAACTGAGTCGTTTTCCCCCCAACTGTACACTAATTAGATTATTTATAATCCGATATCTATATTTAACTATAAATGGAGATATGTATGTTTAATTCTATCATTAATTTAATAAAGAAATATAATTCAAAAATATTTCTATATTTATTAGTGGAGATTATTTACTCTTACTCTTGTATATGTTGGAGCATATCCATTGAAAAGGGACTTAAAAAGTTTTACTAATCCTTCCTTTCTCTAAAATTTTTCTTTAGCCATTTCAAAATCCAAATTCTTTAGAGAATCGTAGATATTAAAAACGTCAAATTGATTCAGTGGTTGTTTAGACTTTAAAAATATGCAAATTTTAAAGCTGTACGAAAATTCATCCTCAAAGTAAATATTTGACAATAATTTATTATTTTCATTTAGAACTGGATTTTAAAAACGTCAAAGTAGGGAATAATAATCAATTTTAAAGCTGTACGAAAATTCATCCTCAAAGTAAATATTTGACAATAATTTATTATTTTCATTTAGAACTGGATTTTAAAAACGTCAAAGTAGGGAATAATAATCAATATTTAAATCTTCACTTACCCATTTATGATAATTATAGGTACATGTTATAAACATGATAAGTAAAAAATGTTCTAAAATGGGTAACAAAAACTGCGTGATTTTTATAATTTGCTTTGAGGTAATTCAGCCAAAGAATTCTATTATTAAAGTTAACCTACTATAAACCTAGTTATTATAAAATATAGCATATAGGGGGAAAAATCGTGTTACTTAATTTAAAAATATTGAATTTATGATATTTATAATACATTTAATGAATTTTTAATACGTATTCAAATCAAGTAATTAAAATTGCCATAAGGAAAGTAAGATAATAAAAATTAATATACCAAAACCTTATGCGTACCCTTAAAAAGTTCATTTTTATGTTTTTAATTAAATTTCACAATTGCTTGAAGGTAGCTGTGTAATTTTAACTTGTACATTTAAAAAATATGCAATAAGTGAAAAATCAAACTTTTTAATACTGTTCAAAAATTTTGAAAAATGGCATCGAAACTATACCAGAGTGTCAATGAAACTCGTGATTCCTATTTCCTATTTTCAAAATTACCTAGCTAGCACTGATCAAAAATTTAAACCTCAAACAAAAAAAAACTTTTCCAAACGAGTAAGATTTTATACCATATTTTACATTAAATTCAAAGTAAAATCAAAAATTTTAAAAAGTAGTTAAGGTCACAAAATATTTGATTTTTCATCTAAAAATCACTTGAAAATAATCGCCGACAAATAGATAACCATTTAGAATTAATTTAACATGCATTAAAATGTATTCACTTTAATGAAACATGATTCAATAACGCCGATTAGCTACAGACACCCACAAGAACGTGTCCGTAAGTACAACACTTATGGTGTCCAAACGTACAACATCAGGTGTTTTTGCATTCAAAATTCTATAAAAATAAAATAATTGAGATCGGATGATTTCTACTATCAAAAATAAAAAGCCAAAATCTCGGGGATTTGCCCCTTATATTTCATTTTATCTTATTATAATTAAAGGGGAAGAAAAATATTAATGTAGTGATGCACTAAAAAAACTTTGAGCAACTAAAACATTGAATTTATTATATTAAATTTAAATATTATTTTAAAGAGCTGATTTAAGGTTAGTAACTAGATAGCATCTGTTTACATTCAAATTCAACTACAAATTCATATTTCCATTTTTCTCGAATTTTAAAGCGTGGTGGCTGGAGGTACAACCGTCCTTAGGTACAGCACTCTCCCCTATTTTTCAATCCCAGACTGGAATCAAAATCCAATAATATGTATTTAAAACTTAAATATAATTCAAAGGGAATTTAGTCATTACTAAATAATTCCCCACGAAATGACAAAAGCGTCTGCTGCAACTTTCAAATGAAAGAAAGTCCTCAATATAAGGAAAGTGAACTTCACAAATTCGTCTCCCCAAATCAGAAAATAAACGGCAGATGAAATAAATCTTCTTCCCCAAAAATAATTTCTCGAGCCTGCCCTGTTTTAATTATTTCCCTGGGTGCAATTTCGACACGAAATTGCATTACGGGACACCCTTAAAGGTAAGGTAATTCCATTTTCTTTAAATTGAACGAACGTGGTTTAATGATTATCAGTTTCTGGCAGACTAAAGAATGACAAATGAGATTCTGCTTTTTTACGCGTAAACCGAATTGATTTAGAAAGCAGTTGAGTGTTAACAGAGAATAGCTCAGCCATTACATTTGTTTCTGTTAAGTTCTTTATAAGAGAATGACTAATTGTATTATTTCATAATTGGGGTAATTCTGAATTAAATACTTTTTAAGCACTATTTACCCTGACTTTAGTACGTTTAGTACTCTTTATGTGCCTGTTATACCGTACTGAACAGTGTACTATTTATATGACAAGTGTAATGTTCTAGCCACTTGTTTGAAGTTAAATGCACACTTAAACCTAAAGTTGTCTGGGAATTCTATTTAATGGATATTGAAACTTTAAACTAATCAAAATCTAAATTATCAATTAAAAAGAGGAAGAGTTTTAAAAGGTAACTACACTCCACAAGAATATAAATCGTATGAATAATCAAGAATTATTAAGAACGTCGAATTCGTCAAGTTTATTAATAAGATTCATAAAAAAGATATTAAGCTTGCAAAATCTTTTTATTTTGAAGAAAATAAATCCATTTTTATTAATTTTACAGACAACACCAAAATAATTTCTTCATTTTACTTAATGTGAAATTATTCAATCCTTAAAAAACTGCTTTGATTAAATAAGGTTAATTAAATCCAAGCGTTTGGGAAACTTATTTTTTTATTCATTTCTAAATCCCATTTTAACTTTGGAACGAGAAAAACACTGAGAGCTCTCATTCGAAATCTTCAGGGAACTAACTTTAATTAGAAGGCGACTTGCTGCATAGATAAAATGAGCTTTATCTTCAGATTTCTTAACCTTAAGTTGAGTTGTTTTAGTTCTTTAATTCACAAATTATTCTTTTGAAAAGTCATATTTTAATAAATTATTAAGCTCTTTATTTTTAAAAGTAGTTGAGAAATTTTAACTAACGGCTTCCTTGACTTAAACTTAATTACCAGCTTTTGTGTGAAACCAAACAGCTGGTAGGCATTTCTAATGGAAATTAATGCATGTAAGGCTTGGGTGAAAAAACGTGCTTGTAGTTAATTTTTTTTATGATTATCATTAAACTCTGGTGATTTAAAAATTACGTACAGCGTATGTTTTGAACATGTGTTGGATTACATGAAAAAACTGTTGCTTACAAAAGTGCTTACTGAGGTTAAGTTTATCTTGTTGTAAATGGTAGGTGTGATGAGATGTTTTTCACAGCTTCTCGTTATACCTACAGTAAAAATAGTTCGTGGAAAGTGCCTTTTATAATTACGTCAGAAGCAGGTAAAAAATAATGTAAAAAATATGAAAATCCTAATTTTGACCCCCTTTCTGTGGCTAAAGATTTTATTTAACGGAAATTAATTTTTAAGGGCACTTGAATGACTCATTGATGAACATATTGAGCTCTTTGAACATAATTTTTTTCTGTAGAATATTTGTGTTTTACGATTTTTCAAAACTTTATAGCCCTCTTGTGGCGGTAAAAGATATTAATTGATCGGTCTAAAATTTTAGGACTTTGTTTCTGACAACAAATGGCAACTTTTCCACGCTATTACGTTTTGATTATTCAAACTTCGGTTTTTTTGCTCCACCCTAATGTGGATGCCGTGATTAACCGAACACTCCATAAATATGCCCGAAAGGCCGAAAAGTAAGAAATGCGGCCTGCGGGACAGAAATGGTTGGATACCACTGCTATAGGGCAGCAAAATTTAATGATTATTAAAAAAATTGAGGGGTTATTAAAAGAAAAATTCTAAACTCTTTTAACACCATAACAACGAATAATCAATACGTGGATAAAAATAAAACTTAGGTGACTTTATAAAAGTTTTATATTTTTTAATACTTTTTTAAGGTTACCTTTAAGCGCAAGTTGTTTTATTCTTTGAAACACAAACACCAGTGTCACATAATAGACGATATAAAAATTCTACCCCTCCCCATAAAACTCCCACCACTTTCCCTCTTCACCCTAGATGACCACCGTCCACTAACACCTGTTCAATCCACCCCACCTGACCAATCCTGAATTATAAATCAACTGGCCACGCAATCCCATTTTCTGGCAACCCTGTCGCCAAAACGAAAATATTGATCCCTTGAACCCAGTGCTCCGATGCTGGCCGCTCGAAGCCCAAGACTACAAGATCGTTTCTCCCAGCAAGCGAACGCACCCGAGTATCGCGGAAAAGCCAACTTTAACTGTGCTTTGGGTTTCTGAGAGGGGAATTATCGTGGACGAAGACTGTTTCGGAAGTTTTCCGTGGAAGTTTCCTCTGCTCTTTTAGAAAGTGAGTTTTTTTATTTTTTTATTGTGTGTTTTTATTGGGTTGTGTGTAGAGGTTTTGGTAGCGTGTGCTTGTGTTTGTTTACTGCATTATTCATGTCGAGTGTAAACATCGGAAGAGAGTGGCCGCAGTGGGCTGGACAGTTTTAGTTGAGTTTAAAAGGGGTAATTTTGAGGAGGTGGGGTTGTTCTTGTTTGTTAAAAATAAATTATATTTAAAGGGAGAAAGGGAATCTATTTTTAATAAAGATTACTATATATGTCACATATAAAATTAGATTATTAGATTAGATTGTTATATATGTCACATTTCATGAAATTTGAAATATTTTGTTGTTGTAAATTTACCTGACATGATATTTTGGTGACGAAACCAGTTCCTCTTGAATGAAAAGTGTGGCTTCGTTTGGTTATTTTCTTATCAGATACAGGTTTTTACATTAAAACGATAAAAACCAGTAAATAACTTGTTTTCTAGTTCATGACAAAATACTAAAAATTATCCGGCTACGACGTTTTTGCTTAACGTTTCTAAAATAATTATATGAATTGTGTAATGCCAAACTATCCTGAAGTAATAAAGATAAATTGAAGTTTCAAGTAGGTATACATAGTTAGCCTTTATTTTGGAACAGTAAAACTGAAGGTATGAATTTATACACAATAGACATTTTGGTAATATGTAAAATCAAGGCTCGATTTGAAACTGAAACTCCTCGTAACAGCACCTTCTAAAAATAGATCCCTGTATAAAATTATTTTATTTAATTTGTAGTATTTTTATTTAATTAGGTATTTGGTTGTTTTTTTACAAATGTATCTACTCTCTAAATGCGTATTTCTAATTAGCTTACGTATAGACTTATAGAAATATAGTTTATTTTCAACGAATCCTTAAAATCCTGAAATAACTGATATGAGGGAAAAATTTATTCACTTCAGCAAATTTCAATTCATTTATTCAATTTTCAGCAAAAATTTGAAATTCTTTGGGTGGGATGAACTTTATATCATCATAAGGAATTTGTAAGAATGAATATTATGTGAACTTTTTTAATTTAATAAATGAAGAGAGCAAAAAAAGAAAAAAAGACCCACGATGTCTTTTAGTATTTTTCATTATGTGTAATTAATTTGATAAATTTACTACCCACCCATTTTTAATACAAAAACTTTAAAGATCTTTATAACTTGTTGATTCCTCATTAGTATTATTAAAAGTAAAAGAATATGTATCCAATATGTTTTGAAAGTTTTTTTTACTTATAAGATTAAGATTAAAACGTGTTTTATGCTTTAAAAAAACTAAATCTTGAACAAAAACTATTTATATACTTGTTTAAAATAGTTTTTAAAATTAAATCCCAAGTATTATTAAATATTTAAACATGAAATGAGATGTTTAAAAACTTGTAAGTTATGGTCGGGTAGGAATAAGGAACTGAAACCATTTCTATATTTTTTTTGTATTTATTCTGTTATTTTAATAGTTTAACTTAAGAAAAACAATTTAATCATTTATTTCAATACCTTAAAAGGTATCTTGAATGGGAAAAAACGAAAACTATTTAATGCTTGCTTACATGTACAAAGAGATTAACTACTTACTTTACTCTACTCTAACACGACAATAAAAATAAGTTTTATGTTGTTTTCACTTAAAAAACTCAGAAGAAAACTTAATGTCGTGCACTATAAAAAATACCTTCACCCAAGGAACATTACACCATAGTGTAATTTCTATTATTCTCTGGCCTTTGAGATCCAAATTGGTAAAAATTCATTCCCATAAAGTAAACAAAAATTAAACGATAATTTTTTCAATTTAACAATATATTTTTAACAGGTTACCAATTTAAACTGACGGATTAATATTAATATTGGAAAATCAATTCGTCGCGTAAACTTATTTTTATCATCTGCTCCATAAACATTCAATGAAAAAAATTTGAACCCTTTTTTGTGTTACAATTACTTTTGTATAATATTTTCTAATTGAACCTTATCTAAAAGACAATCAACTAAAAAGTATTTTCTACTTACTTTTGTAAACAGCAAATGCAAAACATTGGCTATTTTTGTTGTTTGCTAAATGAAAACATTGCGTGTTGTAAATTTTTATCGTTGCGAATGAACAAAATTGAAATTATTTCCATTTAAATTGTGTCAATGTGTATTTTATTGATTCAATTTTTATTGTACTTTAAAATTACAAGCTATTTTTAATTACTGTTAATTTATCAAACATTATTCATAGTCGTTTAACACACGTATGCAATAACTTAATTTATAATAAGGATTTTTTAGAAAACAAATTTTAAATTGAAATAAAGTGTAAGAAAGTATTAGGACATCTGATAACACAACTTAAAAAAAAGAAGGTTTGTATGCTTAAAATACTTTTTTAAACTAGAAATTTACATCAAGCATCCTTTTTAGGGGACATCCATAAATTACGTGAGGCGTTTTTTCCAAAATCTGGACCCCCCCTCCCCCCTTGGTGAGATTTAGTGAGATTTTGCTGGACCCCCTCCCCCCAAGTGAAATTTACTTACAACTTTTTAAAAATAATTTGCAGTATCTAATCTGTGTGTATTCCTTTCTCATACTTAAAAAAAGAAAATCGTATAATTTCAAACTTAAAAAGGTTGACGTGAGATTTTAATCGACCCCCCTCCCCCTTGGTGAGATTTGGTGAGATTTTTCCAAACCCCTCCCCCTTTTTGACCTCACATAATTCATGGATGTCCCCTTATGGCAATAAAAAGGATGCTTGATGTAAATTTCTAGTTTTAAAAAAGTATTTTAAGCATACAAACCTTCTTTTTTAATCTTCTTTAAAAATTTTAAACACACATTTGCTGATATTTTCTCTGTTCTGCTCAAAGTCAGAATTAAATGTGATTATTTTGTGTTTAAGACTCTAAAAAATTAACAAACTATAATGAGTACATTGACAGTTTTGCAGTTTTAAAAAGGACCTTTTAAATGAAAGAAATACCAAAATGAAATCGGAAATTTTTTCCTAGTTACCTGAAAAAAATACATTATGAATATACTTTGTTTTATCCAAATGTAGTTTTATATTATCTCTTACTTTGAAAGAAAAGATACAGATATTTAAAAAAAGCTGCGTTATCCTTATGTAACAAATAATTATTAATCAAACAGCATTTATTTTACCTTTTATAAAATAAAATTTTAGTTTAAAAAAACTCTTATGATTAAAGATAAATAAAGCAACACATGTTTCTTATAGCAAGTAAAAAAATATAATTAAATATCTGCAAAATAATAAAGAATGTAATTTCTTTGTAATATGGAACTGAAAGTATGAAGTAAACAATTGCGAAACTTGATAAACATATTTTGAAATATAAGGAAAAGATAATCTGAGCGTTTTAAAAAAAGTTTTTTTTGTATTCAAGTATTTCATTTCAAAAGTTTATAATTACTATGCGATAAAAGGATCGAAAATAAAAAATTGTTTTAAACTTCTTTTAAATTGTAATGAACTTTTCCACGTTAATTAGAAAATAAAAAACGGATTTAGCAAACCATTTATTTTAGAAAGTAAGCTTATTATATACTTCAAGAATTAATGTAGAGTTAATCCTTCTAACATTCTTCACATTTTTCTAGAATTGATTGAATGTTTAAAATTAGTTTCATGTATCAACTGATTTTAAACCCACAATACGGTGTTATGTACTATGTGAGGAAACATGTACTTTTTTTAAGCATTAAAAAGTGAACCTCCCCAAAAAAGTGTTAGCAACAGTCGAAGCACAACATAAAAAATTAAACTGATTCCTAAGATTTCACCTTCTTTTCTCTGGTAGGATTAAAAACAATCCACCCAATTAAGAACTAAAAGTACCACTTTCAACAATGAAAGACTATAATGAGAACATCCCAACGAATAAACAAAACAGAAATCCCGCCAGTCCTCCCTAGAGTTCCGAACTTTTTATAGCAATTAATCCTCTCGAGAGCATGATGAAAAGAAAGCAGCGGCTCTCTACAGGAGATAAATTGAAACGAAAGTCGTCCGCTACAAAAAAAAGACACCGAAAGATAAGCGACAATTAAAAGCGAAAAGCGGTTCAGAAACGAGAGTACTGCTGTGAGGACGACAGGGATCAATTGGCGCAGAAGTGAAGATCCGATTGGATGCTGGGGCATTGAAACGAAATAAAAGCTCTTTGAGAGTTGCCGAGATTGTTTTGTTGTGATTACAGAGGGAGTTAAGACAACAGCTGGAGTTTGATTAGAATGCAGTTAATTTCCAACTTCCGACTGTTTTTGAATTCGAGGGGATGGTTAATTAAAAAGGAGAAAAATATTAAATTCATTTAAAAAATAACCGTTGAAAAAAAATTAGTCGTTGGCATACTTTTTAAAAATTTATCTTTTTAAACTTGCACAAATTTAAAGTGATAAATATTTTTAACAAGCAATATTTGGGGATCCTCTTCATTAGTAAAAAAGTGAAGAAACATCTCCACTGGTTAAATGACCCAGGAATTGACTAAATCATGGAAAATAGGGGGGAAATTACCAGCCAAGCGTACAAAATTACAGCCATGCTCGAAAAACCCTCCTCAAGCCATCGCTGACAATGCTGAAAATTTAAAATTGAACAGAGAAATTTTCCCAGGGTATTTCCACAGGTTGGCTGAATAAATATCTATGGTCATGGTTATTAATCGTTTTTACACTGACGAAGGAAATCCAGTGACCCTCAAAACGATTGTATGCTTTTTCCCTTTTTAAATTTCGAAAAATTTGCATCTTCTTTCTTTTTTGTTATTTTAAGGTAGTTTAAGAGAGATCTTTTTAGAATATACATAATTTTACCATGAAGTTGCGCTAATTTAAGCCTTTTTCTCTTGAAATTGATCCACACCTGTTTAAAAACAAAGCAACGTTGATCTTATTTAGCGAGTGGAACACATAAAAATGACGTTAATGTAATACACGAAAACTGGTATCGTATTGTTTTCAATAGCCGGTTACAACGAAGACTCATACTTAAAGAGAAAAAGCTGGTGTTATAATCGAAATTGTCAAAAGCAGATTTCTCTGTAGTTAAAATTTTGCTAATGAAATTTTTTATAAAAAAAGGTTTAGCAATTTTTTGTTATAAAGAAAAAGATTGATAAATTACAAATATGGAGACAATGGAGACATCGAACTTCGATATTTTCATAAACAACCCTAAATTACTTTTATACTATACTTGTCAAATATGTATGGAAAACAATAAAAAATCAAACTTTTTTCCATTAGTTTTATACTCAAAATTTTGTTTTTTGGGCATACGCCCAAATTTTACGCAGCCAACAACCCTCTTAAGAATTACGTGTATTCAATGTTTTCTATACAGGGTGTATCTGAAATGGTGCAACAAACTTTCAGGGATGATAGTAGACACCTAGACGAGTAGGATTTGGGGGTCCCCGACCAAATCCCAAGGAGATAAAAATGGAGCGACACCCCAAAAAAATCATTGAAAAATTCAATTTGTAGAAGAACTACTATTGGTAAAAAATTAATTATGGTCTCAAAAATTGTGGATCAATATGATCTTTAAAATTATCTCAAAAGTCTTCACTTTAAAATTTGTTTTATTATGAAAAAAGTTAAAAAACAACAAAAAGATGTGAAAACTCTGCTAAAACCTTATTTTGTATTTCGAAATCCTTTCTTTTGATTTGATAATCTGAGAGATCATAGTTGAAAACCCTTAAATCCAAAGTTTCACTTAAATACAATCAATATTAAACACTTGAGATCCTGTTAAAGTTTGTTTTTTGTGTGCGAAAATGGCTGTTCTGGAAACAGCTCTAGGAAACTGTTTGCGCACCGCAAAAAACAAACTTTAACAGGATCTCAAGCGTTTAATATTGATTGTATGTACGTGAAACTTTGGACTTAAGGGTTTTCAACTATGATCTGTCAAATTATCAAATCAAAAGGAAGGATTTCGAAATACATAATAAGGTTTTGGCAGAGTTTTCACATTTTTTTGTGGTTTTTAAACTTTTTTCATAATCTCTCTATTCTAAAAAAAAGTTTTTGGTGAACGGTTTCCAGAGAAAGGCTTTTTAATTACTGAACCGAATGACACGTATAAGGTATCAAAATGTCCAGATTCTTTCCGGATTTCCGAGCAGGCCCTTGGATTTTTCAAAAAAATTCTCAATTTAAAATATTTCCATTTTTTTTAGATAACGGATAAGGTCGCAGTTACAAAGCAAGTACTGTCAATCAAATTATTATGCATCCAATCACAACGACCGATTGACGATATATTTTAAGATGAAACAAGTTTTTTCACCTTTTAAAAAAATACTTTCTTGATGAAATATCACTCAAAGACTGATAAAAACATATTCTAAAAACTTACATGTACGCCATTTTATACTAAAATTTCACACTTTTTGTCCAATATTTATAATTTTTAGTCTGATTTTATCGAAATTAATTGTAAACATAGAGTGATGTTTTGTCTCTTATTATTTTCAATTGCTTAAACGGTATTGTTTAACAAGTCTGGGTTTAAAAAAAATATGAATGATAATAATGGTTTTTGTTTGGTCCGAATATTGATAAACAATTAGAATTAGTTATTTTTATATAATCATAGATTAAAAATAATTAAGATGAATATTTTTAAAAGCATTTCGTTTAAATTTTTGATAAGTTGTGGTTAATATATATTTAAACTTTTAAGGGAGATTATTTCATGGAGGGAATTTGGAAAGTTGGAATTAAGTTGGAAGTTGGAAGTTATTTTTAGAAAGTTGGTTGACGTTTTTTCTGTAAATTGTTTTTTAAAGTGTATTAAGTTCAGTGAGTTGGAATTTGTGGGAATTGCGAAGCAATTCCAAAAGGTCCTGCGTCAGCAGTTTTCGGGGGTTGGTGAGCAATAGCGAGCAGGGGGCGGTAGCTCCCTAGTAAAACAAATTTTAAAGTAAAGACTTTTGAGATAACTTTAAAGATCATATTAAACCACAATTTTTGAGACCATAATTAATTTTTTACCAATAGTAGTTCTTCTAAGAATTGAATTTTTCAATGATTTTTTTAGGGTGTCGCTCCTTTTTTAACTCCCTGGGATTTGGTCTGGGACCCCCGATTCATTCGTCTAGGTGTCTACTATCATCCCTGAAAGTTTGTTGCGCCATTTCAGATACACCCTGTATACATAACGAATTATATGGCTTAACGAATTATATGGCTAGAAATATTTTTATAGTTAATAAAATACGTTGTAAAGAAAAATACATCACTTGAGTTTTATCTTTGAAACCAGTTGTGTAATAGGTTCCGTAGTGTTAACCCTTTACAATGCGCTAATGGATATTTTTCAACAATTAAAAGTTCTAAGAGTTTAAACCGCTATAAATTAAATGAAGAATTTTCGATTAGAGCAGAAAACATAACAGCCAAATTTTAAGTACCATTCCAAAAATGTACAGAAAGTTTTAAGATTTCTCAAAAAAAATAAACACAATTAAAAAAACTCCTCGCCTGTTTTGCTATGTTTAAAACTTTCCCCAAAATACACAAATAGCTGACAAATAAACATAAAAACCTTTAAAAAGCTGTTAGAGAAAACTTTTCAACGAATTTTTTTTCTACCTGAAGGCATCCAGAAAAGGCCCAGTCAGAAACTTGAGGGATATTTTAAATCGGCACGAAAATGGATTTTTATGCCATTTCACATTTTCTCACAAAACAGCTTTGTTCGTTTACTTTAAATAAATCCGCCAAAGTGAAAAGAAATAGAAAAGTTTTTCCCGTATCAAAGAAAAGTCTCCGAAGATCTCGAAACGCTACAATTTTGCTTTTTATCTTAAACAAACAAATTTAGAGTCGAGTAAATGCAGCTGAAACCTTTCTTTATTCAAATAACCGCAAAACTCTAGCATTTTCCTTATTATTGATTTTATCGATGAAAACAACATCCGGGAATTGAAATTGGAGCAGAGAGGAAATCGTTGGTTGTTTTCTTTACTTAATATTTCAATAAATTTATGAAAATCTATTGCAGATTTTTCTTAGACATTTTGTGATGAATTCACGCTGGAAAAAGTAAGGTTGAGATAAAAAAAGGAATTATAAACTTCTTTTATATGTAAATGGATAAACTATGGGACATTCAAACTTGTAAATAGAGGAGAGGAGGGTATAATGGAACACCCTTTATATATTTAAGAAAAATTCTATTGATTTTTAATAAAAATCCGCCGAATCATTTTAAGTACATACTATAACTAATGACAATGAAGGGCCAATGGTCAAATAAATCAGCATTTATATTTTAAGGGGGTTTAGTACCAAAATTTGGTCAAAATTCCGAATTTGAGATTTTGCAATAAAAATAAAGATAATACCTTTAGAATTATTCCTACCAAGTTTCATAATGATACGGGGATTCTAAGTGTAAAAATTTTGAGATTTCTGAAGCCTAGATAGTGTTAAGAAGCCTAGTTTTCTCTCTTTAAAATAATTTTTTTAAGTTTAGAAATTTTTTTATAAAATATTAAGCATTATCTATTAATTTTGTATAGAATAAGAATTGTTTTGATATTTATGGTTTAGAATGAAGATTATCATTAAGGCGAAGGTACACAATGTTTTTTTGCTAAATAAGGTAAAAAAATTTATGTAAAAATATTTAATCAATTGTAAAATATCAAATTTAGCTTAAATTTAACCTTGCATAATTTAGTGTCCAAAGGTCTATGTGAAACACTGAACTAAAATACTTGAATATTTGGGTATATGTATATCAGTTAATATAGTAGTTGTGTGTCATAAATAGTCTGTGGTGCACTATTAACTTTTTAAAAATGAAAGGAATAAGAGTTTTCAGATGTACAGAATTAATCACACATTTAGCCAAATTATATTTCACTTAAAAAATATATTTTATCAAAAATATAATATATCACACACAAATTAAAGTCTACATAAAAATAAATATTTTGGCTTTCAAGAAATAGAATCAATATTATAAAATGAAACTGAATGTAAAAATTATTTAGGTTTTAAAAAATACCATGTCTCTTTTCTAAACCATTAATGTTTAAAAGTAAAAACTATGAAAGAAAAAACTTTACCACTATAAAATTAACTTCTTTTAAATATGTTTTGTGGTTTAGTTAAATTCTTAGAACAATGAACCTCAATAAAGAAAAAAAGAAAAATGAAGAATTAAAAAAAAGAAGACGCGAAAAAACCCCCCCGAAGTTTCTAAATGGAAAATGTAAGAAAACGGATGAATATAGTAAAATAAAAACGAATTCATAAAAATTATATATTAGCTTAATTGTCAGTATCGTTCCCCATCAAGCAATTTAAAGTATTTATTCTTTCAGTTAAACTCGTGTTGTTACAGCAAATAAGAAAGACTAAAAGTTTGCGAGACATTGAGCAGAAAAAACTCACCCACAATATTTTCTGAACTAAATTTCTTATTTCAATGAACTATCATCTCGACTTCTTAGAGATAATTATGTACTGATATGCATGATTTGAATAAACTTCGGTTTATTGGTCCTATTATCCCGTTAACACTATAATTAGTTCTGTAATATTTTTTAAAACGATTTGGTTTGGATTGTCTCAGATGAATATTTATGGTATGTTAATGAGATAAATATTTTTTTCCTAAAAAGTAATGCATAACTGTTAAATTTTGTTAGAAAAGGAATGATGATTAATACTGAAATTCCTTAGCCCTTAGGATAAAACTGCAAATAAAAAATGTTGGCCTCATTATAATTCAATGGAGTGGAAAAAATTTATTCGATACTTGTTTAAGAAATAATGAATGTAGTATAAGATTATGTTGGAAAATTTTTGAATAGGATTGGTTTTTAAAAATTTAAATTTAATGTGCAATCTATCGATTTTACAAATAAACAGTGTCGTCATGAACATTTAAAGAAAGGGTTTTTAGATCCTACAAGTGTAATAGAACCGCCATTGAAAACACTGGAAAAGCGGTAGATCGCAATGTTATTAAGACTGTACGGCCAAAGGCATTTTTAGGAAAGAAATCTTCTTATCTGATTGAGGAAGGTAGTTAATAAATAGGTTAAGAAGGGCTTTTTTTAATTACATTGATATGCGTGCAAATAAGCTAAAGTAGTTTTTTTTGCCATTGAAATTATAATCTTAATTGAATTATAAAGTGTTTAAAATAGAAAGTGATTGCTTCAACTCTGTCTGATGTTAAAACCAACCATCCTTAAGATGTTTTAGTAAGATTGATTCCCAATGTAGGTTTTAGAAACATTTTTTTCTTTTTTCTATTCCAAATAATTCAGAGAAAATATGTATTGAAGCACATCAAAATACAAACGTATCTAAGAAACTTTATTGAAGTACTGAATTCCTAAAAAGTAAATTAAAAATGATAACTTCACAAATTTTATGTGTTCTCAGACAGATTCAAGTCATTTATCATCACGAAAGATTAAAAACTTTAAGAAGACGTTCCTTTACCTTTATAGTACAGTCAAGTCCGCTTAATGTGATCGCAATTGTCCGAGACTAAACTGATTACATTATCCGATCGATAACAATAAGCGATCTCATATCAAAAGCAGCAAACAGTGTAACTAGATTGTTTGCATTAAAATCAAAATCATGTAATCGTAATAAATGTATTCAAACCACTATTTTTAAACTAGGTAAAATTTTAAGGGGGGAATATAAGAGTAGTTCAGTTAATAAAAGTAAAATAATCGCTTACTTTGTATTTTTATTTGTATAGAGGTCTCTTTTTTCCACTCCATTTTAATTCTTCCACTCCAATAAACCACTTATTCACTAAACAACTAAACACAAGGTAAAATTCAAATATCTTATCAGACATATGCAAAGCGTCGATCTTAGTGGTTTCTTTAACCAATCACAAGAATGGATTCGGACCCCCCCATAACCGTTTTCTTTCAATATATGCAGAATGCTTTATCTCTTACTCATACTGAGTTTCAGAAAAAAGAAGCGCCAGATGCTATCATGGGGCAGATGTTTACTTGTAAAAATTGATCTTCAAAATGAAACTCGAACTCAAAAGCGGTCGTTTTAAAGGGAATATGGACAAATTTTGATAATATTAAGCGGAGTGATGATTCATAGTTTATCACATTAAACGATGTATTTTACATTAAATTAAATAGGAATGATCGGGACCTGTTGATTTCGATAACATTATCCGATTGATAACATAAACCGTGATCACATTAAGCGGATTCAACTGTATTCCCTTTTTACATAAAACTTAATACATTTGGGAGTGAAGAAAAACAGAAATTTCGTGGTTGACGCCCAGTTATAATTTTACAAAACCTGCAATAATGATGAATAGGAATGAAAATTTTAAAACATTTAAATATTTTAGAAGAAATTTATCATTTATGAAATCCTTTAAGATTTTTCAGTTTTAATACTTAATGTTTTAATATACTGAGGAAAAAATGCACATATGAATGGAAAATAAAATAAACTCGATAACTTTCATATTGACACGTAACACGATTTGAATTTTTAATAAGTGAACTTACGGATGACATATTTCAGAATTTTAAGTAGAAATTTGAAAGAAAATTTCATTCTTCATACATTTAAATAATTTAATTTTAAAATACGTGCAGATATTTGACAGCATAGATTCATTTCATTAATCGAGTAGGTACTAAAAAAGGTTTTTAATTCAAATTTTCTCAAATGATGAATTTAATTATAGAGCATCAGCATCAAATACAGACCTCATTTAATAACTCGTCTCTCTGAGGATATTGACATATATTTTATTAGCTGTGGCCGAAGAATCGTGTAACTTAAGATATTCATTCAAGTTGAAATGATTAAATATTAATCTTTCAAACTGAATTAAGGATGTTTAATACTTTGATCTGGTACTAATCTCGTTACTGGCACCGAGCAAATAACTCATATTTCAAGCAAACAGAAAAGTATTCAAGTTAAGAATTTAAATGTCTTTATAGAATGAATTGTTTTCATTAATTAAATATTAATCGTTTATTAATTTAGAATCGTTTTATGCTTACTGAATTAGAAAAATGCAAAAATTTAACGTCTTCAACTAAGGTTAGGATCAAAATTGAATTTAATGAAAATGTAATTATCTAATGTCCAATTTCAATTTCTAGTAGGTTTCATGATAACGTGGGTTTGGTTTGGTTGGGGTTTTATGGCACAAGAACCAACCTAAGCGATACGTGGGGAACTTCTGAGAACTGAGTTATTTTATATTTAAGAGTTATATTTAATATTTATATTAAGATAGTTATATTTTAAGATCACAATGCAAGGTTTGAACGGAAATATACAGTTAATAACATTTATATGAATAAATGTGTATTCAAAGTCAATTTCTTATATCAATAATACAAATACATTAAATGAAACTAACCAATAAAACGAAAAATATTACATAAACGAAAACAAGCCCTAAGGTATCATTATCTCCATCATCCTATAAAATCAGATCCCTTAAGCGCCACAACAAAAAAATTCTGCCTCATAAAGTCTATCTTAATAAGAATAAGATAAGCATTTTATTGAACAACGTAAGGGTCTATTCTATAAACAGGCTGATCCGGAGATGGGATCTGACCGATGAAAAATTGAATCCATCAATTTCAAAGCTGACTGACGCTATTCTTGGGGATAGTTTTTGGTTAGAAGACGGTCGAATAACCTCTAGTTCTTTGGGAACATTGTTTTTGACAGGTTATCATGTGGAAAAAATCAAGGAGAAGGGAGTTTACTCTAAAGTAGGAGACTCTATAAATGTGATAGTCGGTGAAATATACTGGGAGAAGAAAAAGAAGGGGATATTAACTTAGAAGTCTTTATTAAAAAAACTAAGAAAGGGAGGTAAAAATTTAGGGTACTTTTAGAGAATGTAAAAAATTGGAAATGGCAGAGTGAAAGATAAAAGAGAGTAATAAATAAAACTACAATTGATTTGAGGTAAAGTTTAAGATTTTTAAAAATATTTATTAATGAAAAGAAGAAAAAAGAGCTATAGCGTAAAAAGAGATAATGTTGAAAATAAATAAAGGAAGAATTAATATTGAACGAAGAGGAAATGGTAAATGGAGACAAAAAAGGTAATTAGGGATTAAAAGTATTAAGGGGAAAGCAAAAGAAGATAAAAAGTAAAAATTTCAGGGGAAATATTAAAGAAGACAAAAAGAATACTAAAAGGATAAGTGATGATAAATAATTTTAATCTTATAAGTCACAGGAACGTTATATTTTATACAAAAAACGAATGTTTTAAATTAGCCTACAATCACATACAAAATTTTTAAAATTCTAATTTTTTAAAACATTAAAACGTCTCATGAAAACAATTTTTTTCCAAAATCGATATTGAAAACTACGAAAAAAAATTTTAAAATAGGATCATCAAAAATATCTTAATAAAACTTGATAAAAATATAGAAAATATAAAACCTTAGTACGCATATTGCTACTTTATCGGAATTAAGTCAAGCTTTTATTTTAATTTTTAAAAATACAAGTTTGAAATTTCTGAATTCCAAAACTCAACAAGTTTGGGGTCTAAAGTTATGCTTAGGTAATCCAAATGTATTGAGTTTGAAAGATTGCATACATCAAAAGTTTGATGCAAATTTTTTCATTCAATTAGAAAATATACATGAAATTAAGTCGAGGAACCAAAATCTACTGCTCTGTTATCACAAAATTATTACATAACCTAAAGGTTTCCCTCTTTTTACATATCTTCATCCCGCGAACGTTTGGTATTGTGAATAAATTATAAATAGATGTTGAGAATTCAGAGATAAAAGGAACAAAAAGTTTCGGATCGAAGCATCGGATTTAATATTATCAATGTTAAAATATTCAAAAGAAGTTTTCTTTGGTTCACACTAAAATATGAATACAGTTTTGAAGAGAGAGGAGATTCAGTTCAAAGGATAAGTTGAGGTAATAATATGTAGGATATTGGGAAATAGCTCTTAAGGTCCAACAAGTCGATATATGCATATTTTACGGTGAATGTCCGAAATTGGAGAATGTCGACAATCACCAAATTTCAGTCTTTCACCGTAACACATACACAGAATATAATAGTTTTCTGTTGCATAAGATTCAAATGAATTTTTAAAATCGTAAGGAATATTAAATGGGGTTTCAAACAGTGTTTTGACCTGAAATGCTGGAAGAAAACCTTAAAACTTAAAGGAGAAAGGTATGGTTTTGCATATTCAGAGTGCAATTTTAAAATTTCTCACACGTATTTTAGAGTTAGCTGCTGTAATATTCAAATTCAAGTCATTGGTTTAGAATCCTATTTCAAATTTTTACTTGAGAAAGATACTCCTGCTACCCCGAAATTGGAAAAATTTTGAAAATACATATAAGGTTTAAAAGTATACCACCCCATCCCCATGCACGATCAAAAAATTTCAATATCCCTTTTGAATTTTGTTGTCCTCCCATTGCATTGGCTTGAGTGTAAATCAACAATAAATGAAACTGCTCTACACAGAATGAATTTTTCACCTCAATATCAATAAAAACCAACATCTACTATTGACTCAGAATTAAATAAGTCTGTATTAAACGCTGATATTATTTTTAAGAGTGATATGTGATACATCTATGAAACATCATTGCCATACAGAGATTTTTGTGGAATAAGGCTTCGTGTTTAGGACAATTTTAATACCGAGTAGAGAATACACGTGCAAAGTTATGATTCTTTGAATATTGACATCGGGATGATTTGCATTAATGGACTCCACGGGATGTGTTTCATGAATTATTCAAGGCGACTGATAATTTGTTAGAGAGAAAATTAAGTGACATGATGCCAAGTATTCGAAGTTATGCTCGAAACTCTTCATTACAGCGAGAAAATCATCGAATAGTACAATACTAGTACCAGGTGTCTTCTAATAGTCCAAGAAAGTTAGCTCAAAAAAGGGCTTCAAGTGGAACAAATTGTAAAAGAAAGTTTGATGGTTGATTCTTATAGGAAATTTTCCGTAGAAAACGATGGTGAAACGTATACCAAAATTAACCGTGTCCTTTAGCCAATATGGCGGATTTTCCAAAATGGCGGACAATCGTTTTTAACTTATTACTTCCTAAAAAATGTTAATAAAATTATAATTTCTGCAGTAAATGATCAGAATTTAGTAGCAAAAACAATGGGGAACTGTTTTTTTCTCTTACGATTTGTCATTTATCCAATATGGCGGATTTTCCAAAATGGCGTCCACTAATGTTTATAATAAAAAAATTATGATGATAAAATCGTAATTTTTTCAGGATATGGTAAGAATTAAGTCATAATAATATTCATATCAGTTTCCTCCCCTCAATGTATCAAATATGGCGGATTTTTCAAAATGGCGGACAATCGTGTTTTACTTATTTGCTAAAAATCATTAATAAAATAAAAGTTTTGCAGTAAATTATTAGAATTCATTAGCAAAAATAATGTGGAACTGTTTTTTTTCTCTTACGATAAGTCATTTATCCAATATGGCAGATTTTCCAAAATGGCGTCCACCTAATGATTAAATAAAATACATAAATTATTATACTAAATCCGTAATTTTTTCAGGATATGGTTAAAATTAAGTTATAATAATATTCATATCAGTTTCCTGTCCTCAATGTATCAAATATGGCGGATTTTCCAAAATGGCGGCCACTTATTTAGAGCTTTTTTATTTTGAACGTTTTTACATATAAATAAATTTTATTTTGGCATAATATAAATAATTATATATTAAATTATTTATAAAATGGTATATTAACCAAGATTTTGCGATACATTGAAATAATTTCCAAAAAGGCGGCCGCATATTTCAAACTAAGTGGTAAATAGTAATTTTTGAATTTCTACCTACCTTTAACATTATTTACCCGTAAATTTTAGTAAATTATAAGTATTCTGCTTATATTTTACCTAATTACATTTAATATTTCTAATTATTAAGAAAATAACAATTAAAAATAAAAAGGATCTTAATAAGTGGCCGCCATTTTGGAAAATACGCCATATTTGATACATTGAGGACAGGAAACTGATATGAATATTATTATAACTTAATTTTAACCATATCCTGAAAAATTACGAATTTAGTATAATAATTTATGTATTTTAATCATTAGGTGGACGCCATTTTGGAAAATCCGCCATATTGGATAAATGACTTATCGTAAGAGAAAAAAAACAGTTCCACATTATTTTTGCTACTAAATTCTAATAATTTACTGCAAAAGTTTTATTTTATTAACGATTTTTAGCAAATAAGTAAAACACGATTATCCGCCATTTTGAAAAATCCACCTTATTTGATACATTTAGGGGAGGAAACTGATTTGAATATTATTATGACTTAATTCTTACCATATCCTGAAAAAATTACGATTTTATCATCATAATTTTTTTTATTATAAACATTAGTGGACGCCATTTTGGAAAATCCGCCATATTGGATAAATGACAAATCGTAAGAGAAAAAAACAGCTCCCCATTGTTTTTGCTACTAAATTCTAATCATTTACTGCAGAAATAATAATTTTATTAACATTTTTTAGGAAGTAATAAGTTAAAAACGATTGCCCGCCATTTTGGAAAATCCGCCATATTGGCTAAAGGACACGGTTAATTTTGGTACACGTATCACAATCGTTTTCTACGGAAAATTTCCTATAAGAATCACCCATCAAACTTTCTTTTACAATTTGTTCCACTTCAACCCTTATCTTTCTTGGACTATAAGTTGATTTATGAGTATTTCTTTTTTGATCGAGAACTTTAGAAACACATTCGTGATCACACACAGATTCAATTCGTTTGTTTATCTATTCTTTATTATCTAATCGATGGTACAACTTTTTATTAAAAACGTGTAAAAACTGTAGGGAAAAGTTTGAGTCTTGATGTTTTTGGGGTGACTTGTGACAGACGGAATACATTCAACAATTCAACAATTTCCATTCAACGGAGTGAGAATTTCAACATAACACAACTAGAAAAGTTAAACATCTTGTTAGATATTATTAATCCAGATCTTTTAATGGGAGAGTTTGTAATAATTTTTGTGACTGAGAGTAATTTTTTTCTTTTAAAGGGTTCATTTTTTAACTACTTAACGTCATGGCACAAATTTAAACTGAGTAACAGCAGGATGGATTTTTGTATCTTTGTTATGAAAACAAAATATAAAAATTATAGTAGGGGAGAGTGGGGACGATTGTAACACGGGGCAATTGTAACACTTTGATTTCCTCAAAATGAGAGGCTGCCTGGGGGAAATGGAGATGACAGTACGTAAAAAGGAGGTGAATGAAAGAATATCAGAGATTGCCAAGGCCGACATTTGAGTTGTGCCTGTGTAATTGAGAAAAGAGTGTTTTTCGAGCATCGAAGTAAGTTTCTACTTTTGTGTAACTTTCTTTCTCCTGCACTGCAGGTATGAAGCACAACAACACTGATTTTATGTATTGTATGTACATGTATCCTAGTTTTATTCTGCTTAGTTTCAAGATGATACTGTTGTTAGTTTCGCGGAAAACGAGGGTTTAACTAAAAATGGCAACGTGGGGTCGATTGTAACACTTCAGCCGGGGACGGTTGTAACATGTTACAACTGACCCCAATGTAGAAAATAACATGTTTCAAAAGTAATTTCGATGTATTGATTTATAATTCATACTTACCCTTTATATTGGCATATAATTATGAATTTTTACGGTTTTAGGATGCCGAGATCACGTAAAAGGAAAACTGAAAGGGGGCTGATTAGTCAAGAAAAAATGGAGGGAGAGGCTGTTGAGGTTTCAGTGTCTAAAAAGTCTATTAGAAGTGTTGCTCGTGAGCACGATATTTTTATGTAACATTATACAGATTCTGTCAGAAGAAAATAAAAAATGAAAATCCTAAAGTGGGTTATAATCAACACAATAAAGTTTTCGATCAAGGGAAGTAAGAGGAACCATTTTTCGTGCAAAAAATGGTCCCACGTTCGTTGCACTACAGGGGAATTAAGTTATGAATACCCTAATTGCCCTTGTGAATAATTATTTACTATTATTTACTCATCAACATTCACTATCATTTAAAACTCATTATTTGAGTGAAAAGTTCATTATTTCCATTCTAGTCTATGTATTTAATTATTATATAACAAGAAAATATAAATTGTTAATAAATTTGAATGATTTTCTATCTATTTTTATGAATTTGTGTTGTGTTTCAATTGACCCTTATATGTGTTACAATTGACCCTTCAAGTGGGGACGATTGTAACGTTTTTCGATTTTCGATGTTTTATTTACTAAATTGCAATGCATGTCCACCGGACGGTTTTCATAACAAAATTGTAATTGGGATATATCAACCTATTTTCATACCAATTTTCATAACTCTAACATAAAAAATGGCTTAGTTTGAGATCAAATAAGAAATTTTGTTACAATCGTCCCCACTCTCCCCTACTTGATGAAACTTTAAAAGAATAAAGTTAGAAGCTCTAATGACGCTAGGACGAGTGCATCATCTAGTTTTTAAATAAAACAGAATAAAATTTATTTATTTAACATTTGATGAACTTTTAAAGTTTTAAATCCTGGAAAATAGTGTTTCAATAAGTCCGCCCAAACTCTGTACAGCCAGATTCTTTGCGTTGAGTACATCAAAAATGTGCCCTGAGATTTATTACCTTTAAACATCCAATAGTTATCGAGAAAATCGTGACAGAATGGTGTCAAATCCGGTTTTCACTAAAAAAAACGTGTTTAGGAAACACAGTTTTTTGGATGTTTTCACACTAATAAGATGTTAAAAATATCCATTGTGCATGCATGCGTTTACAGTGGAATGAAATAATTAATTTTTATCGGATAAGAGGTCATATTTTTTGAAAATGAAAGTCGACGTAGAAATGTGTTGGGGAAAATCTTATCTACTCCATGCAGAGAATATTTCTGTGCTGAGTTTGGGGAGATTTTTTAAAGCGAATATTCTATATTTATCTATCTTAGTAAACAACAAATGTAGCAAGATAATTGAATACCCACAAATCCTAATAAATTAGAGGGAAAACCATTGCATTCCAAGCGTCCTACCAAATCAACTACGATAAAACAAAACTTCCCCAGTATACTGTAATTAAATAAAACCAGAGTCAACAACGAAACTAAATCACAACAGTCTATAAAAAGCTACTCGCATCCAAATCCCAAAATAGACACACAATTTTCTCGCTTTATTGAATTCCCCGAAGAAAGATAGTTTCACGGCAAATCCATAGAGCTACTGTAACAATTGGAGCCAACACGAAGCCAGAGAAGATTCAGTGCCACTCTATAGATCACATCAGCTCTAAGCTGCAAAGGCACGCTAGAGTCATAATAAGGAAATGCTCCTGGTTTATTAGCTCATGGGATTCTAACAGGTGGCTGTTGCCGAACTTTATGGGTGGAAAGGTGTAAGGGGGTATATGTCGGGTTAGGAACTGATAAATTACGCTGCTATGAAAGCTGGCTGACCGATGGTATCGTTAGAATGGTATTCTGGAGTTGCAGAGAAAAGGTGATTATTATAAAGGTTTTGTTGGAATGTAATAGATTATTTTTATTTGATTTTGAGATTCATGTTCTTGTTTGGTAATGACTGATTCATTTACACAAAATAGTTTTGTTTACTTCTAGGGGATAAAATAATGTAAATTAAGAATTAAGAATTTTAATGAGAAGAAATCTAAACATTTTTTAAATATAAATAGTATCATACTATCAATTTCTTTAACTTCCAAAACTCAAAAATTTGTGTAAGTGGATTTAGATAACTATCTTTGTTAGTTAATAAGCATGTAAAGTTAACTTTAAGTATTATATCAAAGTCTTGTTCTGTAGAAGTTTTCAATAAAAATTTAGCATTTCAGCGTGTTTTATACTATAGACAATTTTTTATGCAATATACTCTTCAATAAACACACTAACATTTGATATTATTATTTGTCAATCAATTATTTCATTTTTTTCTGATCTCGTTATCTAGAAAACTCGAACTGAATTTTTTCCAAACATTTTCTCGACTAAAAGATATTGATAATATACTTTACAAATAAAGAATATAGAGCTTTATATCTTCCACGGAAAATGTAATTTTCAGACGGTGGCTTTCTTGAGAACTTTTTCATGGTACACCTATTATATTCATATTCAAGCATATTCTCTTTTCGAACTTGAACCTTCCCCTCTTTCACACAAAAAACACACAAACTTTTCACAAAAGTAAATGGTCTTAAAAACTTCTAGTTGAGTTATTCATACATCCAGTCAAAGAAAAGTCGAAATATTCCTTTTTAACTCTTCTTGCCTTTTGAATAACAGATTCATGTCCGTTTTATTAAGTATTATTTTTTGCATAATTTATATTAACTAATTTGAAGCAGAGATGGAACGAAATTATAAACAAAATAATTGACAGAGATTAGCTGCAATACTAAGTTTGAAAATTTTTAAATTTCACGAACTGATTTGCTATTAAAAATTAAGGAAATATATATTGTAATTTTAATTATTACCTAAATATAACTCAAAATTGAGTATTGTAAAAGGAAAGGAAAGGAAATAAATTTTAACATAGTATAAGATAAAAAAGTAAAAATGCTCTTATTAGTTCTTAGAAAGATAGACTTTGATCTGGAATTTCAAAATGGAGTCCCAACAGCAACCAAACAAGTGAAGTCATTGTAAAATTCTCATCTTTCATGGGCTTAATAGTATTCAAGCAAAAAAATTTAAAATAATTAAATTGGTAAATTGGGAAAACAGAAAACATTTACCCACGTATTGTATTGAGTTTTTACTTATAATTCAAGTTATCATCATTTGAACCACTTTTGTTTGAATTAAATCTTAAAGAGACAAGCTAATAAAATACGTGATCGTCCGAATTTATTTAGAATGCTACACTGTGTATTTTGTTTCAATCCATTAAATGCCCCCCTAAAATTCCATAATACATAAAATTACCCCGAATGAAGGTACAAATCAACCAATGAAATCTCACACGAATTACATTTAATAGATGTTAGCTTATATTTCAAGCGGAAGCAGCAAACGTTACACCAAATCAATACGGGAGCATCCCAAAGCTGTTGTAGGCATGAGAACAGAGACACATTCTACTAATTATACGAATCTCTGCTCTAACTTCTGAGTCGTGATGAACTACTTTTGCCACTCAACTTTAGAAGTGATATTTACATTAAGCTTTAAGGAATTCAAACGCAATAAAGTTGCGAGTTAATTGAGATTCTCTACTGTGTTCGAGGAAGGGTGATATCGCATTTGTCGCAATATAATTCTAAATGGGATTCTCTCTTGATTTGGTTAGCAAAGATTGAAGATTTTCCCTTGGTTTAAGTTTCGTTTTGGTTGATGGGAGATCAGTTTTCCTGTACCTCTGTCTGTTATTTATGTTAGGCTCAAACCCCGAAATCGCTCACTGAGCGAAAAAAACGACCACTTCGCGGAGTGGCATTTGCAAAACGGCCACAACCCGAAATTCGGGTTGTGGTATTTTCAAAAACGCTCACTCCGCGATGTGGTATTTTCAAAATGCCAGAACGCAATGTGGCCGTTTTTCAATAGAACCACAACCCGAAATAGACTTTTGTAAAGATGGTTGGCGCTAATGTGGGAAGTTTGGCCAAATGAAACATTCCACAGACTTTCTTTGGCTGGTTTAGGATTTTATGATACCAGACCCATTTAATACGCCGTACCATTCTCCGAAAGGTTTTGCCGAAATTTAATTTATATGTATAGTCTAATTCAATTTGTTCTTTTAAGACTTTTGTACTTAATTTAGATTTATTAAAGGTTTTTTTTTTAATTTTTTCAGTTTTAAATTTGGAATTGTCCTTGAAATTTTCGGTTTAATTTCTATTTAATTAAATTTAAATTACATTTTTTATTATTGTTGCATTATTTTAAAAATTTAAAATCAATAAAACGCTCAATTTTGTGACATGTTTTCATCGTTTTTTCATTTATTATACAAATAAGTCCGAGCTGTGGCTTCTTTGGGATGTATTTGCAATTGTTTTTTTTTTCTTTTAATTCTGTGTAAATTTTTGTTTTTGTTAATAAATTGATTGATTGATTGATTAAAAGTAAATTAAAAAGTATAATTGATTAATTGCTTGCATAAAAATTGAGGGAATAATTTTTAAACAAGAGTCAACTGGTAATACGTCAACAATTATTGTCAAAAATCGAAGTAATATTAATTAAATAATTATAAAAACAAATTTAATAATGACATACCACATTGGAAAATACCACATCGCGGAGTCAGCGTTTTTTAAAATACCACAACCCGAATTTCGGGTAGTGGCAATTTGCAAATCCCACTCCGCGATGTGAGCGTTTTTGAAAATACCACAACCCGAATTTCGGGTTGTGGCCGTTTTGCAAATGCCACTCCGCGAAGTGGTCGTTTTTTTCGCTCAGTGAGCGATTTCGGGGTTTGAGCTTAACATTTATATAAATTTCATGGTTTGAATTTATGCTATGTAAATTTACATTATATTAACGGTAGATGTGTTATTGTATCGTATTTAGATTTATTAAGAAGTTATTGTTAAAAACGTTAATGCTTGTTCATGAAAGTATAAGGTTTTAATATTAATATATAAGGAATTAATGCAAATAACAATTAGAAAAGATAAAAAGGAAAAATATATATATATATAAATACAATGACTTGATTTTTATAAACAAAATTAACAATTTGTATCTATAATCAAGATTTACAAAATGCATTGGAGCAATGCATTTTAGCTTTTCTTGTTATGATTTCATAATCATCGAATTTTTCCGAAGGGTCTTAAATATAAAATATTTTTAAATAATCTACAAATAATGAATGACAGAAAAACTTTTATTAATGGTATTTAAGTTAAATTCAAAGGTAATTTTTAATGAAATTGTTCATCATATTCATACTCTTAAAATTTTTATTTGCTGGTAGGAAAAATCACAGTTTTTAAAACAAATTTGCGATATAAAAATGAATAAATGTTATAAGCAAGGTGGCCTGTACATTGAAAAATTTAAAAGTAAAAACATTTTTTTAGCGAAATAATAAAAAAACATCTACTAAAATATACATTTTCGCTTCTCAATATTCCATCCCTAAACCTTATATTGAGCACGAGTATGTAATAGACTGGAGAGGAATTCAAAATTCTCATTTTGTGATAAATTTATGTAGGCGTTCGTACCCGAGCTAATGCGTGTAGGACTTCCACATCTAAAAGCCATTTCCCATACAACCCCTTCTCGGAACGCAATAAAAGAAGCTCAAGCTAAGGGTCTATAAAGTTTAAAATAGAACACCCATAAGTCTTCCTTTGAAGCATTCGAGTTCTACTTAGCATACCATACGGGGGTACAGAATAAAACATTCCTCCATTTAAATTTTCACAACTTGAGAAGTAGTTATCGTCATTACTGACTCGAATTCGCGAAACGTGACCCATGATAAATTCATTCGAAAGAAACCTCATCCACCATCCTTTTGAAGAAAAGTGTCAGCAAATAGATCAATAGCTCTCCCCCACTGTCATCCATCAACCCAAACCACTCGAGAAGACATCCAGAATATGAATAAATGGCGTCGATTATATATCACCTCTTTATTAATTCCAAACGCTAGGAAATCATGATTAAAACCCTTTGTCGCGGCACTTGAAAAGGCGTGAATGCATTATTGGAAGCATAGAGCCATAGAGCATTCGTTTTTTGGAGGTTGGTTCTTCGTCTCAATTATTATGACCATTTCGTGACGTTGTTGGTTGGAAGTTGATTTTCTTTTAGGGGAAATTGAAATGGGTTTTCTTTGCGCTGCATGGTTTTTGGGAGTTTTTATTTTGGAGTGTGTCGTGAAGATAGATGTTTGGGAAGGAAACTATAGAGGAGAGTTAGTTTGGTGGGGAGGTTTTTTTGTGTGTTTTCTGTCGCAGTTTATGACGGCAATGATTTGTTGAAGAAATTTTTTAGGGGAATTGAAGAGTCGGGATTGTAGATTATTTGTCGCTTTTCATTTGTGAAGTTTTGTTTGAGCTTGGGAGATTTAAGTGAAAATATATTTTGCGCTAGAAAAACATTGTTTAGTAAATTTTTTTTAAAGAAAACATTTTCTATTTTATGATTTTACTTTTTTAACTCTGTTTCTTCTTGCTTGTGTTAATCAACCTTATTTTTTTACACAACACAAAACGCATTTAAAATATACAATAAATTCCACTCTAATAATTAAAAAAACGTGTTTAAAAACTTAATGAATTATGATTATTATTTACTTACTTTTAAAAGTAAATTTCATTCTTCTTTAACACTTTCTCTTTATAGGGGAGAGTGGGGCTATTTCGCACATGGGGCACATTCGGACAGACGGCATTTCCCCTAGTAATTATTAATTTAAAAATCTGAAAAAAATACCAGTAGATGGAAGCATGACTATCACCTCATGCATGAATTTTCAAAGCCCTGATCCATTTTGCTGCATACGTACTAGAAATTTGCTAGCGTTAGAAGTACCAAAGTAAATTTTCTTGCCATTTTGTTGGCGGAAAATATCAATCAAAAATAACTCTCAAGTGGACATTCAGCATTTTATTCAGTAGAGGCACTACTAAAGTAAGTTTCTAAAAATGTTTTATTTCCCTGCTTTAATTATAAATATCTTGTTGGGACGTGGTAAGCTTGAACTGGTAGATGGGGCACATTCGTACACCAAAAGATGGGGCAGATTCGGACAGTGCGAATGTGCCTCATCTTTCCCGTTTTTGATTATGAAAGAGATGTATATGTTTATAAGTGCAGTATATTTAATAACTTGAAGTTTAAGTGTTTTTTATTGTAAGTGTTTCAAAATTTGGTGATGATAGAAAATAACATCTTAAAGAAAGCTTCAGTTTCAAGGAATTTAGACCCAGATTTAAACATTGAAGAAATAAATGTCCCTGAATTGTTTAATACCAATTGACTTGTACTTAGGTGATTTTATTCTAGTAGAATTTGCTACTAAAAAGAAAATTTTGTTATGTTGGTCAAATAGAAAATTTGGAATTGAATGGTGATTATTTAAAATAATGACGAAAAATTTTATAAGTAATGACGAAACTTTTATTTTCCCACAGTAAGTAATGATTCAACATTCACACAAAAAGATAATATCGTATTACAAGTTCCCCAACCTTCAGTTTCAGATGTAAATAAGCGAGATGTTGGCTCACTTTTCTTTTCGAATAAAACCTGACAGTTAAAATATTGGTTAAACTTTTTCTAACTAATTTTATTATGTGAAGTCTAACTAATTACATTATGTGAAGTGTCAATGTGCAATATACTCTTCATTACTACAATTGTTTTCCTCATCAAAAACTTAGATGTTCAATATTTTCTGAAGCTGTTTTCTTTTTGTAAAAAAATCTTCAATTTAGAGGAAAAATATGTAAAATTGACAAATATTTCGTTTAATTACCCTTATTTTAAAGTGCCATAAACTTTTTAGTTTGTAAAAATAATTTTGCATAATTTTTTGCATGTGTACGAATGTGCCCCAAACGTGTGCGAAACTGCCCACCATTGGGGCACATTCGCACGAAATTTCTCGTTTTTCAGATTGATGATATAGGTTAGAAATTCTAGATGAATGCGACCAATTATCGTTCTAAAATATTGGGAAAAGTCTTAACTTTCATTTGAATCTGAGTTTGTTTCAATATCTCATCTAGATCCAGAGAAATATGCCGAAATGCACTTTTTGTGCCAATGTGCCCCTCTCTCTCCTAGTGCTTCAACAAGTCCGCCTAAACTTTTCTCGTAAAGATTTCTTGTGTGGAGTAGATAAAATTATCCCAAAAAATTATATTACTCAGACGACTTTTATTTTCCGAAAAAAGTAACGTCATATCCAATAAAAACATAGTTATAACCAGGGCTCGAATTCAGCCGGAACGGTCCGGAACCTCTTTTTTTTTAAATTACTAGGGAGCTACCGCCCCCTGCTCGCTATCGCTCGCCAACCCCCGTAAACTGCTGACGCAGGACCTTTTGGAATTGCTTCGCAGTTCCCACAAATTCTAACTCGCCGAACTTAATACACTTTACAAAACAATTAAACAATTTACAAAAAAAACGTCAACCAACTTTCCGAATATACTTCCCCAAATCCCCTCCATGAATAAAGCTCCCTAAAAGTTTCAATATATATTAACTCGAACTTATCAAAAATTTAAACGAAATGTTTTTAAAAATATTCATCTTAATTATTTTTAATCTATGATTATATAAAAATAACTATTTCTAATTGTTTATCAATATTCGAACCAAACTAAAACCAGTTATTTTAAAATAACTCGTTAGTATAATATGCCTAGTGTTTATCATTCATATTTTTTTTAAACCCAGACTTGTTAACCCAGACAATACCGTTTAAGCAATCGAAAATAAAAAGAGACAAAACATCACTCCATGTTTACCATAGAGGAGATATAACAATGTTATATCTCCTCTATGATGTTTACAATTAATTTCGATAAAATCAGACTAAAAATTATAAATATTGGACAAAAACTGTGAAATTTTAGAATGAAATGGCGTTCATGTAAGTTTTTAGAATATGTTTTTATCAGTCTTTGAGTGATATTTCATCAAGAAAGTACTTTTTTTAAAAGGTGAAAAACATGTTTCATCTTAAAATATAGCGTCAATCGGTCGTTGTGATTGGATGCATAATAATTTGAATGACAGTACTTGCTTTGCGACCTTATCCGTTATCTTAAAAAATGGAAATATTTTAAAATTGAGAATTTTTTTGAAAAATCGAAGGGCTTACTCGGAAATCCGGAAGGAATCCGGACATTTTGATACCATATATGTGTCATTCGGTTCAGTAATTAAAAAGCCTTTCTCTGGAAACCGTTCACTAAAAACTTTTTTTTAGAATAGAGATTTTCTATTTCAGTGGTTTCCTAACTACGGCCCGCGAGACTCATTCATCAGTCCAGCAGATATCTTTCTATGTACGAAAAAAAAGCCCTAAAATGAATTAAAACCCTGTTTTTACTATTAAATTTCCAAAAATTTTGGGGGGGAGAACCCCCAGATCCCCTTTTTGTACTTAGAACTAAACTTATAAGATTTGGTTTCAGATTAAGTTCATAACAGTAAGAAAAAAATATTGAACATATATCCTACCAAAAAATATTGAAAGGCATATTTCAAATTTTAAAAAATATTTGTAATGCATTTTTATCTTTATTGCAAATAACACTAAGTATTTGTGATTTAATTGTAAGGTTTTTACTAAATTGTTCTTTTAAAACATGATTGTGAGCCCCTATTTGAACTACCCACAATCCGCTCCTGGCGTTGACTCTTTTTTATTTGAACCAGATTTGCAAGATCGCTGGGCAAATTTGCGAAGAAAATTTGCGACATCTTAAATTCTACCTAAAGTATTAAATTCTATTTTAAAGTATTCGCTTTTTTCAGTTTTGATACCAATAATTTTACCGTTCCGGTACCTCTTTTTTTAATACCTACTTTTGTCGCAATTTTCTATGAAACTCCGCACAAGAAATATGGGGGGCTTTTATTTTTTATTTATTTATTTATTTATTTGAACATAAATACAAATACAAATATAATTAACATAGTCGCCTGGGACCTCTTGGTCCATGTAGGTGACCATATAAATGGGTGGAAAAAAATACAATAGTGGCAAACAGGGTGTCATTAAAATAAAATACATTTTCAGTCATACATCAAATTTATACAAGACATAATAAAAAAACTAAAAGTGCAGAAGGACAGAAGTAAATCACTACATTAAAAAATTTTCTACATTTTCTATTGAAAACAAAAAATCCTTTAGTTTCTTTTTGAATAGGTATTTTGATGGACTATTTTGGATTTCTAATGGTAGCATATTATAAAGTTTGGGGGCTATATAGGAAAAATTTTTACAAAATATTGTTTTTTTGGGCTTAGGAATGTTATATATTACATTAGGTCTTCGAGGATTTATATTATTACGTTTTGTACATTCTAGTGGATTTAAAAAAAGGTATAGGCATATTTTGTAAAAGAAAAGATGACGAAGGGGAAGAATATTCAGTAATTTGAAGTGATTTATAGTAATAGAATCTGTGGTATTAAGCAATAACTTTACGAACCTTTCCTGTAGTTTACTGATTCTTTTTAAATTTACAAAATAATCCCCTCCCCATATAGTTAAGCCGTAAATTAATTGGGAATGTACCCACGAATAATACAAATTAATTAGAAGTTTATTACTTATTTTTTGTTTTAGGTGGTAAAAATTAAACATAACAAATCTTAATTTGTCAGAGATATATTGAGTATGTGATTTCCATTTTAAGTTCGAATCAATGTGGAGTCCAAGATATTTAATACTTGACACTTTATCGATATAATTGCAATTACAATTTCCATAGTTGATACAATTATTTTCATGGTATTTAAGAGAGAGTTGATAGGAATGGTTTTGGGTCAGGTTAAATGTCATATATTTTGTTTTGTTTACGTTTAACTTTAAGTTGTTTTGAAAAAACCAATCACGTATTTTTACAAGGTCATCGTTTATCATAAAGTTTAGATCGTTGATTGAATCAACCGAATAAAGTAATACTGTATCGTCAGCGAAACTTATTAATTTGGCAAATAGTTTAAGATTACACAGGTCATTAATGAAGATAAGAAATAATAAAGGTCCTAGGGTTGAACCCTGGAAAACACCCCAGTTTATTGGAAGGCATCTACTGAGAGTATTATTAACTTTAACAATCTGAACACGATTTGACAAATATGACTGTATAAAATTGTAAAAGTGTCCTCTGATGCCGATAGTAAACAGTTTGTGTAACAAGATACAGTGTCTTACTGAATCAAAGGCTTTGGAAATGTCTAAGTACACAGCAGCAGTTTTTTTATTATCGTTCACACTATTATAAATAAAACCAGCAAACTCATTCAAAGCTTTCTCAGTATTTGAATTCGGCAAAAAGCCATACTGGTTTATTGAGAAAAAACTTATGTGATTTAAGTATGAGAATAAGCGATTCTTAATTATTTGCTCAAATACTTTAGAAAGTAACGGTAGAACCGAGATGGGTCTGTAGTTAGAGTAATCATTTTTACTACCTTTCTTAAAAATAGGAGTAACAATTGAGAGTTTTAATGATTTAGGAAATACTCCTTCTTTTACGAGATTATTAAAAAGCTTAACCAGGGTACATAAATGTGAATCTGACAAACTTTTCAAAATTTTTGCGTCGATTCCATCAAACCCGGGGCATTTTTTGGAGTTAAGACCACTGATACATCTTGAGATCTCAGTATCATCTATTTCAAACCACATGAAAGAATTTACATAGGATACCAAATACTGTTTATAGCCATCATTTGAGTGAGTGATACCATTGTAAATTGAGGAAAAATATAAATTCAGATCATTAGCTAATTGACTATCGCTTGTGTGATCAGGTAGTGTAGTATTTGCTCTACTTTTGCCTAGAATGTCGTTAACCAACTTCCATTGTTTACGACTAGAACCACATTCATTAAATTTTGTTTCGTAAAAAATATTTTTAGTTAGTCTGATGTTATATTTTAAAACTTTAGCTGTGGTTTTATAGGCCGTTTTGTAAAATCTATCACCAGGATAACGCAAAGTTTTTTTATAAAGGATATCGTTACCGTTTATCGTTTTTGGACCAGTTTTTATGAACTCCGCAAAAGGAATAAATTTGACTATGGCGAATTTGGGCAGACTTGGAACACATCCTGTATTCAGTCAACTTTAGGCGAAAATAATTTAAAATTTGTGACAGCAAATCCACTTATTTTTATGAAAAGTATTTTTAATTCAAAGTTTCAATTTCTTTCGAATAAAAAAAGTTGATTTAACTTTTTATTCTACACACGAACTAAGGCTTCTAGAATTATTTTCATGTTTTCAAAGAAAAATTTCAAAAGCAAAAATGGTGAAGTACTTCATTTCAATTACGAAACTCTAAAATTACTCATGAAAATTTTCTTTTGGGATCTAACTTTCATGGAAAGTTAAATGACTTTGAAAATGAGTTTCCAGCGTGTAAAACTTTTATCGGTCATACAATTTAGAGTTTTAACTCATGAAATAGTTCTAAAATGTTATTTAAAATCATTTTACATGTGCTTATTGAGGATATTTTTTTGCTACCTCATGAAGTTTTAAAGTATAAAGTAATATTCTACATTAAAACATAGAAAATGGGAATATAATCCTAAAAAGTGTACATAACAAATAACATTTTATGTACACGTAGCAACTCTGTATTTATGTGTTTGAAAATAACCCAATAACCTTCAAAAAGAAGAATTACTTTTTATACCCTTACAAAAAAAGTCGATGGTTTTTTATTTTATATCTCTTATCCCCCAATGCTATTACCTTTTCTTTAGACCATTAGTTCTTCTGTGAGTGAAATGAAACATTTAAGGTACACATAATCTTATTTCTCTTTAAACCTCATAAACTGGATCACCTTTGGCTTTCTAAAGATTTTTTCTATTTTTGTTTATGTTCATGCCTTTCCCCTTAACTCATTTTCTTTACTCAAAGTAAGCAATACTTTCAACAAAACAGTTAATGTTGAGTACGATATAAACTTATTCAAGAAAAATGTGATTCCAGAATAAAAAGTACCATTTTGGTTGAAAGAATAAATACTCACCTTCTATCTCGGCAGACAAATTACACTTTTCTGAAGTTTCGTGTACTTTAAGAATGTTTTCATTTTTTTTCTTTCTCATGTAATTATGCCAACAGCTGTTTTTTTAATGTTTTCTCCCGGAAGTTTCTCTCTCTTAACGACCCATTTACATAGAGTTCTGAACAACGAGAACTTTGGTATATTTATATGTCTTCTTATAGAACTTTATACAGTTAAGTGTTTTGAGCTTGGATATATTTATTAGATACGCATCAAAGTTATCATTGTATTTTCGTTTCCTAATTGTATTTTCCATTATTTGGTTAAAAAAATATTTTGCATTATTCAAATACATTAAAACTAAACCATCGGCGCAACAGCCCTAGTGGGCCAAGGCCTACGATGCCCATCTTCGTTTTCGTGAACGTGGGGTGCTAGGCAAATGTCCCGGTTAGGTGGTCAGCACAACGCGAGACCCCCAGTGTTTAGTCCCCAAGCATGCTTGGTCCTCAGTTTATCGACCCACTGAAGGGATGAAAGGCTGAGTGGACCCTGCCCAGTCCCAGTAGGGTGGAGTGAAAAACTTTTTTTGGAAATTAAAAACACCTGAGGTAGGAATAGGTGCCATTTACGATAAAGCTTCAAAATTCAAAACTTGAGTTCGATCATTTAATATCTTCAGGATCCACATTTACGTTAAAGTTTATGGTTTCCTTATCTTTTGACAACAAGGGGGGTCAAAATGATCAAAAACATGCTTTATAATATTTGAATGGCCCTTATCCAAAATATCCTATCAGATTCACAACAGTATAGTGCTGTCCTTTAAAAAACCCACTCCAAATTGTACCCTAAAAAACCCATCGAGATATTTTAAATAAATAATTGAAGTAATTTTAAATTCTCATGTGCCCTGTCTTTGCATGCCATTAAGAGTGGCGGGAATGTAAAAGCAAGTCAAAGAACCGTTTATTTACTTAGTTTTTTGAATAAATAGAAAATGTCGATTTTGGGCTAAAAATATGATTTAGTTATGCAGATTTGGATGCTGTAAAAATATATGTTATGAAGACATTACAGCATTTTTCACGTGGTTTTGTGTTATCCCGTTGTTATGAGAATAAAATACTAAAATTTCAGTTCAGTCCGCCAATTAGGGACATCACGGTAGTCTTTGAAATGAGGGGTGAAAAAAACCCATAGGGTGCCTAAAAAAACCCACTTTTCCTTTTGTAATAAATGATAAAATAAATAAAAAATTATGCAAAATATTAAATATTATTCATGATATACCACTAATTATGCAAGCAGAATAGTTGTTCCAGTAATTCTCGACTTTTTTTCAGTATTTTTGATAAAAACTCAATGATACCAAAAACAGCCATTTTTCATGAAAATATAGCATTTTACCGAGTTTTACACGAAAATGGGTTTAGAGAGTTAATAGTTGTGGGTTTAAAATAAAATATCAGTGCCAATTACCGTTTTTTAAGCTTTTTTTATAAAAGTTATATTTATTATTTGTATTAAATAGGCCGTTTTCATCAAAATACAACAATAAAAACGTTATTGTCGTAGTGTTTTGAAGGCAAAATTCTTGAGTAGAAAAATTTAACACAGTTTTAATTTTAAAAATAATTTTTAATAAAATTGGTTTTAATTATCTTAACTATTCTCTTTTCTATCAAAATAAACCTTTCAATCATATTTTTTCTTAATTTTTTGAGTATTTTCAAGTGTGGTTTTTTAGGGTACGTGGGGTTTTTTTTAGGAAAATTGTTTTTTTTTATTCTCCCTTAATCGTTTGCCAATTTGTAACGGAGAGTTGGAATTAAAAATACTAAGCACTAAAATGTAGGGGAGGGTGAGCCGTTACGACACAATTTTGTTCGATTTAATTATCATATTTTTTATGCTTTTAATGAAAGAAATACGAAAAAGTGGGTTTTTTTAAAGGACAGCCCTATACAGGGTGATTCTAAATTACGTGGACAAACTTCACATGGGGGTAGAGGGGACCTAGACAAGCATATTTCGCATAGGAATGGGGGGGGCGCATCCTTAACGTTTAAGAGCTAGGACCTAATGTAGTGCGAGCGCGTTTCAAGAGGCCGTTTTTAGGAGGCCCGTGTGACTAAACAAAACATAATAAAATGAAAAACATTATTGCATAAGGTATGGAAGTATTCCTAATACTTACACCATGAATTAGATACAATTTGAATCACTTTCTAAACCGTGGAGTGAGTTTCAAAAGTGCAATATTAATCTTTTTGTCAAAGAATGGACATCACGTAATGGTATTTAGAAAAATGACATTTGGGGAAGGAATTTTCAATGATCGTAACATTGATCATTGAAACTGTTTGATCATTGAAAATTCCTTCCCCGATCATCATTTTTCTAAATACCATTAAGGGGACTCCATTGTTTGACTGAGAGATTAATATTGCACGTTTTAATACTAACCCCACGGTTTAGCAAGTGGTCCAATTTCTATCACATTGAGGATTTAAGTTGTACGGATACTCCTGTACCTCATGCAATAATGTTTTTCATTTTATTATGTTTTGTTTCGTCACATGGGCCTTCTAAAAACGGCCTCTTGAAACGCGCTCGCACTACATTAGGTCCTAGCTCTTAAACGGTAAGGATGCGCCCCCCCCATTCCTATGCGAAATATGCTTGTCTAGGTCCTCTCTACCTCCATACGAAGTTTGTCCACGTAATTTAGAATCACCCTGTATAAGCTTATGAATAATCTGAATATACAGGGTGTTTCAAAATTGCGTTGCACGGCTTTTATTCGGAACCAGCCCCTCCTAGGGTCATGGAAGTAAGGTCTACCCCTAGGTAAGTGACCCTGGAGAATCCATTGAGAGGACTTACAGCGCCCCTAGCAGCGAAATTAAAAAGTTAAAAAAATTAATTTAAAAACTAAAGAAGATAGAGCAAAAAGCTCAGTGAGAGTATTGTTGCCAACGTCAAGAAGAACTCATTGAAAAAAATTTGATCAAAATATCTTGAATATTCGCGGAGATATAAGCATGTGAGAAAATAGCACTTTTTCAGGGGTCAAAAAGTAAAAAGTTCGCATATTTGCAAATTTTTTTGATTTTTTGATTGAATTTTGTGTTTTTTCAACTAAAAAAACACAAAACTACACAATTTCACTGAAAAATTTGCAAATATGCGAACTTTTTACTTTTTGACCCCTGAAAAAGTGCTATTTTCTCACATGCTTATATCTCCGCGAATATTCAAGATATTTTGATCAAATTTTTTTCAATGAGTTCTTCTTGATGTTGGCAACAATACTCTTACTGGGGTTTTTGCTCTATCTCCTTTAGTTTTTAAATTAATTTTTTTTAACTTTTTAATTTCGCCGCTAGGGGCGCTGTAAGTCCTCTCAATGGATTCTCCAGGGTCACTTACCTAGGGGTAGACCACTTCCATGACCCTAGGAGGGGCTGGTTCCGAATAAAAGCCGTGCAACGCAATTTTGAAACACCCTGTATATAAAAAAATCCCTACAAGAATGAAAATCTATACAAGTGTAGATAAACCTCTCTCATAACTCATAACTAATCACGTAACAAAGAACCTAACAACTTCCCGTCTAGACTTCTCAGCTTCTCACCATCTCGTCTAATCATCGTCCCCATTGCCCGAGTCTTTCCATTACATTCCCTCTTCTCTGACAGTGGGTAATTATGCTGTTAAAGATCCCTGATGGTCAGGTCCGGTTGCCGTCAGCTATAGATCTCCCGGTCTTCGATTTGCAGGTCGAGGGAATGCCGGATTTTCCATTTATCAACCGGACCGAGCTTCTTAACCAATTAAAACAGAACCGAGGCTGGTCAGGGGTGGAGTTTCATTTCCGATTGCGCTGCGGGTGGCGGAAAAGATGAATTGGTGAGGTTTGTAGCCGCGTATATCGCATTTTAGATGGTTGATTTGTTATGGGAACTGTGAGATATTATTTTGGAGACGTTTGCAGCGGCGTGTAATTGTAAAAACTAATGAGAAGTTTTGTAAGAGAAGTTAGGTGATATATAGTTGAATTCAGAATAGAAGACACTGATAATAAGTAGGATAAGTACTGAAGGCACTGTATGATAATTTTTAAACATAATTTAATCAGTTCAACTTATGTATTCAATTAAGTTCTTTGGAAGTATTAGTATAACCTCGTTATCATAAACTTTAATGCATCGAAAACCCCTTTGTCTCGAAAAAAATATTTCCCCCGTAAAAATAAGATTTTCTCTATTTTTCCTGGGTTGAAATTTGTCGAGTCTCTTAGATTTTGAGATATCGAGGTTACACTGTATTAGAGGCATCACTTCATCCATTCAATTTATAAAATACTTTCAAAACAAGGTAATCTTAAGTATCATTACCTAAATGTATTTATTTTGCTAGCCCTACGATAATTATTACTGTTCATACGATGAAATCAAGCAGAAAGTGAGTAAATATCTTATTTTCGATGTAAAAAGTGGCAGGTTAATATGATGCTGTTAGTCTCTTTAAACGTAATATCTCGTGAATAGAAATTTATGTTACAGACGCTGGCAAAAAGTTATCCTCTAATCTTGAACGCATTAGTTGCATCAAGCTACAAATCCCCAGACATCGATTGTAGGATTTTGCTGTCACTTATTCTTTGTTAACAAGGCTAGACCGATTTGATCCATAGTATTTGTGAAAAGTTTTTTAAGAATTATTTCTTTTTATGAATCTAAGAGTACATTGCATGCAAAATATTATTTTTAGTCGCTTCTTTAGTCACTTCATTAACTTATCAATGATGTTCAGACATAATTTATGACGCAATTAATAAATTCAATGTATATGTAGTTAGGAATTGTGAATGACATGAAATATTTTTTATTTGTGAATTTTTTAGTGTTCGATAAAGGAGCTTTAAAAAACACGCAAACACAAAATAAGCGAAACGATTTAATCAGTCAAAACATGTTGAACCCCATTTTAAAAAAATTTCAAACATGGCTTTAATTCAACCGTAAACAAGTAACGTTAAGACATCTCGGCGCATTTTCATTCAGAAACAATTTCTGTGGAGAGGAAGCAATTTTCTGAGTAATCTCAAGAAAAGAGGCATCTGATTAATATCATGTCATGTAGTAGGGTGAACTCAGTATTCCTCAAGTTTTCTCGGTGAATTTTAACTCCTAGAGCGGAAACTTGTCGGACAACTGCCAAGATGTTTACCCTTTCCATCCATACCGGCTAAAGTATCCATAGAAATTAAAGGCATTCCTGGCCTCTGAAAGATTGAAGATGTCAATCGGTTAGTTACAAGGATCTTAGTTCCATTAGCACTTCAGCTTGGAGTATTTAAATGAAAATGTTGTGAGAGTATTCCCTCTAAGGCAATGTTCATATTTTGAAAACTTACTGAACTTAGAATACAACAATCATTGAAATAAATTTGGGAATGTTTGATTGCGATTAAACTATACACATTGGTTTAGTATTCACGAAACTACCTTAAATTGAAGGAAACGTACAATATTGAACTAGGTAGCAAATATTCTTCATTGAAATCCTTTGGATCAATATTTTTAAATGTTATAAGGTATAGGAAACTTTAACATTTTTCTGAAAAAATAATAATAAATGATGGAAGATATCTTTGAAAATTTAACTTGGTGTTAGTTTTTACTAACGAATAGGGGAGGGTGGGGACGATTGTAACAAAATTTTTTATTTGATCTCAAACTAAGCCATTTTTTATGTTAGAGTTATGAAAATTGGTATGAAAATAGGTTGATGTATCCCAATTACAATTTTGTTATGAAAACCGTCCGGTGGACATGCATTACAATTTAGTAAATAAAGCATCGAAAATCGAAAAACGTTACAATCGTCCCCACTTGAAGAGGCAATTGTAACACATATAAGGGTCAATTGTAACACATCACAAATTCATAAAAATAGATAGAAAATCATTCAAATTTATTAACAATTTATATTTTCTTGTTAAATAATAATTAAATACATAGACTAGAATGGAAATAATGAACTTTTCACTCAAATAATGAGCTTTAAATAATAATGAATGTTGATGAGTAAATAATAAAAATAATTATTCACAAGGGCAATTAGGGTATTCATAACTTAATTCCCTTGTAGTACAACGAACGTGGGACCATTTTTTGCACAAAAAATGGTTCCTCTTACTGCCCTTGATCGAAAACTTTATTGTGTTGATTATAACCCACTTTAGGATTTTCATTTTTTATTTTCTTCTGACAAAATCTGTATAATATTACAAAAAAATATAGTGCCCATGAGCAACACTTCTAATAGACTTTTTAGACAAAGAAACCTCAACAGCTTCTCCCTCCATTTTTTCTAGACTAATCGCCCCCCTTTCAATTTTCCTTTTACGTGATCTCGGCATCCTAAAACCGTAAAAATTCATAATTATATGCCAATATTAAGGGTAAGTATGAATTATAAATCAATACATCGAAAATACTTTTGAAACATGTTATTTTCTACATTGGGGTCAGTTGTAACATGTTACAACCGTCCCCGGCTCAAGTGTTACAATCGACCCCACGTTGCCATTTTTAGTTCAACCCTCGTTTTCCGTGAAACTAACAACAGTATCATCTTGAAAATAAGCAGAATAAAACTAGGATACATGTCCATACAATACATAAAATCAGTGTTGTTGGGCTTCATACCTGCAGTGCAGGAGAAGGAAAGTTAAACAAAAGTAGAAACGTACTTCGATGCTCGAAAAACACTCTTTTCTTAATTACACAGCCACAACTCAAATGTCAGCCTTGGCAATCTCTGATATTCTTTCATTCACCTTCCTTTTACGTACTGTCATCTCCTTTTCTCCCAGTCAGCCTCTGATTTTGAGGAAATCAAAGTGTTACAATTGCCCCGCGTTACAATCGTCCCCACTCTCCCCTATTTCTTAATTATGATATATGTTCCATAGTTTAAGCGGGGGGAAATTCGCCAATCCCGCGATAAGTGTGCCAGCTTTGCCGCCGTCTGGTTTCCATGGTTGTAGTAAGGGATGATGATGCAATACCGACCGCCGCGCCACCGTGACGCAGGCGTATTGCTGGATGCTTGCGTGTAATAGTGACGATGCAAGCGTTAAGCCAATGGGAAGAAAGATTTGCCGTTTGTTGCATGGCCCACGGCTAAACTTGATCGCGACCGTAGGTTATACGGCTTATCCACTATCCAAAAGATCAAAAGAGCCGACGCACGGCCGACGGCGCCGGAAGTTTCCAGTTTTTACCGCTTGAGGGGGTACCGCGCGTAGTGGCTCGTTAGGGTTGGTTGGTTGGTTTGCTTCGGCTCTTCAAAATACGCAGTACACAGAAAAATCCTAACACAGGTTCCAAAACGATATTTTCAAATTCTGGAAGGATTGGAGGGCGTATTATTTTTTTATAATAAATAATTATATTATATATATTTTTTGTCGTATAATTTTTGTTTTTACGTTCTAAGAACACTTTTAGTCATTTACCTAAGTCATAAAAATACAAATTTATGATTTTTCATGATTGTGATTCATTATCATGATCATGAAATTTATGATTTTTTTATTCTTCACCATACTACCAACCCTGTGAACTAGCCACGACCCCACAGACGAGCAGGTCACATTCAACCAGGTTCACGATCCATGGAAAAATAATCAACCCGGTTGATGACCAAGTTGCTCGTCTGTGGCTCCTTTTAAGCATATCTTTGAATCGTATGAAATCAACTAACCAATAATTATTTTCCAGTGGAATGCCATGAATGACAGATAGATGGCGCTAACATCGTAGATCCCAGTTTCTTGAACCTACCTTTTCGCGTAATTGCGCAAGCCGTATATAAACACAGTTAATACAGTCTAGCCGTGCATGGCCTAATATTATTATACTACAAGTATATAGTAGAAAGTTAGAGGCAACACTTAGGAATCATAACAAACATCTAATCCAAATATCGAGAATGATGGATTTAACGTGGCAGCGTATGAAACACCGTTCCTGAGGTAGGTCGTTTTTCTGTCTTTTTTTAAAGCTACTTCTTGTAAATATTAGCATTTTCTGTTTGTTTTCAATCCTTTCTACTTAGTCCTTTCTTGATTTTGATAATGTTTTGGTCGTAGGATACGCCGGTCGGCGGATCGTATTCGCGAGATTCTGGATTGCGACATGTCTTACGGGGGCGGTTTAACCCAAATCGATGGGTGTTAAAAATAGATAGGGGGGCGTGGGGGGTCTCCCCCCACTCACTACCATCAAATTTCTTCCCTAAAAACATTATTTGTTAAAAAATGTGTTTTTTGGCGATTCTGATGATCAAACTTTAAGATATCGTGTTTTGGCAAAGTTTTCTTGTAAATATTAGCATTTTCTGTTGGTTTTCAATACTTTCTACCATGGAACTAGGAAGATAGGGAACTGCCGTATCAACTTTGACAGGCGCCAATGTTAAGTGACCTAGGAGGCGCTACGTGCGCGGTTGGTTGGTTGGCTTGGTAGAACCGCGGCTTCGTCTTCTTGAAATAAAACAGCAGAAAAAGTGAAATCGCTCGGTAGAAAATATGCTGAAACATGTAACTAACTTAGGAACGCGCGAGAGTTCGTTTCCTCCACTGAGCTGTGTCCTCCTCCGCTCCGCATGTAACTTATCAATCAAGCACCATGAAAAAAACTAAGACAAAGCGGCTTTTAGTGAGCAAGCATATGTCTCTACCCATCGATTTCTCTCCTCTGATCAACCAAATATGCACACGTAGCTCCCTCTATGTCACTTATATTTGGCGTCTGGGAAATCCATTGGAGAGATAGACCACGGCAGTTCCCTATATTCCTAGTTCCATGCTTTCTACATGGTCTTTTCTTGATTTTGATAATGTTTTGGTCGTAGGATGCGTCAGTCGGCGGATCGTGATCGCGAGATTCGTGATTGCGACATGCCTTACGGGGGCGTTTTAACCCAAATCGATGGGTGTTAAAGATAGATAGGGGAGGGCGTGGGGGGTCTCCCCCCACTCACTACCATCAAATTTCTTCCCTAAAAACATTATTTGTTAAAAATGTGTTTTTGGCGATTCTGATGATCTAACTTTATGATATCGTGTTTGGCGAAATCTCGCCAAGTTGGCGATTTTCCCCCCGCTTACCAGTAATATCCCCAAAATAGCCTTACTTTTTATTATGTAGTACATTCGAACTTTTTATTTTATTGTAAATATTTTAAGTGTAAATAGGATAGCGTTTGACTCAACAGAAGCCACAATAACCATTAAAAAATCGTGATTTCAAATCATTAATGTGTATCCACAAGAAATTTTATATAGATTTAAAAAAATAATTGAGTATTTCAGGATGTGTTATTCGTTTCAATGCATGACGTGTCCCATCATAAAGGGACTTGCGTAAGTACTTGTAAGAATCTTAATAGCGTCTGGTTGCTATAACACTGTTCTACAAATTTGACCTTCAAAATTTTTTCCTTGATGAAAATAGTCAATTCTTATAGATTTTGGGTCGCTGAATATGAAAATCACCATTAAAATTCTCAATTGACTCAGGATTTTCGGGGAACAGCCCCTCCCCCTTTTTACGTTTTTCGACGACCTTATAACTTTAAACTCGATTTTCAGGGTCAAAAAGCATTATTTTAGTCTTCAAATTGCTCCCCAATTAACAAGAAATGTTCAAATTAATAAAATATGATAAATTTATAACAAATGGATAGGGTTAAAGGGTAATTACCCCCCTAAAAATACAAAAAAATAGCTAAAAATTATAGAGGTTTCTATACGCTATTTTTTCCTCTTATTTTTTACGCAAATCCCGTTTGAAGGGTCCTAACCCTTTCCCAAGGACCCAAATTTGATGACAATATGCAGCAATAATTTTTACTAAAAGCGGTTGAGGTGTTAGCCTCCCAGAAGTCCCCGCGGAAGAGTTCGGAAGACTTCCAGAATCGTGAAGGCGCTCGCGAGTTCAGGAATTATTATCGATGATTTTGAAAAGATTACAAATGATGTTTTTCTTATATTTTGGGTGTATCCTAAGTAGAAACTCTTCAGTTCTTTAAAAACTGACCGAATTTTGGGAGTGAGGATTCCATGTTTCAAGATGTTAATAGATGCACGGCTGTGGATAACAATTAGGGGGCATCCCCTTAAAAACTGAGGGTGATGGAGGAAAATGGGTGTCATATTTGAATTCAGCAGATCATTTTACACAAGAATCAGCTGAAATTCAGTAAGTGGCTTCAAATTTTTTTTTTGTACAGCACAGTTAAACTCTAAGTGCGGCATGGAACCCTTCCGTGGGTGCTCTGGGGGCGCTCTCACCTCAACCGCTTTTAGCAAAAATCATTGCTGCATATTGCCATCAAATTTGGGTCCTTGGGGAAGGGTTAGGACCCTTCAAACGGGAATTGCGTAAAAATAAGAGGAAAAAATATCGTATAAAAACCTCTATAATTTTTAGCTAATTTTTTGCATTCTTAGGGGGTTAACTACCCCTTAAACCTATCCATTTGTTATTAATGTATCCTATTTTATTAATTTGAACATTTCTTGTCCCCTGGGGGGCAATTTGAAGATTAAAGCAATGCTTTTTGGCCCTGAAAATCGAGTTCAAAGTTATAAAGTCGTTAAAAAACGTGAAAAGGGGGAGGGGCTGTTCCCCGAAAATCCTGAGTCAATTGAGAATTTTAATGGTGATTTTCGTATTCAGTGACCCAAAATCTATAAGAAATGACTATTTTCATCAAGGAAATTTTTTCAGTGTAGAACAGTGTAATTTGATATGCATTATGCAATAGTGTTCAAGAGGAAGACATAGTCTTATAAAACGCATGAAACTCATTATATTCTTAGGAAAATACAGCCAAAATATTTATATGCTTCCCCAAATCGACGAAGTTCCCGTATATCCAATCTATACTTGTCTTGTGCATGACATGCGTTTCAGACACGAAAATGAATCTCTAATGCTTGTTTATATAAAAAGTATTTTCCTTTCATATAAAAATACATATAATGCATTTCAAATTTAATGGTAAAAATTTAAATTTTTACTATAAATTGTTGTGTAAGAGACTTATTTTCGAAGAAGTGGTATAAACACTGTCAAAATCAGATATGTAAAGAGGATGTTTTCAAAATAATGAAATAATCGAGAGAAAGTCAATGCATTAATTGCTTAGTTCAGGTAAACATTCCCTAAGAAAGTTATGTGATTGCATGGAAGCTTAAAGTAACGAATCGTCAAAAAAGCAGCTATAATAAACTGTTATTAAATCGAGTCACAAATACAAATTCTATTTATTTTTGTGGAAAAAAATTTTAGTTGTAATTTTAATGTATGCTTTCGCTCGAATTCGCAAAAATCCTGCAAAATTTTATGAGGTTATATTTACTCTTCAAAAATAAATATCTAAAAACTAATAAATATAAATCACCACACTGTCTTCCAAATCCCTTCCAATTTCATTAAAAACTACCTACCTCGGCAATACTTTAAACCTCACTGTCTAGACGGAGAAAAACTGCAACGACAATATTGGTTACTAGAAATCGGGGTTTCGGTTTCACAAAAAATATTTTAGCTGAAATTGCATGCTGGATTATGTCAGCAAAAAACTTCTTAGATTATAGTAACCGGAAAAGTTTTGTCGTAAGATTTACGACGATGAAAACAATTGTGCATTTTTATAAAATTGTTTTGTTTCGCAAATTGAATGCTTATTAATTTACTGAATGTCTAGTTTTATTTATTCGGTAGAAGCTGTAATTTGAAAGCTTATAATAATAATTTCTCAAATTTAACTAAATAGTAAAAAAGAGCTGATATGAAATTATGTAATATCTACGAGACTTTGAACGGGAAATAAAAAACAAGTAACAAATCATGAATATTCCAAAAAGACCCTCAAGCCTCAAGGAAAAATAAAAATACGTTATCTTTAATGAAAGTTATCTCGTTTTTCTCCGTATGAATGGTGGAATCACTGGGTAGTTTTAAACACAGTATGCAAACTTTTGAATATGTTAATCCAGGAAGTAATGGAATGCATCTGGCGTAAACTCAGTTAACATTTGTAGGGATAAATTTATGCACCTCACCAGTTAAATTTAGCTATAGTTTAACACATGATTGAGCCGTTTAGAAGGACAATGGCTTAAGTTCATTTCAACTTCGTTTGAGATTTATTGTAATGGCCCATGTCAGGCGCGGATTCAGGGGGTGGAACTCTGGACAAGGCCCCCCTTGGATCCAAAAATTTTCTCAAAATGAGTCAAAAACCCTACTTTTACAAGTCAAATTTCAAAATTTTTTCTGGATTGCGTGATTCTTTTTAAAAAATCCCTAACAATTTGATATTTTGAGTGAAAAGATAAAAGTGACGGTCTGGAAAAGTGCCCCCCTTGGAGCTTGCTGGATGTACTGGATGTATGGAGCCTGGCCCATGTATTGTTTCTATGAAGATGGTAATTTTCAGGGCTGATCCTACATCCCAACTATTGAGGTTATGACTTTGGCAGCTATCATACTAAATAAAAGATCTTAAAGGAAATCTAATAATCTTTTTTAAAACCCTTTCAGACCTAGCCGCCCCAAATTTCCCATTGGATTCAATAGTAATCTCGGGCGGCTTAGGATTGAAAGGGTTTCTCATTCATTCTGAAAAGATCAATTTTACCCTAACTCTTCCAAACTACTTACATTTTTTGCATTAAATTTAACATCCTTTTGATTTGATGGACCTGTACCAAATGAACACTTGAGCTGAAATCTAAGTATAGGAGCTAAAAAAATTTTCCTCATTAAAAATAAGTTTTGATATATAGATTCATCCACCAAACTATAACCCTCTCTCTCACCACACCCCTACCTAAACTGAAATAATCCTTTTTCCCCCTAACTGTCGGCCGACCACTACTGTCGAGCGTTCGGTGTAACAACCTCTCCTGGGTCCAATATCCCTCGGCATAAAAAGATCCCCTGAAGAAAGCGGCCCAACAGCTTGTGCACAGAAGTTGAGCAAGAGGCGAGGGTGGCACTTTATTGATTGGGGGGCAGAGCTTTGTGAGAGGTGATGTTCCTTCAATCTGGGGGGTTTCTTGGTCCCGTGCCAGCTACCCGGCATTGACCTCGGAATGGGATGCTGGGGATGTTTTGACGGAGGGGTGGAGGCAGGTACGGGGGTCTCCCATTTTACCGCTGTCTTTGTATAAAGTGGATTATGGAAAGGTTTAGGATGTGTTTAATATTATGTGGTGAGAAGATATTCAGCTTTGGGTAGAAGATGTTTATTATACCAAAAAAATACAGATTTAAGGAAAAAAACTCTGTCATTGCTTCTTCATCAAGGGGCTTGCACATATAGATAGAAGGTTGTTTCTGAATGTCTACAGATGAATCAGTGAATGACATCACCCCCAGAAAAGTAACTACAATGAAAATTAGTTTGTTATGGTTGGTTAGTGTGAATGAGTATCGAAGAGAAGTTTGTTAAGTTTTTGTAGATAACCCAGGTTCAATGAAGACACTTCTGATTGTGAGTGAGATTAGTTAGACTGGAGAAAGGTAGAGAAACGGTCATACCTTTTTGACGTTGGAAGTGCTGTCTTTGAAGGCTTCCAGAAATAGTGTCTTGGCAAGATGTTAAAAATGAACCATGTTCACGTAACAAATCATTCATTTATTTTTCTGTACTAACGTATGAAAATTGAAACTGTTCAAAAACCTCAAAATAAATTGGACACATTTTTGTGGATGCAAGTTTTTCACAATAGTCACACAAGGTTGCGGACTGACACATTTTTGAAACACTTTCTGTTGCTGTTTAAAACATAACAGGAAACATTGGTACACATCAGTTTGTCATATTTCAGTGAGGGTCTTAAAATCGGGAAGTTTGTTTCGGGGATTGAATAAGCGTTATGATGAATGATAATTCCGGCATAGTATGATGACTGAGGCCGCGGACTGTACCGCACGAGCACCTCGCATAGGACGCCTCGGCAGACCCACCTGGGTCTCCGAGCGAGAAATATCAGCTCGGGGCTACATTATGATGGGGACCGGAGCAGCATAGATTCGAGAGAAAAGAAGAAAGGCTAAGAGGGTGATTGATAAAAATTTATGAGATGCGCGTAATGCATAAAGCCAACAATTACCATGGGAAATAAGAAAGAAGGGTGTAGGCCTAAAATAATCCAGCTGGAATTTTGAAATTTAAATGGAAAAAGTACACAAAAATATGAGGTGGTGTGAAACATCACCACAATAACAAAAAGATTGTATTTCTTAGAGCACTCAATAACACTTAGTCTAAGAGCCAGTAAACAGCTGACGACACATATTTTAGGAAAGCCTTAAATTTTCTCAGTGAGTCAGGTGTACCTACCGTACATGAGATGGGGGTTAGTTAAGCCCAGTCGCGGTAGGTTCAGCTTTGCGCAGGTGTGTCACGTGTGAATTTGGTAAAATAAAAAGTATTTTAGGACGTCTGCCGTTTTGACATGTCAAAGTATATTATTATATGTACTCAAAAACAATATGGCAGACGATTCCCATGGTTATTAGTTCCTCAAAAGTTTCTCAAAGTTTCTCAAAAGTCGAAATAGTGGTAAAACAGTCATCACATACGGCATTTAAAGCACCATTTACACCATTGTTGGAAATACTAGTGCAAGGAAAGTCTCTCTTCAAACTCCACTGCACTAGTCTTTCCAACACTAGTGTAAATGGTGCTTTAAATGCCGTATGTGATGACTGTTTTACCACTATTTCGACTTTTGAGAAACTTTGAGGAACTTTTGAGGAACTAATAACCATGGGAATCGTCTGCCATATTGTTTTTGAGTACATATAATAATTAGAGATGGAAAATTTCCGGAAATTTTGGGAAGGCGGAAAAAAACAGGAAAAAAACCGGTTTTTTTCCGGAAAATTTGGAAAAGTCGGAAAAATTGACCTTTTTGCATAGAAAAGAGCGGTTTTTAAATACATATTTTTTTAGAAGCTAAATAATCATTCGATATATAAAAAAATGATTAGTCATATATATTATAAGTTATTAAATCATTAAAAATTAATTAAAAATAATTCTTCCCAAATAAAAATATGCAGCATTTTACGAGTAATTTTAAAACAAAAAAACTACAGTTTTTATAACTATAAAATATATGCAATATAAATATAAAGCATGTGATTGTAATAAATAACATTAATTTAATATTTATTCATTAAACATAAAGTACTTTTGATGAATTAATTTTGTATACAACATGATCCAATAACAAATAACAGATGTTTGCAATAATATTTAACATCAATATACATAATTGATCCTAATCTTTTGCACATAATCATTGCAATCATGTTTTCTTAGAAAGGTTGAGAAGTTTTAATTACATTCTGCCGATTTTAATAAAATGTTGAAGTCATTATATAAAAAAAATCTTTCATTGTTTTGTTTAAATATTTTTGGAACTTATTTTTTTATTATTTAATTTTCGTGATATTAATTTGTTCATTGTTCAATTAATACTCATACACCATAAATATTTTTTAAGCAATCCCGTAAAAAGCCTCCAATAATCCCAAACTTTGAAATCTGATCTAAATTTTTTTTAAAATTTAGATAAAACAGAGAAACTTGAAGTAGTAAGTCTGTCATTTCATATGCTTATGATTGTTAGACAATCTGATTTAATGGTTAAAATATTTTTAAAGTGCTGGATTATATAATTAATACATAAGAATATCAAATTTGAATGTCTTCTAATCCCAATTGGTGTTATTGATATTAATTTGCATTGCATAATTATTTTTGTTGTTTTTAGAGAGTAAAATAAATAACACTAGGATGTTAAAATAATTTATCTTGCAGTCTACTTTTTCCAAATATGTGTTTTCTTGTGAAATATTGAGTATAAAAAATATCAAATGAGAAAACATTAGAATGTGAATGTAGAAAATTTTTAAATTCATACCAAACTTATCAATGATCAAACTTATCGAAAATTTTAAATTTTTCCCGAGTGGAATCCAACATTTATGGGGAAAAATGCTTATTATATGGTTAAAACTTCATTCTTAAGTACTTTATTGTATAATAAATATCATCTAAATAATATTTTAATTGATATCGGTTATATAAATTCTAAATTAAGTAGGTTTAAATTTTTCCTTTTTCAATTTTTCCGGAAAGAAATAAACCCTTCGGAAAAAAACTGGAAAAAAACCGTTTTTTTTCCCAAAGTTTCCGGTTTTTTTCCGGCCATTCCCATCTCTAATAATAATATACTTTGACATGTCAAAACGGCAGACGTCCTAAAATACTTTTTTTGTTCACCAAATTGACACACGTGACACACCTGCGCAAAGCTAAACCTACCGCGACTGGGCTTAACTAACCCCCATTTCATGTACGGTAGGTACACCTGACTCACTGAGAAAATTTAAGGCTTTCCTAAAATATGTGTCGTCAGCTGTTTACTGGCTCTTAGACTAACTCCTTATTCTGTGTCTAAAGTCTCAGATGAACAGGAATGGGTATGGGTAGCTCTTTTATCAGTTGTATGGTGTTATCATATATGAGCTGCTCAGGTTGAAAGTGGTACAATCCTAAAAATACAAAAAAATTTGAGATTTGGTGTGTGGATTTGGAATGTAGATTTGGATTTCTTTTAAGGTCCTTTACTTAGTGTGGTATAGTCCGTTTAAATGACTCAATGATTTCAATAAGCAGATCGTAAGAGCTGCCTAAAAAATACCTTCTCATAGGAACAAAACACAGGTGCCGTTAGAGAAAACCTTCATTTTCACGAAACTACATTCAGTGGACTTAAACCACTTTCATTCTAACCAGCTAATATGCTTACTTGTAGCTTGAGTATAGTTGTCACTGTTCTTGTTCTATCAAATTCTAAAATTTTAGTTTAAAAAAAACTTCTAGCTTTTATTCATCTTTGGTAGAAATTGTATATAATTATTTATTATCTCTTTTTTCTAAGGGATATGTAAGGAATTAAAGTAGTAAGGGAGGAGTCCGAATTAAGGAATACATAAAATTATTTATAGTCTACGCAATAAAGGATTTTGGAAGCTGAAGAAACCTTTGTAACGGAAAAAGTGCGTTTTGGAAAACAACCTACCTTAATTGAAACATACTGTTTACCCGCACGAAAAATATGAAAATTATTGAGTATCTGTTAGTTAAATAAAGACATATATAAGTTGGAAACCTTAGCTTATACTTTTCAATGCTCTATTTTCCTAATTAGACTTTTTTGTAGATCCCCTTTACGAGATTAAAAATTTGTCAATTCATCTCTCTTAAAATTTCGAAGTAATTTGCAGTATTTATAATAAAACCTAAAAAACAATGAGATTACATTCTTATTATTATAGATGATCTTATTTTTAACTCTAATATTTTACTGAGAAAATATAATGAAACTGTAGGTTTTTATAATTACTACTCACACAAAACCTTCTACAGGATGTTAAAATCTGGCCGAAGTGGCACAGACGGGTGTAGGATAAAAAATATGTCAAAATAATCGAGATTATTCTTTTCACAGAATCATTTTGCATATTTATTAGCGTTTTTAAGTGTTGTTTGGAAATGTATTGATTTATTTTTCATGAGTACTACTTTAGATAGGAAATTGGTGTACTAAATGTCTAAATTTTAATATTACTACTCGTAAAAATGGGATTTGTATATTGTGAGTGATTCACAAGCTAACCAAAAGGTAAGGAACATTATGGGAGTGCATCTGTAATTTTTGTAACGTAAAAAATAATTTCGAAAATGTAATTGTGTGTTTGGATTTGAATAGTTTCAGAAACGCTGCTTTAAGGGCCATATTCAGATCTTCGCCGACGGCGAAAAAGTTCAGCTAAATAGTTGAGGCGATTTCGAAATATCTATTTCGCCTTGAACTTTTTCACCGTATTCAGATCTTCTTCCGAAATGACGCGGAAATCTCGGAGATTCAGCTCATTGGTTAGCTGTGTTGTTGACGTGAAACGCTTAGCGACCAATAAAATCCCTCTCTAAAAAGGCGGGAAAACATCACTGATGCATTCACATGCTCCCAAAAGTGTAAACAAACTCAATCTGCACTGCAAGTCGATTGTTTGTGTTGTTTGAGTGAACTAGAAACCAAGCTGAAGCTTTTAGCTGAGCGCACATATTAAAGAGTTGATAAAAACAATAAAAGAAAAAGAAAATATTTCATCTTTTCTTATTTCTACAAGCTTTGCACCTTTTAAAGGAGCATAACCAAGTAATTCTTGTAACTCATAACAGTAATGCTTCATTTCCCAAATTTAATTCCAAGTATGTTTTGGAAATTCATTCTTGCATGATTTTGAAAGAATGGTTATGAAAAAGAGAGATAATAGCTGGGGTAAAAAACAAAAATTCAATAGAAAAAAGTTATTTCATAAAGTATGATTACATGGAAATATCTTTTCATCAAAGGAATTAATTACTCATTAAATTCAATATAATACAAGATGTTAGGAAGTAGGAACTATAATTCATAATTCTGGTTGATAAGAGTTTAGTATAATACTCACCTTATTGGTACAGTAAACTAAACCTTAATTATAATTTCCCAATTTTAGCTGCACTTTTTAAATCTATAAGCTGAAACTTTGCAAGCTTATAAAACAAAATAAATAAGTACTTATAACTTATACTGTTTTCATTTCTACACAATATTTGAAAGTTCCCTTTTTTATTTTTACGATAGATTCAATAAAAGTTTAGGAATTTTTTATTAAATATTCTTCAACTTATTATATTTTAAACTGCATACTTAATTTGTTGGAGAATTTTCCGCTCAATGGAGCAAAAATTATTTTTTTTACAGTTAAATGTGTGAACTATTGCAGTTACTCTGTATTAAATTGAAATTTATTAGTACAACATGTAAGAAAGAATGAGGCAGATTTTACAAACAAATTTTTATTACTCCAGTTAGACTAAAGTGTAACTTGTGATAATTTCAAAGTATATTATATGAATTAAATCTTAAAAATATAAAAACTCCTCTAATCACAAAAAATATTATTTATTATCAACAAAAAAAGTAAGCACTACACCAATTTGTTCCAACATTTATACAACTCTTTTCTCAATAATGATTCTGTTTGGTTAATTGAGTATGGATTGTCACTGTTCACAGGAGGAAATTTTTTTTCATAAATTATCAAATACAATAACTATACCTCAAAACAATTTAAATGAATAATTGATTAATTTCCATTACTATTTATCAAATATTTTTTAAAAGATAACTTTCAGTTTATATAGAAGTTTCATCCTTTTGAACTTTTATAATTTTCCCTTTTCAATACTTTTTTCTGGATTCACAGAAAACAGCATTTTAGTTGAACTGGAAAAAAATTATATTTGTATGTAAACATAAAATGAAAATATTAATTACTTACAAGAAAAAATTATTTAACAGCATAATTGATTGTTATTTAATTATATTGAAATGTTTATATTCGCATTCAATGATTTTTATATTGGTGTAATCTTCTTAATTTAATTAATACTATCCTAAAGTTAAAAAACACTTTTTTGCTGAAGGAAGCTAGTTTAATGGAAAGCGATAGAATAAGAATTCTTTAAATATGTGATATTCCAATGCAAAAAAAATGCTATAAGCTGTACAAAAAAAATCAAGAATTACAAGTAATAACTAATGTATTCTGTGCAAAAATGATATCTTTCATGAATTTAAAACACAAACTATTTCTTATATTATTACAACTGAAATAAACATTTAAATATATCTATTTTAAAGCTTTCCATTTATAACTTCCTCTGAATAAAAAAAAGTACTGAACCCATACACCTTCTTAATTCAAATCTTGAATTGGACTTCCGAGTCTATTCAGAATTCTTAATCTTAAAATACAACAATTCAAAAAGAAATTTGCCACGTCGATTTGTGTAACATTAAAAACATTATAAATTATTCCATTTTATACTAAATGAACATTTTTATCCTATTAAGATTAGTAATAGTTGAAGCTATGTTTCTAATATTTGATACCAAAACAAACTTGGCGATATTTAGCGGAACATAACCTAATTGATCCGAAATATTGAAACACAAACATTTACCAATTCTGAAAGATTCCATAATGATAAAATAAAATAAAAAAACGATTTAAATACCTCAAATTTTTCTTTGCTATCGGGAGTAATCTGAAGCAGGGCAAGGAGTGTTGGTTTGGCATGGTCGACTCTTATCTCAGCTGTGCCATTTTTCTTCTGTGCTCTCTCATTCTTGTTAAATTTATCAAATATTTTAATATATCAATCCAGACATTAATGACTCTACATCTTACTAATCAAAGCATGCAAATTTCCCTAAAGATGGACGCCCGATTTTTGTTACGAAGTACAACCAAATGAAGAATGTAAACAAACTGTTTCCAAGGTTTCAGCGCAGTTTCAGCCAATGAGAGAAGAGAAAGTCGGTAATTTCGCCGTCAGCGATTTCGAAAAAGTGAGTCGAGAAAAAGTCAATCTAAATACCGTTTCAACTATTTAGCTCAACTTTTTCGCCGTCGGCGAAGATCTGAATATGGCCCTAGTCAAATGTTGTTGGCTTAGATATTAGAACTCGATGAATCCCATAACCGACCCTTTACAACGAACGGCACCACCATTTAAATACCCACCATGCATCTCATAAACAACACAACATCAGACCCAGATCATCATCCATCACCTTAACTCTCCCCGTAAAGGAAAACAATCCCGATCTTTTATTGCAAACATTTATATACAAACCGAACCTCTTCCTAACACCCCGAATCCCTCTCCATGCCTCCAGAGACCACCAAAAGCAAGCGCTTTATGATCTCATACGCAGCTCCGTAACGACAGCCATTTTGAGAACGCATAACAACACACAAATGCTTCAGGTTCGAGTCTCCCGCGACACTCGTAAAGAAACTGGTGGACTCGCCAGGGAGGGATTTGCCCATCGGTTCGAGGGGGAAATGGTCACGGACGCTTTCGGTGTTTTGTCCGGAGGGGGAGGAGGCTGTTTGCGGAGAGCGAAAGGGATTAGTCAGTTGTCATGTATGGTGAGGAGGTAAATACATCATATTGGAGTTAGGTTTGTTTCTGTGGCGGGATTGCCGGAGGATTGTAGCATTTTGTATGTATGCGGAACCATAGAAACTGGTTTTGAGGGAGCAGAAGCGGGAGGTGTCATTCAAATAATATCTCTGGAAGGATTATGTTCTCGGTTGGCTTTTATATAGTAGATAGAATTTCTGACTATTTGACTGGTGAGCTTGGTTATCGCATGTGTATGTGAAATACAGCCTGTCTGTGCTTTTTACGAGGAATTGTTGCATTTTCAATTTTGAAAATGTTAATAGAATGAGGGAGGGGCTATTCATAAATAACGCAACAAACTTTATTTGCTCATTCCCTTAAAGCCACACGTTGTCGTATTTCAGAGTCCCTTTCCTCTTCAACCTCATTATGATGTAAAATTATAATTAAATCTCAATTTAACCTCTTGTTTCATTTTCGTTATTTTCAAATTAATAACTCTTATCAGCAGTAAATCTTATCACTAAATCCTTAAAACTGCTTCAAGGTTTTTAATTGCTGGACATACCTTATTCTGTTCTCTTAACTTAACTATTAAATAAAAATAGCAATGAAGGTTTTTGAAGGTTGATATAGCAAATGTTTGTATTTCTCTTCCACTTGTTACATTTTATCAGATGTATCTAAATGTGTGACGCAATTTTGAATGGCCTCTAAGCTGGGAGCATTAGGAAAGTTATTGACAGCAGCGTTTGATGAAATCAACTGCAAAAAAGGTATTAAATTAAATACAATTTCTGTTTGTAAAATTATCTGAACTACTTTACTCTTTTAGTACCTACTTCTTCTTAATACCATATGTGAACACTATTTTTTGGATCTTAAATTAGAAATAAAATAGTGTGGTCTTATTAAAATTATTTATTCAATAAATTCCCAAATGAATTTTATTAAATTTTAATAAATTAATATTTTAATAAATTTACACAAATCTTAAATATACGTTCCACAAATGAAATAAGGTAATTTAAGATATTAGTTTACATCATTATCAAATCAAACCTTCTTGGAGAAATGGGCTGTGATTTTATTATGCTAAATAAATATGGAATGCATATTCTTGGAACCTCTCTCAGGGTTTATGAATAGATCTAAGAAACTTATGATGGATATTTTGCAAGTAATTAAAAGAGTCATTCGAAGAAAAGGATGTGTTAACATTTTTCAAATATTCAATTTGAATTCCACAACTCTTTAACGTTAGATCTAATTCTGTAAAAAACATTTCTGCTTATGCTCTTTCTAAGAAACAAAATTCATTAAACTTGAATATAATATTAAGTTTCTAAGCTTTTTTTTCTAAAAAGATAAATGAAAATATATACGTTATTTCTTTATTTGCGTTGTGAAAAATATAATTTGTATCTATGAAAAATGGTGTGTCTTAATTACTAAATAACGTAAGAGAAAAGTGCTAGAAAAAAAACTTGAAAATAAAAATATGAGGGCTTTCTCTAATGTTCATGGTTTACAAGGTTTTTGTTACTTTAACACTGACTGAGCATTGGTTCATATGTATTTTTCGATGTTGATTTTGAAATTACTGATATATTGTTGTAAAAGATTGGATGATTTTCCCAAAAGTATCCAAAAGAGTAAAAGCCGAATACAAGTTTTGAACTGTTAAAGCATAAAAAAGTGGCCCCTTTTTCATCTTTAATACAAATTTGAAAAGGCCAATGATTTTAAGAATAAATTACTCATTAGTCCTCAAAATTAAGAAAGAATGATTCAACAATGTAAAGTGAGGAACACAATTAGGGGAAAGTTGACCTTTATTTTCTCTAAAAAACTAAGATGGGCATTGGGCAACTACATACTATTTTAAACTTCAGGGAAGTTTTATATCAGACCAGTAACAATTTTATCTTTGGTCAACCAAACAAGCAAAATATAAGACCTATAATTTAGCGTTTTTCAATAATTTACTAGTTTATAATTTAGTGTTTCCTATAAAGAATCACAGTGAAAAAATTACATAAATCTTTCTATTCAATAGAAGTAACTAACAATAACCATCTAGTATTGATATTAAATTAAATTTAATGAATTTCATCAATTACCAAACAAAATGCATCTCGGTAGCAAATTATTGGGTTGTCCCATAAGTTCTGTTACTTTTTACGAAGTTTTGTCTTTGAAAATATTTTATGAAAAACTGGAGGTAAAGATTTCAAACAAACGGGATTTTGATATATGTGTATTTATGAACATAATGTGTGATTTTGGTAGTTCTCGTGATATTATTTCTTTTCAAAATGGCGGTTTGAAAAAAAGACCAAAAACGACGATTTTCACGTAATTTTTTTCTTTTGTTAAAAAACTAGGAAGAACGCATAGTTCATGGCTAAAAAAAGTTTTACTGCATATTTGAAATGTTAAGATTAAGATGTCATAGTTTCAAGATGATTCGATAAGTTTAAGGTAGGAAATTTTGACTTTAAAACTTCATATATTGGTAATTTCAAGTGTTTTTTAAAGCACACCTATTGTTTTCTAAGCAGCTGGTATGAAGCAAATTAAAGGAAGATGTTTTTTGAACCATAATGCTTGTTTCAACAGTTTAAACATTGAAAGTTGAAAGCCTCTTTTCATAATGTCGTTGAATTGATTTATTTCTAAATTCCAACGAGTTGTTTTTATTGTAGTGTTTTCGTATGAGGCAAATAATTGCTTTGTTCGCTTAACATAAGTTCAGCAAATGTAATTCTGATCAGCTAAAACGTTGCACGCTTGAATATTGAGCACTACTCTCTGAAATTAATTTCAGATATAATTTAATATATATTGCATATTTTGAATACTTGATATTTCGTAAGCTTTTTTATTGATTTTGATGCTTTTTTTCGTGAAAATTTCTTCGAAATGACTAACATTACTGAGGTAAGTTTCTTGCAAAGATGTTATGTTTGAGACCGAAATTTCATAAGTCAAACTTATTGAATTATCTTGAAACTATGACGCGTTCTTCCTAGTTTTTTAAACAAAAGAAAAAATTACGCGAAAATTGTCGTTTGCGGTCTTTTTTTCAAACCACCATTTTGAAAAGAAATAATATCACGAGAACTACCAAAATCACACATTATGTTCATAAATGTACATACATAAAAGTCCCCTTTGTTTGAAATCTTCACCTATTTCCAGTTTTTCATAAAAAATTTTCATACACGAAACTTTGTAAAAAGTAACAGAACTTATGGGACAACCCAATACTTTACTAAAAAAAGAATATTTACATAAAAAATACTTTTCAAAACTTTTCCTTTTATTGATTAAGTTTTGCGTGTTACTTTCCATCTTACGATTGGATTTTAAAAAGGTATCAACATTCATATTCCCTATACGAGTCATACCTTTAAAATTCAAAATTCTGTGCAACTTCATTAAGAGATCTCCCACAACTCCAATAAGCAATTCCCTACTCATAAAACATTCATCTTCCCCAAATTCTCAATCTTCAACAACCAAACGCAAGACTCCAATACGCACTTCCCAACTAAATAAACTCAACATCCCCAAATTCTCAATCTTTAACAACCAAACGCACAACTCCATTACGCACTTCCCAACTAAAAAAACTCAACATCTCCGAATTCTCAATCTTGAACAACCAAACGAACAACTCCAATACGCAATTCCCAACTAAAAAAACCTCAACATCCCTAAATTCTCAATAGTATCAGACAACATTCATCGTATTCATTACTCGGCTTCCGATTAGTATTCGTAGTTGCTGTTGGGCGAGGGCCAAGCGTTGACATGCCAGCTTGTTGTTAGTTACGGTTTCTATGAAGAGTGCGTTTTATTCTCCAACACCTCTGATATCAACCGCACACTCTCTCTTTCCCGCTTTCAAATGCGTAAGATTTCCATTGTTCGTTTAATGGCATTCGATCTGGATGGAATATTAGACACATCGACTGAATGAAAGATAGGTGTGTTAGTAGTGTTTAAGAGGGTATGGGAGTTCGTGTTAGGCTTGTTGCATTTATCCTGCCTGTTTAAAAAAAGGCTATGAGTTACAGTAAAACCTTGATTTTCCTCAAAAGTGAAATGAGGCGAAATATTTGATGCTTCAATTTTGTGCAACCTCAGTTGACAAAATATATGAATTAAAAGGTTTTGTAAAAGTGATTTAAATCTAAATTTATAGGTTTTAGCTAAAGCCCTGGATACTCTACCTTTCCACAAGGTAGAGTATCCAGGGCTTTAGTTTAGCTAGCACACGCAAAGATGTTACACTATTTTTTGTTAGTAAAAAATTATATTCTTGTGTTTTATTTTTATTGAATCACTATAACAAAAAATTAAAAAATATGATTAAAACGAAATACTAAAGCTCCTTTTTAATAGCGGAAAAAATTAATAAAAAATCACATCCGAATTTCCAGGTTGAGCTTTTACCTATAAAATAAAACTACAAAACGTAGTATTTATCCTATGCAAACGGATGATTTGAAGATTTTTAGCATAAAAATCATCGTTTTCCTTCATTTGGTAAACACGAGAAATTCTACCTATCAAAGTTGTTTGAGCTCTCGTGGATCTTCCCAGAATATCGATGTTTAACTTTCCTGGAAAACATCCACGTGTGTCTCATCAGATCTACCCATATTCATCTTGGAGTACCTAATTTCTATTTGCACGAAGTCGGAAAGCTTCGAATATATTTATTTCGAAGAATATTCTGGTCGGGTTATTTGGATTTGAATAAGGTGCTTATTTGTTTTCCATTAATAATAAATTGATTTGTGTACATATTGATGGGGTAAAGTGTGAATTATTTTATTGAAACTTTGAAAATTCAGAGTTCTCTGTGCAAAATAAAATTTTAAGAGTGAAAAAATTCTATGGATAATTTATTTGCTTAGAAGAAAGTCATTTAATCTTATTAATATTTTTATCATGAAATCTTGATTGAAAGAAGTTTCATCTTAATAAGCAAGTCTTTTTTACTCCTTTTTTATTTCCCTAAGAACTAAAAGAAAAACTTCATTTATAATTAATGAGGTCCCAAAAGAATAGATACATGTTTTAATCAAGTAACTTCTGAAAGAAGAAAACAACACAGTTAAAAATATATATTTATAATTAAAACATCATTTTTTACAAAATAATTATTTTCATATGCATTTTTTCCGAGCGCTATTAACTCTTAAATTAAAATTATTTTTAAAGTAGTAAGACTTATATTTAATATAAAAATATAAAAATAACCCTGATATTTCTCTACTGAGAAATATAGTCCATCTATCAGGAAAAAAACATTTATCAAAAAAAGCAATTATCTCAAGTTTAGTTCTTGTCATATTTATCTGAAATGGCTTTAATAAATAAACATACAAATAAGAAATAAACAAATAAGTATTCATTTATGAAAATTTGAAGACTACTACGAAACACATTGAAACTATCAAATCAATATCCTAAAACTAATTTGTGTAGGAGCATAAATTCAGTATAATGAATTCAAGCAACTTTAATAAAGGTAAATACTAATGAATTCCAATGCATTTCTTTCCATCTTAAATTATATGCGATATTACATTTATAGTCCATGAAATCCTAGAAACCAATAACCCTCATTTCCCAGATAGCCATTTCTTTGATAGTGAACGATAAAGAAATCGTAGACCCATAATTAGATGTTTCCGTCTCGTTACCGCTGTGATAGACATTATATTGAATGTCTATATATAAGGCCATCAAAGTCAATGGGACCATCACAGTTTTTATATGCCAGTCAGCATCCCTCTCAATATGAGTTTAGCTATTGCTTAGAATGGGTTACTTAATATGAAATTCCCTGTGTGGAGATAAAATAAAATACTGAGGAAAAATAAAACAGATAAGTCTGGGTGTGTTGTGAAAATTCCTTCAACAAAAATTTTCTGTACGTGTATTGCTTGTGGAAGTTGAGTTCTTTCATATATGACATGATATTAGTTCTAATGGAGTGTTTGGGTTATAATACTTTCAATGGCGAAGTTAAATAACAATAGATATACAGGGTGATTCAGAAATAATCATCAATAATTTGGGGGGAGGTAGAGGGGCCCTAGACAAGCATATTTCGAATAGGGATGGTGGGGCGCAGCCTTACAGTTAAAGAGCTAGGACCTAATGTAGTGCGAGCGCTTTTCAAAAGGCCGTTTTTAGAAGGCCCGTGTGTCGAAACAAAACATAATAAAATGAAAAACATTATTGCATGAGGTACAGGAGTATCCGTACTACTTAAATCCTCAATGTGATAGAAATTGGACCACTTGCTGAACCGTAGGGTGAGTTTGAAAACGTGCAATATTAATCTCTTAGTCAAACAATGGAGTTCCCTTAATGGTATTTAGAAAAATGATGATAGGGGAAGGAATTTTCAATGATCAAACAGTTTCAATGATCAATGTTACGATCATTGAAAATTCCTTCCCCGATCATCATTTTTCTAAATACCATTAAGGTAACTCCATTTTTTGACAAAAATATTAATATTGCACTTTTGAAACTCACTCCACGGTTTAGAAAGTAGTTCAAATTCTATCGAATTCATGGCGTAAGTAGTAGGAATACTTCCTTACCTCATGCAATAGAATTTTTCATTTTATTATGTTTTGTTTCGTCACACGGGCCTTCTAAAAACGACCTTTTGAAACGCGCTAGCACTACAATAGGTCCTAGCCCTTTAACTGTAAGGCTGCGCCCCACCATCCCTATTCGAAATATGCTTGTCTAGGGCCCCTCTACCTCCCCCCCAATTATTGATGATTATTTCTGAATCACCCTGTACTATTAAGTTTAAGTTATACGTATTTTGTATAAATAACTAGATCATAATATTTTTTGTTTTGGTTTCAAAACCAATTTAATTTAGGTTAACATATGAAATTAATTTTACGCACGTAGCTTTACATTCATAATCTATTATTTTTGGGGTATTATTGAAGAAATCCCTTTTCGCTCCATCTTTGTTTGAAACGTTTGTTTAATTATAGTTCAGGCAAAACGTAATTACTCTTAAAAGTTTTCACTGTTGAGTTTGAGAACAGGGATGGTGAAAGAGAAAACTCAAGGATATCGGAGCCTCGGGGGCCAAACCACTCTACACATCGAGATTATATATTTATCTTGATTGTGATAATTTAAAACAGTAGAGCTGTCACAGTTACGATTTAAGTGAAAATGTTAGACATTTTTAGTGGCAACGGAGAGACTACCCCAAAAGCAATTTACAAAGAAAATAATTTTCAAGGACCAACAAAGGATAAGAAAGTATTAATATTATTTTTTGAAGTTACTGGTTTTTAACATGTGTACAATCTTCGGTGCCCAATTGGTAATCGTTCTTTTCAACTTTGAAATTCAAGATTATTTACATGGTGAAGAAGTCAAGATTCACACAAGAAAAAAACAAATGAAAATACAAGAGTTTTGATATTTACTATGTCCGGACGGATTTTTTCTGTAGTGACGAATAGCGAATTCGTAGGTTAGCAGTCATAAATATTTTATAAGACGGGCATGTTACATTTGAAATATGTTTATAACTTATTCCCTCGACTCAAAAATATGCGTGAGTCCCATATACCATAAATTATTCAACATCGTATAAATCCCCTTGTGAATTACGGAGAAAATTTATGATAACCGATATTAATATGCCTATCACTTAGAATCGTGTTGACATAGTCTGTAATGGAAAATGGAAACCATTGATCGATTTTGCTGGTCTGCCACACAGACTGATTACTGGAGAAACGGATCACTTCCAATCTATCTCAACTGGCAAGATCCTGTCCGCACAATATGCCCAGTATCTCTTTGTAGCCTCCGGTTCCTTAAATTGGATGAACAATGCCCTGCGTTAGATTTACTATGAGTGGATAAATTACTTTAATTAATTAATTTTGTTTGATAATAGTATCTTTTAGTTAACGGATTAAATTTTGTTAAAGATAATTAAGTTATGTCTTGGCGTAAAAGATTTTTAATCAGGATTGTACTTGGATAATTTAATTCAATCGATGTAGCTAACGGGTTAGAATGTTATAAGATTGTTAAAGTCTTACGTTTTGTAAAGAAATTTTAAAGGATTTTTTTTTCAAGTTAGAAAATAAAGCATTAATTTTAAACACTGAACTACTGCATAAGTAATTTTAGAGGAAAACACTTAGTTTTTTACTAATATTTTTTTAACTATGAAATTTTTTGAATTTTTTTTAAATTTTTTTAACTTTGAATTTTTGACAAAACATCTTTTGTACGGTAGAAAAGTTTCCAAACTAAACAGAAAAATATTTTATGTGGATTTTTGAGTAAAAGTATCTAACACATGTATGAAAAATTTATCTTAATATGTATTGAATACAGGCAAAAACAAAATAAAGGTAATTTCAAAAATTCATATCCAACCATACAGCAGAATTAATACAAATGTTTCAACTTAATCAAGAAATATTCAGAAAACGAAATTGTTCATCATAATAGTCTTTAGATGTTCATATGCAGGGCTTAAAAAATATTATATTCAGTAATAAATAATTTTAAAGAGTAATATTTAAAGTAAATTACTTGATTATTTTCCCCTTTAGAATGAAATGCAAAGGCACAATTAATTTTTAATTTACTAGGGAGCTACCGCCCCCTGCTCGCTATCGCTCGCCAACCCCCGTAAACTGCTAACGCAGGACCTTTTGGAATTGCTTCGCAATTCCCACAAATTCTAACTCGCCGAACTTAATACACTTTACAAAACAATTTACAAAAAAACGTCAACCAACTTTCCGAATATACTTCCCAAATCCCCTCCATTAATAAAGCTCCCTTAAAAGTTTCAATATATATTAACTCAAACTTATCAAAAATTTAAACGAAATGTTTTTAAAAATATTCATCTTAATTATTTTTAATCTATGATTATATAAAAATAACTATTTCTAATTATTTATCAATATTCGAACCAAACAAAAACCCGGTATTTTAATATAACTCGTTAGTATAATATGCCTAGTGTTTATCATTCATATTTTTTTAAACCCAGACTTGTTAACCCAGACAATACCGTTTAAGCAATCGAAAATAAAAAGAGACAAAACATCTCTCTATGTTTACAATTAATTTCGATAAAATCAGACTAAAAATTATAAATATTGGACAAAAACTGTGAAATTTTAGTATGAAATGGCGTTCATGAATTTGTTTAGTTATGAATTAGTTGTTTGTTGTGTTAGAATTTGTTTTTATCAGTCTTTGAGTGATATTTCATCAAGAAAGTACTTTTTTTAAAAGGTGATAAACATGTTTCATCTTAAAATATAGCGTCAATCGGTCGTTGTGATTGGATGCATAATAATTTGAATGACAGTACTTGCTTTGTAACTGCGACCTTATCCGTTATCTTAAAAAATGGAAATATTTTAAAATTGAGAATTTTTTTGAAAAATCGAAGGGCTTACTCGGAAATCCGGAAGGAATCCGGACATTTTGATACCATATATGTGTCATTCGGTTCAGTAATTAAAAAGCCTTTCTCTGGAAACCGTTCACTAAAAACTTTTTTTTAGAATAGAGAGATTACTAGTTGACATTTTGAGATACAATAGATAAATATTTGATTTAGAAGCAATTTAATCATCGAAAATGTGCTCACACTATTGTCACTTAAAATTTTATACAAAAAGCAAATATTTATCTGCTTCTGCATTTTAATAATTCCGAATATTTAATGCATCCTTTTAATATAATTCATCCTTACATTAATATCTAGAGTCACATAGAAGAGATTTTTAGAAAACCTCAATTGTAACAAGAATTGCCTTCTTCACCAAGATGAATCATAATATGTACAAAATGAGCAAGGGGTTATACTATCATATTGAAATAAATAATGATGGTTCAAGATAACCATGATAAATATGAGGCTCAATATCAGTGGATAAGCATGTTAATTTATTGAATTTATGTGAAACTTACAAAGATGTGTAATTCTTGTTATCAATTAACATTTCATAAATTAAATACACTAGTTAAGAAAGCTGAATAATCCGATAAAGAGATGAATTGCAGGAATTAGATTCAAGGGAAATAAATAATGGAACATGTCAAAATGTAAGCTAATGTTAAATCGTTAAGTCTGAATGCGTTCATTTACGAAAATTGTTCTCTAGGAAAACTGAATTTCAAGTATTTACTTAGAGGATGGATTAAAATTTGATCAATACACTAATATAAGTTTCTATTAGAAGGAATTAATATCGGATTTGGAATTTACACTTGAATCAATGGTACAGTGTTTCTCATAAACATTTTCATAAAAACAAGTTCTATTAGAAATTCTTTGAAAAAGTATAAGTATTAGTTATTGAAATAATTGTCCTGGTTAATATACTGGCCATTATACTGATAATTCAAAAGGGATTAATCTTTTTTAAATTCATTTTTAGTTAATAATGAAATTTATAAGATAACTTCTCAAAAATTCAATATCATTTGAATAGATGAATGGAAATTCTTCCCTAAAAAAAATCTTTTTCCAATTATTATCATAAAACATTGCAGTAGAATTTATATACTACTTGAATTTTTTAATGTCACTTTAAAATCCAATTTAATCAAAATTAATATTCTTATTGCATAAGTCACAAAGCGTAATGTCATATTTTAAAGATTTTGTATGTTGTATTCAATAAACGCTAAAAATTTATTAACTAAAAATTTTTTGAAGAAATTAAGGGAATCTGGTTTGAATATTCTGATTTTATTAGTTAAAATATGCTTACAGAAGTATATTTGCTACTACAATGAAATTAGCAATATTAGATTCTACATTATCTATATCAACTTTTTAACTCTTTTATTAGTAGTAAGATAACTTTTTTTTACATTTAGTTGGTTGAAATATGCATTATTGCATTAATGATACTTTTTATTCTTAAATAATACTATAGGGCCTTTCAAATATTACGTAAGCACCAAAGAAGGGAGGGGGTATGTTCCTTGCTTATTTTTCCTGACAAGGGGAGAAGGGGGTATGGATGATGTTTACGAAAGACTCTACAAATTCTGCATTTTCAAAAATCGCTTGTTTCTTACATAATTAATTTCAAAATTAAACCAAAAAAATAAATTTTACAAAAAAATTAAACTAGGATAAAAATTCAAGAATTTTTTGTTTCCAAGGGGCGGGCAGGTGTTTTACGTAATTATGAGGGGGACTGCGGTTTGCTGATCTTTGCTGACAAGGGGGGAGAGTAGTCAAAAATGAGCGAAAACATTCTTATCTTGTATTACATTCTTATATTAACATATCTGAATGGTCCCTTTGGAATAATGTGTCATTATACCTACAAAGTCTATTTTGTTGTACTAAAACCATAACTTCCGAAAGTAGTGGCACGAGTTTCAAAAACAATGTAAAACTTCCAAACCTGAAAAATATCATTCTCAAAAACAGAGACAAAACATCACTTCTAAACAGTAAGCAAATCGAGTTTATGACACGCAAAACAAATAATGCACTTTATTGCCCTTGCGAAACAGAAAAAAATCCCAGCACCGATACCTCTAAAATGCAAAACAGTCTCAGGGAGAGCCTCAAACCCTCCTCAGCCGATTGTAAGAATGTTTTGCGAAATCTTTTTCTTTTTGCTCTTGAGAAATGTCTCCGGTGCTCTTTCTTAGTGCTCTTCTCCGGGTGGAAATCGTATGGCATTTCATCAGTAAACAGCGAACTGAAGTGAAGATCAAACGTGAAACTATACATGAGGAGTGGATACGTTTTATTCGAATGGTTTCGCTGGGAGTTTGCAGAAATTTCAATAAGGCGAGGCAAATAGGAAGGGCATATTTGGAAAGGAAGCCTTCCGTGAAATGTGGAGCTGCTAGCGCTTCGGAGAATGAGATTCCGTTTAATATAACTGATAGATATGTTATCTTTTACTGGATTTTATTCAAAGTTTCTGAGGAAAATTATTTTGATTTTGTATAATTTAACTCGAATGAAATAAGTTGAGACATGGGAAAAACAGAAATTGTTAGGGATCTATTGCCTTTAGGTAAGGAGTAGCTCGCTTACTTATAATCTTCAAGTAAGGTTAAGCATTTCTAATTATTCCAAATCATATTAGTTTTTTTTATTATTACTCATTTAATAGTGAAGCACCGGGTACATAAGATAAAAAGTTCTACTATGTTAAATCTGCAAAGCTATACAGAAATTCCTTTTTCTTTACTTATAGTAAAAAAATACAACTTTGTTAGATTTCACTAGCTATTAAGAACATTGAATTTTTGAGACCCAGGCAAAAAATAATTCGGTTATGCGTAAAGTTTAAAAGTTTGATTGAGTTAAGTGTTATTAGGTTAAATGAAAGGAGAATTTCACCATTTATTGCTGGTTAAGTGGACAATAGGTGTAAACTCTCAAGCGTCACCTCCAACCGTGAACCGGTTTCGTCCTTGTTAGGACTCATCAGCACGGTATAGGATGGTAACGCAAGAGCAAAGCGGTATATGTAAAGCGAAGACACTCCAATGGGGAGAGCGCTCGCCACTGAGCGCAGCGCCATCTCTAATTTGTGAGCCCTACTATAAGTTATAGCTGTTTTTTTATTCCAGTTAGCGAGCTGACGCATGCGCTCCAATGCACCTGGCGGATCACGTGACAATCCGAAACGAAAACTCAAAGATCGGCTCCGGCGGTTGATTCAGCCGGCATAAGTTTAAATTTTAAATCGGTATTGTCGTTTTACTTAGAAATCCTTTCTTTTAGATTGTGGATGTTTGATTAAAGGAGAATTAATCTATTTTCTGAGATCTGATAGCTTAATTATTCCGATCAAAATAACTTCCAAAGCACCACAGCTAATTGTAAACAAACAACTAGGAGTCGAAAGCGCGTAAAGGAAAGGAGCAAGAGTGGCTTAAACACGCATGCGCGGCGGTGTCTCAGATTTTAGTTGGCCGCACACCGCTGGAGAGAATGGCGCTGCGGTCGCCCGCCTTAAAAAGGCGAGCGGTGTTACTATGGGAATGACGTCGCTTCTCGCTACCGCTTTGCGCAAGAGAGAGGAGGGCAAGTACTAGTCTTGCCAACTATAACTGAAAAAGTGGTGACCATTGATTAGTCCTCAGACCTCAGACCATTTATTAGTCATCAATGGTCACCACTTTTTCAGTTATAGTTGTCTAGACTAGTACTTGCCCTCCTCTCTCTTGCGTTACCATTCTATACCGTGCTGATGAGTCCTAACAAGGACGAAACCGGTCCACGGTTGGAGATGACAGTTGAGAGTTTACACCTGTTATTAGGTTCTTTTGGCTTCCGACGTTTCGAAACACAATCATGTGAGTCATTCTTCATAAGAGAGAATGAATACGAAAGATACTAAATACGAATCAATTAAGTGAATAAAAATATGTAATAAACATGTATAACGTAGGAACTAAATAGAATTTTGAAATACTACATTCAAAATTATTTTTGTTTAGTCTTTTAGTTCAGTTGACGATAAATTAATTTCGGAACAGTATCAAATTAGTGCCAAACCATTTAAGTCCATATGAAAGCTCCATTTTGTGCAGCTTTCTGTTTAATCAATACTTCCTTTAGCTGCTGCCAAATCGCTCCCTTTACTGGGTTTAGCCAAACATGAGCTTTGGAGTTTTCATTTGGATGTGTTTCATAATGGCAATGGCGGTAATGACTTTCTCTATGCTTCGAACCACGGAATTCCTATTAATCTTTGAGGGATTTGCTTCTCTCTTCCGTTCCACAAATTTACGAAACTCATTCAAGTAGATCTTCATTTACTTTTAGATTTTCTTAAGTCTACCTAATTTTGAAATGTATTTTGAAGATGTTGCTATCTTGATTAATGGTTGTAGGTCAGGTGTGTAATTTGGGGGATTTAAAGCTTTTACAAAGCAAGCGTAATATTAAATATTTTTGAGTAGCTTAAGAAGGGATTAAAAAATAGTAAAGCGAAATTTGTAAGCCCCCATTTTTTAAATTTTTTCAGAACTATAACTTATTTCCGGATTATAAATACTTTTTAAGTCAAACTAATAATTTTGTCCTATAGTGAATATTAATATTTTCGGTATCAAAAACAATATTATAAAAAATTTCCATTAATATCTACTTCTAGTAGAAGAAATTTTATTTTACTTAAGGATTTCACGATTTTTTTTGGTTCCGAGGAATAAAAAAATTACAATCTTTATGAAGAATGGTGGTTAGTTATAGTTATTACAGAATACATTTGTAACAAAGTAATGCATGCTTCAAACTAATATTTTTGTTTGAATACAGTTAAGATCCTAAATATGGTCCTCAAAGAATAAAAGAAGAAAGGAAAATCATGATGCAAATATTAAAATATAAATAAAACATCTTTTGAAAATAAAAACAAAAAAGTGATACTTTTGGCAAACAAGTTGGGTAACCCAATGTTTTACTCCGCAAAACACAATAAACAAACCCCTTTCTCTACCAACCTCCTCATTACAACCACAGAAAGCTTTAGCACACCCCATTCACGCTACCCTTTAGCACCCACTCGCCCACCATATTTACCTTTCATCCGATTTGATTGATTCCGATGTCAAATAAAAGCCTTTTCGTGTTAAGTGGTGTTGACAGGCGGCACCGAGTTATACCCCGGCCACGCCACCTCCCATTAATAGTAGAAACGGGCACAGTCACGAAGACACTTAATACCCTCGAAGAGAAATCCTTTTCGTGTGGCAACTCTTCGGTTGGTTGGTGATTGGGTTCCATCTGGGGCGAGAGTATTTATTCATTCATTCTGTATCTATACAAATACTGCACTCTGAAAATACTCGTGATTTAACGGATATTCCACAATACTTTTATCAGCATAATGTAAAATACAAATTTTATCTGTAATCCAGAGTCACTATAAAAAATATGTAATTTTTTTTTATATTTTACGGTTCTGCAACAAAAATTCTCATTTTTTCGTTTAATACAAATTTTCTCTGTCACGCAGTTGCACTCTTTCTGGCGCCATTTTTTGTTGTGTTCATCAGATCGCTTTTCCTTGCATTTCTTATTCTAAAACTACGTATTATTGTTTTTATTATTATTTCTTTTTTACTTTGGATATACATTGAAAAAAAAACTCGAAAAAAAAACGCCATAAACTCACCCATCATTTTACTCCCCTTTATTCTCAGATATTTTCAACAGATTCAACTATCAGGTTGGTGGGCTTCTAAATAAAGCATTTTTAAATTTGAAAAAGAAAAGGCATTAAATTATATTACATTGGATTTATAAAAAAACTATTATGCCATTTTATTGCATACACTGCGCAAAAAATAATCGTACAGAATGGCAGCAAAAGTTGCCAGAGCTTTCCTTTCCACGGAATTTCTCTGTTGACTGAATTTTTCTGTATGCTGCGATTGTTTCGCAACTTTAAAGAACTTTTCCATAGGAAAAAATATATCCTTTCATCTACATATTGTATCGATTATGTCCCTAAATACTTTCGAAGAAAAAGTCCTTGTATGCGTTCAGACAACAGAGGAATTCCGTAGGAATAAAACTAATGTTGACAGCTTTTCTATGAACAATTATTTTTTGCAGTGAAAGCAGTCAAAATACAAATAAGAACAATTTATGTTTTTTGCTTTTAATTTTTTACTGTTTTTAATCTTTTTAAGTAATTTAATCTACTATTTCAGAAAATTATAAAAAAAATAAAACATCATTCACACAACCTAAAGGAACCAGTATAGCCACCAGAAAGAATCGAATCAACAGTACTTGTCTCTTCTCAGCGTATATTTATGGAAGGGTTAAGTAGTTGTGAGGAGTGAGATACGGCTTCCAAAGAGAACCCAACGCGCAAAAGCGAGAAGATAAACTCCTTATGTCAGACTTCCCGTCTGATTCTGCTAACAATGGTCTCCTAATTGAACATCAAGTGAGAGTTATAAATCTATATAACTGAAGTTAGGAACACTTAAGCCTTTAAGGATGCTGTTTTATCATCTGCAGCTCTAAAAAGAATTGTTCTGCTTGCAAGTTAGAAATAATGTGTCTGGGAGGATTTTTGGAAACTTCAGAATGTTTTCAATGCTTTTTTGTACTTAAAATTATAGTGAATTCATTCTTCCCTTAATGAAGGATTTCAATAAATGCTAGTTAGTCCAGTAACTTGGTGCCAAAAATAGGGTGTTTCAGGAAAAAAATACAGAAGTTTTTTTCTCGACGGTTTTATATGTTTTCGAGGGTGCTGAATCCGAATCTGAACTTTGCATACAAAATTTCGAATGGCATTTTGGTGAAAATTCGAAAAAACCCTGAAATTTCACCTCATTTTTTGGTTTTTCGTTTGTAGAATGGAAAGTATGGGTTTCTCATGAAAATGTTAAATGCAAAAAATAAAGATGATAAAACAAGCTACAAAATTGTCAATTCAAACTTTTTTGTCAGACTAATAGTTCGGCCGCTAGAGCGCTTTGAAAATAGGGCAAAATTTGCGCCTGCGGGTAAAAATCCAGAAAATCGAACTTTCATCTAAAAAATAAAGTATTTTTTTAAATAAGGTACTTTAAAAACTAGTTTTATAATGTTTCACATGAAATAAACTATCTATTTAGTCTATTAATTAGTATTTAAATGCATTTTCCTCAGCAATTTTCCTTAAGAACGCAGTTTCAATAGATGTCAATAGTGTAATGATAAGTAAGTCGCTTGTTGAAGAAAACATACAGAAGTTCTTTTCTCAACGGTTTTAAATGTTTTCGAGGGTGCTGAATCCAAATCTGAACTTTGCATACAAAATTTTGAATGGCATTTTGGTGAAAATTTGAAAAAATGCTAAAATTTCACCCCATTTTTTGGTTTTTTGCTTGTAGAACGGAAAGAATGGGTTACTCGTGAAAATGTTAAAAGTAAAAAATAAAGATGATAAAACAAGCTATAAAATTGTCATTTACAATTATTTTGTCCGACTAATAGTTTGGCCACTAGAGCGCGTTGAAAAAGTGGCCAAATTTACCCTGGCGGTGAAAAAATCCAGAAAATGACCCTTATATTCCTTAAAAAAGTCATATTTCGATTTAGATAACTAAGAAAAACTACATTTATAATTTCTTACATGATATAATCCTACCATTTATCTTAAATATTATTTATTCAATGAATGTTCTTTAGGAATTCCCTCCCAAAAACGCAGGTTTTTTAGGCAAAGAAAAATCCAGTTGTTATTTTCTTTTTTGTCCTAGGCACCGATTCCCAATGAAAGCTTTTGTTAAGCATTAAAATTTTATTTTATCTACTACACTCATTGCTTTTTATATTATCCTCTCCTGCTTACAAACTTATAAAATCTATGAATAATTTTTTTTTCTGGAATACTATAATTTTCTGTTGTAGATTATAAAAACTCCTCGCATGCTTATTAGTAATGATACCAAAATTCACAATAACTTCTTGACACATGCAATTATAATATTTATTTATCGGTTTCTACACCCAGGAACGTGAATTCCAATTGATTTATCAAGGATGAAATTAAGCATAACTTAGTTATAATATAAAACAACATGGTCACAGAAAATTATCCTAGTATATTCTTTAAAGTGATGAACATAATGGTTTTCTCCAATCGGGAATGGGGTTATATCATGTAACAAATTATAAATGTAGTTTTTCTTAGTTATCTAAATCGAAATATGACTTTTTTAGGAATATAAGGGTCATTTTCTGGATTTTTCTACCACCAGGACGAATTTCGCCACTTTTTTACCGCGCTCTAGCGGCCAAACTATTAGTCGGACAAAATAATTGTAAATGACAACTTTATAGCTTGTTTTATCATCTTTATTTTTTACACTAAACATTTTCACGAGTAACCCATACTTTCCGTTCTACAAGCAAAAAATCAAAAAATGGGGTGAAATTTTAGCGTTTTTTCGAATTTTCACCAAAATGCCATTCGAAATTTTGTATGCAAAGTTCAGATTTGGATTCAGCACCCTCGAAAACATTTAAAACCGTTGAGAAAAGAACTTCTGTATGTTTTCTTCAACAAGCGACTTACCTATCATTACACTATTGTCATCTATTGAAACTGCGTTCTTAAGGAAAATTGCTCAGGAAAATGCATTTAAATACTAATTAGTAGACTAAATAGATAGTTTATTTCATGTGAAACATTATAAAACCAGTTTTTAAAGTACCTTATTTAAAAAAATACTTTATTTTTTAGATGAAAGTTCGATTTTCTGGATTTTTACCCGCAGGCGCAAATTTTGCCCTATTTTCAACGCGCTCTAGCGGCCGAACTATTAGTCTGACGAAAAAGTTTGATTTGACAATTTTGTAGCTTAATTTATCATCTTTATTTTTTGCATTTAACATTTTCATGAGAAACCCATACTTTCCATTCTACAAACGAAAAACCAAAAAAGGAGGTGAAATTTCAGGGTTTTTTCGAATTTTCACCAAAATGCCATTCGAAATTTTGTATGCAAAGTTCAGATTCGGATTCAGCACCCTCGAAAACATATAAAACCGTCGAGAAAAAAACTTCTGTATTTTTTTCCTGAAAAAACTACCAAGTTACTGGACTAAGTAGGTAATGTAAACCAAAAGCAAAAAAAGCCGTGGTAACAATTCACTAGTGTATTTTTAAGAAAGCTATTTTAAAAAGAAGTAATTTCGATTAAGTCCCTCTAAATTTCCAATTTTAAATATGCGTATATATCCGGAAAAGAGTTGGGTTCCACAGTAGAAATTAGTAGAATTACTCTCTATGTCTCTATACGTTAAATTTAGAAAATTGAAAAAAAAAAACAAAAAACAAGTCATCAATCCTTAATAGTAGGAGAAAAATATCACACATCTAATATTTCCAAAATACATAAAACAGATTATTCAAGTTTTAAAACATTAGATTGAATTCAATTATCCCCCCTTAAATAATGTCCCTTATGATTAAGAACTATTTTGTTCAAGGAGCATGTATAATAGTCCAGGGGCCCCCGCACGTTTTTTTTTCTGATTAATAACCGGCTGAATCTTCGTCAGTCGCTTTGTTTTCTCGAGACGCCCAACTTTTCTCAGCGGAAAAATCTCCAGAGAGGTAGCTAAGAAACTGCGCATGCGGGCAACATGTCAATTTGGTGATTGAAAAATATTTATTAATAACAACCTGATTTTTTTACACCGACAAGATAAATATTTAAGTAGTTAAATGGCCGCATTGTCCTACAAATCAAGGGGTACGTTTTCCCAGTCCTACACTCCGAACATGTCCATTCCACGGCTAAAATTTTTTCATTAATAACGACCTGATTTTTTTACACAGGCTAGGTAAATATTTGTGTAATTTAATGGCAGCATTGTCCTACAAATCAAGGGGTACGTTTTCCCAGTCCTACACTCCGAACATGTCCATTCCACGGCTATAATTTTTTCATTAATAACGACCTGATTTTTTTACACAGGGTAGGTAAATATTTGTGTAATTTAATGGCAGCATTGTCCTACAAATCAAGGGGTACGTTTTCCCAGTCCTACACTCCGAACATGTCCATTCCACGGCTATAATTTTTCATTAATAACGACCTGATTTTTTTACACAGGCTAGGTAAATATTTGTGTAATTAAATGGCAGCATTGTCCTACAAATCAAGGGGTGCGTTTTCCCAGTCCTACTCTCCGAACATAGCCATTCCACGGCTGTAATTTTTTCATTAATAACGACCTGATTTTTTTACACAGGGTAGGTAAATATTTGTGTAATTTAATGGCAGCATTGTCCTACAAATCAAGGGGTACGTTTTCCCAGTCCTACACTCCGAACATGTCCATTCCACGGCTATAATTTTTCATTAATAACGACCTGATTTTTTTACACAGGCTAGGTAAATATTTGTGTAATTAAATGTCAGCGTTGTCCTACAAATCAAGGGGTACGTTTTCCCAGCCCTACACTCAGAACATGTCCATTAGGGTGTCCCTTATATGACAGGAAAACATTTTCTTGCGAATTTGAAAACGGTTACCCTCTACTTTTTTTATAAATGCTTTGACCTATTCAGATATAAATTTCCTCCCTCTACGATAATATTAACCCGTGCCGAATCTCAATTGAAGATGGTCAAACAGCTAAATTACGGGGACGCGCCCATGAATACTCACCACTTTTTATCTTTTTTTCTACTTTTTTCCGGCTTTTTCATATATATTTATATTTTTGGCCATTGAATTTTAATATTAATCGGTCTGAATTGTCGTCTACCGCTAAAGTTTAACTTCACGAATGTTAAAAACAGCTTCGCAAAAATTTGTTCATTACTTCGTAACTTAGATAAAGTAATCTGGTGACTAGAATCACCAATTAAGTATATTGGTTTATCTTCACTTTGCTAACTTCTTTTTAAAACGGTAGAAGACATTTTAGACCGATTAATATTACATTTATATGGCCAAACATATATTATAATATAAAAAAGTCTGAAAAAAGTAGGAAAAAAGAAAAAAAGTGGTGAGTTTTAGCGGGTGCGTGCAGGTAATTTAGCTTAAAAAAGTAAAGTGTAACTGTTTTCAAATTCGCAAGAAAAATTTTTTATGTCATATAAGGGACACCCTAATGTCCATTCCACGGCTGTAATTTTTTCATTAATAACAACCTTTTTTTTCACCCAGTAAATATTTGTGTAATTAAATGACAGCATTGTCCTACAAATCAAGAGGTACGTTCTCCCAGTCCAACAAATAATTTTTTATTAATAACTGTAAGACAAAGATACATGTTAGTTTAATGAAAATGTCTAAATCGGTGTAAAAAATCAGGTTGTTATTAATGAAAAAATCATAGCAGTGGAATGGACATGTTCGGAGTGTAGGACTGGGAAAACGTACCCCTTGATTTGTAGGAAAATGCTGCCATTAAATTACACAAATATTTACCTAGCATATATAAAAAATCAGGTCGTTTTAATGAAAGAATTATAGCCGTGGAATGGCTATGTTTGGAGTGTAGGACTGGGAAAACGTACCCCTTGATTTGTAGGACAATGCTGTCATTTAATTACACAAATATTTACCTAGCTTGTGTAAAAAAATCAGGTCGTTATTAATGAAAAAATTATAGCCGTGGAATTGACATGTTCGGAGTGTAGGACTGGGAAAACGTACCCCTTGATTTGTAGGACAATGCTGCCATTAAATTACACAAATATTTACCTACCCTGTGTAAAAAAATCAGGTCGTTATTAATGAAAAAATTATAGTCGTGGAATGGACATGTTCGGAGTGTAGGACTGGGAAAACGTACCCCTTGATTTGTAGGACAATGCTGCCATTAAATTACACAAATATTTACCTTGCCTGTGTAAAAAAATCAGGTCGTTATTAATGAAAAAATTTTAGCCGTGGAATGGACATGTTCGGAGTGTAGGACTGGGAAAACGTACCCCTTGATTTGTAGGACGATGCGGCCATTTAACTACTTAAATAATTATCTTGTCGGTGTAAAAAAATCAGGTTGTTATTAATAAATATTTTTCAATCACCAAATCGACATGTTGCCCGCATGCGCAGTTTGTTAGCTACCTCTCTGGAGATTTTTCCGCTGAGAAAAGTTGGGCGTCTCGAGGAAACAAAGCGACTGACGAAGATTCAGCCGGTTATTAATCAGAAAAAAAAACGTGCGGGGGCCCCTGCACTATAATATCTTTTTGAATTATTTATCATGGTCGTTTCAGGAACTTGTTATGAAAATTCAATTTTCAATAAATTCATCGATAACAGCTGTGCCCTTTAAATTCACGTTAATTTTTCCCGAACTTTTTCCTCGCTAAGAATAATTTTGCCCCGTAATGTGATCATGCCCATTAGGGCTGGTAAAAAAGGGGAAAATTAAATCATCTAGCTCTTATCGGGTTGTCGAGTTAAAAAATATCGAAGTATTAAAATATAAAGTTGGCAATTAAATATTAAAAGAGAGCAGCATGAATATGAAATTTAGTTTGATTAAGCTTTTTTCAGAGACTTGAGAGAATTCTAAATTAGTACCATAGTATTAAAAAATAATTTATATTGGAGAAATCATTTGCATTAACAGTGAATTTACCTGAAAAGAAAATTTTGTCAAGGGAATTGAGTTTTAAATAGAAAACGTGATAAAGAATGGATTACAATGTAATTGGCTGTAAAAATAAAATTGTTTTATTTTAGAATACTAGGGAGCTACCGCCCCCTGCTCGCTATCGCTCGCCAACCCCCGTTAACTGCTGACGCAGGGCCTTTCGGATCGCTTCGCAATCCCCACAAAACCCTGCTCACTAAAATTATTTATTTATAAAACATTCGTTATAACAATTAGTAGAAAAAACGGTGCAAGTTTAGAACTGCTGATGGTTGGCGAGTTTTGGCTATTTGGCGCCATATTTAGAAGCCACTTAATTCATTTAACATTAGTTGGGGTTACTATATATTGATTTTTATCGCTAAAAACTTGGCGCATCAGCAGTTCTAAACTTGCGCCGAAAAAGAAAAAACGTCAACCAACTTTCCAGAAGCACACTCTCTTAAAAGTTAGAATATTTATTGGTTAAATAATCAATAATTTAATCAACACGTTTTCCTTCAAAATATCCATCAAGTCTGCTCGTGCTATTGTTATTCAATATTTACAAAAACGTTCAGCAATGAATCTGTTAAATTTAATATAGTACCTAGTAACTCGTCAAAATATCTAGTGTTTTATCATTCAAGTTTTAGTTTTGAAACAGACTTTTTAAACAATACGATTTAAGCTATTAAAAATATTAAGAGACAAAATCTACATTGCACTCAATGTTTACAAACAATTAATTTTTGTGTGTGAAATTCTATACTTGAATAGTAGATCTGTGAGTTTCTGGAAAACTCTTATCAGTCTTTTAAAAATATTTTATTTAGAAAGTACATATTTTGAAGCGCATTTTTAAAGCGTGAAAGGAATTATTTTCATCATTAATGAATAGCGTCGGTTGGTCATTGTGATTGGAGGTATAATAAATTGTACGACAGTTTCTTGCTGTTAACTGCAACCTTATCCGTAATCCAGAAAAATGGAAATATCTTAGAATTGAGAATTTTTTTAAAAATTCTAAAGGCACTTTGCACATCCTCAAAAGAATCCGAACAGTTTGATACCAAAAACATGTTATACGGATCAGTAATTAAAAAGCCTTTCTCTGGAAACCATTTACAAAAACTTTTTTTTAGAATAGAGAGAAAATGTAATTTAGAAATATTGCATAGAAACTGAAGTGTTTGATGCCATATTCGTGGGATTAAGAAAATAGTAAAATAGTTTTTTTTATAGTAAAAATACTTTTTTATTAAATTGAACTAATTTTAAACTGTTAAGTTCACATTTCATAAATCAAATTATTTATAAAAAAACTGTTCATAATACAATCAATATAAACCGTATCTAAGAAATATTCAGTATAAAATATAAATAGCAACTTGAGTATATTCAAAAGTTTTTCCCTCTTCAAACTTTTTCATTCTAATTTTCTAGACAAATACAGCTTATAATTATTTGAAAGAAATTAAGACTAATACATAACTTGTTTGAAAATTGGAAGTAATTTTGTTGATGTAAAATTGCCCATAAAAACATAAATTCAGCATACATAACTCAATAAATACACTCTACCAGAACCTTTTTAAACGAACTAAACTGTACAGCACTTACAAAACCCTATTATTTAAATTTCCAAGCAGCGTCTACAACTTAGTTTCAAAAATGATAAACGATGATTTCGGAAGCAAATTTCCAAAGCTTTACTACCTCTAATAAACAGAACGCGTTCAAAATATCGATTCCCAATCTTTCATCCCATTCATGTCCTCAAACAACACAATCAGCAAAGACCCAGCCTCATTTTTACCTCAAAAGCGGCCATTGATCCCCCACAAACTCCAGATTAAAAAATCTCTCTCCTTTCCAACCTAATGGTGTTCCCTAGAAAAATTACACCAAGCTTTTAGATCCGTTGAATCAGGAGAAGAAGGGATCGTGAGGAATGAGCAAAGTAACGTTAGGAAAGTTTCGTTTCAAGACTCTTGGCAATCAGCCACGAGTTGTATATAGGTCAACGAATTTGTTCATTCATTTCTTTGTTACTTCTGGCAAAATGCATCATATTTTGGAGATTGAATCAGCAATGAATCTGAATTTCTGAGTACCTTTATTGGCTTTCTTAAAAGAAGGTTGTGAAAAATTACCGTAACTGCAACGTAGAATATTTAATCCTTTCAGTTGCTAGACCGCCCGATATTGTCATTGAATCCTATGGGTAAAATTAGGGCGGTAAGGTTTGATAGGGTTGAACCCGGTTGGTATTGGAGTTGTATAGAAAAGGTTCAACATCTGATTCAGTTTATTGAAACTTGTTTTTACGTTGAAATATCATGTAAATGTTTGGAAAAAATATCATCCGCTAGGGACTCCACAGTGTTTACTTGAAACAGTTCTTCCGATTTCATCTTCCAAAAAGCATACATCTATGAACGAGTTCTATGTTTGATTATAGTCTGTTCATTTAGAATAGGCACCTGAAACAGGATCAAAAACGCTCAATAATGCTTAATAAAGCTCATCACGCAATTCCAGTGACCTAATTTTTTACAGTTTTTAACTACTTCCGTTTAGGCTGCCTTGTCATTGCAGAAGAAAAATTTTTCGATGATAAAATGACAACGAAATAATTTTGGTTGTTATTTTAGATTTCTACCCTATACCCCAAACAGAAGTTAATAACAAATTACCTTTACCTTTTAACTTTTCAAAATAATTTATTCCATCGATATTTTTTAAGGAACAAAACTACTAAACCTGAGAATATTTCTTATCAGCCTCAACATTTCACGCTTCAAGTTTCGTAAGAATCAAACATTAATTAAATGTTACATACGTTAAACCATTGGCACAAACCTGTCTTTCGACATTACAACCTAGAAAACGTAAAAGAGAACAACAGAAATAAAACTGCTGTGAACAAAAAGATATCGAGTTACTTAATTAAATAACACCACGAAAACCTCAGAATACCTTCTCCAAATAGAACATAACGCAACTGTCCTATGAGGTTACACACAGAAGAAAAACTCAATTCCCCTATTACCTTCTACTGAAAAACAAAGGCACCCAAACTTGATGATGCGGTTCGAAAAAAATATGTGAAGCAGCCATCTGAAATTACCAAACATTCCAACGTACGCCGTGAAAGGAATTCAGGGTTAATTGAAATATTCTGATGGTTTTATGCCTCCCCGACATTTTTTCTCTTTTCCCGCTCACGAAAATAAATTTTTGGAAAGATAATTACATAAAAGATGCTCTAAGGAAAGTGTTCCCGTTTAATACCTTTATATAAAAGGATATAAGCTTTTAGGTAGAAGTAACTGCTTTGAGTAAAAATCGTTAGAGATAATCAAAGTCATTTCAAATAAATTTTAAAATAGCGTGTTTTTTAAATCAGATTTATGTTACCGGAATGGCAGTTAAATTAAATTAAGTTTGTCGAGAAAATTACGAAGGTATGTATTTTTTTCGTAAAACTAAAGACAGTTTACCCATGTAATTGAATTTGAAGAACCTTTCGAGTTTCTAAACTCCAAATGACACTTACCAATGATACTTATACAGTTACTCTAGTTTAGACAAATTTGAAGGGACAAGCCAAAAAATTTGAGATTGAGTTTTATTAGAAAACAAGAGATATTTCAAAAGTTAAAAATTACGAAAGATAGTAAAAATTGTATGTAATTAATAAGACATATACTATAGTAAAACATTTAAATTCCACTTCGATATTATTTTTAATAAGGTAACATATTTTTCGGAAAAATAACAGAAATATATAAATGAAATAAACCGTTTTTAAAAACTCAATTTTCTAATTTTAAAACTTAAATTTAAATTCCTGCAATTTTAATTTCTTTAAACAAAGAGCTGAAAAGTACTTTTTACAGATTTTTTAGCACTGCATTTTTTATCCTACAAAAAGCATCAAAGCCATATTTTTCTCTACATTTTCAGATCCGCAGTTTAATTTAGAAACAATAAGTTACTGAACAACGTCTGCTTAGTTTAAACTCAGTGTAAAACCCTCAGTGCAGTACCCGTTATTTTCTCTCATTTCCCAACAGAAAACATACGTGTGTTTTGTGTGGTTATGTAAATTATATCTAGTTAGCACTTATTACTTTTACATGAAAAAAGAATGTGTATTAATTTATGTGTTTAGGCACACGTGCACTAAAGTGTTTAAGCGCATTGCAGCCATCTTATTCCTTATTATAACATCTAAGTAGTATAAAGAACGTAAATATAAATAATGTATTTTGCATAAACCCTTCAACCTCCATCCTATTTCACAATGTTTTTTTACGTAACCAATTATTCGTCTTTGAAGTTTAAACAGGATTTAAGAACCTAATTACGTACTACAAAGATCCTTTATTTTAAATTCCGTTTAAGGACAAAGAGTTCTATGTAATAGTTTCCTCGAATTAGAGCAAGCAAACTAATCGAATTTATAGTACAGACTGGACAAATTATGTTAAAGTTTTAATTGGAAGTAAAAATTTAATTTCTTATCTATGTGCCAAAATATTAGGTATTAAAATAAGATTTCTAAATTTATAATTGGTTTTTACTACGCTTAATTTATGGATTACTAAAAATATTATTCTTTAAAAATTTGATAGTTCCTCAATTTAAACTTTGCACATTGAGTTCTGAAATATACAGTTACACTACTAAAATGTAATTTTTTCGTTCGTAAAAGTAAACTTTTAATTCAAAAATTTAAAAATTTGATGTTAATAAAAAGACAGTGATCTATTTTATAAAATTTTACTGGCACATCTTAAATATTCTACTATCATTTTGTGATTTAAATGTGTTTATATTATTTTATAATCTTTTATAATGCATGGAAAGTTACCTAATAATCAACTAAATAAATAAATTTATTTATTGGATGAAGGCCAATGGCCCACCAAGGTTAGCATTACATAGGTACATACCGTACAATTTAATACAAAAGGGGGAAAATTGAAACTGTAACACAAAGAAAAAATGAGCTTATTTAAAAAAAGAAACACACGAAAATATACAGGGTGTTTCAAAAGTCCGTTTCGCGGCTTTTATTTGGAACCAGCGTGTCCTAGGGTCACGGAAGTAAGGTCCACCCCTAGGTAAGTGACCCTGTAGAATCCCTTCAGATGACTAACAGCGCCCCTAGCGGCGAAATAAAAACAGTTTAAAAAACTAACTTAAAAACTAAAGGAGAGATGGAACAAAAACCTCAGTTATAGTATTGTTGCCTTGTGAATAACTCACTGAAACAAAACCAAATTACTTTGTATTGCCTAAAAATTAAATAACTAATTCTTACAATTGCAATAAAATTTACGAAAATGATTTTAACACTATCTTTTAACTTTCTAAATATTCCTTATCTCATCAGTCACATTGTGATAAAATGTCTCAAACGTCTTGAGATCGTCATCTGAGATATTCTTCAAAAGTCAATATTTTCCGACATCTTGAAATAGTCTAGAAACTTTCTGAAGGAAACTAATTTCCGTTCCCTGGAATAAACTCACCCCTTCCATTATCATTCTTGGAGATTAAAATCGACGCAGTAATGTATTTCATTGGAATGTTAATTCTTTCACTTTATTTTAAAACTTGAAAGCCGAAGTGATTTTCATTAAGGGGTATGCCAAGTTTTCCTTTTTGGCTAAGATTTTGTCATTCAATTATACTGTTTATCACTTCACATTCAAGCTGCTCTTACAACTTTTTCTATGATGTGAGAGGAATTTAATAGCAAATTAAGTTCAAAATGAAGGCGATAGTTTAAAAAGGGAAGGAAGGTTTAAAAAAGGGAAGAAAGCTGCTGCAAAGTTTAGACAATTGATGATAATTTGCCTGCAGTGAATCAATGTAGATAGGGGGGACTAAAGATCACGGAACTAAAGTTTGTGTTAATATGCCATTTATTAGGGGTATGAGGCATCTTAGCTTAGCATACCAAAAGGTATTGCCTTATACATTATGTAATTGATAAATCTGGGGACTGCATAAAAATGACTAAATAAATCAACAAATGTAATGCTATAAATTTGTCTTTTAAGGGCAATATTTTTAAATCGTAAACGATTGAAAGATAAATATATATCTAATTCAAACATATTTATTGTAATTGGAAGCGTGCCTCAACTATTGACTATTTATATTTGAGAAATTCAGGATAGCGCGGATTACTTGTTTGCCAATAAGATTTCTCTTTACACAAAAATATATCTGAAAAGAATTTGGGACAGTTTAATTCCTCAAAATGATCAAGGTCCGTTGAAATTGGTGTTAGTTAAATTTTTAGAACCTAAGTATTGCATGACCAGACCATGGCCATCCACAAGATAAGTAGGTAATTCCTTTATTTAAGAATAATTTGAAACACATCCACAAAATAATTTATAACTATACTTCAATAATGGATCCATTTTCGTAAGAACCTGTTTCTGTATACTTCAAAAATCAATTTTCAAGTTTCTTCCTACATCCTCCTGACTAAGAAAAAACTTTATCCACAAACACCAGAGTTTTCGACCATAAACAGACCAAACTTTTTACCACCAAAAAGAACTTTTAAAAACCTCTAACCATAACTTTTTACCCAACCAAACTCCACCCCCTTAAGCGATCAGAAGCCGCCTACACCACAGATTTTTCCTAAACAATAAAAAACACCCCCCGTAAACCCCAAAATATATACCCCTAGTAAAAATTCAACAACCCTATCCATCATACCCCCAACCCAGGAAGAACGCTTATCCCCTATCACTTCCTTGATATATACTTCGTTGCTATGGAAATGCAACCTGCTCGGCTAAGATTCTCGTATTTCTTGGTCCCATCGATCTCAACTAAGTTTTGGATACGAGGTGTTTTTTCCGCAGTAATTTCCTAACATTTTTCAACACCCTTAGTAGACAGTGATTTAAGCGGTTCGGAAAGCAATGGAACGCAGTTCCGGAACATATATATAATGAACATATAGAATTCGGAACTTTTCTCTCTAATACAATACCTCTGTCATTCTCTTCTCATCATCCTCATACTTTTCATCAAATCCTTTCTCTCCGTCTCTCTATTTACTTTATCCACTTTTTTTTCATAACTCCTCATTTACATCCTCATTTACTCCTCATTTTCTCTTTTCATTCCATACATTTTTCTCTCCTTTTCTCAATTTCCTATCCCTCCTTTTAACCCATCATTTCTCAACTTCTCCTCTATCAGATCTTTTGGTTCCCCTCCTCATCACGTTTCTCTCCTTCTCACTATTCACACCATTTGTATATCTCTACTCATTTTCTCCGTCGTATTATATCATTCTAACTTCATTTTCTTTTCTTAATTTCATCTCTCTCTCTTTTTCTGACTTTTCCTTCTTTCCTCACATTGTTTATCTCAATCTCACTTATTCATCCTCTGCTTGCTTCCTTTTTAACCATTCTCTCTACCATGCTATAGAACACTACACTCTTAAAATGACACTTTCAAAACTGTGAGTAAAAATTATTCATATTTGAGTATATCACATATTCAAACTGGCTCCGATTCAAATTTACTGAAACTTGAAAACATGCATGTATACTCATTTCTGAAAATGTGCAGATACTCAAAAATAAAACATCAAGTGCTTATTTTTGAGTCAGTGCCTGGCATTCGCATAAATCGAATTGTGGCGAGTGTCACGAAAAGATTAAAGAAATAATTTAGGTGTGATATTACTAAGCTTTGTTTCTCGCAACCATACCAAAAAATGAGGTATTTCTGACAGTATTTTTCCCAATTTTCAAACATAAGCTAAAAGTAAGTATACTTTGAGTGGTGACTATTGAATTGTTTGAAAATTGAGTATGTCTGGTATTTCAATATTGAAGGCATTGGGTCGTCAAATTTGAAATAAAAAGTTTCATACCGAGATGAAAACATCGATTTACTCAATTTCGAAACTGTGATTTTTCTCTCTGTGTACACTACCTATGTTTTACCGGATCCAACCTTTGAACGGCAACCATTAATTTAAGTAGTAAAAATTATAAAACTATGCATTTCAGAACTTAGACGGAAATTTAAAATTTATTTGATTGACCGAAAAATTTATTTGATTTTTAAAAAATATTACTCTTTATGGTGTGTAAAATTTATCAGTAAATTGTAGCACTTAATAAATGCTTCTTTCAATTAAGAGTGTAACAGATTAAGTGTAACAATTCTGTTTTCTTTAGGAAATGGAAATGAATGGGGGATATGATAGTTCGCCTCGATTGGTTATATAAAAATAAACAAATTTTTGACTTTCTGCATTAGATGCTAAAATTTCTTGTCATTATCACTTTTAAACTTAGTATCTAAGAGTTTCGGGGGGGAATTCTAGAATATCGAATAAAATTGAAGTTAAGTTTTCCATAGAAAAAAGGAGCATGCTTCTTTGAGTTATGTATTGTTTTGGAAAATGCACTAAACTTTAAAACTCCAACTAAACATTGGAGGTAGCCTACATCATTATACAACGATCCAAAGGTTGTTAGGGGTAACATATGCCTCGTAACTTATATCACACCCTAAAGTAAAAAATAAATAAAAACAAAGATTTTGTTTCGAAAATCTTAGACAAAGCTTAAAAACGATGCATTTCATAAAATACGTTTCCCAACAACCAAATAACCGTTTATGGGTGCAAATCGCTTAGAAGCATCGTTTGCTTCTCGACTTCTCTGATTTGTGGGGAGGAGACTACTATTTTAGGCCTCGTCCGCCTTTTCCCCGGGCAGCTCTTCTCCTTGGAAACCGATGGGTGACGTTCTTTTGGGAGGTTTATCCTGTCATTTAAATTGGGTTTCTGGGAAGCTCCCTATGGGGGAATAGAAGGAGAATTCTGGCGAAAATTGGAATTTTTCGCAGGAATGGGTGGTTGAAAATGGTATGGAAAGCACCTGTTGATTGTTCGTTCTTGTTTAGCATGACAAGAGCGTTTGACACATATGATAAGAGAGAGAGAGAGATAGATGTTTTTTCGATTAAAAATACTCGTTTACCTATTTCACAATTCTACTTCGTATGATTTCCACCTCCACTTAAGGGCCAATCAGAGTTATATTGTTACTGGCAGCAACCCCATAGTCTGAATGAAAATTATCTTAAAAACTATCTAGAGCTGTCGCTGATGTCTTACAAAGTGGGATTGGGAAATATGCTTAATAAAAAAGCGCTGTCGCCTACACCACAATGAAGATTTTTTATTCTCTGCTGATAGTTCAAAAGCTGTGATACCCAAAACAGTGGTATAAGTGAGTCTGCCATTATTTACTCTTTTTTATTAGTATCTGACAAAATCAATTATTTTTCATTCATATTTTGGTAAAGACTTCAAGATATCCAATACCTATGTTAAAAGTACCCTTATGCGTCATTTCGGCTTCTGATTCCAAATTACTATCCGCTTAAAGAATAGAAACATGACATTTACAATTAAATTTTCTCTCTCTTAACTTTTTGTCTCTATTCTTCATTTAAAAATTCCATTTTACAACCCCCCTTGAGTGGTTTTATGATTGATCAAACAATATTGTTATTTATTGTATGGGTTATAGACAAACTCGATATCTTAATTAATCAATAATACATTTTTGTTTGGGAGTGCTTTTTCTTTTTAACTTGCTTTTAATATGTACCAAAGAAAAAATATTGTATTTAATCCTATAATAATTCGTAAAATTAGGAAAATATATTTAAAAATTAGAATAAGGATCAGGATATCGACATTACCGTGAATATAACATAGGTATCGTAATGTAATACAGTATTATATTATGTAACATATGTATGTACGCATCGTAGAACCTTAATCCTAAAATAATTTGTAAAATTAGGAAAATGTAATTTAAAATTTCGAATAGGGATCAGAGGAAATCGATATATAACTGTAAATGGGAAATAAAATAGAAATACAGTGAAATCCCGTTACAACTAATACCGATACAACGAAAAATCCCGTTATTACGAAAGTCCAGAAAGTACCCAACCATTTTTATTTGAATTAACGATAGTACGGTTACAACGAAATTTCCGTCACAACGAAGACATTTTACGGTCCCGTGAAGTTCGTTATAAAGGGATTTTACTGTAGATGGAAATGCGAAAACTTTTATTGTAAAACACTTTCACACACAAAGCTTGCGAAACTTTTTCCCAATAATCATTTGATCTTTTAGAATCCTCAAAGAGGAATATACAACGAATTTAATAAAAAAACAGATAGCACGTTATCTTCCTTAGTTCTTTGGTACTTTTATTAAATCTTTCACTTTTAAATTCCACAAAATTTTAATCAAAAATTCCATTAAGAATATTCCTTATCAGCTTTCAAATTCCCCACGAAAACCTCAAAACGCACATCGTGATTTGTTTCAATAAAAAATTCCATTTATACTAAAGACCCTTTTTCAACACACAGGCAGGAACTCGCTTTCTTCTTACTCATATTAAAGATAAAAGAACACATTAAAGATGAAAAAGTAAAAGAAAACTGCCAAAAAGGAAGCGCACCTTTGCGTTGCCATGACGACAGATTATTATTTGCAACGGCTTACGGGGCTAAAGGAAAGACCCGATGAAAGGACAAGAAAATAGAAAATTTTATTTCATGTCCATAGAAGACATGGCTTTTCTTAGTTGCGGACAGTATTATCTTTAGCTGCATCTTTTTAGCGAAGCGGAAATTTTCAATTCCTTGAAAGGATATTGAAACCCTTTTTTGTAGTTTAAATTCAGGGATTTGAAATGAAAGAATCAGTCTGCTCTGTAAGGTTTCAGAAATTCCAATTTCTCTTAACTTCTGTTTGGTACACTTTATTCACAGGTATTCGCTTGAGTCATGGAACAGGCAGGTCTTTGTTGAGAATGAGATATTAAAAGTAAATACTTACTATATCAAGTTACTTTAAAATCTTCTAGTTTAAAAAAATAATACACACAATATTTATGAATTTTTTTTCATTAATACCTATATCTTTTTGACATCCGTTTCAATACATTATTTTTATCCTTTACTTTCGTTTAATAGAAGTTACTGTAGTTATAGGAAAAGCTAGTTTTTTAACCTTGCCCAGACACATACAATTGAAATTTGAATTTTATAAAACCACCAATTTTACAGTTTAGAAATTTAAAAAACAGTTTAGATAACTTAGTTTAAGTTTTAAAAGTTGTAATACTGCAAGTAGAAAATTTTCGAGTTGCTTCTTAAAGAGTAAATTATATTTTGTATGCTTACAGTTTCGTTAATGTATCCAAATCTCCGTTATCAGTTGCCTGTAACCAAAATAATCCCTTGTTAGAGGAGAGGAGGGTAATATGGAATACCAAAGTTTCAGCCATCTCTCGGGCTGCCATCACGTGGGAATACCATGAAAGACTAACGGCCGTATTCACCGGTAACCTGACCGGCGGTCAGGTCAGGAAACCATGGTTACAGCCTCTGATTGGTGGAAAAATAATTCAATATTTTCCTTCCACCAATCAGAGGCTGTAACCATGGTTTCCTGACCTGACCGCCGGTCAGGTTACCGGTGAATACGGCCGTAAGAAAGACTACCATGATGCAGTGCATAAAGAGTTAACTTCTTGTTATTGCCCTTACAGTTGCTGAAAAACAAAATGTGTTTTGGGAATTACGAAAGTTTTTGCCAGTAAAAAGGTTTAAACATTTTAACCTACCAGTTGTTTTTATATTTTAATTTTGTTGTTAAGCATAATGTACAAGTACACTTAAAGAATAATAGTTTCTTATGCTGTAGTCGTTTTTTGGCTATCTATTTTTTAAAAGTCAGTAAAATATTTCATAATCCAAGATGTTGTGTCGGGTATTATGGAATACTATGTCCATTCTAATGTATAATCAGAAATTGACTTCATGCCATCAACTATAGTATCGAAAAACAAGGATGCTGAATATATCTCTTGTAACGTAAAATCCTCCGAAGATCAACGAGAAGAAATTTGGATTCAATGAACTATAGAGCATAGAAAGATAATTATATTTTTCTCTTATAAATGGACTCAAAAACAAAACTATTTGAACATGTTTTTTAATATTGTTTTTATACTTCAAATTAACTAGGATCTCTTAAGTGTAATCAGTTTTTAAATAGTTTTAAACAACTATTCCATATTACCCTCCATTTTTAACTTTTTTAAAGTACCTTTTTTCATTAATAACAAAATAAATAACGTTTTATTCCACCATTGACACTTCATTAACATAAGCTATAGTATGTACTTAAAATGATTTTGTGGATTTTTATTGAAAACCAACAAGGCTATTCTTAAAGATATAAATGGTATTCCATATTACACTCCACTCCTCTATATAGTAACCACACACATGCAGTAGATAATCTTTATTGAATTATAAGAACTATTGGTTTTATTTTTCCATTAATAGCTGTGCACCATAAACATCTTTCTGAGTCTAATACCCATTAATCTTCTCTGTGTCAAAATAATCTGCTTGTTCGGTCATTTCCAGCTATTACCTTGCCCATTATTGAAATTAGTGACGCATAAATATGATGAAAACATGTTTTTCAGCTTGCAATAAACTATATTTATTCGTACATAGTTTCAAAGACTTGTATTTCATATGGTCATATTTTGTGTTATTTTAATAAACTATTCATAAAATACTTTTTTAAAGTAAAACTATGTAATTTAATATGAAACGCCTTAGATGTGTCGTTAGAACTTAAACTCTGAATAGTTAATGCTCCCTATAGGCCTATAGCTAAAAATATTTAACGCGAAAAAGTTAAGGGGTCTCAGGACTCTTAACTATGCAAAGGGTCGAACTAGTATATCACTTAATTTCTGTAGAAACTTTAAATTTTTACCGCATAATAACTATATATATCAATACATAAATACCCAAAATTTCAAAAAGTTCTGATGGTTTTTATAGGAGTAATCAAAAAAAGAAAAAATTTCACTGCGTGCAAGATTTTTCAAAAACTATTGAAGTTATAAACATGAAATTGGGTACTGATACTTATCTTCGGGTACTTAATAAGGCATACTTACTTTTTTAAAAATATACTGTTAAAAGTATTTTTAATCACAGTTTTTAAAAAGATAAAAATTATTTTTTAAAAAAACTGTGATTAAAAATAATTTTAACAGCATGTTTTTTTTTAAAAACTAAGTATGCCTTATTAAGTACCCGACGATAAGTATCTGTTCTGTTCTGTCTGATCCCCTGATCAGGTTTATATAAAGATTAAACCAGACCCACAAGGCCATGCACTCCCAGAAACTCTAAAAACAACTGAGGATCGGAAAGCAACTCGTCGATGGTAAAATCTAAACAAGATAAAATATGTTCAGGTGAAGCCGGAGCCGACCCACACTTCGTACAAGTTTTAAAAGTCTTCTGCCCATCCTCAAAGGAAAGGCCATTTAAGTGCCCGCTAAGAAAACGAGATAAGCCTGTCTGCAGGGACCGAGAACTCTGGGATGTCAAGGCACCCCCTAGGCTGCTTCTACGGTACCAGTCGTGTGCGGGGGCGACAACGGACCCAGTTCCTGGACAGGCCTCTCCAAAAGTGCAGGGGAGATTGGATTGGAGTGTGTCAAGGCATGCCAGTTTGGCGAGCTGGTCAGCCATTTCATTTCCGCTGACGCCGACATGGGCAGGAATCCATTGTATATTGTTACGTTTTCGTCAAAGAGAACAAGACGAGGTTACTTTGATAGGGTAGGGTTTATTTGATGATGATGAAATTATATACAAATGAAAGTCCTATTTACACTATTTACAAATTACAAATGGTAACACAGTCCAAGATGATCGTACCAGTCCTCACGAGTCGTCAGGAAGACACTTTTCTCACAACACAGTCCAATGATGACCGGAACAGTCCTAACACAGTTCTGTTAAGATAGCCTTAAATAATGTCCAAACACAGTTCTATAATCGGCACACACGAAGAACAGCAGTTCACAGGTTGAGGGCAAGCTTCACTCGCAGGCTATTCCCGATGATACAAAAACGATGATTCCCAAACAGTTCCACTCAGTCGCTGGAACACTCTCGAAGACGGCTAACTCTTCTCAGTCTCGAAGAAGGCTAACTCTCCTGCCCCGGACTCTCCACAGAGGATCTAGAAGACAGTCTCCTAATCGCTTAGGACACTCACCAACAAAGTCGCATAAGCAAGACTCCGCACGAGTCTTCAATCGCTCTCGAGCGCACCTTCGCTCGAACCAAGAATCCACCACAAGACTCCACGAGCCTTCAGTCTCTCTCGATGGGGGCCCACTATCTCTCGGCCCTCACACACACACCGGTCTTCTTCCAGTCGCTTCCCAGTCTCCCCGCATCGCAACCTTTCACCCTTATATAGTAGGGTCGGCCGCAACTAGAGGGCGCCCGAAGAATCTCGAATGCACGAGGCTGTCTCGCAGGGAAGGCTCTCGCTGCTTCGCTAAGGGGCGCGTATCTTCCGGAAACTTCTTTAATTTTGGTTTGCGTCCCGCGTAACACTGCCCCCTCCTTAAGAACTGACCGTCCCGGCAGTTCTCACAAAAGCCAGTTGTCTTCAGGGCAGCAAAGCGAAGTCCATCTTGAAGCATCTGAAATCCTGCAGAATGTCGGCTTCCTTGAGCATTCGTTCTCATCCACACGTGTGTTTCCTGAAACTGGATCCCTGGAGAAATTCCTTTGTACTGCATGTCTATCCACTCTGCGACCGCACTGATGCGTTCTCGGGCAAGGTGTTGCTCTAGCTCAGGGGTCGGCAACTGGCGGACCGCGGTCCGCATCCGGACCGCGTGAAGACATTTCCTGGACCACCATACCATTTTGAAAATAATTTATTTGTACTTTTACAGAACAAATATTAGCTTTGCCATGCTTTTTAAGAGTCTAATTTGAAAAAATTTCCTGGGGGATGCCCCCAGAGCCCCATTTTAATGTTACAATTTCTATAATCATATTAAATTTAACAATTTTATTTAGCAGGTAGCATACTCAAATCACATCTTTGTAATAATTTATGTGCAACTGAAGATAACAATTTTAACTAGTAATAGTGGCCTATTTTTTCTCCGGACCCCGATGAAAAATTTTCAAAATTATTTGGACCTCAAGTAAAACTACTTGCCGACCCCTGCTCTAGCTCCAAACGTGCCTGTGACTTATCCACAAATGGGTCGGGCAATGGAAGCAAATCACCAAGGCGTCCATTCATCAAATCGCAGGATAACTGGAGACGTTCAGGGTCTTTCAGGCAGTCTACCAGAACTCCAGGATCCCATAGCACAGTCCAGCGTTCCACAGAAATCTTCGGGCCGAACTCGCTCCAACCTTGAGGCTCAACATCCTGACACAAGGCCTCAAGCTTCACAGCATGCGATTCCGAAGGGTTCAAATACCCGCAACCAGCCACTTGTTCCCATCTCATAGCAACGGGATCCTTGACAGCATCCATGTAGTACTCGGAAGCAATTTCCTCCCGTAACTTGGGGCACTCTCCAATGGCCAATACTGATAGTCTTCGGAGGTCAGACGAATTCTCATGCAGAGGCTCACCAATTCTTTGGGCTCTGTCCCTTGACTGGAACAAGGGGAACTTCAACAGGTGCTCCTTTCCACACCGAACCCCTTCGGCTCCCACTAGGCACCTCAAATCTCTACACACGTTGCTTGGCAACACAGCAACAGTCACCACTCCGTCAGGTGACAACACAAGTTGGCAGTCCCGTTCCTCATCGCAACCTTCCTTTGCTCCAGCGATAACCTTGACCTCTCCAAATTCTCCATCGTCAGGATTCACTTCTTCAACATGTTCCTCTTTATCCACAGCCCCGTCGCTCTTAGACGCAGTCCTCCAATCCTCCAGACTCTCTTTTACCGACGAAAGGTCATCTTTCATGCTGTCTTGAATGGCCTTGATCTCCAATTTGTTGTCCAACATTTGTTTCGTTTGGCCAATCATGCTGGCCTGGAATTCCAACAATTCTTTCAATTGGCCACTCATGCTGGTCATCATCTCCATCAGCGTGCTCATCTTACTCTCCATTTTTCGAGTCATAAACACAAAACAAATTTCAGTCCTAACCCTATCCCTACCCCACTTCTGACACCAGTTGTTACGTTTTCGTCAAAGAGAACAAGACGAGGTTACTTTGATAGGGTAGGGTTTATTTGATGATGATGAAATTATATACAAATGAAAGTCCTATTTACACTATTTACAAATTACAAATGGTAACACAGTCCAAGATGATCGTACCAGTCCTCACGAGTCGTCAGGAAGACACTTTTTCACAACACAGTCCAATGATGACCGGAACAGTCCTAACACAGTTCTGTTAAGATAGCCTTAAATAATGTCCAAACACAGTTCTATAATCGGCACACACGAAGAACAGCAGTTCACAGGTTGAGGGCAAGCTTCACTCGCAGGCTATTCCCGATGATACAAAAACGATGATTCCCAAACAGTTCCACTCAGTCGCTGGAACACTCTCGAAGACGGCTAACTCTTCTCAGTCTCGAAGAAGGCTAACTCTCCTGCCCCGGACTCTCCACAGAGGATCTAGAAGACAGTCTCCTAATCGCTTAGGACACTCACCAACAAAGTCGCATAAGCAAGACTCCGCACGAGTCTTCAATCGCTCTCGAGCGCACCTTCGCTCGAACCAAGAATCCACCACAAGACTCCACGAGCCTTCAGTCTCTCTCGATGGGGGCCCACTATCTCTCGGCCCTCACACACACACCGGTCTTCTTCCAGTCGCTTCCCAGTCTCCCCGCATCGCAACCTTTCACCCTTATATAGTAGGGCTGGCAGCAACTAGAGGGCGCCCGAAGAATCTCGAATGCACGAGGCTGTCTCGCAGGGAAGGCTCTCGCTGCTTCGCTAAGGGGCGCGTATCTTCCGGAAACTTCTTTAATTTTGGTTTGCGTCCCGCGTAACAATATGGATGTCTGATTTCGCAGCCAGCCTAGAGAGCAAGTTTAAGATGGACAAACCCGCTCTGTCACCGACATTTACCCAATCACCAAGATGATGAACCGAAGAGCGGCTGTCAGTAAGGATCCATATGTCCGCCCCCATAAGTATACCTTACTTTGATGACCCTAGGACACGTTGGTTACAAATAAAAGCCGCGAAACGGGCTTTTGAAATACCCTGTATGTATACAATGTGTGTGTTTCTTGTTTAATTAAAAATTCAAATTAATTCGATATTAAATTTATGAACATTTTGAACACCATTCAACTTTTTACAGCTGAGTATACAACTACGCCCTCAATGAACGTGTAATTTATTTTGTAAAAACCTTCCTCACTACTCCATTTTTCCAAATCCAAAGATACTCTATTAAATTTTTGTTTTAAGGGAGAAAATGATAAGTCCGGCAAAATAAATTTATTTCTAATTTAAACTAATAACTTTGAGCCCTTATCAAGCTTAAAATCCCATTAGAGCATCTTAATGTTAATAGAAGTTACATAGCTTGTTCATAATTATTGAATTTGACTCTTCTGTACTCTTCTGTCCATTTCTTCGAAGATTGACTTTATTTTATTTTTATATAACAATTAATTATATTACAGTTTTTAATACTTTATATTAAAAATATTATTCATTTTTTTATTTTCCTTACGTAACCCCAACACTGATATTTTTTTTTCAAAAACTGTTAATTTTAGCATAAAACTTTTCATATCGAACTGTGCAGCATAGCGCTTTTAGGAGTGTTCCCTCTTCACATAAAATACTGATGAACCAACGATAGCAAAAGGGTCACGTGATTAACGCTGGAACTAGTATTTCGGAGGGGAGACAGGTGGAAGTTGAGGGGCGAAAAAGAGAAAGAGGAAGAGACATATGCTTGTATATAGAAGCAAGACCCCAACTATCACCGGTTACCCAACTATCAGCCGTGCAAAGTCTGTAAAAATCACGTGACCCTTTTACTATCGTTGATTCAGCAGTAAACCCAATGTAATAATCAGCTAATATACAGGGTATAAAGGAAAGTCCCTTTACTCTGAAATAAATAGCTAACGGAGCAAGCTAAAGCTATGCAGTTAAGGTAACGGTATAGTAAAATGACTATGCGCAACCGGATGCGAGCGGAAATTTTAGGAGTTATAAATTTTATTTTAAAAACTATTAGGAATTTGCTAAAATAGTCAATAACAAAGTTGTAGAGCAGCATCGATTTAGTAGGAAAAGACCTCAAGCAAAAAAATATCTTGAATAGAACCCCTAAAACGCACGCTGAATTAGGTTGAATTTACGTAGATTTTACGTCTTAAAACGCTTCTCTCGAAGGGAAAGTGAGAAATTTTCAATTTAATGACTTAAATAAATGAATAAAAGTATTCTTAACTCATAAAATTGAAAAATTTTCATTTTCACCTCGTGAGAAGCGTTTTAAGACGAAAACTCTACGTAAATTCAACCTAATTGAGCGTGCGTTTTAGGGGTTCTATTCAAGATATTTTTTTGCTTAAGGTGTCTTTTCCTACTAAATCGATGCTGCTCTACAACTTTGTAATCGACTGTTTTAGCAAATTCCTAATAGTTTTTAAAATAAAATTTATAACTCCTAAAATTTCCGCTAGATGGCGCTGCGGTTGCTCGCATCCGGTTGCGCATAGTCACTTTACTATACCGTTACCTTAACTGCATAGCTTTAGCTTGCTCCGTTAGCTATTTATTTCAGGGTAAAGGGACTTTCCTTAACACCCTGTATACCCTTAATAGCTCCCCAATGCCAATGTAAGCAACAATCAATTAAGGACTAAGAGGGCTTCCTTAAAGTGTTCACCTTCTAATTAAGTGGCATATTGATGGCTTTCTGAGTTGAGAACCTGCCTTTCCTTTATGGTTGAAAATATATTAGGATGCCCTGTTGAAAGGAATGTCAAGTAATATGTAGGAACTGCATACTTTACGCCCTTGTATCCTAACTAGATAGCAGAAGTGAAATACTACTGATGTTTTCTTGAAGAATACATAGAATTTTTTATAACAAGTATTGATTTCTTAAGTAGTTCAACTTCAAACTAAGTTACTAAATTTTAAAGAAGAATATTTTCAGTATATAGAAAAATTTTATTAGAATAGAAACTGATATATGAATAAAACTATAAGTTTTTTTTATTTAATGATAAATTTTCATGTTATTAAATTTCTCAAATGTTCTCCCAATTCAATAAATTACTGTTTACTCAATTTCAAACAAAACAAAAAATAAACCAAGTACAAACACAGCATAAAAAATTTAAACCACAAGCGATACAATTTATACCAAAAAATGTCATTCACTTAAAAATAAAACTTACACTTTTATACGCATCTTCCTGTGGAAATTCCGTAGATTAAAATAAAAAGAAGTTTGGTTTTCTTGAGGAACGTCAAATATGTGAAACTAACAAAATAAATTTCAATTTCGTGTTGGCATGTTTCTTTTTATTATTAACAACTTTCTTACGTAAACTAACAAAATCAAATTAAACCTAATTTAATTCTCAATTTGTATAAACGTTACTAAAATCTAGAAGTAAACTACTTTTTTAAAAAACTTACTTTTCTTTGACCTCCCCATTTACTTTAAAAATTAAGCAATCATTTGTTAGAATTAATTTCTATGTAAACAAATTCCAGGAAAACGTAAGATTTTTAGAGAATGTGCTTCTTTTAATTAATTTGAATATAAAAGGAATGCCCTAATATTTTCCATTCTATTAATTTTTAAAAAAAAATTTTAAATGCTTGAGCTCCATTTAAATTCGCTTGGAGTATTGCGTTTTGAAATTTTATATTCTCTTAGTAATAAATTTTAACAATTCGTGGAAAACTCTTTTTAAGTTGGCAACAATTTGGGTAAATAAATTTTGTTCTAAGTATTTTAGCATGTAATAAAACTCGTGTTCTCTAAAACTATTGTTGAAAATTCCTTTAAGACTAACAGATTAAATTTAAAGTTTTGGATTGGAGCATTTTAGTTTTAGTCATCTGATTTTCTTTGAAGATAGTCACTCAATGTTACCTCATTCACCCATGGACTCAAATAACATTCAGTTGTAATTGCTAGATAAAAAAAGACAGGGCTACTAAAATTCAAATAAGAAGCTTTATCTGTTGAATTCTTGTTGAAAGCTTCATATAAACTTAATTTTCTTCTTGAAATTAACCAAAGAAGTTATTTTATCAGTTTTATGGGAACAGAAATAGTGTGAAACTAAATTCGAGAAGAATTCGAGACAAAAATTACTTAAAAACCTAATATTTTCGGACACTAATATTTTTAAAAAATATATATGTTTTTAGGAAATTTAAATTCCAACCTTTTCCATCTTTTGTTTTATGTTTTGAAAACACATGCATTGATTCACAGTAAGATAGTTAAAATTATGTTAAAATTCATTAATTTTTATGTCAGATTTAATTTATTATGTGCACATGCACATTCTTGTTGACTTTTTTCCCATTATAACTCGTTTTTCTCGTGATCCCATGCTGAGAGAAATGAAAGTTTCAAATTTGAGTAAATCGATTTCTCATTTTGGCTTGAAACTTTTTGTCTCAAATATGACCACCCAATGCTTTCAATTTTGAAACACCAGACAACCAGACATACTCAGTTTCAAACATTTTAACTGTCACCACTCAAATTGTGCTTATTTTTTGTTTATATTTGAAAATTGAAATATTTGGAATATATCAAAAGCAGCTTTAAATTTATGTGTTAACGTGTTACACAACGTTGTGACGTCACACTCAACTTACTGCTCTACTTCCCACGTCATAGTAACGTGGCTATATGGTCATCATAACTGTAACACATTGCACCCTGTTTAAAAAAATGTTAGGGACGAATTAAAAAATGAGTACAGTATGTTTTATTTTTGAGTATCTGCTCATTTTCAAAAATGAGTACATGCATGTTTTCGAATTTGAGTAAATTTGGATCGGAACCTGTTTGAGTGCGTGACATACTCAGATTTGAGTAATTTTTTCTCATTTTTGAGACTGTCGTTTTAAGAGTGCAGGTCTGAAAAGTTTTCCAAAATCTTAATAAGGTTGATCAATTCTTTGAGAATAGAAGGGGACGTGTTAAAATAATATCATCGAAGAGGAAAACAGTTAAGGATTCATGAAATACTCTTAGCGAAAAGATTAACTATTTACAACACTAAACATTTCCCCTAATCTGTTCCTCCAGATTCTTAATACCAATCTTCTCCCCACACTAAAAATTTAAATATTAAAAAAAAAAACATCCTATACATTAAAATATACACTTGTCTTAATTGTTTTCTAGTGTAATAATTTTTATTTTCTATGCTACTTATTCGAAGTGTATATTTGGACGGCCAAAACGGCCAGTGGCGCATGCGCTGTAGGTCTCGTGATTACGTAGCAGTCTCGGCGCTTAGTGATGGAACAAATGGAACGCCGAGCCGTGGAAATTAGAGTAGAGTTTAGTTGAAAAATGACCGTCCAAATATACAGTGCCCTACTTATTTCCAAACTTGTTGCAAAATAGCGCTATCGTGTGGACATACTTACAATAAAATTATATCTACTCCGTGTCAGTTTGTTCAATGTTTTGCAAAATTCAAAATTTTTTAAAGAAGTAAATAAACGCAATAAAAGTGGTGCATTTTTGAAAGGCGATCCTTTGGAAGGATTAAATAATTAAATGGCTTAATGGCCAGACACAAAGCAACAAGTTTTAAGACAATACTAGCTGTTACAACCCGGCAAAGCCGGGTTTTACAGCTAGCCTTCTTGGGCGCTGAAGCGAGATTCGTTCTTTACTACCTGTTTGTATTTATTCATTCCCTATTATTAAATATACAGTTTTAATTCATTATCTTCGAAAGGGGTTTTGTCTCCGATTTCTCATGGCATTGTCACAAATTTATTAAATTGAAATAATTGTCATTTTATTTTGACCGGTCGTCAGCCCAATCCACCGAACCGGATCTGTACAAACTTGTTCTTAAATGAAATCTTACTACCGCGATATAAACCCATTTTAAGTGTCCTAAAACCTTCCACTTTAAATTACTATTTGATTTTTATTTGTCTCATTGTTTGAAGTTAAATGTTTATCCCTTTCTGTGTAAAGGGAAAGAAGAAATACTTCAATCAAACATGTACCATAATTTTTTATAAATTCAATACGGCTCTAGTATCCCGTAGGAATAAATCTAGTGAACCATCAAAGCTTTGAAATTTATTTTCAATGTAGATTTTCTTCACTTTCTTTAAAGGCGTTTTGCCTGTGTTGGTAAAAATATTGACTAAAAACAATGGGGCAAATTGAAATCAATTTGTAATTAAAAAATTGAATGCTTTGGAGTAATGACACCTAAAACTGGCTCATCTAGGGGTGAAAGCTTTCTTTCAAGATCGAGTTTGTCCAAATCGGTTCGGGGGCTCGGGCTGGCGGCCGGCGGAACGGAACGTCTCCATAGAGTTAACATTAGAGCAAAACTAAAAGAACGCTTAATTTTAAAATGGAAGTTTTTGGAGGAATGCGACCTAAAACTGGCTCATCTAGGGGTGGAAAGCTTTCGTTGAAGGCCGAGTTTGTCCAAATCGGTTCAGGGGTTCGGGCTGGCGGCCGGCCGAAAGGAAGCTCCCCATTGACTTAACATTACAGCAAAACGAAAAGAACGCATAATTTTAAAATGGAAGGTTTTCCAGAAATTACACCTAAATATGGCTCATCTAGGGGTGGAAACCTTTTGTTTAAGACAAAGTTTGTCCAAATCGGTTCGGTGGTTCGGACTGGGGGCCGGCGGAAAGCTCCCTCATAGAGTTAACATTAGAGAAAAGTGAAAAGAACGCATAATTTTAAAATGGAAGGTTTTGGAGAAACGCGACCTAAAACTGGCTCATCTAGGGGTAGAAAGCTTTCGATCAAGCCCAAGTTTGTTCAAATCGGGTCAGGGGTTCGGCCTGGCGGCGGCGGAACGGAACCTCTCCATAGAGTTAACATTACAGAAAAGTGAAAAGAACGCATAATTTTAAAATGGAAGGTTTTGGAGGAACGCGACCTAAAATGGGCTCATCTAGGGGTGGAAAGCTTTCGATCGAGACCGAGTTTGTCGAAATCGGTCCGGGGGTTCGGCCTGGCGGCCGGCCGAAAGAAAAACCCAATTATTTTAATATATAAGACTAGCTGTTACAACCCGGCAAAGCCGGGTTTTACAGCTAGCCTTCTTTGGCGCTGAAGCGAGATTCGTTCGTTACTACCTGTTCGTATTTATTCATCCCCTATCATTAAATATGCAGTTTTAATTCATTATCTTCGAAAGGGGTTTTGTCTCCAATTTCACATGGCATTGTCACAAATTTATTACATTGAAATAATTGTCATTTTATTTTGACCGGTGGTTGTCAGCCCAATCCACCGAACCGGATCCGTACAAACTTGTTCTTAACTGAAATCTTACAACCCCGATATAAACCCATTTTAAGTGGCATCCTCCCAAAACCTTACACTTTAAATTATTATTTGATTTTTATTTGCCTCATTGTTTGAAGTTAAATATTTATCCCCTTCTGTGTAAAGGGACAGAAGAAATACTTCAATCAAACATGTACCATAATTTTTTATAAATTCAATACGGCTCTAGTATCCCGTTGGGATAAATCTAGTGAACCGTCAAAACTTTGAAGATTAATTTCAAAGTATATTTACTTCACGCTCTTTAAAAGACGTTTTGCCTGTGTTGGTAAAAATATTAACTAAAACAATGGGCCGAATTGAAATAAATTTATAATTAAAAAAATGGAATACTTTGGAGAAAGCTTTCGATCAAGGCCAAGTTTGTCCAAATCGGTTGAGGGGTTCGGCCTGGCAGCCGGCCGAAAGGGACCTCTCCATAGAGTTAACATTACAGAAAAACGAAAAGAACGCCTAATTTTAAAATGGAAGGATTTAGAGGAACGTGACCTAAAACTGGCTCATCTAGAGGTGGAAAGCTTTCGATCAAGGCCGAGTTTGTCCATATCGGTTCAGGGGTTCGGGCTGGCGGCCGGCCGAAAGGAAGCTCCCCATTGACTTAACATTACAGCAAAACGAAAAGAACGCATAATTTTAAAATGGAAGGTTTTGGAGGAATTACACCTAAATATGACTCATCTAGGGGTGGAAACTTTTCGATAAAGACCGAGTTTGTCCAAATCGGTTCGGTGGTTCGGACTGGGGGCCGGCAAAAAACTCCCTCATAGAGTTAACATTAGAGAAAAGTTAAAAGAGCGCATAATTTTAAAATGGAATGCTTTGGAACAGCGGTTCTCAAACTTTCTATCGTCACGGACCCCTTTATGTAGCAGTCAGATGTCGCGGACCCCCAACATTTTAAACACCAAAAGCCGTAACCAGACTTTTGTTTTGGGTTTTAGATTAATTAAAATTAGTTTATATAAATCATAATAAAATTTTACAATTATTACTCACGAGGCGTATATAGATGTTTATTTCGGGAGGGGACAAAAATTAATCCTCAGCCCTCTATGTATATTTCATTGGTCCAAGTAACTTTTTACTACATTTTTAAGTAGAATTTGTGTCTTAGGGAACTTAATATAAAAAAGTTATGAGTAATTAAGTTTTAGCTACAAATGGGGGTCCTCCCCCAGAAAATTTTTGGAAATTCTAATTGAAAAAACAGGTTTTTAATTAGTTTTGATACCCCTAGTTAGAATTTTTTGAATATAAGTTTTTTGTAAGATTTGCATTTTGATAAACTTAATGTAAAAAAAAGTTTATAACAATAGAGTTTTCAGAACAAAAAGGTATCTGGGGGATCATCCCCAGAAAAGTTGTAGAAATTTGACCCTAAAAACACACATGGTTTTAACTTGGTGTTGATACACTTCCAAATTTCAGACTATATTCTCCGGTAGGATTTCGATTTTGATGAACTTATTATAAAAACGTTTTTAATTATAAAGTATCAAGTACTAGATGGGGTTTGGGGGTCCTACCCCAGAAAATTTTCGGTCATTTGATCCAAAAAAACAGGGTTTAAACTTGTTTTGATCCACCAAGTTCATATTTCAGGGAGGGGATAGGGCCCCTTCACCCACACTTATATAAGCCCCTGAAGGTTTGGGGTCTCTCCCAGATTATTATGCATTCAAAGTCAAAATTTCGAGGGGGCTGGGGGTTCTCCCCTAGAAAAGTTTTGAAATTTGCCTCTTAAAACTAGTGTTTCATTTCATTTTGAAACTCTTTGGGGAATTCTAAAAGTAACTTGAGGACTTCCCCAAGTTAACTCGCGGACCCCCTAGGAAGGCGCCGCGGACCCCCAGGGGTCCGCGGACCACAGTTTGAGAACCTCTGTTGGAGGAATGCGACCTAAAACTGGCTCATCTAGGGGTGAAAAGCTTTCAATCAAGACCATGTTTGTCCAAATCGGTTCAAGGGTTCGGCCTGGCGGCCGGCGGAACGGAACCTCTCCATAGAGTTAACATTACAGAAAAGTGAAAAGAACGCATAATTTTAAAATGGAAGGTTTTGGAGGAATGCGACCTAAAATGGGCTCATCTAGGGGTGGAAAGCTTTCGATAGAGACCGAGTTTGTCGAAATCGGTTGGGGGGTTCGGCCTGGCGGCCGGCCGAAAGAAAAACCCAATTATTTTAATATATTATAAGACTAGCGGTACCCGCCGTGCGTTGCTACGTCTTAAAATAATTATGAAAACAAATTATCATTTAGGCTAAGCGCGCACTAGGAGGCAAAGACAAAATTGCTCTCGGAGACAAAGACAAAATTGCTTCCCTGGCTATTGCAAGAAGCTAGAGTGCGCGCACATGGCGACGAGACCAAGATCACTAGGCCAAGAATTTCCTCATAGAAATGCATTGCTCTCGAGTGACTAGTGTTTTAAGTCGCCGAGACAGAAGTCTCTTAGTGTGCGCTTAGCCTTAATGTTAGTATGTTATGCATTAAAACAAAAATTTTGACCTACACTTAGTGTTCTTTTTACTTCAAGCTCGGGATTGTGCAGGTGTCTTAGAAGCCCGTTGAGATGCCACACTCTGCATTCTTTTTACGTCGAGCTCGGGATTGTTCAGGTGTCTCAGAAGCCCGTTGAGATGCCATACACTCAGTGTTATTTTTACGTCGATCTCGGAATTGTTCAGGTGTATCAGAAGCCCGTTAAGATGCCATATACTCAGAGTTCTGTCGATGCCGATCTTGGGACTGTTCGTGTCTCAGCAGCTCTGTGAGCAGCCTCAAGCTCCGCCTGTTCAAGTCTTCGCAGCTCGGCTTGTGGAAACGTCTCGTTAAGTCTAGCTACGTTCATAGCTCGAGCTTTATTAGAGCTTTGGGAAATATTAGACTTAGGCTTTCGCGGCATAATTCTTAGCAGGTACTCTTTTCCTACACTTCCAAAAAAAAACAAAATCTCGCTTCTAAACTAAATCACATCGTCCCGCGCAAAAACAAAATCCCCTTTAAATATTAAAATCAATAATTATGATGCCAAAAGAGTGCAAATAGTTGTTTTTGGTATTAATACTAAAAATTAAATAAAACACAAAATAAGTGGATTTTGTTCCAATATTGTTATTTTGAATTTATATAATTATTTTTATTTTTTTATGCTTCGAAATTGGTTTTCTATCCATTTTTTGCTTTAATTTCAAAATTTCATAGAAAAGATATAAATAAAATTGCCTAGTAACTACAACACTGGTACTACTAAAGTTTCGTATAATTGGCTTGCATGACTGGTAAAACAGGTTTTCAAACACGGAAAAATAGTGAAAAAAGAAGGAAAATGGGAAAAAAGAATGAAGGACCGATTTTGTCTTTATAAATTATAGCCTATGTGTTATTCTGATGTATAAGCTACATTATTGTAAAATTTCATTTAAATTCATTCAGTGGTTTTTGCGTGAAAGAGTAACAAACATACAGACAAACATTCACAATTATAAAAGTAGTAGGATAAATCAATTATTGCTCAAATTCATCAAAACTAGAAAAAAAGTAATTCACATGATCTACTTCCTACTACTATTATAATTGTGAATGTTTGTCCGGATGTTTGTTACTCTTTCACGCAAAAACTACTGAATGGATTTTAATGAAATTTTACCATAATGTAGCTTATACATCAGAATAACACATAGGCTATAATTTATAAAGAGAAAATCAGTCCTTCATTCTTTTTTTCCCGTTTTTCCTGCTTTTTTTCACTTATTTTTCCGTGTTTGAAAACCTGCATTACCAGTCATACAACGAGTTAAAACTAAAACATTGTTTCAAATGAGACACAGATCACTAGACTTTTTCGTTTACTAGATCTTTTTTTTTAGTTTTAAACACTGGTTTTAAATTCCTTAATTTGTTCACTAGACTTTTTACAACGTTTTCAAATTTGTTATTTTATAAAGGCACCAAGATATTATTAAACATTATCAGAAACATCGGAATTGTAAAAAGTGACAAGAACACCGGATTGGAAAATTAGCGAGAAATCGGGAAGGAAAAAATACCGAAACACTGGGATAGGAAATTTACCATAAAGACACCCAGAATACCGGAATATAAAAATTACCGTAAACACTGAGATAGGAAAATTACCGGGAACGCAGCCGGGATTAGAAAAATTACCATGATCACCGGGCACCGGGATAAGATTACCGGGAACACTGGGATAGGAAAGAGGCGCCTGGGATACCGGGATGATTTGTAATATTGCTAATTTACAAAATTATAAATGTATTTTAAGAAATATTTTAAAAAATAAATTTATACACCCCACCCGTGCAAGGCCGGGTATAACAGCTAGTAGTATAATAAATTCATCCCAACATTCGACCAAATTATTAAAGACATAGTTATAATTATACATGTGTACTTCAAGAGGGTTAACAACTCCCATGAAATAAATCCAACTTAAAAACACCTGTAATCAATAAATCTCTCTATTCTAAAAAAAAGTTTTTGGTGAACGGTTTCCAGAGAAAGGCTTTTTAATTACTGATCTGTATAACACATATTTGGTATCAAACTGTCCGGATTCTTTTGAGGATGTGCAAAGTGCCTTTAGAATTTCTAAAAAAAAATCTCAATTTTAAAATATTTCCATTTTTTTAGATTTCGGATAAGGTCGCAGTTACAAAGCAAGAAACTATGAATTTTAAAACAATTGAAAACATATTTCACTGGTTTTTTAATATTCAAATAGATTAAATAATCATCTTTCTATTTATAACACGAATTTAAAAAATATTTTTTGTGTTATTTTTAACAATATTTATATTTTTGTTGTTCACAAAGGGTTTAATTGTTGTTCAAACGGTTTCATTATATTTAAACTTATATTTATAATTAATTTATTTTTTATTTTTTAAATAACAAATTAATATTTTTATATTTATCTTTGTAGTTGTGGCAACCTAAACATTACTATATTTACAATAAAATATACACTCGCTTTCGGAAATTTTGAATTTTGCATTTATTTTTTATATCCTTTTGCAAGTATGTTTTTTAAGGTAGTAAAATGTAACTCTTTATTTCATAATGACAACACGCAAACAACTAAATAACACGGTCGAATGTTTTAGAAATAAGGATGAAAATGTTGGAAGTCTTGACATTCGGTGTCGTTGCTATGAAAATGACACAACTTCGAAGTTTGTTTCTCATGAAGATAAAATTCTAAATTTTCGCGATGTTTAAGATAATTACTACATTTTTAACAGTCAATCATTACAAATTTTAAGAAAGTTAAATTTATTCCTGAGATATTTCAATGTTTTCCTTAATGTATCTGTGAAAAAACATTACCTTAGGGAAATGGGTAAAAGAATGTTTACATTGCTTTGTTGTTAATTTTCTTGGGGTTCAATTCCGTTATAGTTCTCGCTAAATATCGCCAATCTCTTTCGAACGCTCAATATTCAAATGTAAACCAATTTTTCTAATTTTTAATGATAAACTGAATAGTCATAGATCTAATTAAACACTTAAATCTATGAATTTGAAACAATTTAGCAATATTTATACTTTATAGTGTCCAAAAGAGATTAGTGATATTTAGCGGGAACTATAACGGAATTCAACCCCAAGAAAATTAACAACAGAGCAATGTAAACATTTTTTTGTGTTTTTCACAGATACATTAAGGGAAGCACTGAAACATTAAGGGAAGGTTCATATTTAGCGGGAACTATATATGAACCTTTCTTGGAATTATAAAGCGATCCGCCAATTCATGTTACCATAAAGGAAATGATAAAATTCCACCACTGAATAAATATTCGCCATTTTTGAAAGAGTACCAAGGAGAAGTACTACCCCTGTGTTAAGAATGTTTTATAAAGTGAGTAAGTGCAGTGAGCTGGGTTTTGTGGGGAATTGTGAAGCGGTCCAAAAGTTACTGCGTCAGCAGTTAACGGGGGTTGGCGAGCGATAGCGAACACGGGGCGGTAGCCCCCTAGTTAAACAAGAAAAACTTTTAGAATTAAAAATAACCCAAAATTAATATCAAAGGGGGCCCTTTATGAATATTGAAGAGTAAGCTTCACAAATAGCACCTATTCCCTACTCCCGAATATTGAAATGAAATGGTAATACGTATAAACAAAGAGTCACAAAGACACGAGAATAATTCCGCACGTGCGCCCTTAAGCTTCCAAAATATTTCCAACCATCTCCCCATGCATAAATTCGAGATTAGAGTTCAATCAGTCTCTCTTTATACAAGCAAATTTGCGTTTTTACTCCATTGAACTCTCGAGCACTCTGCACTTTCGATTTCGCCTCGTCGTATTCTAAAATAAACACGAGCTTCATTACGAAGGTAATTCAAGAGACTGAGAACAAAAGAAATCCATGTCCGTGAACGAATGGGATCGGTGCTTTTAAAATGGCTTTTACCGTCTGCAGCTGAAAAGATAAAGGTTTTTTTCAAAAAGAGGAAGAATTGTGTTGGATTATGTGCTTGAGAAAGGAGCTGGAGACGTTTAATGTGATGTATCGTTATGCTATATGTATGTGAAAGGTTTTTATACCTAGGGCAAGTTAATCTAGTTTTGAATGCAGTGTTACTTCTTTGATAGAAGTATTTCCTTTTAATGAGGTTTCATATTTTGAAATACTTTTAAAGACGAGCATTTAAGGCATCTTTCTTTGTACTATAGTTAGGTATGTTATTTCATGTAAGTGTACGGAAAAATATTGAAAAGAAATAAACACAAGTTTGATTGGGGGCTTGTGTTGGGTAATCGTCAGTGGAAAATTTCAATTTATATGAAAAAAAAGAAACTATCTTAAATACAACTTCATTTTAACCATTTTTATATCTCCCATTACATTTCCTTTCTTTTCTTTTTCTACTTCTGACTCTTCATTGTCTATTTCTTATACCAGTCAAAATTAGAACATTTTGGGAGGTTTCTCCCTTTTAATGTTATTTTTATTCAAACATTGAACTAAATAAAGAAATTCAGGTTATATTTGAACAAAAACTATCTCATAACTTTTGCCTTAAAGTTTAAAAGGAAATTAAACTCTGAAAAATGACACCCATTTAGATGTTCATTCCCCATTTAACGACATTTTTATCATGGTATCAAACTTAACCATTGCTTAAATAAAAACATTCCATGACACCACAAGATATTAGTAAAGCTACCCCTTATAGGTTCTTTTCTCTCGAGGAATCGGAGGAAAATATGACAAAAAAGAATCAGTTTCCTTGCAAGAGCTCTGCAAATATGTTTCGAAAAGTTTGTTGTTTCCGAAATATTTTAATTAAAATATTAGGATTTTTCTTGACAAAGAATAAAAATGGGGTTGGTTAAAAAAGCTAATTAATTATTAAAATCCTAAAAAATGTCAACTTATAAATCATATATTTATTCTCATAAGCTTTTATCGTATGTACAAAGTAAAATGTAAGTAAGTTTTTCTCAGAGCATTAGTTCCTAAAACAACTTTCTTTCATTGTATAAAAAGCACACAATAGAACAAAAGTATCTACCAGGGTTTTTTGTATATTTTTTATTTGGATCTCTCTTGTTTATCAATGACTTTGAAAGACTTCATTAAATTCAATGCTATACAACAATTTAATGAGTCACATTTGCAAGGTAACCAAAGCTACCTGATTTAAATTGTAAAAAGAATAGTTCAATATACTTTTTTAAGTTTTGTTTATCTGAATCATTTCACCTTAAATTAATTTTCTCAAACAAAAATTACAAAAAAATTCAAATAAGCTATCCTTAAAATCTGGATTTCCTAATCCTTAAAAAAATAACTTTTGTTACTGAACTAAAATATTCGTTAAATATTGCAAAATATTTCCAAAATAGTTTATCATTAACTGTCTTACACACATCTATTCCAATTATACATTTTAAAACATCAAAAGCAAATACCATAATTTTTCTCCTCACCCCAACTCCCATTTATGCCCTACTCATATCACTTGTAAAGGTTTTGAAGCAATTACGGTTTGAAAAAATACTTTGGCAGGTGATTTAGAATACCTGTAATGTGTTAAGCAGTTTCCTTTCAATTTACGCTCTAATTTATTCATCAAGAGTAATGAATACCTAAGGCTCGACTTTAATGAAACTGTTTTGACACATAATTAAAAGAGAAATAGTTTAAAACTTTAAAAAATTACCTACTGTTCGAATAAATGAAAGCAGATCATGTTATAAGAAGGTCTGTGTGAAGGAAATTATTTTATTACCCTGGTATGTTATACAAAGAGTCAAAAAACATAAGCAATATCTTAAAACAAATCATTTCATTTGCAAAATAAAAATAATATTTAAAAAATCCTTTAATACACATAAGGTGTGTTTTAACTGATTTTGTAAAAACTTCATTTTTTTCTGTATAAATGAAATAAATGTATAGAATTTATCAGTTATAGACATCGGTCAATATCCACTTAGAATGTTATTTACATAAAATATGTTAAAAACATTTATTCCGAGAAATTTTTTTAATTTTCAATACGAAAACAATGGAATATAATTCAAAATCTTAACTATGGACATGGGAAAAATATTCCTTTAAAGCTAGATGAAGAGTAAATGTCGGGATTGTGAAATCAAAGTACATTTTTTAATCATCTTAACTTTTAATCAGAGAAAGATGTTTTACAGCTTGTTAGAAGAGAACCCACAAAAAATTAGCACTCAACAGCGAAACCCTATCGGTGAGTTAGTGGGAAACCTTATTTGGAGTTTTTCAGAAATTTTTTTTGATGCAGAAGCAGAAAACTAATCAAAATTTGAAAAAGGTTATAGAAAAGGTTCTATTTTTTATAATAGATCAAATAGTTTTTCCAAACCTTTTGAATTAACATAAAGTATGTATTTAGGGTGAATTATGTTTTCGTAGGAGTGTCTAGTTAAATATTTTATCTGCAGAGTTATTTGTTAATAGCATTTGATTTTACATTTTATAAGAACTGGTCTTCATAAACAACTCTGTATTTGATACATTGAACAGACTTCTTTAGTAAAGTTCCCCTTCCCTTTGTTTTACTGAGGAGATAAAATACTTTGTGTTTATTTTCTAAAAGTAATTATAAGTTAATGGATAACATTTAATAATAATTTGATTATTAACATTTTAGGTATTGTAAAAAATATTGAAGTTACACCCAATTGTATTAAGCCAAATCAGATCTTAAAAATATAAAAAAAACATTAAACAAGTACTCTGTTTTAAAAAAGAGAAAAGCTAAAATTTAAACAAGCTTCTTACATGAAAAAATTACTGAATTTGATCCTGCTTTGTGTCTAGACTTATTTGAAAGCATTTATTAACTTTTTTCCTTTTCCTTAGTAAAAAATCGAAAACCGATATTAAACTTTGAAAAATAACCAAATTCTAAGCTTTTGGTGAAAAAAGCATGCTTATATAAAATCAATACAGTCTATAAACTCATACTGCTCTTTTTACAAAATAGAAGTTTTTAGTCTTCTTAAAAATACTCTAACTCTCTAACATATGAAATATAAATGGAAATAACAATTACTACAGTTACTATTAAAATTAGTTTTCCAAGGATTAATCATTTTGCTCTCTCTCTCTCTCTCTCTCTCTCTCTCTCTCTCTCTCTCTCTCTCTCTCTCTCTCTCTCTCTCTCTCTCTCTCTCTCTCTCTCTCCTCTCTCTCCTCTCTCTCTCTCTCTCTCTCTCTCTCTCTCTCTCTCTCTCTCTCTCTCTCTCTCTCTCTCTCTCTCTCTCTCTCTCTCTCTCTCTCTCTCTCTCATATATATTGAAATTTTCCGTTGAAGAACACGCGATTCTTCGTCGTATAGTTTCGTGGTGCGTAAAAAATTACTTTGTTCTTCTCCTTGCCGTACGGCAACAGAGATAAACCAATGGAAACGATCCCTGCGTCTAAGAAATATTTAGTATTCGAAATCTTTCAAGTTTTTAGAACATACTATAAATTCGGAATAAACATGGCCACCTAGACTCATAAGGCCAGAAAACTCAAAGTTGTGACGTATTATAGTAGTCCTGACGTCACACTCTCTGATAGCAACTCAACTTCACTCTGAATTAAATAAAATTATTTAACTTCTTTAAATTTGTCAAATATCTATCAACAGATAATCCCATGCCATGGTTTTGATGAAATCAGATGATTATACACATGTTCTACTCGGAAGTTTCAATAAGGCGATTCGATAAGCAATATCAAATTTCAGTTTCAATTTTTTCATTTTTGCTCCTCAATAAAAGTCTCCACCTTTCTTTCCTCAGACCCTGTCGGAGAAGACATGGACGAGTGGGCAGTTGCGTTGATCCTGATCGGCGTGAGCGTGTTCGTGGCGGCCACCCTGGTGGGCATGTGCCGCATGATGGGAGGCTGGACCTACCTCTTCGCGTGGGTCACAGGCAACAAGGAGGAGCGCGCTCAACTCGCATCGCACGAGGAGCTGGGCTCTAACGGCTACATAGTGAGTATTCATATGGTAAGATGATAAGGATTCAGAGAAGATGATAATGAAGGAAGCTTTTCATTAAACTCTTGTTTGTGATGAATGTAACAGTTGGCGAGAGTGGAGACAAATTGGAAAAAGAAGCTGTACTAGATTCCGATGTTTCCTGTCAGTGACGTCACGGGTTGACGTAAGAAAACGCCACACTTTCTAGCTACATGATTGGCGAAAAAGACAGGGTGAACGATAGTCATCTCTGACTCACCAATAAGGTAGATATAGTCTAAGAAAGTTAAGGGTTGAGGTGGAACAAATTGTAAAAGAAAGTTTGATGGTTGATTCTTATAGGAAATTTTTCGTAGAAAACGATGGTGAAACGTATACCAAAATTAACCTCGTCCTTTAGCCAATATGGCGGATTTTCCAAAATGGCGGACAATCGTTTTTAAACTTATAACTTCCTAAAAAATGTTAATAAAATTATAAATTTTGCAGTAAATGATTAGAATTTAGTAGCAAAAACAATGGGACACTGTTTTTTCTCATACGATTTGTCATTTATCCAATATGGCGGATTTTCCAAAATGGCGTCCACTAATGTTTATAATAAAAAAATTATGATGATAAATTCGTAATTTTTTCAGGATATGGTAAGAATTAAGTCATAATAATATTCATATCAATTTCCTTTCCTCAATGTATCAAATATGGCGGATTTTTCAAAATGGCGGACAATCGTGTTTTACTAATATGCTAAAATTCGTTAATAAAATTAAACTTTTGTTGTAAATTATTAGAATTTACTAGAAAAAATAATGTGGAACTGTTTTTTGTCTCTTACGATAAGTCATTTATCCAATATGGCGGATTTTCCAAAATGGCGTCCACCTAATGTTTAAAATAAATAAATTATGATAATTAATTCGTAATTTTTACAGGATATGGTAAGAATTAAGTCATAATACTAATGATAAAAGTTTCCTCCCCCTCAATGTATCAAATATGGCGGATTTTCCAAAATGGCGGCCACTTATTTAGAGCCTTTTTATTTTTAATTTTATTTTATTAATAATTAGAAATATTAAATGTTATTAGGTAAATATAAGCAGAATACTTATAATTTACTAAAATTTACGGGTAAATAATGTTGAGAAAGGTAGAAATTCAAAAATTACCATTTACCACTAAGTTTGAAATATGCGGCCGCCTTTTTGAAATTATTTCTATACATCGCAAAATCTTGGTTAATTTATCATTTTATAGGTAATTTAAGTTATAATTATTTATTTTATGCCAAAATAAAATTTATTTATATGTAAAAACGTTAAAAATAAAAAGGCTCTAAATAAGTGGCCGCCATTTTGGAAAATCCGCCATATTTGATACATTGAGGGGGAAGAAACTTTTATCATTAGTATTATGACTTAATTCTTACCATATCCTGTAAAAATTACGAATTTATTATCATAATTTATGTATTTTAAACATTAGGTGGACGCCATTTTGGAAAATCCGCCATATTGGATAAATGACTTATCGTAAGAAAAAAAAACAGTTCCACATTATTTTTGCAACTAAATTCTAATAATTTCCTGCAAAAGTTTTATTTTATTAACGATTTTTAGCAAATAAGTAAAACAAGATTGTCCGCCATTTTGAAAAATCCGCCATATTTGATACATTGAGGAGACGAATCTTTAATGAATGTTATTATGACTTAATTCTAACCATATCCTGTAAAAATTCCGAATTTATCATCAGAATTTTACTTATTATAAACATTAGTGGACGCCATTTTGGAAAATCCGCCATATTGGATAAATGACAAATCGTAAGAGAAAAAAACAGTGTCCCATTGTTTTTGCTACTAAATTCTAATCATTTACTGCAAAACTTATAATTTTATTAACATTTTTTAGGAAGTTATAAGTTAAAAACAATGAGGAAGTTGCATGATTTTTTTTTATTTTTTTAATCGATTCCTCTTGCAAAAATAAGCAACTACCCAAAATTTGAGGCCGATCGAGAAATTTTTTGATTGTCAAAAAAATTAACAAAAATCCCCTTTTTAAAAGCGCGCGAAAACGCCAAGAGTTTGGATGTGACGTCATCTTATACTAAACATTGTTGTAAAGCAATGGAGTTGATGGTATTATTGTTGACGTCATCTTATAGTTTAAACAATAAACGTTTTCAGTCACGTGTTTTTTTCTCGACTTTTAAATTAAAATATTTAATTACCTGTACATTTTTTTGAAAAACTGACTAGATATTTCATTTTACCTTACAAAAAACCATACGGAACACTTGTTTGTTTTTGAAAATCTGACACATGCAACTTCCTTATTGTCCGCCATTTTGGAAAATCCGCCATATTGGCTAAAGGACGAGGTTAATTTTGGTATACGTTTCACCATCGTTTTCTACGGAAAATTTCCTATAAGAATCACCAATCAAACTTTCTTTTACAATTTGTTCCACTTGAACCCCTTTTTTGAGCTAACTTTCTTGGACTAATAGGAAGTGTGGCGTCTTCTTACGTCAACCCGTGATGTTACTGACAGGAAACATCGTAAATCTAGTACAGAAGTCTCAACAATAAAAATAATGTCAGAGACGCAAACTAAAATCGGTGGAGATTATCTTAAAACTAAAACTAGGGTCGTGATAATAACAGCTCATTCATTAAAAGATAGTGATAATTTACAAAGATGTTAAGCAAACCTACACTGTAAAAAAATAATCGTCAAAATACGGCAGTAAAAGATGCTATAAGATTTTCTGTACCTAGGGATTTTTCTCTCGAATATTAACATTTCTGGGCATACACAAGGGGGAATCCAGAGGGAGGGGCTATGGGTCAGCACCCTCCCCCCTAGAATAAAAAAATTCTTCCAATTTTAGTTTAGATCCCTTCAATAATCTGAATGTTTACATTTTTTTCTCAAGAAAACAGGTAGTAATAGGGCTATTTATGATGTTTTTTTAAAGAAAAATCCTTTAAAACCTGAAATTTAAATCCTTTTAAGACGAAAAGGTCTTGGCAATAAACACGTTTAGGTACCTCACCGCGCACCCCTAGACAAAAATCCTGGAATCTCTTCTGTGCATACAGGGATAACGATTTCTTCTAACGATTTTTTCTGCCAAAACAGTTTAGCAAAACTCACAAAAATTTCTGAAGTTGGGGAAAAAAATAAGACACCATATTGTAAAGAGACAATTTGTAATTAAATAAATAGAATAGTTCAGCGTTTTCTTGTATAACTTTTTAAATGATGACAGAAGAACGTTTTATACAGAAAAATTTCAGTCAACAGATAAATTCCGTGTGGAGAAAAGCTCTGGCAACGTTTGATGCCAGATCCTTATTTTCGTTAAATTTTCTACTGTTAGAGGCATAAAATAACCTTACAATACAATTCATGTTATTGGACATACAGTTAAATAGGCTATGTGGTAAGTAGTTAAATAACCATCGATACTACAGATGACAATATACAGTGCAGATCAAGGGATGTCTATCTTTTGGCACTAATTGAATGAGATCCGTCTTATAAAAACGATCTCATCGTCATCATCAGTATGCACTAAATCCTACATGTTTTGTGTAATTTAGTATAGTACGTATAGAGAACTCAGGCAGTAATCAGGCTATTCCTTCCTATTGTTTTGAATCAACGAACACAAGATCAATTGCGTAGCTGATGATTTCTAAAATGGCATTGCTTTGAGTAGAATAACCATGTGAAAGGAATTCATTATGAATATCTGGGTCATGAGATATGACTGCCAAATATTAGGATGTCTCTGCCAAATTTTAGAGAATGTATGCCAAGTTTTAGGTTGAATCTGAAAAATATCTAAATGTGTATTTTAATAGTTAGGATGTCTCTATTAAAAGCGTAAGTACAAAAACGGCAAAAGCTTCTCATCTCATGAGGAAATAGCAGGAGGCACGTGTGGTTTAATTAATGCCAAGCATAAACTAAGTAACTCTACTTTTCAAACAGCATGTTTTAAAAGTCCAGATTTACTAATATCTATCACTCTCCTTACAAAACATATTATTCAAAATTTTCTTTAACAAAATTTTTTTTAATTAAGTGAGTAAAATACTTTTAATTGAAAAATAATTGAGCTGATTACGTGGAAATTGAAATAACAAATATACATATATTAAATTAATGTAAGATAAGTGATACTAAAAAAAGTCGAACCAACGATAGTAAAAGGGTCAAGTGATTTTGACATACTCGGAGGGGAGAAAGGAAGCAAAAGGGGCAGTTGATCGAAAGAGGAAGATACATTTATTCCTTCTAACCTCAGTTATACCCTCTATTATACATAAAAAAATTATAGTATATTTTAAATAAAATAAAAAATACTGATAGTCCAGGCAATGAAAAGGTATAGAGGGAAATGAGGAAGTTGCATGATTTTTTTTTATTTTTTTAATCGATTCCTCTTGCAAAAATAAGCAACTACCCAAAATTTGAGGCCGATCGAGAAACTTTTTGATTGTCAAAAAAATTAACAAAAATTAACATGCAACTTCCTTATTCTAGGGTCACAATTTTTGACTTCGTAACTTTGTTTGGACTAGTTAGGAGGTGAACATATCAAAAGTCCCCGCCCGTAGCCCTTACGCTGGAGGGAGGAGGGGTATTCGAAAGTCTCATTTTTCAGTTTTTGGCTTATTACTCTTACAAAATGCATCCCCACGAAAAAGTTTCAATTATCCTTTTTAAAGTAGATAAAATTTTCAACAATTTAAGACCATTTCCAGGTTTATACGTTCATTTGATCCCGAGTTATATCTCCTCAAAAGTGGGGGAAAATTCGAACATTTGAGTTAAAGTCGTCTTTAAAGCAATTTATTGTCTGTCTATATTACCCATCTAAGAGGAAAGAAAAGGCTATAAACTTATAATGCACTTATTTGGCTTTCATTTACGCCCAGAACCAAGTCTGTGAGATCAATAGTTCTCACATTATCTTAAAAAACAAAAATTCGGGAAAATGAGATTTTCCCAGTATTAGTCCAGTCAAATGAGGAAGTTTCATATTTTTTAAATTTTCGATTTTGGGGTATATTAATACAATATAAGATGTGAAAAATCCAAATCTGCAATCCAGATTTTCCTCAAAAATTTATTTACTGAGATATAGAAGAAATAAAAGTTGAAAAAAGTCGTAAACAAATGATGCAATCGCAAACGCTCAAAAATCAAATTTGACGTCACTCGACACCAAACAAAAAGCATTGTTGATGTTTATTCATTATTAAAATAAAAGGTCTTTATGACCTCATGGATCTGGTCTAGTTTCATTAGACCAGATGGGGATTAGTCCCACTTAATAAAAAATATTTAATAATATATTTTCAATAAATATTATAATTTTAAGGGGAAAAATCTTAAAATATAAGAATGTAATGTTTAAAAATTAATTATTTTATTTTATTTTATTGTTTTCATAGCTGATTTAACTTTTAAATTAGCAATTATAGAGCTTTTCTTATTAAAAATATTTAATCCTGAGGCTTTCATATTTAAAATAGTGAGTCAAGCAGATCCACTCTAGTAGAGAAATGGAGAAATAAGCGTTTTTAGCCATAAAATCGTTTATTACTTGTAAATATTCGATTTTCGAACTTGGAAAACTTGGTAGTGATCGTCCTCGCCTCGAGATACGTCTATGTACCAAGTTTTGTCTACGCCGGCTGCATAGTTTAGGAGGAGATGCGAGTTGTAGTCGTTTTGACATGCCGAGTGACATCACGAATCTGAAATCGCTGTTTTTCCCGCCTTTTCCAGAGCGCAAACTTTAAGCTGCAGTAAAAAAATAAATAATGATCAGAATTAAAAAATATCTCGGTTTTAAGGTTTTCTCGTAAGGTAGGATCGATTTAAAAAATAAAAAAAAAATATGAAACTTCCTCATTGTATTTATTTTGGGCAAAATTTTGGGTGGAAGATAATTTTCGCTCTCTGTATGTTTTTTGGGGTGCTGAATCCGAATCTGAAGTTTCCGAACAAAATTTCGTGACGGAACATGGTGAAAATTCGAAAAAAATGACAAAATTCACCCTTTTTATTCGTTTTCTGCCAGTAGAACATAACCTTTGCTATTCTGAGTAAAACAGTCAATATAAAAATAAAGAAGAAAAAACAAGCTACAAAAAAGTCAATTGCAACTTTTCTCTCAGATGAAGGGTTCAGACGCTAAAGAACGCTGAATATTGGGACGTTTTTGTTCGAATAGCGGAAAAATCAAAAAACGTCACTCCTATCACCGAAAGGCGGTTGTTTTGGAACATGATACTATAAAAACTGCTTTACTTATATGTTAGGTACATGAAATAAAACTTATGTGTACTTAAATGTTAATTAATTAAATGCTCATCAATAATGAGTACACATGAATTATAAAAATAGGTACATAAAATTTAATTTTATGTAATTTAAGTATGCAGAAGTTTGATTTCATGTACTTAGCATATAATTAAAGAAGGTCTTATAGTATCCTGTTCCAAAACAGACCGCTTTTCGGTGATAGGAGTGACGTTTTTTGGTTTTTCCGCTAATCGAACGAAAGCGTCCCAATATTCAGAGTTCTTTAGCGTCTGAACCCTTCCTCTGAGAGAAAAGTTGCAATTGACTTTTTTGTAGCTTGTTTTTTCTTCTTTATTTTTATTCTGACTGTTTAAGTCAGAATCGCAAAGGTTATGCTCTACGGGCAGAAAACGAATAAAAAGGGTAAATTTTGTCATTTTTTCGAATTTTCACCATGTTCCGTCACGAAATTTTGTTCGGAAACTTCAGATTCGGATTCAGCGCCCCAAAAACCTACAGAGAGCGAAAATTATCTTCCGACCAAAATTTTGCCCAAAATAAATACAATTTGACTGGACTATACTGGGAAAATCTCATTTTCCCGAATTTTTGTTTTTTTAAGATAGCGTGATAAATATTGATCTCACAGACTTGGTTCAGGGTATAAATGAAAGCCAAATAAGTGCATTATAAGTTTATAGCCTTTTCTTTCCTCTTAGATGGGTAATATAGCCAATAAATTGCTTTAAAGACGACTTTAACTCAAATGTTCGAATTTTTCCCCACTTTTGAGGAGATATAACTCGGGATCAAATGAACGTATAAACCTGGGAATGGTCTTAAATTGTTGCAAATTTTATCTACTTTAAAAAAAATTGAAACTTTTTCGTGGGGATGCATTTTGTAAGAGTAATAAGCCAAAAACTGAAAAATGATACTTTCGAACACCCCTCCTCCCTCCGGCTTAAGGGCTATGGGCGGGGACTTTTGATATGTTCACCTCCTAACTAGTCCAAACAAAATTACGAAGTCAAAAATTGTAACCCTAGAATTTCCCTCTACCTTATTTTGATCATTCGTTGCCTGGACTATGAAGCAAAAAATCACGTGACCATTTTACTATCGTTGGTTCAACAGTACTTGTTGATACTAATAAAGACTTGTACAAAAAAAAAGCCACTTTGTCATCTTTCTATTTTTGCTTGTTTATTTTATAATTATATAATTCTTAAAACGACTCAAAAGTATACTTCGGAATTATAAATGCTTCAGTCGGTATTTATACCCTATTTGAATTATCTTACTCTTATAGTGGTGAGTAAGCTCTCAGTATAGTTACCAGAAGGTGAAAAGAACTTATTAGTTTTTTTTTACATTTACTTCAAGTGAATAGTGTCTTTTAGACATAGCATTACATTATAATCCCAAAATATATATAGAAACAATGTATTTTTATACCCACTTTATTCCTTTATTAATTACAGCTTCAACTCTTATCCACCCATCTAAAACAGAATACCAAAGCCAATTACACCGTCCTCCGCCATAGAGACACAATCCTGAGTTCCAAACAAGCATCACCCACAAAAGAACAACGAAATGATTGTTTCTCTTTTTTCTTCCCTTTACCTCTGTCCCAACGGAGCAACTGCAGTACTCATTGAAAATACTCTTTCCCTCACTGAGCAATAAATCCCGCTTCCTTAATACGAAGGTCCCGATCGATTTCCAACGATTCCACGGTATGGCGATAAATCCTTTAAGAATGACTTCTGAAGCTCAACTATTCCTATTTACTATTCCAATGAAGTGAAAAAATGACGAGGGCAGTGATTATTGCGAAAGCCATGGGTGCAATTGAAGCTCAATGGAACGTTCGGTATTTTGGAACTGATACTGAAGTTGTATTAGTTCGTATTTCGGTCCTAATTTGTTTTATGAACTATGCGTCTAATGTTCAAGTAAGATTGCTGAGATCGGATTTAACTATCCTCTGTGATATGAATCCAAACATATTGATTAAATGATAAGGATTAGTTACATACAGTTTGAATCGATTTTAGAAGTTTATGGGTTTTCCAATAGTTGGTGTCGTTCACCTCCAAAGTTTAGTTGAGCAACGTGATTAGTTATTATATTTGCATTTTCAGTATAGTTTTCGTAATAGTAACAATAATTTATTACTGTATTCCAGAGTAGCATTTGTTTTTTTTAAATCTTCTCACAAGTGCATATGACAAAAGATCTTTGCACTTTGATTAATTATCTGAAAAAAAATTAAGTTATGTAAATGCTGGTTGATAAGTATTTTTATTAATGTAGTATTTTAAAATCACAATTGAAAAATAATTATCCATACGGAATGAATTCAATATTAAACTATGAATTTATTTTATTCGTACAACCAGATACAAGAAAAATACGTATCAAATAAATAAAAAATACTTTTATATAAAAAAAGTGTGAAAGTATTGAATTAATACAGAAGATTTTGTCTACTCTTTTGTGTGTAAAAAAGATTTTTCCGGAGAGGAGAAATATTTTCAACGCTCCAACACTTTTTCTTTCGCAGGCGTAAACACAACCTGACGGGATGAAAACTGACACAGCTTGATATATTAACCCTTTTTGATACCAATCTTTAAATAACTTTTCTCGCCATTTATTTTGTTTTTATCTGAAACAGTTCAATACGTCTTGAAAAGAAAATTTTAGTTTGAAAGGGTATTTTTTTTTAAAATACCAAAAGCCAACTATACTATTAACACATAGGAAAAGTTTCCTTTTTAAAACTATATTCGTGCTTTTAAAAATTTAACTGGCGCTTGAAATTTTGAACTTCCTAACATTGTTTTTTTAGTTTTACTTTAGATCTATTTTTAACAATAAGTTGTTGCCCTTAGTGTGGGTGTTTTTAAGGTCAAGAAAAATAGAAAAGCTTTGGAAACATATGGGAAGTCCTTTATTTTTCAATATCTAGGCTTTTAATCTCAACGTTAAAGATATCCCAGATAGCGGATCGCCAGGCAATTTTTTATGAAAAATTTTCAAACCTACTAAGGGGCCGTTCAAATATTACGTAAGCACTTTTTTGTCATTTTTAACCCCACCTCCCCCCTTGTCAGCAAATATAAGCAAACCTCCAACCCCCCCCCCCACCATAATTACGTAAGAAACTGCCGAACCCCCCCCCGAAATTTTGACATCCCTTTTAGTAAGTACTGTTTTTTCTCCTTGAAAATTAGGTGACTTATTCAAGGAGCTGTCCTTTTTAAGGGTTCAAAAATGAGTCGAAACACTACTTTTCAGGGTTAAAATTTCAGAATGTTTGGGGGTCTCCAGAAAAAGTGCTTACGTCAGATTTCCTACTTCAATTTTTTGTTAAATTTATTTTTGGTTGAGTTTTGAAATTATTTATGCAAGAAACAAGATATTTTCGAAAATTCAGTATCTTAAGTAAGCATCTTTCATATCCCCTTCCCCCTAATCAGGAAAAATAAGCAAAGAGCAAACCCCTCCCCCCCCTAGGTGCTTACGTAATATTGGAACGGCCCCTAATCACTTTTTTATTTTAAATTCATTTTTTAAATTTCGTAATAAAAAAAAATTTAGAACACTAAAAAGTATTGAAGAAAAATTAGGTTTACCAAATTAATAAAGAAGATAAAAAGTAGAGAAGTCTAGACTTCCCAGACCCCCTCCCATGGCTAAGATTATTCCATGGAAATCATTACCAAAATAAAATAAAACATTATTTCCTCACATTAATTCTTGATCATAAGAATAAGAATTTATATAGAAGATGAGTGGTCCTTTTGAAACAGAATAGAATAAAAGTTTTAAAATGAAATTTTATGTAGAAGAAAAAGAAGGAAGGACATCTTCTTTAACAACGTCTATTACTATGATCTCAATTTACATATTTCTGCAAATAAAAGCAGGAAATTAAATATCTTTTAAATTTCTTTTAAAACAAAGCATGATAGAGTACCTATATAAAACACATTCGGTATACAAAAATATATGATAACGTAATTAGGGGCCATCCATAAATTACGTGAGGTCAAAAAGGGGGGGAGGGGTTTGGAAAAATCTCACCAAATCTCACCAAGGGGGGAGGGGGGGTCGATTAAAATCTCACGTCAACTTTTTAAGTTAGAATTTATACGATTTTCTTTTTTAAGTATGAAAAAGGAATACACACAGATAAGATACTGCAAATTATTTTAAAAAATTTGTAGGGAAATCTCACTTGGGGGGAGGGGGGGACCAGCAAAATCTCACTAAATCTCACCAAGGGGGGAGGGGGGGTCCAGATTTTGGAAAAAACGCCTCACGTAATTTATGGATGACCCCTTATGATGGATGAAATCTCAGCGAAATAGTATAAGAAACACAAGAAAACCTGATTCATAATTGAGACCTCAAGTGGTTTGAGTTCTTAGTGGACAAAACTAAGTTGTGAACTTATTAAATTCAAGATTTTTAAATAAAATACTTTTTTGTATTTGCTCACTTTATATAAATCGGACCTTTTACGTTATTTGTGACATTTTATAGTCTGCACTACGTAACTTTTGTCTTTTAATGATTTAATATGAAAAAAAAATGATAATCTTAATATTACGAACTCTATAATATACCTCTAACACCTCGATAAGAGCCGTCCAGAAATGATGTCACGCTTACTTAGGGGAGAGGGAGGGGGTTTATCAATCTTTGACACTTTGTGACAAGGGGATGGAGGGGGTTTCAAGAATTGTGACATCACACATCGAAAATAAAAAAAAAATAAAACTAAATAAAAAAAAATTCTGGAAAATTTAGTTCAAATAACATTATTCATACTAACGAAGTAAGAGATCACTATGAACGAAGGTGGAGTGAACTTACACTTTAATAAAGAAACATCGGATTCCGAATTCTTACCAACTTTTTTCTAAACTTATTATTGATAGTAGATCGTAACCTGTGACAAAGGTGAGGGAGGGGGTATGGTGAAGTGTGACACTTTTTTACATAGAGCAATGAGGGGGTAAAAATTGTTGGGAAAAATGTGACATCATTTATAGATGGCTCCATCCATATGCCCTCCCACGCATACTCTTTATCATCGAATTCAGCAAACACATCTCTCCCTAGGCGTACCCTCCACCCCGCCCTGAAGGTGTTCGGCCGGCCTTCCTGCCGCAGGAGAGCTTCTCGGGCAGCCTGAAAGCAGCCGAAGTTCCGGCCATCCCGCCCCCTCCGGACAGCTCGCGACCACCGCGGAGGTTGTCGCTGGACGCCGCCCGCAGAGCCTCCTTGGACGTCGATCTTCCAGATATCCTGTGTGAGTTGATGCCCTACCGAGAGATGGCGCTGCTATGATTGGAGATGGGTTGGAATTTTTTTGGCGGGGTAGCGCTTTTGGGGGGTTTCAGTTTTAGGTTGGGAATGAAGTGGAGCAGCAGGAGGTGGATTTCTAAATAGATGCTAAAGTTAGGTCACGGGTGTAGTCAGAGGGGAGGATTTGGGGATATTTTTGCAGATATATATTTCTGGATATAGGTATTCCACAAATATATTTGGGATATGCTTTTTCCAAAAGTCAGAAAATTACCTTTTTTGACCATAGATTAGGATTAAATTTACCTCATATCCCCTCCCAAAATTCCAATATTCCCTTCTAGGTTATAGCCTACTACGGCGGCAAACTTTGGAAGAAACACTCTTTAATACGCGGATACAAAAAAAATTGGAGGAGGACCCGAGAAAGTATTAAGTTTCCCAAAACTTTGAAGGAGAATCTTTATTCAAAGAATAGGAATTTCATTCAAGAGATTTTTAACGAGTATTTTGGTCCTTAATTGACATAGATTACCTTGGAATTAGATTATAAATACGATGGCGGAGGCATTTATTCTTTAATTGTATTTTATTTTTGCAATTTAATTTAGCTTTAATTTCAACTGTAAAGTAGTTGTGTTGTGTTACACTGCTAAAAACGCTTTTTAACAGAACATTTCCAAAACTTTTTAGGGAGGATCCTCCCGATATCTACGTATTTTTGCGAATTGTTTTGAAAGATTTTTTACCGTCCTGCATTTAAAATAATTTTTAAGAACTGAGTGGCACATAATGTGTGCTATTAAATATATGTAGTGTAGTATATTTGGTAAGGCCAAGCAGTGCTTTACATATGCGTCTCCTATTTTTCAAAGCAGTTGAAGGAGGGTCAAATGCCAAACTGCAGCGAGCCATGTCATGTGACAGCGTGTGCTCCGACAGCTCAGTGGTCCTCGACACAATAGAGTCTCCCCAGCACATCGGAGAACTGGAACTCACGCTGGAGTACATCAGGTGAGCAACACAAAAAAAACTGTTTAACAAACTCTCCTTTACTACCTTAATACAGGGATGGAAAATCCACGGCACAGGGTGCTTCAAATAATGTGTAACAATAGGCTATTTCCTAAAATATCTCCCCTAGACACGGACTTCCAAATGCAAATTTTCATTAAAAGAGCTATTAGAATGATTAAAATTAGATTAGACCAGGTTTAGCTCCATTGAGGATCTACTTTAAAAATGCAGAAAATAAGTTTTTATACGGACTCCGTAGATTAAAAACCCCAATTGTTATAAAAAAATTTTATAGTTTTCTCAATGACACACAAAGAATTTCCTCTCTATATCTTCAACACTCACAGAGACTTGCGCGTTTAAATTTTTATTGGGTCGTCACAATTTTTTTAGTTATATTCCTATCACTGCATAAAAACAGGTGGTTAAACAGGTGGTTAAACAAATTTAACTTAAGTTTGTGGATACCCTACTTTGCTCTGAAAAAGGATGTTCTAAAGTGGTGTAAGTCACGAATTTTAACTTTGATCTTTGTGAGTTTTGAAGATATCGAAATTAAATTTTTATATCTTATTAAGGGATGAATTAAGAAAATATTTCTAATTGGTGTATTTAATCCCAAGGGGCCCATATAAAAAGTTATTTTCTGCATCTTCTGAAATAGACCCTTTATGGAGTTGCAATTTGTATAATCAAATTTGTCACCTCTTAAAATTAGAATTTGCACTTGGAACTAGTATGAGTCTAGGGGGAATATTTTAGGAAATATCCTATTGTTACACACTATTTGAAACACCCTGTATGTAACAGTGGCATGCAAAGAATTGAAATATTTGGAAAAATAATAATGTTATCTTTTCTGACATCCTCAATGAAAAGAATCTTGTGCAAATGTTAATATCGATTGAAAAACAACGTTTATTTTTACACAATTTATAAAATTTTTTAAAAATGTAGACAATAAGGAAGTTGCATGTGTCAGATTTTCAAAAGCAAACAAGTGTTCCGCATGGTTTTTTGTATTGTAAAATGAAATATCTAGTCAGTTTTTCAAAAAAATGTACAGGTTCTTAAATATTTTAATTTAAAAGTCGAGAAAAAAACACGTGACTAAAAAACGTTTATTGTTTAAACTATAAGATGACGTCAACAATAATGCCATCAACTCCATTGCTTTACAACAATGTTTAGTATAAGATGACGTCACATCCAAACTCTTGGCGTTTTCGCGCGCTTTTAAAAAGGGGATTTTTGTTAATTTTTTTGGCAATCAAAAAATTTCTCGATCGGCCTCAAATTTTGGGTAGTTGCTTATTTTTGCAAGAGGAATCGATTAAAAAAATAAAAAAAAATCATGCAACTTCCTCATTGTTTCGGGGATCAATGGATCCCCTTCTTCAGTACAAAAAGACGAAAATAAACATCAAATCAATAATTTAAACATAACATGAAGGCAAAAAGTTACAGTTTAAGTGAAAATACAATAGAGGGAAAACGATTTGAGTTAAAAATACAAAAGCAATGGTTATATACAGGGTGTATCTGAAATGGTGCAACAAACTTTCAGGGATGTTAGTACTCATCAAGACGAACAAGAATTGGTATAGAAAGGGGGCCGCAAATGAGTTTTAAGGGGTGAAACCCCGGGGTGAAAATCAGCAAAAAAAACTTGCATATTTGTGCAGGAAGAGACATAATTGTTCGATTCCGTAATTTTTTACACCAAAAAAATAGAACTCGTACTTGCAAAAAGAAATTTTAACTGTAACTTTTCAGGAAGTTATCTTCGCGTAGCGAAAAATTTATTTGATCAGTCTCTTTTTTTAATGCATATTCAACCAAATTTGGCAACTTATTATCCATTTGGCGCAATTTTTTTCGTTTCTTATTTTATCGTGAAAACAGTAGTTCAGTTGGTAGAGAAATGAACCGGAATGTTCTAACTCGCAATCGTAAGATTGTGGATTTTGTCATGTCAATAATTTTTGGGCAATACATGGAAAGAGTACTATTAAAGGATGTGGGTTGGGGTTTTATGGCGTGAGGTCACAAAATCGGACAAAATTAAAGGATGTATAATAGTATTTTGAGAATTTTTATGGATTTTTCTAAATTGCAGTGTTTTTCTTTACGGTAATTTTTTTTCAGGTAATTACAATGCTTTAATTCGCATTTTGTCTCAACGAAAAACTTTGACATGTGTTTAAAATTTTTTTACACATATGTTTGTGAAATGAAGGAAAAGCAATCCTTGAAATCCCTATTTTTAAATCAACGATCAACTATATTACAAAGTATTTGATTCTCATTCGATTCAGAAATCGTTTCTTCCGTAAATTTTATTTCCCTACAATCTATAATAAGGATTTCAAGGACTGCTTTTCCTTCGTTTCACAAAATCTTGTGCTGCCATATATTAATTTTTTTTGATCGACCGATTTAAAAAAAATTGTGTTAAGAATTTCTTTGGTCTAAAAGAAGACATTACAGATCACGGGGTATTTTTATCTTGTTTTGTCTATTTGTTATTAGTTTTTAAAACTAGGGAGTTCTTTGTGAAAACCATTTAAGAAAATGTATTGATGACTTAAATTTTGCATGAAACATAGCTATGTGTTATTAAAAAATAAAGAGTTTAAAAACCTAAGCATTTTAAACAGTTTTATACTTAAATTTTCTTATTCTAGATGTGACTACATAATTATAACTGTTATTCTCATGACAAGACAAAACTAAGAAAATTACAAGTTCAAGAAATACACGGTCGAGATGGGGTGCGAGCTCGGCCACTTTAGTATTCCTGTGTTGACGGAGGGGAGGGTAGTTAATGAAGCTTAGGGTTTCGTTTCGTAATCAATAGCCTCTAGTCAATACGACAAAATTAAGCCAAATTAATTATTGAAATTAGCCAAACTAATTATTAAGATTAGACAAATTAAACCGAATTAATTTTTAAATTTACAAAAAATAATTGAAAACCGTGTTTATGAATTACTACGTGAAAACTAGAGGGGGTGGCCACCAAAGGGAGGGAGGGGGTCAAAAATAGTAATAAATGAGTTACGTAGTACGGGCACTTTCCCTAAGAGGTTTAGGTAATCCGCCTTCGAGGACAAACTGTTTTAAACCTATGAACTTCAAACGTTCCGACACCCTAAGAGCGGATTGTACAGACCATCCTCAGTACACAGACAAAGTCATTTAAAATTAATTAACAGAGTGGTGACTTATTTAAAACAAGTTTCTAGTAAAATTAATACTATTTTAGTGATGTTTCACCCCCTCCCCCAATTTTTGTGTTTAAATTTATTTTTCCTTCAAAACTTCAGCTATCAGTTTTTGGCATTACTCCTTCTTCCTCCTACCTAACAAACCATGGATTTTCCAATCACTCTATCATGTTATAAATTATTCAATCAAAATTATTCGATTTCTCTTGGCCGTCAGTCTGTTTATCTTTCCCCAGTTCTCCAAATTTCTTGTAGAAATAAATTTCTTTATTCAATTCTTATTTAGACTGTAAGCATTATCTTCAAAATGCTGAATTTCTTCATATTAAAAAACGAGCCAGCTGGATGGCTCAGCGGCAATCTACCACTTTTAAAATAATTTTCTCTTGTTTATTATCGCTATGAATCCTTACGGTGTCACAGCAGCTAGCTCGATAGCAGTACTCATGCATTGCTTACGGAGTTAGCTACAAATCCCGTAAGGTTTGTGCGAATGCTACGCTTGTTCCATCCAGGCCGGAGGGAAATTGCACAGATGAGAAGGGAGTGCTTCTTACACCGACTAAGGCTTAAAGGACGTTTTTATCTTTAAAAGCTGTGCATTGTCCTGAATTGCATAAATAGTACTAATAATAAATTAAAAATGCGGTTATCTTTAATTATACATTTTGAGTTAGTATTGTACTTCTAAAGGTACGATATTAATACGATATTAATTAATCAATATGTTTCTATTTAAAAAAACACTTATTTTGTATAGCTAAAAAATTTATTTAAGTGGGACCAAATGAAATCTTAATACTTTAACACATGTTGCAATGTCTTTCAAAATATATCTTTTAAAAAAAAATATGAATTTAAAATTGAACAACTTCACACAGCAGGACAGAACTCGCAATCTTACGATTGCAAGACTGTTATGCTACCAACTAAGCTATCATTTAATCATTTATAGTTCTACTACATGGAAATTTGAGTTTCCGTAAGAATCACTGAAAAGTATTTGGCGATCACGGATTGGCGAAGTTTTTTTTCCTGTCGAATGCAAAAGTGTTACTGACGGGAAAACTAGCTTAGTAATATTTGAAGTTGTTTTACAAAGTAACTACCGGAATCGAACCATTGTGTTTCTTCCTGCACAAATATGCAAGTTTTTTTGCTGATTTTCACCCCGGGGTTTCACCCCTTTAAACTCATTTGCGACCCCCCTTTCTATACCAATTCTTGTTCGTCTTGATGAGTACTATCATCCCTGAAAGTTTGTTGCACCATTTCAGATACACCCTGTATAAATTACAGAATCAATACAAAGGTAACCAGATGGGTGAGAAATAAGGAATACTATTTAAATCATTAACAAGGAAATCTGAAAATTTATTTATATAAAACGATTCAAAAAAATCAAGGTCACTAGGTATATTACAATTTTTAATAATGGTAGCAGATGAAAATTCAAAGTTATGATTGAGGTTCCAAACATGTTTAGCTATGGATGATTTGTCGAATTCTTGCTTTCTTACATAACCCTCATGCTTTTTAAGGGTATTGATTCTGTAATTTATATATAACCATTGCTTTTGTATATTTAACTCAAATCGTTTTCCCTCTATTGTATTTTCACATAAACTGTAACTTTTTGCCTTCATGTTATGTTTAAATTATTGCTTTGATGTTTATTTTCGTCTTTTTGTACTGAAGAAGGGGATCCATTGATCCCCGAAACAATTGTCTACATTTTTAAAAAAATTTATAAATTGTGTAAAAATAAAAGTTGTTTTTCAATCGATCCTCAATGAAGTTTCAAAAGCGTCCGCCATTCCCTCGTAACTCAGTAATGAAGTTGGTAATTCTTTTTTTTAATAATTTTATTAATGATTTCGGTTAAAATATCTTAATTTTGTGTAGACCAAATAGTTTTTAAGTGTGTAGTAATAGTGTTAAGACCAAATAGACTATCCATCCAAATTACAGTAGTTTCTTAATAAATTAGGAAGCAACTTTATTGGATTGATAGAAAAACTTGCATTATTCTCTTTTATTGAGGCATAAAGGTATTAACCTTCTTTTTTTTAATTTTTCTGAAGTTATTTCTAGGGGATTTACCTAGTATTGCAAAAAGCGTTAAAAGTCCTTTATAATAGAGATTTCCTAAAAAATTGTAGACTGGTTCCCCTTAATTACTTCTACTTCGATCTAGATGAGAGAAAACTACTGTTGTTTCGCAACTTTTAGTTTTTTTCTTCTCCAAAATGGTAGTGTTAATCACTCCTGCCTTAATATTAAACAGGTTTAGAGGAAACATATTTAAGAAAGTAGTCAATTTTAACACGTCTACAAAAGTCACTAATTTTCCTAATTGTATTACATTTTCATCAGAGGAATATCTTTGTATGGTTCCGTGGTATTTATTAACAATTCTTTGCGATAGATTTACATTTGAAGAAGTCAGAGCTAAAAAATAATGAACTCCAAATCGAACTTTTCAAAAATAAGTTAATATATTCAAGTAAATTAAAAAGGACATAAAGTAAAAGAAATTAATAATTAAGCTTGAAATAATAAAACTGAAAAGAAAGAACTTTTTTAGGGATAGCAATCCTTCATTCAGGACCTATAAATAAGGATTAAACATAAAAACTCAATCCTCTCCGTCTTATCTTTCGTAAGTCTTCCACCAAACATTGACAGAAGCCTTTCTTTTAAAAGCCGTCGCTCCCATCAGCCAAGACAAAACATACTTGTTGAGCACAAAAGACTGTTAAACATCATTTCACCGTCTTTAATGATTTTTTTATTTAACCTCCTCCAAGTTTACTTCTTGGATTAATGCTGTTACCTACTTTATTTACTTTGTCTGAGCCCGATTTTCTTAACATTGCTTTTTTCGCTTGCTTGCTTGATTGGGTGGGGAGAAAATAAGTTGGGCAAAAATACCTTTTTGCTTTGTGACTGGGTTTGTAAAAGGGCGATGGCATCGATGATGAGAAATGGGAAAAGTTTCTTCCACGAATCGCGGGTGACGTGAGATGAATAATTATGATTCTTTTAAGAAAATATTTGTAAAGGGTGTTTTTTAAAAATAGATTTGGCTTCATGTGAATTTTTTTTTTCGTGATGAGTGAAATGTGCCTATATATATGATAACAATAAGGAATTACTTTTCCAAAGTGAATATTATTAAAGATTCAATATACATAAATGATTAAATAAATCTGATATAAACTGAGATTAATTTTATTCTCTAGACGGATTTTGCTTACAAAAATTGGAATAATTTCAATGAACTTTTTTATCAAATAGGAATAGTCAAGTCAATGATAATTTTATGTTACTAAATTATCAAAGTTGTAATTAAATTTAACTTTCGTCATTTTTATTTAGATACATCTCATTTTTTAAAAACTATTCTGTATCAATATCTGACTAAGATTTATTCCTTATCTATAATATCAGTAAATAAAATTTCATTATCACTCGGTCAAGGATCTGCAAATAATTTTACTTGTAATCTGAGATTTATATGTTTTCTTTATTACTCAACTTAAATATAATTAACTGAAATATTTAAAAGTAAATCCAAATAATTATTAATTTTATGTGAATTACAATAACTAACAAGGTATAGTATAAAACGCATCGCTTTAGAGCACGAAGAAACTAGAAATTGTTTGTGTTAGATTCAGGTTTCAGTTTCTTAGTTCAGAGTAGATTCAAGTAAGCGTCAATTTGTGTTATTAATTCTTTACTTTTTCTTTAAAACCTAATAAAGTTGTCAAAAATATGGCAACCAATTTAGAAGAAAAAGCCAAAACTGCAACCCCTTATATATTATAATTAGCCTTTTTGTATAATTTGACTAGATTAAATCTGTTGTGACAAAAATATGATTTCAATCTTTCTTGATTGAAGAATTATCAGCATTTTCCTTCCACTAAAAACTTAAGCAAGTTTCAATACCAAAAAGTAACGATTTGGCATACACATGGTGAGATAAAACTTTTTCTTCGCATATTTTATAAATAGTGTCATTTCTATAAGGAAACACGAAAATTTCCTTGGAAATAAAACTTTTTTCCCAGAAAAAATAGCACAAAATGAAATAGATTTTTTCAAAACACGTATTCTTTTGATACGTGCACCAACGATATGAAACACCACAACCCTCTGAGGCCTTGGCAGAGATGGATCTTTTGAAATTCTTTACGGCGTGCGATTTTGCGATCGAAATTCCGTTGAAAATATCACTGTTAGAATGTTGTTTGGATGGGTCTTCTTCGATAGGACGGTAGCACTTTTGAAGGCGAATATCACATCACTTGTGTCGGGGAAGTATTATTTACCATTCGATTCCTGAGGGGGATTCCTAGTAGATAAGAGCCACTTTTATGATGCCATATATCGGAATGGAATTTATCAATTTCGATGAAAAATAAGTCGTAGGAGAAGAGTTTGATGTGGTGTAGTTTTTGAAGGTAGGATGTTCAACCCTTTGAATTTAATAATAATAATAATAATAGCAATAACAATAATATAATTTTATTTAATAAAAGTTACATAATTTGGATTTAAAGATGTTACATAATTTGGAAAAAATAGGTACCGTAAAACGGGGTGAATCGGGTCACTGTCGAAGAAAGTTTTTTAAACTATCATAACTCCCTTTGTGTTAGAGTTACAGAATCAAGATAAATTCTGACTGATTCAAGACTCATTTACTTTTATATAAAACTAGAGTAAAAAAAACAATGCAAATGTGGGAATGCAATGCATAATTCGAGAAGATGTCTGAAAGAAATATAGCATTTTTGGTGAATAAGTATCATTTTAAACCATTATAAGAATCGCATCAAAAAGCAATTTGTTGTGCCAAGTAGGACTTTATTCTGATAAAAAAGACTAAATCATTCTTTTATCGTTCGTCCATCAACCACGAAACACCCCTTTGAATTGTTGCCAGTCACGACAGTCATAAAATAGTTCAGCCGGAAATTCGATCAAAGCATGTTTGGAAATATTTCAAGCATTTACTTTTTCTTCTCGTCCAAGGTATTCTTAAAAAAGGCATACACTTCTCTAAACATTTTTTACTCCTTTGGGATAAAACAGTTAGTGTGCTTTAATATTTAAATGAAAAGGATGTTTAAATTACTGATACTGTTTTTATCTTGATGCATATATTACAATATTTTGACATTAAGTTATGTAATTAGATTGAAGAAAATAAAGTTTTATTATTGTTTTGTAGTAAAACAGAGGAGCTTATTGTGATGATTTTGAAAGCGAGAAATCTTGTGGCTTATGACACTTCTACAAAGTTGGACAGCTATGTGATGGTTACGCTTCTACCTGATGAATCAAATATCATGCAGACTGCAGTAAGTATACTATAAGCCCCTATTCTCAACTTTTTAGTTTTCGCAATCCGTAACACTGCGCCTGCGTCTTAAGTTAATCCAATAAGGAAGATGTTATAATAAGTTTTAAATTTACTGAATCTCTGATGGAGCGGTGGTAGCACGCTTGCTTAGTATGCGACAGTTCCTGGGTTTTATCCCCACTTATTATTTTATAAAAAAACTTACATTTTTTAAGAGAAGTTTTAACCAACCAATCAGAGCAGACTCGTCTATAACTGAAAAGCTGGGTATAGAATCTTGTCAGTAAGTATTAGTTTTTGCACACCAAAGAGTCAAACAATAAAGACGAGAAATTTAAATAATTCTACTGCTTTTAAAATTTTTGACTTCATGAACTGTTTTTCTCCTGAAGTAAAAATACCGTTCAGATATTGAAGAAATGATCACCTGTGTTAGTTAAATTAAAATACTTTCACATTTCCCGATTGAAACTATCATGGTCATTTTTCTTATCGATTGATAATCTTTAAAATTAGACAGACGTGTTTGGATATTGGCCAGAATTTTATCTGCTTGTACGTATTAACATATTAATAAACTCTTACTGTAGGATAGGGATTGTCGTTTTAGGGCATTTTGGTCATCCCGGGATTTCGGGATAAAATTCGACATCATCCCGGGATCCCGGGAAATCCCGAAAACTTAATTAATGCCAGAATTTCAAGAAAAAAAATATTTTTTTTGCTGTAAAATCAAAACTTGCATAAAGATGAAATTATAAAAAAAATATATGGGGAGAAATTATAAATTTTTAATGCTATAATTTTTCATTTCTAGGCTTCAAAATTACTTAAATGATATTAAAATACTATTTTTTGTAATATTATATTCATTAATTATAATAATACACGCATATATCCCATAAAACATTATGAAATGACACGAACTTAATATTTTAAATTTGTTTTAAAAATACTCAAGTTAAAAATGTACTTACCCTAAAATATGCTTTTGCATTCCCTTAAAGAGATTATACGTTTTGAAGATCGGTGAGAATATTCTGATTTTGTATTATGGCAGAAAAAGCTAGTACATTTGCATGGGAGCACTTCATAATAAGACCGAACTCTGAAGCAAAATTCCTGTTAAGTGTTCTTTGATAATTAAGTGTAAAGGAGATTCCACACGAGTGGTTTGCTCCGACATTTAAAAAACATACATTCCATTGAGGAGCCGAGCCTTGCAATACATATCTATAAAAGCTGACGACTTATTGAGATCACGAGTATTCATTCGGAAATAAAGGTTCAAACTGGTTCAAACTATCCTCATAAATAATTATTCATCACAAAAATAAAAGTTATGAGTTTCTAACATATCTGTTAGAAAAACTATCAATGCTTTGCGGTTGAAAATGGCCTCGTGCTGGGAGTTATTACGATTTCTATCTCTTATCACTAACATACTAAAGAATAAAAATCGTTAATGAGTAACCAAGTTTCACCATTTATGTCAACATGCGAGCAACAAAATTTTAGAACTGGGAGATAATTTAATTCAGCAGATGATTGACTTAAACCACCTCACTTCCACTAATTTTCTTCCAAAGAAAGGAAATATTTGTTCATGCTATCAGGAACGATTTTTAAGCGTTTGTAGCAGCGGTAAAGAAATTTAAAATTTTGAGGGGATCCCGGGACGGACTGAGAAATCCCGGGACGTGTCCCGGCCTTAAAATTCTACGGGATCCCGGGATCCCGGTTTCCCGGGATCCCGGGAAACAATCCCTACTGTAGGATGGAAAATGCTTTTAAAAATAAAATTTTAAAAAATATGATGATATAAATTAATTTTTTCTTGAAATATTAAGAACAAATCGAAGTGTTTTATTGGATAAATAAAATACATTATTTTGTTAATTTGTGAGTCTTTATTAAATAAGAGAAGTAAAGTAGATACTCAAAATTTAATCCTTAAAGACATTTTTATCATAATTTCAGTTTAACGCTATACAAAAAACTGCAAATACAAAATGTTATAGGGATAGGGTATTAAACGGCTGAAATAAACCGATCAAATTATTACAAAACTATTAGATGTTTAAGCATACATCTTTCTACAAGAATAACATTCTTAGTGGGGCCAAAACGTGTGTGTTAATAACAAAAATATTAAAAACTGCATATACAGGGTGTTTGAAAAGTCCATTTTATTTGGAACCAACGTGTCCTAGTGTCATGGAAGTAAGGTCTACCCCTAGGTAAAGGACCCTGGATAATCCATTGAGATGACATACAGCGCCCCTAGTGGCGAAATAAAAAAGTTTTAAAAAAATCATTTAAAAACCATAGGAGATAGAGCAAAAACCTCAACGATGTATTGTTGCCAACGTTATGAAGAACCAAGACCCTCTATATAAAGGCCTCACAACTCGGCCGTGCAACGTCATAACTTTCACTCATCTTTGACGTCACTCCATAGACTTAACATGGCAATTTTCACTCACGTTTGACGTCATCGTCTGGAGTTGGGTGGCCATGTATATAGAGGGTCTTGGAAGAACTCACAGAAAAAAATATCATGAAAATACCTTTAATATTTGCGGAGATATTAGCATGTGAAAATAACTCTGACCTCAAAAAAGAGAAAGTTCGCAAATTTACAAGTTTTTTTTATTTTTTGATTAAATTTTGCCTTTATTCAACCAAAAAACCAAAACTACATAATAAAACTGAAAAAATTGCAAATTTGAGAACTTTTTCTCTTTTGAGGTCTGAAAAAGTGCTTTTTTCACATGCTAATATCTCAACAGATATTCAAGGCATTTTCATGAAATTTTTTTCTGCGAGTTCTTCATAACGTTGGCAACAATACTATAGCTGAGGTTTTTGCTCTATCTCCTATAGTTTTTAAATTAATTTTTTTAGCTTTTTTATTTCACCGCTAGGGGCGCTGTATGTCATCTCAATGGATTTTCCAGGGTCACATACCTAGGGGTAGACCTTACTTCCATGACACTAGGACACGTTGGTTCCAAATAAAAGCCGCGAAAAGGACTTTTGAAACACCCTGTAGAAAAAAAATTATGCACTGGCCATAACTACTATGGCCCGACCACCACGAGAAACGCTTTTGACGTCGTACAATATAGTGGATATCGTTACAGAGAAAGGTTATTCCCCACATTTTGGGGGGATGGGTAATGGTAATTCATAAACTATGAAAAAGCATTTTGAATCTGTGTGCCTATGATTTAGATTTGAATTTCCTTTCAAAGTTTTGTTTTGTGTCAAAGTTTTTCTCTTGGCGGTCGGACTATACAACCTAAACAACAGCCACATTTGAGGCCGTGGGGAGCCTAGTGGTTAAGGCATCGGCCTTGGGATCGGATGGTCCCGGGTTCGATTCCCGACACCGCTGAAGACCCATCGAGTATAAGCGGAGTACGTGCTCGTTAAATCTGTGGGTCCGAAAGTCCTGAGGTCGGTCATGGCGCAGTTTACCTTGGGTCCAGGTGTCTGGAGACTATTTCCCTCCCCTTCAGATGCATGGCAAAATTGTGGAGGTGGCGATAGATAGTGGCAGCATCTATCATCTCATGAGGCAGAAGTCGGACTCCTGCCATTTATGGGCCTCACTTTCTCAGGAGCCGCACCCCCTTTGCCTTGAATCCTTGTGGAGCTTGGGTATTCCAAGTGACACACGACAACAACAACAGCCACATTGATAAGTGATATCCCTTTCTTGCCCTCAGCTGCACCGGGACAGCAAGGACCCTGACTTCAACGAGCGCTTCGTGTTCAGCGCTCCCAGACTATCCCTCAAGGATCGCAGCCTCAGGTGTGCCGCCTACACCTGCGACACGTCCAACAGCAACACCCTCCTTGGACAGTCCGAGCTCAAGCTGTCCAGCCTCAACCTCAGAGAGCTCTGCACCGTCTCGCTGCCCCTTCTCGACTCCAAGAGGGTAAGTCACAATTAACGGCCACTTCCTTAACCAGTAATTCACTGTAAAAAAAAATATGGAGCGTTGTTATATTATACTGTATCTATTATTCCTAAAAACATTTAAGGCCTTATTCACTTCTACCTGACCAGCGGTTAAAGAGGGTTTCCATCAATCGGAATCAGCAAAAATTTTCTTTCTGCTGGTTAAAACTGTTAAAATATATGAAAACGTTACACAATAGAGTGGTGGAAAGAAATTGCCACCATATCATTGGAGGGAGGGTGGTGGTCCCACTGTGACTCGGTGGGAGGTCGTCCCACACTGGGATCTTCCACCGAGTCACAGTGTAACGCCTATCAATGATATGGTGGCAATTTCTTTCCACCACTTTATTATGTAACGCATCATATATTTTAACAGTGTTAACCAGCAGAAAGAAAATTTTTGCTGATTCCGATTGATGGAAACCTTCTTTTACCACTGGTCAGGAAGCAGTGAATAAGGCCTTAAATGTTTTTAAGAATAATAGATACAGTAAAATATTTATGATGGTATAAAATCTTCCATTCTTGCGGCCTAATTCACGGCTATCTAACTAACGATTTACTGACAGTCAAAGAAGGAAAACTAGTTAAATATTTTTAACGAGGAGTTGTAGGAAGAAGGAAACAGTTTCCGTACCTCAAAGAAAAGTAACTTTCCCAAAACTAACAAACTAAATAAAAATTATTTGGTTTAAAATGTGTTTATGTTATTCATTTAGTTTCATTCTACAACTTTTAAGGCGTAATATTTCAATAAATAAGTAGAAAAACCCTTTTAACTTATCATACCCTGTAAAATAACAATAATAGGGGGATTTTTAAGTAACCTTGACAGAGCGACATAAATCAAGTAAAATTTCAATTTGTTACTTTGTAACAATTTAATTAAAAATCCCCCTGCTAATATGTTGTTATCACAGAGCGATCAAAAGTGACAACATGACTTCTAGTGACAATGGCTATGCGTAACCCCACCATTCTTAATTAGAGTTCAAACCGTGGTTGACTTGCAATGGTCAAAACGGGCGTTTAGGAAATATAGTGTTTCCCTGCTACAAGGCTACCCTTGCAGTGAAACAGTTTTACAGGCGTTTTGCTATTCCCGCTGTATGACTGAGAAGTTGAATTGCAGAGGAACCCAAAGTATGAACTACAAAACTGGGATTGAGTTGGTTCAGATGGTTTTTTATTAAATATATTTTGAACTAAGATTCTGTGAAGTAAATATTAAATTCTTCGAAATTCATCATAATCTATAAAGGAAACCTTGTATTATTTTTTCTTCCTTAGAAGATGGAAATTAATAGTAAAAAAAGGAAAAACCGAAGCTAAAAATTAACTACGCTAAAGAAATTAGTAAATAACTTCTATGGCTTGAAAAAAAAATACTCACTACGTAGGCCGCTACTTCCAGGGAGTATCTCAAATTTGAAGCTTCTGTAGATTTTTTTATGTCGTTGAGCTTCATTAAGACATCTCTTAAGATTAAACAAAGCTTACTGCTTAGCCTTCTAGGAAATTCCCACATGTGTAGGTTTAAATTTTGTTAGGAAGTTTTCCTGCCTTAAGTGTCTGGACGATTAAACTTTCATAGCTTTCTAGGGATTAAGAAAAGTTCAGGAGTATATTTTATTTGGGGCGTAATTACTTATTTGATATTGAGTTACCTAGAGAGCAAACATTCTTTATTTGCTTTGGAGATGCATTTTTTTGGTTAGTTTTTATAAAAATATTCTTTACCTTTTATTACATGTTTATTTTCACAAGTAGAAACAAAACTGACAGCTTGAGTTTAGGTATTAAAAAACAGGCTAAAGTGTAAAATTTGAATAACATTATATTCTGGAAGTTTTGTAAATAATTCAGTGTAAAAACATTGCTAAATTTAATATTTTATAACCTTGATTAGTTGCATTGTTTCAAAGTGGAAAATTTAAACCGCTCAGTGATCTTAAACGCAGTGTTCTCAAACAGAATGATATATTTTTTCCTGAAAAAATATCATCTCAGTCTAAATATTACCAAAGGATTTCATATAATAATTATTTTAAAAAATAAACAAGAACATTCCCCATTAGGAAAATTAAATAGTATATGGATTGAGGTTCTGTCCTAATTAATGTCATTGTAGAAATTATTATTAAATGCATAAGATGATGATGCAAAAATATTTCATAATGTTGAGTATATCTCTTTAATGGTTGATTATCTCAAAATGAAAAGGAGCTTTAGACCACTATTTGATGATATGATAAAACGGGATTTTACCTATTACCTAAACGGGGATTTAGACCACTATTTTGTATCATATTTCGGTCACATTTAGTTGAGAATGAAATAAACGAACTATCATCCCCCTACAAAAAATGCAGTCCAATTTCAGCAACTTTCACTGAGAGATATTCTTAAATCCTATAAAAGGAATTAATTACACCCACTCCCAAAACAAAACCTTATAACCCAAGATAATATTCCTCAAAACACATATCCCGGATCCTTTAATAGAATCTGTTGTTTGATGTTAAGTGTTCACTCCTTCACTGAATGCTCATAATGCACTCAAGACAGTTTTAGCATAAAGCCTTTCACCTTTTCCATTAGTGGAGGCTTAATTCTCCCTCCATGTTAGGCTTGGCTTACACGACAGCAATTTTTAGAATGAAGGTAATTTCCCCTTGAACACTTTCGAAGGTACTAACAAGACGTGAAGGAAGGAGATGAGAAGGGAGCTCGTATAAAACCTAAATGGATGGATGCGCTTTTTTTTGTAGACTGTTCGCGGTGCATTAATTTTTGAATTGGTTTACTTAACCGTGTAAAATTACCCATTACAGCTATTAAGTTACTCGACTTTTATTTAGTTACACGCTTAAGCATGTCGAGCAGGAACTTTGGGATTGTCCTTTTTTGAAAGATGGTAAGAATTTGTCCCTTTTTAAAAATAATTTTTGAAGAAAATTATATAATTTCATATTTCTCTTAATATAGATTAAAAACTGTTTCGCATAATTAATAGATGTATTGTTTTAAAGTCACGTTCAGTAATGAATTTAATATTTCGATGATTTTTTTTAAGATTTAAGATGAAGTTTAGAAGGGTATATTTCGTATTTTGTGACGAATTTCAATAAAACAGATTAAATGCAATAAAGTTAAATAATAAATATTTTTTAAAAATCAGTGAAAAGCCGCTGTGTAAAAAGATCCAGACCTATAAAATTCCTTAAAAATGCATGTGATAGCGTTAAATGTAAGTCTTAATTTGTAGAATTAATAGGCTTTCATAGTAAAGAACGGTAACTCAAATATTTTCAGTGGCTCAATCAAATGTCTTTTCCAGAGACCCGTGGGTTGTGGAGAACTGCTATTTTCTCTGAGTTACCTCCCAACAGCTGAACGCTTGACCGTTGTTCTGGTAAAAGCGAGAAACTTGGTGTGGTCCGAAGGAAAAGAATCAGCAGGTAATGAGAACTAATGAGAAAATTAGTTGCAATCAAGAGATGATGATTCAATAAAAATAGGACTCTTTCCACATCTTTATGTTCTAGTGTTAAATGTCGTGTCATAGTTTTTATTTTATAATCACTAGGGGGCTCTGCCCCCTGCTCGCTATCGCTCACCAACCCCCGGAACTGCTTCGCAGTTCTTTGAAGTTTGCTTCGTGATCTTAGCGAGCAGAGCTCGCTTGTTTCATCTCAACCATCCAGTACAACCTGGAACTTGTCTGCTTATAGTCTGTTCATTTAGAATAGGCGCCCGAAACAGGATCAAAAACGCTCAATAATGCTTAATAACGCTCATCAGACAACTCCAGTGATCGATTTTTTACAGTATTTTAACTACTTCTGCTTAGGCTGCCTTGTCATTGCAGATGAAAATTTTTTCGACGATAATTAGAATAATTTCTTCTGATACATTACGTCTCAGGTGCTAATTCTAAATGAACAGAGTATAGTTAATGATCATTTAATATCGAAACTTTTTATCTCTCAAACTTTTCAATAATTTAATTCGGATCATTACCTGGAAAATATCAAAATAAAACTATTACTGAAATATTCCTTTTTAAATTATCAATAATTTAATGGATAGGGGGCTACCGCCCCCAGCTCGCTTACGCTCACCAACCCCCGTAACTGCTATGCAGCTCTTTACAGATCGCGAAGCGATCTGTAATATCTGCAATCGATCTTTAGCAGAGTAAAACAAACTTCCCGAAAATCCTCTTCCTTCCATCGGCACAAATTACACTCAAAAAAGCTAAATTATTTATTTCTCTAGTAGTTCAAAAAATATCGTAGTATCTTTAAAAGATTATAATTATTAACCAAGTCTATACTATATCGCTAGCAAACTTAGAGCAAAAATGTGCACCTCAAAACTTTTAAATTTAAATATCCGTGCTCGCGACAATCTAGTGAACAGGCAAATATAAAATTTAAAAGCATTAAACACGTCTGATAAAGACCTACTAAAACTATGAAAAAAATGAAACTTTGATGCTTAATAATTCCAAAACTAATTAGAATTTTTTAAAGAATTCAACGTCAATCTCTTTCTAAAAAATAAGAATAGAAGTGTTTAAAAAATCATATTGATACCGTGATTAGTTTTCATTTTAGATAGAAAAAAACGAAAAAGTGTCAAAAATTTCGAAAATTAAAAAATTAATTACTCTAAACCTAATTCGAAATTCGAAAAAAGGGCGACGTAGTGCACATCTTCATACTTCAGAGTATTAGGCTGCAAAAAAACATAGTTCTGCTACTAATAGATTTCGCTGAACTGGATTACGCGGCTAAAAAAGAAAAACTTCAACTTTGACCTTAAAAATACCCCAGTAATAATTATCACATCAGTTAGTTTTTTGTTCGAGAATGTGCCCCAAATATTCCTCTACAAACATTTCAAATTTCATAAATTTCTATCAATTAGTTTTTGCGATATGAGAGTTCAAAGAGTTGAAAAATTAAATTTTCTGAAACAGCGGCAGCGGCGGCGGCAGCGGCGGCGGTGACAGTAACTTTTTTTTAATATAGAGAGATAAATGTTTATTTCACAGCTGAAATTTTTTTAAAGTCATCAAAGCAAACTTTAATGACTTAGCATTATTCTCATTACAGATATCATTAATGAGTTAACTTTCAAGACGCTTTTAAGTTTCCCATCCAATTTTAAAATAGTACCTATTTCTCCCAATAGTACGACAAAAAAATTATTTAATTCATTTTCCTTTTTCATACCACTTTAAGTTATGTATAATCCTGATATACAATAGCATTAGTTTACTTAAGTCTGGTTCTAACACGGTTGTTGTGCCTTTTCCTGATTTATGGCTTTTAAATAAAGCTCAAAAAGTAACCGTTGTAAACAAATTAAAGTAAGCGGAAGAACTTGAATGGAAGTAAAGTAGTTTTTTCTCCGAGAATCATTTTACGATCGAACTTTACGATTTGAATTTACCATTTTACGAGCTCACTTTATGACCATCTTTTAGAGTGTTTTCTATCTATAGCATGTAAAGTAGTACAAAAGGATGTAAAAATGCATTGAGAGAGATATTGCAAAAAAGAAGCTTTATTATGCTCTTGCCATGAAACTAAAGTTTTTTTTAAAAAATGCTAAATTGTTTAAAAACATGTGTAATTGGTCAGAGTGTAATTTCATAGAGAATTAGTCTCATTTTAATGCGAAACATGCATATGATAACTACATAATGTTATCACTGATTATTAAATGTGATAATGTTAACATTCGGAATTCGAGCATACAGGAATTCTTGTATGATAAAATTTTTATACTTTTAAGTTTTTTATTGGGTTACTCTTATTCGAGAATGAAGAAATAAAACTGATATTTACAACACAAAGCTTTCTAATAGTTTTTTGGGTTTCGAATCTGATCGAATCGCACTGTAATATGTACTTAAGATTTTTTTTAATTCAATGTAAAATATATCAGTTTTATGGAAATAAATCTACTTGAATTTACTCAAAGGGAAATTTGTTCTAACATTAAGCAATCAACATCATGCTACTTTTCAAAATTTGAAAAACAAAACTTACTTCGTTTTACACTCTACTTTTTACCAAAATTATGTCTAATATCTATTCCTGTATCTTAATTTGCTGTTTCGATTATCCCAAGCCAACGGATCACCGTAAGTTTCGAGCCCATATAAAGCTAACCTCCATACCATCTTCTATTACAGATCCGTTCGTAAAGATATATCTTCTGCAGAAAGGAAAGAAAATCAGCAAAAAGAAAACATCCGTTAAGAAAGGTGACAGAAATCCCGTCTTCAATGAGGCCATGATCTTCTCAGTCCCTGCGGCCGCTCTTCAGGTATCACCAGTTTCTCGATTTCTGGAGAAAAAAAATAACCATCATCAAATGAAGTGATTCGCGGGGCACTCGTGGGTCGTGGAGCATGTGATCCGTGAAATATTGTTTCTTGTAGTAAAACAGAATATTTTTGAAACTTAAGTATTGTAGAATATACAAGGGAAAATGAAAAAGTGATTCAATTCATCTTTGTCGATTTTTGAAATTTAAAGACTGTACCTCCGCCATATTAGAGAGAAATTAGATCCTTTTTATAAGTAAAAAGGTTTGACGAGCCTTGTAAATATCTAAACTTTGACTTTTAAAATCATAATTAAATTTAAAATTAGGAAATGAAAGAAAATTAAATTTTGGGGCGCAGGGCAACATCAGTAAAAAATCTCATGAAGCTGAAATTTTTTACACATTTTCATTAAGACTAAGCGCGCACTAGACTTCTGTCGAGGCGACTTATAACACTAGTCACTCGAGAGCAATGCATTTCTATGGAGAGATTCTTGGCAATCGGTCAAGAGTCTCGTTGCTTATGCGCGCGCTCTAGCTTCTTACAATAGCCAGGGTGATAATTTTGTCTCTGTCACCGTGACAAAAGTCTCTAGTGCGCGCTTAGCCTAAGTCATTTGGATTTAAATCACCTTTAACCACAAGAGGACTTTTAAAAACTGGTTTTTAACACATTTTTAAAAGCTATCAAAAATAATTAAAAAACTTTAAATACGTTTTATTGAAGCTATTTGGTCTAACATCTATACTAACAGCATATTGATTTAAAAAAAGGGTTTTTTACCTACCCTACCATACAGGTTTAAAGTTTTTTTTATGTATGTGGTCCCATTGATTTGATAAGGCATCTAGTTGTCCTTGAGTTGGAAAAGATCGAGAATCACTCTCCTAGGCCTCGAGTATAAGAGAGCATTTATTATATTATCAAATATTTTTAGATTTTACAAAACAAAATGTATGGATATCCCCCTTCGAGTTCGTAAAAACAAACGCCGACAGCTTCACACAGCACAAACGTTCGAGATTCGTCCAATTAAATCACACGCTTTTTTAGGTCCATATAATAAAATAAACGCTACACGCTTAAAAAAAGCTAATAAAACGTTAATAAAATAAACTCTACACTTAAACTGATCAATAATATTCATGAATTTAAATCTGGAATACATGACTTTATTTCAGGACAAGCAGATATTGAAACCTTATTCCCATATTGTAAAGTAATTAAGCTCAGCTTTTTGCCACTAGGTACTTTATTAGTAGAGCTGTGATTTTTATGTAATTAAATATCCAAAATATGTACAGATAATATGTATTTATTTTAGAAAAATATGTATTAAAAAATGCCAAATATGCAATAATAAAAAGAAAACTTTAAGTAATTTTTTTAAAGGGGCTCTAAATATTACGCAAGCACATAGTAGGGAAGGTTTGTTTTCACTATTTGCCGACAGATCATGTTTTTTACGCTGTCTTGTCATGAGAAAAAAAACGAAAATCATGTGTCTACTTCCCTTCTCGGCGCGCCTTACACATTTCATCTGACAATCTCGACTTCACAACCTTTTCAAAGTTAAATTCAGCATTGGGTGCACTAATTTTAACTAAAATTTGAATGCGTATTTCATTTTATGGGTTACTTTAATTTGAAAATCGGTCAAACGTGTGATTATTTTTAAAGAACTTGAAAAATGGATACGTATGTAATAAAAATATGTAGTTATAGGTTGAATATAAAATTATGTAAATAAACCGAAATATGTGAAAATATGTAAAATAAACATGGTCTTAATCGATTCAAAATCTTTTAAAAGATATAGAATTCAAGAGCACACTTTAATATCAGATTCCTGAACAAATATGCAATTACATATAAATCCTAGCCCTATTTATTAGTTTTCTAGGTACCTGGGACGAACCCTTGGCTCTTTGGGTTACATCTAATTTAATGATTGTTTATTTAAGATATGTTCATCTTATTCATTTATTTTTATATCTTTTTTGTATGTATTCGTATACATGTTTTCGTATTTGCATTATTTTATTTGTTTCTTGCTTTGTAGTTTTTCTTGTAGATGTCCAATAAACGCTATTCTATTCTAATTTTTGTCATACATTGCCAAATTTTGTACTTCTAGTAGCAGTTACGTAAACATAACATACTTGGTATGAGCTGTGCTACTATACTCAGTTGCAACTTAACTTGAGCCTGTAGAAATATGCTGAGAGCAACCAAAGAAAGTAGTTCCTCGCGAGGTGTCTGAATTTTGAGAGAAGTTTAGAGCTTCAATTTTGAATATCAATTAGTTTTTAAATCCACGTATATTAAGCATTTTTTCATCCCGATATGCATAAAATATTCAGTATTATTATTTTTTAAGTGGCGTAACGCGTAGTAGTACAACTAGCTCTCAAACTCGCCAGCCAATAAGAGCTTCTAGCAACCCAGCAGGCTTTCTGTTTACTCAGATTTCCGAGTGGCCGCGTGACTTCAGGCTCAACTTAAGTTGCATTCGAGTATAGGGGCATTTATTTTCACTGAGATAATATCCTTTTACGTTTATCTTTCAGAACATACAACTCCGTCTGACACTAGCCGAGTACCAGGCAGAGGGCAAGACTCCGGCCGTCGTCGGCCACATCTTCGTGGGTCCTCACTGCTCGGGCAAGCAACTCTCCCATTGGAACCAAATGATATCGGCCCCCAGGAAACCCATCGCGATGTGGCACCCCCTCAAGAAAAGGGACGGCTAACCCCCACGAGTGCCAAAAAAAGTGACATTATCGTTCCTGTGTCGTACCTTGTCGTGTGGTTATTCAATTGAATTCAAAGCCTGGGTGCAAATACAAAGGCTTTTCTGCTTCCATTCTTCTAAACATCGTTTGCAGTGGACTGATGGCTACGTATAGGAGCCGGTTGTTCAAAAAAAGGTTTTTGCAGTATAAAGTAGTTTATATTTTTTTAAATACCTTGGAGAGGTTGGGACAGTTTTAAGCTGAATGAAATCAAAATGAGTGCATTAAAATTGCCTTGAAATGAGGCGCTAGGTATTTTTAAAATTTAGGTTAGAGATGTTTGGTTAGATTCATTACAAAAACACGTTTTTACATGCTCAGCATTGATGTTTTATAACTTACTTTATAATAAATTTTCAAAGAAGTAGGTAGCGTTTCTCAGACTTTGCTTATTGTATAAATTCCTTAAGGCTGATTGATCAACTTATTTTAGAGATCGGGAACATAGTTTAGATATTTTAAAGCCTTATATGAAAACTACATCAATGTAATGAACCAAAAAAGAGTTAATAATCCTTTTTCTCATAAAATTCACTTATTATTCAAAACAATTAGGATTGTAAAATTATCAAACTTGGGCACCTATAATTACGCTTTTCCAGGATAAACAACTAGAAAACAAAACTTATAACGTTTCACGACTTTTCAACGGAAATAAAAATGTTTATCATTTTGAAATATATTTATATTTAACTATTACAAAATTAAATACGATATCATATTAAATACATTGGAAAAATACAATTAAAGAATGAACTCATAAAGTATTAACATTCTATTCGAAAAAAATAAATTTCATAACATATCTGATAAGCACATAACATGAAAAATAAATACGAACGGGTTATCAAAAAAGTTACCTTAAGCTATAAAAGAATAGAGATTTTTAAATTGTTGAAATATAGATTAAGTGCTTAATACAATAGAAAGTTTTTATACGAGCCTAATACATTTTTAATAAAAATTAGAACCTGAGAGAGTATCTTATCTAGTTAGAATATTTTATACTTATATACAGACAGATTCAAATATTAATAGAATTCAGTGCTTCAAAATAGAGAGATTTTATAGTGGAAATTAAAATAATATGTAAGAAAGAAAATTTAAACAAATTATGATGAATTTAATATTAAAAAAAACTTTATTTATTTCAGAGTTCTCAATTATTTGTAATGCTGAAAAGTCTATTGAGTGATTTTTCATTAGGTATATGAATATACCTAAATGAAATCTATATGAAAAGTAAGCAGATTAAACTAACCCACTGCAATGATTACATAGATAAATTGAAAATAAACGGAAAAATTTGGTTTTTTTTGTCTGTTGTATGTGCATTATGCTGTGCTCTCTATCAATACTTTAGGGTGTTCATAAGATGTAGAAACATAAGGATTTTATGATGGGTTAAAGATATTAAAACCTGTTGCGTTATTTTTTGAGTTATTCATGGTTTTAATATCGTGAAAAAATAAACAATGAAGAAAAATTTAAATTAGACAAATTTTCACAATTTTGTCAAATATTTTCACCTGAATAACGCAATAAAATCACGCAATACACTTTTTAAAAATGAAGGGGAAATGTGTTTAGGCCTATTGTTTCACCTAGAGGAGAGTAAGGTAAAAAAACTTCCTATTTTGCCACTATGTGAAGCTGTGTGTCCCTCCTAAAAATTTAAAAATATATGTAACCATACAGTATTTGAAACTTATTTTAAATCACATAATAACTTCATTGTTTGTGAGGGTTACCATTTTAACACATTTGTGTTTAAAATTCATACCTTCAACTAATTTACCGACTTAGTCAAATTTTCCAATTTTTTTATCAAATAAATTTTTTCATAGCTTAAGGGTAATATAATTCCATATTAGTTTTTAGAAAAGAGTTTAGCAAATAATTCTATAAAAACGTTGCTTTTACTACCCCATTTATACAAAACTAAGGGTGAACAAGACAAACAAGCATACAACCGTGAAAATTTAATTATTTAGCCTATTTTTTCACCTGATTTTGTCATATTATTGTGTTTCGCATTACCCTATTCTCCCCAAATTTAAACTTCCGGGTATCTCTTTGAATCAAAAAATTAAACTTTAAAGTACTTATTTTTGAAATTCAGAAATATAATAGAGTAACTCATGAATGTATTTTATGAACATCCTTCCCACAAGCTTTAATGCAAAGTATAATGTATTTGTTAAACAAAATGTATCATGTCCAACTGAATGTGGTTCACATCAAGTGTTAAATTTTGTAACCTGTACTGGAACTTTACAGCACTACTTAATGTAATTGCACATATTGTGAATAAGTCTAAATAGTATGTTTGTATTAATTCAGAGGTTTAATATTGCATTATCTCAAATTCTATAACTGTTATCGATAAATAAGACTAAGATCATGAGATTGAATGTGATAGTATATTTTCCTTTATGGCATGGGAATGAAAATTAATTATTTTTAAATGAATGCATATCACAGAACGACTTCGAAGGTGTAAAGTATTAAATCACACTACATTAAAATGGATTTAATACATGTCTTCAAATTAAAATTATATTGGATTATAAGTGAGATTGGTAATATTAGGATAGAATTTGATTATTTTTTAAACTGACATAAAACTTAAAAATGGCACTGAAATTTTAAAATTTTAGATTCAACTATGAAAATTACTCACACACCCACTGTCTTTCAATTGTATCATAAAATTAGAAATAGATGTAGACTTATGATACAAAATAGCATCTATTTCAATGCCCCATCCAGCTCTTTCCATCAATTCAAATCATTCAAACGAAACAAGTCGAAACATAAAATATTAAATCCTTAAAAATGTTGCAACTCATACAAGTTTTACAAATACATCAAATTACGTCTGACTTATGAAAAAGTAGAAAAAAACGCCCGTCGGCTTTCAACTTAGGGTAAATTTTGAAGCTACTTTGCATAGCCTAAGAACAAAATTCTTGCAAAAAGTTTCCATTCTATATAAAAAATTAAGTTTTTCTATGGAGTATTACTTATTCCTGCTAACTTTCATTCAAAAATAAATCTAGCCAGAAAGGTAAAATTAAGAGTATTTGAAATTTTTCATTCATAGCATATTTTAAAGTTAAAACATGAAAGGGGTCTTTACTCAAGAGGATTTATTCATTTCAATAACCTTAAACTAAACACTTATTTCGAATTTGAAATAACAAGGTTTGAATCAAAGTATGCAAATTTCAGTCTTTTAGAACATCGTATTTATGTTTGAAAAAATTATTGAGGGCATTTTTAACACCATTTTTGTAAAAAATAATACAATTTGGTGGTTATGTAATATGTATTATTATGAACCAAATATTGGCTATGAAAAAAATTACACATCTTTTGTATTAACAAGTTTCTAAGTATTGCCAATGTAAAATGAAGCCATTATATAGAGATTTAGCTCTTCAAATATACTATTAAATCTTTGCCATTGAAAAGACACTGTTAACCTTTTTTTAACACTTACTAAACGAAAATGAGTTAGGTAACTTCGAATTCAATCATCAAAATAATAACTGTGTACTACTAGGGTGTATCTGAGTAAATGGAGTTCAAAGGTTTAATACAGATATAGATCTGACTCTTCATAGCGGATTATCTTGAAAAACTAATACTTCTTAAATAATTTAACTTTAGTCGTACGAATGAAGGAAGGACAGAGCAAAACTATTTTAATTCGACTTGAAACCACATCGGGAGTATTCACTTCTTAAAAAAAGCACAATGCAAAATGACAGTAATTTTCTGAAGTCTCAGATATATCGCACTTTACTCTAAAAGTCCTTTTTAAATTTTCATGAGAATATATAAAAAGAAAAACAGAAGTTAAATAACTTCTGTACTATGAATTAAATTTACCAACTCTATAGGTAATAAAATAAGGAACTTGCATGTGTCAGATTTTCATAAACATTCAATTTTTCCGTATGTTTTTTTGTGGAGTAAAATGAAATATTTTGTCAATTTTTCAAAAAAGTATACAAGTGATTAAATATTTTAATTTAAAAGTCGAGAAAAAAAACACGTGACTAAAAACGCGAAGTGTGTTTGCATGCACAGTGACGAAGAATTCCATCGGGCCAAATTGCAATCAAAATTGAATTTCTATGTTTTAGTTGATTTCTTTTTTCTGAAGTGTTCGATATGTGTGTTTTAATAAATATTTACCAATTAAATAAATATTACGGTCAGCAATCCAAGGTAAACATTTTAGGCGAAGTCCATGTATTGTGACGTCACTGTGCATGCAATTAAGCGTTTTCAGGCGCTTCGAAAAAGACGATTTTTGATAATTTCTTTTGCAATCGAAAAATTTCTCAATCGGCCTCAAATCTTGTGTAGTGGCTTCTTTTAGCGTGAAGAATAGATTTAAATTTTTTTAAATCATGCAAGTTCCTTATTAACAATTATAATTTTTTCTATAAAATTTTTTGTTGAAGCCTTTTCAAAACTCAAATTTTCATGATGATACTAGTTGTATAAGCATAATATGTAGTTTAGTTTACATACAAAAACAATTTATATTTATTATGATGCAGGTTTATAGCAAGGCTTGTGGTTGATAAAATCGGTATCATTAGAATCATATAGCCTAATTTATATAAACTTTGTTTATTGGAAGTTGTAACTGCTCAGAGTTTAAGGAAGGCTTTTTGCCTCCATTAATTAATGTTTCATATCAGAAAGTGTTTTGTATGCATCAAAATTTTGTACAATGTATATTGAATGTGGAAATAAATGTTCGTGAAGAAAAATTAGGTTCAACTTGCATTTTTTACATGCAATATTTTTTAAGAACAAATCAGTTAAGATTTTAACAAATAATTATTCTTATTGTACATATTTCGCGATTCAGCTAATTTTAAACTATCTTACATAATTCCCAAATGGCAAATCAGTAGCCATCAGTAGCTGTAGAAAACTTATAAAGAAAACTTCTGAAAAGATGAAAGTGGAAACTACTGGAAAGTGGAACTTGGTAACCCCACCCATGGCCAAAATTGTCAACTGTGACAGGGATTTCCTTGCAGAAGCTGTACTTAAAGAACAGACGAAACAAATTAAACTTGAAATGCTTTTCTATTTTATTCTTCATGCTTCACCTTTTAGTTCAGTAAAACAACTAAAATTGGTACTAGGAACCCCTATTACATTAGAATGAAACATCTAAAAACTTTGAAATACTGAGCTTTCAACTAAACATATGGCCCCTTTACAAAAGTTTATGTAAATATGCGATAAAGACAATAGAAAATTCTATCAAAATATAACACAGATTGTATGTCAATACCCAATGGTTTAAAAGAAAAATCTAACACATAACATGCAAACATAAAAATAACAATAAAAATATGACACAATTACACTAAAACATTGTATATGGAATCTAAGTACCAAATGCCATCTTTGTTCGAAAACAGTTTCCAACTCAAATAAATTGCACAAAAAAGTTTTTCAAAAATATTCAAACCAAAACTTGGTTATTTAACAAAGAATTACTGTTGCATTATCTTTTAGAAGTTAAATAGATAAGTGACTTCAGATTGCTTCAGATATACAAAAAGTAAAATAGAATAAAAATCAGTCTTGTAAAAAAATTAACCAACTCTGAATTCAAAAAGCATCATCAGTAAGTTAGATAAAATAAAGATAATCAAAAATTAAAGAATAACAATATTTTTTTTTCATTTAAGGCATAATACCTACAAATAGAAAAATGAGAATATTAGCTCTCAATAATAATTTAGGAAAACAATTTGAAAATATATCCAAGAAATTTTTACTACTTTATTATAAAGCTAAGTAAGAAAGTAATTTAACCAGAAAGTAGCATTTTTAAAGCATTTCAAAAGTTAATACAAGTGGTTAACAAATGTACAGTACAAATAATTAAAACTTAAGACTCATGAATAGTGAAATGGTCTTAACATCTAAAAACTAAGACAAATAATTATGGAAAGCATGATAGATTTGATTAAACTCCTAAAACGGTAGTATTCATCTGATAGCTCTCAACACTTTTTTATAATTCCTTATACATTTTTTGATTACTACACAAAACATCACATGAATGTCTATGAAACAACCCAATAGGGAAAGAAGCTAAAACTCATTACATAAAATACATAGATTGAGATCAGAAAACAAAATTGTTCAAGTACTTACTGTATACTTACACATACAAGACAAGATTTTGGTACATTTTTCAATAAAAAACTACCTTTGGCTTATATGCGGAAATATTCCGTACATATTTAAGAGATCTTCCAATATTCAGCTCAAGAGCTTCTTCTCATGCAAATCAAAAAGAAATGAACACAACTTCATATCACCTTGAAAGAGAACTAAGAACATGTACAACTTATCGCTGATCAAATTGAGAACTTCTTCAAGAAATGCAACAAGTCCTTTATATTAACAATCCAAAAAAGCAACCTCTTTAGCATTAAATTTTTATGGGGGAAAACCATGGGAGAAAGCAACAAAATCAGCTATGAGAAAAAATAGCTGAACTTTGATTAATCATCATTTTAGGACTAATTGGTAGTAAAGTCAACAAATCATTCGCAGAACTCAAAACAACAAAGTAAATCAAATTAAATTTTTTAAAAATTACATTTCCCATACTTGGAAGAATAAACACAATATAATTAGACAAGGTAGAAATCTTCACTGTAAGCACGCTTCATGGCAAAATTGTTTGATTATTTTGGATCAATGAATTAAATATGATACAGTGTTATGGAAGCTTTCAATGTTGTAAATTTTTCTCATCATGGAATAAATGTTTTTAAGTAGACAAATTTTCTTTCTTTATAACAGTATACTCGCAATATGACAAAATTTATTATGCAAAAAATCACAGATAATTGGATAATCAAAGTTATACTGTAGATTGAACCTTAACAACTGTTTTTGTACTTCCCAATTACCTTCTTGTGAATTTTTGCATCCCTTTCAGCCTTTATTGAAATCACTAAAACAGATTTCTGTCACTAGTCGGACAAATTTTACCCATAGAGAAGCATTGAATATAACCCATTGTTTGTACTTTGAAATACCTGTTTAATGATTATAGATTTAATACAAAAAATATTGTGCGTTTGTAAAATGCAGTGAAATATGCATGGCTGTTAAATTTCTCTCAAGAAAAAACATCTGACTCTTTTTACATGCTAATGGATTAGCTGGGTGAACTACCTAGTGAATGAACACTTAGCAGGACTTCCATTTGTGCACTTCAGATATAATTTTTCAGGGGTTTCTTTTGACCAAATCAGGTAGGCTTCTGATCAGGATTTTCTCTGCAATATTGTTTAAATGTTTTCAGATCACCAAAGTCAATTTTTTTAAGTAGAACTCCAATTATCCGAACTCCGACTATCCGTATCGCCGATTATCCGAACTCAACTGCTTTCAGAATTCCAACCTACGCTTTTAAACTTCGTATCAGTGCTTGAAAATATAAGATAGAAGTTCTTTAAAAAAATTAATGAAGACAGAAACAAACAAATATTTAGAAGTTAAACGATCAAATATTTAGATGCCGTTTTTATAAGTAGTTTTTGCAGCTAAGATGTATGGAAAACCATATTTTGGGTACGGTTCTTTGTGTAAAAGATAAGATCCTAGCTCAAATGCTTGGTTGTCCAATGTCCATACTGTAAAGCAAGGAACGGTTGGCTAATAACTCTACAGACTCTTTTTTAGGGAAAAATCCAATTATCCGAATTTTTGATTATCCGAATGGGGTCCGGTCCCAATTGATTCGGATAATTGGAGTTCTACTGTATTTTGATTTTAGTGAAAAAATAGTCATATAACGATAAATGAACAAATCCCACTACTTCCTAAATACAGGGTGGTCCTAAATTTGTGGTACAAACTGGGTAGGGTAGGTAGAGGAGACCTAGACAAGCATATTTCGAATAGGAATGGGGGGGGCAGTTACACCGTTAAATAGCTAGGACCTAATGTAGTGCGAGAGCGTTACAAAAGGACGTTTTGCCAAGGCCCGTTTAACGAAAAAAAACAATGAAATAAAAAAATTTATTTCATGAGATACAGCAGTATCCGTACTACTTACACCATAAATTTGAAAGAAAGTGGACCACTTGCTAAACCGTGGGGTCAGTTTTAAAACGCGCAGTATTAATATTTTATCCAAAGAATGGAGTTCCCTTAATGGTATTTAGAAAAATGATTATCGTGGAAGGAATTTTCAATGATCATACATTGATCATTGAAAATTCCTTCCTAGATCATCATTTTTCTAAATGCCATTACACTAATTTAAAGGAACTCCATTCTTTGGCTAAAAGATTAGTATTGCATGCTTTAAAACTCACGCCACGGTTTAGCAAGTGGTCCAGTTTCTATAAAATTTATGATTAAGTAGTACGGATACTGCTGTACCTCATGCAATAAATTTTTTCACTTCATTATGTTTTTTTTCGTTAAACGGGCCTTGGCAAAACGTCCTTTTGTAACGCTCTCGCACTACATTAGGTCCTAGCTATTTAACGGTGTAACTGCGCCCCCCATTCCTATTCGAAATATGCTTGTCTAGGTCTCCTCTACCTAGCCTACCCAGTTTGTAACACGAATTTAGGACCACCCTGTATAGTATTCTGCATTATCATTCACCTTCTCTATAGTTGATAAAACAAGTAAGTGTATGCAGGGCTCGATTTCAGCCGGAAAGGTCCGGAACGGCATTCCGGAACCTCTTTTTCGGAAAAAAAGTTATTATATTTCAGGGGTCTCCTAACTACGGGCCGCGAGACCCATTCATCAGGCCAGTGGATACCTTTCTATGTACGAAAAAAAAGTCCTAAAATGAATTAAAACCCTGTTTTTACTGTAAAATTTTCAAAAATTTCTCTGGGGGAGAACCCCCAGACCCCCCTTTTTGTACTTAGATACAAATCTATCATACTTATTTTATAACACTTCATAACAGTGAGAAATGGCAAATTTGCAATGTGCATTTGAGTGGCAAATTTGCAAAGAAAATTTGCGACATCTTAAATTCTACCATCATATAAAGGACTTTACAATACGCATTATATTCCTTAAATTGGCAAAATAAACAACACTAATGGTTCATTGGTGATAAACCGTCCTGCTTCCTACAAGAGGCACCCTGTTGGGGAAAAAAGTATAACCCACTGTAAAAAAAGGTGTATGAAGAGTTCATCGTCTTATTCAATAATTAGGTTAGAAGACTCTTCCTAATCTAGTACAACACATTTGAATTTATTTTTAGAATACAAATTTGAAAATAAATGCTTGATTTTTTGGTATTAAAGTGGCTTAAGTCTGGTATTAAAAATTATTCGCCTTTCCAGTTTTGATACCAATAATTTTACCGTTCCGGTACCTCTTTTTTTAGAAATCAAGCTCTGAGTGTATGTATATATAAACTGCACAAATATAAGTCTGAAAAACATGGCTGGAGGATGTCAAATCTCAACCTACAGCTCTCTTTTTTCTGATAAGCAGCTAAGCTCTTTAGAAATTTCCATAAATTCAAATTGAAGAAGACCGAATAAATGATACCCCCTCCGATTTATTAGGTTTTCCTGAAATTACTAAAGTTTAGTGGGAGTCTTCAGAGGGATTAATTTCCTTATTACTTGAGATTATGAGGGCAAATGTTCATTCACAGGACAGTTCACAAAGTCTTATTCAGTAATAAACTAAAGATGTAAAACTTTAAATACTTGCCTTTAAATGCAAAAGCAATTTGGGCCAAAGAGAAATATCTTTGTTTTTGGTGTGTTAGGCAATTATATCAGATGTGAAAAGATTGCCATGTCATTTCAAAACCAAAACTTTGAAGTTGAAACACAAATTCATAAATCCTCATAGTTCAGTTAAGTTATGTAAAATTACTAGCCAATTTTTGATGTAATCTAAAGAGATCTGTGCGTGTTTTTTTATTAAATTGGACCAAAAAGAAAATTAAAATAATTGATTGAAATTAAAACCAAATTTCCATTGTGTTTGGCACTAGTATTAGTTACTTGTTGATCTGAACAAAAAAATTGATTCAAATATAGTCAAAATGCTGACCTTCAGTAATGAAGAAACACTTGATTTGCAAAATTTGATTATAAATTTTGACAAATCACATTCAAAGAAAATACAGTAGTTCAATACTTACTATACTCTGAATATCTCAAAATTAAAGTGACATAAGAAAATCTGGATGTCTAGTTTACAAGTGTGAAAAAACTCAAGCATAACATAAAATCAGAAACAACAGTCTCTGGAACATTGTTTGACAACTTGCATTATTTTTTGTTGTGTTTGTTACTTGTTTTTACAACTTCTTTTCATCTACTTCTTTCCAACAATCTGAATGAAAGGAGATAGTAAATTTTTGCTATTTTAAAAGTGTGATGGAGTTCCTTTGGGGGTTAATGACCGAAAGCGAGCAGTTGGAGGCAGCCCCTTAGTGTTTATAGAAACTACAAAGGTTCAGAAACATATAATTTTGAGATAATGAGGATATACTGTATAAATTCTTCATTAAAAACTTTTCATAGAGAAACTAATACAAAAATACATATAGGAGCTTGATTTCTTTAAAACTACTTCTTTTAAAAATTTAGAAAACTATAAAAATCTGGAAGAGATAACTAGTTTGCTTGATAATTCCATGATTATATTAATATCCAACTTTATAAAACAGTTTCAACACAAACAAAACACAACAGAGATATTCCATTAAAAAAATATTTGAAGTACAATAAAATTACTCTAGTAAAAAGAAAAATATATCAAGCTTAAAGCATTAATCCTAACATGTGTTTAAATTCTACATTTAACAATTGAAATACATTCAGAAAGCAAAGTAGAAAAGGCAAACGTCTGTCCCAAAAAAAGAAATCACAGTAACATTTTAATTATCTTTCTATCCAAATTTAAAATTTTTTGTAAAAACAAATTAATTTAAATTTCAAAGAAAGGGGCAACCAAACCAAATGAAAATACTGCTTTGGAAGGTTGAAATCATATTTTCTTGTCTAGATACAATTAGAGTATGATATGTAAAGACTTATTAATAACAAGGTTATTAAAAATGTGTTAAAAAATAGTTTGAATGCTTTTGTGTCTATTTTGTACTGTTATCATAATATTAAATTGCATATGGATATAAATAAATTATAAAAACAATAAGAAAATGACATAGTTTCTATAATTGTTCAGAAAATACTGATTGGTAATGGGATCTTATAGCACTCAATTCATTATTCAGTTTTTCATAAATGAATTCTAAATCTTCTACTGGTGATTCTTTCTTTGAAAAGTCTTGGATGTCCATCTTATTTTCATTAGGATCAGTTTTTCTAATCAAAAACTCTTTCATGATGTTTTCCATGATCTTGTTGGATTCAAGAGATTGGATAAAATCAGAATCAGAGTTAATTTCAGTTTCCTAAAATACAAAGAGATAATAAGAATAAACTATTTTTCCCACATATACATTTTACACATTCATATATTTTCTCACAACTCTTTTTCTCACCTTTTACTCAACTTTTCTAGTCTAAAATAAGCTGTAAAATTACACAACTGTTTTAATATAACATTTTAAAATGCAAAATGCATTTCGTGTAAAAACAATATGATGATTTTGTAGCTCATTGCAACTATAAAAGCAAGAGAAAAGCTCAACAAAAACCAGAAGATTGGCAGCTTTGCATATAATGAACTTTTCAAACTAAATTAAAACACATTTGGTTGGTAAAAAACATAATAGCACATTTCATAAATTCTCTCTTTACAAAACAAAGATATTATTTAATACACATGCATTTTTTCTCCGACATTGGGGATAGACCCATGAGCCTTTAATAACCTTCTAAAAATGAATCTGTGAAGTTTTTGTATGAAAAGGCATAAAAGAAAGTGTTTTACAATTTGCCACACGTAAAAAGTTCATAGGTTTGCCCAATGAGCATAAAACATAGTCCAGGTACACCAATACAGTTCCATTGTTTAGTTAGGCAGTTATGATCTGTTTCAATCTGTGTAAAATGTGCAGTAAAACACATCAAGGAAAGTGCATTGGGATGGGAGATGTATGCGGGATATCACACCCTTACCAGGTAAGACTTGACTATTACCATTAAGGGAAAAGTTGATTTTTATCTTTACCTCTTAACTAAAGAATCTTAACTAAATTGCAGAAAGTATAAAGGAAAAAGTGATTGGTGAAATTTACAACCATTCTTGGCATTTCATGCTCTTTTTTGCGAACGCAGAAAAAGCAATAGTCAAGAACTAATAAATGTGGTTTCTGTTTATATAATCAGGTTTTTCTTGCTTCAATAAGTACCCTAGCATGTAGCCACCAATGAAGCCCCAATAGTATAGAATCAGATACATATTAGTTAAGTAAATTAACTAATAAAAGGTTGCATTTAATTATAAACTAGCAGTAAATATTTTCTATTAGAAATTATTCTAAAAGAAAATTAAAACATTTCATTAGCCACAAATGAACATTTGTAGGAAATGTGAAAAAATCTGCTTAATATGATAATTTACCTCTGTGGGATGCATGGCCATTTGGTGGTTCATTGTACCCAGAGTTCTCATAGAAAACTTCAGACGTCCAAGAGAATACAAGAGTTTATTCATTAACGAAGAATCCAGTCCAACTTCAGATTTAATTTCTTCTTCAACAGAGGTAGAAGCCATTACCTAACTTTAGAAAATGAATTTTTATGTTAGCGCATAGGGAAGGAATAAATTTAGAGAATACTAAAACTTAAGTACTGTTAAGTAATAAGTTTAAAATGCAGCAGTGAAACCAGAAAAAAACTCTGATAGCCCCATTTAAAAAATAACTTTAGGATTAAGCGGGCACAAGCATCAACTTTTATGCTACCCCATTAAAATATCTCAACTAGCAGTGCTTCTATTAATTTTTGTTATAATTTTATGTATAAATAAAAAATGTGGCCAATATAATTCAACTGCCAGATATTTGCGTTCAGCTAATCCTAAATACTGAATAAATTTTACCCAATTCCTTCTGAAACAAAAAACATGAGACAATTTGCAAAGTTCATCAGCTACTCTCAGAGCATTTGCCCCATGTTTTTCATTATACAATGCGAGTTAGGAAAAATTGCTTCATACTGTCTGTTTAAAATTTCTTTAAATGGACTATAATTACAATGAGTGAAGTATTCTTAATCATTTGTTATTATTCTGTATTTTAGTCTGATGTTTTGAAGTTTCATTTCAAACTCAACCTAACACTTTAGGGGACATCCATAAATTACGTGAGGTGTTTTTTCCAAAATCTGGACCCCCCTTGGTGAGATTTAGTGAGATTTTGCTGGACCCCCCTCCCCCCACGTGAGATTTACCTACAACCTTTAAAAATAATTTTCTATCCTATTCGTTTACATTTTGTGCTTCACAGCACCTAAAACTTTTCCATTATTAATGATGTGGGGGAAAGGACATTATTCTGCCTAAAAATCACCACAGTATCTTATCTGTGGGTATTATTCCTTTCTCATACTTAAAAAAATCGTATAATTTCTAACTTAAAAAGTTGACGTGAGATTTTAATCGACCCCCCTCCCCCCTTGGTGAGATTATTCCACACCCCTCCCCCCCCCTTTTTGACCTCACGTAATTTATGGATGGCCCCTTATCTACTGGCAGTACTTACAAGTCCCACCAACTTTATAAAATTACATAAAATAACGAATAAACTAACAATACTTTGCAGGAACTCTTTTTAGTTTTCATCTTCCAGGATTAAAGGCAGCACAGGTTCTGTGATGAGTATTTAACCCCTTAACAGTGTCGCCTGAACTGAGCTCGGGCAACTACCACATACAAAATTTATGATGCCCAAACTGAGTTCGGGTTGGAGAATAATTAACATTTCCCAAATTAACATCATAATTCCCATATCATTCCCCATCATCATAATTAACATCAAGCCCAAACTGAGTTCGTTTCGATGATGGTAGTGGTTTTTCTTCGTTTAGGGATTGAGAAACATTATGTTTGGATAATCTTTCTCCTGATTGAATAAGATGTAATTCAATACTTTTTTATGTGTATGTTAAAATAATTAATGCACTTGTAATTTCATTAAAATTTTGATTTTTGTTATAAAAAACTATTTTCTAACACTAATAATAATATAAAGAACAAAATTAAACAGTCAAAAAAATTTTCCATTTTTGATCAATTTTTTTAAAATAAATGTCACCTTTAAGGGTTAAGCAGGAAATGTGAATAGATTCAAAACTGAAGTTGTGCTTTCAGCTGCCATGTTGATCAGATTCCCATCATTATCATTTCCGTTCCCTCAAAAGTAGTTAAAGGCAAAAAGAAAGTGTATTATTTTTTAAGACTTAAAACTGCGATGAAAAGCCCTATTATTTTTTTTACCTTGAGAATATTTCGGCCTTCAGTGTACTGGCGGTACTCAAAATTATCAATTTAATTAATTAGCTCTTGCGGATTAAATTTCCCAAAGAGGATTATTTTACTTATATTGCTTAATTTTCAATTTAGTGGCTTTAAAAAAGTATTTATATTTATATAATGCAGTAGAAAAAGGGTCATGATTCTCGATAATTAGATTCGATGTTTTTATTGGGTTTGTTTCTTTCAGGTGAGTCTTTTCTTCTGCCTATTTAGGTGGAATTTTAAATTGATTTTAAACTAACTTCCCGATCAGCTATAGGTAGGCTTACCATATTTTCTCGGGTCCAACCCAGGACTTATTTTTGAAATTTCTTAATAAGTGCTCTAAAAAACTACCAAAGATTACAAACTAAGAAAACACTATTCAAACTAATAAACGTTAATCAGAAATATCACATTTTTTTATTTTATTTAACATTGCTTTTTCAAAAATTGTTTGATTGACTTAATTTTTATAACAAAATTCACTGAAAGTAAGTTTTTTGAAGTACTACAGACTTTAAAAAATTTTAAGTACCCAATTTTAAACAGATTGGTCATGATATTTTCATAAAAATGTCTTCTTCTTTGGCACTACAGCCCAGGATAGGCCAAGGCCGTCCAAACAAGTTTTTGCCATCTTGCCCTGTTAGATGCCACTGTCCTCCATCTTCCAGCACCAAATAAAAATGTCTTGGAAATCTTAAATGTATAAAACCCTGGGCAGCTCTAAAAACCCCGGACGTATGGTAAGCCTAGCTATCGGTTTTAAACTATACACATAGTTCAAATCTCAATGACAATGGAATACAACCCATCTCAAATAGTTAGCAATGGCTATATACCTATACAACAGCTAAAAGATCATCTTTTAAATATCTTTTGGATTTTCTTCTTTCTAAGTTAAAAGGCTAAATATAAGCCACTCTTATTGATAATCTTTTTCTTATTTGTGAGAATAAGTGTAGAAATTTTCACAAAGAAATACAGAATCAATTTATTGATTTTCACTTTCACTAAATTTTTGTATTGTTACTTTGTGAGCTTTTCAGAATGACAATATTGTGAGTCCATCTAACTTAGTTTCGAGTAATTCAGTGTTTTTAACAGCACCTGTTTAGTTCCTACAGAGAAGGATTAAGAAGTCTACAGAGAAGGCTGCTCTTAAATGTCAATTATAATGAATATTTTACGGAACAGCTTTGATAAGAGTCGACCAGCCGCCATGTTTACCCACAGTTCAAATGATGACACACAACCATATAGACCTAATTTGAGCTGTGGGTAAACATGACGGCTGGTCGACTCTTATCGAAGCTGTGCCTATTTTACTTATGAAGCTGTCAGTGCTGTCACATTATCTGCCAGCACAGGATCTGAAAAACTATTTATTTTGCACGTTTCAACTAACGTTACTGTCATTCTAAACAGCTCATATCCAAAAATTTTATATGCGTGGTTATAAAAATTTTATATTAAGTAGCCCACAAGATCATTGGGTAGACCATCCCTGATATAGCTTCTAACTTTTAAGAAAGTTATTTCAATTTAACTTCGAAATTATATCTGTTCAAACAAACAGGTTGAAAAGAAAGATAAAAAAATAATAACAAAAACATGGTTAAAACTCTTTAAAAATTATTAATTCTCATAAAGAGAAAATTTAATTATTACTTTGCTTTGAACAAAATATCACTTATTTACAATTTACGCACAATAGCAAAACAAAACTGCGCATGGTTGATGAAGAGTTGAGTTGGTTGAGTTTCACCAGCCAATATTGAATATTTTTAAAGAAAAAAATTGTTTTTTTTCCTAGGAGGTACACATTTAGCACAAAATATATGTATTAAATAATAAATCAGCTTAGAATTGAACTTTTGAGTTTCTCAGACTTTAAATTAAACATTATTGATATAATTAATAAAAAATAAACCTTATAATCATAGATGGCAACAAAATTTATATAAGTTTAAATTGAAGTAGAAGTATACTGTGTGGAATTTAATATTAATTTATGTTTGTTTTTTATCGGTCAGATGTGAGAATCGTGAGAATAGAATAATATCCGTTCTAAGGTTATAATAGCAGCCGAACGTAAGTTTTCTTCCTGACAATATGCTTGACATTATTAATGAAATCATTTGAATTATGGATTTTGCTTTATTTATATGAATGCGGCCTTTCACTGCTATTTTCGTTTTCACTTTTATTTCATCACCACTAACAATTTAAGTTTTTGTACAAGAACTCATTGATTTCTATAAATTTAAAGGATTTCATCAATTTTTTTTAAATTTCTCCTAATAGTACGTTTCCTTTCCAAAAACAAAATTCAACATCATCATCATTTTGTGTGTTATTTAGTTTAGCTTTCTGTGTGTGTTAAAATCCAGATGAACTGTAGTTATTGTTTTAATAAATTTTTGTCAGTTTAATAACTGGTAGGTATTACATTCTCAATAATTTTATTCATTACTCAAAATATAAATGCAAAAACAACCAACTAATTATTTAAATATTGCAATCTGTAGTTGATAGTGATTTTATAAAAAGTTTTCGGTAAAAATTTCAAGACCGGTACCACTCTCGCCAACGCGTTAGTACGGCCAACCTGCCGGAGAAGCAGAAGGATCGGTGTTTTACATTGCAACCCTAAAGTTATTTTCACCTTAGCGGGATTATATCTTTAGTCTTTTTCGCGTTGGCAAGAGTAACACTGGTCTCGAAATATTAACCAATCAAGGTTTCAACACTTTTATAGTATCTTTTTTTATAAATATATTTTAGTAAGAGGTATAATCAGAGGTGACTCTTAGCTTAAATAATAGGAGGTAAAACTGTTCCAGCATAAATCTAGACTCCCTGATGCAAGTTGTCAACTTATTATTTTGTGCCATAAAATTCCAAATAAAACTTGAATAAACATGGGTAGTTTGCCAAAAATGCCGCCCAGGGCCGGATTCTTTGGATTTACCCTTTGATTTCTAATACTTGCACGTTAGGGAAGAAGACTGAATAATTATTTTCTTTGAAATCAATTTGTTATAAATAAAATAGATGAAAAATAAGCAGTATCAAAAACCTTAATTAAATAGCTTGATCACAACTCACTAGAATCGTTTATTACTGTTTGAAAAGGGGATTGGTATTTTAATAAAAACGATAACAGTGTTTAAGTTGGAAAAGCATGAAGCTAAAATATAATTTCTGGAAATCTTGCATTTTTTATCCTCCTCACTCGCATTTGTAAAAAGACCATTAGAGTTGACCAGCAGTACCAGTACTGCTTACTGCTCAGACGTCCGCATACCTACTCTTTAACTGCTCAGCATGCTAAATTCGTGATATTTTAGTTTCATAAAAAGGATCCCAGTTTTATTACCTCGTTTGGAATATTTCTTACTGCTAAGCACCCCGGAAAAATCTATTTGGTGAGTCGTCAAAGTATTTTTACTGTTGTGCATTTTTTTCTTAACTGGTCACTAGCATTTTTCTTGAGGATTATAAATTTAAAAATTATAAAGAAAAATAAAGTTTAAAAAATGAGTCGAAGACTATGAAAAATACTAAAAACATTGGTAATACGTACGTATTTTCCTGTCGACCTTGCAGCTCAATCCGAAAAGCATTACCAAATACTTTGAAATTCACTCTGAAAAATTAAAACTATCTGATGTTATGTATATTTATTTTCACATATTCATACCCTAAAACACTTTAAAAAGATAATTTTAATAAATTACATTGGCACAGCTTCGATACGAGTCCTCCATTCAGTAACCGAAACGCAATCCCCAAGTTGGCGCTATATTTCGGCTGATTGGCTAGTGGCCCGTTCCGGCTGCCATGTTTCACTACTGCTTAAATGATAACACTTATGTGTTTTACAATGAATGATGGCTCCGATTTAAGTGATAATAAATGCAATTAATACGAAAATAAGACTTTCGCAAAACTCAAGCATGGTACCTAAAAAAGGCATTGTTCCATGCACTGTCATGTATTGTTTTTAAAATGAGTCTTAAGTAAAATAACATGCAATAACAAGTGAGCACAATTTTCTATGTCTACGTAATTCATCTTTATCATATTATACCAAGAAATAATTAGTGAACCATAATATTTAAAATAATAACGTTGCATTCACCAATTTATACGCTGCTCACTTCATACTAGGGTTGGGTTTTTCCCGTCCAAAACTAGTTTTTCCCATACCACTGGGAAAAACTGGTAAATACCGGGAAAAGTGGGAAAAACTGGTAAATACCGGGAAAAAGTGGGAAATACTGGGAAAAAGTGGGAAAACTTCCAATTGACAAAATAATGGAAGTATTAGGTTATGGCCTTTTTAAACATATTATAAAAACTTTTAGTTAAAAATGACTTTTGAGGAGGGGGGTTAAAATTATTAGGTGGGAAAAATATAAGTGAGCAAGAGCATTATGACACTTAACATAAAATTTGCATATATTTTTTAATATTAATGAATTTCTCAAATAAAAATAGAGAATATTTTAAAACAAATTTACTTATAATATATGTCTTTAAGAGAAGCATTATATATAGTTTTTTAAATGGAAATAAAAACGTAATTTAAATAAAATAAGACGTAATTGTAAATCTTGATTGCAAGATAACTTTTTGAAGTAACAAGGTACGATAATCCGATGAAAAGAGCATAACCATCAAAAGATGACATTCCTCAGACACATGATAAAACCCATGTATTCATAACATAGGATAAAGCTTATTTAAGGTAATTTTTCTAAAAAAAAGGCTGTAAAAACTTTTAAAACATTCATCTTTGAACAGAATAAATTCAATAAATAATCAGTTTTTCCCATGTGGGAAAAACCTTGCCAACCCTGCTTCATACTGGTATTTGCAAAATAAACAACCATAATCCTTTTACAATGCTACTGTGCAGAACGACTTTCACTATTCTGGGATGATTAAAAATAAGAAGGCTATAACTGGTTTATTTTCATTTAGTTAAAATCATTACTAAATTATGTGATTAATAATTATATTATTTATGGGTTTTTTCTTCCTTTATTTCAAATCCAGCAAACCCTTGGAAATGCGTGTGCGTCGTCTTCACGTCCAAAATATAATTTTGTACATATTTTTAAATAATATAATTTATCGGGATCAAACTATGGATCTCCCACATACAAAGCGTGCACCTTACCGCAGAGCCAGCGGGATGTACAGAAATCATTATTAACTTATTATAACATCCTTCTTCTTGGGTTAACCTTTATTTGAGCCGCGGTAAAATGGAAAGGGCAACCGATCGGCTGTGATATAGTGCCAACTTGGCGACTGCATTGTGGTCGCCAAATGGAGGACTCTTATCAAAGCTGTGCCATAACATTTAGTTTAACAATATGACCTCTAACTAACAAAATGTTACATTAAACATAGTTTAAATTCAAAGTTATTGAAAATACAGTCAGGGGTCGATCCAGGTTTTAATTTTTGGGGCCTGTTTTTTTAATTTTTGTGAAAATGAAATTATTTTTTGTGAAAATGAAATTATTTTTGTGAAAATGGAATTTTTTTTGTGAAAAATATATTTTTTACGTGAAACCTAGAATTTTTGATTCACTATTTTATCTTTACATTCTTTAAATCGATTTGATATAATACCAGAAAAATTTTTAGTACTCTACTCTAGTACTTTATAGTACTTTACTCTAGAAAATCCTCATAAGTTGAAATACCGACTAATATCGCGATAACGCATGTGATTAGTTCCAATTACGTCGCGAATTAGGCGCCGAAGCCCGATGGAAGCAGTCGCGGAAAAAACGGGACTTCCACGAAGAATCGCAACTTTTTAGCTTTCAAGATAGAGATTCTGAACATCGGACATGTTGGCTTTTGACTATGTGTTAACGTTGGGGTTTTTCTTTCATTACAATACGGACACGAGAAAACCCGACATCTCTTGACGCCCGTGGTTCTACAAGGAATGGGTTGCGGAAAAAACAGAACATTCCGTGAAAAAAAATGGAAACTTTCGCAAAAAATCACCATTTTTTTAGATTTGTAAACGTTTCTGAAAAGCATAAATGGGAAAAAAAGTGGATTCCGTAAAATTTAGAATTGATCCGTAAAACTTAGCTGAAATCCGCAAATTTTACAGACAATCCGAGAGCATAGGGTTGCCGGATTGAAAACGCAAACTGCTGTTTTCGTCGATCTATGGATTGTATGGTTCTTTCCATAGTTCTTTCTCAACCGAGAATCGTGTTCGTTTCGTAGAATTTGTAGGGTTTCGTTTGAAATTTTGAAGTGGTAATTTTTTGTCACTAGAAATTTTGTGAAAGGGCCGATTTTACGAAGTTTATTTTTGTGAAGGGGCCGTTCTTCGGAAGTTTATTTTGTGAAGGGGCCGTTTTATCGAAGCTAATTTTTGTGAAGGGGCCGCAACACGGCCCCAATTTTCGCCTGGATCGACCCCTGACAGTAAATCTATATAACCTATTTTAAGGTATGGATGTATAAAACTGACTTTTATATCTGGTGACTTTCCTTTTTACCTGTGAATTTTGAAGTATTAAATCATTTAATAAAATTTTAAAAGTAGGTAGTCCTAAAAGTTACATTTGTCCTGATGAAATGTCCTAAATGAATGTTTTTTGTACTTCATATTTTCTGTTTTTCAGATTAAAATCTAGAAAAAGCTTGTTTTGAAATGACCTGAGCTTGAAATCATCAATGGATGCCATGAGAAGAGCTAGCTTTGCATCAAAGCAAATCCGCCTTGGACCAGCTCCTCTTGCTTCATTTGAAGATTTGCCATCAGATGAGTTGGAAAGTCCTGAAGATGTGACCCACTTACCTATACAAACTAATGCTCTTGATGATGAATCTAGTAGCCAGGACCTGCAGTTTACCACCCCTGATTCATTGACAGTTTCTTCTCAGTCCACACCCAGAATTGAATCAGATTTTGATTCCCATTTCACTCTAACTCCTGGAGACTCTTGCGAAGGCCAGTCCTCATCTGATTTGAGAACCACCTCACTATCTTCTCTTTCCAAAGATTCAGTTTTGACTGCTAAGCAAAAGAAAGGATCTGCCTTATCATTGGGCACCTATGATGCTCCAGAGACTGAGTACAACCAAAGGAAAAGCTCATGGACTGACATATTTCGTACTCACAATACAAACAGTGCCAAATCATCTAGTTTAGTAGCATCTGATTCAAAGTCTGAGAAATCTACGAAGAAGAAATCACGTAGTGAACTGCCAAAGAAAGAAGGTGCTGATTCTAAACATAGGGAAAAAAATAAATTTTTATCCATATTCAAGAAAAAATCTGGCAAGAGTACTGCCTCTCCTAACTCAACTGGAGAGTTTGGTTACCAAGATGAAACTCAAGAAAATGCTGACCAGAATTTAACATTTCTTCAAAACTTGCCAGAAGAGGTTGTGGCTCCAAAAGTTACAAATGGTAACATTTCAAAAGGAAAAGAGAATGAGTTTCCCAAAGAAATAGAGCTCAGTCCTACGAGCCTTGATGTTCAGAATGACCTTGGTAAGGTTAACACTGAACAAAATGATAAAATACCAGATGAACGCAAAATAAATCGTAAGCTTATAAACATTAGTGAAGCATCCTTTGAAAAAGAGTACAACATATTATCTCAACAAGTCCAAGAGAAGGAGTTGGATAAAGTGTCTAAATCTGAAAATATCCAAGCTATTGTCAATGAAGAGGAGCATGAATCTTCTGAATCTGAGCCTCATGTTGATGAAAAGGAGAGTGTCTTGGAGGAAGAAGAGAAAGAAGATGACTTTATGGGTGAAACACTTCTTACTCAAGATTTGTTAGAGGGTGAAGAAGATTCCATGATAGAAATCCAACCCCTTTCAATTGAAACTCCAAAGCAAGTTAATATACCCTCACGTCAACAAAGGCTGGAAGTCACTACCAAGCCCATAGACAGACCAAGAAGTACCACTCCTATAAATGTTGCTCCTTTAGAAGCTTTTATTCAGTCAGTTTCCCCTACAATAGGATCTAAAGGAGAAAAAATAAAACTGTCTTTGCCTGGAGAGCAGTTTTTAGGGCGATTGAAAAGCCCCAAAAAGTCTGCCAAAAAGAGCTGGACTGACTTTTGTGAAAGTGGTCTCCACAGTCCACGGATGAACAAAAGAACTGATATGGATGAACCAGACAATCCATTTAGTGACTCTGATTTACCTGTAGATGTGCTAGTCTCTACGTCCAACTCAAAATGGGCTGCTTTTGAGGTCAACTTTGAGGACTCTGTTTTATCTGGTTTTGGTGACAACTTTACATCTCAAACTCTTGATCCTCTGCCAACTCTTGTGGAACAATCTTCTACCGAAATAGGGGATAATTACCAAGCATTTGAAACAGATTTCTCTGTTGTATCTTGTTCCTGCGAGTGCCATGCTATTGAATGTAGAGAGCGGAGGGATGGAATTAACATCAAAGATGATTCTTCAAATTCTGTCCTGTCTAGTGCTAAAAAATGCTTATGTAGTTGCCACACTTTGCCAAATGCCTTGAGTGGAGTTGATAGAAGTACTCTACAAGATAGCTGTTCAAAACCTTGTGATGTTGCCAATGTTTTTGAATCTTCTATTCTTGAACAGTAATAGGTATATTTTAACTCTTTAGCTAGTTGAAAGATAAGAAATACATGTAGTGTCTCTAAGAGCAGTGAAGGCAATTATTCATTTATGGGAACCAGATAGTTTGGTACTTGTGTATTATCCTGTCCACTGTTCAGCGGCACAGTTAGAAAAGCCAATAGGCTTTGATTAGGCTTACCATATTTTCTTGGGTCCAACCCAGGACATATTTTTGAAATTTCTTAATAAGTACCATATCAAATCAAATATTAAAAAATAAGAAAAAAATTCAAACTAATAAACATTATACAGAAATATCAAGTTTTATTTCTTTATTCAACATTATTTTTTCAAAAATTGTTTTATTAACTTAATTTTACTTTAAAATTCACTGAAAGTAAGTTCTCCAACTTAATACAGATGTCAGAAATAGAAAATGTAAAACAACGCAATTTTAGAAAGTTTTGTCAGGATATTTCATAAAAAATGTCTATCAAATCTTAAATGTATGAAACCCCGGACATTTCCTTGGGCTGCTCTAAAAACCCCTGACTGTCCGGGGTTACCCAGGACGTATGGTAAGCCTAGCTTTGATAGCATTTTTGGATTAAGTGGAATGGTTGAAGGGATAATATGTAAGAATTCATACATTGCCAGTAACATATTGGCATTTATAGGCTGATATTTATCCAATAACAAAATCACCATTTTCCAAGCTAACATTCACAAAATTCATTTTGATGATTGTAAAATCATTAAGTTGAAATATCATTTTATCAAACCAGATTAAATCTAAGAAAGTCTTACAAAATCTTCCATATGAATAATTATGGTAGTTTTCCGTTAGCCGGGTGCAAGCGAAAAATCGCCAAATAATTTAGAATTCTGCCAAATTTTTTACGACCATAAGGGAATGGGTGTAGTTTGCTTGGCGACTTGGCTTGCGTTTGCGCTGGGCTAATGGAAAAGTACCGTATAATATTTTGGGGATTAAAGTTAAGGTTCAATTCTGATAACTTTTCCGCTAAATACCACTATGCCTTTTTGGACCCCAAAAAGTAGGAATAAATTCAAAATCTTAGATTAAAATGTTTAATTAGATCAATAACAGTTAAATTTATCAATAAAAATCGGAAAAATTTGTCTATTTGATAGCGTTCAAAAGAGCTTGGCGATATTTAGAGGGAGCGTTAACGGAATTAAACCAAAATTAAGCTACTTTAAGTACTTTATCATTATTTACAGTTTAATTAAACATAAAGTTGTGTTACTTTTTGAAATAAAAATCGGTCTAAATAGGATCATTTATTTAAAAACTATACATAAAAATATTTTGTCAATACAATACTAAACTAATTAAACTTTTATTAAAGTCGCTTTTTTTGTGGCTTGTGTGAAAATTTGTTAACTATTTTATAGATAAAATTGTATTAAATGAAACACAAGTACTTAAAACAATGGTTGCTAAAATATAAGTCGTACTTAAATTTTTCATCAGATAGCCTGGAAAAATCCTTGAATGTTTTTCTCTCAAAAAGTATACAAACCCTGAACAGGACTACTATTTCTAACTATTGCTATGCATACTAATTTTTAAATTAATTTTGATCTTTTTTCCATGTTATAACTTGCAAATAATTTCTAAATTTTTTTCCAGATGAATGAATTCATCACATTTTATGCTTCTAAATTTGTGATCAAGAAACAAAAGAATCTCCTCATCAACCAAGATATTCTGGACCGGTATTTTTCTCATTAACATTATCTGTGACTTTTGTCAGGACAAAATTAGGAAATAGTACTTTGTGCTTCTAATAAAATTGATTACTTGTCCCTAAACACTATAAGAACTTCATTTCCTCTAGAATCATCAAACATATCAAAATTTTTATTTTTTGCTTTCAGTGATTTAAATCATGATTTTCTCTCCTATAGATGTATTTACATAATATTGCTGCAATATCATTAACAATTCGTCTCCATATCATCTTCTGTAGCATGTGTATTTAGTCTCAACATCACTGAAATACTTCATATTGATATATGTATCAGATGTGCATATTGCTCCTGTTGAAGTCAATCATCTGTTTGCATATTAGGTTTCCTTTTAAATTGAAAGTCTAAGACCCTGTGGTGCTTTATTATGTGTCGTATGCACAAGTACTTGAGTGTATCTTCATATGTTGTTACTGTTTTTTTTCACTTTGTTCCTTTATTTTCTTTGTTTGATGCAGAATTTTTTTTCAGAAAGTAATTATTTGCCAATTAAGTAAGGGTGAATTGCAAACAAGAAATTTTTAGAAGTAATTGAAAATTCATTGCAGGTCAGAAAGTTGTTCAAATTTAGAAGTTCTTAGTTCATTTCATTGAAAATTTCGGTCTAAACATTAAATTTGAAAGATTTTGTTCTTAAGATAAAATGATCTTAACATTCAAAAGTTAATTAATACTTAATCCTATTATTTTTTGCTTCTAGTTATTCTAACTTTAACTCTAAGTTAAAGCATTTCATTAAAATAATGCTTAATATAGGATATAACAAGTTTTAAGTAATTTAACTAAGTTAAAGTTTTAATTACATTTGTGGATAATTTTCATTCATCATTACTTTATTTTATCACTTTTTTCATGTATACTTAAGTGTACCAAAATATAATTGTATGCTTTATTAAGCTTCTTAAGGTATGAAAGTGCATTTTTAACTTAATTTTGATTTAACTTACCTTCATACTTAATATTGTTTAAGTTTTAGTACTTCCATATGTGAATCAGTATTACATACTTTTGATGAGTATTGGGAAGTGACCCTAAAATGCATTTTTAGTACTTACTAAAGGTAATTATTGTACAATATTTTTATTGAAAAAAAATAAGGGAAAACAAACTACTTAATATAAACTTACTATATAATTTATATAAAATTCAAAGCTATGCCTAACTAAGAGTTTCTCTGACAAATTTTTTAGACATACCTCCGAAGATGATAAAACTTTTCAAATTAATAAAATTAGCTTACTTCATGATAAAACTGTCTAACATTTTAAAGTGTTACCTTTTTAAGTTGCCAAATTTTTATACTCCTATGTTTAGTTGGTTGTTGGTAGGCATTATAAAGAGGTTGATATACTCAAACTATGTCCAGTTATTGTCATTCGTGTCCAACTGTTTCAAACCTGCCATGTACATATGCAAACATGTAATTTTGTACCATAACAAAATGCAACTATTGTTTATCTGCCTTATTAGGCATGTGGTAGATTTGTGTGTCGAGAAAAACTATCCACTTAATATTTGGGATAGTGTACAAATTATCACCTGTTGTTAATTGCTATACTAGTTCTGAAGGTTTGCATTATTATATAGTTATACACTTTACATATTTATAAAAATAAAAGAAATACTAAAAGAATTTACAGTAAATAAGGGCACTGTATATTTACTGCATTATTGATATATTCATAAAAGCTATTTGCAATTTTTTTTCAATTATAAACTGCATTGACACTGCTTTTAGAATGTATATATATACCATTTAAAATTGTTAAACATTAACCATTTAATAATATTGATTAAGTAATTAATATTTTCAGTAATTGTTTTAATATTAGTAGCTACCCACTTTGATTCTCTTGGTGTTTTGAATCTCATGATATCCTTGCTCATTTATCCTTTGTGTATTTTTCCCGAGTTTTTTATTTGATACAGATAGTATCATTATGGTGTGTTACCATTGTTCAACTTGTTAAAAAATTTTTAATTTTTCATCTTTATCAATGAATAGTATGAAAACCAAAACAATATTGTTTAAAACTTTGAAATTTCCCCCTTATTGTACCAGAAAAAAACTTCTAATGCAGTGTTTTATTCAACACTTGTCTTCATCAATTATATACTTATATAATTATTTTGAATAACATCTGTGCAATACAACAGTAAAATTAGTTACATTGAATGTTGTTGAAGAAATATATGTTATTGAAATTGATATCCAGTTTTTTAAAGTACTGTTTATTTAAAATGTAACTTTTAAACTGTATTAATTAGTTTTCAATGAAGAGTTTAATATCTTCAATTTAGTTTACAGAAAAAGTGCAACTTTTATTATTCAAAATTATGAGTAATTTGAAGATTTCTCATGGTTCCTTGAACTTTCTATTAAATTAATTTCTTTGAGGTCTTTTCAGCCAAAATGGCACATAGTATTCATTTCGTGTTTTAAAATTCTGTTGAGAAAAAACACGTCAAACATTAAAAAAGAAACTGCTCACCCAGCCGAAAAGAACAAGTTATGTGATTTTGTAATCATTTTGAAAGTGAAAATAGGAAAGAAAGATATGGCAGATAATAGTTTTTCCAAAAGAAAATATAATTTAAAATAAAAAAAATTATAATATATATTATCCAATCATAAGGGAAACACAAGTAAATAATTTTGACAAGTGGTTTAAAAATGTAAAAAGGTAATTTTTTTCATAAGGAAATTTTTACCTCCTAGGAAGCTACAACATGCTTTTTGGATCTGTTGTGTTTTCTAGGTACAGCATGTTCAACCCTGTTTCTTTTGGCCACAGGTGTCATTTTAGTTATAAATTTTTCTGTATCTTGATAAAAATACAACCAGTTAAGTGAAACTACTTAATGAAATAAAAATCCTGTTTATATTTTAAAATTAGTGGTTATTCTTTTATGTTTGGTTTTTCTCTGAAGCATTCTAGTAGAGTACTAATAAAAGCTTATTAATGTCCTTTAGCCTTTATGATAAATAACTTTTTGAATATGTAATGCTAATAAATATGATAATTGTGAGTGGGGTTTCTCAATATAAATATTTAAATTTATTGTATAGGAAAATGATATTTTTAACTTGCAAAAAAAAGTCAAAATTAGTTTTTTTATTTTGTACCTTTACTTTTGTTTTTATTGCATTTAATATTTGCACTAACACCTGTATTCTTTGCAATTGAGTTGATCAGGTTGTGTGAACCATACCATACAAATTTGTGTTCAACTGTGTTATATCATAGTTCATATTCTCATCAATGCTGTTAACTTATACAATGCCTTTTCTCGGCGTCTGTTTGCTGATCACGCTAATCAAGTCATTTCGCACAAGAGACATACTTGCTACTTGTGACTTCACAAAGGTTGCATGCCTTCTCTCAGGTCTTGCCAGAGGATAACCGTGAGCTAGATATATCTTCAACCAGTGAGTGTCCTCAAAGATTTATCATGCATGCCCAAGAATTGAGTTAGCAACCAAATTTTCCTGCTAAATATTTACCTTGTAAGAGAATTCGAAGAAGTCCAAAAACCTAAGTAAACAATGTGATAATGGGTTACAACATTTGCAGAGAATACAGGTGTAAGTTCAGAGAATAAGTAAGTGCAGATAATACAGATCAGAAAGGGTTCAATTTTTGGTAGTTAATTGTTTATTTTCATATCCATAAAAAATTATGTTGTCAGCTTATGGGAAAAAGCACTAAGTCACTTGTGGCTCTACTACTTTGTACGAGGTTATCCAAAATTTGGTATATATACAATTGCTTTAATTTACGCTAAGAAACTTGCTTTTTTTGCCTCTGTTCTACAACTTTAAAAGTAATTTGTCAACGTAGACTTGGTCCCTCCTCCTGTAACCCTATGCTCCACATAAATGCAGTTATCAAATTTTAAAAGTGTGTTTTATTTTAGATCTAAGATCAGTTTTTTAGTTGTGTTCCTCTTAAGCCGCGTTTACACCTAAGTTGACAAGTAAAAGTTGTCAACTTTTGTTGAAAACATTGTTTGTAGAAAGCTAAAAGTTGCTCTTCTCAAATTAGAGCAACAAGTGGAAGATTTTTTGTAGAAAACTAAAGTTGCTCTTCTCAAATTAATAGCAACAAGTGGAAAACTTGTTGGAATTGAAGAATTGGCGCGAAAGGCGGAAGTGTCATGAATTAGGCAGTAGTGTCCACTAGTTTCCAACAAGTTGCTAGCGCAAAGCGCGCAGGAACAAATCTTCCACTTTTAGTTGTCAACTTTCTTTGATCTTACCGACACTCCGCAGAAAACTAAAATTTATTTTAAGTTTTGTCTCTCCACAAGTGGAAGACAGAGAAAGTTGCTGTATTTTGTAAAAAAGCAACAAATTGCCCCAACTTGTGGAAAACCTTGGTGTAAACGCGGCTTTATATTTACTAGCTTAAAAATTGCAAATATATTGAGATTTTTATGTATACTGATTTCATTTGCTAAATACATTATTGTTTATCTCCTAGTCTCAAATTATATATCCTATGCCTTGACCATTTATTACGTTCATTCATTTTTTACATATTGTTTATTAAGGTATAGTTTGTTTACTTAAGACTGGATTATTTGTAAAGGATATAAATATGAAATTTTATCAGAACTGTTATTTTTATGTGCAATATTCATTCAGTTCATAAAATGTTTAACTGATTTATTCTTAAATTAACTCAAGAGTTCTGTTTCTTTCATTGCTTTTCTTCTTTATCTTTTGTTATAGTATTAAACTTTTCTACACTTCTATTTTACAATTGGAATGGGTTTTTTTAAGATAAAACCTCATTTAAACCCATGGTCAAATGCTTGGATTTAATCTAAATGCTATAGAAGTTTTCAGATGCCACGAAACTTATTATTAAAACAAAACTGCATTGCTGTAGAGAAATTCCCCTGCCTCGCTTTTGTAAAAATTCAATTGCTGTCATCCGGTAAATAGGTAAAAAGAAAAAAAACCTGATCAGTTTATCCTATTTTGCCCCAAAAATAATATTTTTTAAAGTTAATTGAAATGCTTGTTACATTTTTGTTATTTTACTGTTTGATTAAAAAAATTTTGCATTTCAAATTTACTTTTGAAAAATATTGCTGTCTGAATGATTCTTGTAGTAAATTCTTAAACCCTCTGCTTTTATGTTACTGACTTCACTCTTACAAATTTCTACAGTCCTTGAGTTTATTTATGCATTTAAATCTTATCTTTTTTTGTTGCAATGTCACACTTCTATCACCGTTGGTTCATTTCGGTAAATATAGTATTAGGTTTCGTAAGTAGATTTTTTAAAATATTTTCTTTCGTGCATTTTTATACTCAAATTTTTGCTTTATTTTTGAGTTATCATTTATTTTCAACTGTGTAATTATCGACAATCTTTCTAATTGCATCCATTTTGAATGCAAGCATTTATTTTTCCCTTAAGTGTTCTTGGACTGTTAGATTTTATGTTGTAATAAGTGGTTAAGTTTCTTGAGTACTCCTTACATGTGTTGAAACTGTTGTTGACATCTGTGTAATAAATTGTCAGAGATGATTGAGATGCTCAATATTATGTTATGTTGCGCTACTGGCTTACATATTGACCAGTCATTCCAGTTCTTATATAATGTCGTATAGTTGTACTGTTCTCTAGCTGTTACTTTTTCATCTGGACATAAGATATTTATTTAATAAATGTTCTTGTTATACTGTTATTTTTTGTTTCTTTTAATAATTGATACTACACCAGTCACCAAAGCATCTCTATTTTCCAGTTTTGTAACATGTGTTTGCTAGCACTCTGGTAAACTGAGATTTTTATATTGAGAACTTGCAGGGATATCATTTTGAATATTTTGGAAATTAACATGTTTACCTGGAAGACTAAATTCCCACTTTTCTAGGAGTGTATTTTAAAAAAATTTCAGGGGGATGATACCCCCGGCCCCCAAAAGAATTCAATACGAGAAGGAGCTAATAATTCGCTTCTATTGGATGTAACATCACAGCGCATGAAAACCATTGTGTTTACTGTTTTCACGTGATCAGAAAACGGGCTTCTATTGGATGTGACCTCACAGCACATTATTTGTGATTTGAAAGTGTTTTTGTGCCCAAACGAAATACCAAAAATTTATATATCAGAAACTAGGCTACAAAAATACTTGATATAAACGTCATTCTTTATGGTTTTTTATCTACTATTTATATCTATTTTTCGAAATTTCAAAAAATTTCTGAGGGATTCCCCCAGAGCCCCTTTAGTGCTTGATTGGTACTCATCATTTTATGAAAAAAAAACGAAATTTTTAAGTTCATCAACCAATACTCAAATCTTCCCTAGAAATATTTTTAAAAAACTAGGCTTATCTATCATGGGTGGTGGAGGTACTTCAGAAAATTTTCGCCCCCTCTCTTGAAATGAGTGGTGGGGGGACTCCAATATAACCTGGGAGAAAAGAGGACAAATTAAATTTCGTCGACAAAATATTTTTTAGAATAATGCGGATTTTTTCCCATCAGTTTTAAAATAGCAGTCAATTTGAACAAGGCAATTTGTCTACTGAACTAGTTTGTAGAGTAGGTAGAGTGCTTGAAATTCATTTACGAAGTGCCTGGAATTTTACATTATGTTTGTGCATAGGCGCCGACTTTTGTCAAATATTGGGGGGGCCCAGTACTAGACAATGAAGATATTATGAAAGGAGAATTTCACCATTTATTGCTGGTTAAGCGGACAATAGCGTCACCTCCAACCGTGGACCGGTTTCGTCCTTGTTAGGACTCATCAGCACGGTATAGGATGGCAATGCAAGAGAGAGGAGGGCAAGTACTAGTCTAGCCGACTATAACTGAAAAAGTGGTGACCATTGATTCAGTTATAGTCGGCTAGACTAGTACTTGCCCTCCTCTCTCTTGCATTGCCATCCTATACTGTGCTGATGAGTCCTAACAAAGACGAAACCGGTCCACGGTTGGAGGTGATGCTTGAAAGTTGTGAGTTTACACCTAATGAAGATATTAGTTATTCCATATAACAGCGGTCCTTAAACTTTCGATCGCCACTAATGCTAGACATCTCCCCCCCCCAAGATTTTGAACATCCAAAGGCTTATTCCTAACCCTCTCGGCACCAGAACATTACTCTTTGATTTTACTCTTTTAATTTTGAAGGGGGTTTAGGGGTTCTACTTCAGAAAAATTTTGGAAATTTGGCCCTAAAAGTAGTGTTTAAATTCATTTTGTAGACTCTTTCTTCATATTTTACACAAAAGGAGGTTCACATCTCAAAAATCACGTAAGTTTCAGGGTAAAACTACAAAATATATTTTAAAATTTGAGGGGGCTTGAGGGTCCTCCCCCAAATTTTTTTTGAAATTTTTATCATTGAAAGTAGTGGTTTAAGTCATTTTGAGACCCTTTGAGAAGACCAAGTGAACGGGACCATAAGAAGGACTTCCAATACATTCCCTTCTTTAGTTCATGAAAGAAAATGGGTAGATTTTTACTAAAAATATTGGGGGGGCTTAGCCCCCTTCTTCCAACATTGGGGGGGCTCAAGCCCCCTCAAACCCTATGGAGTCGGTGCCTATGTGTTTGTGCACGCAGGTTGTACCGGAAAAAAATTTTTCAAATTGATGCAGAATTTCATCAAGAACGAAGCCTTTCAGAGGGAATTAAATTATTAACTCATAATTTCAGTTTAAAGATCTGGCATCGACCTTCTAATGTACAGAAGTGAAGTTAAATTTTTTCCTTAACGAGTGTGGGGAAGCTTGTTTTTGATAAACAAAGTTTTTTAAGCTTTAAAAACGGTTTATGTGTGCTTATCTATATTAGAAAATATTATTATTTGGTTATGCTTTAAAAGATCAACATGCTACTATATAACCTTACGCTTCAACGGGCTACCGGCATTACCCATGCTGTCCATGGGAATTTTGCCGGTACCAAACAACAAGAAATCGCCGTTTCAAGAGGCAAGATTTTGGAACTTTTGAGACCCGATCCAAATACAGGAAAAGTGCATACTCTTTTGACCACTGAAATTTTTGGAGTCATTCGTTCCATGATGGGTTTTCGTCTCACAGGAGGTTCAAAAGGTACTACTTGTTTATGTTTGCCCTAGATTCTAGAGATTAAAGTTATCAGGATGACCGTCGTAAACATGAACTGATTTAAAATAGCATTGAAAGAGTTTTTAAACCGTGAAATTGTAATTGCCTCGTTCATTGTGGAATAAAACTATTTCGGAACAGCTTTATTAAGATTCCTCCAGTCCACAGCAACATGATTAAGTTTAAGTGTTGTCAGCATATAATGATCTAATAGTAGGGGGAGTGGGGATGAATAGGACAGCTTAATTTTTTATACCTTAACTTTACTTTACATTTTTTTGGGCCTTGCGCCATAAAAATCCAAACAACCAACCAACTTACTTTACATTTTTGTTATTTCAGCCATAAGATAGTAGTTTCCTAGGTTAATGAAGCGAATCCGGCCTGCAGATTTTCAGCGCCAAATTTGGTGATAAACAATTCAATGCTCAGATGCCATTGGTTTTCCACTTGGCGACAAAAAAAATCGCCAAATTCTGCTTGCGGGCCGGATTCGTTTCATTTACCGTTACCTAGCCCAGTGTTTCCCTACCTTTTTACTCTCAGGGCTCCATGTGACTCACGTTACATTCAGACACATATTTGGATTTCCTAATTGATATTTATGTAATGAAAATATTTAATTTTTGTCATTGGAAAGACATATTATTAAATAAATCAGCCCTCTAAAACAAAATAAATCTTCCATCAGTTAAAGAAATTGATAATAAAAAGCACTACTAGCAGTGTTTTTAACAGTGTGACTCAAGTTACCCAAAAAAGACATGGTTTTGTAATCATAAAAATATCTCAATTTTCTCCACTTATAAAATATTATAAAAATTAATACTTACATCAAAATAATCAGAACATTTGAGCCTTTCAAAAATCATCATGACTCACGTTACTTTTCTAAACTATCTTCTGTAAAAGCTCTACTAATTTTTTTTATGTAAAATGAATTATTATGGTATCTGTTTATTTATTGAAAACTCTTTAGAATGTATGTATAAATATTAAACATATTCTAATACTTAAAGTTACACAGAGCTTCGAATTTCACTAAATTCTTGCTGAAAAAATTAGAAAAACCATGCATTTTGGAAAATTTTTTCTCATAGAACAAAAAATAATTTTTGACTGTTGCAGAACTGTGTGTAACAACATTCCCAAACTTTTTTCAATTAAATTTAACCATATTTTAAAATATATAGGGTTAAAATGAGGTTTTTTCCTTGGAAAAAGGATTTTAACTCTGTGTCCCATGTTTCATGGAATTGCCCCTCACGGAACCCTTTTGATAATGTCCAAGTTCCCTGGAACCCTAGCATCCATACAACAGTGGCGTGTATAGAAATTTATTTCGGGAGGGGCCCAAAATTATTATTCAACCCCTCAAAAAAAAAGCAGGGTGTCCGCTAACCCTGGAAACAGGGAAAACCTGGAATACTCAGGGAATTCGAAAATGCTCTGGAAAACCTGGAATACTCAGGGAATTCCAAAAATATTCTGGAAAAATGTGATTTTGTATGATGCGTAGCGTTTTCCATCGTTTTTTACATTGTGGAGTCTCCAGTATTTAGTCAAATCAACGGCATCCTAGCTCGCACGAGCTAAATTTTACTTGTAAGTAAAAGCAAGTACTTGCTGCCACAAAATACTTGAAATGTAGCATCATCCCTGCTTTCTCAAATTTAGTCTGTTTTATGCTTTGAAATTACAAGTTTTATTAGTAATTATACATTGCTAGCATATGTAAGGTTTCCATCTTATCACCAAATATTTAAAAAACACCTTAAAGCTTTAGTTTGACCAAACCTGGAAAATCAAAAAAAATTTACTGGAAAACCTGGAAAACTCAGGGAATTCTTAGCTTAGAATTAAGTGGACACCCTGAAAAAGAAATTGAGAATGATTTATGCATTGTTTTCTTTTGATATTTATTTGTGTATCTTTATATTTGGGTTTATTTCTACTTTTTCACTGGGTGTTTGCGTGCTCCTATGGACGAGCCGCCACTGGTTAGGGGTCATCCAAAGAAACCGAGCCTGTCTCCAAAAACGGCAATAAAATAGTTGATTCTGGTTACCCAGTTCTAAAGAAATTGAATTTGTCGTCATTCACCAAAAATAGATGACATTGGCTAGGGCTACACCAAATTTTTCCAGTTATGGTTTCTTTGGATTTACCGTTACATTGGCATGGCACTTGTATTTTGGATCTTGCAAACTATAGTATAATTTTTGTTCCCGCGACCGTCAAGTCAGGGCTGTAACCAGACTTAAGTTTTGCGGGGGCTGACTCAACATTATTTTTGTGGTACCTCTCCTTATTATAGCAACCCCTTACAGGACCATAAAATAAGGTTGTTATAAGTAATTCGTGAAAAAACCCAATTAGAATAACAAAAAAGAAAATACTATTTTTAATAACACTCAACTGGCAGGGCATCTAGGTTTGGTTTCTGGGGATGGCAGTAGGATTTTTAAAACATCTCCAGCAGCAGAAACTGATGTTTTTGAAAATATTGAAGGATATACTTTTTTAGTCATGAAGCTGCACATTAAAGCCTTTAAAAGCTTCAAAATTAAGATTTTTTTTAGAAATTCTCTTTAAGTGTCATTTTACCCAGTAAACTTTTATCCTTCTGGAGGAAGGGCACATGTCATCCCGTTGTTTTGTTGTAATCCCATTCTTTTTACTTTATTATCTTCATAATTGTAAGGTAAGTTTATTTATTCTAGCTGTTGTTGCTAGTTAATTAAACTAGCTGTATTGTAGCTTAAAATGAATGTAAATCTTGTTTTTTACCAAACGGACCCTATTCTTTTCTGTAGATGAATGGCATTTTGCAGAAACGGGTTGTGGAAAGGGTCTATGCAACAGAGTACGGGGCTACTGTAAAAAGATTAGCATCCATAGAAAGCTCTAAATTTAAATAGTTATTTTTTACTGGGATTTATTAACCTAGCTCAGTGGCCTTGTCCAGTGACTACTCTGTATTCAAGTTGCACTATACTATGATATTTTTGTTTGAGATTTGTGGTTTTTTCTTCTAGATTATCTCGTCATTGGATCAGATTCTGGCAAGATTGTTATTTTAGAGTACAATGCACAGAAGAATATATTTGATAAGGTAAATTATTTATTATGTTTTTTTTATCTGTGACTAGTTCTTAAATTTCTATGCAAGCATAATAGTTGTATGATCCGTACTTAATTTTTAATTGATCAGATTTCTTACTTTGTAATTTTTTTCTTGCATCTTCAATTAGTAATTATTCTCTTTTGAATTTAACTATGATTTATCTTTTCCTTTTAGGTTCATCAAGAAACATTTGGAAAGAGTGGCTGTCGGCGTATTGTTCCTGGGCAGTACCTGGCAATTGACCCAAAGGGGCGTGCTGTAATGATTGGTAAGTATTCTCAGTTTCTCTATTTAGTTTGCTAGGTGTAAAACACCAAGTTTTGTGATAAATCACTAAAAATATCAGAATGAAAATATCTCAACTAACAGTAAGTGCAATTCATAAAGCTTGGCCAATAAAGTATGGTTAGCAAGATTGCACCAGACTAATCAAAATGTTGGAACCAATTTTCAATAGGATTTCTTAATTTTATGTGTGTAAGCTTTCTACATATAAAAATTAGTTTCTGAAACTTACTTTACTTTTCTTTCACTTAAGTTTTTAAAACAACCATTTTATCAAAAACATTAATCTGGCTTCTGCATTAAAAGAAGCTAGATCAGTGGTCGACAACTGGCGGACTGCGGTCCGCATCCGGACCGCGTGAAGTTATTTCCTGGACCGCCATACCATTTTGAAAATAATTTATATGTACTTTTACGGAACAAATATTAGCTTTGACATGCTTTTTAAGAACATGTTAACTTTGACATGTTAAAACTTCTAATCATATTAAATTCAACAATTTTATTTAGCAGGTAGCATATTCAAGTTTCATCTTTGTAAAAATTTATGTGCAACTGAAGATAACAATTTAAACTAGTAATAGTAGCCTATTTTTTCTCCGGACCCCGATAAAAAATTTTCAAAATTATTTGGACCCCAAGTAAAATTACTTGCCGACCCCTGAGCTAGATCTTCAAAACCCTTTTAGTTTTGGACCTTTATTAAATTTGTTGATATGACAAGTTAAAAATAAAGTTTAATCTCAAAATAATTTCGACTCTCATTAAGTAGCTAGTTGATAAAATGTTTGACAATTCCCCTTGACTAGACCTCTTGCTTAGGAAAAAAACTGTATACCTCTTATTTTATTTCGATTCTTCTATATCCAGGTGCTGTTGAGAAAAAGAAGCTAGTCTACATTCTGAATCGAGACACCGCTGCTCGCTTGACCATCTCCTCTCCTTTGGAAGCCCCCAAATCAAACACTCTGGTCTACCACATGGTGGGAGTGGATGCAGGCTTCGAGAACCCTCTCTTTGCTTGCCTTGAAATGAACTATGAGGTAATGTTGATCTACATCCCATTCTATTATTGTGCTCATGTATTTTCAAAGGGAATTTATTAGTTTTATTGTAAAAAATAGGTTTTTTTGTTATGCATAGTAATTGTTACCATATTTTTTGTATTAATTCAGGAAGCAGACAATGATCCAACTGGGGAAGCTTCTGTCACCACTCAACAGACTCTGACCTTCTATGAATTGGATTTGGGCCTTAACAATGTCATTAGTAAACATACAGAGCCATTAGAAGAACATGGAAACTTTTTAATTTCAGGTTTGTTCCAAGTAATATTTCAAATGACAATTGTTTTTAGTCTCTTGATGTGTGTTCACAATTTGAAGAGTGTCCAAAAGTGAGACCCTTAATATAACTGGATGTTCATAATGTATCTGTACAATTCTTAGATTTTGTTTTTAATTTGGCTATAATGTAGACAGAAATTTTTAGCCTCTATAAACGGAATCTGTTTTACAGCAAAGATTATTTCAACCTGTTTTTTTCTAATGTCATTGTATTTTTACCAAAATTTTTATTTAAAACAATCTTTATGTGGGGCTTTTTAGGTTATTTTTTTACCTCTAATGCTGTGTAATATTTAACTGTGTTGTATGCAGTGATTATGATACTAAATTTAAAATAAAAGCAAGATTTAAACTGACAGTATATTTGCAATATTCTTGTATAAAAGCCAGGGTTGGCTGTTTTTAACCATGGTTTAAACCAAATGTTTTTTTTACCAAAAAAACCACTTGGTTTTTTTAGAAATTATAAAATATTTTCAGGATTTTTTAAAGAAAGTGTTATTAACCCGGGAGGACGCGCGCTACTTTCTGTTACACGGGAACGCGCGCGGGGTCTCTCAGACCCCACAAACCGTTTTCTGTTCTAAACGTTCAGTGCATGCAAAATTTTTATCACGGATAGTTTAAATATATAATTTAATTGTTTAATGTGCATTATTAGTTTACTGCTTCTTATTAAGATATAATATAAGACTAGGAAAACAGGAAATGCAATGGAATGCGAGCGGAGCTAACGAATTTCTTTGGCTAAACTGAACCGATGTTTATTTTCTAAAATCCTTTATTTTCTAATTTCTTTTTTTGCAAGAAAAATTATGGATTATAGTTACCTCTTCCTTACTTTTGGAAACCTCTTTGGCTATTTAACTCGCACCAATCCTCACAGTTTTGGAAGCATTTTCCTTAAAAACAACAACCTAACTCGGAAAATAACATACCTACTTTATTTAAACTTCATGAGGTGATAGGTGGAAACCTTTTTAGCAGCTACACGGAGTTTCATATATTTTCATTAAAAATTAAGAGTTTTTATGAAGGTTTATTTAAGCGTTGGGGTCTCGCAGACCCCGCGCGCGTCCTCGCGGGTTAAGTATAATCTTTTGCACAAAATTAAAAGGTCAGATTTATAAAAAAAATGACATTTTAAGGTGATTAAAAATCAGAAATCCTTTAATTTAATGGTTTTAATTATTGAATTCTCTTTATCTAAACTTAACCTTAAATGCTTAAGTTAAACTTATTATATGTTGCAAGAAATAGTTTATTTATTAATTTCCTTTAAATTGAAACATTATTTCAAAGAGTAACTAAAGATAAACAAAAGTTATCTGTTTTTCACTGATAAAAGATGGCTTGGATTTTAATTAATTGATAAAATCAATTTGTCTTATTTGTCAGTCATAAAAACCAGTTGGTTTTTTTACTAAATTAATAAAAACCGTTGATTTCTTTAATGATAAAAACTAAAAACCATTTGGTTTGTTTACAAACAGATAAAAACCAGTTGGTTTTTTTACTAAATTAATAAAAAACCATTGATTTCCTTAATCGGATTAATTATCTCAATCATTTATCCAATTTCAATTAACATTAGTTGCTTGCATTTCACTTTTATTTATTTAAAAATGTTATTTTATCTTTCTAAAGAAATTTTTAAGTTTATAAATTAATCCATATAATTAAGATAAATAATTTGATTATTTCAACCATTTATCCAAGATAATTAACACCGATTTTTATTCACTACAATAATATTAGATAGTCAAATTGGAATATTTTAAAAACAAAAATTATTTTTAAAACAAATTAATTTTAATTAACTAATTAAATTAATTAATTGAAATATACAAATCATTTATCAATTATAAACCACCCCTGAAATAAATGTCTCATTTACAACTCAATTTCAAACATCACTGCTAAAATAACTTATTCTGGAAAAAAATTCTAAAAAAACTTGGTTTAAACCAAATAAACCCGTTTTTTTAAAAAACCAGGTTTTTTGCCAACCCTGATAAAAACTATTTTATTCTCAGATTTAGCCATGAATATCCTTGTCTTTACATTGCCAAAATCTAGATTCTACATTACGGTTTTTAACTTCATTAAATAATTATTCTTTTTTAGTTCCTGGTGGTAGTGATGGCCCAAGTGGTGTTCTTATCTGCTCTGAGAACTATATCACCTACAAAAGTGTTGGTGACCTTCATCCTGATATTCGATGTCCCATTCCTCGAAGAAGGGTATGTGTTCAGTTTTAAAATAATATAACAAACAAAATACAGTGAAATCCCGTTACAACGAATACCGATACAACGAAAAATCCCGTTATTACGAAAGTCCAGAAAGTCCCCAACCGTTTTTATTGTAATTGGCGATAGTACGGTTACAACGAAATTTCCGTTACAACGAAGAAATTTTATGGTCCCTTGAAGTTCGTTATAACGGGATTTTACTGTATAACAAAATTGATATCTACTTTTTAACTTAGAAACATATATTCTATTAGTTAAACATTTTTTTAAAATTCACTTACTATTAAACTTACGAATATATAGCTGTTAAAATATTTTCCATTGTTTTTAATGACAGTGTAACTAGCTTATAACAGGCGTTCCAATATAGCGGGAACTCAGTTTTAGGTATAGTAGAAAATAATCAAATGGTGCAAACACCTGCGACTCAGAACTTATTGTGCTTGTCATTGGCAGGTTCGACTATACTTCAAGAAAATTTACTCATCTTAAATATTCAGATTTTTTTTAAATTCCTCTCCTAGTATTAAGTTTGTTGTTAATTTGTAAAATAGATTATGTAAACAGTCTTTAGTTTTGAACACAAGTATATGGATTTATGTTGATTGAAGATTTTTTTGAAACCTCAGTATCCCTTAAATTGGAATACTTACTTTTGTTTGAGAAAATGTTTTGAAATATTTGTATTAATGTTTATTATTATTTTTAGAATGATTTGGATGACCCTGAAAGAGGCATGATTTTCGTTTGTAGTGCAACTCATAAGACTAAAGTAAGACTTACACATCTTAAAAATTTTTTCACTGATCTTCAATATATTTCTTTCCACTATATTTTTTATATTCTTAAGCTTATAAAATTTAAGAAATACATATTTTCTCAGCTAAATCTCATGCTTCACATAAGTATTAACCAGCGTTCGAAATTGTACTGGATTGCTGGTCCGGGACAACTAAAAAACGGTTCGGACCAGTGGAATCAGAAATTCACTGGTCCACCGGACCAGTGGTGAAAATATATCCCTCCCTCCAGTTAAGTTATGTATTAATTTGTGTGCAATATCATTTATTTAAGAAATGTTCATATTTTTTGAATTTATCAGTTGATTTTGAATGGATTTTGTCAGTTAGTGAAATATTATTTAATCAAGAAAAATATTTCAAAATTATTTGATTATTTAGAGCTATTGCTTACTTTTCATAACTTCATTTTATTAATTATTTTATAAAAATTTTATATTAACAGCTGGCAGCTGGTAACTTATTATTGCATGTCCTTGATTGCATGTATTGATTGTCCTTTTTTATTTGTCGGACCAGTAATTTTTGTTACGGACCAGTAAGATTGGTAAAGCACTGGTCCGCAGGACCAGTGGATTTTTTTCCCAATTTCTAACGCTGGTATTAACATATTATCATAGATAATTTCATTCTAAAAATTCATTTTTGATACTTTAAAATGTGTTATTACAAGGTTACAAATTAATTTATAACCTTTGTTAGCCCGGGAGCAGTCGCACCTATGAAACGAACGCGGGAACTCGCGGGTGGGTATGTGATACCCAGGGATGGATTCTCACGTTTTAGCACTCAACCTGCTTGGTTTTACAAATAATATTACTTTAAATAAGACAAAACAATAAACTATCATTTGTGTATCTTAAATGAATATAATTTACACACATTTATTCGTGAAATCCTTACAAATTAGAGTTGTGTTCCATACAAATATATTTCTGGAACCTTTCACATTAGCGTTTTATTTTCAAGTCCCTTTTGCTAAAGCAATCCCTACATCTTTTGTATCCCGTTTTTCTACAATTTTGGCATTGTTTCCTTCTTCTGAGGTAGTTTCTGATGATGTATCAAAAGCATTTTTTGATTGCGTCTTAGTAGGCGCTCGAGAACTACTTGTATTTTCAGGGATTTTATTTATAATATTTTTCACCGCCACTCTGACGTTGGTTCTATACTTCTCTTTCATCCATTTTGTTCCACTTTTACCGAGGTAATATTCTCCATTTTCCGGAGAAACGAGACTTTCTGAACTTTCTTCATCAATTTCATCACACATTCTTCGGCAACTTCAATTGTTTACTCATCACATTGAACATCATAAACTCCAATATCTTCTTAATATTCACTAAAAAATCAAAATCATCGGTAGAAAGCAAAGAACGAAGCCGCCATACCGACCAATCGAACGGAATCCACAGCCAAAACTGACACCTCTGCCGGCACGCGCGCGGGTATCTCATACCCAAAAGCCTCAATTCCCGGAAACCGCGTATTCCTGAATTCTTATCTAACCTTGAAACTTGAAGAATGTGACCTTGAACTCAGCTACATGAGACCTCACACATTTTGAAAAAAAGGGGGGAACGCTATGAGACTAAGAATGCGGGCCGGGGTATGAGATACCCAGTGCGAGTGCTCCCGGGTTAATTAGGGGTTGTTCAAATATTACATAAGCGTCTAAAATAGAAATGGGTTTACTATTTTCCTTCTTTTGCTGACAAAGGGGGATATAATAAATTATGCATGTTAAACAATAGGCACTATATTTTCAAAAATAACTTATTAATTGAAAATAAATTGTTGTACAAAATTTAATTCAGAAAACCTGAACTTGACAACTGAAAATTATAAACTTGAAAAAGTTTCTTTGTTGAACTGAGGTCTAGCAATTATACCACACATATAAAACATATAAATAGTACATAGAATGAAAGCTCTTTATATCTAGGTTTTCTTCTGCAGAAAGGGTGTTGCTTACATAATTATAAAAGAGGGGGTTGTGATCATCTTATTTTTACTAACAAGGATGAAGGGTTCAATTTATTAATTTAACATCGAAATAAACTAATTGTGAGAACATTAATTTGATATATCAAGTTTTTATATCTTAAGTACTAATTTAAAGAGAGTTAGTAATTTATTAAATATGAGACTGAAAATATATTAGTAGTTGGATTAACTAATTTATACTTTCCAATAGAAATGGTTTGATTTAATAAATTAAATTCTTAGTACAGTAAAGCACCGTTTATACGACTTTCAAGGGACCAACGTAAAACGACGTATTAATGAAAATATCTTTAATTATTAGGTTTTTAACGCTCCTAATGCATATTTACGTAAGTACATTTCTAAAAAAAAATTGTTTCAAAACAGTTTTTAAACTGAAAATAATAATTAAATTTTAAAATACTAAAACATTTATAAAAATGAAAGAAACCCTACCTTTATAGTGCGAGGGTTTTTAGAACGGCAGTTTCATGGTCCCCCTTTCTTTGTGGGGTCATTTAGGGATTAAAAGAATTCTTCTCCTCTGCAGGGGGTGCTGGCAACCCCCTAACCAGAGATAAGGGCCATAGAACTGTAGTGAAGCACATCCCATTATCAGTTCAACGAAGTGCCCTTTTACTCACCCCCACACCATTGGTCATACAACAGCCAAGGAATGCAGTGTCCTTCAACCTTCCCTGGGGAAATTTTCCCACGGAAGCAACAACTGATACTGGATATTTTCGAATTTTAAGACAGCCGAAAACGACGTATGACCGATATTGCGCGTCGTATAAACGAAGAATTTTTGCATTAAAATGAATAGGAATGAATTGGGACTTTACGAAAACGACGTATGTAGTGATTCCCTTATCTTGACTTTTTGTGGTAGCATGTTATGTTTGAATGAAACAACATCGCATAAGGACAATCACGACAATTTATTACCTCACGAACACCAAAATACAAACAGGACAAACTCACATCAAAAACGGAATTAACATGGCTGCTCTCACTAGCCTTACTCTTTTTTTCTCCACACACACACAGAGTCCTCACTCTTCGTGTTCAAGGCGGGGACGGTGGCGCCACCACAACGTATAAATGAGAAACGTATAAACGGTGCTTTATTGTACAAATAAAAAATTTGGTAAAAAATTTTACATAATGTATTTACATTTATTCTTTTTTCTATTCTAGACTATGTTCTTTTTCCTTGCTCAAACAGAGCAAGGTGACATTTTTAAGATTACTTTAGAAACAGACGAGGATGTGGTGAGTAAAAACTTTTTGTTACTTATGTGACCATTCCTAACTCTATTCTCCCCTCCTCCCCATAAAAAAGGGGAAAAACATTGAACCTTAGATTTTCTTTTGAAAAATGTTAAAATTAACATTCTAAAACTGAAGAAATAAGAAATTACTGCTGTTTTCATCAATTTTATAATTTTTATTAAAAATAGTAAAAAAAATTCATAAATTAAAAAGATCTCACAATTTTTCACATTAAAATTAAAATGCTGTATAATTTTTTCACAAAAATGGGGTTAAGTTTAAAATCATGGATTGGTCTCTGATGTATATAAGGTTTTTAATATCTTTAATAGCTGATATTATGACTTGCAATTATTATTGTTTTCTAAATGCCTTTTTCTCTTGTTTAAGGTGAGTGAAGTGAAGCTCAAATATTTCGACACAGTGCCTGTTGCTTCTGCATTATGTGTTTTAAAAACTGGATTCCTTTTTGTGGCTTCAGAGTTTGGAAATCAGTAAGTTGGTTTAAAGTTGTTTATTTTAAAAATTTAATTATCAAGTTTGTATTTTTTTTTAAATGAAGCAATGTTTAAGGGAGTAATGAAAGTTTTGCCATTTTTCCTACTCTTTTAAACTGGTTTTGATAGGAATAATTTTTTACAGCTACTTGTACCAGATAGCTCATCTTGGTGACGATGACGACGAACCCGAATTCAGCTCTGCCATCCCACTAGAGGAAGGGGACACTTTCTTCTTTGGACCTCGTCCCCTCAAGAACCTGGTTCTGGTGGATGAACTGGAAAGCCTGTCCCCCATCATGCACTGCCAGATAGCTGATTTGGCTAATGAGGATACACCACAGCTCTATGCGGCTTGTGGTCGGGGTCCCAGATCAACCCTGAGAGTACTGAGGCATGGTCTTGAGGTATGTCATTGCAGTAGTAAAATTGTTTATTTTGGGATTACCTTTGAAATAATAAGTTATTGAGAGATGCAAGTTAACTGGTTTTGTGGTTTATGTATCTGACTTTGAAGCCTGACATCAGGATTTGAATCCCTGCTCATGCATGATTGTTTTTAATTGATTTCTGTAATTAGTTTCTAATCCTTTCATTTTGTGTTTGGTTTTCACAAAGTTTACAACACATTCGTTGTATGATTAAAGTGTATAATTTTTACATCTATTGCTTTTTCCCTGCAGGTTTCTGAAATGGCCGTTTCTGAACTTCCTGGTAATCCCAATGCTGTGTGGACTGTTAAAAGAAATTCTGATGGTAAATGAATGCTTTATTGATGTAACCTGAGAATTTATTCTTAAATCTTACATTAAACTGCTTGATGTGACTGATATATAAATCACTCTTGCATATTAAGGGCATAATGCTTAACAAAATACAATATGTAATAAGGGAATTGAAAGGGTCTATTTCTTATCATCTATTATTCACACTCAATATCAGTAATGCTGCTTTGTAATTAAGACTCTATTTTTTATCTTATGTTGTAAACTTGTGTAGTTTTTGGTTCAAGTGTCTTTCTTTCTTTCCAGAGGAATTCGATGCTTTTATTATTGTGTCTTTCGTAAATGCTACTTTGGTTTTGTCTATTGGAGAAACTGTTGAGGAAGTAACAGACTCTGGTTTCTTGGGAACCACCCCAACTCTGGCCTGTGCACAGATTGGTGATAATGCTCTGGTGCAGGTAAGTTTATTAGGGTTTGCTTTATCCGAACCTTTACATTATCTTTCAGTGTAATTTGTAATTTCTTAATCAAATGGAAAGCTTTCATAACTCATCACTGTCCAAATAATATTTTTAGCAAAACCGTGCCAATATCGCATTATATTCATGATTTTTTAAAAATCCAGTAATACATTTTTAAAACTTCTACCTACATTTACTTATTAAAATAAACATTATTAACTAAGTAATTCAGTATTGCAATTTAAAATTTTTAAATGAACCCATGATTATTGAAATTAAGAAGCTTATGAAGAGAATAACTGGATTTGTGTAATCTATGAAGCATTGCTGTCAGAAGGGTTGCACCTGACTGAGGTTCAAAAGCTATTGATGGCAAATCTTACAAAACCTATGTTCTCCTAGATCTATCCAGACGGCATCCGTCACATCAGAGCCGACAAGCGTGTGAACGAGTGGAGAACTTCAGGAAAGAAGACCATCACCAAGTGCGCTGTTAACCAGCGTCAGGTGGTCATTGCCTTGACAGGTGGAGAACTGGTCTACTTTGAGATGGACCCTGTAAGTCTCCCTTTGTCTTTCTTTCTATTTTTTTATGTTATAATTTAGTTAGCTGTATTTGTAGATGTTTTTAAAGATATATTTGGTGTGTTTTTTCTGGAAAAGTGTTTATGGTTTAGGTTTAATTTTCTCTTAAGTATATTGTACTTGCCACATAAATATACTGATGTATTTTTATAGCAGCTGTAATATTTGTTGTGGTTGAACTTCATTAGAGTTTTTAGCTTGGCAGTCAATTCTATTCTCAGGTTCAACAGTTTTAATTTAACCATGACACAGTGGAATCAAGTATTTATGCTTATTCACGATTTTGAAAAATTAAAAGACTAATTTACTAATAAAAGGATTTTTTTCTCATTAACATCCATGAGTTCAATTCAGCATTAAAATGTTTATTATGTTAGTCATAAAGCTATAACGACATAATTTCTACTATTGTCTCAAAAGTCAATACATTGATGTGCATTGCATTTTGATTGCAGTCTGGGCAACTCAATGAATACAAAGACCGCAAAGAAATGCCATCAGATGTTATTTGCATGGCCTTGGCTAGTGTTCCCAGTGGAGAGCAGAGATCCAGGTTTCTTGCTGTTGGACTGGTGGACAACACTGTCAGAATAATTTCATTGGATCCTGCTGTGAGTAGCATTGTTATTATTATGTTTGTTGATTTTAATGCTTATATCAGTCTATTTATGAAATAATGTACGTAATAATTTCCATTGCTCTGAAACTTAGCCAGTTTGGAATTTATTTTCTTCATTAATAAATGAGATAAAGAGGTTGAAGTTTTAGAGTTTGAATATAAAAATTAATCAATAATTATACAGGTTAAAACAGAATAATTATACTAATTAGTTTTGAAAGATAAATCTAAAAATTTGACTTGAATTAAATAATAATAATTTAATAGGCAATAAATCATTGTAACAAGAGCTCTGGAAATAAAGTTTTGCACCATTTAAGCTCTTCAGGTTCTTTTAGCTGGTTTTCTAAATTTTTTAGGATTTCTTGAATCTAATAACGATTAGTTTTACAAGAATAATAAGATGTTTTTATTAGCATTGAAGATTTCTATATTGAAAAAACATGAGACATTATGACCTCACCTTTTTTTGTTCTACAGTTTATTTATATTCTAGAATTGGATTTCTTATAAAATTACCTTATTATAAGACTGTAAAAAATAAGTGGATCAAGGTCACGCAATTTTCCTACTTCCCACACTTCATTTCTATTTTACTGACACGTGTTCATTGGCATGGTGACAATATAAAAATTGCGACCTTGAGCCACCTTTTCTATTTATACCGACTATAAAACAGTTCTAATACACATTTCTAACCCTCCTATGGAATGCGGCAAATTAAAAAGTTCCTTTCACTGAATAAATATAACATCATATTGTTCCATTAATTGTGAAACGTTTGTGATAGTGCTCTTTTTGTAAACATATGCGATTGTGCATCTCTTTTTTCAGGACTGCTTGTCACCCTTGAGTATGCAGTCTTTGCCCAACACTCCTGAGTCCCTGGCAATCGTAGAGATGGGAGGAGGGGAAGGAACAGGACGTGACAGCAGTGGACAGGGAACACTCTATCTCAACATTGGACTGCAAGTAAGTTACATGGATTAGTGTTTATTTTTATTAAATAGTTGAAACTACTAGTACAATCCGTTCCTTCTTATACACAATTAATCCTTTTTTCTTTTCGATATCAAAGGCCATGTTATTGCAACCTTTTGAATTTTTTACTGTGTTGACTCTGTAGGACTTACTAAAGCTACCCTATATATTTTTGTCATTTTCCAATTCATTTAAAATTTCAATCTTTTTCAATAGATAAAACTTTACTATTGACACTGTAGATCAAAATTAGGTTTAGGCACTGTGAAGTCAGACCATAAATGAAAAGTGCAACTGAAGTGCACATTTGCCACATTTATTATCTAAACAAATGGAACATAAGTGACCTCTAAGTTGAATTGTATATGCTTATTGGGGAATGAAGGATTTTTTGTCTGAAAAGTACCCCTTGTTATGTACTAATTAACTACAAGTTTACCGATACAAAAAAAGGACATCTTAACAGCTGCCTAATGTAGTTTGTCACTCTAGTTCAAATCACTAATTGGTATCAAGCTCAAATTGGAAAAATAATTGCCGATACAGAAACTGTATATTTGACCAGAAATCGATTGCTTTTAATAAGCCGGTTTTGTTTTGTATACCTAATATATCACTCAAATTATTTTATTTGATAAAACCTAATCCTTTAAATTTCTAATCCTTTCAGCGGCATGAGTTCAACCTTTCATCATTGCAGTGATTGCATCTTTATTTGTTTTTCTTCAAATTATTTTATCCGCCAAATGTACCATAAGGAATATAGCATGGTTATCTTTCTGAATTGTACAATTTCACAAATATTTTGTTTTACAGAATGGAGGTCTGCTGAGAACTGTGTTGGATCAAATTTCTGGAGATTTAACTGATACCAGATCTCGTTATTTAGGTTCCAAGCCTGTGAAGTTGTTCAAAGTGAGAATGCAAGGAAATGATGCTGTAAGTACTTTTGAAACTGCCATTTAGTAATCTAGCACATCAAATAAAACATGGTTTGTAATATGTAAATGTAAAATATCTCACTGAGTATTACATTTTCAGATAAGTAACTTAAAAGTATAATAGAAACAACAATGCATTTATTACTAACAATACTTTTAATTAATTGATAATATTTTTAGGTTGTGGCTATTTCAAGTCGATCTTGGCTGAGTTATTACTATCAAAACAGGTTCCATTTGACCCCTCTTTCCTATGAGACCTTGGAGTATGCATCTGGATTTTCTTCCGAACAATGTCCAGAAGGCATTGTGGCAATTTCTCTCAATACTTTGAGGTAAGCAATTTCATTAGAAAATACTTCTTGATTTTCATTCTAAACTAATAAAGCTTCTGAATCAAAGGCATTTTTTGAACTAGCTTACATATGTGCTTGGCTTTTCCTATGTGAATTCTTCCCCACGTTGGCCTATCTTTCACATCTCGTTTCACTCTATTCTGCAAAGACCAGTAATCAATTTAAAATTTAGTGAAATGTTACATCAACTTGCACTAACCAATAATTTTTTTCAGGATTTTGGCATTGGAAAAATTGGGTGCTGTTTTTAACCAAGTAGCTACCCCACTTGAATATACTCCTAGAAAATTCATTATTCATCCTGAAAGTTCTAATTTGATAATCATTGAAACAGATCACAATGCTTACACAGAAAAGACTAAAGGCATTAGAAAACGACAAATGGCTGAGGTAAGTACATTTTTCCTTCTATAAAATTCACTCCTAAATTTTTTTAATAGAAAACTATTTCTAAAAGCTCTGATATTGTGAAAACTTTACATCTGAATCAAGATTACTAATATTTCAAGCTAACATAAGGTATAAAGTTGCAAATATGGTTAAACTTAAGATTGAAGATTAATAAAATACTTAATGGGAAACAGACCCCTGGCTGAAAAAAAAACTTAATTTAATGCTAACTTAAAATTCACAAAATTATGAGTAGATTTTCACAATTTTTACAAAAACCGGACCCTTCCCCAAAAGTCTGGAATGACCCTTGGTAAGAGCATATTATTCAATGTATCAAGGCTTTGCTGGCCATAAAAGTGTTTGAGGGTCGTGAGACAGAAACCTGTGGTCTTACCCACTTTCGACATTTTCAGGAAATGGTGGAAGCTGCTGGGGAGGAAGAGCAGGAGCTAGCAGCAGACATGGCCGCCCAGTTCTTGAGTGAGACCTTAGATGAGCGGATCTTTGGGGCTCCTAAAGGAGGTACTGGTATGTGGGCATCAATAATCCGCATTTTGGATCCCATTGAAGGAAAGACCATCTTTCAAGTACCCCTGGAACAGAATGAGGCAGCTTTCAGGTAAGATTTTCCCTGAAGTGTTGGCTTTTTCCTTCCTTATTCAAATTTTTATGTTTTGGCCGTTTCATAGTCCTTTTAATTGTGTTTCAAATAAAAGTTTTACAATTCCATCTAAAAGTTCCCAGGAAGGAGCTGCTTATAAATGCTACACTTTTTATGCCATTTCACCCCTTTATGTCGCAAATTGTCACACTTTACCATATCCTCTCCCCTTTTGTCACTAGTCACGCTTTATTACCAACAATACATATTGCGCTAGATTGGCAAAAACTTGGAACCCTTTGTTTTTGGTTGAGACAAAGCCACTTATAATTTTTAGAAGGCACTTTCTTTAGGTTGGTATAAGTTAGCTACATTCCTCCCAAAAAAACTGCTGTGTTAGTTGGTTTATAGTGTGAGATTGTCACAATTCTGTAACCTCCTTCTCCCCAATCACAAAGTGTCATAGATTGATTAACTCTCTCCCATCCCTCCAACCACGACATCATTTATGGAGATCCCCTTGCAAAAAAATCTAAAATTCTTTTATTATTTTACTATAAACACCAGTTTGTAAGCTTAGGTAATTTAACATATTGTGACTCCTTACAACAACGTCATGTCTCAAAAAACCTGATTTTCCAGAAGAGTGATTTGAAAGTTTAAAAGTTGATTGAAATGCATTAAAATAAATGTTAAACATTCGATTGTATTTTTCACTATGCAGCATAACAATATGACAATTTTGCATGGTTATACAACCCTTTCAAGGCTTTCTAAAATCAGTCTTAACTAAAAATCTTCGGCTTTTGAGAAATGACATTGTTTAAAGGAAGGAGCGATATGGATTACACGATTCAACTGCTTGAAAAAATGTGTTTAATACCAGCCATAAAGTTAACAACTTTTTCGTTTTCAGCCTGTGTCTCGTAAAGTTTGCCACTCACCCTGACGAGCAGTTCCTCCTAGTGGGTGTAGTGAGGGAACTACAGCTCAACGTGCGCCACTGCACCGGAGGCATTCTGCTGACCTTCAGGGTCCTCAACGAGGGCAGGAGACTAGAGCTGGTGCACCGCACCCCGGTGGAAGAAATGCCCGCCGCCATCTGCCCCTTCCAAGGCAGGGTGCTCGTGGGAGTCGGGAGCATGCTGAGGATATACGACCTCGGCAAAAAGAAGCTGCTCAGGAAGTGTGAAAACAAGGTAAGAAGTGTTGAGATGTTTTAACGGTTGTTTTTTGATTCTATATCCTTACTAACCCCAGCAAACAACCAGCTTTATAATATTTGCTGGAGACACCAAGGAAAGCATAATGCAAAATTAGTTCCATGCACAAGATTTTTTTACATTAATAATTCCTCAACATAATGTGGAGACTAAAATCTAAGGCATTATAATCACTATACTTGGATTAAAATAGTAACTTATATAGATGTTACTGGAAAAGTGATTTACTGGGCATTATTAATAATGCCCCAAGTTAGGCAGGTGATAAATTCAATAAAATTTATCAATTAGTATTTTTTACTTTGCCTGAAATATGCAGGCAATATTCTTTATAATCCCTGGATTTATCACACTGCCCATAACATAATATTTTCAAGTTGGGCATATGTACCTAAATAAATTTCACACCATCTCTTTTTCACCTGTAGTTTTATCATTCCAAAAATGCCCATATGCTTTTTTTCTAGTATATTGATAAAAACACATTCATATTTTGTCGAAAGTAGGCGTTTCAATGATATTTGCAACAGGTTGCTTAGTTTTCAACAAATAAACTGTCAGATATTGCATGGTAGGCAGGCACTCCAAATTACACTTTGATGTAACTAATCAGCATTTAAATTTTATGTTCAATGTTTTAAATCAATCTCTGAAACAGCTCTAAATCTAAAAATTATTATCTAAAACTGCTATTGTTTGTTCCAGCACCTTCCAAACCAGATAGTGACTCTCCATGCTGTGGGCAATCGCATTATTGTTGGGGATGTCCAGGAAAGCTTCTTCTATGTGCGCTACAAGCGTCAAGACAACCAGCTCATCATCTTTGCTGATGACACAAACCCAAGATGGCTAACCACTGCTTGCTTCTTGGATGCTGCCACTGCTGCAGGGGCAGATAAGTTTGGGAATATATCAATTGTAAGCATTGGTTTGGTTACCATCTCTGTGACTGTCTTTTAACAATTACTTTTAATGAAATATTATTTAACAGTTTTAAGCATTTAGAACTAATTTTGAACTAGACTAAAGTTTCTTCGTGTGAGGATATGCAAAGCCAAACTTACGAAACCTTAAGCTTAAATTTAAAAAATAATTAATTCTTAAATTCCTGAGTGTTTATGTGCTTGAAAAAAATAGTGTTTATCTTTTCATTGTGTAATTATGAAAACTTAATTGCATCTTAAAATATTTGTCTGATTCTGGAATCTGAACAGGGTTCCCATGGGTCTCGGAAAAGTTTGATTTGACCTAAAAGATCAGGAAAAATTGCTTATTTTTCTCTAAAACCTGGAAAATCATACCGAAAACCTGGGAAATTTTTAATGTGTGCATCTAATTATTGAAAACAAAAATAAATATACTGTTCATTGAAGGTATATGTTAAAAAAAGGCAAGAAATATACGAAAAATGTAAGGGATTGCTAGTTTTTTTACCAGAAAACTTCAAAATTAATTTTAAAAGTTGGGGAATTTCATTGTCAAAATTGAGTGGGGACCCTGTTTAAATCCATCTACTGGAACTAAAAAATTATATATTTTTTGATTATATTGGGATGTTGAATTAATTCCCTTCAAGTAGTCATCTAATTCACGGCTATGGTTTTTTTTCTTCTTTTTTTAGATAAGGCTTCCAATAGCCATCAGTGATGAAGTGGAAGAGGATCCAACTGGAGTGAAAGCTTTATGGGACAGAGGCTGGCTGGGAGGTTCATCTCAAAAGGTATCTTTATTCTCCCCTTTTTAAAATATGTCAAGGTATGGTATATTTATTTAGCAATCACTTCCAATGATCATTAATTTATAAGTATGATGAAATTGCTGGATACATGTAGAACTGTAAAAATTTCATGAACTAACAGTAGTACATTGTCTGAAGATGCTCATCAGGGAAGATGAACTGAAAACACTTTTGCACTGTATATGTGAAAAGGGTGGGAACTGTAATTTTTTATCAGACATTAAAAAGAATAACATTTAAATACAGTAAAACCTGAATTTTTCAAAATTCTTGTATGGAAATATAAATTATATATTCTAAAGAAACTAAATGTTCTTCCTTGCAGGCCGACATTGTCTCCAATTTCCATGTTGGCGAAGTGGTTCTCTCTCTACAGAAAGCCACCCTCATTCCTGGTGGCTCTGAATCACTAGTCTACACCACACTTTCAGGCTCCATTGGAATCCTAGTGCCCTTCACTTCACATGAAGTAAGTGGTATCTTACTTTGAATTATTCTATAAATAATTCTGTCATTTGACTGTATGACCAAAAATGGTTGAAGTCTAACTTTAAAAAAATGTTCTTAAATTCGTACATTTTTATTATGTGCTTTAAGAAAAAGTAATATTCTATCCTTTTGTTATTTGTTTTACCTTCTTTAGTCACCTTTAAAATGCTTTTAAGATTTTGTGTATCTTTGACCCTGTTTCCAAGAATAAATATTATTAGTTCATAGTTTTACTCAGTTAACCGATATTTGGACAAATCTTTCTGTTATAAAACACTCCCTACTGACCTTGCACCATAAAACAACAACTTCACCGAACCAAACTAAATTATCTACTGAAAGTAAACTCTTTTTTATTGAAATACTGTTTTCTTTCAGGATCTTGACTTCTTCCAACACTTAGAAATGCACATGCGGTCTGAAAACCCGCCCTTGTGTGGACGAGACCACCTCTCCTACCGATCATACTATTACTCTGTCAAGGTAAACACTAACAGCTGTTCCTTTTTATGTGCTGTTGATTTTTGATGGGCAATGAGTTTGCTTTCCATTTTTGTGATTAATTTTAAGTTTTCCTTTCTCTTTTACTTTTATTGAAATACATTTATTTAGGAGGAAATTGTGTTTTCTTTGAAAAGGGGTTCAAGTTGTTTTTAGGTTTATAAACAGAGGATCTCCTAATAACTTTTTTAAATTTGAATCTCTCTCACAACCAGTTACAAATACGTATTTAGAAACAAATATTTTTTAAATTAAGACTTAGCTATGATTCTCAAATTTTTCTAGTTTTTAATCAAATAAGTAAGATAGAATGAAAGTAGCAATCTAATTCAAGAATAATTTCAACTGTTTAACCTGCATTCCTTTGACTGCTGAAGAAATCACACCTTGTAATTTAATTTGTGAGTACTTACTTAAACTTTTTTTTGCAGAATGTGATTGATGGGGACTTATGTGAACAGTTCAACTCCTTAGATCCTGCTAAACAGAAGAGCATTGCTAATGACTTTGACAAGCCTGTTAGTGAGGTAAGGCTTAGTTGTCATGTCATCATTTAAATACTTGAGCTATTTTATTCTTAAAAAGCATAAAGATAAGGAATTTTTTGCTGTATGACATACCAAAATTCTCGACTCTTGTTCAAATAAAATTGCAAACATAAGTGTAGTATCTGATTATTAAAATTTATCTACTAATCTATTTTTAAATTGGCCAAATTTCTATTGCATATAACTGTTTTACACTTTAGTCAATGCTACTGATGTTTGGATTAGCCATGGGCATTTCATTTTGATCCATGAAACACAATCTCTTACATTAGAAAAGAGATCATTTTCCTCAATTTCATTTTCTAACTTTATCCAGGGTGTCCGCTAACCCAGGAACACCCTGAATACTAAGGGAATTCCAAAAATATTGTGGAAAAATGCGATTTTGTACGATGCGTAGCGTTTTCCAGCCTTTTTTAACATTGTGGAGTTCCCATCTCCGGTATATTGTCAAATCAACGGCATCCTAGCTTGCACTCGCATCGGCACGGCATATGTAATCTTTCCATCTTATCACCAAAAATTTTAAAAACAAAGAAACGCCTTAAAGCTTTTGTTTGACCAAACCTGGAAAATCAAAAAAATTGTCCTGGAAAACTCAGGGAATTCTTTCTTAGAATTAAGTGGACACCCTGTTTATACTATGTTAAGCCATACCATACTATGTTAAGATAAAAAAAATTTTCAAAAGTAATTTAAATAAATCAATAAATTTTTTTTCTGTAGATACATATTTTAAAAGAAAAAGTAGTTATTTTATATTGCTATAAGTATTTTAAATTATAGTTTTCTTTTGTTCCTTTCAGGTATCAAAGAAACTTGAAGAAATAAGAACAAGATATGCATTTTAGTGGACTTTTTTTATCATTTTCATTCTGAACTGTATATAGTTCTACATGTTGGACCATGATATCTCTTTGTACGTATAATGATCATCTGGTAAAAACAAAATATTTTTAATGCGATCAATTGTCTACACTGGGAAGACACTGGAAGCCATTTCATCTAAGACAACTCCCACTCATTTTGTAAATTTGTGGATCATAAGGTAACTTTATTAAATAAAGTAAATAAGCTTTTCATAAGTCTTTTCTTTGCTTAAAATACTGGTGAAAAAAATACTGTATCAAAATTTTTCTATGCAGTCAGTATATTATGCTGTGTGAAAATCAAAACAATAAGTTTTTATGAACTTAAAAAGAAATAGCTCCTCCTATATGCATGGGTGCCACTCTTCCGTCCCAGGTAATATTACAAAACCCAAAATTAGCAACCATTTGTACTGAATTCCATAATACCTATATTGCACATTTTGCCCACAAGTAACATGGTTTTACTCGAATATCATGTTATCTTGATTCAAAATTTAAGGAACAATTTGATTGTTCATGAATTGTAAGCAGTTTGATGCAATTAAAAAAAATTAATAGACTGGATGTTGCTGTCGTGTCCCACTTGAAATACACAAGCTCCACATAGGGATTCAAGGCAAAGGGGGTGCGGCTCCTGAGAAAGTGAGGCCCATTAAGATAGGCTGGATGAAAATTTTTAATAAGATGGTTTTAAGTTCTGTCTTGCAATTTTTGAAAAGTGGCACCCATGTATATGATTTTATCATAGTTTTAGCAGCAACATTTCAAGGATTATTTATTAGTTAACACAATTATGCTGGGTACTGTGTGCTGCAAATTAAACAGTCAAGCATCAAGGCTATTATTCAAAAATTATTTCCAAGTAACCTGTAATATTGATGACAAAAAATCTAATGTAGAAGGAAACAGTTCACTGTGTTTTAAATATGTTAACCATTTTAAAGCATGACAATGTTTTCCCTTTCCAATTTGAAACTTATTCTGGTTTTAACTATGGTTTGTGCTTCTAAAATATAAGAAGTTTTCGATTCACAATCAAATAAAACAATTTTAAAAGCATCTAGTATTTATTTCAAAGTATCAAATCATTTGTTATTTTATAAAAATAATCATATTTAATACTGATTTGATTATTTGTACAAAAATATTTTACAAGTATCACATTCTTATGGTTGTGAACATTCAATATTCTCATATAAACATATGTACAAGAATAATTTTAATTGATAACCTAGCTTTAAAAGTAAAATTATTAATCAGTAACTTGTTATATAACTTAGCACCACATGTTCTTAATTTTCTACGCTTAAAGGAATTAAGTGTAGGGGGACTTAATCTCCTTAGTAGTTTTATAAAATAAAGTCTGTTTACAAGTAGAAAGCTCTGAAGCATTTTTCTTCAGTAAAATGAGTAGAAATTATCAAACTTTATTAAAAGCTTCCTTAAAAAGGATGTTGTAATTTAGTTTAAAATTACAAGCAATATCGTTTAAGTAGTAGTAGATAAAAACTCATAGGAATGCATCATGTAGAAAGAAATTGTGAAATTGGTTTTCCCTCAAAGCTTGCATGTTTACATTTTTTGATTCAATTGTCTCAAATTCTACCCTATGAAAATATGTACTTTTAATCTTGAAATTCATGTTACTAAGAAAAATTATTCAAGATAACTATAAACTACAATGATTCCTATTTACAGATGAATGTATCAAAATTATTTAATTTTAGAAAACATTTTGATTTATCAGTTCCTTAGATTTTGGGTAAAAAGGATGGTAAGTTCCTGGGATGGAAATTTTCTTGTCTCTGGATACTCAGGGGATTTTTACTTCACATATTAAATGTTATAAAAAGTAAACTATGCCTTTAAAAAATTTTTCAATTTCTTGTTTGAACTAAATATTTTGATGTTGCTGGTGGAAATCTCTTCTTGAGATATTTTTGAAGTATAACAACACATAAATTTAAGCAGGACCAAATTCATGGATATTTTTTTCAAGGTGTAATGAAGCAGTTCAATTATCTAATCTACAAGAGAAGTATAGCTACACAATATTTATCAAAGAAAAAGGTCAAAGGACTTATAAGCTAATACAGAGGAAATTGAAAGTTAAAACCTGTATTATACTAATCGAGGTGCTCACAGCAACTCTAACTTACATGAGCTGATTAAAACTGTTGGAGTTAGCTCATTGTTGTTGCATGCACCTAAATTCTAAACTAAATCGATTAAATCTGTTTCTAATGTATTAGTCAATGGAACTTTTGGCTTCAGAACACTTAGTTAGAACATCTGGCAGTTAAGTCTTATATTCCTCCTCTTGGTGACTTTCTTTTTTCAGAAATACTGGATAAATGATGCCATTCCAGTTTATAAAGCTGAATAAAGTGTGGAAATTTCCACTGCAACTGGAGAATTTCATCAGGAGGAGTTATTGGAAATTGGTTTTAAAGTAATGTTTGCTTATTAACCCCCTTGACCTCTTCACTTTAATTCATATTCTTGTGGATGTACCAGCCAACATGGATGTCATGGCTTTTAGAGTAAATTTGTATCTCAAATTGAAATTGAATTAACAGGTCTAATGTTACTGGTAGCACTTCATACAAGTGTTAGAAACATACCACAAAATGAAGTAAAAAGCTCAAATATGAATAAATAACATGATGTATGACCGGTATGATAACATCATGACTTAGACAGCGTACCTCATGGATGAAGGTCTAAAGATCAACCTAAATCCTTACTGAAAGCATTGGATACTGCAATAAATACTTGGTTCACAAATTCAGTGAGGAAAAACATGATTGTGGATTAAATTGTAAATTATCACATTAAATAACTTATGGCCAATTGTTTCCTTTTTTGACTTAGTCCATATTCAAAATCACAGGCAAAAGTATGGTCAGCATGCTGTCTGCAAAAACAGTCATTACCCTAAAATTCAATCTTGGAATGTTTAACACTCTCACCAACTTAAAAAATGACATGAAAATCCTCTCACAATGCAGCAAATGACTTCGACTGAACAGCACCTCCATCAACCCATGCTTAGCTCAACCAAAAAGTTGGTGGGAAATAAGGTCATTGTGTTGGGACACTGTCCTGGTGTGATTTGAAATTAACTGTCCCCTCAATTCGTAATCAACTTGATGGTTTAAGCTCTTAGACCAGTATGTCCAACTGGGCTTGTACTAGAAGGGATTAAATGCACTTGTATTGGATACGAGTGAAACTGATAATTTGAAGATCACTGGTTCTGAATATCCTTCAGTCCTGTATTGCAATATCCATGTGTATTGGATACCACCGGAACTGATAACTTCACTGGTTCTGAATATCCTTCAGTCCTGTATTGCAATGCTTGATTCCATGCAAGTCCTGCATTGCTACTTAAGATGCCATGGCTCATTGGAATTGGAATGATAGTTATGCACTTGCAGCTTGGTTGGCAGGATAGTTTACGTAGGTGACATTGAGTCCAACTGGTTTTTGCCGCTGCGCCCTCTGCAGTGTGGTGATCACCCCTTGCACACTCTGGGCTAGCTGAGGGAAAGAGGGACGGGATTCTGCGTCTTCGAGCCAGCAAGACAACATCACTTCATATCTAAAAATAAAGGAATTCTTCTGTTTTATGTTTATCTAATTTAAGAAAGAATCATTGATGAGATAATTTCTCTAAAGAAGAGCGTATCTGGACTAGATGTTCTTATGCAGAAATTTTTCACTTTTAAACTAATGTTTATTTCATTTTGAAAATCAATTTTCAAGAATTTTGAATTTTCAAGATAAGAACAAAGTATAACAGACAAAAAAATTGTGTAGGGGTTCTACTCACAAGTAGTGTTTTAACTCATATCGAGGCCCTTTGACCGAAAAGGATTGCTCTTTATAAGTTACATAATTTTCAAAGGAAAAAAAACAGTAAAAAAATTCATGCCAAAATTGTGGGTTGGAGTTTGAACCCCTTAAACTCCTTGGATACGGCTTTGTTCGAAGCGAACATGCATTTTGATTTCAGGCTCTAAGATGGATTTTAAGGCTTTTCTAATAGAAAATAATTCCAAATGGTTTAATGCAATTTTTGCCATCGGCCTTAAGCAACGACCATCGGCAATCGGCCATTTAAGACCCATCGGCTTGCCGATAGAAATTTTCAAACAATCGGCATCGGTCGAGCCCTAGTATTTTTGTTATTTCTGTAAAACTAGTTTTCCATTTCAGGTAAACAGTATGCAGAAAAAAAACAATGTTTAATAATTTTTTTTATTCCTGTAGAACCTGTTTTTCCTTTGAGAAAGACAGTATGCAGAAAAAACTATGTTATGTAGTCTTTTTTTATACCTGTAGAACCGGTTTTTCCTTTAGGGAAAATAGTATGCAGAAAAAACAACGTAACCTTAATTTTTTTCTGTTCCTGTAGAACTGGTTTTTCCTTTAGGGTAGCCAGTATACAGAAAAAACAACGTTACTCTTAGCTTCCCAAACCTCATGCATGTGAAATAAATTAAATTTAACAACTTCATGATTAAATTTCACTTTACCCAAGCCCTAAAAGTTTTTTGGTTGGGTTGGTATAAGCATCGGCAATCGGCCATTTAAGACCCATCGGCATCGGCTTGCCGATGTAAATTTTCAAACAATCGGCATAGGCCAAAAAAGTGCCATCGGTCGAGCCCTAATAGTTGCAATGATGACACCCAGTGAAATTCTTTCAAGAGGTTCCATTCTAATTTACTAAGAAGTTTCCCATAAGGTACTTTAAACTGATTTGCTAAAAAGTAAGCTAAGTTATGCTTACAACAGATCTGGACAGTATGATGGCTGTGGCATTCTACGTCCGGACTTGAGGTAGTGAATGATGTCCCAGTTGTCCACATCAGGGTATGGACTTACCCCTCTGGTCATCAGCTCCCACAGTACTACTCCATATGACCACTGTAAAACAATTGGAACATCCATTTGTAAGTTTGCAGTTATTTATAGTCTGTTCATTTAGAATTGGCGCCTGAAACAGGATCAAAAACACTCAATAACGCCTAATAAAGTTTATCACGCAACTTCAGTGACCGATTCTTTTACAGTATTTTAACTACTTCTGTTTAAGCTGCCTTATCATTGCACAAGAATACTTTTTCGATGATAATTACAATGGGTATTGCTCCTAAAACATTTCGTTTCAGGCGCCTACTCTAAATGAACAGACTATAGCTGAGAAACATTGGCTATTCGATTTGTAGTCTACATTGAGCAGACTTAGATTAGTTATCCTATATGCTTACTTCTTTGCTTGATTCGTATAGATAGACCTTCTTAATTCTGATAAGAGAATACTAGTGAAGGAGATATAAAAAGTTGAGATTCTTGGAAATGGCAAAAAAGTAAAAACCATGAGATAAATGGAAGGGAAGAGGAGAATTAGTAAGAAAAAAATTAGATGAACGATTGTATTTTCACACTGTCATTCTGATGTGACTCCATTAAATCTCAGCTAGTAAGAAAAATCGTCTTGCTGCAATGTCAGTGAGCTTCAGAGGTAGACTAAAAGATCCTTATGAAAACAACTTTACTGACTGAATAGTGCAATGATATTGACTATAGTAAACAGTGGTGGACCCAAATTGCTAATTCATTATAACGATGCATTTATAATGTTGGTTGCACAATTGGGGCCGATAAAAAGGTCTATTAAAACTTAATGTTAACAATTAAGAAGCGTTCGACTGTAATCGGATATTAATTGAAATTGTGCCTAGGTTTGTCTTGTGTCGCTGAAATATTACAAAACATGTTAATTCTTACCACATCCGTCTTTGTTGAATATATGCCCTTTTCGAGGCTTTCTGGAGCCATCCACTTGACTGGTAACTTGGTCTTTTTATTGTCGCTGCTATAGTAGTCTCGTTCGTAAATATCTCGGGATAGTCCGAAGTCGGCAACTTTCACCTGAAGAGACTCGTCTAGCCTAAACAGTGGATAGAATATGTGAGTTCAAAACATAGCGTGATGTTGGAGTATTCTTTGTAAGTTAAGAATACTTATTTTTTCTTTTTGTTTTATTCATTGATAAATATACAACACATATTATTATTATTATTATTATTAACTGGCATATTATATCTTTAATTTCAGAAGAAGTTCTCTTTTCTTAGTGTAGGTTTTTAAAAAGAGTTAAGTTGATTAAAGTAATATCGAGGGGTAATTTTAAAAGTCAATAATATATGTTTTCTTTAAAAAAAAACCCAAGAAATAAATATTTTTAAATTATTCTATTAAAATAATATTAAAAAAATTAAAATTGACGTTGTTTCAAGTCATGTAAAAGTTCATTGTTAAAATGAATCATGCCGGTATCACACTATGTATTTTCTAACTAAAATAAAACTTCTGAAATAATGAAGTTACTCCATTCTAACTTCAACTCACATGCAATTTCTTGCAGCCAAGTCTCTGTGTACGAACTTCATGTCAGAAAGGTAGGCCATGCCAGCGGCAATCTCCACACCAAATGTTAACAGGTCCTTTACTGTAGGGCTCTGCAATAAACATTTTAATAAACTTAAATTGCACTATTACATGCAATCAATAAGACAATTTTTCAATAACCCTTAAAATGGCACAGATATTAGTTTTAAGTGACCGGAATTTATCGACCGGTTTTTACACTGACAGGAATTTTCTTATAACCTACCCGATCCCTACACACATTCCCCACCTTTGGCAATCTAACTTAAATTGTAACAATTCTGAATTTAAAGGAAATATTCCATAACCAATCACAACGCACTAAATAAATATTATTTGTTTGTGCCCTGATGGCCTAAATCTAAATGCTTGCAACAGTTGTGTGTAATTTCTACTGGGGAATGTCATTTATAACACGCCAGTGGCAACTAATGCATATGAATGAATACTATTTAATGTCCCAAAATACTGTGCCAACGAACTCGAATATTTGAGAGGCGAACTTACGTTTTCTTCGTGTCGTATGTAGGCCAGTAGATCCCCGTGCTTCATGTAGGGTATGACGACCATTGGCTCCCCGTTTTCGAAACAGACTCCGACCAGAGTAAGGACATTGTTGTGTTGGAAGTCCTTCATCATGAGACCTTCCTGCAGAAAAGCCTCGACGTCCTGCTCCAACGACGTAGAGCCTAGAAAATATAGATATAGGTATATTGTAATTTAAATTATAAAAAAATAGATATTCAAATTTGAGATTACTTTCATTTACCCAGTATAAAAACTTACTTAGCGATTTATTATAAAAATTTTAATGGAAGAAATTTAATGTAAACTAAAAGAATTTTTTGTTTTCGATTCTCTTAAAACTTACTGTTATGGAGAGTCTTTACTGCCACGTTTAGTTTTTCCTCCTTGTCTGGAACCTGGAGTTCCCCTTTGTAAACGCAGCCGAAGTGACCTAGAAGAAAAAAGTAATTGTCATTCAATTCCATTCAAACGGACAAAATAAGGAGAGAAATTAAGTGAATATTAATTTTGAGGTTTAATATATTAGTTTAAGAGTTGTAAAATGCATTTAAATTGCCTTTTCTTCATAATGGTGAGAGAAGATGAAACATTTGTTTAATATCAAGTAGAAAGCCCTCCTGCAGTCGTAGAATAATTTTACAAGAGGTCATAAGAACAATTCTGGGGTGTGCATGCAGACAAAATTAAAAACAGTTCTGAGAGAAAATAAGCGCATTTAGTAGACGGATAAAATGTATCGCAAGACTGACTTTTTTTAATAGTTAACATAATTTAGTTCATTTTATCAGAATTCACTCATAAGAATAACTATAAAGCTTGGAAAATATCTGGTGTTTGAGGAGCTAGATAAATTTTAAATCAAATGTAAAAGAAAGTTTTTAAATTTCCCCTTTATAAAGAATAAATGTTCGAACATTTATACAAAATCGGTTTTTAACTTTTAAACGGAGCCTTCATTGTTAAAAAATACGGCACTTAACACAAAAAGTGAAGGAAAAAAATTGCCTCCATTATTGAGATGTTACACCACGATACTGAGGGACCTTCCACCTAGACTAGGAGGGAGGTCCAGCTCCCACTCCATGAAATAACGGTAATAAGTCCCTCTGTATCGTGGTGTAACATCTCTCAATGTATGGAGGGAATTTCTTTCCACCACTTTTTGTGTTAAGTACCTTATTTTTTACAGTGTTCATTTTCTACTAGAAAGTCTTAGATTTCACTGTGACTAGGGAACTCTACTCACCTACGCCGATGACCTCCCCCATGACCAACAGGTGTCTGTGGATGAGGATGTTCTCTGATTCGAGCAGCCGCATGGTCTCCTCGTCCACCGGGGGCGGATCGCTCCACTTGGCGGCCGTCTTGGCGCTCGTTTGGCGACTCAAGTTACGCCCGTTGCGCACATCATGGTAATCTGAAGCACAAGATACACATTAAATCACATATATATTCGATGTAATGAGGAGGTAAACTATCTATGTGCAGCGTCACTATCATCAGGTAAAACAATAAATTCCAGAGCACTGGAGAGTATGTGACATCGGGAGTCCAAACTACCATTCAACATTCCCGTACATCCATTGGAAAAAGCTCCTGGAGCATGTACTGAAACTATTTCAATGGTAAGTGATATGGAGTAGTAGACTGACCTCCAGCGACCATTTTGGGAAAGATTCCGAAGTTTTGTCTTGTTGGCGTGATCCTGATCAAATATCAACAATATAATATTAATTCAGAGAGATCCTCAAAGGTTGCCAGAAATTGCAAATCGTGGATAGCAAAGAATGCTGTATCGCCCACAGATTTCAATCCATCGCTAGATTTGACAACTTTTTTAGAAGTACCACAGGCTACGGGATCTTTTCCATCATTTCAATGTACCCTGGATTTAGATAAGCATGGAAAAATACTGATATCTGAATCTGGGTCAACTTTTAGCGCTTTTAGGCGATATTTTGTAAGTACTAGAGATGCCAATTAGTACTGAAGGCACCGTTTTCAAAGACACATCCGGTCGAAAGGTTTGGAACTTGAAGACATTCAATCAGTCCCTAGAAAATAATCGCTTCCATTGGTGCCTGACCCAATTTATACGATTTTACCCACTTATGTAACCTCACTGTAAAAAAATACGACACTTTTACACAAAAGAGTATGGCCTTGGCCAGGGTCAGCCTGGAATCATGGACGGGCTTATCTGGTCGAGCGCATCTTATCGGCTGTAGTTATCTACCCCACTCAATTAGTGGACAAAGGGGTCCCCCAAAAGGGGGACTCTCTCGCTCTCCGCAGGGGTCTCCCTTTAGGGGGACCCCTTTGTCCACTAATTGAGTGGGGTAGATAACTACAGCCGATAAGATGCGCTCTCCGCAGGGGTCTCCCTTTAGGGGGACCCCTTTGTCCACTAATTGAGTGGGGTAGATAACTACAGCCGATAAGATGCGCTCGACCAGATAAGCCCGTCCATGATTCCAGGCTGACGTTACCCTATTGGAAAGAAATTTCCTCCATGCCATTGAGGGATGTTACATCGCGATAAGGATAAGGAGGGACCCCCACCAAGATCCGAAAAAAGGTCCTTTTCCGGGGAAAGATGTTCTAATACGGAGAGACCTTCCTCCGAGTCTAGGGAGGAGGTCCCTCTTTATCGCGGGATAACATCTCTCCATGTTATGGAGGTAATTTCTATCCACCACTTTTTTTGTAAAGTGCCGTATATTTTACAGTGCTTACAAGCTGGTTTACCTTTCAATTAAAGAATGAATGCCCTTTTTAAGTATAGAAAAAGATTCAATATACACTCACCGTTGCTGTCCTGCCTCCTGGCAGCCGTTCCACCCTGCCCGCAGTCGCCGCTGGCTGCCCTCTCGGCGGTGTAGGCGACGATGTAGCCAGGCATCTTGCTTCTCCTAGCGGCCCTCCGCCGGCAGTAGAAGAGTAGCCCCAGGGCCGCCGCCGCCACCAGGATAGCCACGGTGCACAGCACGGCCACCACGGAGCCTGGGGTTGCCCGCTCTACGAAACGCACGAAGCCCAGCTCGCGGTGCAAGCCTCCTGCGGACACCTGTAGGAATCATTGTAGTCATTATCTTAAATTACAGTTGAAACCACTTGGATTTAAATGGATAGAGAACTACGCCAATGAAATGACATTGCTGTGCTGGAAGTCAGTCTACATCTCCTGATTGCTTATGTCCAATAAAAAAGAGTTACTCTTCTCATATTCGAGCGAGCTCAGAAGCTTTTTGCAAGGGACTTTAATTATCTGGAATTTGTTGTAATTAGCTAACCAGACAGTTATCCCTGACGTTTTAGTTCTCAGGCCACATTGAAGCAGATGTTACGGTTGAATTTACATTACCGCATACCTAATTGGTCTTTTTAAGTCAACGGCAAATCAAGCTTTTGTTTAAGACCACGAGGTAATGAAACATTTGATGGAGTAAGTACCTAGATCGCAACGCAAGATCTTTAACCTCCTCTCAGAATCTGTCCCATCAAGTTAGGCAATGTGCACGTGCAGAGCTAAGACGGAACGAGAGTACTGAGTCGACGGAGAAACCCCACCTCGAGCCATTTCGGAGGACTTTCTTTTATTCGAAAATTTTGATTTACCAGTGGAGGTCTGGTTCCAACTACCTCGATTAAACGAGATTCTATCTACAGTAATTTAAATTGTAGGAATTAAGGATACTTATGAAAAATCCATTGCCTTCGAGCATCGTTTCTGAAATTTTAAAGCTTCTCTGGTGATACAAATGGAATGCATTATTTTGAGGAATCTCACTATACGATTCGTCCAGTTTTTATCTCACCGAATAGTAGAAATACTCCTTATACCACAAAACAAAGTAAATGTCAATCGTAAGGTCCTTCTTACCTTCACAAGGTAATCCGTCCCGTTCCTATGCGCAATAAGGGCGTCAGGGATGACGCAGGACAGAGCCTCGGGTTCAATGTCCGACACGTTGCAAGGATGATCTCCGATGGTCACGTGCACGTCCGAGTGGGTCAGTCCAAGGTACTTGCCCTAAAGAAAAAACGCATAAAACATTCAAATCTTAACTTGAAGATACATTTCGAATGGTTACCACAACCTGAGATTCAAATGGGTCCCTTCATTTAAAAAATACGGCTATTCACACAAAAAGTGCTGGGAAGAAATTGCCTCAATACCATACATTAGGAGATGTTACACCGCGATACGGAGGGACCTCCTACCTAAACTCGGAGGGAAGTCCCTATGTAGTGGGACCCCTATAGATGTTACTCCAGAGGGGACCTCCCACTGAGACTCGGATGGAAGTTCCTCCGTAGTGGGACCTCTCTCCAAGTCTAGGTGGGATGTCCCTCCGTATCGCGGTGTAACTTCTCTCAATGTATGGAGGCAATTTCTTTCCACCACCACTTTCAGTGAAAACTTCAGTATTTCTTTTACAGTGCTCACCTGCACAGATAGTATGGTCTTGTCCACCGGCACGCTCCGGATGTCGGAGAAGACATCGAACTGCGGGTCCGGGTAGACGAGCAGCTGCGACATCTGGGTGTTTCGCCGGGGCAGGTCCCTAAGGGGGCGCACGCCGTCCATGGCGAAGGCCACGTGGGCCACCAGGGGGGCCCGCTCCGTGGGAGAGCGAAGGCGCCCCGATGAGGCCGCTTCGGTCAGCGAGGGGGTCCGGCAGCGCATCAGCCGGCCGCCAGGGGACACCGAGCACGGCTGGGAGAGAGAAAGGGAGTTATGAATGGTTTGAGGCGATTTTGGTTGGAATATTCATTCATACATGAGAGTAAAACAGGGAGAGAGAGAGAGAGCGCGATAAAGACAAAAGGCTAGTACCAGGAGGGAACTTTCAGCAGAGTCTGCTCTGATTAGTTGGTTGAAATTTCTCCAGGAAAATAAGTTTTTTTAATAAAATAGTAACTGGGAATAGAACCCAGGAGCTTCCGCAAGTTAAGCAAGCATCCTACCACTGCTCCAGCGGATATTCAGTAACCTTAAAACTTATTATAACATCTTATTGGATTGACCTTTGACGCAAGCGCAGTGTTGCGGATTGAGAAAAGTTTCCCCTTGCTTGGCACTAGCTTTTTGTGTGATAAAGAAAGATAATTATATAAAAGATATAGATAATGATATGGATGAAGAGGGGGAGATAGAAAACGAAATAAACAACAAATATTAAATAATCAAACTGTGAAATTGCTTCACAACCTTGTGCAGTTAATTAAGATGTCAACTCAAGTAAAGACAACGAATGATACAACAAGGAAATCTGTGTTCAAGTTTCACTCACCTCATAAAACTCCATCTTTTCTCCAGAGAGCGCAGAACCAAGCAGCACTATCATCTCGGGCCGTTCTACACTATCCAAGTGCTGACCCTCGACGATGACAGTCACGGTGCCGCTGAAAGAGAACACAGAGGAAATCAGTAAACATTCTCCAGAGGAAATCACTGTTAATTTTTGGAAAGTTAAATGGGTACTTACGTATTATCCCGTCGACCGTTCCGTGACTGTCAAATTCAGCGTCACAGCCATAGAAAAGTCAATGGGTTGTTTACCGTTTTCGGATTCAGCGGTACGGTGGACGGGATAATACGTAAGAACCGTTAAATGTGAACTTTAAGTGGTTTCCTGAACACTGTTCACGGTTTATACACTAAATCCTGCCTCACACCTTTAACTTATTAGAATGCCTATAGTAATAAAAGCAATGTACAAGCTACATGAAAAATAATATAGGCTAATTAGATGAAACCATTTTCAACGACACTTAGCTGTAAATTAGAACTAGTTTTTGAGAAAGACCCATGTTAAAACTCCTTTGTCGTATCTGGCAATATAGTCTTATAAAGTAGCGTATAACTATATTTCAATATGCAAAATACCTTTAAGTCCTAGAGACAACTTTAACGATACTACCAAAGGCATTCCAATGTTGAAAGCGTGTGACAGGACTTCATTAGACACCTAATATAGTAATATAGTACTACCACCATATGTTAATTGATATCGTCTCCTCAGATAACATTCATTTCGTAATATAGCACCTATTTCCGAACGCAGTCATTTTTTTTCACGACAATCAATTGTTATAGAGATTATCACAGCTAAATGCACTACCAGTCTACAGTAGAGGTTAGTACAGTAGAGGTTAGCAAAGCTTTCTCCCTTACCTGAGCGTAGTGGCGTTGGGATAAATGGCCAAGACCTCGGGGTCGGGCAAGAAGACGAAGTCCTTGAAGAGACGGACGTCGGGGGCGCCCGCCGCCTCCACTTCCACCACGGCGTCGTCGATGGTCACCTCCACCGGTCCCTTGCCGCCACCTGTTCGATTGCCGGTGATGCACCACGCTGAGTCCTCATGAACACTGGAGAAAAGGTAGCAGAGCGAATGAGAGTTAATACGAAAGCTTCATATCAAACAAAATTTAAAGACAACAAAAATTGGTAACCTTTCTCTATTTTTGGAAAGAACAGTGATAGATCATCTCTTACCTGATGACGACACAAGGTATTCGAGCCATGAGGATGCTGTGAGTGGAGCCAGAATCCAACTTGTGGCCGTACAGTGTCACATTGGTGCCTCCGGAAACAGGGCCCTTTCCTGGGAAGATGCCGTATAATTTGGGAACCTGTGGGGGAAAATTACTAACTATTACAACTATGCATTTCTTAAACGTAAAGGTCATGATGGAAGCGAGGAAAGAAGGCTAGAATGTAATTAATGTACTAACAAAAAAGAAACACCATGTAATAGAAAAATGTGAATCTTTTTGAAACAGTTGAACTGTATTAAACAAGTTGCGTTTCAAAAAAAAATTTTTTTTTCACTAATATTATTTAACAGAAAACGAGAAATGTATTTTTTCAAGAGGAAAATATCTAATAACTTAGTTTCTACTTATTTCAAAACATCTAAACAAATCTCGACCCCCCTTTGTAGTTCTTATAAACTTCCCTAGATGGCAGCAGCACAGGAGGAGCCAATTTCACAGCTCGTATAAAATTAAACAACCTGACGTTCAAAACTCAAAATAATGGTAATTACTAAAATCTTATTGTTCTCTTTTTTTACAAGAAATGACACTAAAGGTGAACTGAACAGGAGTTTTGATTTTCTTCTCGTGTTTCTCAGGGTACAAACGACAGAAAATTAGAAAACCTAACCCGTTTGGAAAATTACCAAAATATCTTATCATATAGTGTTTTTATATTCACATTTATAAAACTATGGTAATATTGAAGTTTAAAGAATCATAAAGACCTTCTATTTCAAGGAAGGCACTTACGACATAAGTGAAATTTGTCAAGCTAGTGACGACTCCTTTTTGGTCGTACTGTCCGGCGGCCCACGAGGTGTCAGTCACATTGACAGTTATGGGGCCTGATTTCTCTGCTGACACGGGACTTGTCTTACACTCAATTCTAAAATACAAGAAAAGAAACATTAAATAGCCCTTAGCTTAGATCTACCTTTTTCATACACATACATTTATAAATGCACAGAATACTCACTATAATCTCAATTGAACGTGTTCTGACATATGGAAAACATAGTTCTCAAAAAATGAAGCAGATCTTCATTCAATTAAAATCTTCATTAAACTGATTCTATCAAATTCATCATATTTTATTGAAATTCAATTTTATATCACAGACATCAATCTGACACTAGTTTCTTAAAGGAGAGAAACTTCATTTGATAAACGTTTTATAGTTTTAAAAATTTGAACATCAAAATGAAAGAGGCTTCTATTATTTTTCTTTACTTTTAAAATAGTTTCTCATTTTTGAGAAAGTGGCACAGCTAGAGAAAAATAGTGTGTTAGTTAACTCAAATCAAATGTTAGATTATCAAATGTTTTACAGATCTTTAAATTACAGAACCGCTGCTATGTGTCTGTTTCACTTAGGCTGCACTAGTCCAATGTTCCTAAAATGTGGAGAATCACCTTCAATTGATCACCCACCTGTTCTTTTCCCAGAGCTGTATCTCGCAAGGAGACCCTGCCACGGTAACCGCGATGTAAGAAAGCTGCTCCCCGCTCTGTGAAGACCCGAAGTTGTCCCCCACGATACTCAGCACGGTGCCCCCTTCTGTCGGACCGCTCATTGGTGACACCTGAGGAAAAAGAAGTCGATGAGATTTGGTCTGATGGATAACACAATCTCTACTGGGGGATTCAAAAGGTTGGTGCCAAACTTGACATGCGGGTCTGTCATCGCCTATAACAAACAGGGATGCTTTTTCTGGAAACGTAATAATAATGGAAGTTTTTCGTAGAATAAATGAGTTAATAGCTGTCCTTTAACTGGCGAACATTGTCCTCCAACGGACACAGTTTACATTTGCGGACATATGAGTTCCTATGAAAATCTTGATTTTTTCATGGCATGACAGAATTACATGTAAAGTTTGGCACAAAGCTTTTGAGACACCCAGTATATGATTTCAGTCACGTACAAAGCCAGAAGTCAGGAAATATCCTTTGTCTTCTTACCTGCATGAGGACTGGCTCGCACGAGTGGGTACTCATGGTGTCAGGTCTGTCGCATTCCCTCATGTGCGCGCAGTGGTCCCCGCACCATCCGCAGCCAAGGGGGTCTTCCGTGCTCACGCAAGAACCGCAGTCTTCGTACAACGAACAAGAGCCCACTGGGAATTCGACTACCTGCAAAGAAGAATCAGTGAGTTTTACTTACAATCATACACGTAATTCCTTTATTCCAAGAATTTCTTTATTCTGTGTTTTAATCCTACTATATCTTACGACCACTTCCCTGTCATCAAATATCTCAAACAAAATCAACTATCACTTACTCAGTAATTGAAATTAATAATTAAAATTAATAGGGACATTAAAATTATAATTGGTCTTTTACGAAATAGAAGAAGCGTATGTTTCTCTTGAAAAGCATTCTTTCTTCTAAAGCTAAAGCATTCAAGACAATTCCTAACAAATTAAGCGAGAATTTCTTTTGAAATGTATAAGACCGTAACTGGTACTAAAGAATTGAGGTGAGGTACTTGCAGCAACAATAAATTAACTCGAGCAGCTTTACATTGGAGTTTAGGTCGTTGTTGCTGCAAACACCTCAGTATTTTAGATGATTTTTACTGTTTAGAGGATACCAGTGGGTTTTCAAGAAGGTGTAACTTCAATTCAACAGGTAAAGGAACATTTTTCTTTAAGGATTTCGCTGGATTGTATTCTTCTGTGGGCAGTTCTTATTTTCATCAATGTCAAAGAACTTTACTACGAAAGATATCTTTTTCCTCTCTACATATTGTGGGAAAGACTTTTTGCGTAGAAAATTCTTTAAAATAAAACCTAGTTAATAGTTTTTAGTTCTTTCTAGCTCCTATGTAAAAACAATTAGGTATTGAAAGTAACATTGTGGGGGACACAATACATCAGATTGCGATTCAAAACGGACATGGGCCCCTTGGTGTTCGGAACTAGCCTGGCAATCACAGCTTCCTGTAAAGAACGGAAGTGAAGTCAAGAAAGGAAGCGTCGCTTTCTCAAGGAAGCGAACAAATTCTTGAAAGTTGGAATAAGACTTACGAGAAACTGATTTGCTTTCTCATCACCTGATGAAAACAGTAAATAATCTAAATGCTAATGAGATCATGCTAGTATATAGAATGCATTATAACAAATATCCGATTTCAACAAAAAGTTTACTTCAGGAAGAAATTTTTTATACGTCCAAATAAAGTTTTATGTTAGAAAATTAAGTCAAACATGACAGCCCACGTGAAGCATAAAAGTGACATAACTTTTGGCACATATAGAGGAAATATTAGGGATTTCGTTTGAGCTTAATCAACATCAGTACTCTTTATCTTTAAGGATCTGTTTTATGTCTATCGCACAATCTAGTGGAGCACCTAGATGCGAGGATCTTGAAACTTCTGGCCATCTCCGCTAAGTGGGGCATATGTGCAGAGCTATGAATAGTATTTATATTAAAACTATCTTAATTGTTTCAAACAAATTATTCTAATACTCAATAGCTATTAATTTCCAGCACAGAAAAAATTTTAATATGAAATTAAAATTTTTAGTTTTGGACTTTTTACTTCAAATGAATTAAAACAAGTGCTTTCCATCGTATGATGTGAGAAATACTATCGAATCATGTTCAAGATTTTATATTTTTTGGAGGTGTTGTGTGCTTGTGATTTTTACCTTGTCTCCAACGAGAAAGTACAAGTTCTCGTGGCTAGGGTCGAACGTATTGGACCTCTGGACGGCTTTGTTTTCTTGGTCCTCGGCGATGTTGTGTACGTAAAGCACCGGTTTGTCACGTTTTTCGAGCTGCAACTGCAAGTAAAAGAAAAATTAGACATAATACCTTAAAAAACGATTGAAAAAATCCAGGCATTAGTGTATCTCGGTTCTCTAGGAAAAAGAGAGTAAAAAGATCTTATACTTTTTTTGGTAAATACTAATAGTAACACAGTATTACCACCCTCACTCAAAAACATTATTCAAGCCCCTTTTCAACCTATGAATATTTACTGTGCGTGTAGCCAGAAAAATATTCTGTGAGAAAATGAATTTATTTTGGGAGATATGAAGTGTTAAATTTTGAAAAGTAGGACATCTCTCAGGTTTAGGGAAATTTATAAGATTTATTTCAAAATTGTAATTTTCTAGAGCCAACATGTCATCGGAGAGCAGGCACTGAGAAAGGAAATCTAGAGATCATTTTTTAAAATGAAGTATTTTTCAACAAAACACGATATTAACGTGTTTATACGTTCAAATCAGTGAAATTTCATAAACATGACAACTTCGACTAAAAAAAGCGGTGGATCACTTGGTTGCTTTAAAAAAATCTTACAGGAAGGAATATAAGAGTCATCAAACCAAACCGCACGAGACAAAGATCCGGTTTTAGCAAAAGACAAATATCTTTATAAACAAAGTGACAAATGAAAGTCGGCTCGAGCGAAAGGGGTCGAGATACATCTTACTCTCAGGGCTGAAAAAACTCAGTATTGCGTTTCATTCAAAGCAAATGAAGAACGCACCGCATTTCATTTGTTTGCGGTTGTGACGGAGAGCGGCGACTCTTAATTGCGATTTATGCGCCGTGGTTGGGAAAACACGGCGTTATAAAAACGGAATGGCAAGACCGGACCCCTAAATTCCATTCTATAAATTTCAACGTTATTTTATGCTTCCTTGGCTTTATTTATTTACATTTAAACGCAACTGCCTATTCAGTCATGTGTCAACCACTTTTTAATTAGAAATTATACTATAAATTTTCTAAAGAATATTATTAATTATTACCCTTAATGTGTTTCAGAATGGTGGCGTAGCAAGAAAAAAAATTTTGGAGGGGATATTGGAATTTGGGAGGTGATATGGGTATATTTATTTCTTTTCTATGGTCAAAAAAGTTAAATTTCTGAGTTTCGGGGGGGGGATATACAGGGTGTTTCAAAATTGCGTTGCACGGCTTTTATTCGGAACCAGCTCCTCCTAGGGTCATGGAAGTAAGGTCTACCAATAGGTAAGTGACCCTGGAGAATCCATTGAGATGACTTACAGCGCCCCTAGCGGCGAAATTAAAAAGTTAAAAAAATTAATTTAAAAACTAAAGGAGATAGAGCAAAAACCTCAGTGAGAGTATTGTTGCCAACGTCAAGAAGAACTCATTGAAAAAAATTTCATCAAAATATCTTGAATATTCGCGGAGATAATAGCATGTAAAAAGAGCACTTTTTCAGGGGTCAAAAAGTAAAAAGTTCGCATATTTGCAAATTTTTTTGATTTTTTGATTAAATTTTGTGTTCTTTCAACTAAAAAAACACAAAACTGCACAATTTCACTGAAAAGTTTGCAAATATGCGAACTTTTTACTTTTTGACCCCTGAAAAAGTGCTCTTTTTACATGCTATTATCTCCGCGAATATTCAAGATATTTTGATGAAATTTTTTTCAATGAGTTCTTCTTGACGTTGGCAACAATACTCTCACTGAGGTTTTTGCTCTATCTCCTTTAGTTTTTAAATTAATTTTTTTAACTTTTTAATTTCGCCGCTAGGGGCGCTGTAAGTCCTCTCAATGGGTTCTCCAGGGTCACTTACCTAGGGGTAGACCCTACTTTCATGACCCTAGGAGGCACTGGTTCCGAATAAAAGCCGTGCAACGCAATTTTGAAACACCCTGTATACCCAAATCCCCCCTCTGGCTACGCCCCTGGCCGAGAAACCCTAAACCACTTAATCATGTCCAGTAATGAAGTGACGTAGCCAGAAAAAATTTAGAGAGTTATTATTGAAATATTTGGGAAGAGTAAGTTTTATCCATTTCTATGGTCAAAAAGGGGAAATTCCTGACTTTTCCGGGGGATGATATCAATAATTCCTCCTTCTGGCTAATTCAGTTCCTTATAATACCTTAATTATTCAATATATTTGTTAAACATCATTTCACTGGTGAAAATTCGTAAACAAAGAGGCCTGAAATCCTAGAAATTTGAATGCCAGAGTTTATGACAGAGGCGTTATAAAAAGTAAGCTTTTTTAAGTCCCCTATGAAAAGGTCAAAGTTTCAGAAATGGTTTCACAATCCACACGAATGACAAGAGACCGGACACATTGTCAAGTGGAATCTTCCCCCGAGGATTCCATTAAGGCCGTGTGTCCGCCCACGGGGGCTCACACGGCCCACACGACACCAAATAAATCGGTGGCACTAAGTGAAGTGACGCGATGTCTCTTTGTGAGATGACGTCAGTCCCTCAGAAGAAGAGTTGGTCCCTAGTTGGAAGGAGTTAGAAAGTAATATACTTTCTTATCACGAAGGATAAAAATGACCATTATTGAATCATCAGGTGCCGCGGTGGTGTAGTGGTCAGCGTGTCTGTGGCTACGATCAATACCAAACCAACCCAGCTTCGATGCCTTGCGGCTTCAGCTTGGGTAGCTGGTTATGGGTCAACTCACCCCTTATCCTTCCGGGGTTGATAAAATGAGAACCAGGGAATCAACTGGGGGGTCCAGCGTCGGGCTAGCCACTCGGCCTGGACACAAGCTAAGTAATTAGCACTCCAGGCCCAAAGGCTATTGGTGTATTTCCAATTGCTGCCTTACCTGGATTAACTGTGATTTTCGTTTTATCAATAGGCCGTAATAGATGGTTAGGGGGGCATTGCTCCTTCCCAGTTTTTCAACGTTTTATTTTTATTTTCTCAATTGTAAATAATGTTTGTGGAGTCATACGGGACAGAGTCGGACCTGGAAAAAGTTGTAACCTTCCCCCGAACCTAATCAAATTTACCCAAACCTTATGTATTGCTCCTATGGAGCTGGCATGGGCTTCCCCCGAACCAGGTTCTAGGTTCGGGCACTTTTTCTGGGTCCGGACAGAGTCTTCCCCTCTAGCGGGGACTATGGGCTCACTATAATAGTTTGAACTCCGGGACACTGCTGGTTTCCCTTACAGTCTGGCCAGGTAATACCACATAACTCTTCATGCACCATCATAACTACTCCCACAACTAAAAAGCGCTGCCGCATATCTTCCCAGCCTCTCCCTTGTTGACAATCCATCACTCCCGTAACGCGACACTGGCCGTTCATCAGAAGTCCCTTTTCTCGCTTTTTAGGCGCATCAATTGCAATTAGGACTGGCGCTCATTTGCTGCTCTCTCTCTGTTTGGTATTAGGTAATTGCGAGTGGGGTGGTTTATGAGACACTCCGTGAAAATTTATGCATTTGGGTTTTAAAAGCTTCCCTTTTTTTGTTATTTACGGGTGGGAGAAGCGAAGAGTAGCGGGAGTCGGAGACAAGTTTTGTCTGGGATACTCCTCTCTTTTGATTAGCGACTAAAACGAAGAACGAAATCGTTTCTTTTAAGTTTAGGTTATGAATGTTATGATACAACAGTCCATAAAACAATTTCAGAGTGTAACAATGGTATTTTGCGGGATAAGGGGTGGTTCTAGTCGTTTGTTATGGCCAAAGAAATTTTTCTGAATTTCAGGTTGTTGTATATTTTCAAATCTCCCCTTGGCTATACCCCTGTTTATATACTTTGTACTCAATTATTTCAGGAATTAAATAATAGTCATGTTCCAATTGCAATCGATTACCAAAAACATGTGCGCTCTTACTCGCAAAACTCAAACTTATTGGTAAAAATTTTATAAAATGATATAAAGAAATGTTTTGCTGATTTAGTTTTGTCTATTTATCAATAAATTTCATTATTATTTCAGGATATATACAGAGGTTTCTGCGTCATAATGAGTTTTAGATAAGTTTTAACTTTAAAAAATAACTTGGTTTTACAGAAGAAGCGTCACTTTTATTCATTTAACATTTTAATTAAGTTTCGTACCAACTTTTCATGAGAAAAAAATACAAAAAGAACAGGTTTTAATGACGTACTTAGTGTTTAGGCCTTTAATAGGTTTCTATAAAGTACGTACAATTATTTGACTCAAAAAATGGACTAATTCATGGACAGCAAGGCCCGGTGGCGTTGAGGTAGCGCCTAGAACTCCCACGTCACAGGTCCGGGACTCAAATCCCGGCCTCCGGGCAAGGCAGACTCAGCCTTTCATTCCTCCGGGGTCGATAAAATGAGTACCAAAGTTACTTGGGGAAATCAAGATGGTGTTAGCATCAAGCTAGCGTGCTCAGCTATAATGACATTCAGTCACACGTTCTGTAACAGCTCTGCCAAGGGCCTCACTCAGTGAGGCTAAGTTATACTGGAGTTTGAAGGTCCACCGACCTAGGACCTAGGTAATTCCTCATCCCCCTTGATTCATGGACTATTCATGTGACTCATAAAAATTACATGGGTTATCCCATTTAAACGCAATATGTGTAAGAACCTGTGCGGCGTAGCGAGAAAAAAATTTTGGAGGGGGATATTGGTATTTGGAGAATGATGAAAAAAAGCTTTCTTAATTTCGAGGGGATATATCCCCAACCCCCCTGGTGAGAACTAAACTGTTTTGAAAAAAATAAGCTTGTTATAACCTTTTTTTAAAAACTTAATCAATCTCAACAAAATAATTGCAAGCTGTGAACTTTTCGTCAGTTTTTAACTGATTCTATAGGCCCATCTAAAATTTATCCTCAGCATAACATAACATTCCTAAGAGAATTAAACGTCTTTGTCTCCACTATAACTTACGACTGAAATTCTAGACTATTTTTCGTTTACCAATTCGTCGTCTTTTCAAAAACCCATTTTTTTGTCCAGTGTATCTTTTTACTTATTGCTTGGTACATAAAGGGTTAAATTATAATAAATTGCAAGGAGACAACCAAGGAGTGTCCCTCCCTTCCATATAGCACGACGGCTCCGTCCTAACATAATAGGAGAGACGTCGGGAGTGTCGCGTGACGAGCAGGGTGTGACGACCAGCGGTTTTTTGCAAGCGGAGTGGCTGTCCATTTGCGACCTCAAGAATGAAGTGTCGTCCAGATAACGCACTCGGAGCATCACTCTCGGTTGCCAGTTCCGTCTTTTTTTTCAATCTGCGATATGCCACTGTCAGAAAGGATTCCCATCCACGACTCACTCATTAGGAAAGGCTTCTGAATCGCTTTGCACAGTGGGCAATTGCGGTGGAATGGCGAAACGCCAAGGAAAGGTATTTACAAAAGCGAGTTGATGAGGCTTAAGAGGTCGATGATGGTTTTGAGACTTTAAAGACTAATTAAGGCCTAATACACGCTTTTATCAACTTTTTTTAGTGTGTTTCTATCAACTATCCCAGCATTTGTCTTAAAACAATCTAAGAGGTAGTAAGGTAGTTTTCATGTATATTTGGCGTAGAGAGCAGTATCTAAGATAGGCCAATCCGAAAGAACTTTTTTGAGTGTGTTTCTATCAACTATCCCAGCATTTGTCTTAAAACAATCTAAGAGGTAGTAAGGTAGTTTTCATGAATATTTGGCGTAGAGAGAAGTATCTGAGATAGGCCAATCCGAAAGCCACCCAATTCCAAAGTATACAACAGAATTCAAATTGATTCAGTCTGTCTTTTCACTGCGTTTGATTCTACCCACGGTAGTGAGTGTGGTTAGCACGCATTCATGTGGATCTTCAGTCCTTAGGTCCTTAACAACTTAGCGACCTTTCTGTCATACATAAACTATATCTTAATTTTATCATCCGTTTATAAGCTAGAAAATTTCGTTTCTGTCCCATCAAAGGTCATTTGAATGAAAAGGGGCATTATTTTTACCAATGTTTATAGAATAAGAGTTGATGTTTTAAAATTATGAAAAATAGTAAACAAAAGGACAAGCATACCTTGTATACGTCTCCAGTGTCTGAAGCTGCGATGGCGACAGTCTTGCCTCCCTGCAGGGTGACGGCCAGAGAGGTGACCATGGCATCCAAGTGCACCCGGAAGCCCCCGTGGATGGCATTCTGACCTTCGATGTAGTGATTCGTCCCTGAACCGCAGAAGTCTTCGGTCGCTTCTAAGCCAGGCTGAACAACAAATAAAATGAATATAAGTGATATATTAGGAATTAGGTTAAGTCCTGTATTTGAAAAGTATACGGAGTCAGATACTATATCAAAATCTTATTTGGGTCAAATTGGCGCTTTCTGGGGATTTATTTTCCTAGAGCCTTAAAAGCAAAAGACATGTCCACTTAAATTTTAAAAACTTTAAAAGTATTAAAAATAGCCAATAGAGTTAGCGACTGATATCTCTTCTTATTAGATAATAAGTCTCTTATAAGGTATTAAATCTCTTCACTTTGAGTTTGAACCAGACTCTAGGATTTCAACCTTTGTAAGACGTAACAACACAAGTTCACCTTGTAAGTACAAATACTGTGTGTAGACTAGATTACTAAATACTACCACCACCAGCCAGTTTTTTTGCTTAGTTATGCAAAGAAATGGAGTTGTAATTGTAATTCAGGTTTAAAACTTTGGAAATTTATGCTGTAACATGCATAACATGCAAAAAGGACGCATGCTTTTAGAGCTGTTGAAAAGTGCCAAGTTAGCAGCGTATATCTTAATTAGCATGTCTATGGTTACTAGAAATCTGCTAAAATGGCGGCTAAAGATTCAATATCGTCAAGCATTATCAACTCAGTGCAAAGAAAAGTTATCAACTACATAAGCTTTGCTTCTATTTGAATCTAAATCTAAGATGATGAAAATGGTGCACCTAATGTGGCAACTTGCTTACCACATCAGACCACCCGAGATTGTCATTGAATCCTATGGAAAATTTGAAGGATTGACTGACAAGGCCTGCAAGCAAACCTTTAACAACGCCAATACCGCTAATAACACGATCAGAACTGAATGACTAAGCTGTATGATTTTCGGAGATAGTTTTTGGTTCTAAGGTGACGATTTAATAAAACCGACAGACTCACCTCCTCTTTGCAGTTGAGCGCCTGCCCAGTAACATGCGTCACCAACTTAGCCAGCGGTTTCCCAGCCAGACAATCCCTGGTGGCATTCTTGAACGCCTCCGCTACGCTCTCCATGGGAAAGGAGCAGAGCAGGGAGCCCTTGCCCTGGTCCGCCTGCGCCCCATGCCCCGGCAGGGCACGCGCGAAGGTTGCGAACAGCGTGAGGGCGTCGTCGCCCTTGAGGCGGAAGCGGCGGCGTAAGCCCTGCCCCGCGGGCGCTAGGGCGGCGGCCGTGGCTAGGGCGTAGGCGCCGTCCAAGCCGGCCTGGCACAACAAGGGGACCTCGGAGTAGGAGAAGAAGGTGGGGTCGTCGAGGCAGACGCGCGCCAGGCGGGACTCGTAGATCTCGGACTCGGCTGAGACGCGCTGGACGGTGAGGAAGTAGGCGAAGCGGCCGTGCTCGAAGCCGTGGATGTAATCCACCTGCAGAGAGAATATGAATTAGTATTTTTAACAGAGGAGAACATAAGGGGGTATGTAATGTGCAACCCTCTGAATAAAATGACTGCTGAAAAAATTCTGCATGATTTTAAAGTCTTTTTAAGTATGTGACATTTAAAAGCTTTGTGCATACTAGAATATGGTACAGTGGGCCTGAGAGGGACATATGGCATGGTGGGAATGGACAAGGAGACATTACATTAGACTCACGGTATCTTAGTGCCTTTGGTTTGGGGGGACAAGGGACATGCAGACAAATGAAGATGAACCATACTATAGTTTAAAATATTGGCTGGGAGGGCAGAGTAAAAAGGAATGGTTTTTATTTCTAAGAATTTCTTTCACATTCTCTCCGAGCACCCGTTTGAAATAAGCCAGGAATTAACTTTTTTACTTTCGAAATTTTTAACATTCAATCACTAGACAGCCATCTAAGAGAATTAATGCATGGTAATTTTGAAGACTTTCACCGTAAACTTTCTCATTCAAACCGGAATTTCTCATTCTATTAAACCTCCTCCTCGGAGATGTCTGCTTCGGGGCCTCACTTCGAGAAGGCCAACTCCTTCGGCCGTGAACCTCCTTCACGAGTCTGAAGCGAAGGTTGTTTCATATCGACCTCGTGATCTCTCGTTGATGAAGAAAGGAATCCGGAGAAAATTGGGCTACAAAGGTCGAGCTTTCTATGGTACCTATTCAGGTGAGGGAGGAATCAATTTGTCCAATGTCTTAAGGAGAAAAAGATAATAAGGTAAAACCCCAAAAGGTTGATTTTCAAATAGACAACTCTATATTTCCCAGTGTTTATATCGAATTGAACAAATTATTTCAATCAATTCCTTCCATTTCATTATTCAATTACTAAATCTGAGAAATTAAAATAAAAAGGGCATTTGTGTTCTTGTAATTCAAGTGAATACGGTATTTAAATGTAACACTACTAGTGGGTTTTCTAACTTCACGAAAATGGGTTTCGCGTGCTTTTTCGTGATTATGCTTAGTGAAAATAGCCATTTTGTTCCTTAAAATCTGTAGTTTACGAATCGTGATGGTGGACACTTCGGGTCTGCGCCAGGGGATGGTGAGAGGCGCAGAAGTGGAAAATCGACGAGTTTCAATTTTGTGTTGTTTGGAGTCAGAATGGTTCCTTTTACTTTTTTAATTTGCTCAAATGCCCCATAATACGAGAGAGGCGAGGGAGGACTAACGGGACATAGAGTTTGGAAAGGATCAGTTCACTCCAGTAGAAGGGGTGGAAGGATAAAGTGGAACGTAAAAATTGGTAAGCCTATTTTCTCTGAGGCGCAGGCTTATAGTCGTCCATTAACGTAATGAAAGGTGCCATTCTTTTCCTTATTTTCAGGCGAGAAATAATTGCGATAGTAGAAATCTGGCAACGCTCACTAGGGGTAGGGAGAGGTGCAGGAAAAAATTACGAAAATCAGCAATATCTCCTGAAAAATAATTTCTTTTCTGCACCAACTGCGGTTGAATGTTTTGTAAATTGACACCAAAAATGGGTAAAATGCATTAAACCGATTTTCGAACGATTCTTCTACTTAAAATAGGGCCTGAAAGGTGTAGAAAAAAATAAGGGGAAATTCTCAACTTTTAAGTCTTTTAAAAACTTATTTTTACTCGTGAAGAAGCACTAATTTCAGGCTAATTTTTCCCTTTATACACTTAAGAATACGAAATACCATCGTTGATATCTGGGACTTGCGATTAAGGAGGGGGGCAGGGGCAGAAAAAAATATTCCTGTTTTTATACTCTTCGTGAGAGTAAAATTCAAAATTTTCTACTTTTAGTAGAGTCATAAGTGGTGCAAATAAAGAAGATAGATACCTGACATGTCTAACAGCCCGTTAGAAAAGAGTGTCTCCCATTGGAAGGTGAAATGGAAGGGTTAAGCGGAACATGAGGAATTATATGGGATGTTTTGAAAAAAATTGTGTCTATTTTATTGAAATAATGTAGAAATCTATTTGAGCAGGTTCTATGTAATCTGTAGAACTGGAAATGCGACAATAAGTAACTTTCATTCTCGACCGAGGATAATAATTGGGGCAGAAAAAAGTTAAAATTATACTTTACTGAGAAAAAGAGTATTTATCCTGTTTAAAAGGTTTTATGGACTGAAATTTTTGATTGGGGTCACTCAAGGTGGCCTATCCTGAGAAGCATAAACTCATCTTTGGGGGTTGAATGGATGAAATGGAATACTAATTCGATTTTTTGACAAATGGCGTGAAATTTCTTGGAAGAGAGTGATAATAAACAAATCGATTCCTCTTTCCAACTCTCTCGAATGGGTTACCCGACAATGAAATTTGGGAATCAAGACAAGGGTCCGTGGTCGGCGCAGAAAAATTTTATACATTAAATTTTAGTTTGTATAATTGTGTCTAAATAAGATAAAATATCCCTAAAATAAGAAATTTCATAGCAGATATGAAGGAGACCCATGTTAAAACTGTTTCGTGGAGGGTAAGAGGATAAAATAGAATATTAGGGGGTATAACATTTTACTATTTTACTAAAAAGTGAGTATTTCTCGCAAAAATTGCATTAAAAGGATTCGATTTTCCAATTTTACTCCATGGAATATGATACGTATAAGATAAATCTGTAGTATTAGGCAGGGGAAGGTTAGTTGGGCAAAAATAACCTGTAATTATTACAAAATTAAGACAAAAAACTTTATAATATTCTAATTTTTTGAGAAATAATTAAATGTCTTAAATTTGTAATAATTACCGGGTTTTTTTGCCCAACTAACCTTCCCCTTCCTAATACTGCAGATTTATCTTATACGTATCATATTCCATGGAGTAAAATTGGAAAATCGAATCCTATTAATGCAATTTTTGCGAGAAATACTCACTTTTTAGTAAAATGTAATACCCCCTAATATTCTATTTTATCCTCTTACCCTCCACGAAACAGTTTTAACATGGGTCTCCTTCATATCTGCTATGAAATTTCTTATTTTAGGGATATTTTATCTTATTTAGACACAATTATACAAACTAAAATTTAATGTATAAAATTTTTCTGCGCCGACCACGGACCCTTGTCTTGATTCCCAAATTTCATTGTCGGGTAACCCATTCGAGAGAGTTGGAAAGAGGAATCGATTTGTTTATTATCACTCTCTTCCAAGAAATTTCACGCCATTTGTCAAAAAATCGAATTAGTATTCCATTTCATCCATTCAACTCCCAAAGATGAGTTTATGCTTCTCAGGATAGGCCACCTTGAGTGACCCCAATCAAAAATTTCAGTTCATAAAACCTTTTAAACAGGATAAATACTCTTTTTCTCAGTATAAAGTATAATTTTAACTTTTTTCTGCCCCAATTATTATCCTCGGTCGAGAATGAAAGTTACTTATTGTCGCATTTCCAGTTCTACAGATTACATAGAACCTGCTCAAATAGATTTCTACATTATTTCAATAAAATAGACACAATTTTTTTCAAAACATCCCATATAATTCCTCATGTTCCGCTTAACCCTTCCATTTCACCTTCCAATGGGAGACACTCTTTTCTAACGGGCTGTTAGACATGTCAGGTATCTATCTTCTTTATTTGCACCACTTATGACTCTACTAAAAGTAGAAAATTTTGAATTTTACTCTCACGAAGAGTATAAAAACAGGAATATTTTTTTCTGCCCCTGCCCCCCTCCTTAATCGCAAGTCCCAGATATCAACGATGGTATTTCGTATTCTTAAGTGTATAAAGGGAAAAATTAGCCTGAAATTAGTGCTTCTTCACGAGTAAAAATAAGTTTTTAAAAGACTTAAAAGTTGAGAATTTCCCCTTATTTTTTTCTACACCTTTCAGGCCCTATTTTAAGTAGAAGAATCGTTCGAAAATCGGTTTAATGCATTTTACCCATTTTTGGTGTCAATTTACAAAACATTCAACCGCAGTTGGTGCAGAAAAGAAATTATTTTTCAGGAGATATTGCTGATTTTCGTAATTTTTTCCTGCACCTCTCCCTACCCCTAGTGAGCGTTGCCAGATTTCTACTATCGCAATTATTTCTCGCCTGAAAATAAGGAAAAGAATGGCACCTTTCATTACGTTAATGGACGACTATAAGCCTGCGCCTCAGAGAAAATAGGCTTACCAATTTTTACGTTCCACTTTATCCTTCCACCCCTTCTACTGGAGTGAACTGATCCTTTCCAAACTCTATGTCCCGTTAGTCCTCCCTCGCCTCTCTCGTATTATGGGGCATTTGAGCAAATTAAAAAAGTAAAAGGAACCATTCTGACTCCAAACAACACAAAATTGAAACTCGTCGATTTTCCACTTCTGCGCCTCTCACCATCCCCTGGCGCAGACCCGAAGTGTCCACCATCACGATTCGTAAACTACAGATTTTAAGGAACAAAATGGCTATTTTCACTAAGCATAATCACGAAAAAGCACGCGAAATCAAGTTAGAAAACCCCCTATACCAGCAAAATAATTTTTAGCATTCCTACAACTCTTGTCTTCCCCCAATTTGTTTTCACTAACAAGAAGTGAGTTTTTAAATATTTTGAAATTTTTTGTTGTTGCATAATTTTAAACATATATCGATGCTTTTCATTCCTAATATTTGGTTTTTGTCTAATATCATAGTATTTCATCAATAATTCGCCTTAATGTCAAATAACATTGCAAAATATTCCCATCCCTATAGGTACCCCTTATATAGTTTTTATATAATAACCAGGATCCTTGCTCAAGGAAACTCACTCCAAACATTTTCCCTTGAAAACCAACAAAAGGTACCTTCCGAGAAATCATGACTATCGGGTCAGGACACCCATCCGATCTGATTCATGAAACCAGTTCTAGAACACGAGTTGTTTTATGGTAATGAAACGAGCAATATTATTCACACACCTTGTTCGGTTCTTTGTCAAATACTAGTTAAGGAAAAAGCTTTTGGATTAAAATCTCACAAAAATTATCCTCAGCCAATATCAGCTCATTAATGAAATGCCATGAAGTTTACAGCAAGAATATTTTAGAAAGATAAATGTCCCCCTTTAGAAATGGAACTTCATAGATACATAAATACACAGCACATTCTACAAAATCAAAAGAAATCTTTATGTGATAGGTAGTTTAGCAAGAAATTTCCAGTTTTTGGCAATTTTCAGGTTATACTGAGAAATACAAGCCCAAAATCCTCCCTGCCTGGATAGTTCTTGGTTAATTGTCAGAACGGGGGATTTCCAGTTATTATACTATTTTTCAACAGATCTTTCAAATTTTACAACAATTGTAAATTATTGGACTGACATCAACATGCAAGATAAAATACCGTTTTTTATCTTTAAATAGACCTAAAAATCCGATAAAATTTCGGTATTTATTTCAGATTAGTTCCATCACTTATACTGTTTATCCTTTCAAAACTTCATCAACATTATTATTAACCATCTCAAAATCTGAGGATTCAATTGCAGAACGGTCCCTCCACCTGAGAAAGAGACTGTCCGGGAAAGAACAAAAGGCTGTCGGTGACGTCAGCGTGCGTCAACGGGCCGGCCTTGTTGTCCGCACACTTCAGCCGGCTCGGGTTTCTCGTCTTGGAGAAAAAGAAAACGACAACACGCTCTCACGCGCTCTTGCATTGTTGAGCAGGTCGTTCGAACGTTCGAACAACTCTCTACTACACCCCCGTTTTCATCAGAGAGGAAAAATGAGCGGTGAAATCTCTGACGTTTTTTTTGGTAGACGAATATATGTCATTCGTCAGAGTTGTCTTTCTTTTGATGACACGCTGATTAATTTTATAATGTATGATAGTTAAGGAAGATGACACCGTGGATGGAATGAAGAATTAAATTAATCTCAAAAGAAAATTAAATTACGGCGTTTTAAGTTGGAATCAGTGTAAAAGAAAAACTGTTCAGGGGCTGATCTAGGTTTGACTTGGTGGGGAGGGCATCAGGATTTTCAAACAACTTTTGCATCTGCGATATTTTTGAAAATATTAAATGAAATCCTTTTTTAGCCATAAACCTACACATTTATCCACACAACAGCTTCAAAATTATGATTCATTAAAAAATTATCTTCAGATGTGATTTTATCCTATGAACTTGGCCACACCCGCTACTGACTGTGTTAGTTATGGGAGGTTTCTTTACCATTAACCTTCTGCTCTTTTTCCTCCTTTCTTCCTTTTACAATTAAAAAGAATGTTCAGGCATATCAAACTAGAAGTTTGTTAAATAAAAATCATAGTACAAAATATGACAAACCAGGAGTTTACTACACAATTTAAATTTTTGGAATTTATAATTTTTATCAGCTCTACATAGTATTTTTTTTATTTCGGCAGTTGTACCCCTATGGACTCATTCCCTCGTATGGTTTTGCTACGCAAGTAAGTATTATTAGTTCTCAGAAGTAACTTTAAACCAGGTAAAGAAAAGGAAGGAAGTGATCGATATAGTTTGAAAAAATCCGCTCATAAAGAAGAAATCGTTTTTTGAATCTTATCTATTTATAGATAACTCCATGTATATCTGAGAGCAAAGATGACTCACTCATGGAACTTATCTATAAAAATCTTCTCTTCCTTCCTATTATTGTTGCATGTTTTCAGAGGTCTAGTGGTAGCTAGATAAATTCCGTAAGGTCGGTTACCCTTATGAAGTCCAATATTGGATAAGAAAAAAAAATTATGAATGAGATAGGAAACGAGACGGATTCCGAAGTTACAATTGACCGAGGCTTGAGATGGAAAAGACTAGTCTAGTATATTGAACTACAAGGTAATCAACCATAATAAGGTCAGGGCGAATCCAAGGAGAAGAGCTTCTTTTAATTACAGACCCTTCACTAATTTGAATTTATTTACTTATAATTTCCTGAAAATGAGGTGATTGGGTATTAGTGAAAATACCAAATTTAGACCGAAAAAAATAATTTTGTTCACCTTTTTTTCAATTTGGAAGGTTTGACCCCGAGCCCCCCTTAACTTAAAATCCTGGATTCACTCATGTACCAAATGGGGAGAGGGGAGTTACTCAATAGGAATTTTTCCTGCGACGACGGAGTGATGAGGGTTTTGAAGAATTTCCTATACAATGAATTCTGCGATTATTTTGGCATAAAATATCTCCACGGTGTGCGGTTCCACTGGCGACAAGTGTTCGTAAACACTATATTTCACGTATTCGAGTAACATCTTGGAGAATCAGAAGTTTTGAAAAGAGAAAATTGAAAGAGGTTGAATGTAAAAACAAGTATACTTCAGACAGAGAGTATTCTAAACTATCTTCAACTCACCTTGTATCCCTTCCTGTAAGTGGGCGCAAAGTCGATGGCCGAGCGCAAGGTGTCGGTGTGGGCGGCGAACCGGAAGACGTAGTTCCCCGCCTCGTCCTGCGTCAGGAGCCGGCTGGCCACCGCGGGCCCCACGAAGGGCGTGGGGCGGCCGTCAAACGTCGACGCCGAGTAGAGGGCGCTGCCGCCGGGGCTGCGTGCCAGGAAGCCCACGGCGGTCCCGTGCCCCGACACGAAGCCAGCGCTCGAGTTGAGAGGGCGAACCCAGCTGCTGCGCCCGAGGTCTTCCACCGACCGCACCTGGAAGAGGGGCGTATGTTGTATAAAATCATCGGTTAACTGAAGAAGTTTGTATTGGTCTATCATAAGGGGATATTTACATAAGTGTAGCCAGAGGGGTGTAGGGAGGCCCTAGATCGAGACGTATGACCAAACTTGATTAACAAAATGACCAAGTAAATTTTAATAAAAATTGTGTGAAAAGAGAGGGGGAATGATATGATTATTGCTATGTCCTCTTTTAATTGATGTCCTCTTTAATGATGATTGAAGTTGATTTTTACAGCCACTCTGAATTTGCCACTGAGAATTACTTGGGGTGGTGGTCATAATCAATTTGTATATCAGCCAAATTACATACCAATATCCCTTTCCAAAACGCCATTGGTAGACGTCATAGAGGAGTTAGTGCCCAGGCAGATTGATTGATTACAATTTGTTACATAGTGTGTCTATAAAAACTAGAGATTCACAAAAGACAAAGGAATACTATACTTAGTTTTTGCCAAGAGGGGAATTACTTTTAGAACACTGTCTCTCCTAATCGCGAAGTTACATCTCTATCTCTCAATGATATTGAGGCAACTTCTTTCCACCACTTCTTTGTGTTAACCCTTTATTTACCGACGGTACTTACAAGTACCGCCAACTTTAAAATTACATAGAATAACCATCCTTGCGAATATATTGGCGATAATTTGCAGGAACACTCTTTCAGTTATCCTCTTCCAGGATAAAAAGCAGCGAAGGTTCTATGATGAGTATTTTAGCGGGAAATGCAAATAGATTTAACTGAAGTTGTAAGTTTAGCTGCCATTTCGATCGGATTCACAATGAGTGTCATTTGTGTTCCCGCAAAAAAGTAGTTACAGTCAAAAGTTAAGTGTATTATTTTTTAAGACTTATTACTGCGATAAAAAAGCTATGTTTTTCTTGTATTGTGAGAATATTTTAGCACTCCGTGTACTGACAGTACCCAAAAGTATCAATTTAAGTAATTGGCTCTAGCGGATTCAACTTTCCCAAGTTGATTATTTTATTTATGTATATCCCTTAATTTTCAATTTAGTGACTCAAAAAAAGTATTTGCACGAAAAAAATTGCAGCTAATCATAATGTGGTAAATAAAGGGTTAAGTTCCGTATTTTTTTAACAGTGAATTCTGTTAAAACGTCCTATCTAAGCGGATGAAGAAAAAAGGTATCAGGGAAAAGAATAATCGAACGACAAAAGCTAGCTGGACCTAATTTTGAAAAGGTGATGGAACCACGGACAAGAAATTAAATTGTTATAGTATATTATTCTAGTCTTAAAATACCGTTCTTTTCTGAGATAACTTTCTGGGTAATGCTTATTTTTAAGAAAATGTGGATCATTTCAAAAAGTACCACAAAACCAGAGGAAAGTATCCAATCACTGTGTTGTTGTCGTGTATGACTAAGTGCAAAATCAGGATATTAAATTTAAAAAAGGTAGAATAAAAAACACAATATAAACACAATTACATAAATATCCAATCACTAAAATAAAAACTCTTAACACATCTTACCTCACACAGACCATGGTAAAGCGTCCCACACGTCAACAGCAATTCCCCCTCCTCATACTGCACCACCTGCAGCAACCTAGGATCGTTGTTGGTCTGCACCCTCCTGTGTCTGCAGGGTCCGTCCTCGGGGTGCGGACAGAGGGGGTGGTCCAGCTGCGGTCCAGAGCTCGCCTTCGCCCGCAGTCGCAGGTCGGAGTCCAGACGGTAGAGCGCGTTGCGGCCGGCCACCAGCACCTCGCGGGACCGCAGGGTCACCACCTGCAGCTGGGAAGGGTCCTGGCGGTCGCGGAAGGAGCGCAGCTGGATGCAGCTGGTCGGTACGGAGAGGTAGGTCAAGGCGAGCAGAAGTGAACAGAGGAGGTTCATGGTAGCGGCATCATTCTGCAAGGGAAGGAAATAATGTTGAAGGGATGGGAAAATACTAAAAATAAAGTAGTATAGGAGAAGGTTGTGTTTCTTGGACCTAAGTGTACCTTGGTTTTTAGCTAAACTTTAGTGGTATGGCAACACTACCTAGATAGGTCCGAGGTACACGCCCTTCCCCTATTGGTATTTGCGCATTGATTTTCGGCATTATTTAAACTTTTAAACATGTGTAGAAATTACCACTTTCATGTTGACTTGAAAAGCTTAAATTAATAGCCATTAATAAACCTATAGGTCAAACATCTCGTCCATCAATTAATAAAAACAAGTCATTTAACTCATAAATGTTATATTTTTTACTATCCCAACCTTTCATGTCACGCACTTCAAGAATATAAAACAGTGCGAGCCACAAAACAGTCGACAGCGCTAAGAATCCAATCACGATTCGCAAGAGGACCCCCACATAACGTTCCGCTTAATTCTTTTCGATCGTGAGAGAGTTCAAAGAGGATATTGCAAAAGAATTCCAACCCATACAGGTGGATATGGTGGCACGCACGAAACGACCCGAGAGACTTCATCCGCCTTCTAGGAATGAAATTCAAAGCTTTGTTATCTCGTGTCAAAGGCATATTTCAATTTTGCAGTATGCTGGGTTATTAACTTAAAAACTTTGGCTGCTGTAGAGGGTTTAGTCAAAATGATTTATGAGAGAATAAAAAATATGTAAGAAAATTTTTTTATCGGGTCCTGATATGAATGCCTTTTTAGAAACCGACCTTATCAAATCAATAGACAACCTTTTCAATGAAATACACTTAATACGCTATGATAGTATGCTCTCGATATATTCCCAGGTTGAAGATACGGGTAAAACATTTAAAGATATCGAGTGTTTAGGATAACAAGATATTTCAAAAACATAAAAATAAGAAAATTTTACAAACGATGGAAGATTGTGCTCTGTAAAAAGTTAATTGTAGAACGCCTGAATTAGGCTATGTATAGTTTGTTCATTAAACTGTTAATAAGACAAATAAATTTAAGAAGCAAAATAAAAAAATATTCTTTTTTTTCTTCAAAAATATCGGTAGAAGACGTTTTCTAACTTCATCGGACCTTGAACTCTGGTTCACAACACAAGTCAGACGACAGTTTCAGTCAAATTGACATTTCTTGTGAAGACTTCCATTGAACCTATCTTTCGCGGGAACCGTTTTTTAAGTCTGTTCAGGCTATTTTCAGAAAGTTGATGTGAAGTCCTCACGCGGCTAAATAGTGATTCGGTTGGAGAGCCACTTGGGAGGGAGAGAATGGGAAAATGTAAAGTGGAGTGGAGTAGTTGTGCGGCCGCGCGACACTTTTTCGAGAGCCGTGAGAAAGTTTCCTTTTTGTCCGCTGTGTTGACATAGATTGGCCACGCGCAAAGTTAGCTCTAGTGGGAATTGCTTTATTCAGCCAGGAGATAGTCAGAGTTTTTGAACAGAAATTTTAAATTGAAAATTAGAGGCTATTGAGGATTTTTTATGACATTAGTAAATTTAGGAGTAAAGCTTAAAATACGTTTATTCACATTTTACAGCGTACTAATCAGAGGCATTGTATCTTTGTATGTAATTCATGATTAACTATTAAGTTACTTTTTACATTGATTTCAAAATAATTATTCTTTCAAATTGTATTTCCGCTTACTCTGGAAGTTCTTGTTGTATCACCAAGTAATAATCTTGGGAAATGGGATAAAAAATTGTGACAAAAGAGATAGGGGAAGGTGGGGTAATAAGATTCAAATGGGGTAATAAGAAACATTCCAAAATTCTACAGAATTCTTCTTTAAGTTTATGAAGCTGATTTTTTACAGAATGTTTGCATCATTAACAGCTTTCTTTGAACGACTGTATCTTATTACCTCAAGAGGGGTAATAAGAAACAAGCTAGTTATTTTACCAATTAAAAATCAAATGAAGGTATTAATGTAATCTTCTAAGAGCATTTTATAACTCTAGTAATTTTCAAAAAATTTCATTAAAAAATCTTTTGATTTATGCCCAGTTAAAAATTAGTCTAAAAAAGTTACAAGTTGAAAGTTTTGAACAACTCTAATTTTTATATTTAACATTTTGAAAATCATGAAAAAATAAATAAAGTATTGTTTCTCTTATTTCCTTTTGTGGGTCTAAAATTATTCTGACTGTTTATTTCCCCTAAAAATAAACTAAATTTTTTAAAATTGGGATTTTGTGTCTTATTACCCACCGTTTTCAATAAAATGAAGTAAAAATAAACTTAATTGAATTTAAATTTTGGACTTGATAAATAAAATAAGAACAATAAAGTATTAAGATAATAAAGAGAAAAATTCTATGAATATGTTTTAATGGATAAAATTCTAGTGTTTCTTATTACCCCATATTTTCGTTTAAATGGGGTTATAAGAAACATAGCACTTTTAAGAATGATATACAACCCTAAATTGAAGAACAAAAGGTGAATTATTTAGCCCCTTTAACCTCCTTAAGAATTCACTAATAAAATTCCATAAGAATTTAATATAAAAAACAAGATAAATTGAAATAGTTGAAAAAGCATGACTTTAGGTGGATTATTTTGCTGGCCGCATTATTACCGAGGGATTTTTTCACTGAAGTAATCATTCTAAAACAATAAAATTTTTATGGGATATAAAGTATGTCTTGAAGATATTCTGGAATTTCTTCAGATATTTACGCCCACACACAAAGCTGCAAATCAAATGTTTCTTATTCCCCCAATTTCTTATTACCCCACTCTCCCAGTTGATAACTGTGACGAATCTAGAATTTTTATTTGAGAGGTAATTTAGGGTTCCCGTGATTTTTTAAATTTTAAGACTAGTTTTTCTTCAATTATCATCCCCTAATCTTAACCCCCTTAATGTTTCTCCCCGTGAAAATGGAGAGGTTAAGTTCAAATCGGTGAATTTAGTTGAATTAAAATCTGAAAAATGAATAAACCATGAGGAGCTAAAACCTCAAAGCCTCTGGAATCCTCCCTGGATTATAGAAGAAGCTTTAAAATAATAAAGTTCTGAAAAAAACTCCCATTAAAACATCATGCCTCAATATTTTTTCATATTAACCAAAATAAATCTACCTTTCGACAACATTTCAAAAAATTTTTTTAATAAGAATATATAAATTTTTCTCTGGCATTTCTCTGACATTGAGAAAATGATCACAAACACCTCTTTTTATCTAAAGGATTAAACAAACACTTTTTGTGCAATCCTTTTTCCCAAAATCACACCGTCTCTCAGTTTTTAACTAGAAAGATACACTGAACCATGGATAAAAGGTGAATGCATTTAACCGCAGAAAGATTAAAAACATGACAAAAAACAATCTTAATTTCAAAAAGAGCAATACTATCATTGAAAGGCCGCATTTAGGAAACATCAAGTGCTGTCACACCGAAACAAAGCTTGGAGTGTGTCAAAATCGACGATTAAAAAACGTCGCGAAAGCGGGCGTTTTCCCGACCCTGCCGATTTTCCCACGCCATTTCTCGACGACTCATGTAAATAAAGAACGGTTATTGTCTTTTCTTCCGTGCTGCTAATGGCTCGCTCTCGGAAATTTCCGTTTGATATAGGAAGCAAGGGTTTATATTGAGCACTTTAAAAGACTTCCTATGTCAAAACAATGAATGCTGTACTGCAGGAGGGTACAATCGATACATCTTGAAAACATCATAATTGTTAAAGTGTAAGATCTAACTACTGATAGTAGGTATTTGAAAGAGCATCTCTTCCTCTCTCTTATCCTACTGAATCAGTTCAATATCTCATAATTGCTATAAATTTTAGTCAGACGTGTATATTGATGGTGTGGTCACCCAAATGCTCCTATATCTCCATCTCTCTCCCTTTCCATATTTTATGTGGTTTCTAATTTTCAGTTGGTCAAACTAAAAATTAGACCAACTCCATGAGTCCATAAACTTTAACAAAATCCAAAAATAAAAGTTCATATTTTATGAATACATCAATTTACTTATTTGTCGAAATAACGACAGGATGAGTTGAAGATAAACATTTTCAATTCTTCTCAATTTCTGAAAAATAATTCCCTGACTGTTCTACCGCATGCGTGTTTTTTTTTCAGTAAACTTTCAAGTTAAGTCCAGGTCAAAACACTAGCCATATAGGTATATACGTCATTTTTTTGGTTTAATTTTTCTTCATCACAAACATCTTTTGACAATTTATTTTCATGTAAAGACAAAAAAAGGTTGCAGTTACAAAAAGTAGATTTTACCCCTGGCATCGAAAATGGCCATTTCTGGAATCCCCAATTAATTTTTTCAGGTTTCACCTAAATAAAATTTTTCATTATCTAGCCAAATTGACATTCCCGGACAGTTCTAAGGACTTACTGAACCGTAGGAGCCCTCAGGGGGATGCGTACAATTTTTTTTTAAGGTTTTAAGGTCAGTTGTGTTGTGTTTTATATATGAGTGTGGGCATGTCTTAAAAAGGCTCGACCGTGTCAGACAAAGTGGGGTTCCTGTTCCTGAGAGGAAGCCGCATTTCCTGCCCAGGAAGTCATTAACACTGGATTGGAAAAAGCCAAACAGTGTGTTGTGAATATGCTCATGCGAGACTACAATCACACAACAAAGGGAGCAATCTTCCCATTGTCAATTTCATAGTTTGGAAAGGGATGCTGACATAGGATTCATGACAATGTTACAGTTATCTGCACCAAAATATTTATTCATTTTATCGTCCAGTTTTATTATACAGTCCATTTTTTAGAAATTATTAATCAGCTTAGCAAAATTCAGCGATTGATCTATAATCATAAAACTGAATTTATTATAAGATAAAAATAATCAGGATAAAAATTTCAATTTTAATTCATAAATAAACTTTATAACATTTAATAGAAATTTAATTGTGTATTAGAAATCATTTTGTATTCAAGCACTATGTAAACTTTCGTTTCAACGTGTTAAAAAATTGAAATTCTAGACAGTTTGGTAATTGAAACAAAGGGATGAGTTTAGCTAAATGCTTTTAAGTTCTGAATAAAACATATTTTCATTTTGAAAGCGGGGCGCAAGTTCAGAGGTGCGGATGCGCCAAGTTTTTAGCAGTCAACATGACTAATATGGTAACCCTAACTAATGTTAAAAGATTCATTTGGCTTCTAAATATGGCGCCAAACAGCCAAAATTCGCCAATCATCCGCACCTCTGAACTTGCGCCGAAAGCGGTGCGTTTAATATTTGGCAACACAAAATAAGTAACTTAAAAAAGGCGAAACCTTATAGAGGTTCTAGGATTTCAATGATTGTATGATGTAGTTTACCTCTTACAAGTACGGATTTAACACAAGTACTGTCACTTCACAAGTACGGTGATCCAACTTATTAAAAATTAATTAATTAACTAGAAATCTGCTGAATAAAACAATAATATTAAACCTGTCCAAGTAAAAAAAGGTCACAAACGAATGAATATTTTATTCCTCTTTCGTCAATGACCTACCCGTTCGTTACCTAATAGTTAACATCTGCAACAAATAACAGGACTTGTGGCACTGGCGGCAGTTAGGATCTATAATTTTATGGCACCACCTGGCCAGACACTTCATTATTCACTTAGGTAGAGTGGTGAAAATGGGAGTTATTCTACAACCCCCTAATTATTTTAACGTGATTCATAGATAGTACACCAATCCGGTCCCGGTCGTCCCAAATATTTTTGTTTATTTTTGTGGTAGTCGTCTAAAAGTACAGTGGTTCCTCCAACTCATGGTCTGTGAAATGTTGAAAGTGGTCTGCGCAGTGGCGGCTCGTCCATAGGAGCACAGGAGCACGTGAACACCCACCGAAAAAGTAGAACAAAAATCGAATGTAAAGATAAATAAATATCAAAGGAAATATATTCTCAATATCTTTTTTTTGCTCAAAATTATGTTTCTCCCCCCCCCCATCTCCACTCAATAAGAAAAATTTACTACCGGAAACGCGAAAGAAATCGAAAAAAGACCGAACTCTTGTTTTTCTTTCCCTTTCCGCACGTGTGAGCGAAAAAAATTTGAGAATCCGAAGAAACCCCGACTGCTTGCCGGAGATCATTTGAGCTTACGGCAAAGCGCAGAAGATCTCCGTTAGCACAGATTTAGTGTGCCGAGGCTTTCACTTTTGAGGCACAGCTTTCTTTTTTGACGACTAATAGAAGTGATTTTATGGGCTAATTGGAAAATACGAGTAAGAGCACTCCTTAAATACAATTTAAATCTTTTCATCAAAATATTTTAATACTTTTGTTATTAAGATGTTTTTTAAATGATGGCTTTAAGTAAAATTTCCATGTTTGAGTTAAAGCATCTGTATTTTTCTCAAATGCCGCTGGAAAAAAGTTGAAATAAAGACCAACACCTCATCTGACCATTGTCCAAGTTACAGAAGGAAAAGATAGGGACTTTAAAAGATAATTTAAAGATGACATTGACGACATAAACGGATTAAATTAATGGAAATTTTCATTTTTATATAATTGTGTGAACACCCTATTAATTAACTCACGAGCCGCCACTGGGTCTGCGGAAAGGTGAGGTGCTACAACACTTCTTAAAATAGGATTCGCCAAGAAAAATTAAGATATCCCGGGAAAGTATAAATAAAGGTGAATCAAAAGGGTTGTATCAAGGCCAAACATGCCGAAGAGCAAAGAGATGTTGAAAAGAAAAAGAATGATGAAGAGTAAAGGGATGCTGGAGAGCAGAGCAGAGAGAGGTTGAAGAGAAAAGAGATGCCGAAGAGCAAAAGGATGGTCAAAAGCAAAGAGATGCTAAGGCCCAAGTCATTCCTGTCAAGATAGGGGGAGTCTCCAGGCTCAACTCCAAGCTTTTTCCCCTCTTTGATAAATTGCAGTAGCGTCTTATGGTCGCTAGGTCTGACTTGGGCCTAATAAGCAAAGATATACGGTGATAACGATCATGGTCTAGGAAAGATAACACTACTTTAGGCTAAGGTGCAGCGTAGACTTTTCCACTGGCTGTAATAAAACGATTACTGCTAGGCGTCCAGCACTTGCGGTTTAGGGGGAGATATCGGGATATCTCCCCCTAAACCGCAAGTGCTGGACGCCTGGCAGTAATTGTTTTATTACAGCCAGGCACTGGCTGTAATAAAACTTTACGTTGGCCCTAAGATTTCCGCTAAATTCGTTCGAGTTGGGAACGCTGCTACATTACCACTAAACTTTAGAAGAAGAGATAATTAGAGAGAGAGGGGAAGATGAGAGATGGAAAATGAGAGAAAGTATTTCACAAGTATTTCACAGAAAGATATTTTTTAAGATCTAAAATGTTTTGAACCTATAACCGTTTAACAGTAATAAATGAGTTAGGTACTTAATAAAAAAAGTGAAATGAAGCAATTTTTTAAATTTTAGAGTTCTACAGAGTTAAATCACAATGAGGGCAGGGGTATATCAAATGTTGCAACTTGTGAACAGAAGTATAAAAATCCTGAAACTTCCTCATCGTTATTTTGTGAATGGCCCCTTAAACAATACCACGGCATATACAGTCGAATCCGCTTAATGTGATCACGGTTAATGTTATCAATCGGATAATGTTATCGAAATCGACAGGTCCCGATCATTCCTATTTAATTTAATGTAAAATACATCGTTTAATGTGATCAACTATGAATCATAACTCCGCTTAATATTATCAAAATTTGTCCATATCCCCTTTAAAACGACCGCCTTTGAGTTCGAGTTTCATTTTGAAGGTCAATTTTTACAAGTAAATATCTGCTCCATGAGAACATCTGGCACTTTTTCTGAAACTCAGTATGAGTAAGAAAAAAAACATTCCGCATAGTATTATATTAAAAGAAAACGGTTATGGGGGGGGTCTGAATCTGTACTTGTGATTGGTTAAAGAAACACCAAGATCCACGCTTTGCAGACGTTTCTGATAAGATATTTTGATTTTCCCTTGTTAACTGGAATGTAATAAATAAGTGGTTTATTGGAGTTGAAGGATATAATGGAGCGCAAAAATATACCTTTATATAGAAATAAAAAGTAAGCGATTATTTTAATTTTATTAACTGAACTACTCTTTATTCCCCTTAAAATTTTACTTAGGGTAAAAATAGAGTTTTGAATTACGATTACATAATTTTGATTTTAAAGCAAACAATCTAGTTTGTTTGCTGTTTTTTGATACGAGATCGCTTATTGTTATCGATCGGATAATGTTATCAGTTTAGTCTCGGACAATTGCGATCACATTAAGCGGACTCGACTGTACTACGGGATTCGAAATTATCATATTTCATAAACAATTTCACAGAATCGCAGTCATTTTTCAGCACACGCTCGTCCTTTCCCTCTTGTTAAACATCCAGGTGAGTTGTTATTTTCGCCAACGGACCGGTTCCTGAGAACGAAGGCCACGAAGTTTACTGAATGGACGTATGTAATGAGTAACATACCTGAAAAGGAAATGACGCATTCTCTCTATGTCTACTCATCGGTGTTTGGGGGAATGAATGACATCCTCGTCGGAGGTTTTTACGGCCATTATTTGATCTCACATTGAGACAAACAGCAGGGTTCACCACACTTAACTCGATTTGAGAAGTAAAATTTCTTGATCTTTAACCTAGCATTTCAATTAAATTTCAAATTACTTAAATCAATTAAAATTAAATTAAATTAAGTTAATTGGTCAAAATGATCAACTAACTATTCACAACAATTTGCGGATTGTTTATGCTTAGCTTTTATAATAAAAATATTTGCATGAAATATTTTTTCTTTTGTGAAATGCAAGGAAGGAGACGCTGATATTAGAATCGGTATTTTCAACGTTCTTCCATTTGATATTTGCAGGTTTTAAAGTAATTTTCCCTGACTGTTCCTTGAATTTTTGGGCAAATTAAAACTTAATGTCAGTTCCAGGTTTTCTTATGTATGGAGAGTTAACTAATAGTCCACAGCAATTGCATAGCCAGAAAAGAATTTCAGAGGGGGATATTTGAATTTCGGGAGGGGATATGGGATAAATTTATTCCTCATCGTCAAAAAAGATAAATATCTGAATTTCGGGGGATTTATCCCCAAATCCCCCCCCTCTGGATACCCCCTGGTCCGCAGTAAAATGAAGTTGTAGTTAAAGATATTTCTTTCTTGATAATTCGACTTATTATTATACATATTCCATGCGATTGAACAATCATAAAAAAGCGAGAGAAAAAATAGCAAAAGAATGATAAAATTTCATAATTTGAGGAAAATATTAATTTTTAATTGAAATGAATTTCAAAATTCGCGACATCATACACAACTCCGAGAGATGAAGCTAGATCAGTTGCATACGACCGCAACCCCACAAGAAGTTCCGAACAGCAGGGCGCATTGTCCTCAGTAGGAAGTCGCCCATTGTGCGGCCGGTAAACAATGCGCGGCTTCTGTTGGTGTCACCCCCGGGGCCTGAGAGGCCGCTCTCCAGCCGGCAATTAAGGACATCAAGTGGGGCGGTGCGCTTGTGCACAGAGAACTCAACTCAGCACATGATTGAATTAAGGCAGCACCTGGGTGTATGACGGGTTCTTAAACTTTAAAGAGTTTTTTTTAGGGAAATGAGAGATATACTAAAGAAAGTGCTATCGAAGAAAATGTGGAATGAATTGAAAACGTTAAGCGGGAAGAATAAAGAAGAGTGAAAGTATTGAAGAGTGAGGGTGTAAAACATGTGAGGTTTGTCTTGTCCATTTTTAACTCGTTGTTTTCAAAATGAATATTTGTTTATTCCTGTGGTTGCCTATCATCCATTCTCGCGGTGTTTTGAAAGTCTATTCCTCCTCACATTGGTGCAATAAAAAGAAATATGTTCAGAAACGCTTCTATTCACTTTATTCATCCCAAGTATTATCATAAGGGAGAATAATGTGAACTGAGTGAGAAAGTGATCAGAGTTTGAAGAAAACTTAAAAATTGCCTTAAATTATGGGGGAAGAGAGAAAAGAAACTTGAAATTACGATTATAGAGATCCATACAAATTTAGTAATGAGTGATTTTTTGACGTTATTTTCGAGTTTCTTAATCGTATATTTAAGAACGCGTGAAGTCCGGACAATATATTAAAGCGCACAAGTTTCGTTCCCTTTTTCTCATCTCATTAAAAGGAGATAAGGTGCTTTGTTTGAGGTTAATTTTACAATAAATACATTAACCTTTGTTATAAAGTTGTATTGAAAACAACCTAAAAAATAGTTTGTACAACAAAAACGCATCGATAAAAATGATAAGAGAAAATATGGATAAAAAAGAAATTCAGAACTCTAGTTGATTTACGCAAGGAGTATTTCCTGTGACTAGGGTGAACAGCCGCCAACGGAGTATTTAATTCCACCTGCTCACTGGTTTGACCTAGATTACCTGCGGAAATTTCACGTTGAATTCTTCTGAATATTACTCATTCATTCATACTGTGGAATGTAGAAAGTGAGCATTCGGAAAAGTCACAAGCTATCTTCAGCTCTTCTTTAAAACTATTTCAGATTTTTCCACTTATCAATGATACGCTTCTTTGCATAGGAATATGTATCTCAGATATCTTTTACAGAAAAAAAATAAAGAATAAAAACAGTTAAAATTAAGGACAGACAAAGTTCATTAATATTCCCACAACTTCTATGGATGCATTTTCAAGGCAGTACACAAATTTCAAGGTCAATAAATTGAGAAGTTCCTAAACGCAAAAAAGAAACATTTGTCTAAATGACCCGCAGCCTTGTCAAAAAGAGACTCCGCGCCTTTCTTGTCAACTAAAAGCTGACTCTTGTCTCCGCAAATACTGATTTTCATCGCCCTTCGCTGTAGTAAACATTAGAGTAAACATTCAAGGTCGAAATGTTGGAAATCTAGTGTTTGCTAATTATCTTCCGGAAAGAGGGTGATTTAAGATAATGCCACACAAGCTTATCGCTAAGTTTACTCTGGGAGAAAAAATATTTCCAAGAAACTCAATAAAACCATCTTCTTCAAGAGAACACAGAACACCTGTGGAACTACAAATACAGGGACTTTAAAATAAAGCTATCTTAAGTAAACAGTCTATTAGTGACCCCTTAACCCTCAAACTACTGCGATCAAGATTCAAGACTTCATTCACAGAGTCACAGAGACAGTCATCCGACCAGCGGACTTCTATGTGTTATTTTGAAACACAAATTAGAAACATCATTAGAAAAAATACACAAATTATTAGAAATTAATTATTATGTATTATTAAATGTAAATTATTAAAACATGTTCATATACAGGGGCGTAACTAGGGGTGGGCAAACGGTGCCAGGCCCCGGGGCCCCCAGCTTCAGAGGGGCCCCCAGATCCGATTGTCCTAAGCCTCAAATTTGACCGGAAACCCCTTTTCAATCAACCATTTCTTTTGGAGACGGTCCCCTGATTAGACCCTCCAAAAACAGCTTCGTGGGAGAGGGCTTCAGTTTTCCCAAGGAAGGGGTCTCCCTCTCTCGAGATGCCCCATGCCCATTAACTGATAAGTAATTCCGCCGTACTTTGTCTGGACTGACACCGACGCGTGTGAAAACGGACACGGGCCATAAAGAGCATGGGAGGTCGCATTCTATTGATACATTTTCGGGGTAAAACCTTGGTATCCCTAATCCCTCTAGTGGCCTTGTTGAGAAATAAGTATATATGAGTTTGTTTTGTTGCGAAATAGTAGTTTAAAATAAGCGTAACGCGTGCGATGTCCACAACAAGAACAAGAATTACAAAATGCCGAGGAGAATACAGGTAAGGACTCGTTTTGTTTTAAGGAGAAAAAATAAATTGTTTCGTCTTCATTTTTGATAGAATAAAAAAGGGAAAAAATCACCCAGGTCAACATTTAAATGCATTTTTTCTATCGCATAAAAATTTAATTTTTTTTAAATATTTTAGAATAACTATTTTAAACGAGTTTATATTTAAAGTTGATAACATCAACTTATTAACCAACCTAAAACAATGTCTCTTCAATTATGTCAATTTAAGTTTTACGTTTCTGTGATCACGGTTGATGATCAGATAATTTTATCAAAATTGGCCGCTCTCGATCACTCCTATTTAATTTACCGCAAAATGTCCTTCCTAAGAACCCTCTTTATTTCCCTTTTGAAGGCCAATTTTTAATACTTACATATAGACATACAAATTGAGTTATTAATTTATTGATGTTATATTTTCCCCTCTCATATTTTTATTTAAGAATGTAAAAATTGTAAAATACATACCAGGTAATCGTTTTAAGTACTTCATTTAGAACTACATCCGTGTGATTTTGAAACTAACACTCGAGTTACGCTGTTGTTTGAAATTTTCTGGAATCTATGATAGATTCAAAAACTCCCTTGAGGGTGTTCATACGATTTGTATCATGCAAAAAAAATTCACTTAAATTTCAGAAATTACAACTATTAGCCGATTCGGTACAAAATCTTACAGAGCTAGTTTCCAACTTAATTCAATAATGTGCCTATATTTCACCTGAATTTTCCTTATAATTAAGTTTTTACGTAATTTTTTCACTTCCAACATGTCAAATCAAAGGAAATTAAAAGTGTTTGAAGATAAAAGAATAGGAGTAGATGAAAATATTTCTTTTAGTTCTTCCTCCACGATGACAACGCACAACGCAGCCTACCATTTGGTTCCCGACAGGGCTCTGTAAGATTTTGTACCGAATCGACTAATAGTTGTATTTTTTGAAATTTAAGTGAATTTTTTGCATGATACAAATCGTATGAATGTCCTCAAGGGAGTTTTTGAATTCCCCATGAGTGAATCTCTTTTTTTGTTAAATTACATGGAATGTTCAGGGGGGGGACTTGCCAAAATTTCGAAAATTTTATTTTTTTCTACATGATCAAATTTTATTTTCAACTTGAAATTTGGCAGAAATTTTTATTTTTGGAGTTGAAAAACTTTAAATTTACATAATAAGATATTTTTTCAGAATTTTTTTATTTAATTTTTTCCCATTTTTTTTATTTTGAAAAAAAAAATTAAGAAAAGCAGTTATATTGCACATCAAATCAAAGATAATAAAATTACAAACAAAATGGCACTAATTTCAGGTTTTTAAGTTGTATAGTTCTAGAGTTATTAGCCGTTTTATAATGCAGGAAAAACAACTTTACAAGAGTCATTTTTAGTTTAAAATTTTTTTACTACCGAAAGAGGGGTGATAGAAGAATGTAATCTGGAACATTATAACTATAACTATATTAAATTCCCATAAAAAATCAAGAAGAAGATTGGAAGGTTTATTCTTTGTTTTGTTTGATGTTTTGTAAAAAAATCAGTATTTTTTTGAAACTTCAAGGCTTTTGCAGCACGTGTTATTAATATCCAAACCAAATGAGCTTAAATTTTGCATACATTATTATTTTCTATAATGACACAAAACTAGGGGGCGTCACCAACGTAATAACCCAGAAAAATTTTTACCATACAAATAAGGACCACTCTAAGGTTTATTATTTCAATTCATACAAGCTCATTCTTTCCATTATAAGTAACTAACCCAACATTCTAGTAATTGAAGTTTTTCTTAGTAAGAGAGGTGTAGTTAAACATTTTAACTAAATGTTGCTTGATGCTAATCTCTAATTTCCTAGAAAAAATATTGTTTCAAAGATTGTTTTAATGAAATTAAATTAATAGATCTTTTGAATTTTTCTTTATATACTGCAATAATAGTTTTCTTTTTACGAAATTATTTCTCATCAACAGAAATTAGATTTCTGGCTGAATTTAATAAGTTTATTTTGAGTAAGCCATCCAAAGATTAGATGCCTAGACGTTTGCTGTATTGATGCTTAGTGCAATAATAAATTATTTTCTATATTTAAGTTTTACAAAGCAATATAAATTAGCTCTCCCTGGCTGTACAACATATGTATATTTTCATTCAGTTTTGAGTAAGCCATTGAAAAGTATTTGTAAATAAATGAGCATTATTGACAGATATGTGCAATCAGAACTTATTCTCAATAAATGTTTATTTAAGAATGTTAAAGAATTTATTCTCAAAAAATGTTCTTTTTTAAAAGCTTTTTATTTAAAAAATCATGAAAGTAAATTTTTTCCATGGACATAGTCAAACTTTATATCAAGTTAAAGCTTGCAAAATTATCTTTAAAACGAGGGGTAATAGATTTTTTTCGAACAAATATAACTGGAGTTATAATACATTAAAGTGCGAAAAATTGCATTTTCTCCCTTTTTTCAAAAATTTTTAATAAAAAAAAATTATTGATAAAGTTGAATAATAAAAACATTTTCTCATTTATATCATAGAAGAGAAAAATTCCTAAAAGTTTCATTAAAATCTGAGAGGGTCAGGTTAAGTGCTGTGTTGATCTCACATGGAAATGACCCATATATATAGGGGGGCCCCTTCCAACGACCTGCCCCGGGGCCCCCGAGGGCCTAGTTACGCCCCTGTTCATATAGTCTTCAATTTTCTGTTGAAACAATTTTTACGATTACCTACTAATTTATTATAGTACCCTTATCCTATTTTTTAAATACCCTATGGCGTAGAGAGCTTTCACAGGATCGACATCTCAAATATTACGGTTTGTTCTTCATTAGCATCAAATTTAATAATAATTGCATATTTGATGCAAAAATTATAACGTTCTATAAATATTCAAATACTACTGAGTTGCCAATAACTATGAAAAGTAAGTAATCATGGGGAAAACAGTTGGAGTAGAAATCTCAATTAAAATGCTAAATTTTGTCTATTCTAGTTCGTGAAAAAAAGTTGTGTCTAACTAAAATCCTATTTCATATTAACTTATACATTATTTTCCCTTATACCTGTCTCTCCCGATGCACCCGCTTGACATCTCCGACACATCAGATATTCCTTAGGAATGTGTCAAGGAATGCCTCAACAACAGCCGGAAACGCATCCATTCTGTCTGTGGGCTGCAAACAAATCAAGAGTTTCATTTCCCGGGGCGGCGTTCTATTTTTGCCCCTCAAGTGGCCACTCTCTCCTCCCACGCCGTTCTGTTTGGTCAGCGGACGACGGGATGATTCTATCCAGAGCACCCTCCGTAACAGATCGTAAAATTATTTTATATTTTTTATATTATTTATTAGAGATGGGGCATTTAACATTCTTGGCATATCGAGGGTAAAAAATGGCCAGCAGCTGGTTTGAAGTTTAACATTATTTCTTTATATGAAGGAAGTAAATTGAAAAGATGGGAAATTTAGTAATTTGTTTTTTATCATCCATATGTAGGAACAGACGTTGATTTGAGAAACCTGGTCACATGGAGAAAGATGTGTTTTGTCTTTTACATCTTGTTGAATTAATTAATTTGGTTATGAATAGAAATAGCCAATTTTTTATAAACTGCTTCTAGTAAATAAGAATATTTTGAAAATTGGGGTTTTCTTATCAGATTTCCCTGGTTTTCCTTATTGTGATGAAAAGGGGATAAAATTTGACACGGCCCTCGTGAAAAAGATGAGATAGAGAGGAAGATAGTTTAAGAGAAGACGAAAACGGAGAAATGGAAATATATAGGGAGAAAAGAGAACGAAAGATGGCATAAGAAATAATGTGATTGAGCAAAATGAAATTGAGTGCGACAACTTTTGCCTCCGCAGACAAAGGCCTTACAGATTTTTGTAGGAAGGAGAAGCCATACGGACGATTGAGAAAGAGAGGATGTAGGAGAGAATGAAAGTGAAAAATAAAGAATAGGAAGGAGAAAATGAGACAGGGTGTCAAAGAAGAAATTTAAGATAATTTATTTGAGAGAATGGAAAAAAGAAAGAAAAAATTGGTGAGATATTTTCAAGATCATCTAGATTAGAATAACAGATATTTTCCAAAATGGAGTTTAAAAACGCTCTACCCCAGGTGATAATGTCTCAAAAAGGGAAGTTGGATGGTTTGGCTGCACATTTAACGACTAATTGAGAGTAGGTGGATGCCCCCTGATTATATTTACAATCAAAGCACAAGTATCATCATCGGCATGCAACGGTACCACAGAAATCTAAATTGCGGTTTGGCGGTGCGGTCTGGAAAGAGTATTTCCCAAGTTCAATCTTGGTGTGGTAAGTCAGCAAATGATTGACTAATAAACCTTAAAATACACTGTAAACAATAGTCTGCATTCCACGAGATATAAATAAGGAATTTTAGAGATAGTCTAGAACACAGGGGTTCCCAAACTTTTTAAGTCGCGGAGCTTTTTTTAATGTGACGAATTCGTCATGGAGTATTTTTCTCGAAGATTAATTTTTCAATGTGTAAAAAGCAGATAATTACATTAAACCTACTGCTCCGAGAAATAACAGCATTAACGGAATGTTTTAATGGACAATTAAATTTTATTATTGGATGATGCGCAATCTTTAATTTAAATTTCTGAAATAAGTAAACTTAATTATTTTCCCTGATTGGAAATAAGGAGTTTAATAAAAAAGTAGCAGAATTCATAAAAGAGTAGTATGAAATAAGCTAATTCAGAAATTAAAAAAACTAGAAGCGCACGGCTGAAAATTAACAAAATGCGGGAGAGTAAAGTGATCTGTAAACCCTGTTTAAAAAAGTATTTTATTCAAAGTCTATGATTATATCAATGGATTTGAGGAATAATAAATAAAGTGGAATACTGAATGAGCGCGCCAGAAAAAAAACTAGTATAAACAATAGAGCTCACATCAATGGAGGCTCAAAACCATATCCACTTCGATTTCAAGGTGATTTTTATCGATTTCGAAGGCAATTTCAAGGTGAAAAATAAGTTATCAACTAGAAAAACCTTGCAGAAAGTTTACATTTTCAGATCAACGTAAATTATAAAAAACATGTATTTATATCAAATTCTTTGCGGAGCACCTGAAAATGCTTGGCGGAGCACAGTTTGGGAACTGCTGGTCTAGAAATCATATTCATAGAAACTATGAAACATTGGGTATCTGCCATGGTCTCTACAGGAGGAAGCGAGGAAGTTCATATTCACACACGTCCTTCTGGCGGATACGAATTATAAACAGCAGGCATAAAAACTCTTTTGAAAGAATTTCAACCAATTATATTTTCAGTTTTTTAACCATAATAAGATATCTTCAAACGGCGCAAGTTCTCAATAAGCAGAAACTGTTCAATAACGTTATGCGAATATCCTTAAAACCCGATTAAGTGGATACATACGACTCCTAGCCGCCCAGATTTCTCATCATTAAGATTCTTCGATATCGACGTTGACAGATTAGATCGAAGATTGCAGTCAACAGGTCGACAGATCAAAGCGCCTGATTATTTAATATTTACGTTAATCACACGCATGACATCCGCGAGACATGAAAGCGGTCGTTTCATCATCCTTACGAGCTTCATTTGTCTTTTTTTTGTTGAGTGTGTGAAGGTTTATATTATGTTAAACAATAACTATTGGGATAAACCGCCCAGATTGTATCATAATGTCAAAAACACGGATTGAAGGCAGTTAATGTTTAAAAGGTAATAAGATAAATGCCTTATAACAGGCGTTTTTATAAAATGAGCAACATATAATGAACCAGAGTTACAGAGAGATAATCATGCTCAACTTTAAAACAGGTACGAAACACTATTCTTTAAGAATTCAGTAAACTTTTGAGCCAAATATATGTATACTGGGAAAATACTTTTCTATATATCTAAATAGGACTCTATTTACTTGGTACACACGGTACAAAATCAACTCGTACTCATGCCCTCCCCCGGTACAGTCTGGCTGAAACAAGCACCTCATGATTTGGTCATTAGTATTGTTTGCTCAGACAGCACCTGTAGGAAGGAACAAGATAAGGTTGTTGTTTGCTCTGATAGAGTCTTCCTTCGAAGGAAAACAAAACAAGTGGGGAGCTCCTCTCGTGTTCCGAAGATGCTGGCGCCCGAGATAAAAGCTTATCGGAGGCACACCTGAGAAAACCGGCTTCCGAGAGAAGAAATGAGATGCGGAGAGCATCAGATTAAACGAGCCTAGGCGCGGATCCAGCACGGGTCCAAGGAGGGTCTCTTTTCAAGACCATTACCTTTTGACAAAAAATGCGAAAAAGGTTGGGGATTTTCTAAAAAGTATCCCGCAAGATCCCCTTGTGGTACCACTGGGGGGGTATGGGGGGCCTCCCCCAGAAATTTTTTGAAATTTGACTTTTAAAAGTCGGGTTTTAACTCATTTTGAGAACTACACTATGGCTTTTCATAAAAATGTATAAAACAAATTTAACTTAAAAATTTAGATTTACAAAAAATAGATATTTTAAATAAAATATATTTTTCCTCAAACTTTTAAAATTTAAAAGTTATACAAACAAAGCTTGTTAGGCAAAAAAATAAGGCCAGTGGGCCATATACGACCCCTATGCTGTGTAGAGTTGGTAAACGCAAAATGATTTTATTGATATAACAGAAAAATATTCTTAATATAGAACAATTATTTCCTTGAACGATAAAAACCGTACACTCGTCATTTTAAATTAACTTATGCAATGCGTAGATTCATGTTTCCAATAACTTAATTCTTAATTCAATAAATAAATTCAGAGGGCCTCACCACTATTCCATTTTCAGTTTTTATATTATTCCATCGCCTGAAAAAAGATCGCGTTTCAACACTATACTACTCTCAGGTTTATGACATGATGCCTTTTCTTAAGGCGATAGTAATACATCAAATTACTCAGCTCATGGACAGAAGGCAGGCAAAAGTATTTATCACAAATATCCTTGTGTGTGTGTTATTTCGATCAATCTCCCGTGTGTTGTGTTGTGGCGCCGTTCGTACAACACAAAGCCAGGCATTCAAATGGAGTTCCTAGCTTTTTAATTTGAGCAGTCTACTTAGCGCCGAACTATCATAATGGGAGCGTGTTTCCATTTGCTTTTAAATTAATATCTATTGCTAAGAATCCGTCAAGTTTTGATAGACAAGAGGCATTCAACGAGGAGGGCTCTGTCTGAAGGATGAAGACATCCTTCCCAAGGTTAAAAAAATCCATCCTTCCCAAAAATAAAGTTCAGTTATGTTTAGATAATTCTAGCCAACAAAAAAATTCCCTAAAATAAAAGTTGAAGTTATAAATATAATCACGACTTAAAAAGTATTTAATTATAAAGATATTATTTCCAACATTTTATCGATATTTTCATTTTTAATTACGAAAAGGTTTTAAAAGGAACGATGAGTAGGACATTTACTTTTTCACTATATCAATAAAATAGGCGTTAGCTTAGTAAATAGTCATAATAAACAAAAGATGATTGGAAAGATGATTTGACAGACAACAGTATTCACAAGTGCTTCTTGTCCCAATTCAAAAACTCGCGCTTAAAAAGTGTCATGCGCAAGTCTATATTTCAGCACGTGGAACGATCAGCTGCTCTGCTCTTGGAAGAAACTGTTTTAACCGGCAGGATAGATAGCGATAGATAGTAAGAAAATATAATTATTCAAAATAATTGTGAACTATTTCCTTTTCTTTTGAAATCAATACTTTACAAAAAAATATTATTACTATTATTAATACACATAAAGGCTAAGAACATGATTTATTCACTTTTAAAAATTCTCCTCCCACAACCTCTCGATAAAATAACAAGTCATCTTTTAATTTATTCAAAATTTAAAAGGAAAAGTTAATTTCTAAACTGGAGGACATCAAGGATATAGGCATCGCATTTCTCCATTAGGAGAGAGAAAACATATTTAGCATAATATTTTGAAAACTAAACACCCCCTATTTATTTTAACTCTAAAACTTTAATTATTGGACTGATTTTTGTGAATAGAAGCATGAAAATTTTAAATGTTTATTTAGAAAAATTTAATGAATCACCATCTGAAATAGCAAATTAAACTCTTGATTTCCCGTCACTGTCACTGGGATCTTAAAAAAGCACAAGTTAACTGTTGAGGTCGAATTAGAATATTTTAATGACCTTTTAACTTCAATATTTTCCAGTGAATTTTAAAATTAATGTTTTAATTCACATGATTTTTCCCAGTTTGGAGTAGGAACTTATTTTTTATCAAGCAAAAATAAATCTACGTTTCACCATAATTATTATTAAAGAACTTCTATTTCTAGTGTTGTAATAAAACCCTACCTGTGTTTAATGAGTTAAATTTTTCAAGTAGTGAAATTAAAGAGTTTCAAAATAAAGAAGTTATGACGAAACCAACTGCATTGAAATACACAGAAAACGATTGAGAACCTCACACACAATAGACCAGTAAATAAGCAAGAACGATGCCTTCGAGTGGTTGGGAAATAATAAAAAGCATTTACCATGAACACAGTAGAATCCGGGTATGAAAACAACGATTGTAATCCAGAGACAGGGTAGAGAGAGAACAAGTTGGCACGGCGCGTGCGGGCAAAGCCAATGTGGGGATTTCAAAAGTTGTAGAGTTCTACCTGTTGACTCAGAAAAAAAAACGACCGGAGCGCCGCCTGGCGTTTTGCGGCAGTAAGTTTTGCGCTGACGTCATGCCGTATGCATTCCAGAAAGGTGGACGAGGGAGTTCAAGGCAAAGGACACTCGATTTCAGAAATCATTTGTAGAGAGAAGTGTGCCGGTTTTTTGAGACTTCAGCGGCGTCCAGAATTTACCGTTTATTATACTACAGGTAGCGTTACAATCGTGGGCCGGATCGGGATCCGTATCAAAGGGGGGGAGGGGGTAGGGGTTCACCTCACCCCTCCGAAATTTCGATAATGTTTTTTTCCCTTGAAAATTATATGACTTACATGGAGCGGTCCTCTTTGAATGAGGCCATCGGTTATTTGGTTCTGCTACTGTATTCTTACACACAAACGTTATTTCGTGGTATACTGTCAATTAAATATCAGTTTCAAATCAGCTGTAGTTGGTTAACTCAGGGCCAAACTAATACAGGGTTCGTATAGAAGTTAAAAGAGTAAAATTAAGTACTTTTTAAGGACTTTCTCTATAAGGAAATTTTGAAAATTTTTAATTCTTCTTGAATGTGATCTATACTTATAAACAGTTAATAAATGCTTTCAACGACTTTTAAAAAATACTTTAAATATATTTCCCTTTCATAGATAAGAATAACATAATTTAGTTTGTTTTTTCACTTTTAGTTTTTTAATTCGCCAAGCTATATATTATACTCAAATTTTGTTGACTACTATGAATGAAAGAACACTTTCTCCAAAAACAAGCTTTTAAACCCAAATACATCAAACAAGAAAAGAAAAACAGGATTGTGACTGTTAAGTTGTTTTTTCTGAGGGTGGAAGACTGCTTCCTGAAAATTAACATGCATCGGCAAAAATAGAAAGGCAAAACTTTAAGAAAAGTATGATAATGATTTTGATAAAAATCCCTTTAAAAATTTACATAAAGATAGAAAAAACTGCGTTCTTTTGAAAAGTAAGGACTCTAATGGGTAAATTAAGGACTTTAAGGGCCCTTTTGTAAGGGCTAGGGCAGGGGTCGGCAACCTGCGGCTCGCGAGCCGCATGCGGATCTTTCGATGTAAATTTGCGGCTCTCCAGTTCCATACGAAAAAAATATATCATTTACTATCAAAACTGTTAAAAGATCAGAAAATACATTTTTATACATACTCAAGATGAGTCAAAATCAAAACTCTACTTTTAAGAATAAGAATTTCATATAATTTCTGGCGGAGAACTTAACATTCCTAAAAATTTTGGAATATGTGCCGATTTTCCCTAAAAATTACGTGACTTATAAGAAGTGATCCTTATTTGGTCGTTATAGAAGTTCTAAAAACTAATTAAACACTATTTTTAAGGGCAAATTTCCAAAATTTTTCTTAAGTGGGATCCACACCCCCTTGAAATTTTGCGGTTTATTATAACTATACAATTTTTCCTTGAAAATTCTGCCACTTAAATAATGAGAGGTGCTCTTAGGGTGCAATAAAAGAAGGCAAAAATGAGCTAAAACGCGATTTTGAAGGGGAAATTTCCAAAATTTTTTCTCGGGGAGGACCCCTAGACGCTCTTAATTCACATCGTTCATACAAAATTTGGAAATTAAGTTCACTAGAAATAATTTACAATGTGTACGTAAGGGGACATCCATAAATTACGTAAGGTCAAAAAGGAGGGGGGAGGGGTTTGGAAAAATCTCCCAAAGGGGGGGTCGATTAAAATCTCACGTCAACTTTTTAAGTTAGAAATCATAAGTTTTAGGTGCTGTGAAGCACAAAATGCAAACGAATAAGATTATTAATTGAATTATTTTTAAAGGTTGTAAGTAAATCTCACGTGGGGGGAGGGGGGCCAGCAAAATCTCACCAAGGGGGGAGGGGGGTCCAGATTTTGGAAAAAACACCTCACGTAATTTATGGATGTCCTTTAAGTCATCTAAAACTTGATGTAAAAAAGTACCTTACCCGAAAGGAGGAAATAGTGATTTTAGTTGGGGAGCATTTTTACCCAACATAAAAAATGTTAGGTAAAAATGCTCCCCAACTAAAATCAAATATATACTAAGCATATACTATACAGGGTGTCCCACGAGAAGTGGCCCAACCCCTCTAACTTTTGAACCCCTACAGATATAGTCATGAAAGTGGGGTACCAAACAATTTAATATTTTAGAAATCAAAAATTCAAATGTGGTATAATATTTACTGCTGGCAATGAAATAAACGTATATTTTATCAGTCGGTTTGGAATTCTTGGTGACATTTTTAATCTTTGGCATTAAAAACAGCGTGGCAATATTTAACAGGACAGATAATGAGCTAAAAAAGGTTCAATACATAGAATTAAACTAAAATTTTCTCCGAATTTAAGAAATTGCTATTTTAGTTTTAAAGGATTTGGTGTTAGTGAAATAAATTTAGTACTCTTATTTTAACTAAACTATGTTATTTCTTTCTAGATGTTGTAGCTGAAATATTTGTACGTGTTCCGGTGCCTGCCCTAAAATGATGACGCCTTCAGTGATCAAGGAAGCCAGAAAATTGAAATTTTTTTTATCCCTATTATAAAATTGATTTTCATAAGATACAAAATAAAATATTTATTAAACATATTAAAAATGAGTTCTACTCTATTTAACTACATATTATAAAATATATTTATTCATCTTATGCTTGAAAATCTGAACCTTTTTTAACTTAAATTAGTGTTTTCCCATCTTTGCCTTAGGTCTTTATGCTAAGTTTATAATTGTTAATTTTAAAATATTTTTCTAATTGTGGAAAATAATGTGAAATTCATTCGTTAAGATATTGTTTAACATATAATACACTTTTTTATGTATATCGTAAAATATTCCTTCTAATTTGCTCTTGGAAAACACTTAATAATGTTGGTAATGATCTGACAAGAATTACTTATTAATTGAAAAATTAAAATAGTCTAGTATTACTTAAACATAGAACTGCATCTTAATATGCATAATGATGGGTGATAATTAAATATAAGAAAAACATGAACTAGAGGTATATTGAAGTTGGAAGCTTTTATACAATTTTAATAAATTTTAATATTTAGTCTATAAAACGAACTTAGGAAGTGGAAAACCCTTTGGAAAATGTTCTTTTAAAAACAGTGACAGAATATTTACAAAGGTACTCTTTCTCCACTCTTGTTTGTTTTAATGGATTAGAAATCACTATAAGAGCTTCCTACATCAATTTACTTTTAGTTAATGTTTTCCTTAATATAATATCAAGAAATAAGCAATTAATCAACCTGGGATCTCAGTTGACATCGTAGGCTGCTATTAAGTTATGTCGAGAAATGATGTAAAATGACGTCAAGTTATGGCATAGAGAATGAGAAAATATAAATTTCATCGGATTATATCGTATTCTGTTAAATAATCTCGAAAAATTATATCATCCGATGAAAACAGGGGGTCATTTCGATATTATTTTCTATCAGAGGTTGACGTTATATGACATTCTCCTATGATATATAATATTCTCGTGCCACCTGGGTATGTGAGGTATGTGAAAAAAGTCAATGACTAAGTTGTAGAGCAGCATCGATTTAGTAGGAAAAGACACCTTAGGCAGAAAAATATCTTGAATAAAACCCCTTAAACACACGCTCAATTAGGTTGAAATTACGTAGATTTTACTTCTTAAAACGCTCCTCACAAGGCGAAAATGAGAAATTTTTATTTTTTAAGTAAATGACTAAAAGTATTATTAATTCATTAAATTGAAAATTTCTCATTTTTGCCTCGTGAGGAGCGTTTTAAAACGTAACTACGTAAATTCAAGCTAATTGTGAAATCTACGTAAATTCAAGCTAATGAGGAAGTTGCATGATTTTTATTTATTTTTTTAATCGATTCCTCTTGCAAAAATAAGCAACTACCCAAAATTTGAGGCCGATCGAGAAATTTTTTGATTGCCAAAAAAATTAACAAAAATCCCCTATTTAAAAGCGCGCGAAAACGCCAAGAGTTTGGATGTGACGTCATCTTATATTAAACATTGTTGTAAAGCAATGGAGTTGATGGTATTATTGTTGACGTCATCTTATAGTTTAAACAATAAACGTTTTCAGTCACGTGTTTTTTTCTCGACTTTTAAATTAAAATATTTAATTACCTGTACATTTTTTTTGAAAAACTGACTAGATATTTCATTTTATCATACAAAAAACCATACGGAACACTTGTTTGTTTTTGAAAATCTGACACATGCAACTTCCTTATTGAGCGTGCGTTTTAGGGGTTTTATTCAAGATATTTTTCTGCTTAAGGTGTCTTTTCCTACTGAATCGATGCTGCTCTACAACTTAGTCATTGACTTTTTTCACATACCTCACATAGTTTTCAAAATAAAAATTATAACTCCTAAAGTTTCCGCTAGAGGGCGTTGAAACTTATCTCATCGGATGGAGCATGGTCACTTTACTATACCTAGACCCCACTTTCATGACTATATCTTTAGGGGTTCAAAAGTTAAAGGGGTTGGGCCACTTCTCGTGGGACACCCTGTATAACATTGAAGCAAAAAAAAATTAGTGGAACTTTAAAACCTGGGATCTTCCGTTTTAATAGGTTGCCGAATGCCGACCCCTGGACTAGGGGAATCTAAGGAGTTTTTAATGACTGTGCACTAGGGTGGGCCGAAAAAAACTTTTTATTTTATTTTGAAACGCTATACCGCGGAAAACTTGCCTCTTGGGTAGAGAAGTAAAATGCAACAAAAATTTTTAAAATCGGTTAAAAATTGCAATAGCGTATTGCACCTAAAGTTTGAAAAAAATAGGTTATTTTCATTACTTTTCAAAAAAATCAAATTAAATCAAATAACATTTATAAAAAGTATCTAAAGGCATATAATAGAATAAAAATGTGGAGAAAACTTATTTAATTGAAAAAAGGTGGTATTTTACAATTAATTGTAGTATAATAACATCTAAAAATACACGTTTTTACCAGAAATCCACATATTTCGTAAGAAACAAAAAAACTTATGAAAAACAATTTTTCATTACTATACTTCCTTTCTAGCTATAACTCAGTAATCCCCTTAACAGTTCAAACATTTTTTACAGTTCGCTTCGCGATCAGAGCTCGCTCATTGCACAACAAACCGCATCACTATCTCTCGCCGAAATAAAAACTTATTTTATATTTTGAAACGCAAAACCACGGAAAACTTGCCTCTTGAGTATAGAAGTGAAATGCAACAAAAATTTTTAAAATCGGTTAAAAATTGCCTTTGTACATTGGTCCTAAAATTTGAAAAAATATGCTATTTTCATAAATCTTAAAAATCAAATAGTTTCTATAAAAAGTATCTAAAGGGATAAATTAGAAGAAAAATGTTAAGAAAAAATATATTTAATGGAAAGAAAGATCTTATTTTATAATATAAGGTTGCACTATAAGGTTACACTTTGCATTTCGCCTTTTTTTTCTTCAAAAATCGCATTTTTCGATTGAATTAAAAAGTTATTATTCCGGATGGTGCAGTATGATTTGTAATAAAATGTAGTCCTTTACTGGTTATTAACTTCTTTTGGTATTTCGAAAGAAGAATTGATTGAAAAATTTGGCATTGAAGATCTTGAAAGATTAATAGTTCTTATAAACCCCATCTCCTGGCATTCATACCGATGACTTTTCGTGATGCCCTCTGTGTTACTAATTTTACACAACGTTCGACAGTTTGTGTGTGACATGGGAATCTGTCAAAGTTCCAGTCATTATCATAGACTATGTCTCTTGATCGGTGAATCTTCGTAGTATAGGTGGGGAGAAAGAGAAGCAGTATTCCAGCTAATCTATACATAGTCTACTGTCTACGTATGTTCTATATATGGTCAGTAGCTTGAAAATTAGGTTTGGGGGGATGGGAACTCCTAACTGACTTTCTTTTAGAAGCTGAGTTTCTAGCCTTAATTGTTCTTCTAAACCAAACTCCCTCATATATGATCCCTTTTTATCTATGATTATGCCCTAAAGCAAGTTTTCAGAATGAGCAAAAAATGCATTTTGTTTAATCATTTGATCAATGATTTCTAATAACTCTTCTGGCAAAAATCTAGATGTTTCTATCACACGTGTCCAGGTCAAATTTAAAACCATTTACTTTTTCTAAATAAAGAATCATACAGACAAATTAATTTGATATAATTTGATTTTAATATAAAAGAAACTAAAATCTTCTGTTCATCTGTTGGATAATCAGTACTAAAATACAGTTTATGTTAATAATTTAATAATCCGACAGAGAAACATAAGATTCTTTCAAAATACCAAAAGAAGTTAGTATCCAGTCAAGGACTACATTTTGTTACAAATCAAACTATGCACCATCAGGAAATTTTTTTTTAATTCAATCGAAAAATGCGATTTTTGAAGAAAAAAAGGCGAAATGCCAAGTGTAACCTTATAGTGCATCCTTATATTGTAAAATCCATCTTTCTTTCCATTAAATATATTTTTTCTTAACATTTTTCTTCTAATTTATGCCTTTAGATACTTTTTATAGAAGTTATTTGATTTTTTAAGAGTTATTATTAAAATAGCATATTTTTTTCAAATTTTAGGACCAATGTACAAAGGCAATTTTTAACCGATTTTAAAAATTTTTGTTGCATTTTACTTCTATACTCAAGATGCAAGTTTTCCGTGGTATAGCGTTTCAAAATATAAAATAAGTTTTTATTTCTACGAAAGATAGTGATGCGGTTTGTTGTGCAACGAACGAGCTCCGATCGCGAAGCGAACTGTAAAAAATGTTTTAACTGTTAAGGGGGTTACTGAGTGATAGCTAGAAAGGTAGTATAGTTATGAAAAATTGATTTTCATAATTTTTTTGTTTCATACGAAATATGTGAATTTCTGGTAAAAACGTGTATTTTTAATGTTATTATACTACCAATTAATTGTAAAATATCACCTTTTTTCAATTAAATAAGTTTTCTCTACATTTTTATTCTATTATATGCCTTTAGATACTTTTTATAAATGTTATTTGATTTAATTTGATTTTTTTGAAAAGTAATGAAAATAGCCTATTTTTTTCAAACTTTAGGTGCAATGCGCTATTGCAATTTTTAACCGATTTTAAAAATTTTTGTTGCATTTTACTTCTCTACCCCAGAGGCAAGTTTTCCGCGGTATAGCGTTTCAAAATAAAATAAAAGTTTTTTTCGGCCCACCCTACTGTGCACTGCACACCATGTAAAGCAATTTTAAAGTATTAGGGACTTAACAGTATCGTATGTGTCTGATAGCGTAGAACAGAGGTTCTCAAACTGTGCTCCGCGGAGCCCTTAGGGCTCCGCCAAGCATTTCCAGGGGCTCCGCGAAGAAATTTGAAATAAATACATTTTTTGATAAATTCTAATTTGCTTTTCTCTGAAATGTTATATAAATAACTTTCTGTAAGGTGTTGGTAAGGTCTGCTGATTTTTGCCTTTTTCAGGTCTTTTTTGGTTTACCAAAACAAGTTAAAACCCTGTTTTTAGGGTCAAATTTCCAAAACTTTTCTGGGGGAGGAACCCCCAGGATGGGACGGTTTGGCGCTGACCTGTTTCGGCACCAAATTTTTCTTCTACTAATTTTTAGAAGAATTATGAGAGTTCTATTTACTTTCATTTTATTTCTGCCGCTGAAACGGCCGCTCCGAATAGTAGCACACCAAGGAACCCCATTCCCCCATCTCTCAAATTGATTACTCAGCACCTTTTTTTATAAAGTTCAGCAAAATCATAATCCTACTTAAAAATGTATGTCCAAAATTCGGAGTAGATGTACCAAAACCAAGGGAAAACCTGTTTATAGTATAGTCAAATTTCCAACCCCCTCCCTTTATAGCATTTGGAATTTAATTACACAAAACGTTTCTCATATTAAATTCTTTAAGATGCAAATTCTGCCAAAAAAATGTATAAAAAGAGAAGATAACATTGATCCTATGGCATGGGATGGGATAAGGAATGATTTTGGGCCCATGTGTAAATAAATTTCGATAAGTACCCCTGACGTATGGTCTATCAGCCCCCCAAAACAGATCTCGATTTCAAAAGAAGTAACTTCTAGGAAAACAAAATTTACAGATGTATAGATTTCTGTATGGAATCCTATGTCCATGCATCTCCGGCATAATGATTAAAAAGTGATACCTATATTATTCAGAAATATAAAATAAAGATTTACATTGTATCCAATGATAAAATATAATTGGTAAACAAAATATTCCATATATCCCGGGGTGTATATTAAAGGGCCGAGGGGGCCCAGCCTCTCTCCCGGAAAACCGGACTACGTATAACAAAACAAGTTAAAATGGTTAAAACCATGTTATTTAGGGTCAAATTTCCGAAATTCTTTTGGGGGAGGACCCCCAAAACCCCCTATTGTACTTGAAACTTTATTATTGTCAATTTTTATAGTAAGTTCGTTAAAATTAAAATCCTACCTAAAAATGAATGTCCAAAATTTGGACAATGATATACCTAAAACGAGTTAAAAAACTGTTTTTAAGGATCACATTTCAAAATATCTTCTGGGGAGGAAGGAACCCCAGACCCTTCTATTTTACTTGTATCTTAATTTGTCACAATTTTTTTTACAAATAAATTATCTTAGATGCAAATTTTACCTAAAAATGTTTTTAAAAGCTACATTAAACTGTTAAATATGCATGGGAGGGACAGATATAATTTTGGACCCCTCCCGAAATAAATTTCTATTATGCTTTTATTTCTAGAAGCAATGAGTTTTATGTAATTTGCTTTTATACCTTGAAAAATTTATTTCGGAAAAGGGCTCCGCGAAGAATTTGTCTCTTGAAAAGGGCTCCGCGACATAAAAAGTTTGAGAACCCCTGGCGTAGAAGATTGGTGAATTGGAAAATGTATACAATTCTTTCTGATCTCCAGTCCATGCAAACTCTTCATCGGGGACCCTTTTGAGGCAGGCCAAAATAATTGGAATTTTAAGTAGAAATAGAAACGATCCGAGTAGGAAGTAGGAGAGCCCGTGGAGGTGGCTTTTAACATTTATTACAATTTAAATAAACAATTTACCATTAAAAGAGGTTAAGTGGCTAATATCGTATTAGAAATAGGGCCAAATTCAGAAGCTGGTTGGTAGTCTCCCTGTCCTATAAAACTTAAGTACCAAGTTTCGCAAGTTGTTTAAATTTAAAACATACAGATTTCTTCCTGTCTTTCTTACTTGCTTTTTCACATTATTTTCAACATTTTTTGTACATGATGTCATGAGGATAGTTGAGTACTCAATATCTATTCTAGAAAAATAAAATATTGTACCTATCATTTGAATCTTAACAAGTTCCCTTTAATTTCTGATCTAAAAAGTGAAGAGGATAAGTATAATATTCAATGATAAGTACTTCTTTAGATGACCTTCTTAATTTTCTATCTGATTTTAATATGAGAGTATGTTTAACCAGATATATTTTTTACGTGTTCTTAAGCCCTCAGACATTTCTAGAGTTTGATTAAGCAAATCAATATAAAAAATCAGGAATTTATCAATTAACATTCTAGATCTGTTTACCATTTCATTAAAATACTTTCAAGAATGCGATTCTTGTCATTGGAGTTTCTCTTTCTGCCAGAAATCATACATAGAATGAAATATTTGCCGATTTCACTAAAATCAAAACAAGGATGAATATCCTACTACTATTATAATTGTGAATGTTTGTCTGGATGTTTGTTACTCTTTCACGCAAAAACTACTGAATGGATTTTAATGAAATTCTACCATAATGTAGCTGATACATCAGAATAGGACATGGGCTATAATTTATAAAGAGAAAATCAGTCCTTCATTCTTTTTTTCCCGTTTTTCCTGCTTTTTTTTCACTTATTTTTCCGTGTTTGAAAACCTGCTTTACCAGTCATACAACGAGTTAAAAATAAAACATTGTTTCAAATGAGACAGATCACTAGACTTTTTCATTTACTAGATCTTTTAGTTTAGTTCTAAACACTGGTTTTAAATTTGTTAATTTGTTCACTAGACTTACTAATTTACCAGACTTTTTACTATGGTTACAAATTGGTTATTTTATAAAGGCACCAAGATATTATACATTATCAGGAACATCGGGATTGTAAAAAGTGACAAGAACACCGGGATTGGAAAATTAGCGAGAACATTGGGATGGAAAAATTACCGGGTTATAAAAATTACCGTAAACACTGAGATAGGAAAATTACCTGGAACGCCGGGATTAGAAAAATTACCGTGACCACCGGGATAAGATTACCGGGAACACACTGGGATAGGAAAGATGCGCCTGGGATACCGGGATGATTTGTAATATTGCTAATTTACAAAATTATAAATGTATTTTAAGAAATATTTTAAAAAATTAATTTATTCACCCCACCCGTGCAAGGCCGGGTATAACAGCTAGTAAGAAATAATGCAAGATTTAAAAAATCACTAACATACTTGATAAATATTTATTCAATGTACGCAAGCTGTACAGCTAGTAACATATTCAAGGAAGGTTTCAATTAAACAAGTTGACTAATATACACAACTATATTTAAAATGTACATATAAATAGTTTACTTTATACAATTAATAAACAGCATAAATATATTTTTATTTAAATCACAGTCCTCCAGTTAAAATCTTTGCATCAGGCTCTTAACTTGGAATGGCTCTATAAATGACTAAAAAAACAAAATCACTCACTCCTTTCAAAAACGTCATATCTCAAAAACCATTATTTTTCAGGAGAGTGATTTGAAATCTTCAAATTAGATTGAAATGCATTTAAAATAAATGTTAAACATATTAAATTTTTCACTATACAGCCTAAAGGGGTCATCCATAAATTACGTGAGGTCAAAAAGGGGGGGAGGGGTTTGGAAAAATCTCACCAAGGGGGGAGGGGGGGTCGATTGAAATCTCACGTCAACTTTTTAGGTTAGAAATTTTACGATTTTCTTTCTTTTTTAAGTATGAGAAAGGAAAATATAAGAAGGAACGAGAAAAATTATTTTTAAATAATCTCACGTGGGGGGGAGGGGGGGTCCAGCAAAATCTCACCAAGGGGGATCCAGAATTTGGAAAAAACACCTCACGTAATTTATGGATGACCCCAAAGATATAGAGATTTTTCAGGGCTATACTACTTTTTCAGGGATTTCTAAAAACAGTCATAACTAAAAACCCTTAATTTTTGAGACATGACGTTGTTTAAAGGAGTAAGCGAAATTTGAGGCATAAACCTCTAGAATTTTAGTTCTAGTAGCTAAAAAGTAAAACAATGACAAGTTTGAAAGTCTAAAATGTTAGGCTATAAAACACAAGTAGAGGGGATAGTAAACTGAATAGAGACCAATCCTTTCTTAAAAGCTTTAAAAAAGAGCAAAGATTTTGTAGTGGAAACTGGGATGCATTTATGATTAAGAGGGTTTCACATATATATCTGCCACAATTTTTTACTTTTAGAGAACTTCTCAGATTTTCAGATATGAAGTTTTGGAAGATCTAAAACCTGTAATAATTATTAGAGTTTTTAACATCAGATGTGAACATGTACTTTTATTTTAGTGTGCTCTTTTACAAAATTTTCAAAATATTATAAGGGGGTGTCACTGAAAATGAATTCTACTTGATTTATAAACTTTTATTCAACATAAATCATAATTTTCTCTTCAAAAAAGCAAATCTTGCTGAACACTAAAATACTTCATGCATGCACCCCTGTATTTTTTTTTTTAGAAACAAAGGTTTTTGTACCTTTTTGGACATTTAAAAGGGACATTTTAGAAAGAAGAGTATAGTTTTATTTAAAAATAAATGAAATAATAAAATTTTTCATTTGGAAAAATTGAACTCTGAACTTTTTGACTTAAAAGTGTTATCCTGATGATGAAAGAATACAATGAGTATTTGTGACTATTAAAAGAAAAGACAGTATCTTTTCACTTCCAAACTATCACCTAGAATGAAATTGTATAAGTAAATACATTTTAATTACTGATTTAAATATCATTAAAAAAAAATTTATTATAGGATTACTTTTGGGGAATGAGATGATATTTGGGAGCTATGACCAAATCCACAGGGATCAGGGTCTTAATAAACCCTAGAATAATTACTACAGGTTTCTGCAACATTTCTTTGACATATTACCCTCATGACTGGTAAACATTGAGTTAGCATAGAAAAATTTACAAAAACTAACTGACTATCTTACTAAAAACACCATTTAAAGTAGCCTTTCCAGATCGTTACTTAAGTAAAGCAGTAAAACAGTGTACAGATGAAGTAAAAATTTCTTGAATGCTTATTTTAAGAAAAATAAATATGCCATTTAGTTTTAAGTTTTTGTTTGATTTTAGGATGAAACGTAAAAGTCCTAAAAGCGAATTGTTTAAAATTAGTCAACTAAGGTTCCCTTAACATATACATAATCTCAATTCCTTACAAAAGAAAAATATACCGTGTGAATTCTAAAAAGACATGGGAAAGAAATTCATTGACACAATTCAATTTGATGAATTTTTTGTTCAGCAAGTTTTTAGATTCTGGTTAGATCTTTTACACTTGAGTAGATTGCTCAAATCACAGAGCTGAGTTTGACAAAATGTTTATAAAAGAAGAATGAACACACACAAAAAAAATTAAACTGCATCCTGTACTGCTGAGTGGAATACAAACAAACTTAACAAAATAATACAATAAAAAGTCTATATAAATTAAGAACTATTCAAGATTCACACATTCTAGAAATATATTTTTGTGATGGAAGATAATTAATACCAATAAATTACAAACAAAAAATCAGAAGGGCTAAGCATCTTTAGAGAATAATTCCTGCTGTTAGCTTAAGTAATTTTATATTCACTGACTCTATTTTGTAAATCAAAGCAAAACAATATTCTTAAAATAAGAAAATTAAAAAAATAACGATTTCTGTGTAAACCAACATTTTAATTGTCTCTTGAATTTTAAATAAAAGTAGCTTTAATAGGTATGAATTTTTGAAAAAGACAAAAAGTAATTGAAATTAAGAAGTGAAAATAAATCAAGTTACAACGTTGTTAAATGCATCAAGTTCAATTACCGTTCAACTAAGCAGAGGAAAAAAGCATGTTTACTTTCTGTTTAAATTTAATATACTCACAAATTTGCAATAAAGCATCACTCATTTTTTATCAATAAAAAGGCAATATTCTTAATTATTTGTTTTTTTACACAAATGCAATTTGCTTTTTACAACAGGGTTCATACAAATTTTCACAAATCGAAATCAAGGAGTATTCAAGGAGTGATTTTAAAAAATTCAAGGAGTACTTTTTCACAGAATTTAAGAAAGGCAAATTTTTTACACAGCGTAAAACACACACTTTGCCCATTACATTCCTTAATCAGGTTTTAACCCCCTTTAAAAGTAAAAAGTTAATAGATTAATTTAATAATTATTTAAGTAATAATTAAATTGCAAAAATGATATTGGTCAAAAAGTTTAAGTAAAAAGAAAAAAGAAGTTAGGGTTTTGGAAGGAAGTTTTAGGATCTAAAATCAGATCAGATACCTAAAACTAGGTTATATAATCCGAGATTTTCTAAAATCTCTACTGTATTATCATGTTATTAAGTTGCTATAAACCACCTTTCAATAAAAACTTACAACTTAGAAAATCTCTATAAGTTGAAAATACTAAAACAGAGAAAAACATATTTTAGTAGTCTTATGAGGCTGCTATGACCCAAGTAAAATTGTTTTTTCTGCAGTGCAATTAAACATGAGAAGAAGCTAACTTCAAGAGGCGTCCGCTACAGATTGAAACCATTTTTATAGGGGAGAGAAATTTTCATGATGAAAATCAAGGAGTTTTTAAGGAGAACAACCCAAATTCAAGGGGTTTCCATAGTGCTTGAAATTGAAAATCATTTCCAAGGAGCGTACGAACCCTGTACAATGCCTTTATGCAATAAATATTAAAAATGCCTAAAAACCAAAACACTTGACTGATTAAAACTCAATCAATACACATTCATAAGATTAAATTGCCTTGATGCAAGAGATTGCCGAAGAGCAGAGAAGATTGAACTAAAAAAATAAACAAGATGCAATTTGTGATCTATATTTCTTAAGTAGGAAAAATTTAACAAAATATAATTAATCCAGTCATTTTTATTTTAAAAACTAAAGGGAGCAAGTAATAACTAGGGTTTGTGATTGAGATTTAATGAGCTAAATGGAATATCAGTTGCAAGAAGCAGGTATTAAAATAAAAGACTAGAAAAAATGCAGCATTTAAGAAGACTGAAGCTTAAAAATTGACTATTTGAGATGAAAAACTTGGGTCGATAAGGTAGGATAAACTCTTAACACAGGTAAAAATATGAGCAATACAACTAATTCGAGTGAAAAAATGAAAGATTCAAGGTGTATGTCTTATTGTAAACCTATCTAAAGAACCATATAATTTTCAAAATAAGAAAATACTATACAGGTATAAGCATATTTAGATTGACCATGCTATTTCATGACCTTACACTAAATTCTTACAAAAAACCCGAGAGGAAAAAAACAATAATTTATCTAAACAAAAAAAACTGAATATAGTCCATATTTCTGAATTTTTTAGACAGCTAACATATACCTACTCTTAGCAAATTCATTTAAAAGAATCAAAATAGTGAGTAAAAATTATAACACAGTGAAAATCGTTTGTTGTTCATTGTCTTCTTTTCTAACTTTTAGGTGTGACGGTACATAAAAATTTTCTTACATATGAATTTCAAAGAAAATGTTTTAAGTTAAACAATATTTTGTGTAAACTATTTTGAAAATAAGGCTAGCCATACACTGGTAAGAATATTCCTCAATGACCAGAGTTGCCAAGAGTGGTACACAAAAGCAGTTACACTGAAAAATAATAATGAAAAAACATTCCAAGAGAAATTATGCCTTTAGAGAATGGGTTTTCATTCCATTTTTATTAAAATCCTAAGTATAAGAAAATTCCTGCTTTAAGAACACCGTTAAACAGGTAACGTACAAAGAATAATTGTTTAGTAGTCCTTTTAAAAAAATTGGAAGTAAGCTAGAAGAGGTTGTTCTCAAGACATTACATCAGCACGCTTGTCACGTAACTTGCTCAGGCATTTGGTACGTGCTTTAGAGGCTGCCAGGTGGGCAGAATGCTGCAGAAAGAGAAAAATTGAAGTTTCAATGACATAATAATATAATATTTAATACTAATATTTATTGGCAAAAAAGGCCCACTGGCCCATACACCAAAACAGACAAATAGAACATGAACACTAAGCAAATAAGTAAAAACCAGAATGCAATTTCCAAAAATAAGAACTCCAGGAGCCTTAAAAACAATTCCCCAACAGGAACTGGTTCAATTTTTGAGCTTGTTTAATAAAATTTACTATTGCAAAAAAATTTGGTTCTTACATATTATGCCATCGACTGTGCTGCTGAATCTGAAAACATTATCAAATCCTATTGAATACTCTATAGCTGTACCACTGAATTTAACGGCTGCTGAACGGTTGACGGTATAATACGTAAGTACCAAAAATTCTTATGATTATAAGTGAGAAAACCATTGAAGTTATTTTGGTACCTAATAAAGGGGGAAAGATACTTAAATCTGTAAAAACCATACATAGGACAGTATAGAAATGCGTGTTTCCATATGGTTCTGGTTTGCCTAGATAACAAAACTTGCATTTGATTTGTCTTTAGGGTTTATTGAAAAAAAATGGGTCTCTTGATTGAATCCAGGGTGGCCACCAACTGAGCTTAGAAATTTTCCCTGATAATTCCAGGTTTTAACTAAATTTTTTTTTGGGGGGGGGCCATTTGGAAAAATGCAATACTTCTCTATAAAAACATTATTTTGTATGCAAAATGAATATTTTTAATTAGATCATTATAAGAACTATGTTTTTGAAGTGGAAAACAGTTAAAATATGAAATCAAATTTATTCCTTACAAGAAAAAACAATTTCAAAAACTTTTTGGAAAATTAATGGAGGAAGGAAATTTGTTATTCTAAAGCATAGACTTAAGATTTATTAATTTTGAAGTCATTTACGACTCAATATTGCATAAAATAGTTAATTAGTGTAACTGTTAATTACAGGGCCTTAACTAGACTTTTTTCGGGGGGGGGGGGGGGGTTTGGTTATTTGTTAGGGGGGCATGTCCTAAAGAGAGGGTCTGGGGGTCCTCCCTCAGAAAATGTTTGGAAATTTAAGTCTAAACAGCAGATTTTCAACTCATTTTGGTACACCTAATCCAGATTACGGACAGCTCTGAAAAAGGGGTTTTTAATTATTTTTGAAATTTTCTCGGGGGGCCATGGCCCCCTCCCTGGATCCGCCACTGCACTGCGCTTGCCTGTAGTTGGTCGACTTAATTTGTATTTGTATTGAATGCTATAATCTGTATCACAAAAGAAATACAAAAAAGTTATTTTTATACATTTTTTTTAAACAAAAGGCTGCCTTTACAAGCCGATTCGTGGTTCTAATATTCAGTCTGTACGTAATGCTAAAAACGGCACCCAGAAAACTACGATTCATTAAAAGATTTTGCAGATTCTTTTCTCTGTAGATTCTAATCTCCGTTGGAAATTCAGAATTATCTTCAGTGAAACATCAAATTTTGAGGTAATATAATCTTCTATGAAAGGGGTAGTTTAATAAACTTTAATGAGAGTAATGTTGACTTTTTTCCATACTTATCATTATATAACTGTTTGCATTGATAATTGTATCTGAGAAGGATTTGGGGTAAAAACTTCATTGGATGGTCAAACAAAAGAAAAACCGGAGCTTTTGATTATAGATTTGATATTTAGATCCAATTAAATTTGGTAAATCAGTGGTCATTCATCTTAAATATTCTAATCCAGAATTTCAAAATTAGTTTTATGAACACAATGGAAATATTGGTTTGGCCTAGCAGTTCAAGTCTGAGAATACAACCTGGAGTATGCCTCAATAGATTGAATAGTTTTTTAAAGAAAGAAATTTTGATATGAGATTGAGAAAACTGCCCACAAGGCAGTTTTCAAGTAATGTGGCGGGTCATAAAAGTATTAGGAAATGAAAGTATGTAATCATTAAGTTTTTATAAAGTAATATATATTCCAAGGTATTATAATGAAAGATTCTCTTAATATTTATTACTTTACCATTTATACAGGCATGTGATTGCTCAAGAAAGAAATTATCCGAAATTTTTTTAGAAGCGTCTAGATAAAATAGTGCAGGGATGAGTTTGGTGAAAAACGAAAAAGCTGAAACCCAAAATTTTACGCGTAACACATATCAGGGATGTTGCACACCTTCAAGCATTTTGTAACAGTTTTTGTAGCAGCTAAACTTAAATATTGTAGCTTATATTTTTGTTTTAGGTTTGATATTTTGCATTAAAAAATTAGAATTTAGTCAAATATTTTATTTAGATCCTCTTAAAGTAAAACATATATTCTGATTCTCAATAGCTCAACAAACAAAGGCATGTTTACAAGATAATATTAATTGAAAATACTTGTTTGCTTTATAAAAAAACTTAAAGCAAAGAACTCAGATTGCATATATTTAAGTGAATTGTTTAAAAAATCTATTAAACCTTCTTAAGATTAAGGGCAGACCTTCCAACATTGAAAAACAAAATGTATTTTTATATTCCTTTTATTCATACCATATATTAAATTAACTTGATAAAAATCAAATGAAAAAATATTTTCTACAGATTTGTATGAATTTATAGAGAATAATACATTTAATTTACAAATGTCTTACTTAAATTTATTAAAATATCTAAGTATTTTTTTATTTATAATTTTTTTAAAAATAAGAAAGAATGTAGTTTGCGTGAAGCTATTGAGAAAATTAAACCGATTGATCTTCTGGAAAAGCTTTGATCAATTCCTAGACTGAGCAAGAGCTTAATAGGTATTAATGGGCATTAAACATGAGAGTCAAAGACCTAATTTTGTTAAGTTTTGGTCATATTTTTAGGTGAAATTTGCATTTTCTTAAACTCAATATTAAAAAAAAGTTGTGAATAATAGAGTTCCATACCTGCCAACATTTCAGAAACAGAAATAGGAACAGCACGCTCAACACATTTTGAATGTGTTAAAGGGGTATTATTAAAAAAGAGCTTCTAATTCATAAATTTTATCCCTTATCTAAGGTATCTTATGGTTATTAAGAGGACTAAGTGTTTTATATACCTTTATATTCTGACTAATAACTATCTACATTTATAGTAGGATATAATTTTAAGTTAATTTTTTTTCTTTTATCTGGGTTTAAATTTCTGCAAATAGAATAATAAAAATTACTCAAGATGTTAAACACTTGGAATTCCATACATAATAACTAAGAAAGATTTAAAAATACTTAATAAGTACTAATAAAATGAAACAGTGAAATAAGCAAACATTGTTTGGAAAATAGGAAAATTAATCTTTATTAAGTGCTACAAAAGTAGCTGATTTTGCCCTTTTTAATAGGTCAGCACTGAAAGATTTATTATAGCATGGATCAGAATTACTATTTATGCAGCTAGCAATGCCTGTAGACTGTAGAGTATCAGAGTCCATGAAACTCTGAGTCACTCTTGTTCTTAAGAACTAGACTTAACACCCTTTCACTAAGACTAAACGCCTTATTATTGCACAATTTGAGCAGGTCGAAAATGGCGGGACAGGGGACGTAAAAACGGAACATTTGGTACAGAAATCGTATTTTCGGAACAACAGTGAAAAATCGGAACAAATACGATTTAATCGGAACGGTTGGCAGGTATGGAGTTCCATGTACACAAAAGGGGGTCTGGGGGTCCTCCCCAGAAAAATTTTGGAAATTTGACCCTAAAACACAGGGTTTAAACTTGTTTTGGACACATAGTCCAATTTTTTTGGAGGAGGGGTCGGGTCCCCTGGCCCCTTTATATAGCCCCTGATGATTTTATGATCTTTTTAACAGATTATGATCTAAAAGGATTAAAAAAAACCACTCCATTTTTTTTCTTATAAAGTTGCTTCAAAGCGATTTTCCAGTAAAAATTTACAACTTACAAGATCCTAAAGTAAAATCTGAAGAAATGCTGACTAAAACGGGAAAAAATTATCTGAGATGTTTCACTAGACCTATTAGTCTTCTCTGACTTCTATTAGGTTTTTCTGCATCGCAATTAGAACGTAAGAAAAAGCGAACTTCAACTAGGCACCGGAAAAACGGAACTTTCGCGAAAAATCGCAATTTTTCAACATTTTCAGAGAACATGATCCTAAACACCGGACTTTTTGGCTTCTGACCGCTGTAAAGTTGGTTTTTCTACATTGCAATAGAGACGCAAGAAACGGACTTCAATTTGGCGCTCACCACGGCCATCCAAGAAAGCAGTCACGGGATGATACGGAATACTCCGCGAGCAAAACGAAACTTACCCGAAAAAACGCGATTTTCAAACTTTTTCCCGCGATAACTCCTAATATTCGTAATATCTGGAAAATTTAAAAAGTACTTATTATCTGAAGAAATCCAAATCAGTTCGCGGGCCGCAGGTCTTAATGAAAAGGCTCAAGTTTTTCCACAATACCCAAATACGAGCCGACTTTTCCGAAGGTTACGTCCATCTTTAGGTTGCATGTTAGAAACAGCAAGAAAAAAAGTTTTTCCATAACACAGTAAACGAACGAGAAGAAGCCATCTTTACAGGCTGCGTTGTACGAACCTATCGCCGATGCGCGTGCGAGGTAGGAATGTCGAAGACAAAATACCGGGAGATGGCGGGAGTTTTTCTGAAGTAGAAGGAGACGGAAAAAACGGATTTTTTCAGGATTACAAAAAGCGGATTTTCATTGAAAAGCAGAATTCTTAATTTTCAAAAAAATAAAAAAAGCGGAATTCCGCCACAGGGCGGAAAAAACTCATCCCTGATAGTGGCATGAGAAATTTATTTCGGGAGGGACCTAAATTCAAATCCCCCATACAATAGGTTCAATTTAGCTTTTTAATACTTTTTAGATAGAATTCTCATCTACTAAACTCAATCTAAGAAATTTTTTGAAATTTGATCCTAAAAAACAGGGTTTTAAATCATTTTGGTACACTTTATGGAAACAAATATTCCGGGACTCAGGAAACAAATATTCTGATTTTTCCCGTTTTGAAATAATAATTCCACACACAATTGAGCGAAATTCCGATTCTTCACACCTCTAAAATTAGCGAATTTCCGCTAATTAGCGGAAAAATCACATGCCTGTTTATAATTCAAATTTAGAGAAAAATCTAAAGCCTAAATTTAACAGATATTTATTCACATTATTTAGAATTGTTGGAGTCAATTTTCAGTAAAAAACACAATCTGAATAGAAGACAGAAAAATCATCAGAATACTTACTCTTTGCAGTTTAGAATTCTTGGGGCTTGGTTTTAAGTCTCTCTCAATTATTGGTTCTCCTAACTCAAAAATGTCTCTGAGAAGTTCATTTTGCTGAAATAAAAAAGAGAAATGAATTTAAGTTTATTTTTTAATGAAAAACAATGATTTTGCAGGAATGACTTAGTTACAAAAAATGTGTTACCTTAAAATTTAGAATCCTAATTCATGGGGTAAATTGATCACTTAACATGAAATTTTATTGACCCCCCCCTTTCCTCATTTCAGGGGTGGAAAATCCAAAAATTATTTTTGTATCAGCTTTAGGGCAGTTTTGTATCAAGGCAAATTTCATTTCAGTATCAGTTTACAGTATATCTGCATCACGCTATCTAATAGTTAGAATTTATAATGCAAAATTATATTTTAGTAGCATAAGAATGTGGAACTAATTCGTTTATTTTCAATTTTATTTATTTATGTAATTATTAATTGCAAAAAAAATATTGTCAAAAACTTTAAGTAGAGAAAAAAGGAAGATATTAGTATTTTTGAAGTTATATTTAGAATCTTAAATCAGATAAGGTACCTAAAATGGGTCATAATCTAACAAGATTTTAAAAACTCCACTGTATTATCATTTTATTTTAAGTTGCTATAAAGCACCCTTACAGTAAAAATTTACAACTTAGAAAATCCTCTCAAGTTCAAAATACTGACTTAAATAGAAAAAAACACAGCTTATTAGGCTTATCAGGCTGCTCTGACCAAAGTAAAGTTGTTTTTTCTGCACCGCCGTTGAAGCTAACTTCAACACACGTTCGTAGGAAAAGCAATTGCGGGAAAAACGGAACTGCCGCGAAAAATTGCAATTTTCCTGACTTCCGGCACACCGGACTTGTGGGCTTCTGACCATGGTAAAGTTGATTTTCCAACATTGCATTAATGACTCAGAAGAAGCCAACTTGAATCGGCACCTGCGGCCGTCCAAGAAAGTCACGGGTAGAATGGAACACTCCGAAAACAAAAGGGGTAAAAAAAAAAATATTTTATAACAAAAGAAATCCCTTACTTTAAGGTGTAAACTCATTCCAGATCCTAAGACATGGCAAAAGGCATCATACTGTCTCTTGTGGCACCAATTTAGAATGTAGAATTCTTCTTCTCCGACTCTGATTTTGATATCTAAACCTTCTTGATTCTGAAACAAGTAAACAAGCAGTCAGAAAAATATCAAAGCATTGTAATTGAATCTAATCAGATATTTAATATACAGTTTTACACAGTAAAATTGTTTTTTTCCCAAAAATTTTTTAAAGTACTTAAGAAGTTGAATAACAATTCTGAAAGATTTTTTACATATCAATGATCTGGGACAGCCATGGATGAGTAAAAATGATTTTTTCAAAGTATGTGCTGGTATCTATGAAATATTTTAGATTACAATAAATACTCATTAACAGAAGTGTTGTGAACTATTTAAATAAGTCAGAAGCAAATCAGCCTAGTTTATTTGCAAGCTAAAAGCATACAATACAAAGCAGCTCATACTGAACCAGAAACGTCTCCAATTCTAAAGCATACAATTGTTTTGTGAGGATCAATCCATTTATTATCAGTACTACAACTACTTTCCTTCAAAAATTATGCTTACAACTTCAAGAGCAAATAAAGTTTAGCAATAAGCAGAGCAAATAAATAAAAACAACTTTTTGGACATTTACTCAGGCAAATATCCTTCTTTAGGGTTAACATAACCAAAGCTCAAATATGATCGACAGAGTAACATTTTGAAAAAGGAAATTTACAATAATATTGTTTGTTTTTTTATAATTGAGGACAGAACTATTGGACAAAAACTGTAGTCAGAGCAATAAAGAGGTCTAGCCTCTGGTTTCTCTAAGAGAATAAGGAAGTTGCATTATGAAATATTTAGTCAATTTTTCAAAAAAGTGTTCAAGTAATTAAATATTTAAATTTAAATTCGAGAAAAAAACCCCGTGACTGAAAATGCGAAGTGTGTTTTCATGTACGATGACATCAAACGCAGTTAAATTTAGGTTTTTCTCACAATACTATTAAGTTTATCTAGAAAATAAAAAAATCACTAGTAAAATAAAAATGTAAAACTATTTTTAAAACAAAAAAATCATAGAATTTTGAATTGTAGCAACAGTAAATAATTTACTGGACCATTAGATTCTTTAATTTATTATAAGAATTTAAACTGACGATAATTAAGCCTCTTATTTATAGTACGGACAATGAACTAGCAGCAATATGTTCCATTTAACTCGTTTGGTATGCATTTGCATTTTATGCAGCTGGCAACACGTTTTTGTTGGTTGTTCCACACATTTTTGGTTTTTTAGGTTTATTTCAAATTTATTTTCTTTCTTTCCTAAGAAAGTACGTGATTTTGTTGAGCAAAAGGGATAGTTAAAATTTTTTTCTGAAATGTCTGATATGGGAGTTTTAATAAACATTTACCTTTTAGACTTCTGGTGATGATCCGAAATCTAAGCCAAAAATTTTACAAAGTCCATGTGGCGTGACGTTATCGTACATGGAATTAGCATTTTCGTGCGCTTTGAAAAAGACTATTTTTTTGCAATCGAAAAATTTCTCAATTGGCCTGAAATTTTGTGTAGAAATCAATTGTGTAAAAATAAAAAAAATCATGCAACTTCCTTATTGCCATTTCAATTACAAAATAAACATACTTCTATAGTTTGAAGAATATCCCTAAAACTTGAACGTTGCTGTCTGCGGTCTTTTTTAGCTCTGAATTTCTGGCAATCAGTAGCAAGTTCTCTCAGCTTATCACACAGGGAGTCAATGTCATGGCCTTCAAAGTCCTACAAAAATTTCCAGGATTGTATCAATCAGGTATACTTTTAACATAGATTCTCACACATAACCTTTTTCCATAAAGAGCTAAGCCAAGTTTTGATGGAAAAGTATAGAAATCAATGCTAGCTTGTCTAAAAAGTTCATCACAAAAATTTTAGTAAGTAAACTATTTTAACGAAATTAAATAATCTACATAGTTAATTTTCAATACTATCATATTTGGGTGTAATCTCACAACTCTCAAGCGTCACCTCCAACCGGTTGGAGGTGACGCTTGAGAGTTGTGATTACACCCATTGTCTGCTTAACCAGCAAATAAATGGTGAAATTCTCCTTTCAACTATCATATTTGTTACTTCCTGTACCACAGAAAGAATAATTTTTAAGTTTTTATTAACAGAAAGGAGAGATACTGCCATAGGTCTTGAGATTTATCAAAAACTAGGTGATATTAATATAAAAACATACATCTCTGCATTGTCTGGCGACTTCATACAGTATGGCTAGAGTTTCTCCAGCTGCTATTCTCAAATCAACATCGGGACTGTCTAACAATTGGGGTAACTTTCGTAAGTGGCTAAAAAAACAAATATTCCTTTTGAACAGAGCAGAAACAGCATAATTTGGATCATTGCATTAGTTGAAGTTACTTAAAACAAAGAGTTTTTATTCCCTTTATTCTTAAAGATTAATTTGATACTTAAAAGACCATAACTCTGTAGAGAAGGGTAAAAAACATAATAAAATTTAAAATTATTTGCATACATATTTTGATACTTTTAGTTGGCACTTAATAGCACAATCAGAAAAGTTAATATTTAATGAGTTTTTTAGTAATTGGAAAATTTTGCATTGTAAGACAGAGCTAAAAAGAGGAAATAACATTTAATTCAGCAAAAAAATATCCTTATACATTAAAACTATTAAAAAGTATAAAAAAACCTAGATAAATTCCTTTTCAGAGTATTGCAATGCAATTCAAGTTCACAACATACATAACTAAAATACATTAGATAAGCAGGTTATGTTCAAATATAAGCTGTAGGTAGACACTAATTTTGCAAATACTTTATTAGTAATTCTCTATCACTTACGTATTGCAGAGAGCCATTACATATGGTGGAGAGAGGACCGTTAGCAGCAAATTCCACCCTAACAGAGCACTGCTGTGAAGAGCACTGATTTCAGGCTTAACTGTAGGGGGAATTCCATTTCCTTTGAACAGGGACCCACTGAATACAGAGTACAGAGAATCCATGGTGGATTCAATATCCTGCAGAAAGAATTCTTAGTTTACTAGTATAAGCTAATTATGCAACTTAAAATGTTAAGACTTTTTTACAGTATGTTTATTTTTACATTTAGATACTTCACACTCACCATCAAGTTAATCTTAACACCTTGCCATGTTGAAAAAATAATTATTGATTAGCTTAATTTAAAGGGATGTCAGTTATAAAACGAAAATTCAAAAAGCAATTTAGGATTATTAATGTGTTTGTTTATAACTTTTGCTATAAGGCCTAGATAAGAGTGATGATTTTCTATGGCTCTCGAGACTTTGCAGGAGTAATGAACCGTGGCATTTTACAAAAAGCTTTATCTTCCATTATATAATAGAGAAAATAAACTTACCTCAGCTTCATTACAAGTGATGAAACAGCAGAGTCCAAGAGATGCAGCACACTAAAAAATTAATAGTTTACACACTTCAGCTCTAAAATCTGTGTAACAGTTATTAAATTTATTAAGTTGAACTTTTCTTACCCCAACCATACTTGTAGTAGAATTTATGATTTTGAATTATAAATTAAGGAATTTTGTATAAAATTTCCAAGATTTTAATGGTCATATCTGGTTTTTACCTTCAAACACTGACATAAGAGATTCAGTGACCCCTCCCCCCAAAAAAATGAGGTGCTAGCAGCGTCAATGAGCTTACTAGAGCTTTTCATTGGAGTTAGCTTCTTGTCGATTCAAGCACCTTAATTGTAGGTTTTAAACTCTTTATTGTGCAATAAACTTAAACTACATTGGATTTTAATTTTTATCATCATTCTCACAAGCTCTTTCTGTTGTCAATTTGAGAATTAATTAATCATTCCAAAATGGCTTTATTACTCACATTTTAAAGAGTGAAATAAAATGGGTTTGGGTTTTATGTCGCTAGGTCCTTATATGGACATACTGTCAAATGAAATGGTATCAAACACTTTTTGATAGTAAATAGTTCCAGATTACTGACTCAAAATGTCGTATAACATATTTTTTTTCAAAAAATTATAATTTTTAATATAAATTTTAATAATTATATTTAATTAATATAATTATAAAAATTGCATATTTAAAAGGATATTCCTTTTTAAAGTTAAAAAAATCAAATTCAATTTCACTATTTCATCCACTAAGAGAAGTAATTTAACCCAACTGCTTAGGGGCCATTCATTAGTTACGAAAGGATGATTTTGGCAATTTTTGACCCCCCTTACCCCCATGTAAGGGTACGTAAGATTTTTCAAGCCCCTCCCCCCTATTCTTACGCAAGATTCCATATCGTTTTTCAAAATAATAAAATGTTAGAAAAGGATCACTTACACTAAAACTATCAGTTTGATGTAAATCAAAGATTTTTATTTTTCAACAGATAAGTAAGTCGATCGAGATCGTCAGCATTTTTAAGTTTTTCTGGGGTTATTCAATAGTAATTTGATTAGAATGATTGGAATTTGTTTACATACAGGGGTCTGTCTAGGATTTTTTGCCAACTACCTATTTTGTGAAAATTTAAAAATAATTTGTGAAAAAAAATTTTAACTTGTGAAAATAAAATACCCGTAATAAACTGAATTGAAAAATATGTTTTTAAAAATCACTTTACATATACATTTTAAGGGGAGTTAAAGTTTTCAAATATTAGTATTATTAGTTTAGTAATAATTTGTGAAAATTCAGTTATAAATTGTGAAAATTACAAATTTTAAATTTGTGGAGCTACCGTTTTAACGATCGGCGAATTTGTGAAGCTACCGTAAAACGGTAGTAAATTTGTCCTGGACAGATCCCCAACTTGGAAAATCTTACGTAAGAATGGGTTTGACCCGACCCTCCAAGTAAGGGTATGTACAGATTTTTCCAACCCCCCCTCCCCCTCCAGACCCTTACGTAATTAATGAATTGCCCCTTATAGCTTAGAGTCATCACCTGTTGCCTAACAGCAGGTAGTGCAGTGTTGTCTGCCAGCAAAAGAGTCAGAACAGGCTTCAGGGCTCTAAAAACAGCTTCCCCATTCTCTTGTTGCCCTAACTGGGCACACAGGAGGGCTGCAAGGATGGCTCCCAACACCTGCTCTTCTCCACGCCCTTTTCGAAGACTGCGTTCTGCTACATCGCACAATGTTGCTTGCCTGCACAAAGTTTAAGATTTATTTCAACACAAATAACAATGTTTTCTGAATTATGTGGTATGTAAACTAACAATGTATCTTAAATATAAATTTATAAGGTGATAATGATTAAATATCGAGGATGGAATTTTTTTTAAACAAACGAATAACTGATTTAAAGAATCAAAGAAAAACCTATTTTAAAACAAGCAGTTAAGTATACAGCCAATTAAAATATTATTATAAAACAACTTTTTGCAATTGAATAACTAAAAACACAACCAAAATTTGTAAGCAATGGGAAATAGATCAATGCAACAATAAAGTTACTATTAAAATGTTCGAAATGTGACTAAGGATATTAATTAACAAAATAGATAGCATTAAGGTCAGTTTTACAAAATAATCCTTAGATATAGGTTTAGGTTATATAAGATCAAGATCAATCTTGCGATTGATTGTAGATAAAAAGCAACTAAAGTAGGAGTATACTTGTTGAATGATTTTGAGTATTGAATCAGCACTAAAATACAAGAAAACAAGATTTACTTTTGGTCATATACAAAAATAGAGAAAATGAGCAAACCTTTCTTGGATAAAATCAGTAATGTACTTGGAGCTTAAACACTTTTTAATAAACTGGAGTGATGCTATGCGAACTTTAAGGCTGTAAAAAAGAAGAAAAGTTGATAACACAATAGTTGATGTTCATAAGTTTATTTTTTAGATATCCTTAAGACCTTAAATAACATTCTTCAAATTGTTTTCCAAAGTCATTTAAACTAAAACATGAAAGTTTTTCAAAAATTATAACAAATAATTTGATGGCCTATACAATAAATATTCCACTAACAGTTATTTCAATTATTGTATTTATTTTACTGAATAAGCTTTTTAACAATATAACACATTTAGCACTTACTCATTTTTAATCAAAATCACAAAATAATAATTGTTCTAACAAACTTGCCTCTTTTGATGGGTGCTTTCAATAGCTTCCTTTAATTTATCACCAAAGTCATCAACTACAACATCATCTTCGGCTTCTATTACTATAGGAAAAAAAATTTCAAGTAGGTAAAATGAAATCAAGTTAAAACTTTACAAGGAATTTCACTTATTTGTATACTGGGCACTTAACAAAAATACCTTGATAAAAATTGGAATTAATATGATGCATTTCAGAGCATTTTATAAGCTAAAAAAGCAGAAAAGTTAATATTCTGCATAAAAATTTAACACCAGCAAATTTAAAACCCAGGGGTCTGTCTAGGTTTCTTTAAGAGGTACTTATTTTGTGAAAATTTAGAGTTAGTTTCAGAGGTGCCAAGTTTCAAAAAAAGCTTTCCGTAACCAGATCTGTTGCACAACTTTTGTATAACGCCGGACTTGTTGGCTTCTGACCATGGTCAAGTCAAGTTGTTTTTCTACATCCCAATAACAACGCGAGAAGAAGCCGACTTTAACTCTACGTCCGCGGCGGTCCATGAAAGCTTCGCGTGAGGAACGGTACACCCACCATGAGTTAAACGAAAACGAAACTTTCAAGAGAAGTCACGATTTTCCGTGACCTGGAAAGTAAAAAAAGTAGAGATTATCTGAATTACAATTAGTTCACGCGGGCTGGAAAAAGCGAGACATCGCAAATTCCGCGGAAGCAGGGGTACCACTCTTCAAAATTTACAAGACAACTTTTTTGTAAAAAATTACACGGTTCAGCGTAATTTCACAAAATTCTCAAAAATTGTACCATATATAGTATATACGGTTAATATTATTTGTCTAATAATATTAAATAATTAAAAATATATTTGGATACTTAAAAATTTTCTCTTCTTCAATTAAAAATCTGCAGTACTTGTACTTTCTCTCTCTCATTTTGAATACAGTGTCGGTCGGACCCTTTATCCGGAAAAACCTGAAATTACCCGAAATCTGGCTCGCGTTCAGAATTATTATTTTTTATTTTGAAGAATTTTTAGTGAGAAAATTCTGCTACAATGCGCCAGAGGTGCAGAATATGTCCGAACGCCCGAACGATGTTCGGAGGAAATTCGAGCAGCTCTGGGGAAATTTTTCCCCAAGATAGAAAGAAAAACTAAAAAATCCAACATCATTAGCTGGAAAAAAAGATATTTTGTGCTGTGACTAACCTCCAATTTCAACGTGAAAACAGCGGAGTTACGGATGTAGAGTAGGAAAAACTACGGATCTGCGCTAAAAAACTTAATTTTCTAGGGTTTTAACCTGGATGTTGGCTTTTCCTTGCTTTTCAATTGGTATGCAGGAAAAACAATCTATCCGTGGTAAAATGGGTAATTTTCACTATTAATAGCGTTCTTTTTCAATCACATCGATGTTCTTAATTAAAATGTGGAGCTCATTAAGGAGAAATTCACAGGAAGCTAAAATTTGAGATAATTAGAAAATATTTCATATTTTTGGGAAAGGGGCACTTTTTTGAGCAAAGATTATAACTGTGTAAGAAAGACTAAAAAAGAGTATAAAGATCATTAAAATTTAAATTTATGGATTATTTGAAAATTATTGAATCTGAAAGAAGTTTAAGAACTGAATAAACTATTTTTTAATGAAATTTCATTTTGGGGGAAATTTTAGAGAAAAAAATTGTGTTCTGGGGAAATTTTGGATCTTGGAACATTTTCTGCACCCCTGCAATGCGCAAGGGTTGCGCCGCGCCTTTTGCAACATCGTCTCTGTTATTTCAGTCACAAACTAAAAATTATTCTTCTAGAAAAATAAAAAAATAATTTTTATTTCCGAAATTCGGAGGATGGAATTCCGTCCTCTGTACTGAAGAGTGGCACCCCTGCACGGAAGAAACTCATGCTTTGAAGAAATGATCAACACTCTGTCTATCCTTGGACCAATACAGGCCCAGATTCTACACAAAATTGATGGAACTGATAGGAAACTTTCTCCACGTTTTCATCCGGGCTAGGAGTTGGTGAAACCATGAAAAATCGTATTTTGCATGAAAAAATGGAAGGAAATACATTTTTAAAGTGCAAAAATTTGTGAGACTTCAAAAACCTGTAATTTTTAATCGATGTCCGAAACACCGTAATTTTCTATCGAATCCGTAAATATTATGGTCGAATCGTAATACTTGGCACCTCTGTAGTTTGTGAAAAATTTTCAGTGAATTTGTGAAAAATGTAAGTACAAAATCACAAGTAAATAATTTTTAAACATTAAAAACTAAAGAAAATTCTGTCTAGAATGGCTAAAAAGTTAACTACTAAGAGTATATAGCTTCCTATACTAGACAGCAACTTAAGTTGAACCTACTACGTCACTAACAAAGTAGTTCCTATCGCGGTGTCTGAATTTCGAGCGAAACAAAGAACGTCAATTTTAAAATATGATTATTTCGTTAAACCCATGTTTAAATAGTGTCTTTTTATCACAATTCGCATATCGAAATTCCTTCAACCCAACAGGCTTTGGGTTTACTCACTTTCTCCTTCCGTGTAGTGACGTACTGGGATCAGGAAACTTTGCCCCGTGAAGTATAGAGAGCTGTCTTTCAAAAATGTAATTTGTGAAGGTACCTTTTTTACTAAAACTGAATTTGTGAAAGTAACTATTAAATAATTTGTGAAGGTACTGCAAAACGGTAGTGAAATTGTCTTGGACAGATCACTGCAACCCCATTAAGTTCAAGATCTTTAAACCTTTTACATGCCAAATTCAGATCCAGTTATATTTTAATTAATATTTTTGCATAATTTACCTTCTAATGCTAAAAAATTTTTACATGCGATTTTCACGATGTTCCCAATTGGAAACATTAGCCACTTCAGACTACTTCTCCCAGGGAAGAGTGAATGGTCTATAGCAGGGATTCTCAAACTTTTTATCATTGCGACCCACTTTTAAGAAACAAAATCTAACGCGACCCACCGGTTTCAGTTAATTATAATTAACTGAACTGAGATAATTATCTCATGCCCCCCCACAGAATTTTAACTTCTCTGACTGGGGGTGTTCACCAACTATAAGTTACAACACCACAGTAAATAATTACATGCACGTATTAGAAGAGAAAATAACTTTTTAGAAAATTAAAAGAAAATATTTGAATTCAAGCGTATGAAATAGTTTAAGTGTGGGCTAACAGTGACCCCTACAATAAAAGGGGGGTCTGTGGGTCCTCCCCCAGAGAAATTTTTAAAACTTGACCTTTAAAAACAGGGTTTTAACTTGTTTTTTTAGCAATGTGGGATAAATTGCTGTTTGCATCATTTCCTAAGAAAATTATTTGAATATTTTTTTCAAATCTTATTTGAAAAAACGATTAGATTTGCATTATCAGCACATTAAAGTGATACACATAGCACGTATTAACATTAATTGCCTTTTCTGTTCGGCACCAAGTAGTGTAATTTTTCCCCAAATTTTTATTCTTTTTACCATATGGTAATTTGATGAATTTCAAAAGTTCAAATAATAGTGTGATAATTCAAAAATCAATAACACGTTTGTAAAAAATATACTTCATATTCAGAAGAATTAAAAATCTTATCGCAACCCACCAAAAACTGACTGGCGACCCACCAGTGGGTCGCGACCCACAGTTTGAGAAACTCTGGTCTATAGTGATAAATCTACCGAATAAAAACAGAAACCATAAGGAATACCTTACAAATTTAACCTTAAATGTAATTTATGTTTCGGTCCAAGCAGTAATTTTGTATAAATTACCTAATTTTTAAAAACTTAAAGGCATTTTCATGCTACACATCAGAAAAATACCCAAATTTCAAATTTTATATCATTATGCAAATTTTATACACTAGCCTAAAAAATACAATTCAAGAATGGAGATATCAAAAAACAACTAAATATGAGATTTATAAAAATTTTAATTTTCTGATATAATCACTTTTAAATTTTTGGGGAAATTTTTGTTTGGATTGAGGGAAATCTCGGAAGTAAAAACATTTTTTGCATCCTTGACACCAAGTTAGGTGATCCTCAAACCTGTGAATGTGTCAATGATTCTTATTTACATTTTTCCATTAATATAAAATATGCACAGGCAAGGTTCTTACCGGTATCATCATCACTATCAAGTCTGAAGTCGGATAAATTGCTGACACTACTGTTATCAGCAATTGATTCTTCTTCACTAGGATAGTTGGAGTCTTGTCTGTGGCGATTAGGTCCACCTGTAACAAATTAGAAATACTTTGAAACGGTGGCGGATCTAGAACGTGAGCAAGGGGGGCTAACATAGTCTGGTTGACGTTGATACTTAAATGAAGCATCTCATTCCGGTAGTTTTTACCATTAAATATCTTAAATTATAAGGGTAGTTATGAATATTTACAAGTTTTGTCAAATATAATTAATTAACTTATTTGTGGGTTGGGTAGAAAGCGATAACTGGAAATGCGGATCAGCGATGAATATTTTGAGCTAAATTCATAGTTTTTAGTACGTTTATGTAGTTTCCACTCAATTTTCATAGGGACTACAGAAATTTCGAAGTAGTTGGAGTGTATGCAGGCATTGGCGAGAAAGCATTTCACAAGAAGTCGTCGTGGCCCCTATTCTTAAAATTTACCTTTTCATCTTTTAATTGCAAGTACGTTTTCAAAACACACTCAGGATCAAGTACTAACCCCTTGCTTGACCCCCACACAATCCTCTTCCTAAATCTCCATATGCTTTGATGTAGTGAAGATTGAAAATGGGTTGAGAATAGCAATTTAAATAATTTAAGATTGAATTTCTAAGGAAACAATCTATTGATTCTTTCTGAGGAAAAGATGCAGGTTCATGGAAAGAATCCGGGCCTGCGCCAAGAAGGAGGCGATAAAGGCGATACAGTGGCAGTCTGGGTTGAATCGTGGCAACCCTGTAACTTTCTCGCTCTCTCCTCGTACTCTCGAACCCGGAGCGCACGTGGATCTCCTTGTTCGAGAGTATCCGTGGGTGGGGTTAAAGCGTTTACGTCACACCTGATAGCTTCTGAAGGTTGGGAAATACCGATTTTTATTGGTTTAAATTTAAAAAGTAATTTATCTTTTAACGTCACAATTCGTTAGGGGAATTTCGGGTGGCTAATTAATTATATTTCTTCGTAAGCTTCGTACATCACATTGGGTTTTTGGAGCACTGTTTTAATTGGTTTGAAAAGTTTAATAATAATACATTATCGTCGTCGGGTTATTTTTGCGTGTTACTCACACCATTTATTTGTTTGCTAGCAAAGCATGAGGATGTAGAAACTTACTGCAGTTTTAATTTAAATTACGTTTCCTGGAGTTTTATTCTACGAGTCTTCGATATCGGTATGTAGCGGGTTCGGGGGTCTCCCCCGAATTATGAGTTTATTATTTACGAGATTTACTAGTTTATATGAAAAGTAATATTTTTGCCTTTTTCGGTTTCGCGATGCTTCTGATTTTGCCCTTTTTGTGTTGCGCGATGTTTCAGTATCGTCTGTCTCTGATTACCCCACTGAGAGTTTGGTTGTAGATAGGGCAGGGGGGTTTGGGGGGCGGCAGCCTCCCCCAACCACGTTAAACTTTTTAAATAACTATTTTGCCTTGAAATGCGAGTTTTTATGTTAAAAGTGATTTTTTTGGTTTTTGAAATGTGTTTTGTAATGAAATGCATTCTTTTTTCTTAAAGTTTGCGGTCCAAAATCCACTCAAAAGCTTCCATTTTGCATGCACGCCATATCCATCACTTTATCTCGAAAATCGCGGTTGCCGAGACGTGGCTGGACAGACCCGTTCTCTGGATTACGACCATTAGCCTTTGCAAAAACCCTAGTAGCACAGCTCATACCAAATATGTAAGTTTACGTAACTGCAACTAGTAGTAAACCTAATTTAGCCATACATGACGAAAATTGGACGAATCCTAACATCTGTGCTGCTTCGGTACGTAATGGTTATTTCCATGACAGTTTGAAGCATGCGCAGTAACCAGAAAGCAGTATTAAAGAACTACCGTTAAAATGCGATGTTCTCTGTTAACCGCGATCGAGAAGTGTTTTCTCGCCAATGCTTCGCATTGGCGGGAAAACACTTCGCCAAAAAGTCGCCCAGGCCCGGATTCTTTGCATTTACCAAGATGCATATACCCAATTATACTGTAAACAGATGTCACATCACCATTTACAATCACACATATATTTTTGAAACATATGAATGTGGATCACCGATTTAAAGCAAACACTTTTTATTCTAACAATAAGGTGTCTAAAAGTATATTTAATTTAGTTTATAGTAGAAAACATGACGCAATGACATATGACGTCAACGGAATAACCTTTACACTTATTTTCGACATCAAAGGAGAAAACCAATGACTTAATTAACTTTTACAAGCATATTTTTGAAATCTTCACAAATGTTCATGAAAAAATTCAAATAAATGCTTGCAAATACACGATTTTCAGTTAACCCTATTGACGTTACTTACCAGCCTTGTTTTTTCTCTTCCCTTTAGGCATCCGTATAATTAAGAGCTAAATCAAAGGCTAAAGTTTAAAATAATCAAGAAGGACAACACGTGGATATGAACTTTCTAAAACTTTCAACCATAAAATAAGATTCAGTACAATAATAACATTCGCGATACTTCATCCACATGGTGATGTTTGTCATCTGTTTCATGGAATCGATGAGCGATGACGAAGTTTCTGGCAACAGTTTGATAATTTCATGTTTTTGTTCTTGTGTAGATTTTAAACACTAAAAGGTGTATCCTCTAAAGTATTACAACGCCTTAAATGCCTTGTTTCATAATTTTCATTTAATAAATTAACTTTTTGAAAAATTAGAGGGTTTTCCTGGTCTTTGAGTGAGGGTGTAATCTCGCTTTCTCCAGAATAGCTATGGAATGCAAGAAAAATTTTACAAAACTTTAAAAACATTGAAAATCACGGAAGTTTTCTTAATTACCTTTATTTTAAGTAAATGATTAAAATAATATATCTTTCTTTACATAACTTTTGAAAAAATATCAGTAGAGAAGCAAATAGAAGAATGCATTCATCTTTATATTTAAATTCTACAACCCTTAACACCTTTGAAGGATATTTTAAAAACCTTTAAAACTATAAGGTGTTAATTTGAAGTCGAATGTAGCTATAATATTTTGTATTTTTAAAAAACTAATTTAACCGCGAATGCGAGTTTATCTCGTTTAAATATTTCTTTATTGACTTTCGCTTAACTGTGACGCATGACTGTGCTATTTTAATAAAACAGACATCTTAGTTTTGCCAGAATCCTAGCTCTGTGACGCATGTACGCAAGTGTCTTTCCTTTTCAAATCCGTTTTATCCTGTTCAAGCATGAGTTTCGACCGCGAAGAGAGTTTCGAGTTATCAGAAGATGCGATTGGCAAGTCCGACGTCGAGAAAGAAGGCTCATCGCCGACGAAAAAGGCCCAAGATTGTGTCGAGCACGCGAGCAGCAAAGGGAAGCGGCGGGGGCGTAGGGGCAAGAAGCGTAAACAGCGGAAGAGCAGCGGAGGTGGCGCTGCTGAGAGCGAAAAGGACGACAGTCCGGCCTGGGATTCTGACCAGGCCTTCGAAATTGACCCGTCCTACTCTGATGTAATGATACGGCCCAGGGACGTGCCCAAGGCACCCGAAAATTCCACTCAATTTATCATGGACGATCACAATAAATGTCATCTGTACATGAGTTTCGAGACGCCGAATCCTTACCATTCGAAATCTAGTGAGGAGGGCGAATTTGTGAACGGACCTTATGAATATGATGCGGCCTATTTGGATGTGGACTTTAAATATGACCCTCCGGATGACTTCGACAGTACTGCATACTATGATAAGGAGTTTGAACAGTCGTACAAAGGCAACCGCTTTGAACATCTTCTGAGTCTCCCCAGGCCACAGCTTGTCAATGATCTCCGCACACTAGAGAGCAAGCTGAAAGAATTGAGTGATGATTTACTCAAGGAAAATCCTAGTCCGATGCTCGAACAGCTTCAATCAGAACTCCTGGAGCATCAGGAACGACACCTGCTGCTACAGGACATCTACAGAAAGAACTCGACCGGTATAAAAAACACAGATGATATCATCTTGACTAAGTTTGACTTTGAGGACATTAAGAGTGATCAAACCGAAAGGGAGGAATATTCCAAGGGTTTTCTTTCTAGTAGAAAAGAAAACCAGACTTGTGCTTTAAATGAATCTGAAGATGAATGTGGCACACCTAAAATAGTTGAGGAGGGCATTGCAAAGATGCACGAAGAAATCCTGGCGAACGATGTTCAGCGGACTAATCACTCGAAGCGTAATGTTCTGGGTAATCTGCAGCAGAAGGTCGACAGATTGCAGAGTGAACTGGAAGGACAGTGTATCACCGAGCATAGAAGTGTGAAAGAATCTAGTTTACTGTTGGAATCACAGCAGATGGAACAGTTAAATAATGACGATGTAACTTGTGACATGGAAGACTCTCTAGTTTTGAGAGATTGTCGTGGCTGTGATGAGAAAACTGAAGCTGGAAAGAGTTCGCCTGTTGTAGCGTAAATTGAGGAAAGGGTGATAATCCTTAAGTCTTTCAAGAAAACTTTTTCTTCACATGGAGCATCATTTTTTCTAAGCATATTTAGGATGGTTGGTAAAAGCAAACATAGATTATCCCGCAACTTGGAAGAGTTGAAAAAATTGGGGGCACAGCTTCGATAAGAGTCGACCAGCCGCCATGTTTACCCACAGCTCAAATTAGATAAAGTATATTGTTTTGTGTCATCATTTGAGCTGTGGGTAAACAACGGCGGCTGGTTGACTCTTATCGAAGCTGTGCCAAATTGGTTGTACTATAAAGCTTTTCGCGATGACATGATGACCAGTTATTTTCACGACCGTGGAGGGCAAACAAAAGCATGTGCATGCACTGAGCATGTGCCTGGTCCTCCAATCCTGTTTCTAGGAAAACGTGATGTGGAAAGCTCTATACTTGCAGGGATCTGTCCAGGACAAATTTACTACCATTTTACGTTAGCTTCACAAATTCGCCGATCGTTAAATCAGTAGCTTAACAAATTTAAAATTTCTTATTTTTACAATTTTTTGCTAAGTTTTCACAATTTATAACTGAATTTTCACAAATTATTACTAAATTAATAATACTTATATTTGAAAACTTTAACTCCCCTTAAAATGTATGTTAAGTGATTTTTAAAAACATATTTTTCAATTCATTTTATTACGCGTATTTTATTTTCACAAATTAAATTTTTTTTCACAAATTATTTTTAAATTTTCATAAAATAGGTAGTTGTCAAAAAATCCTAGACAGAACCCAGACTTGTTTTGGCACAGCTTCGATAAGAGTCGACCAGCCGCCATGTTTACCTACAGCTGAAATGATGACACAACCATATAGATCTAATTTAAGCTGAGGGTAAACATGGCGGCTGGTCGACTCTTATCGAAGCTGTGCCCTTGTTTTTGCTATCCATTAAAATAGATAGCCAAAATATTTTGGATGCCAAATTCATGTATGATGAAATCATTATCAATGTAAATTTGGTTAGTCAATTATTTGGCATCTAAAACAACTTGGTGATTTTATTACTGTAGGGATAACAAAAGTCAAAAGAGTGCCTAAAACAGATTTTTGTTAGCTCCTAAATAGCACCTATTAATAATCATCCAATCTCTTACTTAGCTATTTTGTGAGAAAGTCTATTTTTGCTTTTACCTTATTTTTCATTCTTGAAATTAAGAAACCAACTAATGTAGAAATAGCATTTCCTCATCAGTCTTTTGTAGCTTTAACTTCCTTTCTCATTTAGCTTTTGAATACGTTTACCCCCAGTAATCCTGTTAAATGTTGCAACTATTTAACATTTCCAAAATGGTTCAGTGTTACATAGTTGAAAAGTGTTGATAAGGTTTCATAACTATTAGAAAGCAAGCTTTTAGTGAATTGCATTATAATTTTTCAAAGTGCCCATTAAATCTGTAGTTATTTTGTAAAGCAAATGACAACCTATGTTATTGCAGATTTAAAATTTTGTATGTGTTTAAAAGGAAAAAGTGTCAGTGAGAGGAGAAACCTTAATTCTTTGATAAGGGTAGCCATACCAAAGGTTTTTGTTTGAAGAATTTGCTTTTTACTCTTTAATAGAATTTTATAACTGATGTACATTCACCTGCTTTTTCTTGGATGTCTTATAGTAGGTAAATTACCTACCTTTTTCATATACTATTTCCATTGGTTTCACTTGAAAAATTGTGAGGTAAAATCTTTTAACTGAGATAAGGGTTCTGGTTAACCCAATAGTCTAATATGGTAAATCGAAAAAATCCTAGCCTAGGGGACATTTTTGGCAAAATTTGGTGTTGTCAATACCGCTTATTGTGGTATTAACGATTCAATTTCTGCAGAACTAGATCAGAATATATAACTATTATAAGGCCAAGCTTGGATTCTTTGGATTACCCGTAGAAATAAATACCACAAGCCAAGATTGTTAGCTTATCAGTTCTTTCGTTGTGTTTTCCTTTGAAAAAGTTATTAATTACGTGCAATGTAAAAAAACTAAATGAACTTTAGTGGGAACAGATGTAGTATTATCTCTTAGTCTACAAAGAAGCAGTTCCACTAATTTTTGGTTAGTTAAAGTGATAATGGTTATCATTATTAGATAATTTGTTATATTTGAATTTAAGTTTATTTTTAATTAAATTTGTTTAGTTTTATACTTAATTAAGTTTAAATTTATTTATTTTTAATCTAAGTTTAAATTTGTTTATTTTCAAAATTTATTATTTCTGGCTTGTTGCGCTGTTAAATTTTAGCTTACATTCAAAATTTGAATTGTTGGTAAAATTTTGAGAAAATGTACTTTTTGTCTATTTTTAATATGCAGCCTTTTTCCAAAATTTGACTTCAAGCAGGTAATACTACACTGCACCCTAAAGTAAAGAGTTTAATAAGAATTCATTTGATTCCACTTCTATTAATGCTTATTACAAATTTTTCCCTGCTAGAAAAACAGCTTTTTAATTGCAATCTAGAATGTTATGTCATTTGAACAATTTGAAATTTATGCAAATTGACTGTAAAGCTTAAATTGAAGTTACTCTTTCTCTTTCATTTTTTAATAAACCAAAGGTATTTTTATGTTAATGTTTTAAAACTTGTGAATAGTTAAAATCTTGTGAATGTTTTGAGAATAGATAAACTCTTAAGTCTGCTATATTGCATAGACATTTGGGAAACAGTCTCACTAATTGAATTTTTGTATTTGTACCTTTCCTTTAAATTGGGTTTTAGGCATACATTTGATGATTGGAATTTTAAATACAATAGACTTGATTATCAGAGTTAATGTGGACCAAGACGCAACTCTGACATAAAGCGAAAAAAGTTAATTATATTAATTGTTTTGGTTTAAATGTACATTAACAAATAATTTTTTAAGAGTCCTTAATTTTTAAACATTTTGTTTCACATTGTAATTTCCTCATTTTTTTAGGGTAGTAAAATTTGTGATATATTTGATGGCTTGGTTGAAGCAGAAACTCTGATAATCGAGGTTTTACTGTACTCTTAGTAGAACCAGAATTAAATAATAGGTAGGTGTAATGTCTTATAACTAGTTATTTTCATGACTATTTAGAAAACTGGTTTAGGGTTAAAACCCAAGTATGTAATTATCCAACCACAAAACTTTAATTGGCAAAGAAAAATACTACAGCCACAGAAATTCAGTGAATAGACCTTAAACTTGTTTTTGGCTTGTTGGGGTTTAATGCCAATTTTGTTTGGCTACTAAATACAAAGTATTGAAATTAGAAATGTATGACAAGAGTAAATTTGTCTAAAGTTAGCTCTAAAATGTCCAAATCCACAGCTTTCAGAAAAGTACATTTCGGATACACTTTTTCGAAATGGTATTTAATGGGTCAAATCCTATGGTTTTAATACTTTTAAAACTCTTGCCTTTGTATGCTAACTATAATTTTCTTTTGATAGTCAAGTTTTTATTCCTTAAATTGCTTTCGTGTAAAATTTGTAAAATATAGTATAGTATGTCTGACATGTAAAAAGTGGTATAACCATTTTAAAATTGTTTAGTTTGAAGAGTGCTTAACAGTACTTTCTGTATTTAGAACAATAAATCACTCTGGAAATATTTTAAGTGTATTATTTTTGTTTTCATGAAAAATGCATATAACCATAGATGCTAATGCATTTAAAATTGGTTCAACTAACAAAACCCCCACATAAAATAATCTGGTTAGGTTTTCAATAAATCATGTAAACCAGCATGATCAACTTTTAATAATGACAATATCTTAAAATAATATTTGTGAGGAGAAATACAGTAAAACAAACTTAAAGGCACCTGAATAACATTTGTTCTTACTTTTCCTTAGATAAAAGTAGAGTTGTTGAATAAGTGCCAAAAACCAAAACAAATGGACGCATTTGATCAGCATTTTCACACATCCCAACGGTTTGGTCCTGACGAGCTTAGTGCGCATGCGTGTGGACTTATTTTAGCTGTTTTTTTTTAGAAATTTTAATAAAACAATAAATCGGGGATCGTACCCACGACCTACCGCATGCTAAGCACGCACTCTACCACTGCACCAGCGGGAATTCATTAATGATGGCAATTATCCGAAGAAGATCCTTTTTTTCTCCCCGAGCATGCGCACTAAGCTCGTCAGGACCGAACCGTTGGGATGTGCGAATATGCATTTGATCACAAAATATGACTAAAAGTTCTTGCAGTCTGACCGCGAAGTTTTGTTGCTTGGGTAACCCCAAAAACGCATAAAAATATTTTTTTTCGTGTGGAAAGATTGCTCTTTGCATGCCAAGCCCACGCCAATAATAATTTTCGGTCAAAAAAGACTCATTTTGAAAAGTTAATGCATGAAAAAATATACCTATTTTGAAATTAACTTAATTTTTATAATTAACATTTTGAAGAACTGACAACTTGTCTAATTGTGTTTAAGATTGGGGCATGGAATTTTGCTGTTCAGATTTTCAGATACTTTTTTTTATTTTACATTTTCTGCTTAGGTATTAACTGTAGTACAAAATCATGAGGTCTCCCTTCAAAGTAATGAGTTACTCTAAAAACTAGAGATACTTTATCATGAATATCGAATATTGGAGATTTCAGTAAACTATAGATTGTTAAATTTTTTTGTATCCTATAATTACAAAAAATTATTTCCTTATCGCACCAAAAAACTAAAATTTCTTAATTCCCCCCGAGAGAAACCTACAATCTTATTCTACGGGAAACTAAAAACACGAATTCGCGCAGACATATGCTTTTTGCAAGAAAAGAGCAAAAGGAGAAATTTTGCAACCCTGAAGCGGAGTACTCTTCCAATACCCTCTGGCCTCTGTAGCTAAGAAAGCCAGAACATTGCTAACGTCATGAAGGGCAGGCTGGCGCTCACCCCGCCATTGGCCATTTCCCGCAGGCGGGCCTGCTCTTCGTGATGTCAGCAAACAGTTTCTGGCTTTCTTAGCTACAGAGGGTACTGGCTCTCCCCGGGTCAGGAAAGGTCAAGTGACAAAACTGTAATAAACCCTTTCTGAAATCACTATATCTCCTCCGAAATTTTTCAACATCTTGATCTATCATAGTCTTTAATTGGGTGTTAAAGTTCGCCAGCTCACTAACACGTGTAGACGATCGCCAAGAGGAACTCGTACTGAAACTTTTAGATTTTGATATTGGAGCAGTTTTCTTATTCATTTATTTTTGAAATTAAATAAGGTAAACTGATTTGAAACAGTTCTAGTATTCTGCTATCTTTAAAGTGGAGTTAAAGATAACAAAAATTTATTTGCAACAAAAACAATTAAATTTACACATAAAAGATAAAAAAAATCACATATCCCCAGGATCTAAATCATCTGAGTCCAATGCACACAGCAAACTGTCATTTTCAAAGGTGGGGAAAAAGTACCTGTTAAAATAAATAAACATAAATATAGATTGAAATAATAACATACCCATATAAGCAGCACCAAACTTAAAATGACCAAAAACAATCAATAATTCTAAATTTCAAGTTAAAGTATGATTTAAGTAACATTTTCATTTTTAACTTGAACAAATTTTAGTAGAAAAACCAAAGTATGTTATGTTAAGAAACTTAGAATAACTTTTACTAAAGAGATCCTTTCATGGTATTTGTGATATTTTTGCAGTCTGTAACATACAATTTTATATGCTGATATTAACATAAGACATTAGCAAAGAAGCATAAAAAGTTTTAAATTTATATAATGGAAAGGGTTCTGTCTCATGCTTGCTATTGCTCCAAGAAATGCTAAAGCATGTCCTTAGACTACTTCTCAAAATGAGTGATCAGAGTGTGTTTTATTGAACTTCAGCACCAGCACACACTCTTCTTCACACACAACCGAGGAAAAAAATCTCGCTTATTCACATATATTCTGCTTTTCAAACCTAAAACTTATACTATTTTCCTTGTGCATATATATAATTTAAGTATTCCTCTTCTCAATAAAAAACTGTCCAGCAAATTAAAATATAAGCATCAACATTTAAAGACTACTCTAAAAATGCAATAAACCAAATAAACGTGAATTATTACATAGTAACACTAAAACTATAGACTAAAGTAGGAAGCATAGGAAAGAAGCATTCATCAGCAGAAGAAATATCAACCAATTTTCCCAAACATGTCGCACCCTTGCTACAAAAGTGCCACAACTCAAAAATTGTAATTTTTGAGTTATGACCGCCATTAGGTGTAGTTTTTACATCTCTACCAATCTTCAAAAGAGCCAGAAGTTGCATTGAAAAATCATCCGCCAGATGGCAGCTATGGCGTTTTGTTGTAATCAAGATGGCTATGATTCCATCTACTGAAATGCCACATCTTGAGTTGTCGTCCAGCCGTCGTTGAGTATGAACTACTAGAACAATGGCTAACGATCATAGTTTGAAATGTATCGTTTTTCGTATTGACAAATTCAAAAATACTAAAATGTGTCTAGTCAGTTTTTTGCAATTCCTGGAAAACATAGTTTTTTGAGTTGTGGCACTTTTGTAGCAAGGGTGCGATATGTCAGATCTTGTTTTCATTAATTTGCATGAATAAGACTCTTAAAAGCTAAAATATTTATTACTCAAACTTTTCAATAATTTTATACAAATGTTTTCCTTAAAAATATCCAAAAAGTTTATTACTAATAACTATTATCAACCAAAAATGTACACCAATGAATATTTAAAATTTAATATTGACCTATTAAACTATTACCTATTGACTAATTATAACACCTAGTGTTATAAAATTCAAATTTTTGCTTAAGCCATTTAATATAATAAGACACAAAACCTACTTTAACCCGTAGCAGGGGATGTGCGGTCTCCCAGACACGCACAACATTTTCCTCCCCTCCCCCCTACTATATGCTTGGTCAAACTGAATGGATTCTTCCTCTAGCTTCACCTTTCATGACTTTGGCCCTGACCCCTTCTTCTCAGCATGTTTTGACAAGTGCGACTACGAAAATCCACAAATTTTTTTTCAGCGGTCTCGGAGACCTCACCTCCTCCGCAGTGACACAGATTTCGTCCAGAGTTAGTATGCATGGTATTAAAGCTAGGCCCGCGGATATTATTTATGTTTATATCTGATCCGCGTTGTTTGGAAGAGTATGAAACAATAAGATGAAGTTGAAAGTGATTTCAGCGGGGAAGATGACTGTGGAGAAAATTTCTGTGAAAATTACTAAATTGTTTACTTCCAAAACAATGGTAAAAAACTGATACTTCAGGCACTGTCAAAAAAATTTTGTATTGTTCAGCACAGAATTTTCTCTTATTTAAATTTGCTTTATATATTAAATCATAAAAACAAAACAGTTAATTCATAATAGATGCATTTTTATTTTTAATTTAGAGAATTTACTGCACTTTATGGTTTGTATAGAAAATTTTAAGTCTATTGGGAAATTGTCTGGGAAAGCTTTTATTTCAACATAAAGTTTAAAAATATTTTTTCTATTAAGAGATAATGTTTAAAAAACAATATACTGAAATATCAGAATTATATCATAATTAGAATATTTAAAAAAAATATATAATTATGCACGGTCTCTGAGACCGCACGTCCCCTGGTTTGTTTCGTTTTTTCTACCTCCCCTGTTACGGATTAAGACACTCAATGTTTACACACAACTGACTTCGGTTGTCAGATTAAAAGTCATAAAAATTTAGAAAATTCTGCTTTAAAATTTTTAAAATTCTGCTATTAAATCATAAATTCATAAGTTGTTAGAATACTTTTATCAGTTTTAAAAAGGTATTTCATCTTGAAAGTTTTTAAAAAGTGAAACAATTCTATGTCATCTTAAAATATGGCATTGATCTGTCATTTTTATTGGATGGATAATACCGTGTTTGACAGTTGATTGTTATAAAACTGTAACCTTTTCAGTAATCTAATGAAGAGCACGCATATCTCCTGGATACACAATTCTAAAATGCAAATTTTTAAACATGTAATTTTAAAACGAAGTTTTAATTTAAAATTTAAATAACAACTTACTGAGGCTGATCCCATAAATCAGGATCAGGCAAAATGGCAGCGTGTCCACTTTCTGTTAAATGTTGATTTAACTGTTCATGGAAATTAAACTCTTTACTACAGCAAATGCACACTTTTTCACACACCTGTTGAGAAAGAAATATAACTAATTGGAATCTGGTAATAGACAATAAAATTGTCAATCTTATTCTTTTCCAGATGAAATTATGTAGTTTTTTTTAAATCTAAAAATACGCAGAAGGTATTCATATAATAAAAGTAGGGGAGAGTGTTGTACCTTCAGACAAAAAAGTCATGTTTGGATTTTTCTAAGACAGGTAATTTGACCATTAAAAGTGCCCAACTACTTTGTGAGAAGGGGGATATTTTTCATTAGCTAAAATCTTGAAAATCGGATTTTAAATAATTTTTAATAACTTGAAAAAATTTGTGTCCAAAGGTACAACAGGTTGTTGTACCTTTGGACAAACCCAGTTGTTTAGTTGAAAAAAGCTAAAAATCAACATTTTTATTGATGCATTACCTTTTAATAAACTATTTCAAGCATTTTAAAATTGGAAATAGATTTTTTAAAGTAATTTAGTTTTAGATCGTAAATGATCATTAAAAGACGTTGATTTATAAGTCTTTATTTTTTACCAAAAATACATAAATCACATGGGATTTTCAGATCGAAATTTGAGGTAATAGTTTGATAAATTCTGCTGATTGATCTGATCCATGAAAACAATTTGATTGAGACTTAGTTGTGCAAGCATTTGGTGGTAATAACTTTCCCAAATCTTCTTCGGTAGAAATTTTAAGTTTTTTGTAATAATCATACTTAAATGCAATAGGGTGCTTATGATTTTACACCCTATTTTACATTAAATGCAAAGTAGAATAAAACATTTAAAAAGTAGTTTAGATCACAAAATCACTTGAAAATAGTCGCTGACGGATTCGAAACAAATTTGAGTTTTAATACTTTTACAAAAAATTATTATATCCCATTATAAAAAACAGCAGAAATAAAATTTACACTTGATATTAACCACTTCTCTACAGACAATACATCATAGTTGTAAAAATTAACCCTCTGCCCACGAAGAATAAGTTGTCAACCAAGTGATAAACCTTATATTTCAATGAACTACAATTCAGATGGCAACATGGTTGTCATTATTGCATGTTGAACACAATATAGGCAACAGAGTTAACCATCTGCTGCACCCTTTAAAAAAAGGGATAAACAATACAAATAACCCAAAGCTCCACCTAAAACTATTAATAACATAAAAATAACAAAAATTAATTTCATAAAAACTAACTTAAATATACCTGCTAATAAACTACTCTAAAAAAATCGAAAATGCTTCAGATGTAAGTTCATTAAAAAGATTTACCTTTCTCCTTATATAATTAATGAGCTTGATTTGTTTGTAGAAATCAAGTTGGTGGGACAGCTTTAAGTTTTGTAGGTCAAATCTGTGAAATTCCTAAAAAAAATTAGCATATAAATTACATTTTCCTTTTTGTTTTAAAAACAGTTAAGCAATGAAAATTACAGACAAACTAATAACTTAGATTACTTTAAGTCTCCCCGTAGATAACTCTATAAATGCTGATAGCAAAATTATTAGCTTTGGTCTAAGACAAAATGCTTTGACAACAAAAGAAATAGTAAAACAAATCATATTTTTTGCCATTGGGAGTTTTTTTTACTTACAGGACCTTGAACCTTGGTATTGGATTTTAGCACCATAAATGCTTCTCCAACAATGCTCAGTAAAAGGGTTTCAACTGTATAGATAATACGCACAGTAATAAAAATGACAGTTATAAAGCATGCATATAGTGATGATCAGCTGTATGCTTATAGCTTTTTTTTAGTATTTTAAGAAAACACTTTTCACTTTCTTTGGAGAATCTGACAGACTCAAATAATGTCTATTAGTCGAAATAACTCCTTACATTATGAATGTAATTGACATCTAGAGTGTAATGACAATGTATTGGGTTGTCCCATAAGTTCTGTTACTTTTTACGAAATTTCGTGTTTGAATTTTTTTTATGAAAAACTGGTAATAGGTGGAGATTTCAAACAAAAGGGATTTTGATCTATGTATATTTATAAACATAACGTGTGACTTTGGTAGTTCTCGGGATATTATTTCTTTTCAAAATGGCGGTTTGAAAAAAAGACCGCAAACGACTATTTTTGCGTAATTTTTTTCTTTTGTTTAAAAAACTTGGAAGAACGCATAATTCATGGCTAAAAAAAGTTTTACTGTATATTTGAAATGTTTCAATTAAGGTGTCATAATTTCAAGATGATTCGATAAGTTTAAGGTAGGAAATTTTGGCTTTAAAACTTCATATATTGCTAATTTCACGTGTTTTTTAAAGCACGCCCATTGTTTTTCTAAGCAGCTGGTATGAAGCAAATAAAAGGCAGATGTTTTTTGAACCATAATGCTTTTTTACACTGTTTAAACATTGAAAGCATCTTTTCATATTATAGTTGAATAGATTTATTTCTAAATTCCAAAGAGTTGTTTTTATTGTAGTGTTTTCGTATGAAACAAATAATTGCTTTGTTCGCATAGCGTATAAGTTCAGCGAGAGTAATTCGGATAAGCTAAAATGTTGCGCGCTTGAATAGTGCGCACTACTTTCTTAACTTAATTACAGAGATAATTTAATATACTGCATATTTTGAATACTGGGGTCTATCTGTAAGCTTTTTTATTGTTTTTGATGATTTTTTGTGAGAATTTCTTTGAAATGACTAACATTACTGAGGAAAGTTTTTTGCAATTGATGTTATGTTTGAGACCAAAATTTCCTAAGTTAAACTTATCGAATTATCTTGAAACTATGACATCTTAATATAAACATTTCAAACATACAGTAAAAATTTTTTTAGCCATGAATTATGCGTTCTTCCTAGTTTTTTAAACAAAAGAAAAAAATTACACAAAAATCGTCGTTTGCGGTCTTTTTTTCAAACCGCCATTTTGAAAAGAAATAATATCACGAGAACTACCAAAATCACTCATAATGTTCATAAATATACATAGATCAAAATCAACTTTGTTTGAAATCTCCACCTATTACCAGTTTTTCATAAAAATTTTTCAAACACGAAACTTCGTAAAAAGTAACAGAACTTATGGGACAACCCAATATATTGTATAATCATTTGCAAATGTGTGCTTGATAATACAAATGCCGCAAACACTAGATGTCTGTTACTTTCATAGCATTTATGACTGAAGACTTTTTATAGTAACTAACTGTTCTAGTGTTTGTGGAACTATTTGAGATCACAAAAAAGAGTAAAGGCAATCTATCTACTGGTATCTAACCTTCATATGAAGCAGAGTCTGTTCAAAATCAGTTGCTTTATGTACACAGAAAAGACACACAAAAACCAAATCTTCTTCTTGCCAATCCATTAGTTCCCTGCAAAGTTAGATATTTAAGCAAATTAGAGCACACAGCATAGTATAGAAGATTTAATGATTTATGTTTAAAAATTGTGATCAGTTAGAATATATATATTTTTTAATATTTATCCGATATTTGCAAGTTAGGGTGTCAACTATAGCTAGGCTTACCATACGTCCGGGTTTACCCCGGACAGTCCGGGGGTTTTAGTGCTGTCCGGGGTCGCAATATGTCCGGGGTTTTCATACTTTTAAGATTTGCCAGACATTTTTGTGAAAAATCGTGAAAAAACTCTTAAAAACTGCGTTGTTTCACAGTATCTAACATCTGTATTAATTTGGAGAACTTACTTTCAGTGAATTTTATAATAAAATTAAGTCAATCAAACAATTTTTGAAAAAATAATGTCTAATAAAGAAATAAAATTTGATATTTCTGTTCAATGTTTATAACTTTGAATGTTTTTTCTTATTTTTTAATCTTTGATGATTTGATACGGTTTATAAAGAAATTTCAAAAATATGTCCTGGGTTGGACCCAAGAAAATATGGTAAGCCTAACTATAGCTGAAAAGACCCTTTAATCATTTATAACATCCATTCTCATTCCTTAATTGAATCGTCAGTTGGAAGATGGGAATAAGTCCAAAAACCAAGTTTTAAGAAAATCGAAAAAAAACTGTATAGGGGAGACTCGGACAAAACCGGGTAGGTGGACAAAACGGGGAATTGAGCTTTATTCTTTGATTACTGGTGATATTTGGCGGAATCGGCTAGAACTACTTCCTAGGCAGGCGCCCTGACAACGTCAAGTGGAAAGAAAGTATATTTACAAACCCGTCTAGCTGAGGGAAGAAATTTAAAATTTCACAACAAAATCTTAAAACGAAAGCGTCTGACACATTTGTCTACCGATCCTAAATACCTACAGATTCAGTTTAGGTGAGTGTAGCGTATGGATGCCTCATTATTTACTTGTTATTTTATGGTTTTTATTCTTACCTTGGAGTTGTTTGATCAACGCTAGAATAAAATTTCTTCAAAATGGCTTGTTCGGACAAAACCGGGATGCAAAGGCTTTTACGGACAATCCAAATCTAAAGAAATTTGGATCCAGTACCGACAATGCAAGGGGTGGGCACATGAAGCCTGCAGCAATGTGGATAAAAAAAGACCAAAATTTCATCTGCGATTTTGTTCTTAAAAAAGTTCCATTAAGTCCCTTTGGGGTAAAAGCAAAGTCTTTAAGGGTACATTTTAAATTAATATTATTTTATGAAAATTTTATATCGATTCAAAGTTTAGAATGCCATTCCCAGCTATTTTTCTTTTAATAAATAATGTTTTATCGAACTTACTATCTGATTTTGATTCTTCTCCATCGTTCCCGGTTTTGTCCGAATAGGTCGGATAAAACCGGGACCTTTTACTCATCTGAAAAGTTTGCTTTTATGATCTATATTGCTATTGGTTATGGTGTATTTGCTATTTTTCTTCTTCATAAGGATTCAGTTTATCGTTTTAGCACCAGTATTGACTGTTTTGATCACACATAAAGTGAATATTCAACAAATAAAGTTTGGGTCCCGGTTTTGTCCGAGTCTCCCCTAAGTAGTGGAATTTTCATTGTATAATCATCAAATTTTTACTGGAAGATCAGAACCCTATTTAGAAAACAGAGCAATGGTCAAAACAAATATAAGTATATTCAAAAATATTTTACAGTCAAAATAAGTTGATGGACTTATTCCCTTCTTCCACCTTACAAAATTTTTCTGATGAAAAAATCTTTAAAAACCCTTAAATTCACATTTAAATTATATTTATCACTAGTTTACACCCCATAAGGGTGAAATAAAAAGAGTAAGACAAATAAAATTCAAAATTATGATGAAACTGAGTTATTAAAGCAGTATCAATGGAGTGAGTGAATATGAACGGAGTCAAACATTCCCTGCATAAAAAAAGTTTGGAAAAAATTTGAAATTAAGAGAAAATTTTATTTTAACTTAGTTTACAGCACAAATAATATGAAAAGAGAGACAAATTAACTTAAATTCCAAATTAACTTAAAAAATACAATGAATGGACATCGATTTCACTACTCCAAGGGGCGATATCTTCCTATAGGGGTAGGTTATTTTCCCCTCTTTTCCCCCATGTGTAGAGCAAAGCTTGGAGATTGTTTTGAGCACAAAAAGTCAATTTGTCATTTTTTGGACTTATCCCTTCTTCCAACTGACGATTCAATTGCAGTCTGCATTTTCAGGATCTATGGTTTCTATAAAGATTATTCAAACTACTGCAATGCTCAAATCCAGATGCATGTAAAATAATTTTCAAAAATTTCTTTAACCCATTAACGCCCATTGATCTATTTTTAGATTGCTAAACATAGTGTCAGACATGGTCTTTTAAATTATCTTAAATTTACCCCACAAAAACAAAACTGCTCATATGGCAAGAGAAAGCCTTCCTTAAGAATAATATCATGTGTTTTTTTCGTTTGCAACATTTATTTTGTTACAGTGATGGGCAGAACTTTGTCTAGGGGTTTCATTTTGCAGTTTTTTCATCTTGGTTCATGTTTTACGAGAAAACTATAAAAATATACAACCAATTGAATCCTTTTCAGAGTGAAAGATTACGTCCCAATATTGCTGATCTAAAAATAGATCACTGGGCGTTCGGGCGTTCATTTTTTCTGTGTTGCTTACAATACGATTATTCAAATTTTTCTACTATAAACTGTAAAAAATGAATATGAGAATACTCAGTAATGTTCAGGATGGACACAAATATTGATTTTCTTAAGAAATTGATCATTATATTATTGATAATTAAATTTTATAATTTCTTCTGGTGGATGAATGAAAGGTAGACAATCTTGATTGATTACTTAGTAAATCACAGGACTGCAAATAGTATTATGTACTCAAAATTATTCACATTTATTTGTTGATACAACTTAAGTCCATGCAAGCATTCTTTTTAAAATACATTATAGGGAAAATTATTAGACAATTAAAGGTTTTTGAGGAGATGTAAAAATCTCAAATTGAAAATTGTAATATTTTTTTTTAAATTTGCCCTAAAACTGCTCTTACAACCTTAAAATTGCCGTTATGGCAGGAGAGTAAGTTAATTGGATAAGTAGTTAATTGGAATAGGCCTGCGAAAAGCTTCAACACGCAGCTATTTTGAATGTTGCTGAATAAGTTAAATTTTTTTCATGAATATCATTATTTTATGATAAAACTAATCCATAAAATTCACAAAAAAAATAACATGATGCAATTTATTTAACCTAAATACACGATTTTATGGAATCTTCATTCTATAATATACTTATAAATTTAAAGTTCTTGGTTCAATTCCCACTTTTTCACTTATCATTACTTTCAACATAGGCTATTCATGTAATATATATTGGGTAAATTATTTAATTTTATAATTATTTCATTATTTTTCCACATATTTATAAATAAATACGCATTTTTAAAGAAAAATACTAATAGGCCTATTTATTTTATATTTTTTATGATTTTTTGAGGTTCTACCATGGGCGTATGCAGCGAGGGGCCCCCCTAGAAAACTGGATTTTTACTTATTTAATCAGAGTAAAAAGAAAAAGCAAAAATTTCCGACCCAATTTGTGTTTGGGAGTAACTCAAACTAACCCTGTAACTAACCCAAAGGGTCTCAATATGAGTTAAAACACTACTTTTGAGGGTCAAATATCGAAATTTTTTCTTGGGGAGAACCCCCAAACCCCTCTACAAAATTATGACGCCTTTTACAGTGTCTTTTCCTTGTTAATTCTGCCGCTTAAAAGTTGCTGTTTTCTTTGAGTGTTTCATCAAAGAGGAAGTTTCAAAATGATATAAAGCACTATTTTATAGGGGCAAATGTCAAAAAAATTTTCTGGTGGAGGACTCCTAGAAATTTCACGAAGACTTCACGAAATTTTGACATCTATTTAAAAAAATTTCCCACAGAAAAATCGGTAGTTTACAAGAAGATGTTATTTTTAGATTGAACCTAAAGAGTCTCAAAATGGAGCTATAATGCAATTTTTAGAGGCAAATTTTCAAAATTTTTCTGGGGGGAAACCCCCAAACCCCCTGTATTTACTTGAAGTTCACATTAATTTTTTTTTCATTTAAGATATCTTAAACTTAGCATATGTTAATGTAAAGTCTTAGTTACTGCACTGAGACAACTCAGAATCACTGAAATCACGGAAATGCAAACCTATCTACCTTACTTAAGGGTGCAATAGTTTTTTGAGTACTCCAAATAAATTTTTTTTCTAAGTTTATGACCTGCCCCCCTCTAAATCAGATCCTGCATACGCCCTTGGGTTCTACTATTACGTAGCTGTGACAAAAAATATCCTCCGAACGCCCAGTGATCTATTTTTAGATCAGCATTTTTTAACGAAACTAATGACTGTTTTCACAAAATTTGTTCATAATATTCATATTCAAGGCAAAATACACCAGATTCATGATTTTTATTAAATTTGCACAAAAAATAATAATTTGGGCGTTAATGGGTTAAACAACATCTTTAGGAGTAGAATGTTGCTCTAGTAACTAACATATTGAACTGCCTTTTGGATCAACTATCCACAACCACTAGAATTAAGGCTGAAAAACGAGAAAAAAGTTTTTTCTTCCCCGTGTGAGTTGACTATGAACATACTCTTAAATTGTTGCACAAGGGTAAGTATTCTATACGTGAAAAGGAATTCATGACACCCTTTTTATAGGAAGGTGTTCTTGTCAATGTTACAAAAGGTGAATCTCAATAGAAGCATCCATGAAATATGAAGAATCTATTCAATGAGACCAAGAATGCAATATAAGAAAGGAGAGAAAGGTGTGCAGTCTGCACCTCTCTGGTCATGGGTGAAAATTTACTTATTATTGTTCTTTGAATGTTTAAAATTTTGCTTAAATTGCAAGAATTGTAACAAACATGATAAAATTGTTAGGTGCAATAAATTGTCATCGTAATTATTTTTTTCTCCATATAATGGTGGTAATCAGACTTAAGATAATGACAACAAATAATCCCAATTCACTCACTTTTCATCACCATCCTGAGGACCATCATCTTCCTCCTGGATGTCAGCCCATGTTTTACCAAGCTCCTAAAATAGTGTCTTTTATAACCATCATTGCCCAAAATAGAGATCCATTAGTTTAATTAACTCATAGCAAATAAATTACAGGTTCATTTTTTCAAGTAATTTTCCAATGGAGGTTGCTAACTTAATAGACAAGAAAGAATTCAAAATTTGTATCAAAAATTTGAGTTGGTCAGAGAGAGTAAACTTTTCTATGAATTAAGTTTGTGAAAGGTTAGTTAAACTTTTTAAATAAATAAATTCAATTTTTTAGTCTCTTAATACACATTTTCCATTTGACCGGCTAAGTATTGTTCACAATGTACACTAGATTTGGCATACTCTCCATCAACTAAAACTTGTTACAGTCGACTGCTTAATGCGATCATATTTGTCCATAATCAGAATGATAACAATATCTGATTGATAATAATAAGCGGTTCTATAATTAAAAATGGCAAAAAGTGTAACCTGAATGTTTGCATTAAAATCATACCTGTGTAGTCCTAATTTAAGTATTTAAAAAGACTTTCTAGTATTTATTTTACAACTTAAACATTCTTAAAGAAAAATATAAGAGCGAATCACATATCACTACTACATTAATGATTCCTTTTGTATGTTTATGCATTAAAATTGGCTTTACAACAGAAAAAAAGGAGGCTTTTAAGGGATTTCACCAAATTTTGCTAACACTAAACGAGATATACTGCTCACATAAAACGATACATTTTGCGTCAATTTAAATAGGAGTGATCTTCTTCTTTGGTCGCCCTGTGGCGGCTAAAGTTCGACTACGGTTCGAGTCGCACTTCTAATGTTCTGTAAATTCCAGTGTAATTTATGCAAATGAACTGTTATGAAATTTAGTACATGGGTGTGGCAACACATCCCCTATCTTATAAAAGGCGATCACTGTTGTTAATCGTTCTTCTTGCCTTCTCTTCTTGTTGCCGTGCCGGCACAGCCTTTACCTTGATTTTTAATGTTCAAATAAACTTGTTAAGTTTTATCCAATCTGCCTTCTTATTTAAGCCACCTTCTGAACATGAGCAAGTGAACCTGATGAACTGCTTAAGCGGTTGACACAGTGGTGACTGGACGTGAGTTGAACTGAGGATGAGTTTGTTTTAAACCAGGTAACCCTTCTGATCTTCGCACCGCGTGACACCTCTGGTTCTTATAGGATTTATTAGTATTAATATTTATTTTGTGTGTATTGTGCCTTTTTGATTTTTTTTTGGAGCCGTCGTCTGTGAGTTGGTATGTCTCATTCTCCCGAAAAAACCAATGCCCCCGTTCCCAACCCCAGTGTCACGATTGATCAAAATGAAGTAAACGCAGTCGGCTTTAAGCCACCCCCTTTTTGGAAATCAAATGTGGTACCATATTTCCACTTTATTGAAGCACAGTTTGCTACCTCCGGCATTAGTGCTGATCAGACGAAGTACTATTGTTTGGTAGCTGCTTTAGATGAGAGCATTCTTTCTCACGTCAGTGATCTGATTTGCTCTCCTCCTGCTTCGGGGAAGTATGCCGCGTTAAAGAAACGTTTGGTCGATCAGTTCTCTGAGTCTGAGACATCGAGACTGCGGTTGTTATTGCACGATTTGGAATTGGGGGATAAAAAACCTAGTACCTTAGGGAAATGATTGAATTGGGAAAGGGATTTTCGGATGAGTCTGTGAAAACGCTTTGGTTACAGCGCTTACCGGTGTCAGCACAGCAAATCCTCAGCGCTTCAAGGGAAGACGTGTTGGCACAGGCTGACATAGCGGACAAAATTTTGGAGGTTTCTAGAGGTGCAGGGGCTTTTGCAATAGATAGAAAGCCAGATAGTGAGGTTTCCGAGCTAGCTCTTTTGCGGAAGGAAATTTCGGCGCTGCGCGAGCAGGTCTCGAGAATAGGTAGATCTCGCAATCGCTCGAAATCACGCGGTAGATTTCGCTCGAAGAGCCCGAGGCCAAAGGATGAAGGGGATAGCGAGTTGTGCTGGTATCATGCTCGTTACGGCGAGAAGGCTCGTAAATGCAACCCGCCATGTACCTGGAGGGGTTCGGAAAACTAGCCAACCCGACCCTCGCGACGACGGAGGAGGTCGAGTTTAGCGGCAGTCGTCTCTTTGTTTTTGATAAAGTCACCAAGTTACGCTATCTTGTCGACACTGGGGCGGGTGTTTCCGTAATTCCGAAGGATAAATCAAAAAATTTGAAGCCAAATCAAAACGTTAACCTGTATGCTGCAAATGGCTCGCGCATACGAACTTTCGGCATGCAATTCGTAAACGTTGACATTAGATTGCGGCGTAAGTTTCCTTTTAACTTTCTGATTGCGGAAGTCACCCGGCCCATTCTCGGAGCCGATTTCTTACATAAGTTTGGTCTTATTGTAGATGTTAAAAACAAAAGATTAATCGATAAGGAGACAACTCTCAGCATTAAATCTAAAGTTTTCCAGGGTCCTTCTCTTGGGTTGAGTTTGGTGTCTAACGATTCCCCTTACCATGACCTGTTGCAAGAATTTCCCGAGATTCTAAACGCAAACCTATCAACTACCAACGTATTACATACCACTACCCACTGTATCCAGACGACGGGCCCACCCGTTTTTTCTAAGCCTCGTAGATTGTCGCCAGAAAAACTGAAGATCGTTCGACAGGAGTTTGAAAGGTTGCTCACGGAAGGCATTGTTGTTCCGGCCAACAGCCCTTGGGCCAGCCCAATACATTTGGTTCCCAAAAAAGATAAGTCGTGGCGCGTTTGTGGGGATTTCAGGCGGCTAAACTCTGTCACCGTTCCTGACCGTTACCCGATCCCCCACATCCACGATTTTTCCCACTGCCTTTCGGGGAAAACAGTCTTTTCAAAAATTGACTTAGTTAGGGCGTATTACCAGATTCCTGTCGAGCCATCCGATGTTTCAAAAACAACAGTAACAACCCCTTTCGGTTCTTTTTCGTTCGTTAAAATGCCTTTTGGATTAAGAAATGCAGGGAATACCTTCCAAAGGTTTATGCACGAAGTGCTTAGAGGGCTGGATTTCTGCTTTTCCTACTTGGATGACATATTGATAGTCTCAGAGGACAAGGGATCTCATAAAGATCACTTAAAGCAAATATTTAGCAGGCTGAAGCAGTACGGGTTGGTTATTAACCCTGATAAATGCATCTTTGGTGCTAGTGAGTTAGTGTTCTTGGGTTATCTCATTTCCCCTGCTGGTATAGCACCCGTACCCGAAAAGGTATCAGCCATAGCTAATTTTCCTCGTCCTGAGACTGTGAAGGATCTGAGACGTTTCCTTGCGATGCTTAACTATTACCATCGTTTCATCCCAAGGGCAGCAGAGATCCAGTCCACATTATACGCGTTCATTAACAGCAAAAAAAAGAACGATCAGTCAAAAATTCAATGGCACGAAGAAGCCATTAATGCTTTTGAGGCATGTAGGGAATGTCTGGCGACATCTACTTTGTTAGCTCATCCAGTAATGGATGCAAAAATTTCTCTCATGGTTGACGCTTCTTCGGTCTCTGTCGGAGCTGTGTTGAACCAAGTGGTCGGTGGGAAAGTTCAACCTCTTCAGTATTTCTCCCGGAAACTAAATTCTGCTGAAATTAAATACAGCGCTTATGACCGAGAGTTATTGGCTGCATACTCGGCAGTCAAGCATTTTCGGCATTTTTTAGAAGGTAGAGAATTTGTAATTTTTTCCGACCACAAACCACTTTCGTTCGCATTCCGGCAGAGATCGGACAAGTGCTCACCAAGACAACAGAGACATTTAGAGTACATAGGTCAGTTTACTACCAATATCCAGTATCTACCTGGTGATAAAAATGTGGTTGCTGATGCTCTGTCACGAATTTTCAGTTTAGATTTTCCCAATCAAATATATTATAAATTATTAGCTAATAGTCAAGTTAATGACCCCGAATTGGAGGTGTTGCGTGGTCCGGGATCAAACCTGGTCATAAAGGATGTTTCGATTCCCGGAACAAATTTAAAAGTTTTTTGTGACGTTTCAACTGGTGTAGACCGGCTGTATATACCAAGAGAGTTTCGTCGTCAAGTATTTGACAGTGTGCACGATCTGGCTCACCCAGGTGTTCGCTCGTCCATCAGAATGGTGAGGTCAAGATTCGTCTGGAAAAATTTACGATCAGACTGCGCTAAGTGGGACCGGTCATGTGTGCCGTGCCAAAAGTCAAAAGTTACTAGACATACTAGGTCACCTCTTGGAACTTTCCCCGAGCCGGACGATCGTTTTCAAGTTATTCACATGGACATTGTGGGTCCTCTTCCTCCATCGCGTGGCAATCGTTATTGTCTCACGTGTGTGGACAGATGGACTCGTTGGCCCGAGGCGATCCCGATACCGGATCAGACGGCTGAGACAGTTGCCGAGGCTTTCCTTTCAGTTTGGATCGCCAGGTTTGGATGTCCGCAGACCATCATCACAGACCAGGGAGCACAATTCGAGTCTCAACTTCTCAAGCAGTTTTCGAACCTTTTGGGAGCTGAAAAGTCTCGGACTACCGCTTACCACCCCGCAGCTAACGGCATGGTTGAGCGGTTTCACAGAGGTCTTAAGGCTGTGATTCGCTGTCAAGCCTCCGAGGACTGGGTTGCGAAACTCCCCTTGATCTTGCTTGGTCTGCGCTCCGCCATCCGCGAGAACTTGGACGCCTCGATCACTCAGTTCGTATTCGGCTCGACACCACGCCTGCCCGGTGAGTTCTTCGCAGAGGCTACGGTCACGCCAACACCTCGCCAGCTTCATGACTGCGTAAAGCGGTTCCGGACAGGCATGAACCTCTTGAGGCCTGTTCCTGTGGCACGTCACTCCAGACCAGATGTATTCGTCCACAGGGAACTCGGTACATGCTCTCACGTGTTTGTTCGGGTCGACTCAGTGCGCCGCCCTCTTCAGCCTCCTTACGAGGGTCCATTCAAGATTCTCCGTAGGAATAGGAAGAACCTTCAAATACAGCGTGGTAACCACAAGGTAACAGTTTCGATTGATCGAGTTAAGCCAGCATTCCTCCTTCAGCCACAGCTTGAGACGGGAAGCTCTCAACATCCCCGGACTGTTCCTGTTCAACCCGCAGAGACTGTTAGTCGTTCCGGAAGGCGAATCCGTTTCAGGATACCCCTTGATCACTGAGGGGGGTACTGTGGCGGCTAAAGTTCGACTACGGTTCGAGTCGCACTTCTAATGTTCTGTAAATTCCAGTGTAATTTATGCAAATGAACTGTTATGAAATTTAGTACATGGGTGTGGCAACACATCCCCTATCTTATAAAAGGCGATCACTGTTGTTAATCGTTCTTCTTGCCTTCTCTTCTTGTTGCCGTGCCGGCACAGCCTTTACCTTGATTTTTAATGTTCAAATAAACTTGTTAAGTTTTATCCAATCTGCCTTCTTATTTAAGCCACCTTCTGAACATGAGCAAGTGAACCTGATGAACTGCTTAAGCGGTTGGCACAGCCCTACAGCCCTTGATGGGCCTTGGCCTGCTGTACTACTCATAGGCGCCGACTCCATAGGGTTTGAGGGGGCTTGAGCCCCCCCAATGTTGAAAGAAGGGGGGCTTGGCCCCCCCAATATTTTTAGTAAAAATCTACCTATTTTCTTTCATGAACTAAAGAAGGCAATGCATGAGGCAATGTAATGGACTTCGTTATTTTGGTCCCGTTCACCTGGTCTTCTCAAAGGGTCTCAAAATGACTTAAAACACTACTTATACTTTCAAGGGTAAAAATTTCAAAAAAAAATTTGGGGGAGGACCCCCAATCCCCCCTCAAATTTTTAAATCTATTTTGTACCGTTTTCCCTGAAACTTGGTGTGATCCTTCTTTTGTGTAACATAAGAAGAAAGTCTACAAGATGAATTTAAACACTACTTTTAGGGACAAATTTCAAAAAATTTTCTGAAGTAGGACCCCTAAACCCCCTTCAAAATTTTGCTGTTTATTATACACTATATACGGGGTTTCTTTAAAAATTCTGCTTCTTAAAATGAGCCCTGCTCTAAGGGTGTAACCCAAATAGGAGGCTTTAAAAGGAGATGAAGCGCTATTTTGTGGTGGAAATTTCCAAATTTTGGGGTGAGGACCCTCAAAATATCGCTTCGCTTGGAATTTTCAATGTTTTTTAAAATTTTGAAATTAATTTCAACGAAATTATTAAATGTGCAAGTCATCTAACACTTGGAGTAAAAAAGTACTCGTAAGTCCTCAGAAAAAATATTTAGTCAAAATCCCTCCCAAAACAAAAGTCTAGTTACGGCTCTTTGCCGTTGATTTTAAAAGCGGTATAAATCCACTTTCATTCTTCGCGATAGGTATTTAATACTTTGTGTTCGATTTAATTAAAAAAATATTGCGCTGCTTTTTATTTAAATTTTTTATAGCAGTGGTCCTTGGACCTCCGAGGGTCTCCAGCACCTTCCTAGGGGGTCCGCAAGTTACCTTTTGATAGTTTCAAAATAAATAACACTAGTTTAAAGAGACAAATTTCAAAAATATTTCTGGGGGAGGACCCCCTGCTCCTCTCGAAATTTTGACGTCTTGTTATATTTTCATAAGAAATTCTACGTTTTACAAGGAACTGCTCTCTTTTGGTGGAACCAAAAATGTCTTAAAATAAGCTGTAACACTACTTTTTGAGGCAAATTTTCAAAATTTTTCTGGGGGGACCCCCCAGACCCCCTGTTATACTTTGAGTAATTGTAAACTTTTAACGTAATGTGGAATATAATTTGAGTACTATTTTTAAGGAATTTAAAACTTTAACGTATAAATGTACTTCTTAGGGGTACTTAGGAATAAGCCTTTGGATGTTCAAAATCTTGAGGGGGGCGATGTCTAGCATTAGGGGCGATCGAAAGTTTAAGGACCACTGTTATATGGAATAACTAATACCTTTATTGTCTAGTACTGCGGGCCCCCCCAATATTTGATAAAAGTCGGCGCCTATGGTACTACTTTATTCCAGGCAACTCTATTACACGCCTTTTTTTCCAGTTGGTTATTTTCATTGTTCTAAGATCTTTAACAACATCATCCAACCATCTCATTTTGGGTCTCCCTCTAGGTCTATTGCTCATTGGCTAAAGAAAATTTTAAAGCAAAAATATAATACTAAGGGTCTTAGAGAAATATTTGGGTAAGCAGGTAAATATTTCTAATTAATATATTACTTTTCCAAAGTGGAAACAGTTTTGTTTAAAACCATGATACTTAATAGATATTTATAAACATTTAAGGTATATCTCCAATATATATTTCTACAACCATTATTAATGAGAAAAACAATAGGAAAACAAAAAATACTTTTTTTACCAAGTAATTAATCAAGTAAAATCTGTCATAGCTTTTATTATTAGGGTTGATTCTCTTATGTTGCTTTTTCCTCATATGTTCTTTTAGAGTGTCCCAATCCTTGAAGATTTTTTCACAAAAAAAGCATTTAAATCTGAAAGAAATTTTAAAACATGAAAAAAAGACAATTTAAGTACAGAAGAACCACAATATTGCGATATTATAACAAATTTGGGGAAAAAACCCAAGTAGAATAACAAAAAAAAATGTGGATATGCTACCTCAAATAACACATTCTCAACAGATGTATGTTTAACATTATAATTATCATTTGGGGTAATTTGGCTATTGGAATTGGCTGCCAATATCTTTTCTCTTCTGTGGAGCCTCTTTATTTTAGCAAACAAATAAATTTCATCATTCCAGTGTGGTTGCGCAAAAACTCTCTAAAAAATCTATTTAATAATAAGTGTAGCTTTATGCATTTACCATCAATTACATACTTTAAAATTACTATAATTGGACATTTTAACTTTTCAGAAATTTTTAGAGCAAATCATATAATAGAATTGATTTTGTAAGAAGGTTATATTTTAATTTACAATCAAAATATCATTTAGTTTGTTAAAAGGAAAGAGCTAAATTAACATTACATGTCATGGACAGAAAATATACAATCATGCATTTTTGTTAACTTTAAAAAAACTATAATTAATTAGAGAACTCTGATTAATGCAAAAAGTCCCATTGACAGTCTAGCTGATTCCGAAATCATAATCAAAGCTCATTGGCTTTTCTAGCTGTGCAGCTGAATTCGACAATTGATGGAATAAAATAAGTAAAATAAGATTTTTAAAAAAAACCGCTTTTATTGAAGTGTTCTAAAAGGTCAAAAATAATTTATTCGGTTTGACAAATAATTTATTGGGAAGTAGAAAATAACTTTTTGGTAAGTAAAAAATAACTGATTTTCTAATCACTAAAAATAAAAGCGTGGGCGCTAGTAATTTATATATTTTTTTAAATTTTAATTTTTTATTATTTATTTTTTAAAATTAGTACAAATTCCTCTGAAGGCATGGACCCATAAAGGTAAATTCAACACACACAAGGACAGTAACACTAACATCCATGCCAAACGAGGATTCGAATCCTAGATGTACCGCATTGCAGTCAGATGCTCTAACCCAGGGGTCCCCACCCCTATGCCCCCGGGCACCATGGCGCCCGTCCATCGGTCTAGGTGCGCCCGCTGCTTGTGCCCACCGATAAAATATTTCAGTTTTCCATGAATTTGAAAATCGCTTTTAACAGTTTAATATACACATGGTCACCTTTTTTGAAAATCCTTTTACCAACCAATATCAACATACATTTTAGAATTTCTGTAAGGCAAGAAGAAGTGGAGATAGAAATTTTGGATCTTCAGAATGACATTATCCTCAAAACTATTATATATGAGAAATTCTGGGTTGACAAAACAAAATTTCCATTCTTAAAAAGGGCAGCATATAAAATAAAGACGTGTTTTTGGTTTCACATGCTTGTGTGAATCATCATTTTCTACAATGAGTATCATAAAATCAAAATATAAATCACAACTTACAGATGAACACCTTGGCGATTGCTTGCGAGTAGGAATTTCACCATATTCTCCCAATTATGAAGCGCTGGTCAGTGAAATGCACAATGCAAAAGATCACATTGACTGTATTTTGTATATTTTATTAATTTTTATAAATAATTTATAGTAATAATTTATTTTACAAAATAATATTAATACTAATTATATTCATATGTTAAATTAATTTTAACTACAAAATTAACTGAATAATAAGTTGCATATTAACTATGTCCACCATCTATAAATATATCTTGAAAATATAAATGGTGCCCTCTATTCGACCGATATTCTGGTATGTGCTCTTAGGTACAAAAAGGTTGGGGACCCCTGCTCTAACCCAGTGGTTCCCAACCTTTTGTGGCCCATCGCCCCCTTTCTAGGGGTTGACTAACACCTATCGCCCCCCTTTTATTTCTAATTGTATGTTTAATTTTAATTCTAAGTAAAATGTAAATAACAAATCGATGTTATGAGACCCCCCAGAAAGTTTTTGTAAATAAGACTCCAAAAAACAGGTTTTTAACTAGTTATGGTACACCTCTTCCGAATTTCGGACATATGTTTTATGGAAGGATTTTTATTTTGATGAACTAATTATAAAATAGTTTTGAAAAATTAAGTTCCAAGTACAAAAGGGGGGCTTGGGGGTCCTCCCCCAGAAAATTTTTGGAAATTTGACCCTAAGAAACAGGGTTTTAACTTGTTTTGGTACTTCAAGTCTGAAAGTCTGTCAGTACAGTACAATTTTATTTCCCCCCTTTGAATACTCATCGCCCCCCAATCACCCCCCACTTATTTATCGCCCCCTTGATAACACAAATCGCCCACCTGGGGGCGATCGCCCCCAGGTTGGGAACCACTGCTCTAACCACTAGGCTATTACGTCGGCATTTATGTATATTTTTACATAAATAAAAATACCTAATAGAGAATTTAAAGTGAATCCATTCCACCCAAACCTCATAAATGAGAAATTTGTATATTTAACCTCATAGAACAGAATAAAGAAGTTAGAATAAATAGTGAATGAAGAATTACTAGCGCCCACGCTTTTATTTTTAGTGATTAGAAAATCAGTTATTTTTTACTTACCAAAAAGTAACTTACCTAAACTAACTAACTTTAGTAAGTAACTAACTTTTTAAAAGTAACTAACTTTACTTACCAAAAGTATTTTCTACTTCCCAATAAATTATTTGTCAAACCGAATAAATTATTTTTGACCTTTTAGAACACTTCAATAAAAGCGTTTTTTTTTAAATCTTATTTTACTTATTTTATTTTCTTCTTTTTAGTCATGGTTTCTTCTCTTGATCATATTTTCTTTTCTTGGCCAGTCTATGCTTCTTTTGCGTAGCAGTTTCATTTTTAACTATTGCTTTCATGTAATTTTCGTTCTTCAATCTCTTTTTCTGCTGGTAGTTCTGTTTTTTCTTCGTCATTCTATCAAGTGGTCGTCGGGTAACCGTTTCGATCTCTAGCTTTGTTTCCATTAGTGTTCCTTACATTTTACTTCACTGAATATAAATAATAATTTTCACCAGATTTGCTCGCTTGTATTTGATAGATCAACACAACACTCCTTTCCAGATTTAACTATATACACTGCCCTACACAACCTCTACATAAAATCAGCAACTGACGATACACCGTACTCATATATCAATAAGCTCCAAAATCTCTTCACAAAACACCGCTCACTGGCTGATGAAATCCATCCACATCAAAAAGATTCACAAGGAAAAGAAAAAGCATTCAATAAAATAAAAATAACCAATCGTCAGCCCAGACAAAAATAAACTCAGAATTAGTGTATCAAGGAGCAAACAGCAAACAGTATTATCAAGTCTTTTCAGCAGTCCATAAATTATAAAAGTAGCATATTATTAAGTAGCATAATTTGAATTAAAAGGATAACTAAAAACACTCGTTAATTACCTTAATTACGGAGGTTTTGACTAGTTGATTATTGAATATTGCATTGTCATCGAGTTTACACTATGGTGAAAAAATTCAGAACTTTATATCGTTTGGAAGTGCCTGAAATTTTATGTACAAGAACTTGCATTAAAAAAAGTGATTAATCGTCCATAATTACCCTAATTACTGGGAAATTCTCGTTCTGACTTTAAATATGAAGTTATGCCTTATACACAATTGTGCACGGTTTAGGGAGAATAGCCCCTTGGGAAAGGTCTCAAATTCCAGTTTTTTTTGTTAATTAAAAATACTCGTTAATTAACTTAATCCTTTGGTTGTTTGACTAGATAATGGTTGGATATTGGAGTGTCATGAGGGTTACACTGATGTGTAAAGTTTCGGGGCCCTAACATATCGGGAAGTGCCATAAAATTGAGTTTTAAAATTCCACCCGTTAAACGCTGCCAAAAGCAAGTAGAATAAAAGCGTTTAAAAATAGTAAAATACATTAAGTACTACCAATCTTTAACTAAAGATGGAAAAAATAATTTCTATTCAAAATATCAATGGATTATTATTTATTTATGAGTTTAAAACATCTACACTAGGGTGGTCCTTATTTGTATGGTAAAAATTTTTTTTGGGAATTCCGGTGGTGACGCCCCCTAGTTTTGTGTCACTATATAAAATAATAATGTATGCAAAATATCAGCTCATTCGAATAATAAACACCCGTGCGCAGTTGCCTGGAAGTTTCAAAAAAATACTGATTTTTTCACAAAACATCCCAAAAACCATAGATTAAACCCTCCCATCTTCTTCTTGATTTTTTAATGAGAATCTAATACAATTATTGTTATAATGTTCCAGATTCCATTCTTCTATCACCCCTATTTCGGTAGTAAAAATTTTTTAAAGTTAAATAACTCCTGTAAAGTTGTTTTTCCTGCATTTTAAAAAAGCTAATAACTCCAGAACCATTCAACTTAAAAACCTGAAATTTGTGCCATTTTGTTTGTAATTTTATTACCTTTCATTTGATGTGCAACATAACTGCCTTTCTTTAAAAAATTTTCTTCAAAATAAAAAAAATGGAGAAAAAATTAAATAAAAAAAAATTTTTGAAAAAAATTTTTATTAAATAAATTTTAAGTTTTTCCACTCCCAAAATGAACATATCTGCCAAATTTCAAGTTGAAATTAAAATTTGATCATGTAGAAAAAAATAAAAATTTCCGAAATTTTGGCAGGTCCGTAAACGTTTTATGTAATTTAACAAAAAAAGGTGTTTCACTCATGGGGATTCCAAAAACTCCCTTGAGGGTGTTCATACGATTTTTACCATGCAAAAAAATTCACTTAAATATCAGAAAATACAACTACTAGCCGATTCGGTACAAAATCTTACAGAGCCCTGTCGGGTACCAAATGGTAGACTGCGTTGTGCGTAGTCATCGGGGTATGATTTTATTTTATTCTTTTATCTTTAAACACTTTTAATTTCATTTGATTTGACATGTTGGAAGTGAAAAAATAACGTAAAAATTTAATTCTAAGGGAAATTCTGGTAAAATATAGGCACATTGAATTAGGTTGGAAACTAGCTCTGTAGGATTTTGTACCGAATCGGCTAATAGCTGTATTTTCTGATATTTAAGTAAATTTTTTTGCATGGTACAAATCGTATGAACACCCTCAAGGGAGTTTTTGGAATTCCCATGAGTAAAACACCTTTTTTTGTTAAATTACATGGAATGTTTAGGGACTTGCCAAAATTTCGCAAACTTTTATTTTTTTCTACATGATCAAATTTTAATTTCAACTTGAAATTTAGCAGAAATGTTCATTTTGGGAGTGGAAAAACTTAAAATTTATTTAATAAAAATTTTTTTCAAAAATTTTTTTTATTAAATTTTTTCTCCATTTTTTTTATTTTGAAGAAAATTTTTTTTAAAAAAGCAGTTATGTTGCACATCAAATGAAAGGTAATAAAATTACAAACAAAATGGCACACATTTCAGGTTTTTAAGTTGTATGGTTCTGGAGTTATTAGCTTTTTTAAAATGCAGGAAAAACAACTTTACAAGAGTTATTTTAACTTTAAAACATTTTTACTACCGAAAGAGGGGTGATAGAAGAATGGAATCTGGAACATTATAACTATAACTATATTAGATTCTCATTAAAAAATCAAGAAGAAGATTGGAAGGTTTATTCTTTGTTGGGGATGTTTTGTGAAAAAATCAGTATTTTTTTGAAACTTCAAGGCAACTGCGCACGGGTGTTTATTATTCGAATGAGCTGATATTTTGCAAAAACTATTTATTTGTATGATGGAACAATTTGGGGGGGCGTCGCGTTAAGATTTCCAAACTTAAAAAATAAGGACCACCCTAATCTACACATTGAAAATACCTCCAAGAAACAGAAATAAAAAAGGAAGATGAAATAGAAACTTACTCCTTTAAAAGCTGTTCTAGATGATCAAGAAGTTCATTGATGAATACTGAAATGAATTAAGAGGTAGGTTTAGCTCTTATTGGTGAAACTCCTAAACCAGCGTTTCTCAACCTTTTTACTCTTACGGAACCCTTTTGATAATGATCAAGCTCTGGGGAACCCTAGCGTCCATACAACAGTGGCGTATATAGAAATTTATTTCGGGAGGGGCCCAAAATTATTACTCAACACCTCAATAGTATACTTAAAATAGATTTGACGTAGCTTTTTGATGCATTTTTATGTGAAATTTGCATCCATGAGAACTTAATATAATAATGAGTGATTAATAAAGTTCCGAGTAGGAAGGGGGGTTTGGGGGTAATCCCCCAGAAAATTTTTTGAAATCCCACCCTAAAAACTAGGTTTTAACTCGTTTATGTACATTTAGTCCAAATTTTGGAATTTCATTTTAAGGTAGGATTTCAATTATCATGAAAGTATTATAAGAAATTAAAAATAATACAATTTCATGTACTAAAGGAGGGGGTTTGGGGGCCCTGCCCCAGAAAATTTTTAAAAAATTGACCCTATATAACAGGGTTTTAACGTGTTTTGATATGCCTAGTCCGAATTTCGGGCTTATATACGCCATTGCCATGCAACAATATTTTTTCTGGCTATTTTGTCCTCCCTCAGAATTTATTTTTAAAATTACCCTTTAAACTAGTGTTTTATCTCCTTTTTCAAACTTTTTGTGGAACACCCCTAGGAGAAATGATTCTTGAGACAGCAGAATGTTCAAGGGAAAACCGCTGTAATAACAGACGTCAAAATTTTAGATAGAAGTTTGGGAGTTCTCCCTAGAAATTTTTCGAAATTTGCCACTTATAGTAGAGTTTCAGTGTATTTTAAGAACCTTTGGGTTACATCTGAAAAGAACAGTTCCTTGTATAACACAGAATTTTCAAAGGGAAAAATATAATTAGGGCCAAAATTTCAAGGGGGGGCAGGGGTCCTTCCTCAGAAATTAATTTTGAAATTCCCCTTCAAGCTAGTGTTAATCTTCTTATCAAACTCTTCGTAGAACACCCAAAGGCTACAGAAGAAAATGTTCAACGGAAAACACTTGCTCACATTTGGCTGGCTGATGCCTAAGTTATTTAGAGGTTATTTAAAAATGTAAACCAGAAAAACAAAAAGAAAATTTTCGGATCCCTCCGGAACCCTTGAGGAAGCTTCGCGGAACCCCGGTTGAGAAACGCTGTCCTAAACTATAAGTTAAAAGTAGGTTACCAATAGTACTTTACAAATCTTACCAATGTTGTCTGGTTTTCCAAAGGAAAAGTTGTGTTGTTCCATTAAGTGATCAAGAAGCATAGTTCTAAAAAAATATAAATTATAGAATTACGCTAATAATTTTCTTGTTAAGATTATATAAGGCACAATTTAATTCCATTAAGGAAAAATACATCATTAAATCTCTATTGCTGAACTTTTATTGGCTTTCAATTATTTCATTCACTAAGGTTACTAAACCAAAGTCTGTTTTTTGAAAATGTTAAGAACTAATTTATATATTATAATTGACAAATGTATTGCTTATTAATATGAAAGTAAATACAAGAATTTAAAATGAATATGAAATACACGAGTAAGCAAAACTTGAAAATACAAATATTTTTATTTTGTGTCACATAAAACTGAATTTGATGAAACTGGGGAGTTAAACAACTATTTATTAAATTTATATAGCTATAAGTTTTAGTTAATCACAATATTTTCATCTAATAAAACATCATTTCTTGTTACTTTCCTAATAAATTGCCAATATTCTGCTTAATAAATAGTAAAAACAGTCTTTATTACTCACTCTTCAAATAACAAATAAGAATATTTTTGTCAATTTTTAGTACTACTATTTAAAATTGAATGGAATCATCCTTGTCTATTTCCAAAATATAAATCCAAATTTTTGCTTCAAAATACTTTGTAATACATAAATTTCAAATTCTTACCTGTTACCAGTAAAATGCTTACTACAAAATAAGCAATTTCTAGAAAAGGTGGTATCATCTCTTTCCTTTTGTAGTTGATTTAAAACATGTTTCTATAAAATCAATACAACTTAATCATAAATAAAGACACAAAAATTCTGCTTTATGGTTTTAGATTAATTTCATAATATACAGAACTTAAGGAGAGCTATTGTGATGAATTAATGTAAATTTTAACTTTTAAGTTTACAAGCCTGGAGTTTCCCACAAAACCAATCTGATTTTTTAAAATAATTTAACTTAGCAACACTCACATTACAGAAATCATAATGAATATTATTTTCTCTATAACCTAGAACAGAAATCATGGTAATCAAATGTTAAAATAGTAAGCAGGGCCGGACTGGCAGGTAGGAGGCCCCGGTGACTGAAAATTAAAAGGGCCCCATACATTATCTTTTTCTCCTCCATTCCAATATCACATGGATTTTAATTATTATTTTAAGACACTTACTTGAAAGAGTTTTTACCAATGTATTTAGACTGATTTAAAAACCTACTTCCTAAAGTGGGATTTAAAAAAAAGATTCATAAAAGTTTGCTTCATTTTTATGACAACAAAAAAAATCGATTTTTTGAAGCTTTAAAACAGGTATGGGCAACCTTTTTGAATTTGCGGGTGCGGGCCGAACTCAAAGATTATAATGACGTGGAAGGTCGTAGAGTAGATAAAAGGCAATTATGAAAAGATTTCCAGATTTTCTATCATCACCATAATATAAAAATAAATGGAAATTTATTTATAAATCGTTTAAGTAATTTTTTAAAAATAAGTTACATTTAACTCTAAATTTAAGGTTACCTAAGTTTTTAAAGGTAATGGTTTCCTCCTTTCATTATTAACCAATTTTTTAAATAAAACAATTATTTTCACTAGCTAGTTAAAAAAGTATTTCGTTGCATTTCCCTACTCTTTCTTTTGAAATTTAATTTAAAAATTGAAGCATTTATATTATTAATACTTTTGTCTTAAATGCTTTAATATTTCCACACATATTCTAAATTTTATTGCAAAGTTGGCCTGATAATCGCAAAGAGCACTAATATATAGCCTACACACATGTATCACATGCCTATACTACAAAAATTTAAGAAATAAATAAATTTGTTTAAAATTTAAACTTTAAAAAATTTTTTTGTCTTTGTTAAATTTAAGTATATTTAAATGATTTGTTACCAAACATTGTCAAAATATTTTCTGTTTCACTTGATTGGAAAATTTTACCTGTATTTTCAAATTTCATTTTAATAAATTAATTAACTAAATGACTTAATCACCAATGGTGGTTTTTTATGTTATATAGCTATATAATTACAATATTCATGAAAAAATGACCTCGAAAAATGCCTCAAACGTTTATAACAGGAGTTTTAAAAAAGGTAGAATTTTAAGGCCAAATAAAATTGAAAAAATTTATTAATAAATTCCAAGATTTCCCCCAATCAATAAAAAAATTTCCCCAAAATTTTAAAAAGTTATTAAGTTCTACAAAAAGTCAGATTCATGTTTACAACTAACGAATGGAAACGCAAAATAAAAGCGAACCTTAGATCTGTGATGAAGGTGAAAATCACCACATAAATTTTGATGAATGTACTGAAATTGAGTGTTCCATATATTATACATTTCCACAAAATTTCCCCACATGGCTAAAATTATCAAATTTTTTAAATTACTTTTTTAATTTATATTTTATCTTTTCTTTCAATTTAAATGGAACATTCGTATTTAGCAGAAAAATTTTCTGGTCATTTTTAAAGAAATAATAAAAGTTAAATTTAAGTCTATAGCTCTTCTATTACTTTTAGTTTTTCTTCAAGAAAGTGATGGAGGAAGAATATTATAATTATCTTTCAATGAATTTTTTATAGAATCTCATAAGAATACTACATGAATGCTTGTATGAGAGTAGCTTGTAGAGAAAAACGACTTTTAACCCTATGGGCAAAAATGGGAGAATTTTTAAGTCAATTGTCTTACAAAATATCAAATCATAAAAACCAATTGTAATTATCTAGATAAAAATATAAAGAAAACATAAATCCCTTCTCCCCTCACTACTTTGAAAAAAATATAAAACCAACTAACCTCTTTTTGGTAAACTAATACTTCTAGCCATTGAATAATCCAAGAAGCAAGAAACCAGCAGCCTTTCTGAGACCACAACAAAAAAGAGACTGAAGGACATCTGGAAAAATTTGTCACCCCCAGAAAAAATGTATCCTCCCATCGGTCATTTGGGGAGTGGAGTGGGAAAACAAGAATCTACAAACAATTAGAGGCCATAAAATGGTGTCCCATCTCCTGCGAGGCGGCAGCCCAGAGAAAACACAAGCGCCCGCTCCTGAACCCTCTAAACAACATGATAAGAAACAAAAGGAGGCCCTTTCAACTACCATCCTCAATACATGGGGCTATAAATATTCTTATAGAGCAGGGGTTCCCAATAAAATTTTGCCGAGGACCCCCTTTACAATTAATTTACTGACGAGGACCCCTTGAACTTGAAGGCTTAAATTTTTTTTAAAATGTAGATTTTAAAAATGTATTCAAAACCGAAACTATCGTATTTTAGTCAATTGCAAAGAACAAAGCATGGATTATCTTTGGTGGTAAACAGAGGCTGCGCCACCTACATTAATCTATTTGTACTACAGTGACAATTAACTAACAAAACTAACGAATGAACTGCTGAGTAGGATAATGGTTACTTCTAGTCACTTCAAATTAAGGAAAATAAAAAATACTTAATTTCTTGGTGACATTTCGCGGACCCCTTGGACACAGCCCCCGGACCTCCAGGGGTCCGCGGACCACCTATTGGGAACCCCTGTTATAGAGGATTGTCAGCGCATGCCATCCCTCTGTCGCCGTCTGTGTAGCCAAGGGGTCGAATCAGCCGCCGAGGTAGCTTTCGGCCCCCATTTTGGCAGCCCTCTCGCCTTTTGAACTTCTTTTTGAAAAATCGTAATTTTGATTAGGGCCCCCTTTTTCATAAGGCCCCGTCGGGGTGGCGATCGCCACCCGGGCCAGTACGGCCCTAATAGTAAGTGTAAAACTATCTGATAAATTTAATTATAAAAATGCTTTGCATAGTTTATAGAGTTATGCTTGAAGTATTTAAGAGTTTGGAAATGCCAAAAAAAAACATGACTGAAGAAGGCAAATTAGAATGAAAGTAGTTGATTCATTACCAGTCTTTCTGTTTGAAATTTCTTTTTTTCTTCAGAGTCAATACCAGACAAAGAATAATAAAATTCGGAATTTCCTGCAATAGAAAATAACAAATTTTTAACAAATACCAGTAAAGATTAAATAATTCACAATTGAAGTGTTTGCAGCAACAAGGAGTTATCTCGAAAGTCCAAATTCATCTCAAAAGTTGCCGCCTTTGCGTCAGCTAGCGATAGTCGCCAAGTTGGCGAAGTTTTAGGGCCATGTATAGCAACCACTGAGTTGGTGAATGTGGTCGCCATTTTTTACATCAAAGGAAGGTGCGTTTCATTTGACTAATTTTTCTAGGAATAGAAAAGTGAAAGTTTTGCAGTTAGGTACTCATTAGTGATCATTAAAGATTTTAAATCGAAATATTTACATTTAAAAAAAATGTGATTGCAAAATTATAATTTGAATACTGATTAATGTACATTTATTAAGAAATTACCAAACGGATATTTTTAATTGGATTTGGAATAATAAGATAATCAAAATTTTAAAAATGGTTTACTTATGAAACACTAAAAATAAATACTGAAGATTATTACGTTATGATCATCTTAAATAAAATAAGTTTAAGATATTGAATCTAGTGTTAAGAAATCAAATTAACTTGTATAAAAAGTTTTCAATTTTGAGTTTTAGTCCGACCTTGATCTGATCTTTCATCCAATCTAAAAATGACCAGTTTATTGAGGAGATTCCATGTTTCAAGCTTTTAGTAGCTGTGAATCTACTAAAAGCTTGAAACATGGAATCTCCCCCAATAAACCAGTCATTTACTAACAAACTAAAGAATTTCCACTAAGTTAAGTCTTAAAATATAAGAAAATTCTCATTTTTTAACTTTTCAAAGCATGAATATTAATTACTGAGCTCGCGAGCGCCAACCCGATTCAGAGAGCTTTCCGAACCCTTTCACGGGTGCTTTGAAGGCGATAACTTTATGGCTTGTTGTTTGTTTATAATTGAAAAGACGTAATGATTAAAAATAAAAGTTAAAACATTTAATATCTCTGAGAAAGTAGTGTATTTACAAGTTTTTGAATCGCTTTTCCTAAAAATCATTGCTACATATCATTATTAAATTTGGGTCCTCGAGAAAGGGTCAGGACCCTTTAAAATTGAATTGCTTCAAAAATAAGCAAAATAAATAGAGTATAACAAATCCTACTACTTATAGCAATTTTTTGCGTTTATAGGGGCGTTATTACCCCTTAAACCAGTGTTTCCCAACGTGGGGCGCACGCCCCACCGGGGGGCAATATCATATTTTAGGGGGGCAATTTAAAAATTTTCAACCAAATTGCCCCTTAGGTGGGGCCAATCCAGGGGGAAATTAAAAGAAAACTTTTTAAAAAGAAGTTTATCAAATTCTGATCCTGTTTTCCTATCTGAGAATGTTTATGTCTGAAATCTGGACCAGTATGTATCAAAACCAAGTTGAAACCCTGTTTTTAGAGTCTAATTTCCAACCTTTTCTGGGGGATGACCCAAGATCTTTGTTTTTAGAACGCTTAGCTATATTCGAAACTTTTTTTACATTAGGTTCATAACAAAAAATTTATATCCAAAATTATCCTACTAGGGGTACCAAACTAGTTAAAAACCTGCTTCCTAGAGTCAAATTTCCGAAAATTTGCTGGGGGAGGACCCCCAGACCCCCCTTGGTACTTACAACTTAATTACTCATAACCTGATTTAGTTTTTTAGCATTCAAATTCTACCTAAAAATGTTCTGAAAAGCTCCATTAGACTTATTAAATATACATAGGAAGGATGGGCTAAGGAATAATTTTGGCTCCCTCTTAAAATAATATAGTATTTCTATACATGCCACTGAGACCGGGGGGCATGGAAAATTTAGAAAGGCTTTGGTGGGGCATGGACCGAAAAAGGTTGGGAAACACTGCCTTAAACCTATCCATTTGTTATAAATTTTCATATTTTATTCATTTGAACCTTTTTTGTCCCCTGGGGTGCAATTTGAAGACTAAAGCAATGCTTTTTGACCCTGAAAATCGAGTTCAAAGTTATGAAGTCGTTGAAAAACGTAAAACGGGGAGGGGCTGTTCCCTGAAAATCTGAAGGTGATGGAGAAAAACGGGGGTCAGATTCGGATTCAGGGACTCATTTTACATAAGAATCTGATTTCAAAGTTTCTGTGGCACTTTGACCCTTTTTTAAACGCTTTTATTCTACTTGCTTTTGGCGGCGTTTTACGGGAGGAATTTTAAAACTCGATTTTCGGGCACTTCCCGATATGTTAGGGCCCCGAAACTTTGAACATAGGTGTAAACATCATGACACTCCAATGTCCAACCATTCTGTAGTCAAACAACCAAAGGATTAAGTTAATTAACGAGTATTTTTAATTAACAGAAAAACCAGATTTTGAGACCTTTCCCAAGGGACTATTCTCCCTAAACCGTGCACAATGTTGTATAAGGCATAACTTCATCATATTCAAAAGTCAAAACGAGAATTGCCCAGTAATTACAATATTTATGGACGATTAATCACTTTTTTTTTACAAGATCTTGTACATAAAATTTCAGGCACTTCCAAACGATATAAAGTTCTAAAACTTTGCACCATGGTGTAAACTCGATGACAATGCAATTTTCAATAATCAACTAGTCAAAACCTCCGTAATTAAGGTAATTAACGAGTGTTTTTAGTTATCCTTTTAATTCAAATTTGAGACACTTCCGTGAAGCCAATGGCTCCCAAAACCAGTAAGATAATATATTAGGTATATCACTGCAATATTTTATCTTCAAAACGTGATTTCTTACCTTCCAATTAACAATTAAGATAATTAGCGATTTAAGATAATAACCGCGAGAAAGAAATCGCCAGAAGAGCGAGAAATCGCCGAAAATTGGTGCCCATCGCGAGAGCAGATACTTTTATAATTTATGGACTACTGAAAAGTCTGAATGGGATGCTTTTTTTTCTTTTTCTTGTGAATCTTTTTGATATGGACGGATTTTATCGGCGAGTGAGCTGATGTTATATTTCACCATCCTATTGTAGAAAACTAAAATTCCATTCTAACATCAGATTAAATATGGTTGAAATAAATACATTTTTTCTTGTGAGTTTTTGTTAAAAAAAATACCATGACTAAAAAGTAGAAAATAAAAAAAGTAAAAAAAAGATTTTTTAAAAAACGCTTTTATTGAAGTGTTCTAAAAGGTCAAAAATAATTATTTCGGTTTGACAAATAATTTATTGGGAAGTAGAAAATACCTTTTTGGTAAGTAAATAATAACTGATTTTCTAATTACAGTAACGGACCCTTTATCCGGCAAGCTCAGGGCCGACATCATCCCGAACTTCGGAATTTTCCGGATTTCGGGTCCGTTCCGGAAAAAACGCCATTAAAGACGCAGCTGCTTTGGTAAAACCAAAATACCCGCTGAAACCAATCGTCCCAATCGTAACGGATCCGGCAAAGCACGTGAATCGTCGCGGTAAGAACCGATAGCTAGGCAGCAGCTGATTTTGGAACATCGCGGAGACGATACGATTCGGCCGCGTCGGCCCGCGCCGAATCGTCCCATTCCGCAACGAGACGATGTCACCAAAGGCGAGGTGCAACCATTGCGCGTCGTAACAGCATTTACTCACTAAAAATTCTTCAAAATTTTAAAAAAACGAATTCTAAACGCGAGCCGGATTTCGGGTTCCCGGATAAAGGGTCCGTTACTGTACTAAAAATAAAAGCGTGGGCGCTAGTAATTCTTCACATTCACTATTTATTCTAACTTGTTTATTCTATGTTCTATGTAAAATTATACATAAATGCCGACGTATTGGCCTAGTGGTGAGCATCTGACTGCAAAGCCGTACGTCTGGGGTCCGAACCCTCGTTCGGCATAGATGTTAGTGTTACTGAACTTGAATTTACATATACGGGTCCTTACCTTCAGGTGAATTTGTACAAATTTTAAAAAATAAATAAACAAAATTTTAAATTAAAAAATATATATAAATTACTAGCGCCCACGCTTTTATTTTTAGTAATTAGAAAATCAGTTATTATTTACTTACCAAAAAGGTATTTTCTACTTCCCAATAAATTATTTGTCAAACCGAAATAATTATTTTTGACCTTTTAGAACACTTCAATAAAAGCGTTTTTTAAAAAATCTTTTTTTTTAAGTATTGTTTTTATCAAACGGGTAAAAAAGTTACTAAGGTATAAAAATTAATTTAATTAGTTCTTCATTCCATTAAAGTGTTTTGAAATATTCTTACTTAAACAACAAGAAAGTTATGATTTAATAACAAATTTTAAAAATTTGATCCAAATTTTATTCTGCAAGTTTAAAAGGACCAAAAGTTTTGATGGTTTTAAAGTTATGTGTGTTAATTAAAAGTTTTTTCTATAGTCAATGTAGAAAAATGTGATTTTTAGCTTAACTTTATGTCTCGACAACAACAAAAAATGAAAATAAAGATCAAGTAGGCATTTTTATAAGTTCACTTATATTTTAACTCAAATCGAATTCTGAAAAGAAACAAATTAATGAATAAAAGTTATGCAAATAGTTAAGTTTCTATACACATTGGAAGTTTCAGCATTTTCAAATATTTTTATCAGTGCAACTTGGGGATCAGCAACTAAACATAGCAGGGTTGCCAGTGATTTTTAAGTCAAAAATAGTTGCTTTAGTGTCCAAACAAAGTCCCAAACAAGCAAAATAGTAGCAAAAATAGTTGCCTGAAATCAATAAAATAGTAGCAAAAATAGTTGCCTGAAATCGATAAAATAGTATATAAAATCAATAATACAGCAGCAAAATTAGTTCCTATAATCAATAAATTAGCAACTTAACTTATTAGTTACCTGGAATTACTACTAAACAGAAAAAAATGGTAAGCAAATATGTCATTCACATACAAGAAACCCCCACAAATTATACACAAATACTTAATTGATAAAATACTACATGAGCAGACCAAGAAATTGAATGAAATAAAACAGCACAGGAAATAAATTTTCAGTTTTATTCAACATTCTAACTATATAACATTCTAATTTAGTTTGAGTTTATGTTCTAGCATATGCTTTAGGTTTTTGTTCATGAGGACATCAATAATATTAGATTTCCTTTCGTGGACAATAGTATTTAGGTATGAAAAGGGAGCATTTTACCACTACCTCTGGTTAGAGGAATATGTGAGAAAACTCCAGCTCTCAAGCGTCGCCTCCAACCGTGGACCGGTTTAGCCCTTGTTAGGGCTCATCAGCACGTTATAGGAAGGTAACGCAAGAGAGCGGAGGGAGAGCTTTTAGTCTAGCCGACTATAACGGAAAAAGTGGTGACTATTGACTAGTCCTCCACTATCTGCCGGAATGAACTGCGCATTCCATTGAACAGATTTCCCGATTTGCGGAACATCGGACCTGTGGGCTACTAATTACGGTAAAGTTGTTTTTTCTACATCGCAATAATGACGCAAGAAGAACCCAACTTGAAACGGCACCTGCGGCCGTCCTCGGAAGGTCGGAAGTCGCGCGAAGAACGGAACACTCCCGCAAAAAACCCGAAACTTTTACGAAAAATCTCGATTTTTCTGACTTTTTAACGGACTAAACGCAGCGGATTGAAACCTATTTTATAAAGTAGATAAACTTAAAAAAGAAATGTTCATGATGAAAATCAAGGAGTTTTTAAGGAGTGCAACCCAAATTCAAGGAGTTTCCAATGAAATTCCTTTTCAAGGAGCATACGAACCCTGCAAAAGAAAAAATTATGCCCGCGCCCGGAAGCGAAGGACGAAAACGAAGAAATGAGGCCCAAACGGAGAAGTTCCCACGCATGCGCATGAGCCTCCGTTGGGCGAAGCGGTTGGGATCGGCGAAAATGCACGAGAACGTTTTTTCAACCAACGCGGAGGGGAAAGATCAAAGCGATGACGTCACTGGGCGCGCAAGCGAAACCGGCGAAATGAATATTGAACTCGTTGGAAAGGAGTAAAATAGTCGATAAAATTGAAGAAATAGTTCCAGAAATGTCTAAATTAGTCGCTTTTGGCCGTTTTTTCACGGAAATAGTCGCCATAGTCGCCTACCCCTTTAAAATAGTAGCATTTAGTCACTTTTAAGTCGCCACTGGCAACCCTGACATAGCTACATTTTTTGAAAATTAGTTTTATTGAAAAACTAGATTAAATCAGGTTGAAGGCACCATAAAAATCTTTGAATAATCTATTATTTCAAGTCAAATGAATTTTATCTTTTAACCTAGATTTCAGGTCATAGGAAAATGGGGAAAAATTAATGCCTTTAAAAACTGGTCAGCAGAAGAGGTGGTCATTATAAAGGTGTAGTCACTCAGTGAGATTTTACTGAATTAATTTTTTCTAAAACTATCAGAATCATACATGTGATCACTCTTACAATAAATTGGCGGAAAATATAAAAAAAATTTCGATGACACCTAAATTTTCCTTCATTTTAAGAAGGGGTCAATTGGCTTCTACTTCCCGAGATCTACGATTCGATATGCTAGTCATATTTTTTAGCCTAAATCAACTAGTTTTCATATTATTTCGATTTGACTTAAAACTTATTACTGTACAACACTCGCGGCTATAGTTTTCAGTAAATTCACGATTGAAAAATAAGAAAGTAGAACTTCAATTTTGCAAATCGAATTGTTGGATTTTAATATTGCTAAGCAAATTGGCGGATTTCCGCCAATTGTCGGAAGAATCACATGTATGCAGAATATGCCAATTAGTAGTGTTGCTTTGAATTTTTTATTGTTCCATGTTAATTAGTGAAACATAACCCATCAAGTTCCATAGTATCAATTAAATCCTTAAATTAATGAAATTCATTTCTTTCGGGCTTGTAGGCCGTGGTCTAAAATAAAATAAAAGGTCCAGACGTTTTGTCGGAAGCTGTGTCCGACATCATCAGTGGAAATAAAACATTAGTTCACCGATTCAATAAGTTTGGTTTGGATTGGAGGTTGCCAGAGGCTTCAAAATACGGCCGTTAGTAAACTTGGCGAACTTGGTTGGTAGACTTGAGAGAGTTCGCCAAGTCTACTAACGGCCGTATTTGTATACAAATCACAGCCAGTAGATGTATGTCACAGTATTTTGTATACAAATCACAGCCATATAGATGGATAGGCTTAGGCTGACCACACAACACATTGAAAATTAATCCTTTGCTACAACTTGAAACTTAAAAATTCTTACCAACTATAGCAGGTAGACCACTTGGAACTTCAGAGCCAAGGCATAAAGCTCGAATCTTGCTTTCTAAATATTAAACAAAAATATTAGGTATTATACATAGAGTAGCCAAACACAAATACATGTTTTTCCTTGATAGATTATTTTGTTCACAAAAAATTTTAAAGCGTCACTCAATCCATGTACCGTCAGTCATTTTACAACCTATTCATAGGAGAAAACACAAAAGTAGGTTATCCAAAATCCAGACAAGTGAGGTACCCACAGAAGAAAATCATCAACATAATAGATTTTATGGTCTGTCTTTTAGGTGTGCTAATAAATTTTTTCCAATTAGATAAAATTTTAGAACATTTTTGCCACATTCTGTCAAAAATTTTGATAGAATGTGGCAAAAAAAGTTCTGAGAAATCAGTTTACTTAAACGTATTTTCCTACCAATTAAAGAATACTCCATTTTGCTTCATATAAGACACCAGAAAGGTAAAGATTTTTCATATATTTTAAATTTATTTACAAAAAGACAACACAAATTATCAGACATCCAAAAAAATTAGTATTTACAACACAAAAAAAATTATCTCAAATCACTTCATCAGACGAACATTTTAGTTACAGAAAGCACATCTCATTGTACCTAAAAGTGGCGCTTTTCATACAGGATCGGTTCCGTCCGAATTCAAGAAAGGGCACTGAGGGAAAGGGTGAGCAGAGCAGTGAGTGTTTCCAGAGATGAAGTTTTGTGTTTAATGCTATGCAGAACCGTATCCAAGGGGCGGGGGGTTTGGGGGTTCAAACACTCCCCGAAATTTTGACGTCAGTTTTTTACTTACTGTTTTTCCTTAAAAATTTGTCTTAAAATGCATAAAACCCCTACTTTTAAGGTTCAAAATTTTTCTTGGGGAGAACCCCCAACCCCCCATCTCATTAAATTCCGAAATAAATTCAGTTGTACTTTAACCCCTTAACTCAGCACCATATCCAAGGGGGGGTTTAGTGGTTCAGCCGCCCATCCTTGAAATTTTGTTATAAATTGTAACCCATAGGGTCTCAAAATTAGTCAGAGTCTTTTATAAGTAAAAATTCCAAAATTTTTCTGGGGGTGCACCCCCAAACCCCGTGAAATTTTGGAATCTAATAAGTACGGTTTTCCCTTGAAACTTAAGGATTTACAAGGAGTGGTTCTCTTTGATGTAACCTAAAGTGTCTCAACTGAAACTGAGTTATAATGCCTCTTTTATAGGGGCAAAATTCAAAAAATTTTCTGGAATAGAATAAGAACCCTAAAACCCCCTCGAAATTTTTCCATACATAATACTGTATACTTTTTCCTTGAAAATTCGGCCGCTTAACATAAGCGGTGCTCTTTTGGTGCAATCTAAGGGGTTACAAAATGAGCTAAAACACTATTTTGAAGAGCAAATTTCCGTAATTTTTCTGGGGGAGGCACCCAAACCCCCCTTTCACTCGGGATTTACATTTTTACACAATAAGGAAGTTGCATGTGTCAGATTTTCAAAAACAAACAAGTGTTCCGTATGGTTTTTTGTATGGTAAAATGAAATATCTAGTCAGTTTTTCAAAAAAATGTACAGGTAATTAAATATTTTAATTTAAAAGTCGAGAAAAAAAACACGTGACTGAAAACGTTTATTGTTTAAACTATAAGATGACGTCAACAATAATGCCATCAACTCCATTGATTTACAACAATGTTTAGTATAAGATGACGTCACATCCAAACTCTTGGCGTTTTCGCGCGCTTTTAAAAAGGGTATTTTTGTTAATTTTTTTGACAGTCAAAAAATTTCTCGATCGGCCTCAAATTTTGGGTAGTTGCTTATTTTTGCAAGAGGAATCGATTAAAAAAATAAAAAAAAAATCATGCAACTTCCTCATTATGGAATTTGGTTCGCCGCGCCAAAATTAAAATCTTACGTCCTACAAAGTCATCTCACCTAAAACTTAGTATTCCTAAGTATTACCTCAGAAAAAATGTCAAGTAATAACCCCCCCGGAAACAAAAGTCTGGTTACGGCCCTGGTTTAATGGGTTTTATGTAGCGTTTAAAATACGAAGAAAAATTTATTTGTTTAAAACACGCAAAAAATTCTTTTGTCAACATTCAGTCGAAAGTTTAAAAAATAACTAATCAACAATAGTAACAAGAAATGGCAGTTTTGAAATTCAAATTTGCAAGTTTCAAGATTTGGTAAATTAAATAGGGAATACAACACTTGTGGAAATTCAAGATTTCGACTATTAGGTCATCCCGAAAGTTTTGTCGCTCTTGGGAGTATCTGTTTATGTTCGGATTCACCCAAGCCACATAAATTAGACGAGTAGATAATTACAAAGATTTAATATTACAGCCAAAACAGTTACATTATAATTTGGAGAAGGAGAAGAGAACAAGGAAGAAAAAATATAAAACACAAAATGCTATAACTTCAAGATTACTGCTCTAAACTCTGATGGCTTATATCGCACTTTTCCAATACTCCTTCCCGATATAAAGCCAATGAGTCACTAAAAACTCTGTTTAAAAAATATAGCTTGACATCAGCTAACAATTTTGAATTTGACTCCAAATCTGTCACGAGAGTTCATAAACATAGCATCTGAATCATCTCCTTCCTGAAAGTTACTCATTTTACCAGGTGACAGCGGTTTATAATCAGATCCAGGTTTTCGAGAAAAACCTCTAGCCACAACGCGATCTTTAACTTTGCCAGGAGAATCAGAATTTGGTTTTATTCGAAAAATCCACCTTTTATCAAACACACGTTGATTTTCAGGATATCTAGGCCTCACGGATCTTGAATGGAATGATTTTCTCTTCGGTTTTCCATTTGCACATCCAACGCCAAATTCCGAATTTAATTTTCCTTTTCTGTTGAGAAACTTTGTACCATACGTTTCATTTTGGTGGTCTAACCATGATCTTTTATGCATAACCTGGGTCGTATCACTGCTACTGGAAACAAGAACAGTCACTGGTCTCTTGTGAACTTCAGCAAACATTTTCATCTTAAGCAAGCCGTTTTCAGATTTTTCTCCAACTGCAATAGTCTTCTTTCCGTTTTTCACGTAACAGAACCTTCTCTTAAATTCAACCTTTAATCCTTTACTTAAACTATGTGGGACTGATAATAGCTGATACTTCAAGTCAGGAACGTACCATACGTCAGTGAGGTAATGCCTCTACCATTTCCCAGCTACTACGGTCTTCACATTTACTTGACCACTTCCATAAGCAACGAGTTTTTGACCCCCTGCAGCATTCACAACTTCAGGCACAGGAAACGTTTTGTAACTGTTAAAAATAGACTTCTGAAATGTCATGTGATGTGTTGCTCCAGAATCAGCTATCCAGCTTTTATCATTTTGTATTCCACCACAGGGCATGGCCAAACCAGATGATGGATTCCTTCTTTCTGGACAATCCACTATTTTATGCCCTTGATTACCACATTCAAAACAAGTGATATGAGCCAAATCATCATTCTCTTGCTCATTATCATACCGCCTTTCTTTAATGTATCTCGTAGCTGTACTTCGTTTTTACTTGGTTTCTCCATTTCTCGAAAAACTCTTTGGTTGCACTTGCAGCGCCGTGTCTTCACACTGTTGTGTTTCAATCTGCTGCTCAAATGCGCATAACCTTTCAGTTAGAAGTTCAATGGAGCGATCCTTCAACGGGATTCCATCCCACACAGTCTTAAACGCGATGTATTCTGTAGGAAGCATCGAAATAATTCTAAACAACAACATCGCCTCAGGGACTTCACATGTAAGAATTCTTTTCAATTCATCATTAGCTTCAGAAAATATGTTTTGACTGCAACTTATTAACGAGGGAATGCTTTCACCCTCCTTCCATCCCAGGTGGAAAAACTCCGTCCACAAACGGTCAAGACGATGTGTAGAGGATTTATCATAAACTGCAACTAACTTGTCATAGGCTTCCTTGGCTGTTACACACGTCTTTACATATTCAAAATTATTTTCGTCTAATGCTTGGGATATAATAAGAAGAGCTTTCGCATCTTTAATTTCGTATTTCCTAATTTCTTCATCCAATTCACTGTCACTTTCATACCCATCTGCCATCTTAGGTATAGTAGTTTGACCTGTCACAACATTTAATAAACCCTGTGTCTTCAACAACAACGTAAGTGACTATCAATTATTCAACTATCAATTTGAAATTTCATCTCCATTTCAAAAATCGGCTAATATTCCGTATTCGAGGTTTTCGCCAAACTTGGCGAGATCGGATCTCAAGCGTGGCGGAAATCGCGCCAAGCTCCAAATCGATCAAATCAAAGAAAAAATATCCGCCATTTTTAAAATGGCGGATCTGGGCTTTTCTTGGCTACGATAGTCACCGGTTTAATAATAATCTGAATAATAAACTGAACAGTTAACATCTAATTAAATATATTAACCATGAATTTAAAATTATTTAGCAATATTTATACTTTTTGGTGTTCAAAAGAGATAGGCGATATTTAGCGGGGACTCTAACGGAATTGAACAACATAAAATATAAAATAAAATTTGATACAAAACAAATCACAAAAGAAAATGACTAAAAAAACAAATAAATATTTTTATTAAATAGTCTTGAGTTTAAAAGTTCCATATTCAAAATTGCTAAAGAGAAGTAAGCATTTTCAACTTTTTCCATTTAAGTATTTTTTTTATCCTTATTTAATGCTTGATATTTTCAATTATAAAATTAGACTTTAGTCAAAAATTTTAAATTTCGAGTATCTTAAAGTAGAAAATATGTTAAATTTAAAATGTCTACATATTTAAGAAAAAACTTACCACTTACTTTAAAACGATCACTTCATGAATTTAAAATCATTGCAAAATGCGGAGGCTATTATGATGTTGCCAATTAACCAAAACGTAATTAATCACAAATTAAAAAACTTTATTTAAAAAAATTATTATTTTTTTTCATTAATTTATTATTATTATTAATATTAAAGTTTATTAATTCGTTATTATTATTATTATTAACCTTTAACTTTTTCCAATATTTTAATATTCAAATATTTTGAAGTGAAAAAAAGCCGCCACTAGTATTATTTCAATATTTTCAAGTCATAAAAAAGCGATCACTATTTCACCTAATATAAATACTAAGGTTGCCGTAATATAGGAATAGTCCTGCTGGTAGATGTTTGGAGCTTGGCGCAGTTTTCGCCACGCTTGAAATCCGATCTCGCCAAGTTTGGCGAAAACCTCGATTATGGAATATTACCCCAAAAATCAACAAGGAAAAATAACGAAAGCTTTAGCTCACTCACAAACTTATTCACCAGAGGATAACAACCTTCATAAAAACTAAATCACTCCTACAGCACTCTAATTTTGCACAGTTGAAGCGTTGCTGGAGCACATAACCTGTTCGGATTCACCCAAGCCACATAAATTAGACGAGTAGATAATTACAAAGATTTAATATTACAGCCATAACAGTTACATTATAATTTGGAGAAGAGAACAAGGAAGAAAAAATATAAAACACAAAATGCTATAACTTCAGGATTACTGCTCTAAACTCTGATGGCTTATATCGCACTTTTCCGATAGTTTATAAGATATTTTTGACACTATTCCATTATGTGATACCAATATAAACTGTAACTTTATCTACCGTCAACTTGGCATCTTGGCCATGGAGGAAAGAGTAAACTCTTTCCTCCATCATCTTGGCTTGATTTTGGGGACTGATCGACAACTGGGCTTTCCTTAAATCTATGATAACATGTTACTTCATTTCTTTTCTGCTTAAAATTTTGCCTTTTTCCCACAGAGTACTAGAACAGAGAGTCCGTCGTCGTAGGCGCTAATGAAAATCGAAAAGTTGGATGGATGTGGGGCTATTTTGGCGCTGCGATCACATCTACTTCACGAGAGGCGGGAGGAAAAAGCCTGATTGGTTGAGAAAAACTTTTTCCTTCTTCTTCGAAAATAGGAGATTGAGTCACAACCAATCACAGGTTTGGTCACCAAAATGTCGTCGTGGAAGATGCAATATAGCACATCTATTAGGTCATCCCGAAAGTTTTGTCGCTCTTGGGAGCATCTGTATACAATGTATTTTTTGGTACTTTTCCATTACGGTAAACCAGTAAAGTACTTCTACTTCTATCAAAGCCAATTTGGCGAATTTTGGCTTTTTTTTGTTGGCTCACTTTTCCAGCTTTCCTAGTTTCTACGATTAATAAGATTTTGTTTACTTCAAGTTGCCATTAATCGAAAACTTTCAAAATTAAAATTCAAAGGAATTCAACTTTAATTTTAAGTCATATTAAGATTGTACGGAAGATCTTATTTATTTCATAAATTTAAACTCATGTTATACTACTTTTTCCAGCGATCTAGATTCCTGCAAATGATCATCCAGCTCTTTCCTAATAGAGGGTTAGGAGTAGCAATCCAGCAATTTAATATGGATGATTGTGATCAAACTCTCCGGATGCCTTAGAAAAAATTAAATCTAAGTTAAATTTTCCACACTTGTTAAAAATACCTAAAACTTTAATTGTTTTAGGGAAGTAGCCAGTTAATTTTAATTTAAAAATCTTAACTTTAGGAAATATGCAAAATTTTGAGCAGAAAAGAAATGAAGTAACATGTTATCATAGATTTAAGGAAAGCCCAGTTGTCGATCAGTCCGCAAAATCAAGCCAAGATGCCAAGTTGACGGTAGATAAAGTTACAGTTTATATTGGTATCACATAATGGAAAAGTGTCAAAAATATCTTATATACAGATGCTCCCAAGAGCGACAAAACTTTCGGGATGACCTAATAACATCGGAAAAAGACACAGTTTGATGTAGTTGTCGATTGTTTCAATTGGCAGTGAAATAAATAGCCAAATATGGTTTCGTATGGTTGCTGCTTAAATCGAGTCAAAACCAACACCAGCACATATTTTATTCATCACCGAAGTTAAGCACTTCCAGGTACGGGCAATACTTGGGAGGGTGACTACTTCGGAACATTGCTTTCTAATAGAATTTCTCGTTCTCTTGCCCACATCGAGCATTTTTCTGCTTTTCAGAAAAGAATATCGATCATTTCTATTAATTTTGTCTATCATAGATAGATAAAATAAACATTATTATTTTTTTTTGTAAATAAGCACTTTTTCTGTTATTATCAGAATTAATTTTTTGATAACTTTATTTTCAATACAATTCTTATGGGAAAATTTTTCTTGCCTCTTATCGTTGTATAAAGCAAAAAAATCATAGGAACATAAAAAATTACAAAACTGTATACATTTTACTTACATTTTAATCACAATAAAATTGTAGCAGGTAAGGTACCACGACATAAAATAAAGCATGCTTTATTTGCATTATTCGGGAACTTTACAAAGCTAATTAAAGGAAAAATAGGTACATGTAATAAAAAAGTAACACATAATCGAAGAGCCAGTAATATCTTTTTAAAATTATTGGGTTGTCCCATAAGTTCTGTTACTTTTTACGAAGTTTTGTCTTTGAAAATTTTTTATTAAAAACTGGTAATAGGTGGAGATTTCAAACAAAAGGGATTTTGATATATGTATATTTATGAACATAATGTGTGATTTTGGTAGTTCTCGGGATATTATTTCTTTTCAAAATGGCGGTTTGAAAAAAAGACCAAAAACGACGATTTTCGCGTGATTTTTTACTTTTGTTTAAAAAACTAGGAAGAACGCATAATTCTTGGCTAAAAAAAGTTTTACTGTATATTTGAAATGTTTAGATTACGATGTTATAGTTTCAAGATGATTCGATAAGTTTAAGGTTGGAAATTTTGGCTTTAAAACTTCATATATTGGCAATTTCACGTGTTTTTTAAAGCACGCCTATTGTTTTTCTAAGCAGCTGGTATAAAGTAATTAAAGGCAGGTGTTTTTTGAACCATAATGCTTGTTAATGCATTGAATTGATGCCATTAATGCATTGAAAGAACCTTTTCATAATATCATTCAACTGATTTATTTCTAATTGCCAAGGAGTTGTTTTTATTGTAATGTTTTCGTATGAAACGAAGAAAATTGCTTTGTTCGCTGAGCGTAAGTTCAGCGAGTGTAATTGTGATAAGCTAAAACGTTGCGCGCTTGCATTGTGCGCACTATTTTCTGAGCTTAAGTTCAGATATAATTTAATATACTGCATATTTTGAATACTTGGGTCTTTCCTAAGCTTTTTTATTGATTTTGATGCTGTTTTTCATAAAAATTTCTTTGAAATGACTAACATTATAGAGGTAAGTTTTTGCAATAGATGTTATGTTTGGGACCAAAATTTCCTAAGTTAAACTTATCGAATTATCTTGAAACTATGACATCTTAAACTAAACATTTCAAATATATAGTAAAACTTTTTTTAGCCCTGAATTATGCGTTCTTCCTAGTTTTTTACACAAAAGAAAAAAATTACGCGAAAATCGTCCTTTGGGGTCTTTTTCTCAAAACACCATTTTGAAAGGAAATAATATCACGAGAACTACCAAAATCCCACATTATGTTCATAAATATACATATATCAAAATCCCTTTTGTTTAAAATCTCAAACTATTACCAGTTTTTCATAAAAAATTTTCAAACACGAAACTTTGTAAAAAGTAACAGAACTTATGGGACAACCCAATAGTTTAATAATATTCGGAGGAAATGTCAAAACAGAATCGCATTCAAAATAAACCAATATCTTTCACGCTCTGTCAAACGGTTTCATCGAGATTGATTCTCTAAATATCAGATCATGAACGATCATGATCTTTGGATCTATGACAGATCACGAAAGATCGGCAACTTTTTTCTGACCAATGTGAAAATGTGTCAAATCACGGCTTACTAGAGCTGGTTGTAGCAAAAGTAAATGCACTAATGGTAGATGTTCTTGAGTTGCTGCAAGGTTACCATGCACAGAAATGTGCAAATGTGAAAGGGATAAAAAAGTAAGAACTTTTTTATATGGGCTGTGGATGCATCAGACAGCGACACCTCGAACTGTGATAATTAATGTTTTTTTATTATTATCAACACGCTTAAGATGAACTACTTTTGTGATGATTTAGGTGCAAAATTATGCAATTGACGAAATATTTTTCTTAAATTTATTATTGTAACAAATATAACTTGACGGGATGATGGACCTTGGCAAAAGAGAGTTAAATAAAATAAGTAAAAAAGATTTTTTAAAAAACGCTTTTATTGAAGTGTTCTAAAAGGTCAAAAATAATTTTTTCGGTTTGACAAATAATTTATTGGGAAGTAGAAAATAACTTTTTGGTAAGAAAAAAAACTGATTTTCTAATCACTAAAAATAAAAGCGTGGGCGCTAGTAATTTTTTAAACTTAAATTTTCTTACAGGACAGTAACAGTAACATCCCTGACGAACGGGGATTCGAACCCCAGACGTACGGCTTTGCAGTTAGATGCTCTTACCACTAGGCCATTACGTCGGCATTTATGTATAACTTTATATAAATAAAAATACCTAATAGAGAATTTAAAGTAAATCCTTCCCACTCAAAACTCATGAATGAGAAATTTGTAAATTTAACCTCATAGAACATAGAATAAAGAAGTTAGAATAAATAGGGAAAAAAGAATTACTAGCGCCCACGCTTTTATTTTTAGTGATTAGAAAATCAGTTTTTTTTCTTACCAAAAAGTTATTTTCTACTTCCCAATAAATTATTTGTCAAACCGAAAAAATTATTTTTGACCTTTTAGAACACTTCAATAAAAGCGTTTTTTAAAAAATCTTTTTTACTTATTTTATTTTCTACTTTTTAGTCATGGTATTTTTTAACAAAAACTCACAAGAAAAAATGTATTTATTTCAACCATATTTTGTTATGTTAGGATGGAATTTTAGTTTCATGGTTAACAAAAATTTTTCACATATCTGACAAAGTAGAACAATCCTCTGACGACTCAGCAGGACAACCAACTCCAAAGTTAATTAAAATCTATTTAATATTGCTGGAACGTTATAATAACAGAGCTGAGCGGGAAAAATTCCTCGCACAAAGAAACGCATCCGCTCACTCGCCGATGAAATCCATCGATATCAAAAAGATTCACAATAAAAAGAAAGCATTCAATAAAATAAAAAAAAAATCGTAAAAAACTCAGAATTAGTGTGTGTGTATCAAAGAGCAAACAGTACCATTCAGTCTGTTCAGTAGTCAATAAATTATAAAAGTAGAATATTTTTCTGCTCTCGACATTCCTCGGGATGGGACACCTATTTTCAGCGATTTCTCGCTCTTCTGGCGATTTTTCGGCGATTTCTCGCTCTTCTGGCGATTTCTTTCTCGCGGTTATTATCTTAAATCGCTAATTATCTTAATTGTTAATTGGAAGGTAAAAAATCACGTTTTGAAGATTAAATATTGTAGTTATATACCTAGTATATTATCTTACAGGTTTTGGGAGCCATTTGCTTCACGGAAGTGTCTCAAATATGAATTAAAAGGATAACTAAAAACACTCGTTAATTACCTAAATTACGGAGGTTTTGACTAGTTGATGATTGAATATTGCATTGTCATCGAGTTTCCACCACGGTGCAAAGTTTCAGAACTTTATATCGTTTGGAAGTGCCTGAAATATTATGTACAAGAATCCGGAAAGAAAAAAAGTGATAAATCGTCTATAATTATCGTAATTACTGGGCAATTCTCGTTTTGACTTTTGAATATGATGAAGTTATGCCTTATAAACAATTGTTCACGGTTTAGGGAGAATAGCCCCTTGGGAAAGGTCTCAAATTCTGGTTTTTCTGTTAATTAAAAATACTCGTTAATTAACTTAATCCTTTGGTTGTTTGACTAGATAATGGTTGGATATTGGAGTGTCATGAGGGTTACACCGATGTGTAAAGTTTCGGGGCCCTGACATATCGGGAAGTGCCCGAAAATCGAGTTTTAAAATTCCACCCGTAAAACGCCGCCAAAAGCAAGTAGAATAAAAGCGTTTAAAAAACACTCTTGACTTTGAAGACCTCGGGATATATAAACAAATTCATTTAAAAGTTCATTAAGAAAAGAAATTATTTTAAAGGTAGTAATTATAAAATGTTTTACATTTACCTGAGTAACTATAATTCGAGATATATTTCGTATTGATATTTATTTTCTTGCAAGAAATACACTTTAATCAGTAAGTTTTAAGTGCTTTGGTATTTTTAATTAAATCCCATTAATAAACCGCTAATTAAAATCTTCAATCCATTAAAACGTTAACTGAATAAGTGTTTTTAAGTAATAAGTTGAAAAATTACAAAAAAATTAAAAATATCAATTGCAAAGTAAAAATTTTGAAATTTTGAAAAAATTAATATTTTTTAATTCATTAAAATTCTAATTATTTTTTTAAAAATTTGAAAAGATATTTCGGGTATCTACTCAGTATTTCTTCTATGTTACAAATTTCATATCTCTAAGGTAATAAATAAGCTCATTATGTTAAAAGATCCATTATCCTTTAAAAGTTATTATTTGACCTTGTAATTGGCTTAATTAGTTTTAAAAGTTGATTAAAAAATTGGTACCAAACTTTTTTATGTTACTTATACTATAAGTAATCTAAAAAACATTAGTGTACAAAATAAATGGGGAATTTACACCACCGCTGCAAGAGCTGCAAGTCATGCAAAAAGCGACAAATTTTAGTACCCGCTACTCACAAAAGATGGCGCTCGTCAATTGGCTTATTGGAATAACAAATTCCCGTTTCTTGCCGCAAACCGAAAATGTCGCTTTTACAGCAGTGCTGTAAATCCCTTATGGAGGATTTACACCACTGCAGTAAAAGAGACATCAGCGATATTTTCGGCATATTTTAGTACCCGCTACTCACAAAAGATGGCGCTCGTCAATTGGTTTATTGGAATAACAATTCCTGTTTCTTCCGAAAATATCGCTGATGTCTCTTTTACAGCAGTGGCTGCTCACCACGCTAGCAGCCTGCGCGCTGTACCGTCGTCGGTTCGATTCCGGCCTAGCCCTGGGTGTATTTTCTCTCTCTGTGTCAGTAAATTCTATTTGTGTCTGTCTTACTTGATGATGGTTTATAAGCGGATACTTGAGATCAAGCACACAGACCTGAAAATGTATGTCTCCAAACAAACAAACAAAACAAACCAAAAAATACACTGTATACTGATGCTCCCAAGAGCGACAAAACTTTCGGGATGACCTAATATTGGAAACCATTAATGGGTTATAAAACGCATTCCTTCAAATTTTTAGATTTTTTTTACCTCTGCTTTCTCCCGAATCTTCAACCAACCAACAAAAGGAACCTTTTAAAGGAAAGGATTTTACCATTGCTCATGCGCCAAAGGCAGTGACTTCATGCCCCAAACCCCACGTTTTTTTTTCAAACCCTTCAGCGCATTGTAACTTTTAATTTTTTAAAATTTACTAATTATCACACTTCGAAAAATATTTCTTAAAGAAGCTCTATCGAAATAAATTAAATTTCAAAAATCGTTGTATTCCTTATTTTCAATCCGCATTCGAGCTGTGTGAGGCTATTTCCTGGACTTTCAAAACATTTTGAAAATCATTAATATGGAATCTTAGATCTTACGCAACAAAATTTAGGTTGATTAGCTTTTTAATGCACAAATTTTTAAAAATTTCCTGGGGGAAACCCCCTAGGGCCTAGTCCCCAGACCCCCATTTTTAATATAAAGCTCTTATTAAGGACATAACAAGTACTTTTAAGGAGTTTATTCAAGATTCAATGAGTTCCAGTCTTATAATACAGGAGGAGTGCTGAAATATTAGTGCAGTATATATCTTTCTAGTCAATGAATCAAGATTTATTAGCAAAATTTTTCGGGGAATGAGAATGATATTAAATTACTTGCCTATCATCACCTTCAACATTTTCTTGTTAACAGCCGGCTATTCGTTCGAGTGATAGCCTTATCAAATGTTTTCTAAAAAAATTTTAATAGTAACTTGATTTTTAAATAGTGTTATTGCGATTTTAAACGATAACAAGTATAATTAAGCAGGTAACGTACTTAAATTTGTAAAAAAAATGTGTGTATCTGAAGATAAAAGAAATCAAAGTAGTTTTAGAATACAATTTTTTCTCCCTCTCCGGACCTCGATAAATTGTTTTAAAATTATTTGAACCCCAAGCAAAATTCCTTGCCAACCACTGCTCTAGAATATCGCAATGTATCCTGTTTTTCTTATAATGGATAAATCTAAAGAATCAATTTAAATACTTGTGCCGTTGTTTAAAAAGAATTTCTTAAAAATATAAAAAAATAGGGGGAAGAATTTTCATAATTAAGTTACCGATTTTTTTATGACTGGAACTGGAAGGTATTCAATAAAAGTAAAAAATATTTATAGTCGTTCAAATTGTCCGATTTTCTTTGTATCCCCTTTCTCTCTCCTACTTTCTTTCCTTTTTTTTTAATCCAGGGGGCACTTTTCCCCCGGCTAATTGAACTTTCGATAGTTCAAAATCTGCTTTCTTCTTTCCCCCCATTTATTTCGCATTTTACATCCTGGTTTTTCCCTTTCCCCCGTTTTTTTTAAAACTGGAGGGCCACTCTGGATATAAACTGTCTTCGGTCAATCAAGAAAAATTGACTTTCTTTTTACTTTTTTGCCTCTTTCATTCATTTATTCCTCCTGTTTCTCCATTTCTTTCCCTCTTCTTTATCCTTTCTTTACCGTTTTCATTAAATTAGGAGTAAGGGGCCATTCATTAATTACGTAAGGATGATTTCGGCAATTTTTAACCCCCCCCCTACCCCCATGTAAGGGTACGTACGATTTTTCAATCCCCTCCCCCCTATTCTTACGTAAGACTCCATTTCCTTTTTCAAAATAATAATTTTGCTTCGACTATTGAGATCTGGAAGATGGATTCAACAGATTTATTTTTTATTAACTTAATGCTACTCAATTAAAAAGAAACATCCGATATACCTTCATTTTTTTAAAATAAAAATTCTATAATATACCGAGATCGTCGGCATTTTAAAGTTTTTCTGGGGTTATTCAATAGTAATTAATTTGATTAGAATAATTGGAATTTGTTACAATAACTTGGAAAATCTTATGTAAGAATGGGTTCGACCCCCCCAAGTAATGTAGAGATTTTTCCAACCCCCATCCCCCTCGGGACCATTACGTAATTAATGAATGGCCCCAAACACCCTTTCCCCAGGTCATTCTCATTCTAAAAGGTTTGAAAAATTCTCTATATTAAGTAAATTAAAAATTTAAACCCCAAATTGACAAACTTTTTGCTTCTAGCTTCTTCTCTTTTTTAGATAACTTTGAAATGGAAAAGTGATTTTCAAATATTGCCTCAGTTATCATTGATTTTAAATCATCTTAAAATAATTTAAAGCTTTGAAATTAAAATCTGTATAGACATTGGCTTAATTAGGGGGGAAATAAAAGTTTTATACCCTGGATTTTTCCAATTTCGAAAATTGCACTACATAATTTTATTTTAAAAAGTTGCAATAATTTACCTAATTTTAAAAATTTGTGATCCAGATATTTATCCAGAAATGCTAATTGCAATTTTTGTTACAAAGGAAGGAAAATGGGATCATTATAAGAGTGAAAAGATGAGGTTAATTTGGTGTAAGAGGAAGGCACAATTTTAAATAAAAGCTGTTTTGAAGAACTTTCGACTTCACTTATATGTTAATCTAGAGCAGTGGCGGATCCAGGGGGGGCAACAGGCCTTTTGCCCCCCCTTTGGCTCAGGTACCTTTTTAAAAAATAACGGTGGGAAAAGGAAAATAACGAAAATCGGACTTCCAAAATTTGGACAAGATATACCAAAACAAGTTAAAATCCTGTTTTATTGGGTCAAATTTCCGAAAATTTTCTGGGGGAGGACCCCCAGACCCCCTTTTGTATTTGGAACTCAATCATTCACAACTTCTTTACATTCTGCTCATCAAAATGAAAATCCTACATGAAAATGTATACCTAAAATTCGGGCTATAGGTACCAAAACTAGTTTAAAACCTGTTTTTAGTGTCAATTTTTCTAAAAAAATCTTCTGGGGGAGGGCCCCCAGTCCCCCTTTGGTACATCAAACTTAATAAATTAAATTACCCAAACTTCTCTTATTCTGTACTTCTTTAACGGCCGTATTCACCGGTAACCTGACCGGCGCGGCGGTCTGGTCAGGAATAAACCATGGTTACAGCCTCTGATTGGTGGAAGGAAAATATTGAATTATTTTTCCACCAATCAGAGGCTGTAACCATGGTTTCCTGACCTGACCGCCGGTCAGGTTACCGGTGAATACGGCCGTAAGACGCAAATTATACTTAAAATGGGCTACAAAGTTTCATTAAACCTATTAAATATGTATGGGAGGAATAATTTTGGGCCCCTCCTGAATTAAATTTCTATAGTATACGCCACTGAAGGGGAATGTCCACGAGACCAGTTAATCATTTGTTAACCGTGCGCATTGTTTTTTGGTAAACATGATAATGACTAATTTTTTAGAGGATGTATTTGGAGACTCTTTCCAAATTAAAATCTATATACGCCTCTGGAGTGATTAAAAAAGAAAGGGAAGAAAATTGGTGACCTGTGGAGCAATCAGTTACATGAGGTCCGGGCCAACCCTAAAAATCTGACTTTGGATTTGGTATCGAAACGAGTTAAAACTAGTGATGGGCAGGTATCGATACCAAATACTTAAGTACTCGATACCTGAAAGTATCGAGTGTATTCGATACCCAAAAAAGTATCGATACTTTATTGTCATATTTCGTTTTAAATTTTTCAATCAAATAATCTTTAAAATACTTACTGTAGATCAAACACAAAGGTAAAATACAAACTGGTCTCAAATACAAACTGGTGAGTATGTATTTCGATGATGTTGAAATTAGATAACCAATTTTATTTGTAAAGCAAAAAGGAGTAAAAAACTATATTTTAGGCAGGGGGGGGAGCTGTTCATGAAGTTCCATATAAGTTAATAGAATTTGCGTAGAAGGAAGTTTTCTAGAAATATCTGTTTTAAAAAAAAGTAGAGATAAGAGGATATCTGGAGGGTGCAAAACAAATGTGACATAATTTTCCCATAACTATTGGATAGATCCGTATTGCAATCAGTATAAAAAATTCGGACAGGGTTTAAGTTCTTAAAACTCATCTCTTGACCCAAATTTTAAAATTTCATTCATATTTTTATTTATGAATTTTTTTAGGATTTTATGCATTCCCAAAAAAAGTCTTTTAATATGTTATTGCTTTAATAAAATATTATCAGCAAAGTAAAAAGTATTTAATATTAAATTAAGTACTCGAAAGTTTTTAAGCATAGTAATCTTTCTGGCAAAAAGGATTATTTTAAATGTTTAATTCAAAAATTATATTTACTAATTACAATTTTAATGCAAAACGATTGAGTAGGTAATAAGCATGTTTTATTTATTTTGTATTCCCGCTATCTGGCTTTAACTGCGTAGAATTCTAATCAACTAAATTTAATTTTGTTTTGATTCTTTAAGCTTTGAAAATAAGCTATTCAGTAACAAAGAAAAAATTAGTTTATTTTACTTTTGAAGAAATTAATGCTTCATAACACGAATTTCTTCGAAAAATTATGCTAAATCAATAATACTCACCAGTAAATACAGTAAAAGATATTGAAAATTAAATTTATATTATTGTTGTCTAAATCGATAGTAATAATTCATAAGAACTTCCCGTATGAGTAGATAATCCAAGCTTTAGTGTCCTAAATTTTAATCGAAGGAATGAATTAAAATAAGTTATTTATAAATTATTTAATTAAATAGTGGTGACTTCACTGATTCTGCACAATATATTATTCTTTTTTGATGGATCGGGTTCATTTTTAAAAATTTCAGATCGAGTATGGATAAACCTTAGAAAAAAATGGTCCATTCAGGTACATTTCCCAACTTTGGAAAAAAGTACTCGATACCTAAAAGTACTCGATACCTATAAGCATTCGATACCAAAGTATTCGATACCTATAAGTATTCGATACCAAAGTATTCGATACCTAAAATTATCGATTTTGCCCATCACTAGTTAAAACCCTGATTTTTAGGGTCAAATTTCCAAAAAAATTCTCGGGGAAGACCCCCAGAGCTCCTTTTTGATATTCAAAATATACTTTTCTTTATTTTGTTTTACATTTTTATACTATAAATATACTATACATCAAAATGCGGATCTTTCCTATAAATGCATTACAAAAGTACATCCCCCGATCCCATCTTAAATGTTCAAAAATGAGTCAAAAGACAACTTTTTAAGGTAAACTTTCAAAAAAATTTCTGAGGGATGACCCCCCGACCCCCTTTTTCCCTGTTACGTCATACAAGTATTTTCAATAATAGACTCAAATTTTCAAAATTTTTCTGGGGAAGAACCTCCCAACCTCCTTAAAATGTGGTTGCCCCCCCTTTGGTCCAGGCTGGATCCGCCACTGATCTAGAGTTTGAGTTGATCAAAAATGAGTTATTTCGGGTCAAATTTCCCAAAAACTTTATGGGGGTGGACTCCCAGAAAGGACCCTCCTCCAAAAAATATTGTGTTATACGTAGTCAGAAAAAAAGGAACTCAGCACAAAAAGTGCCTGCTCTCGATTCGATGTCCCCTCAAAGTCAAGCTAAAAGAGCATTAATTTTTAATGAAAAATTCATGAAATTTTGTCATCGCAGTGACAACTGAGTTTATACTTAAAAAATAGAGTTTCAATAGTCTTCTTTGTGATATGAAATTAACATAAACATCTTTTAAAACTTAAGAAAATTTGTGATTAACCCCGATAATGCAAGAGTCCCATATGAGGAAACACTATAGGGGAGAGTGTTGTACCTCTGGACAAAAATCACGTTTGGATTTTTCTAAGACAGGTAAAATCACATTTTGACCATTTAAAGTGCCCAACCTATAGTCCTAACCTTTGTGAGTACAGAGATATTTTTTACTAGCCAAAATCTTGAAAATTGGATTTTTAATCATTTATAATAACATGGAAAAATTTGTGTCCAAAGGTACAACAACCTGTTGTACCTATGGACAGACCCAGTTGTACCTGTGGACACCCTTAAAAAGGGAAATTTTAGTTGAAAAAAGCTAAGAATTAATATTTTTATTGATGCATTACCTTTTAATAACCTATTTAAAGCCTTTTTAAAATTGAAAATAGATTTTTTAAAGTAATGTAGTTTTAGATCGTAAATGATCATTAAAACGAAGTTGAATGATAAAAGTCTTGATTTTTTACCAAAAACACAAAAATCACATGGTATTTTCAGATCAGAATTTAAGATAATAGTTTCATCAATCATGCTGATTGATCTGACAACTTCACTGATCTCCCCCCCCAAAAAAAAACAATTCGATCAACACTTAGTTGTGCAAGCATTTGGTGGTAATAACAATAATAATTTGGTGGTAAATCTTCTTCAATGGAAATTTCAAGTTTTTTTAATCATCATACTTAAATGCGATAGGGTTCTTAGGATTTTACACCATATTTTACATTAAATTCCAAGTAGAATCATCAATTTAAAAAAGTAGTTAAGATCACAAAATATTTGATTTTTCATCTAAAATTCACTTGAAAATAATCGCTGACAAATAGATTACCATTTAGAATTAATTGAACATTTATTAAAATGTTTTCAGTTAAATGAAACCTGATTCTAAAACGCCGATTAGCTACAGACACCCACAAGAACGTGTCCGTAGGTACAACACTTATGGTGTCCGAATGTACAACATGAGGTGTTTTTGCATTCAAAGTTCTATAAAAGATAAAAGAATTGAGATCTGACGATTTCTAATATCAAAAATAAAAGTTAAATCTCGGGGATTCCCCCCATGTATCCCATTTTATCATGTCATAATTAAAGGGGAAGAAAAGAGTTAATGTAGTGATGCACCAAAAAAAACTTTGAGCACCTAAAAACAGTAATTTTATTATATAAAATTTAAATAATATTTTAAAGAGCTGATTTCACGTTAGCAACTAGATAGCATCTGTTTACATTCAAAATCGACTACAAATTCAAATTTACATTTTTTTCCGAATTTTAAAATGAGGTGGCTGAAGGTACAACCGTCCGTAGGTACAACACTCTCCCCTACTGGTTATTTTGTTGATTATAAAATTAAAAAAAAATATGAAGTTTTGTTTGTGTTTTACAAAAAAAATTGAGATAGTTAAATGTATTTTTGGAAAATGGAATATACTTTTAGATGTTTTTTAAATAAGAGTTAAAAAAATCATAACCAGTGAGTCAAAATCTTACGATAGTTTAATGAAAAAATTACATTGGAGTATTTAAAAGGTAAAAAACTGAAAATAAGCAGGCTATTATACGATTTTAAAATTTTACTCGACGGGAAATTTTTTTTTCGTTTATAGAGGTTTTTAACATCTTAAAAAATTCAATACATTAGATATTAATAGTATTTTTAAACAAATTATAAACTATGAAAACCTTCTTAAAATATGTCGGCGCGGAGGTACAAAATTATCCATCTTTCCAGAAATTGTACGAATTTCTATGTAATATTATGAATGAGGAAATTATAAAAATAATTACACCCAGAAAGGTATATTATAACATGATCTGTATTCCAAGTGTACTAAAGGTTAACAATAATTTTATAATAATTTTTTTATAAAAAAAGACGAGTTCGCCCAAAGTACTATTTTTTTCAAATATAATAGATCAAAATGTAATATTTTAAAAATTAATATGGACTTACTATAATTTTTATTCAATAAACTGGTTTTTAGGTTTATCGGGGAAAATCTCCGAACCCCCCTTTTATAAATAATAGAGCAATTGGTATTAGATATATGACCTCCACCAGAGTCAGCGAAAAGCTAATTTCTTTAGCTGCTGGTTATAACCACTGGTCAAGTGACAGTGAATAAAAATAAAAATAAGGCCGTTAATACAGTTTGAAAAAAGTTAATTCTTAGGATCCGAACCTTGACTTAATTTAGGAGAGAAGTACTGAGATGCAAAGTGTTTAGCTCTACGTTCTTTGGTTAATAAATCGGGGATATTAAATCAGTGGGAGCTGATCACAAGCCGCATTTTGAAATATGGGATTGAATTTGTACTTAAAATTAAAGAAAATTCACGAACTTATGGGTCAGAATCAGACACCCAGGAAGCAAGATTAAAAATGTTAAAATATCTGTATGCTTTCAATACATTGAAGTGCAATTAAAAAATTAAACTGTATTTTCAGTTAAATCATTGTTATCAGTTATTGTTTACGCGTTCGCATTGTTATTGTTTATTTCAAACCGACATTATTTTGACTCATGGGGAAATGCCCTTTCTTTGGCTATCTAAATCTTTAGTACCTGATATTAAATATTATGTTTCTCAAAATGCATTTTTTATTGGGAAGCATGGCCATTTTACAACATAAATGACCACGTGTGTTTATTATGTGCGTTATAGTATTAACTAACGTTATAAAGCCTAAAATTTGTGACTTAAATATGGGGCACAGCTGGGATATGAGTCTATAACTTGGCGACCGCTTCACGCGGTCGCCAACTAGTTGGCGCTTATCGCGGCCGATCGCCCGTTCCGGCTAGAACGGGCGATCGCCCGCTCGGGCTAGAACGGGCATGGCAGCCGGCCGCCATGTTTTACCACGACTAAAACGATAACACTTCAATGCATTACGATGGCTCCGATTTAAAGAAGAAATACACTAAGCTTGTAAATAAGACTTTCGCAAATTGTATAAAGCATGGTACTAAAAAATAAACGTGCAACTTAACATTGTATCATGCATTGTCATATATCGTTATTAAAATGATTCTTAAGTAAAATACCATGCGATAACAAAGGCACAATATGCATGCAATAACAAAAGTACATTAAATGTTATTCTTAATCAAATTATGGCTAGATATAAGTAGTTATTAATAAAATTCTGAGAAATAACGTTTCGCTTACCGATTTCTACGCTGCATACTTATTCATACTAGCATTACCACAATAAACAAGATCTATTGACGAGACTGCGGGACTGCGCAGAACGTCGTCACTATTCCGGGATGATTAAAATAAAAAGACAAAACCTGGATTGATTAATTAATTTTTTTTTATTATTAAATCAATTAAATTATGTGATTAATAATTATATTTATGATATTGATCTTCCTTTACTTCGAATATCAGATCTAGAAAACCCTCGGGCTCGGAATGCGCATGCGTTATATCTTCATATCCAAAATATAATTATGTTCTTATTTTATTATCTTAATAATCATAACAAGAAATAAGAAGCGATTAGTAAAATTTAGAGAATTCAAAGAAATAACGTTACTCTCACCGATTTCTAGGCTGCTTACTTCCGCATTATCACAACAAACAAGATCTTTTAACAACGTGACTGCTCCGAACGTTGTCACCGTCCCTATTTCCGGATGATAATTAAAATAAATAAAAACTAGTTTGATTTATTTTATTTAATTATTAAATCAACTAAATTTTATGATTTTTATGATATTATTTATAATCTTTCTCTTCCTTTATTTCGGATCCTGAAAACCTTCGGAAATACGCATTCGTCAAATCTTCACGTCCAAAATATAAGTTTGTTCTTATTTTTTAATTACATAATTACCGGGGATCGAAATATGTATCTCCCAGATACAGAGCGTGCATCAAATTACTGAAATCGTAATAACTTGGTATAACATCCTTTTTCTTGGGTTGATCTTCATTTGAGTGAGTCGTGGTGAAATATGGTGGCCGGAACTGGCGATCGGCATTTCGGCCGTGATACAGCACCAACTAGTCTTCCATTTGGCGACCTCAGCTCCCATTTGGCATATAGACCTATATCCCAGCTGTGCCAAATATGGTTATTAAACTTTTTGTCAAGAGGTTTTAATAATATATTTTTCTCTTTCTTTAATAAATCCTATTCTATAGGATCACTTTTGTAAACAGCTAAATATATTTGTAGTTCAATAACTTCCCCTTTTAAAATTAAGGGAAGAAAATTTGGATCCTTAAAAGATCCACAGTTAGTTTTAAATCGATTTCTTCAGCTATTATCTTTTTCAAAATTTAAATTCTGTTATTATTACTTTCGAGAAAATCTTTACTCTTTTTGCGATTTAGGACAGATTTAATAAATTTAAATCTAGATTCATTTTAATGTCAGGATTTCGCACAGCGTTTTCAATCTGTGGCATATGCGAGCCACAAATCTTTCAACCCAGAAGCATGGGATTTCTTCGCAGTTCTCAGAAGGGGGGGAACTAACTTATCCAGCTGACCACGGGGAAGAAGCTCCCCTTTATCTCTGAAATGGCCAATCGTTGGAAGGGGGTGGAGGTAAAAATCCTGCTATCAGTTCAGATGTTCGTAGAGTGTAGTGAGTGAAGTGTGGTTTACCACGTGTGTGTGGTGTTCAAAAATAGAATACTTTTAATATTTTTAACTTATAAATACTTATAAATACTTTACAATGGGATGCGCTTTTTCATTTATGAGTGTGCTGAGTCGGATTAGAAGAAGAAATAACCAAGATAGGTAAGTGTGATAGGTTTTTATAATTAAGTTTTTCCTTACTTAAATAACGTCTCGTGAAAAAAATTGTTGTTTGTGGAATTGTTTACCAAGTGGATTTTTATTAAATTATTTCTGGTGGAATATGGTAAATGAAATATCAGTGTATGCTGGTATTCCTTTCCTTTTTGACAGTGGCGAATCCAGGATTTTTGTCTGGGGGGGGCTGAGTTTCAGAAATAACTTAATTGCTATTAGCTGTTAAAATATTATATGTAAGTAACTGACGGTGGAGGGGGGTTGCCAGTGCCGTAGCTAGAATTTTGTTTAAGGGGGGTTACTCGACATCTTTTCTGGTCTCACCTTTAGGAATACTAAGTTTTAGGTGAGATGAATTCGTAACGTTTTAATTTTGGTGCCCTAAATTTCAAAATTGTGTAAAAATGTCAACTCGAAGTAAAAGGGGGGTCTGGGGGTCCTCCCCCAGAAAATTTTGGAAATTTTCCCATCAAAATAGTGTTTTAGCTCATTTTGAAGCCCTTTAAATTCCACCCAAAGAGCACCACTCGTAAGCGGCAGAATTTTCAACAAAAAAAGTTTATGGTATTATGAATGGTAAAATTTCTATGGGGTTTAGGAGTTCCTATTCCAGAAATTTTTTTAAATTTTGCCCCTAAAAGTGGCATTTTAACTCATGTTGAGACACTTTAAGACACATAAAAGAGGATCATTCTTTGTATATCCCTAAAGTTTCAAGGAAAAACTGACTTATTAGATTTCAAAATTTCGAGGGGGTTTGGGGGTCTTCCCCCAGAAAATTTTGGAATTTTACCCTTAAAAGTAGGGTTCTGGTTCATTTTGAGACCCTTTTGGGTAACACCACCGAATATCCGCAACGTGTTGAAATTTCTTTTTTGGCTTTACTGCTATTACCAAAACTTGAATGTCTTATTCCTGGGGGGGGCTGCAGCCCCACAGCCCCCCCCTCTGGATTCGCCACTGCTTTTTGAGTATCAAATGCTTTTAATGTTAAAATCTTTTTTAGTTATTTCCCTAAATTTAAATGATTTTATGAAAAGTGCATTTTATAATGTAGCAGGAAAGAGCATTTCCGTACATGTCGAACGCATTTTAGGTTTTGAATATAGTATTTTAAGGTTATATTTTTAGTATCAAACTTGAATTTCGACTCTTTAAGGATTTTTCCAGTAGTTTTTAGATGGGAGGTTGTTATCTGTCCAAAATATGTTTGTATTTAGTATTTTTAAATATTGTTCATGTTTTTATGCATTTAGTTTTAAAAGCCCTATTTTAAAACCAGTTGAAAAATATTTTTCTTATAAATATTTCATTAATGTACAATATATTCGTAATGAGTTTTCTCACTAAGTTCACTTTTTCTTATCAAAAACGTAATCTACACTGAAATTTCATTGAAATTTTTTTAAGTATAAAAAAACCCTGCAAGATTTAGGGAAAATATAAGTGTTCTAGCTTAACTGGTTGCTCTAAATATAGACTTTAATGTATAATGAATTTGTTAGCTTCTAAAAATTGATTCTGTATTATTTATGCAGTTTGCAAATGTGCCCCCTCCTCTGGGGCATATTGGCACAGAATTTCTCAATTTTTCGAATGATGATTTAAGGGGAACATTTTTGAAAAATTCATTTAAAAATGGCAGTAAAATTTCAGAAATGCTGTAACCTTATGAATAAATGAGTTTTGTTTCAATATCTTATTAATCAGGGTTGGCAAAAACCCGGGTTTTTTCAATAAAACCCTGAAAAAACCCATATAAACTGGGTTTTTTCGGAAAAAGTGTGGGTTTTTTCAAGATTAAGTGGTTTTCTCCTAAATAGGTAGTGGTTTTTTCAAATTTTAGTGAGTTCTTTCTATGTTAAATGTGTTCTATTAAAATAATGTAAATTTTTCCATAGTTAAGTGGGTTTTTTCAAAGTAGAAACTTTTTATACTTTGAAAAACTCACTGAAATTGTAAAAATCCTCCTTAATTTTATTATATCTAGCTTGAACTTTAAACGTCCTAAATTTTGTAAAAACCCACTGAATAATGAAAGAATCTATTTAACTTTTTAAAAAACTCCCTGAAATTGAAAAGACACCATTCAATTTTTGAAATCTAGTGTAAATTTTGAAAAAAACCCATTAAAATTTTAAAAATATCCAAAACTTTGAAAAACCAATTTAATTTTGAAAGAAATCTATTTAACTCTGAAAAAAAAAAATACTGAAATCTAAAAAATTCTCCTTAATTTTTTTTATCCAGTTTGAAGTTTAAATGCCTTAAGTTTTGAAAGAACCCATTTAATAATGAAAAAAACCCAAATTTAAAAAACCAACTTAAATTTTTAAAATATCCAAAGCTTTGGAAAAACCCATTCACAATATTGAAAGAAATCTATTTAACTTTGAAAAAAACCTGAAATTTAAAAAAATCCTCAATTTTTTAAATTTAAATAAGTTTAAATTTTGAACTTTAAACTTCCTAAATTTTGAAAAAACCCATTCAATAATGAAAAACCTTATATATTGAATCCTGGTTAAAATTTTGAAAAAACCCACTCAACTGCGGTTCTTGGTATGTTATTTCGTTAAGTAAAATGTTTTTCTTCAATATTAAAACTGCCAAAATCTTGATTTTTCTTGAAAAAACCCAAAAATGGATCCAATCCAGCCAACCCTGTTATTAACTTTTCTATTATATTAATTTCAATTAATAATTAATAAATTCAATAATTAATTACGTCTATTATTAACTTTTATTAATCAGCATTCTGACGTAATCAAAGAATTTTTAAAATTCAATATCGTGCCTAGTACTCGTAACTTGTTAATATACCTATTTAATCAATTATCATTCATACTTTTATTGCAATCCAGACTTGTTAAACAATACCAAGGCTAAACTTGATCATAACCGTAGGTTATGCAACACAGTTAACGCTTTATCCAGTGTAGCCTGATAATACCTAACCTTTTTAGGTTTTAAACCATTGAAAATTATACGAGACAAAACCTACATGACACTAATGTTTACAATTTATTTCGATTATCAAACTAAAAATTACAAATTTCAGAAAAAATGTGTGAAAGTTTAAGATGAAATATCGCATCTTTAAGTTTTTAGAATACTTTTATTAGTCTTTGAATGGTATTTAATTTAAAAAGTACATTTTTAAACGTGAAAACATTTGTTTCATGATAAAATATGGCGTCAATTGATAGGGGGTTCGTTGTGAATGGATGCATAGTAAATTGTTTGACAGTACTTGCATTGCAACTGCGACGTTTTAATCCGTAATCTAAAAAATATTTTAAAAATGAGAATTTTTTTAGAAAAATTTATACTGTCCATCTTACAGGTCCTCGTCAGTCTTCCCCCGACGAATAACAGAGGAAGTATTCGATTATTTGGACGTTCCGGAACCTCCGATTTCGGTTCCATACAGAGGTAAGAGAATATTATTCTTTTAATAAACAAATCTCGCCAATTTTGTTGCGAAACAGTTCTTTTTACTGTAATGAAGGGTAATACTGGAATGGCCTTTGTTTCCTGATAGACATCAAAACTAGGTTGTACCGTAGCTGTTTTGCATTTTGAGTAACATTAATAATATAATAATAATCTATATCTACAACTCAGTCGTACCTTTTCATGTCAGTTTTTATAACTTGAATAATATAAGCAACATCGTCTCATCTGTAACATTATCTCTCTCTGACATTGAGATAAATAGTCTGAATGTATTAGCTCAAGGTACTCTCAAATCGCAAAAATTTAGGAAAATATAATTTGGGAGGAGTATTTTGGTTCATTAAATGGGGATGAAAATCGAGGAATCCAGGAATGAGAATAATCTTGGCGTATGGGTCTCTTATTTTTAGTTGTAGAAAACGACCCCCCCAATATAGCAATCCCTGCGGTACAACTTCTATAAGCGTCTTCTAAACGACCATATTTTGTTCGTATCATGAAGGGTTGACAAGGTTCTATTTACTAACTATAAGTAGTAATTTTTCTGTGTGTGTGTTTAGAATAATTTCCCCAGTGAGCCCGATTTAAAGGAACTTACACTTTAATTGTTTTTAGTTTTAAGTCTAATTAAGATTTATTCTGAATCCTTTCCATGTAATCACATTCGGTTTTTCACAAACAGTGTGGTCTTCTAAGCAATACCGATAGCAAACCCACATACATAGAGTACTACATTCTTTACTTTCAATTCAGAAAGAGATCTCATTGTCAAATGGTAGGGAATCCCGAGAATTCAAGTAAGACGTGTGTCCATCAATGGGGGGTTGCACTTACCTGAGATAGGGGGTAGGGATTCTATTGACGTATTGACCCAGTTCATAGAGAAGGATATACTTTTCACTCCCCAGAACGACGGGGGTCAGGGATTTTCGACCACGTGGTTGTGTTGTTGCCTGTAATCTTGATCTTGGCTTATTTATTTGGGCTTATTAACGCATTTGAAAATTCGGTATTTTCTTGAAAGGAGATGCTAATCTGATGAACGAAAACTAATTATAAATATAAAATGATAATTTACGAAATACTTTTGCCACATCAAATCCCTAGTTAGTAACTAGGTAATGTTACTAGAAGTTACATAACGCTTATTGCCAAGTTCGAAATTGAACAATTTAAAAATTAAAATTTACGTTACTCTGAATAGGGCTGTCATGTCAAGTTTACCAAACTTTTAAGTTTTTTAAATGTTTTTAAAAGATTTTAAAGAACAAATTTTTAAAATACCTAAGTTGAATATCTCTATTTTCTTCATACTTCTTTTTTATTTAATTAAAAAAGATTGGATATTTTGTTATTTTATGACGGTTTACACTTATCAAAGGAGCGTCATCATGCACGTATTTCTTGTATTGATGTTGTCTTGCTGATGTATCAAATTATATTTTAGAATAGCAAAATGAATCATTTTCATTCATAATTAAGTTATGATAATCAATTACATTAAAATATCTTTAGATACTTTTAACCGTAATCTCGAGTAGATCAGTCGTGCGTGGTTTATTGAAAATTAATTACTTCAGGCTTTTTTGCCAATGAAAATCGATAAGACCACTATGGTGACCTTAGTAAGAGGTAAGAGGTCACGGGTCAGAACATAAACTTGAGGTTGTGTCTATTGGATTTTTGTGTTTGGGAACTGGCAGAAAATCTGGTTCTCTGCCGTAGGGAGTGAAATTTTCAATGGACAGAGGGGCCGGGGGGAGGAGAAAGAGGAGAAAAGAGGATTCACCTTCCCTGTGAGTCAAATATTTTCCTTCTTTGACTCTATAGAACAGGGGTTTTCAAATGGCGGCTCGCAAAGCTCCCTGAAAATCACCTCAAATAGTACCTTCAGAACATTTTTAGCATACAAAAAAATCTACCCCATTTTCATCTCTTAGATCAGGTATGGGCAACCTTTCTGAATCTGCGGGCCGAACTCAAAGATTATAATGACGTGGAGGGCCGTAGAGTAAATAATAATAATAGGTAATAGTGAAAAAGTGAGTTGTTTTTATAACATATATTTATAAAGTTTAACACTAAAGTCAAACATCGATCTGAACTAGAATAATATTATCTTGATTACGCACACACTAATTATAAGGTTAAAGTTACATTATAATCTCTGGGGAATATAAAAATTTATTTAGGGAGAAGCCCAAAATTATTCCTCAACCCCACTTATGTATATTTAATAGGTCTGATGTAGCATTACAGTACATCTTTATGCAGGATTGGAAAAAACCCAAATGGGTTGGGTTTTTCCAATAAAACTCTGAACTCTACAGGGTGATTCAGATGTGTTTCATAACTTCTAGGGGAGGTAGGGTACATCAAGACGAACAAGAATTGGTATAGAAAGGGGGGTCGCAGTTACACCGTTAAAGAGCTAGGTCCTAATGTAGTGCGAGCGCGTTTCAAAAGGCCGTTTTTAGAAGTCCCGTGTGACGAAACAAAACATAATAAAATGAAAAACATTATTGCATGAGGTACAGGAGTATCCGTACTACTTAAATCCTCAATGTGAAAGAAATTGGACCACTTTCTAAACCGTGGGGTGAGTTTCAAAAGTGTAATATTAATCTTTTAGTCAAAGAATCACATTCCTTAATGGTATTTAGAAAAATGATGATCGGGGAAGGAATTTTCAATGATCGTAACATGGATCATTGAAACTGTTTGATCATTGAAAATTCCTTCCCCGATCATCATTTTTCTAAATACCATTAATGGAACTCCATTGTTTGACTAAGAGCACGTTTTAAAACTCACCCCACGGTTTAGAAAGTGGTCCAATTTCTATCAAATTTATGATGTAAGTAATACGGATACTGCTGTACCTCATGCAATAATGTTTTTCATTTTATTATGTTTTGTTTCGTCACACGGGCCTTCTAAAAACGGCCTTTTGAAACGCGCTCGCACTACATTAGGTCCTAGCTCTTTAACGGTGTAACTGCGACCCCCCTTCTATACCAATTCTTGTTCGTCTTGATGTACTCTAACACCCCTAGAAGTTATGAAACACTTATCTGAATCACCCTGTATATATAAATCAGGGTTTTATCCAGAAAAGGTGTGTTTATTTTTTTCAAAATTAAGTGGTTTTTTCCTTAGTAAGTGTTATTTTTTCTAATTTTAGTGAGTTCTTTCTATGTTAAATGTGTTCTGTCAAAATAAGGTCAGTTTTTTCATAGTTAAGTGGGTTTTCTGAATTGAACACTGAAATTGTAAAACCCCCCTTATTTATTGAAACCTAACTTAAATTAAAAAAACCCATGTGGGTTTTTTAACATGGGTTTTAAAAAAAAACATGTTGAAAAAACCCACACTTTGGACCCCTTTTTGGAATTTTCAAGAAAAATCAAATTTGGCAGTTTTAAAAATGAAGACAAACATTTAACGAAATAACATACCAAGAACTGCAGTTGAGTGGGTTTCAATAATTAAGTTTTTTTTTTCATTACTAGGGGGCTCTGCCCCCTGCTCGCCATCGCTCACCAACCCCCGGAACTGCTTCGCAGTTCTTTGAAGATCGCTTCGCGATCTTATCGAGCAGAGCTCGCTTGTTTCATCTCAACTATCCAGTACAACCTGGAACTTGTCTGCTTATAATCTGTATATTTAGAATAGGCGCCTGCAACAGGATAAAAAACGCTCAATAATGCTTAATAACGCTTATCAGACAACTTCAGTGACCGATTGTTTCTACAGTATTTCAACTACTTCTGCTTACGCTGCCTTGTCATTGCAGAAGAAAATTTTTTCGACGATAATTAGAAAAATAACTGCTTTTAATACATTACATCTCAGGCGCTAATTCTAAATGAACAGAGTATAGTTAATGATCATTTAATATCGAAACTTTTTATCTCTCAAACTTTTCAATAATTTAATTCGGATCATTACCACGAAAATATCAAAATAAAACTCTTACTGAGATATTCCTTTTTAAATTATCAATAATTTAATGGATAGAGGGCTACCGCCCCCTCCTCGCTTACGCTCACCAACCCCCGTAACTGCTATGCAGCTCTTTACAGATCGCTTCGCGATCTGTAAATCAATCGTCCTTTCTGTCAATCGATCGATCTGTCAATCGATCTTTAGCAGAGTAAAACAAACTTCCCGAAAATTCTCTTCCTTTCATCGGCAAAAATCGAAGTATCTTTAAAATATTATTAACCAAGTCTGTACTATATCGCTAGCAAACTTAGAGCAAAAATGTGCACACCTCAAAACTTAAATATTAAAATATCCGTGCTCGTGACAATCTAGTGAACTGGCAAATATAAAATTTAAAAACATTAAACACGTCTGATAAAGACCTACTAAAACTATGATAAAAATAAAACTTTGATGCTTAATAATTCCAAAACTAATTTTATTTTTTTAAAGTACTAAACGCCAATCTCTTTCTAAAATATAATAATATAAGTGTTTAAAAAATCATATTGATACCGTGATTAGTTTTCATTTTAGATAGAAAAAAACGAAAAAGTGTCAAAAATTTCGAAAATTAAAAAATTAATTACTCTAAATCAAAATCGAAATTCGAAAAATGGGCGACGTAGTGCACATATTCATTCTTCAGAGTATTAGGCTGCAAAAAATCATAGTTCTGCTGCTAATAGATTTCGCTGAACTGGATTACGCGGCGAAAAAAGAAAAACTTCAACTTTGACCTTAAAAATACCCCAGTACTAATTATCACATCAGTTAGCTTTTTATTCGAGAATGTGCCCCAAATATTCCTCTACAAACGTAGGATATTTTTTAAATTTTAATGGTTTTTCTTCAAAATTTAAAATAGGTTTCAAAAATTAAATGGTGTATTTTCAATTTCATTGAGTTTTTAAAAAAGTCAAATAGGTGTTTTTCATTATTCATGTTCAAACTAGGTTTAAAATTAATGAATTAATTTCAGTGGGTTTTTTCAAAGTTAAATAGATTTCTTTCAATTTTAAATGGGTCTTTTTAAAGTTTTAGGATTTTTTTTAAAATTTTAGTGTTTTTTTATCAAAATTTAAACCAGGTTTCAATAAATAAGGGGTGTTTTTAAAATTTCAGTGAATTTTTTCAAAGTATAAAAAGTTTCAAGTTTGAAAAAAACCCACTTAACTGTGTAAAAACTGACATTATTTTGACAGAACACAGTTAATATATAGAAAGAACTCCCTAAAATTTGAAAAAACCCACTTACTATACAGGAGAAAACCGCTTAATTTTGAAAAAACCCAGTTTTATATGGGTTTTTAGGGTTTATGTAAAGACCTGGCCGGCCTAGTGGCAGATCCAGGGGGTGGCACTCTGGAAAATGTTCTCAAAATGAGTAAAAACCCAACTTTTACTGGTCTAATTTCAAAAAAATTTTCTGGGGGGACCCCCATTAGTATCAAAATGGGGTATTCAGTGTTTATTTTGAGAAAATCGCCAAAATTTTGATATTTTGGGTCAAAAAGTAAAGGAAATAGTGTTGAAAAGTGCCCCGAAAACGTTTCTAAAAATGAGTTAAATAAAACCCTACTTTTACGCGCCAAATTTAAATTTTTTTTATGGGGAGGACCTCCATCCCCAAATGATACCACAATGGGATCTTGTCTGGAAAAGTGCTCCCCCCCTTGGAACCGTGCTGGATCAGCGCCTGGCACCTGGGCCGACCACATGAAGTGTAGGAGCCATTCTATTGGCTAAACTTCCTCGAATATTCCTAGGGAGTTTGAAATATAGGTAATAATTATTCAAATAATGTTTTAAAATACTCATTATGAACGAAATCCATTAAACCACTATATAAAATGCAACATTTTATTTGGTTCATTCGAAAAGAACAAGGGACACAGCAAGGAAAACATCAAATTAAAAAAACTTCTTTTAATCTACCGATTGACTGGGGGAGGGTTATTACTTATCAATCTATCTGTCGAGAAGGTTGAAGCTCCAATAAAAAAATTTAAATGCACCCTACTTAAACATCCTTGGGCGCCGTTATAAAGAACATTCGTTATTATCATTTCCGCCAAGCATCTTTGGTCAGGATTCATAGTACTTAATCTGGAAGAGACCATTTGTCCAAACCCAAAATTTTCATCTGGAGGCATCCTTTGTCGAGGTGGCGCTGATGAAGATTCCTCGGAGATGTCCGATATCCGCTGACGACGTCGGGCGGGGTTGGAAAGCTGTTTTTTGGCACATCTTTTCATCCTGGTGTTCGTTTCCTCCAGTATATTTTCCACCTGTAAATAAACACAAGTTAATCCATCAAAATATTATAAAAACATTCAATTTAAATGTTAAAACATTTTTATTTTTAAATAATTTAATATTCAATATTTTTTTTAATAATTGAATGGCTTCAAGTTTTGTTATTCTTTTAAACTTCTTGGGTTCTTGAAACAAAAATTTGATTTTCAGTTTTTTAAAAATCAAATTGGAAGAAAAGCCTAATCAAATAGAGAGATACATATTTTTAAAATTTATACTATTTTCACTCTTTAACCTGGAGTTCTGGCTACGCCAGTGTTGATAGTGAAAAAAAAATACCTCTGTTTCTGATTGACTATCCTCGCTGATTGTTTCATCTTTTAGTAAACTATCATCTTCTAATATGTCATCTGGCTGGGTGTCTCCAGTTACCGAGGATTTGGAGCTAGTTCCAGGCGGATGCCTCGGATTGATGTGGTCTTTTAAGAACATCAAACGTTCATAGTACCAAAGCTTTGGAACGTACAGTTCCCCCGTTCCTGATCTAAAAAAAATAGGATTACCATTAATATAATTTCTTTTTTTTTGTATAAAGAGAAGATCTTTTATGACCGCCTCGACAACCCTTATCGGTCAGTGGATATCTCCCCCATTTCTTTGTGTGGTTAGGTAAGGTCAATTAGCAAACAAAAGAGTTTCCCTCCAACCACACTAAGGGAACGGTCACCCTGATCGCAGGATCAGGCGTATCTCCCCGATCTCTTTGTGTGGTTAGGTGAGGTCAATTAACGAACAAAGAGATCGGGATATACGCCTGATCCTGCTCTCAGGATGACCGTTCCCTTAGAGATGAGGGAAATATCCACTGCCCGAAGAAGCGTTGTCGAGGTGGTCATAAAAGTTTTGATGCACGCTTAGGCTCAGGACACAGTTAACTAAAATCATCGCGGGACCCATTAAGATCCTTATCAAGCGGTGGAGAGAAAGAGGGGACTCGAGGGGCGATGTAGTAGACTACTTTTGGTGAGATGACAGCAACCGGTCATTGCCAGACTTGTCAGTGAAGAGTACTTCGACCGCTCTGCCACAGGAGACATCTCTTCTTCTCGAGTCCCCTTCTTTCTGATAAGGATCTTAATGGGTCACGCGATGATTCTAGCATCTAGCTGACCCTGTCCATCAGAGCCTTTATGCGAAACAAAGTTTTAAAAACTCTTACCTTATTGATTCCTCCACCTTTTTAAGTTCTTTCACGAAAGAGTTTCGAAGGGTTTTGATCTTTAACCTTGCCATTTGTGTCGTCCCCTTATCATACAGAGTTTTGATTAAGGAGGTTAACTTTTTATAACTCTGTTCTCTTTTGAATTTATTGTTGTAGTCCTCATGGTTATGGTCCCACAAACAAGGATTGTCCTGGTATAAATCTATGAAAAGGTCGATGAAATCTACGGAATTCAACCGCTCCATTATTTATACGCCAACTAAAAAACTGAATAGCTCCGCTGCAGACTGAAGCCACGAGTGAAGTGAATGCCAAGCTAGCTCTACGCTACGAACCTTGCTGCGCCCCGAACGCATGCGTAGAGGTACACTGTCGTAAGGAGAATTTCCCCCCGATGCAGCTGTGACCCCGGGATCCCGCCTCGAGATTCTACCGATAAGGGTCTCCCCAACAAGGCGTTTTTCAGGCTCTCATTCCTTTAGGGGAGGGGCGTCGGGGGATCGGATACAGAGTGAAACCGGTTATCTTTAGGGTGCAGGGTAGCTGACCTTGACCACGGCTAAACTTGATCGCGACCGTAGGTTATACGGCTTATCCACTATCCAAAAGATCAAAAGAGCCGACGACGCTGGAAGTTTCCAGTTTTTACCGCTTGAGGGGGTACCGCGCGTAGTCGCTCGTTAGGGTTGGTTGGTTGGTTTGCTTCGGCTCTTCAAAATACGCAGCACACTGAAAAATCCTAACACAGGTTCCAAAACGATATTTTCAAATTCTGGAAGGGTTGAAGGGCGTTACGAGGAACTATGATTGACAGAGAGATGGTCGTGGCTAGTTCACAGGGTCGGTAATAAGGTTTTAAATTTTTGTTTTTACGTTCTAAGAACACTTTTAGTCATTTACCTAAGTCATAAAAATACAAATTTATGATTTTTCATGATTGTGATTCATTATCGTGATCATGAAATTTATGATTTTTTTATTCTTCACCATACTACCAACCCTGTGAATTAGCCACGACCATCCAGGTCCCAGAGGGTCAGGCAGTTTTGTTGATTACTACTGTTTAATATCCAAATTACTGTTAAAAATTTTGGCATCGCATTTTAAAATTGATAAGTCTTAAAATTCATTTTAGTCTGCAGTTGTTTTCTAAACAACGATCTGTCTCGCCTAGATTTTTCGGCGCAAGTTCAGAGGTGCGGATGCGCCAAGTTTTTAGCGGTAAAGATGACTAATATGGTAACCCTAACTAATGTTAAGTGAATGATTTGGCTTCCAAATGTGCCGCTAAACAGCCAAAATTCGCTAAGCATCCGCACGTCTGAACTTGCGCCGATTTTTCAACATATTTCAATTCATTTTTCATATTTCACATTTTTCAATAATTTTTACAATGGTGAATTGTTGTGTACCTCATTGTACCTCGAATCGTAAAAAGAAATATCGTGTGGAAGGGGGTGATTATGTATCTTTCCATGAGTTTCCCTGCGATTTGAATAATAATAACTAACACATTTTATTCAGCTTATTTGATGAAACTTTAAAAAAAAACATTGTCATTATTATTGTTATTATAGACTGAGATTTGTGTAAGAATAATATCTATCAGTAATGTTCCACTGTAATCATTATTGAAACTAAATTTAATATTTTACCAATTTAATTTTTTAAATTGCTATCTAAAATAAATATAATAATAAAATAGTATTAATTGCAAGGGCTGTCATCTCCGCCCATGGCCAACTCGTCGCGGACTCGACATCATCATCAAAATATTAATGACTTTAGGATAATTCTGTTATATTTTGAGTTCAAAAAAACTTTTACTTTCTTAATTGAATGAAAATGTTACCTTTAAAATAAAAATAATAAATAGTAAAGCGGCCCACAGACGAGCAGGTCACATTCAACCAGGTTCACGATCCGTGGAAAAATAATCAACCAGGTTGATGACCAAGTTGCTCGTCTGTGGCTCCTTTTAAGCATATCTTTGAATCGTATGAAATCAACCAACCAATAATTATTTTCCAGTCAAAAGAAATGCCATGAATGACAGACAGATGGCGCTAACATCGTAGATCCCAGTTTCTGGAACCTACCTTTTCGCGTAATTGCGCAAGCCGTATATAAACACAGTTAAATCCAGTCTAGCCGAGCCTTGACTCACTGCTTGACTCCACTTTGAAACAAATAACCTTCGAATAGGGGAAACCTTGCAATGTGGTAACGTTATTTCTCTTTAATCATGGCATTTATACATGATATGAAGGACACAAAATTGTGTTTTATATCGAAAAAAAAATTGTTTCTAGAGACGGGAGTTTTTGATAAAGCTGGATTTGTTAAATTGTAATTTCAACACCGATGTAACACAAAGACACGACAACTTTCGTTTAGTTTTAGGAACATATAATAAAAACCATTTACTAAAACTGTCGTAATTAGGATAATTATTCATGTTTCATTTCACGATTTTTTAAAATGAGGAGCTCGTCTTTTGTAAAATGAAAGTTAAAAAATTCCTACCTTTTTGACTCCTCAGCATTTTTAAACTCTTTCACGAAGGAATTCCGTATACTTTTGATCTTTCTTTGTTTTTGTCGCGCGTTTCGACTGTGGCGTCCTTATAGTGCAATTTTATTAATGCTGTTAATCTTTTATATCCTTCGTGTCTTTTGTATCGGTTGGCATAGTCTTGATCCTTTACTTTCCAGAGACACGCAATTTCTCTGTACAAATCGATAAAAGCGTCTAGAGACTCTGCTGAATTTAAATTCTCCATTGCACAAAACTAGCGAGAAACCAACTCCTCCAGAGGCAATAAGGAGAGTGATATGGTTTGAACCGATTCAACACGTGCTACATGACCTTCAAACCATGATTGGCTTCCATAGAAATCATTGGAAACCATGATTGGCTGATGGTGTCACGTCATTCGACCCCTGCGGGGGGATTATTTTACCTCCTTGGCTACCTCCTTGTTGTCCCGAATGTCCACTTCCAAGTCACCCGACAATTAACCGATAAGGTTTGTCTCCGAACTTTGTTTGGAAATACCGACTCGTGTGAAAACGATATGGGGAAATGACCAAGCCTTTTTTGGTCTTATTGCGGAACTGTAAACAAGCGTACCTAACCTCCAAATCTGGTGCAGAAAAAAGAAAGGAAATTGAATCAGGCAAGGGGTCATCCATAAATTACGTGAGGTGTTTTTTCCAAAATCTGGACCCCCCCTTCCCCCCTTGGTGAGATTTAGTGAGATTTTTCTTGACCCCTACAACTTTAAAAATTATTTTCTAAAAATTATTTGCATTTTGTGCTTCATAGCACCTAATTAAGTTATAATTAAGTTAAAAAAAATTGACGTGAGATTTTAATCGACCCCCCTCCCCCCTTGGTGAGATTTTTCCAAACCCCTCCCCCCCCCCTTTTTGACCTCACGTAATTTATGGATGACCCCCAAGGGATCGATTCCACTCCATAAATATCATCTTCTTGAATCCGCGACTGACAGTTGATACAACCAAATAATGTACCCGAGTAAAATCCCGTTTCCTTAAAAAATAAAATAAAAACAATTATTTTGAAATTTTTTTGAGCTTACAGTTAATTTACTTTTTTAATTAGGTAAAAGGGGTTTCTAGTATTTTTTATATCATTAAAACCTTATTTATAGTTTGTTATTCACCGATTTCCAAGTATTGTACTAATGCATTAAGAGTAGTATAATTTCAGCTTTTTTGTTACTTTAAAAATCATTAAAAATATTACTTTACTTTTAAATGATTTTTTAAAAATCTTAATTAATCGTTTATTAACACTGAAATCCCACTTCTGTTTTCTTAAAAAGAAAACTTTACAATTTGTTAGGCTAGGGCCCTGGCTGATTTGTAAAAAACTTGACTGATAAAATTCTGTTTCCTGGCTTGCAGAAATAATCTGTGATTTTCTTTTTACGTTTTTCTATTGTGAGGTTTAATACTGCAAATACCAGTTTACATTTCATTGGATATTTATAGAAATATGTCACGCCATTTGGTCTTGATTAATATTAACTTTTAAAATGACTGTAGTATATAAATTTCTATCTAAAACCTCAAAAAATTATCCGAAATTTCTTTAAAATTTTTCACTCGTATACTAAATCGAATCGTCAGTTTGAAGAAGGGAATGAGTCCAAAACCAAAGTTTTGAGAAAATTGGAAAAAAAGTCTCATTAATGGAATTTTTATTGTATTACCACCAAAATTTTACTGGAAATTCAGAACCCTATTTAGAAAACAAAGCAATCACCAAAACAAATATAAGTACGTTAAAAAGTATTTTACGGTTAAAAAAAGTTGATAATCTTATTCCCTTCTTCAACCTTATGAAATTTTATCTGATGAAAAATCTTTAATCGTTAAATTGACATTAAAATCATATGTATGCTTAATTCACTCACCCCACAAAAGAGAGAAATACAAGGATTAAGAATTTGCTACAACTTATATTGTATTAATATACCCCAAAACCGAAAATTTAAAAAAATACGAAACTTCCTCATTGTTTCTTAAATCAATAAATTCTCTTCTTTTTAATCAAAACGGAAGAATTGAGCATCTTCTGTCCACTTAAAAACAAGGAAAATGCAGTTTAATTAAGGTATTTTTGTTCGCATTTCCCTCAGTTTTATTGAACCCGACAAAGTAATTAACATTTTTGCTTAAATAATTACTATTTAAATCAACAGGAAGACTGAAATTATTTTAAGTAGACACTCTTGAATTAATTTTCAGTATACTTAAAAGACATAAAACCAATTAAATTTTTAATAATTAGGCAAAAGCTATCGCGGTAAGATCGCGCAATGTACGAAGTGTTTTCTTCTTCACCTTTGCACCCGCGCTCCGTCAACCAGTACCCCCTCCCCCCACACTAGTCGAGAGAGAAAGCCATAAAAAGGTCGTAAATGTCAAGTCCATGATAAACGCAAAAGCTTGGTTGGCGCTCTGAAACCGGGGTCGCGCGGGGTCACGGGATGGGAGATGCAGATAATTTTAACATTGGTTTCTATGGAGAAATACTAGAATTACTTAGTATACGGACCCTTGTCCATCTTTAACTACTTTTTTTTATGGCGTTTTCCCTCCCCTACCCCCGTGTCTCGCTCCCTCCCCGAGAGGGTACGTGTTTTCGCAACGCCACGCCATCCCTGCTTCCCGGACGCAGTGGATAGGGAGGGGATCGTGTTCCAAGTAAAACCGGTTATTTGTAGGTTGTAACTGACCTTGACTCTCCTCTTGGAAACAACACAACTGCTGTACTGTTCAGATGGAGGATTAAAATGTGTTTTACATCGAAAAATTGTGTCTCGATAATCATCGATAAAGACGGTTATTTTTTGATGAACTTGAATTTGTTAAACAGTATGAGGGTCTCCGGGGGTATGGCACAAAAATAATAAAAGCTTTAATCTAGTTTTTAGAATATGAAATAAAAACAATTTATTAAAAGATGTCTTGTGATTAATAGGGCCAAATGGGGGGTAACACAGTTATTATCTTTTATAATCCCCCAATGTAACAAAATAATAACTGTGTTATTCCCCCATTTGGCCCTATGAATCACACAAGCCTACTTGCCTACAGTAAAATGTCCCGGTAAATTACTATACCATTCTAACGACATCTTTTAATAAATTATAAGAAAAAAAGATTAAAGATATTAAGATTAAACATATAAATATTTGTATTAGAGATATTAAATGTTATGAAAATTGTCCGGGCTTGCTTGCCGTTGTCGATGATTAATCGACCACAGCAAGCAAGCCCGGACATGTTTTATATATGTTATTGATTCCCGCAGTAAAGACTTTGTATAGAGAGGGTGTTTCAGAACTTCTAGGCGGGGTGAGTATTTTTTTTTATAGGGTACACACGATTAAGATCAGTGTTTTCTAACCGGGGGTACGCGACGCGTACCCCTAGGGATACGCCGAAAGCTTTTAAGGGGTACCCCATGAATTATATATTTTTCAACTTTCAATGATTTTTCTTTTTACCCTCATACTTTCTCGGACAGTTTTCGACACCAGTCAAAACCGAATCTTGCCCAATCAAATAATTTTTTTAATCTTTAAATTTGAACATTTGAACCTTATAACGGCCTTTAGCTATGTAGGAAAAAAACCATTAGTTATAACCACAGGTAAAAGAACTATTGAACTACTGATTGTGTTTTATCAAATCATATTTCACTCTCATTCTAACTCTTGAAAGCATTTTTTTCGTATGTATCACTAATGAAATGCGAAACTTTGTTGTTGTTAAAGTGTGGAAAAGGTTTTTAAGATAATGGCTTTCAGGGGGGCCTAAGGAAAAAGGAACGAGAACTAACAGTGAGAAATGGAAGGTCGGAACTTAGGATGGAGGTGACTATAATGGTACAAACCCCTGATTTATAGGGTCAAATGTTAAAAAAATTTCTTAAGAATTTTTCTTCAGTAGTTGAAACTCTTTTATTTAATATAGCTGATTTGCCCGGCCTTGCACGGGTGGAGTGTATAGATTCCTTTTTTTAAGTTCTCCCAAGTTATATGTCCGATTTTTCTTATCATCAATCATCTTGGTGTCCCCGGTGCTTTTTTCATATACTATCGTGTTCCCGGTAATTTTCATATCCCGGTGTTCCCGGTACCTTTTCATATCCCAGTGTTCCTAGTTCAGTGGTTCCTGGTACCTATCAGATCCCGTTTTTCCCGATAATTTTCATATCCCGGTGTTCCCAATAATTTTCATCCCAGTATTCCCGGTGCCTTTTTCTCATCTTAGTTCCAACTGTGTCCCGGTACTTTTTCATAACCCGATGTTCCCGATAATTTTAATGTCCCGGTTTTCCCGATAATTTTCATAGCCCGGTGTTCCCGATAATTTTCATCCCAGTATTCCCGGTGCCTTTTTCTCATCCCAGTTCCAACTGTGATATTTCATTCCATCCCGATTTTTTGTCTATTAAACATTTATCCTTCCTTTGTGATAAAAACAATCCACTTGAAATCATCTCTGTCATTTGAAATCCAGTGTTTAAAATCTTGAACAGAATTTTCATAAAGTATTCCCGCTATACTTTTAAGTTTCTGCAAAAATTATATTTCAAAATAAATAAATTTCAAAAATCCATAGATAAAAAGTTATCAAGTAAGCCTGTCTTCTTATTAATAAAACCAACTTTAAAAGATTCTCTGAAAAAGTAAGAACAGATTGCTAGTTGCTAGTTATAATAAAAATCTAGTGATTATATAGTCTAGTAAACCATGCCCTATGAAACAATGAAATTTTAGCTCTGTTTCCTTGGAAACTTTTAAATTCTTGCTATTCCATAAATATATTTATTTTTGAGAAATTAAAATATTAAAGAAAGTAAATTAATTATTTTAATTTACTTCGGTTTTCTGATAGCTGTTATAATATTTAAATACAGATATTCACACTGTTTTTCTTAAATTTAATTGTAAATTATAAAATGTTTTGAAATAATATTTATTCAAGTGAGGCAAGACGACGCCTCAAGATAGAGAAGTAAACACTGCAATTTATGCATTTCAACAATGCACAATGTTATTTCAATGGGTAAAACGGAGTCGAAAAAGCGCCTAAAAACAGGGAAGGAGTCGTTCGATTTTAAAATCGTTTCTTAGTGCGCGTCTGATGGCTGAGAGGAAGGTCTCTGTCAAATTTCAAGCCTATCGGTCCGGCAGTTTTGGAGATTTCGTGATGAGTGTGTGTCAGTGAATGAATGAATGGTATTTGGATTTTATATATATAGATATTTTTTATAACAAGTTCGTCAAAATGCAAAAATCCAAATTCAAATTTATTGACAAAAGAAGGTCATAACCTAACAACAATACAAAATACATATATAAAGGCATCACACAATTGAACACATCATAAAACAAAAAAGAAATGGAGAATGTGATTTCCCAAAAGAGCTAAAAAGCTCTTCCATGGGCTCATAGATTTATCATAGTTATAAATATCATTACGAAAGAAAAAGGGGGAAATCCTACCAAAAAATATATAAAACGAGTTAAAAACCAGCTTTTTAGACATAAATTTCAAAAAAATTTGTCAGAATTCAGTTTGTGAGTACAGTACTATTTTATTTTCCCCCTTTGAATACTCATCGCCCCCCAATCGCCCACCACTTATTTATCGCCCCCTTGATAACACAAATCGCCCACCTGAGAACGATCGCCCCCAGGTTGGGAACCAGTGTTCTAGAATCTAGATCTAGATCAGTGGTTCCCAACTCAAATATCTCCGCGGACCACTTCACTTAAATTTGAACCTTGGCGGACCATCCCTATTCCAAACTTTATATTAAAAAATTTAACTTTTTTCAATGCACTCATTCCTCACAGAGGTTGTAAAGTTTTTTTTTCTTTATAGTCTTAATACGCATCTTAATGGAACTGTAAATCAAATAAAATATATTAAACTTTAAAGAAAAATTATCATGACATTATTTTAAATCCAATTATTAAAGATAAACCTTTTATTAAAGACGAGGATACTTTGAAAAAGACAATAATTGTTCAGGTCCGTTCGTTGATCTATTAGCCCTGGAAAGGTTCCTGATCATACCTACACCCAAGTTACCCCAGGTTTAAATAACATCAGTATCAAAGAGTCATCAAACCAACAACATTATTGTTAAATTTATTAGTCAATTCAAATTTGAAACAAATCTCGGAATTTAAACTACAGGAAAAATGAGATGACCAGGAATTCTTAATCACAAAACAGTAAACTGCACATGCACTGACTGAGAGTTGTAGCAGCAAAAATTATACAAGCGAGGCTAACTGATATTCTTCCAAAAGAGACCACGTCGAAAGATCGAAAGTCAATAAATAGTTATTTCAAAGGAAAGGAGCAATTTAAAAGGAAAATGATTTATCCGTTCAAAGACTAGCATTTTTTACAATAAATTTTTCTTAGATCTTCGAACAAACCTATTTCGCTTGTATCAGAAATTTCCTCTTCCTATTAGCATGCAATTTGTAGTATCTTTCAACACTTAGGGGACATCCATGAATTACGTGAGGTGTTTTTTCCAAAATCTGGACCCCCCTCCCCCCCACGTGAGATTTACCTACAACCTTTCAAAATAATTTTCTATCCTATTCTTTGGAATTTTGTGCTTCACAGCACCTAAAACTTTTCCAATATTAATGATGTGGGGGAAAAGGACATTATTCCGCCTAAAAATCACCACAGTATCTTATCTGAGGGTATTATTTCTTTCTTATACTTAAAAAAATCGTTTAATTTCAAACTTAAAAAGTTGACGTGAGATTTTAATCGACCCCCCTCCCCCCTTGGTGAGATTTGGTGAGCTTTTTCCAAACCCCTCCCCCCTTTTTGACCTCACGTAATTTATGGATGCCCCTTACAAGCTTCGCTTCGTTTCAAACCATGTAAAAGTCCGAACACTCGATTCTTTATTTGCCCCACCCTGACCATAATTTGCCTCATCTGAGTTTCAATCAATTTTATTCGCAACATAATCACATTTCGTTTCTAAATAAACATCAGTTGAATAACTTGAGTGAAATGAGCAAATGAATCATAGGAGAGAAAGAGAACCAAACAATTTTTATTTATGAGACGAATAATTTTTGGGTTTTCATTTATGGTTTTTTACTACTTCATGGGATATGTGATAAGAATAACTATTTTTTTTTTGAAATTTCAACACATTTATGATATGTTTAAAAATCCTCTCGCGGACCACCTGTTGGGAACCACAGATCTAGATCAGTGATCAGTGGAACCCCTGCTCTAGAAAACTGGGAATTTGCTCATTTTTGGATCTTCATGTGAACAAGTTAATTTCCAAAATATTTAAAATGATATCCGTCTTAGTACTCAGTACGAAAATATCTGGGTCCCGGGCCCAAGCCCTGGGCCCTGGAGGATCGTACGTAACCAGGCGGGTTTCGTTGGGCGATCGCGCTGCTATAGTAATGTTGGTTTTCCCTCCAAACGCCAACCCTGCGTCCGCCTTCATAGCTCAGAACTTCAAATAAATAGAAGTTACTTTCTTTAGAGACTTGAAATTTTATCCTCAATGTGAAATTGACTGATAATTTCTTTTGTCTTCGTGCCTCATAAAAAATTATGTTCGGTTAACTTAAAACTATAACTCTAGAACATAATTTTAATCTATAGATTTTTGTTATATTATTTTCTCTTTTGCAGCTGAGCCACATCAGCCTTCAACAGCTGTGGAGTTCATGAATAGGACTCACTACCATGAATGCTTGCGGCTCTATGGACAGCCTCCCAACCCCTACCCTTATGTGCCACCTAACCGTCCCACGAGTATTCCCACTGATCCACCGAACCCTGAACCAGTCGTGCGACGAACTCTTGAGAACAGGTTGGAATACAAGCCACAACTATCGACGAAACCACCTGAGGATGTGGTTCACGAATCTACAATATATGTTGTTCCTGTATACTCTGACGATTCAGATTCAGACTCAGACGTTTCTGTTGCAAAACTGACAATGTCTATTGCTAGGTCTGATCCAGTGGATATCCCCGGTGCGGTTCGCAAACCCACGAACTATGCATTTCGTGTACAATGTGATAACTATGCAGGTGTTCCAGTTAGAAATAATCCAATTGTTTCAGCTCCAAACGATTCAGATGTTCCTGAGTCAAACAGTACAGCTGGTTCTGAGTCAAGCAGTACAGCTGGTTCTGAGTCAAACAGTACAGCTGATTCTGAGTCAAACAGTACAGCTGGTTCTGAGTCAAACAGTACAGCTGATTCTGAGTCAAACAGTACAGCTGATTCTGAATCAAACAGTACAGCTGGTTCTGAGTCGAACAGTACAGCTGGTTCTGAGTCGAGCAGTTCACGTGTTTCCGAGCTGTCCGGTTCTTCCGAGCAGTCCTGTTCATATGCTTCCGAGCTGTCCTGTTCATATGCTTCCGAGCTGTCCGGTTCATATGCTTCCGAGCTGTCCGGTTCATATGCTTCCGAGCTGTCCGGTTCATATGCTTCCGAGCTGTCCGGTTCATATGCTTCCGAGCTGTCCGGTTCATATGCTTCCGAGCTGTCCGGTTCATATGTTTCCGAGCTGTCCGGTTCACATGTTTCCGAGCTGTCCGGTTCATATATTTCCGAGCTATCCGATTCGCTTGTTTCCGTGCTGTCCGGTTCGCATGTTTCTGAGCTGTCCGGTTCACATGTTTCCGAGCTGTTCGGTTCACATGTTTCCGAGCTGTCCGGTTCACTTGTTTCCGTGCTGTCCGGTTCCCTTGTTTCCGAGCTGTCCGGTTCACATGCTTCCGAGCTGTCCGGTTCACATGTTTCCGTGCTGTCCGGTTCACTTGTTTCCGAGCTATCCGATTCACTTGTTTCCGTGCTGTCCGGTTCCCTTGTTTCCGAGCTGTCCGGTTCACATGCTTCCGAGCTGTCCGGTTCACATGTGTCCGAGATGACAGGTTCACACGTGTCCGAGATGACAGGTTCACATGTGTCCGAGATGACTGGTTCACATGTGTCCGAGATGACAGGTTCACATGTGTCCGAGATGACAGGTTCACATGTGTCCGAGATGACAGGTTCACATGTGTCCGAGATGACAGGTTCACATGTGTCCGAGATGACAGGTTCACATGTGTCCGAGAAGACAGGTTCACATGTGTCCGAGATGACAGGTTCACATGTTTCCGAGTCAGACGATATAGTTGTTTTTGTGACAAGCGGTTCAGATGTCTCAGGGCGAAATAATTCAGATGTTTCATTTTCAAACATGTCAGATTTGGACTAAGTATTCACTTGCATTGTCAATGCGACGATAACACCACAAAGTTGGCTTCGACAATCAGAAATTACATAAAGTGCATTTAATATAGAGCTCTCCTACTTTTAAAATAATAATTTTACCGGTAGAATATCATCTGAAAAATTTTTAACCAAAATTTTAACCCTAATGATTTTAAAAGGCATAAAACCAAAAGTTCTACCAGTGGTTTTTAATTGGAAATTGTCTACTTATAGTATGAAAACTATTTTTGTAAGACTTTTACAATATGACTGCATTTTTTCTTGTAAAATTTTGTACATTAAATTTTTGTTAAGTTAATAAATGCACAAGGTATTTTGTGTTTTCTTTAGCTTACAGTGTTTAAGAAAATTTTGTCTATTTCAAAATTAAGAAAAAAAAGATTTGCATAATATCCTTTCAAAAATTATAAATGCTAGTGGAAAGTGGGGTAATAAGATTCAAATGGGGTAATAAGAAACATTCAAAATTCCACAGGATTGGGGCCGTTCAAATATTACGTAAGCACCTAAGGGGGAGGGGGGTTTCCTCTTTGCTTATTTTTGCTGACAAGGGGGGAGGGGGGATATGAGTGATGCTTACGTAAGATGGTGCATTTTCGAAAATATCTTGTTTCTTGCATAAATAATTTCAAAATTAAACCAAAAATAAATGTAACAAAAAATTGAATTAGGAAATCTGACGTAAGCACTTTTTTCAGGAGATGGACCACCCTAACATTTTGAAATTGTAACCCCGAAAAGTAGTGTTTCGACTCATTTTTGAATCCTTAGGGTAACACAAAAAAGGACAACTCCTTGTACGAGTCACCTAATTTTCAAGAAAAAAAACAGTACTTACTAACAGGGATGTCAAAATTTCGGGGGGGGGTCCGGTAGTTTCTTACGTAATTATGGTGGGGGGGTGTGAGGTTTGCTTATCTTTGCTGACAAGGGGGAGGGGGGTAAAAATGACCAAAAAAGTGCTTACGTAATATTTGAACGGCCCCATTCTCCTTTAAGCTTATGAAGCTGATCTTTTACAGAATGTTTATATCATTAACAGCTTTCTTTGAAAAATAATACCTATAAGTAAAAGGGATTGGGATTTTTTACTTGTTTCTTATTACCCCATGAGGGTAATAAGAAACAAGCCAGTTATTTTGCAAATTAAAACAATTAAAAATCGAATGAATGCATTAACATAATCTCTAAAGGATATTTCACAACCCTAGTAATTTTCAAAAATTTTCATTAAAAATCTTTCGATATATGTCTAGTTAAAAATTAATCTTAAGAAAAGTACAAGTTTGAAAGTTATAAGCAACGCTATATTTTTATAGTGTTCTGCAACTACTGGTCAAAAAGTAGTTAACTACCAACTACCAACTAGTCTGGGCAAAAGTAGTTGTAACTACTAGATAACTTCTTTTTCTTGGAAGTAGTTGAACTAGTAGTTGATTATTCTCCAGAGTAGTTCACTGAGCTATAATGAGTTACTGAGTTGTTTTATAGCTCAGTGGAGTAGTTAACTACTAGTTAACTAGTCTATTTAATTTCATAAGATATTTTCCCCCAAATTTTTGATTACTTTTTCTTACCTATAGCAAAAATATCATGGTAATAAAAATATCATATCGTCGCAAGGTTAATAGAGTACTAAAGGTTGGCTCATAAAATTTCGCTACGTCACAACATACCGGAAGTTGGTCTCCCAATGTTAATCCGGATATACGAAAAAACCGTTCAATGCAAAAACCGTTCAATAAAATAAAAACAAATTAATTACATGTGTAAAGCTATGAATTTTTTTGTTTTTTGAACGGTTTTCGTCTGAACGGTTTTTGCATTGAACGGTTTTTTCGCGTCACCGTTAAAATCCTATGAGAAACTGTGCATAAAAACCGACGAAAATAACTAACTTCTACTAATTTAATTTGTCTTTTGGCGCTTGTTACTTATAGATGATAGTTCAAAATAATTTTAAAAATGAAATAATAGATATAACTAGATTAATTTAGTTTTTATAGGGTTTTAATTTTTACGAAATCCATGTATTCACAGTGGGAAAATCTCATTCACGGCTGTTATCTAAGCATTGTTGAAATAACTATTGACTGTTTGAATTAGTTAAGATTATAAATTTTAAAATTTATCATTTCTGTCACATTTTTCTTGCATAATATCATATTATTTTACCTTTAATCGCACGAAGCCTTCCGAAAACCCCCCTAAAATCCCCCAAAAGTAGTTTTAAATAAACATTTTTTGCCATGCTAAAATTCAAGAACTTCCCGGGGGAGAACACCTGGACCCCTCTTGCTTTTTGGGCCATAGAGGGGTTTAAGTCGTTTGAGAAATAAGTAAGAGTTGAAACACAATTTATGCGTAATTTCTAAACGCTTTCTGGAGGTGGGTCCCCAGGTTATAGACTTCGGAATATAATAGATTGCGCATGGCGTGCGTATCCCCATAGCGGTAAGCCATTTTGTTTCAGTGCTGAGATAGGAGAAAATTATTTGGGGGACTCACTTTTTACCAGAGTAGAGGGCAAAATATCACTAATTTCGGGTACCTACCCAAATTGGGGCTCCAAGAGGGGGGGCACTTTTCCAGACCATCACCTTTACCTTCTTTTAAGTCTTAACTCATTTTGAGAAATTTTTGGGTCCAAGGGGAACACTTTTCCAGACCATCACTTTTACCTTTTGACAAAAAAATGTCAAAATGTCCGGGATTTTCTGAAATGTATTATGCTAGATCCCCTTGTGCTACCACTGAGAGGTATAGGGGCCTTCCCCAGAAAATACTTTGAAATTTGACTCTTAATTAGGTTGTTTTAACTCATTTTGAAAACTTTTTTTTGGGGTAAGCGGGGGGTACTTATCCAAAGTGCTCCCCTTGGATCTGCTCATGCCAGTTGGTGAATGTTCGAAGTCATCTTTGTTCAAAGACAGTCACTTTAGCCACTTTTATATTAATGAACTCGTTTCGTTTAATAATAAGAGAAGCAGGGCCGCCAAGAGCCAAGTCGGGCCCCGGGGACAAGGTTGGGAAGCGGCCCCCAGTGACATACCTATACTTCTCATTTTGAGGTAGGGGGCAAAAATTTTCTGAAGTGCCCCCCACCCATGCATTCATAGGCTTAATGTAATTTTTAGAATATTTCTAGACAAGATCTGAATTTCACTCAATTTAAAAATATAGTTTTCTTTTGATAACACTGGGGAACAATTTTTAACATAATTTCTGTTGACTTCAATTTTTTGGCTGTTTTAGAGTTCAATGGGCACACTGATTAGAAAACTGTTGTGTTGTTAGTTTTCTTCTATCACGTCAACTTTTTTGGCAAACAGCCCCGCCCCCTTTTTTACGTTTTTTAATGACACTTTGAATTCGATTTTCGAGGTCAAAAATCATTACTTTTAGTCTTTAAATTACACCCGAGAGAACAAATACAAATACAAATTAAGTCGACCAACTACAGGCGTAAGCCCAGCAAGGTTGGTCCAGTCTTTTTAACCCACACTACCGGAATCCCAGTATCTGTCAAATTTCCTCTTGAACTCGTTTACCCCACTTGAATTTACAATTGTTTCAGGCATCGCATTCCATCTATCCACTACCCTATTTAAAAAATAATGCTTCCTACAATCCGTCTTAAATTTTCCTTTATTCAATTTGAATTTGTGACCCCTTGTTCTATTACCCGTATTGAAATCTTCTAGTCCCTCTGTGTCCCCTTTCTGTACCATTTTAAAAAGTTGAATCAAATCCCCTCTAATCCTTCTTTTCTCTAGAGTGAACATATTTAGCTTCTTTAATCTTCCCTCATAACTTAAACTGGATATACCCTTGACCATTTTAGTAGCCCTATGCTGAACCCTTTCAATTAAATCAATATCTTTTTTTGGAACAGATAACTTTTTTTATGGAGACCAAAACTGAACAGCATACTCTAGATGAGGTCTCACCAAGCCTCTGTATAGTGGTAAAATAATATCCCCGGACCTTGAAGAAACAGTTTTTTTAATGTATCCCAATATCCTATTAGCCTTTTTACTAGCAGATGAACACTGATGAACCCATTTAATGGTTAAATGTTAATGAACGACGAATGGTTAAAGTTTCTAAAATATGAAAATTTTTAGCGAATGGATAAGTTTAAGGGGTTATTACCCCCCTAAAAACGCAAAAAAATCGTTAAAAATGATAGTTTATTTTACGCTATTTTTTACAAGTATTTTTTACGCAATTCCTTTTCAAAAGGTTCGAACCCATCCCCAAAGACCCGAATTTAATGAAAATAAGCAGCAATGATTTTTACAAAAAGCGGTTGAGGCATAAAGCTGCTTTTCCATGCGACTTTTTTTAAGCGCCGAATATGCGTGTTTTCGGCGTGGCGACCTCTTGGCGGTGACTTGGCGCGAGAAAAAATCCCCATACCGAATGCCGAACACGCGCCGATTTGGTTGACTCTTTTTTGTGGTCATGTGAGTCCTGCGGACCAATGGCTAGGCGTATTCAACCAGCACGCCGAAGCCGGTTTTCGGCCCGGCATGGATGGACTTTTTCTCGGCGCTGGAAAAACGTAAGCGTCCGCCATATTGGATCTGAGTTTTGAAGCGCATTCCGATTGCTATTACACTTTTTATGGCCCATTTAATAGTTCCAAAAAATCTAAAACAGCTATTTATTACCAAAATAAGTCCTCAGACATTAATATATTACGAAAGTAATGGACATCCAGTGCCTGTTAAAATTTGTACTATCAGTGTATAATTACTTGTGTGACGTTTTCGACAGATGGCAGCATGATCGCTCAGCTGAACTAGCTAGATCGGAGGAGCACGCTGCGTGTTTTCGGTACCACAGCGCGTTTTTCCGCGCGTCTTTGGTTGCCAAAGTTTATCCTTTTGCCTATTGCCTTTTGATTGAAAAAAGGGACTACGTCATCCTCGTGCTGATTTTCGGGGACGATAACACCTCAACCGCTTTTAGTAAAAATCATTGCTGCCTATTTTCATTAAATTTGGGTCCTTGGGGAAAGGTTAAGACCATTTAAAGAGGAATTGCATAAAAAATAAGAGTAAAGGCCCTTTTCCATGACGCTTTTTTTCAGCGCTGAAAATCGGCACGCGGATGACGTAATCCCTTTTTTCAATCAAAAAGGGATTAACTTTGGCAACCAAAGTCGCTCTGAAACACGCGCCTTTCGAGTGATCATGCTGCCATCTATCAAAAATGTCACAAGTAATTATACACTGGATAGTACAAATTTTTACAGGCATAGATGTCCATTACTTTCGTAATATATTAATGTCTGAGGACTTATTTTCGTAATAAATAGCTGTTTTAGATTTTTTGGAACTATTAAATGGGCCACAAAAAGTGTAATTGCAATCGGAACCTGGTGGAGTAGAAATATCTAGTTTAAAATTTAAAATATATCGGGTTCTCCTTTCCATCTCGTTCTCGTCTGGATTCCCACTCGTGTTAAAGTTTCTGAATAAGGCTCTAAAACTATTTTAGTACAAAATCTTTAAAGTAATTGCTTTTAAGGTAATAAAAAACGCTTTTCCAAGATCGCGAGTGATCATGCTGCCATCTGTCAAAAGCGTTACAAGTAATTATACACTGATAGTACAAATTTTACAGGCACTAGATGTCCATTACTTTCGTAATATATTAATGTCTGAGGTCTTATTTTCGTGATAATAGCTGTTTTAGATTTTTTGGAACTATTAAAAGTGTAATAGCAATCGGAATACCAATCAGATCCAATATGGCTGACGCTGAAGTCTTTCAGCGCCGAGAAAAAGTCCATCCATGCCGGGCTGAAAACCGGCTTCGGCGCGCTGGTTGAATACGCCTAGCCATTGGTCCGTAGGACTCACGTGACCACTAAAAAGAGTCAACCAAATCCGCGCGTGTTCGGCGTTTGGTATGGGGATTTTTTCTCGCGCCAAGAGGTCGCCACGCCGAAAACACGCGTATTGGGCGCTGAAAATAAGTCGCATGGAAAAGCAGCTTAAGAAAAGCTTAAAATAACCTCTATCCTTTATAACGTTCCTTTTTTGCATTTCAGGGTTTTTTCTCTTTATTTTTTTATGCAATTCCTCTTTAAAAGGTCTTAACCCTTCCATAAGGACCCAAATTTAATGAAAATAGGCAGCAATGATTTTTACTAAAAGCGGTTGAGGTGTTAGCGTCCTCTAAGCGAAAGAGAGTATTCCGAACCCTTCCGCGGGCACTTCGGGGGCGCTAATGCCTCAACCGCTTTTTGTAAAAATCATTGCGGCCAATTTTCATTAAATTTGGGTCCTTGGTGATGGGTTAGGACCTTTTGAAAAGGAATTGCGTAAAAAATAAGTGTAAAAAATAGCGTAAAATAAACTATCATTTTTAACGATTTTTTTTGCGTTTTTAGGGGGGTAATAACCCCTTAAACCTATCCATTGGCCACAAATTTTCATATTTTAGAAACTTTAACCATTCTTGTCCTCTCGGGTGTAATTTAAAGACTAAAGTAATGATTTTTGACCCTGAAAATCGAATTCAAAGTCATTAAGTCATTGAAAAACGTAAAAAGGAGGCGGGGCTGTTTGCCAAAAAACTGGAAGTGACAGACAAAAACTACAGTTACTTTTGGATTCAGGGGCCAAAAATAATTCAAAAACAAGTCACAGTTCTAAGACAACGAAATGGCTGTTCCCCAGTGTAATACGATGAGTAACAAACAATAAAGGGGGGGGCCCAGAAAATTTTTGAAAATATGTCCCTAGAAAACTGCGAATTTACTAATTTTTGGACCTTTATGTGAACAAATTAATTTCCAAAATATTCAAAAATATATCCCTCTTAGAACTCAATATGAAAACCTTTGGGTCCCGGGCCCCCTACAGGCCCGAGCCCGGGGGAATCGTACCCCTCGCCCCCCCCTCTCGTCAGGCCGGAAGAGAAGTTTAATCTCATAAGCACTTTGAAAATCCCCATAAGTTCACCGACCACCAGCTACTGCTGTAATGAAAACGAGCCCGGCCACCAGCGTGTTCCGACAATGTTCTTCATTATAGAAATTTTAAGATATTTTTTATTTTAAAGATATTTTAAAAATTTAATTACAAATTTTCGTGGAAACAAATATTTTGGGGGGACGGGACGGTCCAAACATTTCGGGGGACGGCGTCCCCCCGCGTCCCCTTCCAATCTCAGTCCTGTTTGGTTTTGAACCATCATCCCAACTCGAAAAGCACGTGTATCCCCCTCCTCACGTGATCAATGTTTTCAGTGTTAAAGCAACCCGAAGAGGACCACTCCTTGTAAGTTCCAAAAATTTCAAGGAACGACTGTAATAATATATTTTAAAATTTCAAGGGGGTTGGGGGTTCTCCCCAAGAAAAATTTTGAATTCGAACCTTAAAAGTAGGGCAGTGGCGAATCCAGGATTTTGGTCTGGGGGGGGCTGAGTTTCACAAAAAACCTTATTGCTATTATGGGCTGTTCAAATATTAATGTAAGCAACTGAAAGGGGGAGGGGGTTTGCCAGTGCCGTAACCAGATTTTTGTTTAGGGGGTTACTCAACATCTTTTCTGGGGTCTAATCTTAGGAATACTATGTTTTAGGTGAGATGACTTCGTAAGGTTTTAATTTTGGTGCTCTAAGTTTCAAAATTGTGTAAAAATGTCAGCTCCAAGTAAAAGGGGGGTCTGGGGGTCCTCCCCCAGAAAATTTTTGAAAATTTGCCCCTCAATATAGTGTTTTAGCTCATTTTGAAGCCTTTCAGATTCCACCCAAAGAGCACAACTCGTTGTAAGCGACAGAATTTTCAAGGAAAAAAGTTTTTAATACACTAGCGGAAATAAAAATCCCAACACCAAGAAGGAAAGAAGATATCAAAGTCAAATTTATTTCTGTGATTGCACTTAGTATCAATGTGAATTGCTTAAAAAATCAGCCTTCCTGGATATTAGGGGGCCGAGAAAACCAGGGAGGAGTGTTGTCTCCATAGGTGTCCATTACCGGCGTCACACATCATGGTATGAGTGACAGGGGATCTAAATGACTTTTGAGGGATTGGAGGACCATGTTGCCTCCTCGGGTAGTCCAAATTCATATGGTGCACCAGCGGACGTTCCATACCGGGCTAGGTGATTTCTCCTCTTTCTCCGGACATGTTTTGTGAGTGTTGGTTCTTACGAACGGATAGGCCAGGTTAAAAATGCAACATAGGGGGTTAAGAAGAAAGCTTGGACATTGCATAAAGCATGTGTTTGTGCATTTTTATCTTGAAATTTGTCCCCAGGACAGGTCTGGAGGTAAGAACGGACAACCGGCTAAAAAACCTCAATGAAGCAGCTCTGGTTGGCCAAAGTACCGGTAGATCATACTGAGGACAAGCGGCAGTGGGATGGATGTCGTTTCCAGTACTGCGGAGTGTCCGTTTGGTCTGCATAGCTTCTTACATCTTTGTCTACAAACAAGGAGCTGAAAATGGGCCTTTCCGTTTCCAATAGTGCACGAAGTAAGGAAATGAAAATCCCAATTTCATGACATTGTGTTTATGAGAGAATCCTGCTTCGGTTTGGAGCACCACGACGGTTGGGTATGAGTTTGAAGACACAATGGAGAGAGCGCACTCAGCTGATGATTTTCTAATCGTTCCACGGAGTGGTGATGCAGGGTAACGGAGTGGGGATGCATTGGATTCCCTTTCTGCAACTCCTGAGTATGATTCACCAGTACTTCTTCGAACCAGAGCTGCGTCATTGAGGTTTTTTAGCTGGTTGTCCGCCCTTACCTTCAGACCTGTCCTGGGGACAAATTTCAAGAGAAACATGCACAACCACATGTTGTATGCAATGTCCAAGCTTTCTTCTTAACCCCCTAGGTTGCATTTTTACCCCGTCTTACCCGTTCTCTAGAACCAACACTCACAAAACAAGTCTGGTTAATGAGGAGAAATCACCTAGCCCGGTAGCATATAAACTACCTTCACATTGCCAAAAACCATTGGACGAATATAGTTAAGAGGGCATTCAAGAGATGGCGTTACGAGAAATCAATTATTACCATTCTTGGATTGTTTTCTTCACATTTCTTTTTTTATTTGCTTTGAAAAGAGCGCCAATATTTTTTTTACCCATTCGCTCCGTTTTTCTTTACATTTCTTTTTTGTTTGCTTTCAAAATATCGCCGATGTTTTTGTTATATTCATTAGTAGAAAGTTCTCTTTTCGAAAAATGGCTTGGTTTTCAGACAAATCGAAATCATATACGCTTCCTCCATCATTTATTAATGAGATTGCGAAGGAATGCCCTCCTCCTGTTATACGAAGCAATATTAGAAAATGGAGATGATATTAATAAATGGATGAAAGAATTTGGAGCGTCAACCAACACCAAATGGAATACGAGAAAATCTATACCATGTGGAAAAAGAATGAAGTGCTCGTAAGTATATTATATTTTCATCAAGTACTTCCATATCGTGTCCAGAAATTTCCCACCTGTAAGACCCCAAGACAAGTATGAAATTTCGGTATTGGCTCTAGGAGACAGAGCTCCTCCAAGGGACTTTTATGAACCTTTCCTGCAAAGAAACGATGCTGACGACGTAATGGTAGAGGATGCTACTTGTACTTCAACCCAAATCTCTTCTAATCCATCCACCTCTGAAAATGGCATCGAAAACGATGATGAGCGCAGAATAAACCTGCTTGATGAAATTATTCAAAAAATGTCAGTGAAAATAAAAACCTTTCACCCATCCACCACTTCATTAAACCACTTTATTAAGAGTTTGGACAATGTTAAATCTCCAGGAAGTCTGGAGACATTTTTACACGGAGCAAGAGGGCCAAGTCGCTATAAGTGTGGAGCAGCCATCCGTGTACAGCCTACAGCAATAGCTCGAAGGCGTGTTAGTGCCAACAAAGGCAGTAAACGGCTACCAACTGGAAGGCTTGCATCTAAACGTCAGCATAATATTTCATTAAATGTTCGTTTCAATCAACCAAATGGGAAGCTCCATTAATGAAATGAAGTGTGGAGTGTGTATATAAGAATGTGTTTAAAAGTAATAATAAAAAATTAATTAAAGTATTTTTTGGAATTCCTGTACCATAAGTTTTTGTTTAATTCCTAAACTTACTTTTATATGCTATGATCATTGCAAATCCAGTATGTTAATTTAATTAATATAAAAGTTTTTATTTTCTGGAAATATATTTGATTGTAGAAAGAAAATGGATAAGGTAAGCAAACATTTCCTTAATTTTAATTAAAAATATAGCAAAATAGAAAGCAAGTATTAAGTGTTTCCAGTGTAGTTTTCATTAATTTTTTAAAAGTCGGTACAAGAAGTTTTAAAAATTATTAAAATATTTTTTTAGTATAAGTGATATTTTAAAAAATTCTATTGAACACTCAATATTACCTAAAAGGTTTTTCAGATGAATTATGTAAAAATAATCGTCTGTATTCCAAATCATATAATCATGCGCCAATTCCGACTCGCATGAATTACGTCAAATTTGTCAAAATTAACTGAATATAAAAAAATATTAAGCTAAAAATAATTTCATAGTGCAAATAAATAATGTTTTAATGAAAGCAAATTTATGACATTTGTCATTCTTTTGTATGAACGCAATATTTTTTTCAGTTTGTAATTTCTTTAAAAATTACCAGTCTTATTACTCGAACTATGCTAGTTTTTAAAAAAGAAAAACTAAAAAACGCATATGTGCATAAAAATATAACTAAGAATAAAGAAATCCCTCCTGAAAAGCCCCTTGAACTATCTCTTCCAAACCCAATGGTTTTTGGCAATGTGAAGGTAGTTTATATGCAGCCCGGTATGCAACGTCCGCTGGTGCACCATATGAATTTGGACTACCGGAGGAGGCAACATAGTCCTCCAATCCCTCAAAAGTCATTTAGATCCCCTGTCACTTAATACCATGACGTGTGACAGCAGTAATGGACACCTATGGCGACAACACTCCTCCCTGGTTTTCTCGGCCCCCTAACATCCAGGAAGGCTGATTTTTTAATCAATTCACATTGATACTATGTGCAATCATAGAAATAAATTTGACTTGGATATCTCTTTTCCTTCTTGGTGTTGGGATTTTTATTTCCGCTAGTGTATTATGAATTGGAAAATTTCTTAGGGGGTTTAAGGGTTCCTATTCCAGAAAAATTTTTGAATTTTGCCCCTAAAAGTGGCATTTTAACTCATGTTGAGACACTTTAGGTAACATCAAAGAGGATCACTCCTTGTAAATCCCTAAAGTGTCAGGAAAAACCGTACTTATTAGATTCCAAAATTTCGAGGGGGTTTGGGGGTCTACCCCCAGAAATTTTTTTGAATTGTTACCCTTAAAAGTAGGGTTCCGGATCATTTTGAGGCCCTTTGGGTAACACCACCGAATGTCCGCAACGTAGTGAAATTTCTTTTTTGCTTTATTGCTATTACCAAAACTTGAATGTCTTATTCCTGGGGGGGGGCTGCAGCCCCTCAGCCCCCCCTACTGGATTCGCCACTGAAGTAGGGGTTTTATGCACACACATTTTAAGACGAACTTTTAAGGAAAGTAGTAAGTAAAAAATTGACGTCGAAATTTCGGGGGGTTTAAACCCCCAACCCCCCCTTGGATAACGGCTCAAAACACCCTGTATTAAACGACGTATTAAAGTATACTTTCCGGCCTGCCACTGGACTTGTACTTTTGATTGCGGCCTTCGAGCTCTTGTAAATTGGAACCCCTGTTTTAAGCTTCACGTCTGGAACACTAATTTTGACTCGTTTTTAGACTTCGACGAATAAACATTTAGAAGACAATCTGAATAAGTTTATTGCTTGGTTTATTCCCTTGGCTTGAGCTGGGTGTCGTTGGGTCTGAAAAAAGACGTATTGATGATCTGTTTGTGGCCGTGCTGTGGGTACTCCAGAGGGTGTTCCATGTCGTAAGTCCATCCGTACTCAAACGAGGAGGTAATGGGATACAGATATCGTTCTTCAGGGATCGACTCCCTGCAGCGGGTTCCAAGGTAATCCGCTCGACCTTCTCCATGGTGGCTCAGACCTGAAAACATTCAACAGTTTAAGCGACTTCAACTGATAAATAAGTTGAAACCAGCCGTAACTAAAGCCCTGGATGGAGAGAGCCGAGTACTCTCTCAAGTAGCGACATACTTTTCCACTGGCGCCTCACGCCGCCTTCGATTTTTATTGGACGTCAGAGTCACGTGCACAAACAGCGCCATTTTGAGGACTATTGCTTTGAGTCGAATGCGTGTTTTTCATTGCGAATTGTAATTACTTATTGTACAAGGCTTCATTATACAAATTTCTGAAGATGCCGACTTGTTGTGCATTTGAATGCACGAACTCTACGAAAAATGGGTATAAACTGTATCGTTTACCGACTGGTAATAGAAATGCTGGGAGACGAAAACAGTGGCTTCATCAGATTGGAAGAGACAAATGGATTCCAGATAAACATAGCAGATTGTGTGAGGTAAGTTTGAATTTTTTGAATTATTTATATTATCTATCAAGTTTCTTAATGTTTTTTTTTGTGAATTAAGTAGTGCAAATATATTTCGCATTTAAATACTCGCCTTTCAAATAATGTAATGTAATGGTACATTTGGCTTCACAAACGGTGTATATCTTCATTCATATTTATTTTTTAGCTTCTTAATGCTCCGCTTTGTCTTTTCCAATGTTCTTTGGAGGCTTTAGATTTTTTTTTCACAAAACTTTGAAAAGGTGAGGTCTTGAGTTTTTAGGTAAACTGAAAAAAACTCATTTTTTAGAGCGTAGGGATAGTTCGTAGCCCAATTCCCAATCACTGAAAATATCCAATATTGTGATGAAATCGATTTCATAATCTAATAACTAAAGTGTTACTCAATTATCAAGTCGATCTGATCCCAATATTTGACATTATTGCTGATTATTCCTGTTTTCTATAGAAATTATAGTACTTTCAATGTACCTCAAATTTTAAAGACTCAGTTTTAAAATTTATTGACAAAAAATCCAAAAGCCCCCTAAGAACATTACAAAAGACTAGACTTGTTTATCTCCTTTAGTTTTTTTGTTATTAATTTTTAAAATGTGTGCAGGACTTTTGGAACACCCTGTATATACTTTGTTTATTCCAAGAAATTTTCCTAAACAAAAATTTTTGTGGAAGAACTATTATTTAGATTTCCTTTGTTTAAACACGGCAACAGCTAATGTAATTTTCAATAGAACAATATAGAAAACAACTTGGAAGTAATTTTTCTTGATATAAAATATGTGAAGAATGAATGAGAACAGACTGGGTAGTCATATGAAAACAGTTTTAAACATGAAATATTTATACACCACAACAATATACTACTACTGAAATAATATTTTAACATGTGTTCAATATCACTGAAATTGCTCTAGTAGAGAGTCACCATTAAGGACCTGTATTGAATCAATTGTCCATCATCATTTGTTGAATTTATCTGAATTTCTCTTGTTGATTTTTAGAAACAAACACCTTAACAGTTTTGTTTGTGGTCAATTAAGCCAGGCAAAGAGAATAGAGTTCTGCCAAAAATATTGTTTAGATTTTCTGAATGTGAATGGGAATACAAAGGATTGTCAATATGGATAACTTTAAACTAGACTAAAGTTTATGAAAATGTGGGTTTCATGTGGGAAAATAATTTTAAATTCAACTGCGTATTCCTAAAAATATTTTGATTGAAATGTTTCGCATATCACGGGTTTGTTCAAAAAGGGTAAATACAAATACTGTTTTTTATTTTTTTCAAGTACATTTTTATAATTTTAAACAGGTACATTTTACAGAGGAGCAGTTTGAAAATCACAGAGCTGATGGCAGACGTCTTCTGAAGCAATCTGCAGTTCCTACAATTTTCAGTCATAGACCATATTTAACCATATTTTTTCTATTGTTTGAAAGATATTTTGTTTGCAGTGTTTCACTTTCCATCAATAGGGAAGAAATATTTTCTTGTTTTAAATTTTAAACAATTATTTTCTTTGTCATGGGTTTAAGTATCTAAGTTTGTAATTAGTGATAATAACTAATAGTTTGAAAAGCACTATTAATTTTTATGGAATAAAATATGAAATTTTATTGATGGATTGTTGTCTCATTCAAATTAATTACTAATATAGGTAATTACACTTTTATGAAAGTGAAGGATAAACTTAATATTTTTTGCTGCATATACAGGGTGTCCCACGAGAAGTGGCCCAACCCTTTAACTTTTGAACCCCTACAGATATAGTCATGAAAGTGGGGTCTAGGTATAGTAAAGTGACCATGCCCTATCCGATGAGATAACTTTCAACGCCCTCTAGCGGAAAATTTAGGAGTTATAATTTTTATTTTAAAAACTGTGTGAGGTATGTGAAAAAAGTCAGTGACTAAGTTGTAGAGCATGCTTGTCTAAAGTGCGGCCCACGGGCCGCATGCGGCCCAAAAGCCTTTAAAATGCGGCCCAGACCCAAATTATGAAAATATTTAAATTTGCACATTTTTATTTTGAAAAAATAAATAATTACAATATTTTTCATATAAATCGATACAAACTTAAATTAAAATATTTAGGGAAACAAAAGGGGAACCCCCTATGACTGAATTTAAAGACGAAGATTGGGTGTTAGATTTAGCTATTTTAGTAGACTTAGCAGAACATTTGAATGGTTTAAATTTGAGACTTCAAGGGAAAAAATCAATTTGTTAATGATATATTCCAGAATCCAGACAATAACGAGCATTTGAAAGAAAGTTGACATTTTGGCACAATCAAATAAAAGTAAAATATTTGACACATTTCAGTACTTTGGCTGCACAGAAGCCTGTGAGTTGCACAAAATATATGCTGCATTAATTTGATTTAATACAAGAGTTTGAAAGTAGATTTAAAAATTTTCGAAAAAATGAAGATCATTTCAACATATTTTTACCCCATTTTCTCTAGAAGTAAATAAATTACCTTCAAATAGAATGCATTTAACTTCACAGCGACATTCAAAGAAAAATTTGGGAATGTTTCTTTACTGGAGTTTTATAAAGATTACCTACCCCGCGATAAATATCCTAATTTTCACCATCATACTTTATTAAAATCTTCAGCTTTTGGAATACCTATATTTGTGAACAAACATCTTGAAAATGCATTAAGAATTACAACCTAGTCTATTGAACCCTATATCAATTTGCTTGTTCAACAAAAGCAAATTTATCCATCTCATTAATTTGAACTATTTCTATCTTTATGGAATCCAAACTAAATGAAACGAAACTTTTACAAATTTAAATTAAATATGTACCTATACATAACTAATTAAAATTTTTAAAAATTATGGTAAAAAGAAGTTAATTTATTTTAATAGAACTACAAAGAGTAAATTTGTATTTCAATTTGTTGAAAAAATATTGTATGTGCGGCCCAGCAAATTTTTTTCGTTGCAATGTGGCCCTCAAACAGTCATAGTTTAGACACCCATGTTGTAGAGCATCATCGATTTAGTAGGAAAAGACACCTTAAGCAGAAAAATATCTTGAATAAAATCCCTAAAACGCACGCTCAATTAGGTTGAATTCACGTAGTTTTTACGTCTTAAGACGCTCCTCACGAAGTGAAAATGAGAAATTTTTATTTTTATGATTTAAGTAAATGACTAAAAGCATTCTTAGTTCATTAAATTGAAAATTTCTCATTTTCGCCTCATGAGGAGCGTTTTATAAAATCTACGTAAATTCAACCTATTTGAGCGTGCGTTTTAGGGATTTTATTCAAGATATTTTTCTGCTTAAGGTGTCTTTTCCTACTAAATCGATGATGCTCTACAACTTAGTCATTGACTTTTTTCACATACCTCACACAGTTTTTAAAATAAAAATTATAACTCCTAAATTTTCCGCTAGAGGGCGTTGAAAGTTATCTCATCGGATAGGGCATGGTCACTTTACTATACCTAGACCCCACTTTCATGACTATATCTGTAGGGGTTCAAAAGTTAAAGGGTTGGGCCACTTCTCGTGGGACACCCTGTATAAAATAATCATATTATTACTAAGAGTATTGAAGAAAATCATTTTCTTTACTTTGATAGTAAAAAAATTAATTACTACTGAAATTAAAAAGAAAAACAATTAATATTAATCTTTATCAAGATGATGAACTAATTAGCATTATGATAAAAACGTAGTGTTGGATTCATCATTAGGGAATGATAAAACTCTTTGTTCTAATGATACCCAAAAGGGGGAGAAATAAATCTATCCTGAGATTAAAATAAACATTTATTGATTGATATTAATCCTTCGTTTACCAAGCTGATAAACAAATTAATACAACGATCTTAGTTTTGCATTGATAATAGGGAATAGAATTGGATTACATAGTTTTTCAGGAATGATGTAAATATAGGTATATAACTTTTTTTTCTTATTTTGATTCCAAAGTGGCAAAAAATAAGTCACTTCTGAAGTTAAAATAAAATCATTTATTTATTAATCATTCATAACTTTATAAAGATGGTAAACTTATCCCTAATGTAATACTTGCATTTTCATATTTCATACTATACATGGATGAAATGTGCAAGAAAAGTAGAGTTTTCTATTCTATAATGAAATTCCCAGAAATGCGAGATTATTGTATAAGTCGGGGAATATTCCGTAATCGGGCACCATCGCCAAATTGGCGACTTTCTAAAAACTTGGCGATAAACTCTAGATTGTGGCGACCAATCTAGATATTTAGATATCATTTGAATCTAATACCAAATAAATTATTTATAAACAATGGAGTGTCATACAGGTTTTGTCTCTTAGTATTTTGAATAGCTTAAACAGTATAGTTTAACACAAGTCTGGTTTGAAAAAATATAAATAATAAAACACTAGGTTGACTAGTTACATGGTAAAATATTAAATTTAAAATATCAATTGGTATCATCATGATTTATTATGACGCAATGACTTTTAATTCGATTTTCAGGGTCAAAAACTATTACTTTAGCCTTTAAATTACAACCGAGGGAACAAGAAAGGTTAAAGCTTCTAAAATATAAAAATTTGTAGCAAATAGATAAGTTTAAAGAATTATTACCCCCTAAAATATACAAAAAAATCCTTAAGAATTATTAAGATTATTTTTGGCTATTTTTTCCTCTTATTTTTTATGCAATTCATCATTAAAGTGTTCTAACCCTTCCCCAAGGACCAAAATTTAGAGAATATATGCAGTTAATTATTTTTTACTAACAGCGGTTGAGGTGTTAGCGCCCCTCTAAGCACCGGCGGAAGGGTTCAATGCAGTACTTTAGAGTTAAACTGCCATACAAAAAACTGCAACTGACTGAATTTTAGTCAATTCCTGTGTAAAATGACCTCCTGAACTCAAATATGACCACAAATATCAAGAATTCAATCGTTTTCCTCCATCACCCTCAATTTTTAAATGGACGTACCCCAATTGTTATTATCAGCCAACTCATCAACTTGAAACATGAATCTCAACACCCTAAAACTGGCCAGTTTTTAACGAACTTAACAATTTCCCTCAGGATAGACCTTAAATATAAGAATTATGTCATTTTTGAGCTTTTCAAAACATGACTATTCATTCCTGAGTTCGCAAGTAGCGGCGCGATTCAGAAAGTATCTTCGGGGGCGTTAACACCTCAACCGCTTTTAGCAAAAATCATAGCTGCATATATTCATTAAATTTGGACCCTTGGGGAAGGGTTAGGTCCCTTTAATGATGAATTGCGTAAAAGGTAAGAGGAACAAATGGCTAAAACGATTTTTTTTGCATTTTTAGGGGGTAATAACCCCTTAAACTTATCCATTTGCTACAAATTTTTATATTTTAGAAGCTTTAACCTTTCTTGTTCACTCGGGTGTAATTTAAAGGCTAAAGTAATAGTTTTTGCCCCTGGAAATCGAATTTTGATTGTGACGATTTTGAAAAAGTGGCCAAATATCTTGGCGACTTTTCTTGGCGATGGTGCCCGATTACGGAATCTTAGCCTATAAGTCGCACTATTAACCTAATTATATAGTTTGATAAGTGTTTTATTTTATTTTGCAGCTAAGAATATTTAAGGCGATGTTTAGAAGTGATGTGAAAAGTTCTTAAAGACCTAAATGGTCAGCTTTGACTTCTCCGTGATCCATAATAAATTAAACTCCACACAACTTACAGTGTCCGTAATTTAGTAATTTATTTTATTTAGGGGTGAAAAAATTCTTAAGTGTTGCTAAAAAGCTTCCTGACAATTTTTCTGTGGCCAATTCGAAAAGCGATCCTCCGTTTTTTTACATCGCCGACTGCCGGAGGGAGTAGCGCTAGTCCTCAAAATGGCGGACGATTGCGCTTGTCGCTACTTGAGAGAGTACTCGGCTCGCTCCATCCAGGGCATTAGCCGTAACCAGGCTTTTGACATTAATTCTGAGGTTTCGCCTTATGGCGGAATCACACCGGTGTCCAGGACGTTTCGCCCCCGCCATTGTACTCGACCCCGACGACCCTCCCTTTCTCATCCATCACACCTGTCAATTAACGAAGGGTTTGGTGGCGAGTCTTTCTCCGTCCTCGTTTGGCGAAATGGATGCTGCGCCAGGTTCGCCAATTTTAAATTTGATTGCAAAAGGCGTATCATATCTATGGAGATGGTCCCCTTACTGAAAAGGGGTGTTGTTGTTTCTTATCTCCCACATGATAATCATTTACACCACTGCTGCAAAAGCGACATCAGCGATTTGCGACACGACCGGCAAATTTTTTTTCAAAAGAACCAGTAAGGAGGCCTCGAAAACGATCGCTGGGAAAAAATCGCTGCGACACAATGCGATCACTGAGCGGCCATTTTCTTGAGGCGGTAGTACGGAAAGATCGGGATGTCTGAATTTCTCTAGTAGAAATATAAAAATTAGCTTCTAATATCAATTTCGTTCTTCCTTGAAATTCAAGGGCTGTTGCATAACCAGAGTGTTCCGATTAATTAAGTAAAAACAACACTCTTAAAACGATTGCATCAAAATTGAGTAAAAAGTACTCAAAAAGGCTCCAAACCAATAAGTACTCAAATTTGAATACATGAATATACTCATTCTGAAATGTGCATACTCAAAAATGAAACATCGTAAGCTCATTTTTGAGTTCAAGCTCAAGATGTTTCATTTTTGAGTATGTTATGAAAGAAGTTATGAAGTTGAGTATGTTTGAGAGAAGTTATGAAATCCTACGGCTGTATTCTACACAAACGTCGTAACTCATTCTCATGTGATTAACCCTGTTTTTTGGACTTTTTCGTATTCTACTCCTCCTAAAACCAAGTTTATTCGGGGTTAATTGTAATCCGGTAAATTTGGGCGGTAAGTTAAATAACCGTGTTCTAGGGCTAGTATCGACAAAGTTTACAATGTCTTTTCATGAAATAATTACATTATTTTCAGATTAATAGCTCTTGTACATCAAAATGCGCTCTTTGAAATTAATATTCAACATCTAGATGAAACAACATCTTTATTTTGCGAAGGAACTATGTTTTCTGTGCGTACTCACATTAAACTGCACTGTCAACAGGCAATTCGCCGCCATCTTAAATCTATTACTACGATATTATGGATTAATATTTTATTCATTAAAATATTTGTCATTGGGTACATGTTAAGATGGAATATTTTTCTTTCATTGTAAAAAAGTGTTTTTACAAGATTAAAGGTTATGTTAATGCGCTTAAAATAGTCTGCTGGAGTTACAATCACCTCAAGTGGTTTCATTTAACTTTCTGATTTATAGATGGCAGCACAAGCTTGATTGAAGTAAATGATATTTTCATTTTTAACCAATCTTATAGGTAGTTTAATCAGTTTTTTGTATTGTTTGAAGAGTTTTTATGCCCATGAAATATATTTTAATTATTGAAACTACCTTATAATAGTCAGATTATTATTTCTGTTAGGACGGACAAAATGGCGACCAAGATTGAGTTTTGGAAAGCCAGTTGCCATCGTAGTAAGTTCATCTTAGGCAGTAGAATACCGATTTTCAACACACTCTGAAACAAAATCTCATAGGGTTTCACTTACCACGCGATAAACTCAATTTGAGTAGAATACGGCTGATGTCTCTTTTGTAGCAGCAATGTAAATCCCCATTAGGAGTACTTTCTTACATTAAGTTTTACATGACTTCCGCATAGAATTTTAGTTTTGATGAAATAAATTAAAAAATAATGTTTACAACGCCAAGAAAAATAGGGCCCTCCGCCAAAAAAATTCTCCTGATTTTAGCTCATTTTGAATTGCACTCAAAGAGCACCGCTCATTGTAAGCGGCAGAATTTTCAAGGAAAACAGTATAATATGATACACGGCAAAATTTCGGTTTTGGGGTCCCACTCCAGAAAAATTTTGGAAATTTGCCCTTAAAAGTATTGTTTTAAACTCATTTTCAGATTCTTAAGGTTACACTCGAAGAGAAATACTCCTTGTAAGTCGCAACATTTTCAAAGAAAAACAGTAAAAATTTCTAGGGGGTGGATCCCAAAGAAAAATTTTGTAATTTTTTAACAGCAAGACTCTTTCGGTTGTACCTCTTGTTAGGAAAAAGGCACGCATTGTCAAGGTATTGTCTCTTTTATGTTTTTTGCTAAATTTTCCGTTGCGTTCAGTTTGCCTGGCTTTCCTTTTTCCGCATTTCCCATTGTTTACCTTCCTGCTCTTATACTATGTCCCCTCCCGAAAATAGTTCTGATTACCAGGGTAAGGCACATGTAGAAATGTTTCCCAATTTTATAGTGGACTACCTCAAAACTAATCAACGGTAGAACTTTAACTAATATTCTTCATTAAAATCTTTAAAAAAACAAATTAATATCGAAACAAAGCCAAAAGGGAAGCAGTGCAAGAGAGAAAACATACATAATGCTAATATGTTGCCTCAAAAAATAAATAAAACAGTCGTTGGGTAGATTGGTTGATTGTAAAGTTCCGAATACAGGTTGAGGGTTCGAGCAAAGCCTCAAGTCCACCACAGCAGGCTCTTTATTGTAGGGGGCACAATTTTCAAGGGGAAAAAGGGCACTCCAAAAATGGATGTCAAAACTTCGGGATAGATATGAACCCCTATATCCCCCCCTTGGATACGGCCCTGGAAATCATCCTTGCAAAAATGGTTCAAAATCTCACCCTTGTAGAGCCTCTTCTTGGTGTTCTTGGGCACCTCCTTCATGACAGGCAGAGTGTCGATCTCCCCAGGATCATCGCAGGTCAAGGAGTAGAGAGGTTCGGGGGTCGGTTCGCAACACTCTGCTGGAAGTTCTCGAGAAACTTCCTGACAAAAGTCGTCATCGTCGTCATCAGGGACGTCTTCCCATCCGAAGAAATTCAAGTCCTCTTTTTTTCGGTAGTTCGCGTGCCACTTGGTGCGGATCTAGAAAAAGGGAAGTTCCAGTCTTTGTAATTTATTTTTTATGCGATAGAGGTATCAAAGAGAGGAATATTCGTGGAGAAAATTTTTTATATTACGATGCTATTCACTTTTTAATATAATTTCAAAGTTTGACTTTAAAGAAAGGGCGCGCAAAAACCGCATGTGACAATCCGAAACATTGGTTTCAAACAATAGTTTAGAATTCAAAGCTATTGTTGATTTTCACTTTAAACTAAGGCCGAAACAGATCTGACGTCATTCAATCCGAAACAAGTGCAAAGGGATTGTCGAGTTTAAATTTAAAATATTGAATTCATTTAATTTTCTTGAAACTTTTCATGTTTTTTTGAATTTAGATCTATTTCTTTTACCGGAAAAATGCAATTTTTAAACTTTCAAAAAATACCGGTATTGCCCATTATTACAAGATTGTTTTACTACAGGAGTTTCACAAAGGGATCTTTTTTAACATTTTCCAAAGAAGGTAATTTTTTGACTTGGATGTTGCATGAACTTAAAAACTTAACAGAAAATAACTAATACTAGTTTCAAACGATATTTTGTACTTTCTTGTATATGTTCCAGCTCCTGATTTTGAAAATTTGCTATATTATAAGGTTAATTAGGTAGGGGAGATTGGGGATACTTGAGCCCTTTTTACAGTTTAATTTTTTAAACTAATAACCAAAAGAGAAATATTGTATTTGGAATTTTGATATGTTTCTCTAAAATATAGAGTCGATTATTTTTATATCGACTATTTTTCTACAGGATGTTTAAGTCCATTTCATAGCTTTTACTTAGAAACAACGTCACCTAGGGTCATGGAAGTAAGGTCTAACCCTAGGTAAGTGACCATTGAGATGGCTTTCAGAGCACCCTAGTGCCGAAATAAACTGTTAAAAAATAAATATAAAACTAAAGGAGATAGAGCAAAAACTTAAGTACGATTATTGTTGACAATTAAAAAACTCGCCTAAAAAATTTTCATGAAAAAATCTTGAATATTCGCGGAGGTATGAGCTTGCCAATTAGTACTTTTTCAGGCCTCCATAAAAAAATTCGCAAAGATTTAAATTTTTTTTGAGATTTTTTTATGATATTTGTTCTTTATTTAATTAAAAGACCCAAAAATACATAAAACACTGAAATTACTGCAAATTTGTGAACATTTTCTTTTTTAAAGCCTAAAAAACAATTTTCCCGAATATTCTGGAAATAGTTTAGCAATATTTCTACTTTTTGGTGTTCAAAAGAGCATGGTTGTATTTAGCGGGACCGTTAACTAAATTGAACCTTCTTTGTTTATGAAAGAGAGAAAAAGTTTTGTAAAAACGTATTTAAAAATAAAAGTAGTTTTACGTATTTCCATGTATTTCGAATTTAGTGTTTCCTGCAAGTTCATCAAAACTCATGTCATGTGTTCATTGACTAAGACCCAGTGGCGGATCCAGAGACTCGGTTTGGGGGGGGCGATCCTATTTCATGAGCATGTAGAACTTAAATCCCTGTACAATTTCTGCACAAAGTAAGTCCTAAAGTAAGAATGGGGGGTCTGGGGGTTCTCCCCAGAAAATTTTTTGAAAATTGCCTTTCAAAAGTAGTGTTTAATCTCATTTTGGAGCCTTTTGGTTACATACAATGAGGGCCGGTTTTTGCAAGTCGTAGAATTTTTAAGGAAAAAAACTATTTAAAAATTGATGAAAAAAATATTAAAAGTTTAGTAAGCAAGAAAAGAAACTACCTCCTTTAAAAAACACATGGTATTGTAGAAGATATGCTGTATTATAGGGTGCATCGAAAAAACTTTTTTCGATTTTGATGAAGCGTTAGTGCGTAAAAGTTGTCTATGTTGGCAGAGAGTTCCTGTGATTTTTTTCAGAAATTTCGGATAATATCTTGAAGTGCCACATTGACCCTGAAGGTTCCCCACGTTAATCCTATGGAGCGCGCAAGCTAAAAAGGCCGAAAATTGGTTTTTCGCCCTCGTTTCTACCTTAATCTCACGACGAATGTCTTCCCTCGAGTAATCGACCCTATATGAAGTATGCTACCCGACAAAACATGAGTTAATTGCCTAAATCTCTATATTATGTTGATGGTGGGCTCTAATTTGAACGAGGAAATACGCGATTTTCGACGAAATTTTAGCATACAAAAAAACGTAATATAGAGATTTAGGCTATTATTCAAGTTTTGTTGGGTGGCATTCATCATATAGAGTCCATAACTCGAGGGAAGACATTCGTCGGGTGATTAGGGTACAAATGAGGGGCGAAAAACCAATTTTCGGCCTTTTTGGCTTGCGCGCTCCATAGGATTAACATGGGGAACAGACACACTTAGACCACTTTTCCTCACTAACGAAAAAAGTTTTTTTTCGATACACCCTACTGTACTCGTTCTTTTTCTTTAATGTTTAGTATTTTAGTATAAATATTCGGAAAATTTGATGACACATCGGAAGGTAAGGGGGAAACGGGAAAAGTTGCAGCAAAATTGAAAATTTACTTTTATCCTCTAATTCAGCGGTTCTAAAACTGTGGTCCGTGGACCCCTGGGGGTCCGCGAGTTACCTTGAGGAATTCTTCAAATTACTTTTAGAAATCCCCAAAGAGTTTCAAAATTCGATGAAACGCTAGTTTTTTAAGAGGCCAATTTCAAAAATTTTTCTATGGAGAGCCCCCAGCCCCCTCGAAATTTTGACTTCAATGCATAACTTTTTCCTTGAAATTTCCAGACCCTCACTTTAGAGACTTGGAGTAATTCAGGGGCGTATGAAGTGGTGGGTGAAGAGGTCCTGCCCCCTCCTGAAATTTAACTTGGACGCTATCGCCGCGAATGCTCGCGAACTCAGCCGAGCACGCTGAAGAGAGCGTTCGCGGCTGTTCGCTTTCTCCGCTAAGGTGGACACAAATTGGAGCCGAGCGGCGTAGCGAACAGCCACGAACACACTCTGCGCAAGCGCCGCTCTTAGAGCCTCCGAGTTGCGCGTGCGCAGAGCGTGTTCGTGGCTGTTCGCCTTCGCCGCTCGGCTCCAATTTGTGTCCACCTCTAGGCTCTAATCTTCAGTATGCCAGCAATCAGTTAACGAGTTGTGACTCGCAAAAATACCCGCTCCCAAAATTTCTCCCGATTTCACTGGGAAAGTGAATTTTGAATGAGGGTGGGAGAGAGCTTTATGAGTGAGGTGACTTCGTTGGGGGGGGCGATCGCCCCAATCGCCCCCCCCCGTGGATCCGCGCCTGCTAAGACCTTAGTAGAAGTTCAATTAAAAAAAAGTTAGTGCATATACCTTATTTTCTTTCAGAATAGCTTCAGTAAAAGCTCTCTGGAAGCCCGGATCAAACATTTTTTCTCGAGACATATTTCTATCTGGATTTATAGGGCTATCGACTGAAAAATAAGTTGGAAGGTAATTTTATTTTATAACTAATTTAAATTAAATGAACCGTGTGATTTTGGCTTAGTTGGGTATTAAGTAAGTTTACTCCTGCATCGAAATAATTTATTGAGTTGTTTGTTTACATTTGTAGGTAATTCGTAAATCTTTGTAGTCATCATAAAAGGAGTGGCTTTCATTGCTATTGTTTTAAATAAAGGGAAAGGGACTTTACTATAAGACGAGCTTTTCGTTGATTGGTGCCTTCAGACGATTTATTAATGTATTAATGCTAGGAAAATTACCATTTAGCAATTCAAAAAGGACCTTTAGATATTTCTTAGGTATACAATCATAATCTATGATTACTTACAATGTATGATTTACCTATATAATTAATAACAATAAATGATAAATTAGTAATTCATTAAAATTATGCAATTATTAGAACTCTATTAAAATGAACATGCTAACTTAATTATCTTTTGATATACTAAGTTAACTGAAATAAACTATAATACAGACGCGTTTATTTTTTTATTAATCTTTTAAATTTTTTTATTAAACACTTTGGTTGTGGTTTCCCTATGCAAAGACAACAAAAGGTTACATCGTATTTAATCAATAAAAAGGAATAATCAGTCAATATAATTTTCTTTGGCATCTATTTCCAAATGTTCGTGTGACAGACATCACTTTTGGAGAATGTCTAACAATTTTATCGGATATTTATTTTTGACATCCACCATAAAATATTTTACAATAATTTTTGATGTGTTTTGATTGAAACAATAAAAAGACCATTTGTTAAATTCATTCAGATCTTTAATGTCTTAATATTCTTGAGTTTTTTTATGTATACCGTGTATACCTATAGAGATCCTATTTCCAAGATTCCAACTATCTGAAAAATATTTCTTTCAGTGATAAATTTGTTCTTAACCATCCTCTCATATCATAGTCCTTTAGGTCTCCTCCAAGCTTCTGTGGCAAAACTGCCTTGGGAAAAAAATCCATCAAAGTTTCATTCGTCTTATGAATATGCATCTAAAACAAATAAGATAAAAATTATTATGATATTAGTGAAAGTAAAAACAGGAACAGTACAATGATAAAATCTCGATTTAATAATTCTTACCCTGCCTCTAATTTGCGCTGGTAAAAACACACTCGTTATTCTCCATATAATTCTGCCAACTCCAATAACATTCAAAAGATGAATTGCCTTGAACCTCGCGGGAAAAGCTACCTGTAAATTTTTTAAAGTTGATAATTGAGAGAATGCAGGGATACGGCGAGGGCTCTGATTGCCCCGCCAATACTTTTCTAACTTAAACAGGGCTTTCAAGGTTGCTTGATTCATCTTCAATTGCTTTGATTTAGTGATGGGCAAAATCGATAATTTTAGGTATCGAATACTTTGGTATCGAATACTTATAGGTATCGAGTACTTTTTTTCAATGTCGGGAAATGAACCTGAAGGGACAATTTTTTTAGGGCCTATCCATAATCAGACTAATATTCAAAAAACTGAAAGCGATCCATCAAAAAGCCCCGTAGCTACGGGCCTGGAGGTGGATAGAGGCGAAGGATTTGGCGGGGGAAAAACCTAGCCGCGTCAAATTTCTCTCGCGGATGATAACGACTTGGGTTTGAGCGTTGCAAAATGAAAACGGAAACAGGCTGCGTTTGATCTACAGTAGGTATTATAAAGATTACTTCATTTAAAAATTTAAAACGAAATATGTCAATAAAGTATCGATACTTTTGTGGGTATCGAATACACTCGATACCTATAGGTATCGAGTACTTAAGTATTTGGTATCGATACCTGCCCATCACTACTTTGATTTATCTTTTTTCTAGAGTAATTCTTCACTCACTTATTCCCTTTGCCTTATTTTTATACCATTTTGTTATGAAAATAGTGAAGATTAAGTTAAAATTGTGGAAGATATTTGCCACAAAATCTAGAAGATGGTTTAATTCTTGGAGCAGCAAAATAAAAATATATTAGAAAAATACAAAATTGTTCAAATAAAGTGACTTAGAAAGGATGTTCAGTTCACTCTGAGTGATTCACTCCTGTGAAATGCTATTTTGCATAAAAAAGTGAAAGAGCATGGAGTGAAACGCCAATTCACATTTTTCACTTTGGAGGATTCCTTTAAAATGAAGATACTAAGTTCTCCAAATGAATGATCATTTCACTCTTTACTCCTTCACTTTTCCATGCAAACTAGTGATTTACTCTCAGAATGAACAGTGAAAGGGAAACAGAGTAGATTTTCCATTGAAGAAACAAAAGATCTACGATGGATGTTCAAGGAATAAACTTTTACTTACGAAAATCCCTTGTATGAGTAAGTACATGTTGGCCGGTGTGCAAATCTTCAAAGTTTCCACAGTGGCGTCGCAATCGATTATTAGTTTGAAGCCGTTCACTTGGGTCATAGGCTGACGGATACATTGAAGAAGCAGAAAGCTGTACATCTGCTTTACAGCATCTAAAGGATGTTGCTTAGCATTCCATTTACCTATAATATAAGCACAGCGAGACAATCGACATTCGAAAAATTTTTTTTGCTGATCCAGGGTAAATTCGGAGTAAATCCAAAGAATCCGGACATAGGCGATATTTTTGGTGATTTGGTGTTGCCAATGCCGCTTATTGGCGAGTAAGCAATTTAACTTCTATAGAACTGGGTTGCCAGAATTCACTATTTCATTACCATTTTTGGCGCCATCAGCCCGGATTTTTTGGATGACCCTAAATTATGCATTAACAATTCTCTCATAGTGATTTACGTTGCCCAGCAATATCATACTTTTTGTACTGAAGAAGGGGATCCATTGATCCCCGAAACAATTGTCTGCATTTTTAAAAAATTTTATAAATTGTGTAAAAATAAACGTTGTTTTTCAATCGATAATATCATACCTATTTGTAAAAAGATGAGAGCACAACCATCTTGACACCTCCAAGGAAGAACTGTGGCCATTTCGGCAGTCATAAAAACTGAAAGCGCGTCGAAAGAGGGATGGGCAAAAATAATGGGGTTTTTCTTACGGAACTCGGCAAGCCTTTTCAGTTGTTGAGAAACTCTTTCAACGTTGAACTTTCTGCATGTAAGGAAAGCTATAAGCTCACTGTCTTTAAATTGAGTTTCCTGCAGAATTGGGGAATTTTCATCTGAAAAATTAGCATTAATTATATGTATGGTTTTTATCACTCTCATTACTGTAAATTCTATAAAATTTTTCCGGCACAAAATTACTTAAATCCATAAAAAAATATATTAAAATTAAAATTATAGGTATGATGTAGCACAATAAATTAAAGGTCTAATAGGAGAGCTATGTCTGTATGGGTGTAATGTAAATTTTGTGGAGTTTCTCAAATACATTCATATATCTTATTTTGGTTTAGTTACACCCAGAGAAACATTTTAATTCGTATCTTCTGTCCTTATCTTGGCCCGTAAGAGGTTTGTAGAGGTCCTTTATTTTTCAGACAATTCATTTGAGAATGTTTTCTGAATACAGTACTTAATGTTTGATCATAAAATTACAAGATAACAATCATTCTTCTAATTTCTCATCGTTTTTTAAGTCAAAATGTTTTATCATCCATTTTAAATACAGATATGTAAGAGTAATAAATACTGTGGGTGTTTAAGATAAATTTGAATTTATTTAATTTATTACATGTACTGCAGATATATGAAGACAAAAAAATATAATTTTCCATCTTTTTTGTATTAATATGCAACAATTTAAAAAGAAAACTATGTTTCATTTGAAGGACATAAGAAAATTTGTGTAAAAAGTTGGTATTGTTGCTGCCCTAGCAATTACCGTAAAAGTTGTATTTCAGCAATAGCTATAATTAGTTCCTTGGCGTGGTTTAATAGGATTCCTTCTATTAAACCACACCTCTTTTTAAAAGTGCTTTTTAATTCCAATGAAATATATCTCATTTCTTGAAGATAAATGAAGGATAAAAAGTATGTGTATTAAAATTTTAGTGTGAAGTCCAAAACAATGTGAATCGATATAGAAACACCACATAGCTGATAAATGTATTCTGAAATAAGGGGTTACTAATGTTGTTCTAAGAAGGTATTAATTATTCGTAATTGTAATATTGCATAAAATAGCTTTAAAAGTAGTAAAGCAGTTCGTAGAAATTAAACCAAATTCAGGTAAAGAATATATTAGTACTTACTTGCCATGAGTTCCTTCAGCTGTCTAAGGCTCTTTTCAGCTATACCTGGTGAGTAATTAATTTCATTATTTGCCTTTTGTTCAAAAAATTCAGGTAGGTAATCCATTTCTAAAGGTAGTAACTCCATCGGTTCCATATTAGTTTCGTTGGACTTAGTTTCTGTCATTTATCTATAATAGATTCGATACCAGTTCAAATTAGATATTTTCTTAATGTATTGCAAAAAGACACAAAATGTGGCTAAAATATTATAAAAAAATTTTCACCTAAATGTTATATTGCTTGCAGAATTGTTAACCTGTAACTAGGCATAATAGATTAAAATAGTCATGGGAACGCCCAACTGTTGTAGTAAATCATCATGGGACCAAATATTTCATTCAAAGTTTTTTTTAAATTTTACAAATATGAGATATTATAATTTATTAATTTATGTGTCATTTATAGCTTTATTGGTTGGCTAAATTTTGTGATTGGAGTAATATCCTAAGAAAAATAATAACATTTTTCAGATAAACTTTTTGCCCGATATCGTGGGGATTAAATTATAAGCAAGGTGGCTTGGGTGGTGAATTTTCAACAGAGGTTGCTCTCCGAAATACGATCATAAATACTGTTTTGAAGCAGCACACATTAGCAACAAAACTTTTAAGGTAAGTTAGATAATTTAAGTTTTCGTTATAAAGTTTTGATAAAAACTACAGTAATTGATAAAAATATAAATAGTTCTGTCTCAGCTCTTAATATAAAACACGGATATTTTTGTTTTAGTCCGACCGTCACGGGAAAAACTTCTGATATCGTACAATAGATATTGTGTGACGATTGTTTTAGAAACAAGTTATTACCCTGATTTTTGGGGGTGATGATACTTCATGAGCGCTTAAAAACGTTTTGTGCCAAATCTGTTTGACAATCATTTAGATTTGAACTTCTTTTTAAGAGCTTTGTGTTTTGTGAAAGTTTTTCTCGGAGCGGCCGGACTATACACAGAACTGTACGTGTAAGTTTCACAACTTGTCTAAATGTGGAAACCAAAGTTTTTGAAATAAACTATTTTATGCAATTAACTTTATTCTTCTCAATAGAAATTGACTTACCTGAAAATGGGGTCTACTTCTCATTAGTCTTGCACTTAAAATTAATGGCTCCTAGATGAACGAATATTAACTTTGTTCTCTGTACTTCTATTTTAGCTCCATCTTGAAAGCACTTCTTACTTTTGGCGAATGAATGAGTCCTTGTAGTACAATATGTTTACAAAAACAAGACAAAACTAACAATTTAATACTAATATTAATTTTGGATAAGCAGAATTAACGGTTATGAATCTGATTAAGGAGAAAATAAAAGGGGAAAGTATCCGCTTACACAGGTAGCTCAAGTTCTCTGTCACTCAAACCATCCCCGATCAGTTAAAAGAAGATTTGAAGAGAAAAAAATTTCTTTCTCTGTAATCATAATCAGATACTAACAAATAATTCACTGCACTAAAAATAGCTCCTGTGAAATTATCTTAAATCTTTTGATAAAATATACTTCTATTACTGTAAGGGGGCTTCTCAAAAATTTATGATGAATTTTATGAGATTTTTGTGTCTCTAATTTGTTGCATCGTTTCTGTGTAACACTATTAAGACTTCCTATTGTTCTTAAAGCTTGCGAGGTAATTTGTGAATTTTCCCTTAATTTTTTTTCGGTTCAAAGATTACCAGCGACCTTTCACAAAATTGGCTAGAATTACTTGTATAGCATATTGTGTAGACGTAAATACTATACTTATAGCTCATTATTTCATTCATTTATCAACGTCAGAATCAGAATATTACTTTAATATACACTTTAAAAAGCGACGGTTATCCTTGTTGGAATTGTCTTCGAATTCAAACTACTCATGAACAGTTACTTTCAATTGTGGATAAAGGTAAAATATAACCTTAGTAATTTCAGATAATTTGCGAAAAAGGAAACCAACTCGATTCGAATATTGTTTAGATATTTATTATGACTTTCAATGCAACTCATTAGCTATTAACATTCAAGCAAAAACACCCCCTTTTGTAGTATTTCGTGATTCATAAAATCTATTGCTAAAAATAAAAATATATAAAAAATGCCAAAATGATACGCCTGAAGGGGAAATAATTAAACAGTTTTATACAGTAACTTAATTTAACAATTTTATACAGTTAACACAGTTAAATGCATTAAATTACTAACAAAATTTGAAAATAAATTTTTATCCAAAAACAAAATCAATATTAAACTCAGATACTCTATTCATTTTGAATAGGCGCCTGAAAATATTTCCTTCCCCCACCACCCAGTAACCAGTAACCATGACAACTATCAACGTCAAAACGACGAAGAAGGATCAGTACTTTTTTCCCATCTTACTTCCGTAAACCGGTAAACTATGTGGGTAGTTAAAAATATTCCAGTGATAAAAAACCTTATTGCAAAAAACATATTTCCAAGAAAAGTTTGCCAATTCTGGAATTTAGGGTGTTTTAGCAAATGATGACAGCCAGATTCCTTTTCTGGAGTACTACATAAAAAAACTTCAAAGAACTGTACCTTTACGACTTGTATTAGCTTTTTTAATGAAGATTGAGACTAAAAAATGTATAACTTCAAAATCAATTTGCTCCAAAAATGTTATGGGAAACTGACCAACAATAGTTATACGTTTACCATTGGACTTAATTTTATAAGTGAATTTTTACAATGTTTAATTCTAAGTAAAGTTTGACTACGTTTAAGAAAAAAAAATTTCCATGATTTTTTGATAATAGTTTTTATTGAATAGGTTTTATCAATAAAATGATTGCCACCCCTCGTTTTAAAGAAAATTTTCACAAGGTTTAATTCCATTAAAGTTTGACTACATTTACAAAAAATAATTTTCCTGATACTTTCATAACAGTTTTTTATAGTATTTAACAATAAAATAGTGGTGTTACCCCTCATTTTAAAGGGAATATTAGGAGGTTTAATAATTTTATATAGGTTTAAGAAAAGATCTTTTTTATATGTTTTTATAGTAATTTTTATATCATAAGTTTTATCAATAAAATGATGGTGACACTTCTCGTTTTAATGTAAATTTTAAAATTTTGATATTTGTATGAAAAGGGAGTACTTCACCACTACCTCTGGTTAAAGGAATATGTGAGAAAACTCCAGCTCTCAAGCGTCGCCTCCAACCGTGGACCGGTTTCGCCCTTGTTAGGGCTCATCAGCACGGTATAGGAAGGTAACGCAAGAGAGCGGAGGGAGAGCTTTTAGTCTAGCCGACTATAACGGAAAAAGTGGTGACTATTGATAAGTCCTCCACTATCTGCCGGAATGAACTGCGCATTCCATAGAACAGATTTAATTTCCGAAAGGACACAGGTATGAAAAGGGAGTACTTCACCACTACCTCTGCCTCTACCTCTACCTCTACCACTACCTCTCAGAGGTAGTGGTGAAGTACTCCCTTTTCATACCTGTGTCCTTTCGGAAATTAAATCTGTTCTATGGAATGCGCAGTTCATTCCGGCAGATAGTGGAGGACTTATCAATAGTCACCACTTTTTCCGTTATAGTCGGCTAGACTAAAAGCTCTCCCTCCGCTCTCTTGCGTTACCTTCCTATACTTTGATATTTGTGTTAAGTTTTTGACCACGTTTATAACAAACTAATTTTTATGATATTTTCATAACAGTTTTTTAAAATTATATTTTGAGCAATAAAATAATGGTGCTACACCACGTTTTAAAAAGGATTTCACAAAGTTTGATTTCATAAAAAAATTTAAAATGTTTGAGAAAAATTTTTTTCATGTTTTTTTTATAAAAAATGTTTATATAATTTTAGTTTTAGGAATAAAATGTTGGTGTCACCTCGCCCCTCGTTTTAAAGAGAATTTTAAAAGGTTTAATTTCATTAAGTTTCATTAGTTTGGAAAAAATTTTCTGTAATATTTTTTCTGTATTAAATTTTAACAATACAATGTTGGTGTTATTAATCCTATAAAGAGAATTTTACTTGGTGTAATTTCGTATAAAAATTCACACTGTTTAAGCGAAAAACTTTTCATGATTTTTTTCTAATAAATTTTATTTACTAAGTTTTAACAATAAAGTGTTGGTTCACCCCTTGTTTTAAAGACAATTTTTAATTTCACATCAATTTTCTCTATGTTTACAAGTTGGAATTTCACATAAATTTTGACTATGTTAACGAAAAAAATTTTTTTAATGATTTCTTTAAATAATTTTTTACAACAATATTTACCAATAAAATTTTTTTCCCTACTTGTTTTAAAGATAAATTTATAAGGTTTAATTTCATATGAAAATTGACTGCTTATGAAATATTTTTTCATAATTTTTTATAATAATTTTTATTTAATAAGTTTTAACAAAAAAATGTTGATTTCACCCATCGTTTTAAAGAGAATCGTTTACAGGATTAATTTTAAGTAAAATTTGACTACGTTTAAGATAAAAAAGTCACGATTACTTTATAGTAATTTTTATTTTATGTTTTATAAGTCCGCACCTCGTTTTGAAGAGAATTTTATAAGGATTAATCTATGTAAAGTTTAAATTGGTTTACGAAAAGTCATTCTTTTCTTTCTGTTATAAGACCGAATATCTATGAATTGAACTAAATAATAAATAAATAATTTTTTAGTTTTATTCCGTTATTATTGAATTCTCCATTTTATAGAATACATAGTTCATTATTTTGTTCATAGATGGCCCAATTAATTGAATCGTCAATTGGAAGAAGGGAATAAGTCCAAGAACCAAGTTTTGAGAAAATCGGAAGAAAAAACCCAACCCCAGTGTAAATGGCATTTTCATTGCATGACCACCATATTTTTACAGGAAGTTCAGAACCCTATTTAAAAAAAAACAATCATCAAAACCAATACGTATAAGTATAGTCAAAATATTTTATAGTCAAATTAAGTTGATGTACTTATTCCCCTTCTTATTCTACCTTATGAAATTTTTCGGATGAAAAAATCTTTAATAAACCCTTAAATTCACATTTAAATTATATTTCTCCTTATTTTACACCACAAAAGGGTGAAATAAAAAGAATAAGACACATAAAATTAAAATTTCTAGTCAAACTGAGTTATTAAAGCAGTATCAATGGAGTGAGTGAATATGAATGGAGTCAAACATTCCCTGCGTAAAAAAAAGTTTGAAAAAAAAAATTGAACTTAAGAGAAAATTTTATTTTAACTTAGTTTACAATACAAAGAATATGAAAAGAAAGACAAATTAACTTAAAAAATACAATGAATGGACATTAGGGTGGTCACAAGTTATATGGGGAAAATTTTTTTTCAACTTTTTTCAGATCTTACCCCCCTAAAATGTGCCAATAGGCTAAAAAATGAGATTGGCCAAGTTTCAGCTCAATCCGATAATATTAACCCGTGCCTCATCGAGGTCAAAGTTCAGAAAAACAGTGATTTTTAACAAAAAATCGTAGTTTTCGCCCCATAAAACTGGAACCATTTGTCCCAGAAATCTGGTTAGGGTGTCATTTGATAGGAAATTTCATACACTTTAACCCTGAAGTCACGGAATTTTATTTTCTAAAGCAGATGGAGTGCTATTTAGCATTTTCATAGTGAAGGTCCGTGAAGAAGCGACTTCATTGCTAGAAACCTAGAACATTACAATGTCACAAAAAACTTTATCCTCCGGGCTTTTTCTATTACTTTTGGTCCCAATAGATAGTAAATGAGTTTTTAAACCCCCTAAATGAATTCTAGGGTATAATTTCAAACCCCCCTAGTGTTTGAAAAAAAAGGAAAAATATATAATTTTTAAAAATTTTTAAACATGCAATTTGGGACTGAAAATGTGATAAAGTTGGTCCAAATATATTATTAAGAGCTTAATTAGATAGAATGCCAATGGTATAGGGCCTTAACCTTTCCCTATAACCCCTATAATCTAAGCGAAAGAAGCGCGACTGCGAGGTTTTGATAAACAAAGGCTTTATTACCCATTAAAGCGATAAACAGAGGTAAATTACAAATTTTTCACAAAAACCTCTAGAGATATGTCATTTGGTGTCAGAAATGACGTTTTAGATTATAGGGGAGAGTGTTGTACCTATGGACAAAAATCACGTTTGGATTTTTCTAAGACAGGTTAAATCACATTTTGACCATTTAAAGTGCCCAACCTATAGTTCTAACCTTTGTGAGTAGAGAGATATTTTTTATTAGCCAAAATCTTGAAAATTGGATTTTTAATCATTTATAATAACTTGGAAAAATTTGTGTCCAAAGGTACAACAACCTGTTGTACCTATGGACAGACCCAGTTGTACCTGTGGACACCCTTAAAAAGGGAAGTTTTAGTTGAAAAAAGCTAAGAATGAACATTTTTATTGATGAATTACCTTTTAATAACCTATTTCAAGCCTTTTTAAAATTGAAAATAGATATTTTAAAGTAATGTAGTTTTAGATCGTAAATGATCATTATAACGAAGTTGAATGTTAAAAGTCTTGATTTTTTACCAAAAACACAAAAATCACATGGTATTTTCAGATCAGAATTCAAGGTAATAGTTTCATCAATCATGCTGATTGGTCTGACAACTTCACTGATCCAAAAAAAAACAATTCGATCGACACTTAGTTGTGCAAGCATTTGGTGGTAATAACAGTAATAATTTGGTGGTAAATCTTCTTCAGTGGAATGATTAAGTTTTTTTTAATCATCATACTTAAATGTGATAGGGTGCTTAGGGTTTTACACCATATTTTACATTAAATTCCAAGTAGAATCGTAAATTTAAAAAAGTAGTTTAGATCACAAAATATTTGATTTTTCATCTAAAATTCGCTTGAAAATAATCGCTGACAAATAGATTACCATTTAGAATTAATTTAACATTTATTAAAATATATTCCGCTAAATGAAACCTGATTCTAAAACGCTGATTAGCTACAGACACCCACAAGAACGTGTCCGTAGGTACAACATTTATGGTGTCCGAAGGTACAGCATCAGGTGTTTTTGCATTCAAAGTTCTATAAAAGATAAAATAATTGAGATCTGACGATTTCTAATATCAAAACTAAAAAGTCAAAATCTCGGGGATTCCCCCATATATCCCATTTGATCATATCATAATCATAGAGGAAGAAAATAATTAATGTAGTGATGCACTAAAAAAAACTTTGAGCACCTAAAAACAGTATTTTTATTATAGAAAATTTAAATAATATTTTAAACAGCACATTTCACGTTAGCAACTAGATAGCATCTGTTTACATTCAAAATTGACCACAAATTCAAATTTACATTTTTTCCCGAATTTTAAAATGAGGTGGCTGAAGGTTCAACCGTCCGTAGGTACAACACTCTCCCCTATACTGGTAAAAAGTTATAATAAACGCGTCCTTCCGACTCCAAGTGTTAAAAAAATCCTATTTCTACCTAAGTTAAACGTTTTCAGCGTAAAGTGATGTTAGAAAAATGTATAAATTGATTTATTTTAATTTCAGGCAAATGAATTTCGAGGTGCATTAAAATAAATCAATTTATACATTTTTCTTAGATCCCTTAAAGCTGAAAACATGTAACTTAGATAGAAATAGGATTTTTTTAATATTTAGAGTCGGAAAGACGCTATTATTATAATTTTACCCACATATATAATCTAAAACGTCATTTCTGACACCAAATGACATATCTCTAGAGGTTTTTGTGAAAAATTTGTAATTTACCTCTGTTTATCGCTTTAATGGGTATTAAAGCCTTTGTTTAGTAAAACCTCGCAGTCGCGCTTCTTTCGCTTAGATTATAGGGGTTATAGGGAAAGGTTAAGGCCCTATACCATTGGTATTCTATATCTAATTAAGCTCTTAATAATGTATTTGGACCAATTTTATCACATTATCAGTCCCAAAATGCGTGTTTAAAAATTAAAAAATATTATATATTTTTCCTTTTTTTTCAAACACTATGGTTTGAAATTATACCCTAGAATTCACTTAGAGGCTTTTAAAACTCATTTACTATCTATTGGTACCAAAAGTAACAGAAAAAGCCCGGAGGATAAAGTTTTTTGTAACATTGTAATGTTCTAGGTTTCTAGCAATGAAGTCGCTTTTTCACGGACTTCACTATGAAAATGCTAAATAGCACTCCATCCGTTTTAGAAAATAAAATTCCGTGACTTCAGGGTTAAAGTGTTTGAAATTTCCTATCAAATGACATCCTAACCAGATTTCTGGGACAAACGGTTCCAGTTTTATGGGGCGAAAACTACGATTTTTTGTTAAAAATCGCTGTTTTTCTGAACTTTGACCTCGATGAGGCACGGGTTAATATTATCGGATTGAGCTGAAACTTTGCCAATCTCATTTTTTAGCCTATTGTCACATTTTAGGGGGGTAAGACCTAAGAATTTCGAAAGTTGATTTTTTGTAACCACCCTAATGGACATCGATTTCACAACTTCAAGGAGCGATATCTCCCAATAGGGGTTAGTTTTCCCCCCTCTTTTCCCCCATGTTCCATAGGTAGAGCAAAGCTTGAAGGTTGTTTTGAGCACAAAAAGTCAATTCGTCATTTTTTGGACTTATTCCTTTCTTCAAACTGACGATTCAATTGCTTCCCAATTTATTTTGTAAAGAAATTCTATAGGGTGGTGTTGAGTATTTTCATTTTAATGGAAATACTTGAAAGAGAAAAACTATTTGAAACTGTCAACTTACGCCATTTTAATGTAAAAATTTTTACGAAAAAAAAATTGAAAATAATTAAAACTTATTTTTTTGTTAAGAACTTTTTATATTTGAAAATACGTAATAAAAGTAAATGGAATAAAAGATGCGAATTTTTGCAAAGTGTATTAAGGAAAATTAATATATTTAATTCAATTGATGACTTTGATTTTAAAAATTGTAAATATTTATATAATGAAATTTCAATACTTAAAAAATCCAATTTTGAAATAAAAATTCAGAATTTAACTTGAAAAAGTGTATTAACAACACTTTCTAAAACTTCTCAATTTTCTCTAGAATGTTTTTTCTGTGAAACTGAAATGGTTATAATATGAGTTCTAAACCTGCCTATTAAGTAATAAATAGAAGTTAATTTTGTCTTTTTTTAAATGAAATTATATAAAATTTGTATGAATCTTTATTATTTATCTTGTTAACGGCAATATTTAGTTTTAAAAATATCAATGCATTTAATAAAATATAAAAACTTTTGCTACACTTACAAGAAATTATTTTATAATTTAAAAATATATTTTACCAAGTTCAGGCCAAAGGGGATAGGTACTCCTAAGGTGACCAAATTTTCTGAATAAAAAGGAGGACGAAATAATTTAAAAGAAAATTACAACGTTTATAAATTAAAATTTTTATTAATTCACACAAAACTACACTATATAATTTATGCTTATACAGGGTGTTTCAAAAAACCTGTAAAGATAGGCTATTTCCTAAAATATTTCCCCTAGACCCATACTTCCAATGGAAGATTTTCTTCAAATGAGGTGAAGAATTTATGACACCAGTTTCAACTCCTTGGGGGGTCTATTTTAGAAGATGCAGAAAGTAAATTTTTATACGGCCCCCGTAGATTGAAACCCCCCGGTGAGAAAATTTTTTTCCATCCATTCCTTAATCAGATACAAAAATTTTCATCTCGATATCTTCAAAATTCACCAAGATATTAAAAGCTAAAATTCGTGACTTACACCACTTTCTCATACCTACAGGGTGTTCCAAAAAAAGCCCCTAACTAAAAAAATCATAGAAAATAAACTATTAGAGATATGCCGTTCACTGCATCTTTCTTCAAATGCCCATAAATTTTTGTTCCAAAATTTTTGAAAAACCGTAGTTCTCACGTCAATTCATAGATGGAAGCACTGTTCCCTCGAGAAATTTAGGGAAAGTTATCCTCCAAATCCCTTTTTCGTTCGTCGTAGGGAAATCAAATTTGGGGATAGAATCGATTCTAGAATCGAATGATAACACTGTTCAACAAATTTAACCTTCAAAATTTTTTCCTTGATGAAAACAATAATTTCTTAGATATTTTGGGTCGCTGAATACGAAAATCACCATTAAAACTTTCAATTGACTCAGGATTTTCGGGGAACACAGCCCCTCCCCCCTTTTTACGTTTTTCGGTGACTTTATAACTTTAAACTTGATTTTCAGGGTCAAAAAGCATTGTTTTAGTTTTCAAATTGCCCCCCAGGTAACAAGAAATGTTCAAATTAATAAAATATGATAAATTTATATCAAATGAATAGGTTAAAGGGGTAATTACCCCACCTAAAAATACAAAAAAATAGCTAAAAATTATAGAGGATTCTATACGCTATTTTTTCCTCTTATTTTTTACGCAATTCCCATTTGAAAGGGCCTAACCCTTCCTCAAGGACCCAAATTTGATGACAATATGCAGCAAAAATTTTTACTAAAAGCGGCTGAGGTGTTAGCCTCCCAGAAGCCCCCGCAGAAGAGTTCGGAAGACTTCCAGAATCACGAAGGCGCTCGCGAGCTCAGGAATTAATATTGATTATTTTGAAAAGATTAAAAATGACGTTTTCTTATATTTTGGGTCTATCCTAAGTAGAAACTCTTCAGTTCTTTAAAAACTGAACGGATTAAGGGAGTGAGGATTCAATGTTTCAAGCTGTTAATAGATGCACGGCTGTGGATAATAATTAGGGGGCATTCCCTTAAAAACTGAGGGTGATGGAGGAAAATGGGTGTCATATTTGAATTCAGCAGATCATTTTACACAAGAATCAGCTGAAATTCAGTAAGTGGCTTCAAAATTTTTTTTGTACAGCACTGTTTAACTCTAAGTGCCGCATTGAACCCTTCCTAGAGTGCTTTGGGGGCACTCTCCCCTCAACCGCTTTTAGTAAAAATCATTGCTGCATATTCCATCAAATTTGGGTCCTTGGGGAAGGGTTACAAAGGGGCTTCAAACGTGAATTGCGTAAAAAATAAGGGGGGAAAATAGCGCATAAAAACATCTATAATTTTTAGCTATTTTTTTGCAATTTTTTTTCTATCTTATTAAAGAGTGAATGGAGAAAATTTTTTCAACTGGGGGTTTCAATCTACGGGGGCCGTATACCGTATACGGGGGCCGTACGTGGAGCTACGGCTATCGCTCAGAATCGCAGGAGACGTTCTCCAGGCATGCGCCAGACCCAGACCTTGCCATCCGAACGGTAGAGTTTGAACCTTGATTCGTCGCTCCAAAGAACCCCTTTCCACTGATCTACGGTCCAATTTCGATGTGCTTTACACCAGAGGCGTATATAAGGGGGGGGCGAAGGGGCCCTGGCCCCCCCGAAATTCTGACTTGATGTACCAAAACAAGTTAAAACCCTGTTTTTTAGGGTCAAATTTTGAAAAAATTTCTGGGGGAGGACCCCCAAAACCCCCCTTTAGAGTGCTTGAAATTTTATTATTCAAAACTTTTTTACAATAAGTTCAAAATCCTACCTGAGAATGTATGTCTGAAATTCGGAAAGTGTATCAAAACCAAGTTGAAATCCTGTTTTTAGGATCTAATCTCCAAAATTTTTCTGGGGGATGCGGATGACCCCCATATATCCCCTTCTCTACTTAAAACTATATTATTTATAACTTTTTTATTAAATTCATCAAATTTTACCTGAAAATTTATATCCAAAATTCTAACTAGGGGTACCAAAACTAGGTAAAAACCTGGTTTTTAGAGTCTAATTTCCAAAAATTTTCTGGGGGAGGACCCCCAGACCCCCCTTTTGTAATTGCAACTTAATACATCATAACTTTTTAATATTAAGTTCTTTAAGTTGCAAATTCTGCCTAAGAATATACTGAAAAAAAGTTAAATATACATGAGAGGAGCTGGGAAACAATTTTGGGCCCCTCCCGAAATAAATTTCTATATACGCCAGTGCTTTGCACCACATTAACCGAGCAGCGCTGTTGGGGCCGTCCATAAATGACGTCACGCTCAGAGGGGGGGAGGGGGTTCATCAATTTGTGACAGTTTGTGACAAGGGGGGGGAGGGGGGTTTAAAAATTGTGACATCACATCTTGCAGCTGAAAATCCAACGAAAAAAACCTTAAATTTTAAAACGATCGACTTATTTTTCTCTCAAAAGGCATTTTAAAGGTTGATAGAAAAAAAACTATCATGAACGGGGAAATTCAGCTCAAATAAAAAAGTTGGTTTGGGGCAGTTTCAAATTCGTGTATTAGACATTGTTGGTTTAAGAGCGTGACATGTGACAGAGGGGGGGAGGGGGTATGAGGAAATGTGACAGTTTGTGACAAAGGGGGGGAGGGGGTCATAAATGGGCAAAAAAAGTGTGACATCATTTATGGATGGCCCCTTGGACTTAGTGATCAAAGGCTTATAGGCAGCAGCACGACCATGAAAACCAAGCAGATGTGCTTCCTTACGGATGGTATTAATTGAAACAACACTCCCGGATGCCTGCTGGAACTCCTGGAGTACGTGTCGGATGGGTGCGGTTCTTCCGAATTTCTCTGGACAGCACCCGTCGGTCTCTATCTCTCAGCTTCGTTGGTCTCACATAGGCCACTGTCGATTTTGGGTAATTCAGCTCGCCAGATATGTCCCTTAAGGATCGGCCATTTTTGTAATACCCGATAATTATACCTTTCTCGAAATCAGAGAGCTCCGAACTGCGTGGCATCTTGTATGGGACCATTGACGATGTTGTTTCCTACACGATATATACCGGCGGAGGGCGGGGTGTGACGTATCTCAGGACCGCAGATACAGTCATTTGCATAGGTCAGTGGCGTAGCCAGGATTTTCCTATGGGGGGGGTCCAGTGCGAAAAATTTACCATTGGATATCAAAAAGTTTCTACAATTAGTGAAATAAAGTTATAATTTTCACATTACTTTTAATTTCTTCTCTGTGTTAATTAATATAGATAATAATTTATTAATAATTAGTGTAATAATTAAGATTAAGTATTACTTCGATTGATAGTTCTGATCCACATAATTTTTTTATTAAGTACAGAGACCGTCAGATCAAGAGTTTTCAGTAGCTCCATATTAAAGAGGGGAGAAATTTTTGGAAATTTGATTTTTAAAAGGAGTTTTTTTACTTCATTTATGAGGTAATAACCGAGGAGCACCGCTCCTTGTAAGCCAGATAATTTTTAAGGAAAAAACATAGAAAATCTGACGTTTCTGAGGCAGTAGTTGATCCAGGATTCGGTTTATGGGGGTGGGGGGGGGCTAAAATTTTGAAAATCAAATTGAATCTTCTCAACGAATATAATATTAAAAAGGTTGAAAATAATCGTGTTCAAATTACCTTAAGGGGGGTTTGGGGGACCTCCCTCAGAAAATTTGTGAAAGTTCAAGTCTAAAAAGCAGGTTTTCAACTCGTTTTAGTACACCAAACCAAATTTCGAACATTAAATAAAAAGTTGTTTATAACAGGGTTGGCTGGATTGGACCCAATTGGGTTGGACCCAATGGGTTTTTTCAAAAAAACCCATGTGAAAAAACCCACATTTTGGACCCATTTTTGGGTTTTTTCAAGAAAAATCTAGATTTTGGCAGTTCCTTCAAAATTTAATGTGTTTTTTTTAAAGTTTAGGATATTTTTAAAATTTTAATGTGTTTTTTCAAAATTTAAACTAGGTTTTAAAAATTAAATGGTGTTTTTTCAATTTCAGGGAGTTTTTTTTAAAGTTAAATAGGTTCTTTCATTATTCAGTGGGTTTTTTCATTATTGAATGGGGTTTTTTCAAAGTTGAATAGATTTCTTTCAATATTGAATGGGGTTTTTTCAAAGTTTAGGATATTTTTTAAATTTTAGTGGGTTTTCAAAATTGAAACCAGGTTTCAGTAAATAAGGGGTGTTTTTACAATTTCAGTGGGTTTTTTCAAAGTATAAAAACTTTGAAAAATCCCTCTTAACTGTGGAAAAACTGACATTATTTTGACAGAACACATTTAACATAGAAAGAACTCACTAAAATTTGAAAAAACCCACTTACTTTCTAGGAAAAACCACTTAATTTTGAAAAAACCCACACTTTTTCCGAAAAAACCCAGTTTTATATGTTTTTTTCAGGGTTTTATTGAAAAAACCCGAAAAACCCAACCCACTTGGGTTTTTTCAAAAAAACCCGGGTTTTTGCCAACCCTGGTTTATAATAAAGTTCCAAGTCCCAAGGGGGATCTGGGGGTACTCCACCAAAATTTGTTTGGAAATTTGACCCTAAAAACAGGGTTTGGTTTACTCGTTTAGTACCCTTTATCGCCCCCTCCCCTTATGTCTTCCCTCAATTAATACGTTTGTTATGGGGAAACCGGGGGTTCCCACGGAAAATTTTAGATTTTAACATGCAAAAAAGGTGGTTTTTCGACACTTTTAAGGGACATAGACGTCCTCTTTTGAGTAGGCACTGGAATATTTAACGCCTAAAAAAGGGTTCAAAAATTTTGGGTCGGGCCCATGGGGGGGGTCCGGACCCGGGGACCCCCCCCCCACCGCTACGGTGTCCCCTACGTTTCGCCGTAAACCACTTTTCCTTCCCCCCTTACATCCTGCTGCACTTCCCCTGTGGGGAGATTTCGGCCAAACCTCAGAATCGAATACCATAGAATCGATGCCGAAATGCTGAATCGAATGCCTGTGAATCAAACCTACGGAAGAATCGATTCCTAGGAATCCTGGGAAAGTGGGGAAAGTAATTGGCGAAACGAATTGAAGCTCTCGGGGGCATCGGCATGGTGGTTTCTTATCTAAACACAGGTGTTTATAGATGTTGAATTTGTCATGGTGCTATCCTGGTATTTTGAAGAATGCACAAGGAATGTATTAGTAGAGTCTCCAATGTCGAAAAAAAGGGCTTCGTAAAAAGTTCTTGTTAATTTTGTAAACTAATGTTTTTAGATTACTTATAGTATAAGGAACATAAAAAAGTTTGGTACCAATTTTTTAATCAACTTTTAAGTCTAATTAAGCCAATTACAAGGTCAAATAATAACTTTAAAGGATAATGGATCTTTTAACATAATGAGCTTATTTATTACCTTAGAGATATGAAATTTGTAACATAGACGAAATACTGAGTAGATACTCGAAATATCTTTTCAAATTTAAAAAAAATAATTAGAATTTTAATTAATTAAAAAATATTAATTTTTTCAAAATTTTTACTTTGCAATTGAAATTTTTTAAATTTTTCAACTTATTACTTAAAAACACTTATTCAGTTAACGTTTTAATGGATTAAGGATTTTAATAAGCGGTTAATTAATGAGATTTAATTAAATATACCAAAGCACTTAAAACTTACTGATTAAAGTGTATTTCTTGCAAGAAAATAAATATCAATACGAAATATATCTCGAAATTAAAGTTACTCAGGTAAATGTAAAACATTTTATAATTACCTTTAAAATAATTTCTTTTCTTAATGAACTTTTAAATGAATTTCTTGATATATCCCGAGGTCTTCAAAGTCAAGAGTGTTTTTAACTCCCTTTTGCCAAGGTCCATCATCCCGTCAAGTTATATTTGTTACAATAATAAATTTAAGAAAAATATTTCGTCAATTGCATAATTTTGCACCTAAATCATCACAAAAGTAGTTCATCTTAAGCGTGTTGATAATAATAAAAAAACATTAATTATCACAGTTCGAGGTGTCGCTGTCTGATGCATCCACAGCCCATATAAAAAAGTTCTTACTTTTTTATCCCTTTCACATTGCACATTTCTGTGCATGGTAACCTTGCAGCAACTCAAGAACATCTACCATTAGTGCATTTACTTTTGCTACAACCACAGTAGCGGATTTCTAAATAGGCTAGCTAGGCTATAGCCTACGGCGGCAAATTTTAGCAGGCGGCAAATTTTTGACGGCAGAATTTTTTTCTGAATAAAAAAAGGAGAGGAGAAATGAAACACTAAACATAAGCTCAGACAAGAACGTCCTTTCAAAAAAGCAATTCTGTGGTTTACAAGGAACTGTTCTCTTTTTTACCCAAAGGGTCTCAAAATGAGAAAAAACACTACTTTAATGGGCAATTTTTAAAAAAATGTCTGGGGGAGAACCCCTACACTCCCCTCTTAAATTTCGATATCTGTTATACAGTGTTTTCCCCTTGAAAATTATGCTGCCTACAAGAAGCTTTTCCCTTTTGGTGCTCTCTCCACTCCATAGAGTTTAAAAGTAGATAAACACAAGTTTGGGGGAAATTTCCAAAAATATTTTCTGGGGGAGGACCTCTGGCCCCCGTTTGACGTTTTTTTAAATTTTTCCCACAGAAAATTTTGTGGTTTTCAAGGAACTGTGTAAGGGCAGGGTCGTATTCAAGGGGGGGGGGTTTCAAACCCTCCCTCCGAAATTTTGACATAAATTTTTTACTTACTGTTTTTCCTTAAAAATTAGCCTTAAAATTGCATAAACCCCTACTTTTAAGGCTAAAAATTCAAAATTTTTCTTGGGAAGAACCCCCAACCCCCCTTGAAATTTTGAAATCTATTATAACAGTCGTTCCTTGAAAATATTGGGACACACAAGGAGTGGTCCTCTTCGGGTTAGTCTAAAAATGAGTGAAATCATAAAGGGGCCGTGAGTTAGGAGTTCTACTCATCACACTAGCGAATCCAGGGGGGCTAGGGGACTTTAGCCCCCCTCCCCTAAAGGAATAAGAACTAAAGAGAAGGAGGGGAAGTGGGAACTCAGCAGAGGTGTAAAAAAAGGGAAAAGTGACTCTAAAACGAGTTAAAATCCTGTTTATAGGGTCAAATTTCCAGAAATTTTCTGGGGGAGGACCCCCAGACCCCCTTTGGAATTTCGAACCCTAATATTTACCACTTTTCTGTAAACAGTTCGTCGAAATGCAAAAATCCTACCAAAATGTAAATTAAATTCTTGAAATGTAATGTCTGAAATCCGGATTAGGTGTACCAAAACGTGTTGAAAATCTGCTATACTTAAATTTCCAAAATTTTTCTGGGGGAAGACTAGTCCACTGAAAATAGAGTTTAACCTCGGACAAATTGCAATAAAAGGTTTCTCAACGGTTTTCACTTAGGAATGACCTCAATAATAACATACTAAAAATCGGCTGGGGGGAAGTTTAATTTTTTTTAAATTTTAAAAAAATGGCCGAAAAAAAATTAAAAAAAACCCAAAACAATAATATAGACATGTGATACATGTTTATAGGTTATTTTTGAGTTTTAAAACCGAATAGTGCCTTTAGTTTTGAAAAAAAATTGAAATTTCAATTTTTAAAATTAATTTGAAAAATGAACTATATGAAAAAATTAAAACCCCCCTAAAAACCTAACCAAATCATCAAAAGAGATAAATCAAACGGTTTTCATTTGGAAATGACCTAAATATTAACATACTAAAAGTAAAAAAATTTACGAGTTAAAAAAGTTCAATTTTTTTTAAAATTTCAACTTTTTTTTTGCGAAAAATGCATTTTTTTTTCAAATTCGTGCCCAAAACTTTTGAGGCTTTTGAAAAGGTCATTTTTCTGTGGATATTGTCCACCGATAGTTATATAATGGAAAACCGGTGGAATTGACCCTCAATGAATTAGTTAAATATTTTAAATTCTGATGTAAATATGCCAAAGTATTACCTTTTTTCAATTTTTACTAGATTTTACCAATTTCAAAATTTTAAATAAAATAATTAACTAATTCATTGAGGGTCAATTCCACCGGTTTTCCATTATATAACTATCTGTGGACAATATCCACCGAAAAATGACCTTTTCAAAAGCCTCAAAAGTTTGGGGCACGAATTTGAAAAAAAATGCATTTTTCGCAAAAAAAAGTTGAAATTTAAAAAAAAATTGAACTTCTTTAACTCGTAAAATTTTTTACTTTTAGTATGTTAATATTTAGGTCATTTCTAAATGAAAACCGTTTGATTTATCTCTTTTGATGATTTGGTTAGGTTTTTAGGGGGGTTTTAATTTTTTCATATAGTTCATTTTTCAAATTAATTTTAAAAATTGAAATTTCAATGTTTTTTCAAATTTAAAGGCACTATTTGGTTTTAAAACTCAAAAATAACCTATAAACATGAATCACATGTCTATATTATTGTTTTGAGTTTTTTTTTAATTTTTTTTCGGCCATTTTTTAAAAATTTAAAAAAAATTAAACTTCCCTTCAGCCGATTTTGGCCGATTTTTAGTATGTTATTATTGAGGTCATTCCTAAGTGAAAACCGTTGAGAAACCTTTTATTGCAATTTGTCCGAGGTTCGGCCCTTTTTTTCGCTATTTTCAGTGGACTAGACCCCCCAGACCCTTCTATGGTATTAGAAGACGAATTTGATATTGAAAATTTTCAGCCCCCCTAAATACCAAATCCTGGATCCGCCGCTGTCTTCTTACCTAGGTCACCAACAAAATCGAAGTAAAGTTTCAAGAAATTTTTTGACAAACCCCCTCCCCCCGAAAAAAGTCCAGTTACGGCCCTGTGTAAGGGTCTCAAAATGAGCTAAAACACTTCTTTAAGAAGCAATTTTCAAAAATTTCCTGGGGTTGACCCCAGACCCCCCCATTTTTACTTCGAGCTTACATTGTAAAATTGTAATATTTCGTGTAAAACATTACTTTTAAGTGATCTTACACTTCAGGTATAAATGCACTCGGGACCTTAAGAACACGTTCAGACGTGCAGTTAGACCGCAATAAAAGAAGAATCAGAAAAAAAATAATAAACAAAAAGTCAAGTCATTGCGTGCACCAAACCCACTTAAAATCTATGACCCCCCAACCAAAAACTGAAATGACACCCTGTTTAGTTTTGTAAGATGTATAGCATATAGGCGGCAAATTTTGGTTCAGCCTATAGGCGGCACAATTTGAAATCCGCCACTGTACAACCACACACAGTAAGTTCAACTAAAGCTTCAGGAGCAGGTGGAAAATCAGTTATAATTGGAACAAAGGTTTTATTTTCTTTTTTCCAACCATAAAACTCTGGTGAAGGAAGGGATGGGGTTTGTTTAACATCTTTGGCCCATACTAGAGCTTGATAATGCGCTCTGTCATGTCAGTGTATGGTGTTTAAGAGCGGCTTGGGTTGGAGGTAGGCTCTCCGATTCAGCTTGCAATCTCTTAAAGAGGTACCAACGAAGATCTTTAGTGTTCATTGTTTCTTTAGGGCATCTATCTATATAACCTACAAACGAACTCTTCAAGGGCAATGAAATGTTTATCTTATATATTTTGCGCTTTTCCAAGAGATGCAAATGCTTCAATGACATGAAGTTGAACTATAAAAGCTTTCCAGCACGTTAATTTTCATTTTCTATTGGGGTGTCACAGCCAGTAAAACTATGAAAGCCTGGACGAAGGGCATCAGTTAGTTCTGCTCCTTAACTATCCTAAATAGGTTTGAGAGAAACAATTCGTTTTCCAGCCCTTATTCCAGTTATGACACAGGGCCAAAGAGGGGTAACCGTCTCAAGGCCAGAATGAAAACATTTGTATCTATCTGGTGACAAGATGTGTACAGTGTATCCCAAAGTAGTAGCATAAATAGAGTATGGTATATTACTATGGTGTCTAATTTTTCATGATTTGTTTTCAAGTTATCGTAAATCTTGGTATTTGATTGAACTATGGTTTCAGTAGATACAATTTATCTCTTTCTCTAATCCTTTGTGATGATGGAGTATTTTTATCGAAAGATATTCGGTTAAACTTGCCTTTGTTTTTGAGTTATTAAGAAAATTAGAGAGTCCCATTTTAATTGGCGTCTTATATGGGCAAATAAAAGCTCTGTCATCAATTTTCTTTTCTTTACGCCTATTACGAGTTGCTTTTTTTAGTGATGAATCCACACAGTAGTGGTCAAAAACTAGATGAATGGTGTAGTTTTCAGTTACACTGTTTAACATAATCAAATATTGATTAACAAGATTCTTACATGAGTTGACATTTCCACTAATTTACCGAGCTAAAACCATGCCATCTATTACTATAGCTGCTTAATCGTCAAAAATGGAAGTGTATAATTTGACCTTTGATTTGACCTCTACACCAGGAAAAAGAATAGAAAAATTGGTACCAAAGATTTTCTGACTCTCCATACCCTAAAGAACCAAAATAACCTTGGTACCATAAATTTACTAAAATATTTTACAAATTTACATTTGAGACTCCACTTAGTGGACACCAACAGGAGAGCGCCTGTTGGTTTGCTCCCTGCTGCGTGAGCTTCTGGGTCAATCTCTCCTCAAAGAAAACATTATCTAACCAACTTTTTTTAAACATAGACTATCCAATACCATTTTATAGACAAATGGCAGTAATTTTACCAAATTATACTTTCCTGGGAAACAAAACAGCAAAAATGATCTTTTTCGATATTTTAATTAATTAATTAATTAATTAAATTTAATTAATAGTTGATACTTTTTAAGCTTAGAAACTTTTTTACTTTATTTTCACCTATTTACAATAATTTAAAGGGTTTTTGAATTGAATTATACCTGCTTAATCATCAAAATATTGAAGTGCATAATTTGACCTTTGATTTGACCTCTACACCAGGAAAGTGAATAGAAAAATTGGTACCAAAGATTTTCTGACTCTCCATACCCTAATGCACCAAAATAACCTTGGTACCATAAATTTTTAAACAAAAAAAATATAAAAATTTTTTACAAATTTACATTGGATACTCCACTATATGACGAATTCTTTTTCAGCATGGTGAACTAAACTTCTAGAAAGTAAAGATGGGAAACTTTCTTTACTCTCATTTAAATAAAAAATGCAGTTAATATTTTTAGCTGCGTCATAAATTTTAGGCTAAATATAAGAAAGTATTAGATTGGAATAAGTTTTAGCTGAGGAATTCAGTATTTAATATTTGGGGCCAAATCTAGGTAAAATAATGTAAAAAGAAAAATTGAACATTCATTAAAATTCCTTTCTTAATAATTATTTTTTTAGGAATTTAATTAAAGTTTTCGGTGAAATTATTCAAGAATTCAATAATTAAAGCCTATTCCATGGACACTATTTTAACAACAATGTTATTCCATTAAATTTTTTATTTAAAAAATAAATCCTGAAAAAAATATATTTTAAACTACACTTACCAGTTTTAAAACTTTTAATTTCTTTGAAACAGATTATAAAATATTAGTATGATTTTTAATCGATGAGTTATATCTAGTTTTTCTGTTAAAAAATTAATATTTTGTGTTATCTTTTCTTTTTAACAATGGGGTGAACCGTGAGCGGATATTTTTTCAGCAGAAATAAAGCTATTTTCAGCCCAATGATAGCAAAAAGGGGTCAAGGGATCATTTAAAATTTTCGAAACATAGCCTATGCTTTTCCTTGGGTATTTATACGTAAGAACGTAAGTTAGAAAAAAAATGGATTTGTGTAAAAGACAAACACACACAATCAATGACTTACAATAAGGATACCTCAAAATAAGGAAGTTGCATGACTCAGATTTTCAAAAACACAAGTGTTCCGCATGGTTTTTTGTATGGTAAAATGAAATATCTAGTCAATTTTGTCAAAAAAAATGTACAGGTAATTTAATATTTTAATTTAAAAGTTGAGAAAAAAAACACGTGACTGAAAACGTTTATTGTTTAAAGATATATCAACAATCACACCATCAACTCCATTGCTTTCCAACAATGTTTATCGTATGATGACGTCAACGTTCGATGATCCCAGACTTTTGGCGTTTTCGCTCGCTTTTAAAAAGTGGATCTTTGTTAGTTTTTTTGGCAATCAAAAATTTCTCAATCGGCCTCAAATTTTGGGTAGTTGCTTATTTTTGCAAGAAGAATCGATTAAAAAAAATCATGCAACTTCCTCAATAAACCTTATACAGAACAGAATGTTTTTGTCTAAACGAGTTAAAATAACTTTTGAAAATTAAAAAAAAATCTGAGATTGAAGATTCTTTTACTGTATTTTTTTTAAATACACAGATTTAGTAAAACCTTATAGGTACCGGAATTTTCTATAGCAAAGTGTAATTTAAGATTTAAAACTGCGATAAAAGAAAGCAATGTTTTTTTTTAAATTTTAATAATGTTTAAGCACTCCACATGTACTCTCAGCACTCGAAAGTATCCTATTAATTAATTAGCTCTAGTGGATAGAATTTTCTAAAGATGATTATTTTATTTGTTCTCATTCCTTAATTTTCAATCGAAAAATATTCATGACTAAAAAAATAATCGTACGTATACAGAGTACGTTTCTACAGAGATTATAACCCTTTACCTATATATAAGTAGGATTTATCGATCGTTTTCATTCTTATACAATTGAATACTTTCTTAATGATAACTTTGCTATCACCGTTAAGTAAAAATGCAATAATCAGGGAGCAGATTTAAATGTAAATTTAGTATTGGATCTCGTACCTAGTGAGTGATGATTACCTTGATGTACTTGTATTGTACAGTAATGGCATCGCGAATTTCAATAATATTTGAATTGGAGAAATTGACACTTCTTCAACTTATATCGATCATTTTTAAGTAAAATATAATTCTCAAATCAAAATTTCTAGATATTTACGTTCCATAACTGGTCATTATACCTTTATCATTAAAGACTAAGAATTTTTAGACAATATCAAATTTTTTACAACCCAGCATTTTGGTTTTCCTGTAAAAATTATCGTTTAGTGTGAAAAAAAATCGCTTAATTATCCTTTTCCCAAACAAATAACCTTATTAAAATCAGGCTGATGCAATATCCTTGAATATTAGTAAATCTTATGACAGCTTAAATCAGGAGATTGTTTTCTGTATAAATGAAATGTAGATGGTATTCTGGGAAACTGTTTAAATTCGTTCCAATCTTTAATACTCGAAAGCACCGCGTTAAGCTAAATATTTAATACGTACAGTCAATTTATCTTTGTAAAAAATGTAATACTATGTAAATTCGTTTGCATACAAATTAATATCTCTCCTTAAATTTTATCATTTAAAATAATGAAAATGATTTTGCATGGGGTAATGGGGTATATACTATTAGATCCCTCTGCGGTGAAATCACGGATTTAATGCGAAATTTTAGTTTGTGGTTGTAGTAAAGTGGGAGATTAACGCTAACATTAAGCCATTAATTAACTTACCAGTATACTCTTTGCGATTTTTGTTCCCGAATACAATTATTTGAATGTTTTAAACAGCAATATATGTTGAAATTTTTCGTATTATTACACAAATATACCACGGAAGAAGTAATATTAAATAATGTGCCACACATTTCCATTCAATATATTTGCAAACTGGTATGATTTGATATAATTTGGTTGGATATAATTTGTTCCCCAGATTCTTTAGCCACCCTGTTTAAGTCTCAAAACAACTTAACAGTGCTAGTTTTAAGGATATTATTGTAAAACTTTTATCTCCCAGGGAGGCCTTACTGTAAACTACACTGCTGTGCAAAAATTACGGACAGAACTGATTTTTCAACTTAACAAATAGTAGAATTATTGTTTATCCATGAAAATCATACCAAAAGATGTTTATTGGGTGAGAATACAGGGCCCGAGAAAAAAAATTTTCCTATCAATATTTTAAGGGGGTAAATGTGCCCTCCATTGATAATGGAGTTCCATTACACATTTAGAGCAGTGACAGAAACTTCTATGTAAGAGGTATTTAACCAAAAAAGTTTAAGTTTTTTTGCAATGAATATGATTATTCCTGAACTCAATGCAAATTTTTAAACGTTTGTGCTCCTTTTAAATGGTGTTTTTTAGGTTTTATAGAGAGATATCGGTCTAATCATCATTTTTGGCAAGTTTTAGCATCTGGGTCATTTTTGTAAGTGGTATCTTACCATTAACCATGTTTTTAGTAGGTCTCGCATATGCCTGACTGCGTTTAGGTCTGGGGACCCGGAAAGTAACTTTATTCTTTCAATATTGTTTCTCATGAAAAACTTTGAGTTAGTCAAATTGTGATTTTCTGCCTATTTTTCACGAATAAAGAGAAATCCTTGACCCGATTCGATCTCTTTAAACTTCATTTTAAAGATAATTGAGATATTTTTACAGATATATCTTTCTTTTCAGCCACGTATAAGTCCATAAACACTAAAAATGCTTCTTTTTTTGAACGTTAATAACATATTTCCTTTCTGTGAAACTATGCAATTCTTTGTGCCGTTTCAGCACCCGTTAAACACAGAAATTTTCACTGATATTTGCAATTGCGTACCTGTGCTCTCATGTCCCTTATACATCTTTTAGAGGACCTCTCGGGTCAAATATTTCTCTTTATTAGTTAAAAAGCTGCAGAAAATCACAATTTCACTACTTCAAAGTTGTTCATAAGTAACGATATTGAAAGAATAAAGTTACTTTTCAGGTTCCCAGACCCAAACGCAATTAGGCATGTGTGAGACCGACTAAAACATGGTTAACGCTAAGATACCACTCACCAAAAATGACCCAGAAGTTAAAACTTGCCAAAAATGATAATTAGACCGATATCTCTCAATAAAACCTAAAAAATACCATTTAAAGGGAGCACAAACGTTTAAAAATTTGCATTGAGTTCAGAAATAATCATATTCATTGCAAAAAACTTAATTTTTTTTGGTTAAATACCTCTTACATAGAAGTTTCTGTCACTGCTCTAAATGTACTGGCTAAACCGTGGGGTGAGTTTTAAAAGTGCAATATTAATCTTTTAGCCAAAGAATTGAGTTTCTTTAGAATGTAATAGTATTTAGAAAAATGATGATAGGGGATCGGGGAAGGAATTTCAATGATAATACATTTCTTTGAACAAATAAGGGATCTTGCATGATCATTAAAAATTCCTTCCCCGATCATTTAATTTTTAAAAATACCATTACACTAAGGAAACTCCTTTGTGTTGTAAAGGCTAATCCTCCCCTACATTTTAGTGCTTAGTTTCTTTAATTCCAACTCTCCGTTACAAATTGACACACAAAAAAAACATGTATCCTAAAAAACCCATGTTTGTAAATACTCAAAATAAAAGAAAAAATATTATTAAAAGGGTTATTTTGAATGAATAGAATATACTTAAGATAATTAAAAATAATTAAAACCAAATTTATTACAAATTATATCTAAAATTAAAACAGTGATAAGTCAAGGTTTTCAAAATTTCGAATTCAAAAAACAACGACAATAGCGTTTTTACTGTTGTATTTTGTCGAAAACAACCTACTAAATAAAAATTCTCTATATAATTTTTATAAAAAAAATGTAAATCAAAATTGTAACTGGCACTGATATTTAATTCTATTTGCATAATTAGTTGTATATCATAAATTAAATACTATTAAATATTTTGCGTTAATTTTTATTTATTTTGTCATCTAACCCAATATTAAAATTATTTTTTAGACACCCTATGGTTTTTTTTTCACCCCTCAACTCTACGTTTTCTAAGAAACCAACTAATTGGCTCAGTACACTATCTATCCAATACAAAAGACAGGATATCAAAGGGCGTCAGACATTGATAGGAAGAGTGACAATTCATAAAACTGTCACAGGGTCGGTGCACCACAGGGTTTCCATTGGGAAAATGCATTCGATTCTACTCCAGAATCGATTTCTTTGCCCGATCCCGAAATGTGAGGGAAATATCGGTGATTAGGGGGGAGGGTAGAGGGGACAGTAGGGATTTTTTCAACAAGGGGGGGGGAAGGAAGAACGGTTTTCGGCGAAACCGGGGTATCACCTTCGCTACGCCCCTGGCATAGGTGTCCAAATACTTATTGGTAGATAGTGTATATGTTACCGCTAAAGTTGATAATTAGTTAATCTGAAGAATACCTAGGTAAACTTAAGATTAACTGATTTCTGTCGTTAATGTGCGGATTTTTGAGTTTTTCGCATTTTACCTAGGGAATCTACACTATAACGGCCTCTTGATCGTTAAAGTTCAAAATAGTTTGTTTCGTTCAATACTTTCTGTTAAAATGTTGAGGTGCTTACTGCGCCATGCGCTTACCCCTGCGCAGTTGGGTTTCAATACGTAGTTTGTTGTCATATTTGGTGTTTTGATTTCAAATTTAGAGCGTAGCACTGGTAGTTGTCATGTTGAATGTTAAAACAAAATAATACAAGCAAGTAAGTACTGTAAATTTACATGATTAAGTACAGTATATTACTACTAAAACGGGTATTTTGAAACAATTGTGTTGAAGCTCCGACTTCAGAGTGACAGAGATTTCTTTTAACGAAAGCAAATGTCCCAGCTGTTGAAATATCTTTTCAACAAACGTTAATTCAACAATCGCTGGAACCTGGGCAAGGGTTTAACATTATGTAATCGATCGCGAATCCTAGCAATAGTTCAGTGCAGGCTGCCAGCCGATTACACCGCGCTTTCATTAAGATTTGTTAGTTTAAGTGCTCATTGAAATACGCTGTCAAATCGAGATCGAAAACCACAATTGATACAAATCTCAGTTGGTACTTTAATATTCTATTATTATTGTGTTTATATTCTAGTTTTAAAATTGCTATTTCATTACTATTTTTGTGGGATTTGCGTGTTTTGTGTAGTATGAAAAAAGTACCGATCCCCCTTTTTTGATTCGTCATTGTTACTGTTTACCCCCAAAACGAGTTTGGTTATAGTTAGGGCAGGGGGGTTTGGGGGGGCGGCAGCCCCCCCAACCTCCTTAAACTTTTTATAAAATAAAATAAAATTTTGTACTTTAACGGATCACCCTCGTTAATATGTAAAATAACTGATTACAGGTAGTATGCAGATTAACGAGTGTCTAGTCGGTAGGGTGCAGAATACCTAGGTAATTTCAAGATTACCTAGGTAATCTTAGAAATTGAAAAAAAATTCGCTCTTTAACGGATCACCCTCGTTAATCTGCAAATTACCTAGGTTATCTGTAAATTAACTGATTTCCGGACTTTAACTGTAACATATACAGGGTGTTTCAAAATTGCGTTGCACGGCTTTTATTCGGAACCAACGCCTCCTAGGGTCATGGAAGTAAGGTCTACCAAGTAAATGACCCTGGAGATTCCATTGAGATGACTTACAGCGCCCCTAGCGGCGAAATTGAAAAGTAAAAAAAAATAATTTAAAAACTAAAAGAGATAAAGCAAAAACTTCAATGATAGTATTGTTCCCAACGTCAAGAACTCACTGAAAAAAATTTGATCAGAATATCTTGAATATTCGCGGAGATATTAGCATAAGAAAACACTACTTTTTCAGGGGTTAAAAAATAAAAAGTTCGCATACTTCCAAATTTTTCAGTGTTATTGCGTAGTTTTGCCTTTTTTTAGTTGAAAGAACACAAAATTTAATAAAAAAATCAAAAAAATTTGCAAATATGAGAACTTTATATTTTTTGACCCCTGAAAAAGTGCTATTTTCACATGCTAATATCTCCGCGAATATTCAAGATATTTTGATCAAATTTTTTTTCAGTGAGTTCTTCTTGACGTTGGCAACAATACTCTTACTGAGGTTTTTGCTCTATCTCCTTTAGTTTTAAAATTAATTTTTTTTTATTTTTAATTTCGCCACTAGGGGCACTATAAGTCATCTCAATGGATTCTCCAGGGTCATTTACCTAGGGGTGGACCTGTAGCATATGCGAGCCACGGGTGATACCGATCCGAAGGTCATACGACTCAAAAGTATACTCCGGAGTTATAATCGCTTCAGTCGGTATTTATAGCCCATTTGATTTATTTGACTATTATACTGGTGACTAATTTCGCCACAGACCTTACTTCCATGACCCTAGGAGGCGTTGGTTCCGAATAAAAGCCGTGCAACGTAATTTTGAAACACCCTGTATATATCTTTTAATTAAACGAGTATTTTCCCATTGAATAAATATTTTTTGTCAATGTATCATTTTCTAACAAAATTTCGAAACAAGAGGCATCCTTCCTATTGAATTTTATGGTAAGTGCTGCAGCTAGAGTATCAACTTTCAATGTTAATTTCTGACTTGACTAAAAATCATTACCCTTCGAAAAAACTCTTTCAAATGCTGCATTAGTTCCAGGGCAGCACAACGTCAATTCAACAAGAATAACTAAATTTTCGTGTGGAATGTGTTCAATCTAGAAATGATTAAATATTTCCACACCCATCTTTTATCAATTTCAACCTACTGATTTTTCCATTGTTTTAATTTATATGAGCATAAATATACATTCAGTCTTCTAATTTCTTCAAACAGGCAGTTGTCATTGATTTTATTATCAAGAAATAAATAGTGGGACAAAACGCGAAGGAAATATTTCATCCCAACCCCCCCTCTTCCTCTAGTTCTCCTGTGCCTTGCAAACCAATCAATGGATTAGTTTTAAAATATTGAAAAGAAGGACATAAAGGAGGACATTTTTCTAGGGAGGACAGAACCTAGAAAAGAAGGACTGTCCTCCCTAAAGGAGGACGCTTGGTCACCTTAGTACTCCATATAATATACATGCTAAAGATTTTTAAATTAAAATACATAAAAACGCAAGAAGGCTAAAGCTCATTGGGCCCTTAAAATTGTGAATCAAATCTATAAAAATGTAGGAGGGCTAAAGATTTTGTAGTTAAAGCTCATTAGAACCTCTTTTTTTGAAGTTATGAATTCCATTTTTATAAAAGAGCAGAGAGGGCTAAAGCTCATCTATCTTGGAGGGGGCTAAATCAAGCTCATCAAGTTGTGAACCAAATATATAAATATTTAAGGGAACTAATGCTTTGTAGGGGCTAAAGCTCATTGGCCTCTCTAAATTATTAATTCAATGTACAAAAACGCAGGTGCTGAAAGTTTTGCAGGGGGTAATGTTTCGTAGGGGGCTAAAGATCATTGAATACTTTAAATTGCAACTCAAAACTACAAACAAGCAGGGGGCTAAATGCTTTGCAGGGGCTAAAACTCTTGAATATCTTAAATATTAGTGAATGGATTCTATAAAAATGCAAGGAGCAAAAACCCACTTTCCCCTAGTATGTGCATTGATTCTACAAAAACACAGGTGCTATAAAAATGTCATAAGAAAAAATCTTAGAAGGAGCTAATGTTTATGAGATAAAGAAAGCTCTTTGGACCGTTTGAAATGTAAAAAAACTACAATTTTTTTTTGAATTTTCCGAAAAATTTCCATTTATCTAGTGTGAACTTAAGTCAAAAGGGGGGGCTATAGCCCCTATAGCCCCCCATAGATCCGCCACTGGTGTTAACTAAGAAATTCTTAAAAATCGCAGGGTGTCTCCTCCTTGTGTGTCCTTGTGTTACTCACATTTAACCATTGGTAACTTCTGAATTTTTCGACTTAATAACTATTATTTATCTGAGCCTCTCTAACGACATAATTAGCTGGTCAATAGTCATAGGAACATTTTTCGCTTAAACACAAATTAAAAATTTGGTGTCCTATTATATTGTCAGTTTTGGTTAAAATATAAAGTCAAAAAATTCAACAGTTACCAACGGTCCAATGGGAATAACACAAGGTCAGGGACCCCGCCCCCCTAAAAAAACAGCAAGACAGAAAGAGAAGGTAAGAAAAGCTGATAACAGCGAGAAAAACTGGATTGACCACTGGTAAAGATATATTGAACAGTGGTCAAGACCAAAATGTTACTCGTCTCAAGGCATTTGGTTTGAGCCCCCACATGACCTACTTCACTGCCAAAGCAAAGCAGTAGCAAAAAGTGAACTGGATTGACCAATGGTCAGCCCGAACCAAAAAGACATGCTATATAAATATAGGAAATACAAAATATCAATTAGCAACTTCAACATTATTTTACACTGATTTTTAGCCAAAAAGAGCAACCTTGACCTGTGGTCAAGCAACATGAAACTTAAATAGAATTCCCTTATTTAAAATTAGAGATCAATGATCTGGCAACTTACATGCCGGGCAATTGATTGTCAGGATTTTGACCTGTCGGGATTTCGACCTGTCGGGAAAATGGCTTGTCGGGATTTCGACCTGTCGGGAAAGTGGCTTGACGGGATTTCGATCCTGTCGAGATTTTGGGATGTCAGGATTTTGGGGTGTTGGGATTTCGACCCTGTCGGGATTTCGGGGTGTCGGGATTTCGACCTGTCGGGAAAGTGGCTTGACGGGATTTCGATCCTGTCGAGATTTTGGGATGTCAGGATTTTGGGGTGTTGGGATTTCGGCTCTGTCGGGATTACGGCTGTCCGGCAAGTGGCTTGTCGGGATTCTGACCGGATACCGATTATTTTACACTTTAACGGGATGCAGATCGTTATTCTATGAAATAACTAGTTAAACCATGAAATACAAGAGAGTTTTACACTTTAACGGACACGATCAGTTATTCTATGGAATAACTAGGTATTCTATGAAATAACGGATTTCATACTTTAACGGTAACATATATATAAAATAATATAAAAATTACAGGAATTCTAAAATGGCTTGAAAAAAATGCTTTTTGCTGATCAAAAATTGCATCTGGCACGTTATTAACACCGACACAAATTCCTGGCAATAATAAATTAATTTTTCTAATAGTGTTTAGAAGTTAGTGAAAATGAAAAAAATCTTTCTAAAATGATTTAAAAATCAAGATTTTTACCTGTAAAGGTGGGATGCGCACTAATTGTGGCACCGCTTACCGGCAGCCAGGTACCCCGCACGCTGTTCGAAAGAGCATAGGGAAAGATATATTAAAGAATTAACTTTTCTAAAATTCTTGCTTTTCCGACGTACTCTTACTACTACTTTCTTGTACTATTACTACTGTGCAAAATCAAGTAAGCAACCAATGGCCGTATTTCAGAAGCTGGCGTACCTTAGCTAGGAGACCCTCTTTCATCTGTTTTCCATCTTGTTTAAGAGCCATCCATAGATCTCCTGAGTCCTTCTCGTCCATCTCTGAGGAACTCTTTCCCAATCGATATTTTGGAAGAATCTCAACTTGAATGCATGAAATCCGGCAGATGGGAATAATGTTCCACCGCCCCCGCATTGTTCTAATTGAGGGCTCACGCACCGGAAAGGTTAACGATGGAATTATTCACTTTTCGGAACCGGTGAAGCCGGGAACTGGTTCAGCCAATGGTGCAAAAAGTGGCATGCAAAGCAGTGGTTAGTTTGCTTAATGGTTCCTCTTCTCTCGGGGGTTTATTGACTTGGAAGGGGCGCCTGTTTTCTTAAGGGTGCGACGATTTCTGGAGATCTTGGGTGCTCCCTTTTTCTTCCAAAAGATGGGCTGCTAGGTTACTTTCTAAACATCTAAACAATGGACTACTTCTTTCAAAAAACTCTTCTAAAAGTAAAGAGGTATATTGTTTTATTGGTTAATGGTGATCATTGAGTTCAAATACTAGGGTCACTTGGGGTAAGTGGGACCCCTTTTTGGCCTAGTAAATTTTTGGAGCTTTATAGAAAAAATTTGAAAGGGTTGATTTTGTACTTGTTGACTTATTTTGTTAAAGAGTCTATCGATAAACAAAAATTTATCAGTAGTTTCTAAAATAAAACTTTATATTTTTCTTAACTGGTCTTTTTATCAAAAATGAGATGGGTGACCCACTTACCCCAAGAGATGGGGTAAGTGGGTCACCCCTCTTTATTTATATTTAAAGCAAGCAAAACTTAAAAGGAAGTAAGTGGGTCTTACTTGATAAAGTACAGTAAATTTCAATATAAAATATTTTATTGTAACTGTGTCCATGAGTGAGAAATATACTCACATCAAAATCAATATGACAAGGTAAGAATAGAATGAAAGCAAAATAAGTATTTTAAAGAATATTTTGAAAGGCCAAAGGGATATGTTTTACTTTAGCATATAAAATAGTGTTTAAAAACATAATAAGATTGATTAAGATTTATTTTGGCACTTTAATACACATTGTAAGATAAAAAAGAAATCACACACACTAAATTAGAATGAACACTATTGCTGAGATTTTTCACTTTACTCACCATAACTTAAATTAAAACGCAAATTTGATATAAAATGTCGATCAAACTAATCATAAATTTTAATGAATTTTGAAGTGGTGAGTAAAAGGTCTTGCTACTTGCTACTATTAATCGAAATTTTCTGAAAATATTGGGGGGAAATTGTCCCTATAACCCCCTTAAAATCCGCTCATGTCTTCAGTAGTAGTTCCTATATCATATGGGACCCTCTAGAACCACTTATATCATAATAAAGGGTCCCACTTACCCCACACTGAGGGGTCCCACTTACCCCTACCATGCTAAAACTATGGGGTAAGGGGACCCCCCTGTTAAACACTTCAAAATTAAAAATTTGAAAAATTTCAAATTGCCTTATGTAATTTAGGTTAAACTCTGCAAAACAGTTCAATAGACATTAAGATGTAATGAAAACTTACCTGGAAATACTTCTTTGAAAAATACGTCTTGAACTCTCCAAAAAATCCATTCTGGGAATCTATTTTAAATTAGTTGTATAATCTTAAAAATAAATGAAACAAATCTCAAATATATGCAAAACTCATCGGTGTGACAAGCTGTAACATAATCAATGCGAGTAAGTGTGAAATTTCCTGTACATATTATAGTTTTAGGGGGGTGACCCACTTACCCCAGTGACCCACTTACCCCAAGTAACCCTATATGTTTTAACCTGGTATCAGTTCGGAAAATTTTTGATGCAATTTAAGTAAAAGCTTTAATGAGGCCTTAAAAGAAAAGCTACTGGACTCATTGTTTTCAACTTATTTAATATAGAATACATGATGAGAGAGAATTTTCATTTTGCAAAAGCAATTTAAGTTTAATTTTGTACATTTGTAGAGAAATGTTCGAAAACACTATTTTCCTAAAACTTAATTGATGTGGGTATTTGTTTTGATATTCAGTATTCAATATCAAAGTTGTATGTTTTTTTTTGTGTATCACACCCATTGATATCATTAGCAGTAGAATATAGTGATTTTTTTGCAGCCACATGCTGTTATGAATGAAGATATTTATACAACGTGTCCTTTTTTCAAATTGGTTTTGGAATAAATAAGTTTGAACTTTTCTTTATGAATTTTTTGGGGAAATGATTTTTTTGCAGCCACTTGCTGTTATGAATGAAGATATTTATACAACGTGTCCTTTTTTCAAATTGGTTTTGGAATAAATAAGTTTGAACTTTTCTTTATGAATTTTTTGGGGGAATGATAAAGAGTGCATGAGAGAGTAATGTATAATTTTGATTGTATTTCAATAACCAAATAACGAATTTGGTTTTTAGATTTTTCCTTATATTATTGATTTAAATGTTTATTTAAATGCATGCTTCCAATTAATTGTTTGCCGCCGTGCTTCGCAACTTAATACAATGCTTTTATCTTGTATTTTTTGTTTGGGACTTTGTTAGAAGACTTCGAACTGATAACACAAATTAACCCCTTCTACTAATTCTATCTTAATACTTGTTTATAAAGTTATTTGAAACTATATTGTGTTTTGCTCAATCTTTTATTTAAAATGTTTTTTGCTCGGAAGACCAAAACAGATTTCTATTATTTTTAATAGAGTATCATAATAAGACGAAACAAATAAGGGGACCTATAAGTTAGTTAAACAACTATGCATTTTTAAAACATTTTTTGTGCATTATAACAACACATTTATGATAAAACTTCCCGATCCCTACAGATGGTAATTTCTTACAGCAGTCCTATACTTCTTGAGCGCTGCACAAGAATTCTACCCTTGATTTCTTTCATGGTACACTTATATCACAGTGTTCAAACATTGTCATATCAAATATTGCTGAGTCATAACTTAGGGGGGAAGGACAACATTGCACCCCCTTATCTCGCGTGCTTCGGGTGGGGTCTTGTAGGGCTTCTGACCTAATGGGCATCAGCCGATAGCTACCGGACACTCTCGTAGCACTTAGCTCTGCTCGGTAAACAGAAGCCAGAAAATGACGCCATTCCATTGTGCACTGGTTTTTGTTATTTATGGTTCTTTAGCGTCAACGCGGGTGTTGGAATGCGTTTATGGAGATTCCGAGCTGTAAAAGTGAATTGCGAAATTGTCGAATTCCTGTGCTGTTATCGGGCTGAGCAATTAGAATATGGGGTGGGGTATGTCACTCACTTACCACCCATAAATTACATTTGTTCCTCATTTGCGTCGCAAGTTTATGTTGTTCTTCTACTTCTTCAATATTAAATGACTAACTAAGCATTAGATTTTTGTTTGTTTAAAGATGCCTTTGGTTTCAAGCGTTAGTTCGTAGCTCTTGTTTGTATCTTTCTTTAAACAATTAAAACTTCTTTTAATTTCCTTCAAATTTAACTTTAATTTTTCTAAATTTCTTGTAATTTTTTTCCCTATTTTACTTTAAAAAATCCCTAACAAGCCTTTTTTAAGTTTAATCCAAAATTTAGTTCTTGTATTTTTCAATATAGTCGAACTATGAGTTTTATTTATAAAAAGAGTAAAGAATAAAATATATTCAAAAGGTATTTATAGAATTATGTGTTATCCTTTGAGTATAAATGGACTCGGTTTGATTCGAAACGAGATGGAACGGTCTGGTATATCTCCATAGGAATAAATTGGAATACCCCACAAAATTATTTTATTTAGGGAAATTCCCACCTATCCCACAGGAGATTATTTTATATTAATAATAACAATATTTAGAAAAGTGTGTTTTCTTTTGAAATAAACCATGTCAATTCAAAAATCAGTGAAAAAAAAACACAAAGATTAAATCATTATTTTTATTTACAATTAACAAAAAGAAGTAACAACGCTTATTACACCAACAAAAACGTTATCAAGACAACAGTTATAAATAAAATAGTAAATTTCTTCCAGAATTAACTTACATGACACAAATGGTTATTGTTTGACATATGTTTTTGTTGTCGAATCTTAGTAAATGCTTTTTAAAATTATAGGTGCATTTTCGCCATAACTCTGTGTCGAGTACATAAAAAATGCTACTGAGGGAATGCAATTTTACCAACAACACGGAATAGGTTTTTAGAAATCAGTGTGCTGGTTCCTATTACATTGTATAATTATAAATAATCAAATATTGTATACATGGTAATTAAAAATTTTGGTAAAAACTGTCAAAATTGAATTCAAATAGGTAATTGTATGGAAAATTGTATAAAAATTCAGGAAATCATGAATATTTTATAGTAAAAATGAAGGGAATCACACCTAATCGTCTAGCATTGAGGAATGACATCCCTCAAAAGGAATCTCACAGACACGTCTTAAAAGTAGGATGGTGTTCGTTCTCACTGATATAAGAAAATCAGTGATTCACGTTATTAAATGCAGATCCTGGTTGGATTCTTCTAGCATCGACAAACATGAATGCCAACTGTTCAAATAGTAATTTACATCTTTCTACTTGTAGTCCACTAAAATCCAGAAGGTTTGCTTATGAACGTATGAACCGTAGAAGTGACTACACTATTATACATGCAATACAATCCAACTCTTATGTGCAAATCTTGAAGTTTAATTTTGTTAATGTAAGCCTATTTTATATAGAAAGTAGCGTGTTATATATTAGTAGAGTGCATTTAACCACGAAAACGAAGATATTTTTAAAAAATCTAACTATTCTGTCAGAATCTAAAGACATTGATTATTAAATGTTTAGTTTACTTTAAAACTTCATTTTAAGAAGGTTTCCATAATATTTTACTAGATACTGTCGATTTATTAAAAACATGATTTTAAAGATGAAATCCATGAAAATTCTTTGAGATCAAGTGTTTTAGCGCCTTATTTAAGTGACGTGATTGGTGTGAAACGGAATAATAAACAATTATTCGAAAAGTAAAAAATAGTGCTATATCAATATCAACTTAAAGTATTTTTCTTTCTGATTCTGAAAAGAACTCTAATATTATGTATAGTTGGGAACATTTTAGGTAGTCCCACCTCTCTCTCCCATACCAAGTTTGATTTGTCTCTGAAACTTGCCAGAGCTGAAACTTTATCAGTTCTCAAATTCACTAATCCAGAAGATTTTTTCGATGGCACTTGTCTGTTCAGACTGAAATAACTCTACGGATTTCCTCTTAGATGAGGATAAATTAAATGGAATGATGCAAATCGCAGAGAATTAACACAACAACAACAACAACAAACCAAGACACAAGACACTGGATGTCTGCACTTAACATGATAAAGTCTTCTAACAACTGATGCAGTTCTTCATGTGTCTGCCCAGAAGAATCTTCAAACTCTGCGAATCATCCTCATAGAGATAGAGACTCTTTGAGAATGCCTTAGTCCATCTTTGTACAATTATGTGAATAGGTTTGTACACTTAAGTTTTTGTCCCACAGCAGGTATTTCACCAACAGTTCGTCGCGCACTCGAAGAAGTTTTGCCTGAACTGCACGGTGGAGTTAAGAATCTCCATCCACCTGATGCCGACGTTGAAGAAGAGTCCATTCGGAAAGGGGGGCAGCTTGCAGCTGTCGAGCACCATGAAGTCGATGACGTGTCCCTGCATGCCCTTCATGGCGTTCTGCAGCACCTGAAGGAGAAGATACCAAATTTTAATACAGATTTTTAGCAGGTGGAAATTAATCAAAAATCAAATGCGATAAAGTCCATCCCACCAGGGGAGGATATTGGATATGAGGAAAACACGGTTTATGACAAAAAAAAACACATAAGAGAGGATTTACAGGGGGAAAGTCATAGGGAGACAATGCCCAACTTTTGAAGGATATTCTACTTTTTAATGGTAAAAGGTTGGTTTTCAATGGAACCTGAACCAGGGACAGCTTATCTCCCCGAGTCCTTAGTCCACCCATATCCGTTGCCATATTAGTCACTAGATTAATTAACTCACTAGATTAAAAAATTAGCAACCCTGTGCTTTGAAATCCTGAACTAAAATTTCACAGGCATAGAAACTCACAAACTAACAGAAAAGACAAACTATACAGAGGTAAGGATAAAAAGACAGATATATGTAGAGAATATTATCACGGAGATAAAGCGCAGGAGAGTCCAATGTCTATACCTTGTTGAGATAATAGAACCTAGCAGAACAACTAAAAGACTCCTAAAAGAAAACCCAATCGGATCTAGACCCAGAGGAAGATCAGGTTGAAGAGGACTGGAATTACGAACTGGATACAAAAGGCTTCTATACTCTGTTTCAACTTAACTTGAGCCTGTAGAAATATGCTGAGAGCAACCAAAGAAAGTAGTTCCCCACGAGGTGTCTGAATTTTGAGTGAAATTTAGAGTTTCAATTTTGAATAATGATTAGTTTTTAAATCCACGTATATTAAGCATCTTTTCATGCCGATATGCGTAAAATGTTCAGTATTATTTTTTTAAGTGGTGTAACGCCTAGTAGTACAACTCGCTCTCAAACTTGCCAGCCAATAAGAGCTTCTAGAAACCCAGTAGGCTTTCTGTTTACTCAGATTTTCTTCCGCGTGGCCATGACGTCAGGCTCAATTTACCTTGGTGAGAAAATAACCTTTTAAGTTGGAATATAGTGTCTTTAAATTTACAAAGTTAACGCGACAGCTATATATCAAAGATACGGGGATGTATATTATGGTGGGGTAAGGGTAGTGACCAATGATGATACCAATAGTGCTAATGATGATGTATAGAGAAGTTAAGAGAGAGAAGGCCGTAGTACCTGCGTGTTCCGGATGGTCTTGCAAAAGGCGACCGTCTCCACCTCGCTGCTGCCGTTCGCGTCCGTCTTGGGGATCTCGAGGCACTCGCAGGGGTGGATGTCCTCTCTCCTGGGGCAGCCCGGATTGGGGGTGTTCATGGGGGCCATGGCGGGGAAGAGCATCGCCGTTCCAGGGGGGTGCACTGACGAGCGGGCCAGGGGAGGGTCCGCGAGGGCCACACCAAACAGTAGGAGAGAGCGGAGGAGGAGTTGGAGCAGCATCTGCGGATAAGGGAAGAAGTGGTGAGATTCATACAGGTGGGGTACCAAAGTTTATGCTGTATACAGTTTTCAGGAAAAAAAGAGATTGAAGAGAGATAGTGCTTTTAATATGATGGATACTATCTTTAAAACTTCGGTGATCACAATCAATACTAAAAAGCAGTAACATCTCATAGTACTTAAAACACGAGCCTTTAATTTTAAAAGTGTGCGGGTCTTTGACTTATAAATATTATTTTATTTGCTATATTTATTAATATTGACATCTAGCTAAAATAACTTCCGAGTTGTTTTGCAGAAAATACAATTTTCTCTCCTCAATAAATTTGTATTTTCTATTTTCGAAATAGATAAACTTAAGGCTAATAAAATTTTCAGCAACCAATTTCAAAATAACGAATACAGATATAAAGAACTTTATGATACAGATATGGAGAACTAATTAATCTTCTGAATTATTAATAGTCTTAATTATAAATGCATTGAAAAAAATGTTTTTTAGTATAACGTTGTTAGAAATTTGTCTGTTGAATGAGGAACTCTAGTAAAATAATGTAAAAAGAATGTCTACATTGAATGATATGACTAGGATACCTCATTTTTAAAATTGAAGCGATGAAAAACTCAAATACCATGGTGAGAAAAGTAGGTTATAAGGTAGAACACTGTCTGTAAATTTAATAGTTAACGACAGCTTAGATATTAAGAAACGGGAGTGTATATGATGGTGAGGTAAGGGTAGTGACCTTTGATAAAAGCTTTGTAGAGGAGCTTAGATATCAACAGGTCTTCCCATTGCCATTTGTGCTTCTGTCGTTGTTTATGGCTCATTGTGGAGAGGCATTTCCTTTCTCAGATGAATATGCAACAGAAACACGCCGATTTTCTTGGAAAGCAGCTCAAAAGAATTCATTCACAAGGTCAGGCGTATAAATAAAAAAATTGGAGGTATTTGGTGGTTGAGAAAATGCTATTTAATAAAGTTTTTTTGGGGGGTAGAGAATCGAATAAAAAGCCATCGAGAAGGAAAAATGAATATTTGGAATGTATGGGTCCTCCGATGGTGTATCGGATAAAATGATACTGTTTTCACGGTTTTCTAAGATCACGTTCAGGCTTTAAAAGGTTTATACACTTGAGGAGAAACCATTTACACTCCAACGTATAATTATATTTTTCCTACTTGTGTGTGTGTGTGGGGGGTGAACTCCATATTCTTAGATCCTTTCCAGTAGTAAATCTAGATTCCCTTACATGCATTGGATATTGAAAAATCATAAAATCCTTCAGAACCTTGGTAGCTCTTGGAAAGTTTTGTAGCTCCATGCCCAAATTAGCCCTATATAAGGTAGCAGGTTATACTCTCCCGGATTTAGTCCTTGAATAAGATAAAAAGTTTGTATCTTTTGCTGAACTAAAAAAGTGACGCTCTGTTGAAATTTCGATCCTAATATACTTTTTCAAAATATTTCATGATATTCCAAAAATAAATTTTTCCTATCCACAGGTTCTGTAAATTTATAATGTTTGAACATTTGAAATTTCAAATAAAAATTTTCAAACCAACAGAGATATCATTTGAGGCCCTCTTCGACTTTAAGACCCTTGGCTTTAAGTTCAGGTCATCCCTACAGTCGCTTTTGGTCACCGGAATGACCTTCGTCCGTGCAGAAGTAGGTGCAAAAGGACAAAAGATGTGATGGTCTCCGGACCGTGACCACTGCGAGTGTGAGTCACCCACCATCCCGACAGATGGTCCTTTTGAATGCTGACACAGATAGAGCTTCGCACAAGGTCGTCCTGGGGATACTGTTGGATGCATTGGGATTTTAAAGGATTAACTAGTACCCCGTTTTATGCAATGATTTAAATGCCTCTGTGAATTAGCGCAACGTAGTTTAACGGTAAACCATAATTGGCAGGGGCAGGGATATAGGGGGAAATGCAAATGAAAAAATGTAGAAGTAAGATAATTTTTAGCTTACTTTGGTGCTAATGGATGTAAAGATCTAAAGGGGAAAATGAACACAATGCATAGATATGACGATGATAATAGAGGAACGATATCGAATGTGAATAAGAATTTCTTTACAGTTCTGCAAGAAAAGTCTGTCTATTATCTTTGTATCATGATCATGAAAGTTTTGTTTATCAATGTTTTTATATCCCACTATTCAAAAGTTACTTTATGGCTTTTTTATAAGACATTTTCCGAAAAGGAGATCCAATCAAACAAAACCACCATAAGAGAGCACCAAGAATGCTATTAGAAGAGAATATCTGGATAAAGTAGCTGGGAGTAATTCTGGAACATTGGTACACTTCATTTAAAATGGACGTTTTAAAAGCTGACAAATTAAAAAAATATGTAGGAAAAAGGGCCCAGTGAATGTTTTGTAAGTTTTTTCAACAAGATTCTTTTAGGAGTGACTTGACATTGACATTGAGTGACTTGACTGAGCATTGACACATACTGGCATTTTTATTTGCAATACACACTAGTAAAGTAAATCATTAATGCGCTTCCACGTTTCTTAACTTTTTTAAAATCTTACCTTCCAGGTGGATTTAATTATACTACCACTTAAGGCTAAGCGCGCACTAGAGACCCCTGTTACGGCGACTTATAACACTAGTCACTCGAGAGCAATGCATTTCTATGGAGAGATTCTTGGCAATCGGCCAAGAGTCTCGTCACCTGTGCGCGCGCTCTAGCTTCTTGCAATAGCCAGGGTGATAATTTTGTCTCTGTCACCATGACAAAAGTCTCTAGTGCGCGCTTAGCCTAAAAGTAAACATGACTATTAAAAGTGGATCTGCATTTGGAATCATTCAGATTCATTTCGTCCGACTCGTTAAAGATCAAACCGAAGCACACAATACCCATTCATTAAAAGATATTTTCAGTCCCAAATGACGCCCAATGTTGATTTTAAACGCTGTCCGGATGGCACCATCTGTTGATGCTCTCTGAACTTTTCACGAGGAATTACGTGCCGAGAACTAATGGTTCGGGTTGCGTGGGGGGACATTCGGCGATCGAACGCTTGTTTCGAAGGCGTGGCATCGACCTTTGAATAAATCAACACCTCGCTTTGCGGTTAATGAAGGTGTATTTTGGAGAGGAAAGTCAAGGAAGTGTTCTCCATCCATTTTAATTGGGGGTATTGGAATGAAGAGGTGAATAAATAGAATGTAAGATTACATACATCGTGTTTAACTAAGACCGATTTTGAATACGGAAATGTCTTTATTTACCTTAAGGAGGGATGATTGAACTGTGATTTTCGTAAACGTTTCAAAGGATTGAAAAAGAGAATGGTATAGGAGAATTGCGAAGTGCTTGAAATATTTGCCAGATTTTCAATTTCGAAAGGTTTTTTCGTCCTTAATAAGTTTTGAGTTTAGGCCATTCCCAAAAAGTTTTTATCTTTTACTCCATCTTCCAAAATGTTCTTGTCGAAATTTTTGGATTTTTAGAATAACTTCAAAAATTTGTCAACCTCATTAAGAAAACACCGTCATTACCAAACTTCATTTCAAAAACTATAAAAGTAGTCCATGTCACTCGGATTAGAACCCAAACATCTTGCACGAAACACCTTTGGATACATAAACTGAATGAACCCCATAAACCCTACCAGACTAATGACGTAAAATGTAATGATTATAAACTTTGCAAAGCTTGTAAATACGTATTTTCAAGGTCCCCCCCTTTGCCAAGTTTTTATACTTCTGTAACGCCTCTTTGGTGAAGTCAAACTTTTAAAGTTTCAAAATTAAAACCAAATTTTAATATTTATATTCTTAATTTACTATTTTCGTGATTTGGGAGTTAGTTACTTATTGCTGCTGAATCTGATGATAAAAAAATGCCTTCTTTTGCAAGATTGGTGACAGCAGTGAATGAACAATGAATAGTTATTTTATGTGTGAAGTCACCTAGTTTGAACACCCCATCCTTTTTGTAACATTAATACACTGACACGCATAGAGGCACACAAGATTCCTCCTCCCATTAAACGTGTGAATAAATTTTTAATAGCCTTTTTTCAAAGTCTTTGATAAAGTGCGCGCCGAATATCTAACACTAGAAAATGACCCAAGATCGAAGAAAATTATATTTGCACCTTGTCGTTTAATTTATTTTCTATTAATAGTACATTCTTGTGAAATGAATGATTTGTGGTAGTGCTGAGTGTTTTATAAAATGCGATTTAAAACTTTCTTCCTTATGATCTGTTATTTTTCATTTTGGATAGATTGAAGAAGATAAATTAGCTCTTAACATATGATAATAACCGGTAGGAAAGTTCCTTAGAGAAATGAACTTTACTAACTTATACAGCAGTCAGGCTGCAGTCTATAACCTCCGTTTGGTTAATTTAAAATAAGGTCTTATGTATTTTGCTGCGTAAAACTGACATGCAAAAAATTTGTTTTTTTTTAATAGATTTATGTTATTGCTAATGAAAGTTAAACGAGAGCATGGATTGATTTTGATTAAGTATCGAATGTGTGAGATTTCTGTGATTTCTTCATATGTGTTTTGCATCTGGAAAAAGGTAGAGGTAATTATCTCTTTGCAGCATCAATATATTTCTAATATGTCTGAGGATTTACAGTTATTTTTAAAGAGAATAATTTACTATTATTTACTAAGAAGGTAAAGGAAGTTTTCGAAGTATGTAATCTTGTTTAACCAATTCGTGTTGGTAGAAAGTGACGAGGTGAGTGTACTCAGCTTTTCTCATTCTCTCAGATACATTTAAGATGGGATTCCGAAATATTGCAATGCATTTGATTTTGAAAAACGAAGTGTATATTTGGACGGCCAAAACGGCCAGTGGCGCATGCGCTGTAGGTCTCGTGATGACGTAGCAGTCTCGGCGCTTAGTGATGGAACCAATGGTACGCCTAGCCGTGGAAGTTAGAGTAGAGTTTAGTTGAAAAATGGCCGTGCAAATATACAGTGCCTTTGAAAAAAACAAAATTATCGTAAGTAGGTAATTTAAAGATTTTAACTGATGAACCCCGAACTATAATATACTGAAGTGCTTCCTGTGTAGTGTGTGATATACAAATCATAAGTCAAATATATATTTAAAATATGTAATTTGGTTAAAAATAGTTTTATAATGAAAATACTAAATTAAAAACCATAACAATTAAAAATGTATTTATTAAATTCATTTCTTTCGGGCTTGTAGGCCGTGGTCTAAAATAAAATAAAAGGTCCAGACGTTTCGTCGGAAATTACAATTAAAAATGTATTTTCAAACAACTCTAAATTAAAGAATACTATGAATGACAACGCTTTTTCTTGTAACCAACAATGCATATGGATTTTTCAAAGCATACTTTTCATATTTTTATGCGAAAAATCCAGCTTCCACCATCACCAACCTATCTGACCCTGAGAAAGCTTCCGATAAGCCGACCACTTTTCAACCAAGTCCATTCAATTAGTCCGGTTCGAAGCGGAGATAAAAAAACCTGTGGAGTGTCAAAAATCCACCCATGATGAATGCGGGCACGCTTCATTACTTAATAATTCTCGCTTATCACGGCCGCTTCAAAGGTTGCTTCTGGAATAGCTCCTCTCTCTGGAAGTGCTGGGAGACTCCTACGCGAATGGGTCAAATAGCCGGGCCCTAAATTGGGACAGCAGCTGGGAAACTGTTTTTCGTGTCTTTTGACAACAGTAGAAGAATTTTTTTACAGCTGTGTTACGGTTATTCGAACCTTTGGATTGGCAACAGTGGAAGACCGCCGTGACGTCAATGTTGAGAGTAAACAACTAGCCTAGTTTATGTTGTGAATTTCTTGGAGGGAGATTTTTTTTGTGTGTTACGTCATCTTTAAGCAATTTTGGCCCCACCTTTGCGTATTATTGTGAGGTATTGAGTGTCATCTTCCAGAAAAATGAAGTCTTATTTTTGCAATGCTTGGAGTGAATGATTTTTCAATTTTTTTTAACCCAGTTTTACCTCGCTAGAAAAAGATCCTTCTGAAAGAAAGATTCATAAGATTTTCAAGTACAAAATAATTAGAAACTGATGGATAGTAAGGGGGAATTTGTTATCCTAAGGAGCATAAAGCTGAAGGTTCGACCTGAAGGCCGTGGCTAAGAATTCGTTTTTCCTTGAAACAACAAATTTTAGAAAAATTAAAATTTTTTTGTGCAGGGTGTTTACCACGATCAACCCAAGATAAGACATCCGTCGCATGAGAAGCACACACACTTTGTGACACCTGGATTTCTTTCCTTCAAAATAGCTGACGTTCTTGATCCTGAAGTGCGATAGGAATCTTCATCCGTCTTTTTGACGTCAAAAAAATTTGTTAAGACAAAAAAAGTTTTCAAAAAAAGTTTTGTTTAGACACATATTTACGTCTTAGCGTAAAAAAAGAATGCATTCATTCATAAAAGTGGATTCAGTGATTAACGTCTAGAGGTTAATATACAAAAAAGGTGCGGCCTTACAAGCGACTTGATGTTTTCGCTTTTTGTCAGTGTTTGTCTTCAATGAAACTAATTTAACCATTTACTATGTATAATTTTTTCAGAGTTAAAAATTTTCAAGTTCATATAGTTCTTAAGAGATATTTTCTTGACGAGTTCATACATTGAATAAGTTTATTTTTTCCCGTTTGGGGATGTTAATGTTTTAAATTAGATATTTAGTTGTTTAAAAGACAGAAAGTTCCACATAAAAGAAAAATTAGATCTCACTCTATAATTTTTTTTATCCATGATGGTTTTCACTAATGTAAATAAAGGGAAATTTTTTAAGTAAATAATTTAAACTAAGTGGATTTTATTTTGATTATACTAGTTCAGGGGTCGGCAACCTGCGGCTCTTTCGATGTAAGGTTGCGGCTCTCCAGTTCCGTACAAAAAAATTAATAAATTACTATCAAAACTTTTTAAAAGTAAGAAAATATATTTTTAAGTTCTCAAGATGAGTTAAAATCAAAACTCTACTTTCAAGGTTAAGAATTCCAAACAATTTCTGGGGGAGAACTCCTAAACACTCCCTAAAATTTGTCCTTGAAAATTCTGTAACTTATGAAGAGTGATCCTTATTTAAAACACGATTTTAAAGGGGGAATTTCCAAAATTTTTTCTGGGGGAGACCCTCCAATTTTTCCCAGGAATTCAAATTAATTATACAAAATTAAATTTTGAAATTAAGTTAATATACAATGTGTTAAAAAAGTGCCCTACATGAAAGGAGGTACCCCAGAAAAAATGTTGTGTAAAAATGCTCCCCAACTAAAATCACCCTCCCAATCCAAATCAAATGTATATTAAGCATATACTATAATATTGAAGCAAAAAAAATTGTGGCTCTTTAAAAACTGGAAAATTTCATAAACTGTTACTTTTGGCTCTTCCTTTTCAATAGGTTGCCGACCCCTGCACTAGTTTGATTCTAGAGCTCCAAAACGAATGAAGTACAAACACACTATAATGACTGTAACTGCATGAAGGGAAATGCATAAGAGTCTTGATATGATTATGAAGTTTCAAACTAGATTTACCCCCTTTTGCCTTTACAACTTCCAAAATTTTCACATTTAATTTTTTTCCAAATAAATGTTTAAAAAATCCATTGTTTCCTTTTTAAGTAGTTAATTACAAAGACCATAAATAGATAAAAAAATTGTGACTTTGGAAATAAAAAGATTAAAATAATTTGGTAATTTATTTTAAACACACCTGAATTGATAAAAGCATGGTGTCAATAAATAAAACATTTCCTTATTAGGAAAATCCGTAAGATGATAAAGGGATATAAACAGACAAGAATCCATTGTTCCATTTTTTCTGATAAAAAATCTTACTAACAAAATAAGAAGCGGCATAGCCTGTATTTTCTAAAAACCACTCACTTCAGAGAACTGTGTTATGTAACTGAATGCTACAATACAAAGCAATACTTATTCATTATCAGAATCTTAAAATGTGATAGATCCCATTGCATCTCTTAAACACCTGGGCCATTCCATGGTGACGGGTGTGACAATCAGAGAAAATTTTCGAGGTTGTATCTAAATTTGGGGGTATATATTAACTATTAAACCTCTAAAAAGTATTTTTAGTATGTTGTCCTATGCTTATACTTAATTTTAGAAGCAAAAGTAAAACTTCAACAACTTAAAATTTAAAAAAAAAATTTTAAAACGCTGTGACGGGTGTGACGCTCCCGGGACAAGAGTTTTCACTTACCTACACATTTGTTAAAATTTCTGTGAATTTATGAATGTTAGATGAATGAAACATTTTTTTTCTTATAAAGGAGATTCAAATAAAGAATAATACATACAATTTATTAAAATATTTATGTAATTTAATTTATATGAATTTTTTTTCTGCTGTGACGGGTGTGACACAGTGTGAATTATGCTATTTTAAGGCTATTTACTGAATAAACTATGATCAATATAGGCAGTTAACTTGATTAAAGCTACTATACAAACATAAATTCAAAAAAACTGACCACATTTTATGATGTTTTAAAACTTTTAGGGTTGATTATTTTTTTTGTTGGGTTTGATGAGTTTTCCATCTATTTATATCAGCATAAGTTTATTTTATAGCATTTAATGTGGTGTAAAAAGCAATGTTTACATTTCCCTTATTTCCTGGGTTTATATAAAACCTTCCATATCAAGCTTTAGTGTTGCTTTCCGTAATTTTCCAATATTGCACGCCTAGACTTAGGAATACCTTAATTTCATAAAGTGCTTGTATGTGTAAAAAAGTGTAAAATTTCATTCTAAATTAAAACCAATGAGAAAGTAGCATATACTATAAGTATGATATTTGTTTTTAAACTGTGATGCTCAACCCACAAATAAAGTTATTTTAAAAGTTGATAAAACTTTTCGGACTAGCTGTAAGGATATTTAATATGCAAAATTTGCTCCAATTTATCACTGATTACTACAATATATATAAATGGGAATCATAATGGTTCGAGAATGAGTCTATAGTATTAGTAAGTACTGAAAATCTAATATTAATAAATTTTGAATAAGTCAACCATAAAACTCTTCACTATAAAATTTTTTTTCAATTAATAGCTATGATTAGTTAAGAAAATGTTAAAGTAGTTTATTTTTTATTAATTTTTATTTTTATGTACATTAAATGTCATGTAAACAAATGTCTTTTCTTTAAAAATCTACAAAAAGTTTAATCAAATTTTGATTAACTTGCATTTTAAAAAATAATTAATAAAATTATGTATTATTTAATAATTATTTTTTTTGCTAGCCATGACTGTCTTAATATGTTTAAAAATTATAATGATACAATTTTTATTTCTTTTAGAAATCATTCAACTATTTTTTTTAAAATTTTTAATGTTGTCACACCCGTCACAGGAATTTCGTCACACCCGTCACACTAAAAATCACACAAAATAAAAATTTTAAAATGTTTTATTACATTACATGTGTTCAGAACTGCAACAATCAGAACATCCAAAAGTTTAAAGAATTTATGATGAAAATTGAATCTTGTAGAATAACTTTTCTGTCTTTTTTGTGACGGGTGTGACGGAAGGACAGCATAAATTCAAAGGACCACCCAAAAATCAAGTTTTAAAAATATTTTTTGAAAATTAAAGGTTTTATAAGGTAAACAAGGTCACAAATAATGATATGATGCATCTTTAATGAAAATTTAGCTGCTTTTAGTATTGTTTAGGTCAAGATGAAAATACCCTATTTTACTAACTTGAAAAGTTTTTAAATTTTTCTAACTTTGAGCGCTCAAAACGTATACAAGAAAATTTTTTAAAGCTTAGCTCTCTGTAATTTCATCTGGTTCATATCTTTACCTTTAATTTGATGTATAATTTATAGTTATAACACCCATTTGAAATTTCAACCATCATGTCCAATTTTTCATGGAATGGCCTACCTGTTCTGTGATATTTTCTGATAGTTTGATAAACTAATCTACAATTCAGAGCTTAAATAGAAAGATGCATTGCTCATAAATATGAAATAATCTGTAATTCACTCACTATAGTAAATTGATTAAAGTACAAAAAAGTGTTTTGGTCACTCTGAAACCACAGAAACGAGAGTTAAATTTGCTCTTAAAAGGGACTTAAAAGGAACTATGAAAGAATAGGATTATTAGATGAAAATATTTTAAAGTAGCTTGATTTAGAAACACGCACCACAGAATATGCAAATACTTCAAAGACTTTTTTTGTCATAATATGATCTTATTACATACATGTGATTTTGATGATTTCTACATCAGAAACTATTTCTATTAAATTGTTTTTTTTCTTTCGAAAATAACTAACTTTGTCTAATAACAAAGTTTATACATTTTATCATTTTCAAGACTAACTTGAAATTGTATTTGACAGCAAAAAGTTAAACACAGCATAACCTATTCAAGGACTTTTCCAACCTGTGAGTTATTTATCTATATCTATCATTTTTTGAATCTTGTTTTATAATATTACAAAACTTATCCAAACCAACCCTCGCCATTTCTGAAATGATCCCGGAACACCTTAGGAAATGCTGTCGAAATTAAATGACGTTAATTTAAAACTAAACTTTTAGTCTAACATCAGTTGCTGACATCAGAATGTACCCTGGAGATCGGTCATCATCTCATTAACACTGCACGCGCAATACATTTCAAACAGGTTCGGACATCATTATCCATTTAATCACGCGTCGATTTTGGATCCCGATAGTGGCAACAGTCTCGTTAAGCATTCATTCCCTCTGTCGGTCAAAAATCGAAACCTGTCAAAGTTTGGGGATAATGAGGAGACTTCATGAATGAAGAAACCAGACTTTATAATTAGTACGTCTAGTTTATGTGTGATGACAGTGGTTTGCCATAGTAGGTATGCTTTGAATTTATGAGTAGCACACCTTATAAAATAATGAATGCAAGGGTTGTGAATTTTCTCCTGTGATTTATATAGGGAATTTCTAGCTACTATATACTCATAGAATTTTGGATGAGGTTCAGATCGCAATCAAACTCGTGATCTGCGTTGCATCATTATGGCGTATCCTATAATCTATTTCTCCAAAAGCTGAAAACTAACCGAATCAAACGTAGTTATATTACGTAGAATCGTAGAAAAATATACTTAAGATCTCAAGTACTGAATTTAACTTGTGGTAGCCCTTATATAAATTCCATCAACCACTATAACCACTTTAGGAGAAATGTCTTAACCAGGTCACTAAAAAGTATAACTGAACGACCACTCTACGGGCATTTCTTATTACAACATTCGTTACGGGTAATTTGAGAAATCCAGGCATTATTAATAATGCCTGCATATTTTGGGCAAAGTGATAAATACTCATTGATAAATGCAATTGAATTCATCACATTGCCGGCCTGGCCTTCTGGGATTATTAATAATGCCCAGTTTATCACTTTGCCCATAACATATACAGTACACCCCTCGACTCTCCTCACTAAATAACAGGTCGTGGAAATGAGCTGTCGGCCAACAGGAACAACTTTCGTTAAGCAATTTAGGATATTTTTATTTTCGCAACTCAAAAATTTGCGTGCACACCATAGGTGAAAGAAAGGTGATAGATAAAGAATTTCCAAAACCGGTTGAGTTATTCAAGAGACAAACAAACGTTTTCCCATTACGATTATTGTTTAAGAGATTACTGACAAACAACTGTTACTCTCCCCAAGAATCCCTGGTAATTTCTGAGGGATTTCCCTACCCTTTAAAAACAATTCACCTTGTTGCCATGCGACATATCTAAATCTTGATTCAATTTAAAACTAATAAGTTCAAAGAGAAAGTTGTGAAAATAAACGGATTCAACCTTGAGTCCGCTTTTATAACCCCGCATTCAAGTATCAAGTTTTGGAAAGAGGAAAAACGTTAAAAATTTACCTTCGCTCACGCTTTTGCTTGTTTCTCAAAATAATGAGAGAGAACAAACTGGTCTTTCACAATCGGTATGTTTGAGCATGTTTCGGAGGTGATGGGGAAATGTGGCTTGTGTTTCTTTAAAGGTTTTAAGTTATCTTCCTTTCTTATTTTCTTAAGGAAAGTTTTTGAAACGAAAACCATTATGTCTACTTTAATGTTGCATTTTAACAAAATTATAGAAGAAGCAGAAATTTATTCGTGTTAGGCCAAAGCCCATTTACCAAGATTACAATACATGACATACAATACATACAAAATTATAGTTTATGTATAAAAAGGGAAAATATTTACTTATCCTGTATATTTTTTCATACTTAATAAACTGCTTAGCATATTTATCTTGTGTGTTTCACACTTTTCATTGCATTGTCCCGACCGCGTTATTTAAAAAAGGGTGAAGAGAAATGTTTCGAGTTTTGAAGCTAAAACAAGTAAAACGTTGACAATTTTTGAGAAATAGATGCAATGAAATATTTTGTGAGAAAACTATGCAATTAAAGCTCATAGCGGAGAAAGACTTTCTGAATGTTACAAAAATTTACCCTGAGCTTCTCAATTGTTAACTTAAATTACAAATCCCATAAGTTTGAAAAAAGAACGTTTCAAAATGAAATTTGTTACCTGCGTTTATGAAATAGAGACAACGATTTATAGTATAAAACTATATGAATTTTCTGTATGAAAGTTTATGAGCCAATTTTTTTTGTACCAATTGCATTAAATGGACATAATTGTATGCCTAAAACAACATAAACAGGAAATTTGAACAGAAAACACGTCAATAAGTACTTGAGTTCTAATTAGATATATTTTCAGACTATAGGCCATTGAGATTATCCGTAATAATCCAAAACCTTCATCCATATTTGGGCTTTGTTCTGAAAGCTCTACGGTTGGTTTGATCCCTTGGACAGGTGTCTATTGCATGGGCTGACGTCATCCCCGCACGATCAACGGACCATGTCAGGGAGCTCGTGCCACCATCCCAGACTATCTAGCAGAGGTCAAAGTGAAAGCGATCTCTGCTCGTGCATGCATAACAGTTAGATGTTTGTTGACTACTTTCACCCTGCTATTTGTAGTAGAGCCTTATTAATTGAGTTTTATGAACGCAAAATTTATTTTCAAATTCATGTGCTAGTATAGTACTTTCCTTTTCTTTATCTTAATTTATGCACTAGGAAGAAAAGGGGTTCCGAAACAACCCTATTCGGACTTATCCATCTTTGACAATTTTAATTTCTTGCATGAGGGAGGGAGCGAATAAAACATTTACGAAAACATACTACTACTTTTAAACTTTTAACTCTGCTCTTACAGTGATAAATCAATCATTTCTTTAGGGATTGTAGGATGTTGAAAATTGAGGGATGTAATTTGTGAATGGCCGATTAATCGAAACGAAGCATGTCATAAGATATGTTTCAAACGGTTTTACGACTTCATCTCCTAAACGTCACAACTATTTTCAAGCTATCTTGACCAAATTAAGCGAAAGAGTGGTCACACATATCTAAATCGAACAGACTCTTCCTGCTATGTTGCGGGATCAAAACGCGATACGGTTGGGTGTCTATTCCCACGATGCCCAACGACTGCATTTCACCCAATTCCCCATGCAAATGCTGCGCTTTCTCCTTTCCTCGGTGTGAATGCCCATGTAGGTATTCACTGTTACCGTTCCTCTAAGCTTTGTTCATTAAATCGGTTATCCTCGTTCGATGGACCTCGCCACAGTCCATAAGGAAAATTTCACTCCCTATCAATAAATAATAACGGACTCTAGGTTTTGGTGATATTCAGCATCCTTTATGAGGCATGATATTAATTTCATAACAGGATATTTATCGATTAAAACATATTGCCTATTTGGTACATACGCTAGCTTGAACTTAGAATTATACTATAAATTAGCTTATACGTTACTTTAAAAAAAGTGGAGCTCTTAGGATGGTCCTTATTTTTAATGTTTGAGTAATCTTATGCCGACGCCCCCGACAGATAAATGATTTGAGCAAAATTTTATCTCAGTCTATAAATAGTAACCCGTACAGTTCGAGGGTCGAAATTGGCATTGGCAGCCTACATTATGCGTAATTTTACCTGAAAAGAATTAAACCCAATTGGATAGCATTTATTACAGAGTTAAAACTATTTTATTAACTAACTTACAATTTATAAATTATTATTACTTGCATGTTATGAAAAATACGAGAAAAAGAAAACTCGACTTAATGTTATATAATATGGAAAAATACGTTACCAACGGCATTTTCTTTTATTATTTTTCAGAAACCAATCAGTCAAAAATTATAAAAAGAAACTAAATTAATGATATGATTAGATACATAAAAAACTTATCATGCTAAAATAATCATGCCTACGAGGTGGAATATACAGGGTGTCCCACGAGAAGTGGCCCAACCCCTTTAACTTTTGAACCCCTACAGATATAGTCATGAAAGTGGGGTCTAGGTATAGTAAAGTGACCATGCCCTATTCGATGAGACAGCTTTCAACGCCCTCTAGCGGACACTTTAGGAGTTATAATTTTTATTTTAAAAACTATTTGAGGTATGTGAAAAAAGTCAATGACTAAATTGTAGAGCATCATCGATTTAGTAGGAAAAGACACCTTAAGCAGAAAAATATCTTAAATAAAATCCCTAAAACGCACGCTCAAATAGGTTGAATTTACGTAGATTTTACGTCTTAAAACGCTCCTCATGAGGCGAAAATGAGAAATTTTCAATTTAATGAACTAAGAATGCTTTTAGTCATTTACTTAAATCATAAAATAAAAATTTCTCATTTTCGCCTCGTGAGGAGCGTCTTAAGACGTAAAAACTACGTAAATTCAACCTAATTGAACGTGCGTTTTAGGGGTTTTATTCAAGATATTTTTCTGCTTAAGGTGTCTTTTCCTACTAAATCGATGATGCTCTACAACTGAGTCATTGACTTTTTTCACATACCTCAAATTGTTTTTAAAATAAAAATTATAACTCCTAAGGTTTCCGCTAGAGGGCGTTGAAAGTTATCTCATCGGGTAGAGCATGGTCACTTTACTATACCTAGACCCCACTTTCATGACTATATCTGTAGGGGTTCAAAAGTTAAAGGGGTTGGGCCACTTCTCGTGGGACACCCTGTATATATTAAATTAGCAACGAATAAAAATATTCTTAAATGTGTGTACGGTTCTTCAAAAAAATATCAATCTAGCGTTAATGCTAGCTAATGAATAGCAGTCATGTTAGGCAGGACGAGAAAAGTACTTTCGTCTGAAAACCAAAATCATTTTAAGATCATCAAAAGTTGACCTGCGGGCTATGTTCATTTCCGGAAGAAAAACTAGTCTTGAACCTCAAATCTCTAGAGATGAGTTGCCTTTTCCCCATGACACCACCTTGACTCGGTGCAACCGTTCATTTCGAGAGCTTCAGTTTTATTATAGAGGTCAAACCTCAAAAGGACTCTCACTGTCACCTTGACTGATACCAAAATTACGGTATCATTAAGAGGATTTTGATACTTTCGACTTAACCCTGGATGTTTTTTACGATTCATTTTAAATTTATGTTAATGATAAAAATGTGACTCCTTGATCAGAAACATTACTTATTTTTTATGTAACTTTCCGAAAGTTAGGTAACGAGTTTAAAAAGTTGCTTTAAATTAAAGGAAATATGTATTTTAAATAAAATGAAAATATTCTGTTAATGTTGAATAAGTGTCCACCTAGATTTAAACCTTTAAAAATCAAATGAGCAATAAATATTGCATTAAATTGCATAGAGTAAGAAACTTTAAATTAACGAAAAAAAGATGGTCTTTTTGATATCTGTAAAAACTGAGGTTCTCTCATTGCAGAAAATACATTTCATGATAAATTCATTCATTTTAGGATTAAACTTGTTAGTTTCTATTTTGTTCTCTCTATCAGCGTTACAAGAAACACCTCATGAACAACTGTATAAAGATCTGCGAAATCTAAGATCATAAGATAAAAAATGTTTTAACGTAAAATGCATTATAGCGTTAGCTCGTTCATTTGAACAACCTAAGAGTCTTTAAAGATTGTTACAGCAATCAATAAAGCTATGAAATAAAATAAAGAATTTTTTCAGTTGGTATACTGTTGGTATTCCCAACCCTAAACTTGATATTCGTTTGAATTTGGTTTACATGTATTCCCAACTCTAAAAGTGGTATTCGTTTGAAGTTGGTTTACATGTATTCCCAACCCTAAAAGTGATATTCGTTTCAAGTTGGTTTACATGGTATTCCCCAATCCTAAATTTGATATTAGTTTCAAGTTGGTTAAGCCCAGTGGCTCAGTGGTAGTGCTTCGCGCTTCCACACCACAGGCCCGGGGTTCAAATCCCGGGCTGGGCAAGGTCCACTCAGCCTTTCATCCCTTCAGTGGGTCGATAAAATGAGGACCAAGCCTGCTTGGGAACTAAACACTGGGGGTCTCGCGTTAGAATGACCACCTAACCGGGACACATGCCTAACAACTTGCACCCCAGGGCCCCACGGTCACGAAAACGAAGATGGGCATCGTAGGCCTTGGTCCATTTGGGCTGTTGTGCCAATGAGTTTAGTTTAGAGTTCAAGTTGGTTAACATGTAATCCCAACCCTAAACGTGATATTAATTTCATTTTAATCGAAGAGTTTAATATGGCGTCGTAAACTCAAATATTTTTTTGAACAGCAGGTAGGTTGATACCCTTTCCTTTTAGGTAAGCAATCTAAAAATATTGCGGTTTTCTTTTGAAAAGATAAAAAATTATCGATTTCAGTAAGGTAAATGTGGGTATAGTGGACACTGTACCAATAGTGGCCACATAGCTGATTAATTTTAAATAAAATGAGTTAGAGGCATCATACAGCGTCAAAATTCATTGGCATAATAGATTGTACAATCAGGTAAGATGGTAAATTACCACCGATACCACAGATCAGCATGGGAAGGATATTTAAATATTTGAAAATAACAACATCGGCCGATTGACTGAAATTTGATTTCGCTTATTGAATCGCGTAAGGAAACGGGTATTTCGAAACTGATTTTTTTGTATTTGTTACCATTTGATTGAATTTTAAATTTATATTTAGATAAAGAAGATTACATAAAATGATACTGAATAAAATTTATTTGAAAATTTTGATTTTACGAGGATTTATGGGGGTGGCCACTTTACCAACACATAATCTTGGATTTTCCAATAGTGGCCACTGCAATGGATTCTACAAAAAAACATAAATAATATTAATTTGAATCAGTTTTTCTTCATAAACTGTTGATTGCGCTTTAAAATGAGTGTTGTATTAATTTGGTTTCATTCTGGCTTTGGGAACCAAGGTTTCGAAAACATTGAATTACATGCTAAATTCCTCTCAAATCAGCTACAGCGTAGGCTTTGGGCCGAAATCTATCAAGTATTATTTTAAATAGGGCTCGACCGATGGCACTTTTTTGGCCGATGGGCCGATGCCGATTGTTCGAAAATTTCCATCGGCAAGCCGATGGGTTTTAACGAGGCCGATTGCCGATGGCCGATGCTAAAGGCCGATGGTAAAAATTGCATTAAACTAATTTTGTCCAGTAAATCCAACGAAAAAAAAAAGGAAAAAGTAAACCAGTAAAAATTTCAACATTTAGTTTTTAACGGTTTTCACTTGAGAATGATGTTAATAGACTATTTTTCACTGCTGCTGCTGATACGAATATTCTATTTAAATTTTTTAAGATTGGAATATCAATTCAAATTTATTTCAAAAATTTGATAACCATCGGCCAAACATCGGCATTTAAATGTTTTTTTAGGCCGATGGGCCGATTTTTTCAAATTTTAGCATCGGCCGCCGATGTCAATGCCGATGGCTATTTTTTCAAACAATCGGCGCCGATACATCGGCCAAGCCGATGCATCGGTCGAGCCCTAATTTTAAATAAAGCTAATTTGATTTGATCTAAAGTACATTTCGTTGGTAAGGGAGATTTAATAAGAACTAAACGACTATACCAAAAAAACCCCCTCAGTTTCATGCATAAACCCCTCATATAGGCCGAAAAAGAGAGGTGTCCACTATTGATGCAAGAGGTGTCCACCATAGATACAACAGCTACATCAAGGTGGCCACTATAGATGCAATTTGGAGTACTTTTTAAAAATTAATTAAAAATACTTTACCCAATCTAATTAAAATTTTTAATGGTAAAATCGAAAGAAGAAGATCCAATTAACCTAAAAATAGGATGATAACCGTTTCCAAGCAAATAGGTTGGTATTTATTAAGAATTTAAGGAAAAATTTTCCTTAAAGTGTCCACTATACCCACATTTACCTTATCACTAGAAATTTTATTCATGTAATTTCCCCAAATGCCACTGTCACAGCGCCTATTTGGTTTCCTCATCGAAACCCAGCTGTTTCACTATTATCTATTTCTCGCAAGAACAGATGACACTAACTTCGTTTACGACAGCAATTAATCGGCATTTATTTATTTCCCATTCAACCTCAGACTGGAAACATTTAACCCATTTTTAGACATCAAAAGTATAAAAAACAGAATTTCTTAATAAAATCTATTAATGAACGAAACGAAATACCTTGTATATATTTTTCAAATAAACGATGTTAAGAATATTAATTTATCTTTTTTGAATAAATTTAATAAATTTCCGGTTTAAGATTAGGAAAATATTAACTATTAAAATGGAAGGTTCATTCAATTTAAACTGTGATTTATGGAATATTATAAACAGCTAGTTAAATTGAAATTACAGAAAATCCATTTGTAATATTTTAAACATAAATTGCATTTATGATATGAAATTAGGTTAACCTAGGTTCCGGTTTAAGATGAACGGACGGGTCTTGTTAAACAAATAGACCCACTATTGGCAGGGAAATTTATCTATTCTATCTTAGTAGAAAATAATTAGATTTTATCCATAGAATATTTCCTTGCGATAGGAATGCACAGAGTAAACAAAATCAATACTCAAATTCCGTTAAATTCAGTTTAATCTACTGAATAAATAAACCATTTTTCTATTTTAGAATTAAATTTCAGATGGTTATTAGAAAAAAAGGTCTTTTAAAGGAATTCAAGGTGTGAGAAGTTAATGAAATTAAGAAAAATTAATCTTTTGGCCACAGTTCAAAACAACAGTTCTTTATTTATGAAGAAATAAGTCAAAAAACCGTGTAAGTTAGTTCACGACTCGGTAGCTAGAGCAGCTGTTGTAAGACTATTTCTTTCTCAAGGGAATTAAAGGTATTTGATTAAAATCATTCCCAGACGGTTGGTTAGTGGGAAAGGTTTGTTGAACGAATGCCAACAACATTAGCCGTCGGTACAATCAGCGTGAGAATCTTTTCAGGCTTTATTAATAGGAAGGGAAATATTGTTATTGCAATAGTTATTCTCTGAATTATTTTCAGAGTTTTTATGGGCAATGGTTTCTAAAACGTCCCTTGTTACATTCTTAAAAACATAAATGTTGTTAGAATAGTTTCGTGCCAGAAATTTCCGATTTAACTAGTTTTAATTGAACTTTTTGGCCCCACGAAGGGAAAATTTAACTACTCCTCTAAAACTGTGTGTGTGTGCCGTAAGCATCTTCAAAGGTTAATTTGGTTTAACATACCTAATTTGCTTTGAGGTTAAAAAAATTCAACTAGACAAAATAAATTAAACTTCGTAAAAGGGCTAAATTAAAAGTAGATACTAATAAAAACTGTTGTTCATTTAAATTTCTAACACATAATTTATTTCTTTAGATCTGTTACTCGGTTTAAAAAACATTTATTATGATTCAATCGAACGTTTTAGGAAGTTCAAAAGTAAAGGTAGTTAAGTAACTAAAGGGATTGTGAATAAGATGGGAAGAAAACTTGAAATTTTTTGATAACGCAATAAAAACTGTGGTAAGATCATATAGGATATATTTTCTTACTATAATACTCTGTTCATTTAGAATAGGCACCTGAGGCGTATTGTATTAGAAGCAGTTACTATAGTAATTATCATCGAAAATTTTTCTTATGCAATGACAAGGCAGCCTAAACAGAAGTAGTTAAAATACGATAAAAGAATAGGTCACTGAAGTTGCGTGATGAGCGTTATTAGGCGTTTTTGATCCTGTTTCAGGCGCCTATTCTAAACGAAGACTATAATGAAGTAACTTATTTGGCCAAAGAGTTGGTTATGAAAACCTCTTTTAAAGTGTTTTAATATTTTAAAACTTAAATTTAAATTATTCATTTTATGGAAAAGGTAAAAAAACCTATCATATACACCTTAGTGATAATAAAAAACTATTCTTTTTAAGCTAAGCTAATAAGCAAAAAATGTTAACAGTTTTCATTTGCTTGTGATTATCTTAGAAATTAAGTAAGCTATTTATGACGAGTGCTAAAGCTTCAGTAAAAAAAGCAAGGTTAGCCCTGAAAAAAGTAGCTTATAAATACCCGCTTAGCTTGTAAATAATCATAGTTTTACTACCTGTCGGTCAACTCAAAATATCCGCGGCGCACTTAAAGAATGGAGACTTTTACTTGTAAATTCCGATGATTTTGTTTAGCTTTGCTCTGGAATTTCCTAGGTGTCGAGAAATGTGAAGAATTTAGTTTGTTTACCCATCTGTATTATAGAAACAGGTAAAGTTATTTTTGAGGTTTTATCCACCGATCTGTGGTTCATGAGTTGGGAGCATTGGGGTCATATCCGGACTGGTGCAAGCGGAAATTTCAGTAGTTTCTAAGAATTTTTACGTAATATGAAAGGATCTCCCAATTTCCAACGTTTTCTTCATTTTGTTATCTAGATAGATTGTTTTGTACCCTTATCCTCATCAATATTGAACAGTAAGGGAAAAATAAATTTTAAACTTCAGAATCAACTTTATCATTTTTGGTCACAAAACCTGTCGTTTTCTAAATTGGCATTGGGAGTTTGTCAAGAGGAAAATTTGTGTAAATAGTAAAAAAAAGTTCTTTCAAAAATAACTTTATGAATGAAACTTTATGAATAAAATTATGTACAAATGATATCTTGCTTGCCTACACAGTATTTATATACACTCAAAGAGCAATGCAAAACTTTTTTGTTAATCTGTAGTAACAATAGCGATAAACTCTCTCAAATGCATCATTAACGCCAATTTAAAAATATTTTACGGTGATAGCTGACTAAAAGGCATAAGACAAAGAATTAGTAATAATAATAATAATAATAATAATAATAATAATAATAATAATAATAATAATAATAATAATAATAATAATAATAATAATAATAATAATAATAATAATAATAATAATAATAATAATAATAATAATAATAATAATAATAATAATAATAATAATAATAATAATAATAATAATAATAATAATAATAATAATAATAATAATAATAATAATAATAATAATAATAATAATAATAATAATAATAATAATAATAATAATAATAATAATAATAATAATAATAATAATAATAATAATAATAATAATAATAATAATAATAATAATAATAATAATAATAATAATAATAATAATAATAATAATAATAATAATAATAATAATAATAATAATAATAATAATAATAATAATAATAATAATTTTTTTTTGAGATTTTTTTACATATAGTATGTATCCCTGCGAGTATGTTGGTTATTAACTGAAAAATATTCCAATATGCGCTTGAATTCAAAGGCAAATGACGCAAATTTTTTTTCGAAATGGCAAGTTTCAGGAACAGTAAAGGTTAAAACCATTGCATACAATATCAAAGTTTTCGAATTACCAAGTTTTTAGGAGTGAGGAAATTTTGTATTTGATTTGCTAAAACATTTTCATCCACATATCAAGTATTAAGATTAAGAATTAAACAATTTTCACTGGATGGACATTTGAGTCAGATATAAATATTATTTATCTCGATATGGCTAGTAATTTTTTAAATTTGTTCTGGAAAATACTTCGTTATTCGGAGGATTGCAATTCGCACGATCAGGTTTGCTTTACAGAGGGGCATAGATTTTTCTTTTGGGTCGAAAAACGTGTTTGGCGAGTGCAAAACCCCCGTTTCGAAGAATGAAGAGACTGCGGTTTAGCAAGAAAAAAACCCTCGCTCCGGTTTGAGGTCTTCAGTTCGGGGCTGTTTCATCATGACTGTCGGTGTGTAAAAATATGAAGAAAATTCCCCCCCCCCAAAAAAACCCTTCAAACTGTTTGAAAAAGTTAACAAACAAAACTTCACTATCTTTAACATTCAAAAGATGAATAATTCAATCGATACAAATTTTTAAATAATTTTTTTATGAAAGTTATTAAATTTATTAGGGAATTGAAAAATCTTTCAGCATTATTATCCTTATAGTAAAAAAAACTATCACTACTTATGTTTTCTACTGAAACATAACATTTCCTGATAAAAAGATAAATTAGACATTCAAGTACTTGCACAGTTAAGGTTTAGATGTTTTATAAATAAATATTTACTGTAAGTATACAAGGAAATCTATATTATTCTGATTCATTGATTAAAATTCAGTAAAACCAGTCTAATTAAAGCTCACAGATGTTTTGAAACCCTCGCTTTCAGAGAAAACTTTTCATTTCGTGTCCTCGCCGCTTCCTTTTCATTGTGCGAATCCGTCTGCCAAAAGGTAAAACGCTCACATAAAAAAGCACTACGACTATTCAACGCCATTTCGAGGTTACAAAACCCTATTATTTCTCTGTAAAGGGAAAAATAACGAAAGGAATAAAATAGCCGACCGGTATAGAATTTGCTTGTTTTGCGTGTTAGGTTGGATAGACGGTAGTTTTTAGGGTGGACCTAAATTATAGACTGCATAAGTTACTGAATAGTTGTGTGCATATTTAGAAGAATAAAATTATCACAGTCCTACATTGCTGCATCAATAGTTTGGAATTATAACAGAAAGACAAGGCAAATAGAATGGATCATTCTTGACCTTAAGCAAGGTTTTTCAAACATCTTGTGTTAACTGCACCAGATTAAACTTCTTGTTTATTTATAAGGAGTTTACTTTTCATCTAAGAAAGACACTGCAGCTGCTAGTGTGGTTATTTTAATTTTAAATAATAGTAGTGCCATAATTGTTTTCTTTCTAAAATAATATTTTGCTGAACGAAAAATATGAAACAAAAAATATTCGCCTTTTGTTTCAGCCTGGTTTAAATCTTTTTGTCTTTGTTCATTCAAGAAGATAATATTAAAATTAATTCTAATATTAATAAGGATTGAAATTAATGTTAAAATAAAGGCACTTCGTTTGATTGGTACTCAACTAACTCCTTATTTTCCTACTTATTTTTTTACTTTATTCACAAAATTTAAACGACTTACTCGCATTTAAAAAGGAACTTACCTACCTAATGAACTTATAAATTTAAAAACACTAAAATATATTCCTAAATTACAAGTCTCATACTCGTCGAAAAGGAAAATTTGCACTGAAATTTTACCTAAACAATTTTTGTGATTAAAATTTACTGATTAAAATTTTTTGTGGGTAAAACACGGTTGGTAGAACAGGAGGACACGTTACCACACGAAATGAAAATACTACCGGCAAAACACACTAAAAACGGCCTCAAATTGTCCATGACAATCCGCTAACACGTCAGATCGTGCCAAGAGAGAAAAAAACAGAGCTCTCCACTCACCTCCAGAGTCGTCGAGTAGGGCAGCGCGTCTTGTTTCAGCAGGATTCGCGCGCGATCTGCCACTGCCTGCCGCTCGCTCACCTGCCTCGCATCGCGCGCGGAGGGCAGGTGGGGAGCGCATGCGCACTCGCGTCGGTCTGGGTTTCGGTTGCTGCGCTCTTCGCCGGGCTTCCTGTAGAGATACTTTCTTTTTTTTAAATTGGCGTCGGAGTTTTTGTAAGGAATGAAGTTAGTGATATGCATGATGGACAAGGAATGATTTGGAGTGGAATTTTTGTAGATGAATTAAAGTCAAATAGTTTTACTGGGTTTTTTTTGGTCACCAATGACAGCAAAAACGGGTTATAGTCCGACCGCCTCGAGAAAAGCTTTTGACGTCGAACAATATTGTTTCGATTATTATGGGAAAGCAGGTTATTCACCTTAATTTTTGGGGTTATGGTAATTTATAAACACTAAATAAAACCTTGTTTGGTGTGTTTCTTGAAATATTCCCACAATTATAAAATTTTTAAAAAGTCACTACTGCTGAACCAACGATAGTAAAAGAGTCACGTGATTTTGACAACACTAGAACTAGTATTTCGGAGGGGAGAGTGGTGGAAGTTGAGGGAAAGTTGATCGAAAGAGGAAGAGACATTTGATTGTATATAGAAGCAAGACCCCAACCATCACCGGTTACCCAGCTATCGGCCGTGCAAAGTCTGTAAAAATCACGTGACCCTTTTACTATCGTTGGCTGATCAGTACCAGAACCTTTGGGCATAAAAAGTTAATAAAATCTAACTTAAACTAACATTTCAACTTCCATGTGAAGGTTTTGTTGCATTTTGGGTGGTTTCTCTGCTGAAACAGTTGAACATCCCACACCTTTTGATTTAACTAACTAAGATTTGATATAATCTTTTTGTCTTGAAATAATTTTTCTTCTACTTTAAAACAAAAAAAATATTATTAAGTTTTTACACGTTTTAAAATTAATCAGTTGAGAGTGGTGTACAAACTTTGATATTTTGAGGGTTTATACTCCGCTTTTTAAGGTAAGTTATTCACTTCGGTGAATCACTGGTTGGAAAGAACTTTTGAGGAGTAAAGAGCAAAACGCTAAGTTACACTGTTTACTTTGGATGATTCCTCCAAAATAAAAATCAAAGGTGATAAGTCTAAATAAGCCTTTAAATAAGAGAGATACGGAAATAAATAATGTTAAATTTTTTTAGTTGGATAAAATTTTAAAACTTCAGAGTGATTTCTGCTCTTTAAGTTAATTTTGTATATTGGATTACTGATGGACGGGGAAGTCCAAAAATATTTCTGCTTTAGTTAATTTTCACTTAACAAATTCGTGATTTTCACTCCTCATTATCCTCTTTAACTATGATCTAGCTTTTGATAAGGGATAGTGGATGATTTAAGAACAACTCTAGGAAAGTACAGGTGTACTCACTGCTCGAATGGATAGTATTCTACCAGGTGTGTCTTGCACCTTGTGGGAGGCCCCGGAACATAGGGCCTCTCCTTTTTGAATGTTTCCTTTGTTCTCCAGCCATGCCCATCTCCTGGACATTTGTATTTCACCCGTGAGGCTCTTCAAAATGAAAGGTCCACTGACTCCACGAGGCGCAAAAAGAAGTGTAGGGAAAAGAGATACATTTGTTTTATAAAGAAGGGTTTGTAACACTGAGTTTATACAATGGCTTTAACAGTATGAAAGTTAAAAGTTCAACCTCCTGTTTAGAAGTAGCTTTGAGCGTGAAATTTAGTTTTGTTGCTTCTTAAAGGTGGAAACAAATTGGAGCCGAGCGGCTTAAGTGAACAACCACGAACACGCTCTGCGCACGCGCAACTCGGAGGCGCTAAGAGCGGCGCTTGCGCAGGTTCGCTTACGCCGCTCGGCTCCAATTTGTTTCCACCTTAAAGTATGTTTGAGACAACCATTTTAGGAAGAGGTTATAGTGCATTTAAGATGAATGTTCAAGTGCATTTTAATGCTTTTCTAGAACTTCATGAAGAATGGAATTTTAGAAATAAAATAATTGGGGAAATCAGTCAGATTTAATAGTAAAAGTCGAAATGATAATTTGGATATTGATTGATTCATAATTTTCAAAAAAAAGTAACGGAAATGATTTTAGAGTTTTAATTATCTTGTATTTTGGAATCCTTTTACCTTTTACTTCTTATAAATTAGGTCCTGATATACTAAGCTATACATCCTTGTAGTACTTAGCCAAATTGTTTTATTTTATCCTATTTTTTAAGACTATTAAAACCAATGCAATAATTTTACGTTGATAAAATGAATAGACTATCTCCGACAACAGATGTATGATTTTCTCATAAGATATTTGACATTCTCAGAATACACACAAATTTATTATTTATTTATTTCTCTACGTTCGAAAGATGCAAGTTCGTTTCATTCATAAGCAAGCAAGCTCGCTTCCGATCATAATACAGGCCAACGATTCCAAACAGACAGCGTATCCCCTCAACCAGGTGAGTGTGTGAGTACCCACTTACCTGTCTGTATTTCTGTCCCCTTGCCAATTTAACGCTTTCGGTGTTTGGGTAGCGCTTGACGCACGGTGACGTCAAGGCTGAAAACACCTGTCGTAAACAGTGGCGACTACAGCTGTTGAGCGAATACAACGAACAGGGAGGATTATAGGAGAACATGATGGGATTAGCTTTTTCCTATTAATTGTTGCATGAAAGGTGGAAGCGTGGGGAAAATTTCAGAGAAGAATTTTTTTTGATGGAAATATGATTAATGTATAATTGTAAATAATTTACTTAATGTTTTTGTCAGAGAGCCTTGAACTTAATAAACTCTGATACCCTTATCTTTCTAAAATAATTAAGAATTTTAAAGTTTAATCTTTATATCACATCTTATTATAAACTTAACCATCCATTTTTGAGGGCTATGAAATAATAAAAACTTTTTTGTTTCAAAATTCTGACCAACTAGTCATAGTTAAGATAAAATTATAAGAGCTTTGAATCAAATTAGTTCATCTGTTAGAAGTAGAACCTTATGTTCACTTTTAACATTTGGTATAGAAAATGTGGGAATTCAATTAAATTTTTAAAAATCTCATAGGAAAGAATTGCGCAAAATTTAATTGTTACAGCCTACAACATTTTACATACCTACTTCGAATTTAAGAATATCTTAAGTTAAAAGTTAAAGTTATGAGTGAAATTTCCCCATAAGTATCAATAGAAATGTTACAAAACAGGCGGGTCCACTTAAATAACTGTTTAAAAATCCTGCAGTTGTATCATAGCAAACGATGATAGCTATTTTGATTTTACACCAAACTTTTAAAAAAGTATTTCAGGTTCTGTTAATAAGAATATACAAAATTGAAAATTATCTGTAAAATAAACATCAAATGTAACTTTAAAAATCCCTATACGAATTTGAGTCACGACTAGGGATGTCAAAATTTTCAAAATAACCGGTTTTCGGTTAACCGGTTTATTTTTCCTCTCGGTTAAACCGCTCGGTTTAAACCGACCAAAATAACCGGTTATTTAAAAAACCGAAAAACCGGTTTTTCCTAAACTTGAAGTGCATTACAAAAACGGTTTCGTCTAAATAAAAACCGATCTGTTGTTGTTTGTGGATGGTTACTAATAATTATACAATAGGAAAAAAAAACATCGATTTTCAAAGATTTGGTCATAAACCATTGGTTTTTATTCGGTTTCACACTTTAAATTGCTTTTAAAACCTGTAATGGGGAAAACTTTGAATTCTTTATCAACCGGGAGAACATTTTAATACAGTTTTATAAGTTAAATTGTTTTTTAGTTTGAATTTCAGCCGTTTTTTTTCGGAGTTTGTTGAATGTAAGAAAAACCAGGCCGATACAATCTTACAGTTTCAAGTAATTAAAGTTTTAGCTGAGGCAGAATAATAGCCGTTTTTTTCACCGGTTGATACATTTGAAAAAAACAGACCGATACACTCATCAACTCAAGCAATTTAAGTTTTAGATTTTGAATCAGAATTTTAGTCGGCTTTTTACACTGGTTGTCGAATTAAAAAAACCGGACCAGTACACCCTCATCTTTTTAAGGTATTAAAATTTAAGTTTTTTAGCTTGACTTTCAGTCGGTTTTTTTTAGCCGGTTGTTGAATTTTAAAGAAAACCGGACCGATACACTACCGTTGGACCGGATAATCAAAAAACCGTTTTTTTTCTCCGGTTGTGAAAAAAAATTGTGTTATCGGTTATTTTTAAACCTATTTTGTTTATTTTTTATTGATACTGCATCTAAGAAAGCACAACATTTTCATTCATTTTTTGTTCAAATAATGACTTTTAATGAGTTAATTCGAAAAAAACCCCTGAAAAAAATTTAGTTATAAAACCATTTTTTTCTCCGGTTTTGAAAAAAACGGTGTTATCGGTTATTTTTAAACTTATTTTGTTTATAAATTGTTATTGATTCATTAGTATCTCAGAAAGAGCACAGAATATTCATTTTTCGTTCAAATAGTGTTTGTTATGGGTTAATTCGAAAAATAACCTGAGAAATTTATATAAAAAACGGTTTTTTTCTGGTTGTGAAAAAAACCGGGGTTATCGGTTATTTTTTAACCTATTTTGTTTGTAAATTGTTATTTATACATTAACATCTCGGAAAGAGCACAAAATATTCATTTCTTCTGTTCAAATAGTGTCTTTTAATGGGTTAATTCAGAAAAAAAACCTGAAAAATCTAATTAAAAAACTGGTTTTTATCCTGTATTTCCGGTTGTTGAATTTGAAAAAAACCGAACCGGTTAAACCGAAGAAAAAAATAACCGGTTAAAACCGAAAACCGAAACAAAAATAACCGGTTTTTTTAAAAACCGGTTATTTTTTGACATCCCTAGTCACGACCCTCTTTACTCAATGATCGTGTCAGCAGCGATTCTATTCAACAGCAAAACAGGAAAAGGAGTCATTTCCGGAATAACTCCGGAAAATTTTCATGGGTTCGATCCCCGGATCCATCCATCACACCGAACGAGGATCGAACAAAATTATGCTAATTCGAACAAAAAAAGTCGCATTCGAATGCGTGCATGCTTCCCAGTGCGTGTTCTTGCAAGCGTTCCACTCGTGTGTTGACGAGTTGTTCTATTCCAGTTTTTTTGTTCTTTTGGAGAGGCTTTGGAATACATAAAAAAATGACATTCATTCTATTGTTCGGCTGAAGTTGCTCTTGGGCGTTGTAATAGTGTGAGGCGGTCTTCATCATGCCTATTTCTTGCGGGTGAACGGCTTCCGATAGTTTTTGAGTGATTATTCTCGTCTTTTTAAATGAAGTGACAAAGTGTGAAACACCTTCAGTGCGACCATGTAATTGTAATATACTGCATGAAATTGTACTCAACTGCTACAGGGAGATAATAATTTCATTTATACTATCTAAATATTAATATCGTAAATCATAATTATTTTACAATACTCAATTTCAATATTCTAGTGCACTTGCTTTTTATAATCTATAGTTTTCAACTGTTCAAAAATTTTTTTGTTAGAAATTTGTATCAAGTACAGAAGAATTTTTAAAATGCGGCTCTAAGATGAAATTTGATTTAGCATACAAAATAGACCTGTCACATCCTTCTAGATATAAGCGGATTTAACTGTCACTGTAACTCTATAAATCAATGCTTGTTCCAATTCATGAAAAGTACTGCAATGTGGTGATTTAGGTGAAACAAGCTGAAACTTTTTTATTTTACTAAAATAAAAGGGAAACATATATATTTATTCCATATTCCAGTTTTTACTGTTAACCATAAAATAATGGCAGTATTTGTATTTCATACCGTTTGTACCGTCAGTTCTTAAAATGTCACCGTCATGAAATTAATCAAACACATATACTACATAATTACTAAAAAAATTTCTGAAATAAAAATTCTAATTATCTAATGGTATCCTGGAAATTCAGATTAGGACAAAAAATCCAAACAAATCATGGAGTAAAAGAGAGTATTAAAAAGTGAAACGAAAAGGGAATGAATAAAAAGTGTAGTATGCTGGTTGGTTGATTTTCAAAAGATCTGTAAAGGGATTCTTTTATAGAAACGCGAGAGAAAGTGTCAGGAATCCTTTTCACTGCCATTCTGGGTCAGGTGCAAGCAGAGGTGTGCTTTCATTCTTGCTTAATCCGAAGAATCTGCCAGTGCAGGTGGAAGAAGAGGAAGAACAAATTCAACTAATCCTTACTTTTCATGTGCAGGCACACCCCCGCAACAAGTCAGTAGCTGGCGTGCGAGTTCATCTTTCATATATTAGTTTTGCCTTCACCTACACATAATATTTTCATTCAAAATTATCACATTTACGTTATTTTAATCTTATGATGTTTTTGGAGTTGCAATGTGCTCTCTACCCACTAGTTTTATTTTAGGGTGGAAGTGATACAGAAAACCCTTTCCCAAATATATTTAAGATAGAATCATCATTTTAACACATGTTAATATTTCCCTTGTGACTCTTTTAATACATTTATTTATCTCTTAGATCATAAATTTTAAAATTCGAAAATATTCCCTGCCTGTGAAGTGTGGAAAAGTTAGCTAGTATTTTCATTTACATTTAACTTGCTTACATCTGTATCCTTCCTGATGATCCTTTTGAGGTGTTTTTTTCCGTATTAATTTTAATTTTTTTTATTTTTGTAATAAAGATTATTATTTTTCTACCTCTTTAGTCTCTTTGCCAACAACTTTAAGTAACCTCTAACCTAAAATTACCTCTTAATCCTAAAGAAAAACAAAACTTACATTATATAATTTTTATTAAAAAGAAATATTACCTATATTCTTCAGAAAGTTAAGAGTTTTCATAACCAATTCCAATATACTCAGTTTATAGAGTGTGGACTACTTTTAAGGTTAAAGGGGTTAACTTATCAAGAATAATCGAATTTCTATCAATCATAAGAGCAATTGTAAAGTTTTCTTACTCGAAAAGTAGTTTGAGGTTAGCTTCCGATTGATTGGAACCTTTGGGTCTAGGATGTTGCTGCATACTGGGATGCGAGTAACTCGCATCCATGTAGAGCTGTGGGTGGTCACCCACCTATAGGAATGTCGCGTGTGGAGTGATGGCGGAACACATTGACGCATGGGCCAGGTATTTCGCTTGGCATGGTTTGGGGTGGAGCTGTCATTCTCCGCACTTGATGATAGGAAGGAATTCACAATTCTGACCTTAATTTTCAGAGGAAGAGATATAAATGCAGGAAAATAATTGAGGTTACTTCTTAATTTTTCTTTCAATTAATGAGTGATAGAGAATACCGTACAATAGGGAACTCAAAATTAAAATTTTATAAAAACATTTTCATGGGAACATGGATTCTCACGGCGCAAGTTTAGAACTGCTGATGGTTGGCGAATTTTGGCTATTTGGTGCCATATTCAGAAGCCACATAATTCACTTAACATTAGTTGGGGTAACTATATAGTGGTTTTTATCGCTAAAAACTTGGCGCATCAGCAGTTCTAAACTTGCGCCTTACAGACTACGGATTCTAAAAATATCGCAAATACCATGAATGATAGGAATTCATTTAGTTAAAACTAAAGGAATGATACTTAGTTTCTTATTACAATCAAAAATTGAGTTAGCTATTTTATGTGTTATTTCACACTTAATTTGATTGTAAAACTATTCAGTTGAATATGAAACTGTTACTTTTTACTTGACATGTTTTATCACAAAAGTACCATGAATATTTTATAGAGAACCTAAATATTCTATTTAATTAATTTTACAAATAGAAATATATTTATTTGGTTTTACGTATATTCGATACTAATTAAAATTTAAACTCCAAAGTTTACAATTAATCTAAGGATATACTCAGAAAATTAAATCCAAAGCATGGAGAATTAAAAAGAAAAACTGTTTAGTTCTATTCTAAGCTAAGCACTGTTACTTGAATTATCAACGTCATTGAATTGTTTTAAATATTTCATTTTATTTTGGTTAATTTCGAGCTATTTGTCCTAAAGCGTCCCATTGTTTTTCGGTGTTTTACAGTTAATCATTTTACAATTAACATTTTATAAGTTCTCCTGAGTACAAATAAACTAAAAAAAGAAAATCTTTATTAATTACATGAATAGTTACTACACAGAGTAAAAGAGGTCTCAAATTTGAATAACATTCCCCCTTACTTTTCACGAAATAATAGATTATTTTTCTCTGAGTTTTTTTCTTACTTTCAGCTACCGTCTATTTAATTTTCAGTTTAGTAAATAGAAAACTAACCATCCTCTCATCTCCTTATCACGGAATCTAGTTGTGGAAAGGGATAGGGCGTTTCCTTGTTATTAGTAATTGGCTTCTTTTAAAGGTCACCTCCCTTGACAGCAAGATTGCCTGGGAGAGAATGATTACTATTTCAAGCATGTAAAGTTTACACAGTAAATTGAATTCAATTTAATATTAGTTAAGCGTTACTCTTTTAGATAATTTCATTGATAGGTTTTAAAGATTTTTTGTAATTGTAAGGTATTTACTACTAAAAAGTGCAGTGTTCAAGCCATACCTTTCACCTTGAGAAGCTTTCTATATGTGATAGTGTTTGAGTAGGATAAAATAAAAAGGATATGCGTTACATCATGGGAAGAACTGTAAATCTAGCATAAATAAATATAATTCACTTGAAACTGCTTTTAGCTGATTTTAAAATATTTTTTTCCAAAATAATCATAAGGTTAGTAAAATAACTAAAAGAAATTATCTTTGTCAGATTTGGAATGCGTGATGTATTTCTAAGAGAGTAAACTCATAATTCAAAAAATTTGTCACATTTTAATGCTTTTTATTAAAAGAAATAATAAAAACATACTGGACTTAACTTCTTTACTGAGGCGAAAAAGACGTTTGACAGGTATGACATTCTTATCTTGTCGCTAAAGAGCAGTGGTTCCCAACAGGTGGTCCGCGGACCACTGGTGGTCCGTGAAGCTTTCACAGGTGGTCCGTGAGAAGATTTTTAAATAACTTATCAAAAAATGTGTGGAAGATTTTAAAAAATAGTTTTCCTAATCACACGCATTCCAGAAAATAGTAAAAACACTACAGATACAAAAAGATACATAAAGAACCGAATAATCGGACTTATTCTTGGTTTGATACGAAGCAAAGCGTGGAAGTGTTGAAAGATACTTCAAACTGGGATGCTATGGTCAGACAGAGGGTCTTCGAGAAATCGTGGTATGAAAAGAGGAAATTTCTGAGATACACGTGAAATAGGTTTGTTAGAAGATAGAAAAATTTACAGTCAAAAATACAAATGTTTTTGAACCAATAAATTATTTTCTATTTTAATCTCTCCTTTGAAATAATTATTGACTTTTGACGCGGTTTCTTTGTTTCTTTCGGGAGAACATCAGCCTCGCCTATAGAGAATTTCCTCTGTCACAACTCACAGTCAGTGCATGTCCAGTTTGCTTTTTTGTGATCAACAGAATTCCTGGTTATCTCATTCGTCCTGCAGTTAAATTTAAAGCTAAGTGATTTCTTTCAAATTTAAATCTACTAATAATATACTTATTTTTTGGTTATGAAAAAGAAGAAAAATTACTATTTTATACTGTTTTTTTAAACCTGTAACTTTTGTGTAGGTGTGGACCCTTAAAGGGTAAATAGATAAAAAGGCTTGATAAAAATGGTTAAATAGTATTATATAAAAGGTATATTTTTAAATAATTAGATATAAAACTAATGAATGTTAATTTTTCATTTAAGTTTAATAGAATTTAGAAACATTGTAAAACTCGGTTTCCCTTACTTCAGAAAAAAAAGTCAAAATTTTAGACCCTCCATGAGAAATAAATGCACTGAGAAAAAAATAAAATTTTGAAGATACAGTTAGGGATAGAGATAGTCCTTGGAGGTTCAAATTTAAGTGAACTGGTCCGCAGACATTTTTGAGTTGGGAACCACTGCTAAAGAGGAAGGTGGTCGAGCATTTTCTTCCGGGTTCCTCCTCATCTAGAAACTACACGACATGAGAAAATATCCACGTTGGTGGTAAAAATCGGGGGACCGACATAAATTTAATACTTTTTTACAAATAGCTGAATTATGTTAAGTTAAAATAACAATTTTTGATCCATGATACGTCTGGAATTCACGAGCTCCGTTATTCCCTTAAAGCCTTTTATAACAAAAATATATTCTTTCCCTTGACAATATGTATTCTTCTAATTTATTTTTTATAATTTTATGCTCTAATAAAAAGCTCATTAATGATAGGTCGAAGTTTTTTTCAATCAAAGTAACTAACTCTCTGCACAGAGGAATTTAAGCAAAATTCAGATATAAATATATGTCAAAATAATGGAAATGTGTTAATTCTTTAGTTTGTTTAATTTTATTCCGAACACTATTTTGCCTGAAAAATAAAGACTAGAGCTGTAGCTAAATTTTCTAATTCAGAGGGGATGGTTATATGTCATTTTTTAAAATTGAATAATTTTATGCACCATGCACTAGCTAGAACACAGCTACTTAGGTTAAATGTAGGTATGCTAGCAAAAATGCATTGAAAAAGTCAACATTGTAATATGAAGCCACTAATTATGGTGCATTATAATTCTTTATTAGCATATAATATGCGGCCTCTCCTTGTGCCTACTATAAAAATTTTTGTCTAAATTGGGCCCTGAATGAAGCTTTTCTAGATTTCAAGATAAATTGCATAGACGCAAAATGTGCATAGTTTCGTGGGCCCCTTTTTCTGCACCTTGTCCTCATGGACCCTTAATTTAGTAACCTTTGTTGGTGCATTCCATATGGTTTGGACCCCTTTGGTTTGGGATACAGTTTAATTAAAGAACAGTGTTAAAACTCAAACATATCTTCGCTTTTATTTGAATTTTAAATTTACGAAAAAACTTCTTAAAATATAACAACCCTGGTAGTTATATAACCTCAAAGACATTAAATATAAAATAACACAGGTCTGCAAAAAAAAACTTTTTTCGAGCTGTTTTAGATATTTCACCTGAACTATGTTATTTTTGGTGCGCTGAATTACAAAAATGACCTCCATTTTGTCCTGGGACGTCACATTGTTTGACAATTCAGATTTTTAGGTTTTATTGGGAAATGCCTTAAAATTTTGTAAAATTAACTCTTTATACCGAATTTTTTATTCAAATTTTTTCCACAAAATCTTTTTTTATGTTTTTTGATGTGCTGAATCTAAAATTGACCTCTGTTTTATCATAGGACTTCACCTTTCTTCACAATTTAAGTAAAAATGTCATTTTTTAAAGAAAATAAAAGTAAATATTTAAAAAAATTATTTTTCGACTCAAACTTTATTTTAAAAATTTTTTTATGTTTTTTGGTGTGCTGAATCCAAAAAATACCTTTTTTGATTTTTAAGACACCACAATTTGTAACAAATTGAGCAAATATAGCAACATTTCACATAAAATGTAAGTTCACTTAAGAAGTAGATTTTTTAATCCAAATTTATCTTTAAGGTTATTAGTTTTCAGGTTTTTTTGTGCCCTGAGTTCAAAAGTGGTCTCTGTTTTGCCCTAGAATGTCATGTTTCCTGACAATCTATGTAAAATTGTAAAATAAGTCATTATTTCAATTTTCATGAAAATAGGTTCATAAAATAAAATTATTATTACATATTCTTCATGAAAATCATTATATAACTAAAATTAACTTATTTACACACTCTAAAGCCAATTTTTCCTCCTCATGACGCTCCCCTTGGTACATTTACCCTTGTGAGTAGCAAAAAGAACGTTTCTTTGAACTATACAACAAAAATCCTTTATTATTGCCCGATTAAATCTTCCCTAATATTTTCTTTCCATCTCTATAATGTCCTGACCAGATAGTTTACTACGTGCACCATTCACAGCTCCTAATTTTTAAAAATAAAGGAGCTAGAAATGCAAAAAAAACTTTGAAAAATGGGCAAATTCGAATATAATTTTGCAATTTGTGAAAAATCCTGACGTATAGGATTTTTTTCAGTATTTTTTTCGTTATCAGCACACCAAAATACATAGGAAATGGCTAAAATTATTCAAACAGCTTTTTCATTGCAGACCTGTGTAATCAGTGGTCAAAAACGTTTTCAAAAATACCAATAGATGGCAGCACCACAAAAGCTCAGCAGTCCCGGAGCCATTTGTGTGTGTCCCAAGCAAATTTTTTGCTGAATTGAATGCTGAGTGTTGTGGACACTGATATAGGTTGTTTTAAAACAGCGGTTCATTTTTTCGTGTTTTCTGATTGGATTTCTATAAGGTGAAAGTAAGTTTTTTATTCAGCTTATGCAGCAGCAGAGCATATATATAAAACAACGGTTTTCCAACTGATGGACTCCGCCCTGTTTTTCGATAATTGCCAACAGTGGCGTAGAAATTTATTTCGGGTGGGTGGAGGCAAAATTATCGGCGCAAGTTCAGAGGTGCGGATGCGCCAAGTTTTTAGCAGTAAACATGACTAATATGGTAACCCTAACTAATGTTAAAAGAGTCATTTGGCTTCTAAATGTGCCGCTAAATAGCCAAAATTCGCCAATCATCCGCACCTCTGAACTTGCGCCAAATTATCTCTCATCCGCTCCAGGCATATTTAATAGATCCAATGTAAGCATTTTAATTTCTGAGGTAGATAGGGGGTTATGGGGGGCCCCTCCCCAGAAAACTTATGCAACCCGGATTTCATCATGTTTCTTTCACTGAACCATCCACAATAATAAAAATTATCTCTACGTGAATAGTATCTTATCTCTTTTCCCATCGAAACTCGGATTGTCCTGCGAATCGCGTACGCTCACCCGTAGAGTCTGCTTCTGCTCGAGGTTCGATGGCAATGGTGGAAAAACAACTTTACCAAGATTGGATCTGGATCTGTGATTGGATTATCTTCCATCTTTCTCATCGTCCCTCTTGATTCCCGTTTTAGTTCCCAAGGCTTGTTTACGCAGGAAATCTAAGCTTAATTGACAATATTTTCCAGGTTTTTTTTTGCAATGCTTTTGGCTTTGTCCAGAACTTAAGTGTCCACAGTGGCGGCTCGTGAGTTAATTAATAGGGTGTTCACACCAATTATATAAAAATTAAAATTTCCATTAATTTAATCCGTTTATGTCATAAATGTCATCTTTAAATTCTCTTTAAAGTTCCTATCTTTTCCATCTGTAACTTGGACAATGGTCAGATGAGGATGTGGTCTCAAGTTCTTTATTTCAACTTTTTTTCCAGCGGCAATTGAGAAAGGTAAAAAGTACAGATGCTTTAACTCAAACACGGAAATTTTACTTAAAGCCATCATTTAAAAAAATCCTAATTAATAACAAAAGTATTAAAATATTTTGATGAAAAGATTTAAATTGTATTAAAAGAGTGCTCTTACTCGTACTTTCCAATTAGCCGATAAAATCACTTCTATCAGACGTCAAAAAAGAAAGCTGTGCCTCAAAAGTGAAAGCCTCGGCACACTAAATCTGTGCTAGCGGAGATCTCCTGGGCGTTGCCGTAAGCTCAAATGATCTCCGGCAAGCAGTCGGGGTTTCTTCGGATTCTCATATTTTTTTCGCTCACACGTGCGGAAGGGGAAAGAAAAATAAGAGTTCAGTCTTTTTTCGATTTCTTTCGCGTTTCCGGTAGTAAGTTTTTCTTATTGAGTAGAGAAGGGGGGGGGAGAAACATAATTTTGAGCAAAAAAGAAATTAAGAATATATTTCCTTTGATATTTATTTATATTTGTATTCGATTTTTGTTCTACTTTTTCAGTGGGTGTTCACGTGCTCCTGTGCTCCTATGGACGAGCCGCCACTGAGTGTCCAGAACATAAGTAAATCTGCCTCTTCGCTTGTTCAAATCTTACTCTGAGAAAACAACTGTACCTTAATATTTTAACACTAATCTTGCTCAGCATTAAGGAACCCATTTTCAACCAATTTCGGAGGCACATATTAAATTTGCTGAGGATTTACCTTGTGGCCTTGAAAGGCATTCGATTTCCCTAATTTTTTTTTGTTCTGAAAAGTGCTGATTTAAGTTGCAAAAACTCCTGCCAACATTTTTCACTTCTTAAGAAGTTTACGACAAACATTAACACATAGTTTAAAGTTTTACTGTATTTGAAGTTGGAGCTTGCGTAATTAAATGAGTTTGAAGTTTTTAAAAGTAAAAGCTAGAAGTTGAATTGTAAAATTCGGTTTTTGTGTGTAACAACCTGTTTAAAAGTTACTTATAAATTAGCATTCGTATCAAGGAGTTCACCAACTTTTCATTCAGTTAAATAAGATAGCTAGTTAGAGTATTCTTTGTGTACAAACGAAACTAGTGCTAGAGGCTATGTAAGTCAAGGTCTTATTAGATTTTTCAAGGATAAAAGCTGTGATCAAAAATCGAGAAATGGGCAAATCGTTTAACCCAGGGGTTCTCAAACTTTTTATGTCGCGGAGCCCTTTTCAAGAGACAAATTATTCGGGGAGCCCTTTTCCGAAATAAATTTTTCAAGGTATAAAAACAAATTACATAAAACCCATTGCTTCTAGAAATAAAAGCATAATAGAAATTTATTTCGGGAGGGGTCCAAAATTATTCCTCAGCCCCTCCCATGCATATTTGACAGTTTAACGTAGCTTTTAAAAACATTTTTAGGTATAATTTGCATCTAAGATAATTTATTTGTAAGAAAATAAGAAAAATTGTGACGAATTAAGATCCAAGTACAATAGAAGGGTCTGGGGGTCCTTCCTCCCCAGAAGATTTTGTGAAATAAGATACTGAAAAACAGTTTTTTTAACTCGTTTTAGGTACATCATTGTCCAAATTTTGGACATTCATTTTTAGGTAGGATTTTAATTTTAACGAACATACTACTATAAAAATTGACAATAATAAAGTTTCAAGTACAATAGGGGGTTTTGGGGGTCCTCCCCCAAAAGAATTTAGGAAATTTGACCCTAAATATCATGGTTTTAACTTGTTTTGTTATACGTAGTCCCATTTTCCGGGGGAGAGGCAGGACCCCCTCGCCCCTTTGATATACATCCCGGGATATATGGAATATTTTGTTTACCGATTATATTTTATCATTGGATACAATGTAAATCTTATTTAAATTTCTGAATATTAAAGCTATCACTTTTTAATCATTATGCCGAAGATGCATGAACAAAGGATTCCATACGGAAATCTATATATCGCCTATCCCGTGCAAGACTCACACAATTGCAAAAGTGGAAATATTTACTCTACGGGAGCTTGGCGCAGAAAGACTTCTAGAATGCGATATCAGACCGCCCGAGATTGTCATTGAATCTACTGAAAGGCACTGTATATTTGGACGGCCATTTTTCAACTAAACTCTACTCTAATTTCCACGGCTCGGCGTTCCATTGGTTCCATCACTAAGCGCCGAGACTGCTACGTAATCACGAGACCTACAGCGCATGCGCCACTGGCCGTTTTGGCCGTCCAAATATACACTTCGCTACTGAAAATCAAATGTCGTGTCGCAGCAGCCAATGAAATAATTGGGACATTTTTTTCATTATAAAAGAAAAACTAATCAGGGTAGAAGCACAATATTTTAAACACATATACAATTATTTTTTACAAAAAGATTGTCGTTTCGTTTTTTAAAAAATTCGAATTAGTTTTAGAATTATTAAGATTCCAAGTTTCAATTTTTTTCCTTTCTAGGATTGAAAGGGTTAACATAAGCATATATAAAACCGTTTATGGCGATTTATGTTTAGCGCAAATGGAAATAATCCCCAAAGATTACACTTGATTCGACTTTTTCGATTTGGCGACCAATAAAGAAGTCTTTCCATGCCAAGCTCCCGTAAAGTGGACATTTCAATTTTTGCAACTGTGTGAGTCTTGCACGGGAGAGGCGATATCTGTAAATTTTGTTTTCCTAAAAGTTACTTCTTTTGAAATCGAGAGCCGTTTTGGGGGGCTGTTAGACCATACGTCAGAGACCATACGTACATATCGAAATTTATTTACACATGGGCCCAAAATCATTCCTTATGCCCTCCCATGCCATAGGATCAATGTTAGCTTTTTATACATTTTTGGCAGAATTTGCATCTTAAAGAACTTAATATAAGAAGCGTTTTGTGTAATTAAGTTCCAAATGCTATAAAGGGGGTGTTGGAAATTTGATTCTACTAAAAACAGGTTTTCCCTTGGTTTTGGTGAACTTTATAAAAAAAGGTGCTGAGTAATCAATTTGAGAGGTGGGGGAAGGGGGTTCCTTGGTGTGCTACTATTCGGTGCGGCCGTTTCAGCGGCAGAAATAAAATGAAAGTAAATAGAACTCTAATAATTCTTCTAAAAATTAGAAGAAGAAAAATTTGGTGCCGAAACGGCCAGCGCCAAACCGTCCCATCCTGGGGGTTCCTCCCCCAGAAAAGTTTTGAAAATTTGACCCTAAAAATAGGGTTTTAACTTGTTTTGGTAAACCAAAAAAGACCTTACCGACACCTTACAGAAAGTTATTTATAACATTTCAGAGAAAAGCAAATTAGAAATTATCAAAAAATGTATTTATTTCAAATTTCTTCGCGGAGCCCCTGGAAATGCTTGGCGGAGCCCTAAGGGCTCCGCGGAGCACAGTTTGAGAACCGCTGGTTTAACCAATCAGACGTTGGATTTTTTCTACCTGCTGTCCGTTTTACTGACTTAGTTTTTTTCAGGTCCGGTTTTTCCTCTTACTGCTAAAAGAGACTTATTTTTCTCCAACTCTCCATTCTAAGAGGACTTTGAATATTGTACGTAATGGAAATGGTTTTAAAGAACGTTACTGTGATAGGCAGTGGTGTTATGGGATCGGGGATTTCTCAGGTAATATGTCTGTCTTGGTTGGGATTTTGATACGTGTCTTCCATTTACTTTATCTCTCAGTTTATGAAAAAAAATCTACTTATCTTTACTAACGGATCAAATATAAACTTTTCCTTTACATTTTAGGTTGTTTTGTTTGTACGATCCGCAAAAGTTAAACGCATAATCCGTTTAAGAGTTATATATTATTTATCCATAAAATAATTTCCAAGTTTGAATTTCGACATTTTATTATCAAAAATGTACTTCTGATAACTAGATATGATCACCTTTTTTACACATTTTGAACATGAGGAATGGAAGATTTATGAAATAAAATAATTTAATTATTTTTATTTTAATTTTTTAGTTTCAATTTGCACAGTTTATTTTGTACTATACATGTTTTTAAGTGTTATCATGTAGTTTTGTGTTTTTTAGCTAAATGAAGACGAATTTAAAATAAATCAAAAGAAATCAGCGTGGTAAATTTTGTTTTAATTTCAATGACATACTCACGATAACGTTAGAAGTACTTTTTCTACCTAAAATGTGTGAGAAAATTATTAATGTGAATTTAGACCTTAAAATAGACTCTAAATACATTCAACAATCCTTGAATTTATAGGTTGCAGCTCAAACTGGTCACAATGTAACTCTTGTGGATGTTTCAACAGAAATCTTGGAGAAGGCATGTTCAGATATCAAGCTGAACTTGAAAACGTTGGCAAGACGGAAATATCCTGGAGATGCCTCTGTAAGTATTTCTATAAAATTAGCTATAAATAATATTAAGGGCCATATTCAGATCTTCGCCGACGGCGAAAAAGTTCAGCTAAATAGTTTAGGCGATTTCGAAATATCTATTTCGCCTTGAACTTTTTCACCGTATTCAGATCTTCTTCCGAAAGGACGCGGAAATCTCGGAGATTCAGCTCATTGGTTAGTTGTGTTGTTGACGTGAAACGCTTAGCGACCAATAAAATCCCTCTCTAAAAAGGCGGGAAAACATCACTGATGCATTCACATGCTTCCAAAAGTGTAAACAAACTCAATCTGCACTGCAAGTCGCTTGTTTGTGTTGTTTGAGTGAACTAGAAACCAAGCTGAAGCTTTTAGCTGAGCGCATATATTAAAGAGTTGATAAAAACAATAAAAGAAAAAGAAAATATTTCATCTTTTCTTATTTCTACAAGCTTTGCACCTTTTAAAGGAGCATAACCAAGTAATTCTTGTAATTCTCATAACAGTAATGTAACAGTAATTCTCATAACAGTAATGCTTCATTTCCCAAATTTATTTCCAAGTATGTTTTGGAAATTCATTCTTGCATGATTTTGAAAGAATGGTTATGAAAAAGAGAGATAATAGCTGGGGTAGAAAACAAAAATTCAATAGAAAAAGTTATTTCATAAAGTATGATTACATGGAAATATCTTTTCATCAAAGGAATTAATTACTCATTAAATTCAAAATAATACAAGATGTTAGGAAGTAGGAACTATAATTCATAATTCTGGTTGATAAGAGTTTAGTATAATACTCACCTTATTGGTACAGTAAACTAATCCTTAATTATCATTTCCCAATTTTAGCTGCACTTTTTAAATCTATAAACTGAAACTTTGCAAGCTTATAAAACAAAATAAATAAGTACTTATACTATTTTCATTTCTACACAATATTTGAAAGTTCCCTTTTTTATTTTTACGATAGATTCAATAAAAGTTTAGGAATTTTGTATTAAATATTCTTCAACTTATTATATTTTAAACTGCATACTTAATTTGTTGGAGAATTTTCCGCTCAATGGAGCAAAAATTATTTTTTACAGTTAAATGTGTGAACTATTGCAGTTACTCTGTATTAAATTGAAATTTATAAATACAACATGTAAGAAAGAATGAGGCAGATTTTACAAACACATTTTTATTACTCCAGTTAGACTAAAGTGTAACTTGTGATAATTTCAAAGTATACAATATGAACTAAATCTATAAAAGTCTATAAATAAGCAATATGAACTAAATCTTAAAAATATAAAAACTCCTCTAATCACAAAAACTATTATTTATCATCAACAAAAAAGTAAGCACTACACCAATTTGTTCCAACATTTATACAACCCTTTTCTCAATAATGATTATGTTTGGTTAATTGAGTATGGATTGTCACTGTTCACAGGAGGAAATTTTTTTTCATAAATTATCAAATACAATAACTATACCTCAAAACAATTTAAATGAATAATTGATTAATTTCCATTACTATTTATCAAATATTTTTTAAAAGATAACTTTCAGTTTATATAGAAGTTTCATCCTTTTAAACTTTTATAATTTTCCCTTTTCAATACTTTCTGGATTCACAGAAAACAGCATTTTAGTTGAACTGGAAAAAAATATATTTGCATGTAAACATAAAATGAAAATATTAATTACTTACAAGAAAAAATTATTTAACAGCATAATTGATTGTTATTTAATTATATTGAAATGTTTATATTCGCATTCAATGATTTTTATCTTGGTGTAATCTTCTTAATTTAATTAATACTATCCTAAAATTAAAAAACACTTTTTTGCTGAAGGAAGCTAGTTTAATGGAAAGCGATAGAATAAGAATTCTTTAAATATGTGATATTCCAATGCAAAAAAAATGATATAAGCTGTACATAAAAAAATCAAGAATTACAAGTAATAACTAATGTATTCTGTGCAAAAATGATATCTTTCATGAATTTAAAACACAAACAATTTCTTATATTATTACAACTGAATTGGACTTCCGAGTCTATTCAGAATTCTTAATCTTAAAATATAACAATTCAAAAAGAAATTTGCCACGTCGATTTGTGTAACATTAAAAACATTATAAATTATTCCATTTTATACTAAATGAACATGTTTATCCTATTAAGATTAGTAATAGTTGAAGCTATGTTTCTAATATTTGATACCAAAACAAACTTGGCGATATTTAACGGAACATAACCTAATTGATCCGAAATATTGAATACACAAACATTTACCAATTCTGAAAGATTCCATAATGAGAAAATTAAATAAAAAAACGATTTACATACCTCAAATTTTTCTTTGCTATCGGGAGTAATCTGAAGCAGGGCAAGGAGTGTTGGTTTGGCATGGTCGACTCTTATCTCAGCTGTGCCATTTTTCTTCTGTGCTCTCTCATTCTTGTTAAATTTATCAAATATTTTAATATATCAATCCAGACATTAATGACTCTACATCTTACTAATCAAAGCATGCAAATTTCCCTAAAGATGGACGCCCGATTTTTGTTACGAAGTACAACCAAATGAAGAATGTAAACAAACTGTTTCCAAGGTTTCAGCGCAGTTTCAGCCAATGAGAGAAGAGAAAGTCGGTAATTTCGCCGTCAGCGATTTCGAAAAAGTGAGTCGAGAAAAAGTCAATCTAAATACCGTTTCAACTATTTAGCTCAACTTTTTCGCCGTCGGCGAAGATCTGAATATGGCCCTAAACCATATGGTGTGATGGAAAAAAATTTCTAATATAAGGTGAGTGAGATAAAATTTTCTGTGATGATCCAATGGTGACGATGATAAAAAAACTATTACAGGTAATTCAAAGAAAATGCTAAATGCTAAATTTTATTTAAAGTTAATACAGTGACATTAGTTGCTGGTGCTGGTACTTTGTTATACTAATGTTTTTTTAGGGTGGAGAGCAATTTGTTTCAGAGATTCTACAAAGATTAAAAACTAGCACAAATGTAGAAGAATCTGTTCAAGATGCTGATATTGTCATAGAAGCAATTGTAGAAAGCATTCATAAAAAGCAGGAACTATTCAAATCTCTGGATAAAGCTGCTCCAAAGTAAGACACTATTCATACTTATAGCATTACTGTTCTTAATTTCCAGAAATACAAGAAATTATTTGTAAAGAGAATTAATTAATAATATAAAATAATTTAAGTTTTAGATTTTACGGCATAACATCTCGATAAAATAATGTTATGCATTTATAGTTTAAAATTTTTATATTTTAAATCGAACATATCCGTACTTTCGTACTTATTAAGTATTTTTTAGTTAAAGAAAATTAATGGGCAAGACCACTATTTTTTAAATATGAATGATAATATATTTTTCCTATGAAGAAAACTGTTCTGAATTCGATTTTTTGAATGAGAACAACCAAAAAAAATTATGTTCTTAATTATTTAAGATTAAAAAGCGCGGAATTTGAACCTTATTTGAATCGTTCTCCCATTGGCTGCTGTGATTGTGACGTACATATCCCCTCTACAATTGCCGCGCTTTCGTTTTGGCTTGACTTTGTTTACTGTTGGGTTGTTGATATTCTTGTTTCTATCGCATTTTTTGAATAATTAATTGTAATTATGGACAAAGACTTCGTCAAGGTACAATCGGACAAACTTCCCAATGTTTTGATTTTCTCATGATGGCCTTTATCTTTACCGAGAGTTCGTCCTTCACCAGTCAGTATTTCGTGGTGTGAAAGCTCTGATGTACTAAGTTCTCTTCAATCTTATTAATCGAATTTTAATATTTGAAGAACTCTGGTTAAGAGTGATAACTCGAATAATTTTAGAATAGTGTATTAAAGTAACAATAGAGTAATAGTTTGAGGAATTGTAGACATGGGCATTTTTTGCACTTAATAAGTGTTTACCAGTGCTGCATTACTGAAAAACTTCCTGCCAAACATTCTTTTTTACTTTTACATTTCCCCTACTTGGATAGAGGAAATTTTAATATTACATGCGTTTTCCTTTTTACCCTTTAGTTAGAATCAAATCTCACAATTAAAAATGTGAACTAAAGTACTTAAACAATTTTGCCTTTCATATTTTGTTAGTGATGCTTGTGATTTTTCTGTTATTTATTCTCCTTGATTTTAAATATTTTACTGATGTTATTTTACTATTTGATCAAATAAGTAACTAATAGTAATTAAATAGTAATATTAGTATAATTAAATAAGTAATTAATTAGTACCGTTCCGCCAAACAGCTCAATCTCGATTAGAACAGCATAAGAATTTAATCAGAACCTTACAAAGAAGGCACTGTCTATTTGGACGGCCTTTTTTCAACTAAACTCTACTCTAATTTCCACGGCCCAGCGTTCCATTGGTTCTATCACTAAGCGCCAAGACTTCTACGTAACCACGAGACCTACAGCGCATGCGCCACGGGCCGTTTGGGCCGTCCTAATAGACACTTTGTACAAAGAATTGTTTAAACGAGAGAAAAAAATTACGGCGAATCCCAAGGGAAGGTGATTGTCCGAGTACATTTCAAACTACCCTTGTATAAAGCTTTAGTGTTAAAACATCATAGTTTACACCAAAGTGATCTTCACATACGTCTAATTGTGATTTCTTAAATTTTGTAGAATTATTTTTCTCAACGCTAGTTTTTACGTAGCACAGGATCATTTGGTAATCGAAAAAAACTTTATTGGGTAATTAATATTAACTGTTAATAAACATCGGGAGTATGCAATAATAATTATTCACCATTGTGTACGACAGGGGTTCCCAATAAAATTTTGCCGAGGACCCCCTTTAAAATTATTTTACTGACGATGGACCCCTTGAACTTAAAGGCTTAAATTTTTTTTAAGTTGCAAAAAACAAAACATGGATTGCATGGTGGTAAACAGAGGCTGCGTCACCTATATTAATCTATTAGTACTACAGTGACAATTAACTAACAAAACTAACGAATGAACTGCTGAGTAGGATAACGTTTACTTCAAATAAAGGAAAATAAAAAAAAACTTAATTTCACGGTCACATTTAACGGACCCCTTAGACACAGCCCTCGGACCCCCAGGGGTCCGCGGACCACCTATTGGGAACCCCTGGTGTACGATATTTTCAAATCCAGCGCGCTTATAAGCACAGCAAGAACAGTTTCGCCAGTCAGCGGCAATGCGCGAGCGGGCGAAAATCGCTGATTTCGCGCGCAAAAAAAACGCAAACTTTGAATTCGATTTAAAAAAAAGTATACATCGGAGAGTTAAAATTTTTGAAGGTATATTTCTGTCTATTCAATCTGAACCAAATAAAAAAATAAAAAAAATAGTGGTATTGCCCATTGAATGCATGATTATTATGAATATAAATTATCAATGTCTTTTTACCAACATTAAGATAATTGAATTTAGCACTGGAAATAAGTAAATTAATAATTCCATAATTAATTAATTAATTTTTCTTAGTTCTTAATTTATTATTAGGATAAATATAAAAATATTTACAGTATTATGAAATCATTGTTCAACCAAATCTAATCTTATAAAAAAACTTCTACTTCGGTACTTGTTGTAGCATTTAGTACCTTATTTTCGCTTGCCAATCGTTATAAGATCATTTTGTAAATGCAGGAGAACCCTGTTTGCCAGCAACACATCTTCCTTGCTCATTTCAGACATCTCTAGTGCAACAGAAAGGAAGGATCGCTTTGGAGGTTTACATTTCTTCAATCCAGTCCCTTTGATGAAGTTAGTTGAGGTATGTTGTTCCCTTCATCCATTCCTTAATTTGGCAGTCAAAAATTAAATATTTTGGCACTTTATATCGGTCTAACTAACCTATTAAACCCTTTTATGCCCACTGCCATCATAAATAATATTGGAAAAAATTACTTTTGCTGCGTTATTTATTTAGTTTAAGACCAAATAAAAAAATGAAAAATTTTTTTAAATTTTAATTTAAAAGTTTAAAAAATTTGAAACTGGGAGCTAAACTTAAACGTAATAAATTGCAACAACTGAAGGTCTGCAATTATTGCTGCAATATCTTAAAAACATGCTGAAAATTGGAGCTAAACTTATGGTATATAGTTGCTATCATGGACAGCAGAAGGTTAAACCTACCAATATTTTCCATTTCTCTTCTTGATCTATAACTATATAGCAGGAATTTTCAACTGGAGGCCTTCAGTGCCCTTTTGTGTGGCCCACTGAAGGTATTACTTGTCAGTAGGTTTTCTCGGGGGTGGGGGTGCCCCCACCCTGAAGATTATTCTAGAAAAGTGCTTTACAATAGTAACCTTTTTCTCCTTGCAAAGTTAATTTTTGAAAAAATATCAAAAGATAATCTGTTGTTACAGTATATTGATTTTATATGCCATGGATACTTTCTTTTTGCGGAAGCATACATTGGTAATCATTGGAGATTTTACAGGTCATTAAAACAAATGAGACGAGTGAAGACACATACAATAAATTGATGGAGTTTAGCAAGCAACTTAGAAAAACCCCTATTACATGCAAAGTATGAATAAAATTTATTAGTTATTAATTGGAATAAACTATAACTCTTTCCAAAATACCAGATCTTTTTCAGTTATAATCCATGCAGAGCATTTTTAAATGACCAAAATAGATAAAAATTAAATGTTTATGAAAGATAAAAAAAACTTTAAATATGATTAAATCAATTAATATTTTAATAACTATGATATTTACTACCAGGGTTTGCTGGATTGGACCCAACTGGGTTGGAACCAATGGGTTTTTTCAAAAAAACCCATGTGAAAAAACCCACATTTTGGACCCATTTTTGGGTTTTTTTCAAGAAAAATCAAGATTTTGGGAGTTCCTTCAAAATTTAATGTGTTTTTTTTCAAAGTTTAGGATGTTTTTAAAATTTTAATGGGTTTTTCAAAATTTAAAGTAGGTTTTTGAAATTAAATGGTGTTTTTTCAATTTCAGGGAGTTTTTTTAAATGTTAAATAGGTTTTTTCCTTATTCAGTGGGTTTTTTCATTATTGAATGGGGTTTCTTCAAAATTTAAGACGTTTAAAGTTCAAACTAGATATAAAAAATGAAGATTTTTAAAAAAAAGTTTCAGTGGGTTTTTCAAAGTTGAATAGATTTCTTTCAATATTGAATGGGTTTTTTCAAAGTTTAGGATATTTTTAAAATTTTAGTGAGTTTTTTCAAAATTAAAAACAAGTTTCAGAAAATAAGGGTTGTTTTTACAATTTCAGTGGGTTTTTCAAAGTATAAAAGCTTTGAAAAAAACCCACTTATAACTGTGGAAAAACTGACATTATTTTGACAGAATACATTTAACATAGAAATAACTCAATAAAATTTGAAAAAACCTACTTTCTAGGAGAAAACCACTTATTTTGAAAAAACCCACACTTTTTCCGAAAAAACCCAGTTTTACATGGGTTTTTTCAGGGTTTTATTGAAAAAACCCGAAAAAACCCAACCCACTTGGGTTTTTTTAAAAAAAACCCTTGTTTTTGCCAACCCTGTTTACTACCGAAAATATTTGCTAGAAAGTTGTTGAATAAATATTCATGTAAAAAGATTAAGGGATTTTAAAATTAGGTATAAACATACGTTTTAAAATATCAAGTCTATGAACCTTAATTACTGAATTACATTTTTAATCCTTTGTGTAACGAAGTTTTTGTTACTACTTTAAAAAGCTATTGGTTTTGATTTATTTGTAAGAGTTATGCTTTTAGTAGAATTAAATTAATTTAGTTATTGATTTTTACTTTTTATCCGGAGTTTGTTAAATGATGTTAATTTATTTCTACAAATTTAACTAATGGATTGTGTGTGTTTAATCTTAGGATACTCCGGGTTTTGTGGTTAACCGTCTATTAATGCCTTACTTGAGTGAAGCTGCTAAAATGTTGGAAAGAGGTAGGTTCATGTACACACTCCTGGCAAAAAGGTAAAAAGTTGGCACATTATAAACCTAATTTCTTCTATATTTTTTAAATACATTGATAAAAAACCATGTTTTCTGTACAATGCAACTTGTAGTATCTCTAGTTAAGGATTTTTCTGCCTTTTAATTGTACAACATTCATTGATAAGATCCACATTTACTCTGGAATATAAAAAAATATTTCATTATTTTTAAAGTTTTCTTTCATTATTATTTCTAGGTGATGCTTCAGCTAAAGACATTGACACAGCCATGAAATTTGGTGCTGGTTTTCCCATGGGGCCTTTCGAGCTACTTGACTATATTGGTCTTGATACTGTTAAATTTGTCTTAGATGGTATGAACCTTTGAAATGAAAACGTTTTAACGTTTTTCCAAAAAAATTGTAACTAGCCAATTTTAAAATACCTTATTATATCAATTAAAATTATAAAAATTTAGCGATTAGAATATTTTTGGAGCGTCTAAAACAAACCTATGTATTTCCATTAGTGGTTAAAACGTTGAAAAAAGAATATTATCATTTAACACATTTTATAGTAATGAAATATGAGGTTGTTTAGGATAGATTATAGAATTTACTTAACGTATTTATCCCAGTGAACTATTTTTGTTTTACCTAATTTGGCGTCGCCATTATTTACGATGCTGAATAAATTTTATCGATTAATTTAGTTCGTAGTATATATTGCTCATTGATTGTGTTATTTTCTTTTTCTATAGGATGGAGAGAAAAATATCCTGACAACGAAATTTTCCATCCTTCTAAAACATTGGATAAATTAGTGAGAGAAGGAAAACTTGGAATGAAGTCAGGAGAAGGTTTTTATGATTATAAATCCCACAAAAAATCCTCTTTATAAGGGAGTTGCGTTATTTTCAAAAGTCTTGCGAAATACTACCAGTTGTATGATAATATTAATAGTGTTATTCATTATAAGACACAGGGACCAAAAGTGGTTTGACCCAGATGGGGTCGCTCTACTGAGATTCTACTAATTAGTATAATGAATTAGTGTTTACTACTGATTTCATTTAAAATGTTTGATGCAGCCATGTTATTGTATGAAGTGATTCTGTGTAAATAAAATATATTTTTTGAAAACATACTTTTGTTTTTCTTATAAGACTAATACAGAGGTTCTCAAAGTGTATTTTAGTAACTACTCACATAGTTGTGCAACTGAATGGCTCAGTGGATGGATGTGTGACTCGAGTGATTCAGTCCAGGGTTCAGTGCCAGTCTTTTCCTATTTAATCTTAAAAAATTAAAATAAGGATTTATTAATTATTCCAAGTGTTATGTGAGGCATTGGGTCAGTGGATGCATGTGGGGCTCGGTTGCTTCAGTCCTAGGTTCGGTACCAGTCTTTTCCTATTAATCCGTAAAGGATTAAAATACAGAGTTATTTTTAGTTATTCGGCTTATGGACAGTTGTCCATACGGGCATTTGGGCAAATGCCGCTATGGGCCGCTACACACTGAGTGTCGTTTTTGAGCCACTGATGAACTATGAATTTTTACAACTAAGAATTTTTTAATAACAAATGTAAAATTATATAAATGAAACCAAAATGTTTTAGAAATATTTTACAAAATGTTGGCCAAATTCCGACTTAAATTTTAAACTCCTACCACCAGAAAAATTTCAGGCGGGATCCTGCGATTTTTAGAAGTTAAGTTTTCTAATTTAAGGAAAGCTTTAAAATGAAATACAATTCATCCATTGCCTTCCTGGTGATGTGCATCCAGTGGCCTGGTTGGTAAAGTATCAGTCGTCAGTTCAGAGGTTCCCGGATCAAACCCTGACGATACTTTGAGATTTTAATTAAATTACTTAAATTTTCTACTTTAAAGAAAGCTTTAAAATGATATAGATTTCATCCATTGCCTTCCTTGTTATGTGCGTCCTGTGGCCTGGTTGGTAAAGTGTCAGTCTTCAGTTCAGAACGCTCCTGGATCAAACCCTGGCGGGTATCTGAGATTTTTATAAATTAAGGTTTTCTACTTTAGAGAAATCTATAAAATGAAATAGATTTCATCCATTGCCTTCCTTGTTATGTGCGTTCTGTGGCCTGGTTGGTGAAGTGTCAGTCTTCAGTTCAGAAGGCTCCTGGATCAAACCCTGGTGGGTTTCTGAGATTTTTTTTAAATTAAGGTTTTCTACTTTAGAGAAATCTTTAAAATGAAATAGATTTCATCCATTGCCTTCCTTGTTATGTGTATCAGGTGGCCTGATTGCTTAAGCGTCAGTCTTCAGTTCTGAAGGCTCCAGGTTCGAACCCTGGTGGGACTTTGAACCATGTCTCCCTTGCATTCTTGCTGATGTGAATCCAGTAGCCTGGTTGGATAAGTTCCCGTCTTCAGTGGATTCGAGATTTTTGTAAAATTACTCAACTTTTCTACTTAAAATAAAATGCACATCAATATTTGCCTTCGTAATAATGTGGAGCCGTTAGCCCAGTGGTATAGCATCCCTCTATGGCTGAAAGGTTTGGGGGTTCGATCCTGGAGACCGACCTTCTATTTTAAAATATTTTGACTCATACAATTACGGTCACAGTTAACCGTATCTAGCAATAAAATTTCACGCTGCACAGTTGGTGAAAGACGGGTAATGGAGTCAAAATTTTGCAATCCAATAACTAAGGGGGCCGTCTCCACATTGCATTCCGTTAGGGGACCGTCCAAAAATTGCGAATTGTACCCTAAGATTAAAATTTTAGGCAAAACTGGCTTCCTGACGGACCTTTCTCCGCTGGCCCCCAGGGCGAAGGGGCTTTCGGGGGTTATCCGAAGAACCCCCTAGGCCCGCGACCCCCCGGGGAGCAGATCAGGTCCGCCAGAATGACCTCCTCTCGTCCGAGCCCCGACATCTTCGACGAGTGAATGGACTCGACTCGGTCACCAGTTTCTGTCCCCTAGGTCAGATGCAACATCAGGTACTCATAGAAATAAAGTTCATTTAGCTCATGTTAAATTAGAAGACAACTATTGAGAAGTTGAAAGCATAGAGAGGCAAATGTTACACAATTAGAATAGGAAGTTAAGGCAGTGGGGTTTGAACTGAGTACCTTCTGTACACCAGGACCACGACTCTACCAACTGAGCCATTAAGGACGCTTTGGTAGCAGCTACTAGTCAAAGTATATAGTGGAATTGCCAATGTTTAAAATTTAATTTAGCTGTAAAATGCACTAAAATAGGAAGTTAAGATAGTAGGGTTTGAACTGAGTACCTCCTGTAAACCAGGCCGCGACTCTACCAACTGAGCCATCAAGGACGTTTGAGAAGCAGCTACTGGTCAAAGTGTATAGTGGAATTGGCAGTTCAAAAAATTTAATTTAGCTGTAAAATGCACTGAAATAGGAAGTTAAGATAGTAGGGTTTGAACTTAGTACCTTCTGTAAACCAGGCTTCGACTCTACCAACTGAGCCATCAAGGACGTTTGAGAAGCATCTACTGGTCAAAGTGTATAGCGGAATTGGCAGTTCGTAAAATTTAATTTAGCTGTAAAATGCACTAAAATTGCAAGGTAAGTTAGTGGTGCTTGAACTGAATACCTTCAGTACTATAGAACTACGACTTAACCAACTAAGCCGTCAAGGTCGTTTTGGAAGCAGCTTCTGGTCAAAGTGCATAGTGTAGAATTACCAGTTCTTTAAATTTAATTTAGCTGTAAAATGCACTAAAATAGGATGTTATGTTAGTGGGGTTTGAACTGAGTACCCTCTGTACAAAAGGACCGCGACTTTACCGAATAAGCCGTCAAGGACGTTTTGGAAGCAGCTTCTGGTCAAAGTGTATGGTGTGGAATTATCAGTTCTCAAAATTTAATTTAGCTGTAAAATGCTCTAAAATAGGAATTTTTACAACTATAATGTTACATTTCCATGAAAATTCTGCGGTGGGCCGATTCCGACTTAAAATATCTGTGCCAAAATTTCTTCCCTGTCCTGCCGGTCATTCCCACAGTTGTGTGAGCAGTGGATGCATGTGGGGCTTGGGTGCTTAATCCTGAGTTTGAACCTGGGATTGGTACAGCTTGAGCGATGATTATGATTACCGGCATTATGATTATTGTGAAATGATTTACATTTATCAATAAATACTGGCAGTTACGGTCGCAGTTAACTGATCTGTATTATTTTAATGTCTTTCCAAAAGTATGAAAAAGGGTTAGGCTTTGCGAAAAAACGCAACCTGATAAAACTGACTGTTAAGGTTACAGTTAACATTTTTGTTTTTAAAATTCAAAATAGCTAAACCCGATCCCTGACGGACCCTCCTCCTCTATGCCTCTGGAACCCTTGGCAAATCTGAGGGCGTCCATCCTAAGGGGCCCCCAGGTAACCAATTCGTCCAGGGGGAGCAGTTAAGGTCCGTCGAGGCGACTTCAAGTTTCACCGGATTCCTCCCCTAGGCTAGTGCGCTTCGGATACTCAAGAAAGAAGTAAATTAGTGTATCTTAAATATTATTTTACAAAATTAAGTTATGCATAATTATACAATACTACATACACAAATATTGTTAGAATGGTGATAGCTAGGCAGGAGATGCTAGGTTAGTGAGGTTAGAACTGAGTACCTTCAGCGCACAAGCCATGACTCTCCCAACTGAGCCATCAGGGAACGAATACACTCGATTGATTTGTTTATTCTTGGTTAGAAATATTTGATTTGTATATTATTAATTTTCAGCAAAAGTGAAATCCTGGTACCTAACCTAGAACAACAAGCCTCGTGTTAGAGAACCAGGACACTATACCAACTGAGCCAACAGGGTCCATTCATCCGTTTCTTTATTTTCATTCTGTATGAAAGAACATATTTTATTTAAAATGAAAAATGTGGGAAAATTAAAATCTAGTATAGAACCCACACGACTATTCGTTTGCCTGTTTCTTTGACTCTATGATCTGAGCACATACACGTTTGATTTATTTGTTCTTAAGTGGTTGGAAATATTTAATTTATATATTAACCCTTTATGTCCCGACGGGACTTGTAAATACCACTTCCCAATGTTCCAAATTCGTCCAATGTTCATCATGTAAGGCCAAATTTAGTTTACTTACAGTTGAAGTTACGTAAACTTGACATATTTTGGATGAGGATGAGGAAAATAATTTGGGGCATAAAGGGTGAATTTCTTTTAATTTTGAGCAAAAGTGAAATGCTGGAGTCGAACCTAGACAGGAAGGATTTCAGGTAGCGGTATAGTCTCAGGTAGGATAACCACGCAACAAACTTACCAACTGAGCCACGAAGGCTCAGACACGATTGATATATTTGTTGTTTTATGGTTAGAAATGGTAAAAGGAGGTTGTAAAGCTCCTCCACCAAAACATTTTTTTATGAGTAACCATGTCAAATGAAAAAAAAACATTCACTTCTGAAGAGTTTATTTCATAACAGGATATTTTTCCACACATTTTGAAAAAGTAAAATGTACAGAATACAAATTTTAATTAGTTAAGTGATATGCTGGTCGATTAGATGGATTTTTTTTGTCTCCGTTTCAGCAGAAAGCAAAAATTTAAAACTTTTTTTACACTAAAAATATAGTGATCTTTTAGTAGTAATAATAGTTTCATAAATTACATTCCAGGTAGATATGCTACGCGTTTACATTTTTATTGTCCCAGTATTCTGCATTTATGCATTTCTCTCTGGATCATAAACTTCATGAATTTTTTCATGGCTGTTAAGATAACAAAGAATCTAAAACAAGCAAAATCGATATGGAAATGCCACTGGGATTTTACAAAATAAGTTTTTTTTTCTAAAAATTAGTTTGAAGATGTATATTCTATAAAATAAGTCATGATTTTATATTGATAGTATATGAATGGAAGCATTTAAAATAATAAGAGAAAGTCAATACTAGTGTATATAGAATACTTTAACCCTTTATATCCTAAGTCGCCCGAGATTACCATTGAATTCAGTGGAAAATTTGGGGCGGCTAGGTCTGAAAGGGTGGGTTAAGGTATCAAATAATTGTTGGTACTGAATGTTGTAATAACATTAGTATACATAATACTTTAAACTTGACCTCTGTATTTGATACCTGTAAGCATAAACAGGGTGTTTCAAAAGTCTGTTTCACAGCTTTTAGGTTTTAAATAAAAACCGTGAAACGAAATTTTAAAACAACCTGTATTTCCCATCACTAATGCAGAACCTGTATTCTACCAAAGCTGAGCATTTAACTATTCTTAATTAATTTCAAGAAGCTTTAAATATTTCCCTCAAAATGCTGTATACGTCCACCTTTATTGAAAAATTCCATAAATTGCTAGTTCAGCTAAATGCTCAGCTCAGATGGAACTATATGACACTTAGTAAGAAGACACACAGTAAGTATAATTAACCGCGAAGCATAGTTATCTTTTGTCTACTAAATCAAGAGTCAATTGTTCAATCACAGAGATTTCAAGCCTCCCCATCATAAATAAATAATATTTTCTATAAAACGAAAATAACTTCAGAAATAACACGTATCACCAAGAGTACAAAATAGGTGTTAGCCTCCACAGCATCAAATATCCTGGGGAGACTTATGCCATAGTGAAAGAACTTCTGGTATACACAACTATACAATCTGAATCCCTAGATATTTTTTTAAACACTGTACAACATTTTCTTCAATGTTCCTTCTTCAGGAAAAAGAATTGTCAATGCAAAGAAAACTTTGAATCTTGAAAGACTGCCTGAATCTATAAGACGCCTCTTCCAATAGATGAAACCACTTAGCTATTTGGATACATTTCGAATAAAGATATTTTCTCTTTGTGTGGTTTAAAATACACAGCATGAGTGTTCAACGTTTTGGCATCTTTGTAGAGCCACGAAACACACCATTCCCTGTTTCTAAACCTCTACTAAAAATAAAATAATCTAATATTGGTAGAAACATAACTATTGATATTTTTTAAGTGTTTGTTGAAATTCTTCTTGGAAACTTACAAACTAGCTGTAACACATTATTAACATGCTTCAAGCATATTTATAAAGAAACGACAATCTTTGGCTCTTAACACACAAAGTTGAGGCACAGACTCATTGAGTATGATTCTTCGGAAGAGAAGGGCGTTGACGTCCATGGACGGATTTGATTCAGAGTAAAGTATTCACATAGGATGTGTCACATAATTCACAATGATTCACTTTGAATCACTCCGTTCCTCAGGTGCCTCGGCTGGTCGTCTTCAGGTATTTGGAGCTGTTGCTGACCGTTGAGGTTGGCGTATATGGGCTGGGGATTGCTGCTGAAGGTGACCAGGCCGTTGGGGCGTGGTCTGCCGAAAGCCACGCCCTGAGAAGGAGGGGCGTCGCCTTGATTGGCAGCCGAGAGGGCGGCGATGGTCGGATAAGCGCGGAGCGTTTCCTTGTGCTCTATGCGACCCGACAAGACGGTGGTGCCGTTCTGTTTGATGGCTTTTGCTTTGCGACTGTTTGGGGAAAAGGAAAATATCAGGGATTTGTTGGATATAAAATGAAAACTCAAAAAATTCTTACAAATTTAGTCTACACTGCATAGTCCACACACAGGCGGATTTAGGAGGAGGACACTAGCGGGGTCCACTCAGTAATCCTTAAGGGGAAAGCTGTCCCTCAAGACCCTGAAAACATGCTTAATTGTTAAAAAAATGGCAATTTCTTATAAAGTTAGGCGTCATTGTTTCCCTTTTGAGTTTACATCAGGGATTTACAACTGGCAGCGCACGAAATCTCTTGAAAAACTCCCCAAAAGTAGCTTCAGGACATTTTTGGCATGCTAAAGATCAAAAATATTACCTGGGAGGACCCCCAAAAATTACAATATTTATCTCGAAGGTTATGGAATAGTTTTGATCGATTTCTATGGTAACACAAATGAAAGTTTGAAATTCGGGGAGGAGCGGGGAGGTATAACAAGTTCCCCTTGATGTGAAAAGGGGTTATGGGGCTTAGGTCAACGTTATCATAAGGGGAGTCAGTATCCAACGATGATGTAAAATACTATTTTTAGTGAAATTTATTAAACTTTTCTAGAAGAAGAACTCTACTATTACGTAAATTCAAAATTAAAAAAGAGGTCAAAAAATTTATATATCCTCTGAAATATTTGAAATATAATAATACCTTCGCACCATGTAAATATCCTTATACCATCCCTCGTTAAAAAATTCCATAATTAAGAGACTCTCCCCCAAAATAAGAATAGATCAACATTTCTTATTTATAACTTATTTCCTTACTTCCCGAGGAATTCTGTGAACATAAAATGACTCGTAAATAATTAAACCTACGTTTTTACGCATATGGCTGCTGCTATGATGATAATGATTAGTAGGACTCCAGCTCCAACAGCTATGGCTATGCCTAGATTTTTGTGATAAAAAGAGGATTAAAATATTTTTAATATGTTTTCAGTTACATATATAAAAAATATATTAAACGATATCGTTACCAATCGTTTTAGATGCATCGACATCTTGGTCATCAGCATCTGCAAAATAAATTAAAAGTGATAAATAACTGCTCTATACTCATAACCTTCGATGCAATTTCGTTTCATAAAATTATGTTTTGGCAGAGAAAAGTATTTATGTTTCACATATTACTCACAAAGCAGTGTTTATGTTAAAAAAATGCAGAAATTATTTCCTATTAATCTTTTTTCAAACTTCATTGTAATTTTAAGAGGAATCAGGGATTATGAAATAAGATCCAGTTGAGCAAAAACTTTAATTAATAAGTTGTAGCTAAGTTTGAATTAAATTTTTTTTATATGATAGGTATAATAAAGAGAATAAAGAATACTCACGCCGTCCATCTGCAGAATTTTCAATCTCAAGAACAATATCTGAAAAACAGGGTCAAAAGTTATACATATTTTTGTGACGAAGACAATTTTTATTTTATTTTAGATCAGTAGTAATTTTTTTCATGAATTTACTGAAAATTAAAAAACTGATATGTGTACGGGTTCAAAGAAAATTAAATGGACTTGAAATCATTATTTTATAGAACGTAATCGTCCAACTGGCTTTTTAATTGAACCCTCCTATATAAGTAAATAAATTAAGAATTTATTTTGGAAGTCTACATGACACTGTCAATGTAGTAAAATTTAGCAATGTTTAAATTAATTTAATACCTCTGATAGTGGCATTATTTTGAGCTGCCCTTCACTTATCAGAATAACTACTTTTGATAGTTTCGGATTTTATATTTATATCTCCAACAGTATTCGATTTTAAATTCCAGCCAAAAGTATCCTAGAAAATATATTAGAAAGAAAAAAGTTGCGAATTGATTGGCATTATTATCGACGGATAAAATCCAAAAAACATGCTGAGAGGAGTAAGATAAAACGGCCCCGCTGAAAAGGTGGTGCTGCCATCTAGTGGTAAGTCAGGTACCTATTCCAAACAACTATTGCCTGGGTTAGATATTTTCTTCTAGTATTATCTTTTAGTAAATAAAGCATCGTTCAAATTTTTGTGTTGATTTTTATTATAAATAGCTTTCCTCATCCAATACAGTCGAATCCGCTTAATGTGATCGCAATTGTCTGAGATTAAACTGATAACATTATCCGATTGATAACAATAAGCGATTTCATATAAAAAAGCACAAAACAGTGTAACCAGATTGTTTGCTTTAAAATCAAAGTTATACTATCTTAATTAATGTATTTAAACAATTATTCACTATGTAAAACAAGGGAAAATCAAAATCTCTTATCAGAAACATCTGCAAGGCACCGATGGTTCCTTATTCCAATCACAAGCATGACTTCGGACCCCCCTTTGTCCGTTTTCTTTCAATATGTGGAATGTTTTCTTTTTCTTACTTATACTGAGTTTCAGGAAAAAAGAAGCGCCAGATGCTCTAGGGTGGGGCAGATGTTTACTTGTAAAAATTGACGAAATTGTATTGATTGACCTCCAAAACGAGTCGAAAGCACACGTTTTTTAGGGAATATGTAGAAATTTTGATAACATTAAGCGGCGTGTTGATCCATAGCTGATCACATTAAACGATGTATTTTACATTAATTTACATAGGAATGATCGGGACCAGTCGATTTCAATAACATTATCCGATTGATAACATTAACCGTGATCACAATAAGCGGATTCGACTGTATTATTTTTTGAATACATTTTCTCTCTTTATAATTTGTCTGTAGTTATTACTTCAGTCTTCAATACTAATTTAATCATAATACTCACCAACGCATTTGGGCTCGAGTCCGCTCCACTGTCCGTCCGCCTGGCACGTGCGGTCGGCGTCCCCTACCATCGTAAAGTCCGGCAAGCACCGGTACTGCACCATGCTCCCGAAAGTGGTGGTACCGTTGGACAGGAAGCCTTGACCGTTGGCCACTGCAGATGGGCTCTCGCAGTCTACCACTGGATTCACATGCAAAGAGAAAAAGAACGTGACCGGGCATGTTAATAAAACTCCAGTGTTACTTCTATTTTCTAAATTCATTTGCATTATTTAGTTGGGAAACAGAATACAAAAATCTGCGGAAAATGTATATAAAATATGTATGGCTTAATTACCAAACATTACTTAAACCCTCAACAGTTAATAGCATTTCATTCTTTTAAATTAGAAAGCGAACATAATTGGGATGTTGTTTTTGATGTTGCTTATTCCCCTGGTGTAGTAGAAGAGCCTACACAAGGCCAAATTACTCTTAATTTAATTTGCATTTAATTAATTTGAAGTCAATTAGCTGGTTTCCATCATGCCCAGCTAATAAATTCAGGCAAATCATGATGTCAAGTCAGTCTTCAGCACTCACTCCAGCGTTCAGGTTCCTCACTGAAGAAAAACTGCATGTATTAACTTCAGCCATGGACCAGTCGCATGAAGATTATTCTTGTACTCCCCTAAACCTCACCTTTTTTTTTCGCAATTGTACTTGTTTGAAAAAGTATGTTGTGTTTTAAAAGATATTTTAGAATAAAATAACCACATGAATGTCTCATAGGTTTTTAGAAATTCTGCTTTAAGCAGATATTTTTACCCCATTAGAAACTAAAATCTATTCATAAGTCAATCATAGTATTACATGCCAAACGAAAAAAAGTTTAACAAAATGCAGGATACTTCCACCTACACTGTGGCAAATTTAACACTAACACTCTACATACTAGTTTCATTTACAGATTCATTACAGCAATAGATTTGAGAGGTACTCACGCTCGCAGTGAGGGGTCTCTCCACTCCACTGTCCCTCCGCGGTGCACATCCTGGAAGTGTTCCCTTTCAGACTGTACCCCTCGATGCAGCCGTACACCACCCAGTGCTCCACATCGTAGTTCGTGCCCTCCACCCTTGTCTTGTCGTCCAGCGTTTCGGGAGCACCACACGATACCACTGAAAATAAAAGTTAAGTAGTGATGGTCACATAGTTTTTGTGGTCTTTGAATCCAAAGGAGTATTACGTAGAAGGAAAAATACTTTTGACTTTAAAACCTCTATAGAATCTGCGTCTTCCCGTTGTTGTGATCATCTTTCTTTCCTCATCAATAATGCAGAGAATGACACTTAAGCAATGGGATACTTTCATCTGACGTCAGGGGTCACATGTTGTAGGGTAAACACCATTGCATGGACCTATCAGAAAGTTTACAGAGCGACCGGATATCCCAAATTAAGAAATACGTCCCATCGACATTCCAATCAATCCCCTCTTATAATAAATCTCATACGACAGTTCTCCGGGTGAAAGTATCCCATTGATGAAGTTGGAGATCTATTTAAACTTTAAACCCTTTTTTCTGATATCTATATGTTATTTCTGAGTTTGCTAGTGAATCCGAAACACCTAAAAAATAACGATTAGGATATGGTGAGAAACCGTTTCCATTTATCCCTGTCTGTTGCCGGCAATCCGGTGAGACATAGCCATCTGGTCTCACCTTCTATACTCTATTCATTTTGAATAGGTGGGTGCCTGGAAATAATTTCTTCCCCCACCACCAATCGGTAACCATAGCAACTATCCTCGTCAAAGTGACAAGAAGACTTACTATTGGCTGCGCGAAGAGCGTAACTATGGTTACGCTTCTAGCGAGGGGGAAAGGACTATTTCTCAGACGCCAATTCTAAATGAACAGAGTCTAGTATCGTCTAGAGAAGGCCATGAGTGAGTGAGACCATATGGACGAACCACGGTGAAGTGAAAAAGATAAAAATGACGTCTGTTGGTGTGCATTGGTTGGTCCATTGCATTCATATTCATAACAATCAGAGTCGGTGCTCAATCCTAGATCAAAGAAGGATTCCACCAATCAGAGTAAGCAAAAAGCTAATTTTTCTTTCTTTAGCTGCTGGTTAATACCGACTCTAAGGCTAAGCGAGCACTAGAGACTTTTGTCTCGGCGACAGAGACAAAATTATCACCCTGGCTATTGCAAGAAGCTAGAGCGCGCGCACAGGCGACGAGACACTTGGCCCATTGCCAAGAATCTCACCATTGAAATACAAACATAGCTCTCGAGTGACCTAGTGTTATAGTCGCCGGCGACAGAAGTCTCTAGTGCGCGCTTGCCTAATAGCTGTGAATATGGCTATTGGTTTTACTAGGTTAAAGAATCGCAATCGATACAGGTAAGTTGAAACTGTTCATTTAACTGGCCAACATAGCAAGTTGGTTCATGGCTAATTATGTAGGTTAAAGTTAATTAAGACCAAACACTTGGTGAGAGGTAACTCTTCAGAGTCCATACCTTGGCAGTGAGGTTCGTCACCGCTCCACGTGCCGTTCTCCAGACAGAGCCTCCTGGTGGGTCCTAGGATGTGGAAGTTGAGGTCGCACACGTACTCCGCCTGGCTGCCGTAGTAGGTGGCATTGGAGGGGAGGAGCCAGTGGCCGTGAGGAATGGGGCGGGGCAGCCCACAGTCGATGTCTACAAGGGAACATAGCTACTGTTTTATAGAGTCCCCAAGGAAACTTAATTCATTAAAAATACGATTATATTGAAGTTTCTGTTAATCAAGTGTATTGGAATGAGTCATCCTGAAGTTTCCTAAAGATCACATTGTTTTCAGGAGAATATTATCCCCCAAAATATTTCACTCCTCAGAAACAAAATTTACTTTATATTCAGTAGACTTTATAACTAAACATTTTTACATATTAATAATTTTATTTTAATTTTGGTAAAATATAACTTTTTCTATTTTTGTGGATGATTTAACTCTTTGAACGGAAATGGAGAAAATTTAACAGTTGTTTAACGTTTTATGCAATTTAGAATAAAAGAAGATCATGCAAAGGGGATTTTTTTTATGATAAAGACTGTGTATTTAATTTATTAAAATTTTTAGATGCATAAGTATTTAAGTACATAAATGAAAAAAAATAATTAGGGGCCGTTCAAATATTACGTAAGCACCTAAGGGGGGAGGGGGGTTTGCTCTTTGCTTATTTTTGCTGACAAGGGGGGAGGGGGGATATGAGTGATGCTTACGTAAGATGGTGCATTTTCGAAAATCTCTTGTTTCTTGCATAAATAATTTCAAAATTCAACCGAAAATAAATGTAACAAATTGAATTGGGAAATCTGACGTAAGCACCTGTGTTTCTGGAGATGGACCACCCTAACATTTTGAAATTGTAACCACGAAAAGTAGTGTTTCGAATCATTTTGAACCCTTAGGGTTACACCCAAAAAGGACAGCTCCTTGTACGAGTCACCTAATTTTCAAGAAAAAAAACAGTACTTACTAATAGGGATGTCAAAAAATTTTTTTCGGGGAGGGGGGGGTCCGGCAGTTTCTTACGTAATTATGGTGGGGGGTTTGAGGTTTGCTTATCTTTGCTGACATGGGGGGAGGGGGGGTTGAAAATGACCAAAAAAGTGCTTACGTAATATTTGAACGGCCCCTTATTCAAAAACTAGGCAGCCTATATACTAGAACCACAGAGTATACAGCTTACAGAGATTCCAAACTGCAGTTTCCTCTTCAGGTACTTAATTTAATTCCTGCTCCCAGATAATTATTAATTTCACTAGCAGCCAATCAGAGAAGGCAAAATGCGAAAGTGATTCCTGATTGGATATGGAACTTCTATCAAGCGGCATTTAAATTTCATTGGTGTTGTTTTTTTCCCTCCAGTTCCGATTTGGATTTGAGTGACAATTTCAGTGGGTGAATGACAGAATTAGCAGGAATGACGTGGTATTAAAGGAGGCGGATTATTTGGCTAGAAGTTTGTAGATGGGAAAAGCCCTGTTAAAAAAGTTGCTATTCACTTCTATGGAGATGAATACTCTGTTAAGCTCTATACTCTGTGACTAGAACTAGACCCTTTATAATATCTCTATTGAACAACAATACAACAAAACGAACCGACGGTCTTCAGTCGTTGAATACTCACAGACGCATGCCGGGGGCTTGTCCGACCACTGTCCGTCGGGGCTGCAGGTCCTGAGGGCTCGCCCCTTGACCGGCAGATGTCCAGGGGCGCAGCGGTACTGCACGGTGGAGCCCACGCGGAAGGAGTCCGCCGCCGCTCGGTCGTTGCCGCCGTACACGGCCGTCGCGTTGCGGGGCACCTCGGGCGACACGCATCGGATCTCTGCAATAGAGAGGGTTAACATGGAATACCTTGTAGTTAGTATCGTGCAATAATGTTACAACGCGAAAATATTAAATATTCAGTAAGAAACAAGTATTGATTAAATTCAAAATATAGTGCTTATAGTTTCTGTTGAAGTGCCTTGATTTTTTTATGCCAATATTGGACTGATACTGGCTAAAATGCTGCTGTTGTACTGGAGAAACTGAGCTATTCAGTACCTATGTTCCAGAGTATTCATATCTCTTTCTTCACTCGTTTAATTTCTTTCGTCTTTCCTATACATATTTCTTTCTTTCTTCTTTATTCCTCATTCATTTTCTTTCTTCTTCCATTTGCCCTTATCTTTCATTTTTAATTTACTTTCTTTCCTCCTCCCCCTTCTCTCTCTCTTCCTTTTCTCTTTCCCAGTTATCTATCATTCTCTTATTCTCTTTCATTTTCTATTATCTTCCTTTCATAATTTCTTTCTTTTCACATTATCTTTATTTCTTTCATATCTCATTCTCTCCCTCTCTTTTATTTATCATTCGTTTCTCTCTTCTTTTCTCCTCATTTCTTTCAAACCTGTATTTATCTTTCCTTCTGCACCCCCATCTCATATTAAAGAACACTAAACTCAACTAACAAAGTCACCTCAACAGAAACCACAGCTCTATAAATTACTCGAGCTATACCCTATTCTAAAGATGTAAGATTTTAGAGTTGTGATGTTAATATACGAAATCAACTACGGTTATGTTGATTTTTAGAGTTTTAAAACAATGACAATGATAAGAAAGCATAAATGACATACCCTGGCACTTGGGAGCGCTGTCAGTCCATTTTCCGGCTTCCGTGCAGGTTCTGATGGGTGAGCCAATCATCCTGAATCCGGGGTTGCAGGAGTAGGCCACTTGGCTTCCCAGGTGGGTGGTGCCGTTGTCAGGGTACTGCACGTCCCCACGGAGGAGAGGTTGGACACGTCCACATTCCACGTCTGAAAAAACCAAAGGTTCGTTGTGGAATCGAATTGATGGGAGAAAAATAAAATTGTCCTACATATATGGGAAGAAAGATGTTTTGTAGCTTTAGGAAACATTCTCCCACAACTCTTATGACGTGCTTTATTTCTGCCTAACTTCTTTCATGTAAATCCCTTATTAAATACTTCTCTCTGTAACTTCCATCGCTTAAGCATCTATTTAATCGCTGTCTTGTATATAGTACTATGTTTAATCTATCAATGTTTTAAAATAGTAAAAAACATTTAGTCACCGGTAACTTGACCGGCGTTTAACCGGAAGTCAATCCTCTGGGAAAACTAGGTTTCCTTATTTAACTGCCAATCAGAAGTTTGATTGCTGTTTCACCGCCGCCGGTCAAGTTACAGGTGAATATGGGCAATGGAGAATATTATTCTACAATGGAGAATGGATATTGTCTACAATGGAGAATATTATTAAATAATATCAGTCTTCCCAGAATCGAGAAGTTCTTGAGCTACTGAGACATTAAAAGGTAAGCAATCTATCTTTTATTATGCTACCTTAATCAGTTCTATTGAACTGTAATAAGATGGATTCTATGAGAAGTTATACAAGTATAGGGTATAACTATCAAGGTAAAAAATGCATTTTTAGTGTTTTATTGGGGAAAAAAATACTTTCAGAACGTAGTATTTAGCTTAGAGGTTTCATTATTACTTCTAGCAGCTGTAAATGAATGAACGAACAGAGCGGGCCATTCTTTGACTATTTGTATAAAATGAATAAATAAAAGTGTGGGTAGCTACTCAGTAATAAGATAATGTCACTCACATTGGCATGTTGGCGCCTTCCCTTCCCATTTTCCATCCCTGTTGCAGGTGAGCAGGCCGGAGCCGTTCTTGAGGTTCCCAGGAGAGATGGTCTTGTGGCCGGGCTTGCATCGCACTTGCACCTCCGAGTGTACGGAATAGGTGGCATCAGGGAACATCTCGGCCCCGTTAGGCACTTCCGGTTCGCCGCACTCAATCACTGGGGAGATACATGAGGTTCAAAATGTGTTCGTGTTCCCATTGTATAAACATTCTTAGCTTTAGTTGATTGCTCTTAGGAAGACCCCTTTGGAACATTGACATAGTAAACATTCTACTGACAATGTTTGAAAGTTTGAAGAAAATAACTGAGTTTATTTCACAGCTAACGTTGTAAAGCTTATGTGATGCAACTGTTTTCTAATCTTACGATGTCCAAGCACTCTAATAGTCCACTGAAAATAGCGAAAAAAAGGGCCGAACCTCGGACAAATTGCAATAAAAACTTTCTCAACGGTTTTCACTTAGGAATGACCTCAATAATAACATACTAAAAATCGGCCAAAATCGTCCGGGCGGAAGTTTAATTTTTTTTAATTTTTAAAAAATGGCCGAAAAAAAATAGAAAAAAACCAAAACAATAATATAGACATGTGATACATGTTTATAGGTTATTTTTGAGTTTTGAAACCGAATATTACCTTTAGTTTTTTAAAAAAATTTAAATTTCAATTTTTAAAATTAATTCGAATAATTAGCTATATGAAAAAATTAAAAAAACCCTAAAAACCAAACAAAAACATCAAAAGAGATAAATCCAACGGTTTTCATTTAGAAATGACCTAAATATTAACATACTAAAATTTAAAAATTTTACGAGTTAAAGAAGTTAAATTTTTCTTCAAATTTCCATTTTTTTTGCGAAAAATGCATTTTTTTTTTCAAATTCGTGCCAAAAACTTTAGAGGCTTTTGAAAAGGTCATTTTTCGGTGGATATTGTCCACAGATAGTTATATAATGGAAAACCGGTGGAATTGACCCTCAATGGGTTAGTTAATTATTTTATTTAAAATTTTGAAATTGGTAAAATGTAGTACAAGTTCCAAAAGAAGTGAAAAAATGGCATATTTACATCAGAATTTAAAATAATTAACTAATTCATTGAGGGTCAATTCCACCGGTTTTCCATTATATAACTATCTGTGGACAATATCCACCGAAAAATGACCTTTTCAAAAGCCTCTAAAGTTTTTGGCACGAATTTGAAAAAAAAATGCATTTTTCGCAAAAAAAAAATGGAAGTTTGAAAAAAAAATTAACTTCTTTAACTCGTAAAATTTTTTACTTCTAGTATGTTAATATTTAGGTCATTTCTAAATGAAAACCGTTTGATTTATCTCTTTTGATGGTTTTGTTAGGTTTTTAGGGGGGTTTTAATTTTTTCATACAGCTTAGTTTTCAAATTAATTTTAAAAATTGAAATTTCAATTTTTTTTCGAAACTAAAGGCAATATTCGGTTTCAAACTCAAAAATAACCTATAAACATGTATCACATGTCAATATTATTGTTTTGTTTTTTTTTTAATTCTTTTTCGGTCATTTTTTAAAAATTTAAAAAAAATTAAACTTCCGCCCGGACGATTTTGGCCGATTTTTAGTATGTTATTATTGAGGTCATTCCTAAGTGAAAACCGTTGAGAAACCTTTTATTGCAATTTGTCCGAGGTTCAACTCTATTTTCAGTGGACTATAATCAGCATTAAATACTTTCATACATAAAGAAGATGGAAAGTTCCAATTTGAGTCTTTAATTTCTCTCAATTCCATGAAAGCTCTCAACTAGTGATTGGCAAAATCGATACTTTTAGGTATCGAATACTTAAGTATTTGGTATCGATACCTGCCCGCCCATCACTACTCTCAACTACACAACCCCAAAGGAATATATCTTTAAATATCTGAATCGTACATTTAAATGTTGTTTTAGCACTACACAGATGTTTAAATCCAATCAAAAGTAAAAATTACTGCTTTAATATGTAAGTCGAAGAAAATTTCAGTAATTACAAAGCCGGATGTTTTAAAAATTTATATGAACTCCTCCCACCAAAAAAAATTCTTGTAAAATGTTTGTAAATGCCAAATTGTGTGCAACTAGAAAAGAATTTTGAAAAAGTCTAAAACTGAATCACAATACTTAAATGTAAGAGAAAGCGCAAAATAAATAAATAAAAGGGCTTAGAGGATTCCCCTTTTACTAAATTTTGAATTAAAATATTTTATTTCCATAACCCAAAGCTGGTTTTAATAATAAAAAAAAGAAAGTCCCACTCACGCTTGCATGTGGGTTCCCTTCCGCTCCACTTGCCCGTTTCCAGACATGACCTAAGATCGTGTCCGACGATGGTGTGGTTGTCATTGCATTTATACGACACCCGACTCTGGTAGCTGGTCAGTCCGTCGTCCAGGAGGTCGAAGGAGCCGTTGTCCAGCGACAAGGGTCGACCGCACTCCACGACTGAAAGAATGGGAACAGAGTGTTTTCTAGATTTGAATGCAATACAATTTCTTTATTCTTGATAGTAAAGACAATTCAATTCTATTCCTTCAAAAACTTATAATTGTATTGTAATGTTGTTTTTTCTGCAATAAATGTATTATACAGGAAAAGCAGCTTCTACAGGCATTTGTGCTGTTTTCTCTACAATGTGTTGTAAGGAAAAGAAACCTTACAGGGATGAATGCATTTACCAAATTTAAGAAAAAATACATCATACTCAGGAAAAGCAGCTTTCAGAACTAAAATCGCACATTAAAATTTTTTTTTCATTGTTGTGAATGCTCTCCCAGGTAAGAAAAATCATTCATAACTTATTTTGTTTACAACGACTACAAAATAAAGATATGGTATTGATGTTGATATTTCATTTTATTTCTTAAGTACATTAAAATAGTATCTTATAACTAAAAGTTGTATTTAATAATAATATCAAAAAATTAATTCAGAAAGCTAAAAGAGTTTAAACTGTCACAGTATATGACATGAATGTTATAATTAAACTGGTTAGTTGCATTAAACTCATTTTAATTCTAGTCTTTAAGATTAAGGGGGGTTCTTCTTCACATTTAAATCAATTTTTATAGGACTTCCAAAAATCAATAATAACTTATCTTATTAGATTTATCAAATTCATTATTTTCTTAATCAATAAGAATTGGTCCCTTTCAATATCTCACAGTAACTCACATTTGCAGACAGGGTCCCTGCCAGTCCACTGTCCTCCCAGCTGACAGGTCCGCTCGCTGTCCCCCACGAGCTTGTGTCCTCTGTCACAGGTGTAGGTGACGGTGTCGCCCGCCTTCACTCCACTCAGGTCCATCGTCGCGTTCTTCGGCGCGCTCAGGCTCTTGCACCAGTGGTCTGAAATCGAATCAAATTCATAGAATTATATACTATAATACCATATTTAAAAAACCGTCTTTTTGCAACATGTCTGTATCAAAAAGTTTCTTTCAAGTTTCTACATTTTTTAAACTATTTATTACCTCAGAGAGTAGTTGTTTCAAACAGTGATAGCTAGTTGACAGTAAGTTGTCTGTTCTTTAGAGAGACCCTCATAATTATTGATCCAATAACTTCTAATTGAGGTTTCAAAAACTAGGGGGGATACTTCAAAGAGTATCTAGGTCGTTTGACGTTCAAACTCCAGTATAAACAAACTCACTGCTTGATGCCATGAGCAAGAGCTGTTACAGAACGTGTGACAAAAGTCACAGTCAGCTAAGGCAAAGCAACTTGTTTCCCAAGTTAACTTGGTCCTCATTTTATCGACCCCGAAAGGATAAAAGGCTGAGTTTGCCTTGCCCAACCCGGGAACAGAACTCGGATACTAAGCCACTGGGTTACTTATTTGGGATTAAGATACTGTAACTTTACATCAGTTTCTAATACACCATTTGAATCTATCTAGAAACTTAACCCATGAATAAAATGCTCTTAAATGCTTAAAGTTTGAATTGTGAATTACTTAGAAAACATTGTGTGTTTGAAGTGAGGTGCTCAGGGAACGCCAAACAGAGAGTGGCAGGGTTAAAAAGATGATCAGAAATTTTTTACTGAATTTTTGAGGGGGGGAGTGTGGATACCACAAAAAGTGCACTCCAATATGTGCAACGAAATCATGCTCAACGAATTCATCAAGGGATCTTTTTTTATTACTTTTGAATATCGTATGTTTTTCTAAGTTGTATACTCACACTCGCATCGGGGTTCCTCCCCACTCCATTTGCTGTCTTCAGAGCACACCCTCAGCTCCTCCCCCACCAGGGTGTAGTTCTCATCGCACTCGTAGAGGGCGCTGGCGTTGAAGTCCGTCCGGTCCTCCGGATAGCTCACCCGTCCGAAGTTGATGCCACGGAGTTGACCGCAGTTCACGTCTGAAGGAAGAATAGGAAACTGTTATTTAAAAGTTATTTTTGATTTTGTTAAAAAAATATTCGTAAAACTGTACAGTACAATCCGCAGTGAATAGGCTTTCAATACTACTAACTTCCTTGCTCCCTTCCTTGGAAAGAAAAAATAAATTGAAGAATGAATAATTATAGAATGATAGAGGAAGCGAAAAATAAAACAGTTCGAATGAGAAGAGAGTACAGAAAAATGTCAGTGTATTATAAAGTAACTAATAAGTTACCTAAATTTTTTGTTTGTCAGATTCAGAAGTAGTATCTACTGCTGATAAAATAGTGAAATAGCACTTGTTGAATTACCTATTTATTGATAAAGAACTCAATGAGTTCAACACAATCTCTATCAAATCCAGCATTAGTTTTTTTATTAGTGTAGTTAGTTAGTTAGTGTTAGTTAGTGTTTATTAGTGTAGTAGTGTGGACAAAGACCACATATGGACACTACAATCACGCAATATTGAACAAATCAAATCATTTAAAATGTCCAGAATTTGTAAGGGATTGGCCGAAAAAAGATCATTCCTTGATATCCCCACGCAATCAAGAAGATGCTTGGCTTGGACGAAAATTGATGAACGTAGGTGCAAGTTGGAAACGCCTTTTCCCCTCAAATAAATTTAACACCATCATTCATTCCCGTAATATGATTACTACTCATCAAGTATACTCAATGTATTAAATTTTATGTTAGAGTTCCTTTTTGCACTTTTTCAGATCATATTTATGAAAACGACCTCACAAAATTCCTCACTCATTTCTAATCCAAATATTTAAAAATTAATATGACCCAATTCAATATGAAAAGCTCAATGAACTCTTTTTCCAACTCTCTATTTACTATTTACATTTCAATTAGGTACCACTTCCTCCACTTTTCCTAATCGAATTCAGTTCATCGGGTCATTTCGATTTCAGTTTAATAGAAAAACTCCGATTGATCCCACATGAAAAACTGCTCTTCCTGATCACCACTCCTCGGGATCGATATTCGACAAGTCTGGGACGTGTTTTTGTCGCGTGTTTTGGGAGTTCGGTGACCCACTGGTCGAATTTCGAACGTGTTTCACCTATCCTCCGGGAGAGAACCGTTTTTTGGGCGGGGTTTCCGGTCACGCTACTGTCCCATGTTAAAGAAAAAAATATTCACATTAAAATTGTCTGAATGGTTTTTAAAGGTGTACCTCTCTATCTTGTTTTGCGCATGTGCAAGATGATGTGTGGAAGTCGTTGAAGACTGTATAAGATAGTCTAACTTATTGAAATGATATTTGGTCTTGAATGATCCAAGAAACGAAAATTGGTCAAACTAAATTGAATGACTTATGTAATTGATAAACTGAGGACACGTGATTAAATTGAAAAGAATATTTTCTCGAAACCACTTATTTTAAACCAAGTTTTCTAATAGATTCACTGTCTAAACTTAATTGAATAGTGTCTTCAGAAATATTCACCCTTGCTTTTATGACAGCTGAATCTCGCCCTAATTTCTATTTAGTTTTAACTAATAAGGGAGACAAGGTGATGATATGGAATCAATACGGATAAAAAATGAGAAACAATAAAGAAAAAAACATGAGTTATTAATGAAAAGAGAGAATAGACAGTTTTTAAAGAAAATATTGAATGAGAGAAAGATTAAGTTAAGGAGAATGAAAGACGGGAGAAATTAAAAAAAATTAAGGATGGAGTTAAAATTAAATAAATGGAAAAAAATTATTTAATTTCAACATTGACTTTTACGAGCAAAAACTTTAAAACTCTTCAATGCAAAACCCTCATTTTTACGAAAACATCAGCCGGCTTATAATACTCACATTGGCAAGAGGGTGCCGATCCTGTCCAAAAACCGTCACTCTGGCACGTCCTGGTTTTGTCACCCAGCACTTTGCTGCCCGTGGGACAGTGGTAGGTGACGCTCTGCCCCAAACGATAGTCACCCTCCGTCGTCACTGTTGAGTTTTCCTGACGGTCCGGGCTGCCACAGTTCGAAGGATCTAGTAATGGAAAGGAAATAATATAATGCAACAAGCTTTGGTTTACGTTATAATGAAATAATAGCATCGGTATAGTAACGTAAGAACTTACTGTACTGGCAGACCCAGGGAAGGTAGTCCAGGTCACAGGTGACGTCGTTCCAAAGCCACTTCCTCCCTCCGTCCAGCACGATGCAGTTCTGCTGACCATTGTAGTTGTTGGGCTGATCTTCTGCCCATAGGAATTGCTGCACTCCGCTCTCTGAGAATGCAAAAACAATACGTTAGCCGTTCGAGGAAATGATTTATAATAATTAATATTAGATTTTACCATCAAGCTCTTTAAATTAAATTAGTACATCAAGAGGTTTAGATTTTGAACGAAAACCTTTTATTTGTATAAATAATAAGGAAATAGATGGATAAGAGGAAATTTAGACGCAAAAGACTATTTGATTGTTTAATTTCAATTGAGTGCCTATATTGTAAGTTAACTTCCAAACAAAGAGTCAGAAATCTAAATTCCATGTTCAGCTTAATTTAATTTTTTCACTTACGTCAGATTTACTTTGTAGCTAGTTCATTTGTCACAATCAAGGGTATGCAAGAGACGGAATTGGGATGAAGAAATAGCTTCGAATAAGAGTATTATAGATTTGAGTCGAAAAAAAAATTACGCGTAGTTATTGAATACATCAATAAAGTTAAAAGATAAACTAAAGATATCCCTAAAGAAGAGTCCTCGCGGCGGCTTCTCCGCTCGAGTTGGTTGGTTTTTCGTGGAGCGTGCTTTTAACCACGATGCGCTCAGTACATAGTCGGGACATGTAAACCACATGTACCAGAAGCAGCAAATTCACCCCTTGACAAAAGTACCCTTTCTTCTAACACCCAAAACTTCACACTCACCATCCACCCAGTGCCAGGTCCTCGCCCTCAGACCCGGGTCCCTTCTGGCTCCAAGCCACACCAACTTAGCCTTGAGGGACTCCTTTCTTCGCTCCAGCTCCGCGGCCACGAATCGCTGCTCCAGGTCCCGCACCCCGTGCAGCAGTCGGCCGCCCCGGGCCAGGCAGTGCCCCGACGCCGCTTCGAACGAGCCGCCCTTGCCGCCCGGGAACTCGTAGCACGCCCCATTGAAGGTGGTCAGCTCAAGAGGTTCCAGTCGGTTGCCGCACCGTCCCGATGATATTTCTGCAGGAATAGAGAGAAATTGAGTTTTAGGTGGATTCGTCCTGCAGTTTAGGATAGGGATACAGCTGTGGATCCAAAGGGTGAAGGGGTCCAACTAAAGAAAGTGCCCCCTTGGAGGTCTCACGAAATTAGTAAAAACATTATTTTTTAGGGTAAAATTTATAAAAAAAATCCTGGGGCAGGATTAATAAACCCCCGAAAGTTTGCCATCTGTTTCTAAACTGTGTTTGTAGATTTCATAGAATCTGATAGAACTGCTTTGACTTTGATTGCAATTTAATTTTAAAAGCCTTTTAACTAATAAAAAATAAGTTATTTAGGGTCAAATTACCAAAAATTTTATGAAATAGAGAAGAACCTCCAGACTTCGTAACATTATTATAAGTCCTCTGTAAAATTTCGAAATCTTCTCAAATATAAAATCAATAATCTGATTGCAATGATTGTTTATGAAACATTGTTTCGCTATACTTTTAATAAAATTTGAGATTTAGTGCCTCCTGATTACTTTTAATTCCTATGAAAGTACTTAGTGCGCATGATCCAGAATTTAAAGCTGTGAACTCTTTTAATGAGATTTTCTTCCTGCTCTTACAAGGAAACGTTTTCAGGCTGAACTCACAGAAATGGATGAAAATTTTACAGGGGTTAGTAGATTATATGAAAAACTTAGTGTGAAAAAATCAGCTGCTCATTAGGAGAAGAGTAAATTAATTTTGAAAAGTATCATTTTCGACTCCAAGTGCAACTTACTAGACGAAAATGCAGTGAAGGTGCCAAATGGTATACATAAAATTGGCCGCGTTTTCTCTAAAGCAGTGGTTCCCAACTCAAATATGTCCGCGGACCACTTCGCTTAAATTTGAACCTCCGCGGACCATCATCTATCCGTAACTGTATCTTCAAAATTTTAACTTTTTTTCAGTGCATTCATTCATCATGGAGGGTCTAAAATTTTGACTTTTTTTCTGAAGTAAGGGAAACCGAGTCTTACAATGTTTCTAAATAGAACTTAGAAAATCAAATAATCTATTAAACTTAAAAGAAAAATTAACAAAACATTAATTTTATACCTAGTTATTTAAAAATATGTCTTTTATAAAAGACCATTTAACCATTTTTATCAGGTCTTTTTATCTATTCACCCTGGAAGGGTTCACACCTACACAAAAGTTACAGGTTAAAAAAACAGTATAAAAAAGTTATTTTTCTTCTTTTCACAACTAACAAATAAGATAATGTATTATTCGTAGATTTAAATTTGAAAGAAAGTACTTTAAAAGTAGTTTTAAACTGCAGGACGAATGAGATAACCAGGAATTCTGTTGATCACAAAAAGCAAACTGGACTGGACATGCACTGACTTTGAGTTGTGGCAGAAAAAATTCTATGGGCGAGGGTGATGCTCTCCCAAAAGAAACGGCGTCAAAAGTCAATAATTATTTCAAAGGAGCGATTAAAATAGAAAATAATTTATGTGTTCAAAAACTTTTGCATTTTCGGCAATACATTTTTCTCATATCTTCGAACAAACCTATTTCACGTGTATCTCAGAAACTTCCTCTTTTCATACCACGATTTCTCGAAGACCCTCTGTCTGACCATAGCATCCCAGTTTGTAGTATCTTTCAATACCTCCACGCTTCGCTTCGTATCGAACCAAGCTTCGCTTCGTATCGATCATTCGATTCTTTACTAACCCCACCCCGACACATCTCAGTTTTAATTAATATGATGCAATACTTTTCCACATCATCACATTTCGCTTATACTCTGTAATAAACTGCTGTTGAATAAAACTGCAAAATAATAGAAATGAACAAATGATTCATAGGAGAGAAAGAGAACATAAAATTTTTTATTTATGAGACGTATGATTTTTTACTTATGTTTTTGTATCTGTAGTATTTTTACTATTTCCTGGAATGTGTGATTAGGAAAGCTATTTTTTTAAATTTTCCACACATTTTTTGGACAAGTTATTTAAAAATCTTCTCACGGACCACCTCTGAAGGCCTCACGGACCACCAGTGGTCCGCGGATCACCTGTTGGGAACCACTGCTCTAAAGCAATTTAAATTGACCAATCAAAAAAGGTTAATCAAATGTACAACATGAATAAAAACTAACTAAAAATATAAAAATATCATGAAACAATACAAAATTACCACAATAAATTACAATCAAGCCAACAGTGACATTTAGGACCCCCAACCCAAGGCCGGAACTGATTTGCGATATGATTGATTCCGATATGTCCATCTTTTCGCGATGTGCTTAATTATAGAGCAGATAACACAATGAATTTTGAATCAAGGGCTGAAGAAATGGAATTTAAATCTGATTTTCACGTTATAGTAAGTGTTTTAGTGATCTTCAAATGTCGCACCTAATTTTTTATTCCAAACGTTACTGTTGGGAATCCAGTTCGTAACATAATCTATTAGTTGAGCCACTTCTGTAAGGAAGAAATCAAATTTCTCATTCCATTTGAATTGGAAAGTTCCCAAGTCACCAAGTGGTGCTAAATGAATGTGTTTGGCAACTCAGAACCCACTTTTAAAGGGAATTAACTCTTCTCCTATTGATATTTAGCAGCTAATTTTTTCACACTAAGTGTTTTGAGTCATCTTCTTATATGCCTGTAAAATTTTTGTCAATTTCTGTAAGTTCAGCCTAAGAATGTTTCCTTGATAGTTCTGGAGCATTCACTTCCTTTGGAATACAAAGTTGTCAGGGGACCCTAGTAACGTGAGGGGGTCGAAACGAAATACCAGAATAAGGGGAATCTAGAGAAATACTTTTTAGAAAAAAAAACAGCAGGGTTTGATTATTTGCCATCTAAAGGTAAAAATGATTTGTAAATGTTTCCTCTCCTTAGAGCCGTGTTGGATCCGCGCAGCCACCATATTATGTACTTTGGATTTTATTTCATTGAGATGGTTTCTTTTGTCATAACAGTATTCCCATTCATATAGTGAAAATGAGCACAATATGAAGAACTAAAAGTAATATGTACTGTATAATTGAGTTGTTAAAAAACAAGTAAAGTTACCTTGCGATGTGTATACCATGACTTCACACAGGGAGAGGGATCCCTGTGTGCCAACCATCTGTACGTACACGTACCGTCCCATAATGGGGTACGCACACTCGAAGTCTTTGGTGGCTCCATCCTCTGCAAACCAAAAGGGACACTTGATTCATAAGAAATGCAGAGTATAAAAGGTATTCTTAGCATAAGATTACACTGTAAAAAAAAACTGTAGAAAAACAGAAATTTTCAAAAACAATGACTTTATGTTTACAGAGATATTCTGGCATGTAACATTCCCACCGCACTTCTACTTATTTTATGTAAAATAACAGCTTTTATCTAGTTTTTTAGATTATCTGTACTTAAACAGAAACTTACTGCATCGAAAACGAATACAGCTATTGGCAACATTATACTGAATCTTCGTTGGTTCAGTGGTAGCGTGCGTGCTTAGCATGCGGTAGGTCGTGGGTTCTATCCCCGGATATTAATTAATTAAAATTAGAAAAACTCTACTAAAATAAGTGCATGCGCTTGCGCACAAGCAGAAAATTATTGAGAGGCAACAGAAAAAACTGTAGCTCACTTGACAGAAAGTTTCTTTTTACAGCATTTACCTGTAGGTAACAGCTTTTTTCTGTTTACAGGATTTTTCGGCCTACAGAAATTTTCTGGCAACTTTATGCTGCCAGAAATTTTCTGTTTTTTTGCAGGATTATTTTTTACAGTGTAGTATTACGCAGAATCAGTGGATTGTAAGGCGTATAGTTAATAAAAAGGAATGCATCTATTCAGTCCAACAGTCTTCAGAACGTAGACCAGATAACAAGGGATTTTTTGTTAATGCTTACTTCCCTTCCTTACCTAAACTTCCTTTATTGTCTGTCTTTTTTCGCTAGGCGATTGGAATCGGGGAAATCAAAGTTCGAGTAAGGGTGCGGGAAATTTGGGTAGATAGCTTGGCTATATAAGTATCTTCTTCTTCGAAGAAGAGGGAAGGGAGGAGGGTTAGTTATTGGCGATACCTATACTCTGTTCCACCCTAAGTTGACACTGTTGGGAAAGGCAGAGGTTGTACCACTCCGCTCGAAAAAATAGTACTAGCTTGTTATGCAATTAAAAGTAAAGAATATGCAGACAAATTTGTAAAAATGGGTTATACATTATAGTTTATCGGTATTTTTATCATATAACTTAGTTTAACCATGCGTTAAAAGTCTTTAAATCCAAGCGAATGAATATAGTTCGTAGGGTAGAGCCGGGTAGAACGGCCAGCTTAATCCGGCTGATTGGCTGGGAACCGGTTTCCTGGCTGTAATTCGGTCGCCGTAGCCTTTTCTTCAGTGTCAACTTGAGGTGGAACAGAGTATAACCAGTTTGGATCTCTCTCTCTATACCTCTCCAACCCTGGAAATAGGGAGTGAATGGCCTCGCTCTTTTGGGGTTACACTAATTGCCTAGCGAGGTAAGATAGACAATTGGCACTTACATTGGAACGAGCGAAGACAGTAAAAGGGAAAGAGATATGTAGAAGATGGAGAAAATTGAAGAGATAGGAAAAAGATATTGAAAAGAGCTAGAGAGAGGTATTAACTTGCAAGTTAGTGCATAATAATGGAAAAAAAAGAGAAAAATGAAAGAAGGAGAATATGATTGAAGTAATCGCGAAAGTGGTATTGGAAAAAAGAGCGAAAAATGTGAGAGAGGGAGAGGAGAAAACTTTCCGCAAAACCTACCTAAAGTCTTGGGATACCAGGCACACAGCCTGTTCCCTTGTACCGTGGAGCTATTTCCAACTCTGATCTCCAAATCCTGTAAAGGCTGGTGACCTACAAATAAAAACACTCATATAATCAACATTAAACTACCTTTTAAGTCGGTAATACCATACATTGAACTTTCTAGACTCACCGCAGCAACCTCTGGCCACCAGTCTGACCACTCGCACGGGGTAGGCCCTGAGCAGGTCGACCTGCCACCAGGGCGAGTCCTCGGAGCGGGTCTCGGTGCAGTAGCGCCCCTCGTGCACCGTGCGAGTGTCCCCGTCTGTTCCGTGCGATGCCTCGCCGCCTCGCGCGCTGCTGGACTGGTTGGCCGGTTTGCCATACGCTACGTTCACCGCTGGAAGGGAACAGGTGAATAAGTTTTAAGGGTCAAGTTATACAATACCAGTTAGTGGGCCAGCAGAGCTTCCGAGTACTGTAATGCCAAAAAAATAAAATAATAATAATAAATAGAAAAAAAACTGTTGTTTTAAAGGATAGTCAAAACTTTATTACTATAACCAGATGAATAAGCTAATTAAAAAATTAACTTATAGGGAAAATAAAATTAATTTATGTGAGAAAGTCTTTCAATGAGTATTGTAACCTGTTATGGTATACCGAGAAGGTATGTGAAAAAATTTCAGGGATTTTCTGGTAGCAAATACATCAGTTTTCTGTTATAAACAACATATTTTTTACAGTGTAGAGTAGGGTGGAGTGAAACTAGCCAAAAATGACCAACTTTGGAAATTAAAAACGCCTGAGGTGGGAATAGGTGCCATTTACGATAAAACTTAAAAATTCAAAACTTGAGTTCGATTAATTAATATCTTCAGGTTCCACATTTACGTTAAAGTTTCGAAATTTCATCAAATTTTACGTAAAAATGGTTATAAATGGTTCCCACACAATTTTAGCTCCTTTTTCAAACCATAACTGGTTGATTTTATATTTTTAGGATGTCAAACAACATTTTAAGACCTTCTATGGACTTGGAATGGGGGGAATTTCCGATTTTTCAAGCCCGAAATAAGGTCGCATGCCATTAAAATAGTCTAGTGACTGAAAAACAAATTTTTGAATATCGGTACCAAATAGAGCTCAAAAGTTGCGTCTTACCCTCCTTATTCATGGAAAAATAATAAAAAAATTAGTAAAAAATAATTTAGGTGTTTTTTGGCCCTAGAACTTGAACTTTTGAGTTCATTACTAAAAATTTTTTAAAATCGTTAACAGCCTAAAATTGCCAAATTTGGATGAAAAAACTTAAAAATCCCAAAATTTATAAACTTAAAGTTCAAATATTTTATGTAGTCTGTAATACACATTCTTGTTTACATAAAATGCTTTTAAAACATTAAGTTCGACATTTTTACAGAAAACAGACGAAAAAAGCGTTATATTGCACTACAGGCATTTTATTCCAAACTTTAACCTGAATTACCACTTTTTGTAACAAGTCTTCAAATTTAAAGGTACGAAATATAAAATAAAAGGCTATGAATTGTTATATACATAATAAGGAAAAATTTAGGATATATTATAAGTAATTTTAATGCTCTGAACTGAAAAAATAAATATAAATAAGTATAAAAATGAATTTTTCTCACATTTGGTGATTCTAAGATGTATGACCTATCTACTTAGCTCAAATCACTATGCAATACCCTTGTAAATACTTTTTTTGACGATTAAAACACCGAATTAAGGCGACTATAAGTTTCTATTACATTTAAAACTTTTATTTGATTAATTAAGACTTTTCCCGTTATACGCTATGCAAAAGATCCATTTTTTCAAGTTCTAGGGCCAAACACACCTAAATTATTTTTTACAAATTTTTTTATTATTTTTCCATGAATAAGGAGGGTAAGACGCAACTTTTGAGCTCTATTTGGTACCGATATTCAAAAATTTGTTTTTCGGTCGTTAGACTATTTAAATGGCATGCGCCCTTATTTCGGGCTTGAAAAATCGGAAATTCCCTCCATTCCAGGTCCATAGCAGGTCTTAAAATGTTGTTTGACATCCTAAGAATATAAACTCAACCAGTTATGGTTTGAAAAAGGAGCTAAAATTGTGTGGGAATCATTTATAACCATTTTTACGTAAAATTTGATGAAATTTCAAACTTTGACGTGAATGTGGAACCTGAAGATATTAATTGATCGTATTCAAGTTTTGAATTTTTAAGTTTTATCGTAAATGGCACCTATTCAAACCTCAGGCGTTTTAAATTTCCCAAAAAAAGTTTTTCGCTCCACCCTACTGTAGAGCTAGAGGTCATGGGGGATGGAAGAATAATGTACAATATTGGTTCATCATTCAATAGTCAAATTTTAAAAAAACCTAAGTTTGGGCTTGGTTCATAAATTTACTAAATATGTTAATATCTCCATCAAATCTGCAATGCTTATCAAAAAGATGTTTAAGGAAAGACAATAAGGAAGCCTTAAAATGGATGTTTTTATATTTTCTCACGTTTTAGAACTAGCAATTTAAATTTCACCTAACTTTAAAAGTTATAGTCACGATTTTCAGTATTCGTTTGAAATTTATGGTTTTGGCATAAAATATCAACGAAGACGTAAGAATATTTCACATCACTCAGCTTAAACCGGTGGAAAATTTTCATTTCCTCTTTTCATACTTCATCGTTTGATTATACACTCATACATTTTCCTACTGTCGCATATATAAATAACTCACTAATATAAACCTTTTTTAAGTATGGGGAGGGGAAACTATATAAATTTAAAGGGGAGAAGATCTGAAGAAAATATCTTACCACAACTTGGGATCTCTCCACTCCACTTTCCATTGGGCTTACACGTTCGCGTGGACTCCCTAAAAGTTATGAAAAATTCTATCTAACAAAAGTTGATAAACGATTTTAGCATTTAAATTTAAAAAACAATTTTTGCACTGATCCTTTAGAACTTACAAGAAATTAAAAAGCAACAGATTTATAATACAAAACGTAATTCTTTATTGCAGGGGTATCCAAAGATTTTAGATCAATGGCCTAATTTAAACTCCATAATGGGTTCGACTGAAACTCACTTCCGAGATTTGAGATATAAAGCAATATCATATGCTTATTAATTATAAAAATTTTATTTTCATTCGAAAATTTTGATGCTCCATGCTTTAATTAAAAGAATTCCATTATAACCCAATACATAGCCTCACAACTTTTCCTTTTGGGTTTCTCTATTGGCGTTTTTTAATTTTTTTGGTTTGGTTTAGGGCTGTCAGATGTTGTCAGTTGTTGGTTCACTCATCTACCGTGGGATACATTTTAGTAGCTGGCGGGGACTATACTTTGGAGACCTCTGCTTTATTTTTTGGGTCAAAAGCTTACTTTCTATGCTTTTGTCAGTTTATTTTAAAAACCTTTTACCTTTTAGCAAACAGGCTTCTTAACTCAACACTTTGAACTCTTATTTAAAACTGTGTCTGATGCTCAACTGTTTAAAGTTGATTCAGAACGAGCGTATAAAATTTAATATAAAAGAAAATACTCATTCCATCAAAGAAAAAAATGAAAATTTTATAAGACGAAAAATACTCAGGAAAAAGCCTGTTTTTCCAAAAATTACTCTTAACTTACCCAAACAGTTCGTATCCATCGTCGCAGGAGTAGGTGGCAGTGGTACCCGGAGCAAGAGCATCTGAGGACAAAGACACTGCGGCGTACACGGGTACAGCAGGATGAGGACATGTTATCGTCTCCTGACCTGTGAAACAAAATATTGAAGTCAGTTAACTACTGATTAAAATAATCAATAATAGTCAATAACTTTAATTTTAATGACTTTAACACAAAAAGGATCAAGAAAAGAAATTGTTACATAAGTGAAGGAAAATAATTTCGAAGGACCAAAAAGGCATTTAGACTAGGTGGTATTCCATACGTAATAGTGAACCTTCTTAGGACCAAATAAACTCTAGTTAGCTATAACCTTTATTATACTGTTCTTCATTTGGGATCGGTAAGGTTTATTTCAATCAGATAGTTTAAATTGAGTTAATTAGGTATCGAGTACGATTGTTAGTAAAGAATTCTAAGATTTCAATCATTCATATGCGTCAAATACATTTACATGACCAAGATTGTTTGAACTCTGACTGTTGGAAACCAATTCTATAACAATTTTCGTAGGCATATAAGTTGTAACCATCAGCATTACTTGAATGAAAGGAAAGAAAATTATTCCCATAAGACCTACTTACTTACTCTTTCTCATAAGTTTGAATTAAGGACAATTTAAAAATAATCCAGGAAGATACTGTATAAAAGTTTCATCTATGTTAAACGAAATTTATGTTTGTTGACTTCTTAAAATACCTAACATGTTGAAAGCAATCTGAGAAATGTTTGTTACAAGAAAACTCTAAAAGTCATGTCGTTCCCAGCAGTTCCCAAAGGGGAAAAATTCCCATCATTGTTAAATATTCTATTACAAGCAGTAAAAGTGGTTTTTGAAAGAATGGACTATGTGCAAAAGTATGTTTGTATCTTGTTTTTATGGAAGGATAAAGGTTTCCTTACAAGTTGAAACTACAAGAAAATTTGCTGTGAATGGATGAATGGTTGGGAAAGTTTTATCCGTAAACATCCGTAAATGCCGCCATTTTGTAGAGAGACATATTATCCAGATCTTAGAATCGAGATTTTGTTTACATTTTTGGAGATATAGAGATAGATGCCTGTACCACGATTTCCTTGCATGTTTTGTTCAGTTACTTTGGATTTGGTTAATTTAGTCACAATTAACCGAATAATATATTGTTGGGAGATATTATACCTAAAATATAGTAAAACTGTTAAAAAACCCAAACTAACTGTAACAAAGAATCAAAGAACAGATAGGGAAATTAATAAAAAAAACCCGGTTTTACAACATTTTTTAAAAATTTTCATTAGGGATCGTGGCCAATTAAAAAAGATATAGGTACAGGGGAAATTCTCATTAGTATAGCTAACATTAAGTTTGCATTAAATAATTCTATAACGTTAATTAAATTCTTGGCCATTCTTAATGAAATAAAGATTATTTGATATCATTGAAAAATTTTAACTTTTAAGAACATTGACTGATATTTTTCATTTTGAATTATAGTTTAAAAATAGTCTATTTCTCAAAAAACTTCAGACACAATTTGCTTAAAAACTCAATTCAATAGATTTCACAACTAAAACAAATCCTTAACAATAACCCCCTAATTGAATCTTTACTAATTACTACCTCGCTTCATATTCGTAAATACTAACTACCTCCGTATTCTTATAATGGCTAAAAACCCTTTCAATCTAATAACACAGAAATATTACTGACAACCCTAGACAAAAGGCTTTTAAAAACAACCTAAGTGTAATTTTTTTCCTTCTCAGAGGCTATAACGGGCGAGTAACACAAAGCCCCACTTTCACCACTAGAGACCGATCAGGAAGGAAGGAGACTACTTAACGGCAGGTATAATTAGTGAAAGAGACTTTGACACCAGGTGAAACAAAACAAACTTCCTGGTTGGCTGACTGCTCACGTGACCGCTAGGGGGGAGATGTGGGACGAGACAGCCAAGGTCGTCACGAGGATGGATTCTTCCATCATGCTAATCTATTTGATGCAAATGCATCATATCACCTGCCCATAAGATTCCCAGATTAACGGTGAGATGATGGTGAGGATGTAATGTCTGGTTCGATTCGTGACAATTTGCAGTTTGGATCCTTTGAGAACCACTCGCGATTGAGATCCAAACAAGTGACTGCAGGTCGTTACTGAGGTCAGTTCTTAGGATGAGCGACCCACTATAAGTGTTCAGGTGTAGTGAACTTTAGTCAGTTTTAACTCTGGGAGAAAAATTAGTAATTTGGCAATAATAATCTAACTATGGGGAAGAAACAAACATTAAACTGATTTAAAAAAACATAATAAAGATATTCAAGTCCGAAAGGTTTTCATCTTTTGTTCTTAGGAACATTTTAAAAATTTCTGTATTAGTTGATTGTTGTATTTTAAAATCATTATTTTAAGCTCTAAAGGAGGAGTCAATGATACTTTTTGCACATTGAACCCAAATTCCTAGACGTATCGTAAATATATTTAAAAATCCAAAAAAATAGTCTCGGTATTAGAGTTTGACAATTCAGTCGAGGGTATCCCACTACTTGAACGAATTGGAGACCACCAATCGTGACAAAGTTGCACTTTACGAAAGACAAGGAGGGGATCCGAGTTCGGATTTATTTTTCCTCACAAAGGGAAGAAAATAGTAAATGAATGAATGTTGCTAGATTTACTCTAAAAGGGTATAGAGATAATTCATATTGACTTAAAATAAGAATCTTAATATAATGCAATACATATAAGTTAATGTAATACAACACCTTAATAAATACAATACGCCATAATACAAAATTATAAATCTATCTTTATACTTTATAGTGATTTTTAATACAGTTCTCAAGTGGTTACAAAACGCTTATACTATACTACTTACTATTTACTATTGAAGTATTACTCACAGAATACTCAAAATATTTAAGAAACTTCAATTAAATAAAAACCACTATTGAACAAGGAATTAAATTAGAGCAATATACTTTCCCTGAAAAATAAAGAAATACAAAGTTTAAAAAATTATTTAGATATTATTAAGTTAAGTTCATTAAAAGCATCGATATTATGGCTTCCAATTTTATCTTCACTATGTTATGACTTATTCAAGCTTGGAAATAAGCAACATACTCCGAAAAATAGCGATACTAAAACACGATTTTTCTCACTCTATGCTGAGGTTATAGAAAAAATCTTCATGTTAGGATATCCAGACAGTGATACTGAATACTTTGACCTTGTTTTTACTCCAAACAATTTCTGCTTATACGTTCACAGTCGAGCAGTTCGAAAAGTGTCCCTTTTCTTTGGTCAGTTCTTTCTTTACACACATCATAAAGCGCAACCTTCAACGTTGACAAGTTTTGATATATCGGTTTTATTTTTTCCATGAATGTGCTTTTTGATTGAAGCTGTGAGTCTAATGTATTTCATAGCGTGTATTTTGCCGGAAATTTATAGTTTGGAAAACAGATCCATAAGAAGATGGAATGTTAAAATTATGCTATATGTTAATTGGAGTATGACTGTGTGTATAGAAAAGTTTATTGTTATTTTACCCTTTCATAAATAATAGGATATTTAAAAACTATTAAATATTTGAACTTTCGTGAGTATTTTTAATAACTTTTGGTATTTAATTTAACAACTTTTAAGTAAAAAGGAACATCCCTTTACCAATTAATAAAGTTTGTTTGAACAAAAGTTTAAAAAAAAAAGTTAATAAAGGTTAAAAAATTATAATTATTATTTTCTTGCTTCTCGTTAAATAATATTAAACACTTTTGAAAGAAAATAAAAAGGTAAAGAAGTGGAATAATATTGGTTTAACAAATGTGGAAAGAGAAAACTATGGCATCAAAAATTATATAAATAATTAATAAATATAGATAATAAGAATAGTATAATAACAATTGAATACATTATATTTTCATTATATTTTTATTTATATACTATTCTATTTGTAATAGAAATATAGAATTACAAAATGTAAGACAAATTTTATAATTTTTGGAATAAGATTGTATATGGAATAAAAAGTTACGTGATTTTAAATAATTTAACTATACCTTTTATCAGAAATATGTTCCACGTAATTGAATGAATAAAATAGAGAAAATTGCAAACTTAAACTTTTATTTCAACAAGCCTTCTAATTTCGCATTTATTTTTAAAAATATATTTATATTGTTTAACTTTATTTTTGAAATCAATTTCATTTCTTTTCCCAGGATTTTTTGTCGAATGGTTCAAACCAAACCCATTTTTAAGGAAGTATCCTTGAAAATTAAAGTCGGACTCTTCAATCAAGAGAATGTTTCAACAAATAAATGTGAAAATTCTTTACAAGTGGGTATTGAAAAATACCTATAGAAATCTATTTTAATTTCCGTTAACTAATGCAACTCAGAATTAAAACCAAAAATGAATACTCAAACCGCAGGTAGGAAGGAAGTTATAGTGGATTGTAACGGTGAAACCTGTCGGCTGAGGAAGCGGCAAATAACGCAAAAATAAGCCGTTACCTTGGACCGGACAAAAGTAAAATTCTTTATTCCAAGTCATCCTTGAACAGGTTTCATCGAACGAGTTTTTATTCAGAAATGTATCTCTTACTTTTCTTTCATATATATTTCGCAATGGAAAAATTTCTTAAATATTTTTAAGCTTTTATGGAGTATCAAAAAAATCGAAAGGTACGAAATGAGCTCAATCCATATTACATTTCCAGTTATCAGAATTTTACAAAATCTGATTTTTATGAATGCATTGAGTACTTTTGAAGTATTTAAATTAAGTAGTTAACGAGTAGTTATTTCGAAACAAATTTAAAAGTTTGGGTTTTATACACGCCTGGTGAATAAAGTTAAGTTTTAAAAAATATTTGAAATAAAGATGAAAAATGAGAAGTTGAAAAATAATGTTTAACAAAGATGGAGGAAGAAAATACAGAATTTTACACTCCTGAGGTAAAAATGTTTGGGTATGATGAGGAAGACATATGACATAAGGAGCCATTCATTAATTACATAAGGGTCCCGAGAGGGAGGGGGGTTGGAAAAATCTCTGCATACCCTTACTTGGGGAGTGGGGGGTTCAAACCCATTCTTACGTAAGATTTTCCAAGTTAATGTAAACGAATTCCAATTATTCTAATCAAATTAGTATTGAATAACCCCAGACTAACTTAAAAATGCTGACGATCTCGGTATATTATCGAAGCTTTAATTTTAAAAAAATGAAGGTACATATATCAGATGTATCTTTCTTATTGGGGTAGCATTAAGTTAAGATAAAAAATAAAACTGTTGAATCTATCCACCAGTTGTCAAAAGTCGAAACAAAACAAAAGAAAAAGAGAGAGAAATCTTTATTATTTTATAGTTTTGGTTTCTACTTTTTTTGCGTCAAACTGATAGTTTTAGTGTAACTGTAACCTGTAACTGATCTTTTTCTAACATTTTATAATTTTGAAAAACGAAATGGAATCTTACGTAAGAATAGGGGGGGAGGGGTTTGAAAAATCTTACATACCCTTACATGGGGGTAGGGGGGTCAAAAATTTCTAAAATCATCCTTACGTAAATAATGAATGGCCCCTAACTAGTTAGATCATTCTCGAGAAATAAATTATAGTACAGTTTTGGAAGATTTTAATAAATTTTTCTTCACAAAACAAGGATATTAACACAAAATTGTGAATAATAGTAAGGAATAAATATTTTTTATGAAAAACCACATATCTTAAAAAACCTTTCCCCTTCATTTCGATTTATAATCAGTTATTTTTGTTACCGTAAATAAATACCCTATTAATGACCTCATCACTTTGTTTCAAGATTATTGATGCGATAATACCTATGTCCTAACATCTAATCAAAATGCAAACAGAACACCATAAAGAGTACTACCTAATTTCTAAATGGACTGTAAATAAACTATGTTCCGCATTCTTGGGTTTACTATTGTCTTGCTATTGATTTATAATATGGCAGTATACTCGTAGCTATCACCAGCTATTGTATAAAGGCAATCGACAATTCATTTCCTAACTTCACCAAGCTTATTTAGTTGACAATATCCTAAGTTAACTTAAATCATATTGTAAATGAGTCGCTTAATAAATTTGCTTTATTTTTGAGATAAAAATGAATACTCTTGCGTGGAGTTAAATTTTTAAATTGAATTATATAGAACAGAAGGATCTTTGATTTTTAGTTCTTAGTAAATACAAGATCTTAGAACATATAGAGTTTTAGCATTCCAGATTTAGGCGTAATAGCAGTAATATTCTTCAATCTTGTTCGATTTTGACAAAGTTAACACTTCTAAAAAGGAGAAATATGTAAAGTCTGTAATTTTAACCCCAAATATTTAAAAGTTAAGAAAAACACGGGAAAACATCTGTGTGGTTAAATACTAATAATAATTTTGTTATATCACATAAAAAAGGAGTCGTGACATATCCCCATCACAAGTTCAGAAGTAGGAGGCCCATAAAGTGTCACAAAAAAGACAGGGGGAAAAGGTTAATTCCCACTTTGAAAACCTTTCTGATAAATTCTGTTTTTTTTATTCCTGCTCTTTTGGCTGAGCAGACGAGGCGATACAAATTCAAGAAAAACGAAAAATTTCAACATTTTAATATTTTTTAACATTATGAATGAAAATAAGCTGAAAAAAAATCGTTGAAATGAAGAAAAAAATTGAGAAGTTGGACAACATTTTTAACAAAGATTGAGAAAGAAAACACATAATATTACGCTCCTGAGCATAAAAATGTTTGTAAAGAATTAGCTAGATACCTAGCCTTCTCATTTCCTATATAGTTGAATCATGTGAATTTTTCCCACCAAATATCCTCATGAATATAAGAAGGCGATCCAGAAACAAAACACATCGTTCTGAACGGTCACTCCCGCCCTCAGGGTTCAACACTCCTCGTGAACTTGAGAAAGGGTTACGCAGTCCTAATCCCGCGATGCTATCGCCGCACAATGGATCTAATGAATGGCCGCTTCTGGGAGATCCCTCTCTTTTGTGCCCCTTATTTCCCTTTTCGTGACGAGCCGGTCGTTTCCGCGTTGACGACGGTTCACGAAGCAAATTTGACTTAAGAAATCGGAATCTTCCGTCTACTGAGCGTTTAGTAAGATAGTGATACTACCAGGGTAAACAGTGAAGGAGGCAGCGATGCTGACCAATATGGTTGCAAATGAGCTGACCTTAAGGAAGCTAGTGTTCCTAAGACGATCCTGTTCAAATTTTTGGGATACAGCATTCTAATGAAGTATCTGCAGTAACATGTAACTTTTTGTAACTTTTATTTTAGCTACGATATGTTTAGAAAGGTTTTGACCTTTTTTTTCAGTTTTAATTAGCTTATAAAAATTATAGATATTTATGTCATGCAAATGAAAACTATACGAGTAGTTCTAACGTGACTCACCGATCCCTTTGATAAAGAAGTATGGATATAAGTAGGTATAATGATGAAAGATTTCAGTTTGTAGTTACCGTTTGTGTCCCAACTTCGAAGAAAAAAATCTATTATTTTGCTTCACACATTATTGATAACACTATAATAAATTTTTTCTACTTGTTTAAGGTGATTTTAGCTTAGAAGCCTGACATAAAAATAATGTATTAATGATAACCCCCTTAATTAGCCTTAATTAGCCCTAACCCCCTTAATTAGCCAAGAATCGTTTTAAAAAACGAAACCAGAGTAAAGTTGTTTTCCTGCATACTGTGTTCTTTGAAGGAAAAACGTGTTCTACAGGTGTAAAAATCTTGTCGCAATTTTGAACTTTTACTTGTTTATGTGTTTTATAAAAGCAATTCAAGTTAAAATAGGTCCATTTTCTAAAGGTGAAATACTTTGCTAATTTGCTAACAATGTTTTATGTACAATATTTTCAAATCTCTACCCGCTTAAGGTACATTGAGCAATTTTGCTGAAAATTTTATTTTCATGATAGCTTTTTCAGTATCACACTAGGCCAGGGGTCGGCAACCTATTGAAAAGGAAGAGCCAAAAGTAACAGTTTACAAAATTTTCCAGTTTTTAAAGAGTCACTCATTTATTTTATAGTATATGCTTAATATACAGTTGATTTTAGATTGGGAGGGTGATTTTAGTTGAGGAAGATTTTTACCCAACACTTTTTCTGGGGTAAGGTACCTTTCGGGTAAGGTACTTTTTTACATGAGTAACGTACACATTGTAAATTAATTTTAATGAACTTAATTTCAAAACTTTGTAAAAAAAATTTTGAATTCCTGGAAAAATTGGAAGGTCTGGGGGTCCTCCCCAATAAAAAATTTTGAAAATTTGGAATTTATTAACATCTAAGGGGTTTATTGAATATATTTGTCTCCTTTAAAGTAACAAAGAGCTGTACAAATTTTTTAAAAATATCTGAGATTTAGTATCATTTAAATAATGAATGAAATAATGAGTGATTAAGTGATAAATTATTAATTAAAACTTTTTGGTAAAATTATAACTTATGCCGATGACTCCGTGTTACTCTATTCCTGTGAAAACCTTTTGGAACTTCAATCACAAATTGAAACTGACCTTATAGAAATCAGAAAATGGTTTTCTATAAATGACTTAACTTTAAATTCAAACAAGACTAAATATATTTATTTTAATCTTAGACTGACATCAAGTAATCTTAATATTAAATTTCATTCCGATCTCTGTCATAGTTATTTTAATTGCGATTGTGAAACACTAGAACAAGTTCATAGTATAAAATATTTAGGCTTAATAATAGATTCAAATTTAAAATGGAAAACTCATATCAAAGAGCTGGTAACAAAATTGCGTTTTGTTTTGTGTAAATTTTACCACCTCAAAAATAATATTGGTGTGTCTTTTCTTAAAACTATTTATTATTCTTGGTTTTATTCCTTAATTAATTATGGTGTTATCATTTGGGGTGGTGAATATAGATCCAATCTTCAACCAATAATTTCAATTCAGAACAAAATATTTAAAATTCTAAATACTCAAATCAGCCCCAATAATTTTAGATCCCTTAATTTACTCTCCTTTCGACATAATGCATACTTCCGTATCATACTTTATATTTTTCGCCATAGTAATTTGTGTGATTTTAGAGAAAGAACATATAATTCTAGATCAATTCAAACTTATCAGATTCCTAAATTTTCTAAGGATATCTTTACTAAACATTTCTTTTACCTAGCTCCCAAATTATTTAACAGTTTGCCTCTAAATTTAATTAGTATAAATAATTTATCTTCTTTTAGACGAAATTTATTTAATTTCTTAATAAATATCGACGATCCTGATCTATATTTTCACCTCATTTGAAGCAAAATCATTTAAATTTTGCCCAGCTTTTTGCCAATTTTTTAATTTATTAAATTGTGTTTGGTTTTTTCCTTCTTTGTTAATCAATTCATGTAAGATTTTATTTTTAGGTAGCCTGAACGGGATTTCTGAATTTATCCCCTTGGCTACTAATATGTTCTTAATTTCTGTATTTGTTTTTCTGCCCTTGTGAATAAAGATTATTATTATTATTATTATTATTATTATTATTATTATTATTATTATTATTATTATTATTATTATTATTATTATTATTATTATTATTATTATTATTATTATTATTATTATTATTATTATTATTATTATTATTATTATTATTATTATTATTATTATTATTATTATTATTAAATAACTTAATCTGAATAAAATTCTTTAAGTTGTTTTCTATTTAAATTTCGAAACTTTGTTTCAAGCATTTAGCGAAATTGATGCATCTTTGAGAAAAACTCAAGCTATAGTTAAATTGACCAACAGAAGAAAATCCTGTTGATGACCCTCTTCCCATTAAGTCCATAAAAAGAAACAAAACACCTGTTTATAAGCCAAATCAAGACCAATCCTATCTTACCAAAATAACAAAGGAAATAATGACTGGTCATATTTTTTTGGCAAAAGTAACAAACATCAGAAATCCTATTAGGCAAAAATAGATCCTCGAACTTTCGTGACAGTGATCCGATTTCTACAAGCAGATAAGAATCGTAAGAATCTTAAGTCCGAGCTACCGCGTGATACGTTCATATCGAAAAGGGTTGAAAGAAACTCTCGTGGGTCTTCCGGAAGCTCCAGGAAGACACAATGTGTTCCAAAGGTCGTTGAGTCCTTAATGGATACCTCACGTGTGACAGGAAAAGCGGTTCTCTTTTGCTATAACTGAGATGTAACTACAAATGGAGCGATTTAGAGAAAAAATCGTGAAGTCTTAAGCTAGAGAAACCCTTTGGTAACATAGGAAAATATAAGTAAATGATCTATTCGTATTGAGGAAGTACATCTTAAGTGGGATTCTGTAAATGTTCTTGTTAATAATATATGAGATTATATATGGGGCTAGAGGGGTAAAGAATTTTTTAATTTTTGGAGTTTTAGTTCATCCCCATTTTCTAACCGTCTGATTTTTTCATCTGAATAATCCAAAATATATTCCTTATGTAAAGTATTCGTGTTTAACCCTTTATTTACCGACGGTACTTACAAGTACCGCCAACTTTAAAATTACATAGAATAACCATCCTTGCAAATATATTGACGATAATTTGCAGGAACACTTTTTCAGTTATCCTCTTCCAGGATAAAAAGCAGCGAAGGTTCTATGATGAGTATTTTAGCGGGAAATGCGAATAGATTTAACTGAAGTTGTAAGTTTAGCTGCCATTTCGATCTTATTCACATGATCGTCATTTTTTTTCCCGAAAAAGGTAGTTAAAGTCAAAAGTTAAGTGTATTATTTTGTAAGACTTTACTGCGATAAAAAAGCTATGTTTTTCTTGTATTGTGAGAATGTTTTAGCACTCCGTGTACTGCCAGTACCCAAAAGTATCAATTTAAGTAATTGGCTCTAGCGGATTCAATTTTCCAAAGATGATTATTTTATTTATGTATATCCCTTAATTTTCAATTTAGTGACTCAAAAAAAGTATTTGCACGAAAAAAATTGCAGCGAATTATAATGCGGTAAATAAAGGGTTAAGAATCTATGTTATTACCACATTTTAAATTATCTTGGGATTTTTTTCGTTTTGATATACTTACATTAATAGAGTAGGGAAAATTGCTTAAAACCAGAAAAAAATGTATAGTATAATTTTTTTCTAGTGTAAACTTTTCATGACTATACTTTTTACTTTTTCTCTACTATTTTACCTTCAAAACCTTGTTAGTATTGTGAAATAATAAGAATATTGCAAACATCTCCATTATTTTATGACTTAGTTACCTTATAACTTTAGTAAACTAAACAAAAACTAATATTTTGTATAGCTAAATATGTCGAAATATTTGCTGTTTTTTAAAGTATTTTAGTTTAAATTAGATGAAATTTTTTGTATTGTAAGCACTGTATTTACTAGCTACTGATTGAGCCATTTGTAGTATTTTATATTTAAGAGGAAACTTCTAAATTACTATTCTACCCGTACTTTTAAATCGATTTAGCTCTTTGCTTCAAAAGTACAAAAATTCAATTAGGATCGGAACTTATGGTGCAGATTAGTGGATTTCTCAATTTTAAAAGTTTAATTCATAAAAGAGAAAGGTGTAAAACGAGCTGAACCATGTAACGCGTCAAATAAATTTCTCAATTTCCTACTCTAAGCCCTTTGACACAAGATTTAGGTCAATGCTAATTCTAGCCATCATTCTGAATTAACAAGATTAATTGGAAACCGCATTATTTGGTTAAATAATTGCCTTGGTTACGCTTTGGTTGTAAAAATTACGAAATATTCCAAGTTTAGAAAATTTTTAGATAGTATCATTACATAATTTTTATTAGCAATCCAGAATTAAAACACATGAAAAAGACAACGAATTAAAAAAGATCTTACGATCTACGATCAATAATGATAAGGTTTAGCAACCCTCAGTCAAAACACTTGAAAAGGTCATTCTTAATTAAAACCCCATTCTTAATACAAATCTCTCAAGGTCTTTTCTGAATACGAAACTATTAACCATCTTCTCCATTTCACCACAATGAGGTATAAAAGCTGTATGGTAGAGGCTCGTTCACTGGGTAATGGAAATTTGGGGTTTATGCAAATTCTCATTTCATGCTTTGTTTCCTTTCCTTGACAGAGTTTACTGCTCCGTTGACCTCTGTCCAGAGCATTTGGACAGTGTCATTGCGTCTGCGATGTCTCCACTGGGGTTGTTAAAAAGGACAATAGCCATTTGACATTAATGGTTAATACTGTTTTCAACCTCAGTTAAGACTGTTTATTGGGTATTAGTGGTCAACGCAAATATTTGCTAGTATTTAATTGCCGTTTTTTTACTCTGTAAGAGTCATTTGGATTTCCGGGTTTCTTAAAGAAGATTCATGAATTTTAAAAAATGCACCAATTACTGCGTTTACTTAGAGAAACCAAAAAAATTAATGACAATCAATCATGTATTGCAGCTTAAAGATGCAGGGTCATTTTTAACATTAATATATCACTCTGTAAGTGGATGAAAAGTTTTAAAAAAATGGCTTTTTTATAGAAGACTCACTAAAATGTTTCAAAACTTTTCGACAAAAACTAAAACATTTATCAGTATTTAATAAACTTATAATTGAACAAAATTTATTAAACTTCAGGGAGTAATATCACCAGGGTCAGTATTTTTCTTTCCTTGAAAAGGGAAAATTTTTAAACCTTTACTTCATTTTGTACCAAAGTTGTCCAGACGAAGATGAAATTCACTGCCTTAAAAAAAGCTTTTGTAGCGTTTTCAACTAACACTTAATCTCATTAGAAAAATTTAATTTACTTTTCATTTTAAAAATTACTTCAAAACGAACTGAACTTAACAATATTTTAAACTAATTATTTTAAATCAGATGAAAGGATATGATAGCTTTGCTGAGATAATTTAAAATGGTTTCTTTGAAAAATCTCAAAATTTATTTTGTTTTTGTTATATGAGTGTATTATGTAATTTTTTATACTTTTGATAATAAAAACGACAGATGTAACCCTCATTAAATAGATATAACAGTTTTAAAACAAGAAACACACATCTTAACCTATATTTACCTTTATCCTACTCTTCTTACAACAAAAAACACCACATGTTTTCCACCTTCGAACTTTCCAAGACACTGCCCGACACCTTTGTCCCCCCTCCTTCCGTTGCCACAGCGTGGGAAGAAGATTCCTGTGCGCAACCTTTTAGTGTGGTGCAGTGGCATCATCCGACCGTCACGGATCGATTCTTGCAAAGTTCCGGATCGAATGATTCTCAAAAGGTATCAGGAGGTCGTTTTAGACTCATAAGACCGAAACGACGGGAATCTGGAGATGGATCATCTTTCCAGAGCAGTAGGCTAACCCGGGGGACGTTCGTGATTGTCTGAGGCCAGACATCCCTGTCATTAGGAATAGGGCACGAAAGAATTTAGAACTATACTATGAACGGTTTAGTGCTTGTGAACAGTACAGAAAATATACTATTACAAGAGCAGTGGCTTAGCAAAGACACCGGGAGTGACCCACAAGGTCACCCAAAATAAGGAGTGATATTCTAAGTGTCTCAAATGACCAAAGTTAATATTCCGAGATCAAAAAACCTTACGTAGAAGACGAACTAACTTCTTTTATAACTTCCCATTTCTATGAATTGTCCTTTTGAGCTAAGATCTCGAACATACTGTTCTGCCCTGAAGTTGGAAATAAAAGTTACAGTCGGGTATTTTATTTTTTGTTACATTTACTTAAGATTTGAACAGAATTTAGAAGCCTTGCTTTATATCAATGGAGAGTATCTTAAGTGAAAATTGTTTTTAAACGTGTTTTACAGCATTTTGTTACCGTTGTGTGACGACCAAAGTCACCACTATAAAGTTCAAGTAATTCAATTGCAGTATAAAGGCCAACTGAAACAATTACACTAATTCCGAAGTATACTGTTGAACTGTATTACTTTCAGATTGATCTATAAGACCACGATCGCTTCACCGTTAATTCTAATATAACAATATAAACTGCAAATGTGTTCATGGCTAAACTTTTTATTATAAATGAAGTTCACTAAAGGAATCACTTGAATATGTTTTAAGTAGGGGAGAGTGCTGTACCTAGTGACGGTTGTACTTTCAGCCACCGCGTTTTAAAATTCGGGAAAAATGGAAATTTGAATTAGTGGTTGAAATTGAATGTAAACAGATGCTATCTAGTTGCTATCGTGAAATCAGCTCTTTAAAATAATATTTAAATTTAATATAATAAATTTACTATTTTTAGGTTCTCAAAGTTTTTTTTGTGCATCACTACACTAATACTTTTCTTCCCCTTTAACTATAATACGATAAAATGAGATATAAGGGGAAAATCTCCGAGATTTTGACTTTTTATTTTTGATACTAGAAATCGTCAGATCTCAATTCTTTTTTTATAGAATTTTAAATGCAAAAACACCTGGTGTTGTACCTTCGGACACCATAAGTGTTGTACCTACGGACACGTTATTGTGGGTGTCTGTAGCTAATCGGCGTTTTTGAATCAGGTTTCATTAAAGTGAATACATTTTAATGTATATTAAGTATATTAACTAACAATAACCCTGTATTTTTCTTTATTCTGTGTAAAGATAAGTAGAAAATGTATTAAAGTTAACTACTATTTAGAGTTTGTTTCAATTAAAATAAGAGTGCATCATGTGCGTGAACTAATTTCGTAAAAGTAAAATGTATGATTATAAATTATAAATGAAACAAATTTTTCCTAAATATTTACAGCAATTATCACGTTAAAACTTATATTTGAAAGCTATAATTTTTATGTTTACGTTTGTGTTATCCATATTAAAGGTGAATAATTTGGGTAAAAAGCCCAAAAATATGAACACTTTTTCATGTGTGTAATTCCATTACTAATGGCTGATTCAACCTTAAAAAGCATAATAGTTTTTTAAAAATTAATTGAAAGAGCATAACATGCAATTTTTAAAGCTTTCTATCACGCATGGTTTCCTAAGTAATTATCCTATCTTCATCGTGTTGTTTTAGGTCTTATTACACACGGCATTCTTACGCAATTTCATTATCTAATAAGAGAACATAATATAATAAACACGCAGCATCCATTTAGACATCTTTGTTACATGTCATCAAACAATAAAATTATTTAAATTTCTTAAACAGTGGTGACCTTACATTGGAAGAAGAAAAGCAATGGTAAGGACATTCAATAGAAAACCTTGACCGGCGATAGATGTTTGAGAACGACTTGCCACACTGTTCCACCAAGGTCTTTTACGTTAAGATCTGTCTGTCGTTAAGTTGAGATACAATGAGTTATTGAAAAAGGATTTAAAATATCCAAAGTGGCTAGTTTCACAGACGAATGAATATGCAGATTGGCTTTAGTAGATTTTATAGTGAAAAGGTGGGAAGCTAAAATTGAATGACTTGAGTCAACTATGTGAGTCTCAACTCAACAGGGTCAAGATATATTGAATGAATAACAATATCGTCGGCTTGCAAGAGAAAAGCATCATTTCCCTTTTGGAGAATCTTTTCAAACCGCTAGAATGGTATAGGTATTACTAAAATCTCGCCAAGCTGGAAAGCGATTAGTGTATTGGTAAGATTGCAAAGCTCAAAACCACCCTGATCTTACATCGTACAGAGTACTTGAGCCAGAAGGTGACTTAGTGCCTTTCTCCTGTAAGCCGATGATATATGAATGATATATTGAATGGTATGGTATACTTGTTTCGAAGAAGTAAGCATAATTAATATTACTTGTAATAGTGAATCAAAGGCAAGCTTAATACTGCAGGTTAAGGCTCAAAGAATATTCAAACGAAAACCTAACCGATTATTATTTGTAGTGGAAATATATTTCCTTACAGAATTAAGAACGGTAAACGATGTACGTTGCCAACTCAAAATTACTATTAATTATTTATCATATATGATAGAAGGAAGTACATGAGAGAAAGAAGTCATAACAGTGAAGGTAAGAAAGAGAAGTAGAGATAATTCGGATGTAGTCAGCTCTCGGACTATTAACATCTTAAGAAATATAGAGCAATAGGAAGAAGTCATTGTATCCATTAATATCAAACTGTCTTTCCTAAAGATTGGTCTCGACTGTTTTCCCTCCCACGATTCTGTCCATAGGGGCGAATTGAAGCATTGTTTTGCTAACTGCTTTTTATCAATGAGAAGAGGATTACAACACCATGGATTCCTTCATGGATCACGAAACAGGGATGATATTTATTTAGGTTGGTTTTTTTCTGCGTGCGTTGATGTCTTTCCGAAAAAGAATCAATGTTTTCAACTCGCTTCCTTATTGCTTCGGTACAAGATATCATTCTGTTATTGATGTTTCTTATTATTTCAGATTCTTTTTTCTGTGAAGTAAACTACGAGTGTTGTTAGACTTTAATTTTCTTTAGTTTGAAAACTAGAGTTGTTAGACTTTAATTTTCTTTAGTTTGAACTCTTCTTTCCGTCATTCCCAATTTATCTGTCAGATGTAATAACAATAATTGGATGATCTTCTACTTATAGGGGAAAGTACTCATGCGCAGTGCTTGATAGCCTGGTGGTTTATGATAATAAATACCTTTTATAATAGTTGATTATAATTGAAGCACAGTGATTGAGAAATAATAAAATAAAGATTATTTAAATTTTTTATTTTGGTATAATTGGGTGCATGGAATAAAATCCTGATAGTCACTTACACGCCGAGTTTATTGACGTGATTTTTGAACTCTAAAATTTCTTTTATAAAAATACTTCTACCTTTTATTTTTACCTAATGCAGCTTTGAAAAGAAAACAATCTAATGATACAATCTACCATGTCTTGTAGGTGCAATTCATGTTTGAAAGTGTTAGTTGCTATTAAGGGGACACAGTACCATTTTTACACACAGTACCAAAATAACGAGAAAAACTTTTTCTTCCAAGCTAATGTAAATGCATTTGTCTATCACCCTACAAATTTTCAAAATTTTTCATTGAAAAATATCCTAGATACGGTTGATTTCATATGTGAAAGTATTAAGGTCCCTATGGCTAATGGAAACTTCAAGTCATTTTACTCAGAATCACTGTTTCATTGTTTAAAATGCTAAAGGCTTTTATCTATTGGACCAAATCTCTTGAAACTTTTTCTGACTATTGTTGGAAATATGTATAACAAAAGTTGGCATTTGTTTTTTCAATGAGCATTGTAGATTAATTTTTAAAAATTAGGGTCATTCCAGTTTAATGCCAACCTTCAGACCAATTTTTTTTCTTTACAAATATTTTTCTTCTTTTTTAAAAGTGACCCATCTGTTTATTTGTTACACATTCAAGAACTATATTTTGGCAACAGTACAAAAACAAAATCTAGTGGAATGTTATTTTAGAACAAAATAACACATGCTTCAGGAAAATGGTTAAATTTCATCAAGTCTATCCAAAATGATTTATCAATTTCAAAAATATTTTTAGATCAACTGTTTAAAACTTTATATTTTACTAAATATAACTCAACTATATATATATAGTGATAGAATATATATAGTGACTAGAATAAGGCTTATTCTAGTCACTATAACTCAACTAAGCTAAATTGAACTAAAAGGAAATTTACCATTTTTTTCCTATTCTGATCGAAAAAATTAATTAATGAACATAAAAGGTTTAAAAAATGAAATGCACTTATATATCTGTCATTATACTTCATTCGAACTTTGATACTTTTGAAATGATAAATAATTTGTTCATTCCCTACCTGTTTTTTTATTTTGTTACGTTAGTCACACACCGTTTAAGCTTAAAGTGTTAATTTGTTAGAAAAAATACAAATATTTTTTGATATCTGTGCAATATTCTTAAAATTCATTCTTTGTTTATGAGAAAATAATCTTTAAATATTGTTTTCCTTTTCAAGTTTTAGAGGAATTTAGATTAGTATGAAGGTGTTAATATACAGGGAGCAAACACGTTGCGTTAGTCACGATGACGTTTTGTTAAAATAAATAAATATTAACATTAATTTAAAAAAATAATAAAATTAGGATTTTACTAAAGAATCATACTTGCACTTAAAAAGGCTATTTAGTACAAATTGTTATCTTAATTTTTTGTGTTTTAAGCAAAAAAGGTAAATGAAATCTGATCTGAATGTTACGTTAGTCACTTTGGAATGACCCATTACTGAATTGAGAATTTTAGTATTTTAGGGCTTTTTTAGCTAGTGATTAAAGAAAAACCAATATGTTTAGAATTCAAAGCACTATAAACTTTAAATCGATGCCAACTTTTGTTACACATATTTTGATGTGTTTGAAAACCAAATTTCAAGAATGTATGTCGATTATTGTAGGAGGAGGAGCATTTTAAAACCGCCTCTAAAGTTTTAAGATTTAAAAAAAATAAACTCATAAAATTTGAATTTCAAGATATTTTGAGTTTGGAATCTGTTTTATATCAAGAAAAAATACATATAATAATAGAAAGAAGTATTAAATAACAATGATTTTAAAGATTTTGGTACAAATTGTATTGCGTCCCCTTTGTTTTTGAAATACAAATTGCTACGTAAGTTCTCAAACTCTCGGTACGGTACCTAATAGTTTAGTAGTCAATCCTGGAAAGTGAAACAAATATCTTCTTTGGTTTCCCCTCAAACTCCTTCTCCAACAATTAAATCCACACCTTCAAACTATTACCTTCACAGTTCGAACGCAACACCTGAACCGCGTCTCTCACAAAAGATTTTTTTATGCGGGTGTAAGTTGTCATGGCAACGGAGTGGAAAATCGGAAGATCTCCGGCCAAATCTTCCTCCTGCGCCGGAAGCGGGCAGTGGGCGAACAAAGACGGGCATCGGGGATGACCTGCTCAGAGACGGTTCGCTGCCGGCTGAGACCGTAACCACCATCGGTGCCTTGACCTCCAGCAGAGAAGGTTCAAAGGTGAGGAACGGTGTCCGAATAGGGATTATCGGGTGTTTGTGTCTCGTAAGAAATGAGGAGACATTTGAAGATTGAGTTAGTATAAGTTATGAAAGATTGGTTTAAAAAGTGCTACGCGTTCCATATACATCAAAAATTAAGATTATTTTTCAAAACCTGTTTTACAGTCAACATAGTTTCTTCATTGTTAAGTACTCTAACCTCCCTCATACAGTTACATAATGGCATGCTTGATGTTTTACATGTATCCATGAAAAAAAAATTTTGTAGTTTGAATTTCTATCACACTGATAAATTGATTTCTGATAACGGGTTTTAGTTCCAATCTTTTGGGAAAGTATTTTTGGTATAATAAATATATGCATGCAAACAAATAAAATATGCTGTTCCGTTCAAAAGCAGATGTAAAACCCTATTTAATACATAATCTAAACATTTCTTACAATCCATTTTATTTGAGGTTTTACAGAGCACTTGATTGACCATAAAATTCCCCATTGAATCTTTCTCCATTGAAAGAGTCCCTGCCTTAATTCATGTATTTTTTTTTATTATCGAACACGTCGAAATAAATGAGCGCGACAGTCTCCTCGGACCACGCCAGAATCGAGCCTACGCAGTTTATTCAACCATGGAACGTTCTCAAATTGTCGCCAACTATTAGGACAGTCCGACTGCTTCATGAGTCAGAGCCTCACTCGGCCGTGAAAACACACGCCTTGAATTAGCATCGCGCAACTAACAGATAAATAATATAGTATAACGTGAAAAGAGGAATTTTTAAAACAATTTCTATCGAGGTTTTTTTAGGAATATTCAGCAGATTCGTAAGTGCTGCTATCAGAAGTAGGTATTTGGTATAGAATAAAGCAGGGGTGCAGAAAATATTCCAGGGCCCAATATTTCCCTAGAACGCAATTTCGTTTAAAATTTCCCCTAAAAATGTCTCCATATTTTGATCAAAATGTCACTATATTTATATTCCAGTTATGTTACAACTGAAACAAAAAAGCTTTTATAGTAAAGAATAGTTTTCTTAATCACGGAACTGTAAGATTCAATAATTACCGAATATAGTTCATAACTTTTATATTTGGACTTAATTCCTTCTTTTGTGCTAGATTTAAAATATAAATTATAAACTTTTTTTTTTGAAATTTGAGCTCAAACTCTCCTCTTTAAGTTAACTTTATAAATAAAAAACATCGTTGTGATTAAGCAAAAACGCGAATTTAAGTGAAAATCATAACTCCCATCATAAATACGTAGTTTTTTCTGCATATCAACTAGAGCGCAAGGAAAAGCGAACTTTCATGTATTCACCAAAGAAACTCATTTTTTCACCGTAGATCCGCAGTTTTCCTCTATACATCCACAATTCCGTAGTTTTCACCTTATTTCCTTAAAATTTGTAGGATATGATATTGTCAACAGCCAAAATATTTGTTACTAGTAATTTGGATTTGTACAATTTTTTTCTATGAACTTGGGTAAAAATTTAGAGTTCGGACATATTATGCACTCCTGGTATAAAGGGGAAAGGAGGGTAAGATAGTACACACAAAAATTATTTTGGGCCATAAAATTGAGAGTTCAAAAGCCAGATCCTTAAAAGTTTACTGAAGGTAAGCTCATTGACTCACAAGTACACCTACAAAAAAATGAAAGACGAAAGCTTTTTTAAAAAATATGTTAAATATCATAGTGAAAATTTTTAAAAAAGGAATGCGTATTCTACCCAGACGAGGCGGTTAAAAGTAAGCAGGAAGGACGTGAAGTTATATTTTATTCTAATGCATTTTTAATCTTATTTTAAGTTCCAAACAAGATTAAAAATATTTTTGAAGGGACGTACTTTATAGACTTTTCAATTTGTTTAAGTCAAAAAACACATATTTTAGGGGGCGCCCAAAATATTTTGAAGGACATGTAACCTCACGTTACTAAACTGAATTAACCATTTATTATAGTCTTACTTGCTTTTTGTATTATTCTTGGTTTTAAAGCTATGTGTGAACAGACTAATTACGTCATCATTTTGGAAATTATTTAAAACTGTGGGTTGAACAACAAAACTTCTAAAACCACGACTTTTCAAAATTTTCTCTCAGGGCCTCTATCAGGCTGAAAACTTTCACCACTAAATATCCAACAGTGTGGTCGAGTCTGGTAGAAAAAAAAGGTAACACAGGTCACTTGACCTAGTTTTCTTCTTGATAAGAGGGGAGCAACAGGTTTCTCAGAGCGGATTTAGTGCGTTTTATACCTGTTCGTGTTGCAGCCATCACACATCGAATCTGCTTTTTACAATACAATGACCAAAAGCTTTTATGTATAATATGTATGTTAAGATCCATCACTTGGATATCCACCTGAGGGTGACCCCCTGAAGAAATCTTTGGGCCATGTCCAAGTTTAATTGTTTTAATTTTCTTTTCTAATTATTTTATTACGTTTATTATGATATAGAGTTGCATACTATTTACATCATGGGTCATTTATTTTGTTATAATTAATTTTAGAATTTATTAATACTCACATGGGATACAAGTATTTGAGAGAGAAAAAGAATATGAGTGCAGATGCTTTTTAGTCATAGAAATTTAGAGATCCAGTCACAGTATTTCTAAGATAATTGATTAGATTAATGTGTGTAAAATTTCCATCAGAAAGACGTGTTATGCTACTTAATAAACGTAGGTTTCGTAGTTGAAATACGAAAAATGTTTTCCATATTTCAATGTAATTTTATCAATTGATTTCTAGTTATTATAGTTACAATTTAACGAAAATAACGTTTTCTCTCTGTATAATTATTTTTATAATTCCATCTTTATTACACTGAATATTTTTGTTTCATTTTATTTTGTTCATAACTAAGAAATGGCTGAGTTTTTAGAGTCGGATGAAATTGTACAGATAGTTTTATAATTCAATCAAAAAATCAAAGTCTGCCCGGGCCTAGTGGCTCATCAGGCGGTGCCCATCTCCGTTTCTGTAGCCTTTGGGCCTGGGGTGCTAATTACTAGCGTGTGTCAAGCCGAGTGGCTAGCCCGACGCTGGACCCCCAGTTGATTCCCCAAGCAAGCTTGGTCCTCATTTATCGACCCCGGAAGGATGAAGGGCTGAGTTGACACCCATGACCAGCTACCAAAGCAGGAGCCGCGAGGCATCGAACCTGGGTCGGTAGTGCTCGTAGCCAAACACGCTAACCACTACACCACGCTGCCACAGTTATAATTACCTACCAAAAATTACTTTTTTACTTTAAAATTGGATAACAAATGACCGATTACTTGGATAGGGATAACCTTTGTAATCTTCCTCAAAAGCAACGTACGCACCACAAAGCATTCTTAATCTCAGTTAAACAGCTTGTTTTTTAAGTTTGTAAGCTAAGGAAGGAATACTTTTTCTACTGAATTTACTTAGAAAAGGCCTTTTTCTATAGAGGCCTTTTTCAAGAAATCTTGTCTGGAAAGAAGCTTATTGTGTGTTGAACGCTCTGATTCCCATCCAAAAGCAAGAGGTAAGTGAATATCTCCCATTGTATTTCGGCTGCCAGTAATGTGCTCGACTACCTAAGTTTCTCAAGGAAGATCCGTTATTTTTACTTTCTCATATTTATAACACGTGTTTTTGGGATTTCAATGCGGGAAACTTTCGCTTTTAGACAGAATATTAGCTTATTTATTGGAATAGTTTCCGATTGAGGAACTTTCACAGGGATGTATGCTGCGGACTTCAGAAAACTGGAATTGGTTTTTCGAAAGTATTTTGGGCACTGATTTAAATCGAGCAAGTTATTTAAATTTCTTTCAGCAGGTAGAAAAGTTGTTATACTAAGAGTAAAATACACGAAAAGAAATTGTTGCATAAAATATTTAAGAAATAGAGAACTACGCTTGCTTTTTTGTTGTCTATATTTAAAAATAATATAAGTGTCTATGAATTTTCGCTTTCACAACATTTCAGAAAGAAAATTAAATTCTGCCTAAAATTTATCTGTATATAATTATTTACAAAAACTTCTCTAATATTATGTTTCTGAATTCTTCGTTTTCTTAAATTTTAACACAAGTTGATGAATTTTTTTTAAAGAGAAATAAATATGGGCCAGAAAAAATATTAAAATTAATTTCAATATTAAAATATAGGAAAATCAACGTATAAAAGTATTAAAGGTGAAATAATTTTTAAGGTAGGTTACCCATACATAAGTTATTATAATCTTTAACTTAAATCATTAACCATTTGAAACATTTAACGTTAAAAAAATAATAAGAAGAAGTAACAAGGCACAAAGCGAGTGTCAAGGGACAATACATATATTTACGTAATGCTTTTTGAATTAAACTGGGTTTAATCAAGTACTCCTATTTCAGTATCTCTTCATCAAACAGTCGATGAATTATCATTTGTAATAGTCGATTCCATGAATCACATGGGACCATGACCGGCATAAGAAAAGTTGAAGGGTCAACGCCAGATCCACCGGTCATCTGAAACAGACCCTGACACATCCTGTCTTGAGACACCACTGCCTCCACCGAGAATGGTGTGGTGGCGTTCGAAAAAACGAAAACGATTAAGAACGAGCCAGGGGTGATTGTGTGGGCACTTTTGTGAAAAAGGAGACACAATCGATCTCTGAAATTAAAAGGATTCTTCCAGGGAAGTGGGTCAGCACTGACGTTGGATGGTTTCTTGGGCTTTGTTTTGAGAGATTTTGGAAATAATGAAGGTCTGTTTAGATGATTTGAATGAAAAGGATGAAATTGATCCGTTGTTTTTTCTCAGGTGGGTGAGAATGGTGATTTGATTGTATCAGTAGCTTTTCATTTGATATTTGAAGGCAGAGCTTTACGTAAAACCTATTTCTCATATTTATTTTATGAATTACATATAGATTTGCTATTTTCAGAGAAGTTTTAGGGTAAAAGTTAAAAAGTTACTTTATACTTAATCTTTCTTAAAACTTAAAGGTTTTTTAGTTTAAGTGCGGTTGATAATTTTAATAAATGTTTTAAATCTTCCTACGTCACATCCTTCTACACGCAATAATAACTTAAATAATTTTAGACGTTATTAAATAGCTTTTTAAATCATCGCATTCATTTCATTCTTCATATTTTTTAGTTTTTAAATTGCAATGCGGATTAGTTGAAAATAATTTTCTTTTAAATCGTACCAAATTTACGCAAGATTTTGTTTTATTGGGAAGTGTTAGTTCTTAAGGAGTTCCCCAACTACCTGATATTAATTTGGCTGTGGCAAATCGAGGGATAATATTTCTGTTGGACTTTTTTATTATTCATCTAAAGTAAATATATTTACTTTATTGACCAATTTTTAGTGTTTCCTTAAAAATAATTGGCGAACATGAAGTCTACAGGAGATAAGCCGAGAATCAAATGAACTTACAAGTGACAGTTCAGTACGCCTAATTTAGCATCAGTAGAAATCCGCCCAGGCCCGTGCTGGGTACCTTCAGAGGGCGGTGGACAAAGGGTGAAAGGGCGCCGCCGCTGTAATATTTATTAGTTAACCTAAAAAATTGATTTTCTGCTGTCTATAGAAATCTATTTAGGGAGGAGCCCATCAAATATCGTCTAAGAAATGTAGATGTTATGCAGAAAGCCCAAAAGTATATTTTTGCTAGGAGAGAAGCCCCCAAAATTTTCTGTAAGCCGCACATTTTATAAATAAAATAATGTAACTTTTCAATACATATTTGAATTTTGATATAACTTGAGTATAAGATGTGATAATAATAGCAAATACAAAAGGGGGGTCTGGGGGTCCTCCCCCAGAAAATTTTTGAAAATTTGACCCTAAGAACATGGTTTTAAACTGTTTTTTGGTATACGTAAACCCAAATTTGGACATACATTTTTAGGTAGAATTTTGGTTTTAATGAACTTATTACAAAAAAGTGTGAAAGGTTTAAATACAAAAAGGGGGCCTGGCTGCCCTCATCCAGAAAATGTTTGAAAATTTGACCCTAAGAACCGGGTTTCAAACTGTTTTTTGGTACAGGCTACAGGTCAACCCAAATTTGGACATACTTTTTTCGGTAGAATTTTGATTTTAATGAGCTTATTACAAAAATGTTTGAATAATAAAGTTTTAAATATTAAAGGGAGACCCTTTCCCAGAAATTTTTTTAAAATTTGACCCTAAAAAAACTGGCTTTTAACTTAACTAATAGTAAAGTAAAAGTAAATTCCTCAGGAATTAGGGGGGTAGCTGCCCCTCCCTGGCTACGCCCATGAATAGAACCAAAATTGTGCTATTGGAATGAAAATATTACTCCAAATAAGAAAATAGTGGTGTTTCAGGCAAGGCTACTATCCTTTGACCAATTTAACCATTAAGTATGGGGTAAAATGGGGACTTTTTGTGTCAGTAAAACTTCCTAAGAACTGAAGCACGAATTTAATACGTGAAAAAGAACGTGGATCAACGACAGAGAAAATTTATGACATCAAAGTGTAATGAGTAATTTTTGCAAATTATACAATCCGTTTCTATGGAATTCAGTACAAAAAATTATCAAATTAAAAATTTGAAATCCCTCTTTTATTTTCATAGATTAGAGAAGATTAAAACCTGTCATGAAGGAAGAAAAATAAATAAAGAAAAAATGTATAAAATGGTCCCTCAAATGAAAAAAATCAAAAGTATTAATTTATTGTGCCACAATTATTAAAAACACATTTGCACACATGTAAAACGTTATAATAGTAAAAAACTTCCATTTTAAATTTCAAATGATTTTAAGTTAATTTTATTCGTATTTTATATCTTAACACAATTAGTACTTCATTCTAGTTACTTGTAGTTGTATTTATAGTTATTTTACTGTTGTAATACCTAATTCTTAAACTTCACCATTCATGTACTGCTAGAAGTTAGGGGTGTATATATAGTAAAGAAGTACAGAGGGATATGGGGCTGTAATTTAAAATATTCATTTTTCTTTACTATTTCAGCTGAAACGGTTTAAAAAGGGGGCGCCTACGTAATATTATCTGGGCGTCTGGGCCCCTTCACTTCACCCATAATAACTTTTTAAAGCTAAAGAAAGATCCTTGCCATTCCGGCGCCCTCAGTGTATCAAATAATTGTTTTCACAAAAATTTACCGGGGCGCCTTTTTTTTGAAGTATAAGTATTTTCGTAACTTGAGAAACAGAGTAAAAGATTCCCTTTTCTTTACAATTTCAATGATACCGTTTAACAAGGGGCGCCCTTATAACTTGTTGTGGCGTCTGCAGACTAAAAGGGCGCCATTAGATAAGGCTACATCGAAAAAAAAGAAGCCCTGGTAAATTTTTGTAAAACCCCAGGGCAGGGAGGAAATGACAAAGGCGCTGGTTAGAGTGTTTTACGAAGCGGGTAACACAAAATTATGATACAGTAAGAGCGCCAGAAGGACAAGGCTCTTTTTTAACTTTAAAAAATCGTTAAGAGTGAAGGGGCGCCAGATCAGGTTACGATACAAGACAAGGGCGCCCCTTGGGACGGAATGGGACGATTCGGCGCGAAACGCAATTTTTTCTTTTAATTTTTAGAAGGATTATGAAAGAGTTCTATTTACTTTCATTCGTTTTATTTATCGCGCCGAAACCGCCATCGCCGAATAGTAGTAGACCGCCCTTAGGAAATGGTTTCATTGAAATTGTAAAGAAAAGGAAACCTTTCACACTGTTTCTCTAGTTAAGAAAATATTGATACTACAAATTGTAGTGTATCAGTATATTGTTTCAAAAGGGCGCTTTGACTTTCAACTTTCAAAGGGCGCAGGGGGACACGTCCCCCTGTCCCCCCGGGCCAGCACGGGCCTGAATCCGCCACATTGCCCTCCTAATGTTGAACTTCACCTGATTAAACAGTGAACCTCTTGTGTCTTGTAAGCCGCTAAGGTAATACGTGCGAGAGTTCAAAGTCATAATTTGTCCATAATGTCTTTCAAAACTCTCTCGGAACTTCCTTTAAACCCCAGGGGATATACTCCTGAGGTTTCCCTGCTCGTGATCACCTCCATACATTCCTAACTTTCCAGGAAAGGAAGTGTTGCCAAGTTTGCGTGACTTAAAAGTGAATTCGCATAATTTTATGGCCAGCTTTGGAGGTAGGTGTCCACATTAACTTCTCGTATCTGCTGTGTTATGGGGTTCAACCCTGTGACCTAGAGGCAGTCCGTAGTTTCTAGCTTATTAGTTATCACTTACGGAGTACACAGAACAGTGCCCAGTCGTTCGATAAACTAAAGGGGTATTTGCAATTTAAAGACTACACTTTTAAATAGATAAAAAAACCTAATTTATTTGCAGATGGCTTGAACTTCTCTAAATGTATTCAGGTGTCTGTAATTTAAATGCTGGTTTATTTTTAAATGATAATTGGATACGTAAATTATTTTTAGAAGAGTTAAAGGAGTTGGGGTCCCCGTCCCTATTTTGATGTTCTCGATATTTTCCCTATCCCCCTTAAAAAAACCTAAGAAATAATTTACAAATTTCTTGCCTATTCTTTCTTTTGGGTTAAGAATTAAAACTTAAGTTCATTATTATAAAGCTCCATGGCACTCGAATTAATGTTATTAAATTTGTTTCAAGAAAAATAATTTATGGACAGAAGAAGTAAAAAGGCAGATGATCAATTGCTATCAGAATAAATGTGAAATGTAAGCATTAAGAAATTATGCATTCAAATAACAGTTTTTTCACAAATTTTCATCAACAGTTTGGATTCAAAAAAGTTTTCAACCATTTGCACGCTAAAAAACAGAAATAATGTGGATCAATCATATGAATAATCGTATGTTGATTGTACACTAGCGGAAATAAAAATCCCAACACCAAGAAGGAAAGGAGATATCAAAGTCAAATTTATTTCTGTGATTGCACATAGTATCAATGTGAAATGCTTAAAAATCAGCCTTCCTGGATATTAGGGGGCCGAGAAAACCAGGGAGGAGTGTTGTCTCCATAGGTGTCCATTACCGGCGTCACACGTCATGGTATGAGTGACATGGGATTTAAATGACTTTTGAGGAATTGGAGGACCATGTTGCCTCCTCGGGTAGTCCAAATTCATATGGTGCACCAGCGGACGTTGCATACCGGGCTAGGTGATTTCTCCTCTTTCTCCGGACATGTTTTGTGAGCGTTGGTTCTTACGAACGGATAGGCTAGGGTAAAAATGCAACATAGGGGGTAAAGAAGAAAGCTTGGACATTGCATAAAGCATGTGTTTGTGCATTTTTCTCTTGAACTTTGTCCCCAGGACAGGTCTGGAGGTAAGAACGGACAACCGGCTAAAAAACCTCAATGAAGCAGCTCTGGTTGGCCAAAATACCGGTAGATCTTACTGAGGACAAGCGGCAGTGGGATCGATGTCGTTTGCAGTACTGCGGATTGTCCGTTTGGTCTGCATAGCTTCTTACATCTTTGTCTACAAATAAGGAGCTGAAAATGGGCCTTTCTGTTTCCAATAGTGCACGAAGTAAGGAAATGAAAATCCCAATTTCATGACATTATGTTTATGAGAGTATCCTGCTTCGGTTTGGAGCACCAAGACGGTTGGGTATGAGTTTGAAGACACAATGGAGAGAGCGCACTCAGCTGATGATTTTCTAATCGTTCCACGGAGTGGTGATGCAGGGTAACGGAGTGTGGATGCATTGGATTCCCTTTCTGCAACTCCTGAGTATGATTTACCATTACTTCTTCCAACCAGAGCTGCGTCATTGAGGTTTTTTAGCCGGTTGTCCGCCCTTACCTTCAGACCTTTCCTGGGGACAAATTTCAAGAGAAACATGCACAACCACATGTTGTATGCAATGTCCAAGCTTTCTTCTTAACCCCCTAGGTTGCATTTTTACCCCGTCTTACCCGTTCTCTAGAACCAACACCCACAAAACAAGTCCGGTTAATGAGGAGAAATCACCTAGCCCAGTATGCAACGTCCGCTTGTGCACCATATGAATTTGGACTACCGGAGGAGGCAACATGGTCCTCCAATCCCTCAAAAGTCATTTAAAGCCCCTGTCACTCAATACCATGACGTGTGACAGCGGTAATGGACACCTATGGAGACAACACTCCTCCCTGGTTTTCTCGGCCCCCTAACATCCAGGAAGGCTGATTTTTTAATCAATTCACATTGATACTATGTGCAATCATAGAAATAAATTTGACTTTGATATCTTCTTTCCTTCTTGGTGTTGGGATTTTTATTTCCGCTAGTGTATTATGAATGCAGTATTTTTTAAGAGATAAAAGTTTTATGACTTCATATTTCTGATCAGTCAATGATTCTATATTAACTCATTTACTGCTGAGATATATCCACTAAACTCAACATAATTATCTAACTTGCGCTTGAAGGTGTGTCAAGGTCTGTAAAAGGTTAAGGTCACAATTCCAGTCGTGTGTTTTACCAATACAGTTTCTCTTCTTTACTTCCTTGTATAGCCCCGGGGGTCGAACTCGAAAGGTTCTAATTCAGGTGCTCACCTCCACGAGGTTGGTATAGAATATTTTCTCTCGAGACACTCTTTCACTTCCTGGTGACGAACTTTTGGCCGAGCCGAGTTGTTTTCCTTCTGAGAGAGTGGGAGGGTGAGGTCGGAAGGTGGAACGACCTTTTGCTTCTTTAGTATGTGAAAGTGTCCGAATTCGAATGGTTTGCTTCAAGATATAAATTTATAAAATGAAACTTCTAGGAGGGATACTCATATCATAGATTAGATATAATCGAAAAGGAGTCGCAAAGGAAATTTTAAAAAAGGGAGCGTAAAAAATCGCGTTTAAAAAGTTTTCTCAACAGGGAAATTCAGTAGCTATATTATCATTCTCAATGAAGCATTTCTATTATACTACATGTTCCTAATGTAAAAGGTAGATCTCAACAAGAAAATATCTCATTAGAGTCTCTTTGAATGGGCTACATTAGAGTGGCGTTTTTGTTTGAGAATGTTTAGAGAATTATCAGAAAAGTTTCAAACAGTTTCCATAAAATTATGGTAAATCCCTAAGTGGCCAAAACGTCACAACTCAAACGAAGTTCAAAATCATTATGTTTTTAAAACAAAAGCTAGTATTGAAAAATAACAAAAGATGTTTTCATATCAATGAATAGAAGTAAAGTAGAAATTAATGAGAGTAAGGAATTCAGACATTTTTTAAAGAAATCTATTTTTAGTCAACCAGAAACAATATTTTTCTCGTAACGACATCATTAAATAGGATCATACTCCATAACTTTATTGTTCGTTTTTCAAAAATTCTAACAATAAACAAAGTTAAGCTTGTTTTGACCCCATCATACTCAACATTTGCTCGTAAAGCCGTCACTTCGATTTTTACGGCAAACGTAAACCTGTCCCAAAGCTCAGTGACTGGCTCTCCAGCGAACCGGAAAAGAACATATACTTACCCTCAACTCAGCACTTCCAGAAAAGCAGCCGGTTTTTTTGTTGGTCAATGTGAAAAAAATAAAGTTTGAGTAATAAACGAAACAGGATACTTTGTTATACCGGAATCGGTAGTAATTCCTAAGAATAACAACCCTTGTGGAAGGAATAAATTTTTCCAGGAATAAAATCGTTTCCAGCGTGCTTTTGATGCAAAAAAAACCTCCGTGTTGATTGTAAAGATTGGGGTGAATTTTGTCAGCAAGAGCTCTTTCAGCCAAGCTTCCGGGTAAAGGGTATAGTGACTTTAGTTAAGGTAATAAAGAGGGTAATTTAAAAAAAAATGGAAAGGTATGAGAAGGGGTGAATGAGAGAAGAGAGAAAGGGGGAAGGGAAAGAAAAGGCAGTATGAAAGGTGTGAAAAAAATTAAGATGAATGGTGGGAGAGAGAAAAAGAAGAGAGAGAAAACAAGAGAGAATAGAAAATAAGAGTAAAAAGTAAGATAAGAGGAGAAAAGGAGATAACGAGAGAGAAAGAGAGAAAAAATTTAAAATGAGGGAAGAAAGAACAAGATAGATGAAAGAAAAACAAGAAATCTAGTGAGTGACCTGACCACACTTGAGCAAAAGCACCAATTTATCCATTTAACACTCCATTTCTCCCTTGTTTCTCCCCAAGTTTCCTTTCAAGAAAAAAATCCTTCATCACAATGGCTAAACCCCCCAATTTTCCATTTGTGAGATTTATTTCCCTCTATATTTTTGTATAAAAAGGGAAATCCTCGCGGTATTGCGTGGTGGGAGGAGAAAACCGGTTTAAGGTGAGGGTCCGCCGGAAAGCGCGCCGCTAACGGTTTCACCTTTGGATTGCGAAATCTGTGGATATTATTAACCTTGTTAATGGCGCCAAAGTGCCATTTCCCGCCTCCTCTCAAAGAGCAGAACAATACCAATAGTTTCGAGGCTCATTTCGTTCTCCTCGTGATGGTTTGGACTTTGAAGGATCGAATTGGCTGAGTTTTCAAGTTGATTTGACTGGAAAGGACATTACTAGTCTTAAAATCGTAGATTTTCATATAATCTCTGAGCAGTTCTTAAATTTGTAACCAGATTATGAAAATGTTATGATTTCCCTAAGCTTTAGAACCACTCTATGAGCCGCCAAATTATGTTTACCGGTATTATAGATTATTTTTCTCTGTAAGTTTGAGTGTTGGAGTCACTGATTTGAATTGGTAGAGTAACAAAAGCCTAAAATAACACTATAAGTGTAATTTTAGTGTACTATAAGTGTAACACTATAGTGTCAACATATTATTAGTATTCCGAGAGAAATCAAATCTTCTTCTGTGATAACGTCTGGCCCAGAGGAAATCGGACACTGTTCCTAGTAGTCCCATAAACTCCAGCTTAATTTAAGTTTGAAATGAATTTCTGGTAGCGAAAAAGCCGAAATAAAGGAGTGGTATGCTAAATAAACCCAAAAGCGATCTAACAGTTGATACAAATATAAGGTGTACAGAACAAATAAACAGTTGAACCCCTTTATAGTGAATTATGTAAATTGTCCACTATTTTAAAACTCATTAAAACTGATATTTTTTACAATGTTTTTTGTGAAATTCGGATAGGTAAAAGAGTCTATTATAACGGAATAATTCACTTTGGCGGGGTTAGAATGCTCATAGTCGACTCTTAACTAAAATGAACCAACACCTGAGTGAGAAAAATCAAAATTCCTAAACCCACTAAAATTTTCTAACCATATATAAAAGGAATTCATAGTTCTTCATGCCCCAATCGATAACCAGGAAAATTCTGAGTAGTTGTAATATAGCACCAGAAATTTTAATGCTAAGAAATGTTGCAGTACTCTCCTGAGACGGTCTCGTATGTAAGGTATCTCCCATGGTAAGAGACCCTGACACAGAATCCCAAGATAAAGCATGCGTAAATCAAAGGCATCACGAAACGCGACATTTCCATAAGCAGAACAATGAGCCAATGCTCCTCAGCGGCGAGGTCTGTTCTTTCGTAGGTAATCCGGTCAAGCACCCGCGCTTCTATCTCAACAATGCGGCTCATGTCTTTACTCAAAGCATTGGAGAGGAATAGGTAAGTTGAAGCAGAAAGGAAACGCTACTACACCAACCTGCGAGATTCTTGAACGTTTCCGTAAACATTGTGGTTGTTAACTTATTGGGATGGGCATTGCTCGACTCGGCATTGAGAGGTTCTTCGTTTTGTTTGGGACCAGTGGCGAATCCAGGATTTTGGTCTGGGGGGGGGCTGAGTTTCACAAATAACTTAATTGCTATTATGGGCTGTTCAAATATCTAATGCAAGCAACTGAAAGGGGGAGGGGGGTTGCCAGTGCCACAGCCAGATTTTTGTTTAGGGGGGTTACTCAACATCTTTTCTGAGGTCTTATCTTAGGAATACTATGTTTTAGGGGAGATGACTTCGTAAGGTTTCAATTTTGATGCAGTAAGTTTTAAAATTGTATAAAAATGTGCACTCCAAGTAAAGGGGGGGTCTGGGGGTCCTCCCCCAGAAAATTTTTGAAAATTTGCCCCTCAAAATTGTGTTTTAGCTCATTTTAAAGCCTTTTAGATTCCACCCAAAGAGCACCACTCATTGCAAGCGGCAGAATTTTCAAGGAAAAAAGTTAATAGTTTTATGAATTGGAAAATTTCTAGGGGGTTTAGGGGTACTTATTCCAGAAAATGTTTTGAATTTTGCCCCTAAAAGTGATTTTAACTCATGTTGAGACACTTTGGGTTACATCAAAGAGGAACACTCCATAAAAATCCCTAAAGTTTCAAGGAAAAACCGTACTAATTAGATTCCAAAATTTCGAGGGGGTGTGGGGGGTCTTCCCCCAGAAAAATTTTGGAATTTTTACCCTTTAAAGTAGGGTTCCGATTCATATAGAGAGTCTTTGGGTAACACCACCGAATATCCACAACATGTTGAAACTTCTTTTTTGGGTTTATTGCTATTACCAAAACTAGAATGTCTTATTCCTGGGGGGGGCTGCAGCCCCACAGCCCCCCCTACTGGATTCGCCACTGTTTGGGACTAATGCCAAACGCTTCGGGAAGAATGAAAGTAATTATACAAGTGTCGTGCACATGAAATGCAGTTTCAAAGATTGTTTTTAAAATCTATTGAAATGGTGCGGTGTTTAAAAACTCTTCTTGTCAATAGACCATAAATTTTTTTTTCTAAAGATTACATATTCCGCTACAGAAGCTAGATTTAGAATGCCATTTGCTACAAAAAATGATAGAAACGTTAAATTGGAGATAGTTTCAAAATTTCGTAGAATGATTAAATTGTCATTTAATTTCATTGATTACAAATCCACTGGTTTTTGTGATCTGTTATGAAATAGGAAGATCTCATGAATTTCATAAAAGTACTATGCCAGTTATTTTCTTATTATCGTTGGTTTGATCAAAAAGTAATTGAACAAATATCAGTCTTATATCTCCTTTTGTGGTGTCAGTTTCTTTTTTTATCATTAAAATAACTAATAGCTAATTAATACTTCGTTTATAGTTTTCTTAATATGAGTCATTGGGTCAAAAATTTTAGTTTAAAGACTTAGACCAACAAAAAAAGCTAAGTTGTTAGAGTATCTATGTTTAGAATTGACTACAGAAATAAGAAATAGTCCATTCCTATCCATATCATTATCTACTAAATGATAGAGAAGACTAACATTTCAAATATCCAAACAAAAGGATACTAGTATGTATTGCAAACACAAACAGAAGGCTAAGTATCCATCCTTCCAATCTAACCTTTTTTTTCAATGTGCACCTTTAGAAAAGTGCTGCTTCTGACTTCTGAGACGTTTGATCATAAACGATAAGGGTTTCCTGTTTGCCATTGCAGGCGTGGGAATGTGCATTCAGCGGCCCATGACCCAATGGGACACTAATGGGTCCTTTGGGTCACCGTTGCTAAGGTAACTGAAGGACAACGACAAGGGAAGAAAGATGGAGCATCTGCAACGTTTAATAACCTTGGGGGTGAAAGATTTAATCAATGGTAGGTGGATGCTCTTTATGCTTCCTGACTTGGGGAAATTGGATGATCTGGGTTAGGGGTTGAAAGATTGATCATGTTAGTAAATTTCACTAAAATTATATATCCTTCTTAATACAATTCCTTTCTCAAACCTCAAACTATTTTCAATCCCTCTCTTGCAAGACTGGTCTTTACAAGGGAGGAAAATTTGAGAAGTACAAGTATATGAACCCTTTTTGGATCATTTTTTAAATATATTTTAATTTCTTTCCAAACTAAATCGGAAGAATATATGGAATTATAAGGATTCATAAAAATATAAATGAACAGGTTTTTTTAGAAGGGAAAGCAGGGGAATGAGTTAAATGCATATCGAGATTATGTGCTCACTGCTCCTTTTCTCTATGATCTTTACTCCGGAACTCCAAAACGTAAAAGGATTCTCCAAAATGGTTTGATTTCTCTGCAAATACAACACAAGGATGATAACTCGGACCGGCGACGTTTGACTGATCAAAGATGCAGCAACCTCATCCTTGGCAATTTATATAGCTCTAAAAGTTCTTAAACAGTAGCACCCTCGTGTCGTGGGAAAGTGTCTTCAGCGACCCATGACCCCAAGCGGTAATGGTCCCTAACGGACTCCCATCCAGCAGAATATGACACATCTAAAAGAACGAGAAGGGTCATCTCTGGACAAAGCACAATGCAAGGTCAGTATCGTTTATAACAGGGATGCTCAGGACTAGATGATACACAGATGGTGATGGAATAGCAGGACCGACAAATCATGGAACGAATTTGGAGGATTTTAGACATTTTTTTGTGAATAGAACAATGTGGTCATCACTTGAAGGTTTTGTGAATGCGGCTAATGTCAGTGGTTGTAAAACCCCTCAGTAATTTTAAGTAGAGAAACAATTGAAATCCCTCAAAGAAATGACATTGTTGGACTGAAATCCTTTTTAATTTTGGGTTAAGTTGCAGTTATTTATGTTATTCTTCTGACATTTGTAAAGCTTTTGATGACAATGCTTTGAAAGAAGATTTAAGTTTGAAATGGACTTTTTAAACTTTTGAGAAGTTTCAGTAGAAAGTTATATTGATTGAAACAGCCAAAAATGGAGAGGACTACTTCTTCGACCACTATACCGAAGCCAGTTTTAAGTCAATGACATAATGTCGAAGAATCTTTTCAGATAACTTTAACAGAGTATCTCATGAGAACTTTCTTTTTCATCATTATACAACAAGCCACATTTCTCAAGTAGATGTTAAAAAAATGCAACATTATTATTAAATATTAGAACAGAGGCTTTCACGGCTGGATTTGTGAGAATAAAGTTATCTTCCGGGCTGGAAAGCCGTAGTCGAGTAGTAAAAGATAATCTTATCTTTTACTATACTCGACCACAGCCCACTAGACGGGAAGAAAACTTTGTTCGAATTGTAATTACTTAATCCCCTGAAAGAATTATCATACGTAAAAATTTAGAATAAGCTTTAACAGCAAAAAAAACCATGACAAGTGCGAACTTATGACAAAGGATGACAGTAAAAGAATAAGAAGTTTAAAAGAGCAACTCAACAAAACATTCAAACTTAGAGAAGACACTAGGATATAAAGAATGTATCGAAGACAATATCAAAAATCATGAAGACCCAATATTTGTAGATTTATTCATTCAAAACAATAATTGAGATGGCAATGTGAATTCTTAATTGTTATTTTGGCCCAAATACATCTATAAATATCGGTTCTTCAGACTTTATTGGAGCTATTAATCAATTGGAATTCCTTTCTATAAGAAAGAAAAACACCTTTTTAAAGTGTAACAGGTAATTCTAATTTCTCATTAGTTAACCAAGTACTATTGTTTCAGCATCAGTTTGTTTTCTCAGATTAGTTTGCTAATAAATAATATACAGCACACAAAGTAACAAAATATATAGGCAGAATATTTAACGTAATATTTTATTCAATAATAAGCTGAGCAAGTCTTGAAGAACTAGCTTTTGTTTAAGTTTTAATTGAAACCTGTTTACTGAAAAAAAGTGGAACAATGAAATACGGAATTATCGTAGTGAGCAATCTAACATCAATGATATTATCTTTTTTTTGTATGGTGGTAATGAAATCAAACGCTCTTGGTGCTCTATGGAGTAATGACCTAGTCTTATACTTTAGATAAAAAGGAATACAAAAGCAGCATGTGATATTTCTTCTGGATTAAATCAACAAGGAGATCGTGTGATAGTCTGCTCTACATTTCATTTTAGGATTCACACGTCTTTTGTCCTATATTTGTATTGTTTAAAAAGTATGAATTGGGAATTATCAGATGTGAAGGAAGGATATTTTCATTCAACCTTCTATGCCATTTGCAAAGCTCTAAGGTTTGAAGGTGAGAAAATTCTTCGAGTATTATTTCTTTTTCTTTAAAATTGTGTTTCTTGACTATTGGAAAGTGTTTTTATTATTCCCAAAATAGCGTGTACAAAGACTTCCTCTGAACTAGTGTTTCTCTTTATAAGGAATAATTTACTTATACATAACTGAAGAAATGACAAGATTACACGAAAATCACGCCTTTGAAATTTTTGAATTTTCTGAAAATTCCACCTGATGGGGCATCAAAATTTATTTAGAATTATACTGAAGACTGAAGAGACGGAAAAAAAAACTAGTACACCTGCTGAATATTGTGTAAGATCCCTGCAACTCTTTCTTTAATTAGTAGTTGTTTTCTTTCAGAGATACCACAGGGATGTCGGAAAATAGGATGTTTTACAGGATTGGCTGTATTTATGGTACACTCTTGCAATGGTCATTTCCCGAAAATTTAAATTTATCACTACTTCGGAGATGCAATTTTCCATCCCTCGTTTATCCCCTCTCCCATATCAATTTGTGATTCCCCTATGGACTGCTCTTCAGGATTTATAGTGGGAATATCCCCAAGCATACCTTCAGATACTAATGGAATCCGTGCTGCATCCTTTTATGACATCTGAAAGCTTCTAGGGGTTTTAGACTCTAATTGGCAGGAGTAACAGTTTTTTTTGCTTTTCAGAGTGTAATTATTTCCAATCAAATTCTAAATAAAATTATTTGAATTATTTCAAGTACAATTCGTTTCATGCTTAAGGTTATTTTGTGATATTCCATTCAATTAATTTTCAGTCTCTTCAGAAAATGTTTGGAAAGAAATTCAAAACGGGGATAAAAGTATTTAACGCGAAAGAAAAGTTTAACAGCTTTCGGTAATCTTGCGTAATTAGGTACAGGCAGGCCCGTATTTAAGTTTTTCGCCGCCCTGTGCATATCGATTTATTGCCGCCCCCTCTATTTCATTTCCAGTTTCAAGAAAGTACCCCCTTGTTTCTTTTAAAGTCTACTGCTTAAAGGTGGGGTCTTTACCTTTTTACACAAAATATAAAAAAATTGGGGATTTTTAAAAAGTATCACGTAAGATCCCGTTATGGTACCGCTGGGGGGTATGGGGGTCCTCCCCCAGAAAAAATTTTGAAATTTGACTAGTAAAAGTAGGGTTTTAACTCATTTTGAGAACATTTTTGGGTCCAAGTAGTACGTATTTAATCCTATTTAATTAAGAATAGAAAATATTTTTTTCTCACCGATCTTTTTCCTATACGCTGATCCACTCGAGCAAGCCCATCCATTTTAACAAAAAAAAGCTCCCTTCCCTGAGATGAAGGGTAAAAAACTGACAATATCGGGATAGAACGAAGATGGCCATGCCATCTGATCTTCTCCATTCCGGGAAACAAAAGCCATCGTTTGGATATTTTTGGGGGATGTGACCGTTGGATGCTGGGAACGACTCAACCCTAGATACTAGAATCCACCCGTAGTGAAAACTGTCTGGTACATTTTTTTCAAAAGTAGCATTTTGAATTGTTGTAATCTGCCGCCCCCCAAAATTTTGCCGCCCTGTGCTATAGCACATGTTGCACGTGCCTAAATACGGCCCTGGGTACAGGAAATACGAACAACAGTCAGAAATAGTTAGAGCATAAGACATAAGAGATCATTTTCATTTGGTGTAGGAAAAAATATCGGCTTAGTTTTAAGGAAATCAATTTCGTTTTTACTTATAGCTATGCTACCAGTCAATGTTTCCAATTAAGATACATTCTTTCAATGTGCTCTCGGTGTCTCGCGTTTGACACACAAAAACGAATCGTTTCTTTTTTCGGGGCCAAGTAAACCGTGACCGCGAAAAATGTTGCCACACAGCAGAACCGCTATTACGTTTCTCATTAAAAATCGGCTGCTCGTCTCGCTTGGGGGCCCTTTTTGTGCTTCTCGCGCGCTTTCGTTCCAATTTGTTCCATTGTTTTGAGCGAGCGCGTTCGCCAAGGTGGAAAATGAGAATTTCCTGAATGTCGCAAGCCGCACACAACACAGGCTTGTTTGTTTGTTTGTTTTAACGATTCATTTGACGAATGACGGTCCCTAGAAAGTATCGTGTTCCCCTCTTTGTTTCAAGTAGGAAAGTACACTGAAATATCAGATATCTTAAAGGTAGGAGATTCTTCAACATCCTGTTAGGAAATCCTCCCGTTTCCCCTCTTAAAATTCAGCAGCTATCAAATATTTGCACGAAAATTTCGAACCCACTAAGAATTTCTCACGACTATCATCAATCTTCCTAAACAGCAGGAGGTTTGAAAGTCAACTATGTAACTTTTGTGTCCGGAATATCGTGATTGATGGTGGTAATTCAGTGTGGAATACCAGAAACTACAGGTAAACAGTGATTTAGTACTAGCGAAATAGTTTTTGAGACATAATTATTCGGTTCAAAAGTTAACATAAGAATCCCTAGTCTATCCTGTAAATAACTAGCTTCATCATAAGTTTGCCAATTTTTGTTTTTAGCTTTAAATCTCCGTCTCTCTGAGTTTTCGTCCAGTGATATTTTGAATTAAGGTAAGAAAAGTAATAAAGGATGATACTATAAGAGTGATAGATGAAAAAGACAGGTAAAGCCACTTGTGTATTTTCCATGACATCATTACAGTTCAGCTGCCACATCTTTTCCAACGTTCGAACTAATGTATTTATTTATTATAACCAAAATTTGTTTGAACCTTATCATTCATAAAGCTATCTTGTGCTATAGTTATAAAGCTATGGTTGGTAAACCGAATTATGGAAAAGTGCCTTTTTTTATCAAAGGTCATATAGTCATTCCAGGGTGAATATTATATGAGTGGTCTCACAATCCAACGGCCTCCAAATCTGTCCATGACAATGGACATTAAAAATCTCGTATGAAAACAAACAAGTTCTGGCAGTCCTTTATACCCCCGCGTCTCGTTCAAGTTCTCCTACCTAGCCTCGAGTGGACACACGAGCGAGCCCAAAAAGGTCCGAATAGCCCATCAAGAATCCATTCCGGCCTAGGCTTGAGTACCAGGGTGTGGCGAGTTCCACACCCACTTTTCTCACCCGCCGGACTCGAAGGTCGTTGTCCATACATCCAATCCCTGCCGATGCCCTACTTTGCCTTCTTTGTCTTGCTCAAAAACCTCGCAAAGACAGAGAATACCAGCCGGTTGAACTCTGATGCTTCAGGCCGAGTAGCGAGTGTTAGAGATGATGGGAGATAGAAGCTGTGTTTTAAAATATATTACTGAGTAGGAGAGGTATTCTTATCATAAGGAAATATCTATAGATCTTTAGGATGAATTCTTTTTAAAAATGAATGCTCTGGGCACTGATTTATGTAATTAAAATAAATACAATTTTGAACAAGTTCTTAGTTGCGACAAGAAGCTTTAGAAGTAACTTACAACGTAAAGATATTAATAAGAATATCATACTTTAAGTATCTCTAGAACTAATCTATATGTAAGAACAGACAGACATTTATTACCTAATGGATACTATATAATTTTAAATGTGTAAGGATTTTTATGAGATATCATTAGTAAAAAATGAGAACTGTCATAGGATGTTTGTTCTTTATGAGAAACTCTGATTCAATATGAGATATATAACGTCTTGTCTACACTTAGTTATAATTATACTTATTTATCCATGAGCGAGTGTTAGGGATAATCTGTTCTTTGACCAGTTACAGATTACACCATCAGACCATCTCTTCTCTAGTACTTTGAAAAAAAAAGGCCAAAAAAAGGTTTTAGTTTCTGATGGCAGTTACTCTTAAATGCATGAAACAGAATTTAAGTAGTTAAAAATAAAAACATAGTTTGCAAAAAACTCAAGTTGTTCGGTGTAAAATATAGGAGCTTATCTCAGAAGAGGACCAAGTTTTTAAATAAAGCAAAGTTGAAACTAATACTATTAGTACAAGTCTTCAAATACACACTGAAATCAGCATTTAATACGTCCGCAGATATCTCTTTATAGTAACCAATAACTTAAAATATCATTTTAAGGTCAATTTCTTAATCTAATTACTAGATGAATCACCAAATATCTGCTAGATCTTAATCCCTCTCTTCAACGGCAAAAAAGTTGTCAACCAATCAACCAAACTCCCCACCCGAATACCTCACCATCTTCTCCCAAAGCGGATTGGCCTGGTTTCGGACCGCACCGGACAATGCACCACAGCGATAACTCCTCTCGGAATTTCCTGAAGGGAGTCCCTCTGCCCAAATGATCTTCATTGTCCACCGTATTATTTTTAAACCGGAAAGCGTTCATTAGGCTTTGTCTTTCATAGTATGGGATTAATTCGCAGTGGGCCGGGCTCTTGGAGACAACGGGACAAATAAGACCTATCTGATCGGGCGGTGGCGTAATGGCTCCCAGGAAGCGAATATAATTCCATTGTGCACGCATTGGGGATTGATTACTTTTACTTTTGTGGTGGTTGGTGGCTTTCACCGCAGACGACAAAACACCGGTTTTGTCGGAAAATAATTTTGGTTATCATAAGCATTTGCTGTAGAGAATACGGAACATTGTGTATGTCGATAGACCTGTTTTTGAAGCTTTGTTGTAGCTTGTATCATTTTTGTATTGTGTTTGAGGGATGGTTTTGATAGTTTTGAACAAGGTGGTTTGGATTGAAGATATAGTTTTATTATTCTATTGATTCAAAGCCTATTAATATCCTAACCTGAATCCATTCATTCATCTTTTATAGAAACTGTCGGGATTCAGAGTATTTTTCTTCTGAAAGAGTATACTTCTTTTCTTTCAGAGTATACTTCTACTAAAATTATAATTGTGAAACAATTTGTGCTTAATCGCAGAATAGTGTATGAGAACATACTCCACTAATATTTTACTAAGAAAGGTGAGTAAACCCATCTGGGGGAAAATTGGAGAAATCATATATTTATTGGACCTCTGATTAAGTGAATGGGTTGTAAGTTGGAATGGTTATTTCTAGGATCTTTTTTTAAAAAATTCTAGGAATACAGTAGGGGAGAGTGTTGTACCTCTGGACAAAAATCACGTTTGGATTTTTCTAAGACAGGTAAAATCACATTTTTAACATTTAAAGTGCCCAACCTATAGTCCTGACCTTAGAAAAGATGGTAATATTTTTTATTAGCTAATATCTTCAAAACTGGATTTTTAATTAATTTTAATAACTTGACGAAATTTGTGTCCATAGGTACAACAACGTGCTCTCCCTATGGACAGACCCAGTTGTACCTCTGGACACCCTTGAAAAGGAAATATTTAGTTGAAAAAAGCTTAAAATGAACATTTTTATTGGTGTATTACCTTTTAATAAACTATTTCACGAGTTTTTAAAATTGGGAATAGATTTTAAAAGTAATGTAGTTTTAGATCGTAAATGATCATTAAAACGAAGTTGAATGATAAAAATCTTTTTTTTACAAAAAATACATGAATCACATGGGATTTTCAGATCGAAGTTTGAGGTAATAGTTTTATCAATCATGCTGATAGATCTGATCACTTCACTGATCCATAAAAACAATTCGATCGACACTTAGTTGTGCAAGCATTTGGTGGTAATAACTTTCGCAAATCTTCATCGGTGGAAATTTCAAGTTTTTTGTATTCATACTTAAATGTGATAGGGTGCTTAAGATTTTATACCATATTTTACATTAAATGCAAAGTATAATCAAAAATTTGAAAAAAGTAGTTTAGATCACAAAATATTTGATTTTTCATCTAAAAATCACTTGAAAATAATCGCCGACAAATAGATAACCATTTAGAATTAATTTAATATGCATTAAAATGCATTTACTTTAATGAAGCCTGATCCAAAAACGCCGATTAGCTTACAGACACCCACAATAACGCGTCCGTAGGTACAACACGTATGGTGTCCGAAGGTACAGCACCAGGTGTTTTTGCATTTAAAGTTCTATAGAAAATAAAAGAATTGCGATCTGACAATTTCTAATATCAAAAATAAAAAGTCAAAATATCGGGGATTCGCCCCTTATATCACATTTTATCGTATTATAATTTAAGGGGAAGAAAAACATTAATGTAGTGATGCACTACAAAAAACTTTGAGTACCTAAAAACTGTAAATTTATTATATTAAATATGAATATTATTTTAAAGAGCTGATTTGACGTTAGCAACTAGATAGCATCTGTTTACATTCAAATTCAACCATAAATTCAAGTTTCCATTTTTTCCCGAATTTTAAAATGCGGTGGCTGAAGGTACAACCGTCCTTAGGTACAGCACTCTCCCCAATAGTAAGAAATGACAAAGTTATGAAGAAATTTTCAAAACTTCACAATTTTTGAAAAAGAAAAATATAATTTTTTTACAATTACTCCCTTTAATAGTATTTTACCCTAAATACATGCATGCATTATAAATTATTTAAACTGTCTATCTCCAGACCTTTAATTCTTATTTTATAGGTGGGAGTCTAAAATATTTTAAATACCGACTAAGTACCTATTTTTCACATTTAAATATTTACTGTGGACGCGACTTGAATTTTTTAACATTTTAAGAAATAATAGCGTGCATTATCAAAGTCAGCTTAATTTTTAAAACAAACCAATTTTTTTAGAATAATAAGAAGGTCTCTCTCAAACAAGGAGCAATAACATTTAGTGAACGAAAACAATCGATAGCCAAAGTATGGTTTTCTGACAATCTAAAGCTTAAATGACCCTTCCCTCAGATTCATATTCCTATTCTTTTTTCAGAACCCAAATGACCAAATATAAATAGGATACCAGACAATAGAAAACGCTCAAGGTATTAACACTTGAACTCGAAGAATCCAAAGAGCTTACACTAAATTACAGTGAACAATCAAACGCATTATCGAGCGTTAGTTGCAAATAGGTTCAGGGAAAAAAACCTTGAGGGGTAAAAGTACGAATGCATCAAAAAGGCCAGCAATCATTAACGAAAATTGAATGAAGTCGAAGATCAAGGATTTGTTGAGATTTATCTAACAGCTATTTTCAGTCTTACTTTGCTTCTAAGCACCTTCATTTCTAATGGTAGCGTAAGAGTTCTTCTAAGTACCTCTATTTAGAGATAACTTAGTAGGCCCAACTAAGAGTTCCGTGCAAAGAAATAAAAACCTTCGAAATAAGAGAGTTGGATGAACTCAGAAACAATGAGAGAAAGAGAGATGATAAATTTGTTCTCTGATTATTATAATTGTTCTCGGCTTCGGTGAAGATGTTCCACCGCACCCCCTGCAAGTGGACTAAGTTCAGTGGAGAAGTGAAAGTTCTTTGGACTCCCAATTCAAAAGGGTTCTGTTTACTCTTACAAACAAACTGGAGCGTGCTACCACTTCGAATGAGGTTTATCATTATTGCCCCATAGAACTAGCTGTGCACTTGAATAGACGTCACATGGGGATGTTTGGTTTGTTTCAAAGTAGTTTTTAGCTTCAGTACTTTGGCAGGTGGCTTTTAAGAATGTTTCGAGAAGTGATGACAGGTTCGCAAAGAGAAACGTTCTCCGTTACCCCTTAAGGGTAACATTTTTCTTCTTTTTACCAAGAGATCACCTGACAAAGGAAGACTTTACGAACTACAAATGGTCAATTTAAGAGAACAAATTGGTTACTTTTTTTACCTAAAATATCTTTTAAATAAATTTAACACCGCGTGGTGTCAGCCAAGTTTTCTCCTTTATCTAAATTTACACATAATTTTTAATTATAATAAATAAGAATACTTATAAAAAGTTTACTGATGGTAAAATGCATCTTAAAAGGATATTTTTACCGCGATACATAAATTGTTTTTGACTGAAATAATAAATGCAGTAATAAAATAGGAAAATAATATATGCTATTCGAAATCACAAGAAATATAATAAAACTTTTTAAAATCCATATAGGGTGGATTGACACGCAACGTTTTCGTGCATAAAACGACAGAAGCAACAGCTTAAAGAATTATTTCTTGTGCACTTTTTTACAGGCAAAAGATAAAAAGAAAGTAGTATTTATAATTAATAACCTAATAAAAAAGTTTTTTATTGTAAGTGTACCAATAAGCTAAACAGATTTAAAATGTTTGAAGACCAACTTTTAATCTTAATAAAGCTTCTGATCCATTAACTTATCGCAAAAAAATCCCCTAGAAATAAAAAATACTAATCCTTTTAACAGTTTTCCTACTAAAAAAATAGTATCTAAGTTACTTTTCCTACTATCACTTTTCATTACTTTCACTGGCATTCAAGAAACAAGGGAAGTTTCCTCAAGCCCAAAGTTCCCCAACAAGTAAGCTGAGAATGCAGATCGCCGTCCCACACGTCTCCATCACCAGTTTCGCTTTACCTTTTGCGAAGGTTGGCTATAAGAGTGGGAATCCCAGCCCAGACCTTGTCCACTCGACGGGCGTGGCCTCACAACAACGACAAACACTTTGAGGGTTAATTATTCGTCTTGGCATTCAAAAGAGACGAATGGTATCATTTTGATAGAAATTTATGGAAATGTTGGATTCCATCAACAGAAATAGATTGTGGGAAGACACGAGCTTTTGAGGGTCGGGTAATAATTCAGAAACTAATAGGTAATAGAGTTTCATAGGAATAATCAGCTTTTACAATATTTTTCAAAATGAAGAATTTGTAATATTTATGAGGGTTAACAAATTTTATAGTAAGGTCAAATTATTTATCAACTAATTACTGAAAATGGACAACAAATCGTCATGTTAATCTAAAAGGGAGGATTATTTTTTTCAGTGTGGGGGATTACTATCTTTACTAATCTACTCAGTTACTATTTAATTTCCCTATATAGTTATTCGTTCCAAAAATAATCCTTTTTATCAAATTTTTTGTTGCACAGATAATGTGATAATTTTGTAAGATCCACTTTTTAAAACCATATTGAAAATATATTTAGAACTTAATGTACATAGTTTCAAACATTGACTCTCTATCTTGAAAATAAAGTATCTAGCTTTATAGAATTCGGTTAGCTGTAAAATTTAAGAGAAAATGACCTACATCCACTTCTTTTTCATTCAAACCCTTGAAAATATAATCCTGCATTTTCATGCATAATAGTTCCATAATAATAACCCTTGTTTGATCTGGAAGGGCAAGTGTCCCTTCTTTGTCCCCCTCCGCTATTTATTACGCTCATGAACTCAAATGATGATCATTTTAAAAGCCCGCCAACTCATTCCCTCATGAAGTAATCAAAATAATCTGACAAAAAAGACGCAATTAGGAATCCTACACAGCCTATCCCCCAAATCCAATCCAAAGTTTTCTGCATGATTTATCCATACAAACTCAGATTGAAACACATGCATAGCGAAAGGAAAAATCTGTAATTGAGCATTCCGAAGGGAATTATTTCCTCAGGTTGATCCGGACACCGAGGTGTAGGTGCATCGCTCTTCAAGGGCACAGGTGATGCTCGTGGGCAAGGGTCATCCGATTGGCCAGATGGGGGATGACCCGGACTTGGGGAGTGCCTCCGCACGATTCTTTCCACTCAACACACACTTATCGGGCATCGGTTGTTGAGTCTTATTCAACCCTTTCGATTTTAAAATCGCCTAAGATTTCAGTATATTCGGAGGCAATTTCAGCCGTTCAGGCCTGAAATGGGATTGTTGGAATAGGCAAGTTGTTTTCTATGATGCCTATGCAGAGATGGGAGGGTTTCAGTTTGTATCTGATTTTGGGAAAAGAAAAGTTGGAAAAAGGGGACTGACTTTAAAGAGAATTTAAATATGAGCATGGAGAAAATTTTGCATTTTTCGTATCCAAACAAAAGAAAGATACTGGAAACGTTCCCCAAGATTCATTGCTTAAAATTTTTTTCCTCGTGAAATTGGGATTTGGATATAATAAGAAAATCCTGAACCTACATTTTAATTCATATGCTTATTAAGGTATACAATCTACATTTTAGTCACTCAGTTACAAAAAAATTAATATACCTATTATGTTTTTTAAGATTTTTAATTATGATATCACTTAATATTAATTGGTATACGATAAAATCATGTCAAATAATACCAACAAATGAAGTTTTTTAACGTGTCCTTTATCATTTTTTTCATCTTGTCACTCATCTTTAAATTAAGGACTGGAAACTTCCTTTCTAATAACTTTCTAGCAAGTCTGTTCCCCTTTATAACCTCCATGCACTTTAGATTTGAGAGACGACACACAGATTTGGGAAGAGAAATTGATAGCGAGAAAAATTTAACGGAAGAAAAACTGAAGAAGAGAAAATAGAAGAAAAACCGAAGAAAATGAAAAGAGTTCAGAAGAGATAGGGGAACCAAAATATTTTTCAGAAATGCCATTTCATGGAGTCTTCAACTATATGAACTGAAGATTTTACAAAAAGAATTTAATCATCAATTAAGCTCTAAAAATGTTTAAAAAAACTGTGGTGGATATGAGGGCAACAAAAAAACTGCCTGAGTCTGAAAACTGTTGATACCAAACGATAAAAAAGCCTTTTTTATTTAAGAAATGAACCTTTCTTCTCTAACATCCCATGTAAATCCTTGCATAATGCCAACTCCACGGCACCTCTTCACTCACGCTTTTATCTATCTCTTCCTTGACAAAGAACCCAAAACCTCACAAATTACGTCACGTTCCAGCTAAGCACGATCCACCACCAAGCCAGAGAGATAAGTCCGCAAGAGCAGAAAGGGGTGGTTTAGAATGTTTCGGCAACGCTAGGCTGCCCCCGTGCACGCAAACGATTCAGAACTGTCCAGGGGATGCGGTCACACCCACTGTTCTAAAAGGACCGTTGAGAACCATTGTCCAAAAGCGTCCAGGAAGAGAGTTTGCTCGTGTAACGGAACAAATTTTAGAACCTTTTTTTTCTGATGATGATGAAGGAAATTTTGGGGAGTTTTTAGATTGCTTTACGTCACGAAAGATTTGTGTTCCTTCCCTTCTCATAAGTAGCTCCCAAAGGTAGGCAACTAGTCTATGCTGCATTACAAAATATTAAAAAGAAATTCTAAAAACTACTCGTATTCCCGCTTAATCATTAAGATGGCTTTTACTTCGACTTTATTGTGAATCAAATGCTTTTAAGTGTTAGATATACATGAAAACAACACCGATAAAAGTTATTTATTTTAGAACAAAAAACTCCTAGTATACTTCAAATTCTTTAAATATCACATCCCTATCCGTCAGTAATTATTTATCAATTTTATCTGTCATCATTTTTTCATTACTTTTTAAAAGAATAAAAATTATCTATTTCTCTCTTTTACTTTCCTTGTAATTTTAAAATCGCTTACACCTCCAATTGTTGATAAACTCACTATTTCAAGACAACGGAAAAGATATGGAGGTAGCTTTAAATATAATTTTCTTTTAAAAAAAAAAGTCCAACAGTTATTAGTTTTTTTTAAGATACTCGTATTTTTTAAATTCATTTTAGTGAGGGAGATTCCTATAACGAGTAACTGGGCGCCTTCTCAGTCCCCCCCCTCTTCCCGAAAAGAAAAACTTTTTTCTAGCTTTGTGGTGCCTTAAAAATTCTTCCTATTACACAATTCAACAAACCATTTAATCCTTTCTGCCCTAGACCACCCGAGATTTCCATTGCATCTATGAAAAGTTTGGGTTGGTCAGGACTGAAAGGGTTAAGCTAATAAAATAAAAAATAAAATGCCTATAAAATACTATTTAAAAGCAAAATAATTCATAGAAAATAGCTCTACAATTCAAATCCATTTCACTTGGACGTTATTTCAGAGTGGTTCAAAAAGTAAAATTCGCATTCCCTCCAAGAACTTACAAAAAAAACCTACACAGTAAATTATTGTAACCTAATAAATACACCACTCAACAAGTAAATGGCTTCAAATTAAACGAAATTACACAACTACTATAAACAGAAAACCTTAAAAAAAAGCTTCGAACCGTTTTAAGTGCATAATGCCTCGTAGCTAATGGAGATCCATCATTAAATTTGATTCGATTTCAGCTAACTCCCCCGGTGACAAACCCGTTCTGGTTATTCGACACGGTCTATGGAACGCTCCCAAAGTAGAACGCAAGAAATCGTTCAGTGGAGAATGTACCCTCGGTTTCAATTAACACGAACCATCGAAGACCATCAGGTAGGTTAATGATGAGGCAATTAGAATTATAAGGATTCGTTATAATCGATGCTCCATATATTCTTCGCCAACTCCTGTTTAATCTCGCACTTTATTATTTATTTAATGAGCATAATTATTTACGTGTCAGAAAAAAGGATCTTTATTTTAATGAGTTTCATGATCATCATTGTTTTAATGAAACTAGGTGAGAGAAATTCAAGAAATGATTATTAACGGGCCTAACTTTTTATATGATAATATGATAACTTTTCGAAGTTTAATAAAGCAACTATGTATGTTAATGAGTGATAAGAAAAATTGTGATGCTTTGAAACAGTTAATTAATCTTACACAATATTAATATAATCAGAAGGATTTTTTAAGTTACAATGTATTAAATTTACATTTACATCATCCATAACAACAGAAGATGTGTAACGACATGACTGAAGCGTACATTCACAGATAAATTGACAAAGAATACGACATCATAACAAAAAGATACAATAAACCCAGAAGAAAGTAGCAGTTAACAAATGGATGGGATACTAGCAACTAGCATGCATTGTCTTTTCAAAGAAAAAAAAGCTCAACGTGTCTAAAAGGTTTTTTTTACGATTAAAGAATTTTTCTGTAGGTACGTCAGTTTTGAAAAGGAAATTTAAGTGCAAAAACCAAGTTTTGAGAAAATCGGAAAAAACTGAATATAAGTAATAAAGTTTGCGTTATATACCCACAAAATTTTTAATGGAAATTTATGATCCTGTATAGAATATAGAACAGTCATCTAGAACATATGTCTATTCAAAAATATTTTACGGTTGAAAAATGTTGGTGGATTTTTCCCTTTTTCGACCTTTTGAAATTTCAGCTGAAAAAATCTTTAAAAAAAATTTTTAATCGACAATTAAATTATATTTCTATTTAGTCTACTACAGTCAACACCATTAAAAGTGAAAAATAAAAGGAATAAGTGAGATAACTTAAAAACTATTATGAAACTGAGTTCTGAGTCCTTATCTATGGGGTGAGTGAATATCAACGGAGTCGAACACTGACTGGAGAAAAAATAAGATAAAAACACTTTTTAAAAATTAAAAACTAATTTCATTTAAAGAACAAGGAAAGAAAGACAAATTCACTTAAATTTCAAATTTAATCAAATAATACAATGAATGGAGATTGGACTTCACTTCAAATTCAAGGGCCTATATATCTGCCTATAGGGGGTAGTTACTTTTTCCCTCTTTCTACTCATGTGCAGGGAAAAGCATTTTGCACAAAAGTCAATTTTCTATTTTATGGACTTGTTCCCTTTTTTCAAACTGATGATTAATTTGCCCAGTAAGGTGGTATTTTTGTGATTTTGGTGTGAAGTAAAATTTTTAACATGCATTTCTCTCATACAGTTTACAGATACGGCTTTTTGATTAGTGGTTAAATATTTGCATAGTCTTAATGTTTGCAATCCAATCGTTAAGTTATGCAAGTTAGTGTTTCATGATCTCATCAAGCTTAGTCACTAGGAAGAAAGGAAAAACCCCAAGAGAATCAATATAAACATTTTTGATTGATATTTTTGTTTTAAAGATTCCGAACGAAGATTAGAATATTTTAATTTAACAATATCCGTAAAGGCATATTATTTTGATCAAATTTGAAGTATAAGATTTTAATTAATTTAATATAAATTAATTCAGCATACTTGTGAAGTGATCATTTTATGTGAAGGGTTTTTTATGTATAAAAACACTGTTGACCGTTTAGAATAAAAATATACCCTTTCCCCCAATCATAAAAAATCCTAAAATTTTCACATTGTATATTAACAAAAAGGGCATGATGATAATATATTTAAACAAATCTATTAACCTAACATGTCAATATCACTTTTGAATAGTACTAGTAGTTTTAAAAATCGCTACTGGGAGAGACACAAAAAATTATTTGGGATGAATATTATCAAGGAAAAATTTAAAACCTTCATACTTTTAGAGGCATTTCAGAGTAAAAATTTAATCAAAATTTACACTTGTACCTGCATTAATTTTTGTAAATTAATTTTTGCTTAAAAATTTCATCAAAGAAAATCCTTAACAACTCTCAATATTCCATAATGGTGAAAGCATTACTAAAATTTCTCACACTCGATCTTTACAACTCCCAAACATGACCCCACATCAAAATTTCACAGCACTTTAAAAACCCCAAAACTATCAGACTTTAAAAAATAAAACAACAACTCACCTCGACTGCCACCGGACATCCACAGCAGGCTGACCACAATCGAGCAAATAATCCTTAAGAACATCTTCATCACAAAATCGTCTGAGAGAGGCACACACACATCCACAAGAAAAAGTTGTAATAAGAACTTCCCGGTTCCTTCAATAGCAGCGGGAAGACCCCCTCTTCCGCAACCGCTCGACGATCGATTTTCGGTTGGACATGGAACGAGGTTCTCTCAACTCAACTCGACCAACTCGTTCTGTGTTCTGTGGTGGTTCGAAAGAGAGAGAGAGAAGTGGTGTGCTGAGTTGTTCACCGTGTGACGTCACGCTGAACCCAGTTCGAACGTGCTTTCTTGGAGGCCACCGGTGCGGACAGGTTTGTGTTGTTGTCTTTCTTGGTCGGTTGGTCTTTTCCCGGTCCGTGGGGAGAGGTGTCCGGTGTTGGAGAGTACTATGTTCGCCATGTACTATATCATCCCTGAAGAGATCAAACAGCTGCCTCTTTTCTTCAAGAGCAGATAAAACGACAACAGAGGAAGAAAGAAAAATGGAAAATGAAAAAAAAAAGACAGCAATTAACGCCATTTTTACTGTTCATCTTGAGTAATTCAGTCCTATGAATCGCTAGTTTCCATAGAAAAGGTAAAGGAGCGAAGAGTGAAACGAAACGTCAATTCACACTTTTCACTTTGAATGATTTTTTTCTAAATACATATCAATATAGACTCATATAGACTTTTCACTTTCAATCTTCAAATTGGAGGAATCATCCAAAATAACAAGCTTAAATATTTTTTCGCTCCTCCGATTTCATATGCAAGGGTGCGATTCCTAGGGGAGGATCACTTATAATGAACATTGAAAGAGTGAAACAGTGTGAATGAACTTTTAAAGGATCTATCACATTGTTTCATTCATTTTCACTGTTCATCCTGAGGGATTCACTCCTGTGAATTGCTGGTTTCCATAGAAAAATGAAGGAGTAAAGAGTGAAATGCCAATTCTCACACTTTTCACTTTGGACAATTCTTCCAAAATGAACACAGAAGGTGTTGGCTCTGAATGAGCCTTTAAATACTCATTCATTGCATTTAAAGAATGCTCAGCATTGTTTTCCTTTCACTGTTCATCCTGGAGGATCCTGTGAATCTCTAATTAGCATTGAAAAGTGAAGGAGTAAAACGTAAAACGAAAAGTTATACTCTTTACTTTGAGTGACTTCTCCAAAATGAATGTCGAAAATGATAGTAAGCCTAAATGAGACTTTACGGCCGTATTCACTGCTCAATGACCAGCAGTTAAACAAAATAAATATAATGCTGACTTGTATGTCTACCACTTACTGTATGGCTTGTATGGTAACCATCCAATAGTTGAGTTTAGGCAAAATTAGTTTAAATTTGAAAGCAAACAGTTAAACACTGTATCTTCAAAAAATTTACCTGTTGTTCAAGTTTTTCAAATGAAATATTTTTTATTCTCTAAACTGACTGTAGCCTTAATGATTTAATATACTAACAATACAATTTTATGACACTGCCCTTAAAATAATACTGCTTTCAATATAGCTAAAAACTTAAAAAATTTTATGTGTGTTTAATTTTTTAGAATATATTTAGCCTTATCTTCCTTCCTGATATTTACCAATTCCTGTTCAGAAGGATGCTGTAGAAAAATGAAAAGGAAATGACACCGAAGAACGATGAATCTAAGATTAGATTATAACTACTAAACCACATCGCAATCCCAAACACTAATTCACCTGAAACAGATTCGATTGATGATGGGAAAACCTATGTCACCACCGCCAGAAGGCTAAGTAGAAGCTTTTAGCTTGAAAGGGGGGTCGAACATTCAAACAGCGCGCGGTCCCTAGCGACAGAGATTTTAAGGAAATCGGTTGAAAATTTTCACAGTTTAAGGAGAGTGTGAATAAAAGATAATGTAGCATTCTAAAAAGTATAAGTTGTGTTTTAAGGGTTGTAAGAAACTAAACGAATTTTCGAATGTTTATATGAAAGTTATGTACGGCCGACGAGGTGCAAGGCTCGACATAGGCTTAATGTATTGAAGAACGTGAGTAAAAATTAGGGTAACACTCCCAGAAGACTAAGTGGAAGACAAAGGGTGGCCAGAAGTCACCAAAGGTGCAGAAAAATCTTAAAACCTGACTCATTCGGAAACTTCTGTCTGTTTGCATATGTATAGCTGACATTTCGAACAATCTAGTATATGTAAACAGCCAGAAGTCTAAGTGGAAGCGTTCGGGAGATATTCAGGCGCGAAGTACAAAACCGAATAAAAGCGCGGGTCCCTAGCGACAGAAATTTTGAGGAAATCGGTTGAACACAGTTTAAGGAGAGTGAGAATAAAAGATAATGTAGCATTCTCAAAAGTATAAGTTGTGTTTTAAGGGTTGTAGGAAACTAACGAATTTTCGAATGTTTATATGAAACATCTGTATTTTTTAAATTTCCAAAAATTTAAATTTTATCTTTTATGCGTAGTAGTGACCAAGTAAAAATTTCTTAACTTTCATATAAACATTCGAAAATTCGTTTAGTTTCCTACAACCCTTAAAACACAACTTATACTTTTTAGAATGCTACATTATCTTTTATTCACACTCTCCTTAAACTGTGCAAATTTTCAACCGATTTCCTCAAAATCTCTGTCGCTAGGGACCGCGCGCTGTTTGAATGTTCGACCCCCCTTTCACGCTAAAAGCTTCCACTTAGCCTTCTGGCGGTGGTGACATAAGTTTTCCCATCATCAATCGAATTTGTTTCAGGTGAAATATCTCGTGCACCTTATCATTCCCAAAATTTGCATCCAGCTCTTAGACCATAAGTACAATAAATATAACATTTCATTGTTTTAGCACTTTAGACTGCTAGTAGATCGCATCAGGGGTACTATTTTGAGACATTTGTTAGTAGCAAGTGAGGAGAAAGTCAAGACACAGAAAACGCCAAAATTAAAGGACCATATAAATTAAAATAAAAAAAAATTTCAGCTTGAAAAAAATTGTTTTGAAAAGATAAGTATATTTATAAGTATATTTTTTTATATTTTTAGAGCATTTGGTTTTATTTCACTTCACAATTAATTTCACAAGGACAAAGTTTTTTGTCAATTAAATGTAGAAAAAAATTAAATTAATTTTTTTAGTATTTTTTTATAATAGACGTCAAATAAATGATTTTCAAGTGAATTTAAAAAATCTTGCATTGTAGGGTTATAACCTATGCATCATCTTTGAGACATCATTGTCTCAAGATCCTATGGGAAAAACATTCAATAGTCAAACATTCAACCAACTGGGGGATGTTCCATGGGGGTTAAAAGCGCTCTTTGACCGAAAAAAGAGAATGCTCGCCGGCTCTTGCGTCGGGAGCTGGATAAAGGCCTCACATAGGGTTTTACTTCCCAAAACTGAGGTACAAGACTATCAGATGATGCCAGCTGAAGTAAAATAGGAAAAATATTCAATAAAACCCCCATGTGAGGCCGTCATCCAGCTCCCTTCTCAAGCGCCGGCGAGCATTCTCTTTTTTCGGTCAAAGCACGCTTTTAACCCCCATGGAACAACTTAACTTTGAACTTATTTCAAAGATTTAGATTACCTATAAGTTTCATTTTAAAGTCTCCTACTGAATGGAAAAGCTTAGACGAATTCAAGCAGTGCCGAGATTTTTTCAATAACTTGGCGGTCGCCAATGATGTCGCAGAGCGAGGAGTGGCCCTAACCCAGGAGTACCTCCCTGTTTTGAAAATTGAAGCACAGAAGCAAAATCCATTACAAACTGTCAATAAATATCGCGCTAAGTTTTTTACGACAGACAAGACTACTTTAGCTCAAGAATTTTAAAATTGTCATGGAGCATAAACATAGAAAGTATGTATTTTAGTGCAATAAAAAACTGTGGCATATTAAAGGCATGCATTATATGCATCATTACATTATCTCAATCGCGTTATGAAGTAAAACTAGCGCTGCAGCTTAGACCAGGCTTTTCTCGTAACTTTAACCGCTTTGAGGAAATAGTTAGGGTTGTACCACAACTTTAAAAATTTTAGGGAAGTTTATTGGTGCCAAAAGGAAACTTTTTGGGACATGGCCCGATAAGATTTGCAAAGTTCGAAAAAATGAGACACCCTATTATATAAACAAAATAAAAAATAGAAATTTAGTCAAGTCCCTTCATTCCCTAAAATTATACAAGACAACAAGAGCGATTTCACTCATGGAGGATTCATAGAATCGCTTGAGGGTGTTCAAGAACAGTGAAATATGTCTTTTATCCCTGCTTTTCACTTGAATTTAAGAAATTTGGGTAAAAATAACCAACTTTTACTCAGCGTAATTTGAGAAAATTTGACAATTTATGCTCGATTCCTGTGTTTTCAACAGCTGCGTTTTTTTTAAATAAAATGAAATAGAATAACTTTAGAATGGGCAATGAACACCCTCAAGCGATTTATAAAGTCTCCATGAGTGAATGAATATAATAGAATGTTATTTTTTCCTTTAAAACAAGGTGCCTTCCTTCAGTGCAGGAGTTACTTCATAATTATCAAGTAAAGCTAAAGGACCGACAGACCCGCAGATCTTTTGTGGTGCTGCCCTCTATAAGCAATATAAAAAACTACACGTGAAGCTTTCTTTCGTTTTAGTATTTATAAGCGAACTTCCCACATGAATGATAGTATGGTAGAAAAGTACATTTTGTAAAAACATTTTGTATTTTAAATGCATTAATTTATATTTGTTTTGATAATCTTTTGAAGATATGTAATAATAATTGGCATGGGACTTATACTTTTTTCCCAGAATCGCTAACCAAAAATTACTCTTTAATGTTTCCTCAAAGTTTTCAGATTTTTCTACGATTGTTTGTATGTATAAGATTGGGAAACCATAGTTTAAACTTTTGTAGTTTAATTACCTTCATTTATTATTGCTACTATTTTAATCTTTATGATCACTTATAATTTCTTTGTTTTTTTAGAAAGGTGTTGCATATTTTTTTGTCGCCCAAACATTAATATAAAAGTATTAAAATATCATTTGACTTTATTTTGTATTTTTATAAGCTGTAATTTTTAAAAAATTAAAACAATAAAACAGGTGAAAGCCAGTTATTTGATAGGAGTATCAATGAATAAATAAATTTTCAAAACATAAACAGTTTTGATCAGTGATTCATTTTTAATATTCAAATTTGCTTATTTTTTAATTTGAAAGGTATTTGATACGCATATTTACATGTAGTAATTTTTTATAGATATCTTTATATTTAAAATCTTTTTGTCATCTTTACTTTTTATTTGCTGTCATGTTTATTTTTTAAAATATTTCTGTGGAACGATCGCTCCATTTTCTACCCCCCCCCCAAAAAAAGAAATCTGCCACTTCTTTAGGGTCTAACATGTTATCGGCAATGGCATAGCCAAAAAAATGTTTTCGGAGGGGTACATTGAAATATTTATGGGATGGGAAAGATCATTTTCTGAGATTCAAAAGATAAATTTTTGGTGAATCGGCAAATCCTCCCTTTTTGACTTCACCACTATAGCTTGATGATATTTAATAGCCTTATTCAATGCCAATTCAGCGAAAAGCTCATTTTCTTTCTTCAGCTGCTGGTTAGCCGCTGGTTAAGTGGTATGTGAGATAACGGAATTAATGGAGGGCATAACGGAAAAATACCCTTTTTTAATTAAAGTAAAATCATCACTCATCATTCTCTCCAAACAGCGCCATCTAAATTCCTCCATGACCTCCTCTTCGGACGACAACACCCCCTCCCTGGAGACCCCTGGCACCGCCTCCGCCGACCTCTCCGAGATGCTTAACACCGCCACCTGCCGTGTCCGAGATCTGGAGGACCGCCTCACCAAAGTGCTGGAGCAGCAGCTGGAAGTGAGAGAGGCGTTGCTCTTGATCCAAGACCCGCCCCCTGATCCCGCCCCCACCAGTGTTACGGAGGCGCGACAAAAAAGTGGACTGGGCCCCTCCTTCCCCGCAGACCACACCCTCAAGGCGGAGCTACTGGTGGCTGTGGATGGCATGATACGCGAGCAAAAGGCCTGGATAGATGAAGTCAAGAGGAAAATGCACACCAACACATCCTTCAGAGGTAAGATTCTTGAAAACATAGAGAAAAATTCAAACAGAGGGTCCAAAACGCTAATTTCAAATGCCATTTTATGATAGAGGGCAGCACTGTAAATGTCTATGATTGAGCTGTGATTGGCTGAGACTTGTTCCTTCAATCTGTCACTCTCGAAGGGGTATTGAGGGATTCGACGATAGGGATTATATTTCTCCGCCTCTCGTGATGATACAAGGGAGGCGTGAGTTTGACGCAATCCCAGCGCCCACGCCCACAGGGCCCTTATCCCAAGGCACACCCTATGCTTTTTCAATTTCCATTAGGGGACATCCATAAATTACGTGAGGTCAAAAAGGGGGGGAGGGATTTTGAAAAATCTCACCAAATCTCACCAAATCACCAAGGGGGGAGGGGGGGGGTCGATTAAAATCTCACGTCAACCTTTTAAGTTAGAAATAATACCGATTTTTTTAAGTATGAGACAGGAATAATACCCACAGAAAAGATACTGTGGTGATTTTTAGGTGGAATAATGTCCTTTTCCCCCACATCATTAATAATGTAAAAGTTTTAGGTGCTATGAAGCAGAAAATGCAAACGAATAGGATAGAAAATAATTTTTAAAGGTTGTAGGTTAATCTCCCGGGGGGGAGGGGGGTTCAGAAAAATCTCACAAAATCTCACCAAGGGGGGAGGGGGTCCAGATTTTGGAAAATACACATCACGTCATTTATGGATGTCCCCTTATCGCCTATGGCCGTGGACTCTTTGTTTCTGTTATGGTACTCTGTGCTGGAAATGTGTATGTTTTGGATTGCAAAGATAAAATTCACATGATTTTAAGTTACAGAACTCCATAATATGCCAAACAAATGCAAGCTGTAAACCCAAGACTAACTATTAACTAAACAAATAAGGCCAAAAAAGTTCGAAATTTTGAGGTATGATATGATATCTGTTCTAACGTTACAATTGATCGAACTTTACTGAATGATCTTCACCCCCCTTAATATTGACAAATTTTACACATTAAGATTTTAAAGACCAATTAGAGCGTTTGTACAACTGATCAATTTGGAAGTGACATGCAAACCAATCGGAATCGGAGCACTTGCCAACGTCACTGATTAGGATAGAAGATTACAGAAAGAAGTTCAGTTGTTTGGAAGGAGCTATCAATCCTGACATCAGGACATTTCTCATACGTCACGATTTCGAGCTTTTTCTGCCTTTTTTGTGTAGATTGCAATGGATAACGCCCCTTTCCTGTTCCTCAGATGGACCGAGAGTCTTCAAAGAAATCGAACGTCACCTGTCGGAGCGCCTGCATTTCTTGGAGGAAAGCCGCGCTCTGATCGAAGGTCCCTTCTTCGACCCCCCGCCTCCACTCCCTATCACAGAAGAAGAGCACCATGAAGATGATCATCACAAAAAAAAGGGAAAGAAGAAAAAGCATTAAAATGGTTTTATGGTTTTCTGAATGAGTCCTTTGTACGTTGTTGGATTGGACACATTCGGATTCATGGACGTTGTTCAGGACACATTCTACTAGGGATGGACAGAATCTAAGAAAGGCTCGATTTACACGATACCAGTCGAACTTTCCTGTAAGCTTAGAATGCTTATTAGCCAAAAATTGCATATATTGTGTCTCCTATTTCTATGACTCATGATCTTTGGCTGAAGTTACATTCAAAAGTTTATATTCTTTGGCTATGCGGTACTGGAAAGTTTAACTGGAACACCGACGGGTATTGTGTAAATTTGTTTATCAAACGTGTACTTAGACACACTCATCTAGATTTCACTCACGGAAAGATTGTCAGGTTGAACTCGGGAGATTTTCCAGCAGACACTAATTTTATTCCGGTTTTGTTTTCTTTTTTTAATTCAATCATTGTACAGTTTTTTTTCCCAGAGAAATTATACTTTTTTAAGGGTTAACCGGAAAGTCGGTTTGCCCAATAGGCCTCTAAAAGTAAACAAATCGTAATTATTTCTATTCCATAAGATATAACCGTATGCCAGCTACTATCAAAACTATGTATTTTTACCGTGGGATGCGTTTTTGTAGACCATTGACAGTCACATAAAAAAGTCACCAAAGAATCAAAACAATGTGTCACAGTTGCTGTTAACTGATCTTCAGGGAAAATTATCATGAGACCGGAACAGGTACAAGTGTATATGAATAGATGGAGTTAAATAAGAGCAATACTCAGTTTAGAGTGTGTATTGTTAAACTGTTAACCATTCCATCGAAAAATTTAAATCAGAACTCCATTTCATAGGATAGTTTGCACCTTCCATCCCGGTCTCCTCTCAAGGACTTTCACACCTTTTCACTCAATATAATTACGGAATAACTATATTGTTTGGTGACACTCTCCTTGTTACGATAATTATCTACAAAAACTCAAATGAGAAATCAACAGACAGGAAACTAACATATTTTCAGTATTAAATCAGTTATGGGCTATACATCTGCTTTTATAAAATAGAAAAACGACGTTTAATTTGCACATAATTTATTTAAAGATATTAAAATCAGACATGTTTCGAGGGTATACTGAACCCTCTTCGTCAGTGAGATGACGATGTAAGAAAAAAATTGTACACATGGCTATCAGTAATATATACAGGCAACAACAAGAAACACAGTTACAGTTAATACAGAAACATATTTAAATTGAAAAGAAAACTATGAAAATACAGATACAGAAAAATATTATGGTGATTCACGACCTCCAAATTTCAGAGAAAAAAGGTGCACTTGACAAGTCATTTACAAGATCATTAGAGAACTGATTAATATAGTAACTTTCAAAAAAATCAAGGTCAAGTGTTGAATTACAGTTTTTAATAAGGGTAGCGGAAGAAAAGTTAAACGTATGGTTATTTTCCCAAACATGCCGGGCAATGGACGACTTGTCAAATTCTTGTTTTTTAACATAATTGATGTGTTCTTTAAGTCTAAATTTTAGGGCGCGTCTAGTCTGACCAACATAGGATAACCCACATTCACAAAATATTCTGTAAATACCCCAATTATTGAGCGTAGGAATCGGATCCTTCAAGTTAGAAAATTTAATTTTATTTGTAGGGGAAAAAACAGTCGAAAAACCAAATTTTTTAAGGATATTAGAGAGTTTAAAATTAATTTTAGAAAAATATGGAAGAACAATTAATTTGTTTGGGATTTCTTTAGTATATTCAACAGGGTTCTTTTTTAAAATTCTACCAAGTATCCGGTCTATCATGGTATGGCAAAAGCCACGATCAACTGCAACAGCCTTTAAGTAATTTATCTCAATTTTAAGTAAATCATTATTTGAGCATGTGTTGACAGCTCGGAAAACAAAAGAATTAAAAGCAGCCTCTTTCTGATTCAAGGGATGATTAGATTTGTTATGAGGGGGCAATGAAACAGCAAATGATTTGCGATAAACCGTAGTCAGGAAAACATTATCATTACGCATGATCAAAACGTCTAAAAATGCCAATCGGCGATCATCCTCGATTTCACAAGTAAATTGTATACACGGGTCAATTGAATTAACAATAGAAAGAACCTCGTCTATATTCAGGTCAGGATTTAATAGAACAAAGCAATCATCGACATATCGAACATAAAAAGGGAATTGAATTAATTTAAACATCTTAATCTCGAAAAAATTCATATAAATATCACTCAAAATAGGGCTTAATGGGTTTCCCATAGCCAAACCGTTGTTCATACAGTAAAATTTATCATCAAACACAAAAGTACTTTGTTCAAGACATAACCTAGTGAGCCGCAACAAGTTCTCGATCTCAAATTGAGAAAAATGGAACTCGTGTAACCTGGTTGACAAACATACCAAGGCTCCGTCCACAGGGACATTAGTAAAAAGGGATTTCACATCAAAAGAAACCATAATGTGATCGTTAAACTGGATTTCGCGAATTTTCGATATAAACTGGAGAGAATTTTTAACCGTAAAAGGGTATCATCCATTAGGGGAGAAAATATGGTAACCAAATGTTTCGCTAATTTATACGATGCCGTGCCAATATTAGAGACAATTGGTCTGAACGGAATGTCGGGCTTGTGGACCTTCGGTAGGGCGTAAAGTCTTGCACAATTTGCAACCGACGGAATGAGAGTTTTTTTAAGGGAATCAGGGATTAAAGTGGAAGATTTTATACCAATTTTGATTTTAGTGAGTTCAGTAGGTGAAGGATCCTTTTTTAAAGGTAAATAAGGGCCTTCATTGATTAATTTATAAACACCCGTGACATAGTCAACCTTATTTAAGACAACGACTTGTCCTCCTTTATCTGCTTTGGTAACGACCACACTAGGGTTAGACATAATAGATTTCAAACAGGCTTTTTCCGACTTATTTAAGTTATCTTTATGAGTTGAAAAATTAGAGTCCAAAGTATCTTTTACCAAATACCTGAGGGTCTCCTTTTGCGAAGATGACAAAACAGAGAATTTAAACGCTCTTTCAATGGGAGCTACTAACTGTGGAAGTGACGGTCTAGACGATATAGCAAAATTGTGATTGAGCTTGAGTAAGTCCAAACTTGAGTTGTCAAGAGGAAGGTCCGACAAGTTTAAAACAGCGCCGCTGTTAACTACAGGCAAGTCCTTAGGTATTTTGGGAGTAGAGTTCCGAAGAAGCCTGGAGAATTTTCTATTTAGTGTCTCTCTGTGAAGACGGGCACACTTGTTAGCTCTGAACCACGACATATTGTCAAGTGAAACGAAACTGGAACTGGACACACTAGCACACTCTAAGTGGAGGTGGTACAGTTTCTTTTCAACAAAAGACAACCGGCTGCGAAAATCTTGAATTGTGCTCCTAAGTAAGGAAAGCTGGAACCGTGCAACTGATCTGTTCACTCTGATGGAAGGCCTAAGACTGCAAAAAATTTTGATGAACGATGGGATGATTCCATGTCGTCTGCATCTTGTTAAAAATTGAAGGTGGTTCAAAAATCGGAGGCGTTTAATTCGCAGGTTGCAAAACCTATTTAAAACTGAAGCCATGTGAGATTTGATCTGCTTTTAATTGAATATAAATAGTCTCAAAAATCAACAACATATAAATAAAAATTTGCAGTATTTTTCATTGATTTGACATTCAAAGGTTCAGTAATAGTCCCAATCATCCATAAAGCATCAATGAGATCTGTAAACCTAAGCAAAAAGCCGGTCTTCTTCTGAAACGTAAGCCTTATCCCTAAGCAAACCCGAGTCGCCTTTTTGAAACACGGTCGAGGGTCCTCTCGGCTCAAATTAGCCCAAAAAGTGTTTACCGAGGTTCTAAATGTATCCCGAGGATGGAAATGTTTACAGATCAAAACCTTCAGGTCGGCTCCAGAACCACTTCAGTTGCGTTACGTAGTTTGATTTAGCTTCCTTTCGGTATATTTCTTTTTAAATGTTTCTTTTGTTTTAAACACAGTCAAATATGCCCATTCCTAATGGTCTGTGAACTTTAAGGCACACATACCCGGGTCAAAGGATGTTCATTGTTTGAAGCGGCGATGCAATTGGAGTAGTGATAAATATACTAAGAAATTTTGATGGATTGTTTTAAAATAATTTAGGTCTCTGAAGGACTCCACCCTATAGTATTGCTTCACAATCTTTATCAAAAACTATTCGTTTAAGTAAAAAAATTAATTCAATATAAATTTTTAACATAATTATCTTGAGTAAACTAAACTATCTAAAAAATAAGATTAGTTTATTTATGTAAAAATGAAATTAAATGGGGTTTAAATTATGAGAAACTAAAATTTCAATTTATCTTATCATAATTATAAGTTGATTGACCTTATCAAAGAAATTTTTTTTTACTCTGAATACTTATTAACCACTTAAAAGGCAGTTCTTCTCTAGGAATCTTTATTATCCTTCCACCTGAAACTTAAAACTGTACATTTGCCCTAAATTAAAAAATAATTAATGAAAAAAACCTTTTTTAAAGAACAACGTTTTTAAAATGCACTAAAAAGTATAAAATAATTTTTGCAACTCCTTGTAAAACGAAAAACGTGGGGATCATGCATTAGGTATTTAATCCAACTTAATTTCATCATTAATTTAAATAATTTTTAACTGTGGATATAATGGTAAATAGAGTAGTGGCTGTAAATATTATTGCATGATCCCCACGTTTTTCGTTTTACAAGGAGTTGCAAAAATTATTTTATACTTTTTAGTGCATTTTAAAAACGTTGTTCTTTAAAAAAGGTTTTTTTCATTAATTATTTTCTGGTTTTTAGTTTTGTTGTGTAAAGTTTAGAATTCGCGACCTGAACGCCTTCCAAGAATTTGATTCTTTTCTCCTTTTAATAAAACTAAAAAGAGTTTTTTTTTCTGAACTTTAGCTATAACACATGGCTTTACTGTTTTGTTAAAATCATTGCACAGCTTTTGCCTCTAGCTATTATTCAGATGACGTTGGAAATTTTTGAAACACTAGTAATATAAAAAAAAGTGTTTTAAAAATATATTGGAGAAAAACTTGTCAGTAACTAATTAATTAAGTCAGTCCCTTATTAGATGCATTACAAATACAAAACTTGCATGAAGTACTGCATGTACTGTGTTTCTTACAAATTTTCATTTTACTAATATTTTATACAAAACTTCTGAAGCCATCTTGATAACAAGAGGAGGCAAACTGCACAACAATGATTTTTTAACAATAAGGTCCTATAGTTGAACTTCTAAACTTTAAGTCCCCCTGGGGGTTCAGGGGCAGCAAATTGAACCGAACAAACGAGATAATATCGTATTGTCATCCAGATCTGAACTATGTTCAAAATTTCAAGTCTCTAGCTCATGGGGAAGTATATTTAAAATTGATTACTAAATTCCTCCCGAACAGACAGATAGACGGACGGACGGACAGACAGACAAGATTGAAAGCGACCTAATAAAAACGTTGTAAAATATAAAAAAAAGTGTTTTAAAAATATATTGGAGAAAAACTTGTCAGTAACTAATTAATTAAGTCAGTCCCTTATTAGATGCATTACAAATACAAAACTTGCATGAAGTACTGCATGTACTGTGTTTCTTACAAATTTTCATTTTACTAATATTTTATACAAAACTTCTGAAGCCATCTTGATAACAAGAGGAGGCAAACTGCACAACAATGATTTTTTAACAATAAGGTCCTATAGTTGAACTTCTAAACTTTAAGTCCCCCTGGGGGTTCAAGGGCAGCAAATTGAACCGAACAAACGAGATAATATCGTATTGTCATCCAGATCTGAACTATGTTCAAAATTTCAAGTCTCTAGCTCATGGGGAAGTATATTTAAAATTGATTACTAAATTCCTCCCGAACAGACAGATAGACGGACGGACGGACAGACAGACAAGATTGAAAGCGACCTAATAAAAACGTTGTAACATGCTGTTATTTTCTGAAGGTTAAAACAACTTTAACTCAGAAATAAATATATAGACAAAATATATAACTGAATTATAGTGTTTTGTATCTTATTTTCTCATACAGTACAAATTTATCATTAAAGACACATAAATTTCTAACTAATTGGTAGGAACAGGGGACGTTTTAGGTAAGAACACTTTGTGTCAGGATGAGATTAGGGGATATATTTTTCTTCCCCAAAACTCGGAGAAATTTTTTTTGTCAAAGAAACCGCTGTCCGAAATTGTGAAGAAAGATCATAATATTCCAGGAGCGCCTCTCTTGAATGAACAAGAAGAGTGTCGACAAAAAAATCTGCGAAACCGATGTGTAGCAAGCGAGTGTCGTGAATCAGCCAGGAAGCCGCAGCTAATGGAGTCGGGGCCACCCACTTGGCCAAACCCAATTTGCCCCCACAACAAACACTGGCTCCGGTTTCCGCAGTTTATTCAGTTGGCTTTCAGGAGGGATTTGTTAACCGGCCCCGTGTTTGTTTGCCATGTTGCTCTTTTGCAGGGAGGGAGGGAGGGAGGGGGGAACATATGAATTCATATATTATAGTACGGTGGGGAGATATATGGTTTTTGATAGGGTGTAGGATTACTCCATGTTATGCTATCGAGTGTTACAATTTACTAGAAATGAATAATTTTGGGAGTGTCTTAAGAGTTTTTCACTAACAAAACGAGGAGAACTAGAAAAATTGTGCATTTTGATATTAAATTAATCGAAATCGGTGTGAAACTATCTGCGCCTAGGTTCAAGATTAACTTATGACGTTTTATTCTAAAGAACTTTTTAATAGATGTAAAATAAACTTAAACATTATTTAGTGTAGGGGCGTAGCCAAAAAAATTAAGGAGATATTTGAATTTGGGGGATATAGGGTAAATTTGGTCCTTCAAAAGGAAAATTCCTAGCTTTCGGGAGATATATATTCCCAAATCCCCCCCTTGGAGTAGTTTTTCCCCTTTGTTCGGGTTATTTAATTATAAGACTTATGCCAAAAAAAGAGGAGAGGAAGAAATTCTTAAGTTATTCACACAAGGATTCACAGATTCGTTCACACAAGGATTCATTTTTTTTCACACAGACTCTGTTAAAGGGAAAAAAGCTTTCTGAAGACCAATTTAGAAGTCTTAATATTTTTAAGGTGTTTAAGCATTTCACTCATACTATTAAATTACAATAAATGACCAATGTAATTTTATAGTAAGCTTTCGGAAATAAATATAGGATATTGAGAAATTTACTTAAGTAAATAATAAATTGTAATTTATTAAAAATATGTTAGGATTCTATCGAAGACATTTCCGTTACATACGCAAACGGTCAGATCAGGGCTATGAAAAAACAATAAAGTAGAGTCCATTCAATAACTTCAAAAAAGTTTCTGTATACCGCTAGTAGTATCAATACTAGAAATTTACTTTCTTAAAAACAAGATCTTATAGGTTCTTATTTAACTGTAATCGCCAAATGATAAATTTCGATTCATCTTTCTCTCTTTTTCTACCTTTATGTAAAGTAGAACCATACTAAACTCTAGTTATAACATTTTAAACAATTAAAGGATAATAATAAAGTAAGATGCGAAAGTTTAAAGTAGGACCTATTTTGAGAATGCAACCGCTGTTGAAACCTAAACATTCAAAGGATTACCCCTTTGCAAGTCAAAGAAAGGCTTTCATAAAACTTTCCTCGAGTTTTACAGATTTTATCTCTAAAATAAAAGATAAGAAGGGGAAACATAGTTTCCTTAACAAAACCAAGAACTGAAATACTACATCCTGAACAGAACAAAACTCTAGAGAGAAAGAGATGCAAAGTAAATACAAGAAAACATGAAATACCTTCCAGAATATTCCCAGCATTCCCCAAAAGTTTTCAACACATTGAAAAACCCAAAAGAACACCCAAAATTTATCCAAAACCTATAAAAGCAATAGCGTCCAATCAGAAACACAGCCCCTCCAACCTCCCCCAATATTCCCTTCAGCTAAAAAGACACTCCCTCCCCCTGAATACCAAACGGGAAGTTTCCATCTAATAAACCTCTCCCTCCTCCACAAAACCACAACAACAGCATATCAAAGACACCCCACCCCCAAAAAAGAACCCCCTTTGTAATGAGTATTGTTTAGAAATGCAGAGAAACCGGCGTCTTTAATTCTCCTCCTCCGTGATTGTGTATCCATAGCAACCGCAAAACGGATTAAGTGATACAGGGCGCAGAATGGGAGGCCGCCCCGGGTCATTAGGGATCCGGCGCCCGTGTCAACAGCGCCCCACTGTTTTGACAGTATAACTAAAGAGCCCTAATCCATTTAAATCTGTAACGACACCGCCGCGAAAGGTGTCAGAAATCAGTCGCCGCCGGCGGCGCCACTCCCCGTAACTCGATTTGCGGCCGGCTTAATCGAGTGCCCATGACTGACAATCAAACCCTCCCCCCAGAAAAAGGAACCCCCTTTTTATTCGCCCCTTTAATCTCGTAGAGAGAGGAGAGAGAGAGAATGCAAAAAATAGCCCGGGACTATCACATATTCCGTAACATGCTCTCCTATCCTTCCATAAATATACATAGACGTTACTCTCTGCGATTCTCCTTTTCGGCTTTTTTATTCTCCGATTTTATTCTCCTCGAGTGTTATTCTTGACTCCGGAATTTCGATCGCCCCCGGCTCCCTCCCCCCCTCCTCCTTCGAGAGTAGCATAACGATTCATAAGTAAGTTTCGTTCCGTTCTTTTTCTTGTCGCCTTCTCGGATATTATTCATTCGACATGACATAAAGGGGTGGATATTAACATTTTATTTCGTTTATTCTCCCTGCTTTATCATTATTATTATTATTTCTTCCCCTTTTCCCGGTTTTATATTTATTTATTTTTCTTTCTTGAACTTTCCCGATTTCGTCTTTTTCCGAAGAAAAATGAATTCTTAAGTAACTTTAAAACATTCCCTTCTTTTTCTATCGAAAATCTCATTAAATGCAAGGAGGGAGTTTTTGGGAGAAGGAAAATCTGTTTCCACGTATGTTTTACAAAGTGAGTGTTATTGTTTTTTTTATTTTACATTGCGGAGAGTTATTGCCTTGAACATGAAATCTTGGCTGATCAGGGGAATTGTAAATTAATATCCCCTTTCCAGAAAATAAAATATTCAAGAGAAAAGAAATTATACTCGAAGACTTCTTTATGGTGTGATTTATATACTTTTATAAAGTAGTATATAAAAGTGAACAAGTGTATTTCGTTTATCATATTTTTTAAAACATGTCCAATTTCGTTTGTTTTATAGGTCTTATCTATTTAAAAGACTTGGCACCACTATAAAATATAATTTCATAAGAAAACGCTTGAGTTTATTATATTTTTATGGTATATTTTCAGGTTATTTAGTTACTTAGTTTCTTTGAACATATGTTTACAAAAAAAAGAGTAATTCAACTTTATTTAATATTTCAGCAGCTTATAACTTTTTACATGTGCTTGTAAGGCTCACTTATGATATGCTAAATTGATCAGATTAAATGGAATTTTAAGTTCGTACGAATAATTACCGATCCTTCAAAATCATTCCAAAACGACAGAAAACTGATTATTACTTATTAGGCCGAATTTTAAAGAATCTGAATAAATAGTCCTATTTTCTGTCTACCTATTAGAGTTTTATTTGTATTTTAGCTTAAAATCTTATCTCTGCAAAATTTGTTTTCCCTGTCAATACGGGAGAACTGCTTTAAGCCTGTAAAACCAGTTCTACTGCGATAATAGTTACAATGCGGGGAAGCAACCCAATGGCTAATCTCCTCTTTTAAGCAGACCAAAGCAAATCAATCGTAAATTTAGAAGAAAGAGGGGAACTGTTTGGACCCAAGGATAATCTTTACAAATAGAAGTTTCTTGACAAAACTAGAACTTATTACATCGTATAAAGTAAACCGGAAGGTAGTTAGATTAAGTTAATTTCACAGTTTTTATAGATACTAACAAACATAAGGCTTAATCTATTAAAACATTTTATTTACATTATAGTAGCGCAAATAAATGAAATTAAACCCAATCACAACTATAATTTAAGTATTAAAAAATATTGATTGTATCGCAGTATTTTCTTAAACTTATCTTGGTCTTTTTCATACTTTTAGAAACAACTCCGTTTATCATTACTTTTAAATGAAAAGATTCATGCCGGTGTTTTCTTATTTGAAATAAGGCTTAAATTGTGAATTGATATACGAATCTTAATATTATGTTATGCATAAACGTTTATAGAGTTAAAACGTTACAAAGCGAATGAAAAAAATAGGATACATACATAGGAAAACCTTATGAATGCGTATTATTAAAAATATGATTAACAACAGCTTTTACAAATAAAAATTTGCATGCACTCAGTAATGTAGTAATAAAAAGTCATATTTCATTAAATTCATTTAAAATCAATATGATGCCATACTGCCTTATAATTAATCCAACGCCACCTCTAAAATAAGCCAAACAACTTAAATTTATGGAATTAATTTAAGTCTTTTTAGTGTCTGATTTTTGAATAACAATTTAATATGGTAATTGCGCTAAAATATATGCATCCTTTACTTTTTTCGCATTTTTATTATATTTAAGTTCTCAAATTACTGGATGGAAAATTACTTCACTGTACAAAAACTTCACATTATATATATTTTGTTTAATAGAACTCACATTTAGTATCAACATCCCCCCCCCAAAAACTTTTGACGCAAGAAAAACCTTTTGTGGTGTCGTTTTACTTTCCTTTTGTATTTTTTGACTTTTTTAGAGTAGCTGTCAGTTGAAATGGGAGACTACCCAAGGGATTTCATGAGGTTAAACGACGTTAAGGGAAAATATTTTCTTCCCTCCAGATTTTTTTCTGACAGGTCTTAGAGCTTCTGTTCAGGAAGCCTAAAATCTCTTCTTATCAACATAAAAGGAAAGTTTTATACTTCTTTGAAGGAGAAAACTCATTTTTTATGCTAAAAGAAACCAATTTTTATATATGATACACCATTTTTAATGCAAACTTGTTTGAAAGGAACTACTAGGTCTAGAAACACCAAACTTTTTTTTAAGGGTTTTTAATATATTGAACACATTTATATTATATTCATAAGTGAAGGGGGAAAATATGAGGGTCGAGTTGGCTTTGTTTGAGAAATCTTTGGAAACGTTTGATTTCTTAAGGTAAGGACTCTATGGACATAAAAATTAAAGTAATTTGATTTTTGTTTGGTTAACGTATTTTAGATGTTTTAGATTATTTTCTTCAATATTGCTGAATATTTGGCGTTAGTTACATGCTTTTAAGTTTAATTTAAAAAAGAAATGTTAATAAAAATTAAATATAAATAAATAAATTAATTAATTTGATTATTAAAAATCAAAATAATATAGAAATTTTAAAAAATTAAGGTTACAATTATTTTATGCTTCCTCCTGTTTTTATTCCGTAATTTAACCAATTACAATTTTTTAGCTTTATTTTTTTATATTAACATAAGTAACAATAATTTTACTTATATTACGCACCAATTTCAACATTTTAAAACACTTTTAAATTGTTGGAACTTTTTAGAGAAAGAGCAAAAATAAAAATTTTAAAAACCATAATTCCATAAACGCTATTTCTAATAATAATTTTAAAAGTTTTAAATAAAAATCAGATGAAATGAAAATGTTAATGAAAAATTACATACTAAAATGACATTCGAAATAACTATAGTTTACAATTACATGATCACAGCGATATAAAATAGGGGTTTTCTCACTTACTCTTAAAAGACTATGAACAAAATATCATTTCAGACTTCACTGGAACATGTGTTCCAAATTATTGTATTCCGAAGCGTACAACCCAAAGCAGAAAAAGCTACAGCCTTTTCACACGAATACGTGTATCTCAACAAGACCAAGGAATAAAATCACACTACGTAATACCCAACAAAAAGCACATGCAAAACCACTAGGGTCCATAAAAAGTCATAATCCTTCCCTTATTTCCATAACAAAAGATCTATCTTTCAGCAACCGGATCGGATACTAGAGAGGCCTCCTCAAACACAGCGGCGGCTCCGAAAAGAGGCTTAAAAGCGTTTGTGTAAGTAACCAATCCCTGGGACGCAAATGTTGACTGCCGGCCTTCAATTACCATCGATCAAGTTCCATTCGCCATTATGGAAGGCCCTCGTGAAACATTAGCCTGCCGAAAGTGGTTTCTTATTCGGATGGATCTTCCTTCCGCTCTGATGGAATAAGTATCGTGGAGAAGGCAGGGGCATATAATCAGAAAACTCTTCCTTTTAGTTCTTCTCGTTTATGAGAAAAAGTAGAAGGAATAGCCACAACTATATAGGAAACTTACGTTTGAAAAAAAAATGTCTATTCTAATCTCAAATTGGTTATATTTTGGAAATAGAGCTGACAGAGTTTTACAAAAACATTTCTCCAGAAGAAACACAGACTAAAAATTTTTAATTGTAAATGTACTTAACTATATTTTTAAATATTTATTAAACATTTGATGTTTTAATATGTTTAATATGCTTGAAACAGCACATTATATTCTATATTCATAACTTAAAACACTTCCTTAGTTTTTTCTGGAAGGATGTGTTGCTTAAGTCCAGGCGATTTAGATATCTAAAACCTAATTTCCCTTTAAATTGATATTTCACTCTAGAAATTTCAGTAAAATAAGTTTATGTGATCTAACTTCAAGCCAATAAAATTTACTATGAAATGAGACAAGAACCATATATTTTTAGGAAAAATAGTTCCGATTTTATGGGAGAAAAACTACGTTTTTTTCTTTTTTCTCAACTTTGACCTCAATGAGACAGGTATTAATACTATCCGATTGAGCTTAAACTTTGCCAATCTTATTTTCTAGCCTATTGTCACATTTTAGGGGACTCCCACCGAAGAAATTGGGAAGTTGATGTTTTTGTAACCACCCTAGTGCACAACTAGGAAAAACACCCTACCTTAAGTGCAGTTAAGAAAGCTTCCCCTAAATCAGGTACGGGAAGGGGAACATGGATATTTATTTACTTTGATTTTCTCGGATATTAAGGACATCAATACCTCAGTTAATAACCTAATAAGTTAACAAAACTTCTGACGATTACGACGACACCACAATTAAAAAATTACAATTTTATTTTTTCTATGTGTGTTAATATGTTTTCATCTTTCATTTAAATTGGGTTGTATTTGGTGTGGTGCCATAGGAATAATGTAATTTTTTGTGCTGTCCTCTTGCCAAATTACTTATTTTTGTATTTTTTATATTTATGTACTTAATTTTTCTCTTTTTTTTCTTCTTTATTTATAAATGCTCCAAAGTAAAATTTTTGTTTCACTTGGAAGGGCGAATTCGGCCCCTTAGTGAGCAATATGTTGTTGTTTTTTCTTGTTATTGTTTCCTCTTAATGTTTATGTATTTTGTAAATGTTTCAGAATAAATTAAAATTATTAAAAATAAAAAACGTGGCCTATACATTTTATAAAGAATTCAAAGAACGTTTATTAAACATCCATATCTGTGAGTCAATAAAAAGATACCTTTATATACTACAGTCAACCGCAATTTGTATACCACCCCGAGCCAATCATCCTAATCCTTCTCTCAAGAAACAAGGCCTTATCTGATCCGGCATTTGGGAAGTCACAGGCACAGTGACAGTCAGCTCCCCCCAGGTAGCACACTTTTAGCTTCTCCTTCTCCTCCCTGGTATCATCTCCTCTCCATCTGCTTCAGCTTACTGTCACCCAGGAGCGGAGGCCAGGAACAACAACAGCAATTCGGACGGCAACACTCGGCGACTGCAACACGTGTCAAGCGATTTGGAATGGTGACAGAGCGGCTAATGGAACAGTTGTCGCGGTGTGGGTGTTCGATTCGTTTTAAATGGGGAGTGATTGAGCAGGGAGTGAAGATTTATTTAACTTCTCCTGAGGCTGGCGAAAAAACAATTTCCCCAAATAATAATAGGTGCCATAGTTTTTGAAGAAATAATTTTTTTTGTTAACTTTTCATTTGCTTTTTAAAAATAACAAGGTTCCAATTTCAAAATTTCAATTTGTAAGATTTTAACTTTAGTTTAAAATTTTAAAATATTTATATTTATTTAAGAATAGGTTATTTAAACTTACATTACATATGTTTTAAATGTATTGAAAATTTAAGTAATTAATAGATATATAGATTAACTCCAAAATTTTTTTTCAATTACAATTATTTTGGTGCAACATTTTATTGAAATAGAAAACCCTTTTTTATAAATGTGCTTAATTGTTTTTTTACAACTACCGTTTTTAATTCCAGGATTGTTCCCTAAATGATGAAAAGCTCACCCATGAATTTATTCTAATTTTTATAGAACTCTTAAACTATTAAAGCTGTACTAAGGTAAATGTGGGTATAGTGGACACTTTAAGGAAAATTTTTGCTTAAATTCTTAATAAATACCAACCTATTTGCTTGGAAACGGTTATCATCCTATTTTTAGGTTAATTGGATCTTCTTCTTTCGATTTTACCATTAAAAATTTTAATTAGATTGGGTAAAGTATTTTTAATTAATTTTTAAAAAGTACTCCAAATTGCATCTATAGTGGCCACCTTGATGTAGCTGTTGTATCTATGGTGGACACCTCTTGCATCAATAGTGGACACCTCTCTTTTTCGGCCTATATGAGGGGTTTATGCATGAAACTGAGGTTTTTTTTGGTATAGTCGTTTAGTTCTTATTAAATCTCCCTTCCCAACGAAATGTATTTTAGATCAAATCAAATTAGCTTTATTTAAAAAAAATACTTGATAGTTTTCGGCCCAAAGCCTACGCTGTAGCTGATTTGAGAGGAATTTAGCATGTAATTCAATGTTTTTGAAACCTTGGTTCCCAAAGCCAGAATGAAACCAAATTAATACAACACTCATTTTAAAGCGCAATCAGCAGTTTATGAAGAAAAACTGATTCAAATTAATATTATTTATGTTTTTTGTAGAAGCCATTGCAGTGGCCACTATTGGAAAATCCAAGATTATGTGTTGGTAAAGTGGCCACCCGAATAAATTGTTTGAAGCGATGTATGAATTTGGAATCCCGCCTAAGCTTACCAGTCTTGTCAAAATGACATTACAGAGTGTAAAATGTAGAATTAAGCTCATGTCTGAGGTATCTGAGGTTTTCTATACAGAGAGATGTCTTAGACAGGGAGACTCGCTGTCTTGCATTTTATTTAATATAGCCCTTGAAAAAGTTATAAGAGATTCGGGTATCAACACTAGAAACACAATCCTGCAGAGATGTATACAAGTTTTGGCATACGCAGATGATATCGATATTGTTGGGCGAAGAAAACAGGATGTTGTTGAGGCATTTATTGCCCTTGAGAGTGCTGCCAAGGATATGGGATTGGCAGTAAACGAGGAAAAAACAAAATTTTTGGTAGTAAGCACTAGAATAAATGATGTACAGTCGCTTAATATTGGAAACTACACTTTTGAAGGAGTCACCCAGTTTAAATACTTGGGCACGCTTATTACCAGTAGAAATGAGATAAAGGTTGAAATTAGAAATCGAATTTTGATGGCAAATAGATGTTATTTTGGTTTGAAGAGTCAATTAAAATCTAAACTCCTCTCCATTAATACAAAAATAAATCTATACAAAACCCTTATAAGGCCGATCATTTTATATGGTAGTGAGACATGGGCAATTAACAAAACTGAGGAAAACAGGCTACTCATTTTTGAAAGAAAGATTCTTCGGTCAATTTTTGGAGCAGTGAAGGAAAACGATACATGGAGAAGTTTGTATAACAATGAAATATATACTAAATACAGACAACCAAACATCTTGAGAGTTATTAAATCCAACAGAATAAGATGGCTGGGGCACGTTTTTCGACGTGCAGATTTGGACCCTATTAAAAAACTAACTTTTTCAAAGATTGAGGGTACAAGAAGAAGAGGTAGACCAGCAACAAGGTGGTTGGACTGTGTGGAGAGAGATTTGAAGATCTTGGGAATTAATAGGTGGAGAAACATAGCAAAAAGTCGTGCCGCCTGGAGGATGCAGACAGAGAAAGCCTTGGCCTGCACCAGGCTGTAGTGCTGCTGAAGAAGAAAGTGGCCACCCCCATAAATCCTCGTAAAATCAAAATTTTCAAATAAATTTTATTCAGTATCATTTTATGTAATCTTCTTTATCTAAATATAAATTTAAAATTCAATCAAACGGTAATAAATACAAAAAAATCAGTTTCAAAATACCCGTTTCCTTACGCGATTCAATAAGCGAAATCAAATTTCAGTCACTCGGCCGATGTTGTTATTTTCAAATATTTAAATATCCTTCACATGCTGATCTGTGGTATAGGTGGTAATTTACCAGCTTACCTGATTGTACAATCTATTATGAGTAGATGCGAAAGGGGGCTTCTGCATCACTAGGTGGATCAGGTGGATGTGGATTGAGCCTTATCGCATGAGGTTATATGATTTGGAGTTGAGATAGGAGTTGTGTTATATTTTTAAAGACTCATACAGCCATCTAGCGGTGATAGTTTAAGTTATTTATAGGATTGAATAATTATTTTTTAAGAGATAATATTTAAGATAATTCGAGGGCGAGGGAACCTTATCGCTTGAAGTTATGCGTTGTGATAAGGATTGGAGTTGATATGTTTTATTTTGCTGCATAGGGGGCGCTGTTGATGTTTTGCTGTATAGGGGGCGCTGTTGATTATGGAAACAGTTAAGAAATGTTATATTTAACCGCCAAAAAGACTGATGCAGCCATCTAGCGGTGATAGTTTAAGTTTTTTGTTAGAATAATGTTTTGTTGTATAGAGGGCGCTGATGATTATGGAAACAGTTAAGAAATGTTATATTTAACCGCCAAAAAGACTGATGCAGCCATCTAGCGGTGATATTTTAAGTTATTTGTTAGAATATATTTAAATAATTATTTTTAAAGATAATATTTAAAAGAAACAGTAAAAGTTGGGGCTCGAACCCGTGATCAGCGGATGCCGAAATATAACCAGGGCTCGTTGATACGCGCGTTTATCAACTGAACCGAGGCTACATTTCAGTTTGGCTGGTTGTTTAGTGAAGAGGGGATTTAATACAAGGTCGTTAGAGGTGACTGCCATTTGCAATCATGTTATCACGATAATTGTTTTTAATGATATTATTTAAAAGATTTTATTTTAAGAGTGGGATTTGAACCTGTGATCTAGCAAAAGGTAATCTTGGCCAACCGATTTTACGACACTAACCGTTCGGCCAAGACCACCTGATTCGTTAGCATGTAGTATAAGTTCTCAAGAAGGAAATATTTCCCTGTAAAGGGTAAATAAAATTAATTATTTAAGAGTTTATAATAAAATTATATTTATATATTTCATTCTATAATTTTATAATGTGTAAAAAACTCCTAAATATCAAATTCTACCATTGCTCATAAAAGTGGTTCATGAATATTTTCGTGAGGAATAGATGTTTTAAAAAATTATGTAAAAAAATTTTTTTTAATGTTTTAGTTAAAATGTATTCATAAAACTCAGTATGTGTAAAAAAACGAAACTAATAACAACAGTTTACCTAGAAAAATATTTTTTATTTTGCATACAAGTAATACATAATTAATTTATAGTGAAACACATAGTGTTAACTTTGAAATCATCTTTATTTAATCGATAACCATTTTGTAGATTTTTTCCTACTACGTTTTGCGGGAGGATTTTGATCCTTAATTACAGCTGGTAACTGTCTAATATTTTTATTTTTAATAATGAGGAATATTCTTATTACTAATGTCTTTAAAATTCCTCCTTGCCTTTGAGTTACAAAATTTTGTGAAAATTAAATTAAATAAATCGGCTAATCTAGAATTTGATAAAGATAGTCGTTTAATTGATACTTCTCTCTTTTCATTCGAATTAAAGTTTTAAAGAACTTTTTTAATTAGTTGTAACCAAGAGCTAGCCTGCTTTTTTCAATGAAGTTGGAGCTACATTTAAAATTACACTATTATAATCGAACAATTTCTTTTTTATCGCCTTCTTGATAGGAATTTTTTCGCAAATGGAAGATATCAACCCAAAACATCCAGAAATGTGTGATGTAGAAAAACGCCTTGAGACTTTGAGAAAATGGCCCAAAGAAAACCCAAATATTAAGAATATGGCGGATTCTGGATTATATTATATTGGCGTTGAAGATATTGTAGCTTGTTTTACTTGTGGTGGATTATTGGGAAATTGGAAGCATGATGATGATCCAATCGTTGAACATAAAAAGTTTTTTCCCGATTGTGAATATATTTATTTTCTGATGAAGAACAAAGGTAGTTTTCTCTTTCAAACAAGGAAAATCTCTCCAAAGTATGAGACAAAGAAAAGTGCTTCAAAGACTTTTGGTTTTGTAGAAGACGAGCATACTAGTAGTAAAATAAAAAATCAACCTGTTGTAAAATTTTCAAAAAATAACTTTCATAAAAGTGAGAGTGAATTTCAAAAGGAAAATTCATTCTTATGTAAGATTTGCTTGGATCGAGAAATGTGTATTGTATTTCAACCTTTTGGTCATCTTGTTGCATGTAAAGAATGTGTGAAAGAATTATGTAACTGCCCTGTTTGTCGCAGGGTAATTTCTTCCAAGATAGTAACTTTTATAAGTTAAAATAAATTTCATTGAAAACACGAAATATTTTTTCCTGAGTTATATGTATATGTATGCTTGAAAAAGAAATAACATTTCAAGTGTTAGAAAATCAAACTCCAATTTAAAAAAATATCTTAAAGGTAAAATGTTCTCATAGAAGCTATGTTCTGTGTAGATGAAAGTAGAAAAATAAAATACAGAAATATATTTTCACTGAAAACAAAAATTAAGATTTTACTTTTATTTTCAACATATGATTATAAATTTCTTATGGACTTAAGTTATCATAGTAGTACTTGGACAAAGGATATATAGATAGTCAGATGGGAAAACGACATGATTTGGAGACAGGGGTTATGGAATGTTAATCGTTCTATGCTTTGATAAGATTAGAATAGTATGTTACGATTGATAATGGTTAAACAAAATTTTTGGTAAACAAACTTCTCGAAGACTTTTAGTCTAGCCATACATTATCAACTAACAATCACATGCTTAGAAATGTTATCATTTGTTTTCAAGACCACATATAAGGGATCGCAACGGTATTCATTTAGTACAAAACGTGCACTGCTGCTTCTCTGAAGAGTTAGCTAGTAATATAATTCTAGTATTTTTTATACAAATATCCCAGCACTAATAAAATAACTATCAAAATCTATTATTTTCCCTTTGTTTCAATTTATACCCTTAGTATGTCTGGAATGAAGCGTGGATTTAACTTCCTTGAGGTAAGATATTTTTTGTATAGTAAACTTTTTATTTTCTTAATCTGCTGCGGTTTATGTTTTCTATTTTTAAAATATTAAATTTTTATTTTTAGGAAAAACATAATTCATCTAAACAAAGTGATTTAAATCCCTCAAAGAAAATGCATGTTGAAAATATTGTTTTAGAAAAGTATTGCAAGGACTCTTTATTTTATGAATACGGTAAATTGTATTCGGATTGTGAAGGGTGGAAATATTTTCGCTTGTTAGAAAAAGAATTAATTTATTTAAAGAAAGAAGATGCGATGATTAAAATTTATAATAAAAAATATTTCATTCCTCGTAAAGTTGCAGCTTATGGAGATGAGGGAGTAAGTTATAAGTTTAGTGGAACAACGATACCAGCGAAACCATGGATCCCCTCATTGCTCGAAATCAAAAGGAAGGTTGAATTTATATGCAAGGTTTCATTCAATTTCGTGTTAATAAATCGTTATGAAGATGGTTCCGATTGCATTGGTGCTCATAAAGATGATGAAAAGAAGTTGAACTTAAACGCTCCAATAGCAGCTGTTTCTTTTGGTCAGAGAAGACAATTTATATTTTCAAGGAAACATTTCCAGACTAAAACTTTAGGTTTAGAAAATGGAAGTTTGTTACTAATGCATTCGCCTACAAACTCATTTTGGTATCATTCTATTCCTAGAGAGAAAGTTTCGTGTGCTAGAATCAGTTTGACTTTCCGTAGTATACTTAACTGAGTAATATAATTTCAACAATGATAGTGGAAGGACTTACAAAGATGATAAATGTTACATATTTATTTGAAACTAACATGTGATAGTAAGTTATCAGCTATTTTCTCGAAATCACTTGGCTCAGCTGCTCACTATATTGAAAACTAACTTTCAATTTAGATTAATATGAATTCAAGAGAAACTTTCGTCAAGGATCAGCCTCCTCCATTAAATCTACAATCTATCAATCACACAATCTTTAAAAAAAAGAAGGGGATCTCAGAAGATGTAAGTTGTTTTTCATTCAACATTATCATTTTAAGATGTGTCCTATAACGTACGTATGCATGTTACCATTACATTTACTTGTTTGATTTCAAATTTAGAAGGTATTTTTCTTTCAGGATGTCAGTGACGTTTCTTGTGTTGAAGAATTTAGAAAATACATTCTTTATTGCTCTATTACCCCCTCCTATACAACTTATGATTCCACTAATCAGATACGAGATGAAAAGAATAATCAGAATTCATTAGAAGTATGTTATTTTTCTACATGAAAAATTTTCACAATCCTTACAACGTTTGCTTTTTTTTTCTTCATCATCAAATCCTATTACATGAAAATATCTTAGTAACTATTTAAAGAAACTTATTATCTAATTTCAGTTGAAAACCTTAATTTTATATTAATTTTATGATGTTTCTTTATTTCTTAATATTAGAACACTAATTTGTTTCGTTCTTTCAGAGTACAAGGGGTTCATTCTTAGTACGAGAGATTCCTGAAAACGTATTTTCTGTTGGTAATGACATTTTTGTAAGCTGCAACAAATTCTGTGAAAGAGTTTTTATAGACATAAGAAAGTATAGAAAGAACTCGGAAACCTTCCACCCTTCACGTGATGGAGTGATAATATCTCCACTCCAGTTTATAACACTGATTGAAAACTCCCAACTCAAGAAAAAGCAACTGGATAATGAAGAGGATAAAGGTGACTTTCGGGAACTTCTGACTACAACGAATTCTTTTCCTAAGCGAAGGGACGCTATCACCATTTATTCATGCACTTTAGCTGGAATTTTTGACGAGGAGATGGAGGAGGAACTGATCATTGACTTTGAAAACTCTAGTTGTGTTACTCTTAAAAGAGGGTGGAAAAGTGCAAGAAAACATAGTACAAGTAGCGTTACTTTAAGTATCCAACAATGGGAAAATATTTTTACATTGAAAAGAAAATTAATTTCTTGCATATTAAATGTAAAGTTTGAAAATTTCTGCATCTACCCTTTCATTGATTATTTGGAATTCCGTTTAGGTTGCAAACTTCATGAAACCATACCAACTCCACAAGGAGTGGACGAGGATATTATTTTTGCACTCTTACGTTATACTTTCAAAGCAGCTATAATAGAGGCTATTTGTGAATATGGAGAGTTGCATAACCCTCTCATTGAGCCAGAAAGTTTGCTTAGACGCAATTCATCTAAGAGACTCTATGAGTCTTTGATAAAGATGAACCCATTTTCAGTTTTCAGATGCTTATTTGACAGTATGATTAGTGAATCTGTACATCCTCTTTTAAAGTCTAAACTCATAAATTTTCTTTCCAAGAACTTTTTCTTTAACATCAATTTTGTAAAATGTGTTGAAAATGCTGTAATAGAATTTGAACAATACTGGTAAAAAATAAATTAATTTTTTTATACTTTTATGTGTTGTGTTTTTTCATGTAAATTTATTACAACTTAAATTATTCACCATGTATTAATCAATCAACTAGTTGGATTAGACTTTGACTAAACACAATCATGGCCATTCAAGTTTTAAATATGCGACAATCATTTACCTACAACTATTTTAAGTTCCTTTAAAGCAGAAAAGTCAAATACTTGAAGAATTTCATATAATCTTAATTGAAAATTGGAAAAATAATGATATCAATGTTTAGTTTGAAGAACACAATTACAATTTAGAAATCATTTGTGGGAGAGAAATGTATTCAAGAAAGGGGTTTCTTTAAAAATACTTTGTGACTAAATACGAAAGGTTAAATCTTAGTACATGAAAGTAGATTTTGAGGTTGTTAGATACAATTGAGGAGAAAATTTAGAATTTGTAAAAGTCGTGAAATTCATCTTATGGTCTAAACGTATTCAGATTATATTTCGGGTAAGTAGTTTTTGAAAATGAAAAAAAAAATTCCCAATTCATGCATTAAAAGAAATTTAAAGAAGTTGAAAAATAATAATATTTATGATTTAGGCATTAAGGTTTAAATAATTTTTATTAAAAACTTTGAAATCTCATGCCTTTAATAAGCCCTTCACACTTCTTTCACAAAAGTAATTCAGAGTAACATGTATGTAAATGGAACGCCTATTCTTAGAGTTTGTTAAGTAGAATAGCTATTTTTGTGAGAATTCCTTGATTTTGACTCTAATTCTGGGGAGGGCCGCGGGTGCCCAAGAGGGCACCCTGGGTATGCAGGAAGCATACCCGCGGCCCTCCCCAGAATTCAGAGTAACATGTATGTAAATGGAACGCCTATTCTTAGAGTTTGTTAAGTAGAATAGCTATTTTTGTGAGAATTCCTTGATTTTGACTCTAATTCTGGGGAGGGCCGGGGGTGCCCAAGAGGGCACCCTGGGTATGCAGGAAGCATACCCGCGGCCCTCCCCAGAATTAGAGTCAAAATCAAGGAATTCTCACAAAAATAGCTATTCTACTTAACAAACTCTAAGAATAGGCGTTCCATTTACATACATGTTACTCTGAATTACTTTTGTGAAAGAAGTATGAAGGGCTTATTAAAGGCATGAGATTTCAAAGTTTTTAATAAAAATTATTTAAACCTTAATGCCTAAATCATAAATATTATTATTTTTCAACTTCTTTAAATTTCTTTTAATGCATGAATTGGGAATTTTTTTTTTCATTTTCAAAAACTACTTACCCGAAATATAATCTGAATACGTTTAGACCATAAGATGAATTTCACGACTTTTACAAATTCTAAATTTTCTCCTCAATTGTATCTAACAACCTCAAAATCTACTTTCATGTACTAAGATTTAACCTTTCGTATTTAGTCACAAAGTATTTTTAAAGAAACCCCTTTCTTGAATACATTTCTCTCCCACAAATGATTTCTAAATTGTAATTGTGTTCTTCAAACTAAACATTGATATCATTATTTTTCCAATTTTCAATTAAGATTATATGAAATTCTTCAAGTATTTGACTTTTCTGCTTTAAAGGAACTTAAAATAGTTGTAGGTAAATGATTGTCGCATATTTAAAACTTGAATGGCCATGATTGTGTTTAGTCAAAGTCTAATCCAACTAGTTGATTGATTAATACATGGTGAATAATTTAAGTTGTAATAAATTTACATGAAAAAACACAACACATAAAAGTATAAAAAAATTAATTTATTTTTTACCAGTATTGTTCAAATTCTATTACAGCATTTTCAACACATTTTACAAAATTGATGTTAAAGAAAAAGTTCTTGGAAAGAAAATTTATGAGTTTAGACTTTAAAAGAGGATGTACAGATTCACTAATCATACTGTCAAATAAGCATCTGAAAACTGAAAATGGGTTCATCTTTATCAAAGACTCATAGAGTCTCTTAGATGAATTGCGTCTAAGCAAACTTTCTGGCTCAATGAGAGGGTTATGCAACTCTCCATATTCACAAATAGCCTCTATTATAGCTGCTTTGAAAGTATAACGTAAGAGTGCAAAAATAATATCCTCGTCCACTCCTTGTGGAGTTGGTATGGTTTCATGAAGTTTGCAACCTAAACGGAATTCCAAATAATCAATGAAAGGGTAGATGCAGAAATTTTCAAACTTTACATTTAATATGCAAGAAATTAATTTTCTTTTCAATGTAAAAATATTTTCCCATTGTTGGATACTTAAAGTAACGCTACTTGTACTATGTTTTCTTGCACTTTTCCACCCTCTTTTAAGAGTAACACAACTAGAGTTTTCAAAGTCAATGATCAGTTCCTCCTCCATCTCCTCGTCAAAAATTCCAGCTAAAGTGCATGAATAAATGGTGATAGCGTCCCTTCGCTTAGGAAAAGAATTCGTTGTAGTCAGAAGTTCCCGAAAGTCACCTTTATCCTCTTCATTATCCAGTTGCTTTTTCTTGAGTTGGGAGTTTTCAATCAGTGTTATAAACTGGAGTGGAGATATTATCACTCCATCACGTGAAGGGTGGAAGGTTTCCGAGTTCTTTCTATACTTTCTTATGTCTATAAAAACTCTTTCACAGAATTTGTTGCAGCTTACAAAAATGTCATTACCAACAGAAAATACGTTTTCAGGAATCTCTCGTACTAAGAATGAACCCCTTGTACTCTGAAAGAACGAAACAAATTAGTGTTCTAATATTAAGAAATAAAGAAACATCATAAAATTAATATAAAATTAAGGTTTTCAACTGAAATTAGATAATAAGTTTCTTTAAATAGTTACTAAGATATTTTCATGTAATAGGATTTGATGATGAAGAAAAAAAAAGCAAACGTTGTAAGGATTGTGAAAATTTTTCATGTAGAAAAATAACATACTTCTAATGAATTCTGATTATTCTTTTCATCTCGTATCTGATTAGTGGAATCATAAGTTGTATAGGAGGGGGTAATAGAGCAATAAAGAATGTATTTTCTAAATTCTTCAACACAAGAAACGTCACTGACATCCTGAAAGAAAAATACCTTCTAAATTTGAAATCAAACAAGTAAATGTAATGGTAACATGCATACGTACGTTATAGGACACATCTTAAAATGATAATGTTGAATGAAAAACAACTTACATCTTCTGAGATCCCCTTCTTTTTTTTAAAGATTGTGTGATTGATAGATTGTAGATTTAATGGAGGAGGCTGATCCTTGACGAAAGTTTCTCTTGAATTCATATTAATCTAAATTGAAAGTTAGTTTTCAATATAGTGAGCAGCTGAGCCAAGTGATTTCGAGAAAATAGCTGATAACTTACTATCACATGTTAGTTTCAAATAAATATGTAACATTTATCATCTTTGTAAGTCCTTCCACTATCATTGTTGAAATTATATTACTCAGTTAAGTATACTACGGAAAGTCAAACTGATTCTAGCACACGAAACTTTCTCTCTAGGAATAGAATGATACCAAAATGAGTTTGTAGGCGAATGCATTAGTAACAAACTTCCATTTTCTAAACCTAAAGTTTTAGTCTGGAAATGTTTCCTTGAAAATATAAATTGTCTTCTCTGACCAAAAGAAACAGCTGCTATTGGAGCGTTTAAGTTCAACTTCTTTTCATCATCTTTATGAGCACCAATGCAATCGGAACCATCTTCATAACGATTTATTAACACGAAATTGAATGAAACCTTGCATATAAATTCAACCTTCCTTTTGATTTCGAGCAATGAGGGGATCCATGGTTTCGCTGGTATCGTTGTTCCACTAAACTTATAACTTACTCCCTCATCTCCATAAGCTGCAACTTTACGAGGAATGAAATATTTTTTATTATAAATTTTAATCATCGCATCTTCTTTCTTTAAATAAATTAATTCTTTTTCTAACAAGCGAAAATATTTCCACCCTTCACAATCCGAATACAATTTACCGTATTCATAAAATAAAGAGTCCTTGCAATACTTTTCTAAAACAATATTTTCAACATGCATTTTCTTTGAGGGATTTAAATCACTTTGTTTAGATGAATTATGTTTTTCCTAAAAATAAAAATTTAATATTTTAAAAATAGAAAACATAAACCGCAGCAGATTAAGAAAATAAAAAGTTTACTATACAAAAAATATCTTACCTCAAGGAAGTTAAATCCACGCTTCATTCCAGACATACTAAGGGTATAAATTGAAACAAAGGGAAAATAATAGATTTTGATAGTTATTTTATTAGTGCTGGGATATTTGTATAAAAAATACTAGAATTATATTACTAGCTAACTCTTCAGAGAAGCAGCAGTGCACGTTTTGTACTAAATGAATACCGTTGCGATCCCTTATATGTGGTCTTGAAAACAAATGATAACATTTCTAAGCATGTGATTGTTAGTTGATAATGTATGGCTAGACTAAAAGTCTTCGAGAAGTTTGTTTACCAAAAATTTTGTTTAACCATTATCAATCGTAACATACTATTCTAATCTTATCAAAGCATAGAACGATTAACATTCCATAACCCCTGTCTCCAAATCATGTCGTTTTCCCATCTGACTATCTATATATCCTTTGTCCAAGTACTACTATGATAACTTAAGTCCATAAGAAATTTATAATCATATGTTGAAAATAAAAGTAAAATCTTAATTTTTGTTTTCAGTGAAAATATATTTCTGTATTTTATTTTTCTACTTTCATCTACACAGAACATAGCTTCTATGAGAACATTTTACCTTTAAGATATTTTTTTAAATTGGAGTTTGATTTTCTAACACTTGAAATGTTATTTCTTTTTCAAGCATACATATACATATAACTCAGGAAAAAATATTTCGTGTTTTCAATGAAATTTATTTTAACTTATAAAAGTTACTATCTTGGAAGAAATTACCCTGCGACAAACAGGGCAGTTACATAATTCTTTCACACATTCTTTACATGCAACAAGATGACCAAAAGGTTGAAATACAATACACATTTCTCGATCCAAGCAAATCTTACATAAGAATGAATTTTCCTTTTGAAATTCACTCTCACTTTTATGAAAGTTATTTTTTGAAAATTTTACAACAGGTTGATTTTTTATTTTACTACTAGTATGCTCGTCTTCTACAAAACCAAAAGTCTTTGAAGCACTTTTCTTTGTCTCATACTTTGGAGAGATTTTCCTTGTTTGAAAGAGAAAACTACCTTTGTTCTTCATCAGAAAATAAATATATTCACAATCGGGAAAAAACTTTTTATGTTCAACGATTGGATCATCATCATGCTTCCAATTTCCCAATAATCCACCACAAGTAAAACAAGCTACAATATCTTCAACGCCAATATAATATAATCCAGAATCCGCCATATTCTTAATATTTGGGTTTTCTTTGGGCCATTTTCTCAAAGTCTCAAGGCGTTTTTCTACATCACACATTTCTGGATGTTTTGGGTTGATATCTTCCATTTGCGAAAAAATTCCTATCAAGAAGGCGATAAAAAAGAAATTGTTCGATTATAATAGTGTAATTTTAAATGTAGCTCCAACTTCATTGAAAAAAGCAGGCTAGCTCTTGGTTACAACTAATTAAAAAAGTTCTTTAAAACTTTAATTCGAATGAAAAGAGAGAAGTATCAATTAAACGACTATCTTTATCTAATTCTAGATTAGCCGATTTATTTAATTTAATTTTCACAAAATTTTGTAACTCAAAGGCAAGGAGGAATTTTAAAGACATTAGTAATAAGAATATTCCTCATTATTAAAAATAAAAATATTAGACAGTTACCAGCTGTAATTAAGGATCAAAATCCTCCCGCAAAACGTAGTAGGAAAAAATCTACAAAATGGTTATCGATTAAATAAAGATGATTTCAAAGTTAACACTATGTGTTTCACTATAAATTAATTATGTATTACTTGTATGCAAAATAAAAAATATTTTTCTAGGTAAACTGTTGTTATTAGTTTCGTTTTTTTACACATACTGAGTTTTATGAATACATTTTAACTAAAACATTAAAAAAAATTTTTTTACATAATTTTTTAAAACATCTATTCCTCACGAAAATATTCATGAACCACTTTTATGAGCAATGGTAGAATTTGATATTTAGGAGTTTTTTACACATTATAAAATTATAGAATGAAATATATAAATATAATTTTATTATAAACTCTTAAATAATTAATTTTATTTACCCTTTACAGGGAAATATTTCCTTCTTGAGAACTTATACTACATGCTAACGAATCAGGTGGTCTTGGCCGAACGGTTAGTGTCGTAAAATCGGTTGGCCAAGATTACCTTTTGCTAGATCACAGGTTCAAATCCCACTCTTAAAATAAAATCTTTTAAATAATATCATTAAAAACAATTATCGTGATAACATGATTGCAAATGGCAGTCACCTCTAACGACCTTGTATTAAATCCCCTCTTCACTAAACAACCAGTCAAACTGAAATGTAGCCTCGGTTCAGTTGATAAACGCGCGTATCAACGAGCCCTGGTTATATTTCGGCATCCGCTGATCACGGGTTCGAGCCCCAACTTTTACTGTTTCTTTTAAATATTATCTTTAAAAATAATTATTTAAATATATTCTAACAAATAACTTAAAATATCACCGCTAGATGGCTGCATCAGTCTTTTTGGCGGTTAAATATAACATTTCTTAACTGTTTCCATAATCATCAGCGCCCTCTATACAACAAAACATTATTCTAACAAAAAACTTAAACTATCACCGCTAGATGGCTGCATCAGTCTTTTTGGCGGTTAAATATAACATTTCTTAACTGTTTCCATAATCAACAGCGCCCCCTATACAGCAAAACATCAACAGCGCCCCCTATGCAGCAAAATAAAACATATCAACTCCAATCCTTATCACAACGCATAACTTCAAGCGATAAGGTTCCCTCGCCCTCGAATTATCTTAAATATTATCTCTTAAAAAATAATTATTCAATCCTATAAATAACTTAAACTATCACCGCTAGATGGCTGTATGAGTCTTTAAAAATATAACACAACTCCTATCTCAACTCCAAATCATATAACCTCATGCGATAAGGCTCAATCCACATCCACCTGATCCACCTAGTGATGCAGAAGCCCCCTTTCACATCTACTATTATGCCAATGAATTTTGACGCTGTATGATGCCTCTAACTCGTTTTATTTAAAATTAATCAGCTATGTGGCCACTATTGGTACAGTGTCCACTATACCCACATTTACCTTATTTTCGTATTTTATTTACTAATACATAGTATTTTATTCAACTCCCTTGGCAAAATGAAATGGAAAAAAGAGATCAAAATAATTTTATTCAAGCAACGCAAATGTATTCAATTTTCAGAGGTTAGTAAAGGAATTTAAATTCATATAATCGCATTCACAAACTGCTAAAAAAATATTTGCCTTGAAAACAAAGCCAAGGTATTTTCGGTTTAAAACAAAAAAATCTTCTTATTCCCTTGACTACCTTCTGTTTATTAACTTTTTCTGTATAGATATTTATTTTCTAAAATAGCATCACCCAGATCTCTAATTCATCTAAATATAGTTTTGACTTTTTCATATATAGTTCCAATTTTCAAACGCATAATAAATTTTCAAACAAAAAACTTATCCTAAAAATACTCTACCACAAAACCCATGATGGAAAGAAGAATTTCTCTAAGCTGCGAACTGTTATAAAAATGGGGATACATCAGCGTCAAGAATGCAATGTGCACACATAAAAAAAGTTGCAGAAAACAACACAGCTGCGTGTATTGTTGTGCGAGACAGTCGATATCTAAAACTAGAAGCACTCACCATCACCATCCCTGGCATTCCGCATCACTTCCAGTAGCGACAACACTACTGAAACTGCTCCATGTGTGTGGCATCACGCATAAAAAACGCTTCTCTTTCTCCATTTGCTTTTCAGTTTTGAAGCATCAAAAAACTGACACGGTGCTGAAGCAGATATTGAGTCAGCGAAAGGAAACGTCTAACCACATAGGAGGCCCCGTTCATCTGGAAAGTGGAGCAAGTCGAATAACACAGATATATTTTGGATCTCGAATATAAATAATGTATTAAATCATAAATAGTACTTATTTAATTAAATACTTAGTACTTAATTAAATTTACACAGTAGAAAAATTATCCAAATCATTTGAATTATAGTTTTGAATATACATATACAATAGATACTTTGGTTTTTGAGTATGTTTAATGTATTGAAGTATAAGAATATAATTAAGGTAGGTATAATAAAAATTAGAAAAAGCATCTATTTCGTAAGAACAAATGTTATTGGGAACGTTCACACTTCAAATTTTCAATATTGTTTCTAAATCCAAAAAAATTATATTACACATCAGAATACAGTTACTGTATTCTATTATTATATAGAACTATTTATATCATATAGGAATATGGTATTAAAACTGGTGTTAACCCTTTCAGTCCTAGCCCCCGCTGATTTGTCATAGGATTCAATAGTTATCTCGGGCGGCTTAGGATTGAAAGGAAAAGACAAGTTTTCTATCTTATGGATTTTCAACTTTTGTTACCCTATGAAAATATTAATTTTAAACGTACTACATACAGATACAAGATTACACAACAATTACAGATTACAAGATACTACTACAGAAATTCAATAACATCAAGTGATGTGTCCTAATGGTAGCACACTCTAAAAGAATCTTCATAGTTCTTTTTCAAAAAAATGCTTTGGATCTCTCTTATCTGTATATCTTATACATACTGTATGTTGACTTAGCCCACTTCATGCGTGAAAGGCAGCTATCAATGTGCGAGAAGGGTTCTCGCGGCAGAGGCGATATATATAAACAGAGTGTGAAGTGAAGGTTTTGCCACAGTTGCATTTTTCGACGGGAAACAGCATCCACCTGTCAAGTTCTATTTTTGCAGGGCGCGGCGGGGGGGGTGCAAATCCTCGAATTTCCGGGGCGTGGAAGGGGGTGAAAAGTGCTCTAGGGGTCAACTGTTTGTTCAGACATCTCTCACACAACATGCTTTTGCCCATCAAACAAGTGGGCAAACATGGGAAGTACCAGCAACAGACCTTTATAATTGTGTTAGTTTAAATTTGCATAGATCACTTATTGAACAGGATTTAATAATCTATCCAAGGAGTGTTCAACATCTTTTTTAGTCACAAAATGTTACTAAGACATTCCAATATTTTGTTCTACCGATGTGATATAATGAAACTTCCTCAAAACAAAATTACATGAATTGAGAAAAAATTAAGATGATGTTTTTAGTTGCATTTTAGCAAAAAAAATTTGGTCTAATACGTGCGGTTTAATCAGTATGGTTTTTATACTCATGTTACCATTCGCTTAAAATTAGTTCTTTAGGAAAGTTTCGTTAAATCAATATATTTATTGAAGAAAAATTTAATAGTTTTTCAAATCTGTTTATCAATCACGAATTTGACAAAGATATCTTCAAATTGAAAATTTGGTCTTCCGTACCTCAGACTCTAAATCGCTAATAATCATTTGTTCATTGTTCTTCATTTTCTTTAAAGTATTCAACTTATTAATTTCAATTTTATACATGCATTGCAGGCACATGTTTTAATTTTAATATCAAACATATAAAACTATTTTCACACATCAGTGAAGGAAAAATGTTTAAAGAAAATGTATTCACTGTAAGCTTAATTTAATGTAATAAAAGTTATTTATCTATACGTAAAAAATCATACAAATACTTCATTGCAGTTTTATGAAAAATAAAAAGTTCAGAGGCATTTATTGTATTTTGGGATCACTAAATCCCATTCCTCAATTTTAAAAAGACTTTACTTTTTACTAATCTTCACTTAGTAGCTCTGACTACCCATACACACAGTGATCATCAGAATAAAACTTTTTCAACTTCAAATTTTGCATTAAATTATGGTTGGTTTCGTACTTTGTTGATCATCATTTGCCGGAACATTTCCATTGCGACAATATCATATTGTATTGTATAAGTTCGTAGGAATAGTTTGACCTTTTATCAACTTAGAAACCTATTTAAGTATAATGTATAAACAGCAAACCAAAGCTAAACTAAAGAAAACGGGGAGGTGTGGCTGTGGTTTTCAGTGTAAATAAGAGATGTTTATTTTTATAAGAGAAGTTTGATAAGACCTAAGACCACACACATCAAGGTGAAATATAACGGCACACACACCATTAAAGAGTTAATAAAGAAATATGAAGGGACACCGTATAATGAAATTAAACGAATATTATACCATTTTTAAAATGAATCCAGTACAATCTTGATTAGTTTTTAACTTAACAGACAGCTTCACACAGCAGAGATAGGATTGGTTAGAAAATCTATGTAAGCTGGTCATTTTAGGAACGGAACACCAGTCTAAAAACTAAATAGTCATTTACACTGTTAAGTTCCTTCCAGCTCGGAAAATCTATCAAATAAAACACATTAAAAGAAACACTCATAATATCTGTATCAAAAATGTAATATTTTATGTATGTATTTTTTTTCTTACACACATGTAAAAGAGTTACATTAAATAGGATTCAAAAATGTACTTAACTGTCTGGGATGAGTTAAGCTTAAAATCGGTATTTCGATGGTAGTTACCTTTAAAGTGAAGTGTAATGTAGCTAGTATTTTATTTGAAATTAAATAAAGGGTAATGAAAAAAATTAATAATTGAATGGCTTTTTCTTAAAATCTTTAACTTATACACTAGAATAATAGCTAGCGAAAATTCTATAACGATTCCTCTTCCCCTTTTCAAAAAAAGTTGAATATGACTAACGAACTAAAATGAAGTAGCAATAAATTTCTATTACCGTATCTCCATACATCGTCACCATTTCTCCCCCTCCCCTTCCCTTCGGGCATTGTAGCTGTGACAACATGTGTCACCCCCTCATTTCTTTTCACAAAAGCATATGCCACACAAGAGTAACCCGATTGTCACAGCGATGCTCTCTACTAGATTCATTTAAAACAAATGCCTCTTTCAGACGCCGCCCCCGCTGTCACAATTGGCTGCGGGGAGCAGGGGAGGCCTCTTATTGGACGGGGGCCCTAATACGCCCCCAACATTCTGACGCATGGATCCTCCCCTTTCGGATATCTATCTCACTTGCAACCAGAGTTTTCATGGATGTGGGTAAGTACTTAACATTGTCTCAATTGTTCATTGTCAGTTACATGTTTTTACATTAGTTTCAATTATTATTGGGTATGAGGGTATTATTATTGTTCCTGTTCTCTCCAAATTTTCCACTTTTAAAATGTGACTGGAGAAATAATTTTTGTGTAGTAAAAGATAAGAGATGTGATACTTTAATTTTAAAAGGGTATTTATTTTTCGAAATTCTAAAATCTCAAATGGGAGTCCTTAAGAAAAAACTGACATAATCTTTGTTAAGTAAAATCCTGCGAACAAAAAAATTTGCAATGCTTTTAAGAACAGTTTTAATGCAAGTTTATGTCATTCCATTATTGTTATTATGAAATATAATTTAAAGAAAGTATAGTTTATATGAATTAACAAATATGTTCATCAGTTTGATTAGAGATATTTTCCTTATGCCTTGATACTGTCGTTGTAAGAGAACCTTAAACATTTAAAGTATTGTTCTTAAACAGCGGGTTGTTTTTAGTTGGTGACTAACTTCTGTAGAAACTGGGCGTATATGTGTTCATAGGTCCTTTAATCTAGGTAATAATTAGTTTCCCGAATTTTTTACACGAAGTTTTGAAGTACATGTATTATGATTGTAATTTATTTAACCCAATGCTAAATTTAGATATCAAAAGTTGTATATTCATGATTTTCAATTCGAACGTATCAATTTTGAGTTTCCCTTTTCGGGCGAAAGGCTTAAACACTTTTAGTTTAAAATGCATCTTACTTACAAACATTATTTAGCGTGCTTTAAGGATTCTGTTCAAATGATTTTGAAACTTAACATTTCTCTTTTTATCCCTTCACTTTCATTCATTTAGTTAGTTATGAAATCGTCCATTTTTTAACTGTGAAAAGTTTTCTTCATGTTTAAATGTGTTACAGAGGTACCTCTTTATTAAGGATTATTTAATCGACAATTACGTTTTTTCATTTAATTATTTCCCGTTGTTCCCATTCCATAATGCGTTGTCCTTGATGGGTTTTAAAACACTATTTTGCACAGGAAATTTTAACCTTTTAGGGTAGAGTAGGTAGAAATCCGAAATATCTCTCAAATAACTTCCTATTATTATTTTTATAATAAAAATGTCCTTATTACATTTTATTTTTCTGAGAAAAACCACTTTGTCCAATAATCTGCTATTCAGCAATGATGGATTTAGTAACTTAAGGATTTTTTTTAATTTTTGCAATCGAAGCCACCATTTACAGAATTAAACTGACAAAAGCAAAACTAGGTTGAGCAATATAAAACGTGTTTGATACCTTATGTTTAAAACTGGACCAACCAAATGGGCACTTTAGGATTAGCTGGTAATTTCGTCAATCGGACTTTATTGGAAACATTTTGAAAATTCCGCATCAAAACATTTAAAAAGTTAAAGCAACATTTCTAGAGGATATAATTAAATTGTTTTTTGGTTCTTTCGTATTATCCCGTCGACCGTACCGCTTAATACCAAAACGTTATCAAAGCCCATTGACTTTTCTATATTGCTGTGCCACTGAATTGAACGGTCGCTAAACGGTCGACGGTATAATACGTATGTACCTGTTTTTTTATTTTAATGTTTGAGTACTTTCTAACCTTTTTTTTTAAAAACTTAAAGTAGTAGTAAGTAATTTTTCTTACCTTCTTGTCTCGATATATTTCAGCTTTCTATCTATGAGTAAATTTAACATAGTGAATCACATTATCGTTCTCAAAAAATCTTGATAAGTTATTTGAGTGCATTATTCTATTACAGTTTTCATGAAAGAGGTCTCCCCATTCCTCTAGACAAAAAGGATTCTCTAAACTTACTTCGGTAAACTTTCTTACCAAGCGATTTTTTCTCTTATTCCATCAACTTTCAAATTCGTTCTTGCGTTTGGCTTCACTGTACATAGAGTCCTTCCGTTGGAAAACAACTTTGCCAGGTACGGTTCGGCTGACATTATCGAACTCGTTTCAGAGCTAATCAGTAAGGCCAAGGATTCCCAATCTTTATCTTGTCTCTGCGCCATTTTTTGGGGGGGGTGGGGGGGATTTTGCTTTTCTGACGAATGTATCTTTTTCCAAAACTCTCCAAGTGCGTTATTGAGATGAGTTTTCCTAGTTTTTAAGTCCGATACGAAAATTATCCTATTTAATAAAAATTTTCTTTTCCTAACATTCTTTCTTAAAATGATTAATCCAATAAACTTTTTAAAAAGGAAACACAAGTTCAAGTGAGATACCCTAAACCCTAGTGCATGGAACATTTTTCAACTTTCAACGTAAAAATAAGTAATAGAAACATTTTTGGTGAAATTTTTTAAAGGAATATTCTGTCTTCTTCTGTGTTTTGGGTTCCGAGTAAAATCAAATTGTTGATGAAAATTTTTAATCACTTTTCTTATTAACTTTAATTGTATTCCGTTTCACCCCCAGGTAGGGGTGAATCTGAACACGGTTTAAATTTCTATTTTTCTTAATTGGATTTTTTAAAAAACATCAATATTGATCAGGAGGCGAATGCGAACAAGTGCATGCTCATATTGCGTCTTATTCTGTTATTTTGTAGTATTGGGGGCTGAAATCCTCAAAACTAAGCATCACCCAAACTTTTAAACATTTCATCATTTAACTTCAGAAATGCCTTATTATCATCTTTTTTCATAAAAGTGTGAAAATTAATATCAAAATAAAGAAATAATTATTAATAAATGCTGAAAATTAAATTAATTTTTTGGTTGTTTATAACTGTATGGGGGGACAGAAATTCCTTAGCCCCTCCTCAGAATTTGCACTTGACACATGTTTACTATCATACTGATAGCACATTTTCTATAAAAAAAATCTTTTAAAGAACATTTCATTGGATCTTTTTTCTTATTTTTCACAAAATCAATTAATTGATCATAATACGTATTTTATATAAAATACGTGTTGTGCATTTTGTTTGACTAATTTCAGTAGTTTATATTCTTAAAATATTAATTTCATGAGCGAATTCACCATGACAGTAATTTGTAAGGAAATTAAAAGAAACGACTATACAGGGTGTTCGTAAACACCGTGGACAAAAAATACACTACATCTTCGACCCTCCATTCCTATTCGAAATATACCTGTCTAGGTCCCCTCTACCTCCCTCAAATTTTGTCCACGGTGTTTCCGAACACCCTGTGTAAGTGTTTCTATTAATTCTATTACGGTACTTGTCAAAGTAAACAAAAGCTGAAGATTAAAAGGATTTATGTGTAAAAAATTAATAAATCCACAAAAAATTCTAAAACCTCCGATTCAAAAACTTTTGAGAGACAGTATGTTTACAATCGATCTTTCCAAATTTAAAGTAGACTCGTACAGAAAATTCGTAAAAACTTGTTTCTCCTCTATTTTAAAAACTTTCCATCCCCACAAAAAAATATTGTTAGTTGGGGTGAATATTAAAATTGTTTGAAATAATGGTCTAAGAGCTGGATGCAAATTTTGGGAATGATAAGGTGCACGAGATATTTCACCTGGAACAGATTCGATTGATGATGGGAAAACTTATGTCACCAACGCCAGAAGGCGGAGTGGAAGCTTTCAGTGTGAAAGGGGGGGTCGAACATGCAAACAGCGCGCGGTCCCTTGCGACAGAGAGGAAACCGGTTGAAAATTTGCACAGTTTAAGGAGAGTGTGAATAAAATATAATGTAGCATTCTCAAAAGTATAAGTTGTGTTTTAAGGGTCGTAGAGAACTAAACGAATTTTCGAATGTTTATATGAATGATCTGTACGGCCGACGAGGTGCAAGGCTGGACATAGGCTTAATGTATTGAAGAATGTTAGTAAAAGTTAGGGTAACACTCCCAGAAGACTAAGTGGAAGACAAAGGGTGGCCAGAAGTCACCAAAGGTGCAGAAAAATCTTAAAACCCGAATCATTCGGAAACTTCTGGCTGTTTGCATATGTATAGCTGACATATAGAACAAACTATATGCAAACAGCCAGAAGTCTAAGTGGAAGCGTTCGGGAGATATTCAGGCGCGAAGTAAAAGACTGAATAAAAGCAGTTCTCTTGCAACAATGACTAATAATACGCTAATAAATATAAAGTCATTGTTAGCGTGGTTTTTAGCATATTAGTAGTCATTGTTGCAAGAGAAAAGTTATATGTTATAAGTCATTTGTTATATATAAACATTGGAAAACTCGTTAGTTTCCTACAACCCTTAAAACACAACTTATACTGTTGAGAATGCTACATTATCTTTTATTCACACTCTCCTAAAACTGTGCAAATTTTCAACCAATTTCTGCAAAATTTCTGTCGCAAGGGACCGCGCGCTTTTATTCGGTTTTGTACTTCGTGCTTGAATATCTCCCGAACGCTTCCACCTAGACTTCTGGCGGTTTGCATACAGTTTGTTCTATATATCAGCTATACATATGCAAACAGCCAGAAGTTTCCGAATGATTCGGGTTTTAAGATTTTTCTGCACCTTTGGTGACTTCTGGCCACCCTTTGTCTTCCACTTAGTCTTCTGGGAGTGTTACCCTAACTTTTACTAACATTCTTCAATACATTAAGCCTATGTCCAGCCTTGCACCTCGTCGGCCGTACAGATCATTCATATAAACATTCGAAAATTCGTTTAGTTCTCTACGACCCTTAAAACACAACTTATACTTTTGAGAATGCTACATTATCTTTTATTCACACTCTCCTTAAACTGTGCAAATTTTCAACCGATTTCCTCAAAATCTCTGTCGCAAGGGACCGCGCGCTGTTTGCATGTTCGACCCCCCCTTTCACACTGAAAGCTTCCACTCCGCCTTCTGGCGTTGGTGACATAAGTTTTCCCATCATCAATCGAATCTGTTCCAGGTGAAATATCTCGTGCACCTTATCATTCCCAAAATTTGCATCCAGCTCTCAGGCTATAAGTATTATACATATTTCTTCAGTTTATGTAAAAACGTGATAATCATTCCAATAGTGAGTGTTGCGTCATTAAACATCTAAATCCCTATTTTATACCAATCTCTAAAAACGTAAAATTTCACTATACTTTTATGCCTGTAGCTTAATATTAAAATGTAAAAATTAAACCTTGAAAAAAGTTATTCTAAGCTGTTTAATGTATCCTAAAAATTAATATTTTTTGCATATACATTGCATAAAAATAGCTTTCTCTGTTTGAAGTTCAAATCAGTTGTAGTATACGAAATCTCAAAACTATGATAACCGGTGATAGTTCTAAATTAAAATTTGATACACTGCATCTGAATTTTGAAACTTTTTATAACCTCTACCTTTTGATAGGGTGGCTTTACTTATCGTCGCTTATTTTGCATAGCGTACAAAAAATAATAATAATTAGTATTAAAAACATCTATTGAGAACAATTTAGACGAATAATAAGACGAACAATAAGGAAAAACTGTAATTAAAACTAAAAAACGCATTAAACTTAAAGTTATGGATTCAAATTGATTAAGCTTTTAAATCATCCATAGTAATGGTTTTTTAACCTGTAGTATGTTAATCCTTTTTTTTTCGCTGTGTGGTGTCCATAGCGATTTCAATGATAAGGCTATAAGATATATCCCTTTGCTTTAAGACTTTAGTTATGCAGCTACCACAAAAGTGGCGAATGTGGAGATTTGAATCGGTTTTTTTTCGCAAAACTGTTTATTCTAGGTGGTCTGGGATCGAAATTTACATAAAGATTGATGTATTTCTGAAAATGGTTAAAAACTTAGTTGAAGGGCTTGGTGGATGAAGGGGCTATGTTATAAGGCCTTTCCCAAAAGTAATGTGACTGAATTCCAGTCAGAATTAGGGAATTCAGTCTCATTACTTTTGGGACAGCCCCTTCATCCACCCCCCATTATAGCCCCTTCATCCACCAAGCCCTTCAGTTACGACATACCGCGCCTTAAGAGACGGTATGGTGGATACTTTTATTGCAATTTGCGATACTTTAAATCAAGCATCTTACAACCGTTCAAAGACATACTTATTTCCTTTAACTCTAAAAACCTTTAACACAAACTCAGCAATCTTTAAAAGATATTGAATCAAAGTTTGTTAGAGGCTTTTCCCAAGTTATCCCCATTGAAAATCAATGTTCTCCAACAGGGCTGTTTAAATGATGCCGACCTTACAAAACAAAAACAGCACCAGCAGGGAACCCTTGGGGCCGAAAAGCACACATACTCACCTCTGTTTACCGCCTCCTGCTACATTTTTAACGTTTCTTCTGATGCGATACTGCTTTCGAAACTCGTGGGGATATATAGCATTTTTCAGAGCTCCGTTGTTAAGACAATATATCGGATATTTTTGCGGGGTTTCGTTTTAAAATTAGGAGTTGTTAGGGCTTTTGAGATCGATAGATGTATTTTTTTCTCTTCTTATTGGTTGTTTTTGGGGGAAACTGAAATCATTTCTTGGAGGTTTTTAACTTGCTCTATTGTTTTTGAAGACCTATGCTGAAAGTAGACAAGAATAAAAGCAGAACAAAGTTTTGCTTCACAGTTAAATTGCGTGGCACCGTTACTTTTTATTGAGTGATAAAATTTCCCTTTTCATCACTGCAAATTACCGTGAAACACTTTCCCAATGCACAATAATGAACACTTTTAATCAAAAATGTTTTGATTGTATTGCTATTATGTTGCAAATGGGTTGTGAAAGAAAAGATAATGTTTTGTAAAAGTGTAATGAAAAATTTAAGCATCAGAAAAGGTGCTCTTATATAGTTTTGATCCAAATTTTAAGAACACTTTCAGGTTTTAAATACATTTTACAACACTATTTTTATAATACGTTTCTAACACTTCCCAAACATATTCAGAAAACTATCACAATATGGTGCTAAAATGTTTTCTACCTCACAACTTAACAAGGGTTGCTAACTTCAGGACAAAAAGAAAAGGCTAAATGTGGTTATTTATGTGTGAAGCGTTTGCAATGTATAGTTTTGAGTTATTTAAAATTCATCTAATATAATAAAAGTCAATGTGTGTATATATGTTTGTCTTTTATACAAATCCACAGTTTACTTCCGATCTGCACCAAACTTGGTATACCTACGTAAAAAAACTCAGAAAAAAACATAGGCTATGTTTCAAAGTTCTAGAACGACCCCTTGACCCTCTTTTAACCGAATTTATAGCCGAAAACGCTTATTTCTCCATTTCTCTACCAGAGCAGATCTGCTCGACTCACTATTGTTAACGAGATGAAAACCTTCAAAAATAAAATATTTTAACGGGAAAAACTCGATAATTGTCCATTTAAAAACTATATCAGATGTAAAAACACCAAATTAAATTCAAATAATTAATTTTGAAACGTTAGTTTCCCCTATTTTAAGATATTTTCCTTTAAAATTTAAATATTTATGGAAAAGTGTAAATTTTTTTTCATGGAAAACGACTTAAAAATAAAACATTGTTTCAAATGAAGCGGTTCACTAGACTTTTCAATTTACTAGATCTTTTATTATTGTTTCAAATTTGTTATTTTAGTTCACTAGACTCATTAATTTACTAGGAAACATTGCCGAGAACACCGTGAAAAGAAAAATTACCTGGAACATCGGGATAGGAAAAAATACCGGGATTACCGGAACATAAAAATAACCTCCAACATCGGGATAGGAAAATTATCGGGAACATCGGGATAGGAAAATTACCCGGAAAACCGGGAAAAAGGAAAATTACCGGGAACACTGGGAAAGTGGAAAAATTACCGGAAACACCGGGATAGAGAAAAATTACCGGGAACACCGGGATAGAAAAGATTTCCGGGAACCCCAGGATAGGAAAAATGACCGGGAACATCGGGATAGGATTAATTACCGGGAAAACCGGGATTTGAAAACTACTGGGAACACCGGGATAGGAAAGAGGTGCCTGGGATACCAGGTTGATATGTAATATATTGCTTCTTTACAAATTTATAAATGTATTTTAAGAAAACTTGAAAAAATAAACTTATACACTCCATCCGTGCAAGGCCGGGCATATCCGTTAGTTTTTAAATAAAAAATTTCATGGAACACAAAGCATTGTTGTTAAAATAATCTCCATGGAAACGAGGATGAAAAATCAGATGATGATCATATTGTAGCTTTTAAGAAAGTTGGTTAACAGACCAAAAACTAGAGTTAATATTAAAAACCAGAGAAAATATCGTATTTTTGCAGGAATATGTTTTATTTATTAAATTTTATACCAAAGATATATTAAAATCATGAAAATACGATTAATTAAGAGCTCTGATTGAGCATTTTAAGTGATTTTGGAAAGTTTTTTTTTTATTTTGATTGTTTTTTATGGCACATGATCCACGTCAGGATATGATTTTGGGAAGAATATTTTTCTACTATTTTATTGTTTTTTATGGGAATCATGTGGTAAATGCAGAAATCGTTCAGAATTTAAAATGCTTGATTCGACACCTTTCACTCATCAAAATATAGGCACAGATCCAGCACGCCTCCAAGAGGGGGGCACTTTTCCAGACAAGATTCCCATTGGGGTATAGGGGTCCTCCCCCAGAAAAAATTAAAAATTCGACGTGTAAAAGTAGGGTTTAAACTCGCGTTTTTAGAAACGTTTGGAGTCTAAGGGAGTCACTTTTCAACAGTATTATCTTTACTTTTTCACCCAAAATGTTAAAATATTGAGGATTTCCTAAAAATTATCACTGAAGATCCTCTGGTGGTACTAATGGGAGGTATGGGGGTCCTCCACCGGAAAAAAAATTGGAAAATTAGACCAGTAAAAGTAGGGTTTTACTCATTTGACAACTTTTTTGGGTACCCAAGGGGGGGGTGCTGTCCAGAGCGCTACCCCTGGAACGTAGAAATAAATGATTGATTTAAAAATTTTAAAGAAAAAATCTCCATCTTCACCCGTGCAAGGCCGGGCATATCAGCTAGTCTAATATAATAAAATCAAGTGTGGGTATATGGGTATGTATGTTTGTCTTTTATACAAATCCACAGTTTTCTTCCGATCTGCACCAAACTTGGTATACATACGTAAAAAAACTCCAGAAAAAACATAGGCTATGTTTCGAAAACTTTAAATGGCCCCTTGACCCTCTTTCAACCCTTTTTATGGTCATTTTACTGAAGTAGCTTTATTTCTCCTCAAGAAGAGATCTGTTCACCCCCATTGTTACAAAAAAAAGCTTAATGCAAAATAACAAGTTTTTAAAAGAAAAACTATATCTAAAGCTGTTTAAAAATTATATTAATAATCTAAAAATATATTTCAACAAAATTTAAAATTTTAAAACTGGTAAGTATAGTATCAAATATTTTTATTTGATAGTTTCATTTTTAAATAAAAAGTTTGATGGAATAGCATTGTTGTTAAAATAGTCTCCATGGAAACGAGGATGAAAAATCAAATGATGATCATACTGTAGCTTTTAAGAAAGTTGGTTAACAGACCAAAAAAACTAGAGTTAATATTAAAAATCCTTTTAAGGTGGAAATATTGGATTTTTTCATAAATTGCAGGAATGTTTTATTTATTTTTTCCAAAGATATAATAAAATCATGATATAAGATTAATTAAGGGCTCTAATTGAGCATTTTAAGTGATTTTTGGAAGAATATTTTCCTAATATTTTGTTGTTTTTTATGGGAATCCATGTGGTAAATGCGGAAATCGTTGAGAATTTAAAATGCTTGATTTGACACCTTTCACTCATCAAAATATAGGCGTGGATCCAGCACGTATCCAAGAAGGGGGGCACTTTTCAAGACAAGATCCTCATTGGAACCATTGGGGGTATGGGGGTACTCCCCCAGAAAAATGTTAAATTGACACTTACAAGTAGGGTTTAACCTCATTTTTAGAAACGTTTTGAGTCTAAGGGGGGCACTTTTCAACACTATTACCTTTACTTTTTAACCCAAAATCATGGGCGGATTTAGATGGTGAACCCTGGGGGTGCATACTGGAAAACTTGGGGGTGCAAGCTGTCCCTGATAGCTTTGAAACATGATTTTTCCCTATAAAAATGGAATTTTCTCAAATAATTAAGGGTGTGTTGAACTCCCATGCACCCTCTTAAATCCGCCCATGCCCAACATGTCAAAATATTGAGGATTTCCTAAAAATTATCACTGAAGATCCCCTGGTGGTACTAATGGGAGGTATGGGGGTCCTCCCCCAGAAATTTTTTTTTGAAATTAGACCGGTAAAAGTAGGGTTTTACTCCTTTTGACAACCTTTTTGGGTTCCCAAGAGGGGGGGTGCTGTCCAGAGTGCCACCCCCTGGATCAGCGCCTGGAAGGTAGGAAATGCATTAAAAATGTTAAAAAAAATCTCCATCTCCACCCGTGCAAGGCCGGGCATACCAGCTAGTATACCATAAACTTTCATTGAATGAAGAATGTATTTACTTCATTAAAAAGCACTAAATTATTTTTAGGTAAATATTAGTCATAATATGAAGAGTAGACACACTTTTGAAAACCTCGAATTGCCCACGACTTTGAATTGATTTATAATTAATGAAATCGCACAGTATATTGATCAGTTTCGAATTCTAGGGCATTCAAATAAATAAATTCATAAAAGGAATATAATTGAAATTTTGAACGTTATATTTGAAATTATGATGTCAGTTTTGCGTTTGAACAGTTCATTTCAATAATGCATTCAAGTCACCATCATCATATCATGTATAACCAGATCATGGAGGAGTGAGGAGAAGCTTATTTCACTGCATCGGCCATGTTGGGGCTACAATAACACGCTTCTCGCTTGTAGATTCGCATCTTAATTTTTTGCTTAATTTTGAATCAGTATGATATTTGAGATTAATTTCCAGTTTTATTTCGTGATTTCAATTAAAAAGTTCAATTTATTTTTAAATTTCTGTTGACAAAAAATGTGTGTGTTTTTTGTGGTTTCATTGGATAAGATGTATTGTCAATGTATAGATAGAGCATGGCCACTTTACTTGAGATGACTAGACTTATATGACTAATACTATATCTAGGACATATGATTATGAAATACCCTATATATTAATATGTACTAGTGATGGGCGATTATTTGAGGAGTTAACTCAGTGAACTAACTCCTTAAACTGAGTGAAGGATCAAGGAGTGGGGAAAAAAGAGTGGTAGCTCAGTTGTACTTTTTAAAATTTACCTTTTTAAGATTTAATTTGTGGTATTACCTTGAAATCCTTGTGATATTACCTCCAAGAAACACTAGATGGCAGCACGCCGCCGGCTGCCGGTGATTATCATCTATGAGATGAGCGAGCGAGCGGTGCGCCTACGTAATCCGTTGCCATAACAACCCACTTTGATCAGAAGAACCGAAGGAATTACGTCTTCCTTTTAGGAGTTGAAAGGAGTTGACAGAGTTAAAAGAGCTGCTTGCTCCTAGTCTCCACTCTTTGGGAGTTATTTGCTGTGTGCTCTCAACTCCTTTGATCCCAGGAGAGCTGGGATTGGGAGCAGATGGCCTCAGATCGGTCTTCCCACTCCGACAATCCCACTCCCAGGGATCAGATAGTTCATAAGAGTTAATTCCTCACTCCCAGCGGTTTCTTAAGATCGATTTTTGGAGGCCATGATTGTTTATTATACACCTCTTCTACACGGCACTATGAGCGTGATTATACATTGTCTTAATCACAATGTTTAGGTTGACAAAATTTGCTGCTCACAATTAAAAAAATATTTATGGTTTTATATTCTCACGATTATCAAGTTCTAATAATCCTTTAATATTTAGATATTCCATTAAAAATTTCGACGATTAAAAAAGATTGCGAAAAGATGAATTTCGTTAAACGAGCTGCCATTATTGAAAGGCATACATTTACTACTTCTGACAGCTATTGTTAATTAAAATACTAGTTGTTAATAAAAAATATTTGATCTTAAACGAAAGGATTGCTGTATAAATTAATATTTTAATGGTTTAGCAGTGTTTTATTTGATTAATGAGGCGATTGATTTGGATTTAAAAATTAAATTTTCAACTGATTTTTGAGAATTGAAACACGAGCTATGCTTGTCTACCTCTACCAGCTATGATGGTGTCTTCAAAGGGCGGGAAGGAAGGAAGGGTTTGTAGTTCATTTCCGAGAACGTTGGCGTCTTGCCAAAACCTTCTGCTCTTAGTGTGTTTTTTGTCTCAAACTCGCCATTTTTTAGATGAATGAGTGATTAAAACTAAATTACTTATTAGAAAAATTGTACTGGTTTTTCATTCTGGTGACCATTACTTTCCAGTAAATTTAGAATAGTTAAAGTTTGCAGTAGAATGTTCGCGGATGAAATTGGATTGGATGCCTGAATTCGAATTGTAAGATAGGTGGTTATTTTTGAAGTGAGTATTTTTTCTTTTGAAATATACCTAGTATTGCTGATTAATATATTAAACTTGATGTGTTAGTGTCTGAATATTTGGTTCTACGGTCGTTTCCCCTACTGGGGAATTTCCTTTCCCTCTTTCTTCTGTTTTGTAGGTAGAGGTAGGTTTTTGTTAGTAAATTGTTAAAAAAATTTCCAGTAGGCGAAATATTAAAGGTTTATTTCCGTTTTCGTTTACAGTTCAATATAAAAGCTTTTATTTTTTGAATGACTTTTCCGGCATACTTTTTAGTTGATGTGTACGTAGTTAAGATTAAGAAGTTATATAATACTAGCGCTGACGCGCTAGACACGGGCTTCGCCAGTCCATATGTAAAAAGGAGCATTTTTATGTTCATACTACAACAATCGATGTTATACCTTCAACAATTAATATTATATTATCTTTAATTACAACAATTGGTGGTTTTGCCATGATGTCATGGTTTAGGAATGAAATACGGGTTTTTTTTAGCCGAAAATAGACCAAAAAAGTTATTGGGATGCTTCAATTTCAAATTATTATTCTTCAGGAAACTTTCTGGGAGCGAGTAGCTTTCTGGTATGGTTTAAAGTGAATGTAGGTTCGAAAAGTTTAAAACTAAAACGGACTTACATTCAGATGAACATTCATTTATGTATATAGATTTTGGGAGTTACTGAGTTACATTAAAGAGTTAACTCCTTAAGGTGAGTGAGTTACTCAGATCTGATCTTGCAAAAGAGTTGAATCGCCCATCACTAATATGTACTATAAAACTTATTAAATTTTCTCTTCTTCTCTTTTGTAAATGTTACACCCCTGGTTAATAAACTCTCTCCATGCTCGCTATATCGCTCATCAACCTCGTTTATAACACTCATCCGTATACATAAAGGATGATGATTTTCCTGAAACCTTAAATTCTTCATGATCAGCATATTTTACGTCATGAATTTTAATTTCAACAGTCAACACCATTTCCCTTTAAAAAAAAGAAAGGGCAACAACAACAAAATCAATTCCGAATAATAGAAGTTACGTTGAAGAGAAAAAGATGTCGTTCCATTTGTATGTTAAAAAATATGGCGTTTGACTGGTTTCTCAAATAAAAAGTTTAATTACGTTCACCTAGTCTCCCAATTGACATTAAATTGTTTTATTCCTCTAAAATTCTTATCGGTGATCTTGTTTCAAACGTTTAAATTGCTTACCCTTTGACCTTAAGCCTTTATTCACCAAATTATTTTCCTCATCCAAAATATGTCAAGTCTACTTAACTGCAACTATAAGTAAACTAAATTTGGCCTTACATGACGAAAATTGGACGAATTTGGAACATTGGGAAGTTTAAATAACAAGTACCGTCGGAAAATAAAGGGTTAAAGAGTTTCAAATTCTTACGGGTAAAAAAGCTACAAGTCTAATTATATATATTTATTTAGAAATTTATATTAATATAATAAAGTTTTTAAATTAAAATTTTTAGGAAAAATAAAAGGTGCTATATCAGTCCATTTTTAAAGTCTCCATTTCAGTAAAATATGAAGGCATTTTTCAACTTGAACCATGTGTGTTTTCAATAAGAGTTCCAGGAAAATATCTACAGTAGATCATATCAATTCACTGGGATCTGTTTAATCAAATCTCTTTCAAAAATATAAATTCAAAAGTTATAAAGTAAAATTTTGAAATTCTAAAAAGCTATAAAGTTAAAAGTTATATAAAATTAAAGTTAAAAGTTATAAATTAATAATTAAACAAAGTTATAAATAATAAACAAACTATTAAAAATTATCCACTGGTTTTGTAAAATTCATAGCACAAATGGTAAGATTAGAAATAATAAGAAAAATGAAGTTTAAAAACAACTTTAAAACTACTAAATAGAAACAGTTTAATTAATGTCTATAAAGTCTTTTATTCATTGGATAAAATAGATAATTAAGTTTTAGTTTTGCTTAATTTACAGAATTAATTAACGCTAAAACAACAAATGTTAAAATGGATTGAATTTAAAAATATAATGAAATTGAGGCCATAAGCCACTTTAATTAGAGTCAATTTAGTATAAATTGCAAATAAATTTAAAATATTCCTTTTGCCTTTTTAAATTGCTTTTAGCGCAAATGTGAAACGTAAAAAACGTAATTAACACAAATTAAGTTAAAATTATTACCTTCAATATAATAAATTTACTAAAAATTGTTATCTAAGGCTCAATTCAAGTGCAGATATTCCCTTATACAGAGTACCACATAAATGATGGGTCACACTTCTAGGGGGGATAGTAGACACCTAGACGAGTCAGAATCACATAGGGTTTGGGGGTCACACACACACACATCCCAGGGAGCTAAAAAAAAATATTGAAAAATTCAATTTGTAGAAGAACTACTGTTGGTAAAAACTTAACCATGGTCTCAAATTTTGTGGTTTAATATGATCTTTAAAATTATTCTAACAGTTTTTACTTAAAAATTTTTTACTACAAAAAAAGTAAAAAAACCACAAAAAATTTAAAGAATCTGCCAAAACTTTATTTTGTATTTAGAAATCCTTTCTTTTGATTGGATAATCTGAAAGATCCCAGTTGAAAACCCTTAAGTCCAAAGTTTCTCGTAAATACCACCAATATTAAACGCTTGAGATCCTATTTAAGTTCGTTTTTTGCGTGCGAAAACAGATCCAGAAAGCAAACGTTCAGGGAAAATCTACGTGTTACGGATTGATGCTCGCTAAATTTCTCGCCATTATTTGTGATACGAGATTCCCCGCCAACTTTTGCCAACAACAGATTGCCCAAGCTTGCTTGGCGATCTGTAGGAGCTTGGCATGATTTGCCAAATTGGGAGAGAAAAGAAAGTTAGCGATTATCTTCCGTAACTAGTAAATTCTCCCTGAAAGTTCGTTTTCTGGAGCTGTTTTCGCACTCAAAAATCAAACTTTAACAGGATCTCAATGGTTTAATATTGATGGTATTTACGTGAAACTTTGGACTTAAGGGTTTTCAACTATGATCTTTCAGATTATCAAATCAAAAGAAAGGATTTAAAAATACAAAATAAAGTTTTGGCAGATTTTTCAAAAAATTTTGTGGTTTTTTGACTTAATTTAATTTGATTGAATTGATTGAAATTATTTGATTGATTTAATTTGATTGAAATTAATTTGAAAAAAATTTTAAAGTGAAAACTGTTATATAGAATAATTTTAAAGATCATATTAAACCACAAAATTTGAGACCATGATTAAGTTTTTACCAATAGTAGTTCTTCTAAAAATTGAATTTTTCAATAATTGTTTTGGGGTGTCGCTCCATTTTTAGCTCCCTGGGATTTGGTCGGGGACCCCCATACCCTATGTGATTCTAACTCGTCTAGGTGTCTACTGTCCCCTCTAGAAGTGTGACCCAACATTTATGGGATACCCTGTATAGTGGGTAGATATTTTTCCCTGTTACCACTCACGTGTAGAATGTAGTAGAGTCAAGTCTTCTTAGGGCCCAAAAATTTATTTTGCTGTTTTTGGTCTTTATTCCCTTTTTTTAATTGCAAAATAAACTCGTGGTTCCTCAGAGTGATTCTCTCAGCATACCGGAAATTAAAGAATTAAAGGTTTTGAGACAGTATCTTTTTTCTAATCAAAAAATATTTACATGCTCTTTAATCAATTTTTTCTTAATTTCAGGAATTTCTTACCATTTTTGAAAGTTGAAAATACATCTCTTATCATCACGAATCAATTCCTATAGGAACATCAGCTCCTCTGGTACGTAAGAAATATCAATGGTAGGCTATTATGTTCCTTTTCATGATTAGATTTTTTTTCAGTTCTTTCATAACTTAACTTCATTTTAATATTACCGGTTTATTAAAAAGTTTTGCTGTGCTTCTCAAAAATGAAAGGTCATTGTGCTAGCTATATAAATTGTAAATAGTAATTATCACAAGGAAAGTATTCAAAATTTAATCATCAAATGGGAAAACTTCCTTCAAGTTAAAATGTGCGACGCTCTTATTGTTAATAGGTACTCTATCTACAATGTGATTAAGTACTACTGATTCAGTTTCTAAGGAAGTAATCAAGATCATATCTCTTTGCTTTATAGCTAAAAAAAAGTTTGATTTATGGATATAATTAAAAAGATTGATTGGTGTTAAATTGTTATATTTACTCTGAGAGAGAGTTATCCTCATTAAGCAAGGAGGAAAACTGCGAGAATAGAGGCACCTCCTTTGTGTCACCAAAGTATGGAAGGTGAAATGAGACAATTAATAGAAGAAAATTATTTCGGAGAGTTTATTCTGAGGGAAAAAGCGAGAAAAAGGAGTATTCCGCCCGACCAGAACATGCAATTAAGTTTTGAACAATACATTTTTAATTGTTATATAATAAAAAATGAAGTAATCATAACCAATGATCAATAAATTATGTATGGAAATAAACACTAATACATTTTTCCTCCATTGTAGTCTCCTCATTCCGCACTTGCATCAATGTTCTGTGTGATTCGGTTTTTGCATTAACATCAAAATAATCATCCTTGATTAAAATCTAACAAATCTACTTACATGTAGCAACAGTTTAAGAAAGTAAATAACTTGCTCAACTTAAAATTAATTTACCTTTTTATTGGAGTAATTATAAATTCTTAGTAAAAACCTCTATGCGTGTTAAACAACCCAAAGATGATTCGGAATAGCATAAGAAAGGGGTGGAGAAAATAATTCGGAGGTTCTAGCTAGACGCTATAGTGTGGATAACAATTGTATAGTAGCAACAAAGAGTATCCCCATTAATGCGGTAGCGGCAATATAAATAACTTTATTTATTATTAGACATTCATTATACAAACACAGAAAAGTAAGACATAATGTGATTCGCCAAGGGGAAGAAACTTCCCGTACAGGCGAAAAAGAAATTATATGGACAAATGACATTACAAATTACAACAACACAAACATAAAACTGTAAAAAAAACAATAGCTAAATAATGATGGCAGTAAGCTGGTAAACCATTAACTAGAATATGCTTCATTGAAGTGAAAAATATAAATCCAGGTCGTCGATATTAATTATTAACTCAAATAAATTTCTTTTGAGCTCTGAATATTTATTAATGGAGGTTAGATTTAGAGGTAAACTATTGTATAATTTTGGTGCGAGGTAAAAGAAATGCTTACAAAAAATTGATTTAGAAAATTTGGGAATTTGATATGTTGCTACAGCTCTAGTATTATATGGTCTAGCTATGGTGTTGAATAGAGATTTATTACGATAAAGATAAAGTATAATACGGAAAAAAGCGTTGTGACGAAGAGGCAATAATTTGAGTAATCTAAAATTATCAGGATATGACTGCTGATTTAAAATTTTGAATATTTTATTTTGAATAGAAATTAAAGTTTGGAGATTATATTTATATTCTCCACCCCAAACAGTAACACCATAATTTATCAAAGAATAGAACCAAGAAAAATATAAAGTTTTTAGAAACGACAAATCAATTTTATTTTTAGGTGGTAAAATTAAATAAAATAAAGCGTAATTTTTTCCCCAATTCAGATATATGAGTTTTCCATTTCAAGTTAGAGTCAACGTTAAGTCCAAGATATTTGTAGCTTTGAACACATTCAAGAATATGACATTGGCAGTTGTTTTTAGATTTACATGATGAAATGTGATATTTTAAGTCAAAGGGTAACAGATGGTGTTAAACTGAAATTAATGTATTTAGTTTTGTTTAAATTTAAAGCCAAATCATTAGCATTGAACCACTTGTCTATTTCGATTAAATCAGATTCAATTTGAGTCACCAGTTCATTTAAAGTGGAACAAGTATATAATAAGACAGAATCGTCAGCATAGGTTAATATCTTGCCAGAAAGATTTAACTTACAAAAATCATTAATAAAGATTAAAAAAAACAAAGGACCTAGAATTGAACCCTGAGGAACACCTCGATTTGTTACTAAGTACTCGCTTAAATTGTTACCAACTTTAACTCTTTGTGTCCTTCCTGTTAGATACGAAATAAACCAATTTAAGATATATCCTCTAAATCCTGCTCTTTCTAGTTTGTATATCAATAACGAATGGTTGACGTTGTCAAAAGCTTTTTTTATGTCCAGAAAAATTGCTACGGTAACTTTGCTGTTATCCACACTATTCACAATAAACTTAGAAAATTCTAAAAGAACCATTTCAGTAGATCGGCCTTGTATAAACCCATATTGGTTAGAGGCAAAGAAATTTGTGTGAGACAAGAAATTATACATCTCTTTTACAATAATTTTTTCAATAACTTTAGAGAGAGAGGGTAAGATAGATATAGGTCGATAATTAGAAAGAATATTTTTATCTCCAGATTTATAAACCGGAGAAACAGTTGCCCGTTTTAAAGAGGCTGGGAAATCGCAAGTATTGAAAGAGGAATTAATAAAATTTACAAAAAATTCAATGTTATTAGGGGCAATTAATTTTAAGTACTTAACACTGATACCATCATAATCAAAAGAGTTAATTTTTGAAAAAGATTTTAAAGCATCAAATATATCAAGATCGGTAACTTCATAAAAAACAAAAGATGATAAACAAGGTGATATATACTGTTGACAGTTTGTAAAATCATAATTTGTAGCAGTTTGGGTAGCGTTATTATATAGCATATTAAACTGAGAAGCTAAGATTGAATTCTCAAAGTTGTCAGGCAAGGTTCTAGAGTTATCTTTTACATTATTAAGAACAATACTATTAACAAAATTCCATTTTTGTTTGCCAGTACTGCAGGTTTCGAATTTGTTTCGATAAAACTGAACTTTTGTTGACTTAATTAAGTTTTTTAATTCAGAGGGAGATACAAACACAATACACAGGTGACCATTTTCCTTATTAAGACTTAAGTACTCAAAATTACGCAAGGCCTACCTTCCTATGCCCTTCTAATGGTCATTTGAAATTCAAAACGATAGTTTTGCTGTATACTTCTTGACTTTATACAAGGTATCCCAAAAAAGACTCACACATTTTAAAAATCAATAACTAATAACTAAAAAAACTAAAAATATTAAAAAAATACGCGGTTTCTTGCATACTACTCCTGTAAGTCTTAGGAGCAGGATGCAACAAACCGCGTATTTTTATCTATTTTAGTTTTTGAGTTATTAGTTATTGGTTTTTAAAATGGGTCATTCTTTTTTGGGACACCCTGTAGCATAGTGGCATTTCAAATTAATGCAATTGCAAGCTTAGGGACAAACGTTTCATATGATTTCTGAATGCGTTTAAATATGAAAATTAACACCCAGATAATGCTCTGCCACTTCTAGAAGTAAATATAAACCATATATTTTATTTGTACAACGTATTTTTATTCAACTTACATGGGCGTAACCATTTATAAATATATTTTTTGCAAAAACATAGTTTTACCTCATTTGGAGTTTTCTAATTCAGAGTTTGACACCTATTTTCGTACTTCATTATAAAAACTAGAATTTCTCAAACATCAAAAGCTCAGAAAATCCTAAAGATATTACGGAAAGACGGAAAAAACGAAGTAATTAAAATGATTTATGTGAAAAAAATTGCCATAATCCATGGTGTTTTTCGGAAACTATATAAGTCGACGTCATCGATGACATATGTAAACCTCCTTTCTTCAAGCAGTACGTTACTTTTGTAAAGTACGATATTAATCTTATTATCATCGTAAACATACGTACAGATATAACATTTAGTGTGATCAAGAGAAATAATTAAAACTACTTATATTTAGATATTTTTATAAACTTTAAATTAGTTTTCGCTTGAAAAATCGTGTGGGACATCTCATGCGGTAAGTGAGTTATTTTAGGTTACTTTTGTGTGCTTTTATTACAACTTTACAAATATTTTATTTAAGAATCAACTGCTATTTTTTATAACTTATTTTCATTAATTTTTTTTACTATTTATAAAGTTTAATTTGTCGTTTTAAAACGACTTACTTTCAATTAAATTCTGTGTATTTAATCCAAATTTATATACAGGGGAAAGGCGGGTAATAGTACGCACAAAAATGATTTTCGGCTATAAAATCAAGAATTTAAAAGCTAGATCCTCAAAAATTTGCTGAACGTAAGTTTATTGGTTTATTGACTCACAAATCAACCTTAAAAAATAAGGTCTTGGCTTTAATGGAAGTATGTTAAAACTCAAAAATAAAATAAAAATTTAAATGCGTATTTTAACCCGACGTGGAGGCTAAAAGTGAGCTAGTTTTCAGCTTCTGAGGGGTTGTAAGCTTTCAGAGGTTAAATTGAACTTTGATTCATTAATTGTAGCACATAACTTTCTTGTGGTAAAGAGTAAAATGAATTCTATAGTTCTCGCTACAAAAATTTCAATTATGTAAGTTATCCTTAAATCAACCCTACAATTAACTGGCTTTAAATTCTAACCATCCCTTGTTTAGAAGGCAGTAAACCTCACATCGGTATTAACTTTGAAAGCAATCATTAGTTCTTTATATAAAAATAATTAAGATTCCTTTGCAGAAAAATTAGATCCTAACTCAAAGAAACCACATCTTTCTGATAAATAAAATAAAGAATGTATGAAAATAGTAATGTCAGTGTTTTAGGATAGCTTATGATACATGTGTTCTTGTGATCATGCTTACTCCCCCTTATACTGTTGGCAATAAGAAAAAAATCACTATGTACTTTTACCCGACTGCGCACTCTTGCCCTCCTTTTCCTTATAGCTAATAAACACTAGTCGACAAAATTAACTTTTTTTCCCCAAACAAAAATGAGATTAGGTATTTCCGACTAATTTCAGGGTGTAGAATTCAGAAATAGTTGTGAAAACGCACGTACAGTTTTTTTGTTACAAATATGGCACCAGTACTGTAAGAAACGGACAAAAGCGTTAAAAACACTCATTTTTAACAGTTAATCTCATTATTTTAGCATAAAATACTATCTTAATTAAGATTATAGTGCTGTCTTTTAAAAAAACCACTTTTTTCATTTTTCCTTCATTAAAAGCTTAAAAAATATGATAATTAAATCGAACAAAATAGTGTTGTAACGGCTCATCATCCACTATATTTTAGTGCTTAGTATTTTTAATTCCAACTATCCGTTACAAATTGGCAAACAATTAAGTAAGAATCCAAAAAACCCAATTTTCCTAAAAAAAACATGTAGGGGAGAGTGGGGCTATTTCGCACATGGGGCACATTCGGACAGAAGGCATAAAACCCCTAGTAATTATAAATTTAAAAGTATGAAAAAAAATACCAGTAGATGGAAGCATGACTACCACCTCCTGCATGAATTTTCAAAGCCTTGATCCATTTTGTTGTATACGTACTAGAAATTTGCTAGTGTTAGAAGCAGCGAAGTAAATATTCTTGTCATTTTCTTGGCGTAAAATATCAATCAAAAATAACTCTCAAGTGGACATTCATAATTTTATTCAGTAGAGGCACTACTAAAGTAAGTTTCTAGAAAGGTTTTATTTTCCTGCTTTAATTATAAATATCTTGTTGGGACGTGGTAAGCTTGAACTGGTTGATGGGGCACATTCGTACATCAAAAGATGGGGCAGATTCGGACAGTGTGAATGCACCTCATCTTTCCCATTTTTGATTATGAAAATGATTTATATGTTTATATATTTAATAACTTGAAGTTTAATTGTTTTTTATTGTAATTGTTTCAAAATTTGGTGGTAATAGAAAATAACATCTTAAAGAAAGCTTCAGTTGGAATTTGGACCCAGATTTAAACATTAAAGAAATAAATGTCCCTGATAATTGTTTAATACCAATTGACTTGGACTTAAGTGATTTTATTCTAGTATAATTTGCTACTAAAAAGAAAATTTTTTTATGTTGGTCAAATAGAAAATTTGGAATTGAATGGTGCTTATTTAAAATTAATGATGAAAAACTTTAAAATTAATGACGAAACTTTTATTTTCCCAGTAAGTAATGATTCAACATTCATACAAAAAGATAATAGTATCGTATTAAAAGTTCCCCAACCGTCAGTTTCAGGTGTTAAGTAAGCGAGCTGTTGGTTCACTTTTCTTTTCGAATAAAACCTGACAGTTAAAATATTGGTTGAACTTTTTCCAACTCATTATATTATGTGAAGTATGTCAATTTGCAATATATTCTTCATTACTACAATTTTTTTCCTCATCAAAAACTTAGATGTTCAATATTTTCTGAAGCTGTTTTCTTTTTTGTAAAAAAATCTTCAATTTAGTGGAAAAATGTGTAAAAGTGCCAAATATTTCGTTTAATTATCCTTACTTTAAAGTGCAATAAACTTTTTAGTTTGTAAAAATAATTATTGTATAATTTTTTTTCATGTGTACGAATGTGCCCCACGCGTATGCGAAACTGCCCCACCCATGGGGCACATTCGCACGAAATTTCTCGTTTTTTAGATTGATGATATAGGTTAGAAATTCTAGATGAATGCGACCAATTATCGTTCTAAAATATCGGGAAAGTTCTTAACTTTCATTTGAATCCGAGTTTGTTTCAATATCTCATCTAGATCTAGAGAAATATGCCGAAATGCACTTTTTGTGCGAATGTGCCCCTCTCTCCCCTACCCTAAAAAAAACCCACGCTTGAAAATACTCAAAATATTAAGAAAAAATAAGATTGAAATGTTTATTTTGATTGAAAAATAATACTTAAGATAATTAAAACCAAGTTTATTACAAGTTATTTCTAAAATTAAAACTGTGATAAGTTTTTCTACTCAAGAATTTTGCTTTCAAAACACAACGATAATAGCGTTTTTATTGTTGTATTTTGATGAAAATGACCTATTAAATACAAATACTAAATACAATTTTGATAAAAAAAGCTTAAAAAACGGTAATTGGAACTGATATTTAATTTTAAACCCTCAACTATTAACTCTCAAAACCCATTTTAGAGTAAAACTCGGTAAAATGCTATTTTTTCATGGAAAATGGCTGTTTTTGGTATCATTGAGTTTATCAAAAATACTGAAAAAAATTGAGAATTACTGAAACAACTATTCTATTTGCATAATTAGTTGTTTGCATAATTTTTTATTTATTTTATTATTTATTACAAAAGGAAAAGTTGGTGTTTAGGCACCCTATGGTTTTTTCACCCCTCATTTCAAAGGCGGACTGAGCTGAAGGTTTGATTTTTTTATTCTCATAATAACGGGATGACACAAAAACACTTGAAAAATGCTTTAAATTCTTTATAACATATATTTTTACAACATCAAAATCTGCATAACTAAATTATATTTTTAGCCAAAAATCGACATTTTCTATTTATTCAAAAAACTAAGTAAATAAACGGTTCTTTGACTTGTTTTTACGTTCCATGCCACTCTAAATGGCATAGAAAGACAAGGCACATGATAATTTAAAATTTTTTCAATTATTTATTTAAAATATCTCGATGGGTTTTTAGGGTACTTTTTGGAGTGGGTTTTTGCAAAAATTAAGGAAAAAAGCAGAAAATCGAAAATTTTTGTTACAAATAAATGTTTGAATAACTATATGAATTAGTAACAAAAATAGTAATTTGGTTGTTGTTAGGAAACCACCGTCGACTAGTGTAATGTGTCATACATATTATAGCTAAATACAATTTCAGCCCTATTCTGATTAACCATAAATATAATCATTATTTTTGGTCATATCAGCAAAACCCTACACCACAATTTAAATGTATCATTAAAATAATGGACACAACAGAAATTAATTACTTTTGACAAATAAAGTTAGTCAACATTTTGAAAATTTTAATTTAAAGCAATATAAATACCAAAACTGTATTCACGATCCCTCTGTTCATATAAATGTACTACAACAGTGGCCCCAACTGACTAAAAATATTTCTCTATGGCTCCCCTCTAATAAAAGAGAGGAAACTTTGGAAAAATAAAAACTTTTTTTATCAATTATGGACTGCGCCATAAAGCGATTTTTCCAAAGTTCACTTTTAAACTTATACCATTAAATTGAAGCTAAGTACAGTGACTTTAACATACCGTTTACTTTTCTCAATCTGTTTTTAATGGAATTTGATAATATTTGTGTATAAAACTTTTTCAGATAATGATAAAAAAATCAGCTCTGAACTCTATTAATAAATTGAACCTTGAAGATTTTCCTCCCTAAAATTTACCTCTCAAAAGTTCAAATTATTAAAGATTTTTACGTTTTCGAATATTAAATATTTTAGTGATATAAATAGAAGCGGATATCTAAAAAGAAATGTCATAATTTCAAAAGGGAAGATAGTTTTTAAAACAACCTTATTTATAATATTTAGAACAACCACCAAAACACTCTTTCCCATAAAAATTTAGATTTCAATAGAGTTCTCGAAAGTTTAAAAAAAACAAGACTAAAAAATTTAAGTTGTAAAAAGGTTGATCACATAGGATGTTTAAATAGTAATAATAAAATAAAATAAATAATTAAAGATAAAATTAAAATTAAAATTAAATTAAAAAATTTCTAAATTGGAAAAAGAGGTGTTTATTTGCAGTAGAGTTCGCGATGCCCCTAGGAACGCAAGTTTGAGAAGCACTGTACAGAGGTATCATAAAATTAATATATTCAACACTTCATTCAAAAAAGTGTGCTGTTCTTTTTTGTACTTAAGGGACATATTCACAATGACAAAGTACGTAGAAAAATAGAAAACAATAGGGAAACGGTGGATTTGACACGGAAGCTCAAGGAGTTCTTGTCCCGTGTTTCGAATCGATGCGGATTGCTTTTACACTTGTGCACCGGCATTTTGTATAATTAAGTGCATACCATACCATACCGTAAAATGGGGTAACTTTGGCCCAAGCATCGGAAAGAGATTATACGTGCTGTATCTACAGGGTGTTTCAAAAGTCGTTTCGTGACTTTTATTTGGAACCAACGTGTCCTAGGGTCACGGAAGTAAAGTCTACCCCTAGAAAAGTGACCCTGGAAAATCTATTGAGCTGACTTACAGTGCCCCTAGCGAAGAAATAAAAAAGTTAAAAAAATTAATTTGAAAACTATAGGAGACAGAGCAAAAACCTCAGTGAGAGTATTGTTTCCAACGTTATGAAGAACTCTCAGAAAAAAATTTCATGAAAATATCTTGAATATTCGCGGAGATATTACCATGTAAAAATAGCCCTTTTTCAGACCTCAAAAAAGAAAAAGTTCCCAAATTTGCAATTTTTTCAGTGTTATTGTGTAGTTTTGTGTGTTTTTAGTTGAATGAAGGCAAGATTTAATAAAAAAATCTAGAAAACTTGTTTGTGAACTTTTTCTTTTTTGAGGTCCGAAAAAGTGCTATATTCACATGCTAATATCTCCGCGAATATTCAAGATATTTTCATGAAATTTTTGTATGTGAGTTTTTCATAATGTTGGTAACAATAATCTCACTGAGGTTTTTGTTCCATTTCCATTAATTTTTTTAACTTTTTATTTCGCCGTTAGGGGCGCTGTAAGTCATCTGAAGGGATTCTCTAGGGTCACTTTTCTAGACCTTACTGGACCCTAGGACACGTTGGTTCCAAATAAAAGCCGCGAAACGGACTTTTGAAACACCCTGTATATGAAAGAATGCATGTGATTATCCCTTATCCAATGCTAGGGCAAACAGGTAGAATTGTTATTATGGTTAACCATAAAGTGGTGTCTTAATATTCCTAAAATACTATCACAAGGAGTCTTCCGACTAGAGTAGTATCAAAATGTCTATTTTGTTCGCCTTACAACTTTTCATTTGGAAAGGCAATAAAGAACATGATTCAAAATAGCTAGGTCATATTTTATAAAGTCCTCTAACAGATTCAATGCCATTATTTTGTTTCACTTAGTTCTTGACCGTTATTAAAGTTTTATAACGTTGGGGTAGCTTTGGCCCAATGGTATATGCTGAAATTTGTAAAATACTCATTGAGTTTAAAGAAGCAGTGGCTGGACAAATATGGTTGAGATAAAAATTCTAAACACAAAATAAATCCAAATTATGACTAAACAAACCCTTAATAAGTATGGTGAATATGGAATATGGTATCATTATCATGAAATTGATGGTGTGTTTGATTTTTTGATTAAATTCTGTCTTCATTCAACTAAAAAAACTGAAAACTACACAATATCACTTAAAAGTTTTCAAATTTACGAACTTTTTCTTTTTTGAGGCCTGGAAAAGGGCTATTTTCACATGCTAATATTTCAGCGAATATTCACGATATTTTCATGAAATTTTTTTCAGTGAGTTCTTCATAACGTTGGCAACAAAATAATAACTCTCACTGAGGTTTTTGCTCCATCTCTTCCTTAGTTTTAAATTTATTTTTTTCATCTTTTTTATTTCGCAGCTAGGGGCGCTGTAAGTCATCTCAATGGATTATCCATGGTCACTTACCTAGGGGTAGATCTCACTTCTGTGACCCTAGGACACGTTGGTTCCGAACAAAAGCCGTGAAACGGACTTTTGAAAAACCCTGTATAGTATACTATTAATGACTTAAGACTTTTTATAATGAGTAGATGAAGTATAAGAGTGTTTCTGGAACTGTTTGACGGGACCACAAAAAGAGTAACAGAAATCCACAAACCAGTAATAAGGTAGATTCGAATCTCGGAACGATATAGGAACGATATCTCCTGAGTTACCGTGCCAAACCCACCGTCTCTTTGACGTTCTCCTTTCTTCCACTTGTTTTGTCACGCCTTAAGTACAAAAGTGCGCAACACACTTTTTTGAATGAAGTGTTGAATATTAATTTTATTTTAATATTCTAGATCAGTGTTTCCCAAACTAGAGTTTCTATAGGGGCACCCCGAACTCCACTGGTGAATCTCATATTCACATCTTTTTTCTAATATTAGAACAACATTCCAAGTGATCTAAAACCTTTTTACAGCTTAAATTTTTGGAATCTTGTTTTCCAAAAATTTTCGAGAACTCTATTGAAATCTAAATTCTTTTGAGAGTGAATTGTGTTCCTTAAACTTCTGTTCTTAAAATCCGTCTTTCATCTTTGCGCAGGTGACATTATGGAAAGCCCGGAGCAGCGAGGCGGCGGCAGCGGGGTGCGGCGGCCCAAGTGCGCCCGATGCCGCAACCACGGCACCATCTCGTGGCTGAAAGGTCACAAGCGGCACTGCCGCTTCCGAGAGTGCGCCTGCGCCAAGTGCAACCTCATCGCCGAGAGGCAGCGCATCATGGCAGCGCAAGTGGCGCTCAAGAGGTCGCAGGCGGCCGAGGACGCCATCGCCATCGGCCTGCGCGCGGTCGCCACGGGCGCCCCCCTCGCCTACCTGCCACCGGGGCCCATCTTCGGGCTGCCCTCCGACCATCCCCCCGCCTCACCCAAGAGGCGGAAGAACGGTGAGTTGGTGGAACTGAATTCCAATCTAGCGCTGCGCGCTGGGCTGACTGCTTTTCAGCTATAGGTCATTATTATAATTTGAAAACCCGTCACTTTGAACAGACAAATTATGAACTTCATATGATACTTCAGGAGATATGATACTTCATGGAAAACAGTAGGGATATTTGAGGGAGTCCCTCTACCTAGAAAACCAACCACTTTGAGGAGAAGAAGTATCAATTTACCTCTCCTATAAAAGGGGTGTTTTGAATCGGATACCTCATTAAAAACAAAAGGGGTATTTCAGGGAGTCCCTAGGAAGTTAGACCTTCAAATTCCAGTATAGTATAACCATAACCATAATCCAGTATAGCCTCACGGAATTCGCAGATGAAGAAAGAAATTCGGTTTCCCAAATCAGAGGTTTGATTTCCGCTTAACCGCCGGTCAGGTTAGCGGTGAATATGGCCACTGTTGCAAAACGTGCCCTTGTTTCCCCAAGCGAACCGGTAGTCAATACCTAAAATATAACGATAACTAAGGGATGCATTGGAACAGCTCTCACCCGTTTGATGGGTTTAATTCGCTTGAGGATAATTTAGGTTTGTGGTTTAAGTTTTTCTCACTGCTTTGGTAACGAGCCCCTCCCTTAACTGGGGTGGGCTGGTTTGAGCGGAGGTCAATCCTCGGAGCCGGAGTAGAAATCTTAGCATCTAGAAATACAGAAATCAATAACATACATGCAAAGCTCATACAAAACCCCTTTTTATAGAGGTGCCACTTTCATTCATCAAGGCAGGAAAAACACAACACAAACATCCTTGCTCAATGCTCAGTGAGGATTTGTACCTTCAAACTTATTGGATCATAGTCAGATACTGACACTAACCAACCACTAAGCCAGTTTGTTAGGGGGTAAAATGTACATATATGGAAAATGGGAACAGGGTGAAGACGTATAATCCTAAAAATATTCGGTTCAATTCAGTTAAGGTGTCGCCTACCTAAAAAATGCCGTTTTGGACCAAAAATTCAAGAAAAATTTTATTATCTTATTTCAAAAAACACATCTTTAGCTTTCCAAATCAGTTTAAATTTTGTCTTTATCTTTCCTAGAAGAAAAGTTACAGAAATTTTACTTGAAACTAAAAAGGCATTTTATTAAGGAAAAGGTAAAGAAATTCGCGTTTTTCTCAGAATCACTTTTTTGCTATTTTTCTTTCCCGCAAAACTACATAACTCAAAATATTATAAGTGAATATCTATGAAACTTGGGCACAATACTAGACATAATATTGTTTAAGATCCCTACTAATTTTTTGGCTGTGAGTGTAATATTTTTTATTTTATGAATAATATAACTTCAAACTTTACTGAAATTTGATGGGTCTTTTTTTATTTTTCAAGTTTAGTGCCATAACCTTTTATATTTAAATAATTTAGACATAAAAATAGTAGGCCTCCTAAAATATGTTTTTAAGAGGGGATAATAAAGTTTACAAAACAAAAATATCTTCATATAAATTTGAGTTATGATGTTTTGCGGAAAGGCTGTTTTTTGTGATTTTTATGCATAAATTCTTCAATAATATGAAAATTTAAATTAATATTTAAGTATTTTTTATATTATTCATAGTTTTTAGACGCATTTAATTGTATAAATCACAAATTAGTTCAACATTTTAATTATTAAAAAAAAAAGCTTCCATAGGTAGGCAACCACCTTAACAGACCCGCTAAATACCGCCATGCTATTTTGGTCACCCAAAAGTAGAAATATTACTAAATAATTTCAAACTTATAGATTAATATGTTTAGTTAGATCAATAACTGTTTAGTTTATCAATAAAAATCAGAAAAAATGACCTTTAACGGAATTGAACCAAATATTCTTCCACTGCGCGCGCACGCATGCGTGTAATGAAATCTTTGAGTATTTCTGAAGTTCTTCGGGCATTTTCTTTTTCTGATGAACCTAAAAAGTTTATCGATGATATTTCTCTACTATTTCTCATTACATTAGGTGTAAAATGCTTTTGCTTTTATGCTTTTCTTGGGTTGTTCAGCTCTCAGCCATATACACAAACGCGTAATTTTTATTATTGACTTCTCTAGTCTATAATGTCCTAATGAATTAATAATAATCTTTTCAACAGTGTTAAACTAAACTTTATAAATTTGTAAAGGAATGAGAAATTATTAAAAATATACAATCCTGATAATGATTAAGGTTGGAAATATAAAATATGGGGTGATGGGGGGGTGATAAAATAGGTCTTTATATCCAAAGTAGTAGTTCAAAATACTAACCGATATTGTTTACGTTCTGCTAGAACTAATAAAATGGACACCATAATGAGTTGATACAGAGCAATATCAATCTATTAATATTATGAGCTGAAAAAGAGGCTTTACTTTTAAAAAAAAGGCTATTAAATTCATTTTCAATAAAAAAATTTGTATAATTTAATTTGTAAATATATTATAATTTTCATTATATTTCATTAGTTAAAGTTAAATACTGGTCTTAATGAGGAAGTTTCATATTTTTTAAATTTTCGATTTTGGGGTATATTAATACAATATAAGATGTGAAAAATCCAAATCTGCAATCCAAAATAAAAGGTCTTTATGACCTCATGAATCTGGTCTAGTTTCATTAGACCAGATGGGGATTAGTCCCACTTAATAAAAAATATTTAATAATATATTTTCCATAAATATTTGAATTTTAAGGGGAAAAATCTTAAAATATAAGAATGTAATGTTTTAAAATTAATTATTTGATTTTATTTTGGTGTTTTCATAGCTGATTTAACTTTTAAATTAGCAATTATAGAGCTTTTCTTATTAAAAATATTTAATCCTGAGGTTTTCATATTTAAAATAGTGAGCCAAGCAGATCCACTCTAGTAGAGAAATGGAGAAATAAGCGTTTTTAGCCATAAAATCGTTTATTACTTGTAAATATTCGATTTTCGAACTTGGAAAACTTGGTAGTGATCATCCTCGCCTCGAGATACGTCTATGTACCGAGTTTTGTCTACGCCGGCTGCATAGTTTAGGAAGAGATGCGAGTTGTAGTCGTTTTGACATGCCGAGTGACATCACAAATCTGAAATCGCTGTTTTTCCCGCCTTTTCCAGAGCGCAAACTTTAAGCCGCAGTAAAAAAATAAATAATGATCAGAATTAAAAAATATCTCGGTTTTAGGGTTTTCTCGTAAGGTAGGATCGATTTAAAAAATAAAAAAAAATATGAAACTTCCTCATTGTTAGTATTTGTTTCTGAAAAAATAATAATTGTAGATACTGAAGTTTCCTATCATTATTTATCAACGTATTTAATTTTAGTTTCAAATTTGAAATAAAACCAAACCAGAGTTTCACATAACGTTGTGCTTCCCTTAAATAAACTGTCATAGTACTCCTCGAAGATATTCGCTTCACATCATTTTCCTCCTATGAAAGTCCCCAGTGAAATTTTACTTTTCGAAGTGTTCCTGTAATTTCTCTTCTTCCTCTGACAAGTCTAAATTTTTCTTCTGAAAAGAGCCAAACATAAATTTCTCTCCTAAAAATTGCTCTTACTAAATTTTCTCAAAAAAGTACCTCCATAAAACATTTTTCCTAAAGAAAACTGTAATTTTCAATCCGTAGAGCAACCCTAGGTTAAAAAAGATAGCTAAATTAAAAACCTATATAAAGATCACTCTCACTTCTTGATCTTGGTTACAAGTAAAAAAATATAGTTGCAGATTTATTTGTATCACATCTATATCAGCAATGCTCTGCTTTAGGAGAGGAAAAGAAACTGAAATACAAAAAAGTTTTTTTCTGTAGGTTTCCTAGAGGTCTTTTCCAATTGTTTTGATCCCGTCCAGCTTCTAATAGCGTGGGATTTGAATTTAAAATTCACCATTGGTGATATATCGCTGCTTTTTGAAAACATTTTCCCTTTGGAAACTGCATGACAATACAAAATATTTAAGTATAATGGTTGAGATTATCCGCTTATATAACACAGTGAATTTGCAGCAGTGATACTCCGATAGCGATGTTAGAGTAAATCATATACAACTGAACTGCGTACATTCCTAGAATTATTACAATGATTCAGGGACTTTGGGTAGTACGTTGTAAGGAAGATTCTTCTGAAGGCATTGGAAAGCTAAGCTTTGTGGAAATGTTTTTTAAGAGGGGATAGAATATATATATATGGGGAAAACAGCTTTTTATTGAATTTTATTTCGAAATACCTTTTTTTTCGAAACAGTTCTCCCAACTTTTTACATGCGAAACATAACACTCTATCAAACGAATTCCCCAAATATAAGTTTATATTATTCCCCATCATTTCTCTAAAGCCCTTTCAATTACGGAGAAACAGATAAAACCTTCACAAATCCTCTGAATCCATCCGGACTCCAAAAAGTACTACATCAGCAAGGCCATATGTAGTATATATTTCGAATACGTTGGATACCCTTTTCCGAATGCCTCTGGAGAAGGAGGGGGTCCGGAAGGGGGGTGGAGGAGAGAAGTGTTCTCCGTCGGCATTCATCCCTCTGGAGACGCCTCCTCTCCAATGGAAGAGAACCAAACGATCGATCGCCCTGATGAGGGGTGTGTCCGGAGTATCGAGAGGCAAATAGAGCGTTGCCAGATCCGATTATCGGAGTCGTCGGCAGCCTCCGGCCCTCGACACCCCTAACGCAATTAGCGCAGACACCCCCTCGTTCGCTCCAAATACATATCGAAAGAGGGAGAGAGAGAAGAGAGAGGCTTATTCTCTCTTTCTCTCAATTAGAGATTCGGATGGGCTTCGTTACATCCTTTTCGAAGCGATGATTGCGTTCTTTTCTCCGAGAAGTTACTTCAATTAAGGAAGTTTTCTTCATCCCCCTCTCCCCCCTGTGTAGCATTGATTGTGCCAGGAACCGACGGCTGCCCAATTAATGTAAATTGAATGGATATCAATTAAGCGGTGTGGTGGAACACATAATCCGATATTCTGCAGAGTGCTCTCTTTGTTCTTTTGGGTTCGTTCTGCGTTTTTATTAGTATTATTATTATTGAAAGTGGATATCTGAGAGAGAAGAGGGGGACATTTTTCTTGCGGTGTTTCGTTGCTGTAATTAGTTTCACGCTGATTAGGAAGCGTAGGATTTTTCTCGCTGATTTTCAATGCTAATAATAATGTTGGTGGAGGAGATGGTAACATCAAGAAAAATAGCGGTGACTCTGAGGGCAGTGTTCCGATTCTTGAAAGTTTCAGATAACGTAATCTCATTGGACGTTAACTAAATTACGAAGATCAATTAAGAAACGGTTAATTGAAGCGAGTGAGAAAGGAAATTGATTCAGCGTTTCTCTTTTAGCCTTTGTATTGCCTTTTACAAAATATATTTACTTTTGAAGAATGGGTGGAAGAAAATTTTACTTAAAATGTAATGAACTGTAATTTTACAATTGTATATAAAAAATTGGTCCTGTGGGAATGTTCGCAAATATCACTATCCCCCCTCTCAGTTACAAACCATAAGCTTAAGTGAATATCCTGAAGAATATTCTCGAAAAAATAATTTTATCTCCATAAAAGATGATTTTTAACCAAACTGCTTAGTTACACTACTGGATTGGTTTTTCTTTGCTACACACCTATTTCCTTCTTACTGTACTGTGAATTTCTCGAAAGATAAAGCGAAGGACCAAAAGATTCTCCTCAAAGAGACAAAGAGCGTGAACATTTACTCTGAGTATTGATATCTAATTTAAAATCCAGGAAAATATTGTTTTTTGCGGATTTGAATCGCTTTAGATTATACTTAAAGAGGGGTGACATGAGGGAAGAATCCTTTCAATTATGTACAAAGACGGTGGACGGTGGTGTATTTTATTTAAGATTTCTGTCAAGTTTTCAGATTGCGTTCTTTTAGCCTCATGTCTTGAGTAATTTTACCCGCAACGTCGAATGATAGTACGCATTTAATTTTTTATTTTCTTTGGCATTTAAAACACATTGATATTCTGAGTCAATTAAACCTCTCTCTAGTAAATTTTTGAGGATCTGCCTTTTAAATTCTTAATTTTAAACCCCCAAAATATCTTTTGTGCATAATCTTACTCTCGCGAAAACTTATGATGCTTTAATGCAATTACGTAGTTGAAATTGAAAAAGGTGTTTGAATCATGTTACCCCTCCATAGGAAGTGATAGTAGTGTCCATATTCAAAGCTCTGATGGATAAAAAATCCTTTTTGGTTCCAGAAATAGACTTTTCACTTGAAACACGGTAATTTTTACTAATTAATAACACAAAAAAATCTTTTGCATACTTTGCTTTTGAACCTCTTCTGCTCTCCAACATCTTTTACTCTTCCTTATCTCTTTGCTCTTCATCCATTATTTACTCTTGCTCAATTCAATATATTCTCTTTAACATGATTTGCTCTTGGATCCCTCTATCTATATTGGATCTTGGAGCCTCTCTTCAAGATCCCTTACTCTTCATTATCTCTCTGCTCATCATCCATTCTTTACTCTTGATCCATTCTATTCTCTTCAAAATGCTTTGCTCTTGAATCTCTCTTTGCTCTTGATCCTCTTTCTGTTCTCCAAGATCCTTTACTCTTCATTATCTCTCTGCTCTTCATTCATTCTTTACTCTTTATCCATTCTTTTCTTTTCAACATCCTTTGCTCTTGAATCTCTTATTGCTCTTGACTTGATCCTCTTTCTACTCTCCATCCTTCTTTACACCTTATTTCTTATTATCTTTTTACTTCTTATTTCTTATTATCTTTTACTCCTTATTTCTTATTATCTTTTTACTCCTTATTTCTTATTATCTTTTTACTCCTTATTTCTTATTATCTTTTCACTCCTTATTTCTTATTATCTCTTTACTCCTTATTTCTTATTATCTTTTTGCTCCTTATTTCTTATTATCTTTTTACTCCTTATTTCTTATCTTTTTTTTCTCCTTAGCAACCTTTCACTCAATAACATTTCTGACCATATGCTATAGATTCACTTTTTACTTACATCCATTAATGACTTTCCCGCACATATATCTTATATTCCAATATTCTTTTGGTTGACCCTACTTTAAGAGTGCAGACCACCAGTTGGAATACACTGATCTAGAATGCTGATACGCAACTGATATATCACTATTTTTCTTTTTCAAGAACAAATAAAATCTAACAATCTTTTTTTTATTTCAGATAAACCCTCCGACAAAACGACAGAACCGCTCCTCTCCTCCCCACCCCCGTCCTCCCCTCAAAAGAGCAGCCTGTCCCCCTCCAAGTCCCGCACCTCCACGCACCGCTCCTCCTCCCCGGCCAGCCCCGGCCCTGCCGACTTCCGCCCCGGCAGACTCACCCCCATCGAGATCCTACAACGCATCTTCCCAGGGCAGCGCCCCGCAGTCATGGAACTTGTTCTGCAAGGGTGCAACGGGGACCTGGTCAAAGCCATCGAGCACTTCCTCTCGGCCAGCGACGCCTTCTTCCTCGGCCCCCCGCGCCCTCCCATGGGGCTGAGCATGGGCTCGGTGCGGTCGGCCTTCACGCCGCTGGCGCCGCCCCAGCCGCAGCCGCCAATGGAGCCCGTGTACGCCGCCCTGCCGTACTCGCTGCCCTGCCCCGCAGGGTGCGCGCAGTGCCGCCGTGCAGCGCTGGCGTTCGCGGCGTCCGCAAAGCCACAGGAGGCGGTTGATCTGTCGGACAGGTCCTGGCAGACGGACAGTCCTAGCGGGTGAATGAATCCGTTGTCTTCCATCGATACCCGATGGGGACAAACTTCATGTTAAGACCGGCTGAAACTGTGTATGATTCCAGAGACTCTTCAAGGGTGTGACTGTGGGTTTGGTACTATTTAACCATCAGATAGTTGCTTCGATATCCAGTAGAACATCCAGGGGGTGGCACGGGGGCACGTGCCCCCTTCCAGAAGGGTAAAAGTTTATTAAAAGGACATATATGAAGATAATTTCTAAAAAAATTGTAATTTTGAGGCTATAAAGTGGTTTGATGTATAGATTTATATCCAAAAATGTACATTAGCATTCAGTATTTTTTGAAATATCGCAGTTTTTACTGGAGATGATGTTTTGAAAATCTTAGTGCCCCCCCCCCAAGAAGTCAAATCTGGATCCGCCCTGTCGATATCACATGAGCGAGAGTTTATAGTCTCCTTGAGTTACGATATTCTTGAAATTATACGGGCCATACTCTTATGCAATCCATGATAAATGGAAGTCCCTCTAGGCCCTCATTTCCTTAGATTATTAAAACCAAAAAATAAAGCATATCCCTCTTTTAGACATGGGGATTTGTTATTTTACATCTAGAAATAAAAGAAGACCGATCGATCTGTCGGACAGACAGGTCTCAGCAGATTATCTCTGTTACACATTAAATCTAAAAATTAAAGTGATTGAAGAATTATGATTTGTGGCGGCTAAAGTTCGACTACGGTTCGAGTCCCACTGCTATTGTTCTATAATCTCCAGTGTGGTTCGAGTCCCACTTCTAATGTTCTGTAAATTCCAGTGTAATTTATGCAAATGAACTGTTATGAAGTTTAGTACATGGGTGTGGCAACACATCCCCTATCTTATAAAAGGCGATCACTGTTTGTCAATCGTTCTTATCTTATCTTCTTGTTGCCGTGCCGGCACAGCTATAACCTTGATTTTAATGTTCAAATAAACTTGTTGAGTTTTATCCAATCTGCCTTCTTATTTAAGCCACCTTCTGAACATGAGCATGTGAACCTGATGAACTGCTTAAGCGGTTGGCACAGTGTTGACTGGACGTGAGTTGAACTGAGGATGAGTTTGTTTAAAACCAGGTAACCCTTCTGATTTTCGCACCGCGTGACACCTCTGGTTCTGATAGGGTTTATTAGTATTAATATTTATTTAGTATGAAATATTGTGCCTTTTTTGAATTTTTTTGGAGCCGTCGTCTGTGAGGTGGTATGTCTCATTCTCCCGAAAAAACCAATGCCCCCGTTCCCAACCCCAGTGTCACGATTGATCAAAAAGAAGTAAACGCAGTCGGCTTTAAGCCACCCCCATTTTGGAAATCAAATGTGGTACCTTATTTCCACTTTATTGAAGCACAGTTTGCTACCTCCGGCATTAGTGCTGATCAGACGAAATACTATTGTTTGGTAGCTGCTTTGGATGAGAGCATTCTTTCTCACGTCAGTGATCTGATTTGCTCTCCTCCTGCATCGGGGAAGTATGACGCGTTAAAGAAACGTTTAATCGATCAGTTCTCTGAGTCTGAGACATCGAGACTGCGATTGTTATTGCACGATTTGGAATTGGGGGACAAAAAACCTAGTACCTTATTAAGGGAAATGATTGAATTGGGAAAGGGATTTTCGGATGAGTCTGTGAAAACGCTTTGGTTACAGCGCTTACCGGTGTCGGCTCAGCAAATCCTCAGCGCTTCAGGGGAAGACGTGTTAGCGCAGGCTGACATAGCGGACAAAATTTTGGAGGTTTCTAGAGGTGCAGGGGCTTTTGCGATAGATAGAAAGCCAGATAGTGAGGTTTCCGAGCTAGCTCTATTGCGGAAGGAAATTTCGGCGCTGCGCGAGCAGGTCTCGAGAATAGGTAGATCTCGCAATCGCTCGAAATCACGCGGTAGATTTCGCTCGAAGAGCCCGAGGCCAAAGGATGAAGGGGATAGTGAGCTGTACTGGTATCATGCTCGATACGGCGAGAAGGCTCGTAAATGCAACCCGCCATGTACCTGGAGGGGTTCGGAAAACTAGCCAACCCGACCCTCGCGACGACGGAGGAGGTCGAGTTTAGCGGCAGTCGTCTCTTTGTTTTTGATAAAGTTACCAAGCTACGCTATCTTGTCGACACTGGGGCGGGTGTTTCCGTAATTCCGAAGGATAAATCAAAAAATTTGAAGCCAAATCAAAACGTTAACCTGTATGCTGCAAATGGCTCGCGCATACGAACTTTCGGCATGCAATTCGTAAACGTTGACATTGGATTGCGGCGGAAGTTTCCTTTTAACTTTCTGATTGCGGAGGTCACCCGGCCCATTCTCGGCGCGGATTTCTTACATAAGTTTGGTCTTATTGTAGATGTTAAAAACAAAAGATTAATCGATAAGGAGACAACTCTCAGCATTAAGTCTAAAGTTTTCCAGGGTCCTTCTCTTGGGTTGAGTTTGGTGTCTAACGATTCCCCTTACCATGACCTGTTGCAAGAATTTCCCGAGATTCTAAACGCAAACCTATCAACTACCAACGTATTACATACCACTACCCACTGTATCCAGACGACGGGCCCACCCGTTTTTTCTAAGCCTCGTAGATTGTCGCCAGAAAAACTGAAGATCGTTCGACAGGAGTTTGAAAGGTTGCTCGCGGAAGGCATTGTTGTTCCGGCCAACAGCCCTTGGGCCAGCCCAATACATTTGGTTCCCAAAAAAGATAAGTCTTGGCGCGTTTGTGGGGATTTCAGGCGGGTAAACTCTGTCACCGTTCCTGACCGTTACCCGATCCCCCACATCCACGATTTTTCCCACTGCCTTTCGGGGAAAACAGTCTTTTCAAAAATTGACTTAGTTAGGGCGTATTACCAGATTCCTGTCGAGCCATCCGATGTTTCAAAAACAACAGTAACAACCCCTTTCGGTTCTTTTTCGTTCGTTAAAATGCCTTTTGGATTAAGAAATGCAGGGAATACCTTCCAAAGGTTTATGCACGAAGTGCTTAGAGGGCTGGATTTCTGCTTTTCCTACTTGGATGACATATTGATAGTCTCAGAGGACAAGGGATCTCATAAAGATCACTTAAAGCAAATATTTAGCAGGCTGAAGCAGTACGGGTTGGTTATTAACCCTGATAAATGCATCTTTGGTGCTAGTGAGTTAGTGTTCTTGGGTTATCTCATTTCCCCTGCTGGTATAGCACCCGTACCCGAAAAGGTATCAGCCATAGCTAATTTTCCTCGTCCTGAGACTGTGAAGGATCTGAGACGTTTCCTTGCGATGCTTAACTATTACCATCGTTTCATCCCAAGGGCAGCAGAGATCCAGTCCACATTATACGCGTTCATTAACAGCAAAAAAAAGAACGATCAGTCAAAAATTCAATGGCACGAAGAAGCCATTAATGCTTTTGAGGCATGTAGGGAATGTCTGGCGACATCTACTTTGTTAGCTCATCCAGTAATGGATGCAGAAATTTCTCTCATGGTTGACGCTTCTTCGGTCTCTGTTGGAGCTGTGTTGAACCAAGTGGTTGGTGGGAAAGTTCAACCTCTTCAGTATTTCTCCCGGAAACTAAATTCTGCTGAAATTAAATACAGCGCTTATGACCGAGAGTTATTGGCTGCATACTCGGCAGTCAAGCATTTTCGGCATTTTTTAGAAGGTAGAGAATTTGTAATTTTTTCCGACCACAAACCACTTTCGTTCGCATTCCGGCAGAGATCGGAAAAGTGCTCACCGAGACAACAGAGACATTTAGAGTACATAGGTCAGTTTACCACCAATATCCAGTACCTACCTGGTGATAAAAATGTGGTTGCTGATGCTCTGTCACGAATTTTCAGTTTAGATTTTCCTAATCAAATAGATTATAAATTATTAGCTAATAGTCAAGTTAATGACCCCGAATTGGAGGTGTTGCGTGGTCCGGGATCAAACCTGGTCATGAAAGATGTTTCGATTCCCGGAACAAATTTAAAAGTTTTTTGTGACGTTTCAACTGGTGTAGATCGGCCGTATATACCAAGAGAGTTTCGTCGTCAAGTATTTGACAGTGTGCACAATCTGGCTCACCCAGGTGTTCGCTCGTCCATCAGAATGGTGAGGTCAAGATTCGTCTGGAAAAATTTACGAGCAGACTGCGCCAAGTGGGCCCGGTCATGTGTGCCGTGCCAAAAGTCAAAAGTTACTAGACATACTAGGTCACCTCTTGGAACTTTCCCCGAGCCGGACGATCGTTTTCGAGTTATTCACATGGACATTGTGGGTCCTCTTCCTCCATCGCGTGGCAATCGTTATTGTCTCACGTGTGTGGACAGATGGACTCGTTGGCCCGAGGCGATCCCAATACCGGATCAGACGGCTGAGACAGTTGCCGAAGCTTTCCTTTCAGTCTGGATCGCCAGGTTTGGATGTCCGCAGACCATCATCACAGACCAGGGAGCACAATTCGAGTCTCAACTTCTCAAGCAGTTTTCGAACCTTTTGGGAGCTGAGAAGTCTCGGACTACCGCTTACCACCCCGCAGCTAACGGCATGGTTGAGCGGTTTCACAGAGGTCTTAAGGCTGCGATTCGCTGTCAAGCCTCCGAGGACTGGGTTGCGAAACTCCCCTTGATCTTGCTTGGTCTGCGCTCCGCCATCCGCGAAGACTTGGACGCCTCGATCACTCAGTTCGTATTCGGCTCGACACCACGCCTGCCCGGTGAGTTCTTCGCAGAGGCTACGGTCACGCCAACACCTCGCCAGCTTCATGACTGCGTCAAGCGGTTCCGGACAGGCATGAACCTCTTGAAGCCTGTTCCTGTGGCATGTCACTCCAGACCAGATGTATTTGTCCACAAGGAACTCGGTACATGCTCTCACGTGTTTGTTCGGGTCGACTCAGTGCGCCGCCCTCTTCAGCCTCCTTACGAGGGTCCATTCAAGATTCTCCGTAGGAATAGGAAGAACCTTCAAATACAGCGTGGTAACCACAAGGTAACAGTTTCGATTGATCGAGTTAAGCCAGCATTCCTCCTTCAGCCACAGCTTGAGACGGGAAGCTCTCAACATCCCCGGACTGTTCCTGTTCAACCCGCAGAGACTGTTAGTCGTTCCGGAAGGCGAATCCGTTTCAGGATACCCCTTGATCACTGAGGGGGGGTACTGTGGCGGCTAAAGTTCGACTACGGTTCGAGTCCCACTGCTATTGTTCTATAATCTCCAGTGTGGTTCGAGTCCCACTTCTAATGTTCTGTAAATTCCAGTGTAATTTATGCAAATGAACTGTTATGAAGTTTAGTACATGGGTGTGGCAACACATCCCCTATCTTATAAAAGGCGATCACTGTTTGTCAATCGTTCTTATCTTATCTTCTTGTTGCCGTGCCGGCACAGCTATAACCTTGATTTTAATGTTCAAATAAACTTGTTGAGTTTTATCCAATCTGCCTTCTTATTTAAGCCACCTTCTGAACATGAGCATGTGAACCTGATGAACTGCTTAAGCGGTTGGCACAGATTAAAAATATTCATTTATTCTGTAAATCCATAGTATAACTTTGCAAAGATCACAAATCTATAAATAGTACGTGAAAAAAGGTTGTAGAAACTTCAAAAGCATAGACATTTTATTTAAGTTATAATGATCTAAATGTGATAGTTTTTCCTTTCATAATTATTCAATTTTTTAAAATTAAGCTCAATGTCATCAGAAAATAATAGCATTTGACCAATATTTTGAAGCTCTATATAAGAGCATGTAGGTTTTTCGGGCTGCGGGCTTCGGGCTAAATTTTCATATATTGACCCGTATCCTATAGTTAAAGTTGTGCTGGCCCGGCCTGGCATAGCTAATAGCATTCTGTAGAATGCATAGATCTTGCCTTTAGGTATGGGCAAAATATTAAATAGTTATTTCATTAAAAGAAGAGTTCTTCACCAGTAACCTCTGGTTTGAGGAATGTGTGAGAAAACTCCAGCTCTCAAGCGTCGCCTCCAACCGTGGACCAACCGTACCGTGCTGATGAGCCCTAACAAGAGCGAAACCGGTCCACGGTTGGAGGCGACGCTTGAGAGCTGGAGTTTTCTCACAGTTATTTCACAGTTATTCACTCTTATTTCAATATTTCATACTTAAGTAACATATCTATCATAACATCTTCCTTGATAAAGGATAATAGGATTACTGGACGTTTAAGTGTGTCTGAATGTTCTGATTTTTGAAATGTTCTGTAAGAAAAACATTCTGGTCTAACATATCGTGTAAGTATCGATCAAAATTATTTGTAAATAATCAATTTTCCTTATAATTAATGTTTACAATATTTATATTATCTCTTGATGATCTCAAATGAGTTGGCAAAATCATTCTTTTTCCCATAAGTTAAGAATGACTCAAATATTTCTAGTCAATGTTTCCCTTAGTAGTAATTTTTTAATGTTTTTGATCCAATATTGTGCCATTTCATCAAAATGTTCCTTATTTACCCTAAACCATTCTTACTCTTAATCTAAAACTGTACATCAGTATATTTGTTACGGCCAATATAATAAATCGGGATTTATTAATAATGCCCTAAGTGGAAGAGGGAAATGTGATAAATTCAATGGCATTTATCAATGAAATTTATCACTTTGCCTGCCTCCACCTGCCATTATTAATAATGCCCAATTAATCGCTTTGCCTGTAACATATGCATATTAAAAATGCAGAAAAATCAGCTCTAGATGAATTTAAAGAAACTGAAAACAAAGCAAAAAAATGGTTTTGTAAATTCGTCCTATTTAATAAATTAAGCAATTTATTTATAAAAATTCAAACAATGCGGAGTTAGCTTAAATTATTATTCCGAATTTGTTATCAGGAAAACCGTTGTACATTTCCAAACGAAAAGAGAGGTATGCAAGTTTTACGTATTTAGTGCAATTTCACCAAACACCATATATTATTTTCTTTTCAATTTTATGTGTGTATATAAACATATTCTGTAAATATTTATCTCAACATGTAATAAAATGTAAAAATAAGATATCATTATTTGTTTTCCGGAAGTATGTTTCTTGATCTTTGCCACAATTTAGTATTTTCCACCATAGAAACATTTACAAAAGAATTTGGACTAAAAACACACATTGACACCTTTAACATTAAAGTGAAAATTGACAATAAGAAATTTTCAGCTAACCTAAAATCCCAAGAAAAATTTGATGACTTAAGCTGAAAATACTTTATATGATTAACAAATAATGGAAAGAAATCACCAGGGGTAGCTTGCAAGAATAATGATCACTAATTTTTAACAAAATTTGACTTCCTTCCTTTATTTCTATTATTTCACATTATGTGATTCCCAAACTGAAATAAAATTTAACAAACTATTTATCATTATTGAAAAAACTTCAAAATAATATTATAAGTACTTGAATACTGTTATGCATATATTTTATGTAGAAAAAACATACAACTACTCATGATAACTTTAACGATAGAATTTACTCGGGTATATTTTCTTTTAAGAATAAGTTTAGGTAACCATACTTTTTACCATATAAATCTGTCTACCATATCTGTCTACCATGTCATCTGTTTACCATAAAATCTTCACATCAATTTTCTCTATTTTCTTTAATTTTTGTACACGTAATTTTGTAAGTCTACAAAGGAAATTAATATGATAATAGGAATTCATTCTCTTATTAACAAAAGGAAAGCGCATTATTCTTGCTAATTAGCTTATAATATATTCTTCAACGTTTTTCAAAAAATGTGTCTGCTTACATTTTTTTTCTATTTTCATGACATTTTCTACCGTTTACAAAAACAGTAAAAGCCAGGTTAATTAAACTCCTCCAAAGAAATCCCAATAAAATTAGAGCTTTTAAAAATTGGTTTTCATGAGACCCTAAAAATTTTAACGCTAGATTTCAAACATATGCACAAATAAAAAAAACTAATGTTATGTTTTAATTTGTAAGTATTACAATAGCTATGTAAAACTGTTTAATAAATATCATGTCACATACATATTACATGTATTGTTTATTTACAAAATAAACTACGGGCATTCCAGTTAAAAGAATATCTGAAATCGAGGGGGGTTTACTTTCACTTTCAAAAATTCAGCCAAAATCCAAGGATTTGCAAGACAGCTGGTTAGGCTAAAAAGCCATAATCTGCCAAAAGCTTTTCAAGCTCTCACATTCAGGTATTCAGTTAATTCTTGGTTAGTTCTCACAATGATGATATTAAACCTTTTCTATTTAGACGTGATATGATTTCTTCAGTCTGAAAAAAAAACAATATGTTAAGAATTTAAAAGTAATCAGCAATTGAATTGTTTTAGTACAAGTTGTAGCCTACCATTTTTAAATATATTTTTAAGTGTAGCTAAGATAGGCTAAATAAGAATCCGTGCTTCGTTGCTAAAACTGCAACGGAAAAATAAGACAGAAAGGACGAAAATCCAACTTTTTGTCTTCAATGCAGTGACGTTGTAAATAACCCAGTCTGATAAACACAGTTGAGGGATATGTATTGACCTTTGATTTTTTTTTCATTTTAAAAAATAAAACCCCAACTGAAACGTTTATCCATTTCATGTCCTTCCATCTACCTTTGATAAATACATATTTTTCTTTGAAATTGTCTCTTTATGATTCCAAAGAAAAATATTTTAAACCCTCATGAAAATGGAGATTACTGTAACAACATTTCTCTAGATATCTTTCAATGTTTAAAAATTACCTTTAAAAATTTTAAAAAAATTAAATTTAAAAATTACAATGTTTAAATTTAAAATTTAATTAGGACATTTAAAAATACTCAACGAAAATATTCTCTCAACAAAATATATTAATGAGCAATGCCCATTTGTTGTCCAAAATGTCCATAGATGACTCGATATGAGATATAGGAGTTGGGGGCTGGAGATCAAAATGCAGTTAGTACATCTGTTACCGCTAAAGTTGATAATTAGTTAATCTGAAGAATACCTAGGTAAACTTAAGATTAACTGATTTCTGTCGTTAATGTGCGGATTTTTGAGTTTTTCGCATTTTACCTAGGGAATCTACACTATAACGGCCTCTTGATCGTTAAAGTTCAAAATAGTTTGTTTCGTTCAATACTTTCTGTTAAAATGTTGAGGTGCTTACTGCGCCATGCGCTTACCCCTGCGCAGTTGGGTTTCAATACGTAGTTTGTTGTCATATTTGGTGTTTTGATTTCAAATTTAGAGCGTAGCACTGGTAGTTGTCATGTTGAATGTTAAAACAAAATAATACAAGCAAGTAAGTACTGTAAATTTACATGATTAAGTACAGTATATTACTACTAAAACGGGTATTTTGAAACTTGAAGCTCCGACTTCAGAGTGACAGAGATTTCTTTTAACGAAAGCAAATGTCCCAGCTGTTGAAATATCTTTTCAACAAACGTTAATTCAACAATCCCTGGAACCTGGGCAAGGGTTTAACATATGTAATCGATCGCGAATCCTAGCAATAGTTCAGTGCAGGCTGCCAGCCGATTACACCGCGCTTTCATTAAGATTTGCTAGTTTAAGTGCTCATTGAAATACGCTGTCAAATCGAGATCGAAAACCACAATTGATACAAATCTCAGTTGGTATTTTAATATTCTATTATTATTGTTTTTATATTCTAGTTTTAAAATTGCTATTTCATTACTATTTTTGTGGGATTTGCGTGTTTTGTGTAATATGAAAAAAGTACCGATCCCCCTTTTTTGATTCGTCATTGTTACTGTTTACCCCCAAAACGAGTTTGGTTATAGTTAGGGCAGGGGGGTTTGGGGGGGCGGCAGCCCCCCCAACCTCCTTAAACTTTTTATAAAATAAAATAAAATTTTGTACTTTAACGGATCACCCTCGTTAATATGTAAAATAACTGATTACAGGTAGTATGCAGATTAACGAGTGTCTAGTCGGTAGGGTGCAGAATACCTAGGTAATATCAAGATTACCTAGGTAATCTTAGAAATTGAAAAAAAATTCGCTCTTTAACGGATCACCTTCGTTAATCTGCAAATTACCTAGGTTATCTGTAAATTAACTGATTTCCGGACTTTAACTGTAACATATCCGCTTTTAAGTTTGTTGATTTAATTTTTAAAACTAGAAATCTAGGTTTAGACATTTTAAACAGCTGCTTTATTTTAGGATTAAATTTAGAGTTAATCGCTATTTGAATAGAAGAAGTAAACACATTAAAAACAAAAAATACATTTTTTCGATAGAATTAATAAAGACTGGAGGTTCAACTGTTTAAGAAGGGGCTGTTTTGAACCTTATTTATAACTTAAATTTGGGGTAAACTGAACTAAATCCGAAAAAGGGTACTGCTGCACCGCAAACTTTTATATTAGTTTGACTGTTATAAATATTTTTTACTTAGATTTTTTTAAATCTTGGTCCTTTCGTGGATGAAACTGTTGAAGAAACTTTTGAGGAAAGACTGAAAATTTTCTGAATGTGTTTTTCCAACCTTTAATCATAAAGGATGGCCCCAATTTACCAATGGTCCCTAACATAAGAGGGGGTGGACTCCCCATGATTTAGAACACTTTCATTATAAAATAGGTTGAAGCCGCCAGTGCTGAGTTTGGGGGACATTATTTCAACAATAAAAATTTTGTTTCGAGCAATAAAGGTAATAAAAGATAAAACGAAATAAAAAAGGACGAAATAAAAGATTTATTTTAAGGGTAGATAATCATGTTTTTGTAAAAATCCCTCTGTGGGAAGAATCCCAAATCCTTAGGTCCACCCCCAATTTTCAGGGGCCGGCGATGCCAAAATCCTTTTATAAAAGTTCTGTAAGGCTAAAAAAAACGTTTTTTTAATGTATTGATGTAATAGTTGTCTGATAGTGTAGAAGATGGCAGCACCACAAATGTGAAACAAATTGATCGGCAGAGAAACAAAGAATACACACATATAAAACAATAAGAAATGCCCTCCCTCCCAAAATATTAAACTTTCAAGAAAATATTTTTTGGGGAGGGGATGTTTTATGATGTTATATGTGGTTTTGCAACTTTTTAATAAAATAGAAAAAAACGGTTCAATTCCGTTAGAAATCCCGTTAAATATAGCCATGTTTTTAAAAGCCAAAAAGTAGAAATATTGCTAATTAATCTCAAATTCATAGTTGGAAATGTTTCATTAGACCAATAAATGTTCAGTTTATCAATAAAAATCAGAAAAATATGTCGATATTTGAATATAATAGCATTCAAAAAAACATGGCGATATTTTGCGGGAATTGTAACGGAATTGAACCAAAAAAACGTTTGAGACAACAAAATAGAATGCTCCATAAAGACCCGTTTCGACTGAATAATCATTTTTTATTTATTAACTCTTATTATTCTTAAAATTACTTTTATTTTAGGAAAATAAGTTCAAAAATAGTGCTTAAAAATAAAAAAAATCCATTCATGAAAATTATAAATTTCCGAAATTTTGTAAATTTCTCTCCCCTTTTTGGAAGGTTTTTAAACCAGATCAGTAAAATATCCTTTCTCTCTTCAATCATAGTACATAGTTAACTTTCTTCATCACTTCAAATCAAGGGCGTAGCTATAGGGATTTGCGGATATATCCCCCGAAACCCAGAAATTTTCTAATAATTCAAACTTCTAAGAAAAGAGAACTAATACTGACCGTTCGAAACCATGGCGTCGAGGGCTGGAAAAGGATGCTGGAACGGGCCGAGAGCTCACAGGAGGGGCTGATCACGTGCAGATGCAGGTGAGGGACGGAGATAAAAGGGGGCCAGTGATACCCCACTCTGAAAAAAGGGAGGTCCGCTTTCTTCAGTGACATTTCGTGATTTGTTTTCGGTGGGTAAAAATGACGGAGGTAGCAATTTCAAAAAATAATAATTACTGGTGTAAGGGATTATTCGCCCTTTCACAAGCTCTCTATTATAATTTTTTAGTACAATTCAAATACTTTTGAACCCAAAGTATCCTCCTTTATAGTACCAAATTATTGACACCTTAAATTCTTAGCTTCCTTACCCTTAAATAGTGCAGTTTTCGTGTCACATTGTATTTACTTTCGAATGGTATACTAATTAATATCGAAGGGCAGAAGAACCGAATGTCTTTAATTGAATATAGCATTAGTTGAAAGGAGTATTTCACCAATTATTGCTGGTTAAGCGGACAATAAGTGTAAACTCACAACTCTCAAGCGTCCGTGTATACCGTCTTATACCGTGCTGATGAGTCTTAACAAGGACGAAACCGGTCCACGGTTGGAGGTGACGCTTGAGAGATGTGAGTTTACTCTTATAGCATTAGTTGTTTTTGCTTATGAGCTCCTACTTATAAGATATATAAAATATATTTTAAAGTGTAATTAAATAACATCAACAAAACCGGCTAAATATTTCAAAAAAACTTCTTCAGCGGATTTCTATCATGGAGTTGACTGTATAAAAGACTTGGGTAAGTATACAGGAAACAGTCCTCTTGTACAACGGGATTTAAAGCATCACTAAATTTAATTAATTTCACTGAAGAAATAAATTGATCTAATAAAAAGCAAGATCTGATAGAGAAAACATATTTCACATTTTCCAAATAAAGCCAAAATCAGTTTTAACATCCTTATCATATGCACTATGAATGATGAATCTATAAAATAGTAATTTCTTTACCTGCTACTTTTTGGGTCAGCTCCTTGCTGAAGTATTATATCTTGAGCAATGATTTCCATTTGTTCCACTGAAAGTATAAGATTATCTGTTTCAGAAATATAGATTGGGTGTGATGGGTTGAAAAAGAAATAACTAAATAACAGACTACCTTTTCAACTAATGGGAATACACAAGATTTAGTATGAATGATTGCACTTACAACGATCTCTTTTTTTCTGAAAGGGGACATCCATAAATTACGTGAGGTGTTTTTTTCCAAAATCTGGACCCCCCTCCCCCCTTGGTGAGATTTAGTGAGATTTTGCTGGACCCCCCTCCCCCCACGTGAGATTTACCTACAACCTTTAAAAATAATTTTCTATCCTCTTTTGCATTTTGTGCTTCACCAGCACCTAAAACTTTTCCATTATTAATGATGTGGGGAAAAGGTCATTATTCCGCCTAAAAATCATCACAGTATCTTATCTGTGGGTATTATTCCTTTCTCATACTTAAAAAATCGTTTAATTTCTAACTTAAAAAGTTGACGTGAGATTTTAATCCACCCCCCCCCCCTCCCCGCTTGGTGAGATTTTTCCAAACCCCTGCCCCCCCTGTTTGACCTCACGTAATTTATGGATGTCCCCAAATTAGAATTGAAATATATAGAAACAATATGTAAATTTTTTTTGAAAATGAAATTCAATATTCTAAAAAATACAATAGTATTAATTACATAGTACTATTCTATTATCCATCCCGTTAAAAACATATGGCCTTCTTACACTTAAATATTGCCATCTTTTTATAAGGCATCGAGTCTCATTTCTCCAAGTACCCCTGTCCTGGGCCAATCCTCTTGCCTCCCCCCATCAACAGGTAGGTTAACAGAAAGCACCCCTTGCTTATTTATTCAACAGTTCTTTGAATCTGTTATTATATTTTTACAAAAGCAAAAAGACAAGAAGTTGTCACTTACGCATGGGAATGTGAGCAGACGTAAGTCCTACGGCATCTTTGATGTGCTCTTTTGGAATAACAAGGTAGTGGTGCGAGGCAGCTGGGGAGATGTTACGAAAAGCCACAAAGTGGTCATCCTATAAAAAAAAATTCAAAAATTAGTTTAAATAAATGTACAATACAATTAAGGGCGATTTTAAAGTATCGGTAGTAAAACTACGAGTGTAGTAAATGATTCATTTGGTTTGGCGAAGGTTTCCCTTAATACGAGGATAAATGTGATAATTTATAATTTATTTTGATACATAGATTGAAATACGAATCGGCAGAAAAGGAGACTCACCTCCTGTGAGATACATCACGGTTCGGACTCTTTTTCCACCTCCATAGTACTGATACGTTTTTACAGGATAAGACAATTTTATATACACATATTAGGTGATTCAATTTTAAAAGACAAGAAAAAAGATTATTACTAAAAGCCTTTTCATAATTTCCCAACAGGATGGTTGCAAATTCACTGGGGTTTTTACTTTTAAAAACCTAAGGAGAATTTGTTAAAAGTCATTGAGAACAGAGAATGTGCTTGACGATAGCATTGTGTAAAATCTCTTTGAAAAATCAAGGTATTTTTCCAAATTTTTTAAGACATCTTATAGCATATTTCGAGTTTTATTTCTCATCCGTTATACATTGTATTATTAGCAATTTTTATTGATTTCACATTTAATAGAAAAAAGATGTGCTGAAAGCTACATATTGCAAAATCATGCTGCTCCTCATGCAGAATGGCATTCAAGAACGTTCGGTTGCTCCGAAGAGGATGTTTTAAGGTTGATAAACAACAAAGCGTACGAGAAAAATCCTCCAATTATAGAAAAAATAACTCCTAGTGAAGAACAGTACCCCCCGCAGACATGGGCTCTATGTCCTTCTCTGCCATAGCCTTGATGAGGCAAAGCTGTCTTGGAGGAAGCGAAGAAAACACCAGCGCCTTCTCGTGGAGCAAATCAAAGCATGACGCCAAGGAACCAGTCTCATCGTGCACGCTGGAGGCCGCGAAACAAAGCAAAAGAACAGATATCGACGAGAAAGATAGAACGAACGAAATCTCGATGACGAAATCGAACAAACAACCGAGGTCCATGAGCAAGAAAGACGCCACGCTGTTGAACATCAGTATGAAAGGGTAGATGAATTGGGAACATACAAACAGGAAGAGAAGGCAATTGAGGATGGAGGATTTGTCTGGTATGAAATTAGTGCTTTGGTTCGAGGATTCTCTGGCCCTAACCGGAAGAATAACTCTTCCAGACCTCTCACTTCTCTGCTGAAATTCGTCTTGAGTACAAAATATGAATTCGTTAGAGTCTGAAAAGGGCTCTTCCTGGCGAGCTTCAGGTCCCCATTCACAACAATTAAATGGAAGAACTCTATCAGAAAATTGATTCGATGAATCAAATTCATATTTCTCATTTTCATCCGAAACAATCCGAATTGGTTCGTCATCGAAACTATTTAAGCTACTGTCAGTAAAATGACAAGGATATTGTCGAGCATTTTTTCAAGAGATAATTTCGACCTCTTACGTTTCCTCTTGTTTATAGATCTGCCATTGCTGCCCGATGCAATTCTAACGGAGAGGTTTTCCAGACCATCCAAATGAGTCCTAAATTTGAATCGCTTCTTAAATAACATATACCACAGCGTATAGGATAAAAAGCAAGTGATGACGCTTGGAAGCACGAGCCTAGGTTCTATCAGTCCTAACACGATTAGCCGAAGCAGCATCGGAAGAGTGTACACGAGCGCAGCGACAACTACACACACCAAAGGGAGAGACACACATTTCCAGAGGGTGTTTTGTGTCCAAGACTTTATTGCGATTTGAAGACCAAATATTGAAAGGACAGTCCAAATATGGCCGTATCCTCTGGAACGAGTGTGTTCATTTGTCCAAGCTTTCATGTTCGTAGAAGCTTGAACTTTAAGATCGAATAACTTTCAAAGAAACTTCAGTTGAAATTGAAAATTGTACTTTTCATTATGCCACTTACAATCACTATCCCCATTCCATTACATAACAAGGCGCCTTTTACATTTAAAACCTTTTTCAGGCAGCAATAGCTTAGCTGTAGTGAAGGTTAAACTCATGAAAGAAAAAACGTTTTTAAAACAGTCCGTTAACGTTTAATAGTAGTTGGGCTTCTAGTAAATTTTGAGAGAGATAACTTGGAACAGTCACGGTCTGTCTCACATTATATCGTTACCACAACGCCAAAAACGCGAATCTGTATTCGTAATTAGGTAAAATCCTAGAAGTTGGTTCGGGTTGGCACCTCTTGGCAAAGGTACACATTAGCGCTACTACTTCATTTTGGCGACTGAACCCACTTCTAGACTTGAGCCCCGTAATTCAGGGGTTCCCAACCTTTTTGCACCTGCGTACCACTTGACTTTTTGAGAAATTTTGGCGTACCACCAACCTATATATTTTAATAAACGTATAATATTTACTCTTCTAAAAGTGTTCAAAGGATTTTTGAATTAAATTCCTGAGAAAACTTCATATTTAATGGTTAGATATTTGTTTATTTATAACATGCTTATAATAAAGGAGAAATCAAAAGATGAAAATGGTATTAATTTACAGTTTTATTTATTATACCCATAGGTCAAAAAACATACAAATAAAAAGTTAGTACAAACTCAGCAAAAAATTAATCATCATAAAAAATATACTTTTATAGTCTTTAGTGCGAAATTTGTTCTTGTTTGCCTGTGATTAAAATATCAACATTAGGAGTAATCGAACTTATCTTCACTCTTAAGTCCTCTTCAACACTTATTCTTCTTCTGTGTTTAGTTTTTATGCAGAAGAGTTCATACTCACACAAGTAACTCGTAACAAATGGCATCAAAAATAGCAGAGCTTGCCGGAAGATCAAAGGGACTCGGTTTTACATCCGATCCAGAAGTTAATCAAATATTTCTCTTTAAAATAATCTTTCATGTAACTATCTTCTGTTAGATCGATAAAACTTTCTTTTAGTTCCTTTCTTTTAGGGCTTTGACTCACGCGTACCACCTGAAACGTTCCCGCGTACCACCAGTGGTACGCGTACCACCGGTTGGGAACCCCTGCCGTAATTAATAAAGATTTGTGTTTTTGGCGTGGTGGTATAACGATATCTCCTCTAATGCAACAAGATGAAATGAAACTTAAAAGCTTTTCCTCTTATTAAATACACAAATTTAGACCTTTATGAGACCTATGAGGCTTTAAGATAAATGGGTTTAGAATATTTGAACTGAACTTAATTTGAGTGGTATTCTGGAATATCGATATTCACAACAGGCCGCGTTGCTAAGATATAAATAATTTATACTCAATTAAGATCACTGAAATAAAATCTAAATGAACACGCTTTTGCATAATTTTGTCGAATGGGTTTTGTTATTAGTAGAATTGATTGGAAAGCGTTATTATAAAAAGTTTTGAAGGATAAAACTTCCTGATTAAATTTAATGTGGATTCATTACAGACATTGAATATCAGGGTATATCCATGGTCATTATCTGAATTTCTTGTAATGAAACTACATTACCTTTTTTGTGTGGGTGTAAACGAAATATACTTAAAAATGTAACGTTAATTATACATATTTCAATGCATAATGCGCATTTTACCATAGTTAATGCCTTAGTTAATGGTTTTCTTAAAATTTCAAACGTACCAAATTAATTTAATTCATTATTGGGCAATTCCACATCAAACTGACTGACATTTTTTAAGAAAAAACACTTAGTATTTTGTAGTTTTCTTCCCAAAAATAAATTTACCATTTTAAACAACATGGTAACTGACTGACATAAATGTTTCACAAATGTCAGTCAGTTACCATGTTGTTCAAAATTTTTCAAAAATAAATAAAAACATATTTTGAAAATTTAATTGCATCATTAGATTAAGCTAACAAGAAAGCAATAAACTGGGTGGAAAGTGTTTTTTATAATTTATTTTTGGGCAGAAAATTACAAAATACTAACAATTTTCTTTAAAAAAATGTCAGTCAGTTACCCGTGAAAAAAAGTCAGTCAACCTATAAAGTCAATCAACTTATTGATTACAACTATCTGTGAAACGGAGCCTCGCAGCATACCTTCGGACATTATAAGTCGAATCCATACCACGTCGTTTTGCGCCACTGTGTGCTCGCAGAGGCCCTATACCAGGGGTCCCCAACCTTTTTGTACCTAAGAGCACATACCAGAATATCGGTCGAATGGCGGGCACCATTTATTTTTTCAAGATAAATTTATAGTTGGTGGACATAGTTAATAATACACACTACATAAATGCACAAAAAATTTAATTTTAAAAATTAATTTAACACAATGAATAGGTATAATTAGTATTAATATTCTTTTGTAAAATAAGTTACTACTAAATTGCTTGCAAAACATACGAAGTATAAAAATTATTTATAAAATATATAAATACATTGCATTTCACTGGCCAGCGCTTCATAATTAGGAGATTATGATGAATTTCTTCCCCGCAAGCTATCGTCAAGGTGTTCATCTGTACGTCGTGATCTATATATTTTTTATTTTATTACGTTCATTGTCGAAAATGATTCACATAAGTGTGTGGAACCAAAGAACTACTTTATTTTATATGCTGCTCTTTTTAAGAATGGAAATTTATTTCAATCAACTATATTCCAGAATTTCTCATCTCATCTGATAATAGTTTTGAGGAGGATGTCATTCTGAATATCCAAAATTTCTAGTCTCGCCTTACTTGAAGAAATTCTGAAATGTATGTTGCGATTTCATTTCTAGAAAACTAAAATATTTTATCCTTGGGCAGAAGCAGCGGGCGCACCTAGACCGATCGACGGGCGCCATGGTGCCCGCGGGCATAGGGTTGGGGACCCCTGCCCTATACGATATTCGACAGGTGTACCAATTATTTTGACTCTTCAGTATGCATAATATGTTGCTGTTTATTAGAGAAAGCGTGCAAAAAAAGCGACACTGGCTTTTTTATAATTCACTGGGTAGAATTTTGATAAAGACACCCGAAATTCTGACTGACACATTAAAAGTGTCAGTCAGAATTTCAATAAACCTTGTCAATAAATGACAGATATTTAGAAGTAGTTTAATTGATACTAAACTAAAAAAAGTATTAATTAAGTCTTCACTAAAATTTTTATTTTTAAAACTTTGAATATGATTGGCTTTTCTTATACTTATGGTACTAATACTTAGAATATATACTTAGGTAGTATGTCTTTCGGTTTGGATGCAATATCCGAAAGACAGTGACAGTTTTTTTCCACGGAGGATGCCCTTCCGAGCAGAAGGTGAAATATTTGGATGTGATATCCGAAAAACACAGTATACAATCCTAGAAAATTATTCAATAAATCATTTGATAGTATTTAATAATTCAAAAAATCCATACAAAATCACATGTTTTACCGGATGTATTGATGGTTACAAAATTTTGCTCGAAGTATATTTTCCAGCAGAAGTCATTCATCTAAAGATGACACTTTAATATTGATAAACAATAACGCATAAGTGAAGAACCCTCCAAATATGGAGAGAATGTAACTCCTAGTGAAAAACACGGTTCCCCCAGCAGACATGGGTTGTATGTCCTTCTCCGCCATAGCCTTGATGAGGCAAATGAACCGAGGGGGAAGTGATGAACGCACCAGCGCCTTCTCGTGGAGGACTTCAAAGCAAGAAGCGAGAGAAGTAATCTCAACGTGCACGTTAGAGGCCGAGAAAGACAGCGAAAGAACAGATACTACCGAAAAAAAGAGAACGAACGTATTCTCTACGACGAAATGCGGTAAATTGCTCATATCAACCAGCAAGAAAGTAGCCACGCAGTTGAACATGAGGAGGAAGTCGATAGTGACTAAAACCGCCGCCGGAGTGGACAGAAGATCCCCCGTGCGGGTCACCCAATGCGCCACATGCGAATAGTCCCTCACGCATTCGAACAGACAGTTCTCTTGGTCCGAAGGGATGGCCTGCAAGCGCAGGCGATAGGCTGTCAGGATGTCAGTCAATCGAACGTAGACCGAGCACATTGCGAGGCTGCAAAGTCCCGGAAAGAGCACGACGTGCATAATGTAGGCGAAGTTCCCGAACACGACGATGATCAACCCTGGGAACTCGAAGTCAGGGAAAAGGCCGAAGGTCCAGAGTGAGCTGGAATTGTGGTCGTAAAGGCAGGAAATGTAGACGCTGACGAAGGGGTAGGCAACCTGCGAGCAAACGAAGAGGAAAAGGGAGAAATTCAGAAGGGACGATTTGTCTGGTAGGAAGTTGATATTTTGGTTTGCTTTGTGGTATCCTCTAGCAGTCACCAGAGGAGTAATGCCTTTTCCCGATTTTTCACTTCTTTGTAAAAATGTGTGTTGAATACAAGGAATGGATTCTTTTGATTCAGGGAAGAAATCCTCCCGTGGAACATTTTGTGTCCATTCGTCATGGTTACTAGGGGCAGCTCTATGAGACAAATGGTCCGAAGCATCAGATGTATCTAAAACAGTTCCTTTGAATTCTTGATCCAATCCATTCAAGTTCACATAAGAAAACTTATGAGGATTTCTGTCAAAGTATTCTCTCGGCTGTTCAAGTTTCTTCATCGTGTTAGACCTAGCATTGCCCCCTGAAGTAATTCTCCAGGATAGATCTTCCAGACCTTCGAAGTAAGCCCTAAGTCTAAATCGCCTCTTAAATAGAAGATACCACATCGCATACGATAGAAAGCAAGTTATGAAGCAGGGAATCACGACCCTCAATGGCAGATTTTCTATCACGAGGGTTCGGAACAGCATCGGAAGGGTGTACATGACCGCTGCAATAACTAGACATACCAAAGGGCAAGCCAGACATTTCCAGAGGGTACTGTTAGCTCGAGACCCTTTTGTGACTTGGATACCGAATACTGAAAGGACAGTCCAGATATGGCCGTATCCACTGCAACGAGTGTGTTCAGTTTTCCAAGCTTTCATGCTGGTTGGTTGTTGGTTGGATTTTTATGGCACAAGATCCAGACTAGGCCATTCTATGCCAACAAGCTTTCATAGAATTGTTTGTTGTAGTCGAACTTTCAGGTTATCTTCTTAGTTAATTATGAAAATAATACTTCTTCGACATTTTCACTGATGCATATTATCTATTGCACGTATCTTTGACATTGCACTATATCTTTGGTATATGCAATGTGTCGCTGAAACTTGGGGACTAAGATCTCCTTCCTTCTGCCTCTAACTCACAAGGTCACTTTTTAAAAACATTTCAACACATTTTATAAAATTAAATAGGAGTATATTTTCAGTTGAAATAAAAACTTCTATGTGAACAAACTTCCAAGCAATGCGCTCTGATAAGGATATAAAGTTCCAATGTTTTAGTTTAAGTTTATTAGTAGCAATTCTCTTAAAAAGCTCTAGAGTTCAAATTAGACCACCAAAACGGTGTCCTTAATGCCGTATGATAGCAGGGAATGAAGATATTGTAATAATCATTAACAGGAAAATACGTTTTCCAAACAACTTGGATTTTGCAGAATAAAAAGATTTATAAAAGGCCGTTGCTAAGATACAATGGATTTTTTCATCCACTTGGTGACTCTAAAAGAAAATCGAAGTAAACACCTTAACGGACAATTTTGCAAAGTGGAATCTTTGGAAAGGCGTGGTTAACTAAACGGAGGTAAAATTCTTTACATGAATAAAGGTAAAATACTGTAGGATCGTCAAAACATCTGACTTCCTACTTATCTCGCTTGTAGAATTAAAACTTAACCAGTAAAACAATTAACAATTTAATTACATAATGACGATAACAAGCGTGAGGAAAAAAGATAACAAGAGCAATGTAAATAGACACCACAGCGAGCAAGAGAAAGTGAAGGAATGATTTTTTCTCCTTGGAGTTGAAGTTCCAGTTCTTATTGTCCCGAGTTGAGTTGTAGCACTACAGTACTCCCCCCCAAGTACCGGAGGTGCTGAACCTCACAGGTAGCGCGTGTTGAAGCGGACTACTCTGCCTGAGCGAGTGGTGATAGGACCCCCAGCACTCGGAGTGGTGGGTGTAGTGCTGCTCGAGGTAGGTGGGGGTGCACTAAGGGAGGTTGGCTGTCCGGGAGTGACAGGAGTGCTGGCACTGCTTGGAGACTGGTGGGTGGTAGGAGGAGGCTTGGAGACTGATGGGGGTGAACTTGAGGGTGGGAGGGCGGGTGTTGTGAATGCAGGCTTTAAACGATCTACACTAACCACCGCCTCCCTGCCGTTGATATTGATTTTAAATGTTTTTTCCCCCCGGGTAATGACCAGATGAGGGCCGGTGTAGAAGGGCTCTAAGGCTTTCCTGTAACCGTCACTCCGAAGGAAAACATGAGTTGCAGTCTCCAGGCTGGTGTGACGATATGGTGTTTTATTGCTATGCCAGCCGGTAGGAACTGGTGCCAACTGGGCCATCAATGCTCTGAGGTGTTGCAGAAACTCAGAGGGGTCTGATTCGGTTGCGGCTTTTGGGCCAAAGAACTCCCCAGGGAGGTGCAGGGCCGTTCCATACACCAGTTCTGCACAGGTGGCATTCAAATCATCCTTGAGTGCTGACCTGAGGCCAAGAAGGACAGTGGGGAGAGCCTCAACCCAATGAATTGAGGTGTGGCACCGCAAAGCCTGTTTGAGGGAACGATGGAATCTTTCCACCAGGCCGTTTGCGCAAGGGTGATAAGGTGAGGTACGCACCCTGTGAGTTCCTAAAAACTTCATAAGTGAGCCGAAGAGCTGCGACTCAAACTGCCGTCCTTGATCCGTGGTCAGTTTTTCGGGGACGCCGAACCTGGAGACCCACACTTCATAGAACTTTCGTGCCACAGTCTCTGCAGAGATATCAGCCAGGGGGGTAGCTTCCGGCCACCGTGTAAACCTATCAATGAAGGTTAGGAGATATGTGAACCCTTGGGATGGTGGAAGAGGGCCCACAATGTCCAGGTGCACATGGTTGAAGCGTTCGGATGGTACGTTGAATCTCTGCAGAGCACTGTTAGTGTGACGATGTGTCTTGGACTTCTGACACTGAGTGCAGGCCTTAGTCCACTCGGTGACGTCCTTCAGCATGCCTGGCCACACGAAGCGATGCTGAAGAAGTTGGCGAGAGGCTTTGATGCCTGGATGAGAAAGGTTGTGCAGTGTCAGGAAGACCCGATAACGGAATCTTGGTGGCACATAGGGTCGGACACGATTATGAGAGGTGTCGCAAAACAACTTGGATCCAGAAGGCAAGTCCATTGTTTGCAGCTGAAGACTATGTCGGTCGTTGAAAGCGACGAGGTCACGCAGCTCCGTATCTAGAGCCTGTTCCTCTGCCACTGCTTCAAAGTCAACAGGAGTTGGCAGAGTTATCTCCTGGATTCTGGACAAGGTATCCGCTGCAATGTTGTTATGGCCTGCCACATGTACGATGTGTGTGGAGAATTGTGAGATAAAATCTAGTTGCCGTAATTGGCGAGGAGAGGCGTTGTTTGAGGGGTTTGTGAAGGCAAAGGTGAGAGGTTTATGATCCGTAAGAATCATAAATTGCCTACCCTCTAGAAAATGCCGGAAGTGCTTGATGGCGGCATAGACTGCCAGCAGCTCCCGGTCATAAGTGCTGTACCTCCTCTCGGTAGGCGAGAGCTTCTTGGAGAAAAAGGCGACAGGCTGGGGGCTGCTTTCAGCATGGGAATGGACAACTGCACCGAGGGCCGTGTCAGAGGCATCGACCATCAGCGACAGGGTGGAGGATGAGGACAAGTATGCCAAGGTGGTGGCAGCAGATAAGTCCTTCTTGCAGCGTTGGAAAGCCTCGCTAGTAGCCTCAGTCCACGGTACTGGTCTAAGGTCTTTCTTCTTGGCCCCTTTTAGGAGGTCGTTTAGCGGAGCTTGAGTGCTGGCTGCCCGGGGAATGAAACGGCGGTAAAAGTTTATGAGTGCTAGGAACCTTCTCAACTCTGAAAGGGTGGAAGGTTGCGGGTAACCGCAAATGGCGGCAACCTTGTCGGGAAGCGGCTTCACCCCTTGGGGTGTGATCTCGCAACCCAGAAATTTGACAGATGATTTTCCCAGCACACATTTGGCAGCGTTCAGCTTCAGTCCATGGGCAGCAAGGCTTTGAAACACTTGGTGTAGGTGGTGCTGATGCTCTTCCTCGTTGGATGATGCAACCAGGATGTCATCTAGGTAAGGGATGCAAAAGTCAAGGCCTCTAAGCACCTGGTGAATGTGTCGTTGAAAGGTCTGTCCAGCATTTCTTAAGCCGAAAGGCATGGACAAGAACTCGAACAGGCCGAAGGGTGTTGTGACGGCTGTTTTCTCAACGTCGTCAGGGTGCACTGGAATCTGGTGGTAGGCTCTTGACAGGTCTAGTGTGGAAAAGATGCACCGGTTGCCAAGAAGCTGGGTGACATCCTGGATGTGTGGGAGGGGGTATCTGTCGGGAGTGGTGACTGCATTGAGTCGTCGATAATCACCGCAAGGTCTCCACTCCCCACTGGATTTCCGGACCATGTGAAGGGGGCTGGCCCACGGACTCTTAGAAGGACGGATAATTCCCTGTTGTAGCATAAACTGAAACTCCTCGTATGCCACTTTGTAGAGTTCAGGGGAGAGGCGTCTAGGCTTAGAGAACACAGGAGGTCCGGTTGTTTGGATATGATGATGGATACATGACGTTGGCGATGAAGTAGTAGTGTCTGAGGGGTTGATGAGGGAAGGATAGGCTCCCAGTATTGCAGAAAAGGCTGAGCAATCGGACAGGAGTGAAATTTCCGAGTCAGGGCATTGAAGTATCTGTCCAACTGAAGCAAGTTTAGTGACATTGTCAATGAGACACTTATTTTTAACGTCTACAAGCAGGTTGAAGTGATTTAGAAAGTCTACCCCTATAATAGGGTGCTTGATGTTAGCTATAATAAATTTCCAAGTGAAATTTCGTCTCAGTTTCAGATTAAGGTTTAAAATTTTAGTGCCAAAGGTGGGAATCTTAGTACCATTAGCTGCAAATAGGTAAAAATCAGTAGGTGTAGCAGAAGTGTTGTGGTTGGGTAGGACAGATACATCGGCACCTGTGTCAATCAGGAATCTCATGTTGGTAGAAGGGTCTTTGAGAAATAACCTGTTGCTGCCGCCACTCTCTGTGGCCGCGAGGGACGGCGCAACTAGTTTCCCTGCTTGAAAGTGCAGCCTGGAAGGCACTTCTTGGCTTGCTGTCCAAATTGCTGGTGGTACCAGCAGTGTCCTGCATCGGTGGTTCTGGGTCGACTCCGAGTACGCTGGCGGAACCGGGGAGGGCTTCTGCTGTAATGGCGTGACCTGGTCTCCAGTCTGTCCAAACGGGCCGATATTTCGGCCAGCATGTTGTGGACAGGTTCGTCTGCGGGGGAAGAGGCTACTTCCTGTATACTAGTCTGGTTTCCTGCAGCCATGATGCCGTCGGCCATTTCGGCCAGTCGCTCCAAGTCGTCCTTAGAGATGGCCAGGATCTGGCGGACGTGAACGGGCAGGCGTTTCAGGAAAAGGGACTTTAGCAGGTCGTCAGGGAGGCGCGTACCAGCCCTGATTCTCATCTCCCTCAGTAAGTGGGAAGGGCGTTTGTCGCCCAGCTGCATCCCAGAGATGAGTTCTTGCAGTCGCTGTTCGGTGGTATCTGCGTACTGCGCGCTGAGTCGCTTGCGGATGTCATCATACGCCGAAGTGGGCGGAGGGGAAGCAACGATGTCCCCGACAATGGATAGTTCCTCCGGCTGAAGAACAGCCACTACATGATGGAACTTCGTCATCTGCTGGGTAATGTGGGCGAGCGCAAACTGCGACTCCATTTGGTGAAACCATAGCTCTGGGTTGCCGCGCCAGAATGGAGGTGCTTTCACGGCGACGTGAGCCACTTCCCTCGCCGGAGGTGATGCTGGAGTAGCGGCAGTAGAGCCGTCTTCGTTCGTCATGCTGATGTTGAGTGAGAGGATATCAGCCGAGGGAGAAAAAGTTCATCGGTGTCCTTGACCGGCGAAATGCAGGCGCGGCGGAGAAGCACGTGGGGAAAGGCTTAGCGGTAAAGTTCAGTCCGGATCGCCACTGTAGGATCGTCAAAACATCTGACTTCCTACTTATCTCGCTTGTAGAATTAAAACTTAACCAGTAAAACAATTAACAATTTAATTACATAATGACGATAACAAGCGTGAGGAAAAAAGATAACAAGAGCAATGTAAATAGACACCACAGCGAGCAAGAGAAAGTGAAGGAATGATTTTTTCTCCTTGGAGTTGAAGTTCCAGTTCTTATTGTCCCGAGTTGAGTTGTAGCACTACAATACCCCTTCCAATTCAAAAGATCAATAAGTCACTCCATAGTATTAGGTTCTCCCCAAGGCTATTATTTAAATTGCTTTTCATGACATTCCACCTCGTTTTTAGGGTAAATAAAATTAGCTTCATATGAAAAGAATGTAGAATTCAAATGAAACACCTGTTTGAAACACTTTAAAGTCTTTAAACTATGAAGGGGATAATTGTATCGCATTTCACTAAGTGTTTTTATTTCTTAAAAAATAATAAACATGAGTTACAGACCAAAATTTTTATTTATAGGTATTTATACTGATCATCCAACAATAGTAAAAGGGTCACGTGATTTTGACAACGATGGAACTAGTATTTCGGAGGGGAGACAGGTGGAAGTTGAGGGGCAGTTGATCGAAAGAAGAAGAGACATTTGCAAGACCCCAACTATCACCGGTTACCCAACTATCGGCCGTGCAGAGTGTGTAAAAATCACGTAACCCTTTTACTTTCGTTGGCTGAGCAGTAGCCACTTTTAAAAAATGCAGTTTAAAACCTCAGTGATATATTTATAGATTTTTTATCATAATCTTTAGTACTGGTCCTTTAAAAACTTTATACTTTCAAATGTACAATTAAATAAAATTTTTGTCGAACTACCATACTACCAATCATGAAGTAGACAGTGTTAAGCATACTTATGTAACGTAACTTAACTTTTGAGGGTCACTGGTGCGTAAACGTGCGAGTTCTTCAAAATAATGCATTTTTTACTCTAACAGGGAGGCATACCAATTTAATAATACATTATCGCGGTTCATTTTCCTAAAGCTTTCTCTTTGAACCGCAAAAGATAAAAAATGACTATGACTACTCTACTAATGATTGAATTGAACTCCCCCGTTCCTTTGATATGTCATTCGTACATAATTCTCTACGTGAAACGTCACTTGTAAATATGTCTCCCATGCAGGCCCGGATTAACCATGTCTGGGCACCTATAGGCAATGCACGTCTCGGGGCCCTTTTCTTCTCTCATCCTTTTCTTCTTAAAATATATTTTTACACAACATCGCAATTTTGTCCATAATTACGCTTTTACTACATTACGTAACATTGAGAAAGGCTTTCCATCAACTTATTACACTAGCAGAAATAAAAACCCCAACACCAAGAAGGAAAGGAGATATCAAAGTAAAATTTATTTCTATATATATGATTGCACATAGTATTAATGTGAATTGATTAAAAAATCAGCCTTCCTGGATGCTTGGGGGCCGAGAAAATCGGTGAGGAGTGTTGTCTCCATAGGTACCCATTACCGCCGTCACACGTCATGGTATTGAGTGACAGGGGATCTAAATGACTTTTGAGGGATTGGAGGACCATGTTGCCTCCTCTGGTAGTCCAAATTCATATGGTGCACCAGCGAACGTTGCATGCCGGGCTAGGTGATTTCTCCTCATTGACCGGACTTGTTTTGTGGGTGTTGGTTCTAGAGAACGGGAAAGACGGGGTAAAAATGCAAACTAGGGGGTTAAGAAGAAAGCTTGGACATTGCATACAACATGTGGTTGTGCATCATGTGGTTTCTCTTGTAATTTGTCCCCAGGACAGGTCTGAGGGTAAGGACGGTCTACCGGCTGCAAAATCTCAATGACGCAGCTCTGGTTGGAAAAAGTACTGGTGAATCATACTCAGGAGTTGCAGAAATGGAATCCAATGCATTCCTCCGTTACCCTGCATTACCACTCCATGGAACGATTAGAAAATCATCAGCTGAGTGCGCTCTCTCAATTGTGTCTTCAAACTCATACCCAACCGTCGTGGTGCTCCAAACCGAAGCAGGATTCTCTCATAAACACAATGTCATGAAATTGGGATTTTCATTTCCTTAATTCGTGCACTATTGGAAACAGAAATGCCCATTTTCAGCCCCTTGTTTATAGACAAAGATGTAAGAAGCTATGCGGACCGAACGGACGATCCGCAATACTGCAAACGACATCCATTCCACTGCCGCTTGTTCTCAGTATGATCTACCGGTATTTTGGCCAACCAAAGCTGCTTCATTGAGGTTTTTTAGCCGGTTGTCCGTCCTTACCTTCATACCTGTCCTGGGGACAAATTTCAAGAGAAAAATGCACAAACACATGTGTTATGCAATGTCCAAGCTTTCTTCTTAACCCCCTATGTTGCATTTTTACCCTGGCCTATCCGTTCGTAAGAACCAACACTCACAAAACATGTCCGGAGAAAGAGGAGAAATCACCTAGCCCGGTATGCAACGTCCGCTGGTGCACCATATGAATTTGGACTACCTGAGGAGGCAACATGGTCCTCCAATCCCTCAAAAGTCATTTAGAGCCCCTGTCACTCAATACCATGACGTGTGACGGCGGTAATGGACACCTATAGAGAGAACACTCTTCACCGATTTTCTCGGCCCCCTAATATCCAGGAAGGCTGAATTTTTAAGCAATTCACATTGATACTATGTGCAATCATAGAATAAATTTGACTTTGATATCTCCTTTCCTTCTTGGTGTTAGGATTTTTATTTCCACCAGTGTAAATAAATTTTTACCATAAAAAGCTTACTAAACCAAACCATATTCAATAAAAAAATTAAACCAATGGCAATAGGAGTATTTATAATAAATCATTATTTTTCGAATTACTCACAAATTTTTTCAAAACATCTAGAAAGCTAACCTTTTCCAATATTTCATTTTCAACCGACATTATCGACTACGAATTTAAAAGGTTCTGAGACATTGATGCATGGAACAGTTTTTGATAAGTTTTAATTTTGAAAAGTTACATTCGACCCGTCTTTGCAGTGGAGGTCTAAGATTTGTTTCTTGTGGGAGGGAAGGGCTAAGAAATTACATAATCAAATTGAAACTTCTGGACGAAAATAGTATTAAAAAGGTTGTGAATAATGGTGTTCTAATTACCTGAAGGAGGTCTGGGGGTTCTCCCCCCAGAAAATTTCTGGAAATTTGACTCTAAAAAATGGGTTTTTTAACTCGTTTTGGTACATTTACTACATTTAATCGCCTTTCCCCTTATCGCTCCAAGGTCCGACCTCCCCTCTTTCTCACTGTTAGTTCTCGTTCCTTTTAGGGGAGCTGAAGCCCCCTAGAAATATTGCCCCCAGAAATATAGCCCCCTATATATGATATTTTGCGTTTAATTTAATTCCTAGTTAGTTAAATATTTTTTTATTATTACGTCAAGGAATGGGTCGCATAGACCATTTCCATCGTATTAAAATATAATAAGGGGACATCCATAAATTACGTGAGGTGTTTTTCCAAAATCTGGATCCCCCTCCCCCCTTGGTGAGAATTAGTGAGATTTTGCTGGACCCCCCTCCCCCCAAGTGAGATTTACCTACAACCTTTAAAATAAAATTCTATCCAATTCGTTTGCATTTTGTGCTTCACAGCACCTAAAACTTTTCCACTATTAATGATGTGTGAGAAAAGGACATTATTCCGCCTAAAAATCACCAGAGTATCTTATCTGTGGGTATTTTTCCTTACTCAAACTTAAAAAAAATTGTTTGATTTCTAACTTAAAAAGTTTACGTGAGATTTTAATCGACCCCCCCTTGGTGAGATTTGGTGAGATTTTTCCAAACCCCTCCCCCCTTTTTGACCTCAAGTAATTTATGGATGTCCCCTAATTACCATGTAAACCATGGGAGTCTCATGGTTTGCAATTCGAAAACTTGAAACCATCATTATTACGTATTCGTTTAACTTACAAATGTTCATAAAAAATTTATTAAGATTACTTACGAATAACAAGCCCCTTAGCTTCAAAACAAAAATAAATGAACATTTTTAGCCCGAAAACTTAAACTTCTAGATTAGCATTTTCAAAAAGTTATAAAATAAATGAACAAAAAGGTGTTTTTGAAGTTTTCTTGAATATTGTATACATTAATGTTCACTCTTCATGAAAACACACCTTAATAAAAATAATACTTCCACCCCTTGATTCCTTTTTTTAAGTAAATTGTATTGAATTTACATAAATTTGGAAGTTAAACATATTATTTCTTCTCTTTTACCTAAATAGCAATAAAAAATACTTATAATAAAAAAGCCAGAAACATAATGAATCCGATGGAAACACTCTAAAGAAATTTCCTTCATTTGTACTTTAAATGCTTGGTGAATAGGGAGATCCATGTAAAAAATATTTTTTTTTAATTTATATTACAGCATCATTTAGAATAAATTATGAATTTAAAAGTTCCTGTGTTTGGTAATTGGTTTATTATAGTAAATCGTATTTCATTATAAAAACGTATGTAGTTATAAAAATCATGATGTCTTAAATACTTAAACGTATATTTTAACTAACAAAATTTCTACTTTTATTGTACCACATGCAGTGGCGGATCTATGGGGGGGCTATAGGGGCTATAGCTATAGCCCCCCCCTTGGGACTTAGGTTTACACTAGATAAAATTAAAGTTTTTCAATAAATTTTCGAAAAGTTTAGTATTTTTTTCCATTTCTCTGCTCTTTTATTAAAATGGAATTCATAACTAAAAATAAAGGTTCCAATGAGCTTTAACCACTACAAAATCTTTAGCCCCCCTACATTTTCATAGGTTCGATTCACAATTTAAAGGGAGAGAGGAGCTTATTTAGCCTCTTCTTGCATTTTATGTAGTTTATTTTAAAGCGCTTTATCCCATTAATAATCTATTGCCCCCTTCTTTAGTTTCTGAAAGATTCAATTCACAATTTAAAGGGGCAAATGAGCTTTAGTCCCTACAAAGCATTAGTCCCCTTGCATTTTTATTTTTATGTAACACAACATAAAGATTTCAATAAGAGCTTTAACCACTAACAGAACGCATGAGCTCCCTCCGAAATCTTTACACACCCTACCTTTTTTATAGATCCGATTCAAAATTTAATATTGCCAATGATATTTAGCCCCTCTCCAAGATCTTTATCATCATCCAAAATGGTCCGATGGACATTATTTATTCTCTTACAAAGCTCTCCAGGATTTTTAGTCCCCTGGCTTTTAATAGGTCGTTTTCACAATTGAAATGGTCCATTTAGCTCCAACTAGAAAATTACTTTTTTTTGCAATGAAAGGCAAACAATTTTAGCTACTTCTATTTATCTTCTATTCTATATTCTATTTATCACTTGAAAAAGAGTCCAAGAAATCATTTTTTTCGGGTGCCATTCAAAGGGTGCTAAATGACCAAAACTAAGTCAAAAAGCTACTTTTTAAGATCAAATATCAAAAAAATTTCTGGGAGAGGACCCCCAGACCTCCCTTTATGCTTGGGGTTAGATATTAATTGCTAACCTCAAAAATTAAATGCCATGAAGGTTCACATTTGAGTATTCGACATATAATATAATCGCATAAGAAGATTTAGAATAATATTTGGAGCACAAAACCTCTCGAAATCAAAAGTATCGTTAAGGCCCTGTATAAAGGCTTGTAGTATTTCTATTTCACCTTTCAAAAAAGAGGGAATGAATGAAGTTAAAATAAAAAACTAATTATTTTTTACCATTTGGCCAAAATCATCGTAAAACTTTGGGTTGACACACCATTAATATTAATTTTTGATACAAATTTAATTACTAATGAATTAATTAGTTATATTTAACTAAACTAATTAGTATGCTTAACTACTCTTATTATTTAAGACATTTTAATGGTAAAAACGCACAAGGGAAGATACTTCATTTAAGTATCATCTTCAACAAGATTATATGTTAGCCCCCCCCTTGCTCACATTCTAGATCCGCCACTGACCACAATGCAAAATAATAGGAAAATATTATTATGCAATATTCTTACAATAAAGTTCTTTTACCATAAAAATTCTTAATTCTGTTATTTTGGCTTTTTTTGGAGCAATTTTCTCTAAAAAAATAATATAAGAATAGGAACTCAAAATTGATACTTTACTATTTTTAATTTTCCTCCTCAAATGCACTCTATCAATCACTGAATTTATCAATGTGACTTTTTTATTTTTTGAAAAATTTTTACAAAAGTAATAATTTTTAATTTTTACAAAAAGATCACTTAGCTAAGTGAATAATAATAATTTCTAAGTGGAAATTCCACATTTTACAAACCTTTTCCCCGCTAAAATAAAAGATTGAAAGAGGGGTACACAGAATAAAAGAATTATTGTCTGTGGGGGGGTACTCATGTGAGGACTCCACACAAGCAACCCAATTTAAGGGTTTGTAGTTCTCGCAGAATAAAGTTTCACTAAAATTAATTAAGTATTTAAGTACGTTATTTATGTTTAAACTTATGGATGTTCCAAATTAGAAGCGTTTTCTGGCTTAATTCTGGGCGATAAAAGGCCATTTTTAACCTTAACTGACCTAACTATAGGGGTGCCAAAAATCAGCCAAAGATCCAAAGTATATCGCCAATCGGTTCGAGCCTTTTGGCGATATCGATCAATCAATATCAATATCGCCAACCACTAGCATCTCTGACATTTCACCGCTTTATTTTTGTGTAATAACTCTTTCCGCGCAAGTTTAGAACTGCTGATGGTTGGCGAGTTTTGGCTATTTGGCGCCATATTTAGAAGCCACATAAGGCGCAAGTTCAGACTTGCGTATGCGCCAAGTTTTTAGCGTTAAAGATGACTAATATGTGTTAAAAGAGTCATTTGGCTTCTAAATGTGCCGCTAAACAGCCAAAAATCGCCAAGCATACGCAACTCTGAACTTGCGCCCCACATAATTCATTTAACATTAGTTGGGGTTGCTATATATTGATTTCTATCGCTAAAAACTTGGCGCATCAGCAGTTCTAAACTTGCGCCCTCATTTCATTCATTCATATTTTAAAATTAATAGAATTACTAACACCCCTCTTTGCTCGAATCAAATAAATCTGCACTTACCTTATAAATTAAATCGGCGCTAAGGTCTTCTCCATGTGCAATACTGCAAAACACACACTTCCTGTGTCGATACACTTCATGAAGTTTTTTCATCACTTGATTAGGATTTATGTTGCATCCCACAACGTTAGGGACCGCATGAGCCGACAAAGTTATCCTCATCTTTCTTCCAAGCTAGCCAATATTGGAATGAAACACCGGAAACACAAAATCTTTTCATAATAAGTGGGCAACGGCTATTCTGCTCTGTGATTGGCTGGTTTCTCCCGCCATCACATCACCGTGTTGTTTATTGATAGAAATTGTGTCAGGCATGTAGTGTTTTGTTTCGAAACCTAGTTGTTTTTCTCACTTATTTAGCTTTTTACTGCATTAACTATTGTGTCATCCAGTTAATAATATTAATAAACATTGAAAAATCATGTGGAACTCAATGGGTAAGGATAAGTTTTATTCTCATTTTTATTGCGCTGCTTGTAATAGTTCATCTAATGATGCTCAATATTTCGATTTTATATCCTTTTTATATAATGTCAAATGTGGAACCATTGATGATTTAATGCAATTTTATCTTTACAGAGGAAAATTAGTTTCGGGGAAATAAAATTTCGCCCTTTTAAATATCGATGGTTTGAGTAGCATTTTCAGGTTTCACAAGAATTTTCCCCTTGTTACAATGGTTATATTGAAGTAACATTTGTGAAATTTTCACTATTTTCTTGTTTCTCACATGTTTGTACACTTATTTTAAATGTGTTGATAAGTTCTTTACATCTGAGTTAGTTCTTATATTGTGTATTTGCTATCTTTATGGACACAGCTTCGATAAGAGTCGACCAGCCACCATGTTTACCCACAACTCAAATGATGGCACACAACCATATAGATCAGTGATGGCGAACCTATGGCACGCGGACCACTGGGTGGCACGCGACCGGTATTTGGTGGCACGCGGCATTCACTAAAAATGACAAAAAAACTATAGTACTAAACCAGATATTTCCTACTACGTGAAAACTCCCCAAAACCAGATTCAGAACACTTTTTAGCTAGCTGAAATTCAAAACATTTTCTTGCTCATTTTGGACTCCCTCCTCCCCTGTTGTAAGCAAGAATCAAATCCCAACCGCATTTATAATAATTAAGTAAGGAAACTGACATTAAGCCGTTAGAAAAAAAAATCATGGATGCAAAAGGAGCCTGATTACTTTACGCAAAAGGGGGCGAAGGGGCCCTGCCCCCCTCCGAAATTCGGAGAAGGTATAACCCAGTATAACAAAACAAGTTAAAACCCAGTTTCTTCGGGAAAAGTTTCAAATATTTTTTGGGGGAGTGCCCCCAAACCCCGCTTTTCTACTTTCAAACTTTTTTTATAACTCATCAAAATCCTACCTAAAAATGCCCGAAATTCGGACTTGGATGCACCAAAAACTTGTTCAAAACCCTGTTTTTAGGGTCTAATTTCTAAAAATTATCTGGGGAGGACCCCCAGACCCCCTTTACTTGGAACTTGATTATTAACATTTTTTCTTAGAATAAATTCTAGAAAATGCAAATTCTACCAAAAATGTATTAAAAATCAGCATTAAACCTATTAAAGATGCATGGGAGGGACTGAGGAATAATTTTTGGCCCCTCCCAAAATAAATTTCTATATACACCACAGACTTTACGGTCCACCACTCACCACTTGAGCACTATAAGTTAGAAACTCCTGTTCTAAACTATCGACCCTCAAAGAAGGATTTCATTTTCCAAGGGTTTAAAGATAATTTATTAAAAAAATAACAAGTGGCACACTGGACACCTGAAAATCATAAAACGTAATATAAATGCCACACTGATTGAAAAAGGTTCGCCATCCCTGATATAGATCTAATTTGAGCTGTGGGTAAACATGGCGACTAGTCGACTGTTATCGAAGCTGTGCCAGCAGTGTTATGTAGGACTTTTACCAAAGTTTTGACACCTACTACCCAACACATGACAGCTTGGAGTAAAGATTAATATTATACTTTTGAGATCAAGCACACATATAAGCTCATAAGAAGGTTTAGAGACCTGCGTACTGGCCTATTATCCGTAAAAATTTTGAGACCGGTGCCACTGTTGATACTGCGTAAGCATGGCAAACCTGCTGGAGAAGCAGGAAGATCGCTCTTTTCTGTTGAAACCCTAAAGTCTTTTTTGGATTTAATTCCGTTCGAGTTCCCTCTAAAAATCGCCTATCTCTTTTGGACACCAAAAGTATAAATATTGCTAAATAATTTTAAATTCATATTCATGGATTAATATATATTTAATTAGATGTATAACTTCAGTTTATCATTAAAAATTTTAAAAAAATTGTTTGTATTTGAAAATTAAGCGTTCAAAAGAGATAGGCGATATTTAGCGGGGACTCTAACGGAAATGAACCCTTTTTTGTATTTGCGAGATTGGATCTTTTCGCTTTGTCAAGAATGGCACCGGTCTTGAAATATTAACCCCAGTATCTGTCTACCTAACCAGGCATCCAGTCTTAAAATCTCAATTTAGACAATATTTTTTTTTCGTCCTGGGAATTTTTTAAAATTTAGCCTTTTTAATTTGCCAAAAAAAAGTTAAAAGTAAGCATAATTTGTTAGCCACAGGTTTCCTCCCGGCAAAAAACTTGTTAAATTATAGCTAACCCAATATCTCGAAGAAAAACAAAAGTCAGCCCACTGTATCTTGGTGAAAAGATCGTCAGCTCTGATACTTAGAAAGTTATAACGCAAGGAGGACTAGTGATAAAAACTAGTAAACTTGCCAAAATTTTTGATTTCACTCGTTTTCATTGTTATTTTCTGATTCACTAGTCATATTTTCTCAATCATTCACTAGTCCTGCTCCTACGGAACAACGATTTGATAGCTGTTTTCATTTGTAGGTATCTATAGGGGAGGTTTACAAATTAGATACTGTTTTAAGGCCATTTGTGTTTTTCTTCCTTTTTTGACTTTTGTTTATCTCTGAGATATTGGGTTAGCTATAATTTAATAAATTTTTCGCTGGGAGGAAATGACTAAAAATATCTTTATTTTCTTTGTGTTTTGGGGGCTACTACTCCTCATCCCACCCACGGAACAGCGGCTGACGTTCACGAGGCTTTATGATACACCTCTCTGATGCGTCTCAGCAATTATCGTTCGAGAGGAAATAATTGAGCACAAATTTGTACCTGGCTCCTAGACTATAAGCATAATGCCAGAATAAAAACTGACTAAAATAATTACCCAAATGCAATTTAAGAGTGTATTTCCCTATTTAAAAAATGAATTTGTAGAGAAGAGAAACCCTATCAAATGTAGCTTAAAATCACTTTTTCAATGCTAAAATTCAAAACATTTTATGGGGGAGAACCCCCAACCCCCCTCTAAAATTTCAACATATATTTTATAGTGTTTTTCACTTAAAAATTATTTAATGAACAGCGCTAATAACCAACATAAGGACAGTTACAAAACTGAAACGTGATAAATTATTTCCAATACATGGTTGGGACTCCATGAGTAGAAATTAACTCTTCGAAGCATACTCTCAACTATAGTCTGTGTAATTAGAATAGGCGGTTGAAAAGTTAGGGGTAATCCATAAATTACGTGAGGCGTTTTTTCCAAAATCTGGACCCCCCCTCCCCCCTTGGTGAGATTTAGTGAGATTTTGCTGGACCCCCCCTCCCCCCCAAGTGAGATTTACCTACAACTTTTTAAAAATAATTTGCAGTATCTTATCTGTTTCTCATACTTAAAAAAAGAAAATCGTATAATTTCTAACTTAAAAAGTCGACGTGAGATTCTAATCGACCCCCCCTCCCCCCTTGGTGAGATTTGGTGAGATTTTTCCAAACCCCTCCCCCCTTGGTGAGATTTGGTGAGATTTTTCCAAACCCCTCCCCCCCCTTTTTGACCTCACGTAATTTATGGATGACCCCTTACGTGATTTCCCCTGTCTCCACCAGGCGCGGATCCAGCACGGCTCCAAGGGGGGCACCTTTTTAGACAAGATCAACTTGTGGTACCACTGGAGGTATGGGAATCCTCCCCCGGAAAAAAAATTGTAATTTGACGTGTAAAAGGGGGTTTAACTCATTTTTAGAAACATTTTGACACTAGTGGGATAGTTTTCGACACTATTACCTTTACTTTTTGACCCAAAATGTCAAAATATTGAAGATTTCCTTAAAATTATCTCTGAAGATCCTCTTGTGGTACTGATGGGGGGTATGGGGGTCCTCCCCCAGAAAAATCTTGAAATTAGACCTATAAAAGTATGGTTTATACTCATTTTGAGAACCTATTTGGGTTCCCAAGGGGGAGACACTGTCCAGAGTGCCACCCCCTGGATCCGCCACTGGTCTCCACACCTTTCCCCTGTGCGTTGCCATTGTTTCCACCAGTCTTATTTTTCCCCACATCACGCCAAGCCCAAAACCACCCAATATTGTCATTGAATCTAACTCGTTGCAGCAGCCAATGATATAATCGGAACACTTTTTTCGTTTTAAAAGAAAATCTAATCATAGTAAAAGTACAAAATTTGAAACAAATATACAATTATTTTTTTCAAAAAGATTGTCGTTTCGTTTTTTTTAAATTCGAATTTGTTTTATAATTATTAAGATTCAAAGTTTCAATTGAATTCAAGCCCTGCCCTAAATGATATGCAAAAATAAAGCAGAACCGCTTACGCTTTCTCCTTCGTTACAAAGGCGACGAACTTCAACTGATGACCTCCAACCGCCTATTTTAATTACACAGACTATAGTTTGTGCCAAACCATGTTGACCCTCTATTTTTTTTCATTTGATGGAGATATCCAAGAAAAGAATGCACAATTATACACATTAAAGTTTTTAATTAATACGATGCGTCGATGCATATTTATTTAAAATTTTATTTTCATTGTTTGACTTTTAAAAAGGGTGTGAAATAGGGTGGGCCGAAAACACACTTTATTTTTTATTCATGTTCTAATAGCGCAGAAAGGGTACCACTTGGGTCCAATAAGGAGGGTGTAAAATATTTTTTCGATTGGATAATATCTTAGGCTCCCGCATCGCACTTAAAGTTCGAAAAAATGGATGACTTTTTTACAAAACAACAAAAAAATCAAAGATTAAACTCTCAAATATTGTTCATGATTTTTTTATGAGGAACTAATATAGTTATAGACATAATGTTTCAGGTTCCACTCTTTTATCACTCTTGCTTCGTTAGATATAACTTTTTAATGTTCAAAGAAATCTTGTAAAGTCGTTTTTCCTGCATTTTTAAAAAGCTAGTAACTCTAGAACTATACAACTTAAAAACCTGAAATAAGTCCCATTCGGTTCGTAAATTTTTTGTCTTTCATTTGATTTGCATCATGACCATCATTTTCCAAAAATGTTTTTCAAAATTTAAAAAAAGTGAAAAAAAATTTAATAAAAAAATTTTTTTGAAAAAAATTTACAAGCCTTTTGACTCATAAAATGAACATTACTACCAAATTTCAAGTTGAAAATAAAATTTAATCATGTATAAAAAAATTCGAAATTTAGGCAAGTCCTTAAACAATCCCCAAAATTATACAGCAAGAGCGATTCACTCATAAAAAATTCATTAACTCCCTTGAGGGTGTTCATATGACTTAAAACATGTAAAAAATGTCACATAAATTTCAGAAAATACGACAATTAACAGATTCGGTGCAAAACCTAGCAGAGCTAATTTTCAACTTAAAGTTAATTCAATTTGCATGCATTACTCCTGAAAATTCCTAAGAGTTATGTTTATATCTAATTGTTTTTACTTTTTAAAGTCAAATCAAAGTAAATTAAAGGTTTTAGACCATAAAAATTGGATATACACACATTTCTTAGGAATATTCAGTTAAAATTCATGCGAATTGAATTAACTTAAAGTTGAAAATTAGCTCTGAAAGGTTTTGTACCGAATCTGTTACTTGTGGTATTTTCAGAAATTTATTTGACATTTTTTACATGTTTTAAGTCATATGAACACCCTCAAGCGAGTTTATGAATTTTCCATGAGTGAATCGCTCTTGCTTTATAATTTTTGGGATTGTTTAGGGACTTGCCTAAATTTCGAAACTTTTATTTTTTTTATACATGATAATATTTTATTTTCAACTTGAAATTTGGTAGTAATGTTCATTTTATGAGTCAAAAGGCTTGTAAATTTTTTTCAAAAAAAATTTTTTTATTAAATTTTTTTCACTTTTTTTAAATTTTGAAAAACATTTTTTGAAAATGATGGTCATCATGCACATCAAATGAAAGACAAAAAATTTACGAACCGAATGGGACTTATTTCAGGTTTTTAAGTTGTATAGTTCTAGAGTTACTAGCTTTTTAAAAATGCAGGAAAAACAACTTTACAAGATTTCTTTGAACATTAAAAATCATATCTAACGAAGCAAGAGTGATAAAAGAATGGAACCTAAAACATTATGTCTATAACTATATTAGTTCCTCATAAAAAAATCATGAACAATATTTGGGAGTTTAATCTTTGATTTTTTTTGTCGTTTTGTAAAAAAGTCATCCATTTTTTCGAACTTTAAGTGCGATGCGGGAGCCTAAGATATTATCCAATCGAAAAAATATTTTACACCCTCCTTATTGGACCCAAGTGGCACCCTTTCCGCGCTATTAGAACATGAATAAAAAATAAAGTGTGTTTTCGGCCCACCCTAGTGTGGAAGCAGTATGTTGATCATTTTAAATGAATTAATCATTTTTATATCAAAACAATTATCGATTTTTACTTAAAAGTATTGAGTCAACTAAATTTTTTTGATACTTTTAATATTGCTTTTTCAATTTACAACCATAATTTTTAGTAGAAAAGTGTATTTTTTTAAAAAGGCATGCTAAAAGTTAGGAAAAAAAATGTGCATGCATTTTTTTTCTATCCATTTAAACTTATAGATAATTAAAAAATTCTCCCTGTATGTTCCTAACCGATGGTCAACCAATAATGAAATTTGTGTGAATACCATGCTGTTGATTATCGATTGTTGGGGATGATCAATTAGTAGATATAAAAAAGTTACCACTTAATTGTTTCCACTGCTAATTATTCTGAGCTAAGTTCTTTTGGGTTACTAAGGTTACATTAAAAAGTTTTAACTATATTTCATGGTCACAAAACTAAAATCTATTCTAAGTAATAACATGTAATTTTTTTAATAACCCTACTTTGGATTGTAGCAAATTAAATTTTACTCTAGAATTGAGTTTTACTTTAGAATCATTTTGAAGTACTAGAAATAATATTTGGATTAACAACTTTCTCTTTTGGGAATATTTTTCCGAGTGTTTTAGAATTTTTATATTACTTAAATTGGCCTTACATTTCTTAAGAATGAATATTAAAGTGCAGCATACTTTTAATATTTCTAAATCGTTATATAACTACACAAGAAATCAAATTCAAATTTCCTACTTATCTATCTATTAGTTAATACATTAAAGGTTTCTAATGCTACTTCTGACTATAGGTGGTATTGTTATTAAAAATGCATGAAGAAAATTCGAAGTAGTACTAGTACTAACTATCTACTTTACAACGTTTTTTACACCGCCTTGGTAATTGTTTGTATGTTACTCTGTCGTTCGTTACCGTCAAAACGATTGACACAACAGGTTCATTTTGCATAACAGCTACTTTTGTTCCACTTCCTGTTGATGAATTTTCTCAACTTGTTTTATAAAGAAAGTTGATTTAAGAACCCAAATATCCTCTCTTGCCTGGTCTTTTTGAGCGACTGGTGGGTTTGTTAGAAAGATAAAGAGCACTTTCGACTCTAGGTGACCCCTGCCGATGTTGCGACTCTCTAGTTTTTAATCCTTCGCGTTCTCTGCCTTTAATCCACCTGGAAAAATTTTATCTTCCGTAAAAATAATTTAAATAAAATAGTTGTTTTCAAAAAGTAATTTTGTATTGGTTGAAAGCATAAGTTTGTATTGATTGTACTATGGCCTGTACCCTATGGTTGTACTATGGCTTGTACTGTAGTAACAACGATGGCCCCTTCTGGTCTGCCTGGGAATCAGTGCGATGTCCCATATTTTGTTAAAACTAGTTTCTTATACTTTGTTTTGTCTCGCAACTTTTATGTTCTGAAAATCGGTGTGTGGGTTGTAATTAATTTTATCTGAATCGTTTTTAAACTGTTAAATAATTAAATAGTTTTTTTTCTCTTAACATAACTCTTCCTATATCTCTCGACCTAAGATTTTTTATTATTGGATGGAATTAATTTTTATACTTAGGGAATAAAAACTAACTTTCAAGTTTTTATGGGTTTTTTCACTCTTAAACCGGCCTTTTTAAAAATAGTTTTGAATAGTTCGGTTCCCTCTTCCCTTGGGGGCACCGGTTTGGAATGAAATTTTTCTTTGGTAGTCTTATCTTAGTTTAAGTAATCATGATATAATACTAGAATACTAGTGTGTCAAATTTATTATGAAGCTCTATAAATTTCGCATTATTTTATCTCAGGGTCGTAACTGGGGAGTTGTTTGATTTTAGCACTTTTCTGTTAATCTATATTTCTACATACTGCTTAACCAAAGATACTAAAAGGGTCACGTGATTTTGACATTCTCGGAGGGGAGAAAGAAAGAAGCTGAGGGGCAGTTGACCGAAAGAGGAAGATACATTTACTCCCTCTAACCTTAGTTATACCCTCAATATACATAAAAAATCAGTATATTTTAAATAAAATAAAAAATACTGAAGCAAAAAATCACGTGACCCGTATAGTATTGTTGGTTCAACAGTACTGTCTAGTTAGTTCATAGCGAACTCGGACGTAATATCGGTTTAAGTTAGTTGAGAAAAATCAAATGGTTGGGTACGAAAATCTGTATCAAATTTAAAGTTTTCCAAACACAGTTAGTTATCACGAGTATTATTCTGTAAATCCCATCGAGGTCGATATAAATAAGTGAAGTCGACTGTTCCACTTTACCCATTAAGAAGTTTCCATATTTTTCTTCGTAATAGTTGGGTAAATAAGTCAAGTCCATTGTTCATGGAAAAGGAGCAATATGGTTCTTGCTAAAAAGTGAACTGAAAACGTCTCTTCCGATTGAATCGATGCCGAAGGCGATGTATGCCAAACGGAGAAAAACTGATGGACAGTGACAGATTGCGATGCGTTGTTCATAATCGTTCGGTCCACTTCTCTCTCTCTCGGACCTTGCACAACGGGATTTTCTAACAAGTCGTCGTGTTACTTCCGCACAGAATCTCGCGGCGGAGCTTATTTCTATTAATGGACCTCCCATTGTTTTGTTAGTTCCCCGGAGATTTGATTTTTCGTAAACCCCGGAAGGGAAAGTGTTCCAATTTTTGGAGTTGGAGACATAAGTGGAACTAACTTATTTGAAATCGTGGTGCCCTGAATTTTTTTTCCGAAACTTGGGTGACAAGTTCTGTGCTGCTATGCATCAAAGAACGTCCCAGTGAAATTTGTTTTTGCTTGACTTCTTTTTTAATTGGTTGTAGTGAGCCTATTAAAAAAACTCTAGTGGGCCTATTAAAAAAACGGTATTTACGTATTATCCCGTCGACCGTTCAGTGGCCGTCTAATTCAGCGGCACATCAATAGAAAAGTCAATGGGATTTAATGTTTTTGATTAAGCGGTACGGTTAACGGTATAATACGTAAGAACCAAAAAACTCTACCCCCCGATGCAGAGCCGTGCCAAGGGGGGGGCGAAGGGTGCGGCCGCCCCGGGCGCCAAATTCCCTAAAGGGCGCCAAATTCATGTTTGAGAACTATGTTTTTTTGTATGAAATGTTACTATTAAAAATGTATTCCTGATTTCGTTTTGCCTTCCACTTGAGGCTCAGGAAGTGAATAGAACCATATAACACGGACACTCACACCCCTTTTGGGAGAGACGCCATGGGGGTCGCCTGTTTGCGTCTCCAGTTGCGATGAAGCGCTGCACGCTTTTTGTTTGGTAAACGCCAGATGTGTCTACTTCCAGTCTTCGGTTGCAATGTTGTTTTAAGACCCAGTAGGGGTGAAGATTGACAGAGAATGGGGTAGGACGTGTGAAAGATTTATGGACCAGACGGACTAGGAAGGTTTTGTTCTATACCTGGGGCTTACTTCAAAGGGGGTGCTGTTGTGATAACAAACATTTCAGGTTTCTTGACCAAAGAATTCCAGGAAAATCTTGAGTGGGGATGGAAAGAACGTTCAATTAGTTCCATTTCCACCTGCCCAAAGGGGTCATAAATAAATCGAAGATAAAGGATACCGCTTCTTGAGCTCTTCATCAGCTATTGGTTCATTCTACGAAAAACCAATCCTGTGTATTCGGGGGTTGGTTTTCATCCCCTTTCATAGAATGTGTTCACGAGACCACTTCCATATAAGCTCTGTTTTGCTTCTCAATTGGCAGTATAGAAGAGTTTAGCCTTGAACAGAGAAGGACCTTCTAAATTAGTGTAATGTAAGTTCAAAAATACAAATTGGAACATCGTTTTCTGGTAAGTTCCTATTTGTTTTTCGTATTTTATTGTATTAATCAATAAATTTCATAAAAATAATTGGATATTCATACTTGCCAGCATTTAAGGTTTGTCCGTAAAATGTTCGGATTTTCGTTTAGTTTACGGTCTTACTGATGGATCGGAAATTTCTGCGGTTATTGCGTTTCTTTTCACTTCAAAATCAGATTCCTCTGCTAATCCCTGTCCATTTGATTTTCACAATTTTGGTCTTTATATTCAATTATTTTTAGACTTTTTTTTAAGTCTTGGATTCGCTCGCAAGTCTTCTGACTCTTGATGGGCACTCTCCGGGTAAGTTTGCTTACCTTGTTCTTATTGCAATGCGAAAAGAACAACTTAACCGAGATAAGACCCTGAAAGATGCTTCGATGCATGAAACTTGTTTTCAATCAATGTTTTATGTTATTTCCCTTAGAAGTAGTTGATACGAGTGATAATTTATGAAAAAGAAAACATTTACTAGAAACTAGATGAAAGAAAATATTTGTTTATTTCTTGGGAACTATTGCAGATTTTTAATTATATATTATGCAATTTTACATACTGTTTTATAATTTCAATTGTTTCCTTGAGTTAAAACACTAATTTCGAGGATCAAATTTTTTAAAGAAGGACAAAAATTCTGGTAGAGACCCCCCAATCCCCAAAATTTGGCGTTGGTTTTAGGTAGTGTTTTTCTCATTAAAAAGTCTGATGCCTAAATAAAGAGGTCTCCTTTAGGTGTTTCCCCAAAGTGTGTCGAAATAAAGAAGACTTCCAGTTCCCCTCCAAAATTTTACGTCTATTTATGATTATTTTCCCTTAAAATTCAGCGATTTTTAAGGTCTCAAAATGAACTAAAAACACTTTTTCCGAGACATTTTTCTGGGGGAGACCCCCCAGATTTACTTAAGCTCACATTAAAAAATTTCGACAATTTGTGCAACACAGTGGCGAATCCAGTAGGGGGGGCTGTGGGGCTGCAGCCCCCCCCAGGAATAAGACATTCAAGTTTTGGTAATAGTAATAGAGCAAAAAAGAAATTTCAACACGTTGTGGACATTCGGTGGTGTTACCCAAAGGGTCTCAAAATGAATCGGAACCCTACTTTTAAGGGTAAAAATTCCAAAAATTTTCTGGGGGAAGACCCCCAAACCCCCTCGAAATTTTGGAATCTAATAAGTAGGGTTTTTCCTTGTAACTTTAAGGATTTACAAGGAGTGATCCTTTTTGATGTAACCTAAAGTGTCTCAACTAATGTTAAAATGCCACTTTTAGGGGGCAAAATTCAAAAATTTTTCTGGAATAGGAACCCCTAAACCCCCTAGAAATTTTCCTATTCATAATACTATAAACTTTTTTATTTGAAAATCCTGCGGGCTTACAATGAGTGGTGCTCTTTGGGTGGAATTTAAAAGGCTTCAAAATGAGCTAAAACACTATTTTGAGGGGCAATTTTTCAAAATTTTTCTGGGCGGACCCCCAGACCCCCTTTTACTTGGAGTTGACATTTTTGCACAATTTTGAAATTTAGTGCACTAAAATTAAAACCTTACGAAGTCATATAACCTAAAACTTAGTATTCCTAAGATTAGACCTCAGAAAAGATGTTGAATAACCCCCCTAAACAAAAATCTGGCTACAGCACTGGTAACACCCCTCCCCCTTTCAATTGCTTACATTAATATTTGAACAGCTAACAGCCCATAGTAGCAATTAAATTATTTGTGAAACTCAGCCCCCCCCAGACAAAAATCCTGGATTCGCCACTGGTGCAACACATTCAAGAGCTTCCTTCAAGTGATTAAAAGTTTAACGCATAAATAATGGTACTCGTTAGGGGTACATTAACGTTAAAAACGTTGAGTCAATCCCCCCCCGAAACAAAAGTCTGGTTATAGCCCTAAAATTTTCCCACATATAAAATTGGACATGAAAGGGGTGGTTTCAAAAATAAAGGGGGCGCCAATGAGCCACCTTCGCCCCGGGCGCCGTTTTACCACGGCACGGCTCTGCCCCGATGTGCACTTATTTACCCCGGTATTCGTTTTAGCGAATAGGTGCCATATTTCAGTGGTTCCCCCGGAGTAGTGATGACGTTAATGAGTACAAAGAAAAGTTAGGAAAGCTGAAAAGGCATTTCTGCAGTCTGGAGTAGTATCTAGCAAACCAACATTTGAAATAACCTGGGAATATTTGCTATTCATTGTTAGTTGCTATTTAAAACTGTTTTTAAAATTTAAGTACAAGAAGGTGTTGGAAGAAATGGAAAAAAACCAATTAACTTGAGAAAATAATTCATGCATCTAAAAATTAATCAGAATTAATGAAATGTTTTTAACAGGTTTAACTTTTTGAATAAATAAAGATTATTATTTGGAAAGGTAAGAAAATTTTCCCAGGCTGTGATGAACTTCCTTGTGAGCTAAAAAAAATGTTGATTGCTGATTGTCGTTGCTCATTCCCCTTGGACCAGATCAACTAAACCAAGACCATGTTGCAAAATTAAAATTGCTGATTGTTTCGTATACAAGTGGTTTTAAGCTCAACTGAGTTGAATTAAACTAGCCAAGAGGCCCAGTGTAATTAATTGTACCAGGAATATGTCATGAATAAGGGAAACTTTACGTTAAGACACAAATATGAAATGGAAAGTGTGCTACTATTTGTTAACACATTGTCTAAAATAAAAATTTACCATATTAATCATGCTGTAGCTTGGTAACTGAAAAATAGTGTATGTTTTCATCACTTAGAAATTTCTGATATTTTTGGCTCTCAAAGGGGGTTATTAAATCTATTAGTCAATTCAATTCGATTTTTATCACAATTTGTTTGCATATAATTGCTATATTTTGTATTAAATATGTTTTATGTAAAATATTTTAGATACCAGTGGGTTTGGCCAAAATAATAATGCTGGAGGATTTTTGAATACTACTGCTACAACTCCCACCTCCTCAGATCAAAGAAAGGTTTTTCTAATTGGTTCATTTAAATTTTTCTTTTCTAAACCTTAATTTAGTTTTCTTTTAAACTTTTCTTCTTCATTTTCAATACATGTTCTTCACACCTGCAACTTACAATAACTCTTGATTTGTTTAAAAGTATTTTCAAAAGCTACTATACAGTTGAACCTTGATTAACCATAGTACAGTAGAGCCCCGATTATCCGCGAGCGGATGATCCGCGGTGCGGATTATCCGCGAGTGCCACGAAAACAAATTTTTAACTACGAACCTTAAATTTTGGAAGAATTATGCAATTTTGGATAGCATTTAAGATATTGCTTCGTAAAAGCATAACTGAACACTTTTTGTTAACAGTACATTATATTGTTTTTGTTTACTGTTCTTTATTTTAGTGATTTAGATGTAGTAGAGCAAAGATTTTTGCTGTACTGTACATATTTTAAAAGTTTTAATGTCATGTTTTTTGTACAACAAAACATAGTTTTTATGCTGAAATATTTTTTTTCATGTTTTCACCTCATTTTTAGTCTTTTTTCGGGTTATCCGCGATTTTCGCTATCCGCGGTACCCTTGCCACCCAATTCCGCGGATAATCGGGGCTCTACTGTAATCGTAAATTTTTTTTATGTCAAGGGTTATTTTGTAATGACAAGGGTTTAAAAAAAGGTCTTTGACATAAGAATGGAAATTAAAATTAAAGGAATACCTAATGTCAAGGGGAGAAATCAAGGTTTTCGGCTTATGAAAGTTTGTCATATATTGAGAGTATACTGTATTATTATTATTATTATTATTATTATTATTATTATTATTATTATTATTCACTCATTCTTTTTTTATTTTAGCCTGAAAGAGTCACTAATATTGTACCCATTACAGTTGCTAAAATTCTTTCAATGCCTGAAAAGGATGAATATGTCAAGTATGGAAGTATAAGTGCAAAAATTGTAAGTTTGTTTTGATTATGACTATACATTTAAAATAGTTTGTTTATTCTTTGTAACTTTTTCAGCTTACAGTGGTGTGAAGATTTTATTTGACTAGAAAAAACAGAGTTCCTGAACTTTTAAAAACAATTTTAATTTTAATGGTTTATGGATATTTCTAAAACTTGTCTCTCATAATTTCATAATTTTTGACAAAAAGTCCATACACAAATTTATTACTATAATATATTGCATATTTTACATTGTAAGCATACATAAATATACAATCACAAACAAAAGAACAACATTTTTTAATAATAAATAATTTGCGATATATTGCTCATCCCTGGGTTTGCAGCTTTTCTTGACTGTTACTCATTGTTAAGTTTTTACAGTGAAATCCCGTTACAACGAAAAATCCCATTATAACAAAAGCCCAGAAAGTCCCAAACCGTTTTTATTTGAATTAGCAAAAGTATGGTTACAACAAAGAAATTTTACGGTCCTGTGAAGTTCGTTATAACGGGATTTTACTGTATAAACCAAAGCTATATGTAAAAATGATAATGTAAAAGAAAATATTGATAATGGTGTCAATCTTAGCTACTACACACAAGTGCTGACTGAATACTAATGTCCGAAGAACTGATAATTACCAATTTTACTTGTAGAATATTTAAATGATGCCTTATTTAAAAAAATTAATTTAAATAATAATGTTATAACTTATCTTCTTTTTTTTTCTTTCAGGTTAGGCTTATAGCATTGGTTAAAAGCGTTGATGTTCAAAGCACTAAGGTCACTTACTTTGTTGAAGACTTTACTGCACCAGGAATAGAAGTTCAGATGTGGGTTGGAGAAAATGAGGTAAAAATGTCATTTTGTAACCAGTTAATGAAAATCACTTTTTTGAGCAATTCATAAAACTATATATAGGGGAGAACGGGGATGAACGGGACAGCTCAATTTTTGATACCTTAACTTCACTTTAAATTTTTGTTATTTCAGCTATAAGATAGTAGTACCTAGCCTATTCAAAAAATTGTGTTCATTGACATCAACTTCCATTTTTGTATAAATAGGGCTACTAAATGTGTTTTCCCATACCAAAAGTAACTTTTGTCGTTTTACTTCTATAACACTGGGGAACAGCCATTTTGTTGTCTTAGAACTGTGACTTGTTTTTGAATTACTTTTGGCCCCCGAATCCAAAAGTAACTGTAGTTTTTGTCTGTTACGTCCACTTTTTTGGCAAACAGCCCCGCCCCCTTTTTACGTTTTTCAATGACTTTGAATTCGATTTTCAGGGTCAAAAATCATTACTTTAGTCTTTAAATTACTACCGAGAGGACAAGAATGGTTAGTTTCTAAAATATGAAAATTTGTGGCCAATGGATAGGTTTAAGGGGTTATTACCCCCCTAAAAACGCAACAAAAATCGTTAAAAATGATAGTTGATTTTACGCTATTTTTTACACTTATTTTTTACGCAATTCCTTTCCAAAAGGTCCTAACCCATCACCAAGGACCCAAATTTAATGAAAATTGGCCGCAATGATTTTTACAAAAAGCGGTTGAGGCATTAGCGCCCCCAAAGCACCCGCGGAAGGGTTTCGGAATACTCTTTCACTTAAAGGACGCGAACACCTCAACCACTTTTAGTAAAAATCATTGCTGCCTATTTTCATTAAATTTGGGTCCTTGGGGAAGGGTTAAGACCTTTTAAAGAGGAATTGCGTAAAAATATGAAGAGAAAACACCCTGAAATGCAAAAAAGGAACGTTATAAAGGATAGAGGTTATTTTAAGCTTTTCTTACTCTTATTTTTTTTGCAATTCCTCTTTATAAGGTCTTAACCTTTCCCCAAGGACCCAAATTCTATGAAAATAGGCAGCAATGATTTTTACTAAAAGCGGTTGAGGTGTTATCGTCCCCGAAGCGAAAGAGTCTTCCGAACCCTTCCGCAGGTGCTTCGGGGGCGCTAATGCCTCAACCGCTTTTTGTAAAAATCATTGCTGCTTATTTTCATTAAATTTGAGTTTTTGGGGATGGGTTAGAACCTTTTGAAAAGGAATTGCGTAAGAGAGGAAGTAGATTTTTTGCGCTTTTAGGGGGGTAATAACCCCTTAAACCTATCCATTTGCTAAAAATTTTCATATTTTAGAAATTTTAACCATTCTTGTCGCCTCGGGTGTAATTTAAAGACTAAAAGTAATGATTTTTGACCTTGAAAATCGAATTCAAAGTCATTAAGTCATTGAAAAACGTAAAGTGGGGTGGGGCTGTTTGCCAAAAAAGTTGACGTGATAGAAGAAAACTAACAACAGTTTTCTAATCAGTGTGCCCATTGAACTATAAAACAGCCAAAAAATCGAAGTCAACAGAAATTATGTTAAAAATTGTTCCCCAGTGTAATTATTTGTTAAAAAATAATTTAACTAAAGCTTTAAATTTTACAGTGATTTGAAAGAGTACTTATGTTAGTATAGTTTCCAATTTAAATGAAGAAATCCATGGATTTTTTCCTTATCTAATTTTAGTTTTTCAAAAATAAGTGGGTACGGGGATGAATGGGACAAGAGTTGCGGGGATGAATGGGACAGTTCCATCATCACTTCATTTCCTGTTTCCAAAACTTTCCATCAATAGCTTGCTATATTCAACTCATTTAAGTAATTTCTGATAAAGTTTACTAAAATGGGGTGCAAAAATTTATGTTTAAACTTCTGTTTTATGTTCCAAACCCATGTGTGAATAGGCAAAGTCTTAATGAGCAGTGGCGTAGCCAGAAAAAAATTTAGGAGGGGGATGTTGATATTTGGGGGGGATATGGGGTATTTTTAGTGATTTTCTAAAGGAAATTTCCTGAGTTTCGGGGGGGATATATCCCCAAATCCCCCCATCTGGCTACGCCCCTGTTAATGAGCAAATAGTTGAAACTGTCATCTCAAATATGTTTGGTTAAACAATTATTCAAACAAGTTAGGTTTTTATGCTCAATTTTTAGGAAAAGTTCCTTCAAAATGGCAGGGAAAATGTTACTGAAGGAGAGGAATGGCCTTGGGGGTTAGGTCCAGGCATCAAAAATTATCTATTTGCACTCCTAAAAAAAGTACATAAGTACAAGTAAAAGTACAAACCCATAAAAACCGAGTAGCATTAATAGAAATAACACCAGCTTCAACCACTGAGCTGAAAGAACAGAAGGATTTGCTTCAGTTTATGTGTTAATTTTACTCTTCATTAAGTCGAATAAATGTAGGCTGTTTTTTGCCCTTTAACTGCCTTTTTAATTTTTTCTTTGGAAAATAGAAGTGTGTTCCTTTAAACAGCTAAACGTGCAATATTTAAAATAACTTTGTTATTTTGTAAATTTTGAACTTTTTTAACTGTTCCATTCATCCCCACTCAGTGTCCCATCCATCTCCACCACGGGGATGAATGGGACAAAATACATGCGTTCATAAAAACTTTTCTTGGAAATTAAATAATGGGTAATTGATTGAATACACGCATTTATAATGTAACCAAGAGTTCAATTATTGGTTTTAAACTTGTTACAGGATTGAAAAATGTATATTTTTTCAATTTTAGGAAAAATGTGAAATTTGTCCCATTCATCCCCGCTCTCCCCTACTTGTATATTTAATTGAGATTAAATTTTTAACTATATATAGTTACCCACCCTAAAATATGTCAATAGATAATGCTATCTTACAGTTATAGCAAATATGTACCTTATCATCTTTGTTACAATAAATTATATGAAAAATTACATTCACTCTCACTAAAGTATCCTAATATCTATTGTCTGCAAGTCACGAGAAAAACTTAAGATGTCGTACAATATTTTGGCAATTGCTTATAGAAACGGATTATCCCCCTTCATCATGAGGGTGATGGTTAATCATAAAAGCTGAAAAAAAAATTTGCGCCAATTCTGTGTGACTATTATTTAGATTTGAACTTATTCAAAGTTTCGTTTTTCTCCTGGTTGTCTAGTACGAGTTCTGACTGAGTCATTACATCATTTCTTTCCCCTAAGCTTTTGTATTGAGTTTGTTTAGGAAACATTGAAAAGAGGGATATCAAGTTTTATTTCTGCATTACTTGCATTTTAGAGATGACTTTCTATATGTTTATCAATTTACCAGGAAGCGAGCAAACAGATGAATGTAGTCAAAGAAAACAGCTATGTCCGGGTCACAGGGGCAGTGCGATCCATGAAGGGGAAGCGCCACATCATAGCATTCAATGTCCGCCCTGTTGAGTCATTGAATGAGATCAGCATGCACATTGCTGAGGTAGTGCACACTTCCATGTCTGTGGCTGTCATGGAAAAACAAGTGAGAGAATATCCTAAACTATACTTTTATTTATTTTTTACTGAACTTGTAGAAATAAATATATAAATGATAAACTTGAGAACTTAATTTATTCAGTATTTTTTTCTTATATGAATGAAAGCCCTGAGTTAAGTTCCATGGGGTACCAGAAATTTTTTTAATTTAAGCCTCTTAAAAAAATATTTAAGACAATATTTGTTCAGGGTAAGAAAAAAACTTGAAATTGAAAATCAATTCAGGCTTAGCTCAGTTTAATTGCATTGTAAATTTGATACTTAAGAAAATTTCTAGCATAAAAATTGGTTAGTGACCACTTTGTAATCAGTTTTATGAATGCTTTATTATTCTGAAATTCAGTTATATTGTCTTTAGGTTAGACACTTAATATTTAGTATGTTCAGTATATATTATATTAATGCATTCAATTTATCCTTCTATTGCTGTTTAAAAAGACTATACTCCAATTCCTCTAGAGCAGAGTTCCCCAAGCTATGTAGGCCCCCAAATTTAGCTTTCAAAAAGTTTTATGTAGATTATTTTTAAAGTCATCCTTTTTTTCATGAGAGAGATAATATGTAAATCCAAGTTTGTAAAGTCAGTACATATAAAGAATATTAATGGAGGCTTTATAATCAATTTTTTTCCAATTTATTTTGCATGCACTTTCAACTGGATAAATTGTCTTGGTTTGTCCTATTTTTCTTCTATAGGTGTGATTTTTTTTATTTCTTAAATTAATCTATGAACAAGAAAATTAGATAAATTATTTTTAGTTCATAAGGTCTTGCTAAGCTTTCTTGAATAATAAAAACTTGTGTTTGATGTATATTTTTTTATTACACTTTAGCCTTTATAAAATATCTGATATATATTTTATAGGTTTGGAATTTTTTTTAACTCCTCCAACAATTATGTTTTTTATTGTGCTATATATCCCTATGCTAAAAATTCTTAAAGAATGCTAATGCTAAAAGGCTACAAGTTATTGGTAAAATATTATTTTGATATGTTAACTGTTTGTTAAAGATAATAAAATTTTAAGCTATTCATGGTATCATATCTCTAAGTTAGTGATTTATGTTCATAATAATGCATATCTTTCAAAAGATTAAAAGGATCAACCTGGTTTTAAAAAACTTCAATACACAATATCTTTAAAAAAATATAATTGTATTCCAAAATGTGTGTGTTAAATTTGTTGTGAGATAAATGTACTCTGTCTAATCAGTTTTTTTTTCTTTCTCCAGAGAGAATCTGCCACTGGTGGAGTCAAATCTTTTGGTGATCAAAGTATGCCAATGGACACTTCTTCTATAGACACCTATGGATCTGGCAGAAAACTTTCCAAACCCCAGCAACTTGTATGTTTTTATTATTATTATTTATACACACCTTCAAAACTCTTAACTTAAATTCCTACTCCTTACCTTTTACGGCTGTATTCTACTCAAACGTCGTAACTCATTATCATGTGATTAACCCTGTTTTTTGGACTTTTTCGTATTCTACTCCTCCTAAAACCACGTTTATTCGGGGTTAATTGTAATCCGGTAAATTTGGGCGGTAAGTTGAATTACCGTGTTCTAGAGCTAGTATCTACAAAGTTTATAATGTCTTTTCATGAAATGATTACATTATTTTCAGATTAATAGCTCTTGTACATTAAAAAGCGCTCTTTGAAATTAATATTCAACATCTAGATGAAACAACATCTTTATTTTGCGAAGGAACTATGTTTTCTGTGTGTAGTCACTTAAAACTGCACTGCCAACAGGCAATTCGCCACCATCTTAAATCTATTACTACGATATTATGGATTAATATTTTATTCATTAAAATATTTGTCATTGGGTACATGTTAAGATGGAATATTTTTCTTTCATTGTAAAAAAAAGTGTTTTTACAAGATTAAAGGTTATATTAATGTGCTTAAAATAGTCTACTGGAGTTACAATCACCTGAAGTGGTTTCATTTAGCTTTCTGATTTATAGATGGCAGCACAAGCTTGATTGAAGTAATTGATATTTTCATTTTTAACCAATCTTATTGGTAGTTTAATCAGTTTTTTGTATTGTTTGAAGAGTTCTTAGGCCCATGAAATGTATTTTAATTATTGAAACTACCTTAGTCAGATTACAGACTACTACTTAGTCAGATTAGTTAATTCTGTTAGGACGGACGAAATGGCGACCAAGATTGAGTTTTGGAAAGCCAGTTGCCAACGTAGTAAGTTCATCTTAGGCAGTAGAATACCGATTTTCAACACACTCTGAAACACGGTTTCACTTACCACGCGATTAACTCAATTTGAGTAGAATACGGCTGTTAGTTTCATCATTAATTTTAATAGTTTGAATGTACCCAATCTTGGGATAAGAAATCTTTGTTTTTGTCTGCAAGCTTCAAACATGTAATTTAAGTTTGAGTTGGTGAATGAACATAGCAATTTTTATCTAAATATTGAAAAATGATGACATTATTTGTTTTTATGTCTCTTGTGAAACTTTGAATGAAAAACTTTTAAAACTCAATTATTTATAACTGCTTCACCTAACAATGGCTAACTTGTATTTTTAACTTATCATATTTAAAAATTTATCATTCAGTATTTAAGATCAAACCTTTTTCATTCATTCTATTTGTGACAGTCTTAAAATCAAAAGAAACACCATAGGGGTTTTATGAAATGCACTATCTGTGTGAAAAAAAATAAAACTAAATCAAGTCATCCACCCAATCCAAGAAAATATGGGCTTATTTTATCTGTATCTAATTTGTCTACAAAAAGGAAAATGATGAAAATGTGTTTTACAAAGATCCAGTCTCACAAATATAATTCAATTAATAATGATTTGCTTATTGAGTCAAGTGATTTGATTAATTTCACATATAATTACATGTATATTTCATGTAACAAAGCTTATGAAATAATGTTTGATTTTATTCTGCCTAGAAATTTAAATCATGATTTCAAGGAGAAATAGGTAGATTTTTAAATAAAATAAGGGTGACTTCCCTTTATAATGAAAGGAAGCCACCCTATTCCCTCCATTATATCTTCTACTAAATTTCAGAATAAATAATGGATTTTAGATTTTGAAATTAATATAATTAAACTATGGGTTCATCTACTATAAAATTTATGAAGACTTTATCATTCACACTACACATTAGGAGTTAACTACAATAAATTCTATTAAAAACCTACTTTAAGATAACTTTTATCTATGCTAATTGTTACAATGGATGGTTCTAAGACAACTTATTTTTTACCGTAAAAAAGCTTAGAATGCTATAACAGGTATTTTATCTTTGTTTTTTATTCTGAATCTTACCATCTTGTTTTGTTTAAATATCTTTGAGTTAATTTTATTTCCCCAAAAGATTTTTATGATTTCCTTGTATAGTTTTATATAGCTGCTATATTCATCATATAGCAGTAACTTATAAAAATAATTTATAGAAATATGTCTTTGTGAAAAGATTGATTTAGTAATTTGAATTTTTTTTCAGGTAAAACAGGCTATTATGAATTGTAAAGATGAGCAGGGACTTAATGTGAATGAAATATATAACCAACTGAAATCTTTAAATCGTCAATCTATTCAGTAAGTTGATTTCAGTACAGTAAAGCACTGTTTTTACGTTTCTCATTTATACGACTTTATCATTTATAAGTCGTTTTCGTAAAGTCCCAATTCATTCCTATTCATTTTAATGCAAAAATTCTTCGTTTATACGGCGCGAAATATCGGTTATACGTCTTTTTCGGCTGTCTTAAAATTCGAAAATATCCCGTATCAGTTGTTGCTTCCGTGGGAAAGTTTCCCTAGGGAAGGTTTAACAAACAAACAAATTTTTATTTACAAAAGAAATATAACTAATAGAAAAAAACATGGGATATGCCAAGGGGAAATACTCTTCCCGTACAGGCATAAGAGAAATATATTCATAACAGAAATTAAGAAAAAAAATAATAGACACTATATATAAACACTTAAAAAATGGCAAAAAAGCTGGATAACATTATAAAGTAAAATGCTTCAAAGTGAAAAAATATATATCAACCTCGTCAATGTTTAGTAAAAATTCAAATAATATTCTTTTAAATGTTGAATATTTACTAATACTAATTAAGTGTATGGGTAAACTATTGAACAGTTTAGGGGCAAGGTAATAAAAATGTTTACAAAATATGTCCTTGGAAAAACTTGGAATTTCAAAAGTGTCTGTGGATCGAGTATTATATTGTATGCTTTCATTTTAAATTGGGATTTATTCCTGTAAATATAAAGTAAAATACAAAAGTAAGAATTATGTCAAAATGGTAGCAACTTTAGGGATCTAAATCTTAGGGGGCTAGATTGGGGCCTAAAAATTTTGAAGCATTTATTTTGTATAGATATTAAAGATTTGTAAAGGTTGAAAGACACTGCATTCCTTTCATTCCTTGCCTGTTGTATGACCAATGTGTGGGGGTGAGTAAAAGGGCAATTCGTTGAACTGATTACGGGATGTGCTACGCTACAGTTTTATGGCCCTTATCTCTGGTTAGGGGGTCGCCAGCACCCCCTGCAGAGGAGAAGAATTCGTTTGATTGCTAAATGACCCTACAAAGAAAGGGGGACCATGAAATTGCCGTTCTAAAAACCCTAGCACTTTAAAGGTAGGGTTTCTTTCATTTTTATGTTAAATGTTTTAATATTTTCAAAATTAATTATTATTTTCAGCTTAAAACTGTTTTGGAATAATTTTTTCTTTAGAAAAACCTTAAAATTAATGTACTTACGTAAATATGCGTTAGGAGCATTAAAAACCTAATAAGTAAGATATTTTCATGTATACGTTTTTTCATTAATACGTCGTTTTACATCGGTCCCTTGAAAGACGCATAAACGGTGCATTACTGTATTTCATTTTTGTTTATAAAGTACATACATTAAAAATGGTTGTTTTATTTTTTACAGTTAACTTGTATTTATTCTTGTTTACATAGTTTATTTTCTAAAATTAATATATTTAATTTTTAAGTTTATTATTACCAATGTGTAATCTTTTTTAATAGGTTATAATTGTGATTTTTACAAATTGAACTTTAGATTAAAATAAGAGGTTATTAAATTATTACCAGTTAAACATTGTAGATATATTTTTTTTAAATTTGTATCATTCATTATGATTCAGAGAAAATTAATTTATCATAAAAAGTTGAGAACCTCTGTTTAAAAGCATACTAAGTGAAAATTCACTTTATCATACTAAAACTTGTAGGGATTGTCCATGAAGTTTGTATATTTTTGTTTAGTTTTAAAGCTGAAGTTAAATTTTGTTTAGTTAAAATTTTCCAGATTATATTATCCTCTTCACTTAACCATCTGCACAAAAGTAAACATTGCACAACGCTAACTATTTTCATCATTATTTTTGCTTCAAACTAAATCCTTGCACTGCCCCCAGTGCTTTTGATTTTCCCAATTTGCAATGTTGAAAAACAACAACTTAAACTATATTGGACTGTGATTCTCTCATCATCCCATTCCTCTCAATTAACATTGATGTTCTCAAAGCATATTGTCCATGTTTTCAACCCATTTGATTTGGGAGGAGCATTTTGAATTTACTGATAAAATAATTTTAAGTTTTTTTTATTTCTTTGATCTGCATTTTTATGCAATGTGCCTGCAAACTTATTTGTCTGTTTAACCTCATGTTCCACTTGAAGGAAAGCCAAGAAGGCTACTTAAGCTTATAAAATTGTGCTTAGTCACATGCTACTAAGAATAATGATGGAAAAACTGATGGTTATATAGAAAGCTAAGTTTCGTGTTATTGTGAAATTGATTTGCAACATAATTTTAAATAAATGCTTTTAAAGAAAGATATTGAGGTATATAACCAAAATGGTTCTTTAACATTATTGAAGGATAAGTCTTTTCAGATTAGCACTGTGAAATTCAAATAAGCTGATTATAAACTTGTAAAAATTTTAGTTACTATTTATCTAAATTTAAATAGGATAATTTCACAATTCTCTAAATCAGGCCTGAACATTATACGCCCCGCACGCCGCATCATCAGCTCGACAACATTTTTTTACAGCCCAAGAAGTCTTGAATGATTCAAAAAAATTAAGTAAAAAATCGTTTTAAACCGATAAAAGATTAAGGAAGACTCAATTTAAAACGTCAACTTTTTTGAGCTAAAAATAAATGCCAATGTAAAATATTGAACCATTTATTTTACTTATAAAAAAGACAATTCTCACACAAAGACTTCAGGACAATTTTCAAAAGTATAATGAAAAAAACTAGTAAAAAATATTTAAATTTTATTGAAATATCATAAATCTTGATGTACGTTTTGAACACAGATCATTAGTGTTGCAACTCGACGATTTACTAGTGAACTATAAACATTTCAGGAATAGATTTTGGCAACTTTGTTTGGAAAGGATGTGAAATGTTGTTATTATTGTTTTGAATTTTAGGAAGTTAGTTTAGTTTTAAATTTGTTATTATTGTTTTGAATTTTGGTAGGTTAGGTTAGTTTGAAATTTATAGAATTGATTTGTTTTACTTTAGGTTAGTTTTGAAATTATGAGTCTATCTGAATTTTTTGGCCAGTTAAATCAAAATTAATAAAGCATGATAAAGCATGAATATCACGTTTACCTCTCTGTTTGGCCTTGATTCCTTCCAAACCGGGTGAGAAGTAGAGGCAAGGAAAGCAGACCTTCCTCTACTGCTCTTATAGTAAAGTAGCGCTATTCGCAAAAATTAGTAATCCCTTTTTTCCATATTATTCAATTGTTTTTAATTTTTCTCAATTATTAGGAACAACCAATAGAAAATTAAAATTGATCTTTTGGCCCACAAAGATTGTCCCTGATCTATTTTTTGACCAGTGACAAGTTAAGATGGTTAAGATGGTGACAAGTTAAGATTTCCCCCTCAAAATATTTGAAGTAGTACAGGCCTGCTCTCTCTAAATTACATAAAAATTTTAAACATTTATGTAAAAATGCAACCACTTGCTGTCTTTTGTGTTAGACATAATTCAAATTAGTTTTATATTGTAAGTTTTTAAATATTGGCTGGTATGCTTTATATTTTTTCTAGTTATTAAATTTCTCTTCTCTGCAGCAAACAAGTTTTCTAATTCTGACTACCTTTTTAAAGATGTTTAAATAGTTTCAATATAAACTTTTTTGTATTTTACAATTTTCCTTAAATGCTTTGTTCTTTTTTCAGGGAGGCTCTGGATTTCTTAAGTAATGAAGGTCATATATATTCCACTATTGATGAAAATCATTACAAATCCACTGACTGTATATAATAAAACTCAATATTAAAAGTTAATCCATCATAATTAAGTTTAATAATCATTATCATTTTCAAGTTTACTCTATAAGAGCTGGAGTAAAAGGAAGTTCCATTTCTATGAAACCTGTTGTAAGTTTGTAGAAGCATTTCTTTGTAATAAAATCTGAAATTCTTGGTGTGAAACCATTGTTTTATTTTTTAAAAGAACAAGTTTCACTCTTAACAGCTTGCATAGGTGAGTTTAGTTTATGGCTTGAGTCCATCTGACAAATGCTGAATGATTTAAAAAGGTTATTTTATTATACATTTGAAATTAGGGCTTCAGGAAACCGTTGATCATTAGGAGTCTATTGGATATGAAATGAAAAACAAGATAAACTCAGTTCGGGGTTACATCTAGGGCATGTAAATTTATAGAATGCCTTCTGTAAAGTGTTGTGTTTGCAAAGAAAATTTTATAAAATTCTTAAAGCTAGAAATTCATTTTTTGTTTGTAAAACCATAAATAAACTAACTAAATGGGTACTTGGATATTTTTAATTTAATGAAGAATTAAAATCATATTTTAAACATTACTTTATTTATAGTAAATAATGGCTGTAATATTTGTATTAAAACTAATTATTACCATTTAAACTTCATAATAAGAAGCTTAGAATCATATGATAAACAAAGTTTACAGCATAGGGAAAATGTTTGTGTCAACTGATGCAAGTAGCATGGGCAGAGAGAATTATACTCGGGATCAATTCAATTCAATTTTATTTGATCACATACACTATTTACAAATGAAGCTATTTACACTTTGGGGATTTAAAAATCCCATTAAAGTGAAAAAAATATTTGTATATACATATGGAAAGGAAAAACAAAATTTAGGATAATACAAGAAATAAAATAAGAATTATAGATTGGCAAAGGTGTCAGTTGTACATAATTAAACACCCAAAATAACTAAAAAGAAATACCTGGAAAGTCATAAGAACATCTACAATATAAAAAAAAGAATATTTGTACAAGACAGCACATGGAAATATTAAAACGCAGGTACATTTTCAGAAGTAAATAAAAATTGTTTTTTTAGAAATTTCGAATCAACGTAATCTTTAAGATGATAAAATTTATATAACAAATATCTCAACGTATTAGACAATAAACTTACGTGTGATTTCCATTTGAGGTTAGAGTCTATTTGAAGGCCTAAGTACTTTATCGTTTAACACATTCCAATTGTACACAGTTGCATAAAAATAAATTGGAACAGTCTACGTCATGATATTTTAGATAAAAAGGATTTTCTCTTGCTGTTAGACTGAAATAAATATACTTTGTTTTTTCAACATTAATTCTTAAATCATTTGCATAAAACCATGTTCTTATTTTATTAAGGTCATCTTGAATTTTATTATTTAAATCATCTTTGTCTTGGCCAGAGTAAAGAAGGGTTGTATCATCTGCAAAGCATATAATTTCACCATTTAATTTTAGGGTAAGCAGATCATTTATGTAGATTAAAAATAAAAGTGGGCCTAAAACAGAACCCTGGGGGACTCCTTTTGTAAGTGACAATGGTTGACTAAGGGGCCATTCATTAATTACGTAAGGATGATTTTGGCAATTTTTGACCCCCCCCTACCCCCATGTAAGGGTACGTAAGATTTTTCAAACCCCTCCCTCCCTATTCTTACGTAAGATTCCATTTCGTTTTCAAAGTAATAAATGTTTTATTTTGACTTTTGAGAGCTGGAAGATGGATTCAACAGTTTTATTTTTTATCTTAACTTAATGCTACTCCAATAAAAGATACATCTGATATACCTTCATTTTAAGTTTTTCTGGGATTATTCAATAGTAATTTGATTGGAATAATTGGAATTTGTTTACATTAACTTGGAAAATCTTACGTAAGAATGGGTTTGACCCCCCCACCCCCCAAGTAAGGGTATGTAGAGATTTTTCCAACCCCCCCTCCCGCTCGGGACCCTTACGTAATTAATGAATGGCCCCTAAGGCAATCCAAAGGCAGGATCCAAATAGTTTTGAAAATTTGCATCGAGGTCCAGAGAAAAATTATGTTACTATTACTACTTTAAATTCTGATCTTCAGATTTACACATATATTTTACAAAGATATAATTTGAGTATGCTACCTGCTTAATTAAATTTTTAAATTTAATCTTGGATGTGTTTACATTAAAAATTGGGGTCTGGGGGTTTCCTGACAAGTTTTTTTTTAAATTTGACCCTCGGAAAGCTGGTCAAACTAGTTTTTGTTGTGTAAAATATATGTTAATTTTCAAACTGTTTTGACGGTCCAGGAAATAACCTCACGCGGGCCACCAGTTGCTGACCCCTGATTTAAGGGTTAAAATTCAAACACCAGAAGTTTGATCCCTCCCAAAGAAGTCTTCTAAAACCTCATACTTTCTGATTAATCCAGAAGTATTGGCTATCATCTTAAAGGTATCCTTGATTTTATGCTCATCAGATATTAGTTGATTTTTTAATGTCTATAAAAAGGATCAAGGTTTCTTTATACAAATACAAATATTGACAACCAACAAAATAAAAGGATATTAATTACTGGTTTTTTTCACATATTTGACAAGTTTATTTTCTATTAAAATATCTTGTTTGTATCTTTGTTTTGTTTGTTAAAATATCTTGTTTGTAAGACTCAATTTAAAACGTCAACTTTTGTGAGGTAAAAATATATGCCAATGTAAAATGTTGAACCATTTATTTTACTTACAAAAAAGACAATTCTCAGACAAAGACTTCAGGACAATTTTCAAAAGTATAATGAAAAAAACTAGTAAAAAATATTTAAATTTTATTGAAATATCAATGTAAATCTTGATGTACGTTTTGAACACAGATCATTAGTAAAATCCATTAAACATATTAGGTAAATCCATTAAATATGTTTATAAATGCTTTCCTTCCTAGTGTTAGTTCTGCCCTTGTCATACTTTTATTTATTTATTAATTCTTAAATTTCATAATATTTTCATTTTCTGAGAAAATGTTTTGCTTTTAGGTTTTCAAGTCAAACCCTTTAATTGCTTCTCAGAATTACATCAAAATTTTTGAGACTTTTGAGTACACTTTTATCGATTCTTTAAAATGAAAAATTCATTGTTCTAAAATATATTCATTACACTTTTTTAAGGTTGTGTATAAGATATTGCAGTTATGGTAAACATAAAACAAACCCATTAGATGTTTAAAAAATCCTGGTGATAGCTTTAAATCTAAAAAAGATCTAGAAACTTAAGATTGTTATTTCCCAGAATTACATACTAATGCATTATCTTAATTGCTTCAAATTTTTAAAGTATATATTTGTTAGTAAATAAGTGGTTGTGTATAGGTTTTGTCTCTTAATACTTTAACTTGAAGGGTTTCATTAAAGAGCTTATTAAATTTGCAATTTCAATACTTTTTACAAGCATTATATCCCACTGAGCTATAAAACAAGCTATAGTTTGTTTTATAGCTCAGTGTTATATCCTGACCCTTTTTTTCTAAAAATCAGATGCACTGCTCTGTTACTAGTAGCATTGTATTCTCATATTAAAAAGAGATAAGTAGGGACTTCTGATTGGTTAAGGCATCATATTACTGTAGAGTTAATAGTCCAAATGCACTGCTTTATTTGTAGATGTGTCATCTTGGGGGTTTTCATGTTGTAGTTTGTGTATCGGAATTTAAAGTATTGAGAATGTTCATTGGAAAAGAAAATGGATCTAGAGAGAAAGGGTTTGGGTTTAAAAAAATAGATAAATCTGGATCCCTTTGATAAATAAGACAATTCAAAGATAAAATTATCCAAGAGAGTAATTCATTGATCAGTATTAATTGTATTACCCTTATATTATTCCTAAAAGAGTTTAAAGTCTGTTTCAAAATACTTAAAGACTAGTTTCTAAATACTACTTTATTAGGATTTCATGAAGGTAAACATACTAGTTTGACTGTTTGCCCAAGTTAATATTAAATTGCTTATTTTTATCAATCAGATTTTGTTACAACTCAGCTAAAAGCATTCATATTAAGGAAAGTAGTGTATTTTATTGTTGCATGATTTTTCAATATGGTGGTTGATGTCATATTCTGCATTTTAGACTTGCTGGATATTTTTTTTAAAATAGCCTTTTGATTAAAGTATTGACGAGCTAGATCAGGGGGTCAGCAAATAATTTTAAATGGATCTAAATCATTTTTAAAATGATACATAATATAGTTACATAATAACATTTTAATTCTTGTCTTCATATACACATTTTTTTGCATAGGGGAAGGTATACTGTACCTTGGACCTATTTTAATTTTTACCCTGTAATTTTTTATTCATTGAAAATAAACTGATGAAAAAAATTTTTCCTGATACTTCATCCTTTCATACTCAACAATTTTTTTTGAATTTTAATTAAAGTATTTCAGTATGTAATTAATGAAATAATAAAAACTAAGAATAGGTCTAAGGCTCAAAACTGATCTTGTACCTTGGTTTCAAGGGTAGTGTACCTTGGACCTGTGTTAAAAATTCTTAGTTAATTTCTTACTTGATAGATATAAGCCTTCATTTTAGAAACTTAGAATTTCCTTCTTTTAAAAAATAATACTGATGTAATAAGAGTTAGCATAGTAATTTTTTTAGTAACTCAAGTTGGTTAAGCGTATCTTGGAAGGATAGGTCTTGGATACAATACTTGTAAAAATGTCTGATTACCATGTTCAGTTTACCCCCACCCCTATTTTAAGCACATACTATTATAGCTGAAACAATACACTTTAGGATATAAAATATACTTCAAAACGGAATCTGTATTTTTGAAACTAACTTAGAAACAAAACTTTAAAAATTTTACTATTGATGGGTGAAATCAGTTTTTAACCTATATTATCTCAAATTGTGGACTTATAAAATTAAGCTAGACTGATAGTTTTGGTTGTATGATTGCTAACTACATGTGTAATAGAGTGTCCCTTAACAGCATGGTATTTTTTAAAAGTTAAAAATCTGGTGCTCTCACCCTCTAATTTTGTTCAAATGGTAAAAAAATGATTGTGAGTGTGCAAAATTTTAGCAAAATCTGATAATATTAAGGTTAACCGCAAATCAGGGTTGGCAAGTTTCTTCCGAAGTGGAAAAAACCGTCCGGAAGAAATAGGTTTCTTCCATGTGGAAGAAACCTCTTTTTTTTAAAGAATTAGCTTTAAATTTTCAGGTTTTATAAATATTTGTCTCACAAACACTCTCATATTTACATAAAAACTATTAGTTAATGATTAAATTAGTAAATGTAGGTTTCTTCCAAACTATGAAAAAAATGCTATTAAATAATTTGAAAAAAAAACCTTTAATAAACAATATTTACTTTGTAGTCTAAAATTTAATTAAATACTCAAAACTGTTATACATACCTATTGCATGCATGTATTAAATTATTCCAGTAATTTTAAATTAATTTCTTCCTAACAGAAAAGTAGTTTTGAATAAGTCTGAGAATTACATAGTATTGGATGAGTTTTTGTCTACAAGAAAGTATAAAAGTTAAACAGAAAAGACATGTTTTAATAATCTGAATTTTTCTGAAATACACAATCTTCCATCTAATATAATAAAATTGAATGTGTATGTATGTGTGTGTGTTTGTCTTCTATACAAATCCACAGTTTACTTCCGATCGGGACCAAACTTGGTATACCTACGTAAATGAATCACAGAAAAAACATAGGCTATGTTTCGAAAACTTTAATTGACCCCTTGACCCCTTTTTGTTCTTTTTATCGTCATTGCTGAAATAGCTTTATTTCTCCTCCAGAAGAGATCTGTTCACCCCATTGTTACAAAAAAAACATAATGCAAAACAACAAGTTTTCAAAAGAAAAGCTATATCTAAAGCTACTTAAAAATTTTATTAATTATCTAAAAATATATTTCAACAAAATTTTAAATTTTAAAACTGGTAAGTATAGTGCAGAATATTTTTATTTGATAGTTTAACTTTTAAATAAAAAGTTTCATGGAATAGCATTGTTGTTAAAATAGTCTCCATGGAAACGAGGATGAAAAATCAAATGAAAATCATATTGTTGCTTTTAATAAAGTTGGTTAACAAACAAAACACCAGAGTAATATTCAAAACCTTTCAAGTGGACCAAAGATATAATAAAATCATGAAAATACGATTAATTAAGGGCTCTAATTGAGAATTTTAAGTGATTTTCGGAAGAATACTTTTCTAATATTTTGTTGTTTTTATGGGAATCACACACATGTGATGGTAAATGCAAAAATCGTTCAGAATTTAAAATGCTTGATTCGACACCTTTCACTCATTAAAATATAGGCGCGGTTCCAGGACGGTCCAAGAGGGGGGGCACTTTTCCACACAAAATCCCCGTTGGTACCATTGAGTTTGGGGGTCGTCCCCCAGAAATTTTTTTTAATTTGACGTGTAAATGTAGGGTTTAAACATATTTTTAGAAACGTTTTGAGTCTAAGGGGGGCACTTTTCAGCACTATTACCTTTACTTTTTCACCCAAAATATCAAAACATTGGGGATTTCCTAAAAATTATATCTGAAGATCGCCTGGTGGCACTAATGGGAGGTATGGGGGTTCTCCCCCAGAAAAAAAATTGGAAAGTAGACCGTAAAAGTAGGGTTTTACTCATTTTGACAACCTTTTTGGGTTCCGAAGGGGGGGGCTGCTGACCAGAGTGCTACCCCTTGGATCCACGCCTGGAAGGTAGGAAATGAATTTAAAATTTTAAGGAAAAAATCTCCATCTCCACCCGTGCAAGGCCGGGCATTCCAGCTAGTGTAGTAATAAAACAATATAAACCCGACACAAAATTTAAAACAAAGTATTAAACTTGAATATTTCTGACAAATATTTGTCTGGTGTTATTTCCAGTCAAAAATGTTTCAGGTTATACACACATTTTTTTACTACATAACACACAGCTGAAATGACTAAAGCTTTTTAAAATTTGACAAACAAAATCTATTTAAAAAGTTATCCATTTCATTTTAACTTTTAACCTGAATATAAACCCTGAAATATGTAATTATAATTAAATTACATTTATGAGTTTTTAAAATTATGGTTTGATTTATTCAGTCAACAGATTTAAAATTAAATTTAACTAAGCGGAATTAAAAGTTAAATGTACATTTTTAAAAAATTAATTACTGTAATTATAATTAAATTACATTTATGAGTTTTTTAAAATTATGGTTTGATTTATTCAGTCAACAGATTTAAAATTAAATTTAACTAAGAGGAATTAAAAGTTAAATATAAATATAATTTTCAAAAATTAATTACTCTAATTATTTAATTAAATTATATTTATGAGTTCTTTAAATTATGGTTTGATTTATTCAGTTAACAGATTTAAAATACTAATAAAAAACTAACTGGAATTAAAAGTTAAATATGTTATTTTTAGAAAATTAATTACTCTAATTAAATTTAATTAATTGTAATTAAATTACATTTATGAGTTTTTTAAACTGTGGTTTAATTTATTAAGTTAACACAACAGATTTAAAATTTAATTTAACTAACCGGAATTAAAAGTCAAATATAAATTTTTTTTAAATTTAATTACTATAAATATATTTAACTAATTATAATTAAATTACATTTAAGAGTTTTTAAAATTATGGTTTGATTTATTCATTTAACAGATTTAAAAATTGGGTGCTTCTGTAAAGCTTTTTGTTAGTTTCTTCCATTTCTTCCGGTTTTTTCCAGTTTCTTCCGGTTTTTTCCAGTTTCTTCCACTGTCCTGGAAGAAACTAGTTTCTTCCGGAAGAAACCCAACCCTGCCGCAAATGCCTGTAAGTTTTAAGTTTTGGGCCATTTTTCTTGGGAAAACCAAAACAAAAAATCTATGATAAAATCTTCACAATTTTTCTCAGTTTTTTTACGATGAAAACCTATTGTTGGAGACAATGTCAAGGTTTTTTTATTACGTTTTTTCCTCATTTTGGGGACGTAATTTTTTAGTGCTACTCAAATATTGTAAAGTTGCTTTTCCTGCATTTTGAAAACAACTGATGCTCTACCTACAACCCATTAAACTTAAACACCTGAAATTGGGCTCATTTTGTTCATAATTTTATTCTCTTTATTTGCTATGCATATATCTTAATTTGATATGCATTAAAAACAAATTCCTTTGCAAAAAAATTCAAAATTTTGAAGAAAAGGTGAAAAAACTCATTTTTTTTTTCAATTATAATTTTTACGAAGTTTTTGAAACAAAAATTTTTATTGTTCTTTACCTTCTAAAATGTGCATGTTTACTATCAAGTCGAAATTCGGATAGGTTCACATTGGGAAAAAATGAAATTTACCATACATTTGGTAATAGGTCCCTTATTAAAGCCCTAATCTATAGTAAAAAAGGATTCAACTCAAGAAAAGTTAGTAATAACCCTTGAAAGGGTTCATATAATTCAATGACATGCAAATTATTTAACCCTAATTAGATTAAATACATTTTAAAACTAGTTTTTGTAGTCCTTTTTTATTCTAATTTGGAATCAAAATAATATTAGAGAGATCGTCCGCTTTTCGGTTAAACCCAAGATTGATAAGTTCTAATGGTGGTGTATTTTTATTGCGTGTTGTAAAATCTTCGGAATTTTCTTGTTGAAAAACCCCTAGATCCCAGCGGGGGGGAAATCAACTGGTCTCCGGAAGTCACCCATTTATTCCTCTGTTTGTTTGTGTATTATTTGACTGCACTCACTAAGATCAATTAAACAAATTGATATCAACATGGTTGAAATTGCATTGCTTTTCCTGTCTGTCCGGAAATACACTTTTTATTGACTTCCTCTTTTAATGGATCGTCTGGGCACTGAAAAGGCTCGGAAAAATTGTCCGACCAGGGATGTCAAACCCCGAGGTTCTTTTTTAAAACAAGAAGTATATATTAAAAACGAGGAGAATTCTTTCTGAAAATTTGCTGTCGTGGATCTGAAATTAATTTCCAGGGAAATAAAATACCCCTTCCAATCGCTGTAGGGAGCTCCGTAGATCTTGTTATCTCAATATTCTTCAATAAAATGTAAATAGTAGACTATTTTTAAAATATACTGAGTACAATTTATTAAAGTGCATATTGGCCTAAATATGTTTAAAAATTTCTAAATATTCTGCACAGCTAATAATTTTCAAAAAAGTAATTCTAATAATTTCTTCTATATTATCCTTGTTATTTCTTCATTGTGTGTATTCCTATCTATTTTTGAGAAAAATACATATATTTACAGATGGAAAAAGTCGTGCGATATCTGTCCTGTCACACACCGTTTCATCGCAAGAAAACCCTTCATTGGTAAAATATAAATCCTTCTAAATGTGCAGATACACCTTCGAATAAAAGTTTGGGGAGATCCCTGCCATTGCGCTTCTGATTCATAGCTCTATGTTTTGATGACGTATTTTAATCGCAAACCTTTGCATAATAAATTGGGCAATGCTTATATCATTGTCTCGTCCCCAAAACAAACTCACGTCTTTGAGGAGCAGGAAGTGGAGAAAGGAACGGTGTGGTGAAAAAGAAGAGCGGCAGATGGCACGGGGCAGCGGAGCAGGTGGCCCGAGAGCCCACCAAACACGAAAATTGCTCGTGAGCACTCATAAATGGGGGCGAACATATTCTCCCAAAAAGGTGGTCTTCGTTTTGATATCAAATAGACAGTTTTCATTGAGAAAATTAGTGGTGGAGAACCTACTGCCCTTAGTTCCACTAAAAAGAGGGGGGAAATCGATAGAACTGTAAGCATTCTAAAATATTTTACTAGAGGTCCCCTAAATGTATTTTTTTTCCATCACAGTTTGAAAAAAAATTCTAAATTTTTATTCCTGAAAAGATTTATTTTATAAATAAACAGGAATTTGTATAATAGGTTCTGCGGTCGTTTCGCCTACTGGGAAATTTCCTTCCCCTTTCTTTTTTTTGTAGGTAGGGTTTTTTAGGGAATTTGTTATCAAAGGGGGGTAGAAAATTTTCCAGTGGGCGAAACGTCCGTGACACCGTATAATAAAACTTAAACTAAGAGGGGGGCTATTAATTTTATTTCTGCAACACCGCTCACCAGAATGTAAGAAAAAGTTTTCCAACGCCCCCTTGACTGTACTATGGGGCAAATTGTTTTATGCTGTTTTTTTCTAAAAAGTAAAAGTATTTAAGAATTCTTCTACATTTAAAAATTTTTTAAAAAAATGGGTACTCGATTGTTAAACTATATAGTTTAACAATCGAGTAAAAAGAGGCAAATGATGATAAAAACAAATATTTGTTTTTATCATCATTTGCCTCTTTTTTTACCTCAAAAACATCTGAAAAGTCAATTCGCTGGCATAAGACTGAAACCTTATTTTGTATTTTTTGTTTCTCCGCTACAAGTGTACTCATGTAACAAAACAACATTTACAGACTCCTGGGTGAATTAATGTTTTTTTCTGAAATAATTTTTAGTTTTAAGATAATACGTTAAACGTTTTCTTTTCATCTGTTCAGTTCCGCCATTTAAGGGAATTCTCATAAAATCCGTTTTAAAATGAATCCATGGTTTCCTTAAAAATTATAAAGCACTGTCTTCTGATTTTCACCAAAACTTTTATTTTTAAAGTTTACTATGCAATAGGGTGGCCAAAAAAACTTTTTTCAGGTAGAGTTCCGGGCACCCTCTACTTTTTTTAGTACAGCTAATAGAAGCTCACAGCCAAAATTTCAACTCTGTATTCGAATTAGAAGTCGATGACCAAGAGGAGTGAAAAAATCGAAATTCGAATATTTTTATACAAAACAACTAAAAAACCAAAGATCAAACCATCTCATTTTGTTCATGATTTTTATAAAAAACTACTAACGTAAAAGATATAATGTTCCAGGTTTTGTTTTTTTATCACCTTTATTTTTGTTGTAGTAATTTTCTAATGTCCAAAAAACTTTTGTAAAGTTGCTTTTCCTGCATTTTTAAACAGCTAATATCTCTAGAACTATACAACTTAAAAACATGAAGTTAGTCCCATTTTGTTTGTTAATTTTTTGTCTTTGATTTAATGTGAATCATGACCAAAAAGTTCAATCATGATCAAAAATTTTTTTTCAAAATTTAAAAAAAATGAAAAAAAAATTAAATGAAAACAAATTTTTTTATTTGACATTTTTTGCATGTTTTAAGTCATATGGACACCCTCAAGCGATTTTATGAATTTTCAATGAGTGAATCACTCTTTCTGTATAATTTTAGGGATAGTTTACTCAGTGATACTTACAGTGATAATTTTAACGCCTCTGAGAGCGTATTTCACGCATTGAAAATAGGAAATACGCTTTTAAAAACTAGCTAGGCGTATTTTCACGCTTTGAATTTTTAACATGTTGTTAAAAAATGCGTGGTACCCCCACCGAAATCAAAAAATTTTTCTACTCAAATTTGCAATATTAAATAAATATTTCATTTAGAATGTTTATGTAAAATGAATTATTTTATTTATAATGTTTAATATTTTTTACTTATATTAACAGATGCCATTATTTTTAAAAACCAAAATAGCATCCTCATTTTTTCTATTTCAGTTTGTCCATTAAAAAAGAGCGTTTTTATAAAAAATATCTCTTCATAATATACAATAGTTTATGCTATTTCCGTATTTCACCCCACATAAATGAATTAAACGCCTCCTAAAAAAGTCAAGGAGTAGTTTTACTCTTCCAAAAAAATCCTAAGAATAACACTGGGTACTTAAATAAATTTCAAGTATTTTTATTTTTTATACTTGATTAAATTTTATTTTCAACTTGAAATTTGGTAGTAATGTTCATTTTAAGAGTTAAAAGGCTTTTAATATTTTTCAAAAAAAATTTAAAAAAATTTTTTTCATTAAATTTTTTTCACTTTTTTTAAATTTTGAAAAAAAAAACTTTTTGAAAATGATGGTCATGATGCATTTTAAATCGAAGACAAAACATTCACAAACAAAATGGAACTAATTTCAGGTGTTTAAGTTGTATAGTTCTAGACAGAGTTATTATAGCTATTTAGAAATGCAGGAAAAACAACTTTACAGAAGTTCTTTGGACATTAGACAATTATAGCCTGAGAGCTGGATGCAAATTTTGGGAATGATAAGGTGCACGAGATATTTCACCTGGAACAGATTCGATTGATGATGGGAAAACTTATGTCACCAACGCCAGAAGGCGGAGTGGAAGCTTTCAGTGTGAAAGGGGGGGTCGAACATGCAAACAGCGCGCGGTCCCTTGCGACAGAGATTTTGAGGAAATAGGTTGAAAATTTGCACAGTTTAAGGAGAGTGTGAATAAAAGATAATGTAGCATTCTCAAAAGTATAAGTTGTGTTTTAAGGGTCGTAGAGAACTAAACGAATTTTCGAATGTTTATATGAATGATCTGTACGGCCGACGAGGTGCAAGGCTGGACATAGGCTTAATGTTAATGTATTGAAGAATGTTAGTAAAAGTTAGGGTAACACTCCCAGAAGACTAAGTGGAAGACAAAGGGTGGCCAGAAGTCACCAAAGGTGCAGAAAAATCTTAAAACCCGAATCATTCGGAAACTTCTGGCTGTTTGCATATGTATAGCTGATATATAGAACAAACTAATATGCAAACAGCCAGAAGTCTAAGTGGAAGCGTTCGGGAGATATTCAGGCACGAAGTACAAAACCGAATAAAAGCGCGCGGTCTCTTGCGACAGAAATTTTGCAGAAATTGGTTGAAAATTTGCACAGTTTTAGGAGAGTGTGAATAAAAGATAATGTAGCATTCTCAACAGTATAAGTTGTGTTTTAAGGGTTGTAGGAAACTAACGAATTTTCCAATTTTTATATATAACAAATGACTTATAACATATAACTTTTCTCTTGCAACAATGACTAATAATACGCTAAAAACAACGCTAACAATGACTTTATATTTATTAGCGTATTATTAGTCATTGTTGCAAGAGAATTGCTTTTATTCAGTCTTTTACTTCGCGCCTGAATATCTCCCGAACGCTTCCACTTAGACTTCTGGCTGTTTGCATATAGTTTGTTCTATATGTCAGCTATACATATGCAAACAGCCAGAAGTTTCCGAATGATTCGGGTTTTAAGATTTTTCTGCACCTTTGGTGACTTCTGGCCACCCTTTGTCTTCCACTTAGTCTTCTGGGAGTGATACCCTAACTTTTACTAACATTCTTCAATACATTAAGCCTATGTCCACCCTTGCACCTCGTCGGCCGTACAGATCATTCATATAAACATTCGAAAATTCGTTTAGTTCTCTACGACCCTTAAAACACAACTTATACTTTTGAGAATGCTACATTATCTTTTATTCGCACTCTCCTTAAACTGTGCAAATTTTCAACCTATTTCCTCAAAATCTCTGTCGCAAGGGACCGCGCGCTGTTTGCATGTTCGACCCCCCCCTTTCACACTGAAAGCTTCCACTCCGCCTTCTGGCGTTGGTGACATAAGTTTTCCCATCATCAATCGAATCTGTTCCAGGTGAAATATCTCGTGCACCTTATCATTCCCAAAATTTGCATCCAGCTCTTAGACCATTACTACAACTAAAATAAAGGTGATAAAAAATAAAACCTGGAACATTTATATCTATAACGTTAGTAGTTTTCTATAAAAATCATGAACAAAATGAGATGGTTCTATCTTTGGTTTTTTATTTGTTTTGAATAAAAATCTTCGAATTTGGACTTTTTCACTCCTCTTGGTCATCGCTTTCTTATTATGGTACATAGCCAAACTTTGCCTGAATAGTTTTCTCTGTAGGTCTAAAAAATTGAGGGGGTGCCGTGGCAATTTCATAACACTTTGTTTTTTCCCATAGAAAAGTGGGCCACCCTACTATGCAAACACCCAAATCTTGTTGATTGGTTGACTCTGTGAAGTGAAAACTAATTCAAAATGATAAAGTTAAAAAAGCTCAGTGAGTTAAACTCAAAAAATACCTAACGTGTTTAAATAAAACATTAAAAAGTTTATTTTTCGAGAATTTCCGATAATACTTTATTTCTATATAAATTATTGTGAAAACTTAACCGTAAGTTTTTATTAATAGTTTTCCACTTTTTAAAATTCTAAACTTTAATTAAGAAAAAATAGGTGGTTTTTAATTGTTTATTAAAAATATGTTTTGTTTGTTTACTATTCTTCAATGCGTCAAACGATTTTCGAAATTCTCAATATAGAGAAAAGAGAACTCTGCAATGAAAAGATGGGCAAGGTTTCTTCGTTTTTTATGGTTCGATTTTAGGAGTTTTCGGGCTAAATGTGAGTTTTTATTATAGATTAAATAATTCAGGTACTCCTCATTGGATATTCTAGCACGAAACGTCGTTGGTAAGTAGGAAAATGACCAAAAAGTTAAGAATAAAAGGTAAGAATTTTTTCGATTTTTCTCTTTCGACAAACGACACAACATCAGTTTGCTCAAGAATGCAGGATAGTAATTTAAATTGGTATTGCGAAAATGCTTCAGGTAAAAAACAGCGAATCAATAATGTTTTTAATGAAAAGGAAGAATTTTTCTATAAAAAATGTAATTATTTTAAAATGTCTGCACTTTGTGAAAGACTAGTTAAGGTTTTTAATTAAAATTTTGAAATGGGGTATAAATTTCTATTTGTTAAAAATAACATCATAATTTTTGTCTAACATTGTTAATATTATTCTTTATTAAATATTTTATTATGTACTTTCTTTTAAATGTAAAGTACTATCTTCTAATCAGTTTTACTTTGATAATTATCGTACTTCCTTATTGACGTAGCAGGGACATTTATAAAATGTTTTTGCTAAGATAAACATAATAAGGAGGAACTTGAGTTTTTGTCTTAGTAAAATGTCTATTTTATAAATATTTATATGCTTCTAAGGGAAAGATATAAGATATGCTACTCAGGGAAAGATATAATGGAATCTTTACCGTAAGATTTTTTTTCATACGCCTAAAATGTTTATATATTTCACCAGTTTTTTTAAGGATAAAATTTATTATTTTTTTTATTTTTGAGTTCTCAAATTCTAAGTATATACCTACTTTTAATATTCAAAGTATTACTTATATAATGGATAGGAAAAGCATTGAATTTTTTTCTCAACTAATCCAAATATGATAAATTTGGATGCCTTTAATGAACCCAAGTAGGCTTATATGCATATTTTTTCATACCTTAAAGTCATAATCATAATGTTCTATAAATTTTGAGATTTTTTAGAAAGGTACTATATCAAAAGAAAGGTTATAAGGCAAAAACATACAATGAACTAACCATAAAAATATCTTACCATTTTTTGCATTTTCATATATGAATGCATTACATTTATTCTTTATATCACAACTTTCACAATTACATAATTTTCACTGGCCTGGCCATGTTTCAATCGTATGTACGTATTTCATAAATGTAAGTTTTGTATTTTATGTATGTAATAGTAATACATACATAATAATGTGTTTAGTATTTTCTCTGTTTAAGACAATAAACGGTATTATAAAACTCTGCAATAAGCTTAATTTTTATTAATATTTTTTATGCAGTTGAAAAAATATTTTTTTACTATTGGCTTGTTAAGAAGCACATTATAGCTACTGTAAATTGATCGTTTTAATTTATTTTGTCAGTATTTATTATTCAAATATTTATACTCACTCAAGGTATAGGGGCTGAAAAAGCTGGCAGGTCCTGTGCAAGGATATTTTTAAAAAACCAGGTTAAAATTTAAATTTTCTTTTATAATAAAAATAATCATGAAACACGCATCCATCATTTCAAAAGTGTCTATTAAATTTAAAAAAAAATATACGTGTATATTTACGGTGTAATAAGTACAGAAACAATCAGAAGTTGTTTTCAAACTGCTTTTTAAAGTTGTCATGCATTTCGTAGAACATTGAAAGCTCCATTTAGCGCTAGCAAATTTTTTGAATAAATGCATGATTTCAATGTATGGGTTTTTAGAGAGAAACATCCGATTACTGTGTTGAAAGTTTTGTGAAATTAAATTTCATAATTGTTGCCCCGTGTGGATTACACTGAAAAGAACAGGGGTATTCCTTACCATCATAGTGCTTTGGTAATGAAGTGAGTACTCTTATGAAATTGTTTAAGATTGGATTGTTTTTTTTATTTTAAATAATTATAAGAAAATAGTCTTGAGATATATAAAAAAAGAAATATTATCGTTAATATATTCAGTGGATTGGAGTAACAATCATTATCTGTAGTACTTGTGTCTGTGTTTTCAGTCTTTGAAATGCCTAAAGTGAAAAATAGTATTGAAGATTCATAAAAATCTTAAAAGTACAAATTTTTCAGTTATGTTTGGTCTGATCATTGAATAATAATGAGAAAAGGAAATTATTTCCACTGATTTTTTTTATGTAGAAAATTATAATTTTGTATCTTTTATTTCTAAAATAGTTTTATGCCCCTTATTATGTTAAATGTTTTTAAAGGTGTAAAGTATATGAAGAAGTATTTAAGGTAAAGTATATTTATGTAAGTTTAAAAGGTAAAAGTTTTGGGTATCGAATAAGTGTAAAATATTGAAGTTTTGTTTAATTTTATAATTAGGGAAATTATAGTTAAACATATTAACTACAATTTGAGTAAATTTATTTAACCTCTAAATTTCTTCCGTTGTTTTTATATTTATAAACATAAAGAGTATTAAATAAACAGGATTATTACTACGAAATCATTTGGTTTGTTTGACAAGGATTATCATTGCATAATTGTCTTTTTGTTTATAAGTTTTCGTTGTGGTTGAAGTAGGTAAAAATAGTGTAAATGCAGTGCCATACTCAAACAAATATTAGTTAAATAAAAAAATAGATTCAAGCCACTATCATTCAAAAGAGCAATTAAACTAATTAAGCTAATGTTTGAGATTTTACAATTTGGTCCACTTTTATGACCTAAAGCAATGATATTGATAAGTTGATATATTTATTTGGAGAAAACGTGAAAGTGTCATTACAAAATCGGATGTTTTAATTAAAAATGCCTGGAATTTAAAAAGAATTAAGAAAAGAAAGAGTTTTTTATGCTTTTTCAAAAATCCTAGTTAAAATAACTGGTCCAGGACAATAGTTAAAATAAAATAGCCTCGAATTCTTGTCATGCCACACCACTCCCTTCAGGCTCTTTAATGCGGTTCTGATTCCTCTACAAAAAAATTTTTTTCATGCAAAACCACCTCGGGGAACGGAAGAATGCGTGCAACAAAATACAAACAAAACTCTTGGAGCGTAACTATACTATAACCTCCTCAACAAAAAGCAAAGGAAAACGATGGCCTGAAAAAAAAGAGAAACCATTCCAGTGAGATTTCTCCCCCTATCCTTTGTTGTGCTCCCATCTGCATTGAACCTGCAGTTGGCGAGAAGTACCACCGCCAAACCTAAGGGTTGTCAAATCTATTAATTTAGTTTATTATCACCACATGCTCAAAAGGAAAAATCCCAACCTTATTCATTCTGTTAATTTTTTAACTATTTTTTCGGTGTATCTTATTTTTCATTTTTTAGCATCCCTTTTCTCTTTGTTTAGTAGAATCAAGTATCGAAAATAATCTCTTCATAATTTTCATCTAGAATCTAAGTTGTTGATTTGAGTTATTACGTTACCTATGATAAAAAAATATCAATTGATAAATCTCATTATTTTTTGGAAGAGAAAAAAAATCCTTTCGTTGTCTAACATTCAATATCCAAAATAAAACCAATTAAACATTATTTAGAGAAAAAAGAAAAACCAATTAAAATGAAAAAATTCATTTGAGTATATAAAATAGAGGGTGTTTCACGTTTGTCATTTATTTTAACTAACTTTACTCGATAAGAAAAATTCCTCCCCTGTTATTTTTCGTTGAAAATCAAGAAACTCTTTCGAAGAACTAGGCAAAGACCAATATTAACGGTAACAGTAATAAGTTCTTATTTAGATAGTAATGTTTCTCGTGGAAGTGAGCGAAAAAGAAGCCAACACAGCAACCTCCTCATCTCCCCGCCCGCCCGCACTATGCCGCGGCGGCGAGCATCAGAGCACGCGAGCTGGCGAACCGATCGAACGACTACGAGAGCTCCCGAACGACCGGAGAAAAGGAAAAACACACACCGGCTTCTGTATTATCCCGACTCACTTGGAATGTGTCGTCTAAGAAAAATCCTTTAATTTTACTCATCGTCGTCTATTAACACAGTTTATGTGTGTGCAATACTTCCTGACCAGTTCGATATAAAGATTTATTTTAATCTCCATCGAAGGGTAGAGATGCTTTTCTGTTGCGACGCTTTTCATCGTACATCGTGTCTTCAATAATGTTCAATATGGATATAATTAGGATAATCTTACCATTGACTTGTGAAAAGTGATCTATTGTGTTAGTCTCATACAAAGATTAAGAAGTAATTTGTTGGTTATATAGCATTTTTGAATGCAATATTTTTGTATTCCATCTGTTAGTTATTTGGAATGAATTAGAGTATTTTTGTAAACACAAACGAGAGAAAAAAATTCTAATATACCCTCATCTCTGAACTTTCATATTTACCAAATGTAAATATTAAACACTAGTCACACTTTGGAAAGTAGCCATTGCTGATGATTCAGCATTTGAGAATAGGTTGGCTCCTTACTTATTATATCTCTGAAGAAGTCTGAAATAAACCAACTTTCCTTAAACTATTATAACTCCCCAATCTCTTTTCGTCACGTGCTATGTATCGTTGAAAAACAGTACACAGATTCTTCTCTTTGGGATGGCACAGCGAACCAGGCATGCCGGATGAGTGCCGCTGAGATGGATTACTGTCTGTACGGCTGGTACGGCGTGGTGCACGATGCCAACTCTTTCACGGACAGCCTGTCCGAATGGATGAAGGACAAACCCCTGAGCATTCTGCAGCTGGACCCAGCTGATCGGGCCGTTCTCAGGATAGCGGGTGAGTCACTCCTCTCTATTTATTGACCGGCTGATTGACTGGCTGCTGCCGGTGTTTCCTCTCTTTTTTTAATGTGCAAAACGGATCGATAATTGCGATGTGAAACTGTCACGTTGGGTTGAAAACGGGCTCGTGTACCGATTTTTGTGTGTTGAAATACTGTTTCTATTGTATTGTTTTAAGCACGTAAAAGGGATGCAATTACTTTTGGGGCGTTAGAAAAAGGCTATGGGGTAGAAAAGTTCAAAACTACGTAATAACATGCGATGAAAAATTTTATTTCAAGAATAATAATTTCCTAAATTGTATTCAATTAAGTTCATTGTTAAATTTATAAACTCATTAGCGCCTAGTTGCATATTTTTAGATAGCTAGGACAAAGGGTTAAGTAATTTACCCCCTGGGAGTTATAGAAGATCTTTGAAATCCTTTTTGTTCATAAATAACACATTTGTCTCAAATGTCATTTGGTTAAGCAATATATTTTCTGTGAAACATTATAAAAGCAATGCAATTCTTTTGTGACGGTAAAGACTTGGAAATTAATTGTCTGTGTGTTAAATTATCAACTAATTAGTCTTGTTAAAAATACTAAGCTAGCAAAAGGGCTAAAATTAAAAAATTAATATATTGAGTTAGAATACTACTTTGACAGTAGGACTTGACGTAACGCTTTTCCGTTAGAAAACCGACCAAGATTTAAACTCCTTTTGTACATTAACATGCTGCTAAAGTGAAGGTTGTTCTAATTTCATTACACAATCCACTCTTGATAATGTTTATATACTTTATTGTGCGTATTCTTATTTATGCTTATTCCTATTGCTAATACTTTTCTCTTGTTTCTAAAAAAAAATCATACTTTTTAAAGTACTTTAAGCTGTGCAACTCAAAAACAGCGGAGAAATGTTTAACTCACGATATACGCTTTTGCTTGATTACCAATTTAATGATTGACATTTCCCGAGGAAACGGCTTGTCACGATGCTGCTTCGATAGGACGACATTACTCTTACTGCACAGCTGATTGCCTAAGAACCATATTAAGCTACTCCATGTGTTACGTTTATTTTTGTGCACCTTTCATTTGTATTTTCTCGTACGTTTTAACTCTTTCAGCTGACGCCATGTGTTCTTTTAAAATAATCAATTGCAATTCTACATTTAGAATGACTAGAGTAGAAAGCTCAATTTTCTTGAGCCTCAGTGAGCTTAAAATTCTATGAGTAATGTGTAGTACAGCATTATTATTTTTAAGCTTGGGAAGAGGTGTTCGATGGGGCGTTCTTCATCCCCTATAACAGCTGGCTTCCTCCAAGTAATTGGGTCAGGGTCTCTACTATGGAATTTATGGCTCATTCATTTACACATTTGTGAAAGAAATTCCTAGTAGTTTATCTAAAATATGTTTGAGACACTTCGAAGAATTAGCAACATCTAATTTTTGTTTAAATAACTAACTTAAACTCCATATTCTCGTGAATATTTTAATTGTTAATAATTTTAAATTCCAAAAAAATATTGTTTCAGTTTCCACCAAATTAAATGGTTTACTCTAAATATAAATATAACTCCTATTTGCATTCACAGAGTCATTATGCAATGCTTGCACTCTTTGTTCTTTTTAAAGTCATGAATCGGAGAAACACATGCAATTCAATCTGACTGAGAGGATGTTACACAACAGCAGAATCATTTCGCATAAGAGTAGCGCATTAGGAAAAACCGTACCGCTCGTCATCTTGAAGGCGTGGACCTCAGACGAGGGTGATCACAGCTGTCTTGAGCTTAATATTGACTCACCCAGACGTGTTAACAGCTCTACTGACGGTATTAGTGACGTTATAATTCGGCTTTCTCGTATTCAGGGTCTGTTTTTAGAATTGGTCATGGCGTTACCCTGGCATATCTAAATCGATATAATGTTCTTAGAAAAATCATCATTAGTGCGGTGAGGCCCCAAGAGAACCCTAGTATTTTGTTTTTATATCATTTTTATTTGTAAAGCGAAATTTGTCCATCTGTTTCTTGGAAACCAGACCCTAATTAACCGTATCTAGTGCCCTCCCTCTTGAAAACCTAATAAATTCATACGATTATATCTCATTGAAAATTATTAACCATTGAATTCAAATTTTCAATTAGCAATTCAATTTTATTTAGTTCAACTGATATCAGATTTAGATTTTCTTTAACAAGCGTAGGGATAGAAAGGAAGTGGAAGACCTGCTTTGGTTTGATTCAGGGGTCTTCCCTTATTATAGGCAAATCAAATTCTTGATCCTCAACATTTTGGTGTTGTGTTCTCTTTGGGACCAAAGTGCACTTTCTAATGAATTCGATTATTTTAATTTTAAAGTTTCATATCATACATTTTCTTTCACCTCTTTTTGATTTTTAGTACACGTGTAACATGCAAGTTTCTTTTAAGCTCAATACTATCCTTCTGACTGGAGAATGATGATAATATCAAAGCTGACACCGCTGACACAATCAATTCGATAAAAAAAATCTACGTCATCGCTACCGACGTCGGTATCTGCAGAATTGTGTTTTTCGCATCATTTCGCTGTCTATGGCTAATTCTTAAAATAGTTCTACATTTCTTTACTTGCTTGGGAAGATTAACAGATTATTTTACACTTGCCAAATGATGAGTTTGATTATTCACTTCTATTTAAAATAACCTTCAAACACCGTTCTTTATTTTCTTCTTTTACTTTTCTGAAATATTTTCTGTTGATGGTTATGGTACAAGCCACTTGTCAAGTGATTCATCTCTTTCGTCGCCCAATCGTTTCAGACAGTGTAAAAAAGACTGTATTTAGTTTCATGTTTTTACGAGTGTATCGGGTGTCCCCATTACGAATACCAGCTGTTAAGCTTTTGGGTTGAGTCCCAAGATAGATTTCATCCTTTTCCATAGAGTGTCTTTTTCATTATCAAATTGGCTGGAAAGCTCAATAAATTGCATTTAATGATAGACTAAGGTTCAAAACCAATCTGAAAATAAATATCCAGTGAATAAGAAGTGGTTTAATCTATCTTTATCCCTCTCTACATTTTTTATGCAAATGGATTTTTGTGTGTGGAACGAGGTATAAAATACCTAAATACTTCATTATAAGTATTTAAGACTTTCCCATTTTGTCAACCACGATGTACTACATATATCTTTATCTATCAATTCATTATGCTCTTCACAAGAGTATGGCCGCACTAATCATCATTCAATCTTTTAACACTTCTTCATTTGAGCGTACTACTTCAACAAGCACTCTCGATGTGTTTTTCATTATCGATGTGTGTGTGTGTGCGATTACACGTGCGGCTAGCGCTTTTCCCTGTGAAGAGCAGGTATGGATAAGGAAGATAAACTCACAAGGTCGCCTTACAATCATATTCTTTGCATGCTGTCTCATCATCTTCGGCAATCCCTTTCCTTTTGTAAAATTATCAACATGACAAAACATTATGGAAGCTCTCTCACGAATAGAAGCTTTTCTAGTTGTGAAAGTCGTTATTATTAAAGAAATAAGGAGTAAAATTAGTTATTTGAACCTTTTTTTGTATTTTAATACGCTGGAACTTTAAAAGATATCTTAGAAATCAACAGTATTTTTATGGTTCAGTTGACCGATTACTTTTGCCTTGCATAAATTTGTTTGAACTTCTAGTATTATTCGTTGTTCAGTTATGTGCTTTAAGCTAGTAAAACTATCTATTCAGTAAAAGTTATTCACTTCTTAGAAAAGATGAATTACATGAAAAATAAAAATTAAACCTAAACTTTCCTCCCTAATATTTTGAATACCTTACAAATTCGAAAACCCTTATCCAATTAGTACTGGAAGCAAAATTTCTCCGAAGAATCGAGTGAAGTTTCCAGTCCTCTGTTTCTCCAAAAATATCTCATTTACATTTTCCGTTTCGGCCAGAGATGGCTCCATGATAACCACTTGCGTTTTCAGCGCATAATTTGAGCCAATTATCTGACCCCAAGCGATATTTAAGCCTTTCCAGTGATAAAATCTTCATTTGATTATTCTACATTTGTGTTACATGTCTTCCATCATTTGCATTTGAGTTTGGCTTAAAGCCTCTAGTATGTATAATGTTCAGTAATCTTCCAATTTTATTTTTTTAATAACTAATAAGCTTATTACTCATTTCATCGGGTTGATATTTTATAAACAAAAATTCATTACTCAGAAGAAAATTGAACTCATGTTTATACCACATACCATAAGATATAGGAAAAGGTTTCTTAATGTAATGAGTTTACATTTTTTTGTCTGCCTATTCCATTTATTAGGACACCCAATATGATCTATTATTATGACACCTAATGGAATACTTTGAATAGAAGTGTGGGGAACAATAGTTGTAATAAAATTATTCCTCTAAAATCGGCTGCTATATTTGGGGCACAATTCTTTTTATCTATTCAATGGTAACATACAATTTTGCAGCAATATTAATATTATTCGTCATAGAATTTTGATTGCATTTTAAGGGTTTCGCCCAAAGATGCTCCATAAATTAGTTTATGCCATTTTGGGCTTGCTGTTTTCCAATCTCTAGCTAATGTGAACAAAATTCAGCATCATTGATAAACGTATTTTTTTAAAATTGTGATTAGTATTTATGATGGAAGGAGTAAACAAAATTTAATACGGGGTAGTTAGCGTTTGGTTATATTCTTGAATCTAAATTTATAAGCATATAAACTTCAAAACTTATTACAGTGAAATTAATGAAAAATAACTTTCAGTGATGGTACTTTTGGTTAATTCCTTTTACCATTTCACGCATTTATTTTTAAAATTAATTTTCAATCTGATTTCCTATTATTTTTGTGCAATTACGTTTTCAGCAAGTGAATAACGCTGCTTACTTTTTCAAACACTTGGTGTTAGTTAAGTTTCAGAATAATTTATTGTATAAGAATTTGTATTGTGTTAGAGAATTTCTAAAGAAATTAAGGCAAATCAGGGTAAATACTAAGTCCACTCTTTCTCTTCATGTTTTCCAAGATATTTATTCTTTCATTTTATTATACCTGTATGATTTATATCTACTCATATTTGATATACCTTTAAAAGTTGTTTCCTTCAGAAACGTAACAAGTAGTTTTCAAAAGAATGTTTACTACTTTTAACTTATCTCGTCTGTTTTTGGACTTTTAGCGTTAAAGTTGATGACTGGCTGAATTCATAAAAATTTTTATGGATTATAGTATTTTTGGATATTGTGCCGTGAGGACCAAATCAAGTTAATTCACATTTGCACGTTAATAGAATTAGTAGTTAAAAATGAAGCTATATCTTATGATGGTTCTCTATGGATTCCTATAGTCAAAATCCACTTTTGAAAAAGTTAATATTGTGAGATATCTTTTATAAAATTTTTCAAAACATCGGGATTAGATAAGTTTCCCGATTATTTGAATTAAAAATCAATTTAAACTTTATGAGATATTAGACAATATTCTTAATGTGGGTGCTGGGAATCTTGATCATTTCCCACTTCCATTAAGAAATTGAAAATTCTCTAAAACATTTTGTGCACTGAAAATTAGAAATCTTTCATATCTCTTGGCAAGTGCATTATATCCTGTCTGCATCCTTTTCTCAAAACGATTATTTTATCCCAAAATCGTCTGAGATGGGGATGGAGGGATGGAAAGTTCCTGACCACATCCTCTTGATTTCATTGTCTGCGCCCACTGACACACTTGAGGCCGTTATCTGGAGAAATGCAAAGAGCGGTCGGTGTGACAATGGACACATGAGATCATATTCTTTTTTAAAAATAATCGTCCCTCGCTGTGGGTGTCGCTCTGATTCAATCAGAGTGTGAAAGGGAAGTCGTTCACGTCACCTCGCTATGTGGGTGGGGGTGTTATCATATCACTGAAGAGAAGAACAATTGATGGATTCGAAGGATCTCATTTATAAAGTTTTCTTAATTCCAGTAGTTGTTTTATACAACATAGATAGTTATTGTTGGTTAGATACTGACTTACATACATACAGTTTGATTGCCTTTAATTATGTAAAGTACATTTTTAAACTTGCAAATAGTATTTCTTGTTTTCAACTTCAATGTGGCTCATTTTTTTATTTTCTTCTTGATTTTTAACATAATTTCGTTAAAGCTAGGAATTTTCTATTTTGAAGGATGATTTGTAAATCAATAAACTTACGTTCAATAAATTTTTGAGGATCTAGCTATTAAAATTCGGTTCAATTCCGTTAGAGTCCCAGCTAAATATCGCCTATCTCTTTTGAACGCTTAATTTTCAAATATCAACAATTTTTTAAAATTTTTAATGATAAACTGAACAGTTATACAGGGTGTTTCAAAATTGCGTTGCACGGCTTTTATTCGGAACCAGCGCCTCCTAGGGTCAGGGAAGTAAGGTCTACCTTAAGGTAAGTGACCCTGGAGAATCTATTGAGATGACTTACAGCGCCCCTAGCGGCGAAATTTAAAAGTTAAAAAAATTAATTTCAAAACTAAAGGAGATAGAGCAAAAACCTCAAGGAGAGTATTGTTGCCAACGTCAAGAAGAGCTCATTGAAAAAAACTTGATCAAAATATCTTAAATATTCGCGGAGATATTAGCGTGTGAAAATAGCACTTTTTTGGGGGTCAAAAAGTAAAAAGTTCGCATATTTGCAAATTTTTTTGATTTTTTGATTAAATTTTGTGTTCTTTCAACTAAAAAAACGCAAAACTACACAATAACACTGAAAAATTTGCAAATATGCCAACTTTTTACTTTTTGACCCCCGAAAAAGTGCTATTTTCACACTCTAATATCTCCGCGAATTTTCAAGATATTTTGATAAAATTTTTTTCAATGAGTTCTTCTTGACGTTGGCAACAATACTCTCACTGAGGTTTTTGCTCTATCTCCTTTAGTTTTTAAATTAATTTTTTTAACTTTTAAATTTCGCCGCTAGGGGCGCTGTAAGTCATCTCAATAGATTCTCAAGGGTCACTTACCTATAGACCATGGGCCCGTGTCAAAAACTGATGGGTCATTTGAACCACCAGAAGATCTATATGGAAGGATATAAGGGCATAAAAAAATAAGATTCAGCACTATGCCGTCACTTGTAAGCAGTCCAACTGAGTGGAGTTGAGATTTCAAAAGCACAGCTAGAGTGAGTATATTTTGGTCATGTGATCATGTACGGCATTCTTATCATCAATAGATCCATGAAAAATAATGAAAAAACGCGCAGTGCCGTACAAAAGTAGTGGTCCACAAAGTCGGAAATTTTTTTTGATTTTACGGCAATTTTAAGGGTAAATTTGGTCATTTGATCATGTACGGCATCGGTACCATACAGTTTTAATGCCTCTTCTAATCCATAATTCCGCAACGCCGTACAAAAAATCATGTGACAAGGGGGAAAAATCGAGGGTTGAAAACCCTCCTTTTCTAGTAAACTCGTTCACTAGACTTTTAAATTTACTAGATCTTTTTATTTTACCAGATTTACTAGAAAAGGAGGGATTTGCAACCCTCGATTTTTCCCCCTTGTCACATGATTTTTTGTACGGCGTTGCGGAATTATGGATTAGAAGAGGCATTACAACTGTATGGTACCGATGCCGTACATGATCAAATGACCAAATTTACCCTTAAAATCGCCGGAAAATCAAAAAAAATTCCGACTTTGTGGACCACTACTTTTGTACGGCACTGCGCGTTTTCTCATTATTTTTCATGGATCTATTGATGGTAAGAATGCCGTACATGATCACATGACCAAAATATACTCACTCTAGCTGTGCTTTTGAATTCTCAACTCCACTCTGTTGGACTGCTTACAAGTGACGGCATAGTGCTGAATCTTATTATTTTATGCCCTTATATCCTTCCATATAGATCTTCTGGTGGTTCAAATGACCCATCAATTTTTGACACGGGCCCATGGTCTACTAGGGGTAGACCTTACTTCCATGACCCTAGGAGGCGCTGGTTTCGAATAAAAGCCGTGCAACGCAATTTTGAAACACCCTGTATATCTAATTAAATATATTAATCCATGAATTTAAAATTATTTAGCAATATTTATACTTTTTGGTGTCCAAAAGAGATAGGCGATATTTAGCGGGGACTCTAACGGAATTGAACCTAAAATTCTTGATTTGAGAGCACAAAATTAATTTCTGTGCGTACTCTTACCCTCCTTTCCCCTATAGACCTCTTGTGCACATTTTTATGGTAATCAGTTTTTTTATATTTTTTGATAATGATAGTTGGAATAAACCATTAGTGTCCGCAATAGGGGGGATTGAAGCTGGTGAATTAAGTTACCCGAAAAAGAAAAAACTACTTACTTATCTGGGTTCCATAGTCGCCTTCAATCATATGGAGAATAGCCCTTCTGTGGTGGGCGCAAGAAATGGGATTGGTGAATTAGCAGCACTAGGAAGACTTATAGAACTTGTTGAGGAACTTATACTAAGATCTTTAATACAGATAAAATTTATAATAAACTATTAACAAAATTATTTACGCAATCATGTTTCTAAAGAGGATCCTAATTCTTACTGTTTTCTAACTACAACAAACTAATATTTTTCCTAAAACGATGTGGGAGTTGCAACAATCGCTAACAATAAACATACAATAGTAGTTAAAAATAACTAGTGATACAATGAATAAAAAATGAGTAGTAATTCTTAACAATCAGTTTATCAAAAAGTATCTCTCTATTCTAAAAAAAAGTTTTTGTAAATGGTTTCCAGAGAAAGGCTTCTTAATTACTGATCCGTATAACATGTTTTTGGTATCAAACTGTTCGGATTCTTCTGAGGATGTGCAAAGTGCCTTTAGAATTTCTAAAAAAATTCTCAATTCTAAGATATTTCCATTTTTCTGGATTACGGATAAGGTTGCAGTTAACAGCAAGAAACTGTCGTACAATTTATTATACCTCCAATCACAATGACCAACCGACGCTATTCATTAATGATGAAAATAATTCCTTTCACGCTTTAAAAATGCGCTTCAAAATATGTACTTTCTAAATAAAATATTTTTAAAAGACTGATAAGAGTTTTCCAGAAACTCACAGATCTACTATTCAAGTATAGAATTTCACACACCAAAATTAATTGTTTGTAAACATTGAGTGCAATGTAGATTTTGTCTCTTAATATTTTTAATAGCTTAAATCGTATTGTTTAAAAAGTCTGTTTCAAAACTAAAACTTGAATGATAAAACACTAGATATTTTGACGAGTTACTAGGTACTATATTAAATTTAACAGATTCATTGCTGAACGTTTTTGTAAATATTGAATAACAATAGCACGAACAGACTTGATGGATATTTTGAAGGAAAACGTGTTGATTAAATTATTGATAATTTAACCAATAAATATTCTAACTTTTAAGAGAGTGTGCTTCTGGAAAGTTGGTTGACGTTTTTTCTTTTTCGGCGCAAGTTTAGAACTGCTGATGCGCCAAGTTTTTAGCGATAAAAATCAATATATAGTAACCCCAACTAATGTTAAATGAAATAAGTGGCTTCTAAATATGGCGCCAAATAGCCAAAACTCGCCAACCATCAGCAGTTCTAAACTTGCGCCGTTTTTTCTACTAATTGTTATAACGAATGTTTTATAAATAAATAATTTTAGTGAGCAGGGTTTTGTGGGGATTGCGAAGCGATCCGAAAGGCCCTGCGTCAGCAGTTAACGGGGGTTGGCGAGCGATAGCGAGCAGGGGGCGGTAGCTCCCTAGTTGTCTCAAAAAATGTTTTAGTTTTAGGATCAAAAGAAAACTATATATTGTGTTCTTATTTATGTAATAATTTACTTCAAAGATTTACTTTGCTGGAAGAAGCTTTGTTATGTTTTCATAACAATAAAATTATTTCCTGCTATTGATGCTATAATAGCTCCGGCAGGGAAAGCTCGCATGATAAAAAATTTACTTTGAAAGCTAAAAATGTCAATTTCGAGCAGCATAAACTTAGAAAACATTCTAGTGGCCGTGTCTTCTTAGAGATTCATCACAGTCTTTTCGATAACCATCTCTTTAAAAGCCTAAATTACAGTAGCACCTTCTCTTACATCATTGACAAACTCGACCGCTTTATGAACCTCCATCGACGCTTAATCCGTCGTCGTGCCGGGATTTATGTAGATGTACCCAACGTGCGCTCCTTTTTTTGCTCTTGGATTCATCCCACCTTGTACCGTAATGACGACCCCGAGTGATCCTTCGTGACCGAGACATTAGGGCCCTCTCTCTCCTCTTCCGACTGCCTTTGCAGTTTGAGGAGTTGTTCCAGCTGTTCTTTGGGAGTTTCCTTTCGAGGCAAATGACTCTAAATTTGTGTCTCTATAGTTAGTGGTTTCGGTTCCACCAAATTAGATTGTTAGGGAATGTTTTACCGGTATTGTTGAAAAGAAAATCGTGTGTTGATTTATTTGAATTTGGAGGTCATTCTCATATTATAGCCACTCTATTTTGTCTTGGAAAGTTAGTTGTGGTTGCTTTATAGATAGTCTGTTGATAGTTGTTTTTTTAAACACTGTAGAATTCTAATTTATCAAATATAACACAAGCTTAGTATATTTGTACTAAACAAAATGCAGATTTTAGAGAGCTGTGATTTTGCCTGTTTGCATTCAATTAAGTATTTCTGCTCTTGGCAGTATAACCTACCAAACAAGGGGTTGTGCACACCAGCTTGTCCATCCGAGTGGGGCAGCAGACGAAAAGGAACAATGGCACGCGCGGCAGAGTGGTCACGCTCCCAGAGCGAGCCAGTGCTTCTCCCTTCCAAGGACAGTGCTCTCGGTCTCTCGCTCACTTTTGTTTCAGGCGCCCTTTTATAATGGCTCTGCGATCAAGAAGCATTGAATGATTACTACGGTACCTACCGTTCACTCCTTTCATGGTCCATTTATAAAACGCCATAGTGCGTAATTCACTCTCCTCGACTACCTTTTTATTTGAGTTTTTGTTCTTGTAATAGCGCGGCGCGATGCTGTTGTTTTCCCTAGAGACGGACAAGATCGAAGAAAATGTTTAATTCGTTCCCTCAAAGAAGCCTAAACATTTGGCAAAATTATTAGAGTAGCAGGTTGTTTTTCTTCCGACTAGTCTCGATATCTCATACTATCAGATGCACTTTTATTTTCGAGTTTGTTTGCAATGTTATTTTATTAAGTAAGTTTAGTAAGATCTTTTATTGGTTTACAACTGGCTAACTGAAAGTGGATTTTTCAGTTGTCGGAATGTGTTGTTGAGAAGTACAAAATCTGTCGTTTGAAAGAAGTTTGCTTCACTTCATGATTTGCACCTCGAATTCAAAGCAGCACTCGAAATATCCATATTTGTTTTAAAATATTCAAGTTTTTTGTTTCTCTTGAAAAGTATATTGACATCATATACATCTCATTTGATGTACTTACACTTGGCACCGACTTTGCTGACAAAATGTTAAGTATTAGAAATAATAGAAAGATTCATTCACTCTCCTTTAGTACTTAAATTTTATTTATTGTTTAGTTACTACAAAAGAGATCCATAAATTAAGCTGCGAATAAAATTTCGATGCATCCGAATGATCCGAACCTCTTAGTCCCCACCTCATCTTCCAAGATAGATCTGTCTAGACTTGTCCACTGGAATGGAAATTCCATTATTGCAATAAACAGATCGATGGTATGTCTAGACTTTTTTCATCTAAAGCTAATTTCTAGGATCATGCCCTGGCTTATTTATCGAAGAAAGGATCATTTTTATAAGTGCTTTAAAGCTCCAGATTATGTCTTAATGGACATTCTCCATAATCGTCCCCTCACAGCATAAGGCTTCTTTCTTCGTCAAGTAGAGTTGACCATTTGGGGTTTGGCTATGAGGGAAAATTTTATTAAACAGCTAAGTATGTAATATTTGTTTTTAATAATCCGTGAATACTATGTTAATTATAAATTTTCAAGGCAGATAAGTGTTTTTATCTGTTGCACACATTCTGTTCACATCATTCCGATCCATTGCATCCGTATTCCTTTTTTGCATGTATTTATTTTGTTTTCTGCATGTATTTTCAAAAGCCATTCCCGAAAATTTTTAATGTTAGATCCAGTACAACAGAAAGTGTTCTCAGTACATTTTATTTGTATCTGTAATTGAAATGAAGAACTATTCATAGAAAATATCCGTCGTCGGAGATAGTTTCAGGAAACTGTCAATGTATATTGGTTCTTAATTTTTTTTATTAAATCATTATAAATCTATCAATGTAGGCTAAAAACAAATTAAAAAAAAATTTATTATTAATTAATTAAAAAATGAATTAAGGGAATCCCTCTTCACAAAGCATATAGTTAAAAAGACTGGACCAACCTTGCTGGGCTTAAGCCTGTAGTTGGTCGACTTAATTTGTATTTGTATATTTCTGATACATATTGCTTTCTACATTCTTTTGAAACTGCAGTTTCTTGATCAAATCAAATTCCCCCACGTCCAAAAAACTTCCTCAGCATCTTTGGAATCGAATTTCCTGTGATTGAGAGAGGGGGAGAGATTGAACAACTCAATTCTCCGTTTGGAAACATAAAAGAACATGGGTGTCCCATAGAATTCCAAATATACTCCAATTGGTTCCTAAACACGTGACTTATTTTGTCTCAAAAAGGAAAATGTCTGCTCCCTTACTAATGCCGAGAAAAATTTGACTGGACCGTTGCCAGATCACTTGTGCCCTCGGCTTGTCTTTTATCTGAAAAATGAGCTATCCTATTCTATTAATATTTGACCCCTTCTTCTTTATTGAACTTTAAAATTTGTGGGAAATAGGGTAACCATTACTCCGATTCTTGGTTAAGTTACCTAATATTGTTTGGAAGGAGTCCAATACATAATGAATCGTCTAGTAGAGGGATCAGTTGTTACGATTGATTGGAAATTGCATAGTAAATTAGTTTTAAAACACTTTCTGACCTTTACCATTCAAGCATTTACCCTAATCTGAAAATCTGTTAAATTCAGTATTACTATATGATTAATATGGCGTTATGACTTATTTACAAGTGAAATGAGAAAGAAAATTTTCGAAAGGAGTTGACATCATGTCTTATGGATAAATTTTAGGATAGTATTCCGTATTTCCTCGTAAAAAATAATTTAGGAAAGAATGTGACTTTGGTTTTAAAAAGGATCTTAAATTGAATACAAAAATTTTTAAATAAAACTTTGGTTTTAAAACCACAATTTTTGATAAGATTTACAAGTATATTATTTTAATAAGACACCGAATTTGTAAAGCGTTTGCAATTGAATGTTTTGTGGGGGGACACCTTAAATCGATTATTTGTTTAGAAGTCTCCGCCTTCTGATAATTAGTTTTTTTTAATTATTTATTTTCTTTGTTTTAATAAAGTAGTCCCTAAATGTTCCATCTTTTCTTTCAGTGTCGATGTTAATTTCGACGTTACTTAAATGAAAAGATAGGTTACTTATATTTGATACTTTGCCCTGCATTTTGCTACAGACGGTGTGCGTATGAATAAATAGTAATACATTATAATTAATAGACGTAAATATTAACCCTGATTTTGTACACTGTGACTAATTTGAAATATTGTCACTTCTCTCGAGGGTTTTTTTCAACGAACCAACAGAAATTTCTTTTTGAGAGTCATAAGGACGTATCTTTCGGTAACTTGTTACACTTGATCGCACTTTCCAAAAGCTATTTGAAATTTATTGAAATATCTCACAGTCACTTCTTTCTAATGTACTTCTGATAAAAAAATTTAATACCAATCCCATTTACTCAATGAATGAAAAAAAAGGAAATTAATTAACGAAGTTCAAATACATAGAATAATAGAAAGGGATGTCCTGTAAGCGGGGATTACCGTTACGATTGGGGTCAAGTTCAAGCCTCTCATTGTCATGGCATCAAGCATTGTTTTCCGAAATGGGAAATCCCTCCCCTTCTATCGGGAGACGCGTTTGATGGTCGGCGACTTATTTCTTTTTGGAATCGGTCAGAGTGTCGTTGGGAGGATTAAGTTCTTTTGAGAGATCGAAATGGGAGAAGTGGGAATGCAATGAATGAATGGCAAAGAGCGATGGTATTTGTGATGTTTGGGGCCGGTTCGGCTCTTTCCCACGAAGTTCGGGACCGTTCGAATGAATATCTCGCGTGCGTCCCGAATCGTGCTGTGGTTTTCCCTGCACTGTTAAATACGAAAATGAGTGTTCCATGAAAATCGTCTACAATTTGTTTTTGTTTTCTCTATTTAACCTTTTTTTGTGTTTTTCTTGTCACTATGTGGTAATAAGCATTACATAATACTTCTAAAATGAAATTCCGAAGTCATTACGCGTTCTGTGATATGATTTTGACATTTACTACTATTTGTCTTTTGTTATTCGTGATAAGTTTTATCATAAAGTTTTTGATTAAATTGATAGTAGATATCTATTCACTATTCTCCATATGGGATGGTTGGAAAAATTTGCCCTTGGTATGGGTGTTGATAATTAATTACCATTTTATTTTAATTTAAAATGAAATCATAACTTTAAGATAAAGAAGAAAATTTAGATTTTTTTTATTAAATAGAAATTGTAATTTTTAGATTTCAGTTTTAACCTACCTCCTCCTTGGGAATGTGACGTTTTCCTACCCTACGTTAACCTATTACACGTTTTTTTTCTTGTTTGATCTTGGAGAGTTCATCTCATATAAATCAAATGGAATCTCCTCCTTATTTACATAAAAAAGAAATTCAGAGCAATTTTTAACTTTATGGGAAACCTTCCTCTGTTTGACACTCGAGTGCAAAGCATTCAAAGGAGTGTCTAGGAAGGAGGAGAGAGCACCCTCGAGTTAAAGGAGTTCAGTCGAAAGGGCAGAAGTGTCATTGTCGCCGATCCGTGCATCCGGCCTTTCTATCTATCTAAAGATGCAGACTATTTGTGCAACGTCTTTTCCTCTGGTGACCAGGCAGAACTATCATCATCATTTTTAGTAAAATAAAAAAAGGCGTCACCTAAGTACGATACAGTTTAAAAATTTTTACATGTTTTTACAGATATTTCCTTACTACTGTGTCATTATCATTATAATATTTTAAGTTTGAGAGCTGCCTGCAAAAATGTTATAAGGAGTCATTTAAAAATTGAAACGGGATACCTTTAGTTAATGTCTTCAGCTTGAAAATATTGTGTAAAAAAACTTACTCTAGAAAATAATTCTCATGGCCTTATTCGTTGAATAACAATGGAATAATATAAACTACATAATTTCCCCAATCTAAAATTCTAGAATTTTGATAATTTGAAATGCTTTTAACTTGATGTTTTTTTTTCATCTTTAACAGATATTTTTCTTGAAAACATTTTCAGCCTGTTTTCAAATGTCATTTACGCCAAAATTTACCTACCAAAATAACATATAATTTCTAACCAAACGCGTTATGATGAAATGATCTTTTCGCTCTTATGACAACACTCAGCAAAATATCAACCCCTTAAGTTCCTGTAATATTGCTTAATTTTAAAATGCCTATTCTTTTTTCAACGTGGTATAATTCATGAAAAAAATACCAACACTAGGAATGCATAATATATATTATCACTTCCAAAATTACCAGTAGTCAGTACTACCTGTTCTTCATTATTTGTAGGGCATAAACAAGAGAAAAGCCCCGTCTAGCCTACTATAATGACCGTCGGCTCATGGCTAGTATCCCCCCTCGCACTGTGACCCCGACACTTCTCCAACGAGTCTCATTAACTATTTCAATGCTGCGTCTATCTGCCACGCGTATCCATGGCAACACCAAAGAACAAAGGGGACATTAAAGATCCATTCATCGAACCTGGCATAACTGGGCATAACCGTATCACGAGTCACGACGTAAAACAGATGACTCCATCGTTGCGACACTAAGGTTTGACCCCGAATGCATATCGTTATTAAATAAGTTCGTTATGAAAAGGGAGAGCAATATGGCACTTGTGTCCTTTATCGTCTTAATAAGTAGAAAAAGGGAGGCATCACTTTTTGTGATCCGAGTCCATTAAATCCTATCCTGACCACCTTGCGGTCTGAATTGTTTTCACGACATGATGCACATGGAAAACCCAATAGGATTTAGGATAGTCATCAGAACGGGTTTCATCACCCTATTTTCCATCCACCGCAAACGGTTTGGAATCACCCCTCTGGTGTTCAGCATATCTTTGCTCTTGAACAAACCATTTGCTCTTCGGCATCCCATCTAGGTACTCTTAAGCCTCTCTGCTCATGAGAATATCTTCATACTTGAGCCTCTCTCTTCCCTTCATCATCCCTTTATATTTTATTATTTCCTCTTTGCATCTCTTTTCTGCTAAGAATTTTTATGCTCATCAGCATCTCTTTGCTCTTGAGCTTCTTTCCTCTCTCTCTCTTCTCTTCAGTATCTCTTTGAACTTAAGTGTCAATTTAGCATATCTTTTCCTCTTAGAGTATTTATGCTCTTGGTATCTTTTTTGCTCTTTAGCTTCACCTCTCTCTCTTCTCTTCAGCATCTCTTTACTCTGGAGCCTTTCGCATCATCAGTTTACTCTTTAGCATTTTTGACCATGATGCCTTTCGATTTATTTTTAGTTATACCACGGCTGTCTTTCACGGGGCACGCTAATTGTTCTTAGAAATGCAGACTTCTCCTCTTCTTAGATCTTTCAACGATCTAAAATATGATATATTTTTGAAACTTATCAACGATAGGTTGAAACCACCGGTTATGGGAACTACTAATTCATCATCTCTTGTGACTGCAAAAACATTGAGTCGGCAACATCGTTCCACTGCAGAGGGTCAAGAGAGGCTATGCGAATCATAGAATCCACCGCGACATTCGTTAGTCTGGATTAATTTTGCGTCATCCGCTCGGAGCTAATGAAGCCATCGGCAGTATAGGGACGGATTCAATTATGTTGGAAGTCGACGAAGCGTTTCGGACGGGACAAAGAGCAGGTATCAGTCCACCAGCGGCCTTCCCGCCCTTCATTTTAGGAAGAAAGCCACTTGTTGTACCGATGGATTTCTTTGGATAGTTTTTTTAATACGAAGGATAACAGTAGAATGGCTAATAACTTCCATGACAGCTTCAATGAATGGTTATGCTTTTTGCGTATGAAAGATGATGGGAGGGGGAGGTTTGAAGTTAAGTGCCCTACTCAAGGCTTTGATCTTCGTTGCGGTTGGAGTGACCGTCGTGAGACCTTTTGAAGGGGGTATTCCACCTCTTTTGTCTTATGGAGAATTTGGGAAAATTTTGAAAATAGCTTTTATACTTTTATTTTAACAAAAACTATTTTAAGTAAATCGTGATCTTTTTTTTCTTGGTATTTTTACGATTTTCTGGTTTTTGCATAGTTTGACTGGGACTTCAGTATATGTTTGAGAGGATACGCAAACTATTTATTTAAGCATTTTTAATGGAGGGCATTTTGATTAACAAAATTTCGATCATTTAATGCAGAAAGGTATTAAACTGTATATACGATTGTTTTAAATGTTTACTTGATTCTAATTTCACCACTTATTCTTTTATGAGATGTTTTTCTTATTCAACATAATTTTGTGAAAATAATCCATAGGGGATAGGTACCTGGAATAAAAAAAGAAGACAGATATGCATATTTTTTCCTTTTCTTCTAAAAATTTTTATTGCCTCTTATGGCCTTCGAAGATTTTTAGTAGGCATAATAGTTCTAAAGAGCTAATTTAAACATATAAGGTTGAGAGGCCTGAAGAGCTCCATAGATATGTATCTTCATAATGTTTTTTTTCAACTAATATTTGCAAATTAAGTAGGATTTTCCCGGTTTGTCTGAACCTGAAATTTTCATGAATGCATGTTTATTACGACTGGACTTTTTTGGGTTCCATTTACATTTTTAAAAATTTCTAACACATGTTTTCTAATATTTTGAAGAATTCAGAATAAAATATAGCATTTAAAGATATTTTTTAATGTCCTTGGAGTTCATTTAGCTAGATGAATTCTTCAGATTAACTCACTAAATATCATTACATACTCAGTCCCCTATATATCCTGTTCTCATTGTGGGAGAAACATCCTCATTTACCACAAGTTTTAATGGAAACTGAGCCAGGAAACATTTACACCCACTACGCGTCTTTTGTCTTTCAGTTAAAATGTAATTGTCCTACGAAGGTTATATTTATTATTCTAGTATATCTAATTAAATTCCATATAACTTATCCACTTTTATAAATAATTTTATAACATTATGTCAGACTCATTTTTGATTAGTCATACTTTATGACACCATAAGTGAAATGGAAGAGACAAGTTGCTGGGGACAATACTTTAAACATCCAAAACTTTTGAATGGCGTCATTTTTAAAACACCGTTTCCTCCTTTAGATTATGCTTTCAACAGGAAGCCTTTCAAAAAGTTGGTGAATTGTTTAAAATGAGTTGAGACAAAGGCAATTGCTCCCACAGGAGTGTCATTTCTGGGGCTTTCTTCAGGCGCCTACACGCATTTGAGAATTATATTAAGCTTGCCTTTTTGTTAAAGTGGGGGAGTGGGTATTTGTTTATGAACATCACATCAGAAGACTGTGAAATAAGTGCTTAGTTAAGGTTTTTGAGAGTAGTTGGCAGGGTTGGCAAAAACCCGGGTTTTTTTTAAAAAAAACCCCAGTGGGTTGGGTTTTTTCGGGTTTTTTCAATAAAACCCTGAAAAAACCCATATAAAACTGGGTTTTTTCAGAAAAAGTGTGGTTTTTTTCAAAATTAAGTGGTTTTATCCTATAAAGTTAGTGGGTTTTTTCAAATTTTAGTGAGTTCTTTCTATGTTAAATGTGTCCTGTCAAAATAATGTCAGTTTTTCCACAGTTAGGTGGGTTTTTTTCTAAGTTTTTATACTTTGAAAAACCCACTGAAATTGTAAAAACACCCCTTATTTACTGAAACCTGGTTTAAATTTTGAAAAAATCCACTAAAATTTTAAAAATATTCTTAACTTTGAAAAAACCCATTCAATACTGAAAGAAATCTATTCAACTTTGAAAAAACTCACTGAAATTTTTTAAAAAATCTTTATTTTTATATCTAGTTTAAACTTTATACGTCCTAAATTTTGAAAAAAAAACATTCAAAAATGAAAAAAACCATCTGAATAATGAAAGAACCTATTTAATTTAAAAAAAACTCCCTGAAATTGAAAAAACACCATTTAATTTTTTAAAACCTAGTGTAAATTTTGAAAAAACCCATTAAAATTTTTAAAAATATCCTAAACTTTGAAAAAAACACATTAAATTTTGAAAGAACTGCCAAAATCTTAATTTTTTCTTGAAAAAACCCAAAAATTGGTCCAAAATGTGGGTTTTTCACATGGGTTTTTTTGAAAAAACCCATTGGGTCCAACCGATTTGGGTCCAATCCAGCCAACCCTGGTAGTTGGTCCTCTCTTTTTGATTAAGAGTAAGTATGGAGTTGTTTTTTATCTGAGGTATGAGGCAATGGATGATGGATCAAGTTTACAGGCTTTATATTCCTACTTACACTTTTTAAAAAGAAAAACATTTGAATTAAGGTATTGTTCGGAATTCTAACCAATCTGAATAACCATTAGTTACACTAATTCTTTATTTTTAGACCACAATTATCAGATTTAAAGGGAAATCGGATAGTCGTATTTCCAAGGAAACCTACTGCATGGATATCATTTCGATTAGGCATTAATATTTAAAAATCTTAATTTCATAAATAAAAGTCGAAAATATGTTTCTTTGATATTTTTGTTCGATTTATTTGATATCTCTATTATTCAACAGGTCGTGTGAAAAATACATACAACAAAGAGCAGGATATTAAGAAATGCTATCATATTTAAGCCTGCCTTTTGATACTTTCTATGTGTAACATAAAGTATGAGGAGTATCAAAATATTGCTATTGTAAAGCTCATATGGAGAACCAATAGCTAATTTCAAGAGGTTGTGAACTAGTAAACTTTGTGAATGACATTACTCTTGACACATGCTTGACTCTGGTGTCAAAGTCTTGACCCATCATCTATCTTGAAAAATAATCTCATGAATAAAAAATGTAATAGCCGTAATATATGGTGCTTAAGCTTTGAGGATCAACAAAACGAATAATATAGATAATCGCGGGTAGAAAATGATGCGGAAAATACAGCATCTTCTATAATCTTTTTTGCAGGTATCAAATATTTATAACATTATCATCTTACACGCAACAGAATATAGCTGACAATCTCTTTTTATCCCTTCCCTACCATTGTATCGGCCATTTTTTCTGCAAACAGTTTTAGAAGTTTTATTATTAATAGTGAAAACACTGAAAAAAAAGTGATTACATTTCATCAAAATTATAATATGACCTAAAATTACTTTGAGTAAATTTGATTTTAAACAATATATGTTATTATCGTATTTCTTTCCCAAGAGAACTATTATTTTATATGCGTAATTTTTTTCATCTATAATAACCATGTTTTAACTAAATACCAGAAAAGTTTTAAAAGTGTTTCTCCCTGTGTTTATTTCAAAAAAGTTCATTGTTAAATCCTTCGTTCCAAGAATTTTCATTTCAGGATACTTTGATTGTATCCTTTTGAAAATTACTGTGTGCTATTTTTAAAGTGTCGACTCTTTCAAAGATATTCTTCTTTAAGCTGGTAGAAAGTGAATCGCGTCTTGCAGCAGTAACTATCTGAAAGAAAGAAATGATGCAGGGACAGATGGCTCATCAGATGTCGTTTGTTGATAGACAGCAGTACGCTGTACGTGTTTTTATGGAAAATTTTTGTCTCCTTTCATCACATTCAAATCAAATCACTTCAAAGAAGAATTAACGTGAAACACGGGTTTTGAATTATCTGTTTTCTATAATTGGTTATTTTATACTCTGGTAGCTTTATTTAACCGCTAAAAATATTTTTATATTGCTTGAATGTTTATTAGGATTCATCCAATTTCGTTTGGAAGTTTTCATTTAAGGGCCGTAAAAAGCCAATCTCATCTCAAATAAATTATTTGCTTTAAACAATCTACTCTAGGTAGTCCTCTTGAAAGCATCTATTTCCTCTTTTCCAACTCAGTCAGTTTACAATTTCAACTTGAAAGTTAAAAGCGTAAAAGTATGACTACGAAATTGAACACAAAACTAATAACTCTTTTATATTAGATGAAACTTAAATATTGAAATGTTTCCTTTTAAGAATGTCCTTCTCCTGATAAATTTTCTAAGTTGGCTGGTGTTTGAGTTCGTTTTGCCCTCCTTTTTTACTTTGCAAAATTTTTCGAGTCTGTCTGACATATTTTTACAATAATGGCTGCCACCCTCAACGTCTTAACAATAACAGAAGGTGGTTTCATTGTGAAAAAAAACTGATATCCAATTCCAATGCAAACGTCAAGGTAGTTAATGTCCTCCTGAAGCCCCACTGCGACTCCGACACGGTGGGATGGGTCCGCGACACTTTTTGTCGTGTCGCACGACATGTGCCCACTGTCTTGTACTACTGGAGTGGATCCGAGGGGACAATGTATGCCGTTTTGTCAATGTCTATTGAGTGAAAGGTGGTTCACAGAGTGAGGGCTTTAAACTCTCTTTTTTTAATGAAGAATGGTTTGAATTCCTATTATGGAAATTATGAAGGAATACCATGAGTTATATCGTTGGGAATTTTGTGGATAAATAGGTTTTGGATCTCTGTTTTTAGATATTTCTCAATGGTAAGGCTTTATGAAAGAAGTACATTTTATGTTCGTTTACTTTTAACTTAAGTTAAAATTTTTACAATTAAAAAAAAATCTCTAAAATTTAGTTTTGATAGTTTTAAAAGGAGAAAATAAGTTCTAACTAATAATTTCATTCTAAGCAGAAAACAAGTTTTAACTATCTTGTTCTTTACTTGGGTTGTAAAATTAAATTGATGTAAAAGGTTCAATTCCACGCGTATCCCTGCTCTGAACTGCTTGAGATAGTCATACTCCTCTCTCTGTCAGTTTAATTCAGCGTTAGAAATTGGGAAAAAAATCCACTGGTCCTGCGGACCAGTGCTTTACCAATCTTACTGGTCCGCAACAAAAATTACTGGTCCGACAAATTAAAAAGGACCAGTTTAATTATTATAAAGTGACTATTGCACTGAATGTGAGTACCAAATAGGGTGTAATGTTAAAAATTAATACATATTTATTAAGTTACTAGCTGTAAATATGAAATTTATATAAAATAAGTAATAAATAAATTTATGAGAAATAAGCAATAGCTCCAAATAATCAATTATTTTAAAAATATCTTATTAATTAAATACCTTTCTTGATTAAATAATATTTCACTAACTGACATACAAATAAAATAATCTTCTTGATTAAATAAAATCTCTCTATTTGACATACAAATTGGATACAATTGCACTAATTGGCAAAAAATAAGAACTTTTCTTGAATAAATGATAGTGCACACAAATTAATATATAACTTCGAATTAGTGGACAAACTGGTTGTAATCTGGTTTATTTAGTGAAATTAATTTTTTGTTGCCTTTTTTTCTCCCGATTCCAAGCAAAGAGAAATTGCAGGCTGAAATTGGAGGGTGGGATATTTTTTCACCACTGGTCCAGCGGACCAGTGATTTTCTGATTCTACTGGTCCGAGCTGTTTTTTGGTTGTCCCGGACCAGTAATCCAGTACAATTTCGAACGCTGGTTTAATTAACAAATCCCATCCAAGGGGGAATCGAATTCTTGGAATGTGTCCAACGTCGTCAAGAATCTCCTCTCTTTGGCACCCATGGGGCCAATTATGCAGTTTAGCATTACCATGTTATCCACGTCAGTTTTCCTATAACAAAGCGCACCCATCAATCAATAATATCTGATTCAGCAAGGGATTACCAGTAAAGAAGGCGAGAGGTGTTACTCTAGACATAAATCAATAGAGCCTCTCTTCGTTAGGTGGGGCATAAACAGATTGACCTTTAGATAAACAACTAGGAACTCTGAATAAAATATTGCCGAACGATCGTGGTACCACCCACACCCCAACTTAAAGTTATGTTGGAAGTTATTTTAGTGCTGCAATTATGAACAGTCGAACCATGTTAAATTAAACCATTACGAAGCCAAATGAACTGTTCACTGTAACTAACACTATTATGCGAAATTTTGGTTATTTATTCGGTACTGTGAAGAAACCCATTATAACTGTGAATAGTTCTCGCTCTCTCAAGATAGTCCAGGCAATCTGTAACTTAAGTAAAAAATTGATACATTTAGTTTTTCAACGGTTTTCGATTGGGAATGACCTAAATAATAACATACTAAAAATCGGACAAAATCGGTTCGTGGCAAGTTTAATTTTTTTTGAATTTTTAAAAAATGGCCGAAAAAAATTTTCAAAAAATCAAATAATAGAGATCGAGACTTGTGATACATGTTTATAGGCTATCTTTCAGTGCTGAATACGAATATTCCATTTAAATTTTTAAAAAATCAAAATATCTATTTTTAAAATTAATTTGAAAATTTCGATAATCGAAAAAATTAAAACACCCCTAAAAACCACAAAAAAACTAAAAAAGAAATATTTTCAACGGTTTTCACTCAGAAATAACCAAAGTAACAACCTATTAAAATTTGATAAAAATCGGACGATAAAAATTTAAATTATTTAAGATTTTCAATTTTTTTTACCTCAAAAATCGACCTTTTTTAAAATTCCTGTCAAAAACGTTTGAGGCATTTGCCAAGGTTATTTTTCCATGGACATTGTAGTAATATAGCTATATAAACGAAAAAACCCAAAATTGATGGTTAAATCATTAATTAATTAATTAATTTAATAAAATGAACATTAAAAATAGGTGGAAATATTTTCAATCAAGATTAAACAGTTAATATTTCAAAAATATTCAGTATCAAATAATTTAAAAATTAATTAAATTTACAAAAGATAACAAATCTTGAAAAAATTTAAATTTTTAAAATTTTTTTAAAATTTTAAAATTTTTAAAAAATTTAAATTTTGCTTTATAGACTTGTGATACATGTTTATAGGCTATCTTTTAATGATGATGTCGAAAAACAAACCAATTTTGGGGTAAAATTTTAAAAAAGTGTGAAACAATTTAAAAACAAACAAACTTAATAAAATATGAACTCAAAACAAAACCTCAGACAAATTACTGCATATTACTGCATATATTTATTTAAATTAAATTTTAAAATTTTTGTTAAAAAAATTGTTAAAATTTTAACAATAGGCTTGTGATACATGTTTAAAGGCTAACTTTTAGTGCTAGTGTTGAATATCAGGTCAATTTTCAAGTTCTACAACAAAATTGACCTGATATTCAACACTAGCACTAAAAGTTAGCCTTTAAACATGTATCACAAGCCTATTAAAATTTTAACAATTTTTTAACAAAAATTTTAAAATTTAATTTTTTAAATTTATTTTTTTGGAAAAAAAACATTCTAGGAGCTTCTTTGAATAAATGTTATCAAAAATATTTTCAAAAATGAAATAGGCAGTAATTTGTCTGAGGTTTTGTTTTGAGTTCATATTTTATTAAGTTTGTTTGTTTTTAAATTTTTTCACACTTTTTTAAAATTTTACCCCAAAATTAGTTTGTTTTTCGACATCATCATTAAAAGATAGCCTATAAACATGTATCACAAGTCTATAAAGCAAAATTTAAATTTTTTAAAAATTTAAATTTTTTCAAGATTTGTTATCTTTTGTAAATTTAATTAATTTTTAAATTATTTGATACTGAATATTGTTGAAATATTAACTGTTTAATCTTGATTGAAAATATTTCCACCTATTTTTAATGTTCATTTTATTAAATTAATTAATTAATTAATGATTTAACCATCAATTTTGGGTTTTTTCGTTTATATAGCTATATGACTACAATGTCCATGGAAAAATAACCATGGCAAATGCCTCAAACGTTTTTGACAGGAATTTTAAAAAAGGTCGATTTTTGAGGTAAAAAAAATTGAAAATCTTAAATAAATTAAATTTTTATCGTCCGATTTTTATCAAATTTTAATAGGTTGTTACTTTGGTTATTTCTGAGTGAAAACCGTTGAAAATATTTCTTTTTTAGTTTTTTTGTGGTTTTTAGGGGTGTTTTAATTTTTTCGATTATCGAAATTTTCAAATTAATTTTAAAAATAGATATTTTATTTTTTTTTAAATTTAAATGGAATATTCGTATTCAGCACTGAAAGATAGCCTATAAACATGTATCACAAGTCTCGATCTCTATTATTTGATTTTTTGAAATTTTTTTTCGGCCATTTTTTAAAAATTCAAAAAAAATTAAACTTGCCACGGACCGATTTTGTCCGATTTTTAGTATGTTATTATTTAGGTCATTCCCAATCGAAAACCGTTGAAAAACTAAATGTATCAATTTTTTACCGGTTTGACCTTTTTTTTCAGTAGATTTACTGGACTAAGAGACTCGTCTCTCTTTAAGGATTCTCGCCCGAATTCAGGTAAACCTCATAAGGCTTAAGATTCCTAAAAAAATTCTTTCGGCCTCAACGCTTTCTTCTGGGGGTCATTTGTAAGAGTCATGCTCCTCTTCACTCTCAAGGACGACTTGGTCTGCTAATTGCGCACCTTTTTCTGTCACTTCGTAACCATGCACACGCGTTTTGAGCACGGGATTATATTATAGGGCTTTTACCATTAACCTAACGTGAAGACGAAACCGATCCCTTTTTGTTCATCCTCAACATTATATTTACTTTTTGAGACTCTGTGTTGTCTCTGTTAAAATTTGCTCCCAAACGAATTATGCATACTCTATTTCTTATTCGGTTGAAACCTATTCTATACAACATCATATTATTCTTTTTAATTATCTCCATAATACACTATTGGATTCACTGTAAGCATCTCTTGTCTCAATTATTCTAAACCCACGACGATACTTTAGTTTCAGTTGTAATGACACTAATTTTATATATCATTCAGATTTACACTGCCATAATTCATCGAAGATGTTATTTATTTATAAATATCATCCAACGATGATTTTATTTCACTTTAAGCTTCTTTCAATCAGAAGTTAATGGTGGTTGTAGTCAGAGATTAATACAGGGGAATAGTTCAAAGGTCATTGTTTACTGACTAGTCACTGTATTCTGAACAGTGATAAAATTAAGACTTGGTCTGTACTTCGCCACCTTGTTCTATAGTACCTTTCGTTTATATACCTAGGTATAGTCTTGTTAATTGAGCTATTTGTTTTGTTAACCACTCTGAGACATAGGCATCTTATTTCTAAAATTGAGTTTTTAAAAGGGATTTTGAAGGAACTTTACTTGGCATGTATTCCAGAAACAGACTCATCCTGCACCTGATATATTGATACATGACGTAATTCTAAACTTTTTTTCCCATAATCATTTTTCCAATTTGGAGTCCCAACTGTTTACTTTCTGTCAAACTGTGTCAACCTTAGATTCCCCCAATCATATCCACGTTGCACTTTTATCTCACAAAGAAGGCGACTGAGATACAAAAGCAAGCATTTCTCCCAGGAAATACCTGATGTTTACTCAGCGAGCAATACCTGTGCTAAAGGAAACCGCTGAGACCGTATACACATCTCAGTGAGAACTTGGAATCTAGGCTAGAAGTTGCACAAACTTCTTATCTCCCAACACAAGCTTCAGATAAATTATTATATATATCCTGACTTCTCTCTTTATTAGGACTATCTTCCTTACAAAAAAATCAAGTTTTCACCTGATAAAAGATGGAAAAACTTTGATTAGAGTATATCCTTCTCACATATCTAGTAAAATTCCGTGTCTTCTGCCGCCTATTTGTTTGGAACTTTGTTTAAACGAACTTTACTGAAAATACCGGTCATTTTGTTGCATTAAAAAACTTTCTTCCACAATCGTTTGATGAGATCCGATTTGGAGAAATTGCAAACTTTGGCCGAACTTTGAGTGATTTGATTATCCTTTAACTCTTTGTTTTTAAATTGATAGATGAAAGAATACTCGGTTAAAATTTCAATTAGTCAATTAGTGCACGATTTTCCCCATTCTTCGGGTTGTATATTATTGGTGGAGTTAATTAGATTTCAAACAGATCAACTCAATTTTTCTGAGCATATTTTGCTTCATTTATTGGTGTTCAGTGGTTCTCAACAAATAACTTTCTTTTATCATAAATCTGAATTATGGGTAATCTTTGGAAAAATACGTCTTTCTTTCTCTGATTTAAAAATGATGAACCCCAATTTCTCTCCCCAAAACAACAAATTATATCCTCTATGAAGATATCTTTTGTTTGTTGTAGCTTACAAGCACTTAACATTTTTCTTGGAAAAGGGAAATATTACTAGAAAAGAAATGGCCAAGATAGGAAATGCGGGTAAACGACTCCATATAATAGGTTCTTTAAAAAATATTGATTTGGTCACTTCTATAATTTCCAATCGGTTTGTTTGTGGAGGATCTCAAAATAATATGAATCCCAGGAAATGCTGTTTTTTTTGTTTGAACAGCCAGTGATGTTCTACACACCTGCGCCAAAGAAATTTCCAGTATTATCCAGATGAGAGATTATTTCTCCCATGACGCCTCATTCCTCAAACACGGACCAACCTACCCAAAAAACAAAGGCTTCCTTCAGATAAACCCTTTTTTATGAGTGAAGGTGTGCCCCTTTTGTAATGATGCTTCCACAGAAAGTGATTTTTATTCAAGATTGAATTGTATAGCGGCAGATTTTTGATTTCATGAAGAATGATTAATGAGATTTTTCTGTATGTTAATACTTCATTGAATCTAAGTTGCTCCCAAGTAATGTGTATAAAAAACTAACAACTGGATCTTATTTCAGATAGGACAGTAAGCTTTGTAAATAAATTCCTAATGATCAACAATCTTTCTCTTAATTTTTTTGTTTAATAAAAACAGGCCAGCTCTACCAGAAAATATTCCAATATTTTTTCAAATTTTAAAAAATCTTGTTTTTGAAAATGTTGATCTTTAATTATTTCATTTGAAAACTTTATTTCAACAAAATTAACAGTAATAAGACAGCAAACCCTATAACTGTATTTGATTTTTTAAACCTTGGCACCTTGTGCTTTTGAATTTTGAACAATTCGTATTCCCGTGAATTCTTGTACCCTTTATAATTTTGATGGAAATTTAACTCGCACAAGTTTGTGACGGTCTTTTCTACTGCTTTCTTTTAGAGAATTAATTTAAACTCATCTAATTACTTCTAATGCTCTAAATAGTATTTATTTATCAACATTCATAAGCTATTATTTTTTCTAACTAGCTGATATGATAAATTTGGCGTGTCTAATATTTAAAATTATTTTTCCTTAAGGTTATACACCTTCAAGCCATAAACTACTAAATATCAAACGAAAAATATCTTTCTGAATTTTTAATAGAAAAAAGAAACACTAATTACACTTTCGGAAAATAGGTTTGGAGAAAATTTCCGTTTGATTTAGTCTGCTCTAGTCTATAAAAAAATCTTACAAAAAAATAGGAACTACATTTTAGTAAGTTACGTAGTTTACTTTTATGATTGCTGTTTTCGCAGCTTTCATGGTATCACATCACCACTTCTGGTCCAAACTTTAACATCAATTTATGAAGCTAAATTACCTTGATGGTATATCTGGAATCTCAGAAAAAAACATCCCAGAGGGAAATGAGTTACTTGGAAATTTATTCCTTCTCTTCTCCAATCCTCCTTCAATTCAAAAATAAAAATTTAATCGCTATCGGGAGAAGTGGTTTTTACCGTTCTCTCTCCCGAGATATCCGAATTCGTTTTACCGGTATTGATTGAAAGAGAGCGATTCGTCTTCTGGTTCTTCTCGCTCTCGATGCCATGCGGTTCCGATCAAATCGTGATGCCTCCGTGAAGTGAATTTATATTTCGAGGGTCCCTTCAGGAAGATTGGTTTATTTTAAAATGTGCGTGTCTTTGTGAATGGAGAAACGTGAGTCATTGATGACTGAGGACGAAGATGAATGGGTCTCTCCGGATGGAGATCATTCATCGAGTGGAAAGAGTGCCGGTTTTTACTTTTTCACCTCCATCTCCTTTACCCAGATATCCCTGTACTTTCTTTGAAATATTACACAGTTCGAAAGAAATTCTTATACGAAAGCTTTTTTTCTTTTAATCCTTCGTGTACATCTTTTCTATTATGATACTTTAATTTTTTTTAAAGAAAGACAGACTTTATCGTTTGAAAAGATTGTTAAGAAATTTCAAATTACATAGTTTCTATTTACATTTATCGTCATTTAATTTTTTAATGATAACGTAAAATTTCAGACCACCTTTGTACGCTTAAAAATTAAATGCTGTTTCTTTGTACGTTAGTTAATTTCATGCATTGATGTCAAATAATTGAGAACAAACTTTACGGGGAAATAAATAGTAGTGTTGTTTAAATTGCTTTTTATTTTCTAAAGTGTGTGGGTTCTATATTCATGATATTGCTATTAAGTACTAAGTTGCTATTCTAAGAAAAATTGGTTTACCTATATTTGCATATAACTTCAGCAATTTTGGCTTGACTGCTTGACATTCTCCCCAACCTAATTCCATCCCCTAAGGCTTATCTTAAGGACTTCTTTTTTCCTTAAGTATTGCAAAATCCTCGTCTATGCAGTCCTGCCCCTCTCTTTTACATACATACATCCCTTTTGGTCTTCCTCTTCATCTTTCTCTTCCGCAAAAGAAGATTCATTGAAGATCTTCAGCATTATTCGTTCTTTATGCATTTTCAGAAGATGACCCGCCCTTCTCATTCTATTCAGTTTTATGATTTTAACAATATCTTCAACTCCATCTTTAAAAATGTTATATAACACAGCTCCAAAGATAGTTCTCTGAAATCTCCTCTCAATAATTGCTAAGGCTATCTCTTCCTTAGTCGTGAATGTGCACTGTGAGACATTAGGTGAAAACTGATTTTTATTAGTATCTTTATAATGAATTTTCTTCCTTATCTTTGACTAGAGTTTATTGATTTGAAAAATAATTAAATTATAGAGGCTCACAATTGTTGAAAAGTTATCATAAAAATAATATGTGTGTATAATAATCAAGAACCTAAACCTCTTAAAAATTTTTTGCCAGTATTACTTATTTTTTTCACACAAATAGTGTTACATTTTTTACCATTAAGCCATCTATTAGCTAACTAATCCCATGATTCTCAAACACTTATACTGTTAGCAGAATCTCTTGAAACAGGAACTACATCCGTAGTTAATTCAACGCTAAGTAAATAGCTTCTACAACACTTCGGGATATTTCAAGAGGTTTACTCTGCTCTTAAAAACCTCCCCTCCTGTTTGGACTTCTTGGATTCAGAAGTTTGTGAATTCTACCACTTCCTTCGTGCCACACACGTTGCTCTTGCCCATCCCTCTGTTGGAAACTCTTTCTAAGTACCCTTCTTCATACCATGAGAAATTCTATTATCATTGACCTATATAGCTAGAATCAGTTTTGAAGAACTACAGTTCTTGCACTATTTCATATCTAAAATTGCAAAAGTATTTCATAACATAAAATTTTGAGAGAATTCGTTAATTTTTCCATCTTTACAGATGGTCATTAGAAGTTGGTTTGGGGCCGTTCAAATATTACGTAAGCACTTTTTTGGTCATTTTAACCCCCCTCCCCCCTTGTCAGCAAAGATAAGCAAACCTCAAACCCCCCCACCATAATTACGTAAGACACTGCCGGACCCCCCCCCCCCCGAAATTTTGACATCCCTATAAGTAAGTACTGTTTTTTTTCCTTGAAGATTAGGGGACTCGTACAAGGAGCTGTCCTTTTTGAGTGTATCCCTAAGGGTTCAAAAATGAGTCTAAACACTACTTTTCGGGGTTACAATTTCAAATTGTTAGGGTGGTCTATCTCCAGAAAAAAAAGTGCTTTCGACAGAATTCCTAATTCAATTTTTTGTTACATTTATTTTTGGTTGAATTTTGAAATTATTTTTGCAAGAAACAAGAGATTTTCGAAACTGCACCATCTTACGTAAGCATCACTCATATCCCCCTTGTCAGCAAAAATAAGCAAAGAGCAAACCCCCCTCCCCCCTTAGGTGCTGACGTAATATTTGAACGGCCCCTTTATCATGTCAGTGGTCAGTGTTTTACAAACGTTTTTTTTGCTTTTTGTATAACAAGATGAATTTGAGGAGCAAGAATAACTATGTGTGCTATTTTGGTTTATGAAGTCGTGAATTTTTCACTACAACAGAAGCCTTCGAGACCATTGCAGAAATATAGGGGAAAGTGGGGCAGTTTGATACAGCAAAATTCCAATATATTTTTTGAGTAGAAAAAAAAATTACTCATTCAGATACTTTTTTTCTAAATATATCTAAGAATGACTAAATTTTATTAAATCAATTAGAAAAATATAAGTTTAATAAAAATTAAAATATGACGACTTTTGTAAAAATTCATTTTTGTATCCAAATGCCCCACCGGTGGGGCAGTTGGATATAGTGCTGTCTTTTAAAAAACCCACTCCAAATTGTACCCTAAAAAACCCGAGATATTTTAAATAAATAATTGAAATAATTTTAAATTCTCATGTGCCTTGTCTTTGTATGCCATTAAGAGTGGCAGAAACGTAAAAGCAAGTCAGAGAACCGTTTATTTATTTAGTTTTTTGAATAAATAGAAAATGTCGATTTTGGGCTAAAAATATTACTTAGTTATGCAGATTTTGATTCTGTAAAATAAAAATATATGTTATAAAGACTTTAAAGCATTTTTCAGTGGTTTTGTGTTATCCCGTTATTATGAGAATAAAATACTAAAATTTCAGCTCAGTCCGTCAATTAGGGACATTACGGTAGTCTTTGAAATGAGGGGTGAAAAAAACCCGTAGGGTGCCTAAAAAACCCATTTTTCCTTTTGTAATAAATGACAAAATAAATAAATATGTATGCAAAATATTTAATATTATTCATGATATACAACTAATTATGCGAATAGAATAGTTGTTTCAGTAATTCTCGATTTTTTTCAGTATTTTTGATGAAACTCAATGATACCGAAAACAGCCATTTTCCATGAAAATATAGCATTTTTCCGAGTTTTACTCGAAAATTGGTTTTGAGAGTTATTAGTTGGGGGTTCAGAACAAAATATCAGTGCCAATTACCGTTTTTTAAGCTTTTTTATAAATATTGTATTAATTATTTGTATTTAATAGGTCGTTTTTATTAAAATCCAACAATAAAAACGCTATTGTCGTTGTGTTTTGAAGGCAAAATTCTTGAGTAGAAAAACTTATCACAGTTTTAATTTTAGAAATAAATTGCAATAAATTTGGTTTTAATTTTCTTTATTATTCTCTTTTCTATCAAAATAAACCTTTCAATCGTATTTTTTCTTAATTTTTAGGGTACATGGTTTTTTTTAGGAAAATTGGTTTTTTTATTCTTACTTAATTGTTTGCCAATTTGTAACGGAGAGTTGGAATAAAAAATACTAAGCACTAAAATGTAGTGGAGGGTGAGCCGTTACAAAACAATTTTGTTCGATTTAATTATCATATTTTTAAGCTTTTAATGAAAGAAATATGAAAAAGTGGGTTTTTTAAAGGACAACACTATACATTGCTTGGGGTATTTTGATACAGTGATTAATTTGCCCAAAAACAGTAATTAATAAAAAAAACCTATAGGGTGTAACGTATGCATAAAAATATTTGTGGTCTTTGGGGTCTCTAAAATTTTTGTTGACACCCATTGTGTGTTTTATTTGTTCGTTTTTTAACTAATGTTTCGCAGCAATTAGTTTGTATGACTTTGATCAGTTATGATTTTTGACCCTGTATATTTCGATATATAGTATAAACTTATAAATAATAATAATATTGAATATTTCGAAAATACCAGCGTTAGTTTGTTGTATTCTTCTAAATTATTTTCAATCTGGAAATATCATCTTCAGAATATTTTACTGTTGCATAATAAAACCGAATCCATGTTTATCGTCCAATCAAGTGTATTATTCGCATCATAAACCTGCATTGTATCTTTTCCATGCATCCAAATGACTGAATTTCAAAGCATTGTCCGACATGTTCCCTTATAAATATGTAACTTTCACCATCATAGTGTCATCGCGAGCCCAACTTCTAAAGTTATTCCTTGAAGAAAAAAGCAGAGGGTAATTTAGTAATTTTCCGTGCCTGTTCTATTGTGTGAGGCGATATTCTCTTGTATGTCGGAGGGTAGAAATTTAAGTACTAAAACCGCACTGTTTTGCTTTTTTGTACATTGAAAAAACAAATTTGTTTCTTGAATTTGTGTCTACTATTTTTTACTAAGATCCTATTTGCACAAACTTTTGAAGTTACCAGCAACCTTAAAGGAATGAATTTTTTTCTTAAACTTTACCTTTCTTGCAGGAAAAAGTTGTGCCAGATGGTAATCTCTTGCAAACATTTTTAACTCCGAACTTTCGTGAGCGTTAACTTTTGCTCTCATGCAAATTCTTTCGATTTTGTGCCAGAAAGACTTTTTTCAGAAATAGGAAAATTCTTTCGATAGTTTTGAGAACTACGCACATCTCTACGCATCGCAGAATTTTTCCTCGAGTTCAAGACAAAATCTGACTAAAAACTTCCAGAATACTAATAGCACTATTTTTAACATTACTTTGTTTAACTTATTCTAGTTTATATTAAAACCATAGAATTTTTTTTCTTACATGACTCTTCAATGTTGTTTCGCTTTTGTTCATCAGAAAGTTTCATACAACTTATATTCGTTTGTGAATTTAGCAATTTTTAATAAAATTACCTTAGAAAAAAGAAATAAAATTGTGTCGTTTCTCTTATAACATGACTAATAATAAGTTGGTTTACACACTTATACTAGAACTGAAGATACAGCAATACGCCCAGTCCTAGATGCCTTGCGTGTAAGGACATATGGCAGACGTATAACTCCAGAGTACTATATTTCGTCTCCCTAACCCTCACTCCCTCCGTATCCAAATATAGCTCAACTTTTCTAAACCTTTTACTAACAAAATGAAATGTGGCTTTGACGTTTTCTCTCTCTACTGTGTCTGGTATAAAGCTGGATGAGGCTATTTAGTACTTCTATTTACTATTTTGGCGCAGCTACAGTAATGTCAGAGTATCTTCTCATTTTTGAGAGCTTACATTTTTGAAAAGCTTATAATATTTGGTTTCTCCAAGCCTTTGTCTCCTTGAGAACATTGATTTTCCTTTAATAATCAAATGTCGCTAACCCCTTTATAATACATGTTAGTTCTTTAATGGGGACTATATTTCTCTCTCAATTTATAGTTTCATTTCACTTTGCATATAAGGTTAATTTCAAGCAGTACTCTTAATTCCTCTGATAATTAGGTATTCAAAGGGCCGTCATTGGGGTTTTTGGGATTGTTGGTATTTGTTGTTGGGATTGTTTATGCACGCCATAAATGTCTAAGTTAGAATTGAAGTGTCAACGTTATAAATACAATATTAATTGTCGTATAAAACTGACGTATTGGCCTATTTGTCGTATAAAACCTAAGACTTTACTGGAGAAGTCTTTTTGAGTCGTCTTCTCCATTAAGATCAGTTAGGTTGCTGAACAATGTTGAGTGTGCTTGGTGTATGGTGACATGGATCCCTCTGGGTTTTATCATGTCTATAAAACTTCACTTTCTGCTGAGGGTGTATCAATGTGGGACTCTAGTTCCTGCTAGTGTTGCACCAGATGATCTTCTGGACAGATGATCAACGGTCGACTAACCACGACCGGAATCATCCCCGATCTCTTCTTCCGCACCGTGCGGGGGTGTAGGGGGTCGATTTGCAGGCGAGGCACGTGGGGCAGATGTCACACGACACCAATCGTGCGCAGCAATGTTTGTGCACCCTCGTCTCCTTCTGTGCTTCCTGCTTAGTTTGACCATTGGTAGAATTGAATTCAGGCCATTTATCAAACCAGGTAACTGTTTCGTATAAATATGAGTTTTAGGATTTTTTTCTGGCGTACTCATGCTTAACTGTTTTTTCTATTTTTCAGTTTTTTTAATGGATAAAGAATCAATTTGACTTATTGACACGACTGAGCGAAATTATGTTGAGAAATTCGCACTTCATTTATAAATCCAAATAATAGATTGTGAATATAAGTGCACTGCAGTAGAGTTACTTTTCTGCTCTTATATTATAATCTGGTGACAAATATTTAAAAGGGCACTTATTTCACTGAATTGACCGAAAGCTTGAAGAAACTGTTTTGTGCCTATTTCTCAAGCACAGCAATTACGCTGGTTGCAAAATATTTCAATGGTTGCTTTTTCGTATTCATTTAAAGATACAGTCGAATCCGCTTAATGTGATCACGGTTAATGTTATCAATCGGATAATGTTATCGAAATCAACAGGTCCCGATCATTCCTATTTAATTTAATGTAAAATACTTCGTTTAATGTGATCAACTATGAATCATCACTCCGCTTAATATTATCAAAATTTGTCCATATCCCCTTTAAAACGACCGCTTTTGAGTTCAAGTTTCATTTTGAAGGTCAATTTTTACAACATCTGCCCCATGAGACCATCTGGGATTCTTTTTTCTGAAAATCAGTATGAGAAAGAAAAAGAAAACATTCCGCATGTATTGAAAGAAAGCAGTTTTTAGGGGGGGTCCGAATCCATGCATGTGATAGGTTAAAGAAAACACCACAAGATCGAAGCTTTGCAGATGTCTGATAAGAGATTTGAACTTTCTCTTGTTACTGGAATTCAGATTATGTAATTAATAAGTGGTTTATTGGAGTGGATGGATATAATGGAGTGTAAAAAAGGGAGATCTTTCTATACAAATAAAAATTAAAAGTAAGCGATTATTTTACTTTTATTAATTGAACTACTCTTACATTTTCCCCTTAAAATTTTACCTAGTTTAAAAATAGTGTTTTGAATACATTTATTACGATTACATGATTTTGATTTTAAAGAAAACAATCTAGTTACACTGTTTGCTGCTTTTTGATATGAGATCGCTTATTGTTATCGATCGGATAATGTTATCAGTTTAGTCTCGGACAATTGCGATCACATTAAGCGGACTCGACTGTAGTAGAGGAAAGCTCTATTTATTATAACATGGGACAGAATCAACAGCTTATATCTCGCGTGCTGTTTCCAACTTGTTGATGTCCGAATGCCCTTTCTCCATCACCCCATTTCCATGATCCTTTCGCTCTTTCACCCGATTTCAGGGGTGGGTGGGACGCATTTCTAACCCCCCTCCCCCTCAATCGATGTCCCTCCGGTGGCGACACCTCTCTGGCTTCCCGGATCGTCTGAATCGATACTATCCGGAAGCACGTGCTCTTGACTGCCCCCCTGACTCTATGAAAGGATATTATATTATAAGCCCCCGGGGAACGGCTTATGGAACAAAAAAGAAATTTTTCTTCAAAATCGATGGGAAGAAACAGACACCCGGCTGAGGAGGATAGTGTCCCGCAAAAGAGTTCAGGTGGCTTGAAATGATCCCATTTAGAATTTAGTTTGAGCGGAGGGAACGAGATCAGTTCGTTTCAAGTTTTTACCTCTGACAGCTCGATTTTGCATTGAGTTTGCTTTGAGTAAGGGATGATTCTGACTATAGTAGCGATTCTAGTTCAGCGTTTCTCTAACTGAGGGGCGAGCTTCCTTCCCTAGAGGAATGGAGAGATATATTAATGATATTGCTGAGTTTTTAAATCTTATTTGTTATTGAGCTTTTAAATCTATATAATTTTAAGTTTTATTTTTCTTTTATTATTAAATAAAGCCTTTCGGGTCAGCTTAAGCTGTGTAGATTTGATCACCTTTCCACTCAACGAATTGAACTATTCCATTGCTCACATTATATCTTGAATCAATATTATTGCTTTTTTACATTGATAATATACTTGAATTCTTGAAATTTTTGATGGATTGTTTTTAATAGGTGGTTACGTACTAATGAGTTAACCTTAAAAGCAACGAATTAACAAGAAGTTCGTAACTAAAAGAAGTATGTACATAACTTGAAGGTACACTAACTTTTTAGGTAATTAAAATCTTCATAGTGTTTAAAAGGGGGAAATAACAAGAACAAAAATGTGACTATAGTTGAAATTATTCTCCACTAAGCCATTTAGCCGTATAATCAAATCAACGCATTCCAAAATAACTGTATCTTCTTTTCTTTTAAGTTTCTCGGGTTACACATAGAGTTCTTTTGGAGAAGCGCGAAGCGCCTATCATGGATTATATACATTTATTAGACCAGAGATGATGTTGCGTGCACGGGCCCAAAAAAGGTGTGTGACAAAGCTCTGTTTGTCGGAAGCGTCGGAAGGGGCTGATTTAGTGGGAGGACGAAGCATAATGGGAGGGCATCCGGAATCACGGGCGCTCGTGCATTTGACAAGAGGTGGGTGGGACCAAACACTACATTAGGAAATATGGGGTATTTTGAATTAGAATTAACAGTCACTTTTGCTTCAGTACTTCATGGATTATGCACTACTGAGTTATGAGTTAAGAGAGAGCTCAAATCTGGACAGATACAAACTTTAATTGGTTATTTTTTTGGTCATTTTAGGAGAAAAAAAAGGACGGTAAAGAGATGTATGATGACAACATATTGTTTTTTATGTAATCAGTTTTGCTTGTTTCTGTTTATTTAAGGTAGCAGTATTTACTTATAAAAATTCAAAAAAATTCAAATTTTATAATTAAAGAATAGTATTGAATAAAATTAATTTTGAATTTCTTATTTTTAATGACAAGGAAAAGGTTACAAGACTTCTGCGTACCATCATATTTAATTGAATTCATAAGTCCGATGTTGTTATCCTCTTAATATTGGGTAAAAAATATTCTATACACTTTAATAATTATTCATGAATTCTAATGATTTTTTTTATTTCAAAAAGTAGAAATTTAATTGATTAGAAATTTCATACTACAGAAAACAATGTAACCTAAATATATGAATTAACCAACTTGTAAAGAGCGCACTAATAAGTAGTAATGAGTTGAGGATAGGAAAACTCTTTTTCCGGTTGATATGCTCTATCCTCAACAAAAGACTTTTTATGTTCTTATTCTTAGAGAATATTCACCTCGTTCCACGAATTTCGTCTATGAATTCCAGCTCCCCCTTTTAGAAAAGGAAAGAAACTTCCAAAATGAAGGAGCCATGAGAAACGAGAGCTCGTTCCTTTCTCTGAGACTGCAATTGAACCAATTAAAAGACTTTTCTCTACTCGATTGCATTGTTCTTTCATTAACCCTTTATTGAGTGTCTTGGAACACATCGAAGTCTATTTGTTATTTCCTATAAACTGTTTTAAAAACTCCAATTGAGAAAACACTAAAAGAATCCCTTTTATTAGGAGCAGTTATATTAAGTTTAGAGTTTAGACTGAGATACTGATAAACCTCCTCAAAACCAAATTAGTAAAGTCTCATTTTTTGATCTTTCTCTTTCGATCTTCATTTTGGAGGGAAGATCTAAAATAACAAGTATAAATTGTCCCTTCACTCCTCCAATTTTTTATGCAAATTTGTGATTATTAGGCAAGGATGATATGATACATAAGTTAACTAAATTATATTAGTACGTTTTACTGTCCCTCCCACTAATAAAACAATATTACAAAATTTTTCATTATGATGATAGTTTTTCTGTATTCTGGTACATCATATAAATAAATTATCGCTATTAAATATTGGATAAAATGTTACATAAGCTGAAAAATAAATTAAAGAAATACATATTTTCTAAGTAAAAAAATCACACTTCTTTTGAGAATGATATAGTCTAAAAATTTGCAGGGTAATTGCTTTGAAGTATTTTTAATATTCAATCGATTATTAAAAAGTAATGATTATAAATATATCTTCGCACATTTTCTCTCGCATGACCATCTCGCATTCCAAATGAATGTATGTACTTATTTTTTCGTCCCAATCAAAATCCACCTCAGATATTAATCAAAATAAATTCGACCAGTTCTCTCTAGCGTTCAATCCCTAATGAAGGTCCAAATTGAGAGTTCGATCTGACTGAGATTTTCCCAACGGAGCCGCCGCAACGGAAGATTCCCAAAAGATGTTCGATTGATTTATATTGGCTGGGATTCTTAATTAAGCGAGAACGTCATCGTTATGGCTGGAGATCACTTTTCTGGTGGTGGGGGTTCAACGAACGTTCATTGGATTTCTTGGCAAATATTCTCACCCTGTTTTTTAAGTTTTGCTAAAGATCTTTTGACTCTGCATCTTGCGAAAGCCGCCTGATTAGTTGGATTAGTATTTATAGTTATAAATCGATTAGGTTAGTTATAAGTAGTTAAAAAAACAGTCGTTTCGACTGTCCTCTATATGTAATCAAATTATTATAATTGATAGAAAAAATCCGTCTCCGTGATAAATGAAAATGTTGACTTACGAATATGGGTGGATTTAAGGGGGGCGTGCGGGGAGCAATGCCCTTAACTTTTTGAAAAAAATTCCGTTTTTATAAGGGGAAATCATGTTTCCAAAGCCATCAGGGACAACTTGTCTCCCCAGGGGTTTCCAAGTGTGCCCCCAGGATTCACCACCTGAATCCGCCAATGATTAGGAATATTTAAATTTATGCTTGACATGCATTTTAAAATCCTTACACCAAGAAAATTTTACAAATATAAATTTTAAAAAGACCTTTAAATGAAAAATAAGTAAATTATAATCTAAATTCGACCAAACCATAAAAGAATTTCTGCGTGCAGTAAAAATAAACAGTTCATAAAAGTAATGAATTTACTTCTATACCTTCAAGTGTTTTTTTTATTTTTATTAGAAAAATATTAAAGAAAACTTTTATGCAAAAAATATTTTCTCGCAAGGTATAAAAACTATAACACATTATTATACCTTGGTTTTTATGTAAGGTTTTTGTATTTTATTATTGGGAGATACATTTTTAAATCTTTTTAAACAATTAAAATCGTATAAATGCAGTTGAACTTCAGAAAAGTTGGTAAGAGTTGATTAACTACTTTTAATTTCATTAAATTTATTATTTTTTGTTTACAATTTAAGTTTTTTTCCCATTCGAATTTTAAAAAATTCAGCTTTCATTTGTTTTTGAATTTTTTTAACTAACTTTATTTCAGTCCAGCGTCCCCGCATCATTTGCCTCAAAAATGATTTTGAAAACTCACTCGGGGTGAAAATTGTGAAAGTATTTATGTACTCCTTTACTAAAATTTCATAATTTCTTTATTTTTTAAAAGTTTTGATGCATATATGACAGATGGCGCCTCGAGGAAGTTTACGATTTTGGAAGAGAAGTTATGAACTTTTCGGAGCGATGTCTTCCTTCAGCGTTCAGTTTCAAATAACTTCACCAGGGAGCAGCATGCTATACTTTAACATCATTTTGCGGCATCTTTGAATTTGCTCTTGCTCTTCTTTTAAAAATTAAAGATTGCTCTTCCCTTCTCCAAGGATAACCAAATACCAAATCATCCTATTTTTATCGTATTAAATTTTTGTTTTAACAATTTTGATTTAATTGACTTTAAGGACTGTATGTCTGTTAGTTTATGAAAGATATTTTAGAGTGTATTGATTTAATAATGTCTCTAAGAAATTTCATTCTAAGCTAATTTTTATTTCCCATAAAGTGGAAAAATTTCACTGTTCAAATATTTTAAATAGTTGCCTGATTTTTTCCATATAGTGCCGTTTACTTTGTGTTTAAATTTTAAAAATAAAAAATATTTTGTTTCATTTATTTTTTGCTTAAATTTACCCCATGCCCTTTTATTTATAAATGTTTTTTTACTATTAAATTCTTGTTTTAACAATTTTAATTTGATTGACTGTATGGGTGTATGGTAATTTTAGGTTTCTCTTATAAACCAAAGTTGATGTTAGTGTAGAAATATTCGCCTTTTAGTTGCACCGTTTCATATCCATATCCATTCACTTTTTGAACACTATCTTTTTCGTAAACTATATAAAATATTGACACCTTCCCTATATTTTTATAGGATGTTTTGTAAAATAAGAAGCAACAGCAAAAAACACATTTTTGCTGCCTTTTCAATCCCAAGGTTTCTGCTTTGACCGCACATAGGAAACTTAAGAAATGATAATCAACTGATGGTATATCAATGATCAAGTCAATCTGAGTAATTTGTTTTGTCCGTTCTGTGAACGAGAGATCGGTCTGATCTTTTCCGTTGTTTGTTTCGTAATCCGCGCCTCATTATTACTTCAGAATTTTCAATGTCATCACAACATTTTTTACGATTTTATCTTTCAGTCCGTATAGAATGATACTGTCACGAAAATACTACTATAAATTTCGTCGTTTCTATCAGTAAATGAGGCAAATTGGAAAGAACTCACCCAATTTAATGATTCTCCAAAAGGGTCCCGGTTGAGCAGTTGGACTGTTTTCTTCGAGTTCTTATTTCTGGACGTAACCTGGTGTACCGTACCGTATTCCGAAAGGATTCAGCCGTTTTAAATTACATCCATTTATTACGGCACACTAAAATTACAGCACAGACGACATCTAATTAACAGTGAACAATTAGTTACATAGGAACGTTAAAGGTATTCAATACGCCAGCGGCGTTCGTCGAGTTCGATTCGAAAAAAGCTAATGGCGCTCCCGCGCGAAAACAAAACCAAAACTACATCGAAAAAGTTATTAGTTCCAAAGTCAGTAGAGGGCGCGCCGCAAGCCAGTAAGAGGCCGAATTTAGCGACACTCCCCCCTTGAGTTTTTGGGTGTGTGAACACAAAAAACTCAATGTCTATATCGATGAGGTAGTCTAACGTTGCGTCCAGTTCTAGTTGTCACAGTTCCATACAAACCATGACGTGTCTCTAAGACTCCTCCGCAATCTCCATCATGTTCCCCGGTAGAGTCGGATTGACTCTCAGGAATGGCAGCCGGTGTCACATCATCAGGGTCGGGGTGACCCTCAGCATGGGCTCCAGGCGTCTCAGAAGAGTCGGAATGACTCTCAGCAAGGGCTCCAGGCGTCTCAGAAGAGTCGGAATGACTCTCAGCAAGGGCTCCAGGCGTCTCAGAAGAATCGGAATGACTCTCAGCAAGGGCTCCAGGCGTCTCAGAAGAATCGGAATGACTCTCAGCAAGGGCTCCAGGCATCTCAGAGGAGTCGGAATGACTCTCAGCAAGGGCTCCAGGCGTCTCAGAAGAGTCGGAATGACTCTCAGCAAGGGCTCCAGGCTGCATCGGTATTCTTTCCTGCTCCGACATCTCAATGGGATAGAGTCTCTGTACGGGTCTCAAGACGACACTTGATTGGGTTTTCAACTCGACGACTCTGATCTTCCCATCCTTTCCAGGAAAAAGACGAAGAATCCTAGCTAGGGGCCACTGTTGTCTCTTCAGGTTACTATCTCCAATGAGTACTACATCTCCTTCTTTAAGCTGGGAGTGGTCTTTCTTGTGAAACTCTTTTAGTTGGCCCAGGTATTCCACTCTGAATCGTCTTCTCAAATCTTCTCGTAGTTGCAGCTTGTAGGCGAATCTTCTCTTTAGTCTTTTGACATCAATTTGATCTAAGTCAGGAACTCCGGTTTCTTTGATATCTTGCATAAACATGGCCGGGGTTAAGGCTATGAGATCTTCAGCCTCTTCTGACAGATATGTCAAGGGTCTTGAGTTGATGATACTCTCTACATCACAGAGTATGGTACAAAATTCTTCTTGCTGTAAGCAAGCATTACCCAAAATTCTGCGTAACAGTCTTTTGATTAGTCCAATTAATCTTTCCCAAAAACCTCCCCACCAAGGTGCAGAAGGGGGAATGAATATCCACTGAATTTTCTTATCTGTTGCAAATTCTGTAATTTTGTCCCATTTAACGGATTTTAATTCGTTTGAGGCTCCTACTAAATTAGTCCCGTTATCTGAATAGATCTTCGAAGGTCTACCACGACGTGAAATAAATCTTCTTAAAGCTAAGATGAAATGTTCCGTTGACAAAGAAGTCACTAATTCTAGGTGTATAGCACGATAAACTGCACAAGTGAACAGCACAGCCCAACTTTTCAATCCATTCTTCAGGTAGAAGGGTCCAAACAAATCTACACCAGTAATTTCAAACACCGAGGCATCTTTAATTCTATCTTCAGGCAACGGACAACTAGAAACTTCCAAAGGTTTTGAACTAAACTTCTTGCACTTAACACACGATAGGACAACTTGCCGAATAGTTTTTCTGGACTTAATAATCCAATAATTCTCTCTTAGGCTGGATATTAGAGTTTGAACACCTGCGTGACCCAGTTCCAGATGTTTTTCGAAAATCAACAGGTGAACTATACGATTCTTAGATGGTAGGAGTACTGGATACCTAAAACATTCTATATCTTTCCTCATAGATATCCGTGTACTAACTCTAATCAGTCCATTAGGGTCTTTAAAGATGCGTAACTTTATATTATTTTCATCTCCAAAATTCTGTTCTTGTACTGTCTTCATTATACATTCTTCAGATGCAGTGATTTCATCAACTGTTAATTCTCCAGTTTTCCTATCTTCTTTCTTCTGCTTGGAATTAAAGATGAAGCGATGGATCCATGCAGTGACTCTAACTATCTTTTTGTAAGAAGATATGTTGTGATAATATTCACTCTTCGTTTGGTTTAAGTTTGACACAACCGACTTTTTCTTCTCTGCATTGACGATGGTTTCATTTGGGATCAGTTCAACCTTTGGCCAATTTTCTGTGGGCTCTTTTAGCCATTCGGGGCCTTCCCACCACCTCGACTGCTTCAATGCTCTCCCCGAACACCCTCTAGATGGTAAGTCAGCAGGGTTTTGTGGTCCTGGAACATAATGCCATTCTTCGGTTGCACATAAACCTCTGATTTCATTCGCTCGATTTGCTACGAAAACTGCCCAGGGACCAGGTTTCTTTATCCAGTACAGTGCGTCCATCGAGTCTGACCAGTAATAAGTCTTCACTTCATTCAAATCTAAATCTGACTTGACAGACTGAGCAGAACGCGTGCCAATGGTACAGGCCAGGAGTTCCAATCTAGGGATAGACAAGCGTTTGAGAGGGGCCACTCTTGATTTTGCTAAAACAAGTTGGCAAGTAACTCGTCCCAGATGTTCCGCCCTTAAGTATACGCAGGTCGCATAAGCATTCTGCGAAGCATCACAGAATACATGCAAGGTTTTGCTTGCAGTTCTAAGATCAAGATCTGAGAGCCTCCGAGGAATTCTAATGTCGGTCAATTCTAATGCTTGGATTTTCCATTTCTCAAATTTTTTGACTATATGTTCCGGTAGTTCTGTATCCCAAGTCACATTCAGGGTCCAGCATTCTTGAAGCAATAATTTGGGTGTTAAAGTGACCGGACAGGTAAACCCAATGGGGTCAAATATTTTATGAGCAAAGGATAAGATTTTTCTTTTGGTGACACTTCCTGTCTTTTCAACACCATCTAAAATTGTGCATGACAAGGTATCTTCACTTGTATTCCAAGAAAGGCCTAAAAGAGGGACAATAGGATGGTCAGCTAACGTTTCATCCCCACTGTTAACCCAACCTCTCAAATCAAATTTAGCAGCTCTAAATATGCTCTGAGCATTCTCTTTAAAATACACCAGTTCCTCCATTGAATTCACACTAGTAACGCAATTATCCACATAAAGTGAATCTTTTAATTTCTTCGCAACATCTTTCAATGGTTCCGGCACATTTTCCAATATGTGAGTTAACACAGCTGCTAATAAGAAAGGGCTACAAGTGAGGCCAAAAACAACCCTACAGTGCCTATAGGTGATGATACGGTTTGGATCACCATCTTCTTGCCACAAGAAACGCAAGAAGTCTCTATCAGATTCTTGAATGCTGATTTGGAGGAAAGCTTTTCGGATATCAGCCGTGACACCAATTTTATCCCACCTAAACCGGTGCAAAATGGATGGGATCAGTTCAATTAAATTTGGTCCCTTTACTATGCATTCATTAATGGAAACTGTGTTGCGGGTCTTAGCCGATCCATCAAACACTGGGCGGATTTTTGTTGTCGAGTTTTCTTTCAGAACTGCTCTGTGGGGAAGATAATGAACAGCTCGATCATTTTTTCTATCATTGTGATTGTCGATTTTTTCTATAATCCCTTCCTTTTCCCAATCTTCAAAAACCTCCTGATATGCTTCTAATTTCCCCATAGATTTTAGAGATCTAACGGTGTTCATAAGTCTTTTTTCTGCCAGACCCTTGTGATCTGAAAGGGGCATTTGACCCTCCAACCAAGGCAAGTTTACTTGATATCTTCCAGATTCATCGATTTTTACAGTTTCTTTGAAGTGTTCATATGCAAGAGCTTGAACTTCTGTTTTGGCTACTTTTTCCCCAGGGTCTTGAATTCCTAATATATCGAGGTTCCAAAGTTCGGATAAATTTGCGCTTCCTACATGCAAAGATAGGGATAGAAGAGCTTGACTATCTTTAGAAATTTTGTCCGATCTACCCATAACTGTCCAACCCAGCTTGGTTTTTACGCCAACTAAATGTCCCATCACTGGTTTTACATCTCCTGTGAACAGTTTGCCTGCGACGTCTGCCCCTATGAGAACTTGAATTTCATCAGGGTGTTCTTTAGAAAAACACTGTTCTAATACCGCGGTATCGCTGCAAAATAAACCCAATTTATTCATTTGTTCTATAATTTGGGGGTTATTAATCTTGGGGATGGATCTACAAATTACTTCCTGATCTAACACCTCAAAATTACAACTATACTCCATTTTGAAATCAGCCAAATTTATTCTATACACATTATGTCTTTCAAATTTCTCCAAACCTCCAAAAAGACCATGATTCATTTCCTCACATCTTACGCGCCTTAACCCCATTTTTTCGGCCAAAGCTTTAGTTATATAACTTCTCTGACTTGCAGTGTCAATCAATCCGCGGATCATTACCCGTTTTTCCTTTTCTGTAATATGAACGATTAATGTCTGCAAATAAACTTGTTCATCATTACCACAATTTGCCAAGTTTTCACTGCAAGTTGCAGAACCATTATTCTTCTCATTTAAATAACACATCAATGAGGAATGCCTCTTACTACAAATATTACATGACACTTTTACTTTACACAAACGAGATAAGTGACCGATAATAAGGCATTTGAAACAAGCACCTTTTTTAGACAATATAGCTTTCCTGCCTTCCAACGTTAATGTTCGAGCAAATTCGCAATCAGAAGATTTATGATTCTTATTTCCTTCACAAAATACGCAAGGCGTGTGTTTAGTATCATTCATTTCAGAACTCAACAAATCGACAGCTGTACTCTTTCTTTTTTCATTTTCATCGCCGCCGAAAAACGGTTGTTTACGTTGGGTTGGGAATGATTCACGCGGCCTTTCTTCTTTCAGGGGAGAAAAAGATCGTTCTCTCGCAATTAATTGTTTAGCCAAGAATTTAATCATATCTTCACTAGCATAAGTAGAATTAGGAACTTCCTTGTTGAATTCTAACACAAGGTCAGGGGGCATCATTTTTAATAACATCGGACAAAGCATATTACTATAGGTTTCTGGTTTAACACCAAGAGATTCTAAGCTTCTAGTTTCAGTACGAATGCTATCATATACCCTTCGAAATGCCTTTACATCATTAGAATTCTTCAGAGGAGATATATTCAGTAATTTACTCATATGAGTATTAATAAGTATCTCCTTTCGACCGAATCTATCAACAAGTAATTCGATTGCCGAATCATAATTATCTTCGGTTATAGAAAACCCTTCGATTGAGTTAAGAGCGGTTCCTCCCAAATAAGCCTTCAGATAATTAAACTTGCTAATTTTATCTAAAGATTCATTCTTATGAATTGCCGACTCAAAAGAGTTCCAAAAGCTCAGCCATTGACTTATTTCTCCATAAAACTTATTGATACTAAGTTTCGGTAGTTTTATGTTTACTTTTTCAGGGAAACTGTATTGATTTAAGACACTGGTATCAGGAGAATTCGCGCTTTCCCTTACGCCACTGGAAAACAGGCGAAGCTTTTTGTTCGCTCTAAATTTAAATCTCGTTATTTTTTCTTTATAATCTGCAGCTGCGGTTAAATCATTTTCAAGTTCTTTAGTATCTATTAATTTTTGAATTTCGTCATCTAATCCTTTTAATTCTATAGAATTTTCCATTAAGTGTTCAATTAACTCTTCCAATAACTCCACGTCAGTTTCCGTTTTTGAGAGTTCAGTTTCAATACCTTTAATGTTTTTAGTAACTGACGATCTAACAGAACCTCGTTTCTTTTTCAATCGCGTTAATGTATCCTCTGTCATTTTCGATATATTTAATTAAAAGTCACAGGATTAAATTCTTCTGATTTCGAAATGCTCACTCAGTAATTAAATTCTATTCAACAGAAAACAAAACTGGCTCAATCCCGGCATAGGGATGCCATGTCACGAAAATACTACTATAAATTTCGTCGTTTCTATCAGTAAATGAGGCAAATTGGAAAGAACTCACCCAATTTAATGATTCTCCAAAAGGGTCCCGGTTGAGCAGTTGGACTGTTTTCTTCGAGTTCTTATTTCTGGACGTAACCTGGTGTACTGTACCGTATTCCGAAAGGATTCAGCCGTTTTAAATTACATCCATTTATTACGGCACACTAAAATTACAGCACAGACGACATCTAATTAACAGTGAACAATTAGTTACATAGGAACGTTAAAGGTATTCAATACGCCAGCGGCGTTCGTCGAGTTCGATTCGAAAAAAGCTAATGGCGCTCCCGCGCGAAAACAAAACCAAAACTACATCGAAAAAGTTATTAGTTCCAAAGTCAGTAGAGGGCGCGCCGCAAGCCAGTAAGAGGCCGAATTTAGCGACAGATACAAAGGGGCCGAACTAAGTGGGTCCTCAGATTGAAGGCTGTGCTCATATTAAACCATTACGAAATGTCCTTGGGGAGACTAGGAATAGTTTGGTTAAAAAGTCGACGAGTGTCTGCCCTTAAATTACCTACCGACGACGCCATTTATAAGAGCCCACCTTATCTCTTTATTGAGTTTCAGACTATTTTACTATTATTTCGCTTCAACTTAAGTTTCCATGAGTTTGCGGGAGAAGTGGAATATTTTTTGAAAATTGTTCGACAAGTGGTTAGAACGAAGGGATTCATGTCTTTATCATACACACTGCATATGATCTAGGTTAGAAATAAAAATTCATTTCCGTAAGTTCCGTATTATGAGACGACATTTAGACTTTTCTTTTGGCAGTGCCCTTATTGAATTGACCCTTGAATTAGCCCTTTTTACTGCAATACGGCCAAAAGTTTGTTTCTTAGATACTCCAAATTTACCATAAGATTCAATGGCAATCTAGGGCGGTCTTAGAACTAAAAGGGGTAAACCCTATTAATTTTATGTTAATTCCCTTAAAAAGGGTCTTTCAAAAAAGTTAGTCTGTATATATGTAATAGGCCAAAGACCTTCCAAGTAGGTTTTAATAAGCACGTTCTTCATTCGTCATTGGATTTTTTTAACTACATAACTTTTGAGAGCGGCGTCTGAATGTTTTCGTTGAACCATTCCTTATTTATACTCAGATTTGTTATTTTTGACACCACATACTCTTGAAAAATACCCGACGCCGTTTAATAAACTTTAATCTTAAAAAGTGTCTGAGTATTTTTTCAGTTTCTCTCGGTCTTTTTCCGGGTACCACTCAACTCCAAAGCTTTTTTCTTCCCTCTTTTTTGAGGTTTTGAACCATTTCAAGTGTTTTGTGTTGAGGTATGTGAATGATTTCACTACTTATTTATGGATTTAAGAAGAGAAATAACATCAAGAAGAGAAACAGACGTTTTTCTCCGTAGTGCTTCATCTCGAGTGAACATAAAAGGCGAGTATCTCCGAGTTGCAACACTGCTAGATCTTTTGTAAAATTTTTTATTAAGTTGGTATTTTAATAACAATAATACTATACAAATTATATACAAGAAAAGTTATGCATACAAATACACGTATACTAATACAAATTTTAAATCAAATAAATCTTTTTAGGCCATAACCTGCATCTATCTATGAACTTCACATTCACGCTTATGAGCAGTATTATAAATGTTGCTGGCAATGTGATAAATCTAGACATTATTAAAAGTGCCCGCGTATTTCGGGAAATGCTATAAATACTCCCTCTCATTGATAAATAAAACTGAATTTATCACATTCCTTGCCTCCATTTCGGGCATTATTAATAATGCCCAGTTTATCACTTTGCCGGACTTCCATTTAAATGTTAACATAAATAAAACGAAAATTGTGATTTTTAAGAAGGGGGGTAAACTTTCTAAATCTGAAAAATTTGCCTACCAAGGTACAAAACTCGAAATCGTCAGGGAATATATCTGCTTAGGAATACCTTTCTCCTCAACTGGCAAATTTAACTGTGCAAAAAATCATTTTACCTCCAAAGCAAAAGCGGCGATCTGTGCATCTTGGCCTATTTTTACGGGACAGCGTTTCAACTCAATCAAATCTTGGTTTAAATTATTTGAGTCTCTTATTCAGTCTGTTTTTACATATGGTTCTGTTATATGGTCCGCGAGCAATGTTTATGAGTTAGAAGAGTGTTTTTGCTTTTTCGTTAAAAAGCTGTTCACGCTTTCCAGAAACACCCCGGGTTACATTTTAAGACTAGAACTGGGTCGCCCTCCGATTTCAGTAACTTTGGTTAAATTAATTTTAAAATACTGGATAAAAATACTCAGGTTACCAGACTTTAGATATACAAAAATTTGTTATAATAAATTGTTTTCTAACTCCAAATTCTCTACCAACCCAGTATATAACTGGACTTTATGCATAAAAAATATTCTTGATAATCTTGGGTTTAGTTTTGTTTGGAATGCACAGGACCCGGTACAGGCCTCATTTTACCTTCCTTCCATACTGAGGACTGTTTGGGATCAATCTACTCAAAATGATTTTTCTAGGACTGAAAGAAGCACTCACTTCCCTCATTACAAATTTTTAAAAAACTCCTCCTTTTTTGAAGATTATGTTGATTCAGAGTCTGATATTGCCATAAAGAGAATCATTTTCCAGTTGCGATTAAATCAATCCCGGATATATTATAAAGGCGAAATCTTCGAAAATTTTAATACTAACCTTTGCTCTTTTTGTAACTTGGAGGAGAATGAGACTTGGCAACACCTATTTAACTCTTGTCCTCTGTATAACCACCATAGACTAACTCATTTACAAAATTTAAAACCTTTTCCTCATATTCTAAAGCAGAAAAACATAAACTATAATTTAATTTTCCTTTTTACTATATCTGTTTTAAAACTTCGCCGCAATATATTACTTGAATCAACTTAATAGTCATACTTTGAATACTTTGTTTAAAAAAATGCAATAAAATTTGTGTGTATGCTAAAAATATATTTATCTGTGTTAATTTATCTGTATTAAATTTGTTATTTGTAAAAATGTTTTTTTAAAATTTATTTCATATAGTCTCCTACTGCTACTTTTTATTTGTCATTTTGTAAACGGGCAGTGCCCATTACAATAAAGTTTCTTGTCTTGTCTTATCACTTTGCCCGTAACATAATATATCTAAGAAACCCCTGTTTAGAAGGGGATAAAATTCTAAACAATAAAACAAGATATAATATAATGTCTCTCTACTAAATTTGTTAAGTTATTAGTAGTACAAATAAACTAATGAAATTTGTGAAGAGACATAAGGGGCCATTCATTAATTACGTAAGGATGATTTTGGCAATTTTTGACCCCCCCTCCCCCCATGTAAGGGTAAGTAAGATTTTTCAAACCCCTCCCCCCCTATTCTTACGTAAGATTCCATTATGTTTTTCAAAATAATAAAATGTTAGAAAACTCTCAGTTTGACGTAAATCAAAGATTTTTATTTTTCAACAGATAAATAATGTTCTTGCTGTCAACTACATACAGTAAAGCACCGTTTATACGTCTTTCAAGGGACCGACGTAAATCGACGTATAAATGAAAAAACGTATAAACGAAAATGTCCTTAATATTAGGTTTATAACGCTCCTAATGCAGATTTATAAAAATACGTTAAATTTTAGGTTTTTCTAAAGAAAAAAAATTACTTCAAAACAGTCTATAAATTGAAAAATATTAACAATTAAACTTTAAAATAGTATTAAATATTTTAAAATATTAAAACATTTAACATAAAAATTAAAGAAATCCTACCTTTATAGTGATAGGGTTACTGTAAAATGACTAAATTTTGATGATGACTAATGACTATTAATTTTTGTTTTTGCAAGAAGAGCTCTGGCAGTCGCTAGTTCACATAAGCAGTGATAAGGCTTTTTTTTAATTTTTGTTTTTATGATCTAAGAACATTTTTAATCATTTAACTAAGTCATAAAAATGTGATAGACAGTATATAACGGCAGTTTTATAGTACCGCTTTCTTTGTGGGGTCATTTAGCGATCAAAAGAATTCTTCTCCTCTGCAGGGGGTGCTGGAGACCCCCTAACCAGAGATAAGGGCCATAAAACTGTAGTGTAGTTCATCCCGTTATCAGTTCAACGAACTGCCCTTTTACTCACCCCCACTCCATTGGTCATGCCCCCAACAACGGCCAAGGAATGCAGTGTTCTTCAACCTTTCCTGGGGAAATTTTCCCACTGAATAACAACTGATACTGGATATTTTAGAATTTTAAGACAGCCGAAAACGACGTATAACCGATATTGCGCGTCGTATAAACGAAGAATTTTTGTATTAAAAAGAATAGGAATGAATTGGGACTTCGCGAAAACGACGTATAAATGATAAAGTCGTATAAATGAGAAACGTATAAACGGTGCTTTACTGTATTACTATTATATTATTATCTCTTGATTAGAATAATTGGAATTTGTTTACATAAACTAGGAAAATCTTACGTAAGAATTGGTTTGACCCCCCACCCCCCAAGTAAGGGTATGTAGAGATTTTTCCAACCCCCCCTCCCCCTCGGGACCCTTACGTAATTAATGAATGGCCCCTAATTGACGCGAGTGACCCCTAATTCTAAAGTAAAAAAGGGGAAGGAAAAATCGATGTCGAGTTTATAATGTGTTCAGCAAGGGTGACTCGCCGTAACCAAGGAAGAGATGATAGTGAGTAGAGGAAGGAAACACAACACAGTTTCGATTAGAGGGAACAACGGTGTATACCTGTGCATGAACCTTCCCTTTCGTTATTCTTTACTAAAATGATTATTTTTAGCGTCCTCTAGGTAGAAAGTTAACAAAGGTATTTTTCGACCAGTCTATAGTTGTATGCTGAATTTAATGGGTTAGTTTTATTTTAATGAAAACTCAAAAATTTAGAAGAGTTTATTGAAACTTCCTTTTTTGAAAATCCTGTGCCTGGAAAAATATGCTTTGGGGGGCTTATGTTTTTTAGAGGATATTCAACTAGTTTTTTTATGCTATGCAAATTCCAAAAGTAGTTTTGGAAGGAATTTTACGTTAAGGACCGATACTTTATTTCTTAGATTTTGCTAATGATTTTGAAATGTTGATTTCCCGATTGATTAAAATACAAGATCCTGCATGTTTTGTCAAGCATATTTTTAAAACTTACATGTTTCGATGTAATGATTATTAGAGGTCTTGTTACATCTTGTTTTCTTACATATCAATTATATTTGATGTTACCGAAACATTTTTGTAGTTCGAATTTGCCTTTAAAATACTATTGCATCAAATTATCTGGATTAACTTGGGTTCTGCTGTTGTCCGTTCTAAGTCGGAAGAGGTTCCTAAAATTGTTGGGAAAACTAAAGCCCTGGATAAGCAAAGCTTCCATAACTTAAGTAACGTAGCTTAGAGGGGATTAGTAACAACATCAACAACAACGTAGCTTCATCCAGGGCTTTTTTAGGGAAAACGACCAAGGTTATAAGAAACGAATATCTGACAATTATCTTCTTTTACAGAGCAACTTTTTCAAGTTATTTCTGAAGGGAAATCTATTATAAAAATAAGTAAAAAAATTAATTTACATAACTTTAATGTGGTTTTAGAGCGAAAGAGCGTTTGTTTTCAATAATACCATGCCAATGAGAAATCCTGGTAGATTTGAATTTTTCATACCTAAGAAGTTAAACAAAATGCTACTTGTTTAAAAGATTTAACCATTTAATTGCAAAAAAATATTGTTACATGTTTCAAATAAGAAATAATTTAGTCCACATAATTTTCCTTTTGAAGTTTTTAACAGCTTCAACTTAACATTAAAAGGAATGTTTTAAATAAGTCCCAAACCAAAAATAAGAGTTTTTCTGCTCAGCTAACTTCACAATCCGTTATTAACTCATTTTGAAACAATTCCAATCCAAGTCCAACTACTCTTATATTTCAGAAATATCTGCTCAGCAAGCAGTTTAAGTATCGGGATCTTTAAGACAAAGAGGGTCCATTTCAATATTTCGTTTTATTATTATCATTAACAAGGTATTATCGTATTATCAGACTTTTATTTTGCCGATTCGGTATCAAAAAGCAGTTAATAATCACACCTCAATCGTCGATTTATCTCCGTTTCCATAACAACTGAGGTAACGAATCTCTGAACTTTCGTAACGCTCTCAAAGGTGCAATCAAACGTTGTAGTGCGTGAAAAATCTGTCATGAAAAGAATTAAAAAGATCATTAAAATATAATACTAACTACATGTTTTGCAAACTATCGTTTGAATCTGATGTCATTAATCGGAATATGGTCACAGTAAAAATAGAAACCATTATAAAAAATTTCAATATTTTAACAAATAAAAACTTGAAAGAAAGGGTGCTTTTAAAATGTTTTAAGTTTTAAGAATATTAATAGAGTTTTTTGTTCAGAAAAAAATTAAAATATCAATTAGTTTTATTATGATTAATAAAAATGCTTTCATGTTTTACTCATGCGTATGCAAGAGTATTCTCATTTTATGTTGATTATAGTGTTTGAGAATTATACTATTTAACTAACTATTGTTCTTTTTAAATGAGAAATTCTAAAAAAATATCAAGATAAATTTGAATCACTAATTTATTTTTGTGGAAATAAGATTTAATTATTGATTATGCTTCGTCATTCACAAATTAAGGCTTATAGACTTGTTTATGGAAAATGTTATAAAGGGCTTCTGTTCTGGAACATTATTTTCGCTAAAACTAGAGAAATTATTTGTTTTAGTTACATGAACGAACTGAACAAATTTTATATCTTTTCATGAAAAATTAATATGCTTTTCTTACAGTGTAGGTTTTATCCTTGTGGGCTCATGTCACCTCTTGATAAACCTTGTCTCAATTTCTCTCTTCCTCTTTCACAAACAACTTTTAATACTTTAATAAATAATATTGTTTTTTCCTCTAAGTTTCACTCCGATCTTCACTTGATAAGTTCCCAGACTCCTATGTGAGGTTTTTTCATAAATGTGCAGTTTCCAGAATAATTGCTGTAACCTAACCATGTCCGGAATAGCAGACTTGTTACCACAACAGCACATTTGCGACGTGGGCCTCACTGTTTACGTCCAGGGATACTTCGGAATGCTTCATTTGAGATAAGAGCCCGGCGCCGGCCAGAGAGAACAGAACCTGCAATTGTTCCGCGAACTTCTCAAAAAGCTTCTTTTTGGAGAGATTTCGGATGCTTTTTCGGATGATGTCACGTTATCCGTGGTTTATAAAAAGGCCATCCAACTGACTAATCTGTTTTTAATTTCTTGCGATAATATCTTACGCCCACAATTTTTTTAAGTTTTGAGGAATTGTTTCTCGAATTTCATTCTGGGAACTTTGGCTTTTGGAAAAAGATTAAGTATTTCTTCTACCCCCTTATGATTATAAAGAACTTTTGAACCACTCTTTGGGTGGCGGTTCTATAGCTAAAGCTAAAGGCTTTATGTAAAAAAATTAAATTTATTGGTGCTTATTTTTCATGATAGGGGATTTTTCTCTTAACTTGGAGGTGATATTAGATAGGAAAGTGTCATGGATTTTGAAAAATAACAACTTCAAACAAAAATAAATTTAAAATATTTTACTATTTCTTAGGAAAGGTAAAGAGATGAAACACTCGCGCCTGAGCCTCAGAATGTACCGAAAAAAAGGAAGGTCCCCCCCATTGATTCACCTTAAATTAAAAAAACATTTAAATTTTAAACTTTCAAAAATAATTCGTTTATATTTGAATCAATCAAGAAGCTACTTGAAGAAAGAGTTCGGTAAAAATTTTACGCGGTGATGTTATTTTAATTCAGATGTTTCTTTCGTTCAGTTACTCACAGTCAACTACCCCCTGTATATAAGGGAACATAAAAAAAGCTTATACTCCCCCCCATTCACAAACCATTCCGATTCCAAAACCGCACGCTGCCTCAAGTGGCGTGCGAAAAAACCCAAACACGGCCGAACCGCCGCGCCCGCATTGGCTACCGGAGGTTCAACGTCACCGAAGTGGGCGGGGCCAGCGGCATCTCAGGAAGCTGCTGGCTGCCGACGAAAGGCGAAAACTTCGCCGGAGTTTGTTTTGAGCTTGCGAGAAGTTGCGTTGCCAACAGCTGCGACCCGAACGCTGCCGGCCATCCCTTCCGGTGACGTGCGACCCTCAAACCTTGCCACCCACCCCCGCGAGGGGCGAAATGCGCCCCCGTAGCCCCTCCTGAGCGCCCCACCACCTCCGGAACTGCCCCACGGACCGCCGAACATGCCCGATTAGGCCTAGCGGACGCGTGGGCCATCGCATGCCGGTGCTTCGCCTAAAAAGGGTGTCAACAAGAAAACGCGACTTTTTTTTCTGGATTTTGTGTGTGTGTTCATTCAAGGCTTCTGCTCGCCCACTCTTTGATCTGCTGCGATTGAATTATTTTTTTCGGGGATACTTTCTCCGCTGATTCGTTCGGCGGCAGTTTTGTTCTCTCGACCACCTGTGTACACGTCGACGGGTGTTCGCTCCTCGACGACTGCGCCGGGATTGTTGTTTTTGTTGTCGTTTGCGAGTAGCGCTCCCCCTCCATGGAGCTCATCATGGAGAACAATCACCACACGAATGGGACCAACGGGGAACAGGACCCCAGTCTCATTCAGTACGAGTCAAGCTTGTATAAATTTAAAGGTAAATACCGATTCATTTAATTTTTATCGTTTGTAAATATTAATTTTAAATTTAGAAAAACCTACCTGTACGATCTGCTACTTAATAACAGCTGATTCGATTGGTTTGCAAATAAATATATGTTTGGAACAGCTGATCGTATTTTCTAACATTTTAAAAGGCATCTTTAGTTTTTAGTTATCTTACTTGTATATAAAAACTTTGTACCATAATTATACTAGAAAATGATAAAAATATGATCTATTTAAACGATCTTAAATTAAGAATGTTCTTAATCGAGTACTATATTTAAATTTATTTGAATAATTTAATTCAAATCGTGAAGTAATTTGTTATCAAGGTATTAATGTTTCTTAGTATTGGGAATATTTTATTAAAATTTAATAAAAACTGACTGTTGAATATTTTCATTTACAGCATTTAAAACTAAGCCCCTTTTATATCTACTCAAATATTATTTTAATTAGGAAGGATATTTTTATTAGTGCTTAATGGGGAGTGCTGTCAAACTATTAAACTTAGTGTTTTTTAAATAATTTCAGGTTAATCACTTATCTGCTCATTTAGTTTAGATATGAAACCTTACGATCTCTCTTTTTCCCACGGCTTCTTATAATCATAATAAGGTGTCATCCATGTGTTCAATCAGTCATGCTTGATGCACTCCGTAACTGCCGTTACCAACGGCCGCTCCGTAGAGAAGTGTTTAATAAATTAGATTTTTGATTTACCAAAATCTTTCATTTATTTTACTACAGTTTGCTAATTTTAGTTAAGAAGGTTTCAAGGTAATTATTAATTCTTTATAAAGAAATGTCATTGAAACGTCACTCAAAAAAATGAATTAACTGACGGTATTTTTACAATTCCTGGCAATTGATGGAGGATGACTGTTCCGATATTGTATCAGAATATTCTGATGATTATTCTGCGATATGGTTTGTTTTGTCGACTTTTCCATTGTTCACAAACACAGATTATCATGTCGTTGACGTAAATTATTGAGTTCTTTGTTTATTCCCCGGTGTTTTAGATGGAATATATAGTAATATTTTTGAGGTATCTTTTCGGAGCTTTTAATTAGCGGAGTCATCTCTTTTTACCTATTCCATCATGAGGTTTTTGATTCTTATGTATTATCCCGTCGACTGTGCCGCTGAATTCGAAAACGTTATTAAAATCTATTGACTGTTATGGATGTGCCGCTGAATAAAACGGGTAACGCTGGTAAAAAAACGGGATTATCTAGTTCTTTATGGATGGAGAGCGTTACCATGGACCTTAATTATCTAGGATGGTTCGATGAAAATTAAATATTTGCGTCATTGGGGGATCGTCAGTTATGAAATACTGTAAGGGAAGAATTATGCCGATCCCCGATCCTTTAGAAGACTAGGAGGACTTCAAAAAAGGTTCTGAAGATTTTTTTTATATCAAATGTCAGATTATCCTGTAGATAGTGGAGATCGACCCGGTGGTTTGTATTGTAATGAACTAAACTAACCCCAATTACTAGAAGTGAGCTTAAATTATCGGGCATAAAAATCCGTGTCCGGCTATTGTAAAACCAAAGATTAGTGAAAAAAGCCAAAGAGTAAAATTTCTCCTGTGTGGAAAGAAAAGACGGCCAAGTGCATTTTATCTTTGTATGTTGTCTTTGCTTTGACAGATTTATGCGCCGAAAAGAACTAGGTCTCTCGGATACACCTCGTTGACACGAGAATATCACGTGTAAAACAGTGATACCTGTTGTAAGAATGGGTGTTTTCCCAAAAATATTTTTCGCCCATCGTGCGAAATTTTTCATTGAAAATACCTTAAAAATCCGTGGTAAAATGATGAATGGCTTGCTTAGGATTTTTGTTTCATCCAAGCCTCAAAAAATATCAAAATTTTACTTTTCCCGTCGGGAATGTTTGTTAGTTTAGAAAATTTCCCCCCCCCAAAAAAAAAAACTGGCAAGCGAAAATTCGGGCATATCAGGGGAAAAATTTTAAAATGTTTTCCAATTTAAATCTTTCTATGACATCGGCATATTAATTAGGCATTTGAAACTGTCTAGTTTCAGGTAGATTCTTTATTTTAGTGGCTCTCAACTCGGAGAAATTAGTGGGCAACTTCGCCTGTATCGCATCACTTTACAGGCCATCTTCATCCCGTATCTTTTGCTTAATAGCATCCCTTTGCTCATCAGCATCTCTTGGCTCCGTTTTGAGCCTCCGATCTCCAGCATCCCTCAACTCTTCTACACCCTTTTGCTCTTCCGCATCTCCCCTAATAGCACAGCTCATAATAAGTCAAATTTACGTAACTGCAACTAGAACTAAAGGAAATTTGACCATACATGACAAAAAATTGGACGAATCCCGACCGTTTGTGCTGTTTGGGTCTTTGCTCTTCCGCATCTCTTTGCTCTCGATTCCACTATCTCTCGAACGATCATTTGGGACCCTCAGCCTTATTTTCTGTACTCCTTCAACTCAGAATAACTTTATGGTCACTTAAGACATATTCCTACACGAACATCACGTGTGGAAGAGTAATATCATTTGAAAATTTTGTTCAACCGTCTTGGTCTTCTACCTAAAAGTGTTTTATTGAATATTTTGAATTAACCAGAAATAAACGTAACTCGGTTACAATTACAATATAAAATTCCATTCTAGCCCAAAATTTCTATATTAACAAGTCATTGATATTACAGTTTCAAAAGCGCATGTTAGTTGACAATCAAAAAGCCATCCGACAATTCTCTTATCTATGATGATGAATCCCTCTCCACCCTTTCTCAATTCGACATATTATATAAAAAAATCCGTATTAGAACCTTGAAAGAGAAACTATTCGTCGCAACTCCACTCAGAGTGCCGAGGCGTACTTTTCCTTCTGTCGGAGAGAGGAGGTCGCATTAGCATGTGCTTGGGCGTATGTACTGGCCCCGATGGCTCGCCCACCGTCATCACACCGCGATGTTTCCTTCTGTTGGAAAAAACGGGGGCTCCCCGTATTTGGCTCTGCCCGTTTTCCATCCAGAGACCGACTTTCCGAAAAGTTGAGACAAAAACCTATTAAGGGATAGGTTCAAAGCCGAAAAAGTGAAAGGGTCTGCAGGTAAAGGCCTGAAAGCGGGAACATATGGTTGGGAAGTAAAGCTGGAGTGTAGGTTGTGTTGTAGAGAGATCTCTTTAATGTTGAGGGATTGAGAATTGGAAACTTTGTTTCATAATGGTGCTGAAAGTTTGGATGGGAGGATGGTTGTTAGGTCAAAGAATATGAGATTTCCTTGTTCATTTCATCGTCTATAGGATACTTTATTACGATAGGATACTTTCAGTGTAAAACTTAAAAATTGATATTGCTGTGTATGGTTTACAGTGGTAGGAAAGCCAGGGGAAAATAGGGTCTTGTAATTAACGTAATGCAAATTTTCCGAAATAATACATCTGTGTTAGAGAGAGGCTATTTTGAATGCTGAAGAAAATTGTTCCTTCTGTACCTATTTATTGAAAAGTAAGAAAAAAATTGATGTTGAAGCAGTAATTTCTTTCTTCAAAAGTTCTTTGAAAATAAATTTACAAAACTTGCATATTTTACCTTAAAAAAGTTTATAAAAAGCAAACATTTTTAAAAAGCAAAATTTTTTATATCTTGCATTCATTTCAAATTTATTTATCTCTGACCATTCTCATATATTTGATACCGTTATAATGAATCCTTCCAGGATCCATTTAATGGAAGAGCAGGATTGGAATTCCACCCCTTACCACACTTTTCACTGACGATAATAGCTTTGTTCGTTTGAGCAGTGTGAGCTATCTCCAATCTGAGAGTGTGTTATGCTCTTTATCTGTTGAGTTTCGACTTTATCATCGGTATGGCAAAAGATCCGACTTTTCTCCGTGTAATAACTTAATACTACTATCACCAAACAGGTTTTGGATGGTGATAATTTCTCTTTTTTTGTACTTTTGACTGTCATCGGTGAGGAATGCATTGTGTAGTGGGGCTGTTCCTTATGATGCGTCACGTGCACCGATATTGATTATGTATTTAATCTCTAAATCGATTGGGTTAAATTTCGTTAGTAATCAAGGGTAAATGTGGTTGGTTTTATTTTGTAACTTTCAAGCTTGGAAAATTAAAAATTGTTTACTTTTTAAAGTAGTTCACTGCTTGCAGCTTGCAAAATTCTTGAATGTTCTTCAACCTCAGGTATAGATGCCTCTATTGAAATTTAATTAGTTACAATTGAATCGTCAGTTTGAAGAAGGGAATAAGTCCAAAAAATGACAAATTGACTTTTTGTGCTGAAAACAATCTCCAAGCTTTGCCCTACACATGGGTGAAAAGAGGGGGAAAATAACTAACCCCTTTAGGGAGATATCGCCCCTTGAAGTTGTGAAATCGATGTCCATACATCGAAAATTCCATTACTTTTTTTTCGATTTTCTCAAAACTTGATTTTTGGACTTATTCCCTTCTTCAAACTGACGATTCAATTCATCTCGATGCAACAAAAAATTAAAGAGGATTTTTTAAGGTTTGTGATATGAAGGAGTTGTGAAGTTATTTTTTGTGAGTACTGAGTAGTCTAATTTAAAATTAAGCTTTGATTGGGAGGAAACACGCTTGAAACAGTTAACAAATTTGTATTACAAATATTGGGGTGTGCAGCTATTTATTATTTATTAAACTTGTTTTCTTTTTTTTACTATTACTTACAAAGTTTAACGCTATACTATTATCTTCAGCAAAGCCGTAAATGTTGTGTTAACTATCATTTTGTAAATTAATGGAATAATCAAGTCCAAAACTCAGAATCTAGAAAAAAAAACATTTTGAAAATTTACATCTCCACCTCCTATTCTCTTTCTTTTGAAGAAGTGAAAATAAATGTAGAGGAAGATTATCCTTTCCTTTTTTTTAAATTTTTTTCGTTGTTTAATGAATCAATAAACAGTGACCCGCCGTTTAGAAAGGAGAAAGGAATATCTCTTGTGCTAACAACTATAATCCGAAAGTTAAACATTTTTTGAAAAGGATACCTTTTTTAAAAACGTTTCAAAGAAGTTATCTTTATTCTTTTCAAGATTAATCTAATTTTAACCATAGCTTAAAAGAATCCGGAGCAGAGTGTCGCAAAAAAAACTCAGTATTAAAGTACCTACTCTGGCACTGCTTATTGTATGACGGACAAAAGTATTTTTATTAGTTTTATGCAGACAAAAATTAACTTAAGAGCTTTAAAGTTAGGAATATGTATGGTTCCCTGAAAAAGTTTTTAAAATCTATTTTCTGGGAATACTGCATGATTTAATTCAAGAACAATTAAAATTAACGAATATGATAAGAAATACTTCTTATAAAAATTTTAACTTAAGTTTGAAACTATCTCTGTGACCCATTTTTAAAATCCGATTTTTATTTTTCCAATTGACTTTTAATAGCACCAAATTGTCCAATGTGAAATAATTTCACAATGATTCCATCCATCTTATTTCCGTTGTGGTTAAGAGCATGACACGTATTCTTCGTCCACATCTTCCAAAAGTTCCCTTGCTGATGGGACTTTTCAGAACCACTGCGGGTGGGTAGCAAGATTCATATCTTATGATGGAATTCCTCATAAATATGTTCTGTCCCCAATTCTGTCTTTCGTAACGCTTGTATAGTATGCTATGGATTTCAAGGTTCGCTTCTGCAAACCTTGTATAATGAATGCTACTTGGCATTACGGGGGAAATCTGGATCTCACGACTTTAAATGTAGTTGCGGTTTTGCCGTTGCAGCTGTGAGTAGTCATTCACTGCGTTGTAGTATTGCAATGTATTTGTATATTTGGGAAGTTAAAAGCTAGGGACTGTGGTTTCCCCATGACAGTCACTATAAAACCAGTATATCTTTAGCCTTATTTGAAGAATAACAGTTTGGCTCATATTTCATTACGAGTTTCCATTTTTGGTAATATCAAACGAAACGAGAAACATTTAACAACTTTGTCGAATCAAAAACTTCGTAAGAACAATTGGGAACCACAAGTCTAATTTTAAAATTTTTTTGTTTGAGTGCTTCATAAAAATCTTTGATATTTTTATAAATTATCTCATTACCAAATGATAGTGTTTCAAAATTAACCCCAAATTTGTTTTATAGGTGTATTCTAATTCCTAGTTCATTCTCTATTGTATTTTTGTAACTTTAGATATAAAGTCTTATATTGCTCGTGTACGAAGAGTTAGCCCCGCCAAAAAGCAGTCTGAAAAAAATTAGGGTTTATCTCTATAATTCTCTGTTTTTCTCTTTCCCATTTAAATTTCTTCTCTCTTTTACTCCTGCTAATGATTACCCTTTCACACGCCCGAGTTGTCACCCATCATGGGTTGTGACACCCAAGGTGTCCCAAATGACCAAAAATGGTTTTTAAAGGTAAAATTTCCGAAACATAACTATGAGCTGGAACCCAGACCCTCATTTTCAACATGGGAGTGCATATTTTATCATTTCGATAAGGGGTATCTTAAGAGAAAATATATCCCAAATTTCCTTTTAATGTAAGGTCTATCTACACTGAGGCGAAAATAATGGGGGCTACCTCTACCACCTCCAGCTCTTCCCGGTTGACACACGGGAAGCTATGCCTCTCTGTCACTTCTACTTTTGGTAGCCTTCTAGTTAGGTCCAGTGTGTCGTCCATCTATCTTTATTTGGATTGAGGAAGAGCAGCAAGTGTTATTTACTTTCCGTGAGTCTGGCGATCGAATAGTCGTGACGTAACGATATTGGGTCAGTGACGTCATATCGTGACTCATTCATCGCTCGATTGCACGCTTTTTGAAGAAAGTGAAAACGGACAACTATCTGAGAAATACTTCCCTTTTGACTCTACCGGAACGAATTGTGAAAAAATATTATTTCCATTTTCATTTACTTTAATAGTTCACTTTTCCTGGTGCTTTTGTTCTTAATTTGTCAAAAAAATTTTCCCTGATATTAGAGAATAATAGTATGTGTTTGACATTTTTTACTGGTGTATTTTGTAGTTTTTCAAAATTTTTTGTTCAATTATTGCTAAGTTAAAGCGAATTTTTTAACATTATTTTTTATCTTTAAGACGTAAATATTATAAATTTTATCTTCTTTACATTGAATATAAAGCTCTTAACATAAAAATAAATTGTAAATACTAAGTAATCTAAGTATGATTTACTCCATTTTGTTTTATCTTAATTGGTGTTTCTTTCAATAATAGGAATAGAAAATTAGAATCAATAATATAGATTTCTCATCAGTAAAGCTGTCTTCTGTTCGCTGCTTTTATTAACAACATTCAAAAGCTATGCATTAACTACGCGTTGCAGGTTTTGTGTGAAGAACTTTTCAATTCTCATTCATGTGTGAAGATCGAATGCTAAGATCTCTCAAACCACCTTTCCCACTCCTTGTCCGGAAACAGCTTCAGTGCTTATTAGGCATTCACAAAGGTATTCCTTACTTCACAGATGATGATAGCCTTGACTAATGTTTTCTACACTCACACAAGTGTGTGTGGCCCACTCGTTGTTTTGTAGTCTAAACTGTGTGTACGAATAAAAATAACTGAGTCACGTTTTGTTGCAATTAACTCAGTGTGATCCAAGAATTGGCTAAATCAGTAGATCCCACAACTAACCATACCCCCCAAATCTCAAAGTATTCTTTTAATCACATTACACCATTATTCCTCGAAACCTCCCCCCAAGTGCCCCACGCAAGTGTTTTGCTATGTCTCTTCTATATAGCGTCAAATCTCAATTTTTCTCCTGAAAAGAGTTTCGTCACCCAAGAAGTGCTCAGTTGCTCGAAAAGTTTGGTAACCGCCGTCTTACACCTTCCTCAATGGATTGGTGAACCGGGGACTTTCCTAACACCTTTTTCCTGGTCTTGTTAGTCCAAAATAGTTTTAGTTTCCCTCCATTCTCTCTTTCAATTGGCACTCCCTTTCATAATCGTTCTTGATGTTTTTCTCCCGTTAAAAAAGTTTTTTTTTAATTTTAGTTTAAAAAAACCCTTTTCAGTCCACTTTTTTTGTTAGGGGAGTAGTGAGTTTAATTAAGGTTTTATCGTCTCTTACAGATAGATATTCTTCCCGGATGACCATGTCATTTAAATTTCGTTACAAAGGCTAGCTGCTCTATTTCTTGCCGCATGGACTATCTACCATGCTTACTGTGACCACACTGCCATGTTAAAACGCATCAAAGAAATATCTCCCAAGTGATATGCTACCCTGAACTCTTGGGACTAAAAAAATGAGATAATTTTCTCTACATCCTCTCTTGTTTGATATTTCAACTCTACATTATTACCTCTATATTTCCATCCCGACCCTTTCTCAAAAGACTATTTTTGACCCTCCAAATTACATCTCCCGTATTGTCATCGTATTTATGCACAGCATCTCTCGTGATGCAACCTGCTGCAACGCCCTGCATCCCTTTTGTTCCTGCACGCGCCCCCGTCCGCCCCATCAGTCACGCGGTGAGCTCGCTCCTCATTAATCAGGTGATTAGCATCTGTGTCCCGCGGCTTTCTACTGCATTCCTACCGGTCTCGGAGGCCTCCTCCACTGCATCCGTTTTCGAGGAGCTCCTCTTTGGGAAGTTTCTTTCTGCGCCCTCCATTCTATGTTGTTGAATTCAGAGAGATTTTGTTGGTGGAAGATCTTGGAAAAAGGTTATTTTTAAGGAAGGGGTGGTTCCACCAATTTGTTTCTCTTTGAGATGGAAATATTTTTGGGAGACACAAAATATTTAGTTGTTGCTGTACCACCGCTTGAATAAATTGGTTATATATTGTGTTAACAAGGTAAATAAATTTTTATGTGTCATTATATTAAATTTTCTTCCGTCTTTCTTTAACCTCTGACCCCGAGGGAGAGAATGAGGAAGAGGGTGAATAAAAAAGGGAAAGTGAAAATAATGATATCCGAATATTTTTTTCATAATTTAGTTTCATTCTCATACCTAAATGAAATAATTCTTTAGAACTATTTTCTCCCTGTACGCTTCTGTGCTCTCTTCCTCAAACCATTCTGGATTGTGCAGGTAATAGATATATTATTGCTTTCTTTTGAGCTTGTGACTACGACACAATATTTTCCAGTGTTTAATCCAGGTTTCGATTATTAACGATAAAGCTTAATGAATGCTTTAAATGAAATGTTTCTGAATTTAGGTTTACTTGTGGGTAGCAATCAAGACTTATATTGACAACTTCCATACAATTCTTTCTTTTCCAATCAGTTTATTGTTGTAAGTTTGGAAAAATCGTTAATTGTTTTCCCCATAAAATTCTGTAGAGCGTGTTTCCGGATATGCCAATTCCTTGTAGCTGGTATTTTACTTTTGCCATTGTGGGGTCGTATCCTTCAAGAAATTTTTACCGTTGTATCCACTTTCATGGTTATTTTTTGCTTCGAGAGTCAGCAGAGTAGAGACCATTTGGTAGGAAAAAAACACCAGGATATGAGATAGTATCTACTGGTCTTGAAAATCATTCATTATAAAATTCTCCCCCAAATTTATTCGTTTTGAATACCTGCGTTTACTTTTAGTGATGGTCCATATACTTAGATAAAAACTCCCCCCACTGGGAACGACCGCTTTGTAATTATTATAGTCGCTTTTTAGCTTAATCAGAAATGGATGACACAATGCAGAAAAGCGCTTTCTACGCTCCGTAGATTTTCTTACCATGCGTGAAAAGCTATCCGTTTACTTATAGAAATGGATTCTCTAAAAAAAAAATAGTGGCTAAAGGCCTTCTCCAATTCTTGTAAGTTAAAGAGTTAACTTCTCCCTAATTTGTGTTCTATTATTGTTGGTTTCTAATCTAGAAAGATTAATAATACTTTTGTGACAAATATTGAGAATTTTTTTGGCGTAATTATTAAGAGAAGAGTGGGCGTGATTATTAACATTTGTGTAATTAACAGTTACTCTTGGTATACATAAACTACTTGCATTGACTGAAATACGATTTTTAGTGCTTGATTACGTATTATTTCTATAGCGTTACTTGAAGTCTTTCCTTTTTTTAGACATAGAAAAAGGTGTATTGTATTGGGCAGTTGCCCGTTTACAAGGATTCAGTACAATGTCTTCCTTATTTATCAGCCAGCTTATTTTTAACGGCAAGTAGTTTATGTAGAAGTTGGTCATGTACGGTGACATAAAATTTAAATTTTGATACAGTCGGGACTTGTCCATTTGCATCAACTATAATCCCTGCATTTCTCCTTTAAGATCCCCCATTCTCTTTATGAAAAATGAAATTTCATATTAAGCTACCAAGACCATCAGAAATTCAAAGGATCTTATTTAAGCTATGTATGTACGCACCGTTTTTGTAATAATAAAACATCATCAGCGTAGGAAGTCCTTTTTATCATGTAAAAGTAAACAATTCTAATTTTTTACGAAGTAGGAAGGAAACGAGTGGTATCTTTGATGTGAACGAACTTTTATGACACGGCTTCCGACAGTATGGTATGCTAAACAATCTATTGAGTCTCTTAAACAAGTAAATGTATATTAACTAACTTGTCGTACGACGTATAAAGCGAACGATCAGAAAAACAACGTCTGATCAATACTTTAACATTTCCTAACAAATATCACTCAAAAGAGTGTCAATAACTAATAACAGCATTCAACATATTTTGTGCTTAAATTGCAATTTATTCAAAAATACAATGTCCTGTAAGTCATCTCTAATTTAAATTAACGATATTTTGTTTTCTTCTACGAGTTGAAGAAGACAGTATGGTATGCAAAACAATTTGAGTCTCTTAAACAAGTAAATGTATATTAACTAACTTGTCGTACGACGTATAAAGCGAACGATCAGAAAAACAACGTCTGATCAATACTTTATTAGGTTTAGTTTCAATAAATAATTAAAATGCATGTTTAGGAATTGAAGCCATGTAATATTACAATAGGTTTAAAGTATGACATTTTTACACAGGTTTAAGTTTAGTAAAAACTGAATTTTTCCGACTTTTTAAGAAAAACTATTTTATCCGCCTGTTGTATGTATTCTCTCCGTTCAAAATTTAAAAATATTCCCTCATTTTGATGCAAAACTATCCGGTGCTATTTTGTGTCCAACAGCATCAGGTAGTTCCGGAGCAAAAATGCCTGTCATCATACCCTTTCTCTGACAGTCACGCGACCAACTCGTGCTTTTTACCGACTCCCTCCCGTTTTATTGATTATATCTCCTTTTCTGACCATTGGAAGTCCTCTGCCACACCTATTTATGAGGTGCTCAACCTTGCGTGCACCGTGGAGATTTTCGGCGGCCATGTTAGGATTTAGGAAAGGTTCGGTTGAGATCATGATGGTGTAATGGTTGTCGATGTGTTGGTCGTATTTTTTTATGCTGAGTCATAGTGATGTCATTTCCAAGTTCTTTTCCTTGTTACAAGTTCAGATACTGGTTCAAGGGTCGATTTTCAACTTGAACTTGCATGATGGGAAGGTCTTATAGTTAGTAACTCTTATGACAAAAGGGAGATAAAATTAATGCTTACGTTTTTCTTTTGAAAAAACCCAACTGTTCATATTTTCACAATTTAATTAAAACTTTTCTACCTTAAAGCACAATTTTTATCCGTTAATAAAATTCTGGTTAGTACTATTTTATTCTTCATTCGTATTGTCATTCATTGCATTACGAAATAATTTAATCTGAAAAATATTACGTTGTTATTAAAAATATAAAGATCTGAAATGTTAATGGAAAGAAATTTACGTCGTCCTGATTTCCTACAAGTACATTTTTATAAATATCAGTATAAAGTCAAAGAAATCAGTTCAAATAATTTTTAAAATGCTATAAATTACTTTGTTTGCACATTTTTATCAGACAGAATATTAAAAATATTAGAGATAATCAGTGTTTGTTAACTCCTTAAATCAGTGGTTCCCAACTCAAATATGTCTACGGACCACTTCACTTAAATTTGAACCTCTGCGGACCATCTCTATCCCTAACTGTATCTTCAAAATTTTAACTTTTTTTCTGTGCATTCATTCCTCATGGAGGGTCTAAAATTTTGACTTTTTTTAAGTAAGGGGAACCGAGTCTTACAATGTTTCTAAATAGAACTTTGAAAATCAAATAATCTATTAAACTTAAAAGAAAAATTAACATTACATTAATTTTACAACTAATTATTTAAAAATATGCCTTTTATAAAAGACATTTAACCATTTTTATCAAGCATTTTTATCTATTAACACTGGAAGGGTTCAGATAAGGAAGGGAAAAGTTACAGGTTTAGAAAACACAGTATAAAATAGTTATATTTCTTCTTTTTTTCATAACCAACGATATTATATTATTAGTAGATATAAATTTGAAATAAAGTACTTAGCTTTAAATTAAACTTGCAGGACAAATGAGATAACCTGGAATTCTGTTGACCGCAAAAAAGCAAACTGGACATGCACTGACTGTGAGTTGTGGTATAGAAAATTCTATAAGCGAGGCGGGCGAGGTTGATGTCCCCCAGTGGCGGATCCAGGATTTGGTTTTGGGGAGCTAAGAATTTTCATAATCCAATTGAATTTTATTGTTAATTTTAATACGGAAATGGTAGTGAATTATCCTGCTCCAACTACCAAAAGGGGGTTCTGGGGGTCCTCCCCCAGAAAATTTTTTGAAGTTTAAGTCAAAAACACCACTTTTTCAACTCGTTTTGGTACGCCTCATCCCAATTTCGGATATAGATTTTTTGCGTTTTGGCAAAACTAGTAAAATAAAGTTGTAATAACAGAGTTACAAGTGCCAAGGGGGTCTGGGGGTCCCCCTTAGAAATATTTTTAAAATTTGACCTTAAAATAACAGGGTTTTAACTCATTTTGGTGCATAAAATTCCATATTATATAGAGTAAAACTTTTCATTTGGGGGGGGGGGCTTGAGCCCCCTAGCCCCCCTGGATCCGCAGAAACCGGATCAAAAGTCAATAATTATTTCAAAGGAACGGTGAAAATAGAAAATAATTTATGTGTTCAAAGCGGACCACCTGTTGGGTACCACTGCCTTAAATGTATTATAACTATAAAATTAAGGTATCCGACTGGTCTAAAATCCTCGTTTTTTTCAAAAAAATGTGAAAACCATTTTATGATCAATTCTTGAAGCCAGTTTAATAAGGTTTCCAAAAATGTCTTACTTTTTATCCTAGCTAAATTAGAAAAAGAGCGAGAAAAAGAAAGAGAGAGAAAATTTTTAGTATCCAAAAAGCTATCTCATACTGTGGCCGGAAATATCTTTACGCGCGTTTTGTGAGGAATGGTATTTTTGAGCAGTAGGGTTCACGGTAAACGTGATTTCTCCTATACTATTTTAAGTATGGTTACAAAACTTTCCGAGTTTGTTGTTCATATTATTATGAATGTTTTGTTCTATTATCTCAAGCCAGTTCCTAAATAAAACTTTTTTTCAAGTGGTTTTGCATAAAAAATCGGATTTTTTTGGTAAATTTCCATAGAAGGTGGTTTTGAACATTTGTATCTCTGAAACTTGTGTTAATATTGGAATTTCTGTAGTTCACAACACAGATGTGTTTATAAACTTCAGTTTCTTCCAAACAACATGTTTGTATCTTATTTGGAACTTTTATAATCGTGTTTGGCGTAACGTGAAAATTTGCCTTTATTTTCGTACAAATGTCTCAATATTTTGAAAAATTATTTAAAAAAAATTTCGCTTTTTAGTTTTTTTGTAGTTTTGAAACATATCCTATTACAAAATAACCTTTTAAAATTTATTTAAGCAATATTTTAAAAAAATGTCTCCTAGACCAGTCGGATACCTTAAGTTATATTAATTATATACCCATACTGCTCGTAATTAGATATCCTTATTTTGTGGTTTATTAATAACTCATGAAGTGCAAAAGGTATTCAATATTTTCACCTAAATAGTTTTCGTTGGGATAAATAAAACTTTCATAAACATCCTCAGGCTAGGAAACAAGTGATCGTCGATGTAGGAATAGGTTCGGGAGGCGTCGTCTGTTACAAATTACTCGCCGAGTGGTAGGATTGTGAGCAAGGACAAGGCCACTTGTTGATACTACAGTGTGTTGAGGGACCCGAAGAGTGGGCCGATCGCTACGCATGTGGGACCGCGGTGCGTGGTGGGATAGTGGAGGTCGCTCTACCCCGTCCCTTCCGGTTCGCTTGGGCTTCCAATAAATGTAGTTTATCAAAATGTTGTGTGAAAATAGTCAAATAGTCATTGACTGTGGAAACATTGGTTTCATACGACTTGCATTGTTTTTCTAACATTGAAAGATATTAACGATGATTTTAATTAAGTTAAATTAATACATGTTTTTTAACATTCCTATTGGCCATTACACTCAAAGCAATCTTGTATGCGTAGGATATTTTTAACTCTCCTGCTGAAAAAATCTAGGTTTCTCATATCTTCAAAAGAGATAAAAATTATAAATTTCAACACTTAAACCAGGCCTTTCAAAGAGTGCTCAGAATTTGTTTCTGAGAAATTTAAAAAATAAGGAACCATTTAAGCTAATATAAAAAAATGCCACTCACTTAAAAAATTTACTAATTTAGTAGTTGCTATTTGCTTTTTTTGAAGTGATAATTAGATCCAGATAATTTTTTTGAAAACTTTAATAATTTGAGAAGAGTCAAAATTGTTTCGCAATTAAGATATTTGAGAGTCACTTAGAGAATAAGCAGCAAAAAGTATCTGCTGTAACCTTCACTTCTTGAGAGAAAAAAATGTATAATATAGTTTGCTGTTACCCAATCCGTAGTTTTTCTTAATTTTCCCTTAAACCACACTAATTTCCCTTTGCATTATTCATCTTCGAGCAATTTTCCCTTGCTCAATTCGTGTCATTAGTGAAATGATCTTGTTTTGGTTATGTGAATGTGCAAGTCTGATTTCATTTTTTCTTCTTCCTTTTCTAGACGAACGCGATGCCGTTCAAAAGAAAACCTTCACCAAATGGGTCAACAAACACTTGAAAAAGGTGAGTACGATTTTTTATTCATACAGTGAGAAGGTAATCAGAACCGAGATATCTTTTTCTCATTACGTCCTCTCATTATCTTTAAATTACTTCACTCGAGTTTCGAATAATCAACATACAACAATCAACTAAACCTATGAAAAACAATTAATGTATCTTCCAATCAATATGTTCTTGTAGGCTTGTTTGGGGAATAGTTGATTCTTCCGCACTATAACTAAACTAAACCAACTTTTACTGTCGGAATTTTTAGCCGTTATTGATGAACTGGACAACGAATAGAAAAGCTGTTATATATTACATTCCATTTCATTTCTAACAAGAGCTTATAGTAAATAAAGAATTAACTCTTTAAAAATTCGAAGTTAATTGAAAAAATAGATCTGCTGTTAAGATAATGCAAAAAGGTTTTTAAAAGTTAATTGACATCATCCAAGTACACTCATCTTCTACTTTCAACCACTTTCAATGGCTTATCCTCAAATCCAACCTATCTTGGCTACTGCCCTCTCCAACCTTCTTTAATTAAAATTAGTTTCCTCATCGAAATTTTAAATAAGACGATATGTGTTGGAACACATTAACGACCATTTCTGTCGTTCCGGGTGCGATTACCTCTCAACTGTGCCGTGAAAAGTCATGAAAAAAAATAAGCTCCATTAATGGGAATGGGGAAAGAACTAATCCACTGAGGAACCGTTCCTCATCCGTCTTGCTTTTTGACCCTTCCCAGAACACCACATCCATCATGGCACCCCAGAGCAGCAATGCTTCATTCTTAACATTGTTGCTTTAACCTGATGGGTATATTTTTTCAATACGAGGGAATGAATGGAAGGATAATATTTGAGCAACGCTTAAACTACATATATTTCGTTTCTGACACTGTTAATCTTATATTAGTAACTGTAAATATGCTACCTATTTTTAAGTCGAGAATAGATTGTTATAAGGATTGTTATTACTAGGGGGAAGAGAAGCACCGCTCTATCCTCAGTACAAAATTGCATATCATCAGAACCATACTAGTTCTAGAGGTTTTTTTAGCAATTATCTTAACGATTTACTATACTTTTAATACCTCTAGTTCGATGTTCGACTTTAGTAAAACGTTATCTTAGTATATTATAATATGAAACCTGAATAATTTTGCTGTAGGCCTAAGTGTTTTTACCGGCATTCAATTAGTGTTTGCCTGATGTTTCTGTTCGTTCCTACTCGTTCCCACATTTTCCCTAAATATACACGTTTCACTTTATACGATTAGATTATTTTTTTAAGATTCAAAAGCTTTCTTAGGTTCAGGTGTGAAGTTATGCTTATTACTGCGTAAAAATAGCTTAACTAAGAAGTTTTTCTTAAAAGGAAACCTCTCTATATTGAGCCTGAGTTAGAGAGAGATGTTTGGGAGACTCTGAAAGGGGAGTAAATAGTCTGAACTCCCCTATATGGAGAGAAAAATCCCTTGCCACTTGTGTCAATTCCATTCATCCATCTCATCATTGTTTGGACTGGTTTCCAAACCATGTCTCTATGTTGCAACACACATAATCGAGATTGGCCAGTCCATTTTCCAGTCCCACGTCTAGCCAATGACATTCTTGAGGTATCTCTTGGGCGTTTGAAATCGCCTTGGTGATTTAATTCAGCTAAAATGCTATTTCTCTTCTTCTGAAAGCAGCTCCATTCACGACCGTGAGATTCATTCGGTTTCAAGTCGAAGGCAATTAGAGTAAGCGTATGGTCAAGGTGTTCATTCATTGATTGTGATGAAAGAGCGTGCAGGGAATCAACAAGTTGTTTGGTCCGCAAATCGTCCAATTACCGAAGGCGGCTCTTTGAGGTCAGGGTGTCAAGGGTCGTCGTAGTGAGGTTGTCGAAACGCTTCTTCAGTTGTAGAAACCATCAGTTTCAATTTGTCATGCTGGCTTTTCCTTGCATGTTTCGGATTAGATTCTTAGGGTTAAACCAATTAACAATTTGATTGCGATGTTTGTTCTGTTTGAAGACGATATATCTAAGATTGAGAAATGTTGAATAGCATACTAAGTATTGTTGTTAGTCGTTGCAATACATTGCATCTTACCCCAATAAATATTAGCTTGGAGGACATTTTTAGATTTTAATTGTGGAGACCTGATATGAATTTTGTTTAAAGCTTTTGCGTTTTCTTCAAATCCTTGACCCTTCCTATTATTCTTTTCATCACCTTGATATAGCACAGTTGAAAAATACGAAAAAAGTAAACCAGGTTGAGTAATCAGAGATGCTATTTAAACGACGACATTGATAGAATTTAATTATCTTAAAAGGCCATTAATATTTCTTTATAATCACACGTATTCATTGGTTTCAAACATAAGTTTAACCATCTAAGAGGAAAAACAAATTAGTTCAAAATTCTTTGTGAAGATCCATGAAATTGCTTTCATGTTAGAAGTACGACTATTCCTTATTTCTGAGTTTATATCGATAACACTTCATCTATCTCTTCTTTCATTAAACATGTTTAGAGATGTTGTAAAGCATGTTGGTGTGGTGTAGTATCTATCCTCGATCCATTTCATTCCGACAACTCTAAACCCATCTATAAAATCATGTCACTTAATTTTATTTTAAAATGTAATGCAAGACGGTCCATCCGACCTCTTCGCTTGGAGCCCTTCCTACATTCCCCGCATTCTTCACCCCTTCACTCCGCATTAATTACCATTTTAAAACGGCACCCGATGACCGCCATCGGTTCACTGACACCGACGGACCCTGCTGCTCTTTCTTTCTCCCTGCGCTTCGTCTTTCTGAGGCTTTGGGATACGTCAGGGAAATGATTCCTCATCCCTGGTATCGGCGTTGTAATGTTAAAGAAGTCCATTTTTTTTCTAAGGAGCCAGTAGATAATACTGGGGTTGTGGGCAAAACATTTAAACGCCAGGAAACATTTATTTTCCATTAACATTTTATTTTCCAGGAAAGGGGCTATTTCCAAAATTGTCAACCAAATTACCCCCTATAAGTAGGCCGTGGACCACCAGGTTTTATTTAATTTCCAAGAAGGATTTACGAAAAAAAAACACATGGGCTTGAAAAATTTAGAAAGGCTTCCGTACCGAAAAAGATTGGGAAGCACTGATATCAACTATTCAGCAGCCACATGCATCCTCTTTCGTCGTGTAATAAATTTTGCACAAAATAGCTCCACTAATGAAGTTTGAGAATATCTTTAATTATAACATATATACAGATAATGCATTAAGTAACGTTCTCCCTTGGAATCTATTCTCGTTTGTTACACTTTTAGGTATTGGAAAGGTCATTTCCGATGCTCAAGAATTTCCTTGGTTGGTGCTGCTTATACAGCAAGTGACTTAAGAAGGGTAAACATATGAAACAGTCATATTCTCATTGGTGCATTTAAAGAGAAAAAAAATATTAATTTAAGTAACCGAATCTTGTAAATATTTAGTATGAATCCCTGTTCAAATTTTAACTAGATTTGAGAACCAATATCTTAACGTTAAGTTAGGTGATATATTCACCTTGATATTACTCACCTGTAGTAGCCTGATCCATTGTTTTCCGATACTCCACCCACACGCTAAAATGGACGAAACAACACCGACACTTTGTCGCTCTCTTTTCTTCCCACAGTCCCCATTGTTCGAGGGTGTTCGATGAGGTGTGTTAATCGATTGTTTTTCTCGCGGTGGGTCTCTATCGGTGGTGTCGCGTTCCTCCGCTGCTGAGGTTACCTTTTGGGTGAGTCAGCGATACCTGGTGGTATTCCTTTCATTGTCTTTTCCCCCTCTTTGCTGATTATTGTTTGGAGGAATTTTAAGTAAAACGCTATTGAGACGAAAATTGAGCCCTATTGCAGCGCTGGATGAAAGTGATGAGAAGCAGTTCTCATCATTACATTCCAAAAACAAAACTCAATGGTTCTCTCAAGTTCGGGTAGCAACAAGAAACATAGGTCAGACGTTCTCTCGGACTAGCAGGGTGGTCTCTCTTATTCCGACAAAGAGAATCAAAGAATCATGCCGTCATCCCGAGGGTACTATTTCAGGAGAGTTTTAGAAGCTGGCCATTGTCCACACAAGGTAAAATCGCAATAAAACAGTCCCAGTACAGAAGGGGGGTGCCTGTAGCAAAATCGCCAGGTGCGTCTCAAGAGTTGTTTTCAGCAGAAAGGTATTTCGGTCACCAGGTGGTAGAAATTAATGATATAAACTTATGGAATAAAGGGTTCTGTTTGATTTGATGGTAGGGGGAAGTTTTGACCACTGATAGTCTAGAAAGGTGGAGTTTCGGGATTTGAGCCTGGAGATGTGGGAGTGGACCAGCCGCGATTTGATCAGAGAGCTATGAGATAAAAAGGGGGCGTGAAAACATGTAGAGATTGGACGACTGGGAAAGAATAGAGAGAAGGCTTTAAATACCGCGGCAAGAGATTTTGAGAGCAGATTTCAGGATATAGTTATAGTCAGTTACAGTTTTTAGTTTGAGGAGTTCGGGAGCTTTGAAGGTAGCGATATGCGGCCTTAAAACAGGAAGTTGGAACGTGCAACCACGAGGATGCTTGACGGCGGTTATCAGGTTAGTCGATGTAGTTTTCTCTCCGTCACTCTCCTTTTTCCACACATTCCATGATTGTAAGTTTCTATGTTGAATATATATATTTAAGAGTTTAAAAATGTGAAATTACTTTAACTTTTACTTTGAATTAATATACTAAAGTTAAAGGTCCAATATTATGGTGGATCACGATAATATCATCTCATATTATTAAGTTTAAGTGTTGATTAACTGTAGTATTTTGTGTTTAAAAATATTGATAAATTAAATACTAAGGTAATGATAAAATTTAATAAAATATTAGTTTTAATATCTGTGTTTGTCAATTCATCAGTAAAACATATTGAGTCTAGTAAACCTGAGTTTTGTGGCTAGAAGATAACAACGCAATGTATTATAATAACTGGGGTAGCTTAATTATAATAAAGTAAGAAGTAATAGTATAAGTAAAGCAGTAAATAAAATAAGGTAGTAAAAGTAACTCAAAGATCTAGAGAAGGAACGACGCCCCAGCAATGGTGCCGTTTATAATTTATGGATAATCCTAGACTCAAGCGTATACTGATGGACCGACAGAATTATTATTTGTATGATTCCTATTGAGATATCTATTTTGTAATTTGATATAAGGGGTACTTTGAAATAATTATTGTGTTTTTTATTGTTTGTTGGTTAATTATTTGAAATTAATTATGCATGAGAGTCCCCATCCCTCCGAGAATACCCAGACTTTAGTCATGCCGGCATTTTCAAAATTATCCGGTTTTCAATCTTTTTTGCCCCAATTTGATGGAGAGTCAGTTGTTTCCGCGACTTATTTCATTTCCACATTAGATTCTGTTTGCGATGAGGCCGGTTGCTCTGATTCTGAAAAATTAGTTCTATTAAAATCAAAACTTAGAGGGAATGCCTTATCTCATGTAATAACAAGCCCCCAACTAGCTGAAGAAACAGATTATGAAGCATTTAAAAATAAATTTCTCTCGTATTTTGAGAAAACCGCAACAAAGTTAAATACTCAAAATGACTTTTTAAATTTAAAAATGAGGCCATCCGAGACAGTCAGGCAATTTGCTAGCAGAGTTGAAACTGCCACTTTAAATTTTTTTGGTAAGGTCCCTTCAGATAATTTGCACTTGAAAGACCTAGTAGCATCCACACAGCTAACACGTTTTATTGAGGGAATGGATCCCGAAAATAAGCAATTTTTGATCGTTAAAAGTCCCAAATCTCTAATAGAAGCCAGGCAATTCATGGAGGACTTCCTCCCAAATAAGCCTGATACCACTTTAAATTCAGTAAATAGAATTAGTGATAGTCAAATGGAATTAAAAATGCAAATTGATAAACAAAACAAAACTTTGCATGAATCTATTTCTCAATTAAATGAACAGATGAGAAATTTAACTATCCCTAATCAAAATTTTGGTAACACGCAACCGGTATGTCAAATTTGTAATCGTGCCGGCCATACAGCGTTAAATTGCCGAGAAATGGTCTCTCAACAGCCACCAAATTCTCCTCCTTATTCTTTTCAAGTGAGAGGTCGGGGATACCCCAATTACAATAGCTACGGACGCGTTGGGGAGTGGGCAACAAACCCATTCAGGGGACAATTTCACAATGGAGGCTACTCACCCCCAATGAATTATAGCAATCCAAGACAGCCTAGGCAAATTCAAAGGGGAAGTTTTCGGGGACATTACGCATATCCAGGCGTCAGGTTCCAAAACTCGGGACCGCGCATAAACTTTCGCGGAAATAGTGGAGGCAGATTTTCCACGAATTCGGGAAACGGAAATGGGGTTTAATTGATTCAAAATTAGACGCTTCGGTAATTAAACCTTGCAATGATTCCAAATCCGAGCGAAAACTGATTGTTAACACACAAATGCCTCAAACGAATAGTCCTTTTTACTTGCCTGTTATAGAAGCAAAGATTGGAGGTAAATTAAATAGTATATTAATCGACACTGGGGCAGCTTGTAGTTTAATTGAAAAAGATATATTTGAAGAAATAAGGAATGACCCTCTTATTCGAAAAGTACATTCAAATCCTACAGTTAACTCCTTAACTGGTCAAAAATTAAATATAATGGCTACTTATAACATCCCAATAACAATTGGTAATAAACACATAAACCATGACCTAATGATAATTGATCAGTCTTTAAGCCCATTTTATTCAGGAATTTTCGGTATTGATTTGTTGCAAAAATTCAAATTTAAAATTGACCTAGATCAAAACCTGTTAGTTTCAAATGGAACTACGATTACAATTAAAGATGCAATTACACAAAAAATTAGTAGTGTAACTTATGAATTTGCCAAACTAAACTGCAAGTGTAAATTAAATCCTAAACAAAGCAAGACTTTTGAATTAGCTATTGATGCTCCAGTAAAAGTAGGAGATGTTATCAAAATCTCAAAATTACCTCATCTAATTGATATAAATATTGTTGAAAATATTGCCACGGTCACGTCCAGAAGGACTATAGAAGTTACAATTGCTAATGTCACTAGAGATAAAATTTGCATAAACAAACTAACCAAACTAGCATCTATAGGGAAGGTTTCAGATAAAAGGGACAAGGAATATGTTAAAGAGTTAAGGAAAAAGGAATTCAATATAAAGGACTTTAAACTAAACCATCTTCAGGACTTACATAAGGAAAAGGTATCTCAGCTTCTTAAAGAATTTGCAGACATTTTTAGCTCCAATTTAAGAACTATAGGTGAAACAGATAAAATTACCCCAAATATTGAAGTTGACAGGAACAAATTAGAAACATCTCGGCACTATCAAGTTCCTTATGCCTTACGGCAGGAGCTAAGAGATCAGTTAGATGAATTACTGGCTGCAAACATAATACAGCCTAGCAATACTCATATAAGTCATCCTGTAATATTAGTTAAAAAGAAACAACTGGATGGTGACAAACCAACCTATAGGATTGTTTCTGATTATAGGAAAACAAATAATTTAATTAAATTTAATAGACATCCCCTACCCTTAATAAATGATTTGCTTGATAATTTAAAGGGTGCTGAATGCTATTCTTCCATTGATTTACAGAGTTCCTTTTTCCAAATTAAACTAAAACCAGAAGATCGTGAAATAACGGCTTGTAATACAATATACGGATCTTTTGAATACCTCTCAATGCCTCAAGGTATGGCATTCAGTCCCCAAGTATTACAATCATTGACCGATAAATTACTGGACCCTATTAAAGAGTTGGGAATTTCTGGGTACATAGACGATTTTGCGCTTGGTGCAAATGGGTTTGACTCCATGTTATTTAAATTAAGAAAATTGTTTGAACGTATTAGGGAATTTGGGTTAACTATAAACCCTAAGAAGTGCGAATTTTTTGTCCCAACAATAACATTTTTAGGCCATACAGTTGATAAAAACGGAATCCAACCAACGTCTACGAACATAAGAAAAATTTCAGAGTTTCCAGTCCCTAAGACAGTACGTCAGGTACGACGTTTTATTGGGTTAAGCTCCTATTATCGACGTTTTATTCCAAATTATTCTGAAATAAGCATACCCCTCACTAATTTAACAAAAAAACGTCAGCGATTTGTATGGACGTCAGAAGCACAAGTTGCTTTTGATGTCTTAAAACAAAAACTAGGGGAGTATCCAATTTTAATTCATCCTGACCATAATAAACAATACATTTTAACAACGGACGCATCTGATCATTCTATATCCGGTTATTTAGGCCAAAAAGATAAGTTTGGGATAATTCACCCAATTTCATATTTTTCTCGAAAATTATTACAAGCAGAGAAAAATTACCCAATATATCAGAAGGAACTTTTGGCTATTATTGACTGTATCAAGTGTTATAAAAACTACCTTTACGGTAGAAAATTTGTTATAAGATGCGATAACTCTGCTATTCAATCCTTAACGCGGTTAGAAAATCCAGCTAATAGAGTAACACGTTGGATTTTGTTTTTACAACAATATGAATTTACCTTTGAAAAAATTAAGGGAGCTGAAAATTATGTGGCTGACACTCTTAGTAGGGATTTTCACAGAATAAACAATATTGTTCGAGAATTGCCAACAGTCCCAGAAATAGCAATTGAACAACAAAATGACCCATATTTAATGGAAATAATACAAAAATTACAATCTAACCCATCAGACCTTAAACCCTCGGAACAAAACTATTTTTTTAGAGATGGGATTCTTATGCATGCGGGGAATATCAAAAGATCAGTAGGACCCAGTAATAATGAGCAAATTGTTGTCCCAGATAAATATAAACCTGTAATCTTGAAGTTAGGTCATGCTGCTCATTTTTCCTTAGTTAAAACTCTTGATAATATAAAATCAAATTACTTTTGGGAAGGTATGTATAGTGACACCAAAAATTTTATTCAATCTTGCACAGAATGTGTTGGATATAAAACTCCCAATCGGTTACCTCCAGTCCCCTTACAGAGAAATCATATACCGACAAGGCCCGGGGAACTAGTTTCTTTAGATTATGTGGGAAAACTCCCTACAACGGCTAAAAATAACTCATACATCCTAGTATTTATTGACCACTTCACTAAATTCATGCGTTTATACGCCACTCCTAATATGACTGCTGAAACGACTGCAGACAAATTATATGAGTATATATGTCTAATGGGGGTACCTTCAATTTTGTTGAGTGATTTGGGTCGAAATTTTACCTCTGAATTGTTTCGGTTAGTCGCAAAACGACTGGGGACAGACAAAATTTTTACCACTGCCTATCATCCAGCTACTAATGGAGTAAACGAAGTGTCCCACCGTAGTTTAAAACCTTCACTATCAATTTTGGCCAGAGAAACAAAGCAATGGGATGAAGCTTTGCCCTTTTATGAACTTTCATATAATACGTCTTATCATAGTGCAATTGGCGATAGACCCAGTTACCTTGTCCATGGATATGATATAGCACTTCCCTTAACCCCAATATTCCTTAATACCCAACAAAAAGTAAATTATACAAACCCCTACCCTACATATATTGAGAGACGGACCCAACAATATCAAAAAGCAGCACAAATAGTAAAAGATAATTTGTTAAAGGCAACTGAAAAAATGGAGGATTACCAACACAAATTAGCTAAAGATAGAAATTTTCACGAGGGACAATTAGTATTTCTATTAGCCCCTGAAATGGACCGAAACGCAAACCTTCCCAAACGTAGGAATTATCAGGGTCCATATAGGGTAGTTCAAAAACATAACGCGGTTAATTTTACAATACAACACACAAAAGGTAAACAAAATATAATGAAAGTACATGCATCGCGCCTTATTCCCTACACTGAGAGAAAAGAGCATTTACAAGTGCGGGAAGAAGATATGCCTGCACAGTTAGAGACAATACCTAAATCCCTTCCCCCAGCAGAATTTGATGACGGCCCAGAAAACGACATCCCTTTGACATATTTGGTCTCACCACAGATAAAGCCAGTGGTTAAACGACAAGTCGAAAATTCTTGTCTTGAGGTAAATAACCCCAATGGGGAGGACTCACAATCCTCCAGTGATGAGACTCAAATTTATGATATTGAGGGGGGTTACGATGATATATCCCAGTTAGATGAAGAGACAGAGGAAAACATTCCTTTGGCCGTATGGGTGTCATTAAAAAATAAATCATCCAACCAAACCGTACAAAAATCTGTTCAGGTAAATTCCGAGACTAACGTAGATGGCTCAAAATCATCAGATGAGGACACCGTAAGTTACGATGTAGATAGAATAAGTGAATCGTCTACTCCACTAGAGTCAAACAAAACAGAATCAATTGAACCCCGTGATTTTAACTTACGATCTAGAGATAGAAACCCAGTTGGTACGATATCCACAGAAAATTCAGATGAAGTTAGAGAGGGTGAAAATCTGGGCACGAGTAGTTTAACTAATAGTAGTGAAAATGTAGAAAATCAAGTAGAAAATAGAGTAGAACAACAGCAAGATGAGGGCAATATTGCAGATAGATTAATGGCCTGGGCCCTTAGAGTGACAGCCCCTTCACCATCGGAATCAGAGGAACCCTCGCAAGTGATTCAATTTTTAGACAGATTAACCAACGCCTTGCAATAATTTAATTGATCAAACAAACTAATAAAACTGTAAAGAATAAATAAATCATGCTAATATAAACCTCATTCTTAAATAGGTTTATTGAAAAAAAAGAAAAATTACCTTATCACTATTAAATTATACAAAATAGTACAAGATGTTAAAATATTAATTTAAGAGGAAAACTGAATTTTGTGCGTCGCTGTTTGAAGAAGTGCACACTTGGGCAGCTACATATAAAATTCCTTTGAAATAATTTCTCTCCAGGTTAAGAATTGAATAATTGCTGGCGATAATTCAGTTTTGATTAGGATTGAATTTTATTTCCTTCAAAATATAGATACAGAAACTTAAATTTAGAACTAAATTAATGTAACAACTGAAAAAAATTTGAAAGTACATAAACCTTTAAAACCGGTCTAATGTATAGAAACCCAGATATATAATATAGAACAAAAATACCCGAAAAAAATAATAACGGGGAAACCCCTTTGAATCTTAACATAAACCAGTAACATAATTGTGATAACGTTGAAGTCTACGGGCAATAATTATCAATTTTATTTCAAAAAAAAAAAATTAATGAGTAAACAAATGGCAAATGTGGTAAATCTGTGTAGTGGGAATAAAAATACTTGTAATAAAATGATGTGTCAAATAGTGTTGTGAGGTGTAATACACTTAGTATATGATGTGTCAATCAAAATATAGTGTAGCATGCACAGAAAAAAAAATACTTACAACCGCAGATGTTAGATGAAAAAGCATCAAACTTTCCTTTTGATTTGTTCTTATAAATGCTTCAAAATAAAACCAATTTTCTAAGCTGATACTAAAGGGTTGAAAACAATCATCAGAGTATATCCAGATAGACAATGTAAGACGGTTTAACAAAAATTTTCAATAAATAAATTGAGCTTTCAGGCGAGGCTGTTGAAAATTGTGCCTTTAAATAATGCAGGAAAATTAAGGTTGTAATCCGTGCTAGCATGTAATTAAATCAAACTTAAATTATCAAGGCGTAGAGAGATGGTAAGCTTAGTAGAGATTGTAAAATTCAAGCAAATTAAAATTAAAAACAAAAATAAAAGAAATAAATTATCAAAAAAAAAATTGAAACGATACCACAAAACCCGCGTGGACATCCTCAGCAACTCGTCGATACTGCGGACCGCTAACAAAATGAAATCCAACGTGCCGAGAGAGAGTACAAAAATGGCCCTCTTGTAAAGGTCTTTGGACCGCCAAACGGCATCCAGTGAAAAGCGCGAGAAATCACATAAATACCCTATTTCGTGGGAATTTGCCGACACAAAGGTATAACTGCATCGCGACATGAGCACTACTTCAAAGCAACCGCTCTCGCAATGTGTAACGAATAATGGGGTATGATCGTAAAACGAGAGGTGATAATAGGCCACTCGAGAACACGGTGGATTGGAGGATAGAGAAATCTTAGCCTATATTGTGAGTACTGACCAGCTAAATAAATTAGAAAATACGGAATGGTTGAAAAAAATAAAAGCAAAGCTATGATTGGGATCTGAATAACGGAATCTGGACAAACTTGGAATTAGTGGGAGGTCAGTCAAAGTCAGACAACGTATATGGGAAAAGTACTGAAAAAAAAAATTTGAGAAATAATTAATTTTATGTAGAAAATGTTGCATATAATTTGATTTAGATACGACAATGGAATTTTAAGGCCTCTCTTTCCTTTTCTTGATCTGGTTGATAATAAAAGTTGGATATAATGGCAAATGTTAAAACACATTTTATTCCATGCATTATAGACCATTCATCAAATATAGTCCGGTCAGGAACTAGGGAGAGAATTTGGTTGCTTGATTGAGAAAATTTTTTTTGATTCGTTATATGAAATGATTTTGAATAAACGTAGCGCGAACGAGGTATTACGGAAAGTGAAGTATTATAGTCTAGTATCATTTGAGTTTTTTATCCTTTTTTTTATATATATATTTATATCCATACGAATTATTTGCATAACATGTGAAAATTAGTGATGACCATGGTTATTTTGGAAAACTCTAGCAAATTCTTGATGGTGTCGTGTAGTCTCATTATCGATAATTATTTTTTACATTATTGTGGAAGAAAACAAATGAATAGTGACAAGTTTAGTAGTGGTCAATTTGTTCTTGAGGGTCTTGTTAAATTCTGATTTGAGATAAGACGTGATTGTGGACTGGACATTATTGGTCATTAAAAGGATATCATGAGCGAATTTTTTTATGTATATATTTTCTTATCTCTTTGAAATTATGATGGTTATTGGAATATTTAGTGAATAGCTCAGAATATGAGGAAAAATTGTGCTCTTAATTATGTATTATAAATCAATAGGACATATATAACCTTATAAGATATTATATATTGCATGGATATTTCTTCAGATGGAATCATACAAAGTAATTTTCATATTTGTATATATCATAAATTAAGTAATTGATTAAACAATTGAATAATAATTCAGTTAAGTTAAAAATTAAAACTTTTACTAGTTAATGATTTATAAATAAGTAATCTTTCCTTAAATTAAAATATTACTTGTAATAAAATAGAACAAACATATATTTTGGATTGTGGATGGAGAGAGGTGGAGAGTTAATTTATCGACTGCCTAACCCCTTCCTTACAGTCAACAGTGAATTTATGCACTCAAAAACTTTTCTTGAACGAATTACGAGAAAGCTGTTGCCTTTTGCTCCTTCAAATATAACAATTCAAGCCAACCCTCCGGCAGACGCACTAAAATGGTGCACCTCCGCAATGCTCTAGTCTGCTTATGGGTTTTCCCATCATCGGGAAGTGAAGTTCCAAAGCAGCGGTCATCTATTCCACCACCAACACCTCATCGACTTGAGCAACGCCGGGAGGCGGCGACCCCCAGCTTCCTCTCCGGGAAGGAGCTATACTTCGGCTCTACTACCTTCACTGCCTTGGGGAGCCTCCGTCTCTACAGTACCCGGCATCCCTTCCAGAACGGCTGAGCTACACATACTTCCACGACTCTATTCACACGGTGCCCTCTACATGGTACCCCGATGATGGTACCTCAGACCCGTCGTCGTCTCAGCCCCGGCAAAGCTTATACTGGTCATGGATCCTGATCAGTTGCATATGCCCAGCGTTTGGGTAGCAGCTTTCCTGGCTGACGACATCCACAACTTGGACTTGTTGTGCTACTAAGATCATCGGCAAGTGCTTTCGATTATATAGGTGCAACAGTATTTGTGAGTTATAAGTGCATAAATAAGTGTATAGATCTACAGTGCAACTAACGCGTGGTGATATGGACTTCTCTACAAAGAAATAGCGTGCTTGTTGGTTTGTACTAACTGTTTTCTCGTTGCAACATCTGGAGCAAAAACTTTTCCTATCGGGAGAAGGGGGTGAAATTCAGGCCAAAAGTAGGCCTTCATTATCAACCTTTTTCTACAGAGACTTTTAAGAAAAAACTAACAGAACTCAGATTAACTCTCTTCGAATTCAAACAATTTATGGACAAAGTGAAAGACTGTATATCCAATTGCAGCTGCTGTGAATTATTACAACTATTATTTTCATTATATTATGTATAATCAAGATTGTGTCGTCATGTATACTTTATTTTTTCCTTACCACTTCTAATTTTTTTTATTTATTTAATGTCAACCTGGATTACTTCTTATTTGTTTTAGGTAGATTTATGGTTATAACTTAACTGGAGATGGAGAGTGAGGGAGGGAGAGAGAGAGAGAGCTATTGCAACTTAGGTTCTCTGGAGGCGGGCGAAGATGATGAGAAGCAGTTCTCATCATTACATTCCAAAAACAAAACTCAATGGTTCTCTCAAGTTCGGGTAGCAACAAGAAACATAGGTCAGACGTTCTCTCGGACTAGCAGGGTGGTCTCTCTTATTCCGACAAAGAGAATCAAAGAATCATGCCGTCATCCCGAGGGTACTATTTCAGGAGAGTTTTAGAAGCTGGCCATTGTCCACACAAGGTAAAATCGCAATAAAACAGTCCCAGTACAGAAGGGGGGTGCCTGTAGCAAAATCGCCAGGTGCGTCTCAAGAGTTGTTTTCAGCAGAAAGGTATTTCGGTCACCAGGTGGTAGAAATTAATGATATAAACTTATGGAATAAAGGGTTCTGTTTGATTTGATGGTAGGGGGAAGTTTTGACCACTGATAGTCTAGAAAGGTGGAGTTTCGGGATTTGAGCCTGGAGATGTGGGAGTGGACCAGCCGCGATTTGATCAGAGAGCTATGAGATAAAAAGGGGGCGTGAAAACATGTAGAGATTGGACGACTGGGAAAGAATAGAGAGAAGGCTTTAAATACCGCGGCAAGAGATTTTGAGAGCAGATTTCAGGATATAGTTATAGTCAGTTACAGTTTTTAGTTTGAGGAGTTCGGGAGCTTTGAAGGTAGCGATATGCGGCCTTAAAACAGGAAGTTGGAACGTGCAACCACGAGGATGCTTGACGGCGGTTATCAGGTTAGTCGATGTAGTTTTCTCTCCGTCACTCTCCTTTTTCCACACATTCCATGATTGTAAGTTTCTATGTTGAATATATATATTTAAGAGTTTAAAAATGTGAAATTACTTTAACTTTTACTTTGAATTAATATACTAAAGTTAAAGGTCCAATATTATGGTGGATCACGATAATATCATCTCATATTATTAAGTTTAAGTGTTGATTAACTGTAGTATTTTGTGTTTAAAAATATTGATAAATTAAATACTAAGGTAATGATAAAATTTAATAAAATATTAGTTTTAATATCTGTGTTTGTCAATTCATCAGTAAAACATATTGAGTCTAGTAAACCTGAGTTTTGTGGCTAGAAGATAACAACGCAATGTATTATAATAACTGGGGTAGCTTAATTATAATAAAGTAAGAAGTAATAGTATAAGTAAAGCAGTAAATAAAATAAGGTAGTAAAAGTAACTCAAAGATCTAGAGAAGGAACGACGCCCCAGCAAAAGAAAGCGCTTTATATATTTGATTTTTTTTTGTGCGGGATTCTTCGGATAGTTCTTTTGTTTCGCTGAAGATTCAAGGTATCGTTTCTTGATCCGCAGTGATCCATTTCAGTTTGGTATGCGTCGTTTCCTTGGAAAGATCGGTTTTTCTTGGCTTCTATGGAACGCATTCCATTGCATCAGCTTGTTGATTCCAATATCAGTGGTGAATTTGGGCCCCACAAGACGACTCAGGGAAAAAAGCTGCATTTTAGTCACGCTTTTCACTTCAGTAGAAGACCCTTCATCCTGAGTACAGCAATGGCTGTTCTTTTTGCATATTCAACCAATGTGACCCATCCTGACCCGCTGACAACCGCATCGGACAGCCATGCCGCTCGTGTGTCACAACCGGTCCCTCATGAGACCACCCCTCCACCTCAAGGAAGTACGATGAAGATGAGGATAATGGGGGAAATCTCATGCATATTCATATTTGGTCTCCGGTTCCCGAAGAGCGGCATCATCAAAACAGTTATGGAATAGAGATTCCAATCGGTCAAGGCCATTCGGCCACCAAGGCCAAATAGGAGGGCAGAAAGTCCCCCCATATTGATGATCCATTACTTTAAACGTGTATTTGTATCGCCATGGCTGTATGTTGGGTAAATCATGCCCTAATTATTGAGGAAATATAACATCTTTGTGTTTGAATATTTTCTTGTATGTGGAGGATGATATTCATATTTTCACAAACTAGATCGCGAAATACTAAAAAGGATTGTGCCTGAAAATGTATTTAGAAAATTTTGTAGATTATACGGTTTATTCCAATGTTGTCTAAAATATGCTTTAATTTTTATTTCTTCCACCGTAATTTCCTCTACAATTTTTAATCAAAATTTCGGATTGATTGTTCTCAATATAAGGTTTGGTAATCTTAAAATTGTATATTTGCACTCGGATCTTTTTTTTGTGAAAATTCTAGGCAGTTCCTTTCCATTTTGTGGTTACTTCATTACTTACCTTTTTTGGGGGAATGTAATATAATTGGTAATGAGGGTACACTAAGTAAATATTTTTACTTTTTATAATCTTTCGATAATTAATAATTATTGATAAATCTATAGGGTTTTTCTAGGTCAGTTTAATACCTCGATTATATTATTACTATAAATACTTAGAACAGAATGTTGTAAAACCTAAAAAATTGACTTTGTCATCGAACTGAAATCTTGAACACACCACGCCCTTGATAACAATAAAAATAGGGGGGGTAAAAAACCCAGAAAAAGAAGAAAAAATTCATAAGATATAACGCCCAGATAGTTTTGACACTCCTGTTTGACTTGATTTATCCTTATGAATGAACATTCATTGTGTGCCCCAAATATTTCCATCATGGGTGCAGTCGAGTTACGCACATCTAGTTGCTCAACTCATCGTTTTCATGAATATATCTCCCAAAGAAATCTCTCTGAAACCCGTAATCGCCAAATTTAGAGCGGATGCAACAAAAGGAACAGGTTTTTTTTCTCCGCATACCTGTAATTTTCGTGCTTCAATCATTCAGCAGAAGTGACAGTTGGACATAATAGCCCTATGTTGTTGCGTCGTCGACAACTTTGACTCTCTTGTCGTCATTAGCATGCTAATAGACCAGTCACTTGACAAGCATAGAAATTAGCCCTTTCTTTGGGAGCATACCTGCTTCCCTGTGCGTTGTTTCTGAAACTGATACTACATCGATACGAGTTTCTCTTATAGGCGGGGGAAAATACGGTTTGACCTCAAACAAATTCCAACAAAAGGTTTTTCAACGGTTTTGGACTCTACTAGGTGTCCTTATTGACCAAAAAAAAGTTTACCACAATCTGACAACCGGAAGTTGTTTTTTTTTAAATTTTTTTAAAAATTTTAAAATCCATAAAAAAAACGATAAATAGGGCGAAACAAAAACTTTTTTCGGTGTTAAATTATATATTCGATGATAGTTGACATTTTTAAGCGAAGAAATTTATAAAAATTTCATTTATAAGAATCTGGCAACCATTAAAGTGCATTTTCCAAGATGGCGGCCTATGTTTTCATTAAATGACAGTTAAATCGGTTTTCTCGAGTAAATTCCATTAATTGCGATGAAATGCGATGTTAATTAACCTAATAACTTCAGATAATGCTGTAAATTTGGTTTATCCGATTGAAATAATAAAAAAAACCAAGCAAAAATACGCGCATATCTGCGGAGGTTCCGAGTCCCGATTTCACTGGGTATAGTCACTTTAAAAGTTCATTACAGCTTGGAAAAAATTCCAACAAGCATTTTCTCAACGGTTTTAGACAGTACAAAGTGTATTTATTGCCATGTAGAAAGTTTACCAGAATCTGACAACCGGAAGTGGGTTTTTTTCAAGATGGCCGCCGATGCTTCAAATAAAGAGATATTCGGGAAAAAACCATAATTTAACAGCTATGTAAATTTTTTATGGATTCAAAAAACAAATATAAGGTACTAGTCAAGTTTTCTTATCATACTTATAAATATAAATTTCTTTTACAAAATCTAGAAACCAGAACAGGGCTTATTTCCAAGATGGCGGCGTACGATATTTTCTAAATTGACGGCGTTTTGTAAAGGTTCATCAAATTAAAGAAAAAATTCCAACAAGCATTTTCTCAACGGTTTTAGACAGTACTAAGTGTATTTATTGCCATGTAGAAAGTTTACCAGAATCTGACAACCGGAAGTGGGTTTTTTTCAAGATGGCCGCCGATGCTTCAAAGAAAGGGATATTCGGGAAAAAATTCCATTTTAAGTGCTATAAAATTTTTTATGAATTCTAAAATCAAATATCAGGTTATAGTAAGTTCTCTGATCATAGTGGTAAATATAAATTGCGTTTATAAAATCTTTTAACCAGAATAGGGCTTATATCCAAGATGGCGGCCTGGGTTTTTTTCGGAATAGCCGGAGCATACTGGATAATTTTAAAGGTTTATTAAATTAAAGAAAAAATTCCAACAAGCATTTTCTCAACGGTCTTAGTTAGACAGTACTAAGTGTATTTATTGTCCTTACAAAAGTCTACCCGAATCTGACAACCGGAAGTGGGTTTTCTTCAAGAAGGCCACTGATGCTTAAAAAACTAGAAAAGCCTAGAAAATTGAAGGTTTAGCGAAAAAATACCTTCTTATATGTATGAAATAAAAACTTGATAACTTTAGACTTTTTTACCTAAAGTTAAGAACCTAATATTTAATTTTGGAACCCATAAAAATTTATAACACTTAAATTAGGGCTTTTTTACGAATATATCTCTATTCTTTAAGCATCGGCGGCCATCTTGAAAAAAACCCACTTCCGGTTGTCACATTCTGGTAAACTTTCTACATGGCAATAAATACACTTAGTACTGTCTAAAACCGTTGAGAAAATGCTTGTTGGAATTCTTTCTTTAATTTGATGAACCTTTACGAAACGCCGTCAATTTAGAAAATAACATACGCCGCCATCTTGGAAATAAGCCCTGTTCTGGTTTCTAGATTTTTTAAAAGAAATTTATATTGATAAGTATGATAAGAAAACTTGACTAGTACCTTACATTTGTTTTTTGAACCCATAAAAAATTTTCATTGCTGTTAAATTATGGTTCTTTCCCGAATATCTCTTTATTTGGAGCATCGGCGGCCATCTTGAAAAAAACCCACTTCCGGTTGTCAGATTCTGGTAAACTTTCTACATGGCAATAAATAAACTTAGTACTGTCTAACACCGTTGAGAAAATGCTTGTTGGAATTTTTTCCAAGCTGTAATGAACTTTTAAAGTGACTATACCCAGTGAAATCGGGACTCGGAACCTCCGCAGATATGCGCGTATTTTTGCTTGGTTTTTTTATTATTTCAATCGGATAAACCAAATTTACAGCATTATCTGAAGTTATTGAGTTAATTAATTAACATCGCATTTCATCGCAATTAATGGAATTTACTCGAGAAAACCGATTTAACTGTCATTTAATGAAAACATTAGGCCGCCATCTTGGAAAATGCACTTTAATGGTTGCCAGATTCTTATAAATTTTATTTTTATAAATTTTTTCGCTTAGAAATGTCAACTATCGTCGAATATATAATTTAACACCGAAAAAAGGTTTTGTTTCGCCCTATTTATCATTTTTTTATGGATTTTAAAATTTTTTAAAAAATTAAAAAAAAACAACTTTCGGTTGTCAGATTGTGGTAAACTCTTTTTTGGTCAATAAGGACACCTAGTAGAGTCCAAAACCGTTGAAAAACCTTTTGTTGGAATTTGTTTGAGGTTCGGCCCTTTTTTGAGCTATTTTCCCCCGCCTATTAAGTAACAGCCACTGTCTTGTGTGGTTGTGGGATCATTCACAAGTTGTGACACTTGTTTAGGAGGGAGTCCTGCTTTGTAGGATGGTGAAAAAAATGACAAGGAGTGATAGAATTCAGAATTAGTGATTTCTTACTTCAATTTTTTTTCTAACTGCTGTTGCAATGGTTAAGTTGGCACGGATATACGAAAAAACCGTTCAATGCAAAAACCGTTCAATAAAAAACAAAAGATCACTCGCGCGGCTGCTCACTTAAAAAAAAGACATAGCCACGGGTTTAATTATTTATTTAGTGCGAAGTTTTTTTCGACAATGATAGTGACCACAGTTCGTGACAGAACAAGAAAGATACGGCTCTTGAAAGATGATTGGTCAATGATCAAGGGCTCTGTTCTGGGCTGGCATTTTCCGCATACCGTGTCCGTTTTAATTTGGATTTTTAAGATTCAGCTTTACTTTCTGTAAATTTATGTAATTGTTATAAAAAAGAAGTGATGCAGGAAAATTCCCCAGTCAGTTTGATGTTTAAGTTTAAAAAGATCTTCAAACGGATGTATGAAAAATCCGTTCAATGCAAAAATCGGTCAGCGAAAACCGTTCAAAAAAAACAAATTTACTACATGTGTAAAGCTATGAGTGTTTTCGTTTTTTGAACGGTTTTTGCATTGAATGGATTTTTCGCGACACCCATCAAACATGACATGCCAAGGAGGAAAGGAAGTCACTTAAATATAATTGAAGGGGCCAAAGAAAGGATATATATTCCCTTAAAAACTGTTTATAATTTGTAAGCAGTCAATACATTGTGCTTTAATTTCCACTTCTATAGACAGTGCTAGAAGTGCGGGGTGACACGTCCCCTCACTTTTCATAAAAATACCCATCCGTCCCCCCACTTTTATTTCTACTACAATCCATCCCCTCCCTTCTAAAATCCCTTCTTCCATTAAAAAAACTAGAAAATGTTACTCTAATATTTCTTTTGTTAGTAACCTGCTTTAAAAATAAGTTTTTTCACAAGTTAAATGAATTTGATAATTTTAGTTCTTTCTGTGATTATAGACTATAGTGAAACTTAATTTATTGCATTGAATCATAGGGGTAACTAAAGTCTGTAATAAGGAACAGTAATATTTGTAAATTATACATATTTAGTCAATTTAGAAAAACATTTGATATCTTGCATTCAACTAGGGTTGATCCAGTTATTAATCCAAGGTATACAAAAGATACTTTCAGAAAATGCATGAATAAAACGTACTTGATAAAATTAAGACAAACATGAAAATTTTCAAAATGGGGTAAGGCACTCTCGGGGGGGACTCGGGTTTGACCATCCCCCCACTTTTGTTTGACCCACTTCTGCCACTGACTATAGATGATATTCCAAGTTTTTCCTACTGCTTATTAGAAGAGTAGACTTTGTGAACAAGAGGCGTTCCTCTATTTTTTCTATTTCGTGATAAATTGATGTGATTAATTTAATTATTCCGTAATATCAATCTTGTAAGAATGGTTAAGTATTATATTTGTCTCATCAAGGAAGAAAGTGTGAATTCAAGGTGATCGAGATTTTTATGGTCCCTTTCTTTCCCTTGTAATTACTTGTCAAAAGTTATCGCTTGTATCACATCGATTTATTTTAGGAATATAAAATTACACAACCTTGAGTACACTAAACAAAATTACAAGAAAATTAAATTTTCATACTTGTATTGCATTGTGTTTTGAGCAACCGTGTCCGTTAAAATGACCTTAAGATTTAATTGATGGTTTGATAGTAAAATAATAAAGGTATTTGTAATTTATACGAGATCAACGAGTGTGCAATTTTATGTTGAGTGATGTTTTCCCTTTCTCCCTGGGGAAGTAATAATTTCTAGAATGTTCAAAAACATGATTCCTTCGAATAAATGTAAGTATTTAGTCTTTCAATGGTGGTTTGGTTTAGTTTTCTCTAATCCTAATCGTTTAGTTCTCTTGAGATTAGCTTATTAGATAAATATTGCATCATTATGAAAATTAATTGTGTGCTTATTATTGTGCTATTGGGCGATTTCTGTCTGTATATGTTCTCTTTTCGTTATGTTTCGGTTAGATTTTTCACTCCAAATGGTGCATGAACTTTTTCATATCCCAGATTTAAATCAGATTTTGTTTTCTCTAAACCAAATTACCCTTGATTAAATATTAAAAACCCTGTGTTTGTGGATGATTTAATGTATTTGGCTGTAAAAGCATGTTTAAGGCTTTAAGGGTTCGAAGAAATTCAATGTGTGTGCCCACGAAACGATCTTAAGATTTATTTCATAAAAACTACCGAAATGCACCTTTTTATGTATAGATAGTTTTTCACCTCCTATTGAATTGCTTGAAAATCTCGCCTTGCAGTCTCCATAAAATACCGAGATTGTTTACCATTCCATTGTGTGAAAACATTAATTTCTACTGAATTCAATTTTCCAAACCCGCATACCATTGTTGACCTTCTAAAGAAGCAATTAAAACCGTAACAACTTCTTAGAAAAATGTGTTGCAATGTATTTCTCTGTGGTCGTGAAAATGGCGTACAATATTTCCTTGATAGCGGCATCTTAAAGCTTTAGCACCATCCTTGTGGTTGTGTTTCTTTTTATAACTCCTATTTTTCCCTTGTATTGTTTTCTTAGCTGTTTACTATGTATTTTTTTGCTCGCTTTATAGGTATCTATTTTTGAAAAAGTGCAATGTTACGGCAATAAAAAAATTTCTACACAGTGATGGGTAAATTTGAATGGGAATAACAATGATCTTAACGAAGGGAAAATATTAATTTATTGTAGTATGTAATATTACCAAATGGAATATAAAAAACCAATGAATTTCTGCATCAGATAGTAATGTTTGACCTTAAATGAACTGACAAAGCAGTGTTTCAAATTCTGCAGATCACTTTATAGTAGTAAATACATTGAACATTCACAGCGTCACACTATCAATATGCAAAATACAGGAATAGCATCAAGGCAATAAATGACATTTAAGGTATTTCGTGCTTGTAGAGAGAGATATGCATAAACACACATTTATTTATCTGATGCAAACCTCTTCATTGTAAAGAATCACTTGTCTACTCATCTAACTTCACCTATTTGTCGGTCCCATTCTTTTCCACCTGTCCCATCCGCCCTTCGATGTTGTTCCAATGTCAGACAAGACTAATTCCCTCCTCGAGGCCGGTTGTTCCAAAAGGATTAACATCACTTTTGCGTCAAACCAATGATAAATAACCATCAGAGCCCTCCTGGAGCAAAAAAACAACTACGAGGATTCTTCCTCCTCATCAATATGCACGGATACCCAATGAAGGGCAGTGATGAAGGGACACTTGTTGCATGCCTGGCGGTAATTCTTTTCCATCGTCTCAGTCAAAACGGAACGATAAATTATCTACTTGGGCATCAGATGACCAATCGACCGACTCATAGTAAAGCCGGTCTATTTCTTAAAGAGATGGAAATAAATTGAAAGTGAATCGCTTGTCTGCTCTTTTTGTAGCGTCTCCTCTCAATAACCAGGGTGTTTTATTCATGGTCTGTCTCTAGATCTCCACACCCTTTTCTGCTTTTCTGTGTGATCAGTTATGGTGTGATGTTTAGTTGTTCCATATTTAGTAGCCAAGGACGCTCCTTTGATTTCTTTGGTTTGCGGTTTGGTCATTTCAAAATAAATTCAGTCCCAACACTCCTTTAAAATTAAAAACCATTGTTAAGTTTTTCTAGCAGTTTTAATTAGGTCCTGTTACTGTAAATGCCGCCTTGGAAGTTTGGATTATATTGAGTGTTAAGTGTAAAGGAAGAGGAAAAGTAGTGTTAACGTGAAATTTTTTGGAGATTTGGTTATGGTTTTATGGCTCGAGAATGTAATTTTTTGGACTCATCGGAAAAAAGAGATTTCATCGCAAGAGTTTATTTATTTCAAAAAAGAACTTAAAAGCTAATTTTTATTAACCAAAAAGTTCTCCCAATTAAGAATTAAAAACTAGCTGGTGTAGGGATCAAAGCTCTGTTCATTAAGATAAGAAAGTATGGCTACTTTCGCGTACATTACAGCTGGGTAATTTCTCCCTTTGCAAAACGTGTTTTATAGTACTTGAACAACCGTCTGGTATAAACGGTACCTACTTGAATGTGCAACCTCAGACAGTTATTTTTGTGAAACGCAGTGAAGATGTGGCTATAATTTGATGTTACACATTCTACCCATAGCACGTCCATTTCTTTCACTTTGCATTTTAATGCACTTTTCGCGTATTACAGTGGCATGTCCGGCTCTTTTCCGTCACATAAAAATGTTTTTCGCCGTCTTCTCAGAAACGTATGCACACAACCGGATGCCTAAGCAGCTGTGAAGCGCTGATATGACTCGCTCCATTTGAACAAGACACCTGAGCATGTTTCACCGTCGGTGTCTCAATTATACATGAGCGGAAATCGGGATTTTTTTAAAGGGATTAATAATGACTTATAATTACACTGGTCTACAAAAAAAAACTTTTTTTCTGATGGATGGAATATTAAAGCTGTTTTTGTATATATTTGACCTCCTGATTCCGAATATGGCATCCGTTTTTGCTCATCAGCTCTAGTTTTTAAGATATTCGAAAATTAGTTTTTTTCACTTTTGACCTACCTTTTATACAATATGGTGCTATAAAAATGACTTAAAAATAAAAAACCTAACTACCCAAGGCTTTTCCTATTCCTTAGGGTCCCAATAGATAGTGTATAAAGTTTCAGCTCCCTAAGTTAATTTTAAGGGGTACCTATAGGGCGCTAAAGTTGAAAAAAAGTCGAAAAATTGGTCTTTTTTTCAGAATTTTTAAAAAAATATTTTTGAGTTTTTAAATTTGATAAAACTGGCTAATATATGTTTTTTAGAACTTATTTAGACCGCTAAAAATATTTTTACTTTAAAACTGCACCTCTTTAGAGCGATTTTTTAGTTTTAATGCGAGAATTAGGGTCATTTCCCTCAAAAACGCTTGGTACCAATAATGGTGGTTGAAACGAATAAATTTTTCAGAAGTAAGTCATCAAAAAAGATGTCCTTTGATGTAAAACTGAATTTCACATGATAAAGATCAGTAAAACAGTAGAAGCTCCTCTCGAGCTTTCAAGCCCTAAAATTGGAAAAAATGCTTTTTTTCACTGATCTGTATCATATGAAATTTCAGTTTTATATCAAAGTACATCTTTTTTGATGACTTACTTCTTAAAAATTCGAAATTTATTCGTTTCAACCACCATTATTGGTACCAAGCGTTTTTAAGCGAAATGACCCTTATTCTCGCCTTAAAACTAAAAAATCGCTCTAAAGAGGTGCAGTTTTGAAGTAAAAATATTTTTAGCGGTCTGAATAAGTTCTAAAAAACATATATTAGCCAGTTTTATCAAATTAGAAAACTCAAAAATATTTTTTTAAAAATTCTGAAAAAAAGACCAATTTTTCGACTTTTTTTCAACTTTAGGGCCCTATAGGTACCCCTTAAAATTAACTTGGGGGGCTGAAACTTTATACACTATCTATTGGGAGCCTAAGGAATAGGAAAATCCTTGGGTGGTTAGGTTTTTTATTTTTTAGTCATTTTTACAGCACCATATTGTATAAAAGGTAGGTCAAAAGTGAAAAAACTTAGTTTTCGAATATCTTAAAAACTAGAGCTGATGAGCAAAAACGGATGTCATATTCGGAATCAGGAGGTCAAATATATACAAAAACAGCTTTAATATTCCAGCCATCAAAATGAGTGTTGACCAGTGTTATTTGTTGGAGCTCACTTTTTAATGTATCTCCTACTGACAATTGTTTAAACATCTTTTGAAGTGTGATACAGTCATAGAGTTGATACAGTTCAAAACGAGGTACCACACATAAAGAAACATAATCTTGCATCACTTGTAACGACCCTCCCTTCTTAGGAACAATTAGTTGTACTTTTTTCGACAAACAAGCTTATTCTGGTGGGTGCTTTTTTCCCGTCACCTCTAATAGAGATGGAAAATGTCACAGAGAAAAATCCTAACAGAGGGTCCAAAACGATGTATTCAAAAGTTGGATATAAGGGCGCCATGAGGAACTATAAATGATTGACAGAGAGATCGTCAGTACATTTTGGTGACCAAACCCTGTTATTGGCTGTCACTCAATCTTCTATTTTCCAAGGAGAAGGAAAAAGTTTTTCTCAACCGATCTGGCTTTTTTCCCCCGCCTCTCGTGACATAGATGCGATCGCAGCGCCAAAATTGCCCCATATCCATCCAACTTTTCGATTTCCATTAGCGCCTATGGCGACGGACTCTATGTTCTAGTACTCTGTGGAAAATGTCCTCTTCAAAGACGTTCGGAATTACGAAGTGTTCCACTACTGGAACTTTAATTGAGTGGGCTTTCAAAATTGCTTCCACCAGTTCCAACCTATTATTTATCTGAGATAATCTACCTCCACATTTTTTTGTACAGGGCAAAAGAATTTCAGTCGTATTGGCTCAATAATTGCCGAAATATCTTGTAATATTTTTTTGCTGATTTCGAGTTGTAGAATGTAGAATAATAAAATAAGCATTGATCGGCTTTGTCAACTCCTCCAATGGTGAGATTGTATACAAAGATGGCTTTGGGTTTCGCATTCGTGATTATAATCGGTATTTCGTCATTTTCTTCTTGTTTTACACTGATTAACTGTATAATAATGTGGATTGTGTTGAGTTAGCAATTAAGTTTTTAATCCATGAACTTTATAGCTCACATTTTCTCTTCCTGATACCCTATTATTTCTCCCTTCTTCATATAATTTAAAGTTTTAATAAATCAGGAAACAATACAAATACACAAAATTAATATAATCACCTGGGATCTCCTGATTCATGTAGTTGTAGGTGACCGAATCTTTCTTTCTACACATCTACACATATCTTTGTCAAAATTAAATGCATGACTTGGTCACAAATTAGGTTTCTAGGTTCTTTTGGCTTCCACTTTTTTAAAACCTAAAATTTGCTCTATAAAAATAGTTCACTGCCTTTGCCACTAAAACCATGTGCAGCTGCAATATAATAATCCTGGAACCAGGACATGTTGCAAAATACCCCTTACATATTCATTGCTGAAAAGGGACAATTCAATACTGAATCTTTCATATCAACCCAAATATTTTCTTTGTAAAGCTGGCTAAACCTTTTAACTCCATTGGCGACCATTCAAACTATTTTTTGACCTATGGACCATTGTGATAACATCATTTTTAATATGCAAAAAATGTCGTTATTTCTAAGATTTTCTGTTTTCCTATTTTTGATAACCTGATATAGGCGGTAATGGTTTCAATATCATGCATAGGAGTACCACCGAATGGAAAACGAGACACCCAGCTCACCCAAGAGACAGTTTTCTACAGAACCGGTTCAGCCCGTCTGGACGTTTCTTTTTATGGGACCGAGGTAGTAATTAACTATCAGAAAGCTTTTTTAAACCATCATTCCCAAAAACGAAAAACCGAACCCCTCAAAGGAACGAATACCAATCCCCCCGCGCTTGATCTACCTGCTCCGCCCACGTCTATCATTTTCATGTTCTTTATTCAGTGTTTGCGGCCCACTTCAGAGGATGTGGTCTAATATGTCTCATTAGGTTGTCCTTCGGGCAGAGCCTTTGCGGGATATGATAAATCTCCAAGGAATGTTCTGGTGTGTGAAGACCTTGAAAATTATTAAAATATGTGTTGTTTTTTTAAAACAGAATTTTCAGAAAAGAAAAATGTGCTCCCTGGTGAAATTTGCGCTCAGATTTGTTTACAAGACTTAACTGAGATTGCGTCGTTGTGCGCCCCTCGGTTATTGCCTTTTATGCAAATTAGTAACTTCATTCGACAGCCAATCGTTAGTCTTGCCCTTTCTCAAGATTTCTAATAAACTTCCTAACGCATAGACTGCGTTCAATGGCGGCTTTTTAGCCTGGATTTCCGGTCTTGTTGGCGTGGTATGCCCCAATGAGATTTTGTGCCATTAAACTTACCAAACCATTGAATCCTCGTGAGTTTACGTGAGCTGAATCGTGTGAGTTTACACTCATTGAATCCTATCTCACTAGTTTTGAACTTGTAGCATTAGTAACGCATATCAGGGTATTTTAGAAAAATACTTCAGGAGTTGTATTAGGTGTCTTCTGAGTCTGCCCTTGACCAATATTTACCTCGAAGTTGAATAATAGCATTATTCTTAAACAAGCATATTTGATACAAGCATACTTAAACAAGCAAATTGATGTTGTCCTGAGGGCTTATAGTTCGCACGCCACCCTTCAACGAAATATGTATAGGTGTGTCAATCTGAGGAATATACCGAGCTCATCGTCTTGGGTGTCCTCATCGAAATTCTAGTCAAAGATTATTTATTTACCCGATGATTAGTGAAAGTCCTTTCAGTTTCAGTTATAACAATAATAATAGACCTACCTATCAATAGATCGCGTCGCATTTTTTTATTCTTTAATTTAGTGACTACTGGGAGAGGATGGTCAGCAAACCGGTCCTCTTCCCACGGAAACCTGTTAGTTCCATGCTTCTGTTTTATCGCTTCATTTCCCTTGTCGTTCGGATATATCTTAATGGTTTGTAATGGAACAGGGTTGTGGCCACTTCAGGGACATTCTGTGGGTGGTCGGGAGGTACAAAATCCGTCTTTCGCATGGATATAGCTCCAACCCATCAAACTGTGCTTTTCGTAATGTTTTGTGTGGTTCGGTCATTCATGGGCTTGTAGTTTTTAATGGTTTCAAAGTAAGGTTCTCTCTGTCTGTTCTACCATTTGAAAAACAGAAAGCTTTTCAGTGACAATTCGAAGATCCGGGGAAAATATCCAGTTCAAGATGCATGATCATCTTCTCTGTAAAATACTTGTTGGCTAAGGTGGCTGCCACACTACATCTGATTCCTGTCAAGTTCATGGAGACAGGCTCAACTTCATGCTATCCCACTTCCTCTTGATAACTTGATTAATGGCACTGGCGTCGTTTTCGATGTAGTGTGGCAGCCGCCTAATAGATATTCAAGAGACCTTACAGTATTTCTGCCATATTATTCAGCATTTTTTAATAATCAAAGTAAAATATCCAAGAATCGATTTTTAAAAGTGAAAACAATTTTGTTAGAGGAGTGAATGAGAGTCACTTGATGAAGCCTCAACAATAGACGTCATTTTCTCGTAAATATTCGTAACGAAACGTGACAGGGAAATTTCCCTGCATCACTTCTTTTTTATAACAATTACATAAATTTGCAGAAATTAAAGCTGAATCTTAAAAATCCAAATTAAAACGGACACGGTATATGCGGAAAATGACAGCCCAGAACAGAACCCTTGATCATTGAGCAATCATCTTTCAAGAGCCGTATCTTTCTTGTTCTGTCACGAACTGTGGTCACTATCATTGTCGAAAAAAACTTCGCACTAAATAAATAATTAAACCCGTGGCTATGTCTTTTTTTTAAGTGAGCAGCCGCACGAGTGATCTTTTGATCCCCGTGATACTCGGATGGATAACGGTTCATTTTTTTCGCCTTCCCTCCAGTGTCTGACTCTTTTAAATGTGCATTTCTTTTCCATCGTGTCTGAGTCTCTAAGCGTCAAGTCAGACCTAGCGTCTTATGACCGCGCGACCCATTAATCACCATTAAAAAAGCATGGGAAAGCCTAGTCCCCTATCTTGACAGGAATCAAGATTCCTGTCAAGATAGGGGGAGTCTCTGGCTGAACTCCATGCTTTCTCCCCTATCTGATTTACGATTCGGGCGTTTCGAGACGCTTGTAGTGTGGCGCGAGCCTAAGGGTCATGACAGACCGGACGGCTGTAAGCAGTCGCTCCAATAACTCACACTGTCAATGGGAGGAGAGGAGGGGACTCGAGGGACGATGTAGTAGATTATTCCTGCAACGGAGGAAAACGGGTGTCATCTTTTATCATCAGGAGTTATCTACTATATCGCCCCCTCGAGTCCACTCCGATCGCCCCTCCTCCTGGTACTATCTTAATCGTTTTTTAATGGTGATGGATCGATGTCACGTCTTATGAACGCCAGGTATGGCGCGAGCCTAAGCGTGTTTTGTGAACCTACGTTTTTGCACGCTTTGGGAAGGGAGGTTGATGATGAATCTCTCACTTTTCGATGTTTTCCGGGCTTGGGTGTTGTTTTATATCTCCTGTATTTCTTTATGCCTTCCCTTTTATCTTTTGCATTTTTCCTGTGTTCCTCGTGCAATCCCAGACTGCGATTCTCTTGGAAAACAACTTGATTTGATTTTTTTGAGACCTCACTTTTTTCTCGTGTTTTTCTGGATCAGTGTTGGTGTTATCATTCAGCCATATTCACAGCCATCAGCGTTTCTGGTAACCAGTAGCTTAAGAAAGAAAAATTAGTTTTTGCTGACTCTGATCGGTGGAATCTTTCTTTGACCAAGGATTTAACCTCGAAGCTGATGGCTATGAACTTGCCAATGGTTCGAATCAAAGACCAAACTTGATTGGTTAGATATTCCAGAATCGCTGATTCTAAACTTAGAGCTGTTTAATTAAATAATTTAAGCTAATTTTAAAGGTTTTTGACGCCAGTCCATTAAAAAAGCTAAAATAGAGACTATGAATCTGCTTCTTGTTTACTATGTGTAAGACTGTTTTATGAAATTTCTTCAGCATTCAGTTCATTACTTTTCTTCTCAAACAATCGATATGTTTGGACCATAAATCACATCTTTATGCAACAGAATTTCGAAAATACCTCGACCTCGCAGCCACAGGTCTCGCTTAACGATCGAATTCGTGTGGTTGTGTATATCTTCCGTAATAAGAAAGTTTCATCACAAGCACACATTTACATTTATAGAATGCGCGCCCCTTTTTACGAGCCGCTCTTCGTTATAAGCGAAGCGGCTATTGTTGTCTGATTTAATGTTATTAACTCTATTATTTACCTTATACACACATCCCAAAGTATCGCTTAATTTCACAATGCAGCTTAATTTATCGCGTTTTCTGAATTGCCTGTAAAAAGTTTTCCCCGCATTGACTATCGGTTGTCTTGGTTACCACATCCGTTGTCGGATGCGCGACCTTCGTCGCCAGGGTGATGTCCGAACTGACCTCTCTCAGTCCATTGTTTTGTCGTGACGTGATTTGTGTGTGGATGGAGGTGAGCTTTCGAATTTTTCCTGGATTTTTTTTTCGAAGATGAAGTGTCATTCCTTTGCTGCAATGGAATGGCAATGTCATGCATATTGGTTCCAGGTTTTTTCATGACTAGAGCAATAAATATAAGTTATGTCTTAAGTCACAGTCACAGATAAATTTAAGATTTGTAAATCAGTTAGTTAATCCAGGGTTGTATTAAACAGAGGTATAGTTACTTCCCATATGGCAATTGTTAATATTAATAAAACCTTAATCTTGCTCTTAATTACTGAGGCGCTTAAAGCAACGAGCTTATACTCATGTGTTGGAATTAATTGTTGCTGTAAGAGCCTAAATTTCTCACTAATATTTTGCAATGAATATTCCATTAAATTTTATATTGTTCGTACTTAAATTTTTGTTAATCATAATATACATTTTGAAGAAGTATAAAAACATAATGTATTCATAGTTTTTAAGTAGCACTTTAAAAAAATCTTACATAAGTTAATCATCCATTATAAAATGTATGACATAAATGTGATGAGGCGATTCGGGAAGTTTTAGAAGAGACGTGAAACTAAAAAGACAGGAAACTTCATCTTGAAATCGCCCTTTAGCGAATGCAAATGACGACTTCAGTCAGTGAGTTATTGAAATTGACAGCGGAAAAAAGACAGTATTCTGCCGCATCCGCTCTTTCGTCAAGACACAGACGTCCGCAAATATGCGTGATCATCAATCGTCTTTTAGCTTTGAAGGCCGCTGTCGCTGAAAGAGCTCCTGTTGGGATTTCAATGGCCACTGATGGGTCCCTTGTAGAAAAAGAGCTTATTTTTCCAATGGAACAGATAGGGATACGTCTTGATACGGCACCGTTTATCACTTGCTGACCTTTCTTTTATGCCCATTCGTCACGGGTTATCAATAGTAACAAGGGTGTGTGGTCAAAGCGAATTTTGTCCATTAATTTATCTGTCAGAGCGGTTTTTCAATTCTGCTCAAGAGGAGTTGTTTAATGCTTAAACCTGCTTTTGAAATATGGAAATGAAGGAGTTTTCTTTAATGAAGATATTTTTTTGATAAGGTGTGTGATCGGAGGTGTTTAAGATATTTTATGGAAACTGAGTCTGACGCAGTTTTAGACAATTTATAGTATACCTGTTGTAAAGGGGAGATATTTTCTGACCTCTTTGGGTTGTGTCCAGCCGATCTTTCATTTAATAAACACTCCGATGGTGTTGAATGTGAGTCAGTGGGATTGCCAGGTTCATCGCCCTGTCTGATGGGCACTTGTGAGATGCTTCTTTTCTGGAGTGTTCGCAGAGATTCGAACAAAGAAGGGAACAAAGCTGTCCTTTGTTATGCCGGGACCACTTCACTTTTTTAAGGCTGTCAACCGGTCCTTTGGTTGGACGCCTGTCGTTCGCTGTCGGTATTTTAGTTTCGGCTCTTTTGTAAGCTTTTGCATTACTAACCTATGTAAGTACAGCAGAACCAGACGTTATAGGCTGGAATTGAGATATAACAAAGAAACTAGTTCGTTTATTTTGAAGTCATTGCATGGTTCCATCTGTTGTAATCATTCCGGCTTAGCCCATAGAGGGCGCGCCCGCCTGCGAGCGGATGTGAATGTAACTGTAACCGATAGTAGATTGGAGTAGAGATTGAGAGAGGAGGAGAGGCGCGAAGAGCGCGCGAGCGAGGAGTTAAGTAATGAATAAATATATTATTGTTATTGTTAAAAGGTGTAGTTATTTATGAGTTTGAGATAATTAAGGCCATCCAGACAGTTCTCCGAGAGGGAGACAACAAATCAGAAGTGGATTGAATCGACGTCTGCGAGTTGAAACCGAAAGTGACAGAAACGAGAGCGAAACTGAGAGGCAGCCCTTGCCTAGATGCTGGTGATTTTTTTGAGAGGACACCCCGTCCTACTGATGCTTTGAGTGGACACCCCGTCCTACTGATGTTTTGAGTGGACATCCCGTCCTACTGATGTTTTGAGTGGACATCCCGTCCTACTGATGTTTTGAGTGGACATCCCGTCCTACTGATGTTTTGAGTGGACATCCCGTCCTACCGCTGATTTTTTGAGAGGACACCCCGTCCTACTGATGTTTTGAGAGGACACCCCGTCCTACTGATGTTTTGAGTGGACATCCCGTCCTACTGATGTTTTGAGTGGACATCCCGTCCTATACTGATGTTTTGAGTGGGCACCCCGCCTGCCGATGATTGAGAGGACATCCCGTCCTACCGCTGATTTTTTTTAAGTATATTTCTTGTTGCTGGTGAATATCGAAAAATTTTTCCTAACTGAGTGAGTTGAATATATATTGTTTTTGAAATGGTATTTTTTATGAAGTAGTGTATTATTGAAATAGAAGTAATATTGAAGTAGTGTATTATTGAAGTAGAAGTAATATTGAAGTAGTGTATTATTGAAGTAGAAGTAATATTGAAGTAGAGTATTATTGAGTTTTTTTTTTAGAATAAGTACTGAGTTGAGTGTATATTATTTTTTTGAAATAGTATTAGTATTATTATTGGGTTATTGGTTAATTTTTTTTTTGCCCTCTAACAAAAAAATGGCTTTCTTTAATAAAGGGGAAAAAGATGATTTGCTTAAATTGGCTTTTGAGTTAGATTTGGTTATCCCCCCTAGTAAAACGTCGATTAAGGAAATAATAGAGTGTATAACGAGTAGTGAGGGTTATAATGAGGAAACCACGAAGTCCTATCTGTCGGAGATAATTGAAGATCGTGAAATGAAAGAAAGGATTGAAGCAAGAAAAAAGAGAATTGAAGCTGAAGAACGAGAAGATATCAGAAGAAGAGAAGAACTTGAAGACCGCATAAGAGAGGAACGTGAAGATCGCAAAAGAAGAGAGGAACGTGAAGAGAGAATGAGATTAGCTGAACTTGAAGCGGAGAAACTAAGGCTTGAACAAGTAAAGAAAACTATGAAGTTGAAGACTCAGCCCCATGATAATATAACAAGAAGCTACTCGGAACAGACGTACCAGTTTTCACCCCGAGAACGAGGCAGATACGAAAATCAACCGAGATTTAAAAACGAGATGAACGAAGAAAATTGGAGGAAGCATAACTTTGATAAAGTAGTACATCCCAGTACACCCAGAACTCATATTCCCATCTGTTATGCCTGTTATCAAAAAGGTCACATCGCACGTGCTTGCCCAAATATTCCTAAACAAGAGAGAAGAAACGCCGAAAATTGTTCAAGGCCAAATACAAATCATCGCACATTTTATCGAAACGGACCACCTGCGAATGGAAACAACTTTGAAGAGAACCGTTCAAAAAGAAAATACTCGGAAGTGCAAAAAGAAGAAGCAAACATAATCGCTGAAAACGAAAACAACCATGAATTTATGAGGTTCGCGCACATTAATGGTATTCGAAAACGAGATATTTTGTGCTTGATTGACACCGGATCATCGTCATGTATGCTTTCGAGGGAAGTTGCTGAAGAATTGGGTTTAAGTTTTTCTAATGATAATAAACAGATTTTTGGTTTACAAGGATGTGTCGTTCAATCGATGGGTAAGGTAACTTGTGAAGTAGAGATAGATTCGGTTAAGGTGCAGAAAGTGGAAATATTGATTTTGGATTCTAAAACTATTCCTTGTGAGTTGGTAGTAGGGCGAACTTTTATGAACTGTGTAAATTTAGACTTTAGGGGTGGTGTTTTGTCGTTGGAACCTATCGAAGTTGTTAGTTTAAGGGAAATCGAGTTGCCTATTGTAGAGAGTGAGATAGAGTTATTGTCGGAAAATGAAGTAGTTATTGAGAAGCATTCTGTGAACATTCCGTCGGAGGAGTTGCGTAATAGTTTAGTATTGGCAGAAATAGAGAAAAACGCGTTAGGTTCTCAATTGGAAATAGTAGAAAGTGAGACATTGGTGCCGTTAAATAATTTTGGTTCGGATAATGTTGTGATTAAGGAAGTAGATTGTGCAGTAGGTCAGTGTAATAGTCAAGTAGAGGTAGAGGTGGATCAGGAAAATTTGAATGAGTGGTTTGAGGAAGAGAATTTGGTTGAAATAGTAGATAGTGTAGTTGGTAAGTATATTGGTCGAGTAGAGGAAATCATAGAGGTGGATCAGGAAATTTCAAATGAGTGTTTTGAGGAAGTGAATTTGGTTGAAAAGGTAGATTGTGTAGTTGGTCAGAGTATTGGTCGAGTTGAGGAAATCTTAGAGGTGGATCAGGAAATTTTTAATGAGTGTTTTGAGGTAGTGAATTCGGTTGAAAAAGAAAATGGTCGACCAATTAGTATGGAGGAGGTTAACATTGACGAGTCCTTATCAATGATTGGAAAGAAAGAAATTCTTGAACTTATCAACGAATACCAATATTGTTTTGCATTGTCGATAGAAGAGTTGGGTTGCACGAGTTTGACTCAAATGGAGATTAACGAAAAGATAGGGACAAAACCTGTTGTGGGAAAATGGGTAAGAAACGGGATAGGATAGTGATGAGGGAGGCTAGAGCCTCGCCGATATCCCCTTTTTTTGGATTACTAGAAATGCTAATTATGGCAGGTTTAAATAATTAAGTTTAATGATAAGTTGTGGTTGTTTATTTTGTGTGATATATTGTGTTTGCTATTTTTGATTATTTGGTGCGTATTGTATATTTTCTATTAGTGTTTATTATTGTGAAGGTGTAAATAATTTTGATATTGATATTGTGGGATCGAGGTCGATCCATGGTCAGGTTGGCCGAATGTTGTAATCATTCCGGCTTAGCCCATAGAGGGCGCGCCCGCCTGCGAGCGGATGTGAATGTAACTGTAACCGATAGTAGATTGGAGTAGAGATTGAGAGAGGAGGAGAGGCGCGAAGAGCGCGCGAGCGAGGAGTTAAGTAATGAATAAATATATTATTGTTATTGTTAAAAGGTGTAGTTATTTATGAGTTTGAGATAATTAAGGCCATCCAGACAGTTCTCCGAGAGGGAGACAACACATCCTATTTGCAGTTTTCCCGAACAAAAATGATAACTTTCTGTGAGGGAAATTTCCTTCGTTTTCTTTAAAGTAATTTGCTTTACTGACTGCAATACACAAAATTTTGTCTCTCAATTTCTTACTCATACCTGTTTTTATAGGTTGATTGGTATTTTGTGTTGCGAAGAACAAGTATGAAAGAGATCAGAGAGAGAGGTTGCAGTAGTTTTTGTTTGAATTAAAATTTTCCCCAGACAAATATTAAAATATCTAGACTTGTACTTACATTGGATTTACTTCCGAAAAAATATTTTTCTTTTCGCAAGAGGTTTCCTGAACCGAGAGATTTTCGGCTTACCAGGTGGCCCGTTCTTTGGATCTTTCTTTTCCCTTCGCTCTCTGATTTACTCTGATCGTTAGCTTACCTTCAACTACGTAACCATAAGGGCCTTCCTATTTTAAACCAAGGTCGTGTCATGTGGTAGTGTTTATTAAAAAAATAAACGCCCCATTCTTTTTGTTGTCGTTTCCCTTTTTTTGCGCGTCCATGTTTCCTGTCACCATCCTTCTCTGCGTTCCTGTCACCGAGATGTGTCGCCCATTGTTTGCAAATCGTCTGCGCAGTAGGACACTTTGACACACGTGCGAAAGCATTTATTTCCAACCCCCTTTTTGCCATATCAAAATATGAATTGTGGTCAATGTTCCTTTTTGGTGGCGTTTGACAGCTTCTTTGGGAAAGGGAGAAGAGGATGAAGAGTCTCATATTTGTCCTGTTGTCACGATGTCCTTTTGAGTTTTCTATGACAAAAAAGCTCTTCAATGAGGAATATTCACTTTTCGTTTGGTTTATGTTTTTCTTATGCAAAGAATTTTATCTTTTCATAGGTATCTAGTTGTTTGATTTGATATTCAATAAGTATTGTATTGGTGTCAATGTGGTTCTTCGAATAGATTCGCCTTACTTGCATTGTTTATATCATGCTACCAGCTTTTGCTCTTATGATGTCACACAAATGATAGTTATTTCATTTTCTTCCGGAGGGGTTCATTTTCTTCTGTATTTGTACTTTATTTTCGCTTTATGTCCTTTCTGTGTGTGTATTTATTTTTTCGTGTTAAAAATTTGAATTTGAATTAACCGACTAAAATTATTTTGCCCGTTTAATGTTTGCTAAGGACACAAAGAGATAGTGAAAATAACTTAACAAGATACGGAGTGTATTTTTAAATACTTGATATTACAGCCCCCTCCTTTCGTTCAAAAAAACATCTAAAAAATTAATTATTTTTATGTATAAAAATGACTACTTTTTTGATACTTTTAAAAATATTTTTGCTAGTTTATAAGTTGCTTTAGAAGTTTTGCTACATTAACTGAAATAGTTGAAAAAATTCAAAACATAGGAGTCAGCGGACCTGGAAAAAGTTGTAACCTTCCCCCGAACCTAATACAATTTCCCCAAACCTTATGTATTGCTCCTATGGAGCTGGCAGGGGCTTCCCCCGAACCAGGTTCGTAGGTTCGGGAGCTTTTTCCAGTTCCGGGAATCAGTTTAGCTGTTATTAGCTGTTCCCTTTTTTTTAAATATAGTATGAAATTAAAATAAGGTGAAATTTAAGTGGACACGTCTTGTTAAAATTAACAAAAACCGGGCGTTTGCGTTATTCAATATAAGGGTAGTCTTGAGTTAAGTTTTTTATCGCATCTAGTTGAATTTCTTGGATAAGGTAATTGAAATACTTTTATCCAAACAGCACTACATTTACTTCTGATGACCATTATAATGCTCCTCAATACGGCTTTCATCCCCATGCTTTTTGTAAATAAACATCGGACATTTTTCAAGTTCACGTTTCAAAGCTGTGTTTGTCTTACACAGCGATCTGATAACTCAGCGTTTTTCGAATTCATCAGACATTTCAAATAAACAGAAATCCACTCTAAGAAAATAAGGTCTTTGACCATCTCTTTTTGAAGGTCAACAAGTGTCGGGTTTCTTTTTTTTAGTGATCCGCAACTATCTAATTCATTTAAACATCGGAACGGGCTCTTCTTTAGTTAAATTTAAAGAAAACACTCGTTTCCTTGTTTGTCGTCAAATCTTGGGATCGAGTTTCTGAGACATCGATCTTTTTTTTAGATTGAGAGATGCTAATGATGAAGACTATGACGTTTCGATCGTGAATCATCTTACTCTTTGAGAGAGCAGCTTGCTTGCATTGCGATGATCATTACCATATCATTTTTTTCCACATTAGTTTGGCAACATAAGGTTTGATCCTTGTTCCGAGAATATGAGGTTCTCGTCCCAGATGTTCTTGGAATAAACAGATGACCAATTAATGAAGGACAAGTTGAGTTGTTTTAGTGTGGATGTGAATTTTTACGACAGGGGAATATGGAGTCGTCATCAGATGATCTCTTTGATACGAAGAGCTCTTAATCGCTTTTATTACTTTATTTTGATACTGTGGTGAATGATTTTATTGTAGTAATTTAAGTCAGTTTCTCAGCCATGCAGAATATTTTGCTCCATTTGACAGGGAATACAGTCAACGTTGTTGTTAATTTTAAATCTAAATGTTACAAACGCAGTGATTTATTTAGTTACAAATAACACAGGCCTGCGAAATTTAACTTTTTGAAAAATACAAAAGCGGTTTCAGTTGATTTTTATGTTATTTGGTATGCTGATTTCGATTTTGGTATTATCGATTTTGAAATTTCGACGGGGATGAAAAAGGAATGACGACGGGGAGGTGACAGGGATATTCTGTAGGATTCACTCTAGGATTCTGTAGGATTCACTAGGTCAGGCAAACAGGAAAGAAATTCAACGTGGAAAAATATTTTTATGGTAATTTTAATGAAAATCATAAAATTGAATTTTTCAAAAAAAACTTGACGTGATAAAGTTTTTTTTCTGAAATCAACACCGAAAAATACATCAATTCCAGCTCTTACTTCTCTTGTATTTTTTTTATCGCAGGCCATGTTTTCGTAACACACGAGTCATTGTTTTTAGATCTTTAGAATTTCGTAGATTTTTCTGGGTATCATATTAGCATTGTAAAGAAGACTAAACTTGTTGATGTTTAATGCACTCTTGAACCTCTCCTTTTAGATATTGTTTCCTCATGAAAAAGGATACTTTTCCTTCTTTCATGAGTCAGTATCTACAGGAGTCCACTATATTGTTTACCCAGGAGAACTGATGGACTGACAAGAACATAGCTAAATTGTTAGTTGCACGAATACAGAACGAATCAATTGTTATACTACCTACTGATGAAGATATCTTCGGTGGCCCTTAGTTATTTTTAAGCATTCCTAATTGTTTAATAAGATCTAAGTGTAGTGAGCGATAACTTAACAAACCTAACACATATAACAAAAGGGAACGTGTGGAAAAAAGAGAGAACCAATTGGCTGGACATTAATGGAGCTGAGAACAAAAGAAGACCGGTGATTGCCCTTAGCAACGGTCGGTTAATATTTCTCAGCTCTTCTCTCTCTCCATCAAAATTAATATCCCGACATTTAAACGATGTATTAAATGAACGGAAGGGCTCAAAAAAAGCATCCTGGCCGAGCCGACGGAGCTCCAAAGAAAGAGAAAAAGCTTTATTACGCTATTATTATTCTTCATGGTTGAGAATGTGGAGCGTTTCATGTTTCGCGATTTAAGGAGGTAATTGTTCTTTGATTGGAACCCTTTGTATTCTTTTTTGTCTCTTGTGTCATCTCATGTTCTTTTTTTTCTTCTTCTCGAGATGATGTGTTTAGTCGTATGAAGTGCAGACGGCCTTTTGGGTGGGTTTCTCCGACACTTTTTTGAACGGCATCAATCAGAACAGGAAGGGCGGGAAAGAATAACTGCGTTTCGAGTACTGTTATTTCTCGTGATTGCTGCTAAGATGATTCAGTGAAGCACTTAGGAAAGTCCATTGTATTGGGTTATAATTTCATAACTAACGTGTATGTAAACTTTGTGCCCAAACTGTTGATTTAAACAAATAAGAAAGTGAAACCTCAAAATTAAAAACCTTCAATTGTTTTTGTAACCAACCTTTACTTCTTGAGGTAAAAAATACGACCCACTGTTTATAAGTTTATTTTAAAATGTCTTATAAATACTTAAAACTGCACTATAGAGGGGCTTCAAAAGTGTCTAATGGAATTGTGAAAAGCGGCACAAAACCCTGAATTTATTTCCAAAATTATACTTATTTGTAACCAACTCTTTTTTTTCACCTTGCTGATTTATTCATAATTCCACTTTTAATAACATAAGCTTTATTATCACACAAAAGTACAAAAAATAAGGTAACATATTTGTCACCAAGGGGACTTTGTCCCGTTCAGGTGACAGATAAACTTGAATGTAAATAATGTAATACATAAACTTTAACTTAATGAAAATAAATTTAAGATACATACATATAAAACACACACACACACACACTGAAAAGCAAAAGGAACTAAAAAACAAACAAAAAAAAATATAAAAAATTGAAAACAAGGTTACAAAATTTACAGTCGTACATAAAAGAGAATAAAAAAAATTAAAATAAAAAATTAAATAATTGAAGGCGTAATTTTAAATTAGAAAATTGAAAAAAAAAATGAAAAGCAAATAACATAGATTTAATAATAGACAGAGTTGGCAAAAGTCTGGTTATTTTAGTTATAGTTGCTTCGTTTTAAATCTGAAAATAACGGTCTATGTCGTCCAAATTTATGATGAAATTAAAAAGTTCACGTTTAAATGTTGAATATCTCTTTATATTTTGAAGATAAGAAGGCACATGGTTATAGATTTTAGGTCCTAAAAAGTAGAAATGTTTCCGAAATATTTCTTTAGAAAAATGAGGAATTTTAAATTTCATTAGGTCTTCTTTGAGATACATTTAATTTTAATTCACACATTGATTTGTTTCGGTACAAAAAAAGAACTACACGAAATAAGAAGTCATACTTAAAAGGTAGTAAGTTCGAATTTCTAAAACTATAAGCATGTGAATGATAGGGGTTTAAAATTTTGAAACACTTGTTCTGGATCGAAATTAGTGGTAGTAAATTATATTTATAATCACCTCCCCAAATGATAATGCCATAATTTAACAATAAGTAGAACCAAGAATAATAAAGTGTTTTAAAAAAATTTGCATCAATTTTATTTTATAAGTGGTGAAATTTAACTAACATAAAACGTAATTTTGATTATGTGTTTTCCACAGACAGAAATCCGATGTTGAATCCTGGATTTTAGTTTAGGGGGCTAAGGTACCTAAAACGTGTGCAAGTATATTGCCATGCCTTTTCTCGTTTTAAAATGATTTAATTTACAAATTTTAAAGGATTTCTCTTAAAGAAATGCCATAAATTCTCTATAATACCTGTTTTTATGAAAAAAAGGAAAAAAATTCAAATTATTCATGAATAATTTGAATTTTTTTCCTTTTTTTAATGTAATAACTACAGTGCACTGTAGTTATTACATTTTTTTATTATTCTATGGGGGCCTCCAGCTTAGCCCTTCCCCCTGGGTTTGCCCTCTACCAGAGATCTAAATGAATTATAGACCTGCGGCACTTCCATTATTTTTCGTTCTTATCCAACAGAAATATTTAAAATTAAACCAATATTTAAAACATATGAAAAATTGTCTTATCGTCCTCCATGTGTCGTTGATAAATGCATCCTCTAATAAAAAGTAGTTAGTATAGAGCGGCATGGCCACAGAGAGAGCTCCATTCATTAAAACAAATTACGACTCCGCTCACTCTTCTCGCCCGTTTCGTCAGAAGCGATCACGAAAAACAACACGGATCGCAACTCGCCGCGCGCAGTAATTGAACTTTAAAGGCAGGGTTCAAACTGATTATAATGAAACCGCCGCCACCGCCATTAATCTTGGAAGAGGAGAAAATAAGAAGAAGAGAAAGATATCCTTTTTTCCCCGGGAGATTCGCCCTGAGGAGTGATTGAAAAGTGCGGTCAAAATTCTGGGCTACTTGTATTTGGTCTCTCCTCAGTGTAGTGATATTATACTTACTTGGTAAATTATCTTGAGCTTTCCCTTGTCAACTGGATCTGTTGCTTTCTCCCAAGAAAAATTTAAATTAGGTTTATCAATTTAAAAGCTTTAGCAAATTCATGCGTAATGTTTATCAAGCTAAGTTAGTTAAAAACTGTTGAATTTTTATAGTCGACTCAGCAAATTATTTTTTTATATCCCGGATGAATCCTGTATGTATTATAATTAAAGGTCCCATATATTAATAAATGGAGGATTATATTTATCTATTGAAAATTTAACTCGCCCACTTCCAAAAAAAGGTTCAATTCCGTTATAGTTCCCGCTAAATATCGCCAATCTCTTTCGAATGCTCAATATTCAAATGTAAACAAAATTTTCAAATTTTTAATGATAAACTGAACAGTTATAGATATAATTAAACATTTTAATCTATGAGTTTGAAATTATTTAGAAATACTAGGGGGCTCTGCCCCCTGCTCGCTATCGCTCACCAACCCCCGGAACTGCTTCGCAGTTCTTTGAAGATCGCTTCGCGATCTTAGCGAGCAGAGCTCGCTTGTTTCATCTCAACTATCCAGTAAAACCTGGAACTTGTCGGCTTAGTTTATGATCATTTAAAATCGAAACTTTTTATCTCTCGAACTTATCAATAACTTAATTCGGACCATAACTACAAAAATATCAAAATAAAACTGCAACTGAAATATCCTTGTTTTAACTTGTCAATAATTTAATCGAAATGTTTTTTAAAATATCCAGCAAGTCTACTAATTATCATCGACTATCTTAGAGAAAAAAGCATGCCATTAATATCTTTTTAATTTATAAAATGCACGTGTGTCTAGTGAATTGTTGGAAATGAAAGAAATCAGACTCGCATAAAAATCGGCTGTTTCTCTAGTGAACGACCAGAAAGAGATGAAAAAATTGAAACTTTGAATCTTAATAACTCTAAAAATAATTCGAATTTTTTAAAAAATGAAACGCCAATCTTTTTATAAAAAATAATTGTATATGTGTTTATAATATCATATTTCTACTGTGATTAGTTTTTCTGTTATAACTAAAAAACCGAAAAAGGGTAAAAAATTTCGAAACTTTAGAATTTAATTACTCCAAAAATAATTCGAAATTCGAAAAAAGGGCGACGAGGTGCAAAACTTCATACCTAAGAGTATGTGTCTGCAAAAAATCATGTTTCTACTGTGAATAGATTTTGCTGGAGGCGAACTCGCAGCAGAAAAAAATAATTTTCGACTTTGACATTAAATAACTCCAAAACTAATTATCTAATTAATTAGGTTTGGGAACTGAAATGACCATCATGCATTTGTCTACCAATGGTCAAAATTTCATAATATTCCTTCACATAGTTTTTGCGTAGTGATAGTTCAAAGTGTTCAAAAATAAAATTTTCAAAATCAGCGGTGACGGCGGCGGTGACGGCGGTGACGGCGGCGGTCACTGTTACTTTTTTTTAATATAGAGAGATTAATGCTTTATAGCAGTGTTTCCCAACCTTTTTCGGTCCATGCCCCACCAAAGCCTTTCAAAATTTTCCACGCCCCCCTAGATCTCAGTGGCATATATAACAATATATTTTGGGTGGAAGGGGGTCCATTTTTCAAAGTGGGTGGAAGGGGGTCTGTTTTCTAGAGTCAAATTTCCAAAAATTTGACTCTAGAAAACAGGTTTTTAACTAGTTTGGTACCCTTAGTTAGAATTTTGTTATAAATTTTCAGGTAAGATTTGCATTTTGATGAACTTCATGTAAAAAAGTTGGAAATATAAACGTTCTTAAAAAAAAGATCTGGGGTCATCCCCCAGAAAAGTTTAGTTAATTTGACTCTAAAAACAGGGTTTCAACTTGTTTTTTTTTTCACTTGTCCGAATATGAGACATACATTCTCAGGTAGGATTTGGATGAACTTCTTTTAAAAAAAGATTTTGAATATTAAAGTTCCAAGTACTAAGAGGGGTTTGGAGGTCCTCCCCCAGAAAATTTAAAAAAAATTTACCCTAAAAACAGGTTTTAACTTGTTACACCAAATCCGAATTTTAAAGGGGGCATGCCCCTTTAGAACTTCCCTTATAATACACCCCTGTGCTAGGTCTTTTTTTTCGAAAATCCTTCTTGGAAAGTAAATGAAACCTGATAGTCCATGCCCCACCAGGGGGGCAATTTGGTTGAAAATTTTCAAATTGCCCCCTAGAAAATCATATTGCCCCCCAGTGGGGCGTGCGCCCCACGTTGGGAAACACTGCTTTATAGTGTCCAAAAGAAATTGGCGATATTTAACGGGAACTATAACAGAATTGAACCCAAAAAAATAACTAAAAAAGGATTTGTTTTCACAAAAGAATTTTACTCATGTTGCCACTGAAAAAATAACACTTAAAAATTAACTTGATGATATCATTTTCGTTACTCTAAAGTTTTATAATGAATTCTTTCACTTCCTTATATAATACAATCGTAGAAAATAATACTTTATTGACTTTGCATTCTGTACCTCCAACTCCTAAGTTCTGTAAAACCAATAACCATAAAGTGCACGTTAGATGTTTGGTTGTAGGTTGTACGTTTTAGTTACGAATTCTAAGGTAAGCATTTTGTTGGTTTGAGAGATTTTCGGCCATCCCGATGGCATTCGTTGGATCCTTTCCATAACTCAAACTTACCGTTCAGGTATTTTATCAAGTTGCGAGATGTGACAGGAATTCGCTCTATCTTGACAAAATGTCACTCAGCAGGAATCTCAGAGATCTTTACCGCGTGATTTTGTTGGGTAGATAAATTCATCTGATTTTTCTGACGTTTTTTGGAAGTATCTCATCAAAATGTTGCATTTATTTTTGAGTGAACTAGATCTTAGTGCTTTTATCATTATCACAATTTTTCAAACAAAAGGGAGAAAAGGGCCAGATTATGATCTCATCCGTTAAGCCTTCTATCAAAGTCAGGTTTTGAAACATAAAAGTATACTTTTTCCTTTGAGTTTCCGCGTTGATTGGAGGATTTTAGCTGGAATTTTAAACTAACCTCCAACCGGAATAATACAATTCATTTGTATAAATTTATTTCCTTTTTTGTTTACACCAAATCTGTGCTTTTTTATATTAGAGGTAATTTTTACTTGTAATCGACAGTAATCGAACAGTGGGGGACAAATTAAGACCTCTTAACACCCATCTCCTCTCATTTGTTCATTTTTTCTTAATTCTTTCCTTTTAATTTTTGTCGGATTATATTGGACACCCTTTAACGAAATTTATAAACCTTTTTAATATTCCCTAGTGTAGTTTTCCCAATTACTTAGTAACATTTCCTTCATGCAGGGAGTCTTCGTATCCTTTTCTCCTCAGGCAAGGGGCCTTATCTCTCGGTTTGTAACTGTGGACACACCTATATCTTTACAATTAAAAAGATTTGATGAAAAAGTGAGATTGATATGGTCTAATTTTAGACCTAGTTGATCAATACAGAATTTCATTGTCAGACTGTTTTAATGCATTACACATATTTCATCAGAGTTGAATTATACTACCCTTAAATTTCCTCATCCCATTTGAAATAATTGTTATGAAATTTTATTTAACTTATTATTTAATTAACACACCTACATTTGTTGTTTAAAGGAAATTATTGTATTCTTGTAGACTAGGAATACCGACTCAGACCTTCCGTTTCTGAACATAATCTTATTAGTCAGCATATTCTTTAACCAGACTTCCATTGCAACTTTTATGGCTTTAGCCTTTAGCCACCCAGAATGGGTAATGCTGTAATTTATAATCTAGTCGGCCAATTATTCAAGTATACAGTATCCCTGAGCAGACGCCACCACCGGAAACGGATACGCGGGGGTGCGTATTCCATATTTAGGCATGCCTCCAGATGGGGCTGTGTTTTTATGGTCCAATTAGATAGTGACTCATTTTGCGGCGGCTGGCTCTCCTTCTGTACCAACTTGTGCGGAGAGACAAAGGATTCCCTTATTCGGAGAGGGTGATGATGGGGTGTCACTTCATCGCCTTGGAGGGAAGAGTGTAAACAATGAAGTAACAACTCATTTTATGGAGGAAGGTGTTTCCTAACTATGGACCTTTTTGGTTTTCATTATAAGGTTTGAAAGCTTTGATAAAGCTTTGATATCCCACAAAAAAATCTGTTTTTAATAAAGATTGCTTATAATTGGACTTGCTAAAAGATTATATTTATTGAGGCACTTGCATGCAGATGCATACAATCTGTTGGAGTTTGCTCTTTGCTGCTGATGAAGCGCCTCAGTTTCTGTATAACACTGTAGAGTGTAGAGTTCTTAATAAATGTTTTCTTGTGATTTTTAAGCATCTTCCAGACCCGTGAAGTATATTAATACGTACTGTGGGCACTCCTCTTTTTATTCTGGAATATTTTTCTGAAATATTCAAATATTCTATCACGTCACGACCCATTTAAGTTCTAATCTTTTATTTATTTGTTTCTTTTTTTAAAGAAATATATTTTCCTGTACGGTATTTTTACCCTGGTATTAACACTCCAACCTTCTAAGGTGCAATAACTACCTATTCTGAACATCCGTTACCCCCCAAAATTTTTTTTTCATCCCAAACTGCATCCCTGATGCACTCTATACTTGTTCCCGGAATAGAAATCTAGCTCCGTAATTATGCTCATGGATCAATTGTCAAAATCTGTACTCTTTAATTAATCTCACCCAGATCATGCTTGGAAGATCAGAAATCACTGGTTCAGTGCATCTAAATATCAGTGTTACCGATACTTCCCCAAACCAACCCACGGTGCCCTAGTAGAAGGTTACAAAAGAATATCTCTTATTATTGGAAGGATGCAAGTGTGAAGGAATCTTTTGCTTTTATAGGTCGATGCTTTTTCAAGTAGCCGATATATATTTTATTTCTAGAGGATGCTTTTGTCGGTTTCTCGATACGGTTAGTAGAGCGAACATGATGTGTAGAGATGTACATTTTTAGAACTAGTCTGAGAAATCTATTTATGAAAAAGACGTCTGTTTGGTTTGAATTTTATAAAGTGTCGTGAAATTTGTGCTGTCTCAATAAATGTATAGGGTAGGGAGTATGGTAACTAATATAGCTTATATCTCATTGGAATCTAGTCTCAAATGTTTGTCCCAAAATGTATATTTTTAACCATTTTTAACAACAGAGGATTGGGTAGAAAAATTTTTTCTGAGGAATACGGGGAAGTTATGGTTAATTTCTATAGAGAAAACATTATTAACCTCTAATATTCTGGTAACTTTTAAATTATAAGTAAGAATTGACACTCGTTTTTTTAATTTATTTTTATATGATCATATCCATAGAGTTTGAAACAAAATTAGTTTTTTCAACTGTCAATGTTTTTTATAATGGTTTTCATATTCTCAAATTAAATTATAAAAAAACATTTAAAGTTCTTTTCAGCCCATATTAGACGATCTAAATTGTTTTGACTAAATATCAAAACTAAGGCAGCATTTTACAACACCTCAGTAAAAATTTAGATTTCAGAAATATCATTCATAACCTTTGCGGAGGTCTGAGACACTGATAACAGAAATGCATTTCAAGAAAAGCACTCTCATTTTTCACAACTTGGTCGTATCAAGTATTCGCCTAAGTGGAAAAGACCACACATCAAGAGATGTCAAGGAACATGACTTGCGTTTGACAGTGGTAACCGTGACAGATGTAGTCCAGATCCAATACTTCCTGGAATAAGGAAACTCGACAAAACGCTTTCTTGTAGTTTTTATTGCTTTTTGTTCTACATTTTTTGTCTCTTGAACATTCCTCATCCAGCCACTGAACTCTTATCAAATTACTTAAGAGAACGGCCGGAATTTCTGGTGGCCACTCTCTTAGATAAGAAAACGCAAAAATTTTTGGAAAGCTGCTCGAGTGTTTCCCGTAAAAGAAGACCTGGTTTTTAGGACATTGTTTGATGTTACCTTATTTGGAAATGATAACTATTCGATTAATGCCTCATTCGTCATTGCTATTTTTGGCCAGTTCTAACTTTTTTCCAGTCATAGGTTGTTTTTATACGCAACTTGTAATGAGCTTCTTCGCCCCAATAATGAAGTTTCTCTATTAGAGTTCAGTTGTCTGGTGGCTGTGATAAAGATTATATTGCTTTATCTTTTAATGCCACTGTATATCCTTTTACTAAACTTGGGCTACAGTAGTGTCCTTTTCTAGGAATGTGATTCATATCTTCCGTGTCACTCTGAAAATCTAAAATTTTTAAAGTCTTGGGGCATTATTTTCTTTGAAGACATGTTTCATCAGTAAAGGGAAAGCTGCTTGTGTCTCGTGGTCTACAATGTTATGCAACTCCGCTCTTGTAGTACGTGTTTGTGTGTATGAACAATGCTTTTGATCGACGATTTTTGTTTTCGTTCGTACTCTGTACCTAGTGAAAGGAGTAAAGAAAGTTTCCTCCATTGTGTTTCGAGGTACAACTGAGAATGGGAGAGACGCTCGAATGAGGTGGTCAGAGATTTTCTATTCTATTCTTTCTTTACATCCAAGTGTGGTTATAAATAAGCTTCTCTATTTCTTTATTTGTTACCCATTCTTATCAATTACTAAGCTTAGGTTGTTTAGATCTTCAACTTGGGGTTTAAATAAACAACCTTTTATGAATAGCAAAAACGGGCACATTTAAGATTTTAGGCTGATTTAGTCTCCAAGCATTCAACTAACTGAACGTTACACGTCATCGTTGTGACTGCATCCTTGAATTTGTCAAGAGCTCGTTCATTTGGATCATCAGGAAATCTTACCATTAAAGCTATTTTAGGGAAACTTTTCACGTTTCAGTTAACTCAATGTAGAACCCTGTAACATTTTTGGGGTGGCGCAACGTTCGTATTTGTTTGGTGGGTGGATCTTAAGGAGACGAAGAGGTTATTATTTTAGGTTGGTTAATAGAAGGAGATGGTAAAAGTTATGAATGGATTCATGAATCACAAATTTGGCGTCCATTAAACTGTGTGGCATTTTTATGTCTCATTTTTAGGGTTCTTTCTCTTAACAAAACCGAAAAAACTTTCTCTTAAAAAGACCGAAACTGAGAACAACACAAACTTTTGTGCTAAAAAAGGCAGGATTACGGATAAACGTCATAAAAAGCCTGTGACTAAACACCTCTCTGTTGCAGTTCAGGCGACAACTTTGATCGTGTGGGCCACACGGGAAATGGACCTCAGATGATAAGGCCGTCTTCACCCGTATTTAGTGGAGCTGTCTCTCGCTGACACTTGATGGGGCGTCTGCGAGAGAAGTGGTTGGTGACAATTTGAGGGGTTGAATCACCCGCCTTTGTTCTCGGATGGAAGCAATCTCTGTTTTATGGGGCCGGATGAATGGGGAGTCGGTGATTTGCCGTCGAGACCGTAAAAGGAATGATTTGGACGGGATTAAGGTGGATTAGGAAGGCAGACTCTGTGGGACCACGTTGAATTGGTATATCTGGTTTCCCCAGGGTTCTGTGTCATAATCAGCGAGTCAACCTTTTGAAATTGGGTTGGCTTTCTTTCCGTCTTGATAAGGGGAAGTTTTGGTATTTGATAAATAACTGATTGCCTACTTTTAATGAAAGTATAAAGTTTGTGTCATATGTGACTCTACTCCGCAGTTAGGACCATACTTCTGCTACGTTTTGCGTTCATTCTTGGCCAATAAAAATAATAAAATAGTTATTTTTATCAGACCCATGAAAAATGTTTAAAAATATAAATCGGAGAGATTTCGCCAATCAAAGTTTTTGTTTGATCGTGATACTATCATACGATATACTTTATGTCCTTAAGGTTTCGATTTTCCCTAAGAACTGAAACTTTAAAAAATCTGACAGACTAACATAGCAGCTTAAGCCACTTTAAGATGGCAGGTGTTTCGTCGTATCCTCAACGAATATTTCTCACCCACATTTTTATCGAAATATCCCATCCCATGTTTGCACTCCATGGATATCTCCCCCGCCTATCCCAGAATTCCACTCCAACAAGACGAGATCCCTCAGCACTAGGCCCCAATCCCAACCATCTGCGAAAGAAAGCCCACTTTTCAGAAAAGAAACTTTTTTTCCTCTTGGCACAAGTCTGATAAGACTGTCCTCGGAGCACGGAGAAGAAATTATCTTCCCCTCTTTTTGCCGTTGACTGTCCATCAAGAAAACTTCTCCGTCTTGTCCGGGTGATGAGGGGACTGTGTGTGACAGAGAGCGTTTACAAGTGTCTCAGTGCGTCCCAGATAAGAGCTTGGAAAGGATTTCGAGTGATCCCATAAATCAATTCGTAGGTGCTTGACTTGATGGTTTTTTGGGCAGACGATGCCTTATGGCCACACTTTTTCTTACCAGCTTTTTTTCAAAAAATGAAATTCTGATGATCGAACGCAAAAAATGTCACTGAGAAAGTTTCGTTGGAAAGGTTTGGGCAGCAGCCCACTTTAATATTGTCTCTTAATGTTAGCTGTGTAAGAGAGACCAGGGTTCCCACGGGTGAGGAAAACCTAGAATTTTAAGGGAATTTTAATTTTGGACCAAAAAAAGTGTCAGGGGATACTCTTTGCTAAAGTCTGTTTATTTAGAAAAGGCGGCGAGACGTAATGTAGTAGAAGCAGTAACTATTGCTATCATCGAAACATTTGTCTTGTGCAATTACTAGGCAGCCTGAACTGAAGTAGGAAAAATTCTGTAAAAAGAATTGGTCACTGAGGTTGCATGAAGAGCGTTTTATAAGGCGTTACCGCTTCTGTTTTACTGGTCTATTCTAAATGAACAGACTATACAACCTGGACAACTCATACAGGACACCTGGAAAATGACCAAATCTGACGTAAGAATCTCATTTTTGCTTTTGAAAAAGTTAATTGAATTATGTATTAAAATGAAAAAAGACATAAAATGTCCTATCCTTGGAACTAACAAACATTAATGATGTCAGTCTAATTTTTGTGTTAGAGAAAAGAAAAAATATTTAATTTTTTCTATAATGAGCAAGAAATATCCAAAACCTGGCCCGTAAATGATTTGAAAATTTATGTAGAAAACTAGAAAAGTCTTAAAGTTTTGTAAAAAAATTAGTGTTAAACCTTCATCAGTTACACACACAGTTACTCCAAAATCTAATCAGTCTACCTCACAGGTAGACGCGTTGTGATTTGCATATATGGAGATGGATCTCGGAGCGATTCCGAGAAGACTCTCACCTTAGTAGTGATTCCCACACCCTCTCAGCACTCCCTCTCTATTTCTCTTCTTTTTCTTTCCTTCTCTCTTATTTACGGGATGCTGTTCGTCAGGGTACTTAGCACGATGGGTTCTTATCGAGCTAACTCCTCACGGAATAATGAAAGTGGTTGCACCCCATTCTCCTTCGGTCGGCTTTTTCTTTGAACTGGTTCTGATACCTCCTTTTGCTGGTGGGAATAAAAGCGTTCATTTGGTCCACTTAAAGTAAATTATTTAATTATAAAAGTTTTTGTTTTTCTATCTGGGGAATCCCATTCTTGTTAATGACTTAGTTTTAAAGAAATATCATGTACAAGATTTATTTCTTGGATCTTGAATCGAAAGACTTACCTAAAGGTCTCAGATTAACTTAGCAAACTAACAAAATTCGAGATTAAATAAATGTAGGGATATAATAAAATGTAATTAAAGTAGGGATAACTTAGGGCATATAAATGTAGGAATGTTTTATTACAAAGAAATAATTAGGTCTGAGTTTCCATCAATTGTTCGGTTTACTTTCTTATTTGAAACCAGTATATGATTCGATATTTATTTCGTACATAACCGCAATTAATATAATTATTGTAATTATAAAATGTATTGTGAGTAGATGATATGTTTCCCTTTTTATTTCCTAGTAAAATATTCCTTTTAAGCTCTCACTTCATGAAAAAAGTGTATTATATGGAAATATGTTTTTCTGCAAACCTATGACTCTTTAAAGTTTGTATTATGGGTGATTAAACGTCTTATAGATATAGAGTCTTTCTTGAAATAAAGTGTGAAATCGGATACCTATATTGATGTATTCAGGGAACTCACCTCTTTTTGTTTGTTTCAGGCCAACAAAGAGTTGTACGACCTGTTTGAAGACCTCAGAGATGGCCTTAACCTCATCACTCTACTGGAGGTCCTCTCCAACGAAGTGCTGGTAAGTACCCTTACATATTATCACTACGTGAACCCACGAGTTAGGAATATTCTACCCTCCATCTTGGCTCCACTCTGTTGTACTATTATGTTGCAAAATACTTAGGGTTGTAAAATTGTTTTGTTAAGAAACTCTTTGAACAGTTAATGGGTATGGTTTAATTCTTCACAAAGGGAAGGGAAGAAATGCTTCCTTTTTTCATCCCTCAAACAAATATATTACCTGTGTAATTATCTTTTTCATACCTCTTTCTTTACAACCGCCAGCTTAGTTGTAAATAAAATAAGTAAAAAAAATATTTTTTAAAAAACGCTTTTATTGAAGTGTTCTAAAAGGTCAAAAATAATTTATTCGGTTTGACAAATAATTTATTGGGAAATAGAAAATAACTTTTTGGAAAGTAAAAAATAACTGATATTCTAATCACTAAAAATAAAAGCGTGGGCGCTAGTAATTTATATATTTTTTTTAATTTAAAACTTTTTTATTTATTTTTTAAAATTTGTACAAATTCACCTGACGGTGTGGACCCGTATAGGTAAATTCAAGTACAGTAACACTAACATCTATGCCGAACGAGGATTCGAACCCCAGACGTACGGCTTTGCAGTCAGATGCTCTAACCACTAGGCCATTACATCGGTATTTATGTGTAATTTTACATAAAAAAATACCTAATAAAGAATTTAAAGTTAATCCATCCCACCCAAACCTCACAAATGAGAAATTTGTAAATTTTACCCCATGGAACATAGAATAAAGAAGTTGGAATAAATAGTGAATGAAGAATTACTAGCGCCCACGCTTTTATTTTTAGTGATTAGAAAATCAGTTATTTTTTACTTACCAAAAAGTTATTTTCTATTTCCCAATAAATTATTTGTCAAACCGAATAAATTATTTTTGACCTTTTAGAACACTTCAATAAAAGCGTTTTTTTAAAAATCTTTTTTTTTTACTTATTTTATTTTTTACTTTTTAGTCATGGTATTTTTTTTTAAAACAAACACTAAAAAAATATTTATTTCAACCATATTTAATCTTATGTTCTATCTTATAATTTTAGTTTTCTACTATATGATGGCTTCGCGAACAACAGTTCAGCGCTCTCGACGAAGAAAAAATGGTCCCGCGACTCAATCCGAGCCGATCCCCCAATTTTGTGGGAGGGGTGACACACGAGAAACAACAAAGTTAATTAAAATCTATTTAATATTGCTGGGTGTACCGTTATAATTACAGAGCAGAGCGATTAACCGATGAAATCCATCCATATCAAAAAGATTCACAAGAAAAAGAAAATGCATTCAATAAAATAATAATAACCAATCGTAAGCCCAGACAAAAATAAAACTCAGAATTAGTGTATCAAGGAGCAAACAGTATTATCCACTCTTTTCAGTAGTCCATAAATTATAAAAGTAGTATATTTTTCTTCCCTCGCGATTCCTCGGGATGGGACACCAATTTTCGGCGATTTCTCGCTCTTCTGGCGATTTCTTTCTCGCGGTTATTATCTTAAATCGCTAATTACCTAAGTTGTTAATTGGAAGGTAAGAAATCACGTTTTGAAGATTAAATATTGTATATTATCTTACAGGTTTTGGGAGCCATTGGCTTCACGGAAGTGTCTCAAATTTGAATTAAAAGGATAACTAAAAGCACTCGTTAATTACCTTAATTACGGAGGTTTTGACTAGTTGATTATTGAATATTGCATTGTCATCGTGTTTACACCATGGTGCAAAGTTTCAGAACTTTATATCGATTGGAAGTGCCTAAAATTTTATGAACAAGAACTGAAAAAAGTGATTAATCGTCTATAATTATCGTAATTACTGGGCAATTCTCGTTTTGACTTTTGAATATGATGAAGTTATGCCTTATACACCATTGTGCACGGTTTAGGGAGAATAGCCCCTTGGGAAAGGTCTCAAAATCTGGTTTTTCTGTTAATTAAGAATATTCGTTAATTAAATTAATCCTTTGGTTGTTTGACTAGATAATGGTTGGATATTGGAGTGTCATAAGGGTTACACCGATGTGTAAAGTTTCGGGGCCCTAACATATCGGGAAGTGCCCGAAAATCGAGTTTTAAAATTCCACCCGTAAAACGCCGCCAAAAGCAAGTAGAATAAAAGCGTTTAATTAAAAAGGATCCGCTTATAATTGAAGGGTTTGACTCGAGACTGAATTCCCTAATTCTGACTGGAATTCAGTCTCGTTACTTTCGGGACATGCCGTGTAACACTGTAACATAGCCCCTTCATCCACCAAGCCTTTCAATTCACTGTTCAACAATGAAAAAATTTCCTTTATGAAAATAGTCATTTCTTATAGATTTTGGGTCGCTGAATACAAAAATCACCATTAAAATTCTCAATTGACTCAGGATTATCGGGGAACAGCCCCTCCCCCTTTTTACGTTTTTCGACGACTTTATAACTTTAAACTCGATTTTCAGGGTCAAAAAGCATTGCTTTAATCTTCTAATTGCCCCCAGGGGACAAGAAAGGTTCAAATTAATAAAATATGATAAATTTATAACAAATAGATAGGTTTAAGGGGTAATTACCCCCCTAAAAATGCAAAAAATTTACTAAAAATTATAGGGCTTTTAATACGCTATTTTTTCCTCTTATTTTTTACGCAATTCCCGTTTGAAGGGTCCTAACCCTTCTCAAGGACACAAATTTGATGGCAATATGCAGCAATGGCAGCTAAAAGCGGTTGAGGTGAGAGCTGCCCCAAAGCACCCAAGCAAGGGTTCAATGTCACACTTAGAGTTAAACTGTGCGGTACAAAAAAATTTGAAGCCACTAACTGAATTTCAGCTGTTTCTTGTGTAAAATGATCTGCTGAATTCAAATAGGACATCCATTTTCCTCCATCACCCTCGGTTTTTAAGGGGATGCCCCCTAATTGTTATCCACAGCCGTGCATCTATTAACATCTTGAAACATGGAATCCTCACTCCCTAAAACCGGTCAGTTTTTTTAGAACTGAAGAGTTTCTACTTAGGATAGACCCAAAATATAAGAAAAACGTCATTTGTAATCTTTTCAAATTCATCAATATTGATTCCTGAGCTCGCGAGCGCCTTCACGATTCTGGAAGTCTTCCGAACTCTTCCTCGGGGGCTTCTGGGAGGCTAACACCTCAGCCGCTTTTAGTAAAAATTATTGCTGCATATTGTCATCAAATTTGGGTCCTTGGGGAAGGGTTAGGACCCTTCAAACTGGAATTGCGTAAAAAATAAGAGGAAAAAATAGCGTATAGAAACCTCTATAATTTTAGCTATTTTTTTGTATTTTTAGGGGCGTAATTACCCCTTTAACCTATCCATTTGTTGTAAATTTATCATATTTTATTAATTTGAACATTTTTTGCTACCTGGGAGGCAATTTGAAGACTAAAACAATGCTTTTCGACCCTGAAAATCGAGTTTAAAGTTATAAAGTCGTCGAAAACATAAAAAGGGGGAGGGGCTGTTCCCCAAAAATCCTGAGTCTATTGAAAATTTTTATGGTGATTTTCGTATTCAGCGACCCAAAATCTATAAGAAATGACTATTTTCATCAAGGAAAAAATTTTGAAGGTCAAATTTGTTGATCTGTGTTATCATTTAATTTTAAGTTCTTAATATTTGTGAAGTTTTTTTAAACGCTTTTATTCTACTTGCTTTTGGCGGCGTTTTACGCGTGGAATTTTAAAACTCGATTTTCGGGCACTTCCCGATATGTCAGGGCCCCGAAACTTTACACATCGGTGTAACCCTCATGACACTCCAATATCCAACCATTATCTAGTCAAACAACCAAAGGATTAAGTTAATTAACGAGTATTTTTAATTAACAGAAAAACCAGAATTTGATACCTTTCCCAAGGGGCTATTCTCCCTAAACCGTGCACAATTGTTTATAAGGCATAACTTCATCATATTCAAAAGTCAAAACGAGAATTGCCCAGTAATTACGATAATTATAGACGAATAATCACTTTTTTCTTTCTGGATGCTTGTACATAATATTTCAGGCACTTCCAAACGATATAAAGTTCTGAAACTTTGCACCGTGGTGGAAACTCGATGACAATGCAATATTCAATCATCAACTAGTCAAAACCTCCGTAATTTAGGTAATTAACGAGTGTTTTTAGTTATCCTTTTAATTCATATTTGAGACACTTCCGTGAAGCCAATGGCTCCCAAAACCTGTAAGATAATATACTAAGTATATAACTACAATATTTAATCTTCATGCTTCAACTGTTCTGGTGAGCATAAAATGACGGATTGTCCAGATAAAAATGTAGAAGTCTGTGTAAACTGTGTACGATTTAATCATAAAACTAGCAAAAATCATAAAAAAGTAAACGTTAATCACAAACCATTTTCAGAGGGTTGTCCCAGCCACATATTTATAAAGAAGAGTATACAATCGCAAATTAACTATGGGTAAGACATCTAAAAAGGATCTGAAGTGTGTACAATTAAATCTTCACAAGTCTAAATCGGCGACGCAACAACTTATTTTAAATATGGAATTGGACGATATTGATTGTGCATTGGTTCAGGAACCTCACTGTTACAAGGGATCCCTTCCAGGTTATCCTAATACTTATAGACTTTACTATGATTATAATTCTGACATAATTAAGGCAGCCATTATAGTTCGATCCCATAATCTTATAGCTTTTCTTGATTGCAAAAATACTGATTACAATATGGTTTCTTTAAACGTCTCTATTGGAACATCTGCATTTACACTTTTCTCTTATTATTTCGAACCCTCAAGAAATATTGACATAGATCTTCATAAAATTGGTCAAGCCTTTTTGAATAAAAATCTAGATAGAATGGTTTGGTGCATGGACTCTAATAGCAAATCCGAATTATGGTTTAGTCCCTATTCGGACGCCCGAGGTAATAAATTGGGAGATTTCTTTTCCTTAAATAACTTATTTATTGCTAACGAAAACTGTGGGCCTACTTTTTGTTCAACTCGAGGATCGAGTTTCATTGATGTTACAGTTATAGGATCGGATCTGCTCGAAGATATTTCGAGTTGGTGCGTTTCAGAAAAAGACTCTCTCTCTGATCACATGATGATAGAGTTTGAATTTTCCCTATTAACTAATATACCAGTCATACCTACTACGCCCTTTAAGATATTCAACACGAAGAGAGCAAACTGGTGCCGCTTTCGGAGGTTATGTCTTCCACGTGTTGCTCATATTTTTGATATTCTCGAGGAATGTAATGATGGTCTTCACTTGGATTCAATTGTGGAGGAGTTGGGTTCCGTTTTATTCCAGGCCTCCTTGTTGTCTATGCCAGTTAGAGGTCATGGTGTTCACAGGGTTCCTTGGTGGTCCCTTGAAATTAACTCTATGAGGAAAAGGCTTAACGCCTCCAGGCGTAGATTTCAGCGTGCTAAAAATCCTTTTCTCAGACAAACGTATAGAAATAAATACCTACAATATAGAAAAGATTACAACAGGATGCTTACTACTGCAAAGGTTGATTCTTGGAGGGCATTTCTCTCGACAATTGATGTTAATAATGTGTGGAAAAAAATTTATACTTATGGGGTTAAGAGACACTTTATGAAGAAAATTGAAATTAGCGGTATTCTCCTACCTAATGGTAAAACAACGAATTCTCTGAGTGAAACTATAAATGAGGTACTCCAGAAGTCCTTCCCTCCTGATCCCGAAGACGATGATAATGAACTGCATAGAGAATGTCGACGGACAGCGCGATCTCCTTACCACTCCTTCCTTGACACCGCCTTTACTAGTGATGAAGTCGACTCAGTGATCGCTAAGCTGAAACCTAATAAATCTCCTGGTCCTGATTCCATCTCAAATGAGATAGTTAAGCAGTTTCACTCCATGTTCCCCTCTTTTCTTCATAGACTTTTCAACGTTTGTCTGGGCGTTGGGACTTTTCCTCGAAATTGGAAGCAAGCCCAAGTGATACTTATACCCAAAGGTGGTGAAAGCAGGGTTCCACACTTGGACAATCTTAGATGTATAAGTTTGCTTCCTGTTTTGGGTAAGTGTTTGGAAAGGCTTTTTGTAAATAGAATTTACTGGCATCTGAATCAAGGTGACTTTCTCTCTTGCCACCAATACGGTTTCACACCACAGAGAGGGACTGAGGATGCACTTTTGCATCTGAATCAGGTGATTTTGAGGGGTAAAAAGAAAAATTTAAACACTATACTAATTTTCCTTGACATTAAAGGCGCCTTCGATAACGCTTGGTGGCCTAGTATCCTCAGTCTTTTGAAAAAAGCGCAATTGCCAACTAATATATTTTCCCTTTCTGCTGACTTTTTGAGTAATAGAACTGCCAATATTAACTTGGGTTCTGTCTCGGCTGTCCACCAACTTGAGAGGGGATGTCCTCAGGGATCTGTTTCGGGGCCTACGTTTTGGAACATTATCATCAACGACCTTTTGGTTGAATTGGAAGATTTTGCCTGTTGCGAGACTATTGCCTTTGCTGATGATATTCTGGTCTGTTTACAGGGTAGAGATCTTTCTTCTACGTTTTTACATGCTCAGGAGACTTTGAACTTTGTTTATAATTGGTCAAAAAATTTCAAATTAGAATTCAACCCGAACAAGACGAAAGTGATGTTCATTGAAAAAAGAAACGTTTGCTATGATCCATACCATTTGTATCTTAATGGAACTCCTTTAGCTGTTGTTAAGCAAATGAAGTATCTTGGGGTTATTCTTGACAGCAAATTTTCTTGGAAACAGCATTTGACCTACATATCAGAGAAGTGTGAAAAGCTGCAGCAGGGATTGTGTCGAATTGCTCGTAACACTTATGGTATCAATTTTAGCGTTTACTCCCTCATCTATAAGCAAGGAATTGAGCCCTTTATAATGTACGGTTCAAGAGTTTGGGGTATGATGCTAAAGAAGAAAATTAATGTTAGATACCTTAGGCGAATACAAAGACGAATATTATTGCGTGTCATACGTGGTTATCGGACTATAAGTTACGAAGCTGTTTATGTGATTTCTGGCTTTCCTCCAATTGACATTGTAATTCTTCATAACATTTCCTTCAGAGAAAGACTATCAGTTTGTTCTACCTCTAGCTACGATAGAATTTTGCCTCCTTCTGAGCTCCCTCATCCGTCCGAGAGAGATGCTATCACAATAATAAAATTTAATCTCACTGTTACTGATGGTTTCCCTTTGGTATTATTCACTGATGGTAGTAAATTGGGTGGCAGGGTTGGTTTTGGATTTGCAGTTTTTGCAAACGGCTCTGAGATTGAGCATTATCAATTTAGAATCAGGGATGAATGCACTGTTTTTTTGGCGGAACTCTTGTGCTTGAAGTTTGCGATTAGGTGGATCTCGGAGCAAGATTTTCCTATTTTGAAATATCTTATTTGTACCGATTCCCTTTCATCCTTAGACGCTCTAAAAAACATAAATTCTTTTAACGATATAATCACAGACATACAACGGCAGCTAAAATCTTTGAGAGATCATGGGACTCTTGTGTATTTTTCTTTCGTTCGAGGGCATACGGGCGTGATTGGAAACGAAAGGGCAGATGTTTTGGCTAAGTCCGCAACAGATTTAAGTATTGAGTTTGAACCTGCTAATATACCGAAGTCATATTACAAAAGGATTATGAAGGAGAGCATTATAGAAACCTGGTCAGATGAATACGGTGGTTCAGAGAAGGGTGAATTAACAAGGAAATATTTCCCGACTATTGGCCATCGTATGTCTTGTGCTCATTTCTATGCTAACTTTAAAATAACTCAATTTCTAACTGGTCATGGAGGGTTCAGGAGGTATCTTCATCGTTTTGGTTTGGCTCATTCTTCGTCTTGTGACTGTGGTTTTGGTGAAGAAGATGTCCATCATATTGTTTATGATTGCCCTAGATTTTCATCCCAAAGAAAAGTTTTGAGATTGGCCTTGAGAAAATTGCACATTAATTGGCCAGCATCTCCTTTTGCTATGATATCTAATAGAGAAACTTTTACATTATTTGTTAATTTTGTTGAAAGTGTCTTTTGATTCTGTTGTTTTGTTCTGATTATTATTTTTATTTGAGATTGTAACTTACTTCTGTAAGCCCCATGTTATACTCTGTGGAGCATGGGGAGATTTTAAATTCAATTAAAAAAAAAAAAAAAAATATTTAATCTTCAAAACGTGATTTTTTACCTTCCAATTAACAATTAAGATAATTAGCGATTTAAGATAATAACCGCGAGAAAGAAATCGCCAGAAGAGCGAGAAATCGCCGAAAATATCGCCGAAAATCGCCGAGAAGAAAAATATGTTCTTTTATAATTTATTGACTACTGAAAAGACTGGATGGTACTGTTTGCTCCTTGATACACACACACTAATTCTGAGTTTCTTACGATTGTTTTTTTTTATTTTATTGAATGCTTTCTTTTTATTGTGAATCTTTTTGATATCGATGGATTTCATCGGTCATTGAGCGGATGCGAGGAATATATTCTTTGTGCGAGGTATTTTTCTTGCTCAGCTCTGTTATTATAACGTACCCAGCAAAATTAAATAGATTTTAAAATTAACTTTGGAGTTGATTGTCCTGCTGAGTCGTCAGAGGATTGTTCTACTTTGTCAGATATGTGAAAATTTTTTGTTATACCTGAAACTAAAATTCCATCCTAACATAACATTAAATATGGTTGAAATAAATACATTTTTTCTTGTGAGTTTTTGTTAAAAAGTACCATGACTAAAAAGTAGAAAATAAAATAAGTAAAAAAAAGATTTTTTAAAAAACGCTTTTATTGAAGTGTTCTAAAAGGTCAAAAATAATTTTTTCGGTTTGACAAATAATTTATTGGGAAGTAGAAAATAACTTTTTGGTAAGTAAAAAAAACTGATTTTCTAATCACTAAAAATAAAAGCGTGGGCGCTAGTCATTCTTAATTCACTATATATTCTAACTTCTTTATTCTATGTTCTATGACGTTAGATTTACAAATTTCTCATTCATGAGTTTTGAGTGGGATGGATTCACTTTAAATTCTCTGTTAGGTATTTTTATTTATATAAAATTATACATAAATGCCGACGTAATGGCCTGGTCGTTAGAGCATCTGACTGATGCAAAGCCGTACGTCTGGGGTTCGAATCCCCGTTTGGCAAGGATGTTAGTGTCACTGTCCTGTAAAAAAAAATTAAATTTAAAAATTACTAGCGCCCACGCTTTTATTTTTAGTGATTAGAAAATCAGTTTTTTTTTACTTACCAAAAAGTTATTTTCTACTTCCCAATAAATTATTTGTCAAACCGAAAAAATTATTTTTGACCTTTTAGAACACTTCAATAAAAGCGTTTTCTAAAAAATCTTTTTTTTACTTATTTTATTATAGATCGTTTCGTTGGAATTATTATGGTAGAATAATTATTTTTAGTATAATTTTAGTACCTCAAAGTCGAAAAAAATTTGACTTGCTGAATCTTTGAGAAATACTTGTTTAACCAAGAAAATTACTTTCCAAAAACTAATATCCTTACTTTCCAAAACTAAAACGATCTCTTTTACTATGTAACTAACTTAACTAAAACTACACTATTTACCAACGAGTGTTATTAACTTGATTACGTAAGAGAAGGATTAGAGGAGTGCAACATTTTAATATTATTACTAGGTAGTAGTATTCATGAAACTCTCAAATTGTAACATATTGCCTATTCAAAAATTTTATTACGAAGTTCCTAAAAATGCAAAAGTGGATTTCCCTAACTTTCAATAGTACTCTGTTTGCCTGGTATTGGTTCTTTTGGAAGCCATAAGATCTGCATTACCTGCAGGTTTATTTATCCCAAGGGATCCGCTAAAAGCGAGTTCGCAGGAATGTGTTCTGCCATACCTGTGTGTGCCCTTTTAGCTTGATTAAAATTCTGAAGGTTGTGTGACAGACGACAATGGCTCGCTCATCTTTTAAACATTGAGGCGACTTCCTTAGGAGGGAGGAAGTCGACTGTTTTGTCGAAGCATCCCAAGATGTTTATGGGGATGTAGTATATTTTGATGCTCGATGCTGAAGCTTGTATTTCAGATAAGTTTGTTAGTGTGACCAAATCCGTTAGACCCCTTTTTAAAAGAACCAAAATAGTATTTTTCTTGTTGGATTCAGTTTAAAAAAGTAATGACTGACTGAAAATAATTTTTAATTTTTTAAATGATAATCATTTATTTTCTAATTGTGTGTTTTGAAATTAAATTCCTTGTAATTATGTTTAAAAACTGCAGAGAGCTTATGACTGAAATAGTTTTGTGCGTTAAAAGTACTTTTTTAAAAATTACATTTATAAAACTCCAGAATTAATAAAAAAAAGTTTGCAATGTGATGTTTCAAGATTGAGTAATGCGTATTTGTCTTGAATGAAATGCAATTAAAGCAGGATTCTTTTTCTTTTCTTTTTCAAATTGTATGGTGCATTATTATACCTATGATAAAATTAGAAAAACGACGTTTCATTTGCACATTGTTTATTTAAAGATGTTAAAATCAGACATGTTCATCAGACATACCTATGATTTCATTTCTACAAGTTTATGAGTTGAACTTAAAAAATTGAATTATATATTTTTAAAGTAGGAGTTTTGAGTAAAAAAAAGATAAAAATAATTATAAAAATTCATAACATAATATTTTTTATTCCAAGATTTTTATAGGAGTCTTTTATTTTTATCCTTAGCCCCGTGAAAAGGGTTCACTGCGGTTTCACATGCTGCAAAATGTACAGATAGCCTTAGATTTTCTCAGGTTTAGAAAAGTAAGTACATTAATCATATTCAATCCACCTCATTTTAATTAAATCCTTTAAACTGATACTTGCATCTATTATAATCTTAATCATACTAACCAGAAAAAAATTAACTTTTATTTTCTAGATAAAACTTGTCAATATTCGAGCAGAAGATATTGTAGATGGAAATCCAAAGCTCACTTTAGGTCTCATTTGGACTATTATTCTACATTTCCAGGTATGTTTACTGCTTTATTATTCTTTATTCCAAATTTTATGGTTGATTTGAGATCAGTCTCGAAAAAACCATCTAGATTCTTGACCTAGACGATTCCAAATAACACAACACACTAAAATAATTAGAGGAAAATCTATTTTCTTACGACTAATTTCTTGTTTATGCTGACTTAATTTTTATTAAAGTCTACAAAAATAAATGTACCAATTTAATAATAAATGTCCCCTTCCGCAGCAAAACTGTTAAAACTAATTACCTGTTATATTGTCCTAAAGAATATAATTAGTTGATGGAGTACTTTGTTTTATGCAGTTTTCATTGTACTTCATAAAAAAATTACTTTTAACTAGGCAATTTATAGTCTCAAGTAAAAATAAACGTTTTTGAATAGCCCCTTCAAATACTCGTCAGGGTGTAGTTAGGAACTCTCAAGAGGGTGTGTAGAATGTGCTCAGGTGGTTGTATTGAGTCGATTGAGTCATTTCCTGCCATTCTCCGTTTTATGAAGAAAATTGCATCCTTCTTTATTCTTCGGTCACGATTAAAAGAAACTCTCGGGAAATACCCCTTATTTGTCCTTTTTTGTTGGTTCTCTTGTTTTCTCAAGGAATTACATTTAGGATTTAACTGAGTCTGTGTGTCGACTGTTTGGTGGGGAGCGTGAGTTATTCTATTTTACTGGTAAACCTGTATTGATACGATATTGATTCAAAATATGCTAAAAAATCGATCAAGAAAGAAACTAAATAGTATGAAAAAATATACAACTATGGGTGGATCCAGGTGGTGGACTCGGAGAAGGCAAGTTGTACCTGATTTGGATACATTAAAACCCCTATAAAAAGAAGTTTTCTTAAAAAGTTAGTCCTCCTTTCTTAAATGTTTCCCTCCGAAAATCCACCCACAGCGTATTCCTAATTTTAAAACTATCGAATAATTTTTTAACTAACAAGAGTAGGGCTAATTTAGAGTTGGGAATTGATACAGGGAATATTAATTTATCTATACATTTTAGAGTACCTTTATTTTCTTTTTAGCTATCTTCGAATTCAGTTTTAAAACACATAATCCCATGAAGCTATTCAGCATTAAGCCTAAAGACGGTATTTTTTTGTTTGTTTAGGACAATTTAGGGGAAGATTAAAACTATCTTAATTATGTTATTTTAGTGAAATTATGTATGAAAGTTAACTTTGAAATAATTATTTTTTATTAGTGAGGATAGATTGGTAGAAATGAAAAGAGTTTATGGGAGTAGAAATTATTTTCAGATATTTTTTGTTGTAAAATCACCTCCCCTACGTGTACCAGAGAGCACACCTTATAATATATATATATATATACTCTAATTTTAAATTGAAATTAAGAGGAATGATTCTGCTTTTTGTAGCTTGTGGATCGTCATTTCACGCGAATTCCCCCCGAAATCAATTCCTCCATCCTACAAAAGAGTAATTTCTCACCCCAATCGATTGTGAAACGTCTACAAAGCTGATTCGCTCTTTGAGAGGAAAAAAGCCAATGCAACATCAATGAAACTACCCGCAGGCTCGATCGGCTGTTTCATGTCCAAGAAAGGGAAAGCAGAGAGTGACCCAGATGGGCGCTGTTTGTCAACCTCACGGGTACAGGTATCAGAGTCGGTTAGGAAAGAGTCGTCCACGCGTGTCCTCATACGGCAGCTGTCAGAAGCTATCTATGCTTAGCGGAATTAGTAGTAATTTTTTTTACAAAACATATTTCTGATTTTCCGTTAGATGATGCCGATTGAAAACCGTCGAAAATAAATCCTTTAACTGAAAATAGATGTCTGTAGTAGAATTGTTATGAGGGAACAAAATAGTATATGTTTCGTCTGATCGAAACACATGTAGCAATGAAAATTCTATCGAAAACGATTTATTTATTAAAACACTAATGAAAATATCGTTTTTTAATAAGTGATTATGGTAACTCCAAAAATTTTATGTATAACTTTTCTAATACTGTAGGTCAGTGGTTCCCAAAGTGGGTTCCGCGGAACCCTGGGGTTCCACGAAAAAATTTAGGGGTTCCACGAGACAATTTTTATTTCATAAAAAAACTAGAATGGTGTTTAATATATTCACATTTTCCTCAAAATGTTTACAATCGACCACCAAAATAAATTTTAAATTTTTATATTAGGCATAAAACACAAGCATCGGTATTTCTCCAATATCCAAATTTAGCAAAACAGGCTATTCGAATTCTATTGCCTTTTGCAACTACTTATTTGTGATGTGAAGCTGGTGCTGGGTTTTCAAAATATGTTGCGACAAAAACCTATATTGCTACAAACTTGATGCTGCACCAGATATGCGAATTCAGTTATCAAACATAACGCCCATGGGCGTTATGTTACTATACCTTTGAGTTAAAATACTATACCTTTGAGGGTTAAATTTCAAAGACTTTTCTGGGGGAGGACCCCCAGCCCCCCCTCTAAAATTTTAATGTATGCCAGTGCTTTCCCCTTGAAAATTCTGCCGCTTTCAAGAAGCTTTTCCTTTTTAGTGCTACGCAAAGAGTTTGAAAAAGAGATAAAACACTAGTTTAAAGGGAAAATTTCTGGGGGATAACCCCTAGCCCCCTTGAAATTTAGACGTTTATTTACAACTTTTGTTCTCAAGAAAATTTTGTGGTTTCTGTGGAAACTGTTCTCTTTGGATGTAGCACAAAGGGTCTCAAAATGAGTTGAAACACTACTTCAAGAGAGAAATTTTCCTGGGGGTGTGAACCCCAGAAAAACCTTTTTTTTCTTAGAGTTCACGTTGTCAAATTTTGACATTATAATTAATATCATTCAAATACTACTTTTCAGTGCTCATATATAAATGTGCTCGTTAGGGGGATACCTTAAAAATGAAGTTGAGGCAATACCCCCAAAAAAAAGTATAGTTTCGGCGTGGCCCAGACCCACTTATAAAAATCCTTGCCCTCCCAACCAAAAACTGAAATGACGCCCCTGATAACGCCCAATTTTAAAAAAATCAGGGAATCAAAGAAGCAGGTGCATTCTTCACATTAAAGTTTTTTCATTTATTTTTGTTTATGCTTTGTATTTTTATTAATTATTTCTATGATGTGGTTTTTAGTAGCTAATTTCAATAAAATCTGTAATACCAAAATAATACTTGCTCTTTTTAATATCAGATATTAAATTTTGAAAAGTCGTTAATCAAACAATATTCAGGGTTCCGTGATCATTGGCAACAAATTTGGGGTTCCACGACGGAAATAGTTTGGGAACCACTGCTGTAGGTAAACCTTTAATACCAGTATTAAATGTCCATCTCATTTTCTAAATTTGATTTCCCCCTGAATATTGGACATGTTTAGTTTAGCTTTAGAGGACATCCATAAATTACATGAGGTGTTTTTTTCCGAAATCTGGACCCCCCCTCCCCCCTTGGGGAGATTTAGTGAGATTTTGCTGGACCCCCCTCCCCCCACGTGAGATTTTCCTTCAACCTTTAAAAATAATTTTTCTCCTTCCTTCTTATATATGCCTTTCTCATACTTAAAAAAAGAAAATCATATTATTTCTAACTTAAAAAGTTGACTTGAGATTTTAATCGCTCCCTCCCTCCCCCCTTGGTGAGATTTTTCCAAACCCCTCCCCCCCTTTTTGACCTCACGTAATTTATGGATGTCCCCTTTAGTACTTTCAACAAAATGAAAACAAGAAACCAGCAATTTATTTTATTTATTTATTTTATTTTAAAAAGCCTCAAAATCATTTAAATTAGTGTTTATTTTGCTTTAAAAAAAACTGAAGAAAATGTTGATACTTTTATACTATACTTAATTCTTCTGTAATGAGACTGAGGACCTAAAATAAAAATGCTCCAAAAAAACTAATTTATTTGCTTTAATCCTCTGTATTAAAAATAAATAAAATGGCTATACTGAGTCTGACGGTACGGGCGCCAGGATGGGCGATAAACGCGATTTTCGGGATGAACGGATGGATATGGCATCGGGAGGTGTCCGGAGAGTGTCCCGTCGCGGTTTAGGGCAACCCCGGGATTTTTCGACTTTCGTAGGGTGCGGCCTGCGACGGAGATCGGGTTGATGGTTGGGGGAGGTATCTCGTCACCCCTCGGGGCGGGGGCGACCTATGGTATGTCCGGAAGGGTAATTATAAGTTCAGTGACCGGGGAAGGGGTTTGGGGTTCCATGGGAGGGGAGGAAGAAAAAAAGCGTCTGTGGGTTTTTGAGCGTCTTCCGTCATTTCTTTGTTCGCGTTGGAGTGGGCTGGTGCCATCTTGAATAGCGAGCGATTTTACGAAATTTGGAAGCGATTTTAGGAGATCTGTGGAAGGAAATTTAAGAGCATTCTGCAATCGAGCCAAGGTAAGTTATCTGAATGAATATGGATAAAATTTATATCAATCGGATTTTGTGTTTTCGACAAGCTCAACGAAATGGGTATGTGGACTTTTTATTCCTCTTTTGCGTGTTATTTGTGGTTCGTGTTGTTTCTGATTTATTCCAAATCGGTGAATGTTATAGTTAGTTTAAGGGGGGGCGAAGCCCCCGAAATCACGGTCTATTTTGCGTAAAAGTGCTAGTTTTTATTTCTCTGTTTTGCGTGCTCTTTCTGATTTATTCCAAATCGGTGAATGTTATATGTAGTTTCAGGGGGGGCGAAGCCCCCGAAATCACGGTCTATTTTGCGTAAAAGTGCTAGTTTTTGTTTCTCTATTTTGCGTGTTTTTGTGTTTCGTGTTGTTTCTGATTTATTCCAAATCGGTGAATGTTATAGTTAGTTTAAGGGGGGGCGAAGCCCCCCGAAATCACGTTCGATTTTGCGTAAAAGTGCTGGTTTTTTCCGTTTTGTCTTGAAGCCCCCCGAAATCACGTTCTATTTTGCGTTAAAGTGCTGGTTTTTTCTGCTTTGTCTTTTTCTGATTTACCACTTTCTTCTTCGTTTTTATATGCGGATGTAAAAGTTTACAAAAAGAAATAGCCGTTTCAGGTCCATTTTGGCGATTTGGCGCCAAAAAAAACATGGCGCCAAATCCGTACCGTAGGACTCAGAAAACCCAATAAAATTCCTCGTCATGAATAATCTTTAAAATAAAGGTCCATCCCCTCTTGATTTTGTGAATTTAAAGTCTTCAACCTTTAGAGAAAAAAATTCTTAGAAATGAGCCCTCCCTATACTCCTCTGCTGAAATGTGAGCCCAGTTTTACCTTCTCGTTTGCGTCGGCAGATGGCGACACCACAGCGCCAGTCCTAGTTGTTCTGTTTGACGTCATAGCTGGCAGAGGCGTTTTCTGCAGCAGTGGGAGTAGCGGGAGAAAAGAGACTTCGAAACCAGAAGTAGGAGCGAACGTACTCTTTGGGCCCTGACCTTGATCACTGCTTCTCCGAAAAGTAGCTCTTTCGTGTCACTATTATGTGGATACGGCATTCATAATTTTCCGAGTTTATGAAGTACGGGTTTTTTTGCGAAACTATTGAAAATTGTCAGTGGGAAGATAGTTTATTCTCACATGTTTAGAAGTGAAGTTAGCCAGTCCTGCTATAATCTGTCGTTTATCGTAGAAAAGAATCCGCCTACGAGAAAAACATTATTTTTAATATCGTATCATTCATTGTTTTTTATGCGACTTTTACCTAGATTACTGCGATTTGATTGAGATATTTTCTATTTTTAGTTATTGAACGTTATTATTTGGTTCTTAATTTGGAATTTGCCCTGTAACTTACATTTTTTAAGTTACTTTCATTTTAAAATTAATTGGGATTGGAACTTCCAATCTGTTAGTTTTATTTTGGTTTATTTCACCTTCCATTAAGCTCAGGGTGTTAGGTCTAAATTTGAAGCTAGCCTTCCCTTCTGATCTAGCTAGTTTGATTGACTAATTTGTTTATAGATAGAAGATAAGCACTAATAACCACCAATGCTATAGAATGACGTTCTGAAAAAGAGGAGTGTAGATCCCGTTACATTTCCTTGCTTGTGTATTGGTATATTTTAAAAAAACTCTACATAAAAAGTTATAAAACGATATTGATTGACAAAACAAACTTGAAATTCAAACTTTTGTGTAGCAATTTAAAAATTAATTTTTAGAGAAACAAAATGAAATGCCTCATGAACCATTTTTATTATACACATGATAATAAATCTATTACTAATTTGCTGTAAATCATACCATTGTCCACTCGTCCAGTGCAGGTTACCGATCCCAAGACTTGTCCCTGACACCCAGTCCAAGTACTGTTATGACTTTTCTAGTACACCAAAGGGTACATCGTTCGAGAGCCCCATCTTATCCTTCTCTCTGTTTTCTAATCTTCTCATGCGCCCACTCAAGCGAAAGCGCGAGCCCACCTTTGCAAAAGTGAAAAACTGGAACAGTGCGTGGGCTGGATCAAACACCATCTCCCGTGTTTACTCGTGCCCCACCCACAGGTGGGCGGTTCGTGTCAACCCTTCCCCGCGTGACACTTTGTGGCTATGTGCTGCTGCGAGGCGAGGGATTGCTTCATCGAGAATGCGGCTTTCTGTTGTGCGATTGAAGTCGATTTCTTGATCATTTTTGTGTGTATGGGGCTTTTATGGACTTGGGCGAGGAGCTGTCAAGTTGTTCAAATTTCTTGACAGTTTGACTGGAAAATAGAGGTTATTAAGATTGCACAATCAATGATAGGTTAGATTTAAGGAAAATTAAATGAATTTGTATGTTAAAAGGAGAACTGTGTGTATAGGTCGTTTAGGTTAGGCTAACTCGCATTTCGCTTCTGCATATTTTGTTTCGTTTGTTATCAAACCTAATTGCAAGTTTTTCCTGCCCAAATCTCCATGTAAATTTACTCATCTCATACCTATTTTTTGTATAAGTTAAACTAATATTTACTTTATTCGTAAAATTTCCTTTAGCTAGAGCATTTTGCTGTGATAATTAACTAATTAAACTACTGCCTATCAGGGGTACAGAAAATGTTTCAGATCCCAATATTTCACCAGAACTCAATTAATTTTGTCCAAATTTTCCCCTTAAGCGTCTCTATATTTTCATCGAAATTTCCAAAAGACAAAAACATTGTTGTGATTAAACAAGATCTCGATATGAAAATCACCAACACTATCATTATATTATATAACGTTTTTTTCCTGTATATCAGTTTAAACGAAGGAAAAGCCAACTACACCAAATTTCTGTAGAATTTAGAGGACATGACATGATATTATTGTGTCAGCAGCCAAAATAGTTAACACTTATAACAAGAACAACTTACATTTGTAGAGTTTTTTCTTTATAAACTCTTCCCCCCACAACTGCCCAATCTCATGATGTTTTGATTTAGAACCCAAGGTTAAGTATACAAATTTTGACGTCTTGAGGGTCATGTTAATTCATTTATTCTAATTAGTGTTCCTTGACCTCCCAATTAATTAATATCCCTTTCATTAGTTTTTGACCTTCTATCTCATTCTATTCAGCATTATAATTTTAGGTTTAGTTTTGCTTTTTTGTTCTTCCGTGCACTGCATAAAATATTTCAAAAACGTATTATAGATGTTCGTTTAAATTACTAACGATTTACATTGATTGATAAACGTATTTTTTATAAGAAAACAATAGGCGGTGTGTTGTCAAATGCACATATTGAAGTTGTTTATTTCAATTCAACAACATTTCTACTCACTTTGACCCTAATAAGCTTACTTAAACAACACCCGTAATCTCGATTCATCTGTTTGTATAACGTTCGCCCACCTCGGTTTGCAGCCAAACCCGTGGGATTACACTCGTTGCATACCTTCACATGTTGACAAACATGTTGAATTCTTAAAAATTTAGAACATTTGATATTGAAACCGCTGTTCCACCTGTTTTTTCCGAAACGTCACGAAGCGTTGGAGTAGCATCCCGCCTTTGAGAGTTCTGTGACCACGGATGACGTCACAAAGAGCGTGGGGCCAAATGAGGAGGCTTTAATTCTCGCCTATTCAAGTGCGTGCATACAGACGATACTTAATAAAGAAGTCGTAATGGAGTGTTATTAGTTTGCACCTAATTAAAGACTGATTCGGGAATCCATCCCGCAAATAGTTCGAGGGGATCTTCTTATTTTAATAAGAGAAGATAAAATTTGAAATTAAGTATACTCATGAGATATAGTCCAGGGTAGATAATTTTTGAAACAAAAAAAATAATAGTAGGATGAAACACATTGGAAAAGGAAGATAATATAACAAAAAAGAAAGGAAAAATAAATTACGGCCGATCTGAGGTCAGGAAAAAGAAGGGGGGGTAAAAAGGGGGTTTTTTAGAATAAAAAACGGTTTATCTCGATTTCAGACAAAACTACAAGTCCTATGGAAAAAATTTAAACAGCAAAGTTGTAGGTAATAAAAAGATCTACAACTTTTGTATTCACACTTTTTTCACATAACCTCAAAATTTATGTGAAAAACTCAAATAATAAAATTTTTGGTTTTTTATTTTTATCTTTTACAAAAAAAATTTTTTTTTCACGAAATTCTGTGAAAACTTACCTTTTGATGTCCCAAATACACCTTAATTTTTTTTATTTAAAATATTTATTTTTTCTCCTTATTTTGGCTTGATATCGAAAAAGCACCCTAATTTTCATTCGAAAAATCTCACGTCAAAATATCTGCTTTTTTAAAAAAGTTGGTGGGCTTTTTGTTCGTTGAAATCTCTACTTTCTGATGGTGTAAAAAAATATATACATCACTATGGTAAATGTTCTCAGAAAATGCAAAGACACGAAAAAAACCCGAATCCGAAATTTTTTTAAAATCAGTATGTACAATTTTGAGCTAGGGTAAACGCACCAGTACCAGGGCAGTTAAGGAAAATTTTGCATTCAATTTAATATAACTCCTTGTAAAAACAATCAAATATCTGGCTACTACCACCTAATTAAATACCTAAAATTATCCTTAATAACATGTATGTTTTAAAAAATTATTTTAATAAACATTAAGCCACTAAATTTTACAACTTATGAATTTACTCCCATTGCACCAGTAGCCGTTCACTTTACCCCAATATCTGACCAATGCATGCACCATTATCCGTCCAGATAAAAAACACATTTTTCGACTTTAAAAATTCTATTTTTCCTCAAAAAAATCTTAAATAACGATTAAAAAGTGAAACAAAACACCTTTTTTAATGAACTATGTTTAATTTAAAGGGTTTTTCAAAACGAAATTTTTGAATATTTGAAACGAATATATTATATGAATAGTTTTAGTCTCCTTGATGGCATTTCTTCATCGGCAAACCTTCCCGATTTTAGTGGATCTTCGAAATCTTCAAGACCATCACAGTCTTCGTTTACAATAATATTTTTATTCTGTATTGGTTCTTCATCCACAGTTTCATCTTCCTCGTAGGTTTTTTCTTCCACATTGGAGCATTCAGTACCATGACAATTGGAGCATAAATGTGTACATTTTAAGCCATGTTTTCGGCAGCCACATTTTAAATTGTTGCATCCAGTTTCGCAGCTGCAGCAAATGGTTTTGAGCAATATTTCTGGAATTAATTCATTTTCTGTAAATTTGGGCATAATTCCACGGTGATGTTGCTTCCAGCCCCAATATGTTGCTGTCAGTTCTTTACCCAGCCAAGTTTGAACTTGATAATATGCCCTGTAACAATGTTGTACTGCTGCTCCTTCTGTGGGTGGGAGATTTGCCAATATGAAAGATGATTTAATTTTTGCCAATTGATATTTTCGAAATCTTAATTGATTAAGCGTTATATTATCATTTTTACATTTATAAATAGATTTGATTAATTGTAATCCATTTTTTTCGAAATCTTCTTTGTTTGCATCTTTTTTATAAAAAACACTGGCCAAATTTGACAAATTTTTTTCGTCTAATAAGGAATTTACGATACTTTTCTTTCCTTTTCCGGCAAATCCAGATGTTGTATCGCAACCAGAAAAACAATGCAGAAATGCAACGATATCTTTGAAGGATTCATATTTGAAACCATCAGATGTGAAAAATGTATATTTTACATTTTCAGAACCTGGCTTGAGAAAATAAATGTCCTGATTATTTGAATTTAATTGATTCAAAAGAACCAAAAGATCAATATCTTGACCCACAACAATGACAGTTTTATTAGTGTCTCTGGCAATTTCTTTGCATTTTCTGAGAACATTTACCATAGTGATGTACATATTTTTTTACACCATCAGAAAGTAGAGATTTCAACGAACAAAAAGCCCACCAACTTTTTAAAAAAAGCAGATATTTTGACGTGAGATTTTTCGAATGAAAATTAGGGTGCTTTTTCGATATCAAGCCAAAATAAGGAGAAAAAATAAATATTTTAAATAAAAAAAAATTAAGGTGTATTTGGGACATCAAAAGGTAAGTTTTCACCGAATTTCGTGAAAAAAAATTTTTTTTTGTAAAAGATAAAAATAAAAAACCAAAAAATTTATTATTTGAGTTTTTCACATAAATTTTGAGGTTATGTGAAAAAAGTGTGAATACAAAAGTTGTAGATCTTTTTATTACCTACAACTTTGCTATTTAAATTTTTTCCATAGGACTTGTAGTTTTGTCGGAAATCGAGATAAACCGTTTTTTATTCTAAAAAACCCCCTTTTTACCCCCCCTTCCTTTTCCCGACCTCAGATCGGCCGTAATTTATTTTTTCTTTCTTTTTTGTTATATTCTCGTCCTTTTCCAATGTGTTTCATCCTACTATTATTATTTTTTCTTTTTTTACCATTTTCAAAGGCTTCTGCACTGGTCTAATAGGGCTTCTACCATCTATAATTCTGGTTAGTATATTGGTTTATTTAAATTTTATATATGGAGGGCTTGGGTGAAAAAATTAGGTAAAAGATGGGTCATGCTCATCAATTTCAGTACCTAACTACTGTACTTAATTAAATTCCTAAGAATTGGTTTATGTCTGAGTCTTAATACACATGGAATGTTGGATTGTAACTTAGTGTTGTTAATTTTGGAAGGAAATTTTTTATATTGTAGTTATATTACTTGGGGTACAATTGTCTCTGAAAACAATAATATTATGCCAGAGATTAAACAAAGATTAAATGCTGGAAATCGCAGCTTTTTTGCACTTAAGAAAATATTAACATCTAAAATAGTAACAAGAAAAACAAAGCTTCAGGTTTATAAAACTATAATCACAGACCAGCAGTTACATATGGAGCAGAGACCTGGGTTCTAACTCAAAAACAAGAAAAGATGCTAATCACCCGGGAGAGAAAAATTCTAAGAGCAGTTTTTGGACCTTTGGAGGATGGTTACCTTTGGAAGAAGATATTTAATTTTGAAATTGAAAGACTATTTAAAGAGAAAGACATAATTAATTATACAAAGACCAAAAGAATACAATCAATGGTTGGGACACCTCGAGAGAATGAAGGAAGATAGGGGCACTAGAAAGATCTTCAAGGGCCAGTGCCAGGGACAACGAAAAAGAGGAAGGCCAGTCAAAAGATGGTTGGATGAGGTTGAAAAGGACCTTAAAATTCTAAAAGTCCGTAATCGGAAACAAAAAGCAAGGGACAGAAGGCTTTGGAGGAAAATTGTTGGAGAGGTCATAGTCCAACATAGGCTGTAGGGCTCGACCGATGCATCGGTTTGGCCGATGCATCGGCGCCGATTGTTTAAAAAAATAGCCATCGGCCTAGACATCGGCAGCCGATGTTAACTTAAGAAAAAATCGGCCCATCGCCCTAAAAAAACATCTAAAAGCCGATGTTTGGCCGATGTTTTTCGCAAAAAACATAATAACATCAAGCGAGAGACAAAAAAGTGTGATTCTGCTCCATCTTGCTCCAAATTTAGTTTTAAGTTGTAAATTTGGTTGTAAGAACTCACGAGAACAGGAGTGATCCTATTAATTTCCACAATAGTCCATACAATGAATGAACCGGTCATTTACTATGTAAAGCTTTTTAAATAAGGCCAACTCTTCAGGGGCGTAGCCAGAGGAGAGGATTTGGGGAATGGCCCCTCCCGAAATCCAGAAAATTTTCTTTTTTGACTATAAAATGAACGAAATTTATTCCATACCCCCAAAATTCCATTCTCCCTAGGCACCAAAACAGTATCCAAGTTAAAGGGAGTTTTGAGGGGAGCTATTGCTTTGAGCTAGACATGTTTATAAATTTTCTACTTTTAAGCTAGTGTTTTATCTTATTTTGAAACACTTCTGGAGATCCCCCAAGCAACCGGATTGCTCCTTGTAAATAAAAAAGTTTTCAAGGAAAGAAATTGCCCAAAAATTTATACAAAAAATATTTCATTTCTGGCTCTGCTATAGGTTTTAATGCTTTTCTAAAAAAGTAAGGCCAAATGGTTTGCATTTTTTTCCATCGGCCTTATGCATCGGCCATCGGCATCGGCAATCGGCCAAATAATTACCATCGGCCATCGGCCTGCCGATGGAAATTTTCAAACAATCGGCATCGGCCCATCGGCCAAAAAAATGCCATCGGTCGAGCCCTAATAGGCTGTAATGCCAAGGAGTTAGTTAGTTTATTCACGAGGGGGCGTTTCAGGGGGCGTTGGGCTGTAGATGCATGTCCGCCTATGCTTTGTTCGTATACCTTTTAGTTATATTTACTCCTCGCCATTCTTCAGAAAAAGGAATTTTATAACGCTAATAAATGAGCTGGTTAGGATGAAAGTGGTATAAGTCCACTGAACTCCGTTTTGTGTAATTGAAGGTTTTCTAAAAATTTCTCCAAAAAAATCAGGATTGCTTGCATTTTTACTTTCTGGGGTGGATTTGTCTTAAGTCATGGGCACAATTTTTGCTGCGGATCAACTTTTATCAAATTTCAACTGAAAGTGCTTTAAATTGACTTTAATGGACTTATTCCACTTTCATCCCAACAGTTTGATGGGTTTCGGAAAGGAAGATTCTTATAGAGATGTAGTAAATATGACTTCGCGAGCGACTGGTAAGCACAAAGTTTGAAGTTATTGTTTCTTTCTATAGATTTTGATGCTTAGATTACGAATATTTAAATGGAAAATTTTTATGACCTATTTTGGGGGTCATATTCAAAATGGCGACCGTGAAAGGTTCTTCGCTCGATATGTCTTTCTATTTGATTTTTTCGGATTGGTTAAACTAAAGATAAGGTTTAATTTAAAGTAGGTTTTCATTTTTTTAAAACTTGTTACCGATGGGGTTTTCAAGATGGCGTCCAAGATGGCCGCCGTTTATAAACTGTTGCAATTTTTATGACAGATGGTTGAGTAATATATCAAATTTTTTTATTTTGAGTGAGGAAATGGAAATTTAAATTGAATTAAATTGACTTTTTACGACAATAAATAATTGTTTCAACCATTTATTTTTAATTTTAATAATTTTAAATTAAACCAAAATAAAAATACATTTTACCAATATTCATTTATGACATTTGATAAATATTAAAACATTTCGGTTTGAGTTATTAGGCGTTATCAATTTCATTATAACTTGGTACGTATTAGGGTAACTTTCAAAATGGCATCCAAGATGGCCGCCGTTTATAAACTGTTACAGATTATGGTGGACCAATATATCAAATTGATTGATTTAGAGTTAGGAAATAGAAATTTAAATAAAATAAAATGTATTTTTTACAACAATAAATAATTTTTTCAACCGTTAGTTTTTAATTTTAAAATAAAAATTTTTTTTACTATTTTTATATATGTTACAGTTAATGTTCATAATCTGGTAATGTTCGGAATACCTAGGTAAAGTATGAAATATTTTGTACTTTACCTTAGGTAATTCTCGTTTTACCTAAGTTATTCTGAACATTACCGAATTTCGGACATTAACTGTAACATATATAACATTTGATATAAATTACGGCACTGTTAATGGGTTATCAATTTCATTGTACATTGTTTATAGGGTAACTTTCAAGATGGCGTCCAAGATAACCGCCGTTTATAAACTGTTGTAGTTTTTAGGAGAGATGAACTTTTTTTATATTTTGAGTGAGGAAATGGAAATTAAATTTAAATTAAGTTGATTTTTTACAAAAATAAATAATTGTTTCAACCAATAATTTTTAATTTTAAAAATTTTAAATAAAACCAAATAAAAATACATTTTACCAATATTCATTTTTGACATTTGATAAATATTACAACATTTCGGTTTGAGTTATTAGGCGTTATCAATTTCATTATAACTCGGTGTTAGGGTAACTTTCAAAATGGCGTCAAAGATGGCCGCCGTTTATAAACTGTTGCAGATTTTATGACAGATTTTGGAGCAAACATAGTATCAAATTGATTGATTTTGAGTTAGGAAATATAAATTTAAATGAAATAAAATTTATTTTTTACAACAATAAGTTATTTTTTCAACCATTAATTTTTAATTTTAAAATCAATAAATAAAATAATTTCATGTTAATGACTGTAATGGGTGAGATTTGATGTTTATATCCTCTGTATTAGCCATGGCGATTAAGGGATTATAGCTTTCCCGCCTAATTTAATAAAGCGTGGATTTATTTTCGATAAATTCTTACAAAAAGGGGTCATACAAAAATATGCAATTAAAGTTTAGAAAAAAGCCTGCCTCTCTAATGAACATATGCCAATTATTAGTAAAAGGATCCCCCCTCGTTCACGCAGTTTGCAGCTGTGTTTATAACCTTGAGTTCTCTTATCAAAACACGCACCGAGCAAAACGGGCTGATGGACTAATTCCACTTTCATCCTGACCAGAAGTGCTGTTTCGATAAGTAGTGATTTTTTGAGTCGCGCTGTAGGAGCGAAAATTTAACATTTTGCTTAACCAACCACTGCACTAAATAAAGGACCTAAAACTCTACCCAAATCCACTCTTAACTCAACTTTTGTAATTTTTGGACTTATACCACTTTCATCCTGACCAGCTCAAATATAACATCAAAGTATTTGAATAAGGAACTACGTATGGTATGCTATGCGAGATAGTTTGTAGATTGCAGCACTCTCCTTTAGCTTCTGCTCTATGAAGCTGCAACTTATTCGATCAATAAAAGAAAAGCTCTGAGATAACAGCTGTTGTTAGTCTTTATGTTATAGATGTAGATTTCCTTAACATCCTAACTGATTTAGTAGAAAAGTTTTCTCCCCTTGCAAGTCCCATACTTCTCCACCGACTGATCCTGGAGCGATGCTCTGTCGTCTTTTTCAATTTGTCAATATTTGCGTCGAAGGTAATGACCCACTTAACCCTTCCCACCCGGGCCGATGGCTCTTTTGAGAGAGGTGGGCGCAACCCACACATGCCCTTCCAGAGGACGTTTCTTCCCTTGATGTCAGCTCGCCGGGCACTCCCCATCGAAGAAGCGTGATGAAATGCTCTCTAAAATGTTCTTGGAGGCTTTTGTAATTCTTTCGTGTACTGAACTTTTGGTTTCATGAACGAAACGAACCTACTGAAATTATATCCTTAAAAGAAATGAGCCCCTTAAACAAAGAAAGTAAAAAAGGAGTTGTTTTCATAAAATTCTAATTAAAGTTTCAATGAGAAAAATACTTTCCAATTTATGACGAATAGTTAATTAATATAGTTATAGCTGCTGTTCATTATTACAAGTGTATCCCAAGTTCATCATTCATTCTTAAATCTAACCTTAAGTTGAAAATTTTTTGAAAGGATGATTTAAACTGTTAGGTTCTGAATTCAAGATAATTTCTGCCCATTTGCATCTGTTAAATGGTCTTGAGCAACTTTACGGGTTTTTAATCAAAGTACTTATTTTCTGTTGCTTTTTGTCAGATTATGTTCATTTGGTGATGCGTTTTCCACCTTAATATCTCTGCCTGCTGTGAACCAATATGGATGGAAAAACACATAGTAGCATAGCTTCTTTAGATATTTAGCTAATATTTTCCTTGTGAAACTTCTTGGGTTAAGTCAAGTATTCCTCTTCATAATTTTGAATGGTCCACACATGTCTCAAAATAGTAGTTTTCGCCCTACCTCTCTGCATCAGGCCAATAACACGGATACGTGGGCGCAGCCTACACTCGTACCCTACTCAACATTCTCTCAAGAAAGATTGGCTGTCCAGCCCTTTGCACTCTGTGGTTGCAACTTTCTGTCCAAGCAACTTGTGTGGGTAGTTACAACATTTTATCACGAGAGAGAAGATAGATCCTTGTGTAACATCACATTGTAGAGTGTTAAAAATTCAGTTGAGAGACAAGAAAATAATTTTGATACTTTTAAGGGAGTATTTAATATATTAAGCCAGTGTTTTCTATTATCTGTGGCAGGATTAGTCGGGGGGGGCAGTATTTTATTCCCTGGTTTAATTTCTAATGATACTGATAGATTTATAGCAATAAGTTTTATCACCAAACTGCTGAAACCAAATTTTCTAAATTCTTAATCTATAAGCATAGCCAAAAGAGTGTACCAGGAGGTTTTACTCTAACATATTTTTTTAGACTAAGCAACCGACCCCCATAAGTACCCTCAATTACAATATCTCCCAACTGCCATAAAATTACGAATTACAATTTAATTATTTAATATTCCTCAGTCATACTCATTATATGTTCCTTCAAACGTTTTCATGAGAACTTGGTAAGAATCATTCATCGATGGAATTCTTGTTAATAAAACTCGTGGAGAAATGCAACGCATTACTGAACTGAGACGTTTTCCCTTTTATAGCCAGCTACGCACAGTAGCAAAGTAGTAAAACGAATCGAGTGTGGTATCCTTCTGATGTAAGAACATTTCGAATGCCTGATGTCAGGTAGATCTCGGCCTTGACATCACGTCAGTTTCACTGTTTCCATGTTTGGGCATAAGCCCATCCCCCGCCATGCTCGTTCCAATTCAGCACCGGTCGCGCAAGAAATTGCTATTTCTGACCATTCATGTTTTTCTTTATCTGTTGGTGAAATTTGGAATCTTCTCCCATATATCGTGTGAAGGAGGTTTGTGGTCTATATAGTTTAGTAGTATTTGTTGATGTAGGTCTCCACAATTACTGGTAATAATCTTTTAAGGAAGTGAATCCATTTTAATGGGAGAGTCCTATTTATCCAGTATTTTGGAATTATAAATTTATAAAACCTTATGGAATAGAAATTGGTTTTATGCTCACAATACACACTTATCTTCCAACTCTTTTTATGTACTCTTTAATCTTTATATAGTTTTAACAATTCCGTTCTTAATTACTTTAGTTTTGGAAATTATTTACCAAAGAATGTGGTTATATTCACATAAATCAATAGTATTGTACACTACAAATTTTGATCAAAGCTGAATTATCTTGATAAATGAATGAAACATTCAAATTATTAAGGGAACTAATTAATTAATAACGTTGATAAGATTTTAGGCTATTATAATTTTATGTAATAGCATACTTCTCCGTTGAATTGGGATGTAGGTCGCAACTTGTAATTATCTCAGTTTAGTGGGAATTACCTTGTGCTTAAGATAAATGAATAAAAAACATGGAGTTCTTTGCATAGAAGAGGGGTATGTGGATGGGGAATTTGAATAATTTTGAAAATTCTCTGGTTAAAACAGTTATTTGTATTTACATATTTTTGGGCATATGAGGAATTCTCCCATGCCCCCAATACCCCACTGATGATAAATTTACTAAGCATATTCTAAATTATTTCATCCAGGATTTGACTCCTATTTTTAGCTCTCCCTTCGACACTCCTCTTTAATTTCGACTCAATACAATATTTGCTCTTCATGATCCCTTTGATAACCAGAAAACAACTCTCTCTGACACAACATCGCTATCTCTCCTCCCTTATCTTTGCCTCTCATGTGGGCCTTCAGTAAAAGCCGATGATCAGGGGGAAATACCCCATCGGAAGATGAAGGGAACCGACCCGAGCGAGGAAAGGTAGAGGTGAGAGTGATCAGTTCCCCCTCGGCCCGCCAGACCGCGCTGCCAGGTAGGCCACGTGACCCGCGGGCCCCGAAACAACTGTCTCGCGCCGGACAAACCAGTTCCGTCTGCTGCGGCGTCCCCCGCGCTTCTTGCCGTACAGTTGTTGTTGTTTCGAATTCGGGAAAAACATGTCGTCGGCGATACGTGGCAGGCGAGTGGGCCCCACCTGACCCGCCCACACGTTCGTCGTGGGGCCCCCGTGTGTGTTGTCGCCCCGGCCAGAAGGAGCATGACCGTCCGGCGCATCACGCCGATTCGATTCGTCCCGTCACCATCAGTGTTGTGAAACGGCTCGATGAGTGTTTTGATTATAATAGTGATGATTCGTACCATGCTTTTTGCTGAAACCGGCGATTATCTGCCTGGTGTGTGAGGTTTGACTGCTTTGTACCACTTGGTGAACGTACCGGCGTTTTGCGTTGGATATTTCTATATACGTACCGGCTGCAATCGCTTGTTCCTGCAGTTTTACTATCATAAACCTGGTGATATTTTCCTTAGTCATTTGTGATCATTGCAACTACTTAGTTACTCGATTTGATCATCAATACATCGTAGTTAGCAGACATCCACAACTTGCGTAATAGTAGGTGGTCTTCTGTATTCCAAGAAGCAAATACGCAACCATTCCAGACTGTAGTTCTACTACCACATCCCCCATCGAATATAGACAAGAAAGAACTCCACCATACCATACAATAAAGACCCCACCGAGACTCCCAACAGTATCAACCAATCCATTAATAACAGATCCAACGCAACCATGTACTCGTTTGTGCGAGGCGGCAACCGGCTGTTCGTGAAAGGCGCTCGCGAGCCGGAAGACCCCGACAACCTGCCGGACCCCGGGGACGACCGCCGCATGGCCGTTCACCACCAGCGGTCGGCGATGCACATGGCATCGGCTTGCCAGGAGTCGCGCGAGGTGTTCCGCTCGGCCCACAACCGCTCCGGCCTGCGCACGGTGCACACGTCGCGCGTGGTCAGGAAGACCACCACCCTCACTTCGTCGGCGCAGCAGGCCCGACCGCACGAGAACGGCACGCAGACCCCTCCGCGGGCCATCGAGAGCCACGTGAAGAGGGTGCACCGTACCGTTGACGAGACCGATAGGAAGAGGCTACGCAACGAGAAGGTGAGTTGTAGGGATCCCATTGAGACAGAGTCCCCTCTATATAGATACTTTGGAAAATTTTAATAGAAAAGGGGTAACTTCTGTATAACTTGTCTTTACTCGGAAGGCGGCTGAGTATTGAAATATCTTCTACTGTGGAAGGCACGTTATAGGGTTGCACAAACCACTTAGCAAGAAAAGACAGACTATACAGTATACAGGGTATTTCAACACCTAGACGACTCAGAATCACACAGGAAGGAGGGGTTTGACATGCACCCCTAACGACCTAGGGGTTTTTATAAGTGGGCATGGAAATATGTAAAATTCCCTGTGGAAATTGACTCGTAACCTATTAAGGTAAAATTAAAACCATCGATTTAGGTATTTATCCCATACAACCTGTTAAAGAGCTGAAATTTCAGCTCCTAAATCGGTTTAAATGTAAAAAAGCCGGAATCGAACGATTTTGCTGTTTTTAATCCAATCATAAAAGGTTACTTGTCAATTTCCCCTGTGAATTAAACAACCTCCTATGCCGGCTTATAAAACCCCCTTGGTCGTTAGGGGCGCATTTTTTCGACCCCCATCTTTAGGTGATTCTGAGTTGTCTAGGTGTGCCCTACCGCTTCTAGAAGTTATGAAACACTCACCCTGTATATTATGTCCCCTTATAAAATTGCTATTTCACCCTTTGAAGTCCTTTCATGGTGATGTGCAAAGTAGGTGTTCATAGTGCTGATGTGTGACGTTTATGCTATAATCACAGGTTCTAAAATCTGTTGAATCGGTAATGACATCCGTCTTTTGTTTTGGTCATGTCATGACAGTAGGTGCTAAAATACCTTGCGGGATGACACAGAGCCCTCTGTAGAGCAATTTGATGAATCCTACTAGTCTGTAGAAAAATGGAGTTCAATGGTGGATGATGGTAGTATAGAAAGTTGAAGTTTCTCTGATATGGCTCAAAAGTTTAATGTATCACTAAATCCTTACTTTTTAGTCCTCATTTTTACCCTTTCATGGTCTCGCCCCTCTCCATTGTTAAACTCAAAAAGTACTTATATTTAGAGTTTTTACCAATTATATTCCAAAAAAAGAATAATTAGAAAAAATTTCCGTTTTTGTGCAAAAAAGTGAAGATGTGTATCTCCCAAACTCCCCCTCCAAAATTTCGGATGCCAGTAAAGTCAGTGCAAATATTCCCATTATAATTTTTCTACCCAAGTACCCACCTTGCTGTGGTGTAATATTTGTAATGAGTATTCACATCTCTCTATAGTGAACGTTTAGGTTGTGTATTTAAACCTTTTAAATTGCCCTAGGAATTTAAAATTTAACATTTTGATTAAGTATATTTTCTGGTACAAAATCTTTCGTGGAGCATCTTATTAATGAAGTTAACCATAAACCCCATATACTTCCAATGTGTTTTGTATTAATAATCTCCCTGTTTTAAGTTCTTTTCTACTATATTACTAACTTCCCTAATTATTTCCTTCGTAATTATTAATACTTTTCTTCTTCATCCTCACCCTTTCTTTTTATTTAAAAAAATCACTCTGTATTTACTTACTCTTTTTGCCTTTATTGTGTACCAAGGGATAATTGATATATTGTGTGTAAAGGACTGTGTATGAGAGTCAGAGTCTCGGGTAGCAAGGTTGAAGAAGCATAAACGCCGGAAAGGTTTTCTCTCAGAATTTTCCTCGTCGTTAATGATAAACAAGCACGAAATCAACTTCCGTAACTCGCTGTTAGATGATAAAATCGTGATAGGGTTTTAAAAGTTATGTACGTAACGTATTGCTTAAGATAAGATTACTCAGCTAAATAAAATCCATAATTCTTTAGGGGCATTTTATGGTATCAAACCTTTTAAGATTGTGCCGAATGTAAAAAAATAGAAAATAATGGAAAATTTGCATTGTTTACTGCCATATTTCTTTGAACTTCAAAATTTCTAGACAATAAGTCGAAAAGACCTTGGCCATTCCATAGAAAGACACTGCATCGTCAATCACTATTCCGTTTCTACCTGGTTGTCATGACAACCAAAGGAGAGTGAGATAGGGATGATCTTTTATAATACTTGCGTTTGCTGACTTTCGGAGTTAAGGATGAGAGAAAGCATACACATACATATACACCTCTACTCCAACAGAACTTTATATACATTTAAAACTGGACGTAGGTCGGAACTTTATTTTTGGTTGATAATTTCTATTTTATTCTGGTCGATACAAGTTGTTCATTATTCACACTTGTTGTCAATAGATGATGCAATAGTCGAGATGATCCGGTCTTTCTGGAAAATAACCTGTCTGTCTTACTATTCCATAATTACTATCCTTTAACTGATTTCAAATTCGAATGAAATGCTGTAAAATTCGGAGTTTCAATTTTACAGCAGGGTTGAATATAAAGAAAATACTAACTAGTTTGACTGGTTGTTTTTTATGCCTCTTTAAATAGAAATTACATAGTAAACCCATGCCATTAAAGCCATCACTCCATAATCATGAATAATTAATTTTTAAGTTGTAATAACCAATAACACCACTGTATGAGGGAATGTTACCTGTGAACCACCGAGTTCTTTGACTGGAAAACACCTGTGATCGAACGTAGGGTTGAGAGAGGGAGGGGAGTACGGCCCCCCTTTATACCACTCCCCCATGTTTATGAGCCAAGAGGGTGCCCTGAAAGGATGTACTGGTTCAGGTATTGAGGGACCCTAGACTGAGGAAATGATCCTTAGTCTATGGAGGGAAAAGGCTACCGTTTACCTTTGAAACCTGAATTATACAAAAAGATACTCTAAATAAATCTGCTTTAATTTTTAACCTTTTACGATGTGATTTTTTATGAATTTCTTGCTCTTGGCTAGTAGATATGTAACAGTTTTATCTGGCATTATCTAATTTTGCAAATATTAATTGTTCAGTTACTTAGATACACTAACTTGCTACTGATTTTTGCTACTTTTTCCCCCTTGTATGGCTATCTGTTAATTGTTTTAACATGTTTTATCCAATCATATTTCTATGTTTAATTTTACCTTCGTTCACATTCGTTCTCGCAATACTTTTTTTGTTTCTCCCAATACGACATAAGTTCCCGGCTTTCACAACAAAGGGGTATAGAAATGCGGCAGAGTGCCAATGTTTTGGTGGGAAGCATTTTTCAGAGCAACGAACCTTTATGCCATTTCTCTTTCATTTCCGTCTGAGCCTCTCTGGTATGACGATTTCCTAAAACAATGATAATTTTAAGCTTATTTAACCCTTTTATTTGCACATCCAATATTTAAACATTGATTTCATACTTTGCTGAATGAAACTTTAATGGAACTGGCTTAACATCTGTGCATTATTCAAATCAACTATATTCATCGAGTGATTTGATTTTCACCCATAAGTTTTTCATACTTAGCACCAGTTTAATGTAAAAAGTGTTACATAGGAATTTTTTAAGAAATGGGCACTAAGTTTTTTTGAAAGACTTAAATATTTTAAGAAATACCTTTCCCCTCCTAAGATTCAGAAAGTTCTAACATTTTAAAAGAGAAATAGAAAGCTTTTAAAAATCTTTAGCCATTTATAAATTATAAATCATATTAATAAGACCTAGACTTTTTTTGGCATTAGAATTTCTCTTATGAATTTCACGAGTACCCTGTATTATTTTAACTAGTTTATTCATTTTGGAAAGGGTGAGCCTTCGAGCCTCATTCTTCCTTATAATAATCCCTTGTTCGTCATTATCCTCTACTTCAGGGGTTCTCAAACTTTTTAACATCGCGACCCACTTTTGAGAAACAAATCTAACGCGACCCACCGGCTTCAGTTAATCATAATTAACTGAACTGATATAATTATCTCATGCCCCCCCACAGAATTTTAACTTCTCTGACTGGGGGTGTTCACCAACTATTTATAGTTACAACAATAAATTATTACATGCACGTATTAGAAGAGTATTAACTTTTTAGAAAATTAAAAGTAAATATTTGAATTTAATTTGAGCGTATGAAATAGTTTAATTGTGGGTTAACAATGATCCCCATTCCCCACAATAAAAAGGGGGGGTCTGGGGGTCCTCTCCCAGAGAAAATTGTAAAATTTGACCCTTAAAAACATGGTTTTAATTTGTTTTTTAGCAATATGGGATAAATTGCAGTTGCATCATTTCCTAAGAAAATTCTTAAAATTTTCATTGCTCCCCCCGGTGTGGATAGGGAGAAACACTGAATATTTTTTTAAAAATATTATTTGAATAACCGACTAGATTTGCATTACCGGCACATTAAAGTGACACACATTTACGTATTTACTTAATTGCCTTTTCCGTTCGACACCAAACAGTGTAGTTTTTCCCTTAAAAAACTTTTATTTTTTTTACTATATGATAATTTGATAAATTTCAAAAGTTCAAATAATAGTTTGATAATTCAAAAGTCAATAATACGTTTGTAAAAATTATAAAACGATACTTCATATTCAGAAGAATTAAAAATCTTCTCGTGACCCACCAAAAACTGTCTGGCGACCCACCAGTGGGTCGCGACCCACAGTTTGAGAAACTCTGCTCTACTTATTAGGAAAATGCGTTGGAAATGTTCGATGAGGCATCATAGGCAATGTTTTTTGTTGGCAAAGATTTAATTTGCACAATATATCTTTAAATATTTCTTTATAGGCCTTACCTGTGTTTTTTTTTATCCAGGAAACGTTGGCGTATTTAAAATTCGTATGACAGCCTCTTAAAACCTCGTCACATCTTCCATGGATTTTTTTTTGCTTACTTCAGTCAGTCTACTATACTTTCGCAATGCAGATATACCAAAACAGATTCCCACTGCTATAATAGAATTGCCGATTCACATCCCAAGGCCCGGCCGGTGTATTTATTGCGAAGGCCGCGTGCATTCATCGCAACACCGGCCGTTTCGTCACGACGTGTGGGCCGTGGTGTCGTTTGGCCTTTTAAGGGCCGATGATGTCGGCCTGATGTGGTTGCGTCACCACCGGCAGATCGCTTTATTTGGGAGGTGTGTGCCACTTTCGATTGAAGCGGGTTTCGGGAGAAATCGTGTCTGTGTCGATCTATTTGTGGGGAATCATGTAGGCCAGTTGTCGGAAAGACTGGTTTGTGGATGGTTGTATAATCGAAAACTTAGTCTGAGAAATTTCCAGAACTTGTTTAGCAGTGTGAATACTTTACCCTTCTGTTAAGGTTTAGGTCCATCCTAAAAGTGGGGTACTTTTTTTTCATCTGAAACCTTGTAAATAAGTCATAAAAATGTGTACAATTCGTAAAATGTCGTGTGTGCTGTTTGTTTGTAACTGTCAGGACATTTTGTTATTACATATATTTTTTATTTAATTTAATAGGCTTAATTACATAGGGAGTTCCAAGTACTTGACGATGATTTAAAAGATTTTTCACTACTGAAAATGTCTAGAACAAATTCATTTTTCTCAGATCTAATTATAAATAATTTACAGGGCATATCGGGAACAAAAAGAAATTGCCACTTCAAACTTTGAGATAAACTTATCTATCAAACTGCATACATTTTTATGCTAACTTTTCGAATTTACAAATTTATGTCTCCATTAAAGTAACCAAGTTTGTTTGAGCATTAATCTACTCTTAACCTTTAAAACAATTATCTACAACCTTTCATCTTATTTTACCGCATGACGGATATTCTTGTTCGACCGACAATCAGGAAACCTTCGCGGGTATCGAGAGAGAGGACACACACACACACACACACATCTAATTTACTCCGGAACGGGCGTGGCACTCCATCTCTCCATCCGTGTTCTTTTCTCGTGTTCGAAAAAGGTTCATATTGTTTCACTTTCTGTTTGTCTCTTTGGAGACCTTTGATTTCCCTGGGATTATTGAAGTCGGCGTATTCATGCTTTCACGCGATCGTGTTTTTAACCTGTTGAAATGAGTTTGCGCTTAGATTGTTGCGGCGTTTCCGTCAATATGGAAAATGGGTGAATCCTGTGTTTTGAAGGCTATCCTGCATGAATATTATGAAAGCAATTATGGGCTTTTATTGTGATTTAAACGGATGTTTTCATGCCCAAATTTTCAATGGTATGCCGAAAATGGATGCAATATAGTACTAAGAAAAATGCCCTTTGAGGCAACTTTACTTATGGGGAACACTTTTGATGTGTGCTAAATAGTTGGATTAAACCTTATTACAGTGTTTCTTAACAAAGTTATAACAGAATATTTTCCAAGTTTTTCCTAGTTCGATAACATTAGTGTTTGAATGTCCATCCCCACGAACCTCAAATTCAAACATTAGGTATTTAGAAAAAAATCCCAGTCAGATTGCGTAATCTTTTTGAATAAAAAAACGTTATATTTTTTGACAAGGAAAATATGAAACTATATTTTACTTTTTAATTGCCAAATGGCATTTAAGACTAATCACCTTTCAGTGTTATAACTCAATGCATCTTTTAGTTTCTTTCAAATATAAAGTTATTTGAAACATGGTGCTGGTCTACGTCATAAACTCTCACAAATCACTTGATTAAGCTCTTACTCTTTTAGTGCAAAATTTTATAATTGAATTTTTGAATTATCCTTACATTGAGAAATAGTTGCTTCAAACCACAGACGTAATTTTACTCCCGTTTCTGAGTGCAGAGGCGGTTAGTGAATGAATTGCTGGAGTCTTCACTCAAACGTGAGAAATGTTCCCAGCCCAATACCTGGCGAAACCTGTAATTGTGGAGCAAGTCGGGCGTGAAAGGAAGACGTGGGACGAGTCGCTGATGAAACACATTCTCGCCCAACTATCTCCGTCGTCTTTGATTGAAAAAATATTCATATATTTTTGCTTTTTGTGGTCAGTGTAGATGGAATAAATATTGTTAAATGCTATTCCACGGAAATGCTTGTATTGTCAGATGAGATTTCTGCAATCCCTTTTGTTACCTCTATTTGATATTAAACTTTTTTAAGTAACACTTTGTTAACTCGATGATATTGAGAAATATCAGTTGTTCCTTTGAATTTCATTACGATTGTACTAACTCAGAAGTTAAAAAGATTATTTCTATTCAGTTCCATGATATCGTGCAGTTTTCTTCTCACGATTCCGCAGATCTTTTAATGATATTTGTCCGTTCCACATCTTATCTTATTGCTAACAGCGTAACGAAATTTGGTCGTTAATACATAATTCATGCACAACTCCTTTGAACAGCATGCTTTCCCTCAAACCACGTTACACGGCAAGATAAAACGACAACTCTTTCGATATAATTCAATGGTTTTCTTTAGAAAGGAGTCAAATTTATTGTATTTTTCACTTCTTATTCTTATTAAGACCCTTTATGATGAGGTCTTTACCCCTTTCAGTTCTAGCCGCCCCAAAGTTTATGAAGGATCCAATGGTAATCTCAGGCGCCATAGGTTTGAAAGGGGTAATGTGCGTTCCCAAACATTCAATAGGAATCATTGATGCACAATACACAGACGTTTTTCTTCGATAGAGTTTAAATGATCTTATTAGACTTTTTTGTAGGTGGTAATTGCTCATTTGAACTTTTGACTTTTTTCATCCAAGGTGACGAAACTCTCCAGGCTCTGTGCTTCAGAGACCTTTCGCCGTGAATAATTTGTGATTCTTATCACCTCCTGATGAGCGTTTCCATTGAATGGGCACCTGTTTCGCAGCCTGACAATGAAAAAAGTAAGGTGCGATTCCGACGGCAACGTTCCAACTCGTGAAGACATTCCTCTGTCCCCAGGGATATCGTTTGAACTTTATCTTAACTACCTCGGTATGACTCTCAAAGCTTTGCCGACTGCTACCCTTCGAAGACCTTTGAAAAGTTTGAAACTTTATTATTCTCCACAAATTACGTTATTTCGTTTTATTTGAATTTTCAATGAGGTTTCGTAGCTTTTTCATACAGTTGACTTAACCCAAGGCCGTAGTTAGATGTGAATAACAACGGCAGATTTCCTATTACTTTTGACTTTGGTGAATTATCCACAAACAACCTAATGGTATTCACATGAAGATTTTCAGTTTAACCACTGACTCAACATATGAAACTTTTATTTTTCGAGTCTATATTTTTCAGAGTTAATCACCCGTTTTGGCCTATAATCTAACAATAAGGGACTGTCAAATCCTTATTATTTTTAGTTTCATGGTCGAGTTGATAGTAGAAGGTGAAATAGTAGTAGTATTTAATATTGAAAAAAGAAAACCTGGGATTTTACTTCACATCCTCCTATTGTTGTTTCTCAAATAGTTGTTGACGCCTTGAATAACACAGATGTTCAACGCAATGTGTCATATTTTGAGTTGGTGGATTAACTTTTCCCTTCATGAAATAAACATCAACTAAAAAATTAGGGACATTTTGATGATACAGATACCTGAATTAAAAGATACATTGGTATATTATCTGAGATGGCACTGATGAGTGCGACCGTGATTGAACCCGACACTCTTTGAGGCCCACCTCCAAGCTCGTCATCCGCAAGTGATGCTGGGTCCCGTTTATTTATATCCTTGCCGGAGAGTCATTCTTCTGTAAAACGCACAGGGATCCGTCTCTTCGAACTCCGTCTCGATTGAAAATCACGCTCGTAGTAGTAGTGTCTGGCGTGGACCCGGTCTCATTCATATGTACGGGAATGAGGTGAGCAAATTCCGTTATCTCTTGACAGTATCTTCTTCGAAACTCCGTTTTTTTTCAGCTGACGTCATTATTTGGAGTCGAGCCAGCGAATTTGCATGTGGGCTCTCGAAATAAGTAGTTGTGTGCATGTGATAGCCCCCCTGAAAGTTGTCGTGCAATGTCTTCTATTTTGTAGTGCCTCTCTATATTTCTATTAAATTATTGATAGCTTGCTCATTGTCAGAAAAATTTTAAAGTTAAGGGTCAGTGTCGTTTCTGTTTTTTTTCCTTGGTTATGTCCTAATGACTTTAACTTAGACTATGAAGGGTGACATTTTAATATTCTTTACCTTGTAATGCCCTCCTAAACATCTAGCAGGAAGATACAGTGTTGGGCTATTCCATATGAACAGGGACACGATCAAGAAAAATGAAAAAATAAAATAATAAAATTTTCTAATTATTTTTGGGAATAATTATGCAGTATTGATCTAATTGTGTTTTGCATTGCTTAAATTTTGGGTAAAATTATTTTTATCGGAATGTCAGCATTTAGGCTAAGCGCGCACTAGGAGACAAAGACAAAATTGCTCTCGGAGACGAAGACAAAATTGCTTCCCTGGCTATTGCAAGAAGCTAGAGTGCGCGCACATGGCGACGAGACCAAGATCACTAGGCCAAGAATTTCCTCATAGAAATGCATTGCTCTCGAGTGACTAGTGTTTTAAGTCGCCGAGACAGAAGTCTCTTAGTGCGCGCTTAGCCTTAAAGTCACTATTTAGAAATATTTGTTTTAAAGGTTAATTTGTTAATGAAAAATGTATAGTTTATTTAGAAAATTAAAAATAAATTAATTAGTTTTTACAACTTTTTTGTTAAATATACTCATTAACTTTATAGTAAAAATGAAATAAAGTGTTTAAATCAATTTAATTATATTTATATTCATGAATAACTGAACGCTTATTCACATGTAGCGTGAGTTACGAAGTACTGTAGCGTGAGTTACGAACAGCTCTCTATATTTATTTTATTTCTGATTTTCTTAAGCATTCCCAGTAAAACTGTTTGCTATTTTAGAATAAAGGAAGTATATTCAAAAACCTGCCAAGCATATAGAATTATTGAAACACTATTTAAGCAGAAAAACAAATTTGAATATAATACTCATAAATCCATGTCTTTTTCTTGTAGCGTGAGTTACGACTCTATTTTAATTATTATTTAAAAAACTAAAATTCTTAAAAGATTCGCAATACTTATTTTAAATTATTAACATAAATTTCAATATGTATGATTTTTTTAGAAAGAAAATAATAGTTATTTCTATATTTAAAAAATATTTGAAATTGCAATTTTGAAAAAAATGTAGCGTGAGTTACGATGGAATTGCCCTGTTAGATATTGATTCTACGTTTTACCCAGGATGAATTTCTGATTTAACTTATTTTGCAAGAATGATTTACTCTCAAATGTTTTGGTGTAGAAAAATCTCCTTTATTGCTGTTATTACTTGACGTTTGATGCTACTGAACTCTGATCTGGTTTGAAGTCCCTCTTTGGGATTTGGAAGGTAAACTTTATGTTATTTAAGAGACAGGGATTTTTATAGATTTGTCGTCATTCAACATTCTTTCCCCTTCAGAAAATTATCTTATAAACCTAGCTCTATGGTCAGTGAATATTGTTTATTTTGTTCATTGGAATCTGTTCTCCCCCAAGTAATAATCTCAATTGTTTATATGTTCAAGAAATACTTAAAAAGTAATTAAAAACCTAGACCCTATAAATATGTTGACAATGCTAACGAAACATCATCCTAGACTCAGAGACCCTTTTTATGTTCATGGCCTATTTAAATAGCCGTCCATTTCTGCAGCTCTCGAAACAACAGATATTTAGTGTGATACGCTAAACCAGATTATTGTGACATTGAATCCAATAACAACCTTCCATTTTCCATTGAGGAGTTTGCGAACACCCCAATCTAAGCCAAGGCTTCCATTGTTTCTCTCTCAATTTGTCTCGATCGTAACCAACCGGTTTGATCACCCATCCAATTATGCACGTTTCAATTAGGGAGCATTGAAGACGCTCTGTATCTGCTCTGGATATCAGCATCGCGAATGGTGCTCCTTTTTAACGAGTTCTGCCCATAGAGTAGTAATATAGATAGAGGAAGTCAGCGGGGCATTTCTCCTTCGATCGAGCGTACCCACGATGGTACCACGTGACCTGTGGCAAAGTAGTCCCGTTTTTGGCAACTTATCGCGAGTCTGGCGTCTTGGCATGCTTACGAATGCCGTGCTGCACATCGCGTCGTGTACGTCCGTGTAAAAGGAATAGGATTGTGTTTGTTGGGAAATATGTTTATGTTTCCTATTTTATTTTGTAAATAGGAAAGAAAATAACCATAAAATATAAAAGAAAATTATTCTGCTTAAATTTTAGTAAGAAATTTGAAACAATGAGAAACGTTTTATTCAGTGTATGCAAATAAATTCTTTTTTAAAAAATAAAATCAAATTGAATAATTTAACAAAATTAAGGTAAGAGAAAAGTAAAATGTTTTTGACAAAAAAGCATTATTACAAATTAAAGCTAAATAATGAAAGAACAATGACAAATAAATATTTATAGTGTGTTTAGATCAATTTTCAGATAAATAAGGAATTCTATACTCGAAGAATTTAGATTATTTCGAATTCAAATTTTGTTTTCTCCCATGTGATACTGGTAAACAAGAATTATTATGGTTTTTTATAAATTATTAATGCCCTCTCAGGTTTTTTTTGGCCTTACCAATCTTATCAAGCATTGTTAGGGGGTTTTAGGAGGATTTAGTTTTAATCCCCATACCTCTTTAGAATGGATCTTTTACTATACATATAGTTAACAAATTTAAAAGCTTTCTCTTTCTTTATAACTTACTCGAAAAATTATTTTATAAAACAATTTGGTAATTTAGAAGAACATAAAAGTTTGGTTTTTATTCTAAGAAAAAAAACAGAAACTATATTACAGAAAGAAAAAATTTTTATAAAAAATCATTAACAAGACAAGACACATGGAATAATTGTTAGAGAGAGCGCTGGTACTTTTTAATTAAAAGCTTATGCCTCTGTAAATTAAAGTTTACACTATGTTTATATGTTATATTAAGGAGACAAAAGTTGATGACACTACATTTACCCCCAGAGCTTAAAATTTGGTTCATAAATATTTCAGGTAAACCATACCTAAAATCCAAAAGTTTGATTTTTAAAAATCTTAAGTACATATTGAATAATGAATAAGATCAGAGTTATAATGAATATTACTGTTCTTTTTTTATTTTTAAGTGATACATAAAACCACAGCATGTAAGTTGCCAAAATATTTGGGATCTGGTTATATATTAAAGTGGGTAATATGTACTGAAAAAATTTTAACTTGGTGAAATTTGTGATGTGTATTTCATTTTATTACAAATGAATTTCTAGAAAAAAACAGTGATGAACAAATAAAAGGTGAATGGATTTTACAAATAATAAGAAATTAAGACAGGTAATTAATACAAGATTTATCAGCGTACCGGGAAAAGTTTGCAATTGATGTTCCAAATAAACACGAAAAAAACCTCACCCAGTTTTATGTTGTTTTCCTTCTGAAATCAAACATAATTCACAAAAAATAACAAGGTAATTATAACAAAGTATAGAAACATTTCAGTTCAATATTCTGTCATCTGTAAGGCTAAATATTGCCAGGCTGTTGGGGATGCCAAATGTTACACTCTTCTGATGATGATACAATTGACGACACCGAGAAAGATTTGTTATTGGATGTTCCAAAGAAGCATTCAAAAACAAACCTCACCCAGTTTTATGTTGTTTTCCTTCTGAAATCAAACATAATTCACAAAAATTAACAAGATAATTATAACAAAGTATAGAAACATTTCAGTTCAATATTCTGTCATCTGTAAGGCTAAATATTGCCAAGCTGTTGGGGATGCCAAATGTTACACTCTTCTGATGATGATACAATTGACGACACCGAGAAAGATTTGTTATTGGATGTTCCAAAGAAGCATTCAAAAACAAACCTCACCCAGTTTTGTTGTTTTCCTTCTGAAATCAAACATAATTCACAAAAAATAACAAGCTATTATAACAATACTGTTTAAAAACCTCAAATTCAAATTTAACCAAGAGTAAAAATTATCAGGAGTTATCTCTAATTTCTTTTTCAATTTTGTACATGTCTTATCCCACTCTTCCTACTGAAAATTCTTACTGGTACTAATTGTCTACTAAGCTATCAGCCCATTTGCAAACACAGAAACTTTCTAGAAAAAAGTTCAACAATACATTACATATTTCTTCAGATTTTTATTACGACAAATTTAATTATAGCTGAAATAGTCCGTCGCTAACTTTTGTACCGAAAATTTATTTACTTTCAAAATAGAAACCAAAGTAATATCAACACCAGATAAAAACGGTTTTGTGAAAATACACTTAAGATATTTAACAAGACAGTGTAATGACTTAAATTCAAATTTCATATTACTTATGATACTATCCACTTGTCTTGTCATAACGGTAGGTACACTTGATGGCTTTTAGAAAAATGAAAATTGTCGACAATTTAAGTAAAACACTGAAGTGAGAGGGCAAGCCAAATTAATAGTCGAGTCTGCTTAACGTGATCGCATTTGTCTGATATTAAAATGATAACATAATCAGATTGATAACAATAAGCGATTTCATATAAAAAGTTATCAATGAACTGCATTGGTTTTAGAGGTTATATAGTAATTTTAACGAGTTCATTATTCCCAGTTGAGGGGTTATATGGCATTAAGACAACAAATGTTAATAGGATATACTAATGTGTGTGCTATGTACCACTAATACAATACTATATCCTAGGAAAATTAAAGAACAAATAAAACTTAGCAGTACTACTAAGATGTAATAAGAAAACAACTAAAGCAAACACTCGATAAGCATGCAAAATCTTTCACCAAAGTTAATAAATTACAAGCAGATTATGTGTAATGTACCCAAAACTGTACTAAAAACATAATACAACCATTATTTAGCTGTTACTCTTTAAAAATATATGAACTATTATGAAGAAAACAAACCCATCATTATGAAGTTAGGCATGATGAATATTTTCTAAACATCACCCATCCACATCCAAGAATGCAGAAAGAGTAGTTATGCTTATCAAACGAACAATTAAACAGTTTAAGCACTTCATAATTAAATAAAAACACGAATCAAATACAATAAACATTTTTTGTTTACGATTGATTGGCGACAAAAAATCCCGCCAAACCTAAACACGGGCGGACAACTCTTTTCAGGTCTTTGTAAAGCAAATTACAAAACCATATGCAACTATATTACCTCTAAATGAAGCTTAAAACAAGTTGTAACAATTAAATTTAATAGCAGAAGCGTATACCGAAATATAATTAAGATAAAGCACTAAATTCAGTGAGTGATTCGAGTAACAAGATTTTAAACTGTTTTAATCATCATAACAAAAACAAAAATTTAAGCGCAGGTACCTGTGAAACGTTACTATATTATCTTAGGAAGCTTTTCCTTGCATCTATAGGTACATCAAAACTGAAGAATGATTAAAAACAATTATTTAAAGTAGCACAGTTAATCCGACAAATGGATTCGCCATTGAATTGCTATGAGGAGCTTGGGAAGCGGTTACGGCTAAGACAAAATCTTGCCACATGTCACGTGACCTGGTCTTGCCCTCGCAGAAAGTAGGGTTGCACGCTCTCTATTCAGTATTACTACTCTATGGTTCTGCCCGATCTCGCATCACGGAGATTTTCTTTTCTCTTTTATTTAAAGGCGAGGTAGTGCTCGTTTATAAAAGGATTTTGGGGTGTGAAAAAGTTCTCTGTAACTGTATTGGTGGTACTGTATTGGTATTAATGTAACTGTATTGGTAGTATGTACTGTAACAATAAATTGGATGTTGGTTCGATTGTTTTCCATGGAATATATACTCGAAACTTAAGTTTTCGAAAAATATCATGATAGGGATTTTACCCTTAATTTTTCCATCATATGTGCAGCGTTTTAACTGGAAGGATTGGTTTATTGTATCAAAATAATGCATAAATCTAGAACATCGACATTCGGGGGGAGGGATTAGGTGGATACCCCGAGAAGCACTAGAAACCTGAGGGACAAGGTGTCTGATAGATCTGGAAATATGATTTACCTTTAAGAGAGTGAAATTTCTGGGGGGATAAGAATAAGCTGGAAGAGGGGCAAAGGTGCATCAAAAACACAAATTTTGGCCATTTTTTAGTTTCCTACCATTTTGAATTCAAAATTTGACACCGTATCACCGAAAATACACAATTTTAAGCTAAACTAAACATTTTTTTTTGTATATGTGGGAAGGGAATATTGATAACCGCTCTTCAGAGGATACTGCTGGTTCAAAGCGTCATTTTTCCCCCATCCCTTTATTATTTAACGTTACCTGTCTAGCGACCTCGGGCATTGTCGAGTCGCTGCATTTCATAACATTTATCTCTCTTTTCCAAGGACTGCGTTTTCTGCGTCCTCGCTCGTTTGTTTTTGGACAAAAACGTAACAAAAAGGCAGAAAAAAATTCATGGTTTGCGCGTACCCAATGCTTCTCTTTCCATTCTCCTTTTTTTTACTCCTAAAATCGTACTGTATCTGCATCCCTCCTTTTTATGTTGTTTCTGTTTTTTCTCACAGGGGCGCTGAGGTCGCGTTGCGTAATGATGCTAGGTGTGTGACTTGTGATAATATTGAGCGTTTCACTGCGCTTTTGTCTTTCTTTCTATTCGATTTGTTGCCTTTTTTGTATGAGGCTCCTAATAAGTGAAGAATTATTTCCCTTTTTTTTAAGAATAATGTTGCATAGTGGAAGTCCAAATGTGTGAAAATATTTTTTCAACATGAAGAACATGGATCAGACTTAAAATATAATTGATTTGATACTACAATGCATCATATTAAAAAAAAACGCTGTTATTGTTATTATTTTTAAAATTGAATTAAATATTCTTGACAATATTAAAATTTTATTTTATTCCTATTTCCTTATCACAATACATGCAATTTTTTTTGAGCTTATAACCTTTGTTTCTATGATAATAACCTGTACCTCCTATAGAGAGCCTGTATACGAGAGAGAGGCGACAACGGTTTTCTGTCCGCCGCAGGCGGTAGTTAGGTTTCCCTCCATAGGATTAGCATGGGACGCGAGACAAGCGGCATGATACAGTTTGGACAGAATTGGATGCGCAGAGACGCTTTTAAGCGAGTTGTCGCCGCTCTCTCTCGTATACAGGCTATCTAGTACCTCCCACCGAGTGTTTTTTTTCGATATTAAATACTCTGAGGGCATTCCTAAGGTTCAAATTTCGTCAGATCATTGAAAGTTTTCAATTGTTGACCCCAGACCAGATTACCGCCGTTGTATGGACAATATATCATCTCATATACTTAATCCCTAAATACCAATATCCTCTCACGAAAAATTTTTTTGGATAACGGCACTGGCTACCTCAAGTAGAGTAAGACTTCTCGGTCGCTTTATCTTGAAGTTGACCAAAATATCTATCTCCTTACAATTGCAATTATCTGCATAGATGTTTTCTGTATGCATATTCGTATGCAATTTAGCAAAAACAATTGCTGTTCCTTCATCCCATCATCATATCATTCCCAACGCTTGAAAAATAGACATCCCGTTTAAATTGCTCTTTATTCATGTCTGAGTCCCCAACTCATCTGTTCCGCCCTAATATCTGCATCCTGATATCGGTCTTTTGCATCGGGATGGAGTCCGTGTCGTCTGTTTGTCCTGTCCACTTTGTCTGTATCATCGCCGTTGTCCCATGAAAGAAGCAGCACTGACTGTCCTTGCGTGACCGAAAGGAACGAAGATTTTTTTTTTACGGCCGCAGTTCCCACAACTTCACCGCCATTTCCTGCCACCGTCGATAAAAAATGGTTCATAGAGATGGATTTTCCTAGAATCTGTATGGAATTGAGGAAAATGTTTTGGTCTGGGAGTGAAGACAATGTTTGTATCGCCCTGATGATATCTCTTAATTTTACCTGGGTAAAAAATGGTGTTAACTGTATCTACTTCCACAATTTAATATCTCATCCCTTGTGAATTTGGGAAAAAATGTTTTGGGCGATTACTAGGTATTACCACTGGGGATCTTACTAGGCATCTCTCCGGTAGTACCTGTGTTTAGAATTGAAGACTAAGATGGGTTGACTGCCTTCAAAACGTTACTAATTCCTTAAGAATGACCTATACATAAAAAACGTGTTGAAGTATGATTAGTTTTTAAACCATTTGATAACAAAACAAATCAGCTGAAATTTAATTTAAATAAAATTTACACAAATACGAAACTCTAAGTTCTTATTATTTAGCTCTAATCCTTGCTATATAACCCTTTCAATTCTAAGCTGCCCGATATTACCTTTGAATTCAATGGGAAATTTGGGGCTGTTAGGTCTAAAAGTTTTAAAATGTTTAGATACCCATGAACTTTTCGCGACAAATAATCCCTTAGAAAATCAGCTGTTCTATCAACGATTAAATGCAATTACCATTTACAAGATATCCATTGTTATAGTGTAGGTAAAATTTGACAATTCCAAATACCACCCCACCCTCCAACGATTTAGGCGTAATAACAACTTTATCCGTCTGACAGTGTTTCATCCCTAGTTCTCTACTTTCGTATCTGAATCAGTAGCTCATTTGGGTCAGGATGGGTTGTTGTAGGGATTCCTCCTCGCTCTGCTGATTGGCCGATGGCTCTCACTCGTGACCAGACACTCTTCAATGAATCGAACACGGAATCCAATTCCCTTTCCCTGGGGGCAGCATAGGCTTCCCTCGCTTTCACGTTCATTCAAGAATTATTTAAGCGAAATGAAGGAAGAACGTGATAGTTTGCTGCACTATAGTCTTGGAGGATTTCGTCATCTGAATTTAAATACTAATTATGGAGGTGGCCTCGGATCTTTCCTTTATGGTCAATTCTCCATTGACCGTCACGATAAGCATGCAAAAGGACTATCCTTGGATTAAGAGTAAAGTTCATCTCCCTTGTTCTATTTATGCGATGTTTTATGTGGGATATTTTATGATTTGATATATGGCTTCAGTCGGTTGATGCCGGTTAAGTGTATGACCAGATTTTTTTTTACTTCGAATGACAGCGATCGATTGCTTTGAAGGACTTTGGTGTTGCCAGATCCCAGGTGCCGTGCCGTCAAATCACGTTTAAAAATCAAGGACTTGGATGAATAGGTTAGCCACCACTTGAGTCGTCTAGTTTCAAAACCAGGTAGATCCATTTTGACACAGCTTTGATAAAAGGGTTGACCATTTGGTGACAGCGAATCGGTCGCCAAATGGAAGACTAGTGGGCGCTATATCACGGTCGGTCGCCGTTCCGGCCGCCATGATTTACCACGACTCAAATGAAGATTGACCCAAGAAAAAGGATATTATAACAAGTTATTACGATTTCAGTATATTCCGCTGGCTCTGCGGTATGGTGCACGCTCTGCATGCGGGAGATATATATTTCGATCCCCGGTAATTATCTAATTTGAAAATAAGAACAACATTATATTTCTTATAACTCACTTAAGTGCATTTTAGTAGTGGTAAAACATGGCGGCCAGAACGTGTGACCAGCCGTGATATAGCGCCAACTTGTCTTCCATTTGGCTACTACGTTGACTCTTACTGAAGCTGTGCCAAAATGGATCTACCTGGTTTTGAAACTAGATGATTCACTTACAGTTCTAGCTGGTTTAAACTTCATTTAACAACCGAATATAGTGAACTCTTGGTTATAAGACCTCTTTCCCGGCTAAACGGAGTCCATTTATCTTAATCTCTTGAAGTAAATAATAAGTAGTTCTAGTGAACAATTTATTGAGTTCTGTTGTGGTAGCTGCAGGTTGATGGCTGTTGTATTTCCACTTACTGCGTCATTGGGAAAGTTTTACGAGTATTTTAGAGGTTCAAAAGGTCTTCGGGTTTTGTTTGCATTACAGTAGAGCCCCGATTATCCGCGCAATTGGGTGGCAAGGGTACCGCGGATAACGAAAATCGCGGATAACCCGAAGAAAGACTAAAAATGAGGTGAAAACACGAAAAAAATATTTCACCTTAAAAACTATGTTTTATTGTCAGAATTACATGATATGTAAAACTTTTAAAATATGTACATACATAAGCAGAAACCTTTGTTCTACATCTAAAATATCTCTAATCTCATCTAAAATGTGCTCTCATCGTTAAAAAATGTTTTTCGTGGCACTCGCGGATAATCCGCACCGCGGATCATCCGCTCGCGGATAATCGGGGTTCTACTGTATTTACTTGTATTTCAACTTATAACCAGGAACAATTTGTTATCCATCAGTATACGTTTATATACTATAACTTAATAACCGAGAGAATTCCGCATGGGAACTGTTACTTAATCGAAATCGGCCGGTATACCAGCTACAGCGAATGTGTTATGCAGGCTTTTTATTTGAAATCCCATCGAAGGTTTTTTTATATACACATTTTGCTATCTAATCAGAATCTGAATCTCTCGGTTTCTAATCCTTAAGCATATAGTTTCTCTTCATGCGTGTATATCACCCATCCAGTATCTCCCAGTTGATTCGGTCAGTGTCCTCCTCCAGATACCATCTTCTTGTGTGGCAAATTAATAACTGGATTTCCAACAGTGAACAATGTGCCGGTCGCAAGTCATCCCTCGTTATCGTCACCATTTGCGATGTGTCTCTTTAATCCGCTAATTGGTTTGGCAATGTCATCTCCACGGCACAATGCCTCCTGCTGACGACCTTTTTCTGGTTATATTTGCAAACAGTTGCTAATCGTTGATTGATGCCTCTGAAAATATCTCGTTATGGGATAGTGGAGAGATCTTGCTAAGCGATATTTGATTGAGCTTTAATGTGAAGAATTCCACAATTTTATTCCTTTGCGGTCTTTTTGGGATCCGTCTTTTTCATTTGATTTCGATTGCATTCTAGAATGGAGTTAAAAAATCAAGCTTTTACTTATCATGGATTTTGTTTCCTTTTAAAGAATTAAAAAATTATTTAATCTTTATATGTATAGAAACAAACATGGACTAAGAAGCTTGTTTGTTTCAAAGGGAAATAAAAATTACAAACTTTTGATAAACCCCCTTTCCCCATTAATAGAAATGTTTCCTAACTAGAAGCTAAAATTGAAGACGATCCTATCATTGACAAAGAAAGACTCTTGTATCTTAAAAAGAAGATTAGCATAAAATTACTTTACCTTACTATTTTTTTTAGTAAAAATAAAATTATACTTATTAAACGCATTTTCTTGTTTGTTTGGTCAGCTAACTTTCCGATACTGCAGGATACCATGTTTTAATGCAGTAAAAAACATTCACAGCCATATTCATAGTCGGCAGTGTTAACCAGCAGCTAAAGAAAGCTAATTTAGAAATATGATTAAGGAGCTAATTTAGAAATATGATTAAGCAGCTAATTTAGAAATATGATTAAGCAGCTAATTTAGAAATATGATTAAGCAGCTAATTTAGAAATATGATTAATTTGTTAAATCCGTGTATATATAGCGTCTTTTTATCACGATTTGCGTACTGAAGCTCCTCCTAGCAACCCAAAAGGCTTTCTGTTTACTCAGTTTTTCCTTCCGTGTAGTGACGTCATAGGGTCAAGAAACATTGCAACCAAGTATAATAGAATAAATACAAACAAGACAAATGGCTAATGTGTTTTCCCCCTTCTCTGCAGATCTCTGACATCATCACCCACCACACAGACGAGCGCATCACAGCCAAGGAGGCCCTGTTGCGATGGGCCCAGAGGACTACCGACAAGTACCCCAGCGTCAGGGTGTCGGACTTCTCCAAGAGCTGGAGGGACGGGCTCGCCTTCAACGCCATCATCCACAGGAACAGGTGGGTGCAACGCAAATGTTCAATTAACTCTGTGTAGCGAATGGGATGAGGTCCCTTAAAGTTTATATCATCGGTTTTTCCCCAATTAATACTATCAGTAATTCCTCGTTCTTACCCTCTTTATTAAATTCAAAATGTTGAAGGAATTTTCACTGATGTCTGGAAGGACTTTTGGGGACATGAGCCCCAAAGTTCCTCCCTCTTTGGATTTACATTTGATCCATTTGTTATTATTATTATTATTATTATTATTATTATTATTATTATTATTATTATTATTATTATTATTATTATTATTATTATTATTATTATTATTATTATTATTATTATTATTATGACTTGAGATTCTATAGTAATGGTGTTGTAAGTTTCTGATGTGAAATTTAGCCTATCTATTAAGTCTCACTCTAAATCTCTCCATAGGTGTACATTAAAAATAAATTAATTAATTAAATTGCCATGGAGCGCTTGTTATTTTAATATGTTTAAAAATCATAAGTCTTTTTTAGCTTTTTCCTTTGAGTTACTAAAATTAAACTAGGAGATATGATGCACATAAAATAGGATGGAGAAAAAAAGAGAGTGAAAATGAAGGTAATGAGATAAACTTATCAGATAGGTCCTTTTTTTCATGGAATTATTTTTTACATTGGATTTCCGGTGCAAGTTTAGGAGGCAAATACTTAGATCATTTGGCGTTATTTCAAGCTATATTCGGTAAAAAAAGGTTATAATTTGCCATTATATCGCTTAAAATTCTTAACATTCCTTGTCAAGTTTAGTGTATCTTCCAATCATGCTTAACTAGCTGCTAATTTTCAAAAGCATGCGCCCCCTCTCTGCAGGTTCGAGTACTAGACACCGCGGTTACGGTCTAGGAAGTCACGTGACAGTAATGGTTTTGTTTATTTACATTCGCCGAACAGGGCGCGAAAACGGGTTGTTTTTTAAATTTAAAATGGGAACTTTTTAGCAGCAGCATTTTTATCGAACCTTTTGAATTAAAGGAAGCTTGGCTTAATCCTAGTATCCGTAACCAATTGGATTTGGCGATATTTGGCGACATTTGAGAGGGCGATAAGATTTAAATCTGATACCATAATAAAATGTTTGAAAACATTGAGTACCAGGTAGGTTTTGTCTCTTATTATTTTTAATAGCTTAAAAGGTATTGTTTAAAAAGGTATTTTTTATAAAGATTTTGTTAAGTTAATCCAAAGGATTACGGAACTAAAAATAATGCAATTCATAAATTTAAATTAAACAAATGCTTGTTTAAAATAAAGAAGGTCCCCGGCTTTCAAATTTTTGGTGTTCTACAAAATACTGGAAATTTGTCACTTACAAAAGTTTGACTAGTAACTTAATCTTGGTAAAAAAAGCTTTTAAAAACACAGGCACGTTTAACGCATCATTGGTAAAATTTAAATAAACAAATGCAAGTAGGCTGTATTTTCATTCTGAGATAGCACTGCGGGTAAGAGTTCTATTCATAATAATTTTTTAAAATTTGAATTTAATAAAATTTATCTTTTTTGTTTCATTTTCTTTGTTATTTTTTTAAATTACTTTCGTTAAAGACTAATTTTTTGTAGGTTGATAATTGAGTCAACAAAGTTACGTGTACTAAACTTTTGAAGACATGGATTTTTCTTGATTTTATAGCTCTATTATCGGTAAAATCCTGGAATACATAACCGGCTCGGCATTTCTGTGCGTACTCTTATCCTCCTTTCCCCTAATATGAATACAACCATAGCGGTAATTTTATATTTGGCGTTCAAAACAGTTCAAAATAAATAGCTGTTCAGTTTATAAAAAAATTGTTATTATTTGATTTTTAGAGTTCAAAATAGCTTGGCGGTATTTAGTAGAGACGAACTTAGGATTTTTTATGCCTACTAAAATTTACTAATTTCAAGTTTACTTATTCGTGTAAGATTTATATTATTTTTTCATGTTTTTTTTTTAATTTTTGACATGGTATTTTTCATTGTTTTTGCCCACACCAATTAGCTGCCATTTTGATTGTGACGATTTTGAAAAAGTCGCCAACTCTAAAAGAGTTGGCGGCTTTTTCAAAATCGCGCCAAGCCGGTTACGTATACTAGGATTTTACCGGAAGCTTTTGTGTCTTGCCCACCTTAATTTGAAAATTACCAAATCGAAATTAAAAGAAGAAAATCGGAAAAAAAAGTTACTAACTGTTTTTGTTGGGTTTGTTTTTATTGAAAAATGTTCTGATGAATGATGATGAGCATGCAATGTCTTATATTGTTTCTAGACTAAAAAGTTATTTATCTCTTTTCAGACCTGATTTAGTAGATTTCCGATCTTGTTTAAAGAGAACTGCCAGAGACAATCTTGATAGTGCTTTTACAATTGCAGAAAGAGAGCTTAATGTAACCAAACTACTTGATCCTGAAGGTAAGAACAATTTTAGTCGCAATCTTTTTAAGTACATTCACTTATATTCAGATTGTGGTTGTTCCTTATTTCTATTGGTTCTCAAAAATGTTTGCTCTAACTCATGGCCTTGTCAAAAATTCTTTTAACACTGTTAAATAATGCATGCATGTTCAATAAATCTCTAAAAAAATTTTACCTCTTTAGTTGCTTTTTTAACAATAAAAAAGAGCTAAGCATTAATTTAATTCTTGGTGATATTTAATAATTTCCCAATTTTACTCCTTTTTCTTAAAAAGTGCATTTATATTGCTGAAACCTTAGTCAACTGGTAGATGATTTCTATAATATGCACTCAAGGTCTTTTTTCACAGTCATTACTATAATATGTGTCTTTTTGTAGATGTCGATACTCCAGAACCAGATGAAAAATCTCTCATCACATACATATCCTCTCTGTATGATGTTTTCCCCCGACCCCCTGCTCATAATCCATTCTCATCTGATGATGTAAGAATAATTTTAATTATTTAATGTAATACTTTTATTTTATTTAAAAAACATTAGTTTATTATTGAGTTTGGATCTTATGTTTATTAAGATCTGAAACTACTTTTTCATGTATTGGGTATAACTTTTTAAGAGATTGCCTTTTTTCTATAATACTGTTAAATACTCTTATTTCGGCCTGTTACTTTAAAACACTAATCAGTAATCAACCAACTATTATAATGTTAAGAACTTATTCTTTCTTTCTCAAATTTCTCATTGAAGAATAGTTTTAAAACATAGATATATGCTCTATTATGTGTAACCCTATTTTAATTATTACAGTAAAACCTCTTTACAATGGCCCCCTAATATGGTGACCCCTACAAAACAACAACTAGTTTTAAAAGTACTAATTTTTTTGTCACTGCAGTAATACTATTATTTGTTAATATGACCCTATATTGTTTGGTCCAAAAGTAGTCACTCTATTTAAGTTTTGTTGCATTACAATAACTTATAAGAACCTCTTTTTTACTCTGACTTTTTTCTTAGGATAAAATACGTAAGGTTGAAGAATACAAAGATCTATCTAGCTCACTGTATATATGGATGAGGGAAAGTCTGTCATCCCTACAGGATAGAAATTTCCCAAACACCTTAGTTGAAATGAAAGTAAGTGACTAATTTTATCTACCTTAATTTTCTTTTACATTCACTATCATACTTTAAATATGTCATTTTATTTTATTTTAATTCACTACTGTAATGTTTTTTACTGTTAGGTTCATTATTTTTTTTCGAATGTTTTTTGAGAATGTTGATTTTCAAAATAATTTTGAATTCCTCTTTCAGTCCATATTAGCTGACTGTACTCGCTTCAGAGTAGAAGAAATCCCACCAAGGATGCATGATAAGCAAAGACTTGGTCACCTGTATAGAGAAATTCAGGTGTGTTTATGATTTGTGTACAGAAATTTTCCTTGAAATCCTTGGTACAATAGTTCGTCTTGTTTTAAAATTTCTAATACTTGGATACATATGACTATAACATCTTTACAATACTAAAAGCAAATTAAAAAATACAGTTTTGAATTGTATGGAAGGGAATGAGCCCTTGTACTAGTTTCTGTGTCAGATCTCCTTAAAATTGCAAATTTACTGGAAAATCATTATTGTTTTTTCAATTTTATTTTAATTTAATTTGATGATAGTATTCAGAGCTGCTTTGTATTTTTTTATCAGTTCAAATAACTAAAATGTTAAGTAACTTATATTCGAAGTCAGTTTAACAAAGTTAGATAGCATTTCCTGGGTGGTTTCATCAGTTTTTATTCCTAAAATAGCTTTCAATTTTCCTGAAGCCTTTCTAATTTTATCCATCATTTAATTTTAAAAACTTTGTTTTAAATTTGTGTATTTTTTCCAGAAAATTTATAGAGATTCTATAGAAATAAGTGAAGAACTTCGTGTTGAATCCCTGGATAGGACATGGAACAAAGTAATGAATGCTCATCAAGACAGAGACCTTGCTATTCATGATGAAATTGCTAGGTTAGTTAAAATAATTACTTTACCATTTCTTTCACCATTTGTCTAAATCTTATAGTTAGACCTTTTTTCAGTTCTAATTAAGTTAAGCTTTAAGTTAAGTTCTACTTCCTAGGTTTTATTTTTCATCAAGTATAAAAGAAGTTTTGAATTAATTAGAGTTGATAGTAAAAGAGTGGATGTAATGTATTTGCACAATAGAGTAAAATACCATAAATTGTGATTCTCAACAATTTCTTAGATAGTTTTACTAGTCAAACACTTCTCTTTGTTATTGAAGTTGATTGGTAAAGTTGTGTTCCATTTTTGAAGATTTTCAAAATGCTAAGTTGTTTTGCATGCATAGCATAATAGCTTTTAAAATTTATCAGTATATTAAAAGCAGACAGATTAAATATTGGTGTTAATTTTGCTTTAAATTTAAATTTATCCATTTAGGTTAGAAAAATTGCAGAGACTTGCTGAAAAAGTTCACAGGGAAACCAAGCAGTGTGATGGAAAGATGGATGACATTGAGAGACATATTAATGAAGTAAGCCTTTTTTTTATCTAATCTTGAAGTTGCATTATAAAGGATAATTAATTTTGTGTTGGATTTCTTTATTCTAATGAAATTTTGATTCATATATTTTCTCTTTGCAGGAAGAGAAGCGCATTCAACGCTTGCACCCAAATGATGCCAAATATAACTGTGATCAAATTGAAATAGAACTGAAACATGTAGAAGATGCTCTGAAGTCTATGTCCAGGGATGTGCAAACATTGAGGGACGGACGCTACCACCAGGCATTAGAACTCCACAAACGGTAAAACTCATCATAAACCTAACCATTCATAATTTGGAGAATGAATGAAGCTTAAATAATACTATTCTTAGCATCTGTTAAACACTTGGTCAAAGATCTATAGTTAGCTGCTGGTTAACCGCAATGCTCATGGCTGTGAATATGGCTGTTAGAGTTCTTTTTACTTTTATATTGTTAATATTGGCTTGTGGTATGTCTTGAATGAATATTAATAGTGTGTAAATATATATTGGTTCTAATTTTGAATAAATGATAGTCATCCTTTTAATAGTTGAAGACACATTTTTTTCTGAAATGTCATGTGGAAGAAATTAAGCAATTCGGAAAAATTTCAATGAAATGTTATTCTAATGCCAGCATATGAAATTAACTTTTAAGTTTTTCTTAATTCTTAAGGCATGTTTTGTCGTTTTTATTTGTTTATAAATGAGCTGGTCAATTCAACAATTCTTGATCATCATGAAGATTGCTTAAAATTAAGTCGTACAAACATACAAATTAAATAACTATTAAAAACATGAATCTTCCATGTGGAGTAGCTAGCTATAAAATTTTTCTCTTTTTAGGGTCCAGCAGTTGCATGAAAGGTTCCTGAATCTGCGCATGATCTTCCAGACCCGGTTGTTAAACGTTCTTGCCACCCGCTCCTTGAGGGCAGAGGAGAAGAAAGTGAGCAAGCCCCGCCCCCTCTCTCTAGAGAAGCTCATAGAGACCAACAAACACTTCAAGTTCCTACAGGAATGCATCGATTGGGTGCACAACAAACTGGTAGGATTGTTAAATTCATCAAAAATAAACATTAATTTGTTGGTCTGTTTTAAGTGTTTGATCTACTCTACAAACTTTTATAGTAGTCATCTTAGATGGAAAACCTAATGAGTTTAGAATTTGTACTGGGTGTACACTGTACAAATTATGTACAATATGTATTGGCTATGATATTTAAACATTCATCTAACGTTTAAGTATAAATCATCTTGCATATTTTTGTTCTATCAATTTTCTTTGTAAAACTTGTTTCACAGCAAAATATCTGTATATTTTGACTATTTTTATCAAATGTACTTTGTCCAAATACTTTGACTTATTTTCTCAGGTATTTCAAACTTTTTCAATTTGCTAATGCATTTTGAGGGGGAAAAACATTACTCTTTCAGTTGGGATATTTCAATTTTACTTTTGAAAGAGGAAAATTTTTAAAAAATACCATGTATTTGTAAAGAACACTTGGTATTGTGGAAGCCATTTTGTTATGTTTGTTATACAGGGCTCGATTAGAAACAAAATGCCCTGGATTGGTGTTTCGGTGCCTCTCCTTGTGAAAAAAAGTACAATAATTAAAATATTTGATAACACATTGCTCTGTTGTTCTCACTAAAAGGTTACAGTTCTGGATATAGAAGCATCTTAGCACAGCTTGATTTAACAGGCTCATTTTTATTCTGTTATAGAAATATCTTGAGGAAGCTGACTATGGAACCGATCTACCTAGTGTTCAATCCTTGCTTGAACAACATCATACTGAGCATAGGCTTATTGATCAATTCCAAAAGAATGTGGACCAGTGCTCTTCTCAGAAAGTAAGTTCAATGTTCAAATGAATATGTGAAAAGCTATTAAGTTTATTTTTTATTTGGATTTGTTGCAAACTTAAAAAAAAAACAAAGGATTTTATATGCTTGTAGTTTAATCATATTTCTAGTTTATTTGAATGCTAGTAGTTTTTATTACAAGATTAGCAAATTGTATAAAATAATGCAATCTATTTATAATAGAACTATCACTGAATAGAATTACACTAATATGTGTTTAAATTTCACAGGCTCACTTTAGAGGAGAAGAACTGGAGTTGTATTGCAAGTTACTTTCGAAGCTGGAAAAAGGATACTCAGAAGTGCTGGTATGTTTGGATTTTATCACTAACTTCATTGATATGTCTGATTAGGGTGGTTACAAAAAATCAACTTTCGAAATTCTTAGGTCTTACCCCCCTAAAATGTGCCAATAGGCTAAAAAATGAGATTGGCCAAGTTTCAGCTCAATCCGATAATATTAACCCGTGCCTCATAGAGGTCAAAGTTCAGAAAAACAGCGATTTTCAACAAAAAATCGTAGTTTTTGCCCCATAAAGCTGGGACCGTTTGACCCAGAAATCTGGTTAGGGTGTCATTTGATAGGAAATTTTATACACTTTAACTCTGAAGTTACGGAATTTTATTTGCTAAAACGGATGGGGAGCTATTTAGCATTTTCATAGTAAAGGTCCGTGAAAAAGCGACTTCATTGCTAGAAAACTAGAACATTGCAATGTCACAAAAAACTTTATCCTCCGGTCTTTTTCTATTACTTTTGGTCCCAATAGATAGTAAATGAGTTTTTAAACCCCCTAAGGGAATCCTAGGGTATAATTTCAAACCCCCTAGTGTTTGAAAAAAAGGAAAATATATACAATTTTTTTTAATTTTTAAACACGCATTTTGGGACTGAGAATGTGATAAAGTTGGTCCAAATACATTATTAAGAGTTTAATTAGATAGAATACCAATGGTATAGGGCCTGAACCTTTCCCTATAACCCCTATAATCCAAGCGAAAGAAGCGCGACTGCGAGGTTTTGCTAAACAAAGAGTTTAATGCCCGTTAAAGTGATAAACAAAGCTAAATTACAAAATTTTCACAAAAACGTGTCAGAAATGACGTTTGAGATTATATATGTGGGTAAAATTATAATAAAAGCGTCCTTCCGACTCAATGTTAAAAAAATCCTATTTCTACCAAAGTTACACGTTTTCAGCTAAAAGTGATCTTAGAAAAATGTATAAATTGGTTTTAATGTACCTCAAAATTCATTTGCCTATCATTCAAGGAAAACTATTTTCTTGAAAAGTATAATAATGTTTCATTATATGTTTGATCTATAATCTAATTACTTAATATTTTGTTCTTTATTCGTCAATTGTGTTTACACCTGTGTGAAAGGAGACAAAATATCATGTAAGTTAATGAAATATTAAAAAATATTTTTGATTTCACAGTAAATGTTTCTATGATTCTCATAATTAATTTTTGTAAAAAAACCATAAACAAGGTTTCTCGGAAAAATATACTTAAAGGCACTCCAACAGTGTATTCTCTGTAGTTTTCAATGGATTTTTTTAAGGGCAACCAAGTTACTCTCCTAAACCTAAAGTTGAATAAACCCAATTTATAGAAAATCATGATAATTATCCAAAAACTTTTAAAACTATTTTTTTTAAATTACTTGGTAAAATTTTCTTCCTTCTCACCATGTGTAGTACACAGAAAGAAAATTTTTGAAATCATTTACTATAGCATACCTTTCAAAAAGGTTATTTTCCTTGAATGATAGGCAAAGGAATTTTGTGGTATATTAAAATAAATAAATTTATACATTTTTCTAAGATCACTTATAGCTGAAAACATGTAACTTTGGTAGAAATAGGATTTTTTTAACATTTAGAACCGGAAGGACGCTATTATTATAATTTTACCCATATATATAATCTCAAACGTCATTTCTGACACCAAATGACATATCTCTAGAGGTTTTTGTGAAAATTTTGTAATTTGGCTCTGTTTATAACTTTAATGGGCATTAAAGCCTTTGTTTGGAAAAACCTCGCAGTCGCGCTTCTTTCGCTTAGATTATAGGGGTTATAGGGAAAGGTTAAGGCCCTATACCACTGGTATTCTATCTAATTAAGCTCTTAATAATGTATTTGGACCAACTTTATCACATTATCAGTCCCAAAATGCGTGTTTAAAAATTTTTAAAAAATTATATATATTTTCCTTTTTTTCAAACACTAGGGGGTTTGAAATTATACCCTAGAATTCCCTTAGGGGGTTTAAAAACTCATTTACTATCTATTTTGACCAAAAGTAATAGAAAAAGCCCGGAAGATAAAGTTTTTATTGACATTGTAATGTTCTTGGTTTCTAGCAATGAAGTCGCTTTTTCACGGACCTTTACTATGAAAATGCTAAATAGCTCCCCATCCGTTTTAGCAAATAAAATTCCGTAACTTCAGAGTTAAAGTGTATAAAATTTCCTATCAAATGACACCCTAACCAGATTTCTGGGATTAACGGTTCCAGTTTTATGGGGCCAAAACTACGATTTTTTGTAAAAAATCGCTGTTTTTCTGAACTTTGACCTCGATGAGGCACGGGTTAATATTATCGGATTGAGCTGAAACTTGGCCAATCTCATTTTTTAGCCTATTGGCACATTTTAGGGGGGTAAGACCTAAAAAAAGTTGAAAAAAATTTTTCCCCATGTGACTTGTGACCACCCTAATGTCTGATATTACATAAAAGGTTTAAAACTACTATAATCCCTTTATAGGAAAATGTAAAAAATATTTAAATCATGTTCTGTGGATTTTTAATTGAAAAAAAATTTTCATCCTCAACTTGTAAAATCTCATTAACTGTTTTGTTGTTGTTAACTGTTTTTCTCATATAAACCTTGTAATCAGTTACGAATGCAAGTTTTTAAGTTTATAGAGAATTAAGTAATAAAGAAAACCAAATAACAAACAGATTTTAAAAGAATGAACTCTAAAGAACAATAAACATTGTAATCAGTATCATGTTTATGAATCGGAATGTATTTTTAGAGACATTGAATCTATTGAATTGGAATGGATCATACTTAATTCCTTACCGATGTATCTCTGAATGCACCGATGTGAAAAGATAGTTTTCACTGACTAAAAAACATTCTTCCTGCATTAATAAACAATTGATCCAAACTAAGGGAGTTCCAATTAATCCTCACAGGTGCTATCGACTAAGCGCATGAGTGACTTGGACACGCTGCTGGACTTCATTCAATCTGCAACGAATGAGCTCATCTGGATGAATGAGAAGGAGGAGACGGAAGTAGCCAGAGACTGGAGTGCCAAGTCCTTAAACATTCCTGAGGTGGAGGAATATCAGAGAGTAAGCAGACTTCTGTGTACTTACTCATGTTTTTAAAGACGTTTGAGTTTAAAATGTTAAATTATGATTAGTTAAGATAGTTCATATTATGGAGAAAAGGTTTATCTGCTCTCACCAGCATGTCAACATGGAAGTACGTTGGCTGATTTAGTTTAATTAATTTTATTTTTGTTTTAAAAAATTATCTGAATTAATTCATATTATCTCATTTAGTGGAAAACATTATAAATCACCTCAATATTTTTTAATTATATTTTTCGTTGTACTTGTCCAAGTTCAGTGTATATAATTTAAAACATGAATGTATAGCATTTTTAAATCACATGCAAAAAAGTTTTTTCAATCAAATGATAAATATTATCTATGTAAAAAAGGCATTTTCTTAAAGTTGTAACTTTGACTGAAGCAGTTGATTTTTTGTGCTTCTTTTGACTAGGATTTGCTCTTCAAAGTCTATTAGCTTAAAATTCATTTTTATTTCTGTTTGCAGGCTTTAACAATAGAACTAGAAAAACGTGAAGTGCAATTCAATGCCGTCCAAGACAAGGGAGAAAGTCTGGTTCTACAGAAACATCCTGCATCCAAGTGCATTGAGGTAAATTTAAATACATAAAAACTGATTTGTATAGCTACATTCGGGACTTGCCTTTGCATTTTGTATGAATTTAAACTGTTTTTTCCTTCAGGCTTATTTGGCAGCTATGCAAACTCAATGGTCTTGGATTCTCCAACTCATGTCGTGCCTTGAGGAACATTTAAAATTTGCCTTTGCCTATCACCAAGTAAGTTATTTATACTTTACTGCAAAAATATTTTTAATTATGACATCATTATTTGAAAACTTATTTTATTATAACAATGCACATTTCAAGTCTAGAAACAAATGAACATGGGGTAAGCAATAATCTCCACTTAATTAACACACTCTAAATCTATGCTAGAATGGCAAAATGGTAAATCCTAATGTTAAGTCTATGGACTTGAGTTATTTTGCAGGTAAATATCTGGGTTCTAAAATTCTTTTATAACCATAAGCTAATCAGCACATAATTTAGTTAGAGGAGTTAAGCATTGGTTAATTACACAACAGAAAAGCACAGTGATTCAATGTTTATCCAAACATTGAAAGAATATTTAGAATAACTATAGAGTGATTTCTGAATGAGATTTTTAAGTCCGAAGAATACTATATTCTGCATTAAGAGTAATTTTCCAAATAAAGAATTGTGTAGCATTAGCTCTCCAAATCCTCCATACATTAAATACAATATCATCACGAATGCTTTCTCCCTCACAGTTTTTTGATGAAGCAAAAGAGTGCCAAACCTGGTTGAAGCAGATTGAGAACCGTCTCTCTACCACCTACAGCCGCCACAACTTTTCCATCGACGAAGGTGAGCGGCTGATGCGCGAGATGCAAGAGCTTCGAGACGAACTGAGCCACTACAGCAACGTGGTCTCTTCTCTCATCGAGAGGAGTAAGGACATTGTGCCCCTCAAACAGAGACGGCAGCCTTTGCCCAGGCCTCTCAGGGTCACTGCTGTGTGTTCCTTCAAGCAGCAGTCAGTGAGTGAAATGTCATTATTTCAGTGACTTAAGTGTTACTATGAAACACCTAAAAGGGACACATGACTTTTACTTTTGTTTTATTTCGCCACTCACTTTTACATCACATAGCATAAAATGAAGTTTCTATATTTGTTTTGTTGCAGTAAAAATATGCAGAGTTACTTAGCAACCCTTGAACTCATTAAGGATTAGCTCTTTTTTTGAGATGTTAAATTTAATACTATAAGGAATTGAATTTCTGATCTTATTATCTTGTAATTTAATTTTAACCTGAGAATCTTCTTCAACTTTCTCCATTCAGTCGCAGGCTTCTTAATTTACAATTTATAATTGTTTCAATATGTCATAGTTAAAGTAACTCTTAAAAAAATATGCACTGCAAATTTACTGAATTAATTTGCTCCTTCAGTTAAAACCCCCATGTTATATTCAACGCTACTTTAATTTTTTTAATTATAATAGAAAAATCATCATTCAAAGATTTTAAGTTTGTACCTTTAAAATTTCATTTCAAGTTTTTAAAAGCTTTCCTTTTCTCTTTAGATGTCTGTGAGTAAAGATGAACAGTGTTGGCTTCATGATAACACCAACAGGACAAAATGGAAGGTAAAAGCTTGTGGAATATACTTATGTTTAAAATTTAATCTATCTGAAAGTTACAGCCTTTATAATTTAAAGATCATTATTAATTTGAATAATTAGATAAGCTATTGATTAATAGTAAGATCATGAGATCAAAGTAGGAAGGCTGTCTGAATTTATATAGCTACCAAGTTAAAGATCAAAATGCTATTATAAAGTTTATTTAACCATTTAATTGATTGCTCGTTGGTTTTATAGATAATCAATGCTCATGGTGTGGAAGGAATGGTCCCAAGTGTTTGCTTCATTATTCCACCACCAAATCCAGAAGCTCTAGACTTGGCTGAAAGGTAATTTTATTAATTAGATGTATTTCAAAAGTCATGATGAAATTTTCCAAGCAAGGATGATTTAATATCTGCTCTCACTATAATTTCTATCTCGTTTTTCAGTCTGAAGAAACAGTTTGAAACCATTGTCAATTTATGGACCACCAAACAGCGCAAACTGAGACAGAATATGATTTTTGCAACCATCAAGATTATTAAATCTTGGGATATTACAAAGGTATTTATTGAAGGAACTTGATTTTAAAAAAAGATTTAATTATATTTATATTGAACCAATGTTCTGTATTTTTACAACTGGAAATGTTTTTCAAAAGTAAGATTAATTTGAGGTTGTTTGGTTTACCATTTTGAGGTGAAATGTGTTGTTCAATAACATAATTCATTGTTATAATTTTTATTTATTTTACAAATATTTTTTTGTGACTTTTGTAAAACTTGGGTTAAATTGATACCAAGTTTTTAAGTTATTGATGTGGTCTGGCGGTTTTTTGTCATGTTAAACACCAAATCCTAAATTTTGCATTGTTTTGTTAACACTATGTCTAAAAAATTAAAGAGAGGAGTTTGTTGTATTTTCGCGAGTCCTCCTCAAAAAATTTATTAGTGTACAAGAGGCCTTTTTGCATAAAACCTTTAATTAATCAAAATAATTTCAATAATCAAAATATTATCAATCAAGATCATCTTGAAATTCATACATCCTTTTCAAATGCATAAAAAAAGTTGAAAGGTCCATAACATTGCCCTTTCTGACGTCCACATTAAATTTCCATGATATTTTAATTGTGTTTGTTCAGTTCCGCAGCATCGAGCCCATTCAGAGAGAGAGCATCATCCGTGCTCTGAACGAAGACACGCAGAAGCTCCTGAATGAAGGTGACTCGGACGACCCTGCACTCAAGAGACTGCAGGAGGAGATAGCCTACTGCAACAAGCTCTTTGCTGACCTGCAGCGCATGTTGGATCAAGATGAAGGTGAGTTGCATGTGACCGTGTTGACTGAATGCCAGGACTATAAGGGGGATTTTGGGATATAGCATCTATAAATTTTTAATGTAAAAGAAAAGCTGTTATTTACGTACATGTAGCTATTGAATATAGTGTGCTTAGAAGTAACTTTAAACCTGTATTAATTGGGCTTATTTTTATAGTAAATTACTAAATGGCTTACATTTGTATGAGTTATTTTTTTATTTGTCTGCTTAGTTAAAGCTTGCTATCCAAAAAAACTGTTAAACTGATATTTAAAACTATAATATTCTTAATTCTTAAAGTAGAAAATTAACTCATCTTCGCTAACAAATTATTTTGCTCTATGTGTAGTTGACAAAGTTAACAAAGGCCAAGCTCGCAAGTTTAATGATCTAGTGGCCTCAGTCCAAAGTGTGCTCTCTGAGAAAGAAAGAATACTGAAGCAAAAAACCCAAGCGCCCATTCCGCGTAGCAAAGAACTAGTCCATCGACTCATGGATGAGCAAAAGGTGAATATTTCATTTAGAAATTTCAAATAAAATTAGAAATGTTAAAGTAAATATAAGTATACATTATTACATAAATTAATATGCTAGCAACCTGCAGGTTTTTTATTTTTTAAATATTTTAATTTATAGTCTTTATTTTGTTTTTATTTGAATAAATATTACAAATTAATTTTATGAAAAAAATTGTGCTTTTAATTCAAGTATTATGAATAGGCAGTGAAATAATTCACTCACACATGAAATGTTGAATGCTTTGTTCTTATAATAATATATCTACATATTCTTATGCTTTTTTTGACCTGGGAAAAATTTTGTGTTTAGGACTTTGAGTCTGATTTGCACAATCTGGAACCTCGAGTGAATGAGGTACGAGACGCATTCCATGACTTGGGCAGCAAAACAGCTGCTTTGCAGTCAAGACACGACACCCTCATGGAGTCTTGGAACAACCTTTGGTCTAATTCCAGTCTGTACATGGAAAGGTATGTTTTTTAGCATATATTTTGAATAATAAGTAAAATTATTTTATTATTTCTTCCACTGAACATAATTTTTATTTTCTGTCAATGATAATTTTTGTCTCAATTAACAGTCTTATAACTGTCACTAAGCATAATATCTTATTGTAGCATAACCACTGTGATGCATTGCAATCTAAAAAAATACTTTGTACTTGTATTATTATAATCCTCTTTAGTTCTTTTTAGAAAGTATACGAAAAGAGTTGGATAATGTTTTACTTGCTGAAATCTAAAGGCTTTGTATATTTTCAGAATGAAAGCTGTTGATTTAGCCCTAGATCAGTATGATGAGACAGCTCAATTTGTGTCAAATGTGGAAATGCAGCTAGTCTCTTTTGATGATATGCCTTCTGATGCAGAAAGTGCCTCCAGAGTTGAAGAAAATTTAAGAGTGAGTAACTTATTCTTGATCTTGGGTTTAACTAAGTTTTACATTGGTTTGGTGTTTATGCATTGAATCTGCTAAGAGTAATGACACGGGACTTAAATTCTCATATTTCTATTCGACAGTCTTTGAAACGAGAGATGCAGCACAAGCAGGTCATATTTGAGCAAGTGACTCAACAGGTGTCCAGTGTGCGTCATTTTGTTGAGCTCAGCCGACCCCACCAGACAGTGCACACTGATGTGAGCAAGCTGGAGGAAGATGTCAAAAAGGTTCGAAGGAGATGGGACCTTGCAGGGACTCAGGTCAATGACAGGTAAGAGCTTACAATGGTGAAATAACTGAAGTGGTAGACTCTTTTGATAGCCAGCTGATTGAAGTTTTGACTGAAAATCTAGATTCTACTTTAAATTTTGGTTATTTTATTAGATTCTCATGGCTAATAACCTTTATTCATTGTCTTATTCTTTAGCCACATTTTATGTCTACTATCGCAAATAATGAGTTAATTTTATAGCAGTACTATTTCTTATAAATGAATTAGAAAAGTTAAAGAGGCGTTTCTTCGTGTTCTCTCTTTCAATAGGCTTCGAGCTCTGGAAACATCCATGGACTTGCTCCAGAGTTATAGAGGAAAACATGCTGAGCAAAAAGTTTTTGTTAGTCAAATGAGTGCCAAAGTAGAATCAATGAAATCTGTTAGCCATGTGGAGTCTCATGCACTACACAGGGAGATTGAATCCACAATGGTGAGGCATTCCAAGTCGTTTTAAGTATTTTCTAATGTTTTTTTTGCATGTTTCCATACTAATGAATTATATTTAATCCTTATCGCCATTATTTCTACAGAGTACATACCATACACTGAGCCAAAGGAAAGCAGCCATTGAGGACGTTAATGTTGATGGAGGACGCTATGTGAGAGAAGCAAAGGTAAGAGTCTAACAGCATAACCTTCTTTAGCTGTACAGTTATCTATGTGCACTTACATAACTCGTGAATAATTATGGGTATAATAAAAGTCATAATAATTGCTAGTAACCAAATTTAATTCATTAAATTCTCCAAGTAATGCTAAGCAACGGCTGCATAAGCACTGATAATTAATACCTAATTCGTTAACTACTCATCTTTAACCACTAAATTTTACATCAGACCACAGAGAGTGTGGATTTGTTTCAGATGCCAAGTCAAGCTCGTTTTAGTGGATTTGTCACGAAAATTGTCAAAGCTTAGATTCAGATATCTCTGAATAGTTCTTTGATTAATTTTTTTACACTTAGGTGCAATTTTATTGTGAGAAGGTTGTACATGAATGTCTAAGGATGTCAAATAAGCTAAGACCTGACATCCACTGAATTACATTTATGTATTAAAGTACCGTGCCTTCTAAATATGTTTTATTTGGATGGTCTAGTTTTGTGAATTCTTGTCATTGGCGTATATTTGTTGTAGATTCATTTTAGTATTAACTTGAGCTAGTCACATGTAGTGTTTTTCTTCATAATTGTTTTATCATTTGAGATGCTTTCAGAACCTGGGAGGTTGTTTATTCTGATAATTAACTAGTCATTGGTTATTCACGAGTGTATTTTTCAATATTTGTTCATTGTATAGGGATTTTTATTTTTAAGATTTGTTGTTGATTTATACTTATCAGTTTTTTGAATTAAGATTTAGAGCATGCATTGGTTTCATGCAGTTATTTATGATGTAACCTTATTCAACTTTGTACCCTAACCATTCTTACTCCCAGTACCCAGTACAAGTTTTAAATATTTTTTTTTGAGTTAGGATGATGATGCAACTATGATTTAGCACTTCTAAATTAATTTTACCATCGTATATTATATTTTATATTTATTACACCACTATATTTATTTTCAATCAATTTTTGTAGTTAAAAAATAATCTTTTGAGAAAATATGATGTTTATGGGACCAATATGCCGTTTTCATGTATGAAGATATTAAAAGAAATACTTAGGTTTAATATTTAAGCTTTCTTACCAAGTTCCAGGATGTTTTATTTGTTCAAAATAAATTGTTGATCAAGTCCAGTTAAGGTCTAGTAAAATAGTTAAGGTTCTTTTAAATGTGTTTAAAATTATAAAAAATAAATATTAGCAGAAGTACTTTCATCGGTAAACTTTCTTCTTTTTGAAACATAAATAGATATTGCCTTCTTTTTTAACACATTTTTTGGGAGTAGGAGTTTATGCTTGTCATAGTTGTGCATTGTCTTATAGTTAAAGTTCTAGTGATGGCTTTATAGTAAAACCTGTTTGTAACGATACTGTAGCAACTAAATATAGTTTCAAAAAGTGCTATTTAATAAACTAAGCTATTATACCATAAACACTTGTAACTTTCTGGGTTGGAGATTTATTTCAATATTTGTATAGTAATACAACATTTAATCCTTAAATTCTTTATCACTGAATGAGTAACAAGCAACTAGAAACATAACCCAAATATATACACTCAGTTTAAAAAGAACTTCTGTTCAAACCCAAGAAAATTCCCTTAGCAGGTTTATTGCTATAAAGTTGTAAACAGGTTTTGCTGAATATCCCCTGCCCTGATGTGTAAGCTTCCCTCCCCAATTCTGTGGGTGTCTGGGTGTGTGATAAATGTCCTCTACGTAGATCTACGACCGTCTTCTGCAGCAGTTTCGGGACAGCCTCGATGAGGACAATCCTGCAGCCAGGGACGTCAAGAGAGCTAAGCTAGACTCAAATGGGGCTGACAGTGTTAGCCAAGAATTAGACATGTTAAACCAAGAGTACACTGATTTGGTGAATTCTGTCTTGCAAAGGTTGAATGAGTTGAAGAGTTTAGAATCTAGTCAAGAGGGCCAAAAGGTAATTGATCTGTCCTTCTCTTTTTCCTCATATCAAGTTGTTTTGGTTAGCTGATTAGTGGTTTAGTAAAAGAACCTTTTTTACTGTGTTTTTGGGGATTTAATAATGTTTTAAGCTTGTTGTGGAAAAGTACATCCTAATGAAACTTGTATAATGTGTGTTAAAAATTTTTTTGCATGGTTTTACACAATCAAATTGGTTTTGAAGTGGGTAAGATGTTAAGAATTTGTTATAGCTCATTTTTCCTTAAAAAGGTTCTTTCACTAAACTTCAGTTTTCAACTTTTGGGTATCTTATTTCATTGCCATTAAATAATGTATCCATACATTTAATTTTCAAAGAATTTGTGGTTGTATTAATTTTATTCAAGCTATATTAAAGCCATACCAAGCCATATTGGCTATCTTGATATTTTAAATTGCTAACTTATAGATATTGCTATAAATGTTCATCTCTAGTGTATTATTTAGGGGGAAATTTTTTAAAAAATAAGTGTTTTTGTAAAAAATAATCACTTCCATAAGAGTACAGATGGGGATATGTTCTTTGAAAAGCACATAATATAAAACAAACAGTATGAAATATAAATTCATTCCAGTATATTACTATGAAAAAAATGTGCAAAAAAATTAAAATTGGATTTTTTATGTATACAAACATTTTTTTCTGTTCAATCAAGGAAATCTTGAAGTGCAGTGTAGAAGTTTGGATATATTTAACTAGTTTTCATTTAAACAGTTACTTGGATAATTACAACATGCATCCATTTTCCAATGTTTTAATGTTTTCACTAGTCTTAATTATGGGTTTCATATGGAATATGGGATTACAATTGACCTAAGAAGATGCATGATATTAACATAAATTACTTAAATCTGGGTTGGGCTTAAGTACCAATATTAAAATTCTTTTCCCTCAAAGTTTCTTTTAAAGTTTTTCTTTTTTTACTTAGTTATTTTGTTACCCTGTCCTAGTTCTATCCTCTTTCTCTTTTATTAAGAAAATGCACGGGTGTCCAATGTTACAGATAGTTAGTTTGTATTTCATCACCAAATAATTTATTTTTTCAACTAAGCAAAAATTTGTTAAAAATATTATAATTAAATATTTATATTCTGGAAGATTATTGGTAACACATTTTTGATTTGATTAATTTATACTTAAATGTTAAAAGTTTAAATTAATTACTTCCTTAAGATTTTTAAACCTTGTATGCTGGGAATGGCATTGTCCTCGTACCAATAGTTATTGGTTGAATGTTGAATTTTCTCATGAGGATCATATTTTGATTAAAAATCATTTGATTGTTTACTCCTTTGAGTTAAATTTTTTATAGTATCAAGTGAAGAAATTTAAATATGGTTTTGGCCTCTTAGGCTTTACCTTGTCATCTCTCAATAATTGTGTAATTTGTAGAAATAGTTATACTTAAAAAATAGAGTAAAAATATTTTTTTAGTCGAGTAGTTCAATTTTAATAAATTTATAATTCAGTTCAAGCTCTACGCCATGCGTTGGACACCCTTGTTTTTTAGCATGTACTTACTGTATTCATTCATCCTTCTATGGGTTATTTTGATTTGTTTCTACTTCCTCCATTTTTCCTTCTCACAGTTTTCTGTTACCATCATTCAAGCTGCACCAATCATTCTGAAGACCTATCGCACCGAGCTCATCTGGGAACAGGCCCCAACCATTTCCCCTACACACACCCACACCTTTTCCCTTTCCAACCCCACCCACCAGTCCCACTATCAATTCCAATCCTCCAACAGCAAACAGTATTCCACTTCAATCGACATCGATCTAGATCCCGAGACCAGTCAGAATCCTCTGTTGGATCTCTGTGGGACCACTCTGTCTTTTACTGAAGTCAAAACGAGCCGAAGGTCTAGTTATGTCAATCCCACCGCACTGACAATATTCGAGACCCCGTCAGTTCTGAATCCTTCCACAAAAACACGCATGAGTTTTGTGGAATCCATACACAACAATGTTATCAATATAGTTACCTTAAAGTATTATCATTCCGTTACCAAAATTGAATATTCTATTCAAGAAGCTGCCAATCGATCCTACATCGACAAGCAGTTCTACAACAGTATTACCCAGTATTACGGAATCACCGATCCAAAGACTAAGTCAGAACTAACCCTCTTAGAAGCAATCCAAAGAAAGTTATTTAACCCTGTGACTGGTAGCTTTTGCAACCCATTAGACATATCTGTTGAACAAGCTGTTCAAAAGGGCATTGTAAATAAAGAGAAGATTATTTATCTAATAGAGAAAGATATTTTGAGTTGTGTACGGTATACTATCCCTGAAGCAGTTATCAAAGGATATTTAGATCCTGATACTGGTGTCTTCACTAGTCCTCAATCCAAAAAACACCTTTCTATCCCAGAAGCTTATGTATTAGGATATTTATGTACTGACCCTGCTATTATTGAAGATTCATACTCCCTCTCTGAAGCATTGAATTTAGGGCTTGTGGCAGAAGCCAGTGGCAAAGTGATGGATCCAGATTCAGGCCAATTCTATTCTTTGGACCAGGCTTTAACTCATGGCATCTTATCAAAGCGCTTGAAGGAGGTTGTAGACCCTGGTGTAGGAAACATAGTCACCCTACCTGAAGCCTTAGAATACAAATTGATTGACATTGATAGTGGCTCTTACGTTCATCCAATCAATGGGAAAGATATATCTTTTCAGGAAGCCCAGGACCAGAACCTGATCATGCCTTCTTTGACTCTGAAGCATGCATTTGAAAGAAACCTAATTAATGACGATGGGAAGATTCTCAATGTCCTCAATTCTTCAAAGGTATCTCTGATCAGAGCTGCTGTGGTGGGTATAATAAACTTGGACATCAAATGCATTGCAAGTCCAGACGATGATAGAGTCTTTACACTAGCGGAAGGTTTGGTTTTGGGGATTGTCACACCCGACTGCAAGTTCATTGATTTTAAATCCAATGAGAAATTAGGCATCTCTCAAGCTGCAAATAGGGGATACCTTGCATCTGTCGATAGAAGGATGATTTTCGATATAGAAGGATTCAGAGATGCCAAGTCTTCTGAATACGTGAGCTTTAATGTTGCTCTGGAAAAAGAGATAGTTGATAAGGACACAGGATATGTCCAAGACATGACTTCTGGCCAGTACATGCCCATGAAAGATGGTGTAGATCACAAGCTGGTCATTCCTCAGGTGTACGAAATGCTCTCCAAAACCATTGGCATTTATGAAGAGAACAGAGAACTGACTCTTTTAGAATGTGTCACAAAAGGAATTGTCAACCCTCAAAATGGACAGCTGATCCATCCTTCCACTAAGCGTTCCATCAGGCTCATGGAGGCAGTAGAAAGTGGACTCATAACTGAAGAGGGTGCCATTACTTTGAAGTCCCTCTTGAAGATTACAGTGACTCTGACCTCCATCACAAAAACAACCACTCGGTATGTCACTATTGCAAACCAGAGTGTAGGTTCAGACTTGCGCATGACTTTCGAAGAAGCCTACAGGAGAGGTCTCATTGATGAAAGCCGACACACATTCGTAAACCCTCATACTGGTGAGGTCATGTCCATTGAGGAGGCTATTAACAAAGGGTACCTTAGTATTCTTCAATCATCGGATTCCGCTCAAATTAAGCAGTCTGAAGTCACCATATTTAAAAACAACATTAAATTTGAAAACAGTTACTCATTCTCAGACAGTCAAGAAGGAGTTTCAGCCATGGAAATTGATGGAGAAGCGCTCAAAAATGGTTTTGCAAAACGCTCCAGTGTATCGGACAGCAGGAAAGGAAGCTTTGCTTCCTGTGATTCTGAAGTGTTTAGGGAGTTAAGTAGTGATATTCCAACTGGTTTATTCCATAGACAAGTCAACATTGAAAATTCCTCTTCTTTACGAAGAGAAAGTATTAATAATTCTAACTACCTACAATCCAGTGACTTACGTAACCTGATAGCTTCTGGGGATTTCAATCCTGACATAGGATGTCTTGTTGACAAAAAAAGTGGAACATTAACAAATCTTAAGGATGGTATCAATAGTGGTAAGATAAATCCAAAATCTGCTTTTGTAGTTGAATACAAGACCAACAGGCTGTTGACTCTTGATATTGCCATTGAAAAGGGGCTGATATCTTCTAAGGGAGAGTATTTTATTTCTGGAACAACTATATCAATGAAAGATGCTCTGGAACAAAACTACATTAAATGTCTGGATGAAGACACAGGCTATGTGTTGAGGCAAGGGGATGAATTATCCTCAGAAAGCAGAAGTATTGTGTTCAGTAAGATATCAAGTCACTCAATAGTATCAACAACAGATGTTGGAATTGAAGTAAGGCAGAATGGAGAAGAGGAAAGTGTCATTCAAAGTGAGAGGATAGGTGATAAGGAAAATAATGCTTCAAAGAATAAATTTGAAAAAGATAGTAATTTAAGAGATGATCAAAAGCTTTCAGTGAGTAATGCTACCTCACAAAAAACCATTATCCCTGTTGGTTCTTCCGAATTCACCATGAATTTTGAGCTGAAGAAAGTTCCGGAGTTTAGCCTAGATGAGGGAGAGGCAAATGCATTGGGATCTCTTGAAAGTGGTGCTGACAATGCATTGACAGTTCAGTGCTCTGAAGTCCTGTCAGATGTTCCTATGGAGATCAGTGAACCAGCTCAGAGCGACAAAAAGCCTGAAGAGGTAAAAAAGAATGATGACTTTGAGATGATGGATGAAGAGAAAGAAATGAAGAAGTCATCAAAATCTCAGTATTCGGTTCCACGGTTTGAAGTGACCATTGGCAAGGCGCAGCTGACTGATCCAGCCAAAGCCGTGGTACTAAAGAAAGTGAAGAGAAAGAGGGTTTCTCCCAAATATGCCGCAGAAAGGGGAATAACTGACCAGAAGACCGTCGATACTCTGAAAGATGTGGAGAAACATGTTGGACCCAATGGAAACCATCTCTCTTTGGAAGAAGCAGTGAAACTGAATGTCATCGATGGTGCCACAGGAAAGATCAAGAACCCCAAGAACAATGAGACACTTAACATCAACCAGGCCATCTCTGATGGCATCTTGGACCCAGAGAGTGGTCAGTTCATTTTGCCTGTGGGCAGATCTCTCAGTATACCTGAAGCCGTCAACCAAGGTCTAGTGGAGCCTGGGCAGCAAAAGATAGTCCATCCAGAACACGGAGAGCACCTGTCCATTCAAGAAGCCATTGTTTGCGATATCATTGACCCCATGTCTGAGTTGAAGGAGCCGTCTACCGGCAAGAACCTCACTCTTGAAAATGCCATCGAGATAGGCGTTGTGAATGGGCTCAGTGGTGAAGTACAGACTTGGGAAGGCAAGATAGTGAGCATGTTAGAAGCGGTGAAGATGAATATTTTTGAGAGTTTGCCATCTTTCCAGATAGATCTCCCTCCACTAGCAGTCACATTCCCTGTTGCCCTGCGTCAAGGGTTTGTTGATTTGGAAAGAAGAATCTATGTGCATCCGATTACTCTTAAGGAGACTCCCATCCTGGAAGCTATTGAACAAGGCCTGGTCATGGGCTCTTCAGTCGAGAAATCAAATGAGGGTGTTTACCTTTGGACAGCCCTAGATATGAATCTTATTGACTCTGTCTCTTGCTTCATGGTCCATCCCAAAACAAAAGAACTGGTTTCCATTGAGGATGCTGTTGAAAGTGGTTTGCTTTACATCTCACCAGAAATCCCATCTTCTCCATCAGTCCAAATAAAAGCCAAGGAAAGTTCGTTGTACTTATTAGGTGACATCATTAACAAGGACCTCATTGATATCGGGGACTATTTTGTGTTTATTAATGATGAACGCATTCCTCTGTTGGATGCTTTAAATGACAATGTATTGAATGAAGATGCTGTTGTCAAAATTATGAATGAATGTGAGTTGGAAGTTGCCACTAGATCTGCAAAAGATTCTCATAGCATGAGCCCTCTCAACATAGACAATGCTGTGAGACATGGTTATTATGATAATGCACAGAGTAAGTTTTTTGATCCAAATTCTAATCAGACTATTACATTCCACCAGATCTTAAATTCTGATGCCTTTAATTTGTCTCAATGTGTGGTGAAAGATCAGATAACTTCAGAGTTCATTCCTTTGCAAAATGCAATTTCACAAGGCATTGTGGACAGTGATTCAGGAAAAATGTTTGATATTGAAGCAAAGACCTTGCTCTCCTGTTTTGAAGCATCTCAGAAACTTCTAATTGTCTACTTACCACTGGAAAGCTCTCGGAAGATTTCAAGAGCAATCACATTTACAGAGGCTATAGAAAAGAAACTTCTAAACCTAGAATCATTTGAGTTAAAGTTGCCGAACTCCTCCAGTTTGCCTTTGCATGAGGCTGTAGACAAGGGTATTGTGAAAGCATCATCCATTATGATTTATAACCCTCAAAAAGATGTTTTAATTCCTCTTCCTGAAGCAGAAAAATTCAACATCATATGTGTTAAGCAAGGGATATACATCCATCCTATTATTGGCCAAGAGCTGAACTGGAAGGACGCTTTCAAGCGAGGCTTCATTGTGCCCAAACGTAAGCCCATCTCCTTGGAAGCAGCTATACGGCTCAATCTGGCCAATCAAGAGAGTGGAATGATTCTTGACCCGATCACTAGGCAAGAAGACAGCATTGAAATGTCTGTCAGAAGAGGCGTCATCAGCTCTTCTCTGTCGTTAATCAAGGATACGAAAAGTGACAGATTTATGTCATTGGACGAAGCCCTGCAGAAGAGGATGATTTCCAAATCCGGAAAGGTGAAAAGTACATTGAATAACTCATGGTTGAGCTTAGAAAATGCTCTGAAGCAAGGAATCATCAAGACTCAGCAATTTCAGGTTCCCTTCATTCAAGCAATAAAAGAAGAGTATTACGACCAAGATTCTGGGTTGTTTTTGAATCCTTTGATAGGGCAAGACGTGACTCTGAAGGAAGCCTTGAGAACTGAATTCCTTACTCCTCAGTCGGTCAAAGTAAAGCATCCTAACACTTGCCAGTATCTTGACTTAGATAGGTCCATTTCTGAAGGAATTGTAAACGACGTCAAAGGTGTGTATGGACCGAGCTCCATCAACTTCAAAGATGCAATGGATAAAGGATATCTTGTGAACTGTAATCCGCCCTTAACCTTATCTGAGGCTTTGGAGCTCTCCATGTGCAATTCTGATGACAGCCGTTTTACAGTAAAAGAAGGAAGTCAACTTACCCTGAAAGAGATGGTGACATCCGGCTACATTGATGAGAATGCCAAAACTGTGTTTGTTCCCTCATCTAATGAAGTGTTGACTCTGTCTGAAGCTGGAAAAAGTGGAATTTTAGACATCCACAAAGCCACTTTAATGCTGAATGAAGAAGAAATGAAACTGTATGATGCTTATGATTTTGGATTGATCCTTCCAGTCAAAAAGAGACTTACTTTATGTGAAGTTGTTAACCATGTTTATTTTTGCTCAGAAACAGTAACAGTGTTTGATTTCGACTCCGAATGTTCTTTCCCACTGTCCAAAGCAGTCGAAGAAGATGTGATTGACACCAGCACTACCATGTTCCAAACAAATCAAACTCTTCTTTCTTTTACTGATGCAGTTGAACAGAATTTTGTGAATTTATCCCTGGGTACTGTGTTTGAGGCAGATTCTGGTTGTAATATACCCCTCCAAGAAGCTTTTGATCAAAACTATCTATCTGAAGTTGGCTGCGTTTCAATTAAAGATGCTGTAGTTACTGGTATGTATCAAGAATCCACCGGACTTTTCTTCAATCCTCCTCAAAACAACGACCTTACTCTGGAGGAAAGTTTACAAGCAGGCCTTGTAAACCCTCTTTCAGTTCAAGTTGTGACTGATGGTGAGAGTGCTTCCCTTACCAGTGCTATTGAGAAAAATATTGTTGATGGAAAGAAGGGTACAGTGAATCTTCCGAATAGTGCCCCCGTGACACTAGATGTTGCTTTGGAAGAGGGTAGCTTAGTTGAGACCCAGCCTAAAATATCGTTGCAGAGTGCTATTAAGAACAATATGTATGGCACAAATGGGAAATTTGTCTTTAACAAAGAAGAGAAAACACTTAGAGATTGTTTGAAAAATGCATTGATTGATGGAAGTCTTCCACTTTATTGGGACTCCAATGAAAGAGCTTTATCTCTAAATGAAACAATTAGAAAAGGGTTGATTGATAATCTGGAAGGAACTTTTAAGGATCCTAAACTTGGTGTAATTCCTCTGGATGTTGCCTTAGAAAAAGGCTGTTTAATAGATACAGAAAAGCCCTTAACGTTGTATAATGCTCTAAAAATGAAATTATATACTTCCAAAGGTAAATTTATAAATCCACGAACTGGTTTGCCTATGACTCTCAAAAGAGTTTGTGAACTAAACGTGATTTCTAATCAATTGTCAATGGTCAAAAAGTCTAATGGTGACCTAGTCTTCCTCCATGAAGCTGTGACTGCTAATATCATTGATGACATTGCTGGTACCTACTTATTTGAAGATACGCCGATTCGATTGGATGAAGCTTTACGCCGAGACTTAATAGTTCCCTTTAGCAAGCCCCTCAGAATCGATCATGCTATCAACATGAATTTATTCAAATCGGACATAGGGAGGTTCTTAGATCCTTCTTCAAATGAAATGTTGACTATTATTCAGGCAGTGAATTCAGGGTTGATTACTGACAAAAACACAGCTGTTTATGATGCCAGCTCAGAAACTCTGAAATCCCTTCCTCTAGCTATGAGTGATGGAACCATTGATACAGACTCAGGAAAAGTGGTAGACTCATCTGGAAAGCACTCCTGGCCACTTGACAAAGCTTTTGAAAATGGACTTATCGTAATTAATGAGAAGGGGCTGTTGCAGACCAACCTTTACTCCAAGTTTGCCTGCACTATTGGGGAAGCCATTCAGGATGATTTGATTGACCCCAAAAGTGCTTTCGTCAAGGATCCCACCAACTTCGATTGGGTGTCTCTGGAGGAGGCATCTAAAAAAGGAACTCTGAATCTTGGGCGGAAAGTGATCTTTTGCCAGATATCTAAAAGAACAGAGCTGTTTGTTATTAAGTACGAAGACAACCAACAGATCTGCTCCCGCAAGCCATGTTCACTATTAGAAGCAGTGAAAGAAAAACACCTGAATGTTCTTAGCGGTCGATACACAGATCCCACTACCAAGCAAACATTTACCCTTAAAGAGGCCATAGACCTAGGCTGCATTGACTCTGACTCTGCAGTTGTCAAGGACACTAAGAACAAAGTCTTTACCCCATTAAACTCTGCCTTCGAGAACAGGACTTTGGACCCAGAGAAGGGAATAGTTATTAACACACTGACTAACCAAGTTCTTACAATCAAAGGGGCATTAGATAATGGTTTACTGTGCACTTTCCCATACACTTTCTCGCTCATTGAGGCTTTGGAGTATAACATGTATGATCCCAACACACATCTTTTCCACAATCCTTTTAATAACACAAATGTCACTTTAGAAGAGGCAATACTGACAGGTCTCATAAACCCTAACACAACCCTAATGAAAGATACAAAAACTGGTAATTTCCACGATATCAGTAAGGCCCTCGAGGAAGGTTTGTTAGATCCTCTAACTGGATGTCTAGTGAATGATTCGGCAACCTTGTTGGATGCATACCGCCAGGGATTGCTGGTACCCTCTGAACAAAGGGTAAGGTGATATTCCTGCCAAGTTTGGGCACGCAATTAAGTTATTGCTTAGCTTGCATTGCTACATGCCTGGTGCATGTGATTGATTGCAATTGTTTGTACCCTGTTTGTCATTACAGTTACCTTACATGCACAATACCAATAATTTGTATTCATTCGAACTGAGGGGTTTCAAAGTTGTATCATTCATGAAGCACATAGGACCTTACATTATCAATACTAATTACGTATCATCACTTATAGTTTGTTCCCAATTTCTGTTCATAAAAACCTGCTTACTTGGAAAAAAATCCTTTGTTCAGGTCAAAAGTTCAAGAAATTTTGAATTTTTAAAAAATTTGAACTTATTCCTTCCAAAAAATTAATATTGGCAGTGAAAGGTCCATGTTTAAAAAAATGTACTCATTTGAATCAGAGTTGTTTGTTTTTGTATTTGAGTTTATTGTGTTTGCATGCTACATAATGAAGCTTGGTTTAAAGCTTTGCTGATATAACACAGCGTTTTGTACTACTAACAAAGGGTGCATGATGATTCATTATGAACCCTTATGGCTTTATAACTGAAGTGTGAATTTTGTTTTGTGGCTTTACTTTTGTAGTATTACAAACTTTAAATTTCAGCTCACGTTTTTAAACTTAGGAGTCCCTGAAGTTCATTAATTGCTATTTTCTGATGATTTAGTGATTTTTCTCTTATTTACTTGCAATTGTACTTTTTGTTAGTTAAGTTGGAATTGAAATTGAAACAAAAATAATTACCTGCTTATTTAAATAAAAAATGAGTAAATGAGTAATAAAAATTAGTTTATTGTTATTGATATCAAATCCTATGATTTGAAAAAGTTGTAAAGAATCTATAAAAATATATGAATACTTCAAAGTTTGCTTACTTGAAAGTGGATTTAAAGTAAAAACAAATTAGTATTTTGTTATCTTACGGGAAAAGTTAAGAGTTTCATCGTTTTTAAAATCAAAAATAAGTTTATTTAAGTTTAAATAAGGGACTCCTAGCATCAAGTTAATATTTGTATTGCTTTTGTTGATTGTTTTTGCCTTTTCAATTTTATAGATGGCAATTGAGGAGAAGTACAGGCTTTGTACTGATAACACATCCAAGCTACTTGCTTGGCTGCAGGAGAAAGAGGTGGAACTTGCAGAGCTGGGACTTGTAAGGGAAGATGCAGATGACTTATACAGACAGATTGGTATTGCAAAGGTTTGTGGTTTCAATATCAATTTTAAATCCTGGATATGCACTACATATATATTACAAGTTAAAACAAGTTCTGGAGTAATCTCCTGCATCAAATGCTGATAGCTCAATTACTTTTTCCCAGTCCATCAAGCAAGAGCTTGAAGACAACCAGCGAGCAGTGTCCTCCGCTGTGGACCAAGCCCAGCAGCTGCTGGAGCAAGGTCGCGATGTCTTGAGCAAAGAGGAACTTCACATGCTTCAGAAGAACTCGGAGACCCTGAAGAAGCGGTATGCCAGAGCCAGTGACGAAAGTGACAAGCTGTTGAGAAGGTTGAACACTGCTTTGGAGGAGTTGAGAAAGTTCTCTGTGAGTTGATTTTTTTTTCTTGTTTACTATTAATTATTTTACTTGGACTTGCATTTAGTTAGCTTTAATTTTTAATAAATTACTAAGCATAGTGCAATGATTGCTTTCATCTTCCTGAGTTTTTTGCTTTCATCTTCCTGTTGTTTTAAATAAATATAGAAGTGAAATTTACCTATTGAATTTCGTTTTAAGCATCTTATAAATAAACCCGGAATTTCCCTTAGTTTGGTTAATTTACTGTACATTCCTGCTACCTTCCATTTAGCTGGATCTTTACTTTAGCTTGTCCTAGTTAATTTAAGTATAATGTGGGAAAAAAATGGCAAAAACTACTCTACAAGTTGTTGATATTAAAGCCTTCTGTAGAAAAAATGACTGAAAATTTTCAGTATATATTCTACCTAATAATTTATTTAACTTGAATGTGAAAACAATATTCCTTTTATAATATCTTCTTTTATTGAACTAGGGAGCTACCGCCCCCTGCTCGCTATCGCTCGCCAACCCCCGTAAACTGCTAACGCAGGACCTTTTGGAATTGCTTCGCATTTCCCACAAATTCCAATAAAACAATTAAACAATTTGCAGCAAAAACGTCAACCAACTTTCCAAAAATACTTCACCAAATCCCCATGAATAAATCTCCCTTAAAAGTTTGAATACATATTAACTCGAGCTTATCAAAAATTTAAACGAAATGTGTTTAAAAATATTCATCTTAATTATTTTTAATCTATGATTACAAAACTAACTAATTCTAATTGTTTATCAATATTCGGACCAAACAAAAACCATTATTTTAAAGTAACTCGTTAGTATAATACAGGGGTGCAGAAAATGTTCCAAGATCCAAAATTTCCCCAGAACACAATTTTTTCTCTAAAATTTCCCCCAAAATGAAATTTCATTAAAAATAGTTTATTCAGTTCTTAATTTTCTTTCAGATTCAATAATTTTCAAATAATCCATAAATTTAAATTTTAATGATCTTTATACTCTTTTTTAGTCTTTCTTACACACTTATAATCTTTGCTCAAAAAAAGTGCCCCTTTCCCAAAAATATGAAAAATTTTCTAATTATCTCAAATTTTAGCTACCTGTAAATTTCTCCTTAATGAACTCAACATTTTAATTAAGAACATCGATGTGATTGAACAAGAACGCTATTAATAGTGAAAATTACCCATTTTACCACGGATAGATTGCTTTTCCTGCATACCAATCGAAAAGCAAGGAAAAGCCAACATCCAGGTTAAGAACCTAGAAAATTAAATTTTTTAGCGCAGATCCGTAGTTTTTCCTACTCTACATCCGTAACTCCACTTTTCTCAAGTTGAAATTGGAGGTTATGATGTAGTCACAGCACAAAATATCTTTTTTTCAGCTAATGATGTTGGATTTTTTAGTTTTTCTTTTTATCTTGGGGAAAAATTTCCCCAGAGCTGCTCGAATTTCCCCCGAACATCGTTCGGGCGTTCGGACATATTCTGCACCTCTGGTATAATATGCCTAGTGTTTATCATTCATATTTTTTTTAAACCCAGACTTGTTAAACAATATCGTTTAAGCAATTGAAAATAATAAGAGACAAAACATCACTCTATGTTTACAATTAATTTCGATAAAATCAGACTAAAAATTATAAATATTGGACAAAAAGTGTGAAATTTTAGTATAAAATGACGTTCATGTAAGTTTTTAGAATATGTTTTTGTCAGTCTTTGAGTGATATTACATCAAGAAAGTACTTTTTTTAAAAGGTGAAAAAACATGTTTCATCATAAAATATAGCGTCTATCGGTCGTTGTGATTGGATGCATAATAATTTGAATGACAGTACTTGCTTTGTAACTGCGACCTTATCCGTTATCTAAAAAAATGGAAATATTATAAAATTGAGAATTTTTTTGAAAAATCGAAGGGCCTACTCGAAAATCCGGAAAGAATCCGGACATTTTGATACCATATATGTGTCATTTGGTTCAGTAATTAAAAAGCCTTTCTCTGGAAACCGTTCACTAAAAACTTTTTTTAGAATAGCGAGACTATTGTCATTTTAATCGTTTTTTTACTCTCTACTTAATAAAATTTTGTACAGTTGGCTTATCCCCAGTCCCATTTTAGGGCAGTTAACAAGGATTCTACTACTTGCATATTTTTATTTATAAGCAACTTATTTGTTTGTTTTAGAATGAACTGATTAACTTCATGGAATGGCTTAAAGAGTCTCACATCAAACAAAATGAAAAGGAAAGGAGTTTGGTTGACCTGGATCATTTGAAAGAAAATGCTGATGCTTACAAAGTGAGTACTAAAGTTAATTTTTATGTTATTCCTTTTTATGCTTGTTACATTTCAAATGGACTAATCCTTTGTATTCTAAAGGCATTTTCAAGTGATGCTATAGCTCACCAAGCTGATCTCCGGTTCATAACAATGGCTGCCCAAAAATTTGTGGATGAATCAAAGGTACATCTTATTTACCTATTGTTATTTGTTTTGACTTCTAATAATATCATACTATTTGATAACCAATAACCTTGCATTTTAGGATTACTTGAAAGTCCTCAATGACTTCCGAACCTCCTTGCCCCAGCGTCTGGGCCACCTGGAACCCACCGAGAGCGAAGTGAAGGCCAAAGTGCAAGAGGTCTCCACCGCCTTCCAGAACCTCCTAAACCGCATCGACCGCCTAGGAGACAAGTTCAGCGTCCTCTACAGCAAGCAGCGGAACTTTGCCGAATGCATGGAAAAAGCCACCAGCTGGCTCAACGGGGTCCAAAAAACTGCCAAGAAGGTGGTCGAGGAACCGACCGCAGCTGACCCCCGTGCCATCCAGGATCAGCTGGACCGGGTGAAGGCGTTGAACATGGAACTGATCCAGCAAGGTCGCTTGATCGATTCGGCCAAGCAGGCGGCCAGTTCACTGCTGGATGCTTTCGAGGACACGGATATTAGTCCCTCGGAGAAGAGGGCGATTGAGAGCAAGGTGAAGAGGTTGGAGGATGAGTACAACAACCTGTGCAATGTGGTGAATGGCAAGAGTAATGAGCTTCAGATGGCGTTGTTGCACTCTCAGGATATTCAGGATGGACTGGATAATATTCTCAAATGGTTGGATGAAACTGAAGCTAACCTCAGAAATCAGAGTAGACCTGTTAGTTTGATCAAGGAAAAACTGGAAGAGCAGGTATTTATACATCACAAACTTTAACATAAATTAATTTTTTTTCTTTGATATGATTAGAATATATTTTGATTTATTTTTTATTTGGTAAAATATATAAGTTAATATGCTCTATCTATACATTCTAAAAACACCTTAGCATAACATTGAAATATTTCTAAAGGCTTTCAAGATCTTAATTTTAAGTATTGTCACAAAAATGTCTGCTTTAATTTTTTTCCTTTCCAGATACATGCTCACAAAGTACTGCTATCTGACATTGATGGTCAAAAACCAACTTTGGATGCAGTGAATGATTCTGCAAGAGAACTTCTGAATAGTTCCAATCAAAGACTTGCCAAGAAAATTGAATCCAAGCTTAAAGAAGTCAACATGAGATTTGAGAAACTGTGTGAAAAGGCCCAAAAACGATCCGACTTGTTAGAAGATGTAGGTTTTTAAATTAATTTTTAGTGTATTTGTTTTTCTGAAAAGGGACTTACTTAAAGGTTACTTAAGGGGTTACTTAAAGGGAAAATTTTGAAAAAATATGGCTAAAACATAACAAATTGATAATATATATTAATATAGAAATATGTTTTAAATTGTAAACTTCAAAACCAGAGTATATTTGATTTATGTTGGAAATAAGTGGTTCATAACAGAAGCTATTTTTCAGATTTATGAATATAAACATTTCACAGGTAGATTAAGTAAAGCTTTCAAAATAAGCTTCAATCTGATAAAAAAAAACTACCAATAACCGTTGGACTAATATGTAAGAGACTAAAATTCAACTTCTGTCTTTTATGCTTGGTAATGCCTATTCTTTCTAAATTAAACAAGCAATACTAATGGATTTCCTGTTTTTTCCAGGTATGCAAATCCTTGAGCACCTTCAACTCAGGCGCAACGCGCCTCGAGGAATGGCTGCAGGCGATGCTGGAACTCTCCAGAAAACGCGACACAGACTCTGCCGTTGCTGAGGACATCTCCCACCAACGAGAGGCCCACCGAGAAGAGTTTGAAGAAGTGCTCCGCAGCGGAAAAGCCCTGATGGCGAAACGTGACGTAACGGACACAGGCCCCATCAAGGAGCGCCTGCGCTCCATGGAGCAGCTGTGGAAGGAACTTGGGGAGCACGTGTCGGAGCAGATGAGGAGGAATAAGGAGAAGCAGGAGCAGCTGTCTGCTTACGAGGCTCTGCGAGCCAAGGTGCTTGAGTGGCTGTTGAATATGGAGTTGAGGGTAGACGGACTCGAAGCAGTTGGGCTTGATAAGGAGGTCTTGAGAAGGCAGGGATTGGAGATCAAGGTACTTGTTGGATGATTTTTCCTGGTGTTAAGTTGTGTTTAACACTTTTAGTTCTAGTATCTCCCAAGTTTTCTGTAGGATTCAATGGCAATCTTAGAATTGAAAGGGTTAAGTTATTTTATTTAAGTAAACTTAGTTTAAGGTCTATTTGTTCTTCTTGCTCTGAACTTGATGTTACTAGATGAATGAGTTAGCTTGAACTGAGTTGGGAATTTATTTGTATGATTATCTAAGTTTAAGAAGCCAATATGAAATCAAGATTAATTGAATTTTTTTACTGAACATAATTTGAAAATCATTCTGAAATTAGGTTTAGTTCAAAAAAATATGCTGTCTGAGGCGACCCTTCAATTATTACTAGAGAAAGAAGTTACTCTTTTTAAAAATAACTTTTTGCTGGAATTGTTAGCATTTTAAGAAATACATTTAACTGTAAAAGTTAATGAATTTTTAACACAATGTGAAGTTATTTGTCCTGAAATAATTCAAGAGCTAACATTTTATAGTTAACTGAAACCCCTAAAATTGCTTCTTTTTCTACTTTTTTTTCTGAAGACTAAGCTCCCTTAACTATTATCCTCATTGTCAAGGCTTAGTTTAGCCTACTGTTTTTTCCTCTTTGAAACAAATATGCTCTACAAATTTAGTTGGTTTATTAAAGTTTGAATTGAGTATGAAAACTAGGCATTCTATATCCCTCAGGCCCTTGCAAAGGAGCATGTTGATTATGGACCTACAATTGACAAAGTGAATGATTTAGGCAATAGTTATGATGCCATCCTTAGAGGAGAAAGTCCACGTCATTACTCAGGAAGTCCTACAAGGAAACCATCTAGCCCTACTAGACTCTCACCTACTAGTAAGTATCCTATTATATTTATCCCAATTTTACCCTTAGTTCTAGTATTCAAAACAATCCTCACATCATATTCCTTTTTTATTTCTGAGGGCATGATCCCCTAAATATTATTCAAAGAAACCACCATTTGAAACTAGTTATAAAACCAATGGGATTTTCCACAGAGCATCGCCGATCCCCTGACTACTCAGCAACAGGTGTCCGAGGTGTTCAAAGCCCTCTCTCGAGCATTTCCAGTGGCTTCGGAAGCACAAGGAGCTCTGCTGATAATCTTGGAGGCATTGAAGGTAAATACTGATCACCTAGCACGCGAACGAATAATCAGCTGTTTTGTGTATTTTAGTATACCATAAAAATGCTTTAATGAAATTTCTCCATGAATTCAACTCTGTGCTCGATTTTCCCTCACAGACCTCAGTCCAGTTCAACAGCAGCTGGCCGAGATCAACCACCGCTACAGCCTACTGGGAGTGAAGCTGTCCGACCGCAGCCAGGAGATCAACTCCATTTCGGACGAGATCAAGGTACTGCTGGACAGCCTCAAGAACCTGGTCAGCTTCGTGCAGGCCAAGGAGAGGCAGATGCCCAAAGACCCACTGCCTGTGACCAGAGACCAGGCTGCCAAGCAACTGCAGGCATTGAGGGTGAGTAGCAACATGCTACATAGTGGTCAACTCACCCGTTTTTTGGGGGGGATACTCCTGAATTTTACTGCTGTCTCCCAATATCCTGAAAAATTATTAAATCTTCAGAATTTCTTCAAAAATCAAGTTATTCTTACCCTATTTTAGAGTAAAATTGGATTAGTTTTAAATTATTTTTCTCGCTGTTCTCACTTTTCCGATGCTCCCATCCATTTTCCTAATGAAAATTATGGTGTAAAAATTTCATTATTTCTGTTAAGATTTTATCTTATATTATTTGATTACATTCTATCTGGTTTGTTAGTTATTATTATAGAAAACAAGCAGAAAGAATTATTAAATTCAATCCTGTCTGTTTCTTTCAATAAAAATGCTGTCTTTGAATTTGTTTTTTACTTTTAAATCTTAGAAAAGGGCCATGTTTCTAACAAAATTGGATGCCGTAAAAATCTCCCTCATTCATTCTTTGTTGGTCACTATGATGCTAATCAATCAGCAGTATCAAGAAAAATAAAGCTAAATGAAAACCTAGAACTGTCAAAAAAAACATTTTTGAAGTCTGGGGGTACTATTTTTTACCATAACCTGTAAAAATCATCATAATCTAACAGTTCATGATAACACTTTATAACAAATATTCAACTTTATTTAGGCTATTCAAGAAGATATGCTTGAAAGACAGTTGGAAGTTGACAGACTGAAAACACAGACTGAAGATTTGGCTCGCCGCAAGCCTAGTACTCCTGGTATTGACAATTTACAGTTGCAAGTATCTGATCTTGGTAAGTAGAATTATTAGATCAACTTTTTTTAATAATTAGAATTCAAACACAAAAACTTATTCAGGACCTATTAATAGTTTGGAATAACAAAAACACATTTTAAAACATTAAAGGTTTTGTGTGGACATTAATTTTATTTTCCAACAGTATTTTAAAACTATCTAATTGACCAAAGTTAAAAAAGAAATTTTAGAGTTTACACCCCGCTCAGTATCACCTTGTCTTTCTCTCAGCATCTGCATCTCTGTAAATGATCTGTGGATTAAATAGAGTCAATGTTTTCTTTTATGTTTTAGGACAAAGATGGAATGAATTGCTCTCAACTGTGAAGGAAAAATCAAAGTTCCTGCAGGACCTAAAAGACTTCCAGGATTCACAAGATGCAATGAACACATGGCTGAACCAGAAAGAGAAAATGTTTCAAGTTCTTGGACCCATCGCGTCAGATCCGCGCATGGTGAATGCTCAAATTCAACAAGTTCAAGTAAGTACTACTGTTAGCTGATGCAATTTTCAGTGTTCTGTATTTGAATCTGGAACACAAACTACTGAAGATTCATTCAGATATGTAATGCAGTGATCCGTCATTACAATTCTGCATCACAACTTCCACCCTAACAAAATCCTTGTTGCAGGTGTTGAGGGATGAGTTCACCTCCCAAGAACCAGTTCTCATCAAGAGCAGGGAATGTGGTCATGCCATCTTGGATCATCTGGATGTCAACAGTCCAGCTGCCAAAAAGATCAGGGAGCAGCTCCACAACACCAACTTGCGCTGGGATGACCTGGTCAACAAACTTACCGACAGAGAGAAGAACTTGGATGCAGCCATTGGGGCCACCAAGGACTTCCAGGACAGTTTGAACAGGCTGCAAGACCGGCTGCAGCATATCTCGGACGAGTTTGACCATCTCTCGGAAGCAGGGTCAGACGCTGAAGATCAATTGAGAAAGTTGAATGTAAGGGTTTTTTTGAGATTTGACCAAACATTTGTATTAATTTGTAATATTTTTTATATAATCCTGTGAAACTGTAATGTTCTTTAATTGGGATTTTTTATTTTATAGGACCTTGAAGAGCAACTAGAGGACCAACGCCCTCTGTTGGCGGATGCAGAAGTGGTCTGTGAGCAGTTGTGTGATATTCTCAGTGATTCTGCATCTAAGGGAGAAATCAAGAACAAGCTCAATGGAGTTGAAAAGCAATACAACAACCTTAACAGGAAAATGAGTAAGTATTGTGTAGCTGTTTTGTTTTTAGCCATTATTAAATTACATTGAAAATTGACTTCTCATCATAATAAACAATACGAAATATTTTAAATAATGTGTCAATTCTTTTAAAATGTGATTACCCTTTCACATTGTAAAAATTGTAATTCCTGCTGCATTAACTTTATTATCTTGAGCTTATTTATTTAGATATAAACTGATATTTTGTACTTACTGAAGAGTGAATTAGAAAAGCTTTATTTTTTGTGCAAATATGGGGATAATTTTTTCAATCAACAGTAATTTATTCGTAATAATCGAAAAAATGCAAAATTAAGCACATGTATTGTGATGATCCTTAGATTTTATATTTATGAAATATTTCCCCCTTAAACTAGATAAAAATGTTTAATTTTCTTCTACAGATAATCGAAAGGCTGAATTAGAATCTGCTCTCAAAGAGGATAAAGACTTCTATCTTTCGTTTGATCGTATTCAACAATGGCTCAATGACATGGAGGATACTTTATCTCATGAGTTTCCCATTTCTGCTGACCAAGATGTCCTCAAACGACAAGTGCAAGATTTTGAGGTAAGTTCAAATAACTTAAATTTACAAAAAGAAATATGTGTGGCAAAAAAGCACTTCATGCTTTATCTTTCTGAACAATATTATCAGTTTTTTAATTCCTTAGCTGTTTGAAATAATCTTTCTAATTTTGGGAAATTTCTATGAACTATGCTGTTTAAAAATCTACTACCTAAATTAGTAATATAAATAAATTGAAACGCTTGAATTTTTCAGGGTATTTACAAGCAAGTTCTGAACAAAGAACATGAAGTACACCTTCTAATGAGTAAGGGAGCTGAAATGCTTCCAAAAGTCACTCGAAAGGCTGAAGCTGCTCAACTCCAGAGTAAAATGGACACCACCAAGCGTCAATGGGAGAAAGTTCGCAAATCAGCCAATGACAGGTAATGAAATTTTTTATTGTCATTTTAAATGCGTAAGACTATGGAGCTGTTTCTTTAGACGTAACTTAAACCTGTTTTCAATGTGATTTAAAGGAGTTACAACAAACATGTTTAATTAAAAAAATAATTTTTATTTGATTTGGAAAACTAAAACAAAGTTTTTATATTTACTTTCAAGTCATGAAGGAATATTTTTTTTTCTGATTAAAGAAGAAGTTTTACAAAGCTGGATTTCGCATAGAAACACTTAACTATAAAGTGATTTTTTTTTATTTTCTAGCAAGTTAATTTGTGCTTGCTTTTTCAGACACACCAAGCTGCAGAAATGCTCTGAAAACTGCAAGAAATACCACAGCTCGTCCAATTCATTTTTGTCATGGCTCAATAAGTGTGAAGATAAGGTGAATGGTCTGCAACCTGTTAGCTACCAGAGAGTACAGCTTGACAAACAAGTCAAAGAAATACAGGTAAGTCCAAATTCTATTTAGTGGAAAGATTTCACAGTACACTTAACCCCTCTATTGTCAATACTGGATATGATGCATTTTGAGCTATGGTATACCTACTATAAGTGTTAAAATGATAAATAAAAGTCCTATTCTCAATGTTCTTCAAACTGTGTCTTTAAATGAGTAACTGCTAATTGATGAACTTGCTCTCATTAAACATTTAAAAACACATTCCAAGTTGTTTAAACAGTTGATTGCTCGAAGTAAATTGCTTATTAGTATTGCTTAAGTGGAACTAACTTGTATTTTTCAGGTCATTAAGAATGACTTAATTAAACATTCTCAAGAGTTTGAAAATGTTTGCAATCTGGGTGAAGCTTTGATCTCTTGCTGTGATCTTGACGTTGAAAACGTGAAAGATGATATTGACTCCTTAAGAAAGAGATGGGACAGGCTTAACCAAGGTACGATTTTTACTCTTCTTAGTTTAAATATTATCAAACCTGTTGCTTTGTTAAAACTGTCAAAAAAATGTAATTAGTTTCAAAATTCATGTATCTGAATTTCAGAAGTGTCTGAGAGAGCTCACACTCTTGATGAAGTCTCTCACAAGCTCAACATGTATCAGGATAAGTCTCGAGATGTCAATCACTCTCTTCATAGACTGGAGGACCGCCTCCTATCCCATGATGCCTTGGGAGACAGTTCCAAAGATCCCAAACTGTTAGCTAGAATGAAGGTAAGAAGAAGTTTTTGTTTTATTTCCATCCAGAAAATATTGTTGCGTTCTTTTACTAAACTGAGACACATTCAGTTTATCTTATCTAAATAACCTGATTTTAATAAGAATGTTAGATTGTTTACTTTTATAATATGAAGAGGAAAAGTTAAATATAGTTGTAATAGGTAACAATGGTACTCTGGTAATAAACAATGCTACACAGAATAATTATCTATAACATTTGAATTGGTAAGAGCCAAGAGGTACAAGTAAAAATGTTTGAACACTTCTATATTTAAAATGGGTCGGTGAAATTTCTCTAGATTGCTATAGATTGCCAAACTCAAATAAGAATATTTAATTTGGCTATTTTTCCATCTACCTTGTGTTCAAAACTTTTTCTATCTTAAGAACTTCTTTGTAATTTTTAATTTCTAACTACAAAATTATGTGTTTGTTTTTAATACTCATTTTTTCCCTACCAGGCTCTCCTTAATGAGGCTGGGGATGTGAAACGACAGTTAAACAACCTGAAGGACTATGTCAACCAACTGGTGTCTGAGGCTTCCCCTTCAGTGGACACATCCCACATCACAGACGAGGTGGAAGACTTAGAAAACAGACACAGACTGCTCACTCAGAAGCTGGAAGACAGGTGCAGTGACTTGGAGTCAGCCTCGGAAGTTATTGCTCAATTCAACGTAAGTTTGCATTTACTCAATATTAGTGAATGCTTATCTGCTTTAAAGTTTTTTTAGTACTTGAAAGGCTAAAGGGTATTAACTCGTCATCTGTTTTTTTTAGAACAAGATGAAAGATGCTCATCTGGACTTAAACCATCTGGAAGAAGAGCTGGATAACATGGCTCCTATTGCCAGAGACATTGACACTGTAACCATCCAGATTAATCAAATAAAGGTATTGTAATTGCATTAAACTTTATGTTTAAAATAAAGTAAGAAGTAAAAATGTTGGACATTCTTTACTAAATTTCAAAGTATAGGTAATTTTGAAATTTATCTTAATCATGAGTATTTTCAAATTATAGACCTACAGACATAGACTGAAACAAGCCAGAGATGATTGTGAAGACATTGAACATCAATGTCAAGACATAATTACTCATGGCTACACACCTGATCCAAAGGGTTGTAGAAACCAGGTATGTATTTGTTTTTAACTGAGTTTTTACTCATTTGAGCAATTTGGCTTTAAATTTTCACTAATTAAATTTTTAATACAAAATCCTTTTCATATTTGAGTTAGCTTCTTTAGCTATAGTATATATTAAACTCAGTTTTAGGAAACTGAACTTATTTCATATTTTATTTCTTCGTCAATGCTTAGAGCCTCCTTTATTAATGTAAAATGTGGGATCATCTTATTAAATTTATGATGTCACTTTTTAGCTGGATGGTCTCCATCGACAACTGATTCGTTTGGAGGAGCGTGCCAAGACTCGAGACAACAACTTGGATGCCATGATGACCAGGCTGGAGAAATTCTATGAAGACTACACACATATTACCAGAGACTTGGATGAAACAGTTGATGAAGAGCGATCATTTAGAACCGTTGGTGGTGAAGTGGAAGCTATCCGATCGCAGCAAGAAGAGTTCAAGGTAATTATGTGCCTTTGACTTAATCAGACCTAATTTGATTTAAAAATAAAGCTTGCTTCGTATTGTAGGAGTAAAAATTGCTTTTTAATATTACCTACATGAGAAAATTGTAGAAAAAATCGAAATTATGACAACACTTAATATAAGCCGTTCAATCTATTCTGTTTCGGGGCATAATTTTAATGATTCTGCATGAAATTTGTTCAGCACTACCACAAAGATCGCCTGGAGCCTCTTGGAAAACAGATTGATGCCATCAACAAAGTTGGCCAAGGCTTGATCCAGTCTGCCTCACCAGGTGTCAACACTTCTATTTTGGAGCAAGACTTGGATTCCCTCAATGACAAGTGGAATAACCTAAAACAAAGGGTAAAATTCATATTTATTGCACATTACTAATAATATCTTAAATGTTTTACAATCCTAAACTAATATGAAAAGTTCTTACTGTTTGGACCATTATTTCTTGGAAGTTGAATTTAAATTCTTTCAATACATGATACAATTAAATCTTGGTCTTATTGTTTTGTGGTTAATTGACCCTCACAAAACTTTAAACCAAAAGTTTTTGTACTCTTCCTCTGAATGTATTCTTATCGTGCTGTTTCAGATGAATGACCGTGAAAGAAAACTGGACATTGCCTTCCTCCAGTCTGGAAAGTTCTTAGAAGCCCTGGAAGGTCTCCACAAATGGTTGGAAGACACTGAAGAGATGGTGGCCAACCAAAAGCCTCCTTCAGCTGACTACAAGGTGGTGAAAGCACAACTCCAGGAGCAGAAGGTATGAGTCTTGCTTGCTGTGAAATCAATTAATCGTTAATTGAAATAATATCAATATACTTTTGATAAGCATCTGAGTTTATTGTGTAACTAACACCTGAACAAAATATTTCTCAAAGTAATTTTTAAAGAAATCTATTCAATTCCATTGTCTTTCCCATTAAATATCACCTAGCTTAACTCCAAAAATTGGAAATGTCGTCAAAAATTGTGAACTAACAGATTAAAAAAAGTAAAATCAGTGACTACCTTAAAAATTTGGCCATATTTGAATATTCATTGCCTAAAACAGCTTGACAATATTTAATGGGACAATTAACAGAATTAAATCCAGAAACCTTTTTTTTTCTATTTTTAATTGAATTTTTATACTGAACTTCTCAAACCTTAGTCTTTGTCTTTCCTAATAAATACCTCCTCAAATGCATAAAGTTTTACACTCAAGTAATGAAAACAATTATTTTTATTTTGCTGCTACTGATCAGCCAATGATAGTAAAAGCGTCACGTGATTTTTACAGGCTTTGCACGGCCAATAGTTGGGTAACCGGTGATAGTTGGGGTCTTGCTTCTATATTCAAGCAAATGTCTCTTCCTCTTTCGATCAACTGCCCCTCAACTTCCACCTGTCTCCCCTCCAAAATACAGTAAAATCCCATTACAACGAATTCCGTTACAACGAAAAATCCCGTTATAACGAAATTTACAGAAGTCCCAACCAAAAACCTATTAAAACAATGTTAAGTGAATCTCGATATAACGAAATTATCAAATTAGGAAAATCTCGTTACAACGAACTACTCAGACCTTCCATATTTTTTTTATTTCGCGTTTCTTTCAACTACTATTTCCGAGGCGGTTCCACACCACCCCCGATTAAACCGAAACCGATATCCCAAAGCAGGTGCTGTGATTTACTGTCCCCGGGTGGAAAACGAAAGGGTACACATCCGCGAGATAAAAATTGGTGACGGTTAGCGCAACTGTCAAAAAAAAGATGTTTTTCAAGAAGTAAACAAAAAATTGTCTCAGTGCATGAAAACAACCGAATATGCTTAATGGTTGCAAATTCTAGCCTTCCGTGAAGACAGTCAGACGGGTGTGAGAAGTGTTACGAAAAGCCGATTTAGAAGAAGCAAATCCAAACGACACTCAGCAATCGGAGTTGTAAGAAATTTGGAACGCCACAAAAAAGAAAACTTCAATTTCAGATGAGATTATCTGAAAAATTACTTAGTTTTTAATGTGACGACTAACCTTGTACAGAAAAAAGATCCTAGATTTTCTAAAATAAAATTTTATTTCTTCGTAATCTGTAGTTAAAAGGTGATTGTTTCCCAAGAGGTAAGTGATTTTTTTTCATATTTTAGATGATGGTAGCATCCACGTACTTGAAAAGCCGGTTTTTCATGGTTGGTTTTGATAATTTCTTAATATAATGGTTCCTTTTGTTCAATTTTTGAAATTCCGTTACAACGAAATATCCGTTAAAACGAAACAATTTTACGGTCCCGTGAAGTTCGTTGTAACGAGATTTTACTGTACTAGTTCCAGCACTGAGAAAATCATGTGACCCTTTTACTATCGTTGATTCAGCAATACTTTGCATTTTTTTTTCAAATATTTTTCCGAAGACTGTAAACTGTCTTACCACAGATTAAATCTGATTAACTTATTATTTCCTAAAGACTTGATTGTTAAACTGCTATGTTTATCATTCACTGAGTAATAAATTAGTGAATAACTTTAAAATGTGCCTTCCATCTTCCAGTTCTTAAACAAGCTCCTGCTCGACCGTCAAAACAGCATGTCCTCCCTGATGCAAATGGGACAAGAGATCATGAAGAATGCAGAACCCATGGAACGCATGCAGATAGAATCCCAACTGGGAGACCTGATGCAGCGCTTCGACGAGCTTTCCAACTCCGCCCTAGAGAGAACTGATGCGCTTGAGAGGACGATCCCTGTGGCCAAGGACTTCCAGGATCGCATCGTGCCTTTGGAAGAGTGGTTAGAGCAGACAGAGAGGAAACTGGCTGCCATGTCCACTATTCCAACAGATCAGGAGAAGATAAGGCAGAGGATGATGGAGCATGAGGTTAGTATTTGCATCAGAAACTATTAAATTAGTCAGTCCAAAAGCATCTTAATTGTTTTGGTCATTTTTTGGCTGAACTGTGAATTCAATTTAGATTACATTATAATCCATAGAAGCTTATCACCACCTTTAGGTTATTGTAGAAACCAAATGCAACCAGAAATCTTTTTTGTGACTCATCGTTTCCTTAAATCTTTTCAGGCCTTGCACGATGACATCATGGATCACAAGGAAGCCTTTGAAGAACTTACCGAAGTTGCCCAAACCCTCATGTCCCTTGTTGGGGATGATGAGGCCCAGATGGTGGTTGAAAAGCTTCAAGAGGCCACCAACCACTTTGCAAAGGTGGTGGAAGACAGTGAACACATTGGACAGTTGTTGGCTGAAGCCTTCCAGGGAATGGGGGCTTTCAATGTCAATTATGAGGACTTGATGGCTTGGATAAATGAGATGCAGTCCAGGTTTTCTAGATTCAGGATCTTGAGTGTATATGTTGACAAGCTGCAAGAGCAACTCGATGAACTTGTTGTAAGTGCCATTTTTTGTTAAATTTTGCCATTAATTAACCTTTTCAGATCTAGCTGCCCAAAATTATCCATTAGGTTTGATAATAATCTCTGGCAACTTAGTCTCAAGTGTAACATATTTTGTGTGAAATTTGTGATTGTAGGATTTTTTGTTTGAATAAAAATGTTGCTAGTATGAGGTTAAATATTATTCAATTATGAATGCATCAAACAAACTGGGTGTTTCAAGACAGTTTTTATTATTTTGATATAAATGTGCTATTCTTTCTACTTTTATCACTAACTTTTAAATCACTAGACTAATAATTTACAATCGAGTAGAAAACCACCCAATTTTTATACTATCATTTTTTATTTATGAATGAATCTTAGTTGTTATTTTTATTATCTTAACATAAAATTATAAAAGGTAATTTTTGTATTAATTCTTTTCTGTGTTAATATAGGAACTGAGTGAAGAAATTGCCGATCACCAGAAGCAAGTTGATGATGTTGCTAATGCAGGTCAAGATATCATGAAGCATGCATCGGGAGATGATGTGATCCGAATGAAGGAAAAGCTGGACAACCTGAGTGTTAAGTTCACTGACCTGACAAGCCGTGCTGCAGACAAACTGAGGCAGGCCCAAGACTCGCTGCCTTTGGTGCAGAACTATCATGCCTCCCACGAGAGGGTCACTTCTTGGATGGATGCCACTGAGAGGCAGCTCAAGAACTTGGAGAATATTGGTCTTTCTAGCCAAGAAACGATCATCCAGGTTAGATAATACAGTCTGTCCAAATCCATCCATCTTGAAGGACAATATTTAAATTTCAATCATTGTATTGAGTGAGAATATGCATTAGGTATTCATGTGTAAAGTTATTCTTAAAAACTATTCAAAATTTGTGTATAAAAAATTATTAATGTTTTTCTAAAAAAAAACAGATAGTTCTTAAAACATGTTTTGTTAGTTAAAAAAGGAATTTACAAAAACTTCATCATATATGGGCAAAAAAATTATAAACTGGGCATTATTAATAATGCCCCAAGTGAGGTGGGCAATGTGATAAAGTTAATGACATTTATCAATATATTTATCATGTTACCAGAAATATGCGGGCATTATTAATAATGCCTGGATTTATCATATTGCCAAAACATGTATCACTTAGAGTGTGATTTGAGTGGAACTACATACTGAATATAAATAGTTCACTTTCATAAGCTGAAAAAGAAAATTATCAAACATTTAGTCCAATAATGTTTGTTTTTTTACTGGGATGTGGTGGTTCCTGTCCAAAGCATGACCCCTGTTCTCACTCCTTCATTTTATACCATTGTAATTTCATTTTTAACTAAATATATTGTACCAATTTCAGAGACTTGAAGGGGAAATACAAGAGTACCGTCCTCTTGTGGATACTTTGAACCACCTGGGCCCCCAACTGTGTCAGATGTCCCCTGGCCAGGGTGCTGCAGACATTGAAAATCAAGTGTCTCGAGTTAATCGCAGGTTTGACACCATCTGTGAGCAAGTGCAGAGGAAGGCTGAGAGAATTGACCTATCTAAACAGAGGAATGTTGAGGTACTTTTAACTACTGTGTTTTCATGGAGGGAAATAATTTTTTACTCTTAAAGGTAAAAAAATAAAATTAATGGGGAAATTTTTAACATTAAGAAAATTTTTGTGAAGGCTAATTATTATTTGTGAAGTATTTTGCTGTTTGGAAGTTTTTCTTGGGTTTAATATAGATTGATTAATTTTGTTATGTTTTTCAGGTTATTGGAGACATTGAAGACTTGCTGGATTGGTTCCATGACATTGAAAAACAGTTGTTGCAAGCAGAACCTTTAACTGCTGATCCAGACTCTCTAGCAGTTCTTCTTAAAGAACAAAAGGTGAGATTATTTAAGAAGTTCCTTTTGAAATTACTCAATTTAATTTTGGAAAAATAATACCTAATTGAATCTCTTGTATTTTTTTCAGAAACTGAATGAAGAAGTAAGCAGCCAGAAGGGACGTGTTCGTGACATCCTCTCTGCTGCTAAAAAACTGATGCGCGAATCAAGCGGTAATGATCTGGGAGAAGTTCGAGATAAGGCGGAGCAACTGAAAGATCTGGCCAATAATGTAGCAGCTCTGTGTGCAGACCGCCTTTCAGCTCTTGAGCAGGCCTTACCATTGGCTGAACACTTCTTTGAAACTCATTCTGACCTCTGTCAGTGGTTGGATGACATTGAAGCTGAAGCTGAGCTTATGGAAACACCAGCACTTAATGCTCATCAAATTAAAAAGCAACAAGACAGAAACAAGGTGATTAGATTGTTTATCATTTAAACCAGCATAGTTTTATTTGATATCCTGTTGTGTGTTGAGAAACAAAATTATTTTTAAAGTGCAATTGTTTTTATGGAATATTTTTTATGAATGCTCAGTTAATGCCATTATTATTTTATAATTGAAATCAAATCAAGCATTTTCTAATGATTATAGAAAATTATCAAAAAAATTTGCGATTCAATCTTAAAATCTTGAGTAAATAATAGTTTTCTTTAACTATTTCAATCCTAACTGCCCAAATTTTCTATGGAATTTAACTAATAAAAATTTCAGATGGTTATAGTTTGAAAGGGTCAAAAAAAAGTCAATTATATTATATCAGTATGTAATAATTCTTAAGATAAGGTATTTTTTAAAAAATTTCTGTATTTATTTTACCTCTCAAAAAACTTATACTTTTTCCTTCTCTCATAGGCTCTCATCCAATCTGTCAATGAGCACAAAGCCCTCGTGGACAAGCTGAACAAAACGGGAGCTGCTCTAAAAAAGCTGTGCTCTCCCAAAGAAGGCATCAGAGTGCAGGAAATCGTGGACTCTGACAATAAACGATACAACGCCCTCAAAGACATCTTGCGAGACCGACAGAATGCCCTGGAAGAAGCCATGCAGGCCACATCTCAAGTGAGTTATCCTAATTTTAATTACTGATTTAATTGAATATTTTTCAGTTGCTCATTCCCATTTTTTCCCTTCAGTTCTCGGACAAACTGGATGGCATGTTGAACTCTCTAAGCAGCACTGCTGACCAGCTGCAAAATGCTGAGCCAGTGTCTGCCCACACCGAGAAGATCGAAGAGCAGCTGAACGACAACCACGATGTGCTGCAGGATCTGGACAAGAGGTCCAATGCGCTGGAGGCCGTCAAGAGGGCAGCCGATGATGTCATCGTCAAGGCTGGAGGAGCCAGGGATCCAGCTGTCAAAGGTACGGTTAGATATTATTTTGAAAACAAATGGGTCCTTTGTGTTCAAACATGACAAGTTAGTTTAAACCTAGTGAGGATAATAGAAGTAAATTTAATGCACTTCTTTATGCAGTTTAGTGATAATGTTTTGGGGATTTATAATCTTGTATTAAGTTAATGGTTTGACTTAATATGTGTTTATATTTTAATAAAAGTTTGTTTGATTAAACAACATGCAATGTTAGTATAATTCAAGGTTAGTTGGAAAATAATTGAATAACTGGTATTTTAAATTAAAATAATGTTAAACCTGTTTTGAAAATACTAACTTGTGAATCATTACATAGTTTATATTTTCTTAAAGTGGATACCTAAAATTTTAAAATCCAAGCTTTCTTGACCTTTGACCTTGATCAAACTGAACAATTTAAGTCAGGGTTCTTACCTCAGCTTTAAAATAGAAAACCCTTAAATTTTATTAAATGTGGAAAAATTATGTTCAATTTGAATGAACAACCGAACAGTTTTTGTAAAAAATATTCTGGACTAAATCCATAAAGCTTGGGTTTTTTTTGCTCAAAACTTTTAAATTAGGATGAAAATAAAGGTCCTAGGATTTAAATTAATTAGGCATCAGAGTGCAGGAAATCGTGGACTCTGACAACAAATGGTTTCAACCCTTTTCATTTATTAAGTTTTCTTTGTTAGTTTTATGTAACACCACTCTCAAAATTTCAATTTTCCAACGGTAACAATCCATCTACTCTCACATTTCAGACATAAAGCAGAAACTGGACAAACTGAACCAACTGTGGGACAACATCCAGAAACTGGCCCGCAACCGAAACCGCTCTCTGGAAGACGCCCTCGCAGCAGCTGAGAGGTTCTGGGATGAGCTCACCATGGTCATGAAGGCCCTGAAAGAGCTCCAGGACAGCCTCAACGCTCAGGAACCGCCTGCAGTCGAGCCGAGCGCCATCCAACACCAGAAGGAAGCCTTGGAGGAGATCAAGCAAGAGATCGAGCAGACTAAGCCTGAGGTTGACCAGTGCAGACAGGCTGGACATGACTTAATGCAACTGTGTGGCGAGCCGGACAAGCCTGAGGTGAAGAAGCATATTGAGGACTTGGACTCTGCCTGGGAGAATGTCACCTCCTTGTATGCCAAGAGGGAACAGAACCTTGTAGATGCCATGGAGAAGGCCATGAACTTCCATGACATCTTGGGAGTAAGTGACATCTAGTTTTTTTTAGTACTTTGTGAACTCTATGATAGCTTTTAGATGAGATGATAGATAGGGACATTTGTTGACAGTTGATATGCCGCTTCGTCCTCTTCTCTACTTTTGTCAAAAACTAGATGAGTGTAATAGATGAATGGAGTCTCATCCAGTGCCATAGTTATCAGCTCATTTACCTATTATGTTATGATGGTTTTTGTTTACATTCAACCAATTCTTTATCTTTTCTTAAATGCTCTTTTTTATTGTAGAATATTCTGGAGTTCTTGGATTATGCCGAGGATACATTTTCCAACTTGGGTCCTGTTGGATCTGACATTGAGGCTGTCAAAGGCCAAATTCAGCAACTTCAGGTATGCTTTCTTTTAGTTACACATTTAGATACTAAACTGCTTACCTAAGGCACACAAAAGGTTTAAAAACATGAATGATACTGACTGAAAATGAATTAAATCATATAATTTCAATTGTAGAACTTCAAACAAGAGGTGGATCCTCATATGGTGGAAATAGAGGCCCTCAATCGACAAGCTCATGAGCTGATGGAACGAACCTCTCCTGCCCAGGCTAAATCCATCAGAGAACCTTTGGCAGAAATCAACAAAAGATGGGAGGATTTGTTGAAGGGTATTGTGGGCAGACAGGTAGGCAAACAAAATTACCTATGTAAATCTTTACCTATCTGGTGCTTATCTGGTCCATGTGTTTCTATAATTGAATACTAAGTCCTAACTGATCCTTGTAACTTTCATTTATGTAACCTAGTGCAGGGTTATTTTTATAAAACTGAAATTCTTTCTTCGTACCAATTTTTAAAAACTTACTTATATAGAAACATAATTTTTTAAACAAGAAATAATATGAGAATAGTTTATCCATTTTAAATGCTGTGTGATTATGTCCAAATGCTTTTGGTCTGCATGAGTTGTAACTTTGTTGTTTCTAAAGTAACTTGGTTTCTTGTTTACAGCGAGAGCTTGAAAATGCTTTGCTGCGTTTGGGCCAGTTCCAACACGCCTTGGATGAGTTCATGGTCTGGATGACCAAGACTGAAAAGACCCTTGATGATCTCACGCCTGTGTTTGGTGACCCTCAAGTCATTGAAGTGGAACTTGCTAAACATAAGGTACTGCTTTATTTATTTTCTTATTCATTCTTTTGTATTTACAGATTTTTCAATCACTTCTAAAATTGTTTGATGCTTATAAAATCTTAAATTTTGTTTCTTTGAATACGTCAAATGTTTTTTCCGAAAAAAGTACACTTACTACTAACCTTTTGCAAGTGAATTGCTAATAAATCATAATCAACGTATGTCTTAAATGTTTTGACATTACCTGAAACTTTTGGGAACATCTTTAAAATAAAAACAATCCATTATTATTATTAAATATAGGCCGGGAAATAAGTAATTGAACACATCAGCAGAATACTTTTTCCTTAATCAAGGCTCTTTTAAACGTTTTAGGTATTGATGAATGACATTCAAGCTCATCAAACTAGTGTGGACAATCTCAACTCAGCAGGACGCCAACTCATTGAGGCAAATCGTGGAAGCGAGGACGCCAGTGTGACGCAGACCAAGCTCAACAAATTGAACAAGAGTTGGCAGTTCTTGCAAGATAAGGCTGCTCGTAGGCAAAACGAGCTGGAAGAAGCTTTGCATGAAGTAAGTTCCATTTAAAATTAAGAATAATAAAAGACCTTTAAATGGCCACTCTAATGACTAATTGAATGATTAATCATATATTTTTATCATGCTATAATAATATTTTTATTTACATAGGCACAATTGTTCAATCAAGAGATCCAAGATCTTCTCATGTGGTTGAGTGACATTGATAGCCAGATGGTATCTTCCAAACCAGTGGGTGGCCTTCCTGAAACTGCCAGAGAACAACTAAACCGGTTTATGGTTAGTCCAATCAAGCATTTCGATAAAATCAATGAGAGAGAAATTACAAATATTTCTTTCATTTATTTCTTATCTTATAAACTAATTTTAAAATTTTGTGCGATACTGGCTTTTAAAAGCAATTTTGGCTAAATCAGACTTCATTAAAATATTAAATGTCGTTAAATAGTATTTTGTATTTTTATTTAAGAACCACATTGTTTGCTAAACCCTGCTAACTTGATAAATCTTTAATTTGAAAACTTTTTTAATGCAACATCTTCTAATTCCCAGGAGCTGTACAATGATCTTGACAATAACAAACATAAGATAGACTCAGTGCTGCAACAGGGCCAAGAATACTTGAAGAGATCTAATGAAGGAATGGCTGGAAATTTGCAGCACAACCTAAAAACATTGAAACAAAGATGGGACAATGTGCTTAACAGGGCAAATGATAGGAAGGTAAGGCAGTTTGATATGTTAGTATTTTATTAAGTTCAAGAACCTTTTTTAGTTGCTGGTTCATGAACTGGATTCATAGTCAGATTTTAGAAGGTTTCTAATGTTTAATGTTTCAGATCAAACTTGAAATTGCTCTGAGAGAAGCAACTGAGTTCCATGAAGCCTTGCAAGACTTTGTTGAATGGCTCACAAATGCTGAGAAATTCCTATCCAATCTGAAACCTGTCAGCAGGGTCATGGATGTTGTTTTGGAACAAATTGAAGACCATAAGGTACTTAATATCAGCAACTTTGAATTAAATTGTAGTTTGTTTTACATGTGTCTATGTCTATTTATTTTACGTATAATATTTGCTTCTTTTATATCACTAGCTAGTTTTTATTTAAACATTTAAGACAGTTTTTGTGCTAGCTTTATGGAAAAGCAAAGTTCTGAGAAAGAAAATGATTATGTAAAACTTGATTTTAATGTAACAAATCAAAAAGTGCAACATCACTTATGAATAGGCTTACCATATTTTCCAGGGTACAACCCAGTACATGTTTTTAAAATTAATCAAAAAGTACTATAAATTCATTAATAAGCAAAACAAAGAAATACGACACTCTACTCAAGCCTCTTTGTCAGGGGGACAGGACTTGAGCAGAGGGGGTGTTTCTGATTGTAGAGAACTGAAAAAAGTTCAAAACTACAACTGTCCCCAACACCCAGCAGACATAACAGAGAAATGCAGAAAGAAAAAGTGAAAACTTTAGAAACAACCATGTATTTTCAACCGAGTGGAAGTTGTAGTAAATAATAAAGAATTGTAAAAAAATTTAAATGAAGAAGTTGAATTTTATTAAATAGGTTATCAAAACTAAGCAATTTCAAACATCTTAGTTGGAACTTTTTTTTATAAAAATGTCTCAAATTTTAAATGTATGAAACCTCTCCGACAGGAAAGCACTAAAAACCCCAGATATATGGTAAGCCTACTAATGAAGTAAAGGGTCTGAAATGTGACAACTTGTTACATTAGATGAATAGTTCCTAACCTTCTCTTCCAATTGGCAGGCTTTCCAGAAAGAAGTGAGTTCCCACCGAGAGGTGATGCTGAACCTGGACAAGAAGGGAACCCACCTCAAGTACTTCAGCCAGAAGCAGGATGTCATCCTCATCAAGAACCTGCTCATCAGCGTGCAGCACCGCTGGGAGAGGGTGGTCTCCAGAGCTGCAGAGAGGACCAGGGCGCTCGATCATGGCTACAAAGAAGCAAAGGAGGTGAGGAAATTTAGTTGTTTTCTTGAATGGGGATGTCATTTTATCTGTTGTGAAAGGGAATGAAAAAGTGTGAGTGGAAACAGAAAAAAATGCAGTGGGATTTACATTTGTTTTGAGAGTCCCAACTTTTTTTTGGGGGGGATTAAATATCTTAATTTTAAGTTAATTCGTGCTTTAAAGGTCTGAAAATAAAATTGCTATGTATTTTAAAGACCTTAAGTTACATTGATTCAATAATAATTTATCGATTACTCAGTTGATGTATTAACATTTATTACGCCTGGACGGGATTTTTTTATTTCCCTTTGGTGTATAATACATTTTTTCTGTGTTCATTTTAAATTCTATTAATAAAGATTATTATAAAGATATGGTCTTAAACAAGATTTTATCTTTAAAAATTAAACTGCGAAATCCAGACCACTGCTCGGTTTTTAGATCCGAACTCATTGCCATAAACGAGGCGCTTAAGGCTATCGACCGGAGATACCTTCTCTGATATCTGGTTTTTACCGACAGCCGCAGTGCTATCCAGCACCTAAGCAATTGGTCTAGAGTAGGTGATGATACTTCTGTGACGATCCTTAAAAATCTTCAAGCACTCTCACAGCAGCACAGTATTTTTCTCCAATGGATTCCCTCCCATATTGGTATCCACGGTAATGAGATAGCCGATATTCTGGCCAAAGAGGGTGCCACTGAACCAATACTTTCTCTCAGGGCCCTTACTTCCTCTGAGATCTATTCAAAAATAAAGATATCCAACCGGAAAATGTTTGCAAATACTCCGCTTCACTCGTGGTATCCTGAAAAGTCGCCAGGCAGTGCCCTTGCCCTTAGAGGGGATAGGCCCACCCAGGTCAAACTCAGCCGACTTAGGAGTGGACATATTGGGAGCCTTAAATTTTTAAACGATGAAAAGACTTTTCGGATCTGCACTAAGTGTGCATCAGCTCAGGCCTCCCCGGCACATCTTTTATAGTGCATGGGACTAACTGTGAGGGACCTTCTGACTACTCCTCTTTTGGTGTATGATTTTTTAGGGATTTACAAACTCTTGGACTTGGTCTAGCTTCGACTAGACCAAGGGGAATTAGTAACAACAACAAGATTTTATTGACAATTCACCACTTAAACTTTTCAATATTTATTAGTGGTCTTTATTAACTGACAAAATGCTATATTTGGAAGTACTGCTCTTGGAGCAGTTATGCAAAGGACCATTTAATTGTCCCAGACAGTAATCAATAGTTCTTCAATGAGCACTGAAAATTCTTCAACTGAATGTTCTTTCTTTGCATTTAATTGAGGTTCTGTGTATGAATTTGATAAAAGAATTGCTTTGATTGTTATTTTAATTTGTTATTTCCTATGGTAGTTAGACTTTTTTACCACTAAACTCTTTCTCCAATTTTAAACTACCATACTAAAATAATCTGTTTCTTCAGTTCCATGATGCCTGGTCAGAACTCACCCACTGGCTGGATGATGCCGAGAAGCAGATTGAGATTATGATGCAGGTGGGCAACGACCCTGAAAAGATCAAGCAAATGCTGAGCAAGCACAAGGAGTTCCAACGAGCCTTGGGTGCCAAACAACCCCAATATGACGGAACTATGAAACTGGGTCGCAACCTAAAGGAGAAGTGTCCCAAGGCAGATGTCGGAATCTTGCAAGAGATGATGGACGATCTCAAGAACAAGTGGAACAATGTTTGTTCCAAGTCTGTCGACAAGTGAGTGTTGGTTATTGAATTGTTTTCAACTTTTGAAGCATGAAATGTTGATGTGTTCTGGTGCACTTGATTACTTGCATGATGTGAACTTTCATTTTTCTCTTAGGCAAAGAAAACTGGAAGAAGCCTTGCTGTTTTCTGGCCAGTTCAAAGACGCCGTCCAGGCTCTCATTGACTGGCTGGAGAAGTCGAAGAAAACTTTGTCGGAAAACCAGCTTCTGCATGGAGATCTGGATACAGTCATGGCTCTTGTAGACCAGCATAAGGTAAACAAACTCTCATGTTAGTTGAAATGGTTGGAGTTCTCTTTCTCTGGGCATGCGAGAGAATGTGTTTTGAACTGAAGCTGAAATATCTTGTTTGTATTTTTGTAGTCATTCCAAGAGGACCTGAAGAGCAGGTCCAACAACTTGGAATCGGTGCGCCGCACGGCCAGAGAGCTCCTGGAGACTGCCAGCGAGGAAGACTCTGAGCACATCCGGAGCCAGCTGACTCAGCTGGACCGCATGTGGATCGAAGTGGCCAACCTATCGGAAGAGAAGGAGCGACGACTGGCCGAGGCTTTGCAAGAGGTGAGTGGTTGATTCGATTTAGAGACAATAGATAAGGACCCTGACGTTTATTCATTCAGATAAATGTATCCCAAAAACGCAAATGCAATGTTTTACTCGATCCTAAAATTTGGATCATTATCTAAAAAACAAAATTATAAGAACTACATGCATTTGGCTGCTGCTAGTTTGGACAAAATAAGTGGAGTCCTATGGTTTATGAGGTACACCAATTTGTTTCAAAGAGTAGGAGTAAAACATGGAAGCCAAAATACAGCAAATAAGTTTATTTTTTCACTATTTATTTGTTTTTAAGATTTTAGGTAATGAAATTACAAAATTTCATCACTTTTAGTCTTTTACTCCTTTTTGCCTGGTGAAGAACAAGTTTAGAGCTACTGACATAGGTTGTATGTATAAGTTTAGTGATGCGAAATTGTGGGAAATCAATGTCTATGAAGCGATTAAAAAGCTTGTTTTCTTTGATGGTTTTAGTAAAAGCCATAAAAAAATCAGTGACATAATCTTCTAATCTCTTTCAGGCTGAAAGACTGCACAAAGCTGTCCACATGCTACTGGAATGGCTGTCGGATGCTGAAATGAAGCTGCGTTATTCTGGTCCCCTCCCTGACGATGAGGAGACAACAAAACAACAGATTGCAGACCACCAAAACTTCATGAAGGAGATGATAGAGCAGGAGGTGAACAAAGATGCCACAATTGCCCATGCTCAAGATATTTTGAAGAAGTGCCACCCTGATGGAGTTTCTGTCATCAGACACTGGATCACCATCATTCAATCAAGATGGGAAGAAGTAAGTACTACTCTTAAAATAATGTTTAAAAATGGTTAAGTTCTCTGAGGAATTTCTTAATTACAACTTTTGATATATTTATTTTTTCTGCAGTAGATACAGTAGTTGAAAAAAATGATTGACCATTGCAATATTTGTCTTTTTCAGGTATCTTTGTGGGCTAAGCAGAGAGAGCAAAAACTGAACGAACATCTGAGGTCACTCCGAGATATCCTGGACCTGTTGGATGAGTTGTTGAGGTACCTGATGGGTGCTGAAGCTACTCTTACAACCCTGGAAGCAGAGCCCTTGCCTGACGAGATACCCATCTTGGAGCAACTCATTGTGGACCATCAGGTATGATCCCTTTCATTCAATTCTATTAGCTGTTAAAAGGTTTTACATTCGTGGTTGAACTTTAGAAATTTTTGCTTTTAAATGCATCATTAAAAGGCCACCATATTGAAAAATTTGAATGGAAAATGTTAATTATTTGGTAGGAAATGACTAATTTTATCATATTGACATTGAATTAAATTTGAGATTTATTTCTTAAATTTTATATAAATCTTGGTGAAAGGTAGTTGGATAATGAATTAGAATAGCCTAATTAAATAATTATTTCAGAATTCAGCTGTTAGCCTTCCTCAGTTTAGGAAAATCTACCCGAATTTATGCTTATTTTGCCTTTTTAAGATTGAAAACGTTGAGTTGTATAACAAAGTAAACTAGTTTGATTGAAACAGAAAAATTTTAAGTTATGTAACATTGATCAAACATTACCGAAGATACAGATTATAAGTATTGAATATGCAAAGGCAGTTTTGAAAATTAAGCAGTTCATGGAGGGCTATCTCAAAAGTTAGTCTCTCCATATTTTGAGAGGAAATTAATGGATCTCAACAGAACACCTGTAAGCTCTCTAAAAGATTTACTTTCAAGAAACAGAAATTTTTTTAACAATGATGTTCAATACACTTTGTGTTCAGTATGCCTTAAATAAACCTTGGTATTAATTGAGCTGCTTGAATTCCCCATAGGAATTCATGGATGACATGACGAAGCGACAGCCTGACGTGGAGCGTGTCACCAAGGCATTCCAGTCGAAGCGCCAACAGCCTCAGCAGCAGCAACAATCCCAGCAACCTCCGAGTGGCAAGGAGAAGGGAGGTCGGGAGAGACACGAATCTTCGCACAGCAGGTCTGGCAGAGGAACGCCTTCCATTCCAAGAGCACCTTCGTAAGTGGCATTAAATTTTTGGTTGTATAAGAGTTAACTCAATTTACCATTATCAGCAAAAGAAATTTCTCCATTTTTATCATTCAAGAACAAGGAAGAGATCTATATATAATCTTATAGATCTAATATATTTTATTCTTACTTGATTGATTTGCCTGCAGTTTTGTTTGCCTGTTAGTAGCAAAGTTGTAGGATTTGTAAAATAGTGTATAATATACAAATCTGAGAGGGAGGCTATTATAACGAGCATTTGTGCCTATATTGATAATATTTATTTTGGGAAATCTCTCACCTGTGATCCTGCACTTATTTGTGAACAGGAATGAGATTATTCGGATTTTCCAATGTTTCTGAGAATTTTCAGAGTTTTTCCTCCCACTGCAAAAAGTTGGACAAGGTGTTAAAAATATACTAAAACCGTGAATTTTATGATCAAGTTTTCCAAACCCCTCCTTTAGTACTTGGAATTCTATTTTTCAAATCTTTTTTTATATTAAGTTCATTAACATGCAAATTCTACCTAAAAATATATTGAAAATCTCGTTCGCGCAGTTTTTCAGACTTTTTGCTTTTTTGCCGATTTTATCCCTGTGCGAAAGAAATTTAGGGTTCTCAAACATCTTTCCTTCATTTTAGACGACAGAGCTTTGAACCAGAAATTAAGAACCCACGTGCCAGGGAACTGGTTGACAGGTGGCGTAACGTGTGGTTGTTAGCTATGGAAAGGCAGAGGAGACTGCAAGACAAACTTAACTACATGAAGGAGGTATGTTTTTTTATTTTGATAGCTTGCATTAAAATTATTTCTTTACGAGAAATGTATTACAATACCTATCATTTGTCTAAAAGTAGTGCTAATTTAGCTATTTCAATATTTTTCTCAAACAAACCACATTTTGTTTTGGCCTACATTGCTTTCTATATTTTCAGCTTGAAAAAATAAAGAACTTCGACTTTGATGAATGGCGCAAGAGGGTAAATCAAATTCCTTTTATCTAATAAGGTTATTTATGAATCTGCTTTCAAGATCTAATTATTGTTTCTGTTTAGTTCCTTGCATGGATGAACAACAAGAAATCGCGTGTCATGGACCTGTTCCGTAAAATTGACAAAGACAATGATGGAAAGGTCACATATGAAGAATTTATTGAGGGAATCTTAAAATCAAGTATGACTTTTCTTATTTCTTTTACTACTATTACTTACTATGTGATGGAAGTATAAGTGTGAAATAATATTATTGTATTTGCGCGAAATTTCAGAATTCCCAACCAGCCGACTAGAAATGGAAAGAGTGGCTGAGATTTTCGATCGAAATGGAGATGGGTTCATTGATCACAAAGAATACTTGGACACCCTTAGACCAGACCGAGAAGTATGTGCCAACCAGTCTTTATTTAGTTTTGCTTCTTGTTTTGTTAGTTCTGTTGAGTAATATTTTATTTCCTTCCAGAAGGGACCCATCACAGAATCTGAGAAAATCCAAGATGAAGTCCAAAGGCAAGTTGCCCAGTGTACTTGTGCGCATAGATTCAAAGTGTACCAAGTAGGAGAAGGAAAATACAGGGTAGGTGGTATACTTCCTTTAGTTTTATTTTGGTGATTTAATGGTTGTTTTTTATCAAGTAATCAAAGAGGGGAGAGAGAGGTTGCATTTTCTTTAAATATGCAAACAGTAGACTAAATAGTTTTTGTGCAAGAAATACAAATTTATTAAAACAAGTAAAAATGTTTGAAAAAAGTTGTTTTGAAAGTTTATGGTTATATATTGTTTAATTTAGAAATAAATAATATAAACTATACAAGTTTTTGATATTTCATATCACCTCAATAAAATTAAATTTTTGACAACTTTTCTCAATTTTAATTTCTTTATTCTCAGTTTGGAGAGTCTCAAAAATTGCGTCTGGTGCGAATCCTGCGTAGTACAGTCATGGTACGTGTCGGTGGTGGATGGGTGGCACTCGACGAGTTCTTGGTTAAGAACGATCCTTGCAGAGGTATGTTTGCTTGCTCTATCTTATCCTCACTACAAAGAGTTAATAAAATATAAAAATTTTTAATTTTGGATGTTTAAGACTTAATTATTTTCTGTTTTGGTTGGGGTAGAGATATTTGTAATTTTTATTAAAAACATTGGCTCCGCCTAATTTTAACTTTTTTCTTCAAAATAAATTTTGTGAATGCAAAATAATGTTATTTAAATAAGTTTTTACCACTCTTCTTTTAAAAAGTCACTTTACCTTATTATTTATTGCAAATAAAGTTAAGAAAATTTTGCATTCACTGTATAGATTTATTATTTTGCATGCTTGTTAAATTTTTGGTTCTTGTCATTATTGTTTTGGCATGTTATTTTGTTTAGATTATGTTCATTACTTGAATTGATTGCACGCATTATTTTACTTTTAATTTATTTGTTTTTTTAGTTTAGTTCTTTCATTAGTTTTCATTTGTGGTGTTCAACCAAATTATCAAAAGCTAATTCTTCAAAGACATAATTTACACTCTTTAGAATTCTAAAAAAAGACAACAATATATGCTTAAACAATAATAAAAGAAAAACATATACATTAAAATTAAATTAAGTATTCTTTCATGTCCTTCAACCTCATCATTTTCATATTTTCCCATTATATTAGTTTCCTTTTATATATCTTCTCTAAAACTGATTCATGTAAATTTGGTTGTATGCCACCATAGCTATTTGTAGATTATATTTTGCACATAGCATTTTGATTTTGCATGTTAAGTTGCATGTTGCTTGTTTGTGTTCTTATGTAGCCAAGGGTCGTACGAACCTGGAACTGCGGGAACAGTTCATTCTAGCGGAGGGTGTGAGCCAATCCTTGCAACCCTTCAAACCTAAAGCGAGCCCTAATTCCTCCCAGTCCTCTCAGATGGGGGCCAACTCAACTTTCAACAGATCAGGCATGCATCTACCTGCCACAGGCCCCATCACAAAGGTTGGTTTCCTCATTGGATACACTCCTCTTAACAGAAGTTTCAACATCAGTGGTTGGAATCAGTATTTTCTTGGAGGCTGACCAGTATCTCATAAAAAATGAGAAGATGTTTTTCGTGTGTTTTGAACTACAGATTACTGAAGGAATTAATTTGGAGCAATCATGAGTGTTGATTCAAAGGAAAATAGGCCTTCCCTTTAATGTTTCATTTTCCCCCAAAGTGTATTTATATTGGATAACTGAGGGTTCATTACACTTAACTGAGGGTAAATTTACATGGCTGTACCCTCTAATTCCTAGGTGGTCTACCTCCTCTATTTTAATAGCTGAAATTATCTAATGAATTCACTGCCTTAAATAGTTTATTAAATGAATGAAGGAGAAACTACTTACTCATGTATAAATTTCTGTAACCTATTTCTCAAAAATAACATGAATAACTAGTTTTCTTGTTGCTCATATCAACACCCTATGTAAAATATATGTCAATTGCAGCCCTGTGTTGTATTCATGAATTCTTCACCATTGATATTAAAACGAATCGTGAGTAACTCAAAGCTTTTGAAGCATGACTTTGCACCAACCTGCTAATAGAGAACCACTTAAGTAGATCAGGAGTTGCAAAATAGTTTTTAGGCCTTTTAAAATTAGGAAAATAAAAAATTTCACAATTTAAAAATTTTATATAACATGTAGACTACATTCATTTATTTCATGAGACAATTTTAGTGGCTTTTGCACAAGTTTGGAATAAAGTAACTCCTGATTTAAAAGCATAGATGCTTTTTAATCGCGTTTAAATTTAATGCATTATGTAGATACCAAATGCTTTGTACAGTAGAGCCCCGATTATCCGCGGAATTGGGTGGCAAGGGTACCGCGGATAGTGAATATCGCGGATAACCCGAAAAAAGACTAAAAATGAGGTGAAAACACGAAAAAAATATTTCAGCATAAAACTATTTTTTATTTTACAAAAAACACGATCTGTAAAACTTTTAAAATATGTACAGTACAGAAGAAACCTTTGTCCTACATCTAAAGTATCTCTAATCTTATCTAAAATTTGCTCTCATCATTAAAAAAGTTTTTTCGTGGCACTCGCGGATAATCCGCACCGCGGATCATCCGCTCGCGGATAATCGGGGTTCTACTGTACTATACTGGTTTTCGTGTTCCAATTTTATTCCAATATCTCAAAGCTGAATGAGTTAAAAATAGTTTTAATAAAAATGGGGGGTATTTTTCTTTACATTTAACTAAAAGCAATTTAATTGTTATATTCTCATTTTTATATAAATTTTATTGACATTTTTTTCTAGCTTGGTAATTGTTGAACCACAGAATTTCAGATAATATTGCATTTTTCATTCTTTTTGCTTCTGTTATTTTGTGTTGTGGAATGATTTAGTTCCAAAATCCTTCAGTTTTAGTTTGGTTTCTAACTATCTCTAGTTTTATAAATATTTCCTGTTGGTCTTGATTTTGTTCTTGCCTTGGTTCCAATTTTTCTAATTTGCTTTTTTTATTTCTCTGCTTTCTCCTTATTTTTAGCTGCTTTCTTAGTTCTACTGGTTGCATGTGCTAGTTGCATCCTATTTACCATAGGGTAATGGCATCTTAAATTATTTAAACTATACTCTGGGACGTCCAAATATATTTTTATACCCTTTTTTTTAATATATTTTTTTAATTATAAGTTTTTTTAAGTATATTAATTATGTTAAATAATTAATTCAAAAATTAAAATGTGCACTAAAACTCTTTTTAAGGAAGCATAACTATTTTTATTACTGTCATATTAAATGCCTCCTTTATTATAATTATCTTTTTACCGCTTTTTTACTACATGAAAAAGATGTAAAATTAAATCTTACCATCTTATAAGTACAGACGACTCTACTTAATGTGATCACATTTGTCCAAGATCAAAATGACAAACACTGTAACAGGAGTGTTTGCATTAAAACCACAACTGTGTAATCCATGTTGAAGTGTTTAAAACGATTTTTAACTATTTATTTTGCAACTTAAAACATTTTCAAAGAAAAGTATAAGAGCGGATCAAACTCAATACCAAATTGTACCAATGTATTGAAATTTGGCATTCAAACGGGAAAGAAAGGTTTTCAACAGATTTCCACCAAATTTGGATAACATTAAACGACATAATGGTCACATAAAAGGATACATTTGGTGTTAATTTAATAAGGAGTGATCAGGCCAGTCAATTTCGATAACATTAACGGTGATCACATTAAGTGGAGTTGACTGTATAACTTAAATACAAAATTACCTTCAAGTTATTCACCTAAAATTAAATTACCATTTCCACTAAATATCCATCTAAAACTTATTTCTTATTCATATTCTCAAAGTAATTTCATCCTATTTACAATAAAACCACCTTTTAGCTTAATGACTTAGATGCCAATACTCACATTACTCACCCATTACTACTTGTCTCTGCATGAAGCCTCCTTAAAAAACTCTTTTTTTCTCTCTCTTTAACATACTCATGAGTGGAAGTGGTCTCTTTTATAGCTCCATGCTTCGTTCTACGGTGCCTTCCTGTCAAAACTACTGAGCCTACTTTCTATAACCCAGTCCCTTCAGAAGAAGGGTCTCGCATTCCAGTCTTCCATTGGGTAACTCTCTACTCTGCTTCCTATCCTTTGTCCATGGTTCATCCAACCCAACATGAGATCACCTAACTTAACTGGTTTTGTTACCTTATCTCATAAAATAATGCTGGTTTCTTGTGTTTGAGTCTGAGTTTTCAAATACTAGCCTGTGTTCAGGATGTATAACTAGCTAAACAAAGTCTTAATCAAGTTTGGCATTTAATAATTGCCCCATGTCCTTCTTGAACTATTGACCCTTTGAGCTGACTTTGTTATCAGGTGCATTAACACTTAATGAAACATCCTTGTTGTAGGATTGGTTTAGACTTACACAGCCCTTGGTTTCATGGGACAAAAGCACACCTGAGAGAAAAAGGGTAGGTAAGATAAAGAAAAGGGTGGGGAGCTCTTTTTGTGGGGTTTGGGGGTTTCACTCAACAATCCCTTGCAAGATGGTACTTTCTTTGTTGGTTAATTGACCCTAACATACCTGGGTGTGCTTTTGGGTAGTAAAACCCAAGTCTAAACCTACCCATAAAGAAAAATATTTCATGTGAGGTAATTTGTGAGTTAAATGTCAAAGATTCCATTATCTAGATTCATTACTTAAAGCTTTTAATAGTTGCTCATTCTTCTAAAAAAATCTTTGGCTCATGTCTGTTGGGTGGACTGAAATTTCCACATGAAATTTTTATGTCTCAGAACTCTGTTTTTGTATTAAGCTAATTTTAATATTGTCCGATTCAAAAATATCCATTAAATAAGGATATTTGTAAGAGGAAGAAGCTGTTTGAAATTTGCTAAGCATTTATTGGTGGTTTCCATAGGTAAGAGAAAAGAGCGAGCGCAGTGTTCCCATGAGCAAAAGAGGCCCTGACTCTGGAAGTGATCTGAGTTACAGTGATGCTGACAGCAGCTTTGGGTCCAAGTCCACAAGAACAGCCCGAACCACCCCTACGAGGTTGACTCCTGGCAGTAAGTCATTTGAGATAATTTCTTACCAATAAATTTTTAAGGATTTTTTATTTTATTCTTCATTTTAATGTTTGAAGAAAGTAACCACTAGAAATTGTTCTTTGGGTCAGGGGAGGATAGTGGGAAAGAAATAGATAAAAGGCTGCAGTTACTTGATTGTGTTGAAATTGTAAGGATCAATATTTGTTTCATGTTGAAAATAAATAAAAATATGGGGGAATCTTCAATATAATATTCCAGGCCTGGTATTTTCAACGGTTGTAGGTCTCCCAAAATGATTTATAAAGCTTTCAAATTTGATAAGGTCTATAATGGTTTAGATAAATATATATATTTAAGGGTAAATTAAACTCTCTTCAAGAATTTATTCAAACATTTTAATCATCCTAATTTTATATTTTAGAAAAACTTATAACCACATTTTAACTTGGTGCATAAAATCCTATATCCGTCACACAATGGATCATTGATTAACTGAGTATTGAAAATTTTTTTTGTCAGGACCTCATCCTGTTTTCCTCTTGTAACCACTCTCAACATTTAAAATTACAGCAAATAAATTTTCTGCCTACCTAAAGTAGACTCTCCCTAAACTTAACAAGATCATGAAACAAAATTGCTATAAAAAAGGCCTGAAAGTTCTCTTAAAAGGTCCTGTAAAAGCCCTAACTTTTCAACCAAACAACCCTAAATTGTGAGGCTTTGGATTTCTCGAGTTGAAACCGAATGACTAACTCAACTCTCTTCCCAGTTGCCCGCAACGGAGGAGGCAGCAGGCCAGGCAGTCGTCCCTCTAGCCGACCCCCCAGCCGGGCGGCCAGCGACCTCTCCGCCAACGACGTGGACAGCTACCGTGCGCGCAAGATGGGGGCCACTGGCGCCCGCCAGCGCACCCCCAGTGCCTCCTCTGGCACCAAGATCCCCACCGTGCGCCGGACGCCCTCCTTTTCCAAGACGAAGGAGAAGGAGCGCTGGAAGTGAGGAGCTTCCCTCCCTGTTGTTGTAAATAGTCACCGACTTCTTAATCATTAAGGACTAACACCCGAACTCTTTTTTTAACTTATTTGCGAGGAGTGGTTGTCGAGAAGAGCGACTGGTTTGTGGACCTGTTCGACTGAGTTTTTTCCGCTAACTGGACGTTTCTCGATTCGGACTCGATGGAACTGGTACTAACTGGTTTTAATTTTGGAATGAAATTTGGGTTGTTTTCAGTCTGGTTGAGTTGAAGCTTTGATGCTCAAAAGAACTGAATTCGTTTCATCCAGAAATATTTTTTGTCATTTAGTTTAACGCAGTGAAGACTGATGGTTATGTAAATGAAAGTACTCTCAACTAACAACGGACTTAACTCTGCTCAGTTGAACTAGGAATACAACAATGAATTCCATCTGACTTCAAGCAAGGGTAGGAATACCATCCTAGATAGTTTTCTAACTGATACAAATGTTAGAGGCTGATGTTGAAGCTAAACATGATTTATGTGTTTAAAAGAGTCTGGCAAGAGAGAAATGCTCTTCTAAAGCAAAAGGACTTTTTTGCTGTGATCTTCAAATTTCTGCAGGAAAGTGAAATTTGCTGTTGCTAATGGCCCTGCTAGGTGGCCAAAGGGCTATCCTTGTTTCACTGGAACCCAAGTTCCTTTGTTTTCCATCTGTGATACTGAATTTTGCAGATTAGGAAGACTGGCAATACAATTATGTGGCTCCACCAAGTGCAACATCACAATGTCTCACCACCATATCATAAAATTAAGTGATAGCTTTTCAAAAACAAAAAAAAACAAGATTCCAATCACATTCCAATTCACATTCATGTAGTAATTTTTTCTCTATCGATTAGCAAATATTTATTTTCATATAACCCTATAAAAAGTAATGAATGTGGCTTAGCGTACTGGTTGAGTGGATCAGTTGCGTGCATCGTCAAACACTTCAGATCAAAGCTTTGGTGCCTGCGTTTTTAGTCATATAATCTATTTTAGACTTCGTATTTGGATTTTTTTTAGCAAAGATCTGATGTAAGGACAAGTGATACAAAATAGTCTTAGCAGATGGGCTTATATGTGAACTCCATGAAGTGCCAAGTGAACTTGTTATTACGTTCCTCAAGATTGTAAAATAAAAAGTAAATTCTTTATTATTACTATTGCAGTATCAACTAGTAAGTCGTCTTTTTACATATTTAGGTTCTCAACAAAGACTCTGATATGAGAATGATATTAATGTGTGGTCAGTTTTGAAAAAGAAAGTTTTATTTTTGATGATCATTCCTTAATCTTTGTAAACATTTTTTTAACTGAATGAGGTTTTAATGAGTGCTAACTTAATAATAAACTGCCTAAACTCACCTGTAATTTGCATTAATTTCAATTATGATAATGGTGTACTCATCCATTAACATTTATGTTTGCTTGTTTTTGTTCATTAAAGTTAGTTTGTAAAAAATGTTTTGTTCTTGAGATTTTTTTCCATTCACACTTCAATACTTTTTAAGGTAGGAAGGGTACATTTATGCCGTAGGGTCACTCTATGGCAAATCAACAAACTTCTTGGCATCACCATCTCAGATTTTCCTAAAGTTTGGTGCACATTCTATTTTAAAAACATGCAACCTTTCATAAAAAAAATTATATTTGGCAATTATAGATGTGTAAAGTAATCAAAAATGGACCAGCATTAGTACTTTAAATAGATCTAGTACTCTCTCCTAATAGGGTCAGGCTGATGAAATTGTTACCATTTTTCAAGTACAGTCGAGTCCGCTTTATGTGATCGCAATTGTCCGAGACTAAACTGATAACATTATCCGATCGATAACAATAAGCGATCTCATATAAAAAACAGCAAACAGTGTAACTAGATTGTTTGCTTTAAAATCAAAATAATGTAATCGTAATAAATGTATTCAAAACTCTATTTTTACACTAGGTAAAATTTTAAGAAGAAAATATAAGAGTAGTTCAGTTAATAAAATTAAAACAATCGCTTACTTTGTATTTTTATAGAAAGGTCTCTCTTTTTTCCGCTCCATTATAGCCTTCCACTCCAATAAACCACTTATTTATAACATAATCTGAATTCCAGTAAACAAGGGAAAATCAAAATCTCTTATTAGTAACATCTGCAAAGCGTGGATCTTGGTGGTTTCTTTAACCAATCATAAGCATGAATTCGGACCCCCCCCTAAAACTATTTTCTTTCAATAAATACGGAATGTTTTCTTTTTCTTACTCATACTGAGTTTCAGAAAAAAGAAGCGCCTGATGCTCACATGGGGCAGATGTTAACTTGTAAAAATTGACCTTCAATTTGAAATTTGAACTCAAAAGCGGTCGTTTTAAAGGGGATATGGACAAATTTTGATAATATTAAGCGGAGTGAGGATTCATAGTTGATCACATTAAACGTTACATTAAATTAAATAGGAATGATCGGGACCTGTCGATTTCGATAACATTATCCGATTGATAACATTAACCGTGATCACATTAAGCGGATTCGACTGTAATTTTTATTGCTCCTTTTAAAGGTGTGACACCTGTTATATAGAGGAAAAAACAAACAATAATTAAAAATTTTATATCTTAAAAATATATCACTTTTGAAATTGATTTCAGGAATTGTTAGTATTGGGAATAATCTGGTTAAATTTTATGATGAATTGAAAATGGGGTCAATAAGTGATTTAATAGTTTATTGGAACTACTGAATATTTTATTTCTGCATAGAACTAGATTAGGAATTCACAAAGCTCAGCTGGAAACCTAGAACTAAAGCAACAGATTCATCAATGGTCCATTGGGCAAATTTTTTGATTTTTGATTAAATTTTGTGTTCTTTCAACAAATAAAACACAAAACTACACAATAAAACTGAAAAATTCGGAAATATGTGACCTTTTTATTTTTTGACCCCTGAAAAAGTACTATTATCACATGCTAATATCTCCGCGAATATTCAAGATATTTTGATCAAATTTTTTCAGTGAGTTCTTCTTGACGTTTGCAACAATACTCTCATTGAGGTTTTTGTTCTATCTCCTTTAGTTTTTAAGTTAATTTTTTAAACTTTTTAATTTCGCCACTAGGAGCGCTGTAAGTCATCTCAATGGATTCTCCATGGTTATTTACCTAGGGGTAGACCTTACTTCCATGACCCTAGGAGGCGTTGGTTCCGAATAAAAGCCGTGCAACTCAATTTTGAAACTCCCTGTATATGGACTACAGAATATTTACTTAGTGCTGAAATAATTCACCCAAAATGGTTTTTGTGGTGATTCATAGCCATAGTAAAACTACTAATGAAGTCACCAAAACAGTTTGGCTAAATAAGGGAATTTAATATATCTAGTGGAAGGGGGGTTTTAATCCAATTCCATACCTGCCAACATTTCAGAAACAGAAATAAGAACAACACTCAAGACTCCACGACCCCCTTTTCAGGGAAAATATTTATGCGACCCCCTCAGACCTAAAATTTTAAGACTCATAATTATTTACCATTTATTTGTCATTTCACTCGCAATACGCTGCCGATGCTTCTTATATTTACTCTTATTCAAAATAGTTCGTGCATGAACCAAACTATTCTCTCTAATAATCTACAATTTATAAGTTTTGAAAATTTTGGTGTCTGTATAAAAAATAACTGTAAATATAACTGTTTTTAATTTTTGTTTCGCAACCCCCCTAGGCATGCCCCGCGACCCCCCGGTTGAGAACCCCTGCTGTAGAGTATCAGAGTCCATGGAACTCGGAGAGTCAGTCTTGTTCTCACCTTTCACTAAGATTAAACGCCTTATTATTGCATAATTCGAGTAGGTCAAAAATGGAGGGACAGGGGGACGAAAAAACGGAACATTTGGTACTGAAATCGTATTTTCGGAACAACAGTGAAAAATCGGAACAAATACGATTTAATCGGAACGGTTGGCAGGTATGCAATTCCGTCATCGAAAATTTTCTCACTTTCAGCCCTTTGATGGCAAAAATAGTCAAAGGTGGAAATAAATTTCAATAGAAACTCAAAAGCTAATGAATAATCCAGAAGGTGTATACAATAGGGTGGGCCGAAAAAACTTTTATTGTAAATAAATAGCGTGGAAAAGTTGTGAATCATATAGACAAAGAAAAAGAAAAAATTTTTCAAAATCGGTTAATATCTTCCGATTGCGCATTCTTAGTTTGCGCATTAGTTTCCGATTGCGCATTTGCCCCAAAGTTAGACAAAATATGAAAAAACTTCATTTTTGCAATAATTTTTTTACCCAAATCAAAGATTAAACTATCAAATATTGTTCATGATTTTTTATGTGGAACTAATATAGTTATAGACATAATCGTTCAGGTTCCATTCTTCTATCACTTTTTTTTTCGTTAAATATAATTTTTTAATGTTCATACAAATTTTGTAAAGTTGTTTTTCCTGCATTTTTAAACAGCTAATAACTTTAGAACTATACAACTCAAAAACTTGAAATCAGTCCCATTTTGTTCGTAAATTTTTTGTCGTTCATTAGGTGTGCATCATGATCATTTTCAAAAAAAAATTTGAAAAAAGTAAAAACAATTTAATAAACATTTTTTTTTAATTTTCTTTTGAAAAAATATTAATAGTAACCGTAATTTAGTCAAATCCCTAAACATTCCCTAAAATTATACACCAAGAGCGATTCACTCATGGAAAATTTATCAAATCACTTGAGGGTGTTCATATGACTTAAAAAATGTCACATAAATTTCAGAAAATAAGACCATTGACAGATTCGGTTCAAAATCTTACAATGCTAGTTCCCAACTCTAAGTTAATTCAATTTGCATGGATTTTACTTGAATATTCCTCAGAAATGTGTTTATAAACAATTTTTTATGTTCTAAAACTTTTAATTTACTTTGATTTGACTTGTTAAAAGTAAAAACAATTAGATATAAACATAATTCTTAGAAATTTTCAGGAGAAATGCATGCAAATTGAATTAACTAAATATGAAAAAACTCTTGATTTTTGCGTTTATTTTTTTTAATTTGATGTTTTCGTAACGTAATAGTTTGCAACGTCTTCAAATAGAGCCTAAATCATTGTGTTTTAATTTGGTTTAAATCAGTTAATATAATCCGATCGTGCATAAGCCCCAAAATTTGCCAAAATATTGAAAATTTCACATTTTCATATTTAGTTAAGTTAATTCAATTTGCATGCATTTCTCCTGAAAATTTCTGAATGAAGGGTTTGTTTTATACTTTTATAGCTCAGTGGTTTTCACTGCAACTAGTATCCAGGCTAAGTACCTGTAAAACTGGTTTTTCCTTTAGTGTTCTTAGTATGCAGTGAAACAAACTTAAAAACCCTGTGACATGGGGAAATGGAGACCAGCTGAAACAATTATATTGTTATTCTTCAACCATTAAAATTTTAGTTGATATTCAAAATAATGTTAGAGTAAAGAGCATCAATTGAAAAACTGTATAAATTTATTCCAAATTTTGTGTATTTGAAAAATTGGATAGGATTTACTATTTCCTTTTTTAAACTATACAGGGTTTCTCAAGATAACTGTCCACACCCTTTAACTTTTGAACCCCTACAGGTATAGTGATAAAAGTGGTGTCTATGTGTAGTTAAATTAACCATGCCCTATCCGAGGTGAAAACTTTCAACGCCCCTTAGCGTCAATGTTAGGAGTCATAATTTTTATTTTTAAAACTTCTAGATATTTGCAATCACAAAGTAGTTGTAGAGCACCCTCGATTTAGTACGAAAAGACACCTTGTGCAGAAAAATGCCTTAAATAAAACCTCTAAAACGCACACTCAATTAGGTATTTTTTTTAAGTCCTGACACGCTCTTCATAACGCCAAAATGAGAAATTTCCTTTTTATGATCTAAGAATACTTTCAGTCATTTTTAATTAAGTAATAAAAATAAAATTTTCTCATTTTAGCGTTATGAGGAGAGTTTTAGGACGTAAATTCTACCTAATTGAGCGTGCGTTTTAGGGGTTTTATTCAAAGCATTTCTCTGCTCAATAAGGTGTGTTTTCGTACTAAATCGGTAGTGCTCTACAACTTAGTAGTTGTCTAATTTAGCGAATCTCTAAAAGTTTTAAAAATAAAAATTATAACTCCTAACATCGACGATGGAATTTTTAAAAATGCGTGTATTGTCTTTTGATAGCACGCTTAATTTATTGAAATGAAGTAGGAGAAAGACGGACAAAACCGGGACCCAAACTTTATTTTTTGAATATTCACTTTATGTGTGATTAAAACAGTCAAAATTGGTACTAAAACGATAAATTGGTTCCTTATGAAGAAAAAAATCCTAATTAATAGCATTATAGGTTATAAAAGCACATATTTTAGATGCGTGAAAAACCGGGAACTAGATATAATAATCAAAATAACATAGTAACTTTGAAAAAACATTGTTTATCATAAGAAAACTTGCTTGGTATGGCAGAATAAACTTCTAGAATTTCAATTTACATAAAATTTGCATCAAATAGCAATTTAATTTATGCTCTAAGGTAAAACTTTTTGGGAACAAATTTCAACTGAAAATTTAGTCTTGTTCATCATTTCATGTGCCCACCCTTTGCTGTGAAAGCACTGTATCCAAATTTCCTTGGATTTAAAATGTTCATATAAGCAAAAGATGCAAGCTTCATTCGACTACCCGCCTCCCAGTTTTGTCCGACCGTGACTTTTTGGAGAAATTTTAATCTAGAAATAAAACAAATCTAAGGCACCAATATAAATTTATAAAATTTACAAATAATAATCAGGTATCATACGCTGTACTTACCGAGAGTAAATCCTTTAGGTATCTTAAGATAGGTGGCGTAATATTGCTGACGCTAAAATAGTATAATATTTCCTTATGAAACTTAAAAATGATTTCCTCTGCAAAATGGGTTGGTTTATTTAACTTCTGTTTACTGGAAGTTGTCAGAGTTAATGCCTGGAAATAGTTCTAGCTTTGTTCGTTAGATATCCCTCCAAATCAATGAATAAAACCCAAATTCCTGTTTTGTGCACCTACCCGGATTTTTCCTACTCTCTCCTAGAATAACTGAAGCAAATTGAAATTAAAAAGTTAGTTTGTCAGTTTTTCACAAAGTAGGTCCCGTGCAGAGATGTCAGGGGTGCCAGGAGCAGTTTAAAATGGGGTATAATTGATTTTTTAAAACATTTGAAAAATTATCCAGTTTCTAGTTTCTTTTGTAAAAACTAAAAGTAATCGTATAACTTGGGGCTTCATACCTAAATAATTTTTTTTCAGAAATGCCATCGGAGTAAATAGTAGAACAAGCATTAATAATGCAATGTTGGGAATAATATATATATTTTAAGTAGATCTATCACATACCTTATTCCACGATTCAAACTACTAACTGCAAGGACAGCGGGCTCCCATTTATACTATAGTTTAGAGTTTAGAGTGAATTTCTTGGGGGGGGCACATGCAGATATATTCTTTTACTTTCATCTTCATTCAGAGTCAATGGAACCAAAGGATCTTAAAATCCTACAGCCTCTTCTAGGAAAGTGAGGCGCAGTCTTTTCCACTCTAATCAAACGAATTTTCACAAAGATAAAGATAGACAATTTTTAAAAGTTGTTGGTTCATGAAATGGAAATAATTTTAAAAATAAATCTTTCAATTAGAAAAACTTTTAAGGTATCCGCCTACGTTCGACAACTTAAAAAAAAAACAATAAAATGTTCCGGTTTTTTTACATTTTTGATTCCACTTATGTTAGAAACAAACTATTTAAGCCTTCAAAACCACAAAAAAAAATTTTATGCAAATTAATTTTAAAAAAGCATTAAAAAAGTAAGCAAATTTTAAGTTTACGACAAACCTTATAATTAAAAATCTGATTCAGTTTGAATATTTTTTAACTTGCAATTGAATTTAAATTCAATTATCTAGATTCTAGAGGATGTCGTAGGATTTTTAAGGTAAGTGAATTTACTTAGAAGTTATAGACTTTTTCTTAAAAATTCATAATTTTACATCGTTTTTTTTCTATTTTACAAATTAACAGGCCGATAGACTCGCTTAGAATAATCTAAATAAAATTATCCTATGACATTCCCTAGAATATACTATAAAAATATTCACACCGAATTTCACTACCATACAAGCAATAGATTTAAAAATATCATGCACACCATAAAAGCTGTTCTAAGAAAAATGAGTTTAAAGTTTGGAATTGCAACCCGACATTGGCAATGGCCGTAACTTTTATTCTAGTAGTCGTAGAATCAAAAGTAAAACAGTTTTAGAAAGCTAATAAGCTGTACTTAAATAGAGAGGGAAAAACAGAAATAACTAATTTTGGTCGAAATTGACGTTTTCAACGTAGGCGGATACCTTAATAGAATTGTAAAAGTAATTGTAAGGCAAAATGTAGTTTTGAAGAAGAACATAAAATAGCTATTTATAAATAAAAATAGTACAGTGAAAAATGTCTTATTCTGCTATGAATATCAGAATAAAAATATGGATGATAATAATACGCTCGATAGATATATTATAAGATTAAGGTGCCATGAGAAAGTCCTAGTTTTCCAAATTGAGATAATTGTCCCCCTACGACCCCCTCATAAATCAGCCCATGCCTGTGACAGGGTACTACCAGTTATGATAGATAAGGGGGGTAGAAGTAAAAACGTTAAAAAATTAAAACGTATAATCGTTTCGAGGATACTATGATCCCCTTCGTCAGCAATGGGAGGATACTACTATGATCCCCATTGCTGATGAAGGGGTTCATAGTATCCTCGAAGCAATTATACATTTTAATTTTTTAGCGTGAAAATAAAAACCCTTGCGTTTTATATACTTCTTCATTGTCTTGCACGGTGGATTTTATTACTAGTACTATGATCCCCATTGCTGACGAAGGGGATCATAGTATCCTCGAAACAATAGTACATTTTAATTTTTTAACATGCAAATAAAAACCGTTGCATTTTAAATTTCTTCAGATAAGGGGGGCTTTGTAGAAATAGACCGTTATTTCAAACCGAAATAAGATATTTAAAAATAAATAAATAAAAAGGAAAGAATAGAAAAATATTTTTGACACTTGAATGAAAACTAAAAGTGAATTTTCCCCCCTCCGAGGGAGTGTGTTTGTGCAAGCTCATTGGACGTGTGCCACTGCCATTCATAGCAGCCTTCACCTCTCTGCTTCCTTCCGTTAGACCAGCATTAATTGTAGCGTTTCCGGGAATAATAGCTATCGCCGTTATTATAACTTTCTTCCTACGATAGCTTCCGGCGATTGACGATAGCTTCTCGAGAGCTACATATCCATATGCGCAAAGGAAAATTCGACAAAATCTCCACTCTTCTTCCCTGCCTGAAGATACAAGGTATCGAAGCTATCCTGCTTCTCCGGTCTTTATCGCTGACTTCAACGGTGTGTGATCTTTTCTCTACCTCTTTATTTTTTTTACATTTGATTAACACGGGATAATCCTTATCACACTCGGGATAAGGATCACGGGATTATCCTTATTTACACGGAATTATCCAAGACCCCCCTCCTAAAACAAAGAAGCCTGGAATGAATGAAATTGATGGAAGGCCGCATTTTATTGTAATAAAATCGACCAACCTTTCTTGAGTTCATTTCTTTAGTTTCTATACATTTCTTTTTATTGTTTTAATTATAAGTCTTATAACCCTTTAAATTTATATTGATTATGTTCCTTTCCTATTAGTTAAATTTATTAATGTCACAGATATAATAATTCTGGTTTTTTATCATTATCATTTTTTGAAAGAGTTATTCAAAATGTGCGTGAATTCTTCTTTCTGAGATATATTTGATTATCTGGGAAGTAGAGTACTTCCCAATCATCTTTGTAAATTGATAGTCCACTGTTTAGAGCAGTGTTTCCCAACGTGGAGCGCACGCCCCACCGGGGGGCAGTATCATTTTCTAGGGGGGCAATTTGAAAATTTTCAACCAAATTGCCCCCAGGTGGGGACAATCCAGGGGGGAAATTAAAATAAAACTTTTTAAAAAGAAGTTTATCAAAATATGATCCTATTATCCTATCTGAGAATGTATGTCTGAAATCTGGACCAGTATGTATCCAAACCAAGTTGAAACCCTGTTTTTAGAGTCTAATTTCCAAACCTTTTCTGGGGGATGACCCAAGATCTTTGTTTTTAGAACGCTTATATTTGATACTTTTTTACATTAGGTTCATCAAAATGCAAATCTTACCTAAAAATTTTTATCCAAAATTTCCTAACTAGGGGTACCAAACTAGTTAAAAACCTGCTTCCTAGAGTCAAATTTCTGAAAATTTGCTGGGGGAGGACCCCCAGACCCCCCTTGGTACTTTAAACTTAATTACTCATAACTTGATTTAGTTCTTTAGCATGCAAATTCTACCTAAAAATAATCTGCAAAGCTTCATTAGACTTATTAAATATACATAGGGGGGGCTAAGAAATAATTTTGGCTCCATCTCAAAATATATTTCTATATATGCCACTGAGATCGGGGGGGGCATGGAAAATTTAGAAAGGATTTGGTGGGGCATGGACCGAAAAAGGTTGGGAAACACTGGTTTAGAGTTTAAGTGCAATGGATTTCTTAATTCGTTTGTGTTGTTGAAACTAATGTAAGAGTTTTCTTGAAACTGGCCCCACAGACATTTTCTTTTAGTTCTTAAAAGTTTTCTAAGTCGAGAATACTAAAGTAAATATTGTCCTAATAACAGAATATTCATTTCAAAATTTAATCCGATGCAAATCTTTATCATAAATTTTGATGACTCTCCAAGAAAAAGATTAACGAAGTGTCTAAATCCACGAAAGTTGACCCATGCTAAAGTATTAGCGAAATTCATTAGAGTTGAGTTGTTACTTTCGAGGAGCTAGACAGTGCAATAGGTTTTAATAACGAAATTCTTTAGAGTTGAGCTGTTACTTTCGTGCATTTAGACAGTGCCAAAGATTAATGCTGTGAATTTTAATGCTGAAACGATATATTCGTTATCTAATCTAAATAAACCCATGGCCTACAATTTTGTAAGTGAAAATATTAACTTACATAATGAACTTCACTTGTTGAAATTTTTTCCAAATGAAATTTTTTTAGGAATCCTGATGTCAAAAATGAACTTCAAAGAGTTTTCTAAAACACAAACAGTTTGGAAGCCTACAAATGAAAATGGAGCAGGTCTGAAAAAGTTTCAGAAGATTATTGAGGAAAAGTATAAAGTACACTTCAGTAAGAAAATAAGTTTTTATATTTTATATGGGGGGCTGAAAAATAGATTTTTATATAATAAGGTCTTATCGAGATTTTTTTTCCACTCACATAAGAATTAACAAATAAATCATTATGTTTTGAGTTCTTTCAGATGGTACGGGTGTTTTTCTAATGTTCTTTTAACCATATTGCAGATGATTATTGGGAGTTTCACCAATGGACTTTAAAGAACTCTGACCAGTTTTGGGAAGAACTCTGGGAGTTTTCTGGGATAATTTTTTCGAATATGTATGACAAGGTATATACATAAATATTGTATACATACGGGATACAATTTCACTGTTTGAAAATAAGTGTCTTAGATCTATCAGCTGTTATCAGCTGTTAGCAACCCAATAGCATTGATGCTTGTAATATCTTGACAAAGTGGGATAAGAATCTAATTTCAAGATTACAGGATAATTTTAATACACATTATATAAACTGTTAGATATAAACTGTTAGATTAATGTTTTTATACCAGAAGAAAAGGAGAATGAAATAGATGGATGAAATCTTCATTCAATTTCCTCTTGTCAAAACAATCAATATAGACAAAAATTTTTTTAGCGTAATTAATTAATTATAAAGTTACTTTTTTTTAAAATAAGTTTCCTTTCGTGCTGGATCTTTTAAAATCTCCAGGTCTTCACTATTTTAACTTTTTTTTGATCGAACATAAAAAATACTACGCTGATTTTTTAAAGATATTGAGGGAAATTATAAATAAGTGTCAACATTTATTAAAATCAATGATTTTTTGTAATTTAAAATTAACATCGCTATACAGTATAAGTTACGTAATACATACCAGTTTGTATTCCAGGTAAAAGAGTACGAGGATGAAGATTCTTATATGACTCCTAATTGGTTTCCCGGTGCAAAGTTAAACTTTGCTGAAAACTTGTTGAAGTACAGAGACGATAGAGTCGCAATGATTGTGGCAGGTAATTTGAATACTAATTTCACACTTTCGCTTTTCGGCTTACGCTAAGATACTATTTAGAATTCAAAGTAATATAGTATCGCAAAAGGATTTTTTTAAAACCTGTAACCTGTTGATGTTTTTATCATTCATTATTTCAGGTGAAGATAAAGACACTGAGAAAGTCACTTTCAGAGAAATGTTTGAAGAAGCACAGCTTTATGCAGCAACCTTTAGAAAACTAGGTCTTTCGTATGGACATTTAGTAGCTGGTATGAATATGCTAATTTAAATTTTACTTTTTCACCCATTAATGAAGCAACCGGGGCCGTATTTAGGCATGTGGATCTTGTTCCAAAGGAAAGGGCGGCAGAATTTTTATAAGGTAAATTACAGACTGTCGAAAGACCACCTTTGTGAGCACTGTAAAAAATTCTTTCTTCAAATAACGGAAATAAATCGGCATCCCTGTAGCCGGTTAATTTCTGTACTTTGAGGAAATGCCTGGGTTTTTTTTTCGTTTCGGTCAAATAAGAGAAAATTTCCGTTTTGATCAAGCTTGCTAGCTCTTTTAGATTAGTTTCAGAAGGCGGCCTTTATAACAATCGATATAATTATTACGAATTTCATAATCCCGAATAACATCGTGACACGTTCTATATGTTCAATAACGTTGCAGTGTAGTATAGACTATAACGTTACTTGGATGAAAGAAAACAAAGAAAGTAGTTCCCACAGCTCGGTGTCTGAATTTTGAGTGAAATTAGGAATTTCAATTTAGAAATATGATTATTTTGTTAAATCCATTGATATATTGCGTCTTTTTATCGCGATTATCACGTCTTATAATCTCCCAGCAATCAAACAGTCTCTGTTTACTCAGTTTTTCCTTTCCCGTAGTGATGTCATAAGGGTCAAGCGGTCCGAAAAAATTTCAGTCTAGTATAGTTAGAGTTAGTTTTACACTCTATAGTAAGGTATTCCATGGGTCATTCTTCTCTACCATCCACAAAACGATTTATTTTCAGTTCATTGGAGGAAAATGAAAGATGGAGTTAAGAAGGAGGATGCAAAAATATGTTCATTTATCTATGGTTATATTTAGCACAGGAAGGCACAAACCCTAAATACGGGCCTAAACGCACCTTTTACAACGTACAGTTTACCCTTTTATCTTCACTTGTTGTTTTATTGCTTTCTTTAGCATACGTTTCAAACAGAAAAGAAGCCATCTACGCAATGCTGGCTGCCGTGAGTATAGGGGCTATTTGGACCGGAGTTTTACCAATGATGGGCCCTCAGGTGAGGAATTTCATAGCTGTAGTAATAATTTAATTTAACTATTTTTAAATATCTGAATTTCCTTTCGTTATTTTTCAACTCTATATACTCTACCTCTCTATATCAGTAATAATATAAAACTTGTGTAGAGGGGTCATTCCACACTGACTTAACTGTCTTCAATTTTAAAATTAATTCCTGTCTTGGAATTTGATTTTAAAGAGTTAATCCTAAGTATCATTATAAAGTATATAATAACACTTCCTAACCTTTTTTTAGATATAAGGGAACTTATTTTGTATACAGGGTGATTCTAAATTACGTGGAAAAACTTCACAGGGGGGTAGAGGGGACCTAGACAAGCATATTTCGCATAGGAATGGGGGGGGGGCGCATCCTTAACGTTTAAGAGCTAGGACCTAATGTAGTGCGAGCGCGTTTCAAGAGGCCGTTTTTAGGAGGCCCGTGTGACTAAACAAAACATAATAAAATGAAAAACATTATTGCATAAGGTATGGAAGTATTCCTACTACTTACACCATGAATTCGATACAATTTGAACCACTTTCTAAACCGTGGAGTGAGTTTCAAAATTGCAATATTAATCTTTTAGTCAAAGAATGGACATCACTAAATGGTATTTAGAAAAATGACGTTTGGGGAAGGAATTTTCAATGATCGTAACATTGATCATTGAAACTGTTTGATCATTGAAAATTCCTTCCCCGATCATCATTTTTCTAAATACCATTAAGGGAACTCCATTGTTTGACTGAGAGATTAATATTGCACGTTTTAATACTAACCCCACGGTTTAGCAAGTGGTCCAATTTCTATCACATTAAGGATTTAAGTTGTACGGATACTCCTGTACCTCATGCAATAATGTTTTTCATTTTATTATGTTTTGTTTCGTCACACGGGCCTTCTAAAAACGGCCTCTTGAAACGCGCTCGCACAACATTAGGTCCTAGCTCTTAAACGGTAAGGATGCGCCCCCCATTCCTATGCGAAATATGCTTGTCTAGGTCCCCTCTACCTCCATGCGAAGTTTGTCCACGTAATTTAGAATCACCCTGTAGAATCAGTCGGAATTAAAATAGCGACTAATGTTGCCCATGAGTGTATACTTCAAGTATTTATATTCGCCAGTCCTTTTTTATAATGTAGAAACGATAGTTAAACTCTTTACTACACATACTGTCGGGTGGCTCTACTAGTTCTTAGGGAACTGTATTATCATCACCCTAGCCGTTATAATGTATAGTGGTTAGTGTATATTGACTGCGTTGGAACAAAATAGAACGAAACAATTCGGTTGATTTGTTTAAAAATACACACATTTATTCTTGATTATGTATATATAATAATACATTCCATTAATTGAATAATTAGTTTTCTTAGTGGATATCAAATAGTACATATCCTTCGCATGCATTAGCGTTCTAATTCGAGCCTTATTGGCTAAATTATTCAAATAAAATATGATCACACATCAAAACATATCAATGATTAAATAATATTATAAGTATATGTATACATACATAGGCACTTGGCACATACTTAACATGCACATATTCAACACATTATACAATTATTATCCCAGGCATTGTTCCCACTCATGGTCCGCAATATCATTTTTAATGAGGATTCTCTTATCATTACTTTCTAATTCTTCCTATTCATCCCTACGAAGTAACTTCCCAATCCTCCAATACACTAATTCCTATCCTTTACTTTTACCCTAAAGTTTAAGCTGGGATAAAACCCGCTGAATTAATGCTTACATTAGTTCACTTAATATGTAATACATTGCAAATTACTAATATCATTAGTAGACCGAGAAAGAATGCCTGAGAGCAATATCATGCGATAAACCATGCGCCTTATGGACGCATAAATTGAACACAAAATTTACAATACACATTTATGCAATAATATACTCATCATATTTAATGCTTGTGATAATCTGGACTGAGAGGAGAATTGGGGAAATTGCACCTACCTAAGAGAAGCAGCCTAGAGCTCCTCATTGTCCTCTGCTAAGTCAATCCGAGAGTGATATAGTGTTCACAATTGGGTTTCGCACCCGAGAATAGTTATTCTTGAACGATTAGTAATTCTTGATGATCACTTAAACAAAGTGCACATTTTCTTACGAACTTAATCGCGCACTCGGGAAAAGATATCTTCTTGGATGCTAAGGGGTGTCCGATTATCTCGGGCCGTTGGCCAAAATCTTCGGGAGCCCAGCTCCGGAGGGGTAAGGAGTTTGTAATTCTTAATCACCGGAAGGTAAAGATTTTATGAGAGGTTTTCCGTCGTTCCTGACTTTAAATACGGCGCCGCCCACCTTTGGGTGGTGCTACCTTTGACCACTCGTGAGGGACCACCTACGCCCCCTGGGACTGTCCTGGACTCCTCACCCAATCTCCACGTTCCTTATTGTGTTGACCCTAGCCTATGGCAGAGTTCTTAGTGTTCCCCAGTGTATTCTATGTGGCCTATGGCGAGGCACTCTTCCAGCTTTGTTAGCCTCGAATTTATGGGTGACCATCGCCCTGCTTGCCGCTTGCCCCAGGTGTGCATACCAAATTTCCCTTTATTTCATCTAGCTTTGCCCTTGTGCCTCCCAGACCCTTTGTAACCCCCTTCTTGTTCCGGCGGTCTACCTGTCTCGTAAATTCGTCATCGTGTTTTCGCGCAGCTCTCCTTTCTCTTTTATTCCCGCTGTGGTGCGCTTTTTTTGCCCCCTTTTCCACGGGGAACTTGTGTGGTCTTTCCGGAGGGAGGTGATGCAGGTGGCCGATGGAATGTGTTTTGATTCCAGCTGGCCAACAGAATCTACCCTACTCCCGCCAAAAAAAAGGGTTATGCAAAGGCAGAAACCTTTTTTTTTTTTTTACGAGAAGGAAATGAATTTTAGAGAGGGTTACAAGTGCCTGAGGTTCACCCCCTCCTGCTCAGTCCAGTGGTTTGCACATAACATCCAGAAAATGCTAAATAATTGAACGGGTAGTGAATAGAGTAAATAAAAGCTTACTGGAAACCAACCAGAAAGAAAAATATAACATAGGGATAACATAAAGATAGTATAATAACATAGGAAAGACATATAAATGATCCTTACGTTTAATTACTCCTTGCTGCGATGCTAATTGCCAGGAAGTGAAGTTAGTGCGGTAACATCCGGGAGCAACTTATCATTTAAATGTGTATGCCCCATATGATGGCCACGCATACGTCAAGCGTCCTTGGCGATGCGTCCCCATCCATGGAAATGATGTTATTCCATCAGGAATAAGGAAGCATTGGATTGCTCCGAAATGTATGTGCACCCCAGAGTCAAGTGCTCGGGCACCCCACCTCCTGGAAAATAATGCATCTTGCATGGTTATATATTAGCCCGAATTAGCATGCAGGAAAGTAAAGAAAAATATGTAGAATATGCATATAAGAGAAAAAAAAAACTAGATAAAAGAAGTTAATTAGTAAAATTCACTAAATAAAAGTGAGTTCATAATTGAGAGTTCACTAAATAAAAGTGAGTCCATAAGTGAGAGTTCACTAAATAAAAGTGAGTCCATAAGTGAGAGTTCACTAAATAAAAGTGAGTCCATAGGTGACAGCTTATCTCTGTTTGCAGCAGCAGGTGATGAGGGTAGAGACGATCGTGATGGTAAGTCCAATGGCTAAAAGTGCTGCTCCGGCGAATTTTAGAATAAAGAATGCCGAGTTAAGGCTGGGAAAGTGGACCCACTCGAACAATGAGCCTTGGGTGCTGGTGGCTGTTTGTTCCATCGTTTTGCCCTGCATTTTTAACAGTTCAATGGAAGGCTCGTCCAGGCAAAATGATATTTGGCGACACTGAATGTTCGAGGACGATTGTAGGCAAATCTTGTCCTCGAAGCACTTTGTTTCAGCCAGGAGCTTCACTGTGATGGTGGAGGGCGCGACTGAGAGCTCGACTGCCTTAGTATGTACCTGGATGCTCTCGAAGGTGACGGAAACTAGTCCCGCCTTGCATGATGATTTAGCCGTGAGAGTGAGCTCGGCCAAAATCCCGCACTTGTAGCATCCGGATACCTCGTAATTTGAGCCCTCAATAACGGGGCAGACTGCGTCCCGCTGGACGGATATTTCATAATTGGAGAAGTGCAGCTGAAGCTTGATGGCCGACGATGCGAGAAGTTTTGATCGCAACCGTCCCTGGTGCAGGTGCAGGCTGTGAAGTTCCCTGGTGATTGGAAGGCGGCCTTCCTGCGTTTCCACCATGGTGTTTACTGCCTGAGTGTTCTCTATGCATCGTAGCTGGTCCTCGAAGAAGGCACAGTCGGCGAGGTCCTTGGCGAAGAGGAAGGTCTTTGTGTAAGACGTATTGGCCTGCACCGCTCCGATGAGGTTCGCCACTGGATCGTTCTTTTCACTCCCCATCACCAGGTAGCCTTCGGAGGGGTTGTCGACGCTGGTGACCAATTTCTCTGGGATGAGCATTGTAGATTGGTCATACGCCCCCAGAAGCTTCACTTTTATTCCGTCGATCGCTATTGTTTTGTCTCTTAGGGTGGCCCGGGAGGTTGTTCCATTTCTGGAATGCTCTAATGCCACTTTGTAGCCGCATTTGTAACCAGTTATTTTGGAGACCTCATAAGACTTTTCCAGCTGTGGCACGAAGTACACGCGCTTGAACGCGCAGGCCGGTGTGTGGCTTATTATGCAGCCGTTTCCGCGGTTGCTCGGCTCACACGTTGAGTATCCGCTGTACGATCTGGCCTCCATCGTCTCTGCCTCGAAGTTCAGTCCGTCGTATGAGTGAATAGCGCAATGTTCGCCCCAAGCGCAGTATTTGTTTTGGCTGCAGGTGATCTGTGATTGGGAACGGGTCTGTACTGGGAAGGTGTAATACAGTCTTTGTGTCGAGAAATGACACTCCACCGACTCCAGGGTGATTTTTAGTGAGAATAGAGGCTTACTATCTTTGGAGTGAAACCATAGACATGATGCGTGGCGAATGTTTTTGATGGTTACTTCCGCAGAAGTGGTGAGTTTGCAGGTTTCTTCCCATGCGTCATGGTGTTCACATAGTTTTAGTTCCGATTGAACTATGTTATAATCGGAGCAACTTGCGGTGGCACCATCGACGATTAAGCAGAGTGCCAGGACTGCAAGTGAGACCGCCTTTAGTCCTGTTCCGTATCTTCGGTCTCTGTGTTCTAATGCCTCGTAGATTCCCGCACCGAAGTGCCTGATGGCATGTCCCGTCGCCGCTCCCAAGAGAAGACAGAACCGTGCCGCCATCCGGATAAGTCGACATAGTAGCATGATTTGGTAGAAGAGGAGCATGATGGTCCACGTGATAGTTTTGATGATTATCTTAACCATGATGAGGCTTACCATGGTTAGACAGATGAGAGCACCCCACAGGAGATTCTGGAAGAATGGCTGCCAGCATCGGTAGGTTTGGAAATTTTCTTTACAAAAGATGCACCCCGTTAGGCGACAGAGCTTTTTGCCTTCGATGTGTATCTCCGCATCGACGGAGAGACCATTTTCCGCTATGAATATGGCGGTGAGCGTTGTCTTGTGTGCCAGTAGCTCGAACGGGACGGTGATGTGTCTGGTATCCTTCACCGTTAAGAGTGTCTCGTAGTCGTCGGTTCGCAAAATGAGTCGGCCATTGGTGTCTGGCAGGGTGAGAACAGGATCAGTGAACGTGAGGGTTAAATTGTTCTGTTTGAATGTGGCCCGTTCTGCTTCCAGTAACTTCCTGCTATAGGACTTCTTCTTCCGGAAGATACATGTTTGTATAGTAATTATCGTCGGATTGTCTATAGATCGGTCCTCTCCTACGTGCGTTATTAGCGCTTTGTCATGGGTAAGGTGGCACTCACACTGAGCAGATTGCGAGCAGTTGTATAACTGACAAAAATCGTTGGGGCCTTTGCAAGTGGCCGTGTTGCAGTTGCAGGAGGCTCCCTGCGGTGCCCGGCAGGTATAAAAGGTCGTGTTGAAGTTCAAGTGTTCGACGACCGGATGTTCGTTTTTGAGAATGAAAGTTGTTGGTGCAATCAGTTCAAAATTAGGCGTTAGTATATATGATTCATAGCCAGTGACGCAGTTGATACACTTTTGCAAGGCACACGCGTGGGAAGGTAGGTCAATTCGCTGCAGCAAGTGGCGTGGGAGTGCTTCTTTCTCACATCCCTCACCCTCCATTTTGCATATGGTGATATGGGGAGTGCCCATTATCACCGCTACTGCAGTCCATAGGTAGCCTGCAATGCAATATCACCAATTCACTGCCCAGTCCAGAATAGTGTTACTTAATTCTAAAGTACATGCTTAAAGTTTAGATTCTAATCCTAATATTTATATACATTTTAATGATTCATTATAAGAAAAGAAAAATAAATAAATATATACATCATTAATGCCATTTCAGAGATGGCACTCCGCTGTTCAAAAGGAAGATATATTTCAGCCTTTTGCTCGGGACTTGTCCCTTGAGCGCTTATTGAACGTCCTTTTGAATAAGCATTTCCCAATTACATGCATGCAAATTCTTGCAATTTGTCAAATCGCAAAATTTGGTAATTTTTTTTCTACTATTTACATGTGTAATATGTACATGTGTAATATCAGTGTGACTTATCCTGAGTACCGTTATCGGTGCTCTTACTAATGTCTTAATGACACCAGTTGGAATTACGTGTCTATTTGACCACGGGTTATTCCCACCGATGGGATATGTGCGGGCAGGCACTCTTTTCCTATTCTCTAATTATTTTTATTATCTCCTTGCAATTCCTCTTCCTTCAATCGCTATTGATCCCTCTGTCGTGATACTTGGGAAAGTATCACTCCCGAGAGCTCTATGCTTTTCTGGGGTCTTGGACTTCTAATTAGGTTTTTGTTTCGTGTAGGGTGGTCATTTTCGGGTGCTGCCCTTTTCTTTCCCCATTTGCCATATTCCCCGTCTAATCCTGGATGCAGTTTCGCGTTTTCGTAGATGTCTTTTTTTTTCCATTCCTTATTTTGTGTGGAGTATTCACCTCTCTTTTAGCTCCTTTATGTGGCGCGAATTTGTATAAAATTCGACGCCGTAGGGTGTGCCCATATGCTACCCTCGAGCTCTCCACAGTTCTCACCGTTCCTAAATTTCCCTATTCGTTCTATGCGAGTGAATCGTCAGGTGTTGGATTAGGTAATTGGTATTGCAGTGATTGTCCATTTTCGTTTGTTACTTCGCCTCCCCGGCCTCGTCCTTTGTGAGCAGATTGCCGCTCTCTTTGCTTCCCCGAGTTTGTTTTGTGTCCCTCGCTTTCTCACCGGCCAAATTATGTCCCTCGGGGCTTATTGACCCAGGCTTATTTATGGACAGTTTGTGCCCTGGCCTTTTCTTACTTTGTGTGGGCCCTCTCGGTCTTACCGTATCTGCGTTTTCGCGGTCATTTTCCCCCTCTGGTAGGATTGGTTGATGGTTTTATTTCCCTTGTTGTTTGGACAATGTATTTTATTTCGATTTTTCCCGATTGATGCTTTCGTATCTGTGCTTTAGTCTACCCTTTGCAGTTTAGTCGATATGTACGAGACGTTGATGCTCTGGGAATTGCGGGCGGCTGGACGCGGGCGACGGGACTTTCCCCGGTCAACGGGGCCCATTCGGCAACCATTTAGCCGTCCCCGTTGTTTGGGCGGCCCGGGTGCGTTCAGGGTACCCGGGGAGCCCTGCGCGATCCCTCGCGAGCATGCGCTTGTATGTGTGTGCCTGGCTAAGTGCAGAATCCCGCATGTGCACTTGCTAGTGTGCACATGTATTTAATTTTGGTTGATTGGGTGTGTGAATGAGTAATTGGATGAATGAATGACGTTTGAATGTTGTGTTGTCCTTTGTATTTCTCTCCTTTCTTGTTTGTCTCTTTTACTGTTGTGCATTCGTGTTTTGGTGTTTCCCTTAATTTTCTTTTGTTATGTGTGTTTTACTTATTTTATTTCTTACTTGTTTAACCCGGCACGTTGTCCGCGTCCCCCAGTCCGCACGGTCCACAGTGAATTCCAGTCAAGTAGTAACCTACCATCAGGTTTTTTTCTTGTCACTTTTTTCCCCATGAATTTTGTTTTTAGCGTTTAGAATGAATCTAATTCTGCAATCTGATTTTTGTTCATGTAATTTATCTATGCCATGCAATTATCTTCTAATTTTGAATTTTGTTTTCGATTTACTTTTTCCTCTGGATTCGTAACCGCGTGTTTGTATTTATTTGAGCCTGTTGTGTTCTTATATTTGTTTCCATTTTTAGAGTATATTATCATACGGTCTTACTAAGTTTCAAGTTTTGGGAAGATATTTTTTCAAGTTATGGAATTACATTTTGAAATATATTTTGCCCCGCGCAACTTTAACGCGGTCATCTAAGGATTCTACACAATTTGTAAGTAGCTGATATTTATTTATTGTATTCTATGTTGCAGTGTTACATTTTACACCCTATGTACCATGTTTTACACTATGTTTCCCTTGGTTTTTTTTCTTTTTTCCCACATTACATTATCTATTGTATTACTTATGTTACATATTTTTACATATTTCATGATTTATTTATTAATTTTTTCTTTTCACCGTACATTCTGCATTTTATTCATATTGCTTATATTAATACTTTGGGTTGGGTGGTGGTAGAGATAAACGCCAGCGCTTAATTTCCCACTTAAAATTGTCTCCGCGGAAGACGATTAAAATCCTCCCCAAGTATCTCAAAGCAACATATGAGGCTAGAGATAGTTTGAAATATTTTATTTTAATTCACCTTTGTTTTATTGTTTTGCAACATTTATGTTTATAGTTATTATATCACTTTATGGTTTTTGCCCGAAAATTTATGCCTCTATGTAGTTTTTTTTTTTTGTTTAAATTGGGTTTTGGTTTTCCTATATTTTAGACGGGTTTTAAAATTATTTGCTCTTGAAATATTTCCCCTTACCGTTGATATTATTTTATGTTTGGAGTTAAGTTTTGATCTATCAGGGAGTATAAGTTTTCTTAATTACTGAATTACGCCATATAAATCATTAATTTTGATCCGTTTGGATATTTTGCTTTATTTGCTCTATATCTAAGATTGATTTTATTTGGCTGATTGTATTAGTTTGCTCATATGTTAAAACACCTACCAGTATTCCGAAAAAATATCATATCAATATCTGACCCTGTATGCATCGTCAAAATTTGTTTATTTTATATTTAGTTCATGTCATTTCCATCCATTTCGAGTTCCCTATCTTAATATCCCACCGTGTGTTGTGTTGTATTTGTGTTTCCGTGATTTATCCTATGCCTTTTTTATTTGTTTCCCTGCTATGCCCGGTTTTGTTTCCCTTTGTAATTTACATTGCTTGCTAACTAGCGGTACCTAATCATCTTTCAATCTCTCCGTCAATGTGTCTAGAAGGGTTAAAAGTTGAGACTGCGGTCCCTGATCTTCGTCCTCCGATGGACGAGTAATTTGCTCTGCCCAGTTCCATAGGCGGGTTCCTAAATTGTCCGTGGTAACCTGTGAGACCGATGTATTGGGTCGTGACCTGAGCGAGAAGTCCCGACGTGGCTGGTCCGCCCAATTTTTCCGCGAGTATTTTTTTCTTTTCTCTCCCGTTTGCTCCGAGTCATTATCTGTATCAGTTTCAGTCGGTTCTGTTGCCGTTTGAGTATTTTCTTCCGCGTCCCGCTGTTCGGTTATGTCCGTTCTTTGTTGTGCGCCTGACCTATCGTTTTCCGATGTTTCGTTCCCCGTCGGTTGTGCTCCTGGGCTAGTATTTGGGGAGTGGGGTAAGGCGTGTGCCTTAGGGATTCCCTCCCCGTTTGGATTGTCGGATTGCGTACCTTTGACGGGTTTTGCGGGGATTGATGCTTGTGAACGATACCTGTTCCGGGTGAGCGCGTAGTATGCAAGTGGGATGTCTTCGTCCCAATCGTCTTCGGGGGGAAGGGTTGGTTTTATGTTAGCTTCTATATTCCGGTCTATGTATTTGGGTGTGGTGTCTTGTGCCCCGTGTGCTAATTTAAGTGTGTTTTTCCTTTCTGTGAATGGCAGTAATCTTTCAACGTGTACTCGTTGAAGTTTTGCATTCGGGCGTTCAGCGTTCCGAATTGTGTAATTTACGTCCGTGTGTTTTTTTTCAATTATATACGGACCGTCGAAAAGGGGTTTTTTTATAGAGTCTTTATTCCTTTCCAGATTTGGAGTGTGTAAATATACCTTTTGGCCGATTTCAAAAGATCTGTGTTTCGCGCCCTTGCTTAATCTGTATTCCTGTTGTTTTTTTGCTGCCTGTTTGAAATTTTCCTCAACTGCCTTTTGCGCCTGTGCGTATATTTTTAGTCGATTTTCTACATATTCGGGTATGGAGTTATGTTCCTCGTCGGATAAATTTGGTTTAATGGTGTAAGGAACTTTTGGTTCAAGACCGAACATTAAGTAGTATGGGCTGTAGTTTGTTGTGCTATGTCGTTGCGCATTATACATTAATTGGTAGAACTCAATACCTTTTACCCAATTATGGTTATCCCTAGCAAAAATAGCTAGGGAAATTTTTAATTGTTTGTGAGATGCCTCGTTCATCCCATTTGTAGAGGGTCTGTAACTAGTGGTTTTGAGTTTATTTATGCCTAATTTTTCCGCTAGAGAGGTTAAGATGGTTCCTACAAAGTTTGATGCACAGTCCGATAGTAGATTCTCAAAAAGTCCAAAAATGGATATGAAATTAAGCAATTTGTCTGCAACTTCGGTTGCTTTTTGTGTCTTCAGAGGGTAAATTTGCATGTAACGGGTAAAGTAGTCATTTACACAGAGAATGTATTTGTGTCCACATGGACTTTCATTTAGGGGTCCTACTATATCAATACTTATATATTCAAGGGGCTTCTTAGCCAAGATATTACTTTGTAAAGGTGCAGGAGGATATCTATTGGGAGATTTGTAATGTGAGCAGTCTGTACATGACTGAACAAAATTTTCTGCATCGCTGTACATTCCAGGCCAATAAAAGTATCTAGTTAGATTATCGTAGGTTTTAACATGTCCCGCATGATTCGCGTGTGTGAGATGTAAAATGTTTGGTCGGTAGCATTTGGGGATTACCATTTGTTTGGTTTGTAGTTTACCGTGACCCGGTTTGCTGGTTATACGCAGCAATAAATCGTCCTCGATTGCGTAGAAGCGTTCTGACCGTGTTAGTGTTTGGGGGTTGCTTTTTATTTTGTTTATTATTTTATTAAGTTCGGGGTCTTTGTGTTGTTCTGTGCGAATTTGGTGAACTGATGGCATTTCTATTGTTACCGCGCTTATGTTATTTGTATTTATGTCGTTAATTGGGTATCTGCTGAGAATGTCCGGAACTATGTTTTCCTTAGATTTTATTAGTTTGAATTCGATGTCGTATTCTTGCAATTTAAGTATTTGTCTAGTTACCCGGTTTGCTGGGTTCTCAAGCGTTTTTATTTGTGACAGGGCTTTGTTGTCACATTCGACTATTATTTTTCTACCGTATACATAGTACTTGAAAGCACGCAAGTTCTCGGTTAAGGCATATAGTTCTAGCTCGTAAATTGGATATTTAATTTGATTGTCATTTAATTTTTTTGAGTAATAGGCTATTGGTCTTTTGACACCCGTTCTTTCGTCCAGTTGACTAAGGCAACCACCGATAGCTTTAGTGCTAGAATCGGTCGATAGGACGAACTGTTTCGTAAAATCCGGGTGTATTAAGATGGGAGCCTTATCCAGCGCGTCTTTTAATATTTCAAAGGCCTCTTGAGCCTCGGAATTCCATTTAAATTTCCCTTTTAATTTCAAGATATCCGTTAGAGGAACGGAAATTTTGGAGTAGTTTTTAATGTATCTGCGGTAATAACCCGTGAGTCCCAAAAATCCTCTGACTTGCTTTAAATTCCTTGGGGGTTTAAAGTTATTTATTTTTATTAGATTTTCATTTGATGGTTTAGAACCATATTGATCAATATTATGACCTAAAAAGGTTATATGTTGAGTGATAAAGGAACATTTTTTTGGGTTTATTGTGAGGTTATGTTTCCTCAATTGTTGGAAGAAACTTCCTAATGTTGAAAGCATTTCGTCGATAGTTTGGGCTCCAATTGCGAAGTCGTCTATAAAATTTGCAATTCTTAGCTGTCTTAAGGGGGCAAGTATTTTATCTGATAGTTTTTGAAGGGTAGCGCTGCTGAAGCTTGAACCCATGGGCATGGTTTTAAATTGAAATGCACCAAATGGGGATTGAAAGGCTGTGTATTGCTTTTGCTCGTTTTTTAATTCAATTTGGAAAAAGGATTGATTTAGATCAATTGTGGTGAATAATTTGGAACCGCTTAATTTATCTATTTCCGCGTTCATTAAGGGTAAAGGGTGATTAGTGTAGGTTACTAGTTTATTGAGTGCTCGAAAGTCCACGCATGTTCTATAGGACTGTGGCGCTCCAGGGGTATTTTTTTTTCTTTACCATTACTAAGGGGAAAGTTACATAGCTGTTGGAAGGTTCAATTATTCCCGCCTCTAGCATTTCTTCCAGGTGATCCCTTAGAATGTCTTTAAGGGCGTGCGGCACCGGGAAATATTTTGCTGTTTTAAGTTCGTCGCTTTTAACCGAGAACTCTGGCTGAACTAAATTTGTGCGCCCCAGCGTTCCCAATCGTTTGCTGAAAACATCCGCGTATTTCATGAGTAGTTTCAGCAACTTAGACTTCGTGGGATTATCTAAGTGTTCCAATTTAAAGTCCGATTCGTTTAGTTCTTCCCTACGGATTTTCCTAATGCTCTTTATGTCGGCGTCTTCTGTGTCAGTGTCTACTGTCGCGATTCTTGTGTTTTTGTTTAGGATTATGTTGTTAGCAGTTAAATTGGTGATTAATAGATGTGTAGTTCTGTTCTTACCGATAGATACTACTGCCGGGGTTACTTCAATATTTTTATTGTTTAGCGAGGGGTTTAAAATTACGTCTTGATTAAGATCGAAATTCGGTCCTATTTGTAAAGTAATCATGGCCGTTTCATGTGGGCTAAGATTACACTTATTTATTAATTTTGCATATGTATGGATGCGTAAGTTGTTTATATCTCCGCTATCTTTGCCCGATATTTCTAACTTTTGTTTGTTGTTTATTAACACATTACGGCCAAAATCTAAAGTAACATTATTTTTTTTTAAGAAGTCATAACCCAGTATCATAGAATAATGGGAGAACCGTTGGTTTACAATGTAGAAAGGGTGTTTAATTATCATGTCCGCAATATTTATGGTTATCTCATAACACCCGTGAATTTTAAGAGGCTCGTCATTTACTGACTTGATAGTTACCCATGAAGGGACCCGTTTTATGCTAACCTCATTTTTTATTTCTTCAAATTTCTCCCTAGTGAGCAATGAACATGCTGCTCCGCTGTCTAGTAGGGATAGAATGGGTGTTTTTCCGATATTGAGAGTTACTACCGGCAGTAGATTCTTTGTGGCGAATTCTGTGCCATGTTGTGTTGTGTTGATGAATGTGACCGATTTCTTATTCGCATTAGGTGTGTGTAGGTTTTGCGTACGGTGTGTGTTCGGAATATTTTGTGAGTGCTCCCCGTGTACGCGTGTATATTTCGTATGTGTGTGGGTAGTGTTTTTAGTTTCCATAGACTTGTCGTGGGATTTCTCATTCAAACGGGGGGGTTGTTGGAAATCCCTTTTTAGTTTAAAGGTCTGTTTGACCTTCCTCTTCCCCTGTCCCCTCTGGGAACGAAACCTTGGCTCTCGTTATTGTATGTGCCGTTCCTCCCTCCATTCCATGTCTGTCTCCTATCGTTTTGGTAGTAGGTGCCCCTTCTAATTTCCCCTCTACCTCTATCGTTACATCTCCACCTTTGCTCCGTGGAGCGCTCCCCCCTTTGCTCCCCGTAATAAGTCCTAGGGTAATAGCTTGAGTATTGGGGCGGTTCTCGATAGGAGGGGGGTGGTCTGGCGAATGCCGGACGGTATTGTTGCGGGGCGCGGGGGACCTGGGGATATCCCATTGGGGTCGTATGTCTTTGACAGTTGAAATTATGGCATTGGCTACATTTCCTCCCTCTTGGGAATTGGTTGTCCCCTGCCCTGCCTATGTTGTCTAGTTTCTGTTTGAATTGGTTATTCTCCAATCGTAAATTCGCGATTTCTTTAGCTAGGTCAGTGACGTCATCCCTTATTTTGGTGTCACCTTGAGGGGGGTTTTCTGGCTTCCCTGACTCTATCGCGTTTATTGACGGAGATTGTAAGATTAATTGATTTGCTTGAAGTAGCTGGATGAATTTGATGGCCTCATCAAAGGAGGAAACATCCTTCGTTAGTAATTGGGGTTTATATTGGGGCAATACGCCTTCTAGTAATCTGGCCAATCTCGATTTATCATAAATTAACTTCATGTCTGGGGAATCGAAGTCCACTGCCCCAAAAAAGTCTCTAGTAGCCCTCGTGAGTCGAGCTGCAAAGATTTTTATATCTTCCTCTGGCTTTTGCCGACATGAGGCTAGGTTTTGTTGGCGTAGTGCCAAGCTTTGGGTTTTCCCAAAAAAATCTAGGAATTTGGCCTTAAAGGCCTTTAAGTCCGTTTCGTGGACTAATTCCGAATTACTAATATAACTCGTAAGCGCATCTCCTTTGATTTTTGCTTTTATTATGTGGATCTTTTGCGCGTCCGGTATGTTTAGACCCTCTGTTAATTTATTTACAGTGTCTATGAAGTAGTCTGGGGTTATCGCGGAATTACCATCATATGTGGGGATCCAATTTTGAATTATAGCTAGACTTGGTAAGTCAGTGCTATGCCCGTTCATGCCCGAATTTTCTACAGTGTCGTTTTGTTCGGTATGAGACATTTTGGTATATATTTATGATTTACTTATTTAAAATTAAAAAAAGAAAAGGATCTTTCAATTCAAATTTCTTACTTATACCCTCAAAGCTTTGTGTGTGGAGTGTGATACTTCAATTATCTTATACTATGGTGTATGGTATACATATACTTTTCTGTTCCATTTCGTTTCTCTACAGTCAATCAATTAGTATTAACATAAATTTTGAAAATTGTGGTTCGTGAATGGTCACGGTACCACTTGTCGGGTGGCTCTACTAGTTCTTAGGGAACTGTATTATCATCACCCTAGCCGTTATAATGTATAGTGGTTAGTGTATATTGACTGCGTTGGAACAAAATAGAACGAAACAATTCGGTTGATTTGTTTAAAAATACACACATTTATTCTTGATTATGTATATATAATAATACATTCCATTAATTGAATAATTAGTTTTCTTAGTGGATATCAAATAGTACATATCCTTCGCATGCATTAGCGTTCTAATTCGAGCCTTATTGGCTAAATTATTCAAATAAAATATGATCACACATCAAAACATATCAATGATTAAATAATATTATAAGTATATGTATACATACATAGGCACTTGGCACATACTTAACATGCACATATTCAACACATTATACAATTATTATCCCAGGCATTGTTCCCACTCATGGTCCGCAATATCATTTTTAATGAGGATTCTCTTATCATTACTTTCTAATTCTTCCTATTCATCCCTACGAAGTAACTTCCCAATCCTCCAATACACTAATTCCTATCCTTTACTTTTACCCTAAAGTTTAAGCTGGGATAAAACCCGCTGAATTAATGCTTACATTAGTTCACTTAATATGTAATACATTGCAAATTACTAATATCATTAGTAGACCGAGAAAGAATGCCTGAGAGCAATATCATGCGATAAACCATGCGCCTTATGGACGCATAAATTGAACACAAAATTTACAATACACATTTATGCAATAATATACTCATCATATTTAATGCTTGTGATAATCTGGACTGAGAGGAGAATTGGGGAAATTGCACCTACCTAAGAGAAGCAGCCTAGAGCTCCTCATTGTCCTCTGCTAAGTCAATCCGAGAGTGATATAGTGTTCACAATTGGGTTTCGCACCCGAGAATAGTTATTCTTGAACGATTAGTAATTCTTGATGATCACTTAAACAAAGTGCACATTTTCTTACGAACTTAATCGCGCACTCGGGAAAAGATATCTTCTTGGATGCTAAGGGGTGTCCGATTATCTCGGGCCGTTGGCCAAAATCTTCGGGAGCCCAGCTCCGGAGGGGTAAGGAGTTTGTAATTCTTAATCACCGGAAGGTAAAGATTTTATGAGAGGTTTTCCGTCGTTCCTGACTTTAAATACGGCGCCGCCCACCTTTGGGTGGTGCTACCTTTGACCACTCGTGAGGGACCACCTACGCCCCCTGGGACTGTCCTGGACTCCTCACCCAATCTCCACGTTCCTTATTGTGTTGACCCTAGCCTATGGCAGAGTTCTTAGTGTTCCCCAGTGTATTCTATGTGGCCTATGGCGAGGCACTCTTCCAGCTTTGTTAGCCTCGAATTTATGGGTGACCATCGCCCTGCTTGCCGCTTGCCCCAGGTGTGCATACCAAATTTCCCTTTATTTCATCTAGCTTTGCCCTTGTGCCTCCCAGACCCTTTGTAACCCCCTTCTTGTTCCGGCGGTCTACCTGTCTCGTAAATTCGTCATCGTGTTTTCGCGCAGCTCTCCTTTCTCTTTTATTCCCGCTGTGGTGCGCTTTTTTTGCCCCCTTTTCCACGGGGAACTTGTGTGGTCTTTCCGGAGGGAGGTGATGCAGGTGGCCGATGGAATGTGTTTTGATTCCAGCTGGCCAACAATACGAAATCGCAGTTTAATTTTTTCTTTCCAGTTTAATTTTTCCCAATTTAACTGTGGGGTTTCATTTAGTCTCATCAACAAATTTATAATTTTATTTAACAACTCATTATCTGTTATTTAAAGTGAGAAATGTGTTTCAGGCAGTATTAAACAGGTTACAACCCCTTGCCCCTCACTTTCTCTTAACGATTGACCGCTTCAAAATGCAGGGCCAAGAAATCGAAATGTTGAGCAAAGTGAAGACAGTTGTAGAAGGTAGAATTTTATAAACAAATATTTCTTTAATTTTTTCAGAGACATTTTTCAGCGAATTCAATACAGATTTCCATTTTTAAACGTACGATAAAAAAGAATCGAAAATAAATAAAAACTAAAGATTGAGGATTCTTACTCTAATTATTACATTCAAGCATAATGACTAAAAATTATAAGTGATAGGTACTGAATATTCATACTAAATAATTATTGAGATTAATAACGTTCTAAACTTCAATTCACATTTCAGGGTTGCCTTCTCTAAAAAAAGTGTTCATTATACCATCGACACCAAAATCAAAATTAATAGACATAAGTGGAATAGAAAACAGGTAACTCAAAGAATTTAGGTAATTTCACTTGTGTAGTATGAATATTTATATTAGTAAGTATACAATAATACTGTTTGTGCTCTATAACATTAAGAAGAAATTTGATAAAAGTCTCAGTACAGTTAATGTAAATGAGGTTTTTTAACGTCTACAGTCAAAGATTTGTGTTTGAGATTGTGGTGATCTAAAAAAAATAATAGTAAATCCAAAGAAACCGGACCTGGACGACATTTTTGGCGAAATTTGGGGTTGCCAATGTCGTTTATTGGCAAGTAAAGCAATACAGCTTCTATAATATAGAACTGTTGCCAGAATTCCCTGTTTTATCTCCATTTTTGGTGCCAGGCCCGGTTTCTTTGAATGACACAAAATAATAAATCTCTTACAGGGAAAAAGTAAAAGTTTTAATGGCAACATTAGTTTTTCCTTTACAAACCGATCCGCAAAATAGAATTTAAAAACCATAAAAAGATCGTTGGAACGGTACACTTTAATTTCAAAAGGAGAAAAACACTTTTTTATTGGAATCACGAGTTTTTATCTTGTCTACCCATCATCTCCTCATACACCCTAAGTATTAAAAATCTGTAGTATATGAAGCAGAGGCTCCCAAAAACTTTCTCATGGCACTCAAATCCTAGAATAACTACTGGTCATATTATGATCTACATTTTTATTCCGATGTACGTGGTGGTGACAAAGACATTTCCGCCCTGCATTAAAAGTTACTTTCCTTCGAAAATCGAAGCTACATTTTAGCTGATGTAAGTCCAATAATTTTTTACACTTTAATTTTAAAATTATTGTAATTTACTGAGCGAGAAAGAAATCCAAAATTAGTTGTCTGCAATAGTTCTGTAGATTCGTTGCAGCATGTGACCAGATGGCCTAGTGTGCTAGAGCGTAATGTTTCGAGTCGAAAGAATCATGAATCGAACCCAATCTTCTGCTGTGTGGTATTTTTTCCATTATTCATGAATTTATATATTAAGTTAGAAGTAATTAGTGAAATGAGTGGTTGCAGGAACATCTGGTATGGTTGGTTAATGTTCTGGTGTCTCGTTCTTAGGTGCTCAAAACCAAATGTGATAAATAATTTTTTTTACCGAGGTGAAGTATCAACTTCTAATTTGAAGAATTGACTTGAAGGAGCGGATGGCTTGGTGTATTGGTGCATCACCTTTGATCGAACCCCGTCTGTGTCGTACTTATTCTTATTGGTATTTTTTTTATCATTCATGAATATTAACTTCAACTTAATTAGAAAACCCGACAGGACGCAGGAACGAATGGATTGGTGTGTTAGTGCGCCAGTATCCCATTCTTAGGGCCCTCAGATCGAATCTGAGCCTCTCCCAGGGTACTTGGACATGAATGCTGATTGGCATTCATATATTTAGTTCCTGTTGAATTCAAGGTTATTTTAATTAAAGTTAGCTGCAAACGTATCCATCAGATTCATTAAAGTAAAAGTATTTTTCAAGACTTTTATTCTTATTTTTTAAGATCCTAGGTCCCATCTACAGGTTCCCCGTTTCGGTCCTTTTCCAATTTTTTTACATGGTAAAAGGGATATTACTGGTAAGCGGGGGGAAAATCGCCAACTTGGCGAGATTTCGCCAAAACATGAGATTTTGAAGTTTGATCATCAAAATCGCCAAAAAACATTTTTAACAAATAAATAATGCTTTTAGGGAATAAATTTGATGGTAATGGGTGGGGGGAGACCCCCCACCCCCTATCTATTTTTAACACCCATCGATTTGGGTTAAACCGCCTTCGTATGGCATGTCGCAATCACGAATCTCGCTATCAAGATCAGCCGACCGACGCATCCTACGAACGAAACATTTTCAAAATCAAGAAAAGACCAGGTAGAAAGTATTGAAAACCAACAGAAAATGCTAATATTTACAAGCAAATTGTGCCAAAACACGATACTTTAAAGTTTGATCATCAAAATCGCCAAAAAACACATTTTTTTACAAATAATGTTTTTAGGGAATAAATTTGATGGTAGTGAGTGGGGGGAGACCCCCCTATCTATTTTTAACACCCATCGATTTGGGTTAAACCGCCCTCGTAAGGCATCAAGCAAACACGAATTTCGCTATCAAAGACCCGCCGACTGGCGCATCCTACCTTTGAGACAATATCAAAATCAAGTAAAGACCACAAAAAGTATTAAAAATCAAAAGAAACTGTTCATATTTACAAGCAATAGCTACAAAAAAGACAGAAAAACGACCTACCTCAGGAACGGTGTTTCGTACACTGCCACGTTCAACGTATCTAACGTGTTCAAACTAGGAATCAAAACAAAACAAACAATGTGTTGCCACTAACTTTCTACTATATACTTGTTAATAATATTATGACATGCAACAAACGGCAACTAGCATCTCGCTTCCCATTGGTTTAACGCTTGCATCGTCATCATTGCACCCAAGCATCCAGCAATACGCCTGCGTCACGGTAGCGCGGCGGTCGGTATTGCATCATCACACTGCATCATCACAAAGCTGGCACACTTATCGCCAGATTGGCGAATTTCCCCCCGCTTAACCGTGAATCCCCTGGTAAAGTATCAACTTCAAATTAATTAGAGAAAGTGCCCAGTTGCAGGAACCGATGGCTTGGTGGTTAGTGTACCAGTATCCCATCCTAAAGGCCCTCGGATCGAATTCATTCAAGTCTGAGCCTCTCCCCGGGTATAGCACTCGGAAATAAATCCAGTTGGTATTTATAAATTTAGTTCCTGGCTTTTTCAAGGGGGTTTTTAACGTTTTTTTCTTCAACTCTTAACTGTAACCGTATCAGTCAGATTATTTGAAACAATTACTATTTTTCTAAGATTTTTATACATTTTTTGGAATATTCCAAGTCTATACCATCTGTCTACGACGGAAACTGACATGAATTTAAAAGTCTTTGGAATGAAAAAAAATTCCTTGATCACCCTTCCACAAACCCCCCCCCCGCCGCTCTGCGAATTTCATTTGACTTTATATTTTTATCCTATTTTTTAAAGTGGTGACTGAAGCACAAGTACTGTAGATGAAATGGAAAGATGCCCAACTTAAAATAGTTTTCCTCATTCTTTAAGCGGTGGCTACGAGTCATTTATAAATTTCGTTCCAGCATAAGTCAATGAATGAATGTATTACCGTTTTCTTTAAGTAAACTTTTATATTTGTATAATATATATAACATGCATTATTATTTTCTTTTACAAGTCACCTTTCTTTCTGTCTTCGATGGAAACGACACTCAACTTACTGTTCCCTCCTTACTATTTAATTTAAGTTAATATATTTTACCCAATTTTTTGACTGATGACTGAAGCGCAGTTAGCGTTAAATGCAGTAAAAAGGATGCATCTAATTCATCACTTAAAAATATTTTTCATAATTCTTTGAGAGGGTGAATATATGAATTGCTTAAAAGATTCATTTCCGTTAATTCTACATATTAGAATAAACGGTAAATCCATTACTTGAATAATATTAACAGTACAATTTCAGTAACAGACTGTTTGACAGCTTAAATACTGGAGGTGGGAGTAGAGAAGGCTAAACTCAAAACCTTTTTCCTAATACTTTTAGACAGGGGCGGTATATAAGCGGGGAGGGCGAAGAGGCCCAGGTCCCCTTCGAAATTCGGTCTTGGTGCACCAAAACAAGTTAAAACCTGTTTTTTAGGGTCAAATTTCCGAAAATTTTGTGGGAAATGACCCCTAAATCCCGTTTTGTGTACTTTGAACTTTATTATTTAAACAACTTTTTTACATTAAGTTCATCAAAATGCAAATATTGCCTAAAACTTTATAGCCTAAATTCTAACTAGGGGTACCAAAACTAGTTAAAACCAGTTTTTTAGAGTCTAATTTCAACTTATATTATTTACAACTTTTTCATGAAAAGTTCGTGAAAATGCAAAAATTCAACCAAACTGGAAATAAAATTCTTGAAAATGTATGGCCGAAATCCGGATTAGGTGCACCAAAACGAGTTTGAAGTTTCCTTTTTGACTTAAATTTCCAAAGATTTTATGGGGGAGGGCCCCCAAACCCCCCCTTTAGGACATTAGAAGACGATTTTCATATTGAAAAGTTTTTAGCCCCCCCAAAAAAACAAATCCTGGATGATCTTACCTTGGGCACCAACAAAATCGAACTAAAGTTTGAAAAAAATTTTGCCAACCCCCCCCCCGAAAAAAAATCTAGTTACGGTCCTAGATCATTCTTAAAAGTACTCTGTTTCGTATTACCCCTTTTAAATAAAAGATGGTTTAATAAGAAACACTAGCATTTTATCCATGAACATTTATTTATCGAATTTTTCTCTTTATTATATTAATATTTTATTGTTCTTATTTCATTTATCAAGTTAAAATTTTTAAATTTAAGTAAGTTTATTTTTACTTCATTTTCCCGCAAACGGTGGGTTGAAAGACAGCTTTTACTCAACACTTCAAATTTTATTGTTTATGTTGTTGTCGTGTGCCATTTAAATTTTATTGAAAATTTATGAGTAAGTCTATTGACATTTTGTATCAATTTTGCGTTTTAGTTAAAGTTATGGTGAATAAAGTAAAATATAAAGTCGTTTTTATATTCATTTTTCTAATAAATTAATTTGAAACAATATTGAATTACAGGGGGGAATAGGTTCGAGGGTGTCTTTATAAACTTCCTGAACCATTCAACACTGAAAAAAGGGGTAGCGCTGAGTTCATAAAGAGGAAGTGAAACAGACCTTAAAAAACTGAGTTTGAAAAAATTGAGTTGATTTTGAAGGAGAATAACCTATTAGTATCACATAATGAAACAAGATAAAAACCATTTAATTAGTTTTGTCATGATTTTCAAATGTTTTATATAAAAATATAAGGTTGTTTAAAACTTTCAACTTGTAACTTTTTAGCCTAATTTTTAACTGGGCATAAATTGAAATATTTTTGATACAATTTTTTGAAAATTACTGAGGTTATAAAATAATCTTTAGAGATTATATTAATATCTTCATTTGATTTTTAAATGTTTTAATTCGTAAAATAACCGGTTTGTTTCTTATTTCTCCTAGTGGGAAAAAACTGAAAAAAAAACTGACTTGTTCAGAAAAAACTGTCGAAAATTGCTCTTTTTCTCTTGGTAGTATGGAAAGAGATGCTAAACTTAAAATATTTTCAATAACATTAAAGGTACGACAGTGTGAATTGCTTAAGAATTCACCTGCGATATCTACAAAAGACAAACACATCAGATGACGATAAGCTAATGCCTAACTTGAAATATTTTTCCTTATTTCCTGAGTGGTGACTGTTGATTGCTTTGAATAAATCTTTTTAAGTTATATCCAAAAGTATAGGTATTGGTTTTGAAGATCACATGGTTTCCAAACTTTGGGACCACTTCTTTTTTTTTTTCAAGAAGAAAATTTTGCACCATCCCAAAAATCTTTTAACACAACCAAGAAAAACTATAGTATCATAAACAAATAACACTGTCTTCTGGTCTGCTTTGGGAATATTTGGAATTGCGTGCAGAAAAGCTCATTTGATTGGTTCTTAAGTGCTAATATAATCGAGCTGGAAAGATCAATACCAATCAAATCAGGGAATAGTGGTGTTTGATATCAAGATGACGCTATATCAACGAACAATGAAAAGACTAGATACAATTACGTTGAATGCAAGGATGATGAACTTAAAATATTTTTCATAATTTTCTGCGTGGTGACTAATGATAGATTTGAAAACACTCGATTTATTTACAAATATATAATTAACAGGATGGTCATTATTTATTTATATAGATAGGATTCTTAACATTCATTTTCCTTGCGAATTCTTTACTAGGGAAATTTCTATTTAACTCCTTACTACAGGTAGCACACGCACTCAAATAAACTAGTTGAAAATTGGAACGATAGTAATAATCCGTCTTAGAACCTCCGTTATACTTTTTCAGCTGTTTCCTAGATGATGTTCTAAAGGTGGGCTATGACGAAGACAGGACTGTCCCTCCCATGGTGTTTGAGCAATTGGATTTCCAAAAAACCATTTTCATTAACCACACTTCTGGAACTACAGGTCTTCCAAAAGCGATAGCACATAGTAATGGAGTGAGTTAGATTTTTCTTTTTATAGTTAAAGGTGTTTAAAGATAAATTTTAAAAATATTTCGATGCGTTCTTGCTTTTACGTTGTTGCTTGCCCGCAAATAAAATTATCGCCCATGTGGGGAGCTTTCCGGCATAGTAAGAACACTCCAGGAGAATACAGTTTTACAGATTACGGGTGTCTTGTTAAAAAAACCAATATACATGTTACGGGCAAAGTGATGTGAATCCCAGTAAATTTATCACATTGGCTGTCTCACTTCGGGCATTATTAATAACGCCCGGGCATTATAATGTAATTCACTTTCCCTGTAACAAACATACATCCAAATAAAACTCCTTTTTCCGACGGAAAAATTTTGAACACTATATTAGATGAAACAAATTCTACCCTCTGTATCCCCCTTTACAAAAAATCTTATTTTTCTTATCAATATCACTGTCCGATGTTTAGAACACCCATATTATATCTCTGTATAAAACTACATTTTCTTGCAATGCAGAAAAGTCCATCGTCATAAGACTCAGTTTTAATTCTGTTTGAACTACATTAAGCATATAAGAATACTTATTATTTTTGGAAATTTTATTTACTACGTCAAATTTAAACAAAAGGAATTATGCATAATTCTAGTCGAACAATAAATATAATTTGATTAAATTAATGCATACAACTGTTGTATGCAATTTTTTAATATTGTTACCCTTCTATTTCATCTTTTTTACAGTGCATACTGTCCATATTCAGAGATTTTGGCCTTCACTTTGATTGTACACGAGACAGCGTGTGGCTAACTATTGCTCCGGTGAGTTCTTTTTATTACACCTTTCATCTTTATGAAATGCACTTTTTGTAGTAACTAAATCATAAAATAACTAACATGAAATAACTAAATCATATTTTTAGCCCAAAATCGACATTTTCTATTTATTCAAAAAACTAAGTAAAGAAGCGGTTCTTTGACTTGCTTTTACGTTCCCGCCACTCTTAACGGCATACAAAGACAGGGCACATGAGAATTTAAAATTATTTCAATTATTTATTTAAAATATCTCGATGGGTTTTTAGGGTACAATTTGGAGTGGGTTTTTTTAAAGGACAGCACTATATATATTGAGCTCATATTTGTACCATATGTTTTTCAGATGTACTTTAAACTTTTAACATGAGCTTTTTTCAATATTTTCAGTTAAACATATTTTATAGAGCAGGTTTCGTAGACAAAAATGACGTTTTTTCAGAATTTTTAAGTGAGGCTCACTCATTATTTTTAAAAAAATATCTTAACATTATATTGATAAAAGCTCATGTATGTTTGAAGACTAATGTGTATTGATTGCATATAAAAAATTTGAAGCTTTTATGTCCAATAGTTTCTCAGAAAAAGTTTTACATAAAGTTTGTAAATTTAACATTGTCGGTATACAAGGTTCCGACTCCCCTTAAATTTTATTTCTAAAGGACATAGTTAAAAACCCTAGATCACAGGAATTTTATATAACTAAGGCATTGCGGAAACACCTCCGTTTCTTTTAGCAACGTTTCTCGGATAATGGGGCAAACCATCTTGATTATGTTCACCACAACTCTTTTAATTGGTCTTTTTTATTCAAACATTCAGCCAGACTGGGTCGCATGGGCAGCTTGTGTAACGTTGCTATCTATGGGTTTGACGCTGGTGGTGTTTGAAGGCGTACCTTACTACCTCACCCCCACTTACTTTTACGATATCATCGATGAGTTTGAAATCTCCCATATGATTCTTCCAGGGAGTATAATCGATGAGTTCCAGAAAAAGAATTACGTGCCCTGTGAGTATAATTTTTACCCTCTCTATTTTTTTAAAAATTTCTTTGCACTTTATGTCGATGATGATATTATAAAGATGGATAGTTCACAATTTCAAAAGACTTCTTTATGTATTTTAATATTTTTTAAATATTAAAAAACATCACAACGATAAAATGTTTAGAAAATGACATTACTCACTCACCGAGAAATGCACCACATTTTTATTCAACCCTAAGGCTGTTTTAAAATGTTTGTACCAAAAAAAGCATTACTAAACGTAATAATTCTAAGAATAATAAGTAGCATTATTATTATTTGCTTATAATCCCGAATTTTTTATAAATCATTCTTTTTTGTAGCAAGTACAAACCATCTGAGATCACTGAAAGCTGTGTTGAGTGCAGCTACCGTTGTGAAGTCTGTCAATTTTGATTTCGTATATGAGAAACTGAAAAAGGACATGATATTTAGCTCTGTTTTTGGTGAGAAGTATTTTGGTTGTCCTAAAATTTTAACTCTTTTTATTAATAAAATAATACATTCTTAATATATATTCATAATATATATTCTTAAAATTTTAGATGTGGAGAATAAAATTGAAAACCACAAATTTTAATCACGTTAACTTTTTAGTGCGCTATTTTTATAAACATTTATTTGATAAATTTGTTTAAGGACCCTTTTAACTCCTTAAGAGCTAGCTGCCCCAAATTTTTTATATGATTCAATGACAATCTCGGGCGGTATAAGACTCAAAAATTTTAAAAACACTCACCAAACTTTGTAGTAACTGTCTTCACCGATTGAATATTGAATGAAGTGTTTTTACAGGAAGTACGGAATTTTTGAGCTGCTGTTTTGTTTTTGAGAGTACATTACCCGTGTATAAAGAAGAAATACCAGCACTGGCACTGGGTGTCGATCTTCAAGTGTTAAACGAAGAAGGTACTACACCTAAAGCTAAAGGCTTTTTATTTGAACTCTCGAAACTAAATCTATTTTAAGTTTTAAACGGGATAAGATTTAAAAAATAGAAACAGAGAGAAATAATTAAATTTCAGATTATATTGGTTTACTTACGATTTTTTTTCTTGAGAGTTAAAAAAGCATTAATAATTTTGAGACGGTTCAAACTTTAATTTTGTTGACAAATTTAAGAAAAATAATGTTTTTGTCACCTATAAAAAATATTTTTTTAAGTTTTTTTAATCAAAAATAAATTAAGAACAGTTATAGCAATTACATAAATTCAAAATTCATAAATAGATCAGCTTTTTAGAGGATTCTGTGCAATCTCAATGCACATTATTCAAAAGAAATATTTCGCTGCTTACGGGAGAATTTACAACATTTCACGTTAGTTTCCATACAAAATTTGAACTCAAACATCATTTCTTGAAACTTGAATTAACATCATTTTAATCATAAATCGAGTTTGATTATTTAATTTTAAAGACCTACCGCACCTAGATTTTAAAGACCTTGTAATTAATTTCTACAATACCTGTCTATAGGTTCAAAAAATTTTAACTCTAATAATTGATTACTATGCAGTACTTGATAGTTAACATTTATGTAATCTAATTCCATTTTCTAACATTTTAGGAAATCCCGTAGAGGGTGAACTAGGAGACCTTGTTATTGCACAACCTATGCCTAACTTGCCAATTGGTATATGGAAAGATAATAGCGTTTCACAAAGCATTTATAAAGAAATATACTTCTCAAAATATAAAGGTAACGTTTAGATATAGTATTTTATCTTCTCGTTAAATATTCCTGACGGGTAAAGGCAGCAAACCTCAAGTTTAAGACTAACTTTTATATTATAGGCCAGTGGTTCCCAAAGTGGGTTCCGCGAAGAAATTTAGGGGTTCCATGGGACAAACTTTTTTTCATTAAAAAAAATTTGAATGGTGAAATAAGAATGGACAGCGCCGCCCCCCTTTAACCCAAAAATGTTCTCAAAATGAGTTAAAACCTTACTTTTACCAGTCGAATTTCAAAATTTTTTTCTGGGGGAGTACCCCCAGACCCCCCACGGTATAACAAGGGGATCTTGTGCGTTACTTTTTGGAAAATCCCTATCATTTTGACATTTTTTGTCAAAAGATAAAGGTTATGGTCTGGAAAATTCTCCCCTTGGCCCCAAAAAGCTTCTTAAAATGAGTTAAAAAAAAAAAACATTCCAAATTTTTTCTGGGGGAGGACCCCCATACCCCCAGCGGTACTAGAAGGGGATCTTGCGTGATACTTTTAGAAAATCCCCAAGAATTTGACATTTTAGCCAAAAGGTCAAGGTGATTGTCTGGAAAAGTGCCCCCCTGGACCCGTGCTGGATCCGCGCCTGGTTTCATTTAATATCATATGTATTAAATTTTGAAAAGTCATTTGAAAAATTTGAAAAGTCAAAAAAAAAAGATTAAAAAATATTCAGGGTTCCGCGATCATCGGTAATAAATTTTGGGGTTCCACGACCAAAATAGTTTGGGAACCACTGTTATAGGCTATCCCCATCTTTAGGTATTCTTCACAGCATAAATGAAAAAATTTTATTTTTTAACAGAAATTTCTAAAAACTAAGTTTTATCTTCTTAGTCAAATAAATATAGGATTCCTTTATTTACGACACCGTAAAAACATAGAAATAATTTTCGAATTTTGGTTGATTTTTGCGTTTGTTGTTTTTTATTCTCCCTGATCCAGTTCTTTGCATTGTTAGGAAAGTTCGCGTTTGGAGATTGTGGAGTGCTAAATCCAGTGACTAAAGGACTTCGAATTTACTGCCGCAGGTAATGTTTATGGTTTTGGTTTAATAGGACCATAATCCACTTTTAGATGCTTTCCCTTGTAGCTTGCCGACAGAAATTTTGTCTTGAGAAATTTCCCGCGTATAAAACACGAATCTTTCTTTTTATCTTTATTTTCAGTGATGAAACTCTGAAGCAACGTGGATGTAGGTTCGGGAGTTCCGAAATTTACACCGTAGGTAGGTGATTTGTTTTAATGAAATGTATGCTACAAACTTTAAAAAAAAATCAGATACTCTTTTAATCTTTTCAATGGAACTGTAGGGTCATAATTTAAGTCTACAGGTTGCCTCTGATTGAATCATAAGAGTTATTTATAGTTTTGATTATATTTGTGAACGAAGACATTTTTTTGACAAAAAAAAGAGTTCTAACACAGCAGAACATTATTTAAAATAACGGGAACTTACGTTGGATAAATGGGATAATTTATAGAATAGTTTTCAGTTAAATAATGCATAGAAAAACAACGTGGGTAGAAAAAGAGCTAGAGGGGCAACTTAAATTATCTTTGTGGAATGTCACTAAAAGTAGATATATTGTGGGAAAAGTGATAAACGCCGGCAATATGATAAATTCAATGGAATTTAACAATATTTTTTAACAATATTTATATTTTTGTTGTTCACAAAGGGTTTAATTGTTGTTCAAACGGTTTTCATTATATTTTAAACTTTATAATTAATTTATTTTTTATTTTTTAAATGACAAATTAATATTTTTATATTTATCTTTGTAGTTGTGGCAACCTAATCATTACTATATTTACAATAAAATATACACTCGCTTTCGGAAATTTTGAATTTTGCATTTATTTTTTATATCCTTTTGCAAGTATGTTTTTTAAGGTAGTAAAATGTAACTCTTTATTTCATAATGACAAAACGCAAACAACTAAATAACACGGGTGAATGTGTTAGAAATAAGGATGAAAATGTTGGAAGTCTTGACATTCGGTGTCGTTGCTATGAAAATGACACAACTTCGAAGTTTGTTTCTCATGAAGATAAAATTCTAAATTTTCGCGATGTTTAAGATAATTACTACATTTTTAACAGTCAATCATTACAAATTTTAAGAAAGTTAAATTTATTCCTGAGATATTTCAATGCTTCCCTTAATGTATCTGTGAAAAAACATTACCTTAGGGAAATGGGTAAAAGAATGTTTACATTGCTTTGTTGTTAATTTTCTTGGGGTTCAATTCCGTTATAGTTCCCGCTAAATATCGCCAATCTCTTTCGAACGCTCAATATTCAAATGTAAACCAATTTTTCTAATTTTTAATGATAAACTGATTAGTTATAGATCTAATTAAACACTTTAAACTATGAATTTGAAACAATTTAGCAATATTTATACTTTATAGTGTCCAAAAGAGATTAGTGATATTTAGCGGGAACTATAACGGAATTCAACCCCAAGAAAATTAACAACAGAGCAATGTAAACATTTTTTTACCCATTTCCCTAAGGTAATGTGTTTTTCACAGATACATTAAGGGAAGCACTGAAACATTAAGGGAAGGTTCATATTTAGCGGGAACTATATATGAACCTTTCTTGTAATTATAAAGCGATCCGCCAATTCATGTTACCATAAAGGAAATGATAAAATTCCACCACTGAATAAATATTCGCCATTTTTGAAAGAGTACCACGGAGAAGTACTACCCCTGTGTTAAGAATGTTTTATAAAGTGAGTAAGTGCAGTGAGCTGGGTTTTGTGGGGAATTGTGAAGCGGTCCAAAAGTTACTGCGTCAGCAGTTAACGGGGGTTGGCGAGTGATAGCGAGCAGGGGGCGGTAGCCCCCTAGTAACCCAAACAAAAAAACTAAACATATTTCAGACTAAATGTTTAAGGATAATCATGAAGATACTTTGGCCACATACAATAACTAATGAAGAGCTTTTACAGAGAACTAGGTTAAAATCCATTGAACATGACATTAAGAAGATGGCGTTTTACCGGACACATCTTACGAATGGAGCCTAATGACGGTTCCACGGTCGTTTCGCTTCTGGGAAATTTCCTTCCCCCATTTCTTCTTTTTTGCAGGTAGGTTTTTGTTAGGGAATTTGTTATCAAGGGGGTAAAATATTTTCCAGTAGGCGAAACGTCCGTGACACCCTAATGACATTCCCAATGTTGCCCTAAACTGGGCACCTAAAGGAAGTCGGAAACGTGGTTGCCCTCGATTAACATGGGCGACGGATGATGGAGAGAGACGAGGCAGGATGGTCAAGTTGGGCGAAGGCAAGGAGAGCTGCGGGAGACAGGAGGGGTTGGAGGACTAAATTGAAGGATGCCTCTGAGCATGAAAAGAAGTGATGATGACGATGATTGATCATGCATCTTTTCGTACAGAACATTTCACATAAAATACTTAATTTTATCCCACATTGTCATAACACTTAAGTAACTAATCAACTCATGAAAATTCAGCTTTTTTATTATCTTTCGACAGTGGAGATGTTCTCTTCAGTCCAGGACAGCCTCTGCGTTGCCCAGATCAACGAAGCTAAGGACGCCAGAGCAGTACTGTTCTTGAAAATGAAGGAGGGCTGCATCTTCAGTGAAGAATTCTCCACAGCCGTAAAGGAGGCGATTGCCAAGGAACTCACGCCAAGGCATGTTCCGGACGTCATACTGGAGATCGGTGACATTCCTGTGAGTATAATATATGTAGATCACAGAATTTTAGAGATCATTCAGAAATAACGTCGCTCATCCTAGGTGGTATTGAGACTTACGTGGATGAAGGGGGAGCTCAGCCATGGGATTTCGCAGCAAACTAATTACAATAAATACAGCAGTAGAACTCGTATATTTTTCGAAAAAGGTATAACGAGGCCCCAGGTGTAAGAGTTAAATTTAAGGATTACTGATACAAAACTCCTTATTGAATTAAGTCTTCAAATCCTTGTTATGACTGTGCCTCTACAGTGCAAGATAAAAAGGGGTGGTAAGGTGGTAGTCTTCTGCTCAGCGTGTTACAAGCGGGTTTCTTTGCATTTCCATGTTCTTTCTTTAAAACAATGTTCAACAATATAACTCCCTTTTTAGGTCTATTCCAAAATGTTTGAGATAACCGTTGAACCCCTTTCTTAGGTTTAGACTTAAACATTATATAACGTTGATATTGTTTAGTGTGCCTATTTCAATAAGGCCTTTATTTGCATTAATTACGTTAGGATTTTTCACTAAAAGAGTTTAATTAAATGAGAGGAGTGCTTTTTTATGTTTTAATGTTAACGTATTTTTAAACCTTTTTAATTGCTACATTTTTATAATTTTAAACATAATGCACAACTTTACCTATGTTCTTTAAAAGGCGGAACCAACCCTAATGTAACAGTTTTATACTTCCAGTATAATGCCAATGGCAAGAAATTGGAAATCATTGTGAAGAAAATTATCAACAAGATGCCGTACAGTGTAGGTACTATACAAAATCCTAAAGCTCTGGAACTTTATATTAACATACCAGAATTGCAAGGATATTAAATATGAAAGTTAAGATGGTTTGTCTTCTTTTTTTTAATAAAGATTAAAATACAATTTCTTTTAAAGCTATTATTTGCTGTGTGAATTAGATTTTTTAAAATAAATAATAAATTATGATTTTCAGCTTTAGAGGCATTGCCCTGCTGATATATTTTCTCTCATGATCAAAAATGCTAAAAAACTCAGCTTAAAATACTTAAAAACTCACTTATAAAAATACTAACACACACGAACTTCACTAATTAATATAATTTATGAAATTAAAATAAAACTTTAAAACCCTATTTTAAAAATGGACTAAAAAGTATATATTTTTTCAAACTCTTTGTAAAACGAAAAATGTGGGACTTATGCATTAGGTATTTGATTCATCAGCTTCTCTCTTAGCAGCACTATTTATGATATTATTATCTATTTATATTTTATATCGTAGATAGATAGGTAAATAGAGTGTCAAAAGCTGATGAACATTATCTACACAATTGCATAGCTCCTTGGTATTTCGTTTTCAAGAAAATACAAAAAAAATTATACTCCAGTAACCCAGGAAAACGGTGCTAAAAAGTGACGTTTTAAAAATTTTCATATAGAAGTTTTTTTTTCGACGGTTTTATATGTTTTCGAGGGCGCTGATTACGAATATGAAGTTTGCTCCCATGTGGGGGGTCGGCTTCATATCGAAAATCACAAAAAATCGATAATTTTTTTGCTCTTTTTTCGATTCTTCGCTTATATTTAAAAAACTATAAATTTCTCGAAGATAATTTCAATTACAAAGTTAAAGTAAACAAAATTTCCTACAAAATTCACTATTCAACTTTGATTTTCTGAAGAGTGGTTTTCCCGCTCTAAAGCGCTGAAAAACATCGATTTTTTTGCCTTTGCTCAAAAATAAGGAAAACGCGCGTTTCTATCCTCTATAAAATGAAACCTATTCCCGTTATGAACAAAAATTTTATACCACGTGAAAGAGAATTTAATTTTCTATAAACAACGGGATTTCCATTATCATTTTTTGAGAAGGGGGGAGGGAGTGTAGCAAAGATCGATAATAAAACTGTTGCTGCTCTCGGACCAAACGGACTTTTGCGGTTGTTAATCTGCAATCTGCGCTTTATTTCCGGTATATTACCAATAAAATAGGTTGTTTTGGATTAATTGATGACTAAGCATGCTTAATAAAATAAAATTTTAAATTTATTTATGAAATATTGGGTGTTTTAGGCGGAATTTCAATAAATTTTTTTAATTCATATATTAAATTATGGGAGTGTTTTAATGAACGAATTTATATGTTTTTTGCATCGCTAAATCCGAATTTCAAGTTTATTTTAATTTTGAAAGTCATATTTCTATCAAAAATTGCAAAACATATCAAATTTTTGCTCTTTTGTTCGTTTTTTCATCGATTTCCTAAAATAATATTCCTTTTAGAAAAATTAGCATAACACCAAATTAATGTACGTAAAATTTCCTATAAGATGCACTGGTTCATTTTTCTTTGGCAAGGAACGATGTACGTTTTATAGCGTTTTGAAGAAAAGCAAATTTCATGTTTTTTTGTAAAGTCAGGAAACAGCTGTAATTCAGCGCGCTCTAGCGTAAATACCTCTGATTATAAAATTAAAGTTAAATAGTGAATTTTGTAGGAAATTGAATGTACTTTCATTTGGTATAAACTATTTGTCGGTAACTTGAATTAATTTAGAGCTGTAGTGGGAGAAATCGAGTTTTCCTCACTTTTTAGTAGAAAAATATGAAAATTGCTTTTCTTCAAAACGCTATAAAACGTACACCGCAAAATAAAAATGAACCAGTGTATCTTATAGGAAATTTAACGTACTTTAATTTAATGTCATGCTTATTTTTCCTAAAATGAATATTTGATTAGAAGATCCATGAAAAACCGAACAAAAGAGCAAAATTATGTTATTTTTTCCAATTTTTGATGTGAGGATAACTTTCAAAATTAAAATAAACTTGAAATTCGGATTTAGCGATGCAATAAACATATAAATTCGTTCATTAAAACACTCCCATAATTTAAAATATGAATTTAAAAAATTGATTGAAATTCCGCCTAAAACACCCAATATTTCATAAATAAATTTAAAATTTTATTTTATTAAGCATGCTTAGTCATCAATTAATCCGAAACAACCTATTTTTTTGGTAATATACCGGAAGTAAAGCGCAGATTGCAGATTAACAACCGCAAAAGTCCGTTTGGTCCGAGAGCAGCAACAGTTTTATTATCGATCTTTGCTTCACTCCCTCCCCCCTTCTCAAAAAATGATAATGGAAAACCCGTTGTTTATAGAAAATTAAATGCTCTTTCACGTGGTATAAAATTTTTGTTCATAACGGGAATAGGTTTCATTTTATAGAGGATAGAAACGCGCGTTTTCCTTATTTTTGTGCAAAGGCAAAAAAATCGATGTTTTTCAGCGCGCTATAGCGTAAAAACCACTTTTCAAAAAATCAAAGTTGAATAGTGAATTTTGTAGGAAATTTTGTTTACTTCAACTTTGTAATTGAAATTATCTTCGAGAAATTTATAGTTTTTGAAATATAAGCGAAGAATCGAAAAAAGAGCAAAAAATTATCGATTTTTTGTGATTTTCGATATGAAGCCGACCCCCACATGGGAGCAAACTTCATATTCGTAATCAGCACCCTCGAAAACATATAAAACCGTCGAAAAAAAACTTCTATATGAAAAGTTTTGAAAAAACTACCGTTTTCCTGTACTATAGTCCATTTTAAGAACAGGGTCTAATTTGTAACAGGGTTATGAAATAAAACACTGTTATGAAATCAATGGTGTTCTAAGAAATATCAGAAAAGAAATATATAAAATGAAATTAGTTTTGCATAAGAAAACAGTTTTATAGGTTTATTTTCTAATAAATTAAGCTTTTAATGAACTTGCAATAGATTATTATTATTATTATTATTATTATTACTAGATAAAATTTAGCAACACATGTAAATAGTATAGCATGCATTGGTTAAAGCTAACTCAACACCTTAACTTTTTAATCTCTGGGACAAAATAAATACTACCTCAATTCAAGGAAACTTAGCCCCAAAATTTTAAATCTTAAATCCTCACTTTGGAAATGGTTTATACTAAAGTTGAATTTGTTGAAAATAGTATAAACAAAACAACTGACTTTGTCAGACTTGCTTTGGTCAACAACTTTTATTTGCTTTTAATTAAAAAACCACTCTATTTGGTTTAAAGTTACTCCATTTTACAGTATACTATTAAAATCAAATCTATAAAGCAGTTCTCAAGAAAAGTAGCAAAGTTAATAAGATGATAATGAATCTAATTATTAATTAATAAAAAATATTGTAATTATGTAAACAATTGATTTTTAAAATTAAAATAACAATATGATACTTGGATAGCAAAAGCTTCATAACATTTTATTGAGAATTCAATATTTGCTATGACATTTATTGTTTTGTGATATCTCCATAAAGAAATAAAGCATTAAATTGTAACTAATTTAAGTAATATGGATAAATTTATTCAGGGACGTAGCCAGAGGGGGGATATATCCCCCCAAAAAACTCAGAAAATATCCTTTTTTGACCATAGAAAACCCCTAAAATTCGCCCATATCTCCTCCCGAAATATTAATATCCCTCTCCGAATTTTCTTTCTGGCTCTACGCCACTGAATTTATTTCAAGGTGCAATAAAAAAATTAGATAATATACAGATAGTAGATGCACATCAGGGTAAAAATTTAAATTTCCTTACACATTACTATTTCTAAAATAATAATTAAAATTCAAACTTAAATTGAAAATATAAATGTTATATCCGTCTTTTCTCTACATTACATGAAAAACCAAACATAAAATGAAAAGCAAAGATTGAGAGCTACAAAGGAACTAGACATACTTTTATGACTTTTAAGAGTTCATTAAGTCTCAGGGAGTTAATCAAACATGAATATATGAAAGAGATTAGTCACATGACTTGCATCTCAATTGTATTTAGATATTGAGTTTCAAAGATACTTGTGTGGGAGCTTCACATTATTTCCAAATGGAGTGATGAATTCCCATGTCAGACATCCTTCCAGCTGGCTCTGTATTCACATCCACACTGCATTCAGCATACATTGGAATGATATCTCAAACCTTTCTTGGTTTTAAAACTTTTATCACACACTTGCATGTCCACATTCATGGCACTTGAATGGCTTCACACCCCTATGTGTATCAATGTGCCTTTTCAGGATGGCTTTCTTCTCTGACCAGAACCTGAACACAGTACAGCCAAACTTCTTTATCCCAGTTATCGAACACATGGTCTCCTTCATTTGATGATCTGTGGAACGGAACATATTTATCTTTGAGGAAGGACCGCATAATGTACAGCAAAACGAACAAAGTCATAGCACAGAAAAAAGAAATCAGCTGTTGAATAAGTTTCACAATACACTCGGTATAAGTATTATCTGCATGCTTCCCATGTCTGTGTGGAACAGAAACAATTATCCTTATTGTAACATATCTCCGCAAAACAGACCTACGTAATTTCAAATTCGATGCAGGCCAAAATTTGCCTTCACATCTTCTTGCGGCCAAAAAATCTGTTCAGCCTATTTCCAAAAAGGGCAAAAAAACCTTATCCAAATTACCGATTGCTTATCCATAGCATTGTGATTGCTTAACCATAGCATTAGTTTCCTAAATAACTAATAAGTAAATAATAGGAAAATTATTATTTCGTATAATGTGTTCAAAATATACTTCAAACTTTTACATTGTAGTTTTAATGAAGTTAATGATGATTACAAGTTCTTATTATACTTTTGAAAGCTGCTTCTTCATTATTACACAAGCAGTTCAATATTTTTATTTGGGGAAAATCTTTTAAACACCTTTCAAACATGTTAATTAAATTTTTTTTCTTATTCTTTTTAAATTCAAAATCGTTCAAAACTTGTTGCGTCGCAAAACGAGGGCCAGCAGGTAATGTGATGCAGGTCAGCCGAAGAACATAATTATCCTTTTAATTATGGTGGAAGTCATAAAAGCAATTTTTCTTAATATTCACACATAGAAAGGTGTTGCATGAAGAACATTTAGAATACGGTTTTGATTGAATTTTTTTTGAAGAACACACTTCACAACGCCCTCTGGATGTCACAAACACTGGCCAGTGTTCGCCTTCATTTTGTTCTCTAATGACACTCCAATTTCTGGTCCTTGGATAGATGGCCATGTTCTTTAAAAAATCTGGGGAAGAGAATATATGTATTTATATATATATGAATAGTATTATGAACAAATTCATAACTCTGCAAGTAACATTGAATAGTTGAATATGCTTTCTTGATATATTTATATACTTTTCCCCCTTCAACATATAATCTGCATGCCACCAATGGTTTTCCTTTTAAATTTTATAAGTATTTTCAGTGCAAAGGAAAATTAATCGGCACAAGTTTTCAGGATAATCTGCATAAGAATAGCTTTAAATTTTAAGACTGTTTTAAAAGGGTGGTACATTACGAGGATATTAAATGCAGAATATCAATTCAGTAATTTTTAACAACAATGTTTTATGTGCCTTAAACTAAGTTCTTAACAAAAAGGTACAAAAGAGAACACACAAGAAAATAAAATACTGGAATTAACAACAATGCAAAATTATCCTTAGAAGATAGAAGATAATAAAAAATAAACACAACTAAAAAAAGCATAAAAATACAAAAATCATGTCACATAGCTTTAATAGACAAACTTAAAAGGTTGCATGACACATCTGCTAATTCTAATGTAAAAAATATCTAGAATTAAATAACCATAATGATAACAGCTTAAGACCATAAGTAAATTTAAAAAAACTTATGCAACACAAGAATAAATAGTAATATACTACTACTACAGAATAGATAATTTTTTCATGTTATTAATAATAACACTAGATAATACTAAGATACTAAAAGAATATGATATAATACACTAGATAACTAAGATAATAAATGACACTTAAAACACAATTAGGTTTATTTCCAAAAATTCAAACAAATAAAAACAGCTCTAAATCAATTTTAAGCAAGATTAGGTAGTTTTCAGGATTATAAAGAATAAATTGTCATTTAAGGCAACCAAGAAATAATTTTGAGTTTTTATAAGCTCTAATTCAATATTAGACCCCTGGATCATCTAAAATAATCAGTTGCACAGAGAAAAAAACATTAGAAAATCACATTCACATTGTATTATCAGTTGCACAAGATAATTTCAAAGAGATGGGACATTGATATTTTCAAAGTGAATGATGAGTGTACATAATGTTAAGGTAACCTCAACGTGAATGATGTTTTCGAATATGACAAAGAAGATAATTGTTCCTGTTTGTTGAATAATTACATTCAGTACAATTAAAGCGTTTTGTATCAGAATGCATGTTGTACATATGTGATCTTAAGTTATCCTTCCTGTGAGTCGAGTGGCCGCAAATGAGACAACTGAACTTCTTAATGCCGGTCTTTGAACAGATGGAAACACTCATTAGAGGATCTGTGAAAGAAAACATTTTTTCTGAGTAAAAGGGAATACTGTTTAGCATTATGAACAAATTCATTGCAGTGAATATTTTATAAACTCTTGATTTATATTTTCTTAATAGATACCTTACTTACTATTCCTTCTATAGATACCACTTTATTATCTCTATGCACCCCCTTGATTTCATTTAATTTTGTAAATATTTTTAGAAAAACTAAAAAAGCATTGTCACATATTTTTAGGAAAAATTTTTGCACAAAATTAGTTTAAATTTTTAAGTATTATTTTTTAAACGTTTTATTTTGAAGTACATGATTGATCAACATCAAATTATCAAAAATGAATCGAATATATTTAAAAACATTTGCTAAGAAGAGAAGAATGTGGATTACGAAAAATATCATTTCATTTCTAACATAAATGTTTTACACATAAAAAAATCCGTCCCCAAGAGATAAGTATAAAAGTTAACTCTCAAAAAGATAATTACTACTATAGCACATATTGTAATTTTAGTTAAATATAAAAAATAAAACAAAATCATAAGAAATTGGGAATAAGCATAAAATATACAATAAATTTTATTAGATTTTAAAAATATTGCATCACAGTAGCTAGTTCTGATGAAAGAAAATTTCATTTTTGAGAATTAAATAAAAATTTTAAAACTTCTACTTGAAAAATGCAACTACTTCACATATAAATAAAAAAAATCAAAAGGATTCTTGATGGAGTACCTAAAATTGCCAAATCTTCAAACCAGGATTCCCACTCAATTTTGGATACAAAATTTGGAGGCTTTTCTGTCAAAAAACTAGTTATCTACGTAAATTTTGGGATATTTCTTGCTTTTCTTTTACAGAATCAAAAATGAGACCAAAAAATTAAAAAATTTTCACTTACCAAGTGATCTGAATTTCCAGTTTTTAAGTAGTAAATGTAAAAAGTTTACCTGACAATTTAATTCAAATTTAAGTTCTATAATTTTTCCAGGTTATATAAAACTCTATTAGAAATAGCCTCCTTGGGGGAATCTAGGCAAGTCCATATCTAGAGTGCTATGCCAGAAAAAGTGACTGAATGAAGTCAGTCAACTGAGTGAGTAGCCTCAGAAGTAAACATAATTTGGCCATAACAAAAAAAAGGACAAATCTTGAATGTTTGTGCTGCTTGGGTAATGCACAAGGATTTGATCACATATATGTAAAACACTGTTGCAATAGAGACCTATAGAATGCTACTATATATCATAATCAGGGGCGTCATTTAGGGGGGGCAGGGGGGGGCAACCGCCCCCCCCCAAGGTTTCCACTGTAATATGAAAAATAGCTGCAAGTCCCTTGAAAATTCTGTAACTTCCACAAGGAGCTTTGGGTGCAACTCAAAATGTCTCAAAAGGAGTTAAAACATTACTTTTGATGGTTCAATTTAAAAAAAATTCTGGGGGAGGACTCCCAGCCCCCTCTAAAATTTCCACGTCTCTTATTTAGTGTTTTCCCCCTTGAAAACTATTCCTCTTACAAGAAGCTTTTCTCTTTAGAAGCTCCCCAAAGAGTTTGAAAAAGAGATAAAACACTAGTTTAAAGGGGAATTAAAATTCCTTGGGGGGACCCCTAGCCCCCCTTAAAACTTTGACATTTATTTACAACTCTTTTCCCTAGAAAATTATGTGATTTACAAGAAACTGTTCTCTTTGGATGCGGCCCAAAGGATCCCAAAACGAGCTAAAACACTACTTTAAGAGCCAAATTCTCAAAATTTTCCTGGGGGTGAACCCCCAGACCCCCCATTTTTCCTGGGATTTCACGTTGTCAAATTTTGACATGATATTACCTTAAAAATGAAGTTGAGGCAACCCCCGCCAAAAACCCTTGTTACAGCAAGGTCCAGACCAATTTCAAAAAAATACCTTGCCCCCCCCAACGAAAAACTGAAATGACGCCCCTGATCATAATGTATAAATTTATTTCATGTAGTGATAAAAAATTAATAACACTTAACACATTGTGGGAAAATTTGAATTTATTTGGAAAAAAGGTTTTACACATTAATAATTCTAAAATCGTGGAAACAAATAAACACAAATTTAATATTTTCAAGGTTAATTATCTTGCCAAAATATTTTGTATGGAATATATGTGCATAGAAATTGAGTCACAAGCAAAATGTGAGAAATGAAAAAAATAAAGAAATTTCAGAGGCTCTATACCGTTTTGTCACTGAAACATTAAGAATTCATTTTGGCCTAATATAAGTTTTGCATCTCATTTTAACCCCTAATATGAAATTAAGTTTTAAAAGAAAAACACTTTTGAATAGCCAATATAGGCATTTCAATATCCCTGCATGCATAGAGGAGTACGTAAAAGAGGACTTTTTTTATATTTCAAATCCTGTTGTCAGAATGTATGTACCTGAATTGACAAGGTGCATTTTAAGAAACTATTTAACCTGAAAAATTAGCAAGCTACAATTCATTAATTTTTTTTGACAGCATCATAGTTGCAAAATAGTTTATAAACCACTAAAGCTTGACATTATCTCAAGTATAATGATACATGACAAAATGGGCATCTAGAGAATCCTTCCTGTTAGTTGAATATTCACATGCAGTACACTTGAATAGCTTAAGGCCAGAATGCCTGAGCATGTGATTCTTAAGATTCCCTTTCCTGTTAGAAGCAAATTCGCATTGATTGCACTTGAATGGTTTCTCACTGGAGTGAGTATGCATGTGCCTTTTTAATGAGTCCCTCCTGTGAGTTGAGAACACGCACAAACTGCAATCAAACTTCTTCAACCCAGTTCTTGAGACGTTCAATAGAAGATCTGTGAAAGAGAATATTTTTTATTCAGCGTAATCATCAATGCAGATAAGCCATTCCAAGTTAACACTTTAGTGTATGGAACTTTTTTTGCTGATGTCGATTACACCACAAAACTAATAATTTGCATATTTATTGCAAACTACTTAAAAATGAAAGTCTGGTTACAGTACAGGGAACAAAATGTTTAGTTTCCAGAAAACTTCCATTATTTTCACTGAAAATTCAACACCAATCTTGAATGATAACAGCTAGTCAGATATTCTGTTTCCAAACGATAAATTTCTTTGCTATGGCTTCATGTTCAGTTCACAGAACTTAAGAGAAAATATTATATAACTACCTAGAGAGGAATTAGGCAACATATTAGTAAAAAAAGACGGAACAAGCTACATGTCATCTTGGTCACTGAAAACAAAAAAAGCATTCACACATTTTTTTACTATGGATATGAAGTAAATAAAGTGAAAATTTAAAGGAATTATTTACACACCATTCTATTTATAATACTTTTCTTAACTAGTTAAAGCCAAAAAACTTCATTAAAACGGTTTCAGTCAATACAAACAGGACAACTTACAACAGAACATTTTTAGGGGGTGGGGGCAAACAAGAATATAAAAAAATCACTGATAGTTGATAGTAAGTCCCCAAGAAAACAAGCCTAAGAAACACCCACCACATGGGTGAATAAATAAAACACCCAAAACCCAGTAAAAGGAAGTACAATGGTTGCTTAGTTTTGGGTTTTATGGTAAAAGGACTCTATATATTGGGACATTTTGAGCCACACAATAAAAAATTTTAAAAGACATAAAAATGAAGTTCCTTGGTCCTATATAAAAAGAGTATGACAAATCTCATCTACTTTTTAACAAAGCATAAGTGTTATTTTCATAAATATAAAGCAGTACTTCAATACTTTGTAGTAAGAGAAAATTTTTTATGGACAATCAAATGTTGTCTCAGATTTGACTTAGATCTAAAGCATTTGCCACACTCTTTGCAATCAAAAGGCTTCAGCTCAGAGTGCCGATATGTGTGATATTTGAAGGAATCGCTTCGAAGAGTTGTGAAATCGCAAATAGAGCAGCCATACACCTTCTTTCCAGTATTATTGCAAATGAAAACCTTGGGGTTGAGAGAACCTGCAACACAAAATGTTTTACCAGTCAGAAAAATTGCTAACATTAAAAATGGATACACCAAATTCTTAAATTGCAAAAATTGAATCAAAGTTGAGATTTATCATGACACGTAAAGTATGAAGCATATTAAAAAATACAGAAACTTTTTTTTAGATTTATACCTAAGTGACACATGCTAAGTATGATCTCAAAGCATATATTTTGGAGGAAATTTTGAGTCAATAAAATAAATAGATTTTGTTAGGATAGGATTTTACATAAATATAAAATGAATAAGAGGAATTATAATCTATTAATGAAACTTAAGAGTGAGTTATACAAAGTGAAGTGTTATGAAAGGGTGATATCTATAGAATGTAGTATTATTTTCTCTTAACATAGAGAATAAAAGGCTAGAAAAAAAGAGCATAGAAAGGATAACAAATCTTGAAAAAAAAAATATTTTTCAAGAATAAGATTTATTATTCAAATGAGAGTACAAAATGAAGTACAAACAATGTGAGCAGAAAACACTAAACATTAAAATATAATTATAGTACAAGATAAATGTTTAAATTATTATACATTTATCGAATTTTGAGCTATCAACAAAAAAATCACTTAAATTTTTCAACATATTTCTTTTATCTATATTTTCAATTGGATAACACAAGAACAAGGTAAAAAAAAGAAGGGATACAATTAAATTGCACAAATTAATCAGGAGTTTACAGTTGAATTCCATCTAAAAATTACAACCTGTTTAAAGCACTTATTAAATTTTAAAATGTGATTTCATGTGAACCATTGAATGACTGCTCAACTCTGACTTGGTAGTAAATCCTTTTCCACATACTCCACACATGTGAGGTTTGACCCCCTTATGACGCAACATGTGATTAGTGAGATGGCTTTTCTTGTATGATGCGTATGCACATTTGTTGCACTTAAATGGCTTCACACCAGAGTGTATGTGCATGTGCAACTTCAAGTTGTCCTTCCTGTATGTTGAATGTCCACACATACCACAACCAAACATCTTCATTCCAGTTTTTGAACAGATTGATACAGTTATTGGAAGATCTAAAGAAGAGGAAAGTTTTTATTAGAGTGGTAGGGAGGCAACCATCAAAACAGTTGAAACTTCACTATACTATTGGTAAAAAATTAACTCTTCTACAGTGTCTATTACACTAAATAGCTATTATAACTAGCTATTCTAAGCACAACACTTAGGAGTATGGAACTTTTTTTTGCAGACACAACAAAACTAATAATTTACATATTTATTGCAAACTACTGAAAAATGAAAGTGGTTACAGTACAGTGAACAAAATGTCTAGTTTCCAGAATATGTTCATTATTTTCAATGAAAATTCAACACAAATCTAGAATGTTTACACCTAGTCAGATATTCTATTTCCAAAGGATAATTTTCTTTGCAATAGCCTCAAGTTGAATTCACATAACACAAATGAAAATATTATATAAAGGGGAATTAGTCCAAAAACATGAAAAGATGTGGAACAAGTTACATGTCATCTCAGTTAAAAACAAAAATTACGTATTAAATTTTTTTATCATGGATATTAATAAATAAAATGAAAATTGAAAGGAATTATTTACGCACCATTCAATTTTAAAATTTTTCTTAATTACTTAAAGCAAAAAACTTCATAAAAACGGTTTCAGTCAATACAAGGAACCCTTATAACTGAACATTTTTAGGGGGTGGGGGCAAACAAGAATATAGCATGAGAAAATAAAATTAATATAGTCGATAGAAAGTCCCCAAGAAAACAAGCTGAAGAAACCCTCATAACATTGATGAGTAAATGAAACACCCGAAACCCAGTAAAATGCATTTCCATGGTGGTTTGGTTTTGGGTTTTATGTTAAAAGGCCCCTATATATTGGGTCATTTTGCTCCAAACAATCAAAAATTTTAAAAGACATAAAAATGAAGTTCTTTGGTCATATATAAAAGAGTATGACCAATCTCATCTACTTTTAAATAAAACATAATGATTCTTTTTATAAATGTAAAGCAGCACTTGAATACTTAAAGTGTAAGAGAAAATTTTTTATGGACAATCAAAAATGTCTCAGATTTGACAGCATTTGCTAAAAACAGCTCAGAGTGCCGATATGTGTGATATTTGAAGGAATCGCTTCAAACAAATAGCGCAGCCATACACTTTCTTTCCAGTATTATTGCAAATGAAAACCCTGGGGTTGAGAGACCCTGGAACACAAAATGTTTTACCGGTCAGAAAAATTGCCAACCTTAAAAACAGATAACGTCAATTATTTGAATTGCAAAAATTGTAGCAAAAAAGTAGAGAACTTTCCTCACGACACGTCAAGTATTAAGCTTATTAAAAAAATCACGAAACTTTTTTATAATTATACCTCAGTAACACATGCTAAGTATTGTTTCAGAGCATAATTTTTGTAGGAACTTTTGAGTTAATGATAAGAGTATATTTTGTTAGCATAGGTTTTTCCCATAAATATAAAATGAATAAGATGAAATATAATCTAATAATGAAACTTAAGAGTAGGTTATAGAAAGTGAAGGATTATGAAAGGGTGAGATCTTTAAAACATAGTATTTTTTCTCTTAACAAAGAGAAAGGGTTAGAAAAAAGAAGCACAGAAAGGATAACAAATCTTTGAAAAAAAATATTTTTCAAGAATCAGATTTATTATTCAAATGAGAACACAAAATGAAAATGCAAACAATTTGAGCAGAAAACTCTAATTAAAATATAATTATAGTACAAGAAAAATATTCAAGTTACACATTTATCAAATTTGAGCTATCAGCAGAAAAAATGACTTAATTATTTTAAATGTATTTCTTTTATCTCTATTTCCAAAGAACACTTGGTAACACAAGAACAAGGTGAAAAAAGAAGGGTTAAAAACTATTAAATTGCAAAAATCAATCAAGAGTTGATATTGAAATTCCTTCTAAAAATGACAACCAGTTTAAAGCACACATTAAATTTAAATATGCGATTTAAGGTGAACCATTGAATGACAGTTCAACTCTCGCTTGGTAGTAAATCCTTTTCCGCATAATCCACACATGTGAGGTTTGAACCCCCTATGACGTCGCAACATGTGATCTGTCAGATGGCTTTTCATGTATGATGCGTAAGCACAAACGTTGCACTTAAATGGTTTCACACCATAGTGTATACGCATGTGCACCGTCATGCTGCTTTTCCTGTATGTTGAGTGTCCACACATACCACAGCCAAACATCTTCACTCCAGTCTTTGAACAGATTGATATATTGATTGGAAGATCTGAGGAAGAAAATAGTTTTTATTAGTGGTAGGGAAGCAACCCTTCAAAACAGTTGCATCTCCACTATACTAGAAATTAACATTTTCACAGTGTCTATTACACTAAATAGCAAAGTAATTTTGCATAAGATTAGAAAAGTTTTAAGTTAAGTAACAGTGAACAGAGTATCCTTCTTCTCAAGTAATTTTCAATATTTACGTTGGAACTCCACACAAACCTTGAGGGATAACACATACTCAGGAGTCATTTCGCAATAGGTAACTAGAAATACATGAAAAAACTCTGGCATCTGTTTCTTTAACATATCTTACATTTCCATGTAAAGGTCAATAATTTTTGGAAACATTTCAGATGCATCAGTTGGAGGGCTTAAACAGGGATCATAAGATTATTTTCTTTCCCTACTGTCCACTGTTGAGAATTTTTAAGTGTCCTTTTGGTAGTGGTCATCACTCATTAATTTATCTTCTATCCTTATTCATCTTCATAAACTGAAATATATATCGGAACTCCATGATGTTAACTTTCAGTGGATTCCAACCCACGTCGACATTTATGGCAATGAGCAAGTGGATTCATTGGCCAAGGAAAGCTGTAATCATACTTCAACTTCCTCTTCAGCCCTTACCTACTTGGAACATCAATCCAGGGTCAACTAAGAAATTTTGAGGGAGTGGAGTATTCCACCCAAACATCACTGGTATGAGGGTAAAGAACAGGGATCTTCTTTCACTCTCAATTGTGACAGAGCCTCCTGTACAGCAATTACAAGACTGAAAGGAGCCTCTCATTCTTCGAGGGCAGACAGGCTTTTGTGGTCTGTTCCAAATGCCAGGCTGAGCAGGCCTCTCCTGATCACATTCTGAACAGTATTAGGCTTACCATATTTTCTCGGGGCCAACCCAGGACATATTTTTGAAATTTCTTTATAAGTGCCATATCAAATTACCAAAGAATAAAAACTATTCAAACTAATAAACATTAAACAAAAATATCAAATTTTATTTTTGCATTTAACACTACTTTTTCAAAACTTGTTTGATTGACTTAATTTTTATCACAAAATTCACTGAAAGTAAGTTTTCTGAAGTAATAAAGACGTTAGAAAACGTAAAAAAGCAATTTTAAATAGTTTGGTCATGATTTTTTCATAAAAAAGTATGGCAAATCGTAAATGTATGAAACCCCGGACATTTAGCAACCCAGGACATTTCCCCGGACAGCTCTAAAAACCCCGGACTGTCCGGGGTAATCCCGGACGTATGGTAAGCCTAAACAGTATGGGACTCTCCAAGGAGGACTTATACTCTTCTCCTCAACTTGTAATCGATTTCTTAGGGTTAACGATCTAATGGATCTCGTCTAACTTTGTCAGACAGTTGGAGGATGGGCCACAACAATAGCAACTCATTTATTAGACAAATGGAATGAGTTTTCTTTTTGTTTGATTGGATCTACAACAATTCCATTTCAATGGAGCATCATTACCGATCCCCAATAAGGGTCATACATAAAGAAGCCATAAATTGAAAGGGGCTCACACTCCGGTAAGGGAAGGAAATTTGATCAGCTAAAAAAATTTAAAAATTTTGTGGTAAATTTTTCAACAAAAACTTTTTTCAGATTATATGTAGATGGACTTTCACATGTAAATATACAATAAGTGTCAACATTACAATAAGTGTCATACAGCACTTAGTAAAATTTAAAGGAAAACTTTTTATTATGAACAATAAAATGCTGTCTCAGATTCGACCTAGATTTGAAGCATTTGCCACACTCTTTGCATTCAAAAGGCTTCAGCTCAGAGTGCTTAAGTGTGTGAATTTTGAATGTATCCTTTCGGGGAGTTATGTATCCACAAATAGGGCAACAGTACAACTTATTCCCAGTCTTTTCGCAAAAGGAAACATTGGGGTTGAGAGAACCTGAAACACAAAATATTTCACCAGTCAGAATAACTGCTAACATTAAAAACAGATGTTAATTTCTCAAATTGTAGAAATTGAATCAAAATATGGAATTTTCATCATGACAAATGTGAAATTAAGCACTTATCAAAATCAAGCAAATAAATGTTCAAAAAACTTAAAGAATTATATCTTGGTAGCATATGCTAAGCATGACTTCAAATATATTTTTGGGGGAACAAATGTATCAACAATAGATTTTGATAGCATAGGTTTTTACATATATATAAAATGAATAAGATAAAACATAATCTCATAATAAAATTTAAGAGTGTTATAAAGTGAAGCTTTAAAAATGGGTGAGATCCTTAAAACATGGATATTTTTTTTACATATGGAATAAAGGATCAGAAAAAGTAGTATGGAAAGAAGACAACAAATCTTGAAAGAAATATAATTGTTAAAGAATTGGATTTATTACTAAAAATTAGGGTACAAAAGGAGAATACAAATAATATAAGCATTAAAGTACATGAAAAAATGGTTAAATTATGCAGTGTAAGCAAATATGAAAGGACAAAACAACTAAATTGCACAAACGAATCAAGACTTGCAATTGGATTTACTCCAATGACCTATTTCGTTCTAAAAATGATAACCTGCTTGAATGCACATATGCATTACATTTAAATATGAGATTTCATGTGAACCATTGAATGACTGTTCAACTCTCCCTTGGTAGTAAATCCTTTTCCGCATACACCACACATGTGAGGTTTGACCCCTTTATGACGCAACATATGAGTGGTCAGATTGCTCTTCATGTATGATGCGTACGCACATATGTTGCACTTAAATGGCTTCACTATGGTTTTGGAGTGTATGAGCATGTGCATCTTCAAGCTGTCCTTCCTGTATGTTGAGTGTCCACACATACCACAACCAAACATCTTCACCCCAGTCTTTGAACAGATTGATATATTGATTGGAAGATCTGAGGAAGAGAAAAGTTTTTATTAGATTGGTAGGGAAGCAACCATCAAAACAGTTGAATCTCCCCACTATCTTAATGGCAAAAAATTAACGTTTTCTTGGTGTCTATTGCACTAAATAGCTGTTACAATTTTGCATATGATTAGAAAATTATTAGAAAAATTTTAAAACAAGTAACAGTGAGCAGATAAACCTTCTTCTCAAGTAATTTCAATATTTACATTGGAATTCATTGATTCTGAACAAGAACATGGGTTAGTTTGCAATGGGTAAAATTCTCCACTATGAACTGCACTTCTTGCATATTAATTGGAAATCCTTTCAACATTTTTTTAGGGGGATAGGAATAGGACAGAATGGGCAACGCACCATCTTAGAGAATAAAAAGATAAGTAGCTTATTTTCAGCATTCTTTATTAAATAGATAAATTAAATACATGTAACAGAAATTTAAAAAAATTTATACATCTATATGTAAAAAATCTGCCAGTAAGGTGTGTAAATGAAACACTATAAATACAGTAAGGCAATCATGTATAAAATATTCCATACATATAAGAAGGTTTCATACAATTGTAATTATGGGGTTTCATACAGATTTGCCAGACATTTTTGTGGAAAAAATCTTGACCAAGCTGTTTAAAGTTAAGTTATTTTACATTATCTAACGTCTGTATCAATTGAGGGAACTTTTTTCAGTAAATTTTGTGATAAAATTATGTCAATCAAACAATTTTTTAAAATGTAATGTCAAATGAAAAATAGTAAAAAGTCTTGTCCCAGTCTTTTGGCAAAAGGAAACATTGGGGTTAGGAGAACCAGAAACACAAAATATTTTACCAGTAAGAATAACTGGTAACATTAAAAACAGGTATTGTTCATTTCTTGAGTGGTAAAAATTGAATCAAAATAAGGAGCTTTCCTTATGACACATGTTAAATTTCAAGCACATATTAAAGAATCAAGAAACTTTTTTTAGAATTATATCACAGTAACACATGCTAAGTATGATTTCAGGGTATATTTTTGAGGGAACTAGTGAGTAAATAATGGATTTTCTTACCATAGGTTTTTTACATAAATATAAAATGAATAAGATAAAATATAATCTTATAAAAAGAGTGAGTTACAAAGTGAAGTTTTAAAAATGGGTGATATCTTGAAAACATGGAAACACCTTTTCTTAACATATGGAATAAAGGATCAGAAAGAGTAGTATGGAAAGGAAAACAAATCTTGAAAGAAATATGATTGTTTAAGAATCATATTAACTATTAAAAAGGAGAGTACGAATTGAGAATACAAATAATACAAGCATAAAATACTGCACATCACAATATAATTAAAGTACTTGATAAAATTATGCAGAGTATACAAATTTGAAGGAATAAAACAACTAAACTGAACAAATTAATCAAGACTTGCTTTGGATTTACTTCAATGATATATTTCTTTCTAAAAATGACAACCCACTTGAAAGCACATATGTACTAAATTTAAACTTGAGATTTCATGTGAACTATCGAGTGACTGGTCATCTCTCCCTTGGTAGTAAATCCTTTTCCACATACCCCACACATGTAAGGTTTGACCCCCTTATGGCGCAACATATGTGTGGACAGATGCCATTTCATGGATGTCTCGTATGCACATACATTGCACTTATATGCTTTCACACCAGAGTGTTTGCACATGTGCAACTTCATTCTATCCCTCCTGTATGTTGAGTGTCCACACACACCACAATCATACTTCTTCACTCCAGTCTTTGAACAGATTGATACACTCATTGGAAAATCTGAGGAAGAGAAAAGTTTTGATTAGAGTGGTAGGGAATGATCATCAGAGCAATTCAATCCTCACTATGATCACCATAGTGCAAATTAACTTTTTCACATTGTCTATTTACACTAAACAGCTATTATAATTCTGAAAAATTGAATCAAAATAAGGAGCTTTCCTTATGACACATGTTAAATGAATGTTAATGAATGACACATATTAAAGAACCAAGAAACTTTTTTAGAATTATATCACAGTAACACATGCTAAGGGATTTCAGGGTATATTTTTGAGGGAACTAGTGGGTCAGTAATAGATTTTGTTACCATAGGTTTTTACATAAATATAAAATGAATAAGATAAAATATAATCTTATAATAAAACTTAAGAGTGAGTTACAAAGTGAAGTATTAAAAATGGGTTAGATCTTTAACCCTACAGTGCATACTGTAGTCATTTGGTTACACGACATTTTCCCCCATTTCTACCCGACTTCCATTTCCAAACGGCAACACCATGCAATAAGTACAATAAATATAGCATTTCATTGTATTAGCACTTCAGACTGCCAGTAGATAGCAGCAGGGGTACTATTTTGAGACATTTGTTAGTAGCTAGTGAGACGAAAGTCAAGACACAGAAAACGCCAAAATAAAAGGACCATATAAATTAAAATAAAAAAAAATTTCAGCTTGAAAAAAATTTTTTTTGAGAAGATATGTTGTTTTTTTATGTTTTTAGAGTATTTGGTTTTATTTCACTTCACAGTTAATTTCACAAGGACAAAGTTTTTTGTCAATTAAATGTAGAAAAAAATTAAATTAATTTTTTTAGTATTTTTTTACTAATTTACACTATAATAGAAGTCAAATAAATAATTTTCAAGTGAATTTAAAAAATCATGCATTGTAGGGTTATAACATGGAAACACTTTCTCTTATCATATGGAATAAAGGATCAGATAGAGTAGTATGGAAATGAAAACAAATCTTGAAAGAAATAGGATTGTTTAAGAATCAGATTTATTATTGAAAAGGAGAGTACAAAATGAAAATACAAATAATATAAGTACAAAATACTGCACATCATAATATAATTAAAGTACTTGATAAAATTATGCAGAGTATACGAATTTGAAGGAATAAAACAACTTAACTGAAAAAATTAATCAAGACTTGCTTTGGATTTACTTCAATGACATATTTCTTTCTAAAAATGATGACCCGCTTGAAAGCACATATGTATAATATTAAATTTAAATATGAGATTTCATGTGAACTATCGAGTGACTTTTCATCTCTCCCTTGGTAAAAAATCCTTTTCCACACACCCTACACATGTAAGGTTTGGCCCCCCTATGACGCAACATATGTGTGGACAGATTCCATTTCATGGATGTCTCATATGCACATACATTGCACTTATATGCTTTTACACCAGAGTGTTTGCACATGTGCAACTTCATTTTATCCTTCCTGTATGTTGAGTGTTCACACACACCACAATGATACTTCTTCACTCCAGTCTTTGAACAGATTGATATACTCATTGGAAGATCTGAGGAAGAGAAAAGTTTTTATTAGAGTGGTAGGGAATGATCATCAAAGCAATTCAATCCTCACTATGGTATTAGTATCACCATAGTAAAAATTAACTTTTTCACATTGTCTATTTACACAAAATAGCTATTATAATTCTCCATATGTAGTCCTTTCAGTCTTAGCTGCCCCCCCTTTTTCCATAATAGTATTCAATGATGATTTCAGCAGAACAGGATTCAAAGGGTTATAGAAAATTATTAGAAAACTTCAATGTCAAGTTACACTGAACAAAGAATCTTCTCAAGTAATTTCCAATATTTGCACTGAGATTTACACAAATTCTGAATGAGAACACCTATAATGTGAACATCACGAGAAAATGTTTTGGTGTTGTACAATTGTTATAGAAACTGATAATTTCTCTCAATTTCGGGGTGATGGTAATTCATAAATGACAAAAAAACGTTTTGTAGCAAATCTATGTGATTATCACTTTGATTTGAACTTTTTTCAAAGTTTTTTTTCTCGTGCCAGTCAGGCCATGGTCAGGAATTCAATTAACTATTGGTAAAATTCTTCACGGTGACCTTAAATTCATTTCTAAAGAAAACGTTGTATTACTTGTATATTAATTGGAAATTTGTACAATGTTCTTTTTTAGGGGGTCAATGTAGATTAGGATGGAATGGAGTGGGCAACATGACATCTCAGACAAAAAATACAAGTAGTATATTTATTTTTAATTTTAACATTTTATATCATAGACATTTTAACTGCACATATTAAAGGAGTAATTAATACATCCATTAGTTAAAAAAACTTAAATGCACATTTACTCCTTAATATGTATGGAAAATTGAAACAAGAAACCTAACCTAAAAGATGTTATAATGGTCAAAGCTTAGTTTTTTCTTTCAAGAGAGAGTGCTTTCTTCAACACTATTTATACCTTTTTGTGAAGTCTTCACTACTCAATTTGCACTTGAGGTGTTTGAAGAATCAACAATTTGATGAACTGAAAGTAATTTTAGTCTTAATTTGGAACCTTCAGGGCTCCCATTGAGTTACACTTTCAGAAATAGTAGCAATAGTCTCCTCAAATATGAAAAATAGTCTCCTAAATTACGAAAAATAGTCCCCTAAAATAGCCTTCCCGAATAAAATTATCCCATTGCATAAAAAATAGCAGTAGATTTTTCAAATAAAATAGATAAAAGCTGAAAATACTCAGAAAATTCACAAATCAAACAAAAATAGAATAATCTTTAAAGTTTAAAATTAAAATTATGTTCATAAAACCAAGTTTTGTAGCACAAAAAATGTCTTTTGTAGCAGCTAAAACCAAGTTCATAAACTTATCTATTTACTTTTTATTGTGTTTAATTTAAAGATTTTGCACAATGTAAAAAAACAGGGAATTATAGGGGTCTGAATCTCCTCCCCAAAAATTTTTTGAGAAGTTGACCCTAAAAACAGGGTTGTTTTAGACACCTAGTCCGATTTTTTTAGGGGTGGATCCCCTGCCATCCCCCTTGATATCATATATGAAACAGGTTTCTAACAAGATTTTTTAAAAATACTGCAACTGCATTAAGCTTTAGAGTGATCCATCAGTAAAAATTTACAACTTAGGAAATCCTTAAGAAAAATTAGTTGAAAACACTGACTAAAATCGATAAAAACGCGATCTGAGAGGTATCAGTACATTCAGTAGACTTATTAGGCTCGTCTGGCCACGCTTAAATTTTTCCTACAATGTAATTACAATGTGAAAACATAGCTGCCAACTTATGAAAACTTGCATCTGTAAAACTTTTCGTACGACATGAAAACCATAATTTTGATTACGACAAATAATGTGCATATAGATTAAATACATAAATACTTAACTTAAACCTCTATTAATTTATCAGCTCTTATCAAATTTTTACACCTTATCAGTTTTTATTCAGTTGTGGTTATTAGGTCTAGTGATAATTCCCCTAAGTAATTACTTCTGACCATAGTAAAGTTGCTTTTTCTGCAATGTAAATACAATAGTGAAAGGAAGCCAACTTCAATTAGGCGCCGGTAGGAAGCAATCGCGGATAAAACGTAACTTTCACGAAAAATCGCTATTTTTCGGCTTTTCAAGATCGTGATTCTAACCATCGGACATGTTGCCTTTGACCACGTTAAAGTAGTTTTTCCTGCATTCTAATACTGACACGAGATGAAGCCGACTTCAACTTGGCGTTCGCGGCAGTCAAAAATAGTCGCGGCTCTCTAGTCGCGGAAGGACGGAACACGCGGCGCACAAAACGAAGCGAAAAATCACGGCTTTTTCCGCGATTTCCCCGTTTCCAAACGCCTAGCAAAAAAAAACAAGACTTTAATTTGGCGCAACAAGATTTGTTTACGTTTTCGCAGAGGAAAAATTAAAAAAAAAATTCCGTAAATATTTCGGATCGATCCGTAAAACCGTAAATTTTGGTGCAAATCCGTAAATTTTACGGACAATTCGTAAAACTTTGCAGCTATGTGAACTTTGCAGCATCTTCAACTACGTGCAGGAAAAACGGTACTTGCACGAAAAATCGCTATTTTTCGACTTTTCCGCAAAATGCGATCCTAAACACCGAACGATGGTTTCTAACCACTATAAACTTGTTTTTTCCACATCGCACTAACAATGCAAGAAGCCGACTTCAGCACAAATTGGGAAGAAACTTGCGCTTCTAAGGGCTTTTTATGATTCATTTCCGATTTTCCGTAGCTTTTTCGATGCTATCCGTAGTCCGTAGTTTAACGACGGCATCCGTAGAAACTACGGAGAATCAGTAGTAGTAATCTCTGAAAATGGCGCAGTTTTGGCACAGGAGCCGGATTGACGATTAAAAAAAAACGGAAATAGTCGCCCAAACTAAAAAAAAGTAGCCAAAATCTTTGAAAATAGTCGCTTTTGGCCCTTTTTTGCTTAAAATAGTCGCCATAGTCGCCCAGCCTTGAAAATAGTAGCAATAGTCGCCTATGGGAGCCCTGAACCTTGTGTTTGGTTATTGCTGACGGTTCGTGTACTGCTTTGCGTTTCTACACTACAGGTTTGGGGTTCGATTCAAAAGCTGGAGAAGGTCAAATCAGGTTTTCCTCCCTTCAATAGTTTGAGAAAATGCAAACAAGTCCATGCTTCGAAAGTACACACAAGGGAGTCTTGAAAAAAACACCAATATGGACAAAGTAGCCTATAAGCCACTAAAGTGGCTATGTAAGCTAAAATGTCTAACTTTTATAAAAATTAATAAAAAAACTTTTATAAAAATTAATAAACTACTTTTTTAGTTAATACATAAAACTCAACTTATTAATGAATAATTTTGATTAGACAAGAATATTAACAACAACAAATAAACTAATAAGATATTTCATAGAAAGACCCAAGAAAATAAGGCAAACAAAAATCCACCAATAAGGAGTAAAATAAAAAAACTATTAATACAGTAATGCAATCATTGTTCAAATATAAGTAGAATATGAAAAAAAACTCTTGCATATATTTCTTTAACATACTCTATATTTCCATGTAAAACCCAATAATTTTTTAAAACATTTGAGATGCTAAAGTGGAAGAGGGCTTGCTCATAGATCATAAGATTATTTGGTACTTAGGTATTATCCCGTCGACCGTTCAGTGGCCGTCTAATTCAGCGGCACATCCATAGAAAAGTAATTGGGATTTGATAATGTTTTTGATTAAGCGGCAGGGTCGATGGTATAATGCGTAAGAACCGATTATTTTCTTTCACTTCTGTCTACTGTTGTGGGGACTCACAAGTGTCCTTTAAGCACCAGTTATCACTCATCAATTTATTACAGGTAGACAAAATGGGTTTTTTGTCTAGAAGTCAGACATTGCATGTTTGTCATAGCATTTCAATATAGCAATCTCATTTCAAAAGAGCACTACCACTGATCCTCGATGCTCACACATAGAATGGACAAGCCGACAGGGGCTCACCAATTCAGTCAGCTAACAGTTCACAAGGTTAGTGTTAGACTCAACTTTTCTAAGCCATGGTTTAACTAATCAATAGAGGCAATGGTAGAAAATTTTGACTCTGCTGATATAATAAGTGTTCTTTTATAAATATCAAACGGTACTTATTAAAACTTAAACAAGGGAAAACTTTTTATGAACTAACATATGTTGTCTCAGATTTGACTTAGATTTGAAGCTTTTGCCACACTCATTGCATTCATAAGGCTTCAGCACTGAGTGCCGAAAGGTGTGAATTTTGAAATGGTCCTTCCGATAAGTTGTGTATTTGCAAATAGGGCAGCCATACAACTTATTCCCAGTCTGTTTGCAAATGGAAACAATGGGGTACAAGTCCAAAGAACCTGAAACATAAAATTTTTACTAGTCAAGAAAACTGTCAACAATAAAACAAAAATTACCACATTTTTTAAATGCAAAATTTGAATTAGTACATCAAATTTAAAAATATTAAGTATCAATACACTTTTTCCAAAGTAGATTCCATTTACCTTAATAAATGGTAAAAATATTGCTTTCAAAAAATGATGAAACAAAAAATAATAACAATAATTATTGAAAGTGATCTTTAAAATCTGGTTACATTTGAAATAAAATTTGTAGACAAATAACCAGAATTTGACAGAAAAGGAAAATATACTAATATAAATCGTAGATGAAAAATATCAAATTTATAATTCAGTAGAGTACAAATTACACAACCAAAATACCTTAAAATTAAACTATATGTTAATTTTTAATAATAATTCATTTTCACACATACAACTGGAATAAATTCCCTCTTAAAGGTAACCATCAAAAACATAATTGTTTAATTTTAAGCCATCAGAAGAAAAAAAAAATTTTTAAACATCTTTTCAAAATTTTGGTAACAAATTGTAATAATCCCTTTACTATAAAAAGTTCAATTCTAAATTATTTTGTTCCTTAAAAAAATGTTTAGCTTCTACTGGAATTTCACTTAACCTGCTTGTACCCAGTCAACATAAAAAATCCAAGTAAAGCAAAACAAAACACAGAATTTTTGGGGAACATCATTTAATTCAGCATAATGATTAACTTTCACATTTTAACCTAAAAAATACAAGATATAGCATTATTTCCATTTGAACACTATATACCATTCACATTTCTCGTACTAAACAAACATGAGGGATAGTTTAAATAAAAAGCCTTGAACTTGTTTGGTTAGCTTATTGTTTATAGCCAAAGACCTTGAATTTGTGTGATAAAATATTAAAGTGAAACACAGATGAATAAAAGGTATAGAATTTTTAAAACCAAGCAAAAATAATACCAAAATTAATTAAAATTTCAATCATTCTTCTTTACACATTACTTGTAACAACATATCATGCCTTGATTTGAAAAAAGATCAAGGTATACAAAAGAAATGATAGAGTAACTAATTAAATTGAACAATTCCAGTGCAGTTGCCACAGAATTTATTTCAATGACAAATATCCTTTTATAAAAAGTACAAGAAGCTCGAAAGTATACATTAAAATTAAGAAAAAGAAAATTCATGGAGGACAATGGACAGTCAAATGACTTCTCAAGTCCCTTTTAGTTTTAAACCCTTTTCCACACACTTCACACATGTGAGGTTTCAGCCCAGAATGCCGAATCATGTGTTTATTCAGAGAACCCTTATGATTTGTTGCGTATTCACATAAGTTGCACTTGTAGGGCTTCTCACCAGAGTGTATAATCATGTGCTGCCTTAAATTGTCCTTCCTGTGTGTCGTATGACCACAAACACTGCAACCATACTTCTTTATCCCGGTTCTTGGACAAACAGACACGCTTATCAGAGCATCTATGGAAAAGTACAATTTTATTTTAGTGGAAGGTATGCTATCATCAATAACAGACAAACTAAATAAATTTAGTTATTTATAAGGATCAAATAGTTTTATTACGTATTTTCAATATTCACCAAAACATCTTGTTACATTCCTTTCACAAATTGCCTATGTATTAAAATTTATTATATGTAACTCTAAAAGAGGAACAATGCATAACTATAAAAACAAAATTCCTCATATTCAAATTTGAGTGAAATTGATAAAAAAACTGTGATATCCTAAAAATTAATTAAAAACAAAAATTTTAGAATTTTTTATAAGTATATAAAACAGCACCTTTAAAATTAAAAAACTTAATTAGAATGAAAATACACAAGAGAAAACGAAATTCAAAAATATTTAGTGGAAAAATCAGAAAGTTTCACAAAAAAAAGTTAGTACTGTCTTAAGATTTTATAAATCATAAGCAAAGTATTAAATTGTTGCATCTGGATTGGGTCTCTGCAATTCCCAGATATGACACAAATTATCATAACAAGACATACAAATAAGAATACAAAAAAACACGTGGTCAAAAAAGCATACTAAAAACAATGATCATAATAACAGCAATCCCATAGGAGCAACTGCTCATCCATGGGTTAAAGAATTATCTAAAAAAAATATACGATCCAGACACATTGTAATAAAATATTAAAATTAAAAAAGAAACGGCTAAATTTAGTTTCTGGTTCTTCTCACAAAGATAAATTTCTATCAGTTAATACTGTTTTATAACAGTGCTGACGAATTATAGCATTCAACTATATTGACTCTAGTACACAAAAATCCTGACTAATAACTGGATACATTCGTAAAATATCTTGGTCTTTTTCAAAATATTGGACAGCACCAAACCAAGAGAAAAATTTTTGATAAACAATCAAACGATCTCTCAAGTTTTCCCTGAAGGCATAGGCTGAGAATGTCGAAGTGTGTGTGATTTGAAACTATCCTTCCGAACAGTTGAATATTCACAAATAGGGCAGCCATACATTTTTAAGCCGCTTTTTTTGCAAATCGAAACAGTGGGATCCAAGATGTAAGAGCCTAAATGCCGAAGGGTGTGAACTTTGAAATTATCTTTTCGATAAGATGAATAATTGCAAATAGGGCAGCCATACATCTTCCTCCTTGTCACTTGGCAAACGAAAACCTTGGGACTCAAAACAAGAGAACCTGAAACACAAAATGCTTTGTTTAAAAAACGAATTTTGAAATCCAATAAATAAATTAAAGTACAGTAAACTTGAAAATATTTTCATATCTTGGGATTTTCTTTTAATAAAATAAGATGCAAAGCGTTATCCCTGAATATTATATTTTACTTTTAAGTCAATGATAATATATAAATGAGTAGTTTAAGTTAGCATTTGGCTTTAAATATTTTACTTAAAAATGGTTTGGATAAAACACATTAATCAAAATTTGAAGCATATTTAAATAATTCACTCCAGAATGATTTAACCCTTTAGATAAGAATTGAATTTATCAGGATTATAACTTTTAAATCGGAAATTGATTGAAACACAGAGGTTTTTTCTTACAAGATGGAGTTTTTGGATTTGCAACAGATTTAGTCTATTTTAGTCCAAATTAAATATTTGTTAAATGAAAACAAGAATTTGAACTTATCAAAATAACCATCTGCCTAAATGTAAAAAAGTGCACTTAATAACATCCTATAATTTAAAACAACTTCAAAACTATAACATTTTTCTACACATTCAAACAGGAAAAAATTAAAACTTGTTCAGAAAAAATGTATTAGAAAACATAGGACACCTTGAAAGAGAAGTATAATTTAGAGTGAAAAGATATATTTATTTTAGTAAGATAAATACATACAACAAAAAAAATTAATAATTTTAAAAAAATATTACATATAATATTTAGATGACCCCCCTCAGTTTAACAATCCATAATCAAAATTGAAAATACAAAGTAAAAATAGAAAATGCACCCATGTCTTCGAGCCTACAGAAAAAAAAACACATTTTAAAAACTTTTCTTATGTTAAAATTTTTACAAAAGTTTAATTAATATATGTACATTTGACCAATAAGAAATAATTTGCAACACCTTAATTAAACATCACATCACAATTCTCTCACGCCAAGCTGGCGTATAAGGCCTTAAGTCCAGATCTCCATCGCCTGCGGTCCAAAGCAGCCTCCCTAGCCAAGCCCCAGCTAGACCATCCAAAGGCATTTCGTTCGCTCTCCACCATTCTTCGCCAGGTCAATTTGGGTCTTCCTCGCTTCCTACGTCCCTCAGGTGTCCAAGTGAGGGCCACGCGAGGAAGTTCAGAGGCGGGCATTCTGAGTATGTGGCCTATCCAGGTCCATCTGCGATGCTTAATTTCTTCTACGATGGGTCTAGTTTTTGCCTTGTGGAGCAGTTGCTCATTTGAAATGACGTATGGCCAAAACACCAGGCCAATTAAAATGTGAACTTGAGTTTCTGTATAATTTCTTTTCAGACATTATTTGCCTTATTTCCATGTCACTCTTTAAAATACCCAAAAAAGTCAACAATGAAACTGCTTCTACGATATTATTATTTTTGAGAAATGTCAAACAGTTTGAAAGCATAGTCTCCTCCACCCAAACTCCATTTATACGGTTTTAGACCAGAATGCTGCAGCATATGGTTACAGAGATGGGTGCATAGAGTTAGGAAAGAAGAATAGAGGAGGAATCGGGTTCGATTTCAACGGAAGCGAGCGATCCCAAGACTGCCTAACATGTCAAAGCTATGATTTATGAGATTTCACGCTATTTGGCGAGGTTATCGCGCTGTTTGGCACGGCGCTCAGAATATATATTATTTTTGTTGCCTTATAAGTTTCGTATTTTTGTATCAATGCTATCGTATTTTTTACAGTTAAAATATAAATTAGTGATAGCTTCTGTTTTTAAAGGTTACATTTTATTTAAGTAATTTTAATTCCAGTATCTGTTATCTGAAACATAAATGAAATTAACACTACTCTATATCATATTCTAATTCACAACGATAAAGCACACGTAATATTTAAAGGAAAGCAATTTTAAATTGATGAATACCAAAATTAAAGTAAACTGTTACTTTAAGTAGTTAGAAAGATTAAAAAAATAGTTAATTAATTTTGCTTTTATATAGAAGTGCATAAATTGGGTAATTTGAATAGCGAATTACATCCGAAAACATACAGGGAAGAAGTTTATGGATTTGTGAAGTGAATTATCACTTTGAAATTTGATGGTCTACTTTTTACCTTACTTTTTACTTAGACTCTTCCCCTTTCTCATTAAAGCTCGTTAACCCCCTCTATATCACTTCGCGATCTTAGCAAACAATGTTGCAAATACCGAAAAGCTTGAAATACCCATTTTAAATACCCAAAAACTAATAGGAAAAAGAGTGACTGTAATCTTCATTCATAAGAGTATGTGGCTTCAAAATAATATTTTTCTGAAAATAGGGGGGTCTTATGCCATAAAACCCCAACCAACCAATCTGCTGATTACAGTTTTTTTAATGGCAAACTCGCAACTGAAAACATATTTTCGAATTAAACATTTGATGGCTTTTGAACTAGTAAATTAAATTAATAAGATTACATTCTACTGATTAGGTTTTGTGTCAAAGCGAAAATATTGAGGTATTAAAATTCTAAAAGAAATACCCAAATCTTGTGCAAATAGGACATAATAATATTAACAATATTGTGACAAAAATTACATAAATGTAAAAATTGGTAGCTTATTTTGATACATTTAGCATTAATGTAGCAGCAATCTAAAAATAGTCTTTACAATATGGCAAAAAAAATCCACAGAAACTTTAAAAAATCACAATTATATAGACACTGCATCTCAATAATTGGAATATGCCTTTATATTATTCCTTAAAAATTATAGGAAATCATCTTCTAGAATTATTGAGAAAGAGGCAGAATAAAAAATAATAACGCGCTAAAATTAAACCCGCACCAACACAAAACAAGCGCCAAGCTCGATCGCCAACGGCTGCCAAAGCTCATTTCATGACTTAACTTCGTAAAAAACAATTTTCAACCAGAAATATTGATTGGAATGACTCAAAAACACATCCAATCGAATCACAAATCTTCATTTTATAATACTAGAAGTAATTTTACTGAAATTCTGGCAAATATAATCGAATATAGCTCGTGAAAGTCGAACGAACTCGGCGCGAAGTTTTTTAAAATCCCATTCATAAAAATGTTTCGGAGATATTATGAATTTTTAAGCTCAGAATAATTAGTATTTTCCTTCTACATCATAAACAGGTGTTTTTTTCTTTTTCCGATCATTTTTTCTGTGAGTTATTACGATTTTTCACCTTCGAAATCGACGTGTCTATGGGAGCTCCAATGTTAAAGAATTCTTTTTGCCTAGCATTGATCTTTGGAACACAGGGTTGCCGCCCATGCCGTCTCTATTATTCTTATACCTCTATGGATGGGTGCTTCGGATTGAGGCAAAACATTATAAATAATGCCTTGATAATTTTTAACCAATCTAGTGTTATAAAGTGGCCCTAGATTACATATTCTGATTAATGGTGAATCATTTCAGCCAACACTTAAGAACGAGCCTGTTCATGTACTTTTCAGTCAAAGCATTTCTTTTTACCTGTACCCATTGATGCATATTACAAGTTTATAATTTATACATTCACAGAATAGAAATGTTTACAGAAGAAATGTATTACTAAATGAAAAAATTTAAATAGTTGAAAACCTGCATTAAAAAATTAGACAAAAAATTAGAACAAATACAACAGCGATTTTTTATAACTTATGAAATGAAATAATCATCAACAATTAAGATAACACAAGGTCCAAGTGCTTTCATCCCCTTATTTGAAACATAATCAACATAACACTCTTTGTTTTGATTTTAAAATACTAGGGGGCTCTGCCCCCTGCTCGCTATCGCTCACCAACCCCCGGAACTGCTTCGCAGTTCTTTGAAGATCGCTGCGCGATCTTAGCGAGCAGAGCTCGCTTGTTTCATTTTAACTATCCAGTAAAACTTGGAACTTGTCTCCTTAGTTACTGATCATTTAATATCAAAACTTTTTATCTCTCTGTAACAAACTCCTTATATTCCAAAAAGTAGATGGCGCCTGAAGCGCCTACCGTCACGCTCAATGCGGGGAATCCCCTCCGCTAAACTTTAATCTTGGACGATACTCCCTAAGAGAGAGACTCACTGTTTTTTTCTCCTTTTTATTTTGTGTATTTTGTTATGTTAGTGTTTGTCCCTTTTTTGTAACCTTTAGTGCTTTTAATATAGTGATTCAAAATTTGTTCCCCGAGTTTTTATTCCTTTATCCAAAGGTTAATTTATTTGAGTTAGCTGGACGAATACAAAGTGGCGCCCAACACGGCCCTTTCTTTAGGAGTATAGGTATTTCCAAGATTCATTTCCTTTTCAGCTACTTCTAAAAACGAGGATCTGTTTAAACATAAACAGTTCGGAATAGCTGCTGATGTCTTCAATGTCTTACCCAAGGCATATTTATTAGTCTATCCAGACTCAAAGGGAAAAGATAAGTGGTATTTTTTTTCTCACTTGCGTGGATGAGATTTATCGTACGATTTGGTATTTTGTTATTTTCTTTTAACGTATTTACGATTGATGTTTTATTCGTACTTATTTACTATATGGTATTTATATTCCAATTTAATTCCTATTTGTGGTGGATGCTATATTAGTATTTTATTTACTATTTTTGTGCTTATTATAATTGATTTGCATTCCAATGGTTATAGTGAAACTTGGTTACTTGAAGTTACAATTTAATAGTTGAGTTATTTAATCACTTGAATAAGAAATAAGTTGTGAAAAAAAAACCTAAATAATTGAATTGTTAGAAATAATTGAAAAGTGATTTTTAAGTGACTTTATTGTGTTTTTCTTGAAAGTAAATAACAAGTGAATGTGAAGTGTTTGTTTCATGATTGATACTTATTGATTTTTTATAGTACTATAAAGTTACTATTAAGAGTATAATACAAGAAATATTTTGTATTTTGGTAACGTTTGAACTTTAATACCTAACTATATTTTGCTTCATCCGAGAACTTAAATTACCCTTAAGGTTGATTTTAATAATTTTCAGAACTTTAATTTAAATAATTAAATAAGACTTTTGAGACTTTTGTGTCGAGAAGTGAACTTTAAGACGTTTAGTGAACAACAAGGATGGCGTTCCTAGGAAAGGGTAAAAAGGAAGATTTGCTGTTAGTGGCAGTTGAAATGGGTGAAACGGTTAACGATGGGATGAAGCTGAAGGATCTTAAAGACCTTATTATGAAATCCTCTGCCTACGAAGAAGAGTTCGTGAAGAATTTACTTACAAATGTGATGGAAGATAGAATTGAAAATCAACAACGTGCAGAACGACAAAAACAGGAAGAAAAACGGGAGGAAAAAAAGCGGCGAAATAGAGAGATAGAATTGAAGAAACTTGAGGCAGAACGACAGTTTGAACTAGATAAAATGCGTCTTCAGTTAGAAAACCAACGTCGGGAAAACCAAGAGACCTCCCAGCCTGCGACGTTGGATAGAGAACCGGATCGACTAGACCTGAAGAAGTTACTGCCTGTATTTGATCGTAATGTGTCAGGGAGCATGGTCCTCTTCTTAAATTTATTCGAACGCCAAGCTAAGTTCCTAAAAATAGATGAGACTAACTGGGTGTCGTATCTTCTTGGTGTTCTCCCTGGTGATGTGGCTACACTGATAGCGAGAGAACCAGAAGAAAAATCGAAGGATTATCAGCATATAAAAACGATGCTCTTGTCACGTTTCAAGCTGAGTTCGGAAAAACTCAGATCCCTGTTTTATTTACACCGAAAACCCCCTGAAAGTACGTGGAGAGATTTTCAATATGAACTGACTTCGTACTTTGAATCCTGGATAAAAGATTTAAATGTCGGAACATTCGAAGAATTAAAACTGCTCATGATCACAGAGCAAATAAAGAAGAGAACTCCACCAGAGGTTCGGGACCACTTCTTAGACTCCTGGTCTGAATGGATCACCCCAAATGTGATAGCCGAGAAATTGGACAGTTACGAAAACACCAGAAGCCTTAAAAAAGACGTTCCTGATAACCGAAGAAAGGTTACCCCTCCTAAACATCGGGAATTCCAAAAGCACTCCATCAGTCCAAAAGAAATGCCAGTCAAGAGACAAGAATATTTTCATTGCGATGTCAAAACCGAAACTCGTCCGAGGCCATATTGCTATGGGTGTGGTGCCCAAGGCGTAATAAAGTCTAAATGTACAAATTGCAATCCTGCAAAGCCAAAATCTGAGGGTAGTCTCAACCACCTACTCTTCAACAGTTTTTCCGCCGAAGGTCACCCAATGAGCATCATTGATGTCACCATTTGCGACACCGCAGGTGCTGTGTGTGCAGATACTGGAGCAACTCACAATGTAGCTGGTGAAAAACTTTACCACTTGATGAAAGATCATGGATTGGTTTTTGAAAAGAAAAATACTCTGATGAAATTGGCGGATGGAGTAACCCGGAATGTTGATATCCTTACCACTACAGTCGACATTAAGGTCAAAGAAAAGACAATAGCTACAGAAATGATAGTCTTGCCTCATGCCACAGGCAATCGAACCTTGCTTGGAACTACATTTTTGAAGGACGCTGGAATCGTTCTTGATCTTCAACAAGGAAGATGGTTCTTTTCTGACAAGCCTCGTCAGAGATATGATTTTATCCGAAGTCCTCCTGATATCAACACCCTGTTGATGGTACCTGAAGATGTGTCTCCTGTACAACTTCGTTCCGATGAGGGAAATGAACTTAACCAAGTTCAGAAAGAAAAACTAAATGAAGTCTTGAAAAGGTATGAAAATTGCTTCAAAATAGGGGGAGAGGCGACTCCTTTCATCGAGCATAGAATTAATACTGGTGACCATTTACCTGTTGCGGTACCTCCGTACCGGATGTCCCCATCTAAGAAAGAAATTTTGAAACAAGAAATTGATAGACTTCTCACTGAAGGAATTATTGAAGAATGTGAATCTCCATACGCATCTCCTGTAGTACTGATTCCAAAACCGAACGGAACCTTTAGACTTTGCATCGATTATAGGAAGTTGAATTCCATAACTGTTCCTGACTCCTATCCTCTTCCACGGATGGACGATCTTTTGCACGAGGCAAAACCCACTCCTTACATGTCATCCATCGATTTAAAAGCTGGTTATCATCAAGTGAAAGTGCATCCAGCTGACCAGGACAAAACAGCATTTGTATGCCCTTTTGGTACTTATCGCTTCAAAAGAATGCCATTTGGACTTCGGAACGCCCCTGCCACCTTCCAGAGGTTAATAGACCGTTTCCGCAATGGACTAGAAGATATCCTTACTCTCGCTTATCTCGATGACATTATTATTTTGTCCGAGACGTTTGAGAAGCACCTGTCAGACTTACAGTGTGTTTTTGAGAGACTGTTACTGTTCAAACTTCAAGTTAATCGAGAGAAGTGTTGTTTTGCATCCCCTAAAGTCAAATATCTTGGTTTTTGGATAACCCAAAACGGAATAGAAGCTGATCCTGAAAAGATTGCCTCCATCCAGAACATCCCGACACCCAAGACGGTAAAGGAAATCCAATCCTTTCTTCAAACCTGCTCTTGGTTTCGACGATATATACAGAACTTTGCCGAAAAATCGAAACCACTCAGCGATTTAACCAAAAAGAAAACTCCTTGGGAATGGGGATTTTCCCAGCAGCAGGCATTTGAAATGCTGAAGAAATGTTTGCTGACTCCACCCATATTGACGCAAGCAGACGGCACCAAACCTTACATCCTCCGTACCGATGCAAGCAACTATGCTTTGGGAGCTGTTCTTCTTCAAGGACAAGGTGCTGAAGAAAAAGTTATTGAGTACGCCAGCCGATTTCTTAACCAAGCAGAGCAAAATTATTCCACTACAGAGAGGGAGGCTCTCGCCGTCGTTTGGGCTTTGAAGAAGTTCCGCGGATATGTGGAAGGTAGCTCCATCACTGTAGCTACTGATCATCAACCCTTGAAGTGGCTCCTTAGTCTCAAGTCACCAACCGGTAGACTTGCACGATGGGCGTTGGAGATCCAAGCTTTCAACCTGAAAGTTATTTACGTTCCAGGAAAGGTGAACGTGATTGCTGACTTGTTGTCGAGACCAGCCGGACATCCTGCTCCGCCTGTTGAAGTAAACAACATTGTTATTGCCGATCTTCCAGCCAGAAGTCCGAAGGAAGTAAGGGAGGCCCAGCTTCAAGATGAAGATCTGAAGAAGATCATCGAGTGTTTTGAGTCTACAACAAAGACAGAAGATTATGCCAATTGGACGGAACGAGGGTTCCTGATGGACCAAGGGATACTCTACAGATATGTACCCGATTCCGATTCTGAAGAGGCTCAGCTTGTCATCCCGACAAGTGAAAGGGATTCTATACTGAAGTATCACCATGACGATGCTACAGCAGGTCATTATGGAGAAGAAGGGACCTATGCCAGGATAGCAAAACGATATTACTGGACCGGTATGAAGAAATACATTGCTGAATATGTGAAGAAATGTCCAGAATGCAACCGTTATAAATCTGGAAACCAAAAGCCAGCTGGTTTACTTCGAACACCTGTCTATTCTCAACGCTTCGAGGTCATCTCAATTGATTTGTTTGGTCCGCTTCCTGTCACCGAAACCGGCAAACAATGGATATTCGTGGTAGAAGACTGTGCAACCAGATGGGTTGAACTGTTTGCTCTAGAACGCGCTACTGCCCATGAGTGCGCTACAACTCTTATCGAGGAGGTATTCCTTCGATATGGACTTCCCAGACGAATAATTTGTGACAATGGACCGCAGTTCACAAGTGCAGTGCTTCAACAGGTGTGCCATACCATGAAAATTGACCATAATTTGTTACCTGTTTATTGGCCCCAAGCAAACCCTGTAGAACGTAAAAATCGTGATTTGAAGCATCGCCTTGCCATCCTGGTAAGCGACGAACATGACAAGTGGCATGACAAACTGCCAGTGATACGTTTTGCCATGAACACGGCTAAGTGTTCCACTACTGGACAAACTGCTGCCTTTCTGCAGTTTGGACGTGAACTCCGAACTGTGGTTGATGTGGTACACAACTTCAAAGCCGTAGTTTCTAATGACAACTTTGTGGCCGAGATCACCCCGTATCTCAAGCGTTTCGCTTCAATGTCCGAGGATGTTCAGGAGCACATCCAGATGAAACAGGACCAACGCAAGAAATATTACGACAAAAATCGTCGACAAGAGTATTTCACACCTGGTGACAAGGTGTGGGTGAGTTCTCATCCGATAAGTAAAACGAAGGACAAGAAAACTGCGAAGTTTATGCCCAAGAGAGACGGTCCTTACTTGATAATGACTCAGAATTCACCAACCACTTATACCATCTCATCTTTAGACGACCCCACAACATCCGTTGGACGTTATCACGTGTCGGCGTTAAAACCTTACGCCCCAGACAACGAAGTCGCTCGCCCTGCATATCCACTCAGGAAAAGAGGAAGACCCAAAGCTAATCCTGCCACTAACTCAGATCGCCCTTCTCCAAGAAAACCACCACGCAAGAGATTCCTGGCTCCTCGTCGGGACGACGTCAAAGCCAGAGGGGGAGTGTAACAAACTCCTTATATTCCAAAAAGTAGATGGCGCCTGAAGCGCCTACCGTCACGCTCAATGCGGGGAATCCCCTCCGCTAAACTTTAATCTTGGACGATACTCCCTAAGAGAGAGACTCACTGTTTTTTTCTCCTTTTTATTTTGTGTATTTTGTTATGTTAGTGTTTGTCCCTTTTTTGTAACCTTTAGTGCTTTTAATATAGTGATTCAAAATTTGTTCCCCGAGTTTTTATTCCTTTATCCAAAGGTTAATTTATTTGAGTTAGCTGGACGAATACATCTCTAATAAATAACTTAATTCGGACCATTACTACAAAAATATCAAAATAAAATTGGAACTAAAATATCCTTGTTTTAACTTGTCAATAATTTAATCGAAATATTTTTAAAAAAATATCCAGCAAGTCTACTAATTATCAACCATCTTAGAGAAAAAAGCATGCCCTTAAAATCTTTTAAATTTATAAAATGCACGTGTACCTAGTGAATCGTCGGAAATAAAAGAAATCAGACTCGCATAAAAATCGGCTGTTTCTCTAGTGAACGACCAGAAAGAGATGAAAAAATTGAAACTTTGAATCTTAATAATTCTAAAAGTAATTCGAATTTTTTAAAAAACGAAATGCCAATCGTTTTATAAAAAATAATTGTATGTGTGTTTAAAATATCATAGTTCTACTGTGATTAGTTTTTCTATTATAACGAAAAAACCGAAAAAGGGTAAAAAATTTCGAAACTTAAGAATTTAATTACTCCAAAAATAATTCGAAATTCGAAAAAAGGGCGACGAGGTGCAAAACTTCATACCTAAGAGTATGTGTCTGCAAAAAATCATGTTTATGCTGTAAATAGATTTTGCTGGGGGCGAACTCGCAGCAGAAAAAAATAATTTTGGACTTTGACATTAAATAACTCCAGAACTAATTATCTAATTAATTAGGTCTGGAAACTGAAATGACCCTCATACATTTGTCTACCAATGGTCAAAATTTCATAATATTCCTTCTTATAGTTTTTGCGTAGTGATAGTTCAAAGTGTTAAAAAATAAAATTTTCAAAATCAGCGGTGACGGCGGCGGCGGTGACGGTCACTGTTACTTTTTTTTAATATAGAGAGAATCCTTAAATGGAAGTAATTTTTTAAGACAATCAGCAAACATTAAAAAATAAGGAAAATATTTAGGCAGGTTTTTTGACACCGACAATTCATTTTAAACCTTCAGCATATACTAGAACAAAAAAATATTTTAAACCCAGGTAAATACGGAAACAAATACAACAGTGATTTCTAAAATATACTCTTCCAAACAACTTTTTAAGAGATTTGGAATACAACCAGAAAAACTGAATTAAATGTAAGTGATAATTTAAATATTTGTGATTAATTCTTACATAAGTTTTGTTCTGCTATGGGAGATGCTCCATTTATGTCTTCTATTACAGTGCATGACATATATGTAAAGAGGGTATAATTAGAACCAATACTATAATTTCATTAAATTGTTATGTACTTATTCTTGCTAATTAAAAAAATATCTCTTTAGAATGGTAGTTAAACAGACACGTGTAACTATAACAGAGTAATCTTATCAATATCTTTTCTCAGCTGATTTGCAAACAGGTACATTACATTCTCCCCATCTTTTACTTGACTATCCCAAACACAAAGGGAAGTAAATGGTAATCATAACTAACAGGTAATTATGGTCAAGTGCTATGATTGGTAAAAAGTATTTTGGGAACACACCAGATTTAATCCCTTTTTATTCTTGGGGGTATTTTTAATCAAAACTCAAATATTTTGCATATTCACTATTAATATATTCAATCTCAGCACTCCTTTAAAAGATATAAACCAAAGAAATTTCCCATTTTTATAAGAAACTTTAAATGGAAAAGAAAAGCAAATTTTAAATTTATTGGATTTAGAGGAGAGCTTCTTAGAATCCCTTTCTTTTGTATGGATCTACTAATGGCAAAATAAAGAATAAAATATGACAGCGTAGTTTAAAACACTATACAAGACGAGGTTTACAAAATTACAAACGAATATATCAATGTCAATAGAACAAACTGCAATAATTTTTAACCTTTGAAAGGCTAGAATGGTCATATTGTCATCAATGAAAATATTACTCTTAGCTAAACAGAATTTTGTATACTGACAACCTAAGTTTAACCTTTTCAATCCTAAGCCACTCCAGATTACCATTGAACCCAATGTAAAATTTGGGGCAGCTAGGGCTGGAAAGGTTAAATAAAATAGAAACAAAAATAAAAAAACACTTGCATTATTATTATATGATCAAACCAAGTTGCTTTTTCTTATGAACCCAGGAGTGCTTTTTAACTTCAGTTTTGGTAGCAAAGGTTTTCCCACACACACTACACTCGTAAGGTTTCACTCCCAAGTGTCGCATCATGTGGGCCTTTAAACAGTCTTTTCTGTGATTCTTATAAGCACACATGGGGCAGCCGTATATCTTCATCCCTGTCTTTTGGCACATGGAAATAATCACTGAAAAGCAAATAAACATCAGAAGAAAAAGGTATGATATGACTTTGATAAGTCACAGGTCAGAGACCTATGCAACTATTAACAAGAGATACCACTAACACATTTTCAATTCCTTCCTAATCTATATTTTAAAAACTCCACGATTTAAAAAAATTAGTAATTAAAGTATGAAATTCAAGCCTTTGAAAATGCAAATTAAGTTAAATAAATGAATTTTTTAATGTTATGTTTTAATTGTATGCAAAGGTTTATATTTTACCTTAAGAAGATTCTTAAAAATGTTCTCACTGAATATTGAAAAGTTGTTCAAAGATTTAATAAATATGTTACTAATTAAAAACATGGGAACTCCATACCAAAAAAATTATATGATCACAGCAATTGAACAAAGATAAATCATTATAACATATAACTTGCCCTAAAATTTTTTAACCATTAAAAAAGTGTATTTTATAGTTTGAAGCTATCAGATTGCTTCTAAAGGCAACTTTTTTCAAATGTAGTTAAGGAAAGAAAATAAACAGAAAATCACAAGTAATTTAATTGTGATACCTGTAAAAGAAAGTTAATTTATGACTACTGGCTACCACTAACCAATAAGCAGATAATTTTTAAAATAAAGAAAGGATTTTAAAAATAAAAATGATACAGTCATATTAAATCAACACTACAGTTGAAAGGAAGTGGTAAAATTAAAGCAGGGCTTTCATCCCCTTATGAAATAAAATTGATAAATAAAAGTAATAGTTAAAACATATTTATTTTAATGACTTAAACAAAAATACACATTTAGCAAAGTAAAAAAGCTATTGTAATGCAATAAACTATAACTTGAACATTGAACTATAACTTGAACTGTGTTTGGTCTCACAATAAGTGCAACAAAATAGGTGAAAAGGCTGAACATCCTATCATATTGAGTTCAAGAAATACAGAAAAGGTTGAATTAAATCATTACTACTAGTAGTTCCTTTGAAGGAAACACCCACATTTGAGTTTCAGAAATTAACTAAATTAATAGCAACTGCTTCATGACATCAATTTAAGAAAAAGATGTGCAGTAAATGGTAATATTACATTAAATAAAAAGAAATATAACAATATTCAAACATAACAGTTACTATTTCTATAGTAACTAACCCATTAGATTCTGTAAAAATCAATATCAACTGTGCCAGACTAATAATATGCATGTAGCAAAAATAATAGTTATATTATAGTACAAAACAATTTTATCTTACTTAGTGAAAAGAAATAAAATAACTCTTGAAAACATAAGTATCTGTTCAAAATTTTGATTTCATTCGAAAAAAAATATTGTACACATTATTAAATATAATTTAATGATTGTTTGAATTCAACTTGCATATTTTAAGGTTAACTAGCTTTGCAAGGGTGTCAGTAGAGAACTTTAGGCAGAAGGTAAAAAAACTATAGGAAAGGCAAGGAGTTGACTAAGGAGTTTGATATATGATTAAGAGGTGAAAATGATGCTAAAAAACAAATATGTTTAATATAGTTCAAAAGTTCATTTACTCCCTTATACAAATTCTTTAATGAGCTTTAATACTTAACTTCAAATTAAGTGATAAATTCCAACTTGGTTGGTCAGAATGCATTTGTTGCGCATATTTTACAACAAGAGGCAATTTTAGACGAATTTGTCAAATTTATAATGAATCTGGACCAAATGATATTTCAAATCTCGCTTAGTTCTAAACCTTTTATTACATGTTTCACACTTGTGTGGTTTCAGACCAGAGTGTGTGAGCATGTGAAGGGTCAAATTGTTCTTCCTGTTTGTTGCATATTCACATAGGTTGCACTTGAATGGCTTCACTCCAGAGTGTTTAGCCATGTGCCTTTTTAAGGTGTCACTCCTGTTAGTTGAGAACTCACACAAACTACAATAAAACTTCTTCACTCCAGTCCTTGAACAAATAGACACATTCATAGGTAAATCTGGGGAAGAAAACACTTTATTATAGTACAAAACAAAAGAATAATCCAAAATAAGAATAATTGAATAATAATAGAAGAAAAAAATAATCTAAATAAGAATCACACCAGGAAATGGAAAAAACCAGGCTTATTAAAAAAAACAAAAAATAAACTATATTTTTTTCATATAAATTAGGATTTTAATTACTCTCTAACTCTTTCAATATGGCAAAAAAATCAGTTTAGTGCGTTTCATGACCAGGAACCGTTATTTCTCCTCCAAGCGATTATTATGATGAAATAACTTTACTATCTTAAGGTCTGAGACGCATGAGCGATAATGACGTTACCAGCAAACTTTTAAATTTATTGTTGGGACAGCATAAGTCCCACCGTATTGATAGGGTTAAGACAAAAGGATTAACATTGGCTAATATACTTAGTTATAATTGCCAAATACCAATTCTGTATAAATGAATTTATACAGAAAAAAAGAATGAATAATATAAAATAAATTTAAAAAACTAAAAACTTTAAAAAATCCTAAAAACTAAAATAAACAACTTTAAATAAAGTAAATTAATTTAATTAACTAATTTAAGAAATTAATGTTGTGGAATAAAGCAAATGGTTTTATAACATCAAAGTTTAAAGTTTGGAAATTGTAAAATGTTTTGGTAATTTAATCTTGTTCCTAATTTTTCAAAAAAGTTTTGATATTGAAATTCGACTGCAACTTGCTTTTTCCAACAAATTTTTCCCCTTTTCACTTAGAGGTTGTTGTTGATTCTGTATTTATACTGAAGTCTAGTCATTTGTTTCACAATCTTTTTGCACTGACGAAGGAGATCCTTTGATCTCCGAAACGATTATCTGCAAATTTTTACTCATGTTGATTGTGGATTTAAATGTTCTTAGATCTTCTGCCTTCTTCATCAATTCCATGAGTACCACTTGCCTATAATCGTATCTTAGTTAGAAGATATTAATCATATGCAAAACATGACACAACTCTTGTATTAATTTCAATATATGTTTCTTTTTCAAAATATTGAGCAACACTTAACCAAGAGGGAAATTTTTTTTAAAAGATTCAAATGAATTCTCAGATTTACCATAGTTTCGAAGCCTTTGATTTAGGACCTAAGCTCAGAATGTCGTAGAGTGTGAACTTTGAAATTACTCTTTTGATAAGTCGAATATTCACAAATAGGGCAGCCATACATTTTTAACCCAGTCGTACTGCAAATAGAAACAGTAGGATTCAAGAATGAACCTAAATGGCGAACTGTGTGTGCTTTGAAATGGTCCTTCCGAGCAGTTGAATATTTACATTTAGGACAACCATACTTTTTCACCTTAGTCTTTTGGCATATGAAAACATAGGGATTCAACTCCAAAGAACCTGAAACACAAAATATATTATCTGAAAAAATGCCAGACCAATTAAGTATTTTTAAATGTCATTAATTAAGTACAGAATATTTATTGTGAGACCCAAGAGTAATTAAAAAAACATTACAGTACCATGACATATCCTGGGAAATTCATCATAAAGTGTACTTTATAAATAGGTTCAAATTATATTTATAGTTGGATAAAATATTCCACTTATATTTCAAGCATATTCAAAAACCTTATTCCAGAATAAATTATCCCATCAGAACATCCATCTGGAGATCCAATTATAAAACAGGATTTGAGAAATATACGGAACTGTACTGCTTTTTTGGAAGATAGAGTATACTCTTTTACAAGATAGCATAGACAGTAGTTAAGTCAGAAAGGATGTAGTACCTTTCTCTTATAAGCTGACAATATGAAACTTGACATTCTTAAAAAAGTTAAGGTACAATATTTTTAACTGAAAAAAGATTAATCTTTAAGCCACAAAAAAATCTTATGTGGTAAGGGCAGGGAAATCAAAAAACAATGTTGGACTACTCATATTGAACGATACACAATTTCGTCCTTCAATTAAAAGTACAGATTTATTATTCAGTAATGACAAATGATACAAGCACAAAATTTTTATCCTTAGAAAACTAGCTGTCCTAGCTACCCCAAATTTACCATAAAATTCAATGGCAATCTTGAGTGGTCTAGAGCTAAAAGGGTTAACCTCAGAAATGCAAAATCTACCAAAATTACAGCCGTTGCAAAACACAATGAGAAGAAATAAACTTTTGTGGCATCATATCATACCATTGCCACCCTGCCTAAAATACCAATGTGGTTTATCACAGTGCATTTTTGGCATGACTGAATGAAGCCAACAATAGTAATTTTCCGGGTAGAAAACTAAGCATAATTGCTAAGTTCCAAGTGTCAGAAAAATCCCCTACCCTCAACACAATTTGAATTAGTTTCTCTCAAAACTACGAAGAAGTAGATTAGAATTTTTGACAGGGTGGCAACGATACCTCTAACTACAGGGATGATTACATGGGATCAAGCACTTGAAAGCAATAAAAGAGGGAAGTAAACCCAATGAAATTGGAAAAAACAAGTGCTTTTAACCATTTCTTCAGACAATTAATAATCTTTTGTTTTGGCATGCATAAAAATACAACAAATTGGGTATTTACAACTAAACATAACTGGCGACATGAGAAAATGAAAATTTGGGAGACTGTTTCTATATCCAATATGATATCTCTAATTATACAGAGATGACTATATGGGAACAAGCATTTGAAAGCAATAAAAGAGGGGTGTAAACTCAATGAAATTGGAAAAAAACATGTGCAGGGCAGCCATGAGTCATGCCATCCATTTCATCAGATAACTAATAACCTTTTGCTTTTGCATGCATAGAAATACAACTTAACAAAACGGGCAACATGGGGAAATGAAAAAATGACTTTAAATTGCACATGAATACAAAATTAAATTATTCACAATGCTGTTGTAAAAACAATGAGTAGTAATAATGGGCTTAAATATTTCCTTGTCAATGGTGAATGGAAAATTTTTTATATGCATTAGATATTAGGTCTACAACAGGAGTAGCCAACCCAAATGATCTTGAGGGCCACTTTGGAGAACCACTATACTCCAGCGGGCCGCATATAAAATTTTAGGATATAAGCTTCTCAGAATGAGTATTGTAAGTTAAATTATCTAGGTATAGATTATACAACTTGCCGTTTTTTAGTTCCTTTGTATAGTTTCCTAAATTAAATATTCATTTAAATTGACCTTTAGGATCCCCCCATGAATGCCTTCTTTATAGGAACTAAACAGGTGTCGTTAAAAAACACTATAAATTACTCGAAACTAAGTTAGGTCATCGCCTGTGGCACATAAAAAGTACTCCAAATTCTTCCTTAGCCCCCAGTCTTCATGCATATTCAATAGGTTCAATGTATGTTTTATTAAAAAATTTTAGGGCGTATTGCACCTGGAAGAACTTAATATTCTAAAAAAAGTTGTGGATACTAGTCCTAAGAACTAAAGGAGGTTCTGGGGGTTTTTGCCCACAAAATTTTTGGAAATTCGACTCTAATTGGCTGTTTTTTAACTTATTTTAGTACACTTAGTCCGAATTCAAGGTTTTAGCTTATTTTTAACACCTAGATCTAATTTTTTGTGGTGGGAAGTTTGAGGAAAAAATCTGAAAATTCTCAGAAAATCGGGAAGTCAGAAAATCCGCCAAAAATTGGAAGAATCTCATGCCTGATTATTAAACAGTTTGTCACCAAACAAGCAGTGGCGTATATAAGGGGGGGGGGCGAAGGGGCCCTGGCCCCCCCGAAATCCGGACTTGGTGTACCAAAACAAGCTAAGACCCTGTTTTTTAGGCACAAATTTCCAAAAAAATTTCTGGGGGAGGACCCCCAACCCCCCCTTCTGATAGGCATTTTGTTATTCCAAATCTTTTTACAATAAGTTCATCAAAATCCCAATCCTACTTAAAAATATATGTCCAAAATTAGGACTAGGTGTACCAAAACCGAGTAGAAAATACTGTTTTCAGGGTCAAATTTCCAAAAACTTTCTGTGAGAGGACCCCCAGATACCCTTTCCTACTTGGCACTCTATTATTTTCAAATTGTTTTTATATTAAGTTCATCCAAATGAAATTTCTATCTATAAATATAAATAAAAAATTCGGACTAGGTGTACCAAAACTGGTTAAAAACCAGTTTTTAAAAGTCAAATATCAAAACTTTTTTGGGGGTGGACCCCCAGACCACCCTTTGGTATTTGGTACAAAATTATTCAGAACTTTTTTTATAATAAGTTCTTTTAGATTAAAATTATAACAAAAAATATATAGAAAGTTACATTGAACGTAATAAATTTGCTTGGGAGTGGGTGAAAAATAGTTTTGGGCCCCTCCCGAAATAAATTTCTATATACGCCACTGCAAACAAGCTATGTAGTATGTTAAAAGCCATGTTCCTTCCTTCAAAATATTTGTTCAATACAGATATGATGTCTCAAATTTGCTCTAAATTTAAAACTTTTGTGACACAATTCACACTTGTGTGCTTTTTGCTCAGAATGCTTTTGCATGTGTTCAGTCAGCCTGGCTTTCCTGTTGGTTGCGTAGTCACACACACTGCATTTGTATGGCTTCACACCGGTGTGAATATGCATGTGTTGTTTAAGGTGGTCCTTCCTTCTTGTCGAGTATTCGCATAAGCGGCAGCTAAACAACTTTAGCCCCGTTTTCTCACAGATAGACACTGTAAAATCTGTGAGAAAAAAATCTGTAAAAGAAAAAAAAACTTTCATTAGATTGGAAGGGAAACTAGGTTATTAAAGAAAGTACCAAAATTAACTCTTTAGTAGTGACACTTTTTAAAGATCCAAAGAGAACTAAATAAATGATTTTAGAAGACTACATTTACTTGCCAGTCTGAAATATTTACCATTTTTATTCCCAGCTTCTTTACATACATTAAAGGAATTATACACCAATATAGAAAAAAACTTTACATGAATTTGTCATTTATCAATCATATATTCATATTTTAGTAACATATGGAAGAAAAAAATAGAATGGAGAAACCAAAATGATGCTATAGAAGAAGCTTAATGTATCCCATGAGTTAGTATGTGTCTTTTCAAGTCTGTTTTTTCAGTAAAGCCTCTTCCACAGAGGTTGCATTTGTGTGTTCGGACACCAGCATGCCTCTTCATGTGCTTTCTGAGGGTGTCTTTTCTGTGACTACAGTAATCACACAAGTCACATCTGTAAAACTTCACTCCAGTATTTCCACAAGTAAAAACAGACATGTTTAGGTCGAGAGAATAACCTGGAACAAAACTCATTTAAGGAAATTGCAAAATTTAAAGAAATATAATTAAAACTCTTTCAAACACACACAAAGAAAGATGTATTTTTTATATCGCTGGCATCAGGAGAAAACCTCGTATAATAGAAGTTGAGATAGATACAGTATAAGTGAGCGAGATTCTTTCTTGCCAAAGACCATTTTTCGTGGTTAACAGGTGAAAGGTGACTTTTAATGAGCTGTTAAAGCAAAAAAGCAGGTGTTTCAATTCAATCTCTCAAAAGGAGACTAATTTTTTTTCCAGCTGGCTGGCCAAGCCACGAGCAAGAGAGAATTGTTTTATTTTTTAGATGTGAAGAAAAGTTTTAGTTAAATCCAGGTGTAAAATCAAAGCAAAAAGCTACACTGCTCCTATAGGGTTACAGAATGATTACTGGTCGGTGTTCCCAGTGGAAATGATTTAACGATTGTTTTGGCGTTAATGACTTGATACTTGCAAATAAATTTGTAAGTGTAAGTAATACACTCTCCAATCTAGAATACAGTATCCACCCCGACTGCGATTAAACGAGGTTTTCTCCTGATGCCAGCGATATGTGAAGGAGCCCAATTTTGTAATATACAAATTTGAAAATCTTAAGTACTATTTCTAAGCATATGTATATGAACTAAGTACAATTGAGATGAAAACATCAACTAAAATTTCTATCCAATTAAATTATGAGGATAAATGTTATTTTTAAAGTTGATATTTACATATTATCCTGTCAACCATTAGCTATGAAAAACTCTAGGGCTTTTTGATATAACATTTTTGTATTCAGCTGTCGGTTGACAGGGGTTTTAATTTGTAAGAACCAAAAGTTGGTTCAGTTCTATTAGCCTTCCGGTTAAATATAGCCAAGCTCTTTTGAACACCATATCGTTACCACCACACCAAAAATGTGAAATTTACATTCATAAAAAGGTAAAATCCTAGAAGTGGGTTCAGGTTGGTGCCTCTTGGCGAATTTTTTGTCACACATTGGCGCTACTACTTTGATTGGCGACTGAACCTACTTCTTGACTTGAGCCCGTAATTAATAGAAGTTTCGTGTTTTTGGTGTGGTGGTAACGATATATTCAAATATCAACAATTTTTTCTGATTTCCTTGATAAACTGAACAGTTATTGGTCAAACTAAACATTTTAATCTATGAGTTTAAAATTATTTAACAATATTTCTACTTTTTGGTGTCCAAAAGATCATGGTGTTATTTAGCAGAAAAGGTTAATGAAATGGAACCCAAAAGTTAATATACCTACTACTTACAACACCTTTTAAATTATATTAATTAAGATACATAGCTAAATATATTTATAGTGTTAAAAATAATACAAAAGGTTTCAAAAATTTTAAACAACAACTATCAATTAGAATGTCTTGAAACTTCAAATGCAAAACATAGAAACTAAATTACAATAAACAAATAAAGTATTTTATAGATTTACTTAACACATTGCACATTCATTATGCTAAAAATATTCATAGCTTAATTACGTAGGGAATATTCACAGAAATTCACATTTAAACTATCAGGGGGAAAAGCATGAGAATATTCTGCAGCCACATAAACTAATACCAAAACATAAAATAACATACTTAAAATTTTCAGGACTAAGAGAAAAATCCACTAACACCTTTAAGTTCCCTAAAAAAATTCAACTCAAAAATTTTAAAATATACAATAAATGTGGTCAAAACTTAACAATACAAAAAATACAAAGATAAAAACAGAAAATCAACAGAGAATAGGTAGAAATTCAAATGTTAACCATTAGGTTATACACTGCTTACCACCCGAATGGCTAATTAGGTACAGCTCTAGAAAGAGTCCTTTAGCTGCCATATTTACCCACAGCTCACTGTCAACTATAAAGATCTAATCTAATTATTAATATTTTATTATTATTAGATTCTACCGTAATAATAAGTAGCTTATTACTTTAGGAGGTTCAATTCCGTTAAAGGCACGCATGGATCCAGGGGGGTGGCAACTGGTCAATTGCCCCCCGTGGGCTCAGACTATGTTTCCAAAACAAGTAAAAACTGTTTTTTGGGTCAAATTTCCAAAACTTTCTATGGTTGTCTGCCATCATTTGAGCTGTGGGTAAACATGGCAGCTGGAGGACTCTTTCTAAAGCTGTTCCGCTAGTTAGTGTGGAACAAATGTTGAATAGCCTCCTCCCCTGGTGGCGCCCTCTACCCTTACCAGTAACATCGACTGTCAATACTGTAATCGGTCCTATAAATCAGTGATCCCCAACCCCTGGTCCGAAGACCGGTGCCGGTCCGTGGATCAAAAGGTACCGGGCCGCGGGCCAACCATTTCATTGAAAATGAATTTAAATTCCTAGGTTTATACTCCAAATTAGCTTTAATTTATCACTTTTTAATCACTTTATATTTATTTTTTGGTGTAACTGTATTTTATTTTGAAAGCATGTTTAAATACAATTAAATTAAAATTAATAAATCAAAATAATCTAGAATGTAAACAATCAACGCCCCCCCAGCGGGCCGCGGAAAAATTATAAACGTTGACCGGTCCGTGGTGGTAAAAAGGTTGGGGAGCACTGCTATAAATGCCAAAAGGTAACCAACTAAGCGGTACATTAAAACCCTAAAGGTTGAGAGTTAACATGACTTCTTTTTCCTATTTCATGGCTGAAAAGATACAAATCCAATTAATACACAAATCCGTTACACATTTAGACATTACAAAACACAATTGCCTTTTACAAGAAAAATAGTTTCGATTCTAATATATTATTTAAGGCTAAGGTTCGATTAGGGATACCATCCCAAATACAGGGATGAGATTGACAAAAAGCAAAAAGTCTGAAAAACTGCGCGAATGACATATTGTGGGGAAAAACTCCTTTCAGTTTCACATAGGTTCATTTCTAGGGGTCCTCCCCAGAGTGTTTTTTGGACATTTGATTCTAAAAATCAAGGTTTTAGCTTATTTTGGAACATTTTGTAGGGTGGGGGCTCCTGGAAAAAATCTGATAATTCCCAGAAAAATCTGAAAATCAGACAAAATCGGAAGTATCTCATGCCTGCAAATATTCCGAATTTAAAAAGCACTTCCATTTTAAAAATTAATAAATTTGGAATTATCAACAAAAGCAATACATGCAAGAAAGAACAATCCAAATAATAAAATAAACACACAAAGTAGAAGTTAAAGTCTTTTCTAATAATGAAAAATCTCGCAGATGTTACACCTCACCACGTCACCACCTAAGGCACTGTCTATTTGGACGGCCTTTTTTCAACTAAACTCTACTCTAATTTCCACGGCCTGGCGTTCCATTGGTTCTATCACTAAGCGCCAAGACTGCTACATAACCACGAGACCTGCAGCGCATGCTCCACGGGCCGTTTGGGCCGTCCAAATAGACACTTCGCACCACCTAAACAAGAATTTCACGCGTGGCTCTATCACGGTAACCAACCGCAGTCTTTTTTACAAAAATTGGGCAGGCCGCAAGATTCACTAGCTGAAACCACCAAGTTAGCTATGTGTTTTGAAGATAAAAACTACTATTTATATCCCTTTACTTCACAGAAACGTTTCCTGAACCCAGTACGTCATTACGCGGAAGGAGAGAGGGAGTAAATACAAAGCCTGTTGGGTTGCTAGGAGGCCTTTCAGTACTTAAATCGTGATAAAAAGACACTATATATACATAGGTTTAACGAAATAAAAGCTTAAGACCCATCGAATATATGCGGAGTACGTGCTCGTTAAATCTGTGGGTCCGAAAGTCCTGTGGTCCGTCATGGCGCAGTTTATCACGGGTCCAGGTGTCTGGAGACTTTCCCTCCCCTTCTTTTGGGAGAGGACCCCAACCCCCCAAAATAATTTTACGTCGGGTACAGTGTTTTCCCCTTTAGAATTATGCCACTTACAAAAAGCTTTTCCTTTTAGGAGCTTCCCAAAAAGATTGAAAAAAGAGATAATACACTAGTTTAAAGGGGAAATTTCAAAAACAGTTTCGGCAGAGGACCCCCAGTCCCCTCTAAAATGTTGACATTGGTTTTACAGTATTTCTTCCTTCAAAATTCTGCCACTTACAAGAAGCTTTTCCCTTAAAGAGTTTCCTAAAAAAAAATTTGAGAAAGAGATAAAACACTAGTTTAAAGGCAAATTTTTCTGCAGGAGAACCCCTAACTCCCCTTGAAACTTTGACATCTTTTAACAACTTTTTTCCTAAGAAAATTCTGTGGTTTACAAAAAACAGTTCTCTTTAGATGTAGCCCAAAGGGTCTCGAAATGAGTTAAAATACTACTTTAAGAGGCAAATTTTCCTGGGGGTGAACCCCACGAAAGTTTTTTTTCCATTTCTCCCCCGTGGCCAAATTTTGACAATATAATTAATATAATTTAAATACTGCTTTTCAGTGCTCGTATATAAATCTGCTCGCTAGGGGATACCTTAAAAATGAAGTTGAGGCAACCCCCCCCCTAAAAAGTATAGTTACAACATGGCCCAGACCCACTTAAAAAATCCTTGCCCCCCAACCAAAAGCTGAAATGACATCCTCTCCAATTAAATTAAAATACTTATTTAATTTTAAAGGGGGTGTATAATATTTTTTTATTATTTAAGGGGTAAAATTTCCAAAGTTTTACGGTGTCAGGCGCAGACCTCCTACCTTTACTTGGGGCTCATATTGCTTACAAAATCTTAACATAAAAGTGTGCAAAAATTTTATTCCTTCCTATTGTTAAGCTTCACATATTAAAGTACTAGGGTACGGGTACCCATCCCACAATTAATGATAATCTTACCATCAAAACATTCTGTAAACGGTCCTGCTTGAAGGCCATGAAAATCTTGACATTCCACTGATATCTTTGCAACTCTGGGCAATAAAAATTAATTAGTTAAGTAATTCTTAGTATTTTTCTACAGTTAAAAAAGAAAAAACTTTAAAATTTGGGAGGGGAGAAATATTTATGTATTTTGGAATTTATCATTTGCAAAATTCCCCACAACTGCTTTTAGTCAAGATACAGATACATTTTAGTCAAGATGTACTGTACATGCTATGTAAAAGAAATGTGTTCAAGTCATTGTACATGATGTACAATGATTTGAACTTTTCATTCTGTAAAAAAAGCTGTTCAAAATATAGAGCATGTTAGATAGATGCTGCTTAAGGCTTTGCCTTTTGCTTGCAATCCTCTTGTGATCACCATTTCTTTGTCTCACACATAAAAAAATATAAGTAATTTTCAATTTTATTAAAAAAATTTATATCCACAAGTAGTGTTCTCAGTCGTCAAAAAATAATGCAATTTTAAAGTTACATAATGTTTATCACACTAACTCCTAGATATATTTAATTCCCCACTCCAGGACATGAGACGTCTTTAGATATACTTTTAACAATTATCAATAATTATCTTCTTTTGGGAGGAAAAAAGGCATTTACAGTTTCTATTGTAATGCCAAATTCAAGCGATTTGATTAAAATGATTTGAACACGGAAGAATACAAACCTGGGATTTTATTTCTTAATTATTGGTTCTAGAAATTAAAAATGTTTTTTTATCAGGAATCCAAATTAAATCCTGTTTTAAAAATCCATATTTTCCATGATGATACTATTTACACAAAACCTTTTCTCATAACTTCACTCTCTTCATTAGGGTTTTTAAAAAATATTGGTAATTTTTAAGAAATAATTTTCCACATTCTTCCCCTCTTTCATTCAAATCCAGGCTTGTTTTTTAAAGGAACTTACATCAAGGGCTTCAATATTACAAGTGTGTCTCGTAGTCAGGGCCGTATTTAGGCACGTGCAACATGTGCTATAGCACAGGGCGGCAAAATTTTGGGGGGCGGCAGATTACAACAAGTGCATCAAGGCAGTGGCTTATGTAACGGGGGGGGGCTGAGGAGTTCCTGCCCTCCTCCCGAAACTTGACTTAGTGATCCAAAACAAGCTAAAAACCTGTTTTTTAGAGTCAAATTTCCAAAAATTTTCTGGGGGAGGACTGGAATTAAATTACTCACCATAACTTTTTTATATTAAGTTCTTTTAGATGTAAATTCAAACAAAACATTCGTTAAAAGTTAGATTAAACGCGATAAATTTGCTTTGGAGGTGTAAAATAATTTAAGGGCCCTCCCCGAAATAAATTTATATACACGCCACATTATCAAGGACAAACGAATAGAGAAACAAGGATATTTTCTTTTCTTAAATAAAAATTATCTTACAATTTGCATTTAAAGAGATGACGTTTTGAAACCCCCCAATTTGTTATTTGTAGAAAATTTAAACCCTAATTATAGTGTTAAATAGGATTAAATGCTAATTCACCTTACCATTAAGCAGTAGACTTTTAAAAGAAACAAAGGGGGGATTTTCTTGAAACAGAAAATGATAAGGGGGGCGGCAATAAATCAATATGCACAGGGCGGCAAAAATCCTAAATACGGGCCTGCTCGTAGTAGACTGTTCTATTTGGTCAGGTTTATTCCTGATCATCTTTCTTAACTGTTCGGAACAAAACAATTGTGTATTAAATTGTTCTGAACCAAATAATAGCTTAGTTACCAGGTGCCTTTTTTGAACTTCGAACATTTTAATAAGACTGGATTCTCGTAATAAACTTGAAAATCAGAACACATGCCACATGTGTTCTGATTTTCTCATATGATATGGGAAAATAAAAACAGTCGGCTGACTACACCAAATTTTTTAAAAACTTGTTAACTGACCCCAACAATTTCAGTGGTGATTAGAAATGTCTAATTTTTATAGGGTCCTTCCAAATAAGCAACAAGAATAAAGAGACATTTAGTTTTTCTAAAAACATTCGCCATTGTTTAGGATCTGCTCTTAGTAAATTGCTCTATATCCATTTGTAGTGCTTGATTTAAGATACATGGAGTCATGGGCCTGATCTAGCTAGAGCTAAATTGCAAAGATTGAAAACCATAACATTTAATCACCTGATAAACCAAATAAACAGTAGAAAAAAGGTAATTAAAAGGCTAGAATTCAAGCTTCTTGAATTTGGCAGGTCTGGTATAAAAACACTTTCTGTGATTAATTTTAAATTATTTCCTGAATAAGTGTGATATTTTGATCTGCAACCTAAGTTTCTAAATATGAATTCTGTCTTGAAGTTTTATTGATTTTTCAAATTTGAACTATCTAAAACCATGAATTCTGGTCATTTAATACAAAAAAATAATTTGAAATTATAGGGGTACGTTTACAGAAGATATAAACCCATAGTTAAACCAACATACAGGGTGTTCAAGTTCATATCTAAAGTGAATGAAAAGCTAACTTCTAAACCAGTCATTATAAATGTATACTCACAACAAAAGAAATGTTTAAAATGAAATAAAGAATAATGTTTAAAGGTTTTTTGGTAAAAACAAAACACCAAATTTAAATTTTTGCATTGTTCCCTGGTTCTATCAATTGTGTTTAGTAGAAATATATTAATTATTTTGCTGTTGAACAAAAAAAAGTATGTACTTTTATAATAAATATTGACTACCACTTTTATTTTTAGGATTTTAAGCTCTACTTTTTATTTCTTTGCTTGAAGGACTGTCTCAAAAGGGAAATTTCAACAGTAAAACTAGCACAGAGAAAAAGAGAACTTTCCAGAGAATATTTCATACTGATGAAGAGTTTGGGATAACTTGAACTGGATTGCCAATTAGAAAAAGGGAATTAGTCAAAAAAAAATGACAAATTGACTTTTTGTGCTTAAAAATATCTCCAAGCTTTGATCTACATGTGAGGGAAAATAAGCACCCTCTATAGAGATATATTGCCCCTTACTTTCAATATCGATGTCCATTTGTGTGTGTTATTTTTTAATATAATTTAGAATTAAAGTTAATTTTTCTGCCTTTTCTTATTCTTTGTGCTGTAAACTAAACCAAAATAAAAAATTTTAAAAGTGTTTAACTTTTACTTATCCATGGAATGTTTGACTCCATTCATTCACTTATTTCATGGATTTCTACCTTGATGACAAAGTGTTAAGCTAATTTTGAATTTATTTGCCTCAGTCTTTCTATTTCTCACTTTTGTGCTGTTAACAAAAAGAAATATTAATTATTTAAATGTCAATTTAAGTGATTTTTAAGATTTTTCTACCAGTGAAATTTCATAAGGTTGAAAAAGGGAATAAGTCCATCAACTTTTTTGACTGTAAAATATTTTTAATGTACTTATATTTTTTTTTCAATGATTGGTCTGTTTTTTAAATAGGGGTCTGAATTTCCAGGATGATTTTAGAGTTTCCAATTTCAATTTTAGAGAAGGATTGATTTAGAACAAAAAGACTGATCTAAGGAAATTAACTATTTTTCAGACAGTTAAAAACCCAGAAAATTTACTAAACTCATTAACTATTGAATCCTTGCTTGGGCATGCATGTATGAATGGCTGAAGATGAATGAATGTGGCCGGCATGAGTATAAGTAATAACAAATAAGGTCTGCAACTATAATTCATGTAACTTTGTGGTCACTTGGGAATGAATCCAATCAATTTCTCATGAAGATTTTAATGGTCATTTGTTTAAAAGAGAAAAAGAAATTTTAAACTTAATTCAAATGCTGAACCTCTTTTAAACATGAGATGTAACACAAAATATTTATTTTTATTCAAATAAATTTAATTTTAATCAACATTAATAAAGCATGAAAAATTCCAGCTACACAAAGTAGTAAATCACTCCATATTGTTTAGTGTTTTAGCTATTTAATTATATAACTTACAAAAATGGTTCAAATAATAAGGATATTATTTTAGCAAAAATATCCAATAAAAATTAGTTAAAATTAAGAGTAAGATTTTTAAATTGTGCTAGATTTCAATAGCACCAATTCAATGGCTAACCTTACCTTAATGCACCTTAGAATAAAATGCACATAACTAGTAACATAAATTAGTTAAAATTTTAAGAGGAAGATTTTTAAATTGTGCTAGATTTCAATAGCACCAATTCAATGGCTTACCTTACCTTAATGCAACTTAGAATAAAATGCACGTAACTATATTGTAATACTTCTAAAGTTTAACATGGACAATTTTCATAACATATTGAATACTGAATTAGGTAATTTACCTAAAACTATACCCATACTTCAATGCAATAAAACAAAATTGAATTAAATACCATGATAAAAAGTGTGAACCTTTTGTATATAGGTCTCAACTTTCATATGACGTGACCTAGCATGCAAAATTTGAATTTAATTAAGTTCCAAAACTAAAATTAACTTTATATAGAGTTCATCTTTAAAAAACTTCACAAAATGCTCATAAATGAATAAAAAATTTTGAATGACATCTAAAGACATTATTTAAAAGCACTAATTTTTCAAGGAAAATAATAATTTGCAAATATACATTCATAGCACGTTCACACTAAAAGCAAAGTGAATTTATTTTCACAGCTTTTAGTATCAGAAACCATATTTTGTTAAATCACAGAAATGTATGTACCTATGAATGCTAAGATCCTTGCATAATGGCATTGAACCCTCCTGAATCTGACAAGGATTCTATATTAGCAATCACAAGTTCTGCATGATCAGCAACAGAACTGTCCTCAGGCAAGGAAGGGCACTCTAGGGAAGCAGCTGCACTGGTGATATCGTGCTCTGTCAGCTGCACCCCTTCTATGTCATCCTGGATAGTTTGATTGTCAGTAGGAATCACAAAAGCTGTGGAGCCATCTTGCTGGAGGAGGGTAAAATAAAATGGCTCACCCTCAGCATCTTGACCACATGGAACCTGAAAGGCACAAATAGCAGAACTTAAGATTGAAGAATCATTCAATCTCATTGTGATGATCGTCTGAAAGGAACCGGGCAGCAAAAAAGGATTATCTCGGCCCGTGAGGAGAAGGAAGGGTTATTTTTTTTGGGAAGAGCTGTTGATATTGTGATGTGCAGTCCTGTTACAAATGTCAATTAATAATCTATATGATACTTTTTTGAAGTATACCAGTCACACACCACCCTCCGATCCCCTCAAGAGCCACTCATTAAAGGATGTAATTTAATAACTTGCATATTATTTTAAAGTGCACATTTGAAAGAAAAACTTAAGTTTATCAATATTTCTGATAAAATATAGAGATTAAATAGGTGCACTTACACTTGTAAAACATAATTTGGATTTGAAATAAACAGTAAAACTTTCTTTATACACTATTTATCTATGTACAAGCACCACTAATGTTTTCCCATAAGTTCTGTAACTTTTTACTAAGTTTTGTCTTTAACATTTTTTTATGAAAAACTGGTAATAGGTGGAGATTTCGAACAAAGGGGATTTTGATATATGTATATTTATGAACATAATGTGTATTTTGGTAGTTCTCGTGATTAGTGATGGGCAGGTATCGATACCAAATACTTAAGTACTCGATACCTATAGGTATCGAGTGTATTCGATACCCACAAAAGTATCGATACTTTATTGACATATTTCATTTTAAATTTTTCAATGAAGTAATCTTTATAATACCTACTGTAGATCAAACGCACCCTGTTTCCGTTTTCATTTTGCAACGCTCAAACCCAAGTCGTTAATCATCTGCGAGAGAAATTTGACGCGGCTAGGTTTTTCCCCCGCCAAATCCTTCGCCTCTATCCACCTCCAGGCCCGTAGCTACGGGGCTTTTTGATGGATCGCTTTCAGGTTTTTGAATATTAGTCTGATTATGGATAGGCCCTAAAAAAATTGTCCCTTCAGGTTCATTTCCCGACATTGAAAACAAAGTACTCGATACCTATAAGTATTCGATACCAAAGTATTCGATACCTATATGTATTCGATACCAAAGTATTCGATACCTAAAATTATCGATTTTGCCCATCACTACTCGTGATATTATTTCTATTCAAAATGGTGGTTTGAAAAAAAGACCGCAAACGACGATTTTCGCGTAATTTTTTTCTTTTGGTAATTTCACGTGTTTTTTAAAGCACACCTATTGCTTGGTTTTCTAAGCAGCCGGTATGAAGCAAATTAAAGGCAGATGTTTCTTGGACCATAATGCTTGTTTCAACAGTTTAAGCATTGAAAGCCTCTTTTAATAATATCGTTGAATTGATTTATTTCTAAATTCCAAGGAGTTGTTTTTAATGTAGTGTTTTCGTATGAAGCAAATAATTGCTTTGTTCGCTTAGCATAAGTTCAGCGAGTGTAATTCTGATAAGCTGAAACGTTGCGCGCTTGAATTGTGCGCACTACTTTCTGAACTTCAGTTCTTAGTGAACTGAAGTTCAGATAACTGAATATTTTGAATACTTGGGTCTATCTGTAAGCTTTTTTGTTGATTTGGATGCTTTTCTCGTGAAAATTTCTTTGAAATGACTAACATTACTGGGTAAGTTTTTTGCAATTGCTGTTATGTTTGAGACCGAAATTTCATAAGTTTAACTTATCGAATCATCTTGAAACTATGACATCTTAATCTAAACATTTTAAACATACAGTAAAATTTTTTTAGTCATGAATTATGCGTTCTTCCTAGTTTTTTAAACTAAAGAAAAAAATTATGCGAAAATTGTCGTTTTCGGTCTTTTTTTCAAACCACCATTTTGAAAAGAAATAATATCACGAGAACTACCAAAATCACTCATTATGTTCATAAATATACATATATCAAAATCCCTTTTGTTTGAAATCTCCACCTATTACCAGTTTTTCATAAAAAATTTTTAAAGATGAAACTTCGTAAAAAGTAACAGAACTTATGGGACAACCCAATAGTAAAGAGTTAACTAAATTTTTTTATTAAGTTTACTTTTCAAGTATTCAAAATTGAACTTAATATTCTGGAGAAAGAAAGTGATAAGTTAGGAAAAAGGAGAGTAAACAAATGAAGAATTAATTATTAGGATTTACAACCAACCAATTAATGAAATTAAAGGGGAACATTCAACAAAATAATTGCATTTTACCTGTATAGTGATGGTCTGTGAACCATCAGCAGTAGCTGTAGTGGTCACTCCAGGTGGCAAATTTACTGTTCCTCCTTCTTTGTTCATGGCATTCAAGCAGCTGCAGATGAGTTGTGCCGCTGTAATATTCGAAGGCAGGAAGCCTTCCAGCTGCTGAATGGCATTTTCAGATAGCTGCATTTGGACAGCAGAGGAAGCTGCATCACCATCTGTAATGATCTCTGTCGGCTCCTGGGCTACAATTGCATCAGTGACTTCAGCCAGGCCATCTCCTTGTTCTCTCTTGTGATCCGCCATGTGGTTCTCAAAGTTATCTTTGCTCACAGACTTGAAGGAGCACAGGGTGCAGGAAAAGAGTCCTTCCATGCCAGGGTGCTTGTTTCTTAGGTGGGTTTTGTAGGATATTGCCTAAATGAGAGTAGCAAAAAACTTATAAGAAAGACCAAGAAACTATGTGTGGCTAAGGAAGAAGTTGCGTAATTTTGACATGCATGTGATTCTCATCCAATTTTTGTCTGAGAATCTTAAGTTAAAGAACAGTTTTGTTACGTGTCTGCCAAATTGAAGCTAAAGCTAGTTTTTTTATGTTGATTATCAAAAATATTTTTTTATTAAAATACTGGGCGAGATTCACCCTTTTTTGCTAAAACTATTTGTAAGAAAAAGTCAAAGATATTTAAACAAATTTTTAAGAAATAAAGATGCTGTAAAAAATGTTAAAAGCGTAGCACACATTTATACAGCTGTCTGTGCAACAATAAAAAATTCAAGCTAACAATACTATAGGTCTAAGTTAAATCTCACTTGAATGCAGGCATAAGGACAGTGTGGGCACTTGTAAGGCTTGTCCCCAGTATGCCTCATGCGATGCCTCCTCAGGGAGTTGTGGTCACCAGTGCGATAATCACAATGCTCACATATAAAGGGCTTTTCTCCAGTGTGTTGTCTCATGTGGAGTTCAAGCATGGCCTTGCGTGCACTTAGATGGCCACAGTAGTTGCAAATGTAAGGTTTTAGTTTATTGTGCACTGCTTGGTGGTGCTTCCTAAGACATTTGGTGTCTGAGAACTTTCGGCCACATATATCACATTCTTGTTCACTGTACCATCTTTTCTCTGGTAGGTTCTTGCGATCCATATGGATGACTACGTGATTCCGAAGCTGACTAATTTGCTTGAAACCTTTTCCACATGTTTCACACACATAAGCTCTTTCGTCGCTATGAATTTTCTGTAACAGATAAAAAACATGATTTGATGATACAAGAATTGTGATAACCTTTAAAGAGAAAACATTAGAAAATATAATAGGTCTAAGGTTAGAAAGCATGACACCTTTAAGGGCCAGAAAATTAGCTTTGAATTTCAAGACCATGAGAAACAATATTTACTTTAATGTTTCTGTTTTACAGTTTTTTTTACCAATTTTTGATTTTTCAGTTTTGAATTATAGTTTCTATTCAACAGAACTTTCCCCTCTCCACTTCTGCTGTATCTCAACTTCCTTTTCCCTTTATTGTCTCTTCACCGTTAATTATTGTGGCTTTTAAAGATGACTTCTCAAAGACAAAAACTTTATACAGTTTTATAAATTTGTTGAAGCATGATTATCGGCACTGGAATTTTGTTTATACCCTAATTGTTTACTGCATTGCTTTTTGGCAACTTTTGTCTGCGCACTAATGCCTTATGATTGTTTCAGGGACCATTCTTTTCAGAGTGATTCTGAATTATATTTTGTAGTCTACAGCCTCAATTGTTTTGCCCACCAATTTTGAATTACCTTGCACATATTTTTAATATTTAGAAAATAAAAACACTCTCTCATAGATTTCAATTAAGAAAAATGCAAAAATACTGAAAAGAATACTAAAAAAAGGACTTACTCTATGATTGTCCAATTTAAAAAAGCTATGAGACTTGTAATCACAATCAGGACAACTATGAAGGTCTATGTCTATAGTGTGTTCCCTCCAAAGATGAGTTGCAACTTGACGCCAGTATTTGAACTCTTCTCTGCACTCAGGGCACATGAAAGGTTTTCCTATAGCTTGATGGCTTGAGTAGTGATAATGGAGGTTGCTTTCAGTAGTGAATCGATGGCCACATCCAGTCCTAGTGCACCTGTTTAAAGCCCAGGATTTCAATAATTTGAAAACTAAATGCCACAAACATTGTTTACAATGATTTCTACAAAATGTAAGGATAAAAGGTAAAAAAATGGATTAGAAATTTTCAAAAATGTAATCAAAATTTTTAAACCCTTAAAGCTTGACAAACAATATCAGGTAAAACTGATTTTGAGAGATCATACAAAAGGATGGATATAGATTAGGATAGACAAAAGTATAGCTGTTGTATTATACTCCTGTTCATAAAAAATGCAACACCAAGAAGGAATTGTCCGATCAACTTGAAATTTTCAGGGTATATTCATTATGGTTTGATTATCAAGTGATACCAAATTCAGACCTATAGCGCATGGGCGAGCTGAGCAGTGTCTTCTCAACCACTGATTTATTCATATATTTGGGGGGCTGTAACGGGACGTTAAGGGCTTGTAAGAACGTTGTTTACCGTTGATTATCTTGTCATTCGATGTTATTATACCCCTTAGACCTTAACGGATGTCATGAAACTTTAACATAGTTTTAAAGAGGAATAATGTTAGGCTTCCCGGAGGGGTGTTTTTCACACTGTTTTACCGCTGGTCAGATGAAGGGAAACTGGACAATATTGATATGGGTTTGAAAGCAGAGACCCAAAAAGGGTGAGGCGAGTTGAAAATTGGGGTCTGGACCCCTTATAGTCACGTCAGCTTGGGATGAAAGAGGCTTCATTCGTATGGCAGTGCCGGATCATTGAGTGACTTTTCGACTTGTTTCAAATTGTTAGAATACTGTTACAGGTCTATCATTGTCTGCTCCATCAGTTAATCGGTCACCATTGCACCAAAATTCACCAAGTATCGTTTTTTTACAGCGCTCCATCGATGGAATTCCATCGGTGCATAAAGCTACGATGGGATCCATAAAAAAATACTTTTGCAAGATTACTCATAACAAATTGTCCTTCTAAAGAAATCCCCCATCAATTTTGGTTAACATGACACCTAAATTGGGTTTGGACGCTATGCCGAAAATCGCAATTTTTGGAGTGTTTTATCTTGAGTCTGTGGTGAAGAAGAGAAGTGTTTTGACCTGGAGCACTATTGAGTACCATGGACAATCTCATTAGATAAAAAATGAGGGCAATCTCATTTCTTAAAAAAATTTCTAAAAATTTTTGGAGTCAAAAGTTATACCCTACATTTGAAGCGATCCTGAAGCTGTAATTCATCAGAACAAATCCCGTACACATGTTTTTTGGAATGTTCCAAACTCACTTTACATCCAATAAAGACAGTTTCTTTCTCGACAAATTTCTTCATCCAAAATTTCACCTATGGAGCTTGACTAAAATTTCGTTGGTTTGTCCTCATGCTTAAAATGCTTGTTATGTTGCCAATATTGGCAAACTTTGGATTTAGGATGAATCTTAGATGAAAATCACCTCCTCAGTCAAAATTTCAATCTGTTTGATTCGATGACCTGTCGTATAGAGGCTCTCATTGCAGCGCGTATGGAAGACATTAAACACTGATTTTCGATATTAAATTTTATTCCTTTGTTCTGAAAATTATATCATTCATTTTTATCTACTAAGATCACTTACTGAGTAAATTTCATCAAAATCTAACAAGTCCTTCATGGTGTTGCATTTTTTATGAACAGGAGTATATGTAATCAGAATTAAAAAGAGTTCCGAGAATAAATTTCAATAAAAATATACGCAATTAACTCACAATTTTTGTATTTAATTAACAAAGGGGGAATTTACTTAAACTTTCCAGTTAAAAAAATGATTCACAGCTGTATTGAATTTTAAAATCATACCCAACTCAATAAGTAGATTCCTTCCCCACTCTTCACTTTGACCCTCTATTACTACTTAGTATCATAAAACAAAACCAGACAGTTATGCCATGTTTGAACATTTATCTAAATCTTGTAAGCACAAGCTGAAAATGACTCGCGACCCACAGTTAGGGAATCTCTGATCAAGACCATTAGCAAACATCAGCTTCTCTTAATGAAGTGTCATAGGCTAATTTTTTTATTGTTAAAATCTACTAGAAAAATGAAAATTAAAAACCATTACCTAAAAGCCTTATCATTAACAAAACCAGTTCGCAGTTTTCTTTTGACAGAGGAATCAAATTCATCAACCAGATTTTTAAAGATCCGATTTCTGTTCTTTGGTTCCTTGAAGACTGTTTCCTTTCTCACCCGTTTTTTTGGCACAGCAGATTTTTCTTTCTTTGCTTTGGCTTTACCTCTACCTCTCTTTGGGGGTGGTTTTATAGCATCATCTTCAAGATTTGGAAGAAATTCTTGCTCTTGATCGAGATTGAGCTGATGGTCCTAAAATAAAGGCAAGAATTTTCTGGTACAATTATCAAATAACACAATATTAAAATTAAATTATTAATTTTAAAAACCAATGAACTTTCTTAAAGTAGCAAACTTTCTTAAACAAATTAGTAGAAAATTACTGGGTTAAAGTGAAAATAAAAGACATTCTATAAGGTGTTATACGTGAATCCACCAAAACTGTTAGCTTTACTACATCCAATAGTTACTTACTGTTACATCCAAGCTTGCTAAAAGCAAGTTCAACAGTATTTATCATTAAAGTTTAATTGAAATTGTCAAGCAATCAATACCTGAACCATGTGTTGTTTACATTCCTCTAATGACACAAATCCATCACTACACTGACCACAAAGGAATATGTGTCTCTCAGCAGGGGAATCGGGTGATTCTAAAAAGTCTTGTTCAAGTTCTACTGAAGAAACATTGCTAGCTAAGTCTTCGATTTCAGTTTTGAGTGAAGTTTCAGTAAAGCTCGAATGCACATCAGAGTTTTCAACTTTTTCAATTTCACTTGATGAGTTTAAATCTGTAGCAGATGTTGATGCTTGATGGCTGGACTGCTCAAAATTCACTAAAAAATTTATATTGAAATCATTAGATAAAACTCCCAATAGAAATACCAAATGCAAAATATCTAAATATTGGAAAACATTTTATGGTTTTTGTTGATATATAACTGTATAATTTAATAGATTAGTTTGCAATTTTTGGAGACATTTCTAATATTTGGCGTCAAAAACAATTTGTGTTATTTAGCAGAACAGTAGCCGAAAAAAATTGACAAAATATATTATACAGTGCCCAACTCAACAAATTTGGCTACATGACATGTAGGGAATTGTTTACAAGATTACTCTCAAGAGAAAATTTAATCTTGAGGTTGATATACTTATAATTAAAACTAAACATTCAACGTAAACACTAAACTTAAAAGAAAGAGATTCACCTTTTTTGTCATCTTTTTCTGCTTTAAGAGAGACTAGGCTGTTTTTTTCATTAATGTGACAGCACCTTAAATGTGACATCAGGCCAGATTTCCAAGGGCATGAAAACCGACAAAATTTGCACTTGTATGTTGTAACCACATCCATGAAGTCTTCTAGCCTTGTGTGACTATTGTAGCTTCCGGTTCTGGTTTGGTCTTTTACAATATCTTCTTGTTCAATGGCATCCTCAGTCACAGGATTAGATTTCTCTAAACTAGTTTCTAAGAAGTCTGCTTCCTCAGATTTAGAATCACTTGGAAAATGAACTGTGTATACTGTATGTTCATCATCTGGAATCATTTTTACATGAAAATAGGACTAACAGATTTTAAATAACTATTTGATTGTACAAAACAGCTACACACGCACTTTACCTAACAATCATAAAAGTTTTGATACTTCAGTATTATCTAGTCAACAGAGTTGCTGAAAACAAAATTGCGCAGTGTCGAACTGTGCCTCTGAAACTGATGGTCAAAGGGGTAATACATAAGAACCAAAGTATTTTTTGTTGAAATGTTGAGAATTTATCTAATTGTATACTGGTAACTTTAAATAAATGCATTTCAAACATATAGGCCCAACAACTATTCTTCCAGGAATTCTTTAGTCTTTTTAAATCAATTATTAATAATTTAAATACAGATCTTAGACCACATCATTGTCATTTTAGCAGGTATGAGAAAAAGAACACGTAAACTCAAACATTGACTAACTGTTTTGCGGTACATAGTTTACAGATCAACAAAGCTAGAGTGGTGTAAAAACAACAATAAATATTATAATTAAACAAATAACAAATTAAATTTAGAGAAAACCTATTTATATTACTTTATATTAACATAAAGTAGAGTAGTAGACCACTTAGGGGTGGTTTGGGAAAACATTTCAAGAATTACTGGAACAGAAAATTCAAAATTACCTTTATCCCCTAAACCTAAAATATTTTCTTCCTGTATCACATCACAGTCAACAGCATCAAGAGACTCAATAGATTCATTGCCATTAGAATTTTCCATGAGAGGTTGGGAAACAATGAACGTGAGTGGTAAACCTTCTTCATCTACCGTAGTTAATGTTGCAGTGGTGCATCCATCTGGTAGAATTATGCCTTTCTCCAGGCATATGGCATCTACATACTCCACAGAATGGGGTAAATCTTCATCGTTTGATTCCATAATTTTGGGAAACTGAACTAATCAGTTTAAGCCCTGTAAAAAATAAAATTATGTAAACTAATAAGGTTATTCTTATTTCTATACTCTACTAGCGCTGATGAGATAGACCCGGGCTTCGCCCGGGTTTCAGCTTTTTTAATAAATATCATCTGGTGCGTTACAGATGGGCTTCGCCAGTCCTTTTTTAATAAAAAAATATTCTGGTGTGTTACAGATGGGCTTTGGCAGTCCAAATGTGGAAATAGTTAAATAAAGGATCCATTTTTATGTTATTGCTACTGCTACAACAATGTATTTTAAACTACAACAATCGATTTCAATCTGCAACAATCGAGAATATGCCTACAACAATTCTGCCGTCCTAAGCTAGAACGTCGAAAGTCCATTTTTCAAGTATTGAGATAATCGAGTTTTTATACCAAGAACTCTGCCGTCCATCTCGCTGAAGGTAGCGGAATGCTTCTTTCACCATCTTCTTCCGAATCTATCACCATACCTTGCCATAGCATCACCAATTGTTTAAAACCTCATGTGATGTGTGGGTGATACTTAGTTGTTATTGCCTAATGGATGGACATAGGACATTCTAGCTTAGTAACATGCAGATAAGACAGCGTGATTCTATTTGAAGCTAGGCTAAAATTTCCTATGCCCATATAGCACTTTTCAGTGAGTCAGTTTCAGGGGGTTTGCTGTGAATACAATGAAATGTCACAAGTTTAGTAACAATATTCTTTATTAAACATGAAGATAGCATTGTTTAGCATAGTGATGCACAACCTGCGGCCCGCGGGCCACATGCGGCCCGCGAACCATCAACATGCGGCCCGCGAACGAATTTGGATATTTCAGATAATTCCTAACTTTTGTTACTTTCCTTATTTTAACCGAGAAAAAGTGACGATTTATAGCGGAAAAAAGTCGGGAAAATCGCGATTTTTCGAGTTTCGTTTTGCTCGCGAAGTGTTCCGTTCCTGCCGCGATTTTTGGGCGGGCGCCAAATTGAAGTTGGCTTCTTCTTGTATTGTTTGTGCGACGGTGAGATGTGGAAAAAACAACTTAACAATGGTTTGAAGTTTTGAAGCCAGAAGTCCGGTGTTTAGGATCATGCGCCGCGGAAAAGTCGAAAAATAGCGATTTTTCGCGAAAGTGCCGTTTTTACGGCGCCTAGTTGAAGCTGGCTTCTTTTCACATTGTAATTGCAATGCAGAAAAATTTAAGCGTGGTCAGAGGAGTCTAATAAGTCTAGTGATACCTCTGACATAGCTTTTTTTTTATCAATTTTAGTATTTTCAACAAATTTTTCTTAAGGATTTCCGAAGTTCTAAATTTTTGCAAAAAGATCACTTTGAAACAAGATTAGATAATAATGCAGTGTATTTTTTTAATTCTTATTAGATCATAACCTGTTTCAGATATGCTATCAAGGGGGATAGCAGAAGGCTGGGGGCCTGTCCCCCCAAAAAAAATCGAACTTGATTTCTAAAATAAGTTTCTAAAATAAGAACCCTGTTTTTTAGGGTCAAATTTCCAAAATTTTTCTGGGGTAGGACCCCCAGACCCCCCTTTACATTTGGAATTCTATAATTATCATTTTTTAAATAAATATTAAGTTAATCAAAATGCAAATCCCATCTTAAAATATATGTGCAATATTTGGGCTAAATGGGCAAAAACTAGTCAATGCTTTGTTTTTTTGGGGTTAAATTTCAAAAATTTTCTTGGGAGGACCCCTAGAACCCTTTAATGGTACAAACTCAATTATTCACATCTTACATTAAGTTCCTTGAGATGCAAATTCTACCTTATTTTTACTGTTACTGTTTGCGGCCCTCCGTGTCTCAATCAACTATGTGAGTGGCCCCCCTCCCAAAAAGGTTGTGCATCCCTAGTTTAGCATAAAATAATTCCAGTCATTTTGAATCTTTTTGCCTGAGGGGTGTTTTCGAATTTTTTAAATTCACAACTTTATCAACATGAAAAAATATAACAATGAACGAATAATAGTCCACTGAAAATAGAGTTGAACCTCGGACAAATTGCAATAAAAGGTTTCTCAACGGTTTTCACTTAGGAATGACCTCAATAATAACATAATAAAAATCGGCCAAAATCGGCCGGGGGGAAGTCTAATTTTTTTTAAATTTTTAAAAAATGGCCGAAAAAAAAATTAAAAAAACCCAAAACAATAATATAGACATGTGATACATGTTTATAGGTTATTTTTGAGTTTTAAAACCGAATATTGCCTTTAGTTTTGAAAAAAATTGAAATTTCAATTTTTAAAATTAATTTGAAAAATGAGCTATATGAAAAAATTAAAACCCCCCTAAAAACCTGACAAAAACATCAAAAGAAATAAATCCAACGGTTTTCATTTAGAAATGACCTAAATATTAACATACTAAAATTTAAAAATTTTACGAGTTAAAGAAGTTGAATTTTTTTTCAAATTTCCATTTTTTTTTGCGAAAAATGCATTTTTTTTTCAAATTCGTGCCAAAAACTTTAGAGGCTTTTGAAAAGGTCATTTTTGGGTGGATATTGTCCACAGATAGTTATATAATGGAAAACCGGTGAAATTAACCCTCAATGAATTAGTTAATTATTTTATTTAAAATTTTGAAATTGGTAAAATGTAGTAAAAAGTGAAAAAAAGGTAATACTTTGGCATATTTACATCATAATTTAAAATAATTAACTAATTCATTGAGGGTCAATTCCACAGGTTTTCCATTATATAACTATCTGTGGACAATATCCACCGAAAAATGACCTTTTCAAAAGCCTCTAAAGATTTTGGCACGAATTTGAAAAAAAAATGCATTTTTCGCAAAAAAAAATGGAAATTTGAAAAAAAATTTAACTTCTTTAACTCCTAAAATTTTTAAATTTTAGTGTGTTAATATTTAGGTCATTTCTAAATGAAAACCGTTGGATTTATTTCTTTTGATGTTTTTGTTAGGTTTTTAGGGGGGTTTTAATTTTTTCATATAGCTCATTTTTCAAATTAATTTTAAAAATTTAAATTTAAATTTTTTTTCAAAACTAAAGGCAATATTCGGTTTCAAAACTCAAAAGTAACCTATGAACATGTATCACATGTCTATATTATTGTTTTGGGTTTTTTTAAATTTTTTTTCGGCCATTTTTTAAAAATTAAAAAAAAATTAAACTTCCCCCCGGCCGATTTTGGCCCATTTTTAGTATGTTATTATTGAGGTCATTCCTAAGTGAAAACCGTTGAGAAACCTTTTATTGCAATTTGTCCGAGGTTCGGTCCTTTTTTTCGCTATTTTCAGTGGACTATAAGTTATTTATGCAATTTAAGTTACTATAATATTATAATTTAAATTTAGACTTGGCTGATTTATTTGTGGTCTAAGTAGCCAAAAGGTTAGCGATTTGAAGCTAATTAAATTTGGAGGTAGGTAGGTACCTTCCCAGTTAGTAAGTCTATAAGGTAATGTAACTAAATGACTGGTAACCCGAATATTCACAGCCTAAGGTTGAGAACGAATTATATAAATGTAGGTAACACACACTCAGATACACTCACTCGTCATCCAACGAAACGTCTCCAGTGTTTACTGGCAGTTCTTCCTAAAACTTCAGGCGGTTTTGGGGGATTATCGGTCTCAATCGGGTGATTAAATTTTCTTTTCTTTGCGCCGCAACGCCTCAGAGCCCAACTCTGTTTTGAGGTTTAGGCACCCCTTTTTTGTCGTAGAAGCGGTCAGATAGTTGAGCTCCCAGTATTCCTCACTGTAGTTTGTTTTGAACTGTAAAATGTTTTTACCCCTCTCGAAGAGAACACTAACAAAGTCAGGAATCAGAGGTCTCGGCCTGAGTTTTTTCAGTTTAGTTTCAGATTTTTAATCCTTTAGTTCAAGGAAATCCACTCCACTCATTTCATAGACATCAGTTTTGGATGAATTTGCCGCAGGAGAAATCATGAAAATCATAGATTTTTTTCTTTCTTGTCATTGAAATCTTTACTTGGTGGTGAAACGAGTCCGCAGACATGAATGTATGCCCTGTTACTTCACTTCTACTCTCTCAGCGCTAAGTTCACACGAATTCATGATGTACACAAAGAAAGAGAATAGGGCCCAATTCTTTTTTGACCACCGCAATTGTCTAGCCAAATTGTTATATACTTACAGTCTCTGTTTTTTCGAAAAAACACGTAAAACGTAGAAGCGATGTCACTTTTTTAACCTTATATATTCTATTAATCTTGCGTTATACTGTTACGTGATGTCATTGAGTGAACACCATATGAATATCCTAGTGCTACCCACGAAACTCTTGTCACTTCTACTAAGCTAGAAATTCCTATGTCCCTGAATTTCGTGGACATAGGACATTCAAGCCTGGTACACCTAACTTAGGATGACCAGCAAATTTTGTGAAATGGACATAGGACAAAGTAAATTTTTATGGCTTCCTCATGGACATAGGAGTTTCTAGACTAGCTCAAAAGACGCGCATGACTGAGATCTATAAGACCACGTCCTTATCTAAAAAAGTGAAAAAATGGACTTAGGACGGCAGAATTAATGTTACATCTTCTCTTGTTATATTTACAACAATGTGGATTTGCTATGAAGTTAGGCATGAAATATGGGTTTTCAAGCACAAAATTGACCAAATAAGTTGTTGGAACGCTCCGATTTTAAATTATTTTTATTCAGAAACCTTCCCGGGAGCAAGTAGAGCAACATGGTAAAGTGTAATAGTTAATGTAGGTGGGAAAACTTTAAAACTATAAAGGACATACATACAGACAGACAAACATTGATTTTTTTTATATATATAGATACCAGTGGTTCCTATATATTGTGCTGAGTGGTTCCCATATTATGCCTTGGGGTCACAATGAAAGTTCAGGAACCAAAATTTTGTTAAAGAACCCCCTCCCCAAACACTCAGTTTTACGAATATTTTAATTCAAATTGCTTAGATATCTATTTAGTTTAATTCACAAACTCATCACAATATATTTCATTGACTGCTTTTCAAACTTTTAAATTTTGTCAGTGATGGAGAAACACTGCCCTGTACCTGGTGAATTCTGTACCTGGTGAATTCTAAGTATGGTAGTGTAGTATTTAATCAATTCATTTTAGATAACTAGCAATTTTATAATAAAAATTGACAAACAGTGTAAAGTGTATTCATTAAAATCCTAACTTTTAGTTCCTATTACAATTTTATAGCATGTAAAATTTTGCAAATTGAAAAATGTTTTTAAAATTTAAGAGTAGTATGATTTTTGACAAAATAAATTAATATCACTAAATATTAACCTGTGAAAATTGACCATCTTCAAAACTAGAAAAGGGCCGCTTTTTGACAAGGACATGGAGAAATTTTGATGACATTAAAAATTGTTTGCATCAATCACATAAAAGAATATGTTGTGCATCAAGTTTAATAGAAATTACCCTGGTCATATTGATTTTGGTACAATTGAATTTCAAAAAGTAGTCCATTGTATTGAAATACTCCATATTTTATTAGAAAAAGCCCTCTACAACTAAAAGAAAATGTAAAAATAGCTCCAGCTAAAAAAAACCCTCATGAAACCTAGACTACAATCATATCTAAAATATTCAATAAAAATAAAAGAACAGATTTGTAAACAGCAACGAGTATGAAGCCTGGTGGCTTTACCTGGTAGAACAATCAAAAACTAATTTTGTTTTTAATTATAAGTTTAATTGAAGGTGTCTCATCCCTGCCCAGTCTCCCCTACTATTAGATATCTCGTAATGATTACTAATTATTTTAGGATCTAATATCAATAATTTGATAATCTATGGTTGGCCTTGGCAGTCATCATTTGAGTTGGTAAAAAACGTGGTGGATGTAGGACTCGGTACACTTTTAGAATACCGGCGCAATGGGATACTTTCACCCGGAGAAGACGACAACTGCCGTTGGTAAGAAAGCGTTGATTGGTTTGTCGATAAGACGTATTACCTAATTTGGGATACCCGGTCGCTCTGCAAACGTTCTGATAGGTCCCTGCAATGGTGTTTTTCCTACGACATGTTACCCCTGACGTCAGATGAAAGTATCCCATTCATTACATTAGCATTCATTTGAACAGTCCACCAATAGGTAAATCACTGCACACTAGTTGGTTTTCTCATAAAATCTAAATCTAGAAAAAGTTTTCCAAAAACATATTGCCATATTTCTTAGAATGAGAAAATGTAACATAGGTAGAAAACCAGATTTAAAGCCAGATCAGATAGCTAAATTCATTACTTAAATAACTAAGCGTTTTTCTTATGTGTTTGCATTATAACAGATGAGAACCAAAATTAAAAAATATATACCATTTAAGGAAACTGTTTTTATACTAGACATAGCAAACAAAAGCTTCTCCGTTCTGTTGTTAGTTTCTAATTCGTTTAAGTAAGGGATGCACTTGATCCATAAAAAGTTAAATCACGTCTAGCAGACAACATCCATGTCACTGGTAATCTACAGTGGATATGATGTTGCTTCTCGCTGCAGTTAGACATGACAACAGGTAAATATGATTTGGTATGGCTGTGAAGAATAATATAAAATATTTTATGGAACGGAACACGAAGAATAGACTTATTTTGATCCCTCTCGGTCCCCGGAAAGTATGATAGTATGATCAAAACACTTTGTAACGAAACCTATTAAGAATAATCTAGTTTCGAGGCTACTTCGCGAAAATTTTACTTTCAGGGTGAGAGATTATACTAGTGTCGTATCTCAGAAAATTAAAAAAAAACATACGTACAAAGGTCAAATCCATTAAGTGTCCTTTATTTTCTAATTTTTTATTTAATAGTTGAAACAATAGAGTTGGGGAATTTAAAATAAATAAAACTATGATTTACGAGTTTTGCGACAATCTCGAACCACTACAACAGTACTACCGCCATTAAAACATTATTGACGTCACTCAGTTTTATCAACAAAAGGAATGTTGCCAACTGTTCTTAAAAGTGGTTTTGAACAGAGAAAGTGACATTATTTTTAGATAATTGAAAACCGAAAACAGTGCTCTACGCGCACAGAGAAAAATCCTAACAGAGGGTCCAAAACGATATATTCAAAAGTTGGATGGTTATGAGGGCAACACGATGAACTAAATGATTGACAGAGAGATCAAACCTGTGATTGGCTGTCACTCAATCTTCTATTTTCGAAGGAGAAGGAAAAGGTTTTTCTCAACCAATCAGGCTTTTCCCTCCCGCCTCTCGTGACGTTGATGCGATCGCAGCGCCAAAATAGCCCCACATCCATCCAACTTTTCGATTTCCATTAGCACCTATGGCGAGGCGACGGACTCTCTGTTCTAGTACTCTGTGTCTACGCTGAAGAGTCTGAAAAGCCCAAAAAGACAGTTATCATCTGTGAAAGCAAATATGTGGTACGGGTAGAAGGTAGCGGTAGCAGATAGTAAAAAGAAAATCAATCAAACGATGCAGACGTTTTTTATAACATATACGGAAGTTGCATGTCGAGCATGTGTCAGATTTTCAAAAACAAACAAGTGTTCCGTATGGTTTTTGGGCGCAACTATGACTGTCACCATTTAACTCAATCTTTCTCAGAAATGCTGGAATTTTCCTGTTTTCCCTCTCATAAAGAATTCTTTTTGGGGTCTGGGGGTACCCCCCAGAAAAGTTTTGAAAATATGCCCCTAGAAAACTGGGAATTTACTCATTTTTGGCCCTTCACCTAAAAACTGTGTGGTACATTTTTCTTAAAACTGTATAGTAGGGTGGAGCGAAAAACACGAATTTCGGAAATTGAAAACGCTTTAGTGGCGAATAGCTGTGGACTGCCATACTTATTGATAATCCAAAATATGAGCTCAATCAAATAATATCTTCAGATGCCGGTTTCACTTTGAAAATTCGAAATTTTGCCAATTTTTTTGCAAAAATGACTACAGCGCATCCAAAAAAAATAATACATTTTATTTAACACCATGGGGGGATGAAATAAACTTATCAAAACGTAAAAAAATAAGCTTGACTCTTGGAATTAATTTTGGAGTTCAAATTTTGCCCCTTTTTTAAAGCGCCCAACGCGCGTCTACACGCCTCTCAACAGACCTCCCTATACGTTCCCTGCCAATACGGCTACTTGCCATGTAGCTCTTCGCTTGTTTTCATTATGAAAGTAACCCTGAACTCACCACGAGGAGGTGGCTGCATATTGAGTCCCCCTCCCCCCTTTATAAATTGACAGCCCAAAAAATTAAAGTTACTTTAACAGTGGTTCATATTGGTTTTTCGTTTCAAATATTGGTAAAGAATCTTTAGATTCGATTCTTGCACGTATGAATCCATCTCGAGCCTCTGTCCCACATACTGCTAATAAAGATGGTGTTTCCTCAATTTTGTTTTTAGCTTCGTATTTTTGATCTTTCTCTCCTGATTTTACTACGATCAACTATTTTAGAGTATCATCCTTAGAAATTACTCCCGGATCTTTCAAAGCAGCATTTATTAAAATTGCTGCCGATCTATCCGAAATGCCAGATCTATCTTAAGCCAAAGCTACATTTGGAAGTTTAGTCCTCATTTGGGATGTAGAAGGGGAATCAATATTATTGCAACTGCTTCTTGTGAGACCATCAAAATTAGAACCCAAAATACTGACCTCAACACTAGAGGACGGTAGAGTTTTTGATTCTACCTCTTTTGAAATTTTGGATTCAGCCTTTTTATTTTCTCCTTCCCTTTTTATCCATTCATATCGTTTTATTAGTATTTTAGAGGTTTTAACGTCGGTTTTGCCAATAACCATTTCTCTAACTGTTCTTTGATCGGTTAAGAAGGATCTTTCAGCAAGAGGAACTTTTATTTTACATAAAAACTTCATAAAATCTTTACATTTACAAATGCTTATACCAAACAGATTATTTTCTGCCCATCCCCTGAAAGAGGTAATTTTTTTTGACAAATCTAGTTTTCCAGTATTTTTAAGAGATTTTTTAACATTTTTATACTTTCTATAGTAAATTTTAAACATATTTACACTGCGAATGTTTGATAAAGTTGGAATTGAACCTTTGTCCCATAATCTTTTAAGCCCTTTTACCAAAACTGGAATTATATTACTTAGACCAGTACGTTTTTGTCCGAGGCATTTCAACTTATTCACAGAAACGTGCCTTAGAAATCAGAACCCAAATAAAACTGAACTCAGATTAGAATGACTGATTAAACATTTTTGGCATAAGATCCTTATTAAGCTATATCACGCCTTATAAAAGTATAAAACTTTTACCTACAATTCCAAGTTTTATGTGTTTAAAAAATCCACAAGAATCCTAAATAAAAAGGATTAAAAATTATAATAAAATTATGAAAGAAATTACGAACCAAAACCGAATACGAGTCGATTGGAGCAAAGAAGCACGATAGACTTATTTGATAGAGCGCTTGGAATATTGTGAATCTAATACTAGATATTTACAAAAAAAAGAAAAGAAAAGGGCAAGTATCTGAAGTAAGCCAGACACCCCCAAAAAGTGAAATACAAGAAGTTAACCCCCTTATTAACAAGTTATGAAAGGGAAAAGCTGATGCACCAAACTGCACCCAAATCTTAGGATCGCATTGGGAGGATTACTTGAGAAGCGTGTGTAGAAGCGCGTTGGGCGCTTTAAAAAAGGGGAAAAATTTGAACTCCAAAATTAATTCCAAGAGTCAAGCTTATTTTTTTACGTTTAGATAAGTTTATTTCATCCCCCCATGGTGTTAAATAAAATGTATTATTTTTTTGCATGCGCTATAGTCATTTTTGCAAAAAAATTGGCAAAATTTCGAATTTTCAAAGTGAAACCGGCATCTGAAGATATTATTTGATTGAGCTCATATTTTGGATTATCAATAAGTATGGCAGTCCACAGCTATTCGCCACTAAAGCGTTTTCAATTTCCGAAATTCGTGTTTTTCGCTCCACCCTACTGTGCATACAACTGTGCTACCAGATGGAGAAATTTAAAAGAAGATGGAAATCCTTTCCGCGGTGTGATGCGGTTTCAGCACGCTAACTAGTCACTCCAGTTTGTTATATAGCTCAGTGATCAAGACTGGAAACACTGAGCTATATAAAAAAAATATAAGTTTGTTATATAGCTCAGTGACTGGAAAGACAACTATAGTTTTTTTACAGCCTAGTGTTTCGCTGAAAACGGTGTTTCCCACATTTCCAAGAAGCACATGTGACGTCACATTGTTAGGAGCTTTCTGTATTAAAATATGTCATAATTAACTTTAAAAAAAGTTTGTGGGAAAAGACAAGCGTATTTTTGGAATCAGGAGATAATTTTTAATAAATAAAAATTGAATATTTAGAATTTTAAGAGATGCTGCAATTCTCCATTTATTAATAACTAGCGGATATGCCCGGCCTTGCACGGGTGGAGTGTATAATTTTTTAAAATTAAATTTTCTCAAAATATATTTATAATTTTTAAATCAGCTATTACCAATCATCACGGTATCCCAGACGTCTTTTTCCTATCTCGGTGTTCCCGGTAATTTTTCATATCCCGGTGTTCCCGGTTATTTTTCTTTTCCCGGTATTCTCGGCAATGTTTCCTAGTAAATTAAAGAGTCTAGTCTCTCTATTCTAAAAAAAAGTTTTAGGTGAACGGTTTCCAGAGAAAGGCTTTTTAATTACTGAACCAAATGACACATATGGTATCAAAATGTCCGGATTCTTTCCGGATTTCCGAGTAAGCCCTTCGATTTTTCGAAAAAATTCTTAATTTTAAAATATTTCCATTTTTTTAGATACCGGATAAGGTCGCAGTTACAAAGCAAGTACTGTCAATCAAATTATTATGCATCCAATCACAAAGACCGATTGACGCCATATTTTAAGATGAAACATGTTTTTTTTCACCTTTTAAAAAACTACTTTCTTGATGAAATATCACTCAAAGACTGATAAAAACATATTCTAAAAACTTACATGTACGCCATTTTATACAAAAATTTTCACTTTTTATCCAATATTTATAATTTTTAGTCTGATTTTTTTGGAAATGTCTTTTTTTGTCTTTTTTTGTCTCTTATTATTTTCAATTGCTTAAACGGTATTGTTTGACAAAAAAAAGTCTGGGTTTAAACAAAAATATGAATGATAAACACCAGGCATATTATACTAAAGAGTTACTTTAAAATAATGGTTTTTGTTTGGTCCGAATATTGATAAACAATTAGAATTAGTTATTTTTATAATCATAGATTAAACATAATTAAGATGAATATTTTTAAAAACATTTCGTTAAAATTTTTGATAATTTGTGGTTAATTATTCAAACTTTTAAGGGATATTTATTCATTGAGGGGATTTGGTGACGTATTTTTGCAAAGTTGGTTGACGTTTTTTCTGTAATTGCTTTATGTAAATTTCTTAAATTACATTGTTAATAAAATTGTTAATTAATTATTTTTTAATTAAATTACATAAATTACTGTAAATTGTTTTATAAAGTGTATTAAGTTCAGCGAGTTGGAATTTGTGGGAATTGCGAAGCAATTCCAAAAGGTCCTGCGTTAGCAGTTTACGGGGGTTGGTGAGCGATAGCGAACAGGGGGCGGTAGCTCCCTAGTGAACAAAAATAACAAATTTGAAACAATAATAAAAGATCTAGTAAATTTATAAGTCTAGTGAACCGCTTCATTGGAAACAATGTTTTATTTTCAAGTCGTTTTCCATGAAAAAAAAGTTTCACTTTTCCATAAATATTTAAATTTTAAAGGAAAAAAATCTTGAAATAAAGGAAAGTAACGTTTGAAAATAAATTATTTGAATTTATTTTAGCGTTTTCACAACTTAAGGTAAATGTGGGTATAGTGGACACTTTAAGGAAAACTTTTGCTTAAATTCTTAATAAATACCAAGCTATTTGCTTCGAAACGGTTATCATCCTATTTTTAGGTTAATTGGATCTTCTTCTTTCGATTTTACCATTAAAAACTTTAATTAGATTGAGCAAAGTATTTTTAATTAATTTTTTAAAAGTACTCCAAATTGCATCTATAGTGGCCACATAGATGATAAGCTGTTGCTTCTATGGTGGACACCTCTTGCATCACAATAGTGGACACCTGCCTTTTTCTACCTATATGAGGGGTTTATGCATGAAATTGAGGGGTTTTTCTTGGTATAGTCGTCTAGTTCTAATTAAATCTTCCTTCCTAACGAAATGTATTTTAGATTCAATCAAATTAGCTTTATTTAAAAAAAATATGATAGTTTTCAGTCCAAAGTCTACGCTGTAGCTGATTTGAGAGGATTTAGCATGTAATTCAATGCTTTAGAAACATTGGTTTCCGAAGCCAGAATGAAACCAAATTTATTTAACACTCATTTTAAAGCACAGTCAACAGTTTATGAAGAAAAACTGATTGATTATTTATGTTTCTATTAGAAGCCATTGGCGGTGGCCACTATAGGAAAATCTAAGGTTTTGTGTTGGTAAAGTGGACACCCCCATAAATCCTTGTAAAGTCAACATTTTCAAATAAATTTTATTCAGTATTATTTTATACACTCTTATTTATCTTGATATAAATTTAAAAGTCAATCAAGCGGTAATAAATACGAAAAAATCAGTTCCGACTTACCCGTTTCCTTACGCGATTCAATAAGCAAAATCAAATTTCAGTCACTCGGCCGATGTTGTTATTTTCAAATATTTAAATATCCTTCCCATGCTGATCTGTGGTATCGGTGGTAATTTATCAGCTTACCTGATTGCACAATCTACTATGCCTATGAATTTTGACGCTGTTCGATGCCTCTAACTCGTTCTATTTAAAATTAATCAGCTATGTGTCCACTATTGGTACAGTGTCCACTATATACTAGATGTTTTATTATTGTTTCAAATTTATTATTTTTGTTCACTAGACTCATTAATTTACTAGGAAACATTGCCGAGAACACCGGGAAAAGGAAAATTACCGGGAACATCGGGATAGGAAAAAAAAGTACCGGGATTACCGGGACATAAAAATTACCTCGATCAGCGGGATAGGAAAATTATCGGGAACATCGGGATAGGAAAATTACCGGGAACATCGGGATAGGAAAATTACCGGGAACATCGGGATAGGAAAATTACCGGGAACACCGGGATAGGAAAAAGACGTCTGGGATACCGACCGGGATGATTGGTAATTGCTGATTTAAAAATTATAAATATATTTTTAAAAAATTTAATTTAAAAAAATATATACACTCCACCCGTGCAAGGCCGGGCATATCCGCTAGTACAGAGATAAATAAAAGGCTAACGGGCGATGTATGTGTGTATGTGGGTATGTCCGGGGTAATCTCTTGAAATAGGCCACGGACCGAATAGTCCAGGCAACGAGTGCTCAAAAAAGGGTGTAGAGGGAAGTTCTTGGAACACAATTTTTGACTTTAGAACTTTGTTTGGACTAGTTTGGAGGTAAACATATCAAAAGTCCTCGACCCTAGCCCCTGAGCTTAATGTAGGGGGGGGCGTTTAAAAGTCTCATTTTTCAGTTTTTGGCTTATTACTCTTAGAAAATGCATCCCCACGAAAAAGTTTCAATAATCTTTTTTAAAGTAGATAAAATTACCAACAATTTAAGACCATTTCCAGGTTTATAGGTCCAATAGATCCCGAGTTACATCTCTTCAAAAATGGAAAATTTGTTAAAAAAGTTCGAAAAATTGAGTAAAATTCGTATTTAAAGCAATTTATTGGCTATATTACACTTCTAAGAGTGAAGTAAGGGCTAAAACGTTATAACACAATTATTTAGCTTTAATTTAAGCCCTGAACCAAGTCTGCGAGATCAATAGTTCTTACGCTATCTGAAAAAAAAAACAAAAATTGGGAAAATGGGATTTTCCCAGAAAGGGGACCTAGAGGTTTGAGAGTACAGTAAAAGAGAAGAAAAGTGGTATAAATTAATATACCAATATTGAAAACAGTATTTATTTGTTTGAAGTATTCCATTTTTACCTTATAAAATTTATTAATTACCTATTTCTTAATTATTAATTATTTTCAATTTAATTAATTTTTTGTTCTATATTTATTGAATTTAAAAAGTGATCATCGTATTTATGAATTTTGCATACTTGTCATATATAAATTACAGCTTATAACATTTAGGAGGCATAGGTTCATGTTGGTATAACGGTTAAGAGGAAATTTCGAGAGGCTTTTGCCCCCTCCAAAAGGAACGGATAGGGCTATGTTGGTGTAAAAAATGAAGAACACTGAAAAAACAGCAGGCTACAGGTTTGTAGGAATACAGTAAAAGAGAAGAAAAGTCGTAAAACATAAAGGACATGACCACTCTATACAAAATGAAAGCTGATTAAATTTGCCCCAAGTTTTACTCAGTACAAGTGTAGGCCCGATAACCAGGTTCCTCACACTTTATTAAAGAATATCTAGACATGGGAAAATATTTTGCTATGACCATGTTTGTGCATATAGGATAGGCATTGTGATAGTTTTACAAAACAACCGTTTAGTGAAAACAATGTTTATTGGCATTGAAAAGTAAACATAATACATTACAATAGTAGGTATCATTCAGTTAATTTCTTGCTCTCTTAGGGCGGGGAGGACCTTGATCCTCGATTTTGTTTTCATCTTCTGTATCATCCTCTCCATCGGATCCCTGTAGGGAAACAGTTAGAGGATCCTCCTGTTCTTCTTCACTTTCGGAGTCAATTTGAGAGACCCCATTCAGGCAGTTCCCCTGGTAGTTTTGGCATGCTGGGGAACATTTGAGGCTTGCTTTTTTACAACCACACTTTGCGCTGGCAGTCTTTCACGCATCGGCAGAAAATTGTTTTTAGGATATCGTCCGGTGCAGGTGCTAATTCACTATGCACTGGGACCAGGCAGTTATTCTCCATCTTCCATCCATACATCTAATTCCAGCCCGAATTACAAGTTTGAGGGGGGGGGCAGGACAAAAGACTCACTTGGGGCCTTCGACATGTCTTAAAGTAAAATTTAAATTTATTAGACTTGGAATATCACAGCACAGACGACATTTAATTTACAGAAGAATATTAAATTTAAGTAAAAATGCTAGAGGGTTTCGATATGTTCAGCAAGGAATCGAATCGGAGGGAAAAATCAAAACATGAACAGCTTCAAAAAAGTTATAGAGTAAGAACTTTTGATCTCACAGACTTGGTTCAGGGCTTAAATTAAAGTTAAATAATCAGCTTTCATTTTGTATAGAGTGGTCATGTCTTTCATGTTCTACGACTTTTCTTCTCTTTTACTGTATTCCTACAAACCTGTAGCCTGCTGTTTTTTCAGTGTTCTTCCTTTTTTACACCAACATAGCCCTATCCGTTCCTTTTGGAGGGGACAAAAGCCTCTCGAAATTTCCTCTTAACCGTTATACCAACATGAACCTATGCCTCCTAAATGTTATAAGCTGTAATTTATATATGACAAGTATGCAAAATTCATAAATATGATGATCACTTTTTAAATTCAATAAATATAGAACAAAAAATTAATTAAATTGAAAATAATTAATAATTAAGAAATAGGTAATTAATAAATTTTATAAGGTAAAAATGGAATACTTCAAACAAATAAATACTGTTTTCAATATTGGTATATTAATTTATACCACTTTTCTTCTCTTTTACTGTACTCTCAAACCTCTAGGTCCCCTTTCTGGGAAAATCCCATTTTCCCAATTTTTGTTTTTTTTTCAGATACCGTAAGAACTATTGATCTCGCAGACTTGGTTCAGGGCTTAAATTAAAGCTAAATAATTGTGTTATAAGGTTTTAGCCCTTACTTCACTCTTAGAAGTGTAATATAGCCAATAAATTGCTTTAAATACGAATTTTACTCAATTTTTCGAACTTTTTTAACAAATTTTCCATTTTTGAAGAGATGTAACTCGGGATCTATTGGACCTATAAACCTGGGAATGGTCTTAAATTGTTGGTAATTTTATCTACTTTAAAAAAGATTATTGAAACTTTTTCGTGGGGATGCATTTTCTAAGAGTAATAAGCCAAAAACTGAAAAATGAGACTTTTAAACGCCCCCCCCTACATTAAGCTCAGGGGCTAGGGTCGAGGACTTTTGATATGTTTACCTCCAAACTAGTCCAAACAAAGTTCTAAAGTCAAAAATTGTGTTCCAAGAACTTCCCTCTATAACCCTTCGTTGCCTGGACTAGAAACCAAACTCGACGTATAGACGTATTCCGAGTCGGGGAGTAACTTGGGATAGTTTTCAAAGCTTTAAAATCGAATAATTACGAGTAATTAGCGAATTTATAGCCGAAAACGCTTATTTCTCCATTTCTCTACTAGAGTAGATCTGCTCGACTCACTATTGTTAACGAGATGAAAACCTTCAAATATCAAATACTTTAACAGGAAAAACTCGATAATTGTCTATTTAAAAACTATATCAGTTGTAAAAACACCAAAATAAATTCAAATAATTAATTTTGAAACGTTAGTTTCCCCTATTTTAAGATTTTTTCCTTTAAAATTTAAATATTTATGGAAAAGAGTAATTTTTTTTCATGGAAAACGACTTAAAAATAAAACATTGTTTTAAATGAAGCGGTTCACTAGACTTTTTCCAGGTATCCCAGGCGCCCCTTCATATCCCGGTGGTCCCGGTAATTTTTCCTATACCGATGTTCCCGATAATTTTTATGTCCCGATAATCCCGGTATTTTTTCATATCCGGGTGTTCCCGGTATTTTTTCCTATCCCGATGTTCCCGGAAATTTTTCATATCATTCACATACATACACACACATCGCCCGTTAGCCTTTTATTTATACAGAGACTAGCGGATATGCCCGGCCTTGCTCGGGTGGAGTGTATAATTTTTTTAAATTAAATTTTCTCAAAATATATTTATAATTTTTAAATCAGCAATTACCAATCATCCCGGTACCCCAGACGCCTTTTTCCTATCCCGGTGTTCCCGGTAATTTTTCATATCCCGATGTTCCCGGTTATTTTCCTTATCCCGATGTTCCCGATCATTTTCCTTATCCCGATGTTCCCGATAATTTTCCTATCCCTATGATCGAGGTAATTTTTATGTCCCGGTAATCCCGGTACTTTTTTTTCCTATCCCGATGTTCCCGGTAATTTTTTTCCCGGTGTTCTCGGCAATGTTTCCTAGTAAATTAATGAGTCTAGTGAACAAAAATAACAAATTTGAAACAATAATAAAAGATCTAGTAAATTGAAAAGTCTAGTGAACCGCTTCATTTGAAACAATGTTTTATTTTTAAGTCTTTTTCCATGTAAAAAATTTACACTTTTCCATTAATATTTCTATTTTTAAAGAAAATATCTTAAAATAGAGGAAAATAACGTTTCAAAATTAATTATTTGAATTTATTTTGGTGTTTTTACAACAGATATAGTTTTTAAATGGACAATTATCGAGTTTTTCCTGTTAAAATATTTGATATTTGAAGGTTTTCATCTCGTTAAACAATAGTGAGTCGAGCAGATCTGCTCTAGTAGAGAAATGGAGAAATAAGCGTTTCGGGCTATAAATTCGTTAATTACTCGTAATTATTCGATTTTAAAGCTTTGAAAACTATCCCAAGTTACTCCCCGACTCGGAATACGTCTATACGTCGAGTTTGGTTTCGGTCCGTGGCCTATTTCAAGAGATTACCCCGGACATACCCACACACACACATATATACACACATACACACATCGCCCGTTAGCCTTTTATTTATATAGAGAAGAGATGAAGTTCACTGGGAATCACTTGAATATATGTTTTAAGTAGGGGAGAGTGCTGTACCTAGTGACGGTTGTACTTTCAGCCACCGCGTTTTAAAATTCGGGAAAAATGGAAATTTGAATTAGTGGTTGAAATTGAATGTAAACAGATGCTATCGTGAAATCAGCTCTTTAAAATAATATTTAAATTTAATATAATAAATTTACTGTTTTTAGGTTCTCAAAGTTTTTTTTGTGCATCACTACACTAATACTTTTCTTCCCCTTTAACTATAATACGATAAAATGAGATATAAGGGGAAAATCTCCGAGATTTTGACTTTTTATTTTTGATACTAGAAAGCGTCTGATCTCAATTCTTTTTTTATAGAATTTTAAATGCAAAAACACTCGGACACCATAAGTGTTGTACCTACGGACACGTTATTGTGGGTGTCTGTAGCTAATCGGCGTTTTTGAATCAGGTTTCATTAAAGTGAATACATTTTAATGTATATTAAGTATATTAACTAACAATAACCCAGTATTTTTCTTTATTCTGCGTAAAGATAAGTAGAAAATGTATTAAAGTTAACTATTTAGAGTTTGTTTCAATTAAAATAAGAGTGCATCATGTGCGTGAACTAATTTCGTAAAAGTAAAATGTATGATTATAAATTATAAATGAAAAAAATTTTTTCTAAATATTTACAGCAATTATCACGTTAAAACTTATATTTGAAATCTATAATTTTAATGTTTACGTTTGTGTTATCCATATTAACCCTACAGTGCATACTGATGCCATTTGGCAACACGACATTTTTCCCCATTTCCTACTCGAACTTTCATTTCCAAACGGCAACACCATGGAATTAGTACAATAGATATAACATTTTATTGTATTAGCACTTTAGACTGCCAGTAGATCACATCTGGGGTACTATTTTGAGACATTAGTTAGTAGCTAGTGAGACGAAAGTCAAGACACAGAAAATGCCAAAATAAAAGGACCATATAAATTAAAATAAAAAAAAATTCCAGCTTGAAAAGAAATTGTTTTGAAAAGATAAGTTATTTTTTTATATTTTTAGATTATTTGGTTTTATTTCACTTCACAATTAATTTCACAAGAGACACAAATTAATTTCATAAGGACAAAGTTTTTTGCCAATAAAAAGTAGAAAAAAATTAAATTAATTTTTTTAGTATTTTTTCACTAATTTACACCATAATAGAAGTCACATAAATGATTTTCAAGCGAATTTAAAAAATCATGCATTGTAGGGTTAAAGGTGAATAATTTGGGTAAAAAGCCCAAAAATATGAACACTTTTTCATGTGTGTAATTCCATTACTAATGGTTGATTCAACCTTAAAAAGCATAATAGTTTTTTAAAAATTAATTGAAAGAGCATAACATGCAATTTTTAAAGCTTTCTATCACGCATGGTTTCCTAAGTAATTATCCTATCTTCATTGTGTTGTTTTAGGTCTTATTACAAACGGCTTTCTTACGCAATTTCATTATCTAATAAGAGAACATAATATAATAAACACGCAGCATCCATTTAGACATCTTTGTTACATGTCATCAAACAATAAAATTATTTAAATTTCTTAAACAGTGGTGACCTTACATTGGAAGAAGAAAAGCAATGGTAAGGACATTCAATAGAAAACCTTGACCGGCAGTAGTGTAAAAATGACAGTTCTGCGACATTGCGATTCCGCGTTCCCTGCGCCGGCGGCGGCTCTCCGGCTCCCTTCCCAATCTACCAAATTGCGATTCCCTTCCCAATCTACTAGATTGCGACTCCCATTCTACTTTGCGGAGTGTCTGATACTTTGCGGAGTGTCGAGTGTCTGGACCGGTACTTTGCGGTTCTCCGAGTAGAGGGGAGGCTAATTAAGAAGATTAATTAGCAATTAAGAGAACGTGGGCAAAATGCGAAGGTTTTTTCGGGCTCCTGCCCATTCTACCAAATTGCGGATACCTGCCTATTCTACTAAATTGCGGATACCTGCGCATTCTACTAAATTGCGACTCTGCCACTAAATATCGGCTCTACCACTAAATTGGGCAAAATGTGAAGGTACTTTACAGCTCCACCGCTATATTGGGGCTTTACCACTATGACACAGCAGGAAGTTAAAGTTATTTTTCTATTAACAGTTACTATTTAAGTTACTATTAAAGTTATTTACTAATAACAAACTGTAACCGCTATTTAACTATAATATGGATAAAATTAGCAAATTGCAGCTCCACCACTATATTAGGACTTTACCACTAAGACACAACAGGAAGTTATTTTACTATTAACAGTTACTACTAAAGGTATTTACTATTAACAAACTGTAACCGCTGTTTAACTGTAATATGGACAAATCGCAGCTCTTCCACTATATTGGGGCTCTAGAACACATGCAACAACAAGAAGTTAAATTGAGACTTTCTAAATTATTTTAATATAGTAATATTAATTGATAGTTGAAGTTATTAACAAAGGTTAATTTACAGTTTAAAGCTATTTTACATAAAATTATAAGGTTAATGAACAAACTAACCGCTGTAATATATCACCTATTGAATGCCCATACTGGAATAAAAGACCAAGACAATCACAAACTCAAATGTAGAGTGCACTACTCACCTGTCATTGAGACTCCTTTAACAATGCACCGGCGAACCGCCCCCCTTGCCTTTCACAGAGCAATATGTGTGGCGATAACGGGGTAACCTCCATTGGGATTGATAGCGATTGCATCTTTTCCAGCAATACCAAGGGGAGAGGGTTTTCAAAAGATATATATTTTCATTACAATCATTTCTATTTCGTTAAATTTACAGTTCAATATTCACTTTAGTTACAGTTTGACACAAAATGCTTATCCTATCACAATCCTTAACTTTGAAAATACAGTATTTTCACCAGAAAGGATACTTTGAAAAATTGAGAATGATCGAACACTATCAGACAACCAAACATATAATACGTTATCCCATTGGTTGAATTATTTTTATTTCACTTTGATCAGGAAAGGATACTTTGAAAAATTGAGAATACATTTTCAGACCACTTGACATATAATACGTTATCCTATTGGTGGAATTATTTTACAACTTCGATTAAAAATTACTAATTATGTTCATATTGGATAAGATCTTAAATATTTTAAGCATTTTTTAAAAATAAAATATACTTTTATTACGAATTCTGTTCGAGGAGTTGATTTTTTTTCATAGAATGTTAGATTCATTCAAGTTAAAAATGATAAATCCATTAATTTTACTATAGTTCAATTGAAGATATTACATATTTTATTCGCATAGAAGCTTTTTCTAGATTTAAACGTGAGAATATATGATTAATCACCTAAACAAAAACTATTCCATTACACTTTCTTCTGAAAGCATTGTGTGAATGAGAGAATTTTTATACAAAAATTGTAAAATATATACGATTTTCCCAACAGTTGAAAAAATTTCAATCATATGTCAATGGAATATAGTCCAATTTCTTCATGGAAATCCATGAAGAAAATTTACACTTTTCCATAAATATTTAAATTTTAAAGGAAAATATCTTGAAGTAGAAGAAAATAACGTTTGAAAATAAATTATTTGAGTTTATTTTCGCGTTTTCACAACTAATATCCTTTTTAAATGCGCAAATATCCAGTTTTTCGTATTGAAATATATTTATTTTTTAAAGTTTTCATCTCGTTCGCAATAGTGAGTCGAGCAGATCTGCTCTGGTAGAGAAATGGAGAAATAAGCGTTTCGGGCTATAAATTCGTTAATTACTCGTAATTATTCGATTTTAAAGCTTTGAAAACTATCCCAAGTTACTCCCCGACTCGGAATACGTCTATACGTCGAGTTTGGTTTCGGTCCGTGGCCTATTTCAAGAGATTACCCCGGACATACCCACACACATACATACCCACACACATACATCGCCCGTTAGCCTTTTATTTATACAGAGATAAATAAAAGGCTAACGGGCGATGTGTGTGTGTATATATGTATGTATGTGGGTATGTCCGGGGTAATCTTTTCGAGCGCTTCGAAAAAGACGATTTTTGTTTATTTTCTTGCAATCGAAAAATTTCTCAATAGGCCTCAAATTTTGCGTAGTTGCTTATTTTTGCATGAAGAATCGATTAAAAAATGTTTTAAAAAATCATGCAACTTCCTCATTAATTAATTAAAAAAAATTCCCATCTCTTCAAAATGTCCCCTTTTAAAATTCCAGAGTTTTTTACCTGTAGGGAATCTGTAGAGAATTTTAAACTAGGTATGTATTTTATAACCACCCTGTATTGTCTTTAGCTATAGTTTTTAACCACTAAAATGATCTCAGTAGCTTTAACTTTTATGCAATGAATTTTTTACGAATATAAGAGCAAAAATGATCGAAAGATGAAAATAAATGGGTTGTCTCAGAAATCACCAATCATCAACAGCAGAAATCCAACACCTATCCTTCAAAAAGGGAGTAACTGAACTCCAAAAAGGGAAATTCCATCCCTTACTCGCCATATCCCTTACCCATTTCCATCGCAAAGCACTCTTAACAAATATACCCCAGAAGAAAAATTAGCCGCTATACATTTAAGCAAGCACCCTAAAAAATATCCCTTTCCCGGATACATCTATTTACCAGGGCTTATTTCACCGCCCATACGAAACCGAGGGGTTATTTTACGAGAATAATAGCCAGTGGGGGACCGAAACCGCATAACAATCAACTGCTAGCACCCGGGCTTGCTTAAAATGACGAAGCGATATTTTATTTATTCCTTCTTCCAAATGAAAAGGAGAGACCGAGGAAAGGAGTGCGTATAAGATAACGTGCGGGGGAGGGTAATAATCGTCAACTGCTGACCCCTCCGACCGAGTTGATAAACTTCTGACTGTCAACTTGGCGCTCGGAGACAGGGTTAGCCGTCAATGTCATTTATAAGAGAGGGGATTTCATCGACATGTTCGGTTCTTCAGGCTCACATATCCCCTTTCGGAGCTGCTGAGGGGGCGTACTGAAATTTAGACGAGAAGGTTCAGATTGAGTGGCTCCAAGCTTAGCTTGCTTAGTTGAAAGGGAGTTGATGAAAATAATTTATTTGAATTTTAGGGAAGTGAATGCTGTGAAAACGCTGGAACTTTGTGTAAGATTTACCGATATAAAACAAGAACATTGAAACATAAAAAATTGTAAGTGGCTGAGTAATTTGAGTGGAAGAGTAATTAATTCAGCTCTCATTTTAAATTTCCCAAAATCTCCTTTGAAGCTAAATCTTCTACAAAATAAAATCTTAATTTAAATCTTAATTTAACTTTGAAGTTAAATCTCATCAAAATAAAATCGCATCTCATTCAAAAAGCTCTTATTTAAAATTCATAAAATATGACTAAAATATAATTTAATAATTATAGAGTAAAAATTCATGTGGGTGGATGCAAGATACAATGCGACGATTTGTCTGCTGCTCACTGAAATCTTCTCAGCTCTCGCTTTTCCCGTTAAATCCTGATAGAGAAGAATTTCTTCAAGGTTATTCCCCATTAAATCGTCATTTCGCATCACTGACAACATTCATAAGTTATTCGTGGTGTTCGGCACTTGTTAACTAGAAATAGTTGCAATTAGTAGTTCAACTACTTTTGGTTTACAGCATCGTTAAAATTTAACAAAATTTAAGTAAGGTGGTAGAGTACTCAAATACCATAACCAGAAATAAAGGCCCTTTTATGCGCGAAGCATAAACGTTTTTCGTGATACATAGATAAGAAAAGATGTGTATTGCTCACAATTTGGGCAAAAAATAGGTTATGAAAATAAATAGACTCGTTAACTAGTAGTTAATAACTTTGGGAAATAGTTAACTACTAGTTGCAACTAGTCCCAGGAAAAATTAGTTAACTACTAGTTGCAACTAGTCACAGGACAAATTAGTTAACTACTAGTTGCAACTAGTCTCAGGAAAAAATAGTTAACTACTAGTTGCAACTAGATTTTCCCTGACTAATTAGTAGTTGGTAGTTAACCTTTTTTGACCACTAGTTACTAGTTATTAGTCGACAGCGGACCTACAAAGTTGCTCTTCGCATCGACCGGCCCCCCGTCCGTGATTGACGCGTGAGAGATGCGGCCATCAACTGCGGCTCCTGATGGCCAGAGGAAGGACATCATCCCGGGGGGACCACCGCTGGGCTGATGGACAGCGGACCAACGCCTTTTTCCCACCTCGCTTGGGGAAATCGATCCCCTCTCTCTCTCATTAACAGCGGGGGCAATCAGCAAAAACAAGGAGGGTTTCTAGGGGCTGATTTGTTGATTCAGATGCATAGAGATGCTTTCTATATATTGGTGGTTTTTAAATTTTTACCGTCCAACGCAAGGATTATGTTAGATAGCTCGATAGATATAATCTCAAGTTCCATTTCCGTTCTTGAAGCCCAGTATGAGTAAGCTTAGAAATGTAATTATTAAGCATGGACGGATTTAAGGGGGTGCATGGGGGGACAATACACCCCAACTTTTTGAGAAAGTTCCATATTTATTGGGGAAAATCCTGTTTCCAAAGCCATCAGGGACAGCTTGCCCCCCCAAATTTTCCAGTATGCACCCCAGGGTTCAACACCTAAATCCGCCCATGTTGTTAAGAGTCAAAAAGTAAAGATTTGTGTTGACAAAAGAAGCAAATTTGTCAGAGGAAATAAAAATTAATTATTCCTTCAGAGGAACACAAATGGCATCTACAGGAGCCTCCTATTATTTGTTAATAATGCAAGCTAAGGGAGAATTCTGGGAGAGGGGCTATATGGGCTGCTGCCTCCCTTTTTATTGAAATTTCTTCGCTTATTCTAATTTTATTGACACCCTGATTCGAATTTTTTTGATACACCCTGTATATCTTTTAATGTAATCAAAATTTGGTGAAATACCTTAAAAACTTCCTATTTCTCCCTGTTAAAAAGCCAATTTTAATACATAAACATACAAAAGGAGTCATTCTTTTTAGGCATCTTTAATATTTTACAATGTAAAATGTTTTAGAATAAAGGAAATTAAAATTAAAAAAGTACTTGCATATTTTTTTTACGCAAATTGAATTTCGTCAGGTAATTTCTTGAATAAAAAGTAACCGAGAGTTAAGGGACATACTTCTTTATTATTTCTTTATAAATGGTGTATAAAATGAAGAAATCCAATTTTAAATTCTACCTTAAAATATATTTTTCAAAAAAATTAATTCAAAATTTCTAATAGGACTCCTAATCCAATAAGATATTTATTCCTTAAAAAATGATTATCGGGAAAAACGTTTTGTTGTTATAGTATTTAAACACTGAATACCTCTGCTTCAGCTTATTTTATTATCAGATAATTTTAAAAAATGACCGCAATAGGTTAAATAGGAGCCAATTTGTAAAGCACATAAAATGTAGTTGATAACCTATAAAAAACAACTCAGAGAAATATCGTCATACATTTAAAAAGTATAATCTTCCCAGTTGAAAAAAAGAGTAAAATACCATTCTAAAAGTTTGAAAGGTTGTATTAAGCATTAAGAAATTGAAGAAATTATCATATACAATTATTTTAAACTTGATTTACTGTGTAAAAAATGTATCGAAAAAGAGATTATTTTATTTCTCTTTCATATTTAGTTACTGCTAGTTCAGTAAAAGTATTTATAGTTAAAAATTATAAGCTTCTTAAAAACACTATACAGCGAAGCACAATTTGTAACAAACCTAAACTAAACATGTTAGCGACATACAATCTTTTACCAAAACACCCTATCTCTATCTTAAAAGTATTTCTAACCCTTTTGAAATAATTAAACTTAATTTAATCTTTTTATATATTTGAACAACTATTCTATACTTTGTAGTAGTCCCAAAGCTTTGAAGGGACTACACAACCCAGAAACAAGAACAACTTCAAAATGGAAAAATAATCATCTGCATAAGTAAATCTAAGTAACATCCAAGCTGAATCCAACCCCCAAAAGAAAATCAATACACGTCGCTCCCTCTCCTTCCACCTTTCAATCACGAACTGAAGCCCCATCGCAACCATCTGCTCCCTGCCATCACCTTTTCCTTCCCCATCTCCCCACCAGATGGCGCTAGCCTCCTTCTCCCCTCCCAAAACCCATCCCCAAGCTACGTGGGAAAGCGAAGCGGCAATGCAGGTCAAGCCTTCACGGGAGAGACAGTTTCGGGAGTGACGAATGACGGACAGACGGTTGTCAGGGGCAACGGGCCCGCTGGATCTATCACGTTCAAGGGATTAGGCATAACGGCGGGCCCTAATGGCCCTCATGAGCAACGGATTTCGTTTCGATAGGGCGCGGAGTGGACTCAGGACCGTATTTGTCTTGCGCCCCGGCCGGGGCTGCTCCTTGGCGGTGTTTATCGCCAGGGATTTTGTTTATCGCTCGCTGCTAATGGCAATCGTGCGCCCCTCTGAGGTTTAATTACGCCCGGGCTGTGTTTTTTCGGGGGGCAAAAAGGAATTTCGTGTTAGATGTGTTTTTGGTGGAGCTTTAGATCGATGGGTGAGTATTAAAACGGGGTTCGGTCTTAATGAGCTATTATTTTTGAGGGGGTTTTCGATTTTGTTTGCACGAATCTTTTAGGCAGTTTCTCCTTTTTCTGAGTTGTTTAGTCATTCATTAATGGTTCGGCGGATGAGGAAATATTGCGGCGCGATTCAGATTATGGTTAATCGGAATTTTTTGGTTTAGTTGAAGTTGGTTTACTTACTTAATAAATCATGGAGGTTTACTTAAGCATATATGAAATGGGTGTGTTCGATGCTGTTACATTATTTCTTGGTTTTATTTATGTTCTTCAAATGTGAATTAGTTTTTCTCGTAATCTATAAAATCACAAACAAAAATTCTAAAACATTCCCGATTTTAAAATAATCTCAATAGAAAAGATTTACTTGTTTAAAATTATATTTGAAGGGATAAATTTAAACAGTATAAAAATATATTTAAAGTGTAAAAAAACTTGTTGCTCACAAGTTTAAAGAACCATTTAAAAAACTGTCGAATTTTTTACAATTTCACTTAAATCGGAGAAAAATATGATTTGTAATATTAACCATTTATATTGGAACTATTATAAACCTTTTAGAAATTCCCTTTTCAGAGTTTTTGCTAAATAATCTTGCAATTGATAAAAATACGATTGAAAAAGGAAAGTAAATTATTAGCTAGAAACATAAGAATTTTTCTGAAACATAATTTTCCGAAATAATAAATTATTTAACATAAATTTTTTATTATATATAGCTTACTTAATATTACAAAGGCAGCAAAATTAAAAACCACAAATTTCATTTATTCTATTTTTGAGCAGTATAATGCACATGATAGAATCAAAACTGAAAAGATGAAATACTTTTCAACTCTTTACATTATAATTACATTGTTTAAATACAATAGCTCTGCAACCAAGGGATTTTAAGAGCGAAACTTCGTAATCTAATTTTTGTAAAAATGTAGCTGATTTTTTAAAAAAGATTTCTTTAAAATAAGTTTAAAATTTTGCAGTTTATCAGAACCCGTGTGATCTTCGTGTGAAAATTAATGAACAGATCTAAAACAGCTGCGCCCTCAAACGTAGAAAATCAACATTTCACCGCATTAAATGCCGGGCCTAAGCAACGCAGAAGTTCTCATAGCATTCTCTCTCGTTCTCCATTGTTGAGAAAAACCACAGAGAGTGGACACGGAAAAAACACGCCGCCAGTAAAAGTGTCGTCGTTGGCTATCTTTTGGCGCAGGAAACGCAACTCCGGGAAGGGTTATCGGTCGCTGAATTCGGTCCAAAATAAAGGCCCTCTCCCCGTCTTCCAAAGTGACAATGGAAGAAACAACCGAAAAAAAGATAAAGCGAGAAATGTGGTAGATACAGAAGCAATGGCTGGAATATCAAACAGATTTAGACTCTCCCTCCATCTATCTGTCTAAATATATATGTTCTTTATTGCGAATACTCAAATTTATCTTCTTAGGTTATTGTTCGTCGAGTGTGAGACTGGGATTGTTGTTGCTCTTTTTTTTCTCCGTCTCTCCAGAGCATCCCTTTAAATAGGTCGTTTGCAGCTAGGGTGGCGTGGACTAGCTGATGAGGTGGGCTTCTCTGCCGAAGAACGAGCTTTGAGGAGAAACCGCTTTTACAGGAGGAGCGTGGCAGGGAAGCGGTAGGGGGATTTCCGTGATGGAGGGCTCTTGGGAGACGGGTCGTTTTTTCTCCGGGTTTTGAAGAGTTGTTTTGATTGAAGACGGGAGTAAATCAGGAGGGTTGGCTGGACAGTCCGCTCGGAAAGTGCAGGGTATTTTCTCTGGAAAATAAAAGGGGGAGGGTTAGTTTGTGAGGGTTATATTTCACACACTGTCTGAGAAATACTATTTCAAACGAAATTGTGTATAAATGTAAATATGAAGAAAGAATATGTCAATACACTGCAAAAAAAGTACCTTTAAATAACGGAAATTAACCGGCAGCATGTTGCCGGTTAATTTTCTGTCCTCTGAGAAAATATCAATTTTTCTTTCTGTTTTTCCTCCCGTTATTTGAAGAAGCTTGAGAGTTCTTTTAGATTAGGTACAGTATACGTGGCCTTTATAACAATCAATATAAGAACAATAACTTTCATAATCACCATGACGTTGTGACGTTACCGGCACACATGTTGCACTTCTAGCAAAGAAAATTTATTCTTTTAGTGGTGATTTTTTATTAAATTATTTTTTTTGGAAAAATTCACGGAAAAGGTTCGTTTTCTAAGGCATACGAAAAATGTTCGTCAAAAACAATAGAAAATTTAGAGTAAAAAGACGAACTTTTTTACAGTGTATATTATACGTTTGCTAATTTCTTTCTTATTGCTATTGAGGTTATTAAACATAATATTAGCCTCCATGGATTAAGCATTTAATATTTAACGAAATAAAATATTTTAAGGTTAAAAAACATGTTTTTTACCTTTAAAAAATAAAAAAAACGCATGTCAATTCTAAGCATTACATGAGTTAAATGCTTGTTTAAAGATGTAAATATTTAACTATTCTAATCGTATCTAAATAAGGAAGAACTTTAAAGAGTGTGTTTTATTATTCTTTGTAAAATATAAATAAACAACATATGAAATTATTTTAATGAATGAATGAATACTTCATGAGTTAAATGCATTAAATTTGTTTTATTTTGTACTTAAAGGTATAAAAAACATTCCATTTGCGAGTCATCTTTAATTAACGTTTCACACAAGCCGTCAACTTTTTTTTTCAAAAGATTTATACTGAAAAGGGATTGAAGTTTTTAAATTGAGAGTTATGTATATTTACATTATGCTATACAACCTTAAAGAAAAAAAAGTTGAAATAAGATTGTTTAGAAAGGTTGATAATATGTACTATAAAGTATTAAAATAAATACAAGCTCTCAAAACATATACCTTCCAACTCTTAATTAGATAAATTTTCGAGTAAAAAACACATATTCCTTGTGATTTATAACTCTTTTCCAATATTTTAGTTTTTCATCAATAAAAGCATTTTTTATTCACTAGAAGCCGAAGGGTCCTTATATTTACAGGTAATTGAATCAATTTTGTAAGACTATTTACAAATCTGCAATACAAATAGCAAAAGCATTTGACAGCGTTAATCATAGTATATTAATCTATAAGTTATTTTCAATCGGAATTCGTGGAGTAACTTTAAATTGGTTTATTTCTTATCTACAAAACCGTAAACAGTAAGTAAAATTGGGTGATTTAGAAAGCGGCATTTTAAATATAAGGTCTGGAGTGCCACAGGGTTCAATCCTTGGTCCTTTACTTTTCTTATTATATATTAATGACTTTTGTAAATTAAAACTGAACGGTAAAATTATAACATATGCAGACGACACAGTGATCCTATACTCTTGTTCTACCTATGAAACATTACAAAATATCATAAATAATGACCTTTTGGTAATTAAAGACTGGTTCCTAGCTAATAAGTTATCGATAAACATTAATAAAACCAAATTTATAAATTTTAGTATTTACGGACCTTCTGAAAATCTTTGTCTCTATTATCATCTTCCCGATTGTAATAATAACTGTAGTAACTGTAATTGCCCCCCTCTTCAACAAGTTTCTTCAATAAAATATCTAGGACTAACCGTAGATTATAATTTAAAATGGAAATCTCATGTAAAATATTTAACAAATAAACTTCGCTATATTTTCCATACATTTTATTTTATTAAAAAGATAATTAATAAAAAGTTCTTGTTTCAGCTGTATCACTCTTGGGTGAGTTCTATAATAAGTTATGGTATTACAGTCTGGGGAGGAGATTACTTAGATAATATAAATCCAGTCATTAAAATTCAAAACAAAATTATTAAATTCTTAAGTAGTTATCAATTTCCTTTACTTGAATCTTACAGAAAATTAAATGTCTTACCCCTTCGTCACCTTTTCTTCTTTAAAGTTATATTACATTTTACTAAACAAGAAAATAGCCCTGTTCTTCGAAGCATCAATTATAGTCTGCGATCAAACAATTTATATTTAGTTCCAAAAACAAAAAAAGAAATTCTACATAAAAATTATTATTACTTATCTCCCAAATTTTTTAGCAGCTTACCAGAGGATCTAAAATCTGAGAGATCTCCTTCCAAATTTAAAAAATCTTTAAAAAACTACATTTTAACAATAGAAAATATTGAGGTGTTCTTTTGAGAAATTTGAAGAATTGCTCTTTACTTATTTTAATTACAATTTTATTCTGAAGCTAGCGTACAATGGTCTAGATTTTCTACTAACTATATTGGTTTCACATATTTTTTTACAATTTTTTCATGTATATGTATTATATTTTTTTTCACTTATTCTGTGTATATTAATCCATCTGTTAATGTCTTTTTGGTACCCGTATGGGCTTATGACCCCTGGGTAACTCATATGCCAACTTAAATTTTGTGTTTTTTCTTTTTTTCTTTTTTCGATTTAATATGTAACTTTTTTTGTGTGTAAATAAATTATTGTTATTATTGTTATTGTTGTTAAATATACGTAGAATTAGATCTTACAACTTTTTCATCGTATTCAAAAAATATAATTCGAAAGTATTATTGTATCATTTATGAAATTATAGGTGGTCATGGAAAACTTTCAAACCGAACATTACCTATGACATCACTATTCAAAGCATTATTTATTCCAAAAGTTAACCAGCGCGACTCCAGTAACAAAGTATTTAAAATCCAATACATCACTTCGCACACTGTTGCACATCTCAGAGGGACAACTGGACCGAATTGGAGACACATTCCGTAATCCGAGTCGCCGAGTGTCCCCTCTCCAGAGAGGTCTTTTGCGACACCGTCTCCAACCTTTGAATAATTCAGAAGCCGGACCATCGTATCCATCTATTTGTTTGGGCGCAACAATTAAAGGTGGACAACGACTTAACGAATGCGAGGGAAGAAGCCCCTTAATTAATCATAAAGTCAAGACGGATGACATTGTCTCCGATCATCGTTTACAGATGGATAGATTTGCATGCGACGAAATTGCCCACCTGCGATCGGGGGTCGTCCACAAAGTGTGTTGGTTGGGTTAGAGAGGATGGGTCCTGAGGTAGTGTTGGTCATGGGTTGGTAAAGTTGATTTTTTGTTGCCATAAAAGCGCTCTTTATTCTTCGATTAAAAAAGAGAGTATATATTTTTTTAAAGCCTTGGGGAAGAGAAAAATGTATAGTAAGGATATCGATCAGCGATTTAGTTAAGAAGGAAACATTCAAAAACGACGTTACAGAAAATAGATTTTTAAATAGATTTATCTCTCATATTCTCATAATTCAATTCCCTTGTTCATATTCACTTCTATCTATCTATTTTCACTTTCTCTTTCATGTTCTTCTTTTCAGTCTGCTTTTCATTCTTTGAGCATGTATGACAATTCCGGTCAATAAAAAAACCGGTCGACAAAAACCGTTCAACAAAAAAAACAAATTTATTACCATTGGGGGGTAAAACCATAATTTTTTTTGTTTTTTTAACGGATTTTGCTGACCGGTTTTTGCATTGACCGGAATTATCGAGACATCTTCTCTTTGCAACTTCTATTCTTACTATCTTTCTTTTCTTTTTTCTCCATATAACTTTCATTCCCTTTTTCTCTTTTATTCTCACTTAATCTCTTCTACATATCTCTTTTTATTTTAAATTATTTATCTTTTATGTATTGCTTTCCCAGAATTATAGCTCTCATTTTAAAATTTTTTTCTCATATCTTATAATTCCAAAATTTAAGAAAATACTCACGGATCATTTACTATATCCTGTAATGTAGATTAGTAATCACTTTAAATCAAACGCTAAGTCATTGGTATATTGAAAAAAAAATCATATTTGTGCATTTAACTGTAGGGATTAAGAGCTTACTACATTTTTAAGCAATTTACAAAAATCTTTTCATTGATCTTTCCTTTTTTTTTTCAAAATCTCGACTTTTTAGGAGGTATACATTGTTTGTTCTACTACATTATATGTAGTTTTATAATCCACATGACTTAGTGACTTCATCAGAGCTCGGCAGTGAAGCCTTCACTTCCTACCCCGCCCCCACATCCTCCTCGCCTACCCTAAAAGTCCCCGCGGACGAATGTACAAATCAGTTCTGTTTATTGGTCGATTAAACATTCCGTTGCTATAGCGTCTTTACATATTAGAGAGCGCTACTCCGGGACCTTTAAATCGCGTTATCTCGCTACAATTTACTGCGCGAGCCGGCATATCTGCGGTCCTTCGCTGCCGTAGAGAGAAAATGTCGAAGTTTGCTCATCGACATCATCTCGCCCCTTTTGAAGCAACCGTGGCAACCCAAAAGTACTTACTTGCAAGAATTCCTTGTTTAATGGTAGTAGCCCATATTGGATAAAAACTGACTAGATTACTGCCTTTTCAATTTCAAAAGCTACTGAATTGAAGAGGAAATTTACGAAAGCTGAGATGTGTAAAGGTGAGCTAAACAAAGAACAACTTTCTTTCGTAGTTTAGGTTTTTTAAGCAAAGATATTTTTCTGAAACAAAGGGTAAGCGGTGTGCATGTAGTACTATATTTTCGAGTTAATTTTAATTCTTGTAAATTTTCATCCTATCGAGTGGTTCCATCTAAATTTGATGTCCTTTTGAAATAGTAACAAATATTAAAAGAACTATACAAGTAGATGGAGAAACGTTTCTTTTTCTGCATTCTATTGTATTACTATAATCTCTTAATTTTATTAATCAATTATGAAGGAAATGGTTCATTCTCTTTTAATAGGTTCGATCTTTTTTAATAGGTAAAATTAACTCTTTCCCCAACAAACAAAAAAATGGGAATGCCTCTCTTTCTAAAAATGAGTTAAAAATACAGTTTTTTGAGCACAAGGGTAGAAAATAAGTGCGTGTAAACCACATATTTGTAACCACGCTTTGTGTTGTGCATGCAAGGATCACGGCAGACACACGCTCTAATCACTATCATCCCTACATTCTCTGCAGCATCCTCGGTTAATACCGGTAATGAAGACGCCGGCATGTTTATTCGGCTCCGAGAGCTAATGCCTTTTGTAATTTTGTAATAAAACGGAGAGAGGCATTTTTGCCGCCTTTTTGGAAAGGATGGCCGCAGGGCGAGGCTATATGCAGCTAGATTGGGATCGTCGCGATAATGCGTGGGACGATTTGAGAAGCTTCTGGGTGTGATGCGATTCTTTGGTTTGTCGTCGGCGTCGTTATGTTGCGTGATTTTGATTTGTGTCTCCTCTGTGAATCAAGTGCCCGGAGAGTTGAGTTGAGATGTGATTTGTTGTGCTTGGATGCTTTTGTCTCGGAGATGAGATCTTGGCTTTAGGGCGAGGGGGTTTTGAAATTGACCTGGTCCCTTGGGTGATAAAGAGGTGGCGTTTTGGAGATTATTTTCCGTCTTGCGCTGAGAAATAATTAAGAGTGTTGATTTGCATTGCTTGAAAAAAAGAAATATGATGCATGTGAAAAAATATTGTGTGCTTAATTTAAACGAATACTTATTTCACGCGCCCAATAAATATAGAATTATTTTCTTGCTCAGTATAATTATTATTTCAGTTTTGCTATCTTGATCTGTGATTAGTAAGCACATATTAGAGTATTTTTTAAATAAAAAATTAATTTAAAATTCATAAAATGAGAAAAGAATGTATCTCTTTATGAAGTAAAAAAACTTTATTGTAACCTTCTCTTTCCACTACCAAACTAGAGAGCCTGTATACGAGAGAGAGGCGACAACTCGCTTAAAAGTGTCTCTGCGCATCCAGTTCTGTCCAAAATTCTGTCCAAACTGTATCATGCCGCTTGTCTCGCGTCCCACGCTAATCCTATGGAGGGAACCGCCTGTGGCGAACAGAAAACCTGTTTACCGATCTGCGCGCGCTATACTGAGTTGTCGCCTCTCTCGTAAATACAGACCTTCTGTATACCAAACCAGTGAGTCTCTCTTTAAAAGACGTTTGAACTCCACTTTAGTTTGAAAAATTCTAATCGAGAACAATGTGTATTAAAAATTATCAGGTAACACTGACATAACTTTCTTATTAAGTTAGGTATCACTTTAAAGCCTTTTTGTGAATTATTTTCTCAAACAAGTTAATCAGGATTAACTTTATTCAATATGCTACATATTTTGCTCATATTACTAATATTTAAAATAGCTAAAACCTTAATGATACGTATGTGAGTAGGGTGATTTGATAATTCAGGTCAATAATGCTATAACCATCATGCTTGTCGTCAAAATTTTATTAACTGTTTATTTACTATTATTTATCAGCTATTTATTTATTATTGTTCACAATTGCGTAAAATATATTCTGTACATTTTTTTCAAAACTCACAGAGTTACTGATAGCTTGGTTTCAGGATAAACTCTACAAGATACCTAACGAATTCCTTTTACATTTTTTAAGTTATTATGATACTTCTTAAGCATATATTAAATGAAACGCTGCTACTAAAAATTCAAGATCCTCTCTCGCGAAAGAAAATGTCAGAATAAATTCTCCTTAAGGCACAATCCATTCCGACACCGGATCGCCCAAGAATTTCTCGCTCACGGGTTTCAAAAAGCGCAAGTTAAAAAAAAATCTGTCATCTTAGTTCCTATTACAGCTGGCATGAATAACGATTATTGCATGATGAACTATTTATCGCATTCTAAATTTACTCCGGGCTCGCCTCTCATTTAAATTTGCCAATAAAACTCACACTCTCTCCCCATATCCTGACACCCTCTCACTTCGACATTTTTCTCCCCAGGAAGAGAGAAAAAAAACAACGAACCTTTCCGTAATAAAAAATTATTGCCTCCCGTATTTATAGCCTTCCTCGTCACAGCTCCTGTGAACGATTGTTTTAAAATATAACACCTCCTCGCCGAGAGAGAAATAACAAACAACAAAACCCAAAAACTTATAATAGTAATAATAATAATAACAACAACTCCGGCCAGAGAAATAAAAAAGGGGAGACTCTTAAGACAACATATTTCCATAAATTACCGCAACCGTAACAATTATTGCGATCTTCGGGGGGAGGTGAAAAACTTATGCACTATTTTTTACTCTTTTTTCGTTTTGTCTCAAAAATCCCCCTCAGAAATACGAGACAGCCTTCCCCTGCACATAAAATTGATTTAGTGGCCCGCTTTATGTTTAGAGGGATAATACCGCTCTTAATACTGCAAAAATCTGCGGCATTGTACCCCGGGCCTTGATTTATGGTTCGCAGGGCCTGGCATATTGCTAATACTGAATTACTGTCTTTTCTGCCTCTGGGTTAAATTGTCAGCGTTGTTTAAGCGCCGTCAGAATTTACTGTGAATTAGAACGCTCGCGGGGGTCGGGCCACCCCTTTTGCCGCTCGAGAATTCGAAGCTCGTCGATTGGGGAGAGAAATCATCGTTTGTTGTTGTTGTGTTTTTCAAAAAATTATTATTTTCTATTTTGACTTGAAATATTAGAATAGCCCGGCCGTTAATATTTTTTGTGGGGTGATAGATCTTAATGATGCCGCCTGCCCCGTGTTTTATGGAGAGATGCTTCACCGGAGGAATCTTCGGTTGCCCACTTTTTAAAGGAGTGCGAAATGTTAATGGTAATGACCCAGGGGTGTCTGGTTGCGAGGGTATTTCAACCAATACAGAGTCCTGAAGAATAAATCTTGTCTCGGATGTGTAGAAAACACTGCTGTTGACTTTTCTTAAGGCTAACTCAGACTTATCACTTTTTGTGTTCATTTTGGAGGAATTATCCAAAGCGAATTAGTATTTCACTCTTTACTCCTTCACTTCTCTATGCAAAACTAGCGATCCACTAGAAGGAATCACACAGGAAGAACAATAAATTGAAGCAGTGTGAATGAGCCTTTAGGTTGCTAACGTATAGTGATCCTTTCATTCCCTACCTATTCCTTCTATATTTTTTCATCCATGTTCAAACTCTTTCTCCCCCAATAAATTCAGAATAGAGATTTTACCATCTCATCTGAACCAAGAAAAAAATATTAATCGTCACTTTTTATTAATGCTCTCGTTTAAATCATATACATTATAGTAGGGGAGCCCAGAGTGTTTTTGTGGATTTACTCGAGCGCGTCAGATTATCATAGGGGGGATACCTTGCATGCTTTTGAGTAACTCCACCAAATATAAGCCCTCCATGTAGGGGGGTTTGTCTAGAACAGCCCGTCAGATTTGTAAAAAAAAATCGATCCCTGGATTTACTCGAGCGCGTCAGAAAAAGATAAGTTAGGTTAATTACCAGCTACAAAGTCTAAGTTTTCTAAAATCTGACGATTTGAGCGTGACGCAAAGGAGTGGGAGGGTTACAAAGTTGCAAAAAAATAACGATGTCTGTACATTCTCGAGCGCGTTTGAATTTTATTTTATTTTGAAGGAAATAATGCAAGAATCACGAATATAATATAATCTGCCGATTTCCACAAGCCGAACTAATAAAAATCGTCTATGGAGTTAGAGATTTCCATTACGGCCTATGGCCGTGGACTCTGTTTTAAATAATCAAAAATTTGGGGGAGGTAGAGGGGCCCTAGACAAGCATATTTTGAATAGGGATGGTGGGGCACAGCCTTACCGTTAAAGAGCTAGGACCTAATGTAGTGCGAGCGCGTTTCAAAAGGCCGTTTTTAAAAGGTCCGTGTGACGAAACAAAACATAATAAAATGAAAAACATTATTGCATGAGGTATAGGAATATCCGTACACTTAAATCCTCAATGTGATAGAAATCGGACCACTTGCTAAATCGTGGGGGGAGTTTTAAAACGTTCAATATTAATCTCTTAGTCAAATAATGGAGTTCCCTTAATGGTATTTAGAAAAATGGTGATCGGAGAAAGAATTTGCAATGATCAAACAGTTTCAATGATCAATGTTACGATCATTGAATATTCCTTCCCCGATCATCATTTTTCTAAATACAATTAAGGGAACTCCATTCTTTGACTAAAAGATTAATATTGCACTTTTGAAACTCACTCCACGGTTCAAAAAGTGGTTCAAATTCTATCGAATTCATGGTGTATGTAGTAGGGATACTTCCTTACCTCATACAATAGATTTTTTCATTTTATTATGTTTTGTTACGTCTTACGGGCCTTCTAAAAACGGGCTTTGAAACGCGCTCGCACTACCGATGGCGGATGTTCTAGCTGTCAGATTAAAAATATCCCTCAACATAATGGTCAGATTTTTGGCAATTCATGGCTAGAACATCAAACTGCACCTACTGTATAAAAATCTGACGCGCTCGAGTATTTCAATTTTGCGATTTTTTTTTGCATTTTCAAAAATTCGCTACGTTCTTGCGTCACTTCCAAAACGTCAGAATTTTGAATGGGAACATTTTTAGGGTTCATTTAACACCCCCTCTAAAAATCTGACGCGCTCGAGAAAATCCATTTTTTTTCTGTTTTCTACCGCTCCGGATGGCCACCCCCACCACGCAAATCGGCAGATTAACATACCTTGGGTATCAGAGATACGTTGGAGCATCAAAAATTTTAAAATCTGACGCGCTCGAGTATGTACATGTAACTGTTTTTTTTTACAAATCTAACGGGCTGTTCTAGACAAACCCCCCTACATAGAGGGCTTATATTTTGTGGAGTTACTCAAAAGCATGCAAGGTATCCCCCCTATAATAATCTGACGCGCTCGAGTAAATCCACATTTAGCATCATGGGCTCCCCTACTATTAAATTTGAATACGAATAGCGAATACATTGCTCAACCTTAAAATAATCAAGTTGGTTTACTCTGAATTCCCCATCGTTATAAACAATTATTTCCAAGGATATAACATCAAAGGATGCAGGGAGGGTATTATCCTTTCTTGAAGTTCATAATTTTGACCTTAACTTTTTTTTTATAAGAGTAAAGGTTATAATTAGGGACATTTCAATTTTCGAGTTTTAATTCAAAGGGGTATAAATTAATTTATATTAAAACCTTTGTGAATTTCACAATGCAGGATATTCCTAAATTTATTCCTTTATCGATAGTGTCCATTTCCTTTGAATGATGGTTATGCCCTTGACCATTACGGTGCAGCGTAGACTTTTCCACTGGCTGTAATAAAACGATTACTGCTAGGCTCCAGCACTTGCGGTTTAGGGGGAGATATCGGGATATCTCCCCCTAAACCGCTAGTGCTGGACGCCTGGCAGTAATCGTTTTATTACAGCCAGTGCCTGGCTGTAATAAAACTTTGCGTTGGCCCTACTAGTAAAAATATGATTATCTGATTTGCAAAAAACAAGTTTGAATGTTTTTGTGTGAAAGAGGCCTTCAAAATACCTGTCTCCGTTTTCTTTACCTTTAGATTGACAATAACCATTAAAATTGAGATTCCAACTTTATCTTTTGCAATTGCTCCATACGTCAAGACCTTAAATAATCCGAAAAATAAACATCAAGAAAGAATCCTTATTAAGAATGCCTATTTCAACAATGAATGATTGATTAAAATGAACAAAAATTTAAAGGAAAACATCCCAAAATAAACTAGTTTATAGAAGCTTTCCAGTTCTGAAATGATATCTATCACATTTATTTTTAATCACGTTAAGTTTTGAAACCTTTGAAAAGAGTTTATCTTCCGTTTTAGTTTCTACAGATCTTCAAATTAAAGGTTCGCTGCGTTTTCCGTGGCGAGCACCGCGGAAAAAATGAAATTATCGTTTAGAAATTCTTCCCCCAATTTATGTAAATCCCTTGCGTCGTAATAAAGAAAGTATTTAGCGAAATAAAACTACCTCGATAAACGTCTTGTAAATTCCCCCTTCCCCTTCTACAAGTGTAATGTACCGTTTCTAATAGCTCTGACAAGGCTAATATCTGGGTGACATTTATAAAAGCGCTTAACGTTTTTCTACCTTAACTTTTTTAAATGAGCCTAATTGCACTTTAAAGCGATTTCTGATATACTTTCCTAAGTGACTGCCACTCCGGTACATAATGGTACAAACACCGTAAGTCGTTTCCTTGATGGACATTTGGGCGGGAAATTTTGAAGCCTCGATATTTGTTAGGGATATATGGAACACAGCTTTTGCTCTTCAAGGTTTTTTTGCTGAAAATGTTTGTGAAACTGTTTGTCATTTGTTTCCAGTTGATGCTAGTTATAATGCTCTCAACCCTTTTTTTTTCTTTAAGAACACTTTTTTTAAAGTAACCACATACACTAAAGTGAATGTTTTTATTGATGCTTCTAAGAAAGAATGTTTACTTAGAATGAAAAAGAAGGAAAGGAATTGGCGGTTTTGACATAAATGATATTTTAGCTTAATCATTTTCTGCTTTGAAACATTTTTTATTTGTGTTAAAAAATTAGGCATGTAAATAAATTGTTTTAGTGTAGATTATTAATTTTCGATTTCGCTTCCTCTTTCCCCATTAAGACATGAGATTAACTATTTCTCTTACGAAGGTAAATGATTAGGAGAGAGCCTTAACTTGCACAGTAGAGAAAGTTACATAAAAAGACTCTTAAAGTTTTACAACTATTATAAATGCAACCATAGCAAGGAGGGATCTAGAAATTTTTAAGCTTTGTTTTGTCTACAAACTTCATTTTCTCATTAAAAAACTATTCGTGCACTAGATAATCTGTAATGAAGTTTTAGTTCCATAAGGAATAGTTATGGGTTAAAATTATAGTGGCTCAATCAAAAAAATTTTTTAATTAAAGTTGTGACAATAAAACCCTAATTATTAAAAATTAATAAGCACATGGGACACAATTAATAGAAATCTGTCAGAATAACATTTTTATCTCAAACAACAGGTTCAGTCATAGATTCGCATTTGCTTTGTAATAAGAGAGATTATGAATAAAAAGACATCTAAAATATTTATCCTTTGAAAACGTTTTGACTTATACCACAAGACTATTAAGGTGGAATAAAAATATCTAATCAGATTTTTAAACATCGCGTTAAGTTCCGTGGTTTGGATTTCAACACGATAAGAAACTATATTAAAACATTTTTTTCTGATACTTGATTGTGCGAGTTGGTTCCCCTTTGTGCTGAAAAAAATTCCAATGATAAAAAATTATATTTAAACTTAAAATGGGATAATTTTATTCGATATAATTTCAGTTTTAAATTATAAGTCTAACGAGGTTTTTTATTACTAAAGATTGAAAAAAGTATTTTTAAAGTTAATAAAAATTAATAGTTAAAGAAAATTGAATAATAGAACTAATAATCAAAATTACAATAACTTATGGTAAGAAATTTAATTTTACCTTATAATTTCTTTTAGTACACATAAGTAAAAAAATTTAAACTTAGGGTTCCATACATAAATACATATACTCATACATAAATAGCATAATAGATACATTCATGCATAAATAGCATAATACATACATTCATACATAAATAGCAAGTAAAAATTTATACATTTAAATTTGTACATTACTCAAATTCTATTAAAACTTTTATATCCAATCCGTTAAAAAATTAATTTCTGTTTGAATTTTATCAATTTTCATAGGTTACTTTTATTTTAATTAAGTTTTTTTTATCAGTTTTCTTCACACCAAAATTCTTTTCTTTTTTTTTCAATTGATTTAATACCATGGTTATAATCATTAACTGTAATTTGGAAAAACATTTAGGTTCTCTTGCACATATTTTATTTCCTTTGTTACTTCCTCTCACACTCATTTTCAACTTTTTTCTCAAATTCTTCCTACTTTACCTATAAATTCCTTATTTATAGCTCTTTCAACTATTTCTCTTTCGCTTTTTCCTATGGGGGAGGTTTTCCTACTAAAATGAGGGAGATTAAGAAGAAATAAACAATCTCATCTCTCTGTTGGGTATCTCCTTCACATTTTTTCTAATTATAACTGAAAACTGCATTAATGAAATGATCTATTAATAATTTTGAATCGTGCTTATAAAAAGAAGGAAATTTGTATTATTTAATTGTATTGGAATTTCTAAATTAAAGAAGGTAAGATACCCAGTGGTGGTGCTAGGAATTATTTTTAAAAAAGGAAACTTATCACAACAGGAAAGAAATATTAAAACTTGCACATTATGGCTAAATCATATAATCTAAATTATTATAACTACAAAACGGCTATCTGATTGAGTACGTATAACAATCTTCACGCAATGGAGTAGACCAGGGGTCGGCAACTAGTGGACCGCGGTCCTCATCCGGACCGCGTGAGGTTATTTCCCGGACCGCCGAAATGTTTTGGAAAACATGAATATGTATTGTATGTACACTTCAAAAATTAGTTTAACCCACTTTTTTAAGGGTCAAATTTTTAAAAATTTCATAGGGGGAATCCCAGACCCCCAATTTTAATGTATAAACTTCTAATAATATTAAATTTAACAATATAACTAAGCAGTTAGCGTACTCAAATTACATCTTTGTAAAAATATATGTGTATTTCAATAAAATAATTTAAAGTAGTAATAGTGACCTATTTGTCTCCGGACTTGGATGAAAGTTTTCAAAATTATTTGGACCCCAAGTAAAACTACTTGCCGACCCTTGGTGTAGACAGAGAATCTCAAAAGAAACCCCTGTACTGACATATAGGCGGTATAACGTCCCACACGTAAAATATTTTTCCATCACCCCAACCACTGGTTTTTGACGATTCAGTTTTGCCCTACACTTCATTTCTCTTTCCCTAGCATCGGATATCTGAGGATACATGTTGGCAAGCCTTCAAGGATCTCTCTCTAGAGCGTCATAGCGGACATAAATCAGCGGCGCTATGAATATGATTCCGACTTTTTTTGCAGCTCGGACGTGAGGAGAGGGAGGGGGGAGAAAAAGTGGGTGCCTGTGGGGAGGGGGGCTGAAAAATGAGGAGGTTTGTGTGTGACAATGTGATCTTGGGGACGTGATGGGATGAGATGGACGTTTCGGACGTGGTGAGGGCTGGGTGACATCTTTGGTAGAAGATGGTGGTATTGTTGTGCGGATATATTTTGTTTCCATTTGGAATACTAGCATATATTTTTTTTGTTGGGTTCAGAGTACAGGCATAGTGATAGAGCTGGAAAATTACTTTGTTTTACATTTTTATTAGTGTAACATTTATACAGGGTGTTTCAAAATTGCGTTGCACTGCTTTTATTCGGAACCAACGCCTCCTAGGGTCATGGAAGTAAGGTCTACCCCTAGGTAAGTGACCCTGGAGAATCCATTGAGATGACTTACAGCACCCCCAGAGGCGAAATTAAAAAGTTAAAAAAATTAATTTAAAAACGACAGGAGATAGAGCAAAAACCTCAGTGACAGTATTGTTGCCAACGTCATGAAGAACTCCCTGAAAAAAAATTCATGAAAATATCTTGAATATTCGCCGAGATATTAGCATGTGAAAATAGCACTTTTTCAGGGGTCAAAAAAGAAAAAGTTCGCATATTTCCAAATTTTTCAGTGTTATTGTGTAGTTTTGTGTTTTTTAGTTGAAAGAACAGAAAATTTAATCAAAAAATAAAAAAAATTGCAAATATACGAACTTTTTCTTTTTTGACCCCTGAAAAAGTGCTATTTTCACATGCTAATATCTCGGCGAATATTCAAGATATTTTCATGAATTTTTTTCAGGGAGTTCTTCATGACGTTGGCAACAATACTATCACTGAGGTTTTTGCTCTATCTCCTTTCGTTTTTAAATTAATTTTTTAACTTTTTAATTTTGCCACTGGGGGTGGGGGCGCTGTAAGTCATCTCAATGGATTCTCCAGGGTCACTTACCTAGGGGTAGACCTTACTTCCATGACCCTAGGAGGCGTTGGTTCCGATTAAAAGTCATTTTGAAACACCCTGTATGTATCCTTACACTCATTCTTAACATTGGTGCATATATTCTCTTATACTCATTCTTTAGATTATCATTCTTTTAACATTGGTGTTTTTAATAATGTCATGTTTTTTTTCTGTAAACATTTTGAAACATTTAAAATGTTTTGTACCCTCGCCCACATTGGGATGTCACACTTTTGAAACTATTATTGATAATAACTTTTATGTCCTTATTTTCAATACATCTTTTATTACTTTTATATCAAGAATTAAATTGGAAAAAAATGCATCTTTTATTATTGCAACAGCAATGATTTAAATTTATTTTAAGCTTGATACAAAATAATAAGTATAAAAGCATAAGGATGATCCTTAAGAGATTTAAACAGAAATATTTTTTTAAATGCTCCGGATGACAATATTTTCGTTAGAAGCAGAATATTAATAATCAGTACCCCCAAACACAATTTGATTACCTAGTATTAGGTAAAAAGGAATCGTATTAATATACAGCACTTTCAAATTTGTTTCAGTCCTGTAGAGTTTTTGAAAGAACAAAACTAAAGATATTCCAAAAATACTAGATTAAAATTACTTGTATGATATATCTACACATAGCTAATAGATCACAATAAAATAATCCCAACTTTTAATTTAATGAAAAATTGGAAGTAAAATGTTCTTTAACTGCCTGATTATTATTTTTGTTTTCATGCTCTTACCAATTACACGATCAAAGTTAATTTAAAAAGGATTGTTGATAGTACTAGTTTTCTAGAATTGTGTCTTGAATAAATTGAAAGGTAGTACAAGAGGAGATTTTTTATTTGTTTCTGATATTTTAAGGGATTATTATCACTAAGAGCAGGTTCCATCCAACTTTTCACGAAATGACTTGGGGTATTCAGGTAAACCTTTTCCATAAGTTAAATAAATATGCATGTTAATATTTGGATTGTTAACCCAAATGCTCAATTACCTACATTGAGTTTCATACAGAATATAGGAAAATTTAAAAACTTTCTAAGCATTGAATAAGACAATTTTATTTGCGTAAAATAGAAATATGATTTAAAATAGGTATATCCGGGCATAAATTCGTTGAGTAAAATTAATGGGTTTTATTGTTAAGATTTGATGAATTTTTTAGTTTTGTTTGAAAATTAACATAGAAAACTCGTAATTAAAGCACATCCTTAATTGAAGCAATCGGGAAGGACCTAATTAAAACTGATCTGGCTCTTACACAAGTTCTCCTCTTTCCTTCGACTCAAACCAAACCGCTCTTTCAAAAAATCGAACGATTCAAAATCCTCCGGAAAAACAACCAACATGGCGGACGCACCTTGGCACATCTCTTCCTCGCGTGACTGACAGGTCTCCTTGATTGATAGGTCCACTCTCCCTCTGGCGCATGCGCGCGACACGCCCCGCCCACCCTTGACGGATCGCACGGACGTTTCCTACGGAATAAAATACTATAAAAAATTCCTAAACGAAATAATAACTCCAAAAAAGAACAAAAAAATCGTTCGAAACGGGGAGAAAGGCGAGGGAGATGAATGAGTTTATCGTCGGGGCCAAACACGGAATGAAAATGAGGGAGGGATCATGAGTAATTTGGAATTTGGAACGATTTTTTTGTGCTTTCGAACGTCTTTTAATGACAAAGGGCCGCGGTATTGTGTCGCAGCCACCCGCTCGGACACATGCGGGGGATTTATATATATTTCCGAGTGTATATAAATCTCTGTCGTCGGATTGATGGATAGCTTTGGAGCCCTGGGAGGAATTCGGTGATTCTAATTTTTTTTTGTTCGTTGCGACCCCCTCTTCGGTAATGTTTCGTAATAGGGTTTTGGGTATCAATCATAAGCAGATACGACTGTGACGAATTTGTTAGGGGGGAGGGTCTGGGGGGAGAGAGTTTGAAGCAAATTATTCATGTTTAAAAAAAACAGGTATGGTATATTTTCAAAAGTAATTCATACATCAATACAATACATAGCAATAAATCAGTCGTCAGAAAAAACTATGCCGTTAACTTAAATTATCATTTATTTTCTTTGATAGCTATAAAGAATAATTAAAGCTGTAAAATATTTGCGTCCATTATGCTAAAAAGAGGCTGGAATAATCAATGATAGTAAAGGGTACAAATAAACGTCTAATTTAAGCTTCACCCAATTGGATATAATGATTATTTGGATGGTTATGTTTGCATTCTGAATAGAGCTGTTTTGGAGGAATAGGCAGCCCATGTGTAAATTATTTTAAGACCTACATAGAAGAATTTCTCTCCTCTAAAGAATAAAAACTTGAAAACAGTTGGAACGTTCATCCAAAAATGATTGGTATTGTTTATGATAAAGGCATCAAAAATGCCCCTTTTTCGGAACACCCTTTCAGACCTAAACGCGATAGACGATAGAGGATACAATGGTAATCTCGGTGGGTCTTACGGCCGTATTCACCGGTAACCTGACCGGCGGTCAGGTTACCGGTGAATACGGCCGTTAGCATTGAAAGGGGGAATGAATATATAAAAAGCAAGCAATAAGGAAGTTTCATGTGTCAGATTTTCAAAAACAAATAAGTGTTCTGTATGGTTTTTTGTATGGTAAAATGAAATATCTAGTCAGCTTTTCAAAAAAATGTACAGGTAATTAAATATTTTAATTTAAAAGTCGAGAAAAAAACACGTGACTGAAAACGTTTATTGTTTAAACTATAAGATGACGTCAACAATAATACCATCATCTCCATTGCTTTACAACAATGTTTAATATAAGATGACGTCACATCCAAACTCTTGGCGTTTTCGCGCGCTTTTAAAAAGGGGATTTTTGTTAATTTTTTTGGCAATCAAAAATTTTCTCGATCGGCCTCAAATTTTGGGTAGTTGCTTGTTTTTGCAAGAGGAATCGATTAAAAAAAAATCATGCAACTTCCTCATTGTTTATTATTTGGTTTTTCAGTTTTCAATTTTTATTAGTTGATCTTTTCACCACTGATGATGCTCTCCGAAGAAGAGAGTGAAAAGTATGGAAATAAATTCCAACAAACACGGCCATCCATCCCGGATAATGGAATAAATTGCTCTTCAGGTCTTGGAAGTTTTCATTAATTTATATTCATTTCTTGTGTTTGTGAATAAACAATTACACATAGTATCCGAAATAAAAAAAACCAAAATATTTAATTGAATCTTCTCATCCCCACACAAATCCTATTAAAATTTAACAGATAGATATTTTTAATCGAGTATGATGTTATTAATTATTCAGAGGGATTTGCCGGATGAATGAGTCCAAACCAGATGCGAAACCCAACACAGCAAATGAAAAATAATTCCCAACCATCAAAATGAATATCCCCATTCAAATCCATCCAGTTTTCAACCCATCACACCGTAAACTGCGAAAGACAATCCCCTGAGCACACACCAGACAGAAAACACCCCCCGAGTAACGAACTACATCAAGAATTAGCGGTTCGTAGAACAAAAGCCGTTCCTAAAGGGTATGATGCGCGGTTCTCCGGTGTCACCTCAGCTGCCAACTCGGTGCATAATTTTCTGGCTCCTCCAGATAATAATTAACTTTCTTTGACAGTTCTTTTTGAGCGGCTTGTCAGTCGATTGACAGACAGTGAGGCGCAGATGTTCCCTGCAATATCAATGCAAATATTTAAAACTTTGACTGGATTGACAAGCTGACACCAGATGGCACTACCGTTCGTGATACGAAGGAGAAGAGTCTCATGATGATGTGAGATAAAACTTGGCGGCTCGGACGGATTTTTTGGATGCTTTTGTTTTTAGTTTGTCAATTAAATTTTTTAATTAATGGATGGGAGGAGGTTTAATTTGAGGGGATGGAATGGATGGAATTAAGGATTTCTTTTGAGTGGTTTTGGTTTTCGGTGAGAGGAATGTGAAGGCGAAATATTTATTAATTTCAAATAGCTGTGTTTATTTCTTTCTCTTAAATAAAATTATTTGTGTTGGGAATAAAAAAGCCTTTTTCTTATTATTTAGGGTTTTGTTTTGGGTGTGATTGATTTCTTTTTAAATGTCATGATGTCGGCATTGATATAAGTATGAGAATTAGGACTGGCGAGATATTTGAAAATAAATTTACAGCTTACTTTTTGATGGTTTAGAGAAAAAAATTTTCTAAAAAATATGTTGAAAAATCGTAAACTTTATGGAAGTTTAAATAGTAAATACTACCAAAACAATTTCTTTAAAATTTAATAAATTGACAATTTAATATCATATTGAGATTAAAAAGTATCAAATGTTAATACAATTTTAAATTAAAAGTATCTCAGTCACTACAGTATTTCCCCTTATGATGTTTTTCTTTACCTAAACATAAATGCAAAAAATTAAAATTTCCGTCTTGTTCAAATAAATTACTTTGGTGAATTTATATTTTGAAACACAAGTTCTGTGCGCTTCTTTCCTTGACAATGTTTTTATTCCAAACAAAACTGACTAATTATATTTAAAACAATGAATGAAACTTAAAACAATTCTTACTTTTGTGGTATTACTTAATTTTTCATTTGCTGTGCAAGAAAATGTGACCTATAGTAAGAAATTCTTCAAAATGGTGAAGAAAATCTAGTAATATTTCAAGTTTTCCTCAGTTCCTTCCACTTGGTATTCCTTCCACTTGGTAATTCCTTCCACTTGGTAATATTCCACTTGGTCATTTTTTAAAAAAAAGAAACTCTGATAACGTACACATCATCGCCACCAAAAGGACCATCAGGGCCACCTGCTTTTTCAACTGCACCGCAAAAATCAACCCAAAAATTTATGGGTACAGAAATTTCAAATTTCTTCAAAACGACATCAAGCATCTACATTGCACATTCCATTAATTCCGCACTAAAAAAACCTCATAACTCTGTCACACCACAATACAAACCTCATTACAAAAAAGAAACACATCACTTTTACTGCCCTATAAATTCACATGCAGCTGACTCCCCAAACAAGAGAGCATAATCCCTCCACCATGCCCACTCTCCATAAATTTCATTACTCCTTTCATTTCAGTTCCCCCTACACCCCTTAATGAATGAATATCGCAATTATAAATCGTCCTCCTCACTCACCCACGTGTCATTCTAGTATCACGTGACGGACACAAATCACGTGACTAGAGGGTCCGCATTGGAAATAAGTGGCTATAACTTTCAGGGGGCCCTGGGCTCCCATTGATCACCATTGACAGTCAAGGGGGCCCCGGGAAGGACCCCCGAGCGACTGCCCCCCTCGGGGTGACCCAGCTAATTCTGATGAATGTGGGGGAGCTGTGAAGGATATCAAAGGGGAAGCCTTGAATGATGCCTTATGAAAAAGCAATTTGTTATGGAAATGGGGACGGGACTTAATTTGGAGTCATGGGATACTGATGAAGGCTGGGTGTGAATTTTTGAAAAGAAAGTGAAATTTTCTAAAAAAAAGAAAGGGGAAAAAATATGGGTGTGCCGTGTTCTATTGTAGGAGCACGGCAGCCTTGGTAAGTTGAAGGTTGTCACCTTGTAGCTGAGTGATTTCAGGTTCATTTTTTTTCGTGTAAGAATCTTGTAAGAGTTATCACAGAAACTATCAGTGAAATTTGCAATATTAAATGTAAAAAATCTTAGAAATATCAAATGTGTAAGCATAACATTATTTTTTATACTCATATGGTTAATCACTTATTTTAATTGAGTTATATAATTTAGTGATAATTAAATAAAAATTAATTTTGATTTTCATAAATAAATTTGATTAGAATTTATAAATTTTGAAAAAGTTTTATTATGTTACATACAATAATTATTTATGTATATTTGTTTTATTATTTTCTAAAATATTTTAATAGGCACATTAAATTTTTTATATATTTTAATTTTAAATGCTTTTACAAAAACTAAATTCAGTTAATGATTATTTTTAAATGAATTAAATAAAAATTTATAAATTTTCAAAATGATCTTGGTAATAACTAAAAAGTTTCTTTAAGTATATTACCCTATTATTCTTACAGTATTATGACCAAATTTTACTCACACACATTTAAGAAACTTTTTAAGGGATGAATATAACGCATTGTTATTACACATACAAACTAACTATTAATAATTTCAAAAATTGAATTCATTAGACATATTAGATATATGGAGCATCTCTATTTAAACTTACTGCAATAGTATTCCATTAAAAATCTAAATTAAGTTGGTATTTTTTAATCATACTTAGTCAAGAAAAATAATGCAACTATAATTAATAAAAATTCCATTATCTACTATAAGTACTAAATATGTAATACAATCTATAAGATGTCCTTAAAGCTTTTAATACTTTCTAAATAAATTAAAGTGTGTGAATATACGGCAAATGGTGAGGCGAGCAGAGTAGTAGAGAAACAGTGCACGCCCTAAGCCTCCTGTAAGTTGTTTTGTCTTCCGAAAGCCTCCTAGCACTGGGAAACAATATTGCAAGGAACATGGGTGGAAAAGCATCATTAAGTGAGTTTTCTACTATCCGCTCTTTTTTTAAGGAGGTGATGTTAATATCTTGATGAATCGTCACTACTTTGAAATATGAGTGTATATTTATAGAATTTAATGTTTAATAGTCAAACATATAGGAAACGAGAGGATAACGGACAGTTGGAACAAACTTTTAGTATAGGAAAACCAATAACTTCTTAAAGATCATCACACTTCATAAAATATATTTATTGCACGCCCTGTTTAGGCTAGAGAGAAATCTTATATTTTTCTTTAATTTTTTATAGGTATTGGGTTGTCCCATAAGTTCTGTTACTTTTTACGAAGTTTTGTCTTTGAAAATTTTTTATGCAAAACTGGTAATAGGTGGAGATTTCAAACAAAGGGGATTTTGATATATGCATATTCATGAACATAATGTGTGATTTTGGTAGTTCTCGTGATATTATTTCTTTTCAAAATGGCGGTTTGAAAAAAAGACAAAAAACGATGATTTTCGAGTAATTTTTTTCTTTTGTTAAAAAAACTAGGAAGAACGCATAATTCATGGCTAAAAAAAGTTTTACTGCATATTCAAAATGTTAAGATTAAGATGTCATAGTTTCAAGATGATTCGATAAGTTTGAGGTAGGAAAAATTGACTTTAAAACTTCATATATTGGCATTTTCACGTGTTTTTTAAAGCACGCCTATTGTTTTTCTAAGCAGCTGATGAAGCAAATTAAAGGCAGATGTTTTTTGAACCATAATGCTTTTTTCAACGGTTTAAACATTGAAAGCCACTTTTCATAATGTCGTTGAATTGATTTATTTCTAAATTCCAACGAGTTGTTTTTATTCTAGTGTGTGTTTTTGTATGAAGCAAATAATATCTTTGTTCACTTAGCATAAGTTCAGCGAGTGTAATTCTGATAAGCTAAAAAGTTGCGAGCTTTAATATTGCGCACTACTTTCTGAACTTAATTTCAGATATAATTTAATATATATTGCATATTTTGAATACTTGGGTATTTCTTAAGCTTTTTCATTAATTTTGATGCTTTTTTTCGTGAAAATTTCTTCGAAAAGACTAACATTACTGAGGTTAAGTTTCTTGCAAAGATGTTATGTTTGAGACCAAAATTTCCTAAATTAAACTTATCGAATTATCTTGAAACTATGACATCTTAAACTAAACATTTCAAAAATATAGTAAAACTTTTTTTAGCCATGAATTATGCGTTCTTCCGAGTTTTTTTAACAAAAGAAGAAAATTACGCGAAAATCGTAATTTTTGGTCTTTTTTTCAAACCGCCATTTTGAATAGAAATAATATCACGAGAACTACCAAAATCACACATTATGTTCATAAATATACATATATCAAAATCCCGTTTGTTTAAAATCTCCATCTGCTACCAGTTTTTAATAAAAAATTTTCAAACACGAAACTTTGTAAAAAGTAACAGAACTTATGGGACAACCCAATACATTGAAATACAGAAATGTAAAACCAGCGTGTCATTATATTATTACGGCAACTTTTGATTACTTAAATACAGCAGTTGGTCATTTAATAAATCTAAAAGAGTGTTTTTCATATTTCAAGGTTTATGATAACTGTGTAAAACTTAGGTCATTTGTTTAATATCTATTTGAAGTAATGTAAAATAGGGATTTCAGATCTTGGTCTTTAGGCACTTCCTTACGCGCTTTTGATTCCCAGTTCGAGAAACGCTCTAATGGGGTAAGTTAAATACATAGTTTATTATATACATAAATTTATTGTCGTTTGAATTTGTGTCCATTGCTACACAAATTAGGTAATTAATTAATATAAATTCTGAATTTTAGTTGAAAAAAATATCAAAATATGTATCAGTTGCTCATTTTTAATATTTCTTTTGTGTAATTCCTACTTAAAGTCTTTACATAAATTTGGGTTACAAATTTATAATGGTCAGTTTGAAAAAGGGAATATGTACAAAAATTAAGTTTTGAGAAAATCGAGGAAAAATATGTATAAATAATGGATTTTTCATTGTATAACCACCAAATTTTTACTGGAAATTCAGGACCCTATTTAAAAAAGGACAATCATCAAAACGAATTAAGTACATTTAAAAGTATTTTACAGTTTAAATGTGTTGGTGGCGTTATTCCCTTTTCCAACCTTATGAAATTTCAAGTGAAGAAAAATCGAAAAAACCTCTTAAATTGAAGTTTGAATTATATTTCTGCTTAGTTCACAACACAAAAGTGAGAAATAGAAAGATTTAGATTAGTCTGATAAAATTTTAAAATTGTTATGAAACTGAGTCATTAAAGCAGTATGAGTGAATATGAATGAAAATGATGTCCTAAACATTTCATGTATATAAAAAAAAGTTCAAAACACTTTAAATTAAAAGCAAACTTACTTTTGGGCTAGTTTACATCAGCACAAAGAATAAGAACGGAAAGACAAATTAAATTTAATTCCAAATTATCTGAAAAAAAAATACAATGAATGGACATTGATTTCACAACTTCAAGGGGCGATATCTCCCTATAGGGGTTAGTTATTTTCCCCCTCTTTTCACCCATGTGTAGGGCAAAGCTTGGAGATTGTTTTGAGCACAAAAAGTCAATTTGTCATTTTTTGGACTTATTCCCTTTTTCAAACTGGCGATTCAATTAATAGGCGATACACAAAACCCCCTAGTTACATTTTCAAACACACCCTTCTACGAGGGTTGTTTTTTAATTAACTTCCGTTTTTCTCCTGAAAATAAAAGCACTAGTAGGAATTCCGAAATAATTTTGGTTTTGGTAGTTAGAAACATCCTTCAGGTTCAATTTGCCACCCTTACTGAAAAAATACGACCATTTTTTCTATTTTTTATCGATTTTACAAGCGCGCTCCTCGAACTATTTTCCCGCCAACCCATAGAGAATTTCGCTTTTTTTATCCTCTCGCTCCGTCCGCGGTCAGGCATTAACATTAAACAATCGGTGGGCAGGTGATCGCGGACGGAGCGAGCGAAGAAAAAAAATCGAAATTCTCTATGGGTTGGCGGGAAAATAGTTCGAGGTGCGCGCTTGTAAAATCGATAAAAAATAGAAAAAATGTCCGAATTTTTTCAGTAAGGGTGGCAAATTGAACCTGAAGGATGTTTCTAACTACCAAAACCAAAATTATTTCGGAATTCCTACTACTTTTATTTTCAGGAGAAAAACGGTAGTTAATTAAAAAACAACCATCGTACATAATGTTACCAGGATAAAGAAAAAAGGGTAAGAACTACAGGTATAACCCGAAGTACTAAAATACATACGATACCTGACCCGAAAAATTCATTAAGGTAAAATATAGAGGGGGGAATTCTTTTTCAAGTTGAAAAGGATTTCGAGATATCATATTGAGAGGTTAAACTGCATATTTTTTTAAAGATATCAAATACCGAACAAAATAATTTTAAATACTGGGACCAAGAGTATTAAACTCGTAATTATTTCATACCTTCAAGTCCCCCATACGAACTAAAGGTATCGATAGATTTCTTGGATTCATCCATTAAAACAACACATTTCCCTAAACTCATCATCTCTCAAACCATCTTACATACAACATTCGCTCCCATGACACGGAACCCGAAAAATCTGCCTGCTATCTCGAACACATGTTCACGACAACTGTCAGGGAATCCGGCAGCAAAAGATAGCATCCGGCTGATTTCTTGAAGGAGAGAGAGCGTCTTCCGCAAAGTGTCAAATCTCTCTCCCCTTTGTCCTGGGGTTTGTTTCAAGACATTTCTGGGGGTTGGGTGACGTCTTGTTCGACCGGATTGTCCGTGAAGTCTGCCGGACGGATCATGTCTGGCTAGTGTTTTGTGGCATGCGTGATAAAGGGGGCTTGATATGTTTAGAGTGTGTTTTGAATGCATTTTGACGTGAGTGACTGTTTGCAAGGAAGAGTTTTATGAATTTAGAAGGAAAGGGAGGGCAAGGAGTTGTACTTGTGGCTGCCACACTACAGATTCCTCCTGTCAAGATAGGGGAGACAGGCTCAACTCCATGCTTTCTCCCCTTCTCCATACAACTTCATTAATGGCACAGACGTCGTATGAGGTATTTGCATGAGTGAGGGATTTGCTTGATTTTTTACTTTTTCCATACATTATGGTCTAAAACTCCCAAATTTCTGATTTTTAAGTTCAAAAATGTGTTTCAAATAATTTAAATTCAATTTTATTTTTGCCAAAACGTCAGAAAAGTCACGTTATCAGAAAACGGGCTTCTATTGGATGTGAGGTCACAGCGCATGAAAACCATTGTGTTTTCTGTTGTCACGTGATCAGAAAACGGGCTTCTATTGGATGTGACCTCACAGCGCATGATTTGTGATTCGAAAGTGTTTTCACGCCAAAACAAAAAACGAAATTTCAAAAATTTATATCTCAGAAACTAGGCTACGAAAATACATGATGTAAACGTCATTCTTCATGGTTTTTTATCTACTATTTTAATAAAATTTAATCTCAAAACGTGAGAATACCTCATTCGATGTAGTGTGGCAGGCGCCTTATCGTGCTTGGTTCGGTCTGAAGAGGGATTTTTCATGGCAGATAGGTTTAAACGTAGTTTTTAAATGTTTTAATGCAAATCTGGAAAACACTGAAATTTGAATGCATAATTTTCCCCTTGGTGACAAATGTTTTTTCTTAATTTCTGTTTTATAAATACGTTAATAAAGCTATGCTATGAAAATTCCCTTTCCCAATTCACAAACATAGTTTAGTCAATTTGTGGAACATTATTTTACTCCGTGTAGTGTAATTAGAATAGACGGCTTGTCTCCATGGCAACGCAATAGAAATGCAATGGGAAATGACTAGTAGCGAGCCGTCGATTCAAATTACACAGACTACTTATTCATACTTATCACTTTTTGCGTTCATTTCGGAGGAATCGTCCAAAGTGAATAGTGTGAATTGGCGTTTCACTCTTTATTCCTTCACTTTTCTATGCAAACTAACGATTCACCTGAGTGAATCACACTGGATGAACAGTGAAAATAAAACTGCGAATGACCCTTCAATGGTTCTCCGTTCGATATTTGATACTTAAACTTAAAATCGATCCTCATTGTAGAAAGGTTTGACCACCATTACTTTTAAACAATTTTACCGTTTAAAGTAAACGGTATCGTTTACTTTTGCAATAAATTTCAAGCACATGTATGAAGTATTAAGGAAGGGAGAAATGAATTAGTTTTTTCTAAATACTTTTCAATATCTGTATTTAAGTTTAAAAAATCCATCTGAACATGTTTGTGTTTGACGAAATTATTCTCATGTTGAAAATTTTTCGAGTTTGCAAAAATTTTTATGGCGAACTCTGTTTAAGAAATTTCGTTAATAACAGCTAGGCGAAATCCACCATCTTCTTCGGAAGACAAATCAAAACGCTCAAGCAAACCCTCCATCTAGAGATCCAGGTTTTATTGAGTCATCGAAGAAGCTTCGAAAAGCAAACAAGCGAACGCTACACAATCGCATCCGAGACTCCAACTACTGAAAGATGGAGAGAAGAAAAAAACCCAGCAATGACGAACTAAACCAGCAAATAAAAAGTATTTCAAAAGAAGAAGAAGAAGCAAAAGGGAACAGATTAGTCCCCCGCTCCTGTCATTCAAAGCAAACAATAGCAGTCGGCCATCTCCTCACTAGAAAAACGTTGCATGACTGGATGGACCGCCGACTTGACATGTTCCATCATGCGGACGAACTCGACCTGACAGCGTCGTAACAATGCGGACACTGTCACCAGATGGCAGCACCTATATAAAAAGGGGGTCCAGTTTCAAGGGGATGTTCATTAATTGCGTTTAGCTAATTTTTAGGGAACTGATTATACTTCTTCCCCTGACGTATAGCCCTCTCCACTGGCCTGGTACTGTACTACAGAAGCAAATCTAAAATTTTTATTTAGGGGGTTTAGGTCCCAAAAATGTTTCTATTACCCTAAATTTCAAAATTTGTAAAGGGCGAATAAAATTTTGATGGTCAAAATATCATCATGAACCTTTTTATTATTATTTTTATGATTATAAGAACCTTTTGTCCAAATTGATAGATTTTTATTACTATTAAAAAGCTAGATAGAAAAAGCTTTTTTTCACTTTAGGGAGATTGCTGCTCCCAGCATTGGATTCCAAGGGATTCGCCCCTGCCTTGTTATGATAATTTTGTTTAAAAACTTTTTGTGAAAATCTTCAAATGTTCAGGATAAAAGGAAAAACATCATTTCTTTACAACCTTAAATGTTCACTCTTAACAAGTATTTTAAGATTACTATTAAAGCAAATTCAACTTTAAGCTGTTTTCAAGTTAAAAATATTGTGGTAATTTTTTCAAAACATGCTTTTTGTCGAAACCTGGCTAAAAACAATTTGATACTTAAACCACAACCACTTTATCTAATTGCTTTTAGATATTATCATTTCTTTTATATCCCTTCAAGGTGACAAGTTTTTCTATGAATAGAAATACAAATATTCTATTCATAGTAGCTAATAGAATAATAACTAATTAACTCCTTGGCATTACAGCCCATGTTGGACTATGGCCTCTCCAACAATTTTCCTCCAAAGCCTTCTGTCTCTTGCTTTCTATTTCCGATTACGGACTTTTAGAATCTTAAGGTCCTTTTCAAATTTCAACTTCATCCAACCATCTTTTAACTGGCCTTCCTCTTTTTCTTTCTCTTTGTCCCTGGCACTGGCCCTTGAAAAACTAAAAAAAAATAGAATAATAAGCGAATTAAAATATCCCATTGATTTTTTAAAGTAGACATTCAAATTTTTGGTTTGTATAATAGAAACAAATATAGGAGAACACACAAAAATCTTTATCTCAATTTTCTATTTTGCGATTCTGCCTAAGTACTAAAATGTTTTAAATTCTTATTAAACTCTCAGACTTACATATAACCTTCTGATCCTCTCGCCATGCAATATCGCACGAGACGACATGCATCTCATGGAAAGTCCCCACAACTTTTGATGCAGGGACGGACAGGAGTAGCTTTTTTTTATCCATCATCATCAAAAGTGGTGCGGTCGGAATCTTGACTCTTGGGGTACAGGTAAAGACGGCCCCCTGGAGTGACATCTAGTGACGAGGGATCTTTCCATTGTTGCTACATCTGTTTGATCTTGGGGCGGCGGGTGTGTTTTTTTTTCATAGAGAACGGTGGTTTTTTGAAGATTGATTCTCTCTCGTCTAATCTCTCATCTCTCTCTCTTGGATGTGGTATTGTGGGGATGGAGGTATTTGGAGTGTATTCAAATTGCTTTTTAGGTCAATGGGCTTTAGCGGTTCCTTTAGGATTTTTGTGTGTGAAAGGTTTGGTTAAGATGTTTTGTCGTGGTGATGATTGTGTAGGGGTTGATTGGTGGGGTTTGAGAAATTATTTGGTTTAAAATTATGCAACTGTGTTAAAACTTAATGTTTTATGAAGTAGAGTATTCCTTCTTAATTTTCAAGCTAATAACGCGCAGAATTTCTTGTGAAACTACTACAAAGGTGTTAAAAATTAATTAAATTCAATTATATGAAATGCAACCTTAAGAAAAAGTATTTAATTAGAACGAACTACGATAAAATTGTAATTACTTTTTATTGGGAGGTAGAGAGCAATTACCATTATTATGCTCCACCTTTGAAACTGAATTCCGCAAATGGATCATCTCTCTTGGAAAAAGGGTTGCCAAAGCCCCGAAAGGTTGGACTTCTACCTGTTGGTCCGCCTTGGATCCACACGCCTAAGAAGAAAAGACAGATTTTGCTACTGGAATAAACCGATAGATGTTTATTTATGAGAGTCTGATTCATTGATTAACAGATTTTCCTGGAGAAGACTTCTGGAGAAAGCCAGATCCCACCCAGGGCTGTCAAGCGATTAAAGAAGACGATTCATCGATTTGTGGTTGCTTGACTTTAGTTCGACAAGGCAGGCTGCAACTCAACACATTTGGAGGGAACATTTCGTTTGAAGGTAAAAGTTGTGACTTGGAGAGTAAACCGGAATTAGTCGATGCATGATGGTCACCGATTTGTATATACTGTGCCTTGAAAACCAGGGATTCCATCAACCGGTAAGGTATATGGAAATGGATATTTATTTGTTCATGATCTTGTCCTTGGCTAACTGGAGTATTCACCACTAACCTGACCGGAGGTTAACCGACAGTCAAACTTCTGATGAGCGGTTAAAAAAGGAAACATAACGGCCGTATTCTGTGCTACCAGACCAGTGGTTAAACAGCAATTAAAGAAGATTTTTCCAATCGGAGTCAGAGATTCCTTCTTTGATTGGTGGTTAACCGCTGGTCAGGTAGCACACAGAATACAGCCGTTAGTTTTCCGCCAATCCGAGGTTTAACTTCCAGTTAACCACCGGTCAGGTTAGCCGTGAATACGACCTTAAGTGTCCAGATAACCTCTACAGTTTGAGAACAACTGCATTTAAATCTTTACAGTATTAACGATCCTAAGACATTACAACATAATAACGCCTTTCCTCTATTAAGATTCCCTTCATCACATTCAATTCTTCACCCTTCCCTAAAAATGACCCGAAATTTAGCAAGGGTGTTCACCCCACGTCCCTTCGAATACACGCCTTCCACCGGACCGTGAGGACACATTATTCATCATTCGATCCTCCTATTCCAGAAAGTCCGTTCCACCGCGTTCGATATTTCTGCCGCTTTTCACTTCCGTAATTCGATTAATGGATTTATCTTTGTGGCGGCTTCAATCACGGCCGACGAATTCGGACAGTCGGAATCATCTCCCTCCTCGCTTGGGTGTACCGATCCTGACAGGGGGGGTTGAGAAGATTCCGGTGTCGGGTTGAGATGGGGTCAGCTCGACTTTTCTAACATGTGTACCTTCTGTGAATGCTTAGAGTATGTCAACTGAGAATGCTTCAATACTTTTCTTTCTTTCTTGTATTGATTGTCGAATTCACAGTAGTGTGCAGTTATTTAGATTAGACCTGTTTGTGTAGCCGCATGAAAACCTTTCTTTCACATTACAAGCAAAATTCAAATAAACTATCTAATCTACCATAGTTTATTCTGTAGAATAGTTTATAATCTGTACGCTCATTTAAAAATGACGTCTTCAATTTCCCTCAGTAGTTCATCTATTGTCTTTGCTGAATTCCCATACCTAGTAGATATAATAGACAAAAGCACTCCCTTTGGGCAAGATGTCGCAGTTGAACAAGTCACAAGAAATTGAACGAATGAATTGTTTTTTCTTTTCATTTTTCAAAGTCATTATTTCGATTTTAGGCGTTCCAATGAGGGAATGTCCTTCTTCAATATTTCAGAACACTTAAAATCTCTCCCCCAAAATAAGAAATTTCTTAGTGGCCTGTTCTCTCAATCTTTTCTTCCCAATGCTGCCCACTCGAAATACTAAGTAGTGATGTGAATGCATGATATCTGTTTTTCAATAGAATTTTTAAATTCCTATTATCCATCCACAGTAGTTACATCCACATTATCATCCATAGAAGAGTTTACCTTACATCCATAAGTTACAGGTTTCACATTTCTCCCAGTTGATTTATAATGCCACATACTTAACTTTGACCCTTTACTCATAGTTCATTCCTTTTCAAAGGCCACCAGCATCTCAAGCATCAAAACATCTCGAATAAACAAGTAAATAAAATCACTTAAAAAGCATCCCTACATGTAAATGATGTTCTAAAAAAAGATTCATCACCATTTCCTTGTCGATGACTTCAACTCGGCATTAAAGCGTTTTTAATGTACACCTCTTCCCCAGAAAACACGAACGTAATGGGATTCAAATGTTGTGCGTCTCAAAAACCCCATTACCTTTCGTAATACATCTTCAAGCGATCAGTGAACTAAAAGTAATTCAAAACTAATTTCCTTATTGAAGACTTCAAGTATTTGTCACGGAACGACCACATCAATCCAGTGTCATCTCTCTTCCTCCATTAAAAATCTACCTCCTCCATGTTCTTGCCAAACCCGGGAGGGGCTCTCCAACTACCTCCCCCCTCCGGGTGTCAGTTCAATGACTGATCCTGGCCTATAACGGATGATTGACGCCACAATGGAATGACCCGTCTCTCTCTCATCAATCAAGCACTGCCTTTTGCAATGGAATCTACCCGGTGATGGATGTGTGACGGCCGGATTTTTACGACGATGCCTCCAGTTACAGTCGCAGTGAAGAAGTGAAGAGGAGAAGTTTTTAATATAATTGCTTCTCTCTCTGGGAGTTATTGTTGAGGTATATCTATCTGCAGAAGAGCCGATTCGGGGTCAGGTAAAAAGTGATGGGAAAACCAGTTGGCGTTTGTTAACGATACCTGGGGATTACGAGAGGTATCCAGTGTCGTCGAGGTGCAGGTGTGTGGTTATGGAACTCTGTTTTTGCGGGGAGGGATGTTTGGCTTTTTGAAAGGAAGGTTATTGATGGATAGGAAGAAGGAAATTAATTTTTAACGGAATCGCGAAATCGGGTCAAAAATTGGATTTGGCTCTTACCGGGTGTGTGTTGAATCTCGTTGAGTAAGTGCATCCAAATTCTAAATAATGGATTGCACTCCAGAATAAAGTTGGATATGTTACAAAGGTCATACTTACGGCCGTAGTCACCGGTAACTTGACCGGCGGTTAATCGGGAGTCAAAACTCTGATTGGTGGAAAACAAGCTTTCCTTCTTCATCTGCCAATCAGATTGACTGCCGATTAACCTTCGGTCAATTTACCGGTGACTACCGCCGTTAAAGCTTCTGATCATTTTTACCTCTTCTTATGTAACAAACGAACGAATGAATAAATATGCACAGTTGACATGAGAAACGGGTTTTGAACAAATAGCAATGTTCCCTTGCGAGAAATTTAACTTTTTTTTGTGCTACGAACTCTTTTTAAATTTTCCTGATGGGTTAATCCAAATAGAATTATCTACTATTTATTCAAGTTTCGAAAGCATTATCAATAAACTGAAAATATTCTGTATTTTTATCACCCCTTTTTTTGAAAAACTCTACGTAACCAACGTTACTATAAGGATCAAATTTTCTCTAATTTTGAAAAAGGGACTGACTAAATACACTGAAAGGTTTTTTATAACGTTTTTGTGCATCATCTATTGTACTTGTATGTAACACCCGTGAACTAGAGCAGCTTAGTATTTTCCCCGATGTGTGTTTTATTGGTGTACATTTCAAATATTCACCCAAACTTTATTTTCACAATGAGGTATTTGCATGAGTGAGGGATTTGCTTGATTTTATACTTTTTCGATACATTATGGTTTAAAACTCCTAAATTTCTGATTTTTAAGTTCAACAATTTGTTTAAATAATTTAAAATTCAATTTTATTTTTGCCAAAACGTCAGAAAAGTCACGTTATCAGAAAACGGGCTTCTATTGGATGTGACATCACAGCGCAGTAAAACCATTGTGTTTGATGTTTTCACGTGATCAGAAAACGGGCTTCTATTGGATGTGACCTCACAGCGCATGACTTGTGATTCAAGAGTGTTTTCGCGCCAAAACGAAAAACGAAATTTCAAAAATTTATATCTCAGAAACTAGGCTACGAAAATACTTGATGTAAACGCCATTCTTCATGGTTTTTTATCTACTATTTTAATAAAATGCAATCTCAAAACGTGAGAATACCTCATTATACAACCCTAGTTAGTCGGATCTCCAAATTTAGAAAAATAATCATAATTCTAGTCGAAGTCACGCCATTTTCACCCGTATTCACCGCTAACTTCGCCGACGGTTAACCAGGACTCAAACCTCTGATTGACGTAAAACTCTTGTTTTCTTTAACTACTAGGGAGCTACCGCCCCCTGCTCGCTATCACTCGCCAACCCCCGTTAACTGCTGACGCAGGGGCTTTCGGATCGCTTCGCAATCCCCACAAAACCCTGCTCACTAAAATTATTTATTTATAAAACATTCGTTATAACAATTAGTAGAAAAACGTCAACCAACTTTCCAGAAGCACACTCTGTTAAAAGTTAGAATATTTATTGGTTAAATTATCAATAATTTAATCAACACGTTTTCCTTGAAAATATCCATCAAGTCTGCTCGTGCTATTGTTATTCAATATTTACAAAAACGTTCAGCAATGAATCTGTTCAATTTAATATAGTACCTAGTAACTCGTCAAAATATCTAGTGTTTTATCATTCAAGTTTTAGTTTTAAAACAGACCTTTTAAACAATACGATTTAAGCTATTAAAAATAAAAAGAGACAAAATCTACATTGCACTCAATGTTTACAAACAATTAATTTTGGTGTGTGAAATTCTATACTTGAATAGTAGATCTGTGAGTTTCTGGAAAACTCTTATCAGTCTTTTAAAATATTTTATTTAGAAAGTACATATTTTGAAGCGCATTTTTAAAGCGTGAAAGGAATTATTTTCATCATTAAGGAATAGCGTCGGTTGGTCATTGTGATTGGAGGTATAATAAATTGTACGACAGTTTCTTGCTATTAACTGCAACCTTATCCGTAATCCAGAAAAATGGAAATATCTTAGAATTGAGAATTTTTTTAGAAATTCTAAAGGCACTTTGCACATCCTCAAAAGAATCCGAACAGTTTGATACCAAAAACATGTTATACGGATCAGTAATTAAAAAGCCTTTCTCTGGAAACCATTTACAAAAACTTTTTTTAGAATAGAGAGATACCAATCAGAGGTTTGACGTTTGAGGGCCAGTTAACCACCGCGCCGGTCAAGTTAGCGGTGAATATTTGTGTAAATCGTTAATAAAGGGGATAAATGATAAATAAAGGGGGTACTAGGAATGTTTGTAACACATCGCTGTGCTACAAGTGTACTCTTTAGCATAGTAATAAAATGACCGTCGTCTTCATTTACTGTAAGTCAAAATTTAAAATTGCTTTATTATTTTTTTATTATTATTATACTATTTGTCATCTTCTACGAAGTAAGTATTTAGAATCGAAGCGTCTCAAACATATGCTTTTGGAGTTGTTAAAAGCTCCTCAAATCCTCTAGAAGGCTATTCTGCTGCAGTTGCTACAGAAAACACAAGTTCAACTTCTCCAAAAATAGTACATTTCTTTCTCTAGTTATCTCTTGAAAAGTGTTAAACATGACAAATGTACAGAAAGTTAACATATAACCTCAATTTAAAACTAGATTTTATATGAGATACCATATTTGTAATGTGGAAATACATTTCGTTTTTATTTCTGTTTATAAGCAATTAATTGTAGGATTTCTAATACTATACCAGTTAAACCGAGACACCCTCTCCACCACACAAAAAAGACAAATAAAATTCAGTTATCAAAAATCTAAAGCTCAACACTTGAAAGGACGATTAGCAGCAGCAACAAAACATAAAAAAAGGAAAAACAAAAATGAAGAACGAGGCTTTATGAAACAGAGGAAAACCCGCGGCAGATCGCATAATACGTATCATTTCATTTCAGTTCGGTAACAGTCGTAATTACGGGGTTAAAAAGGACCTTGTCAAAAGCTGAAAAGACAGCTAACTCAGGAAAAATACCTGTTTTTTAAAGACCCAACACGGCTAAAGCGTATCGCTTTAAAGCAAACCTGCTACAGTTAAAAGCAAAATAGTGATGGATCACACGTGCCAAAACGAGAGCGGTTAACCCACGCCACCTGGTGGTAGCTGGGAGAAGGAAGAGAGCTTCTTGAGGCACTTCTCTTTTTTTCTTCACTCTTTTGGGGGTCGTCTACAAAGTAGCGTAACTATTCTTATTGTGAATATATACAGATTGATGCAGTTTGGAAGAGGTTCAAGGGGAAGGAAAAATTAATCTCAGTGTGTGGGGTTTTGGTGGAGTCTCGTTTTGATTTGCGAGTAAGAAACGCACTTCAGGAAACGTGGGTTTTTGACGTGTGGTGTTGTACCGAAGGCAAAACATATTAAAATACTCGAAATTAACATCTGTCTCTTTCGCCAGGGTTTTGTGCTAAAATAAAAACGTCGTTCGTGTTGTAAAAGAGGAGTGTGAGGCCTGTCACTCAAAAAGCCGATTTACGCTTTCCAGAGCAGTATTGGAGTGGAAAAGTTGAGTGGGAATCGCAAATTTCCAGTTCTTAGAGCAGAAAACTCGAGAATTTAGCCTACTCTAGAACATAGTATACTTGTTTGAACGAATGTTCTTTTGCTGAGGCGGCGAGTTAAAGTGAAACAAATAAAATGTACTTGTAGCCGTAGGTATCGTAGGAGTTAAATATAGCTTTATTTCTTATCATGAAATGTGACAATTTGAAGAACTTTATCTTGAGAATTTTTCTTACAGATTTTAAACAACTTAACTCTGGGAAATATGTATAATTTATATACAGGGTGTTTCAAAATTGCGTTGCACGGCTTTTATTCGGAACCAACGCCTGTTAGGGTCATTGAAGTAAGGTCTACCCCCAGGTAAGTGACCCTGGAGAATTCATTGAGATGACTTACAGCACCCCTAGCGGCGAAATTAAAAAGTTAAAAAAATTAATTTAAAAACTAAAGGAGATAGAGCAAAAACCTCAGTGAGAGTATTGTTGCCAACATCAAGAAGAACTCACTGAAAAAAATTTGAACGCAATAGACGAGATTAGTGTGACGTTTTTTGTTTTGTTTGGAAACGTAAATTCAGTCTGTGATTGGTTCCGTGAACTGTACGGACAGTACGGATCCGTATGTAACCAATCACGGATCGAATCAACGTTTCCAAACAAAACAAAAAACGTCATCACTAATCTCGTCTATTTTGAAACACCCTGTATACTTTAAAAGACCATATTTGTAAAGTTTTATGCAAATACTTTAAGATTTCGTTAATTACGGGCAATATTAAATTTCAGATTTCTATTTGATGACGACAACTTATTAACCTAAAATAAGAAACTACAGTCAACATGTATTTAATAAAGATACTAATGATAGGGAATAGGCAATGGAAATGGACTATATTCGTCCACGCCTATGTTAATCACGTGATGGGGAAAAACAAACTACACTAGCGGAAATAAAAATCCCAACACCAAGAAGGAAAGAAGATATCAAAGTGAAATTTATGTCTATGATTGCACATAGTATCAATGTGAATTGATTAAAAAATCAGCCTTCCTGGATGTTAGGGGGCCGAGAAAACTAGGGAGGAGTGTTGTCTCCATAGGTGTCCATTACCGCCGTCACACGTCATGGTATTGAGTGACAGGGGCTCTAAATGACTTTTGAGGGATTGGAGAACCATGTTGCCTCCTCAGGTAGTCCAAATTCATATGGTGCACCAGCGGACGTTGCATACCGGGCTAGGTGATTTCTCCTCATTGGTCGGACTTGTTTTGTGGGTGTTGGTTCTAGAGAACGGGAAAGACGGGGGGGGAAATGCAACCTAGGGGGTTAAGAAGAAAGCTTGGACATTGCATACAACATGTGGTTGTGCATGTTTCTCTTGAAATTTTTCCCCAGGACAGGTCTGAAGGTATGGACGGTCTACCGGCTGCAAAACCTCAATGACGCAGCTTTGGTTGGAAAAAGTACTGGTGAATCATACCCAGGAGTTGCAGAAATGGAATCCAATGCATCCCCACTCCGTTACCCTGCATCACCACTTCGTGGAACGATTAGAAAATCATCAGCTGAGTGCGCTCTCTCCATTGTCTCTTCAAACTCATACCCAACCGTTGGGGTGCTCCAAACCGAAACAGGATTCTCTCATAAACACAATGTCATGAAATTGGGATTTTCATTTCCTTATTTCGTGCATTATTCGAAACAGAAAGGCCCAACTTCAGCCCCTTGCTTAAAGGCAAAGATGTAAGAAGCTATGCGGACAAAACGGACAATCCGCAGTCCTGCAAATGACATCCATCGTACTGCCACTTGTCCTCAGTATGATCTACCGGTACTTTGGCCAACCAGAGCTGCTTCATTGAGGTTTTTTAGCCGGTTGTCCGTCCTTACCTTCAGACCTGTCCTGGGGACAAATTTCAAGAGAAAAATACACAAACACATGTTTCATGCAATGTCCAAGCTTTCTTCTTAACCCCCTATGTTGCATTTTTACCTTGGCCTATCCGTTCGTAAGAACCAACGCTCACAAAACATGTCCGGAGAAAGAGGAGAAATCACCTAGCCCGGTATGCAACGTCCGCTGGTGCACCATATGAATTTGGACTACCTGAGGAGGCAACATGGTTCTCCAATCCCCCAAAAGTCATTTAGAGCCCCTTTCACTCAATACCATGACGTGTGACGGCGGTAATGGACACCTATGGAGACAACACTCCTCACTGTTTTTCTCGGCCCCCTAATATCCAGGAAGGCTGATTTTTTAAGCAATTTACATTGATACTATGTGCGATCATAGAAATAAATTTGACTTTGATATCACTTTTCCTTCTTGGTGTTGGGATTTTTATTTCCGCTAGTGTATCAAATCATATCTCACTACAAACTATTTCTGTGGTAACCAATTGCAAGCTCAGTTGGTCACATGATGGGTAAAATGTGACTTCAAGACGATAGAGTCCATTACATTTCTGAACAATAAAGGAGGAATAACTGCTTCTTGTTAGAAATCGATGTCCAGTCCAGTCAACGTCTCCTATCAGGATGAAATTTGAACTTATTGAAATTTGAAGAAAATCTTTAAAAGTAGGTATAAATATAATTTTCCAACTAGATTCTAATTTAACTTGATTCTCTATCCAAAATAATAGTTGGGACAATTTCCTATAGATGTCACTCATTTCACCAGCCAAGACGAAGCGAAAAAAAGTCGGAACATCCGCCCGAAAAGTCAACGTTTAAATAATGAACAAGTCATAAATTCCGAAAGCAGCACAATAAATATTCATAAACACAACGATTTTTTATTGTCCTTTACGCTCCGCAAAGCCCAGACTCCATTCAGCAGCGTTGGAAGAAAAACCAGATCTGGATAACGAATTGCGAATGGTTATGTCTTGGCATTTTTGGGCATTAGCAAAGAAATCAGCCCATAGATCCCGCTTTTTGAAAAACAAGGATCCCCACCAGATTTATAGTTGGAGGGCTTCCAAATTTGGGAGGATCCTTCCATCGAGCAGTTTCTTTTCTTTCTGCACTTTCTTCCCTGATTGTTTTTAAGCCTGCTTTTCACACACAGAAGGTCGAGTCCCAAATCAATCAGAGCGTCAACCGTGATCCGACTGTATAATTAAGACCGTGAAAGATGCGTTCGTAACCATGGATCATCGGGTAATATATCGAGCTTACCAACACCCCTCCTACGGGGTCCACATGGCTGATCACAGGGTGGGATGGATGGTAAACAACATTCCCTCGTTGAATCGTTCGTCTTCCTCAAGTAGCTCTGTCCGTAATTTTAAATGAGAGATTCTTATTATTTTTCTGAATGATGGATAGACTTCGAAAGGTCACCGATATGTGTTCTGATTGAGGGGTCCTGCCCCTTTTTCGAACGTAAACGTCCGTTAATCAATGTTCCAATCCAGTGCCAGATGTGGACTGATTATAACCTGCGGATCCTCCTTTGAAAAAGAAGCGATGGCCATCTTTGGTTGATGGATTTTGGATCATCTATGATGCTTTTTGCGGGTAGAGTGGTTATTGTTTAGGGGTGGAGATTTTGGAATGGGTAGTTTGGGGTAAACAAATAACCTGCCGATGGAGGGATTGTTTTCGTTTACTTTAACCGATGTTTTTTACCCGGATTTCCTCTACAGGATTCTCTAAATGAATTTAATTGTTGTTTATTGTTACACATGGTTATTACTACTATCAAGTCTTTTGTTAAATTATTATTAGTACGTTATAAATTACAGGGTGATTCAATTAGGAAAGTTAAGTCCTTTGTTTGGAATGGTCTTTGTAGTGGTAAAAAACTTTCCGCTATTTTTTTTATTATTTCCAGAGGAATGGGAAAATACAAAATGTTACGAAAGGAACAGAAAACAATATCACGAGTTAACTCCACTTCTGCTGATGGACAGTCATTCTTTATTATGAAATGGAATTAATCGCCTTGTGTAATGGAAATTAAATTGGAAATAAATATTGACACATATATGAAACTGACCACTGCCAATAATTTTAATTACTTAGATTGCATTGAAGGAGAAGATAGCAATATTATTTTTCTCATGAAATTCCTTTTAAGTAGTAATCTTTACACCTTTACAGCATTCACTTTTTTGGGTGGGAAGGGTGTCATATTCATCATTGGCCATTCTGATCAATGATCATCATTTAGGCATCTCTTTTTTGTTTGACTTTTAAGTTCGTGTGTTCATGCACTTTCTCCAGAATGTTTCTTTGTATAAAGTATAGCTAAGAAGCTCTGTTTGTAGAATATACTACCTATTGAAAACAAATAACATAATATTGTTTGTAAATCTTAAAAAAAGGAGCAAGAAGGATCTATTTGCAAAATATAAATATAGGGGAGAGTGGGGCTATTTCGCACATGGGGCACATTCGGACAGACGGCATTTCCCCTAGTAATTATTAATTTAAAAATCTGAAAAAATACCAGTAGATGGAAGCATGACTACCACCTCCTGCATGAATTTTCAAAGCCCTGAGTCATTTTGTTGTATACATACTAGAAATTTGCTAGCGTTAGAAGCAGAAAAGTAAATTTTCTTGTCATTTTGTTGGCGTAAAATACCAATCAAAAATAACTCTCAAGTAGACATTCAGCATTTTATTCAGTAGAGGCACTACTAAAGTAAGTTTCTAGAAAGGTTTTATTTTCCTGCTTTAATTATAAATATCTTGTTGGGACGTGGTAAGCTTGAACTGGTAGATGGGGCACATTTGTACACCAAAAGATGGGGCAGATTCGGACAGTGCGAATGTGCCTCATCTTTCCCATTTTTGATTATGAAAGTGATTTATATGTTTATAAGTGCAGTATATTTAATAACTTGAAGTTTAATCGTTTTTTATTGTAACTGTTTCAAAATTTGGTGTTAATAGAAAATAACATCTTAAAGAAAGCTTCAGTTTTAAGGAATTTAGACCCAGATTTAAACATTGAAGAAACAAATGTCCCTGATAATTGTTTGATACCAATTGACTTGGACTTAAGTGATTTTATTCTGTATAATTTGCTACTAAAAAGAAAATTTTGTCATGTTGGTCAAATAGAGAATTTGGAATTGAATGGTGCTTATTTAAAATTAATGATGACAAACTTTAAAATTAATGACGAAACTTTTATTTTCCCAGTATTCACCATTCATACAAAAAGATAATATCGTATTAAAAGTTCCCCACAACCGTCAGTTTCAGGTGTTAATAAGCGAGCTGTTGGTTCACTTTTCCTTTCGATTAAAACCTGACAGTTAAAATATTGTGTGTGTGGTTGGACTTTTTCTAACTGATTATATTATGTGAAGTATTTTAATGTGCAATATAATCTTCATTACTACAATTGTTATCCTCATCAAAAACTTAGATGTTCAATATTTTCTGAAGCTGTTTTCTTTTTGTAAAAAAATCTTCAATTTAGAGGAAAAATGTGTAAAAGTGCCAAAAATTTCGTTTAATTATCCTTACTTTAAAGTGCCATAAACTTTTTATTTCGTAAAAATAATTATTGTATAATTTTTTGCATGTGTACGAATGTGCCCCACACGTGTGCGAAACTGCCCCACCCATGGGGCACATTCGCACGAAATTTCTCGTTTTTTAGATTGATGATATAGGTTAGAAATTCTAGATGAATGCGACCAATTGTAAATCTAAAATATCGTGAAAGGTCTTAACTTTCATTTGAATCCGAGTTTGTTTCAATATCTCATCTAGATCCAGAGAAATATGCCGAAATGCACTTTTTGGGCGAATGTGCCCCTCTCTCCCCTACTCATTTATTTAAAAATTGCAGTTTGAGCACTTAAAAAATTAAAAATCTATTGTAAATTAAAAATAAAGCACCCTATACTAAAATCTACCACCCCATCTCATCCAACTTAATATACCCTCTCAAACTAACCAACTTCCCAGAACTTTACAAGACTATCTCCCTGAGAAACACATGTATCAGACACAAAAAAAGCGCCAAATTACTCAATGTAAACCTCTCCAACAACTTTATAAGAGTCACCCGACACTACTACTACAGGTTCGCTCCCTACTAGTAGACGGACGTATCTCACTCCAGCATCTGACACAAACGTGCTTGTCACGTCTCTTAATGCAAACGGTGACTGTGACTGCCTTTGCTTGATGTGTAATATCGTCACCATCACTGTACCTGATACCCAGAGAGAGGCCTTCCAGCTTATCTCTTCTTCCGAGAGACACTCTTCTTTTTATTATATTTTGTGCCTCGTGTACCACACATCACCTGTGTCACACACGTCCTCTGTTTATGGGGGGGGAGGGATGCTTTATACCCTCATAAACAGGTGACAAAATGAGTGGGTAGAGGTATGTCAGTGGGAGATAGAACATCGGGGCGCGCCTTGGATGGTTTGATTTTTTTCTTTGGTTTTTGTATCGTTTATCGATAGGTTTGGATCGATCTGAATGGAGAAAATCGATTCTAACATGAAACCGAATTGATGCAGAATTTTTTCACTTTAAATCATGCAGTTTAAGCTTTAAATATGAAATGACAGAGAAATGTAGTCTTTTTTCTGTCTCTAAATTGACGACTATTTTCAAAGAAAGATGGCTAAATAAAGAAAATCCCCAAATGGGGGCATTTACATTTATTTATTGAGAAGTTTTACTGAAAACTAGTAAAAATATACCTTTTTTACAATCCCTTCTCGATCATTTAACCCAGTTTCAAATAACCTGTTATTTCATTCAAAAATAAAAATTTATTTCTTTTGATTTTAAAATTAAAATCAATTTGCAACCAGCAGATCGTTTGGAAACTTATCAGGAGATTTAGCTGCTTGTTTAGAAATTTTGCATCTGGCGCAAAAACTATTCTAGAACACATTCGTGTGAAAGTTGGGATTAGTAAGTATTTAAGCTTTCATAAATAACAGCTTATCTACCTTGGAAATTCTTCTGGGTAATATACTGCTATAAATTGAAAACAAAACTATAATTTTTAAACCAAATTACCTAATCATAACTTAAGGAATTCGACTCTTCTCTTCCCTCATTTCGATCCCAATAGATCGATTCCCCTCATCCGATTCCCTCACATAATTCTATTACCCAACCTGACCCACCCACGTCCCCTGTTTATGTGCAGCCGGGTACTTTATACTTCCATAAACAGGTGACAAAACGACGTATGTCACGGGGTAATAGAACACCGAGACGTGCCGCCATTCGCATGCCAGCCCCTTCACCTGAGTTATTAGCGGCGGGAGCCGAAGATGACCCCATAAAGATGCCGGGGCCCCCAGCCCTCCAGGGGGCCCCATCAGAAGCAGAGGGCGTAAATCATACCTAGGATATGGCCCCAGACGAATTGTCGTCGCCGACCGCCATCGCTTTCATTAAGGTGTCGTAATAAATACCGGAGCACAATTACATCAGCCCCCCCCGCCCGCGATTTTTAGCGCTCTCGCGCCTCCCGAGTCCCCATGGCAACGGGAAGCGCAAGAAACCCAAGTCGACCGGAGGCGGGGAAAGAATAGGTAGCGCGTCGGTGTGTGTCTCTTTTCCCTCATTTTTGAAGACTGTGTTAACTAATATCTGTTGCTTGCTATTCTAAATAGATGTTTTCTAAGAACAGGTGGCAGTATTTCTTGTACAGTAGTTCATATTGATTTTCTGAGATCGTTCAGATACTGTTGCATAGATGCGCGAAAAAGTTTTGAGGGGGATTTTGTAGTTATTCTTTAGTTTAGAGGGAGCTTATGGGGTACTTTTGATTATTTTCTGTGACCAGAAAAGAAAGTATGCGATATTTTTGGGTCATAGTTCATGTATCTCAATATCCATTTTGGCTCCTTGCCCCAGTGGTTGCAAACATAATTCGATGATTCAGTTAATGGATTAAACAACAGTTTTATTCCAAAAATACTGAAAAAAAGAAATAATATTAATTCAGCTCGAATAGAAAAGGGTTCAATTCAGATTAAGAAGATTTCTTTTCTATGAAAATTTAACTACTTAAAAACATACAAAAAGTGGTTTCTTCCCGACTGGGGCGTTTTATTACGTAGAATCATTGCAAAAACCAACATGGATGGATCAAAGATATTGACATACCTTTTCACTTAAGGAAATTGCCTGTCTTATACAATCCTTTTTCTTAAAAAAAATTATTTTTTAACTTAAAATAAGTATAGAAGGAATCGATACTTTTAGATATCGATACCTGAGCATAGAATATTTTTAAAGATCGAATGCTTACACTCAGATTTTTTAATGGTGCAAATTTTATTATACCTGAGATTATTGAAAAGTAAAATCAATTAATTCAATTCTCCAATCAAAAATTCTATTCTCCATTACTTCATCAAAGTCTCCTCATCTGATGGGACACTCCAAGTTACCACTCTCCATGCCGGCCACGCAGGGGTGTCCGCCGACGCTCGCTCTATCCCTCTCTCTTCCCACGCAAGTCGACACAGAGAAGCGGGACAGCGGACATATTTATAGGAATAATATCCTGCATCGCCGCGTATTTATGGTCCGCGGCAGCCCCGATATATATCAGCGGCGGTTGAAACATATCGGGCCCCCACCGGCCGTTATCGGGGGTTTACCGTCCCTCGCGCGAAATGATATGTGTTGTGTGCGTGTAAATTTCGCCCGTCCCCATATTTTGCATACGCCGGCGCGGTACACGTCAGGGCTTAATGCCCGAGAACTGTATTTTATATGACGGCCGCCGAGATGGAAGAAAAGGGGAACAAATAAGATCATGAGCTATGGCCATCCATAATTCGTGAAGGCTCCTCTGGCCGCAGTGGCGTGAGTCAGCACAGCCCCTTAATGCGAGGGGGTTTACTTAGTGGGGATCTTTATTAGGCCTTTTAATCGCCTTTTGTTTTAACGCGGGATCCCGAGAAATATGCTTCTGCGTGCGCGTAAATTTGGGATTGGGTGATGTCTTTTTGTGGGTTTGTGATTGGAATTTATTACGGCTCGCTTTTCGATTGCGGCCCGTGTGTAATCTGTTGATGAATTGCCTTTGTGTGTGAGGGTTATTTCTCTTCTGTTTGCTTCTAGTTACTTTAGAAAAAGACGTAGGTGTTACAAATTTTTTACTTTCAATTACCTAACATAAGATTATGATGAAATGGATCTTCCTGAAGGGAAAATGTGTGAATTTTGTTCTGATGAATTTTTAAAACCCTTTTTCTAATATTAGTGTTGGCCTTACCTTTATTTTTATTTCCACCAAGTAAATCGACCTTCTCTCTTTTGAAGAGTGACAGAAAGGAGGAAGAGAAGAGATGAGTGAAAAATAGGTAGAAAAGGGAGATTAGAAAAGGAGAGGAGAATGGAAGGAGAAGAGAGGGAATTATACAATAAAAATAAAGTAAGACGAATTGAAAGTAAGGGTGTAAATTAAACTATTGGAATAGAAAGTAGGGAGTGGTGTAATTATAAAGAGGATAAAAGAAAAATCTAATGAGATGAGGATTGAGGATGAATAGATGAGAAATTAAGTGACCAGGTGATCGAAAAAGAGGATGATGTATGCCGATAAGACGGGAGAGTGATAGAGGAATGTTGAAAGAAGACAAGATAGATAGAAAAACAAGAAGATAGAAATACTATATCAGAAGAATAATGTGATAAATAGGGAAAATAGACGAGAGGATATTTTGAAGAGATGAGGAGTGTCAAAGAGAAGAAGAGAAGAGAGAAAGAAGGTGTCAAAGAGAAGATGAGAAATCGGTAAAAAGAAAAAAGACGAAAGTAAGAGAAATGAGAATTAGGGAAAGACGATGAGAGGATAGAAAGAGAAGAGAATGAGAGAGAAGATGAAAAGTATTTAGGAAAGAAGATGAAAATGAGAGAAAAGATATGAGGGATATTAAAAAGTGATGCGATACGGAACGAAAAGAAAACTTAAGAGATTGACACAATACCTAACCTGTGTGGATCTTAATGCTACTTACTTAGGAGAGCTCAAAACCATCTAATCCTGTATCATGTCCACAGTAGAGTTTCATATTCACTTCTCATCATCCACCACAAGATCTCTCCACTCCACAATCAATCCGGCTCTTCACCCACTCTTCCTCCAAACCTCTCCCTCTCCAAAAAAGCGGATCCGGGGTCAGGATTTAAAAGGAAACGCGTAATTTACTAAGCATCGAGACACAAGATCTTCAACGCGATGGAATAACACGCTGACAGGTATTGCCGCATGTAAATCATAACGTGACGCGAGGAGATATTGTGTTCTGGGGGCAGAGACGTGCCAGTCTTATCACCACCCGGGCTTATCGGGGTAGGAATTCGGGTGCTGCTGCAACCCTTTCTGGTGAGGTTTTTGTTTCTTGATACGTCTCGGTTTTGGAGAGGGAATCAATCATTGAGGGAGATTTGCGTTCGGAACTGTGTGAGGATCGAAGCTGAACACGTAGGTGTTGTGTGATTGTTGTTTGTATTCTCTGAGGTTTGGAGATTTTTTTGGATTTGGTTTGAAGTGGAAAGCTTTAAGTTAAGGTGGAGAAGGAATGAAAACTGAAAGTTTCTGTTTTGGAACTGGTTATAGAGGTGACATCAGGTTTAAACTATGCTATCTGCATAATAGATGTTGTGAGGAATTTTTTAAAAACATTTCTTCGTTTGTGTGTGGTGCTAATAGCGATGATTTGAGAAATGTTGTATGAGAATACAAACTATGTATGAGTTGTAGTTATTAACTTGAAGAAGGTGTTCTGAGTTCTGACATCTTTTTCTGTATGCTGAAAGAGGCAGAAACTGGAGATGAAACAGCACACAGGCATTGTATTTACTATCGAGTTCAATCAAAAATATAGTGTGCCACCTTATTGTGGTAAGCCCCCAATAACCTAGATATTAAAATAAGTCCATCAAATATTTTACTAAAAGAAAAAAGTGCTTGTAGCCCAACGGGGTTTTATTCGTGTCTAAAATTTTAAGTGTGGAAAATAATATTGATTGTACATATGATTTAAGGAAACTAATATGAGGACAGAGGGACCAAAACAGTTTATGATTTTAAGTAGTAAGATATTAAACAAATTTAAACATAAAAATAACAATGTTATTTGAAGTCAGAAAGTGGACGATTCCTTAAAACAAATGATTTTGAGAAAGGATCGATACTGGCAACAGTTGCTGTTTGAATCAGAATGTTTGGAAAGGTGGTACAAAATGCAATATTTCAATGGTCCACAACGGACGATGGAAAAAATCATTTTTCAAGCCTAAATACATCTGGTCACTTGGACGTTCCAATCCATCTCCCAACCAGATTTCCCTTAAAACATCCCGGCATCGTCCGACAAGAGGGATCTGTCACATTCCACCCAAAACAACCTTCAAAAAACCTTCCATCCCCACAGAAAAATCACCTCCAACAAATTCCACTCCCCTCCATACGTCATGTCAAGTGATCAACAAGAAAACAACAAGGGCGAAATTGCCATAAAATTTCCACCAAAAAGAACCCACATTGTCACGAAACGAAAGAAAACAATGCTACTACGATTCCCTCACGAAAATAAAAAAATGAAACCTCCACCTATACCTCCACGTGTATATGGATAGATAAAAGAAATGGGACGGCTGCCAAGGATGACGAAACAGGGGGGTGACTGATGGAATATGAGGGAGAAAGACAAAAGGGGGAGGCAGTGTCCGCGCTAATTTATCTATGGGACAGCTGTGACCAATGGCAGAGAAGAGTTTTATTTTGAAAAGGGGCTCGGGGCTATTTATCAGGGCCGGGAAAAGGAGCAGTTTGATGCGATGCCCCGGTGACGGTGACGGATAGTTTGGCGGGTGCGACGCCCACTCGGGGGGTGTATGGCGGGGAAGCCCGCTTTCGAAGGGTTTGATTAGCTGGGTTTTTGATGGGCTTTGTTTGAGGGGTGAGATGGATGGAGGTGTGACAGTAGTGCGGTTTGGCGCAGTGTGGGACGATTATTTTTGTTGAAATTGTGACTTCTTTCTGCTTGGAGTGTTGTGGTCTATTACTGTGTTTTGTGGGGTTAAATGAAAATTTGATGGGGAAGTGTTATGAAAAAGCATAAAATGGAAATTTTAATTATAAAGAGATAAATAACTACATTTTAAGTAATTATACGTAATTGTAATTGGAAATATCATTTATGAAGGGTAATAATACTCAAGAAAATAAGTATGAGTGAGATGCATGACGATATCAATAAATATTTATTGGAAGTCAAGTAGAATGTTTATGAACCCCCTTTAATTTTCTGATAATTTCCATAGAATTTTCTCACAATTTCAGTATAGTACAAATAAACATTTTAAATAAAATTTTGATATTCTACAAGCAAAATGTTTATAGTATTTTCTATTACCTCTAATCATTTTCAGTGGTAAAAATATCTGTTAACTGTTCAGTTAAAATGGTTATTATTTTATTTCTTAAACAAAAATAATGATTTTTCTATCAATTTAAAATGCTACATTTATTTATTTAATTTTATAAATAAATTTATAAAACAATTTCATTTCTATCAGGAAAATTCACGAGTTTTAATTACTATAGGTTTTTAAATTTTATTACTTTTCATTTATAACTATAAAATATTAACTTTTAATAATAAATATTGTTTTTAATAATTGTCATTTATCTCATTAATTGCTTTTATAAGATTAAATTAAAGTTTTAAGGGATATTTACTTTAATTTTCTTTATTAATATACTTTTATAATCACTCTTATTTAATTGCCTATCCTACTTATTTAAGGTTCATTTAAAAAACAAAAAAAGTTATAATCTTATTCAGAAAATACAATCCTAACAGTACACTGTTCCTTCCGTACCTCCATGGTTCCTTCATAACAAGTCCCTCCAACAACCCAAACCAAACCCACACAAATTGAAGCCCTCCAAGGTAGAGATCCCTAAAAAAAACTCACTTGGAGCACTCTCTCCCACTCTCACTTTTTCACCTCAGGCAACCCCCCTCGCATGCGAAAAGGTCCTCCATCACAGGGCACGTCCATCCCTGTCCTCCCGGGGCAGCAGTAATTGTGCCTGCTCATCATTAGTATTCGAGATGAGAGACTTCCCTGCATGCATGCATGATGTTGAGGTCCCCGTTTCTCGTTTAGTGTACTTTTTAATACCCTTTGGTGGTGCAAGGGATTTAGTTTTTTTAGGGGTCGGCGCAGTTCTTTTTTGTGGGGGAAGGGATGTTTTGGGGGGTGGTTTTGATATTGAAGATTGGGAGGGATGAGGGGATATTGGGGGAAAGAGGAAGAGGATGGGGTTGGATGAGGAAGATGAAAATGTATATTGTGGGATGGGAATGAAATGTTTAAGTTTGTTGCGTATCACTATGTGATTCTACCACATTTAAGAATGAATCTAGGGGAAGGGGCTATGGGTCTGCATCATTGAGTTAGGAATGAGAAATTTATGATGCTAATTTGAGATAAATCCTTTAAAATTTGAATCCTTTTAAAATGAGAGAGTCGTGGTATTACGCACGTTTTATACGTACCACAGCCTTCCCCTCTAGACAAAAACCCTGGGTTCGCTACTGTGACCGCAATCAAATTGAGGTGTAAATGATGTGGAGACTAAATCTGAAAAATGCGGAGTAGAAGGATTTAGGGATGTGGAAGATGCGTAAATATTTGGGATGTTGCGGATTAAAAAGTGTGGATATGATCGGACGGAGTATGTAAAAAATATAGGATTTTCTTATCACACAGAAAAGGAGGTTTAGATGCTGAGAAGTTAAAGGTGGAGAAGCATGGGGGAATTTATGGGGTTAATAGAGGCCAATTCCCTTAACTTTTTGAGAAAATTCCATTTTCATAAGGGTTAAAGAACCTTTTAAAATTTAAATGAATTTTTTTTCTGTGTGATTATTGTTATTTCCAACTTGAAATTTCTTATTTTAAAAGGTAAAAATCAGATTAAGGTATTTTAGAGCTAAAGAAAAATTAAATTTAAAAAAGTTTTAATTGCAATTTTTTGGAAAGAAACTTGGTTGTGTTACATATTAATTCAAAAGAAGCAAGATTAAAAACAATATGAGCTTGGTTTCATGCACCATGTTATAAAGTTCAAGTCTAGAGTTTTGTTATACATGCCAGAAAAACAACTTTACAAATTGTCTTATTTTGAAAACTTGTTTTCTGGGAAAATTTTGAATTCCCATTTTTCCCATTTTTTGTGTACAACCCTATTAAAAAGGTTAGAATGGAAATACTCACATTTTGGTAGTGTTTTCTTTTTCTGTGATATAAAATGTATCTCTAATAGGCAAATAATAAAGTAATGAAGGAAATTTAACTTTAAAGGAAAAGTTTTCTTTTTCCTCTCATATATTCAAGTTCAATTCCTCAAAATTTTTGACTTGAAAGCAATTAAACATACGTACCAAAACGTGATCAATCTTACAACCTGACTAAAGTAATTTTTTAGCACAAATAATAAACAAGCCTCTCTGTTTTCTCAATAGAACCACCAATCAAAAACTACCTGATAAATTATTAACCAGAACCATTTAAAAGAAAGCTACCCAAACAATAGGTTTTTTTGCAAAATACATAATCAATTCACGCAAAAATGATTTATCAGTCCACATTTTTTCCAGCTCTTCCAAATTAATGCCTTTTTGGAAGAAGAAGCGAGGAAAAAGAGACCAAAACTATTCTCGGGACATCCGGCGTTTCTGCGGATTTATATACATCATTCACAAAATGTAATTTATGGTAAAATATGAGAAAAATGCGTGTAAAGACAACTTAATGTCTCACGGTCGAGGGTAACTGCACCCTTGCCTGGTGCGGTGCAGAAAAAAGGATTGATGAGTAATAATTAGGAAGAAAATATCATCTCTGGCTGTCACGACGGCTTTTTGCATACGAATAAATATGATAAATTGGCGCGGTTTTGACCAATTTTCCATTTAACTACGCAACTTTTGAAATTATGACTCTCTCCCGTCGTGCGATCAGGCGTCAATTAATCAAGATTTGTCGGATTGTGAGCCGGAATGTGAACGAGTAATGTCCGTCTTGCGATGGATTTTTTTTCGAGATAAAAAGTATTTTCTTTCCATCGCGCTAATGATTGACGCAGTTGTTTTAGTTACAGGTATTTTCTTTTGAGATTCTCCATGTCATTAATTATGCTTCCCAAAATCTATGGTTTGGTCAGAAGAAACCTTCCTGTCTTAAAAAAGGGATCGATTTTTCTTGGTGATTTATCTGGACATTTTAAAACCGTCTAATATGGTATATAACCTTTATGATTTATTGTCTTAAAATATGCATTTAAAGTATGGAAAATTGTTTAATCTACGCATCAATTATCTTAATAACTTAATTACATTAAATTGCATCGAAATTTGATTAATCATTAGAAAAATGATTATGAGAAATTTTTTCCATAACTGCTTTATGTGATTTTTTCCATCACCCAATTTATTTTTAAATCCCCTTAATTTCTCTAACTTGATTTTACTTAACTTGTAAATTGAAGAAAAGACATAAAAGACAAGAAATTTTTTCAAGAATTATTGATTACATCTGATCTGATAAAAGAATAACTTTCGTTAATTACATTTATAACGGTTTTTGCCTTTGGTGGTAGCGAACAATGCTGACAAATTGCTATCCTACAGCGAAGGAGATGCTAGTATTTAGAAATCCATCCCTTGAAAAGTTCAAAAATTGCTCATCCACCTCTTATTTTCTGGATGATTCCAAACCAAACTTATCAAATCTTCCACATCCAACCGCATCTCTACCATAACAACTTTTCAACATCCTCACAGATCCTAAGTCCTGTTTCCTGTGAAATCCGCAACATCTTTAACATTTAAATACATCTCCATCCCATCTAATTCACACTCGTTTATCCACAATTTCAATTCCATCGCAACCACTTCTCCACATCTTTCAGTTTCTCATTCACCTCTTATTTTCTGGATGATCCACAACATCCCAAACTCAACACATCTTCCGCATGTGCAAAACTGATTAATTAAACCCCTTTCAAGTGTTCGTGTGATTCAAAAACTTAAAAATTCAACTTAAATTTAAGAAAATACAACTTCCCAGCAAAAAAACTCAGCAAAATTTCTTCAAAAAAAGTGAAGGGAATTCGGACACTTTGTCTGAGGTTTTCTTTAGGAAATCTGCAGTTTTCTTTAGGAAATCTACAGTTTTCTTTAGAAACTCTGCAGTTTTTTATAAGACCGCTGAAATGCCTTTAGAATGTATTCAAAACTGCTGTAAAAAATGCAGACTTACTTGCTGAAGTCCTATTGCTACAAAATAACTACAGACTTCTTTGAGAAAACTGCACTTTTGAAGCTTTTTTGAAGGAATTTTGGACATGTTTTTTTGCTGGGTTATGTACCGAAATAGCTTTCGTATAAAATCTTATAAAGCTCTCAGTATTTTGCTGATTAAATATTCACCTATTCCTTAGAATTATGTCCATATTTCGCTCTTTTAACCGTCTAACATCACTTATCCGCTTTAGTTGGAGGTGCTGATTTTTAGGAACCTCTAACTACGAAATACCCCCAAAATATCAACATTTAAAGACAGAAATCAAACCTTGAAACAACCATCTTTTAATTCTCGTTTTCCCCGTGGATGTCACTTCACTCTTCCCTCAGCATTTAGTTTTGCTCTTGTGTGTGTTTCCTTTTCATAAGCAACTCCCCTCAGAGTCTACAATGCAATCAGCCCGCACGCTTTTTAAAAGATGCGAGAATTGAGTCGACATTAGCACGCAAAATTAAAATTCGATGAAAAAGACCTCTTCTTTTATTTAAGGGGAGAAGCTCCATTTATTTTTTCCCTCCCTCTGTCGGACGCTTCTTTTTCTGTTCTTTTAATGTTCTTCGTTCATCATTAAAAACTTCCCTCCGCAAGATTCATTCCTCCTTGCGCATTTTTGTCTGTCGAATTTGAAGGAAGTTGTGATTGTGTTCTGATGGAATATTTCCTTTTGTGTGATGATTCTTTTTCTTACCTGACGAAGAGTTTTTTTTGTTTGTTTGTTAATGAAAAGTAAAAATGATGTCGGTCACAACTTCGATTTTTTGCGGTAAGATTCTTTTGTTCTGTGACATTTTTTAAAATCGATTTTTTGTGCCTTTTTTCATAGTTCATATCGTCTGCCAATATTCCAGTGGAATTCTTTTAATTTAGTTTTAATTCAAGCATAAAAGTTGAGTTTTATAACAGTAACTGGTTCTGGAGGTTTAAGGCTAAGCGCGCACTAGATACTTTTGTCACGGCAACTATAACACTAGGTCGCTCGAGAGCAATGTATCTCTATGACAAGATCTTGGCAATGAGTCTCATCATCACCTAATGAGCGCGCTCTAGCTTCTTGCAATAGCCAGGGGGATAATTTTGTCTCAGTCACCGTGACTAAAGTCTCTAGTGCGCGCTTAGCCTAAAGTAACGTATCCCCACTTGTGTCTTAAGAATTTTAAGTTTTTTTGTAGACCTATAAACATTAAACAATTAAACGATTGTTCCAGAGAAAAATGTTAGAATGGTTTTCAATGTCATGTTCTCACATGTGATATAGTTAAATTATGTGAAGTAAATCCTCTTTAAAATGTAAGCTCTGGTCCATTTTCTTTTGCTGGTATTGGAAAAGATAAATTTTCTATAGTGTTTGCAAAGAAACTTGTTTGGTTTCCACTCTTTTAAATGGGAATCTCCATAGTCATAGGTCATAGGGATATTTTATAGGGATCTTTTTGTCTTTAATCAACAGATTTTTCAAATTTAGCGGGGAACTCAAAATTTCCCGTACCATAGTGTCTCTCCTTTTTTATGTGGCATGAAACCAATATTTTGTTTTGAGGCGGTTATGATCGAAATATATTTTCAAGCTGTTCAATATTGTCGAAGTTTTTGTAATACCTACTAAACCTGTAAAACCTTTGAAGAAAGCTGAACATGCTTTTTCCAATATCTTTCTTACCATCCTTATCTCTATGAATTAAAGGCAATAACTCGTCATTGTTGTAATTGGCTGCCTCTTTAGAAGGAATTCAAGTATATATCCCAAAATTAGCTCCCGCTAAATTTCGCCAGGCCTATACTTCCCTTTGAAGACACGTCAGTCTCTAGTAGTAGAGATGGGCGATAAGAATGGTAAATGACCAAATATCGTGTCATTATAACAATCCCAGCAATGTCAGCTCGGGAAACGGCATAAGTATGATAAAGCTTAGTTTCGGCATTTTACCACACAGAGATCACTCATGCCTCATGAAAGGAAAAGAAATGGATTATCAGTTCGTCCTTGGTGCATTGAAGACCGAGAGGTACTTCACAATAACCCTCTCTGACTAAGCTTCACCCTAGAGGAAGCGCCAATTTCCAAGCAAGATAAGCAGGCAACACTGCGTCACCCTGCCACGACAGTGATTAATTTGCTTGCTTCTTCTATTATACGGTCCGCACAACCAGCCACCCAAAAAAATCCACCCAGGTAAAAACATCTGCGGTGCAATTTAAGCACCATTTCTCATTGTCACTTCTGCCCGAGCCATCTGCTACGCCATTGATGGATATAATTCACCTCTGGATTATTCGCAGAAATAATTGCTCAGCAATTCATCTCTCTGTTTATAATTATCGGGCGATCGGTGGAATAAAATAAAAAAACTGGTTGAGCTGTCTCGTATTTGATGCGCAGAGGAATCTGTCATTTATCACCTCGCATCCGCTTGGATCGGACTTGTGACTAATGTGGTGATTATACGCATAAAGCGGTATACGCCTAAAAACAAGCATAGATTCGGGAAACGATAATGACTTTTCCCATTCGGAAAGGTGAGAGATGTGCACCTCCTCTCGTCCGAATCTTTCGGTGGCTGACATAGACTAACGAGGAATAGGAGGAGCATCCAACCAGTCAGTCCATTGAAGTGCCCGTGTCCAAGCCTCCCAAAGAAACTACTTGGGAGAAAAACTGTTTTTAAGTCCATGGACTTGCAACATGCGAATTCTAATTCATCAGCACGGGCAGATTTAAAAGAACGACCCTGGAAAGGGACTATCACTAGCTGGAGACTTAGGGGCATGTCGTCCAGAATGCATTAGAAAAATCCTTTACCATAAAAAATTAGAATGTTTTAGAAAAGTTGAAGAGTATTGCTCCCCAGTTAAATTGTGTAAATTAGCCTATGCTTATTAGAAACTAAAATTCTGCCCATCAGCCGGTGCAAAGTGGTGTTAGAGTGTGGGAAGCAATTAAGAAATCCAAATTTTTGGAACTTGATAAATTGCAAACTATTTGAGATCCAGTTTCATTGAATAGTACATTGTACAGTACACTTTATGAACAAGGCCATTCTGAAAAATACTAGAGAAGAGTCCTACGAACACTTGCAGTTTTCACCACACAATTCAATACTTTACTTAATACTCTGACTTTCTTTTAAACTCTTTGTTAAAACTGAATCGAAAACAAGAGTTCATTATAATATTGCGATGAAATTGTTATTAAAATCTCTTTCACAAAAAAAATTTAACAAATAACTTTTCCAAATTTATAAACCAGCATGGATAGAGAAACATCTCTTCAGCTAGGGGAGATTATTTCTGCTCTCTCTAGTAGAAAATCATCAGAGGATGGAAAGAAATTAGTTTTCTTTCCTTCTTGTTTTCATTGAAGAATCAGTGAGATTTCTCCACCAAATCTCTTAAGGACTTATGGTTGACCATTCCTCACTCTCATGTTGACCACGCTGGACTACCACCTATTCTCTCTCTACTCCCCACTGTCACTAATGGATTGGCGCGACCTCTACCGGTAGGACTAAGATATTTTGTATTTTAATAGTGATGGATGCCTGGGCCAGATGGGTGGAGTATCGCCGCAAAGGAATGCCTCTTTTTTATCTGTCAGTAATTGATGGAGATGGATCTTCGTTCGGAAGGGTCCTTGTCGCCAGAATTAGATTCGGATTCGCACACGTATGAGCAATGTTTTCATTACAGCAGCAGCTGATGAAACGCATGGGGAGGTTCGAATTATTCACAAGCCGCGTGTGGTGAATCGGAACGTGATGGTCCCGCGGTGTGTCCATCCGATTGTGAACAGTTATTGTTCGATAATGGCTCTTCATGGGGTGCTGGGTGTTAACTAGGTTCCAAACGTGTGCAGTAACGGTTTTGCATGCGGGAGTGTCCGTTCTGCCTTCCATTATGATAATTCGTAATTTTTACACTTTTACTGTTTATCCTGAGTAATTCAATCCTGTGAATTGCCAGTTTGCATAGAAATGTGAAGAAGTAGAGAGTGAAACGCCAATTCACACTTTTCACTTTGGAGGATTCCTCCAAATTGAACACGAAAAGGGATGTCTGAACGCTTTAAGTGAATTTCTTTCTAGGGGACATCCGTAAATTACGTGAGGTCAAAAAGGGGGGGGGAGGGGTTTGGAAAAATCTCACCAAATCTCACCAAGGGGGGAGGGGGGTCGATTAAAATCTCACGTCAACTTTTTAAGTTAGAAATTAAACGATTTTTTTAAGTATGAGAAAGGAATAATACCCACAGATAAGATACTGTGGTGATTTTTAGGCGGAATAATGTCCTTTTCGCCCACACCATTATTAATGGGGAAGTTTTAGGTGTTGGGAAGCACAAAATGCAAACAAATAGGATAGAAAATTATTTTTAAAGGTTGTAGGTAAATCTCACGTGGGGGAGAGGGGGGTCCAGCAAAATCTCACTAAATCTCACGTGGGGGAGAGGGGGGTCCAGCAAAATCTCACTAAATCTCACCAAGGGGGGAGGGGGGGTCCAGATTTTGAAAAAAACACCTCACATAATTTATGGATGTCCCCCTAGGTTTCATCGTGGGAGGTGACACCTAAGGGTCGGAACACACTGCGAGCGACTCAAATCGCGCGATCCATAAAAAAGTCGTATAAGGATCCTTATCATGATGAGGGGACTAGCATGGAGTTGGGCCTCATACTACGTTCACACATGAAAAGTTAATCTAGTTTAAGTGCTAATCTATTTTAAGTTGAACATGTCTGAACGAACTGTCTTATATTTAATTTATTATAGCGAAAAGAAACTAGTTTTACTCTAAGCTAGTTTCCCGAACTATCATAAGTCTTTAAACTAGTTTAAGTTACCGTGGTGCCATCTACTAAGAAGAAAAAAAAAACTACTACAAACTACCAACCTTTTTTTATTTGATATTACATTGGTACAACGGTACAACCGTCATTAAATTAAATATATTTTCGAAATTAAATATATTTCGATAAACAAACTGGACAACACAAGAAGAAAAACTGGTATTCTGCAAGTTTAAGTCCAAAATAAAAAAAGTTTGGTGTGGAGTGTTTTAGGCTTAGAGAAGAGCTCTTGGGCGGCCGCCTTTTTTACTCGTAGTACCATATGGTTTGAGACAGTTGTAGTGTCAGTGTGAACAGTTAAAAATAAGACAGATTAAGTATCTTAACTTCTCTCTTGAGTTAAACTAGATTAATTTTTAATGTGTGAAGGTAGTATCAGGGTCAGCGCTAAAATCTAAAGTTTTATGATACCAACGACCGTCAATCAGCGAAAAAGATAGAGCATTCGGGGGAGATGGGCAATCACTGGAACTCTTTTATTCGCTGATTGACGGTCGTTTGTATCATAAAACTTTAGATGCACCCTAAAGGCGGAAACACACAGAGGCGACTAATGTCGCACGACCCATTAAGATCCTCATGAAACGAAGGGGAGAAAGAAGAGGACTTGAGGGGTGATGCACTAGATGCGGTTGGAAGTGGAAAGATTGGCACCCGTTTTCTTCCGCATCGGTACAAGTTTTTTGTACAATCAAGTTGCCCCAGTGTGGGCAGCCACTAAGTAGTTGGCAATGTAGATTCAAATATTAACTCGTTTAGTAATATTTTCCACCATTAAAATACACCAGATTTTACTAGTCTACCTTACACAACCCACAAAAGCTATTGTCCATGTTTCAAAATTAACCAATTGGTGTGCTTAAGTGGCAGATTAGAGGGTGACTCAAATTACTTGAAGAGGTATTGAATTAATAATAGAAAGTATTTAAGTGTGACTGCCTCACTCACTTTCAATATTCAAGCTCACGTAACTTGAGGTGTTCATTAAATTTATTTTTCTTTAACTCTTTTCCAATTAATGGAAAAAAGGATGAACTTTAACCTTTGGAGACCAATATGTAGTCAAGAAACACATTCAGGCTCATACAGTTTGAAGAAACACTATTTATCTGCGGTAAAGTACTCGTTATTATTAATTTTTCTCAATTTAAATCATTAAATAAGTTTCTCTAACTAAAATTTAATTGAGAGCTTACTTACCTTAATGAATGCAAAGCTTTTAATATAACTTAAAATAAACTCTTGCAATAAAAAATTCGGATAGTATGCACATGCGCAGCACTTTATTTAACGTATTCGCTAGGCTAGACGATAAAATTTCTATACGTCTCATTTAACGTTAAATGAATAAGCGAGGCGGAGTAATAAATGTCATTCGCCAGAAAAACCACACCCACAAACGTATATACCAATCAAATTCTTCAAATTTAATGAAACTCCTCCAACATCTTGTAAAAAACAATTAATAACAAAATAAACACCAAATTTTCAAAATCCTCAAAACCAAATTCACCAAAATCCTCAAAGCGAATGAAAAAGATACAACAATACAAATAGTTAGGAAGTTTGTTTATGAGCGTACAGGATGTAAAAACAAAGTGGCTGCTACCACATGGTATATAACCCGAGGGTAAAGAGGGAAAATTTCCACATCGATCAAACAAGGTAGCACATTTCCTTCCCAAACTTGTAATTTGAAGCCATAATTTTAGTCAATGAAGCATACTTACATCCGTCGCAACTAATGTACCATATCGTTTACAAAAACAAGCTTGAACAAAGAGATTTACCAGCATTTTTCCACTATGTAGTTTTAGTTTTATTTGAGATTTGATTAACAACTCTTTTTTTTGGAAACTTTATAATAGTAACACTACTACTACTACTACTACTACTACTACTACTACTACTACTACTACTACTACTACTACTACTACTACTACTACTACTACTACTACTACTACTACTACTACTACTACTACTACTACTACTACTACTGCTAATGCTAATGCTAATGCTAATGCTAATATTAATATTAATATTAATATATATATAATATTAATATTAATATTAATATTAATATATATAATATTAATATTAATATATATAATATTAATATTAATATATTAATAATTAATATTAATAATAATCCTGTAATCTAATATTAATATTAATATTAATATTAGCAGTAGTATATTAATATTAATATTAATATTAATATTAGCATTAGCAGTAGCAGTAGTATATTAATATTAATATTATTAAAACTAATATTAATATTAATACTAATACTAATAATAATAATAGCAGTGATTTTTGCTGTGTAAAATTAATTCGATTATATTTATAGTTTTATTTCTTTGGATCATTTGAAAATAACGATTTTCAGCAGTGATTATTACTTTGGGAATTTTAGTAAACGTATGATATTATATTCTGAAATTCTTCCATAAGTGTAGAATTTAAGGTATTACCCATACCTTTAAAATTTTGTCACTGAAAGAGAGTGCATTCGTAAAATATATCCCCGTGGGAAATTCACATTTCTATGCATTTTGTTTCTAAAGAAGTAATTGATATTTTTTAAAAAGCATTTCCTCATAGAATACTAAATAATGGTTGAAAATTTAAAAAAGAATTCAAATTTAGTTAATCAAAAACTTTGGTGCGTGATGATTGGTGTTGATAAATTTTAATTACAAGTTTCTTCTCAATTGTTATGCAGTATTTATTTAATTTTTTACAGAAACTGCTTGTGTATCTTCAGAATATGTTTTGAAAAGATGAAAAAGTGGTAGGTAGGATTTATTTTGCTGTTCAGGGCTATTTTCGCAGTTCCATATTGATGGAGAATGTTTTTATTTCCCCAGTCTTAGATCAAAAAATTAAAATTGAAATGTTTTAAGATATATGATTCCTAACATTGGCAACTTTTTAAATGTTTCGAATAGCCATCAGAGCTGAAAATGCAAAGAATACATTCTAGTTCCATAGAAAAAATAGATTTTAATTTTTTAAGTAGTACTTTTTATGGTTATACCCCAAACAGCGTAGCAAGTTCTCCAACTGACATAAAACTAATTTCCAACGAGCATCGCAACAAATCACTAGGCGTCTAGACAAACCCCCCACCCCCTTTAATTCAAAGCTCAGATGACAATTAAAATAATTGAAAAGTATACAAAAACTGCATCTCATTTCAAACAAACCCTAGATTGAATGTCACAAATAACAAAAATCGCCCCTATTAATTTTTTCCGCACACCGTAAATCGCGTCTTTATCGGCTTTTGGAAATTATCTTCAGCATCAACATCTACACATCACACCTCTGGAGAAAAAAAAACTCGAAACCCAGAGAAGCCTCGGAAAAAATAAAGCCTCTTAATTTTTCATCGTATAAATTTCCGGTTTTTAAAAAGCCTCCCAGATGACTAATATAATTTTTTCCCTCCCACTTTTATTGCTCATCCGTTCCTCCCAGAGTTTATTACAAGATAATTTTCAGCGATGATTAAAACAACTAAACTCGGCTCTGCCGGAATTTTTTTCATCGGCCTTATATATTCAGTTTTTACTGATTAAATTTATTAATCCCCAGTGATGTTTCGACATCTCTCTGCAGTGACGGTTATGGCTAACCTGTCAGATTCGTGGGGTATTTATTGAAAGTTGTCTCAGCACCCAATTTAAATTTTTAGATTTATTTTGGTATTAAGCTCTCCCCTATTTTCCAAACTATTCCGCTCTAAGCTTTTTATAATCTATGCACGGGATATGTTAATGAGTTTCTGGTGTGATACGGAAAAAAACATCATTTTTTAGGCGTTTTGAATGGTTTAAATTTCATGGTGTTGTTTTTTAATGAGTAAAAGACGCAAAAAACACGGTCTTAACTGCAGATCCTGTCTACATGTTTTTGTAATGAATGTAACTAAAGAGAGCATGTATTTTTTTTGCTGATAAAAAGTGACATTCAAAAAAGTATTCGGGTGTTTCAAATTTTATGATAGCTTTTGTTTTAGCACGAAAAGTTTTTGTAGCTCTTGTAAATTTAGTTTATGGTTTACTCTACAAGAAAGTAGTACTTTTTTGTGGGGTGAAAAAGTGTGCATAAATAATATTTTTTCTAAGTTCCTATATATTCTGCTAGTTTTTACGTGTCTCGACTAGTTTCTTGGGTGTATGTTGTTTAAACTATAAAAACAATTTTTTATTCCAATTTTTATATTTATTTTCGACTCAAATTTTAGAGTTTCAAAGTATATTCATTAAATAATTTAATCTGATTGTAGTTATTTAAACTTTATTTTATGACTAAACCATTGATGATATATTTTAATTTAAAAGATTTATTTACTCTGTAAAGGCCTTTTTAACTAAAATAATGTTTTTTACCGGCTTCCCCATTATTTCAAAATTTGTTTTGAAGGTGTTAGTTTCCGCTTTTTCTCATAAAAACAATGTTAAAACTGTGAGAAAACTCCAGCTCTCAAGCGTCGCCTCCAACCGTGGACCGGTTTCGCCCTTGTTAGGGCTCATCAGCACGGTGCTGATGAGGGCACCGTGCTGATGAGCCCTAACAAGGGCGAAACCGGTCCACGGTTGGAGGCGACGCTTGAGAGCTGGAGTTTTCTCACATATTCCTCGAACCAGAGGTAGTGGTGAAGCACTCCTTTTTCAATGTTAAAACTGTTTTTTATTTTTAGAAATACAAAAATAGTTACTCAATAAAAAGTAATTCTAAGGAATTTGTTTTAATACTTCAACAACAGTACTGTATATGGTTTTATTTTGGAGAGGTAAACACACAAAATAATTTTATAGAATAATATTTTTAATGAATATTGTATTTAAGCTACTATTGTGATGAGGATTCTAGTTTTGAAATTTGTGAAAATCAACTTAAAGAAACTCAAAAAGTTTCATATTAAGAGTATTTATTATCATAACTGTAAATAGTTTTTGTAATGTCTAGGCCCCTTTTTGTATAGATATCCTTCCTCTATTGCCTAAAACCCATAATATCTCAAAACCCTTTTTTTTTCTCACAAATAAATTGGATGTACCGTGAATCAATTAAGTAAAAATGAAGCTAATTTCTTATACGCCATTGGATTCTTATAAATAACGATGCATCAATACAAAGCTATGAGTTAAATAAGTGAGTGAATGTGAAGCTGTTGGTACTTAACATACATTCGTAAGCAATATATGAAACTATGGTAATCCTAAAAGTAAATGTTAAGCCTTGCTTTACATATACTTAATGCATAGGAAGTATGCCACCCAGTGTTGGAATTACTACCCTACTTAAAACGCCTATTGTTGGAACAAAGAAGGGAAACCGGAAAAATCCACACCCGTTCAGGCTACATTATTTTGATTAACAGGTTTCAAACCGGGACCTTCCCAATTAGTCCAGCGTGATGGATTTATTAAAGAAAAGCCGCGTCCGCCGGACAAGCGGCTGTTTCCATGGCAACAGGTTTTATCTCCCTCTCCAGTCGCGAGCGTAGATTAGGGGGCTTCTCCGGTTCTGCCAGCGCGTGTGTTTTCATTAATAATTTTTAATTACTCTTCATTTTAATAAGGCTGGTTTGTCAGATACTGGGGCTTCGACAGGGGGAAGTTACGGTCGAGAGTAATCGGTGACGGAAAGGTGAGGCTGTCGTAAAAAAGTTTTGTGTCGGAAAGTGTTCAAAGCGAAAGTCGGTGATTTTCAAAAAAAATTTCCTATATCAAAAGTGGTGGTTGATTAATTGGGGGAGTCTTGTTCTATATGGGTTCAGGAAAACGAAATGGTTTTTGGTAAAAAAAATTAATGTGTTTCGCGGTTGATGATTGTTTTCGTGGGAGTGTTTTGGAAAACTAATATTCATTGCGTGGATTTTGATAGTTTTTAGTATTTATTTCGAGGGTATTGAGTTTAACCCTTTCAATCCCAAGATACCCGAGATTATCATTGGATCCTATGAAAAATTTGGGGCGGCTAGGACTGAAAGGGTTAAGGAAGTTTGGAAGCTTCTTAATAAGTGGGAATTTAGCGTGGGTCTAATCTCGTTGAAAAAAAATAGTTATAGTATTTTCTAGTTTAATATATTAAAGTAAGATATCAAATGTTTAGAAATAAACCCAAAGAAATAATCAAACCCAAAAGACTAGCAATATGGTACTACAACCATTTTTAGTAATTTGAGGCCGCAAAAATTTGAATATATGTATAGAATGATATCGAAATCTAGATAAGTTGTAAGAGGAGGATATGTGATGATTACAGCTATATATTCTATCGTTAAAGGAAATATATCTGACTTTCAGGGGGATAAAACAACCCGAAATACCATCCTTTGTATAAAACTAGTTATAAAATGTTCTTTCATTTAATCTTTTCATGACTCCATCTGTATGAATAAATTATCCCTTTTATTGGTTATTCTAATGCCACTGTAAAAAAGGGGAAAATTCTAAAGTAAATACAATAGCTCTCTTATCTATCAGAAACTTAGTGTAGATAACTTAGAAAAATTCGCCTTAATACAATACGTATTCCTAACTCAGCTTATTTCTGTTTGCAATACCTTTTACTTTACTCACCTTCTCTCTCTACCTTCTTTATACTTAACCCGCCCATATTTATTTTCTTTTAATTTATTTGAAGTATTTAAAATTTTAAGTTGAGTATCGAATCAAAAAATCTGAAATCTTATGCTCCGTTCTTACCCTACATTCAAACAGTCTTCTCATCCTGTTTTTCTCCTCCCAGAATTCCTTATTTTCATCCCTTTTTAAGCTATTTTCCCCTTTTTATCCTTACATTATAATACATTGCACGTATTGATGTGCTTGTTCTCCATCTTTCAAAAACGTCTCCCCAAATCAACACATTATGAATTTCTACTCATCAAACACCACCCCACCTCCAATCTTCACCAAATCTCACCACCGCCTCATCTCAAAACTTCACAGAGAAATTCCTCCCCCATCAACGAACGACAGAGAGGACGCATTCCCCCCAAAAAATCCCTGCCGCATCAGCCACCAAGACAAGGGATCGAGGAGGCAAAGAATAAAGCGCGCGACTGCTCATTTTCAATTTCCTTCACCCGTATTGATCGCGCATTCCTGTCACTTGATTAGTATGCCCTGTCAGCGGGCCCCAAAAGAGACTGACAAGCCATTTCCCCTCTAAATGCTAATAATTAAGTCCCGCTTTTAAAAGGGGGACCTTGTAATTACAGTTGGGAGACCTCCGGAAAAGGTGGTGATTAAAGTTTGTAGGAAAATTGGGCACTGACCACATCTGATAAATCAAAAGGAATGCTCTGTCGTCTCGCCGACTGTCAAATCCCGGATTTTCCTGGAGGGGGGAGTTTTCTGGAGAGGATGCTGACTTTTCGGATGATGGGCCGGACTTTTGCGATGGGAGAGGTTTAATTTTGAGGAAGTTGGAGATGGGGTGACGCCCCCCCCTTGCGTTTGTTTCGTCTGACTTTTCTCCGGTGTGTTGCTGTTTTAATGACTACTGACTGGGTTGCATGGTTGATATTCGGACGAGTTTAATGTCGAGTCTGTGTGGTGTTTACTCGATTTGTGATATCGGTGCAGGATTGTAATTTGAATATATTCTTAAGAAGGGAGGAGTGGAGAAATGATAATACCTTGTTTGAATGTTAGCGCAATAGTTTGGATTATTATTTAATTGTCTGATAACTCCATTTAATTGAAAGAAATTTAAGAATAAAAAGTATGGATTTGATCTTTTCTGGATTGCTAAAAGGTTTCCGTTCTTATGAAAAATTAAGAGAACTAAGTTTACTCCTCAATTGGCAACCAATAAGTTTATAGAATCGTACAAAAACTGCTTACAAGTAGTTATTGAATGATATTTTTATCTATTTTAAGAAATTTTAGTTAACTGCAATTAATTATAGAAAGGATCGTGATCTATGCATAAGAGATTTATATTTTCTACTTGTGGTTTGGAGTATATTAACTAAAAGTAACACTGACCACGGACTGCGGAAGTTTCAGCCATAACCTCCAAATAATATCTTTAAGTTATCATCTTATGTGACACATCTTTCATGTAAAATACAAAATTTTAAAAGCTGCAATAACCCAGTTAAACGAATATCATGCCATAAGTTATAAATTTAGAGGCGAGAAAAATTATTCGTAATAGCTAATACAATTTATTTAGGAACGGATAGCGTTAAATCGGAAGTTAAAATCCACCTCCCATCATAGTACTATGTGAATAATTGTTGATATAATACTTGGTACTGCAGAATTTTGAATTACCATCCTTTTAGTGCATTTTGAAACAGAAAATATGGGGAAAGATTTTAAGAGAAAGATTGATTATAAAAGAGAGAAAAAGAAGTAGAACTAGAGAGAGAAAAAAAGATGGAAGCTTATGGGGCATTGTCGGAAAACACACATTTTTTCTAAAATTATAACTACAAGCACTCTGGGGTTTCGGGAGAGTGAGAATTTTCTCTCTTTCTTTTAAAAAAATTTGAAAAACTTATCCTTTTGATTAAAAGATGGCGCCAGGCATTCTATTGCTCGAACAGTGGTTTTCTAGCGGTCTGCTTGAAAATGTGGAAGTGTTTTACAACATAGAGAATCTAGAAATATGGGTGTTAGTGGGTATTTTTTTAACACCAAACCGCCCAATTTTCTCAGCATGAAAAAAATTAGTTAGTTCTCTGGGATCTCTGTAAGACTTCATGGGCATTTACCCTACGTCCATGACAGTGGCGAATCCAGGATTTTTGTCTGGGGGGCTGATTTTCATAAATAACTTAATTGCTATTATGGGCTGTTCAAATATTAATGTAAGCAACTGAAAGGGGGAGGGGGTTGCCAGCGCCGTAACCAGATTTTTGTTTAGGGATCTTTTTACTCAATATCTTTTCTGAGGTCTATTTTTAGGAATACTAAGTTTTAGGTGAGATGACTTCTCATAAGGTTTTAATTTTGATGCACGTAATTTCAAAATTGTGTAAAAGTGACAACTCCAAGTAAAAGGGGGGTCTGGGGTCCTCCCCCAGAAAAAATTTGAAAATTTGCCCCTCAAAAAAGTGTTTTAGCTCATTTTGAAGCCTTTTAGATTCCACCCTAAGAGCACCACTCATTGTAAGCGGCAGAATTTATTTTCAAGGAAAAAAATTTATAGTATTATGAATTGGAAAATTTCTAGGGGGTTTAGGGGTTCCTTTTCCACAAAATTTTTTGAATTTTGCCTCTAAAAGTGGCATTTAACTCACGTTGAGACAGGTTACATCAAAGATGATCACTCCTTGTAAATCCCTAAAGTTTCAAGGAAAAACCGTACTTATTAGATTCCAAAATTTCGAGGGGGTCTGGGGGTCTTCCCCCAGAAATTTTTTTGGAATTTTTACCCTTAAAAGTAGGGTTCCGATTCATTTTGAGACCCTTTGGTTGAGACCCTTTGAGCTCCACCGAATGTCCGTGACGTGTTGAAATTTCTTTTTTGGCTTTATTGCTATTACTAAAACTTGAATGTCTTATTCCTGGGGGGGCTGCAGCCCCACAGCCCCCCTATTGGATTCTCCACTGGTCCATGATATTTAAGGATGTAATTAAAAATTGTACAAATCTATTGGCATTGCTTTAATAAGCCAGATAACTTTGCAATAGTTTTTCTCTGCTCTCTCCGTCATTCTTTTTGGGATTGTCCACTTACATCTTTCTTTCCTATATTCTCTTGTATTCCCATAATCTCTATTACTATGTCTTCTCTATTAAACTTCTCTTTTTTTTTCAATTTCTTACTTTATTTTTATCTTCCTTTTTCTCCAACAGTTTTCACATTCGTTTTTCTGTTTATCTCTTTGTTCTCATCTTTCTTTCCTTGTCTCTCTCTAATAGATTTCGCTAGTTTCTAAAGTGAAACTTTTTTATCACTTTTATAAACAGCAGTGGATCTTTATGTGTTACAGCACAGTTATCTCTGCTCTCCTGCACCCTCTCTTAATTTCTCTTTAAGGCGATCTCCTCGAATTATCTTCAAAATCTATTTTTCTCTCTGTTACGGATTTCTGTTAATTCTGTTCCGGATTTTATAGCCCAAAACATTTTTTGTGCGTATACTCTTACCCTCCTTTCCCCTATGAAATAAATCTCAAGGCAAGGAAACTTTTAAACACGAGATTCTCCTCAAATAACATCTTTTACACTCAAATTCTCCCCACGAACTGCTAAAATTCTCCATGAGCGAACCCTGGAGCAGAACATCCCAAAACGAAGCGGAATCATGCCCCCACACCAGCACGGTCAGTGAAATAAATGTATCGGTCTGGATGGATTTCAGCACGAAGTCCTTGACTGGCAGTGCATCCCACAGTGGTGTTTATGCATGCATTCCCCTCCAAATTACAGGCTAACTGGTTGGTCTCTGGCGGCCTTGGGTATCCATCACCGCTTGTCCTGGCGGAACAAAAAAATTCCGATGATATGTAATCAAATCCAATCCATCATACTTGTGGAATTATCTTCTCATTATCGGGCACGGACCGTCGTGTTCGGTACCTTATCAAAGGCAAGGATTCGATACAGTGTTGCGAGGAATTGTTACATCCTCCGCAAAAAACAATCGGACTCGCAGACAGATGCATCATCCGAGTTTCACTTGTTTTTATCCGAGTTCTCAGGATGTAGTATAATAATTGGCTTCGAGGACCACAATGCGACTTGAAATCCAATGTGTCTGTCTGGAGAAGATGGTAATGATACTATGACTTTGATCTTGGAGATCTGGGGTTTGAAGAATTGGTGTGTGTTCAATCATTTAATTTCCTGCACGAACGCCAACCTGATCCAAGGGTGTAATGGAAAGAAATTGTTTCTACTTTTCGTGTGGGCAGAGGTAATTTGTTGAGGAAGTATGCCCCACGCACTTAGGAATTCATGAGGGGAAATGAACTTTACACGGGGCGCTAAAGTAGCTCCCCAGTTTCTGAAATCCGCGTGCCGCCCAGTTATGGCCTTATTCAGTGCTACCTAACTAGCGGTTAACCCTCGATTAAAGAAGGATTTCTCCAATCAGAGTCAGGGAAAGCTTTTTTCTATCTTTGATTGTTAACCACTGGTCAAGTGGCAGTGAATAAGGCTGTAAGTCTTCAAGTTATGCATATTAGAAAGGACAGCAAAAAAAGAGGGAATGAAATGTTTTTTATTTTAATTTAGAGTCATTAGTTACAGTGCTGTGGTTACAGTTAAAATATAACCTTGATAACTCGAAATCGAAGGGACAGAAAAATAAAATCGCGATATCGAGTTTTCGAGTTAACAAGGTATATAAAATAGTACCTTATTTCAAGTGAGGAATTAAAGTTCTTAAAGGTTTTAGAGATATTGAAGTTCGATATAACGAGGGGGGTTATACACTGTATTTGAAAAAAAAGATCCAGTTGTCTTGGCCCGTGGGTTTTAAATGTGCAGTCCAAAGGGGCCTTCGGTATACCTAATGGGATAGACCTTGGGCTAAAAACTTTGAAGACCCTGTTCTTCAGTCTAGTTTACTGGAAATCCCCTAACTAATCATCGAAAAATAAGTTCTATTCTCTTGTTTGATCCTCTTAAACACAGAGAAGAAACATTTTTGTCTGGAAACTTGGGCTTTGGATTTAAGTTGTATCAATGGAGGCATTTTCAGAAAAAGAAACAAAGCCTAATTAGCCTTAATTAGCAAAATAAATCTCAACGAAACACAATCACATTTGAAACGCTTAGCCTCAATTGAAGCACGTCCGTCTTTGTCAAGTTCTCTGTGTGAGTAGAGATACTTTTTACCTTCTTTTTAACACAGGACTTCTGATAGATTTTTAGACAGAAGTGGCATGAAAGAAGACGCATTTTAGTTTGAATTCACCCGTGCTTTTATTTACACCTTGAATGTATTGAACTGAAACAATTCACTACTTGGGTTTTAACAGGGAAGGAATCACGAGCCTTTGAAGATAGAACCATGTAAAAATAATCGCACAAACTCTATAGAATTGAAACGACGCGACGTGGGTAAAAAAATTCATTGCTCCGTTGTGTCAGACATTCTTATTACTAGTTCATGCATCTATCTAGTGCAGTGGTTCCCAACAGGTGGTCCGCGGACCACTGGTGGTCCGTGAGGCCTTCAGAGGTGGTCCGTGAGAAGATTTTTAAATAACTTATCCAAAAAATGTGTGGAAAATTTAAAAAAATAGCTTTCCTAATCACACATTCCAGGAAATAGTAAAAACACTACAGATACAAAAACATAAGTAAAAAATCATACGTCTCATAAATAAAAAATGTTATGTTCTCTTTCTCTCCTATGAATCATTTGTTCATTTCTATTATTTTGCAGTTTTATTCAACAGCAGTTTATTACAGAGTAGAAGCGAAATGTGATGATGTGGAAAAGTATTGCATCGTATTAATTAAAACTGAGATGTGTCGGGGTGGGGTTAGTAAAGAATCGAATGATCGATACGAAGCGAAGCTTGGTTCGATACGAAGCGAAGCGTAGAGGTATTGAAAGATACTTCAAACTGGGATGCTATGGTCAGACAGAGGGTCTTCGAGAAATCGTGGTATGAAAAGAGGAAGTTTCTGAGATACACGTGAAATAGGTTTGTTCGAAGATATGAGAAAAATGTATTGTCGAAAATGCAAAAGTTTTTGAACACATAAATTATTTTCTATTTTAATCGCTCCTTTGAAATAATTATTGACTTTTGACGCCGTTTCTTTTGGGAGAGCATCACCCTCGCCCATAGAATTTTTTCTGCCACAACTCAAAGTCAGTGCATGTCCAGTCCAGTTTGCTTTTTTGTGATCAACAGAATTCCTGGTTATCTCATTCGTCCTGCAGTTTAAAACTACTTTTAAAGTACTTTCTTTCAAATTTAAATCTACGAATAATACATTATCTTATTTGTTAGTTATGAAAAGAAGAAAAATAACTATTTTATACTGTTTTTTTTAACCTGTAACTTTTGTGTAGGTGTGAACCCTTCCAGGGTGAATAGATAAAAAGACCTGATAAAAATGGTTAAATGGTCTTTTATAAAAGACATATTTTTAAATAACTAGGTATAAAATTAATGTTTTGTTAATTTTTCTTATAAGTTTAATAGATTATTTGATTTTCTAAGTTCTATTTAGAAACATTGTAAGACTCGGTTTCCCTTACTTTAGAAAAAAAAGTCAAAATTTTAGACCCTCCATGATGAATGAATGCACTGAAAAAAAAGTTAAAGTTTTGAAGATACAGTTACGGATAGATGATGGTCCGCGGAGGTTCAAATTTAAGCGAAGTGGTCCGCGGACATATTTGAGTTGGGAACCACTGATCTAGTGGCAGGTCTGAATTCTTTTTTTCGTCTTCATAATTGAGATCACTGGTAAGGAACCTGAGAAAAATTCCCCATATTGTTTCGGTGGCATTGAATCTCATTGGATGAAAACTTAACATATTAATTCACACTGTTTCTTCATGTTAGACGTTGACACGAAAGCAATTCAGGGGCATGGATGGGGGGTTAGCAGCAGGATATATTCCTCCTTAAACCCAAACAGCACAAATGAAGATTCGATTAATTTTTGTCATTCATGGCCAAATTTCGTTTACTTCTAGTTGCAAGTACGTCGCAAGTACGGCTGAGACTCACATCAAAAAGTTACAGATCTTTCAGAATGCTGCGCTCAGAGTTTGCCTGGGATGTCAAACTACCACAAGTGTGCAGGCAATGGAGATTGAGCTGGCCGTGGAACCCCTTGACTTGTACATCCAATCCAGGATAGGGGTGAAGCACTTTCAGCTGTAGGCCTTTGGTATTGTCAGGCTAAATGGGGTTACAGATGTCCGTTCAGTCCTTTTTCAACAACAAAAACACTCCCACGGGAGTTTTGGGCTCAATAGGGCCTGAAATAATATCACCAGTGTTTAATGACCCACCCTGGTTGCGTACTCCTGTGCAGGCGTTCTCTGAGATTCCTGGATCCCTGACCAAGCAGGATCTTCCGTTGCTTTTAAGGTTTACATCAATCGAATTAATTCATGACAAATACCGATGTTTTACAAAAATTTGTACCGATGGATCCGTTGATAAGATCAACTGCAGGGGCGGAGCTGCTTACTTCTGTCCGGATACGGATGATGCCTTTATGTTTCCATGCGATGCATCATCGAGCATGAATGCGGAATTGCTGGCATTGGACGCCGCTCTTGAATACTGCAAATCTATTGACACCCACAACATTTGTATACGACTGACTCAAAGGCATCCATCCAGGCCTTACAGTCCCCGAGTCCTCCAGAGTACTATTTTCGAGTTGGAGATATTTTGCAAAAGCTGAAAATATTGAGTGGTTTGAACAGAAATGTGGTGCTTCAGTGGATTCCCAGCCACTGTGGGATCGATGGGAATGAGGTTGCCGACTCTTTGGCTAATAACTAATAAGGCTTGTAATATGGGCCCTGTCCCGCTTCGCCGTTACACCTTGGGACAGTGTAGGAGTACGGTTAGGAAATCTTTAGACGAGTCCTGGATACAGAGATGGAAGGACTGCATCACTGGACGGGAGTACTTCAGTATCCAACGCTCCCCAAATGACCCAAAGATCTTTAAGGATATGCCCCGTTCTGTGGCATCGTTCGCAGCACGGGTGCATATGGGTCATATAGTCACCAGAAAACATCTACATAGATTTTGTTTGGCGGCCAGCCCTCTTTGTGAGATGTGTGGCATGGGGGAGGAAACTTTGGAGCACATACTCCTACTGTGCACTTCTCCCTTGCCCGCTAGAGCGTCTTTAGTCTCTAAACTGACTGGCGAGTCCATAAAAGACATCCTTAGGGATAGTCGCTGGTGGCTATTGGCCGCCAAGGTTTATGAGGGACATCGAGCCATCAAGGCAAAAGCCTCGGACGCTTGAAGTAAGAAGTAAGTACTAGTTGCAAGTACGTGAACTGTGTTACTAGGGAAATTGGGATTGCATCCTCTTTCATGCATAAAGAGGATGAGAGACCAAAAAACATCACACACTCTGAACGGGATTTCATATTCGTCTCCAAAATCAATATTTCAATTACTCCTATACTTTTTAAAGTTTGAATTCTGGCAGTTTAATTGGCACCTGTGATAATTCTTAGAACCCAGACAATTCCTTCACAGCTCTCAAAGGATCTTTGACGGGGAGAGAAGACATCGAAGAAAAATTAAGATTCTTCGTCGAGAGAGATATCGATAATGAATTGAGAAACAAAAACCAAAGCCGAAACAAATAAAAAAGAGGGTCTCAAAAACAAGGCGCTGCTTTCTCACACACCGCACAGGATGAAATATCACTCTGCTCCATAGACTAGCTTTTGAAAGGGGAAAAATCCCTCGTTTTTGAACAATAACCACTTAGCGCGAGCGAGCTCATCAAACAAAACTTTTTTCCCGTCCTTAATGCGACTTAAATAATGAAGTCGCAGAACGAACGACAGGACTATCAAAAGAGGAAGATGAAAAATCTCCACTTTGGCGCGAACGGGGAACAAAAACGGAGGCAGGGAAAAAAGGGTTAGAAGGGGCAAACAAACGAGGCTGTCTCGACACATCCGAGCGACAAAGACAGTCATCTGTCCCGATTTCCACGGTCCCGATATCATTAATTGCCGCAGTCGGGATTTTTCCGCACCTTTTTCCCTCCCTGAAAACAATCTAATAATTAATCCTTTTAAAATTAAACCCGGCTGCGCGAAAAAACCCCTCTTTTCAGCAAAACAAATCCCGGATATTTCGAGATGAGTTTCAACTGTCATTTTTCACGTCCCCTGGAAAAATAAACACCAGGTAATGCCGAAGAGGCTTAATAAGAACGCCTCATCAATTCTTTGATCAATTTCGAACAAGAATAAGAAAGGGGGAGGACGAATATGAGGGGCGATGGTTCTTTTTGGAACCAACTCCTCGAATATCTCCTGCGTGATTATTATTATTGTTGTTATTTTGTTTGCTCGATGTTATTTAATCAGTTTTGTCCTTGCTGTTGGGACTGTTATTATTCACCAAGGGTTTTTTCTTAGGAGGGGGAGGTCTGAGTTGTTGTTTGTCGTTCTTTTTTCTTCGTTTGTGTTCCATCCGCGGCACGTAATCTCTCAGAATGGGGTGGGAAAAAAACGATTGAGATTTCGCACGCAGAGACGAGTGCGCAAAAAAAGGTTTCTTCATTACTGTGAATAAATTAATCACGCTGGCATCATTTCGCGCGGGACGGATTAATGGGGGATGGCGATCGCTTTCGCTTTTGTTCGAGGGGAGAGAATTTTTGTGAAAGTTCTGAGGACGTTCTTTCATATATTCTTTCTTCCTTGTTCTTTCGTTAGTAGTGATTAAAATCTTCTAGTTAATAACTGTACTGTGATGATTATGGGATCCCAGTACTACTTGCTTGTTTTTAGTTGTTAGAACTTTACATTATCTAAAAAAAGTATGTATAAAATAAGCGTTTAAAGAAATAAAACACATTATAAAAAGCTTACAATTTTTTTAAAACATATAATAAAAAAATTGAATACTATTAAGTTCTCTTTTTTTGCAAAAAAGCAAAAATATTCATTACAAAAACACATATTACTATAAAGAAAAAAAGGAGAAAAAGTTATTAAAGTTGTTTGGGATACTCAGGGTCAACGCAGTGACCCATATGAGTAACTACTAAATAGGTAAACTTAAAATAATTTTAAATAAATAGAATTATATTTATTCTTCCACTTCTATTTCTTCCCCTCTTCCATTTTATTTATTTTTTATTCTTGTTTTTCTTTTATTTTCACCTCTCTATTCTCTATTTGTCTCTATATTTCAATCTCTTATTTTGCTCTTTCCTTAAATTTCTCTTTCAATCTGTATTTCTCTTTCCTGCTGTTTCTTAATAACTCTCCTCTCCATATTTCTCCGTATTCTTTTATCCCATGTTTTTATTTCTCCCTCTTTTCTTGTTTCTCCTCTAACAGAAAAAAATCGGACATGACATCCGTCTTGTGTCCAGGAATTACTTAATGTTCAAGAAAAAGATGCTAAGAGAGCGCGAGAGAAGAAATAGACACCTGAAATTTTTGTTAGTTAAAAATCTGATACATTGGGTGAAAATCTTCATCAATGTCAAAATGTCATCTAAACTAAACATCATTGCATTGAAGAATATTGAACACAGGGGAGCACAAAATGTTCTAGATCCCAATATTTCCATAGAACACATTTTTTTAGAATAAAACCTTCCCAAAATTAAGCAACGTGATTTTTAGTAAAAATCCCCGATCCCGTCACGCATGCGTTTATTTCCCTACATATCAATAAAATGCAAGGAAAAACCAACTTCCATGTATTTCCCCTGGAACACGTTTTTTTCGGCGTAGATCAGTAATTTTACACTCTACATCCGTTACTCCATAGTTTACACTCAATTCTAGTGGAAGTCAGAGGTTATGATTGTCAAACTAAAGGAAATTGTTTGTCACGAACAACAATTATTGAATTTTTTTATTTATTTTGGAAAAAAATATTCCCCCACAGTTATCGGAAGTTTTCCCGAACCTCGTTGGCCTTCGGACATATTCAGTACCCCTATATAAAAAATATTCAAGTCATAAATCAATAGGATTATAACTAATTTTTATCATCGGATTGTACTAAATATGAAACTCTTATAAAAAAAGGAAACCTGATTCCAAATAGGAGATAATTGTGGATAGGAAAAATTCCATCTTAAGGAATAAGCCTTAACGATTATTCTTGTACAACCATCCTTGACAAAGAACATCAAACCCAAGTTTTTCTTAGGTAAAAAAATAAAATGATAGAAATATTTTAAAACGTCTCAAACGTTTTACCTCTCAAAAACACTCTTTGGATATTATTGGAATCTTCTCAAAAGCCCCCGACCCAAATTACCATTTTTTCCTCCAAAAAATGTAATTGCTCTGTTTAATCGATATAAAATCATAAAAACTCGCCAACGAGAGTAGCGTTACCGATTAAAAAACTGCCGCCATTTTTCCAAATTATAAATGAATCAAATCCTTCCGCAAGGAAAAATTTGGCAACACCAGTATTCAAACGATTTCTTTCTCTTTTTTTTATTGTCGCTCGCTCTTTGCATTAAGATATCATGATTATTGGAGAATTCTTCCAAACCATTTCACTAAGCAGTTTTGCTTTAGGATTAATTCGGCTTCTACAACATGAAAAGAAAAGAATTATTAAAAAAAGAATAATAAATGGAATAAAAAAAGGAGAAAAGAATCCTCCAAATCGTCGGTTGCGGGAAGCGTTTGGATGAGATGTTTTTATCAAAAGATAACTATCGCCATTTTGCCAGTGAGACAGAAAGCAGATAATGGATATCCAGAAGTTGAAGTAGGGGGATAGAAAACAAGCGCGGCTTTTTCCACTTTAAAAAACAACCGCACCAAATAAAAATTCGAATTGAAACAAAAAAGGAACGGCGATTTTTTAAACATAAAAAAACCCCTCTACATCACATCACAGACACGCTAAAAGAAACTAAAAGAAAAAAAGAGCGGAATAATATATTTCATATACATTTTTTCTCATCATCATCCTATCTCGGATCTTACTGAAAAGGAAGAATTGTAAAAAATAACACGTATGCAAACCAGGGAATAAAAAAAGCGGGAACAAGAAAAAAATATTAAAAATCGATTTTAACATTTCTAAAGATTTACTCGGGGAAGCAGCAGAAAAGGAAAGAAAGCCGGAAAAGGCAAAAAGGGAACTCCGTGAACTTGTCTAGTAAATGGAAACTTAATTAAATAAAGGAAACTGAACAGTTTATTTGAAGGAATGTCAAAAAACCGAATCTATCTTGTCAGCAGCAGTTATTAATGCTTTGACTTATGATCACATGCTCTGTATTTTTTTCCGTCCTTTATTCTCTTTGGCGGAGATGTGTTTTTCCGTCATTTATTTTTGTTCCGCGCGTCATCGGTTCGCCAAGTTTGTGATTATAAAACAATTAGGGGTGTGGGTATCTGGGAATGTTTTTCAGATATGATTAAGGGGGAAAAGAAAAGCGCTAAACACTACTAACAGAGAGAGAGAGAGAGAGAGAGAGGAAAGCATTAGATGCTAAATGAAAGAGATAAGTCGAGAGAGCAGATGTCCCCCGCGCTCCCCATTTTTTCCCCTTACTGTCACCCCCTTTTTCTGAGAGTGCGTTCGTTTTTATTCTTTCTCTAATTCTCTCTGCGAGGAGTTAAAAAATAACGCAAAATTGAAACGACGGGTCAGGATTTAAAACAAGAGTCAGGGTGAAAAAAAATCGCTACAACGACGTGAGAAAAAAAAGGTGTAAAAAATAAACCTGCCCGGAGAATGCGTAAATTAAGTTTTGAATTGAATTAGTACTGATAACATGAAGATAATAATAATAAGAAAGCGCATGAAAAGTTTTTTCAGTTGCAACGCGTTTGTTTTTTTTCGCGTTTGAATATTTGATAGCGACGAAAAAAGTACTCCGGTGTGAATTTAAGCGACAAAAACTTTCAGGCTTTTGGTAAATCTGCGAAGAACCTAATCTACTACTACTACCTCTTGTTTCGAGTTGATACGTCCCTCTCAATCTCGACCCCGCTCCCCGAGAATTAACGTTTTTTTTTCTTTCGAAAAATTACTTAATCACGCTATTTTTTTCTTCAAATTGAAAAAAAAAATCAGATAGCATCTCTCGCAATGTCGTCCGCGTTATCAAAAATTCCGTTTTCGGATGTTCGAAAAGGCGCGATAAGGAAGTGTGAAATTCTGGGTGGCAACAGGGGGAGAAAAAAACATCCCTATCCCCGTCGGAGAGCCGAAGAAATCGTTTTAATAGCGTACCTCCTCTATATTCGCATGTAAACGACGACCACTTAAGAATATGTAAACGACATTAAGGGGATATGTGACGTTGTGGGGTCAGTGAGTGCACTGCTTATATTAATGCTGTAGTGCTAATGGTAATCTTATTTAATAAATGTCACCAAGGAAGGGAATTAGGGATGACATTAGTGTAAAAAGGTTCACTGGAACTTTTTTTTATAGAGAAAGTGTTGTTATTGTTTCTACTCGGCCACTTTTTAAGTTGCTATGGGAGATGAAGTGAGACAGGGGTACTTGGTTATACGGCGGAAAAAGCTTGATCGGTACAATTTCTTTTCCTAGCTTGTTTTCTGTTCGGGAAGGAATTTCTAATGAAGAGGAATGGTGGTTTTGCAGCATGTTCGGAATTGATTTGTATGAGGGTACTTTGACATATTTAACAATGATTTTTTTAATTGGTTGTTGTTCTGAGGAGTTTTAAATCATGTCTTTAAATCTGACCTAGAAATAATTTAAAAAGAGACGTTTATTATACTCATGAGGACGCATTAAGGATTTTTCTCTATGGATTCAAAATTCCAAAAACTGTATTTATTTTTAAAAAAATATCTTGTAAAAGTTAACTATAGTTCAAATTCGAAATATTTTAAAGATTTAAACAAATTTTTCCGTTTTATTTATTTTCAATTTTTATTTGTGAGATACAACTAGTCATTAGCACCCAAATCTTTTCACAGTAGAAACAGATGTCTCATAAAAATGGCTTGCTTTGTATATTATAAAATAGCATAATCTATTTAAAATTCTTAATACTTTCCCACTTACTAAATTTTAATTTATAAAATGAATAATAAAACTTTATAAAAAGAAAGTATAAAAACTTTATAAAAGAATTGTAATTTGTAATAATTGTTAATTAAGTAAAACTTAAATAAAAAAACCAAAGAAAAACTAACAGAGCTTCACAAACCTAACCTCCTCCCTTGATATACTTTCTTTGAAACATAAAATTTATTAGGTGACCAAAATACTTACTTTCCTCCTATGGAATAACAAGTAACCGAACATCATAAAATATCCTAGAAACCCCCTCAGACCACATCGAATTTATTACGTCCTTTCTAAGCAAGTAAACCTGGAGGTGCCCATTAACAGTAAGGTTTATTGCTACAAGGTCGCGATGCATTCCTGCTAATCCCAACTCAATGCATAAAATTACAATCAAAACCTTCCGTATTTATTAATAACATCTCTCAACAGCATCACCCAATGTAGGCCGAACCTTTCCTCAGGTGCTGCATATCAATGTCCATTCCATCTCTAGTGATGGACAGAATCGATACTGGGAAGTATCGATACTTAGTTATCGAATACTTCTTTCAGGTGTAGCGAAAATTAGTATTTTGAATAATTTTATGAATTGAAATACTTTGAGTATAAATAAAGTGTTAGAAAGCAGACAATGTAGTAACAGATAAACGAGACGTCTAATCTCTTAACTTGGTTTGATAAATAGTTAATTTTTAAACCTAAAACTGTTCAAAGTGTTAAATAATCATGTTTGAAGTTTTTTGGTAAAAAATATTTTGCAAATAGTTTGCTTAGTTCATATTTAGGTCTCCTGATTTTGTCAAACCTATTAGGTAAAAAAAAGACTTCAAACAGGAAAATTTTATATGACGAAAGATTTAAAGAGGTCATTCATAAAACTACATAGACATTAACAAAACACTAGAGACCCTAGGTGTCGTATTGATGTCGTATATACAGGGTGATTCAGAAATAATCATCAATAATTTGGGGGGAGGTAGAGGGGCCCTAGACAAGCATATTTCGAATAGGGATGGTGGGGCGCAGCCTTACCGTTAAAGAGCTAGGACAGTAGTGGAAAAATGGGTGTTCTGCGACAGCCGGCGCAATCCGCAATGGTTGCGCCGGTTGCGCCGGCAGATCTGTGACTCCTGCGCCGGCAGATCTGTGATACCTGCTCCGATAGAAAGGGGTTCCTGCGCCGGTTGCGCCGGCAGATATGTGACTCCTGCGCCGGTTGCGCCGGCAGATCTGTGACACCTGCTCCGAGATTGCGCCGCCTGCGCCGGTGGAAAGGGGCTCTTGACTAAAACGGGAAGAGGATAATTAGAAGTTACCTGCTCCGGTGATCCCTGCTCCGGTAGAAAGGGGCGCCGGTAGAAAGAGGTTCCTAAGCAATCTACTAAATTGCGGATAAATTGGGATTCAACCAATAAAATGCGGCTCCACCACTAAAATTAAAGTTATTTGACATAAATATATTCCCAGGAGAGTAAGCCCAAGTTCCCAACATTTTCTATTAACAAACTGTAAACGCTCATTAACTGTTTTTTTTATTGTTTATATTATTTTTTTAATTTGAAGATCCCTGCGTCGGTGATTAGAGCATTCAATTAACAAGAAGTTATTTTACTATTAACAGTTTCTATTAAAGTTATTTACTATTAACAAACTGTAACCGCTGTTTAATATGTACAAAATTAGTAAATTGCAGCTCTTCCACTATATTGAGGCTCTAGAACTCATGCAACAACAAGAAGCTAAATTGATACTTTCTAAATTATTTTAAGATAATATTAATTGATAGTTAAAGTTATTAACAAAGGTTAATTAACAGTTATTTTACATAAAATTATAAGGTTAATGAACAAACTAACCGCTGTAATATATCACTTATTAAATGCCCATACCGGAATAAAAGACCAAGACAATCACAAACTCAAATGTAGACTGCACTACTCGCCTGTCATTGAGACTCCCTTAACAATGCACCGGCGAACCGCCCCTCTGACCTTTCGCAGAGCAATATGTGTGGCGATAACGGGATAACCTCCATTGGGATTGATAGCGATTGCATCTTTTTTTTCCCGCAATACCAAGGGGAGAGGGTTTTCAAAAGATATATATTTTTTCATTACAATCATTTCTGTTTCGTTAAATTTACAGTTCAATATTCACTTTAGTTACAGTTTGACACAAAATGCTTATCCTATCACAATCCTTAACTTTGAAAATACAGTATTTTCACCAGAAAGGATGCTTTGAAAAATTGAGAATGATCGAACATTATCATACAACCAGACATCTAATACGTTATCCTATTGGTGGAATTATTTTTATTTTACTTTGATCAGGAAAGGATACTTTGAAAAATTGAGAATGCATTTTCAATGCAAGCATTTTCAGACCACTTGACATATAATACGTTATCCTATTGGGGGAATTATTTTACAACTTCGATTAAAAATTACTAATTATGTTCATATTGGATAAGATCTTCAATATTTTAAGCATTTTTTAAAAATAAAATATACTTTTATTACGAATTCTGTTCGAGGAGTTGATTTTTTTTCAGAGAATGTTAGAATCATTCAAGTTAAAAATGATAAATCCATTAATTTTACTATAGTTCAATTGAAGATATTGCTTATTTTATTCGCATAGTACCTTTATCTAGATTTAAACGTGAGAATTTATGATTAATCACCTAAACAAAAACTATTCCATTACTCTTTTTTCTGAAAGCATTGTATAAATGAGAGAATTTTTAAATTTTTATGCAAAAATTGTAAAACGATTTTCCCAACAGTTGAAAAAATTTCAATCATTAACCTTTTATTTAAAGTACGTTATTAGGCTACCACTACAGAACATACACTATAAACATTCATTTTATTCATAACTTTTACTATATTTATTAAACATGTAATATTTTTTCTATACTAAAGAGAACTGCTTTAGTTATTTTTCAGTTCATGGAATGGTTACGTTGATCATTTTCAACCTTTTTTTTGAAAATAATAACTATTTTTAACCCATCGGCTATACTTGCTCTACAAGAATTTTACCCTCTGCTGTACATTTTCACTAACAATTTATATTATTCACTAAAGCAAACAATATAATACATATAAACTAACTTATGAAAGAAATCCTTTATGGATATAATGTTTTCTCTTACCTAAAGCCTTCTTTCATCTATAATCCATATGGAAAATTAAACTATTCTAATAAAAATTAAAGGGGAAACAAGACTCAAAAGGAAACATACATTATAAAAACCAAGAAAATTATTACAGAATCTAAAAGAAAAACTAAAAACTCTGCTAAAAATAAAAAACTTAACTGAAAATTTCGTTAAAAATTAAGACAAATGCTGAAAAATAACTTAATACTTTGTTAAAAATAAAAACGAACACAGAAAAACTTTACAAGAAATGAAAACTTATACACTGAGAAACTAAAAATTTTGTTAAAAATAAAAACTTAACTGAAAATTTTGTTAAAAATTAAGGTACATGCAGAAAAATAACTGAATACTTTGTTAAAAATAAAAACGAACACAGAAAAAACTTTACAAGAAATGAAAACTTATACACTGAAAAATTAAAATCTTTGTTAAATATAAAAACTTAACTAAAAATTTTGTTAAAAATAAAAACTTCACTAAAAATTTTGTTAAAAATAAAAACTTAACTGAAAATTTTGTTAAAAATTTTAGACAAACATTAATACATGCAGAAAAATAACTTAATACTTTGTTAAAAATGAAAACGAACACAGAAAAAACTTTACAAGAAATGAAAACTTATACACTGAAAAATTAAATCTTTGTTAAATATAAAAACTTAACTAAAAATTTTGTTAAAAATAAAAACTTAACTGAAAATTTTGTTAAAAATTAAGACACATGTAGAAAAATAACTTAATACTTTGTTAAAAATAAAAACGAACACAGAAAAACTTTCACTGAAAAACTAAAATCTTTGTTAAAAATAAAAACTTATTCACTTCGAAACTAAAAACTTAACTAAAAATTTTGTTAAAAATAAAAACTTAACTGAAAATTTTGTTAAAAATTAAGATACATGCAGAAAAATAACTTAATACTTTGTTAAAAATAAAAACGAACACAGAAAAAACTTTACAAGAAATGAAAACTTATACACTGAAAAATTAAAATCTTTGTTAAATATAAAAACTTAACTAAAAATTTTGTTAAAAATAAAAACTTAACTGAAAATTTTGTTAAAAATTAAGGTACATGCAGAAAAATAACTGAATACTTTGTTAAAAATAAAAACGAACACAGAAAAAACTTTACAAGAAATGAAAACTTATACACTGAAAAATTAAAATCTTTGTTAAATATAAAAACTTAACTAAAAATTTTGTTAAAAATAAAAACTTCACTAAAAATTTTGTTAAAAATAAAAACTTAACTGAAAATTTTGTTAAAAATTAAGATACATGCAGAAAAATAACTTAATACTTTGTTAAAAATGAAAACGAACACAGAAAAAACTTTACAAGAAATGAAAACTTATACACTGAAAAATTAAATCTTTGTTAAATATAAAAACTTAACTAAAAATTTTGTTAAAAATAAAAACTTAACTGAAAATTTTGTTAAAAATTAAGACACATGTAGAAAAATAACTTAATACTTTGTTAAAAATAAAAACGAACACAGAAAAACTTTCACTGAAAAACTAAAATCTTTGTTAAAAATAAAAACTTATTCACTTCGAAACTAAAAACTTAACTAAAAATTTTGTTAAAAATAAAAACTTAACTGAAAATTTTGTTAAAAATTAAGATACATGCAGAAAAATAACTTAATACTTTGTTAAAAATAAAAACGAACACAGAAAAAACTTTACAAGAAATGAAAACTTATACACTGAAAAATTAAAATCTTTGTTAAATATAAAAACTTAACTAAAAATTTTGTTAAAAATAAAAACTTAACTGAAAATTTTGTTAAAAATTAAGACACATGTAGAAAAATAACTGAATACTTTGTTAAAAATAAAAACGAACACAGAAAAAACTTTACAAGAAATGAAAACTTATACACTGAAAAATTAAAATCTTTGTTAAATATAAAAACTTAACTAAAAATTTTGTTAAAAATAAAAACTTCACTAAAAATTTTGTTAAAAATAAAAACTTAACTGAAAATTTTGTTAAAAATTAAGATACATGCAGAAAAATAACTTAATACTTTGTTAAAAATGAAAACGAACACAGAAAAAACTTTACAAGAAATGAAAACTTATACACTGAAAAATTAAATCTTTGTTAAATATAAAAACTTAACTAAAAATTTTGTTAAAAATAAAAACTTAACTGAAAATTTTGTTAAAAATTAAGACACATGTAGAAAAATAACTTAATACTTTGTTAAAAATAAAAACGAACACAGAAAAACTTTCACTGAAAAACTAAAATCTTTGTTAAAAATAAAAACTTATTCACTTCGAAACTAAAAACTTAACTAAAAATTTTGTTAAAAATAAAAACTTAACTGAAAATTTTGTTAAAAATTAAGATACATGCAGAAAAATAACTTAATACTTTGTTAAAAATAAAAACGAACACAGAAAAAACTTTACAAGAAATGAAAACTTATACACTGAAAAATTAAAATCTTTGTTAAATATAAAAACTTAACTAAAAATTTTGTTAAAAATAAAAACTTAACTGAAAATTTTGTTAAAAATTAAGACACATGTAGAAAAATAACTTAATACTTTGTTAAAAATAAAAACGAACACAGAAAAACTTTCACTGAAAAACTAAAATCTTTGTTAAATATAAAAACTTATTCACTTCGAAACTAAAAACTTAACTAAAAATTTTGTTAAAAATAAAAACTTAAATGAAAATTTTGTTAAAAATTAAGACACATGCAGAAAAATAACTGAATACTTTGTTAAAAATAAAAACGAACACAGAAAAACTTTCACTGAAAAACTAAAATCTTTGTTAAATATAAAAACTTATTCACTTCGAAACTAAAAACTTAACTAAACATTTTGTTAAAAATAAAAACTTAAATGAAAATTTTGTTAAAAATTAAGATACATGCAGAAAAATAACTGAATACTTTGTTATAAATAAAAACGAACACAGAAAAAACTTTACAAGAAATGAAAACTTATACACTGAAAAATTAAAATCTTTGTTAAATATAAAAACTTAGCTAAAAATTTTGTTAAAAATAAAAACTTAACTAAAAATTTTGTTAAAAATAAAAACTTAACTGAAAATTTTGTTAAAAATTAAGACACATGTAGAAAAATAACTTAATACTTTGTTAAAAATAAAAACGAACACAGAAAAACTTTCACTGAAAAACTAAAATCTTTGTTAAATATAAAAACTTATTCACTTCGAAACTAAAAACTTAACTAAACATTTTGTTAAAAATAAAAACTTAACTGAAAATTTTGTTAAAAATTAAGGTACATGCAGAAAAATAACTTAATACTTTGTTAAAAATAAAAACGAACACAGAAAAAACTTTACAAGAAATGAAAACTTATACACTGAAAAACTAGTCTTTGTTAAATATAAAAACTTATTTACTACGAAACTGAAAACTTTGTTTGAAATGAACTAGAAAACGAAAAACTTTACACAAGAAATGAAAACTTATACACTAAAAAAACTAAAATCTTTGTTAAAAATAAAAGCTTAACTGAAAATTTTGTTAAAAAATTAAGACAAATGCAGAAAAATAACTTAATACTTTGTTAAATGTAAACACTTAAAAGCTACAAAACTAAAATATCTGTTTAAAATAAATAAAAACTTGCAAGAAATTTTACAAGAAATAAAAATTTACACTAAAAACTTTACCAAAAAGAAATTATTACGAAAAACTTTAACAGAAAGAAAAACTTAAAAACCATAAAACTAAAAACTTTGTTAAAAATAAAGGCAAATGCAGAAAATAACTTAATACTTTGTTAAATATTAAAACTTAGAAACTATGAAACGAAAAACTTTACCATAAATAAAAACTTATACACTACAAAACTAAAATATTTGTTAAAAATAAAATAAAACTTTGAAAAAATTTTACAAGAAATAAAAAGTTACACTAAAAACTTTATCAAAAAGAAATACTTCGTGTTAAAAATAAATAAAAACTTTGACAAAATTTTACAAGAAATAAAAATTTACACTTAAAACTTTACCAAAAAGAAATTATTACGAAAAACTTTAACAAAAGAAAAACCTAAAAACTATAAAACTAAAAACTTTGTTAAAAATCAAGACAAACGCAGAAAAATAACTTAATACTTTGTTCAATATAAAAACTTAGAACCTATAAAACTGAAAACTTTGCTAAAAATAAAAACTTTAGGAAAACTTTGTTAAAAATAAAGAAATCAATACAGAAAATTTTAAAAATAAATAAAAACTTCGAAAAAATATTACAAGAAATAAAAAATAACACTAAAAACTTTATCAAAAAGAGATACTTACAAATTATAAAACGAAAAACTTTGTTAAAAATAAAATAAAATTGAAAAGTTACACTAAAAAAACTAAAAACTTTATCAAAAAGAAATGCTTCTTGTTAAAAAAAATATACTTTGAAAAATTTGTACAAGAAATACACTAAAAACTTTACCAATAACACCCATACTTTGTTAAAATTAGAAGACAGATAGATTCACGTCCCCCTTTCGTTGAGACCCTTTTTTTTTATTATGAAAACTCGGTAAGCTGAAAACTCCTTCTTAATGAAGGAAATTTAAAAATAGTGCTTTTAAATTTTTCAGCCCACGTTTTACATAATAATTAAAAAAGGGTCCCAATGAAAGGGGGACGTGAATCTATCTGTCTTCTAATTTTAACAAAGTATGGGTGTTATTGGTAAAGTTTTTAGTGTATTTCTTGTACAAATTTTTCAAAGTATATTTTTTTTAACAAGAAGCATTTCTTTTTGATAAAGTTTTTAGTTTTTTTAGTGTAACTTTTCAATTTTATTTTATTTTTAACAAAGTTTTTCGTTTTATAATTTGTAAGTATCTCTTTTTGATAAAGTTTTTAGTGTTATTTTTTATTTCTTGTAATATTTTTTCGAAGTTTTTATTTATTTTTAAAATTTTCTGTATTGATTTCTTTATTTTTAACAAAGTTTTCCTAAAGTTTTTATTTTTAGCAAAGTTTTCAGTTTTATAGGTTCTAAGTTTTTATATTGAACAAAGTATTAAGTTATTTTTCTGCGTTTGTCTTGATTTTTAACAAAGTTTTTAGTTTTATAGTTTTTAGGTTTTTCTTTTGTTAAAGTTTTTCGTAATAATTTCTTTTTGGTAAAGTTTTAAGTGTAAATTTTTATTTCTTGTAAAATTTTGTCAAAGTTTTTATTTATTTTTAACACGAAGTATTTCTTTTTGATAAAGTTTTTAGTGTAACTTTTTATTTCTTGTAAAATTTTTTCAAAGTTTTATTTTATTTTTAACAAATATTTTAGTTTTGTAGTGTATAAGTTTTTATTTATGGTAAAGTTTTTCGTTTCATAGTTTCTAAGTTTTAATATTTAACAAAGTATTAAGTTATTTTCTGCATTTGCCTTTATTTTTAACAAAGTTTTTAGTTTTATGGTTTTTAAGTTTTTCTTTCTGTTAAAGTTTTTCGTAATAATTTCTTTTTGGTAAAGTTTTTAGTGTAAATTTTTATTTCTTGTAAAATTTCTTGCAAGTTTTTATTTATTTTAAACAGATATTTTAGTTTTGTAGCTTTTAAGTGTTTACATTTAACAAAGTATTAAGTTATTTTTCTGCATTTGTCTTAATTTTTTAACAAAATTTTCAGTTAAGCTTTTATTTTTAACAAAGATTTTAGTTTTTTTAGTGTATAAGTTTTCATTTCTTGTGTAAAGTTTTTCGTTTTCTAGTTCATTTCAAACAAAGTTTTCAGTTTCGTAGTAAATAAGTTTTTATATTTAACAAAGACTAGTTTTTCAGTGTATAAGTTTTCATTTCTTGTAAAGTTTTTTCTGTGTTCGTTTTTATTTTTAACAAAGTATTAAGTTATTTTTCTGCATGTACCTTAATTTTTAACAAAATTTTCAGTTAAGTTTTTATTTTTAACAAAATGTTTAGTTAAGTTTTTAGTTTCGAAGTGAATAAGTTTTTATATTTAACAAAGATTTTAGTTTTTCAGTGAAAGTTTTTCTGTGTTCGTTTTTATTTTTAACAAAGTATTAAGTTATTTTTCTACATGTGTCTTAATTTTTAACAAAATTTTCAGTTAAGTTTTTATTTTTAACAAAATTTTTAGTTAAGTTTTTATTTTTAACAAAATTTTTAGCTAAGTTTTTATATTTAACAAAGATTTTAATTTTTCAGTGTATAAGTTTTCATTTCTTGTACAGTTTTTTCTGTGTTCGTTTTTATTTATAACAAAGTATTCAGTTATTTTTCTGCATGTATCTTAATTTTTAACAAAATTTTCATTTAAGTTTTTATTTTTAACAAAATGTTTAGTTAAGTTTTTAGTTTCGAAGTGAATAAGTTTTTATATTTAACAAAGATTTTAGTTTTTCAGTGAAAGTTTTTCTGTGTTCGTTTTTATTTTTAACAAAGTATTCAGTTATTTTTCTGCATGTGTCTTAATTTTTAACAAAATTTTCATTTAAGTTTTTATTTTTAACAAAATTTTTAGTTAAGTTTTTAGTTTCGAAGTGAATAAGTTTTTATATTTAACAAAGATTTTAGTTTTTCAGTGAAAGTTTTTCTGTGTTCGTTTTTATTTTTAACAAAGTATTAAGTTATTTTTCTACATGTGTCTTAATTTTTAACAAAATTTTCAGTTAAGTTTTTATTTTTAACAAAATTTTTAGTTAAGTTTTTATATTTAACAAAGATTTTAATTTTTCAGTGTATAAGTTTTCATTTCTTGTAAAGTTTTTTCTGTGTTCGTTTTTATTTTTAACAAAGTATTAAGTTATTTTTCTGCATGTATCTTAATTTTTAACAAAATTTTCAGTTAAGTTTTTATTTTTAACAAAATTTTTAGTTAAGTTTTTAGTTTCGAAGTGAATAAGTTTTTATTTTTAACAAAGATTTTAGTTTTTCAGTGAAAGTTTTTCTGTGTTCGTTTTTATTTTTAACAAAGTATTAAGTTATTTTTCTACATGTGTCTTAATTTTTAACAAAATTTTCAGTTAAGTTTTTATTTTTAACAAAATTTTTAGTTAAGTTTTTATATTTAACAAAGATTTAATTTTTCAGTGTATAAGTTTTCATTTCTTGTAAAGTTTTTTCTGTGTTCGTTTTCATTTTTAACAAAGTATTAAGTTATTTTTCTGCATGTATCTTAATTTTTAACAAAATTTTCAGTTAAGTTTTTATTTTTAACAAAATTTTTAGTGAAGTTTTTATTTTTAACAAAATTTTTAGTTAAGTTTTTATATTTAACAAAGATTTTAATTTTTCAGTGTATAAGTTTTCATTTCTTGTAAAGTTTTTTCTGTGTTCGTTTTTATTTTTAACAAAGTATTCAGTTATTTTTCTACATGTGTCTTAATTTTTAACAAAATTTTCAGTTAAGTTTTTATTTTTAACAAAATTTTTAGTTAAGTTTTTATATTTAACAAAGATTTTAATTTTTCAGTGTATAAGTTTTCATTTCTTGTAAAGTTTTTTCTGTGTTCGTTTTTATTTTTAACAAAGTATTAAGTTATTTTTCTGCATGTATCTTAATTTTTAACAAAATTTTCAGTTAAGTTTTTATTTTTAACAAAATTTTTAGTTAAGTTTTTAGTTTCGAAGTGAATAAGTTTTTATTTTTAACAAAGATTTTAGTTTTTCAGTGAAAGTTTTTCTGTGTTCGTTTTTATTTTTAACAAAGTATTAAGTTATTTTTCTACATGTGTCTTAATTTTTAACAAAATTTTCAGTTAAGTTTTTATTTTTAACAAAATTTTTAGTTAAGTTTTTATATTTAACAAAGATTTAATTTTTCAGTGTATAAGTTTTCATTTCTTGTAAAGTTTTTTCTGTGTTCGTTTTCATTTTTAACAAAGTATTAAGTTATTTTTCTGCATGTATCTTAATTTTTAACAAAATTTTCAGTTAAGTTTTTATTTTTAACAAAATTTTTAGTGAAGTTTTTATTTTTAACAAAATTTTTAGTTAAGTTTTTATATTTAACAAAGATTTTAATTTTTCAGTGTATAAGTTTTCATTTCTTGTAAAGTTTTTTCTGTGTTCGTTTTTATTTTTAACAAAGTATTCAGTTATTTTTCTGCATGTACCTTAATTTTTAACAAAATTTTCAGTTAAGTTTTTATTTTTAACAAAATTTTTAGTTTCTCAGTGTATAAGTTTTCATTTCTTGTAAAGTTTTTCTGTGTTCGTTTTTATTTTTAACAAAGTATTAAGTTATTTTTCAGCATTTGTCTTAATTTTTAACGAAATTTTCAGTTAAGTTTTTTATTTTTAGCAGAGTTTTTAGTTTTTCTTTTAGATTCTGTAATAATTTTCTTGGTTTTTATAATGTATGTTTCCTTTTGAGTCTTGTTTCCCCTTTAATTTTTATTAGAATAGTTTAATTTTCCATATGGATTATAGATGAAAGAAGGCTTTAGGTAAGAGAAAACATTATATCCATAAAGGATTTCTTTCATAAGTTAGTTTATATGTATTATATTGTTTGCTTTAGTGAATAATATAAATTGTTAGTGAAAATGTACAGCAGAGGGTAAAATTCTTGTAGAGCAAGTATAGCCGATGGGTTAAAAATAGTTATTATTTTCAAAAAAAAGGTTGAAAATGATCAACGTAACCATTCCATGAACTGAAAAATAACTAAAGCAGTTCTCTTTAGTATAGAAAAAATATTACATGTTTAATAAATATAGTAAAAGTTATGAATAAAATGAATGTTTATAGTGTATGTTCTGTAGTGGTAGCCTAATAACGTACTTTAAATAAAAGGTTAATGATTGAAATTTTTTCAACTGTTGGGAAAATCGTTTTACAATTTTTGCATAAAAATTTAAAAATTCTCTCATTTATACAATGCTTTCAGAAAAAAGAGTAATGGAATAGTTTTTGTTTAGGTGATTAATCATAAATTCTCACGTTTAAATCTAGATAAAGGTACTATGCGAATAAAATAAGCAATATCTTCAATTGAACTATAGTAAAATTAATGGATTTATCATTTTTAACTTGAATGATTCTAACATTCTCTGAAAAAAAATCAACTCCTCGAACAGAATTCGTAATAAAAGTATATTTTATTTTTAAAAAATGCTTAAAATATTGAAGATCTTATCCAATATGAACATAATTAGTAATTTTTAATCGAAGTTGTAAAATAATTCCCCCAATAGGATAACGTATTATATGTCAAGTGGTCTGAAAATGCTTGCATTGAAAATGCATTCTCAATTTTTCAAAGTATCCTTTCCTGATCAAAGTAAAATAAAAATAATTCCACCAATAGGATAACGTATTAGATGTCTGGTTGTATGATAATGTTCGATCATTCTCAATTTTTCAAAGCATCCTTTCTGGTGAAAATACTGTATTTTCAAAGTTAAGGATTGTGATAGGATAAGCATTTTGTGTCAAACTGTAACTAAAGTGAATATTGAACTGTAAATTTAACGAAACAGAAATGATTGTAATGAAAAAATATATATCTTTTGAAAACCCTCTCCCCTTGGTATTGCGGGAAAAAAAAGATGCAATCGCTATCAATCCCAATGGAGGTTATCCCGTTATCGCCACACATATTGCTCTGCGAAAGGTCAGAGGGGCGGTTCGCCGGTGCATTGTTAAGGGAGTCTCAATGACAGGCGAGTAGTGCAGTCTACATTTGAGTTTGTGATTGTCTTGGTCTTTTATTCCGGTATGGGCATTTAATAAGTGATATATTACAGCGGTTAGTTTGTTCATTAACCTTATAATTTTATGTAAAATAACTGTTAATTAACCTTTGTTAATAACTTTAACTATCAATTAATATTATCTTAAAATAATTTAGAAAGTATCAATTTAGCTTCTTGTTGTTGCATGAGTTCTAGAGCCTCAATATAGTGGAAGAGCTGCAATTTACTAATTTTGTACATATTAAACAGCGGTTACAGTTTGTTAATAGTAAATAACTTTAATAGAAACTGTTAATAGTAAAATAACTTCTTGTTAATTGAATGCTCTAATCACCGACGCAGGGATCTTCAAATTAAAAAAATAATATAAACAATAAAAAAAACAGTTAATGAGCGTTTACAGTTTGTTAATAGAAAATGTTGGGAACTTGGGCTTACTCTCCTGGGAATATATTTATGTCAAATAACTTTAATTTTAGTGGTGGAGCCGCATTTTATTGGTTGAATCCCAATTTATCCGCAATTTAGTAGATTGCTTAGGAACCTCTTTCTACCGGCGCCCCTTTCTACCGGAGCAGGGATCACCGGAGCAGGTAACTTCTAATTATCCTCTTCCCGTTTTAGTCAAGAGCCCCTTTCCACCGGCGCAGGCGGAGCAATCTCGGAGCAGGTGTCACAGATCTGCCGGCGCAACCGGCGCAGGAGTCACATATCTGCCGGCGCAACCGGCGCAGGAACCCCTTTCTATCGGAGCAGGTATCACAGATCTGCCGGCGCAGGAGTCACAGATCTGCCGGCGCAACCGGCGCAACCATTGCGGATTGCGCCGGCTGTCGCAGAACACCCATTTTTCCACTACTTAGGACCTAATGTAATGCGAGAGCGTTTCAAATGGCCGTTTTTAGAATGCCCGTGTAACGAAACAAAACATAATAAAATGAAAAAATCTTTTGCATGAGGTAAGGAAGTATCCCTACTACTTACACCATGAATTCTATAGAATTTGAACCACTTTCTAAACCGTGGAGTGAGTTTCAAAAGTGCAATATTAATCTTTTAGTCAAAGAATGGAGTTCCCTTAATGGTATTTATAAAAATGTTGATCGAGGAAGGAATTTTCAATGATCGTAACGTGGATCATTGAAACTGTTTGATCATTGAAAATTCCTTCCCCGATCATCATTTTTCTAAATACCATTAAAGGAACTCCATTGTTTGACTAAGAGATTAAAATTACACGTTTTAAAACTCACCCCACGGTTTAGCAAGTGGTCCAATTTCTATCACATTGAGGATTTAAGTAGTACGGATACTCTCGTACCTCATGCAATAATGTTTTTTATTTTATTATGTTTTGTTTCGTCACACTGGCCTTCTAAAAACGGCCTTTTGAAACGTACTCGCAGTACATTAGGTCCTAGCTCTTTAACTGTAAGGCTGCGCCCCACCATCCCTATTCGAATTATACTTGTCTAGGGCCTCTCTACCTCCCCCTCAATTATTGATGATTATTTCTGAATCACCCTGTATAGATATGTGTATAAGGTGTATACAGGGTGATTCTAAATTACGTGGACAAACTTCGCATGGGGGTAGAGGGGACCTAGACAAGCATATTTCGCATAGGAATGGGGGGGCGCATCCTTACCGTTTAAGAGCTAGGACCTAATGTAGTGCGAGCGCGTTTCAAGAGGCCGTTTTTAGAAGGCCTGTGTGACGAAACAAAACATAATAAAATGAAAAACATTATTGCATGAGGTACAGGAGTATCCTTACAACTTAAATCCTTAATGTGATAGAAATTGGACCACTTGCTAAACCGTGGGGTTAGTATTAAAACGTGCAATATTAATCTCTCAGTCAAACAATGGAGTTCCCTTAATGGTATTTAGAAAAATGATGATCGGGGAAGGAATTTTCAATGATCAAACAGTTTCAATGATCAATGTTACGATCATTGAAAATTCCTTCCCCAAACGTCATTTTTCTAAATACCATTAAGTGATGTCCATTCTTTGACTAAAATATTAATATTGCACTTTTGAAACTCACTCTATGGTTTAGAAAGTGGTTCAAATTGTATCGAATTCATGGTGCAAGTAGTAGGAATACTTCCTTACCTTATGCAATAATGTTTTTCATTTTATTATGTTTTGTTTAGTCACACGGGCCTCCTAAAAACGGCCTCTTGAAACGCGCTCGCACTACATTAGGTCCTAGCTCTTAAACGGTAAGGATGCGCCCCCCCATTCCTATGCGAAATATGCTTGTCTAGGTCCCCTCTACCCCCATGCGAAGTTTGTCCACGTAATTTAGAATCACCCTGTATAGATGTCGTATGGATCTTTAAAAGGGGTTTAGAAAAAACACAAAGTTTTACTCAAAGAATTTTAATTTGAAGACGGTCAAAATAGGCGATTTGAAATCAGCTTTAAAATGGCGAAATTCATAAGTCGTATTATACTTTGTAAATTTTTGTCGTAGAAGGTAGGAGTGTGGATTTTTTAGAGTTTAACCTGTTAGTTTATTTATTTTTCTAAACATGATTGATAAAACTAGAAATCAAAATCTTGTATTTTTTATGCATAGTTTTCTTAACTAATGAATCTTTAAACTTGATTCTTTACTTCATTTTAATTTACAAATTATTAATAGGGAGTAATTCATCTGTAACTTAAGGTATCATGAGTATAATTCGGTGACAGCGGCCTACAGATGACTTAAAGATTAGACACTTTGCACATTACGAACTTAAAAGATAAAAGTATTCGATACATAAAGATTCGATTCCACTAATTACTATTCATTCCTCATGCCCAATGGTTGACGAACCACTTCGCCCACGGTTAAGAAGCCAACCTCAAATGGTTATTTACGCCGACAACAGTCGCCACCAACAACTCAGAAGAAGCGGAACTTGAGGTAAACAGCGAGGTCAAGTTCATGCCAAAGTCACAAATTTCAAGATCATGGAACTTCCGCAACCTTTGGTGTGCTTAGTATGCAGAGTTGCGCTACCTCTGGATCTGAGAACCGTTGTGTAGTGTCCCTATACTCATATCTCACCTTCTGACGGATGACTCAATTACGGAGGTTTGGTCATAACCTGTTTGCAACAACCCATTTTGATGATTCCGTGCGTGATTTTCGGCGACGTTTTTTATGAAGAGAATTGGGATTATAGGCGGAATTTTTGTTTAGGTGAGAACAAAAAAACGGTTCTTCTCTGTCTCGTCCTGTTGCGGTCATCAGGTGTGTTATGTTGATTGCTACATCGGCAAAATGAACGAAGGTGTGAAAGTTTTATGAGTTTAACCTGCTTTTGTGGGGCATGTTTCCTTTCTGGGATGTCATTAAAAGTTTTTTCTCCTCCGTTGGTCGTAATTTTGAAGACTGACAGAATTTCGAGGTCATTTATTTAATTTACTGTTGCCTGAAGGTGTAAAGAAAATTTTTTTAGATAGAACCTGTTGAAAACTGGTATTTTTGATTGTAGTTGTGGACGTTTATTATTTCATTTACTGAAAAACGTCGGTTTAACTTGCCTTTATGGCAATTCCTTGTAGGTTACAAAATAAAAAGTGTGTTTTCAAGAAAACTTAATTAGTTAATTCTTCTTCTAATGTAATTCTTAAAATAAAAGTAATTTTCTTTACAAAATATGAAAGTAATTCGTGAAACACTAAAAAATGGATGTCGAAAGAAAATAATTTTCTCGTAGGAGAGTGCTGCTTGTGATCATTTCATGATCTTATATCAAACAATTTTTATTACAAAAGGTGAGAGAAACCTGATAATTTTTTTTAAATCAGCTTCAAATTCTACTGTAGAAAGTAATGTTTTAATTTTTTCGAATGTTTAACAAAGGGACCCTTTTACCTCTTTTGGTACCTCAACGCTTAGGATACTTTAAAATACCAGTAGCACCTGATCAATGTCTAACAATGATAAACAACTCTGTAAAGAGGAATTCAAATTGTATTTGAATTTCTCTTTAATTTTTTATCAACCAACATAATCCTATTTTTAATTTTTGTACTAATGAAGGGAATAAGCAAATTTGTATTCTGTCACAATATGAGCTATGCATATTGCAGAACGAGTTTGTTGGTCATGCTGTCAAATTTTTTTTAGATATATTTTTATAACTAAAATATTAAATAGCAAGATATTTATCTTTTTTAAAAAAAAGATATGACACTTAAGCTTTTTCATGCGGCAAATAAAGATTATTATAAAATTATTACTGTAATTTCACTAGCATAACCATTGCAACTTAAAAACCACCAAGTTATATGTCAAGTTTAAATTGGTGAAAGAGGCTCCCTCTTCATGATACATGTTCTATACACATTTATAGCCATCTAACACGAAACCGCGAAAAAAAGTATCAAAAATCGTGTTCAAACTTTTTTTAACCTCGTATTTTTATGACGGTTTGCAAAAAAAATCCTTCCTCATGGATGAAATCAAAACCCTTAAAAAACCATATTCTTCTAGAACGCGATAGAGTCGCACATCAACACGTATAACCCACTTCTAAATGCACCGACTACCTTACTTTCTTCGTCGTTCGCTTACCTGTACGCTTTTTTCCCTGGGTTGATTTTTTTCTACCTGTGTCGACCCAACTACCAGACTTTAAGCAACGGGAACTTGACAAATTAGTCGAAAATGGGCTTTTACTGATGTCAAACGAAATTTTTTTCTTCTCGCCCATACTTCTTTATTTTTTTCCTCTTCTTCTCCTTCCTCAACAGTGGCTCAATTAGTTTTTTCAATTGAACCGTATAAAAGGAAAATGTTTAACTGAATAATTGTTCTTTTCTTTCTGGCGTGTGTGTGTGCCGGAGTAGAAAAAAAGGGCTGGGGACAGTCCCATAGCTTGGTCTTTTGTCAAGTGTTCTGTCTCCTAAATAAGCCATTTCAAATTGGTTACCTTTGAGGAAAAGGTTTTACGAAATTTTTTCCGCTACCTTTCTTCCAATAGTACCATTCTTTCTGGTTAGGAGCAATTAAATAAAGAAAAAGGCAACCGGTGAAGAAAGAAAGGGTTCCTCTTTTTTTTTTCTCTCGTCTGTGTATTCTTTTCTTTTCTTCCTATGTCTTTAAAAGTTCATGCTCGCATATTTTTTTTCTCCGCCCAATTCAAAACCGAGGGTTTTTTTCTCCAGTCCGTTTCTTTGGCTCCGTCAGTGGATTTCACTTGTTCTGTAATTGCCGACAAAATGCGTATAGAGGATTGAATGAAGTACGAGGTTCGGCTCTTACGTTTCGAATTCGTTATTTTTACCCGGGTTAAAGCAAAAAGATGTTTTTCTTCCTCTTTTTTCTCGTCCAGAGCCCCAAAAGGAAGTGAAGACGTTTCTAGAGAGGGGAAAAAACTTCTGAGTTTGATAGAAAGGTGTATGGTTGGATTGCTAAAAGACTTCTGTAATTCCTTCCGAGGTTTCAAAAAAATGCTTTCAATACAGTACTAACGAGGTAATGTTTTTTTATGTTGATAAAAGCTTATTTGCTTTGAAAGGGGATATTTTAATTATGTGGGTTTGTAACTTTTTAAGAAATTTCCGTGTCTTGTATATTTTCCGTTTGCACATTGAGGGTAGTTAGATTTCTCAATTAGTAATTTTAAATATTACTGTCTTTTGTAATTAGTAAAGCTTTATTGGTCAAAAATGGAAAAATATAACCATCTTTGCTTTCCTTCATTTAATTATTTTTCTTTCCCCTAAAGGTTTCTGAAGTATTGCTGTCAGAAACAATTGTGTACACTCTAAAAACGACAGTCTCAAAAACTGAGTAAAAAGTACTCAAACTGGCTCCGATACAAATGTACTCAAATTTGAAAACATGAATATACTCATTTCTAAAAATGTGCATACTCAAAAATGAAACATCATGAGCTCATTTTTGAGTTCAAGCTCAAGAAGTTTCATATTTGAGTATGCACATTTTCAGAAATGAGTATATATTAATTTTTTCAAATTTGAGTACATTTAGGATCGGAGCCAGTTTGAGTACATTTTACTCAATTTTGAGACTGTCGTTTCAAGAGTGTATTTTTTGCAGTTAATGGAAGATTACAACAAAAAGTATGCACTACATATATGGATGACGTGAAGCACATTTTTTGTAGTGTTTTTAGACCGAAAGAAAAACTCCATTCCTTATCATTTCATAACTAAATATTTTCCTTTAAGGTTTTGGACTGATGTTTGCAACGTCCGATTTTCAAATCGAATAATTTTTGACCAAGCATATAGTAAAATCTCTGCATATCCAGTTCCAAGATTGAACTTACTAAAACAAATAATCCAGAAACTCAACTCTAACGTATATAAGCATTAATAAAGTTAACTCTTATTTCCCACTCCTCAATATTTCACTCCTAAACAAGCACCATAAATCCTCAAGAAATCCCCCAAAATTTTCTGCCGACTCACCAGTCCTCCCTTCATTAAGCCCCCCCCACTAATTCTCCTTCATCAAGAGCAGCAACAGCGGTCGTCATTAAGAGCAGCTTCGTCGTCCTAAACAAAAAGCAATGCAATGTGAGGCCCAGGTATAATGAACATAATCAGCAGCGGGGCCGCATTTTTTTGCGCGGCCTTAATATGCGTAAGAGAGCGATAGGGCTAAATATAATGCCCCTGATGGATAGGTGTCTGCAGTCATTAGAAGAGGACGTATCTGTCAGCGTCAGCCGTCCCTGCGCTATGTCATGAGGGTGGAGTCAGTCGGGGAGCGACCACGAGTTGCGACGGTTGTGACGCCAGGTTGCGGTGACACATCAAGAAGACCATCGTGACTTATGATAATATGGTTATGGTTAGGGGCTAACTATAAATATGTAACTATATACAGGGTGTTTAAAAATTGCGTTGCACGGCTTTTAGCTTTTATTCGGAACCAACGCCTCCTAGGGTCACGGAAGTAAGGTCTACCCCTAGGTAAGTGAGCCTGGAGAATCCATTGAGAGGACTTACAGTGCCCCTATCGGCGAAATTAAAAAGTTAAGAAAATTATTTTAAAAACTAAAGGAGATAGGGCAAAAACCTCATTATGAGTATTGTTGCTAACGTCAAGAAGAACTCACTGAAAAAAAATTGATCAAAATATCTTGAATATTCGCGGAGATATTAGCATGTGAAAATAGCACTTTTTCAGGGGTCAAAAAATAAAAAGTTTGCATATTTCCCAAGTTTTCAGTGTTATTTTGTAGTTTTCTGTTTTTTTAGTTGAAAGAACACGAAATTTAATAAAAAATAAAAAAAAATTTGCAAATATGCGAACTTTTTATTTTTTGACCCCTGAAAAAGTGCTAATTTCACATGCTAATATCCCCGCGAATATTCAAGATATTTTGATCGAATTTTTTTCAGTGAGTTCTTCTTGACGTTGGCAACAATACTCTGACAGGTTTTTGCTCTATCTCCTTTAGTTTTTAAATTAATTTTTTTAACTTTTTAATTTCGCCGCTAGGGGAGCTGTAAGTCATTTCAATGGATTCTCTAGGGTTACTTACCTAGGGGTAGACCTTAATTCCATGACCCTAGGAGGCGTTGGTTCCGAATAAAAGCCGTGCAACGCAATTTTGAAACACCCTGTATATTTAAATATTTAAATTATTAAATTATTTTTTACAAGAAATGTGTCATAATTATAATGGTATGTCTAATGGTTAGGGACCATTCGCATTTTATATTAGGCCACACAAATTGTCACTATTCAGTAATCCTTAATGCCACATTGGGATTTAAATTTTTTTTACTATAAATACATTCAAGTGGGTGAGAAACCAAGTGATAAAAGTTAGATGTCTGTTTATTATATTTGTTGTGGATGAAAAAATACTGAAAATTAAATTTAACAAACTACATTTTTTATATTCAGTATTTGTATCGAAACAGTAGGTACTCTTATTTATTAAATCCTTCATAAATCCAAGGTAGAATGTGATGGATGTCGATGCCGAATCAAAACGAGTACTGAAGTGTCTCCTTGGGGGTTGTAACATCAGTGAAATAGCAGTTTTTAAAGAAGGATACAAAATAGTTTGAAATCTCCTTTTCCCACTGTGTCCTATTTGTGTTGAGTTCACCCTAGTAAAACATTTTAATAACTTGTTTTAATAGTTTTTAATTAACAAGTGTTAAGAGACTAATCTAAAAGGGATGATATATTTACACCTTTTCACTGCTACTTTAAATATTTAAAATTTCATGGAAAAGAAATTTAAAAGGAAGGACAAGCATTGACTTTTTAGAACAAAATAATGTTAAAAAAGTTTTTAAAAATGATTTCTGGTCGACTAAAAGGTCTTTCATTCAGTCATCATCATCATCAACAACATTGGCCCAACAACCCTTTGCGAGCCCTGGCCTTCCTTAAAAGTTTCTCCCATTCTTCCCTTCTTAAAGAAATCTATCTCCAGTTTTTAGCCTTTATGATGGCAAAATCTTCATCTAGGGTTCTAGGCAGTCCTTCCATCTCTTCTTGGGTCTTCCTCTGGTTCTTCTGCAAATCAGAGTGGCATTAAAAACCTTCAGAACTGTTCTTTCTTGGTCCATTCTCAGAAGATGACGAACCCATCTCATTCTACTTAATTTCTTTTATTCATACATGCGTTATTTTAAAGCAATACGCCACACTTGACGCAAAATGAAAACATCTGCAAAGGATTTGACGAACCAATTAAAACTTGACGAAAATGAAAAATAAAACGATCCATCTTTTTCCTAAATGAGACCATTTAATCTCCAATTAATTTTAAAAAGAAGTCCCGATTGTTTATCATCGTCATCAAACCTCAATTCTTCAAGGAAAACAGCAATCAATCATTTCCTCAACTTCCTCATCAATTTACTCAACCCTTGAAGCTAAAGAGTAGCGATATAAAGGCCATAACCACCCAGAGAAGCCATAAAGAGAAAATGTTCGAAGGATCATGTTTTGAGGTGAGCTTCGTGCTTCCTCAAAGAGCAAGTAAGGCCAGCTGTGATCGAGAAAGTTCACCTGCTGGACTCAGAAATTGGTACCGCAATCAGCCATCTGTCTGTCAAGATGACTACAGACGTAAATCATGAGTAATTTTTCCAACTCCTTCGGTTTGGGGTTAAACGAATGGGTTATGTTTAGCCTATAGGTTTGGCTATGTATTACTGCCGCGTTTAATACAAAAATTTTTGTCGAATTAGCTGATAGGACTTGTTTTTAACCCTTTTTGCTTCTCTAATCCTTTCTGAAAATTCTTCACGATAGTTTTGAGTATAATGTATTAATTTCTCAATAATCTGAGTAGTGAAAGGGTGAAAGTACTATCAAATTTTATTGGATTCATAAGATCCTAGAAAGAGTTTTTAAATTTAAAAAACTCATATTTGAACCCTTAGGGTTACACCCAAAAAGGACAGCTCCTTGCATAAGTCACCTAATTTTCAAGGAGAAAAACAGTTCTCACTAAAGGGAATTTCGGGGAGGGGGGGGGTCCGGCAGTTTCTTACTTAATTATGGTGGGGGGGTTTGAGGTTTGCTTATCTTTACTGACAAGGGTGGAGGGGGGTTAAAAATGACCAAAAAAGTGCTTACGTAATATTTGAACGGCCCCCTATGTTTTTTCAAAGGTTTTCTTGTGGGTGCGAAATGTAGTCTACTTTGAGGGGACATGATAACTGGTAACAAGCTATTTTCCTACGATTTTTCAATTTACTTAATAATGAAAAAAAAGGAATAAAATAGTTAAAAATAAAAGGGGATTTTGTGCTCTTACTACAAACGTATAAGAACCTGTGAATGAAATTTTGTATATTTTGAATTTAGCAAACTGAATTATATTTGTTTGGATATTTTCCACTAACAATTTGCAAACTGAATGATATTTTTGTTTGGATATTTTTTTACAAAAAATATTCAAACTGATTGATATTTATTTGGGTTTTTAAAACTAAAAATAAGAAACTTTCGGTAGATTTTGCTCTTTTTTTTAAAGTTATTTTAAATCGCTTGGTGAGATAAATAGGTCGTGAAAGAGATTAACCCTTCGAACCTCAAACTTCTCCATACCCACTATTTATAAGTCTCCTCCTTACATCTTCTTTCCCCAAACAACACAAGTAAACTCACATTTAATGGCTTCAACCCTAGACCACATCCATTTATTCAACAACAACATCAGCAGCCCTCTAACCCAGACGGCTCAATACATACATAACCTCAAACCCACTCCCGCTTCCAAACATTACACCAACAACAGCTCAATATAACCTCGACCCCTCGTAAACACGAAGGAAGCGCACACAAAAAGCCCCTGAACATAATTTCATGGCCGGGGACACCACATCTCCCCCTCTCTCTCTCTGGAAATAAATGTCCAGAGAAGAGCGGACGTCACCTTTGATGGATTGACGCCACAGCGCCCTAAAAACAGCAGCCCCTGCATATTTCCGTAGACAAAGAAGAATTACAAAACACCCTGTTGTACCCTCGGTTATGTCGCCGCATTCAAATCCGACAGACCTCACCCTTCATCTTTCTCCACTCTGCTGCATCCCCTTTTATCCTCTCCACGAAAAAAAAATTTTTCTGGGCTGGCCACCTTCTGGCGTTGGTGACTGATGAGGTAGTTTTGTTCCGGTGGTACAAGAATTTCGTTCTTTCCTTTTTTCCATGTTGTCATCCGTTCTTGCCCATCAGTCTCTCTTGCCGTGGAATCTTCCGTCAAGGTTGGGCATTGTGTGGCGGTGAAAGTGAGGCTAAACGCGGCCGCTTGTGATGGGCACAGAGGCTCGGTTGTGCCACTGACTCGATGAACGGCTTTTAAGAGGAGAAGGAGACCACACGTGCTGTCATCAGCACTGAACGTTTTCTTGGCTAATTATCCAGTTGCGAAGACGATTCCGTTCAGACCTACCACGAATAAGATAGGTAGTAACTTTCAGTGATTGAAACATTTTTAAACGTTGAATGGGGGAAAATAATTACAGCAATTTAGTCAAGGTAGAAAAAATCTACCCAGCAAAACAGTATGTCCAAAATTCCTTCAAAAAAGCGTCAAAAGTGCAGTTTTCTCAAAGTTGTCTGTAGTTATTTTGTAGCAACAGGACTTCAATACATAAGTCTGCAGCTTTTTTACAGCAGTTTTGAATATACTTTAAAGGCATTTCAGCGGTCTTATAGAAAACTGCAGACGAAGTGTCCAAATTCCCTTCACTTTTTTGAAGAAATTTTGCTGATTTTTTTGCTTGGTAAGCCACCTATAATAAATGCGGTCTATGCATAAAGTAGTAAAATATTCTAAAATTATCGATTTCATACATCACTAAAAGAGCATTACTTGGTATCAAATGATATTTTAAGTTCTTTGATACATTAAATACAGAAGAGTGAAATTAAATATTGATTTCTTAATAAACTTACATTCAAAGTTCTCGTCTCGGTATTCAAAGGATGATGCCTAAAAGTTTAAATTAGTCAATATACAGGGTTCCCATAAATAATGGGTCGCACTTCTAGGGGGGATAGAAGACACCTAGACGAGTCAAAATTACATAGGATTCGGGGGTCCCAGACCAAATCCCAGGGAGTTAAAAATGGAGCGACACCCCAAAAAAATTATTGAAAAATTCAATTTGTAGAAAAACTGCTATTGGTAGAAATTTAATTATGGTCTCAAAAATTGTGGTTTAATACGATCTTTAAAATTTTCTCCAAAGTCTTCACCTTAAAATTTTTTTTTATTATGAAAAAAGTTAAAAAACCACAAATAAATGTGAAAATTCTGCCCAAACCTCATTTTGTATTTCGAAATCCTCTCTTTTGATTTCATAATCTGAAAGATCATAATTGTAAACCCTTAAGTCCAAAGTTTCACTTAAAAATCATCAATATTAAACGCTTGAGATCCTGTTAAAGTTCGTTTTTTGCGTGCGAAAACTGGTTTCCTATAGCCGTTTCCAAAACGACAGTCTGCGGACGAAAAAAACGGACTTCTACCGTGCTTTAACAGGATCTCAAGCATTGAATATTGATGGTTTTTACGTGACACTTTGGACTTAAGGGTTTACAACTATGATCTTTCGGATTATAAAATCAAAAGAAAGGATTTCGAAATACAAAATGAGGTTTGGGCAGAATTTTTACATTTTTTTGCGGTTTTTTAACTTTTTTCATAATAAAAAAATTTTTAAGGTGAAGACTTTTGGGATAATTTTAAAGATGATATTAAATCACAATTTTTGAGACCATAATTAAATTTTTACCAATAGCAGTTCTTCTACAAATTGAATTTTTCAATAATTTTTTGGGGTGTCGCTCCATTTTTAACTCCCTGGGATTTGGTCTGGGACCCCCAATTCCTATGTGATTCTGACTCATCTAGGTGTCTACTATCCCCCCTAGAAGTGTGACCCACTATTTATGGGACACCCTGTATAATATCATTCTTAAAAATTCCCTGAAACTGGTTGACCTAAACTTTTTCCGTAAACACTAGTGTTCGAGCATGTTATCGAGTATATGGGAAAATTTTATGTACTCGATTGTACTATACTTTAAGAATTAATGATGAGAAAATACCTTAATCCATCATGTAAAACTCGTAGGAAGCAAGCGAGTAGGGTTTTATTAATTTTTACTTTATTTTACATTAACGCTAAAAACTTTCCCAATGAAACTTGATCATATTATTCCAATTCTACTTTGAGATTTATTATCAAGCAAATGATTGACAAATATATAAAAGGGTGCTTCTATTATTCAGATCAGTGTCTAGAAAAGTAGAATAAAAAAATTTCTAACTAAAGTTACAAAATTTATGAACACCCCGGCTATTGCACACCATAAATAGGGAAATAACCATTCTCCGCAATATCAGTTTATCTTGTTCATCACGCACACACAAAGGGCATTTTTTAAAATATATGAAGAATGAAGTCAGTAGGGAGACATTAAGAAACTCCACGTCAAAAAGTCTATCTACGTGGAAAAATCCAACGGAAACGCGCCTTTAAATCATTCATCCCTTAACTGCAGAGTAAACACATGACAGAGAGAGCAATGTCTGCCCAAGCCAAAGTCTCTCAAAGAAGAAAAAGCAGCCCACTAAAAGACAAATGAGATGGCGGGGCTTGAAAGATACCAGTCACTTTGATGTCGCATCATAAATCCAGTGGCTTTAAGAAGGAGGAACTTTTCCCAGATTACACCGCTGCTTCAGATTATCTCCAGGGTTCGGGACTTCCGAAGTAAAGCCCGGTTATTAAAACTGAGAAGTCTGTCTTTCTGTGAACGAACGGCGTTTGTTGAATTTGTTTACCTGGGACTGATGAATTTACGTTCGTTTTTCCTTTGGTTAGCGGTGAGAGGTTAAACGTCTTTCAAGATTGCGGGACAAATCCCCGGGACTTGTCACTTTGAGATAAGGGGATTCGGTTTTGCGAAAATAAAGGGTTTTGGGTTGTGATGGTCGGAATTGGATTGGGTTAAATCTCGTTGTGTTTGTGGTAGATTAGTGGATTGAGATTTTCACTGAGAAAAGGCCATATTTAATTAGTACTTTGAAACTTTTTTTCCTATGTAACTTCGTTTTTAAACGCACGTAACTATCTATTCCAATCATTGTACACTGTATTCCCTAAAGTAGTTCTCCTTTTGCAATAAATAATAGGAATTTCTATTTCGGGTGAGCTGTTAAGAAGGACTCTGAAACAGAGCCTTGAGGCGGGTTCACATGCATGCAATCAAGCGACGCGACCGAAACGTCGAGGGGAAAACAGTCGGAAATTTCCTATCGCTTTCCTTATCTTAGAATCAAGCCTTTCCATTGGTTCTTCGCGCTACGATGTGGTAGCTGCGTCAGCATTTATAGCAAATTTTCAATCAGTTGCGACGGTCGCGTCACTAGTCAGTCACTGCATGTACAGCACACCCCTGGGGTTTTCCAGTGAAGAGGCTGGGGCTCATCCGCTACGGTTTTCGGACTTTCTGGACATTTTTGGCCTCCTGGATCTGGTTTAGTGAAACTAGACCAGAAGGGGATTAGTCCCACCACCACTACCACAGTACACCCACCGCTTTTGAGTGAATGAAGGTTTACCCTCGTTGTTCCTATGGAGAAGGATATTTTTTAGAAGCTCTTACTGGACATTTATTTAACTTTTCACTTAGTCATAGGCATGCAACTACCACTCGAAATAAATGACCTATAAAAAACCCAACCAATCCATGCTTGTCTCGAATTTCATGACTTGGGACTTACGCCTCTGCCATTCAAAGCAGCTAAAGTGTCAAATAGTAGCTTTGCATATATTATAGGTAAGCTGCTCGCAGTCAGCCTAATTAGGCAGTTTGCAACCACATCAACTTCCCCCTCCTTAGTACTAATATCCAACTCCACACTCCAAACAAAAACTTCAAAAAAACCCTTCACAGCGAAGGAAGCGCGTATTTATCGCGGTGTTCCGGAAAGTTGACGGAATCGCAAATCTCTCCGAAGACAAGCACCCGTCCTTGGAGAGGACACCAGAACACTCAAAAACCTCAACAAATCACCCCCTCCTTTGTCTCCAACAGCAAAAGACACGCGAACCAACTCCCAAGAAGAAAGAAAAGGTCCATCTGGCCACTTAGAGAAGGTTCACGCACGCAGCTTCTATATTTACTGAATTGTTATTGCTGATACATCATCCGGAGCGCGCATGATGAATTGGTCAGCGGCAGTTGGAACTAATTTCAATAATATTCAGACACTCCATCACGCGGGGCTGATGGGGCTCCGACAACGCCCATCAGGGTGGCACGCCCCTCTCTCTCGCGGAGCCCCTCTTTCGAATAGATCACGACACCGGACACGGGGGATCGTGTCCTCATCAATTATGCACGAGGACACTTTGCGGAGTGCGCTGCTTATCCTTGTTTTTCAGTCTGCTGGAGCCTTTTTCATCAGTCTCTGGATGACGTTGATGTCTGGTGGTTGATGTCGTTTGTCTTCGAAATGTCGTGTCTGTCTATCTCTGAATACTGTAGTAGTGTGAGATATGGAGCAAATTTTGATAATTTGAAGGTCCCTATCTTGCAATCGAAGAAAATTTTATTCTTAATAAATTAGCTTCTTTATGTTTTGCTTTTGATTAAATCCCTTTTTTTGGTCCTTTCACATAAAATTATCTATGTTGCAGTTGCATGGAGTTAGAGTTAGAGTTAAAGGAATGGGTAAGGTATAAGTTTACAGAAAAGACAGACTTTCTTATGAAACTTAGTGATAGCAAACGCTATTAACTGGATAATGGTTCACCCTAGACGCTCCTCTCCCCAAAAAAACAAAGTAGCACAAAAGGCTTAAGAACCAAAATAAAAATAGTCCAATATGAATTAGACATCAAATTCATATGAAATCTGTTCAAACCATGGCATTCTAACACCTATTGCCTTGTCTTATGGGCTTAAAAAATTAAAGCATTTATTCTAAGTCTTCATAATCCCTGTCCGTGGCTTATATTTCCCCATTAAAAACAGAAAGAAATTAGGCATGCAGCTTATGTTTACATTTAGGTTTTAGGACAATAGCAGCCTGAAAAATAAAGTCATCTATATAATATACGAAAACTGATTCAAATGTACTCTTCATAAAGGTATATTCCTCAAAGGCTTATAACAGCATGGATTAATCAATCGCACGTTACTCGCAAAAATATCCAATGGGCCCTGAGCATACGTAAATATTTGTACAGGAAAATTAAATTCACCAATGACTTAGTCTTGCTAATTCAATCTATAGAACTGTCTAATCGTATTTACACGCCTTAATTCCTTTTCTGGACACTGTTCCATGGGGGAGAAAGTTTAGATTCCGTCTACTTCATGTTTAAATTGAATTAGAATAACCTTACCCAATCAAAGATGGCTCTCGGAGTAGTAACATGATTAAGTGATCCAAATTCAAACTGTCACTGATGAGTTGTTGTTGAGTACCTTTGTGAGTAGTTTTAAATTACGTCTCTCTGTTTGCGTGCTCATCTCTTACTTAAGAGTGGCATTTCGCCTCGGGATGTGTCAGAGATCATGAAATTTCAGATCATCTACTACATCAATACTGGAACTAATGTTGTTGAAAGTAAAAATGTGTTTAGGGAAATTGAAAAATATTTCGCTGGAAATAAGAGAGAAACTTGTCAATAACCTAGAATCATTAGATAATAAACAGAAAATCAATTTACAACTCTTTATGGAAACGAGTTAAGATTTTTCCCTCAATTTCGGAGGGTGATGGTAGTTCTTACAAACGCTGAGCAAACGTTTTGTAACAAACTTGTGTGTGTGACTATCATTTACAATTGAACTTCTTTTCAAAGTTTAGTTTTTCTGCCAAAATTTTGCTATTGGCAGTCGGACTATGCGTAAGTGAATAAGCCTTCTGCTAATGTAATTGTAACTTCTCCTGGTCTTTATCACTTTATCTTAAATTATAACTAATTCTATAGGTTTTATTACCTTATCTTATATTTTAGTATTTAATTTTAAGTTTTATTGTTTTCACATTATCACCTTATTCTACTCAACTGCCCCTTAATACTTCCAACTTTAAAAATGTTTAGAAAAATTATGGTTATAGAAAAGGAAATGTTTTTCAATGATTAATTTTGTGGATATGGGGTTTGTGAAATTTTTTCCTTTCGTAAAATCAAACATCTTGCATGAATCTCCTTTAAAAGTTTTCTTTCAATTGATGAAACATTGAATTGAATTCGAACTCCAGAAGTTTATAGATTTTATACATATCCTGTTGGTAAAAAATAGTTATCACCTTTGTGTTAATAACACTAGTCAACAAAATCGAACTTTTTTGGCTCAAGAACGAAAATGGGTGAATTCGTATAGAACTTTTCACGCTGAATTCAAATATGCAAGCAGTTTTTCTCCATCACCCTCAGTTTTTAAACGCTTTTATTCTACTTGCTTTTGGCGGCGTTTTACGGGAGGAATTTTAAAACTCGATTTTCGGGCACTTCCCGATATGTTAGGGCCCCGAAACTTTGCACATAGGTGTAACCTTCATGACACTCCAATATCCAACCATTCTCTAGTCAAACAACCAAAGGATTAAGTTAATTAACGAGTATTTTTAATTAACAGAAAAACCAGATTTTGAGACCTTTCCCAAGGGGCTATTCTCCCTAAACCGTGCACAATGTTGTATAAGGCATAACTTCATCATATTTAAAAGTCAAAACGAGAATTGCCCAGTAATTACAATATTTTATGGACGATTTATCACTTTTTTTACAAGATCTTGTACATAAAATTTCAGGCACTTCCAAACGATATAAAATTCTGAAACTTTGCCCCATGGTGTAAACTCGATGACAATGCAATATTCAATAATCAACTAGTCAAAACCTCCGTAATTAAGGTAATTAACGAGTGTTTTTAGTTATCCTTTTAATTCAAATTTGAGACACTTCCGTGAAGCCAATGGCTCCCAAAACCTGTAAGATAATATATTAGGTATATCACTACAATACTTAATCTTCAAAACGTGATTTCTTACCTTCCAATTAACAATTAAGATAATTAGCGATTTAAGATAATAACCGCGAGAAAGAAATCGCCAGAAGAGCGAGAAATCCCCAGAAGAGTGAGAAATCGCTGAAAATTGGTGCCCATCCCAAGGAATCGGGAGATAAGAAAAATATGCTACTTTTATAATTTATGGACTACTGAAAAGCCTGAATGGGATGCTTTTTCTTTTTCTTGTGAATCTTTTTGATATGAACGGATTTTATCGGCGAGTGAGCGTGTTATATTTCACCCATCATATTGTTGAAAACTAAAATTCCATTCTAACATCAGATTAAATATGGTTGAAATAAATACATTTTTTCTTGAGAGTTTTTGTTAAAAAAAAATACCATGACTAAAAGTAGAAAATAAAAAAATCAGTTATTAATCAGTTAAAAAAATCAGTTAAATTAGAAAATCAGTTATTATTTACTTACCAAAAAGTTATTTTCTACTTCCCAATAAATTATTTGTCAAACCGAATTAATTATTTTTGACCTTTTAGAACACTTCAATAAAAGCGTTTTTTAAAAAATCTTTTTTTTACTTTTTTTTTAAACGTATTTCAATATTTATGAAATGTATAAATAGCATTCATACTAATAGGGTGTACCAAAAAAACGAAATTTCGTTGATCGCTTAGTGGTAGTGCTGAAAACTTGTAAACTACCCCCAATAATCAGGGTGTGAAATCTTAAAAACTCGGGGTTGATATCTTATGTTGCCTCATTAGACCTTAAGTTCTTAAAATTGGGCTAAAAATGACTAAACTTCAAAAATTCATAAAAAATTACGAATTTCAGTATTTTTGGGGTTGCACTCAAAATGTACTATTATTAACCAACTACAACTGCAAAAAATGCTTATAGTACTTAATTATTGTGAAAAATCTGAGGGTGATGGAAAAATTCTGATTGCAGATTCGGAATCAGCGTGAAAAGGTGCCTTAGGAACACTATACCATGTTCTTGAGCCAAAAACCATGTTAGTGTAATATTCCACGTCTTATGTTAGTAGGCAAAGGATAACCTACAGGCCTGGTCCCACACCTTTAATTTCTTCAAGTGCATTAGTGGGTTTCCCTGTATCCGTTCTAAGCGGAAAATGCATTAAATATTCCGTTACATGAAGCCTCAACATTCCTCGACGATTACGAAACATGGGCAGCTCATAGCAGCTGTCGTATAATCAATCAAGCAGCGTGAGCAACTGAATGCATCATACATAGATGACGTGTGGATATTTTCTTCTGGGTTAACCTCAGAACAACACCATTTGGGAATTAATTCCAACTTCACGCCTTTTGAGAGAGATAACAGAGAAATTATTCGCCGATCGTTTTATTGATAAAGGAAGTTAAGGAATAGGCAAGCAAGCATACGGAATGGGGAATGAGCGAAATGGTTGATTCAAGGTTTTGGTAGAGGAATTAGGCATGAGAAAAACAAGCTTTGATGAATGGGAAGATAAATGTTGACTTGAGTTGGGTGGGAATTTGATTCTTGAGTTGAATCATTCATTTTTTGTTAACTTTTGACACCACCTACTTCTAAGCCACGAGATGCCCATGCAAATATATTCCGGTATGTGATGCCACACACTTTTGAAAATTTTTAAAAATAAATACAGCCTTTTGCTTAGTTAAGATAATAAAAATTAATATTATGTTACTTAAAATCTAAAGTAAGACAGCTATTTTTGAAAATAAAAAATCATTAATGCTATCAGAAAGACTTAACTCAGGTAGGTTTTAAGGGTACACAAAAGAACAAGATTATGGGTAAACCCCAAAATATTAAGCATTTGAAATATTGGGTTGAGTACAAGTAGACATTTTATGTATAGGGGTATAATTTATAAAGAGAAATTTATATTTTAAGCAAATTTTCGACTGCTAAAGAATAGAAAATATCATCTTTTTCTAAAAAAGTTAAATGGCTAAGCATTTCAATATAGGGGAGAGTGTTGTACCTACGGACGGTTGTACCTTCAGCCACCTCCTTTTAAAATGCGAGAAAAAATGTAAATTTGAATTTGTGGTCGATTTTAAATGTAAACAGATGCTATCTAGTTGCTAACGTGAAATCAGCTGTTTAAAATATTATTTAAATTTTCTATAATAAAAATACTGTTTTTAGGTGCTCAAAGTTTTTTTTAGTGCATCACTACATTAATTACTTTCTTCCTCTATGATTATGATATGATAAAATGGGATATATGGGGGAATCCCAGAGATTTTGACTTTTTAGTTTTGATATTAGAAATCGTCAGATCTCAGTTCTTTTATCTTTTATAGAACTTTGAATGCAAAAACACCTGATGCTGTACCTTCGGACACCATACGTGTTGTACCTACGGACACGTTCTTGTGGGCGTCTGTAGCTAATCAGCGTTTTAGAATCAGGTTTCATTTAACTGAATACATTTTAATAAATATTAAATTAATTCTAAATGGTAATCTATTTGTCAGCGATTATTTTCAAGTGAATTTTAGATGAAAAATCAAATATTTTGTGATCTAAACTACTTTTTTAAATTTATGATTCTACTTGGAATTTAATGTAAAACATGGTGTAAAACCCTAAGCACCCTATCGCATTTAAGTATGATGATTAAAAAAAAAAACTTAAACTTTCCACTGAAGAAAATTTACCACCAAATTATTATTGTTATTACCACCAAATGCTTGCACAACTAAGTGTCGATCGAATTGGTTTTTTTTGGATCAGTGAAGTTGTCAGATCAATCAGCATGATTGATGAAACTATTACCTTAAATTCTGATCTGAAAATACCATGTGATTTTTGTGTTTTTGGTAAAAAATCAAGACTTTTATCATTCAACTTCGTTTTAATGATCATTTACGATCTAAAACTACATTACTTTAAAAAATATATTTTCAATTTTAAAAAGGCTTGAAATGGGTTATTAAAAGGTTATTCATCAATAAAAATGTTCATTCTTAGCTTTTTTCAACTAAAACTTCCCTTTTTAAGGGTGTCCACAGGTACAACTGGGTCTGTCCATAGGTACAACAGGTTGTTGTACCTTTGGACACTAATTTTTCCAAGTTATTATACATGATTAAAAATCCAATTTTTAAGATTTTGGCTAGTAAAAAATATCTCTCAACTCACAAAGGTTAGGACTATAGGTTGGGCACTTTAAATGGTCAAAATGTGATTTTACCTGTCTTAGAAAAATCCAAACGTGATTTTTGTCCATAGGTACAACACTCTCCCCTACAGTGTGAATATCTGTTTTAAAAAGTGACATCATAATTGAGTCGCACTAACTAATTTCAGAACTGAAATGAATTTTTTGAACTGAACTAATTTTTGAGCATATGGCATTCATAAATTACTAGTAACTAGTAACTATTCGAAGTCTAAACTGCCTATGCCTACCGAAACAAGAGTTAAGTTAAAGGAAGCTTATGATTTTATAAATGAAATCTTGTATTTTGAAAGTTAAGTTGAACGACTTTGAACGTTATAATAAATAATTAGAATTTGATTAAAAGAAGTTTCTATAACTGTTTAAAGATTGTAATATTTTCTTTCAAGTTGAGGAATGCCATATCATTACAAAAGAGCATTGAACATGAAAGACATTTTCTGTGCACTTAAGGGATTTCAGAATTTACTCATGATGGGTTCATGCTGAAAGATGATCTCAAGAAGATCGCGTTAACAGACTATGGAAAGTAAAGTGCCGATGGAATAGTTGCATGTTAGAAAAGCTCCCTTTGCTTTCTGACGTGTCAAGGAGCGAATCCTTTAAAGGGGCCCTGATGACACATGGTGATGCAAGATTTGTGGATGTTTTCCCAAAAATGACTGAGTACAGAGGATTGAATTGACAAACGCAAAGGCTTGTAAAAAGATTAGTGTGCATTTTTTTATTTTAAATTTTGTATCTTTTCTTTTGGTAGTAGGGGAAGGTGGGGACGATTGTAACAAAATGTTTTATTTGATCTCAAACTAAGCCATTTTTTATGTTAGAGTTATGAAAATTGATATGAAAATAGGTTGATATATCCCAATTACAATTTTGTTATGAAAACCGTCCGGTGGCCATCCATTGCAATTTAGTAAATAAAACATCGAAAATCGAAAAACGTTACAATCGTCCCCACTTGAAGGGTCAATTGTAACACAACACAAATTCATAAAAATAGATAGAAAATCATTCAAATTTATTAAAAATTTATTTTCTTGTTAAATAATAATTAAATACATAGACTAGAATGGGAATAATGAACTTTTCACTCAAATAATGAGTTTTAAATAATAATGAATGTTGATGAGTAAATAATAGTAAATAATTATTCACAAGGGTAATTAGGGTATTCATAACTTAATTCCCCTGTAATACAACAAACGTGGGACCATTTTTTGAACGAAAAACGGTTCCTCTTACTGCCCTTGATCGAAAACTTTATTGTGTTGATTATAACCCACTTTAGGATTTTCATTTTTTATTTTCTTCTGACAGAATCTGTATAATGTTACATAAACATATCGTGTTCATGAGCAACACTTTTAATAGACTTTTTAGACACAGAAACCTCAACAGCCTCTTCCCCCATTTATTCTAGACTAATCAGCCCCCTTTCAGTTTTCCTTTTACGTGATCTCGGCATCCTAAAACCGTAAAAATTCATAATTAAATGCCAATATTAAGGGTAAGTATGAATTATAAATCAATACATCGAAAATTCTTTTAAAACATGTTATTTTCTACATTGGGGTCAGTGTTAACATGTTACAACCGTCCCCGGCTGAAGTGTTACAATCGACCCCACGTTGCCATTTTTAGTTCAACCCTCGTTTTCCGCTAAACTAACAACAGTGTCATCTTGAAACTAAGCAGAATAAAACTAAGATACCTGTACATACAATACATAAAATCAGTGTTATTGTGCTTCATACCTGCAGTGCAGGAGAAGGAAAGTTACACAAAAGTAGAAATTTACTTCGATACTCGAAAAACACTCTTTCCTCAATTACACAGCCACAACTCAAATGTCAGACTTGACAATCTCTGATATTCTTTCATTCACCTGCCTTTTACTTACTATCATCTCCTTTTCACCCAGGCAGCCTCTCATTTTGAGGAAATCAAAGTGTTACAATTGCCCCGTGTTACAATCGTCCCCACTCTCCCCTAATTTCCGACATTTTATGGTAACTTAGATGTAAAAGTGCATTTGTCCAAATCCGACGCTGTCGTCACCTATCTTGTATTTTAAAATATTGTACGGGGAGTATATTTTTACCATTTCAAGTTTGACAGTGTATTAAAAGAATTGTCTTATTTACAGGTGTTCAAATTACTTCTTTATCCTAACAATAGATTCGTCATCATTTTTAAATATCTTAGTATACTAATCAGTCAAAACTTTTGTTATCGCACGTAAAAAGTATTTTTTACATTTTAATTTTTATGATTTGTCATGAAAATAGGTTGCTCTCAAAATAAAATTGTAGATATAGTTCACTCTATTGTACCTACTATTCTACTTCATTTTACTGTATTTATTTTTACTTAAAAACTAATATTAATGAACTAATATATTGGATTAATTACTATTGAATTCAATATTAAATATAAGTACCTAATACGATGCTCTTTAAGAATAAATTATTTCCTAACACATTATAAAATAATTTTTTGTTGATCGCAGTGTGGAAATAAATTATTGAACCATTAATATGGTGTTTTTGAACTCGTCTTTTAATCCTACTATTGATTTTATATTTTCACAAACGCAAGAATCACATCTAATATTTGCTTACCCTATCAATTAATTTTGGTTAATTTCAATCTATTCTGCGGAAATAGTATTTAGGCAGAAGATGAGGTTTTCATAGCAATTTTTTCAACTTTTGTTTCTCAACTGAGGTGGGTGAGTCTGAGTGTCCAAAACATAGACCTCTTAAAGTGTCAACGCCTGGGAAAAATTTAGGACTCCCGTATCAAGAGTCTGATCTATTTCTTATCGGAACATTGACGAAACATCCGTCTAGACTCGACTCGCGAGCTTTCCAGACCATCACAAGAAATAAAACAAAACAGATACAATAAATCCAGCAATGTATCCTTCTCTGTCGCGAAACATTAAATTAACACAGAGACCAAAAGTGGGAACCGCCACGCCCCAAACTGTCTGCATGACAACTCAACGGTGACTACTTTGCGACCCTATAATCTGACGAGTCCTCAGACCGTGCAACCCTATACCAACGACCTTCGGGTTAAACCGATGAAACAAAATAAAAAAAATCAATTATTTGACCCCGGATTCTCGGAAAATCGGAATAATCTCTGTCGGACCGCACGGAGACAATCCATATTTCGGCTTGACATTTGCATCGTCGGCAAATTACAGTCCACCATCAGGAGTGATCGCTGGCAGAACTAAGAAGTCTAATAGCAGTCCTCGGCTTTAACTTCTGTCAGCGAGGATGATAGATTGATGGCGGGAAACCCTCGATTTGAGGCAACTGAGTAGCCAGTGTTTGGAGAGTTTCTTGGCTTTGGAAACGATTCCCTTATTACTACATTTGCTACAATGTATGGGGTGAAGTGTTTCTTTTTTCGTTTATCGTTGCAATCGGTTTTATGCGTGATGGTTGCTTTTATTAAATGAATCGTTGTTAAATGTCGGGGGCTGTATAGTTGAGAGAAAATGTTATGCGCAGGGTCTTTCTTAAAGTTTTAGTTTTTTTATGTTACTGTAGTGTATGTTGAGAGTAGTTTTAGGTTTGAGACTATCTTCTACCGTACGTATTTTTTATGGTAAATCCTACTGAACCTCAAAACTGTTAGTCGTCTTCTCTAGAGATACAAGCTGCTTTCTTAATTATCAAGTAAATTAATTAGTATTAAATATATTCAAGGTCCAGAAAGTTTTTATAGATGTGTTTCCCCTTTGAAACGGCACCTGTTGTACTTGTCAACAATATATTCAATGAAATGAAATATATTTTGAAAACTAAGTTTTTAAAATGGACTAAAAATACAAAACATTTTTCCTAACTCCTTGTGCAAAAGGGGCAAATGCAGTAGATATGAGCTACTCCTTGAATATTATAAATTTGCCTATCAATTGTATTCTCCCTTGTTTTTAGCTTGCATAAAACAATTGCTGTTGTTCAGGATACTATAATTTAGGATCCTGTACAACAGCTAACAGTCAGGATACTATAATTCAGGATACTATAATTTAGGAGATTCTTTCTTTCCTTGCACCCCTGTTTTGGATACATCTGATGTAAATAATTACTTGTGTAAATGTGATCATCTTAAATTATAAATTTTTCATCTAAATATAAGAAGTCTTCGATCCAATTTTGATGAACTTACTTGCTATCTTTCTAAATTAAACTTCAAAATTGATGTTATTGTTTTAAGTGAAATTTGGATAGAATCTTTTGAAACTCAATTTTTTAGCCTTGATGGTTACTGTGCAATTTTCAATTGTCGTGATTCAAATAGATCAGGTGGCTGCGCTCTTTTCTTTAAAAATAATTTAATTGACTTTGTTGAGGTTTGTTTTCAAATGTCTAGTGCTGAATGTGTTTCAATTTACACTCATCAGTTTGATTTACAGATAATAGGTGTTTATAGATCTCAACAATTTCGACCAGAGGTTTTTCTTGATGAATTCGAAAATATGTTAAGTATTAACAAAGCGAAAAATATTTTTATTATTGGCGATATGAATATCAATATTCTTGAAAACTCTAAAGTTTCTGATTTATACCTCAACGTTATGTCAACTTATGGCTTAAAACCTGATATATTTGGTGTTACTAGAGAAATAAATGAAACTGTTACATGCATTGATCATATATTTTATCGACCAAGTAATATTTACAGTCTAAAGTCTGCAATTATAGAGTATCATTTAACCGACCATTTTCCTCTGTTGGACGGGAGTGAACTCTCTGCCAGTGACTCTACCGCAAAACGAACTGAAGCGAACTAATTTATTTTTGAACTGTATAAATACTTCCAAGCCGGAAGCCTTTTTCTACCCTTTGCTTTTTCCACTCACTTGCTCATTCTTCCCACTACTATGCCCTTTCGTTATTAAAGATTTATTTTTAATTATACTGCGTCCTGATACTTTCAAGTCCTGTTCACATTCAAGAAAGCCATCATCTTTCCCCACACTAAACAGTGGTCCGTCGGAGTCGGAATACAGAATTTATTCTACTACTATCTGTTGCATCGTTACCAGTGGTAAGAGATTTTGTGCTTTCATACTCTCTTCGTGCTTACATAACTTAAGCAAACTATGGCAGGGCTAATTAAAGAACAGAAAGATATCTACGAGCGAATGACTAAATCTATTCGTAACTTCAGAAAGGACTCAGCTTCTCGCAAGACTAAATCGTATCTTGAAACGCGGATCCAACTTTTTACGGATTTATGGCAAGACTTTAATTCTAACCACAGGGATATTCTTGCACTAGAAAAAGCAGAGGAATTACCTTACTTTAAAACTGATCTCTATAATGAGGTAGAAGAATTTTACGTAGCTAGTTTAACTGAAATCAAAGATTATTTAGCTAATACTTACCCTGAAATTCCCGTATCACAGTCTAGAAACACAGATCAGTCTAAACCTCAATCCGATCGAAGATCCGAGGAAAAACTACCCACGATTAAACTTCCAATTTTTTCGGGTAAATACGAAGATTGGGCATCATTTCGCGATCTCTTCTCTTGCTTAATTTACGACAACGAATCGTTAAGTAATGTCCAGCGACTTTATTACTTAAAATCTCACGTAAGCGGAGAAGCTGAAAATCTGATCAAGCATTATCAAGTCACGGAAGCTAACTTCGATTCAGCTTGGGACACATTAAAAGATAGATTCGAAAACAAACGAATTCAGGTTAATTCAGAACTGAAGATATTGTTATCACAACCAAAAATAACAATCGACAACTCGCATAACGTAAAAACCTTAGTAGATACATCTGATCGCTGTATAAAATCTCTCTCCAATTTAGAGATTCCAGTAGACGAGTGGGATGCTATTTTGGTATACACCATTTCCCAAAAACTTCCACATGAAACTCTACAACTTTGGGAGCAGAGCCTAGTCTCAAAGACTGAGGTACCAACCTACGATGAGCTTAAAAAATTTCTCATTGGACGTTTCCGAACACTTGAAGCAATTTCGATCAAAAGACCTACAAATCTTAGGCCGGAACACAATCCTTTCAGCAAAACTACTCGTACAACCTCTCATCACGCTATGAAGAGTGAAAACTGCCCGATGTGTAACAGTGATCACAAAATTGCGCATTGCCCTAAGTTCACAAGCATGTCAAGATTAGACAAATCATCCTTTGTTATTAACAAAAAACTTTGTCTTAATTGTCTTTCTTCCAAACACCAGATCCGTCAATGTCCAAGTAAATTTTCTTGCTCCATCTGCAAGAAGCGCCATCATACCCAACTGCACGACCCTGCAATCCAGAGCCGCACTCCGGCTCGACGGACCACACTGTTTAGTGTGGGGAAAGATGATGGCTTTCTTGAATGTGAACAGGACTTGAAAGTATCAGGACGCAGTATAATTAAAAATAAATCTTTAATAACGAAAGGGCATAGTAGTGGGAAGAATGAGCAAGTGAGTGGAAAAAGCAAAGGGTAGAAAAAGGCTTCCGGCTTGGAAGTATTTATACAGTTCAAAAATAAATTAGTTCGCTTCAGTTCGTTTTGCGGTAGAGTCACTGGCAGAGAGTTCACTCCCGTCCATCCTCCGCCTCCGTTGGACAGCTCGTCCAATTTAATCTTCTGGAAGGGGACTAATCTGGGTGATGGGTCTCTTGTAGACTCCTGATGTAGTACGAACTTCCACAATCCGCACGAAGCCGTCAGGTCCTGGAAAAGTCTTCTCGATCCGACCTAGGTTCCAGCGCATCGGTGGTTGGTTAGGCTCCTTGAGAAGAACTAGTTGATTGACCTTGACGTTTGGTTGAACGGTCCTCCATTTGGCCCTCGTTTGGAGCTCATTGAGGTAGTCGGAACTCCATCGTTTCCAAAATTGCAGATGGAGTGACTGGACAAGATGCCACCTAGAGATTAGAGACATAGATGTTTGAGTATCAGGGTCAGGTAATGAAATGAGAGGTCCCCCTACGAGGAAGTGTCCTGGAGTTAAGGGTTCTAAGTCTGTTGGATCAGAAGATAGGGGAGTCAATGGTCTTGAGTTTAAACAGGCTTCGATTTGAGTCACTAGAGTGTAGAGCTCTTCGAAATTCAAAACTGCTGCTTTGGTTGTTTTAATCAAATGGGTTTTGGTAGATTTAATATTCGATTCCCATAATCCGCCATGATGGGGTCCTAATGGGGGGATGAAATTCCACTTGATTCCTTCTTCTGATGAATAATTTTGAACGGATTCAGACTTAAAAATTTCAAGTTGTGCGTCAAGTAGATTTTTACAGCCTTTAAAGTTAGTGGCGTTGTCACAAAATATAGTACTAGGCCTTGATCTACGTGCTATAAATCTTTTTAAGGACGCTAAGAAAGCTTGAGTGCTCAAGTCTGATGCTAACTCCAAATGAATAGCCTTTGTTGAAAAGCAAATGAAAAGTGCTATATAGGATTTTAACTTGACCTTTGAGCGTTTCATATTAGGCTTGGTGATAATGGGGCCTGCGAAATCCAACCCTATGGTTTGAAAGGGTCTAGAAGGAACAATTCGTTCTTTTGGCAAATTACCCTTGATTTGTGAAAGGTTGCGGGCTTTGCAACGAAAGCACACCATGCAGAAAAAGATGATTTTTCTTACCTTATTTCTTCCAGATTTGAACCAATACCTTTGGCGAACGAGGGATAAGGTTGCCTGTGTGCCAGCATGAAGAGCTTTTTCATGGTAATACTTGATGATGAGATCTGTCAGATGATGATCTTTTGGCAGCAGAATCTGATGTTTTTGGGCTTCTGGCAATGTCGAATGTTCAAGTCGGCCACCTACTTTAATTAAATCATCACCATCTAGAAATATACTTAGGAAAACATAAGGATTAGATGCTGGTAGTTTTCGTTTAGATTTTAGGTGTTTAAGTTCGACTGGAAAACTTTCTTTCTGAACTAACTTGATTAAGTGCATAGTAGAGTCGTGTAGTTCAGTAGCAGTTAACGGGTCTTTGCGACGTTTCGAAAGTTTAACTTTACAGTTACTGATGAATCTCAAACACCAAGCGGTAATTCTTATTAGTTTTCTAAAGGATGAACACTTCAAAACGAGAGAGTTAATGGGTGATTTTTCGTTGTTAGATTTTGAGTTGTCACTTACTTGAAGGTAACTTTCAGTTTCAATAGAAGCGTTGAGGCTGGTTTTACGCATTTCTAAATCTGTAGAAGTTGTTTCAGCTTCGGTCGGCCAATATTCCTGGGGGTCAGCAATCCACTTCGGGCCATGCCACCACATCTCGTTGCGGAGTAGGTCATTAGGTGTCAGGCCGGGTGTACTTAAGTCACTAGGATTAGAAGCAGAAGGAACGTACTTCCATTGAGCATTCAACTTGTCGTGGATTTCAGCAACTCTGTTTGCAACGAAGGTCTTCCATCGATTTGGTGGAGCTCGCAGCCAGGCAAGAACTATAGTAGAGTCCGTCCAGGCGTATACGTTTTCTGGTGAAATTCTTAAATCTGTAAGAACCTGAAAAGTAAGTTTAGCACCTAAAACTGCGGCGCAAAGCTCAAGACGGGGTATGGAAATTAGTTTACAAGGAGCGACCCTGGTTTTTGAAATGAACAGGTGTGTAGAACGTGTGCCTCCACTTTGTACACTTAAGTAAACTGCTGCTGCATAAGCTTGAGAAGAACTATCGCAAAAGACATGAATTTCGATTGAATGTCCCTTAAGGTAGTTTACCCAACGTGGGATTTTAATAGTCTCTAATTCATGTAGAGTTGACGCGAAGCGTATCCAACGGTTCTTGATATCTTCTGAAACTTCACTATCCCAATCAAGACCCATCAACCAAAGTGATTGAATGAGGATTTTCCCGACGATAGTTACTGGTGATATCCATCCTAAGGGATCGTACAATTTGCTCACGTCGGAAAGTATGGAGCGTTTGGTTGGGGAGTCAACTTGGATCGTGAATTTAAACTTAAAGTAGAATGCATCTTCTTTAGGTTGCCAATGTAGACCTAAAGTTTTGATCGTGGTGTCAAATTGAATTGATTTGTCGACATTAGGTTCTCTGTCACTTTCTGGTATTTCTCCAAGTACGTCATCTTCGTTACTTGTCCACTTTTTAAGAAGAAATGATCTTTTCTTCAATACGTTGATGATCTCTGTCATCTTCATTTCAGCTTCGCTAAAATCATCTGCTCCGGACATAAGATTATCGACGTAAAATTCGTTAGCCAAGACGTCGGAACCAATAGGAAATCTGTCCTTCTGGTCTTCCGAAAGCTTCTTGAGTACTCTGATTGCAAGATATGCGGAGCAATCCATTCCAAAGGTTAATCTAAGCAATCTGTAGTCCTTAAGAGGGTCAGATGGGCTTGGTCTCCAAACTATTCTTTGAAAATCAGTATGATTTTTAGAAACTAACACTTGCAAATACATTTTTTGGATGTCTGCTGTAAAAGCGATTTTAAAGAGTCGCCATCGTAGCAAAATGGCGGACATATTTTCCTGAATATTAGGACCGGTTAAGAGTTGATCGTTAAGCGAGATTCCACTTGTGGTTTTTTGAGAGGCGTTAAACACAACTCGAACTTTAGTTGTTGAACTATTTTCTTTATATACGGCATGGTAAGGAAGGTAGTAACCTTGAAATCCAAAATCATCTACTTTTAGGTCGACTTCGGTAGGATCTACTTTAACCATATGGTCAAGTTGCAGGTATTCGTTAAAGCATTTAGAATATTCTGTTCGAAGGGACGAATTTGTGTTAAATTTACGTTCTAAACTTAAGAATCTAGAAGTTGCGATGTGTTTAGATGCTCCAAGTGGACCTGAATTTTCCTTGAAAGGAAGATCGACTTGATATCGATTATCAACTTTAACGCAGAAAGATTTAAAGATGTCTTCGCATTTTTTATCATCTTTTGAAAGATGTCTTTCCCTTGAAACCTCCTCTAGTTCCCAAAATGTTTGAAGTTGTTTGTGTAATTCCAAGTTTGTGTGCAGGTTAGTAACTTCGATACGATTTCCATTAGTCGTTGCAATCGGTCCTGTTAATACCCATCCCAATTTAGTGTTTTGAGCTAAAGGGGAAAGTTCCGGACCTTTTACTATCCCATCCGATAGAATTGCTGGGTAAAGATCAGCGCCGATGATCATGTCAATCCTACCAGGATAAGCATAATAAGGGTCGGCTAGAGTTAAACCTTGCAAGTGTTTCCAATCTTGGATTTTAATCCGTAGATTTCGTCCGTAGTTGGTAAGGGATTTTAGAACTAAGGCTTCGCCGTTGGAAGTGATAAGCTCGTCAGACATGGATTTGATGCCGAAAGTAACGATCTTGTTGCATTTTTCAAAACTAGATTTTCCTATTCCGGATACACTAGCGGAAATAGCTCGTTTATTCAACTGCAGCATTTGTGAGAGATGTTCAGTTAGAAATGTAGATTGTGATCCTTGATCCAAAAGTGCACGCGCTAAGATTTCTGATCCTTCAGGTTTGAAAATCTTTACAAGAGCGGTACTAAGAAGAACTTGTTTACCTGGTTGGTTGTCTCTCAGGAAATGCGCCGAGATTTCTGCGGCTTGATTGCTTACCTCAGGTTGAGGGTTTTGTTGATCCGAATCCATCTGTTGTCCATCTTATGTCTTAAAAACCTTGTTTCTTCCCACTCAGATGAGTTGGTTAATAATAGATTTTGTGATTTAAGAGTTTTTAATAGGATTGTTTATAATTCTAATTTGAGTTTTCCGCTAACATCAGGATCTGATATTAACCTTGTTTTTGAGGATTTTATGGATAAGATTGGAAAAATGATTTTTTCGTTGTCTGAGGTAGCCCACTTTTCTAATAGGAAAAAATCTCCTAAAAAACCGTGGATTACATCAGAAACTTTAAAACTAATTGATGAAAAAGAGAAGCTTTATAAATTGTACCGAAAAAATAAACTAAATTAATTCATTAAAAATCAATTCACCTCCGTTAGAAATAGACTTAAAACTAGATTGAAAGAATTGAAAACTGAATACTTTCATAATAAGTTTTTAAAATCTACTAGCAATAAAGATCAATGAAAGGTTATTAAATTAGTTTTAAACGAAAAACAGAAAAAAGTTTTGCCAACAAATATCGAAATTGAAGTTTTGGTTGACAATTTTAACACTCACTTTTCTTCGGTGTTCAATGTAAGTGTAGCTGATTTACGTGTCAGTTCTAGCATTTCTGATTTACAATCAAACGTAAATAGTTTTTTTTATAGATTATGTAACAGATTTTGAAATTTCAACCGTCATAAGTTCCCTTCCAAATAAAAAATCTACAGGAATTGATAGGATTAATAAAAGTATGTTAAAGGGGCTATTTAATTATCATTCTGATATCATCACTAATCTTATTAATCTTTCATTTAGTCAAGGTATCTTTTTTTCTGCACTAAAAACTTCCTTAGTCGTACCTATTTTCAAACAGGGTAATAAAAATGATCTCAACAACTATAGACCAATTTCTCTACTCAGTGTATTCTCAAAGGTTATTGAAAAATTGATGCAAACCCGTTTACTTAAATTTTTAGACAAACATAATATCATAGCAGAAAACCAATATGGCTTTCGAAAAGGGAAAAGCACTGAGTTAGCTTTGATGAAATTTACAGAAATCATATATTCTAATATAAATAATCACAAAAAAACAGCTGCGGTCTTTATAGACATTAGCAAGGCTTTTGATACAGTTAATTATGATCTACTTTTATTTAAACTTTTTAGAATAGGAGTAAGAGGAAATACCTATGATTGGTTTGAATCTTATTTGAAAGGTAGGTCACAAATTGTTAAGATTAATGAGTTATGCAGCATTGAAAAACCAATGAGGAAGTTTCATATTTTTTAAATTTTCGATTTTGGGGTATATTAATACAATATAAGATGTGAAAAATCCAAATCTGCAATCCAAATTTTCCTCAAAAATTTATTTACTGAGATATAGAAGAAATAAAAGTTGAAAAAAGTCGTAAACAAATGATGCAATCGCAAACGCTCAAAAATCAAATTTGACGTCACTCGACACTAAACAAAAGACATTGTTGCTGTTTATTCATTATTAAAATAAGAGGTCTTTATGGGTGCCGTGTTGTGAGCGGACGTGTTGTGAGCGGACATATAAAAATCGTGTTGTGAGCGGACATTGATAAAAAATCGAGATCGAAAATCGAGATTGAATCGGTTAGCGGTTTTATATGGTATTTTTAACATCAAAAGAACTGTAAAAAGTTTCTGGTGGTTGGGGGGGCTGCCGCCCCCCCAAACCCCCTGCCCTAACTATAACCAAACTCGTTGTGGGTGTAATAAGTAACAGTGACGATTCAGAAAAAGGGGGCTCTGTACTCTTTAATGTTACACAAAACACGCAAATCACAAAAAAACATTAAAATAGCCAATATGAATACAAATAGCATAACTTAACTTACTTTACTTAAGACTTTGAGAAAAGCAAAAATTTTGAAGTATAAATTGCAAATAAATGTAAATACAAATAAATCCTACTATAATATAAATACTATAATACCGCATTTTCGTACGGCAACTTGAAAAACAAGAAAACTCAATAAAATAAGCACTAAACTAGATATTAAAAATTTCGAATTCCAACATCAAAAGAACTGTAAAAAGTTTATGGTAGTTGGGGGGGCTGCCTCCCCCCCAAACCCCCCTGCCCTAACTATAACCAAACTCATTGTGGGTGTAATTAGTAACAGTGACGATTCAGAAAAAGGGGGACTCGATACTCTTTAATGTCACACAAAATGAGCATTAAAATAGCCGTTTTGAATGTAAATAGCATAATTTATCGATTCGATCTCGATTTTTTATCAATGTCCGCTCACAACACGATTTTTAGGTGTCCGCTCACAACACGTCCGCTCACAACACGACACCGTCTTTATGACCTCTTGGATCTGGTCTAGTTTCATTAGACCAGATGGGGATTAGTCCCACTTAATAAAAAATATTTAATAATACATTTTCCATAAATATTTGAATTTTAAGGGGGAAAATCTTAAAATATAAGAATGTAATGTTTTAAAATTAATTATTTGATTTTATTTTGGTGTTTTCATTGCTGATTTAACTTTTAAATTGGCAATTATAGAGCTTTTCTTATTAAAAATATTTAATCCTGAGGTTTTCATATTTAAAATAGTGAGTCAAGCAGATCCACTCTAGCAGAGAAATGGAGAAATAAGCGTTTTTAGCCATAAAATCGTTTATTACTTGTAAATATTCGATTTTCGAACTTGGAAAACTTGGTAGTGATCGTCCTCGCCTCGAGATACGTCTATGTACCGAGTTTTGTCAACGCCGGCTGCATAGTTGAGGAGGAGATGCGAGTTGTTGTCGTTTTGACATGCCGAGTGACATCACGAATCTGAAATCGCTGTTTTTCCCGCCTTTTCCAGAGCGCAAACTTAAAACCGCAGTAAAAAAATAAATAATGATCAGAATTAAAAAATATCTCGGTTTTAGGGTTTTCTCGTAAGGTAGGATCGATTTAAAAAATAAAAAAAATATGAAACTTCCTCATTAGGGGTGGTGTTCCTCAAGGGTCTATTTTAGGGCCATTATTATTTCTGATCTTTATAAATGATTTCTGCAAACTTAATTTAAATTGTGATATCATCACGTTTGCTGATGATACCGTATTGGTTTTCTCCGCTAATAATTACACAGAGCTGTATAAAAAGTTTGAAACTTGTCTGCATAAAGTTAATGTTTGGTTCTGTAATAATCTGTTAAGATTGAATGTTTCGAAAACAAAGTTTATTATTTTTAACCTTAAAGCTGAAGAGCGTGTTAGGGATTCTTTAAAAATTCATAATCCAGATTGTAATCTTCTGTGTGATTCTGTATCTGCTTGTAATGAAATTAATCGTGTTAATACCATAAAATATTTAGGTTTATATGTTGATAGCAATTTAAAATGGAAGTCCCATGTTAATACTTTATTAAACAAATTACGTTTTATTAATTTAAAATTCTTCAAGCTAAAACGTATAATTGATCAAAAATTTTTAAATACTTTATACTTTGCTTGGGTTCAATCCTTAATTTCCTATGGTATAACATGCTTTGCCTCAGATTATTTCTGTAACATTAAACCTCTAAATCAATTACAAAACAAAATTATCTCTCATATAAACACTAATTCATTGTCAAAACCTATTTTAACTATTAGAGAACTTTATATTTTTCGTTTATTACTCTTTATTTATAATAATAAACATTTTTATGAAGCTAAAAAATCTAATTTTGAACTTAGGAATACTAAAGGTAATTATTTTATCCCTAAATCTAAAAAGGAAATTTTTCACAAATCACATGCTTTTTTAGGTCCATACATTTATAATAAATTAAACGTTACACTTAAACTAACCAATAATATACGTGAATTTAAATCTGGAATACATGATTTTATTTCAGGACAACCAGATATTGAAACGTTATTTCATATTTTAAAATAATTAAGCGCAGCTTTTTGCCACTTAGCATTTTTTTAGTTTTCTAGGTGCCTGGGACGAGCCCTTGGCTCTTTGGGCACTACATATCTGTATTAAATTGCTTTATGTATGTACGTGTATATATGTTTTTGTTTTTGTCTAATGCTATTTGTTTCTTTTTTTGTACTTTTTCTTGTCCATGTCCAATAAAATTCAATTCAATTCAATTCAATTCAATCCTCCATCTGACATTTCCACAAATTTCGATTATTTTTAATTTTGTATGGCCATAATCACCAACACTCTTTAAACCCAGGGGTTTCATAGAAAGCAAATTTAACCAAAACAACGAGATAATATTGCATTGTGATCCATGTTTGAACTATAATAGTCTCAAACTCATCGGAAAGTTTGTTAAAAAATATTTCAAAATTCGACTTGAAAAAAGCTGACCACTAACAGTGATTCAAAGGATTGAAAGTAATCTGTGACGTATTAAAAATAGAAGAAAGAATTAAAAAGTTTTGTCAAAGTTGGTTGTGGACGAAGTAATTTTAATGATTGTACTATCTAAAAATAAGCATAGAAATTAATAGTGAATAGAAAAAAAGAGAATAGAAAAATAGAATAGAAACAAGAATAGACACACCAGAATAGAAATAATTTCAAATAAAATGTAGTGTAAATACTATATACATATGGGTTAAAAACATGTTTGATAACAATAAGTAGTTGGTTAAATTTACATAAAATATAACCGTATTATATATAAAAAATTGTGTGATGATATAAAACAGTCATAGCATAGGAAAAGGAAAAGCGGTCACTAATTTTAATAGAAGTAGAAATCACGAAAGGATATTTAAAATTCTGATTTCTGTAAATTAAAATTATTTGGATCTATTATTTCGTATGCTGATGACTCGGTTCTGCTTTATTCATGTTCCGATTTAAATACTCTTAAATTACAAGTAGAACAGGATTTAGTTACTATTGGTAATTGGTTCTCATCAAATCACCTAGAATTAAACTTGAATAAGACTAAATATATATATTTCAGTTTGAAGAACCCTAGCTTTAATTTTGAACCAAAGTATCACTCGCCGAACTGCGCAGCATTTTCTAATTGTTCATGTTATTCTCTTCAATCTGTTAATACTATTAAATACCTTGGTTTGTATATTGATTGCAACCTAAAATGGAAAACGCATGTCAATGAAATTTCTAAGAAACTTCGTTTTATTCTTTATAAGTTTTACTACCTAAAAAATAAAATTTCAAAAGACTTTCTGATCACTCTTTATTACTCATGGTTTTATTCTATTATTAATTATGGAATTTTAGTTTGGGGGAGTGACTATAAATCCAATTTGTATCCGATTATATCTGTACAGAATAAATGTTTCAAAATTTTAAATTACTTTAAAACTACTAATACACCTCATTATAAATCCCTAAGATTACTACCAATCCGTTATAATGCCTTTTATAGAATAATTTTACAACTTTTTAAAAATAAATCACTTTGTAAATTAAAAGAAAATATTTCAGATAGACGTCCTAATATAATCTTTGAACTACCAACAATACGTAAAGAAATATATCGCAAGCATTTTTTATATTTAGCTCCTAAGTTATACCTATAATAGTTTACCATTAGAGTTGCAATCAATAAACAGCTACTATCATTTCAAGAAAGTTTTATTTACGTTTTTAATTGAGATTGACGATGTTGATTTATTTTTCCACGTTTAGAAGCGAAATTACTCTTTATATTTTCCAGTTTTGTCCAGAATGTTTGATCTATGTATATTTTGATAAATTTATGTTGTGGTGGACTCAAACCCAAACGTTGAACCAGTGGACTCGAACCTGACTCTATACGTAACTTAGATGAGTATGTGCGAATTTAAGGATTTACTTTCTTAATCGATCTCTGTTGTTGTAACTGAAGTTGTAACTGTTCACAACATTATATATAGTGTTTCTGTTGTGATGTGCTTCTCTCTCTTTTCCCGCACGTGGCGGTATTTTTAGCCCTTTTGGCTAGCATAGTCTTTTAATAGTATGTTGTTGTTGAATAAAGTTTAATGTTTTTACAATATATTTAGTGGTCATTCAACATTAGGCTCTTTAGCCTTAATCACTAAATATTGGTGACCTTTCCTGTGAGAGATCGCACGCAACCGAAAGTTGCTTTGATGATACCGTTGTAGAATTGGTTTCGTAATTTCTTTTAAAATTTCCCCTCGTCTGTGCTGTGCCTTGTTTCCCACGTCCACTTAGGCCCACCCCTTGAGATACATTTGATCCTTCCCCTTGACTTACTTGAGTATGCCTCCGCCTGTCACGGTAGAAACCGCTAACCCTACTGCAGTAGAAACCGCAACACCTGTTACGGTCGATTCTCAGGTCGCTCATGTGGCAATTAAACCACCTCCCTTCTGGAAGAGCAACCCAGCTCTTTGGTTCGTACGCTTAGAAGCTCAGTTCGATCTCGCCAAAATTACTGTTGACTCAACTAAGTTTAACTATGTCCTTTCGTCAATTGAGTCGGACATTCTAGATTCGGTCAGTGACTTAGTACTAAATCCTCCCGTCGATGATAAATACAAGTCCCTTAAAAAACGTCTAATTGATGTACATTCAGAAAGCGAAGCATCAAAATTTCGAACTCTTCTTCATGGTCTAGATTTAGGTGACCAACGACCCTCACAGCTCTTGAGTCGCATGCGTTCGCTTGCTGGGGAAAACATAAAAGAGTCCCTATTAAAGTCCTTATGGCTTGGGCGCTTACCTATTGCAACTCAGACAGTCATAACTGCTCTTGATGGAAACTTAGATAAGTTGGCTGATGACGCGGACAAAATTAACGACCTGCCTTCCTACCAAGGGATCAACTCCGTTGCCGCTGCATCGGGGAATGGGACCTCAAAGTTAGAGCTACAGGTGGCGAGCCTTACTGAACAGGTTAGTAAGTTAACCGCAATGGTACAGCGTTCCCGTAGCCCGGAACCCAGTCCCAACCACTATCGCAGACGCAGAGACTCCCGGAATCGTAGCGGCTCCCGGAATAGGTTCAGGAATTATCTAGAGCCGTCCAACGGTAATTGCTTTTACCATACAAATTTCGGCAAGGATGCCAGGAAGTGTATTGCCCCATGCTCTTTTTGTTCGGAAAACTAGGTGGGCGATCGTCAGTTGGCCAGGTTCCCGATCGCCTCATTAACAGAGTTCTATTGGCCGACTCTTCATCTAAGATGACCTTTTTGGTGGACACAGGCGCGGACGTCTCAGTAATCCCAAAATCCTATGCTCCCCATGCTAAAGTTCAACCGGACTTGACTTTGTACGCTGCAAACTATACAAAAATACCAACCTTCGGTACAAAGCGGATCATACTGGACTTGGGCTTACGACGCCGATTCGCTTGGTCTTTTGTAATTGCAGAAGTACGTCAACCAATCATAGGAGTTGATTTTTTAAGACACTTCGGGTTACTAGTAGACGCTAAAAATCACAAAGTTATCGACGCCCAGACCAAAATGTCTTCTAACGGCAAGTCTCTAACCATTGGTTCTGTGCCAGCTAACTTAGCAATCTTAGTAGGTAATTCTAAATTCGATAACGTGTTAAGTCAGTATCCAGAGTTAATCAACCCCTCACAACCAGTGAACTCTGATCGTAAGAATGAGGTTTTTCATCATATAGAAACCAAGGGCCCGCCTGTGTTCTCAAAGCCCCGTCGTCTTGCTCCTCACATTTTAAAGGCAGTAAAAAAGGAGTTTGCCCATCTCATGTCTCAGGGAATTATCCGACCGTCAAAGAGCCCCTGGGCGAGCGCCCTGCATGTGGTCAAAAAGTCTAATGGAGAATATCGCCCTTGTGGTGATTACCGTAGACTGAATGCAATCACTGTACCCGATCGCTATCCTGTTCCCCACATACAGGATTGCACTCAAAGCTTGTCTGGGAAAACAATATTTTCTACCCTCGATTTGGCAAGGGCGTACCACCAAATCGCAGTAAACCCTCCTGACATTCCCAAGACTGCAGTTACCACACCCTTTGGCCTTTATGAGTATACTGCCATGCCTTTCGGCCTTAGAAACGCTGGCCAAACTTTCCAGAGGCACATACACCAGGTGTTACGCGATCTTGATTTTTGTGTTCCCTACTTCGATGACCTGCTCATAGCTTCCTCTTCAGAAACTCAGCACCTTGATCATCTGCATCAGGTCTTTTCTCGCTTGAGGGAATACGGTCTAAAGCTAAATCCTGGAAAATGTGTATTGGGAAAGGCCTCGGTGAAGTTTTTGGGTTGTCTGATAACTTCGGAAGGAGTTAAACCACTTCCTGATAAGGTTGACGTCATTGCCAACTTCCCTAGGCCTGATACTATTTCTCAACTCAGGCGTTTTTTGGCCATGTTAAATTTCTACAGACGTTTTTTGCCTCATGCAGCCGAAATACAAATACCCCTTAACAAATTACTCGCGAACTGTAAAAAGAACGATAAACGCCCGGTAATTTGGAATGAGGAGGCGGAAAACGCGTTTTCCCAGTGCAAAACAGCGTTAGCTGAAGCTACAACTTTAGCTTACCATGACCCTGAATCGCAAATATGTTTACTTGTTGATGCCTCGAGTACAGCAGTAGGAGCTGCTTTGAACTGTTTAACATCAAAAGGCCCCAGACCAATTGCTTTTTTTTCCCGTAAGCTAAGTCCCTCGGAAACAAGGTATAGCACATATGACAGAGAACTTCTGGCTGTTTATTTGGCTATTAAATACTTTCGGCAGCAGCTGGAAGGTCAAAATTTTACTATTTTCACGGACCATCGTCCGTTAATTTTTGCATTTTCTAAAAATTCTGATTCTGTTTCCCCACGTCAGTTAAGACATCTTGACTTCATATCACAGTTTAGCACAGACATAAGGCACGTGTCTGGCACTGACAATGTTGTCGCTGACACATTGTCCCGAATACAGCAAATAAAGGAGGTTCCCCTGGACTTCCATGAATTGGCTGCCGCTCAGCAGGATGACGCAGAACTGCAAGCACTCCTGGTTGATGATAGATGCTCACTAAGGTTTCAGAAGTTGTCTTTAGCAAAAGACCTCGAAATTATTGGTGTAGAAACCAATAATAGGATCCGACCCTACGTGCCCTTGCAGTTTAGGAAGTCCATCTTCAGGTCTCTCCATAACCTGTCACATCCTGGCGTCAGAGGTACCAAGAAGCTGGTCTTGGAGAAGTACGTCTGGCCATCTGCATCCAAAGACGTCGCGGAGTGGACTCGATCCTGCTTGGATTGTCAAAAATCAAAAGTCACGCGTCATACTGTTAGTCCAATTCAGCCTTTTCCTCCACCATCTGCTAGGTTCGACCACGTCCATTTGGACTTAGTGGGTCCTCTACCACCTTCCAATGGATACTGCTATCTGTTCACCTGCATAGATAGATTTTCAAGATGGCCTGAAGCAGTTCCCATCTCCGACATCACCGCCGAGACCGTCGCCAGAGTTTTTGTGTCTAACTGGGTGTCCCGCTTCGGGGTCCCTTCCGTGGTCACTACAGATCAGGGAAGACAATTCCAGTCATCTTTGTTCTCAGCCTTGACGAGATTGCTTGGGGTAAAGAAGATCCGCACCACACCTTATCATCCAGTCAGCAATGGCTTGGTTGAAAGGTTTCATCGTTCGCTGAAACAGGCTCTCAAGTGTCACGACAACATCAAATGGTCAGACACCCTACCACTTGTCCTGTTGGGTCTCCGCTCTGCCTTCAAAGAAGATCTCAAGTGTACGGCTGCCGAGCTCGTGTATGGATCAACCTTGCGACTACCAGCAGATTTCATTTCTCCAACTCCGATGACTGGCGAACAAGACCCAGCGGCCTTCGTCCAGCATCTAAAGACCACCATGCAGTCTTTAACCCCAACGCCAGCATCTGCTCACGGTCAGTCGAGGTCTTTCATCCATCCAGCTCTGTCCAGTACCACCCATGTCTTCGTGCGCCACGGAGGTGTCAAAAAACCCCTCCAGCCACCCTACGATGGCCCGTTCGAAGTAGTTGAGCGTTCGACCAAGCACTTCAAGGTTCTGATCCGTTCAAGACCCACCACCATCAGTGTGGACCGCTTGAAGCCATGTTTCATGACCGCTGACGGCGCTACCCCCTATAAAGCGGTCTCCAGAACATCACCAACGTCAACGGATTCCTCATCTACTTCCCTTTCCACAAGACCGTCCGTAGATGTCAAGGACACTCCAGTTTACACCCGTTCTGGTAGGAAAATCAGATTTGCCCCTTGCTACACCTGACCTTCCGTGCCTTTGGCACTGGGGGGGAGTAGTGTGGTGGACTCAAACCCAAACGTTGAACCAGTGGACTCGAACCTGACTCTATACGTAACTTAGATGAGTATGTGCGAATTTAAGGATTTACTTTCTTAATCGATCTCTGTTGTTGTAACTGAAGTTGTAACTGTTCACAACATTATATATAGTGTTTCTGTTGTGATGTGCTTCTCTCTCTTTTCCCGCACGTGGCGGTATTTTTAGCCCTTTTGGCTAGCATAGTCTTTTAATAGTATGTTGTTGTTGAATAAAGTTTAATGTTTTTACAATATATTTAGTGGTCATTCAACATTAGGCTCTTTAGCCTTAATCACTAAAATGTCTTGTGTTTATTTATTAATTCAAAAACCTTATTTTGTTTTCTATCGTTTCTGTTGTTTTGAATTTTGTAATTTTATATTATAATCTTAATTATTATTGTTATTTACCTAGTTTTTATATAATTTTAGTAGTCACCAGTACTGGCTCTGTTGCCTCTTGGTGACCAAATCTTATTTTTGTAGATGGTATTTTTAAAGCAGAAAATAAAAAAAATTATTATCTCTCTATTCTAAAAAAAAGTTTTTGTAAATGGTTTCCAGAGAAAGGCTTTTTAATTACTGATCCGTATAACATGTTTTTGGTATCAAACTGTTCGGATTATTTTGAGGATGTGCAAAGTGCCTTTAGAATTTCTAAAAAAATTCTCAATTCTAAGATATATCCATTTTTCTGGATTACGGATAAGGTTGCAGTTAATAGCAAGAAACTGTCGTACAATTTATTATACCTCCAATCACAATGACCAACCGACGCTACTCATTAACGATGAAAATAATTCCTTTCACGCTTTGAAAATGCGCTTCAAAATATGTACTTTCTAAATAAAATATTTTTAAAAGACTGATAAGAGTTTTCCAGAAACTCACAGATCTACTATTCAAGTATAGAATTTCACACACCAAAATTAATTGTTTGTAAACATTGAGTGCAATGTAGATTTTGTCTCTTATCATTTTTAATAGCTTAAATAGTATTGTTTAAAAAGTCTGTTTTAAAACTAAAACTTGAATGATAAAACACTAGATATTTTGACGAGTTACTAGGTACTATATTAAATTTAACAGATTCATTGCTGAACGTTTTTGTAAATATTGAATAATAGCACGAGCAGACTTGATGGATATTTTCAAGGAAAACGTGTTGATTAAATTTTTGATAATTTAACCAATAAATATTCTATTTTTTAAGAGAGTGTGCTTCAAGAAAGTTGGTTGAAGTTTTTTCTACTAATTGTTATAACGAATGTTTTATAAATAAATAATTTTAGTGAGCAGGGTTTTGTGGGGATTGCGAAGCGATCCGAAAGGCCCTGCGTCAGCAGTTAACGGGGTTGGCGAGCGATAGCGAGCAGGGGGCGGTAGCTCCCTAGTTATTAAAAAAATATTATTATTATTAATAAACACAATGCATAAAATAGTATTAACAGCAACAAAAGTAATGGTAACAAACTAAAATTGGTAAAAGAAATAACATTAATAACATAATTATCGTCTTAAAATAATATTACACGAATGTGAAGTACTATAATCGGGAGTAGAAAAAATTAAAATATTTTATGCATAATATTAAAAGTAACTGTAACACATTTTAAGTAATAGATAAGATAAAGGTTTTTATTTCATTAAAAAACTGTAGCACACAGAGGCAAATAGATTGCGGGGTTCCTAAAAAGTATTTCGTGGGTTTTAGTAACCATTTACTGGAAGTATTTTACTTCAATACCTAGTAATGCTTAGTCTTTCTTGCCTTAAAAATATTTTTATCTTTTAATCAACTGTAATTAATTTATTTAAGTTGCATGTTTAGATCCTTAACTATTTTTTGAATGAAAATTTTCCCAATTTTTCTTTTTATAGTTTCTAATTATTACTTAACATTTTTGAAGAAAAAATTGTAGAAAAAATTCTGAAAGCCATTTTAAACAAAATTTAAGTTTCGAAAGTATGAAACTTTATAAAAATAAAACATCTGATACCTTTTATTCAACAGCTTCGTTAGGATCTATTTATTTAACTATAGTGAAAATCTTGGGAATATTTCTTGAAACTTTCTTTTTGTAATTTCATAAATATCGGAGTAATTAATTTTCTTGCATGCTTTCTAGTCGGGGTAAAAAATACATGTTTGTAAGAAATACGATTCAAATGTGATAATTCTCAATTTAGATGCCAAAACAATTATCATGATTCCATTTAACTACAGTTATTTAAAAAATAATTAACTTAATTTCCTTGAATGTTAATTGTGAATATGTTTGCTTAAACTTAGATAAGAACCTACGAAGTGTTAAATTCAAATTAATTAATTTAGTTGAGACCTTTTTTAATGCCATATGAATAAAAACTTGAATTATCTTTTCTGTTTTTACAGAGGTGAACCTTTTTATTTACTTTTTTTTATCGTGTTAGTAACATATTTTTTAAAAAAATGTTCCGAGTTCTACTTTTTCTTTAAAACCTTTTTTTTTAGTTTTAACGGTTTGAATCAAAGATTGTGTTTTTTGTATTTGATATTCCATAAAAAATAGCCTGCATATTTTTAATGAAACGAAGTAACAGAAGTGTTTGTGGAACGATATTCTTTTTTCCATACTGCCGTCCTAAGCGAAAGTGTACACTAACGCAATTTCTCACAGATTTACTTTGAGAAAAATCTCGCCAAAAGAGCATTTGGCGGATTTTCAATTCTATGCGGCAACCTGCTTACGATATCAGACCGCCAAGATTAGCATTGAAACTAGCTCGTTTCACAGCAGCCAATGAAAAATTAGAGCACTCTTTTCGTTATAAAAGAAAAACTAATCATGGTAGAAGTACAGTATTTTAAACACATTTAGAATTATTTTTTACAAAAATATTGTCGTTTCGTTTTTAAAAAAAATCGAATTAGTTTTAGAATTATTAAGATTTAAAGTTTTAATTTTTCCCTTTTTAAGTTTAACAATGGATAGCAGCAACCCTTTAACAACGCCAAAACCACCAACAAAACGAGCAGAATGAACGACTAAGCTGCGTGAATTTCCCAACCAATCTAATAGAAGTAGCGAGATACATTCTCGCCAATTTAAAAACGCGCCAAGGGAGAAAGGAAATGAAGTTTTAAGAAAACTCGTTAACGTACATTTCGCTTAGGACGGCAGTACACTGCTCACAACAATTAAAGGATATTGGTAGTATTGGTACATATTGGCAGGCAAATAAAATATTTGCAGTGGTTCAAGCATTTTTCATTAACTCAGGGCCATTTAAAAGCTAAATCCATGCAGTTATCAAAATAAAAATTTTATTTTTACTTTTTTTTTATCAAAATCGGAAAATGCACATTTTGGGTAGTTAAGCAAAAAAAGTGAAAAGTCAATCAATACTTAATTGAAAACCAATTTCGCTTGGGGTATGCTTTCTCCTGACTTAAAACAACGTTGTGGGTCTGTTTGCCACCAGGTTTGTTTGGTTTTTTATGAGGGGCTGGGGTATTTTCTCCATTTCCCCCTTTTAGAGCATTTTTCAGCACCTGAACTGTTTGGGAGGTATTGGAAGGGCACCAATTCGTTTCTCATGCATGTCCTAGACTTGTTCTATTGGATTCATGTCGAGAGAACGTTCCGGTCGATCCCTTTCTAGCGATTTCTTCATCTTGAAGAAAATCTTTAACTAGGGTAGCACAATGTTTTCTGCAATTACCATCCCTGAAAGTTAAATTATCCCCGATTTCTCCTGCATGAGGGGCAACCAGATGTGTAAGGATATTGACCTTATTAACCTGAACCACCAGAAATGGTTCCTTTGGCTGTGGGGGTTCTTTATTCCATAGATAGAGATGGTGCTCTATATCATCACTCCACATCTTCAAATCTGACTTCCTCATGCACAAAAAATCCCTCCAGGCAAAAACAGAAGTTATCAGGATGAACTGATAGTCAGATTTGAAGATATGGAGTAATGATATAGAGCCCCATCTCTATCTATGGAATAAAGACCCCCCACAGCCAAAGGAACCCTTTCTGGTGGTTCAGGTTAATAAGGTCAATATCCTTACACATCTGGTTGCCCCTCATGCAGGAGAAATCGGGGATAATTTAACTTTAAGGGATGGTAATTGCAGAAAACATTGTGCTACCCTAGTTAAAGATTTTCTTCAAGATGAAGAAATCGCTAGAAAGGGATCTACCGGCACGTTCTCTCCACATGAATCCAATAGAACAAGTCTAGGACATGCTTGAGAAACGAATTGCTGCCCTTCCAATACCTCCCAAACAGTTCAGGTGCTGAAAATTGCTCTAAAAAGGGAAAATGGAGAAAATACCCCAGCCCCTCATAAAAAACCAAACAAACCTGGTGGCAAACAGACCCACAACGTTGTTTTAAGTCAGGAGAAAGCATACCCCAAGCGAAATTGGTTTTCATTTAAGTATTGATTGACTTTTCACTTTTTTTGCTTTACTACACAAAATGTGCATTTTCCAATTTTGATAAAAAAAAAGTAAAAATAAAATTTTTATTTTGATAACTGCATGGATTTAGCTTTTAAATGGCCCTTAGTTAGTGAAAAATGCTTGAACCACTGCAAATATTTTATTTGCTTGCCAATATGTACCAAAACTACCAATATCCTTTAATTGTTGTGAGCAGTGTACTTTTTGTACTTATTGACAAGACTTAAAAATAAGCACTCAAAATTATATTCATTGTTATTTCAATTATAGTATACCTATTTTCTATGTTCCAACTACTGAGGCTATATATTTTTTACGTGTTTATTGAGACAATGATAATTTTTAATCATGCTAAAACATATTGATAAGTAATAAAAACCTTATTGGCAGATCTTTGTAGATTTTTTGGTTGAACAGTAGTGTAGAATTTTATAATTCATATCATATTTAAAAATAACATTTGATTAATTAAACATATTTACGTCATATTTTTTTTATTCTAAGTAGTTAAAATATTGTTCTGATGCATATATTGCAGTCATTTGTAAGATTTTCGAAACCATACTTAAAAAGCATATAATGTTATACTTGGAGGAGGGTAACTTACTTTCAGACAATCAATTTGGATTCAGGAAGGGTAGATCCTGCCGAACAAATCTTTTAAAGTTCTATGACGAAGTAACAAAGGAGTTGGATCAAAAACATAGTGTAGACAGGGTTGGCAAAAACCCGGGTTTTGGGTTTTTTCGGGGTTTTTCAATAAAAACCCTGAAAAAACCCATATAAAACTGGGTTTTTTCGGAAAAATTGTGGGTTTTTTCAAAATTAAGGGGTTTTCTCCAAGAAAGTAAGTGAGTTTTTTCAAATTTTAGTGAGTTCGTTCTATGTTAAATGTGTTCTGTCAAAATAATGTCAGTTTCAAAGTTTTTATACTTTGAAAAAACCCACTGAAATTGTAAAAACACCCCTTATTTACTGAAACCTGGTTTAAATTTTGAAAAAACCCACTAAAATTTAAAAAAATATCCTAAACTTGAAAAAACCCATTCAATATTGAAAGAAATCTATTCAACTTTGAAAAAACCCACTGAAATTTAAAAAAATCTTCTTTATTTTTTATATCTAGTTTGAACTTTAAACATCCTAAATTTTGAAAAAACCCATTCAATAATGAAAAAACCCACTGAATAATGAAAAAACCTATTCCACTTTTTAAAAAACTGCCTGAAATTGAAAAAACACCATTTAATTTTTAAAACCTAGTTTAAATTTTGAAAAAACCCATACAAATTTTAAAAATAATCTAAACTTTGAAAAAAAACACATTAAATTTTGAAGGACCTAACAAAATCTTGATTTTTCTTGAAAAACCCAAAAATGGGTACAAAATGTGGGTTTTTTCACATGGGTTATTTTGAAAAAACCCATTGGTCCAACCCAATTGCGTCCAATCCAGCCAACCCTGAGTGTAGACATATTTTACATAGATTTTCAAAAAGCATTTGATAAGGTTCCACACGAGGCATTGCTTTTCAAATTGGAAAAATTGGGTATCAGAGGTAAAACACTATTGTGGATTAGGAATTGGTTGATAGGTAGGAAACAGAAGGTGCAAGTCAAGGGTAATTATTCTCAGTGGGCAGAGGTCATGAGTGGGGTGCCACAGGGGTCAGTATTGGGGCCAATTCTCTTTATAATTTTCATAAACGATATTAGTCAGGATATTAGGAACAAAATCAGCATCTTTGGAGCGAGTAGATCAACGTGGTATAGTTTAATAGTTAATGTAGGTTCGAAAAGTTTAAAACTATGAAGGACATACATACATACATACATACATACATACATACATACATACATACATACATACATACATACATACATACATACATACATACATACATACATACATACATACATACATACATACATACATGCATGCATGCATGCATGCATACATACATACATACATACATGCATACATACATACATACATACATACAGGGTGTCCCAAAAAAGACTGACACATTACATTTTAAAAATCAATAACTCAAAAACTAAAAAAGATAAAAATAAGCGGTTTTTTGAATTCTACTCTAAAGACCAAATAATTTTATGACACATATTTTCGTAAATCGTAGTTCAAAAATCCCCAGACAGGTGGGAGCACTATTTTCCATTATCTCCTATGGGGAGATTGATACTTTTATGCCCTGTCGAGGGATTTGGGAACAATGATTTACGAAAATTTGTGTCATAAAATTCTTAGGTCTTATGAGTAGGATGCAATAAACCGCGTATTTTTATCTTTTTTAGTTTTTTTATTAAAAATTTTTAAAATGTGTCAGTCTTTTTTGGGACACCCTGTACATACATACATACATACATACATACATACATACATACATACATACATACATACATACATACATACATACATACCATAGAGTTAGTACTAATATAGAGACAGCTTAAACATCTTCTACGCTGTTCAAAGTGTGACCGGTTTCTCGGTTTCGTTCTGCCACTCACACTTGACCCGCCTACGAGAGCTCCCATGTTAAAATTTACTTCCGCCACTCACACAGGTCCGACTTTTTCGACATGCAATTTTGCCTGACCGAGAAGAGTAAGCTGTCTCTATATTTGTACTAACTCTATGATACATACATACATACATACATACATACATACATACATACATACATACATACAGACAGACAGACAGACAGACAGACAGACAGACAGACAGACAGACAAACAGACATTGATTTTTATATATATAGATTAGAGATTCTACTCTCGCATCAGTACAAAAATATAAAGTAAATGAAAATGATTACATTTTAAATTATAGGAGTAATTAATTTAGATACTATGCAATAAAGAGCATCGGCTTTTATAATATTACACGCAATGAATTTTCTTTATATACCTGCTAATTTTATATTATTGTAATCTTTTTATCATCTAATTGTGCCTAAAATGGTATAGTATAAATATTTTCTTCGTATTTTTATGCCTGTTCGATATGTTTTAATTCATTCATAATCAAGATTCCTAAAGCATGGTGCCATTATATTTTTTTACCTGACTCCTCTTTCTTTCTAACCTACTCCCATGCATCAAAACATCCTCAAAATCAACAAATTTTCCTTCAAACCTATTTTTTCAGTCAAAACATTTCACAAAAGTTTACCTACTGAACTTAAAACAACCTCTTACATAACCCACACACCCATGACTCCATCATCTACTACACATACTATTCGAAACCCCATCAAAGCATAAATCAATCTCCGTCTAACTTACCACAGGTACCCCATACACCTTTGATTTACGGCACGCAACATACGACCGCAATTGAATCAAGGGGGGATCTTTCGAATTTCATTTAACCCCCACCAATAAATCAGGCCTAAAAAGGGACACCGATAATAAACCCACCACGGAAAAGCCCCGCCTTTATTCCAAATCCTCATAAACAGTCTGAAATAATTGCGGCTCCAATTAAAGACATCTCGCAGAAGAAGCATCCGTCGATGGGTTTTGGATTCATCATTACGGTTATACGTAATTACGTGTGTTGTGTCGCAATCGGGTATCGGTCTCTTGTGATGGTTATTTATTGCACCTGCTTGTGAGTGTGTTATTTAGATTCGAAGGTCGATTGGTGATTTATCGACCGTATGGTGAAGAGTTATCGGCGGTTGTGGTGAGTGCCGACGTGTTAATCGATTTTTTGGTGGTTTTGAGTTTTTTCAACAAAGGGGTTATTCGAAAATAAAGATGGGGAATTGTATATGTATATATATACAAGTTATGCGAACTTTTGATTTAAATTTGTTTTTGATAGTTCATTTTACCTTTGCAAAGATGGAGTTCAATGAAGTGTGAATGAAATTACTAAAAAAATGATCAATAGGATTAATTATTTTAATCGAACGAAAAAAACAGAAATACAACTTCATAAAACTAAAAAAGCTATCTATATTAAGATAAGATAATAAAAACAACTAAAATATCTCTTTTAAGTAACATTTATTATGTGTCTAAATTATTGAATACAAATTGTTTAAAGGTATAATATTTATACTATAACCGATTTCATAACATTAAAATGAGAAAGTTTTCCAAACCATACTTTTTACATAAATAAGTTATTCGTTTTATACAATTGCATTCTATCTGGTTTTATTTCGCTTTTGTCATTACATAGTAATTATTGATAAATATAAAACAATTCTAAAAGTATACAATCTTCTTATAAAAACACAGCGTTTTTACATAATATCTCTTAAATAAAATAAAATTAGCTGTTTTATGTAAATAAAGAATAAATAATAAAACTAACATATTTTTAATTTATGTTTTATTAACAATTTATACATATACTAGTAGAAAATAATATTTTCAATAAATCACTCAAAACGTTCTAAATATTTGTATATTTGTTAAAATAAAAAACATTTTAAATTTTATTTTCTGTAATGCAAATATTGTTAGTATCTTCATTAAAAAGTCTTGAAAACACATTAATTTGTGGATATTCTTCTTAAAACTTTAAGATCTAATTGATGTATTTTATAAATAGTGTAATCTTGTTAAAAATGCATTGCTTCTTTGGAAGTATGTTAAAGTTAATAAACTAATAAAGATATTAAATGAAATAATATTATATTTATTTTATTCTGAACTAAATTTTTAAACTCTTGAACAGAAATAAAACAGAATGTATAAACGCACAACCTTCTTTTAAAGATAAAGTATTATTAACACAAACTTGCATTCAACAATTTTTTCAAGAAATACTTAATTAAGTCGTAAATCTTGTTTTATTAATCTAAAAATTAAGAATTGAATTTTGATATAATTTTCCTTTAAAAGTTAAAACAAGTTTATATTTATTAATAATTAAAAATGATAAACTTACATTGTAGGTGCTAGAAATTATTCAAAAGAATTTTTTGTATCCAATTGTTTTAAATACAGCTTATAGTAAATAGCGTATTTAAATTGATTAAAATCATCCATAGATTGAGATTGTAATAACCATTTTATACGTTGTTTCCTACTTTAATGAATTAACTACTTAATTTTTTCAAAATGTATTTTCTTTTAGTTGAAAGAAACTTAATTTTAACACCAATAACTTGAGAAAATTTTAGAAGTGTTTAATAAATTATAATATAATATCTATTTTCAATATTATGTTAATCAAAAATATTAAAATATTATATCCATATTATATTATATCAATAAATATATTATTACATCATTAATATTATATCATTAAATATTATATTATATCATAAATATTAAAATACATTTCCTTAGAGAATTCTGAAGTTATTTTTAGTGAACAATATTAAAAGCAATGTGTAATGAAAATTCACAAAAGAATATCTAAATGAACTTTATTTTAAGCTTATTTAATTTTAAGATTTTTAGTGTTTGTATTTTGAGTTACATATCAAACAATTTTAGTAAAATTTGTATATTTTTTGTATTGTAAATTTATTAAAATTGCTACAACTTACAAATATAACATTATTTATCAATACTTTACTTGTGGTTGTTTTTTTAAATGTGTATATCTGATTTATTTCACCTTTCATTTCGTTGAAAATAGAGTAATTAAATAAGCTAACGTATATGTACACTTTTAGTGTTTAGTGCATTCTTTCAATCCTAAGCCGCCCGAGATTACCATTCAATCCAATGGAAAATTCGGGGCGGCTAGGTCTGAAAGGGTTAAAGTCTTTTATATATGAAACCAATGATAGCCAGTTCTGTCGTCAGAATGTCTAGCTTGAATGTCATGCTAGAACAGGGGTCGGCAAGTAATTTTACTTGGGGTCTAAATTGTTAAATTTAATATTATTGGAAGTTCTTACATTAAAATGGAGGGTCTTGGGGTTTCCCTCAGGATTTTTTTTATAAATTTGACACATAAATAGCGGGTCAAACTAATTTTTGTAGTGTAATAATACACTGTAATGATTTTGAAAAAGATTTGGCGGTCCTGGAAATAACCTCAAGCGGTCTGAATGCAAACCGCGGTCCGCCAGTTGCCAACCCCTGTGCTAGAGCATTACAAAAACCACAAAAACTTAAAAGTAAAAGTAAAAAACACAGTGGAAATTGAAAAGAGAAATGAACGGCACAGAGGTTGAATGGCATCTTTCATCCGTAACCCCAAAAATGATCTATTTCAAAACAAAGAAGACAATTCCTTCTTTTAAGAAATGCATCCCGGCTTAACCTCAGCGTAGCAATGTCATTAAACTTCGGCTTTTAAATTCGATACACAACAATACATTGTATAACGGATGAAAAGAGGCCCACAATAAATTTTTATTTAATAACCGCGCAGACCTGCTCAATCCTCCTAAAAACGGCGTAATTCCTTTGTAGCCCCAATTGAAACATATGGGGAACTTGAACACAAGGCACTGATGGATGTGTAACGATATAACAAATGCAATTTCATTACGAACGACAATGTCATTTATCATGATCTGAATGAAAGAGAGTGACTCAAAAAAATCCTTTCTTACGAAGAGAGATTAAAAATAAAATGATAAGAATTCATACACGACATCGAAACATGTCAAGAAAGAGAGTTAAAACTAGTGGGAGACACTTGGACGTTGAGGCAAGAACTCATCAAACTTGTAATAGCCCAGCCAAGATGGCGATCTTTTTTTCTTACTCGTCCGTTTTTTTATCCTCCTTGCGCTATAGTTCTCCCAAATCTTTTCTTTAAAAAAGTGGAGGCAGTAAATTTGTCATACCCATTCAAATGCTATGATTTGTTAATGAAATATGGTCTCGAAAGTCAGCCTTCAAAAGACGCACGTCAGGGCTTGGTTGGGGCGCATCAGTCAAACCATTGTTAAACTTCAAAGCAAGATGGATTGTTACAGGGGAACGCTGTATCACAGCACTGTTTTCACTGTAATAATTTATCGGACAAAGATGACTCGGAATACATAGATATGGGGGGAGGAATTTTTTCATCACCGCTTTTATTTTGTTTCTCCATTGTTATTATTATTATTATTTTCCATGGAGTTTCGTTTTTATCAGTCACGTTTATCATAGATCAGGGGATGATCGGGGGACGGGAGTAAAGGGGTGGCGAGTGGGGTTCTAATCCTCCCTTTTTGGATTGTTTTCTAACTTTTGAGGAGTCTTTTGCAGGGACTTCTTGGTCCCTTCGGCAGGACAAGATGGAGTGGCTTTTTTGTCACATTCGAGGTCAAAAGATGATTCGGGTTGTGAGCGATGAGAGGATAAAGATGTGGGGAAAAAATGTAGAGAAGTTCTGGGAATCTGAACCGGAAAATTATCTCAACTAAGATTTTATTTTCTGATAAATGAGTTACCACACGCAAAGAGGATGGAGCCCCCAGCTTGAGTGTAATGCACCTGGGTTATTATGAATTCAAATCTTTAGTGAAATCGGTCTAAAAGTTAATATGATACTCACAGAACCATTACAACCTAGAAGGTGGTTTTAGAAATGTACTACATCTGGTTTGAACTTATTTCAGAAAACTGGTGCATCAAGAAAAGCTAGGCAGATTTTAAACTGAATTTTGATGAAAATGTATGTATCATTAATAACTATTTATTTCCTACTTTGAGGTAAATGAATTCAAATATACTTTAAATACAGGATGCGATTTCTACTTTTTGGTACGATTCTAAATCTGGTGAGTCAGGCTTATAATTAAGTTAAATTGACAAGCTTTTGTGTTTAATTCTTAGGAAGTCAAAGTTCATTGTAAATGCAAGCTCTTAATCATTCGAATTTCAGAGAAACGCCCAAAGCAAAAGAGATACTTATTCGTCACTTTACACAATAAGGAAATCTGACATGCTTGTATCCCTCTATGTTACTCCCTTTGTGTTAAGAGTTGAAGTTGATCAGTTGTATACGCCCACATCTTAAGGAAAATGTATTCACTTTTGGAAAATCATCTAATTTATTTATGTAGCTTAACTTCAAAACTTCTGAAGTTAAACGTAGTTTTCGTTTTCATAGAAAGGTGAAATGAAACTACTTTCTTAAAACTATTAAATAAAATTTAAAACTACGAGTAAAACACCTGGCAAAATTGTATTGTATGTATGGCAAAAATTGTATTCTGAAAAATTGTAAAACATACCTATGCATATAAAATGCAGTGTAGTATTTTTAAATACTTCATACACATTCAGTATTAAATATACCTACACATTCAGTATTAAATGTATAGAAAAATTAGTTTTGAACGTTTTTTTACCCTACTTTTTAAATTTAATAGATCTTTGCGAGTAAATGCATCTGTTAAAATAATGGGAGAGACTTCAACCATTTTGATAGTAATTCTAAAATTCTTAAAAGCTTATTAAAGTATTAGTTACTTTGCATATAAAATTATTATAATACTGCAAAATATTTTTTGAAGTGAAATAAATGGGGAGTTCAGCCTTTCATCCCTTCAGTGGGTCGACAAAATGAGGGGAACTGAACACTGGGGGTCTTGCGTTAGACTGACCACCTTACCGGGACATATGCTACGCACCCCAGGGCCCCACGGTCAAGAAAACGACAACGAGATGGGCATCGTACACAGTAAAAAAACTGTAGAAAAACAGAAAGTTTCAATAAAAATGACTTCATGTTTACAGGGATATTCTGTCATGTAACACTCCCACCACACTTCTATTTATTTTATGTAAAAAAACAGCTTTTTTCTAGTTTTTTAGATTATCTGTACTTAAACAGAAAGTTTGAGTTCGTGGAGAAAGAAAGAACATCTTCGGAAAATTTCTACTTTCACTGAATCCTCGTTGGAGCAGCGGTAGCATGCGTGCTTAGCATGCGGTAGGTCGTGGGTTCTATCCCCGGTTATTGATTTATTAAAATTTCAAAAAAAAACGAGTTAAAATAAGTCGAAACGCATGCGCACAAGCAGAAAATTACTGTGAGGCAACAGAAAAAATATGAAGCTCACTTGACAAAGTTTCTTTTTACAGCATTTACCTGTAGGTTACAGCTTTTTTCTGTTTACACGATTTTTCTGCTTACAAAACTTTTCTGGCAACTTTTGCTGCCAGAAATTTTCTGTTTTTTTACAAGATTATTTTTACAGTGTAGGCCTTGGCCAACTAGGGCTGTTGCACCAATATTTAGTTTTAGTTTTAAAATAAAATAGTTTAATCCTCAGGAATCTAATATAATAAAATCAAGTGTGGGTATATGGGTATGTATGTATGTTTGTATTTTATACAAATCCACAGTTTTCTTTTATCTGCACCAAACTTGGTATACATACGTAAAAAAACTCCAGAAAAAACATAGGCTATGTTTCGAAAACTTTTAATGACCCCTTGACCCTCTTTTGACCCTTTTTATGGTCATTTTGCTGAAATAGCTTTATTTCTCCTCAAGAAGAGATCTGTTTACTCCATTGTTACAAAGAAAACTTAATGCTAAACAACAAGTTTTTAATAGAAACACTAGGTACAAGTCAATTTAAAAATTATATTACTAATTTAAAAATCTATTTCCATGAAATTTAAAAGTTAAATATAGTTAACCATATTTTTATTTGAGATTTTATCTAATTTTTATATTTTAAAAGCTTTATGGAATGCCATTGTTGTTAAAATAGTCTCCATGGAAACGAGGATGTAAAATTAAAAGGTGATAATATTTTAGCTTTTAAGAAAGTTGGTTAACAAACAAAAAGCTATTAAAACTCCCTTTCAACTAGAAAAGATTGATTTTTTTTCTTAATTTGCAAAATGGAATAAGCTTTAATTATTGAATAATTTCACCGAAAATGTTAATTCCTGAAGATATGATTAATCAAGGGATCTAAGTAATTTTAAATACTTTTTATATAAATTTTTCCCATGTAAATGTGGTAATCATTCAAAAATTATATTGCTTGAGAACTGAAGGAATTTTAATCCATCTGGGAACACTGGGATAAGAAAAATTCCTAGGAACACCGGGATAGGAAAAGTTACAGGGAACACTGGAGTATGAAAAAAAGACGCCTAGGATACCGGGATGATTGGTAAATGCTGATTATCTAAAATTAGTAATGTATTTGGGAAAACTTAAAAATCAGGCGTTTGCTATCAAAACCAGCTTATTCCATTTTTGGAAATTTTACAGGAGAGACAAAAAACTTCTCACGTCCACAGTTCTAAAGCTAAATATGTTTTTTAAATTTTTAACTGTAGGTAGAATTCGATTAGTTTTTCATTTTCCTTTCAGTTACATTACCTTAGGCGTAATTACGCTAATTAGGTTAGAATGAGCTGACTTTGGTGCAAAAACAAGATTTTTCATGCTTTTTTCAGTTTTTTTGTTCAATTAAGTTGTGAAGTGTTTTTTTCCAGTTTATTGGGTTGGAATGAGCTGGGTTTGAGCTATATCCCTTCGCCAGGTTATGAAGGACCCTCTAAACTTTCAAAATATGCAAAAAGGTGGATTTCAGAAAACTATGGAATGAGCTGGTTTTGATAGCAAACGCCTCAAATAATAAATTTATACTCTTCACCCGTGCAAGGCCGGGCATATCAGCTAGTTATAAATAAACCTATTGTAATTTTTATTTATTTTTTTCATCCTTAAAAATCGTAATACACTGGTGTTCAAAATAAGGAACTTGCATGATTTTTTTTATATTTTTTTAATCTATTCTTCACGCAAAAATTAGCCACTACACAAAATTTGAGGCCGATTGAGAAATTTTTTGATTGCAAAAAAATTTATCAAAAATCGTCTTTTCCGAAGCACCTGAAAACGCTTAATTGCATGCATAGTGACGTCACAATTTATTGACATTGCCTAAAATGTTTGCTTTGGATTTCTGACCGTCACCAGAAGTGTCTAGAAGGTAAATATTTATTAAAACATTCATATCGGACACTTCAGAAAAAAGAAATCATCAACTAAAACATAGAAATTCAATTTTGATTGCAATTTTGCCCGATGGAATTCTACATCACTATGCATGCAAACACACTTCGCGTTTTCAGTCACGTGTTTTTTTCTCGAATTTTAAATTAAAATACTTAATTACTTGTACACTTTTTTGAAAAATTGACAAAATATTTCATTTTGTTTTCCAAAAAACTATACGGAACACTTGAAAGTTTATGAAAATCTGACACATGCAAGTTCCTTATTAAGAGAAATTGCAAATTTTTTTCGATTTCTCCAGATCTACTGGATAGATTTTGATTAAATATGTTATGAGCATAGGTTGATATAATACCAAATAAATAATCATTCAAAAATTTAAATACACACGCATGCGCAGAAGTAATAACCGCCAGAGTTGAAAGGTATGAAATAGCTCTTCCAGAATAGGGCAAAATAGTGGGTTTATAAGGAGTATGACACCCTCCCACTATCATGCATGCCTAATTGAGGGATTTTATAGCGTGAATAAGGCAGATAATAAAATTTCCTGTTTTTGAGAAGCTGGAGTTTTCTCACAATAAAATATCCTGTTTATTAACCCATTAATGCCCAACTTTTTATTTTTCTTTAATATTTGGTAAAAACATAGTAAATAGCCCCAAAACAACTGGAAAAATAGTGAAAAAAATTCCAGGTTAAAATTTTAATTTCTATACCAAAATTAAAAAACGTCCCTAAAAAGGGACGTCAGGCACGAATGCCCCCGTTGTTTTTCTCTATAGTAAGGGCATGGTAGAAAACATTTTTAAAGCCTCAAAAACATTTTCTACCTTATCAAGTGCAGCAAAAGTGATCGGAACGATACTCTAACATCAAAAGGAACAAAAAACATTAATTATTTATCCAATTAACCGTAAAATTAACCTTAATTAACGTAATTTGAGCATTTTTTTATGCTCTAAAACACGTTTTTTCCTCCCAAATCTATGTTAATTGCAAATTAATTAATATTTTTAATTGAAAAAGGCATTCTTTGTTTATATATTACCTAATATTAAGTAATAATTACTTTTACACACCTCAAATCCATCAGAATATCTCAATTTGTGAAGTTTAAGTCTTTCAAATGCCCATACTTTTTTCATTTTATATAATTTTATTGTGCGGAACACAAATTTCTCCCCAAAAATTAAGCCTTAGTGGGATGTTCATTAGCAAGCCAGATGATACAGATTGATCTGCAGTATAGAACACAATGATTAGCCACATCTAATTAAGAAAAAAGCCGAAAATTTATCACAAAAGCGACTTTTTGGGCAATTTGAGTGACAAAAAGTCATTATAACTAATAATTATTAAACTTTTAATTAAAATATAACCGGAATATATTTGCATAAGTAATAAATATAGTAAAATAATTAATTTATTCCCTTTAATTAATACAAATGAATTAATTCCTTATAATTTAAGACATTTATTCCATTAATTTAGCAGAAATAACAGTATTTTCCAAAAAAAAAATAAACAAAAATAATAAATTTATTATCTAAAATTAAAGTAATTTGATAAATATCAGTTATTTAATTCATATCATAAGAATCGAACGCGTTTTGATGAAAAAAATAAGGAAACACTAGCATTTCACTATGGGGAAAACCACGGGGGCATTCGTGCCTGACGTCCCTTTTTAGGGACGCTTTTCGAGGGTCCAAAATAAGGTCAAAATAAAATATTTTGGAAAAATAAAAAAACACCCCAACTGATTTAATGTATAAACAGTAATATATATCAGCATTGAAATTTTTTTTAAATAACAACTAGGATTTTTAAGGTTTTTCTTTTAAAATTTTTAAAAAAGCACTTTTCTGAAAAATTCTATCTTCCAACTATAAAAAAAGTGAAAATTTTTTAAAATTCTGCTTTCTTCTTGTGTTATTTATGTTCTATGAAGATCAGAGATACATCAGTGCAAATTTTGATTCACAGGAACAATTTTTGTAGAAATAGGAGGATTTTTAAAAAACGTCCCTAAAAAGGGACGTCAGGCAGTAATGGGTTAAGCCTACTTTCTCAGAAACCCCGTTTTGGGGCTCTGAAGGGTATGTTGAGGGGGGTAGCAAGATGAAATTGCCTTATATAGAGTCCCTCATACCTCCTCTAAAGGGGTGAAGTCTTTGAATCTGGCTCCCCATTCCATATGGTGAATATCTTCCGTTTTAATGAAAATTGCTAACCTGATAAGCTTCATTAAGTGAAGGATTTCTATCGATTGAAAAGAAATTAAGACCGATAGAACCCCCCAAAAGGTGAATAAAGGTCTCCAAGATATCTAAACAATACCTTCAACCTTGATTTTCTCCTTTTGAAAGATGTGGGGGGTTTGGCATAGACTTAACAACATTCCTACAAAGAGCACCAAATCTCCGATTCCAAAATGGTCAGTTTCTCCTGACAGAACATTCTGGTTCTTTCTATATGAGATTTATCGAGAATCAATGGTTTAATTGATTTGAGACCTAACAGCGAGGAAAATATTCACCCTTCACTGGTTCACCTTATAAAAGACAATTTTTGCATATTTTTGACAAGTTGCAGATCCTCCCTGCCTTTGAAAGAGGAACCCTGACAGTTTCAGGTAATGTGTCTTGGATCTTGGAGATCTTTGTTCACCTTTTGAGGGGTTCCATCGGTCTTTATTTCTTTTCAATCGATAGAAATCTTTCACTTAATGGAGCTCATCAGGTTAGCAATTTTCATTAAAACGGAAGATATTCACCATATGGAATGGGCAGCCAGATTCAAAAACTTCGCCCCTTTAGAGGAGGTATCAGGGACTCCATATAAGGCAATTGAATTTTGCTACCCCCCTCCACATACCCTTCAGATCCCCAAAACAGGGTTTCTGAGAAAGTAGGCTTAATGAACAGGAAATTTTATTATCTGCCTTATTTACGCTATAAAATCACTTTAGGAGAATTGCATGATAGTGGGAGGGTGTCGTACCCCTTATAAACCCACTATTTTGCCCTATTGTGGAACCCCTAATTTATACCTTTCAACTCTGGCGGTTATTACTTCTGCGCATGCGTGTATATTTAAATTTTTGAATGACTAGGGAGCTACCGCCCCCTGCTCGCTATCGCTCACCAACCCCCGTAAACTGCTGACGCAAGACCTTTTGGAATTGCTTCGCAATTCCCACAGATTCCAACTCGCTGAACTTAATACACTTTATAAAACAATTAAACAATATATAGAAAAAACGTCAACCAACTTTCCAAAAATACATCACCAAATCCCCTCCTTGAATAAATCTCTCTTAAAAGTTTGAATGAATATTAACTTGAACTTACCAAAAATTTAAATGAAATGTTTTTAAAAATATTCATCTTAATTATTTTTAATCTATGATTATAAAAATAACTAATTCTAATTGTTTATCAATATTCGAATAAAACAAAAACCATTATTTAGTAACTCGTTAGTATAATATGCCTAGTGTTTATCATTCATATTTTTGTTTAAACCCAGACTTGTTAAACAATACCGTTTAAGCAATTGAAAATAATAAGAGACAAAACATCACTCTATGTTTACAATTAAAATTTCGATAAAATAAGACTAAAAATTATAAATATTGGACAAAAAGTGTGAAATTTTAGTATGAAATGGCGTACATGTAAGTTTTTAGAACATGTTTTCATTAGTCTTTGAGTGATATTTCATCAAAAAAGTACTTTTTTAAATGGTGAAAAAATATGTTTCATATAGCGTCAATCGGTCGTTGTGATTGAATGCATAATAATTTGATTGACAGTACTTGCTTTGTAACTGCGACCTTATCTGTTATCTAAAAATTGGAAATATTTTAAAATTGAGAATTTTTTTGAAAAATCGAAGGGCCTACTCGGAAATCCGGAAAGAATCCGGACATTTTGATAGAGAAGAATTTATTTTTTAGAATAGAGAGATTATTTATTTGATATTACATCAGCCAATATTCATACCAAATTTCATCAAAATCTATCCAGTGGATCTGGAGAAATCGAAAAAATGTGCAATTTCTCTTAATTTTGAACACCAGTGTAAATTAATCTCCTTTTAATGTAATCATAAAATGTGTTAATGGGCTCAATGGGGGATTAATAAATTTCAAAATAACCCTTTCTCTAAAACCACTACACAAAAAAGAACCCTAACGTATTCAGAAATAACAGTTGACCCTTCGAACCCAATTTCCAAAGGAAACCACAACAAAACCACAGAATGTTTTAGCAAACCGAGATTTTTATCTGCAGAAATTTCAACCCTCGCACTCTCATCCCACCGAAACAAATACATAAACCCGGCCAGTGCATCTCGCGCAATGGGGTCCTTAAGGACAACCACCTCGCGATAACAGTTGTCATGGCGCGGAGAGAAGGCCGGCTCTAAAACACATTCCTCCAGCCACAAATTCCAAATGGGATGCCATTTTCGTCACATATCTTCCGATAGCAGCATCCGAATAAACACCACATCCCGTGTCCGAGCCGCATCCCTCCCCCTCTGGGTCCCGGGGGCCCACTAACTGTCGAGCCGCTCCGTCTGCAGCGCCATTACTTTGATGCATGGCTGACGGCTGTCTGTTCCACAGCCCCAACAAAGAGTGACAGAGGAAAGGAGAAATAAATACAGCCGTCCATATATCTATACAGGGACCGCATGTGCTTTTATTTTTTGCGCCCGGCGTGAGCGCGAATTCGCATTTGCCCGGGATGGCCGCTAATAAATCAGGGGTCCGGCCGTAGCTCTCGCGCTAGCCGGGCCGGTCTATAAATTAAAGCCCGGCTGGATTGCGGTTCTAAATCAGCCTTTTTTCTCTTTGTTCTTCATCCTTCCACCCCCTATCGTTGTATATTTTAGCTTCGTTACTGCGCAATGGACTGGCCGATGAATTCCGGGGGCTTCTCCGTTTCTTTATTCCTGGTGGTCAGATATGTATATCATTCTGATGCTGAGGAGAGGCGAGAAGGGTACTTTACTCTCTCTGGTGGGTTCTTTTGTTTCGTTCCGGCTTTATTCCCTCCCATCTTTTGGGGGTTATGGAGTGCCGATGGGAAGTGCTTTGTTCTTTTCTGATGGATAGTGCTGGACGGTCGGTCGAGCTTATTCTTTCCGCAAATAGTGTCCTTTCGCAGGGATATCAGTTGCGAATCCATGAGGAAGGGGTTCTACGTAAAACTGCCGTCTCCAAAAGTGAAGGAAAATTCTGTATTTTTTTTGAAAATGTAGTTTAAAAATAATAATAAATAAATAAGTATACAAAACAAATTGTGTGAAAAATATTTATCACTTTCATTTCATTTATGAAATTGAGAGGTTTCGTTTAACGAAGTTTTAATCATCCTGACCCCCAAGCAAACTTAGGTATTCCCTGACAGAGGATAATGCTAGTATGTTGTTTTCTCTGTTAGATTCTTTAACCCTCTCACGGAACGGAAACGTTGGAGGCATAGTTTTATATTTCCTCTCTACCTATTCTCCTCTTGGTTAGAAACTAAAGTGTGCTTATAATGAAAAATGTATGTATGAATGGGAAAACCATTTCTAATTTTGGCCATTTGAGGAAGTTTAATTAAATATGACTGAAAGCTTGCCCGGTGCATCCTCGTCTGTAATAAGTAAATATTTTTCTCTCCTTAAAGTTTATATAAAAATTTCATAAATATTTTAATTGGAAATCATAATAGAATAAATTCAATGGGTTATTTCAATGGATTTCACGTTTTTTAGCAACAGTTTTTTTAAACATTATTAAAGCAACCTCATGTTCTATTTTTCTTCGTAATTTAAATATTTGCGATACATTTATTTTAATCACGTATGAACCTGAATTAGTAATTTAATTTAGTAATTTACTTGCAATTTGAAATAATGATTCAAAGAAAAAATTTTCAGAAACTATTATTATTATTAAACAAAGGAAATATTTATTTATTTAAAAAACACTTCATACTATTTTAGCTTACATAATCGAAACTTTTATATTGCTCTACTTTTAAAACTTATATAACTCTTCTCCTTTGACATAATGAACTCACGTTTTTTCGTGTATACTTACAATTCAATCTATTTTAGAGTGGTAACAACATAAATGTAAGACTAACGCTTTGAGACACTTGGAGTGAAAAAAACTATTCCCTTTATCTCCCCCACCGAAACCCCGTGCTAAAAGTGATGCAAAACATTGCCAGCCGTCTTAGAGATGACTTAAATGAGCCGTCACAAAATACTTTAATAGAAAATCTGCCAAATTCATCATAGTGTTGATAGCATATGACGGACGTTTAGTTTACTTTTTAGAGCATTTCATGATAAAAAAAATTATATTAAGCAACCTAGTTTGACTCAAATAAACGTTAAATTTATAGCAATAAGTGCATTACGATATACTATTACCTCGATGAATAGGTTTCCTATGCATCTGCTTCATAAACCAATTTAACCCATTAATGCCCAACTTTTTATTTTTCTTAAATATTTGGTAAAAACATAGTAAATAGCCCCAAAACAACTGGAAAAATAGTGAAAAAAATTCCAGGTTAAAATTTGAATTTCTACACCAAAATTAAAAAACGTCCCTAAAAAGGGACGTCAGGCACGAATGCCCCCGTGTTTTTTCCTATAGTAAACGCATGGTAGGAAACTGTTTTAAAGGCTTAAAAATCATCTTCTATCTTTTTAAGTGCAACAAAAGTGATCGGAACCATACTGTAACATGAATATGAACAAAAAATATTAATTATTCATCCAATTAACTGTAAAATTAACCTTAATTAACGTAATTTGAGCTTTTTTTATGCTCTAAAACACGTTTTTTCCTACCAAATCTATGTTAATTGCAAATTAATTAAGAATTTTAATTGAAAAAGGCATTCTTTGTTTATATGTTACCTAATATTAAGTAATAATTACATTTACTCACCTCAAATACATCAGAATATCACAATTTGTGAAGTTTAAGTCTTTCAAATGCCCATACTTTTTTCATTTTATTTAATTTTATTGTGCGGAACCCAATTTTCTCCCTAAAAATCAAGCATTAGTGGGATGTGCATTAGTAAGCCAGATGATATAGATTGATCTGCAGTATAGAACACAATGATTAGCGACATCTAATTAGAAAAAAAGCCGAAAATTTATCACAAAAGCGACTTTTTTGGTAATTTTAATGACAAAAAGTCATTATAACTAATAATTCTTAAACTTTTAATTAAAATATAACCGGAATATATTTGCATAAGTAATAAATATAGTAAAATAATTCATTTATTCCTTTTAATTAATACAAATTAATTAATTCCTTATAATTTAAGACTTTTTATTACATTTAGCAGAAATAACAGTATTTTCCCAAAAAAATAAACAAAAATAATAAATTTATTAGCTAAAATTAAAGTAATTTTATAAATATCTGTTATTTAATTCATTTCATAAGAATTGAACGCGTTTTTATGAAAAAAAATAAGGAAACATTAGCATTTCACTATGGAGAAAACCACGGGGGCATTCGTGCCTGACGTCCCTTTTTAGGGACGCTTTTCGAGGGTCCAAAATAAGGTCAAGATAAAATATTTTGGAAAAATAAAAAACACCCCAACTGATTTAATGTATAAACAGTAATATATATCGGCATTGAAATTTTTTTTAAATAACAACTAGGATTTTTAAGCTTTTTCTTTTAAAATTTTTTAAAAAGCACTTTTCTGAAAAATTCTATCTTCCAACTTTAAAAAAGTAAAAATTTTTTAAAATTCTGCTTTCTTCTTGTGCTATGAAGATCAGAGATACATCAGTGCAAATTTTGATTCAAAGGAACAATTTTTGTAGAAATAGGAGGATTTTTAAAAAACGTCCCTAAAAAGGGACGTCAGGCAGTAATGGGTTAATTTGTTTATAAAGATATTAATTTATTTTTCTAATCTGATGGATAGGATTTATCTCTTAATAAGTGATTGTTCATAAAAAAGGAATATGAAATAGGCATCAAAACCTGGCTAACATAATAAATTTTTTTTAATTTATAAAGTTTGGTTGTTTGGTTAATTCCATTTAATGATAAATGGAATATAGAATTTATAAAGAAATTTAGACTTCAATGACAACAAAATAGTCATGAGAAAGTATTACCTTAAAGCGTTGAAAAAAATAGATGTTGTACAGCTCCCGTCAAAAAAAACGTTACAGTAGAATGTGCGGGTGAACGGGTGGGGTTAGAAAGATGCTTTTGGTGTCATTTTTCAGGATTTATTGTAAGCTTGAAATCACTAATTGACTATTTTTCTCACAGAGGCCGTCTTCATACGAAACGCAAAATAAAGTGCAACTTTTTTCATGGTGACCCCCAATTTTTATACCCGCATATGAAAGACCATACCCTTTAAACCCTAAATACCAAGTTTCATTTAATTTGGTCATTAAATAAAGCCATGGATCAAAGTTAAAGTTTGAAAATTTAGAGGTAAAAGCCTGAAAACGGTCGCCATCATCCGACCGCCAGGGCGAAACTAGTAGCAACCCTCGCTCCTCATTCTGTCTTTTTCGACCACAACAGCAGAAAGGATTTGAATGTTTTCGAGTTGAATTAAAAAGAAATGAGGCCTTTCCGCTTTCCAAATTTTGTTGATTTTAAAAAGCAGAACACATTTCTGTTGGAATACTTAAATTTTGTTAATATTTAGTTTTTTAATTTATATCAGACATTTTCTATTTATTTTTGAATTTCAATAAAATAAACGATCGGTGAAGTTTCCTTTGAAAAATTATTGGCGTGATAACTAAATATTCAAAGCATAATTTTCTTAAGGTATTTTACCAAACACAAAGTGCTTTATAAATAAGTTAAGAATCCGATTTCCCCTTTGAAATCATAGGGGATTTTATGTAAAGTAGATTAGATATTAAAGGATTGAAAATAAACTTTTTGTAAAAAATTTTATTTATCCTCGTTTGGTAATATTCAGTCGCGTTATTTGGTTAAAAAATATCGTCTCTCATATTTAATATTTCCAATTTTTAATCAGGATCTTGTAAACCATTGATCGACAAATACATATTTTTCTTTTACAATTTTCCAAATTTTGGATTGCCACCAACTTGGCCCTAAACTTTGGGGTTTTGTTGAAAAAATAACGTTTTATTTCAATTCTGAAAATTATGAGAAAAAAAACTTGTGAGTTAAAAAGTGATTTGGCAAATCGTGATCATCATGCGATGTCATATGCATCACTTGGTCTCGTTATCACTTTTAACAACTTATCACATTTGTTGATCAAAAATATCGGACACATCTATCATAGTCCCAGTGACAATGTGATCACATTTATTCCAGTGACAATGCGATCACATTTATTCCAGTGACAATGCGATCACATCCGACTCCAATGTGATTGTCACAAAATGAGGACAGGTCAATCACATAGTTGTTATTGTTGTAATTTTAAAATCAATAAATTATTCTATTTAAACTTTTTAAATCAACCTAATCTGTGTTTTAGTTATTTCACCAGATTTTAAAAACATTAAGAGATATATTGATCACATAAAACGATACATTATACGTTAAGTTAAATATTAGTGATCAAGATCAGTGTTTTTCTAAACATAGTCCGATTGATAATATTAACCGTGATCACTATAAGACTATTACGTAACCTTGTTTTTGGTCATTTCTGACCCCCTCCCTTCCCCTTTGCCAACTAAGATAAAATCAATCCGTAAAACTTCCCAAAAAAAGTAATCAGATTACTTTCAATCCAATTACATTATGTAGTTAGATTGAAAATTCCAAATGTTATCAAACAACAAAAGTAATCAGATTATACTTTCAATCAGATTACAAATGTAGTTTGATTGCACCCAACTCTTGTTTCAAATAACTGGTGAATGTAATTTAAAAGTTTCATTTCTAAAAACGGAAAAAATGCGAGATGCGCCAAACTGTGAATTGATTGCCAAATCCAGCAACCCCACCCGTTCCATCGATGGAGCAATGTAACGTTTTTTTTGACGGGAGCTTACTAAGGCTCATTCCAACTAATCACTTTTTGTGTTCGTTTTTGAGGAATCATCCAAATGGAAAAGTGTAAATTAGGCTTTCCCTCTTTACTCCTTTACTTTTATATGCAAACTAGCGATTCACAGGAGAGAATCCCTCACAATGAACCTTGAAAGTGAAACAGTGTGAATGAGCCTTTAGATTATTTCATTTCGATGTATTCTTATTTTATCTAAATTATAATTTCTCTCAACTTCAAAATCATATCATAACAGTTAAAAAAAACTTTTAATTTTACAGTTTAATACTTCAAATTTACAAATGTTATAGTCATATTTATAGCTTAAAGGTTTTTTAAAGGTAGGGGAGACTAGGGATATTAATCTCGTAGCCAAAAACATACCAAAGTCAATTAGAAGAGCTTTGATTCTTAGCCACACACTGTAAAAAAAGAACGTCTTTTAACGTATTATTTTTCGTGAATTTTTCAGGGATTAATTCCGTAAACTACAAAACGGAATTTTCATCGTGAAGTTTCCGTTTTTTAATTTTCCTCTCCTCACGCATGCGTATTGTACTATTTCTCCACTAGTTTTGGTGAGACTCAAATATAGTTGTAAATAAGTAATGGAAGTTTGTGCAAGCGTCTTCAGGCGAAACGAACCTTCAGCAAATTTATTATGGGTAAGTAAGTTAAATATATTGTTTTTATTTTTTGTATTATTGGTAGTAAACGTTACCATGCTTTAAAACAGAAATACTCTGATATACTATTTTAAAACAGATATTTAAACATCGTGCGATCGCTTTCTTCACCACGTAGCTGAAGTCTTAAAATATTGCATACCTAACTAGTCTTATTAGATCGCAAAAATGTGATCTAAATAGTTGTGATAACTTGTAACTTTTGATTAGACTGGTATTACTGTGATCGGTAGTGTAAATTATTTAAAAGAATCGTCTATTTGGATTTTACGGATTGTTTGTCATTTTTTTTTGAAAATTATAATCAGGAATATACTGAATCAAAATAATATTAGTATATTAGATCGCAAAAATATGTTCTAAATAGTTGTGATTAACTTGTAACGGAAAGTTCCACTCCAATGACGAAAAGATATTAAACGAACGTTTTGTAAAATAACGGAAGGTTTCCCTCCTTTGACAGAAAAATACAAAACGGACATTCCCTCAAATGACGGAAAAAGAAAATACGGATACCTTCTCAAATGATGATTATTGAAGAAAAAATTTTTTACAGTGCAATTTTAAAGTTATACTTGTTGACAAAATCTAGCAACACCTTGTCTTTTTCAGTCTTTTTGTTTTAGCTCACGAAATGATTGTCTGAGTGAGGCAAGAAAACTTTTCAAAAGGTAAATATGTTAATTTTATAGTAACTGTTCTATGCAGTTTTGAAAATTAAATTATATGTAACTTTAAAATATAACTGTCTTTAATAATTGAGTAATTTGTTCAGTGAACAACCTTCGATTTATTATTATTATTAAAAATGAATGTTTTGTATAAATATCATATTAGGGATGCTTGATCCCTTTTTTCGAGGGATACATGATCCATCATAGGGATCAAGTATCCCATTACATGATTACTTTTGTTTTTCTAATTTTTAGGTTTAAAAACTTAGCTAGGATTTATTTTTTTTCAAAGTATCAACACACGCTTTCACTTTTATTTTCAATAAATAAAATTACTACAACACTTAATTTATTTTGTTATAGAATATAAAGAAGAAAATATTTTAAGTTATTTTGTAATTATGAATGGGGTTTTTGTATTCTTTGTTGCAATTTTAGCTTCCTCTATAGAACTACTAATTTAGAAAAAAAGTTTATTTTATTTATGAAATATATTGTGTGTGCATCACAACTGTATCAGAGTAAGACTTATTAAAACATCATAATACGTTTGTAAAACTAATAAAAAAATTTATACACATTGTAAAGTTGATTTAAAACAAAAATGCTATTTTTATGTTCTCCTTTTTTAAAGATAATAATTATTTTAGGATGAAAAAAGGTTTGAAATTATGCATAAATAAATTAAAAGTCAAATAAATTGTGTGCAAATAATATCCACTTTATATAGGTGTAAATAAAATTAAAATAATTTAACACTGTTTCAAAATCAAAATTCAATAAGTTTTTAATCAGTAGTTTAAAGAAAAACAATTTTCTTAAATACAGAAACTTATAAGTTTATAAGATGAATAAACGAAAATTGATAATGATGAATATGTTTTTCAAATGTTTTTAATGATGATAATGATGAATATGAAAGTTATAAGATGAATATAACTTTGTTCATAAATTTAAATGGAATATTAAATTTAGTGAAATGTTATTATCTAATAGTAATTATAAACATTATGTTAAGCATGTAATAGTACTTTTTGCAATAACAATGACTCGTTTTTAATCTATTAAACGATCTTTTATTTCTTTTTATCTATTATTTCTATATATCTATTATTTATATCTATCTATTGTTTCTATCAATCTATTATTTCTACAGGGTGGGCCAAAAGTCAGTACACTTTTGAAAATTCCATAAAAACCGGAATAAAAATCGGAAAAATAAACGGTCTTCACTCTCAGCATCCTGAGGTCACGGGATTTTTTTTAAGTAAATAAAAAAATTAGTTTGAAAAAAAGCTTATAGATGTCACCACTAGAAGCTATTTGGTATTTAGAACCTTCCGGATTCGAACATTTAACTACTAGCAATAAAGACATGATGGTCAAGTTAATGTAATGAAGTGTAAAACTTTTAGGAATCCAATTTTAACGATTTACAACAATGATTTCACTGTGGATTAGGAATACCTGTTCTTATTAACCTCCCATTTGCTTATTTCCACTAATGTCGCTTATATGCGCATGATCATGGTTGTACATTTTCCCAAAAGTTTTATACTTTACTACCTTAACTTGACTATCATGTCTTTCTTGCTAGTAGTTAAGTGTTCGAATCCGGAGGGATTCGAACACTTAACTACCAAATTGCTTCTAGTGGGGACATCTATTAGCATTTTTTCGAACTAGGATTTTTTTATTGGCTTAAAAAAACCCCGTGACCTCAGGATGCTGAGAGTGAAGACCGTTTATTTTTCCGATTTTTCCCCCGGTTTTTATGGAATTTTCAAAAGTGTACTGACTTTTGGCCCACCCTGTATCTATCTATTATTTCTATCTATCTATTATTTCTATCTACATATTACTTCTATTAATTTTGATCTATTATAATAGATTTAAATTAATAGAAGTAAGAGATGCAACCTATTCTTATTTGTTTTTTAATCCAAAGTTTGTGAGAAATAATTATTTCTCACAAACTTTGGATTAAAAAACAAATAAGAATAGGTTGCATAAAAAGACATCTTTTAACTTATCATTTTCATAAAAACTATCTTTATTCTACCGAGAAACATAGTAAATGTTTTGATGCATTGAAAAAAATTTTCCAAGTAAAGAAAAGGCACTAATTTTATGGGTATCTTTAAATATTATATAAATACTTTGTTTTACCTAAAAACTTCTAAAATGCTTTTTCAAAGAATTTAAAAACTCGACCATTTTCATTATTACTATTTTATTATTTTTTCCCCTTCTTATATATTTTTATATAAAACTTTACAGACCCTTGTCAAAATTTATTGGTTATGATACTCATATCATGCTCTTTTGGTACCACATTAGTTATTTTCTGTGTGCGTGTGTTTTATGTGTTTTGCTTTGCGCGTGTGTTACGTAAAGATTATTTTCTTTATTTTTATATTTTTCCCTATTTTCATTAATCATACAGTGTTTTTATGTGTCATGTAAAGTTTTATGTCCAAATAAATGTTCTAATAAAATAATTTAATTTTAGTAGTGTGTATTAGACATATTACATATTTTCCAAGCAGTTGGGCAGTTAGAAAATTATAACTAATTTTATTCAGCTATACCCTAAATCCAGCTAAATAAACTTGTGGATCGCATACTGCATTAATACTCTAATTTGTTGTAACAAGATTACTGAAGCCAAATATACTTTGCTTAGCTTCTATAAAAGTTTCCCGCGTTTGATAAGTTTATATGAAGACTTCGGTTATATCAAAAATACATCTTTTATCTGGCTTGCAACCTATGTTTTGAATCTCAGTAGAAGAAGATTATTTGCACCTTCTTTGAAAGTACAACGACAATCTTAGAGAGAAAGAGAGGAAACTTTAAAAATTTAATTTGCAATAATAATGCATTAATGATTGATGTTTATATAATCACAGTATTAATACATATTCAGTTTTCAAAGGAAATGTTTTTAACTTAATAATTAACACCAACGGACCTGGATCTATATGTTCACTCCAATGATGCTTATTTACAATGTGATTGTTACCAGCTTTTTTTGCCTTTTTCGTTTCACATATTGTATATTTTTCCTCTGGTTCTTTTGTTGTTATATTATTATTATTTTACATATTGAAGTGTAAATATTCTATTTCGCCTGGACGGAATAACCTTTCCCCTTGGCGAATCTCTTTGGTTCTTGTTTTCTTGTATTGTTAAATATTTCTGAACAAATTATTATTATTATTATTATTATTATTATTATTATTATTATTATTATTATTATTATTATTATTAAAAATAATAATGGTGATGATGGGGATGATGATGCTAATGATGGGTTGATGGGGGTGATAGTAAGATTATCCATCCAGAAGATCCCAGAATCAAACCTAAAGTAGTCTATAGTAAATAAGTAAAAATGTTTTACCGATTCAAAGGAAAAAGTAGAAAATCCGAAAGCAAAGTACCTTCACTTTTGAAAGAAGTCGTATGGGTCAAAACCTGATACGTTAAAATGACTAGGAATCCCTATTCTTTTGACTCACTCATTTTCCTTAGTCATCACACTTCTCACATAAACAGCAATTTCCATAACACATCTACCCAGAAGACACGCATCCATTCAGCTTTGGCAAAGGTCCTCCACCCACCCAATCTCTCGGTGGAACAACCGATAGGGAAAAGATTCATGCCCAATCTTTTGAAGCTCGATTTCCCGCCTCAGGATTTATGTCCGGACGCTGATGGAAAGGTTTTAAACAAGAACACCCTGTGCCCTAACGTGCACCGTCCCCCATAACTCCCTTTTCTTTATCCGCCTAGGTTACGTCGTGTCAGCCTGTTAACTCCATAAATATACTGCTCTTGGGGTCAGTCTCCATCTGGTGTGGGCAAACCGAGCAGCTTTTGTCAACTGCCAGGGCCTTTTATTTTCGCCTGGATAAGATGGGCGCCCCCTGCTTCGGGAGAGGCAGGGTGCGACATAAGTCAAAGTGTCGCGATGGATAAGGTTGGACAGTTTTCTTCTGCTGGTTATGGGTTTCTTGACTTTTCATTGCTGCTTTTTTTGGGTGTTTGGGGTGAAGGAAATGAGGATGTGAGATTTGAATGTGGTCTTGCTGTATTTCCAGGTTCGTGTTGTTTGCCATTGATGATGTACGAGGTCAAATGAAGTTTGTAATGTCGGGGGAAAAGACTTTGTAATGATAACGGCTTGACCTTTAGAGTGTTTGAGCATAACATAAAAGTTATATTATCACAAAGACTGAATTAAATGGCGTCAGGTAAGAAGGAAGATTTATAAAATAGAAAACAATAGTTTTGGCATCTCATTTTTTAAAAAACAAAGTTTTAAAAAAACCTGTGTAATTAAGTAATTAAATTGTTATTTTAAAACCGTAAAATTTTTATTGTATCTTCAGAATATTATATTTAAACCAGTATTAATATATTGAAAGTGAAGGAATGGGAAAAAACTGTTAAATGTATTCCTTTCTTAATTTCCAAACAAAAACATCTTTTGAACGTAATGATTAAATCCATTCTCAATAATACTTAAACAAGTTAATAATTTAATATTCATCAAAAGATGTCTTAAATTTTTTTAAGTATCAACAATTCTTTCAATACAATATCTCAAAATCATAGTCGATTATAGAGACATTTTTGAGGTTTTTTATTTTTCTCAAGTAGCTCTCCTAGTACTTTTTTGAGGGATGTTAAATTATAGTCTAGTTTCAGTTCCTTCCTTATACTTATTCACATAACAAACATAAAAGAGGAGTAATATGCATTCTCAGTTACACAACCCTCCAATTTCCACCACAGACTCATCCTCCATATTCATGAGATTGATCCCCATCAAAGGGATCATACACAACAAGCGTCCTAATCCCTCTACAACCGTCCACACTCCAGCCGACCTTCACCGAAAAGGAGAGATTTAGCCCCAAACAATACTACATATATCATCGCTTCGGCAGAATCCAAAACGACAAGATTACAGCAGACCCTGAATATAAAAAGCATCGCCTTCCCCTTAAAAACATATCTCGTTTCAGAACCGTCCCATAGGTAATATATAATCAAGCGCAGTTCTGACACTGCAGCCCTTTGTCGCGTCGGCTTCTGTCAGACCTGCTGCATGACAGACAGACGCTTTTTACATTTGAAAGGCACACCGATATGGAATGTGGGACGTCCCGTGAAATACTACCGGCGTTAATAGGGATTTTTTTTCATAAAAAGGGGGGGGGGTTGAGATGGAACCTGGCAACAATGGGAGGGTGGTGATGTATGGTTGGATTTTTCCATCGCTCGTTCGATTTGGTATGCCTGGGTGTTGGGTGGTGGAAGGATGTGAATAGGGATAAGTTTACACTTTGTAAAGAGGTAAATCATTGGGTTTGCCTGGATTAGAGAGTGACACTGGGATTTATGATGGGAGGCGTACTCTGTAATCATAAATTTTGTTTGGCAGGGTAATGGGCTTCATAACTTTGTCCTCGTGTATGCGACAGATGTCGCTTGACGGATTTGTTACACTTTATGTACTATATCTATTTAAGTTTTGATAATTTTCATGCAATTGATCTTTGTATAAACCTAATTACTCTTTGGGGAATCCTCATACCCCGAAAGGAAAGAAAATATGAATTCGTTAAAATTCAGGGAAACGAAATACCATTGGGTTGCAAAAAGTTCTAGGAGGTGTTGTTAAATCAAGGGATGGGATAACTCGCTCTGAAAGAAAGCTCCAAATGCCAAAGTATATTCAAAGTTTTGAGCCAAAGAATGACATAACTATGCCTAGGCAAACATTGCACCAAACTTTAAATTCCAAGATCCAAGACAGTAAGATAATCATGCACCGTTTAGTTATGAACTATGATAGAAATTACGTATTGAAATTGGGATTACCCATGATATTTTCTTCTATGAAATTTTAAATCAATCAGATTTCATAACTCTCTCTCTCTCTTTCTCTCTCTCTCTTTTTCGGACTACTACTTTTAGCTCCTGATATTCATACACCACAGAGTGAGTGGGAATTATATAAAAAGTGAGAGAAGGCTTGATTCTGGGCAAATCTTTGGGGTGAATTTTATAAATTGGTGGCTATAACATGCCTAAAAAGTAAGCTGAACAAAATGAACTCTGAATTAATACTAAGTGTGTGTGTGCGTGCAAACACAAATAAAATTTTTTTTCACAAAATATTCATGCTTATGAAGAAATGATTTGAATGATCACTGGTAATTTTGCCGTTCCTATACTGTAGTACTAATATCAGTGAACCTGAACCCTATCGAAAACAAACCTTCATAAATTCACAGTGAACTTTCAATTACTTATAAGCACATTTCGTCTTCACAAATTTTTTTCTCAATGGACCAAAAACCAATCCCCCAACAACATGCAGAACAGAAGAAACAAGTCGCTAATCTATAAGGAGGAAGGAGCGCGTGGCACATTTATAAAGTAGATCCCGGGGAGCACCCCTGCCCCATCAATATTCCGCGCCCCTATCCACCCTTCAGGTACTCTCGCGAAGGCTGTTAGCCGCCGCTAATTCCTCAGCCCCACATTTTCTCGGGAATGCGCCCCATGGGGCGGATTTCTTGCCGCAATTAAAAGCCAGAGTGTCTTTCTGAGCAATATGGCCGATCGGGTCGTAAACACATTTGTAATGCGGCTTAATAGGGGAGCTGCGGGGCTCCCGAGGGGGCCCCTTGTGGGACGAGTTGCGGATTAGGGAGGTTTGTATATTTGTTGTGTTTTTTGTTGTTGTGGGGGTGTTGGGGACGTGTAGTTTTGGAGGGGGTGTTGGTTTTCTTGAGAGTTCCGTGACTTTTATGAAGGGATGTTATAATGATATTTATTTACCCTTGTATAGGTATCATGTTACGGAAATCCTTTTTTCTTTGGTTTTGAAAATTATTAATCGAAGATAATTTTTATATTCCTTTAGTTTAGGATTAGATGATCTCAGGGCTATTTGTTCCTGCGTGCTAGGAACTACTACTCATTAATTAACCGATTTACTTGTCTAAGACTAAAAAAATATTGTTACCTAATGCTTGTAACTTAAAAGTTTCCATAAATGGTTATTTAACTAAAATATTTTCCAAATTAAAAAAACATTTTTTGCATACATTTGTTTCTATATTCTTACTTTCCAAATATTTGTAATGTATAAATGTTTTTAATAATTTCAAAAATTGTATACTAAGAAATTATTATATCATTATAGTTGAAAATGATGATAAATCTGCAAATTAAATACTGTCATAGAAATGTATGACATGTTGACATGAAATATCTTTTTGGATAGGAACAAAGCTAGTTAATGAAATATTTATAATTTTTTAAAAACACTTTTTAAAACTGGCTTATTATAAAAGACAATGTTTTAAATAAAGTTTACAAATGCAGAATTTATTGCTTTTTAGCATTATACATGTTCATTGGTAAAAAAAATTTAAGTGGAATCTAATACTATTGTAATACCTTTAGCCTATTTTAACTGAACACTTTTGCTGTCCAACTATTTAAATAGAAAAAGGAATAAAACCAGGGTATCAAAAAAAAATAAAACAAAAATAGTGAATAATTTAATGAATTGTTTATATAGTAGTATAGGTAGGGGAGACCGGGCAGGGATGGGACACCTTCAATAAATCTTATAATTAAAAATAAAATTAGTTTTTGAGTATTCCACCAGGTAAAGCCACCATGGCTTCATACTTGTTGCTGTTTACTATTTTAGTATCAAGCTCCTACAAGTTTCTGAATGAAAAAGATGGTTTTACTATAGTAAAAGTAACTAAGTATTACACTTTCTAAAGTGAATTTTAAATCTCATTCTTTGTTGCTTTCTTAAGGGTTTATATTGTTTTCTAAACTGAGTTATATATACTTTATGAATAAATAGTTGAGTTAAGCCTAAAAGCCACAGTTCTTTTGTAAGAACCCATTTTTTTAAAACTGTTGCTACCGGGTTGTGGATGGGACACCATGACTTGGGGTGGGATGGGGCATGCCCAATTACTCTCAACACCTAAATACAAGCTATTGCATACCATTCTTTAAACACTTTTGCTTTGGAACTGTTTAGTATTGCAGTTGAAAACATATTTTTTAGATGAAAGAAGAATTTTAACTATTTTATATTTTTCACTTAAGTTCGATTTTTCAAAGTATATATGGGGTAAAATATAACTGATTTTTTTGTAATAAATCTTTAAAATTTGTAAAATACTTCCATCTTTGTGGTTTTTAATCATATATTTAAAAATTAATCATAAATTTTAATTTTTAAAAAATGTCACATCCTACCCCGGCACCAGGGTGGGATGGGACATTTTTAGACTTACTTTAATTCGTATATAAATCTTATGTTTTATTGGCTATCACATTGGTCATATTTTTACACATGTTAAACTTTTTTAGATGCTATTTTGAAAGTTTCAAATTTGTACAAGGAAAACTGAATTTTAAAAAATATTCTTGTAAAAAATGTCCCCTCCCTCCCCGGTCTCACCTACTTGTTTATTGCATTCTAAAAAAAGTGATGTTTTTAAATTACTAATTGAAAATTTGTAAAAATTAAAGGACTCATAAAAGTTACATAGTATCTAGCTAAAACTTGCCTATACTTTGAGAGCTTTGAATAAGAAAATATATGCTGTTTGTTATCTTTATTTGACGAGTAAAACTAATTTCTTTCTCTGTTGAATTACTTTTCCTATTCTTTTTTTGTACAGATTCTATTTAATACAGTCGTTCAGTTGGAGACGACATCGTTAAGTTTTTGAATTGATTTCACAAAAAAAATCCCTCTTTCTATTCATTTCAACACTTTATGAGTATTTCAGTAATAGCGATTGTTCAATTTCACAATTAGTGTGGATCTAATAAACTTAGATTTGCTACTCGAATATCGTTATCATCAACACTATTTAAAACATTTTAATTAATCGAATTCTTTGAGAACACTTGCCTTTGTATAGAAGCGAATAAGAAGTCAGTTAATCACAGTATTAGCACACAATTTCAAAACCTGCAGAAACAGTCTTTATAAAGATAATTGAAGTATTGCAAAACTCTATTCTCCCAATTTCGAGAAAATGGAAAAAGAACTATAAACAAAAGATCGGGCTTTTAATCAGATACACCTAAGTGTTTTTCAGTCAATTGCAGTGGGCAATATGATGATGAAAATAATTTACCTCCGGAAAATTCCATAGTATTTACTTTTAATTCTTTTATAAGATTTCTTCGAAGGGATGAAAAAAGCTTATCTCATTCAAATACAAAATCAAATATTTCGCAAATAAAATAGAATTAATCCAATTACGTGTTCCGTTCCCGTGTTGTAATTCACTTTATACTTTTTAACCTCCCGAAACTGCGTTTTTATTCTCAAGTACCGTCTTCAGCAGTTGATAAATATTAGAAAGAACGCGATGCACGATGAAGAAAAGACGGAAAAATAAAAAAGAGCTGGAAAGAATTACCCGAAAATTTAATTTCCCCCTTCTCTGACATTCGAAATTCAGCATTTCAAGCCTAATTACGTGGCTCATTTCCATCAAAAATGTTGAAAGCTTATCTCGGAATTTACACGTTTCACAAACAACGTGGCTGAGACGTTTTTACAACGTCACTTTCGTTATAAAAACACGGACTCGCTTTAATTCCTTCAGGGAATCGAGAAGAGCCAACTTCTCTAAAAGGCCACGGAAAAACTAAATAATAATTGATCCATTTTTATTTTATCCTATTAACGTCAGAAGCGGTATGATGTTGCAAAATTATATTCCCGGCCTTTTTCTAACTGTAATCGCGTTTACACCTGAGGATTTCGGGAAGGGGAACCGAATTACTAATAATAATTACCGAGGAAGGGAGAATTTTTGCTTCGGAAAATTATTTAAATCATGAATGACGTCTTATAAATACGACGAGCAAATGACTTAAGGATTTTTCGTTATTGCTCTCTTTTAGAAGCGGGATTTTTTTCGCCTAATGTTTTTTCTCCTCGCTTTTTCCAATTTGAGGCATCGCCGGCGGTTAAAGTGAGAGGGGAGGCAGGTAATTTGAATTTTCAGATTTCTGTCTTTGTTTAAAAATTAAGCCGAGTCGTCATGCTCCGCTTAATCATCGGAGCCGTCTCCCCCGCAAGGTAGGACGTGTCGTCACACAGTGACTGTCTTTTTTGTTCTTTAGGGCGGACATCTTTCTACTGCTGGATGTGTGTCTTTCTGCGAAATTAACTTTGGTGATATTTTAAAGTTTTTTCTATAGTTTCTACTCAACTGAAATTATTTTATTAAAAAAGTTAGTTTTATTAAATCGAAACTGTCAAACAACTATAAATCTTAGGTAGTATTGCAGGCCAATGCAAAAAAGCAATATCAAGCAATAATATAAAAAATTAAGCTGATAAGTGATGTTCACCTCGTTAATTTTAGTTAAAAATTAGGAAAATTTGTTTAATAAGGAACTTGGAACATCATATTCAATTTGAAAAATAAATTTTTGAAAAGGGTATCATGTCCCGACAATTTCAGTCCTTATACGCTTTTAGTTTGGCTTATAAGAACCTTAAAATGCATATTCGTTGTTTGTTAGCTCTTAATGATTGATTAAACATTTATCTTCAAATATTCGGACTGGCTTCTCAGATGTCTCACAATTTCTTATACAGGGTGTCCCACGAGAAGTGGCCCAACCCCTTTAACTTAATAAACCTTAATGAGAAATTTTCAATTTAATGAACTAAGAATACTTTTAGTCTTTACTTAAATCAAAAAAATAAAAATCTCTCATTTTCGCCTCATTTCGCTCTCATTTCGAGGAGCGTCTTTAGACGTAAAAACTACGTAAATTCAACCTAATTGAGCGTGCGTTTTAGGGGTTTATTCAAGATATTTTTCTGCTTAAGGTGTCATTTCTTACTAAATCGATGATGCTCTACAACTTAGTCATTGACTTTTTTCACATACCTCAAACAGTTTTTAAAATAAAAATTATAACTCCTAAAGTTTCCTCTAGAGGGCGTTGAAAGTTGTCTCATCGGATAGGGCTTAGTCACTTTACTATACCTAGACCCCACTTTCATGATTATATCTGTAGGGGTTCAAAAGTTAAAGGGGTTGGGCCACTTCTCGTGGGACACCCTGTATATACTGAGTGATTTGTGGATACTTTAATAGCAGTGAAGTCAATGAATAGATGCTAATGCTTGTAGTAAACCGTCAGAGGAAAATAATACAACATACAATTAGACGTTATCCGTATATTATCATACAAATAGCCTAACCATAACCATAGCCTTTCATAACCCAAAAATCTCGTAGTAGACTGACTTAGCAAGATAAAATGGCTTGCCCTGAATCACAATCCAAATCTTGGTAAATTCCATCAGTTTAACTGATTAGGCATTCCTTAGTACCATCAGTGACTTTCTCTCCAGACATTAGCATTCAGAAACGGATTGCAACTCCATATAACCAAGTCTCATCGGCCATTTTGAATATCATTACCTACTCCGAATTAAAGACTGAAGAAGAGCGCCGATTTGTAACAACTGTCATCCGAATAATAACTAAGCCCCTCGAACTGGAAAAGGAAGAACCCGACCGAACGAAAGGAATAAAAAATATTATTATAAAATATATCTCCTCCATTAATTAGTCTTTGTTTCCAGCGCTGCTTTCTTTTCTCATTCCCCCGTCCACGATTTGCATTCTTTTAAATGAGTTATATCATCCCCAGAACGATGATTTCTTAGACATATGCGGTAATTAATCTGAATTTTCGTTTATCCCGAAAATAAGACTTTTTTTCCTTCCTTTCTATCTCTCCGCTCCCTTTCTTTTAATCTTAGATGAAAAGTTTTTCCGACCGTTAGGCTAAAAATCTTTCATTTCCTTAATGACAAAGACAGAGAGACCTGCTCCTGACAGCTTTAATTTATTCCCCGGGATGAGAAGAGAGCCAATAATTTGAGCTATCTGAAGCATACTTTTTGTGGTCAATCATTTATTATGTACTGCGCGTCACCATGATGGAACGGAGAATGACGGAAACAACAAAAAACTTAAATAAAAAAGAGGGTAATGTATTCTTCTCTTCCTCTCGCTTTGTTGTTTATTATATTATTATTATTATTATAATTATTTTTTCCCTAATCTCCCATCGCTGCATTTTTAGCGTAATTAATGAGTTGTGTTCAAGTAAAAACCTCCCCCATTGCAGATGGCTGGGCTATTTTATGATACTTTTTTAGTCACCCATTGTTTTGCGCGTGGAGTCTTGGTGCGTTAACGCTAAATTAAGCCCGTCTTTGAAACGCAACTTCAACGGGTTGGACCCACGCTTAATCGTTGGATAGAAATGTTTCCGAGTTTTTTCCGAGTTAGTTTTTGGGGTCGAAATTAAAATAGTTGGTAATGAGTACCTAATTATCAAGATGGATGGTCATTTTCAACCAATGTCGTCCACAGATAGAGCTATTGCTAATAGTTTTGCTACGGGGAAAGGAGGTTTAATTAAAAATATGTTTTTATTTGAATTTTAATGGTTTCGCGGGGATTTTTTTTCTTGTCTCCGGAGGATATGCTATCTAATTTCTTAATTACGTTGACTAGGGTTCTTACTTGCTTATTAATTAGATGGTGGATTTTCAGTTTTTTTAATAAAAAATTCAAGTTTAAAATATACAGGAGATGAAGCTGCTGATTACCGTGATGAATTTATCTACAACCTGTCATATCAGGATTTCCCTATTTATATTTATGGTGCATCATTTTCTAGGTTTTTCTGTTTTAAAACACTTTAATTTTAAATTTTAAACACACTTAAACAACAAAAAAACATTGGAACTGATTAAATAATTAGGTGTAATAATTAATGCTTTTCTTTACAGTTTAAGATTTTTGCTAATTATTTAGTTCATATTAAAAGAAAGGATTTTATAAAACCGATATAGAAATATAAAATATATTATTTATAAGTTATCAATATTCTTAAAATTTCATCATTTTATTCTTCTTATTTTAAATCTATTTCAAATATAAAAATAGTCTGTGTATTTTCTTCACTTGGTTACGTATATTTTCTTGCAGTTTGGAACTGCTTGAAAATCAAAGAAATCTTTTACTTTAAATTAAAGAATTAGATATCATAAAGTAACTGTGAATTAATCCTAAAAATGACGCACAAAGTAAATGTTACAGTAAATAAATTGAATTCTTAATTTTTGAAACATACAATTCATAATCTCATATCCAAGCACCAACAGCTAGCATCAAATTTGACACAAATAATAACAAACAACTTTTTTCAATGCATTTATCAATGAAGATGGCATAAAAAGTATTTTTCGTAGAAGAAAACCTTTTCAATCTTGTCTCATTTTTGCTAATTAAACTCTTAAGATCAAAGGTGAAGTAGCAGACTTTTTCAAACTGTTAATTACCGAGTATAACTCCAACTGAAGTACATTTTAAGGAGAAATTAAAGCATTCTTACACCTTTTAACTCTATAACACTTATGGAGAGCCAAAGACATTACCCAGACCACTTTTTTGATGTGGAAAAAAATCAAATCAGTTTGTTGAAAATGCAACAAAACCGCTAAAAGTTTTGAAAAAAAAAGTATTTTCCATTAACGCACTTAAAAATTCTCTTTCAGAATCAGCTCAAAAGACCTCGACTGTTTTCCTCTATTATAACTTCTTGATGTTTAACTAAACTAACTCTGCTTGCTAACTCCGCTCTAAACTGTCTCTTGCAAGTAAATAAAATTGTTTAATTTGACCAGAGTGTCTGGTATATAAGGAAAGTGATAGAGTGTTCAAATGTTCACTCATTCTTTTCTATATGTCACAGTTGGATGATTGCAAAAATGCTTCAACTTGCCACATAAAACAGTGTTTAAGTAGTAAACAGCTTTTAAAATGCTTAAAACTGTTTTACTTGTTTATGAATTGGAATGAATAACGAAGCTTTTCTCGTTCAATTAAATATTTTAGAATGTTTGAATTTTACAAATTCGGTCTTTCTTTTGAAAGATAATAAATATTTATTCTTCATACATGTTGCTTGTATACTGAATTGTTTTGATGCAAATCCATTATAAATGTATCATTTTGTTTAAAAAAATTTTATCATTACATGACAAATTAAGAGTAAACTGTTTTTAGCCCTTGAGTCTCTTTTAACCTGATTTTCAAACATTTAATACTTTATTAATTTTTATAAAATTTTATTTAGGAATAAATTTGAACCTTAAATGAAAAATTTTACAAACTTCTTAAAATGAGGTATTCTCACGTTTTGAGATTAAATTTTATTAAAATAGTAAATAAAAAACCATGAAGAATGACGTTTACATCAAGTATTTCCGTAGCCTAGTTTCTGAGATATAAATTTTTGAAATTTCGTTTTTTATTTGGGCGCGAAAACACTTTCGAATCACAAATCATGCGCTGTGATGTCATATCCAATAGAAGCCCGTTTTCTGATCACGTGAACATAGAAAACACAATGGTTTTCATGCGCTGTGACGTCACATCCAATAGAAGCCCGTTTTCTGATAACGTTACTTTTCTGACGTTTTGGCAAAATTAAAATTGATTTTTAAATTATTTAAATCACATTTTTGAACTTAAAAATCAGAAATTTGGGAGTTTTAGACCACAATGTATCGAAAAAGTATGAAATCAAGCAAATCCCTCACTCATGCAAATACCTCATTCAATGAAATTCAGTCCTAAGAAGGCGATAAAGAACAAAAATATCAAAATGACTATTTGTGTTTCAAGAATATTTTCAAGCTCCACTGTACACATAAGTGGGGATATGAAAAACACCTATACTTTCATTGGAGCATGTTATAACGAAGTGAATTGAGTGAAATAAGACGGTTTAAAAAAGGATAATTTTCGGGCTTGTTTAGATTTAAACCTTACTAAGACAACATTTTTGAAACCAAGATTTTCGGATTGAAGGTGGAAAAATTACACCCTTGTTCTTATATGTATATCCTAGTCTTTCGGTTTTCTTGTTTTTTATGAAATAAAAAATATAACTTTTATTTTCAATGAAAGGGGATGATCATATCAAAGCCCTGGATAGCAAAGCTTATCTAACGTAACGTAAAGCTTAACTTAAAGTAACGTAGCTTCATCCAGGGCTTTAGATTATATCCAATATCTATCATCAAACCGTTTTGATGACTCATTTTATTTCTCATTGTACAACTTCATTTGACTTTGTCTTCCCGTTATTTTTTAAATTTGTGTCGTAAACTAACAGAAAACGTATTATGTTATGTATCACACAGTTATGAATACTAAAATTCTTTAAATTGAAACTTTTAAAGAAGGATATCATTTTGCACTCAACTCAACTACATGTTTCAGGTTTTCCTTTTCATACACTCACTTCCAAAAGTTCAGCATGGAACTGTTTTTTCAACCTAACACCTAGTAGAATTATTTTTCATACATGAAAACATACCACAAGATGTTCAACTAGTGGGAATACAGGGCCCGAGTACAAATTTTCCCTACCAATAATTTAAGGGGGTAAATGGGCCCTCCATTGATAATGGAGTTCCATTACACATTTGGAGCAGTGACAGAAATGTCTATGTAAGAGGTATTCAACGGAAAATTTTAACCCTTTCGGGACGAGAACGAAGTGCTTCCATCGGCCGGGTGTCTCACGGGTGAGACGCCTGCTGTGAGAGCACCAGAGGACGGGCGTCTCATATCTGATACACGATAAAAACTTTATATTAGTATTTTTTATTCCCACTAGATATCGCCCTATGTCTGCTACAGTGAAATGAATCGAAAGAGTACATCTTGACCTTCATTCTCATAAAATATGATTCATTTTAAAAAATCACAATTTGGCTATCTTAAAGTTTTTCATAAGTAACGATATTGAAAGAATAAGGGTACTTTTTGGGTCCCCAGACCTAAACGCCTTCAAGCACATGTAATAGCTACTAAATAACATAGTTGACGGTCTGATACCACTTACCAACAATGACCAAGAGGCTAAAACTTGCCAAAAATGATGACTAGATCGATATCTCTCAATAAAACCTGAAAAATGCCATTTTAAAGGTAGCACACACGTTTGAAAACATGAGTTGAGTTTAGGAATAACAATATTCTTCAGAAAAAACATAAAATTTTCCATTAAATACCTCTCACATAGACGTTTCTGTCACTGCTCCAAATGTGTAATGGAATTCCATTATCAATGGAGGGCCCATTTACCCTTTAAGATATTAGTAGGGAAAATTTGTTCTCGGGCCCTGTATTCCCACTAATTGAACATTTTGTGGTATGATTTTAATGTATGAAAAATAATTCTACTAGGTGTTAGGTTGAAAAAACAATTCCGTGCTTAACTTTTGGAAGTGAGTGTATTTTGTTCTCTAAATAAGATTCGTTTGGTAAGTTGGTGGTTATAGAATATAGAATAATAATTTATGCATGCAACCTTTCAGTTTTCTCAAGACTTAGTGTCTTATTATTATTATACTAAAAGATAATATAATTGTAATTATACGTAATAATGACACAGGTTTTTGTGTGTAAACCATCATCTGAAAGTGTTTTACACTTTTTTCTTCCAGTAGAACTCATGTTCGTATTTTGTCTCCTCTACAGTCTGTCTTCAAGTTGCAAATTATCATAAAAAATTAGTTACAGTAAAGGTAATTTCTTTGGCACCCCTTTACACTCCATCCCCTCCCACACAGTTTCGAAAACGACACTGAAACCAACAGAAATCCACGGAAAATAAATATCTATAGATTCCAATCAGCACAAACTCAAATTTTTAGAATCTCCCAAGAATCTTACAAGACCCGCACGAGCAAACTCCCCCCCCTGATTACCCCCACCCCCTCCCCGTCCGCACCATTACTCAAACACGTGCTTCTGTCAATAATGAATGAATTTATAATTTTCCCCGGTGTGTTCATGATGCCGACAAACATTAACATCCTCCGATCCCAGACTAAGTAACGATCTGGCTTCAATTACAACGAGCTTCTTTGCATGAGTTTTTTTTCAGGCCATTTTCCCGTGTTAAGCTTTTGTTGGCCGTTATTACCTGGTATTTTTGAGTCATTAATAACAATTGTTGTTGTGGGGAGGGGGGAGATTTTAATTGTTTCTGATATGCCGAGGGGGGAGGGGTATTGTCTGGTTTTGAGAGGGAAGGGTCGATTTTGTTGTTCTATTATTAAGTTTTGGGTGTTTTTCTTTTATTAGGGGGGCTGTGATGGGAATCGGTCTTTATCTACGCAGATGGTGAGAGGTTCGATTGATCAGTAGCGTTTTAAAGGGGGCTGGGTTTATCTATTAAATTTTTAACTTTTTTTACTCGTTACTGGTTGGGAAGTTATCAGAGTTTCAAATTTTGATCTCACTCTAACTAAATCAAACGTTCGTTTAAATTGGTGTCAATAAGTGTTGGGTGATGTTTTTTGAGAGAAAAGTTTTCCGTTGCAATTGAAGCTTGAGGAGTGTGGTGGTTACATACGCTTAGTTCGATTAAAGTTCTTGTGTTGATATTAGATTCAATCAGATGCATATTTTTTAGTTTAAAGTGTGTAAGTTAATCAATTATAAGTTCAATCGATGCTGGTGAATCGATAGTATTTGAAAAGTAATTAAGCTAAATAGAAAGCTTGGGGATTTTTTACAATTAAAGGGACACTTGCAGCTTCCAGCAACAACGGACTAACTCAGCTTTACATTGGAGTTAGTAGCTCGTTGTTGCTACCTGGATTTTATTGTGCCGGGATTTTATTGGTGCCTGGATTTTTAAGTGCCTGGATTTTATTGGGATCCGATTCCCAGAATTTGTTTAATAGTCTTAGGTTTTTGTTAAGAAATATCTGAAAAAAATTTATAGGCAGACTTTAAGAAAAACAGCATTTCTATGATTTTCTAGCTGTTTATATCATGACGACCCTCCAACTTACTTTAGATAAAAGAGAAAAAAGAACATGCAGCGAATAAGAGAGATAGAATGAGTATTAAAAACTGGGAGTCTGTAGGTATGATAGAGAATTATGATTCGAGTAAGTGAGAAAATTAATAAAAAGGGGCATAAGGCATAGGAAGAAAGAGGGAGAAAATTCACAATTTTATTCCCTTTCCAACCTAAATATTTTTCTGAGGAATTGTTTTCCAGATACGTTGTATTTACTACATCAAAATGGTTAAGCAGCTCCTTAAAATGACAAATTACTGCTACACTTCCTTCAATGAAATGGGAGGTAATAACCGGGACCTTTCCTAAATATCCACCCACTTTCTCAAATTAATCCAATACACACAGGTTCAAACATAGACTGTGTCCACTGTACTTAAATCGAGCTCGTTCAAAATATTCGTTCAAGTTTTAAAACTTCCTCAGGGCGTCGCGCAACTCTTAAACGATTTCCGCGCCTGAGAGAAAAGGCAGTTACGAGGAGCGATCGCGCTGTCAAACACGCACCGTGATCAAACTGATCAAAATGGATATCAAAGGCCATTTCCCAAACATCAAACTGACATGCAAATTACAAGCCCTGATTTAGCACCCCGCCGTCATTTCAAAAATTATTGCGCATTCCGCGAAACACTTAGAGAGAACCCCTCGGCTCAGCAACCCGAGTTTGCCCTCGAGAAATCATAATCTGCCCGGGAGAGATTACGATACTCCTCAACTCCACTCTTCCGCCCGGAAACAATTAAGTCCGACGTCGTTTCCCTGATCGTTAAATAGATGGCGCTAATTTTCGTCAACTATAATAACCGGACATTTTAAGTCTTTAGACTCTATTATGCGACCGGCATCTTGATTTCCTGACCCAATATCACTCCGAATTTCTCCGAGAATTATACCGGTGATTGCTTTTATAAATCGGTTATACGCCCGCGCACAGCGCTTGCCTAATGCCGGGGCTCTAATTGCGGGTGGGGTAATGATGCCAACTTTTCGGTTCTAACCTGTGCGCCGCCGCCTGAATTACGCCAGATTTTACGATATTAGCGATGGCATCGGGTAATATTTTATTCTCGCTCATACGGCTCGGTAATAAAGTTCTGATACGGTTAGAGTAAATTGTTTTCCCGCTTCAACCGGCTCGTTACGATCAGATGTGGAATCGGATAATTAACCGAGTGGTATTGTGTGCCTGATGAATGGTCTGAGCTTTCAAAAATAACTATTATGGATTTCGGCTCTCTTTCCACTGTGAGTAATACACCTCTCCTCTCGTTGTGGTTTACCAAAGATTGATTGTGCCGACTGGTCTTGAACTTCTGTTATAGCGCACAATCCCCATCAAATTAGGATTGCGCTAACTGCAACAATTTTGATACCGAGTATTCCTATCTAATGGTATTTTGATAGTTAGACGAGTGTTGAATGTTGTGTTTAGCTCCTAGAACGATGTATCAAATTCACAGACATTATGGGATCGTGTTGAATACTACACAGGGTTAAGTGTTTCAGAGAAATAACTCGTACGCATTGTTTAAATGATGTAACTCTTCGTTAATAAAGGTTTAGATACCTCAAATATGCTATGTGCTTTCAAAATCTAAATAATGAAGTAAATTTGAAGATTTTCATTTTAAATTTGAAAACTTATTCTTAATATCGGAAAAAAGTACTTAATTGGAAGTGTAATTCTGTACTAAGAGGTTAACTATCGGCATGTCCCCACGCCCCTATTTCACTATAATAAATTCTACCATCACTTAAGAACCAACCATAGCGTTAGCAGAACATACGACAATCCCATATTTGGAATGACGATTATCTGATGAGCCAATCAGATCAGGTCTCTCTCACATTTTGAATGTTGAAATTGGGAAGTATTGAAACTTTTTTTACTAAGTCATACAATCATTAAGATCCTAAAATCTGGATAAAGTAAGCGCCTTTTGTCAAAGTATTAAAAAGCTCCTTTTTAAAAAGATTAAAAGTAAGTATTTTGGAACTAGAAAACTTGAAATTAGTTTCTATGTATAGCAGTGGTTCATTGACTATAAGTTGACCATGAATTGTTGAATGTGGTCCACGAACCAGTGAGATGTTGTTCTATATAAAACAAATAAGGAATAATCAAGATAGAGCAGTAGTTCCCAGTTGGTATTTCGGGGATCCATAGAACAAACATGGGGATCAGTTTTTTTTTACATTTTGCAGTACAACATAGATTCTACGAAAAATATCCCCTTTCAGAACCTGAAGATAATATAACGATTACATCTAAAATCAAATAAGACCCTTCTTTATAACAATCAAATCTATCAGTTGTTAACAATTAAATTTTTCCGGATTTAATGTTGGTAGAAATAATGTAATGCAACAATGTGAAACACACAGATTATTCACTTATTGTAGAGTACATTGTTATGCGAATGTCCATGAAATTATCTTTATTTTGAGTCGTATGGTATTTTGGATGAAGTATTACCTGAAAATTTCACCGATAGCTCGATGGAAAATGGATTCGATAAATTTGTCTTACTCATTAGGATAAGGTGGAGGTTATTATTTTTGATCAAGGGGGCAGGAGAGTTGGTCAAAATTAGTAACCTAAAATAACTTTATGGATCACCTTCAGAATTTAGGAATAAGAGAAAGGTGGTAAGTAATAGCATTGTATTTGTGACTGTCAATTTGGTTCAATTCCGTTAGAGTCCCCGCTAAATATCGCCTATCTCTTTTGACCGCTTAATTTTCAAATATAAACAATTTTTTCAAAATTTTTAATGATAAACTGAACAGTCATACATCTAATTAAATATATTAATCCCTGAATTTAAAATTATTTAGCAATATTTATACTTTTTGGTGTCCAAAAGAAATAGGCGATATTTAGCGGGGACTAACGGAATTGAACCGTCAATTTAAGAAATCGAGTAATATTTGGCTTGCCAATTATATTACTTATTATTTTTACTAGATGGATCCCACGGTTGATGACTTGACTATTTGCATGGTATACGCTCCCCTGTTTTTATTGAGTAAGCGTTTATGGTTTGAATATTCAGGGATATAATACACTGGGGAACAATTTTTAACATAATTTCTGTTGACTTCGATTTTTTGGCTGTTTTAGAGTTCAATGGGCACACTGATTAGAAAACTGTTGTTAGTTTTCTTCTATCACGTCAACTTTTTTGGCAAACAGCCCCGCCCCCTTTCTACATTTTTCAATGACTTAATGACTTTGAATTCGATTTTCAAGGTCAAAAATCATTACTTTAGTCTTTAAATTACACCCGAAAGGATAAGAATGGTTAAAGTTTCTGAAATATGAAAATTTTTTTAGCGAATGGATAGGTTTAAGGGGTTATTACCCCCCTGAAAACGCAAAAAAATCGTTAAAAATGATAGAGTTTATTTTACGCTATTTTTTACACTTATTTTTTACGCAATTCCTTTTCAAAAGGTTCTAACCCATCCCCAAAGACCCAAATTTAATGAAAATAAGCAGCAATGATTTTTACAAAAAGCGATTGAGGCATTAGCGCCCCCGACGCACCTGCGGAAGGGTTCGGAAGACTCTCTTTCGCTTCGGGGATAATAACACCTCAACCGCTTTTAGTAAAAATCATTGCTGCCTATTTTCCTTAAATTTGGGTCCTTGGGGAAAGGTTAAGACCTTTTAAAGAGGAATTGATTAAAAAATAAGAGTAAGAAAAGCTTAAAATATCCTTTATCCTTTATAACGTTCCTTTTTTGCATTTCAGGGTTTTTTCTCTTTATTTTTTTACGCAATTTCTCTTTAAAAGGTCTTAACCCTTCCCCAAGGACCCAAATTTAATGAAAATAGGCAGCAATGATTTTTACTAAAAGCGGTTGAGGTGTTCGCGTCCTCTAAGCGAAAGAGAGTATTCCGAACCCTTCCGCGGGTGCTTCGGGGGAGCTAATGCCTCAACCGCTTTTTGTAAAAATCATAGGGGCCAATTTTCATTAAATTTGGGTCCTTGGTGATGGGTTAGGACCTTTTGAAAAGGGATTGCGTAAAAAATAAGTGTAAAAAATAGCGTAAAATAAACTCCATCATTTTTAACGATTTGTTTGCGTTTTTAGGGGGGTAATAACCCCTTAAACCTATCCATTGGCCACAAATTTTCATATTTTAGAAACTTAAACCATTCTTGTCCTCTCGGGTGTAATTTAAAGACTAAAGTAATGATTTTTGATTCTTAAAAAAACCAAACTCAAAGTCATTAAGTCATAGAAAAACGTAAAAAGGGGGCGGGGCTGTTTGTCAAGAAAGTGGACGTGACAGACAAAAACTACAGTTACTTTTGGATTCAGGGGCCAAAAGTGATTCAAAAACAAGTCACAGTTCTAAGACAACGAAATGGCTGTTCCCCAGTGATATCAATTACCTCTCAAGTAAAGAAATTACGAATTATTTTATTATTCCATCTGAGTGCAATATGCAATTCCTTATTAAGTCCTTTCCATCTCGTTGACTTCATTTCTATCCTTTTCCGCTCTAAACCAGCAAAATTTCTATAGAGTTTAAACGCAATATTGGCCGGTTCAGGAAAAAGGGCAACGTTTTCGATGCTATCACCATCCACGATCTCTCTCTTCGCTGATCGTCGATTCCCATAAATTTCCGACTGTGCAAACAAAGCTGTCCGATCGAAAATCCATCCACGTCCCCCATCAAGGTGTCGACCGTTTGATTCCAGGGCCAGATACCAGGCTCACAGCTGATAACCCATTGATCACCTTTTGAGTTCGTGAAAAAAATTTTGGGTCTTTTTATTGCATTGTGAAAACGATGTTACGAATCGATGGGCGTACAAAAAAATGCTGACAAAAGAATTGTTTCAAAGCAGGGGCGGGATTTGTTTCCTTATGGTGATGTGGTTATGAGTTACTATGGAAAAGAGATACCTAATGTTGTCAAAGAGGAAAAGCTATCACAATATTTTCGTCACCGAGTAATCAGTATTGAAGTGTTGGAGATGAGAATCAACATTTTTGGGCAAAAAAAGAAGTCTCCGTCAAAATTTAATGCAATAACTTTTAAATTCCTTTAATTTTAGAAAATGTATTTTTTTATCCCTTTATTTCTTAGCATGTAAATTCAAGAGTGTTTTAATTTTTCTTTTTAAAAGAAAGAATACATTCAGATAATTTTCTCCTGTTACCAAATATCTTCTCTTTTGTCTCACATTCTCTACTTCTATCTTCTCTCCCTATTTCTGTTCTTCTACCCTTTCTGTCTCCTTCCCATTTCTAGAGGTCTAGTCACTCTCAATTTGCCTCATCTCCTCTCTTTTTTGTATCTTCTCTCCATTCTTTCCAATTCTATCTGCTGAGTCTTCCTTTCTTTCTCTCTGTATTCTTCTACTTATCCCCTCTCTCTCTCTCTGTGTGTGTTTTCTCTTTTCCTAGAAGTCACCCTAGTAGCACCGTTCGTTGGCCCAACGGTGGGAAATGGTCGGCACTGTTGGCAAACGGTTGGTAGTTTTGCCATCAATTACCCAACAACATCCCAACCATAGCATATGGTGGTTGGCAACGGTTGGCAGAAACTCCATTGGCCCAACGTTGATTTCCCGTTGGGAAAAATGACAATTACAAAATGGGAAAATTGTCGTGGATATTTTTTAAATAGTGGGATATAGTGTGAATAGTGTGATCCCGATAATTATTTCGGGATTTTTCCTGAAAAACCTCCCAAACCACCATGTAAACAGTCGTTGGCCAAACGTTGGGAAATGGTCGGCACTGTTGTCAGTTTTGCCATCAATTACCCAACAACATCCCAACCATAGCATATGGTGGTTGGCAACGGTTGGCAGAAACTCCATTGGCCCAACGTTGATTTCCCGTTGGGAAAAATGACAATTACAAAATGGGAAAATTGTCGTGGATATTTTTTAAATAGTGGGATATAGTGTGAATAGTGTGATCCCGATAATTATTTCGGGATTTTTCCTGAAAAACCTCCCAAACCACCATGTAAACAGTCGTTGGCCAAACGTTGGGAAATGGTCGCCACTGTAGTCAGTTTTGCCATCAATTACCCAACTCAATCCCAACCAAAGCTTATTGTGGTTGGCAAAGGTTGACAGAAACTCCATTGGCCCAATATTGATTTCCCGTTGGGAAAAATAAACAATTACAAAATGGGAAAATGGTCGTGGATATTTTTAAATAGTGGGATATAGTGTGAATAGTGTGATCCCGATAATTATTTCGGGATTTTTCCTGAAAAACCTATTCCAAAAACTCCGTTATTCACAGATTACACCCAAACCGCTTGTTCCAGGCTTCTGAAATTTTGGTATAATGCACCCTAAAACTAGGAATTGAATTTCTAAACCATGTATCGCATTAGGGGGTGGGTCAAAATCAAAATTCCTTCTTTTTTCCCGCCAAAATGCTCCCGGACCATTTTCTTTTTTTTTCCAGGACGCTCCGGACAGTGAAGTAGCACTTTTCTAAAGCCATTCGGTCCCAAAAAATTCGAATTTTTTAATTTCTTTAGCTCTACCCTGCTTGGTTCCAGAGAAATTTACAAAAAACCTCCCAAGTAACACAGTCGTTGGCCCAACGTTGGGAAATGGTCGCCACTGTAGTCAGTTTTGCCATCAATTACCCAACTCAATCCCAACCATAGCTTATTGTGGTTAGCAAAGGTTGACAGAAACTCCATTGGCCCAACATTGATTTCCCGTTGGGAAAAATAAACAATTAAAAACTGGGAAAATAGTCGTGGATATTTTTTAAATAGTGTGATTAAATGATAATTTTGGATCCAAGACCATTTTTTAATTTTTTAACAAGTAAAATAATATTTTCAATGTATTTCTGGTCCTAAACTTTTAATTAACTTGCCCGAACCGCTTGTTCCAGGCTTCTGAAATTTTGGTATATTATATGCACCCTAAAACTAAGGAATTGAACCATCTAAACCAGGGGTTCCCAAACTTTTTTGGCCCGTGGACCCCCTGACGACATTTTTCGTACCCCGTGGACCCCCTGTCTTAGAGACCATTCAAAAGTAGCTAAAAATCTTTGTTTATGATTTTTATATTTCTAAGCCACGCATAAATTTTGTAATTTTTTTCAAGTGTTTTTTCGTGCGTTAATAATAATTTAATTTCACACTTTTACATAATTTTTAAAAAATGTGTAGTGCTTTTTAAACTTCGTCATATCATATGGTTACTTGATATTTTAAAGGATATTATAGAAATCAAACATTTTAAAAGTTTGAAATAAAAACAAATCTTAACTTTTAATATCACTACATTTCCAAGACATAAAAACTTTTATTATTTTAAGAATAAGTTTTGGTTGCAAGCTTTCTGGCTTATGTTAGTTGTTCATTCACCAAATCATAAAATTTCAGAAATAATTAAAATTAATATATGGAATGTTAACAAACAAAACAATACGTAATTAAGTTAGAAATCAAATTGCCATTGATATGGTTAAACAACATTTTTAATGAAATTGTAAAAATAAAACATTTTAAAAGTTTGAAACTAAAAACAATACTAAACTTTTAATAAATTTCAAGGCACAAAAACTTTTAGCTTTACCAATAAAAGTGTTGGTCGCAAACTTGTCAAAGTTAATGGCTTATAAGTGAGTTATTCTTTTACCAAATTATAAAATTTCAGAAATAATTAAAATTAATACATCGTATGTTAACAAACAAAAGAAATTAAATTGTACTTAAAATACTTTTGCAATAAAAAGATATGTGTTGATTTTTATGCATACATTAAGAAATATGTGCATGCGTATATGTGTATATATAGTTTTCCATAGAAGAAAAAAATACTGATAGGATTTTAAAAATTTGGTACCTGCTGGGTTCATATCTTGAAAACACCCCTTTATTATTGACGTTTAACAAGTTACACATGAGAAAATGACCATCAATGGCTAAGGCTAAATGAAACAGCAGTCAAATGATAGTGTTAGTTTTAAAGTTTTAATTATTTATTAATATAACATTTAATTTTTAACAAAGATTCCATCTCCCCAGCTCGCGTTGCGAGGACTCAGCGATAACCAACTTTTCATATTACAAAATTTGATTATAAAAGACAAAATTTTTGAAACATCAAAATTTTTCATTTTAATGCGAAAATTGAAATTTTTCCCGTGGACCTCTGAAAGTTGCTGTGGACCCCCTAGAAGTCGCTGTGGACCCCCAAGTTTCATTTTCATGCCTGTGGACCCCCTGGAATTCGCTGTGGACCCCTGGGGGTCCATATGGACCACTTTGGGAACCGCTGATCTAAACCATGTATCGCTTTAGGGGGTGGGTCAAAATCGAAATTCCTTCTTTTTCCCGCCAAAATGCTCCCGGACCATTTTCTCCTTTTCCAGGACGCTCCGGACAGTGCAGTAGCACTTTTCTAAAGCCATTCGGTCCCAAAAATTAGAATTTTTTAAACTCTAAGCTTTACCCTGCTTGGTTCCAGAGAAATTTACAAAAAACCTCCCAAGTAACACAGTCGTTGGCCCAACGTTGGGAAATGGTCAGTACTGCTTGCAGTTTTACCATCAATTACCCAACTAAATCCCAACTATAGCTTATTGTGATTGGCAACGGTTGACAGAAAGTTCATTGGCCCAACATTGATTTCCCGTTGGGAAAAATAACAATGACAAAATGGAAAAACCTTCGTGGTTGTTTTTTTAAATAGTGTGATTATAAATGATAATTTTGGATCCAAGACCATTTTTTTTTAATTTTTAACTAGTAATATAATTTTTTCAATATACATTTGGACCTAAATAATATAACTTTATTTAACTTTTAGCAATTTCTTTTAAAATAAAGTGGTAATCACTTTTCTTTAATATCACTGTTCGCCCACCCCTCACTTAAAAAAATAAGGGGTGAAATATCCTTATATCTTTTTCAATGTACAGGTCAACTTTAAATGATTTGAACTTTAAAAAAATACCCTTGCACTTGAAAGTAATTCTTCAAAAACTAAGTTGGGAAGCACATTAACACCAGAACACATATTTTCGACGATATAAGCTTCTAAGAAAATTATACCCTCCTCTTAAATACCGGCTGATATAAGCTAGCACCGTAGACCGCAGATTATTGATAGAGCTGTTGAATTTTCGGATTTCCGTGTCTTAAACAATTTTCATCGGGTCGGTGGCAATCTCTTTCACCTTTCTTTCACTACATTCCCATAAGCTCTCGCAGAATCTGGAATTCCATTAATTTGCGACAAAAATTAAGGTCCCTAGACCTGTGCGTAAGTCGCACTAAAGTCGCAATATTTACCAAAATCAAAAAACGATATCGCGTTTTTGACCTCAAAATCTTAAAATATACCCTACCATACACCTCATATTCGATTTTGGTTAAAATCGGTTGCTAATTAAGACAGTGATTAGACTTTGAAAAAAAGTTCAGATTTTGACGAAAAAACACAAGTCCAAAGAAAGCTTTTAAATCCGAAAATATTAATATTAAATTTTTTTTGAATTTTTTTAGTAGTAACTAATAGTTATGGCAAATTTTTTCCAGAATTACGGGAATCCACGGTGATTTTTTCGTCATCCAGGATTTTCAGAAGAAGATTTTGGGCTACTTATATTTTACGCCAAACACTCCACTTTTTGGGGCAAGTCGTGTCAGGAGAGTTAAGGAAAAAATTAGATTCCATCCCAAGTGTCTTATATGAGTAAATTGGGAATTTTTCACAGATTACAAATATGTAAATCATTAAGATGTGAGATAGTTAAATCAAGAGTTTTTCCTAAAAAACCGATATTCCTAAAACTCCGTTTTTCCCGGATTACATCCGAACCGCTTGTTCCAGGCTTCTGAAATTTTGGTATATATGCACCCTAAAACTAAGGAATTGAACCATCTAAACCATGTATCGCATTAGGGGGTGGGTCAAAATCAAAATTCCTTCTTTTTTCCCGCCAAAATGCTCCCGTACCATTTTCTTCTTTTTCAGGACGCTCCGGACAGTGCAGTAGCACTTTTCTAAAGCCATTCGATCCCAAAAATTCGAATTTTTTAATTTCTTAGCTCTACCCTGCTTGGTTCCAGAGAAATTTACAAAAAAACACCCAAGTAACACAGTCGTTGGCCCAACGTTGGGAAATGGTCGGCACTGCTTGCAGTTTTGCCATCAATTCCCCAACTAAATCCCAACCATAGCTTATTGTGGTTGGCAACGGGTGACAGAAACTCCATTGGCCCAACATTGATTTCCCGTTGGGAAAAATGACCATTACAAAATGGGAAAACTCGTCGTGGTTATTTTTTAAATAGTGTGATTATAAATGATAATTGTGGATCCCAGAAAATTTTATAATTTTTTAACTAGCAAAATAATTTTTTAAATGTCTTTTTGGTCCTAAACTTTTATTTAATTTGCCCGAACCGCTTGTTCCAGGCTTCTGAAATTTTGGTATATATGCACCCTAAAACTAAGGAATTGAACCATCTAAACCATGTATCGCATTAGGGGATGGGTCAAAATCAAAATTCCTTCTTTTTTTCCCGCCAAAATGCTCCCGGACCATTTTCTCCTTTTCCAGGACGCTCCGGATAATGCTTTTCTAAAGCCATTCGGTCCCAAAAATTCGATTTTTTAAACTCTAAGCTCTACCCTGCTTGGTTCCAGAGAAATTTACAAAAAACCATCCAAGTAACACAGTCGTTGGCCCAACGTTGGGAAATGGTTGGCACTGCTTGCAGTTTTGCCATCAATTACCCAACTAAATCCCAACCATAGCTTATTGTGATTGGCAACGGTTGACAGAAAGTCCATTGGCCCAACATTGATTTCCCGTTGGGAAAAATAACAATGACAAAATGGGAAAACCTTCGTGGTTATATTTGAAATAGTGTGATTAAATGATAATTTTGGATCCAAGACCATTTTTTAATTTTTTAACAAGTAAAATAATTTTTTCAATATATTTTTGGACCTAAATAATATAACTTTTTTTAACTTTTAGCAATTTTTAAAAAAATAAAGTTATAAATCACTTTTCTTTAATATCTCTAATCGCCCCCCTCACTTAAAAAAATAAGGGGTGAAATATCCCCTTCTATCTTTTTCAATGTACAGGTCATTTTTGTGTGTTTTGAACTTTAAAAAAATACCCTTGCACTTGAATGTAATTTTTCAAAAACTAAGTCGGGAAGCACATTACACCGGAACACATATTTTCGACGATTAGCTTCTAAGAAAATTATACCCTCCTCTTAAATACCGGCTGATATAGGCTAGCACCGTTGACCGCAGATTATTGATAGAGCTGTTGAATTTTCAGAATTCCGTGTTTTAAACTGTTTTCATCGGGTCGGTGGCAATCTCTTTCACCTTTCTTTCACTACATTCCCATAAGATCTCAGAATCTGGAATTCCATTAATTTGCGACAAAAATTAAGGTCCCTAGACCTGTGCGTAAGTCGCAATAAAGTCGCAATTTTTACCAAAATCAAAAAAGGATATCGCGTTTTTGACCTTAAAATCTTAAAATATACCCTACCATACACTTCATATTTGATTTTGGTTAAAATCGGTTGCTAATTAAGACAGTGATTAGACTTTGAAAAAAGTTCAGATTTCGACGAAAAAACACAAGTCCAAAGAAAGCTTTTAAATCCGAAAAATATTAATATTAAAATTTTTTTGAATTTTTTTATAGTAACTAATAGTTATGGCAAAGTTTTTCCAGAATTACGGGAATTCACGGTGATTTTTTCGTCATCCAGGATTTTCAGAACAAGATTAGGGCTACTTATATTTAACGCCAATTACTCCATTTTTTGGGGCAAGTCGTGTCTGGAGAGTTACGGAAAAAATTAGACTCCACCCCAAGTGTCTTATATGGGTAAATTGGGAATTTTTCACAGATTACAAATATGTAAATCGTTAAGATGTGAGATTGTTAAATCAAGAGTTTTTCCTAAAAAACCGATTTTCCTAAAACTCCGTTTTTCCCGGATTACATCCGAACCGCTTTCTTTAGACTTCTGAAATTTCGGTATATGTGCATCCTAAAATTAAGGAATCGAACGATGTATTGCATTAGGTTGTGAGTCAAAATTAAGATTCCCACTTTTTTCCCGCCAAAACGTTCCCGGACCATATTCCACTTTTTAAGGACGCTCCGGAGAGTGAAGTAACACTTTTCTGAAGCAATTCGTTCCGAAAAATTTGAATTTTTTTAACTCTAAGCTCTACCTTGCTTAGTTCCAGAGAAATCTACAAAAAATATCTCTTTTTGACCATTTTAGCCATTTTCTTAAAATATCGTTTTCAATGTAAAAACCGCACACTAATATTGACTTTGATTCTTTAATAAATTTCTAATCGTTCCAAATCTCCCCCAACCCCCCTTTAAAAAAGTTAACGTGCCAAAACCACTGAGCTATAAAACAAACTGGAGTGTCAACCTCCGATACTCTAACAAGCGATTGATCATGCCACCGCGGAAGGTTACAATGCACCGATTGCTCTCAGCAATCGGGGCAAGCTTGAAGCAAAGTTGGAAGAGCATTTCCCCCTTTAATCCGCCCATGCCTGTTTTTCAAAATATTATGAGCAAAATTTAGAATGGTCGTTTCAATCTGTGCATACAACTGTGCTACCAGATGGAGAAATTTAAAAGAAGATGGAAATCCTTTCCGCGGTGTGATGCGGTTTCAGCACTACTCTATGTTCAGCACACACGCAAAAAAACAATGTTCGACGTTCGTCAATCACTCACTGTAAAAAGTCTGTGCTCTTTCTTTTAACAGTAAATTTAAAATATTTCTCTTATATCACAAATTTGAATCTATATTCACCGAATTTTTTTATAAAAATAAATTGTGAGAATAAATTGGAGAACCGCACTCCTATCACCCCAAAACCGTTCGAGTGGCCCAACGTTGGGAAATGGTTGGCAAGGAAACTTCAACTTCTACTTCTGTTTGTGTTGGTTTTCGTTTTGTTTAGTTTTGTTAGTGGTGATGTGTGTGATTGGAGTCGGTGGAAGTGGAGCCTGCAGTATGGATTTCAGATTGCATTGGGGTTAGTTATTTCATTTCTGTAATATTTTTATATTTATCTTTTAATCAACTTTGTTTTTATTTTCAAATCAAAATTATTGTAATTTTTATAAAAGTTGTTACAAGATACATCGCTGGCTATGGGTTGTGCAAAAACGAAAGCAGATGAAATCAACGTGTGATATTTAATGGCATGAAATAGTTATCCAATTAAATAATATATTTGCTCTGATTGTATAGAAAATTGATATTCTTCTAGACCATGTTTCATGTACTGGAATTCGATGATGGAAGTATTGCGTGTTTCCTAAGCAGTGACAACCAATTTGAGCATTGGGATCTGCTCTGCATGGTATATTCTGCGGGCCGGATTCGCTTAATTAACCCGTTTTTCAAAGTAATCTCACCAATAAGACAATTTTACAACTTTTATCTGTTCTTTGAGTTGTAAATATGAATGGAGGTTGCAAAATTAGTACCTATTGTTTTTTGCCATAATATTTTAGCAATGATAGAGTGTTATGATGATAGTACTCCAGAGATATATGAATTACCAGGTTTTTTACTGGACCTCTATGGGTTTTACTTTTTATAAGTGTTTAAAATATCAAAACAATTATCAATAGCTGTGCTTAGTTTAATTGGCATTTGTGTTTTGATTTTGAATGGACATTCACAAACATATGCTCTGATTTGATAGGTTAGTTGTAATTTTCTGTCTTTCAAACTTATGGTACTTTTCCGTTAGCCAAGTGCATATGTCGCCAATTGTGGACCAAACGCAAGCCAAGTTGCCAAGCGAAGCGAATGACGGTTGTAAGAAATTTGCCGGAGTTCTACATTATTTGGTGGTTTTCCGCCTGTGCCTGACTAACGGGAGAATTACCTAAATCCTCTAAAAGTTTGTTCAGATCTAAATTTTAGATTTAAAAGTTGTTTCTGAAAAATATATTATAAATATTTTCAGATGATATTGCAATTAGTGCATAAAAGGTTGAATGTGGAATCAGCTGCAGAAAGCTCAGCACAGGTCTCTGAGCAGGAAGACCCTCCATTTGAAGAAGGAAGAACAGAAACTAGCTTTAGCCATGAAGAGGACACTTCAGAGGAAGATTTCCCTCCCAGATTCCCCCTTCCAGTTCAAGTTGGCCAAACTTCCTGAAGAACTGGTAGAAGAGTTGAGAGGTACAATATTTTTGATACTTATATTAGGTCTACCTACCCGAAAGTTTCACTTTCAGAAAATTTCCTAACATTAATCATTATGTTCATTAACCACCATCACATTAAGCAATGTTGGAATATAATGGTTTCAATTTATGGAGAAGTGCTGAAAACGTATAAACAGACGCACCCTTAAGTGACTAAACTTTCAGGTAGACCTAATATTCTTTAATGTATACGATTATCACGAAATAAATCAAATAAAGTAAATTTTTTGTTTTGATATTAAATATATTTTTTCCTACAGATACATCATCATTAGAAGTGGACGGCTTGGAAGCAACTCTTCCGACTCGCTCGGCTTGACATTGTCCATGGGAATTGGAGTCTGCAATAGCTGACGTGTGCGACTCTTCCCCCGCGCTCGCCTTGACATCTTCCATGGGAATCGGAGTCTCCATCCGCTGACGTGTGGGACTATTCCACCATGTTCCCCCTGACATGGTCCATATGGGAATCGGTTTCTGCATCTGCTATCATGTGTGACTCTTCCACCGCGCTTCCTCTGACCACGCGACTCAGAGCCCCCCAGCACCCCGTACAAGCATTTTCTTCCTCCAAAGCCATTTCTGACTCTGACTACCAAAAGTACAAAACCAATCAGAAGGGAGTCCTGAACCAAGTACTCACTACCCTTGGAAGGAAGTCCCGCGGGGGCCTAAATTGTTATTCTGTCTATTCACAGCGTTTCTGCATTCCGCCTTTTTTGCTCAAAATAGTGCAGAAACAGAAATGGACTACCCTTATGGACTGAAATTCCACTCAAGGTGTGTGTTTTTGATTAACTCTTTATTTTATAAGTGTAATTCTAATATTAGTCCTGGATTGTATGAGAATTCCATTCCATCTGTTCATTTTTTTAATTTGCCATATTTGAATGTTTATTTTTATCTTCCGGTCTGGGTACAGCTTCGATAAGAGTCTACCAGCCGTCATGTTTACTCACAGCTCATATGATGACACACATAACCATATAGATCTAACTATTAATGTCATTATTATTGGATCCTAAGGTATATAATATATTTAGTAGATCATTATTTTAGAATCAAAAGTTAAATCTCTATGGTTGTCAGTCATCATTTGAGCTGTGGGTAAACATGACGGCTGGTAGACTCTTATCGAAGCTGTGCCCGGTCTGTTATGTGTCATCTCTACATCTATTGATTTGGATAGTATTTAGAATTGGTCATGATTTGAATGTTCATTTTTATCTTCCAATCTGTTATATGTCATCTCTAAGTCTGTTGATTTGGATAGTATTTAGAATTTTAAGTTAGCTAATGTTAAAAGGAAATCCATGAATCATAGTCTATCTAATATTAGTCTTATTAATTTGATAGGGGTGAAAAAATTACTTCCATTTTGATATCCAATTAGTGTTTTATTCTGACAATAATTTCTTTAGTTTGCATATAAAAGTTTTTCTGAATTATTTATGAATTAGTACAATATTCCATTTATTTCGTAGTGTTGATTTCTTAATAATGAGTTATTTTTGCTTGAAAAAATAATTATGTGGCTAATGTGTAGTATGTTTAGTAATTCTAGTTTATCATTAGTAATATTTTCTTTTGAGGTTAATTTTTATTTCAGAGTGTGTAAATAGTGTTAAAATATTTTTGGGCTGTTGCCTTATTGCTACGGACATGGGAGGTCACATCCGTACCAGGATGGCCGAGTTGTTGGGATTGGCTTCCGCCAAACACCCTCTCACGCTAACAGAGTGCAACCCTAGCAAATAGTTGTGTTGTTGTGAGTAAACACAGGGATCTGTCTAGGATTTTTTGCCAACTACCTATTTTGTGAAAATTTAAAAATAACTTGTGAAAAAAATTTTAATTTGTGAAAATAAAATATGCGTAATAAAATGAATTGAAAAATGTTTTTAAAAATCACTTTACATATACATTTTAAGGGGAGTTAAGGTTTTCAAATATTAGTATTATTAGTTAAGTAATAATTTGTGAAAATTCAGTTATAAATTGTGAAAATTTAGCACTTAATTGTGAAAATAAGAAGTTTTAAAATTATGAAGAAGTTTTAAAATTAGGATCGGCGAATTTGTGAAGCTACCGTAAAACGGTAGTAAATTTGTCCTGGACAGATCCCTGAAATAGTTGATACGAGAGGGCGATGCAAATAGTCTGCATGCATGAATGCAATGATAATGTTGTTTAATTATTGATTTGATTATGATGTTAACTATCTTTTGCTTAAATTTAAATGTAATTTTTATCGTCCCTGTTCGTCCTTGTCCCTAGTTATAGATTTGTTTCCTCAAAGTGTGCAGTTCCCTCATATATAAAATTTCAAGTGTATTGAATAGAAATTTTTTTTCTTGAAGTTTTATTATTTTTCCTTAAAATCAAAGAAGGTAGAGGCTTGAATGTATCATGAACTTAAATTTATGTTTTAACTGTTGGTGACTAGTTGAGGGTTGAAGCAGTGATAATTTATGAAAAGAATGATAAGAAACATTTAATTTGAAATGTTAAAGCAATTGTCAAATTACTACTTGTAATAGTACTTGTTTTACGATTTTCTTGTAAATTAGTTAAACTGATTAATAAAATGTGTGATGCTATAATTTGTATATTTTATTTACAAGTGAGGATTTTGCACGTATTCGTTTAAATTTGCAACTAAAGACTATAATGTGTACTTTTCATTTTATGTCCCATATAAACAAGTATTAAATTAAAATTTTCTTATTAAAATATAGACTATTGTAGAATTATACAAGAAGTCCGCAAATATAATGTGACCCAATAGATCTTCTAAACTGTTCATGATAAATGCCTACTTGTTTAAAAAAATGTTCCAAATGAAGTAAATTATTAGAGTTTTTATATAAGGGTTTTGGCCAAAAAATATTGATAAGGTCTTCACAGGTACACATTCTATTTTATTAAGAAATAATTTCGAAAGTTATGATTTTTTTACTTCATTTAGAACATATATGTTCTAAATGAAGTAAAAAAATCATAACTTTCGAAATTATTTCTAAATAAAATCGAAATTTGGTTGGGCCATTGTTGGTTGAATAGTATTTGTTGGTTGGGCCATTGTTGGCAGGTATGGTAAAACTTGGTTGGACCATCGTTGACAGGTATCGTAAAACTTGGTTGGGTCATCGTTGGCAGGTATGGTAAAACTTGGTTGGGCCAACTGTTGGCCCATCGTTGGGTATGGGTTAGTTGGGTAACTGATGGCAAGTGTGCCAAACCATACAAGTTGTCCAACCGTGGAAGGAAACAAAGGGCCAACGATTTAAACTTGGTTGAGCCATTGTTGGCATGTATGGGTAAACTTGGTTGGGCCAACTGTTGGCCCATCGTTGGGTATGGGTTAGTTGGGTAACTGATGGCAAGTGTGCCAAATCATACAAGTTGTCCAACCGTGGAAGGAAACAAAGGGCCAACGTTATGCCAACGATTTAAACTTGGTTGGGCCATTGTTGGCATGTATGGGTAAACGTGGTTGGGCCAACTGTTGGCCCATCGTTGGGTATGGGTTAGTTGGGTAACTGATGGCAAGTGTGCCAAATCATGCAAGTTGTCCAACCGTGGAAGGAAACAAAGGGCCAACGTTATGCCAACGATTTTTGCTACTTGGGCAGTATCATCTTTTAATTTTTCAACCTTCTCTCTTTATTTCATAATTTCCTACATATTCTTCTCAGCCTCTTATAACCTCTTTTTTGTTCTTTTACTTTTTTTCTCATTTTCTCTTCTCTTTTACTAGAAGTCAGTATCATCTTCTCGATTCGTCAACCCTCCTCTCTTTCTTTTATGCATATCCCTCCTTAGCCTCTCTTATCATCTCTGTTCTTCCTTCTCTTATTTCCCCACTCTCTCTCATTTTCCCTCTTTAGAATTCCCAAAGTAAAGTGCATAGAGGTAATATATGACAGAGTCCAGAATTTTTTCCCTTAGTGGCCGAAATATTTTTTAACTGATGTTTTTGCAGCAACAACGAGCTAACCTCAGCAGCTTCACACTGTAATTAGCTCATTGGTGCTCCACGCACTTCAATTAGCGATACTTCATCTGGGACACCTTACTGAAAAAAAATCTAACATCGTAAAAACCACCACAAATCCTCCACTGTAATTGAGAAGACAGACACACCACGACAAACATTCATCCACAACAAAAACTCCTTCCTCCCCAAAACTCCTCACACCAAATCGATGCAAAACCCGCCACGCACACCCACAAAAAAAGAACACACATTGTTCTTCTTCTTCCCCAGAAGATCGGTTTTCCTTCATTAGGTAGATGCGCGCCTTCTACCTACACCACACAGCAAATCACTCTCTACCACCAGACATATCGCTCTGGATGAAAGTTAGCAAGGGCTTAAGGTATGTCTGGTGTCATACCCATGTCATTACTTAGAACCTTTTCGTGATTAGACGCCGTTTGTCTTGCGGTCCACGGACGGGGACCGATGCATCAAGGGCCCATCACGTGATCGTATTATGACAAGTTAACGATTGGATTCGGGAGGAATCGGTGATTGTTGTGCCGAGTGAGGGATGGTCCCGAATTTTTCTAATTTAAAACGGAGAAAAACCTCTCTGGGGGAGGGAAAGGATTGTTATTTGGTGGGGGGATTAATTTCTCTGGGGGTGGGGGGGGGTGTTCATCATTTTCATTCGGGGAAATCGGATTTCATTAGGTGGTAAAACAAAGAGGGGTGAGTGATGGGAGGGGGTTGGAGATGCATGTTTGTTTGTTTCCGAATGCGGTTTGTTCTGTCTCTCGGAATATATTGGGAATATGGGTCCAATGAGGAATTGGGTTTCATTTGCTCGTAAATCTTAACGGTGTGTTGTATCTGTTCGTTCAGTTTGTGGTATCTGATTCGTTTGTAAGCAATGTGTATGCATTGTCTCTTCCTAAATCTTTCATAATTATAGTAGATTTGTTTTTTCGAGTCAAGCATTTTGCTTTTGACATGAAGCCATATGTTATAAGCTTTAAAAATAATTATATTTTCTAAAATCTTCTATTTTGAAGTTACTATGATATTTTTCTCGATTTTTAATTTAAAAATAAATATTTATCAGCATTACTGTAATGTTTATGCATTTTTATTGGAGGATAGTTACTTTCTTTAGACCTATCAAATCTGACTATTAATTTCATTCATTGCTCATAAAGAATTTACATTTGGGTCGCTCATTCTGATTCCTACCATCTTACTTAATATTAATTTCTATCACTTGTTTCTCTCTTACCCCATGCACTCTTTATATTCTCTCTCTTTCTTCCTTTCTTTTGTTCTATCTCCCTTTTATCCTCCCTCTCTCTCACATATACATTTTATCCAAGCAATCTCCCATGCATAATCTCTATATCCTTTAAAAGTTAAGGAGATTGAGGAAACAAAAAAATCTTAGCTTAGCATTATAGCATTTAATGAAAACACTGTCTAGCTCTTGACTATACGTCGGATATATGAGAATCCTTTAAAAAATTTTAGATTTGAAGCGATGCTTCTAGAAAGCATTTTGTCCAAGTACGGGAATAATGATGCTGCTTGGATTCTGTTTCCATAAATAAGAAAAATATTTTTACCTGTTATTAAATGTAGAGTAAGTTTTTAACATCCGATTTTTAAACCAGACATTATGAATTTCTCCAAGTACATAGTAAAACACATGCATTAAGTTTCTACTATAAGATAAATACATAAGATGCTTTTTGGCTGACCTGATTCAACTTCGAGCTTAGCTCAAGTTCTTTTCCTAAATACGAGATTTAAAGATTAAGAGTGGAGATGATTAGCGTAGCTTCTCTTCTCGTGAAGAAATCAAACAAAACCATCAGATAAAATCTTCGGTATCCAGCCGTTCATTCAACTCTTCTTTAGTAGAGATGGTTTCACTTAACTCCATTAATTAAACCCAATCCCTTGAAACTCGATCCTTTCAAAAAGAAACTTTTTAACACCAGGTAAATCGAACTCCTCCATGACGAGTCCTGCCACCATTCTTTTTAATCAAGCGACTTAAAACATAAAATACAGGACCCGAGAAATTTTTAATTGCCCATTTACCCAGCAGACGAACAAAGACCTTTTCGCCGAGCCACCAGGAAAAAAATCCGAGGAATTAAGTGCTAATGACATTTAGTGCGAACAAAGGATTTTAATGAGGAGTAATAACCGTCCGCCATCGCAAAAACCAATCAAACAAGCAAAAAACATAAACAAACGATAAGCCCAACCCAATCTGAAAACAAACCCCTTCGCATTGGTCTTATCAAAAGCCATAAAGCACGGCGTCGAGGGCGCCAATTCAACACGGGCGGCGGTAATCATAATTTTTAGACTCCTTCAAAAACTAAAGTCTTAATTTTTGAGGAAAGCTCCCATCCCCTTCTTCTCCTGGTCGTAAAACTTGTTTTCTTATTAACTTTATCCGGGTGGGATGGCATCGGCCATTTAGTTCTCCGGTGCTGCGGCCTAACGACTCCTTGGTGTAATATCAATTATCTTTGTTATGGCTTTTCTTTGATCGTGTTTGATGGGGGGAGCGAAGCACCCCCTTCTTGGACGGCTAATAAGCGGTGAGCTGTAACTCACGTCTCAATTATTGCCGACGGATGTTATTGGTCAGGCATGGCTGCCTTCTCCCACCCACCTCTCCTTGTTTGCATATAGTACAGGTACACCGTCTCTCTTTTGAGACCGGAATGATTATCGGGAATAATTAGTTAGGTTAAGTGATGTATGAAGTTCAATTGGGAGAGAGGTCACTTGAAGAGTAAACCCTTTCGGTGGGTTGGTGTTCTTGTTATTGTGTTATTGCTTTGCGCAAACAGTTTTTATACGGCTACCCGTTAATGTGGAGAAAGGGTTTAGTGGAGGGTATAATTGAAGGGCTTGAGGTCAGATATTATGTCAGTATTTTTTACTGAGGAACGATGAATTGCTCTTCTGTTTTTTTATACTCCTTTACTATGGTCACATTCACCTCTTGATCAGTAGCAGAAACGATTTCTGATGTATAAATTCTATTGAATCGTTCTATCTCCCTTTACTTTGAGTATGAGGGATATATTTTTTGCTTCCAAGGACCTTCTAATTAAGGAAACTTTGATGTCTGACTGTGAACCTAATATTTCTAAAAATGGTGAGTTTTTACCAATGTGTACATTTATTTCTGAATGGAATAATACTTTCATCTACATATCATTATTCCAAACACATATAAATTGAATGCTTCCTTTTCGTAAATATTACAGTTGCTCGTTGAGAATACACAAAAAAATGTAACAAGATCTTAACTTAGGCTGTCTAACTGTTAGAAAAAATAAACTTTTTTTCAACTAAAAATTGCTACTGGAAACTTTTCTTTCAAACTTTCTTTTTAACATTTTCCTTACACTTACCTCTTCATTCGTTTAAACGAGAAACAGAAGACATTTTACATATCTACTTCGAAGCTTACTTGTACTAAGCAAGCTTACTCTAAAAATATAACATTAATAAAAAAACCGATCGAACTTTTTAGTTTAAAACTTATCTTAAAGATATTTATCATTGTTAAAAACTGTATACATCATTTCTAAATTGTTCACCTACACTACAGAATCTCCTTCTAAACGTCAAACAAAACTTGTCAAAACATCTTTATTTACTCGGGAACAAATAAACCGACATCGTCTGTCCAAACCCCTCTCGTCCACCTACTTCTCAATCGCCCAACTGAAAAAAACCTCTAAAAAACGGGTTGAATAACACCAGCAATTTCTCCCACGACTTTTCCTCCAAGAAGACATCTCACTCCCAAACAAGCAAGCAAACAAACACCGCCGGTTTTTGAGGACGACTGTCACCCTTCCACCAACCGGACACACTCCCGGACAGGTCCGGCCCTGCCAACAAAAGGCGGTGAAATAATAATAATAATAAAGAAATGCCGGACGTCAAGGGGTTAGAACGAAGAGCGGTAGTATGACAAGCAGGACCGACAGATCTCGGCCGACAAATGACATGAAAGGAAAAAGACGGGGGTGCTGCTTCCCCCTACTAGATCGTCTGCCGCAGATGGGTCGGGGCGGTCCGGCAGATGAGGTCGCTGTCAGGCACCGTCGGTCCGTAATCCTTCAGAATCGTCTGTGGGTGACGGGCCGGACGGGTCGCGACGATTAGGGTGACAAGGGGGACCGAATGAAAGTGACGGCAGGCTGAAGGCCCCCTTTTCAAAGGGAAAAGGAACGTCTTGTGACAGATATGGGATGTGTCTTGGGGAAATTAAGGGGTGGAAGTTTTGAAAAGGTGACTGAAGTGTTGTTTTCTTGGTTGGAAGATATTGGGGAAGACGGAGCTAGGTGGACATGAAATCTTTAGTCGTGTATCATCGTTACCAAACCCTTTTTACTCGTTAAAAAACTATTTTAGGAGACGATATTCAGTTTTGTTAAGATAGCATTCATTAAACTCTTGGCGGATCTTATGGAGAAGTCATGCCCTTTTTCTTTTCTGATGAAATATCTTTTTCCTCCTTGGGGGATGTTATAACTCTGGTGCAGGAATACACTATCTTTACCTTCTAAAGTAGAAGGCAGAAGAATCACACCACTTTGGATTTTAAAGACTTGGGTTTTTTTTTGTTGTAAACTGTTTGTTCTACAATATTCTTGAGAAATTTTTTTCGAAGCTAGTTTTTTTAAAATTTTACTTATATTAATGGTTCGATACCAAAAGATTCTCAAATAAAGCAATTAATCATTCACTGCAAAAAATAGTAACATAGTAATAGTAATAAAATTGTAGCAAAAGTTGCCAGAGCTTTTTGTACACAGAAGTTTTTCAGTCAATTCGAACATTTCTGTATATAGGAATGTCCTTGCAACTCTTTCTGGGAAATTATTTAGGTAGATAACAGGGCAATTCCATCAGGGGTAGAAGTGACCAAATAAAAATATATAGGATTTTTCAGAAAAATATATAGGACAAAAATAAATTTTCAATAGTTTGGTAACAGGACTAATGACACTCCTGTATCAGTTTTAAGTGTTTGGTATTTAGGCTTACAAAAACAAATTTACTTGTATTTGGCTACAGAAATTGGCTAGAATAAGAGAAACTATATAAGAAACTATATAACAACTAAATACTTTCATGAGTTTTCAAACTAATGAACTTTGAAAACAAAATTAAAGTATTTAAATTAAAAAACTACTTTTAGTAAAACTATAGTTAATTAAATCTAAAAAGTAAAAATGCATGAATGGAAAATCTAAAAGAATGTTTTTTTATTATTAAAAAAAACAAATTCCAATAATTTTAAAATCTAAAAAAATACCCAGAAAAGATGTTTTTGACTGTTTTCCTGATAAAAAAACTATTGAATAATATTTTATAAAAAAACTACTTTGTGCTTTTCTTACATAATAGCAAGTAATTTAAGTGGTAATCTTTTAATATGCCTGCTAAAACTGTCCATATTTGGGACACAAGTAAACTTCTTACAAAACCAAGTTTAAAAGTCGAGAATATCGACATGAGACACAAAAATCGCAATTGGGAGAGAATAAAGTTGTTTTTCCTGCCCTCATCGAATCTGAAAAGCCAACCTTATAAGCAACAGCCCTAAGAATAATTGAAAACTCATCAACTTTCAGAAGAAATCTGGAACGTGATACAATTTTAGGACTTCTGAATGATCAGTAAAAATCCTGTATTAATTATAAAATCATCTAAAATTTAAAATTTTAGGCATTTAGTAAGTATCAAAAATATTTTTCAAGGATATTCAAGACAATTAAATTTAAATTTTGTATGCTTGAACTCGAAAGTAGGGTCGTTTGATGGAATATAGGATTATTTTTTGAAATATAGGATATATAGGATTTATAGGACACTTTTTCATGTTTTTTTGAAAATATAGGATTTATAGGAAATATAGGACGACTTCTACCCCTGTTCCATGAAAAAGGGGACACAGAGTTGAAATCCCTTTTCCAAGGAAAAACCTCATTTTAACCCTATATATTTTAAAATATGATTAGGGGAGAGTGTTGTACCTCTGCACAAAAATCACGTTTTGATTTTTCTAATACAGGTAAAATCACATTTAGACCATTTAAAGTGCCCAACCTATAGTCCTAACCTCAGCAAAGAGGGTAATATTTTTATTAGCTAAAATCTTCAAAATTGGAATTTTAATTCATTTTAATAACTCGACGAAATTTGTGTCCATAGGTACAACAAGGTGCTCTCCCTATGGACAGACCCAGTTGTACCTGTGGACACCCTTAAATTGGAAAGTTTTAGTTGAAAAAAGCTAAAAATGAACATTTTTATTGGTGTATTACCTTTCTATAAACTATTTCAAGCATTTTTAAAATTGGAAATAGATTTTTTAAAGTAATGTAGTTTTAGATCGTATATGATCATTAAAACGATTGATTGATAAAAGTCTTGATTTTTTTTACCAAAAATACATAAATCACATGGGATTTTCAGAACCAAATTTGAGGTGATAGTTTCATCAATCATGCTGATTGATCTGATCACTTCACTGATAAAAAAAAACAATTCGATCGACACTTAGTTGTGCAAGCATTTGGAGGTAAATAACTTTCGTAAATCTTCTTAGGTGGAAATTTTAAGTTTTTTGTAATCATACATAAATGCGATAGTGTGCTCAAGATTTTATACCATATTTTACATTAAATGCAAAGTAAAATCAAAAATTTTAAAAAGGATGTTCGATCACAAAATATTTGATTTTTCATCTATAAACCACTTGAAAATAATCGCCGACAACTGATAACCATTCAGAATTAATTTAACATGCATTAAAATGTGTTCACTCTAATGAAAACTGATTCAAAAACGCCGATTAGCTACAGTCACCCACAAGAACGTGTCCGTAGGTACAACACTTATGGTGTCCAAAGGTACAACACCAGGTGTTTTTGCATTTAAAATTCTATAAAAAATAAAAGAATTGAGATCTGACGATTTCTAATATCAAATATAAAAAGTCAAAATCTCGGGGATTTTCTCCTTATATCTAATTTTATCGTATTATAATTAAAGGGGAAGAAAAATATTAATGTAGTGATGCACTGAAAAAAAATTTGAGCACCTAAAAACGTAAATTTCTTATATTAAATTTAAATATTATTTTAAAGAGCTGATTTCACGTTAGCAACTAGATAGCATCTGTTTACATTCAAATTCAACCACAAATTTAAATTTCCACTATTTCCCGAATTTTAAAACGCGGTGGCTGAAGGTACAACCGTCCTTAGGTACAGCACTCTCCCCTACATTTAATTGAAAAAGGTTAGGGAATATTGTTACACACAGTTCTGAAACAGTCAAAAAATAATTTTTTGTTCTATGAGAAAAATGTTCCAAAATGCATGTTTTTTCCAATTTTTTTAGCAAGAATTTAATGAATTTCTAAGCTCTGTGGAACTTTAAATATTAGAACATGTTTCACATCAATAGTGAAATTAGAAGTAACATAGTATCCTTATACAAAAAATATAAGACAGTTTCAAAATAAATTCATTTTTCTAACTGAGTGCATGATTTCATATTTATAATCCATTGGTTACGTTAGTCACACTACATTAATAAAAAATCATATTAAAATACTGGTTATAGTTTATTTCATCAAACAAAAATAGCAATTTCTTAAAACTAGATGTTAATACTTATATATTCTGTAATTACAGATTTTTTTCTCTGTTTTAAATTAGAGCAATGTAAATTTGATGTTTACACTTGTATTAGGAGGTAAAAAAATAGTTACGTTAGTCACAGTTAAATTTAAATTTTATTTATTAAAATTATGAACTTAAAAAATTGTTTTGGTGTATGAAATAGGTTAATTGACTTGAATTACATGATATCTTGTAATTTATATTTTTGATTTAGGGAATTTTATAATATTATATCATTTAATGACTTTTGAAAAGTAGTCTTAAGTTACGTTAGTCACTATGGAATGACCCAACACTAAAATTTTCAAAGTTGAGAAAAAATGAAACATCAGTCTGTAGAGAGGCAATATGTAGTTAAATAAATATAATATTTATGGGTAGGTTTAGAAGGGTAGACTAGAGTCTACTGTTTTTGCTATATATAAGTTCTCCTTAGAAATCAATAATTATAAAAAGCTCGACCTTATGACTTTTATAAGTAAATGACAGTTAGATACAAGTATTTTTTTATAAATTTACCAGTTTACGTTTTATATTTAGTAAGCTACTGTGCATAATACCTGTGATAGACTTGGAATTTATTATCTATTATTATCTCGGTGTTCCAATTTAGGGCTTACCTCAAAATGAGTAAAAAGGATACACCACTGTAAATATACGAGAGTAGTGTGAGTATCTAATAAAAGTTTAATCGTGAGATTGGGTCAAATGAATTTTTCGTACTAATGCTGTATAATTTATTTGGTCATTTTCTCTAACCTCGGTAATTAAAAGATAAAGGTTAATGACTCTATTAAGCTAATAGGTCAATAAATCTATGTACGCAGGGAACATTCTTCAGTTTGTCAGTTCTCAATAAGCAGTCTCAACTCAATCAATAACGACAAATGGAATACAATTAGGTTGTTCTTTTCATTCTTCTAAATCTGTACCCGTGTACGCATTTGTTTTAGAAAACGAGGAGTTTGACCTTTGTTGCTATCATTCATATACGAGAGATACAAGAGAGAATAATTAAGATCTTCATCAACTGCTGATATACTTATAAGAATTTTTGAGAAAGGTTAGTTTTATATTGTTGTAAGTTAGTTGTGATTGATTCCCGTTTACAATCGTTATATCCTTTTATTAAAAAATTCCCTTTTTCTAAAAAAAAATTTTTTTAAGGAACATTTTTTAAATTAGCAAATTAAAGGCTTATATGAGCCCCCTGACGAAGGGGCGTGGAGGGTGTTTTTTCATTGGGATTTGATACTTTAAATTAGTTATAATTTTTCAATTCGAAGCAAATATATTTTTTAAACTTTAATTCATTGTGATCAATATAAATGTACTGCTATGTTTTTTATGCTTTCTCTCCCATCCAAGTAGTAATTGTGTTTTAAACACTGGACATTGTATTGGCAACGAATTTTTTAAGAATAACGTACTAGTTTTTACTAATTTCTACAAATATAAATTCTGAAATGTACGAATTACGAAAAGGTTGATGTTTGAGTAACCTAGTAAGGTACGTCGAACCGCACTTATTTCAGCGGACCAAATCGTAATAGTGCGGGAAACTTGCCTACCCATAACAGTAACTCGTGTGTGAAATTTTAGCCCCATCAAATAATATCTTCTGTTCTGAACCTCGGCCTAAAGTTTTGAATTTTTACCAAAAATTTGCTATTTTGCAAAATTTCTTACAGTTCTGGGGTTTTCTGATGCACAGATTTTTTTCAGAGGGTGCGGTAGATGTCTAGGGGGATTATTCCATGAACCCCGTCCTCATTTCCACTTTTCCCCCAACGCGAGCGGGGGTTTTGTGGGCGAGTGCGCTGCTGGTAATGTTGGCTTTCCCTCCAAACGCCATTGCTGCGCCCGCCTTCGTAGCCCCTTTAGTGCATCAGAACCTCACATAAACCAATTATTTTCATGAAAATGACCCAGAACCCACCATTGAGTGGTATCTTTCCATTAGGTTCCATGTATTTATTATTTTTTTATTTACTTTAATTACTATTTTACAAACAATTTTTTAAAATCTACTTTTAAACAAATTGAAACTGCCAGTTAAATGTCGATGGGAATGTATTGCGTCTAAATAGTGGAAGTTATGCAGTCATATTTCATCTTCGGGGAACCTCTTTAATTAATTTATGAGAGAATCTGACAAAAACCTTCCGAGGAAGAGCAACCATTGGTGGTATAGCTAGAAAAAATTCCGGAGAGTTATATTCATTTCTCGGAGGGAATTTGAGTTAATTTCAGTGTTATATTTTTTAATCAAGTAAATATATCTCCATATCCCCCTTGATTACGCCCATGGAACCCCGCACTTTGCTGGAAGCTCTAGTAACTAACTGCAAAACCTTTTTCTTCGCTGAAACTTAATTCGAGATTTCCGAATCCCCACTGTCCTATCTTAGCCCATCTATCAGTTTTTAAGAACTGGTTGAACCGTAATTGGAGCACTTTCCCAGTCTGTCATTTTGACATTGTTAAGCCTAAGCTGCGAACACTTACAACCAATTGTTTGTTCTCTTGCCTACATAATCTTGTAGAGCGTTTTCTGTAACATAAATCTTGTTATCAGTCATCATGTCCAGCAAGATGTTTTCCAATACTGAATCAAAGAGATGTCACTTACCGTCTTTAATGGACTTTTAAAGTTAAAGTATAACATTGAACCATAGTGTAACGTACAGTACACAATAAATACACCCAGACCCCATCGGTTGTTGAGGGGCCCCTTGGTGCTGGATGAGATAAGTTGGAATTTTTGAATATAATTGATGAAAATAAGTTTGCTGATTTACCTCTTCTGGCAATCCACATTTAGGGATCGATGCACTCAGTGCCTCCACATATATATCCTATATATTCGAACAAACAAGGGGGACACTATGCTATCTCTAAAGAGATATTATAATGAATTATATCTCAAATTTATCTGATTAGTTTTATGGAATGGGCCGTTCAGAAATCATGTCATTGGATGTATGTTCAGGCTTTCGCAGCTTAGGCTTTCAAAGCTGAACGCTATGTTGAAATGGTAGCTTGGGAAAGTGCTCAGATTACGGTTCCACCAGTTCTTAGGAACTGATAGAGGGGATAACATAGAACAGTGGGGATTTGGAAACCTCGGAGTCCGTTTCAGTGAAGAAAAAGGTACTCCAGTTAATATAGTTACTAGACCTTCCTGCAAGATATGTGGTGCCATGGGCGTAATCAAGGCAGATATGGGGCCATATTTACTTGTTTAAAAAAAGAAAACACAAACTAACTCAAATTCTCTCCGAAATATAAATATTACTCTCCTGAATTTTTTCTAGTAATACCACCGAGAAGTGCTCTTGCTCCTAAGGTCTTCGTCAGATCATCTCATAAATAAAGGAAAAGAGGTTACCCGCTGATGAAATTTGACTGTATAACTACACTTTTTAGACGCAAAACATTCCCATCGACATTTAACTGGCAGTTTCAGTTTGTTTAAAAGTAGATTAAAAAAATTGTTTGTAAAATAGGAATTAAAGTAAATAAAAAATAATAATAAATACATGGAACCTAATGGAAAGATACCACTCAATGGTGGGTTCTGGGTCATTTTCATGAAAATAATTGGTTTATGTGAGGTTCTGGTGCACAAAAAGGGCCAAGAAGGCGGGCGCAGCGATGGCGTTTGGAGGGAAAGCCAACATTACCAGCAGCGCGCTCGCCCACAAAACCCCCGCTCGCGTAGGGGGAAAAGTGGAAATGAGGACGGGGTTCATGGAATAATCCCCCTAGACATCTACCGCACCTTCTGAAAAAAATCTGTGCATCAGAAGACCCCAGAACTGTAAGAAATATTGCAAAATAGCAAATTTTTGGTAAAAATTCAAAACTTTAGGCCGAGGTTCAGAACAGAAGATATTATTTGATGGGGCTAAAATTTCACACACGAGTTACTGTTATGGTTATGGGTAGGCAAGTTTCCCGCACTATTACGATTTGGTCCGCTGAAATAAGTGCGGTTCGACGTACCTTAGTAACCTAGTGAAATACGTATTCTTTAGAGGGCCCCTGTCTGACAGATAAGGAGGGGAAAGCGTTTTAATGTGTTAGAGAATATGTTGGCCGCTGGTTGAGAGCGTTGTCATGCTCATCCAGTGAACACTGCGGAGAGTTGGGCTACCGTATACCATCCCTCTTCTTTAAAGGTCTTGAAGATTTTAATCTCTGTTATTTCCAGAACAGGAGTGTAGGCAGATGGTCGATAATACCCTGAAATTGAAAATTATACTTTAAAAAACTCATTATAAAAGTGGCACCAGATGAAAGACTTTGAGGGAAAAGATGGGTGAGATGGACAAGGTGGACCGTTTCGGAAAGTATTTTTTCGCTTTTAACTTTCAATTATAAACGAAGGGCAGCTTTCAAGGTTTTTAGAGAATATGAATATAGCTGAAGTGGAAACGATAGAGTACCAACTGCACCGTACTTCTTACCAGAGTACTTCTTTTACCTTTTCAAAAACCATTTTCATTTTTATATTTATCTTTCGGGATCAATGGAAAGGTCCATTAAGACTAAAGATTTCTCTATGGTGAGGTTTGATTGTATTCAATAATCCAGTTTATGATCTTCGTTGTGTGCTATCAATGAGTGTCCTCACCGGAAGATCTAGAAAAATATTTTTTCAACTTATTCGCTAAGGCTTTTTGTACCTTTGTGTCGAAAATTCCATTTCCCCCGTCTATTTTTATGTAAAACCGGCATATCGCTAAGTTGAATAAAACTCCGTCAGATCGCTTTGGACCAGTATGGCTGTAATCGGGAATAGCCATTTTGTTTATCAGAAGAGAGATCTATTGCGCATTACACCAGTAGCTTTAAAACCTTCAAGGTGGAAAGATGTCCGTCATCTAAGTAAAACTAAAATCTCGCAATATTTCATTTTTATTATTATTTTAAGTATCACATGCGGAAACTTTAAGGCGCTCTTGTGAAAAATGTCTATTTGCAGATATGCCGGTTTGATTTCACAGCGAAGATATGCATAAGACTAAGAGGCTCACTGGATGTTCAGTCGTTTCCACCCCCAACTTCCAAGTAATAACGAAAATATCCGAAGACCCCATACAAGACAGATCATAGATTACCTATCCATTTCCCACCAAAGATCCAACCTCCGCCCCGGATCATTGCTTCGTCAATTACACAGCCCAACTTCAAAGAACAAAGTCTTCGCTCTAGAACGGGACGCCCCTGTAAATCAGCGTGGGGCGCCACGCTCCGTTAGCGCCCCGCATTCCAGCAGCAGCAGAAGCGGCAGGCAACAGACAAATCGCCCCGGCAGAGAGTGGGCAATCCTTTAAAAATCAACCGCGCCGAGGTATTTGTCGGGACCGTCAATTCCTTCAAGATTTTCTTCACTCGAGCGACTTTAAGCTCTCTCGGCGGCAGGCATGTCATTACCGTCACCGTCAGTGTCCCGGGCCCTGTGACAAACGCAAATTAAACGTGCTCTCCAAACGAAGATTAATTTCGGATATTTTCCACCGCGTTAAATACAGAACGCGGGACGGGATGTGTCAAAACCGCAAGTTGTGGCGAGGCTCTCTTCCCAAAGTCTTCTTCGGTCCCTCTCTTCTCTTCCGGGAAGATCGCCGCCATCTTTGGACACACCGATCGCGTGTCCAAAAGTCGGGTAAGCGGAAATCTTATATAACCGTGGCTTAGACCGAGAGTTTGTTTGAATCAGAATGAGCTGGAGAGGGGAATTAGAAGTTCTTTTGAAAAAGATTACTGGAAGAATTCTCCTAGAAATCTAGCACTGGGAAATTTGTTGAGCTCCGAAGAGAATGTTGTTTCTCTACCATGGTGTTGAATTTCTTCCTGTTAATAGAACGCAAGCCGATCGTTATTTGAAAGATTCCATTAAAGATTTTCCATGTTATTCGCTCAAGTGGGCGAGAAGCAAAAAAGTGCAAGTGATGATATATGAAAAGTTCTTATGTGGTGGGTAATATTGGAAGTCCTTAAAATTTAACGAACTTCAAGCTTGATATTCTGTACTTTCATTAAATCCATTCAAATAAAATGAATGGGGTCGGGTAGGGTAAAAGGGTTATAGAGGGATAAAATGGGTATAGGGATTTTAACAGTTTATATTTTTAAAAATTAATGTATTTGGTATGTTGGTTTTCTTGAGCCTCGATTAAAATCAGCTAGTAAAAAAATTTATCAAAAAATCTGTAAAATGCCTAAATCCATTTTACCCTGCTAAAACCATTTTACACCACCTGACCCTAAACAGATTTGAATAGACGGAAATTTTCAAGTTTCTGGTAATGTTGAGTCAAGTATAAATATTAAATACTACGCTAAACACTGTTAAATTGATAGTAAATCGCAAACTTTTAAGTCGATTATCTATTCTTAAATGAATTAAAAATGATATTTACCATTTACAACTCAAAATTTAAATTTACTCCAAAAGATAAATTACGTTGAAGCAAAAAAGTAATAGGATTAAAAATGTGAGGTGAAAATGGACCAAGTGTTTTGATAACAATTGAAGATCTATCAAATACCTAAATATAGCAGATAACCCAATTGTTGTAGAACTTTTGTGTAGAAAATAACATATCCTGTCATTGAATTAATTTAATTATAGAAACTAATGAACAAAAACTTCGTATAGTTCTCTATTTCCAAAGTAAAAACTGTGCGAATTCAAAATTAAAAATGTTGGAAACAATACCTAACGTAATAAGACTACTTTAAAACTAAGTTAATGTCTATATTGTAAAATCACTCCCCCCCAAATAAATACTAAAACTTTAAATAAAAATAAATGCTTTAGTTTTGGACCCTAAAAGGGGGAATGTTAGAAAATGATCATTATCCAGTATATTTTAATTTTAACTTGGATGAAGTATTATGGCATAACAAAATAAAAGATAATAATTTCTAGAATAATCTGGTAAACGTGTTGGTTATGTGGTAGATAAAATTTCATTACAAATTAGGGTTACTGAGCTTTTTATGAATTACTAGTTGAAGTATTTTAATTACTATAGCACTAACTGAAGTTTTTAAAGATTACAAAGTCATCAAAAGTTTAATACTTTTAATTAGAAAATAAAATTTGCATTTATCGTTATTTTAGAGATCAATAAATCTTTTATTACTTTTCATTTCACATATTTTAAAAAATATATATGGTATTTTTATCAATTTGCTTACAAATAAAATTTAATTAATGTTTTTGGAAGAGAAGAACATTTGCAAGATATTCATTTCATATAGTATACCGAATTGAATAATTTTTAGAGTTAAGGAGAAAACAAGAGTACAAGTGACAGTCTACGAAAAAAATTAATGTAGAAGATTAAATTGTGTGTGCACTGTAAAATTAATTCATAGCACTTCTCTTCTACAACTGAAAAGTAATATAGCATTTTCATTTGTATCTACTCGTTAGCTTCCAACTCCTTTTTTGTCATCAAACACACGAGCATTATGAGTAAAATTAGTTTTAATAATTAAAAAAAACTTGAGATACAAAGGTTTTAAGTTTGTTAAAGTAAAGGTTTAATGCTTTTTTTTTATTTATATTTGATAAATAAATATTTCAAATTTAATCAATTGAAATGAACACACCTTCTAACATATAATTAAATATTTAAAGAATTCATTGGATTTTTAGAAAATAAGTGTCTATATCGTTATTACATGAAGCTACCATTTTAGTAGCAGAACATGCAATTTCCTTAGACTTTAAAAACTTATTTATTAATAAGATATTTACAAATGTTTGGTATATTGATTATGATGTGCACCTTTTTTTTGTTTCCGTGTTAAACTTTAAACTTAATTATAAACTTTTTACAAATATACTAACCTCTAAAAAAACAAAGTAAACAAAGAAAAACAACATAAGCAACCAAGGAGTCATAGACCCATTCAGGTGGCCAGTTGAGATTGATTCACAATTTATATACAGAAATTAAGAAAAATAATAAGAAAACACACACAATAAATAAATTAAAAATATACTGATGTTACTAAATCTAACTAATCATGGACATTTTTGGTAAATTCAACTATTACGGCATCTCTGTGACATATTTTTCTGTATCATAGTTTATTTCAATTGTTCTAGAATTATTTTTAGTGTGTGTTTTTGTATTGTTTTTCTTCTCTTTTTTGTTATTTTCCATTGTATTTTAAATGTATTAATTTCTATTACGCCAGAATGGGATCTTTTGCTCCCTGGGCGTATCATGTTTTTTATTTGTATTTATTTTATGGGTTTCTTCCCATTATTTGTCTATAAAGATTATTATTATGTATACTAATTTTATTCGGATTATTTTATTATTTTTTTAAATTGTGGCGGTTGCTTAGTGTAATAATTTTAAAAGGATGTAGATTCTTCATTTGATTTTTTTCTCTCTCAGGAAAAATTTGTTTTATCCAAGAATAAAGATAAATCTACCGTTATTTAAAAAAAGATTCACGAACCGGTTGTAATTTTTAATAACTCCCCAAGCACACGGCAAAAGTTTTAACTGTAAAGTTTAAGAAACTATTGCATAACTTCCTTCATTATTTCTTCCAATCCTCATAGTCTTCCCTCCCAAGAACCACCCCTAATCCAAGATGGTGACGTCGCGGAGCAGTTTGACATCCCCGACCGTCCCCTCCCCCTCCTAAATTTTAAACACAACCTGGGGTGAAAATGACAAGCCCGGCCATCTTGGAGAAAAGGATTGGTTTCTTCTTCTAAAATATGATAAAAGTAATGAGGTACTGTCGCCAGAGTCATTCTTCTTTTTTGCTTCTGCCCCTCTGCTAATGAAGGATAGCTCGGTTGCCATAGATAATCCATTAATTACTAACTAGCCTCCCCTGTCAGTGTCATCTGTTTCGTCATTTCACCCATGACTGGATCCTCCGCAACCGTTGTCTTTGATGGCAGACAAAAGATGATCCGCGACCGAATCATTTCCCGAACGATTTTGTCTTTAAAGTGCCCATTAAGGAGAGTTGTGTTGTTTGGATGCTGCTGCTCGCTACAAATTACCCGTGGTGACACCGTCAGGAACCTGTGTCCTCTTTCCGTGTTTCGTGTCTTATTAATAATGCGATTCGGAGTCAGAAATGGTCGTCTAGTAATCCATAACTAATTCGGGGTGATAATAGGTGGCTTGTTGGTTTGTTGTTGTTCTCGTTAATTACGTTTTGCCTCGTTAAAGAGAGGAGATGAATTCAGAAAGAAATCTTGTGCAGATATTAATATGAAATGTGATATTTTACCTAGGTGAATTAGCTAGTTACAATGCATCAAAAAATTAAGACACGTCATTTAATTATTCCATGTATCATGCTTAGTAAAACATGCAAAAGCTCGTTAAGATTTATACTAATTACATTGCTAGTTTCTTAAACTTCACATCTCTCCTTTTTAGAAATAAAATAAAAGTTATTTTAAAATGACTCGACACTTCATGTCTATCAGGGCTAAAATAATATATTATCAATGACTAAATTTTACTCAAAGAAAGTAATTTTGGAAACTATATCTTTAATTTAAAAACTAAATAATTTTTAAATAGTATATAATATTCACACAAGGAATTTTTTCACGTTTTAAATATTTTTATGGTGTTGATATATTAGGATTATGTGTATTTATTACTTGCTTCTATAACAACTGAGTGTCCCAAAAACAGCGCTTTTGTTATATGATACCTAAAGGGAAACAATAAGTATTTAAAGATTCTATATATGATGAATTCTACGAGAAAACTTGAAAAATTACTTTCTTCATAAATTAATCTACTAAAACATAAATGAAATTTAATGTTAAAAATTTTTTTTACCTTTTCCAGTTTTGGGACAATGAAGTGCTAAGGAAAATTGAAAGGCTGCATTTAAGAGAAGGTAAGTTCACTTTATGATTATGATAGTTTTAAACACTTTTAATTTTACAAAAACAATTTTAACAAAATAAATCAGGTCGAATGCCCTAAAACATGTTTCAGAAGTTTAGGATCAGTGATAGATAGGTAAAAGAAGGAATAAGGTAAAATATTAGGTAAAAGTTGATAAACAAAATGACAATTTATGCATTTTCAAAATACTTTGTTTAACCTTTATGATTATATCAGTATACAGATTAATGCTTTGAGAAAAAAAATTTATTATTATTTTAGTGAAAATTCATTCAGTAATTATAAATCGTAAATGAATTTATTGTTAAAACTTAGGAAACACATATAAATATTGGGTTGTCCCATAAGTTCTGTTACTTTTTACAAAATTTCGTGTTTGAAAATTTTTTATGAAAAACTGGCAATAGGTGGAGATTTCAAACAAAGAGGATTTTGATATATGTATATTTATGAACATAATGTGTGATTTTGGTAGTTCTCGTGATATTATTTCTTTTCAAAATGGCGGTTTGAAAAAAAGACCAAAAACGACGATTTTCGCGTAAGTTTTTTCTTTTGTTAAAAAAACTAAGAAGAACGCATAATTCATGGCTAAAAAAAGTTGTACTGTATGTTTGAAATGTTTAGTTTAAGATGTCATAGTTTCAAGGTAATTCGATAAGTTTAACTTAGGAAATTTCGGTCTCAAACATAACATCTTTGCAAGAAACTTACCTCAGTAATGTTAGTCATTTCGAAGAAATTATCACGAAAAAAAGTATTAAAATCAATAAAAAAGCTTACGAAATACCCAAGCATTCAAAATATGCAATATATATTAAATTATATCTGAAATTAAGTTCAGAAAGTAGTGCGCAATATTCAAGCGCGCAATGTTTTAGCTTATCAGAATTACACTCGCTGAACTTATGCTAAACGAACAGAGCAATTTTTTGCTTCATACGAAAACACTACAATAAAAACAACTCGTTCGAATTTAGAAATAAATCGATTCAAGGACATTATGAAAAGATACTTTCAATGTTTAAACTGTTGAAACAAGCATTATGGTTCAAAAAACATCTGCCTTTAACTTGCTTCATACCAGCTGCTTAGAAAAACAATAGGTGTGCATTAAAAACACGTGAAATTACCAATATATGAAGTTTTAAAGTTAAAATTTCCTACCTTAAACTTATCGAATCCTCTTGAAACTATGACATCTTAATCTTAACATTTCAAATATGCAGTAAAACTTTTTTAGCCATGAATTATGTGTTCTTCCTAGTTTTTTTAACAAAAGAAAAAAATTACGCGAAAATCGTCGTTTTTGGTCTTTTTTTCAAACCGCCATTTTGAAAAGAAATAATATCACGAGAACTACCAAAATCACACATTATGTTCATAAATATACATATATCAAAATCCCTTTTGTTTGAAATCTCCACCTATTGCCAGTTTTTCATAAAAAATTTTCAAACACGAAACTTTGTAAAAAGTAACAGAACTTATGGGACAACCCAATAATACTCTGTAAGCAGTTCTATATATTTTTTATCCACGTAATCATAAAAAAATAACTATCACAAAAAGTAAAAGTTGAATAATTCTTAGATTTTAAGTAGAAATAATTTAAATTTTATAATTTTTTTCCTGTTGTTGAAATCCCCAAAGGCACTACTCAATAATGATATGGAAAGTAACCAAATGATAGCTTCAACACAATTTGTACTGGACAGTTAATAAAACTTAACCGTTTCAACTTACGAAGAAAAAAAAAGAATAAGACTATATTTTCTTTGTAAAACCGCAGATATTTTTTAAATGGGGAATACAACGATTTTTCAAATTTAATTTATTTCGATAAAAAGCTTCTTTAAAAAATAATTTTGAAATCTGCTTACTAGTTGATTTTTTTTAAATTAAAAACTACAATGCGCAGATGGATTCTTGGTTCGGTGCATGACGTCTCTTCTTCGGCACGACACACTTGTGCGAAAGCGTATTCGGCATTGGTTAAATCATTTCCGTTGAAAGTATTGATTATTTGAAGATTTGGCGAAAGCAGAGGTGACGTCACGTAGGCAACACATCTTATTCTAGAGAGAATAATTTTTGAAAATTAATTAAAAAAAATAATGATAAAAAATCTAAAAATTTGAAGAATTGCGTTTTATAACCCCCTCAATGATTTCCAATAGTCAAAATCTTGAATTTCCACAAGTGTTGTATTCCCCATTGCTAATGTTTTCGTTTGAGAAATTAATGTAAGTTTCTCACTTGTGCATCTAGATAGAGTATAAGAGGTTCTATTCTAATCAGAAACTTTTAGCACCAATAGATACTAGATATAAATCTAGGTCCTCAATTAATATTCTACAATCGTTATTTATTGAAATGAAAGGGTTTATCAAGCAGTAAACATTTTACCCTACCAAAAAAAAAGAACCCTAAACAGTTCTTTAAAAAACGATCTAAAAAGCATTTCCGACTTCAAAAATAGACATAATCGGCTTTGATGCTTATCTTGCCTACTCCCTCCATACCGGAATGACATGATTCATGAAAAGAAGCAGCAGCATGAAGGTAATTTCCATATCGAAAAACCCCAGACACTCTGCAAAACCCGTCACATATTCCACAGAGGCATCACACTCTCTCTCTCCCTACCGCGCGCGCTCTTTTGACAGGCTAAACATAGAAAACCTCAAAAACAGTGGCAAAGTCGCCTCCAATTCCTTTAAGAGTGCGCTATTACCCACTTAATGTAATGACACCCGAAAGCCGAGAAGCGCCCGTGTAAGCGCAATCAAATGAACCAGTTCCTTCTCTCGAAATACACAGAGAGAATGTGTTTTGTGTAGGATTCGAAATTAAATTTAGAGTCCCATTCTCCGACCAGCCTCCGCCAATGATACTCCAGGAAATCTACAGAACGCGTCAATGTTTTTTGATAAGCTTAATCTTCCGCGGACTGGCTTCGCGTATATTAAAGATTTAAGTGAAGATTTTCATCATGTCAAACGTTCGCTTTCTGTTTTTGTGTCCCCTCTCCCAACAGCAGACGATCTGCAGGGAAAACACCTGCGAAATGAAAGAATATCGCTCGTGATTGAGATCTGCTTCCCTCCCCCCTTTTTCTATTGCATTTACTGCTGCGAGTTCTGTTCTAATGCAATCCTCGGGAGCAGCGGACGATAATAAAAAAACAAAATAAAACTTTTGCCATTTTGAAAATCCGGAATAAATTAGATTACGAATGCATGATTTTTATCACTTCTTATCCGTGATTCTAAATCGGAACACAAAGCTGCTTGTAATTTGCTTCTACGGATATTATTCCTTTTTTAGCTTCTTTTCAGTTTTAAGTCATTTACCTCTTGTTTACCGATATTTGTGTTAAGTTTTTTTTTGAATTCAATTGATTTGACTTATTTCGCGCTCTCAAAAGGTGATCTTAGCTGTTGTGATTGTTTTTACTTTTTCGAGGAAAATATACCTCCAGATTTTACGTTAAAGGATCTTCGGTAATTGATGCCAGTGATCTCATTTTTATCTGATTTGCCGCGTAAACGCGTTATTTTTCCCCCGGTTAGAGGTTTATTTTTGCTTTGAAATCGAGAAAAAGCATCTTCAGAGAAGGAATTGACGTTAATATTTCCCAGTCTCGAGTTATGAAATCGGTATTACAGATAATTAAATTCGTATTTCTGCTGGATGAATTCGGAAATGTATTTATGCGGGTAAGAAAGAAAATATATTTCTAAGTGTGTTTTTATGGGCTCAAAATGAATTCATTTAAAATATATGATTCGATGATGCGGTAATGGTGTAACTATTTAAAAATTTTCGAATATTAGGCTTTAAATTTATATTTCATGATCTGTAAATGGATGAGAATGATTTGTGACATTAAATTTACGTTTTTAAGAAGAACTAGTATATCACTTTATTCCTCTTGGGAGTAACTTTTCAAATGCATAATTGACATCACAGGTGAAAAGAGGTTCAAAAGGGTATGAATGAGATGAAATATATTCTTCATTCTTATTCGAAATGCACGAATAGATTATAATAAAAACTAATGTTTATTTTCATAATGCAAGTTTAAATTCTGCAAACAAGATTTTTGAGTCTTTTGTTCAAACAAAAAAGGGTAATTTTTTAAGTAGTGTAAAAAATTACTGGTTTGTGAAGGTTGACTAGAAATATTACTTATATCGGCTCAGTAAAATTAGACTAGAAATATTTTATGTTAATAATAATTTACATACTGTTTTCTAAATAAGATTGGTTTTAATCTCTTGATTTATCTTTGAAGTTTATTTTGCGGCGATATTTCATTTTTATTTATTAAGTTAAATAATGTAAATTTTAAACCTAATTATGGAAATTGATTACTATTTTATACTCTCTTTAAAGAATATTTATATATTTTTAAAATAAATTCTTCTAATTAAATGAAAACTTGCGATTATTTGATGTGTTAGCAGTGGTGCCCAACCTACGGCCCGCGGGCCAAATGTGGCCCGCGGACTCGTTAAATCTTAAAAAGAAAAACCACTTTCAGAAATCTTCCAAGAAAACCACGAAATCGTGCGAGACATTATGGCACTTATATCTAAAAAAAGATGACATAAAAATTAATTCTTCAACATCCAGTAAAATTTGTTTTCTTTACTTCTCTGTTTTGGTTTTTTCTAGATACGGGGAATTTGGCATTGGATAAATATTTTTCAGTATCAGTTAACCATTTGAATTCAGTTTATAAGGATCTTTTTAGAACCAAACTGATGATGAAAAGATGTCCGATCTTAAAAAGTTGAAGACTCGGAATGCCGAAACTTTCAAGAAAAGTGGATAAATTCATATTTCTTCATTCAGCGAGAAAATAAACCGTTGTGTCTTATATGCACTTATATATAAGGAGACTGTGAACAAACTGTGTGTTTGAGAATACACATTAGGGGCCATTCATTAATTACGTAAGGGTCCCGAGGGGGAGGGGGGTTGGAAAAATCTCTACATACCCTTACTTTGGGGGTGGGGGGGGTCAAACCAATTCTTACGTAAGATTTTCTAAGTTAATGTAAACAAATTCCAATCAAATAACTATTGAATAACCCCAGAAAAACTTTAAAATGTTGCTGATCTCGGTAGATTATCGAAGCTTTAATTTTTAAAAAATGAGGGTATATCAGATGTATCTTTTTTATTCGAGTTTAAACTGATCAAACGAAATAGAATCTTACGTAAGAATAGGGGGGAGGGGTTTGAAAAATCTTACATACCCTTTCATGGGGGTAGGGGGGTCAAAAATTGCCAAAATCATCCTTACGTAATTAATGAATGACCCCTTATCTGTTATGAAAAGAACAAAAACAAGTGCTCGATCTCGACTTACAGGTAATCATCTTAATTCAGTTTTAAGGATGTGTTACAAATTTGGAGCCGAATTTACAAGAACTAAGTATCCTCCAAACAGATGCAAACTTCTCATTGAAAACGGGTAACTTTTCTTTATGTTCAGAAATATCCTTAAAAGTGTTTTTTATGTGGCCCGCGATATAAGTTTTCATCGGCAAATTGGCCCTCGTGAAAAAAAAGGTTGGGCACCACTGTGTTAGAGAAAAAAAGTAATGAACCATTTGATTACTGAAATTTTAAGAAGGCGTTAGTTATAGATAATAAACAAATATTTTATATTAAACAAGTTGGAAACAAGTTTTTAATTATTTTCAATACTTTATTATAAAAATACTTATGCTATACCTAGCCACTCGTGAAATATAAAAAATTAATTCTGCGAAAAACGAGTAGTTATATCCTTTAATAAAGTTTAAAAAGTATTTATTACTTTATCTTTGAAATTTTATGTAAAATATTTATCCTTCAATGCATGTGACCACCTCCATGGCCAAATGCATCTAATCTAATGTTAATATATAAAAACACATTTTAATAATTTAAGTTTGAAAAACATTAAAAACTTATTTTAAATTTGATTTTCTATACATATTTTATTTTATATTCATAATCCAATTTTATTTTATTTTACAATTATTGTACTCATGTGTAAATAATTGCAACTTTTTAGAAATATGAAATGAATAGTTATGTTTAAAGGATAAAATTGTGGAAGACGTGTAAATTTAATATTATGTAACATAATTTAAAGTTTTAAACTATGTAAGAAAATTGCCTTGTATTCTATGAAATGATAATAGGGGAGAGTGGGGACGATTGTAACAAAATTTTTTATTTGATCTCAAACTAAGCCATTTTTTATGTTAGAGTTATGAAAATTGGTATGAAAATAGGTTGATATATCCCAATTACAATTTTGTTATGAAAACCGTCCGGTGGACATGCATTGCAATTTAGTAAATGAAACATCGAAAATCGAAAATCGTTACAATCGTCCCCACTTGAAGGGTCAATTGTAACTCATATAAGGGTCAATTGTAACACAACACAAATTCATAAAAATAAATAGAAAATCATTCAAATTTATTAACAATTTATATTTTCTTGTTAAATAATAATTAAATACATATAGACTAGAATGGAAATAATAAACTTTTCACTCAAATAATGAGTTTTAAATAATAATGAATGTTGATGAGTAAATAATCTATATATATAAAAATCAATGTCTGTCTGTATGTTTGTTTGTATGTATGTATGTATGTATGTATGTATGTATGTATGTATGTATGTATGTATGTATGTATGTATGTATGTATGTATGTATGTATGTATGTATGTATGTATGTATGTATGTATGTATGTATGTATGTATGTATGTATGTATGTATGTATGTATGTATGTATGTATGTATGTATGTATGTCCTTTATAGTTTTAAACTTTTCGAACCTACATTAACTATTAAACTATACCACATTGATCTACTCCCTCCAAGGAAGGTTTCTGAAGAATAATAATTTAAAATCGATGCATCCTAATAACTTTTTTGGACAATTTTATGCTCAAAAACCCATTTTTCATGCCTAACTTCAGGGCAAAACAACATTGTTGTAAAGAAGATGTAACTTTAATTTTTGCAGGCATATTCTCGAATTGTTGCATATGAAATCGATTGTTGAAGTTTAAAATCCATTGTTGTAACATAAACATTAAAATAGATCCTTTATTTAACTATTTCCCCATTTGGACTGGCGAAGCCCATCTGTAACACACCAGAATAGTTTTTTCAATGGACTGGCGAAGCCCCTCTGTAACACACCAGAATAATTTTCTTTAAAAATGGACTGGCGAAGCCCATCTGTAACACACCTGATGATATTTATTAAAAAACGGAAACCCGGGCGAAGCCCGTGTCTAGCGCGTCAGCGCTACTGCCCCCCGGGCAAAGCCGGGTCTAGCGCTTTAGCGCTAGTAGTAAATAATTATTCACAAGGGCAATTTGGGTATTCATAAAACTTAATTCCCCTGTAGTACAACGAACGTGGGACCATTTTTTGCACGAAAAATGGTTCCTCTTACTGCCCTTGATCGAAAACTTTATTGTGTTGATTATAACCCACTTTAGGATTTTCAGTTTTTATTTTCTTCTGACAGAATCTGTATAATGTTACATAAAAATATCGTGCTCACGAGCAACACTTCTAATAGACTTTTTAGACACAGAAACCTCAACAGCCTCTCCCTCCATTTTTCTAGACCAATCAGCTCCCTTTCAGTGTTCCTTTTACGTGAACTCGGCATCCTAAAACCGTAAAAATGCATAATTATATGCCAGTATTAAGGGTAATTATGAATTACAAATCAATACATCGAAAATACTTTTGAAACATGTTATGTTCTGCATTGGGGTCAGTTGTAACATGTTACAACCGTCCCCGGCTCAAATGTTACAATCGACCCCACGTTGGCATTTTCAGTTCAACCCTCGTTTTCCGCGAAACTAACAATAGTATCATCTTGAAACTGAGCAGAATAAAACTAGGATACATGTACATACAATACATAAAATCTGTGTTGTTGTGCTTCATACCTGCAGTGCAGGAGAAGGAAAGTTACACAAAAGTAGAAATTTACTTCGATGCTCGAAAAACACTCTTTTCTCAATTAAACAGCCACAACTCAAATCTCAGCCTTGGCAATCTCTGATATTCTTTCATTCACCTGCCTTTTACGTACTGTCATCTCCTTTTCGCCCAGGCAGCCTCTCATTTTGAAGAAATCAGAGTGTTACAATTGCCCCGTGTTACAATCGTCCCCACCCTCCCCTAATTGTTGGTATGTAATCTTAACATTTTAAAAATTTTATCAATTAATTATTAATTGATTGAAAACATGAATTCTTCTTCATAGAGTTGCTAATATCATAGTAACGCATCATTTTTACTATGTGAATGCTGTATAACTTGGGTATCTGAATTATTTTGTTAGTTTTTCAGCTTTGATCATTATCCAAGTTAAGTTATTATTTAAAAATTCAAACATGAATGAAACCGACAATTTTTTATTAAAATGATTGGAATCGAGTAAATTTTAAATTCTGTAACAATTAGGAGAAGGACCTTTAAGCTACACATTTTTATCTCTGATATTATTGTGGCTAATGTTACCATCTTTATAAAGCTTCTATATACCTTAATCCATAAAATACACAACCTTATCTGTGATTCTGTGTGATTCCATTACTTGTCACGAACTATAATAATGTAATAGCGACTCCCTTCTAATCCTGGCCAATCCTTATTGGAAGAGGAAGCAGGTGAAGCTCATTCACAGAATAGTCAAATGGAAGTTGCACTTCACATTTTATCGCCATTACGAGTTATGCGTATGGAGTCGACCGTAAAGTGATTGTGTTTCCATTTTGTCACCCAGTCACCTGGCTCCATAAAAAAGATGGGACCCCCTTCATGATATTATTCGGAACATGTGGGGACACTGACATACATTATCCTCTTCATTTGACCTTTTTGTGATGCAGAGAAAATTTTCTTTTTTGAGTTGTCGTTAGTTTGTCCTCTTTTTTACTTGCATGTTGAGGTTCACTTGGATATTTCACAGATTGAAGACGTGGATTTTAAAAAATTACCAATGGAACGTATTGTAAATGTTGAATTCAATAAAAATACTCAAGAATTATAAGTTGTTGCAAATACAATTTAGTTATTTTAAATGTTTATCTCTCTATCTCTCTATATTAAAAAAAAGTTACTGTCACCGCCGCCGCCGCCGCGGCCGCCGCCGCTGTTTCAGAAAATTTAATTTCCTAACTCTTTGAACTCTCATAACGCAAAAACTACTCGATAGAAATTTATGAAATTTGAAATGTTTGTAGAGGAATATTTGGGGCACATTATTGAAAAAAAAGCTAACTGATGTGATAATTAGTTCTGGGGTATTTTTAAGGTCAAAGTTGAAGTTTTTGTTTTTTCGCCGCGTAATCCAGTTCAGCAAAATCTATCAGCAGCAGAACTATGATTTTTTGCACCCTAATACTCTGAAGTATGAAGATGTGCACTACGTCGCCTTTTTTTCGAATTTCGAATTTGGTTTAGAGTAATTAATTTTTTAATTTTCGAAATTTTTGACACTTTTTCGTTTTTTTCTATCTAAAATAAAAACTAATCACGGTATCAATATGATTTTTTAAACACTTATATTCTTATTTTTTGGAAAGAGATTGGCGTTTAGTTCTTTAAAAAATTCTAATTAGTTTTGGAATTATTAAGCATCAAAGTTTTATTTCTTTTCATAGTTTTAGTAGGTCTTTATCAGACGTGTTTAATGTTTTTCAATTTTATATTTGCCTATTCACTAGGTTGTCGCGAGCACGGATATTTAAATTTAAAAGTTTTGAGGTGCACATTTATGCTCTGAGTTTGCTAGCAATATAGTATAGACTTGGTTAATAATCTTTTAAAGATACTTCGATATTTTTTGAACCACTAGAGAAATAAATAATTTAACTTTATTGAGTGTTATTTGTGGCGATGAAAGAAAGAGGATTTTCAGGAAGTTTGTTTTACTCTGCTAAAGTTCCATTAGGGGTCATCCATAAATTACGTGAGGTCAAAAAGGGTTTTAGGTTAGAAATTTTACAATTTTCTTCTTTTTTAAGTAAAATGCAAACAAATAGGATAGAAAATTATTTTTAAAGGTTGTAGGTAAATCTCACGTGGGGGGGAGGGGGGGTCCAGCAAAATCTCACTAAATCTCACCAAGGGGGGAGGGGGGTCCAGATTTCGGAAAAAACACCTCACGTAATTTATGGATGACCCCTTACAGATATTACAGATCGCTTCGCGATCTGTAAAGAGCTGCATAGCAGTTACGGGGGTTGGTGAGCGTAAGCGAGCATGGGGCGGTAGCCCTCTCCATTAAATTGTTGATAATTTAAAGAGGAATATTTCAGTAAGAGTTTTATTTTGATATTTTCGTGGTAATGATCCGAATTAAATTATGCAAAAGTTTGAGAGATAAAAAGTTTCGATATTAAATGATCATTAACTATACTCTGTTCATTAAGAATTAGCGCCTGAGACGTAATGTATTAGAAGCGTTATTATTCCAATTATCGTCGAAAAACATTTTCTTCTGCAATGACAAGGCAGCCTAAGCAGTAGTTAAAATACTGTAAAAACAATCGGTCACTGAAGTTGTCTGATGAGCATTATTAAGCAGTATTGAGCGTTTTTGATCCTGTTCAGGCGCCTATTCTAAATGAATAGACTATAAGCAGACAAGTTCCAGGTTGTACTGGATAGTTGAGATAAAACAAGCGAGCTCTGCTCGCTTAGATCGCGAAGCGATCCTCAGAGAACTGCGAAGCAGTTCCGGGGGTTGGTGAGCGATAGCGAGTAGGGGGCAGAGCCTCCTAGTATTAAAAAAAAGTAACAGTCACCGCCGCCGCCGCTGTTTCAGAAAATGATATTTTTGAACACTTTGAATTATCACTACGCAAAAACTATTTGAAGGAATATTATGAAATTTTGACCATTGATAGACAAATGTATGAGAGTCATTTCAGTTTCCAAACCTAATTAATTAGATAATTAGTTCTGGAGTTATTTAATGTCAAAGTCGAAAATTATTTTTTTCAGCTGCGAGTTCGCCCCCAGCAAAATTTATTTACAGCAGAAACATGATTTTTTGCAGACACATACTCTTAGGTATGAAGTTGTGCACCTCGTCTCCCTTTTTTCGAATTTCGAAGTATTTTGGGAGTAATTAAATTCTAAAGTTTCGAAATTTTTTACCCTTTTTCGGTTTTTTCGTTATAATAGAAAAACTAATCACAGTAGAACTATGATATTTTAAACACGCATACAAATATGTTTTATAGAAAGATTGGCGTTTCATTTTTTAAAAAATTCGAATTAGTTTTAGAATTATTAAGATACCAAGTTTCAATTTTTTCTTCTCTTTCTGGTCGTTCACTAGAGAAACAGGCGATTATTTTTATGAGTCTGATTTCTTATTCCCGATGATTCACTAGATACAGACGTGCATTTTATAAATTTAAAAGCTTTTTAATGGCATGTTTTTTTTCTCTAAGATGGTTGATGATAATTAGTAGACTTGCTGGATATTTTTGAAAACATTTCGGTTAAATTACTGGTAAACTAAAAAGGAATATTTTAGTAACAGTTTTATTTTGATATTTTTGTAGTTATGGTCCGCATTAAGTTATTGGTAAGTTAGAGAGATAAAAGGTTTCGATTTTAAAGGATCATTAACTAAGCAGACAAGTTCCAGGTTTTACTGGATAGTTGAGATGAAACAAGCGAGCTCTGCTCGCTAAGATCGCGAAGCGATCTTCATAAAACTGCGAAGCAGTTCCGGGGGTTGGTGAGCGATAGCGAGCAGGGGGCAGAGCCCCCTAGTGTTTAGTAATATTCCCAAGAAGATCAAATGTTCAAGATTCGTCTAACTTTCATCAAGTATGATCAAATGTCGTTTATTTTTTGTTATATATTTGGTTGAGCTGTGCTACTAGTGTTTATGAAATGAGGGGTATTTTTCTGATTTAAAAATAATTAATTTTGAGCTTATTCCATAAAGTTTCTTATATAAATTACTTATTGTACCTTGTATAAAAATATTAATTGCCTGATTACTTTTTTTTTCATAAGTTGAAAATATGAGATTCAAAAAAGAAAACTTCTCAAAGTTTAAAGATTGTGTCTAAATTTTATTTTGAAACCTAAAACTGTTTTCCTTTAAAAGTTTTGTTCTTAGAAGGACGTTCAACTGCAGAATTTGATGTGAAGTTCTTTAAAATTGCTAAAAAATGAAAAAATAGACAATAGCTATTGTCTATTCCAACTTCCAAGAACATTACAGAAAGAGAAATCCCACCAATTTATGGAATATATAATAACTACATATAATATATATATATATATATATATATATATATATATATATATATATATATATATATATATATATATATATATATATATATATATATATATATATATAAAATAACTACATATATATAATACAAGTATAATAAAACTTAACGTTTTAACAAATGGTATTTTATTCTTTTAACATTCGATTAATATAACAACTTTAAAAAACATTTCGCCGTAATGCAGAGTAATCTACAACTGCGCAGTGTGCATTGCTAAAAATAAATTTTCGAACCTTTTAATCCACTCAAATTTATTTTTTTTACAGTTTCTTAAATTTCAAAAGATACTTTTGTTATAAATAACCAGTTTATGTAAACAGTGTCAAAACTAAATCTACTCTGCGATTGTCAAGTCTTGTTTCCAAAGGCCAAAGATTTTAATATCTGTAAACATAGAATAAACAGATGAAAAACCTCACTACTCAAGTACGCTAAGAAGTCTAATTTACATTTCTTATTTTATTTACAGTGCACGGCTTATTTTTTCTGCTTATTCAATAACAATTACCACTTCTCATCATAACGTAGGCAGTGTTTTCTCGACACACAAGAAAAAAGATACCCTTAACCTTTTATTGAAATCAATATTAAAAACGACGCGAAAAGCTGAAACAGGAACAGCTGCCAAAGGACCTGTTTTTCTTATATCGTGCGTTGTCTTCGCGCCTTTGAAGATAAAAAAAGGCACCTTATCAGATCAGTCGAAGCTAGGAAAGCGATCTGGATTTTGAACGCCATTATCTAAATTTGATTAATAAAACCCACCCGGATGTTTTTTGGCGGGAAAAAGTCCTGCTTCTAAATCCGGCTTTATCGTAACGGAAACGAAGTTCGCAATGAAGGGGGGAAGGGGGTACCCTCACTGGGGAGGCAGCAGAAGCAAACACACAGAAAAATTTTAATTAACCGATCCGCCTTTTCCAATTTCCCTTCCCGAAAAAATACAGGAAAAAACTCCCCAGCTCATTTCAGAGGGAAAGCGAATCAACAAAGTGCGTATTAAAATTTATGATGCTTTTTGCGAGGTTGGTTCATCGTGTTTTAAGGTTTTCCCAGATAACCGTGAAAAATGTCCGGGCTTATTTATAACTTCAAAAATGGCGCGCATTCCACGTGACTGATGAAGTTGATTTCCGCTTCCGGTTCGAGTGTGAAAGGGGGCAGAAGTTTTCAACAAGGGTTTTCTCGCCTTTTTTGTCACCGTTTTTGAAATTATTCCGCGCTTTTTTTTCATTCAGAGATAGATTGTTAAAAAACATATCCGCCGAACGCTGTGATCTGGTTTTTGCCAGAGCGAGATTCTCGTATCGTTCAGGGACTCCAGCCTTTTGTTAGAGCGTTTCTGGCTACACAATGCTGTCATCTTCTTTTTCCTTCCTCAAAACATGATCCTCATTATTTCATGGAAGTTAAATAAATAAACCGAGGCTCTTATTTTAACTTTTTTTCCCACCACTCGCGTATGAATGGAAAAAAGTTACAATTTTTAACACAAAGGACTCGAAAACGTCATTTATATATTTGAATTTTACCGATGCTTTGTGCTCAAATTTATGTAATAAATGTGCGCGTTCTGGGCAAAATAAAGGATTGCTTTTTTATCTCAGTTTTTTTTGCCCCAGCGCGACATTTATTTTAGAGATAGCAAAGAAATTTTCAGGGGTTTGTTTTCAATGGATCGGGAAAAAGATGGCATGGAGCAAAAAATTTAATAAAATAGCATTATTTTTTTCTCTAAACCGAACTCACATTTATGCCCCTAATTCCGGTACAGTCATTGTTAGAAAGGGTTTTGAGTATTCAACAATAGACTGCAGAAGTGCTTGGTCGCTAAATGTCACGAAATTAAAATTGATGTTGGAGGTTTCTGTGGGACACACAACCTCGAAACTATGAAATGGCAAATATTAAATGCAGGAACTCTTTTTTATGCACTGTCGTCTCTTTATAGTTTTACCGAGTTTTTTTCTCTCTGAAAAAGTAATTTTACGGAACTTACTTTCAATAAATATTTGCTCTTACTAGATTTTTCATCCTCTCATTCAATAATGCGACATTAAATGAATAGAATCCGACGCAGATGCTTTTGTATGAAAAGAAGTATCATTTTTTAATCCTTAAAACAAGTTTCTGGTATTATTGTGATCCTATTGACAAATGGTTGGGGGGATGAAAAGATAACCGTTTTCTGAAAAGTAATACTTTTAGAAAATTTGGCAATTGTATATAATTCGAACAATGCCCATCCTTCCAATTTTATCTACAAAAGTTACTGAAAATGATAGATATAGTTCATGAAATGACTTAAAGAGCTTTTCATTCTTATACCCTTCCTTTCGTAGAATGCAAAACCATTAAAGTTGAAATATGAAAAGGAAATCTTCCTAAATTAGTTTATAACATCTTGTCTCTTTCAATGTAATCATTTTTAGAGCTGCAAGTGAAGCTATAACGAAAATGAAGTCTATATGAATGAAATAGACATTAAAGATTTATTTCTGTTAAAGGGGAATCTAATATTTCGGTATTTCTTGAAAAGATAGAAGGGGATTTCAGAACTTCCATCAAAGGTCTTGAGAGATTTAGATTGAAACATTTTTCAATAAATCTTCTCAAATATTCATAAATATGATGGGAGAGAAATATTAAAGATCGGCTATAAAAAGGAAAACAATTGTTATTAAATTTGTATTCGGGTAAATCATACGGTCTTATATTAATATTTCTCTATTCGTCAAACAAGCATCTTAAAACAATTAAATACCATAGATTTTAATCATATGTCTTCAAAACATTTAGTACTTAGTGATTATGTACGTATAACCAGATAAGAGTTGACTGATTTAAATAAGTTTTCGGAATTTATGATTTGTTATTTGTCGCTATTTATTCTGTTTCTCTAATTCCTTTACGAACTGCGTATTAATTTAATATCAACTCTTTGATTAGAAAAGTAAGCAAATAAATCCCATCAACAAATCCGAATAAAATAATGATTTCAAACACGTAAATAATCATATACAGTTTTCTTAATGAAAATAAACACTTGTGAATACCATGATTTAATTCAAACGAATATTAGTAACTGAAAATTTCTACAATTCATTGAAATTTTCTTAAGTAAAATTAATAACCTCTCAGTTTTGTGTTTTAATAAGTCTGAAAGTATCTTTCCATTTTAAGATAGATATATGTGCAAGAGTATAATCAAATATTTGATTTAAAAGAATTATATATAATTTAGAAAGTATGTTTATCTCAAGTTTAAAAGACATTTCAATGTATTCCATTTTTCTCTTTTCTAAATCGTAGTTGCATAAGACATGCATTTTAAAAGTAACAACCTACCAAAATAATATATATGCTATGAAGAAAACATCAATAACTTAAAATTTTGGCATTGATAAATTAAAGTGCTTCATAACATGATGCTTTTTTTCTTATTAAATAATCTTAATTTGAAAAAAAATTGTCTTTGAACATTTGCCCTATATCTTTTTAGTATTACCTCTAATTATGTAAAATCTTTTATTAAGTACATAGAAATGAAAAAAACCCGTAAGATAAGTAAAGAGTTCGCTGTCGATGCTTATCATTAAAAAATTGATTGAAACTGATTGAACTGAAATTGAAGAAAAAAGGAAGTTTTAAAAAAAGGCAAAGTACCTGAAGGAATTTTTCAGAAATTGGGACTTTTTGTTTGAAAACAAAGTTTGATTGGGCATAAGAAATTTCTTAATTTCTTAAAATCTTGTGTTCTTCTTGTGTGTCTTGCAGATATAAGTTAAATATTTTTATTTAAGTAAAAAAAACATTAAACCTTATCACAAGCAGTATGAGTATGCTAACAGTTATTACTTGATACTCTGATAACATTAAATTGACAGTGAAATACCGGTTGATATCAGAGCAATATTGATTATTATTTGGAGCTATAAAGGATAAGTGCGAGTATTGACCCCTCATGGTGGTTGGTCCCCCTCAATATTTCTCAAACGAAGCCAATAATTACTTGTACAGTAAGCAGATATTTCTAATTCCAAACTTTTACCATAGAGAAACCTAACTTTTTAAAAGCACCCGTATTTTAAATCTCAAACTCGTATATATAGCCAGATCTAACTTTAACACCCACACTAAATAATTCGGATAATTGATCCAATAAATCCCTGGCCCCCTAATGAAGTTCCATTGATTCGAAAGTAAGGAAAAGAAGCCGAATTTTACTGCGGCAATCACTTCTCTTCACTTCATTTCGGAATCACTCCCTCTAACGAACCCTCATTAATTCCACTCACTATTTATGCCCTTTTTTCCCCACATCAAGATTAACTCCCCGCTTTCTATCCTTTTTAATCTCTAATTGCCTGCCCCAGGAATTATGCAGAAACAAAATCTCCAGGCAGAGGGCGCCTTCGGACATTAATTGGGGGAGGGACCATCCCCTCTGATGGATCGCTCCCTGGGATCACATCCGGGCCGAGATTTACTGTCCCAGAGAGCTCCTGGGCCTGATCCGTCCCAGGACCAGATAACCCGAGCCGCGGCCCTTTATTAGAGGGCTGCTGCTGTGTCGTTCTTTGGTTAAGCGCCCTGGCTGTTTGTCAGACCATGCTAATTACGGGCTTCGATGGGGATGTGTTTGGGGCATATCTTTTGCGGATGTTTCTGCGGTCGGGGGAGGATTTGCAAATTGCGGGGGTGGTGGTGAGTGATGTTTCCGATTTCGATTCGTTAAAAGAGGGAGTTTCTTTAATGATGCTGGGGCTGATGCGAAGGCAATGAGCTTATAGAGAGATTACTGAACTGAAAGTCCTATAATTCATAAGTATACTCGGGTATAATATTTGTTTCAGTCAGTCCGGTCTACTACTATTCGGCGCGGCTGTTTCGACGCTAGAAATAAAATGAAACTAGATAGAACTATTTCTAAAGTTAGAGAAGAACCTTCTAAAAATTAGAAGAAAATTTTTTTGTTTCGCGCTGAAACGGGATGGCGGCGCCGAATTTTCCCATTCCGCAGTCAGTATTTATACCCTTGTTGAGTTATTTGACTGGTGAGTGTGCTCGCCTTAATAAAAAAACTCGACATTAGGTTACGGTAAAGGAAACCATGAACAGTATTACACATTGTTATATTTAACTTTGAAACCTTGAAATATATATAAAATACTATTCATTCTTCCTTACTATCTCGAATTTTTTAAGTCCTTAAGATTTCGAGATATTGAGGTTTTACTACAATATTTCATCATCTCACAGGAAATATAGGAAAAAAGTAAAAAAGTTTCTTTGGTATCAAACTGACTGAATTGTTTTAATTTAAAAAGTCCTTTCATCTTGAAATGAAACTTGAATGCGTTAAATTTATGCTGAAAACAGTTTTTCAAAATGAAACTGAATCTTAAAATTACCTCACACATGTTCTCCAAGTAAAATCCTTCCTTTCAAAATTAAGCAACAAATTTCCCTCATCGAAAATAACCTCCGAAAGTATTTCACCGAAACTGCTTCTCGACCAATGACAAAACCGTATTTTCATCTCCAAAAGCTTCATCCGCCTTAAATTACCTCAGGAACAAAAACTTCCCCTTACCAAACACCTCAAAATTAAAAACCATTACCACTTAAAACCGCCAATAAAAACTATTATAAAACCCTCTCCCCGGGACAAGAAAAAAATGCCCCTCCCCGCATAGATCGCCATTTAGTACGAAATTGCTGCCGGAGGATTGAGGAAAATTGGTTATAATGCATCGGGGGGCGGGCAGTATTTTTAATTTGATGGTCAGGCGTGTTTTTCGCAATAACCTCCCTCCCATAAACCACGGGCAGAGGGTGTAAAAAAGTCACGGGCAACCCTTTACCAGGGCAAGAAGCGGAATTTAAGACATAATATCGCGCGGGCTGACGAAAAAACAATTACGTGTTATGGCGCTTCAAATTCCTCAAGTGTTTTGTTTTGCGCTGTTGGGAAGGATGGATGGTAATGCAAAATACCTAGGGGCGAAACTTCTTGATGAAGGTGTGGAGGAGGTCCTTCCTTGGAATTTCAATTCAACTCTTGCAGCTTAGGGTTCATAAAATGAGAATAATTAATACATATAACATTCTTTGATAGCTTGGGTTGTTGTCTAGAAGTTCTATATGAATGGAGCTAGTAAGGATGCTTGATTTTTATATCAAGTGAACACTGCATTCTTAGAGGAGATTGCTATATTCCATTGTTCTATTTGAATTAGAAGTTCAGAGTTATGTATGGACTTAAACTTAAATAGTTGTATATGATACGGGAAAAGTGATTAATTGGGCATTATTAATAATGCCCAAAGTGATAAATTTCATTCATAAATTTCGTTGAATTTATCACATTGCCCGGGTATTATTATTAATGCCCAATTAATCACTTTGCCCGTAATATATACATTGAATTGTACGAACCAAATATTTTATCAATGTCACAACGCAGATTAAAATTAATCATTTCTAAAGAATTTTTTTCTCTATTTTTTATTCCTTTATTAAAATAAATTTTTAAAACCTTTATTAAAATATGTCATAATTACCTTTAAAAAAAGTTTGCGGGAAAATACAAGCGTATTTTTGGAATCAGGAGAGAATTTTTAATAAATTAAAATTGAATATTTAGAATTTTAAGAGATGCTGCAATTCTCCATTGAGAGACAATATTATATTACTTTGTAGAAGTTTATTTATTAATTTTTTGTCTATGTTTCTGCTTAGAATTACAATTTCTAAGGCTATCAACCATGAGTATTTATTGAGTTTCTTAATTTAAAACTTCATAAAGCATTTATATTTTTACTTAAAAAGCAAGTACAATTTAAAAAAAGAAATCCATTAAACTAACCTACTAATCATTTTTAACTATTAATTCTTTTCGTGTCTTTTTAACTCTTTTGCTATGTAGAATTTTGTGTAATCTATTTTCCAACATTCTGCTATAATATTTTTCATTAAAAGTTTCAAACGAAATTTTAAAAACAAAAGAAAAAAAAACAATCTAAAACTTTCAAAAATCAAAAATAACGTAACGTTAAAAGTGAGTAATATTATATTTTCTTAAGAGTATTATATTTTTCAAAGATTCGTACTAAAATGCTCAGTAAATGAAATTAAATAAGACGACAGTAAAACAATCTTAAACAATCCTTTATATTCGCTGTAGTAACAAATTTTAAAATTTAAGGGTTAAGATAATTTATGGAATTAACCTTTTCCTTTGAAAGCCATCCTCAGATCTAAAATTTATCAAACTTCTAACAGTTCGTAACTTCATCTTCAAAGAAACTTTTTTTCACAACTCCATTATTTCCCCCAACTCGAATGGCCTTTATGTTGGCCTCTAAACAAGATTTTCTGTATCATTAAGCCCGAGTAACCGATCGCATAATTCGATCCCCTTAAAAATATCTTTCATCTCGGAGTCACCCGGCCATTTTTATCAACTCGAAATACATAAACATGCCTCCCACCTCTCTTGAAATTTAAGTTTATTTCGGCAGAGCCATCCTTTAAGCACTTCACAGAGAGGAAAGCGCGTGAGAGGCTTAACGAAAAACAAACCAATCATAACTTTGTAAAAAGAACCCGGCCATAATTTTTAATCTCGGACCAAAAAAGAAAAAACAGTCTCTTTTGTTTTAACTTAAGACTTAATCCATTTTTGAGCCGATCAGGAGCAAACGTGATTGGACGACCGACCGACGAAAAAAATTCGTATATAAGAGGGTGAAATATATATCAGAAGCGATAAAGAAAGGTAAAAGAAGAAAGTCTGGGGTGCGCGAAAGGAATACGAGCGGCCCTTTGTTTTTTATGTCTTTTAAGACGTCTCTGTTATTATGTGAGGCGACGATTCAGCGATGGAAAAGGTGTAAATGAGAACAAAGTTGCCCTGGTTCGTAACTCACGGCGAAAATGCAAATGAATGCGAACCATATCCTTTCGCTGGATCATATCCCTGCCTGGAGTTGGGGCGTTAAGTACCAAGAGCGAGGGCAATTTAAGGTTCGTGGATATAACCCGTATCCCTCGCTCATAAATAAGAGGCTGCCTTGCCTTTGCCACATCCACACGGCGGGCGTAATGTTGAAATATCTGTCACACCAAGCGGTGAAATACTTTCGCTATTAAAGCAAGCAACGGCAATGAGCTTCCATCACAGGGTATAGAATATCTCCTCTCCCGCCCCCCCTCTCCCTCGCAGTCGGAACATTTTTCAAAAAGCGTTTCCCCAAAGTTATGCAGAAACACGTAAAAAGGCTTTACCGCTGTTTGGCCAGGACTCTTTAAAACTATGTTATTTGATTAGAAATTTATTTATGAATTGCAGTTGACACTTTAAAGACATCATAAAAAGCGGGAGAGGGAGTTTCTCGGATCTAATCCGGTAGGATTCTTTGACAATAAGTTCGTCCTCTCTCCGATATCTTCTTTTTCTCCTCTCTCTTGACAAAGTGCCGGTCACGTGGTGCCTGATGTATGCCTTCGCCGCCGCCTCTCAACAGAGGGCAGCACCGGCCATTTAATCCCCTGAGAGTCGTAGATCTGTCGAAAAGCGCCGAATGATATGCATATTTGAAGCCGCGGCGGCTCTTGGCAAATTTGCGCCATTTTAAGGCCTGGGGCGCTTTTTTTATTCCGGGGTTGCTATCTGAGCGTGTATAAACATATCTGTGCCCATATTCCATAAATCTTTCAACGATTTTTTTGTTGTCATTTTTTATCTCTCCTCCTACTTAAACAGTTTTTTCTTTTATCGGTTTAACCTCTTGTGTTTTTCGAGAATACCGGTTGACTTTTTATGCCTAAAAACAAAAATGACCTAGGGTAAGGCAGTTGTTAATTTTATTATCCTTGTAAAAATTAAGAAATATAGAAGACAGGAGTAGAGTTTTTGTCCTTAATAAATTTCCATTTGAAAACTTATAAATAGTGATTAGGTTTTCAATATATTTCATAATTTTGGATTATTTACAATTTATTTCCTAATCTGTTAAGTTCATTAAATTTGTTTATGGGGAAATCAGTGTACTAAATCAGTGTAATAAATAACTATCATTGGTGTATCTAAACATTTTTTATCATTAGTTTTTAAATAAAAATTTCTCTAGTATGGAGTAGGACGCTCAATGCTCAAAATGGAGAGAACGTATTTAGACATCTTTATGATGACATATAGTTTTACTGCTTTACCCAATGCACCAATAGCTATAATAATGTCTCTAAGTTAAATCTGCTTTTTTAATAATAAATTTAAATAGCTTTTTACTTAGAAACCTATAATTTTACGTTATCTAACATTTAATATTACATCAAAAGTTATTAAATTAACAACACCTGAACACATAGAAATCTTAAAAATCTTTACTTAATACACTTGTTGTACTATTGTATTTAAATTCTCTTAACTCATTCGTTTTTTAAAAATTTGATTAATTTACAAAGGTTTCCATATTTAAAGTTGATTGTTTTTTATTTAGAATAAAAAAAGTCTACAACGATATTCTCCTGGATCTAAGTATCCTTATCAATTATTTTTAATCTAACTGATGTTTCCCATTGAAATGAAGTTCTTCTTTCCATAAACATTTTCATTAAAATTCCTCTCTAAAACGTACTTTTTTCTTGATTATCTTAGCATTTTTTAGTCCTTACTTCATGATTATCTACCCACATGATTCTACCTAACTTCCTTTTTCTCCTATATCTTCATCTCATCCTTTAAATTAGATCCATATTATAGGTGTTATATAATTTATTTAACTCTTCACTTTCAAAATTCCCGCTTTGATTTAATTTCAAATTTGTACCTTACATGCTAAACACCACCACAACATCATATTCGCCTTATAAACCCTCAATAATAACTCACCGATTCCCCCACATTCAAACTCTCATATTTCCCATGTTTATGCACTTACTCTCTCCTCTCAAAGCCGTAAAACACTTCCATAGAACCCACAACAACCGGTGTTTAAACCTGCGGCAGAATGCTTTAGTGCAGCTTTTCCATAATAAAAGCGCCCATAAAGTGACCAGTGGGTGCTGTGTGTGTGCGCAAAGGGTGCTTCATTAGCCTCTTTGCGAGTCAACAAGTGGGGGATCGATAGGCCCCCTCCTCGACCCCTGGTCGTGCTGACTCAATTGGAGATAATCGAGAAGCACCAGCTTAATTGCAAGCGATGAGGAAGCACGATGTTGGCAAAGAGATATGCAGTGCACTTGCTTTGGTGTGAAGCTGCTTGTTATTTGGGCGTTAAACTGATTAATATATAAATATACATTTACATTATCAATTATGGTAGTTTTAATTAAATAATAACTTTAAATGAAGATGAATGATTAGTTTTTACTGTAGTTAAAAAAATTTACATAAATTGTAATTCTTAACGGTTTTGGACAAACTTTATACCATTGATTTTTTAGCTACATTGTTTTAAAGTTTTTTCCTTTTTTTTCTTTATTTTCGTTATTCAGTTATGTATTTAATTTCTTTTACGCCTGGACGGGATTTTTTTATTTTCCCTTGGCGTATAACATTGTTTTTCTGTATTTATGTTTATTTTTTCTTTAATTGTCAATAAAATTATTATTATTATATTATAAAAAAATTGATAAATTGAATTAAATACATTAAGCATTTCGCAGTTTGTATTCGTTATGGGTAATTTTATAGAAAATTTGTTCCAACACAATTTCACCTGCGAAATCTAGGGAGTTTTTAATAGAAGTTTTTACTTGGGTTCTTGTTGTTTTAACTTTCTCATTTACTGTCACAGTTTTTATTAATTAGTATTAGAATTATTTTAAATTACTAAGGTATAAGCTATATTTTTTGACGGATATCATTCTCCTTCATAAACACGTTCTTAATATTTTAACAATGCGTTCTTGATAATAAATTATCAAACATGTACAATTACAATGGGCAATACCACCACTTTTTGAAAACAGAAAAATTAATTTTTCCAGTAAAGAAAGACATCTAGATTAAAAAATCGACATGAAAAGTTTCAAAATTTAGCTTATTCAACATTTTAAATTAAAAAATCCCTTTGTTTCAATTACTTCACATTTTGACATTTGACGTTTTCGTACCCCTTTTTTATAAAGTCAAACTTTGAAATTAAATTAAAAAATAAATAATAATCGTAATTAAACAATTTTGAAGCGTACTATATTCCTCTCTTGGATACCTATATTATCTATTGAATAAAAAATGGGGCAATTGCCCTTTAGTTCTGAAAAAAAAAATAAGTATGTCAGACACTATTTTTATTTATTTCTTGCGTAGTTTTTTTCTCTCACTCAAGCTCTTCACGCCGTATGGCGCATAAGGCATCCAGCCCACCCCTCCACGCCCCCTCTTTTTCTCTATTAAATATTAAATTCGTTTCAAAGACTCTAAGTTTCATAAAGCACAACCAGAAGTTTAACGCACGATTTTCTTAACAGTTAGTAAAATGAACTTAATTTTTAAATCGTAAGGAAAACCACATTTATTCAAAACTAAAACTTCGCTGAAAGAATGATGTAGCGGATATTAATTACTTGCACCAAAAGAAAGTGAACTGTTTCTCCGAATCGCATTCATATTTTGTTCCCTTACTTTTTTCGCTCTTAATATCAACTAACATCGGGTGTGTGCGGAGAGAAGTTTCAAGAGTCCAGAGAGCACCGGGAACACCTGCTGGGTGTATCGGGGTGTCCACCGTGGGTGATAGATTTCGCTGTCCTTCTTTCATATGTAAGAGAAGGGTGACACTCGGAATGCCACACTTCACCAGCTGATGGATGGCCTCACTTATAAATGGGCAGCTGTTACTTTCAATGCGAAAGTATCTCAAATCTTTCTTTTTTTATTTCGGATTCTAAAGGAGTAAATCCAGGTGATGAATAATATGGAGGAGAATGGGGCTAAATATGCTATGTTTGTCCTGCGACTGAAATGTGTTTGAGTGGTTTATGTCATTCTGTTTGAATTAATTTTTGGGAGGGTTCTATGAATTTGAAACTTAGGGTGTGATTGAACTATTAAAATATCTTTAGATGTTATTTAGTGGGGTAGTATTGAATATGAAGAAGCAAGTATACCTGCAAGCCTTAAAAAAGAATGTTTTGAACCTAGTTTTTGAAAATTTATCCACGAAGAAAAATTTTCATGCTGCTTAAATCTCTAGAATCAATTCAAAAAATTAGCAAAAAGTTTTCTTAATTCATGATCCTATTACCTTTTGCATGCTACAAATACCAAAACAAAAAGAAAGAGGTCAGGTTTTTCCCTTGTAATTCAATTTTACTCGAAACCCAGAAAAATGTTCAATTCCAATTTGTTTTGTAATGACATTTATAAAATTCAACTGTAACTTGATTCCAAGCTTTCGCAAAACGGAAAGAAGAAAGAGTAATTAATCTCTTCGAATTTGCGTAACCCGTTTTTAAATTCACACGAATACACATTTGGCTTGTTTAGTTTTCTTTTCTTAGTCCTCTTCAACCTTCTTTGTCCTTAACAACTCATTCATCATCCCATCCTCGGTACATGATAGTACTTCATATTCCATTGCATACAAAATCCCAATCACACGAACCGAAAGGAATTCCCCAACCGACAACCTGTCAAATAACCTACCACACTTCCCCCAAAACGACAATCCTATACTCTCCAGAACTGTTCCTCGCGCCTTTCACTCCCCATACCACTTTTAATTCGTCCCCACTGACGACACTTCATTAACCGGTACATACATACATAAAAAAAGTCAGCCATCGTACACCAACCCCACCTAGTCAGTCCCACCACCCCTACTGCAACAGTACCACTGCTCGGTGAGATATTGTACCGGGCTTCGTTCTGACAAGGCGCCTGGGCTTTCACTTGAGAGGCTTTTGCATTGTGAGATTGATCCGGGGAGAAAAGAGCCACAATCAAGGCCTGGGTGTCGCGATGGTAATGTGACAGTTAATGAAATGGATTGCTTTGGCCTCGATTTTTCTCCTATGAATACTGTGTTGGTGGTTGGTGGATAGGCGCGGGACCTCACTTTGTGAGTGGATGGGGATGGTGTAGGTTGTGTTCCATTTTTGATCGGATCACCACACATCACTTGCTCCTTCGTCTATTTGTAACGGTTTTGAGAATTGTTTGCAGATATTTACATAAAATTATCCTTTTAATACATGAAAGAGCTTAAAATTCAACTACACAATTTTATTTATACAAAATTATGTTTTAGACCTAATAATAATATTTTTATTACTTAGTTGTAATTTAAAATATTTAACATTCCTGTTATGTTTATGTCAAGACTGCTTTAACACTTCATGCTCCGATGGGACTTGTAAGTCCCACTTCCCAATGTTCCAAATTCGTCCAATTTTCGTCATGTAAATCCAAATTTCGTTTACTTCTAGTTGCAGTTACGTAAACTTGACATATTTGGGACGAGCTGTGCTACTAGCAGGATTGCTTGATTTAAATCAACTTGATTTAAATCATGATTTAAATCACTTGATTTTTAAAAAAATCATTGATTTAAATCAAAAATGTAAAACTGACACAATTTAAATAAAAAATTTATCTGCTAGATATGTAACTGGGAGAGATAGGTTAAAGTTACTCTACATAAAATTCCCTGTAATTTCAAGATTAAATTTTTGCTACCAATAACAAAAATGTTTATGACGAAAAGGGGTAAGTAGCAGGGTTGGGAATCAATAATTGTGATAAACTAAACAAGAATTAAAATCTTATTTTTTTACCTGGTATCAAATCTTAAAATACAAGTATGTGGATGATTTTTATTGAAAGCTTGTTTTTATAATTTTAGTCATGTTTTCCCAACTAATTTTTTCATACACAAAGCTACAGATAATAGAGCTCTATTATCTGTGTGCATGACTTCTATCAATAATTAATCACTGAATTTTCATTTTTATCACTAATTACTCATTATTTTAAAGAAATAAACACAATTCTTTGAGTAAAATTAATTTAACTGAATCAATATAATTTAAAGATTGATTTTAATTGTTACACAAAAATGAGGCATGATTTTTTTAGTAATCATTGTCACAATTTAATTTCAAACTTAATATTAATATCAATATCAAAATTTGGTAAAAATAGTTATAGAAAGAAGGATAAAAATTTTAGTAATTGAGTACAATTATTCATTCACCCTTTTCGAACGGGCTTCTCATCGGTGTGATGCCAGTGAACTGCTTCTCTTAATTAATTCAATTACTTAATGTATAAAATATATTAAAATTGGGTAATTAAGTAATGCTAAATTATTATATCACATTGAAATCACAATATCAGTATATTATTAACCAGTTTTATGAAGTTTAGAACTAGTAATTCATTTAAATCAAAAAATCTGATTTAAATAAAAAAAGTCCGATTTAAATTAAATAAATCCGATTTTTTTTATTTAAAAAAAAATTTAAAAAAATCAGCAACACTGGCTACTAGGGTTAATATGAAGCTTATATACTTAAATATACTTATAGGGATAACGTATAAAAATATACAGCACAATTTTTCTGAAAAACATAATTTGAAACATAAAGGGTTAAATATAATCTTTATAAGGGGTTCTATGATGCCCTTTTAAAATTCATTTCACAATGATTTTTTTACACATTTGAGTGGGGAGAATTATGCAAATGAAATTAAGATTTCATATACAGTTAAAGCAATAATTTAACGAAAATTAAGTTTTGTAAAATATACTAAGAGATACAACATAGTGATGAAAAGATGATTGATACTTTAAAACTGGAAAATATCTCTACTCTAAAACTTTTTTATTAAGAGTCTTGTCTAGAAATTCATAGGAAGGTTGCAACATTATGTTAAAGCATTTTAAGATTCATAGAAACTTTTTATTAAAATATACTACTATACTCGGAGTGTTTAGGAGCCAATATCCCAACAAGACTTGTCAGACCCCTTACCATAAGTATGAACCTTCGCCATACTCCATGTCCATTTAATTGGTATGTATGAATATCCAGTAGTAGAAGTGGGTCAAACAAAAGTGGGGGTATGACCAAACCCAAGTCCCTCCCCCGAGAATGCCTTTCATTTTTTTCGAAAATTTTCATGCCCGTCTTAATGTTATGAAATACGTCTTATTCTTGCATTTTCTGAAAGTAGGATGGGATCCTTAACTTTTCTGCCTTACAAGCATTAAAAGAACTTAATTAAAATACTGCCTAAACTTTACTTAAAGTTATTAAATTAAAGATACTTCTACTTCTAAATTTTTCTTTCGAAATTAAAAATGTAGCTTTTGTAAACCTAGGATTAATAATTGGATCAACCCTAGTCGAATGCAAGACAAAAATGTTTTTCTAAATTGAGTAAACATGTATAATTTATAAATATTACTGTTCCTTATTACAGACCTCAATTACCTTTGATTGAATGCCTATAATAGTTTCACTATATTCTATAATTAGAAAGAACTAAAATTGTCATATTCATTTAACTTGTGGAAAACTTATTTTTTAAAGCAGGTTATATACTAACAAAAGAAATATTTGAGTAACTTTTTCTAGCTTTTTTTAATGTGAGGGGATGGATTTTAGTAGAAATAGAAGTGGGGGGACGGATGGGTATATTTATGAAAAGTGGGGGGACGCGTCTAGCACTGTGAATATCACTGTTCCAATAGTACTGAACGCATTCTCTTTTGACGCTAAAATTACACAATACCTTAAAGACTTGAGCTGTAACTCTAGAACCACTAATGGTTTGTTCTCATAATTCTCCCACCCACCAATCGGGACCCTTTCTATTGTTCGAGACGTTGTAGGAACGTTTGTAGCCGGTCCCTATCCGGGAGAACGCGCGCGCGTCCGGAGAACTCCTTCTTCTCGCTCCCTCTTTGAGTAAGAATGCGACCTCAATCAGTAATTGCTATTTCTACTCTGTCGCCCTGGATTTGACACTCAGAGAGAACCCCGGGAATGAATTTTCCAGCGGCCCAAATCGCAATTACTCCGATCCTGTTTTTGACGGTTTATTATTGCGCGCCTCCTTCGCCCTCTTTTATGGTTTTGTTTTCTGCTCGGTCTTTAAGTTGGAATTGAGGTTTTGGAGGGATGGATGCCGCTGTGCCCGCGATGTATTTTTGAGAATGTTCGTTATTTCTCCCTCCCCCGAAGTTTCTCTATCCCTGCGTTTTGATTGAATTGACGTGGGAATTTGGTCGTAACGAACGCTGCTGCGTCATTACTGGGTGTTCTGGATTAACTGTGTGCAATTGCACTCGGCCCCCAGAAGCTTTGAGGGTTGTTTGAATGCGTTTAGAGGGGGGCTTGGAACGAGGGTTTAGAGCTCTGAAAGTTGTTTGCGAAGTTGCAGTTGATTGCTTTCTCATGGTAAAGCTTGCAGATAAAATGTTTTAATAAAATAAAGCATCAATCAATATTTAGTCTTTCGTGAGTAAATAATCTTTCAGGCTTTGGGATAATTGTTTTTCTCTTGATTTCAAATCGTGCAGTCTCTACAGAAGCTTATCTTCTTATTTTGTTATTTATATGTAAATCAATTGCATCCTAAATAAAATTTATAAATAAACCTAAACATAAGTATAGAGATTTTAGGAAGCTTTCCCATTATTACCAATTGAAGTTTCTATAAATATAGTTTTTAACCCACCAGCCGTCCTTCCCGGACCCTGTCGTCCACAAGTTCCTGTCTAAAATCGGCACTGCGACATGTGTCGTGTGTGCTTTCCCCTGCGCTGGGAGGAGTGGGTTGACAGTTGGATTCCGCCTCTTGATGTTTTTATCAGTTTCCCGGGGACCCAGGGGAAGAAACCTGAGTCAAAAGTCATTAGCAGTTGGCTTGCTACTCGTACAATACTTCGGAACTGGGGGAAATGTATTATGCCATGGGGTTTGAGAGTCCAATGCTATTATTTTTATCGGTTTGAAACATTTAAAGGATTTTAAAAACTTTGTAAAAATATAGTTACCAAGCTAAGGTGGTAATTTATCCTTGAAGTTAACAACAAAACACTAATTTTGTAGACGTTAAGTATAAATTAACTTTATAATTGGATGAAAGCATGCGTATTTCCCTTTCATTCAGTGAAGGTTTTTGATAATGTTATAATCTTTTATTGATTTATTATATAGAGAAAGCAGGTTTTAGAGGGAGGTAATAAAATAATTTTCATCTCGTATCTAGCAAATAAAAAGTAAGGGAAATTGATTTTGTGAATTCAGTTCATCAGGGATGTATTTCAAGTCCATTATTTTCCCCAATTTTTTTAAACTATTTTTGTCAACTGAAACCTTTATAAAAGATTTCAGTCAGCGCTGATGATTCAGTTTTATTATACTCTTAGCTCCATTACTATTGATCTAATTACTCAAATTGAAACTGATTTAATAGAAATTTAAACCTGGTTTAATGAAAAGGATTTTTCTTTAAATCTTGACAAAACTAAGTCCATTTATTACAGTTTAAGACAATGTGAGTTAAATTTTGATTAAAAATGTTAAACTTAATCTTGTAGAACTAAAAACTGTCATTGTCATATTTTTCAATCAGTTGGAAGTTACAAATATCTTGGATTTTGTATTCAAACCTGAAATGGAAAACCCATATCTTTTATTTGGGGGAAAAATTAAGTTTTATTTTATTCAACCTCTACCACATCAAAAGTAAAATAGGTTTACACTTTTTAAAACTTTTTTATGGGTTTATTCCTTAATTTAATATGGGTGCCTATATTTGAGATATTGAATATAGACCCAATACTATAATTTCAATTCAAAATTAAGTATTCTTAATCAACAGTCTTCTCCTTATAATTTTAGGTCTCTTATCTTAATTTAAGGCCTCTTTGTCATAATGCTATTTTCCGTATTATACTTTACCGTTCACCAATAATTATGTTGATAAAACTCCAACTATTTTGTCAGCATATTAAAAACATTCATTTTAAGTTTATAATGATTCTTTAAAAAAAGTAAGGAATGTTTCAATAACGGACATGTTTGAAAAATATCAAGTAGAAAATTAGTTATCGGGTTGAATAACACTATAACTGTAAAAACACCAATTATCGAACCAGTGGGTAAGACATCAAAGGTGGGTTTTGTAAACATGTTTGAGGGAGTAGCGGAAGTGAACAGGAAATATCCTCGTAATCATCACCAGGAAATATACTTTTGCAGCCCCAACTGTGCTTATAGTACAAATAAATGCAACAACGAACTTTGAAGAGCTGAATTTTCCCAAAAGTGTAATAGTATTTGTTGATTGAGCACAGTAAACAGAATGTCCTCAGTGTCATAATGACTATTTTCAGGCAATGGGAGAGAACTCTTTTAGGGCGCAAATGTAAAAAAGGCCACTGATTTATAAAAATTTGTTTTAATCCTCATTTTTTGGTCATGTTCTTTATAGAAACAAATGAATTCTGACTCAAATAGGGTGATGTTTGAAAGTATTATTTTTTAAGTGTAAAATTCTAATTAATATATTGTCCGTTTTAAGATTATTAATGTAGACTTAATTATACACAGTATTTGGTTACGTAGTGAAAAACTATATTTATCAATAAAACAAACAAAACTGAATTTTAAAAACACGTAAAGGGTAATTCCTGCATTTTTAAAATAAGTATTTTTATTTGATTGAGGTATTCAAAACAGAAATGTAAAATCTAAATATTGTTTAATTACAATGATTGTTTTATTTGAATTTCAAACTTTGACTTTTAAAAAGAGAGGTAAAATAGTATGTGACGTCATTCTATCCGATTAAAATGGTCATAAGATTGAAGGTAGATTTTAACATTACAATATCCAACTAAATTTTATATTCACCGAATTGGAATAAAGGGCGCACTTGGATGCCCTCAATGTGTTCCTCTTGAGAGATAATGAAAGTACAGTAATTGACCATTGTGAACTAATCTGATCTAATTTAAAAATTATTTTAATGGCATTAAAGGCTAAGCTATAATCAAAAAATTTATGTTCTTATAACCAAAATAATCATACAATGTTTGTTATTTTTTAAAGCGCATCCATACTATAGAAATACCTAACGAAAATTCGCGTAACATTTATTACCTGATACGTTTATAATTTTCTTTATGGTAGATATTGGCTAATATTTATAATGTATTTCGATTTGTGTAATAATTTATAACCATATTCGATCACATGTATTTCATTTAAAACGATGCATATGAGATTTATCTAAATTTTTCTTTAGTAAAAAATCTTACTTGTTATCATTATGATACACAAATGCGATGAAACTCATAATCGTTTACCGATTGCTAACTTCTTACTATACTAATTTTAAAACCATAATCTCAGCTCACGAGGAAAGATATTTTTTTGCTGAGAAAGAATCTTCTAATTTAAAATTTAAATGAAGAAACCGTGTATAGAGGATTTTTCTACCCTTCTCTAAATGAAAAAAAAACTTTATATATAAATGCTGAATTAATTACAATCTTTATTATCTAATGTTTACATCCATACTATAGGCTAATTACTAAAAATATTCATTTACGTAACAAAAAATTAAACTAAATATTCCTTTAAAACTTCCTGTCAATACAGAGAATTTTTTAAAAGTTCAGAATTATGTCAAGTATCCAGAATTATGTCCAGTATATTTTCATGAAATTAAAGAATACGAATGTATGGAGATGGAGATCGAAAGTAAACCACTCGTGGATCCATAGCTGCCGCCGGAAAGTGTGTAACCAAATGCCCGGATATGCTAATCGCTCGGAACGCAAACGATAAATCACAGCTATCGATAACTGACAACTTCACTGCCGAAGAAGGGGGGAGGCATTTGGACCCAAAGCCTTTGCTGGCCGATCTTGGGGTAGATGAGGTTTTGAGGCAGGACGCCTAAAGGGTTAAAAATAATTATTCATGTTTCTCTTTCTATTATTTAAATTAATTTATTTCAGTCGGAATACAATTTAATTTCGTTAACAGTAATTAAAGTGAAGGTCTAAGTAAGAATGTGGCTGAATTGTAACAAAAAATTTTTTCAATAAAAAAACCCTGTTTTTTTGTGTGTATTGAAACAAACTATGTTCGCTTGTTTTGCTATGTTACTTGTTTTTACAGAAGGGTTGAATTTTTAAACTCTAACAATTATATTGTTTGACTTTGAAATAACATAACATGAAATTTAAGTTTTCTTCTGCTTTGTATTAAGTTAATTGCTATTTCTGTTTATAGTTAGTTAATTGGATGAAAGTTTTTAAAAACCTTTGTAAAATATCCTTTAAAATAAGATTATAAAGTTGCTTTCAAGTTGACATTTTATTTAAAAGTTAGATTTTCAATCCATACATAAAAATAAATTAGTATTTATAGTAGTAAAAGCAGTTTTTAAAGCTTATAAATTTATAGTGCTTTAAAATAACTTAATAAATTGCTTTCTTTTTATAAAAGTTTTTAAAAGCAAGTAAGAATTTCTCATATTTTTAATCCAAAATAAATAAATGAATTATTTTTCGTACTCATAATAGTTTTCAGTGACATTAAACTTACCGTCATTCATATCCTTTTAGTTGTCTCCTTCTTTGGTTGATCGTTTAAATTTAAACTTTAAGATGTAAGATAATAAGAACGATAACAAGAATGTAAGATAATAAGATGACGAATTAAGGTGTATGATAGTGAATGAAGGTATCTCTCTATTCTAAAAAAAAGTTTTTGGTGAACGGTTTCCAGAGAAAGGCTTTTTAATTACTGATCCGTATAACACATATTTGGTATCAAACTGTCCGGATTCTTTTGAGGATGTGCAAAGTGCCTTTAGAATTTCTAAAAAAAATCTCAATTTTAAAATATTTCCATTTTTTTAGATTTCGGATAAGGTTGCAGTTACAAACAAGAAACTATGAATTTTAAAACAATTGAATACATATTTCACTGGTTTTTTAATATTCAAATAGATTAAATAATCATCTTCCTATTTATAACACGAATTTAAAAAATATATTTTGTGTTATTTTTAACAATATTTATATTTTTGTTGTTCAAAGGGTTTAATTGTTGTTCAAACGGTTTTCATTATATTTTAAACATATATATAATTAATTTATTTTTTATTTTTTAAATAATAAATTAATATTTTTATATTTATCTTTGTAGTTGTGGCAACCTAATCATTACTTAAAATATACACTCGCTTTCGGAAATTTTGAATTTTGCATTTATTTTTTATATCCTTTTGCAAGGATGTTTTTTAAGGTAGTAAAATGTAACTCTTTATTTCATAATGACAAAACGCAAACAACTAAATAACACGGGTGAATGTTTTAGAAATAAGGATGAAAATGTTGGAAGTCTTGACATTCGGTGTCGTTGCTAAGAAAATGACACAACTTCGAAGTTTGTTTCTCATGAAGATAAAATTCTAAATTTTCGCGATGTTTAAGATAATTACTACATTTTTAACAGTCAATCATTACAAATTTTAAGAAAGTTAAATTTATTCCTGAGATATTTCAATGCTTCCCTTAATGTATCTGTGAAAAAACATTACCTTAGGGAAATGGGTAAAAGAATGTTTACATTGCTTTGTTGTTAATTTTCTTGGGGTTCAATTAAGTTATAGTTCCCGCTAAATATCGCCAATCTCTTTCGAACGCTCAATATTCAAATGTAAACCAATTTTTCTAATTTTTAATGATAAACTGAATAGTTATAGATCTTATTAAACACTTTAATCTATGAATTTGAAACAATTTAGCAATATTTATACTTTATAGTGTCCAAAAGAGATTAGTGATATTTAGCGGGAACTATAACGGAATTCAACCCCAAGAAAATTAACAACAGAGCAATGTAAACATTTTTTACCCATTTCCCTAAGGTAATGTGTTTTCACAGATACATTAAGGGAAGCACTGAAACATTAAGGGAAGGTTCATATTTAGCGGGAACTATATATGAACCTTTCTTGGAATTATAAAGCGATCCGCCAATTCATGTTACCATAAAGGAAATGATAAAATTCCACCACTGAATAAATATTCGCCTTTTTTGAAAGAATACCACGGAGAAGTACTACCCCTGTGTTAAGAATGTTTTATAAAGTGAGTAAGTACAGTGAGCTGGGTTTTGTGGGGAATTGTGAAGCGGTCCAAAAGTTACTGCGTCAGCAGTTAACGGGGGTTGGCGAGCGATAGCGAGCAGGGGGCGGTAGCCCCCTAGTTGTTTATAAAAAATAATATTCATTTTTATTTTATATTGATACTAGCTGATATTGCCGGCCTTGCACGGGTGGAGTTATAGCTTTCTTTTTAAAATTTTCAATACATTTTATTACACTTATTTTACCGGATGAAAGATATTAAAATCCTCCCACTTGTCAAGCATTAATATTTTTTAATGATTTCTACATTTAACCTCATGATCCCCATAAAAAAATAACTGAAAAAAACTGAAAAAATCCCAAAATTACTTAAAATATGCCCATTTAGAACCCGTGATTAATTATACAGAGGATTTTAATTGACTTTTTCTGTGAAATTATTCCAATAACTAAAGCGTATTCCATTTTGCAATTTATGAAATAGCTAGCTGATATGCCCGGCCTTGCACGGGTGAAGAGTATAAATTTATTATTTATGGTGTTTGCTATCAAAACCAGCTCATTCCATATTTTTTTGAAATCATTTTTTTGCATGTTTTGAAAATTTAGAAGGTCCTTCATAACCTGGCGAAGGGATATATCTCAAATCCAGCTCATTCCAACCCAAAAATTAGATTAAAGGGTGAAAACTATGATCTCGACTGTGAAATTTCAGATCATTTGAAAAAGTTAAGTGAATGTCATTTATTTAAACTCGTAAAGACACAAATTAACTGATTTACTGAAAAACACCAATTTCACACAACTTTATTGAGCAAAAAACTGAAAAAAAGCATCATAAATCGTGTTTTTGCATCAAAACAGCTCATTCCAACCTAATTAGTGTAATTACGCCCAAGGTAATGCAACTGGAATGAAAATAAAAAACTAATCAAATTCTAGGTGGTTGTACCTACAATTAAAAATTTAAATAACAAATTTAGCTTTAGAACTGTGGACTTGAGAAGTTTTTTGTCTCTCCTGTAAAATTTCCAAAAATGGAATAAGCTGGTTTTGATAGCAAACGCCTCATTTTTAAGTTTTCCCAAATACATTTCTAATTTTATATAATCAGCATTTACCAATCATCCCGGTATCCCAGGCGTCTTTTTCATATTCCGGTGTTCCCGGTAACTTTTCCTATCCCGGTGTTCCTAGTAATTTTTCTTATCCCGGTGTTCCCGGATGGACTAAAATTCCTTCATTACTCAAGCGCAATACAGTAGAACCCCGATTATCCGCGAGCGGATGATCCGCGAGTGCCAGGAAAAAAAGTTTTTAATGATGAGAGCAAATTTTAGATGAGATTAGAGACATTTAGATGTAGAGCAAAGGTTTCTGCTGTACTGCACCTATTTTAAAAGTTTTACATATCATGTTTAAGTACAATAAAACATAGTTTTTATGCTGAAATATTTTTTTCGTGTTTTCACATAATTTTTAGTCTTTTTTCAGGTTATCCGCGATTTTTGCTATCCGCGGTACCCTTGCCACCCAATTACGCGGATAATCGGGGCTCCACTGTATAACTTTTGAATTATTTCCACATTTACAACATGGAAAAAATATTCTAAAAATTATTTAAAATTTCTCAGATTCCTTAATTAATCATTTCTTTAAGAATAAACGTTTTCGGTGAAATTATTCAATAATTAAAGCTTATTCCGTTTTGAAATTTAAGAAAAAAAATCAATATTTTCTTGTTGAAAGGTAGTTTTAATGGTTTTTGGTTTGTTAACCAACTTTCTTAAAAGTTAAAATATTATTACTTTTTGATTTTACATCCTCGTTTCCATGGACACTATTTTAACAACAATGATATTCCATAAAGCTTTTAAAATATAAAAATTAGATAAACTGTCAAATAAAAATATGTTTAACTATACATAACTTTTAAATTTCATTGAAATAGATTTTTAAAATATTAATATATAATTTTTAAATAGATTTGTACCTAGTGTTTCTATTAAAAAATTGTTGTTTAGCATTAAATTTTCTTTGTAACAATGGAGTAAGCAGATCTCTTCTTGAGGGGAAATGAAGCTATTTCAGCAAAATGACCATAAAGGGTCGAAAGAGGGTCAAGGGGACATTAAAAGTTTTCGAAACATAGCCTATGTTTTTCTTTGGGGTTTTTTACGTAGGTATACCAAGTTTGGTGCAGATCGGAAGAAAACTGTGGATTTGTATAAAAGACACATATACACATTCACTTTTATTCTATTAGACTAGCTGATAAGCCCGGCCTTGCACGGGTACAGAGTATAAATTTATTATTTTTAAGTTTTCCCAAATACATTTCTAATTTTTTATAATCAGCTTTTACCAATCATCCCGGTATCCCAAACGTATTTTTCATAGTCCGGTGTTCCCGGTAACTTTTCCTATCCCGGTGTTCCTAGTAATTTTTCTTATCCCGGTGTTCCCGGGTGGATTAAAATTTCTTCAGTTCTCAAGCAATAATTTTTTAATGATTTCCACATTTACATGGGAAAAATTATTCTAAAAATTATTTAAAATTGCTTAGATCCCTTAATTAATCATATCTTCAGGAATTAACGTTTTCGGTGAAATTATTCAATAATTAAAGTTTATTCCATTTTGCAATTTAAGAGAAAAATCAATCTTCTTTTCTAGTTGAAAGGGAGTTTTAATAGTTTTTTGTTTGCTAACCAACTTTCTTAAAAGCTAAAATATTATCACCTTTTGATTTTACATCCTCGTTTCCATGGAGACATCCTCGTTTTACATCCTCGTTTCTTTTTTAACAACATGATAAAATCCATAAAGCTTTTTAAAATATAAAATTAGATAAACTCTCAAATAAAAATATGTTAAACTTTAAAATTTCATTGAAATAGATTTTTTAACTACTATGGAGCTACCGCCCCATGCTCACTATCGCTCACCAACCCCCGTAAACTGCTGACGTAGGACCTTTTGGAATTGCTTAGCAATTCCCACAAATTCCAACTATCTGAACTTAATACACTTTATAAAACAATTAAACAATTTACAGAAAAAACGTCAACTAACTTTCCAAAAATACGTCACCAAATCCCCTCCATGAATAAATTTCCCTTAAAAGTTTGAATATATATTCACTCGAACTTGTTGTAATGTTTTTAAAAATATTCATCTTAACAATTTTTAATCTATGATTATAAAAATAACTAATTCTAATTGTTTATCAATATTCGGACCAAACAAAAACCATTATTTTAAAGTAACTCGTTAGTTCGTTAGTATAATATGCCTATGCCTAGTGTTTATCAATCATATTTTGGTTTAAACCCAGACTTGTTAAACAATACCGTTTAAGCAATTGAAAATAATAAGAGACAAAACATCACTCTATGTTTACAATTAATTTCGATAAAATCAGACTAAAAATTAAAATATTGGACAAAAAGTGTGAAATTTTAGTATAATTTGGCGTACATGTGAGTTTTTAGAATATGTTTTGGTCAGTCTTTGAGTGATATTTCATCAAGAAAGTACTTTTTTTAATGGTGATAAAACATGCTTCATCTTAAAATATAGCGTCAATCGGTCGTTGTGATTGGATGCATAATAATTTGATTGACAGTACTTGCTTTGTAACTGCGACCTTATCCGTTATCTAAAAAAATGGAAATATTTTAAAATTGAGAATTTTTTTGAAAAATCGAAGGGCCTACTTGGAAATCAGGAAAGAATCCGGACATTTTGAGATCATATATTATGTGTCATTCGGTTCAGTAATTAAAAAGCCTTTCTCTGGAAACCGTTCACCAAAAACTTTTTTATAGAATAGAGAGATTAATATAATTTTTAATTAGACTTATATCTAGTTTTTCTTTTAAAAACTTGTTATTTTGCATTATAGTTTTTTTTGCACACACACACACACACACACACACACACACACACACACACACACACACACACACACACACACACACACACACACACACACACACACACACACACACACACACACACACACACACACACACACACACACACACACACACACACACACACACACACACACACACACACACACACACACACACACACACACACACACACACACACACACACACACACACACACACACACACACACACACACACACACACACACACACACACACACACACACACACACACACACACACACACACACACACACACACACACACACACACACACACACACACACACACACACACACACACACACACACACACACACACACACACACACACACACACACACACACATTTAATATAATAGTGCATTTTTCTTAGACAGAGAAATCTAAGTGGGTACATCAATATTTATAAAAAGCAAAATGCAATTCATTAGAACTTACACCACTGTTAATTTTTAAATAGAATAAATACAATACTTTATCACTTATATAATTTCAAATAATTTGGAAAACTGAGATAGTTGATCCAGTTGGTTTTATGACTTTCAAACATAGTTTTTAATATAAAAGTTTGAATTAAAATCGAATTATTTGATTCGGGTTTTTCTTGGTTCTCGATTTAATTATATTACAGATAAAAGTGTCACTTTTAGTGAGATAAACTTGATAAAAAGTTAACTCATGCAAGGTTCATTCTGTAGTGTGTTAGATATTTTAATCAAATAATATTAACTCAGAAAAATATAAAAATGGTTGTTGTTTAATAATATAAACTTCCTTTTAATTCCTTTTGTACTTCCTTTTTTATATTTCTTTTCTTTATTTATAAGTACTATTATATTTCTTAGTTAAATGGACGTGTTGGTTCACCTTTGTAAAAATATTTTTTTCTAACGTTTATATTATTAAACAAAGTAAATAAAGGTTTTTATTATTTACCAAGAATTTTTAATTAAAAAAGGTAATTATTTCATAAAATTTCAGTAAAATGAAGGGCATAAATTATAAGAAAAACATACCAGAGGAAACATAATATTTCAATTTTAATATTTAATTTTATCTTCACTTAAAACAATTACAAATCCAACTTAAAAAACAGTTATTGAAAATAACTTTTTTTGTTATGTGTTTTTTTACTAAGACACTGAAACACTAAACAATTTTTGTAGTAAAATTAGTCAGGAAAAAGTACCTTCATATAGTTCCACATCTTTATTTTCCTCTCCTTGCTAACGCGTCTATTTCAGCTTCTTTCGCAGCTTTAATTTTATAAGCGTTTTCCAGACGATTCTTTGCTCTCATATGAGCACTTTCGAACAAGTTGAGAACCATTTTTCTTTGCCCCAGAGGAATTTCTGCCTCCCTGGGGTCATGGGGAGCTTGGTACAAGACAATATCATCTAATTCGTTTTTAGATTTACTTAATTCCGCTTCCACGTCTTCGATTTCCCTTTTGATTGCTTCAATTCTTTTATAAATGTTTTCTGTTTCGGCTTGAAACTCGTCTTCATCGTACAAACAGGTAGCTGAAACAAAGTTCTCGCATAGGTTAGCAGCTTCTTTCTCAAACGCTTCCATGTCTTGGATGCGTTTTTCTTTTTTGACGTTTTTATGCACGTCTGAAGTGGATTGCCGGATAGTATTATTTGCTTCTTCCATCTCGTGAATTTCTTGTTCAATCTTGTCACATTTAAACTTCAAAACAGCATTTTCAGATTCGAGTCGGTGTTCTTCGTTTTTCAGTTGTGATAGTTCGACGTTGGCTGCTTTGAATTGAGATTCCAGTGACTCGCGCATTTCAAGCAACTTCCTAAAATAGTATTCCATCTTACTTCTGTCTTTTTCAAAATGCTTGACGCCATTTTTTAGATCTGGAACATGTTGCTTTCTCTCCATTTAACTACAAGCAAAGTGTTCTAATCTAATTGTTTATATCAGTCTAAAAATCTTGTCAACATTAATAAGAAAGAAGAATCTAGCTTGTTCATTTTGTTGCCAAAAAAATTCTGATAAGAATTCTGTAAAAAAAAATTCCGAAAGTCAAACGATAATTTTTTAATTAATAATCAGTATGCACTTATTTAATATAGTTTTTGTTGATGATGATTAATTTAAAAAATTAATTTTATCTGATCATTAATTAAATTAATTTTAATTAATCATTAATTAAATTGTTATTAATTAAAGTATTTTTAATTAAATTATTATTAAATTAATTAAAAAATTAAAATCTAGTATTTTTAAATTTTTATTTACGTGCATCATTTTTAAAACTGAATTTAATGAAAAAAATACGTTTTCTATGAACAAATTGTAACAATGCTCCTAATTAAAACCATTAAAACAGTGAAGTTTTATTTTGTAGCAATTTTATTTTTTGTGTGTATACACTCAAAAAATAAATAAATTAATATAATAAAAATTATAATTTAAATATTATAATAAATATTATTATTAAATATTAAAAGACGGCAAATAAAATTATAATTTTATTTGCCAATTTTAATTTTTCTCTGTTTATTTTCATTTTCAATAAACGTTCTTTATATACAAATAATTTTCATAACCTTAAAAATTTTAGTCTAAAAAATTAATTTATAAATTTTGACAATTTTAGTAAGCTAAAAGGCTAACTATTTTGCTATTTAGATTTCGTACTACGGCCGTATTCACCGGTAACCTGACCGGCGCGGCGGTCAGGTAAGGAAACCATGGTTACAGCCTCTGATTGGTGGAAGGAAAATATTGAATTATTTTTCCACCAATCAGAGGTTGTAACCATGGTTTCCTGACCTGACCGCCGGTCAGGTTACCGGTGAATACGGCCGAAATTTAACAATCAAATAAAATATTTACTTATCTCAATTTGTTATTATATATTTAAAATAAGTTTAATTAAATAACAACATTTGGGCTTCTTTTTCTTTAAAAACGTTTTTCATTATACTTTTTTACTGTATAATTTATTGCATACGTTGTTAATTTTTATTTCAAAATAGTTTTAAATGAAATGATCTTTCTAAATCCTTGAATTTATTTTATAAGAAAAAAAATTAGTTATGTAACTTCTAAGCAAACAAAATCATACAAATCGCAGTAAAAAATTAAAATATTCTAATCCACGAAATTATTAACATGAAAACAATCCAATCAGTATCTTGAGATAATCAAATTACTAATCCTATTCGTAGTTTTCACCTTTTCCCTCTCTGCATGGGGTCTATAAATTTTATTAGATAAATATTTTTCAAAAATATCTATCAAGAAATTTCCATTATATGGTTAGAAATCAGTTATTAATCAAAAATTAAATTAGAACATTAATTATAAAAATGTTTGATTTTTTTAATATTTTTGCAGTTTTCTTAAAAGTATCTGTAAAAAATTTTCCAAAACATATTTATAATAATTTGTTCATTAAGCAAACTTCTTATTTCTCACCTTATAAAAAGCTATTCTTTTATCCACACACATTCACATAATCTAATTAAGTTAAGCAGATATGTAATCCAATGAATTAGTTTCACTTCTTGCTGAATCTATATTACTGCTGTTTATGTCCAAAAAAATATCACATGAAATTATTATTGTTTTAGAAATTATAATATAAGGATCAATGGGACTGACAAATATCGTGAATTTTTTAAACCTTAATATTTCAATCCGTAATAATAAATAGTATATTTTTTTACATTTCTTGTTAAAGAAACTCTTTTTCCCCCTCAACGAAACCTGAACCCCGTGTGTAGCCTCCGAGTGACCACACCAAGAACCGAACGAGCAAACAGAAATAAAACACCTCCCTCCAACCATCAGTCTTCCGGAGAGTCCTTTATACACCAATTCCCCCTGACCCGGGACTTAAAGAAATCACTCCGAAAAATATTTGCCAACAAAAACCAAAAACTCTCCCGGAATAAATAATAAACATAATAAAAAACGGGCGAAAAAGAGTGCCAAAAATCTCCGAGTCCAGAGTCCCCCCAGAAACGCATCTCATATGTCAAGCAGCTTTGTGACGTTGTCGGTCAAGCTGCGAGGCCCCTTGTCGCAGGGAGAGGGCTTTCAAGCGTCACCTCCACATTACAGGGACAGATAAAATATGACCCGGCCTTGTCAACTGAATGATGACTAATTTGAAATATGTCCTTTTTGCGCGGACATCCGCGCCGTAGAGAGACACTAGTTCTGGCTGTCTCGGACATTGATGGACTGCTGGACCGTTCTGAAATTCTGCCCGCCCCCCTCCGTCACTCCATCACTTGCCCCCCGCGACAGCTAACCGACCAAACATCAGACGGGGCGCTCCCCTTTTTTTTTTTGCCCCCGCCGAGGCGCCCCGATTTGGCCGAGTATCGCCCTGTCGAGTGGGGCTTGGATTTTGTCTCTTAAGATAGAAGATTTTATTGCGGTTGCGGTATATGGACAAATTTATATACTCTGGATATTTTATTTGTTTGTAGTGATGTGTATAACATCAAAAAATATAAATAAAGTTCATTTATTTGTAGTTTAATAAATAAATATTGTAGGTAAAATCAGGGGAGAGTTATTTTTAAGACACTTTGTAAAGATGTTGAAATTAATTTGTTGTTTGAAAAACAAAATTGTTAAAATTTATTTTACACTACTACTTTTATGACACCCTATTTATGATAATCTCAAAAAATTGTTTCATATCTTCATAATTAATTACATGTATGTTTATAATTAATTTATTAGTATTTTCAATGTTATAGAGGTTTTAGAAAAATTATTGTGAGACTTTAAAAATTACCCAACTTTCACTTATTACCAATGGTTAATTTAAAAATTGATATATTGTTATCAAATTCAAGTTTTTATTTTCTATGGCAATAATTTTATCCTACAAAAAGTAAAATAACTTCATTGGAAACATTCAGTTAATTTAAAACACGAAAGTTTTCTTTTAGTTAAATATTTCTACTGCTTCTTCTTTCAATGTTCTTCTAAAACTTTCATGTTATAGGACCTAAATAATTGTATCTATTTAATACTTCGTTCAAAAAATTATAGGAATTCTAAAGTTTGAACTTCGACGTATGAAGAGTTTTTCAATTATTTAAAAAACTGTTCCATTATTCGAAATTTTTTAGGAATACTTATGGATTCATTAAAAATAAACAAAAGTTTTTAGTACTTTTATTTTATGCTCGTTTTCTTTCTTGTACAGACTTTGGCAATTTCAATCTAAATGCATGATTATTGTCCGTTTGATAGAATAGCACGTTTTTATAAATAAACTAATCGTCTTCCTGAAGAAAACTACTGAAACCTGAACAAAAACAACTGCTTGATAAAGGAAATTGTACGAGAAAAAAACTTATTGTGAATTTAAAATAACTACTTATAGTTTTAAGAAAAATGATTAAACATCTTTTTACACTATGTTTCTATTCAGATTTTTTTAACAAACTTAAGCTAATTTCTGTTTGAAAGTTTTCAGATTACAGTCTTTTACTCTTGTTGATTATACGAAATCCTGTTAAGTCATTTTGATTGAAACAAATATTAAAAAGGTAAATACAGTTTTATAAGCAATTTTTATAGTGTTTACAATTAGTTTATGAAGGTGTTGCTAAATCTTTATTGGAAAATATTCTGTATGAACGCATTCTTTGAAAGGAACCAATTAAATCATCTTTTTTCAATCATTTTATTAGCTGACACATATAGGTTTTGCTTAATGTAGATGGTTTTAAACACTCATCCATCGTTTATTTTAATGTTTACCAGTTATAAGTATCAGGTCTGTACAAATTTCTAAAATAAGTTTATTTCAGTATAAAATATGTTTAGAGATTGGATTGAAAAGTTTAAGGATTCATATAAGTATAATTATTATGGTTTTCTTTTGGTGATACATTAATTTTATAGTTATCACAGAAAATTATATAACAGTGAGTTATAAACTCTCAGAAATTACGTTACATTTTGTGTACAAAGTGATGTTCCATATTGTTCAATTTGGTAATTTAGTTTCTTAATATATCATTGCTTTTCTAAGAAACAACTTTCAACAATTTTTTTTCTTTACGGGCAATAATCTACTTCTTAGTTATTTAAAAAGTTATGGGAAAATACCTTCTTCGCTATCAACGATTCTTCAAAACTCGCGGTTCACGAAAATACAATGGCATTTACTGCTTTGCAAATTCCAGTTAATTGTTATACAATTTAATTGCAAAGTATTGGATATATTGCATGTTATTGCATATTATTGCATGGATTTAATTTTTGAGGTATTTGAAACCATTTCTTCAATGCTCCCACTTCTCAGATTAACCCTCATTCAGTTTCTTACTTTTTATATTACTGTTAGATAACTCAAAGATTCCCATTAATCTTTCCTTAAATTTCTTACAAAAACCTTCTCTTCGCCCATCTGACCTTGACCAATCGAAACAAAGCTCCTTATTCACCCAAGCAGACCCAAACCAACTTCCCTAAAAAAACATATCTCATTAAAACTCAAACCCCCTCTCATTGTTATTAATAATAATCCACGAAGTCCACTCACTCTCAGTGCAGCAGCAGCCTAAGTTAATTAATTTCCAACCACCACCGCTTGGCGTCGGTTACCATCCAAGCAACCCTGGCGGCCAAATGTAGAACACATATCACCCTTTCCCTTTTTTATATCTATATATTTATTATTATTTATCATCATCCCCTTTCCTTTCTTCCCTCTTTTTATTACTGTTATTGTCATTACGCTCCCCCCAGGTTCAATCTTTTCTTCCCGGCCTGACATTTCATCAATCAGACAGGGTAATTTCGGTGATAATCGGCGGACTCAGAGCCCGGGTTGTCACACATCGCTGGCCGCGCTCTGCTCTCCCTTTCGTGATGTCTTTTATTTATTTATATTTTGATCTATGTGTGTGTGTGTTGTGGAGATGATTTTTTCCCTCTCTCTTTATCGTTCGTCAGGATTTGGGTTTGAACATCTGCCAGGGGATTTTATGCCGCTGCCCCGCCCACTTTTGGATCATTTTACCCGGATCGCGCGTTTTGCGAGGGATGGGTGCGCGTTTCGGGCAGTTTTTCGCGATGGTTCCGGTCCCGCGGTTTTTGGGTTGGCGGCACTCCTTCCTTTCACCTGTTGGATGGAGTGTGGTGACGGTTACGTGATGCGTTCGGTTGCTGTTGTCAGAAGAAACTGAAAGGAGTACAATGAAGGGGTGAACGGGTTAAGGCAGGGGTTTCCAAAGTATGGTCTGCGGTTATTCTCTTGATCTGTGGTATGGTCTTGGATTATCTTTTCGGTGTATTATCCACTAATTTGTAGAACTTTAAAACACGACCGTTATTTTACATAAGAACATTAAGATGTTAAGAGATCACGTTGAAAAATCAATGTGAAATTTAAATTGAGCTACATTTCATTAGGGTTCTGTTTTAGGCCCACTTTTATTTTTAATCTACATAAATGATCTGCTTACCCTAAAATTAAATGGTGAAATTATATGCTTTGCAGATGATACAACCCTTCTTTACTCTGGCCAAGACAAAGATGATTTAAATAATAAAATTCAAGATGACCTTAATAAAATAAGAACATGGTTTTATGCAAATGATTTAAGAATTAATGTTGAAAAAACAAAGTATATTTATTTCAGTCTAACAGCAAGAGAAAATCCTTTTTATTTAAAATATCATGACGTAGACTGTCCCAATTTATTTTTATGCAACTGTGTACAATTGGAATGTGTTAAAACGATAAAGTACTTAGGTCTTCAAATAGACTCTAACCTCAAATGGAAATCACACGTAAGTTTATTGTCTAATACGTTGAGATATTTGTTATATAAATTTTATCATCTTAAAGATTACGTTGATTCGAAATTTCTAAAAAAACTTTATTATGCTTGGGTTCATCCCAGGATATATTATGGTTTATCAATTTGGGGGGGTGATTATATAACTACTATACAAATAATTGAAAACCTTCAGAAAAAATTTGTTAAAATAATTTTACATTCCACTAATCATAGCATCACATTTTTTTCCTATAAAAATCTAGATATTCTTCCCCTTAAACATTTAATCTTTTACAAAAATTGTTACAATTTGTTTCAAAATCCGACTTTATGCTCAATGAAAACTTTTGTTAACCCCAGACGACCTTGTATTATTTATAATATTCCCAAATCCAATAAACAAATTTTTCATAAATGTTTTTTTACCTAGCACCTAAATATTTTAATAGTTTACCCTCAGATATTCAAACAGCACCCAGGGTTACTATTTTTAAAAAAATGTTAAAGCAATTTTTATTTACTTCTGAAAATGTACCTGCTTTTTAATATTTCCTTGTGCTGTCTTGTACAAATATTCTTTTTTTTATATTGTAGATGTTCTTATGACTTTCCAGGTATTTCTTTTTAGTTATTTTGGGTGTTTAATTATGTACAACTGACACCTTTGCCAATCTATAATTCTTATTTTATTTCTTGTATTATCCTAAATTTGGTTTTTCCTTTCCATATGTATATACAAATATTTTTTTTCACTTTAATGGGATTTTTAAATCCCCAAAGTGTAAATAGCTTCATTTGTAAATAGTGTATTATGTGATAAAATAAAATTGAATTGAATTGAAAAAATTGAATTGAATTTCATTTTATTCTATTTCATGCCTATCAGATACAGAATAGCGCTTTGTGAGTAGTTTTTTTATTTAGTAATGTTCTTAAAAACTGATAAGCTATTTCTAGGTTACGATCTGTCCAGTGTTGACAGAGGAACTTGGTGGAGAAGTAAATATGGCCTTTTGGATAAAAATTTTTGAAACAGTCTCAGGATAACTTGGGATAGGGCAAACTTATTTTTAAATAAATCTTGGTTAATGACTTTTTAATTTTTTTGAAGGAACTTTTTATCCAATTTTATTATTAATTGTTATAAAAATACGGTTTAATTCTCCCATCACCACTTAATTTCAAAAATATCTGAAATTTTAAGTATGTTTATTAAGTTTATTCTAATATAATATAGTATGTTCACATTTTTAATCTTTCAGAATTATAAATATAAAACAAACCAATAAAAATATTTAAAATTTCAAAGTAAGAGAAAAATCAAACCATTTTAAAACAGACATCATGCTATATGCCACTGGTTACAAAAATAATAGGATTAATGTGTATTATTGTATGTTAAATTAACACACGAACACTATTAAATACAACTCTAGAAATAGAATTAATTTTTTTCCATACAATAACTATTACCTTAGTATTTTGAGATTACATTTAAACATCCATTTAACTGAATTTGTACTATACATTTTTCTAAAATCTTAGGATTTGTTGTTTATGACTTAAAGCTCACACATTTAGTATAATTGATATTATATTTTTTAAAAATCTCAATTAAAAGATCATATTTGTTGTATAAATTCATTAGGCAATGTTGATTGAAGAAGTATTAAATGAATTCAAGAAAACACAGGTGGAAAATGTAGTGAGATTTTCGTCTCTCAGAGTAAATTTAAAATTTTTATGTTTTTTACAGCAATTGCTATATGCGTGAAGTTTTTAAAAGAAAAAACAATGATTTTAATTTCTTATAATATTAATCTTAATGGAATAAAAGCAGCTTATAACAAAAACTGGAAAAACTGAAAAATAACGATGTTTGTTTCTAAATTGATCAGCAAATATCAATTCTTTAAAAGGGTGGAAAATTTTTTATACATGTTTTATCTAACTAAACGCAAGCATGGAAAACCAATTGAATCTTTAATTGGAGAAATTAATAAATCCAAAAACCAAGTTTTCAGGAATTTGAAGAAGAAAAAAGCTGAACGAATAAATGGAATTTTCAATGTATTACCATCAAATGTTTTTTGCAGATTCAGGACCCTATTTAGAGTGCAGAACTATCATAAAAAATATCGAACTTACAATGAAAAACACTGTACACTTTTAAAAAGTTGATGTTTAAAGTTGAACATAATATTAACACTAATAAGAAGTAACTAAACTGAAGTAATTATGTCAAATTAAACATAATATAAAAATTAAGCATGATTATTAGTATGTTTTCTAATATTAAGGTTTTTCTTATCTTCTTATTTAAATAGCCTTTTAAAGTGAATGAAATACTACATTGAAATTATGCCCAACCGAAAGTTAAATTATCTGAATTAAAATAAAATAAATCTTAATAAAACTCAACAACATTATTTCTTTCTATTTGGCATTGCATAACTCTTCAAGCATGTACTGACACGTGTTAAAAAGTATGGCAAGTTCTCACAGTAACATTTAACTTTATTTGACTAACTTAAATTGTATTTTGAACTTATTCATTTACAGTCAAGCGTATATTATGTTAAGAAGTAATTGTGTTTCTTAAATCGCTAAACCTGGAGTTTATATCATTAAGTGTATCATTAAGAAACCATTTGTGTAAGTTTTCTAAATCGTTATAAAGTTACTTTAATTTTTTATTCGATGAAAGCTTAAGCGTTTTAGAAGAGAATTATTCTCCTTTTACTCAAGAATTAAATTTCTTTTTCAGAAAATCCGTTAACTTTAGACTGAGGTCAATTATTTTTGCCTTGTCATTCAAAAGAACTGGGGATTTAAAAAAGTTTTATTTACTTGCTATCATTTATAAAATATGGTTTAGAAAAGTTCCTTTTTTGCTTGAGTCTAATTTTTTTAATTTTTAATTAAATTAAAGTGATACTTACTTATTTTGAATACTTTATTGAAATAATAATAATACATCTTACCATCATATTATTTTGAAACAAGCGAAATATTTATAAAAAAAAGATTCATTAAAAACTACTTTGTGAATTTGTTTCAATAAAAAGTAAAATAAGTTTAATATGTATGATCAGAATCACTTTTAAAATTTTCTTCTCAAATATATTTACGAAGTATCAAAATAAAAACAGTTAACTATTTGTATTTAGGCATTAAAAAATCAATCTAGTACTCACAAAGTTCTCAAGAAGGCTGACTTATGGTATGTATTTCAATTTTTTAATTGATGCATGGTTGAACAAATTTAGATCATTTATTTTTTTATCCTTCTTGTTTGTGGAAAAAATACTTTAGTTAAGTTACAAAAAATATTTTAGAAAACTAAGGTGCTATATTAATAAGCATTACACTGGCTTCAAATTTAAGTTGTTAATAGTTTTGATACGATTTGGAAGAACGTTTTTCATGTATATTTTATAATTATTAAAATTCAAACTTGTATAAAATTTATGAAATTTAAACCTTTATTGAAAATTCATACAGGTAATAAAATATTTATTTGTAATTAACTAATTCTTTATATAATACAAAAGAGAAAAATCTTCAACAATTTATTACCTAGCATTTTTCAAACATCGGAATAAATATAAATACGAAACATTATTTATTAAAACATCTTATATGAAGACTTGCTTAAGAAATTAAGCAAATGAATTTGAAATTTGTAGCATTTATTGCTCAACCTTTGAAACTTTTTGAGGGATTCATCTTATCTTTTTAATCTTATAGTCAGTGTTCCCGAACGGATGTCCGACATTAAATTTTCAAGGACAGGTAATAAAAGGTACAAAGTAAAACCTCTAAAGGGTTATTCTTCTCGGAGTACAATTTTTCAAAGGATATCGAGATGTAAAAACGATTTCCAGTGGTTGTCTCCTGCTTCAAAGTATCAACTTTCTCTATCAACGACATTCACACGACGACACAATTCTATATTACGACACTTTCCATCTCCTCCACCCTTTGTCACCGAAACGGTGTCTGTCTCCCATATAACCCAAATTACAATACCCGTGATTAAAATCGAAAAAAAAAGTAGCTAAGGGTTCATATTTCATCTGGAAGATGTAAATACATCGCAATAATAATGATTATTCCAAGGGAGCACTATATCCCCCCTCTGCATGGTGGTCTATCATTTAATAATGTAAAAAAGTGGGAGGGTGAGATTTGGGCAGAGAAATAATAATACTACCACTAATAAAAGTCTGCGCTCCTAACACATATATCCTGGTGCGGGGATACAGCAGCAGCAGCACTCCTTTTACTCAACCCATCTCTGCCTTTGTTTCGGTGACATTGAGTGATGGTCGCTTGACGGTTAATACCGCTTTTACTGGCAAAGAAAGCCCCACGTCATCCCAAGGTGGGTATAATTTATGCTTACATATTGAGAAAACCCAGCTGACGAAAATGACCATAAACTACTACGCGATCCCCGGGTTTTTGCCACCTGTACGGGTCGGACAATGCTACGGCATTTAGACGGGCATTGTGAGCGAGCGGGGACAGGGATTTGATCTGCTGTGGATGAATTATGAGGAGGTTTTTCTGACTTCTTCTCTCCCTCGGCTACTGTGTGCAGAGCACCCCGATGGAACTGATTTTCGAGGAGTTGAAAAATCACCCCTCTCTTGGAAATCCGCACGGCTATTGCGAAACTTGGCGGGGGTACACGTAAAGGAAGCCTCGACTTTAAACCAGAACAAAGTGTTTCATTTTGAGAGTGGGAGGAAAACATTTAACTCTAACTACTTTGAAAGTACTTTGTATATTATATCCCCCGCCGACTTTAAGTCTTACCCTGTCTCTGCGCGTGTCTCAGTGACAGAAAACCTTGTAGTACAAAACTAAACTTTTTACTTTTATTTTTTTTCCGGAATAGCTTTCGTGTCAGCTTAAGAAACTTTATTTTATTTTAGAGAATCTTGTTACAATTTTCGTGAGTGATAAGAGCTTTGTTTTATGTTTTGACAGTATGCTTTCTTTGGGGGGATTTATTCTCTCCAGTCTCCATCCATGTTTGTAAAAGAGACGTATGCTAATTTCTCTCCAAAGTACATTGTACAAAAGTGTTTGGTGAAAATAAATATTAGTACACGTTTGGTTTTTAGTCTTCATTTAGTACAATAAAATAATCTTCCAAAGCCTTCCTTTTAAATTATTTTTTTCTCTGTTATAAATAATATATTGTTTATTTATTTATTTTTCATTTTAAAAGATGACTTATTTTTGTTTAAAATGATTTTCTAATATTTTAGAGGGAGATCCTAATAATATCATTCATAATGTGAAATATTTGTAGAATTTGATCAAGAAAACGAGGAGTTTTGTGAAGCAAAATTTATTTATATTCTTTCATTTACCTAAATTATATTTTTAATTCGAGGTGAAGAACACATTTAATAATTAAACAAAAATATTATTATACATATTAAAAATAATGTTAAATAAATATTAGTACACGTTTGGTTTTTAGTCTTCATTTAGTACAATAAAATAATCTTCCAAAGCCTCCCTTTCAAATTATTTTTTTCTCTGTTATAAATATATTGTTTATTTATTTATTTTTCATTTTAAAAGATGACTTATTTTTGTTTTAAAATGATTTTCTAATATTTTAGAGGGAGATCCTAATAATATCATTCATAATGTGAAATATTTGTAGAATTTGATCAAGAAAACGAGGAGTTTTGTGAAGCAAAATTTATTTATATTCTTTCATTTACCTAAATTATATTTTTAATTCGAGGTGAAGAACACATTTAATAATTGAACAAAAATATTATTATACATATTTACTTCCAAGATTAAAATATCGCTATACTCTACCTAGGAGGGATTAGAATATTAGATAATATGATAATGTGATTTCTTTTCTAAGTACTTTAATTATGAGTTGGTTACTTTAACAGACGGAGTTTTTTTAGTAATTGAAATGGGGGGTACATTATATTTAACTTCACATCTGCATACGTTCTTTAAAAGAAATAATTTATTATCAGTTTCTAATATTTTTTACAAATTACTTGTTCCAAAAATCTACTACTCTACATTACATCACCAAAATGAACGAAAGGGAAAGATAACATACATGCATACGTACGATTCGCACACTTAGCAAATTCATTTCATATTACTTAATCTCTAGAAAACATCGGTAAAGATAAAATCGAGAGAGAAATCCAATCATATAAACCACTTCATGAAACTCTATAACGGGGACACAGCAAATCATTTCAACCACATTCCGTCGAACGTACGAAACCAATGCCTGCCCGGATTTTCCACTAATCAAAACCCGAAAACCCACCCCCTCGTGCCACATTCTAGCAGCCCGAGCTTCATCATCCACCCAACAAAGAAGCAAGGCTGTGTGTATATGAATAATACGCTTCCCATAAATCTCTCTGACCGCACAATACCATTAAGGCAGTGTCTTATCGCATTCATTCCCAATGGAGGAGGCTCTTCAAAACAAAGGGGTAGTGTGCGCACGGTGGTCAAACGATTGCATGAGTAATTGCCGATGGAATCGGCTAGTAATCGCGCAGGGTGTGACTCTCGGGTTTTAGATGACGACGGTCAGTAACCCGAGAGTTAAGTGTGATGCCGATCGCGGTGCTTTGGTTACTTCCGGATCTGATTTTTGGAAGATTGGGGAGGTTTTATTGGTTTTGCATGATGAAAAAGACGAGTCTTGATTCGGATCCACCTTGGTGATGAGTGATGTAAATGCATTTCATAGAGCTGTCCCTCTATGGAAGTTTCTTCCATTGATGAAATCTTACATCATTCAGTCAGAGGTAGATTTTTACTCAGTAATCGACAAAGCATGGAGATATGAATCTAATCTTTTCAACTGCTTTGTATGTTGCAACTTACTAATTTAGAAAATGTATCGGCCAAATTTTTTTAAAAGTATGTTCTCTTAAGCTAGATAGACTGTCTAGTGAAAAAGACAGGGGAATATATCACCTAAAAATTCAAGTTTCATTTCGTGAAAATGTGAGTTTTCCCCCTTGCAAATATCCTTAATGGTGGATAAAAACAAATTCGTCCAATCAAAACAAATAATCTCGAAATCTGTTTTAAAATTCTAAAACATTTTCTCTATTAATCTCTATAGTAGTACTTTTTATATTGCAGTAACAAACAAAAAATTCAGTTAGTCCTGAAGGAATTTTTTAATGCAATATTAAAAAAGTCTTTAGATGTAGGCTTGATGAATCTTTTCCTCCTGTATAATATGTTTGATTAGTATCTCTGTTCTATAACTCTATGTTTTTAATAGAACGCGTGTTATCAATGTTTTAATGTCCCAATTAATGTAATCCGCTTAATTAAAAATAATTTAAAATCTACTAAATTAGGTATAAACGTTAAATAATTTATTATCCCTTTCTTTCTTACCTTATATTATTTGTTTTAAATACATCCTAAAATGAATTGGGGCTTTTTATTAAATAATTAATGGAAAAATATTTCCATCTTTTCATAGAAGGAAGCGGGTATCTATATTAATTACAAAATTCTTAAATAACTACATTTCTAAGTCTTGCGAGTTAGAGATCTAAATACTAAAAATCTGCTCCCTTTAAGCCTCTCATATCTCCCCCCAAAAAATACACCCAAGTTTGACCCAAGAAAACAACACAGAATCAGGAAATCCATTATCACCCATAACTTGAGTTATAGATGATGGACAATAAACGCTTAATAATCTCGTTTTTCATCGGGGGGAAATATCACGGTCTTGACCCCCTCCGGAGATTAACACCGGGTCTTACCTCCGTCTGCACTACTTTATCTTTTATCAGCCCTAAACACTCTCTTCCTGAACAACGCGTGTGTTGTAGGCGGAGGTATCAAAAGGAAGGTGTTAATAACCATTCCGCGTAAATAAATCATCTCCGTTCCTGACCGGGTATCGCAGTAAATATCTTACCCCAATAGCTCTTTCTCTTTTGATTCGTTGTTTCTTGCGTAACCGATTTTTCGTTCAGTTGGGTTTATTTATGGTTTGAAAGCGCCAATTATCATTTTTCAGGTGGATTTCGTGTTTTTTCCGAAAGCGCAAAAAGGGAACGTGAGATCGTGTTTGCTTCCTCGTGTGTTTTTGTGATTCGTCGTGTTGTAACGAGGGTGTGACGTTTTCTTGTGAAGGAACATGTTGGGGTATTTTATAAACAGGATTTCAGTATGGAATTGAACGGCGTAACAAAGTATACATGATTTTAAAAAGACTAATTAATTTTTAATAGCTGCTTTCTCTACTATCTCTCAACGGTACAGTTATTTTGTAGAAATGTGAATTTGAAGCCTTTCAGCATGCAGTTCTGCGGTGTTTCTACACCACTTTTGCAACCAACCTTAAGTTAATTCAATTTGCATGCATTTCTCCTGAAAATTCTTAAGTCAAATCAAAGTAAATTAAACGTTTTATCGAACATAAAAAAATTGGATATAAACACATTTATAAGAATTATTCAGGTAAAATTCATGCACATTAAATTAACTTAAAGTTGGGAACTATGACTGTAAGATTTTGTACCGAATCTGTTAATTGTCGTATTTTTTGAAACTAATGTGACATTTTTTGCATTTTTTAAGTCATATGAACACCCTTAAGCGAGTTAATGAATTTTCCATGAGTGAATCGCTCTCGATGTATAATTTTAGGGACTTGCCTAAATTTCAAATATTTTTATGTTTTATGCATGATTAAATTTATGCATGATTAAATTTTGAAATTTTATTTTAAACTTTAAATTTGTTAGTAATGTCCACTTTAAGAGTTAAAAGGCTTTTAATATTTTTTTAATTAAAAAAATATTAATTTTTTGTTTCATTTTTGTATTTTGAAAAAAAAAACTTTTTGAAAATGATGGTTATGAGGCACATCAAAACAAAACAAAAAATTTACGAACAAAATGGGAGTAATTTCAGGTTTATAAGTTGTATAGTTCTACTAGAGTTATTAGCTATTTAAAAATGCAGGAAAAACAACTTTATAAAATTTCTTTGAACATTAAAAAATTATATCTAACGAAACAAAGGTGATAGAAAGTTAGAACCTGAAACATTATGTCTATAACTATATTAGTTCATCATAAAAAAATCATTAAAAATATTTGAGAGTTAAATCTTTGGTTTTTTAGTTGTTTTGTAAAAAAGTCATCCATTTTTTCAAACTTTAAGTGCGATGCGTTAGCTGAAGATATTATCCAATCGAAAAAATATTTTACACCGTCCTTATTGGACCCAAGTGGCAACCTTTACTTGCTATTAAAACAGAAATAAAAAATAAAGTGTGTTTTCGGTCCACCCTATTGTGCAGTTTTAGTTAAATAATATGTATTAAGTTAATATGTATTCCATTAAACATACTTGCCAACTTTTACGGATTGTCCATAATGTTTACGGATTTTCTTTCGTTTTACGGAATTACGGATTGATTAAAAATATGATGGGTTTTGCGTTTTTGTCCACTTAACTATCCATGAAAACGCAAATCACTCGCGACGTAAACGATTTTCTCTGATTGTTTCTTTTTACTCCAAAACAAGATTCCTTTACGAATCCCTGTCCTTAAGATTTTCTCAATTTTGGCCTTTTTATTGAATGAAATTTGACTTTCTTGCAAGTTTTTTTTTTCAGAATCGCCGCGCTGCCGGCAAGTTTTGAGGCGCTCTCACCCGTAAAGTTTGCTTCTTCTCGTGTTCCGTACGCAATGCGAAAAACAACTTTACCGAGATTAGAATTAACGTTGATGTTTATCAGGCTTTATTAACGCGGAAAGCTTCAAGTTGTAGTTTTGTAATGTCACGCAAAAAGTTTTACGGAAGTAAATTTTCAAAAGTTGGCAAATATGCATTAAATATGTATTCCGATAAAACTAGGAAAATAAAGGGACGACTTTTATTTATTACAAAAATATATCTACTTAGATTTTTAAATACATTTTTTACTATTAAGTTATAATCCACATTATTTTTGAATAATTTTATGAATGTGAATTATATTACCTTTCAATAAAATTTCTCTTAAATCTCAACAGTAAGGTTTAAATATGTTTTGCTAATATAAAAAAAATTTATTTCTGAATAATTATCTTAATTTACACATTCCAATTGATTTACAACAATAAAATTTTTGAAAAAGAATCGGAGACTAGTGAGAGAGACGATATAATAAGACTAATATCACGAATACTATAAACTAAAAATAAAATTATTTCATAGCACATTTTTAAAAACTCAAGTAGAGAAATATCATTCCTTAAAATTAAGCTTCAGTTTATTAGCATCTAAACGGACTACAATGATGGCAAGTACAGGGGCACACTTCAATCACATTGTTTGCAATGGAAATTTAAACCTTCATAAAGATTGGCATAAAAATGTTTAGCTTAAATAAAAGCACACAAATCTGATTCCTTATTTGGTAAATCCCCATATCGACTTTTTGCTGACGGCGCCCCAACAAAGTTTAGAAGGTAGATTAAATTCAATATTAATAATTAGAACAAAAAATATTTTCATAACGAGTAGTAGGCCTTTTATTCTATAGAATCGATGCATTTAATTACACGATTTCTGTTGTACGTGCCCAAACTCCATAAAAACCGTGGCATCCAATAAAAAAATGACCCGAAAATTTCCAATTTGGGTTTTCGATGACCTTTCAATCATTATCAATTTGACACGACCTATCCCGGAGAAATATTGCACATAAATCGATCAAACAGGAGAGCTACCCAGAATACAAGCCACAACTTATTAATACATCGCAGTTATTTTCTCTCCATGACAGGTTTACTGTTGGGGTTTGAGTCTCACCTCGAGCTAGTAGGACATTGACGGATCACTACCAGGCACCGTTGCATCACCTGTAGAAAATAAAAAAAATGCTGGCTCTGCCCGCCATCAAGGTCACTCCAATCCTCATTGGGAATGCTATATTAGCCTTAGTAATTCCAGCACTTCCTCAAACAGACACGTATTCTTTTCATTGAGTGACAGGCCTCAGTACAATCCTTTCATAGGGAAAATGACGAATAGCTGTGACAGCTGCATTTTGGCTCGTGTAAAAGGTTCATCAAGCAGCTCTTTGTCTGGTTTTAATTGATACCATTTTGTGTGCATTCTGAATTCGTATCACGGTGGTCTGTTTTGCATGGAGGAGGAAGGAAAAGCTCTTTTGGAAATTTAGCTTTTATCGTTCGTTTCTTAAAGGGGATGAAGTGTCATTTATGCTTTATTGAAAAGAAGCTTTTGGGATTGGAAATCGTTTTGGAGTATTGAGTTTCCGTCTGTCTGTTGTGTGTTGTTGATGTTTCAAATGAAAGTGGGGATTGTGTCATGTAATGAGCAGATTAGAAGGGTTGTGTACTTGTGAATGATAATTAGAACTTTCCTGATGGTGGGAACTTGATACTCCTGTGTTATTCCTTTGGGCGATTTAGTGTTTGATGTGATTTTGAAATGTCGCTCATTTGAATGAAAATAGTGTTTACCTCCACGTCAAACTCACGGGTTTATGTGTGGTATTCATTTGAAGGTATTAATTAGTTATAGTTGACACATTGCTCTACATTTAAGATACATATTTTTTATGCGAAGTAAATGGATTTTTAAATTATTTCCTTTTGTACATAATATAGCACTTTTTTCTTTTTAAAATTGGTTTGTGTTTCCTTCAACTATCAATTTTTCTTGACAAATGAAATTCAAAATGAATTAATATACTTTTATAATTTTGTGCTTATAAAACAACAGTGGCGTATATAAGGGGGGCGAGGGGGCCCTGCCTCCCCCTGAAATTAGGACAAGGTATACCAAAACAAGTTAAAACCCTGTTATTTAGGATCATATTTTCAAAAATTTTCAGGGAGAGGGCCCCCAGACACCCCTACGGTACTTGTAACTTTATTAATTACAATTTTTATTATATCATGTACTCTAACATGAAAATTTCACATAAAAGTGCATTAAAAACCTGTTAAATATGCATTGGAAGGGTTGAGTAATAATTTTGGGCCCTCCCGAAATAAATTTCTGTATATGACACTGTAAAACACTCACTTGTATGTATGTTTGTTTCATTTATTTATTTTTACTAACATATCCTCTACATTTAAAGTATCCTAATGAATTATGTTGTTGAAATAATTAGTGAAAGGTACAGAACCCAGTAAGGTTTATGTTTACCAGGTTTAACAAACGAAAAATACTTCACAAGTTTCAATATTTTAATAGAAGTTTTAAAATTTGAAAACGTCAATAAACTTATAATAAGTTTCTTAACCCAAAGCATTTCTCAATGTAATTAAACGTTTAAACTATTTTTTAAGTTCTTTATTGTAAATATTTGCACGAGAATAACATTTTTGTACAATTCCACTAATTTGAAGAAAATGAGTTTAAAAAGAGATTGCAGGCATTATTCTCCTGCAATATAAATACAAACGTGGTGCAACATTTTTAGTGTTTTTAAAATACAGATAATTGAAAAGTCAAATGTAAACAAACACGAGTATGAAATTACATCGTGAAAAAATGTTTTCATATTAAAAGCACCACAGTCATCTTTTTCTTCGGAGGGATTCAGAATTCCATACAAAAGAATAATTAAACAACTTCTTCACTACTAAACAATATTTCCAAATTAAACCAACTGGAAACATAGTTAAATAAACAGTTAAGCTTTTGAATTAATCTACAAGACACTATAGTACCTTTTGTTATTCCAATTGCTTCAAAACTTGTCACAAAAACGTCATTCTCTTTGTCCACACTGCGACGCGTAAAAACACATTTAGCCCAACATAACTGACACACATATTTTTTCTCACGAAAGTCGGTCCTTACAGAACATTCACGAAGGCTGACAGCAAAATATTATTAAAAAGGGGAACCCGCGTCAATCAACCATCCCCCATTCAAAGATCTTATACAAGCGAACGTCAAACCCAGCTCCAAGTGTTTATCCTGCTGAAACAGATTAAAGCTTCCCTCTAAATAAAATAATGGGATTGAAACATAAGGAAACGACCGTTCTTGTCAATCCCGCAGAAGAAATCGTATGAAGGAAGTCGCTTGAGTTAAACCACCTCAATGAGCTAAATGAGCTATTGAGAAACGTTTTTGACGTAAACGGCATCGATAAAAGACGAATGTCACTGGAGATTGACAAAGATTTTTCCTTTTTTTCTCTCGAAAGAGAGTAAATAGCTTTTTCACTTGTGTTTCGAATTTGTATTCCGTAAGTCAGCAGATTTTAATCGAAAGAAAGATGCGTATGAATGTAAATGAAGAGTGAAATGGATGCGACGTTTGATAAGAGTGACACTTTTCATAAATCTTTTAACTCAATATTCCCATTCGTCTTGTTTCTCAGATTGCTTGTTCTTGTTTCCGGCACTGGTTGATATGCACCACTGTAAGAAGTAATGATTTATAATTGACTCGCGACTTAATGAGGTTTGAATAATTGAGGATGTCGATGATTAGGGGATTTCGGAAGCTGATCACATACGCTGAGACGGAATGAACCGAACCCTTTGAGTTTTGATACCTTTTGAATAAAATTAGCTTGTGTAAACTCTGCATGAACTACCGTGTAAGGCTTTCATCATGATTTGAGGATACACTCGCTATTTGTTATACAGATATATTTGTGTCATTTTTCGGTGAATCCAAGAGAAGTATGTTCCATTGTGCTTCTTCAGAGATCAACAACCAAAATGCTTCATTCCAAATTTTTGTAGTGTCCAAATGTTCTCATTCTAAATATTATTTTGGTACACAAACGTGAAGAACAAGAATTTGTTTAAATGTGTGGTTAGAAATAATCTTCTACTCAATTGAAGTTTAGAGACGTCACGATGAGATGTGAACTTTAACATGACCATAAAGTTCTCACATTACCAAAATCTAACGTTCTTATTTTTTATGCTCCATGAACTGGCAAAAAATAGTTTTTTCTTTATGAGTTTTTGAAGCATTTGTTGTTAATTACACTAGTCCAGGGGTCGGCAACCTTTTGAAACGGGAGAGCAAAAAGTTACAACTTACAAAATTTCCCAGTTTTGAAAGATCCACAGATCTTTTCTTCAATTTTATAGCATTCGCTTATTTGATTTTAGATTGGGAGGGGGATTTTAGTTGGAGTGATTGACCTTACAATTTTTCCGAGGTACCTCCTTTCGGGTACTTTTTTACATCAAGATTTAGATGACTTACATACACATTGTAAATTAATTTTAGTGAACTTAATTTCAAAATTTTGTAAACATGTGAATTCCAAGAAAATTTCGAGGGGGTGGGGAGGGGGTCCTACTTCAGAAAAATTTTGGAAATTTTTTTCATTTTTTAGAACTTCTACAATAGACCATATGAGAATAACTCCTCATACGTCACAGAATTTTCAAATAAAAATACACTGAGGGGTATTTGAGGGTTGTCCCCCAGAAATTTTTTGGAGTTTTTACCCTTAAAAGTAATGTTTTGACTCATCTTGAGAACTTTGCGTTACACCGCCCGTTTTGAGTCATATTGATTTGATTAGGTACTTAAAATAAATTTTCCAATTTTTTTAAGGGATTTGAAAATAGGGTTACTTGGGGTAAGTGGGTCACTGGGGTAAGTGGGTCACCCCCCTAAAACTATAATATGTACAGGAATTTCACACTTACTCGCATTGATTATGTTACAGCTTGTCACACCGATGAGTTTTGCATATATTTGAGATGTGTTTAATTTATTTTTAAGATTTTAGAACTAATTTAAAATAGATTCCCAGAATGGATTTTTTGGTGAGTTCAAGACGCATTTTTCAAAGAAGTATTTCAAGGTAAGTTTTCATTACATTTTAATGTTTATTGAACTGTTTTGCAGAGTTTGACCTAAAATACATACGGCAATTTGAAAATTTTCAAAATTTTTAATTTTTAAGTGTTTAACAGGGGGGTCCCACTTACCCCATAGTTTTAGCATGGTTGGGGTAAGTGGGACCCCTCAGTGTGGGGTAAGTGGGACCCCTTATTATGATATAAGTGGTTTTAGAGGGTTCCATATGATATAGGAACTATAACTGAAGACATGTGTGGATTTCAGGGGGGTTATAGGGACAATTTCCCCCAATATTTTCAGAAAATATTTCGATTTAGCAAGACCTTTTACTCACCACTTCAAAATTCATTAAAATTTATGTATAGTTTGATCCACATTTTATATCAAATTTGAGTTTTAATTTAAGTTATGGTGAATAAAGTGAAATATCTCATCAATAGTGTTCATTCTCATTTAGTGTGTCCGATTTCTTTTTTATCTTACAATGTGTATTTAAGTGCCAAAAATAAATCTTAATCAACCTTATTAGGTTTTTCCACACTATTTTATATGCTAAAGTAAAACATATCCCTTTAATCTTTCAAAATATTCTTTAAAATACTTTTTTTGCTTTTCATTCTATTCTTACCTTGTCATGTTGATTTGAGTTGAGTATATTTCTCACTCATGGATACAGTTACAATAAAATATTTTATATTGAAATTTACTGTACTTTATCAAGTAAGACCTACTTACTTCCTTTTAAGTTTTGCTTGCTTTAAATATAAATAAAGAGGGGGTGACCCACTTACCCCATCTCTTGTGGTAAGTGGGTCACCCATCTCATTTTTGATAAAAAGACCAGTTAAGAAAAATGTAAAGCTTTATTTTAGAAACTACTGATGAATTTTTGTTTATCGATAGACTCTCTAACGAAATTAGTCAACAAGTACAAAATAAACCCTTTCAAATTTTTTCTATAAAGCTCCAAAAATGTACTAGGCCAAAAAGGGGTCCCACTTACCCCAAGTGACCCTATATTAAAAATTTTTCGTATGGAACTGGAGAGCCTCAACTTTACATGAAAAGAGCCACATTCGGCTCGCGAGCCGCAGGTTGCCGACCCCTTATTATAAATAGGCTACCGATCACCATCAGTTCCAAAAGCATTTAAATTTAGAACCCATAGCTATAGTAAGCACACCACGTGGGAGATGGGGCTCCCATGTTGTGTTCACTTTCAAGGCAAATTTCATAGCACATAATAATTGATAGTTACGTATTAGCATATTGACTGTTTCAAAGATGTCACCAAAAAATGTGAAAATTAATGAGTTAAGAAATTTATTTTGCATTATGGGAAAAAATACTGAAAATGAATTTTAAAAAATATGAAAAGATATAACTATATTTTTTATTTTTTAGATACGTTTGAGATTTTGGGGGCGTTTAAATTATGGGGCCCCTATGCCCAGGCCTAATAGTAAATCAGGGCCTGTCCAGTTATGTTATGTATGTGATATATGTTATGTTATATATGTGATATCAAATTCATTTCAGTCGAAATATTAAAAATTTTAATGTATATTGATTGGTAAACTCATTTGAAATTTAAATAGGTAATGCTTTTAGAATATGGAAAGATACAAAGAAATAAAATATTTTTAATTCCATTATTTACAAACATTTTTAGAAGATAGTAAAAAATTATAACTTCCGAACGGAAATTATATTTTGTCAAATGCCTGCTTTAACAATCCCACAGTGTTCCTCTTTCTCGCGAATCAATGCTAACTTACTCAATATTTAAGGAAGACTTTTCCAGTGATGAGGGATATTCTATATATATAACAGCAATAACCCCATCTTTTGGCTGCTGCTACAATCCCCCAAATTAGCCCTCTACTCACCCTTCAACACATTTGAACTCCACCAAAAACAGACACACCATCAGATTAAAAAGATCCCTAATTCCCCATTCACTTCCCTCCCCCTCAGAAAAAAAAATCCACCCACCCAAATCAAATCTCTGCAATCCCCCAACTCGGAACCGATTACGCGAGGAGCAGACAAGAATCCCTCCTCCTCCCTTCTTTCTCCCCTTAATAGTCCCCAAAGGGAGACAAAGAAACGCTAATGAAAAACAAGGGCAGAGGACCCCTTAATCCCCCAACTCTTTCCCCAATTAACCGTGTTTGTTAACGAGTTCCCGGCCGAGATGATGTTGCGCCATCAACTGTCTGGTCCTGGTGGTCGAAGGATAGAAACATTCCGAGTGTCCGGTGGGAGTGTTCTACGTCCTCCCATGGGATTCGGGGGTCTTTTCGGTCCCTGGAATGACAATGAGGTCGGCTTTATGGTGGAGAGTCAGCAGTTTTGGGGAGGAGGGAATGCGTAGGTCGTTTGGTGGTTCGTTTTTCGGGGAAGAGTGGAGTTGTCTTCAAATATAGATAATAATGTTTTTGTTTCCCGAGGTGTTGTTTTGTCGGGTGAGATTTTCTTGTTGTGAAAGGGTGTGAATTGATTTTGTGTGGTGTTTTATTTGTAGCTGAGATCGCGCGGGATCGTGAGTAGGAAGAGAATGTAATAAATAAATAATGTTTGTTTACAGTCTGTTCAAACATATCGAGTATTCTTGTGAAATATGGAAGTAAGAATTCGGAGACGATAGGAATGTTATTTTAATGTGTACATACTGAATCGAATGTCTTCAGGGTTCATTTATTTTTAAGCATGCATTTTAAATTTATTCACTCGCATTAGATTTTTGTATTGATCTTTTTGTACCGGTTCATCTGGTGTTCAAGAGGGAGATTCATTTCTATAGATCGTAGAGTTCAAATCTTCTAGATTGTCATTTTAATTTATTTTTCTATATAATATTATTTACTACATTTTTGTTAGTATTTTTGTACAGTCATACAGTAGCGCAACCGGAACTATTTTGTAGGGGGATAAGTGTATTAAGAAAATACTAAGTAAGAAATTGCCCAAATGATTAAGGCTGAATTTAAGAAGAAATGTACCCAAAAAATTACCCTTTGTCTGAAGACTCCGATTACATGATACAAAACCAATATTAGCATTGGATTATAATTTTCCCATAGGATTCTGTGGTAACCTTGGAGGGCTTAGAATTGAAAGGGTTAAGAACCGAAATTGTTCTTCCAGCAAAAAACCAATACAAATACAGTATGAACGTAGTGTTCTTTGTACTACATCAATTCGATGATTTTAAAGTATTTATCATTACATAGTACATAAACTCTACTCCTTTTCCTTCATTCTATTATATAACTTTGAGACGGTTCATTTCAAAACAATATTACCACCTTTCACCCCAGCTTATTCCAACCCACCATTAATACCTTCGGGCTACATAACCAACAACATAATCAAAACGACTCCCTTAATATATATATATCAACCAAATCATCACTCACCCCTTTTAAACACACCAAAACCCCCTCACAAACACCTCAACCGCACCCATAACACCATTGTCTCCCTCAAACCACACTCCCTCCTCAGAGAGACAGAAAGAGAGAAAAGAGAGAGAGAGAAGGAGAGAAACTCCCGCTGCTGATTTCACTTTTCACTCTTTGAGCTCAAAGGGGAGAGAATCTGTTTCATAATATTCGCGGCGAGCTCTCTGACACCGCCGTGACGTTAGGGGAGGTTTATGGCCCTCATTTTACATTAAGACTTGAATGACTTTCTCCCTCTCTATCTGCGCCTGTATCTTTTAATTACTCTCTAAAGACGCCGGCGCGGGAACATAGGAGACGGCACAATACCAATATATCTGACTCGCTCTTTTACCTTCGGGTTACGAGCCCTGCGTTGCTGTGAGCGAACAAGTGGCGTGAGTCGTGCCTTTTGGGTAGTGCGGTTGCTGGATTAAATATATTTTTCCGAGTGCTAGATCTGCGTGAAGAACTCTTGGATGTAGTGTATTTATGTAAATTTTCGGTTGAATTAGTTTATAAAGTTAAAGTTTGGTATAAAATTAGTTGTAATACATTTTGTGTATTTATGAACCATGTTTCAAGTATTGGGGAAAGGAGGGTAAGAGTGAGCAAAATTAAAAAAAAGATTAGGGTAAAAGTGTGCATATTATTTTTTCTTTGTGATTTTTAACATATTTTTACTGTTAATTTTAATACTTTCTTTTGTGTAGGTTGATTTGTGAGTCACACACAAAATAAACTCACAACTAAAACGTTTAAAAAATGTAAGGTTTTTAAGTTGTCAATTTTATAGCCCCAGAATGGTTTTTGATTATAAAACTTCCTCTTTTTGCATTATAAGATAGAAAACTATTACAACTATTCCTTTTCTCAATGAAATAACATTATTGGAAACTTTAATATTGAGCTATTTAATAAAAACCGTAACGGATCTTTCGTTACAGAGAGAGAGAAATTAAGGAAAACAATGAAAGAATCACCTATATGTGCTTACTTTCTCACATCCATTAATCAGACGCATTTATTAGGTAATTTTAATAATAAAATAGATAAATAAATGTTATATACTTTTTTATAGAATTACTCCGATATGAATTTATATTCGCACTTTTTGTACGAAAAATTAAGCCAAAATTACTGTTTTAGCAAAATTTCTAAACATAATTCAAATAAATTACCTTCATATTGCCTTTCTCTAAGGTACTCAAATTCGATGTAAGTTACAGGCGATGTTGTGTAAATAAATGTTTCAACAATCTAAGTGAATGTAAAGGTACATAAAGTACTAAAATGGTTATGAAATACTGTTGTTTTTTCACATGAAAATTCTATTTGGAAACACAAAAACTTTTAAGCTTAGAATTGATACTTTAAACTCATAAAATATTATTCGTAAGATATTTTTAAGTATACAGTATTTTTATCTAGTTATGATTGATGAATTTATCATATTTGGACTCATACTTTGGCATATTTGACCAATAATTTAACATATCTGACCCACAATTTAGCATATTAGACCCGCTCAACACAACAGTATAAAAATAGCTAAAACTTCAATCGAGTTTTGATATTTTAATAATATATATCAAGCGGGTTTAATATTCAAAAACAAATAAAATCAAATAAAAAATAAGTGAACAAAACATAATTTAGGAATTCTCAAAACATATTTTACGAAACATTTGAAACTTTCAGCGAATAAAAAAGTTAAGCATTTGTATATATTTTTAAGATGTTAGTTTTATAGATTTTATATTTCTCTTCTTTTTCTTTCAAACATTTTTTAAATGTTTTTAAAGTAAATAGATACCTTAATACACACAGTTTTTTTTGTAATGTAAAAATTTTAAGATACAAACTTATTAATCTAACAAATAGTTTTGTTCACACAAACAGGGTAAATATAATTTACTATTTTAAGATGCTATGAAAAATAAATGAAAGTGTTCATATTTAATATTTTTGTAATAAAAAATAATGATAATTAATTTTAATTTCAAGAGTTAATTAAAAATTTAAGTTAAAAAGATTAGGTGTTCAGTATAAAATGAACAAGAAAATTATAATTTAACAATTTTCTATCAACATTGTATTGTTATAGATAAAGTTTTAAGACAAAAACTATCGATAGGTTTGATCCCTTTGAAAGAATGAAAAAATACGTATAAAATAACTTTTATTAAATAATGTAAAATTAGCATAAATATGTGTGATAAATATTTAGACAGCATATTTTAAGCAACTAAGTAAGTTAATTTCTAACTAAAAGTTTCTTATAAGTATTTAATGCAATTTTTAAATATTAAATGTCAAACAGAACTGAAAATATCACATTTAAACAGAAAGTCAAGAGATCAACCTTACAAGGTTTTACATCTTAAAAATCTTAGAGCAGAAAATTTAAAAGAAAGCTTTACAAATTACTTAAATTTACGTAAGGTATCATATAACTTTATCTGTTTATAACCATATCATAGGTCTACCTAATGTTATGCATTATATTTTATACAAGTAGAGACTTTACGATTAAAAAAATTTATATAAATGGTCTTTTTACAATGAAAATCATCATAGAAAGTAATTTTGATATTTTATAACTCTTTGTACCTACTTGTTAAAAACTTTGGTATTACTAAAAAGTAAAAGTAAATTTCTCACTCTTTTAATATTATGATACTAGTTACATAAAGCATGATTTTATACAACCCTTTTTTTCCTTAAAAAAGAAAATAAAATTACGAGTAATTAAATTTGATATTAATTATTTGCAATAAAAAATAATGTATCTCACATTTAATACACTCATTTGAAAAAAACGGAAGCTTCACATATGAAAGTAAGGTAATTTTTTTTCATACCTTAAAGACATTTAAAAAATGTGAGTTCATTTGAATTTTGAAGTACTTTTTATTTCCTTTGTACGTTCTGATGTTTCTTGAGATACTTCAGAAGTTTTACCTCAGGCAATGCAAAGTCCACTATTTTTTCTCACAAATTTAAAAACACATTCAAAAACTCACAGACAAAAGAATACACTAGAAGTGACCTAAGGGTACACTTTTTAGCGACATCCAAGCGGGCTTGTCAACTTTTTAAGATTTGAAGAAACGAACACTGATATTAAAGGTTTTTGTAATGCATGGGAAGATGTAAATATGTGATCTAAAGTTATCAGTTTTTGTCAAAACCTGCAAAAATTTCCATCAAAGTATTCATTATCACTACTTCCTTTGAAGGTTTTTGAGATAACTCAAATTTATTTTTATTGAATACGTTAAATAGATTATTAGCTCATATGTTTTTTTATGTTTTATGCTTGAACTCTTCATGTTGATAACCTGCCCAATATTATACATTTGATAATATTTTTTTTTTCATTTTATAACCAAGTTTAAGTAATGTTAAAAGTAGTGCAGAATTATTTTTATCTGTTGTGACATTTTTACAAATAAAATTAACTTGTTCTTTGAAATATAGATAAAAATAATAAATTTAAAAAAAATGCATTCTAAAATCCATATTTTAAAGGAAGCTGCTTATTATATAGCTATTTTAAATGGTATTGTATTTTTTTAAACATTTAAATTTTAGAAAATTTGAATATTTTCTTTAGTTTTTAATGATAATTATTACATTTATTCTTATAATATTTATAAATAATATCTCATCCAAAATCTTAAATTGTTCATAATTTATTAGATTTTTATTATAATTTCTACTTTTTCTACTTATTTATATGTTTAGTATTATTTTATTTTAAATGATTGGATTTACAATCTCTAAAATTATAGACTACAAAATTTTAATGGTGTATGTTTTGTATTTATGTAATTCAAAATCGAAAATCAATTTTTTTGCAAAATGTTAAGTGATTCTATTACAGTAGTTTCCAACATTAACGATTCATTATTAATTTTCCTAAAATATTTAGAAATCTAAAGATATTAATATAAAATTGAACTTTATATATTCATTTCAATAATTAATTAAATAATTATATAAAACTATACCCTATATATTTACTCAATGTTCTAAATATCTTCAATAATCATGTATTTTTCCTTACATAAATTTCAATTCAAAATAATGTATAGCCATCAGGATTAAATTTTAAAAAGTGTCAATTCTGAGAAAATAATCAAACAAAAACTTCATATTTGAGACTACTATAAACAAAATAAACATGAAGCATATTTTCCCATCAATGTCACACATATTTAAATGAAACATTCTTCTTAATTTTCCTGCATTTATTACTTTCTATTGTTATGTCCATCAATACTGTTTTATCGTTACTTGCTGTTCTTTATTGTGCCTAACAGCTTTTTCCATGGGCTTCTTATTGCCGAACTAAGCTGGAAATGTATTGATAACTAGCCGCGTTCCCTGGTTAATATCTAGCATATTATGTGGATATCCTTGTTATACGACGTGGGCATATAAAAGAAGTGTCATTGGCGGCCTACATAAAAATACTCGCTTTACTTCATAGAAGAAGAGACGGTATCTTATTTGCTTGACCTTATGAAACTGATATGACAAGCAAAACTCATAAAAGGATATATAGTTCATGTTTTGCATTGTAATTTAATATAATAATTTGATAAATAATTTAAATTATTTTTTAAGTGACTGTTTGAATTTTTTCGTTGTTTTTGAACCGATTAGTTGGGTGTTATTAAAATAATTCAATTTAAAACCAAAGAAAATGTGAATAGAATTTTACTTTTATAATTATAAATACATGCTATCTAATAATAATTATTGTAACATCATGTTACAAAATTGTATTTTTCCTTTTTACATTTTTTGTTAACCTCCATGTTTATTTTGCGTTTTAATCTTGATAAAATCTGCGTCCGAATTAAAATTTTATTTCGTTTTTTTTTCAATTCAATTCAATTCAATTTTATTTGATCACATACACTATTTACAAATGAAGCTATTTACACTTTGGGGATTTAAAAATCCCATTAAAGTGAAAAAAATATTTGTATATACATATGTAAAGGAAAAACAAAATTTAGGATAATACAAGAAATAAAATAAGAATTATAGATTGGCAAAGGTGTCAGTTGTACATAATTAAACACCCAAAATAACTAAAAAGAAATACCTGGAAAGTCATAAGAACATCTACAATATAAAAAAAAAGAATATTTGTACAAGACAGCACAAGGAAATATTAAAAAGCAGGCACATTTTCAGAAGTAAATAAAAATTGCTTTAAAATTTTTTTAAAAATAGTAACCCTGGGTGCTGATTGAATATCTGAGGGTAAACTATTAAAATATTTAGGTGCTAGGTAAAAAAAACATTTATGAAAAATTTGTTTATTGGATTTGGGAATATTATAAATAACACAAGGTCGTCTGGGATTAACAAAAGTTTTCATTGAGCATAAAGTCGGATTTTGAAACAAATTGTAACAATTTTTGTAAAAGATTAAATGTTTAAGGGGAAGAATATCTAGATTTTTATAGGAAAAAAAGTGATGCTATGATTAGTGGAATGTAAAATTATTTTAACAAATTTTTTCTGAAGGTTTTCAATTATTTGTATAGTAGTTATATAATCACCCCCCCAAATTGATAAACCATAATATATCCTGGGATGAACCCAAGCATAATAAAGTTTTTTTAGAAATTTCGAATCAACGTAATCTTTAAGATGATAAAATTTATATAACAAATATCTCAACGTATTAGACAATAAACTTACATGTGATTTCCATTTGAGGTTAGAGTCTATTTGAAGGCCTAAGTACTTTATCGTATTAACACATTCCAATTGTACACAGTTGCATAAAAATAAATTGGAACAATCTACTTCATGATATTTTAGATAAAAAGGATTTTCTCTTGCTGTTAGACTGAAATAAATATTCTTTGTTTTTTCAACATTAATTCTTAAATCATTTGCATAAAACCATGTTCTTATTTTATTAAGGTCATCTTGTATTTTATTATTTAAATCATCTTTGTCTTGGCCAGAGTAAAGAAGGGTTGTATCATCTGCAAAGCATATAATTTCACCATTTAATTTTAGGGTAAGCAGATCATTTATGTAAATTAAAAAATAATTAAAATAATTTCAAATAAGTTTTCAAAATAATTATATTTAAATAATATTTAAACGGTTTTATCGCATCTTTATTTGCATTTCCTTTCTTTTTACTAGATTTTATGGAACATACTTTTATTTGTTTACAATACTTTTATTTTATTTCAAAATTTGTATCTATCGGCATTCATGATACAAAAGTGTAATATATATATTTAATTGAGATTAAAATTAAAACATAGCAACTTCATTAATTTTTAAAAAATATTTATAAGAGAACTTTATTTCTGTTGACTAGTTTAGCCAGAATTGTTCTTTTCGAGGATCTAAAGATAATTTAAGTCCTATATCTATCAAAAAATTACCGTCGGTGTCAAGTAAACTTTAGTTGTTTTTCCTGCATACTGCTAACTACCGAGGAAAAATCGTTTTACAGGAATTGATAAGAGAAATAATTCATAAGCTTTTTCTCTTTAAAAAATTTTTCTTTTCCCAGGATAAATATAGGTGGTCCACGGACCTCTGGGGGTCCGCGGGGTGTGTCCAAGGGGTCCGCGAAATGTCACCGAGAAATTAAGTATTTTTTTATTTTCCTTAATTTTAAGTAAACATTATCCTACTCAGCAGTTCATTTGTTAGTTTTGTTAGTTAATTGTCACTGTAGTACAAATAGATTAATGTAGGTGGCGCAGCCTCTGTTTATCACCATAGATAATCCATGTTTTGTTTTTTGCAATTTTTTATTGACTAAAATACGATAGTTTCGGTTTTGAATACATCGAGTTTCGGTTTTGAAATCGATTGTTGCCTGAAATTTAAGCCTTTAAGTTAAAGGGGTCCTCATCAGTAAATTAATTTCAAAGGGGGTCCTCGTTAAAATTTTATTGGGAACCCCTGCCTTAATAAATAGCTGCACTAATACTTTTCACTAATATCTCCTCTAATATATAGAATATACTTTCATGAAATGTTTTCTGCGTTTGTTTTATGATATTGCCCACAAATTTCTCATTAAAATTATTGCTCCGTCTCCTTTTTTTTAAATTTATTTTTTAACATTCTTATTTTACTTTTAGGGGGCGCTGATATCGTTTACGTTAGGTCGGGCGTAGTATTAGGTCATCCCGAAAGTTTTGTCGCTCTTGAGAGCATCTGTATACTATAAGATATTTTTGACACTTTTCCATTATTTGATACCAATATAAACTGTAACTTTATCTACCATCAACTTGGCATCTTGGCTTGATTTTGAGGACCGTTCGACAACTAGGCTTTCCTTAAACTTATGAAAACATGTTACTTCATTTCTTTTTTGCTCAAAATTTTGCATTTTTCCTAAAGTTAAGATTTTAAATTTAAAATTAATTGGCTACTTCCATAAAACAATTAAAGTTTTAAGTATTTTTAATAAGTGCGGAAAATTTAACTTAAATTTAAATTTTTTCTGAGGCATCAGGAGAGTTTGATCACAATCCTTCATATAAAATTTCTGGATTGCTACCTACTCCTAACCCTCTATTAGGAAATGTCCGGATGATCATTTGCAGGAATCTAGATCACTGGAAATTTAACCACCCCTCTTCAAAAGTAGTATAAAATAAGTTTCAATTTCTGAAATAAATAAGATCTTCCGTACAATCGTAATATGACTTCAAATTAAAGTTAAATTCCTTTGAATTTTAATTTTGAAAGTTTTCAATTAATGGCAACCTGAAGTAAACAAACTCTTATTAATCGTAGAAACTAGGAAAGCTGGAAAAGTGAGCCAACAAAAAAAAGAGTCAAAATTCGCCAAATTGGCTTTAGATAGAAGTAGAAGTACTTTACTGGTTTACCGTAATGGAAACGTACCAAAAAATACCAAATATACAGATGCTCCCAAGAGCGACAAAACTTTCGGGATGACCTAATACATTGCATAACTGTAGCTATGCAATGTACCGTTCCGAAGTATTTTCCGGTTAAAAGGAATTCCCATGCGCCCTGTTTATCTCTCTATTCTAAAAAAAAGTTTTTGGTGAACGGTTTCCAGAGAAAGGCTTTTTAATTACTGATCCGTATAACACATATTTGGTATCAAACTGTCCGGGTTCTTTTGAGGATGTGCAAAGTGCCTTTAGAATTTCTAAAAAAAATCTCAATTTTACAATATTTCCATTTTTTTAGATTTCGGATAAGGTCGCAGTCACAAAGCAAGAAACTATGAATTTTAAAACAATTGAAAACATATTTCACTGGTTTTTTAATATTCAAATAGATTAAATAATCATCTTTCTATTTATAACACGAATTTAAAAAATATATTTTGTGTTATTTTTAACAATATTTATATTTTTGTTGTTCAAACGGTTTTCATTATATTTTAAACTTATATATAATTAATTTATTTTTTATTTTTTAAATAACAAATTAATATTTTTATATTTATCTTTGTAGTTGTGGCAACCTAATCATTACTATATTTACAATAAAATATACACTCGCTTTCGGAAATTTTGAATTTTGCATTTACACTGTTCTACACTGAAAAAATTTCCTCGATGAAAATAGTCATTTCTTATAGATTTTGGGTCGCTGAATACGAAAATCACCATTAAAATTCTCAATTGACTCAGGATTTTCGGGGAACAGCCCCTCCCCCTTTTCACGTTTTTTAACGACTTTATAACTTTGAACTCGATTTTCAGGGTCAAAAAGCATTGCTTTAATCTTCAAATTGCCCCCCAGGAGACAAGAAATGTTCAAATTAATAAAATATGATAAATTTATAACAAATGGATAGGTTTAAGGGGTAGTTAACCCCCTAAGAATGCAAAAAATTAGCTAAAAATTATAGAGGTTTTCATACGCTATTTTTTCCACTTACTTTATACGCAATTCACGTTTGAAGGGTCCTAACCTTTCCCCAAGGACCCAAATTTGATGGCAATATGCAGCAATGATTTTTGCTAAAAGCAGTTGAGGTGAGAGCGCCCCCAGAGCACCCACGGAAGGGTTCAATGCCGCACTTAGAGTTTAACTGTGCTGTACAAAAAAAAATTTGAAGCCACTTACTGAATTTCAGCTGATTCTTGTGTAAAATGATCTGCTGAATTCAAATATGACACCCATTTTCCTCCATCACCCTCAGTTTTTAAGGGGATGCCCCCTAATTGTTATCCACAGCCGTGCATATATTAACATCTTGAAACATGGAATCCTCACTCCCGAAACCGAAAACCGGTCAGGTTTTAAAGAACTGAAGAGTTTCTACTTAGGATACACCCAAAATATAAGAAAAACGTCATTTGTAATCTTTTCAAAATCATCGATATTAATTTTCGCGATTCTGGAAGTCTTCCGAACTCTTCCGCGGGGACTTCTGGGAGGCTAACACCTCAACCGCTTTTAGTTAAAATTATTGCTGCATATTGTCATCAAATTTGGGTCCTTGGGGAAGGGTTAGGATCCTTCAAACGGGATTTGCGTAAAAAATAAGAGGAAAAAATAGCGTATAGAAACCTCTTTAATTTTTAGCTATTTTTTGTATTTTTAGGGGGGTAATTACCCCTTAACCCTATCCATTTGTTATAAATTTATCATATTTTATTAATTTGAACATTTCTTGTTAACTGGGGAGCAATTTGAAGACTAAAATAATGCTTTTTGACCCTGAAAATTGAGTTTAAAGGTCGTCGAAAAACGTAAAAAGGGGGAGGGGCTGTTCCCCGAAAATCCTGAGTCAATTGAGAATTTTAATGGTGATTTTCGTATTCAGCGACCCAAAATCTTTAAGAATTGACTGTTTTCATCAAGGAAAAAATTTTGACGGTCAAATTTGTAGAACAGTGTTATTTTTTATATCCTTTAGCAAGTATGTTTTTTAAGGTAGTGAAGGGCCGGATGCAGCTACGTTCTGCGGCGATTTTGGGACCGGTCGAATCCTACTTCCAAACAACTCAACTAACGTTGTCCTGAGTCATTTTCCCGGCATGCCGCTGATTGGTTTTCAAAAACGTCACGAACTACGTCAATGCACCACGTGCATTTGATTGTACCCTGCCTTTCCCGCGCTCTGCGCGTTCAACCAATCAGGAGGAAAACGATCCCCGATCCGCCCCGATCGCCGTAAAACGCCACCTCTGGAGCAGGCGTTCTTGGGCGATCATTATTAGGTGAAATACGGTTCTTTAGCACGTCGCAGAACGTTGCTGCATTCGGCCCAAAATGTAACTCTTTATTTCATAATGACAAAACGCAAACAACTAAATAACACGGGTGAATGTTTTAGATATAAGGATAAAAATGTTGGTCTTGACATTCGGTGTCGTTGCTATGAAAATGACACAACTTCGAAGTTTGTTTCTCATGAAGATAAAATTCTAAATTTTCTTGATGTTTATGATAATTACTACATTTTTAACAGTCAATCATTACAAATTTTAAGAAAGTTAAATTTATTCCTGAGATATTTCAATGCTTCCCTTAATGTATCTGTGAAAAAACATTACCTTAGGGAAATGGGTAAAAGAATGTTTACATTGCTTTGTTGTTAATTTTCTTGGGGTTCAATTCCGTTATAGTTACCGCTAAATATCGCCAATCTCTTTCGAACGCTCAATATTCAAATGTAAACCAATTTTTCTAATTTTTAATGATAAACTGAATAGTTATAGATCTAATTAAACACTTCAATCTATGAATTTGAAACAATTTAGCAATATTTATACTTTATAGTGTCAGTGATATTTAGCGGGAACTATAACGGAATTCAACCCCAAGAAAATTAACAACAGAGCAATGTAAACATTTTATACCCATTTCCCTAAGGTAATGTGTTTTTCACAGATGGGAAGCACTGAAACACATTAAGGGAAGGTTCATATTTAGCGGGAACTATATATGAACCTTTTTTGGAATTATAAAGTGATCCTCCAATTCATGTTACCATAAAGGAAATGATAAAATTCCACCACTGAATAAATATTCACCATTTTTGAAAGAATACCACGGAGAAGTACTACCCCTGTGTTAAGAATGTTTTATAAAGTGAGTAAGTGCAGTGAGCTGGGTTTTGTGGGAAATTGTGAAGCGGTCCAAAAGTTACTGCGTCAGCAGTTAATGGGGGTTGGTGAGCGATAGCGAGCAGGGGGCGGTAGCCCCCTAGTTTTTTAAAATATACTTCTTTGAAATTTCACATGCGATACTAGTTATTTCATAAATTAAATATTCAATTAATTTTTAACTGTGTTAACTTTCCATTCATATAGTTTAAATATTTTACGTCCTCCAGTCCACGACAGACTTACACACCTTATTTCAAAGGCAGAAAAACAAACTAAACGTCTCCACAAGTACGGATCTAAAAAATCGTTCATTCGATTCCGGAATCTATTCCTGGCGTTCGATTATTTCGATTCCTGGATTCGATTCCTGAGGTTCGATTCCAACCTGGAATCGATACCTTAGGGCCAGTATTGAAAAAGTAGAATCGAACTTATATATTTCAATCACAAAGTAAGGATAATTAGTAATTATTATTAATTTAATTAATAACCAGCAAAATGTTAATTTATTATCGAAATACTAATTAATTAGAGAAGAAAGAAGAAAATTGTTAATTATCTGTATTAATTAGAAAATTAAGTACGATTCCTAAGAAAGATCGATTCATAAGAAGATTCGATTCCTGCTGCAAAATATTAATTAATAATCAATATACTAATACTAATTAATTAGATAACAAAATTGTTAATAATTATCTGTATTAATTAGAAAAATAAGTGCGATTCCAAAGATTCGATTCCTTTGGAATCGATTCCAAAACATTTGGTTCCGGAATCTCAGAAATATTTAGAATCCTGTCCACAAGTCGGGGGAAAAGGACATACTCCACGAAAGTTAGCCTTAGTGCCCAGCCACACTGGGTGACCCCAGTCGCTGGAAGTCATTAAGATCCTTATCAAACGGAGGGGAGAAAGAAGGGATTTGAGGGGTGATGCACTACACTAGATAATTCCTTTAGCGGAGGAAAACGGGTGTCATCCTTTCAACTTCCAACCAGCATCTAGTGCATCTCCCCTCCAGTCCCCTTCTTTATCCCCTACGTTTGATAAGGAACTTAACGACTTGAGCGACTCAAGTCGCTCAGTATGGCTAGGCACTTACATCCCTTATTTCAATGGCAGAGAAACAAACTAAACAGGGAAAAGGACGGTCCAACTCACTGTCTAAAATTAGCCCTACAACACGTCCCATCGTCCCTCTCTCGCACGGGGTATAATCCCCACGGCCACCCTCGCTAATCCCTCCCACCCCTTCAGGCCACTGTCCCCCATACGCCCATGACTTATTTTACAGCCCCCCAACGACCATATCCACCGAAAAGAGAGAGGGCCACCCCGTTACTTAACATTACTCACACGACGCACAGAGAATAAGCAGAAGAAGAACCCTCTCTCTCTCAGGTCAGGCATTCGTCATCTTCGCAGATGAAGTCCGCCTCATTTGCACAAATTCTCCCGGTCGTTACGGAGGGATGAGTTGTGGGGGCGCGAAGAAGCGGCCATATGCAAATTTATGCCCCCGCGCCTTTTAAGAATGGCCGAAGCACCGTTTCTTCGGGTCAGGCGCCTGACAAGATGAAATACAGTTATGAGCTGTTCATTTCTCTTGATGAGATAATGTTATAGAGGCGGCTGATATGGCTCTCCGGGGACCTGGGGGGAGGTTTCGTTCGTTTTGGGGTGGAGGATATCCCTTTTCCAGATTGAATTCCTTTCGAAGGTCCGAGAGGCGTAGTGATGAAGATTTTACGACGGGACATATGGTGATGGGGGGTTGTAAAGGGCTTAAGGTGTCTTCTGAGGTCTGATTCAATCAGAGGAAAGGATTCGATGTGTTGAATAAAGAATTGATGGGGGCTTTTTGTAGGGGAACGGATAATTTGGGGGCCATGAAGAAAGGACTGATTAGACATTAATAGTGTGGGGTTCCAGTCCCTCTAAATAAGTAGCAGTAATATTTTCCTCTATATAGGCGTACGTAGGACTTTGGATTAGTAGAGAAAAATTATTTTCTAATCAAGGCCAAGAAAATTGCCTTCTGAAGGATAATACTCTTTCAAATGTTTCAGCAACTAATACACTTAGTGGTATCCAAAGCCCCTAAACTATCTTTTTTTGTTATTTTAATTTATAAAATTTTTATTCTCTATAAAAATATGATTTCATATGCATACTCAAACTGGCTCCGAGTCAAATTTCAGCAAATTTGAAAACATTTATGTACTCATTTCTGAAATTGTGCAGATTAGATACTCAAAAAGGAAACATCCCTGTGCTTTTTTTTTGAGTTAGTGTCTGGCATTCGCATAAGTCGAAGTGCGACGAGTGTTACGAGTAGATTTTTAAATTGAATGTGATATTGCAAAGTCGTGTTTCGCGCTATACCACTCCAAAAATTAGGACGTAACTAACAGTTTTCCGAAGTTTTTCCCCAATTTTCAAACATAAGTTAAAAATATGTTTAATATGAGTGGTGACTATTGAATTGTTTGAAACCGAATTGAAATCATAAGGTCGTCATATTTAAAACCAAAAGTTTCATACAAAAATTAAAACATCGATTTACTCAAATTTGAAACTGTCATTTCTCTCATTGCACCCAAAAATTCGATGAAAATATTTTATAACGGGATAAGCAGAAGACTTTTGAAACAATTTCCATATTTTCTTGTTTTTCATCTACTTGTCATTAATTTTTCCCATAGTAGAATATTTTCCTGAATTTAAGTTGATTTTTTAAAAACTAATTGCATCCTATTTCCATGAAAATTAAATAATTTTTTACATGTTTAAATCATGTTTCTATATAATTTATTAAATATGTGATGAGTTTTTTAATTCAAACATAAATAAAGAAAAAAATGAAAAGGAAGAAGTAAAAATGTGTTCACTAATTTTCCTTAATAAAGATATTTTAGTGTTTATGACATGCAAACTCATATAAAAACAAATTAATTACATTCAAATTCAAATAAAGTTTACTTTTAACTAAAACTTAACTATTTTGGGTGATTTTTTTCATTCAAACTTCATTTTACACAAAATTAATTTTTATTCTCTGAACATTAAAATTTTGATTTATCTTTAAAGGAACCTATTATTATTTATAATCATGGTTATAAAAGAAATTTTCAAGAAAGAAAATTAATGCATGAGTCCTTGAAAACTGAGGTAGTTATGCAACCTTACACTTTGATTTTTAAGTACCAACTCAGCTGAAAGCACATTTTAAATAATTAAATACATTCCCAGAATAATGGAAAAAGAAGGTAAAGTAAATAAATCAGTCGAACCCCTAGACAGAAAAAAATACAACAGACGGGAAAAACAAACAATCGTAACTCCATCGGCATCCTCGAATCAAAATTTTCCACGAGAGGTAAAAAACACGTCACTCCTCGTTACACCCAAGTCCGAATCCCATCACTGTGGAGAAAAAAACTTAAAAAAAAACACCTTCAGCCTCTGCTTTATTAATCTTTTATTAGAATGTCCTCTCCCGTGAGACGTTTCGACGACGCGCAAAAAACACATGCAAATGTCTCTGATTGCAACTTGACACCTCCAAAAGAGAGCGCGATTCTATTAACTTTGAGTGAAGCCCGTTTTTATTTCACTCGCTTTCCCCCTGTCACGCACCTTCCGCGCAAATCCGATCGGACACTCGTAATGCACTTGGGCAAGGCGAGATTTCTTTAACGAGCACGGGCGTTGCTTTCTCATTTCTCAATTAAACGAGCACAGAATCCTTTGCTTTTCCCCGTCAAAAGGTGTTGCAGGCGCAAAACAAAGGGGAATTAGGGACGACGGACCGTCACTTCTTGTTCCCCGGGAATTATTCCCGAAAGGGAAGTCTCTCCCTCCGATTAGGTATTCAAATCGGGTGCCCCCTTGCGACGAATAAAAAAAGCGGGGGCCGTATCCGAGCAGCGACTTGTCATCACTCATTTGAGAGATTCTCTACAATGGCAAAGAATTCCCGGACAGATAATTATAAAGAGTCATTAATACAGCCTGATAGAATCAGATGCCGTCTGATGATGTTTTTTTTGTCGAAGTCGGTTTTCTTTTGGGGGTTTTGCTAAATGGGAGATGAAAATTCTCTTCGCTTCGTCATGCTGTGATGCTTTTCGGGATTTTTTTTAGCTTTGAGGGGTTGAGAAATTTGGATTTGGGACTTAATTAAAATGACGGGGGCAGTGGAAATGCCCCGGGGTAAAGAAATGAAATAAGTCCGGATATCTTTTGGTGATGGCTGCTTTAATTTTTACGGTAATCATTTCGGATCTCGGTTGTTTTTCGCTGTGGCTTTTCGGAATCTTTAATTTGCAGGCTTCGCTGTCATGAATTGAAATTATTTTGAAGTGCTGAAGAAAATTATGGGGATCTGTATAATTATAAGTGATACTTTTTTTAAATGCTTGGATGCATAAATTTTAATAGTTTATGATGAAGTACAAAATAAATTTTTTAAAACTGTAGGGAGCAAAAGTCTTCTCAAAAGTAAAAACCATTTCGTACGGTTTAAAAATAAATTTATTAAATGCTTATTAGTAATTCTGATTAATTTACAAATTTAATATAATATTCCCATTAAAATTATTCAGAATATCTTTACTTTTCAGATTAAAAAGGAGCTTTAAGAATTATTATTATACGGCCCATTCATTAGATTTTTATTTGTATCAATTGATGACATTTGCAAAAATATTTATTTTTACATTATTTATTTGAAACCTGATTTATTTATTTAATATCCATTATAATGGTGCAAGTACAGTTTACTTTTAATATTTTAAAAACCTGTGTAATTTGTAATACCATTTTTCTCCCTTTGACATTTTATATAAAGCCCTGGATGGAGTGAGCTTACAAGTAGCGACAAGAGTTCAATCTCCCGCCATGATGGGTACAAGCGCTTCTATCTCAGTTATTAATGAATATTTGTGTTTTTGTTAATAATATTAATTTAACAAGGTTAACATTACCACTATAATAATAATTTTTAAAGGCTATCGCTATTAAAATCAAAGTTGAATAAGTAAACGTTTGAAACAAGCATAAAAATCCAGGGCTTTAATTTTATGTTGGTGTGTGTTTACCTTTTCCAACTCGGAAATCCAATGTATGCCCAAACTCCCATAGTCTAAATTTAATATATTTTTTTTAAATTTTATGTTATTCTAAATACCATTTATACATTTCGAGTATTTCTAAAACTTTACACCTACTTTTTAAACTCATAAAACATGAAAAATTCAAATTAAAAATAAAAATCATTCATAAAAGTGTATTTGAATGCTTCGTTTGCTATTAGGTCCAAATGCCCTTCACAATACGATATTTTTCTATTGATATACAATCTTGATGATAAAAACACTTTGAAACAAAAATCCTTTTAGAGGAAAATTTCTAGGTCACAAAATGGTTTCCCATCAGCTTCATAAAATGCTCATTTTCAAATAACCGTTGATACATTGAAGCCTACAATTTCCTTTAAAAGTACAAAACCATATCAATCCTAAAACTATTTAACTCTTTTTTTGAAAATAAAAGGATTTTTGAGATATTTCACGAATGATTCCAGGATTTTAACCGTATAATTTTCTTCAGTTTTCACAAGATTCGAGGGCAAACCCTTTCTATCGAAAATTTTATCTTGACTTATAAAGACCTATCAGCAAAAAGACCTTATGAACCAAAGTAACCTTTGTTGACCCTGATGTTGAAAAAGATATCAGGAGGCACGTAAGGTGATCCCAAATATGGTACTTAACTCCTGAGCAATCTTCTGGAGTTGCTTCATCCATAAAATATCTAAGCTATGGCGTAGGATATTTTATACGACTTCTGGGTGTGTTACACGGATTTTTTTCAATGAAATATTTTTTCTCAAAGAAGAAATCAAGAGTTTTTTTGTTTCAGACTTTATTTTGAGTCACATCGGGGTGTAATGGGTTGAGAATATTTTTGAAGAAAAGCTTCCACGAAGAGCTGTTTTTTAAATTAAAAATTTATTTAATTCAATTATTTTTGTATGCTATTCATTACACATCGAAACAATATATTATATCATTCGTTGTCTCCTATTTTGTTTATCTTATTGTAGATTTCCTTTCTTCTCCTATTTATTTTAAGACTATGAATCTTTTACATTTGTATTCTTTACCTGTATTTTTTTAATATTTTAATCTACCTTTTCGCTCTTTCATCTGTTCTCTCTAATTTTTTTTACTTTCTCTTTTAATTTCTTATGACTTCCTTTCTCTTATTAGATTTCTTTTATTCTGTATTTTATACATATTCTATATACATTTTTTCTCTTCCCCATTTAATCTCTTATCATATTTCTCACTTTCTGTGTCTTGTTCTTTTTACTCTTGTTTTTTACGTTAAATTATCCGCTCCTCATTTTCTCTTATATACCTTCTCATTCATAAATTAAGTGAAAACAGGATAAAGAAAAGATATGACATAAAAACGAAAACAAACAATGCAATGCAATCACACAAAAGGTTTAAAAAAACTACAAAAGGTTTGTTTTTCACTGAAAATTAATTTTGAACTTTCACCATATTTATGTACACATTTTCATGATCAATTTTTGACCCAATTATTCATACAGCATTGTAGATATGGTATTTCTGCTGCATTGTTGCTAAGCTTTTTGTCATCCTATTTTTAGTGTGTGAATTTATTTGTAGTTTTTTGTGTTTTTCTGTTATTTTCGTTACATAATTAATGTGTAAATTCTTTATTACGCCTGGACGGAAAAAATATTTTATTTCCCCTTGGCTTATCACATATTTTTTTTTGTATTCAATTTAAATTTTATCTTACATTTTCTTAAATTAAGATTGGTTGATTTCTGGATTTATAAATCTCTTTGTGAAAAGTTGTTGTAAATCCATAAACAAAATATCCACAGTGCTGTATAAATTAAACTAGTCAAAAATATATTCTTATTTTGTGTAACCTATCTAAATGTGAGTAGCACACAAATACAGCTTCAGTAGAACCTACTTTCTTCTAGATTGCCACAACCAGCATATGTAAAAACCCCATCAATCAACATGAAAGATCCCGTTCATATATCCCAACAATTCTGAACAACACCGTATCTAACTCACAGCAAGATGCTGCTCACTCATCTGCGCCAGTGCACTACTCCATCCTCCCAAGGGACGAATTACTCCGACATTCCATTCCGATCGAATGTCGCGCTGTGAACTGTCACCCATCCATCTCGCGGCGGCCGACAGGTGAGTGATGAGCCGGGTCACCTCGGAGATAATTTTACACGACGCGATAGCATCTCGCAGCTTCTTCCTGTTTGTATCCTCCTGGTGGACAATGGGTCCTTTCAGGAGATTTCGGGAGAATTGGGAGTCTGGGGGAGGGATGATCGTTTCTTCTGGATGAGGGAATGGAGGATGGATTCTGCTTGTTTTTGTTTGAGATAGCGAGTATGATCACTTTTCTCGCAAAACTCACTATCAAGTAAGTTATTAAGGTTGTTTGAATCTGAAGGGTAAAGTAAAGTGATCTTACACTCGTGATAACTCAAGAGTTGTGACTATTCTTCACTTTTCTTCCCTCAAAAGAAGTTTACCCCCCTATGGAAGTTGTTCCCGGCCATAATTGAGATGTCTGCTGCAACAAAGAGCTACCTCCAAAATCAGAATTCACATCATAAGATCGAAATTAAGAACTAAGAAATAGGAAAGATGAACAATCTCTCTGAATACTGCACTAAAATAACTTCAATCTTTCCAGATGATATTTTATACCCAGGCTACTAGTGGTAAAAAATTACCATTATTAGCATCTGAGCCCAGGTCAAACAAGGCTGAGGTTCTTTGACTGAATAATTTTGTACAGGCCGTAAAACCTTAATTAGCATTCACATTAGCAGTTATGTGCCACAATAGCGAGAACCTTACTAAGATTTCTGAATGTGGGTTAAGTTTATTTTTGCAGCAAACACCTAAATTTTGTATGTTTCTGTTATCTCCCAGTCTATGCTCGTTAAACATCCTTAGACACTTTCACAACTCATTAATTTTACTAAACATTAAACCTATTGGTATCTGTACCGATTGATTTTGTAATGTTCTCATAGCTCCAGTGAGGTTTTTATCATAAGATAATTATTTCTTAAACTTTTTCCTTATTGTTCACTCAATGTATAAAAAAACAAATGGGAAAGTACTAAAATCAGCTTAAAAATCACACATTGTGTACGTGTTCAGTTTTATAATCCTCTATAGTTGCGAACTGATACCAACAAAAAATATTTTAAAACAAAATATTTTTTTACTTTATCCGAATTTTTAATTTGGCAGATACGAATTAGATTTGGTCTATTTATCTCCTAAAATTGATACTCTACAGAAAGATGTCTCATAATTTTTGCTAACGTTTTCTATATAAATATTTTTTTTCTATCACATTAATCATTAATAAATAACACATAAGGAAATGCATATTTTGAAAAAGTCAATCCTGATTACCTCCAGGAACTAATTTACCACAATCAACCCGATAAATCACTCAAAATTCCTTTACTTAACTCTTCATCTGAGACAGCAAATTACATCCATACTCGCACCGAAAACGAGATAATTCCCTGCTCACAATCCCAACTCTTCCCTCAACATCCCCATAGAAAAAAAACTTAATAATCCCATATCTCCCAAAAGCATGAGAAAACACGGGGCACTTTCACGCCAAGATGAGCCGCTAATGAGGAATCCCGCGGCGGAGGGGAATCGCACCTAAGAAAAACCATGATCCAGCTTTCAGACAATGCCAGTGACAGAGCCAATTTTCGCATCAAGGCAAATCAAGAGCGCCAACAATCGCCATCAGTTAGTGGCCCTTTTCTGCGATTTCTGACACATCCTGTTCAACCATATCTCGTTAATCGCTCAGGTGGGTAGTCGCGATGAATGCCTCGCAGGTAAATGAGCTGCGATTCACACCGGGAAAGTGAATGTGTTGTTTTTCGGGCTGTCTGTCAGGAGAGGATGCGTCTTAATTTTTGGGACTTGTAGGGAGAGCGTGCGTTTCGTTTTCCGAGGGAATTATAGTGAGGGATAGCTGCATGAAGGAATTTAACCGTTTTGTGTCAATGTCAGTTGTTTTTAATGAACGAAAAGGTTTCATTGTACTGTAGCATATCTTTTTTTAGCATAAATAGTAATGTGTCTATTTTCTAAAGAAAAGTGCATACTTAATTACTTAAAATTTTTGACCTTCATTTTGGAGAAATCCTCCAAAGTGAAAAGTGTGAATTGGAGTTTCACTCTTTATCCTTCACTTTTCCATACCAACTAGCAATGAGGAAGTTGCATGATTTTTTTTTTATTTTTTTAACCGATTCCTCTTGCAAAAATAAGCAACTACCCAAAATTTGAGGCCGATCGAGAAATTTTTTGATTGTCAAAAAAATTAACAAAAATCCCCTTTTTAAAAGCGCGCGAAAACGCCAAGAGTTTGGATGTGACGTCATCTTATACTAAACATTGTTGTAAAGCAATGGAGTTGATGGTATTATTGTTGACGTCATCTTATAGTTTAAACAATAAACGTTTTCAGTCACGTGTTTTTTTCTCGACTTTTAAATTAAAATATTTAATTACCTGTACATTTTTTTGAAAAACTGACTAGATATTTCATTTTACCTTACAAAAAACCATACGGAACACTTGTTTGTTTTTGAAAATCTGACACATGCAACTTCCTCATTATTCACAGGAGTGAATCACTCAGGATGAACAGTGAAAGTGAAACAATGTGAATGTGAATGAGCCTTTACGAGTTTTGGTAAGAAATCCTTGATGCCGTCTTACTCTCTATTCACTCCTTTCCTCTCTGGCCACAGTCACCCTGAGCGCAGGATCAGGCGTATCAACAGGCGGATTTTAACGGGAAGTGGATATCTACCCAACTCTTTTGTTCGCTAATTGACCTCACCTAACCACACAAAGAGATCGGGGAGATACGCCTGATCCTGCGCCCAGGATGACCGTACCCCATTTCTCTAATGTTTTATGTTTTCTCTTCATATTTTCTTCTCCCCTCTTACAATCTCTCATTCTTTTTCACTCCAGATTACTTATTAAGGTGCGTTTAGAAGAAATGAAAGGAAGAAGTAATGAAAATACTAGTTATCTACTATACCTAGTAAAATGAATCCTTAAGAACCATCCTCAACCAAGTAGTTACATTCCAGAATATGCTTTTTAAAAAACTTAATCACCTCCAGGCTGTATACTAATTTAAACTATCTTGATCAAACATATTGAAAGGAAAAGCCAATTATAGAAAAAAAACTATAATGAGCGATTAAACTAAAACTGAAATCGAGATGGACGTTAACACTAAATTGCAAAGTTTCAGAATGGTGTAATATTTTTTACGAAGGGTGATTACTTGAATCCACAGATAATATCTCAATGGACTCCTCTGAAAATTAATCGGCTCAAAGGCAAATAGCTCTCCCCCAGATCTCCACATCCACTTTTTATGGAGGTATCACAGCTATGTTAATCACAGTTGGGTTTGGTATTCATTGTTTTTTCCCGTCCTCGGCCGTTATTTTTTGCCCCATCATATTTACGCCTTTCATATTTCGCTATTATGCCGGGGAAGTTTTCCGGGGGTATATTTGTCAAGGAGCCATTCCGGCTGCGAGGCGGCGGGCATTACTCTCCTAACGTCCGGCCTGGCCGGACGAAATGGTGATTACATAGCGCTTAACTGCCGGATCCCATTTCTTCGCCCGCACCGTAAATATCCGGCAAAACGACCCGCGGCAAAAAGGGAGGGCTTATTTAGGGGCCCGCCCGATCCCTCAACGGGCAAACAGAAATTTTTAATTTCGATTAACGGCCGCTCTTTTAATAACAACGCTGCCGCCATCGCCTTTATTTTTGCGCATAAAAAACGGCGGTGACCAATAAAACCGGAGCGGTTCGGTTGTTTGCCCGCGGGGAGACATGATTAAACTTTGTAAATCAGCAGCTAATTGCAGAGGAACGTGCCGTACGACCCTTTTGGTCCATCCCTCAAAGTTTGCTCTCCCCGACTAAGTGTCGGGATAATCGTTCCCCACCTTGGTCTGGATGGTAACGTACGACGCTCTTGGGCGCTGCCAAAAAAGACCAGCAAAAATGGGACCAGCAGAGCCTTGATCCGATGATTAAAAGTGTGGTCCTGAATTAAACAAAGCGCGGGGTGGACTCTAAACTCCCACCTATTCGTTCTCCCGGTGGGAGTTGGAGAAATGTTCCGGGCATTATCCGAGGCCGTTTGCATCTCCTTTTTGCCGGTGTCCGAAATTCATTAGGGGAACCCAGTTGGGCTCTGGAGCACGTTCAGGCGGTTGTCACGGTGATGTTTGGTTAGCGTTCTTGAAAAGTTTCCGATTTAATCGGGAGGAGGGGGTCTTTTTGAGACGTTAATTCTCTTTGGGTGGTGACAGGGCGCAGAAGTTTCGGGGAAGCAAAGTCGTAATGGAGAGATATGCTCAACATAGAGAGAGAGAGAGAGAGAGGTGAGGCATTTTTCGCGAGTACGGTCGTATCAAACCTTTATGGAGTGCAAATATTGCGTCTGGAGCGCAATTAGATGGAATTATGGTAAAAATGGGGGAGAGGCAAAGCGATTCAATCCGAGCGGAGGTGTTTGAAAGCGTCGGGATTGCTTCAATCGTCTTTGATTTATCGCGACCCTCTTGTTTTACGTTCGACCGAAATGCGCTCTCCGTGAAACCGACTAATTAAAAAGTATAATTTTAATTTTTCCTGATGTTTGGATAGGGTTCTTAGCCGGGGACGTGGGAGTTTCTGAGTATTTTGGAAGTTCCGTGCACGAGGGGGAGTGTTGCGATATTTTGAATATATCGTGGAATGTGTATATATACATGAAATGAGGCTGAAATTATTGTACACATACAAAGCCTGAACTTAAGTAGTATACATAAGATTATTGAATAGGGATATTCGTGTTACACAAATATAAGAGAAAATCACGTATAATATTAATAAAAGGGTTTTTTCAACGTCATAATATAAATTTTCAACAGAAACCTCTAAAAACATAGTGTTGAACCAAAATTTTACAAAATCAGTTTTTTTTTCAAATTGGTTATTAAGTTTAGTTATTGCAGAAGGTTATGGTATCATAATCTTCATTGCTACAGGTACTAAAGGCACTTTTTGTCTCCATAAGCATAGGGATTAGGGATGCATCCAAAATGGCGCAAGTTTAGAACTGCTGATGGTTAGCGAGTTTTGGCTATTTGGCGCCATATTTAGAAGCCACATAATTCACTTAACATTAGTTGGGGTAACTATATAGATATTTTTATCGCTAAAAACTTGGCGCATCAGCAGTTCTAAACTTGCGCCTCCAAAATTACCTGTTACCACTTACCAACTCAATATATTCGTCTTTGGGTAGGCTACTACTGGAAGTTAATCCTTAATTTTTATTACATTTAGATCCAGAAATGTAAGGGAAAACATGGCAATATGAAACAAACAAGGGGCACTTTGATACTCTTTCAATATCTCAAAAACTATCAAAGTTATTTAGGTCGTGTTTTTACGAAAAGTTGCCTTTATATGCCTAAGCTTTACATATGAAACCGTTAAGTTCTCCAATAAATTTTAGTGAAGGAAAATAAATTTGTTTTTAAAATTTTCCAAATGTAAATTTCTAAGTAAAATGCAAAATCTTCCTGAAGCTATTCTAAGGGATAGGGGGCATAGGCGCCGACTTTCATCAAATATTGAGGGGGCCCAGTACTAGACAAAAAAGATATTAGTTATTTCATAAAAAAGCGGTCCTTAAACTTTCGATCGCCACTAATGCTAGACATAGCCCCCCCCCCAAGATTTTAAACATCCAAAGTCCAAAGGCTTATTCCTAAAGTACCCCTAAGGAGTATATTTATACAATAAGTTTTAGATTCCTTAAAAGTAGTACTCAAATCATATTCCACATTATGTTAAAATTTTACAATTACTCGAAGTATAATAGGGGTCTGGGGAAATTTTGAAAAATTGCCTCAAAAAGTAGTGTTACAGCTTTTCTTTAGACATTTTTGGTTCCCCCAAAAAAGAGAAGTTCCTTGTAAAACATAGAATTTCTAAGGAAAATATTACAATTAGAGACGTCAAAATTTCGAGAGGGACTAGGGGTCCTCCCCTAGAAATGTTTTTGAAATTTGTCTCTTAAAATAGTGTTATTTATTTTGAAACTATCAAAAGGTAACTCGCGGACCCCCTATTAAGGTACTGAGGACCCTCGGAGGTCCACGGACCACTGCTATAAAAATTCAAATAAAAAGCAGCACAATATTTTTAAAAAAAATTTAATCGAAGCGATATTTTGAGGGTCCTCCCCCCAAAATTTGGAAATTTCCACCACAAAATAGCGTTTTATCTCTTTTTGAAGCCTATTTGGGTTCCACCCTTAGAGCAGAGGGCTCATTTTAAGAAGCAGAATTTTCAAAGAAACCCAGTATATAAAACAGCAAAATTTGTTGGAAATTTGTCCCTAAAAATAGTGTTTAAATTCATTTTGTAGACTCTTTCTTCTTATGTTACACAAAAGGAGGATCACACCTCAAAAATCACGGAATTTTCAGGGGAAAACGGTAAATAATAGATTTTAAAATTTGTGGGGGGCTTGGGGGTCCTCCCCCAAATTTTTTTTTAAATTTTTACCCTAGAAAGTAGTGTTTTAAGTCATTTTGAGACCCTTTGTGAAGACCAAATGAACGGGACCAAAAGAACGACGTCCAATACATTGCCATCTTTAGTTCATGAAAGAAAATAGGTAGATTTTTACTAAAAATATTGGGGGGGCTTAGCCCCCCTTCTTCCAACATTGGGGGGGCTCAAGCCCCCTCAAACCCTATGAAGTCGGCGCCTATGATAGGGGGTATCCTTAAATTTTAAATAACCTTTGCCAATTTTTTTAAATTAAGGTTTTTGCTCAAAAACAACAAATGGGGCAAATTGATACACTTGGATGTGGGGTACTTTGATACACTCGTGGAGCACATTGAAACACATAAAAATTACCATATTTGGCGTTGGGAGATAAATATATCTCAGTTTTTTTAATAAAATCATTTAAGGGTAAGTTAGATGTATACAATGAAGGATACTTTTGCCAATTTTTGAGTTTTTGGGTTTTTTTAAGTGTTTGAGATTGAAAATGGTTTACACTGTAGCAATGTGCATTTATAAAAGAAAATGAAGTTGATAAATACATAACCAAACGATTGAATCAGGGACTCTGAAGCATCTGAGAATATACCTGTAGCACTTTTACAGGTAACAAAGAACTCATTAAAAAAACAGTGAGAAAGTAGTATTATAAATGGCCAAAAACTAACCAGTTAATTATTGTTGTATTTCTTTATTTCTAGATGAGTTTGACAAAGATAACTTTGAATTTTATTCATTTAATTCAGGATCAACTATACCTATGAAAATTAGCATCTTATTTCCTTTAATACAGATTTGTTAAAAATTACCATTTGTGAAATTCTTCAATTATTTTTATTTCTGAATATTAAATGGAAAAATTGTTTTTTATGCTTGAAAAAAGGTATTAAAAATATGCTTCAGATACAACTCAATTTAAGTACATTATTTATTTTTCAAAACTTTTGTTATTAATTACTATTTTTAATCAATTTAATCAGTAATCACTATATCAAAATACCCCAAGTCAAAGTATCTCCCCGGTGGGGCACTTAGATACAAAATTGATATTTTACATAAATCGTTATATTTTAATTTTCCTTAAACTTATATTTTTTCTAATTGATTTAATAAAATTGAGTCACTCTTCGATATTTTCAGAAAAAAAAGTATATGAATAAGTAATTTTTTCTACTCAAAAAATGGATTTGAATTTTGCTAGATCAAATTGCCCCACTTTTCCTTACTTCCTTCGATATATATCTTTTTCATTTTCTATCAAGTTTCAACACTTTTCTCGGTGATTTTGAATTGTTAATTTTCGAGAGGTTTAAAATCACTTCTAGACTGATCTGTATAAAAGAATGCAACCAACACAAAAATATAATATCACACAGCTGTGTCCCATGTGCATCAATTCAATAGTACAAGTCCTGAAGTCGCATAAATCTTTCGTAAGAAAAGAACAAAGTAATGTTAAAAAACAAAAAAAGAACGAAGAACAATGTAGGGGGAAGTGGAACCATTCATAGTGATTCAAAGCAAGGTAACACCGAAATCTATCTCACATCACGCTTTTAAGTGGCTCAAATAGCTGCCACAGCAAGACGCCGCCTCAGATAAGACATCCAGCGAAATTCCATGTCTCGCACCACCAAAGTTGACAAAGACTTACGACAACTCAGAGAAATCGAACAGACTCGCCTTAAATCTTCCCGCCAAGTCAGGGCCGAACTCCCCTCGGTGATGGTCACAGACAGCCGAATTAGAGACCTGAGTCGTAAATAAGAAGGGACTTCTCACCTGCTCTGCCACTTCATCCAGAAAAACAAGGAGTAGGCTCCAAAAAACACACATACAACAAAAGGATGTCGGACGGTCTCGTTTAATGTTGCATGAGATGTATGGGACACGGTGTGATAAGGATCTATCTTCTTTTCCGTGGGTATTTTGTGAGGGCGGTTGTTCAGAAATAACTTGTCGTCTTCGTGGAACTCGGGATTAGGTTGTGGGGTGTTCGCTTTCGCTGCCTACATCTGCACTTCAACGTGGTTTGATGAGATAGACAGAAGATATGACGTAATCGCCAGAGATAGGAAGTCAGATGGCATTGAATCATCTTTACACATTTGGTAGATATACCTATTAACTGATTAGGATGTTTGGTGAAGAACTTTACCTCTGATTATCCACTTGTTTCTTGACAGAACACGGCAATAACCTAATCCTGCAATATATCCCATGAATGATGCTTGCGGCAATTATGAAGCGAGCACCTCTTCTTTGAAACCTCTCCATGCGAACTTAACGGTTATAACGATAAATGCCTAGAGACTTATTCAAAGATTTAGCACTTATTGCAATAGTTTACAATGCGATGTCTGGTTGATATTTAAATTTTTCTACATTTTTGTCTGAATCAGAATCATATAAAATGTTAACGGTATGGAAGGTGCAGAGTATGTGTGAAGAACAGAGTGTGTATAGTTAAAAATTTCTTCTGTTCCAAGACAGCTCGAAGAACTTATTCAATAAAAAGACAACTTTGAGCCATCACTTGTGGTGAAAGACTGCTGCGCAAAATAGCCTAGTCTAAGCTTTAAAACTGGTTTGAATTAAAAAAGAAATCCGTGTATTGGACGTTTCTCATGGTTTTCCGCGAATCAAAATATTTTCCAATTGATAACGCCCCAGTTCTTTTACGAAAGAAACCATCAGCAACACTATCAGCTTCAAACTCAAAATGGGAAATCCAGGTACACGAACGCTTCTTTCATTTGCCAAAAAAGAAAGACAAACGGCATGAAAACGTCCCATGTTATCTCAAGCGAGCAAGCAACCTGCAGCTCCCCAACATGCGATATGCCAAATAATGACCTTGTCTGGAACAGATTCTTTGGATCAACAAGTCAAACCGATCGCAGGGGAAAAAGTGATTTGATGAATGACTTATGCAAATGTTGTTCTTTTTCTTGTTATCCCTGTTTTGATTTCGCTCGTTTCCGAATGAGTGACTGACAACCCTTCAACCCAACAATCAAGATCGCTTTTCTGATATTCTTGTTTTGATGCCCGGCATAAATGGACACCGTTTCTCTATTACGGCAATGAGGAAAAGGGAGGTTTCGGTCATAGAGTAAGAGGGAGTAGAGAACACATCATCGAATCTTTTCCTAAAGATGTCAATATGTCCTGCCACCAGGGTTGGCTGGATTGGACCCAATGAGTTTCTTCAAAAGAATCCATGTGAGAAAACATTCATTTGGATCCATTTTGGGGGTTTTCCGAGAAAAATCAAGATTTTGGCAGTTTTAATTTTGAAGAAAAACATTTAACTTTTAGTGCCCGTTTTATTGGCCTGTTTTAATCTTCAATAACAACGCATTTTTAAAGATAAATTGATTTTTATTCAAAAGTATAAAATAGTCAGTGCATGACTTATGCTAGACGTCTTGATGATTATCATGACAGTGTGATCACACATATTTATATACACATGGCGTTGCCAACTTATATTCTGCGTACACAGTTAACAGTTACACAGCTTGCATAACAAATTATATTTTGCATATTAAAGTTAACAGAAAAAGTTCATTTTCGGCTCCCGTGCGGCACTGCGCATTTCAGTTCCCGTGCGGCACTGCAGACTCCCCCCGCAGTGTCAGCATTGGCACGAAAAAAATCGGGAAACCGCACTTTTCTTCCGGAACGAGTAACTCTTGTTGAAGCATCTGATGAAGCCAAGTTATCAGATGCAATCAGGAAAGCTGGCTTGATTCGGTCCATAGAAATGGTAACTTTTTTACCACGAATGTCCAGGTCGTAATTCTTGGACCTACGATGCAAGACTTTAAACGGCCCGTCGTAAGGCTGTTGTAAAGGTTTTTTTACCTTGTCATTTCTCACAAACACATGGGAACAAGAGTCCAGCTGTGGATGGATAAATACCTTAGAAGAACCATGTTTTGATGTCGGTGATGGTCGAATGTTCTGGAAGTTGGCTCGAAGGTCTTCGACGAGTTGTTTTGGAGATATCTCTGAAGATGGAGTGAAGACTTCTCCGGGAAGACGCATTGGTGCTCCATATACCAACTCGGCTGTAGTCGCTTGGATATCTGGTTTGAACGCGGCTCGAAATCCCATCAGGATGGTCGGTAGTACTTCAGTCCACTTGTCCGTGCAGCAGGCTTTTATGGCAGCTTTAAGAGGTCGGTGGAACTCTTCTATAAGGCCGTTACTTTGGGGGTGGTATGGAGTCGTCCTTAGCCTTTGGATACCGAGCAAGTTTGAGAGCGATCGAAAAAGGGAGCTTTCGAACTGTCGCCCTTGGTCCGTTGTTACTCTGGAAGGGACTCCAAACCTGGTGATCCATCCTACGTAGAAGGCGGTGGCTACCGTCTCTGCTCGAATGTCCTCAATCGGTACCGCCTCTGGCCATCTGGAAAATCGATCGATCATAGTTAAGCAGTAAGACTTTCCTTGGGATGGGGGCAGAGGGCCTATGATATCTAGGTGGATGTGGTCGAACCTTAATGTTTGGTCAGGGAATGAGCCTACGGGGGTTTTGGTATGTCTTATTACCTTACTTTTTTGGCAAGGGACACAATGTTTGGTCCATATTTTACAGTCTTTATTCAAAGAAGGCCAAACAAAACGAGTACCAATTAGTTTAGTGGTTGCTTTAACTCCTGGGTGGGAATTATTATGCATTACGTCAAAAATAATGCGTCGAAATGGTTGGGGGATATAGGGTCGCACATTACCTGTAGAAATATCACACAACAATGCTTTTTTTACGTTTGGAAAGCACAGTTTTTTCAACTCTAAGCTTTTAGGTTTTTCTAGTAATGCCTGTAGTTCAGGATCAGTTTCCTGATACTCAGCGATTTCGTCGTAATCAACTGGGTTTGGGAAGACAATAGTGGCTATGCGAGACAGTGTGTCCGCGGTAATGTTATGAGAACCTTGTACGTAGCGAATGTCCGTTGTAAACTGGGATATTAAATCCGTTTGCCTAATTTGACGTGGAGTACCCTGATCAGCCTTTTTTTTAAACATATAGGTTAACGGCTTGTGATCCGTACACAACACAAATGTCCGAGCCTCAAGCATATGCCTAAAATGTTTGATCGATGCATACGCTGCAAGCAACTCACGATCGTACGTGCTATAATTTTGTTCGGCTGGGGTTTAAACAAAGCTCCTCCTAACGCAAAATCGGAGGCGTCCACCTGAAGTACCATTTGGGCATCAGGTAAAGGGTGTGCTAACAAAACTGCATTAACTAGCATGTCCTTACTAGTTTGAAATTCCTTTATAGCCTGCTCTGTCCATTTTATTTCTCGCTTATCATTTTTCTTAGAATCCTTTAAGTAGCCATTTAGGAAATTTTGCGCCTGAGCTGCGTTAGGGATAAATCTCCTAAAGAAGTTTATTAATCCTAAGAATCGTCTAAGTTCTACTACCGTTTTTGGAAGAGGGTAATTGACAATCGGTTCAACTTTGGAGGGTAATGGCTTAGTCCCATCTTTATTGATTAAATGCCCTAGGAAGGATATCTCAGGAACACCGAAAACACACTTAGCTGTGTTTATAGTTAAACCATAATTACTTAACCTTTGAAATACTGTCCTTAGGTGTAAAGGATGGTCCTTTTCCGTATCACTGAAAATTAGGATATCGTCTAAATAGACGTAGCAGAACTTTAAGTCACCTAAGATTTCATGCATAAATCTCTGAAACGTTTGTGCTGCGTTGCACAGTCCGAAATTTAGAAAGGGAAATTCATAAAGGCCGAAAGGCGTGCTTACCGCCGTTTTTTGAACGTGATCCGGATGTACCGGTATGTGGAAATATGCTCTGACAATATCAATCTTAGAAAAGATGTTTTTACCGTGTAGCGAGTTTGTAAAATCCTGCAGATGCGGTACTGGGTAGCGATCTGGTATTGTACATGCGTTTAACCGTCTGTAATCGCCTACCGGACGAATATCTCCTGAGCTCTTTTGGACAACATGGAGTGGGGAAGACCAGGGGGACTTAGATGGTCTACATATCCCTTCTTCCATCATAAATTGGAATTCTTTTTTTACTAACTCGTAAACTTTAGGGTTCAGTCTCCTAGGTTTACTATGCACTGGAGAACCAGTGGTCTCGATATAGTGAACAGTGTTGTGCTTAGGTGGGACAAACTTAGGGGAGGGCTTTATTAAATCAGGAAACTCTGATAAAAGTTCATGGTACTTAGTTTTACCTGCGATAATTTTTATCGAGGGATTTGAAATCCCGACCTTAGTTCCTGTTCGGAATAGGTTCGTAACACTGTCAATCAAACGTTGTCGTTTGAGATCTATAAGAATTCCATAGTGAGTAAGGAAATCAGCACCTATGATTGACATTGGCACTGAAGCGATCAAAAATTTCCATTTGAAATTTCGCCTTAACCCCAGATCTACCTCTAAAAGTTTTGACCCATAAGTAAAGATTTTTGAATCATTAGCAGCAGAAAGTTCTAGATAGTCTGGTTTCAAGTGTTTGAACTTTGGGGCAGGGATACAAGATACGTCTGATCCTGAGTCAATCAAAAATTTACGATTTGTTTGTTTATCATATACATACAAACGACAAGACTTTGTAGGGACAGATACCGTTGTGGCTGAAACATTTGGTTTGGAGGTATCCCTAGTTTCTCCAGTTCTCACAAGGAAGTTACAGGGTTGTTTACATTTAAATGCATTTTTACCAAACTTGCTATGATAAAAACAAAAGTTATCTGCACTTTCTTTAGAGAAGTTAGGTCGGGGTCTAGAAAATCTACGTGGCGATTTAGAATAAGATTGTCTAGGATACCTGGGTGCATCTTTACGGGATAATCGTTGCACTTGAGTCTTCAAGGAATTCATTTCAGCTCTGAGAGCCGATAAATCGCTACTTTGAGGCGAGCTACCCTGAAAAGATTGTGAGCCTGAGGCCAAATCTCTATTGCTAACATAACCTGTCAAATTAATGGCCAGGGGGTCAGACCGGACTTCTGTTATTTTATCAGCAAGTTTTGCTAAATCGTCCAAATCTTCATTACTTACAGAAAGAATAGATTGGGTATCTAAAGGAAGAAGTTGTAACCACAAATTTTTTAGGAATTCATCGGTTACTGAGTTTTTAGCCAAATCTCTCATGTTGCGAAGGAGGTGAGAGGGTCTATCATCTCCTAGTTGTAGTCCTGATAACAGCTTCCTAACCCTCTGATTTTCTGTTGCAGAAAATTCTGATATCAACCTAACCTTTAACGTTTCATATCGATTTCTATCCGGTGCGTTTAACCCGGGAAGGACTAGCGGGACCGTATGGTACCGGCAAACAGCACTACGAAAAAACGGCTTTTTTCTACCAAAATACTTTTATTTTTTCATTCTGATGGTAGATGTCACTACTACATGGACCAAACTTTAGTAAACAGCAATTTAATAACTAATAATTTAAATAAATTCTTGCTTAATGGCTTAATGAAAAACGTGTTTTTTAAGACAGGCGAAAAATGGCTCGTCTGAAAATGTAAGTGCCATTTCTTCATACTTAAAATTAGTGAATGGATTAAATAATGGTGAATTATTATTTATAATTGTATTATACAATAATAGCCCAAATTTGGAAAAGATTGAATAATTTTAAGGTAGAAAATTTTGGTATAGAAATCTTGCGGTACCATATGGTACCGCTAGGCTTTTACACTACCAAATAGTACTAATATTTTGAAGCAGTGTATTTTTATTTCAAACGTTTTATATGCTGTGAAATCAGTTAATTTTTAAGGTAAAACCTATATAATAATTTATTATGCTAATAACTTATTGAATTTATAGTGTATTTCCGATAATTTTAATTTTTAAGGCCAATAATTCTAAATTTAATAAGAAAAATTTCATATTATAAGTGATTGATTGGAATATCGATCTATACAATGGTAGTATTTCATGCAAATCATCAATATAATGTTCATAGTCTTCAACTAAACTATAGACGCAAAATACAAAATATGGTTTATGAAATTTTTAAAGCCTAAAACTTATGTTTTTTAACAAAATTCCTAATTTTAACACTCATTATGAGGAGAAAATTGGAAAAACTATCAATTCCGTATCAAATCAGCTTACTTCGGGGTATCAAAAGTTTGTCTATCACCTTTAGACTAGTGTGTACAAAATTTATTTCTAGAAATAAATTTGATAATAGGATTTTAAGAGCAAAACATAACTACTAATTGGTATAATGAGAGTAATATCAACTATTTAATAATTAATTTGTCAATCATCATTGCCTAAATTGTAATTGTACTTGTTGGTTTACTTAAAAATGGAAAATAAAGTGATAAAAGTGTGATAAATTTATTATTTTGACTTTGAAATCTCAAACTTATAAGAATATGTACGGTGCACAAAATGGTAGTGTAAGAGCCTAGCGGTACCATATGGTACCACCCTATTCTGACTAAAATAATAAAATTTTTTTTGAAAAAATGGTTTTAGGCTACTTCAAGACATGTCATAAGCATACAGTAAGGAGGAAAATTTAATTTGAGAAAAAAAATTAATTCAGTCTTTCCCGGGTTAAGATTATGTCCGAGACTACCGATAGACATTCTTGGTCTATTGCTGAAATAACGTAGTTGTATTTAGACAAGTCATTGGTAATACCAGAGATTTGGAAATTGCTCTCCACTTGTACGAACCACAACTTGATGTTATTTTTCCAAAGTGGAGGCAATTTAGGGGAAACTCTTGCAATTTGGGGCAGTTGTGCAGCCAAATCTTGATCATTGTTTACCGGAACATTTTGATCATTGTTCACAGGAACATTTGGACCAATGTTAAGGTTAGGAACGTTATTTACGTTTACCTCTAGATCATTGTTTACATTTGCATCCTCAACGTTGTTTACGGGGGCATTTGGATTCTGATTATTGGGTTCAAACATTGTTATATTTGTAAATGCAACCACAAATATAAATAATCCTGACCAAACAAAAGGTTTTAACATCTCACCCATACGATAACAGCTCTGGATTCTTGGAAGTAGATGCTGTGGATTCCATGGATCATCAAACGGTAAGTTTTAGCTTGGAAAGACGTTCGGAATTCGGCGAAATTCCCTTCTTCAGCAGTCGTCACTCTTCGAGTTAAGCTGGTGACGAGGAAGGTAAGTGTTCGTAAACAAGGGTCACCACTCTTTGGTGCCCGTTTTATTGGCCTGTTTTAATCTTCAATAACAACGCATTTTTAAAGATAAATTGATTTTTATTCAAAAGTATAAAATAGTCAGTGCATGACTTATGCTAGACGTCTTGATGATTATCATGACAGTGTGATCACACATATTTATATACACATGGCGTTGCCAACTTATATTCTGCGTACACAGTTAACAGTTACACAGCTTGCATAACAAATTATATTTTGCATATTAAAGTTAACAGAAAAAGTTCATTTTCGGCTCCCGTGCGGCACTGCGCATTTCAGTTCCCGTGCGGCACTGCAAACTGAATAACATACCAAGAACTGCAGTTGAGTGGGGTTTTTCAAAATTTTAACCAGATTTCAATAATTAAGGTTAATTTTCATTATTGAATTGTTTTTTCAAAATTTAGGACCTTTAAAGTTCAATGTTTAAACTTAATAAAAAAATTAAGGAGGATTTTTTTAAATTTCAGTAGTTTTTCTTTCTATCATAGCATTCATTTACATTCTATCTCATTGCATTGATAAATGAACACTTTAAAATAAAAGTAAAAACACTAATTTTTAAGAAAACTTACGAACTTTGAAAAAAACATCTTACCTATGGAAAAAATTCAATAATTAAGGTTAATTTTCATTATTGAATTGGTTTTTCAAAATTTAGGACCTTTAAAGTTCAATGTTTAAACTTAATAAAAAAATTAAGGAGGATTTTTTTAAATTTCAGTAGTTTTTCTTTCTATCATAGCATTCATTTACATTCTATCTCATTGCATTGATAAATGAACACTTTAAAATAAAAGTAAAAACACTAATTTTTAAGAAAACTTACGAACTTTGAAAAAAACATCTTACCTATGGAAAACTGACATCATTTTGACAGAACACATTTAACATTGAAAGAACTCACTAAAATTTAAAAAAAAACACTTACTATTTAGGAGAAAACCATTTAATTTTGAAAAAACCAACACGTTTTCAGTTTTATTGAAAAAAAAAACCCCGAAAAACCCAATCCACATTTTTTTAAACCCGGGTTTTTGCCAACCCTGCCTGCCACCCAAGAAGAATAATTATAGAATTGTAAAATTTTCTTCAAAAGGGCCTATGTAATAGTATCAGAGATGTTACACTAGATGTCGGTCACATGTTAGGGGTCTTGTATTAGTGACACAGCGTAAAGATAATTATTTCAAACTTTTTGGCACAACACTTTAAAACTGTTTTTTTATGATATCACAATATTAAAAATTTCTAAGTAACTAAATTAGAGAAATTTTTTAGTTGTGCTTGATTTCGAGATTTCTTGTATTCAAAATGTGATATCTCTATAGGAGAAGGGGGTCAATGAATTGTGAAAACTCTTGTTATATGTCGGAGAGAAAGGGGTGTAAAAACCATGAAATTATGGGACGTAGCTTCTAGTAGTATTATTAAGAGAAATAAAACATCTGAATAAAATTAGAATTGCTAATGAAATATAAACAAGAAAATAAGTTCCCTTTCCCCAAGACAATCTCTTAATCCATTTCCGAATTATCGGTGTTTTACGAGATGGAAAATGAAAAAAAACCCGTGGAATGTAGTAAATTCTCCTTTAAATGTATCTCTCATCTTGAGAACCGTTCTTATACGATCATTTCTTAAAAAGAAGGAGCAAATTTTCTCTTTCTTAATTGCTCCTACGCTACATATAACTCTTTCGCCACACTTGATTAGGGGCACGCAGGTACTCAGCCTTATTCTCTCTCTGCTGCCCAGTATAACTACGATTTTGACGGGCAACCGGGAACGGTGTATTGTAGTCATCATTAATGGCTGCAAAACTGAATTTATCATCGATGATCATCTCATGGGCTGTAGAATTTTCTAATGGTCTCCTTTTGAGGAGGCAGGCTTCGTTTTATAACCTTAATGTGTATTCCATCAGACGGTTGGAGAGCCAGCTTTAATTGGGTAATAAAAGAAAATTGAAAGAATATAGAAACGCGTTTTGTGCATGGTTGAAGGTTGTTTTAAATCAATGCTTCGAAGCCTCTCTAAACCACATGTGTCATTAGGGGTAATTTTTCATCTGTAAAATGCAAGGAAAGGGGTTCATCAAATACTTCTTTCAATCCGTGACAGTAGAATATGAATAGATAAAGGTATAAAATGGCATAGACACAAGATTCTACTTGCAAGAATGTAGAGGAATAACAAAACTATTTTTATTTTAATAATAAGTAGATTTAGTGGAGTACCCAATGTCGAAAAAAAGGGCTTCGTAAAAAGTTCTTGTTAATTTTGTACACTAATGTTTTTTGGATTACTTATAGTATAAGGAACATAAAAAAGTTTGGTACCAATTTTTCAATCAACTTTTAAGACTAATTAAGCTAATTACAAGGTCAAGTAATAACTTTTAAAAGATGATGGATCTTTTAACATAATGAGCTTATTTATTACAGTCAAGTCCGCTTAATGTGATCGCAATTGTCTGAGACTAAACTGATAACATTATCCGATCGATAACAATAAGCGATCTCATAAAAAAAACAGCAAACAGTGTTACTAGATCGTTTGCTTTAAAATCAAAATCAGTAATCGTAATAATGTATTTAGAACTCTATTTTTAAACTAGGAAAAATTTTAAGGGGAAAATATAAGAGTAGTTCAGTTAATAAAATTAAAATAATCGCTTACTGTGTATTTTTATAGAAAGGTCTCTCTTTTTTCCGCTCCATTATATCCTTCAACTCCAAAAACCACTTATTTATTACATAATCTGAATTTCATTAAACAAGGGAAAATCAAAATCTCTTATCAGAAACGTCAGAAACATCTGCAAAGCGTGGATCTTGGGTGTTTTTTTTAACCAATCACAAGTATGGATTCGGACCCCCCCCATAACCGCCGTTTTCTTTCAATATAATACGCACTGAATGTTTATTTTTCTTACCCATACTGAATTTCAGAAAAAAGAAGCGTCAGATGTTCTCATGGAGAAGATTTTTACTTGTAAAAATTGACCTTCAAAATGAAACTCGAACCCAAAAGCGGTCGTTTTAAAGGGGATATGGACAAATTTTGATAATATTAAGCGGATTGATGATTCATAGTTGATCACATTAAACGATGTATTTTACATTAAATTAAATAGGAATGATCGGGACCTGTCGATTCCGATAACATTATCCGATTGATAACATTAACCGTGATCACATTAAGCGGATTCGACTGTACCTTAGAAATATGAAATTTTTAATATAGACGAAACACTGAGTAGATAATCTAAATATCTTTGCAATTTTTGAAAAAAATAATTAGAATTTTAATTAATTAAAAAATATTAATTTTTTCAAAATTTCAAAATTTTTACTTTGCCAGTTGAAATTTTTGTACTTTTTTGTAATTTTCCAACTTATTACTTAAAAGCACTTCTTCAGTTAAATTTTTGATGGATTGAAGATTTTAATTAGTGGGTTAATTAATGTGATTTAATTAAAAATACCAGAGCACTTAAACTTACTGATTAAAATGTATATATTTCTGGCAAGAAAATAAATATTAATACGAAGTATATATATTCAGGTAAATGTAAAACATTTTATAATTACCTTTAAAATAATTTCTTTTCTTAATGAACTTTTAAAGGAATTTCTTAAAATATCCCGAGGTCTTCAAAGTCAAGAGTGTTTTCTAACTCACTTTTGCCGAGGTCCACCATCCCGTCAAGTTTTATTTGTTATAATAATAAATTTAAGAAAAATATTTCGTTAATTGCATAATTTTGCACCTAAATCATCACAAAAGTAGTTCATCTTAAACGTGTGGGATAATAATAAAAAGAAAATTATTAACTATCACAGTTTGAGGAGTTGCTGTCTAATGCATATATAAAAGAGTCCATATGTAAAAGAGTTCTTGCATTTTTTTCATCCCCTTCACATTTGCACATTTCTGTGTATGGTAACTGTGCAGCAACACAATAACATCCCCCATTAGTGCATTTATTTTCGCTACAACCACACAGTAAGTTCAACTAAAGCTTCAGGAGCAGGTGACAAATCAGTTATAATTGGAACAAAGGTTTATTTTCTTTTTTCCAACCATCAAACTCAGGTGAAAGAAAGGATGGGTTTTGTTCAACATCTTTGGTCCATACTAGAGCTTGATAATGCACTCTAAGTGTATGGTGTTTAAAACAAGAGCGGCTTGGGTTAGAGGTAGGCCCTTCGATTCAGCTTCCAATCTCTTGAAGAGGTACCAACGAAGATCTTTAGTGTTCTTTATTTCTTTAGGGCATTTGTATAACCTTCAACACTTTAAGCATCTACGAACTCTTTAAGAGCAATGAAATTTTGATCTAATATTTTTTTGCGCTTTTCCAAGAGATGCAAATGCTTCGATGACATGAGGTTGAACTTCTATAAAAGCTTTCCAGCATGTTAATTTTCCTTTTCCATTGAACCTCCCGGTTGTGTCACAGCCAGTAAAACTATGAAAGCCTGGAAGGGCATCAATTAGTTCTACTTCTAAACGATCATAAATAGGTTTGAGAGAAACAATTTGTTTTCCGGCCCCTATTCCAGTTATGACACAGGGCCTAAAAGGAGGTACCGTTTCAAGGCCAGAATGATCTTTTGTATCTGGTGACAAGATGTGTTCAGTGTATCCCAAAGTAGTAGCATAAATAGCATGGTATATTGTTATGGTGTCTGCTTCTTCATAATTTGTTGTCAAATTATCGTAAATCTTGGTATTTGATTGAACTATGGTTTCAGTAGATACAATTAACTCTTTCTCTAATCCTTTGTAATGATAGTATTTTTATTGAAAGATATTCGATAAGGCTTGCTTTTGTTTTAGAGTTATTAAGAAAATTGGAGAGTCCCATTTTAATTGGCGTCTTATCTGTGAAAATAAAAGCTCTGACATCAATTTTCTTTCCTTTACACCTATTACGTATTGCTGTTTTTAGTGATGAATCCACAGAGTAATGGTCAAAAACTAGATGAATGGTGTTATAGTTTTCAGTTACACTGCTAAGTATAATCAAATATTGATGAATAAGACCCTTACATGAGTTGACATTTTCACTAATTTGCCGAACTAAAACCATGCCATCTATTACTAAAGCTGCTTAATCTCCAAATAAGGAAGTGTATAATTTGACGCTTGATATTGACCTCTACTCCAGGAAAGTGAATAGAAAAATTGGTACCAAAGATTTTCCGACTCTCCATACCCTAAAGAACCAAAATAACCTTGGTACCATAAATTTACAAATTTACATTGGAGACTTTACTAGTGGACACCGGCAGGAGAGCGCCTGTTGGTTTGCTCCGTGCTGCGCGCGCTTCTGGGTCAATATCACCTCAAAGAAAACATTAACTAACCATTTTTTTAAAACATAGACTATCAAATACCATTTTATAGACAAATGGCAGTATTTTTACAAAATTAAACTTTCCTAGGAAACCAAACAGCAAAAATGATATTTTCGCATTTTAATTAATTAATTAATTTAATTTAATTAATATTTGATGCTTTTTAAACTTATAAACTTTTTACTTTATTTCCACCAATTTCCTATAATTTTAAAAGGTTTTTCAACTGAATTATACCTGCTTAATCGTCAAAATATGAAAGTGCATAATTTGACCTTTGACTTGACCTCTACACCAGGAAAGTGAATAGAAAAATTGGTACCAAAGATTTTCTGACTCTCCATACCCTAAAGAACCAAAATAACCTTGGTACCATAAATTAACAAAAAATTTTTACAAATTTACATTGGAGACTCCACTAATTAGTTGACCTTGAAACTCAAAATGTAAAATATTTTACTAAAAGTTTAACTTGCGTTTTTCCGTACATTTGGTGTCTAATAAGTTTTGAAAGGAGCTGTTTTATCAATGAAGTACCCCACAAGCAACTAAATTTTCTTTGCATTTATACCGAACAAATATTTTTAGAACCATATAACGGGTCTGGTGCCATTAAACTCTTACCAACTAACCAACCCAATAACTTTTTTGGAGAGGTTATTTCCCAAATCACACGCGTTTTTTCTTACTAGCTGACAGGAGAACCCGTAAGCTATACAGAAGCCCTACTACTTTATAGAGCATTTTCAATCAGGGGACGTCCATAAATTACGTGAGGTCAAAAAGGGGGAGGGGGTCCAGCCAAATCTCACCTAATCTCACCTGGGGGGAGGGGGGAGTCAATTAAAATCTCACGTCAACTTTTAATTTAGAAAATACACGTTTTTTCTTTAAATTTTTTAGCAAAACTACTGGAAAAATGCGAAAATTAGTCAAAAAGTAATTGAAAAAATCTCACGAGAGGGGGAGGGGGGGTCCAGCGAAATCTCACTAAATCTCACCAAGGGGGAGGGAGGGGTCCAGAATTTGGAAAAAAACACCTCACGTTATTTATGGATGACCCCTCACATGACTCGTTCCTAGCAACGGCCTTAGCAAGAGATTGTTTGACCTATAGCAGTTAAAAGTTAAAAGAAAATAACTGGTCATGGAATGCTTCTATTGGAGCATTTTCAATCACATGACAGCAACAGATACCGCGGCACCTAGCAACGGCCTTAGCAACAGACTTTTTGACTCACAGCAACACTGTTAAAAAAATAGCTCAACCTTTCACCACAAACTGGTTCAAATTTAGCTGCAACCTAAGTTTGGTAAAAGGTTTCACCAAGTTTTCGTGCTTTCTCTAGTGAAAGTACCGGATTTCACTAGTGAAAGTTCCGAAAACTTGGTGAAACCTGTTACCAAACCTAGGTTGCAGCTAAATTTGAACCAGTTTGTGGTGAAACACTACAACCTTTCACCACAAACTGGTGAAAGGTTGAACTGTTTTTTTAACAGTGAAGGAAGAAAATAAACGGTCGTGACGTCACCTGAAACACTCTAATAGCTCCATATCCACGTGGTAAAATATAATTTTAGCAGTTCCCACAATTTTTGCTCAGAGAAGTACTTGGTGATAGATATAAGAATGAATATTGAATAATATTATAAGTAATCGCAAAATGGAAGAAAATTGAACAAAACAAGAGTATTGGTGAGAAAATATGAAGAAAAGATGAGAAATGATGAATGAAGAAATGGAAAGAGAGAAAAAGACAGCTTCTCCTGGTGTAAAAGGACTATAGTATATCCTATTTGTGCTACTAATATGTAAACCACCCTTTTCTAATTGAGTTTATCATCTTCGCTAACAATAAATCCATTGAACCAATGCACGGAACCTTGAAAATCCACGGTCAATTACCATAGACGGTTCGCCCCATCCCTATCCACTAACGATCACAAGCCCACCCCAGACACGTAGACGTCTATCACGGTTCCATCAGATTAGGTTCCCACAACCAGATCCAGATACCTACACCAAAGTATCTCCCTATCCAACCAGGTTAAAGTATCATTAGATTCTCCTCCTTACGTGTCTCCCATAGAAAGAAAAAAAGAAGTAACGATAATGATAATAATAATAACAATAAAGGATTGTGCAACTAAAGGAACAGTACCGAGTGGGCGTGGCCGGGTTATGTCTTCAATCGGAGCAGTAATGAGGGTCCGTTTTCCGAACCACTAGTACAGGAATTCGAGGGGTTGGGTCGGGGGGCTTGGATAAATTGAGTTGAGTAATAGATGTCCTGTCTGTCCTTGTGACGTTCTTTTTTGATGCGTTGTGATGATTTGATTACAAGCAGAGGGCTTTTGGGTCGTGTTTTGGATGGAGATGTTTGTGAAATGAACTGGAATTTACGTCTGGACTTGGTTGGGAAAGAAATGATAAGCGCTTCCGTGTCTTATTTGAGTTTTCTGTTGTTCTTGTTCTGTAGTTCTTTAGGACTTGTGGACTGCTGATTTGTTTATCTTATGTGATGAGTGCCTATTATAATTGAAATCATTGCTTATAGTATTACATAGATGTTGTATTTGTAGTACTTTAATTTTGAGCCTATATACTGTGATGGGCATCAACCTTGAGTAAAATTACAATTACACTTTTTTTATCATGTCATGTTTAGAATTTTTTTATAAATCGACCACTTCTAAATAATGTATTTATTTTACAGAAAAAGATAGATTTTGATAAGAGAGAAAAATAAAAGAATATTTTTCGAGATAAAATAATTTATTCCAGTGTATTTTTTTTCATAGTTTTATGTTTTTAACTTTTTAAAAAATAAAACAGATTTTTTTAAAATTGGATTTAATGTTTGAAGTTATTTTGGTCCTTTAATACATTCAGAAACTTGCAATGTGTTTATTACGAAACCTATCGTCGAAGTTATAGAATGATACTTAAAAAATGGTAAAAAGAGGAAACCGAAAAAAATTATGAATAGTAATTTTTTAACTCTAAAGTTTTCAAATTCAATTCACTGTAATGCCTAATTAAAATACTTAATCAGGCACTACATTTAAGTTACTCATATCCCCTTGTTAGTCTTAGCTTTATATTCATTCTTCAGAAAACAATTACTTTCAAGCTTATGAATATTTAAAATGAACTTTTTTGTCATTTAAAAGTTGAGCTAAAAGCTGTATAAAACATTAGAATTATCCAAAAATACAATCAGCAAATTTTTTTTCATACATAGCATAATAATTTGTAGTTCTTAAAAGAAAAATCCTTAGTGTTTTCGTGTATGTTCTATCACATTTTGAAGATGTATGTCTAACCCTAGGTTATGAAAGTATTTGTAAAAGATACAAATATGTATTCAGACATTGAAGTGGTTGTTGACTTAAAAATAGGAAGCCGGTGGTATTAAAAGCAATAAAAATGAAAACTTCTGCAATGAACTATCGCTTTTAGGTTAACATTTTTCAATTACTCTTCTATGTTATTAATCCCTAAGAATTATAATTCGTTTCTATTAGTTTTTTTATTTTTTCACTATACATATTTATTTTCTGTTGTAACAAATATGTGTTTAAAATAAAATTTATTTAGATGTAATTCTCATGATGTTAAAATATTATGTCTTAAGTGCCGTTTTATAACCATAAGCGTGATTTTGGTTTTTTTTATTTCCCTCTCCTTTTTAGCAGAAACAAATATTCAATTACGTAAATCTTGCCTACCCTCCCGATAGTTATTTTGTATAACAAAATTCAGTACTGATCTATTATAAAATATTTTAAATATTTTACTTGTCAGCAAAAATAAGCAAATTAATACCAAAATCCCCTCACCCTTGCAAATTTTATAATATTTAAACGGGCCTTTAATAAGGGAAAACTAATTCTGACTTGGAAATTAAATCTTCACACACACTTGTATGCGCATAGTATAAACCTACTTCAAAGAGTGTTTTGGAATTTAAGAAAAAATAAAAAGGTAAATTATCGTCATAAACAGTTCTTCAACAGAAGATATACCATTTAATTGAAATTATTATATTTCTTTGACATGTAATAACAAATCAATCTTATTTAGAAAATCAATCCTTTTGATCCACTAGAAATAGATAGAATCAAAATTCCAGTGCAGCTTCAAATATCCAATCATTGTATGGAAATACTTAAATTTTGATTACACGTTTTGTAAAGTGATTTGAAATTTTCTCTATAGCACTGCAAAGCATTCAAATTAAATTCGGTTATCAAAAATTGAATAAAAGTTTGGTGAGATTGATGTTAGATAGAATGTGAGAGATAGACAGATGTATATAAAACCACTCTTAAACTATTTAAGTACTACTATTTTAAAGAGATGAATATTAGTATCTGAAGTATTCGCCTCCATGACAGACTATAATCTATTCAATCATCTAAAATACCCCCTGAGAAATTTACAGATTCTATCAAACACCAACGTAACCGTTTATTACTTGAATGATTGATTGAAAACGTAAATTAATGGCAATCTTTGTCTGACATCTCTGACCACAAGCAGGATTTTTTATGAGTGTATCTTAGCTGAGTAGAAAACCTATTCGCCTTTAAGTGATTCACTTAGCTGAAATTTCTATCATCCTTAAGTCGATTGCAATCGTTTAGTTAGTTTTTTAAATGGAGAAACAGTAGGATAGTGTGATGTGAGTGGAAATTTTGTCCATTTATGAACAAAAAGTTACTCTACCGCATTTAACCCTACAATGCATGATTTTTTAAATTCACTTGAAAATCATTTATGTGTCTTCTATTATGGTGTAAATTAGTAAAAAAATACTAAAAAAATTAATTTAATTTCTTTCTACTTTTAATTGACAAAAAAACTTTGTCCTTGTGCAGGGTTGGCTAGATTGGACCCAATGGGTTTTATTAAAAAAAACCCATGTGAAAAAACCCACATTTTGGACCCATTTTTGGGTTTTTTCAAGAAAAATCAAGATTTTGGCAGTTCTTTCAAAATTTAATGTGTTTTTCAAAGTTTAGGATATTTTTACAATTTTAATGGGTTTTTTTTTCAAAATTTAAATTAGGTTTTAAAAATTAAATGGTGTTTTTTCAGTTTCATGGAGCTTTTTTTAAAGTTAAATAGGTTCTTTCATTATCCAGTGGGTTTTTTCAATATTGAATGGGGTTATTTTTCAAAATTTAGGACGTTTAAAGCTCAAACTAGATATAAAAATAAAAAATAAGGAAGATTTTTTTGAAGTTCAGTGGGTTTTTTCAAAGTTGAATAGATTTCTTTCAATATTAACCCATTAATGCCCAACTTTTTATTTTTCTTAAATATTTGGTAAAAACATAGTAAATAGCCCCAAAACAACTGGATAAATAGTGAAAAAAATTCCAGGGCAAAATTTTAATTTCTACACCAAAATTAAAAAACGTCCCTAAAAAGGGACGTCAGGCACGAATGCCCCCGTGTTTTTTCCCTATAGTAAATGCATGGTAGAAAGCTGTTTTAAAGCCTCAAAAACATCTTCTACCTTTTTAAGTGCAGCAAAAGTGATCGGAACCATACTGTAACATGAATATGAACAAAAAATATTAATTATTTATCCAATTAACTGTAAAATTAACCTTAATTAACGTAATTTGAGCATTTTTTATGCTCTAAAACACGTTTTACCTCCTAAATCTATGTTAATTGCTAATTAATTAAGATTTTTAATTGATAAATGCATTCTTTGTTTATATGTTACCTAATAATAAGTAATAATTACTTTTACATACCTCAAATCCATCAGAATATCTCAATTTGTGAAGTTTAAGTCTTTCAAATGCCTATACTTTTTTCATTTTAATTAATTTAATTATGCGGTACACAAATTTCTCCCCAAAAATCAAGTATTAGTGGGATGTGCATTAGCAAGCCAGATGATATAGATTGATCTGCAGTTTAGAACACAATGATTAGTGACATATAATTAGAAAAAAAGCCGAAAATTTATCACAATAGCGACTTTCTTGGCAAATTTAATGCCTAAAAGTCATTATGACTAATAATTATTAAACTTTTAATTAAAATATAACCGGAATATATTTGCATAAGTAATAAATATAGTAAAATAATTAATTTATTCCTTTTAATTAGTACAAATTAATTAATTCCTTATAATTTATGACTTTTTATACCATTAATTTAGCAGAAATAACAGTATTTTCCAAAAAAAATAAACAAAAATAGTAAACTTATAAGCTAAAATTAAAGTAATTTTATAAATATCAGTTATTTAACTCATTTCATAAGAATCGAACGCGTTTTTATGTAAAAAAAAATGAGGAAACACTAGCATTTCACTATGGGGAAAACCACGGGGGCATTCGTGCCTGACGTCCCTTTTTAGGGACGCTTTTCGAGGGTCCAAAATAAGGTCAGGATAAAATATTTTGGAAAAATAAAAAAACACCCCAACTGATTTAATGTATAAACAGTAATATATATCGGCATTGAAATTTTTTTAAATAACAACTAGGATTTTTAAGCTTTTTCTTTTAAAATTTTTAAAAAAGCACTTTTCTGAAAAATTCTATCTTCCAACTTTAAAAAAAGTGAAAATTTTTTAAAATTCTGCTTTCTTCTTGTGTTCTTTATGTTCTATGAAGATCAGAGATAACATCAGTGCAAATTTTGATTCAAAGGAACAATTTTTGTAGAAATAGGAGGATTTTTAAAAAACGTCCCTAAAAAGGGACGTCAGGCAGTAATGGGTTAAATGGGTTTTTTGAAAGTTTAGGATATTTTTTAAATTTTAGTGGGTTTTTTCAAAATTTAAACCAGGTTTCAGTAAATAAGGGATGTTTTTACCATTTCAGTTGGTTTTTTCAAAGTATAAAAACTTTTAAAAAACCCACTTAACTGTGGAAAAACTGACATTATTTTGACTGTACACATTTAACATAGAAAGAACTCACTAAAATTTGAAAAAACCCACTTACTTTATAGGAGAAAACCACTTAATTTTGAAAAAACCCACACTTCTTCCTAAAAAACCCAGTTTTATGTGGGTTTTTTCAGGGTTTTATAGAAAAAACCCGATAAAACCCAACCCACTTGGTTTTTTTTTAAAAACCCGGGTTTTTGCCAACCCTGTTCTTGTGAAATTAATTGTGAAGTGAAATAAAACCAAATGATGTAAAAATATAAAAAAATAACTTATCTTTTCAAAACAACTTCTTTTCAAGCTGGAAAATAATTTTTTATTTCAATTTATATGGTCCTTTTATTTTGGCGTTTTCTGTGTCTTGACTTTCGTCTCACTAGCTACTAACAAATGTCTCAAAATAGTACCCCTGCTGCCATTTACTGGCAATCTAAAGTGCTAATACAATGAAATATTATATTTATTGTACTTATTGAATGGTGTTGTCGTTTGGAAATGGAAGTTCGAGTAGAAAATGGGGGGAAATGTTGTGTTGCCAAATGGCAACAGTAAGAACTGTAGGGTTAAAACTTTCTAAAAAATCCAAATTCAACTTAAGTTCATCATTAAGTTTAAGTCTCACTAAGGAATCTAAATTTTAGAATTGTTAGTATGCCTACATTTTAAAATTAAAAGGGAAACTTTCGTCTGATGAGTTTGAGAATAAGTAAAACATACGATATTCCCCTTATATTGTAGATTGTCGCTAATATTTTCTCCTTAAGAATTAAATGACATACTTTTAGCAGATAGGTTACCATTTGCAAATAATCATAGCAGAAAAAAACCTACAACATGCATAACTTTCAGGATTAAAAAAATTATGTGTAGAAAAATGTAATAGAAATAAAAATAGAAATAGAGGATAGATAGAAAGTTAAAATTATCATAGAAAAATTTATTTAATATAACAATTATTAATTCGAAACTTATGAACTAAAGTAATAAAACAAAAATTTAAATAAAATTATTTTGTCCTAATTAACTTACATTCAATCAAAATACCAATCACTAAAGTCTCTACCAAGCATTTTTAATTATGTAACCTAACACTCTCCCATTCGATCTTCACTCCCAATATAATCTTCGTATAAAGAATCCCTCCCAATATATCCTCCATAGAAATTAAACTAATTCTCACCTGATGAATTCCAAAAAAAATTTCCATAACTCTCAATCACCAAATTCACAACATCCAAAACCGAAACTTAACCCGGGGACGAAACAAAAGCTAGATGATCGACGCGATCACAAATCAAAATCACATAAATGATCGGAGGTTAATCAAACCTGCTCATAGATTCCAGGGACATTCCACCAGGACAGTCTCTCATTGTCTACGAGGAAGGTGAGTCCCTTGATTTATGGAATGATGCGAAAGTTGTCGGAGGCCATTCATTTTAAAGGGAGGTAAATCAATGGACCAGCGCTGGGCTTATAGATTTATGTGCGGATATTGATAAAATTCGGCAGAGATAAAGACTAATTTCTAGCGCTGTGTGTTATGTATAGCTTTATGGAGTTTTGGAAGTCGTGGGAAGGCGGTAAAGCCTTTATGAGCGGGCTGTTTTATGTTTAGGTGGGGTATTTTAATGATGATGTGCCCTATGTGATGGAAAATGCTCAGAGTGTCCTGTACACTCTTAATGTGGTATGATAGAAAATAGTTGGGTGGATTAAGGGAAAAAATGGCTGAAAATTTCACAATGTGGTACCAATATGAAAGTTTCATGGATGATAGATAATCAATTAATCATGCAAGGAAAAATGAGGATTTTGACCATTAAGTTTTCATGACAAAATGGAACCCGTAGTGGTCCCAAAACATGAGGGATCCCATTATTTTTTTACAAGAGTGTTAATAATATCTGAATGTTTCTGAAGTTTTTTTTTCTTTTTCTTTTTACGAAAATTTACGAAATTTAATTTTTATACGCTTTTCCAATTTTATCAAAAAAAATATTTTAATGCTCACATTTTAGACAAAAATTTCGAAGATGCTACATAGATTGATTGCGAGTTATGAAGATTTGAAGGTTTAAGTAATCATGAAAATCTAAATGAAACTAAATAGAAGTTTAAAAAGGAAGTTTAACATCTCTTTAACTAAAAAGTTATCATGATAGATACCTCTCTTTAACCAAAGATTAGGTCTACTATCTCATAATTAAAACTACAAAGTAGGTTATTTTTTAAAAAATTTCGTCATAAAATTGTCAAAGGCTACTATGCAAATCAGAGTAGAGTTACTAGCATAAAAAGTTTAAAATTGTAAAATGGTATCATCCGTCGAGCCGGAGTCGAACCAGCGACCTATGGATAACCGTGTTTGACCCACTACAGTCCACCGCTCTGCCAACTGAGCTATCGACGGCACATCGAATCTGTGTAAACAAATCTAAATTTCTTAACAATAAAGTTGCAGAAGGCAGCAATAGGTTTCGGTTTTTGCCGGGAAATTTCACTTTCCCCGTTTTTTCGCTTCACTAGTTTCTTTTAACAGCAATGGAAGCTATTTTGGTTAAGATAATAGGTTTAAAACTTAAGTAATTTGATTTTTTTAGTACAAGTTAATTGGGACAGATGGATAGAAAAACTTTTTAAAACGAAGAATTCATTTGATAATTTTAATGCAGATATTTATGTGAATTTTTTAAAAGTTTGAAGCTGTGTCTGAGTGTTTTTTCATATTTTAGTTTTTATTAGAACGATAAAAAATATTTCATCCGTCGAGCCGGAGTCGAACCAGCGACCTATGGATTACCGTGTTTTCCCACTACAGTCCACCGCTCTGCCAACTGAGCTATCGACGGCACAACGCGCGGTAGTACAAACATGAATATTTCTTTACAATGAGGTCACAGACTCTGTTTCCCGTTTTTTCCACTGACTCGTTTTCGTTATGTGTTATGGATATCTTTCGTTTTTGCATAAAATGTCTCTGAACCTAAACTTAAAGAATTCTGATTTGATTAACCTATTCTGTGCTTCTCCAAAACTATGAGTCTGAGGGATATGGTTTTACGTAAAGCCCTGGATACTTTACCTAGAGGTAGAGTATCCAGGGCTTTAGTTTTACGGGCATTTTTATGTACTACTCCCCGCAAAGAAATTGGCCAGGCAGTGTTTTTTCATTTTAAAAAGCAAATAAAAGTTGTTAACCAAACCAAGTTTGACAAGGTCAGAGATTTATATTAATTTTAGCATGGTAAACTGTAATATAAACTGTTTTTTAACAGTTTCAACAGTTTTTTTTTATTGATTTTGGGGTTTCCTTGAATTGTGGTAACTTTGGCTCAAACCTCAAAACCAAAAAGATATAAGGCATTGTATTATCATTACCCAATGCTATACTATTTACATTTCTTAAATTATTTATCAATGATAATCTATTCCAAGATCATTTCAAGCTTAATTTTTAAGAAAATCAATGAAGAAAGTGTTTTCTTATACGAAACTGATTTTATTTTAAAATTACCAAAAGAAATTTTTAAAGAAAATTCACAGATGAAGAGTAAACAGTATTTTAACATACTTGGTGTATATTTTGATGGATTGATTTTCTAAATTATTTGTAGAAAATCCCCTTTTGGAACCAAAAACTTATATTTCTTTGAATACCATTGATTTCACATTAATGAAATCGATGGTGTTCTCATATGTTTTAGTTGAATTTAATGCCCGGCCATTAACAGCCATTAGGTATAATTAATATATATTAAGTAATTATAATAATAAATATTGTATAAATATTAATACGTTTAATTATTAAAAATACTTTAGACACTTAGATATTAAAATACCATCTGTTATGTGGTAACATTTGATACGTCCACATCTGTGACTAACTGTTGGTGACAGACATTTTAAACTTATTCATTCGTTTAGGCTTACAAAAAAATGTATCACAATGAACGAATGATTTTCCATACACCCCATCCCTCATCGAATTCGGTAAGTAAAGTCGTAAAGTAACTGACTCAATGAGGGTAATGAAACTTAACTAAATCGCTCCCTTTACCCATCATTTAACATTTCGCAAAGTTACCGGGAATTGTTAGTAGTATAAAAACCTATTTTTTTCTTAAACAAAACAAGGCCTGAATCGATACGGGACTGGATACAACGCAGACTTGAAAATTACCCGAGGAAAATTACCTCTTTTTTAATTTTTCCGATGCCTCAAAAGAAGAGAGAGACCTTCATTACTTAAAATAAAAACTGGAGAAAATTCTTAAATTATGCGTTACCGAACCCACGCCCGATTAGACGCGAGTTAATGTTAAATGATTACACCAGGACACTTATCAGTGCGTTTAGCGAAAGGCATCTTTTAAATGATTTAACACTTGCCAGAAAAGCGTGAGAGTTATTGCCTCTTTCAATTGGTTTGACAGTTAGTGAGTTTGGTGAAGGGAAAACGGACAAAACAAACAAGGCCCCGCTGCGCTTGCCGTGGCGCGTTTTGGGCACCGGCAAAAAATCGGGGCCTTTATCTGCCCGGCGTAATTTTGACTTCTGTCTAATACTTTTCCCAATAACAATTAGTTTAAATGCGTCGCGATTGATCTGAGGAACTGAGGAGAACGCTCTGGACTGCCTTCTATTGATGAGGACCGAGTGATTAATTTTGTTTACGGTTTGTCAGTTTAAATAGGTTGTGTAAGCTTGACGCTTCAATTATGCTTTTCTTTTGTACTACTCCCTGCTGTATCCATTAGTTTAACTCTTCTGTGGCTGCTGTGTAAAGCATGAGACGCGCATCTGACACTTTCACTGAATAAAAATAGTTACATATGTCTGTTTTTTAGTTTATATGACTTTTTGTATCATGATACCATTAGTTTTGCATAATAAAGTAGTTTCATTTCTCCAGTTTTTGTCCAGTTTTTCTCCAGGTAACCAAATGATTCAATGATAACACAGGCCTGCTATGAAAAATATACAAGAGAAGTAAGAGCTGTGAACTTAATGTATTTTTCGGTGCTGATTTCAGAGAAAAATAATAATAAAATTCAATCACATCAAGTTTTTTGAAAAATTCAATTTTAGGATTTTCATGAAAATTACCATTTCCACTTTGAATTTCTTACCTGCTTGCATGACCATTATTCAACCATGGTGAAAACTACAGAATACCACTCTGTGACACCTCCCTGTCTCGCTATCCCTCCATCCCTGTCGAATTCTCTCAACATTTAGCGTCGCAATACAATGACAAGTGGAAACTCCATCAAAAAACAATTATAACAGCTACTTTTCTTGTGATACAGGGCTTCGAATTCGAGACGTTTTTATAATTTGTCAGATGATTTTTGTTACATATGTATCGAAATAGCGGTATTACAAATTGCATGAGTAGCATTACAGAGTAAGTAAGACAAGCTTATCTTCTGTATTTCACTCGGAAACTTGGAGATCAGGACAAATAATGGGCTTATCATAAAGTTTGTGTGCAGGGTATCAATGATCTATGGTTTTAGATCAAAGGAAGGAAGACTGCTAATTTGGAACTCTCCTATGCCATAGAGGTAACCGAAAAACCATTTAGATGATTGTTGCTTCTATATACAATACATTAAATCTTCGTGGGTATAAACGCAAAAGTCAAAAGATAATGTCTCATCCTGATAGTATTCCATCGGCCAAACGTCCAGTTTCTCATAAACTTGATGTTACAGTGTTTTTTTCTCCAACTGAATTGCGAATCATCTCTTCTGGTCACCTGTAGGACTCTCGATTCATTTAAAAGAAAGCTATGAAAACCTCACACTCTTCTTCAATAAAATAAAGTATGCCAAACACTGTTGGACCATTTTCTGTGATTTGAAAATTACCTCCATGTTTTTTGGTTTAGCAAGAATGGTCACTTAACATTGGGTCAAAAAATAACGTCTAAAATTACCAAATCTTTAGCCAGGCACCAGGAATGTTATTAGAAAGAGCTAAGCAAAACAAGTATTTTTACACTATCTACATATAAAATTGTGTTATAAACATAGTACAAGCAAAATTTTTCGAGATAATTAGTACCTTTAAAATAGGATTTTAGCAAAAATATCGAAATCGAAAATACAAAAAATCCTGATGTGCTTGAGGAAAATGGTGGTCATTTTCGAAATCAGCATACCAAATAACATAAAATTCATTTAAAACCTCTTTTGTATTTTTCAAAAAGTTAAATCGCAGGCCTGTGTAATCGAACTTCTTATTTCTTCAGCTTTGTTAAAACGTAAAGCAATTTACTACAAACTCAAATTTGGTCCTTCGTCGACTTGGTATTCTACACCTAGGGATATCCTTTTTCATACTGTAAATTGCTTAATTCCTTGTGGAACTTATTTTAATCGAATTTAACATCATCCATTCAATCTTCCAGTTGATAGTTTCAGGGATGTTGTATAATACAAATATGTGGTGTGAATAGAAGGGGTTCAAAAGGATCCCCGGCCTTCTCTGATTTAAAACCAATAATAAAAATACTATATTTACGTCCATATTGTGTGAAAATAATAGTCTAACTCTAATTGTATAGCTTTACTGTACAGAGTAAGAAAATGCAGGTTAGAACTTTTTTCTCCGTAACTTTGATGAATAATGAGTAACCCAAAATACAATTTATCTTGAGAAAGAACTTTGAGTCATCTTATAATCCGAAATTCTCAGTATCGCTTTCACAAATAAGATAGTGGAAGAACAATAGATGTATCACATTTACATAATACAGCTGAAACAGCTGCTCTAAATAGATCAATCTGCGTTTCCGCGCTCTGATTAGCACTCGGCGTTTAAATTTAATATTACATTCAATAAAGTTCGATGAAGATTAACGGTCAGAACATTTAGCTTGCTGATTGAATGTATCAAATAATAGTACCACAGCATATGTATTCAATTTGATTGGTTCATTTGGACCAAATGAAATGAATATTTCTATTCATCAAAATAATGCTTTTAAATATCCTGTTACTTTCATGACAATGATGAAGCATATGAACCAATTGCATCCATATACACTGCTTCAACAATGAATCTTCTTTACAAAAAAAATAATTAGCAACATGTCTTTTCTTAAGAATTGCTCATATAAGAAGAGTGGTATAAGTCCAAAAATAACGTATGAGGTAAACATAGATTCGTGAATCTTTTAAGATCCTCTATCTTTTAGTAATAGTTGCGTAAGTCAAAGGTTCAACAATTAGCTTGTAAAGAGAAGCTCACTAAATTTCTTTTTCATTGGAACAACATAGGTTATAATAACCCAAAACTTTTAAATGCTTAGATTAAGTGGACTTATGTCACTATCATTCCCAACGACTCATAAGTTCACTGATGAAGTATGAGTGGTAAGCCTCCTCTGTCTTAAAGAAATGTCAATTACTTTTGAAAGAGCTTCTCTCATTTCACAGGTGGCATTCCTAAAACTTGCTTCTGCGGAAATACACTGAACATTCGTTCAACATCTGCTATATCTACAGCAGTGATTGATGAGAGGGCTTAATGATATGCATGACTACCATCAGCGAAAGCATTGATGGGCAGTTACAGATGGAAGCTGTAAATTTTCCCGAAACAATTAACTCCGCGTTCACTAATCGAGGGTTCTCATAGGTCAATTTTAAATCTAAACCAGGTGGTTTCTTTGGGCTTGGAAGAAATATCAAGGACGTTTTTGCATTGAAACTACCACTGCCTGTCAATATTTTTTGACCGTTTGTCTATTGGCAAACACCGTGGTTCCAAAACTGTTTGAACTACCTACCCTAAAAAAATGTTGTTTTAAAAATTCATTAGATATTAAAAATCCAGCTACTTTTGTAATTTGGTTTCAAAACTGGCTTAATTTTTTTAATTGAATCTAAAGGCTGAGGTTATACAGACTGAAACAGAAAAAAATTTCTGTAGTTTAAACTTTTACAAATTAACGCCAAACAAAACTGATTCAGCATCTTTAAAGACAGGGGTGACTCCTTTCAAGGTGACATAATTTCCCCACCATCTGAGATTTAATATAATCTAAGATGTAAGTTAGTAAAATTTTTATTTTATAGTTTCTCCATATCAGTGGTTTCCCCAAAGTTAGTAGTGATATTGTTTTCTCACCTGACCAGCGGTTAACCTGGAGTCAAACTTCTCAACGGTGGAAAACTGGTTATCCTTCTTTAACAGCCAATCAAAAGTTTAACTGCCGGTTAGGTTGGAGTATAATACGGCCGTAAGAAGCACTAAAACTTTTCATAGGGGTTGATAGCAAATTTGGAAAATTTGGGAAGGGCAATTTGGAGAAGGTAAACTAAGCCATTCATTCCTCCGGAGGACCCAGTTTTCTTGGAGAAACAAGGGACTTTGCGTCATCTGACTGTGACTTTCAGTCAGATGAGGCAAATATTGATGATATTTTCTTTCTGTATCTGTAGTGGCTCACCAGCCTCACTCAGCGAGGCTGGTAATACTGGAGTTTGAAGGTCTAACGACCTAATATCCCCCCTTGTTTTTTTCTTCCCCATGACCTTCTGCATCGTTCAGCAAACTCTAGTTGTTAGGATCCTGTGATGTACCGAGAAAGTTAGCGTGTCTCAATTAGCCTGAACCAATCCCCCAACGAAACACCTTCCCACGCACGCCAAGCCTCCCTAATCCTCAAAAATCGCCCCTCTTCTCAAAGACAAAGGCCCACCAATAGGTGAATCTTGATCGAGACAAATCACCGGCTCCTTTGTTGGCTTGAATGGCGTGAATACAAACGCGCCAAGTCGTGATGAATTGAAGCCAGAAGTGCAAGCAGAAGTAATTTCGACGATTGATGATCCTGGCCGAGGCATCACGCGGACGAAGAATAATTCTGACTCATTTACCTGAGGGTGGGTCGAGAGGGAGATTGAAGATAAATGGACATTTTTCACGTCTTGGAATAATGGGAAGCCTGGTCCAATTTTTGGGTAACCGGTCGTGCATCGTAAAGAGTCTTAATCCTTGGAGGACCTACGCATTGTCTCTCTTCGTCTTTGAGGAAAATGGACACGTACCTACAATTTAATAACGGTACTCGCTCTCCCACACGAGTTTGTTTAGTTTGGAAATTGATTTTCGTCTTGTGAAACATGGTTCTCTTCATTGGTGGTATGGAGTTAGTTTGCTTTGCTTCATCTGGAGATGATCTCGAGATTAATTGCTTTCGGTTTGGAACGATTAATTTCATTTTCTTTTCCTTGGACACAACTGTAAATCTTAGCTGAAGTAGGATTTTTTACAAGAACGGACAAAGGAACATATGAATAGTGTGGTGTTTTACGATGATGAATCATGAAATCAGTACTGGGCAAGCAAGATAGGCACTTCATGGTATCGATTACGAATAGTTTCTCTTATTTTTCTTTAAATTCCAGAGGGGTTTCTTAGTCTTATGGAGATGGTCTTGCAGATTTGGAAAAACTAGAATGAGTAACGCCAACCAATCATGGGGGAACTTCAGAAGAAGCATATGGAATGGAGACTTAGAGAGGAACCAATCCCATTAAAAACAAAGGAATAATCTTTAATGTTGGGAACTCCTCCCCCTATGACCCCTGTAAATCCTCTAAGGCAGCCAAAGACGTACCAGATAGGGATACTCCGGAAAATATTTGGATTTTACTCTATTCTTGCTCTCTTATCTAGAATTTTTTTAAATCAAAATTACCGTAATATACAGGGCTTTATTGACTTTACTTCTCTTAGACTTCGCTATCATTTTTACTCCTTCCCCTCCTTCCTCTGACTCTATTTCCTCCATGTCTCTTACATAGTAAGAAGCTGTATGCTATAAAATATAACCCTTTCAGTTCCAGCCGTCCCAAATTTTCCATAGAATTCAATAGTAATCTTGGGCGACTTAATACTGAAAGAGTTAAGAAATCAAGAGATGAAATATCTATAAAAAACTCCATAGTGAATTATTCTGCACAACATATAGATTTTCTAGGAATTTCCTACTTCTGAACGTTTTTTCCTGAACAAACCAATCTTTAAACATTTCTACTAGATATTCGCACTCACATAAGAGATCTAGCATGAAAAACTTCGACTAATCTGCATCTTTATTAGAACAACTTTCCCTAAACAACCAACAGCACACCCGCCATAGGATCACCTTAGAGACGGCGTCAGGGGCCTATTAGCGACAGCAGCTAGCAGCCGACCCCTCTCTCTCTCTCTCCCCCATTTAATCAAGCCCCGCCAGAGCACTGACAGAAATGATTCTCCTCCGAACCATAATGTATATAATATGCGTAATATATTACCGGGTTAGACGGAGCCGGCATTACCCCGAATAGGGCACGGGGCTCTCCTAAACTACCGGGGCCGCTGTTTGCCCGGGCAGGGCATGTTTATGGCCACGCCGCCTGTTTATCACGGGTGTTAAATGGACGGAGTTTTTGATGGGCAGCCCGGGCTTGAAGGATCCGGGCAGATTACAGCGATGCGCTGCTCCGAGAAATGCCCCGTCTCGGGATCAGCCATGACACGGGCATGCGTCATGCCCCCTGTGGGCGCTGCCATCAGAGGTATTGATGGGTAGTTGGGGATGAAGGGGCAATGGGGTAATTTCGTCCCCCTTGATGAGAATGGTCGTGTTATGAATAGGCCTTTTATAGTGAGTGGGGTAAGATTTGTGTGGATTTCCAGTGGGATATTCAAGTTCAATCAACTACCAATGACAGGTTCGATCATCAAATCGTTAAGGATTACATCAAATCGTTAAAGATTTACGATGCGAATATTCATTGAAGTTGAAATTAATGTTATGGTGTTTAAATACAGCGTGAGCATTTTGTAATAATCGGTATGTTCCTATAGTGTGATAATACTTTTTAACCTTCTTTAAAATGACACGAATTTTAAATGGAGGTTTGTACCCTTCCATAAGTATATCACTCATCTATACCATGAATCCTAGTTTCCCCAAAATTTCTATATTATATTATTATGTATATATATTATGTAAAAATACAGTTTGCAGTGAGTGTCATCCGGATTTTCAACATTTAAAGCAAATTTTTCACTTCCGGTGACACTTGACAAGTTTGATGGATGAGAGTTCACCCACCCTCAACCCTTTGGGGTCGAAAAATTCCCCGGACGTCACCCTTCAAACGATAGGGTAATCTTTCACGGCATGTCATGTGTCTAGATTCTGATATACATTTGTATTCTACGTTTGAATGATCACTAGATATTAACAAAGTAAAGCAGGATAGATTTACCAAACCCCTTACTTAAAGATATGGTGACACTTAAAAGGATATAATAGGGCAGCTGCAAAAGGTCTTAACGCCCATGACGGTGACAGTGGTCAGGTAACAGAAATTCCTTGTCTAGTTACGGAAGGGTAAATAACAAGGATAAAGACTTCTGCCTTATAAAAATACGTAATCAAATTATATTTGAAGACTGGACTTCAAAAACTATCTAGTGCCAAAAAGTAAATTTTCTGCAATTGACCATTTTAAATTTGATTCTCCTTAGGAATACATATAAAAAGCTATCTTTCGGGCTAATTTTAAACTACTTATAATAAGGAATTTGCATGTGTCAGATTTTCAAAAACAAACAAGTGTTCCGTATGGTTTTTTGTATGGTAAATTGAAATATCTAGTCAACTTTTCAAAAAAATGTACAGGTAATTAAATATTTTAATTTAAAAGTCGAGAAAAAAACACGTGACTGAAAAAGCTTATTGTTTAAAGATGTCAACAATCATAACATCAACTCCATTGCTTTCCAACAATGCTTATCGTATGATGACGTCAACATACGATGATCCCAAACTCTTGGCGTTTTCGTGCGCTTTAAAAAGTGGATTTTTGTTAATTTTTTTGCAGTCAAAAAATTTCTTGATCGGCCTCAAATTTTGGGTAGTTGCTTGGTATATTTGCAAGAAGAATCGATTAAAAAATCATGCAACTTCCTCATTGTTGTGGCACTAAGCCAATTTTATAGGTTGTTGGAGATGGTACTTCGATTGTTTTTCGGGTTTAACTCTTTTTTTTACTTTTGGCACTTAGCTTCCTTTTGAAGTCCAGACCTCATTTGTTAAGCTTCTTAAACATTACCCACAAAGATAAAATAACTGTTTTATAATTAACAATAATTGAATTTAAAATTTTTTCATTATTAATTGGTTTTATAGTAAAATTAAATTATGCACTTCCAATATGGACTTTATTAAAGATTCTTATATGTTAGTTTTATGCCCAAAATCTTGAATATTAATACTAGTATTGGTAACTCACAAAATGGGTACAATGTTCATGTTTAGTAATTTTCCAATTACATATATAGGGCGTTTTAAAAGTTCGTTTCACTGTTTTTATTTGTAACCAATATCTCCTATAGGGTCATGGTAAACAAACCCCCATTTAAAAGACCTTGGAGAATTCATGGAGATGACTTACAGAACCCCTAGCGGTGAAATAAAAAAGTTTAAAAATTACTAAAAAACTTAGGGAGATAGAGCAAAAACCTCAAGAAGAGTATTGCTGCCATCGTTATGAATAACTCACTGGAAAAAATTTCATGAAAATATCGCGAATATTCACGGTGATATAATCAAGTTCTACACTTTTTCAGGCCTCAAAAAAGAAAAACTTCGCAAATTTGAAAAATTTTTCAGTTGTATTATGTAATTTTGTGTTTTTTTAGTTAAATGAAGACAAATTTAATAAAAAAATTGAAAAAACTTGCACATTTCACATTTTCTTTTTTGATGCCTTAAAAAGTGCTATTTCCACGTACTAATATCTCATAACGCGATGGCAACAATGATCTCACTGGGGTTTTTGCTTAATCTTGCAGTTTTATAGTTAATTTTTTAAGCTTTTTTGCGCTGTAAGTTACTTCAATGGATTCTCCAAGGTCACCTAAGGGTAGACCTCACTTTCATGACCCTAGGAGACGTTGGTTTCAAATAAAAGTCGTGAAACATACTTTTGAAACACCCTATATGTATTCGAAATAAACTAGTAAATAATTTCTTTTGAAATCAAATCATTCATTCATTTGAAATCATTTTTAAATTAGTTCTTAATTAATATGCTTTGAGTTTGAGTTCAAATATTTTTTGTCAAAAATGTATCAATAAATACTGGGATACTATAGAATACTTTTAAGTTTCAGATGTGTATCTAACAGCATTAGACCTTTCAACACAAATATTAAACAAAGGGTGAACTTAGAGTTCACCCTTTGTTTTGTTAGTGAAAAAAAGTAAAAGTGATTTTTAAAACGCTTTTGAAAAATGTTCTCATAAGGGATCTTGTTTGTACCATTATCTGTATATTTGGAGAGGAAACTAAGGGTCTTGAAAAATATACCTTCAGGTACAGTGTAGCTTCTCTATAAGGTTTATATGTTTTTTACTGGATAACGAATGATGGCCTTTGTAACCGGATGGCTACAAATATTATTTAGTATTTAAATCTATTCTATTCATTAAAAGTAAAAAATATTGTTTATTTGATACTCAAAAGTAATATAGACCTCTTTCACCTACAATCAACCAAACGCAATGAAGAACCATCCCCTCCAACAATACGTGCGGTATCCGTTGCCGATGCGTGCAAGCAGGGGCGGATCGCACTAAGACAACAAAAAGACGATTAATCACTGCCCAGAATCCATCACTTTAACAGAGATTTTGACCCGATCATTGGCAGCCTCCGAAAAGGTCAAAACAAGGTTTTCCCGACCTGCTCTTTCTCCTTCACATCGGGGAAAAAACATCAGGCATCTTCTCTTTCTCTGTACTCACTCCTCCCAATATCTTTTCTCCTGCAAAATAATAATAATAAGTGATGAATCGGAGAGAGGGTGTATCTGGTACTTATCTCCCTACCTGATACATCTGTTTCGGGGATTCTGTTGTTTTCGTGTGGTCAGTCAAGAGTTCGGGCCCACGACTCTCATCGCATAGATGACTTGTTTTGTGTGGTCTGGTGGGTTAGTTTTGCGTAGGATTGACTGGGAGATGATGCTTAATGACTTTAAATTATCATTTGAGTCGTCTTTATGTTGCTCTCCATCCAATTACTGTGCTTAGATAATAATGTTGTTATTAGAATGTATCGTAAGATCTTTTTTTTTGGGTTGTGTCTGTCAAATTACGTGTAATTTGTTTACATCGTTAAAAAGATGTATGTTTTGTTTTGCATGGAGTTGGTTGGTTTGTTGAAAAACTTCTGCATAGGGAGGCTGGTTTAATGATTTGAATTATCAAAGTTTGGCATGGAGAACTTTAGATATTAAACTACACTAGCGGAAATAAAAATCCCAACACCAAGAAGGAAAGGAGATATCAAAGTCAAATTTATTTCTATGATTGCACATAGTATCAATGATAATTGATTAAAAAATCAGCCTTCCTGGATGTTAGGGGGCCGAGAAAACCAGGGAGGAGTGTTGTCTCCATAGGTGTCCATTACCGCTTTCACACGTCATGGTATTGAGTGACAGGGGCTCTAAATGACTTTTGAGGGATTGGAGGACCATGTTGCCTCCTCAGGTAGTCCAAATTCATATGGTGCACCAGCGGACGTTGCATACCGGGCTAGGTGATTTCTCCTCATTAACCGGACTTGTTTTGTGGGTGTTGGTTCTAGAGAACTGGTAAGACGGGGTAAAAATGCAACCTAGGGGGTTAAGAAGAAAGCTTGGACATTGCATACAACATGTGGTTGTGCATGTTTCTCTTGAAATTTGTCCCCAGGACAGGTCTGAAGGTAAGGGCGGACAACCGGCTAAAAAACCTCAATGACGCAGCTCTGGTTGGAAGAAGTACTGGTGAATCATACTCAGGAGATGCAGAAAGGGAATCCAATGCATCCCCACTCCGTTACCCTGCATCACCACTCCGTGGAACGATTAGAAAATCATCAGCTGAGTGCGCTCTCTCCATTGTGTCTTCAAACTCATACCCAACCGTCGTGGTGCTCCAAACCGAAGCAGGATTCTCTCATAAACACAATGTCATGAAATTGGGATTTTCATTCCCTTACTTCATGCACTATTGGAAACAGAAAGGTCCATTTTCAGCTCCTGGTTTGTAGACAAAGATGTAAGAAGCTATGCAGACCAAACGGACAATCCGCAGTACTGCAAACGACATCCATCCCACTGCCGCTTGTCCTCAGTATGATCTACCGGTACTTTGGCCAACCAGAGCTGCTTCATTGAGGTTTTTTAGCCGGTTGTCCATTCTTACCTTCAGACCTGTCCTGGGGACAAATTTCAAGAGAAAAATGCACAAACACATGCTTTATGCAATGTCCAAGCTTTCTTCTTAACCCCCTATGTTGCATTTTTACCCTGGCCTATCCGTTGGTAAGAAGCAACGCTCACAAAACATGTCCGGAGAAAGAGGAGAAATCACCTAGCCCGGTATGCAACGTCCGCTGGTGCACCATATGAATTTGGACTACCCGAGGAGGCAACATGATCCTCCAATCCCTCAAAAGTCATTTAGATCCCATGTCACTCATACCATGACGTGTGACGGCGGTAATGGACACCTATGGAGACAACACTCCTCCCTGGTTTTCTCGGCCCCCTAATATCCAGGAAGGCTGATTTTTTAAGCAATTCACATTGATACTATGTGCAATCACAGAAATAAATTTGACTTTGATATCTCCTTTCCTTCTTGGTGTTGGGATTTTTATTTCCGCTAGTGTAAATATTTGTGATTTTTAAGTTCCCAATTCATTGAAAAAATATAAAGTAAATCAGTTGATAACTTTAAAAAATAGGATTCAATGTAAAAATTTAAAAAAATTTAATTTCCATTAAGTTTATTTTTCAATTCATAGAAAAAAATCTTAAGAAATCAGCTAATAACTTTTGAAAATTGTGCTTTAGTATAAAAACTTCTAAATATAGTAAAATCCCGTTATAACGAACTTTAGGGGACCGTAAAATTACTTCGTTGTAACGGAAATTTTGTTGTTTGTCGATATTTCACATAAAAAACGATTGGAGACTTTCAGGACTTCCTAATAACGGAATTTTTTGATCGGTATTCGCGTTGTAACGTTATAATGGGATTTCACTGTATTGAATTTCTATTTCATATTTGAAAACTTTTATAAGACGGGATAAGAAAAGGAGAACAAAGTTTTGAAAAATTTCAAAGATATCTTCAGAGTTGAACTTTTGGACTTTATCTGTAAGTAAAACTTGAAATCAGTCTTCGTAAAAAAATTCAACTGAAATCGCACTTACCTGGTACCAATATTATGGATTTTATAAAGGACCTTCCATGAATGTTTAAAATAAAGAAAAACTACATTTATGATTATAAATTATTCAGATAAAAGAGCTTTTAAAACGTTACAAATGCAGAAGATGGATTAAACTCAAAAACAAACGCATTCACAATTTTGTTATTCCAAAGAAGTGCCTCTCTCTAAACTTTAAACATAAAATAAAGACTCTTTACCACACCTTAAATACATCTGGACTACTTAAGAACATGCATAAATCACCCAGAGCGAGTGAAAAAAAAATCTACCGCTGTAAAACAGTACCGGAACTCACGAAGATTGCACATCACATCTCCCACATCACACACATACACATAAAAAAACCTTTTAAATTTACATCTCAGGTGGGCACCAAACACCCAACTCTGCAGTAATTAGAAAACCCCTCTAAACGAAAAACCCACCCCCACGTTCTAAACAAATCGCCCTCAGTCACGTTGTTTTTGCATAACTCATTCTCCTCTTCTTCAGAAACCGAAAACTTGCATTCGGAGATGTGAGTGATGCCACTTTTTCGCAGACAAAAACTGGGCGTTCGCGGGTGCCGTGGAGATTTATGGTTCAGCAGAGGCGTCGCTCAAAGGCGGAGACGTTTTTGCAAAATCACGAGGCTCGGTAATAAGGTGTTAAGCGGTGACCCCAATGAAGCTCGCATCCGCTGATGGTTCGAGATTATTTTAAAATTGGTTTTAGGGACTATTGACGAGAGTATGCTTTTTGTTATGGGTGATGGATAGAAAAGCGATAGCTTTAGAAATTGTTCCATTCAATGGTAGACTTTTGGGATGTGTGAGATGGTTCAATTTGAAAAGTGGTTTTCATTTTTTGACTATCTATCAAATTAATCTAAATTTTGGAAAGTGCGAAGTTTTGCTTTTACTTTTTTTTTTCAAAACTAGGGAGCTACCGCCCCCTGCTCGCTATCGCTCGCCAACCCCCGTTAACTGCTGACGCAGATACTTTTGGACCGCTTCGCAATTCCTCACAAAACCCAGCTGACTGCACTTACTCACTTTATAAAACATTCTTAAAACAGGGGTAGTACTTCTCCGGAGTATTCTTTCGAAAATGGCGGATATTTATTCAGTGGCGGAATTTTAAGAGTTCCTTTATGGTAACATAATTGGCGATCACCTTATAATTCCAAGAAAATTAACAACAGAGAAATGTAAACATTCTTTTACCATTTTCCCAAGGTAATGTTTTTTTTTCGCAGATCCATTACGAAGCATTGAAACATCTCAGGAATAAATTAAAATTTCTTAAAATTTGTAATGATTTTCATCGATTGGATGTGAAAAATGTAGTAATTTTAGTAAACATGAGAACGTTTTATTTTCATGAGAACAAACAAATAAACGTTGAAGTTGTGTCAGTTTCATTGCAATGACTCGAATGTATAGACTTCCAATATCTTCGATTTTTATCTTTATTTCTAAAACAGTCCCCCGTGTTATCTAGTTGTTTGCGTTTTGGCATTATGAAATAAAGTGTCACATTTTACTAACTTAAAAAACATACTTGCAAAAGGATATAAAAAATAATAATCTCTCTATTCTAAAAAAAAGTTTTTGGTGAACGGTTTCCAGGGAAAGGCTTTTTAATTACTGATCCGTATAACACATATTTGGTATCAATATGTGCAAAGTGCCTTTAGAATTTCTAAAAAAAATCTCAATTTTAAAATATTTCCATTTTTTAGATTACGGATAAGGTTGCAGTTATAAAGCAAGAAACTATGAATTTAAAAAAAAATTGAAAACATATTTCACTGGTTTTTAATATTCAAATAAATTAAATAATCATATTTCTATTTATAACACGAATTTAAAAAATATATTTTGGGTTATTTTTAACAATATTTATATTTCTGTTGTTTAAAAGGTTTTAATTATATTTAAAACTTATGTATAAATAATTTATCTATCTTTTATTTTTTAAATAACAAATTAATATTTTTACATTTATCTTTGTCGTTGTGGCAGTGGCAACCTAATCATTACCATATTTACAACAAAATATAAACTCGCTTTCGGAAATTTTGAACTTTTGCATTTATTTTTTACAATTATTATTATTTTATATTCTTTTGCAAGTATGTTTTTTAAGGTAGTAAAATGTGACACCTTATTTCATAATGCCAAAACGCAAACAACTAGATAACACGGGGGACTGTTTTAGAAATTAAGATAAAAATCGAAAATGTTTGAAGTCTAAACATTCGTGTCATTGCTATGAAACTGACACAACTTCGACGTTTGTTTGTTCTCATGAAGGTAAAATTCTAAATTTTTTCGTGATGTTTACGGTAATTACTACATTTTTCACAGCCAATCGATGAAAATAGTTACAAATTTTAAGAACGTTAAATTTATTCCTGAGATGTTTCAGTGCTTCTTAATGGATCTGTGAAAAAATATTACCTTGGGGAAATGGTAAAGGAATGTTACATTGCTGTGTTGTTAATTTTCTTGGAATTATAAGGCGACCCGCCAATTAATGTTACCATAAAGGAACTGTTAAATTTCCGCTACTGAATGTATATCCACCATTTTCGAAAGAATACCCCGGAGAAGTACTAACCCTGTTTTAAGAATGTTTTATAAAGTGAGTAAGTGCAGTGAGCAGGGTTTTGTGAGGAATTGCGAAGCGGTTCAAACGTGTCTGCGTCAGCAGTTAACGGGGGTTGGCGAGCGATAGCGAGCAGGGGGCGGTAGCTCCCTAGTTATTGTAAAAAGTAAATGTAAAAGTTAAAATTTCCTAAAGCGAGTTTTTATTTTACTGTAAATATAGTAATGATTAGGTTGCCACAAAGAAAAAGATAAATATAAAAATATAAATTTGTTATTCAAAAAAATAAAAGGTAAATTAATTATAAATAAGTTTTAAATATAATTAAAACCGTTTGAACAACAAACATATAAATATTGTTAAAAATAAACCAAAATATATTTTTTAAATTCGTGTTATAGGTAAATTGAAAGATGATTGTTTAATTTATTTGAATATTAAAAAACCAGTGAAATATGTTTTCAATTGTTTTAAAATTCATAGTTTCTTGCTTTATATAACTGCAACCTTCTCCGTAATCTAAAAAAATGGAAATATTTTAAAATTGAGATTTATTTTAGAAATTCTAAAGGCTTATTGCTCATCCTCAAAAGAATCCGGACAGTTCGATACCAAATATGTGTTATACAGATCAGTAATTAAAAAGCCTTTCTCTGGAAACCGTTCACCAAAAACTTTTTTTAGAATAGAGAGATGTAAGAGAGAAAAGTAATTTCAAGTTTAAAACTATATTATGAAGTTTGCATAACTTCTTAAACAACTTGCACTTTCAGAAAGTATGAACCCCTTTCTATCTTATATTTAATACACTTTCTTTTTGCGACAACCGTTTAGTTTTCATTATAAATATTTTAGGTACTTTTCCATTATGCCGGCGCAAATCTCGTCAAGCAGACTTTTTTGCTACAATGTACAGTTGGGGAAATAAAAAACGACTCAGTTGCGATTTCTGGCGAACCACTTGGGTTAGGAAGACGAATGAGGTGTCATTTTTCATTGTTTAAAGTATTCTTTAACCAAAAAAATTTTCGGGTCCTTAGGGGGTTGTCTTCATATTAAACGAAACACTAACTTTTTTTTTCCAATGGGGACCCCCAATTATTATTAGTTTTTCTGAAAGGTCATCCCCCCAAACCCTTAAATACCAAGTTTCATCCAGATTGATTAAAAAAATTTATTTTTCAAAAATAAAATTTAAAAAAAAATTTTTAAATCGTAAAATTTTTTTATGGAAATCGATTCTTTAAGTAATTTTATGTAGGAAACCAAAATTTCAATCGATTTTATCCAATAGTTTTTGATAAAAACGACCTAATATCTTAAGGGGCCGTATACCGTTGCCGAATGCATACCGCAAATGCTCTTTCTATAGTTCGTTTTATCAAAAACTATTGGATAAAATCGATTGAAATTTTGGTTTCCTACATAAAAGTACTAAAAGAATCAATTACCATAAAAAAATTTCACGATTAAAAAATTTTTTTTTTAATTTTAGTTTTGAAAAAAAAAATTTTTTTAATCAATCTGGATGAAACTTGGTATTTAAGGGTTTGGATGGATGACCTTTCAGAAAAACTAATAATAATTAGGGGTCCCCATTGGAAAAAAAAAGTTAGTGTTTCGTTTAATATGAAGACGACCCCCTAAGGACCCGAACATTTTTTTGGTTAAAGAATACTTTAAACAATGAAAAATGACACCTCATTCGTCTTCCTAACCCAAGTGGTTCGCCAGAAATCGCAACTGAGTCGTTTTTTATTTCCCCAACTGTACAGTCGCCGGAACAAATCCCACGAAGCACACGTTTATCCGTTTGGCGTTGGTTGCAACATTGTTGGCGATTTTATCGCCTGCGCCGAGCCGGTATAATGGAAAAGTACCATAATTCATAATTAACCCCTCAACAGTGTCGCCCAAGTTCAGCTCGGGCAACTTACGTGCAGAATTTGTGATGCCCGAGTTGAGCTCGGGAGGGAGAAAAATTAACGTTTCCGTTTTTTGAAGCCCAAACTGAGTTCGTTTTGATGATGATAGTGATTTTTCGTCGTTTAGAGATTGTGAGACATCATGTTTGTATAATCTTCCTCCTAATTTAATAAGATGTGCGGACCTGGAAAAAGTGCCCGAACCTACGAACCTGGTTCGGGGGAAGCCCCTGCCAGCTCCATAGGAGCAATACATAAGGTTTGGGGAAATTTTATCAGGTTCGGGGGAAGGTAACAACTTTTTCCAGGTCCGAAGATGTGTGTGTAATCCAATACTTTTTTATGTGCATGTTAAAATAATTAACACACTTGTAATTACATTTAAATTTTGTTTTTTTTTATAAAAAGTTATTTTCTAACACTAATAATAATATAAAGAACAAAATTAAACAGTCAAAAATATTTCCCGTTTTTGGTCATTTTTTCTGAAATAAATCTCACTGTTAAGGGGTTAAAAATTAAAATTTTCTCTCAGAAGAGCCTATTTATTATTAAGATTTTTTATGCTCTGTAAGTTATTTTCCGAATTCAAAATGACAGTCATGTCATTCTTCAATTTTAGAACATATTTTCATACATTTATCCAAGGAAAAAATGATTAAAATTATTTAACACAATTGTGGTGTTCGCAGCATCAATGAGCTAACTCCAATGTGTTGGACCTCAATTAATAATGGTTAGAGAGAGTTCCTTGTATGTCTATCAATTACTACTAAACTACATTATTTAACTGGAGAAAAAAAACACTTACTTTGTTTAATGGTTACAAAAAATGGATGCCATAAAATATACTTCAAATGATTATAAAAAAATCTTTTAGCATTATGCAAGGAGATGAGACATGATACTCCTTCCGAATTTAATTTCTAAGTAATAAATTGTGTTCTGTCTTGTGTTATGTCACATTTCTGAGGGCTCATGCTGGTTTAAAAAGGCGTTTATTCATGTATGCCGTTTTAAAACCTGTATATCATGGAATTATTAGTGTTATGGAGGGCTATGCGTGGGATTTCCTGTGGACTGTCGACATGAACCTGTTGTCCCAACGAACGTCTTTTGAATAACCAAATCAGTCTTAACAAGGATTCTTGTGTATGCTTGTCAACTTCGTACCACATAATTTAAATTTGAGTGAACTTGGTGGGAGTGATTTAAAGATGTTGAAAGTTCGCTATTGTTAGGAATATAGGCATGGAAGGGCAACTATGCCCTAAAAACGGCTTTAGGAAGTTTTAAAATTTAAAACAAATGAACAAGTTGATTGGATTTAATAAAATATATTTAATGACTTAATATTAATTTGACAGAAAATGTAATTTGATTAAACACTAAAAAAATTTATTTTCTGTAAAATGAAAGAGTTATCAACAGTGCATCATAATCCATGTTCAAATGTTTGTAGAGAAAGGAAAGACATAAAGCTTCGTTTTCTATCTAATTTATCACTCATTTTTATCACTTATAAACAGGATTTGAAAAAAAAGTGAGTGAATTAGGATTTTTTGTTGTCGAATCGCCTCAAATGATCCCTTAAAAAGGTCACATTTTGTATATCAAAGCTCTTTTTTATGTTCTTTGATTATAGATGTATCTAAAGTGTTTAACCCTATTTACTGATTTATGAAACTGCACTTCTTTAACTACTGTCAAATCTCATACCTGCTATTAATAATTCCTTAAAACTAAGTCTTAAATTTAAAAAATATATATATAAATACAAATGAACATAAAATGAAAGCAACTAACCTTCTTTTCTAAGCATAAGTATTTACATTTTAAAATGCGAGAATTTCCAGTTTTGAATCTATCTTTGCTATTTTGCAAGCTTAACACCACATCAATGCATCAAAAACGATCGCCGAAAACAAAATTTGTCACCCAAATCAAATAGCACCTTTCTCCCGACAGGGAACAAATTCCATTCCTTCCCAACCGATTCATCCTATCCCACACCAGTAAATAAACACCTCGGTGACATTTTTTTTCTAGAAAACGCCCCCTCCCCCGCCATCTTGAATTCCTCCCCTCCCCCCGTCATAATAAAAACTAATTAACTCCCGAACGAAAGCGTTATTTATAATGCACCTTGGCGAATATTTTTTCCGTCACTTTATTATTATCATTATTATTATCATCATCATTCCTTACTGGATGGAACCCCTTGCGGAGGAGGCTCCCTTCCCTCCCGCCAGGCGGCGCTGCGGATCATCTCAACCCCCCTGCAGTATTGTAGTATAATAAACCACAGACTATTACCACGATACCATCAGATTTGTCTGTCACTATAAATCAGGTTTCAATTTCAAGAGAAGGACCATCGCACATTTTCATAAATCAAAGAGGGGTTGCGGCAGATAGACAGATAAAGGGGAGAGGGATAGACAGAAAAGATAGGGTGAGAACTTCAAAGAGAGAGAGAACAGAGGTAGACGGAGCTAGGTAAATCATGCTTCGGGATGAGCTCATTTCGACAGCCATACGAGGATCACCGTGGACGCAAGGGGGGTCAGGTACATATAAACGTTGCGGTCGGGATATTTAAAGCGCCTCCTTCGATGGCTTGATGGTGGAGAGAGAGCGTTTGAGATTGATTGCAAAGGAAGATGAGTGATGGTAGGTAGATGTTGGATGATGGTTTTTCGTTTTGGTAGGGTGCATTTTCCAATCTGTCTTTATGGTTTTCGATGTGCGGCCGTTTTTCTTTATACTTTTACCTGAAAGCCGGTTAAGCGTAGGTGAAAATGACGATTTTCGGGTTATTTGTGCTTTGAATGCAGAAGCTGTCTTTTGAATCATGTCGCGATACCCTTTATTTTTATTGGTGAATTTTCTTTCATATTTTACTTGTCTGCTTGGCATATTTTTCACTCTTTAGGTTTTCCTACTTTTCTGAAATATTATTAAATTGAACATTTGTCTTGTGAGGGCATTCATTGTGTTTTTTAACTTGTTGTGACTTGATGTATAGTTTGGTGGGTTATAAAAAACTTAATTGGTAAGTATTAATTATGATTGATTTCTAAAGGTATTTAATTGTGTATAATTAAGCAAACTCTTTTAGAACTACACTAGACTTATCTCTCAATACTCTTACCTCTGTTTGAATTTAAGGGTGTGTGGAAAAATTAAACTCTATGTGATTCAACAAACAGGCATTCATGAATGCAGCACAGGGTATTTGTAATTCAAGTACAATTTACATCAGAAATAATTTTGTTTAAAACTCATAATGTCGTGATTTATTATATTTCATTTTTTAAAAATTTTAAACAATGCTGATACATTTAAAAAAAATCATTTGGTAATAAGTTAAACAAAAGGAGAATTTTAAATAAAATTTACTTCTTCCTAGTTTTAATAAGTAAGTGCATAGCTTTAAACGCATACGTTAGTTCAGTATATTGAAGAACCCACGAGGAAAATTGAATTCCTGTTTACTACTGTTCATCAGCTATCAAATGCAATTCTACATATATTTGGAATTGTATATAAAATACTATAAGCCGCCACTTCCTTCACAAGTATGACTCAATTCCAACAAAACCAATCCTCACAGCAGCCACATAACACAAATCACTCAATCTCAAACATAACTCTCAACAACCTTCCTCAGCATTTCTGCCGCACTCCCATAACGCTCCGCCGTGAAGCGGACATTACAGGGGCGACCACCCCATTCGAGACTTCCAAAAAAGCCCACTCCACCCTCACGGAAGTTCTTAAAACGGGACAACAAAAGCCTTGTCGCTAATCCGAATCTGAGGCGACTCCTCGTTAAGCCCTTATCAGCATCTCCTCCCTGCGGTTGACAATCATCCGGCCGATTTTTGCAGTGGCCGCAGAGATAATGCCGGTCGATTAGGGACCATTGTTTCGGCCAGGGTAATCAGGGGTGGGTGGTGACATGGGTCCTTCTTCTAATGGGGGAGGTTGGGTGTCCGGTTGTTTTGTGCCAGGTTGCTTGGTGGATCAGTTTTGTGGACCTTGTTTTCTTTTATGGAGATTTTGTGGTAAGTTGAAGTATCGATTGAAATGATTTGTCTTTCTCTGTGAATGTTTGGTCTGAAGGCTGGCTCTGGGCCGTATTCAGAAACTTTAACACGAGATGGAAACGAGACGGGAACGAGATGGAAACGAGAACGAGATATTTCTACTCCACAGCTGTCGAATACGGCCATATTGTTCTGAGTTTCGAAGCGCATTTCGATTGCTTTTACACTTTTTGTGGCCCGTCTAATAGTTCCAAAAAATCTAAAACAGCTATTTATTACCAAAATAAGTCCTCAGACGTTAATATATTACGAAAGTAATGGACATCTAGTACTTGTAAAAATTTGTATTATCAGTGTATAATTACTTGTGACGTTTTTCGACAGATGGCAGCATGATCACTCGAGCTCTCGAAACGAGACGGGAACGGTACCTTCGGAGTGACTATAGGAGTGACCGTGGAATTTTCATCGTTCCCATCTCGTGTTTAAGTTTCTGAATACGGCCCTTAGACTTTTCACTTTTCATTTGGGTTCAAGTTCATTTGGAGGAATCATCCAAACTGGCATTTATAAGGTGTCTTTTCATCCTTCACTCTGCCGATATACAAATGGAGTGATTAATCGGCGAGGATCACTGGGGATGAACATTGAAGGTAAAACAATGTAAATGAGCCTTATGTCTTGGGGCAGCATTCAGAAACTTTAACGAGTAGATGAAACGAGAACGGTACGTAAACGGTGAAAAAGCTCTTAACACGAGAGATTGCAAACTAGAGACGTTTCAAACTCCACAGCTCTCGTCCGCCATATTGTTCCGAGATTCGAACCTTATTCCGATTGCTTTTACACCACTATTTGTGGTCCGTTAAATAGTTCCAAAAAATCTAAAACAGTTATTAATTACCAAAACAAGTCATCAGACATTAAAAATATATTACGATGGTGATAGACAGCTATAGTGTTTGTAAAAATTTGTATTACCAGTGTATAATTACTTGTGACGCTTTTTGACAGATGGCAGCATGAGCGCTCGTTTTTAGGAGGCGAGAGCTCTGGAACCGCCATTTCCAAATGACCGTTTCGTGAACGTTACGTGAGATTTTTCTCCGTTTCCATTTCGTTTCTTCATCTACGAGTTAAAGTAAACGGCCCTTGATCCTAATTTCATCCAAAGTGAAGGAAGAGTGTGTGAATTGTGTTTCACAGTTTACTCCTTCACTTACCTATGGTGGAACTATTAATTCATAGTAGTGGATAAATCAGGATTAAACAAAATAGGATTGGAAGGTTATTATCTTTTTGATCGTTTCAGTAATCCTCCCATTGTCCGAAATTGTGTTGTTATACGTATTTTTTTTCTTTAATTCAATATTGGAGAAAGGGATTTTTGAGAGATTTTACATTATTTTATATTATTTAATCAGACCGTTTTTTAAATTTATGAAAAACAGTAGTTTAGTTTTTTTTATTGACCACGACTTATTTACTAACTGTACTGTAAATAAAAGTACGTCGCTTAAGGCGCAAAATGACATAACTGCATTTTCCCTATTTTGCAGGAGATGAAAAAAACAGTTTGGCTATTAATTAAAGAAAATAATATTATTATAGTTTTAAACCTTCATTTTAGGCCTTTTTGACCGGGGATTGTGATGAAACGCTTCTCTGTGGCGGCGTCCCTAACAATATCAATGAAAGGCGTGCAATTATGTCATTTTGCCTTACGAATGCAGTTATGCTAAAATGACAAAATTGACGATTGCAGCTATTTGAGTCATTTTTTCGCAAAATCGTTGGTGCCAGGTGATCCGGGGCCGGGATTTGCATAAAGATTGATGCATAACTCAAAATGGTCAAAATGTCAGTTATGTCATTTTGCGCCTTAAGCGACGAGTATCTATCAAAAAGTCTTATCCAACACTTTAGATAATAAGTTAAAAAGATATATTCTCGGAATTTTTTAAACTCAGATTTGGGTTTCAGGTTAACTGTGGGTGTCGCGCTATTCAAATAGTCTGAAGAAATTTTAAAATATCTAGAATAAAATTATTTTTAAAAATAAAACTGTTAAGGATCATTTTATCCCCGAATCCCCGTTTGGCATGGATTTTAATTTCTGTCCTTGTGTGATGAATGAATGTGGCCCCCTGTAAAAAGGGGTTGTGCTAGTGAATGTGTGTGTGGCGCGGGCAACAGTACCTCACCTCCATGGCTTCGGTCCACAGTGCTCGCTTTTTAAGATTTAAAGTAATTATCCTCATAACTTGTATGTTTTCATAATAATTTAACAATATTTTTTATAACTAGAAAAAATTATGTAGAGGTTTTGCATAATAAGATGAAAAATTACTTTCTCTGAAACAAAATGCTTCTACCCAACTAGGATAATAGCAAGCATTCTTCTCGACTCAAACAAATGTTTTGCAAATTGTCGCTCTTGATTTAGAGACTGTAAAATAAACGTCCTTATTCTTGACCTTACAAAGACGATAAAAGTTGTAGACATTTTGGCATGTTCTCTCAAATAAGATAAACATCTTGTCAGAGGTGTTTATCTGTACCTGGGAAGGACATCAATCTTTCTGGGTGGTAGAGAACCATGTTATTACGACTGAAAAGGATCTAAAGCTTGTTTTTCGACTCGCTTACTCAAAGAAATGGTCAACATTAAACTTTCAAGAATCATCCAAGTCATCTAATCTAAACACAGGTTGTTTTAATTCGAGTGAATGAAGAATGTGCATGAAAACTTTCATGAGCCCGTTTTTTTACATTCATTCTCAAGCGTTTTGTGTACGTTTTCAAACGCTGTTATCAGGAGGGCTGCTGTAGACCCTTTCATTAACTATTTTTAACGAGTCGAGTCCACAAAAGAAGCTTTATAGTGAGAGATGGAATGAATTGAATTATTGTCATCTGCTAAGGTCATATCTGAGAATCAACAGATGGCTCTAATCAATCAACCTTCCTTCACGGAATCACAATGGCCGTTAATTATACTCATTTGTGTGCCATTGGATGTGGTTAAAATTTTTGTACGGGGTTTCTTTATGCGAGAGGCTAACTATTCAGAAAATAAGTGTTGACATCGTTAGATTTCTTTTAACCTTCTCGTTTTAATCCTTTTGTTCCTTCTTGTAGAGCAATCAGAAAACCAAGAATTAGCCCGTCTCTTTCAGAGGAGAAAACACTCTAGGAAGTTAGTTGCTGGGTTATATTTGAAAAAAAAAAGATGGAACTCGCGTTTCGTTGAAAAAAGGAAATGTCGATATTACTTAAATTTCTTTTGAAAGTGATGTCTTTTGGATTATTTCTTTGCTTTCGTATGTCATGAATTCTGATTTATTCTATGTAGTAGTTATTGTAAAAATGATTTTTAACAATTTTTTTTAACTAAAATCATTTTTTACTGGAAATACAATCATAACCTCTTTAGACCTGCCAAGATTGAGAACATTTTTGATTCAGAAGTTTTATCTTTATAGCCATCCGAAAGGGGAAGTTTAATTATAACCACTCTGTATATCATCAATATTTAAAGACGTTAAATGAACTTATGTTTTTTTCTTCGGCATGGCGATTTTTATCGAGCCTCTAGAAAATCAACAGGCAAAAAAACATCAAACTATAAATATAAACTGTTAAATTACTTATGGCCCTTTTACTCGGCTATAACCATTTCCCCCCCACTTGATCTTAATAATATTGTAAGTTACTTCTTAAACCATTCTAAAAAGTTATTCAACTTATGTTTCTTCCTTTAAAAAACTTGAGGTTTTATATAAGTGCTATTTAGATTGGGAGAGAAGCGAAAATAAAATCAAATTGAAGTTATAGTGTACTACTCTGACAGTTCTCATTGATAACATTTTCACATTGTTGGTTTGTGGCATAATGTCCTGATTTGACGCGCCATAAAACATTAACAAAAACCAACCAATAAAGTTGGGTTTTTGAAAAAAATATGTACTTTATTTATCTCTTACTATTTATTCTTTGCAAAACGTATTTAATCCCATCTTAAACCTTAATTTAACACCCTATATAGGGTCATTCATAGTGACTAACGTAACTTTAGACTACTTTTCAAAAGTCATTAAATGATATAATACTATAAAATTCCCTAAATCAAAAATATAAATTACAAGATATCATGTAATTCAAGTCAATTAACCTATTTCATACACCAAAACAATTTTTAAAGTTCATAATTTTAATAAATAAAATTTAAATTTAACTGTGACTAACGTAACTATTTTTTTACCTCCTAATACAAGTGTAAACATCAAATTTATATTGCTCTAAATTTAAACAGAGAAAAAATCTGTAATTACAGAATATATAAGTATTAACATCTAGTTTTAAGAAATTGCTATTTTTTGTTTGATGAAATAAACTATAACCTGTATTTTAGGATGATTTTTTAATAATGTAGTGTGACTAACGTAACAAATGGATTATAAATATGAAATCATCAACTCAGTTAGAAAAATGAATTTATTTTGAAACTGTCTTATATTTTTTGTATAAGGATACTATGTTACTTCTAATTTCACTATCGATGTGAAACATATTCTAATATTTAAAGTTTCACAGAGCTTAGAAATTCACTAAATTCTTGCTAAAAAAAATTGGGTACTTTCGTATTAGCCCGTCCATCGTTTTCGCCAACTTCGCCAAATTTCGCCAAAACTCGCCAAAATACGGGATTTCATCAGAATCGCCGAAAAACACATTTTTTAACATCAGAAACATCTTTATAACATCAGAAAATAAAAAATAAAAGTTTCATGTGGTTGGGGGGGGCTGCCGCCCCCCCCAAACCCCCCCTGCCCTATCTATAACCAAACTCGTTGTGGGGGTAATCAGACACAGTAAGGGTTCAGAAAAAGGGGAATCAGTATTCTTGGATGAACCAAAACTACGGATATCACTCGGTAGGGGCATAAAAATAACTTTTTTAGCATTAACTTACTTGCAAAATGGTCGATCCTACCGCCGGCGATCCTTGTCGATTCTACCACCGGCGTGCATACGCAAAACATTGAAAGACTCTGGGGCTCGGCAAAATGGCGCAACAAAGTTCACCGTGGAACGACACGAAAGCATTTAGACACCTACCTTTCAGATGCAGTCTTCGTTCTTACCTTGTAAACACTGTTGAATTAACGCTCAAAACAACCTGCGCGGTGCGCACACATTATTTCACCCATGGGCTTACCGATCCGATTTAAATTGCGCGCGCATGCGCCAGTGATCGGAACTAGCGCGATTTCGCTACGTTTCCCAGGGTTACCAGAATCAACGGTAGTGTTGCGGGGTTTACCAGACTTGGCGACTTATCGCTCCTGTTGGCGAATGGACGGGCTAATACGAATGTACCAAAAATTGGAAAAAAGATGCATTTTGGAACATTTTTCTCATAGAACAAAAAATAATTTTTGACTGTTGCAGAACTATGTGTAACAATATTCCCTAACCTTTTTCAATTAAATGTAACCATATTTTAAAATATATAGGGTTAAAATGAGTTTTTTTCCTTGGAAAAGGGATTTCAACTCTGTGTCCCATTTTTCATGAAATTGCCCCATACCTTTTTAAGGAATTACTTTTTAGCCAAAACATAGGAAGACATTTTTTAAATTTGAAATTCATGTTTTTAAATGTGCTTTTTCTTCAATAAATCGATAATTTTACAATCTGTAAACTGTAATAAGTAATAAAATAAGAAACATGTAAATTTTACGTATAAAAATATAATCCAAAATTTTTAAATGATAAATTTGTTTGACACTATGTATAATAGTTTACAGCTCCTAACTAAACTATAATTCTAATCCAACCAACAAAATTCTTAAGATTAATACTGACGATTCAACTGTTTATAATCCACAACCCGCCAGTTCACAAAGCCAAGATTAACAACTTCCATCCATCCCCATCTATTCTTCAAATCACCTCAACGACTCAACCCCAACAAGTGATTGATTCCGCCCTACACCCTCCGAAAGAGGGCAACCCTCTCAGCCCCCCAAAAACGAGGGTTGCGCCCCCTGAAGTTGATAAATCCGGGCCAGGGCTGCTTCTTAATGGCAAATGAATCAGCACGATTTGCGAAATGGTGAGACTGCTTGAATAAATCGAGTCCGCGGCGCCCAGATTTATACACCGGTGTCACTCCGTTGGTGGGGTCATAGTTTCCGTCAGCCAGCAGTATCAATCAGAGGCGGCCAGTAATTGAGATTTAACTGTTTCCCTAATAAATGGACCGTTTGAGCTGACTGGTAAAAGCATGGCGTGTTGCGGACTGCGGTGTAGTTAGAATGATCTGTTACTGTTAACAATGGTGCAGTAGTGGGGGAACGTTTGAAATATACGTAGAATTTGAAAGAAAGAATATGAATGAAATTTGCTAGTAAATTTAAGTTGTAGATTAGGTAGGTAAGAGTGTAATTTTAATATTTAAAAAAAACTGTTTATAAATTGTACTAAATGAATGTATTTTAAAGCATATGTCTAAATCATTATTAATACAGTATAATTTACAAGAAAACTATGATATAAGTTTTAATGATATCGAAATTATAAGAAAATGTATTCCTTCTGCAATAAAATCATGTAGATTTGACTCCAAATGTAATTCAGTTATCTACTCATAATTACGTATTATTAATAGCAATTCCAAATCGAAGTTAAAAGCTTAGGTCAATAATTTTTATAAATATTTACTAAATAATCTAATATTCCAATTACAATATAGTATAGTTATATCAACTATAATGTATATTTAAATCAAAATAAATATTCAAAATAATAATTAATTAAAAATTTTCATCTCATGACTTTCATTACAAGCATAAAAGCCAGATTATTTCCTTAAATCAAGACATCTAATTTGATACATCTAATTAACTAGCAGATCATCAACCTGTCTGTGTTGTTATTTATTCTTTGAGATTTTAAACTAAAATTGATGAAATTTTTATTTGAAATTTATACATCTTGTAAAGGGATATAATTTTCACTGTTATAAAAAATATGACAACAAATTTTCAAAACATAACACATTAAACAAATAGCTCTTACCATACATAAATTTAAATAAGAGGAGTTTTTAACTAGAAAATGAATAGTTAACCGTGAAAATCGATGATCAAATTGGAAAATTTTTACTGTTTGTGTTTACTGAGTTTTAATAATTTAAAAATAGAAAAAATTAATTAAGTTAATAATGCATACAAAAAAGAATTGAATGAAATTTTAAGCAAGAAATGTTTTTTGGGGAAAATATAGTTTACGAAAAAAATCACTTTAGTAATATTAAAATAAATTAAAAATAAATTTAGCTTCACACAGTTTTCATATAAATTTTAAAAAGCTGACAATAAATTTTAAAACTAAATTAAAATAAAAATAAATTCAATCCTGTTAATTTTAATTTGTAAGAAATCAAGCACGTACTAATTCCTAGAGATGAAAATAAGGTTTTAAATTTAAAATGTTTAGTAATTGGGATCACTCTCAGTGGGATAAAAATATCATGGAAGTTGTGAAAAAAGTAGTCCGTCGAGCCGGAGTCGAACCAGCGACCTATGGATTTCCGTGTTATCCCACTACAGTCCACCGCTCTGCCAACTGAGCTATCGACGGCACACCTTCTGTGCTTTTCTTAAGATTCAAAGCTATACCCCGACAATGAGGTCGCTGAGCAGGTTTCGGTTCGGCCGACTGTTTTATTCTCTGTTACTCACCATTCAATCTTACAAAAATATTTATTTAATTTTTTATGTAGTTACTTGAAGAAGGTTTTCAATGGTTTCAGACAAAAGTTAAGATTACGTTTCTCTAACCAAAATTTTCTTGGAAAGTTTCGATAAGTTTTGATACTTGCGAGATTGGTCCAAGCTTCATAGCGTATACTCCGTATTATTAATATAATAATTAATATTTTATTATTAAATGAATAATTTGAAATTAATTAAAAATTTCTATTATTTATTTATCAATGCTACCAATCACATAAATTTTTTAGTAACTTTCATGATTTTCCTGTAATTTTCCATTTAATATGGCTGTTAAACTTTCAATCAAATTAGTTTTTTTTAACTTCATTAATGTTATGGTTAGTTTAAACGATTTTATTGGATCCTTTTGTTTTTGAATCATCCAAGTTGCTTTGTATTTTATTTCACACCTTTACTTTCCGTATCCAAGAACAAACATAATGCATAATAATGTTAATGATATGGGGAAAGAAGTACATAATCCTTTCCCAGAAGCTGGAATTCCAGGAGATCTGGCGATGGATTCCTCGAAAGCGTTCGTCGCCAAACCATTTGCTCCCCTCTTTTTGCGGTATCAGCGTCGCTCATATTTACGACGGGACCTGCCAAGAGTAGAGGAGAGCAGCGAGACGGCAGATAGTCCCGCTGACTTTATCACTGGCCAATAATTACCGAGACAAGAACGCCGCTCGCCTTCGAATTATGCATTGGGGAATCACCTCTGTGATGACTTGACGAGCGATCCAGGGTTGCCGGGGATCTGACTCTCTCTCCTTGGCGACTTGTTCCTTTAAAAGTAATCGCCAGGGCGAGATTCTTGTGGATTTTCTTTCAATATTCACATCACAATATTCACTTTTTAAAATTCAATGTTTTCTTCAATTTACGAACACCAAATCCGACATTTTCTCCAATATTCAGTCACTATATCTAACACTTTCTTCAATGTTCAGTCATTCTATTCAATATTTTCTTCGTTATAATATTCACTTTTTCTTCATTATTCAAACTAAATTTTCCTTCATCATTTAATCACTATCCTCATTCTACATTTCTTCAAAATTCAGTCACCACACCAATATTCAATCGCAGTATTGTATATTTTCTCCCATATCAGAATCATCCATTTTGTTCCTCCCTCTTCCAGTCAGAAAGAAATTTTTATTGCCAGAAATGCAAATATTTAATCGAATAAAGAATAAATGATTTTCGACTTTCCTTATTCGCACGTGCGACTGACAAAATTATAAAGATTCGAAGAAACCATCTGGCGGCTAGCAGGCGGAATAATATTTGAGTTTTCGTCTAAATTTAGTGTGCTATAAACCTTGTTTCTTTATGACTCACAGCATCCTTAGTCATTTGCACTTTCAACATTCAGAGGTGGATCAAGAGACTCGATTTTCAAGGGGGTGATTCTATCCATGTCCCAGGCCCGTAACTAGACTGGCATTTAGCAAAGCGATATGTTGACTTGACAATTTATGGGGGTCATAGGGGATAATACCCCCAGTATTTATTGGTAAATCATGTTTCCTGGGTGTCTTCAGGGACAGCTTTCCCTTTCAAGGGTTCAGCTTGACCCCTGTGTTCCTCATCCACCTAAATCCGCTCATGCCATTACGTGTTACATCATAGAATTAAAGTAGCTTTTTAGAGCACTTACTGGTAAGTAAAGGCTTAACACCATGTATAATGGGTGTAAACCTGAACCCCCCAATAGTCTCAAACTGTCACTGGTCGCGACACCCCTTGCCTTGCCTTACAATAAAGATGTGTCACGTAGAAATAAGGGGATGGCTTTCCATCTGTCAACCACAGTATATTTCAACCAGCCTCCAAAGAAGCCATATTTAGGAGGGATTCACATTGGTCATTGTCGTTTCCTTTGTTGTCGATTCAAAATCCCATTCTTGTCGAATCTTGAAAACCAAATCTCCATCACTTGAGTGTCGAACCTGGGATTTCCTCCCTTCGCGGGTCAGTTCGACAAGTTATCAATCTGATAACAGCTTTTGGAAAGAGACACCTGTATTCTCTGTTTGACGTATGGCTTAAATTCAAAGGACATTCCTTTCCTCCTTCTGGATTCTTAACAGAAATTTATGGGTAAACGAAAGGGTAGACCCAGAGTTGGACATTTGAACTTCACCCCATCTCATCTTATATACTGAATTCCTGAAATACGTGTGTTTTCTGATAAAACTGGGAAACTATTTCGAAATCTTGAAATGTAAACATGATAGAGAATTGAAGGAATTTAAAATTAAATAAAAGATGTTTTTAAAATCAATATACATATACTCCATATCTGAACTCAAATAGTTTTTGGTGCCAAATTAAATGCCTGTTTATCAACCGTATACTATCGTCTTTTTTTATAACTTTTCGCAGCTTATTCTATTTTTTTTTGTCCTCTATTTAAATTAATAGTTAAATATTCTTCGCGTTATATATTAGCGGCTTCAATTGTTAAAAGTGTAGGAAAATATGCCCTTAAGTTCGATTTTTTAAAAATTTAAACAAACGAATTTAGTACTTTAGGTGGTTCAATTCCGTTATTTGTCCCGTTAAATATCGGCAAGCTGTTTAAGTCGCCAAAGACTCGAGCTATCGCCAAAAATTGCAATCCAACCGAATAAAACACTCGATTATATTGATGAGAACCATAAAAACCTGTGAATATATTTGTTGACCAATAAAGTACCTCCTAAATTAAATTAACTTTTTGTAAAATATCTGTGCAAGGTTTGTAAAAGGTCGCTGATAAAGTCAGATTTAACCAGACTTGAGCCCCCTTCTCCTTTAGTATTCCAAAAATTCTGAGAAAATATATAAGAATCTGTAAAGAAAGATAATTTACATTTAAAAACTAACATCGCTATTCCATTTTTCCAGAAAAAAATAAAGAAGTTTAGGAAAATAAATTCTACTCTAGAACTTTTAGGAGAGATTTTAATACAAGCAAATATATTTACAAATTACTCAAAAATCTTGCATGGAGATCCAAATATAAGGTATAGAGTTATCAGTGGCGTAGCCAGAGAGGGGGATTTAAAGATATATACCCCCTTAAAAGTCACATATTTTCTTTTTCTTAACCATAGAAAGAGACTAAATTAACCCCATTTAGCCTCTAAATTAGATAGCATTAGATATTAGGATCCTTTGGTGATTTGTAAAATTAAAAGCAAAGATATTTGCCCTTTAAAATCTCTTCTGAAAAGAACAACGATCGGAATATATCCCTCGTAAAGCGTTTCGAGACTTAAAATGTTAGGGAGCCACCCAGGAATGGATCGAGGTTTTACTTCTGGGGTTAGGGGGAGGGATATTGTACTCAATTTTTTAAAAAGTATTTGTCGCAATAAAATCGAAATATTGTCTCATATTAAAGAAAAATAGTAGTTCTATTTTTTCAACCATTTATAAAGTTACACACTGAAGCATCTCTATCTCTACAGATATAAAATATGATTTGCTTAAAATTTTTGTGAGTCATCTTATTTAGTGCACGTTGCAATTTTCCACCCCTAGTAACCACTGAGGTGGGTATCAGAGAAAGTCGTTCAAGCACAAACCTCACCACAGTTCAAACAAAACGCCTCTTCAAACACTTTCCTCAATTGTCACATCGACCTCACAGACGAGTGATAGGCGACGCCACTCACCACGCGGCCCTATCTGGTCCCTCTAAAATTTTATAGGGGCCATAGAGAACCCGCGGCTATCTCGAGTCACAACTCCTCAAGTGCCCAGGTACATCGGCGCCGCGGCCGACACATTTGAAGAGCACTTTTGACGAAGCTATCAGACGCCGCCTCCTTTTATCTACCGATCGAGCTATTTTAATGGGCGTCGATCGGGGCCGCGATTTATTGAGCTCTTTCCCTGCCGTGAAATATGTCACAGGTGTCGTTATCTGTGATTGACAAGTGTCCTCTGGCTGGCTGGGTCAAGCGAGCCTAGCCCAGCTGATTAGCGATAGCGCTCTCCTCGGTGTCCTGACAATTGCGGTTCGGTGAGAGCCCGATTATACATGAGAAAAGTTGCGTACATTTTCGTGCATAGGCCCTTTTTCAATTTCATTGAATGACGGCTCAATTTAAAAATGAATTTTTATTGAATTAAAAGGAATATACTACTATTTCTTTCTAATATTTAGATTAAGAAATGTGTTCAAAATTTTATTTTCTCTGCTATTGAAATTAGAGCCCATTCAAAAATTTCGTCACTGTCACACGTTTAAGGGGGTGGAAGGTGGTCCAGTATGTACGACACCATGGGATATTTGGGGAAAATGCCTTTTAGATTTTGTGACATCACGCCAAAAAACTGTTATTTCATATCCCGTTAAAATGTTAAAAATATCATTTTCCCAATATATATAGTAATATATGTGTTTAGTATTATTAAGTTTCAAAAGAGTTCCCAATAGTTAAGTTCAATAAATAATAGCCAAATTCAATTAAAAAAAGAGTGAAATAAAATTAAAATTCTTAAATTTGGTTAAATTTTAAGTTTGTGCAACATCCAAACGGAGGGAGAGGTCATCGACATGTAACTTATGCCATAAAGTTACACCCCTATCCTTTAAAATAGTGCAACGTATGAATGGTACCCTTAAATATTTATTGGATTAAAAGGACTACAATAACCTCCTTTCAATATTAATTGTAAAATAATTTCCAGAGAAGGAGAGAAGCCTAACCGAAGTGGAACAATGATTAGATCAGAGGATTAATTTTTATATCTCGAAAGAAAAGCTGGAAATTTTACAATTTTGCAGGGTGGTCTGTAAACTGTAAAATTGTTTTTCAAGCAAATTTATTTCGTGTTTGTAAGTTTCTTCAACTTAAAATCTTGAAACTATCGAACAATTAAATAAATTTTGTATTTTAAATTCGCAACAGATATTTTTATATTCATCTACGAAATAAAAATTATAAAAAAAAAGGTTGTCCGTCGAGCCGGAGTCGAACCAGCGACCTATGGATTACCGTGTTTGACCCACTACAGTCCACCGCTCTGCCAACTGAGCTATCGACGGTACACACATGGAGCGTCTCTTGCTGCACTTGTTCTAAATATTAGGTCACAAGCGTAAGTACTGGTTTCGGTTCGCCCGTTTTCGCGTCTTGGCTCCTTTTTATTAATGCACCAGGCTTTACATTTTAAATTCACGCTGGGGAAAAAGATGTGTTCGAAGAGAACCATCTCTGAGATATTGAATTTTGTTTGGTGTCCCATGGAAGGATTACTATGCAAGTATTTGTGTGTGTTGGGAAAATAAAGTTATCAGGAATTACACAAAAAATTTATTCACAGATAATTGAAAGTTGTACGGGGGGGAACTTAATATTCTTACATGACATATTCTAAACACTACCATATCGATATGAACAATTTCCACGTTGAATATGATTTTTTCTAAATAAATTTAAGTAAATTAATGATATTGGATTTGTTTCAAAAAGGGCTTTTGACTCACACATTTAGTAAAAGTATTTCATTTGAATTGGCTGATGAGGTGAATTGCCCATAAGATTCAAAATAAACTTTTATTTCCAATAAAAGGGGACTGACACAAAAATAATACTCCCACCGCTCAAAAAAATCTCTCGCCAACCAAAGAAATTCATCGCCAAAAATCAGTCAGTCTCAAAAGGATCTCTCAGCGAGTTTACTGCCTACTGGGGGAAATAAACACAGGAAAACGAAAGTAGGGGGAGGGAGCCAGCTACACCCCTTCCCCATTAATGCCCCCCTTCCAGAGGCTTCCTGGGGGGCATTTTCTCTACTCTCTATCCTACCAGCCACTGGAGACTCGTACCGATATCGTTTGGTACCGATAAATCGTTGGATCTAAGCCCCGATAATGTCTCTGCGACCCCCTCTCCCTTCTTATTTGTTTTATTTTCTCTGAAACTATAGATTTGGCGCTGGGGAGGCCAGTGATTGCCATGACTGCCGGCGGTATTGTCACTAATAAAAAACGCCGGGAGGATAGAGTTAAATTATTAGATTTTTGCCGGGAACCGTTTCTTTTCTCCAGTTTTCTTCCCGTTTGATTTCCGGGAGAGGGTTTGAATGATGGATTCGGAAGTTTTTGTTTTTTTATTGCGCCGGATTGATGCGTTGGCGAGGAGTTTGGCGCCTGAATTAATGCGTTTTGTCAGGGGGTATTAGGGGGTGATAGATCAAGAGGGGATTGGGAGAGGTATTTGGCCAAAGCCAAGGTGAGTCTTTAAAAGAAAGGAAGACTAGAAAGGTCGAGGTAAATTTTCTCGAGTTTTTACTCATTTACTCTTCACGCATTAAAACTTATCTCTTGAAGGTTGTTTAAAATTTTTTCAGTCACATTTATTCGGGAAATCAAGATGATTGGAGGTTCAGGTAGCTGACAAACAATAAAAGAGATGAATAAGTAAAAACTCTTCGGTTATTTCATTTTAAAAACGCGACCTTAATGGACTTAAAGTAAAGGACTGCAGCAGTACCAGTACCTTGTCACTAAAATTACATATTTGGAGGCCACAAGCCAATTTATATCTCCAAATCGCTTAAATCTATTGATAACGATTCTGAGCATGCCCTAAAACTTTTAAAACGGAACTTAACTAGATATAATCTCAAATCCTAGTTAGATATACAGAAATCATCACTGATGTTTGAACGGTTCGTCCATATTTCGTCGGAGTGTGCGATACAAGTATCCTATCCTAGTATAAATTATAGGAAAAAGTAAATATCTCTTTGGGAAATATTTATTCTCGAGAAATGCTACTTAACTGTCATTAATTTAATTTTCAACAGGATCAATCAATGGATTAATGTGTTAGACAAAACTTTAAATAATATCAAAATCTTTTTTAGCTACGTCACGTTTTCCTTATGTTCTGCATATGACACTATTATTTTAAAATTATGATTGAATGCTGATAGAGATTTTTTGTATCCCTCGGTAATTCTACCAAATGAACATCAGTGTCTGAACCTTTGGTCTGAACTACCTACATTGAGAAAGACAGAAATGCAGAGGTTACTCTCAACGTAACGCACCAACAGGGGCGTAGCCAGAGGGGGGGATTTGGGGATATATCCCCCCCGAAACTCAGAAAATTTCCATTTTTGACCATAGAAAACCACTAAAACTACCCCATATCCCCCCCCGAAATATCAATATCCCCCTCCGAAATTTTTTTCTGGCTACGCCACTGCGCACCAACACATCTCTCATTTTTTTATTCTGATATATTTTCAACATCCCTCAACAATGAATGACGAGACATGCAAGATCCATCCTCAAAACTAATGTGCTTTGTCAAGAAAAATTACTGGGAGATAGATCAAGAGCGGAACAATCCTGCGAAGTCCGAACCGAAGTCTGTCCGTGGTGTGACAGAACCGACGAGTTTGAGGAAGACAACGTGTACGTTTCTGTGACGAGCGATTCATCTGCATCATTTAAATTACCGTCGCGAACGCTCCATTCTCGTCACGTGTGGAGGTCGTTCATTCGTTGGGTGCTGAATGATATGCCGTTTCTCGCCGTGGTTCGCCGTCTCCGTATTATTCAAATTCGCAGCTTGATTTATCTCGGATTTTATTTTTCTCTCCGCCAGTTTATTTTTCAAATTACAGCTCTTTGCACGGCCGGGAATGTCTTCCGAAATGCATTAGAGTGAGTGCTATATGTCGCTGTTTCGGGATTGATGAATCGAAGTGAACTGAAGTCATCTACTTTTGTGTTTTCTTCGCCCGGCCATAACTCATCATAAAAATCTTATTCAGTTGGATTGAATCGAAAATGTTATGTTCTAAAAAGTCAGTGGCGGATCCAGGATTTAGTTTGGGGGGGGGGCTAAGAATTTTCATAATCCAATTGAATCTTCTTGTTTATGTTGATACGGAAAAGGTAGTGAATTCGGAAAAGGAAGTCAAAAACCCACTTTTTCAACTCTTTTTGGTACGTGTCATCCGAATTTCGGATATAGTTTTTTGCGTTTTGACACAAACTTGGTAAAGTATAGTTGTAATAACAGAGTTACGAGTGCCAGGGGGTCTGGGGGTCCTCCCCCAGAAAATTTTTTAAAATTTGACCTTAAAGTCGGCTCCAAGGGGGGCACTTTTCCAGACAAGATCCCCTTGTGGTACCATTGGGGGTATGGGGGTCCTCCCCCAGAAAAAAAATTTAAATTTGACGTGTAAAAGTAGGGTTTTAACTCATTTTCAGAAACGTTTTGAGTCTTAGGGGGGCACTTTTCAACACTATTACCTTTACTTTTTGACCCAAAATGTCAAAATTTTGGGGATTTCCTAAAAATAAACACCGAATACCCGATTTTGATACTAATGGGGGGTATGGGGGTCCTTCCCCAGAAATTTTTTTTGAAATTAGACCTGTAAAACTTGGGTTTTTACTCATTTTGAGAACCTTTTCTGGTCTCCAAGGGGGGCACTTTCCAGAGTGCCACCCCCTGGATCCGCCACTGGTTAACTCATTTTGGTGCATAAAATTTCCCGTTTATACGTCTTTCAAGGGACCGACGTAAAACGGCGTATAAATGAAAAGACGTATAATTGAAAACAATTTTGATTATTTGAATGAATTGGGACTTAGGGAAAACGACGTATAAATGTAAAAGACGTATAAATGAGAGACGTATAAACGGTGCTTTACTGTATTAAAAAGAGTAAAACTAGGGCCTTGAGCCCCCTAGCCCCCCTGGATCCGCTAGTGTAAAAAGTCATTGTAACCTTCATTTTAGTTCTTCTTAATAGGAAATTAAAATGTGTTCAATAATTTAATGTTTCAAAGCTAGCATAATGCCTACGTACACTCATCACACTGAAAAATATGATGCATTAACTTTATCATGAGACAGGGATTCGGCTTTGGTGGCTTTTTTTTATCGCAAAAATAAGAATACAAAATCTGACCGTTATAAATTACTTGAAGAATATAAACAGCTGGATGTTGATGAACTATAGGCCAACGTAATGGCCTAGTGGTTAGAGCATCTGACTGCAAAGCCGTACGTCTGGGGTTCGAATCCTCGTTCGGCATGAATGTTAGCGTTGTCCTTGTGAGTGTGGAATTTACCTATACGGGTCCATACCTTCAGGTGAATTTGTACAAATTAAAAAAAATTAATTTAAAAAATTTAATTTTTAAATTTTTTAAAAAAATATAATACATAATAAAAAGATTTTGAAAAATATTAAGCATTCAGTTCGTGTTTTGTGTAGTGTCTCATCAATTAAACTCTTCCGTCTAAAAATTCTTATGAATATTTAAATACGTTCTGAAGTTTTTTCTCTTTAAAAACTCATAAAAACTCATAGTTCTTTCACAAAAAATTTATTTATGGCGAAATAAAATGGAGAAATTTTGTAGTTTTTATACCACGCTAGTAAATTGTTTTAAATGTGAAAATACATTGTATTCACTCTTTACATTGATTCAGTATTATTCTTTTATTTGTAATATCTAAATTGTTTGATTATATTTAAATCATGAGAAATCTTGACAAACTTTTTTCCCTCTAGGAACTCATTTAATCTTTCCTCTTATTCCGAGCTCTATAACAAGAGAATGACTTCCCGAAGAAAAATTTCACGCATTTGACAAAGCTGAGCAAACATCTAATTGACAAGCGGGAAGAAAATGTGGCGTAAGCAAAACTTGCATTATAAGTATATTTGATAAGAGGCATGTGTTGCTTAATCATTGTAAACACTCAGTGACAGAAATAACACTGGATGAAGTAAGTGGCAGTTCTTAACAGGGCGCAAAATGTGTCAATGAGAAAATCAAATTTGAGATTCTAGAACAGTGTTTCCCACCGGAGGCAATTTGACTTTATAGGGGGGCATTTGAAAATTTTCAACCTAATTGCTCCCCTTCAGGTGGGAAAAATTCCAAAAGGTTTCTGGGGGAAGACCCCCTAACCCCCCTCATAACTTAGTTGTTCATTTACTTAGTACTGTTTTTCCTTGAAAATTCTGCCACTTAGCAGGTCTCTTTGGGTGTATTCTAAATGGTCTCAAAATGAACTAAAACACTATGATAAAGGGGCAAATTTCTAAAATTTTTTGGGGGGAGGAACCGCCAGTTCCCAATTTTACTTGTTAAGTCATTTAAAACTTATTACGACAATGCAAGAATTTCATTAACATTGTTAATAACTGTAATTTTTTAATACTAAATACTTAAATTTCATGAAAATTTATTTGATTAATTTTTCCTGCAATACAAATCTAAGTTCACCATTTTATGTTGGAAAAATTAACTCAGTAGTTTTTTAAACATGTCCGTCTTTTTTTTAAATCAACCAATTAAGTTTGTTTTTAAATTGAATCTTGAACGTAAAAATTTATGTGTAATCTTACATGGGGGCATGGAATATTTAGAAAGGCTTTGGTGGGGCGTGGACCAAAAAAGGTTTGGAAACACTGTTCTAGAACTTCTAAACCACAAGTTGATTTTTACGTTGGCAGATCACCAAAAATTACTTCGAGTGCCTCTATTGACCCCCTTCTTTGGATAAATCAAAGTTTTTATGGTAGGGGCATATAAGGAGGGGCCGACACCCCTCCCCGCGAAATTTGGACAATTTGTACCAAAACGAGTTAAAAAAAATTTTAGGTTCAAATTTCCAAAATTTATCTGGGGAGAGGATCCCCAAACCCCGTTTTTGTTCACATTCTATTATTCACATTTTTATTACGTAAGTTCATCAAAATGCAAATCCTACTTCAAAATACATTAGAAAGCTACATTGAACCCTTACATATGCATGAGAGGGGGCTTAGGAATAATTTTGGGTTCTCTCCCCCGGTGCTAAAAATCAAGCTTGGGGAAAAATAAAAAAGGATTAAATTTTTAGAGGATATTTGGGCCCTCCCGAAATAATTGTCAATTTACACCACTGTTTCATCGAACAAACAAGAAACTACACAGCAGTCACAGCATACATCAACCCTCCACACTCCCTCACAACCCCCAGTGTAAAAGAAAACCCCTTAAATTTATCCCCCGAAGAATTTCCAAAGAATCTCCACACCAAAACACACAATCTTCCGTACCACTCCCCCTCCCAATCAATTCAGCCTCCGCCAAATGAGCTGAGCGCGATTAATCGAAGAACAAACAGTAAAGGGCCCTCCACCCCATGCCGGCCAATGGCTCGGAAGACCCTGATGACCACGGGCTGGAGATTTATTTAAATGGGCAGACGACACGGGGCAGATAGAAGCCCTCCTCACGCCAAAGTGGACATTCCTAAGGACATTGTGGATTCTTGGGGAGTCTGTTGCTTACCCCATTTGCTGATGCGGTGAAATACGGTTTGGTTAGGTTTTGCTCTTCACACTGTGTGAGGTTTAATTGAGGGGAGGCTTCGATGGCCAAGCACCGTGTGATATTTCATTCCATAAATATAATTCTTTTTTTTTTCGGTGTTGGGGGATGGGGAATATTTTTTCCTGGGTTAACAGGCCGCTTTCGCTTGAATGGAGAACTTACTGCGCCATCTTTTCCTTGTGGTTCCCTGAAGGAATTGATGCTACATAGTTGGTTTTTTGTCTTGAATTCACATAACTGTAATTATGGAAAAAATAATAGAGAATATTGATTTGTGGTAATATTATTAAAATGAATACTTCAGTTGAGATTTAAAGTATATTGTTAGACAAAAATAATGGTTAAATATTGATACTTAGGTAGATCGAAAAGTGTATCTTTAGTACCCCGAATATTTTGAGTAATTTTAAAATATTTTCAGGTTTTATTACATTATGCAGACTCACAACTAGAAGGATCAGTTTGCCTTACTTTTAGTTTTAGGAATAAAATAAATTTGTAAGGAATGCTTAAATATTTAATATTAAACGCATAATGTGTTTCAAAAGCAAGTGAAATTTTCATAGCTGTCGAAGGTGGTCTTAAAGGATTTAAAAAGTAAATAAAATTTAAAATTATACGAGTAACTTGATGGTTAGGTAAGGAACTCAAAAATGTTTCATTAGATCCTTCAAGAATTTCTAACTTCCACATTTTTTTAACACACTTCAAAATAAAATGAACATAAAATTGCTCCTTTAACTATTTCAGGCCTATCTTCCCCAACATTTCATAGGGATTCAATGGTAATCTTGGTGCATATTAGGATTTAAAAACATTTAAAGGGTTAAACTCGCTTTAAAAAATTAACACACATAAATCTTCTATTTCAAAGAATCTTTGCATATTTCTCTCTACTTGAATACAGAATATTTGAATGGAAGGGTCAAAGGAAAAGTTTTAATTCATGTGTGGGTCATATATTCGGATGGATGACCACTGGTCAGCCTTTCTTGAAGTGAATAGAAACCATTTAAAGAATTCATAATGGTTGCTCATAGGGAGTGTTCAAGACTGCCTAGCACGTTTCAACCAACCTAAGAAAACACCCATTATGACTAGACGGCAAACAAAGCAACAGCAGGTTGTTTTACATATTGACTTCTGGAGCATCTGTTCCCTTTTTGTTTTGCTCCACAACGGGCAGGAAACGTTCTTTACCCCTCCTGGTAATGGCTTCTGTTACTTTCCCACATCAAGGGTGTAAGCGGAAAATACGTGTCAGATCATTTCGTCAATACGTGACCTCCCGGTATGGGTTGGTGCTTTACAGCTAGATCATGTTCTTCACCTGAACTTTGCCATGGCATCAACCTGGTGTTAGAACATCGTTGACTTTTAAAGAACGTGAGTTTTCGTTGAGACTTTGCGGAATCCTGATCATTTTTAACGATGGCTTGGTCATTATGGCTTCTGACCGTTAGTTGCTAGTAGTCTCTTACGTTTATAAGTATGTTAATGAATGAATGGCATCTTTTATGCAAATATTATAGGGATACTTTAGTAAGTTGGGGTAAATTTAATGGAAATGTTCGAAGTAACTTGGACTATTATCCTCCTAATTATGGTTAGAGTTCTGATAAGATTGAATTTAGATATTGAATTTAAAATTTTAAAGATTTTCTCTCTCGTTGAAGTATCTTTAATGAGTTATGGATGGTTTGTGATTTGATAACTTGTGTAATGCACGTTATTGTTATCATTAATTTTATGTGTTATTTCGAAATTTCGTGAGAAAATCGTTAGTATGAAGGGAAAAAGGAAAAAAAATTACCAAAATTCAATATTTTTAACAATAATAATATGGAATAATGATTATAGAACATATTTCCATATAAGCTTATGTTATACTTAGTATCATTATATTTTATTGTCATCCATTATAAATTTATCTAAAACCCTTATAAATTTTAATGTTTTTGAACAATATTAACTATGAACTAAAGAGTATTATTTGAAGTAACTAATATTGATAAACTGTACTGGAATTTGAGCATTAAATGTAGTATTTTTATCTTTTTTATTTTCGTAAAAATGCTACATTTACAAGCAAAACAGTGATAAAAATTCCAGTGGAAAACGAAAATACATTGCTAACATTTCTAAACCTGGAAACGTGATTTCTAAAAAAATTTTGGTCTATATACTCACATATTTCGCGAGGCGAATTCCGTCTATATTTTATCAACGAAAAAGTTTACGAATGCTGGACCAGTAGAGATTTATGCACAAAACACGATATACATCCAACAATTGAAGCAGCAAGGGTTTGAAATTTCATCTCCCGAAAATCAAGATCCATGATAAACCACCCTTATACCGTGAGGTTGTTACGAAATTCGCTGTTCGAGACCTCAAAAAATCCCCATCCGTTTAGTCTATACTAAAACAAAATAAAATCCCCGAAAAAAGGGAGCAAAAAATTTCCTTTCATCTCCCGCTATATTCCCGAGTTTAAATTTCATCCCGACTCTGGGAAGGAAGTAACAGGTTGGAGAGATAAAAATAATAATAATAAAGTGAGGAAAGAGAACAAGAACGGGGGATATATGGAAAAAAGAGGGGGGAAGGTTGGGAGAGAAAAAGTAAGAAAAAGCCATTCAATAAATTGAACGGCTGGTTGGACACAAGGTTCTTGCGTCTTTAACCACAAGAGAAATTTTTGCACTACCCGTAGCACCTTATATGATCACACTTCAAAAATGGGATATTTATATATAGATATATACGGAAGGGGGAGCAAAGAGGATTGAGATGAAAGCATAGAAGCATATAAAAATTCGCTTTCTCTATCCATTTATTTCTCCAGAACGTGGAATATACTCTTTCATTTATCTTTTTTGCCGGTGGTAACTTTTAAGAGTGATTTTGCACTTATTATTTCTTTTTTATAAATGCGTTTTTCTGGGCTCTTTGAGAGAGAGGGAGGGAGAGTTTAACCCCGGAATTGCGTTAGTTTCTGAGAAGTGTTCCGGAGATTTTCTTCTTTTTTGAGAGACTTAAGGCCTTGTTGCAATCTGAGCTGAAATGAAACTGAGGAAGGAAGAAGCGATACCTGGAGGAATAGGGGGAAAGGTAATTGTCATTACCAACTTCGGAAAGCACCCGAAATTTCGGAGCACAAATCTGGTTTCTGCTGCGGTTTTTTGGGGGGAAATCTGGTTTGGTGGTGTTCTTTCTTCTAATTCGTGGTTCCGTCGTCTGTAAAGAATTGAGCTTAGGAAACACCGGTACGCCAGGATCCTACCCCCTCTTTTCGGTTTCAGTAATGTATAAAAACTAGATCTTGTGTTGAGGATTCCATCAATTTCTTGTATTTATAGGGGGTATTGGTGTTTATGCTCTATCAAAATTTGCAGAGGATGCGAACGATAGTTTTATTCATTGAAGAAAAACCTTACGTGTGTGTGTGTGTGTGTTAGGATTTCATATCAAGCAATCATACACATCCCCAGCGAAACACTCTCTAAATTTCGCAAGGGATAGAAGATTTGCTCACAGCTATTTTTTTCCTACGTTTTTTAAACCCTTTTAGTCCTAGCTGCCCAAATTTTCCACAGGATCCAATGGAAATCTTTTGAACCTTAGGATTGAAATGGATAAAGTTATTTTTGTTAGCTAAACTATGCATCCATACTTTCTTGATGGTCTCTCGTAGGCTTCTTGGGGCCTATTTTCTCTATTTTCCACACTTGTTGCTTAAGGAGACTCAGTACCAAAAACATGTTTTACTCTATTAACATGATTTTATTATCTTTTTAGGTGTTAAATTATGTATTTACTTTATACTAATTCATATTTAGCACAAAAAGCAAATTCAAAAATTGATTTATTTCAAAAATTTTAAAAAAGTGGCCAAAATAACCCTATTTCAAAATGCTACTCCTCCTTTAACATACACTCTTTTAACTTGATATTTTTTCTCAACATAAATCCACCATATATTGTTAGCTCTACGTATGGAAATTTAAATATCTACAAGGGTTTCGGAAACAAAAGAAAATCTGAAATTTGACATTTTTTAATATACTAAGTTTCTACTTTATTGCTTTGTAAAAAAATTTTCTAATAAATATATTTTAAAATCCATACGTAGAGGTGTTTACATATATTACTGATAATGACTACCAAGTTTTAAGTGATTTGGACTATTAGAAAAAAGCCTTAGGATTTTAAACGATAAAAACCTTGTTTTACGAAAAAGCCGTTTAAAGGTTGAAATCTATGCTTCAGTAAGCCTATCTTTGGGTCAGAAAACCTCACAATACTTATATTTAAAAACCTCACATCATTATAACTCAAAGGGTAGTATCTTCATTTTTATGGCAAAATCTCAAATTTGAAACTTTGACTAAATTTTTAGTACTGAGTTCCCTTAAGTATTTCAAAAATTCCTTATCTTAAGTTATAAAATTCCAAATCAAACCAGGATGCACTCATAGAATGTGGTTACCTTAATACGTTATTTTAGTCTTTTTTACGGCACGATGGAAAATTATCATATTTAATCATAAAATAATAAAAGTGCTCAGTATGAATTATTTATTTTATTTTCCGTCATTGATGGTCATGTCGTTTGAATTTTTTAATTTATAATTTTTTGGAGTTAAAATTTCATTATACATATGTTACGGTGAAAGACAGAAATTTGGTGATTGTCGACATTCACCGGTGAATGTCGACAATCACATGTTCGCTTATCTGTGAATGTCGACAATCACCACCGGTGTATGTCGACAATCACCGGTGAATGAAGACATTCTCCAAATTCGGACATTCACTGTAACATATGCATAAATTATTCAATCCATATTATTCTAACTTCCAAATCTTTTTCACACAAGACTGCTTTTCAAACTTATGTGTCACGCGGTATTTATAACTTAAAAACCACAACCAAATATATTTTAAAAAATCAAGCATTTTTCCAAATTTACATTAACAACATTTACCAACAATCTATGAAACCCAACGATCAAAACACAGACATAGCTAGAAAATTTTCCCAAAGGCTATACGCTATGGCTGTACCATACCATTTTATCTTCTTAAGTAAAAAAAAAGACATGTTATATCTAACACCTCATTGACGTCATCCTCCAACTCCTAAATCAACGACAATCAGAACAACCATCGGTTCCCTAGTGACTCTCCGTCTCGACGTCTCTGAGAGACAGCTACTTCTTTTTGCCACATTCCTTTAATTATTCCCGAATTAAAAGTCTGGAATATCACCAGAAACATTCCGTTTAACTTTCAACCACGCAGAAGAGGCCGAAGTGAAGAAGTGAGGCAAATTAAGAACTACAGGTGTCTCCCTCGAAATGATAGCTTTAATCACAAATTAAGATATAGCCTTAACTAGTCAGGATCGCATTTGAGTGTCATTCGGCTGTATTTGTTGAATTCCCAAGGCCTTTATGTCGATAGCACACTGCCTGACAGCCTTATCAAGAGCTAATTTGAGTTAATTAGAAGCATCAGTTTTCGCTGGTTTCTGTAAGCATGATCTACTTCGGTCTCATTTTTCATCAGCTTTGTCCTGTCTTCGGCTCACGCCCTCGACTATTCTCAGGACAATTGCTTCTTTGTGTTTTGTTCAACGTGCTGATTCATCTGACAACTTGCTTGACACTGACTGAGAATCATGTAAATTTTTTTCTTGCATAGGAAGTAAATCCAAAGGTATCCGGGCAATGCCGTTCATTGACGTGGGTTACTTCCTTCTTCTCGATGTTAAAGGGGATATTCCTTTGTCAGAAAATCGTTTGAATTTTGATGTGTTGGTAGAAATAATAAATACTATTTTTATGTAATGCTTATATTGCAATGAAGGTTTAACTTATCTCAGCGCTAGATATCACTTCTTCTCTCAGAAGTAGCAAATATTTTTTTACATGAGGGCCTGATTCCAAAAAAATGTTTTATCCTTGTGTATCCTTCTTTCCTTTTGTTTAGTTGAATATATACTACAATCTTTTTGCTGAAGTAAATTCTCAATTTCTCAGTTCTATTTATATAAAAAGGCATGTATAGGAATGAAGAAAAAACCTGACCCCACTCTATGAAATGCTGACACCTCAGACAACTTTTTATCCCTAATTCGACCCCTCACTATTTCATTTATTCCTTCAAAATGTACTTTTACCTTCTTTTCTTTTTTCTCTTCTTTCCCATATTAATACTTCCCAGGGGTGCACTTGCTTGTCCTGATTAAAAATGAGGTATTTAGGGTTGAAATCCCCAAAAATATTCTGGAGGAGAATCCCCAAGCCTCACTATGATCGTATTACTCATCATCTCAAAAACAATTGCTCTATTAAAAGGAAATAACAATCATCAGATCGTGATCATAGGGTTAGAGACATGGTTTCACTTATACTGTTTTATCAAATGGGGGGAATTAAATCTCATGTGGAGATCTGGAAGATATTTTTTTTAAAGAAAAAGGAAATTTTTTGTTTACTTGCACCTATAAATAAGAGGTGATCCTCAAAAGTGCCCTCCCCTTGGATCCCGGCTGGATCCGTGCCTGGTTCTCATATAGGTTATCAGTAATTTTCCCTGGTTATCAGTTTTTTCTCACCAAAGCCATACGCGACTTCATCCCAGACTTCAGCACCAAACTGACCACTGAAAACTACAGAAATCACCAATTAATCAAAACACCCCTCACAAGAACAAAAAAAACCTCAATCCCCAAAGACCATCACCCCCAGACCCTCCTCCATCATCCCCTCCCCCACACGATAAATAAAAAACACCCTAAACCCCCCTCTCCGAATCCCCCCCCACACTCATAGAGCCTTCTCTCCAAAGACGCCAAGACATTTTTGACGCGCAATTTCGCCGCAATCAAATTACACCTGCGGCGCACGTGCAAGGCGTTTGTCTTGTCCCGCACGTCCCTGAGTAATCGGCGCGTGCCGGGGCGTCGCGGGGCTGATGCATGGGGCGCATCGGATGGGGCTGTGTAAATAATGGGGGGCATCTTCTCCCTCTATCTCCGCTCTTTTTTTAGATTAATTAGGGGATTTGGAGTGAGAAATGAAAGTGGGGTGAGAAGTTTTTGTGTGGGAGGGAATGAATGGATAGGATGGTATTGTTGTGTTTTTTTCTATGATTTGGATTGTTAAAGTAGCTTAGATGAGTGGGTTAGATGCCGATGGATGCAAATGACAATTTGGGGTAACGTTTGTTCACTAATTGACCGGTAGTGGCTTTTTCTTTACTGTCTAATCTCCCCTAGTTCTCCAAGTAACTGTAAAAATGAGTTAAACCCTACTTTTACACGCCCATTTAAAATTTTTTCCTGGGGGAGGACCCCCATACCCCCAATGGTACCAAGAGGATCTTGTCTGGAAAAGTGCCCCCCATTGGAGGCGTGCTGGATCCGCGCCTGCGTTCGAGGAGATGGTTTCTTTTATTCGCTGACTGATGGCTGACTGACCGTAAGTGGTCTGAGAAGCATTTCCTCTTCACTAGAGGACCATAAAACTGAGGGTTGTAAAAATCAATCGCCTCACCAAGGCATGCTTTTCCACCGGCTGTAAAACTCTCTACTGGACCAAATCCAAAAGTTATTCATCCAATAAAACAACTCATTTTTTGAAAATGTCACACAAACCTTCTCCCTTCAAATATCATCGGCATAAATTCATCAGCAAGCACAATGCCATATAGCTTCGGATTTCAAGAGATCGCCATCCAATTATTCCAGCAAGCGCAGCCACACATACAAACGAGGAGCATCAGACACATACAAATCCGTCCCCGAAGTGTCGCCCAACATCCATCCATCAAGTCGTCTCTTCGGAAGGCAAACAGAGTGGGCTTCGTGTGGGCAGACCACCGCTCATTCATCCCACAAAGAGAGGAGCCCCATAAATTAGCGACCGCCCCGTCTGGGACGGAAGGGCTGGGAGGGGCCGCCCCGGCCGTGATGGATGCTCTTCTGGCTGCGCCCCTGCCTTGGTTTTGTTTGGATCATCATCTATGGATGAATGAGTGGTGAAATCGAGAACGACTAATTACAGATCGGTACGTTTGGGAATCGAGTATTTTAGTGTGAATTGAATATTTGGATGTTTGATTGGGAAAGGATTCATTAAAACGCAGTGTCTTTAAGCTTATAAATTTTTTTAGGAGATCCCAAAAATGACGATGCAGAGCCGATTGGTTTTGACGAGATCACACGTTTTACTATGCATTTATTTTCAAAGTTTGTTATCCACTTGTGGAAGGTGCGGTTTTGACCACTTGTGTGCACTCCTGGAACTTAAGTTAGTCCAAAATCCTCCCCCTCAACATGAAAAATTGTTTTGGTTAGTGGAAGATATGTTAAGTTTTGATACCTATTTTAGTTTTCAACAATTAATACGTTAGTTAATTAGTATTATGTAATCAAAATACTACTGTTATTAAAAGCTCTATTTGTATAATATTATATTTTCAGTCAATACTGAAGATAAAACTTTAGTACCGAATGGGTCTTTGAAAATTTCTTTAGTCCATTCACTTAACTCCACCTTAAGTTTTGAAGAAAGTATTCAATGGATATTCAAGCAGCTTTATAGTAAGAACATTGAAACACATTGGATTTTCAAATATTTTAAATTTTGTAAGTATAAAAAACATGGAAACAGAAGAAATTTAGCTTTTTTTTATCAAAATACACGAAAATTATAATCCCATTATGTATACCTCCAGATAAATACAAAAACATTTGTACAATTACTCTTTTATATATGTCAACAAAATATGAAATTGGTTTTTAGAAATTCCTTTAATGACTAAGAGAACTGTCTTGGTATGACGTATTTACCTACTATTAAAAATAGCTTCATTGGCTGTTATAAAATAGCTTGGACAAACTTATACTATATTGTTTTTAACGATAATATATAAATAATGAACATATATCTTCATATCTATTCTACTTCAACTTCACGTGATATTAAAAGTTGTAAATTGTATGATTTTTTTTTTAAATTTCGATTTCTAGAAATTCTTGAAATTGTTGAAATTTGGACCATGTGTTTATGTAACGGTTTCCCTCTTTGCAACTTGCCTTGTATAGTTTCCACAATATCATACATATCTCCTTCATTTTCCTTTAATTTCCATTTATAGTTTGTAATGAACTTAAGAACATCTGTAAAGCATTTTTGTACACAAAACTTAAAAAATCACAGACATTTATTTTGAAAATTTTTAGGAGTCAGTAGATTTTATAGCTATTCAAACTTAATTCTCTAGTGTTAACACATAATTTCTTTAATTAAAAAAAATTTTATTTCCGAGAAAAAAATTGATAGGATTCAACATGTAAAAAACAAAATAAAAACTAATTATTCTAATTAAATTTATATTTTTTACAGCGATATGAACTTTTATTATAAAAAATACTTAAATATGCATAATGCAAAGCCATAAAGCCTGCTGGATGCAAGATCCAATGCTATAATTACGACATTTTAACTGAAACTAACTCAGAACTGCTTTTATTTTTTCATCTTTTAAGTTTTTTTCTTTAATTATAGAATTGTCAACCTGTCTAATTTTTACATGCTAATGAGTTTTCAAGGTCTTATTATTCATTAGGGTGGGTCATTTTCCTATGGCGAAAAAAAAATTTTACAAATTCTATCGGGCACAGCAAGAAAAGGGTGCCAAATGGTCTCAAACTAACATATGTAAAATATTATTCCATAATAATAACTCTTTTTGACTCCGGATTGGCCTCAAATAGAACAAAAATATGTAATTTTTCATATTTTTTAAAAATTTTATAAATTAATTTTTTTTGTTGATAACTCTTTAAAGTTCACAAATAAGGGTATTTAAAATCAATTTTAATCACATTAGTCACCTTCATGCATTATTAATACAAAAGCAACTTCCAAAGTGGCAATATAATATGCTATCATATTAACAAGAGCCGTAGAATATGAATCTCTTTTGCCAACAAACAGTGGATTGTCAGTGGTACAGATTTTAAATATTTTTAGTTCATATACATTCTCCCTCAAGTTTGGTCAGCATAAAACGGTATTTTTAGTTTTTCAAAATAGAAACAGTTGTATTTTTCATAATTATGCCTCGCTTTCGAAATTCAGCGGACAGTTTTCGCTGGCTGGTCTTGGGATCCAAATATGGTCACAAAAATATGTTGAAACAATTGTCGAATGGATAGTTCGTTCATAGGCATTATCAGTTATGATTCGCTCAGTCATGATTTACCTAATTTTTTGCTATAGCAATTGACTGAAACCCAGGCCTATGAAATTCTACTTCTTTGAGGATTGACTCAAAATAGCTTCTTAGCATTCCCTTATGCGTTCATAAAAATTTAAATATCGCAAATTTAACTGTTAAGGATAATAACAAGTAAGCTTTGAAAAGTAATGTAACTTATTTAAAAACTTAGGGGATAATACTGAGCTTTAAGCTGAAACTGGGATCTACCGCTCTTCTTAAGAAAATATTTCAAAATTTGACTCTTAAAATGTGGTTTTAATTTATTTTTGGACATTAGGGAATCAATGGGGACACTTGGGACTGACTATTCCTAATATGCCAAGAAATTTCAAGGAAATCCCAACTTTCAAACTATTATCCAAATTTATTTGATTTTCCGGGATAGATGGCCGTGTTTGAATGGAATTTCCAAACGTTTCGCTCTCAGCTTCGAAAATTCCATTCAAACACGGCCATCTATCCCGGAAAATCAAATAAATGTATCTTCAGGTCGTGGAAGTTTTCATCAATTTATATTATCCAAATGTTTTTCTTGGGGTTGAAACCTATAGCCCAAAAAAGTACCCACCTTCTGACAAATCCATTTTTATTAAAAATTTAATGTTTTTACCATCCTACTCAACCAACAATAAAGGTTTCGCACATTTTAATGATTCCAGGAGGAAATTTTTGATTGCCAGTTCTACCATTGAGGTATTTCTAAATATGTTGTATTACAACTCAAGTATTTCAACTCTGGTTTCATTTATAATTATTTTATAGTCTTCAATGATGATTTTTATACCATTGTGCACATTTATATTCATGACGGATTTGTGGAATCGAGGTAAAAGCTTGATTTTCGTTCGTCCATTTTTACATGAAATTACTATATTAATCGAAACTTTGAGGCCAATCCGGAGGCAAAAAGAGTTATTATAATCGAATAATATTTTACACATGTTAGTTTGAGACCATTTGGCACCCTTTTGTCGCTGTGCCCCTGGGAAAATGTGAAAAAAATATTTTTGACCCACCCTATTATTCATGCTATTTATGCAAATTTCGAGCTAGTTATAAAATTAAGACATCTATATCATTCACGAAAACTAATTTGACAATTCGAGAGAATAGGTTTTATGGGTTTACGATATTCCAACACGGCGAATCTCCTATTGGAGGGTTAAATTGTGTAAATGAGTAGCTCAATTTTTATTGGACTTTATGATAAAGCTTCAGGTTTCTGTATTGCTATAACCAGGATAATCGAACAGGAATGCGAATGATAGTCTATAGTTGGGAGCTAAATCATAACTAAAACTACAGATCATTTCTAAAAATAGAAACAAAAACGCTACATTAAAAACTTATGTAACAAATTAGTGGGTAAAAATCCAAGGGACAAGCTAATCGTAATAAAACTTTAATGATAAGTTTTGTAAGCGTAATTTAAGTAAATTTTAAAGAATTCTGCTACCTTCTCCTAGATCTTCCATTTGCATTCCCTCTATTGAGAGAGAGAGATATCTTTTTTTTAAATCCTAGCTTTTGACCTTATTAATGCAAGTCAAAAACAACTAAAACAAAATTGTTTCACGTGAAATTTTTATTTCTCAGGCTAGGAGTCATTCACTGATTTTACAGCTCAGCAAATATTTTGAACAATTTCTGGACTTATTGCCCACGTGCGAGTTTTTCTAAACTCAATAAAAATTTTGCAGTCGGGACTCAGCTGTTAAATCAAAGCACTGTGTAGCTTTCCTCGAAGACTTGTTTTGACTTAAAAGAAGTATGTGAACGGTTATAGAAAGAAAAACCTCGGATTCACTGGGGATATTGTAAACACGCGAGTAAAAGATGTTTGCGAGAAATAGAAGAAGTTTCTGCTGGTCAGGAATTTTTACCGAAATTCAGTCAATTTTATGAAATCTATATTATATATTAAGTGAGAAATGAATTCTGTGAAGAAAGGTATCAAACAAAGTTAAACTTTTCTTTGAAATTTCGAGTGGTTTAATACTTTTTCTAGTCTTTTGCAAAACTGGCTTTGAAACTTTTATTCAGTATAACAATACCAAAACTTTTTAATATAACGAACACAACTATTGCAATATGCTATTACTGAGCTATAGAATACTGTAATATTAACTAATTAACCATAGTTGGATAGAATTAGTTGTTTATAGATACTGCTATTAAATTAAAAATTATGCTATTCAATAAATTAGAATGCTTAAAAATTCAATGATTGAGTTTCGAGGAAATTCTGTTTATTAACTCTAACTGAGTGCATTTTCTTGTTTGGGGCAATATCTACAGTTTTTACTTGCATATTAGCTGCTTGTAAATCATTATAAATGCACAATGTTACCTCCTAACTAAATTTCTTTAAAAAAAAAAAACGTTCAAATTTTTATAGTTTTTAATATCATTTGTTTTTCAACTCCATTTTTCCCAACCCAGGATTTCTCACAGTTTGAAAACCGATGTTTCAGTATTACGCGAACTTATCCTCAAATCCTAACTAATCTCATCCAAGGCTCTTGCAAATCCAGGAAACAGCTTACTACCTTTCCACAACACTGAACATGCGGTGTTTACCTTTCTATTTGGACCACCTAGGAGTTCGACAATACCCAAGGCGGAGAAACTTCTTTTGTCGGCTAAATCAACCCCTGCTCAAGGGGTTTGGCGTGTCTGGTATGGCCTCTTATGCCATGATATTGACATTTTTCTTCTACTTACCCAGTGCAAACGATTAGAGCAGATACTACCATTTAATAACTAAGTGCATCGAACTTAAGGTAAAATCAGAGTAGCACACTCTAGTAAATATTTAAGAAGATTATTTAGACTTACCTACTATAGAATACCTACTCATACTCATTATCATTGTGTTCTAGAATGAGCAACTTTTATTTTACGTTTAAATACTTAAATTATATTTTATGTATAATTAGTTATTGATACTATTAGGATGTAGGTAATTGCTCTTAATGTCTCTTAATCCAGACGTTGCTTGGGGGTGCCTTTTGCTATATCTTCTTGACGAGTGAGGAGGGGGTATATATATATATGATGACTTAAGTTAGTACTTTAAAAACATTTTATTTTCGACTTGCAAACCAAATGAATTTAAATTAAAAAATCGACTAACATAATCATTAGCCAATAAGTTAAACATACTCTTTTTTCTTAATTTCAAGTATTGATTATTCAAGATTCGATGGAATTACGAGTATATTTGGCAATAGAAATTTTAAGTTAATATTTAGGTCATTATATTTATTTTCATTATATTGTTATCTTATAGGCCTTCATTTTACGATGTTTAATAGGTTTCGATATTTACAAGTATAAATCAATTTCTTCATGACTTTCTGAAGTACAGTACAACGAAAATCGTCCATCGAAACCCTCCAACGACCAGAGCTAGGTGATATGTCAAACCCAAGCCCAGAATGCATGACATTCCTCTCATGGTCGAAAGAAGGTATAATTACTCGTATTCGAGAGGGAAATTTCCGAAAACTGCCCCACGAGCTGTGTGACAACTCCTTTTCACTGCCACTTCTCGGGGCTGTCATCTGTCACTCCCTGCCCGTCTCTTGACCACTGGAGTGTAAATTCTTTTGCTTTGTCAGAAGGGAGGCTTAAAGGAACCGCGGTTTTGATGGTGAAAAATGGTGACGAGGGGACTGCAGCCGATATCTGGGATGAAATTCATGTCTGGAGGGAGATGTAGTAGTAATTGGTTGTATATTCATCTTGGAAGGTTCCGTAGGGGACATTTTTACCTCCCAAGTAGTTAGAACCTGTAAGTTAAAACGGACTTCAGCTGTTCAACTATTATTATTTCACTTGGAAAATTAAGCTATAATCATTTTATATTAAAGTCTATTCTAAAATAGGTTACATTATCTAGTTTGATTTATATTGTAAATTGAAAGAAATGATTGAAAATACGTGACAAATTAAATTTGTTATCGCTGTGAATGAATAGGATAAGTTTATACCTCCGTTTTAGTACAGACATAATCTCTCTATGACCATAATGGCAGAGATATCCGTGTCATGAAAGAGGTATTCGACCACTAAAGATACGAACAAAAAGCTTTTAAGCCAAATATCTCGAATGAAGTTATTTGTCACATACCTTCTCCTGAATTCGTTCCTAAATGGCAGCAAGATGATTTATACCTCTAATTTTGCATTTTAAGCTGTGATGCTTGTGAAGAGAAAATAGCTAATGATACTAGCTTCTGTAGAAAATTTTTTATAGGTTGGTAGATATTTTCTTATTTCGTAACCTTCTAATATTATGAGCATGTCTTTTAATTAGTTCTAAACCAAGTATTTTCTGTTAAAATGGAGAAAATGCAACGAGCCTCATATGAGGCTTAACGCTACCAACGGTTGCAATATTTTGCATTCTTACCAACTGTTCCGTGCTAGTTTTAGAAGAATAATACTTTATTATCGACGTGTATTACTGAGTAAAACCGGACAAAATGTTAGTGTGACTTAAAATTCATAAAAGATGCTATATTTGTTGTAAATTGGCTATTTTAGATATATTTTTATAGAGAAATGGATGAAGGTGGTAATGCTATACCTGGTAAATCTAGAGACCTATTCCAAGAATCACTTCAGTAAAAAAGAGGTAAAGTTACCAAAGCACCAGAAGAGGTTACAGATGAGAGTGAAGAAGACATTGATAATGATACCAGCTCAACTCCTATTGCTGTTGATCACACAGTTTCAAACCAACGAAAGTCTAAAAACTTTGTGGTTTGCAGAAAAAGATAATGATTTGAAAGAGAAGGTTCCTGATTCAAATATCTCCGGAGAGATGTCAATAGATTATTTTTCCAAAATGCTTCCAGATGACTTTTTAGAAGTAGAAGCAGAAAAAATATGCGGCTAAATACCATTTACATGGTTGTTTGAAAAAAAAATTGATATATTTGTGATAAATGCAAAGATCCTATTGTGCCCTGAATGTTTCGAGTCATTTCATTCTCGATGAAAAAAAATTTCCTAATTTTTTTTCTATTTCTTTCTTTCTGTACTTGTATAATTCCATAAAGCGATAAAAACATTTTAAGAAACTAGGAAGGAGTGCACACAAGAAAAAAAATTTTTCCAGACAAATTATAGGGGCATTTTGGATGTATTGAGAAGAAGAAAAAAGTTTTTTCACTTTTTTGATGTGTTGGTGCCGAGAGGGTTAGTCTAAAATACAAATTTTTGAAATTATCCAGTAATTTATACACTTTTTACACTTCATTAAGGTAATAATAATTCATATGCTAAACATGACTATTTATGAAAAGCGATTATACAACTGCGGAGCTCAAGAAAAGGATATATGTACAAAGATGTTTTTCTTTTACAACTAATACGTAGAATTTCCATGACCTTGCATACCTGTCAAGCTGATTCATTCAGTAATTGAGACAAAAAAGGCATTTTTGAGTGTAATTAACGAAGTGGTTGTGAGAAATTGATAAGACGTCTTCATTCTTTGATGTCGATTTGGTTTTGTGTTTCTCACTTTAAGAGCAAAAGGAGGAAAGTAATCCATGCCGAACAAAATGTTTACCTTTAAACTTCGAGTTGGGGTTTTAAGTACTTTAATTCTTTTTACATCGGTTTCTCAAGGCAAACTGTTTTGATAATGTGGTCTTAACCCTTTCATGCCTAGGCACCCGAGATAACCATTGGATTCAATAGGAGATTGGGGCGGCTAGGTTGAAGAGGGAGATGTGTTGGATTGTAGAATGTTATCTATACTCAGTTGCAACTTAACTTGAGCCTGTAGAAATATGCCGAGAGCAACCAAAGAAAGTAGTTCCCCGCGAGGTGTCTGAATTTTAAGTGAAATTTAGAGCTTCAATTTTGAATAATGATTAGTTTTTTAAATCCACGTATATTAAGCATCTTTTCATCCCGATATTCATAAAATGTTCAGTATTATTATTTTTTAAAGTGGCGTAACGCGTAGTAGTACAACTCGCCAGCCAATAAGAGCTTCTAGCAACCCATCAGGCTTTCTGTTTACTCAGATTTGCTTCCGCATGGCCATGACTTCAGGCTCAACTTAAGTTGCATTCGAGTATAGTAGGGAAAGGAACGCTGTTAGGGATAATAACACTTACCAACACTAATTCTTTTATTTTCTGTTATCCTCAATCTGGCTCGGTCTTATCCTTTCTTTTTCTTCCATATTCTTTCTCTTTTCAACAATTTTTTTCTCATATTCCGAGACTAGGTTTGAGGAGGTTAAGAAAGAAAGAAAACAAGTTAACCCCTTCTACACTGTAAAAAATTTTTGGCCTTGTTCCTCCAAAATCTGGTATTTATTTGTTGGCTACAAAAAATGGCTCTTAATTTTACCATATTAAGCCGTGTTTACACCTAAGTTGACAACTAAAAGTTGTCAACTTTTGTTGAAAACATTGTTTGTAGAAAACTAAAAGTTGTCAATTAAAAATTGCTCTTCTCAAATTAGAGCAACAAGTGGAAGATTTTTGGTAGAAAACTAAAGTTGTTCTTCTAAAATTTATAGCAACAAGTGGAAAACTTGTTGCCAAAGAATTGGCGTGAAAGGCGGTAGTGTCATGAATTAGGCAGTAGTGTCCACTAGTTTCCAACAAGTTGCTAGCGCAAAGCACGCAGCAACAAATCTTCCACTTTTAGTTGTCAACTTTCTTTGATCTTTACCGACACTCCGCGGGAAACTAAAATTTAGGGCCGGATGCAGCTACGTTCTGCGGCGATTTTGGGACCGGTCAAATCCTACTTCCAAACAACTCAACTATCGTTGTCCTGAGTCATTTTTCCAGCATGCCGCTGATTGGTTTTCAAGAACGTCTCGAACTACGTCATTGAACCACGTGCATTTGATTGTACCCTGCCTTTCCCGCGCTCTGCGCGTTCAACCAATCAGGAGGATAACGATACCCCGATCGTCGTAGAACGCCACCTCGGGAGCAGGCGTTCTTGGGCGATCATTATTAGGTGAAATACGGTTCTTTAGCACGTCGCAGAACGTTGCTGCATTCGGCCCTTAAGCCGCGTTTACACCTAAGTTGACAACTTAAAGTTGTCAACTTTTGTTGAAAACATTGTTTGTGGAAAACTAAAAGTTGCTCTTCTCAAACCGCGTTTACACCAATGTTTTCCACAAGTTGCGGCAATTTGTTGCTTTTTTTACAGAATACAGCAACTTTTTCTGTCTTCCACTTGTGGAGAGACAAGTTTTCCACTAAATTTTAGTTTTCCGCGGAGTGCGGGAAACTAGCAACTTGATGCTGCAACTTAACCGGTAAAAAATTGACGCCTTTAGTTTTTCAACGGTTTTAACTTACGAATGACATAAATAATAACATACTAAAAATCGGACAAAATTGGTTCTCCGGAAGTTTAATTTTTTATAATTTTTAAAAAATGGTCGAAAAAAAATTAAAAAAATCGAATTATAGTAGTCGAGACTTATTATACATGTTTATAGGCTATTTTTCAGTGCTGAATACGAATATACCATTTAAATTTTAAAAAATTTAAATTTAAATTTTTAAAAATTAATTCAAAATTTGGAAAGTTGAAAAAATTAAAACATCGCTCAAAACCACAAAATAATTGCAAAATAAGTAATTTAAAGGGTTTTCAATTGGAAATGACTTAAATAATAACATACTAAAAATGGAAGAAAATCGGACAGTAAAAAAATTAATTTTTTTGCAAATTTTCAATTTTTTTGGCCTCAAAAATCGACCTTTTTAAAAATTCTTGTTAAACGCGTTTGAAGCATTTACCAAGGTCATTTTTCAATGGATGTTGTAGGTATTTACCTCTATAACCTAAAAAAACCCCAACTAGTGATTAAATAATTAGTTAATTAATTAATTTATAAAAATTAACGTTGAAAATACAGGTAAAATCTTTCAATCAAGTAATACAGAACATATTTAGACCCTATTTTATAATAAATCATTTTAAAAATAATTAAATGGAAAAATCACAAAATATCTTAATATATGTTATCTTTAAATTAATTTAAAGTATCTCTAAATTAATTTACAAAATATCTTTAAATTAATTTAAAAGTTTTAATTTTTTAAAATTTAAAATTTTGTAATATATGCATGTAATACATGTATCTAGGCTATATTTTAGTGCTGTTTAAGAATATCACACCAACTTTTTAGTAAAATTTAGTATAAGTGTGGAAAAATTGAAGCCCTTTTCTCAATAATTCTGTTTTTTATGCTTCAATTTTTCCACAGTTAATTTAAATTTTATTGAAAAGTTGTTTTTATATTCGTAAACAGCACTAAAATATAGCCTAGAGACATGTATCACATGCATATACTACAAAATTTAAAATTTTTAAAAAATTTAAAATTTTCAAATTAATTTAAATTTTTTGAAAGCTATTTTGTATTTTTTCAATTTAATTATTTTTAAAATGATTTATTATCAAATAGTGTCTAAATATATTCTGTATTACTTGATTGAAAGATTAACACTGTATTTTCAACGTTAATTTTTATAAATTATTTAATTAACTAATGATTTAATCACTAGTTGTGGTTTTTTTAGATTAAAGAGGTAAATACCTACAACATCCATGGAAAAATGACCTTAGTAAATGCTTCAAACGTTTTTAACAAGAATTTTTAAAAAGGTCGATTTTTGAGGCCAAAAAAATTGAAAATGAAAACAAAAATAATTTTTTTACTGACCGATTTTCTTCCATTTATTAGTATGTTATTATTTAAGTCATTTCTAATTATAAACCATTTAACTTACTTCTTTTGCAATTATATTGTTGTTTGGAGCAATGTTTTAATTTCTTCGACTTTCCAAATTTTGAATCAATTTTTAAAAATTGAAATTTTAATTTTTTAAAAATTTAAATGGTATATTCGTATTCAGCACTGAAAAATAGCCAATAAACATGTATAATAAGTCTCGATTACTATAATTTGATTTTTTGAATTTTTTTCGGCCATTTTTTAAAAATTAAAAAACTTCCGGCGAACCGATTTTTTCCGATTTTTATTATGTTATTATTTAGGTCATTCGCAAGTGAAAACCTTTGAAAAACTGAAGGTATCAATTTTTTACCGGTTAACCCTCCGTCGGTCCGCAACTGTACTTTTCCACACATCGCATACATTTTCGTTCGGCTTTCAGTTATTTTTGGGGATAAAAGTCTGAAATTTTCCTGATAGTCTCCTATCTTTACCGGATTAAGACGCCAACTAATTCATAAAATTCGCGCGCTTTGTTTATTTTTGTTTTCACCATAATTTCACTATTTGACACATTGCGCCCGAAAGTGTTTCAACTCCTTACGTAATGTTATTTTTTGGAATCCCTGATGCTTATTTATTTATTTTATGAATGTTCACACGTATATATTATTAAATTTTCCCTAATGTGCATGTAATTTTTCAAAAATCTTTGGTTTATTGCGGTTGAAGATACACCTACAAAATCGTACCTTATTCTAGCAATAGACGAAGTTGTACAATATGCAATTATACGGCTACTACCTGTAGGTTTACAGTTTATAGCTAAAAATAATATACATAGTTTGGGATTATTTTACAATAGCTACAAGGACTGTCAGCGGTCAATATGCCTAGCCTAGGACCTGCAAGTATTACCCGTGATATTTGTGTTTGTGAATGGTTATTACCTGGATATGAGTTCAAAAACAATAATTTAGAATTAATATCCCTCAGGTTTCACATCATTAAGTATAATTTTTGACTAAGATACTTAGATATTAAATTACCTATCCCGATGATTTAATGATACTTTTAAGCTATTTTTAATTCATTTCTTAATTATTTAAAACAAATATCAGACTTTTTTATGTCTGAATAATTCTATGAATACCTATTATCGTTTTTAAGACTCCATTATTGAAATTAAGGGGTGGAAAATCGCGATTCTTTCGATTGTGCGTTTTGGCACATTGTGACCGAACGCGTCAGTTTAATATTGTGACCGACGGAGGGTTAAGTTGCAGCAACAAGTTGCTAGCGCAAAGCGCGCATCAACAAATCTTCCACTTTTAGTTGTCAACTTTCTTTGATCTTTACCGAAAATCCGCGGGAAACTAAAATTTAGTGGAAAACTTGCCTTTCCACAAGTGGAAGACAGAAAAGGTTGCTGTATTTTGTAAAAAAAGCAACAAATTGCCGGAACTTGTGGAAAACTTAGTGGAAAACTTTGGTGTAAACGCGGCTTTAGAGGAAGATTTGTCTCTCCACAAGTGGAAGACAGAAAAAGTTGCTGTTTGTAAAAAAGGCAACAAATTGACGCTAATTAACCAATTTCTGAGATTTCATATTTTGTATTATGATTTATCACACTGCCAACGGTTAACCCGTTCTAATGAATCCTGAATAATTATGGGGCCAAAAAACCCTGTTCACTATTATTACGTATAGAGGTTCACTATCTTCTTTCAGATGTTATGAGAAAGAGAAACTTTTTATCATACAGAAATTGTATCCCCTGGCTTCTAATTCACTCTGAGACACATTTATAGTTAAAAGACTGATAAAGGCTTCACTTTAAAAAGAAACTCGTTGAAATCCGGTGGGACCTCCTAATTTCCAATTTCTCATGACTTAATACGGCCAAACCCGGGGGAGAATGGGCCGTATATTAATGAGCCAACGGGTCAAAAAAAGTTCATTCGCGTGTACACAAAAGACCCACCTTTCGAAAGAGATAAGCATCTCCCTGCGAAAAATCGCTTCTGCTTTCGAACTGAATATGAAACAATGCATTAAACGAAATCCCGATTCATCTGCATCCCTCAGCACATGCTGTACGGCCGTTTTACGTGCATTAGATTCGCCAGAAAACGCAGAGAATTTCAATTAACATTGGAGGGAAAAACTGGCAGGCCGAGTTAAGGTCGCAATTAATGATGATTTCGGGATTCTTCAAGTTCAATGGATCTTTGATTCGTTAGGCGTGTTATTATTGTGAGCGAGTCCGACAACGGGTGTCCTCATCATTATGCAAGTTCTATCGGTATGGATGGATGTCTTGCAAGTCATTGAGCTGTAGACTCGGTCTGGCTTGTTTCCTTTTGAAAAATAGGCGAATATATGAATGGGAAAACAGTGAGTTGAGTTACTCAGAGTCAATGATTTAGTAGTTAATGAAACAAGAATATATCCTCAGGATAGCACTTATTCAGTTTGTAGTGTATTTTCATTGGAATGCGCAATACATTTGCGTATACTGTGGAGAGGTTCTATGTTATGTCATTGCGGTACACCTATGATGACCTATCCAATTAGCAAATAGATGTACAGGGTGTCCCATAAATAATGGGTCACACTTCTAGGGTGGATAGTAGACACCTAGACGAGTCAGAATCACATAGGATTTGGGGGTCCCAGACCAAATCCCAGGGAGTTAAAAATGGAGCGACACCCCAAAACAATTATTGAAAAATTCAATTTGTAGAAGAACTACGATAGGTAAAAATTAAGTCATGGTCTCATATTTTGTGGTTTATTATGATCTTTAAAATTGTGCTGAAAGTTTTCACTTTAAAAATCTTTACTACGAAAAAAAGTCAAAAAACCACAAAAAAATGTGAAAAAATCTGCCAAAACTTTATTTTGTATTTGGAAATCCTTTCTTTTGATTTGATAATCTGAAAGATCATATTTTAAAACCCTTCAGTCTAAAGTTTCACGTAAATACCATCAATATTGAACGCTTGAGATCCTATTAAAGTTTGTTTTTTGAGTGCGAAAACAGCTCCAGAAAACGAACGTTCAGGGAGAATCTACGAGTTACGGATAGATAATCGCTACTTTCTTTTCTCTCCCAGTTTGGCGAAACATACCAAGCTCCTACAGATCGCCAAGACAGCTTGAGTGATCGGTTGTTAGCGAAATTTGGCGAGGAATCTCAAATAATGGCGAAAAATTTAGCGAGCATCAATCCGTAATTCGTAGATTTTCCCTCAACGTTTGTTTTCTGGATCTGTTTTCGCAAGCAAAAATCAAACTTTAATTGGATCTCAAGCGTTTAATATTGATGGTATTTACTTGAAACTTTGGACTTAAGGGTTTTCAACTATGATCTTTCATATTATTAAATCAAAAGAAAGGATTTCGAAATACAAACTGAGGTTTTGGCAGAATTTTCACATTTTTTGTGGTTTTTTGACTTTTTTTCATAGTAAAAAATTTTTAAAATGAAAACTTTTAAAATGATTTAAAGATCATGTTAAACCACAAAATTTGAGACCATGATTAAGTTTTTACCAATAGTAGTTCTTCTACAGATTGAATTTTTCAATAATTGTTTTGTGGTGTCGCTCCATTTTTAACTCCCTGGGATTTGGTCTGGGACCCCAAACCCTATGTGATTCTGACTCGTCTAGGTGTCTACTATCCTCCCTAGAAGTGTGACCCAATATTTATGGGACACCCTGTAGAATAGCAATAGAATAGATTCTTTAAATTCTTTTTCTAAAGTTAATTCATTTGATTTTGATGGAATTTGCGTAAGGTATTTGAAGATAATTGCCTTGAACAACATGGATTTCTTAACCAATTTTATAAATTCATCTTTCTCATCTTGTGAGGACCTGGCTCATTAAAACGTGCTACTGTTACTCTGATTTTTAAATCTGGTTGTAAAAATCACCTTTCTAATTACCGCCCTATTTCTATTCAACCCTCATTCTCAAAAGTCATTGAAAAAATTATATCTAAACGTATGTTCAAATTTCTAAATTATACAATTTTCTTCGCAGGAAATCAATATGGCTTTATATATGGACGTTCAACTGATATGGCTTTGCTGGAATTTTCGAAATTTATTTACAAAAGTAAAGATAACAGTAAACTTACAATAGCAATTTTTCTTGATATAAAAAATCCTTTGATAATGTTAATCACTCAATACTAATTGAAAAATTAGATAAGGCAGGTTTTCGAGGTGACTCACTTAAATGGTTTACTTCATACTTGTCAAATAGAACTCAAAGGGTAAAAGTTGATAATAGTTTAAGTAATTATATTCTTACTAATCGTGGAGTGCCTCAGGGGTCTATCTTGGGGCCTTTATTTTTCCTTATTATATAAACGACTTTTGTAATTTAAACTTATATGGTAAAATAATAACCTATGCCGATGACACAGTTTTACTTTATTCGTGACTTCTAAACCAGATTGAAACTGATTTGTTTGAAATAGAAACTTGGTTTAGCGCGAATGATTTGACTCTAAATTTAAACAAAACTAAATATATTCATTTTAGCCTAAGACAAAGTGATTTAAACTTAAACATCAAATATCATTCTTTATCTTGCAATAGAAACTCCAATAATTGTCACTGTCCCATCCTTCAATCAGTTAATAGTATAAAATATTTAGGTTTATTTATCGATTCAAATCTTAAATGGAAAACGCATATAAATGAGAGAGGGAAAAAATTACGTTTTGTTCTATAGGGTGGGTTGGGGTAAAATGGGTCTTGGGGTAAAATGGGTCAGTTTTAATTTACTCGATATAAGTTAAATTTAATTATTTTCGCTTATTTTTTTGTATTATAATCTTTTACCTGTTGGCAACATTTTCCGACTGTCAAAAATTTAGATTCATGAATTTAAGAACTGAAAAAATATTTTATTTGAACGGTAAATGGCGTTGTCGAAAAAACAGGGTTTACTAACTTCCAAAATATCTATATATTGTAACAAATTACAGCAGACTTTTGTAATATTTTTCCATAAAAGAAAGTCAGAGAGACATTTCAAGCCAATCAGCTTAGAAAAATATGAAATATTTTATCTTTTATAACAATATTTTGTACTTGGGGTAAAATGGGTCATAGTTAGGAGGCCTTCTATATTAAGTAAAAACAATGTTTTTAACTTATTTCCTTCAAATATGCATTAAACTGTCATACAAGTTTATTTTTTATTCAAATGAAGTATTTTAATTGCTACATTTGAACAATGTTCATTAACTTCGGACTTTTACAATTTCATTAAAGTACAACTTAAAATAAATTTTTTCAGATAAAAACGGCTTAGCCAATTGCCTTTTTCTTATTTTCATGTATATTTAGTAATAAATATATTTTTGACATATTTTTGCAATGAGACCCATTTTACCCCAAGTTGGGGTAAAATAGGTCATTATTTTGATGCTAAGTTTAACCAATTTATAAATAAAAAATATTTGATAAAATTAGATGAAAATGTTCTGAAGGATTGTAATGTCAAGATCCAATTAAAAGAAATCCTTAAAAAGTAATAGTAGAAATAAAACTTAAAATGTGAAAGTACCTTAAAAGTGACCCATTTTACCCCAACCCACCCTATAAACTTTTCCACTTTAAAAATAAAGTTGCTTTAAATTTTCTAAAATCATTATAATTTGCTTGGATTTATTCGTTATTTAATTATGCAGCTATCATTTGGGGTGGGGAATATAGATCCAATCTTCAACCATTAATTTCGATACATAATAAATGCTTCAAACTTCTGAATCGCCAATCTAGTCCCCATAATTTTAGGTCTCTTAAGTTATTACCATTACGGCATAATGCTTTTTATCGCATTCTACTTTATAATTTTCGTAATAAATCTCTTTGTAAATTTAGAACCAGGCAATATAATACTAGATCATCTGAAATTTTTGAAATTTCAACATTTTCAAAGGACATATTTCGTAAACACTTCTTTTATCTTGCTCTTAAATTGTACAATAGTTTACCTAAAAATTTAAATCAAACAAATAGTTATTCTATTTTCAAAAGAAATCTTTTTGAGTTTATAATTAACATCGACGACCTGGATCTGTATTTCTCACTTTGAAGCAAATTTTTTATTTTAATATTATTCAGCCTTTTGCCAATTATATTGTGTGCGATTTTGTCGTGGTTTTCTTGTGTTTATTTTATAGTTTTAATGTATTTTTCCTTTTTTTTCTCTATTTTCGTTATTCAGTTAATATGTATTTAATTTCTTTTACGCCTGGACGGGATTTTTTTTATTTCCCCTTCGCGTATAACATTGTTTTTCTGTATTTATGTTTATTTTTTCTTTAATTGTTAATAAAATTATTATTATTATAATGTTTTGACAACTCTAGTGACTAATTTAATACCTTCATCACCTTTGTTTCTTGGTAAGAAAATATGGTTCTTACCTATTATACCGTCGAGCGTGCCGCTTATTCAAAACCGTTATCAAATCCCATCGAATTTTCTATTGATGTACCGCTGAATTGACGACCATTGAACTGTCGACGGGATAATACGTAAGTACCCAAAATATATTATTTCCAAAAGCTGTCAACTTGAACCGTATTTTATGAATTAGCGTAATGAATTATAGGAAGTAGAAACCATACTTTTTTTAACTTTCAAATAAAGATTTGGTAGGGATAACTAGTACAGAAGCAAAGACTTTGTGTTGAAACTGACTATTTTTCTTACCCTGGCAATCCAAATTTAAGAAATTGACAGGGTCAAAGAGATCCTATAAACCGCTCTAGTCCATCTAAAGTGCTCAATAAAAGTGAATATGAAATCCAAAATTTGCTGACATGAAAGCATCATTAAATCCATGCAGAATTTTTTCTCAAAGTGATATTACACCAACATTTATCTGCAACCCTTTGAAAAAAAAGTTAATACCTGGGATTTATAACAAGTCAAAAAGCGCATTTAATTCTATCTTTAGTAAAACAATAATTTTTTCAACTAGTCGGTGGTTGAAAAAGGGACAGCCTACGTTCACCAGGTGCTGGAAGGATTGTTGTCAATTTCTGGGAACATTCCATTCTTTTTCCTCTAAGCAACTATTCATAGGGAGTGATGGATGTTTTGAGGAAGGGTTGGACGAAAATGACAGGTCTCTGGACTCAAGGTTACTTCAACGATAGAATCTCTGAGGCTGAACCTTTTTGCGTCAATTTAGGTGTCCTATACTCTGTTCATTTTGAACTGGCGCTTGAAAATATTTCCTTCCCCCACCACCTATCGGTAACCATAGCAACTATCCTCGTCAAAGTGACGAAGAAGGCTTGCTATTGGCTGCGCGAAGAGCGTAACTATGGTTACGCTTCTAGCGAGGGGGAAAGCACTATTTCTCAAGGGCCAATTCTAAATGATTAGAGTATAATATTGGACAATATTACACCGTGCAAAAATGTTGGGGCTTTTTTCTATATGTAAAAGTGTTCAGGGTGATATTTATTGAAAAAATTAATTATATCACAAAACGTACAGTTTTTATCAACTTATTTAGGTGTCTAAAAATTTTACTATGCAAAAACTTTGGGTGTTTTTTAATTGTTCCTCTGTGCCATTTTAAAGGTACCTTCGTTCACGTAGAATTAATTTTTCAATTATTTCATATTTCGTCTCAAAATATTATTTTCAAAATCAAAAATTGGTAAATCGGTTTCTGTTTTTTACCTGATTCAGATAAGAGGCTTAAAACTGGTGGGGTAGGTGAAAGCCTTGTAAAAGTGGTGACAAAAAGTCCCCGAAATGGATATTATAGAAGCGATAAAAATATTTTTGATAATAACCAGCTAATTAACTACTATAATCAGCTACGAATAAAAAAATATCTTAATTTATAAACTGCACTTTTTCTTTCGAAGAGATTGGCTATAAGTATTTAAAATTTTTCTTTTTGAAGTGTATTAAATATTTATCTCAAACCCAATGTATTTTTACCATTACATTAAAGAACAGAATTCATTATATCCAGTATTAAATTGACATCTCTAAAGATGAAAGATCTTATTACAAAACTCTTAATTCTTCAGCATTACCATTTAAAACACCCTCACTGCAGAGCTACGAATGCATCACCTAACTTAGGCGATAATTTATGCAAACCCACAATATCCCAACGACAATATAACCTCGTATTTGTTTCCCGATCTCAGAAACCACCTTAATTGCGAAGGAATTCATTCCCATTAAAGTTTATGTGTGTGCGGTTCTTGTTAGGAGTCACCTTTTATGCGCGATCTCTTAAGCACGATGATCTATTTGCATATGAAGCGAAACTTAATAAATTACCGCCTTTTCCAGGGCGGACTGATGCCAAAGCAGGTTGTGGTGTGGGATCCAGACATATCCTCCCTCATATCCTTGGATTTGCAATTAAGCCTTTAAATCATGTGAGGACACGAGAAATAAGATGGATTGATTCTGTGCAGTCGTGAAGGTATATAGAGTGGATTTTTTGTAAGTGGTTGTTTTTTGAGATGATATTAAAGATAATAGAGCAATCTGTTTTAATATTATTAGAAGCTGGATCAACGATGGTTACAGATAGTTTTATCATAGACATAGACCAATAGAGCTTTCCTCATCGCATGAGCTACAGTTACCATAACAACAACTATTTGTATGCCTACCAATGGTTAACAGTTAAATGAAAATAACTGGTCGTGACGTCATCGCGGAAAGCTCTATATAATGAAATACTTTAGTCTATAATGAAAAAATTTTTTTTTGAATCACTATTTAATTTGCTTCAATGAGAGGGGAACGAGAAAGTATCAGAGTTTCCATTTTATTCCAAAGTAAGGTGAGTGGATGTTTACCAAGGAAATGAGAAATTGATGAAAATTATGAAAACACTAATATCTCTGTATATAATGTAGGTGGCTTTGGAAAACTATTTTTAAAATTTCCTTTTTAAATATAACATGAGCTACTATAGACTTACTTTTTGAATCAAAAGAAAATCACATTATACGTTTGTTAATTCTTACTATCATTTCTAAAAATCTTAAGTTGCAACATTCATAATTTTTAAATACCATAAACAAATGTGATATTACTTTATTTATATGATTCAGCAGGCTCGGACTGGCCATGCGGGCATTTGGGCAAATGCCCGGTGGGCCGCTACTCATCGATGGCCGTTCGTGGGCCGCCTACAACCAAAATATTTTACAGATGAATGAAAAAGATCCTGTAAAAATAAATCCGCACTTCGCAGGAATTTCCAACTAGCGGCCCATGAATTCTTTTTGTGCGGCCACCAAACCATTAATTTACCAGCAATTAAATTCATTAATGATGGCATGAATTACTAAATTCAAAAATATATTTATTATTTAAAATATTTTTATGAACGAATTTTCCTGGTTTCATCTTTAAAAATTCTAAGGCATAAAAGAAGCGAATCTTTTCGGAATTCACCCAAAAGGGTCCCAAATGAGTTAAAACAGTACTTTTAAGAGTAAAATTTCCAAAATTTTTCTGGGGGAGGGCCCCCAGACCCCCCTTTCTATTTTGAGTTACATTATTCACAATTTCTTTTAATATTAAGTTCGTCAAGATGAAAAAATCTTTCTACCCACTGAATTTACCAACAAAGAATTAAAAGTCTATATTGAGTTTACCACGTATCCAATTAGGGACTTCAAGCAGGCCCGTGCTGGGTACCTTCAGAGGGCGGTGGACAAAGGGTGTAAGGGCGCAACCACATAAATGATTATTAAACCTAAAAAGTTTTTTTAAAGAATAACGGCATTTTAAAAATTACAAAGCAATACTGCTACTTTTGTTTTTTATTGTTGTTATTTCAACATTTGATTTTTGTTTAAAAAAGAGTATTTTAGCTCATTTTGAGCCCCTCCCATGTGGATGATTTCACCAAAAACTCTTGTACCACTCCTTTTAAGTCAAAATACTCAAGAGAAATAGTACATAAATAAATAAGAAATTTAAAAGGGGGGTCTGGGGGTCCTCCCCCAGAAAAATTTTAGAATTTTTACTCTTAAAAGTAGTGTTTAGACTCATTTTGAGACCCTTTGAGTTACATCCGAAGGAAAAAAAATGGAAAGAAAATACAGCTTAAAAATATGTCAGAATTTCATGGATTTCTAAAAAAATCTCCCGGAATTTACATTTTCAAGGTAATTATTATTTTGACTAAGGGCAGGCCTTGGTCAAGAAGCCCTAGGTGCGTGGGCAGTCATCAAAATTTGGGCGAAGCTTTTAAAATAGCTTGCTTGCATAAAAAAGGGCGCCTTGCAAACACCCCCTGTCTTCCCCTAATTTTTTTCAATAAGGGTGCCCTAATGGAAAACTAATTCTTTTTGAAGTAAGAGGGTCTCCATTTGACAGTTTAAATGAAAGCGCCCAGCGCCCTAGCAATTTCAACGTGTTTAACTAACGGATTCGGTGCCTTGAATATAATCAACTTTACCTTGTTATTTCAGAGTTAATCTTCAAACAAAAGCGCCCTAAAAATAAAAATTCATAACGAAATTTGATGGTAAGGTAAAAATGGGGAGGCTTAAAAAACTTTTAGATGTCTTCGTGCTTCAGACTTGATGAACCAAGAATGAATTGTAAAACCACTATTGGTTAAGTTTGGTAAAAAAAGGAACCCATAAAAACATTGAGAAGTTTACGAGTAAATTACTGTAGAAAAGTCTCTTTAAAAGGGTGCCTGAGCAAAGGGCGCAGGGGGACACGTCCCCCTGTCCCCCCTGGCCAGCACGGGCCTGACTTCAAGGTGGATTTTAGACTGTTTCTTAGGGGTCAATTTTCAAAGGAATTTCTTGGGAAGGTACCACGATCCCCCCCAAATTTTTAATTCTAGGAAGTTATATTTTCCATGAAAATCATGCGGTGGGCCGTTTCAGACTTAAAATGCCTGGGCCGAAATTTCTTCCCAGTCCGGCCCTGTGATTCAGGGTCTTAAATTTATGCAATTTTAAGTTATTTAACTTAGAACTTAGACGGTTCAATTCCGTTCTTTTCAATTGACAAGCTGATTTAGATTCCAAATATTATGAATATCGCCAAAAACAGCAAACCAACCGATTAAAATATATACAATTATACTAATGCCAACTAAAATTAAAACTTTGGCATAAACTAATAACGGTACTCTTCTAGAATACCGGCGCAAATCTTGCCAAGCAGATTTTTTGGCGACCGCTCACACATGACCTTCCGAAACAGAAACAAGGGTTACCAGCTGTTGCATCATTATTGGCGACTTTATCGCTTGCGCCGGGATTCTGGAATAGTACCCTAATAACATATTTTGTCGATTTTTAACAGGACAGATAAAGGAATTGAACCACTTGCCTTATTCACTGCCACTTGATCAGTGGTTAACCAGCATCTAAAGAAAGGAGATGAACTTTTCACTGACTCTGGTTAGTGGAATCCTTCTTTAACCAATGGTTAACCGGCGGGGAGGTAGCAATGAAAAAGGCCGTTAGACACTTCTTAGCATAATTAAACAATAGTATTTGGTGATGTGTATTGCATAGTGTACTATTCGTAAACATACACCTGGTTTACCACGAATTATCCAGCCATTTAAAAAAAATCCGACTCTTTATTTCTCAAAATTTTTTTATGAAGTTATACATTTTTTAAATATTATGGCTATGTAATGGTGATTATAACTAGCAAAGTAATCAGTTTGTACCCTCAAATCAGTAATTCCATACCCTAATTGTGTTCTAAGAGCACGTGTTGCTTCGATCCGTGACAGATATATTTTATTAAAAAGATTGTTTGACTTCATTCAATTCTTTATCACTGAAGGCATACCCAAGACAGGACAATTACAATTGAACCATCTATTATATTCAAGAAACCCCTACATAAACCCTAAAAAGTTATTTAAGGCTTAAAAATTTCACTGAATAATTCATGAGTTCGGTTGGCACAACCACCGATAGCCCCAGCGATCATTATTTCATCTTTGTCTCATTTCCATCTTCCTGTAGAGTTTGTCGCACGCGAAACAACAAAACAATGGAAGTCTTCCATCAAACAGAAATCGGTTCTGGACACCAAAAAATGGCGATAATAACAACAATAATAATAATAGAAACACCCACCTGTGACTTTTCTTCCACTCGACATCCAATCAGATACATTTTAACGTGATGGAACTCCGCCGAACGGAACGGACTCGGATAAAGCCCCTGGAGCACGGCTTGCATATTCAATCAATCCTCATATCCGGTTGCTCGTCCACTATTTGGACGAAATGGGTAGAGATGGACGTCAAAACAAACAAGGGTGATGTATTATTTTATTGTTTCTGCCGCCTCGATGCTCACGCGATGTATAGGCTCAGCAGTGGATGGGGTCGAAGGGTTTTGGAGTAGTACTCGAGTGCCACCGAGAGGATTCATTCAGTGAGAGAGAGGTTGGTGAAAGGTGAAAGAGAAGTTTGATGGGGATGGTTGATGTAAAAAAGGAAATGAAAAGATTTGATAATGTTTTCCTTAGAGAAGAACAGGGATTTCCCCTAAGTGGTTGATACCGCCCCTTCCTGGGTGTTCCTCAGCTCATAGTAGCGGCTCGAAGCACGAGAACACCCAATAAAAATGAAATAAGTCGAAATAAGTCAAGGAAAAACTAATAAAAATCTATTCCAACCTTATTCAGGACGAGCTTCCACCCTCTCTTCTGTTCTAATTAAGATATTTTTACTTAATTGTATTTTAAAAATTTAATTGTGAACCCCCATTTGAACTACCAACGAACCGTCACTGTCAGCTCATGCAATGTATCTCACGTTTACGTAACTGCAATTATACTACTACTACTACTACTACTACTACTACTACTACTACTACTACTACTACTACTACTACTACTACTACTACTACTACTACTACTACTACTACTACTACTACTACTACTACTACTACTACTACTACTACTACTACTACTACTACTACTACTACTACTACTACTACTACTACTACTACTACTACTACTACTACTACTACTACTACTACTACTACTACTACTACTACTACTACTACTACTACTACTACTACTACTACTACTACTACTACTACTACTACTACTACTACTACTACTACTACTACTACTACTACTACTACTGCTACTACTACTACTACTACTACTACAAGTATACGAAATGTGGCCATACGGGACAAAAAAAGGTGGACGAATCTTGAACCTTTGTGCTGCTTGGGTTGATGAGGTATGAAAAAGGACCTAAAAAATGGAAGCAAATGCATTGGATGGATTGCATTAATCCTTACCATGTACCCCGAACATTGTTTTTATTTAGCTGCTGTGATTGTAGCTCCATTTGGATTTGTAAGGTTTCTATTAATCCATAAGGTCCCTATTAATCTGATGAAGCTTTTACTATTAACTCATGATCCAATTTTAGAAGGAGCTTCTGAGGAAAGAAAGAGCATCTGATAGCTAATTTGTTTGATACTATATTAATATTTAATGGTTAATATCTTAGGGTAGTAGATGTCCCATGAGGGAGGGAGTACTGAGTACTGAGGAATAGGGAGTAAAAATAAACCACTATTCAGTTCCACCATCTATTCAGAACCCTTCTACTGGATATTTACAACTATTTAGTGTGGGGGGGATGACTATGTTAACTAACTTCTACTTATTCGTAATCGCAAATATAATAAATATTTTTAATATGTATTAATATAACTTATTGTATGGGTCGCTTAAAAGGTTGCATGATAAGGTTTTTAAGTAATGAATAGTAATTCTAAACGTATATTGACATTTTCATCACCACAAAAAATTGACTTGATTACCTTTGTTCAATAAAAAATAATCGAAATAGCAAAGCTCCATTTTAAAAATTTCGCAGTGAAATCAATGCATTTGATCACTACAGTCTACAATTTTAAATTTAATTTTATTTCATGAATGTTTTCTAAGTACTTGGAGTAATGAACTTTTATTATTCGAGTTACTCTTAAAACAATGTATTGAACTTGAAACTTTTCTCTCCCCAATGAATGAGAACGTTAAACCCAAGTTTTAGACGTCGTAATAACTTTATTGCAACACTTTGGTAAAAAAAGAGAAATAATATTCGTTCCAAATAAGGAAGGAATGTTTTTAGATCAAAAACAAAAACTGTTTTCTGAGGATATATTTTTAATGGACTGAAATGTTTCCCTGGCCAAATAGACGTACGGAACTGAATATACTTTTTGATACTAAAAAAGTTTCATAAACATGAAAATTCCTCAAAAAAAATCAGGACATGAGAAACAAAGAATGAAAAAAACTGTTTGTAGTTTCATAAGTTTTTCTGTTATCACTTAATATGTTTAAAGTTATATATTTAATGCATCTGTAAAACCGCTCAAATATGTACTACCAAAATACAATACCTAATTTCAGTGGATAAAAAATCTTAAAAAAATGTTTTATTATTTTTACGTTCAAATTAACTTTCATAGCCTATCCCAGTTTTTACTTTTGAAAGATTTCATTTCAATTGTCAAGTGCATTTCTAGATGAGAAGGATACATAGGGGAGAATAGTGTATTTCTAGATTTTCTACTCTCCACCAGATCTATAATTATTCTTTAGAAAACTTTTTAAAGCTTCTTCTAAAGACTGTTTACCCCACTGACCCAAAGGCATTTTAAGAAACCTCATAAGCGAAATTAATCTTCTGATGACAAGTATTTATGTGTGTATTGTTCTTAAGATTGAATTTTCTTAGCTGACCTTTCAACCAAGCCTCTGAAACTTAGATGATTGAAATTTCAAGCATGATATATTTGGCCTTCCTGGTTGAAAGGTTCTTCAAAATGACGAAACACCTGCAAGTCTACCGTTATTTATGATTATACCACGAACCGCCAAATATTTCTTCATATAATTGAAGCCTTTTATATTTCCTCTGCCTTTTTTTTACCCACCTACCCCATTCCCGCAACGAAAAAAGGATTTAATTACCCACATCTGAAACCTACAAATGACAACTCGATGATTTCCCCCCTTTGAAGCTTCCCGTAAAACCAACCAAACCGTTACTCATCCACCAACCTTTCGAGAAAAAAAATAACAGTTGTGGAAGAAAAAAGAACGGAAAGAAAGAACTAGCATCCGCTACCGAAATAATAGAAATTATAAGCGAGAAACAGCAGGAATACCAGGCCAAGCGGGGGCGGGGCCTAAACTCGAAAAGTGATTGATTGACATAACCGACCGACAGTTTTGATTGCCAGAATCCGACTGTTTTTCCCTGGCTGCCTGTTTCTTGCTTTACTTGATCCTTCAGTTTTTCTTCTCTAAACAAGCAAACCAAAAGAGGTTAACAGAGAGAATAATAATAATAATAATGATGACGACGAAGACGATGGAAAAAAAAGGAAAGGCAGTCCGAAAGTCATTTTTCTATCTTCTTTTTCTGCTTTGTTGACAAGGTTAAGGTAGCACGTGATGGATCATTGGTCGAGGAGCCCTATGTCTTCTTTACCTATGCTGTCACATTGTGTGTTTGGCCTGACACGTATATTTATACGAATCTATCTTTTTCTTCTCCCTTCGATGCTGCGCGGATCTCCTTTCGGCTTTTGTTTCTTCGAGAGAGGGGAGGAATTTCTCTCCTCTTTCTCTTGAGCAATGCTGAGGGAGGTGTTGCACAATCCGTGGTATCCTAGGAGATCGCGAGATGAAGGAGTACGTATTAGGTGCTTTTGGTGGGGGATTTTTTTTTCGACATTTTCTGTGTACTCTTTGATACTGAGTTGATTTTGTAGGCGAAACTTTTGCGTTTCCCGCAGACAAAGGTTTGTACTGCCCACAGAGTAACAGAACAGAGAGTCAATGGCCATAGTCTATAAGGGACATCGAAAACACATTGGGTGGGTAGGGCGCTGAGATCGCTTCTACTACTCATGAAATAGACGATATTATCGAGACGTCACTTGCTTGTTTGGATACGTTAATAGACGATATTAGTCATGACGTCACTTGCTTGTTTCGATACGTTGATTCTATCCGTGATTGGTTCCGTGCGGAATTACTTCCAATCACGGATGGAATCAACGTATCCAAACAAGCAAGTGACGTCATGACTAACATCGTCTATTCATCCTTCCCTTGTCACGTCACGAGAGGCGGAGAAAAAGAATCTCAATCACCAAATCCCTCCGAAAGTGACTGATTGATAAACCCCTATACAGCCAATCACGGCTGTAATCACCAAATCGTACTGTCTACCCCTTTGTCAATCCCAGATACTTGCAGTGTGCTGGCCTCTACCATGAGATGGTAATTTTAAATAGTGTTTTGGACCCTCTGTGTTGGGCCTTATCACTGCGGTACTGCCCAGGGCCCAATTTTTTTTGCCTGTCTCTGTACTTAACCAATGTAATTTTTAAACTAAGATAGTACCGCAGATTTGAAGGATTAATATGAAATAGCCAACATGGTGACTAGAAAATCTGTATAAGTATCGCAATCTTTCTGTGGTAAAGCAATATATAAACAGATGCAGGGAGTAGTTGTTCGATTCCGCAAAGATCTGGAACTTAAAGGAAAATGAATATCGTAACCCGCAAATGGAAAGTAGACAGAATTTGAGGTACAATCTGATGCCTATACCTCAACATTTTACTCCTACAGCCTTGCCCAGACATTAAGTCCCACACTTCAGCCGACTTTCTATTTCAAATACTGGATCTCAATAATTTTCCCTATACGTATGTTGTTTTAATTCAATATCTTATTCAGTAAACGATTGTAATCCCAAAGGTTCTACATTTGGTCTTAAAGGGAGTTGTGTGTGGTGATATATCTCCTAAGAATAAACTGTTACAAAGTATCTTGAGTAAAACCGCAATTCTTAGGTCAGTTAACCCTTTATGCCCCAAATTATTTTCCTCATCCTCATCCAAAATATGCCACGTTTACGTAACTGCAACTATAAGTAAACTAAATTTGGCTTTACATGACAAAAATTGGACGAATTTGGAACATTGGGAAGTGGGACTCACAAGTCCCGTCGGGACAATTAGTAAGATGAACACGAATCATCTGTAATGCGAAAAAAACTCGAATTACCGAACCCCGAGTTGAGGCTCTGTGAGTAGAGAATACCATTTTCTAATCAATCAAGCAGTCAAATGAAATCTCGTAGTCAGAGAAACCGACATCTTAGTGTCCGTATTCATCGTTTTTGGGTGGCAACCCACTATTGAGAGCGGTGCCTTGAAGAGTAAACGTTGACCAAATTCAATCGGAGAGTGTTTTCGTTGAAGAAACTGGTGAATCTGACTTTCATTAGAATTTTAAAGTAAGTTTCGAATAGTTAAATATTAAAGCTTGGGGTATGTGTTAACAGACAGTGGAACTTCATAATGAAGTCTAATTTTCAAGTATAACTGGTTTTAATTTATCAAGTGGCGTAATCTTGCAATCAATGATTATAGTCATTTTTTCTTATTAAAGTTTAGTATTCCTCTTTTAAAATGTGATACAATTGATTGTCGTGTCGTATCGTAGCCAAATCTATTGAATAGAAGCGAAATATTGCCTTATCTATAAAATTTTGGAACATAAGAGTATTTTTTACTTTCAATTTACTTTTCCCAACTATTTTTCCGACTGATATTGAGTAAATAAGGAAGTTGCATGTATCAAATTTTCAAAAACAAACAAGTGTTCCGTATGTTTTTTTGTATGGTAAAATCAAATATCTAGTCAGTTTTTCAAAAAAATGTACAGGTAATTAAATATTTTAATTTAAAAGTCGAGAAAAAAACACGTGACTGAAAACGTTTATTGTTTAAACTATAAGATGACGTCAACAATAACACGATCAACTCCATTGCTTTTCAACAATGTTTAATATAAGATGACGTCACATCCAAACTCTTGGCGTTTTTGAGCGATTTTAAAAAGGGGATTTTTGTTAATTTTTTTGGCAATCAAAAAATTTCTCGATCGGCCTCAAATTTTGGGTAGTTGCTTATTTTTGCAAGAGGAATCGATTAAAAAATAAAAAAAAATCATGCAACTTCCTCATTGTTTTATGATCTGCGAAAATCTTTTGAAAATGTTGTTTTGTAGACTTGTGTAACTGTACTTTTTTAAAAAAATGCTTTAATTAAATTTGTAAAATATTTTACTGATTAAGTCATTCATAAATAGGCAAACAATAATTTTAATTTTTATCTGTTATGTATGATGTAACCGAGATAAATCACTGAAGGTAATTGGTATAATTTGGAAGGGGAGACCGGGGAGAGATGGGACACTTTTTTCAAGAATATTTTTTAAAAATTTAGTTTTCATTGTATAAATTTGAAACTTTCAAACACAATCTTGAAACATTTTAACATGTTTAAAAAATATAACCAAAGTGATAGCAAACAAAACTTAGGATTTATGAACGAATTAAAGTAACCTCTAAAAGTGTCCCGTCCCACCCAGGACCGGGGTGGGATGGGACACATCTTTTTAAATAAAAATTTATGATTTCTTTTTAAATATATGATTAAAAACCACAAAGATGGAAGTATTTTACACATTTTAAAGATTTATTACAAAAACATCAGTTATTTTACCCATTTACTTCGAAAAATCTAACTTAAGTGAAAAATACAAAATAGTTAAAATTCTTCTTTAATCTAAAAAATATGTTTTCAACTGCAATACTAAACAGTTCCAAAACACAGGTATCTAAAGAATTGTATGCAATAGCTTGTATTTAGGTATTGAGAGGAATTGGGCATGGTGTCCCATCCCACCCCGGTAGCAACAGTTTTAAAAAATAGGTTCTTACTAAAGAACTGTGGCTTTTAGGCTTAACTCAACTATATAATCATAAAGAATACATTATTCTGTTTAGAAAAAAATATAAACCATTAAGAAAGCAACCAAGAATCTGATTGAAAATTCACTTTGAAAAAGTAATACTTAGTTACTTTTGCTATAGTGAAACCATCTTTTTCATTCAGAAACTTGTAGGAGCTTGCAACTAAAATAGTAAACAGCAACAAGTATTGGGTTGTCCCATAAGTTCTGTTACTTTTTACAAAGTTTCGTGTTTGAAATTTTTTTAAGAAAAACTGGTAATAGGTTGAGATTTCAAACAAAAGAGATTTTGATATATGTATATTTATGAACATAATGTGGGATTTTGGTAGTTCTCGTGATATTATTTCTTTTCAAAATGGTGATTTGAAAAAAAGACCACAAACAACGATTTTCGCGTAATTTTTTTCTTTTGTTTAAAAAACTAGGAAGAACGCATAATTCAGGGCTAAAAAAAGTTTTACTTTATGTTTGAAATGTTTAGTTTAAGATGTTATAGTTTCAAGATAATTCGATAAGTTTAATTTAGGAAATTTCGGTCCCAAACATAACATCTATTGCAAAAAACTTACCTCAATAATGCTAGTCATTTCAAAGAAATTTTTACGAAAAAAAGCATCAAAATCAATAAAAAAGCTTAGGAAAGACCCAAGTATTCAAAATATGCAGTATATTAAATTATATCTGAACTTAAGTTCAGAAACTAGTGCGCACAATGCAAGCGCGCAACGTTTCAGCTTATCACAGGTACACTTGCTGAACTTACGCTCAGCGAACAAAGCAATTTCCTTTGCTTCATACGAAAAAATTACAATAAAAACAACTCCTTGGAAATTAGAAATAAATAAACGGAATGATATTATGAAAAGATACTTTCAATGCATTAATGGCATCAATTCAATGCATTAACAAGCATTATGGTTCAAAAAACACCTGCCTTTAATTACTTCATACCAGCTGCTTAGAAAACAATAGGGATGCATTAAAAAACACGTGAAATTACCAATATATGGAAGTTTAAAGCCAAAATTTCCAACCTTAAACTTATCGAATCATCTTGAAACTATGACATCGTAATCTAAACATTTCAAATATACAGTAAAACGTTTTTTAGCCATGAATTATGCGTTCTTCCTAGTTTTTTAAACAAAAGAAAAAAATTACGCGAAAATCGTCGTTTTTGGTCTTTTTTTCAAACCGCCATTTTGAAAAGAAATAATATCCCGAGAACTACCAAAATCACACATTATGTTCATAAATATACATATATCAAAATCCCTTTTGTTTGAAATCTCCACCTATTACCAGTTTTTCATAAAAACTTTTCAAAGACAAAACTTCGTAAAAAGTAACAGAACTTATGGGACAACCCAATATAAAGCCATGGTGGCTTTACCTGGTGGAACACTCAAAAACTAATTTTATTTATAATTTTAAGATTTATTGAAGGTGTCCCATCCATCCCCGGTCTCCCCTATTAAAACGCAGAAATTGAATGTTTACCACGTAGTATTAAATTTTATATCGAATTTGATTGAAAAGTTATCAATAGGGGAGAGTGTTGTACGTACGGAGGGTTGTACCTTCGGCCACCGCATTTTAAAATTCGGTAAAAAATGTAAATTTGAATTAGTGGTGGATTTTGAATGTAAGCAGATGCTATCTAGTTGCTAACTTGAAATCAGCTCTTCAAAATATTATTTAAATTTTATATAATAAATTTACTGTTTTTAGATGCTCAAAGTTTTTTTAGTGCATCACTACATTAATACTTTTCTTCCCCTATAATTATATGATAAAATGGGATATGTGGGGTGAATCCCGAGATTTTGAATATTTAGTTTTGTTATTAGAAATCGTCAGATCTCAATTCTCATTTTTTTATAGAATTTAGAATGCAAAAACACCTGGTGTTGCATGGGTGGCCATATGTTAAAACTGAAGGGGGTCCCAATTTTAGGTGTTCAGTCATGCATTTTTTTTGTTTCGAGGGGAGGAGGGTTTGGTTCAAAGTATAGAAGTTTATGTTGCACTCATGTATTGTGCGTAGTATTTTTTAACACCCTCTTATTATAGTTTTTAATCTTTTTATACTTAATGTAGAAATCTACTTGCACACAATATATCTAGTCGATACTAAAAAGAGGGGTGTCTGGGGGTCCTCCCCCAGAAAATTTTTGAAATTATACTTTTAAGAGTAGAGATTTTACTCACTTGGAACACTTGGGCAACAACCTAAATAGGATTGTTACCCATGATTTTCATGATATGAGTAGAATTCAGGATTCCTAGAGTTTGTTACTGGGGTGGTGGATATGGCAATGTTTCAGTGTATGAAATTGGTGGAAACAATTTTCATATTGCTTTTGAATTAGCTTAAAATTCATAATAAAGTATTGATATAGTAGAAAATATAAAATAGAATTTACCGGTCTTGGAAAAATCCAAACGTGATTTTTATCCAAAGGTACAACACTCTCCCCTAAGATTAATATAAATTCCTATTTTGTAACTTACTGTATAGTTTCCTAAAGAATGTTCAGATATGGTACCTTCAAAAGAAGGGTCCATATCTACGGGTAATCATCTACTGGAGCAGAAAAATCTCAAAGTAAATTTTCAAATGATAAAATTGGAGAATTTCAACGAAGTAAATGATTGAGATTTTTAAATGTAATTTAGCAATCGTTAATTTTAATTGCAGTAAATATCCACATTGAAAATCTTCCTTCCTTGTTATTTTTTATTTTCCAAAAATTAAAAAAAAATACTAAAATATAAATGAAGAGAAGCAGAGTAATGCCCGATACCCCAATACATCTAAATAATTGTTTTTCTTTTTTTTCAGCTAGTTTTTCATGATACCTTCCCATGGAACTTGCAACAAAGGTCCTTGTGTCACAGCTCATAACCTGTCAAGTTTACGTTACTCCAATTAGAAATGGAAAATTCGGCTATAGGTGACGAATATAGGACGAATCTTGAACATTTGCACTGTTGGGGAACAATGGCATAAGATGAGGCTGGATCATCAAAAGAAACGAGGAAAGTTATTTCATTAACAGGTAGTAGGCAACTTATTTTAAACAAAAAAATCACAATGTAATCTAAAAGATAAACTTCTTACGCAACTTTTACCCTACATATTTTACATTGAATAATGAATAATATTTTTACATTGAATAGTATATAATGATAAGTTTCGGGAAAACAATTTCACTCTTTTAAGCTGTAATTAAATTTTTAAAAGCTTTAAATACAGCTTATTGATACTTAACGTTTACCATGTGTGAAGTGTTAAAGTTCTTGTCATAAATTTGTATCAATGTGCAACTTAGAATTTTAAAATTCGAAGTTAATTCGAATTATTTTTTTATTGTTTTAAATTCGGAATTTAAACATCTAGTTAATCTACACACTACTGTGTTTAAACCCAATTATCCTTTTAAACACAATGTTAGATAAATGTATGTAGCCTCAGAAAAAGTTGTAAGTTATAGTATAAATTAAAGGTTTAGGAAGTGATTTACTAGGTAGGCAAAAAGTCAGTACATTTTTGAAAATTCCATAAATGTAATTTTCAAACAAAAAAATCAGATTGTGAAAAATGGTCTCAATCAATCTAAAGTCACTGGTTTTTCTTTGGATAATAAAAAAATTCGTTCAAAACTATGAAAAACCTTTACTTGGGAAAAATAAAATATACTAAAAAATTCCCCCCGCGACCCTCCGTAAATCCCTTCATGCCTGAAATAGAACCCAAACTTCCGTAAGCAACGATTTTGTCAATATCCTATCTTATATCTGATACACTGATTATCTAGAGAAGGAATCGAACACGGAGCCTCGGGAATTATGTTGGCTCCATCTAATAACAAAATTTGAACTAAAATTTTTTTGTCTTAAAAAAACCCTGTGACCTGAGGATGCCGAGACTGAAGACCGTTTTTTATTTCGATATCTTTTTCCTGTTTTTATGGAATTTTCAAAAGTGTACGGACTTCTTGCCCACCCTGTACTTAATTAATCAGCAAAAATTGGTATCCACCTTCTGAAAAAGATTTAACTTGAATAGATCCACCGAAATATAACTTATTAGAATATACTAAGAAAGCAATTAAAAGCTTTAAGTTTTAAAAATGTTTTTCTGTGCATTGTAAGTTACAAATGAAATGTGAAATCAAATTATTAAAATTTAAAAAAAATTTAAATTGCAATATTTTTTAAAGATGAAACACTATGTATGGAGCAAGATGTAATGCGAATAAAATCTTTATCTAAAGTCATTCAAGAATTAAGCATTTAAAAAACGTTTAGATTGTTCTACTAAAACTCTGATAATAAAAACCTTTAACTTAGTTTTCTTGATTAAACTTTTTTCAAAGTATGTAGTAAGTTTTTTACAATGAATTATGACTACATAAAGCCGTATTAAAATTTCTTCTCTTTTAAATTTTGAATAATTAGCTTTGAGAAAATTTGTTTAAATATGAAGAATTTTAGGGAAATCTTTAAATTAAATCGATAGTTTGCTCTTACTATCATTAATACATTGTGCGATTCTTTTTTTTGTTTTACGAAGGTTAGTATATGAACTTCGAATAACTTTTATTAAACTTTAAATATTTTTAAATGTTCTAAAGTGCTCAAAATCCTGGGAATAATAGTTCTTTAGACATCCTATGCTCTCTCGTGCTAACAACTTTTACTTGTTATTTACTTTACAAAAATTGCTGTTTAATATTTCTTTCCAGGGGATAAAGATCAGCATAATTACTTATTCTGCGAAATCTCTCCTGGACTTCTGATGAATTGGTCTCCATTGTGCTGATTTATCAAGATTAGCTACTCTTGAGCTAACGGACTTGGACTACCTTAAAACGGAACATATTCCTTACATCTCAGATAACTCGATCCCGAAATAGTCATCTTAGATTTTGCCCCCCATGAGCAGTTCGCCAACAATGAGCCGGATGAACCCTATGAAGTTGACAATATATGCTTAAAAAGCTAAATCAAAATTTAATATGGAGTTGATAAAATAACTTTTCATAGGACTTAAGAAATCTGGACACAAGATAAAAGACCACAAGATATCTCGGTTGTTAATTTTATTCCCAATATAGTTATTTCAAACTAATAAGGGGACATCCATAAATTACGTGAGGTGTTTTTTCCAAAATCTGTTCCCCCCTCCCCCCTTGGTGAGATTTAGTGAGATTTTGCTGGACCCCCCCTCCCCCCAAGTGAGATTTACCTACAACCTTTAAAAATAATTTCATTTCCAACTCGTTTACCTTTGTGCTTCAGAGCACCTAAAACTTTTGATTATTAATGATGTGGGGAAAAGGACATTATTCCGCCTAAAAATCACCACAGTGTCTTACCTGTGGGTATTATTCCTTTCTCAAACTTAAAAAAAATCGTTTAATTTCTAACTTTAAAAGTTGACGTGAGATTTTAATCAACCCCCCCTCCCCCCTTGGTGAGATTTTTCCAAACCCCTCCCCCCTTTTGACCTCACGTAATTTTTGGATGGCCCCTAAGTTACTACCTACTGTTCAAATTGCCACAGCTTAATAAAATTGTGTTGAACATGAAATATTCAATTAAAATATCAACTTTTTATAGCAGGATTCCTTGATTTGTTGCCAGTTTTTTAGCTTTCCTGTCTCCAAAGATTCCTGAATTGAGCTTTTCCATGGATGAATGGTGAGTGATGTGATTTATTTTGCACTGATACCTGCAAGGTAAAATCAGCAAGTTCAAATTCGTCTTATAATTATAGTGAAAAATGTCTTTCACATTAAATCAAAATCTACATGTATCATTAATTGAGCGATCGTATTCCTTTTCTTGATATTTATTGTTCACTATTGTGCCCATGGAAGATGCCCATTCAGCACACTTTATGAATAACAAATAGCCTGGTAAGTTCTTCCGCAGCTGATCTGAATAATTTTTTTAGATTTATTTCTCAATTTTTTTTAAGATTAAATATCTTGTTTATCTTCTATGAAATCGGATCTCAACCTTTCACCACTTGTACAGGGATTGTAAAGTTGCTCTTGTGATCTTTATCAACTACCAATGTCATGTTAACTTAAGACATTCCATCTTTACAAAATTTTCTATTAACCCTTCTTAAAAAGATTCTACTCGCAATCTGCTCGGTTGAAATTTCTTTTGGGAAATATAATTATAAACGGGAATAGAACCTATAGTCCAGGATCCACGGTACACTTTTTGCACTTGATTACTATCAAGCTAATTTTACGTGAGTAGCTTCATTTTGGTGAGACGCCCAACAACTTCCATTACGAAAATCTGGATTGTGGTAGCTAACAGAGGTAGCAAGGATGCAATATGTCGATTTGATGATTCTCAAATATTTATTACTAACTGGATTCTTTTTATTATATCTCAAGATAATTATCTAAATTATTCGAAAATATATTTGTCCTACATAATATAGGGTTTGATCAAAGAGTCCCCTCCTTTCAACATGTATCAATAACAAGGACATCATAAATTATTACTAACCAGCTGATTTTTTTTGTTTTACTTAGGTAAAATTTATATAATTTAACAGTCATATTGTCCTACAAATTGCGTGGTACGTTATCCCGGTCCTACTCTCAAAAGTAGTAGTACATATCCTTGATGTAAAAGTAACTACTATCAAGCTGAATCTTCGTGAAGAGCTTCATTTTGATGAGACGCCCAACAATTTCCTTTACGAAATTCTCGATTGTGGTAGCTAACAGAGGTAGCAAGGATACAATATGTCGATTTGATGATTCTCAAATATTTATTACTATAACTGGATTTTTTTTGTTGGATCTCAAGATAAATATCTAAACTGTTCGAAAAAATATTTGTCCTACAAAATGTATGGTTTGATCAAAGAGCCCCCTCCTTCCAATATGTATCGATAATGAAGTCATTAAAATGATTACTAACCAGCTGATTTGTTTTACTTCGTTAGGGGAGGGTGGGGTTGTAAGATTCTATTGGGGTAATCAGAAACATTAAAAATTCCACAAGTTTATCCTTTAAGTTTATGAAGCTAATTTTTTACAGAATATTTTGCACCATTTGTAGCTTTCTTTGAAAAAATAATGAACCTCTTAAGTAAAAAGGTAAAGGGAGTTTTTACTTGTTTCTTATTACCCCAAGCGACTGTATCTTTTTACCCCGTTTGGGGTAATAGGAAACAAGCCAGTTATTTGCTAAATAAAACAATTAAAAATCAAGTGAAGGTATTAATATAATCTATAAAGAGTATTTTATAACTCCAAAAATTTTCTTTAAAACCTTTCGATACATGCCTAGTAAAAAATTAGTCTTAAGTAAAGTACAAGTTGAAAGTTATAAGCAACGCTATATTTTTATACAAAATATTTGAAAATCATGACAAAATTAATCAAATGGTGTTTCTCTTTTTTCATTCATTTTGTGATACTGATTGGTTATCATCCCCCAAAATCAACTCAATTTTTTGCAAGCTCAGTTTTTTAAAGGTTGGTTCCACTTCCTCTGTATAAGCTTAGCGCTACCCCATTTCTTCAAGTTTGAATGGTTCAGGAAGTTTCCGAAGACCCTTAAACCTATTCCCCACCCCCTGTGTTTAAATATTGTTTTTAATTAATATCACGGAAAACTAAATAAAAAAAAACCAACTTAATATTTTAATATACTCACCATAACTTAAATTAAATCGTAAAATTTATATACACTATCGATCAAATTACTTAATGATTTTTTAACCAACTTTAAAGTGGTGAGTAAAAGTTTTCTTTCAACCCACCTATTTCCGGAAATTTAAGTAGAAATAAAATTAATTGAATTTAAACTTTTAACTTTATAAATGAAATAAGAACAATAAAATATTAATATAATAAAGAGAAGATTTTTATAAATTAATTTTCATGCATAAAATGCTAGTGTTCCTTATTACCCCTTAATTTTGATTAAATGAGGAAATAAGAAACAGGGCACTTTAAAGAATGATCCACAACCCTAAATCAAAGAACAAAAGGTGAATTATATAGCCCGTTAACCTCCTTAAAAGTTCACTAATAAAATTCCGTAATAATTGAACTGCATCTTATGTTGCAAATAGGAAAATAGTCCAAGAAAGTTAGCTCAAAAAAGAGGTTGAGGTGGAACAAATTGTAAAAGAAAGTTTGATGGGTGATTCTTATAGGAAATTATCCGTAAAAAACGATGGTGAAACGTAAACCAAAATTAACCTCGTCCTTTAGCCAATATGGCGGATTTTCCAAAATGGCGGACAATCGTTTTTAACTTACAACTTCCTAAAAAATGTTAATAAAATTATGATTTCTGAAGTAAATGATTAGAATTTAGTAGGAAAAACAATGGGGAGCTGTTTTTTTCTCTTACGATTTGTCATTTATCCAATATGGCGGATTTTCCAAAATGGCGTCCACTAATGTTTATAATAAAAAAAATTATGATTATAAATTCGTAATTTTTTCAGGATATGGTAAGAATTAAGTCATAATAATATTCATATCAATTTCCTTTCCTCAATGTATCAAATATGGCGGATTTTTCAAAATGGCGGACAATCGTGTTTTACTAATATGCTAAAATTCGTTAATAAAATAAAACTTTTGCTGTAAATTATTAGAATTTAGTAGCAAAAATAATGTGGAACTGTTTTTTGTCTCTTACGATAAGCCATTTATCCAATATGGCGGATTTTCCAAAATGGCGTCAACTAATGTTTATAATACATAAATTCTGATGATCAATTCATAATTATTACAGGATATGGTTAGAATTAAGTCATAATAATATTGATAAAAGTTTCCTCCCCCTCAATGTATCAAATGTGGCGGATTTTCCAAAATGGCGGCCACATATTTAGAGCCTTTTTATTTTTAACGTTTTTACATATAAATAAATTTTTTTTGGCATAACATAAATATTTATATATTAAATTACCTATAAAATAGTATATTAACCAAGATTTTGCGATACATAGAAATAATTTCCAAAAAGGCGGCCCCATATTTCAAACTTAGTGGTAAATGGTAATTTTTGAATTTCAACCTACCTTTAACATTATTTACCAGTAAACTTTAGTAAAATAGAAGTATTCTGCTTATATTTTACCTAATAACATTTAATATTTATAATTATTAAGAAAAAAAAAAATAAAAATAAAAAGGCTCTTAATAAGTGGCCGCCATTTTGGAAAATCCGCCATATTTGATACATTGAGGGGGAGGAAACTTTTATCAACATTATTATGACTTAGTTCTAACCGTATCCTGTAAAAATTACGAATTAATTATCATAATTTATTTATTTTAAACATTAGGTGGACGCCATTTTGGAAAATCCGCCATATTGGATAAATGGCTTATCGTAAGAGACAAAAAACAGTTCCACATTATTTTTGCTACTAAATTCTAATAATTTACAGCAAAAGTTTTATTTTATTAACGAATTTTAGCATATTAGTAAAACACGATTGTCCGCCATTTTGAAAAATCCGCCATATTTGATACATTGAGGAAAGGAAATTGATATGAATATTATTATGACTTAATTCTTACCATATCCTGAAAAAATTACGAATTTATAATCATAATTTTTTTTATTATAAACATTAGTGGACGCCATTTTGGAAAATCCGCCATATTGGATAAATGACAAATCGTAAGAGAAAAAAACAGCTCCCCATTGTTTTTGCTACTAAATTCTAATCATTTACTGTAGAAATCATAATTTTATTAAAATTTTTTAGGAAGTTATAAGTTAAAAAAGATTGTCCGCCATTTCGGAAAATCCGCCATATTGGCTAAAGGACGAGGTTAATTTTGGTTTACGTTTCTTCATCGTTTTCTACGGAAAATTTCCTATAAGAATCACTCTTCAAACTTTCTTTTACAATTTGTTCCACCTCAACCCTTAACTTTCTTGGACTAAAACGAAAAAAATGACAATTCTTGTCGGACTAGTGATAAAATACCTGTTTTCTTGTAGGACATTGTTTCATTTGGGCAGAGAACACACTAACCTATTATGTAATATTTTTGTCCTACAGTTAGTAATGAGAAAAATGGTCTTGTGGTATTAACAATTTCTGAGCGTAGGACCGGGATCACGTACCACGCAATTTGTAGGACAATATAACTGTTAAATTATATAAATTTTACCTAAGTAAAACAAAAAAAATCAGCTGGTTAGTAATAATTTATGTTGTCCTTGTTATCGATACATGTTGAAAGAAGGGGACTCTTTGATCAAACCCTACATTTTGTAGGACAAATATATTTTCTAATAATTTAGATAATTATCTTGAGATTTAATAAAAAAGAATCCAGTTAGTAATAAATATTTGAGAATCATCAAATCGACATATTGTATCCTTGCTACCTCTGTTAGCTACCACAATCCAGAGTTTCGTAATGGAAGTTGTTGGGCGTCTCATCAAAATGAAGCTACTCACGGAAAATTAGCTTGATAGTAATCAAGTGCAAAAAGTGTACCGTGGATCCTGGACTACTATGAACTGCCGTACGCTAAACAAGCATCCTATGGCTGCTCCAGAAACTTTTTAACATCTTTATTGGTTTAACTTTCTTAACGGTTTGCGAAAAGGGATATCCTGTGTATATAGTCTGTGTAATTAAAATTGGCGGATCGTCACAATGGCAACGGGAAATGACTAGTAGCAAGCCGCCTATTTTAATTACACAGACAATAATAGGAACTTCAATATTAATATTTTCTTGAAAGTTCTCTGACAGTACTAACCAGAATCTGTAGGTAAATTTATCATCTCCAGCACTTCGTGATTGATGAGGAAAAAAACTAAGTCCACGCGCATGCTCAGTGCGCGCGTGAGGACTGCGCATTCTACATGCTCTGTCCTCACACGCGCGAGGACAGCGTGTTCAAAAATGCTCAAGCAATTTTCAAATGATGCGACTTCCTACGTATTCGAGTGTATCTGAAGAACGAAAGATGTTTATGGCATGTTTGATCTTAAGTCATCTGATGCCATTTTATTATTTTGTATGCTATTTATCAGACATGCATAGTCAAATTCCTTTCAGATACGTCAACGGCTATTTTATGTTTGCTCATCTGTTTTGAAGTCATGGAATTAGAAGGTTACTTAATATCCAGTATGGCTCATTTTAGGTAAGTAGTGAGGTGTATAGTAGCCAGTGGCGGCTCGATGGTAAAATTATAAGGGGTGCTGCTCCGGCGGTACCAAGTTGGCAACGTATTTTAAATGATATAATGCCAAATAATATTTCACAAAAACGTGAAAAGATGGGAATATAAAATTTCGATTTCACACTATAAGCATTCAAAAACTGTTACTTACCTATATTCAGCTCATCAAATCAAAGATGAAGTCAATTTCATTTAGTATCTCAAAATCAAATAAAATTAAAATCAATATTTCGAATTCAATTATTAAAAGAAATGAAAACTTGGCTACGAAAAATTAAACATAAATCTTTATTGACTTGCCGTAACATAAGAAAAGATTTTGTTCTCTCCATAGTTCTCTCTCTGTGTTGAAAAAAAAAGAAACTAAAAATAAAAAATTAAAACAGCGTTGGAGCATTATATATTCTTTGGTTGGAGTGAGAAAAGCTAAAAAGCCAATGTGATTTATTAGTAGTAGAAATCATTTATTTTTCTTCTTCCCTCAGTTTGTTTTTTACAGCTCTCTCAAGAGAATAAGCTATCGTTCTTTTGGTCGGGGCTGCTGAAAAGCAGCCCCTTTTCTCCTAACATATTCGCATGCTAATTTCTTGATATTTTGATTTGATATGATAGAGCTAGTGTTTTATACCACGATTGGTATATCTGCGGGGGCTGACCGACCCGGAAAGAAATCTGTTGTCGAGACGGCATAGCAGAGAATTATTAATTGAAAAAGGATTATAAAGGACAAATATTAAAGGGGGGAATAGATAATTTTTTAAATATTGTAAAGCAAATAAAAATTGGAATTTCGGGAAATTTTGATTGGGGGTGCTGCAGCCCCGCAGCCCCTATGGATGAGCCGCCACTGATAGTAGCTACTTATAAGTGGAACTTGTTGGTTCATGTAAACTTCCAGTTAGCATGAAGCTGTCTAGTCTTGTTAGTTTCAATCAGTAATAGTTTAAAAAGTATGTTTATTAAGTCACTAGTAGTTGATCTTAAATGGGCTATTACTGATTGAATCAACAGTTTCATATTAATCGGTTTACATCAACCAAGTTTAACACCTATTAATGAAGCTACTTAGTCTTACTGCTCATCTAAGTATAGATAGGAAATTACCACTAGAGGGAAACACTGTAGGTCCCGATTTGTAAAAAATTTTTATTGTTTACAAGTTGGGACTTAGCAGAAATAGGGTCTCCCTCCACCTTGAGCTGAAAGTTTGTTCTGTGAGCGTCCCCCTGTTTGGGGACACCCTTGTATGTCTTGTGTTACCCAAATAAATATACACTTATTTAAAACATTTGTCTTTATTTATTCAAATCTTCTCCAACTAGCTTTGCTGAAATAAAATTGTATTAAATACAAAATGTCTACATAACACTAGATTTTTTTCCAAACAAAAAGTAAGACTAAAATATGCAATTATAATAATTATCGAGTTTTGTTGACGACAGTATGAAAATGTTTTTTTCCTAAATTAATTTAACTATTAGTTTTGATTTTTACATAACCTACACTTAAACTGTAAGACTAGGTTATAGGTAAGGTATAAAATGCTTATAAACTTAATAAACAATTGGATCAATTTAATAAAAAACTATACAAATTAAGCAATGAGACTGACTCAGTGTTGTCAGATTGGGCTCTTTTTAAGTCCTTTTGCGACAATAAATTTAGATTTGGGTGAAAACATTTTTAATCCACGACTTTTGGGTTTGTGAAATGAAATTGGCATAATAAATACACACTTCTATATAGTGTAGTAAGTTAAGTTGTAAGAGTATCCAGTCTCTTTCTCTACTCCTTTTCACTCCCCACAAAAACTATCTAAATTCTTAGCTCTTTTGACAAGGAGTTTGGTAAATGGATTGGGATAGTAAAAATATCCCCGACAAAGGTAACCACCGATGACGATAATAAGGTTATTAATGAATGTATTTTTGTAAGAGAATTTTTTTAATTAGTTGTATTCTAATTTATATAGCTTTTTAAAATTTGAAATAGTATTTTTTTAAGTTTTAGAGTATGAGTTTATATAATAATTCGTTAACAGTGTTAAAATTTCTCACCTATAATATTACTACTAATTTAAAATTTGGGCTCCACAAATTTCAAATCCGCGACTTTTAGGCCTTTGATCGGCGACTTTTTTTGTCCAAATATCTGGCAACACTGCTGACCTGGGATTTTACTATAAAAGGAGTTCAGTTGTACTAAATATTTTCAAAAATCTAACACTCCTAGAGAATAGGCAAATACTTAAGTGTAGCACTAGATTCAGCTATTGTGAATTTTTAAGCTATTTTAAGATTAACGAACGCTTTTAATCTAACTATAAATATTAAACTCTTGGTTATGTAAACAATTTGAAAGGAACTTAATACTCACTATAGCCGTCAGAATCCTGTCAATTCATGATACTGTTATAATCTGAAATCAATCGTATAAAAATATTCTTCAATTAAAAGGAAGTTTATTTGATCAATCAGCACTCACCTCCGAGATATATTCGGGAAAACCTATAAACACCAAATCCAGACCCCCTCCTTTAAAATTAGGACTATGGGCACCAAAACGAGTTAAAACCACTATTTTTATTATAATTAGTCCCAGATCTTTTTTGTAGTCAGAACTATTATTCATCAAGATACGAATTCTACCTAAAAATAAGTTGAAACGTTTAACCTATTAAATATAAAGATAGGCTTAAGAGTAAATTTAGGTCCCTTTCTCCCAGTGCAAAAAACTAGCTTCCATCCTGATAATTTTTAGAGGATATTTGAGCCCCTCCCGAAATAACTTCTATGTAAGCGCCAAGTGTTCTCAAAATCAAAATATCTGTTGCTTTTAAAAGTCCGATAAGATTTATAGGAGTTCGGGCGTGTCTAATCAAAAATTTCTTTAAAAGCTTTAACTTCAGTAGCATACCTACATCGTCGTTTGGGACTTTATTAACGATCTCTATACGAGTCATGGTTCAATTTTAGCAACACTTATTTTGGGGGAAAAATTTAAACTTCAATGAATTACGATTACTGAAACTAGGAAGATTACTTTTAGCTCCATAACATACCTCATTTTCTTTAAACAAGGGTAAATTGAACACATTCAAGGAAAAGTACTGGGAAAAAAACTACTCGGACCCTATGTCTCCGGAACGGCTTGTGATATAAAGACAAATAAGGTATAATTTTTCATGATTTGAAGTATTCCATATACAGAAAAAAATTTCAAGTTCTTAGGGGTCGTCTACATATTAAACGAAGCACCGACTTTCGTTTTTCCCTAAGGGCGACATCAAAGATTATTCCCGATTCTGAAAGAGCACCCTCTAAAACCCCCCAAAACCAATTTTCATGTCATTTGGTCCCCAAACAAAGCCAGGAGTGGGGGGTTGAAGTTCGTCGAATTTACGTCGAATTCTGATCCTTACAACCATCAACCCCGCAGGATCAAAAACGAGATTTCAACGTAAATTCGACGAACTTCAACCCCCCTCCTGGCTTTGTCTGGGGACCAAATGACATGTAAATTGGTTTTGGGGGTTTTAGAGGGTGCTCTTTCAGAATCGGGAATAATATTTGATGTCGCCCTTAGGAAAAACGAAAGTCGGTGCTTCGTTTAATATGAAGACGACCCTCTAAGAACTTGACATTTTTTCTGTATATAGAATACTTCAAATAATGAAAAATTATACCTTATTTGTCGTTATATCACAAGCCGTTCTGGAGATATAGGGTCGGAGTCGGTTTTTTTTCAGTACTGTTCATAATTTTAACAAAGAGATGGTAAATTACACAATATTTGTAAAATTTAAGGGTATGTAAACATTTTTTCTATAAAACCCGATTTACAGGACCCTCAATTTAAAAAATTCGAAAAATCTAGAGTTCTCAGTTTTTGATATTTATGGTTTATTGATAGTGCACCCTAAAATAGTCATTTCGTTTGATTTCCCACTAATTCGGGGGGGTACATTAAAAAATACCCGAATAATCCTTAAGCCACGGATGACAAGGTCTCATCTACTTGACCTCGTTGATTCGTAAACCCTTGATAATCGTCAATTCGTCGTGGGAGAAAAATGAAGACTACTTGTAATTTAATTATGAAATATTCATAAGTATTCACTATCACTAAAGTTTTAAAACTATTTTTTTTTCAAAACTTCGATTTATTCGGTATTTAAAAAAGGACAGTAAAACATGGAGTTATCAATAAGTATACACTTAAAAAGTTGAAGACTGATAAGCGATAAGTGTCGAGAATTTAATGATTACTACTATGTAACAAGTTAAAGCAAATTATACTTCAGGTAAAGAGCGATTGAATGTTTCCAATATACATTTATAATTGTTTACCAACAAGACACAAACCCGATAAATCTATTCCTAAAACTGTCCTTAAATTATGATTCAACTTCACCATTTTCAAGTATACTAACCAAAAACTCGAGAATTGGTCAAAATTCCTCAACTTACAAAAACGTGTTATCTGAAATCACTAAACCTGTATATTTTCTTAAGTTAACTAAAAGCAAACGAGGGTTTAAATAATGCGTTATCAATGCTTGAAATTGGAAAGAGTGGAACTTACCTTAACACATAGCTCAGACAGACAGCAACCTACTTCATCTCTTCCAAATGAGCTGGCACGTGTTTGTTTGTGCTTAGGTCAACGCCCCCTCACGTGACAGCTCTAAAGCGCATGTTCCTGCGCATGCTGCACAGAAAGATGTTAATTAGTTGCCAACAAAAACAGCAAAACTCCTTGGCTCAATGTACCTGGTCCAACCTTAAAAGGACTGGATGCTCCCGTTTAGGAGGGAGAAAGAAGTCCCCCGGCTTTCGCTTGAGGGGCCCCATGCGTTCACATACAGCTCCAGAAGGACCAGGTACATTCTCAGACACATCATCCTGCCACCTACCACAATTTTGCCTAACTGCAGAATTTTGAAGTATTTATTTTGGCCATACTGTATTCACATAGGATCGAACTCGCGAACTGCCTAACCACTCAGAGCCAAGGCTTAAGCCATTGAGCCACAATCGGCTCGACAGGGTTATGCTAAAAAGTGAAGAGGATTCTGAATTTAGGAAAAAATGAGGAAGTATAACCACATTTTGAATTATTCAAAATTAAAGTTTTAAAATTTTAAAAGATTTTCCGCATTTACCAAGGTCATTAAATCTTCTGGTAATGAATGTAAATCAATATTCATGTGGTACTATTAGTTAATAGGTATAAACTATTTTAATAAATAAATTTAAGCTTAATATAATCGTCGATATTTTTGGTAATAGGTGCTTTGCATTAGGGCTGCAGTTTTTGTAAAATTTTCAAGGAATTTAGCATTTTTTATAAGGTATAGTATGCAGCTAAATAAAATGAAAAACACTTTTCTAGATGTGAATTTGAAATATAAAGTTTAGTAATCCAAGCTTATTTGATAAATTTATAATAATATTTTTATTTCATTTTTCTAGGATAAAATCTAATCCTTAAAGCTTTCAGTTTAAGCTTTTTTAATAGCTTTCAAGGTGGTGTATATGGTTTCTGATCGAATAAAGTTGGTTATGAAATTAACTCACACTATTTTAATTACTTTTACTAACGTTTATCTTTGATTTTAGGAAAAAAACACCCTTTTAAACTTATAGTTGTCGTAAAAACCATTTAATTGAAAATTTAGCTTTCGGTTGTCCTACAGCACTAACTTTTTAATCACTATCACTTGAATGCATAAAGCCCAAAGGACTGAATATACTTTTTTTAAATCTAAGAACATTAACATAATTATGCAATTTTATACCTAACCTCTTATAGTTTTTTCAACATTATTTCGACGGAAATTAAGCTTACTTAGAAAGAAAAAAAACTATTTTTTAAGAACTTTCAATCGTAATTATTTGTAATTATCAATGCAAATGGTCAGGAAATATTTTATTTCTTTTGAGTTTTCTAACCAGAAATATATTATATATTGTATGAAATCTTATTTCGTTATAAATCTATAAATAATTGATAAATATAACCTAGAGAATGTATTAAAAATTACAAAAATACAGGGTGTTTCAGATAAGTGTTTCATAACTTCTAACTTCTAAAGGAGGGGTAGGGCCCACTTAGACGACTCGAAATCACCTAGGAAAAGGGGGTAGGAAATACACCCCTAAAGAACCAGGGGTTTTTAAAAGCAAGCAAGGGAAGTTGTTAACTTCCTTGTGGAAAATTGACACGTAACCTTTTAATATCGAATTCATACCATCGATTCAGGTATTTATTCCATAAAACCAATAAGAGCTGAAATTTCAGCTCTTAAATCGGCTTTTATGTAACAAATGCCGGAATCGAACGATTTTTCTGGCTTTTATCCAATCATTAAAGGTTACGTGTCAATTTCTACTGTGGATTTATACAACCTTCCATGCCGACTAATAAAACCCCCTAGATCGGTAGGGGGCATTTCTGACCCCCATTCCTAGGTGATTCTGAATCGTCTAGGTGTGCCCTACCCAACCTAGAAGTTATGAAACCCTTATCTGAAACACCTGTAAATGTCTTCGGGCCTGGGCCGTATTTGAAAAACTGCTTAATATTTGTAATTCAATTTCAATCAACCGACAAAAAATGTTATTACCCATTTAACAAACTTTATTATCGACAAGATTAATGGGTGAGTCAATATTTTCACGAACGGCAGCTTATTTAGAAGCAAATCCAAAGATGAATCGTTCGCGATAAGAAGACGTGCCTTTTTTTTTATCAGTGTCTAATCAATTCTGTCTCCCCAAATTGTACGTTCTGCTGTTGACTTTGTCTTGGGATGCAGATAAACAAACGGGAATAGGTTTGCTGTTCACTTCTGTTTGCTTGCGGCTCGAGAGGAATCACTCGAGGTGATTTCTGAATGTGCCGGAAACATGATTTGAGAAGGATATCGAAAAGCATTGTCTTTGGATACTTCCCCCTAAAGGTTTTTAGAAGAGGTATATTACACAGGCGACATATATGAAGAGATTGAGTTATATTATAAGGGGGCCCTGCCCCCCCCCCGAAATTCCGACAAGTTAAAACCATGTTCTTTAGGGTCAAATTTCCAAAAAATTTCTGGGGGACCCCCCTTTTTGGAACTTTATTATACTAAGTTCATCAAAACATAAAATCCTACCTTAAAAAATACGAAATCTGGGTTAGAGGTACCAAAACTAGTTAAATACCTGTTTTTAGAGTTATATCAATAAATTTTTGGTTAATCACAGCTTCTGTGATCATTGTATATCCACTCCGCCTTAAGTAAGGTCTTTATTTGTAAACATACCGCGTAATTACTTAAAATACCATTCTCCTTAGATGATATTATCAATTCTTAATATTGTAGTTATTCCGCAAAGTATATTTTAAGTTGTTAAAACAAAGGCCTTTAAAAATAAAGCAATTTTATCCAAAATAAAGGGAGAAAGCACGCATTAAATACAATCTTCTTATAAAGAGTTTCTTAGGATAATCTTAGTTAAGTTTTGCACATTGCCTAACTAAACAAATTCTAGACGAGAAAAAAACAATGATTCTGAAAAAAACAGAAATTCTTATGATAAGTGCACATCAGTGACATTCATTCAGTCTATCAATCATTATCATATGCATTGAAATGAAAGAGTAATGGAAGAATAAAGCCATCATTAAATGGGCATTACATGCAACAAAGTAACTAACGCTAATTCAGCATTCTATTTTCGAGGAAAAATATAGTAATTAGTTCTTATCAAATATATCTTTCTAAGCATACTAAGTAAGTCCAAGAATTTAACATTCGAGAATATCTCGCTTTACAAATCCGTCCAACCTTTCCCTGTGTGTGATTGTTCTAACTCGCTATCAGCCCATTGTAAGGCACAAATGTGACGTTAATTCGACCTATCAATCACTATTACCAGCGCCGCAACGAGGTGGTTATTATTATGGGGTTAAGATATTCATTTTTGCAACAGTGTAACTCTCGGCCAACTGCTACATAGTAACATACCATGCAAATGGCTGAGCTCTAAGGCTGAGTTTCTAATGCTGTTTGTCATTCATGAGATCCTTGGCCATCCATCAGGAAAGACGTTTATGACTGACTGCTTCGTTGTGTTTTCAGTGCAGGGAAATTCACGGAATTAAGTAAATATACTGAATCCTAAGTCCTCAAGATTCGTAACCATAAAATTTACTAATTTCATTCAGTAAGTTTTGTTATGGGAGGGTTGAAAAGGGTTGGTTATAAAAGGGGTCCAATTTCTTCAGCTTGTTAGTCGAATGGAATGCTTGGAAAATTACTAGCCAAGAGAAATTTTTTTACAGCATTAACCCCCCCCACACTAAAACTTACAAAAAAATTTCTTGTTACAATGAATTTGGGAGGAAGGAAACATTAGATTCCCTCACCTCACCAGTTAAGGAATTATATCTTTTGTATAGAATTTGGATTGTTTGAAAACTCAAGATTGAGGTATTATAATTTGAGAGTTTTCAATTATATTAAAACACACCAACCAAAGGAACAACTTTTAAAAAGTGACTGAAAATAACTTATAAAAAGTTGTATTGGTATCCTTTTATTAGATGCAATTGCAAATAGAGATAGAGTGAGAGAATATTTTATACTGAATTTTCATCATTCGATATAAAGGGAGCCTGAGCAATAACTACTTTCTTTCTACCATATAAACTTTCCCCCTTTGACATAACGTTACTTAAATTTTCTTAATCTTTATTCTTTTTCTAGTTTCATATAAACTAGACCACAAAAAGCTTTGACACAGTAAATCCTTGAAGTGGCTTAAGACTGTCTTAAACAGATGACTACCAGACAAACTAGAATTTTTTTCTACAACTGAATAGCACGATGGTAAAGATATCAATATCTGCTACTTACTGTTTTCTCAGTAATTTCTCTATATTTATAATGTAAAAAATAATATCTTTAAAGAACGTAAGGTAGAAATTTCGAATGAAATGACATAAGTACAATTTTCTTCTTAGCAAAACAGTGATGTTTCAGTCAGCTTAGAGCCAAGACACACTACGAGCTATACTAGTCGCGAGAACGATCAATCTCCATAAAAAAAGCATGGAGAAAGCCTAGTCCTCTATCTTGACAGGATGGTTCCTGTCAAGATAGAGGGGAGTCTCAGGCTCAACTCTATGCTTTTTCCCCTATCTTGATTAATGGGTTGGGCGGTTATAAGCCGCGCAGTGTGTCGCAGGCCTTAGAATTTGTTTCCTACTCAGGAGGTTTACCAATCACATTCACACTGTCACCGTGAGATACGCCGACGACAGACTGACGCCATGACACATGTATCGATAACATCCGTCCCCGAACGACAAACACTAAATACCAACAAATACACCCGATAAGAGGCAGTGTTTGCTCAGTAAACATAGTTTTGCTTTTGTCAGCACTAACTAGCTTCTGAATAAGTACAACCGTTGAGAGATGGAATTATGAATCATTTAAAGTATGTACTTCTGTTATGAAATGTTCCTCTAATAATTTCGCTAAGTTATCACACTATTTCAAAATGAACAGTGATTAGAATTTGGGTAAATTACACTTACCGATATCCAAGATGACGATCCGGTTTTAAATAATTGTACGCAGTAGTTTGAGAAATATATCATAAAAACATCTATTTTTAGTGGTGATCTTACTACTGTAAAAGCATTCAATATTATAAGTGAATAATATTTTTTTAAATCTATATGGTTTTTCTCACGTTCATCAGTTTAGTTTAGTATAATTTTCTTCTTTGGGATGTGAAAGTGATAAGGTAATAAAAATCTTTCTTTGGGATGTGATAAAGGTAATAAAAAAATCTTGCAATTATAGAAATTCATCTTTATTCAATTATACCTATTTTTCAAATTAAGATTTATGCCCAGAGTGAGTTACCAAAAAAATTTTCCCACCATCACCTAAAGCTAAATCAATGGAACTTTGAAATTAACAATTTAATAAGTTGCAATCCTTCAATTTTGAAACCATTGGGACTTTTGAGTATTCCGTCGACAAGAGTATACCAATCAGCCTTCCAATCGAGGTGTCCAGTCTGCTAGTGTCTACTACCGCATAACAGCGTTAGAAATTGGGAAAAAAATCCACTGGTCCTGCGGACAAGTGCTTTACCAATCTTACTGGTCCGCAACAAAAATTACTGGTCCGACAAATCAAAAAGGAAAAGTATAAATATTATTATAAAGTAACTATTGCACTGAATGTGAGTACCAAATAGTAATGTTAAAAATTAATGCATATGCATGCAAAAATAAGTTACCAGATGAAAATATAAATTTTTTAAAATAATTAATAAAATGAAATTATGAGAAATAAGCAATAGCTCTAAATAATCAAATAATTTTGAAAATATCTTATTCATTAAATACTTTTCTTGATTAAATAATATTTCACTAACTAACAAAATCCATTCAAAATCAACTGACAAATTAAAAAAAATAAGAACTTTTCTTGAATATATTGGGGGCCATTCATTAATTACGTAAGGGTCCCGAGGGGGAGGGGGGGTTGGAAAAATCTCTACATACCCTTACTTGGGGGGGTCAAACCCATTCTTTCGTAAGATTTGCCAAGTTAATGTAAACAAATTCCAATTATTCTAATCAAATCACTAGTGAATAACCCCAGAAAAACCTAAAAATGCTGATGATCTCTGTATATTATCGAAGCTTTAATTTTTTTTAAATGAAGGTATATCAGATGTATCTTTTTTATTAGAGTAGCATTAAGTAAAAAATGGAATCTTACGTAAGAATAGGGGGGAGGGGTTTGAAAAATCTTACGTACCCTTACATGGGGGTAGGAGGGGGGTCAAAAATTGCCAATATCATCCTTACGTAATTAATGAATGGCCCCTTGCACACAAATTAATACATAACTTAACTGGAGAGAGGGATATTTTTTCACCACTGGTCCGGCGGACCAGTGAATTTCTGATTCCACTGGTCCGAGCCGTTTTTTAGTTGTCCCGGACCAGCAATCCAGTACAATTTCGAACGCTGCCGCATAAGCAGGAACTGGACTGATAAATATTCCACCAAATATGAAGATTATTGAGAGAAGATCCCACTCCAAAAAAGGTTGGTGATGTAGAAAATTTTGTATGTATGGTGACTTCCATCTACTCGTGTATTAAGGCAGTTCGAAATGCTTTTTATGGGACATCCATAAATTACGTGAGGTCGAAAAGGGGGGAGGGGTTTGGAAAAATCTCACCAAGGGGGTCGATTAAAATCTCACGTCAACTCTTTAAGTTAGAAATTATGAGTTTAAGGTGCTGTGAAACGCAAAATGCAAACGAATAGGATAGAAAATTACTTTTAAAGTTTGTAGGTAAATCTCACGTGGCGGGGGAGGGGGGTCCAGCAAAATCTCATTAAATTTCACCAATGGGGGAGGGGGGTCCAGATTTTGGAAAAAACACCTCAAGTAATTTATGGATGTCCCCTAAAAGCAAAAGTGAAAGAAATAGAACGGATGGCTTTTTTCCAGGTAATAAAGCTTTGACAAGCTAAAGCTGAAAAATTCACGTATGTGAGCACACCACCCTAGTACGACTCATACCAAATATGCCAAGTTAACGTAACTGCTACTAGAATTAAACAAAACTTGGCCATACTAGACAAAAATTGGATGAATTTTGAACGTCTGAGCTACTTGGACACGTGAGCATTCTCATCACTAACATGCTTACTACCAGTGTCTGAAGTGGGTAACACGTAGATGGGACAATCTTCAAGTTCGGTCGAGAGGACTTACAGCAAATTTAAATCAACAAATTTTTAACCATCACTGGTAAAAAATAATCAATCAAAATCCTCCTGATAGAAGTTAGACGAGTGTCTCGTCAAACGTACTTACACAAGCCTGAAGACGAACGGGCGACATGAAAAACGTCCGCTCTAATCACAATGAACACGTCATGGCCGCATTATTCCAACCTCCCATTAATTGCCCTCTCGCGTGTTGATCCATCTCAAAGAGAGAGAGAGAGAGAATCGAAAAACCCACGCAGGAGTTCCATTGTTCTTGTCACCGGGTGATTATGATGGATAGGTGGAAGGGCTGACTGTCTGTCGCTCACTCCTGGTGACAGAGGACACCCCACCCTGGACCTCCCGAGTCCACTTCCTGGAGGGCGCTCTCTCTCTCTGCCCGTCTGTCTTGAGAGGAGATTGATTTTTGGTTGGGGAAAGTCACGGTGGGTGAAGACTTTGACAAGCACAGATGGGATTTGTTTGTTTCGTTGTGCCAAGAGGGAGAGACGAGTTTCAACTTCTGAAGTTGAAACTCGGGTTCTCGAGATAGACATTATTATGTTGGGAAATATTCTTGAAGATTCGCAATAGTATTGAAAGGAAATATAGAAATTTTCTGTAAATTTTGTATTCTTGCTCGTACTCATGGTATTTTAAAGTGCCTAACCGAGGTAGTACCATAACGGACCGAAAGTTCTTCCAAACTTTCTTCATGAGAATGATTGATTTAGGTACATAATATTTTCAGGGTATACAAACTCATGGTTTAAAAGTGCTTAACCTAAGTATTACCATAACGGACAGATCTAACATTTGAGTTCTTCCAAGATTTCTTCATGAGAATGATTGATTTAGCTATATAATCTTCTCATGGTTTAAAAATACCTTACCTAAGTAGTACCATAACGGACAGTTCTATCATGTAAGTTCTTTCAAGCTTTCTTCATGGGAATGATTTGTTTAGCTACATAATCTTTTTTTAAGATCAAAGGTAATTTAAAACAATTTTCTAATGTTTATCCCTTTAATTCTTTTAGGGAAGTAAGAACTATTTCATGAATTTTCAAGTGTAACATTCAATTACGAATTTCAGTCAAAATGAAATGTTATTCATAAACTTCTAGGACTCTATGCTATTGCATTTGCAAAACAAACATACTTAATTGTAAAATAAAATATTACGTCCAATGACAATCTTTTACTTACTAAAATTTATATATACTAGTTAATAAACTTTGTTTTCTACTGAAAAGTATAAATTTGATTTTTTTAACTACATTACCCTAAAATTATTTTCTAATGTTAAAAGAAAACAGTTAAACCTTCTCTGATTCAAAAATTCTTCAGATTTTATTAAGTGTTTCCTCTTATTTTAATCACTTTTATTTTTCCACAAATACTAAACTAATTTGCAATGCACCCAGTCTCAACATTTTAAGTCGAAAATTTATTTAATTCTTTAGATTTAGATAAAATTACTTACTGGTTACTTGTTTATTTCATCAATGAGAGTTAGTAAAATAGAGAATTCTGTACAATACTCAAAACCTTTCAACTTTAATTGAGATTGTTAAATACTTAGAAAATGCAGAGATGTTAACTATGTTCTAAGCTCAGCTGTTGAATCTTGTCCAATGATGAGGCAAAATTGATACTTTGAGGTAATAAACTATTTTAAGCATTTTGCACGTTTAAAACACTTTCAGTCCTAGACCTTCCGAGATAGCCATTGAAACCTATGGAATATTTGGGTCATATAGGACTGAAAGGGTTAAGAATCTAAGAGTATTTGGATCTAGATTTATCATAAATAGTACTGTAATTTAATCATAGGATAATGAAAAGAAATTGAACCTTACCATATTCACAGCCATTAGCGTCGGTGTTAACCAGCAGCTTAAGAAAGAAAAATTTGCTTTGCGCTGACTGATGGAATCTTTTTTTACCCAAGGTTTTAACACCAACACTGACAGCTATGAATATGTCAGTAAGTATACTACTTAAAAGTATCACTTTTGCCGTTAGTTTTAATTGAGAATCCTGCAAAAGAAAATTGAAAGAAAGACAAAGAGACATTTTCTCTGAGGAGCGGGACACAACCTCTTTAATAGATCTTCCGGTATGAAAGTTGATGATAGACCTTAGTAATAAATAATAACAATATAAAGATGTACATTTGATAACGAATAATGACCGTATGTACAAGTGACAATGCATTGGAAGCACTCCTCAGAACAAAGGGTTGCAACACACCGAAGAACTAAACTTTTCTGTTTTTCCTTTTTCTTAAAAAAATCACTGAAAGACTCGAGGATATCTTGTGAGCGATATATAACACAAACGAAACCATGGAAACGAAACACACAAAAGTATTTATACAATTAAAATATTGTTTGAAAGTGATTCCTTAGGACAAGCCGAAGGTGTCTAACACAAACGAAATAAGTTATACTCTGTTCAATTTGAACTGGCGCCTGAAAATATTTCCTTCCCCCACCACCGATCAGTAACCATAGCAACTATCCTCGTCAAAGTGACGAAGAAGGCTTACTATTGGCTGCGCGAAGAGTGTAACTATGGTTACGCTTCTAGCGTGGGGAAAGCACTATTTCTCAGGAGCCAATTCGAAATGAACAGAGTATAAACTTTGAAATGATTCAATAAGGTATCCGAGATTTCCTGAAATGTCTCAGTCATTTAATCAATAAATTTCTTCGGTAATCTTAAAATATATGGGTTTTAAATTTCTCTACCTCCAATATAATGATAATAAAAAAGAAATTTTAAAAAACTTTTGAGTAGTGTGGGAAATTATAATTAAGTTCATAAGTGTAAAGTTCCTAAACACTTACTTCCCCAAGCGTGTCTACTTTAGTTTTAGTTTAAACACTACATTTTAAATCAGAAAAATTATTTTTAGTCCCTGAAGATTCACAACATATTTTCATTCATTTCCCACAAATTAGTGTCAAAAACAAAAAACAAATTTCACACAGATTAAACTTTTAACTCATTCCAGACTTGAAAAAATCCCGTTCTTAACTACCATTCTAGTCTCGTCTTGGCGAAAGGAATCACTTTCCATTGCTTCAAAGGTTAGCGTAACAAGATGGTGATGTGACAATGGTATGTTTTTCGTTTTTTATACAAATAGCGAAGATGGGTGAATAAAATAGCACTACTTTACATCTCCAAAACGTACTCTATGTCGAGTACCTGCGTATCCAGGAGTCTTTCATGACACTTAAGTACTGGTATAGGGGGAGTTCAGGGGACCACGACACACTTATCCTGAGAGTGTTTAAAAAGAGTTCTTTTTTTTTCATCTTCGCTTCTCTCTCCGGAGAGAGAACCAATCACTAAGTGCAAGTAGCAAGGGAGTAAATCACATATTCTTGTTCACCTTTTAATATTATTATTTTTTGAACCAGCAATCACTTGGTGTTTGCTCTAATAAAAAAGATCTCGCATACACACATAACGAGAAAACTTTACAGTCGCCTCAAAGAGTGATAACGTCTAGCACAGTTTGATATTCGTTAAAAAAATTGGAACATCGATGATGTTGAATTTACAGGTTGGTTTCGAGGGCGATGCCCAACAGCGAACGAGTCGGGGAAGACTGTCAAGACTAGAAATCATGTGCGGAAAATTTACCTCAATCAAGGCTATGGGATGCATGCGTTCATTATGGTCACTTATAGGAAAAAGTTAACAACTTATAACTTTTGATTAAAACAGTCTAAATAAAAACCTATCACGTTAAGTGCTCTGCACTTGCAAGTCGATTGAGCATCAGAGGTCAAAAACTCAAACTTTGAGTAACGCTATGTGCTTAGCACTCGATGACTAATTTTTAGCTTGCTTCTATAAGCAATGTTTTAGTCTTGTTCAGTGGGATAAAATAAGTTAAAACCAGTCGGTATAAAAAGGTGAACACTCGTGAGGTCTGGGAATGTTTTACAGAGAGTGTACAAAATATATATAAATAAACCTTAAGTTACTCACAACCTTATGACAACATTTGAAACGAAATATCACTAGGAAACTGAAGTATTATTAAGTACCACTACATTGATATCTTACTTTTTCAATGTGTCAATCACATTTAGTTAAATACTTGAAATAGTTTTTTTCCCAACTACAGAATAGAGAAAGGGCTTTTTAAGTTAAATGCAAGGTGTTGATTTAGGATAAACCAATGAGATAGCTCGTTTGTAGGTTAATTTCTGAGTAGTGACATTATTCAAAATAATTTTCAACATCTTTACTTATAATTGTGAGGCTGTAAGTAGTAATTATTCTTCGGTTATAGAAGGTTCTTATAAGGAACTCAATGGAAGCAACATCAATCAAATCTTCAAAAAAAATCATACAAAAATTTTGAGGGAGGCTTTTTTAAAATTCCGTAGACTTGAATTATGTAATAAATTCTTGGATTCATACATTCTTGAAGTTATTTCATATACTATTACACCAACTGCTAAGTTTCCGAATTCCTACTGTACAAATAATCATAACATTTTTAAGGTTTAATTTATGAATACTGAAAGGATTTTTCAATAACAGTGAACACATGGCAAGCAATTATTAACAATAAAAAAGATATTTTTGACATCCAGTAATAACAAGTTCTAAATAATAACAAAATCTTGATACTAATATTGTTTTACACACTGAGATATGGAATCCTTTAGACAAATTAATATTATTTAGAAATAATTAATCAGAAACGTAGAACAGAGAAAAGTTTTGCTAATAATGAGTCTGGAAGCATTTCATTGTATTTGTGACACTTTGTAAAACATTTTTAGTAACATTAGCCTCTAAGTGTTAACATAAATTAATTTTTCTATGTAATTTATGTTAATAAAAGTATTAAAAAGTTAAACAATTTCTGTAAAATATTATACATTGTATAAACTTTATCATTTGACAGAAATACTGTAATATTCAACAGTGAAAAATTAGAAAAGGAAACAAGAAAACAGGAAAGGGAATTTATCCATCAACATCAAAGGTTATTAAGTTATAATTTAGCTGAATTAAATTTGCCTTAATTTTAGATTTTTTATAACTTTTAATACATTTAACTTAAATTAATATATTATTGGGAAGTTAATCTATTCAGCCCCTTCTATATAATAAAGGATGATGAACATGTTACTGAAGTTAAAAATTCATTCCTTAAAAGCCCTCTTAAATGGTTTTCCACATCAGAACACCAAATTTCTCACTGAGCAAAATTTAACAACTCTACAGAAAAACTTAACAGAGGTTTTTAAGGGATTAATTACAAACTGAAAATCTATCTCTGGATGAAGACAAAACTTTTGAAAGTTCATTTCTCAAAAAATGTCTTACTCTAGATTTCTCAAGGGGATGTGGGGCATGACTATAAAGAATTCAAGGAATATGAAAAATATATACAAAATTTTCGTAAAATTACCAAGCAAATGGAAACACCAAGGATCAATTTAGCTTGAGCTTGTATTTTTTGGTACTTATTCAATAAATCCCTGCAAGTGAATCGATCTCTGGTAAGCACTGTATCTGGGTCTAAAGAAGAGAATCGATGTCAGAGCGTTTGCAAAGTATAAGCTTTTGAGAGAGAGCCTGAGAGAAGAGAAAATTTCCTTCCTACCGGAGTTCCAGTCCGCCAGCGTGAATAGTTCGAAAGCATACGAATCGAAAGGAAAAGAATCTGCCTAAGCAAGTGCAATTGGTTTACCAAGTCTTTCTGTATAAGCTTGCCAGTGATTGAGACCGGAGACACCAGTCTAAGTAAGTATTTATAATATTTATAGAATCTATGTTTTTTTTATTATAGAAGTGCGTATTTATAGCTTTGTACACACGTCCGATAGCACAGAAGTTGTGCGTCTGTTCCGTCCTTCAACACGTTCGGTGAGTTGTTGTTGACCACGATTGCAGCAGCACCACGAGTGTTACTCACATATAATATCACTGGGTCAAAAAACTGGAGATGATATCCCCCCACGAAAAGGAGGAGGAAAACTTGGCAAATTAAACTTGGAGGCACCATTTTTGAGATTTCAGATAGAGACGATCACACGTACTTGCTGGATAGCTGCTTCGCGAGTTCGGTGTACTTGAGAAATTTGGAATGAGGGCTCTCGTCGACGGGAGCCGGGGGAGTGGGGTCCTTTTGAGGGGAGGCTGGCAGGCCGGGGTCGGAGGAGCGACACCCGTTGCTGCTGCCCCCGCCGCCCTTGCTGGAAGGGGCGGCAGGAGCCGCGGGGGGAGGTTTCCACGTGGACGCGGCCGCAATCTCGGCCAAACTGCCGTCCTTGACGAAGTGCATCTTGCTGAGGTGGTGTCGGTAGGCGCCTTTGGAGATGAAGTGGGTGTCGCAGAAGGCGCACTTCATCAGCGAGTCGGAGGTGGTGGCCTCGCTGCAGGCCCAGCTGAAGGCGAGGATGGAGCCCGGCGCGGCCGGGAGGTTGGGCCGCGACAAGTGGGCGTCCGTCTTGTCCAGCAGCTTCTGCAGCTCCTTCAGAGGGTGGTCGCCCGCGTCCCCACCGCCCTTGCCGCCGCCGCGAGGGGAGGCCGACACGTCCGACATCGGCGACCCCACCGTGCTGTCGCGGTCCGCGCTCTTCCGCCGGTGCGACGACGACGGACGACGCTTGCTGGAAGATGCAGGGGACTTGCGGTGCACCTCCGAGTTCTTCCGCTTGCGGGGGTTCGCCCGCGCCGGCTTGGGGGCCGGGGATGTGGCGGCGGGGGTCAGCTCTGGAGGGGCCGGGCTGGGCGCGGCCTCGGGCGGCTCGCAGCTGGAGCTACGCGACACGGGGGTCTGCCGGTCCTCGATGCTCTTGGGGGTCGGCGGGGGATCGTCCTCGTCCGGAGGCTCCGTCTTCACCGGGGTTCTGACCCGCTCGTCATCTTTGGCTGGTGTTGGCGGCGGAGGGGTGTTCTTGTCGGAGCCGGGCGTCGCAGACCGAGAGTTCGTCATCGCCACAGCCTCCTTCTGTTGATGGAACCCCTTCTCGTCGACGGGGGTCTCCGGCCTGAAGTGCACGGGCGAGCACGAGGCCTGCGACGCGCTGCTGGGCGTCGACACGCGGTTCATGGCCACGTCCTTCGCCGACAGCCCGAACGTGAGTCGGAGGTGCTCGTCGAAGCTCGGGTGCTTCTCGGAGGTCGAGCTCGACCTGCTTCGGCTTTCCGACCCGGAAAAGTCGGCCATGTCCATCTTGTACTCGTGCAGTCGACCCAAGGGGGAGGTGGACTTCCTCTGAACGTCTCCGACCCCTCTGAGCACCCCGAAAGCTCCCGAGGGGGAACTGGAAGGGTGCCAGGGAGGGTAGACCTCCTCATCGATGCCGAGTCTCTGGAGGATGCCCGTCGACACGGCATTCCGCCTCCCCTTGGGCTCGAAGCTCTTCTCGATGAGCTTTTCGAGGGCGTTCAGCACGGACGTGCTGCCCGTGCTCTCGACACTGTCGCAGATGCTGTTATTGTCGTCCTGGTTCAGAATGTGCCCTCCCGACGTCTTCTCCTCAGGTGTCCCTCGGGACGTGAGGGGGGAAGAACTGGTGGGCGCTCCAGCCCCGCCGGACGTGGTGGGAACGTCCAGGTTGGCGTCCGACTTTTCGGAACCAGGTGAAGACTTGATGGATTGCTGCGATCTCGAGCCCTGGGCGCAGTTCTTGATGTGCTGCACAAAGTCCTTGGCGTCCACCTTCTCGGTGCACTCCTCGCACGATATCTTGCCGTCCACCACCTCGTTCTTGGCCTGGCCGCTGACCACGTCGTTGGAGCTGGCGGGACTACCGGACTTGTTCAGCTCCATCCGCTCCAGCTCCAGCAGCTTCCTGACGGGCAGTGACTTCTTGCGCCGCTCGCGAGTCTGCCTTCTGCGGCCCCCACCCTCGGTGATGGAGCGAAGAATGTGCTCCTTGTAGTGAGAGTTCTTCACCATGTGGTAGCTGAGCTCCTTCAGGCTGCCGAAGGCCTGGTCGCACACCTTGCACGTCAGCACGGCGTTCACCTGCGACTGAGCAGCCATCTTGTCTTCTGGGGTCCTCCAGGAGATGATCTGCTCCTGGCTGATGATGTTGGTGTAGTGCTGCGTCACCCGCATGTGGGTCGTCATGTCCGCTAACGTCTTAAAGGACTGTCCGCACCACATGCACTTGAGGATCTGCCGCGTCTGTTCCGCGCCTTTCCCTAACCACACGTCTTGACCTCTCACCAGTTTCCTGGGCAGGGAGACGTTCTCCTTGATGACTGCAGGGTTGGCCGAGGCCGATGCAGACGATGAGGGGGCGGGGCCCTTGGGGGCAGGGGGCAGCGTCGGAGGGGGGTGGCTCTGGTGGTTCACAGGTGGCAGTGTGGTCTGCATGCCGGCCATCCCGCACCTCGGCGACTGCTTCATGTGCACCGTCATGTCCTCCAGACTGCGGAACGATTCCTTGCACCACACGCACGTGAACACGTCCCTCGTCTGTTCGCTGCTGCGACTCATCCACTGACTCTGCCAGGGGTTCTGCCTCCCCGCCGGCCGGTAGGGGTCGGCAGGGGCCCCTTTCGACCCCTTACCCACCTTCACAGAGTTCAGAGGGGGACTAGCATTCTTCTGAAGCAGAGGGTTGTTCTGGTAGACCTGACTGCTCGACCTGTTGAGCTTCGACGAAGACGAGCAGGACTTGTCCCTCTTCTCGCTCTTGACCTTACCGTTCCACATGGGGACCTCAGACGACTTGGGCGCTTTGGGGAGGTGCTTGGGGGCGGAGTAGCCCCACGGGCTGCTCGGTAACGCGGCCTCAAGCTTGACGTGCTTGTGGCGCGAGGAGCTCTTCACCCTCCTGGGAACAGTCAGGTCCAAAGGTCCGTCCTGCGACAATAGTCCGTTGGGGGTGGCCGACCGCTGAGGGGGCTGTTCATCGTCCGTGCTTTCGTCGTCCGTCACCCCTCGCTTGACGCTAAAGTCGAGAGGGGCGTCCTCTTCCGTGGCGACGCTGGACGCCATGTCTTCTTCGTCCTCGTCTTCGTCAACGGGCGGTGGCAGCATAAGCTCGGGGCGCAGGGATGAAGATGATGGGGGGGATGATGATATGTCCTTGGGCATGGGTTGCTCGTCCTCGGGAGGCGGAGGTGGCGGGGGAGGAGGGAGCAGGAGAGGGGCGGGGGTGGAGCTGCGGCTCGAAGGGGGGCTGGAGGGGGCGCTGGGAGGGGCAGCCCCGTCTAGAGGCTGCTGGTCGTCAGTGTCTTCGCTGCCGCCGTCGCCGGAGTGGTTGTCGCTGGGGTCATCAGGATTCTTCTCCTTGTTTGGATCGCCATCCTCCCCTACAAAGCAAAGACAAACTATCAGCACATATGTTTTATTTATAGCATCAGTGTAGAAAGAAAGGCTGAAATAAAAATGACCCAACTTTCGTATTTGAAGTTGTGCAAAGCTTAGCCTAACTTTGGATACGAAATTCGGACCATTTTCTCCTAATTGATTTCTCCTCTAGACGATATTTTCTAAGTAGTATAAATTCAGAAAAAAAATACCATCAAGTGTAAATAAAGTATTGAAATTATAACTGTAATTATTTTATTTAACTCTTAGCTAAACTCTGATAAAACTACAAACGGATTTCTTTTCGAGGATTTTCATAGCTTGGTAACGTTAGACAGGTTTTACTACTGAAGAAATTCAAAAGTTTCGAAATTTTCTGACATTTAACATTGTGAACATGCTCATATTTTAAAAGAACACAAAGAGAAATGAATAAATGTAATACGTTTCAAATATCTTTCAGATTTACCTAAATCAGGTTCATACAGGCTGGCTTCATAGAAAAGTCCTTTTAATTGTCTTTACACTCAAGTTCTCAAACTTAACCATAAAACTTATACCATATGTCAAGGGTTCCCAATAAAATTTTGCCGAGGACCCCCTTTACAATTAATTTACTGACGAGGACCCCTTGAACATAATTTTTTTAAAAAAATGTAGATTATATAAAATCTACTACAAATCTCCCAATATTCTTCTTGCAAAGGATTACCGCTGAAGGCAAAATAAGTTTTTCGGCAATCGTATGATCTTTACCTGATTTTGCAATAAGTTGTGAAATCTCATAAGATGCAAGGTTGCGTTTTCATTTACATTAGCGCCAGAATGATTCTCAATAACTCTACGAGATGATTTCAGCTCTTATAAAAAATACTTAATTTCTCGGTGACATTTCGCGGACCCCTTGGACACAGCCCGCGGACCTCCAGGGGTCCGCGGACCACCTATTGGGAACCCCTGCCATATGTATACTTATACCAAAACTATGTAGTACCATAAAAACTTAGTAAGTAGACACATTCTCAAACTGGCCAAAGTAAGAAAATAAACATAACAGGTTTAAGCAATATTAATATAATAACAATAATAAACTCCTAACAGCAACTTCGAAGAACTCCAACTCAGTTGTTTTCGCAAGTTATTGCCACCGCTAAATACACAAAGTATTTCCCATGAGGAAAAAACCTTCAAACCACTGAGATTAGTAGTCTAATCTTAACTTAACAATCGCGCGCACAATAGGCCATCACACAACAAGCATTTGATTACCCACTCGTATATCTTCGTTAGCCACATTATTTACCCAAGAATAGCTAAACGCACGCTTTGTCCCCCCTCTTGAGCAGCCTTTTGAGCCTCGCCGACACCCGTAATTTTTTTTATTGGACATGAAAAGAACCTCGAACAAAATAATAATCCTGTAAGCAGCAGAACCTCTCTCAAACATCCCCTAAATAAGATCAGTGTCAGGCCCCGATCCCAAAGACACCAGAGACTAACTAGCCTTCTCTGCTTTTATCCCATTAGCGCGTGCATTCTTCAAAAGCCAACAGCCCAGTTTGTTTCGACAACTCTGTCTTATTACTACTCGGCGAGAGAGTAGGAACAAAGTGTTCGGGAAGAAAAAAAAACGCAGCTTTCTTTTGCGTCTTACTTTACATATATGATTAATATCCATAGTAAAGAAACGTTATATCTCATTGTTTTCTGTCATTTTTTTCTCGCCAAAAAACGCCAAGAACAAGACTGGAATTGGCTTATTGTCATGGTCTTTTAAATGAGCTTTGCACGCGGCGAGTGGACGTCTCCCGAGCAAAAAGTGAGTTATGAAGAAAAAAATGGCTTTGTCTTGATGGGTTATATTAAGGGTTTAGAGCTTTTTTTTCGAGGGGGTTTTGAAATCTCCCCGCTGAGTTTTGAGTTTTGTTTTAAACCGTTTAACAGCCGTGATGGTTTTTGTTTCAGTTGATATCTCGTGGAGACGCAAAAAAATATTTACCGGATTCGTTTTTGCGTTTCTCTCATTGAAATTATTTCTTTTCATTGAAGTTCTCAGCTCCTTTAAAAAGTCCCTGCCTTTTTTATGCGTAATCCTGTTTGGAAAAGATTCTGGTGTTTTTTGGAGGGGGTTTTAATATTCTTCTTTGAATGTTTTCGACGCAAAAACGCGCTGAGCTGTAAAGAAGCTTAATTTGATCGTGAATTATTACGATTGTAATCCGGTTCTTGTTTGCAAGAGAGGTCTTACGGCAACTGATCATGCATACACCGATATTTCCATTATTTATCGGAATTTATGCCTGAGGATCATTTATAAAGTATCAAATATTCTTCCTAATCTTTGACAAAAAATATACTCAATGCAAAGAAAATCGCACGTTAAACACACAGTTGTGTCAACTACTATGATAAACAGCTATAAGCTGGTTAAATTTTTCTTTTAGATATCCTACTACACTACTAGATGCCACAAACACTTCAAAATTCTTAAGACACTATCAGAGAAATTATATAATTAGAAATAAATGTTAATTTAGAAAAAAACACTTGGAAGTTTTATATCATCATCTTTTTAAATCTACAGTTTGAAACAAAGCTTTTCAATTTCTAAAATACTATAGTGGCTAAAATCATTTCTGATGCACCATATTTTGTACAACTCTGCTTTTGAAAAAAAAAACAATTATCTATCAATAATTTAAAAGAACTTTACAAAAAGTTTAAAGAATATCAGTGGACCATTTTAAAAGGTGAGGTTTATTCTCAACACTCAACAGAATGACAGATAGGCATTGTTGGGGCTCTTATTCTAAGGGAAAGAAATGGTCAAATATTGAAAAAATAGTAAAGCTAAATATTTAAAAGGTATGGTTAATAAAAGTATAGCCTAATACATACATGTTTGAGTAAACCCCTTCCATATTAAATACAGTAAACATTATAAAGTCTAATAAAAGACTGCGAACAGTTATTTGTTCGAAGAATTGAAGTTAGTTTAAGCAAAGTGAGAACTAATTGCTATGCAGAGAAACCCATTAAAACTGCTAAAAAACACAGTTAATATCGAAATCCACCATCGATAATATTGACAAAGATGTTTCAAAAACAATTCTATGGACTTAATGAAACCGAAATCTTTATTATTCCAAGCAGGAGCACATGCTTACTCAACTCGCTTCCCTCAAATATTTTATTTAATACCTGGATGACAAGGAAGATCGAAAATGATTATCTTAAAAAACATTACGATTCGGTAATAAATACTATGGAACAGATTTATCATTAGCCCTGAGCAAACATTGAAAGCCTAACGGAAAACAACGATATGAAAAATCTATTTTTAGAATTAACTTGTCACATATCTCTTAAAGAGACTTGATTTAGTCTGATGTCTTCGAGATATTAATTTTTGTCGCGACAGCTAGGATTAGATAGATACATTGAGAGAGGAGAGGAAGAAAAATTGATTTAAGGTGAATTTTATTAAAGAAAATAACGTTTTATTCCCGCTAGTTAACAAATGAGTTTTTACAAGGCTGTTATTGGTATTTTATGTTTCCTGATTTTAAGTGTCAGAAAATAATTTAAATGGATAGCCCATTCATCTTTGTTTGAAATGTCGGTTTTTATTCGGCGCTGTCTTACCGCCGCATTTAGAAGAATAGCGAGAGGAGATATTTTTATTTTGTGCTTAAGGACGAATGAAATCGAGTTTTATTTTCTGACTTCTTCTATCAAAAATAAGTATCTTTTCAGAGAATTTTCTTAGCACTGCTACAAGAGTAATATATGATGTTTTGTTTTATTTTATTAGAAATGAAGCTGGCAAGCTACACTGCACAGAACATACTGAAATTACTTTTATTCGTATTTTGAAAAACATAAAAAGAGTCACTATATTTTTTAATCGTGCACAGTTAATCTTTTTTCAAATAAGAAAATCAAAACGAAATAAAAAAATCCACTGTTGTAAAAATATCTCATGTAGTCAAAGAGTAGAGCACAGATTTGAAAACCAGGCAATAAAACATTTGATATCAGATGGACATCGATTTTGGTCATGTTCCTTTAAAAACAAATCTTTATAGCTTCCTTTCATGTTACTCTATTAAATACCTAACAAACCGAAAAGCAATACAGAGTTAATGAGAAATTTTTTCGATATTCATAGTATCACACCCAATTTCAAAGTCACAAAACAACAGTATGGTTTTAAACAGTACAGTATAGAATAAAATAAGATATATGGAGGTTGTTTTAACAGTAGGTATAGTAGATTACCCTCAAGTAAATAACCCTTAAGCTATTTTTCATCCAGAAGAGACCAATTTCATCTTCTTAGCCCGAAACTTTTTAAGCGCCATAAATAAACCTCAACTTAAACCTCCCAATCACGAAAAGCTTGATGCCGAACTCACACGAGTAAAAATCCCATCCCCGAAAGATGATTGATATCTGAATCATTCCTCCTCGGAGAGAGAGTAGTAGCAATGCCTCATCGACCGATAACCGGTAAACAAGCTCAAAAATACCTCGGAAATAAAAACTCGGCGCAGTCACGAAAACCAACTTCCGCGGAAAGTAAGAGGAAAAAATTGTTTTTGCTGCACAACGAGCGTAGCGGCAAAAGCCGACGTACTGAAAATGAAATTCTCCGATGGATGCAAGTTTATGGGGATGGAGAGAGGTCAATAGAGTCTGATATCGGTGCATGTGACACTAATAGTTATCGATGGAAAAATGCTTTGCCCTTTAGATTGGGGATATTTGTACGTTAAATGTTACAGAGATGATGTGGTTTGGATGTTGTTTTCATCGCAAATAGAGAGTGTTTTGGATTGTTAACAAGCGGTGAAATATGGTTTTGGCTGCACAAATTAAAAATTAATAACATTTTAAAATTATTATAAAATTAACACTTAATATTTAACTTGTTATACTTCAAGTAAAAATGAAATAGCAAATTTTAACTACACATTTTGTAAAAGCGCATTAATAGGAAATCTAATAATTCTGTATACTTATTTGAACGCAAAACTATTTGAACCATGTATATTTGAATATTTAAGTTGCTAAGCTTCAAAGAGCGACAAAAGTAATTTTGATAGCTTAAAAACAATAGAAATGCAGGGTATAGAAAAATTGCTGGGAAAACACAGTGTATATGAGATGTTTATACTTAAGTTTAAGTCCATCAGGAATTAAATTTTTTCAAGGTGGCTAAAAACAAAACTTTGATATATAATTGCAAGATTTAAGCATGACTTTGATTCTATTACAAATAACTTTATGACGTAATTTAACAAAAAAGTAGAAGTAGTTTTAGAGGAGAAGCAATCACGGACGTTTTGAGCTTAACGCTTTTTGACCAATGAACCGAAAACCCCGAAGTCATAAATCATTCAAGTGAGTGATTGTTGTTTATTTGAAGGAGAACCTACGTAGAAGAATTTAATTCCAAAATCTACAGTAGAAAAAACCTGATGATCTACTGCAGAAGCCCTACTTTTTACAAGAAATCCCCTTTCGTGAAGGCATCAAACTATTAACTCCCGGTGCCCAGTTACAATCAGGTCACTATTTTTAAGCTGCACACACATCACAAACCTATCTGATTGGACCTCTCACGTCCTATAATTTAAACCTTAAGACACGAGCATTTTTTTCTTCTCCAGTAGATAAAAGGCTTCGTAATATCTGCTTTCGGAGAAAGTAGGTTAGCCTGCCAGAGCAAAATCTCCTGGAGGACTAAAATAAATCAATTGGAAAAGTTGAACAATTATGAAATATGATTGCTTGTTCCTAGTTTTTTAGGGTTTTTTCTCAATGCCCGACAGATGTTTTGAAGATAAAACTGGCACGTTATGATCAAAAGAATGAAACCCTGTGTGTTGAAAGGATAACTAATGGACTTGAAAGTTTGCAAGAACAAGGTAAACCTTTGTTGCGTTTGGTGCAAAAAGGTACGTGAAATGTATTTTACATTAGGAAACCCACGAGATGACTGTGTAACTTAGAAATCACAATCCTCAGGTTAGTTTATGGAAACGAGCTGGTTTGAAGATTTCATTATGGAAGACCAAGTAGTAACCAAGTAATAGGCTTAAAAACTTATGATAAGGTTTTCAGCTGCAGTTTATTCATGGTAGGTACTTTATATTATAATTTTGACGAGGTACAACTTTCTTATTCTTTTCTTACAACCTTTCAAAAATTACGATCTATACGTAGTTAAATTCATCTAAAAGTTTTAGTTACAGTTGGTTTTAACTTAAATTCACCTTAGAATAAAAAAAATACCAAATAATAATATAATTCCAGACAAATATCCTTACATTACAATAATTTTTTATCTGGTATACAACAGTCGTTTTGCTCCATAAAGCAAGAGTGTAAAGCAGTAAAAAAATTAGACAGAGATAAATACTATGGAAACTATTGTTAATTGTATCAGAATTTTGTTCAACAAGCTGATTTCATTCAATACGTTTAACTATTAGCATCTAAATTATTTCTATCCAATCCACTCGATAAAATGAGTTCTCTTTAATCCTAGTTAGCTATATGCGTTTTAAACTATAACTGTGCTTGGTATAAGCGGGTTTTTGTTATACAGGAGATCACTATAAGCGAGTTAAGCCACATAATAGTTAAATTAAAGAACGATTCATTTTCTTCCTTCAATTGAGTTGGTTCAACCCTTCAGTCCCAACCGTTTCTCACCAGCTGTAGTAATACATTTCTGCCTAAAGAGAGAACTCGCAATTTCATGCTCGGTAGAGAGTGTAAACCCCAAACAAAACAATCCCATCCAGAAGTTTGCATACACATTACTATCCAAACACAGCCTATACAACACTATCATCTCACTACTCTGACCTTGAAGAATGTCACCCCAGAGCAGAAAGAGCTCACTGTCACCAGATTGAGCGACAGCTCGTCAGTCTGACAGGCAGTTCGGCGAACGAGAAAAAGATAAATGGACCCGAGAGTATATCGCGGCACTTGAATTCTCAAAACATCTCATAATTTTGGAGTTGTATTTGACAACGCCATATTGAAAGCCTGGGTGCTTATTTCTTCCATCAATCATCCCCGTTTGAATAGACTTTTTGTTAGTTTTCGAGCGAGGAGCGATGGACGCCGAAGTGAATGCGAATTTAAAGGGAGGAATGCAAAACAGGACCTTTATATACTCGGTTTATGTTTAGAGTTGATGCGAATTTAATTCTAAATACACTTGTGTGACACATAGGCACCATATGCAAAATGGCATAGCTAGAGAAATAGAAATATTCAGAAAGTGGAGTAAAAAGCCTTAATAAAATATAATCTTGAATGCAACTACTATAAGAACTTCGACGTTCAAAAACATATCCCTTTAAAGTTAATTTATAGTAATAATCTTCAGGTGTGATGTGATTGAAAATGTAAAGATATTTTTACAACACAAGAATTAGACACAAAAATTTATTTTTTAGAATCAAGAATTTACTACAAGGGTTTTTTAAACTTCAACTTCAGCAAAGGTAAAAATAATCAGGGTTCCCACTCAATTTCAGAAATAAAATGCCCTGACTTTTCCAGGTCAATTTTTAAGATTTTTCGGTAAAAAAACCTAGCAATTCACGGCATTTTTTGGATATTTCTTGCATTTTAGAACACACAATTTTCAATAAATTTACTATTTTTTCACTCACTTGAGCCAAAATTGACATGCAAACATTAAAAATTTTCATATTCCAGGTATTTTTTATGATTTTCCAGGTTTTTGGCTAAAATTAGCAATTTTCACTGACTTTTTAAGTGAAATTTAAATTCCCTGACTTTTCCAGGTATTCCCTGACCTGTGGGAACCCTGATAATTTAATACAATAATTAAATTGCAATAATTAAAATATTTGCAAAAATCTTGGAATAAAATTAATTACGGTCATAGTAGCAAATTTGCTGCTTCTACTTCATCATAAAATTATATTTACAAATAATTAAGCTTGTTAAAAATTCATTTATCAAACATCTACAAAACTATATTGCTATCTTTCAAGTATCTAATATGGTTTCCATCAAGTAACCTTATGTGGTTATTAAATTTTACTATTCATTTACTAATATTTAAGAAAAAATTAAGAAGTGGCTACAGGGATAGGCTACCTACTGATAACAGTCAAAAGTTACTCAGACTAAATGCTATGTCTGATTCATCGATTTAAACAATTGATATTCAAATACCTGACACAACAGGAAAAAGAATCGGTTATATGAATCTCTTAGAATTTCCCACAGCTACACCTCCTCAATCCTTCCAATAAAAAGCACAGCTCGAAATTCAAACACCGTGGTGTGAATTGCGGACATGTGTCCAAACCAGTCGGCAAGAAGCATACATCACTCACATACATCGAAAATTGTCCCTCCTTCCCGCAACGGAAGCCCGCCCCGAGCCAAACATCCTCGCTCACGTCCGTTTTCGTGATCTTGCCCACGAGTGGCAAAATAAAGGACTCACGAAAAACATTATCGGTTGTTGACACCTCACAATTCCACGTACGGACGTCACATCAATGAAGCAACCACCTTGCCGCGCATGATTTGGCCAATCAAGACGACGCCTTGACGCCTGCCTCCCTATCCTCTTTCCGATAAAAAAAATGGACGTTTTTTTCCGTTTTCGAACGTCGGCATTGTTGTTTTCCCGAATTTCGAGTATGCAATGATTGCGGACGTGGATTTGACCGGTTTTGTTCGCTTTTTTATGGCTTTTTTCCGTTTAAAAAAATTAATTTTATTGTTGTATTTTTACATATGAAACCTGAAATCGTTATTAGAGGAAATGGTTCTTACGTATTATCCCGTAGACCTTCCCGCTGAATTCCAAAACGTTTTCAAAGTCTATTGACTTTCTATAGCTGGGCCGCCGAATTAGACGGCTGCTGAACGGTATATACGTCAGTAGCGAATAAATAAATAAGAAAACTCTTCTCACAGAAATTAACTTTGAATAGAATCGATTTTTAGAGGTTGACATGTTTTAAAGGCAGATTACATGTCTACCTAATTTAATCCTTATAGAAAATTAAAAAGTGACAAGCCAAATCAAATTTAAGAGAAGAGCATATCAACCCAAATAAATACTAAGTCCTGAGTTTTACATTAAGAAAGATGATAATTAAAAAAATTATTATTAGATGGTATTGGTAACTATTTTAGTTGCATTATCTAAGAAAAATAAAATACCCAAAATGCAAACTACACTGCAAAATAACATGCAAACACGGAATTACACTAAAATTTAGTTAAATGCTAAGTTAGTATCATTTCATATTATAACTGCTTTCTTATATAACTAACTGCCCTTTATAATTTTAAAAAATTACTTAAAACACTTTACAGATTTCTCTTAAAGATTAATGGACTCATAGGAGAAAGTAGCCTTTTTCAACACAAAACAGGGATAAGATAATAAAACAGTACGCAAGATTTTTAAGACGTTAGAACGTTCAAACAACATTACTTGATATGTAGATATGTAAAACTGTTGTATCTATTATCTGAATTGATTACTAAATAAAATCGTTAAAAATGCTTGAAGCTTGAGGGTATATCTGGCTTTTCGCCGAAGAATGAGAAATTAAATAATACGTAAATCGTTAGATATAAAGAAAACGATTTTCCTAGAATTTTCGCGTACTACAATGAAAGAAATAGTATTCTGTTGATAAAAATTTGGAAAATGACAGTAAAAAATATGGATGGAAACAGTGTATGACGTTTAAAAACTATTTCTAGGAAAATTGTCTAACACAAATAAATCTGCACATTGCCGTTGAACTGGCTGTTTTTTTTCTAAAATTCCTCAAAATTATTATCAGCAATTTATCTTAAAATTGAGCTAGATAATTCGAGGAATAGCAATTTGGTGTTTCCTACTTCAATATATCAACACTGATTTACAAAACGGAACCAAATAATTAAAATAGCGGTCAAAAATGACAATAACATTATAGGAGGCTAATTTTATAGCAATGCTACAGAAGATAAGTTACTTTAATAACGTTTTTATATGCTAAATAACAACAGTATCAATGGCATTCTAAAAACGTCAACTTTGCAAAGAGAAAAAACACAGAGACTATTTTTTAACTGGAATAGTATGTTTACCTTAAAAAATTAGTATAGAATATGGATTTAACACATATTTTTAAAACTTAAGCTATGATACATGATGCAAGCATTGCCACATGTTCCTTGGAACTCAAATAATTTATAGAGGCGCATAAAATCAGTTCATTTACAAATTTATTGGACTAAAAAATGCAGTTAAACATAGTATGAAATTGCGTTGGTTTCATTCTTGAAAAATTACTACGCTAAGGGTAGAAAAGGATAAGTTGACGCCTTTTTCTTTTCAATTGGAGTAAATTTTGACTTAAAATCAACTTTTAAAGTGAAAATCGATAACACAGATTATGTTTAGACACTTAAAGCTGGATTACATCAAAATTTAATTAACTTCAACCACATCTAAACAACTTTAGTAGAGTGACGGCATTAAACCTCCCAAAGTATAAAATAAATTTCAAACTATCTTTCCCGAAACAAATCAAGAACAAACAAATCAACAGAACGAATAAAAAAAAAAAGAACGAAATAAACAAGTAAAAACTCACTTATATCTACAACAAGCTCCATACTCTCCTCATCCGAGTCCGTCATCTTCCGCATGCGATTAAAAACAAAAACAAAAATCCCCCAACAAAACGTAAACAAACACAAGAAGCCACTCTACACAAAACCGAACAGAAGAACACAAACGGATCATCGGATGGAACAATCCGTGCAACACTCGTCCTCACCTTCTGGAAAGCATCTTCCGGAAAAGATCGTCGTCGACTGTGGAGGAGGGGGGAACAACCGAAAAATTTCGGACGATCGACCTTCGCCTGTCGGCCTCAGTTTGAGTGACAGTTTCATTGAAACGCCGGGAAGCAGCGACCTCTGGTAGCGGTCGGCTCGTCACACATCACTCGTCAGTCAACACGGTATTGTTTTCTCTCGTCGTCGTCCACTCTCTAGCAAAACTGACGATATCAGTCCGTTTTTTAAAAGTTAACGAGTGGTGAGAAACAGTCGATTTTGAGCTGGTTAATCCGAATGGAGCGTCGCGGCTCGCTGTGGAGCGGTTGATCCACGCGTGGAGCTATGGAGCGCGAGGAGTCGGAACGTTCGCTGTGCCCGAGTCGGCGGTCTGGCGTAGACTGAGGGAGGAGGGGAAGCTTCGCGACGGTCGGGTCGTTCCCGGCGACCTCACGGGAGTTGGCACTCGCCGCGCCGCCGGTTGCCGGACGAGGCCAAGGGTTGGCGTCGTTTCGCTCGGGTTGGCGGGGTTTTAATGAGGAGGGTGGGGATGTTTGGATGAGTTTTTTTTGTTGTTGTGGAAAGGTGAGTGGGGAAAGGATGAGGAGTGAGTCGGAAGAAAGTGATTTGGCGTGATTCCGCTTTTTGATTGAGAACTAGGGAAATTATTATTTTTAAATATCACAATAGCATGTCAAAATGGATGAAATATGCAGCTAAGGTGCTTAATATATTTCCACACCATGTGAATAAACGAAAATAATTTAACATCTGACTGGAAATCTAATTTCGTCAAGAGAGGAAATGTCACTTCACTGAAATTACACTTTTGACAATTTGTTTGTAATTCTCTCGACTAATTTACTCTAACAATTCATACAAAAATATTTTATTTTCCACAAGAAATTTCGAAAATAATTACTGAATTATGACGATTCTACACCAATTTCTGAGAGCTATTTCTCTAAGTGATAACTTCAATGAATATGGTAATAAACTGCGAAGATATTTTTCCCTCGAAGAAAAACAACTTGTTTTCATGAAAAAAAAATTATACATAATTCAAGAAGTTTACACTGAAAGGAAAAGAAAAGAAAAAAATCATCAGGTAGGAAAACGCATCAATCACAAGCAGAACTAAGTTCCGTGCAACTTCTTTAAAAAAAAACTCATAAAAATACCAACTCAACCACAAAACTCTCGCAAATCTATCATCCGCTCAAAATTTACAACCCATCCAAATAAAACAACACTTCTAAGAAAAACGCACAAACTACAAAACTCACCATGCTCCGTCAGTGTATTCACCTACGCATGAATGCATCATAAACAATCTCTTCAAAAAAGCTCAACAACGCACGGAGAGATCAACGGAAAACCTGGCTCCTCTCTTCCCATTGGCTTCCCGTCGCTGAATGAGCGATCCTCGCCAAAATCTGGCAACCCCTCCCTTGTTCGTGACGTCACCGCCACGCGCCGCAGGTCACCAACGTGGGTCCGGAGCGAGTAGGCGTGCGGTCGCCATTGGCCGGCGTGCGGGGCCAATTGCAGGCCACCAGACCTGTTCGAATTCCCGCCGATTGGGCAGTTATTGATGGATTGGGGGAGGGGGATTCCAAAAAACGATCCCTCACCATGTTTTTGGGGGGACGTCACGGAAGAGGGAGTGATAAAGAACCCGTTTTTCTGGGGTGGAATATCTGACGCCGCTTGTTGACTTCCTCTATTGGGAGTAATTATTAGTGTAATTATGAAAAGGAGTTTATCTGAGTCAAAGAAAAAACATCAATCATTAATTTCTAGGGACTTGAAATGTATTGCACATATTCTTGCTATGATTAGGTAGTGGGTTCTTTTCCGTATCATGCATTACATGTTAAGAAAGCAACAAAGCTGCAATTTATTTCACGACTATCCGTAATTACATCATGTGTAGCCTAAAGCCCTAGATCTCTACCTTAGAGAGTATTAAGGTAGAGGATCTAGGGCTTTAGTGTAGCCTACAGAAATGATTTTTCAAGAGGTGGAGATTTTAATTTAAGGAGAAAAAGTATAAAACCTGCTAGGTTAATTTATAAGGTATCATAAAATGGAACTCAATCCCATCATTGTTAGCTGCTATAGGGAACATGGGTTTTTATAAATATTTGTAAAATTATTTATGGTTTACATATTACAAAACTGACGTAAAAAACTACGAAAAATAGCTCGTCTGTCCTAAAAGTAAACTTTTAATTGCTAAATCTATCTGTCCTAAAGTATCTGTCCTAATATCTCGTTTGTCCTAAAAGTAAACGTTAAACTGCTAAAATCTGTCTGTATCTAGAGGGAGAAATATCATTGACAACAGGGATAAAAAAAGTATTTTAAAAAAATTAAGCATTTCACGGGTCCCTTTGTATCTTGTATACTTTGTATCCTCTTACTATCTTGGTCAGTTTGATGTCTCGAATCAACGTTTATTTGTAGCCTTGATTAAATTGTTGAGACACATTTTGTGGTCCATTTCGTAAAGGTTACAAAATAATTTAAATTTTAATTGTTAGTCTGATAACGCCACCCAATATAACACAAGTAAGAGCACTGAATCCTTCAGTCACAGGATTTCGAGGGCCCACCACCGATTATAGATTAGTTTTCCATACTTCGCAGATTCTTTAAAAAAATAAAATAACATTAAAAACTAATACAGTAAAGCGACTTTTTCCACGAAATGCGTTTTAAGTCGATTCGATGGAAAAAAAATTTAGTTTTAACCAACATACTATTGCGTGTGTTTACACAAAACTGTTTAACAAATTCAATTGAACCAGTCTTGATATTTCATGCAGAAAAAAAAATTTACTTACGAACCTTTTGATTTTTCCCCTAATATAAAAGATGAATCGCAACATATCCGCGCGAAAAATTTCCTAAAGACAACAACGTTTCCTATTTATAGGAGAACCAGTGGTCATTTGAGCTTCTCTTGAGCTTCACTCTCTTTAAATGCCTTAGCTTCACTCGAACAAATGCACAAGATGCGAAACTCGTCCCTAAAAAATCATTTCACACAGCACTCAACCATACCAGAACCATAAATTGCGGGCAAAAAATCGACACCCCAATCATAACCCCTATCACCGAAACCACAATCCCTAAACATTCAATTCAAAAACATTCTCAAAAAACATTCTCTCTGGTCAACTCTCATAACGCCATCCATGGCGTCTCGCTTCACCACGCTTGGCCACAGAAATTAACCAAAACCCCATTATCACCATTGGCGGAAAACCCTTTGATTCGGGCTGAAAAACCAAGAAAATGGGAAAGAATATCACCGCCACCTGTCAAGGCGAATCGCCCTAATCCAAAGGAATTTTTAATCCCTTATGACAAGGACGCATTATCCATAGGCCGAGAGACTTTAAAAAAAGTCTCATCCTCCATAGATTGTGGTCGTGCAAAATTCGGAAGAAATGACTATTATTAAGCGGCTATTGTTATTATGGAGAACGAAAGAAAGTACGAAAAGAGTGTGTATGTGGCCGCAGTTATACAACTTATTTAAGATTACGATCGTTTTTATGAATATGTTGAGTTCGTGTTATTTTGTTAGCCGATTGTTGTTGACTTAGGACACAAACGAGGGTATTATAATATGTGGTCGATAAAGATTCGGAATGACGGGTCGTGATATTTAAATTATGGGGTAGTTTTTGTGACGGAATTACAGTCATTATGTGGAAGACGTCTTTGCTGTGTTCTTAAGAAGTTAGAGTTGATGTTTATCAAGCTAATGCGTATGGAAGGAATTACGTTTAACTGTGTGAACTATTTAATATTCCAATTTATAAGAGCAATAAAGTTTTAGTTTAGAATTATCAAATGGAGTATTTTATGTTATAATTTTAAAATATTCTGACAGTTTTCTCATTTGTGTTTTTGAAAGTAGTGTATTAATTTTCGAAACTATCAATTAATCAAAAACACTAGCTTGTAATTACGACTTTAGTTTCTCTCAAAAACGTAGCAATTGAAATAAGTACAAGAACAATCACATCATTTTTCTATAACTGCAATACTTATCAATTCCAATATAATTTTATTCTTGTTTATTTTCTGCCTCATCGTCCATCAACACATTATGAAACTGATATTACTCTAAAACTCTACTTTTAATAACAAAAACTGCATAAATGTGCATATTGTTTTTAAAATCTATAGTACGTACAAAAAATTAATTAATAGAAGTTGGAAAAATTAAACAACTATTCTGAATACAGCTAAACGCTACGAAAGATAGTATGATAGTTATGAATATAATTTTCCTATCTTATGGTCAAAATTAATGAGTGCTCAAGGAATCGTTATGTATCAAAACAACATAAATCAAAAGAAGCGTCGATACATGACAATCTCTGTATAATATTACGCTCTTACATTCCATAATGATGCAACACTAGATGTGAGAGGAAATCAATCTGTGAAAAAGAAATTAAAAAACTGACCACTCCCTTTCTATTTAATCAAAGAGAACCAAAAATGATGATTTGAAATAGCTACCTTCATCCCTTCATTTAAGGAGAAGATCCGACCATTAAGATTTAAAGAGCATAAACCATCAATCTTCGGAATTCCTCAACTCGCATGCATTTCAAGGTAGCAAAGGTATATACAAAAAGAGAACTGATATCATTTACAGAACATTTTCAATCAATCTTTAGCAGAACATTTTCGCATAATGATGAATGTGTCCCCAATTAAACACACGTATTGACCCGACAAACAGGTTCATTGGTATTGCATCGACTTTTTTAAAAGTTAGTTTTCTGCTGTGTGCTTATCATGATAGAATTAATCATTAAGGCTTAACTTCATTTCATAACTACTTCACTACTCACAAATCATTACAAAAATGCCTTTAAAGTATTGATAACCGATGGATTAACGATTGGGTAAGTATTTTGCAGTTTAATTAATGTTACATGTGATGTCCATTGATTTATTGTGATTCATTACGAAACATGTTTATCATGGTGTCAAAACACTATCATTAAATTCTTGGAGGATGGATTAGAAAAAATGGGAATACAAAAAGTACGCGAGGTGACGAGTTAAAAATATAGATTATTAAATTCGAAAAATAGATCCAACTTTTCTCGGTAATTTGTCAACAGCTTATCTGATACATCAAAAAATAAATAGCAAAGATGAAAATTTGCTTCCACATACAAATTTTACTACGCCAACAACCAACAAGAAATTTATGCTTAGATAACGATGGCTTTAATTGTTCTTGAATGATTGTCCCGAACAAGAATAAAAGAAATCTGATAGCTTCTTGATTATTATTAACTAGACAGTAAATTAACCATTATATCATGATTATAAAACAAGTAAAGTAGGCAGGTATAAAAATTTCACAGTTAATAACCAGTGGGAGAAAAGTGATTCCACCTACCCTTATTAATTAATTGGAAAAGACTAAAAAGAATATCGAGGTATCAAAGCTTTATTTAGAAATTTCCCGTTTAAAAAATTACTTGTCTGAATACCGATTCCCACAAGGCATGTTCCCTCCTTTAAAGTTTAAAACATTCAGGATTGAAAGTTATTGAAGAAAAAAATTATTTAGATATAAATTTAGAAAAATATAACAAATGGAAATTTGTGTATCCAGGGGGTTGCAGAAAACTTTCCCCTTGTCTTAATTTTCAAAATTCAACAATATCATCGTTTTTGAAAAAAATATCGATATGATATTATTTGAGCTTGCAGCTCTGACTTATCAATTCAATATACCTTTTACAGTAAAGAACTTAGCACATTTTATAGAAACCTATTTTCTAGAGCACTTCATCCCTCACCCTCTTAGTACCGGCTTAAAGTTTGCCACCCAGTATTGCAAATCGTAGTAAAAATACCTCAAAATCCTTACCCTACACTTTCAAATTTCTGCAACATCGAAAAAAAACACCTCAGATAGGCCTAGTGTCACCCCAGCTGTCGGCACTTTCTACATCCTCCCTGGCTACGCAGGGAGGCCCTGCTCACGAAATGTCCATTTGTAGGAACGGCCGCCCTGGCCTACGTGCCCCATTCGCCCATCAAGATTTTATGGCCCGAATCAACGGCTCCTTCGCCCTCCGTGACTCCCTGGCCAAAAAAAAGCGGCCCTATCTAATTGATTTGGGGTGTCCGAGGAACCTGTTAGATGGCCGCTTCAATTAGACGCCGATGCTAAACACTGTGGTTTGGGTGCCCTGATGGGTATTGAATGGTCGATGCCGATTGGGTACCTGGTGGAGTCGGTTTCTGGTAATGAGAGTCGATAACGGATGTATGGCAATCGGAATGCTTTTGAGAATGAACTGGATCTGGTTTTGGTGAGAAATTTTAAGTCTGCTGTTTTTTTCCTTATAGTTCTTTAGGTTTACCCCCTTTTTTATAAATTTGAGTTTGGGCTATGTTCAGCACATGTCTGTTTCATTAAGTTCAGAGTAATTTAACTCAGTACAAGGAACGGGATCAACACAAATTACACACTAAGCTATATAAAGTTAGGTTTCTTATACTAACAGCCGTATTATCCTGTCTGTATTTTCTGAACAACAGTTAACCAGAAATCAGAGAGATATACTAAGAGGTTTCAGTATTTGTGATATAAATGAAAAATATCAGACAAAAATAGAAACATTAAAGTATGCTAAAGTATAGCCAAACAATGATACTATAAGGCCTTTAAAACTGCTATAGGTAAGAAAGATAACGATAATAAAAAATTTTAATGGAAATATAAAAGCGCTTTATCAGAGTTTATAGTCAAAACCTGGTCAAACTCGAATATACTATTTATTTCAATAAAGCCATTTTGATAATGATATTAAAAGCTTGGATATTATAAGTGGCATAAGAAACCACAACAAGAAACAACAACAAAGTAAACGAAGATTCAAACCAATGCGTTTCTTCGAATTAAGCAAGCAATTTGCCTACTTTATAGTACCAATTTCTTGATATTGAATACTTACTTGAGATCCACAATCGTAGGTCAAATAACAAACACTTAAAGTCGCATTTTGCTTTTCTGAACATGTTTGTATAAAGAAAATCACAGAAAGTTTACCTTTTCTCCAATAAAGCATAAGTAGTAAAAGCCTTTTCACCTCACGGTTTCACTAGTTGTAGGAGGAAAGAAAGTTTGAAGAGTCGCCAAAGAGATAAAACAAAATGTCTGCACTACATACGAAGGGTGCTTGAGAAAAATCTTTTTGGGGATAAACTGGTGATGATAGTTGATAGTCACTGAAAGCAAGTTTGTTCTATAATGAGTCCAAGAGGCAATATCTTTCGTAAACTAGTCCAGTCCTATAGAAAAGCTAGATTTCTTATCGTTAATGGCGCCTATGCAGGCGTCTTGACGGTATTTCCTATTCAACCTAACTAGTCTTGTGACAATTCTATTTACATCCATCAGCAGAATGTACAGACTAATCCGTCAATCTATTCTTTGAAAGGCTTGGAAAGCCCCGAAGACTTATCATACGAATGTGGCTAAGCTTACATACTTTGAAGTTTGTTATCAAAATTTTACTATGGCTGATAGCAAGTATGGTCATTTTAGTTCAGTTTGGTAGATTAGTAGTTAGAAGCTTAGAAGCGTAGAAGTATTTTGAACTTTGAATAAAAATTTAGCAAAATAAAAATTAGACTAACTACTGAAAACGTTAAATGATTAATATATTTAAAAAAACTAAGTTAATAAGAACCACCAATTAAACGGAATTGTTTGAAAATCCTAACAAATTTGGGATAATAGTTATTTGTGGCCAATGGTACCGGATGTGAAAAATAACAAACAGAGAACCAAACAAGCTCTGTTTTTTGGCATTTCCCCCACACAAAATTGCTCCTGGTCAGGTTAATTTCTCATGAGCTTCAACCCCCAATTGTAAACGTCAAATATATTTAAGCAGCATTCCAACTCGTTAGTGCTAACATCTTAAAAACATTTCCACGAACTCTTTTCTAATAAAACAGACTTATTGTCAAAACAGACTGGAATTTCTACCATAAGCGCGTTTTGCTGACGCAACAGACCATCACAAATTGATTTCTCAGAAGAACCCTCTTCTTTGACAATTAAGCAAGACTCGTTCACCATTCATAAAAAGAGGTTGATTTAACTCGTGGTAGCGTGCCAACCGTAGAATTGAGAGAAAGAGCACTTATCTAAATTGTACTCGAGCCTGCGCCTATCAGTCTCTTCTGCAACCTGTTGAGCAAACCTTATTATCAGTGCAAATGGAGACTTCTGTCCCGTTAGTGGCAGCTGAGTTTCCGGTGGTAAACAAAAGGAAAGGTTGGTTTTGGGAAAAAAATTGTAGGAAGTACACATATTTGTTTTGTATAAAGTTCCACTTTTAATGCACGATGCAGTATCCTCAACTCAGCTGTTGCTGGGGTTAAAAAAGTTAAGCATAGAAAACTACGAAATAAGCTTCATCTACATCTAAATAATAATTTTAGCTAAAAAATAATTTTATAAGATAATTTTAAAAAATTTAAGATTTTGATCTCAAGTGCTTACTTCAAACTTCCCACAAAAGAAATCTGGTAATATTCACGACAATTATTTCAGAGATGAGAGGTGCATTATTTTACGGTACAGAGATTATATTGAAACTGATTTTTCGCCTTTAAAAGAAGAGTCATCTGACCATCTCATGGTTATTGACTTTTTGGCGGTCAACAATTTGATGGAGTTGATCTGACAAATGTCAGACATTCTGAGGATAAGCAACAGCAACAACAACAAAAGAAGAGTTATAAGTATTCAAAACTTCCATGTTAAAAACTCAAAATTAAAGCAGTTATTCCTTGATTTTGTAAAACTTTTACACGATTTAAATAAATGAAAATAAAGTATGGGTTAAACTGACACACGAAATATAGAAAATAATAAAATGTAGAACTTAAAGACTTGAAAGGAAGAAATACTTGAAAAAAGAAACAAATAAAAAATTTTTACTCCCAGAACTATTTAAACTAAAAAAGTATTTACTTCATGTATAACGAGTAAGATTTACTAAAATAAATAAATCGCATATTGAAGCGTACAAGAAAAATCCTTAAAGATCCAATTTTCCTCAAAATAATTTTTCTCTAGCTTCATTAGGCCTCCTAGGTGATATTTAGTAATTTTATTACCCAAGCCAAGCCCGTAAAGCCAACATAAAAAACACGATCTATACTGTCCATAACCAAAGTTAACCAACTCTCCTTAGCTAAACTAATTATTCCAAAACTCTTAACTTTTGGACCCAGTGAAATTTTGTTGACGCCCACAATATGATAAAAGCTGTACATTTAAAAAAAGGCCATTGAGCCCAAAATTAAAGAAATAAATCTCATTCGTATATCCCACTTTATCAAAAACTTCCCTCGGAAAAAAATCTGCAGTAGAGCAACAGCTTCATTCACCACGATCTCATTCAGAAGCAGAGGGGTCAAACTAATTGAAGATCGCCCAACACAATAACCACCCCCACACGGGGGTCACTTCCTACACCTCTCCATCCCATTATGAGTAATCCCCTGCACATTAAACTCAAAATTCGGCGCCCCCTAAACACGCAATTCCCCACTCGGGGCGTCCCTTTTTCAAAAGCTGGGCGCTAGCCTCAGCAGAAAGCGCGTGAGTAGGGTCACCCTCGGATCATCATTTATCAAGCCCTCGTTTCCGTGGGCGACTCCTCACAAGAGGTGAGTCAGCGGACCCTTGGCGACGCCCCTTGGCGCTGGTGTGGCAACCTTTCGAACGCGGTTGGCGATTCGTTTTGCAGGTATGATGATGAGACAGGTGAGACTGTTTTTGTTATTGGTATGCAGAGCGACGCCCTCTGTCTTTGGCTGGCTTCATGCAGGAAGAAAATGGGTGGGATACCAGGAAGTCCAGAGATTCGGTTTGGGGAGACGATCTTATCTCCGTGATCATACGAAATACAGTGAAACTTGTATAGTAGTTACCTAAAAATATTGCTTTTGACCAGAGCAAAATACCCGCTCCCAAAATGTGACGGCAGCTCACGTTTACTCCCGATTACACCGAGAATGTGAATTATGACCTGAAATCGCATTTCCAAGGTTATTAATCTGGCTATTTCAATCCCTTAAAAATTTTAAAGCGTAACAAGATAACAAACATCCTCACGCCACAAACAAAATAGCAGTCTTTTCCTCAAAGCCAACAGCAAACACCAGAAGAAAAACTTCCCAAAATCGTACCACTCGTTCATCCAAGTCCAGCGAGTATTAACCTTGTGAAACAAAAAACGGCTCAAAGAGAGAACCCAGATTGATTTATGACAATGTGGTTCATTAGACGGCTGAGGAACAATGGGTTGCGAAAGTCCACATGAATGGATACTTAAAGTTCTCGGTTCGATTCCAAATGGACGAGGATGTTTTGATTCTGGACTGACGAAATGCTACATTGAATTTCAGATTTTGAGGTTTAATGGGGAAGCTGTGTTCCAGCTTGTGGCAGACAAGACTGCTTGCTGTGAGTCTACGTGGGATGTCAGGGACCTTGTTAACCCGGATAAGTGAGGGCTATGTAGCATTGTTTCAAACAAATCGATATATAATATCAATGCATTAACCAATTATGGGTTCTAAGTTTCGGTATGACAAGAAATAATCGTTGATTGAACTTTAAATAGAGGTATAGAGGCGTCCTGCTATTACAAATTTCTTAAATATATTAAGATTTATCTTGATACTTTTAATACGGGAGGATCAAATTTATGTATGCGTATAGTTCATCGTGCAGCCTCGGGCTAGCCACTCGGCCTGGACACACGCTAGTAATTAGCACCCCAGGCCCAAAGGCTACAGAAACGGAGATGGGCACCTAGGGATCTAAAAAATCGTTCGATTCGATTCCAGAATCGATTCATGAGATTCGATTCTTTCGATTCTTGAATTCGATTACAGAGCTTCGATTCCAACATGGAATCGATTCCTTAGAACCAGTATCGAAAAAATATCGAAAAATATCGAAAATATTAATTAATAATCAAAATACTAATTAATTAGGGAACAAAATTGTTTATAATTATTTGTAGTATTAATTGGAAAATTATGTACGATTCCTATAATTCGATTCCTGCTGGAATCGATTCCTTCAAAGGTTCGATTCCGGAATCGGTTCTTTGACTTTGATTGATTGATAGTTCATCCTGATGCATTTCAACTTTGTTCGCTCTGATGTTAATTATCTCACATGTATAATATTTATAAACCTCTTTTTTATTTTAAATTTAATAGTTCAATGTCCCTCTTTTAATTTGGCATTTATTACTCTTGTAAAACTAAATTAAAAAAAAACAACATTTCACAAAAACTAAAAGATTCCTCAAATTCAAATCTCAATCACATAAAATTAACATAATTTATTGACTTTCAAAATACTATGAGGATTTTATTGGTCAAAATAAAAACACGTCTCCAAATGAGCACCAATTACGCCTTAAAATAGAAATTAACCAGTAGTGAAAACTTTATAAGCCTCATGACAGACCGAGCGACTCGAAACGCCCGAAGTCGTAAATCAGATAGGGGAGAAAGCATGGAGTTGAGCCTGAAACTCCCGCTATCTTGACAGGAATCAAGATTCCTGTCGAGATAGAGGACTAGGCTTTCTCCATGCTTTTTTTTATGGAGATTGGTCGTTCTCGCGACTAGTGTCGCTTGTAGTGTGTCTTGGCTCTAAAGCACATGTGCCATAATAAGCGATGGAATACTTATTAAAATAGAAAACCAAGACCTCTATTAGGAGTAAACTCACAACTCTCAAGCGTCACCTCCAACCGTGGACCGGTTTCGTCCTTGTTAGGACTCATCAGTACGGTATAGGATGGTAACGCAAGAGAGAGGAGGGCAAGTACTAGTCTAGCCGACTATAACTGAAAAAGTGGTGACCATTGATTAGTCCTCCACTCATCTGCTGGAATGACAATGGCATTCCTAGGATCCTATACCGTGCTGATGAGTCCTAACAAGGACGAAACCGGTCCACGGTTGGAGGTGACGCTTGAGAGTTGTGAGTTTACACCTATTATCCGCTTAACCTGCAATAAATGGTGAAATTCTCCTTTCAAGACCTCTATTACCGAATGCATACTCTTAAAACCCAATGAATCAAACAACGGCAACATAAAACGTCCACTCGAAAACTTAACTCACCACAATTGGTCCCCCAAACCCCTCCATCCCCTTCAACGCGAACTTTTACGACCCCCTAAAACCCCAACCCTCCACCCTTTAATTTCTAAACGCCCCCTACAAGAGGAGTAAGCCGACTAATCAGCCTCCCAGAAGTTCACCCCCCTCAACACACACACACTACACAGCACCAGGAAAGGTATCACCACCGCACCCCCCAATTTAACCCAGCACCGCCACACGTCTTTCGCTACAAAGCCCCATTCAAAGTCTTTTCTTAATCGAAATCTTCGTTTACGGTTTTGGCACTATCTCCTCTCTACCTGTCTCTCCGCATCCTCCTCTTCCTCCTGAGATCGATAATTAAATCTTAAAGGAGAGTCGACTTGACACTTCCCCCCCTCCCTGGCGTGGGTTTATCAACCCCCCAAACGAACAAAAGGGGAACCGGGTTCCGGTTCCTCTTGCGCTTCCGTGTCCCGGTCCTGTCTGTCTGTCCGGCTCTGAGTGACAGGTCCGTTCTTGTTGTTGTTCTCTCCTCTCCTGTTGTTCTTCTCCTTCGATTCTCCCTTTTCTCTCTTTTTTCTCTCCCTCGTTGTTGTTCGTTAAGGGGATGGAGGGACCCCTGTTTTTTAATTATGTCTGGGGAATGACAGAGCGGATGGCGGTGTCAATTTGTAATTGGATGTCACTTCGGAGATGTCTCTTCCTTTGTGTGAGGGGGAGTTAATATGAAAGTGCCAAATCGACTCGGAATGCCGCTGAAACACGAATCGATTTATTATTAGTTTTTGAAGGATCGTCCGGAGTTTTATTCCCCGGTTGTATCATCTGAATGTTTATCTGTTTTGACAGATTGACCGATTCGGCGCGTCAGAAGAACGCTTGTCAGTTCTATGTGGGATTTTATGTTTAACTGACTGACTTTTCAATTTGCTTATTTCATTTCAATATTTCTTCATCCTTTAATTTCTCGATGATTTAAAGTTTATAAATTATTCGGGACTTAAGTTCTAACTTTGTGGTAATTTTTAGATTTAGATGATTTCATAAGATTTTTATTTGTATTTGGCATGTTTATTAAATAATTCTAATATGCTTAGTATATAAAAAGAAATAAAATTATCTTTAATATTTAAAAATTTCGCATATTTTACTTTCTCCTTTTTCATCTTTTCAACAAATTTTATTTTAAGTTTTAAAAACATCGAATTATCTTTTAGTGATTTGATTAAGGTTTAGTTCAACCTAACTGCTTACATATTATTGGAATTGGAAGGTAACCAAGTTTACTTATTCGATGGTGCTATTGACAAATGGTAAATCCTCATCTTAATATTTTAATGGGGTAACATTTTTAGAAATAGACTATATTTATTTACTATATTTTCTACCCATGCCCATTATTTGACAGACACAGCTGTGACAAAGGTTTATAGAGATGTATTTGAAAGGCATAAAAAGTCATCCACTACTTTTAAAGAACATTTTAAATATTCAATGAACACATCTTTAGTTCTCAGTAAAAACAAGAAGAAAAATTAATCAACTGCTGATAATAAATTAAGGAAAATTATAACTAAACGATTTCCTATGAACAGACACTAGGGTAAAATAAGGACGTGAGAAACAGTGGCTCTACTTGGTGTTATAATGTCTTTAAAAAGAAAATACAGAAGCAGAAATAATTATTAAACTGGTGCTTTTTTTATCCTGACAGGGTATTCATGCCTCAGCAAGCAAATAAAGATCTCACTTCTAGAAATTTATTCCCAAGCAAAAAAAACCCTCCTATAATCACAGCAACAAACACCATGTCATCTCCCTAACACCACGACGAGTCTTTCCAAGAAAAACCCAGCCAAAATAATAACAATAACGCAAAAAAGAAGCAAATTTACAACTCCACTCGACTCTCTCCGCTTGTGCGTTTTGTCTCCGCGGAAGGTTACATCCGACCAGCCAGCAACAAGTGTCATATTGTGCTATCAAATCATCGGAGCGAGCATGGCTTTTATTTCTGCATACTTGAGCGGCCAACCTTTTGGGCAAGAAAGGTCTCCGAGATCCACCGATGATGTTTCTCGGTCTGGAAGATTTCGGTTTTTTTCCGACTCTTTTTTCTGTCCCGACACCTTTTTGCCAGCGGCCAGTGATAGAATTTCTCTTTTGAAGAAGGAATCGTTCTGTGAAGTTTTTATGGCGAACGGACTTTGCTCACCTACCCATGTCTAATTGAATCCGGTAGATCGTTCACACTGGGCAGGGGCTCACAGACCTGATGACGCGTTCTCATATTAGCGGACAAAAGTGATTAAAGGGGGGATGTTTTTCATTTTTTGTTCCTCTGATCTATGTTCAATGGTGAGGTATTAAATTGTATCCTTTCTTGCAACGTAAGATAACATCTCGTAAAGCCTCGGTGATTTTTGGACCGTAATCTGATGGATGTTTTTTCTCTTCGAGATATTGCGGCCATTTGTAAGGGAAGTAGTACGAAATTGTACGGGTTGTAAAAACTTAATGGATTTGTTACCCAATTAGGCACTAGTGACAATTCATCTGATTTCTCAAGGGTCTGCTAGGAGGAAAATTGTAGAAGGTAATAAAAACCAAAAGATAGCATCCTACTTACTTTAACAGATAAGAAAAATACAAGAGTAGAATCCTTTGTTTTGCAAACGAAACGAATTTATTTATAAGTAACAATTAAGAAATTCAAAAGAATCTAACGCTTTTAATCACTAAGAATTCATATAAAAAAGATAGTAATTCAATTAAAATCGTCGTAAAATTGTGTCTGTATAAGGTAAAAAACTATTCGTAATACCGGAAGAAAATATTTGCTTAATGAGGGTAGTTTCAACATCGGTTGCCGGAATAGTAGGTACCCCCCAAATTAGAACTATGCATTTTTAAATTGTTCAAAGGGTTGATGAATGATACCATAGATATGCTTTTCTGTTAATAGCATCCAACAAGACAAAAGAATTCTAATCCACCCCCATATTTTTTATTAGAATTGTCAATAATTTTGTAAGCTCTTTTCCATACGACTTTTTGCAACATTTTTTATTTTCATTACTGTTTGTTTAAAGTGAAAAAGCATTCGACGAGTCATTTTTAAGTACCCCACATAATTTGTCAAAGAAAGATATCTTCAACAACAGACCATCCCAAGAAAAGACAAACCCGTGGCACTTAGCCATAATGGACTGCATGCAATTCCGAATTAGCTTCAACCACCGCCACCTCAAATAAACACAACGCAAGAGAAGAAGGGTATTTAAATATCACTCAAGAGAAGGGAAGATCATCAAGGACACAATACCGCCCGAAAAGATATTAAAAACCGCTGCCACTTAAGCAAAACGAAGGAAGAGCACACACACACATCCCAGAGAGAGAAACGTCTATTCAATATGCAACGTACAAAACAGCCCTTCCAATTAAAACCGACTGACGCCACACAGCGCGGTGACAAGAGGTGCTGAGAGAAAAACATTTCTATAATGCCCGCTTTAAAAGTCTAAAAACGATGTTTTCAAGAAATCTGCCAATAAGATTCCGCTTCTCCCGCCGCAAGAAGAAGAAAGGAGATAGATTAATGAAGAATAAAAGAAAAAAAAAGAAACCAACAACGGAGGATCTCCCATGATGACTGCGAGCCAAAGACTATAGATCTGCATTTGTCAGAGCTGGCTGTGCATAGTTGAATCCCTAATGGGTTAACAACGCAGATGTGGCCGTTATGAAAACTCCGGCGCCGATTCCTAATGATTCCGAAGAGGAGAAAAAAGACGAAGAGAGAAGAGATGGGAGAGAAAAAGGGAGAATAGGAAATCCTGAATTTTGCTCCCGACTAAATCCGTTTAATGGTCCCTACAGAGTTTCTTTAACTGGCACCGAAGGTTATTTTTTTAATATACACATATTTTTTGTGCATGTCAAATCCAGCGGGCTCCTATTAAAATAAAGTACGACTTGAAAAGTTGATGGGGGGGTACGGCTCGGATAGAACAAGGGGACGGTGCATATAAAAAGGGGGCGATAGAAAAAAAAGAGGGAGTTGGGGGATTTCTGCCGATGAAATATGATGCTGTGATGGCTGATTATGCAAAAGAAGGGGTTTGTTTGAATAAGGATTTTGATATTGATTGTTTCTGAACTGCCTCGCATTTCAACAAGTTACACTGGAGACAGAGGATTTGAGGGGGGGGTGGAAATTGAAGCACTTCGCTGAAAGTTGCCCTTTTTTATTTGTAGGAAATTAGAGAGTGGTTCGGAGGGAAAAGTGTGGCAGCATGCTGCAAATGCAATTATTTAACTTTTCACTTTCACTTAAACGTTTGTATTAGAATTGGAGAGGGCAGTTTTTAAAAAAAAGTATCATTGTTTTTTTTGACGGGTTAAAAGGTAAGTTTAAATTAACCAGTATTCACTTATGATAAGGCCAACGAATTCTAAAAAAAAGAACTTGTAATAATTCTAACAATTTATGAAATGAAAGAAAAATTCAGATTTTGAAGACTAAATTAAATTTGGATATACTCTCCTATAGCTGCAGATGCAGTGCTTCAAGAAAGCAAACAAATACGATAAATAAGTAATTTTATTTATTTTTAATTGTAAACCAACTATAAGAGATCTATAATACATGAACATTGCATCGAATTGATCTCATAGTTGACCATGACCCTTATTCATTCATTGCTTATATAGGCAATAAAATAAAATTAAAAAAAATCTAGAAATACATTCAGTTCTAACTAATGCATAAACTCTACAATTAATGATATTTCTACCACTGTATTAATTACTCAATATTGATGACACGGAACCTGAGTAGGTTCAATGTCCTTGAAAACACATTTTTCGGGACGTGTCATAAGTCAGGATTAAACTTCCTGTGCTTCGGTAAAAAATGTCCGCTTGTCGCAACACAGAATCCTAAATATGTGTTATTACAAAACAAAAAAAAACGCAATTGATTAGCTTGTCGCTCATTTATATATCACAAACCTGTTGACAGATTAAGGTGGTCTTGCCTTTCAAATAAAGGGGACGTATAAAAATTTCACGATTTTTTATTAAACATTACTTCAAGATTAATTATTTTAGTGTATTATTCAAAAAAGGGAAAAGTGCACTTTTTCCCGTGATAAATTTTTACAACATTATTTGTAGCATTAAAAAGTTTATTCATTCATTTTTGATGTTTAAAAAAATTGAGACCCTTGCAGAAACAAGGAGCTAACACCAATAGCTTTTGGAGTAGGTTCGTCGTTACTGCAATCTTCACAATTACATTTTAATTTAGTTATTTTTTTAACTATAAAAATAAACATAGATAAACTTTTGAGTGCATGTTAGGGTGGGCCGAAAGCAGACTTTATTTTTATTCATGTTCTAACAGCGCGGAAAGGGTGCCACTTGGGTCCAATAAGGACGGTGTAAAATATTTTTTCGATTGGATAATATCTTAGGCTCCCGCATCCAACTTAAAGTTAAAAAAATTACTTTTTTACAAAACAACAAACAAACCAAAGATTAAACTCTCAAATATTGTTCATGATTTTTATGAGGAACTAATATAGTTATAGACTTAATGTTTCAGATTCCATTCTTCTATCAGTCTTTTTTCGTTAGATATAATTTTTTAATGTTCAAAGAAATCTTGTAAAGTTGTTTTTCCTGTATTTTAAACAGATAATAACTCTAGAACTATACAACTTAAAAACCTGAAATCAGTCCAATTCGGTTCGTAAAATTTTTGTATTTGATTTGATGAGCATCAGGACCATCATTTTCAAAAACGTTTTTTCAAATTTTAAAAAAAGTGGAAAAAATTAAGTAAAAAAATTTTTTTGAAACAAAAATTAAAAGCCTTTTGACCCATAAAATGAACATTACTACCAAATTTCAAGTTGAAAATAAAATTTAATCATGTATAAAAAAATTAAAAAATTCGAAATTTAAGCAAGTCCCTAAACAATCCCAAAATTACACAGCAAGAGTGATTCACTCCTGGAAAATTCATAAACTCGCTTGTGGGTGTTCATATGACTTAAAACATGTAAAAAATTTCACATAAATGTCTGAAAATACAACAATTAACAGATTCGGTTCAAAACCCTACAGAGCTAATTTTCAACTTTAAGTTAATTCAATTTGCATGCATTACTCTTGAAAATTCCTAAGAATTATGTTTGTATCTAACTGTTTAAAACTGTTTACTTAACTGTTAAACTTTAACTGTTAAAACTTAACTGTTTACTTTTAAAAAGTCAAATCAAAGTAAATTAAAAGTTTTAGAACTTAAAAAATTGGATATAAATACATTTCTTAGGAATATTCAGTTAAAATTCATGCAAATTGAATTAACTTTAAATTGAAAATTAGCTCTGTAAGATTTTGTACCAAATCTGTTAATTGTCGTATTTTCAGAAATTTATGTGACATTTTTATGTTTTAAGTCATATGAACACCCTCAAGCGAGTTTATGAATTTTCCATTCGAGTGAATCGCTCTTGCTGTATAATTTTGGGGATTGTTTAGTAGGGTGGGCCGAAAAAACTAATTATTTTATTTCGAAGTTGTAATAGCGTGGAGAAGTTGCGAATTATATAGACAAAGAAAAAGAAAAAAGATTTCAAAATCGGTTAATATCTTCCGATCGCGCATAGGCCCCAAAGTTTGACAAAATATGAAAAAACTTCATTTTTAAGATTATTTTTTTAACCAAATCAAAGATTAAACTATCAAATATTGTTCATGATTTTAAAGTTCATACAAATTTTGTAAAGTTGTTTCTTCTGCATTTTTAAACAGCTAATAACTCTAGAACTATACAACTTAAAAACCTGAAATCAGTCCCATTTTGTTCGTAAATTTTTAGTCGTTGACTTGGTGTGCATCATGATCATCATTTTCAAAAAAAATTTTCAAAATTTGAAAAAAGTGAAAAACAATTTAATAAAAAAAATTTTTTTTAAATTTTCTTTTGAAAAAATATTAATATCCTTTTAACTCTTAAAAAGAACATAACTACCCAATTTCAAGTTGAAAATAAAATTTAATCATGTAAAAAAATAAAAATAACCGTAATTTAGTCAAATTCTTAAACATTCCCTAAAATTATACACCAAGAGCGATTCACCCATGGAAAATTTATCAAATCACTTGAGGGAGTTCATATGACTTAAAACATGTAACAAATTTCACATAAATTTCTGAAAATAAGACAATTAACAGATTCGATTCAAAATCTTACAGTGCTAGTTCCCAACTCTAAGTTAATTCAATTTGCATGAATTTTACCTGAATATTCCTTAGAAATGTGTTTATATTCAATTTTTTATGTTCTAAAACTTTTAATTTACTTTGATTTGACATGCTAAAAGTAAAAACAATTGGATATAAATATAATTCTTAGAAATTTTCAGGAGAAATGCATGCAAATTGAATTAACTTAACTAGCACTGTAAGATTTTGTACCGAATCTTTTGCATGTTAATTCATATGAACACCCTCAAGCGAGTTTATGAGCGAGTTTTTTCCATGAGTGAATCGCTCTTGCTGTAGAATTTTAGGGATAGTTTAGGGACTTGCCTAAATTTCGATTATTTTTATTTTTTTATACATGATTAAATTTTATTTTCAACTTGAAATTTGGAAGTAATGTTCATTTTAGGAGTTAAAAGGCTATTAATATTTTTTCAAAAGAAAATATTTAATTTTTTTTACTTTTTTCAAATTTTTAAAATAAACTTTTTGAAAATGATGATCATGATGCACACCAAGTCAACGACAAAAAATTTACGAACAAAAAGGGACTGATTTCAGGTTTTTAAGTTGTATATTTCTAGAGTTATTAGCTGTTTAAAAATGCAGGAAAAACAACTTTACAAAATTTGTATGAAAAAATTATATCTTACGAAACAAGAGTGATAGAAGAATGGAACCTGAAAAAGATTATGTCTATAACTATATTAGTTCCACATAAAAAATTATGAACAATATTTGATAGTTTAATCTTTGATTTGGTTAAAAAATAATCACAAAAATGAAGTTTTTTCATAATTTGTCAAACTTTGGGGCCTATGCGCGATCGGAAGATATAAACCGATTTTGAAATTGGTTTTTCTTTTTCTTTGTCTATATAATTCGCAACTTTTCCGCGCTATTACAACTTCGAAATAAAAAAATGAGGTTTTTCGGCTCACCCTATTGTTTAGGGACTTGCCTAAATTTCTAGTAATGTTCATTTTATGAGTAAAAAGGCTTTTAAATTTTTTTCAAAAAAATTTTTAAAACAAATTTTTTATTAAATTTTTCTTCACTTTTTTTAAATTTTGAAAAAAACATTTTTGAAAATGATGGTCATGATGCACATCAAATCAAAGACAAAAAATTTACGAACCGAATGGGACTAATTTCAGGTTTTTAAGTTGTATAGTTCTGTAGTTATTAGCTGTTTAAAAATGCAGGAAAAAGAACTTTATAAGATTTCTTTGAACATTAAAAAATTATATCTAACGAAACAAGAGTGATAAAAGAATTGAACCTGAAACATTTTGTCTTTTACTATATTAGTTCCTCATAAAAAATCATGAACAATATTTGAGAGTTTAATCTTTGTTTTTTTTTGTTGTTTTGTAAAAAAGTCATCCATTTTTTTGAACTTTAAGTGCGATGCGGGAGCCTAAGATATTATCCAATCAAAAAAATATTTTACACCGTCCTGATTGGACCTAGAGAGCCTGTATATGAGAGAGGTGACAACCCGGTATAGCACGCTAATTGGACAACGGCGTTTTCTATTCACCGCAGGTTTCCCTTCATAGGATTAGCATGGGAGCGAGAGAAGCGGCATGATCGCATGATACAGTTTGGACAGAATTGGAGATTTGGACAGTTTTAACTGCGCGCAATGTTGCGCAGAGACGCTTTTAAGCTAGTTGTGGTCTCTCTCTCGTATACAGGCTCTCTAATTGGACCCAAGTGGCACCCTTTCCGCGCTAATAGAACATAATTAAAAAATAAAGTGTGTTTTCGGCCCTTTATGGTTATAGTATTCGTTCAACATAAAAAAATCAAAATACACAAGAATACTAACAATTTCGTAACACAAAACTATTTTGTCAATGGATTTTGAATTTCAAAAAGAGCGCTGTTGGAATTATTTTATGAAAGAGAAATAGATAGAAGGATAAATGATTGAAATAAAAGAAAATATATATTTGAGAAATATGAGGGAATACGAAAGAGAAAAGAGAATGTCACACGAGATAAGTAGCGTTTCCAGGATTTTCTTTCTATAGGAGGGGAGCTGAGTAGCTGAGGTATCTAATAAACTAGCATATTACCATAATTTTCATGATTTAATTTTAAAATTTTAAGGAATATAATCGCATAAAGTAATATCATAAACTTCTTAATACTATCTGTCTTCACGAAAAAGAAAACAATTCAAATTATTAAAAAAGTTGTACAAAATTGGAATAATTGTTTAATTCCATCAGGAGGGGCTTCATCCCCATAGCCCCTCCCCTCGGATTCGCCCTTGAAGAAGATGAATAAAAAAGAGAAGAACTACAGAGAAAATGTGAGAAAAGAGAGAAACCATCTTTCCAGGAACACCGCTTTGTGGTGTTCATCTAAAATCACTAATTTAAACTTGATTACGATCGATGGTCGGCTCACACACCAACCGGCGCTTGTCAAAAACCACCGTTCAAAGGAAAAGCCCGAGATTGATCGACAACCTCCACCCTTCGAATAATTAATCGGGCACCGCAAGGAAAAAAAACATCGGTTCCTCTGAAAAACAGAGCAAAACCCGATCTTACACTTCCTAATTACCGTCTTCCGATACACCTAATTGCAGACCCCTCGTCCAAAATGGCGTGACCCCACCAATGAACCCGCAAAAGCCCACAGAACGTAAACATAAATTAAAAAATAATAAATCAGGGGTCCGGGGAGGAGACCGAAAGGAGGCGCTGGCGCCAAACGCAGGCCCCGTCCTCGTGATTGATAGTTGAGAATCTTTAGAACAAAGGCCATCCATAATGGTTGTTTCCAGCACCAACCTCTGGCTGGGCTGAGTCAGGCTGCTGTGGATTCGCGTCTTATAAATTGCGGTCAGTCACAGGGAGCGGACTGACACATCAAGTACCGTACAGGGGACGGTCACTCATTGCGACGATTGGGAGAGATGTTAAAATTAATATCTAGTCGTTTCCTCTTTTAATTTTTCTGGAGTGAATGAATGTGCTTTTTTACCATCAATTTTCTACTTGTAAAGGTTTAAAAAAAAGGGGAATCGTAGCAAAAACGTGAAGGATTTATCAAAAAGTTAAGAATTTTGCTAAGCACTGCATGTTCTGTAGCCCAGAGATCCTCCCTAAACAGACCAACTACAGACTACAAGACAGACTAAAAAACTGTTGTCGTCTTGTTAGCATCGTTATTTTCAAAACATTCTAATTTTTTTAGCTTTGTATAAGTGCGGCCGCTCTATAGTAGCAACCGTCAGGATTCTTTCATTAGTTTAAGTTTAAACAATTGGACAACAAATATACAAATATTAATAGCTCTTATTTACGTTTTTAAAAAAAGTAACTAATAAATCAGTGATTCGATGTGATCAGTGATCTTTAAAATAATATTTATTTGGTACTAGGAACTCTAACTGGTATTTATTACTCTCGTCTTCCACAGACTTATTTTTATTTGAAATCTTATTGACCTAATTCAACTTCAAAGAAAACCCTCATAATTACAGATATACTAACGATTCCTTAATTTGAAACCACAAATTTAAACAAGACGTAAAAGTAATCCACTCCCCAAGTTAATCAGACAGCTTTCTCTGGTCTTTTCATCCACAAATAAAATCCCAGTTACTCCTATACACCGATTAATCACTCGAAGAACATTACACATTATGGATTCCCTTTGGCAGGCAGCTCCATTGTTTCCAAAAACCGAAAAATCGGTCAAGAAGAGAAGTCCTTGCCCGTGGGTGGTCCTGGCCTCTTTCCATCAGCCGCCAAAAAATTAGCCAAGCTCAAGCACACAAACTAACGACCTGTCACTACTATCCGTCCTCGTCGAATAATTTAATTTGTCGTCTTCTCACCCTGGGCGGACCCCCGAAAAGCCTCTCCCTCCAAACTACCCCTTTCGAAAGCCATCTGGGGCCCAGCAACAATCAAAGAACTTAATGGTTGTCAAATGAGCAGGTAGATGCCAGCAGAACAGAACATCCAGATATCGTTTGTCATCGGCTAATTGCCACGTTTAGAATCCGATCTCCGTCGTCTACTCATCATCATCATCAAGGCACCCTCCCTCCCCACCTTTCTCCCTTTTTCGTTCCGTTTCTCCATTATTTATTTGCGGGTTCCATTTCCACACACACGAAAAAAGCGATCGGGTAGGAAATGTACCCTTACCTGTGACTGACAGCTTTCGTTACAACCAGAGATCATTAACTTTCAGGTGACTTTCAGGCCTTTTTAATGATTCCAACGTATCCACCCCTTTTTTCTGCTGCTGGCCGCCGTTTCTTCTTTTTTCTCCTACTCCTCCCTTTTTTCTCCACTTTGTTTCCCATCTTCTCTCTCCCTCTTCTTTTGTGGAGCTTTTTTTTATTCTTTAGTCCCGGCTTTCCTGTTTCGATTTTTATCATTAAGGGCTCAGCCGGCTTTCTGGGGGGTGTAGGTACCGGAGCAACAATTTGGCTGTTAACACAGGTAAACGGTTTATGAACCGAGGAAGGACTTTTTTGTCGGTCCCCCCCTTAAGCAACTTGTAGAGCGCAGCTTTTTATGTGAGTCTTTTCCATTCCTTTATGGGAACATTTCAATAATACTATTTCATTTTTGGATGCAGTGGTAAGAACGACTTCAAAAAAGTGAACGATGTAAAAAGCAGGGACAAAAAGTATAAGTCCCAATTTTCTTAACTGTTGGCAATGACCATGACATTTTATAATAGCAAAGAATTGGTTGTCCGATGCCCAATTCACCTGTATTGCTTCAAATTCACGAAAACTGGGATAAAAAGTTCGACCACTTCCAACTATTTAAAAAAATTTAATTAAGAATAAAATAAAATATTGGAGCAATAAGATCTAACTTTATACTAGCGTTAAAAACCACAACCAAACCAAACCTATGAATAAAATTTTAATGAAACAAAATATAATTAACAAAACATTGGGCAAAATGTGCATATTTAGTCAGTCTCTAAAGAAAGACATTTATAAGACTTAACTTTTTTGGCAGGATGTCCTAATTTTTACAGAGTAATCGAGCTTCCATAACGGTTTACTATAAAGAGGTTTGACATTAAAGACAAAAAAATGAATTCTTATCTAAACTTAGAAAAATCAACATGTTCAAGAACAAATACATAGCTAGCTTTGTTTTTTTTTTTTATTTCAAATTATAAATTTATATAGACCACAAAGGGACACGTGCAGGTGCCCTTCCAAGTGATACACAGATCATGTAAAAGGACATTTAATTTTTACAACACAAAAGAACAAATAATCAAGACAGGTACAGAACAGAAAATACATACAGGGATTGCATAAAAAGAAATACCCCTAAAACTAGGAAAACCAAAATTGAAGAAAAAGAAAAATATTGAATCCCCCCTACCCTGGCAACTAGCAAAATGATCCACCCTAGGCAAGAAAAAACATCACAAAGCTCCGAAAAAATAGTCATAATTTATATAGTTATAATTTCGTTAATAGTTATAGTTATAATTCATAGGTTTTTTTTGTTGTCGATATATTAAAGAATGTAGCATCGTAAACTATAAGTCATTCATTAATGACTCACAATTAACGATTACAATTTATTATAATTTTAAAACTTTGATAGATTATGCATAAATAAAAAAGCCGTAAAAAGAAATTATTTCTGGTTCGAATTATCTGCAGCATATAATCTAAGTCTTATTTTTCAAGAGTACAAGAAATAAGAGAGACAGTTAAAGAAACTTTTAGATCAATGTAACAGACGTCGTAAATCTCAAGGATATATACATTTATTTGTCCTTATAAAAATAGTGTAATTGGTAAGTACACCTTAAATTATCACAAATTATCAATACACACATTGTATCTTCTCACTTTGTGTGCCTCTGAGAAACTTTTGAAACAGATGTAAGTATGACAAAGAATTGTTCAATGTAATTATTAAAAAATGAATGGTGATTACATTTCTATTTAATAACATATAATGGCGATATCTTTGCATGCCTTTTCAATTCGTCCAGTTAAACAAGGCATTTGTATGCGCAGTGCCAGTCGTTTTCAAACCGAAATGATAGTAAGTAACATATTATGTAGCAATCCTTCAATGCAAGATTTTAGAGGATTTATTTCACTTAACATTTGTAGCTGAGAGTTTTAGTAGTAATAAAACAGTTCATTTAATTTTTTTAATTGAACGTGATGTGCATGAAATATAATTTCCTTCACTGGATTAGCAGACTAATACAGCTTTTACTGCTTTAATTAAATTTTGAGATAAGATAGGCAACTACTTTTCGCGCTAAATTTTCAATTCTAGTAATACTATACCAAAAAAATTGTTACACTATCTTAGAACTGCATTTTTTACACCTAGAAAAGTTTGAATACATCCATTGACATTCATTTCGTTGCTATATTGCTATATAAAATTGTTGCTATATGTTTTGTAGTTATATTTCAAAAAAATGATTTCTCGGATAGAAAGAAGTTTATTTTTAAGAAACTAAACGGAAAAATAAACGATTTAAAAAAATATGCATGAAATATTTTAAGGAAGCTGTAAAATAACAGGTGTTAAATACTTTCATGGCTCGAGACTTAGAGCATTTATTTGAATAAGCTTAAAAACTTAAAAAATATCGATTTTCCCTCCCTCCACCCAAAAACTACATTGCACAATGCACATGCACTGGTTCACACCCAGACGTTGACTTCAAAGCTAATTTTCAGAATACTCATTAAACTAAACAAATTCTGACCTACCAAATCAGAAACACGATACAATGACACCAATTTCCCCATTTGCTACCAATGCGAAACCGCCTTAGGCGGCGTCTTTACGACCAATCAAATAACAAATATCCCATTCACATCTGGCTAAACGCAACCGACGACAATTCAAACAATCAATTAATAAACCTTCGACGATCCAATTAAGCCGAAAAAACACACGGGCTCTCCTTCAGCAAGCACCATTCATTGTCCACTTCTTGTCCAAAGATTGTCCCAGTTACGTCGTCTCCGGACATATACCTCAGCGATGATTAATCCTCGACCAACAGCCATTGATCAGCCACTATCAGATCGATTGCATTGATGGACCATCGATTTTTTGGAGACGCTCCGTTCCAGGCTCGGTTTATAATTGCAATGCTCTGATTGAATGAAAGAGGTCAGCGGCGATATTATTATTGAGCCGAGCGTGTGATTCATGGATTCTGATCGAGGGATGTGTTATTGATTGAAAGGGGGATGAGGTGGCCACGTATGAGCATCTGAAGGACGGTTTTTGGTTAATGGATTGCGGCATGGCAGGTGACATATTCCGGGAAAGGGTGGACAGGACAGGAATACGAATGTGCACATCAATCAGGTGGTGAAGCTATGTTTGGCAGCATTGCGAAATTATGTATTAGAAAATGTATTGAATCCCCCCATATCCCAAAGTGATATTTTTAAAATTAATGTTTGCTCTGATTCTGTAGATTTTAAAAGTATAATGATGTAACGAATGATGTAAACGTATAAGGATGTAACGTATTTTAAATAATGATGTTATTTTCCATCAGTTTATAGATTCCCAAAATATATCAAATTGAAAAATTCAATCGAAAATCCACTGTTGTCAATAATATTCTATTTAAATGTTCTCGAATAAAGACGTTTAAAGAGCATGACTTACTCATAGGTAATTTCTACGAAGATCTTATAGCTTTAAAATGAAAGAAAAAAGATGAGGAATTAGTAACTTATCATTAGGGGATGAAACCGAATGAATTCTTGAACTTTTGTTTGCTTTCCTTACCTATAACTTACGTAGGTTAATGGCAAACTACCAAATCAGCAAAACAAGATTAATAAAGTAATGAATGAATAATGAACTCCAACTGGGATATCATGCCTAGGATGTAAAATCTACAATTTATTCTATTTATATATTTTTATAAAGCCTAGTTTTAAAAATATTTTTCTAACTACATAAAAAATAGGGATATTACATTTATTTTTAACGCATAAAGATCATACATCTCCAAAGGGAGGTATAAATGAGTCTAACAAAGATTTATTGCTCTGGTACCACTCATCAGCCGAAAAATCATTTTTACCCATCAAACCCATGCCTGGAAGCCCTCATTCCAATCCTCTTAAAGACCATAATCATCCAAACCTCGCAAAGGAAGCCAATTCTTCACATAGGCGTTTCATCATCCAGGGGGAAAACACATTCACCCTTTCTCCCAATTAAATCAACGACCTCTTCTAACCAAGAACCCCACACACATACATCTATCAATCTAATCGCAGTTCTTACCTGAGCGGGTCACCTCGCAATTGCCTCCAAGGAGAGAAAGAGAGAGAGCTATCAATACGTAAATAACATCTCTGCAAGACCCAGCAACAGACTGGTGAGGTACAACTGGGACTGTATGGTGCAATAAGAGCGCCCCTTACGTTGGGCCCCACGAATCAAGGCCATTAGTAAGGCACATAATTGACTTTTGATGGGTTTCGTTGCGCTAGGGGCGACAACTCTGCACAGTCGAAGTGAAAATGGGGTTTATTTGAGGTCATGTCATTCCGGACCGACTTCCTCGACTCTAGTGCGACTTGAGAAAACGTGTAGTTCCTCCTTGTGCGATTTTTGTACTCGGTAAACACTCGATGCTCAGGTAGGTTGTGTGATGGAGGAACACGCGAGATTTGTTGTTTTATCTCGTTGAATCGGGGTGATCTACTTGTTTCAGGGGCTTCCAAAGTATTTAGGGATAGGTATAGGATACAGTGATTCTTAAAGTATAATTTTCCTTACAGTGGAGACGGTACAAGTTACTATTCATAAGCAAAATCATATTGACTGCTGTCAATGTCGTCATTTTTTAGGTTTAAAATAAAGGTAACACAGTATTTCCATCACTTTTCTGAATGATCATCCAAAGAGAATACATCAAAAAATTTTATTAATACCCAGTAAAATTAATAGTAACAGATGGATTGCCAGGGTTTATCAATGCAACTTTACTATCATGCCCACTACGAGCAGGATTCCAAGTTTGGAACAGTATTTAAAATATGCAAAACTCAACACAGACGCTTTGACAGAATGAACACATAAAGTTCGGAAATTACATCTTTATTTATAAAATAAAGTACTTGTAAAAATAATTTAAAAAAAGTTTTCACTTATCTGATCAGTTAGTTCCGTTAGGGATGACCCACAAAGGGACTAAAGGGATATCATTTTAAGCTTAATTAGTCAGCAACTGATAGGATAAGAGGTAAGAGGAAACAATGTATAAACGCAGTCTAAAAAATTATTTGACCCATGAAAAACATAACTCATGAATAAACAGTGAATAAATTTCAACTTAAAATTTACCAACTTGGTAGATACATCAACCAAACACGTTTCAGGTGGATGCCAATTCGCCAAACGCCAGATAAAAACTCCAAGCACCATTTCATCAAACCGAGAAGTTAACCCATGAATGACATAAAAAATACGATTGAGTAGTTAAATTAGCAACCAGCGGTGAGTTTCCTGAGAGATGTATTCGCGAATCCAACCGCATGATAAAAACGAGTCGTACAATAAAAGAAGAGATGAAATTAGTCAAGCTTCAACTGGAGTTGCTGAAGCGATTGTGGAATTGTCTTAATCTCCAGAGCGACGTAGCGAAGAAAGAGCTACAAAAGTATCGAATAAGACTAGTTACACATAGAAGAACAGGGCATTCATTTTGTTAAGTACCACGAAATCTTTTTTCTTCATTGGAAAGGTAGATTGAGTATAGATCCTTATTCGACTGTTCTTCCTTTGTAGCTCTGTTCTTTTTTATCTTTTTGTTTTACTCATGGATGAAGTATTGAAATATCCTCCTGGGTGGATTTAGGTGGTGAATCCTGGGGAGTGGGGCACACTGGAAACCTTAGGGGGCAAGCTATCCCTGATGGATATGGAAACATGATTTTCCCTTATAAAAGTTGGGGGCATTACCCCTCTAAGACCCCCTTAAATCCGCCCATGAATATACCTCGTAAAGATGGAACACAAATTACCAATTTAATGTTTCAAATAAGAGAAAAAATTATCTCTAGTATTGTTTCTTGGAATTAATCATTAGATAAAATGTATGTAGGATAGAAAGTAGATTCGAAACAATAGTGACTCTTCACTATGCAACAGGTATGAAAAATAGTCCAAAGCAACTTTCAAAGGCTCAATTATTTCTAAAGCGACTCAAAGGCTTTAAATGTTAAAATCAAAGGGAAATACTTTCTCGTTGATCAATATTAATAAGTATTCACATTTTTATAATTACGGAAGGAATTTTAAATAATTAAAATTTAAGAGTTGCACTAAATATTTGACATTGATTGCTGGTTCATGAATTTAGTGTTCTAAAAACGATTGAACAAATCTCATTTAAGTTTTAAAAAATATTTATTACCAGATACTGTTCGTTGAAATAACAAAAGATACTTTTTTTCGTAAGAAACAACGCATTTTACAAACTTCAAAACCCGTAACTAACTGTCATGCTTGAGCAGAGGCCATGAAACTATCTGTGATTGATACAAAACCAAGAGAGAAATTGGGCTACGATCCAACAGAGCCGAATCCTCACAAAAGTAAACATTCAAACGCACTATCAATGACAAGAAGTCCGAAAGGAAGCCCACACAAAAGGAGATCCAATGTCAAGACAAGACTAACAAGAAGGATCAGAAAAGCGTGGGGCATTCGTCCTTCTTTGGGCATTTTTTGACCGGTCCACTGAGCTAAAAGATCAAGTGAAAAAGTCCGAATTTCCTATCGAAACATGATCTTACAGATGAGTTATAACAGCATCAACGACTCTCCGTTGGTCTTTCAGAAAGCTTCAAGCGTTGCCATGACGACCCGTTTACGGGGTTGCTGGAGTAAAGGGAGATTTCGCCAAGGCGTTTCCGGTCGCCAAATACCTGGCGAGTAAGGAAATTCCCACTCGAAAAAATGTTAACGATGTCACAAAAACAAAATATAATGAAAATGTTTGAGAGGAAGTTCCATTTTAACGTGGTGGTTTGGCTACAGGTTTTTAAGGATCTAATCTGATAAATGTTAAATAAAAATTAAATTAGACTAAAAATATAGATCCATTTTAAAATTTAAATAAGAGAATCGAAAACAAAAAATGAATTAATACAGAAAAAAGAGAAAACTATGTTTGTTATTAGTTTTCCAAATATTTTTGTCATATTTCTATACAATTTTACTTATTTTTCATATTACTCCAATATATCACCTACACTTAGAAGTATCATAACACGACTAAAGTGAAATTGAAATAGTAAACAAAAATAGTACAAAGTAATAGCAAAAAAAACAAGAAATTTTGAGACCAATAAGGATAACTTCTAATTGAACCCTTGAATTATCTTTCAAAAATCAAGTATCAATAAAAATTTTTGAATGTTACCAAAATTTTAACGTAGGACTTACAGCGTTTTAGCTCAAAATGTGGAAATGCATTAATATAGTTATTTCAGTGTGCAGAAGGGAGTAACCTAAACAGAGAGGAGGACCCATTCTAAGAATATAGACGGCCCCTTTCGCCTGTTGAAGACCGGAGGCGGGTGCTTGAGCTACCTTTGTTTGTAAATGTTGTGGCCTATGATTTTCTAAAAGGGCTCTTTTCATTCTCGGAGACATATGGGGCGCCCTCTAGTGGTTGCTCTTAAACGTTTCAAAAGGGTCAGATGTCGATTTCATGAACATAGAGTGAGTGAATCTTGTTCCTTTCCTGAGTGGACATATTTTCTACAAATTCACTTGATCTAAGATTCATGATGATCAAAAAAATTCTACATTGCATGAACGTTCCGATTGATATTTAATTCGTTTACAAACTTAACAAGTTTTGATTTTGATCATTGAGAGCAATGGGGGTAACATTGTCAGGATATTCCATCATTTTAATGTTAACGATGTTTCCTATGACTATAAAAGTAGCACATCGATGACATAAGTGTCAATGCAGAAATTTTATGATTTATTAACACGAGTTGATTTGTGGAAACAAGGAACATTGGCCTCTCTCAATATATTTTCTGGATATAATAAGATTTTAATGTAAATGATGTTTTCTATGACTAAACCATAGTAGAGGAACCAATGGTAACCGTTTCAATGTAGATATAACGATTCCCTTATTAGAATGAGTGTATTTGAATTTGAGGAATTAAGGAACATTGGCTTTTCCCAATATATGTTCATAGTATTATAATATTTTGATTTAAATTATATTTCCATAGCAACGGATAGCGTCCTTAAAATCTCCATATTGGCCCAAAAAGTGGTATGATAGAATAGAAAGACTCAATCCCCTGTGCCTCTGAGAGGAAATAAGAATCCCTTATATGTGGGTAGGATAATGGAATACAAGGTGAAGAAAGTTGAATTTTACACCAAAAGGTATATTTTATCTGACAAACAGCCAGCCACTTCCATTTACCTGCCCCTGCTATTCAATTCTGAAGTAGCCGGGCATGGATAAGCTTCGGTTGGGGATGCAGTTGCATAATCAAATGTGTCACGTTGGGTCTCGCCTGAAAGTCTCGTGGACGTTTCCAGCTGCCCTATCATAAGTCACTTAAATTTATCGGTTTGTTTTCGACTGTCAACTTGCCCCCACCACTTGACACCAGAGGGCGGTGGGGGGAGCTTAACTCTCGCATCCGGGGATTCAAGGACTTCAGAGAGCGACATTGTATTGTGTAACAATCTTCCCTTTAAAAGTGCAAAATAGAATAATAGAGATGTATGAAAAAACAAGTATGGTGGAGGGTGTATGCATAATGAATTTATTTGCTTACTCAATGAAGGAGTGGTAATTGATATCGATATAACTTCGTCATCTTTCATTGTAATCGCATCTTGAGCAGGATAATGAAAGGTACTTACCTAAAAAGAAGAAAGCAATTTATTAGTGAGACATATAGATGAAATAACAATAATTACTTCAAGAAATATACCATCTTACTATATTAAATTTATTTTAGATTAAGTTGTTAATAATTAATTATCTCTTTAGCCAATAGCAGTTGTAATATCCTGAAAAATCCTACCCAGAACAAATTAAATCCCCCCAGTGCAATTTACGGTATTTCAGAAGGTACAGTAAAGCACCGTTTATACGTCTCTCATTTATACGTCTTTTACAGTTATACGTCGTTTTTGCCAAGTCCCAATTAATTCAAATAATCAAAATTGTTTTCAATTATACGTCTTTTCATTTATACGCCGTTTTACGACGGTCCCTTGAAAGACGTATAAACGGTGCTTTACTGTATTACATATTAGAAAAAGTAACTGGCTAGGAGAGATCAATTCTTAGTAATTATATATTTTTAAATATCGTCTTTCTCCATCGAAAGCAATAAAAGTAACCGGAAGTGTGACTTACCACAACAAACGTTAATTATTAACCGCAATCTAAAAAATATTTTCCAAAAAGACTAAAGATTAAAGAGAATAAAGTTCTAGCGATACATTACTCTCAGACTTATTGGAGACGGTTATTTTTTTTTAAAGTCACCAAAAGAACAAACTGACCACAACGCCTTAAATTATTTACTACGAAATAAGACTTGGGGAGAGAGAAAACAAAATTATGATGATTAGCAAGCAGTTAATACAGTCCCTTCCATAGATCAATCAATCTCTCTTTACACCAAAACCGACAAAAAATTCACCGAACAGCAGAGAAATAGCTAAAGAGAAAAAGTGACCACAGCATCCGAAATTATTCACCGCAACCATCTCCAAGAGAGAAAACGAAATCCCAATGACTTCGATGCAACACGGCAATCACCGCTTAGTCAATCAATCTCTTTTTACCGAAAGCGCCCAAAATGAAAGAAAAAATAGTCACCGCCAGAGAGAGAGAAAGAAAGAGAGTGACCACAACGCAGCGCCCGAAATTATTCACCGCAATCGGAACGTCGTACTCTCGAACGCAGACGTGCAAGAAAACTTCATTATCGGCGGATTACCGACGAGAGTAGTCGGGGGTGGGCCACAGCTGCCTCCGGAACGGAATAATTATCATATCAAATAGAGCGAGTTCTTTTTGAAGGAGCCACCCAAGGGTTCAGCGCTTCTTCAAAGACTTGTTTTCCCGAATAATTTTCGCGCACCCCCCGCGGACTGCAAAGGGACCCTTCACCGCCACTCCAAACAGTAGCGCTGCCGCTGAGGGACCTTATCCACATTGCACACCGTGGAAAACATAGGTATATGGAGAAATGCAACTACTAGTATGTATTAAAGAAGTGGAAATGATGCATTCAAAAGTAAAGCTCTTATAAAGTAGTAAAAAGAGTAAAATTATTTTTTGTTTTTTATTTTAAACTTGTACTTTATTTTGGTGCTAACAATTCCAAAATCAAGTATAATTTCTTTCGAGATCTTTAAAGAGGAAAATTTAACTCTAAACTTTGTTAATTCTGAGGTTATGCTAAGTGTGAGAGCTGCCTAAAACATCACACTTTTTACAAGAAAAATGAAAATATTTTGTAATAAGTTTGACAAATTCAATAACCTAAGAATATAACTTTATAATCAAAATAATTATAATAATTTCAAATGTTTTGGAAAGATTGAAAGACATCACCCAATAGTTTGCTTCGTATGAAATATTAAAGGTTTGCAATGATACTGATAGTGTAGCAACAACCTAATGTTCCACTAGCATAACTTGAGTAAAAAATATTCAAAACAATTTATTTAAGACCCAACATAAATGAAAGAAAAAAAAGGTCACACACAACATCCCATTTCAGTAGATAATTTAAAATGTAATATCTTATACAATGCTTACAAACAATATCCCACTTAATATAATAATAACTCCAAAGGGTTTACTTTACTTTCAGTTCTAAAACTATACTTATCCTCTGGTACCATTCATTTGTATTGGGTAATGAACATCAGTTAACAATAACATTACCCAAGTCTATCTTTCCTGTTTACATAATCCCCACAAATTAATTTATGCATTGGGTTCTGACTATAATTGAAGCATTCGGGACCAAACGTACGATTTGTCACCGAAGAAGGATGTTAATTGGCCATACAGGTGCCAACTTAACGGCGTCACAGAAGACCAATTCTGTCATAAATCAAGGCATTTTAGGTGCCCATCTTGTCTTTTGACCCGCAGAGCGTCAAAACGTGCGTCGCAAAACAATGACAAATAGCTGACAGATTACGGAAAGTTATGATTGGCCCGCATAGTCAAAAACAGATAATTGTTCCGAATGCGTGACAGCTCTGATATAGGGATTTTCGTGAAATGCACGAGCGGAACGATTTGGTTGCAGTTAGCATTCTGATCAGTCCATGAAAAGTATTCTGACATGTTATAGACCAGTGGTTTAAAATATATTTCAATCTTGAAACCCTATTGTAAGCAAAATAATTAAAGAAAATAACTTAAATCTGAAAATTATAGCTTAATGCAACAAGTAGAATGTGAGATCCGAATACCAACTTTAAAAAAGGAGAAAGCAATAACTTTATACCTAATTACTCTCTGACGTCAAAGCTTTTCACAATGCGCTTTAATTTTAAAGAAGTTGATTTAAAAGCTCTGATGAAGATATAATAGGCATTAAATTAATTTCATATGAGTATCTAAAAAGATATCCAAGATCCAAGTACAGGTGTAATTATTCAACAGTTTTTGGTAATCAAAGACATTTACATTGTAAAAACTATCGTTGCTCCAATAAAGCATCTTTTATTCAAGCACCATAGTGTTAGCAATTTATTTGCCTATTTAGATCACCGAAAACTATAGTTCACATCCCCCCTTATCCTACAAAATATGTACCTTCATAAAATTTGGCAATTTGATAGTCCATCTACTGATAATTTTTTTATAGAAGGGCTACACACACAGGGTTATTATATGACAAACAGTCTAAGTCTATCCATAGAGAAAATCCAAGAAATTAACCATCAAACATGACACAATAACTACAATTCGACCACTACTAACCCAAATCATCTGCTTTTTTAAAGAACCATTCAATGAGTAGGCGGCCCCTTGGCTTTCTCGGGCCACACACGCACTGTACAACACTCTCTGGGATATTAAAAGCAAAGGTAGAAGTGTTTGCACAACCGCCCCTGAGCGCGGACGGAGCAAGGGTGTGAACATCGAACCTCCCGTGTACTTTTGGAGCCGCGTTTAATGAGAATCACAGACACTATTGCGTGGATTGAAATAATTCAACGACTCATTTTCTTTTTTCGAGGTAGGCTCACTAGTTAGATCTGTAAAGGAAATGGGTGTCGACTTTTGTGTTTGGGTGCAGTAAAAAAATAAGATTGACTTTGAGCACTATTGGATAGGTTCACTTTTAATAAACTGGAATATTTTTTACGTAGAAAACGGTTCATTAATTACCTTCAGTATAGTCCACCCTAGATAAGCCATGAAGGGTACCACCCCTAAAAGGTTTTATAAGATTCACTAAACAAACTAACTACTATAAGTTTTTTTTAACAAATTAATGAATCAATGTAATGAAGCTAATTTTATCATAAATAAAAAAAGCTCATTTAGGTACTCTGTAACATTTTGTTATTAATGATTCCAAGAACACCATCTCTAAGATTGACCCCAGATAAAATTATGAGAAAACAAAACAATCAACAAAAGATAATTTTATGAACGTATACCAAAGAGATACAAGATTTCCCCTACGAATAAACAAAAAAAATTGAATAGCCTGATATAGTTCAGCATTTATGGAAATACCTGAAAGGGTAAGCTTATTAAATGAGACTTGAAACCTCTGGTAATAAATGTGCCAATAATTTGAGCATTCTGGATGAAATGTAAGAGTAGAATTTATTAAGTGGACTGTTAAAATTTCTATGAATGCCTAAACATTACAATGTTTCAGAGATCAGTGTAGTACCTAGTAAAAGAATGATAATTAACATGTAGGGAAAGAGTAGTTTTAAATGTTTGAGAAAGAGTCCAAAATGCAAACAATTCCTGAGTTCAGGAGTATACATGGCCTTTTCTATTTCGGATTGCCCAAACAGAATTTGTTGAGTTTCTGTACATTTGTGTGATGTGTACATATGGGACTAGAAATTATACACACCATACACAAATAAAGGTAAAAAATCCCTCAACCACCCACACACACCTACAAAACAAACGACCCCCAAAAAACCTCAAACTCAGGGAGAACAGAACAAAAAAAATCCCTCTCACTCCATCCTCTCCATCCACCCCCGCAAACCCTTCAATCCAATTCCTCAAACGCCAAGAGAGAGCTCTGCGGCAGCGTGCGCAGAGCGCTTCTGCGCAGACAGGCATCACTCTCTGAAGAGCTATCGACAGGGAGCTGACGCTCACGTCCGACGAAGACTGACAGGGGGGAGGGAGGCAGCTCTACCCCCTCCACCCTGCAGGGAGCATCATCGCGAGCAGCGGATCGAAGACTGCTGGCTGCTTGCTGCTCCGTGTGGTGGAGCTGTAGATTTTTTTTCCTGCACTGCTGCCCCAGCTGGAGGGAATACACAGAGTTGTGATGCATGCGGGTGGGAGGTGATGGACAGGTCTGGAGTGCGGGGATACGGCTTGTTTTTGGGAAATGAGGGTGCAGGAAAAAGGGGGATTCAACTTGGTTATTAAAATTTTTTTCAGGAACGGATATGTTCAGTTTCATTAAAGATTGACATTCGGTTAGAACAGAGGAGTTAGATTAGCCTTTTGATTTTTAGTCATTTGACGAGCTGACTATATAATCAGACTTGGTTATAAGTAGACTGCCTAGCCCTTGGATGGAATGATTGAAGGCTAGGCGTGCTTTGATGGCATGAGCATTCTATATTCGAAACTAGATTGATAAAGATAAATGCATTCTAAATTCGCCTGACTAAAGCTGACTAGGCTTAAAGAACACACATATTTTACCCTACCAGGCAGTATGGGTTTGAAAACCAGTGTTCAACTGGTTATCAGTTAAGAGGTCTCGTTGAAACTTTAGGCTCCTTTGGAAAAATTGAGCAGCTAGATTTTTCTTTTACACCCACCATATTTTCCATACCACCCACTATCACAAATATCCAAACTGACATATAGGGGTTAGTAAGACTTTGAACCGATGCATGTGGGAATATAAAATATAGTAAGTCATGAATTGCTTTCAGCTAAAGGAAGGGTAGCAGAGATCACGGTAATTATGTCTCATATAGGACCTAGGAGGAGGAAGATACTTTCACATTAATAGACTGGATGACTATATTTCTTACGAATGCTTTATTTCCTAAGACTCATTGCATTGCACCTTATTTTAAAATGATAGAGAGAAGGGAAAATATAACGAAAAAGAGAGGAACGTAATAAAAAAGAGATAATAAGTAAAAGAAGATAAATTACTGTAGGAATGGATGATATTAGAAGTAGGTTAACTACAATAAGTTTTACATAAAATTAAAAGGAAAAAATATCTAAAACAACTAAAGTGATAATTTCTATAGGAGGATTTGCTTTGGAAGGAAATTATGACATTTAACTTGAACATTTAAATTCCTATCATATCTTAAGAATAATAAGAAATGATAAAAAAAACATAAAATGCGATGCTGGTCAACACAAAGGTCCTCATTACATCCACTATCCATACAACAGAACTCCACAACCGGTCATCTGGGCATTAAACCAATGTAAAACTCATTGTCTTCTGAGTATGATGACTCCAACTACAGAAACCTCATTCATAAAGCAAAACAGTCACAAAAAACTCTCATCAAGTCCGGCATGACAGCACCCATAATGAGCGCCTTGAATTAACCGTAAATCACAAAATTAGTTCCGACATAAATCCATCTCGAATAAAAAACGCAGAGATTGCCGAGGGAACCGGTATTTTTGGCAAAAGTGTTATTTAGTGGATCTTCCCTTTAAGAGGAAGTGGGTACAATCGTAATTGGCAATTTTTTGCCTCCGCCGTGCCGTAATAAAAAGGCCATATTTTAGCCGGGAATTTATTATCAATAAATCCAGCAGAAAAACCTTTTGTGAAGCCGTAATAAGATGCCGTGCGTAAAAAACCAGAGTTCCAGAAAGTCGCTCGTATATACTTTTAATTATACATAAATACACATTGCGCCGGCCTGATTTACGAATATACAATCACGGAATGTTTTTATTGTGGTCATGGAACGCCTTCTTGGGGAAGTTAGCCCGGCTTGGCGCAGTTTCTTGGAGCCAAGTTTTAGGCATCCATCAAACCCAGTCCTATCAACCAGCATAACGAGTACTACAAGCATACAAGTGAAAGTTAATGTAAAAGTAGAGACATATAAAAATAATAAACAGGGGCGTAGGGAGGGATTTAGGGACATTATCTTCCCACCGAAAGTCAGAAATTTTGTTCTGTTATTAACCATGGAAAAAGACTAAATTTACCTCCATATCCCCCTCCGATTTTTTTTCTGGCTATACGCCACTGCTAATACAATATAATGAGTATGAATATACGAAGACGTTTAAATGGACTTAGAATTAGGTTCATAACATTTGATTGAATAACATGATAACAATGTTATTTAAAACATGCTAATAAATCCTACAAATCACTTTAGAAAAAAAAAGGAAAGCCTTATCTAAAACATTATCAATCAAGGTAAAAGCTAAATTTAAATGACAAAAGGGTAAATTTAAGCATAAATTAAACATGCAAATTGTAAGAGGTCATGGGGCAGTTATTTATGATTACTTTCTATGTAAAGTATCCCATTAACATAATATTTATTGTTTTATGAAACATACTCCAATTCTTACTGAAATTTCAAAAATATCATTATGTGAGCAAAGCTTTTAAATGCATAATATACGCATTAACAACTCAAATAAAATACCACAACTGTCTAAAGTAGTTAGTTCTGTTACGATAAATGTGTGATCTCAGTGGTGTCATAACTAAAATAAATTACAAGTCAAGCTAATAACGTTTGAGGCCCCCAAGGAACAAATGGACAATTATGATCGTTCTGCAATTCAACAAGCCCCGTTAGCAGTTTTACATCCCTGAGAGTTAAATCTCGAATTGTTCAATAAAATGTTAAAGAAGGAGGATTTCTTACGATTTCTTGTATCAAGTCCTATTCGGATTGTTAAAGTAACGGGAATCCATCCAGGCCAAATAGTTACTCAAAATGGAATTATAGAGGAAAAAGATTTATTCTCAGAAAGAAGATAGATGCTTCAACCAGACGAGCGTTTTACTGGGAGGAAAAATTAAGTTTTTATGAGCGCCCAATCTGTAAATGCAATGATTGAACAGCTTTCCCTCACATCACGTTCTGCGCAAAACGTAGACGGACAAAATAAATACATTTATTAGGCACAGAGGGAACCAGTAACATTACTCGATACAGTGGGAGTTAGTTCTAAAGGGGAAAAGAGAATACTTGGAGACCTTCCAAAACCTTCTCAAACATGAGTTAAATCCTCAGACGACTTTTTACGGAAAAAAGAATAATGGAAAGAGAGCAAAAATATAGCGTTTATTGTTTGGCGACGAGCGGGAAAAAAATCAGCGAGCAGATGTTTTATCCTGTGTCGGGTTTTTTAACCACTTAAATAAAATAATTTTGTTAGGAGTGACAGTTAGAATGCTGGATGGGGAGACTTAGGTTTTGAGTTGAGTGTTTTAGAAATTCACTGTTAAATAAAATGCGTCAGCCATGTTGACATTTCCGCGTTATTCAACAATGGATGAATTAAGCATTTGAAACTACGGTGAATATGTTAAGCTTAAAACAAATAATGGTTACTCGATTACAAAGCTGCATGAAAACACACAATTTTAAAAGAATGACCCATTTAAAAATAACTATGCTTTAAGGATTACATATTGATTAAGATCAAGCGATAGTAATTGTACCTTTGATTGTAAAGTTATCAATCCAAGTAATGAAAAAATATCATTCTAAAAGTTTTTTTATACATCCCTCTTAACTGAATACGAAATTATTCCAAAGTAATCTAATTTATTCAAACACAATTTTTTCATCTTATTTATTGAAAACATAGTTTTTCATTAGGGGACATCCATAAATTACGTGAGGTGTTTTTTCCAAAATCTGGACCCCCTCCCCCTTGGTGAGATTTTGCTGGACCCCCCCTCCTCCCACATGAGATTAACTACAACCTTTAAAAATAATTTTATATCCTATTCGTTTACATTTTGTACTTCACAGCACCTAAAACTTTTCAATTATTAATTATGTGGGGGAAAAGGACATTATTCCGCCAAAAAATCATCACAGTATTTTATCTGTGGGTATTATTCCTTTCTCATACTTAAAAAATCGTTTAATTTCTAACTTAAAAATTGACGTGAGATTTTAATCGACCCCCCTTGATGAGATTTGGTGAGATTCTTCCAAACCCCTCCCCCACTTTTTGACCTCACGTAATTTATGGATGTCCCCTTAGTATATTGATCTAGGTAAATTTATGTACCGGAAATATTAACGCAATTTGGAAGACTTGAATTTATCAATTTTAACATTAAAAAGTACAAATCAATCGAGTAACTAACTTATTTCAATGATGAAATTTCTGTTTATAATATCCACCATACCACTTGCTTATGTCTTGCAACGATCGAGGATAAGTCTTCAAAAATACATATAACGTGTTGTTATTTAGCCCTATTCCCAGTCTTTCAGAGCAAATGAGAGGGTTGCAAGAGATCTGATATTGAGACTTCTCATTGGCCCTAAAGTACTGAGAAAAAATGCTGTTTAGGTACTTCTATACAAATAAAGGTTCCGATGTTTACTAATATTAAAACGTTACGAGTTTAGTTAAATGTATGCTGATTCAGACAGTTTTGTTTTTGGTTTAGATTTACTATGAATTTGTTGTCTATAACACGTTGCCAATCATGATTAATACTAAAAATGACCCCCATAAAAATTTAATCAGTATAATCATTAACGCAGACTTAAAAAAACGGCGCAAGTTCAGAGTTGCGTATGCTTGGCGAATTTTGGCTGTTTAGAGGCACATTTAGAAGCCAAATCATTCACTTAACATTAGTTAGGGTTACCATATTAGTCATCTTTACCGCTAAAAACTTGGCGCATACGCAAGTCTGAACTTGTGCCAAAAAAACTTTCTCGCATTCAATACCCGCTTGAGCTTCACTGCACGACAAAAAACCCTACAGTTGTTTTCTGACCGCATCACTCTGCATTGGCGTCCGACTTGGCGAGGGTGTTGGCGAGCCGTCCGCCTGCGTGAGAATGACCAATCTGGCGGGATGATTGGCAGGCTTCATTCAATGGCCTTGGCGCTGCGGCTCCCTAATGAAGCAGGCCAGGATGCAAATTAGAGGCATCTCAGGTAGGTGTTTTAATGAAGGCTGAGTGTGTTGCTTTTTTCTGCAGGTGACCTCTCAGGTTGGCATCGTAAATCACTGCTCAAAAGTGCGTTTTGTTGCTGCCCTTTCTTTCTCTGAGTTGAGGGATGGAGTATGAGTTGCACTGTGTGTAAGTTTCAGGTCGGATGCACGGTGACGGAGGTGTACGTAATATTGTTTGTTTAGTATGCTGTATAGAGGAATTTCAGATCCAGGATTTTGTGCAATAAAAGTCATGATTAACAATGCAAAATATTTGCATCAAAGGAGTTAATTTTTTTAAAATTCGTCTAACTTTTTTAAAAAGTTGAAGTAACGAAACGCTAAGTAGAAATATACATTCAAATTCCAAAATATCAGTTTCCATTGTTTTATTCTTCAAATATGAGGAGCTGAGAGCCAAAGTGGACCAACCCCCAAAAAATGAAAAAGCGTTTTTTTATTTTTCAGTAGAATGTAGACATCTGTTGATTTAAGTTAGAAACAATGCATTTTTTTAGTTCCCACAAGATGGCATCACTTTTTCGTTTGATCTAGTAATTAAAATCGCACAAAAATTTAATGCCAGAATGGATCAAGCCACTTGGTTCATTCTGATTCTGACTTTCAATTGAGGAGCTGAGAGATAGATCACGAGAAGATCAAAACTAAATATACTAACCTCAAAAGAAAAAGTTTAAATATTACTACAATTTTGTAAAGCGTTTTTCTCGAAATAACAGCTGCTGAGGTTGGTCCACTCTGGCTCTCAGCTCCTCATATCACCATTAAAACGAATTTCTAAAAAATCAATACAAAAAATAACTATTATTTCACTGAAAATCTTCATTTCGATTTCTAAAATATTTGCCCCAATTAAAAAACATTTTTAGAAAGTCAAAAATTTTGAAAATTCTACAGCCTTTCTTAAAAAGGTGTGGATTATTCATGTTTCAAATATTTTGTTAAGCCAATTTAAAGACCTACTTATCTAAACTGAATCACTTCACAGATTGAACATAGCAACCTTTACAGTTAACATCATTTATATGTTAAAAATCTTCATCTCAGAATTTTAAGAAGCTAATAATGTTTAGCAATTCACATTATCTAGCAGACACATTTTAAACTTTTTATTCAATCGTGATGGCATCAAAACAGACCATCCCCACATTTAACACACCCGAAAACAACACTCACTCAAAATTCCCAATCTACCTCCCCCACAATTCCCCACAACGAAACGTCAACCCCCAGAAACAAACACATCACCCCTCCCAAGCCCCCCATCTATGCTGACACCCCTCCCCAAACAATGGAACAGGAGCCCGGCAATTGAGGCGTCAGCCGACATCGATGACAGCACTCAGCCTAGAAGACCCACCGTCCACCCGCATCACTCAAAAAGCGAAGAGGGAAAGCCGCTTATTTAGCATTCCGTTCCCAAAAAGATCGCCCTTTGTCATGTGAAGAAAGGGGGCCGCTTGTGTACCTCCAGGGACGAGGGGGAGGTTCCATCTTCCGTTATGTTTTGTCTCGAGCAGGTTGAGCCAAATGATAGGGATTCGGGATTCAAAACGTGGATATGTGGGTTGAAATGTTTGAAAGATGGATCTTTTCTTGCACTTGAATGGAACGAATGTTTGTATGCAACCGAATGTGTGTTATTCATATTATGAGGATCTCAGAAATCTACCCTTCTTTAATATATCAATTGGAAATTGATAAGAATGAATTGTAAATTGAGTTGGAATAAGAGCACTTAGGAAATTAACCTTTTATGTCCCGACGGGACTTGTAAGTCTCACTTCCCAAGGATCCAAATTCGTCCAATTTTCGTTATGTAAGGCCAAATTTAGTTTACTTATAGTCGCAGATACGTAAACTTGACATATTTTGGATAAGGATGAGGAAAAGAATTTGGGGCATAAAGGGTTAAGAGTAATCCTAAAGGTGAAAATTGTTCATTTTAACTTATGACAAACCATTTAGTTATGATGGACGCATTTTTGTGTAACAAGATCTACGTTTTGAACTCTTCAATCCTTATAATTTGGCTCAAGATGGGCAGAGAATCCTCAAGCTGTCATGCCTGAGACATAAGATAAAGTGGGAACCTCCCCACAACGCGATTGTTTGAAACTTCCCTAGAAATGACAACGTAACTACTAAGTCATGTTATGGCACTAACCAAGAACCAAAGGCAGGCAGGACCAGATTCTAAATCGTTGAGGAAAACAATAGGAAATTTTCAATAGTTTTCCCCATGACGTCCCGGTTGCACCGCTCATATCGCTGCATATAGAAATCCAGTACATAAAATTGGTAGGGGTAACGTGATCTTTTCTGTTAAAATGTTCATCATTGAGTGGAGAAAACTACGTCTCACTCTCTAAGGGGGCTGCAGGTTTAACTTTGAATAAACCATAAATACCTATAACCACACAAACCGAATATAATACAGATCATTGCAAAAATTTCACCGCCACAGCGAGTGAAACCACCTCAGCAGACCTCCATCCCAAAAAGCGACCTTTCCCGCTCAATCCAAACAAAAGGTCGACCCCCGAAACCAATCAATCCCAGATTGCGATCGACCAACACAGCACACTGCCTCCAAATAAACCCGCCCGGGAGAGAAGAGAGAGAGAGAAAGAGAAAACAGAGTGATGGACAGACAGGGACAGAGAGGAGAGAGAAAGGGGGGTCGGCAGTATCGACCCGCTGCCTCCCTCCATGCCAGTCACATCCGGGCATCCTCTCCCCCTCATTGTTTGAGGCGGTGCTGTCAATCATCCGTCACCCCAGAATGTCATCCGGGACATCCAAGTCGGTTTTCCTCTTCCCGTTTCCTTGGAGACACATCTCGGTGGAGAGAGAGAGAGGATTTGCATGGGATGGCGGTGTAAAGTTTGTGCTCCGTTTTGTTCTTCCTCTCTCCCTCCTCGGGGGCAGACGACTTTCCATTGGAACATATATAAGCCCCGGAGCTTGGTTTTAAAAGTCGCGCTGATGATATATTTGCGGAGGGCTTTTAATTCTGCGCTCTTAATGGAAGAGGTCGTTGTGAAATGAAGGTTCTCACAGAATGGAGGGTGTCAGATATACTCTCGGAATTGATGTTTCGGTTCAATTTCGATGCCCGAATATTGCCCTGAGAAATCTAGCGTATTATTTAAATATTGCTGCAGTTAAGTGTTGGTTTATTTATCACACCCATCGGGGTCTTGTATCAATCCTTTCAGTGGATTTAAGAGTTGAATGTACTCCTTTGTGGTTGGTTTGGACGATTGCGAAATTTTGTTTTATAATTAATTGTTTATTGTAAATTGGTAGAAGTTGCCTGATTACATCGTCTTTAATTTTTAAATGCAGTAAATTAAATGCAATTTAAATTTAATTTTTAAATGCAATTTAATACCTTTGGGCTCCGAATTTCATATTTTTCAACCATGTTTCCCGATCGGTAGTTCAAACACAAGACGTTTAAAAGATGCTAAAATTAATTACTTTCAGCTATTAACAATACTAGAAGGGATTTCCTTCCTTCTGAAGGGCTTTATAGGGTGTGCCACTGATCGAAGTGGGATCAAATGGATATTTATGTAAATAAAACAAAATTATAAAAAATTAAACTTTTTCATTTAATTTATGCAAAACAAAATCCCGTTTGTGATGAACACAAATTAAAGCTCGGTAACGATTTAAATATAAATCTAACCTCTTTTGTAAGCTGCAACCCTCTACTAAGTTCCTCCGCTTTGAAATTGAATATATGGCACGAAAAACTTTTGCTACTAAATTTTCGTTACCTCAAAATTGCCTTTAAAATCTCAGACTTCAAAAAACATTTGCATTTTCTGGAACAAAATATAAATCTACTGAAGTGAGTAAGATATTATATTAATGTTTGACTGTTTATGTAATTCCTTACAGAGCGAATGGATATTTAAGAGAAAGATATTTAAAATTTTCAAGGAACTTATCAGAAATTTTACTGCATAGCTCCTCCTCTCTAACAAAAGACATAAATTCACCCATTCTTCCCTCAATTCCAATCGAACCCGACGCCCCCTCCATCACACCCCAATCTCCCCTCCATTCCAATGCAAACAGCTCCCAAATCCATCGATTAATTTATCGTCATCGAAAGAAAACCTCCCGTCATCGATACACATTTCGAAGACTTTACAATCCCCCTATATCACTACCCTGGCCGGGCGACGCTGACATTTACTCCTCCGATCGCACCCCTTCTGTTTTAAATCAAGCTGTAAAATTAAAAGTCCCGGGGGCAGAAGAAAAAAAAGGGAAGAAATTTACACCCAACTTTCGAAAGATAACCGCCGCTATATATCTATCCATATACCATATATAACTGCGCTCAGAAATTATCCCGCTTTATCCCATAAAGGGGGCGAGCAGAGGAGGAGCTCTATAAATAAGGCTAGCTGCCGCTATAAAAAAAGACGTAAAAATTGCAAGGGGGGGTGGTAATCTGGTGCCGGCGAGCTCTAATTTAATTGCCCGGGTAAACCAGGATGCGTAATGAAGGGAGGGTGTTCGATTTTGGGGGAGGGGGTGGAGCGATCTTTTTTTGAGGGGGTTTGGGATCAAGTATGTGATAAGGATTGCTACACCTGCTTGATTAAGCTGTGGGGTTCGTTATGCTTGATTAGTTTTGGTGGTAATTAGGTGGTAATGAATTTGGGTTTTGGTTCGGTGGAGATGGGTATATAGCTTTTGATTGTTATAAAATGTAGAATAGTTGCAAAATTGTAAAATGAAAGTCAAAAGCAATTGTAAATTGTAAGTGAAAAAAGCAAAAACGGGGAAATCTGTAATGAATAACAATTTTTTTGATTGCACAAAATATTCTGTATACACATTTTTTAAGAATTGAATTTTCTCTGCACATTGAATTGTTTATCACTATCCAAATACCTATTATAGATCTAGCGAGCCAAAGTAAAAGAACATGCAAACAAGGGCAGAAACGGATGGAATATTTGACTTTAAATAAGGGACTTAATAAGGGAACCTAAATAAATGTAAATTGCTACACCTGCTGATTTAGCGGTGGGGTTCGTGCACCCTATTATTAAATGGCTTATTATTAGTATTATGGGCTTAATTAAAACATTAAAACGGAATGAAGCATTCAGCAAAATAATTTTATTGGAAATTTAATTATTAAGCGTATTAAATATTTTATGTTTTGCAACATGAGGTTCTTTCTATAAGACTTCCTTCAAGTTGAAAATAAATATTGAAAATTAAGGCCACTAAAAATTTTATCTTCTGTAAGTCCCCTTATAAATTAATCTTACATCATTAAAAACAACTTCTATCTGGAAAAGCAAAAAAACAACACAAGCTAATAAACCAGTGAATACTGAACGTAATAAAACAATAGTTAATAATCTTAAAACTATTGAAACTTAAAGGAATGTTATTCGAGGAATAGAAATCTTATTACTCATAAATTCGATAGAACTGTTTCTAGTCATGTACTAATCGTTAACACATTATAGCACAATTGCAGCATTTACCAGGGCGCAATGTATTCACGAATAAGAGACTTAATATTCAGCAAAAACAAGCCATAGAAACGCCAATCCAAGCGATCCCCCAGTTCCAATCACTCCAATGGCCACTACAACCCCTCTCCGGAACGTTCCAAAACACACCCCTATCACGCGCATCGGCGAGGGGGGGCTTTATAATTTCACCTTTTCAATCTAATCGGGCCCAGATATGACAGTCATTCCGGCGTGCGCCATCAGCGCTGTCAGCCAATCAAAGGACAGCATCGTCACTTGGGGGGCTCCGCCATTTCAGAGATGCAGAGGCCTAAATGGCCGTGTTAAAAGGGTTACTTAGCACCGTTTAGAGGGGGGAGGTTGTCACTGTTAAAGGGGGGGAGGGAGGGGTGCTTTTTAAGTCTCCGATCAATTGTGGAGGGAATTATTGAGTTTGTGAGGGAGCTGTGTATAAGGTTTGAGGGAGGTGAGGCCAATTAGAATTCATTGGTTAATTATAATGTTAGGAGGCTTCCGAGAGAGGTAGTTTTGGGAGGGTGAAAAAATGAGATTAAGAAGCGGAAAAAGAGTTTGGGCGATGTTTAGTCGTTTCGGGAGGTATTTTAAGGAGGGGAATGGATATTTTGATGGTGTAAGAGTAAAAGTGAGATGAGTTTCATTCGATGGAAGTTTTGTGTAAGCATTGGAAAATATATTTTACGAAACAAACTCTTCCCAGTTCAGAGGATTTCAGAGGAGAGGATTTTACACGTTATAGTGAAAAAAAATAATATCCATTTAACAAATTCATCCAAAGCCAAATCGTTAGTTAAAAGATATAAAATAGACTCCTTGACTCCTAATTTACAATTACTTTTAAAGAATGATTAATCAAGAGATAGAAATCTAGAGGATCATGAGAGAAAAGTGGGGGGGGGGAATGTTAAAGTGTGTAAGGGACAAAAAAAACCTTAACTTTCAAGTTGTTTTGATAGCAAGAAATAATATGTCGAATCCGACTTATGCTAGTCTGGTTCTTGGGAAACGAACTTAACTCACTTGAGCTATGAAGCATACGACTTTCCTCTTAGATAATAGTATAGCGTGAGTATCACAAACCAGAGTGCCAGATATTATACACAAAAAACTTCAATTAAGTTCGCGACTGCTTTTCGTTCGTTTTTCGGACGTGTCTGAATGCAGTTTAATCAGTCATTAGTCGCGCACAGTGACGGAAACTCTTAAATTTGATTGGACGAAGACGAGATGACGATATTCAAATTAGGATCGATTACACTGACATAAGAGAGTGTGTGGTTACATCTTAAATCCATTATAAAAGTTAAAAGGTAATTTATGCTGGATGTCGCGGTTAAATGACAGGGGATAACGACTACGAGGAAAGTCTCGCGGAAAGCAGTTTCACAAACAGCTATTTTTTGTTGTTGGTCTGAGGTGTTTCGTTCCTGTCTGTTTCTCGCGTCAGAGGATGTGGTGTGATGAGCATTTAGTCTGAGCAGACGACGTATGCTGAGATTGAGACAGACGTTTTGGGAGTAGAAATTAATTTTATTTGATCAAGTTAATTAATTTGTTTAAGTTTTGTTGCAGTTGAAAGTGATGGCTGCTGATTGAGATAAAGGGGTGTTGTTGAATGTCTAGTTAATGAATTGTGAATTGTGTGACAAGAAGAAATAGAAAATCGTAAATTTTTGAAAAAGGAACGTTATGAAAAAAATTATTTTAGGCATAGATATATCTTTTATTTACTTTTTTGATGAAAGATTTAATTAGGAATTTTTAAAGAAAAAATACTATTAGTGTACAAAAAAAGCTATTGATGTAACAGGGAAATACAAAAGTTTAAAAAGATCTTACAAAATCCTATAAAATAGGAAAAACTGATTCGTAGTTACCATTAATTATAATTACGTATTATTAACCTATCCTGAACCTTACATACTTACTTAGCCATAAAAAGAATATAGCAAAATAAATCACTTAAATATAAATTAATTAATCTAGTATGAGAAAGATAGGGAAGATAGATGTGATGAGAGTTGTGAGTGAAGAGAGAGATGTGTGTGAAGAGTTGGTAATTTTGACGGCATCAAGGTATAGTTATGAAGATGTTTTTATCTACTTACTAGCACCCCATTGTTCTTCAGTATTGAGATGAATAAAATGAGAATTTCACCATTTATCGCTGGCTAAGCGGACAATAAGTGTAAACTCACAACTCTCAAGCGTCGCCTCCGTCCTAAAGGACGAAACCGGTCTACGGTTGGAAGCGACGCTTGAGAGTTGTGAGTTTACACTTATTGAGATGAATACTTTGGAAAGAGAGAGAAGAATCGAATATTGGCGAACACAGTAGAGATATTAGGTGGTTAGTACTCATCATTCATTCAAATAACAAAATGAACGATTATTATTTACACTTCACCCCCCAAAAAACCTATTGTTCCTATAAAAAAAAGAATCAAAACCCGCCTCAAATTAAAACAAAAAAAATACTTCAGACGTCAATCAAAACAAAAAAAATCCCCCACCTTCTCAAAATAAAAACCATACAAAACAAAGAAAACCCCAGATAACATGTATCCACGCATTGACGTATTGTCGGCTCTGGCTCTATGTATATGTATATGCGCCCCCTCCATGCAACGGATCAATAGTGGCACGTTAGCTCTGTCAAGTGTCTTGTGCCCAGAGAGTCAATGGTGCAAACGGAGGTTGGGGTCAGCCCGTCACTCCACTCACGCATTCACACATCTCGCACGTGGTTTGATTTCTCTCCTCTCTCTCTTTCTCTCCCGTTATGTCGTGTGTGTAGTTTTTTCTCTCTTTCTCTCTCCCTGTGCTTTTTGACACTCTTCTACTCCCCCCTTTTTTTGATGTTTTATTTCGCCTGGCGGTTTTCTCTCTCGCTCTCTCTTTTTCTCCTGTTTTCTCGGAGGATCTGATACTCTGTCGGATGGTGTTGGGGGTCGTACGCAAATTGAGGAGGTGGAGAAAGGTGGTGGGTGGTGGGATGAGAGGGGTTTGGAGGAGGGTCCCCTGCGGAGGAAGTGGGGAGTTTTGCTGAATAAACAGAGTTTTTAAAGGGTGGTGGTGTGTTGTCGTTGGTTTTTTTGGCGGGATGTATTCGGAGTGTTTTGCGATTGAAGTCGATCATTGTTCCAATACCCCCTTTCACCCTTATCATTCAAAGATGTAATGTATATTTTACTTTGTATTTAATAACTATAAACACAATTAATGATAATTTTTTGTAAAAATAATTTTTCAAGAATATTAATTATTGTCTTATATTTGCACATGAAACAAAGCCATTTAATAATAAATTGGTTTTAATCCAAAAAGGTACTGAATTAATTTTTCATTATAAAGACTTCATTGAGTGCTTACAACTTAGTTCATGAGTAGTTACTTGAAATTATACACAAATTAGTTCATAAATGGAAATCGAATCGGGATTTATAGAAATTTATTGGATTTGCTGAAATTAAATACTTTATTTCGATCACCTGATTTTACGAGAATATTCTGAATATACACATGCCCTTGGTACATACAGGAATACGATAGAGTAAGAGAGGACGACTAACGAACGACTAAGAGGGGAAAAAATAATGATTTGTTTTCTCAGTTTAAATGATAGAAAAATAAGGAATAAATCAGTGCTTATATAAGGACATTTTTGAACAATAATGAGCAATATAAGATTATTTTTAAAAAATGATCTCACACTCAAAGAGACATATTACAAAGCTAACATAGGCATAAAAATATTACAAACGCATAATTCCATAACATGGCAAAGAACAACGCAATTCTTCTCACGAATGAGATATTCAAACCGATCAACTTACGATTTATCAACGAAAATAGTAAACGAAGAACGATGTCAAACTGCAGTAACTGTGCAGACGGCCCCCGCGTTTGGCGTTCTTTTATCTGTCGGTGGAGAGTTCGGTAGGCTAAGCGAAGGGGGAGGATGGAGTAAGAAGATGGGAGGAGAGGAGAGAGAAAAGAACTCTTGTAGACAGTTCCGTAGATCAAGAAAAGAGCCTCACCTCGCGGCTCGCAAGAGGTAAATATTTCAACCGGAAATGGGCCCTTTTTATTTGCAAGCGATTGGCACGGGGAGAGGCGACAAATGTACATTCCGATGCTGCGGATGTTTCTCTGCTAAGGAGAGTTTTTTCCCTGCAGTGACCAGTTTATTACAATTTAAAGAATCAATTATTTTTGCTGCTTTATTATTCCGTTATGTATTAATTTGTTGATGTGCATTCAAGATTGTCTTATTAGTAACTGCAGGACAGAGCTGGAAAAGGTTTTTAGGGCCGTGAGAGCAAAAATACGCTAAAATTAAATATATACCGGTATCACAGTTATGTTTTGAATTTTTTCAAGATTAGGTAACCCTATACTTCAAGATTAGGTAACCCTATACTTCAAGATTAGGTAATCCTATACTGTATCTAACAGGTTATGGAATAAGATCATTAATTAATTACATTATAATATAATTTCAATTTATAAAAAAGCTTTATGGATGTAGTTAAATATATTTGAAAAAAAATCTTTGTATGTCAATTTACTTTGCTTTACAAAATATTTTTAGAATCTAATAAATAAGGATATGGGATCTGTGATTGTGTGTATGGATTGAATTGGTAACATTTTGTAGAAACTGATCCCAAATTTTATCCCTGTTTTTTTATAAGATCTCAAACTAACATTAAATACTTTAAGAAATTGTGCATTGCATATATTTTGAATCTAAATAGCATTGAGTCCTTATTCTAATTTTGTCAGGTTTAAATATCATCATTTATTCATTTTCTTCTCTATAAACTTAGAAATTGCCAGCCAAGCCATTTTGTTTTCCTTTTCTTATTTTTTGTTTTTGTAAAAACAATTCTTTTTTAAGTGTCTAGTGTTAAAGCAAAACAACTTCTTCCACTATAAACCAAATTGATTTCTTTTTATTTTTTTATCTTACTTTTAACAAAGATATTCTGTGACCCCATGGACGAGCGATAGCTCCTTTGGGATATGCATGTACTGGATCACCTACGTTTGTATTTTTTTCTGTCCTGTTCTTTTGTTTGTTCAATAAATTATTATTATTATTAAGATTGTCTTCTCCAATAAATTCCAGTTATATATTTAATTTTATCAAAATTTATCATTTAGTTAGTATTATAATTCAGGGACATTAAAGTAAAAAACGAAGATAAGCTAATCAAATGTATGCTTTATTTGATCAGTGTTACAATAATTTCTCGAGAGCTGATTGCTGATTTGATCTTTATGTAGCTCGTGTCGGTGTCTCTTATCCGAATAGAGCCATAACATGAAAAATATGCTCTTACGATCCCCCCAAAAGCCATTCACACCCCATGAGTACGAGGGGATCATGACTCACTCATATGAAAAGCTCCATACCCCTTGTCTATATCCGCAGCAAGAAAATGGCTGATAAAAGTCATCCATTTCATCAACATATGTCGTAAACTGACCATTAAATAATGCTCTACCATGTTTGACAAAGAAATAAGCTACATAATCTAGAGTTTAGATCCCCAGTATCAACGCTATAGGGACTGAAATTGAGAAGGCAATTTGATATTAAAGGGAAATATATGAGTTATTTCAATTTCCTTCGGAAAAAGAGTAAAATATTTTTTCGGGGGGGGGCGGATGGGATGCAGATCAAACATTTCCCCTTTAACCTTTAGAGAAACTTGCACCTTTAAATTTAGTGATTGCTTTTCCGATTATGAGTTCTTATAATAAAGAATTTTTCTGGAGGATAAATGTATTTAAAGAATATATTAAATTCTCACAATGAGAAGTTAACCCGTTACAACGTTACAACGTTACACACAACGTTATATCAGACAGACTAATTCTTACTGTAGAGATGATTATTATTGAAAGACAATATAGCTTCAAATATTAAATAACTTCGGGGTCAGGCATGGCGGATTTAGATGGTGGGGTGGACCCTAGGGGTGCACTGGAAATCTTGGGAGGGGGCAAGCTGTCCCTAAAGGCTTTGGAAACATGATTTTTCCTCATATAAAAGGAATTTTCTCAAAAGTTTTCTTACCCCCACGACCCCCTTTAAATCCGCCTATGGGGTCAGGGTTCTAGGTTTCTATGGTGGTGCATTAGGATTCCGAATTTTCTTTTTGATTACTGGATGGTAAGAAAGGCTTATTTAAAGACTTACTTTAAAAAGTATCTCCAAAGCTTAAAGCTTCTAAAAAATATCTGCGAAATTGATTCTTCGGGTATACGAAAAAACCGTTCAATAAAAACAAATTTATTACGTGTGTAAAGCTATGAGTTTTTTAACGGTTTTTTCGCGAAGCTTTGTCACTAGTAACGAGTGACATATCCCTATACTGAACACCATGCTAATTTAAAAAAAGTAAAACCCTTAGTACGCATCTCTAACAACCAAGGCACACACTGCACCAACACCACCACAACCAAAATACGCCCCCCAAATTCCATCAATCGGGAGAAAATTCTTCAAAAAAAAAAACTCCCCAACAACCACACCTCATCACACACACAGCACCCATCTCATTAGGCCGTGATGTCACTCCGGGCAGCAAGCATCCCTCCGCATTCAAATCAATGGCCGGGCGGGCAAGCCCGCTCGCCGCCAATCAGGGGCCGCGGCGGGAGGAGCCGGCCTCTCCGAGCGCCCGCCGCCCAATAAATCATCGCGACGGCTGCCGCTCCGCTCTCGGCCGGCCGCGGAGGGATACCGTGGAGGACGAGGTGATGCGGCGGAAGTGACTCCGCGCTAACAGGTGGGACCGCAGGAAGAGATTGGTTTTTAAAGGAGGGTTAGGGGGAAAAGAGATGGGGGAGAGATTTTGTAACAAATTTAAAAATTTTAATATTTTTTTAAAATTTATATTTGGAATCTAGTAAACCACTGTTGTTATTAAAGTTTTGTTTTTTAAATTTATTTTTAAACGCTATAATTATAAATTTATTCAACATATGTAGGATTTTACTAACTGTTTTAATATTTATGGTATAAACGTGCATCACATGTAATAGTATAAAATTACTCAATACTTCGAATTTCTTTATTATCTTTATTTAAAATTCACTTATTTTTTTTATTAATCTTAAAAATGAAAATATTGTTCTACGTAATCTGAAACTAATAACATCTCACAAGTGAGCTGAAATAAATAAGCTCTTTTCCTATATCTATGAAAATAGCAGTTACATGAAATTGAAATTTTTACAACTTCTAATATAACTTTGAAAATACTAACGATATTTTTCGCTTTCAAAGCACGGAAAGTTTTAAAAAATTCAATAAAATGAAATATATTGGATATTAAATAATCTATTATATTGAATAATAAATATATCTTGAATAATATATCTATTATATATCCAGAAAGATTTATTTTTTTACCTAAATTAGATTATAAATAGTTTTCTCCGTCACCAAAACTATCCCTAGGTTAACAGAATAAAAATTTAAAACTTCAATACAATAGAAAATAACATAAATTCGGATTTACAAAAGTTAAGATATTGGTTTGATAATAATTGTCTGTCAATAAATAGCAATAAGACAAAATATATTAATTTTAGCTTAATCTAATAACAGTTTAGATCTAAACATAAAATATCACGATTGCTTGAATTCCGCTACCTGTAATTGTCTTAAGCTTGAAAGAGTTCCAAATTTTAAATATTTGGGATTAAATCTCGACCAGAACCTAAAATATACTTCACATATCAATTATCTAAAATCTAAACTCCGATACTACCTATTAATTTTTTATCATTTAAAAAATCATGTAGACGGATCCTTTTTGAAAACCTTATACTTCTCCTGGATTCAATCTATTTTACAGTATGGCATAATTTTTTGGGGAGGGGATTACATATCAAACCTTATACCTTTAATAAATTTGCAAAAAAGAATTTTTAAGCATGTAAATAGTGATCTGTTATTAACTATAAAGAAACTTTATTATTTTAGGTTATCACTTTTTATTTATAATAACATTAGCTCATTTGGTAGTACCAATATTCATTATAATCTCAGACAACCACCTATATTAAATATCCCACAGCCATACAAAGAGATCTTGCGTAAAAGTTTTCTTTATCAGGGTCCGTTCTTTTATAACAAATTGCCAACTTCTCTAACCTCTAACTCAAATAAATTTTCTTTTAAAAAGGGTCTGTCTACATATTTATTGAATTTAAAAGACACAAATCTATAAAGGTCTTGTAATTGAAGATGAGCCTGATATTTGACTATATTTTGTTGCTCTGTGTTAGCCAAATTATTTTTTTTTCTGGTGTGTACTTAGTGTGTATTATTTTGTATGTATATTTGTATTTTGTTCATGACTGTATGTCTATTTCGATTATTTGTTTTATTTTGTTCTTAGTATAAATATTTATTTATTAATTTAGTGCTTCACTTGGAAGGGCTTGTGCCCCTTAGTGAACAACATATGTATTTGTTTTTTTTCCTTTCCTTTCTGTAAATAAAATTTCTGTAAAGAAAAAAAAATAATTTTAATCATTTAGAGATCTATTTTCCATTCTAACAACATTTTGTTTCATAGTAACAGCCATGAGAATGTACAACACACGATTTTTTCTAAGTTAACTGATTCAACTAGATTATTTTCTAATGGCATTGAGAGATTAAATCGATCACTGTCGCAACAATATGAAATCGATTTTGTTTCAGTTCACCCATTCTAAATTGACTTCTAAAACTTTTTTGAGAGAGAGAGAGAGAGAGAGAGAGAGTTGCATGGATGTTTTTATACTTGAAGCGTAAAATATGCCATTTTAGCCATTGGCGTCGGCGGCTCCTGAATATTGGCGGGACGCCTCAAGGGTTCGGGATCCTCCCAAAATGTTTTCACAAAATGCTGGTACTACACTATTACCCCCAAAATAAGCGTTTTTCTTTCTGCCCTCGTTTAAGAATTTTAAGGTGGTTTTGAATCAACCCAGAAATTTTTTTTTAAATTTGACCTTTAAAATACAGGTTTAAACTCATTTTAAGTGTTATAAGATTACAGTTTCAAAATTAAATTTTTTATGCTTTAACTTAACCAGTGCTGTATAGCTGGATTTTTTTGAGGAGTCTCATTAAATTATTATTTTTTTAGCCAGAATCAGAATTTTTTGTTGTGATAATGTTTTCCCCATCTCTCACTTGCTTCAACATACTCTAAATGAAATCGTGTTCTAAATATGAGGTGTTCGTCTCCTTCTTGTATACGCCTCTTAAATTGGGTACCATTGGTATATTGGCACCATCCTTTATGATTCAAAGTCAGAGAAACAATTCAGTATATTTTTGGTCGCCCTGAAAAGTTAAAAACATAGTTTTTTAAACAATGTTCCCAATTATTGGGGGGGACACGTCCCCCCGTCCCCCCGGCTACGACGCCCGTGATTTTAGCTGAATAAAACTGACATTTCAAATACGAGGGTTGTTTTTTAATTAACTTCCGTTTTTCTGCTGAAAAGAAAGTATTAGAAATTTCAAAATAATTTTGGTACAGGTAGTTAGATACATCTTTCAGGTTCAATTTGCCACTTTACCGAATAAAATCGGACATTTTTTCTATTTTTTATCGATTTTACAAGCGCGCTCCTCGAACTGTTTTCCCGCCAACCCATAGAGAATTTCGCGTTTTTTCTCCGCTCGCTCCGTCCGCGACCAGACATAGGGCAGGTGATCGCGGACGGAGCGAGGGGAGAAAAAAAGCCGAAATTCTCTATGGGTTGGCGGGAAAATAGTTCGAGGAGCGCGCTTGTAAAATCAATAAAAAATAGAAAAAATGTCCGATTTTATTCAGTAAAGTGGCAAATTGAACCTGAAAGATGTATCTAACTACCTGTACCAAAATTATTTTGAAATTCTTAATACTTTCTTTTCAGCAGAAAAACGGAAGTTAATTAAAAACAACCCTCGTATAAAGAATGCAAATAACAATATTTAACCTCAAAACATTTCTCAATACCTCAAAATTTAATTACATCCCCACATTCCACAGCACCAAAAGACCCCTCCCACCAAACTTCCCAGAAACCGCCACAGGCCCGAAACGGCACATTAAACCCCATTAGGACAATCAAGCCAAACGACCGCCATACATCTTTCGCCACAAGACTGACGGGAATCTGAAATTTCACTTTAAGAAAGCTGAGGTAGCACAAAAAACCAAGAAGTTTCATAATAATAATGGCCGAAGACGAATGAAACTGATGAATGATGACAGATAGGTTGTTTACGAAGGAGCTAGTTCTCCAGTGTCCCTCTCCCCGCCCATTTAGCATTCCTGGGCATGACTTAATTTCCGGCCCGATTAATGCTGTCTTTTCTATACGGCAGCCGATCCGGTCGTCATTTCCTGCTCTCTTCATCATACTGATGATGAAGATGATGGGTGACGATTATCAAATTGATGAAGGGATGTATCGGGGATAAGGGTGTCTTTCTCTTGATACCATGTTGGATTTAGATGGAAGGATCGTCAGCGGGATAGTTAAGCTTAAGAGTGCCGTGACTAAATATTATTTCTTAAGAAAGACTGGATAGTTAATACAGTAGATATTAAATTGATTCAACTGGAATTTTATATCATTCGTTAAGTATAATGTTTTACATCAAAAAATTACCGGTTAAATAATAGAGATCTGATGGACACACACACACACACACGCACGCACGCACGCACGCACGCACACACACACACACACGCACACACACCATGGTATTTTAATTTTAATTTCATACTTTGAATTCATGAGAAGTCGAATTTATTATAGAATATAGTGTTAAAACTCTCCTGCTCAATATTTTTTTATAAATGAATATAGCAGTTGATCTAGGGAGCATTTGAGGCTAGAGAACCTACAGAGGTTTTAAACTGATTAAAAAATTTTTACTTAAGATTTGATTATAAAATCAAATATAAGATTTAGGTATACTAAAACAACTGTTCTGAAAACTGCAAAAGCAAATTTAACGTTCAATATTTTTCTAAAAAAATGTACGAAATTGTAATGTGTAAAAATTATAAAAATGATTTCTGTAAATCTTTCTCTACAGGACCACACTTATTGCATAAGTTTTCATTATTTATAATTTTTTTATTGTTTTATCGTACAAAATGTGCACCAAAATTTATTCCAAAAATTTATTACACGCAACTAATTTATGCTACCATTTACCAGTCTGTTATTAAATATAAATTATATATGCTCAAAAATAATAACAAAAACGAAGCTGAATTTATCTTACTCTTTTTTTACTGTTCTCTTCCTCTCCCTTTAAAATTGAACATGTGCCAATAATAGCATCGAAATTCCATCGAAAGAGTTCGTTTTAAAATACACTCTTTTAAAAGTTAATAAATTTAAGAAATGATCGAACTTGTCACTAAAACTCTTTCAAAAACATTGACTCTCGCTGATCAAAAAAGAATCCTCCGACATTAATTTTTCACCCTCCAATCCGAAATTAAGTGACTGCTTCACGCTAAAAAGCTTTCACTCTCCCGCTAACTGCTTTAACTTGCAAGTCAAATACTTTCTCACCCCGTATAGTATATTTCTTTCATTCTACTTATCCGGTGCCGGAAAAGAAACTCCTTCCCCCCATACCACACAATGGCAGAAATTTGATTACCTTTCTCCCTCCAAAGGCGTTTCCTAGAATCTCTCGATTTTTAAACCTAATTACGAAAGCGTCCTTCTTTTGACCGTTAGCTGTCACCTCAAAAAATACTTCCAACTTTAAATATCTTCAATGCCATTTCACTGTCAGCCATTGTCTGGGACTTTTTAAAAAAAGTGGGTCAAAACGCTCGGCGCTACATTTGATTATTATTCTCATAGCCTTTGACGTCTTAGGAGTGACAAGAAGTGTCAGGAGAGGTATCACGAAGATGTCCCTATTGCTGGCGATTTCTGAATAATATTTTCGCTTCTCGGATCGTTGGATTGTTGCGCCATTTTCTGTAAAGTGTCGCTTTGAATATTTTACAGTCCATTTTGGAGATTTTTTTAGACCGCATGTCCGGTGACAATCGAATTAGCATGGGAAGTGACGGTTGTTTATGGAGAGACCCCGTTCTTGGAAAAATTTTTAGTTTTCGTCTAAGTCTTCACTCGAACTGGCCTCTGTAAATCTCGTTCGTGTTGAAAGAATGGAGGGGGTAGGTATTTATGGGGAAAAGAAGGAATTCTTTTCTTGAGCCTAAATCCCAGTTTGGTATATTTTTTTTTACATTCTAACTTTGAGTAATACCAGAGAGCTTATAAAAGAAAAGAGTTAGGCTAAGGCAGTACAGTAAAAGACAGACAAACACAGCTCAATGAAAATTCCTGGGAATCACATCACTTAACAGAAAGAGCATTCGAACTGACAGTGAATTGCCAAATAAGTCATGTTCAACGGAGAAAAACATGAATCTTTTGATGTCTTTAAAACCAGGTTCACGTATTGTAAGAAAACGTTTAAGTTTCATTAATTTGTAAATTTTTCTTCATGCAAAAACCTATAAAAGTATAGAGATGTTATATGAAATTTATTTTACATTTAATTTTCTGATATCTTTTAACCCTTTATCTACTGCATTATGATTTTCTGCAATTCTTTTCATGCAAATATCAAGACACTAAATTGAAAATTAATGGATGTATGTACATAAATAAAAATATTCTGTAAGTTGGATAACAACATGGAAAAATTTACAAACAGCGATTATTTTTTAAAGAAAGAGACGTTTCTCTTTTTAAACAAGGGGGAGATGCGTCTGAACGTCCAAGGAAGTCGACAATATAAATTTTTGTAAATACAGTCGACAATATAAATTTTTGTAAATACAGTCGACTTCCCGTTTTTAAATACGTAACTGGAATGTAATGATGACTTGGTATTAGAGAGCAAAGAAGGATCGTTGGTTCAAAAACCTAATTGAATTTTCAACTCAGTTATAACAAAAACTAATAACTGTCGATGGGACTACTACATTTTAGCAAGCAAAATGTAGTAGTCCCATAGTAAGTAAGTAGTAAGTTCGACTGTTATGAATAATATTAATAGTCGATTTGCAAAAAAATAATAAAGAAGGGGGTTAGATACATTCAGCCCAGCCCGAGACCATAGTTCGAGGACCCTCGCCTCAGGGGTTGGATAATGATTCTATAAAAGGAATACAAAACTAAAATAAGGCAGAAAGTGACTATTCATCACCTTAATTAGAAAAACAACAACCCCGCAGCCTATAATGAATTCCGCAGGAAGTCTAATCATGTTTATTTAAATTACAAGGTCGTCTCGTCTCTCTCATCACAGTTGTGTCAGTGTTCGTCATGTCAGACGAAAAGAGCCTCAAGATATCATCACTCACATCATTCCCCTGCGACACATTTTGCCTGATTAATGGGGGGAAGGCAGTGGTAGAGAAAAAAGTTTTGATAAGGATATTCAAAATTATGGAATAACTTAGGTAGAGGTTCACAAAAAGATGTGTTCTTGTGAATTTAAACAGTGATGCTAAACTATTCAAGTTTTTTTTATTTAATAGCTTTCGAAGAACTTTCAATCATAACACATTCTTCCACGTCTCAGAAGTATCAGGTTATAATTATTCTGAAACTATTTCATTTCTCATAAAGCGTTTCAGAATAGCGAAACGTTACTTAAATCAAATATTTGAACTCTGTATGGTATGATGGTGTGTCTTGGCTTGGGGGCACAAAGGAAAGGCTACTATCTGAATAAAAAAATTATTTGACTTAATTTCAAACCAAATTTATATACGTAATGACACTATTTTTCTCAGGGTGTAGAGTTCAAATCCAGGAAGGGGACAGGGATAACGTCCATATGTAAAACTTTTCTATACACCGATATTTTTTCTAGGACCAACAGTATCGTAGTGGTAATGCAGATAGGTTTTTCTGAATAAAAGGAAACATATACTAAATTCTATGGCCCTCAATGAGGGAAAGTCTTGGACATATTTCAATCCAAAAATAGCTACAGAAATCAATTCTAAATCTTCATTAAAGAAGTGTTAACATAAGGACAAGAGATTATAGAATTCGTCTACGACTCATCCAGGTTCCAAGGAACGCTGTTCCTTTGAAACATACCTTTCCGCATTCTTCATCACGAAACACGCACAGCACATTATGTCAACTACATGCAAGACACAAGAGAGGCACATTTCCAAAAAATTGAATTCCACCCGCCAAACATCTCATCATCAAACAATCGCCACCCATTGTCGCGGATCAAGTCTCGGTCCAATGGGATGATGCCATCTCGCCACGACTAAAATATGGTAAAAAAATTCTGCAGAAGAAGAAGGCAACTGCACAGCAGATTTACCAACTCCCCCTTGAGTAAATCAAAGACCGCCTAATAAACTATGCCCGCTCCGGTTTTTTCTTGCCATCCTTTCTTTTTCAGGAGGAACAATAACGCGAAGATGCGCGCGCAGGTCCGTTTTGCTTATTATTATTTATTCGTTCCTTTGTGCCTTTTCCCAGTAATTTAATTGAACGGATCTTTTTCGTGCTTTCTGGGAACGGAGACAATGACAGATTATGGAACGGACGGGTGACACGCTAGACGTCAGCTGTCACCAGGAGTGGTGACGGTCTATCTTGCGTCGGGATCTTCTTCGAAAGCGGGACAGGTGTCGCAGAAAAAGTATTTTCGGGGCGTTTTTCGAGGTTTTTCGTGACGTTTTTTTTCGGTCGGTTGATAACCTGCTCTGAGGGGAGAGAGGACAAAGGAGTAGGGTTTTCGCGCCTAATCTGAGAGCAACCGTGATAGGCTAATGAGGTATGTTTCATTGTTGCCGTTGGAGAAATTTTGGGATTAGAAATCTTGGCTCTGAAAAGTGTACTTGGTGGCTATTTTGGTACTAACAAGAGTGAAGAGAAGGTAAAATTCAGTTCATGACATTCATTGGTTGGTTTATCAAGCAAAGGAGTAACTATTTACAAGGGTATAAATCCTCAAATAAAAAAAATCTCCAATTGTCCAGAGACGATCCATACACCAGTTGGAGAACATATTTCTAAATATTGTCATTCAAACTTGACTATCACTTTTGGGTCATACAATACAATATTTGAAATTCAAGAATCTAGGTCAAGTAGGCGCCTTTTGGCGACTTAAGTTCGTCGCCAAGTACTAGGGGCTCCGCTTTAAATTGGAGGTATGTTCGTCTACTAACAGTTTTCGTTACTTGAAGTCTTTAAAATTAGGGAGATGATTATGTTGTCTGTTCCTTATACCACTAGGAAGACCCAAGGAATTCAGCCAAAGAGTAGTTCCTGAGAATGAGAGACCCAGTAATGACAGGAGTTCAACTTAAGCTTCAGATGATAGATCTATTACCACCTTAACAATTTAGCCATATGTCGGAAGGGGAGCATACGTCCCCTCACGTCCTGGACCCATAATGAACTGCTCAAGAACTGACCTCAGGACATTTGCATCCACAGATTTAAAGAGAATGTAAACGTAATGTGAAGAGTAATTACTTTAATAGACTAAAGTATTTCTTCGGAAGGTGGCTGAGAACAGAGGAATCTTGTATTGTGGAAGGCACGTTTCAGGGTTTCATTAATCGCCTTCCGAAAAAAAAAGACAAGATATACCAATCCTTTCATTCCCACCTCCATCTTGACAGACTCTAGATTTTTAAAAACTTCCCCATGGAAACTTAAGTAAAAAACGACAGTTCCTCAACAGTAATTTGTCAAATTCGGCCATAAATGCTAACAAAACCAAATTAAAACCAATCAGCCGCTCTACCAAACTAGATCCTCCATACAACTACAGCAGTTTACGAACCTGAAACCTGGCGAGTCATATAAGCGCATCAGTAACCCCACAGTCCAGACTGACCAATGCACAAAAAACAAAAAAAGAGGACGAGTGACATAAACGAGTGAAATACGAGCGGCGAGGCAGGCAGCCCCGAAATTGAAGCCGAGATGATTAAAAGAGAAGAGGGGCATCCCTCCAAAGCAAGCGCCCCAGAAATGATTGCCCCAGTAAAACCGGGGCGCGAAACCGCATCCCAGGTTACAAATAGATATTCGGAATGCTTTACGATACAAGCCCCCCTCTCAGCCGGGCGCGTGCTGCGCCCGTGATAAGGGCGTCGGGCATTTGCCGGGGCGTTTTTCGGGTAACTTGTGGTCGCCCTACTAACTCTCCGCAGCCCTTATCTGCCCCTGGCCGGCCAAAGCGAGAAATAGGAGAGCAAAACAAAGCGGGCCAACACATGCTTTATAAATTTTTATTATGCTTTATAAATTTTTTGGTGGGGCGCCTTTTCCCGTTGTTTTTCATCGCGTTTGGTATAAATCAGGCTGGGGTTATTTATGTTGGAGCAGTGAGTGAAGTTGATGAAGCGTGGTAAAAGGGGGATCCCGGATTCGGACTTGGATCCGAGTGACCCATGGGGGAGGTGAGTTATGTGGCGGCGCAGGAAAGTTTTTTTTGGGGGGAGTTGACCCTTTTGGGTTGGTTATGAATGGCGGTGTTGGTTCTGTTCTCCTTCAGCCCTTTGCTTTTTTTTGAGGTTTCGTGGAGTGTGAAGGAAAACTTGTGTGCATGCTTGTTGTCAGGTGGTCATTAGTTTATGTGTTTAGGAAAGTGTATCATTCTTTCATCTTTGAGTCATAACACCCCTTTGGAGTCCTGGGCAATGGAAAGTTTTGGGTGACCAACCACCACTTGGAAATAGGGATTTTGGAAATTCCCTTAAAGGAAACTTGATTCTCTTACTCCTTTAGAAAATAAATATTCTTATTCAAAGACCATTAAATATATCAAAGACGCAACCTCCATAGAATAGATATCCTTGCCTGTCTAGGTCCCTAATGTAAAGATGGAATTGGGTCAAAAATTAACAATGGTCGTAAACAGGATTTATTTAGGGTGGGCCGAAAACACACTTTATTTTTTATTTCTGTTCTAATAACGCGGAAAGGGTGCCACTTGGGTCCAATAAGTACGGTGTAAAATATTGTTTCGATTGGATATCATCTTAAGCTCCCGCATCGCACTTAAAGTTTGAAAAAATGGATGACTTTTTACAAAACAACTAAAAAACCAAAGATTAAACTCTCAAATATTGTTCATGATTTTTTATGAGGAACTAATATAGTTATAGACATAATGTCTCAGGTTCCATTATTCCATCACCCTTCTTCCGTTAGATATAATTTTTTCATGTTCAAAGAAATTTGGTAAAGTTGTTTTTCCTGCATTTTTAAACAGCTAATAACTCTAGAACTGTACAACTTAAAAACCTGAAATCAGTCCCATTTCGTTCGTAATTTTTTTGTCTTTGATTTAATGTGCATCATGACCATCATTTTCAAAAAGTTTTTTTTTTCAAAACTTAAAAAAGTGAAAAAAAAATTGCATAAATTTTTTTTTTAATTTTTTGAAAAAATATTTAAATCCTATTAACTCTTAAAATGAACATTACTACTAAATTTAAAGGAGAAAATTAACTATAATCATGCTTAAAAAAATTAAAATATTCGAAATTTAGGCAAGTCCCCTAAACCAAAACTATCGCTAAAATTATACAGTCACTCATGGAATATTCATAAACTCGCTTGAGGGTGTTCATATGACTTAAGACATGCGAAAAATGTCACATTAATTTCAGAAAATACGCCAACTTATAGATTCGGTACAAAATCTTACAGTGCTAGTTCCCAACTTTAACCAACTTTAATTCAATGTGCATGAATTTTACCTGAATATTCCTTAGAAATGTGTTTATATCCAATTTTTTATGTTCTAAACTTCTATTTACTTTGATTTGACTTGTTAAAAGTAAAAACAATTAGATATAAGCATAAATTTTAGGAATTTTTAGGAGAAATGCATGCAAATTGAATTAACTTAAAGTTGGGAATTAGCAGCACTGTAAGATTTTGTACGGAATCTATTAATTGTCGTATTTTCTGAAATTAATTTGACATTTTTTGCATGGGTTAAGTCATATGAACGACCTCAAGCGAGTTTATGAATTTTCCATCAGTTACTGTATAATTTTAGGGATAGTTTAGGGGACTTGCCTAAATTTCGAATATTTTAATTTTTTAAGCATGATTAAATTTAATTTTCTGCTTGAAATTTAGTAGTAATGTTCATTTTAAGAGTTAAAAGGCTTTTAATATTTTTTCAAAAAAAATTTTTATTAAATTTTTTTGTAATTTTTTTAAATTTTAATTTTTTTTTGAAAATGATGGTTATGATGCACATCAAATCAAACACAAAAAAGTACGAACGAAATGGGACTGATTTTAGTTTTTTAAGTTATTTAGTTCTAGAGCTATTAGCTATTTAAAAATGCAGGAAAAACAACTTTACCAAATTTCTTTGAACATTAAAAAATTATATCTAACGAAAGAAGGGTGATAGAAGAATGGAACCTGTTACATTATGTCTATAACTATATTAGTTCCTCATAAAAAATCATGAACAATATTTGAGAGTTTAATCTTTGGTTTTTTAGTTGTTTTGTAAAAAAGTCATCCAATTTTTCAAACTTTAAGTGCGATGCGGGAGCTGAAGATATTATCGAATCAAAACAATATTTTACACCAACCTTATTGGACCCAAGTGGCACCCTTTCCGAGATATTAGAACAGAAATAAAAAATAAAGTGTTTTTTCGGCCCACCCTAATTTATATTTAAATTTTAAGATTTCATTTTGTTACCATATAAATATGTTACTAATACCAAGAGCTCACATTACTGTACCTGTACAGTGTATACGTAATACTCATTTAAATCATGTCTATACGGGCGGATTTATGTAGGATCATAGGGGGCAACGCCCCAACCCAACTTTTTGAGAAAATTCCGTTTTTATAAAGGAAAATGATGTTTAAAGCCCCAATAGGGCCAACTTTAACCCCAGGATTCACAACCTAAAACCGCCCATGTGTCTGTATCGTCTTCCTGATGAGTTATGACTATAATTGTAGTACACTACTATGGTATCAACTGTAGTTTCTGGTAGAGTTGAATAAACTGATTGCGAAGAGTTGCCTAAGAGGTAAGACCGGTATTATAATTTCTACAGTATGACCGAACATTTAAAAGTCCTTCACAGACACTAACGAGTGGCGTAGCCAGTAAAACATTGAAAGAGAAATATTGGAATTTCATTGAGATATCCCCCTTGAGCTACGCCCCTTCCAAAAGTATTACCTTTCTAGGGCAGAAGTATGAAATAACGGTTGTAATCTTAACTCGAAAACCTATACCTATCCGACCCAGTTTAAAACCAACCACGCGATTTCGTCACACTGCAGACAGATCTGGGCGCGTCGCAGCAACAGACCTTCATCGCTGATGACAAAATGGGATACAGCTGATGGATTGATTAAAACGCAACTCTCATTGTGTGTGTGCGTGGATCCCGATTTTTTAACAAGCAGAAGAGTGTCGATCCTCGGCAAGTCTGTCAGGCGAGACAATGGACAGATTCATCAATGCCATGCGCCGTCGGTAATTGTTACAGATCTCTGGGGCCAGAATCGAACCCCACTTTTTTTGCTGGATCGTCAGAGAGGTTCTCCTGAGATGCATTGTTTGCTTCTGAGGGGTTGACGAGTCTGGAATTGACGTCGGTGAGTTTTTGTGGACGACGCTTGCTTTTGGTGGGTGTCCGGATGGAACCGTTGGTTGTCTGACGAATGCTGGATGAATGGGAGTTGGACCAGAGTGTAAAGGGTACAAGAACTAGTTTTTTATGATACGGTTCGCATTGTTTGAGGAGTCATTCTTTTTTGTGTTTGCATCCGGTTGTCTATATCTTGATGAAAGTGTTAGAAGTTCAAAGTTCAGAATTTTCTTTGGTGTCCAGTATTTAAAAATTTTAGAGATAACCGGAGGTTCAGAATAGAAGTGTGAACCAAGTCCACTTTAGCTACTTTTGAGCTACAGAAGTTTAAAGTTAAAGCTTCATAACAAAATTACCTGTTAACGCAACAGAACTTGCTGCTGCCTAGCGGATATTATCAGAACTAGGACTTGGTTCATTATTGCACTGAAATTTTAGATAGTTGGTGCATGTTATAACGTTGCTAACTCAAAAATGACAATAAAAGTGGACTTGGTCTACTTTTATTCTGAGCCCTCCAACTATGTGTTTTCAGCCACATGATTACATTTCACAGTCGCTAAGTATGAACTTCTTAGGGCATTTTCAGTGGTAAAAGGATAATGTCCTAGTACCCGCCCATTAGAAAAAAAAACATTTCACAGTTTGAAAATTTAATTTTGAAAAAAATTAATTACTATTTTTAAAGATTTGGGTCATGTTCTGTTTCGACATCATTCAACTCAACTTACTTCATCCCAATACGTAAATAAACACACATTTACACCTTTTTACCTCTAATAAAACACCACCCATTCCCCAGCCCACCCGATCCGGTTCCATCCAGCAACAAAACAATGTAACTTCCAATCCGATCCCTGCGATCTCCGCCCTAATATCTCAGCCCAAAGTAGACAATATGGTCACTGCAAATGGATTGAGATGCCATCCATCACCCCGCAACGTCCATCCCGGAGAAGAAAAGGAAAAAAACGGGAGCTAGCAATAGATAAACATCGGAGAAGATCTCCGGGAAAAATCCTGGAGGAGCTTTTGTATGATAAATAAAAAAGACTTACGTCTTTTCCGAGTCTGTCACACTACGGGAGAGTGGCTAATGTCGCGAGAAATCTTGGGCTTAAAAGCGATTCCAATGGTTTTTTAATCGAATACTTCTGCTGGGTTTTTTATGGAGGATTTTTCAATGGTGTCACAGAAGCACAGGATGTTTATTGTTGGTTATTGATTTTATTCGATGTGACGTGAAACTGTGATGTGTTCGGACTAAAGGTAGGCGAAATCAGTAATTTTTAAGTATCAATTCTATAATCCAGTAAGTATCTAATATTTCTGAATCCATGGGTCAAATATTTTTCCCTACTTAAATATAGTTGATTAACCTTTTAAATCCTAAGCCGGCTGAGATTACCTTTGAATCCCATGGAACATTCGAGGCGTCTAGGACTGAAAAAGTTAAAAGTAGATTACTACCAACTGTAAGTCGGAAAGAGAAAAAAATTTATTTAATAACTCATATTATAAACTTCAAATAATCCTAAAAAGTCAAAGAGTATTTTAAAATTTAAATTTATAAACCTTAAATATTGCATTCACATGAATTAGGGTAGGCGCACACGTGCAACTTTTGTCTCCGTGACAATTATCAACCTTGTCACGTCGCCGTCACGTAGAAAAATTGAGTGCGCAAACGGAACGTGACATTTCCCAAATTATTGCACCAGTCGGCAGTTAGTTGTGGAAGAGAAAGCATCAAAATAATCTTTCAGCTTAATTTTAAACAATATGGCTGGAACTCAGGAACTGGAAAGCACACGTGAGGACTGTTTATATCAACAAAATCACGAAAGTTTAGTTGTTCGATGACTTTTTGTCACTCGTGTGCGCAGTGCCATAGAATCTAATAGACAGAGAAACTGTTTCGTCATGGGCCTGTCTCTAGAGCTACGGACAAAATTGTCACACATGTATCACGTCGTACCGTGTGCGGTCCCTACCTTTCGCTCATAGCTAGAACGGTACTGACAAAACAGTCACAGAGACAAAAGTTGCTCGTGTGCGCCTACCCTTAGGTAAAGCTTTAGTTTTCACCAGATAATAAAATTAAAAACATGTTGTTAGCCTTATCTCCAAGTAATTCTAGGATAACTCCGTCTAAATTACGTAGGACAGTAAATTTTATGGATGGATTGTTAAAGAAAAACGCAGAGAAAGGATAATTTTCGCAGTTTCTTCCTAGAAATGAAAACAGCACTACATGGATTAAACAAATTCACCCCAACATAAAAGTTAATTTTTATAATTCCAGCATATTAAACGTCACACCCGACCAAATTAATTTATTCCGCGAATCCATGCCCCAACATAATAACCTCAAGTCTTGGCTCAAGTCTCAGAAACCCCCCGGCCGCTAATTGAACAATGCAAGTCCACACCACATTGTATCATATTTGTCATCGGATGTCAAAAGACACAGAAGAGAGGACCGCAGCGTCAAACCATCAACAACCCCTGACAAGCCTCCCCTTCTGAAAACAAGAAGAAAACGGACCCTGGAAATTAAACTTTTTTGGCATGGAACTCACACAACCCCCGTTGTAAATTAGGCGGAAAAAACCAAACCAGTCCTAATTACGGGCAAGGAGAGAATGAGGGTTCGCGGGAAAAAAAATGGCGGCGCGCTGCTCAGTTTTAACGCTCAAGTCGCTCATTTCGCTCAAGTATAAATCATCGTCATAGAGTGTCCTTCAGGATGTGGTCTTTTGGCAAGCATCCTTCTTGCAGCAGCGGCAGAGAGAAAAAGGAATGAATATGTAGCACGAAGAAGGAGCCTAATAAATTAAAGTTTTTACGCGAGATAACGAAGAAGACGCTATAAATCAAGGTTAGTGATTCCTCTTCGCCCCGCACGCTATATTTACATGATGATGCTGGAGCGATGTAGTGCGGAGTGTAGAGCCCAGGTCGCGATTCGCCGTTGTTGCTGATGAAAATTTTTGTCGAGATTAGAGTGGGGCATAGTGTTGCACTCGGATGACTGTACTAGTTGGTTGGTGTTCGTCAAGAGTTTACTAGCGGAAAAAAATTACAAGGATTTATTTGTTCAAGAGAGTTGGGCATTTAATGCCTAGCTGTTTTACTGAGAGGCTGCCAGGATAGGTGGAGACACTGGGAGAGTGAAAAAGATAGACAGTGGGATAGAGTAATTGAAATTATTGGGGAGAGAATTAAAAGAAAGAAAGTGAGAGTGAAAGAGTGTTAATCAAAGGGAGAGGAAGAAAATGAAAGAGGGTGATAGCATAAGAAAGGAAAAAGTGGATATAGAATGAAAATACTGACGAACGAAAGAAAATGGAACGGTAGAAAGAGGGTGGGAGAGAAAAGATGATAGAAAAGCACTTAAAGAGGATGGGAGAAAGGAAATGGAAGAGAGAGAGTAACGATGATAGAAATAACGGAAGAGAAGAAGTTAAAGATGAGAGAATTTAATAGAAAGAGAAGATAGGGGGAAAGAGAAATAAAATGAAACAAATGCCAAATAAGACAATGAGAAAAAGATGAACAATTTAATTTAACCAAATTCTACTAACGAGAGGGTTGGTTATATATTGATGTAAGGAAACAAGGGACTTATAAAAATTTTTTTCAACTTAATTTTATATTGAGAATTGAAACTTCAGTCAAATTAAGGACCCATGAAACCTTCAAATAGTATCCAAGAAAACCAACCTAAAAGCACTTATGAATGAAACCGTATTTAACAAACCAATAGGGCAAGAAGAACACAGAAAACATCTTTCCACACACTCTCCGATGCACCGAAAAACCAGAATAAAAACTTGCCAACATTCAAAAACTCTCCTCCCCAAAAAAACCATACATTGTAATTTGCCGATGAATAATGAATCCGTCATCCTCAACAGCAGTCACTGCTGCAGGAAGAAAAAAAACTGCGGGCATCACGAACAGATACTCCGAACTACTGATAAAAAAAAGCGGTGGATGGAAACACGATTCAGCCTTTTAATATTTTTTTATAATTCCTCCGTAACCAAAGAGGGAAATTCCAGTAGCAAGAGGTGATAAATGAATGGTGGCACACGGCGAAAAAACAACTCGGATGGATGGTGTAGCGACATGAATGACTCACAATTGGGGTTGGTGACAGTTTCGCCGTGGAGAGAATATAAAGAGTTTTTTCATAAGGTCACCATCACTAAGCTTCGAGTTAAAATTTGATTGCCAATGAAGGAAGTTTGTGTTGATGTTTCATTGAGTTAAAGCATATTTTCAATGTGTTCCCCTGTATTGCTAGATCCCATAATCCAATGAGGGACCCCATCATCCAATGAAGTAGTTGATCAGTTATAGTACTACATCAATAAAAGTTAAATAACCAATTAAAACTTGCACTACATCTATTACATCTATCTATGAAATAAAGCCATCGAAAATTCCGTCAAATTTTATTTATTAAGCGGTAAATCTTTCTTGATTTTCGAATAAATTTTTATACACCCAGGAAAGGATGTATTAGGTAGTTATTAATAGGATTTAGCTTAGAATAAAAATTTTCGAAATATTATTATGCTTCCTATATAATCCTGTACAAATAAAACTATTTTTCTTTAAAAAAAAGAGAACTTTTTAATTAAAACATTTATAACAATTTAAAGAATTATTATAAAGAATAAGTTCTAAAGTTGAATAGGTTTCGAGAAAGATGGCTTTTAGGGCTTTCGATATACTTCGTGTAAATAGAATAGGCGGCTCGTACGTACACACACACACACACACACACACACACACACACACACACACACACACACACACACACACACACACACACACACACACACACACACACACACACACACACACACACACACACACACACACACACACACACACACACTATTTCTGAACTTTTACGATCTTTTTTTTACTTATTTTATTTTTTAGCTAGAAACATAATTTTTTGTTGGCATAATGTTTTCGCATTATCTCACTTGCTTCAACCTACTCTAAATGAAATCATGTTCTAAAAATGGGGAGTCCGTCCCCCTCTTGAATACGCCTCTTAAATTAGGTGCCATTGGTATATTGGCACCATCCTTTATGATTTAAAGTCGGAGGAACATACATTCAGTAAATTTTTGGTCGCCCTCAAAAGTTAAAAACATAGTTTTTTAAACAATGTTCCAAATTACCCCGGTGACGACGCCCGTGCTCGTCGCCATGACAACGCAATAGAAATGCAATGATTAGGCGGGGAAATAATCAGACTCCTGAGTATCAGGTATTCTATTCAATAGTGCATTAAAAATATTTAAATATAAGAGCAAATATACTATATATGCTTGCTTATGAATTTATATAATTAAGAGTTTTTACGGCGTGATAATTAATACTTTTAGAAGTCTAATCAAATACACATTTTACACTTCTGGGGACCTCTCTAAAGTAATCCTCCGTTTCCTAACTACACACAATAAACTCTTCAAACTTCAAATCTAACAACAGTTTCAGTTTCTTCCCCTGAATAGCATCCTTAATTGATCAGTCCTTTGTTTTTTTTAAATCTTCTGAATTACAACTGTCACAAACCCCTATTGCTTCGACACCCACCAAAAAGCGACATTCGGTTGACGAGACATGGAAACGCAGGCGGAGTGGATATCAGTTGGAGCAGCTAGCAGCAAGTGGCGGAGATCAATCACTTTTCTGTCTTGGATGGCTTGAATTCAAGCTAATGGCGTCCTGTCCAGAAGATGAGATGACGTTCCAGGAAAGGGTACATACACATGCCAAAGGTTGTGCCATCGTTTAGGAATGGAGCGAATCGTCAGTTTGTCTTTTCAGTGGTATCATTAGTGAGGAACGTATTTTGGACTTGAAAAAAAGAGAGACGGCTTATTTAAGACTTTTAGTTCAGATTGATGCGAGGAAAAGTGGAAAGAGGAGCAAGTAAAAATAAAGCAATCAGAAGGATATCTTAAGTTGAGTGGGTTGAAAAAGAACAAATTGAAAAATATAGGAATTAATCATAGTTTTTACAACAGTTAATAGTTCTATGAGCGAAACATTAAGATTTTTCAGCTCAGATTACGTTAAATTTACCAAAAACTCACTTATAAATGTATTAGACATTTTTAAATGTAATTTTTACTTAAATTTTTGAAATAAAAATAATTACATAATCTCACAAAATTTAACCAATCATTGTAAAATATTTTAGCTTAATTCTCAGTTTTATGATACATTTATTTTTAGCAATTGAAAATTTTTTCCTAAAATTTTAAAACTGAAATTAGTATGATTTGTGTTATTATTAACAAAAACTCTTGAATCTTTCATTACACGATCCACAAAAGGAAGAAATTGTTGAAGTCGTAATGTGGATATGAACATACTACGTCATAAACTCATCTAGTCTTTTACCTTTCATCCCTATTTAAACTATTTTACGAGGATGGATACGAAACAAAGCAATACGAATTGATACTTTTTCTGTCCTGAAGAGCCGTTTTACTGTAAGCATCAGAGGCAATACGTTTTTCACGGAACATTTAATACCCACTTTCAACTCTTTTTCACAAATAAAGATTACGGAGGAATGAGAGTCATTCCTCGATGAAAAGAGGTATGGTGGGAATAGGCGAAATGAAATCTCTCCCCTGAAAAATGAGGCATTATGTCCAATCGTTGATCCGTGGAAAAGAGACACCATTTACTTCATAAACTCAGATCGTACGCAATAGCCATGAGACGTTTGAACTGCGATCTATAGAGCTTTACAAAGGAAGGGGATTATGAGAAACAAGCTGAGGAATTTCAGTCTCATGCTGGGGGAACGATTGACATCGATACCTCACAAGATAATACTTTTTTTCGTCTTTGAACAGTAACAAATTACGCACTACTATGATGTATGTGTTTTTTATTCTGAATAAGTTATTTCTTCAACTCTTGTCAAACAAAAATTAATCAGGACTTTTTAAAGCAATTTATAAGTACGTTATCATAATTAAATTCTTCAATAATATGAGAGTTGAAGATATCGGAACCACCTTGAAAACAAATATATGAGATTTAGGCAGTTCTTAAGTAAAACATGTTTAGTGATACTGAAAGGACATAGAAAAATATTGTAACAGACAGGTTATCGTTAGAGGTCCTTTGCTATAATTGGCTTTGACCTCGCACCATTGAAAAAAATTTTATAGAACAGACAGTTTATCGTTGTAGACTGAAAGAATATTCACTATATTACCTTCTTTTGTAGTTGTAGACAAACGATTTCTACCATCATAAAACCTCAAATTCAAGGCTGCAGAAAAAAATTTTTTTAAAACTATACAGTGAAAACACTTGTTTAACTTAACCTTATGGTAATTTAAAACACTTTTTTTCACAAATGAATTATTACGTTGTACCAAAAGGTAACATTCTCCAAAGGAAGAGTAACGAAAAGAAAACAGAAAATTCCGAAAACTGCAAAAAAAATTTCCCGTTTCGTGGTCTAATTTCGTGTCAGTAGCAATGTGCCTCTGGTTCCAAGAACCAGGCGTTATTTATTTTAACGTTCTAAAATTAATGACCAGTCGCATTGCTCGTGCAAAAACGCATCCTCCGCCGACGTTCTTTTGATTTTCCCACTTACAACAACGGAATGAACTTCCACCAAGCAGAGCAAATCAAAAGAAGAGATGATGATGTTCTTTCCCACCTGCAACTAACTCTCGACGTCTTTGAAACAAAGAACGTAGTCGTCGTTATATACGCTACAACAACGCCTTGATCACAGTGTAGCTCGCTCATTTGAGAATTCCCGCGATTTCGTAATAAGATTTCACCCCCTCCAGTTATGTTTGTCTAGAGATGCACAAACAAGGGCGATTTTAACTGATGGCCAGACGTGATGAAATTTTATTAAATCTCCAGTTTTTTCTCCTCCTGGAAAAAAGAAGTTAGAAAAAAAGAAGTGGCAACAGCGGCATAAAAAACCTCTAAGCTTGATGCGTCCAATTTCGCCTGTCGTCTTCTTCCCCGAACGCCGCTCAAAAATGAGACATTCTGCTCAAGCAGCCATCTCCCTTGCAACTTTGCAGTTGATTAAAAACTTAGAACACAAAATTCTTTTAATATAAAACCCAGAGCGGAAGCTCAAGACAACAACGGACCGAGACAACAACACCCAACAAAAAGAAGAAAAGAAGAAGAAAAAATGGCCTTCTCTCCTCTCCAGTGTAGCTACCGTAATAATAACCTTAACAACATAAGACATTAAATGACGCTGCCTAGCTTGGATTGCTTGACAGTCATCTGACAAGCTAAAAAGATCGCTTAAGAGAGAGCGGGACTGACGCATTTCTTTTCGCCGGGCTTTGCCGGCATTTATTATTTTTATTTACATAGCACCTTCTCTTTTTTTCCTGTCTCGGCCTGTTGTTTTTATCCGGGAGTAAGCCTCATTTTGTTGGGTAATGAGGCGACGTGCCACCGGCTAATTGGGGCTCTTGTAGCAGGGAGTGACAAGGGGGACAGTGCTGACCCCTGTCGGTCGGATGGGATAAGCTGGCCTTTGATTGAATATGGAAACACTTTCTATCCCTTTCCCTCGATTTTCTTGGATCTGACTCCGTTTTATCGGAGTGATTTCATAGGTTTAGATAAATGTTTTTGGCATAAGATGGTCATATTTCGATGAAAAATGTATAAAAATTTCATATTGCTTCTTTGATTTTGATAGGACCACATCTTTAAGAGATCACAAGGTATTTTTAAGGTATCCGACTGGTCTAAAATCCTCGTTTTTTTTTCAAAAAATGTGAAAAACATTTTATGATCTATTCTTGAAGCCAATTATTTAGTATCCAAAAAGCTCTCTCATACTGTGGCCGGAAATATCTTTACACGCGTTTTGTGAGGAATGGTATTTTTGAGCAGTAGGGTTCACGGTAAACGTGATTTCTCCTATACCATTTTAAGTATGATTACAAAACTTTCTGAGTTTGTTGTTCATATTATTATGAATATTTTGTTCTATTATCTAAAGCCAGTTCCTAAATAAACTTTGTTCAAGTGGTTTTGCATAAAAAATCGGATTTTTTTGGTAAATTTCCATAGAAGGTGGTTTTGAACATTTGTATCTCTGAAACTTGTGTTAATATTGGAATTTTTGTAGTTCACAACACAGATGTATATATAAACTTCAGTTTCTGCCAAACAACATGTTTGTATCTTATTTGGAACTTTTATAAACGTGTTTGGCGTAACGTGAAAATTTGCCTTTATTTTCGTACAAATGTCTCAATATTTTGAAAAAATATTTGTAAAAAAATTTATTTTTTAGTTTTTTTTTGTAGTTTTGAAACATATCCTACGTATTACAAAATAACCTTTTAAAATTTATTTAAGGAATGTTTTTAAAAAATGTCTCCTAGAGCAGTCGGATACCTTAATGCGATGAAAACATGTTTACTTTATTTTTATTAATGTAACAGTTTAGTACCTCTTCTAATAGAGAAAATTATCATGGAATCTCATTAACTTACTTTTATTTCTAGTTCTTAATCCCGCCGATGATATTAGTACGGAATCTCATCCTGTAAAACTAGTTTTTCCTCACACCTTTAAGGCATAAGGAAAAGCGTTGCACTTTTTGTGTGAAGTTTAGCTTGAAATTTTTTGAGGGGGTGTCCGTAACAATATCTTTGTTTTTGCCTATTTTTACTACGATAAGAGATAATTTTATTGTAGTTGCACTGGACATGCATTATAATTTGTCTCATATTTTCAATCAAGCTTTCTTTAGCATGAAATGTATTCATTTACTTTCTCTGTAATGTTCTTTTAAATCAGAGGGAGTCATTACACTCGAACCTCTTTTTGTGCGGTCCTTTTTTTTGCGATTTTTTTATTTCTGTGGTCTTTTTTTCGACGGTATATAAAAATCGCAGTAAAAAAGACCGCACAAATGAAAAATCGCACAAAAAAGAACCGCAGAAAAATAGGTTCGAGTGTAATACATTTCTTCCCGAAATTCGATACTTTCCCTTATTTATAAAAACGACTGCGTCATTGATACACCATGGAAAAGGTTGAAAAATCATTTAAAAACGACATTACTAAATTTTCGCTTGTAAAACCTTTATAATTACTACCAATATAACTACCAATTTTCTAAACTGAACAATAAAAACAAACTGAATGACATTTGAAAAAACCCAAATATCCTCCCCTGACCATCAGAGTAACACAAGAACGGTTCCCAAGAAATTCCAAAGGGATTTAGAACAACACTACAACCTACAACTCTCCCAATACAATGACTGACACCACAAAGAGCAGTAACAATAAAACCCAAACCTGGAACACATCCCGATGCTCCCGCGATAAAATCATCCCCTCTTCAAGATCATCTTCATCTGCCTCCGAAGACGGTGACAATGTCGCGAAAGGCGCAACGCGGCGTGTTGTAATCCCCGTGTTGTTTACGCGACACTCGACTGAGCATGCGGTCATCCCGCGTCCTGACGAAATGCCATCTTCTTCTCCGCACCGGAAAGAGACACATTTTAATTGGAAGGGCCTGCGACACTCTTGTCCCCCCTGTCTTGGCGAACTTAGCATAATCGGAAGGGAATTTATTGCGGGAAATATTTAAATTCCAGCGGTAACGCTAACCGAAGGAGGGGAGACTTTTGACCAGACGCGTGAATGTTAAAATGTTGGGAGTTTACAAACTGATGGTTCGGTCATCCGGGTGGTAATTAGTAGAAAATCGGTAATGTTATTCGTTCGAATGTTGTGTATTGAAGTTTTCGCAGAATCGGATGTCCAGTTGCAAGAGAATTGTCGAGCGATGTCAAACAAGATGTCCAGTCCGAGCTAACACCAACGTTGCGGAGAGTGTTTGTATTTGACAACTTGATTTATGCAGAAGAAACCATTCAACGAGCTAATAATCCAAGATTTAAGATTATTATAATTTTAAAACCATGTTATGTGTAATATAATCCAAACATCATTAAAACTCACTACCGAGTCTATAGGACATAGGGACAATATGTTTGATGCATTTTTAAAAAACATCGTTCCTAATTTTGAACAATTTTCACGCGGATAGAACAGCTTATTAAATTGTTTACTGAGTTTTATTTTCTTTAGGTCTGCTGAGTTATTTTAAGGCCCCATATCTCCCCCTCGGAAAGCAAACCAATGTCACCTCTTACGTAAAAGACAGCAGTTTTTCCACTCAAGATATCTTAATAAAATAGTAAATAAAAGCAAACAATGTGTGTTAATAAAGCTTCATGGAACCTGGTTTAAAGAACGATAAACCAGCTTCATTTAGAAAATGAAAGACGTTAATGACTTTAGAAGCTTGTTATTTTTGTCGAGGAAGAAGTATTATTTCAGCCAGGTGTTACAAATCTTGTTTATTCTTTTAAGTGCCAAATTTTAGGGTTTCTAACATTTTTAGCTCAGAACTTGTGTATTAATGTCTTAAGAAATAAAATTTGTGTTTTCTTACTTAATATTACCCGAATCATGATAAGGTGTTACATTGTCACTAAATGGCATTGTAAAAATTGGAGGCAGAACTCTTGATATTTGCAAAAAATAATGTCAAATATTTTTTTGTAAAAGTTTAGAAAAGGAGGTTTAAAATGTTAAATAGGGGACCTTAAATAAATGAATAAAAAGAAGGATTGAATCTTTCCTTTACGAATATGAGCATTGTAAATATGTGAATGTGAGAGTTTTTTATGGGTTTGAATCTTAAAATTATTACATTCAGAAGAGTAATGCTTGTATGCACTATGATAGCTGATAGCAGATACTGGTGCTGGAAAAGGACTGTAAAGGTACGCTTTCCTTAGGTACTAGGAAAGTGTTTTTGACATTCGAATTAATTTTGTAGTTTAAAAAAAGGATTTTATGAAGTAGTAAAATGAATATAGCATGATTGAAAATAAATTTTATATCGAAAATCCTAAAATATTACCAGGATGTTAAGTTAGATGTTATTCTTCTAGAATTCCACTTCCAAAAATTAAAACGGGATAAGTACAACAAATTACTGGGGATGAACTTTTTGAGGTACTAAGACATCTTCTTCCGGAATTTCAATTAAGAAAACACCTTAAGAGTAGAATAAAAGGAACTAAAGAGATGAATAACAAGACCAGTAAATCAGGAAGCTCTAATTATTGCACCAACATAATAATTCAAAGCTCCTCTTTCTTGGCCGATATAAATCGCAGAGTATCAGACCAGAAAATGAATAACAGGCCAACTAAGAACCCACACCGGTCTGTCCATCCATTTCAATAAATCGCTCGACATCAATCCACACAGCAGCTGCAAACAACCTTCTGCCTCGTCAGAAAAAAAAAGATTTACAACAAAAAAAAGAACAACAACAGAGAGAAGAACATCTTCCAAGTGTCCGTGAGGGGGAGTCCTCTTCAGTCCAGTTCATCGTCAATCGACCGGTGACACGATCTCGTCAAGAAGCTCACGGGTCAAGGAACTGCAACGTTGTGGCTGACGACAAAGACAAAAAAAGCCTCCCTCGAAGCACTGCTTTGTAGTAATTCTCTCACCGTAAAACGTCTTTTTCCGTCTTCTTTTCTCTTTCCGCGCCCGTGACTAACTCGTCGGGGACATGCGATGGCGATTTATGAGGGGAGGCTTCCACACGAGTGAAATAGTTCCTTTTTTTTTCAAATAATGTGTGTCACACACACACACACACTCAAAATCGAGAGTGCGTTGACCTTGTGTGTTGAGAAATCTCGCCTTGTCTTTGTTATAAGGCGTGAGATGTAATCCAATTTAAGGGGACGTCTTTCGGACGTCTGTTGGATGTTACAACAGAGGAAGAGCAGCCTTGATGATGATGATGAGAGATCAAGGTGATGTGCCGTCAATCAGTTGTTCATTGTCTGGAAAATAATCGCCTCGGGAGAAATTTTTTTAAATAAAATTGTTCTGTCAAAATTTCTCGGTTTTGCTGTTATTTTTGAAAGGATAACCGTAAACAATTGCGGTGATCAAAATCACCCCTAAGCAGTAACAGTAACAACCGCTATTTTTTAAATTACTCACCATTCTGGTTCCTTGTGGTGTTAGAATGTAAAGCTAGGTTAAAGGCTGGACTTAATAAAGACGCTGCATAATAAGAAGTATAGGTCAGTGTTCGCAGAAAATAATACTATTTAAATTTAATTGGAAAAATTACTTTAAACCAAAAAGCCAAAGAAATAGTGAAAAGGTTTTTGCCTTTCAAGTTTTTGAAGATAGTGGTGGATATTTAACCCTCAAAATTCACAGGGAAAACCCTGTCCTTAGGAGTGTGTACTTTTCCTTAATTTAAAATATGAAGTAGCAAGCAAATTAATTTACAAGTATTATTTTTACTTCCATATGCATACATCAATTCCTTTGCACAGCAAAATCAAAATAATTAATACGTATTTCAAATTCAACTAGACAACAAACAAGTTTTTCACCAATTACAGATTAATTGTTGACTGTAAGGGGCTTACCAAAAGAAGCAAATAAAGAGAAGTAGGAGGCATGACGGAAATAGAAAGAAATTTTAAAATACCAGATGCCTGTCAGTTTCACAAACAAGTTTCTAAAAAAATGCCAATGAACTCAAAATCAGCAATAAAGATTCCCAGAGCACGTAAAAGAGTGAACTTTTTCCCTCTTCCAACTGTTTCTATTGCCATTCCATGCATATATATCTCCAAATGTCGCATATTTGACTGAGATGATGAACCCATCCAGTCTTCACAAACCACCTTTTCTCTTCGTCTTTCTCGCCCCTTCCAGATGAGAAACGAGTGACACTTATCAACCAAGGGTAGTTCGAGATTTTTTAAGGAATTTTAATTAGCTGGGAAAGGTTCAAATCGTGAAGGATTTTTTTAAACGTGAGAATTGCCTTTTATTTAAGTTATGATCGAGTTTAAATTTCAAATGAGCTCCTAAGGAGACGTATATATCCCTTGGAAGAGTTTCCGTGAATTCTTTTGAATACATAAAGAGTGATGTTTATGACTGCTTCCGAATTCACATCAAGTTTTTCAAAAGTTTGAATATAGTGAATGTTTTATTTAACTTATCCACACTAATATTTCCAGTCTCGAATTTTTCTGTGTTTATGAAAATTAAGTTTATTCTTCTAAGTTAGGTCACAAGTTTGCATACATTAAGTTATACTAATATTTTACAATGACGGACCCTGTAAAGGATGTTTTCTGGCAATTATGTTTAAGCGGGAAAAAATACAGACCAATATGCTCCTAGATTATTTTGGGGGGTTAAAATTTAATTGCTCATTCAAGGCATAATAAAAATTATATATCATTAAATCTTTAAAGTAGATCAAATTATACTTAAACTTCAATTGTACAGCTTAACAATTGTAAACTTCAATTGTATTCAGTACGGTTTTTAAAAAATTTGAACTTAGTCAAGTGTGAATCTGTTTATGAACTAAAACCAAACACTATAGCTATATTATATTTTTCCTTTTAGGAATGAAGAATTACCACATATTTTCACAAAGCTTATATGGAAAAATTTTGAAAAATTATAATTTTTGAATTAAAAGATGCTTATAATATGATTTTCGTTTACTTAAAAGAAAAAAATTTGAGAAACAAAAGTATAAAGCTGCAAGACAAGTTCAATTTACTTTTTAGAGACACTCCAAAACCCTAATCTAGTTAATTGATTTTATAACTTTTTTTTAAAAATAACTTTCTTCACTACTGCAAAAGCATAACTAAATGATACACACTTTTAAAAGCAACATTGAAATAGAGATTATAAACGCTAGCAAATTAAAAGCAATTAAGTCTGGTAAGAGAAATGAGACTACCTCTTACGAAGTTTCTAAAACAACATCAGAACTTTCAACGAGACAGTCACAGTTACATCCCCAGAAAACGACTCCAACTCCCTCCCGCAGCCATTCGAAAGAATCTAAATTAGCCGATGAAAAGAGTAAAAATTCGGCTCCCCACAGATGGTGGCTCATTTGAAGTCCACTTCCAACCCAAAATCGTCTGACAACCCGCTCGACAAACTCCAAACAGAGAGACACCCCAGAAAAGGGGGAACGACGACGACACCCTTTCGAACTGCCACTCAACTCCCCAAAAATATTAATTAACAGATCCGAAAACCATCAGACGATTAAGAAGGAACACGACGCGCCCCCACCTGCCAAAAGACACACACTCCATCCCCGGGATATAACCTTCATTAAAATTCAAACACATCGGCAGAAGTGATCATCGACGCGACCACTTGTTCCGGCTGGATTAATAGAAGAAGCTGCTGCGAGAACCGAAACAGAACTCTTTCGCTGTGTTGTTATTTTTCCCCACGTAGACACAAGTGAGACCAAATTAAAACGGGCGAGCGGGGGTATATAGATTGTTATTATACTACAAGCTGTGGCTGTGCCAATCACGTCGCGGGCGTTGACAGTGCGTGTTTCTCTCTCCAGTTTTCTTTCTCTCGCTCTCCCACTTATCCTTGATCTAGTCTTCTTCGCTCCTTTGATCCAGAAGCTGTGCTGCGGGATTTGGAGAGGTGAGCACGGCGAGGTTGTGTCACTTGGATCGCGAGGGGGCGGGTACAAAGTGAGCGGTCGGCTTGTTCCGGGTGTTGCGACATTTTGGCACAGCGCTTGTGGATGGCTGCCTTTCTATCCCCCACACCTATAAACTATCTCATTCATTCTCTTTTTTCTCTTTCTCATTACAAACTCTTACCCCTTATCCATTTTCTCATTTTTATAACACTCTCTCTAATGTATTTAATTCATTTTCTCTTTCTCATAACAACATCTTCATACATTTCCTCATACGTGTATGAGCCTTTTTCCCATTACACTATGTCAAAAATTTTCTTATATCATCACACGCTCTTCCCTTCATCCCTGCTCTCTCACCTCATATCCTTCATTTTACATACTCATCCTTTCTCTCTCACCAGCTTTAAAAAATTCACATTATCTCCCTTTTATTCATCTCTCATTATTTTTACACTGCCCTTTTCTAACCGTTTTTAAGATTTTGGTGAGAAATTTATTCAGTTGTGCTAACATTAACAAAAATTTCCTGTTATCTTACCTATATCCATGGAAAAACCATATGAACTGAAAGTTATTTTTCACGAAAATATTTTTACAACTGGGAAATACAAAAGTTTAAATCAACAATAAATTACAGTTTGTTTGGTTATTTTTAGGGGGATGTCTATCTAAACAAGTCATTGGCTTTAAAAGCTAAAACAAAAGAATTTTTAACTTCACCAGAAAAGACACATTTTTCTTCTAAATAATATGAACGATTCTCAGAAAACTCATTGCTCTAACCTTACATTTTCTACAACTTTCTACCGAGCTCGTATCAAAATGTTATTCTGTCCTTATCCAAACCACCAAAAGATAAAAAACTACAGAGCAAGATTAAACCCAAGAAACAAACTACTATACAGTACATCACGAAAACAGGATCCCCACTTCTGTCACAACAGAAATCACCAGATAAATGAAGATGCATCTTTCTCCCAATTCCGCCGGTCAAAACCCAAATCTTCCAAGACAGCGAAGAAAACCACGACGAATGATAGATACAAGAGCTTATAAATAACAACTAAACGTAACCCCCTGATTAGAAGTAATTACCCTCTCTAGGCACTCAGAGAAGCCACGCTTTTCCATTTTTTCTTATTCTTCCCCAGCATTTTAATTCCCTCAGATTTCCCCGCAACAGAAGCCGCTGTCAAATCAACCGCGCATGGAAGTCGTCCGCGGGCCTGTCATAACAACCGTTGCCAACAAGGAAACGGAAATAATAATAAAAAAACCAACACAGATACAGACGGAGCACTGCTAGCGATACCGGGCTTTTAATTTGCGCGATTCATCACAACTAGCTCATCGCGGGGAATGATCAGGCACAAAATAAACGGGGAAAAACGTTAAGTGGAAAGGGGCAAAACACAGAGCCGGGAGCCCTAATTTTTCGTAAAAAGGTAGAAAGGGTTTCTGGACAGTGTTACGCATCGCGAAATGTAAGGCAGATGAGCATTTGTTTAGATTAATTGAGGAGGGGTCCAGCGCTGGATATCTGCCAGTGTTGTTCCCTAGCTTTGGATTGTAGAGCTTTTTAGGAGTAGATAGTGGCTTGAAGAGTCCGGTAGAGTTATTTGATGGATTTGCAGCTTCGTTTTTATCTTTTAAGTATCAAATAATTCCAGTTATTTGCGCAATTGGGATTAATGGACTTAAAATAGTTGGGAGGCTTCATTTTCAGGGGTGAAATGATTGTCCAATTGATACAGTAGTTGGTGCTCAGAGAAACAAGCTTGGTTTTTTTTCCAACTTACAAAACTTTTCTTATTTTCCTGTTTTTTTAAAAACTATTCAATTGATATTGTGTAAAACTATCTAAATGCTTAGTCTGGGGGTCAATATAAAATTGAATCAAAATTTATTTTGAAGTTTCTCTGCAAGTAAATCGACACAATGCGTACTTGTAAGAAATTAAGACTCAATTTTGGATTTTAAAGGACCTGGACCACTTAAAATCCCTGAGACCAATAGAACAAGGCATGCATAAGTTTCAGTTTCGAAAGTACGAGAGAGAGATGAAAATTTGCATGGGGCCGTTTAAATATAACTTAAGTATCAAGAGATAAGGGGTTTGAGCGGGTATGAGAGATGCTAACGTAAGATGTTACAAACACCTTATTTTCGAAAATATCTTGCTTCCTGTATAATTAATTTCAAATATAAACCAAAAATAAATATTACAAAAACATTAACTAGGAAAATTTTTTACGTTTCTTTACTTTATGGGGTGTCTTCTGGCAGTTTTCTTACGTAATGACCTAAAACATGCTTACGTAATAGGCACTGTCTAAATCTACAGGGTGGTCCTTAATTCATGGTACAAACTTCTAGGGGTGTTAGAGTACACCTAGACGAACAAGAATTGGTATAGGAAGGGGGGTCGCAGTTACACCGTTAAAGAGCTAGGTCCTAATGTAGTGCGAGAGCGTTACAAAAGGACGTTTTGCCAAGGCCCGTTTAACGAAAAAAAAAACATAATGAAATGAAAAAATTTATTGCATGAGGTACAGCAGTATCCGTATTACTTACATCATAAATTTGATAGAAATTGGACCACTTTCTAAACCGTGGGGTGAATTTTAAAACGTGCTCTTAGTCAAACAATGGAGTTCCATTAATGGTATTTAGAAAAATGATGATCGGGGAAGGAATTTTCAATGATCAAACAGTTTCAATGATCCATGTTACGATCATTGAAAATTCCTTCCCCGATCATCATTTTTCTAAATACCATTAAGGAATGTGATTCTTTGACTAAAAGATTAATATTGCACTTTTGAAACTAACTCCGCGGTTTAGAAAGTGGTTCAATTTCTATCAAATTTATGATGTAAGTAGTACGGATACTGCTGTACCTCATGCAATAAATTTTTTCATTTCAATATGTTTTTTTTTGAATATGTTTTTTTTTTACCTTGGCAAAACGTCCTTTTGTAACGCTCTCGCACTACATTAGGACCTAGCTCTTTAACGGTGTAACTGCGACCCCCCTTCCTATACCAATTCTTGCTCGTCTAGGTGTACTCTAACACCCCTAGAAGTTTGTACCTTGAATTAAGGACCACCCTGTATATCCACGAAAGTAACTTCTCAACGCTAACTAATTTCGCTATTAAAACCTATGCCACTGTCTAGCTCCTTGAAAGTAGACACTTCGAACCTAATATTTGAGTGGCCCCTTTTCTTTATAACTGGATTGAGGTACTTGCAATTTGATTAGATTAAATACTTATAAGCTAAAATTTACCATCCAGTCTTATAAATAATTCTCTTCACATTGCCGAGTGGAAACTTCGCACCCTGCCACACAGTAACATATTATTTTAAAAAAATAAACCATAAAAACTAATATATCAAGAATAAAGTCAAAAATAAACTGTCCATAATATCCCGTTCAAACAAACCTTGCCCTCCTAACCAGCGTCACTAACTACCATACAAGAGAAACGTCGACAGCTAGAAAACCAGCCAAGATCCAAAGAGTGCGTCCGTCTAATTGGCCTCTCCAAATCCAAGCCAGTGTGCGGGCTATTTAAGCCCGTGGTGGTAATTATCCTGTCCTGGGATGACGGCTCTATCGGTGGCGTTTGTTTTTGCGGCGTGTGTGTTCTCTCTTCAGAGATATGGGTGAAATCGAGGCCTTAACATGCAAGTAAGGGTTTACGGTCAAGGTTGTCAATCGAGATTTGATATGAATTTGAATAAGTTTAAAGTTAAGTAAGTTTATGGGACGAGAGGAATGAATACATTTATTAATAGTAGTTGACTTTAGTTGAGTAATTCATCACAGAAAGTTTCTCATTTGATTACAATTGTGTCAAGATAATAAATAAAATAGTCGGACATATATGGTATTGTAGTATATTGGCAACTAAGAAACTACGAGAGCGAAGTAGCATATATTTTATATTTGATACTTCACAATATTCTCGATTTCCACAAATTTTTTTATTTCAATCTATAATATTTCTAGGTTTTCAATAGCCTAAAAGATGATTCAAGCACTTTGGAGGAGCGTTGTGTAAGCAAAATGAAATTTAAGTGATTTTTTTTGCTAGACAGGACATATATCCAAGTTCAGAAAAGAAATTGAAATGTGATTTTTTAATTAGCTTTTCGTAATTTCATTTCTAGTTTCTTTCCATTTTATACTGTCAGAGATGAACTTAAAAAAACTTACTTGAATCTTTATATCATCACATTGCAAGAGAATAAACATTAGTACTCACCTAAAAAAAACAAGAAAAATTAATATGTGTACAAACCTTCAAAGTAATCACAGATACAGATAGATTATATATATATAAAAAACTGCAACAGAAGCTTTAAAAATCCATTAATTCATTAACCATCTGTTTAAAATAATTTTTATTCTATATGCTCAACTAGTTAACATAAATTGCCCAAGTTTGAATAACTTTAAATATAATACAAATCATATAAATTCCCATTTATCGTTCCCAAAAATTCAATATTTTTTACCAAATTAAGTTTATATTATCCCAAATTATTTATCATGATCCAAATTTTTTATTCAAACAATTATTATTTAAAGAAAAAAAACAAAGGGCCTCTCAGAATAAAAACACCATTCCCCTCCCCTCACTTAATTTTTATTTGTTAAACCAAAACATAAACTAATGCGTTCAGAAAATACTAAACCAAATATCCTCGTTCGAAGTTAAAACAGATTATATACCGGTTTATAATCTCTTAATCCATCCACATAACTTACAATCATTTAAAAAAAAGTTAAGATAACTTAACCATTTACAAAAAAGAAAACAACTCCCAACACATTTCCCCTCCCTACAACCAGAACCACGGACCAAACTCCCTTAACTCACTTACCCCCAAAGAAATGGTGACAACTCCCCTTGCGACAAACAAAAGCCCCAGAAGACATCTCCGCCCCGCAAACGACTTCGGTTGGCACACGGGGCACGACCTCTGTCGCGCGCCCCAAGGTGCCCCTAATAGGCCGATCGTGCCCTACGCCCCTACCTCCAGGGGCGCACATCTCCATGACCGTAATCTGTTTATGTTTCTCTTTTGGGGCTGTTTTTTGTGTCAGGTGGTTTTGGCTGATGTGGGGTGTCTCTGGGGTTCAGTTGGTATTAAACAGGGGCGTATAGCTTAAGGATGTATTTCTAGGAAAATTTTCTTTTTTTAACGTAGAAAACTATTAACACACATTATCCCCTTTCTAAGTTTTTCATACTTTAAGTATAAGATAATGTAACGGTACAAATATTTATTGCTATATCACAATGCACAAATGTAGCAGATTGACATTATTGTTTGATGATTTTGAGCGCTCTTTAAAATACTTTTTAGACAAACCCAGCAAAAAAATCAGCAAAATTTATTCAAAAAAGTGAAGGGAATTTGGACACTTTGTCTGCAGTTTTCTTTAGAATTTCTGTAGTTTTTCATAAGACAGCTGAAATACCTTTAGAATGTATTCAAATTTGCTGTAAAAAAACTGCAGCCTTACGTACTGAAGTCCTATTGCTACAAAATAACTACAGAAATCTTAGAGAAAACTGCATTTTTGAAGCTTTTTTAAAGGAATTTTGGACATGGTTTTTTCCTGGGAAGATAAACATAATAGGTTCCATTGACATTAACAAGATAATACCATGCAAAAAATCGAAGTTTTAAGGAAATAAATGAAGTACTTTTAAGTAATGAAAAGAAATATCCACATCCATTCAATTTCCTTTTATTTTTATCAAATTTTATAAGTTTTATCTCATTTCTTTATAGGAAACAAGAATTATATATACTTCAATTTTTGGGACTTTAGCTGATGCTTTACTTAAATGAATGACTTCTAACACTTGTTTGTGACTACAGGTTAATATCTATAAGGATAATTGAACTTTAAATTTTCTGAACTTTGCTGAACGTTTTGGTATTACATTGTTCGTATAGCAATTATTTTCGGCATGTATTTCTTCAGGTTTAATTTTTGAAAGTGAAGCGAGGAAATTTGGGAGGTAATTTAAACATTACATAACTATTCATTTGATTGTTTCCTTCATGCGTAACTTCAATCATTGATGCTGATATGTAGGAGAATGAACTGATAGAAAGTGCATGAATTTCTCTACAAGAAAGTAATTCAACTCCTTATGTTTTAAAAACAAGTAAGTCTCCAAAATCCAAAGCACTATTTTCACTCCCCCAAAACATCAATTATAGAGCAAAATCCTTTTCACAGGTAGACGAAAATTACATATACCAATCCAACTCACAGCTATCTGCTGATTTTTATTTTTGCCTCGCATATAATCCCATTAAAATACTTTTTTAAACGAAATTCAAAGCAAGTGCTCCCACACAAATCTTCCGAAAGCCAGGTTAAAAAATGGAAACTAAAACACACTTAAACTGCTGTAACAAATGTTTAATCCTTTCTCATTTCGTTCCGAATAACGACACTAAAATAAGCGGATTCCCATTTAACGCGAGGGAAAATTGTATAAAAGGACAAGCACATTCTTTGTTTATTACTTAATGTAAACTGCGCAACTTCATTCAATATTCCCCAATAATGATTTCGACATTAAATTATGCCCAAACAAGTCTAATTAGACGCAGTTGATTTTTCAATTTTAAAACCGGGGTAACAAAAGACAAAGGCCCTAATTACTCCATTCTGTTATTCGGATACAATTTTACCGTAATTACAAAATTTTAAACGCGCTCGCTCACAATACGTTTCTTGCCTTTAATCAAACACGTTAGGCGTTAGAAAACCGGGGCACGCCATTTCGGTTTACGGTCGAATGAGGAAGTTTACTTTATTGTATGTAAATATTTTTATAACTGACGAAGCCGTCTTCTTTTAAAAGCGGCGGCAACGCCATTCTTTCTTCATGTAAATTAAGCCTTATCCGTTCTGGGGAACCCAGAAGCAAACAAAAGGCTTACCAACCAATACGCTCTCGATACGGTAACATCTGTCTTTTGTTTCTCCTCGGCACACTCTAAAACAGAATGCATCCTCCTTTCTTCGTCGCACAATAACGTATCAAAGTTGATTAATTTTTGGCATTTTTCTTTGTCAATCAAATAAACCCGGCGTTACTCCATTCACAAACGAAATCAAGTCGGCATCGGACTAAATGAAACCGAAAAAATTCCGCCATGCCGGAAAATAAAAGACAGATTTGCGTATCTATGCAACAGTTTGTTCACCGACTCCCCATTCTGTAACATATTCAACCATTGTTAAGCAGATGGGCTTAGGTGTGAGTGGGGGTATAACCTCCCCGTTTTCGGGTGATATTTCGAATTCAACAAATATTCTTTTCCCGAAGCCGACTACTTTTGCCGGATCTTTGGCGCTTAACAGCTGATTAAGCTCTTTGTGCAACTGGGAGAAAGGGAGGCTTTTCGGGAATTTTTGCGGAAAATCGGAAAATCTAATGTTAATGGGTTAAGGCATTTTTAGGATTACTCGTTCCTGGAATTTCGGAGTTACTTTGGAATAATCAGGTGTGCAAAAGTTGAATTTAACTCGATAGAATATAAGTATGATTTGTTTAACTTCATACAAGCATAGGCGCCGACTCCATAGGGTTTGAGGGGGCTTGAGCCCCCCAATGTTGAAAGAAGGGGGGCTAAGCCCCCCCAATATTTTTAGTAAAAATCTACCTATTTTCTTTCATGAACTAAAGAAGGCAATGTATTGGACGTCGTTCTTTTGGTCCCGTTCACTTGGTCTTGACAAAGGGTCTCAAAATGACTTAAAACACTACTTTCTGGGGTAAAAATTTCAAAAAAATTTGGGGAAGACCCCCAAGCCCCCCTCAAATTTTAAAATATATTATTTACCGTTTTCCCCTGAAAATTCCGTGATTTTTGTGGTGTGATTCTCCTTTTGTGTAACATAAGAAGAAAGAGTCTACAAAATGAATTTAAACACTATTTTTAGGGACAAATTTCCAAAAATTTTGCTGTTTTATATACTGGGTTTCTTTGAAAATTCTGCTTCTTAAAATGAGCCCTTTGCTCTAAGGGTGGAACCCAAATAGGCTTCAAAAAGATATTAAACGCTATTTTGTGGTGGAAATTTCCAAATTTTGGGGGAGGACCCTCAAAATATTGCTTTGTTTTTAATTTTCAATGTTTATAAAATTATGAAATTAATATCAACAAAATTTTTGTAAAATGTGCAAGTCATCTACACTTGAAGTAAAAAAGAACTCGTCAGTATAGGTACCTCAAAAAAAATTATTTAAGTCAAAATCCCTCCCGAAACAAAACTCTAGTTACTGCTCTGTGTAGTTGATTTATGTTTGAATTCACCTTCATTCTTCGCGATAGGTATTTAATTTTTTGTGCTCGATTAAATTTAAAAAATATTGTGCTGCTTTTTATTTCAATTTTTATAGCAGTGGGCCGCGGACCTCCGAGGGTCCTCAGCACCTTCCTAGGGGGTTCGCGAGTTACCTTTTGATAGTTTCAAAATAAATAACCCTAGTTTAAGAGACAAATTTCAAAAACATTTCTAGGGGAGGACCCCTAGCCCCTCTCGAAATTTTGACGACTCTAGTTGTAATATTTTCCTTAGAAATTCTATGTTTTACAAGGAACTTCTCTCTGGGTAACCAAAAATGTCTAAAGAAGCTGTAACACTACTTTTTGAGGCAAATTTTCAAAATTTTCCTGGGGGAACACCCCAGACCCCCTATTATACTTCGAGTAATTGTAAAATTTTAACATAATGTGGAATATGATTTGAGTACTACTTTTAAGTAATCTAAAACTTTATGCATAAATATACTCCTTAGGGGTACTTTAATTAGGAATAAGTCTTTGGACTTTGGATGTTCAAAATCTTGGGGGGGGGGCTATGTCTAGCATTAGTGGCGATCGAAAGTTTTTGGACCGCTTTTCTATGGAATAACTAATATCTTTTTTGTCTATAGTACTGGGCCCCCCCAATATTTGATGAAAGTCGGCGCCTATGCATACAAGGGAATGAGTGATAAAATAGACGGCTAGAGTCAATAGAGATAAAAGTAACTTATTTTTAAGACTCACAGTTTTAATTCAATGATGCTTCTTAAGGTAAGGTTTTAAATATTTTCTGTGTCTTAGCTCAAAACTACTTACCATAATGCTTAAGAAATCCAATACGTAAAAGAACTCTCCTTCATTGTTATCAGCATTAAAGGAAATAATAAATAGCTTGCAATTTTTTTCGTTCATGTTTATAAGAACTCACAAAGTCATCGAGTAGGAAAAGAGGAGAAAAGGGGGAAATATAAGAAAATTTGTAAATCAATGAAATTTTAAATGAAATCTAAAATCAGTAATTAATAACATAAGGGTCATATTTGTGTAGAAGGAAGCCCCCCATTTAAACATAAACAAAACACTCGATTAAATTCTCAAAACACTCCTTTTTGACCCCTCAAAACCATCTAACCTTTTACGTTTACAAAGTATTTAAGCAAAAAAACCCACCCAAAAACAGAGATAAAATCTGCATTTAATACCAGAAAAACAAAAAACCACCCAATTCCACGAAACAAAAACCAATTCTAATCCCCACAGCTCATTTCCGTCATAAAACCCTAATGCACCCCAAGACAAACATCATCAAACCGAGCCTCCACCAATCAGGAGCCTTGGTTCCGAGAGAACCGGTCAGCTTATAGCAGCAGTGACATTAGCATCTCGCATCCTGCTATCGGCATAGAAATGCATTTAATTAGAGAGAGAAAAAACCTCTTCTTTATTTAAATAAATCGAAGGGAAAAGGGTTGTGTGGAACTGGGGGCAAACGCCGAATCAGTGCATGACTAATTAATGAAAAAGAAAGTAGAGAGACGAGAAATAAAAAGGTGATTTTTTTCCTGGGAAATGGCTATTATTTTGGGAAAGCCGAGAGCCGCTTAGTGGTCATTTGGAGTCGTCCGGTGGGCGTGTGAAGAGGGGATTTGGACAAGGGTTGACGAAAGGGTTAAAGAGGTGGGAGGAAACATGGCTTGCTTCCTACTCAAAGGCGGATGAGATGAGACATGTTCTTTTTGTTTTGGAAAGCTTACCTTTAGAAAAATAAAGAGTGTTTTTGTCTTTTTTTCCGAGCAAGTAATTTGGAACCTTAAAGCAAATAGTTTGGAACTTATCATTCATATTTTATTTAATAGGACTTCCGTCGTTTGTCTTAAAGGGGGTGACAGCAATGTAAGCATTGACTTTGCAGGGTTTTAATTTACTATATTTATAAAGCAACTATGTGTGTGTGCCGTACTTAACTTTAAATTTTATACAAGCAGATAAAAATATATTATCTTGTTGTACTATACCTATTCATTAATATTTTGCAAGATTAAAAAAAATTCTGAATTTTGGCTCATCTGTATGTGAAGGGTTACCACCCAACCCATTAACCTTTTGGATTCAACACTAATAAATATTAAACTACTAATTATAAAGTTAATTAATTGTACGCCGTCATGGTGTTTTAAATTCAAATTTACAAGTACTATAGAATATACCGATTAAAGAAATTCGTGACACATTGTTTTTCTGTGAACCCTATAGCTTGCTGATTTACTTTTCAGCAACAAGACTGTCCTTGCAGTGAAACAACATTTACGTAAACTTCTTGAAGACCAGACCAAAGCCTAATGTTTGTTTTCCAGCTACAAGTCATCCATTTCTGAGAAAGAACATTTAGGGATCAGGCACTCAAAAGCAAAACTTAGGGGTTCCCTGCTATCTGTGTTGAACAGTTTTAATAAACATCAATTACAAAAATTCTAGTAAATTTTTTCTTTTGCCCAAGGCAAGAAACATCAGTCCTTTCTCCTTCTTAATACAGACACAGCAGCAAAAATATCTCCAATTCGTAGCAATCATCCTTAATTACACAAAAAAAAAACACGACAAAAATAAAAGCATAATGCAAGAATCTTTCCAATAAATGTTGCCAAGGTAGGAACACATCAAAAGTTACTCAAGAGACCGACCATGAACCATGGAAGCAAATCGAATTTCATAAAACAAAACGGCTCCAAAGTTCAAAATTTGTGGCACACCAGATTAAGACCATCAAGGAGTGATGTCGAAGATTGAATCCAGAACTTCGTTAGCGAGGAGGAAGAAGAAGAAGGGAGCAATTTCCAACTCTTCGACATTAGTCAGGACATAGCCTGCGGAAGGATTCGCAGCGTCTCTTTGAAAAAGCCATTAAATCTTCGGCGGGGCCCTCGGAACGAAATTAAGCAAAATCAGTTCGAAAGGAGCCCTTCATTGTTCCACAAGAAAAGGGACCGCGAATAATTAACCCTACCCCCGTTGAAAAATGATGCGCCTTCACTCAAACGGGGCAATTTCGGGCATTAGGCTGTACCGACACAATCAAAGAATCTGCCCTCGTTCCGACCGCTTAACGACGCCCCAGAAATCTTTGTTCGACGGCCTTAGACAAAGTGAACGACGCCGCAGCTTAAGGTGACAAAAAAAAACGTCAACGCCGCGTTATCAATTTCAACACACCACCACCACAACAAAAACGTCTCGGAGGGGAAAAAACGCGTCGTTAGGACGTTTGAATCCGAGCTTTTACGACGTCTCCGCGCGATCACCATTCAATATTCAATACAGCCCCGTCTCCAGCCTCCGAGGCAGTGCTTTTTAATTAAAATCGGCAGGGGGAGACAGATAGGGGGATTTTTGTAATGAGCGACAGCCCCTGGGCTCAACAAAACCTCGTCATTTGGTTAACTCGTTATCTATTGGCGAGGGGGAACCTTTTTCACCGTCGTCGTTGTTGTTATTATTATTATTTTTTTTGTGTGTGGCAACAAACGGGCCTCCCTTAATGCATCGTCATCAAAAACCGCGCGATAACGGCAGCATCTCGACAGCTCAACTCCTAGCGAGGATAGATTTCGGGGCGCATGCGCAGAGGTGGTAATTTGTCAGTTATCTCGCTCACGTCCTTGCGGCTATGTCATTGTTGGCTAAACTAATAACTCCAGTCATTAGCGCGTGAGTCGTCGGGTCTTCTTTCAAGAAAAGGCGATATTTTTCTTTTCATTACCGGGGCTTCGCTTTCTTTTTATCTAGCCCTTTCTTTGTGCCCCTCAAATCTGTTTAAACACCCCCCTGATTGGCTCAAAAGGTGTCCCTGGGCAAATATGTATTCCTATCTCGACGCAGCCCGCGGTGAGGTTCGTCTTCATTGTTTGTCCTCCAACGTCGCATTACTTTTATGACGTAATTACGGGCAGTAGCGAATCACTTGTGTGCCCGAGTCGGGTAAATACCTTCGACCTTTTTTTCGAAGGGGTGGTGTCAGGGACCGGGACGACTTAATCGATGGCCGAACTGGCAGGTGGTGTCGGAAGGCGTCAAAAAGATGCCTTTTAAAAGTGGGCAAAACTTTCCGCGGGTGACAGCTGACGTTAAAGCGCTTTCTAATTGGCACAATGAATATTGAGCCGGGATTTAAATTTAATATTTTTCCCGCTCAGAGTTGTTCTTTCGCCGCCGCGTCCAGTTGTGACATGCTTCTTCTACCTCCTCGGAGAACATTACTTATGCAAATTATCTGGATCTTGAGAGCCCTATGCGCACTTAATTGTTCTTAATTTTTTGACTGAAGCAGCTGTTTGTACAGTTGAGGGTATGATAAGTACCAATAAAGCCCCAACATGACGAACGGCTTATTGAGTCCGTAATAAATAAACCACATACTGATTAGCCAACGATAGTAAACCGGTCACGTGATTTTTTGCTTTAGTATTTTTTATTTTATTTAAAACTAGCGGATTTGCCCGGCCTTGCACGGGTGGAGTGTATAAGTATTTTTATTTTGAGTTTTCTTAAAATACATTTATTATTATGTAAATCAGCAATAACCAATCTTCCCGGTATCCCAGGCGCCTCTCTCCTATCCCAGTGTTCCCGGTAATTTTAAAATCCCGGTGTTCCCGGTAATTTTTTCCTGTCCCGGTGTTCCCGGTAAATTTTCTTATCCCGATGTTCCCGATAATTTTCCTATCCCGGTGTTCCCGGTAAATTTTCTTATCTCGATAATGTTCCCGGTAATTTTTCCTCTCCCGATGTTCCCAGTAATTTTTCCTCTCCTGATGTTCCCGGTAATTTTTCCTCTCCGGATGTTCCCGGTACGTTTTCCTATCCCAGTGTTACCAGTAATTTTTAAATCACAGTGTTCCCGCTCTAGTAAATTAATAAATCTAGTGAACAAAGTTAAAAAAATTGAAATTAAAATAAAAGATCTTGTAAATTTAAAAGTCTAGTGAACCGCTTCATTGGAAACAATGTTTTATTTTCAAGTCGTTTTCCATGAAGAAAATTTACACTTTTCCATAAATATTTAAATTTTAAAGGAAAATATCTTAAAATAGGGGAAACTAAAGTTTCAAAATTAATTATTTGAATTTATTTTCGCGTTTTCACAACCAATATCCTTTTTAAATGCGCAAATATCCAGTTTTTCGTATTGAAATATATTTATTTTTTGAAGTTTTCATCTCGTTAACAATAGTGAGTAGAGCAGATCTGCTCTGGTAGAGAAATGGAGAAATAAGCGTTTTCGGCTATAAATTCGTTAATTTCTGGTAATTATTCGATTTTCGAGCTTGGAAAACTATCCCAAGTTACTCCCCGACTCGGAATACGTCTATACGTCGAGTTTGGTTTCGGTCCGTGGCCTATTTCAAGAGATTACCCCGGACATACATACATACATCGCCCGTTAGCCTTTTATTTATACAGAGACTAGCGGATATGCCCGGCCTTGCACGGGTGGAGTGTATATATATTTTTTAAATTAAATTTTTTAAAAATATATTTATAATTTTTAAATCAGCAATTACCAATCATCCCGGTATCCCAGACGTCTTTTTCCTATCCGTGTTCCCGGTAATTTTCCTATCCCGATGTTCCCGGTACTTTTCCTATCCCGATGTTCCCGGTAATTTTTCATATCCCGGTGTTCCCGGTAATTTTCATATCCCGGTGTTCCCGGTACTTTTCCTATTCCGATGTTCCCAGTACTTTTCCTATCCCGATGTTCCCGATAATTTTCCTATCCCGCTGATCGAGGTAATTTTCATGTCCCGGTAATCCCGGTACTTTTTTTTCCTATCCCGATGTTCCCGGTACTTTTCCTATCCCGATGTTCCCGATAATTTTCCTATCCCGCTGATCGAGGTAATTTTCATGTCCCGGTAATCCCGGTACTTTTTTTTCCTATCCCAATGTTCCCGGTAATTTTCCTTTTCCCGGTGTTCTCGGCAATGTTTCCTAGTAAATTAATGAGTCTAGTGAACAAAAATAACTAATTTGAAACAATAATAAAAATTTAAAAGTCTAGTGAACCGCTTCATTGGAAACAATGTTTTATTTTCAAGTCGTTTTCCATGAAGAAAATTTACACTTTTCCATAAATATTTAAATTTTAAAGGAAAATATCTTAAAATAGGGGAAACTAACGTTTCAAAATTAATTATTTGAATTTATTTTGATGTTTTCATAGCTGATATAGTTTTTAAATGGACAATTATCGAGTTTTTCCTGTTAAAATATTAAATGTTTGAAGGTTTTAATCTAGTTAACAATAGTGAGTCGAGCAGTCTACTCTAGTAGAGAAATGGAGAAATAAGCGTTTCGGGCTATAAATTCGTTAATTACTCGAAAACGTTCCATTTTAAAGCTTTGAAAACTATCCCAAGTTACTCCCCGACTCGGAATACGTCTATACGTCGAGTTTGGTTTCGGTCCGTGGCCTATTTCAAGAGATTACCCCGGACATACCCACATACATACATACATACACACATATATACACACACACATCGCCCGTTAGCCTTTTATTTATATAGAGATATACTGATTTTTTATGTATATAGATGGTCTAACTAAGGTTAGAGGGAGTAAATATCTCTTCCTCTTTCGATCAACTACCCCTCAGCTTAACTTCCTTTCTCCCTTCCAAGTCAATCAAAATCACGTGACCCTTTTACTATCGTTGGTTAAGCAGTACTCATATATTTGTCACTCGTTATGTAATTTATCGCTTCTATTTAACCGACTACTCTTGATTTGACAAGGGATTTCAAATGCCAAAGCATTTGATTGTCAAAAAAAATTTTTGGGGAAGGGTGAAGCATCTCATCTACTTCTTTTATTTATTCAGTTGTTTAAAAATGGTTTATTCTTATTTTTTTATATCTTTTAAATTTAAATCAACTACGCTAGATGAAGAGGGAATTATCCTATCCATTGTAGGCATCATGAGGCGACTACCAAGATGAGATGATACCCAGGCCATTTGTTTCTTTACGTTTTTGAAATTTTTAATTAAATATTATTTTGAAAAATTAAACAAAAAAGAATTATAAAAGATCCAAGATGATGGATCTAATGGTCTTTCGTAGATCTTTGTAGTCCCGAAGAACTTTGTCCCTTTTTGTCAAATCCGCATAAACAGCCCTAAAGCCAGTAGTATTTGTATGACAAATATAATGTGTCTCCATTTGCAAATCGCAAATTAGAACAACAGTCAAACAAAAACGGAAATACGAGTAACATTTAAGAGAACCAGTTCTATAAGTTCTAATTATTTCAATTTTTGCTTAACATCATATCCATATTAATGCAACTTTCATTGCCTCTTGTATGAAACCTCAATAACATAAATAATGCATTAATCAACAGATTAAGAATAGAAGTTACTTCCATCAAGCCATCGTTTAATATTTAATCCATCCATCTCAGAAACGAGTTTGATTCTCTTAACGAGAAAATCTGGTAATAAATTTGCAGCTTACTGTTCCAAAAATTAGCAATGAATAGAACCATGAACGTAAATATTCATATAAACTTTTTGGTGTGATAGTTTATTAGAAAGAAAATATAAATATGTGCATAGAAAATTACTTCTTATTTACAAAAGTTGGCCAGACATTTAAAAGAATATGAGTTTTGGCAAACAGGAAGTTTCTTCTCTGTTGACATCTCTCGAACAAATTGAGAAACCCAATTTTTCTTGGAAGTTATGCATCAATAAATATTAACTAATCTGCTAATGAGTATTAGGAGACATTCGTATTTTATTTAGTCTCTTTTATAGTTCTATTCCAGTAGACTCATTGTATTCTTATCCCATTAGAATGAGCTCAAAAGCTTTAATGATTACTTATCCATATATTTAGGCCATATTGCATTGGGTACTATATAGTACCCAATTGCATTGATTTAAAAGAAGAAAAATACGTTTACTGTGGGAAACTGGAAAAACATAATGCACAATCTGATGTCTAAGTATTTAGGTTTATAGACTTTTTCATCACTATAACTTCCTTGCTTTTCTTTAAAAATGTTCTCCACATTTTTCATTTTTATAGAACAGAGAGAGAGAGAGAGAATAATTGGAAAATGGGAATACCATCATTTTTTGAAAACAGAAAAAAAATGCATTTTTCCAGTAAAGGAAATCTAAATCCAAAAATCCGCATGAAAAGTTTCAAAAAAATTTAGCTAGTTAAATATTTAAAACTAAAATCTCCAAGCCCTTTTAGGGTAAAAGTACGTCACAACTGACTCATACAGACTTTAACGAGAAACCCAACAATGACTTTGATTTGTTTAAACAACTAGGGAGCTACCGCCCCCTGTTCGCTATCGCTCACCAACCCCCGTAAACTGCTGACGCAGGACCTTTTGGAATTGCTTCGCAATTCCCACAAATTCCAACTCGCTGACTTAATACACTTTATAAAACAATTAAACATTTTACAGAAAAAACGTCAACCAACTTTTCAAAAATACTTCACCAAATCCCCTCTATGAATAAATCTCCCTTAAAAGTTTAAATATATATTAACTCGAACTTATCAAAAATTTAAACGAAATGTTTTTAAAAATATTCATCTTAATTATTTTTAATCTATGATTATGAAAATAACTAATTCAAATTGTTTATCAATATTCGGACCATACAAATGCCATTATTTTAAAGAAACTAGTTCACTGAGCTATAAAACAAACATATAGAAAACAGGTTTGTTTTATAGCTCAGTGAACTCGTTAGTATAATATGCCTAGTGTTTAACATTCATATTTTTGTTTAAACCCAGACTTCTTAAACAATGCCGTTTAAGCAATTGAAAATAATAAGAGACAAAACACCACTCCAATTAATTTCGATAAAATCAGACTAAAAATCATAAGTATTGGACAAAAAGTGTGAAATTTTAGTAAAAATGGCGTACATGTAAGTTTTTAGAATATGTATTTATCAGTCTTTGAGTGATATTTCATCAAAAAAGTAGTTTTTAAATGGTGAAAAAACATGTTTCATCTTAAAATATAGCGTCAATCGGTCGTTGTGATTGGATGCATAATAATTTGATTGACTATACTTGCTTTGTAACTGCGACCTTATTCGTTATCTAAAAAAATGAAAATATTTTAAAATTGAGAATTTTTTTGAAAAATCGAAGGGCCTACTCGGAAATCCGGAAAGAATCCGGACATTTTGATACCATATTTGTGTCATTCTGTTCAATAATTAAAAAGCCTTTCTCTGGAAACCGTTCACCAAAAACTTTTTTTAGAATAGAGAGATAAAAGCATTGTTTAAAATCAATGTATAGGGTAAAAGTACGTCCCATTGGGAAATTGGACGATTTAACGCCCTTTTTTAAAGTCGAACTTTGAAATTGCATAAAAAAATAATAATCATCGTAATTAAAAAAATTTTGCGCGTATTTTTCGCTCTAGGGTACCTCTATCGAATAAAAAAATAAATAATAAATAGTGGTATTGCCCATTACAGAAGAATTTGGAAACTAGGATAGCATTAAAGAGATTAAAAGTTAAAATAAAACCTATCCCCCACCTCAAACAAAAAAAGTGAAAAATCGAGTAGACAGTAAAGAACAAAAAGCTACATTAGAGATGTTCTTTTAGTCAAACTATTCAGACCACATTACACGACATTAACTTTAACGCCACACATATTTAATACACTTACTATTTAAAAGTCCATTTTAACGAAGGAAGATCCCTTTCATCCAAGCAATCGACAAAATTTACTACGCGGAGCCAGAACAGATAAATTAACTCCAAAACGTTAACAAATAACATGTATAAATTAGTTAAAGTTCCCCGATTACACACAGAATCATCTGGCCACAACAACAGCAACTCCAAAACAAAGTCACACCATCGTCCCCACGCCCCCGAAAGATCCGTCACCCCCAGCATTCGGACATGCGGCATTAATCGCCCGATTTTCGGCATTTAAACCGAGAGGCTCGCCGATTGAAAACCGCAAGATAAATCATCCCGGACTCCTCTTAATCACATTAAAACTGGGCCAAACACCACTTAAAACCCAGAGCGGGCGAAACAATAATTGCAGCAGCAGCAGCGGTCCTTTTCTGTTGCGCCCCACACATATGATGATCTCGGATTATGATGATCGTAATAATCACCACTGCCCGTCTGACGGCCGTTGTCAATTGTCCCGCGCGTGGTTTTGATTTGTAGGATATATTAGTTTGATGCATAGATGTTTCCCGACTTATAATTACAGGGGGCCGAGGGGTGATTATGGGAAGGGGGTATTTCTAAAACTGAAGGGGATTGATACTTTCTGGAAAATCGGTGGTGTTCGTCCTAATGAACGTGATTTATTCGGTTATCTGGTTGTTGCGGGCAGCGGGGAGGGAAGCAGCGGCCTTTATAAATGAGCTACCGCAATTAGGATAACTCACTTCGCGTTTTGGGGATGTGCGGTCGGTTTGGTTGACGGAGCAGTAAAAATTCAATTAGCTCTGGAATCACTCTCTCGGGGAGTCTTCCTCCTCAGTGGACATGGGAGGTTTGCGTAAATGGTCGTTCACCTCTTTGGATGGAGAAAATTCTGGATGAATTAGCTATAGAGGCTATCATTGATATTTCTCTAGAAAATAGGAATATCCTCTCTCAATACTCTATGAGGAGTCAACCCTTCAGTGACGGATCCAGGATATGGATTTAGGGAGGCTATTTTTCACGATCAAATTTAATAAAAAATTATTATGAACTAAACTAACTTATTATATTATGAAAAATAGATGTAAATAATAGAGTTTCGAGTACTAAAAGGGGGTCTGGGGGTCTTCCCCTAGAAAGTTTCTGGAAATTTGACCCAAAAAACAGGGTTTTAGCTCTTTTGCTACAATTTTAGTCACCTCCCCCGTTATATACGCCCCTGAGTTCGGACCATTATTTCTCACTAGTTCTCGTTCCTTTTTTGGAGGGCTTCAGCCCCTAGCCCCTCCTGGATCAGCCAATTCAACCCTTTATAAGTAAACCTTTAAAATGCTAATTATCTTCAGAAAGGTTAAAATATCCCTCAAAGATTGTTTCTTCAGTGAATATGGCAATTTCAAATATTGATGAGGTAACTTTTAAATATTAAAACTAATCCATTTTGATAGAAAAATCAAAATGTCCACTTAATGAACGAATTGTATTTTTTATTTGGAGATAGCATTACGGGCAGTGAGTTTTGTTCAGTAGTACATCTAGGTATAATTAGACGGATAGATAATAATTTTTTAGTTCAAAAACAAATTTTAATATTTTTTTGTTATATCGTGAGAAAAAGTCAATTCCGAGGAAAAATTTCCGATAGTTTAAATTTTTTTATTTTCAAACATGTGAAGATAATTTTTAGATTTTGAAAATGTAGTAGTTTTTTAAATTGAGAAACATCGAATCTTTTCTAAAACTTTTTAAAATGTAGTTTTGTTAGTAGTTCTCCAAGCACTCGTAACAATAAAATTTTTGAAACTTGCTAAAAACTTCAATCATAAGTTTCAGTTTTAGCTGGCGTGTCGCCATCTATTGGATATTTGAATTACTTCGTTTCTATCTCGATGTATCGTTTTCTCGCTTGATTTCTAGCATTTCTCCTCTTTGGAAGCATTTACTCTTTTCTAGCATTTAATACTCTAGATATCCCATGTTATAAAAAGATATCTAAAAGAATTAAGGGGCTTTGCGACGAAATTGCGTCAAAATTTGTTAGGGGGAGTGAGAGATGGAATCAAAGGAAGATTTAAGGAGGGCGAAAAGGAAGAGCCTAGTTACTGTTATGAGTTAAAAATCAAAATTTGGGCTGATAATACTGAATTTTTGAGTAAAAAAGAAAACAAGAAATATAAAATTAAGTATCTTTATTTATATCTCACTCTGAAGCTTGGCAATCTAGAATAAATGTCCAAAATAAAAAATCAAGGTAAATAGAACAAACTATAGGAGAAACTACATTGATTTAACTCCATTTCCACAGTAGTTTTTTTGTAAAGTTCATAATTTTGTAAAGTGAAACTCTGGTGAACTATTAATTATATTTTTTAAGTATTCAGAAATAAGTCTAATTAAAGTTATTAAAAAACTTAATTAATATAGATATTAAATAGAGAAATAATATTTGAAAACAACTATAAAGAAATTTTACTATGAAAATGCATTTCAACATCATAAGCAATAGAAGTATTTGATGGAAAGTCTCAATTAATTCGAAATATTGAATTACATACCAAAATAGTCAACTCCCGCCATACACTTCCTCAAACTTACAGATATCGCTCGCCAAAGGAGCCCTAACTACATCGCACTAAGCAAATTCGCTGACCCAGCTGATATCTTTTCAACTAATACCAAAGATAAACAGGCACATTTTTCCCACAGAAACGAGCAGGAATGGGTGCCATAAATCTGCTTGTCTTGTCCTCCGGTTTCTTTAAAGAAGAGAGACAAAAAATAAAAATTAAAAGCGCCAAAAAAGAGAGATTCGGTTCGCAAAGCCGTCGATATCTATATTTTACTCCGCGCCAAACCTAAGTCCGGGTCTTAAATTACCTCCGAATGAGCACAATGACACTTTTTTTCGTTCTTCGAGGAAGTGGGGGTTCGTGGGAGAATCGGGGATATAAGGTAAGACCGTGTTTCGCGAGCTACCTGGTGGGCAATAAATCGTCAACGTCGTTCCTTGTGTCAGTCTTCACTCCGAGGATAATGTTGTGAATATAAGAGGTGATGTCACATTTTCCCCTACTCGCAAGGGGAAAAAATCTTTCTTGTGGTTTGTAGGACTGAGCTGAGCAGGGTACTTCCCTCACAAAGGAATGCTTTTTGAGGCGTTTTTATGTTAAATGCATTAATTTCGATGGAACTCGAGCCCGTGAAAGCTGGGTATGAGGTTTCGTTTCGATGTCTGATAGGTTTGATGTTGGTTTGAAAAATGATGGAGGAAGGGTGTTTCCGGTGTGGAGGTAGTAGTATTGTGGGTAATGGTGGGTTTCAGACTCAAATATTGGGTTGAGTTGCACCGAAAAAAAATTGGAAATGAGGTTGGAGGTTAATGGGGATTATTGTACTCAAATGGCATTCCAGATCTTAAAGGAACTGAAAGATTGGTTGTGGGGATGGATAAATCATTTCGTTGTAAGATGATACAGAGAATTTATGAAGAAGAGAAGATGTGCTACAAGCGGTTGTATATTTGAGATATTTTTCAAATTTGATGGGAATTTACATAGAGAAATTTGAGAAATTTCCAATTAAATTAGAAATAATGTATTTTGACAAAATCAAGCCAAAGTGACTGCCGCCAGAAAGATTTTATAACCCAGTTAGCTTTATAGCGCAGTTGTGTTAACTTTTACTGACAGATACCTCCCCTCAAGGTATCCAATGTTCAAGATCCTGTACTTCTTGACCTGAGCACATAAAAAATTAACCAACTAACTTCTTGCACTTCCTACTCTTTTTTCAATTGTACATTGATCACTTAGAAGAGTTATCAACTTAAAAGAATGCAAGTGTTCCACCGTAAACAAGCATAAACACTCAAAAAATACCCTTAATTTCAACCTACGGTCAAGAAACCAGTTGTACATAACCCTCAAAAAAGAAATTCCTGAACCCCAAACACCTTCGAACCCCATTCACCACCAACACTTCATAACAACATATCTCCCAAACAGCGACTCAATCCTTCCCCCGAGGCCAACCCTCTCATATCCAGTTCCTCAACGAGGAGAAACTCATCCTTTTATCCCTACCTAAAAGATAGACAAAAGGGAAAAAAACACCCACACTAACCGGACAATGGACCACAGTATAGTGGTACAACCGCACGCTCCTGAAGTTGAAAAGTGAGTAGCCGTTTCTCCATAAGTCACCAATCCAAGAACTGTAATGCATTATTCAGCAACAGAAAAAATGTACCAAAGGTGATAGATAAGGAGTACTGACGAGACAAGGGCTGGATGTGGAGAAAAAAAATAACTCGCATCGGTCCAGCGGGGTGTCCTTCTCGTATTTCTGCCAAACCCGTGTGTTGCATCGGAGTACGGAATGGTAATTCCGGGTCCCTTTCCCTTTCAGTTCCCACGGTACTATAGCGCAATGGAGATTCTACGGAATGAAGAACGTTTCGGTGCGGATGTATTTATTGTGCTCGTGTTGGGCATCCTGTGGGGTTGGGATCTATCGTTCTGTTGTTGCTGGAACTCGTTAAAGGCATTCGGTACTAATGTAAGATGGTGGTATCGTGCAATGTTGGACGTATTGTCTAATTGGTATCGCCTGGGAGGGAACATGGACTTGCAGCAGGATATGCATTGGGAAATCGTAGTAAGCGGATGTTGGGGGTTTGGTACTGGTGGTCTCTCTCATCAAGTTGATGTTTAGGTCTGGGTTAAAACATTGCAGTCATTCGTGGCTGCCATGAAGAACTAAAGAGGGCAATAAGGAAAGAGTGAAAAGGGCTACTTTGGAAATATCTAGCAGTAATAATATATCTGTGGAGCTGGAGACACTGATGGGTTGTCATTTCCATTGTATAAATTACTAACTTATTGTTGTATTATTTCCCTCCTTTTTTTATTAGTAGGTATATCCCTTTATTTACCCATGCAAAGAAATGTCCATGTTTAAAAAAGAAACTTCTATTTAGCTTTTACTGAACTTTAAGATATATTATTAATGTAATATTATTACAAACGTTATTATTCATCCATAATATGAAACTGAAACATTATACATAAATTATATGTGTCGCAAATTTCCTCAATTTCTACGAGTGGCTTACTTATATACATGTTACGGTGAAAGACCGAAATTTGGTGATTGTCGACATTCACCGGTGAATGTCGACAATCACATGTTCGCTTATCTGAGAATGTCGACAATCACCACCGGTGTATGTCGACAATCACCGGTGAATGTCGACATTCTCCAATTTCGGACATTCACCGTAACATACATACTACCATGAAGTTATCCTGTTCTCAATCTTGAATGGTTAAGAGTCAATCTTCATTTAAGGGGGCTCAGTACCAAAATTTTGTCAAAGTATCGAATTTGAGATTTTGCAATAAAAATAAAGATAATACCCTTAGAATTATTCCTACCAAGTTTCATAATGATACGGGGATTCTAAGTGTGAAAATTTTTAGATTTATGAAGCCTAGATAGTGTTAAGGAGCCTAGTTTTCTATCTTTAAACGGCTTTTTCTCAAAACAAGGTTTTTAATGTTTAAAATCACAAGGCTTTTTTTCTAATCATCCAAACCACTTTAAACTTTGTAGTCATTATCAGTAATACCTGTTTAACATCTTCAGGCATGGATTTTATAATATATTTATTAGAATTTTTTTTATGGAGCAGTAAAGTGGAAACTTAGGATATTTTTCGGAAAAAACTGCCAAATTTCAGAGTTTTTTTAATTTTTCAGAAACTTTTATAGATAATCAAATTTCCATGCCTACAAGTGACTATATATGTTTGATCTATGTTAAGACAAAAAATCAAATCAAAAGAACATTTATTCAGGGAGGAGTATCAATTTAAATTTAGGGTAATTTTGGGCATTGTTGTGAGGTTTTTTGTAATTTTTTTAAAAAATAAATTTTTGAACTTGCTTTTTGGGATAAATATGAATTAGTATGAAGTAAATACATAATTTAACACCTTAAAGGATAATAAAATCCTGTTATTAGAGAAAAAAATATTTTTGGTACTGAGCCCCCTTAACTGATTTATTGTTCATCCATAGAAAGTTTTCTTCACAATGAGATGAATTTTCTGAAACTAATGCCATAAATTATAATTTTTCAATTCGCTATGTCATTTTTCACGATATTATCCCATCTCGAAATTTCGAAAAAATGAATTCCAAGGACACGTTTGTTTTCGATTCCCAATATTCAATTTTCAAGATAATCTCAATTAAAGAAAAACAAATGGAGTAATTATACTCTTATTTCTGTCTTTCACAATCAAAAAGAAGAAAGACATTGAAGACGAGGAAACACTCGACAAGATGCAATCAAAAAGGAAAACTTGGGACACACAAGCCCAATCACTCTCGGAATACATTTCCAATCTTTATAAGCCACACAAATTACAACTTAAAACTGATACATTCGCAATGGCTACTGCATCCTTAATGGCGCACATCCACAATTGTGATAATCTCGGAATGATTGATTCGAAACAGGTGAACACTTAGAGAGGAAAAAGCCTGTTTATAAATAATACATGATGATGAATGGGTCTGAGATGGCGTAATAATGCCTAATAAAATGGAAAATGATGACATTGGATTGTAGATCACAATGACAGCGCCTCCATTTAAATCCGCGTTAGAGAGATGGCAATTAATAGGTGTGTATATTAAATGATGTATCGTATGGTAATGTGTTGCACAAGTACTGCGGTTCATTGGGAAAGCTATCGGTAACAATTGAGAAAACAATGAGAAATCGGTTTCGAAACTCATGAGCCTGGTATCCGTAAACACTTCACAGATGATTTGAAAGAAAATTATTGAATATTAATATTGCCTAATTGGGAATGTCTGACTCAATTTTGAAATGGGGTGATTATTCAGATTATTTTAATTCATTTGATGATTTTCATTGTTAAAGGGGGAGGAAGTTTTCCAAAATAAAACTGAAGTGTGGTAGTAAACTTTTTATTTTAACCCAAAATAAAAAGATTACTGCACTTCACAACTGAAGTATTGTAATCGTTATTTCACTTTAAATGGGTATTGGAAACATTATTGGTACTACATAATTTCATTTAGGCAGCTTTTCTCGTTTCAATTTTATCCTCCTCTCTCAAAATGAGGAACGTTATGTTTTTCTATTTTACAGAAAATAATTAACATTCACAATAAATGTTTGTCTATTTCTAATAGTAACAATTTCTTTCGTCGGTTGAAAAGCCCCTATCCTTACAATTCCAATAATTCAATCATTGATATTATTACAATTACCTTTATAAATCAATACACATCCCTCATAAAAAATAATACTTGAAGCGTGAATGAATTAACAACACAACAATTTCTTCCAACTGATATTAAGATTATACTATTAGAATGGTTTTATATACGATCAGAAGAGGATTTTTTCATAAAGTTCGATAATTTCATTTACAGTTGAATGCTCAAAATTTAGTAACTTAATGTATACAATTTTGTAATTAAAAAAACCGTACTAAAATTAGTTTCAGCTGGTTGGGATGGAGAGATCGAAGAAGTCTTCTTATATTATAGAAGTACCAATTTCTACACTATCATCGCATCAAAAGTCCCTAAATGCATCCCCCTTACTACATTCCCAATCCAAAAAGCGCCTCCTAGCGAATATAAAAAAAAGAAGACGCCACCTCTCAAACAATGGTGGGAAAGAGGCCTCCCTCTGTTTATAAACACGGGACACCACCACTCAAGCTTAATACCCAAGGCAGAGACCAAACCCTTTAGAGAGGATCACTCATGAAAAATAAGTTCACATACAAATAAATTACAGGCAAGAGTGGGAGAAGCCCACCTCTCCATAAGCCAGGAATGATAACGAGGCATTACGAGAAGGACACCGGATACACGCCATAATTCAGAAGCACCGAGGAAATAAATCTGGCTCCAGGGCAGGTCTTCATTAAGTGTGTGCTGAATCACACAGAATCTCGGTTGCTGTCTTTTGATCCGTCTTGGACGGAGTTTGCTTGATGTCCTTCTCCCCTCGGGGTGGAAAAAATGGGGTGGGCTTAGGGATCGCAGGTTTTTGAAAGAAAGACGAATGGGGGTGTTTATCATTGGTGTTTTCATTGGGGGTGACAAAAGGATGGGGATTATTCAGGGTTGATTATTATTGTGGGAGTGATCGCGGATTTTTGATGTAGCTTAGCTGTGATGAAGTGAAGGATAAACGCACCTTGTGGTTTAGATTGGAGTTGGGATTGGTTGAATCTTCGATTGGCGTTGAAAGCTTTAAAATAAATGAGTTTGGGGGTGTGGTGGTTGGAAAAAAGGAGAGAAGTTTGCCAGTCCCTGTAGAAGTTGTTTTTCTGCAAGAAGACTATTAATGCAGAAAAAACAACGCACTAGTTGTTGATAAGCATGAGAGATGTAAAAGTAGATATGAATGTTAAATATCTTCATCACATATTCTAGAGTACCATGAATAAAATGATTTTCAAGGCGAGCAGATGAATATTCTTCAGTTTTACAAAAGATTTTAAAACAATCGAATAGAAACTTTAATTATTATGAAAAATAAGTTTGTAACTAAAATTTGGAATGTAATAAAAAATAAATTAAAATTAAAAAACTATGCGTTTTGTACCAATTATGTTATGATATCTCAAAAATTGCAACGTAATGATTTGTTGATACAAACTGGCAGAAGAAACAAAATTTAAAGTTTGTAGCAAGTTTTAAAATTTACTTAATATAAAATAAAATAACTATATAAACAATTAAAAATTGAAATTTTAAAAAATTAAATGAATTACAAAAAGATTTTAAGTAACGCGAATATTAACAACTCGGTTCAGATTGTAAACAAACACTCGCATACAAATTATTCCCTCTGAAACTGAAACCAAACAGCTTTAAAAATATATCAGAATTAACTTCCTTGGCGAAAATTCTGATTAAAAAGAACTCGATTGTCCAAAGAGTTGCTTTTCCAGCCAACATCACCAACCCCTGTAGAAGTGGCTTTCCAGCAAGGTGAGCACCACCGCAGGAAAACCAACTCTACATTAATATATTCAAAAACCTGCAAGAACCAAGGAGCAAAAATAAAGAAAAGAGAATCACCAGACTCCGCACCAGACTGCAAAACTACGGCCAGCACAATTCTCATTTGCAGTTCGGGAAAAATCCTCCGCATCCCTCGTAAAAGGGGGGAGGGAGGAAGAAGGCACAAAACCTCCACGTGACCCAAAGGCAGCAGAAAAGAACTAATTTATAGAATCCCGGCCGTTCCAAACTGTCCGCCGCTATTAATAGCATTTGCTTATTCGGCTCCCTGTGGATTACTTTTTGCGCCCCGTGCATGGAGATTGTTGAGGGTGGTGCTCGTCTTGCGGTTCACGTTCGTCATTCCCTGACAAGTGTCTCCTGTTTTCCCTGCAATGCTCCCCCTCCCACTCTCCAGTTGAGAGGGGTCGGGTAGTAAGTGCGTTGCGATGGGTGTAGGGTCGGATGGCTGGATTGTTTTGGTGTTGATTTTTGGGATGGAAGGTAAGGTTATAAAGGGATGAATATAAGACACTCGGTAAGTTCCTCAAAGAAAAGTTTAAGGAAGAGATATGAAAAAAATCCTAAAAATTTGGATGTATTTTAAAGGATGTGAAAATTCAGGGGATGTTGTATACATTTAGTTAAGATTCAACATTTGCCTCTAGAAAAGAGAGAGAAACGTTATGATGAGAATAAAAACGGGGAAATATTTTTAATTGAAAAATCATAATTATTTTTTGCAAGTGAAAATTACTTTTCGACTTGATCATATTATTTTATTTTCCACACTTCACTAAGTATTCATATTGCTTTCAATGAAGGATTAAGGTGCAAGTATTCATTAATAATTGTTTTAAATGGAGAGTAAATTCACAGTTTCTTACCGTGATTTTAAATAATAAATAAATAAATTTTAGTTTCAAATTATAAATTTATATTGAACATGAAGGGACACGCACAGGTTCCCTTCCAATTGGTACACAAATCACACAAATGGACATTTATTTATTACCACAAAAGAAAAGTAATCAAAACAGGGACGGAACAAAAATATACAGAGATTACATAAAAAGAAATACCCCTATATTTAGGAAAACTAAAATTAAAATAAATTAAACAAAAAAATATGTATACCCCCGCCCTTCCCTAGCAAATTGCTAAATGATCCGTTATAGACAGTAAAAAAATTTCAAAGCTCTAAAAACTAGTCATAATTTATAGCTGTAGTTATAATTTTATCTCAATTCTAGAGTTCCTTAATTTTTTATTTGCCCTTTTCATAGGAAAAAACAACTTATTCGAAGAAATGAGGGTCTTATTTTTTAATTTATTGACTTAAATACACAAAGACATTTTTATCTTTTACATGTGATTTTAAAATTGTAAGTCAGGATTGTCAGAAAATCTATTAGAATGATCTAAAAATATGTTTGACCACGAAAAACTCTCATTAAATGTAACAAGAAAATTCTCATCCAAACCTTATTCAAAAAGTACGTATTTCAATTCCTTTATTTCTTCCGTTTGGGCACCAACGGAATACGGAATTGAAATACGAACATTTTGAATTAGGTTTGCATGAGAATTTTCTTGTTACATTTAAAAAGATTGTTTCATTGTCAAACATTTTTAGATTTTTACATCATTCTAATAGATTCTCTGACAATCCTGAAATGCGTTGAATATGAAATGTGTTGACTTATTGATGACAACAAAAAAACAAATCCGATATTTAAAAATATGGCGCTCCAAACATTGTGACGATAACAGAATCGTACCCCAAAATTTATCGTCACAAAAACTTATACATTCTGACTCACAAAAAAATGTCCACAGCAGTGAGGACAAACGGCGACACACATGCGTCCCCTCCCCTGACGAATGGTCAACTTAGCCGCGTCCGGCGGAATGGCAATGCCCCTCAAAAACTGCCCAGCCGAGCGGAGGGGCTCAACGCCTAAATATCCATCTCCAGATCCCTTGCCTCACGTAGATATATATCCAAGGCGGGCGAGAGATATATAGAAATAGCCTGTTACGGCGGACGCCCGGCGAATACAAAGGGCCCCTCAAACCGTGTGTTTTATGGCTAAGAAGGTAATAGTTACCCGGGACGAGTCCGTAAATTGCTTATTTTTATATCGGGACGTGAGACGGGTCGGTCAGCGCCCAGGGCGCTTAAGCGACTAAACAGTGGAATGGAGGGTGGGAATGTCCAGTGGACGGAATATTGGGGATTAGGAGGGGATGGTGTGGTGATTTTTTTTTAGTGTGGGTTGTGATGGAGTGAGATGTATTAGCGGCGATAAATTAGCATTTCTGGAGAGAGGTGGGAGGAAACTTGGCATAATTTTATGGTGTGGAAATTTATTTGTTCGTATGAATGGGTGTAAAATAGTGGGTTTGGTTGGTAGGAAATCCATGGAAGACTAGAGAATTAAAGTAAATTTATTTTGCTGCTGTAGTTTTTAGAAACTTAATAGAAGAAGGATATAATCTATAGCTTTGCTTTATGCAATACAACATAACAAATGATGTTTGTTAGCCTGAAGGGATAATTCTGATAAATCAAATTTTACACAAGCAGTATTAGTAACTAAACTTACAAATTGAATCACTGTATTCTGTAGGTATGTAGTAGAACCATAGGTATATACGATGGAGATGGAGAAAAGTTTCCTGCACAACTCTAAATCATTTTGTTTTTTAGAAGTTTTGTCTAAAAAATTTTTCAAACTCTTATTACGATCAACACAGTTGGACAAATTTTCGAACGATAGGGTACCCCAGAAACACAGATGCAATTAACGTTTTTTATAACCATCACCCCTTTCACAATTTCTTTAAATTCTTCTACTTCTCTCAAATTTAAATTTATTCATTCATACGTTATATTAATAAATGTTTAGGCTTATTAAAAAATAACTAAAATTCTTATGAAAGCATCAAAGTTCAATCCAGACGATAACATACTTTCGGTTCATTCCTTCGTCAAAGCAATAGGTATGAGCGAAATGGAAATAGATGACATTACATTAATACATTTCAAAAGCTTAAAATCAACTGTCTTATTTTCAAGTGCAAAAGTTGTTTTTATAAAACCCTTATCAAAATTCTCAACACCTATTTGGGGCCGAAAAGTAACACGCATATTATTTCCTAAAAAGTTCGGAAACCCTGCAAAATACTTACACGTTTTTTACCTCGTAACTAGGAAAACTAAATTAAAAGAGTGGGAATTAATTTCAAGAACCCTTTGTACCAAACTCCGCAAAAAAGAAAATTAATTTTCTATCAAAAGAACGAATCCTGATTTTCAATAACTTTCCATAATTAACCAACTTATTAGTATTTTTCTCCTTTCGAATACCGTTCCTACTTTTGAGAACCGTAACAAAACACTCACCTTCTTACAATAACAAAAAAAGCAACCTTTCAAAAAGGACTTTTTCATCAAAGAAACTGATAGCCAGTACACACATAAAAAATCCATCATCAAATCCAATTTAAGAGTATCGAGAGAACGCAACGATAAACTGACGTGAACTAATCGACTAAGTGAATAAGCAGATCAGAAACACTCCAAAAAGTCGCGATTCCTTTAAGTTTTCCCTTAAAAACGGAGACAAACGAATAAATTAAATTTAGACTAGAAAAAAGAAGCATCCTCCCTAAACCGAAAAACTCAAATTAATATTCTGAAAACCTGAAAGGATCAGAACGTGCAACTGGGTTTTCAGAAGAACCGACTTATAAAGTAGTAATGAACGTATAAAAAACTTCCTACCAGCTCAACACGAATGCTAATAACAAACGTACAAATCTCGGCTACATATCTCAGAGTAATTAGCACACAGAATTAAGAAATAGGGATCTGCCGCGCTATAAAAAATTGATTATACATATTTAATGCCGTTATCAAGCACACAAGAACTTGATGCACAATCTCAAAAATTTTCCAGCGCGGCATTATAATAATAAAAAATAATCATCACGCTAAAAACTGGAATTCCTAATGAAACGCGCACACGCGTTTTCGGCTCCCGAAATTTTTTTTCGGGAGAGAGGGGAGTAGAATTTTATTTCATTAATGAGCTCAATTGCTCATGTATAATAAAGTTATGGAATATAAGCAGATTTTTATGCGAACCCGGTTTTTTCTCGAGCTGAATTAAAAGCGCATTGATGAATACATCATCGCAAATGAAGGTATCATCCAAATGTCACTAATTAATGGATTAGGGAGAGGAGAGAGGAAAAATACTAGGAAACGCAGTGACGGTTGTGATTCGGAGGAAAAGTGGAGTGAGATAGCGAGAAGAGAACTGGAATCCCGGTAGTTCTCACACTCTCATTAAGTTAGCATGTTCTCACGCCTCTTTCTTGAGGGTGAGAAGTTACTCTCTTTAAGATAACGTCGAGTGCCTGAATGGACTCTTGTGGTCAAGTATATGTATTCATTTCACATGAAGTGTCAATACATATTTTAGTTCGTGAAGAGAAATGAAAGGATTTTTTATGAGCATATTATGTGTCAAATTCTTTGGGGGATTAGAGCAAAGCAATGGGGAATAGAGCAAAGAACAAGCATTAAAACTTTCATTTTACGGTTATTTACAGGATTCTTGGGATAAGAACGCATACCCAGCAAAAAAAAATCTGTAAAATTTCTTCAAAAAAGTGAAGGGAATTTGGACACTTTGTCTGCAGTTTTCTTTATGGAATCTGAAGTTTTCTTTAAACTCTGCAGTTTTTTATAAGACCGCTGAAATGCCTTAAGAAGGTATTGAAAACTGCTGTAAAAAAACTGCAGACTTATGTGCTGAAATCCTATTGCTACAAAATAACTACAGACTTCTTTGAGAAAACTGCACTTTTGACACTTTTTTGAAGGAATTTTGGGCATGTTTTTTTGCTGGGTTTCTAATTCTTTGGAGGATTAGATCAAAGAACAAGTATTAAAACTTTCATTGCATGGTTATTTACAGGATTCTTGTGATAAGAACGCATAACATTATTAATTAAGCATTTACAAAAGATCTGACCTAGAAAATGCCGGCAAAGATGTTTTATAATTTTTTCTATGATCAAAATAAAAGAAGATGTGAAATTCGTTACTAAAACACGACATTGTAAAATTATAATTTAAAGATAAATACAAGCAAACATAGTTCTTAATTTTTAAAAATTGAATAAAACCTACCGAAAGAAGGGTAGACAGAACGACTTAGTTGAAGCAGATACATATCGTGAAGCATGGGTAACAAAACAAATGTTAACTGAAAACATGTTTTCAGATTCGTCTTCCTTTTATTACTTCCATCTCTGAATCAAAACAAGCTTCCGTTTTACTTTCCGACCAATGCCGCGCTAACGAAAGGCAGATCAAGTGTTCGGATAACACGTGCCGGATTACTGTGTTATTATGGATGCTTGCAATGACGGTTTCCAACGTGACTTGTACCGCATTTCTAACTTGAGATTGTTACATTTATTGTTACTTTTAAAAAGAGAAAAGATTCGTGTAATAAGTTATAAGTTATACAAACCAGTTATGCAAATTCTCAATACTGTTATGATCAGTTGATGTTGGTACAAAACATAAATGATTTACGTAGTTTAAAGAAATTTATTTTTTAAATACAAAAGTAAATTTTTATCATTTCGGTATATTTAAATTAATTTTAATGCTTTAAAAGTTAATTAGTCAATTAAAAGTTATTCGATGCGTGGTGCCGTACGGTGGATGTTCTTTTTTTGACATTTACTTTTTCCAAATCTTTTGGCAAATACGATCGGCATCATTATTTCAATGGTACTCCGCTTCACCATGCTGCCATAGCATTTGGCTAATTTTTATAAAGGATCTGTTTTTAAGATATTTAATAAATTTTTTGCAGTTAAAAACCTTCTGGCTTATTCTTAATTGGAACACGCACCTGCCTAAGTTAACACCATCCTTTATAACTGGTGACCCGGACGTGATGAGGATGGCAGCAGTTTAAAAATTTCTCTAAGAATGTTTTGACTTCAAAATTTAAAAATATTTTTACACGATATTATTTTATATTGACCATATCATAATCACAGGTTTTCTGTGTACTTATAAACCGTTTTCTTCTGCCAATTCATCGTGAACAAATCGAAGTAAGACATCTATCACCAATGACGATTGGAGAGTTTAGGAAAGAACCTCCGACGTGACTTGATTCACCTTTGCTCAGAGCGCCCCTTAACTTAATCCGAACGGAAAAGAAGAGAGATAATAATGGAAAAATCTATCTGACATTTCGATTTGAGGGCGAACGTAAGACTCCCCTCTATGAGTGATACCTAGCAATGAGCGGAGCCCGAAAAAACATAATTTGTAATGCAAATGAGCCTAGATTTAAATATTAAACAAACTCCGAAGTAGAGGGAAAAAATACACATATCTTCGCATAAATTACTTTCTTATAAAACATACTTATAAACCTAGTTAGATAGGAATTCCATTAAAAAATTTTCTTGCTTTAATTAAAGAAGACATGTAAGTTGTAAATAATGAATTTAATCAGAAAAGGGGTTTCTTTAAAATGTTCGAGAAAAAGGTATTAATTATTATGTGACATGCATTAAAAATGATACTAATTCATTTTTTCTCCATCACTGTTTGAATAATTATTTCAGATAGGATCATCCGTATAAGAGGTACACCTCACAATGAGGCAACTAACACAGGTTTCTTATATACAAGAAATGGAAATTTCTTTCTGTAAAAAGCTCCTTTCAATTAGAGTGGGCATGTATAAAATAATTCCTAAGGTTTTTTTATTAATTTTGGGAATCGGTATTTATCATTTATTGCGTTGTTCAGCTTTGCTTTTGAAATTAAGGGGCATATTCAGATGTTCGCCATCAGTGAATCCGCCGCGCGTATCCGCCGAAATGGTATTAAAATTAACTTTTTCGTGACTCACTTTTTCTGAAACGCCAAAGGCGGATTCACCGGCTCTCTCGCCGGCGGATATGAAACCGCCCACGACTTTCTCTTCTCTCATTGGCTGAAACCGCGCGCTGAAACCTTGGAAACAGTTTGTTTACACCTCTCGAACTTTTTCGTTCTTTGTTTATATTCGGGCCATCACGTTGTATTATTTATTATTTTCGTTTATTTATTTACGTATTCACGTCGCAAGGAATATTTGGATGAAAAGTTATGTTGGCTTATTATTTTGCCGAGGATGAAAGTGATGAGAACGAAAGGGTCCCTAGAAATTTTTCCGATCGAGCGAATCCTTTGGCTTTATCAGAGAAGCAATTTATTTCCAGGTACCGTTTAGATCACAAGAGTTTTTTGTATGTATGCGACCTGCTGCAGGAAGAGTTACAACATGCATATAATGGGACTTCGGTAGAGCTTCAGGTATTGATATTGATTCCCCTTTTTATAACATATTGATTGTTTTGTACCCAGAATCTTAAAATGTATTGTTAATAATTATTCAAGGCAATTTTGAAATAGCTTGGAACAACTTCCAGATGTTCTGATTAATAAATAAAACAGCCACACCAAAAATAAACAAAGCACGCCTCTATTAGAATAAGTGTTTATTGTAATTGTTTTCATATTACCAAGTGTAATTTGTGAAAAATTGAATAAGCAAGGTTTGTTCTAAGCAAAAAAACATTTTTGTGCTTTACAAATGTACCATTAGAAATGTTCCTAATATTGCCTTTATTTTTATATTCAATAAAGCTTCAAAATTAACTTGAGAAAATGTCAAGGCATATTTTTAAATTAAGTGAGCACCATAAATTGTTTTCATTATTAATTAGGCCAAATCACTCTAATTAAATAATAAATCGGAGTTAAATTAACAAGTTACTTTTTACTGCTTTAAATAATTTGTAAAATGTGTTGCCAATGAAATTCTTTCAACAAAGAGTCTAAAAGTATAAAAATTGTTTCTACAGTATATACTTTCAATATGACAAAGTTGAAGGGACAGGTGAAAAATTTTAAGATAAGTAGTTTTCGGCATAAGGTAAATTAGAGGAATGTTTAGCTAGAGGGAAAGTATTTTTTTTTGTAAAAATGAGGTTTTTGACATAACAAAGTTTGTCTTACAAGAGAGTGTACTGTATAATATTTAAGCTTTTTAAATACCACAATTACACTGATCCCTGAAGTATTGACATAAAATGTTATTTTTTGTAGGTACTTTCAACTTTGAGGTTACTGGGCTCTGGCTCATTCCAGTTAGTAATTAGTGACGAGCATTTCATTATGTTGTCTCAAGCTTCTGTCTCAAGGAATGTGACCAGAGTCACAGAAGCTCTTCGTAAGGTGGCAAAAAATTTTATTAAATTCCCTTCAACTGCTGCAGATCAACTTAAAGTAAAGAGGGACTTTTATGCAAGTGGAGCATTTCCCAACATTCTAGGAGTCATCGACTGTACTCACGTTACCATCCTCAGGCCTAGGGTTGACGACTGGTTTGTTTACATCAACAGGAAAGGAAAATTTACAATAAATGTTCAACTGGTAAGTAGTGTCATTGAGTATTTCTACTCATAGCCGTAAAGAGATGTAATTCATTTTGAAACTGAAATCAGTAAAATGCCTTAATTATTTGGCGATTTTTCAATTGCTCCCAGCTAATGGAAAGTACCCATATATAATATAAAAATTTTAATAAATGTTATATTTTTTCCTTTCCAGAGCCAAAAAATAGATGAGGAAATTGATAATTTTCCAGGTGTTTTATATGATTTTATGGGTTTTAGCCAAAAATAAGCAATTTTCCCTGACTTTTCCAGGTTTATAGTCTCTTTGGTGTCTTTTGTTTATTTCAGAAGAAGGAATACAGCATTAACCGGGTGAAGTTTGTGTTTGAACGATTCTTTGGAACATCCAATCACAAAGTTTTCTCGGTTATCTCCTCATCAGAAGAGTACAACTGAAACCTGTTAACCAACAAGTTAAAATCCTGATATTTTTTCATTCTAGAAAAATTCTCATTTGAATTTTAAGGTTTCTTTTATTATTTATATTGCAATAATAATCTTTTTATTCTTTACGATTTATATGATGATTTCAAGATATTAAAGTGTTAATTATAACTAAATTCTTTTACAGTTTTCTATTCTGTTTCTAATTCTTCTATTTTATTTCAGATTTCGATTCTATTTTATTTCAGACTTCTATTCTATTTCTAACTCTATTTTATTTCAGATTTCTATTCTATTTCAGATTTCTATTCTATTTCTATTTTATTTCTAATTTATTTTATTTTAGATTTCTATTCTATTTCTAATTCTTCTATTCTATATGTCAGATTTCTATATTCTATTTCTTCCCCCTATTCCTATTTCTAATTTTCAGATCTGTGATGCCAACTACAGGATCCTAAATGCTATATGTAGATGGCCTGGTAGTACACACGATGCCTTCATATGGAAGTTTTCATCAGTTAAGAATAGGCTGGAGGCAGCGGGAAATGCCGGTATTCTTTTGGGTGACAGCGGATACCCGTTGGAGCCATGGCTCTTGACGCCATATTTGAATCCAAGAAATGGGGTTCAAGAGCGCTTTAACAAGGGTTTCAAGAGCATCAGAACTGTCATTGAGCAATGCAACGGGATCTTAAAATCCAGATTCCGGTAGGTCAAACTTTTAACATTTTACAATATAACTTTTAACCTTTTCATATTTTACAGCTTTTATATTTGTAATTTTATGTATTCAATTTTCTTTAATCATAATCGTTTTGCAATGTTGTTATAAATTAGCCTGACAGTTTTGATCAAGCATCATTTTAATCACTTCTTACATTTCCAACCTTTTACTGTTATTTTTTTAATAAAATTTTATTTAAGTTTTAATGAGCACGCTTGTAATCCCCAAACAACTTATATATCTGCACCCCATAGGTGTTTACATGAAACCGGGGGAGCAATGTGTTATCAACCCACAAAAATTTGCACAATGATCATGGCATGTGCAGTATTGCATAACATCTGCAATGAAAGAAAGGTTCCTCTGCCAGACGATGAAGACATGGTTAACGATGACCTCGATGATCAGATGCCATTTCAACCAAGCTCTGATGGTAGCAATGCTTCATTAAGACAACGAGGAGCACAGATCAGGGATGGTCTTGCTGCCCGATATTTTAGTTAGCTTTATAAATTTTTGTTCTTCACTTAATTATTTTGCTTATACTTTTTATTATTTTATTTACTAATTAATTATTGGCACTGTCTAAATCCACGAAAGTAACAACTCAACTCTAATGAATTTCGCTATTAAAACCTATGGCACTGTCTAAGCTCCTCGATAGCAACAACTAAATTCTAACGAATTTCACTAGTACTGGGTCAATTTTCGTGGATTTAGACACCTCGGTATTTATTTTGCTTTGTTGTATATAAACAGAATGTAACGGTTGTATGTTAACATGCATAAACGTTCAGGATTCATTCAATATTTGTCACGTATGGCCAAATTTTGTTAACTTCTAGTGCCATTTACGTAAACGTGTTAAACTTTTTTCAGTTTACTTGATTTTTTGAAAGGCCAGTTATCCACACGGAAAAAACTGCAATAATTTTTCAGCTTATAGCTGGAGTACTGAGTGCAGCACGTTGAACGAGTGCGAGTTTATGAACATAGCCATTGACCTACCATGTAAATGGATTTTTTAAAAATCTGTATGGTGGATGAATCAATAATACTTGCTTTACTTGTAAAACCAATTAATGGGTGTATGATTATGGGTTTTAGATTTTCTTAGCAAAGAATTCATTTTTTTTAAATTCAGTTAAAACAATTTAATTCCTTCATATATGTACAAACATGTAAATAAGTAATGTAATTAGGCAGCTTTATGCGCTGGTACAAAATTATCAAATATTAAGATAAATTAAAAATTAAGGTAAAAATGTCAAATATTTCATTTTTCTTGAATTGTTTTAATTAACTCTTTAATGAGTTCATTCTGCTCAGCCAAAAGCTTGAGCTTCTCCTCCTTAATTATTAGCTTCTTGGCTTCTAATTCAGCCAATAGATCTAGCTTTGACTGTTTATTGGAGGCCCTTCTCTTTCTATTGAATGATACAACTCGGGGTGATTCTGCAACAAAAAATACATTGGTAATAACTGATGTCAAATAATAATTATGCAAACATGTTAAAGGGAAAAGAGTATTGTTCTTAATGATATAAATAGTCTGTTAAAAAGTAATGAGTTGTAATGGTTGAAAGTATAGAGACAGACTTAATAACAGTCTAAAAGTTTTCATTGTTGTTATGTATTGGCTGAGATGTGAGTTAGCCTTTTCAAATATTTAATTGATTCTAGCAGAGTGTTTTAGTAACTGTGTTGTTTTGTAATTCGTGTTTAAGTGTGTGCTTGGACCTTCAGTGTTGATTTTATCCCTATAATCCATTGTAAATAAATCCTGTCATTGATAATGGAGTTGTGTTTCCTGAAAACTATTAATTGTAAAGAAACTAAATTTTTTTTTTATTTTGAAAGGTAATCATAAAGTTTCGTATTCATGAGTAGCATTTTACTAAAGCAATTGCACAGCATCTTACTTTCAATACTTGCATTTAAATTTGACAGGGACGGTTCTTCACAGTCATTTGTCATAGATGCTTCAACAACTGGAGAGGGAGTCTAAAAAAAAATATTGCAAAAATATAGTATCAGCAGTAAATTTTTTATTTAAAATTTTCTTAAGGCAACTCTCAAGAATCAATAGTAATTATCTTATCTGATTAGACATAAAATTTATCTAAATTTCATAAAGGATATTATAATTTGACTATATAGCTTATAAGATAATACATTTATACTAAGGCCTTGTTTACATAGACCACTGAAAATGCCGGGTAAAATGCAGGATTTTGGCATTTGGTGGGGAATCGGATTTAACAGAGTAGAAATTACTTTTCACCTACAAAATGTAAACTTCACTCTAAGAACATAAAGAGCAAAAGTTTCAATTGCTTTAACAAGAAATACTCTCCAAACAACGAGAATACTCAAGGTATAGAGTAGCTTCAAATGAGGAAGTTGCATGATTTTTTAAATTTTTTTAATCGATTCCTCTTGCAAAAATAAGCAACTACCCAAAATGTGAGGCCTATCGAGAAATTCTTTGATTGTCAAAAAAATTAACAAAAATCACCTTTTTAAAAGCGTGCGAAAACGCCAAGAGTTTGGATGTGACGTCATCTTATACTAAACATTGTTGTAAAGCAATGGAGTTGATGGTATTATTGTTGACGTCATCTTATAGTTTAAACAATAAACGTTTTCAGTCACGTGTTTTTTCTCGACTTTTAAATTAAAATATTTAATTACCTGTACATTTTTTTGAAAAACTGACTAGATATTTCATTTTACCATACAAAAAACCATACGGAACACTTGTTTGTTTTTGAAAATATGACACATGTAACTTCCTTATTATAAGAATTTTAAAGATCATGCAATGATAAATCATAAAGAAAAGAAAGTCAAAGTAATTTGAAAAGTGTTTTAAAATCCCTATTTAATACAGAACATGCTTAAAACGTAAATACGTAGTGAGCAAGTTGAATTCTATTAACTAAATATTTTACACTGCTACTTTTAATACTCTTTGTAATATATACTTACTGCAATGGGAAAGGAAGCTGTGCGGACAGTATGGGAGGTGAGCTACATGAAAAATTTAATGAAGTTAAATTACAGTTTTCTTAATGAATCTTTAAGGGGACATCCATAAATTACATGAGGTGCTTTTTCCAAAATCTGGACCCCCCTCCCCCCTTGGTGAGATTTTGGAGGACACCCCCTCCCCCCAAGTGAGATTTACCTATAACCTTTAAAAATAATTTTCTATCCTATTCGTTTGCATATTGTGCTTCACAGCACCTAAAACTTTTCCATTGCTTATGATGTGGGGGGAAAAGGACATTATTCCGCCTAAAGATCACCACTGTATCTTATCTGTGGGTATTATTCCTTTGTAAAACTTAAAAAAGTCGTTTAATTTCTAACTTAAAAAGTTGACGTGAGATTTTAATCGACCCCCCTTCCCCCTTGGTGAGATTTTTCCCAACCCCTCCCCCCCTTTTTGACCTCACGTAATTTATGGATGTCCCCTAATGTCACACACAAGTCCTTAGTTTCACTAGGAGATTCTTGCATTTTTTAAACAAAAAACAACATCTTTTAGGAGAAAACTAGTGTTTTTAACTTTAAAAAATTGACACAATAATAGTGAGAGAACACTATATTTTTTTAATAAAAGTTGCACAAATTTTATTTGCACTGAAAAGCCACAATTGTTAGAGCCGTGACCATGATGAAAATCTATTCTTTAACAGCAAATACTTTCACTTCATATGTATATCCCCTGTGACGGACAATTATTATTAAACAATTGTTAGATCATGAATATGATGTTAAGCCAAATTAAAAAATTTTATTTTGCCAAACATTTACTAAAATAATCGTAAAACTAACCAATAAAAATTAAGACATGACATTTCTATATTTATTTTCATGACACTTTTACAGGGAAATATATACTTACCGCAATGGGCCTGGAAGCTGCAGTGGCATAAGAGGTGAGCTACATAAAAAATATAAAGAAATTCAGTATTAGTTTTCTTAATATATCTTAATTGTATCATAAACAAAATCATATCTTAATGGGAGATTCCTGCACATTTAAGGCAAAAAACATCTCTTGAAAAAAACTTATTATTGGCTTTAAAAAATTTACTACAAAAAACTAAAAGGTATTTAGTTAACCTAACTGATGGTTTGAAAGTATGATAGCGTCCCACTCAGTCGAGTCCTAACTAACCTAATTATTTTGAAGAAAAAGTGCATGTATTTTAATTGAACTCCAAAGCCACTATTGTAAGTGCTGTGACAATAATTAAAATCCATCCCAAATCAACAGACATGACTCATGATGATTAAAAGTAATTCTGTACAAGATATAACTTAAAAACTGGTTTTAAAAAAACCTTACGGCTATAAATTGGCCACAATAATATTTTGTTGAGTTTTTATCTCAGAGACATAAATTAGCATCAATAATATTTTGTTGAGTTTTTACCATAGAGCATTAAATTAGCTTTAAAGAAAAAACTATATTACATGATTTGGTATGTAATCTTCCACATAAGTAGAACTTGCAGATACAGGCTGAAATGGAAAATTTGAAATAAGAAACTACAAAAGACTATACATATAATTTGTAAGGGCTTGATGTGGCAACACCAATTAAAGTTTCAGAGAGTGACATTTGAGTTATTTTACATTAAATTTAGGAAAACCAAATTGTGAATTCCTGAGGGGGATTATTGCCAAAATCTTTAAATATGAACAGAACCTTGAGTTACCCAAAAAGAGAACTTACTGCATTTGGAGTAAAGCTGGAGGTTGAACTGAGAAGAGCTGAAGCAGTGAAGCTGGAGGTTGAAGAAAGAGCCTATCAAAAAGGAAAAATGAAATAATTAAACCTTAAATTTTTTCTTGGGAATTACTGGTAATCTTGGGCAGCATATAGGATTGAAAGGGTTAAAAGATGGAAGGAAGATTAACAAACTTCTCAAAGTTGGCAAATGTCTTGACCATAGGGGGCAGCCCTCACCAGTGTAACGTTGCACAAAACACAATTTATTTACAGCAGATTCATACTATCAATTAATGAACCTTGACTGTCTATTGAGAATCCTTTTTGGCCTTTGGATTTTATGCACTGTTATGTGAGTGATGATTTGGGATAGTGATTGCAATAAAATGTTTTTCTTTATGTACTTATATCTAATGATAATTGGTGAAATCACCTACACTATCTCGATGCTAGCAATCAAACTTTAACAACATATTAAATTAATGATTTTACTGAGACTGTCGTGATTTTATGGTGTTCTTATTAAAATTTTTAACTCATTGCCAAGTACATTTATAAGAATTTACTTCTTTGATGTTTTTAAGAATGACCAAGGGTTCCAAAGCTTGTTTATGTAAATGGCTTGCAGATGACACACATTATAAGTACTATATAATCTAAACAATAAAAACCACATGATAATTAAATTAAAGAAAAGTATTATACAATTTTATAACAAAATAACTTTTCGAATTATAGTCCTTTATATAACATTAAACAAATAAGCTTAGGATTAAAAAAAGGAAAATATCTTACAGTAGGGGTAAAGGGTTCACTTGTAATTGAGCTGTTGAATGTCCCTTCAGCCCCATTTGGAGGCTACATGCAGTGAAAAATAAAAATTAAGATCAATTGAGAGAGATGCATGAATACTACATAAAGAACAAATACATTATGGAACTACAGGGTGTCCCAAAATTTACTGACACATTTCAAAAATCCATAACTAATAACTTAATACTAAAAAGAGAGAGATAAAAATACGTGGTTTGTTGCATCTTACACCCAAGACTACAAGGAGTGGGATGCAACAAACTACATATTTTTATAGTTTTCAAGTTATTAATTATTGATTTTTAAAATGTGTCAGCAAATTTTGGGACAAAACCCAGGAAACGGTTAGAATCTAAACTTGGAAGGATGTAAACAATGCAGTCACTCGGGCCGGATGTACACAAAAGACTTGGTAGAAAAAGTAGCAGTTAAGTAAAATAGAACGAGTAGTAGTGGATTTAAATTAAAGGACATGACATTTGCAATTATTAATATATTGTATAAAATGAGATATAGGCAGAAAAATAAACAAATATTTTGTACTTACCACAAAATCTGTGTCCCACATGACATTTTGAATCCCAACTGTGGCTGAAGGGCCAATCATTGAGCAGACCTTGTCCTCTACTTCATTTAGGGCCTCTGAAGATGGTGGCCCCCCTCCAGTCTTCATTCTGGCATCTTCAATTGCAGCTTTCTTCGCCTTGCACCTATACCGCAAATCATTCCACTTTTTGCGGACCTCATGGCCTTTTTTATGGTGCTTAAACACTCCCATTGCGTTCAGCTGGAGTGCAACTTCCTCCCATGCTTCTTGGACCTCCTTTCCTGTATCATAAATACTCCCTATTCCGTGCCTACCGATTAATAAATCTTTAGGCTTGTTAAATAGTATCTCTACTAAGGCAACAGTATCTTTGGAACACATTTTAGAACAACTCGAACACACAACTCGAACAACTGGCGCAACAAAAACAAAGCGACTTGCAATTCGGATTGTTTTTGTTTACACTTTTGGGAGCATCAGTGACATTTTCCCGCCTTTTAATAGACGGATTTTATTGGTCGTTTAGCGTTTCAACGTCACGCCACGTCAAAAACACAACTAACCAATGAGCTGACTCTCCGAGATCTTCGCCTGTTTCGGAAGGAGATCTGAATACGGTGAATGAGATTCACGCTGGGCGGAAACGCCGCCGGCGGATTCACTGATGGCGAAGATCAGAATATGGCCCTAAGGCTTGAATAACGCATATCTAACCACAAATATGAAATTGGGTGGGATATGTGAAGTAAAAACATATCTTAGCATTTAAGAAGTTTACCTGCTTTTTATTAGGTTTTTACAGAATTGGGAAATGTAACTGGGTGGTTTAGAGTTAATTTAAAAGGAATGGAACTGAAATTTATGAGTAGTGAAATTAATACATTCAATCAAAAACATGTAGACATTAAACACAAAATAAGATAGGTTATTTTTCATAAATAATGGAAATTTTTCGCATTCTTTCTTTCAGTTTAAAATGTATAACATTTATGCAACTAATTCTTATAAAGGAGAATATATATGTTTAAGTAATCACACATTTATTTTAGATATGTATAAAATGATATTATTTTCATTCTTAGTAAGATACAATGTTTTGAGTTTTTTAATTCAGATTTTTGCACATCTATTTTTAAAAGAGTTGTTCATAATTTTAAGAAGTATATTTTTTATTTCTTTTTAATCTAGTTGAGTTAATACTTGACTGTTTTAAGTGAAAATATATAGGTTTAAAACTAGATTGTAAGGAAATATGATAAAACTGAAATTTTAGTTCACCAATTGCATAAATGAAATGAAAGTATACAAAAATACTATTTCAAGTAGTCTTAGCAATAATAAAAAAAGTAAAAATCTCTATTTTTCAAGCAATAAATCTTACACACAAATAAATTAAAAATAATATTTTGTTATATGAAATGAGATATAATGTTTAATCGTATAGATTCATTATAGCCTATAAAGATTCATTTAGATTCATAATAGCCTTCTTTTGTTTCATTTGTTACTAAAAGTCCCTAAAAATTCTCAAAATAATTTATAATACATTACACTTTTTTATACTATTAGGTACATTCTTTAAATAATTTTTAAATAAATAAATTACATTAATATGGCTGATATGATCAGCAAATTAATTCAAATGGACTAATTAAGTGTAAAAATTGAAACTTTTTTCAAATAGGGAATATTTTCCTACTTTTACGAATTTTTTTTCATGAAATAAATTTGTTATGGGATAAATTTTTGGTAGGGAGTTTTCTCTTACTCATACATTTTGTCTCAGAGTGTGTCAGACTGGTGTAAAACTGAGAAGCTAGAAGATTGTAGTACACTATTTTATGGTCCAAAATACACTCTTTCTATTCGACTTTTATACCCTCCTCGTGTCGTTTTCAATTTTTATGAATGAAAACAATGTTTTTTCGTAGTACCACCGAACTCCTCGAATCAGGGCTTCCAAAAATTTCCAAAACAAAACATGAGTAAAAAAAACCACCTGTCCAAACACCATTCGAATCAATATCCTGTGCGATAAATTTATCATTACTTAGTCGGAAATACGACAGATCTGGGCTAATTTTCAGAGACTTTTACGATCGTCGGGTGGGTCATTTACGAGCAAGTCAAAAGCCAAGCAACAATGGACTGCAGCTGGTTAAACAGTTGTTTGGCATCAACTTTGGGATTTTTGTTTTCGAGCCTAATAGTGGAACAGGCGAACCGGGTGACCTCCCTCCAGCATATTGTTTTCTAGAAAATCGATTATTGACAGATGTGAAAGTATTTCTGGGGTGAAAAACATGTTTTTCTTGAAAAATTCGGCCCAAATATGGAACGAAAAACACTTAACGAAAAGGGAAGAGGTCGGGAACGGTTGGTAAAAATCGAACATAATCGCAGTAAAAGATGTCACATCTAGAACTTAAATATTTTTCTTTCAAACAATCTAGTTATATTTTTCTTTGTATGAATTCGCTCTTTTATATAAGTTAGGCTTTTTACACTACTTCAAATGTTAGAAGGTCACAAAACTTATAAAACTTGTTTCAATCAATACTAGCGCAAAGAGAACGAAATCAGATCCATACAATTAACCACTGTTCACCCAAATAAATATTTTAGATATAAAAATTTACATTTTAAGTTGAAAAATTACCTTTTCTTTTAAAGTTAAGAAAAGCAATTTGGAACATGCTGTTTTGGGTTTTAAGTACCATTTTTTTTCTATTTCACATCATTTGATGGAGGGTTACCCAATAATTCTGATCAAGATATAAGATGTTAAAAGATATTTTTGCACTAAAATTCAGAGGTCCAACAACTTAGCACAAAGCTCGTTTTCACCCATTACAAACGTACCTCAATCTTAAAAGTAAGCAGCATTTGAATTTTGCTTACATTGATCAAATATTCCCTAACGCATGATCAAATCACAGTCCATTCACTCACACACGATCAGATCTGATCCCATTTCCCACCAAAAGAAAGACACCAACCAACCAAAAATAAGACACAAAATCATCACTGTGACGGGTCCACCAATATTAATCACCAGCGGTAAATACAAGGTCCCGTCACAAACGGAGGGATTATCATCGGGAGACGGTACAGTCTTATCACGTGACAGATACATCCCGAGTGTCACAGCAAAATATCCTGTACCGGGGATTTGTCCAGTGTCCGGTCAAGGGACCATTTTTCAGCTGTCATCCGGTCAGTCATAGGAGATGTCCCAATCTATCACAGGACCGTTTCTCTGGAAGTCATGCATCATCCGGAGTTGTGACGAGGGCATGCCAATGGCGACCGTGTCGTATTCTAATAGACCCCAGAGGGAGGGATGGGTGGAAATTTTTTTGGTCTTGAGAGACAAGTGAATTTATGTTTTAGGTTTTTTTGGGGGGTTTGATTGATAGATGTGTGTTTTTTCAGTTGCTGGGGTATTTTAAAGTATAATATAATTTTAGAGATGTAAAGCCAGATTATATTCGAGGAGAAGGAGAATATTAAGAATTTTAGCTTTCAGGGAAAAAAAATATTCTCTTTCTATCGAAGAATATTTCTAAACATTCATCGACAACAAAAATATAAATAAAAAAACAGGTTGAAACTCAATTTCTTGAAACATCTGTGAACACAACAGCACTAAAATAGGGAAAATTCTCCCCCGAGATTTGAAAGAGTATTCTCTGGAGAATATTTTGTCCTCACATCTATAATATGAATGAAGTTTCATTCAATAATCTAACCTTTAAGCAACATTCATTCTTTGAAAAAAATGCAATAAAAGCAACGAGGAATGAACGCAACAGATAACATTACAAAAAAAATATAAACCCACACATTTAGAAACAGACAACCAAAAATACCCCTCTATACACACCCCTAGATAAGTTTCATTTTAAAAATGATATTATCCAATTAATATTATTAAATTCAAAAAGATCCTATCTTCAAATGCTAAGTTGTTCCAACAAGTATTTCCAAATTTGTACTATAAGTGTTAAGAGGTATTATATGGATACAAAAATTATAGCCTGAGAGCTGGATGCAAATTTTGGGAATGATAAGGTGCACGAGATATTTCACCTGGAACAGATTCGATTGATGATGGGAAAACTTATGTCACCAACGCCAGAAGGCGGAGTGGAAGCTTTCAGTGTGAAAGGGGGGGTCGAACATGCAAACAGCGCGCGGTCCCTAGCGACAGAGATTTTGAGGAAATTGGTTGAAAATTTGCACAGTTTAAGGAGAGTGTGAATAAAAGATGATGTAGCATTCTAAAAAGTATAAGTTGTGTTTTAAGGGTTGTAGAGAACTAAACGAATTTTCGAATGTTTATATGAATGATCTGTACGGCCGACGAGGTGCAAGGCTGGACATAGGCTTAAATTATTGAAGAATGTTAGTAAATGTTAGGGTAACACTCCCAGAAGACTAAGTGGAAGACAAAGGGTGGCCAGAAGTCACCAAAGGTGCAGAAAAATCTTAAAACCCGAATCATTCGGAAACTTCTGGCTGTTTGCATATGTATAGCTGACATATAGAACAAACTATATACAAACAGCCAGAAGTCTAAGTGGAAGCGTTTGGGAGATATTCAGGCGCGAAGTACAAAACCGAATAAAAGCGCGCGGTCCCTAGCGACAGAATTTTTGAGGAAATCGGTTGAAAATTTGCACAATTTAAGGAGAATGTGAATAAAAGATAATGTAGCATTCTCAAAAGTATAAGTTGTGTTTTAAGGGTTGTAGGAAACTAAACGAATTTTCGAATGTTTATATGAAAGTTCTCTATTTTTTAAATTTCTAGAAATTTAAACTTTATCTTTTATCCATAGTAGTGACCAAGTAAAAATTTTACGATGCTAATTGAAAGTGATCGTGGGAAATTCGGTTGTAAAGTGATAGAGCACCACGTCGTTTGACAGCTTTTCTCTTACAACAATGACTAATCTAATATAATAAAATTGAATGTGTGTATATATGTTTGTCTTTTATACAAATCCACATTTTTCTTCCGATCTGCACCAAACTTGGTATACATACGTAAAAAAACTCAGAAAAAAACATAGGCTATGTTTCGAAAACTTTAATTGACCCCTTGACCCTCTTTTGACCCTTTTTATGGTCATTTTGCTGAAATAGCTTTATTTCTCCTCAACAAGAGATCTGCTTACTCCATTGTTACAAAGAAAATGTAATGCTAAACAACAAGTTTTTAATAGAAACACTAGGTACAAGTCTATTTAAAAATTATATTAATAATTTAAAAATCTGTTTCAATGAAATTTTAAAGTTTTTTAAGTATAGTTTAACGTATTTTTATTTGAGAGTTTATCTAATTTTTATATTTTAAAAAGCTTTATGGAATGTCATTGTTGTTAAGATAGTCTCCAAGGAAACGAGGATGTAAAATCAAAAGGCGATAATATTTCAGCTTTTAAGAAAGTTGGTTAACAAACCAAAAACTATTAAAACTCCCTTTCAACTAGAAAAGACTGATTTTTTCCCTTAAATTTCAAAATGGAATAAGCTTTAATTATTAAATAATTTCACGGAAAACGTTAATTCCTTCCTACAGATTTGATTAACCAAGGGATCTAAGCAATTTTAAATAATTTTTAGAATACTTTCTCCATGTAAATGTGTAAATCATTCATAAAATTGTATTGCTTGAGAACTGAAGGAATTTTAATCCATCCGGGAACACCGGGATAAGAAAAATTGCTAGGAACATCTGGATAAGAAAAGTTATCGGGAACACCGAAATATCAAAAATACGCCTGAGATACCGGGATGATTGGTAAATGCTGATTATACAAAATTAGAAATGTATTCGGGAAAACGTAAAAATAATAAATTTATACTCTCCACCCGTGCAAGGCCGGGCATATCAGCTTCTAATATAATAAAACTAAGTGTGTGTATGTATGTTTGTCTTTTATACAAATCCACAGTTTACTTCCGATCTGCACCAAACTTGGTATACCTACGTAAAAAAACTCAGAAAAAAACATAGGCTATGTTTCAAAGTTCTAGAACGACCCCTTGACCCTCTTTTAACCGAATTTATAGCCGAAAACGCTTATTTCTCCATTTCTCTACCAGAGCAGATCTGCTCGACTCACTATTGTTAACGAGATGAAAACCTTCAAAAATTAAATATTTTAACAGGAAAAACTCGATAATTGTCCATTTAAAAACTATATCAGATGTAAAAACACCAAATTCAATTCAAATAATTAATTTTAAAACGTTAGTTTCCCCTATTTTAAGATATTTTCCTTTAAAATTTAAATATTTATGGAAAAGTGTAAATTTTTTTTCATGGAAAACGACTTAAAAATAAAACATTGTTTCAAATGAAGCGGTTCACTAGACTTTTCAATTTACTAGATATTTTATTATTGTTTCAAATTTGTTATTTTAGTTCACTAGACTCATTAATTTACTAGGAAACATTGCCGAGAACACCGTGAAAAGAAAAATTACCTGGAACATCGGGATAGGAAAAAATACCGGGATTACCGGAACATAAAAATAACCTCCAACATCGGGATAGGAAAATTATCGGGAGCATCGGGATAGGAAAATTACCCGGAAAACCGGGAAAAAGGAAAATTACCGGGAACACCGGGATAGAAAAGATTTCCGGGAACCCCAGGATAGGAAAAATGACCGGGAACATCGGGATAGGATTAATTACCGGGAAAACCGGGATTTGAAAACTACTGGGAACACCGGGATAGGAAAGAGGTGCCTGGGATACCAGGTTGATATGTAATATATTGCTTCTTTACAAATTTATAAATGTATTTTAAGAAAACTTAAAAAAATAAACTTATACACTCCATCCGTGCAAGGCCGGGCATATCCGCTAGTAATCTAATATAATAAAACTAAGTGTGGCTATATATATATGTATGTTTGTCTTTTATACAAATCCTCAGTTTACTTCCGATCTGCACCAAACTTGGTATACCTACGTAAAAAAACTCGGAAAAAAACATAGGCTATGTTTCGAAAACTTTTAATGACCCCTTGACCCTCTTTTGACCCTTTTTATGGTCATTTTGCTGAAATAGCTTCATTTCCCCTCAAGAAGAGATCTGCTTACTCCATTGTTACAAAGAAAATTTAATGCTTAACAACAATTTTTTAATAGAAACACTAGGTACAAATCTATTTAAAAATTATATTAATATTTTAAAAATCTATTTAAATGAAATTTAAAAGTTATGTATAGTTAAACATTATTTTATTTGACAGTTTATCTAATTTTAATATTTTAAAAGCTTTATGGAATATCATTGTTGTTGAAATAGTGTCCATGGAAACGAGGATGTAAAATCAAAAAGTGATAATATTTTAACTTTTAAGAAAGTTGGTTAACAAACCAAAAACCATTAAAACTCCCTTTCAACTAGAAAATATTGATTTTTTTTCTTAAATTTCAAAACGGAATAAGCTTTAATTATTGAATAATTTCACCGAAAACGTTTATTCTTAAAGAAATGATTTATTAAGGAATCTGAGAAATTTTAAATAATTTTTAGAATATTTTTTCCATGTTGTAAATGTGGAAATCATTCAAAAGTTATAGTATTGAGCTTGAGTAGTACTAAAAGGAATTTTAGTCCATCCGGGAACACAGGGATAAGAAAAATTACTAGGAACACCAGGATAGGAAAAGTTACCGGGAACACCCCGCTGATTATATAAAATTAGAAATGTATTTGGGAAAACTTAAAAATGAGGCGTTTGCTATCAAAACCAGCTTATTCCATTTTTATAAATTTTACAGGAGAGACAAAAAACTTCTCACGTCCACAGTTCTAAAGCTAAATTTGTTTTTTAAATTTTAATTGTAGGTACAACCACCTAGAATTCGATTATAGTTTTTCTATTTTCATTCCAGTTGTATTACCTTGGGCGTAATTACACTAATTAGGTTGGAATGAGCTGTTTTGATGCAAAAACACGATTTATCACGCTTTTTTTTAAATTTTTTGTTCAATAAAGTGGTGTGAAATTGTTTTTTTTCAGTAAACCAGTTAATTTGTGTCTTTACGAGTTTGAATAAATGACATTCACTAAACTTTTTCAAATGATCTGAAATTTCACAGTCGAGATCATAGTTTTCACCCTTTAATCTAATTTTTGGGTTGGAATGAGCTGGATTTGAGATATATCCCTTCGACAGGTTATGAAGGACCCTCTAAATTTTCAAAACATGCAAAAAAGGGATTTCAAAAAAATATGGAATGAGCTGGTTTTGATAGCAAACACCATAAATAATAAATTTATATTCTTCACCCGTGCAAGGCCGGGCATATCAGCTAGTACACTAATAAATATAAAGCCATTATTAGCGTTGTTTTTAGCGTATTATTAGTCATTGTTGCAAGAGAAAAGTTATGTGTTATAAGTCATATGTTACATATAATCATTGGAAAATTCGTTAGTTTCCTACAACCCTTAAAACACAACTTATACTTTTGAGAATGCTACATTATCTTTTATTCACACTCTCCTTAAACTGTGCAAATTTTCAACCGATTTCCTCAAAATTTCTGTCGCAAGGGACCGCGCGCTTTTATACGGTTTTGTACTTCGCGCCTGAATATCTCCCAAACGCTTCCACTTAGACTTCTGGCTGTTTGCATATAGTTTGTTCTATATGTCAGCTATACATATGCAAACAGCCAGAAGTTTCCGAATGATTCGGGTTTTAAGATTTTTCTGCACCTTTGGTGACTTCTGGCCACCCTTTGTCTTCCACTTAGTCTTCTGGGAGTGTTACCCTAACATTTACTAACATTCTTCAATAAATTAAGCCTATGTCCAGCCTTGCACCTCGTCGGCCGTACAGATCATTCATATAAACATTCGAAAATTCGTTTAGTTCTCTACAACCCTTAAAACACAACTTATACTTTTTAGAATGCTACATCATCTTTTATTTACACTCTCCTTAAACTGTGCAAATTTTCAACCAATTTCCTCAAAATCTCTGTCGCTAGGGACCGCGCGCTGTTTGCATGTTCGACCCCCCCTTTCACACTGAAAGCTTCCACTCCGCCTTCTGGCGTTGGTGACATAAGTTTTCCCATCATCAATCGAATCTGTTCCAGGTGAAATATCTCGTGCACCTTATCATTCCCAAAACTTGCATCCAGCTCTTAGACCATTACAGCTTGATGAGTTCGTAATCCACTCTCAATTGTTTAATTTTATCGTTAAAAATTTAAATTATAAAGAAAGCTAGAGTACTTCTATTAGCATTTCTGTTTTCCTTATAAATATCATATAATAAAATACCATTATTTGAGTCGTGATTTCCTTCAAAGTGATAACGTAAAATAAATCTGATACACAAGTCATTTAACCATCTTTAATATTTTTAAATGAATATTTGAATGAATGTGAATAATTTTACTAATATGAATGAAGAAATTTTATTTTAAGAGATAAAGCGTTGAAATAAAAATATTTAAATGAATTACGTTTATTTACGTAACTAAAATATTAAATGAGATATATTGGTTATATTTCTCATGCCCTGAGCCAAAATAGCCAACTTGACATGCATACACTGTTGAAAAAGATCACACTTTTATTCTTTGCTTTAAATTTTTCTCCTGTTATTACATCACATCATATAGATGATATAAAATGGTTTTATTTTAGAAAATATTGAAGTAAAACAGTTTTGGGAAGATAAGTAAAAAAAGGTACTTCAGAATATTCAAAATATTATGTGGGTTTATATAACTTGAGTCAAAAGGTCAAACATGCTTATAAGAACATTTACATCATTCATTTTCATCATTCAAACTGACATGTGTAAGCTTCTCTTCAATTATTAGGTAAAAGTGTCTGCACATCTAAATTCATCCATCAACTCATATCGAAAACAATCAATCGTAGTTAATTACTGCTTTCGTCTCTTTTTATAAATGAACAGCGCAAGGTTACAGGTTTTAATACCTGCCCTTTCAAGGTTGGAATAAAAACGAAGAAATTAAGATGTTATCTTTCAAACCGTAACACGAAACTCACACTCGGATTATTAATTTATGTCAGGAAATCCATGATTTCCATGATCATCAAAACAATCATAATACACTGGAAAAATTGGTGTAAAATTTTTTGTGTAGCAATATAAAATGCTAAATTTTGACAAAAAGTTTTAGCTATTAAAGAATTTTTCAACATAAATAAAGAATTTAATTAAAAAATAACGATAGGTAAAATCTTATAGTGATTTTCAAAGAATTAAAATTTTAAAGAAAAGTCCATAAATTTAAAAGTTTTACTTCCCTGTAAAATAAACATCTAAACATAAGCATATTAATTAATATGTGTTAAGAAAAAAACAAACTTTTTAAATGAATTATTGCGATAGATGAAGAAATATGCAGTCACGAATTGAATCGTTTATTTCAGAAACAAGTTAAAGCCCATTGGTTTCCAGCCAGTTTCAGCACAAGTTAAAGCCCCACACAGCGTTTAACTTGTTTCTGAAATAAACGATTCAATTTTGCTAACTTGGTTTTTTTCTTATTTAAAAAAATATCTATGTAAATAAAAGATACAAAAATATTTGAAGAATAAATTTTAGATGGAATCAAAGGTTCAATAGATCAGTTGAAATGTATTTATAATTTTATTATTACATTATATATCCCCCATGAGAGGATTCTAATATGGCTAGGAAAAGATGGCCAGGAATTAACATTAATGTATAAAGGGATAAGCTAAAAAAAAGTGACTATGAACTTGAAATCTTACGAGTTTCAAAGGTTACAAATTTTTATAACATTCAAATTGGTGAATCGTGTGAAATACAGGCGGAATTCTTTTGAATGAAACTTTTATCTAATAACTCTATATACTTAAAACCTTCAGGTAGTTCAATACATCTCTTATTCACCTGAGAAGACACTAAAACAATTTGAGTGGATGATGTCCACAAAAGAAAACGCTCGAGAGAACAATCAGATATATCGAATAGTTAGGAGTAATGGAATTCTCACTTTTAAGTATCAACGCACAACCGAACGAATACAACTTCCAAACATTATCACATCAATTTCCCATACGAACGAATTCGAAGAGCGACAAAAAAACAACAACCAGCGATGACGACTTAATGAGAACCGGATTAATTAAGACCAAGGTGGTTTTTCGAAACAGAAAAAAAATCGATGCACGCCATTACATTTATCGACTGCGGATATCTGACACCTGCTCGGCGGTATCGAAGTCCACCCCCCGAAAACAATCCGAGAACAAAATAATTACCCCCACCACACACCAGAGAGAGGGGGATCTAATTACTGAAAAACCTAACGCCGCGGAAAACATGACAATACTGGAAAATAATTACCTCTTAGAGCTCTCATTCAAACCGATTGAGAGAGAGAGATAGAGAGAGGCAAAAATATATCATTACTCCGGCTCCATTAAAATCACAGGGATTTTTTCACAGCCGTATGAATTATCAAATATCCCTCGAATAATTTGTGAGTACAACAACGTGCATCCAATAATCAAGGCAGGCGAAGTATTAGATTCATTAGCAAGAGGAGGACGGCCGCTCCAGATTACGCAGCGTCTATTAAAACGGCTAGCGTAAATAAACAGATTACGGACTGCATGATTAACTTGTCCGCAGTTACGAACTGTTCGATGATCTCACTCGATGTGAAGGGAGGGGGGCGCATGCGGTTTTATTTTATTGGCGAATCGGGAAATCTCTCTCCCTCAGTTGAGTTTGATTGTGAAACTCTCTCTCTCTCTCTCTCTCTCTCTCTCTCTCTCTCTCTCTCTCTCTCTCTCTCTCTCTCTCTCCATCTTTCTGAGAGAGGGGTTGCCGTTCGGTGGTAATGCAATATCATCGAGAAGATTATCAGATATTTTGTGATTGAAATGATGCCAAGCGAGATTAGCGCCAAGGAGGAGAAGTGTGGCGATTTTGAGGGTTTATGGGCGAGGGGGCATTTATTTCTGGGGATTAGGGGGAACGTGGATCTCGATACATATGGGACATTACGCCCTGTGGGTCTTTTCTAGAGGGGATGACGGGAGGCAGTTCGTCTGCGGTGACGGCGGTTATTTTTCACCGCGTGGAATGATGTACGTTGCTGGCAGAAGGAATGGAACTGATCCTCTGAAGGAAATATGGCGTAGGGGGGAGTCTTGAAGGGTGCTGACCCCTCTAAATTGCTGCCGATGGATGACCTCTCCGGTCACAAATAAATTCTGTTTCGATCGATAGGTGTTGAAGAGGTTGGGGTTTAGTTATTTCAACCATGTTTTGACCTTGTGATTTTAACCTTGCGTTAACGTGGTAAGATGGAGTGCATGGGTTGAAAAAGTAAGATACAATCTTTTGGGGGGGAGTGAGAGACAGAGAAGAGAGGAGAGGACTGCAGAGAAAATGAGATCAAAGCGAAAAGGGGAGAGAGAGGAAAAAAGGCGAGGAAGAAAATATGAGCAATAAGTAAAATGAAAGAAAAGTATAACAGATAATTACGAAGAAGTGAGAAAAGAAAGAAAAAGATAGTCAGAAAATAAACTAGACTTTGAAAGAAGAGAAGATGATGATAGTAATGTAAAGATTATTTACAGAACTAGAAGTAAAAACTTGTAAAACAGAAAAAAGATTAAAAGGTGAGTAGGAAAAGAAATAAAAGTAAAAGCAAAATTATACATGGAGAAAAGATATTGTAAAAAAATTACGTAAACTGTGACCACTTTAACCATATTTTGTATATCGATAACATTAATATAACTTAAAAGGTTAAATTTTCATTCAGATAAAAAGAAGATTCAGTTGATGATCGCCAAGGAAGAGATGAGTTGGCGGCTCGCAGCAAACCTTCCCGGGCCAAGCGGCGAAAATTACAACTATCGCTGATCCTTGATCGTGCCGGAGATAGATAAAATAGAAAAGATGTGCCCCTCCGATTGGCGAGTCTAACTTGTCTTCCCCACCTGCCAATATAATAAATCGAGACGCATTGTCTAGCGTGTAGCCAAGTTTATCAATGCTGCCAATACAACCGGCCTCCTTTTTGATTCCTCTCCTCTCTCCCTCTTTTTTTCTCCACATCTCTTCCGCCGCCATCTTAAAACCGCTTTTCTTTTTGAGCACGCGAGATTGCGAGCTAAATAATTACCGAACGCGGCGGTCCATCCTTTTGACACTTTTATAAATACCCCCCTCCCCGCTTTCATGCGTCCCTCCCCCCCTCTGCAGCAATTGGAAGAAGAAAAGGACTAAAAATGAGTGATGAACTGGAATGCTTACAGAGAAGAGCGCTCTCTCATCAAGTGCAGCTTTTTCTGGTCGCTCGGATTGATTCGGTGAAAACCCTGTGAGGTTTTCTTTTCCGCGTGACACTGCCGCTCTTTTGAGAATCGATCTTTTAAGAGAATCGATTAGCAATAAGTGAGACAAAAAGAGAGGGTTGAGAGATAAAGATGAAATATTGTATCAGAAACTAATAGTCGGTCAATAAGGCCCCGGAGTTGGATGTTTTGTGTCTTAGGGTGTGATGCCGACTTTCGATTTTTTTCCAAAGTTGGTTTGAAAGGAGGTGTCAAAAGCACGCATCGGTTGGTGATGGTTTTGAGAGCTCGGAACTTATTTTTTTGCGTGACATTTAAACTCTGCTCATAAATTGTCTTATGTATTACTATAATCAGATATTATATGGCGTTGATGGATGTTTAATTCCATCAAATTTTTCCAATTGTCCTTCTCTAAGAGAAAGAAGTTCTATAGTTTAGTTTCCTTAGGCTCGTTGGAGTGAATAGATGAGCCTCGGAGATGTTCAACGAGGTGTGCAATCTAGAGTAGATTTTATACACTTGTTTGCGAATAAATATCTAAAAAAATGTTAAAATAAAGAAACATATTTTACTGACAGTTTAATGCAATATTCATTAAGAAAAGAAAAATCAAAGATGTTAATTTAATACATAAAAAGGATGTCAACCGGTATAAAAATTAGTATTTGAACTAAAATACTATTTGATCACATAGAGATATATTTAAAAATATTTACTTCATAACCATGAAAAATACTAGAAAAAAGAGGAATATTTCATACGGTTTTCAGTTTTTTGATCCGTCAAAACTTCCAGATTTAAATAGTTGACACAGGAGAACATTCGCCAACTTTTATAATCTTTGAGTCATGTTAAAATAGTTTGAGATATTCCTTTATTTTGATCTCATTTCTGCAGAATTCTACTACCTCATGCAATTAACAATGAAAAAAATACGATAATCTCAACTTCTCTCGAAAAGAGACAGAAAAATTATATTAAGCATCACTGCTTCTTGATATAGCTCAAAAGAACTACAGATCCATACTGAATTGCACAGACTTATCTAAACTTTAGCCATAATCTTAAAAAAAACTTTAAAATTCTTCCAAGAAAACAAATCGTCAATTAAACATTCTACTCCTATCATAACACCCATAATACCACATTCCCAATTCACCTCAGAAAACCCCACTCACGGATTTACAACTAAACCTACCGCTCTCGATACATCCTCTGACTCATTCATTCCTTCATTAAGCACTCGACTAAATTTCTCAAACAAGGAACCCCCGCCTAATTCCTATTTTTTGCCTCAAACAATTGTTACCATTGTTCGTGACTGAAAGAGACGAAAATTTCAAAGCTGTTATTGATGGACGGGAGAAGGGAACACACACACGCAAAGAAAGGAATCTTTCAATAAATCTCTGGGTAATAAGAGTTCAAGAACGCTGCGGAATTCCTGTACACATGTGTTCACAGCTATTAGTATCTTTTATTGCTGGGTTTTATTGCTGGAATAAAGTTTTACATATTCATCATTTGGCGGTGGCATTATTATTACGACTGTTTCCTGCATGATGTATGCCCTGTGTCGGTGTTTCTTGGAAGAGATTTCGGTATGTATTTGAGTCGGCATGATCTGAAAAGTCAAAGGGTGGCGTCTTCTATAAAGAATGTTTGACGATGGATGTTTTTGACGTGTAATGACTTATTTACAGACTTGTTCTGAAAATATGTTAATAAAATCCGATAATATGAAATCTTAAATAGGTTTACACAAGAGTAATAGGGTTTACAAGAGGGGGCTGCCAACCCTTCATAAGTTAGTACTAAATACTTCAACACGATAAATTTACCCTTCTAATAAAGGAGGGATATAGGGGAGAGTGGGGCTGTTTCGCACACACATGGGGCAAATTAGAACAGACAGCATTTCCCCTAGTAATTATTTATTTAAAAATCTGAAAAAATACCAGTAGATGGAAGCATGACTACCACCTCCTGCATGAATTTTCATAGCCCTGAGCCATTTTTTTGTATAAGTACTAAAAATTTGCTAGCGTTAAAAGCAGCAAAGTAAATTTTCATGTCATTTTGTTGGCGTAAAATATCAATCAAAAATAACACTCAAGTCGACATTCAGCATTTTATTCAGTAGAGGCACTACTAAAGTAAGTTTCTAGAAAGGTTTTATTTCCTTGCTTTAATTATAAATAACTTGTTGGGACGTGGTAAGCTTGAACTGGTGGATGGGGCACATTCGTACACCAAAAGATGGGGCAGATTCGGACAGTGCGAATGTGCCTCATCTTTCCCATTTTTGATTATGAAAGTGATTTATATGTTTGTAAGTGCAGTATATTTAATAACTTGGAAGTTTAATTGTTTTTTATTGTAATTGTTTCAAAATTTGGTGATAATAGAAAATAACTTCTTAAAGAAAGCTTCAGTTTTAAGGAATTTAGATAAATGTCCCTGATAATTGTTTAATACCAATTGACTTGGACTTATGTGATTTTATTCTAGTAGAATTTGGTACTAAAAAGAAAATTTTGTTATATTGGTCAAATGGAAAATTTGGAATTGAATGGTATTTAAAATTTATTTAAAATTAATGATGAAAAACTTTAAAAGTAATGACGAAACTTTTATTTTCCCAGTAAGTAATGATTTAACATTCATACAAAAAGATAATATCGCATCAAAAGTTCCCCAACCGTCAGTTTCAGGTGTTAATAAGCGAGTTATTGGTTCACTTTTCTTTTCGAATAAAACCTGACAGTTAAAATATTGGTTGAACTTTTTCTGACTAATTATATTATGTATGGAGTATATGGAGTATATCAATGTGCAATATACTCTTCGTTACTACAATTATTTTCCTCATCAAAAACTTAGATGCTCAATATTTTCTGAAGCTTTTTTCTTTTTGTAAAAAAATCTTCAATTAAGGGGGAAAATATGTAAAAGTGTCAAATATTTCGTTTAATTATCCTTACTTTAAAGTTCAATAAACTTTTTAATTTGTAAAAATAATTATTGTATAATTTTTTGCACGTGTACGAATGTGCCCCACACGTGTGCGAAACTGCCCCACCTATGGGGCACATTCGCACGAAATTTCTAGTTTTTTAGATTGATTATATAGGTTAGAAATTCTAGATGAATGCGACCAATTATCGTTCTAAAATATCGGGAAAGGTCTTAACTTTCATTTGAATCCGAGTTTGTTTCAATATCTCATCTAGATCCTGAGAAATATGCCGAAATGCACTTTTTGTGCGAATGTGCCCCCATCACTCTCCCCTACAATTTTTAAGAACTAATTTTCTAAAAAGTCAAATATCTTCTTCAAAATTAAACCCACTGGTTATAATTTTAACTACAACCAGATGAGGTGAAATAACATTAACAATTGTAAAATGGACAAAAAAGAAACATTTTAAATACTTTTCACTTTCCATTTTTGAAAATATCTACATTTTTAAAAACCATTCCCCATATTTTAATTAAAATGAACCGTCATTCATATAAGGATGTTCACTATAACCAATATTATCAAAATGTTGATTGCTTAACTATGGCCGGTGAACAGATGCTTTGTAACCCAACAATCACTAAAACACATTGTTACCCAATAATCAATAAAATACATTGTAACCCAATAACCACTAAAATACATTCTAATCCAACAATAATAACTAAAATACATTCTAACCCAATAATCACTATAATATTTTGTGTAACCCAATAATATCATTATAATACTTTGTAATTCAATAATCACTATAGCGAAGTGTATTTGATTTGTTTTACCATGAATACGTTCGTTAAACATCTTATTATTATCTTTTCGGTTGTTTTAAAGGAAACATTTTTCTTTTGGTCCCTAATGAATATCATATTTTATTTGTATTTCCTCTTACTCAATTTTGTTGAACGTAAAAATATATTCCTGATATAAAAATCAATTTTATATTATTTCTTAGTTCAGTATTATAAAATTTTTATTAAATAAAGCATGAATAAATTAATTGCAATTTCTTTTGCTCAAAAAAATTTTAAACCACTCACAAAAAACTATGTAGATTTTTGATTTTATACCGACTACAAAATTTCCCATATTCTATTCTTTATTTCATTAACTTTTGAGTTTTTATACATAATATAAATAAATCCCTTCTTTGTTTATTAATTTGATTAAGAAAACATAATTTAACATTTTTTTACTCAAATTACTGCATTATTTCTACTTTCAGAAATTTGTGTTTTAAAGCAAAACGTCTTTCAATAGCTTAAGGTGATGCACTAACATTCCTAAATAATTTTGATTCACTAAAACTTTTCTATATGCCAATATCTAAAAATATATTTGTGAAAACAACACTTATTTATCGAACGTTTATTTATAGTGATTTTCTAAGAATTAATATCACCGAAACGAGAGTTTAGTGTAAAACTTTTAAGCTAACTTATTAGATAAAGCTTAAAACTTTAATATCGAATTTTTGTGTGTGGATTACATTCAAATTCAATTATCAGCTGAAAAGGTATTTATGGTTACACGAGTACAATTATATCAATTTACTCAGTTTCAGGAAATATAAATTTAATAATAGAACGTGTAAAAGAATGGATTGACATAAAATTAGAAATTATTTAGAAAAAACAAATTGTAGTAGCTGGTTCATGATTGAAAAACAGTTACTGCGAAATTAACAATAAATATGTTCCTGAAAAAATTTTTATATATCATTTTATGAAACATAACTAACTGTAATTATTAAAAACTTTGAAACAAGTACCCCAATAATTTTAATCTGCTTTTTTTAAACAGTTAAACATTTTCAAAACTAACCCTATTATATTCTTAAGATATAATATTTCAATAAGCATTCTGTATTTACCTTTTTTTAACTTATACTTCGGTATACAACATAGCTACGATTATTAAATTTCACTTAAACATTGTAACATCTTCAAACTAAATAGCTCAAAGCATACTGATATCTTAAAAAAGAATAACATACAAACAGGAGATGAAAGAACTGCTAAAAAATTTATTATAATAAAATTAAAAAAACACGATGTTTTATGAGCTAAGCCTTTTTTCTAATAGTTTTATCACTTTTATAATAAGATACAATATACATGTTATTCAGAATAAATAACCTAATTTTATGAAGAAGAATTATTTTATCTGTTTTGGAAAAAATAGTTTCGAATAAAGAAAAAGTTCGCTTATTTTAACAGGTAAATGTATAAAATAAAGAGTTAAGAGAAAAAGTGTTATAACGTGTGTTTTTGTAACTAATATCGTGGTCTTTTTATTTCTAGGGTGAATCGGGGAGTGCAACTTCAACAACTCTTCAAATTCAACATCTGAAATCATTTATACACTATCCTCTTTTTGTGTCATATATGCTTTTGTAAAAGAAAATTATTTAAACTTATTTAATTTAATCACAGTATAAGTAGATTCACAGTACACAGGGGAGATTTTACTTATTTTAAGAGAAATCTCTATTTTTTAAATCCTAAAAAATTTTAAACTTACAGCAAGAAATTTGTTCTTGTGAAAACTGAAATATTTTTTAATGCTTTTTACTCTATGTTAAATCTTTATAATTCTTAAGAGTAATAAATGAAATGTTGAGTTAACTTTTATTGGTTCAAACAGTTGTAATCAGAAGGTTGTGTTTTTTTTAGAACAACTGTTCATCAAGTCTTTTTTCAGATAACTCGGAAGTGAACACGGAACAAATTAGAACTGTTCTTTCCCACCAATTAGGCACCTGATTGGGTGCAATCTGGCTTTTTTAAAATTAGGATTCCGGCACACACACAGAGCGAAACGAAGTGAAGAGAAGAAGCACGCACCAATCGATCAGAAGCGATTCATTCGTCACCATGTGCGCGGAGGAGGTTCTAATTACCGAATTAAGAACCCGCAAAAAAAAAAAGATTCCTTTTGCACAATCTTCTGTCTGATTAAAAATGGCGACAATGGCGTCAGGCCAAACCAAGAGGAGAGGGGAGAGGCAAGAGAAGAAGAACGAATGACGTCACGAAACGGACCCTCAGGCGAACGCCGACAGAGGGCGCTGCGGAAGAAGCTGTCAATCATGTGACGTGGATCACTCAAAATGGCTGCTTGGCTCACAGCTACCGTTGCTTCAAGTGCATAATCAATATTTTTCAGCCATTTTGCTGGCGTCTTCTCGTCTCCCGCGAGTGATGGGATGTCTTGCAGGGAGAGGGCATCCATGTTGGGAGAGTTGAGGTGGCGGGGAGCTGCTTGATTAGAGGAATTATTCGAGCGGGCGCTGGCTTTGTTTTTAGGGTTGGGATGTCGTTTTGTGTGGGATTTTGTGTCAGTTGGAAAGTGGATATTTTTAGAAGTTCTTAAATATTTAGGGAATGGTGAAAGATTTCGGAAGAATAGTTAAACGTATGAATAATTAAGATTTGCGCCAATTAGAGTTTTACAAAGGGAATTTTTGCATGTAGTTTAATTACATTCGAATTCTGATAATAAATTATGTTAAATATGTATTGCAATCTAAAAAGTTGGGAACAATGAACAATAGAAATCAAATCAAAACATAGCTGAGATGAATATAACTGTATAACTGCTTTCATGAAAGCGAACTATATAAAATTCCCTTTGAAACTGTTCTCTATCGAGGAAATAAAATATAATGTACTAAAAATAGTATCCAAGGTTGAAAGAAAGATTTTAAACATAATATTTATAACTTTTGGTCGTAGGTATAGATGCTGTTTGGAGCTGAAAGCTAAGAAGTTGTTTTGGAAAAATAGTACTGGGAGGGAATTAATAAAAAAATAAGTTTGTAAGAAACAACGAGAAATTGTATAAAAAATAATTTAGCTCAAATGGTGGCAGTGTAAGGTATCGGGACACAATTTAGAGATAAATGTATTTCTAATTTATCTATTTCAACGATATGTAAAACTCTACACCGAGTGATGCAATTTAATACTTCACCATTAAGGCATCTTTAAAACTTTAAAAAAAGTACATATAAAAGAACAAAAAAACATTAAAGTTTAAAAAAGAAAATACGAATGATAGTTTCAAACTGTTGATATTCTTTTTGGCCAAACATAAAATAATAAAACCCCTCATTAAATACCCCATAAACATAAATATAATTAATTACTACAATAATTAGGTCGTCATCCTTTTTTGAATATCTTCACGTATTTATGTATTTTACCTATTTACCTTTTCTGTAGTCACAACCATTTATACTAATTATGGTCATTAACAGATCATTACAAGAAATAATTACAACGGATCAACAGCAAATAATTTTAGTCATTACACCTAAAATTAAGCTTGCAAATATAATCAGTTTTAGCAAAGGTGAAAGTTGCAAGCAAAGGCAAGGAAGAATGTTAACGACTTTTTGCATATTCTGCTATTTAATGGGTAGACAAAAATCAAAGAATTTTCCCGCTAAACTCTAGTTCCTATTATTCTTTAATGCACCCAAGAATTAAAGAACTCTATTGCATACTTATATCCCCATTTACGTTGGCAACCAAGCCGATGCTCAAGAATACAAGTAAAGACTGCATTAAAAGAGTCAATTAAGTGCCTATTATGAAAAAATCTGACATTAAAATTCCACAGGACTTTTTTTGCGGTAAAAAATTCCCTCTTGGTGTATTTTTTTGACCAAACATTTGAGATTTTATTCTTGGCTGTTTGTATGAGTCAACGTTCGTAACTCAAGGAATTAGCTGCGGAATTTTAATGCGTTTTCGCAAAGTTCTTAATTATATTGCTTTAGAATTGTTTCCGAGAGGTTTTAACTTTTGATGTTGTAAACTTTTCCGGAATAACCTTATGAGAGATCTTAATAAAGTAATATTATAATGCAGTTCGCCTGAAGTATAAAATATTCATCCTAGAACAAATTCATTAAAATATTTTTTGTAAATTATTTGAGATGCAATATATATGTATTTGTTGCTTTAATTAGGCACAGATTAAAATATTTAAAACAAAAGTGAGTTAAAATTTTATTAATTGTGATTTTAAGTTGCTTGGGGTTGTTAAGTTTAAATCTTAAATGATTTTCAAAGAAAATCGATTAAAAGTTAATGTTTTATATATATTTTTAATAGGTAATTATAAAATAAATATTAATAACCTGTGGCACAAACTAAATTGGATCAATAAATTAAATCGGAATATTTATTTAAAAAAACTAATGAACCTTTTGATAAATTCACAAGAAACTCTAATTTCTAAACATATAAAACGTATTTTAAGGTGGAAATTTAGTCTTTGAACAAATAACGAAATTGTTTAAAATATTAATAGTACATCATTTCATTTAATTACACCACATTGTTTGTTTAATTTAGGTCATAAAATATGACTATTTTATTTTAAAAGAAATGTTATCATCTTCAATGAATGTGAACTAATTTAGCCAAAAAGCAAAGAAATCATTCCATAGGAAAAGCTAGCCTTTTCAGGGATGTAGCAAAAACGAAAAGAATGAATTGCATAACAAGCTTTACTCATCTTTCTTGAGAAATGAATGACATCAAAAGGACAACTACTTAAAAATAATAGGCATTCAGTTTTAAAATCACCAATGCTACCAAATTATTATCTCATTATTTAAGCCTATTTATTTTATCTTTCTTTGAAAATCATTTCAGTAGTTCAACAATGAAAGTGAAAGCCTTTTTTGAAGTTTCCAAGAAAATAACGAAACATTTTAAGATGAAATTTTAAAAAGGAAAAGACATTTTTTGATTAAATATATATATTTTTTAATTTTCCTGACAATATAATAGATTTTGAGAAAAAATGTAGATACTTGTCATCTACTTAAATCAAAATTTTAATTATTCTGTATTGCAACTACCTACTTCTAAACAATGAATTTTAATTATGAGCTAATAAAAGGTTAAAAACATGCTTAAATTATAGAATATGCTGAATTTTTTTTAGATAAATAAAGATAAAGGAACCTGAGAAATAAAAATAAAACTTATTTATTTTTATGTTATATAGAAATATATTATACTTAGAAATAAATAATACTTGCAGTTATTTACTTTTTAAACAAATTTTAAAATTATAAAGTTGATTGAAATTAAATAAGAAGATAAGTGTTAGAAAGGTTTTTATTTCTATTACGAATCTATATTTAATAATAAATTACAGCTGTTAAAATGATTTAACATACTAGTAAAATATTTTAGTTTTTCAGTTATGAATTTATTATTTTTAAAGGCATACAGTGATTTGATATTTTAGTGTTATAAATTGAATCGTCAATTTGAAGAAGGGAATAAGTCCAAAAATCAAGTTTTGAGAAAATCGAAAAAAAACTGTATAAGTAATAGAATTTTCATTGTATAACCGCCAAATTTTTACTGGAAGTTCAGAACCCTATTTAGAAAACAGAGCAATCATCAAAACAAATATAACTGTATTCAAAAATATTTTACAGCCAAAATAAGTTGATGGACTTATTCCCTTCTTACACCTTATGAAATTTTTCTGATGAAAAAAATCTTTAAAAACCCTTAAAATCACATTTAAATTATATTTCTCCTTAGTTTACACCACAAAAGGATGAAATAAAAAGATTAAGACAAATGAAATTCAAAATTATAGTGAAACTGGGTTATTAAAGCAGTATCAATGGAGTGAGTGAATATGAATGGAGTCAAACATTCCCTACATAAAAAAAAGTTTGAAAAACATTGAAATTAAGAGAAAATTTTATTTTAACTTAGTTTAAAGCACAAAGAACATGAGGAGAAAGAAAAATTAACTTTAATTCCAAATTAGCTTAAAAAATACAATGAATGGACATCGATTTCACAACTTCAAGGGGCTATATCTCCTATGAAGATATATATTTACTAAGTAAATGATATAATATTTTCTTTAGTTAAGCTAATATAGTTAAGGTATATATACCCATATTAACTAATACCTTTGAGACCATTTTTTTGAAATACTTGATTTACAAAAATTATTTTTTAATTTTTAGTTTAAATGTACATCAAAACATTGATCAATGCTAAAAAACAAAATTAATTTTATTATTTTCTAAAATGTGGGGTTATGACTATATCCTCGACTAGAATAATTTGTTAAAATAATAAGGCAATTTTACTGTGGTATAATAGTTCATTAAATTAATAAAGTACATTAAAATAATTTTAAGAAAATAGGAGGAAAAATCCATACTTAAAATAAAAATGATATAGAGGTTCTTTAAGATAAATAAAGAATAGGGGAGTGTCGCCCAAACCGGGTAGGTGCTCGTATATTGCCGGATGTTAAACGAGAGTCAAAATATGCGTATGCCATGATTGACCGATAAACTCATTTGGAAGATTATACTTGCAATAGGGGTAACTGGGTGAAATATATATAAAAAATGGTGATTTTGTTAAAATATTTTAAGATATGTTCTATCTGAATAATCATAAACCAATACAATTATCATTCTATATAATATTATATTACTTTGACACAATCTAACTTTAAAATACTGTGAAGAAACCGGCGGTTTTCATTTTAGGTTTTAACCCCCCTTAAAGTAGGAAAGTGGTTTTCGGGCAAAGCAGGTAGCTACACGCAATGGGAGATAACAGGAAATTTTTTAATGATAGTTAATTACGTAGCTATGGCCCTCAAACATTGGAGGACTTACGGGGGATCACGGGGGTTAATTCCTCCCCCTAACTTTTTGTGGATATCCCATTACTTCATCCGTAAACAATTATTTAACTGTAAACAATGTTTTCAGTTCAATCAGGGCCAGAATGGTCCCCAAAAGTATCTACCTTGACCACGAGGGCTTTCTTCCTAAATCCTTCTATGTTCTCAACATTACTTCAAAAAATATTAATTTGTGATAGCTATGATTTCTTAGCTTTCAAAGTTAGCATACCCCCTTTGAGCTACTCTTCCCTAAGGAACTGTATAGAATGAAAATAACGCATGTTTCTTTTCATGTTATATTACATAAAAACATAATATAAATCAAACTATATATCATTATTGTTATTCATTTAATTTTATAATAATTAGCTACGTTAATATGAAAACAGTTGGGTCATCTGGTTACTGGTATTAAAATCCGAATTTATATCGAGAAATTTATTTATTTAGTGAAAATTAGTTTGAAACTAAAGATAATATGGAAACATATTATTTTGAATAGCATAGAAATATTGGCGACAAAGTTTTGTAGTAAGAATTTAACACAAAATCAAAGTTAATAAATATAATCTTAAAAAATATACAAATTTTAACACTATACAATAATTCAATAATATATAATTTTTTTTTCATTTGTGTAGTTTATAAGTAACACTATATATGTATTATTTAGAGAGGTTGTATATGTGTATATGAAATAGAGATAAAAAATAAAATGGTTTTTAACTTTTATCAGTTTTTCTTTGTAATACGTTTTGAAAAGGTTTTTCTCCTCTTCTCAGGTGTAATTGCTTAACAACTCAGTTTTATACTATCTAGTTATTTTGTAAAAAAAATTATTCCAAGCATAATTTTCATTTTATTGAAAAAAAAATGATAATAAGCACCTGGGCACCTTATCTTTAATTAACAATTAAAACAACTTAAAATACAATTGAAAATTTTAAAAAGTCATATTATAAAATCATACAAGAAAAATGATTAAAAACACAATATAATGAATTAAATTTAAAAACTTTACACATAAAAGGTAACATTGCCCACCCGGCTCAATATGTATGTACCTACATAGAAAACCTCGTTCAATATAGCTCGAGGTCTCCTTCAGTAGAAGGTATGGTAGCATCGTTCTGGGCTATGCCTTGGACACAGGGGTTATTGCTATTATCTAATTTTTGGAAGAATTTCAAAGCTATTTTAATGAAATTATCCTTAATAATTATTAATTTAAGGCTTTAAAGAATAACATGGTTTCTGTCAAAAAAAGGACTATTGGTTATTAGTCTCGCTATTTTAATTTGAAGTATTTAATTTATTGAAGTGGCTTTTATCGGCATAGTCCCACACGACGCAGGCGTAACTGATTCAGTCTGGGTAGTGATTTGTAAATGAGCACCTTAGATACATTTAGCAGCAATTATAAAATGAGTAAAATCTACAAAATTCCATAAGCTATAAAAGAAATATTTCTCATATTCAGCTTCTAAAGTTTATACTTTTAATTCTATGGTAAAACATTTTATATCCCACATTTATGATTTTGAAATCGACTTAAATTTTTAAATCAAAAGGAGCAATAACTATACTCTGTTCATTTTGAACTGGAGCTTGAAAATATTTCCTTCCCCCACCACCGATCGGTAACTATAGCCACTATCCTCGTCAAAGTGTCGAAGAAGGCTTACTATTGGCTGGGTGAAGAGTGTAACTATGGTTACGCTTTTAGCGTTGGGGAAAGCACTATTTCTCAAGCGCCAATTCTAAATGAATTGAGAATAACAATAAGCGAAAACCATTCATGTCAATTATTATTTATGTTGCTAAAATTAAATACTTATTATTTCTATCTTGAAACAAGGACCTAGTTCCTTTGTTGGCACATATGTTTATCCGGTGTCGTGTTGTGAGCGGACGTGTTGTAAGCGGACACCTAAAAATCGTGTTGTGAGCGGACATTGATAAAAAATCGAGATTGAAAATCGAGATCGAATCGATAAACTGCTATTTACATTCAAAATGGCTATTTTAATGCTCTTTTTGTATGACTTTAAACAGTACCGAGCCCCCTTTTTTCTGTATTGTCACTGTTACTGATTACACCCACAACGAGTGTTCTTTTGATATTGGAATTCAAAATTTTAATATCTAGTTTAGTGCTTATTTTATTGAGTTCTTTTGTTTTTTAAGTTGCCGAATGAAAATGCGGACGAGATTTATATGTATTTACATTTATTTGATAATCTTTGTTACACAAGTTAATCAATTAATACTTCCAAATTTTTGCTTTTCTCAAAGTCTTAAGTAAAGTAAGTTAAGTTATGCTATTTGTATTCATATTGGCTATTTTAATGCTCTGTTTGTGTGATTTGCGTGTTTTGTGTAACATTAAAGAGTACAGATCCCCCTTTTTTCTGAATCGACACTGTTACTGATTACACCCTAAACGAGTTTGGTTATAGTTAGGGCAGGGGGGTTTGGGGGGGCGGCAGCCCCCCCCCAACTACCATAAACTTTTTACAGTTCTTTTGATGTTGAAAATAGCATATAAAATCGCTAACCGATTCAATCTCGATTTTCGATCTCGATTTTGTATCAATGTCCGCTCACAACACGATTTTCATATGTCCGCTCACAACACGGCACCGTTTCTCCCGTCTTGAATGTTTTTTTGCTATATTAATTACGTTATGCTGTTAAAAAAACTACAGTGCCACAATACCTTAATTTTAGAATATAAATTAATAATTCGAATTCATTTTATAATAGGGTTACAAATTAAAGGTTTTCACGCTTCACGCTTCACCTTTGGTTGAAATATCCTGAATTTTTATTTGGAATTAAAATGTATTTAAGTATGTAAATGTATTGACAGTCTTAAAAGGTTTCCAAAGCATTTATTTTACCAAACAAATCAAAGAAACTAACCAATATATCTTCGAAGAAATGCAATTTTAATCTATCCCTAAGTATACAAAAATGAAACTTAAATCCCTTAAAATCAAATTGATACAAATCCACTAAGGAAGTGACATTCTTTCACACAAAAGACCTTGAATACAGCAAAACAAAGACAATCAATCAATTTACCGTTGACGTTAATTTAGTACAAAACTACGAAAACCTCTTTTTTACGAGTCCAGAAAATGCCTTTGATCGATTTACTTAAACTATTTTCTTCCATTATCGCATTTCTGTCTTAGACAAAGAGACAAAATGCCAAAACCAAAACCCCTTAAACAGAAATTGACGCGATGTTCTTTTTATGCCGTTTTTGTTGTTATTATTATTATCATTCAAAAAGTTGTCTTCCCATTATTTCACCCATGTAATTTTCCGCCTTCAAAGGAGCTAATCGGTTTGAGTGGCATGTAAAACCAGCGCCGAGTATTTACTTTTATTTGGACATAATTAGTGGCAACGTTTCGGCTCGAATTCGAATGAGTTTGGCGGGAAAACTGCGTGGAACGTATTAAAACCGAGTCAGCTATTCGCAGCCGATAACTTTACACGAGGTTTTCCCGCCTGAAAATCGATTGCTTATGTGTTTTCCAGAACTTGTTCTGTGTCGTTGGCATTATTTTGAAACAGACTTTTAAATTTGGTTCATTGTTGCTAGGAAATGGTTCGCTCAATGAAGACATTTGAAATCTCTCCAACGCGGATGTTCCTTTGTAGTCATAATGTACATTTATGTAAAAGGATGTATATTATGTTCTCCTATTCTTTTATCATGATTTTTACCTTTCGTGTCAATCATAGATCATGGTTTTCTATCCGAATAGTGATAGAACGCGTGTCTAACAAATAAGGCCGTGAAAGTTTCATACATATTTTTTCAATAAATAAAAATAAGTTACTTTGAGGAAAATATGGTAAGATAAAAAATTATATTTAATAAGGAATGAAAGAAAGAAATAAGGAGTACAGTATGCGGATTTCTTCATTACATAAAAACAATTCTTGAACGTTACAGTTGATTAAGTATTATTATTTTTATTAAATTTCAAGATGTATTATTTCTTTATAAAGGGTCCCTCAATATTTTATTTGAAAAATAAAGAAATATTATTGAAGACATTTTTAGTTTTACTACCAAAAAAATAAAATGTCTAAGGACTTTCTGATCACTCTTTATTACTCATGGTTTTATTCTATTATTAATTATGGAATTTTAGTTTCGGGGATTTGTATCCGATAATATCTGGGCAGAATAAATGTTTCAAAATTTTAAATTACTTTAAAACTACTAATACACGTCATTATAAATCCCTAAGATTACTACCAATCCGTTATAATCCCTTTTATAGAATAATTTTACAACTTTTTAAAAATAAATCACTTTGTAAATGAAAAGAAAATATTTTAGATAGAGGTCCTAAAATAATCTTTGAACTACCAACTATACGTAAAGAAATCTATCGCAAGCATTTTCTATATTTAGCTCCTGTTATACAATAGTTTACCATTGGAGTTGCAGTCAGTGAACAACTGCTATCATTTCAAGAAAGTTTTATTTACGTTTTTAATTGAAATTGACTATATTGATTTATTTTTCCACGTTTAGGGGTGGAGCGAAATATTCTTTATATTTTCAGTTTGTCCAGAATGTTTAATTTATGTATATTGTATATTTTGATAAATTTATGTCTTGTGTTTATTTGCTAGTTCAAAAACCTTATTTTGTTATATATATATCATTTGTGTTGTTTTTATTTTTGTAATTTTATGTAACCTTAATTATAATTGTTTTTCTTTAAGTTTTATGTCATGCAAGTAGTCACCAGTACTGGCTCTGTTGCCTCTTGGTGACCAATGCTTATTTTTTGTACATTGTATTTTCAAAAAAGATAAATTATTATTATTATTATTATTATTATTATTATTATTATTATTATTATTATTATTATTATTATTATTATTATTATTATTATTATTATTATTATTATTATTATTATTATTATTATTATTTTTATTATTTAACGTTATTTTTAAAGACATTTCATTTCATTTTTAATTTGGCATAGTATGTTCCGAGGATGTTTTAACTTTTAACAGTTTTGAAGTCTTTTTATCTTTTAAAAAAGTAAATAATAATATTTAAGAGAAGCAACTTCCAAGACTTGTTAAAGAAAACTTAATAATGCAGTAAAAATCGGGTTCTCATTTTAAAGAAATATTTTGAAGACTGCCTTTAAAAAATGTAAAGGAAACGAAGATTATTTATAAAAGGTATTCATATTAACCTCAAAAAATCTATTTGATTCTAATTCTTTATTATCTAAGTTTTCATTTACTTATACATTAAAAATACGGTTTTTAATACAGTAAATTGGTAAAGTTATCCTTAAACAAATAAATGCAGCAGAACTATGTGTAATAAGTATATACAAGTCTTATTAATTATAACAATAGTCAAAACATATATTTCATCATTTAACCTTTACGAATAAACACTTTGATTAAACTTTACGTTTATAACAAAACAAGTCAAGTTCTACTAATGGAAATATCGAAAATCATAATTAAGTGAAAAGAAACTACATTACTCGCTCACAGCATTGATAAAATTCAATAGATCCAAACGTAATTCCATTTTTAACAGATTTTAAAAAAGACCAAGAAACTTTTTAAATATTGTGTCAGGTAGATCATGTCTTGTCATTGAATGATGTATTAGCGTGACTAACTGAAAAAGACTTTAGGTAGTTACAGGAAGATTTCACTTGTCAATGACATATTTGAATTTCAAAGCGGTATTCAAACGACGAACCTAATAAGATATGATCTTCAGAGAAAAACTATGAATAAGTGAAAATAGAAGTTAGTTTAAACATCATTACTTAAATTTTTTGAAAATAAAATAGTTAAGTTATTCAATGAACCAATTAATTGCTTCACAAAGAAAAATATTAAACTTATTCAAATAGGTGTTTTTATAAAGAGATTAATTTCAAATTAATTGAAAATATATTTATTGCCAGCATTTAGTTCAAGGTTACTTCATCTTTTCAGATAAAATTTATAGAAACATCTCTACCAAAAAATATGAAGCAATATTTTAACAATTTTTTACATAAATAACTTTTACAAAATTTGTTGTAATTGTTTTAAATACATTTTGTATGCCAAATCCTAAATATTTGCACTATTTTAAACTACATCATCTAATTTTTGTCACACGTAGGAAATGATATGAATACAACATGTTTCGCATAAAATTGTTAAACATCCTAACGTGAAATCCAGCACATTTTATAGCATTTTGATCAACATTTAATTTTTTAAGAATACGCAATACCTGAATACACCCTACATCCTATGATGCGCATTTCAGCCCTTATTTCATCATCATCAGCCCCATCGGTCTTAAGATCATTTCCATCCAATGACTCACCTACCAACCTTTGACGAACAATCCAAATGCGAATCGAGACCAGTTTTCTTTTATCTCGTTACGAAACCACCCGGGCCTAATCTACGACTCTTGTCAAGACTGGACACGAGGAGGCCTCACAGCACGTTACAAACGATTTCGGTAATTGCAAAAGTCGTCTTTATGTGTTCCTCGACTCCTCTCCACCACAAAGAAGTCGGTTTTGGTCAACTGAGCTCGGTTGCGTGAACCTCAGGTGATAAATATGTCCCCCTTCACTTCAGATTATCATACCAAAAGTGATTTTTTTCCACCTTTAATAGTCGTGTCTAAGTTGAGGGACCAGCTCATGTTGATCTGGTCTGCTTTGAGATGACAATTTTGAGTTTCCTAACTTGAATTATTCGAAGCTGATGGAACCACCAAAAGAGTTCGAATCACCCAAGGCTAGGGATGTAAAAAATCGTTCGATTCGATTCCGGAATCGATTCCATGGATTCTTGGATTCGATTCCAACCCGGAATCGATTATTTTAAGCCTGTATCGAAAAAGTAGAATCGAACTTATCTTTTTCAATCACAAATCAAAGATAATTAGTAATTATTATTAATTTAATTAATAACCGATTATTTTGAGCCTGTATCGAAAAAGTAGAATCGAACTGGACTTTTTTAGGACCTAAAATCTATAACCATTTGCCTTCTTATCTTCAAAATATAAAGACATATTCAACATTTAAACGTGAACTTTTTAATTTCATCATAAACTTGGACGACATAGACCGTTATTTTCAGATTTAAAACGAAGCAACTATAACTAAAATAACCAGACTTTTGCCAACTCTGCCTATTATTAAATCTATGTTATTTGCTTTTCATTTTTTTTCAATTTTCTAATTTAAAATTACGCCCTCAATTATTTAATTTTTTTATTGTCTTTTATGTAATTTTATGTAAATTTTGTAACCTTGTTTTCAATTTTTTATATTTTTTTGTTTGTTTTTTAGTCCTTTTGCTTTTCAGTGTGTGTTTTATAAATATGTATCTTAAATTTATTTTCATTAAGTTAAAGTTTATGTACATTATTTATATTCAAGTTTATCTGTCACCTGAACGGGACAAAGTCCCCTTGGTGACAAATATGTTAAATTATTTTTTGTACTTATGTTGTGTGATAATAAAGCTTATGTTATGTTATGTTAACTTATCTTTTTCAATCACAAATCAAAGATAATTAGTAATTATAATTAATTTAATTAATAACCAGCAAAATGTTAGTTAATAATCAAAATACTGATTAATTAGAGAACAAAATTGTTAATAATTATCTGTATTAATCAGGAAATAAAGTACGATTCCTAAGATTCGATTCCTGCTGTATAATACTAATTAATTATCAAAAAATACTAATTATATACTAATTAGTGAACAAAATTTTAAAAAAATGCTTCGAATTTTGATGTAGAGTTCGTTCGAAAAGAAGTCTGACAAAAAGAAAAAGACAAGGGAGGATACTTGAGAGGATACTTAACAAATTAATCTAACTTAAATTATATTAATTTGGTTTGAATTTGGTTACTAAACTCTTATTTTTTGTCAGTGGATAATTAATCTACTTTGAAAATTACATAAGTAGAAAAAAAATTTTATAGGCAGTGTAGGAATTTATTAGGTAAGAGATATACACAGGGCACAGGGTGTTTCAAAATTGCATTGCATGGCTTTTATTCGGAACCAACGCCTCCTAGGGTCAGGGAAGCAATGTCCATCCCTAGGTAAGTGAGCCTGGAGAATCCATTGAGAGGACTTACAGCGCCCCTAGTGGCGAAATTAAAAAGTTTAACAAATTAATTAAAAAACTAAAGGAGATAGAGCAAAAACCTCAAAGAGAGTATTGTTGCCATCGTCATGAAGAACTCACTGAAAAAAATTTGATCAAAATATCTTGAATATTCGAGGAGATATTAGCACATTTTCAGGGATCAAAAGGGAAAAAATTCGCATATTTGCAAATTTTTCAGCGTTATTCTGTAGTTTTGTGTTTTTTTAGTTTAAAGAACACAAAATTTAATAAAAAAATAAAAAAAATTTGCAAATATGCGAACTTTTTCTTTTTTGACCCTTGCAAAAGTGCTATTTTCACATGCTGATATCTCGGCGAATATATTCAAGATATTTTCATGAATTTTGTTTCAGTGAGTTTTTCATGACGTTGGCAACAATACTCTCACTGAGGTTTTTGCTCTATCTCTTTAGTTTTTAAATTAATTTTTTTTACTTTTTAATTTCACCACTAGGGGCGCTGTAAGTCATTTCAGCGCATTCTCCAGGCTGACTTACCTATGGAAAGACCTTACTTCCTTGACCCTAGGAGGCGTTGGTTCCGAATAAAAGCCGTGCAACGCAATTTTGAAACACCCTGTATATGAGGAAGATTTGTATTCCTTTGGCCAAAAAGAAATATCCCTGAACCTCATTCGTAAAAACAATCTTTAAATTTAGTTCAATCATGTAAGCCATATTTTATCAGCTTTTTTAATGGTAGAATACACACAACCACTGAACCATTTCTAGAATTCATATAATCATATCACAATTACATTTTATTTTACACTCCCTAGAAAACTCCTGAGTATTATTTTAGAATCAAAACCATCGATTAATATCAAGGGGATTCAATACACAGGTGCAAAACTTTACGCAATTTGTTGCCGGCCCCCGATTCATAATTTATGCTACAGGTAAATGACGAGACGGGAAGAGTGATGTGTTTGTTATGCCGCATGACGCACGGCATCATGGGATTGTATTATCCGCGAATGGAAGCCCATAACTCATCTCGTGCTGACGGCTGCAAGGACAATTAAAACTGGTTTTTCATCCGACGGAGAAAGATGACCACCGGAAGTGAAGAGAAGAGAGCTCACACGAGTCAACCTTCTCCTCTCGTGGGCGGTAGAAAACTGAGAAATAAACTGTTCAGGGTTCACGCCCTTATTATCTATCAATGGCAGTGTTTTTGTACCTGTTTCGTGTTCATAGGATTTTGTTGGAATATGTTCAAAATTCATTTGATGTCATCTCATCAAATAACCCATTCTATCAGTTAGGAACAAAATTATATCAGTTTGAATCAGTTACCTTTCATAACAAGAGTTGAGTGTGTCATAATATTTCCAAAATAATTTGAAATTTTGCTCCTTTAGTCTTAGTTCTTTTATTTTATTTTAAGTAGTGAAAGTCATACAATATTATATTATCTATTTAATGTATAAAAAGTTTATTTTGTACAATATAATCTATGATTAACACAATGTAAACGTTTACATTAACGTTTACATAAACACTGTAGAATATCAAGAACATTGAGCCAAACCCACTAGTAAATATCTACTGCAGCAAAACACCTTTCGAGAAGTTAATATATTTTTGAAATTCGCCAAACTGCTCAAACTAAATTCCGTCCCTAATGCAAGGCAAATGGCTCAGAAACCAGTTGAAATGAGTCATAAATGTTGAATGGCACTTTCTTGGGGGCTCTAATGGATAAGTTATGGAAGCACCTTTTAAAATCACGCAGCTTTGGACAACATGCAGTAGGCTCCCACATGACTTTCGGGTCAAGAGGTTGACGCATCGCCCGCAAATTGGGCCTAAATACTCCCGGCGACGCTAACTCGCTAATAAGCCAGTGGCTTGACTGAAAACTCCAGCGCGATTACCAACTTTCGCGAACGTTTAGAGTAAAACGCGCATTAATATTCAGCAATATTCATCGCTGGGTTGGAATTTCTTGCCGCGCGGTTCGCCCAGTGGGGTTCCTTCCCCGGCGTTCTTTATTATAAAATTAATCGCGCGGCGCAATCCCTGTGCGCGGCGCCGCGCGTTCTGTGCTGCAACAACAAAGTTATTCCTTAATTTTTCATTCCTTTTTGATTCGGTTATTTGAGCTTTTTGAATTTATAAGTGGATTTCGCGGCGGAATTCCCAACTGTGGGTGGCTTCTTCGCGAAGAAATTCGAATTTCAATCTTTTCCCCGACGACGAATGGGCCAAGCAGTTGCGGTCGCGAGCAATTGCGGATTTTACGAACTAAATTCGGCCCGATTATTCTTAATTTCACACATGCTGTACTAATATAAATTTTAAAATATTTGAGGAGGGAATTTTTTTTTCGGATATTACTTTGTAATGTAGGTTATTTGCCAAAATATAATTGAATATATTCAATAATGTTCCAAGTTAATATTTTATACGTTTCTTAACAATTGCGTCTTAGGTTTTAGATTGTAAAATGCCTTCATCGGGTTTATGATCATACGCGTCAGCTTACAGTCTTAACTACTCCCTTCCCCTTAATGTTAATGGTACTACATTTGCTATGTTAATGAGTTGTGTTTATTCGCCGAATTATTATTTTGTCCAATAATCAGAACTGGCAGCAAAATTCTGAAACAAGGAGATAGACAATAGAATCATTGTGCTTGACACTAAATATAAATTATAATTTTAAGTCAGATCATGAAGCAGTTAATGAGGAACTTGCACGATTTTTGTTTACATTCTAAAGATATAGAAAATGTAAAAATAGGACGAAATGTATCTTTCTTTTTCACTCTTACTTCCCGTAAGGGTAAAATAAAAGCGATTCAATAGTGCACTATTTCCTATACCTCAAAAACGCTAGTTTTCCTACGCCGCTTCTTGTGACGTCACAAGTCCCCCTCCGGTTGTACGGAAAGCGCTGAGCCACACTGGGGCAACGTTTGAAAGGCCCGCGTAATTTTTATTGATTCAAAATACACAATATAACTTGGATATCTGAAATGTGTCAGCACAGTTTTAAAATTCATTTCAATTTCTGAAATATATTATTACTTCGTATAGTTTTAGATCAATGAATATTTTTCTAAAAAATTAAACAAAAAATAGTAATGCTCTTACTGAGTTTAAAGTTCTTTTTTTAAACTAATGACAAAGTTTGTTTACTCAGGTACATTTTAAAATTCAATTTGATTTTTGATAACTTGATTTATATAAATTTATTTATTTGAATTGTACTATAAATAATAGGCTTTTATACCACATAGTTTATTTATAAAACATAGAAAACATGTTATTGAGTAAAAAAATCAGCTTGAAGATTTTTTTTATCATTTAAGAAAAGGATAAAGTTTGTTTACTCAGATACATTTTTCAAATTCAATTTAACTTTTTAATAATTTTTATAGGATTTTTTATTTGAATTGCACTATAATTAATAGGTTTTCAAATTATTACAGTTTATTTTTCAAGTTTTATTATATATTTGTGTAAAAATCCATTTTAAAAGAAAAATTGGGTACCTATTTTTATCTTGTTAAAATTTTTATTTTTGGTATATTTTTATTTTGCATGTCATAAAATTAAATGTAATAAAAAAATTGTAATTAAAAAATTATTTAGATTTAAAACTTTTTTTAAAATTAACACACAATTCGTGTAGTTCCGCTAATTTTTTTAACCTTTTATCGAATAAAAATTGATATCAGCTAAGTGGATCGAACCCGGGACAGAAAAAATATCACCACGCGCGGACGTATTTTATATATTTAAATTTAATAAAATTAAATTAATACACAAGTTTGTGTATAGTAATTATCGAATAAAAATAGATATCAGCTCAGTGGATCGAACCCGGGACAGAAAAAATATCACCCCGTGCGGACGTATTTTATTTAAATTTAATAAAATTAAATTAATACACAAGTTTGTGTATAGTAATTATCGAATAAAAATAGATATCAGCTCAGTGGATCGAACCCGGGACAGAAAAAATATCACCCCGTGCGGACGTATTTTATTTAAATTTAAAAAAATTAAATTAATACACAAGTTTGTGTATAGTAACTATTATTTTTAATCTCTTATGGAACAAATACAATCGGCTCATTGGAATCGAACCCGGGAGAGGAAAAAAAAGCAAAGCGCTAGGCTTACATTACCATTACACCACAGTGCTACACCGAAGGAAGGGAAATAACAATAAAACGCTCTTTTTTGTAGTTGAGGCAAAACTGAGATTTTTATCGAAAAGGGTTGATTATTTTGGGTTAATATTTTAATGCAGGAACCCTGTTATTTTGTTCATCTTCCTTATATTCGAAATAAATTTTCCCTGCATGTTTATCTATTTGGAAACGCATAGACACCGTTTGATCGCTGGGGTAGCGTATCGTTAACATTTTTTACAAGCGAAGAAAAATCATTAAATATGTTAAAACGGTTCTTTGAAAGTTTTATCATGTATTTCTATTTGTCAGAATACAGAGTTTCTAAAACTTTTTTTCTTACCAATTGGTTATTTAAAAATTGTAAGTGAAAACGATGCGAGATATTTACAGCTATACGTAAAGGCATGGGGACTTGTGACGTCAAACCAATCACGTTGCGTTATTCAGTCACGTGCTTTTTAAGTGATTTTAAACTTAAAATTTTAATAATATTAATCAATTTTTTGGGGTTTTGCGATCATTTTATGTCATTTGGATGATCAATCTGTTGATATCACACAGAAATGAGCATTTCCCCCACGGGTGCAAGTTCCTCATTCACTGAAGTAATATGAAGGTTTTAAAAAAATTATTAATTTTAAATTACCTAGACCAACCCTGATTAAGTTGAAGAAACAGAATAAGGAAAAGAGATAATATCGGACTCTCAAATTTGCTAACAAAGAAAAAGTTGATTTTCTATTATTAACCCGGCGTTACTCGCGTCGGGCCTCCGAGACCCGATTTCTATGTTATTTACCCATAGGCAAATTAGAAAATCAGAAAATCAACAAACGTTTCCAAAATTTCATAACCTGATAACCTCCACAACACAGCTCGGTATAAGAATATTTCTCCAGAACCGCAACTTCTATCCAACCGCAACTACCACGACACCCACCCATCCCTCCCCTCTTAAAAATTTCAGCCTTCAAAACCGCCGGTAATATAAATAAGTGTCGCAAACTATTTTTAAAGCCCGCAAATCAGTCAAGATGCCTCCTGATGACCCAGGGGGGTCGAGCATCCTCGCGACGCGATGTCGAGGGGACCCGGAGAGAAGAATGAATGAATGCAAATCATTATTAAGTCACAGGTAGAAGGGTTCTTCTGGGGCCTCCAAAAGACATCACCAGAGGACGAACTCCAATGGAGCGTGGGACACATTTTTAAGCTGATGGTGTCTTCGGAGATCGTGTTATCGAGGTGTTGTGTTGTTTGTTGTAATGGTATTTATGATTTGGGAATCGCTGGGAGATGCGTTTCCGTTTGATGATGGAGAGTGTGTGATTTCGGTTGTCAGGATGTGTTTGTGGGGTGATAAAGTATTAATTATGTGTTAGGTCTCGTCAGAATTGGAAAGGAGGAGGTTTGGTCGTTTTGGAGGGAAGGATGTAGACATTTGAGGTTTGGGATTAAAAGGATTTGAGACATGGAATTTTGAGGTGACTTGAAGGTTGAAAGTTGTGGGCATATTTTTTTCTTTGCATGTTATTCAAAAACTTCTCTATTGGTGATCTTTTTAGTCAAAAGTAAATTTTAGTATCTTTGAGGAACGAGAAGTCAATTTCAAATATTTCAATATTTTATTTATTCAATGTGACTTATAACAAAAAAACATTTAATTAGAAAAGAAATAAATTTGGGAAAAAAGAAAAAAGCTCAGACTGAATAAATTTTAAAACTAATACTAGTACATGGTAATGCAATGACGAAAAACCAAAAAATCAATTGCAATTTAGTTGCAAATTAACCAAAAATCATTGAAATTCAATAAGTAAGGTATTAAATCCCCGAAACAATTGTCTACAGTTTAAAAAAAAATTATAAATTGTGTAAAAATAAACGTTGTTTTTCAATTGATGTTTTAACATTTGCACAAGATTCTTTTCGCTAAAGTACAGTTGGTTTAAGTCTTTGATTTTAGGTAACCTTATATTCATTAAGAACTTTTTTATACACACTACATGATTTTAACATTCTAAACCAGACGAGATCTTTATTTTAATCGTTCGAGGGATAAAATTGATTTTTTATGGCACAGATCTGTGTTTATTCCAAGATTATTTTTAATTACTATATTTAGTATATAAAGTGTGCTTTTAACGATATTTCATTAAAAAAGATTCGTCCTTTATTATCTCTAAAACTTATTCTTTAAATTTCATCATAGTTTCTTTGAATATTGTATTTTTTTTGCATTCTGTAAATAGGTCAAATTACACAACTAATAATAAATTATTAAATCATCAAAAAACTATACAGTTATTTAATGAGAATTATTAGATTTAATCCAGTTTAGTTTTTATTGGTTTCGTGATATGGACTACGTCAGAACCTAATGAATTTGACGACCAAAGCGATGCAATGCTTAAACATGTAATAGGTAGTTTCAAAACATTCTATTTTAAAATGAATATAAAAATCTCGGCTAAAGTTCAAAATTTGGAAGTCGAATAGAAAAACTTGACATTATTATCCAGTGATAGCTATTATTACTAAATATGTAACGTCTCCAACGTTTATTCCCTAACTAATTCACCATTCTCCTGCATACAAATCCTTCAAAGGCGAATAATCAAACTGTATTACCCCATACCCCAAGCTCATTGCAAACGAAAATACGCAACCTCATCCACACTTCAATCGCACGGACAGAATTATCGATTTTTACTTCGAGGGAGAGGTTGGGATTTCATTTGGGGGGTTAATTTGCAGAATCGCATTGATGCAATGCAGAGAAATCATCCATAGAAATCACTAAAAATACCAGGTATATCTCAGAAAAGAGTCAACTAAATCATCCCTAATAGATAATTGCGTATTAATAGTCATTAAAATAATCTTTAAAATCATGCTTTAGTTGCCGATATTTGTTCATTTAACGCGGAATTACTCGAATAATATCGACAAAATAATTATAATACAATGCGTACTGAACAGAGATAACAGTAAGCCCAATATAGACACCGAAATCCCCTCCGTATGCATATTACGGCGTGAAATACAGCGAATGTCAGAAGCGATCGCCAGACGGCGCGCCGCACTGTGGAGACGGCCCCTGTGTTTGCTGCAGTAATCTTTGAGTGATGCCTGTCAGCAGCGGGAGACGTAAAGATGTTACCCGGGCAGACAGCGCCCTCTACGCCCCGCATGCAAAAATAAACGGGGCGCCCTCTGGTGGACCCGCGCGTTTGTTGCGGCCGCTTCGTAGAGACAGCAGCGCCTAGAGCGCACGTATCATGTATACCTGCATAGCCAAGAAAGAGGGTGGCGAAAAAATTATTTGTTCCATGGAAAGCTCCATGGACTGAACTATTGAGGGGTTGGAAAGGTTTCTGTCATCTGGAAAGATAGCAGACAATTTCATACAAGAGAATGATAATAACTCATAACAATATTTCGCTTCAATTTTCTCATTTACTATTTTTTTATTCGATGATTTTTAAAAAATCGAAGAGGGCAGTAGAAACCAGGCGCGGATCTAGCACGGCTCCAAGGGGGCACTTTTTCAGACAAGATCCCCTTGTGGTACCATTGGTGAGTATGGGGGTCCTCCCCCATACTCACCACTGCGTTTTGAAATTAGACGTGTAAAAGTAGTGTTTTTACTCATTTTGAGAACCTTTTTTCCCAAGGGAGGGGAACTGTCCAGGGTGCCACCCCCATGGATCCGTGCCTGGTAGAAACTCCACCCATTATTAAGGTTTTTTAGGACATATTTTTTCATTCAAAATGCAGTATAATATGTATATATTCTCCTATTTTAAGCATGTATTTCTGTTTTTTAAGTAAATAATTGTTTTAGTGTTTGAACTGGGAAATGAAGAGTTTTATAAGTTCAGTAGCACTAATGTTTCTGGTGGAACATTTATATCTAGCAGTTTTTCAAGGAAGATGCCCTAATATAACATAAGTAGTTTTTATCTAATGTTATTGGATTTTTTTTAAACATGACTACCAGAACTGGTCCCGTACTTATACAGTTAATTTAATGGGGGTTCTTGTATTGAAATGGACACGAATTTTCTCGTCGAAGGAATAAATTAGCTCTCTAAAAATTAATAACAAACGACCAAGAAGAAGCGATTCCGAACTCCTATAGCCGCTATGATGGGTTACATGAAATATCGCTCCAACGGTTTCATGATCCCTCTATTCTTTCTTAGGTATTCGAGCCGATAGATCGATGCGATCTGACAATGGGAGAAAAGCGACGTTTTGCGGCGAATAGAAAGGGCACATGCGTTCCGATGCCTTTTGCTATCTGTCGCAAATTAACTGTCAGCCGCAGCGTTGCGACATGGAGAGGGGTTTTTGCAGGGGACAGTTTTTTTTCTCGGTTGTGACGGGTCTATCTTCCAAGAGAACGGGAGCATCACTCAGAAGACTGAGGCCTCTCTCTAAGAAAAACGGAGTTTTCTGGGGGAAGCGTTTTTGTAAATGCGTTGTCGAAGTTCGAGAAAGGGATTTCAAATGTCTGACTTGTACTTCTTTCTCGACGAGTATACTTTGAAAGACTCGTTTGAAGTTTTCTGGGGTGAGACTTCTGGACAATCCCCTGGGGTTGCAGAATGCTTTGTTAGTAACAGTTGTAGGAAACGAAAGTGAGCTGAAGTGAATAAAAATTAGAAAGCACAAAATCCAAAAATCCCGAAAAATACACAAATATGCTATTTTTTACTTTCTGTATCATAAATGAATTTACAAGCACAGAATTTATACTAATACTTCCTAACAAGCGGGTCTTTAAATACTAAAAGGACCTTCAAATACTACTTTTAAAGACGAAATCTCAGTTTAATAAGTATTTCCAATAAAATTTTAGAATGTTCAGATACTTTTTTACTTCTTACTTCTACTTGATACTTCTTTTTGTTATTATCTTTATCATAAAATAAACCAATCAAGTTTGAGAAAATGGCTTAAAACTTAAATTAAAGTTATTTAAATATAATTTTGTATAAAATAGTAAAGTCTAATTTATATTTACATTTCGTGAAATAATTTTTTCAACCAAACTATGTATAAAAAATGCGTAGCTTAAATTTGAGGAATTTTAGGGATAGATTTCCGCATACTGAAAAAAATATCAAGGTTTGAGTAATTGCGAAAACAAATCGTTTTGAACAAGTTTACGACAAATAAATAGAAATCCTGAGTTTTAAAAAATAAGATAATATCAAATTATTTAATTCTAAATTCCATAAACTTTTGTGCATTTTTGAAATGAAAAAAAAACTTTAAGTTTAACTTAGAAAACGCTTTCATCAGAAATTTAGTGAGATTTCTACCGGGAAAAAATAGTTATACTACACGGAATTCCAAAAACCATTATATTCCCCAATTTTAATACTAACAACTTAACACTCTGCTTCCCCGCCAAGCACCTTTCACTCCCCCGCAAAACATCCCCCCAAACCCCAGGGCACCTCCCATTCCAAAACAAGCAATCTCAAAAATCCCCGACCGACAGTCAAGTCAAACAAGGCGAGCGAGCGACTCCGTCACGCCGAGCCTGACAGGAAAGACACTCTCCAGGAAGAAAAAAGAGGGACCATTTAGAAGAAAGGAGGGAAAATCGATGGGGATTGCAAACCGAAAATCTCCGAAAATTGCGGCCGTCCGCCGCTCATTTGCAGACGGAGTCCCTTTTGTTTCCAACCGAGGGAAATTGGCTCACGTCCGTCATTTATCCCTTTGCGAATCCCAAATTTTCTTTCCTGCCGGGTTGCTACATGGCTCGCGTTAGCTCGCTTTGCTGCGGTGCGCTAGTGCTTGGCAGTGAAAGCAGTGCTAGTCTGTGTTTTTGTGAAAGGAGTTGGGGAGTGCAAAAAGGATGTGGGTCAGGTTTTAAAGTTTTTCTCACAGACATTCAGACGAATACAGTAGCAAAATGCGTTTCGTGGTCGAGATTTGTGTTTTTCGTTTTGTATTTTTATTACTGCCTCCAGGTAAGCTAATAGAAGACGTATGAGGAATTGACTCCTTTGTTACTTAAATGTGTGTCGTATGTGAAAAAAATTCCCCGTTTTAGAGGAATTTTTTACGGGTTAATAGAAAACGGCTGACAGTAACTTCAAAAGCACACAAATTTTTGTTCTAAAGAAACTATTTCAATTCTACTCAAGAAAACAATTGTAAATTGTACAACCTAAACTTTGAAAACACACAAATGTCAAAACGTTGAAAGATGTTTATTCCCTTAAATTCTAAGATATTAGATAAAAATTTAGCTAATTTTAAGCTTTTGTCAGATGTACTCAAAATAATTTCATCCTAACTTTAATACTGATTTGTATGAAGACAGGTATCAAATATGTAGTACAACTCAAAACACATCAATTTTATCACCCCCCGATCTCCCTATCATCAAATTTTATCAATGATATAAGGACAAAAAGAGAAGTACATCATTGAGATTATGCTCCTAGTACCAATATTCCATCATAATCCTTAAAAATTCCAATCAACACAATACCTTACTACCTTACCAACCCCTAAGCAGTAAATTTAGTAATAAAACGCTTATTTCAAATCTCAAAACCCATTATTCCACCTGAAACTTCCAAGCTACTCCCATCTCCCGATCTGATAACGAACAAGGCATCACAAGAAATAATGACTTTATACCTTCGTAAAAAAATACAAAAAAACAGAAAATCCTCAAAGTTGCCCCCTCCCACACCAGCAACTCAGATGATTCCCAGAGGGCCGAGGCCCCCGGAAATCCCAGCGCATTCATTTGAGTGACAGGTGGCTAAATCCCGGGCCCGGGTCCAGTCCCGGATAAAGGCAGTGCCCACCGGCTCCTCCGGGATCCAGATCCGAAATTGGATAGGGCCGCTGAGATCCGGGAGAGCTATGGCACTTGTCAGCGGGACAAACTGGAGCACGGGATGCGAGAGTTGTTGTAATAGTGAGGAGGAAGTCAGTCGTGTGTTGTACCAGCTAACAAGGAGCTTGCTGCTTAGTTTGTTTTAGTTGTGAGGAGTCCCAGGTGTGATGGGGAATGATGAGATAAAAATGGCCGTGGAGTTATTACGTTTGTTGTAAATGTGTTGTTTAGTTGTGTGAAAAAGTGTCCGGATGAGCTGGAAGTTATGGGATTTTTGGGAGATGACTAAGTGAAGATTCGTTTTTAGTAGTGGCATTTGTCCTTAACTTAGAGGAGATTACACAGTGTATTTTTATCAGTTACTAGATTTGGGGGGAATATTTGATTGTGGTTCCAAAAGAAGTTTTGACTTTTATTTAAAAGTGTTCCTAAAATTGTGAAATGTGAGGTAATCGACGAGTTAGGAAAGGGACTTACAAAGAGTGATAGTAATATAACACCGTAACGTAATTAAATTAGTCCATTAATTGGATTTATAACTTCTGTGATGTGAAAATTTTGATGTCTTAACGTTAACGCAACGAAGTCAAGATCATGTACATGGAAGGTAGGTTATAAATCAACACTTATCATAAGAGAAAAGTAAGGAAAATAAGAATTTCAGTTCATGAATGTTATTTAATGTATCTTTTTGCAATAAAAAATGATTCGAATAAAGAATTGATCACACCTTCCTTCCAGATTTTTTATGTGTTCCATCCAGCGCCTAAAAGCTAGGCCTTCTACACATTGGATTAAATCAAGCTTAGTCTGACAGGATATTCATCAAAGTATCAGTAACAATACTGTCCAAAGGAACAACTGCCGAAGCCCATCAGCTGCAGGGCACGCGCTATTCCCTTTACACGAATTTGTCACTTTCACAATGCATAAAAATTCTCTTTTTGAACCCAGTCCTCCTTATAGGCCCCCACCCGATGCAAATATAATCCCTTCTTACCCCCTCCAAATCAATCACTTCAGTGGCGATCAACAGGACCGTCGGCTATGCTCAGAGGACCACCGAAGTGCATACATTCAGCCATTCTAGAAAATCCCATACTTAATCAGTCCATGAGAAAGAGAACTCGGGGAAATAGCCGGACTATGAGTTTGTACTGGAGGAGCCTTTTGCGATCAATGGTTGTCCCTGTTCACTACAGGTATTTATTACGAAAAAAACATTTTCCCTTTTAAGTTTTACATTAATATAAGGAATTGGGTTTACATTGAGCTTTAACTATAGAAAACTATTGTTTCTATTGGTGCAAAAATTGTCTTTCTTTCTTTTTTGCATTATATCTTCTTTCCTTAAACTTACCATTAGGAAGAGAAAAAGAAGAAGATACTAAAAGATTCAGAAAGAAGATAATATAGAGAAGAGAGAGATGGAAGGGAGAAAGAAAATGAGTGAGGAGAGGGAGCGAAAGATAGAAAGGAATGAAGCAAGATCTCTGTCTCAAATTATCGCATTCTCAGAAAGATGCTCCTTTCCAAAGACCAATCGAGATTTCGTTAACCTGAGGAAAACAAAACTAGTCAAAAAGAGGGGGTTAATTTAAATTAAATACTGTACTAGCTAAAAAAAAGTTTCAGTGTCATCAAAGTCTTTAAAACTAATTCAACACAACGTCAGAGAGAAGGTTTAAAATAACACGAATATCAAAGGGGATGGTATCACAGCTTGTCCATCACATGTTAGAACTCTGTCTCCAGCCTCCAAATGCCCCCCAGCATCTGTACACCCAAGTTTAAATCAAGCTTAAGCCTTGACAGCCCATCCATCAAAACCTTCAACAGCAGATCCTAGATCCTGTCCAACAGGATAAAGGCGACTGATGCATCAGCTGCAGAAGGCAAACCTTTCATCCCATCAAACTCCTTTTCTCTCTCTCTCTCTCCATCCCCAATGCAAATATAATCCCAACCTTCCCCCAAAAATCAATCTCCCCCAATAGCAATCAGATAATCTGGGGGACCTCGCAATGGCCGGTCCGGGAATCCGGAGAAGGTCATTCCAGCGGCTTGTTACTCCCAGAAGGCCGATAGCGATGTCCGGACAACAAACCAGCTGTCCGGCCGTAAATACGGGGCCTGCGCTTTATTGATAGCCGTAGGTGCAGGGATATTTATTTCATTTTTTGCCTGTTCTTCATCAACTGCTCCCCTCTCGGCCGTTTCTTCGCTGATTTATAGCGGCTGTCTATCTCGGCAATCTACACGGGCTCATTATCAACGGCCGCTCTGTGATGGTTGCCCAGGGCGACACGCTGCAGGGGCGCATGCGCCCTGCTGTTTTTGTTGGGTGAAAACTGGATTTTCCCGATTTTTTTTCCTTTATTTCCAGTTCCTCTTTCTCTCTCTTTGTTTCTTCTTATTATTTCATTTAACGCCCCTTCTTTAAAGGAGCCCTGGTTTCGGGGGGCCGAGTACAAAGGACGGGAGGGTTGAGATGGCACCCCCAAATCCCGATTCCCGGTGATGTTGTTTTAATTTTTTTTAGAGTAATACTTAAATAGAGAATTTTTACACACTTCATATTCAATCTTCATATACGGCCTGTAAATGCTTTAATTTTTTTTGTACATGAATGATACAGAAAGTTGGTCCTTAAATAGTTTTGATGTATTAAACTTGAAACTTGTTTCAAGAGCACACAAAAAAAGTTAAAATACTCTATCCCCTAAGAGGTTCTCCATCTGAGCTTTGATCGGGAAACATTGTACATGCGAATCTTTTTTCTTGAATTGAAATTAAAATTTTAACTTTACTGATATTTTTTTTATAAAGAAAGGCTAAAGTTATCAAATCTCCATATAATGAGACAAAATTAGTTTTTGGAGGCATCTGGTCACCACACCTACTATCTGATCATCTCTAATAGCCAAAGGATATGTTAATTTAGAGTTGAATAAACCTACTATTAACGAACAAAAAATTTTAAAGTGCACAATTTTTCTACACATCATAAAATTTTTTTACAAAGCATAGCCGTGGTCGAAGTTAGGGGGCTTCCTTTAAATCCACCTATGATTAAAAGCATTTTCCCGAGCTTTTCACGCTTATCCCTGAGAGTTAGAGAACCCTTCTAAATTGTCGCACTGAAAGTATCAGTTACCTTTTTGGTGATGGCGGAGACAGCCACAAATTTATGGACACAATAAATGACAACAAACCATTATTAGCAGCACTTACCAAATAAAACTCTCCCGTAAATTTCCCGAAAAGGTATGCAATACTCCCGGAAATTACCTCTCACAGTGCCCAGGTATTACTATAAAGATCAATTACACAAACGGTCGACAGAAAAAAAAACTGACCAAGTGGCGGGCAAATCCCTCAGATAGCGAGTCCCTAATGGGGGCAGAGCCAAAGAAACAGAGCATTGTTGCTTCCACCTGCAGATGACTACAATTTATAATCTTACTTTTCACTTAACTTCCGAAAATCTAAACGGAGGAAAGAATGCCGGAACAAAAAAAAATCCGTGGAAAAAAGTTATTTATACGGCGCGTGGGGTAAGAAGCCGCTAAAAAACTACAATCCCCACCCCTTCACATTAGATCTTGCATTAAGTTTTTCATCACTTCTCTCAGGAACATTAAATTTTTTCCACGGGTTTAATTTCATTTTTTCAGCGAGATCCTTACCCGGGCGCATTACGCATAAAGATCCAAAAAACACATTCCTACTGTTGGAGAGGGTTTTTGTCCCATGCGAATGTGCAATTAACCATAAATTATTAATTGCGTTTTTTCCTCCCTCTGAAAAAATCCCCACCTTCGGCTAATGGGTGCTGCAGAGTAGGTATGCGCTATTATTGCTAATTGTACGATTTTTTTCTGTGCTCTTTTAACTCGAAACATTTTTTAGGAGCGGCGGGAGTGAAAAAAGGACGGAAAAAATGTTACTCTCTCTGAGAGAGAACGTCCATGAAACCATCAGCATTAGGGAAACATTGAAGTACGGAAAAAATTATATTGAATACTCCACCGGAAAAAATTCCTACCGGGGCAAAAGTATGTTAAGCGATATTCTAACAAATGAAGCTAATATACGAAAGTCCTTTTTTTTCATTGGTCTTCTTAATAATAATAATACTAACAATAAAACTAAAAAAGCTCCCTTACCCTCAGTGTAGCTCTTTTATTAGTCATTTAGACGGAGGGAAGGACTCTTTGAATCGATATATTAATCGCAATTGCTTCTTTTCTTTGTGAGGTAAGTGAATTATTAACGTGCAGGACTTTTTTGAAGTGCATAATCAACTGAGTAATTAACATTGACATTAATGTCCTAATAAATTAAAAGGGAATAACCGGCACTGTTTGAAATTGCACCCCCGAAAAAGTCAGATGCGAGTGGAGTCCGTTTTTTTGTAAAGAAAAGTGATAATTATAAAATTATTTTCGTCATTAAAATGATGGAAACCTAGTGATTATCATCGCCTCTAGTTCGCGGATATCGTAACGATATCTAGAGAAAAACACCTTGACATTTGATCAGCATTGACACATACTTAACTTCACTCACACCCTTACAATTACCAAATAAGTTTAATTACACTATAACTTTAAAAAAACTTCATGGTCATGAATTTATCAAAAATAGGTATTTTATTAAAATTTGTTCCGCATTTAATTGTTTCAATTTTCAAGAGAAGTTATTTAAAACGCGTACTGTTTTTAAAATAGTACTGGGACGTTATTCTTTGTTGTTCAAATATATTGAACTCAAAGTCTCCACTTATAAGTCATAGAGGTATTTTTCGAACTTACCCCCATTCTGCTTATTTCATTGATATTCTCAAAAGAAAGTTTTGGAACTTACCTAAAATAAAAATAATAAAGGATTAGTATCACATTTACTCACAAACAAAAACATCAAACAAAATGTTAAACTATTAAGAGTATAGTACCACATGAAGCATGTGCATATGCATCATAAGAAGACACTAATATATTTATGTCAAACTCAAATTTTTTTGTGGTAAAATTTTTCAACACACTTTTTTATTTTTTACTAAGTTTATTCGTTTTACAGAAAAATATTTAGATGATTAAGTAGTTTTGACCTGAAAATTAACTTGAAATTTTATAAATCTAACTGACCTATCTTACTACTGCTACTACTTTTCATAATATTACTTTAAATATACCTAAACTTTCCTGCTTTATCCATCACCCATGTCATCACGGACTCAATCACACTACAATTTTTCCGCATATTGAAAAGTCTGTAGCATGTATTATTTCCTATTAAATCGGATTTTTTTACGACTTTCCTATGCCAACATAACATAACCCTAGCAAGTTTCCCCCCCAAAATTAATACCACACCATGCACGGTTTACATACGTAACATACTTACATTACTTACTACTTTACACTTATACTTACAATACGTCTCAAATACAATCTCAACATATTCTGAACAGAAAAGGTAACTAAAATTCATTAAAACTCCACAGTTTTCGCCAACCCCTGACACCTCACCTCACAGCACATGAAAATAATCCTCTCTCTCTCTCACACACAGTAGCTCGACCTGAAACACGATGCGGGAAGCCCTACTACCACGACCAACCCGGAAAAAATCCGACAAACAAAACCAACTCACAGGCAGGACAATGGCCGAGATTCTCACTCTCGCACACAACAGTTCTCCCTCCTGCATAATTTCGAGCACTCTGGATGCACAAAATGCAGTTTCTTTTGCTGCTGTGCACCCGCCTGCGAAATGCGGACTCTTGTGTGTTAATAGTGGCCGGCCCCCTTTTTTATTTATTGGATTAAGGCGCTTTTTTTTCTTTTGAACATCTGCTTGGGTGAGAGGCGACATGCGAGATTTAAAGTAGTTCTTAGGGCTTTTTTATTGTTATTTTGTTTTGGGGGGTGAGAAGAGGGCATTGTGGTAGGTGTGTGGGGAATAATAACAAGTGGGGATGGGAGGTTAGTTGTATGATGGGGAATGGGCGGTGTTTGGAAACTATCGTAGTGCTTAGGTTATTTGATGAACAATCAATAGGTTTTGCCGGTTTAAAAATATCCTCGAAAGAAAGATTTTTGTCAAACTTATTCCACTGGTAATCCATAAGTGAAACGTATTAACTTATTGAAATGTTAATATCCTTTGAGAATTAGTACTATATCTTTCATGGTACAGTTAAAAAACTATAACAATTTTAAAAAGGGAGAATATTACATTTGAGAGTTTAAATTTTAAAACTTTTATAAGTTGTTAAATTTTATAAAAATGACAAGAAAAAATAAGATAAATAAAAGTTAATTTTTTTAGCTTTAAAAAATTATTATCCATAGTGGAAAGATAAATTGGATTCAGATGATCCATAGGGAAATCCATTTACTGCCCTTAATCATTATTCCCAAACTGATGCTTAATTTACTTTTCAAGAATAAATATAGCAAAACTAGGGGGCTATCGCCCCCTGCTCGCTATCGCTCGCCAACCCCCGGGAACTGCTGACGCAGTTCCCCTAGGATTGCTTCGCAATCCTGTGCTCGCTACGCTCGCTTGCCATACGATGGTACAGCCTAGCTTAGATTCAATACCAACGAAATTTATTGGTGAAAATAGAGTTCTATTAATAGTATTATGCACCAGGGAAACATTAAATACAGAGTATGTATACAGTGCTTATAAAATTCACGGGTACTGTTACATTAGCCAAGAAAAACCACCATAAGCAGTATAATATATCAGATAAGTACTATTAAATTGTATATGTTATACTTAAAAGTTGATATAGGGGCTTTTACTTTCCCATTATTTCATTACCCCTTCTTCTTTGTAAACAAAATTGTTAATACTCCTGCTTGAAGCTGCAACCGTCACAGTTTCTAGCTCTACTTAAATGCATTATCCATCTTGCTTTTGAATTTATGAAACGTAAACAAAATAAACCAACCGTTGCCAACGGAAGAAAACAAATACCGCCAAATATCAGCGTCACGTAAGAGAATTATATATATAGATAGATATGAAAAATGAAATATAGCATATTTTGAAACTCTTACGAAGAGGGAATTCTCTTATTGATTAAAAATACACATACTCTATATTTTTTCAAATATTTAGGCATAATGTATTCACTGAATATTTATCTTCTACAAAACACAAATTTTAAAGTCCTAGGTCATTTTTTGACTTCAAAATCCTACGCAGAGTGAAACTTTGAAAATCAAAATTTGAAAAAAAAATGGATTATTTCATTTTGTTGTTACTTTTTTAATAATTAAGGAAACTTAATATGCAATTTGGGTTATATATGTGTTAATAAGTAGTTATTATGTGGTAGAAATTTCAATTTTCTACAGCATTATGTTTTTATGGTACACCAGTTCGAAAAATGGTGATTTATCATAATACTTTTTGCATATTTAAGACTCCTGAGACCCCTTAAATTCCAAACTTCAATACACAGTACGGTATAATCAGGTTTAACTCATCGCAATCATAGATCCAGAGAAGAACTTATATTATACTGTCTCCCAACCCCTTTGATGATGACGCACATCCAAATAAATGCCACCGAAAGGACTCCAAAGGATTTCTCTAGAAACTAACAAAAGAAGTCCATAAATTCAATAATCTGGCATCACCGATACTGTATATTCAAATGACCCTTTTTACAACACACCTTCAAGGTAAGCGACAAAAGTGAAGCCGAGTTCTCAGTATTTGCTAACGACTCAAGAGTGACACCTGCCATTCCGAACAAACGATCATTTTTTGGCTCCTCCCGTCTGTCCAGAGGGCTGCTGCTGACCTTCGGTAGTGTTATTTATTTGTTCTTCGTGCCGCGCCTGTGTCTCTTTTTTAGAAAAGAGTGAGGTTCTTCGATTGTCCCGCTCATTCGGAGAAGAGTCTAGCAGTTCGAGGCAAAGATTTGTGCCATGTTAAGAGAAAATCCGTCATGTCAAGCTCAATATTTTGTTGATGGGTTTTTAGAAATTACTTTAAAATATGTCTGTCTAAGGTACTTATAAATCAGTATTAGATATTTATAATCAAAAATCTGTTATCTGTCATTATCTTCTTTAAATTCAGTATTAAAGTGATTCAAAGAAAAAATATTCAATATTCAAAATAGAAATATTCAATATGATATTCAATTGACATTCGAATACCATGATATTCAATTTACATTTAAATACCATGATATTCAATTTACATTTGAATATCACGACCCGTTAAATGTGCAAAATGGAAATGATAAATATGCAATTTACTGGTTTATGAAATGAGTGATTGAGAATGAAAGAAAAAAGGTATAGATGAAGTTGAAGTAGAGAAAAAGATAATTAGAGAATAAAGTGATTGTAACAGAGGGAGATAATGAATCAAAGTGAGAAATAAAGAGAATAAAGGAATGAGAATAAGAATGAAAAGAGAGAGTAAGAGATAGAGATAATAGATAATAATACTTAAATATTGAGGTTAAATATATGGCCAGAAGATAAGAGTTAAAAAAGAAAAGCAAAGAGACGGATAAAAAGAGAAGAAGAGAGGAAAGAAAAGATAGAGATGGAGAGATAATGATGACATAAAATAAGACATAAGAGGGAAAGAGTAAGAAAATAGAAAAGAAGAGCAAATAAGAGTGATATTCAGGAAAACCCAAGATAATTTCCGATTATGGCCCAACAAAACCCCAAACAACAACATATTTCTGAAGTGGGACAATGTCCTACCTCACCAGTACGAAAGAGTAACTCACTCCCTCATCCCTGGCCTCCCAAGGTGTTCGAGAGCGAGAGAGCAAAAGAAAACGGATCTCGGAAAGTGTTCTTCGGCATGCTTTGATTTATGGCGCGGAGAGGCAGGCAATACGGCCAATAGCGGAGCGCGGAGATTACCACGTGACGGGGCAATTGGCGGGAAATGCTTTCCGTCACGCAAACCACGAGGTTGGAGCAAACGTCTTCTGGGACAGAGAGAGGGGCCGAGCAGCTAGTGCGTAGGGTCCAGGTTTAGGTGGGAGAATCTCGCTTTGGTTACAGGTGAGAGGAAATAAGTTATTGACCAATGGAGGGTTTTAAACGAAACGTACCAATAGTATCGAGCAAGAGTTCTAGTGGTAAAGTTATTTTCTCGGCTCAACATGTTGAAGACGCTACAAACCAGCTGTAATTTAATCCTTTTAACTAAAATTAAAAGTTTTAAAAATATAATATAGTTTTAGATTTAAAGATATTTTAGAGTTTTAACCTTTGCTTGTTTTTATATTCAACATCTTGGACATTAATATTCAATATCTTGCACATTTGTATTCACAGTTTTTCAAGTTGAGTATTCTTTACATATAAAAGAATTGTATAAGAAAAACATACAATCATGGAGTTGAATTTCGAGTTATGTTATTAAAATTTATGAAAATGAAGTTTTGAATAGAATTATGTGTAATCAATACAACACTTTAATTTCTTTATAAAATCTTAAAATCTTCTAATGTAGTAAGTATTGTATTGTCAAAATAATAACATCACTATCATTTAACATCGAAATAAAAAATTTCATTGGGTAAAAAATACGTTTTAAATGAAAGAATCGAAGTACTATTATCCAATATATTTTTCAACCTTAAGATAATAGTTATAGTTCCTCTTGTCATAAGGAATAATAAATAATAGGAAGAAAAGTTGAAATTAATAAAAAGAAGTTAAAAGAGGAACACAAAATAACTTTAACTTAACTTATAAATAAATAATTACTCTACCCTAGTAGTATATGTTGAACCTTTCATTTTATAACCAAATGTATTTGAATTAAATAACTATTACAAAAGTGCTATAATAGTAATTAATTGTTGATAATTTTAACTTAATCGTGATTAAAAATTTACTTCATGAAAAACTCTGGTAGTTATAGAGAGTTATAAAAGGATTTGAAGTTTGGCAAAGTTAATTTAATTAATAGATTAAACTATCGATTTCTTTTTAATAAAAGGAAGCAAACATTCAAAGTTTGTCAAGACTCTCAATGTCTTAAAAGACAATGAAACCTTTAAAAGATCAGGAAAATATTTAAAAAAAAACAGAAAATGCTTTTACAGCGTAATTAGTTCTAAAAACCATTTAGTTTCTTAAAAAAAAATCTAGGATGGACCCTAAAAGACACTGAGCATTTAAAACTAAGGTTAATCAAACAAATGAAATTATTTTTTATCCACCATCTTAATTATAAATTGCCTTCTTTATTTATAGGGTGTGTCTAACAATGATACGCAGATCTTTTAATAGCCTCAAATCTAAATCATCGAAAAAAAACCTAAGACCAGACACAAGAAACTGATCTTTAAAGCGGTAAAAAAATCCCCCTTTTTATTTTCTTCTTTTATTTCCTGATTTATTTGCAGTTTTTTGTCTCAAATTCCATCCTAGATTGATACGAACCGCTTAAAAACCATCACTTCGTAGTCATAGGAATTCCAGCAATCAATCCTAATTCTTTAAAAGAACAACAGGAATAAGAAAAAACTGGAGAAAGAACACGGAAAAAACTCGAACCAACATTTGTTTCCTTCTTTGTTATTGCAGACCCCGATTTCCCCGATTTTCGCAGGAAACTTTTTCTCCATTCATTCCAATTTATCCTTTTTCCCGCGTTTTTTTTATTTAAGGAATTTTTTCCATTACCCGAACCCACCCCAGAGTTCTTTATTCTCGGACTTTTCCAATTACAGAAAATAGAATAATTTGATAATTAGAAGAACCAGGGAAAGAAGCGATAATTAGTGGGCATTAATTTAAAGACAAGAAATCGTCAAAATGCCTCCGAGGTATTGTGGGAATTTTTCTTTTCCACAGTATATTAGTCAGACGTCTAGTGAATAGAAAAATTGATATTCAAACATGGATGGCTTAAAAAAACTAATAGTGTGATCATAATGTGATGTTTGCTTTAATTAATGCCGAATGTGGTTAAACTAGTGCAAAGCTGTTTGAAAAACATTCGTAAAATATTTTTTAATGCTTTTGCCTGAAGTACAGCAATAACTTTCCTATTACAAGTTTTTACTGTCTGAAAAAAAATGTTTTTATCGTCAAAGATGTCAAAAAGTTGACTGCATTAGTTTGAAAATGAAGTTTTTTTAAAGTCATTTACGAGGATAAAATACATAAAAATACAACCCTTAGCTTTTGATGCATGAACCATCAAGTCTTAGAAAGTTTTGTCTGCATAAAAATAAAAAATACGTTTGTAAAAACTCGAACATAAATTTTTAAAAATACATTTTCATAATGATTTTATTTATAATCCCTATAAAATAGTTACCCACCAAATTATTTAAACTCATTCAAGTTAGTTATAATTTTTGACAGATACATTTTTGAGTGTAAATATGAATTTGAAAATATATATATATAGAGGAGAGGAGGGTATTATATGGAACACCCTTTATGTATTTAAGAATCTCTATTAGTTTTTAATTAAAAATCCGCCGAATCATTTTAAGTACACACTATAACTAATGACAATGAAGGGCCAATGGTCAAATAAATCAATATTTATTTTTTTAATAAAAAAATGTATTTTAAGAAAAAGTTACAAATGGAGGGTAATATGGAACAGTCGGGTAATATGGAACAGTTGGATTTACAGCTGTTGTAAACTAATTAAACCTTAGAGAACATAGTTAATCTCAACTATAAAAATATATTTAACAATTTACGTTCAAATAGTTTTGTTCATGAGTCTATTTGCCATAGTCAAAAACATAATCGTGTTTTTCTGCTCCAGTACAGTCAAGATGAGCCCATAGAAAACCGTTAATACTTTGGATCCAAATTTCTCCTCGTTGATCATCGGAAAATTTTTCATTACAAAAGATACATTCAGCATCCTTGTTTTCTGGTTCTTTAAATGATGGTTTGATGTCAATTTCAGATGATCCATCAGAATGGACCTAGTGTTCCATAATACCCGACAGGTCATCTTGTACTATGAACCCTTTTACTGACCGATAAAACATTGATAGCTAAAAAGCCACTGCAGTATAAGAAACTACTGAAGGAGCTATGCTATTTATCGTAAAATGAACCTTTTTTTTTTAGATATTTTTAAACAAATTTTACGATAAATAGCATAGCTCCTTTAATTTTCAAAATTTTGCTTAGCTTTTAGGTCAATGCATAGGTATTTATCTAAGGAACATGTGATTTCAAGAATTTTCAAAAAACTTTTATATATTTACCTATAGAGGTGTTGGCGTAATTTTAAATTTCAACCAAGTTTTAGTATAAATTGTTATTTTTTAAAATATTATTTATAAAATTTGGTTAGTTTTTACATATATTAGTTATTTAAACTACATTGGTTAAGAAAAATATGTAAACAAGTTACATATAATGTTTTTTAAAAACCTTCTCCCAACGTAGGCAGTCGCCTTAACCTTTATACCATAGTAAATTAAATTAATTAATTTTATATAATCTTTTAAAAATGTTGCTTCACTGGGATTCCAGAAATAACCAAATTATTATCTTTCATACCAATATGTTTTCTTTCATTTTAAAACTTTTAACTAAACAATAGCTATCACAATAAAACTTCGAAAAGCTAAGTTACAAATCTATTAAAATATCCGGTAATTTAACTCGCATAAATATTGCAGTGAAAAACATACATGACTTGTTTTTCTGCTTATATGGTTTAGGCAAAATAAAAAAACTAATTTACATAATTGACTATATTATAAAAAATCAAGCATTGGATATTCCTTGAAATATTGAAACTTTTAAAAGTTATTAGATTCAAAACTAATTATTTTTCTCGAACATTTTATACAAATAAATAATCTAAAACATAGTAGATATTAAATGTTTCCAAGGGAAATTTTTTTTCACAATAAATACTTTGCAGTATTCGTTAAAAATCACAATAAAACTGCGAACTTGGATAAAATGTGAAAAAGAACTTTCTTTCTATAGTTTTTAACAAGGATTTATTGAATTTTAAAGTAAATTCTATTTGTTAATGTGTTTTTATTTTTTAAAGATGGTATTCAAATAGTATTTTTTAATAACTTTAACTTTTTTGTAAAGAAAGTATTGGTATAAAATTAGATCTTCTCTCCAAGAAGAGATTTAACCCGTAACAGGGGACGTGGGGTCTCCCAGACTCAGAAACGATAATTCGATAACAACGGTAATTTTAAGTCTATTGGAAAATTGTCTGGAAAAATTTTTTATTTCATCATAAAGTTAAAGAAAAAATTTTTATATCAAGAGATAAATGTTCAAATAACAATATACTGAAATATCAGAATCATATCTTAATTAGACGATTTTTAAAAATATAGAAAGTTGCGGAGTCTCTGAGACCCTACGTCCCCTTGTATGCTCCAATTTTTCACCTCCCCTGTTACGGGTTAAACAAAGGGAAATAATAAGAAAACAATATTAAAACACGAATAAAGGACCAAAATTCTTCTTTATAAGTTGTAATAAACGTAAATGTTGAGATACAAATATATTTTAATGTATATGAATAATTTAACGAATATATTCGTATAGTTTAACGAAATATATACGAATATATTTTAATGTGTAGAAATACAATGCTACATGGAATCATTTATAATTTATTTTTACTGACCTGTTATTTTAATTTTAACATGATGCGGAGCAATCTATAATTATGGTACTTAGGAAAGCATCAGTATTTATTTTTAAACGTTGTGAATAGATTACCATTTCATTCACTTTAAAATATATTCGCGCATTTAAATTTAATTCAAAATCTTCAAAATAAATACAAAATTTTTTTATCTTATTTATTTAATCCCAGCTAATTTTAAAGAGTTTTTTCTTATTATCTTAGTTTTAAATGCAACAGAAAAAAATTACGTAATTATTACATAAATGTTTTGGATGCTCCATCAATAGGGAAAATAGGACATACATGCTACATAGCAGGGGTCGGCAAGTAATTTTACTTGGAGTCCGAATAGTTTTGAAAATTTTCTTCGAGGTCCAGAGAAAAAAAATAGGTTAGTAGTACAATTAGTTTAAATTTTTATCGTTAGATACATATATTTTAAATAGAGATGTAGTTTGAGTTCACTACCAGCTTAATGGTATCATAAGTTGATTAATTAAATTTAATATGATTAGAATGGGGGTCTGGGGGTTTCCCCCAGGAAATTTTTTGAAATTTGACCCTTAAAAAGTGGTTCAAAACTAATTTTTGTGGCATAAAACTACTAATTAATTATTTCCAAAATGTTATGGAGGTCCAGGAAATAACCTCACGCGGTCCGGATGTGGACCGCGGTCCGCCAGTTGCCGACCCCTGCTACATAGTGAAGAAAAAGGATCACTGTAAACGTTTCGAATAGGAAATCCGAGCAGATATAAGAAATTCAAACAAAAAGGAACCGGATGAAGAAGAGATTCCACCACCCCGTTTGAACAATCTCTTATTCATTTAACCAAACATTCCCTCCGACCGACGTATGCACAGCACCACATTGATGGATAGGTAAAAACCTATGATTCCCAAGTAGCTTTTGTGAGTGTAACCGAGAAGAAGAAAAAGATCCCGCTGCCGAGATTTACTAGGTGGCGGCATCGAGGAAAGATCGAGCTGTAAAAATCCGGTTTATCCCGAATTCGGGAGCGGCTATAAAAGGAAAACCGATAGCCGGGGTAGCGTCTCTACACGCCATTTACTCGGGAACTATGTATTGCTCGACAAGAAGAGGGGAAAAGGATAAAATCTAGCCTTTGGCTTGGAGATGACAGCTGATCAATCTCGATGGTAAAATGACTTGGGAGGTTGCTACATTTGGCGGCACTTGGCACGCTGGTCACTTTGGCTTGGCAATGTGAGTGAGTTCCGGTCATGGAGTGGAGTTGTGATGGATGTCGCCAAGACGGGGTTCTGATGTGTGAACAATGATGGTCAATGGTGTGGGAGTAGGGAGAAGGACTGAGCAAGGGTATGGAAGGATGTGGCTGTTTTTTTGGTGGTTGTGTAGCTACTTTGAATGCAAAAATACTTTTGAACGTCGTGTTGCTAATGTCAAATGAGTATATTCCAGTAAATTAATAATAATTAGGTAAATTCATTTGAATTATTATTGAGAGGAGAATGAGAAAGTTTATGGTGTGAACGAAGGAAGTTTAGGCCCTAAAAATCCATCCCATATAAAATGGGTAATTTAATTTTCCATTCGAAGAAGTTTTACCCCAATTTAAAAAGTGCCTATTTCAGAGGTCTTAGCCGGCAAAATTTTCTATATTTCGCTAAGTGTGTAGTTAAAATGAAGAAACTGGACATCAAGACGGTTATAAGAATCCGAAAACTGAAGTTAAAAACACCCAAACAATCAGGTAAAACAAAACTTCCACATCAATCTATCTTAGTGATTTATCTTCTTTTTTATTGCCTTCTCAAAACTTCCGTAAGGTATAATGAAGCACAGAATTGAAGGAAGAACACACTGAATTTTTTTTCTCATTTCCTATTATTTTTGCTTTAAATCGAGAACCACATTCCAGGAATGCACATGCAAAAGAAAACACAACATTGAGCAATGCAATACAATTAAACTCATAGACTGTGCGATACTGTTAACAACAACTTTTCAAGACAAGTTATGTAAATACATCAAACCAAATGACATTAATTCAAACAAAATTCAACCCAACTGTACCCGTATTTGTTGAGCAAGTGAAACGAACCATCCCAAGGACAAATAATACCACTCAATTGTGATTGATCTCTGCTTACTCCGATGTTTATCTCCAACAAATGCACCAGCTATTGTTTCAAAAAACCAGCAATCTAACAGATCTTTGCTGATGCATTACGCCAAGCAACTATCAGACATTGATTGATTTACTTAGCCCTGTAGTTGTGTAATGAGAGACATAAGCTTCTTACGGTTGACTGAGCCGCGACGTTTAAGTGACTGCCGTTTCAACACCAACACTTTTTGGAAAACTAAATGACGGAATTTTCATGAAAAGTAAAGCTTTATGGATCGAAAGACTTTCAAAGGTAAGAAATTAGTTCAAAAGGGTTAAATTACTTGCATAAGTTGTAAAATTAGTTTCAAATTCCAAGTATTATATAATTTTAGGAAAATAAGTAGGGATTTAGTAAGGCAGGAATACAAAGGGGGGAGAGAGAGAGAAGAGAGAGAGAACAAAAGTGTAGGAACGTTTAGATTAGACTCTTCTCACACTTTATTTTTCTAGTACTCACACACCTTCTCAATCTCAATTTTCTTAATATTTTTTCAGTATCTTTCCTTTCTCATTTACCCTCTCTTTCATTTCATTAAATAAGATAGGGGATCTCGAAAGAAACAATACTTGGCATTATTAAAACCAATATAGTCAAGTCTTCATTTTTAAGACTTCACAAAGAACTTATGTAATTTATAAGCTTCTGAAATTAGTTCACTACAATTTTTTTAAACAAAACAAAGCTTCCATCGAGCCAAAAATAAAAAATAGTATTCTAAAATGTGTCCAAACCCTTCTTAAATGCATCAAACACAACATTTTAGAAAGGAATTTTGAGACAGATTAAAAATGAGTTTGTTTAAAACTTAAAGAATAAAACATACATTTTAACCGATTTTAACTATATTTTTGAATTTTACAAGTTTAATTTTCAAAAACAGATACATTCAAAATTCTATACTTAAATGTCTCCGAGATCCTGATGAGAAATAACTTCTTAAATTTCTGTATCCCATATAGACAGAGACTGTTCCTGAATAATTTTTCACTTCTCAAGTACACCCCTTAACACTTAAGCATCTTTTTACAATATTTACAAACATTAGTTATTAAACTAATTCTTACTTTTCACTTTCCTAAAAAAAACTTGGCGACGATCCTTCTCCCAATGACCAGGCAACCCTTTCATGAAGAGGGGACGGATCAGGCACAGGAAAAAAACACCTCAACTCTGATGAGGAAGCACCCCGATATCCATCAAAGGGAAGCCGTCGGTAATGCCGCTTCGGACGATGGTCCGAGCGGGCCCGCTGTCCCCCTAATGCCGGCCATTTCCGCTTTTTTATTGTCCCGATCCCAAAGAAGGGAGAATGGGAGAGGGCTTACAGAGGGAATAAGATGGACAGGGGCGCGCGTGCTGCTCTAAGGGGCAATGGAGTTGTGGGGCGGTTGAATCCTGTTGAAAAGGAAAGCCAGAGTGAAATGTATAACTTTTTAGGGGTGGGAGTGTAGGTGGTTTGATGTGTGAAGGTGGAGAGTGGTGAATTTGGTTACTTGATGAATATATGTGTGTATTTAATTAATTAATAATCCGGAATGAAATTAGGTGACGAATGACCATAACCATGTTGTCTTTCATTCAGTACACACGTTGTTGGAGAGTGCTGAAAAGCTCTTGATTTTATACATATTTCCTGGAAGATTTAACATATAAGATTCCAGATTTATTTTAAATTTAGCTAATTTTTCAGTTAAACTGATATTAAACAACAACTAAAAATAGTAAATCTCAAGTTTAAGTTCTTCCACAAAGATTCAATTTAAAACTTTTTTACCGTTGAGACACTTTCAGGATCAACCAGGTAATTCTAACAGCTTTAGATTATTTTTAGCTCGTTGTTACTGCAAGCTCTTAGATTTTATAAATGAAATTACCGTTAAATTATTATTACTACTTTTAAAAGGCAACTAAATTGTTGTCTGCAATAGAATACTTGTAGTAATAATTTTAACCTCAAAGTTTCACTTTCGATATTTAGGACGCTACCCTCAGCCTCACCCAAAAAGTACATTATGAAAGTCGAACAATTTGGGGCTTTATACTAATACTGAAGACTGGTCATTTAAAAGCATACTTCAAACAAATAATTGCTACAATACCCCTCACACGAAACAGATACACGAAGAAAATCCAAATCAATAAATGCAGCCCCCCACAAGATACATCGATACCCCCAAGTGGACCTATTTGGAAACGAAATTAAGACTCAGGTCCCCTCCAACCGCCCCCCAAGAACAGGGAAAGGGGGTGTTCGGATGCAGGACACGTATCTCGAGAACGGAATGCGAGTCCTGACGGATCACGTGATCCGGGGAGGGCTCACAAAAGATTCGGAAATGGACATGATGGGGCTGACTCTAATCTAATGGGGCAACCCTTTTCATCTGCGCCTCCCACCGGCATTAAGGGGGAGGGGGGAAGAAAAAGAAGGGGGGCGGCGGTTATGAGGAGGGAAGAAGAGATTTTTCCTTCTTCTCCCCCCCTTTTTTGCTGGTGAATCATATCATGGAGTGTAATAAATCTGTGTCTGTGGGCATATATATCTAGATGAAGATCGGGTTTGATAATAATCGCGTGTGAAAAAGTGTAATATGGAGGTTTTTGCGTGGGGTTGAAAGTGCGTGGGATTAGTTTTGGGTGCACTTAAATGTATAGATTAGATTTGAAAAGTATCAATTTTTTTATTGTTCTAGGTACCCAGAATACCCACCTGCTACTTCCCAGGAGCAGCTCCAAAACTTCGAGTGGTAGCAACAACCCTTCCAGAAGAACAGAATACAGTGATGTAAGAACCTGTGCAAAATAGTGTGCGTCTGAAAAGGTTTGTATTCACTGTAAAAAAATCTTGGAACGTTCCTTGGAAGATCTTAGCAACTCCAAGTTCATTTACATTTAATAAATTATAAATTGGGATGGTTTTATTGTGACTTTAACGGCCGTATTCACCGGTAACCTGACCGGCGGTCAGGTCAGGAAACCATGGTTACAGCCTCTGATTGGTGGAAGGAAAATATTGAATTATTTTTCCACCAATCAGAGGCTGTAACCATGGTTTCCTGACCTGACCGCCTGTCAGGTTACCGGTGAATACGACCGTTAGAGTCACGATTTGTGTTCGTTAAACTCTCATTCAAAATTAGATTCACCCAAAACATTTAAGTCATGTGATACAGACATTATCTTAAAGTAACTTAAATTATTATAAATTTGAAAATAAATATAGTATTAGTTATATAAAAGTTTAAATAGAAGCAGTGATATATTTCGTCATGGATAATTTATTGTTCTCAGAAAGACTATTACATCACATTTTCTAAACATGAAAGTATGAACTGTTCCGTACAAAGCCAAATATGCAGTTCAGAGGTTTAAAGGAGCCAAATTTTTAATTGCATTCAAAAAATGAACTGTAAAAAAATAAGTTTAAAACATTAAAAAAATAATTGGAACAATTTTCTTGAAATTTAAAAGCCTAAAACCTTCTAGAACTAAGTCAAATTCAATATCACTTGATATATAAAAACACAAAAAGAAGAATAATTTTAAAAAATCCTGTTAATTTTTAAAAAGGAGCAGTTATTAACTCCAAAACTTTCGGAATAAGAGTAGTGGGTAAAAAATCAAACAAAACCGACTTTAGAAAAAAAATCAGACACAAAAAAAAGTTTTAAAACATAAATAACTAGTTTTTGCAAAACATAAAAGTGTTCTTCTCTCGAGCTATTCCAACAAAACTCAACAACGCCATTTAAACATCTTCACGTTTCCCTCTAATGAATAGCACTCAGTTTCACATCAAAGGAAACATTTTTTTTTCACAAGCTCCGTTTTAAAAACCCGGAGAAGAACGTAAAACATATTCCATAAAACCCTAAAAAAGGAGGATTTTTAAAAAGAAAAAAACAGATCCAAATAAAATCATAAACACATATCCAGCAAACTGTTCTTCGATTTTTCGCCTGGGCCTGATTAAATGATGGGGTTTATAAAATAACAAGGGCGAAAGGGGGAGGGAACGAGGGGTTGGAAGGGGTGAAGAGAGTCAAGGGGTGGATTTAAAGGGGTGCAGAGAAGTGCTCAAGAGTTTATGGAAGAGAAAAACTGAGTATAATAGGGTGAAGCGTTTCCCCTTTAAATTCGAAGCTTCTCTGTAGCTAAGTGACTGTTGTCAAGGGCAATCTAATTTGATGTCATGAATGTTGGATGGTAGTCAGTCCAAAATTTTCTCTTAAGCTATATAAATGTGTTTTAAATGGAATCGAAAATTGATTCATAGGGGTCGGGATAATTTTTTTAAAGTCTAAATAGTGTAAAACCTCTTTTAAAGAAATGAAAGTAAGTATAATAGGTAAACTAATCCATTGATAGTCGAAGCATAGATTGTTTGATACGTGAGGTGAATTTGTGTGTCGAGTAAAAACCTTTTGTTAAACCTATTTTAGGTTGGGCATAAGCTGGATTTGCAGATATTTTTTTATTCTAATTTTATATAGATTTTTTCATGTAATCCTCTTTTAACTTATCAAAAAATTGTAGCTTACCCTCGTTATCATGAACTTTATTATCTCTAAAAACTATTTCCCCCCTTGAAATTCTATTGATTTTTCTATTTTTCCCTTGTTATCTCGAAATGTTTTCAGGGTCACTACGATTTCAAGGTTGTTAAAATTAATTATTTAAGTGTAGTTGGAAATATATTTAATTTGATATAAGGGGAAAGTCAGTAAAAACATTTACATTATGCTGTGTTTAACAAACCAACTTTCATAAATCATTTTTTAAAGAGTCTGTGAAATTTGGGAACTTTAATTTTTAAATGGAAACCTTACATATAAAATTTCCCAAACAAAGTAAGATAAAGTTATCTGCTAAGGGTATTTGGTAGTTGTTTTGTAAGTAAGTTTGGCTATTTGGCAGTTCAAAAAAATAGTTGGGAGAATGCTTTAGAATAAAAAAAAGAGTTAACTATATATCAAATCAAACTATATATCAAAGAGTTATCTAGTATCAAAGAGAGGGAATGTAATATGCTATAAAAAAGTTTCATAAAAACCAATATGCATAACTTCTCTGAAATTAAGTCAACACAAGCGTAATAACACCCGAGTAATTTTTATTTTCTCTTTTAGAAAGGTATTAAGAATGAAGAATATTTTGATCCATTAATATATAATAACCCTTTTCATATTTCGAAACTTTAAAGTAAAACAAATATGCTACATTTCAAGTAAAATTTTAAACAAACGCGCCAATAACAATAAAAGCAAAACTTTTCACCTTACGGGGAAGCGTCAATTTAGTAAGTTTCTCCAAGAACTGAAAAGTTGGAAATGTTTGTCAAAATCTTTTAGTTTAAACAGCAGGCGGGTAAGGTATTTTCTAAGTTCCTACCAGCATAAAAAGAGACGTTAAGTACTTCTATCGCATGAAATCTACAAAAGATTTCATACATTATTAGCTTTAAAGAAGCATCCACTACCATAAACGTACAAACAACGGCTCCAAAAAGGCAATAATTGACATATGCATATCCATTTTAATTCCCGTTTCTTTATACGACCAAATACTAAACAAGGGTTCCGAGAAATACTAATATCATCCGAAGAAACGGCACAGGAAAGCAAAACGCCTTAAAAACGCGGAGCAATCGCGTATATGTAAGAGAAATGAAGACAGCAGCGGAAGATAATGACAAAGAACAGCGAAAGAGAGAGCTTGCTCATTGAACCCCAGTTTCCAATCCAAACTTCTACTTAGCTTCCTACTCAATATTTTATTCACATTTTCGAAGGCAAACTTAAAGGATACGGGGAGAGATTGAAATAAAATGAGCCCGAACGCGAAGTATTATAATAACGAGACTATAAGTTCTCCAGGAGAGTACGTATAATGAGCTGGAAAACCCGGGTTTGGATAGACGCGAATATTCATATAGAGAGGCCTTTGCTTCTTGTTATTTTCTCCGGGTAGTATACGCTTTCTTTAGCGTTTAAGCGCCCCGATTGAGAATCCGCCGCTGTGGAAATTTGACGAGGACAGCTTTAAAGCTAATGGCCTATTGTTATTTTTAACTCACAATGGCGTTTTCGTGTTTTTCCCCATCTCGCTTCGATCGCGTAATTGTGACTTGTTGAATACAGGGCGTATACGAACGTACTTCGAGCCAGGACAACGAGCATGTGCTTGCACAGGGGGGCTTATAATGATTCCGGCGATTTTCCCGAGGATTACCTCCATTTTTAAACAGTCACCTTTCCGTGTGTAGCGTCGCTTTTTGCTTGTTAATCGACGTTGTTGCATCTACAGCAAGAAAGGCCGCTTTCCCTAAGTAATTGGCAAGGAGATATTGTTGACTGGATTTCTTTCAGAAAACCGAGCCCCTGGTGAATTTTTATTCGCCTCTTTTTTCGTCGATTCACCTGATACTATCGAAGAAAAGGAAGGCAATCAGCAAATGAGTTAACTGCAGAAGAAACGTGTTTATATAACCTAATGCTCAGAATAGTGCAATATATTCCTGCAAATATATTGCGGAGTGGGAAGGTTCTGGATTTCTTTGGGAGATGCTTTATGTTGTTTTGTCGCCCCACACACTTTGACTGGGCTTTGCTTTGTTACATAGTTTGGGTCACTTCCAGCAAGACTTTGTCACTGAAGATGGGTGGTGTCAAAAAGATGGATGTCGTCAATGTTATGGCTATGGATCGTTTGTCAAGAGAAGAAGCAAAGCTGGAAATATGTGTCTAGTTTAGAATATCTGTCTGTCATTCACAACATCTTAAGTGGGTGTTTTTGGGAGTATTAATATTTATACACTTTTATGGGGGCAGTACAATTTTATGTTTGGCTGACTACTTAATACAAATATTGAAATTAGTTGTTTGGAAGCTGTAAGAAGTTTAACTTATGAGGGGTGAAAACTTAATACTAATATGTAAAATATATAAATTAACATGTTAAATAATATTTTAAAATTGAAACTAGAATTAAAAATTGGAAGTGTACAGGAATACCCTCTATATAAATACATACATACATACATGTACTTTAGATACACTAGCGGAAATAAAAATCCCAACACCAAGAAGGAAAGGAGATATCAAAGTCAAATTTATTTCTATGATTGCCCATGGTATCAATGTGAATTGCTTAAAAAATCAGTCTTCCTGTATATTAGGGGGCCGAGAAAAACAGGGAGGAGTGATGTCTCCATAGGTGTCCATTACCGCAGTCACACGTCATGGTATTGAGTGACAGGGGTTCTAAATGACTTTTGAGGGATTGGAGGACCATGTTGCCTCCTAAGGTAGTCCAAATTCATATGGTGCACCAGCGGACGTTGTATACCGGGCTGGGTGATTTCTCCTCTTTCTCCGGACATGTTTTATGAGCGTTGGTTCTTACGAACGGATAGGCCAGGGTAAAAATGCAACATAGGGAGTTAAGAAGAAAGCTTGGACATTGCATACAACATGTGTTTGTGCATTTTTCTCTTGAAATTTGTCCCCAGGACAGGTCTGAAGGTAAAGACGGACAACCGGCTAAAAAACCTCAATGAAGCAGCTCTGGTTGTCCAAACTACTGGTAGATCATACTGAGGACAAGCGGCAGTGGGATGGATGTCGTTGGCAGTACTGCGGATGGTCGGTTTGGTCCGCATAGCTTCTTACATCTTGGTCTATACACAAGGGGCTGAAAATGGGTCTTAATGTTTCCAATAGTGCACGAAATAAGGAAATGAAAATCCCAATTTCATGACATTGTGTTTATGAGAGAATCCTGCTTCGGTTTGGAGCACCACGAAGGTTTGGTATGAGTTTGAAGACACAATGGAGAGAGCGCACTCAGCTGATGATTTTCTAATCGTTCCACGGAGTGGTGATACAGGGTAACGGAGTGGGGATGCATTGGATTCCATTTCTGCAACTCCTGAGTATGATTCACCAGTACTTTTTCCAACCAAAGCTGCGTCATTGAGTTTTTGCAGCCGGTAGACCTTCCTTACTTTCAGACCTGTCCTGGGGACAAATTTAAAGAGAAACCCGCACAACCACATGTTGTATGCAATGTCCAAGCTTTCTTCTTAACCCCCTAGGTTGCATTTTTACCCCGTCTTTCCCGTTCTCTAGAACCAACACCCACAAAACAAGTCCGGTCAATGAGGAGAAATCACCTAGCCCGGCATGGAACGTCCGCTGGTGCACCATATGAATTTGGACTACTTGAGGAGGCAACATGGTCCTCCAATCCCTCAAAAGTCATTTAGAGCCCCTGTCACTCAATAACATGACGTGTGAGGGCAGTAATGGACACCTATGGAGACAACACTCCTCCCTGATTTTCTCGGCCCCCTAACATCCACGAAGGCTGATTTTTTAATCAATTCACATTGATACTATGTGCAATCATAGAAATAAATTTGACTTTGATACCTCCTTTCCTTCTTGGTGTTGGGATTTTTATTTCCGCTAGTGTATATAAATACATACACGATGTGAATAAAAAGGTAATAAATAAAGGTTTTTAAACTCGGTCAGTTTTTTTATATTATAAGTATCGATTTGATTGCCATTTATGGGCCTCATATTCTCAGGAGCCGCACCCCCTTTGCCTTGAATCCCTATGGAGCTAGAGCTTGGGTATTCCAAGTGGCACAGGACAACAACATCGATTTGAGTTTATTTATGGTTATTTTATCCTAAACCAGTTTTTTATCTGCAATTTATGCGATCTTTTATATTTGATTAAATTTAAAGGTTAATTAAAGGGAATTTTAAAAACATTTACATCGGAATGGGATTAACATGAAACACACATTATCACATATAGATACACCAATAAAAATAACAGTAGAGTAAGCGATAGAAAAAGCACTAAAATATCCTTAAAGGGTGAAATATCGTGATAAAAACAAGGTTTTTCTGGTTTCTGGAGGGAAAAGTATATGTTTTTTGCAGTAGTACTTTAGTCTCGTATATCCTCCTTAATTTTGTGTTCATTCACAACCTCTCCCAATAATGCGGGGCTGTTTTTCGTCAAACCAAGTTTACCTTTATCGGTAATTTGTAACAGAGAAAACATCAAGTTCGAAGACAATTAAAAATTTGGTCGTTTGATGAAGAGTTCATCCAACCCCAACTCAGAATATCTCAAAGTACATCTTCTCCAACTCCCCACAAACCTTCCCCATAATTCCAACCAACAAAAAAAAGAGAAAATCCCTCCCCTCTGACTTTTTCCCTTCCCTCCCCTCAACCAAACTTCCCTCCTTCTTTATCGGCATTGTTTAAAAGGGCGATGCTTTTTATTAACGGTCGTATTGTTAAGTGCTTAATTCGTCGTTCTCTCTCTCTCTCTGAGCAAAGCAAGATTTACGCGCTCTCTGGTGAAACCTAATTAGGCAGCAGAAGGAGCTTTTGTGCAGTTTATTTGTAACGGAAGTGATCGAGAGCTCGAAAAGAACCAACGAGGGACTCATATAGCGGGCCGGTTCAAAAGATCTACGGGAGATCCTTCGAATTTTTGCTGCTGCCTCCCCCCAAGAATGCCCCGTCGTTTCGGGTGGATTGATTAGTGAAGAAATGCTGCGACTACTTCTCCAGGATTCCTCTGGGGGAGCATCTGTAAAAGAACTGGAATGAATCTTGGGATGTTTATACCATGTCCCTATCCATTGTCATGGGTTGCCCCCTTTTCGTTGACCTCCCCCACTTTAAAATGTGTCTTAGTTGTTAAGTGAATGGTCATTTGAGTTGATTTTTTCCGCGGTTATATTACCATTTTAAATTTAATTTTAGATTTAAACCTTAGAATCCCCATTAAGTTTAAATTTCTTGAATTAATCAGCTTAATGGGGTTAACATTTAGGGGGTACCTTATCTAACCTTACCATCGAAGGGTATTAGTGTTTGATGAGTCCTTCAACAATCAATGTAGTACTTCAAATGGGGGAAAAATTGAGTTATAAAATTTTTGCATGTTAATTGAATAGAAAAAGATTAAATGAATTCTAAAACGAATAAAAAACAATGACATGAATAATGCATGGCTAAATATAAATAAAAACTATATTTTGAAAAACAAACTTGTGTAAGTTTAATGTTGTTTAAGTTACATGTATGTACTATAATTTATTTCACTTAAATTGTATTACTCTTTATCTATTAAGGTTTTTTCGGTTACCCGTAAGGGCCTATGACCCTTGGGTAACTCATATGTTAATCCAATTTTGTGTTGTTTTTCTTCTCTTTTTGATTTATTATGTAATATATTGTGTGCAAATAAATTATCATTAATATTCTAATCTAAATGAACTTAGTATTGCTAGTTATAAAATGGTTGAAGTATCATCTACAAAGAGGGGGTCTTCAAAGAAAAGAACCATCAAATTAAAACCATTAGAACCACTAACAGTTATTATGAGGTAGGGAATATAATGTAATAAAAAAAGGAAAGAAAACTACAAAATTGACATAAAATTACACAACAAAAGCGTATAAATACCATGAAATTTCGTAAAATGTAATTTACGCATAATCCCTCTCCTCCAAGAAAGAGATGCTTTTCTTTTCCCAGAGCAGGTCGATTAAATATAAATTAATGGGTTCGTCAATGTTTGCCAGGATATTCAATGGAAAGAGCTGTTAGACATGTCCCCCCCGACGGCCTGTCTCGGTCTTTTGAGTGTCATTTTGTTGCAATGGCAGGTGTGAAAGGTGAGTCGATTTCCTTTGAAATTGGCCGGATATTTATGTAATCACTATGGAATCTATTTACCGACGTAATTATACATTTTATGTATTGGCAAAAAGATGGTTTGGTTTAGGTTGTAATTGATGGTTTCTTTATTATGGGTTTTAACAATTATTGAAATTGAAAATTTGAGAATAAGGATGCAATTAATTAATTAAGGCTGAGTACACAATTGATTTTTAATTCTTATAAAAAAGTGTTTAATCTACTTATTTTTTCCTTACTTCTGAGCAAAAAAGAAAAAGTTTCGTAATTTTTTTCAGTATTTTTCCATTGTATATTTCTCAACCAATAGATCCAGGATTAGAAGAAATATTTCGTTAATTCATAAAAACCTATAGTACAAAATGTGTAAACAACTTTTCAAAAACAAAATAACTATGAAAAGGGGAGTATTTTACCACTACCTCTGGTTAGAGGAATATGATGAGCCCTAACAAGGGCGAAACCGGTCCACGGTTGGAGGCGACGCTTGAGAACTGGAGTTTTCTCACAAAATAACTAATTCCTTAATTCATTCATAGCATACCAATTTGAATTATTAATTTTCAATAAAAAGTTTTGGGGCGTCTGAGCTAGCACCCGCTGTCATCAGCTCCTTAGGGGACATCTGAGTAGCTCTAATGAGCATTTCGTCCATGAACACGAAAACCAGAACAACAAAAAGTTAATAACAAAAGGGATCTGATTTCGCTCCATAAATATACTTGATATTTTGGAATGTAAGTAAAATTTGGTCTCGTCTATACGTTTTCGTAAGCAATGCTATTTTATTCAAATTGTACCGTGTTTCTTTTTACATATATTCATTTAATCTATATTCATAAAAGACGGAACAGAAGACACCTGCCTTAAACCTCCCATGCCCCACATCAAGGTTTCGTCAACATTCCCCTTGGCTAAACACAACCCTCTTCAAAAGGACCGAAATGCACCCCACCTGGCTACACCTGTAAGCGAACCGACCACTTCAACCATCTGAAAGAGAAAAAAAAATACGGTTTTTGCCTCCAACAAACACACTCCGTAAGTGCTCGTCAGTCGGATCAACTGGAAATAAGATATTCCAGCAAGGAAAAGGGGGACCGTCCTCCCTTTCAGCCCGTCAAAAGAAGACTGACAGCATCTGAATCTGGACCGGACGCATTATTCCGGCCCTTTTCTCCTTTTTTACACACACGCATCCCTCTCTCCCTTTATATCGGACGATAAAGTAGAGAAATAGAGTGAAGAAGAAGAAGAAGGAAGAGAAGAGAGGAGGTAAAAAAAAAGATGCGGAGGAGAAGGACAGAAGATGAGGATGACCAGAGTCTTCCTTGTTCCAAGCCCCGCTAATGGCGACCTATTCATCTTGGAACCGCTGTGTTACTGACAGCTGTCAACGTGGAAAAGCGGCACTGGAAAAATAAGTATAAGGGAGGAGGACGGAGGGAAAAAAAGATCCGGGATTCGACTGGGGGTTGTTTAAGTGATTTATGGGGAATTAGTGCTGGGAGGAGAAGGAAGAGTTATAATAATTAGGAAGACTGGAGAGAAGAAGAAGGGTAAATAATGGTGATGGGCCGGAGACCGTTTTTTTAATTGGTGCCCGGCTTTGTAGACAGATCTATTTCCAAAGTTCATAATTAAAGCGCCGCAGAGAAAAAAAAAGGGTTATATAAGGGAAAAGAAGATATGAATTAAGAGGCAATTACTGATGCAGTGCGGATGATTGAGGATGAAGCATCGGGGGAGGAGGGACTGGGGTGAATGGAAATGAGGTTTCAATCCTCGACATTAAATTCCGGCGGTCGTATTGGGAAGGAGACGATAAGTATGATTAGTTGGACTGTGTTTACATGCTGCTGCTGCTGCTGGATGTGAGTTGTAGACGAGAAATGAATAGTAATTGTCTAATAAAATTGTGCGTCTGATCCCGTTGTTGGTTGTTTGTCCTCCATTTGCTGCTGTGATTCATGGTTGTTATTTAGAGGAGTAGTTAATGGAGGGTTCGATTCAGAGGGGAAGATTGATATTTTTCCTTTAAAAGGAGTGAAGGATGCTTATTGCTGAGTAAACTGGGGATGTGGGTAAAAGTGCTGTTTTTAGGTATTGAATCCTTGGATATCAAGTGCTTTTAGCCAGGGTAATTTCACAATAAGGTGAAATAATATATAGTGATTGCTGAATTTAAGACGTAACGTTGACTAAGTACGTTAATGGGTGTTCATTCTGCTAAGTTTTAAAAATGAAAATTACGTTTTTTTGCATGGTCTGAAAAAGTTGTCTTCAACAAAATATGTGCTCTGAACAGACTCTCAAATACAGTAATAAAAATTCAAAACAAAAAAAGTTCAGTTAACCAGAAAAAAATTATCAAACTAAAAAGTTACAGAAAGGAGAATTTCACCAATTATTGCTGGTTAAGCGGACAATAGGTGTAAACTCACAACTCTCAAGCGTCACCTCCAACCGTGGACCGGTTTCGTCCTTGTTAGGAATCGTCAGCATGGTATAGGATGGTAGGATGTTACCATCCTATACCGTGCTGATGAGAGTTGTGAGTTTACACTTAAAAAGTTACATTTGAAATAGTTGAAAAATGAAAATTAGGTCATGAACATCAGGTATAAGGTGTTTATTTAAGATTCATTATATTATTAATATAGCATAATTAAAACCTATTTAACGATAAAATTTTAAAGCAGTGGGTCTGCAATGAAAGGACATTTCTTTTTCAATAAATGCATGATTCCAAATCCCCAATTTCGTTTAAAAGTTTGAGACGAGATACTATATAGATAAGTATTGAGAGGAAATATATAAAAATAGCAGAGGTTAAAGTTAAATTAAGTAAGTTTTAATATTCTCATTCCACAAATCTTATTTAATGTAAAGGTAAAGAGAGATAATAAATATCCATCTGCAATAAAAGTAAATTTAGGTTTATTAGATAAATTATGTTTTGTGTACACTTGAAATTTAGAAACCTTAAAATTTCCTTCAATAGCGTAAGAGGCCTTAATAAGGGCATAAATATTGACATAAGGCTTAGAAATTCAATTATAACCTAGATTGCGCTAAAGGATCTTTTCAGAAGCAGCGATAGCGAGTTGAAGTGCTTAAGTAGGATATAAGGAAATTTTAATTTTGAAAATACTGAACTTGGGGAAAAGTGTAATGTTCTGGACGTCTCATATTTGGATAAAACCTTTATACAAAATATTTAATAGACAAATTACTTCAGAGGAAATTTCTAATAATAGTTTCGTTGGAAAGTTATGGTATAATAGAGTGTTTTAAGAACTGTATTTAATGCTACTGATAATATATTAACTAATTAATATATTAATTTATTCAAAGGATATTTTAAAGTATAGAATACGATAGAAATAATGCATGCAACTACAGGAAGTCACAGTTTAGTTCAAATATGGTTTAAATAGGAATACACGTTCATGGAGAAGATTATGTATTATAAAAAGAAGTCAAATCAATCCTTTGTCTGCGGTTTCTAAATTTGGACATTTCATTCAGACAAAGATTACTGCATTTTTAAAAGAAAAATATTCCTCCCTTTAAGATTTTTGTTAAAACTTTATTGCAATAAAAATACTAATATTCTTTAAATTTATTTAACAACGATAAAATTTAACAATTAACTATAAATTAGGCTTCTTTATTTAATTATAAATTTGAATTAAAAATTTGACATTTTAACATAAAAATATTCAATTTTAACACCAATTTACATATTACATAATAATAGGCAGGTAAATAGAAATCTTGAAAAAGTGTAATTTAATGTGTCAAATTGATACCTGTTTTACAAAAAAAAACAATGAAGACATATGAAACCGATAATTTAGATGGCACGCCAAAATGTCGTTGTTGTTTTTTTCATGATATCCCCATCGGAATGAATTATAAACTGCCTTATTTTTATATACCTTCTTATTTCGATTTTAATTAATACTAACAAATACAAATTACCAACTGAAATTAACTTAAACGTTTCTAATTTAGTCTAAGAATTAAAGAAATTGTTTTAATTAAAATGCGTTTTGGAAGTTTTTAATAAGTTAATTTAATCTGTTAGGTCCCCCCTACAATGTTTTTCAAAAAATTATATAACTTTCAACAACTAATAAATGTAACTATCTCTAATTTCCATCGTTAACTACTTGTAAAGGACGTAGCTCCCCTAAATATCATCTCTGTAATTTTTGTCCACTCAACCCCAAACCTACAACTAAACTCACGCACTTCTTCACACCCCCTCATAGTAAATAAACCCCCTACGAGTAAAAAAATCCAAAATAAAAAAAGCGTCATCAAAATGGGTGCAGAAAACAGGAGGACAGTCTTCTTTCCTCCAGATGCAATCTTTCTGCTCCTTTTGTTGAGCCCCTGATTGACATTCGGATGACCCATCTTATCCGCTGTCATCGGATGACAGAGGTGTTCGTATACCGGCGCAGTTCACGCATTTATTCACTCACAGGAGATGTCCGCTTCACCGTTATCGGGATGGATTTTTTTTCAATGAAATTTTGTTGGCTTGTGTGTGAGAGTGGGTGTTGGTTTTTTGAGAGGGAGCTAGTTTTCTTTTGATTTGGGTTGCACGTGTTGAGTTCAGAGTGATTTGGTTATGTGGTGGGAGGGGAGAAGAAGGGGGTCGAACACAAAATGTCATTAGAAATATAAATGCAGATAAATGCTGCAAATATCTTCACTTTGCTTTTATTGAAAACACATGAATGAATTTCATGAATTAATTTAATTTCCAAAATTATGGGAAATGAATATAGAAATTCACAATAAAAAACCGTTACGCCTAACGTGTAAGAAAATCCATAGTATTAGTTCTACAAAACGAAGGTACCTGAAGCATAAGAATTAATGAATCTGTTCTGTTCTGTTCTGTCTGATCCCCCGATCAGGTTTATATAAAGATTAATGAATCTAATCGTGTCCAACTAAACTTTTTTAATACACATTCTAATATACTGATTTTTTGTGGGTATCTTAAAAATCTAAATTTTAGCTTGAAAGGCAAATTATAATATGCCATAAATGCATCAGTACAAATTGTAAAAGTGTTGCATAAACTTTGGGGTTACATCATGTATCACTACTGTGTGATACATTATTGCATGTTGCAATACGTTAAAACTCTAGAATCAGGGGCAAGATTTCTCTTTAACCCAGCTGACTCTATGGCAACAATTTCTGTTGCAAAGTACAAAATACACCGTTTATCAAGAAAAGGTATACCCACCTAAAGTTTATGGAAATCGAAGGAATTTAACTAGAGTTGGTTTCCAATCGCTCTGCATGGACCTGGAACCATATTAAAGGTTTTCAACTTTTTTGTACGATTACACGAAATAATTCCCTTCTCAAGCACAGATATTTAATAAGAAAATAAAATAACATTGGTAGATATCAATGCGGCATTTTAAAATAATATTAAACGAAGCGACCACTTTTCCTGTGAAATAGTATTATACCAATCTGAATACTATATAGGTATATAGTATCACTGACAGGACAGTTCAGTGATAAAACAATCATACCCAAAACAATTCACCCTCATCCCACTCAGCAGAACCTCTATCCTTCTCCAGAAATTTTATAGCCATCAGTCCCACGTACATGGAAATCCCAACAATACTCGTCACCCCAGACATACATGCCCGCGAAATCCTTTGTCTCTCGACGTATGTACAGCAGCATATGTTTATCGGCGACGCCATCTTGCCGATTCCCAATTAGAAATCAGGAGAAGAAGAAAGCCCCGATGAATATTAATGGGACAGCCGGTGTCCACTCCAAGACAGACAGCTGCATTGTGGCTCGACAGTGACGTACGGCATCCGTCATTGTTGTGTCGCGATCGCGGGGGACATGAATCAAAATAATGGCGGCCGTGCTTTACTAGATGCGTGTGGGTTTTTTGCAATAACCACCGTGTTTTTTTTTCGGGATTGTGTGTGTGACTTGGAAGGCGAAGTGGGGCTGATGAAGCTGTCACCCGAGACGGGGATGAACGCCACTTGATTAGGAAATACGTGAATGCACTTAATGTGTCGGTTAGGTGAAATTCATCTCTCGTATAACGCTGAACAATGAATTCGTATTATGGGTTCGTCTACTAAAGGGTAGTGTGGGAATAATGCTGTGGTTTTTAGAATAATTTGCAGATGTTCTGTAGTTAGTTATCATAAGTGGCTTCGTAAATTATAGCTAGCTGGAGAACTGTCTCATATTTTCGAACTGCTTCTTTTTTACACGTCAATTTGTAGATAAATAACGTTACCCTTAAAAATGAGTTTGTAACCGATGTAATTTCATATTCAAAACAAAGATTGAAATTTTGTCTCCTATGGTTCTTATGACATGCAACAATCAATTTCCTAACCTACCATGCACAAACCAAACAACAAAAATGTCTCAAAAATTGTCCTTCAAAAAGTACTCTAACTTTGTAAACATTTTCTCTGAGCATGAATCTTCCAATGATCACTGGTGGATAAATATATCTAGTTAATTAAGAGAAAACCCCAAATCATTTGGATTAACTTCATCACTTTTCAGCGGCACTTTTTAACAAGATTCCTTTCTACATAATAGTTTTCTCAGTTTTAATTTTAACAGTTTTAAATCCTCTTTCTATTATAAGTCTTTCTGAACGCTTCTCACACTTAAAGTAAAAATGACTTTTAATAATATTATATTTTGAAAAATTTATAATTCAGTAATTCTAAATAGACATCTTGTTTACTAAAAAAATCCACCTATGATAACTAACTACGAAACCAAATGATTCAAAATCATTAGTTTCATCTCAAATGTCAGTTATATTTATTGCAACTAGATATAGTTTTCCTCCCAGTGTTTATTGTTCCTTTTTCTGAAAACTTCTTTTAAAAAATCATCAACCGGAGAATAAAGCTTCAAACTGATCACACACAAAACTGAAACTCCATTGTCCCATAACTACTCTTCTATCATAATACTAGTTCATCCAACAAATCTAACAGACCCCAACAATACCCCGTTACCTTTGCTTCCACATCTTTTTCCTTACGAAAAAGGTAAAACAATTAACCACATTACCAAGGTCATGCAATCCCTATCCATCCTTCCTCAAGGACCTATCTGTCGGAGGCATCTCTTTATGTAGCGTTTAGAGGGGGTGACAGCTAAATGAATACGAATCGAGACTGGCCACTTAGCTATATAGATGCTCGATCAAAAGCATTGCAACGGGAACCTGTCATTAATGTAACACAAAAGCTGCTGCAACCACTCAATGGTTCGATACTTATCATTTAAATGCTATGATGAATGTAAATTGGAATTTTTTAGGAGGTTTTGAAGATGACATGACGGCTCAATGAGTCTTCTGTATGGTAACTTTTGATGATTTTATGCACTGAATGCTATTGCAGATGTGGACAAATTCCATTTTTTAGCAGATCTGGTAAAAACAACCATGTTCAGGCAAATGAAATATAAACCTTTACTACCAGCAGAATTGAATCATTCTTGCACCAAAAACTTTACTATCTGTATGGTATCTGTAAGTGCCCTTACGATATGTGGGATAGAACTTTGGAACAACCTTCTTTTTAAAAAAAAATATATTTTTTAATGGATATCAAATGGCTAGACACTAGCTTTGATTGGAGATGGTTTGTATATTTACTGACTGTTATTATGGGAGTGGGGCGAGATTTAACTAATACCATGCGAAAGAAATTTTTCAATGGTTAAATGTTTTTTAAGGGAAATATTTCCCCCAAAGTCCATAGTTTGGGATCCTCCTAACTCCTAAGGTAATCCTCCAAAATTCTGAAATTCTACAATGTACAGGACTACTTTGCATAACGCTCAAAGATGTTCATAGCAGTAAAGAGGATATCTCAGAAGAGGAATGATACAACCAACTGAACATACCAAACGAGAAAACTAAACAAAAGGAAAAAGATTATTTTACATTTTTAGTAATTGCTGTTAAAAGTGCGTACTACTACGCAGTGTACGTACTGTTTAAAGTTAAAATTATTTCACAGTGTTTTGCATCACGAAAAATAGACACGGAAAAATTAAAATCGGAGAGGCGCCATTTACATACAGCACATAAAGGCAGTTATCTCCACTGTATACAATAAGCACACCTAGACATCCCTTCAAACTAGGTAAACACTCTAACCTAACCCAAGAGATGAACCTTTTCAGGTCCTAAAAAAGGTCTGTCAGAAGACAAACATCTCCACCCGACCACCCAACAGCACAGAGAGCGTGACTTCAAGAAACCAGAGGCAGATGGCCGAGTCCAATCCGAAAACCCCTCTCAAACCGAATGGCCGAACCAGGGGGTTGGGTTTTTGATCCTCAGACAAATGAGTTTCGGAAGTGCGTAATTTGAAGCAACCCCTTTCGCCACGCTCGGCTGCTCTTTCCGGCCACTACCTGTTGGATCAGAAATCAGATCCGAGGGATGGAGATGCAGATCACGTGATCGCAGTGTTGACGGACCTCGTGATGGAAAAGAACGGTTTCCGGTGTCTCAGGTACCGTTGCCACCTTTTGTTTAGGTCGCGGTAGGGGTGGTGACCACCGCTTGTCTTGAGTGATTGGCCTCAAACTGTCACAAGCAGCAAGGACGTGTTCGGTTGTGTGTGTGTGACAGCTATCAAATTATAAAGTTGTGAAATTGTTGGCACCGATCATTTTGGATGATAAGGAATTGTAGTTTTGAAAATGTTTTAAAGTTTGCAATAGGGCTTTCCCGCTTCACCAAAACCACAGAAGTTTGAGTTAAAATTCGTAGCTGAGCTGTCTTGACGTGGTAAAAAATGTCAGATGCTTTCGTTGAACTTCTACTTTACAGAGCAGGGGCGTAGCAGAGGGGGGGATTTGGGGATATATCCCCCCCGAAACTCAGGAAATTTCCTTTTTGACCATAGAAAACCACTAAAAATACCCCATATCCCCTCCCGAAATATCAACATCCCCCTCCGAAATTTTTTCCGGCTACGCCACTGTTACAGAGAGCTTTTTAAACACGAACCAAATTCTTATTGAATAATATTCTCCCAAGCAGAAAAGTTCTCAATGCAATTCTTAACCCCTTTTGTCCAGTTTTAGGACGCCCCAAATTTTCTATAGAATTCAATGTAAATCTTGAGAGGTCTAGGGTTGAAAGGGTTAAGTTTAATTTATTAAAATCATCATAATTAAATTAGTTCTTGTTATAATTAATCCTTTTTCTACAGAACTTCGTATCAACTAAAAAATTTCCGAATCACAAACCAATTTGTTTAAAAAAATATTATCTGTTCTTCAAACCAGTGGCGGATCCAGGGGGTGGCACTGTGGAAAGTGCCCTCCCCCTTGGAGACCCAAAAAGGTTCTAAAAATGAGTAAATGATTTTACTCATACCCCCATACCCCCAATGGTACCACAAGGGGATCTTGTCTGGAAAAGTGCCCCCCTTGGAGCAGTGCTGGATCCGCGCCTGCTTCAATCACGTCACTTTTCGTTTGATTTTTACAACTTCCCTACATGATATAAGTAAACAAGTAGCCATAGTATACATTTTAATAATTTAAATTCTTATAATTCAATAATTTCTTAGTATTATTCATAGTTTAATACATCGCTACATTCTCATTACATATTTAGTTACATTACCTATCTTTTAAATACTACACTACAGATTCAATTTATCAATATAGAATAAAAAACGACCCAAAAAATACGTTGAAAACATTTTTAAAACATCCATAATCAAGATTTACACCACACAGAAAAAAAGCAACAACTTTATCGCAAAACCTTTCAAAAGCAATGCCATGCAATCAAAGTAGCACAACTTTAACAGACGAAGGGACAAAGTTAAGACGAAACACCTAAGAATATTTCCATGTTATTAACAATTTCCATGAATTAAGGTACAAACAGCTTAAAGTGTGATGAGAAAAGTTAGCTTTTCGCTTTTTTTGTACTGTTTTTTATACAACCTCTTTTTTACATATCTTCCTTTTTTTTGCTTTCCTCACTTCTTATATTTCATTTTCTCCTTTATTTTCTTAATACCGCGTAGATTAATCCATTTACGGAGGGTTTAAAATTGGTTTAAATATTATTAGGGACAACGTGGAGCCTGTTTTTATTCGTTTACTCCTGATAAGTGGGACCTTTTTTTTTTTACCATCGTGACCCTTTTTTTCTCACCGCAAAATACGTTTTGGATTTTGAGTAAAAAGTTCCCAAGAATTCAATTTATTTTGATGCTGAAGCTCTGAGAAATCTTCGTTTATGCTACTTAGATACAGCTTAAATATCAACCCCAAAGCGATGTACTCTTGAGAGCAATGCATGGAAATATTTCCTAATAAATGCGCTATAGAAGTTACGTTGACTGAATATTTTATTAACTGGGAATTCTCAATTTATTCAAAGAGAATTCCTTTAACTAATGTCTCGAATAAAGAATACAGTTAAAAAAAATTGACACTCCGCATAACTTAATATTTTAGTGGGTGCTTTCTAAATAGGTATCACACAAAGACAAGAAAAATCGTAAAATTGTTCCAAGAGCTTCCTTTGGGTCGTAGATTACTAAGCATTAGGGCGGCCCACTTTTCTATGGGAAAAAATAAAGTGTTGTAAAATTGCCACGGCACCCCTTCAATTTTTTAGACCTACAGAGAAAACTATTCAGGAAAAGTTTGGGCGGCTCTGTACCTTAATTAGGAAGCGATGACCAAGAGGAGTGAAAAAGTCCAAATTTGAAGATTTTTATACAAAACAACTAAAAAACCAAAGATCAAACCCTCTCATTTTGTTCATGATTTTTCATAAGAAACTACTAAGGTTATAGATATAATGCTCCAGGATTTGTTTTTTTATCACTTTTATTTTGGTTGTAGTAATTTTCTTATGTCCAAAGAACTTTTGTAATGTTGTTTTCCCTGCACTTTTAAACAGCTAATAACTCTAGAACTATACAACTTAAACCTGAAATTAGTCCCATTTTGTTTGTAAGTTTTTTGTCTTTGATTTTTTTGAAAAAATATTAAAATCCTTTTAACTCTTAAAATGAACATTACTACCAAATTTCAAGTTGAAAATAAAATTTAATCATGCATAAAAAGTACAAATATTTGAAATTTAGGCAAGTCCCTAAACTATCCCTAAAATTATACAGCAAGAGCGATTCACTCAGAGGAAATTCATAAACTCGCTTGAGGGTGTCCATATGACTTAAAACATGCAAAAATGTCATACAAATGTAAGTTGTTTTGTATAAAAATATTCGAATTTGGATTTTTTTCATTCCTCTTGGTCATCGACTTCTAATTCGAATACAGAGTTGAAATTTTGACTGTGAACTTCTATTAGCTGTTCGAAAAAAAAGGAGGGTGCCCAGTACACTACCTGAAAAAAAAAGTTTTTTGGGCCACCCTACTAAGCATACAATTACAATTGTACATTTTCTCGGTTAAAAATATTAAAATCGATAAAAAAAGTAGCATTTAATGAATGATTTTATTATTATTAAACTCATGTAAAATTTTTTATTCACTCCTAACTCCAGTCTCATCAATTTTTTAATGGATTAAAATTTATTGCGATTTTATCGTTAAATTAAATTGTTTTTAACATAATATTTTTGCAGGTAATATTCTAACTAGTAACAACAAGAACAGAACAAAAAATTTATTGTAATGGGCTGGTGCCCGTTTACATGATTGTAGAAAATAATAAATATATAATTAAAATGAGAAAAAAAGAAATAAAGTAATAGTTTTACATTATTAATAACTTAATCTATAATAATATCGCATAATTAATTACACACAGAAAACAACAGGTTTTTGAATATAGATTTATGAAACAAGACATCTGATATGAAAAAACAGATCACACCCTCATACATAGGATCAGGAGATAACTCGAACGCGAACCTATTATTATATCTCGGCAAAGCTTAAAATAAAAGACGATAGTATTTGAATATTTCTCTAAAGGAAATTATCAGGAACAATGCAAAATAATGCCGCAAACTATATTATCTCCACACAGTGTGGACGAAAAAAATGAATTTTATAAACTTAGCCTTGTAAATCATATTAAAATAAATAACTTAACAAACAGATTACCAAAACCCTTTTTTAAAAAACCATACAGTAAATATTTGATATTACATTTTTCATAATTAAGTTATAATTGTAATAGTTGAGAAAGATGAGAATTCTACGTTGAGAGGGGATATCCATAAATTACGTGAGTTCAAAAAAGGGGGAGGGGTTTGGAAAAATCTCACTAAATATCACCAAGGGGGGAGGGGGGGTCGATTAAAATCTCACGTCAACTTATTAAGTTTGAAATTATACCGATTTTTTTAAGTATGAGAAAGGAATAATACCCACAGATAAGATACTGGGGTGATTTTTAGGCGGAATAATGTCCTTTTCACCCACATCATTAATTTTAGGTGCTGTGAAGCACAAAATGCAAACGAATAGGATAGAAAATTATTTTTAAAGATTGTAGGTAAATCTCACTTGGGGGGAGGGGGGTCCAGCAAAATCTCACTAAATCTCACCAAGGGGGGAGGGGGGGGGGTCCAGATTTTGGAAAAAACACCTCACGTCATTTATGGATGTCCCTTGTCCCCAGAGGTACTATTGTGTATAGTTTTAGTTTTTCTTTCTTAAGTCTAATATTCGGATTAAATTAGAGAATTTCTGTTACTCTATAAAACATTGAGTATTATATTGATATATTTTTTAAATTTAAAATTTCTTTTCCAGAAGTTCCCAATTAAGCACTTTTAAAAAGTAAAATTATAAAAAAGAAACCAATATGAGGGAGATAAGTCCACTTTGTGTTCCTCACTTCAACGGGCGAGGTGTTTCAGTCTTTTATTTACCGCATTATGAGATTCGCTGCAATTTTTTTCGTGCAAATACTTTTTTGAGTCACTAAATTGAAAATTAAGGGATATACCTAAATAAAATAATCATCTTTGGAAAATTGAATACGCTAGAGCCAATTACTTAAATTGATACTTTTGGGTACTGTCAGTACACGGAGTGCTAAAATATTCTCACAATACAAGAAAAACATAGTTTTTTTTATCCCAGTAATAAGTCTTAAAAAATAATACACTTAACTTATCACTTTAACTACTTTTTTGCGGGAACAAAAATGAGAATCATGTGAATCCGATCGAAATGGCAGCTACTTACAACTTCAGTTAAATCTATTCGCATTTCCCGCTAAAATACTCATCTTAGAACCTTCGCGGCTTTTTATCCTGGAAGAGGATAACTGAAAGAGTGTTCCTGCAAATTATCGTCAATATATTCGCAAGGATGGTTATTCTATGTAATTTTAAAGTTGGCGGTAGCACTGAGTATTTTACCCTATCCTATTTGAAAATAGAAGAAATAAAAGCTTCACCTATAAAAGTCACAGTATACCAGCGATTCATAAAAACTTGGCCCCTGGACAAAAATCCACCCAATCAATTCCTCAACCCTTCGCCTAAAAGGGCGATCTGCTTCCACTCTTGGCACCCCAACTCACACACAGATTAACTTCATCTATATTTCATGAACTTCCGTATAGAGATAGATCACCGTGGGAAAACCACCCGGTACCGAATACCCCTTGGCTGCAACACGCGAATCTCAGATTCGATTCGAATCCGAACAGATACAAAGTTGCAGAGGTCGCGTGCTCCCCTATGCAATCACATTTCCGACAGTACTAATTATTTCGAACGAGATGGCTGGTTTTTTTTATTTCCTCTGGTGCTACGGAGGTGTGGGTCTCTCTCTGTAATTGGGTGGTGTGGTCTGTTAATACGACCTCAATGTCAGAAGTGTTTTTGATAGTTTTCGATAGTCGATTCACGTATTTGAGTTATTTCAAGTGTCGAAAGTTTTCCTCCGATGAGAGTTGGCGCTGTATTTTGTTAAGTGAGATGTAAGGAACGAACAAAGCTAATAACTCATTGTGACGCTGTAATAAAAAATTTAAAAAACTCATGAATGATGATGAAATCAGGGTCTTCCCTCAACAGTATCCTTCACTACCTTTAGATATCCTACCCTTAGATTTTCCTAAAAAAAAGCCTACTTATTCTATTCAGGATCAGGTGTTTATTAGAACTAGTTTTCTACATTTTAAAATCTCCAAAATACTAAGTACTCGCATATTTTTTCCTTGTGTTATAACCTCCTAACATTTTAAAATGAAATAGAATGAATCAATGTGAAGAGAAAGAGGAGAGAATGAGAAAGGGTTGTGGGGCCTAGTATTTAATTGAAGAAAATAGAGAGAAATATTGAAAAAAAGAAACAGAAGAGAGAAGATAAGAGACTACGAAGGAGACAAAATGAAAGAGAGGGAGATAAATTTAGTACTTTGAAGTCCAAGTACAAATTAATCTAAAACCTAATACAACTATTTTTTAAACAGTGTAAACTAATCTTGGATCAATTGAAGTAAAATCTTTTGCGAAAATATAGTTTCTGGACAAATTTAAAGGACCGTCCACCCCACATACCTATAGTTATTTACTAACAAGAACAAAACGCATCCAAATAACCACTCCAAACCGACAATTTCCCCTCCACAACAACTCAACGACGGACCTCATTCACAATTCCATTTCACACACACACACACACATACTCTCGAATAAAAAAAACACACCTCACCTCACGACATAAAAAAAGCCGCACACATCCAGATATTTCGCCTCCAAAAACCTCCCCATTCACACCTCCCATTACGCGAGCACTCGGCGACTTATCAGGCGAACATCTCGGAGGTCAGAGCGCGAGTGTCGGGGTGGGCAAGTTTTTTTCTCTCCCGAACACTGAGAGCGCTATCTCGCGGCCGTAGGGGTGCCAAGTCTTCCCTTCCCCCACGATCTTGTTAAACACCTTCCGACATAAAGTCCACTTCCCGAACGACATTTCTCCGCCCCCTTTGATGTTTTCCGACCCTCCTTTCAGATCTTCCTCCCTCTCCCCTCCTGGCTACTTAACTGCGATCTTGGAGGAGAATCTCTCGTGGTATAGGTAGGGGAGGGGGCCGTATCCATGTCTCGTGATTCTGATGGTGCGAGTTTTTTTTCTGTGGTAAAGTTGGGAGTTTAAAATTTTTTTTAGCTATTATAATAAACAGGAAGGCAGGGTATTTACCCCATGGAGTTAAAAATAAACATGACCATTAGAGAACAAATTGCAGTTTAACCCTCAAATGCCCACTACTAAGAAATAACCATGGAAATAAGTTGTCTTATTCATGTAGTTTGGGAACAAATAAAATAAAAATGAAAAATATTATTATTTAAAATTTTTAAACCTGAAGATGCAATGTAAGTTTTTTCTCCCAACAAGCAACTATTGATAGGGATATTGACCCCACTTCTGCATAATACCTAATTTTTAATTCAGTAGGTAAATAATTACAGAATTTACAAACAAAAAGTATACAGTATGTATTGTTTTATAAAAATAAAATACTTCCTATTTATACTATAAGATCACTCACTGCAAATGAATTTTCAAAAAGGCAGTCGGTCAAAAATAATGTGAGAAACAAAATGGATGTGGGTTGCGTTTTCATTAAATTCTTCATTTTAAGTAATATGTATTATACTATTCTTTTTAAAATATTTTATAGCTTTAAAAAAACTCCACTTAACACAATTTTCAGAAATTTGCAGATTTTAAGAGAAAATATGGTAGATATATATGTTTTTTTAAAATTAAATGCATTTTTACTAAAACATTTTTAATAACTTTGGTTGATAATATTCTGGATAAATAATTGTAGATGTGTTTAGCAGTGAAGCCCACAATACGAGAATAAAATGACAAAATTGGTACAATGAATAAGGTCAACATTTTTAAATGGAAATCTATATATATAAAATCCAAATACCATTCATTCATTCATTCATTCATAACACTCATCACGAAATCTCCAAAACTGCCGGACCGATAGGCTTGAAATTTGACAGAGACCTTCCTCTCAGCCACTAGACGCGCACTAAGAAACGATTTTAAAATCGAATAACTCCTTCCCTGTTTTTCGGCGCTTTTTCGACTCCGTTTTACCCATTGAAATAACATTATACATTGTTGAAATGCATAAAATGCAGGGTTTACTTCTCTGTCTTAAGGCGACGTCTTGCCTCACTTGATAAAATATAATTTGAAAACAATTTATAATTTACCATGAAATTTAAGAAGAAAACAGTGTGAATATCTGTATTTAAATATATTATAACAGTAATCAGAACGCCGAAATATATTAAAATAATTAATTAGTACTTTCTTTAAGATTTTAATCTTTTTAAATTTATGGATCAAAAATTGAAAAGTTTCCATGAAAACAGAGCTAAAATTTCACAGAGCATGGTTTACTAGACTATAATCACTAGATTTTTTTATTATAACTAGCAATCTGTTTTTACTTTTAGAGTAGCTTTTAAAGAAGTTGGTTATTTTAAGTAGAAGGCACGATTTTAATAGTTTTTTACTTGATAACTTTTTATCGAGGGATTTTTGAAATTTATTTTATTTTGAAATTGAATTTTTGAGGAATTTTGAAAGGGAAGCGGGAATACTTCATGAAAATTCTGTTTAAGACTTTGTACACTAAATTTCAAATGACTGAGATGATTCATCACATAGAAAGGATAAATGTTTAATAGGCAAAAAATCGGGATGGAATGAGTTATCACATTTGGAACTGGGATGAAAAAAAGGCACCGGGAATACCGGGATGAAAATTTTTGGGAACACCAGGATATGAAAATTATTGGGAACACCGCCGGTATATGAAAATTTTTGGGAACACCAGGATATGAAAACTATTGGGAACACCGCCGGTATATGAAAATTATCGGGAACACCGGGTTATGAAAAAGTACCGGGAACACCGGGTCATGGAAAAGTACCAGGAACACCGGAATATGAAAATTATCGGGAAAACCGGAATATAAAAAGGTACAGGGAAAACTGGGATATAAAAATTATCGGGAAAACCGGGGTATCAAAAGGTACCGGAAACGCCAGGATATGAAAAAGTACAGGGAACACTGGGATGTGAAAAAGTACCGGGGACACCGGGATATGAAAAGGTGCCGGGAAAACAGGGATATGAATATTACCAAGAACACGGGGATATGAAAAGTGTAGAGGACACCGGGGTGATTGGTGATACGAAAAATCGGACATAAACTTGGGAGAACTTAAAAAAAGGAATAAATACACTCCACCCGTGCAAGGCCGGAATGACATAAAATGAACCACATTTGATGATAAATTCTTATAATAATTTCAGAAATTGCTCTTACTGTAGTACTAATAAGTGATTAGCCAATCTATTTTCATTGAAATTACTTAGATGTTGATTTTGCTACATTTTGAAAGAATCAAAATGTAGATTGTAATGCAAAACATTTACATTTACTCATAAGCTGTGAAGCAAAATGAAAATCTTTGGGAAATATTTTCAAGCACATAATTAATATTTTGGGATTGGAAATATATTTTACGATAATCTCCCTCGGCAATTTCACACAAATTTTTGCAGCATTAACAACTCTTACAAATTAATATAAGAGCAAAACCAAAATGCATACTATAAATTGTAGAATTTGTATAACATTTCAATGTAAATATAATTTAGAGAAAATTGAATGAGAAAAATTGCATTAAGGTACAAAATGTAATCAATCGACTGATAATAAAAATTTTCCCAAGCATGGAATGTTTACCTACTAAAAAAAGGAAAATTTTTAATTGAATAATAATTTATGACACATAAAAGTTTAAACATCATAAACTGATACAAAAATTCGATGCTTAATATTTGCATACAAAATACACTTTTTTGTTACAAATTAAGTTCTGTTCAAAAATTTAAAAAACTGATACACTTCAAATTAAGGTACTTTTTAAGTTATGAAACAACTGTTAAATGAAAAGTATTTTGCTTTTTCATAGATGATATATTTATGTTCGATATAAACTCTTTTTGAAAAAAAAGGGTTGATAAAGACACCATTACAATTCAATGCACAATATTATCAAAACTCTCGAGGTAAGGTGATATAAGTTTAAATTTTTTTATCCTGAATTCAAGGAGAAATGATTGCTTGAAAATCTCTAAGAGAAGTTGGAGTTTCAGTTGAATTTGAAACAAATATTGATATTTCTCCTCCTAAAATTTAATTGCGTATATGTTACGGCAACGTGATAAATCGGGCATTCTTAATAATGACAGAAGTGGAGGAGGGCAATGTGATATATGCAATGGCATTTATCAATGAAGTTTATCATTTTTCCCGCCTCCACTCTGGGCATAATTAAAAAATGCCCAATTAATCACTTTGCCTGTATATATATGGAAAATATCATTAATAAAGTTAGTGTAAAACCAAACAAAATTCCGTTTTTTGAATTAAGGAATTAAAGTTGATCGCTTTAATATCGCTATTCCTTAGTTAAAACTAACATCAATAAAATTTTTAAATAAAATATTTGGCCCGTCTCTAATACTACTACTATCATGCGATATTTCCGCCTATTAGATCAAATCCTCTTCAGTACAAGGTCACTCAAGGCGAAACCGGCAAGAACATCAGGCAGTCCGAATAAACCCAACGAAGTGAGAAAAAAAGTGACAAAACATAATGTCCCACTTTGCAGTCAACCCCTCCCCGACCCCGACCGCAAGAAGAGGGGGTATCAATAGCGGAACAAATGTGGCGAGTGAAAATATCAGCCGCGCAAGCAGCAGAATAAAAAGGGGATCCCTGCACTTACGAATAAAGGGAGAAGAGAAGTCTACTGTATCTCTCAAAAAACCCGGGGTGAATAGATATAAAGCGAGGGTGGAACATCCCCTTTCCAGGATCAATTCAAAACGGTAACTTAACCTGAAGGTTGAGGGAGCAGCTTCTTCTTCGAATGGGGTTGAGATGTTTCACTTCTTCTTCTCGGGTCGCGGGTTTTTAGGGATTTTTTTAGTGTTGTGTTGGTGTATCATCAGGTAGTGATTTTTTGAAAAGGAGAATGTGTGTTAGGGTGGAGGTGGGGTATATCGTTTGGTGGACTGTTGATGGAAAGTTTTGATTGGTTTGTGGGGGGTGAGGTATTTTTTGGTCGAGTGTGGAATGGTGTGGGGGAGGTAAGTGTGGGATGTCGTTATAATGGGGAATTTTTCATTGGAATGAAAATATTTTGGGGGATACCTCTAATAAAATTCCAAAACACAGAAGAAAAAAAGAACTCGATTGCTGACCATACAGAATTTCACTTATTCACTTTATCTTCTCAATTAAAATAGTTTTTTTTAAATGATTGATGGGTAAAAATAATTATTGATGGTGATGAAAGTGAAATTTTGTATCTAAAATATCCTTTAAAAATTAACTCGTTTCAAATAAATTCTTCCAGATTTTAAAATTTACCGATTTTATATGTATATATTGTAAGATATATTTAAGCACTATGTTATTTAAACTAATTAATAATTTCTATATAATTTTCTACTTTTCTATAGCATACATGTCTGTAAAAATATACTATACATCAATGTTAAGTTTTATTTAGCTTTAATATTAAAAAAACTTTTTGATAATCAATTTTATGTGCTTCATGTTTGCAAGAACAAGGAATTGTTTAATGTCCTATTTTCTCAACAATTATAGGTACTGAAGAAAGTATCTGAATATAGAATGCTTTTTTTTTTCATTTAGAATTTATATATTTGTTAAATAAACTACATTTTATTAAACTTTTAAATTAATATTGAACAACAAGGAAATAGGAAAACATAAGAGGTTTTACAATAAGTTAATGAAGATTTCTTCAAAGCATGAAATCATTCACAAGAGCACTTGAAAAGTACAAACCAACCCCTATAAACTTTACGCAGTATAAAGTTTAACCCCGTTCAAAAAAAAAGAAAAACCTCACACACAGCCATTTCAAATCCATCTCTAATTCCTCATAATTCCACCGCATTCCGCTCAATTTACTTTTCACAGCAAACAACCAAACTCCACCGAAAAGAATAAAACAAAAAAAACGACCTACACTCTCCCTAACCGAATAACCCAACCTAAAATTAAATCTACCCCGCTAACAAAGATGAACTCGGGCGCACAACTGCCCGAATAACTCCCCCTTAAAACCAGGGAGAACGGCCCCAGTAATTCCTTTAAACCCGATCGCTTTTTGCCGTTTTTCCACGCCGCGCGCAGTTTTAATCTACTCGCAACTGGCAATAATTACTCGGAATCATTTACGAAACAAAACCCTGGGATCTTCTAATTACACTTACTTCGCTAATTGCCACAAGGCTCCGCATTTGCGCTTGTTGTTTTTCCCGCCAGACAATCAAAATGCCAAGAGAGTTTTTCCCAGGTAACTCCCGGCCTTGTTAGGGGAAAAGGAAGAAAATTTCCTCCCCTCGTTATTAAATTAAAAGTGTTTAGCCAATTAGGCGCTGTACAAACGGTTTAACGCCATTGGCGCGTTTCTTTGGGCGCCGGTTTTAGGTTGGATTTCCGTTTCATTGATTTATTGAATTTTCAATTCGGTGGAAGTTATTAGGGATTCCCTCGCTCGTCTTTAAAAGTTATGCTTTTTTTGTGGTGTGTTATGGGAAAATATTCACGACCGCATTTGAGGGGTGCATTATTTTTTCCATAAATAATAGAACGGGAGAATTCGGCTCAATAGTTCCATCAATTATGCATAATGTCGAGAATTTGTGGGTGCCTTTATGCATATCGTATGGTAGTTATAAAGTAATTTTTAAAGCGGTTTGGGAAAGAAGGAGTTAAAATCCATTGGGGAAATTGAGGAAATTTAGTTTATTGGAGTGAAATAGATACATATAACACAGGGTATTCATAAATTAATAAAAAAAGTATTAATACAACGCGTGAAGTTTTTAAAAAATTAAGATAAAAAAATAAACCTGTCTCCATTTAAAAATTCTAAAAGTAGTCTTGAGCGTTTTGAACCAGAAATAATTTTGTCACAATCTTAATGTTACTTCAGACTGTGGTAAGTAAAAATGAGAGGACATAAGTAAAAATTTTTCTTTCGGGAGATCTTATGATAAACTATCAGAAACAGAATTAATATAAGTTAAAAATAATTTAATAATCATTCTATTAACCTCTAACTGTCGGTGATGTTATTCGAAATTAAATAATTATATTTAAAAATAAAATTTTTCAAATCCCATGAAGTAATAGATTTAATATTCGATTTCGAATAAAGGAAATTTAAAATATTCTCATTTTTTGCTCTCTAGAAAATTTAACAGAACCCTTTTTGCACATAATTTAAGGATCAAAAGTTATGTTTGTATTCCAGTCAAAAATACGTTATTATAACGTGAACAACTGAGAATACCTTAATACCACATTACATTTCTATTTCAAGAATCTCCTCCCTTCCTCCAAACAAGAAATACTTCACTTCCCTTCACTTAAATCCCCTCCTCACACATCCATCTCAAAGACACCTCCCCTTAATCCCTCCATCCCCCCTCAGGGTTCATGCCCCTAATGACAAATTATTGCCGATCCAACAGAGACGAGCGGTTGGCCCAATCACGTCTAATTGGCGAGCAAACTCCTAATCACGTGACTTCGTTTGGCGGCAAATTAGAGCCCCCAAAAGATGATAATAATAAAAAAAACTCGACCCCCTCCTCTCTTCCTTCTAATCAAATAGAACCGAATGTTTGACGGCCCCGTATGCAAATCGTCTGCAGAAGGGGGGGTGGAGTAAATTATCAAAGACCCCCTTCTCCTATGCTGCAGCAGAAACTATTCAATCACAGCCGATAAGAAAAGGAATCCAGTGACTGGGGATCTGCTGTATGTCAGCTCAAATAAGATTAGCAGACGATTTGGGTGGGGGTGATCCGGGTGGGAGGGAGGTGTCAGATCGCTTGCACCTTGGCGGATCATGCCCCTTTCTTTGCAGACGATTCGTTCGGTGGCGAGGATGGTCGATTTTTCAGAAGGAAGAGGAGATTGTCCGGAGAGATATGTATCCAGATTGATTGTTGGAGGATTTTGGGTTCGAATAATATGCGAAATCATAACTAATGCTCTTATCTGCATGGTGCTTAAGGATTTTTTTGTTCTTTGGCTTTTACAACATTTATTAAAGGCGTTAAAATATCGCTGATTATTTCTGTAGTCGAAATACATATTTCAAGATAGGAATTATTAAGTAAAAATATTTTTTTATCCACCACCTATTTCTAACTAGTTGTAAAAAGAACACGATAAAAAATTTCGCTAACTGCTTCTAGTATAACCAATAAGTAAACATACATTATTATTAAAATAGGTAGTTGAGTAAGTTAAAATAAGTAGATTGATTCTATAAATAGCATCAAATGCAAAATATACTTAAATGTATTCTCATTAAAATTTCATTGTATTTACAAACAAATAAGAAATTTTTACGCATATTAAATATTAATTTTTATTCTTATATTCTTTGCAGATGCTTATATTGTAAAGGATACAAAAATTCTGCAATTGTGCATGAAAAAGTTATTGAAATTTTATTAAAGTCTTGAAATAGTAAGAGCAAACTAAACTAACTGCTTCAATCTGACCGACCGCATGTGCTTCAGGGAAGCAGCCGAAACGTATAATCTGTAAATGTTTCTTCTCCTTTCATGCACCCTTGCAAAGGAAAAAACAACTTGACGCAAAAACCGATGAAAACGGTTGGATACAGTGAAATGTTAACAATTAAAATACTATGTAATGTTGAATATAGCAATCTATATTTTACGCACGTTATCGCCACACAAAATGTATTTTTTGAACTTTTAAAACTTTTAAGATTGAAATACTAAAATTAAATAAAACTTAAAGTGGTAATATTTTTTTCACTGTTAATTAGCTAATAGGGTTGGCTTTCTTTCAATAAGAATAACTTCAATACATTTGCTACCAGTAATCATATAACATTGACTTTAATGCCCTTATTTACCAACTGTTTACGCGCGTAATTTACTCATACTTTAAATTAAGTTATGATTTTACGAATGTTATGATCCGGTTTAATACTTATCCAAAAATTAATAAAATCAATTATCAATCAGTCATATTGAGTTCATTAAAAGGGAATGCAGTTTTCCCCTAGTATGAAAGAAGTTTATTTTTAAAAAACTAGGGAGCTACCGCCCCCTGCTCGCTATCGCTCGCCAACCCCCGTAAACTGCTGACGCAGGACCTTTTGGAATTGCTTCGCAATTCCCACAAATTCTAACAAATTGGCCGAACTTAATACACTTTACAAAACAATTAAACAATTTACAAAAAAACGTCAACCAACTTTCCGAATATACTTCCCCAAATCCCCTCCATGAATAAAGCTCCCTTAAAAGTTTCAATATATATTAACTCGAATTTATAAAAAATTTAAACGAAATGTTTTTAAAAATATTCATCTTAATTATTTTTAATCTATGATTATATAAAAATAACTATTTCTAATTGTTTATCAATATTCGAACCAAACTAAAACCCGTTATTTTAAAATAACTCGTTAGTATAATATGCCTAGTGTTTATCATTCATATTTTTTTTAAACCCAGACTTGTTAACCCAGACAATACCGTTTAAGCAATCGAAAATAAAAAGAGACAAAACATCACTCTATGTTTACAATTAATTTCGATAAAATCAGACTAAAAATTATAAATATTGGACAAAAACTGTGAAATTTTAGTATGAAATGGCGTTCATGTAAGTTTTTAGAATATGTTTTTATCAGTCTTTGAGTGATATTTCATCAAGAAAGTACTTTTTTTAAAAGGTGAAAAACATGTTTCATCTTAAAATATAGCGTCAATCGGTCGTTGTGATTGGATGCATAATAATTTGAATGACAGTACTTGCTTTGTAACTGCGACCTTATCCGTTATCTTAAAAAATGGAAATATTTTAAAATTGAGAATTTTTTTGAAAAATCGAAGGGCTTACTCGGAAATCCGGAAGAAATCCGGACATTTTGATACCATATATGTGTCATTCGGTTCAGTAATTAAAAAGCCTTTCTCTGGAAACCGTTCACTAAAAACTTTTTTTTAGAATAGAGAGATAACAAATATAAGAAAGCTTTATGAGTCGTTATATTAGTTAAACACAGAGAGTAGAAGCTTATCACAAAAGTAAAGTTACTCTAATCAAAAGCAAATATATATTCAAAAAATTAATTAAATAAATTACAAAAAATCAATAGCCAGGCTATTGATATTGCTAGTTATTCAAAATAATACTTATCTAACTTTGTTTAAATTTTCCTACGACGGCTATCAAACTTAAAAGTGTCAAAAGGTGTGCTTCATGTAATTTTTTTGAAAGGATGCATTCTTCTTTTTAAAAGTAAAATATCATACATAATGCACAATGAAATTTATTCTTTAGATATTTCTGGCTTATCAATTAAAATTATGACTAATAACTCTTAGCAAAATACTTTTAGAATAACAATTTATCATGGCAAATCAATCGAAAAAGCGCGCACCCATTACTTAGCGTATAATAATATCATAGCAAACTCGTTCACTCGCTTCTATGATATAAAAAATTTCTTTTGTATGTTTCACAGACATACACAAAAACCACTTCACAAGAGATATACACGGGCCCCATCCAAGCACACCACACAGCTTTGATAGATCAACCCTATCACCTAAAGCACTTAGGATCATCCTCAGTTTCCGATCACCGAGAGAAAGAAAAAAAATGTAACCCAACCGCCCGCCCTTCCAAAACGGTTTATGGCAGAGACGAAGATTCGAACCGAATAAAAATATCGGACGCGCTTTTTCGAACTCGGGAAAATGTCGGAAACCACCCCGCGCGTTTTTATTCAAATTCCGGCGTAATATTCTAATGGGGTCGAGGAGAGAGAGAGAAAACCAATGGAAGAATAACCGCACGCGGCGAATATTTTATCGGGGCAACTTTTAGAGAGATCGCATCGCCCAAAAAATGGCACATATCAAGAGAAAGGGGAATATGAATACTGATTGCTCGCTTGTTTTATCGGGAGAGAGGGGTCTCCACCCCCGAAAAAAGAACCTCCTGAGCAGGAACAGATGCAGAGGATATGTATGCAAACTATAACAAGATACCCGGCAACGTGGAATGTATCTGGGGGCTCTTATTGATATCGGGGTCCAGAGGCCCCCGATATTTATGCCTTGGAAATTACGGGCAGGTGTTTGCCCGGATGCAAATCCGATTTGCCCTTTTTCCAGAAGTGGCAGCAGCGAAATTTGAATTTATGGAGAGGCTCTGATTATGGTCTATTGAGAATGACGCGAGATGGTCTTTTCCGGGTAAGTTGCTTTCGCGGGGGTTACGTAAGGGTAATCCGGCCTTCCGGTAATGGAATATCTTTAATATCGCCCCTTCTTTCGATGGTAATCAGGGAGTGCCATTTTCCTGAGGTGGAGTGTTGTTTCTGGACGGCATCAGTGGGTTTGTTTTGCCTGGGGGTAATAAAAGTTTTTTTTTGGAAAGCAGCGAGAACAGTGTTGATAAACCCCGGGATGGAAGGAGCGTTAGTTGAAGGGAATGAGGTTTCGGTTATCGGAAGCCCTCATAAGGCAGAATTTCATTCGAATTTTCTGAATTCGGATGCTAAGTTTTATCGAATGAAGAACGGGTGTTGTAGCGAAATAACCAACTGTTGTAAAAAGCTATACTTAGGAGAGAGAGAATTTACATTTACGCAAATCTTCAACCAACTAAAGGTATTAAGATGTTGGGGATACTCTCCATTCACATTGTGAAGTTTTAAAGTTCTTGATACATAGTTTTTTAATAGAGTTTTGTAAACATTTTGTGAACTGATAAATGAATACAGGTTTTTAAATGTTAAATAAATAGAGGTTAATTAATCAGCACCAACTGGATGGTAAAAATTTTAATTAGATAAAGATTCTCTCTATCAGAAGACAAGTTAAGATATTTTATTGATATATTATGTAATTAAGAGATGGAAAGATTTGAGTGATTTTTTTTTAGGAATTTCAGAAGATTTTTCTAAATAGTGAAATACCTCTAAAAAATTAATCTGTAAAATAAAAACTAGAATAAAGTACACTGAGGTATTTCTTATTTATATTAAATTAGGTATACTTCCCTAATTCCAATAAAGCCATAAAAATCAGGAAAATTTTGTCATACACGGGAATCAATAAGTAATACAATTGGAAACGTTTAGTTTGCATGACAAGGGAACATAAAAAGCACATCCCACATAAATTCAATTTAGTGGATGGATTATGTACTTAATGGAAAAACAATAAAAGATGAGATAATCATGCCCAATACTTAAAGCAACTGATTTTTCTTCTGAATAAGGCTAAGCGCGCACTAGATACTTCTGTCGCGGCGACTATAACACTAGGTCACTCGAGAGCAATACATTTCTATGGCGAGATTCTTGGCAATCGGCTAAGAGTCCCGTCGCCTAATGCGCGCGCTCTAGCTTCTTGCAACAGCCAGGGTGATAATTTTGTCTCAGTCGCCGTGACAAAAGTCTCTAGTGCGCTTAGCCTTATAGTAGGGAAACATAACCTAAATTCATGATTCCTCAGATAATTTCTCGGGAAATGATAACCGTAATTTACTTTACATAAAAAATGGAAACCCGTTGTTCCATAACAACCGTCTTATTAAAAAACTAAATAAAATCCGAAAAAAACGAACACTTTTCAAAACACAGAAACTTTGAAAAATTATATAGAGTAAAAATTTTTACTAATATTTTTTTGCGTTCGCATAAAACATGAATTTTGATGTCCCGGATATCTTTTTATAAAACTTTATTCCACCGATATAGGTCAGTTGTCAGTGTAAAAAGGATTATTTTAAAAAGATTAGACCCTTTTATGTGTTATTTTAATGACGTAGCAAAATGAGAGTAAAAAAGCTGTATTTACTTCAAGGACATCAAAAATAATCTCTTCAGAAGTTTAAAAAGTTCAGTGTTTCGTCCTAAAACCAATTTAATAGTGCAAATGAAGAGAAGTGAAAAGATCTAAGGGAATTCTTGTCTGATTGGAGATATTTTAAAAATGTTTGCACAGCCTCAATCACGAGTTGAATTTTACCAACACGATAACATATTCAACCCCTGTAAGCGAGTTTTCCCCCTCCACACAGCAAAGATGCGTCAAAAAAAAAGCCAAGTTAAAAAAACTCAATCGAACTTTTCAATTTCTCACATCTTCAAAGACGCACCCACCCATCTTATGTATCAAACTTTGAAGAAACACTTCCATCTCATCTTTACAACAATCCCCCTAAAAAAAGTGATGAATGAAGATAACACGACACTCCACAACACCCCAAAATCACGACGTCCCCATAACAAAAAAAACAGCAACCCAAGAAGCCCCAAAAGCAAAGCACCCCCAGAATAAATCCTGACGGTGAAGGATCCTCTCCAATATTGACCCCGAACATGACGGACTGATGAAAGTAAAGAAGCGAAAGGCTTTACCAGGGGATCACCCGAGAAGATATCGAGAAACTTTTCATATCTAACGCCCCCTCCCTCAAAGGACATCTCGCACCCCATAGACTCGGACACGGGTCCACTGCATATCAACTCCCATTTCCCAAGATCATAACATTTCAATACCCGGACGATCCCATTCGCCGGGTCCCGTGTGTTTACAGGCGGCCCCAGAGGGGGGAGGACGGTGTGATGAGGCTTCTCCCATCTCTGATTCCCATCTAGATATATCTCTCTCCTCTCCTCCCTTCCTGTCCTTATTGTTATCTCTATCATTTATTCCATCTCTGCAGCAGCAGCTTTGAATTTTGAAATCCCGCAACGGATGGTGTATTGTTGGGAAGCTGCATTTTCTGGGGATTGGGGAGGAAGTTTTTTTACCCGCTTTTGGATGTAGGCGTTGGGCAGAGTGTTAATAACGTTTCTGATGATGCGATTCAATCGAGCAGCTGGTGGTTTGCATTCTGATGCTGGGAAGTTGGTTTCGATAAACGCGTTTTGTTTTTATCACAAAGTGCTATAAAATGGCACTTTACTCTGCAATTCATGAAACTTTTAACTTTAATTTATGAAATTAGTTGTCTGTAAAGTTAGGTGAATTCGATTTTTTTAAGTATCACATATAATTTGTGCAAATCTATTCATGTATATTTAATGTACATTTAAGCAAAGTTTAATACGTAGACAGTTGAATGCATAAACGCATCAATAAATTGAGTGTCTGTGTGACCAGAGAAGACACCACAAATGCCATAATAAAATCTTAAAAGTGATGCTTTTTTAGGTAACATTAGAAAAAAAGAAACAAAAGGAGACAAACATAAAGGGGAGAGTTGATATAGATATCATAAATTATATTTTCACTCTTTCATTTTTTAATTAGAGTCTTTATGAAACAAATGCTTTTTATACTCCCCAAATGATGCTTTAAAATTAAATTTAATATGGTAGTTTTAAACCTGAGTATAGCAATCAAACAAAACATTTTATCAGGCAGGTAAGGATTGTAAAACATTTTCAAGATTTTAAGTATTATGAATATTAGCATGGAGATAATTCAAGATAAGTTCAGCTTATAGCACGAAAAAAAAGACGACTGTAAAACCGGAGGTGATTAAATTACATTAATTCTTTAACTACCAGGTCAATAGGACAATTTTACCAATTAAATTAGCTTGATGGAATTTCTTTTCTCTTTAGAAACAGAAAACATAGGATTTACATAGAACTAGTAAGGATTTTAGAGATTTAATATTTAGTCCCTTGAAGTACTAAGGTTAAAACAATTTCTCCCAAACCCTCTCACTCCGTGAGAGTTCCATGAAAAGAGACATCAGATTCGGTCGCTCATTGACCTGTGATTGCTCCATGGAAATGAGTTGGAAGCTTTCAATTACGGCAGCTATCAGATACATTCCACCGGACTACGAATTAATTAAAAACATAATTAACACCACCGCCCTGCAATGACAGAAACCCCACTCGATTAGCCAATCAGCCTGATTAATGAACTCATCAGTGACCAACCAGCGCACAGGTAAAAGCACGCGACAACAAAAACCAGAAATAACAAAAAAAACGAACAACTTCCCTGGACAATTACCAGAATCCCTATAAATCAAAACGTTCTTTGTTTTTACCCCCATCCTCAGAAAAACCTGAAACACAGAGAAGAGAGATATGGAGTTGGCAAAAAATAAAAATAAAAACCTTAACTCGCAGATTTGTATGTAGATCGCGCAGAGAGATTTCCAGAGTGCCGAATCGATGCCGGAAAGCTCCGGTTGTGAAATTAGGCTTTTTGTCAACTGCAGAAAACGCTATCTCTAATTTCCTCCCGGGTTGTTTTTTAAAAAACTCTCTCCTCCCGCGTCTTTTCAGATATTTCAAAAACAGAAGCCGAAAGTTATCCCTTACACAATCGGGCGGGACAAATAATATTAATTTCGACCCCTCCCAAAAAAGGGGGCGCGTCCAGAAATTTATTATTTTTTTATCGCCATAATGTATTTACACTTCCCCTTTTTGCCGAGGTAATTTATAACAACTCCCTGCCGGTTTTTCTTTCAGGACACAGGCTTCCTCTCTCTCTCTCTTTCTCCTTTAGGTAATTATTTTCACCGGATATGTAAAGTTTTAATCTGTTTTTGGAGCCTTGATTTGGTCGCAGAGTTGACAAGCCCCATCATCGTGAATGGATGTGGCAGGCACCGGTGACAAATTGTGTCGGTGAGAGTTTTTTTATAATAGTGTATACCGGCTAATTGTTAGATAACAACGCCATTAAGTGCGTGAAGGAAGCTTCAAAGGGCGTGGCCAGTTCAAAGTAGAAATGGTGCAAGTGAGCTATGAGTTCCCAGCTGTTAGCTGTTATACATGTCTAAGTCTAGACTGGATTTCCAAGATAAGTCAGAAGCAAATTCTTTGGCAAAATTAAGCACTTTAATATTACGATGCACGTAAATGTAATTTTGAATGTAATATTTCCATTATCATACATGGGTAACACTATACCAATTTGAATTTTTTAGATACAAAATTGAGTGATAGAGTACATTGTCCAGAATTAATATGATTTAGACAATTAAAATGCATAAAAAAATGTTTTAAGAAAACTACACTACTTAAAAACTTATTTTAAAATTTAGTAAAAGTTTCTAGGATTTCTTTGGTATTTAATTAACTCTTTGACATTTAAACTTTACCCCAGTCAGTGTACTATTAAATACATTATACATGAGCTGGTTAGATGTTATGATTTTTATGCGTCGACATTATTTCTTTTGATGTGATATAGTTTTAAAATTATTTAGTTTATCATAAAGTCACAGGCTCTTATAAATTCATATCCCTCAGTCAAAGCATCTCTTTTCCTCAAAAGGTTATTATTCTGATTGATTTGAAGGTTCTTTTAGTAAGAGTAATACGTTTTGGCATGAAACCAGAAAATAAGTCAAAATTCACACAGAAGTCTCAAAAAAATTTAAGACTTCATTGTTATTAAAACTAAGACTCAGCAACAATATCAATAATATTTCATTTTTCGTTTTCAAACAAAATTATGGTCTATAGTAAAGTGTAGTGCATCTTTATTTTCATGACAATGAGGAAGTTGCATGATTTTTTAAATTTTTTAATAGATTCTTCTTGCAAAAATAAGCAACTACCCAAAATTTGAGGCCGATCGAGAAATTTTTTTATTGCCAAAAAAATTAACAAAAATCCACTTTTTAAAAGCGCGCGAAAACGCCAAGAGTTTGGGATCATCGTATGTTGACGTCATCATACAATAAACATTGTTGGAAAGCAATGGAGTTGATGGTATGATTGTTGACATCTTTAAACAATAAGAATTTTCAGTCACGTGTTTTTTTTTCGACTTTTAAATTAATATATTTAATTACCTGTACATTTTTTGGAAAAATTGACCAGATATTTCATTTTACTATACAAAAACCATACGGAACACTTGTTTGTTTTTGAAAAATCTGACACATGCAACTTGTAGGAATAATAATAATCACATAAAATTTTTGACAGTAGAACGTTGAATCTGGTTGAACCACTAGTACTTGAAAAGTGCAAAGTGAAGAGAAGTGAAATGACGTAGACAGGACAGCAAACAAACAACAAAAAATAATTCCAAACGTAGTCCATTCACTCAGACCTCACTTCCCAGTTTTAATTCCCGTTTTGCTCATTCCGCTCCCAATCTTTTTCACCCGTTTTTTTTCTCTCCAAAAGCCTCCTCTAATTTTTGGGGAGGAAACTTCCGGAGATTCCAAATCTCTCCAGCACGTGGAAGCGACACAAGATTAATATGCTCGTCCAAAAACTGCCGCGGAAGTTCGCATACACACGCGCTAATTTTTATTGTTGGTTTTTGTGCCGCTTTTTACCCAGTTTCAACCAATTAGGAAAAGAGGGGAGATAAAAAAACGACGACGACGATGATAATAATAATAATAACATTTATTGACGATGCTCTCGTTTGATTAATTTGGACCAACTTTTGCTGAAGGTCCTTTGTTCAGTTTTTGCTGCTGCTGCTACAAGCTGGGTTTAGCATGCCTGCTAAAAAGAGGCAGATAAATTGTTTTAATTCGCTATTGTCTCTAATATCGTTTGTTTTCCCTGGCCGTCGTTTTTGGTTGTTTTAGTGCTCGTGCAAAGTTTCCCCCCTCCTTTTTTGGCGTGGTTCTGAAAGGGCTGATTAAGAAGATTTATATGAGTGTGTTCACTGGAGATGAGCTTGGAGTACCTTAAACCGTGGGATGAAAAGACGCTTTTTGGAGAAGAAAAAATTTTAAATTTTGATACGTTTTGAATGGACGGATAAAAAATGCCAACCGGAGTTAACAAAAAGGAACGTTTAATTATTTATGTACCTACTTAATATTTCAAAACCAAAAATGTTTACAAATATTAACATCTTTTCCATTGTTCCTATTCAATCCGAGTGCCTCGAAGAAACGTTGATAGATTTAACTGTGCTAAACCAAATAAGTAATATTTGATTTTAATTTAATAGATCTTGTAATGGGTAAAATATTAATCGAGCTTTAATACTCCTAAGGAATATGTACAGAATGGTACAACGGAAATGCCTCCACTTTCAACTTAATTGTTCGATTTACAAAAAGTTAAAACAATCCTGAATACGAAGACAAATTATTACTTTTATAAATATTTATAAGTTTATTTTTCTTAAACAAATTTGTGTTTTTTATGATATTTTAAATTACATAGTGCATTAAAATAGTTTTAAATTACAATATTTATAAGCATCGAAAGGTTTTAAAATAGTTTTATAAAAATTTTAAAGCTAATTAAATTAAGATATTAATCGCTTATCGCTTACACTGTCCCCAAATTAAGTGTAATAGCAATCTGTAATAGCTGGTAAGTGTTAATAGCAATCTAAAATATTAAAAGTCCCAAACATAATTCCTTATCATAATACTTTTTTAAGTTTTAAGATATGAAATAGAGCGATACATTTATAAAATAACATTCGTTTTTTAAATATGGTCGTTTTTTAAATATTTTATGTAGGTAATGTTCTTTTGCATTTTGCAAGAAATCATAATGTTTTCACACAATTTGCCTTAATTCTTTGTTATCTAATACTTTTTACAGCCAACAAACTTCCAACATAAATATTGGTTCTTTAAATGAGTTAAGAGATGGTTGTTTACTTCAGAAAGTTTTTTAAACAGCGATAAAGACCAAAGCAGGTAAAAAGTCTTATGAAAGAGATACTTATTAATCAAGTTCCTTTAATAAATAGAAGTTAATTATAGTTGATAAAATTATCAAAAAGCTTTATGTGAAAGGACTGATACCATTGCCAAACTAAGAGTTTATTTACTTATTCAATAAAGCGATTGTTTTTATGTTCCTTAAAATTTTAATTTTGAGATAATGTCGATTTATTTCAGGAGGTTTAAAAAATCCTTTTATATTAAAGTGCTTTCATTATATCAATACGGAATGATAAGGATTTTTTTAGAAAACCTTATTGGGGAAGAATAAATATCTAAAACTTTGATATAAGAGAATATTTTTAAGAGTTTTCATAGAGGGGAAGAAGTACAGAAAATAGTAATTACCATTGTATAACCTATGGTTTGTTCATGGAGTCAACAACGTAAATATCTTTACTTACCTATAAAAAAGAACAGAATAATATTAGTGAAATATTAATGGCAAAACATGCATAAGACAAATATATGACACTTTATTTGCACTAACTTTTCCAAGTATAAAAGTTATTTTTGACATAAATCTAAATTTTTAAAACAAAAACTAATTTAAACCAAAATATTCATATTTTTTAAAACGCACGGAAAATAGCAATAAATTTACGTTTTCTCTAAAGGTTAGCAAATCTCTTTTTGGAACAAAAGAAAAGACGTATCATTAAATCTTAATACTTTCATGTTTTACCTAAAGCTTTTGGAATCTTGGGCGCAAAAAATGAAAAGCCGCGACAGTAAATACATTATTTAATCTAGTTTATTACGAACAGCAACCGATTAAGGAGTTAAATAATATAATTTTCCCCACTCCTCGCCTTTTTATCCCTGGAGAGGGGAAAAACAGGGGAAAACTTTCCAAGCCGTGGAGGTTTTTTCGCTAAAAGACCTGTCTCGCACACTCGCTACGGCCTCGTCATTTGCAAAAGACCAAGCAACTTAAGTAGACGTAATCAGAAGGGATGAAAGTCCAGCGAAAATCGTGTGGGGGGGAGCTAAAACAAACAGACGATAACACAGTTACCCGCCGCGCCAACCAATTTCAGGGGGGAGGGCCACAAAAAAATTAAAAAGAAAAAAAGTCCACGAAAAAATTTGCTTAAGAAAACTAATTAAATGAGACTGAAAAAACAGAATAAGGAATATACACGACGTCGTACAATGAAAACCTCTTAAAATTGTGACGGTCTAGCGTAAAGTAGTGGGGTTGTTACTTTTTTTCTCCCCAAGACTTGGGTCATTACTACTAGCTGAAAAACTAATTACCGGGGGCCAGAGACATAATTGTTTTTGTAATCTTTTCTCCAATGCTCGTGTTAAAAAAACGTGGATACGACATGATAGAGGGAAAAAATCTCCCAGGCCAACTTGGCAGAAAGAAATTGCGAATACTTTCGGCTAATCTTAGCAGATGTTGCGGACGCGCTCGTCTGTTGAAGAACCGGGCAAATTTTTATAATATAAATGTAATTTTATTTATCTCCGACAATAAAGGAGATGTGTTTCAGTGTGTTTAAAAGTCACGCTTGTTAAAAGTTACACGGGAGGTTTTTTTTATCTTTTCGTCTTTTTTTGAAAGGAGGGATTTACATTTGCATAGTGGAGAAGAGCGATTTGCGCATAAATTTAGGGACGAATAAATGAACGTGTGTTTGGGGTGTTGTATATTTCCCACACTTGGTTCTTGCTGGAATTGTTCTTCCACTAATTATGCATATGGCACTTTAACAATACAAAATGAACCACTCAGTACTGCTAACTTCTTTTCAAGCATGATACAGTGCAGGTGTTTTAAAATAAAGGTACTTTCTGAATATTAATTTTGATTTATTTTATAAAATTAAACTTTTATAAATACACATATTCCATCCCATTTAATTAAATTCTTAAAAGCCATCTTTCATGACCATTTTAATCTATTTGATCTTAAAATTAATTTTAAAAACTGTATTTAAATTAATATCTGAGCTTACTTTTTCACTCGCGTATCAAGCACTTCCCAATCCATGTAATTTCATTTGCAACGATTTAAACCCAGTGCAAATAGAAATAAGCATAAAATATTGTGAACAAAAAATTTCTTTACATGTGTGAATTTTCCCTAGAATTAAAACAATAAAACTTTTACACGCTTTAAGTTTGCTAATGGCTTTTAGTTCATTAATTTAGCTTTAAGTTTACTTTAATATCTGAATGATAAAGTATCCTCATCATCTATGCTATTATAATGTTTCACCAAAGATAATCTTAATTTTAACTACAGTATAAGTATAAGATACCAAAAAGTTAATGATGTTTTACCAACGATTTCTATAAGTACAACCGAAACATTAACTGCATTTCATATTAATTGTAATTTCTCAACACTCGTTAGACACTAGAAGAAAACTCAGACAAGTAAGTTAAAAAGCTAATGTGTATTCATAAAATGATTTGCTTTTTAAATAACTATAGTAGGTGTTTAGAGTAGTCCATTAACTTGTAATATTGGTTTAATTACATTTACGATTTTATAATTTCAATATTCAAAAATAGTAAAGTTAAAAAATAACTTAAATGACACACTGGGTTATGTAGATATTAATTTTGTGTACTATACATTTTCATATTTTAAGAAAAATATTTTAGTTGTGTGTTCTGTAACATAATGAATTAATTTAAATTAGTAACCACCCAATATAACGAATTTGTTTAAATAACTAATTAATTGTGTTCAAGATACAATAAAAGGATATGTTTGGAGATACTCAAAATAAAACTCCTTTTATTTAAATTCAGAACTTATTTCAAACCCATGTGTAGGAATAAAAAGCAACATCTTACAATTAGAAATCCTTAATTTTCTACTTATATTTTAGAAATAGGGATATTATACAACCTAGAGAAAATAAAACTTCTTCAATAAAAATAAAAACCTTCTAATAAACAATGTTTAGAATAAAATTCATGTATTATTAAAAAGTAATTATTTAATTGTATTAAATATTAAAACATATAAAGACGTAAAATTGCCTCTTCTTGTTTTAGCACAAAATATTTTTACCCAGGGAAATATAAACATAGTAGCTAATATTTCTTTTATGCAACTTTTGTTCTTCACGTTTATAGTACTTTAATCATACTTTTTTAAAAACCTTATTGTATATGATGATGGTAACGAAGCTCAGTAATATTTACAAGGAAATACTTTTTGTTGTTGTCAATCAAATTGAAGTATACACTCCTCTTTTTACCTCAGTTTTTGATAACGGAGGTCGTATTTAGCATATTTTACGTCCCAGAACCCCATTAATTCACACACAAAAAAATGCACACTTACCTGAAATTTATGGAAGACTCAATACCGAAAAAAACAGCGTCGGACACTCGTTTCTTTCATCGATTGCAATTTATCTAATTATCTCTACTCGATGCCGATATTTTTAAAATTTATTTAAACCCAGAAAAAAGGCCACAGCCGCGATGAATTACGGACATTAAAAAATCGAAGGAGAAAATAATATTAATAAAAAAAATCAACTCGCTTCGACGCGCCTGCTTTACGTCAAAAACCTACACGTGACATGACGTCGCTTAAGTCACTTTGATGGCAAGCCGCGGAAAAACGACAAGAAAAACGCCAAACTTCGTGGCAGCAGTAACAAAAAGACACATTCTGCTAAACACTCCCCAAAAAAAGATGCATCTTCCCTCCTTCATCAGGAAAAAAAACTTTTAATAACTGCCGATAATCAAGCTCCCGTTTTTGTGCCATCATACCTCATGTTTGCTTACCGTCATTAGGTAGCTAGGCACTAATCACATCGGTTTTGGGGGGGCGGAGAGAGAGAGAAAAAAAAACGATCACCCCTTGAAGCCCTCCCTGTGCATATTTACACATAAATACATGCCGCGGCAAAACCTGGATTATTGGATTATACACTGAGGCAGAGCTGGCTTAATTATCCATGGCGTAATATGAAGGGAGAGGGGAGGCGGCATATAGAAGAAACATTTAGCCTTTTTTTCTGCTCTGCGTAATCTGGGTAACCTTTACCCGCGTTGTTAAAAAATGTTTCCACGGGGGGCGGATTCTGTTTTCTGTTTGGGGTAAAACTGATTGAATTATAGTGTTAATATGTGTCTTGGCAGTTCGCGTTTATCCTCCGTTGTTTTTATCACGCGAGGGGTGGTGGGTTTATTTAAAGAAGAAGAAGGCCGGGTTAAAAACCGGATAAAAAGAAGAGAGTAAAGAGCTTTTTGAGGGGTTTTTATTCGCTTTTGTTCGCTAATAAAGTGGAGGTAATTGGATGTGATTGACCGTGCTTTTGTGTTAAATGGTTAAGTTATTAGTCGAATAGGCGCGGCCTTTGATTGATGGGGGTTGCGGCTAATTTCGTAAGGGAAAACTAAATTTTCACTAAGCGAATTACACCGTATATCACATTAAAGGGGTGTGTTTTGTGTTTTATTGTGTATAGATTTTGTGTTTGAAGAAATTTGGAGAGCTAGAGGAGTTTAAAAGTCAAAACTTAGTTCTGAAAGGTGTTTATTTTTCATGGTGGTATTGTGAGTAATAGTGTGAATGGTGTGTTTGCTATTTTTTGGTACGATTTAGAAATGATGTTTCTTAATTTTTATATTAGCTATAATTGAGCTTACAAAACAAAAAATGTAATTTTTCTGAATTAATTGTTTGGACATAAAACTAATATAGAATGCAATCGACAAAATGAAGAAATAACTTCCCTGGTCTTGATTAAAATTTATTTATGATATCCTTTCACAGTATATTATGGTAAAAGTGAAATTGTAAAATATTTTACAGAGATAAAACATATTAACACATTTTAATCGATGATAATAGCTTTGGTTTGGAAGAAATGTTAATCGATAAAGACAAAGGGTATATATTGGATTTTTTAAGAAAGGTTTAAATTAATTTTGTTTCAACCTAAAAAAACGTAATATATATCGTGTCACTATTAGCGTTTAGAAAATTAGGGGAGTCGATCATTTTTGTTAAACCAATACATTCCAAAGATATCGGTACAAAAAACATGCATTAAAATTTCTTCTTCTTCTTCTCTAGCACGACAGCCCCGGGTGGGCCAAGGCTTTCCCAAGAACATTTCTCCATCTCGATCTCTGTTTGGCGACCGTTTTCCAATTTGTTATTTTTAGTAACTTAAAGTCATCCTCCACACAATCAGTCCATCTCAGTTTTGGCCGACCCCTTGATCTATTTGTAATAGGTTTGTAGTTAAAAATTCTACTTGTCACAGATGAGGGATCCATGCGACAAATATGGCCAGCAAATCTCATTCGGCAAAGCTTGATTGTCTTTAGGATATTTGAATCCTTAAAAAGTCTGTAGAGCTCGAAATTGTACCGGTGCCTCCAAAAACCATCTTCATTAACAGCACCAAAAATCTTTCTGAGGACTTTCTGTTCGAAAATTACCAGTTGATTTGACTGGGCCTTCGTTAGAGTCCAGGTTTCACATCCATAAGTTAAAACAGGTCTGATTATTGTTTTGTACAGCATGATTTTAGTACATCTCTTAATTAGATTAGATCTTAAGAAAGTCCCCAGACCATGTAAGCATCGATTAGCATTAAGTATTCTTCTTTTCACTTCAGAACCTACATCGTTCTGTGTGTTAACATTTGAACCCAGATAAGTAAAGTTGTCAACAAGTTCAAATTTAAAATTTCCAATGTTTAAGGGCCCAGGGCCCACTGAAGACCTAGTTACAGGCATGTATTTCGTTTTATTTTCATTAATCGCAAGATGCATTTTTTCTGCAGATCTCTGAAGGGAGTTGAAAGCCTCTATTAGTGCATTTTTTGTTCTTGCCATAACAACCAAGTCATCAGCATAAGCGAGAATTTGTACAGATTTGGTAAAAATAGTAGCCCTTGTGTTGATGCCTGAGTCACGGATGACCCATTCTAGAGCTAGGTTAAAGAGAAGACACGCAAGGGCATCTCCCTGCCTCACTCCGTTCTTGATTTCAAAAAAGTCAGTGAGGCCACCTGACAGCTTTACACAAGACAAAGTATGGGATAGAGTTGATTTTATAAGTTGTAGATATTTGATTGGCATACCCAGCTCTTGAAGAGCGACAAATAAGAAATCACGGTCAACACTGTCATAAGCTGCTTTGAAGTCTACAAATAGATAGTGAAGATCAATACCAAACTCTTTTGCTTTTTCCAGAGTTTGACGGAGATTAAAGATCTGTTCACAAGTAGACTTCCCCTTTCTGAATCCACACTGATATCCTCCAACCTCATTATCTACCCACGGGGATATTCTGTTGAAAAGGATGATCGAAAAAATTTTGTAGATGCAATTCAGAAGGCTAATTCCTCGGTAGTTGCCGCAGATTGTAGGGTCTCCTTTTTTTAGGATCGGACAAATAATACCACGGGTCCAATCAGAGGGTAGATTTCCATCGTTCCAGATAGAAAGAATAATTCTATGGATATTCTCCAATAGCAATTTCCCTCCAAACTTGAATAGTTCAGCTGGAATTCGATCAGGACCAGACGCCTTGTTTAGTTTTAAAGTCTTGATTGCCACTTCAACTTCATCCAAAGCTGGTGGAGGGACCTGAATGTCAGCTTGGTATAGTTGGGGCACAATACGGGTATTGGTGGAGTAAGTGGTGTTGAGTAAGTCAGAAAAATAATCCACCCATCTGTTAGATATCTTGGTAGGGTCACTGAGAATTTCACCGCTGCTGTTTCTGCAAATTGTTACTCTGGACTTAAAGTCCTTTCGACTGTTGTTGATCACCTTGTAGAAAGCTCTGCTTTCGTTACTACCTCTCAGATGCTCTGCATCCTTGAGTAGGTTTTCATAAAACAGTCGCTTTTTTGCTTTGTGAATTCTCTTTTCATTTCTTCTAGCATTTTGGTAGTCTTCCGTTGATTTTCTGGTGAATCTCTTTTGGTGCATATCGCGATAAGCCTTATTTTTGAAATAGGTTGCAACTTTGCAGTCATCATCAAACCATTCTTTTTTAACATTCCTAACTGCAGGTCCTAAAACCTGATCAGCAGTGGCCAAAATAGCATCCTTAACTAGTAGCCATTGGTCTTCAGTACTAATGGGAACATCGGGTTCACTGTCCCGAATTTTATGGCTCAACTCTTTCACAAATTCTTCTCTGATCTTCAGCTCGTTGAGCTTAGAGTAGTTAAATCTTCCGTCACTTTTTTTACGCTTGTACTTGAATGTTGAAATTTTAGCTCTAACTTTCGCCACAACCAAGTAGTGGTCAGAATCGATGTTGGCACCTCGAAAAGACCTAACATCTAGAAGGTTGGAAAAGTGTCTGGCATCTATCAGAACGTGGTCGATCTGATTGAAAGAAGAGTTATCAGGGGATCTCCAAGTCCTTTTATGTATGTTCTTGTGTTGGAACATGGTGCTTCCCACAACCATATCATGTTCGGCTGCAAAATCAATAAGCCTTATGCCATTGTCATTAGAAAATGAGTGTAAGCTATGGCATCCAATGATAGGTCGGTACACATCTTCCTTCCCTACCTTAGCGTTAAAATCGCCCAATACAAGTTTGATGTCACCTTTGGGGCAATCATAGTAGAGAGCATCTAAATCACTGTAGAAAAGATCCTTCTGCTCATCATCCTTATCTTCAGTTGGCGCATGAGCGCATATAATACTGAAGTTGTGAAACACGCCCTTAATTCTGATTCTACACAATCTACTTGTTTTTGCCTTGAAATCTAAAACAAGGTGTTTGATTCTCTTGTTTACAACAAATCCCGTACCAAAAATGTGCTTTTGAGAATCACAACTGTAGCAGAAAGTGTAGTCCTTATTCTCCAAAACTCCCTCTCCTATCCAGCGCACCTCCTGAATGGCAATCAGGTCGATATGATAGCGATTAATTTGTTCAATGAGCGCTTGGAGAGCTTTACTTCTATATAATGACAGAACGTTCCAGCATCCAAATCTCAAATCCTTCAAACGTTTTCCAGGTCGTCTCCGAGAGAGCGGTCCGGTTTCATATTCTTTAGGTTTCGTAACAGTGGGAGTTTTTACGGGGTGGGGTTGTTGGCCCCACGCCCAACCCATTTTAGTACGCCTCTTACGACATGCATGGGTACATTGGGACTATTCTTACCCCTTGGTAACCACTTGGTCACCGTCGGGGTACCCCGGTCACCACACGGGGTTTAAAATTTCTATTCATTTAAAATAACCCTAGTGAATCATCCCAATTTTGTATATCTCTTGAGCTCAATCAGTTTAAGTATATGTCTATCACTCTTTACAGAGTAATACATTAATTTTCTTAAACTTTAAATAATTACGAAATCATTTAGATCTCTATACTTTTCCTCAAACGTTTTAATTTCCTCCTTAACTCCACAAATGAACCCTAACATTATCGACGCCCACTTATACTCTTCACATTACTCAGGACAGATCTCATCCGAATCGGGGCCTCGAAATTAAGCCTAGCCTTACCTAAACCCCTTCTTGTTAATCTCCTCATCAAGGCAAACATCCCCCCCACACAAAAAAAATCGGCGCGCATTCAAAAAATTAATTAACGCCTTTAAAAAAGGCACGGGGACTAATGAAACGCACTTCTCCAACCCTCCCCCGACTAATCTGCATCATCTTTCTCTCGACCCCTAGGAAAGCCCCCTGATGCAAAACATAACTCAAAGGTAATGTGAGAAAACGCAGCCTAAAAAGCCGCGCCGCAAATCGCTCAGAAAACGCCCGGAACCCTCGTGATGGATAAAAAAGTTAAATGGTCCTGATCCGGCGCACGAGCCCGTATTTATAAATATTACCCGAAATCCCCTCAGTTTTAATAAATACGCACCCGGAGCCAATGAACGTGATTTAAGGCTGCGTTCTGCGGAGCTCAGGGTTCATAATTACTCACATAAAAGAAGTTAGTTCTGGATTTCGTTAGGCGCTGTTATCCCTAAATGAGAACCGACACATTTTTGGGATTTAATTACTTTTATAGCTTACTTTGTGCAAAAAGGGCCGCCGGGACTTAGGTAATAATAACGAGGCCAACGGGGAATTTTTGTCGGTTTGCTGCCGTGTGATTTATTCTGAATAAATTGCGTAATTTCTGGGGGACGTGAAGGGTTTTTTCTCTGTGGGTTAAGTGGACGTTTTAAAGGAGATGAAAAAGTTTTTAGTTTTTTAACTGTCGAGTGGCATTTGTGGAAGGTGTAATGAATACGACTAAGAAAATTAGGTTTAAATCGATTAATCTATACCTTAAATAGTACTAACGTTTGCATGTAAGAAACAAAAAGGTTATATTTCAGGCACAATAATGGAGAATAATTATAGCATATATATATAGTAATATACCGCTATTTCTCTTGCAATCTCTAAATAGTTTTTAAAGTAAATTCTATGAACTTCAAACCGTCTTGAGGAGAATAATTTTATGGATCTAATATGACTTAGGTCAGAGGAATAAGCAAGAAGAAGATAATTTTAAACTGTAGAAATTATATCTATGTTCTTCTAATTAGGGTTGATTAAATACAGTAAATCAGGTTACAGACAAGTTTAAGGTTAACAAAACAAATATGAGCTGTCAACTCATGTATGACTTCGTCAGATCATGTAGAAGATTAGGAACAACAACAACAACATAAACTAAAAAAACAAGTTATTATAGAATCAATTTTCACCAAAATTTTAATCGCTCTTGATTTATTTTTCTACTACATAGTTTAAAATATTAAAGTCACAATTTAAAGTATATTTTGCATTAACAACAAATTTTGACTACAAAACGACATGACGTTCTCTATGATGAATCCATATATTAGAAAAAAAACACTCCACTCACACTCGACACCTAAAACACAGCTACTAATTGCTCCAAACATCAACGACATCCGCAACTAAAACACCTTCAAAGCAAATTAAATCCCTTTGTTGAAAATGCGTCCAGAATACGTCCCAAATGGAGAAACAATCGCTGATTGATAGCGCTAATCCTGGGAAAAGGATGACCACTTGACGCTCTCCTGCCACTCCGATGCAAATTGAACCTCTTCTGGACGTGTTTCGGACGATCATTTTTCTAACTTTAAGCCCAATTAGACATTGTGCTGATCTGATCCAGGGGGATCTCATTGTATACTAAAACTTTTATGAGCTTGATGAATGGCAGTCGTAAGACACCTGCTCTAAAAAGTTTAACGATGGCCTGGGAACGCCCGGGGCCATGCATTCGGCGCTTTTAAAGATTCCTTTTATTCGGTCTCGTTTGTTTTCTTTTTTTAAGAGTATAAAACCGCATGATCAATTGTAAGTTTCGCCATTTTGTAGGCTCGTTAATTTGAGCCTTCCCTGACCAGGCCTCAGCTTTCGTAAGCGTCAATATGTCCGCCTTTTTTTTCGTACGGTACGAGGAATATTAATCACTGGAAATTGAGCTTCCAGATTACTAAATTAAACATTGCCCTTAAAGAGAGAAGCTCCATTTTTCATCTTTGCACTCTAAAAAGCTGTTTTGTTGAGAGTTGCACAATGTGACCCTATGGTGAATTGAAGTTTCGCCTGTGAGGTCACTGTTTTACGATACCTCATTGGGAACAATTAAGCAATGGTTTAATGACGATTTTCTGCCCAGACTCGTGTTAGAGTGCTTAAATAGGGTCTGATTCCGAGAGTCATGGAGAAAATCGTCATAAAGAATTTCTTGACTGCTATTAATGAGGTATCGTAAAACAGAGACCAAACCCATAAAACACATCCAAATATCTTTTCCTGCACAAAAATGAAACAGTGAATTTCCTGAGGGGAATTTTTAACTTCAACAGAATGTTCAATTATGGTTTTCCCAATTTAAACTTGTGGCAAGAAATCGTGACTACTCGGTGAATGACTGGATTGCCGTTTGATATGTGAGGTCAACGTATCCCTAAACAATTAAGCAATAATTCAGTTATGTACTTTTTCGATTGCAGACACGTTTGAGGCAATTGAATTGTAACAGTATTACATAAATGCTACTTTATTTATTTGGATCTACCAGCTAAGTAACGTTTGCTGTAAGAAGTTAAATTAAAATAGCAGTTGTGTGATATGTCTGGAATCAAATGCAGAGAAAGGTGAATGACACATGTCAGGCAAGCTAAGATTGAAAGGGAAGTAAGATTCTTAGACGATTTTACAAAATCCGATGGAAATAAAAGTTAAACCTTAGGTTTTCATCATCGAAGAAAGATCTGCGTAGAAACTATTCTTCGGTTTCGATACATCCCACTCGGTTTTCTCAAAATTAGGAATCTTGAAGTTAGTTTTCTTGCTTTTGTAACGTTTTTAAATATAAAATGATACACGCAAACACACATTTTGTCTTAACTGAAACCTCAAAGTAATATTTCATGGTTGGAAAGTACATTATATTGTTTTAGTTAGATAGTAGGCAATATTGGTTATTTTCCGAGATTGTCTTCATAGTTTTGGCACAAATAACACCCTTTGATGGTTCAGTTTTCCCCCTTATTATCATTTACCTCATTGGGAACAATTAAGCAATGGTTTAACCCCATTTAACACAGTAAAATGGAACCAACTCTTTAAGGAAAGAAACCGAACGTCAATATATAGGGTGATAGTCCAAGTTAGGAAGTGATGAAAACTTATCGTCACCTTAGTATCAAAAACTACTATCTCCATTCGGCAAACTTCGGGAATCCCGATTCTTGGCGTTTAGATCGTTGGGGAGAAAATAATTAGATTGGTTTTGATCTTTTCTACTCGATCATGTCAGCTCTTACAAACCAAAAAACGAGCTTCTCCACCGATCTGATCACCAAGGATCGGGATTCCCGAAGGTTGCCGATTGGAGATAGTAGTTTTTGATACTAAGGTGACGTTATAATCCTTTCCGTGCAAGCCGCCCCAAATTTACCATAGGATTCAATGGAAATCTCGGGCGGTCTACCACTGAAAGGTTTGAGATTACGTTGCATAAAAGGATGAGAAGATAATAAGCCATTGTGCCCACAGAAAACTGGATAAAAGAGGTCATCGACTTCAAAAAAAATCATCCTACATCACTCCAAACCTCCATCCCTCCCAAATGAAGAGTCCAATAAAGATATTATATCCCGCAGCATCCACCCCGCACAAAAACATCAGCGATGAGTTAAGTCCCAGATAAGGGGCAGCCGAGCAAACACTGCCCCTTTAGTCATCAGAAAAGGGGTGCTGCTGCCCGGGAGGATTAACCCCACCATTCGTACATAACTGGCCGTTCACAAAGGCCGCCTAATAAGCAATAGCACAATGCATTCATCAAATTACGATCACTTTCTTTCCCAGGGCTTTATGTTGGACGCCACCCCAGATACACCATCCATCATACATTGAGTCGTATTCAGTGTTGATAATAATCGTTGACGGATTTTTTTGCGTGTGGATGGAATCAATCCTTGCTGGGGCCTTCTTCGCTAAAGGGGTTTTTTTCTGGGAAGGGGGGTACGTAAGATATGACTTTCGTTTTTATTGGTAAATGAAGCAGTTCTGGTGATTAAGTAGGATTTTTTTTTGTGTGTGTGTGTTAAACCGAATATATTTAGACTTGGTTTTTTTCTTGGAATGATGCCGTTTGAGGTCCGTATTGGGTAAAAAATTGTGTGTAAAGGTCAAAATATGAAGAAAAGGGTGTGAAGTTTTAAAAGGCTCGAAAATTGGTGTACAAATCATTTTGTTATTATTAATCGAAGAAATACAGCTTTGATGAGACATACTTCTCAAGATCTAATTAGACGAGAGCGAAGGATATAAATTTGATTTTTAAAGATCACTGAAGAAAAAGGCTATGAAATGCCTGAAACCTTTAACATGAGAATTCTTAGTTTTGATAATAAAGGTTTAGTTACAGTTTTAAAAACTTTGCAGATTATTTTAAATACAGATGAATGCTGACTAGGATAGGAAGCTGTGCATTTAAGGTCATGATCAAAGTTATAATGAGTAAAAATACCGTCAAAGGAAAAAAATTTTAAGCAGGGTGGATAAAAAATATTACTACAAAAAGGACACAAACAAATTAAGAACAATTATAAAAGTAGCAAGATTTTAATTCTTTTCAATTTCTGGCATCCACAAGTAAGTACCTGGAGTAGTTGTCAACATATACCCGATTCTCAATGCTAATTTAAATAAGTCACTCCGTATTCAAAATGTCAAAATCAAAAGTTCATCATTTCAAACGAGCAAAAAATAATAAATTCATCAACAAAAAAATATTAACACAGCAATAAACTTATCAAATCATTCCTTTATATATTTTCACCATTTTAAAAATCTTCTTTAAATTATCTCAATGAAACATTCCTATTCGTCTTATTCCATCGCTTTTTAACACCATTAAAACCAGGGACGGGAGAAAGGTGCATTTAAATAACTCCTGTCCCCTCGGCGCACACTTTGGAAGGGGAGCGTAAGAAAAAAAAATCAAATTTCAGAAAATAAATTTACGTCGTAAGCAACTCCGTAAAAAACCACGCTCTTTATTGTTTGGCTACGGCAAGAGCAGCTCCAGATACTGTATCAGGGATATTCAATAGAAGACATTAGGGGCAAAACATATATTTCCATCTATTAAAAATAGATTTTCTACCTAAGTGACATGAATCAATTGACAATAAAGCCTCGTTTCTGATCGACTAGCACATTAGACATTATGACAAAGCATTTATTACTCCAGGGACCGTTCTGAAATTGAGAGGGGCCACGGAGAGAAGGCAATGCTATGGAAGGTAGGGCGTGATTTTGTCAGCGAAATTTGCCATTTTTATTAAACCGGGTGACAGTCTTAAGCTATTCACTCGTTCTAAATTGATGTCAGCGTTTTTGAGAGAGAGCCGAAGAGAAAATTTCATCCGAGGTAAGTACCTCCACCTGTTTAATTCGCTTAGCAAGAATGACAGTAAAACTTAAAAAGCTTATACTTCTCGAGTATCTTTTTTTTTTGGAAAATGTGATAATTACTCTTAAAATATGAATTGAAACTTAATTTATGTCGGTATCTTATATAAATTGCTTTTATTTTATACTGTTTATACTATTATTAAATCGTATATTATTACTTATTATTGAAGCATGGGAAATTTAAAATTCTTCAGCCTTTACAATCACTCTTTATTTTTACTTGTTTATTTGATATCAAGAGAAAATTCCCTCGTACTAAAATTTAAATTAATTTCTTTCAAAAAAGAAACAAAACTAAATAAAGTATTCATATTTTATATTGAAATATTCTTAATACTCAGAAATCTTACGAAAATTCAGAAGAATATATAAATTTCACAATGAAATATTCTGAATGCTCAGAAATGTTACAAAAGTATACATTCAGTAGAATATAATATAATAATTAATGTAATGAGTAGAATATAATAATGATGTAACAAAGCATCGATAATGTCAATATATTATCCAAACGTTTAGTTTCTCTATAATGGATAATAATTATCCATTATAGCAAATAGTCCAGTAACTTTGTCGCCTGAAAGCATGGGGTCGTATGCGTCAAATCCGGTAGTTCTGATTTTTTGCAGACTTGTTTATGATGTTGGCCTAATGAATAATCCAAGTTTTCGACCTCGAGCGCCGAACGCAACTTTGTCAAAAATCGAAAAAACCACGGAAAAATCGAGTTTTTTTCAAATTTTGGCGATTTTAACCCTAAAGGACTAGTTTTTGAAAAAACTTTTTAATTACAAAGTTAAAGAAAACAAAATTTCCTTCAAAATGCACTATTTAACTTTGATTTTATGATGAAAGGTATTGATGCTAGAGCGCGCTGAAAAACATCGATTTTTTGCCTTTCCGCAAAAAAAAAGGAAAACGCCCAATTCTACCCTCTACAAAATGAAAACTATTCATTTTATCAACAAAAATTTTAAACCACGTGAAAGAGCATTTAATTTTCTATAAATAACATGCTTTTCATTGTCATTTTTTAAGAAGGGGGGAGGGAGGGAAGCAAAGATCGATATCAAAATTCTCGCACCTCGCAGACCAAACGGACTTACGCGGTTGTTAATCTGCAATTTGCGCTTTATTTCCGGTATATTAACAATAAAATGGTTTGTTTTGGATTCATTGATGACAAAGCATGCTTAAAAAAAATAAATTTTTAATTTTATTTATGAAATATTGGGTGTTTTAGGCGTAATTTCGATCAATATTTTAAATTCATATATTAAATTATGAGAGTGTTTTAAGGAACGATTTTATATGTTTTTTGCACCGCCAAATCCGAATTTTAAGTTTATTTTCATTTTTAAAGTTATCTTCACATCAAAAATTGCCAAAAATCTTAAATTTTTGCTCTTTTGTTAGGTTTTTCATCGATTTTTTAATCAAATATTCATTTTATGAAAAATACCATGCAACCAAATTAAAGAACGTAAAATTTCCTATCAGATTCACTGGTTTATTTTTATTTTGCGATGAGTGGTGTACGTTTTATAGCATTTTGAAGTTAAGCGATTTTTCGTTTTTGTGTGAAGTCAGGAAACAGCTGTAATTTAGTGCGCTCTAAAATCAATACCTTTCATCATAAAATCAAAATTGAAGTGCATTTTGTAGGAAATTAAATTTACTTTCATGTGGTATAAACTATTTGTCAGTAACTTGTATTTATGTTGAGCTGTAGTGGGGTAAATCTAGCGTTCACCACTTTTTTGTTCAAAAACAAAAAAATCGCTACACTTCAAAACGCTATAAAATGTACACTGCGCATCGCAAAATAAAAATAAACCAGTGCATCTGATAGGAATTTTACGTTCTTTAATTTGGTTACATGGTATTTTTCATAAAATGAATATTTGATTAAAAAATCGATGAAAAACCTAACAAAAGAGCAAAAATTTAAGATTTTTGACAATTTTTGATGTGAAGATGACTAGTGTATGGTGATGACCAGGTGACATAGAGTGTTTCCATGACAACACAGTTTATTTCCATAACAACGTGTTTTTAAAATTAAGTTTTCCGTATTTTAAAAATTGAGTATTTTTTCTGAGTGCGAACGGGTTAAATGGCCTGCTGCCCATAACGTGAGTGCCATTTGAATTGAGGTCTTTGTTGTAACAATGAGTTATCTCCACATTCAGAAACCACACATCTGTAACTCCTTTGTTGTAGCAAACACCTCAATTGTATAAAATTGAAAATTTCGAAAAAAGGATAAACTTTGAAAGGCTAAATCTCGGAAACTATTGAGTCTACAGAGACAGTTCTAGTATCATTTTGTAGGAAATTTTATTTGCTTTAACTTTGTAATTAGAAAGTTTTTTCAAAAACTAGTCCTTTAGGGTTAAAATCGCCAAAATTTGAAAAAAACTCGATTTTTCCGCGGTTTTTTCGATTTTTGACAAAGTTGCGTTCGGCGCTCGAGGTCGAAAACTTGGATTATTCATTAGGCCAACATCATAAACAAGTCTGCAAAAAATCAGATCTACCGGATTTGACGCATACGGTGATGTATAAAATTACTGGACTAAAAAAAAGCATACCCAAAAAAATTTGACTGCAATTATTGCAGTCAAATTTTTTTTAATCTTAATGTGTTCAGAATGGCCTAAAACCTCCAAAAATGTTTTCATTTGCTTTTCAAAGCCCTAAATTTTAAGTTATTTTCAATTAAAAACAGCCTCTTTTGTGTCTGAGCTTGTGACGTGCTTTGTGAAACAGCTTGTGACGTGAAATGTGCTTTGTTCCCGCTTGTTGCTATAATCCCGCTTTGAAACAATGAGCACTAGTTTTTTTACAGACTAGTGTATCGATGAAAGCACTAGTCCCACATTTTCAAGAGGCACATGTGACTTCACATTGTTAGGATCTTTCTGTAATAAAATATGTCATAATTACCTTTAAAAAAGTTTGTGGGGAAAGACAAGAGTATTTTTGGAATCAGGAGAGAATTTTTAATAAATTAAAATTGAATATTTAAAATTTTAAGATTTGTTGCAAATCTCCATTTTTTACTGCAGTTGGTGTTAACTGCTTTTCACCTGAAGCAAGAGTAACGTCCTTTCTTTGTATAAAAACAATATTACTTTTTTTCTTCCTAAAACAGAGTTCCAATCTATATATCCAACCATGATTCATAACAGTTTCTTTATTAATATTTAAAAAAAAGATCTAAAATATAGATATAAAATCTTTTTGTGCTATTGGGCACTACAAGACATGATGATGACATGAGGATAAGTTAACCTAATAAAGCATCAATCAGAGCGAATCTTGGTCTTGACTTTACAAGTCTATAGGTATACATGCAGATACCCTACTTATACAAACTCAAGTAACCCTACCAGATGCCTAATCAACCCCCAACAATCTCACCATTCCATAACCAACCCCCCATCAGCCCCCTTAAGATAATGCACCCCAACGAACCCAATTAAGCTGCACCTCCCCATAGGGATCCCATAATATACCCATCCGAAAATACGGGGCGCGGAGGGCACATAAAGAAAGGGCCATCGGAGTGGGTTAAAAGAGGTAACCGCCTTATTTGTGTTTCGACAACTATCTAATTAGGTGTGCGGGGCGGCCGGGATCGCAGCCATTACGCCCCGTTATCGGGCGGTCGGGATGCGCCCCGATGTAATTAGGGCTGAAGTAACAGCCCCGGCTGCGGTGTTACTTCCAGAGGGGGCGTCCGCTCAGCGCCCCAAGGAGGTGATTGACCACCAAGGAGCATAGCGATCATGTAGATATCTACGGGGTTAGGTTTGTCGTTTGTGCCGTGGTGGTATGTGACTTTGTGATGTAACGCTTTCAGATCTCGGGTGAGGTTATGTTATTAACACTGGCTTTATCCTTTGATTGACTGAAAATTTGTATGATAATATGGAACCGTCAAAAAAGTAAAGGGTTTGATTACTGTGCTGTGCGAATGAAATATAAGCTGTGGTATTTATAAGTTTTCAAATTAAAAAAACTTTCTGTAAATGAATGTACTATATTTTTTAATAATGGAGTAATTCTATTAGATTTAGGATAAAATGGCTTTTAAAAAATAATCAGAAAAAAAGTTTTTTTTTAAATAGAAGCAGTCTTAAATTCTTTTAACAGTACAAGTTCTCATACCTGACAGGATGATTGACATCATAATAAAGAACATAGAAACGGTGTATTTCAAAGAATTATTCAATTGAAATATATTTAAGGAATTTAAATGATTATTCACATGGTTTCTCGAAAACTCAGTATATTTTTCAGAAAATGTTTCTTATATATATATTTTTTAATTTTAGGTTTGATACTATCTGTTGGAAATTAAATGAAAAAATTTATATTCGATATATTACTTTCTTTTTTATAAGTGAAAAATTAAAGACTCGTAATAATATTTAAAAAGCTAAAAATTAAAAAAAAACTGATCTATACTGAAGGGATTTTTATTGATCTTCATGAAACATAGAATCTTCATTTTAGTACTTCAGGAACGCTATAAATCGATCCAAGAAGATTCTCTTTTTATTTTGCGAGTTCTTAAAATCCCTTTTCTCGCATGGACGACTCTCAAAAGCATTGTTTCTAAAGATGAGAGAATGAACTCAATGGTTGGTGGACTAATTCAAGACAAAATAACCTTCTTTATAGTTTATTCCAATGAAACCAAAACGTGTGGATGAACTGTTTCAATAAAAGTTTAGTTAAAATTATATTTTCTTTATTGCCATTAATGATTGGGTCGACCATAAAAATCAACATGAATAGAAAGAATTTTTTAGTTTATAGATACATAATCTTGTTAACGAACTAGAAACTTAAAAATTGTTTAGAACAAATTTTCTGAGGCATTACAAATATCAAAAAAACTTACACGGAAGTATAGATAAAAGTTGGTGGCCTTAATTGTTTTTTTACAAATATTCTTCATTCATAATTGAAGGGCTTGGAAGATGAAGGGGTTATGTTACAAAATCCAAGTTTCGAGTAATTTAGGTTCAAAGTTTTCACGTTGCAACTTTTTCGTTTTCTGGTTTTGTCGTTAAGTGAGCGTATGAAATTAGTCTAATGACATCTATTTTTTAATGTACATAGTTTTATTTACTTATCTGTATCCATAATATTTCATACGCTTGAGAGTTGTGAGTTTTACCTATTGTCCGCTTAACCAGCAATAAATGGTGAAATTCTCCTTTCATTTACCTTGCCTTTCTGGAATTAAATCTGTCCTAGGAATGCCATTGTCATTCCAGCAGATGAGTGGAGGACTAATCAATGGTCACCACTTTTTCAGTTATAGTCGGCTAGACTAGTACTTGCCCTCCTCTCTCTTGCGTTACCATCCTATACCATGCTGATGAGTCCTAACAAGGACGAAACCGGTCCACGGTTGGAGGTGAAGCTTGAGAGTTGTGAGTTTTACCTATTCAGATTTTGCTATGTAATACTTCTGCACCTAACTATTTCATCCATTTAATTAGATTGTAATTTCAAAAAATGTCACATAACCCCTTCATCCACCAAACCCTTCAATTATATTTTTTAGAGCACTGATTTCGTATTATTACTTAAATTTAACGAATTATCAGCGTTTCATTTTCGTAAGCCTAGGTCAAAATAATTCAAGTTTACCATAAGAAAAGTAGTGAAAATTTATTTTCTTATTATACGCTAATGTACGCTTATTATACGCTAATGTAAATTACAAAATAAAAGTTTTTAAAAAGTGTATCAAGTAAATACAATGGTTTAAATACCTGGTTTTGTATCCATGATAGTAAACAAAACCAAGAAATTTTGGGGTCATAAAGTGTAGGACTCTAGACCTAGACTCATATAACCGTAGGCCCATCAGCACGGCCTTGTGAAGAACTATAAGGTTTTATAACATACTTTTCTAACATTTTTAGGCCATTTCTATGTATTTATGTACACATCTTCTAAGTAATCTAAAACCGACTATTAAAATTTTTTGAAATAGCTACTATATGTTTTGTATTTATAGTATGTATAATTTCCTCCAAAAAAATTCCGATACAACATAACCCTTTTAAGAGTAACTGTTTTTTTTGTAACAAAACAAAAAAATCCTAAATCACAAGTATCTTGTGATATCTTCAGTTTTCCCCACAGAAGTTTCTTCAATATGCCGGCGCTCCCCTGAAAAAAACTCCCATTGCATGCCCCCATCTAAGTCGGGCGGCCTCAAAAGAAATCGCCATCACTGGGTTCAGCTTCAGAATAGGTCCGTTTCCAGGCCCAGTAACGTCCAAAGCACGGCTTAATGCGCCCGGTCGAGTGGATTAGGAGACTTATGTCGGGTGTTTCCCAGCGCCCAAGAGGGCCAATTTCAGGAGGGAAAGGGGTGAGATAAGGGGCGGGGCACGTAGGGTTTGCATTCGAAACGGCCGGGGCGTCTGGGTCTCTTTCCAATGTAGGAATCGAAAGTGTTCTTCTTTGTGTGGAGGGGAATGCTTGGGTTTGTTTCAAGAGAAGAAATCATAAGTTGAAAAATATTGTTACGTGTGTATCGAAATGCGTGAAAATATCTCAAATACTAATTAGATGAATTTGTTTTTGGGGAGAAGCGTACGTTTGCTGCTGGGGTTTTGAATTAATTAGTACATACGAACTTACAAGTAAACTTTATAATTTTTTTTTAAAATATCGGTTCAATTCCCTAAATATCGGCAATCTCTTTTGGACACCCAAAAGTATAAATGTTGCTAAAGAATTTCAAAGTCATAGATTAAAATGTTTAATTAGATGTATAACTATTCAGTTTATTATAAAAATTTGTTTAAAAAATTGTTTATATTTGAATATTAAGTGTTCGAAAGAGATTGGTGATATTTAGCGGGAACTTTAACGGAATTAAACCAAATTATCAAACACAGAGAAAATAGAAAGGGTTGCCAACCATAGATATTTACCTATAAAGAAATAATTAAAATATTGGATAGTAGTAATTGTAAATTTTAACTATGCTACGTTATACAATATTATGCACAGCTAAAAATTATGATAAAGAATTTTAAAATGAATCCATCCAACTGGAATTACCAAACAAAGTTTTGTATTTCAGTATACTCGTATAAAAATTATTAATTTTTAAAAGAGCATTTAAAGAAGAGTAATAAAAATATGTAGGAGCAGATTAATTTCATGCTGATTTTAATTGAACATTGGAAACCATGTCGATTATGTTTATTTTAAAAGAGGACAAGATTAAATTTAAATTGATAATAAATAAAAATAATTTTCTCCTTTTTCTATGGGTTTTGGGTATTGCGATTGCGTTACATTATGAAGAATAAACTATCTTAGCCATTATTAACTTTTATATAATTATAAATTCCACAAAAATATCCTGTGAAATACCTTCCCAGTCCTCACAATCCGAACAAAAATTACTTAGGAGACAATCCCTAATTTCGCGCAATTTACTTTTTCATCCGTCGGCCTTTTGTAAAAGCAAAGGCAATGGCGTCATCGCTCATAAAGTGTTCTTTTCCCCGAAGGTGGGACATAAATTTTGCAGACAGTCTCCACTGCATCACTGTACAAAAATTACGGAGGGGAAGCAATAAAAGAGGGAGGAGAGAAAAAAGAATCAACCCGCATCAATCAATCCATCAGATTTTTCCAGGAAAAACTCCTCTCGCTACTTTAATTTTATTCTGTAAAATTTCATTTTACGCGGAGCATTTTGCTGTTGTTTTGTGTCTCGGCTGTGCCGGGCTATCGCTCATTGCGTTTTTAAGGGAGCAAGAAACAGTAGGGGAGATGTCAGGTCGGCAAATATTTGTTGGGAGGCTTCTCCAACTGCGCCGAAGCGAATGTTCGCTTGTTTGAACAGAGGGGGGATGTTTGGAGGGCCCTGGGGGATAGGTTTGAGGTTCGAGCGTGAGAATCTCGGAGGTGGGATCACTCGAAAAAGCAAAAAGCATACCGATTTGTCAAATCAATGTTAGAAGTCAGTTTTTTAAAAGGGGTGTTATTTAGTTGAAAGAACATTGAAGTATGTGTAACTTTAAACACTTTTACAAGATTCTTCAGATTGAGACATTCTTGTGTCTAAAATACATTACAATGTTACGTCTTTTATTTGATATACTGTCTCCCTCTTAGATTAAAAGCACTTCACAGTACATTGTGACATTTTGTAGAATTAATAGACCTATACAGGGTGTTTCAAAATTGCGTTGCTTGGCTTTTATTCGGAACCAACGCCTCCTAGGGTCATAGAAGTAAGGTCTACCCCTAGTTAAGTGATCCTAGATAATCCATTGAGATGACTTACAGATCCCCTAGCGGCGAAATTAAAAAGTTAAAAAAGTTAATTTAAAAACTAAAGGAGATTGAGAAAAACCTCAGTGAGAGTATTGTTGCCAACGTCAAGAAGAACTCACTGAAAAAAATTTGATCAAAATATCTTGAATATTCGCGGAGATAATAGCATGTGAAAATAGCACTTTTTCAGGGGTCAACAAATAAAACGTTCGCATATTTCCAAATTTTTCAGTGTTATTGTGTAGTTTTGTGTTTTTTTAGTTGAAAGAACAAAAAAATTTATCAAAAAATTTTAAAAATTTGCAAATATGCGAACTTTTTATTTTTTGACCCCTGAAAAAGTGCTATTTTCACATGCTAATATATCCGCGAATATTCAAGATATTTTGTTTAAATTTCTTTCAGGGAGTTCTTCTTGACGTTGGCAACAATACTCTCACTGAGGTTTTTGCTCTATCTCCTTTAGTTTTTAAATTAATTTTTTTAACTTTTTAATTTCGCCGCTAGGGGCGCTGTAAGTCATCTCAATGGATTATCCAGGGTGGGTTACCTAGGGGTAGACCTGACTTCTAGGACCCTAGGAGGTGTTGGTTCCGAATATAAGCCGTGCAACGCAATTTTTACACACCCTGTATATTAACTAGGTAAAACGTTTTTAAACCCATATGAAATATTGCATGCTACGAACTCTACCATATACCGAAAGTACAATGAAACTCTCCATTAACGCGTGTTTTTCCTTAACTCTCTTAAATTTTCCTCCCCTTTTTTCAGTTCTTCCCTAACAACCTCTTGTGTATAGTCTGTTTTGTTCTCTAATGTTATAAAAAATTTTTTTATTTCTACGTTTTTCCTCTTTTTATACACACTCTCTTACACATCTCTCTTAATTCGGTTCAATAATTTGGGGTGGGGACTATCTAGGAAATATAAACCCAATTGTAAAAATTCAAAATAAAATAGTCAAATTTCTGAGTAATAATCAAATCCCTAACTTAAATACTTATAAAAATTTAAACGTTCTTCCTATTCGTCATTTATTTTTTTATCAAACAGTTGTTTATTTTAATACGCATCGTAACAGTAATGAAATAAGAAACATAACTTATAACTTGCGTTCAAAAAATAATTACCTAATACCCAAAACACGGAAAGAAATTTCTCACAAAAATTATGCTTACTTATCCCCAAAATTTTACAATAGCCTACCTATTCATATTAAAACAGAAATATCTCCATTAAAATTTAAAAAATTATTAAAATTGTTTATATACTCCATAGATAATATCGAGGATCATTTTTGATTATATTCTCTAGCACTTTATCCCTGAAGCTCACCCAACAGCATTTTCACGTGCCATATTTTTCAGTATCTTTTTCATCTATTCATGTGTATTTTTTGTTGTTCTTGTATTTAATTTTCTATGGTACTTTTTTGTTGTATATTGTGTTTTTTTATGTTTTTCATTTTATATCATATATATTATTTCACCTGTATGAGGTTATCTCACCTCCTTGGTGACTCAAAAGAAAATGTCTTCCCTTTTTTGTGTTCTTTTTGTATTCTTTTATTCCTTGTTTAAAATGTAATAAAGTTGTTTGTTTGTTTGTTCTTATCAAAGTTTTCCATTTTAATGAAATTTTCCCCGTTAACCTCTGAAAGTCGCTGTGGACCCCCTAGAAGTTGCTGTTTACCCCCAATTTTCATTTTCATGACCGTGGACCCCCTGGAAGTCGCTGAGGACCACTGGGGGTCCATATGGCCCACTTTGGGAACCGCTGACCTATAGCAACAGTCAATTGAGGTGTTTGCTGCAACAACGAACTGACTAACTTCAATAGCTTTACATAGAAATTAGCTCTTTATGTAATTTAGTAATTCGTTCTCGACTTATTTTTAAAGAGAGTTCGGGCATTTCCTGAAACAGCTTCTTAAAGCAAAGACCTCAAACAACAAACTCAAGAAATTAAACATATCCCCACTCAACAACCACCTTAATCCCCAAGCAATTGCCTCAAATCAAAGGCAAAAGTAAACTTCCTTGTAAGCCAAAAAGCAATCACTTGGAAGCCCGCTTCGGAGCACCCGAGGAGGCACGTGGTAATGGGCCCTGGAAAACAATAGCCCCGCTTTTCGGCAAGGGTCGCCCGCAGTGATCGACACCGCGGAACAGTCCATGCGTGGCCCCGAGTCGGGGGGAGGCCCCTCAAGATGAAAGAATCCGCTCAGGAAACATAAATCACCGTTTCTCGCCTTCTTTATTATTAGCGCCATTATTATTATTATTTGCCTTTTTTCTGAGGAAGCCCTCTTTTCTTTGGGTTTTTTATTGCTGCTGCTGCGATTTGCGTATCGTGAGAGAGGGATTTTTTATAGGGAGGTTTCTAATGAAAGTGTGGGCTTTTATGGGATGGTTTCTGTGGTGGGTTTTCATGTGAAGGAGATGACGTGTGCTTGTGTCTTGAGAAATGAGAGATTTTTTCGGAGATGTGTAACATGTCCAAGAAAATGTCCTTATTCGAGTCCAACCTTTGATTAAATAAGAGTAGGAATGAGTTTTGATAAGTGATGAGCTAACTGAACATTTTTTTATATTGATGACAAATAAAAACCATTAAATTTAACCTTTCATTGTTTCAAAAGTAACCTTATAATAGGATAGTAGACGTTCTAAGGCAACTCGTGTGTTATTTCCAAAAATATCCAGAAACTGGAATTTAACAAATAATTGTAAAATTTCCAGAAAATTTGCTAAATATTTTTATGGGCATGTACATGTACTACAATTACAACCATTCTTAACAATATCCATAGCACCTAATTAATTTTTTTTCACAACTTGGATGTCAAAAAAAAGAAAAATAGTGCACAATTATAAGCAGATGAGTAAAATAGACACTGTTCATCTTTTAATAAGAAAAAATATAATCTAGATATCAACCAGTTTTAAACTCGCATGTTTTAATTTTTGCCTCTTTCTCTATGCGTTATAAAGTCTGAACACCTTAGTCACATATTCAAATTAATGCATAAACTACCCATTAGAGAAATGAAGCAAATCCCTTACTGATATAAGCACCAGATATCCGATACAACACCAATCCATCCATTCCAAACCCCAAAAGCGGTCACTCCACAAATCAAACAAAAACGACGCCAGGAAGAAACAACAACACAACAAACAAATCGAACCGAACTAATTCCTTCTTCCAAAGGTGGGGCATTAACCAGCAAAGAAAAAAATGCAGATCCGAACGAACCCACCAAAAAATGGGGCTCCGAACCCAGATTCTTCCAAAACCCGATGATTGAAAGCTTCGCCCGCTGAAGAAACCTTAAATCTGATAGCCCAGTCGCCATTACTGATCCACAAGCGCATACTATAATATGACAGCAGAAATTACCAGAATGAATTACATCATTAGAGGGGCGAAAACGTCGTACGCCGAGAAATCGCTTCGTTTTCCTAATGTCTAGTGATTAATTATTTTAATTCCTCAAGAACCACCTCTCCCCCCCGCCATTTTTGATGACGAAAGAGAGAAGAGAGAGAGAAAGGGGGGGTGTCTTTTTTCCGAAGGTGTACCAAGTCCCCAGGCGCTCTTTAGAGGACATCAAGGAGAGACAGGAGATTTAAGAGGGAGGGGGTGGACTCCTCCGCATCAGATTCGTGATTTCTTCCCATCTTGTTCGTCTTAACCACGTTCTTCATCAGTCTCATTTCCGATCCACCCTTGGGGGCTCGAGGGAGCGGGCACAAATTGCGCGACGCCGGCGGACGCCAATATCGATCCGCCTGTCAAGGAGGGATCACTCACTCTCTGCAGGTTCGTCTCTCTTTGCTTGCTGGGCAGAGAATCGATTAGTTTCGCCGAGCTTTCATAATCCTGTACAACTCGATCTTTACGGACGTATTTCGTAGTTATTGATAGGTAATGAATGGGATATGTAGACTATATATCTATGTTACATAAATTATTTAGTTGAGGGTGTTCATGTACTCATGTTTACAGGATTACAGAATTAAGGTAAGTGAAGAATCTCCTGTAACCAGCTTGCAAAGATAAAACGAACAAATGGTGAAAATCGGTCAAAATAGTTCAAGGATTTTCTTGTAGAAAATTTAAAAAAAGAAGATAATGCAGGTACTGTACTGTATGCTGAGCTATGGAGCATGCAGAAGAAATTCCAGGAAAATAAAAAGGGATAAACCTACAATGAGCTAATGAAACTTGTGGCGTTGAAAAGTATATAGAAGTTAAGGAAAGTGAGAAGATGATTAGGGGCCGTCCATAAATGACGTCATGCTCAGAGGGGGGGAGGGGGTTAATCAATTTGTGACAGTTTGTGACAAGGGGAGGAAGGGGGGTTTGAAAAATGTGACATCACATCCTGTAGCTGAAATTCAACCAAAAAAACCTTGGTTCTGGGCACTTTCAAAGTAGTGTATTAAACATATTGTTGGTTTAAGAGTGTGACATGTGACAGAGGGGGGGAGGGGGTATGGGGAAGTGTGACAGTTTGTGACAAAGGGGGGGAGGGGGTTAAAAATGGGCAAAAAAAGTGTGACATCATTTATGGATGGCCCCTTAGTGATACCTAAGAGCATCCTAATATATTTTCTCACTAATACCCACAGAATAATGTATCAATTCACATTCCCCCAGAATACTGTAAACACAGTCAGTGGAAAAGAGGTTTGTATCTGTCCGTTTATGATGTTTACGACTAATTTAATTTTAATACCCATCACGAACAACAACCAGATATAACGTACTCTGCTCGCAATTATGACCATAAATTACATCCAGTACATGCCACAAATCTTAGCCTATCAATCCATATGATGATGAAATGTATCGTCCAAGCATCAGAAAATCAAAATTAACACATTCCAAGCCACATATCTGACACAACTACCACAAACCCCGTTCATTCAACAGTGGTCAACAACTAACCCTGAAACGTCCTTCTTGCCCAGGTCAGCCCCACAAAAAACCCGATCTACGCCCTAAGCGGCGCGCTACACGACCTACCCCTTGACATTCCTATTAACAGCCCTCCTGCGTTGAAGGCGCTTTTCTCGAGATCCTCGGGAAAAGCATTCACTCCAGGGAATACCGGCGGATAAATCAGGAAAAGCGGCGAAAACCCCCTCCTACAATCATTGATCGGGGACCCTTGTACGGTGGTCATTAACTCCAATGAAGCCCTTCTCCCTCCTCCTTAAAAACTGCTGCCCCACTGTCGAGAGTCGTTTTAGATTACGTTACACCGCCACCAGGGGGCGCCAGCGAAGGATCGGATTTTAAACAATGTAATAAGGCGGGCAGGGAAAAAAAGGTCGAGGGTGGGGATTTGGAATGAATTTTTAAAGCGTTCGGAAGGCTGTTTATTATTGCATAATCGCTAAACGTGAATCGGATTTTGTTGTTGTTCCGTAATAAATATATCGGAGCGCCCGTCGTTTTTTTTCTTTATTATTATTTTAATGGAGATTTCAATCTAAATATTGGTTATCTCGGGCGGGGAAATTGGATTCCAGGCGGCTCGGGTAATACGTAATAATCTTTCAGGTAATGCGGGGGAATGATTCCTCATTCGCAGGGCTATCATCCGATCCGCTGCTCTGGGTTTGATCGGCTTAAGTCGGTGAAATCGTTCTTTATTGGAGAGGAGGGAAAACCGTTAGCGCCGCCGTCGGAGATGATAATGTGGATGGAGCGTATGGGGGGAATAACTGGTGAATATCTCGAGGGAAATGAGATGTGTTGGACGCTGGTTGGGAGTTTGGGTGGCTAATTAAGTGGTCAATATGAGCCCTGTTTCAAACGTTTAAAAAATTTACGTTTTGGAGAAAATTTTGATCCGCTATCATAATCCCAGAACGTGTTACATGAGCGACAGTCAAATTTTTATTTTACTCTTCAGTGTTTGGAGTGTTATCTCATTTAGGGTACTATAACACCCCTTTTTGCATTGCTTTTTATAAATCTGATATTCATTCAAAATTCAGTTTCCTTACTATTTCACTGTGAATTGATTTTTAACAAAGTTAAATGTTAAACATTAGCGCTTTAAATGGTAATGTTTTAAATTTTTCGATCAGAAGAGGAGGTTGAAACTATTTAGAGAAGTTTCACAGAATGAACGAGTTAATATCATAAACACCTTTACATAGAAATGAATAAAAAAAGTAGCAGTGTGGTAACGATCACATTTAAACGGATCTCGTAAATAAAGAAACGAGGGAAACTTTTTTGATGTTTGACGTGCCAGAAATTATTGAAATACCTATTTCCTATGACCTTAACAAAGTAAAATCCTTAATAGTATTATCTAGAATGAATAAGGTAAATAACAAAAAAATTGAAGAGTACTTACAATATTCAAACACTGTTCAATTTATGATTTCTAAAGATGAATGGGATGATTTTAATAAAATAGACCATTACAACTACATCCAATTTATATTATTCAAATATATAAATAAATCTCACAACACACCCCTCCCCTACAAACTATCAAAACCTCTTCAAAACACCCTCAAAAAACCATCACTTTCCCCAGAAAACATTCAATTTTTGAACTCTTCATTAAAAAAATCCACATGAAGCATAAAAATCGTTCCCCATGGAAACGCAATAAACGAAGAAGGGGGGAACCCTCAATAACACTAAAATAAACAAAGCTGCTGCGTTTCTATAATTCACCCCCTCTCCACAGAGAGAAAAAAAGCCGCACTCACAAAAGAAAAGAGGAAAATTTCTCTCATCAAGCATGCTTCCACCACACGGCATAATCTACCACTCATTGTTCCAAAAAAAAACCTTTACAGTTCTTATCTACCCACAGGGGTGGCGGGTGAACGAAAAAAAAATAAAATGAAAGATATGTGCGAGCGAAAATTTTGGAACAAATAAGTCGTTAGGGCGATGTATGCGTTAATCAGTCAAGCCCCTCAAACGATAAATCAAAGCCTTCTCGCTCCCTCCCCCCCAAGCGAATTTCTGGGGTATTTAAGAACGCCCTTAAAATCTTAGGAGGGGGTATGGAAACATCATAACCGATGGAACAAAACGACCGAATACATTTTCCTGCATAATCGCATGTGCACGCACCATTAGAAATTACCGTCGCTTGATTAAAGCAGGAGAGCTGCTCCCCGTTGCATGTCGGTGTTCTTTTTTTCGGCGGTGGCTGAGATTGATTCTTGACCGACTGGTGGTTTGGGAGGGGGTGGAGTGATGGTATGTAAATGCGGCGAGGAATGTTCTTTGGGTGGAATGGGGTCGTAGGAATTCAATTTGTGAAGAAAGGGCTGTTGCTTGTTGGGGAGATTCTGTGTGTGATACAGTTTGAAGCAACAGGAAGGCGAGAAATGATGCTGCAATACGAACTGAAGTACACAGAAGGTATCTTAATAAAGTGATGATTTGAATTTTGTTGGTGTTTTCTTTTTAGGTTATAAAATGTATGTAAATGCAAAGTATGCCTTTGCATAATTTGTAGGCATGAAGTAATTTGCATTTTGACTGGGTTTTTTTTTCGGAATAAGCAAATGCATGTTTGCATCTACCAATGTGTATACAGCCCGTGATTTCTACGGAAGTATTTTTGAGACTTGATGCTGAGTGCACTAGTCTACTAGTGATGATTACTACTACTAGTAGTGATTACTACTAGTTAGTGAGTGATTAACGAGCTTACCATTCGTCGAAATGACATGGAGAAGCTCAGGACTTTGAATTTTGAACTCCAGTAGTTTCAGATGTTGTTGGTATATCATCAACTTAGCTCAACTGTACCGTTCTCAAAACCGTACCGTTACAAAAAAGAAAAAAGGAAATACAAAAAAAAACATCTACAAACTCATAACCAAATGCAAATTTTCTACACAAGGTTCTAAATGAAATGTATTAGGTTCGTTCCTTATTTCTTCATAAGTTATAATGTGCCCCTAATAATAATAATAATCCCTTAATTGTTCAAACAACAATTACTGAATTAATCTTAAATGTAAGTCTTTCATAAGCCTGATTTTTATCATTTTCAAAATAAATATTTCAGTCGGCGAGCTTTGACAAACTCAAAACGTGAACCCCTATCGCCATACTTAATAATCCTCAACCTTCTCAGAGAGAACAGTACGAAGAAGAACCACCCATAAAAAAACAATCCCCCGAAAACGAATCAGTATGCTTATAGATCCTCATTACATCCCATTCCCGACCAAAAAGAAGAAACCCTTCAAACAAAAACAAAACCACAAAAGCGGGAATTAATCCCACATCAGAACACCGACAAACACGACACCACCCCAATTAAAATCCGTATACAAATGCAAATAACTCATCAGACATCCTCAACAGTCACGCTCTCCCCCCTTCCTCATCAAAAAAGGGGCAGGTGCTGACCCAAAAAAAACCCATCCCTCCCCTGGAAGAATACTACAGTACTACCTGTGAGTGATGTGTCATTACCGTGTAAAAGGATACGAGAGGATCTGAAATACGAGAGAAGCGAAACGGGTTTAAGGCGCGATTCGAGTGTTAATAGTTTTCCTCGTTGGTTGGTTGCAAAGAGCCCCCGACGCACCTCAGGAGTTATGGCCCGGGTTGCGGAATCCGTCGCCGCGGAGGTCGGAGAAGAACAAGGAAAGCTTTCGATTTTTTTGCGGGGATGCTTTATGGGCTGCTTCTGGGCAGCTCAGGTGTTCGGGGAATCAATCGGAGGTTGTGTGTGCTGCAGGCTGCAGGGTGTATACTCAAGCGATATGGACTGAAGTCCCGCATGTGATTGGACCGTAAATAAGTTTTGAGTATCATAGGAATGATCAGTCTGTATTCAACCTCTAAATTTCTCTTACTTTGGCACTATCAGGCTCAATCGGTTATAATAAGGAAGTTGCATGTGTCAGATTTTCAAAAACAAACAAGTGTTCCGTATGGTTTTTTGTATGGTAAAATGAAATATCTAGTCAGTTTTTCAAAAAAATGTACAGGTAATTAAATATTTTAATTTAAAAGTCGAGAAAAAAACACGTGACTGAAAACGTTTATTGTTTAAACTATAAGATGACGTCAACAATAATACCATCAACTCCATTGCTTTACAACAATGTTTAATATAAGATGACGTCACATCCAAACTCTTGGCGTTTTCGCGCGCTTTTAAAAAGGGGATTTTTGTTAATTTTTTTGGCAATCAAAAAATTTCTCGATCGGCCTCAAATTTTGGGTAGTTGCTTATTTTTGCAAGAGGAATCGATTAAAAAAATAAAAAAAAATCATGTAACTTCCTCATTGGCTGAAGTAGACTCTAGAAAGATATAAAATTTGAAACATTCTAAAATTTTAGAAAATAAATTCATAAGAATACGTCTGTTGGAAGTAAGCATGGTTTGTGTGAGTAAAGTAACAGAGAAACTTGTATACATTTTGTACAGTTGAATTCCTCTTAACTGGCCCAAATGGAACCGAGCTAAAGCCATTGAGCGGTTAAAATGGGTAATAAAATACATTGAATGCCCATGTTTCAAAGTTAAAAGTTTTGTCTATTAAATGTGTATATTATTTTTAAATTTTGCCACTAAGAGAAATGCTTCAATGAAAAAAAGTTACCCCTAATAGCTTAAAGTCTGACATCCCCCAAATTGTGACATTATTTTAAATTCCAGCAGCCCGTTAGGAACCAATCTACTTTATTAGAAAATATCGTATGTATACGGAAAGCCCCATCAAAGTTTCCTTTCTGAACTATTAGACCCTAAACCACTACCGTCTACATTGATATCAGCTAAAGAAGGGAGAAGTAAAGCACGGTAAACAACAAACAAAACATCGCCTGTAGATGCTGTTTCACTGCGAGGGTATACTTGACGCAGAGAAGCAAACAACAGAATGAAGCTTAGAATTCGGTCATATTGTTAGAATTCGAAAGCAGACTAAGAATAAAAGTTCTAAGCACACGATTTGAAAAGCCAAAAGCCCTAACCTAAGAGTTTATTATATTACAATTACATTGATTATCTTTTAGTGAATTGGAAGTAAAATAGGGAGGCAGTAAAAAAAGTGTAAAAGTGTGTAAAACGTGTAAATAAGTGTAAAAATCCATGAGATATTTTTCAATTGCTATATTTGACGTTATCAACTTTTGAAACAAAAGTTATCATAATAACGATAGTGTTGTTTAAGAACTTTCTTCTTTCATTTTTTCTTTGAAAGAGAGTTAATTATGTTGCAAGTTGAATCTAGCAGAGTTCAACTCTTTCCGTGGGAGCTAGCAGATGGAATATTGACACCAATCACCAGAAATGTAATGAAACAATATTAAATCAGAATGCTTCACAATACAAGATTGATCGATGAAGGCAGGAAGTCAGTAACAAATTAGCCATCTGCGAGTTTATTTCGTTTTTATACCTCGACATGGAAGCGATTTAATAAGTCAATCAAGATTTACCAGTAGCCAAAAACCATTAAAGTCTTCATTTATCAAGCCATGGATAGGATTTCTGCATACACTTAAGGTATAGTGACACCCTATAACAGGACGTTAGCAGGTCATTTATCGCGTACGACGTTGTTGTAAATCCTACTAGTTATGTGGTTTGAAAGCTGTAAGCAGAGTTCGTTTAAGATAGTAAACCCTCCTGCCATCTGCTGAGAAAGGAAATAGTAATTAATTGTAATTATTGTCTTAGCTATTAAATCAAACGAAGAACTGTTTGAATAATGCCGTTGTATAATATTTATTCCACTTACAAAGATATAAATCCTGAGTGTACTGATGATCCTTTTTTCAAAACTTAATTTAGTTTGATGCCTGGGCAGAATTTCACTTTTCTTTGCATGACTACTACTTTTCATAGCTACTAGATTTATATGTTTGATATAGGGTATCAATATCTATAAAGAGGTAAAGACAATGTCTTTAACTCATGGTATAACACATTCCATGTATTTTAATGGATCAATTATTTATAAAAATTGTAATTTTAAAGAGAATTTTTTAATCTATTGATACAAATTAAATTTGTAAAAGAAAAGTGCATCATAATCACTTTTTAAAAGAAAGAGGAAAAAAGCCAATAACTTAATAGAAAAATTAACCGAGTGAAATCAGGGGTGCAAAAATAGTTGTGCATAATTAAGTTCCCAGCAAAAAAAATCAGCATAAAACCTTCAAAAAAGTACCCCTTTTGAAGGTTTCATGAAGTTACCTGCAGTTTTTTTGAAGGCAGTCAGATCCATGCAGGTTTTATAAAGGTAATGTGCAGTGTTTTTGAAGGCATTGTGAAGGTTTTATGCAGCACAATTTTCCCTTCACAAAAACTGCAGTTTTTATGCAGAATATTAAATGAAGATTTTGAACTTAATGTTTCCTTAAAGAAAAATGCGGGTTTTGTGAAGACATATTGCAGGTTTTATGCAGTGCTTTTTTCCCTTCACAAAAACTGCAGTTTTTCTACAGAGCAAATAATGAAGATTTAAAACTTTACTTTTCCTTCATAAAACCTTCAGTTTTTATTAATTTTATTTTGGACGAAGATTTGACGCATGCGCATTTCCTAGGGTTTGCTGGATCCGATATCCGAAATAAAGTAAGAACATTATTATGATTAATATAATTTTATTAATCACATAATTTAATTGATTTAATAATTAAATAAAATTATTCAAACCAGTTTTTGTTTTTATTTTTATTTTAATCATCCCAGAATAGTGAAGACGTTCTGCGCAATCGCGTTACATAAAGATCTGTTTTATTGTGATAATGGCGGTATAAAGGAAGCAGCTTTGAAATTGGTGAGCGGAAAGTTATTTCTCTGAATTTTATGATTCCATACTTATTTCTTGCTGTAATATGATTAATATTCTTTTATATACTCATCAAAATTTGTCCATTTGTAATTGCATGCTATATCGTATTTTAAATGACTGATTTATTTGTTGCTTTGGTACCGTGTTTTATACATTTTGCAAAGTATTATTAACAAGCTTATTGCCTTTCTGGATCAGCTTCGATTAGAGTCGATCAGCCGCCATGTTTACCCACAGCTCAAATGATGACACAGGACCATATAGATCTAATTTGAGCTGGGGGTAAATATGGCAGCTGGTCGACTCTTATCGAAGCTGTGCCGTATTTCTTTTCACTTAAATCGGAGTCCTCGTAAAGCACTTGAGTGTTATCATTTGAGCAGTGGTGAAACATGGCGGCCGGTATGCATAGCACCAAATGATCGGATCTGCCAAAATTTATACAGAGGAAACATTTGCAGGCATGAAAATCACGCGTTAATTTCAATGTAAATCGGAGAAGTTTGATGACAATGTGTATTGTTTGTCTTTATTTTCCCGATCGCATCTGCCGTTTGAAAATTTTCGAAATGGGTACATGCATTTATTAAATGTTTTGTGATAAAATTAGGCAAATACACAAATGTTAGCAGTCAAACGTAAGCCAGGTTTGTGTCAATGATTATGTTTTGGTTCACTGTTCAATACAACAATAAGTGATAAGTAAATTAAAATCTATTATTTTTTAGAAATAGTTGGAGCATTAATTTATTTTGCTTAAAAATTGAAATTGAATATATTTTGCTAAAAGCTTGATTTTTCTTATAAAAAAGCAGAATCAAAATTTCCACCTTTGCTTTCCCGCCATAGAGTAAGCCCATTTCAGCGTATCATAACTATATGCTTGGCCCTTTTTGGGATACGAGAATTAGGTAACATTATGAAAATCAAAGTTATTAAAGATTGTTTGTGTTTTTCAGTATGCCATCATAGGGTTTAGTGCCATTAAACTCTTACCAAACCAGGATGTTAATAAAACTCCTAAAACTAAACTAAAATATTTTAGTTAGTTGAGAAATCTTTCAATTTGAGCTAACTCTCTATATATGGATGGCATTCAATACACTAAACTTATTTTTCTCTAGATAATGTTTGTTGATGATTGTAGAATTTTACTGCTCTGCTGCTAAAAAAGTTGATACGGCCTAATTAATATTTGATACAAAAAAATTTTTAAAATTCAAAAAATCAACAAATGTTTTTTTAATTCATGCGTATGTTACATTTTATTATGTTGATTTTTCATACCAGTTGGCTGATTTTTGTTGTTGATGGATGCAGTTTAACCGTACCCAACATAAAAAGTCAAAAATTCTTTTCAAAAACCCCGGCAGGTCTTCTGCAAGAAAACTGTAATAATCCATAATAAATCAGCATAAACCTTCAAAAACAACACTGCAGGTTTTCTGAATGAAATTCGGACAGCTTAACTGCAGGAAAAATGCAGTCAAAGAAATCAGCATGAAACCTTCAAAAAACCTGCAGGTTTTCTGCATGAAATTCGGACAACTTAACTGCAGGAAACCTGCAGTCAAAGAAATCAGCATGAAACCTTCAAAAATATCTGAAGGTTTTTTGCATGAAATTCGGACAAATTAACTGCAGGAAACCTGCAGTCAAAAAAATCAGCATAAAACCTTTAAAAAATCAGCATGAAACCTTTAAAAAACCTGCAGGTTTTCTGCATGAAATTCGGACAACCTAACTGCAGGTAACCTGCAGTCAAAATATACAGGTTTCTTGCAGGTTTATTTGTCCGAATTTCCTGCAGGAAACCTGCAGGTTTTTTTTGAAGGTATCATGCTGATTTTTTTTGCTGGGTTATGCTTTATAATAATACAATTTTAATATTTTTTTCACATAAAATCGTATTAAAGGTTTTCTTGGTACGAAAGAATAAATCTTCAGAGGGATTTCCAAAAAAGGAAAAACAAAAATGATGTTAAAAGAAAAAGAAAGTTAATTTTTGATATCAAGGATGATATCTCAGTTTTATATCCCTTCTGGTTAACAAACAGCTATTTCCTGCTTCTTAGAACCATTATTCAATTAGTCCACGTGTATATAAAAAACTAATTGGGAAGTTAAAAAAATCATTCTCCGGAATAATGATAACTTTATAAGCAACGAGAAAACATCAACTCACATATTCCCACTTTATAGCACTGTATCAAATATCCCTCGAGTTCAACATCTCATAACCACATTAGATCTCGAATATCGAGGCAATAAATAAAATTACACCCAAATCTACATCTCCCAAGTTTCACAAGTTGATCTTGTTAATAACCCGATCTACGTACTATCTCAACCAGAGTACACATATACTAATGAAAGAAGGATGATGCATGCGACCTTCTTAAAAACCCGCTCCTCGGGACCCATTACAGACGTTGCCGCATAACTCCCCCCTCCGAAAATCGCGTTACAGGCACCCCAGAAAATGAATCAAAAGCGTCCTCTTAAAACCCCCAATAAACCCCGAAAATACCGCCCGAAAACATCCGCGATTAATAAAAACCCGAGGATCAGCGTCACTTCCGGAGACCAACTCTCATCAAGGTGTTAATACAAACGAGGGGGAATTAATAATAAACACTAGCGAGATCCCGGCAATTACTAGAAAACCTGTGAGTGGTAAAAAGGTAAGTTAACCTGCGCGTCTTTAATTACCACCAAGGAGGGGGGAGGTAAAGAAATATTGCCGGAATTAAGCCCGATTTCGAAATCGCCGAGCGAGGGGTATTTATACGGGGGAAGATAATTTAACCAGGATCGTTTAAAATTAATCAAGCCCTTTTGCTACTGCCGCCGAGTGTTTAGGCAAAGGCTTGTGGCGTGACTAACCCTTTGCAAATTAAGAAGGTACGGGAATGGTTGGAGGGGGAGAGCTAAAGACCTGGGGGGGGAGATGTCGCTGGTTTGAAGTGCTTTTCACTGATGCTGCCTATCACGCGCTCGAGGAGGAGAGGGGTTGGTGGAGAAGCTTGGCGATGGAAAAGTGTCGCCAAGTGTGAGGAGGTTTTGGAAAGTACCTTGAAAATCTAGATACGATGTTTTGTTGGGGGAAATATTTTTAGAAAAGAATCGGGTGAGTTCAAAATGTATCCTTTCATCTTGCGTTTAAATTATCGAAAGGAGATGGAAAGGGAGAGAAGAAGATGAAAGAAGAAGAATAAGAGAGGAGAGAGAAAAGGATAGACAGATATGTTTAGAAGAGAGGAGAAAGGAATGGGAAGGAAATAGACAGAGAGAAATGGGATAAAATAGATGAGACAACTATGTACTATACTAGTCTTCCTCTTAAGAGTTAAAAAACAATTTAATCCCCCGATTACTAAAAGATACATAATTTTGGATCAAAAATGGTTGGTTAGTGTAACTATTTTTTTACTTCCTCCCAATTTTAAAAATGCATCCTGGGAACCGAAATATACACCATAAAAGTACTTTAGAGACACACTGCCCCACTGCATCCATCTAAATTCTAACTTATTGAATTTTTCATGATAATAAAAGGATTTTTTAAAGGTATATAACTCCTGACCGACTAAAGCTTTATTTAGAATACATAATTTAAATGGGTTTCGATAGGGTTTTTAATAAGGGTTTATCTACATTTTCCAACACATCATCTTCATCAAATATTTAAAGAAACGCAAGTATGCATTCATAAAGATTCGATGTTTCACCAGTTCTAATAAAAATAAGACCTCTCTCCCCCAAAGCTCGATTCTAAAATAATTGGACGCGATCGGATCGATTCCATCCAAGAGTTCTTCTCATCCCCGACTCTTCTCACTAGAAGCCCCTTTGGCATGACATCTGATTGACAGTCGCCAAGCGGCGCGATGCCGCTGCCAAAGCAGCAACCCCCTCAAGTCCATCATCTAAGATAGATAAAAGAATCCCGACACTCTTCACCTAGCTGATCATTATGGTTACCTTGACTACAGGGAACAGCAATCAACCAACGAATGCTGCTGCAGCCGAGGAGATATTTGAGGGGGAGGACTGACAAGTACACCTCCGTTGTTGCCACCTACCATCAGCGATTAAAAAAACAAAAAACTTGGGGCATTTTCGGGGTTTTTAAGCCCGTAACGGGGGAAGGGTTGTATTTCAGTATACGGCAGCAACTTGATGCTGCTGCCTGCAGTGATTATGTTGTAAAAGCCGGGAAGAAAAGCCGTAATTATTTTTAACTCGCTGTCAGTTAAACGTCAAGGTCTTTAATTTGAGGTGTTGATGTTCCAGAGGTAGAAAAAAAGCCCCAAGTAGCTCTTCTCGGTGTTCGGGGGCACAGCAGTTTTGATGCGATGTTCAACAAAGTGTCAGGAGCGCTGAAAATGAGTTTTATGCTGCTTCTTGTTTTTTTCGCGTTGATCAGAGAGTGTACAGTGTCAGGGTAAATTTCTTTAAAAAAAGGCCTCTGAAGGGACTTAATGTAGAATGCGAGTCATCTTATCTACTAATAAAGATTCGTGTCAACTAGAGACTTGTAAAAAATTGGCGTATTTTTGGCTTGAAAAAGGGAAATTGATTAGGTTGGATATCACATCTTCGCTTTAGGAATTGGATGGTTCGCTTTATCTTTTTTATCATCACTGATCACTTTTATTCACTTTAATGTGTTTTCGGTAATCAAATAATTAGCCCCCTTTTAACCCTCAAAATTAAAATATATTTATCGAAAACTATGAAAATTAACAATTTAAACAGTCAAGTAAATTAATTTCAAAAGTAAATATAAATTTTTGAGGGGTTTTAAAATAATAGTTTTTTTACACAAAGCTTCAACCCACAATGGAAAAATCGGTGTGTATATAGTCAATAGAATTATTTAAATATAAATTGAGTAAAATATGTTAAATGTAAATTGTTATTTATACTAAAGTATCGAATCAAAAATGTCAACAGATTATATTAATTAAAATATTTAACAATTTTTACTATTTAAAATTAGTTAATGGTAAAAATATTAATTTTAAATAAATAATTTTATTTGTTTTATTCTAAACAAAGTAACAAATAAACGCAATTAAAAAACAGTTCCACTTCTGTATTATATTCTGAACATTAAAAGTTCATAAGTAAGGTTGTAAGAATTTTTTTTATAAAAATGCAATACTTATAATTAAAATAAAAAGTAAAGAAGCATTTTTTAAAATGAAAAAAATACTGCAAAAATTTATTCGATAGTTATTTCTATTGAAATTATTGCTTTAAACAACTCTAGACAGATTACAAAAACCTGAAAAACATAACTTCCAACAAGAAAATCTACCCTCAGCAAAAATCTTCCAACTCTTCTGGTAAATCTGGAAAGATCGGCAGCTTTGACTCGCCTTGAATTAATTTCGTCATTGATCCGATCACCACTAATCTCTAACCTAAACAATCCCAAAATCATCCAAAATCCGCCACTCTGCACTCAAAAGTACCAACAACCCCTTCCGCATATCTCCCATCATCATCATCATCCATCTCCAACCGGACATCCTCACAGAGAGAAAACCTTATTCATCCAAAAGGTATACATACTATCTCCCACTTCATCAAGAGATGTGGAACTGGACTCATTTTCCGCAAACAAGAGCTCCACCACCAATCATCCTCCCAAACTCCTCCAGGACGTCCGCGCGGGGTGTCAAGTACCCCTCACCCCCGGACAGAAAAGTCCCCGGACCCCCGAGAGGAAGCGCGGGAGGAGGAGCGTTATCGCCAGAATCTGATGACAAGCGTCCGAAGCGGGGCGGGTCATTTTTCCGTTCCCTTCCTTCGCACAATCAGAATTTCCCGTTCACAGCTCATTAGAAATAATTAGCGCGCCAATTTGGGCAGCGCCAACAAAAGCAAAATAATTAGCGCGCGGCGGAAATCTTAAGCCAGCGAGTGTGGGCTTAATGTCGCCTCCCGCGCGCCATCTAGGGGCGGGAGGGATAATGACAGTGTGCTCTTGGTCCTCTCTTGATCTCCATCTTCCTTTTTCTCTCTCTCTCTCGGTCTTTTCTCCCTCTCTTTCCCTGTGCTGTGTAATTAGCGATGGATGGAAGTTGCTTCTTGAAAACGGGTTGCGGGATTTTTTGGGGGAGAAAATGGGGGATGTTTAAACGGTTGGTTTTTCGAAGATGCGCTCTGCCAGTTTTTGGATTTCGCTTTTAAAAAATGCATTGTGAAAAGAGGAAAACAGTTTGTTTTGTGTGTTACAGAGTTTAAACATAGAGAGGATTGTAAAGAATCGAAGTTATCTTATTTAGGAAAGCGCGGTTCGAGGTTTTTGACTTTTAATTGTGTTAAATTTATTCAACTTGATTGTTTAGTTAACAATTAGTTTCGTTACAAATAAATCTGAATCAATATAAAACCACAGAAGTAGGTAAGTTTAGAGGTTGTTTTTTTTAATCATGAATGACGAATGGATATTTTTATTTTGGGTATAAGATTAATCCTTTTGTTCGTTACGCATAATAATTCTTATTATTTTAATTTTAGATATTGGTTCAGTTTTTTCATAAAAAGGTTTACCCCATTTTTTACTCAAATTCTTAAGACTAAAAAAACTATTTACACATAAAGAAAAGAACATCAAAGGATGAAGCCACCTAAAGCATGCTTGTCTAAAGTGCGGCCCACGGGCCGCATGCGGCCCAAAAGCCTCTAAAATGCGGCCCAAACGCAAATTATGAAAATATTTAAATTTGCACATTTTTATTAAAAATATAAGGTTGCAATATTTTTCATATAAATCAATTCAAACTGAAATAAAAATATTTATGGAAACAAAAGGGGAACCCCCTGGTGACTGAATTTAAAGACGAAGATTCGGTTTTAGATTTAGCTTTTTAATAGACTTAACAGAACATTTGAATGGTTTAAATTTGAGACTTCAAGGGAAAAAATAAATTTTTTAATGATATGTTCCAGAATCCAGACAATAACAGCGTTTGAAAGATAGAAAGTAGAAATTTTGGCACTATCAAATAAAAGTAAAATATTTGACACATTTCAGTACTTTGACTGCTCATAAGCCTGTGAATTGCACAAAATATATGCATTAATTTGTGATTTAATTCAAGAGTTTGAAAGTAGATTTCAAGATTTTCGAAAAAATTAAGATCATTTCAACAAATTTTTACCCCATTTTCTCTTGAAGATAAATTACCTTCAAATCAGTGGCAGATCCAGGGGGTGGCACTCTGGAAAGTGCCCCCCTTGAGACCCAAAAAGGCTCTCAAAAATGAGTAAAAGCCCAACTTTTACAGGTCTAATCTCAAAAATTTTTCTGGGGGAGTACCCCCATACCCCCCATTAGTATCAAAATGGGGTATTCAGTGTTTATTTTTAGGAAATCCCCAACATTTTGACATTTTGGGGCAAAAGTAAAGATAATAGTGTTGAAAAGTCCCCCCCTTAGACTCAAAATGTTTTTAAAAATGAGTTAAAACCCTACTTTCACTCGTCAAATTTCAATTTTTTCTGGGGGAGGACCCCCACACCCCCAATAGTACCACAAGAGAATCTTGTCTGGAAAAGTGCCCCCCCTTGGAGCTGTGCTGGATCCGCGCCTGCTTCAAATAGAATGCATTGAACTGCAAAGCGACATTCAACTGAAAGAAAAATTTGCGAATGTTTCTTTACTGGAGTTTTATAAAGATTACCTACCCCGCAATAAATATCCTAATTTTCACCATCATGCTTTATTAAAGTCTTCAGCTTTTGGCAATATAGTACCTATATTTGTGAACAAACATCTTGAAAATGCATTAAAAATAGCAACCTAGTCTATTGAACTATATCAATTTGCTTGTTCAACAAAAGCAAATTTATCCATCTCATTAATTTGAATTATTTCTATTTTTATGGAATCTAAACTAAATGAAACGAAACTTTTACAATTTTAAATTAAATATTTTCCTATATATATCTAATTAAATTTTTTTAAAATTATAACAAAAGAAGTTGATTTATTTTAATTAAACTACAGAGTAAAATTTTATTTCAATTTGTTGAAAAATTATTGTATGTGCGGCCCAGCAAATTTTTTTCGTTGCAATGTGGCCCTCAAACGGTCATAGTTTAGACACCCATGACCTAAAGGAAGGATCTCAAGTTTTATACTTAACTCTATGTTAAAACATAGAGTTAAGTTAAACATGTTAAAACAAAAAACATAATGATAATGCAATAATGAACAGTAATTCTATGAAAGTCATTAAAACATACTTCTTTGAACTGTGAATAGTTTAAAAACTTCTTAGTTTCTTAAAAGTTTTCGAAAAGTAAATTATAAAGCCTGATAATAGTCAGACTTATCCTTCCCGTTGATTTCGATAAAATCCCTCCCAAAATAATATATTAACCCTTTATGTCCCGACGAGACTTGTAAGTCCCACTTCCCAATGTTCCAGATTGGTCCAATTTTCGTCATGTAAGGCCAAATTTAGTTTACTTATAGTTGCAGTTACGTAAACTTGACATATTTTGGATGAGGATGAGGAAAATAATTTGGGGCATAAAGGGTTAAGCCACAACCATGTTTTTGCGTCTAATAAAATTTATTATAAGACAACAAAAACACTTCACTGGGGAAATGATACAGTGTAACTTCAAACGTCCCCAACGATAAAATCCAAACCAATTACACCCCATTAAACGCTTCGAACCCAAGCAATCTACCTCCCCTCGTTATTAAGAACCAAAGACAACAAACAAGAAGCCTACCTGCATCCAAGGGGGTGTCATCCCACCCCCCAGCGTGACAAACGCTCGGAATTCAACCCCCCTCACCGCTGTCACGCCATACAAAACTGCTTCCATCCATTCCCAATCAAACCCTCACCACCCCCTGATAAAAGTCGGGGGATTAATTCCCCCATCCGAGAACATGCTTCAACCTGTCCTCGCGTCGCTTATCGTCGGATTCCGCCATTTAAATCCAGTAATGACAAAACTCAATCACCCTCCCGCGCGAAGCAACTTAATTTCAACTTTTAAAACCGAGCAATCAGGACCCCAAATCCAGTTTTTGAGCGCAAGGATTACCCGGCGAAAGTTGCAGGTATTAATTATCCGGCTTTGCCGCGAGGGGTAATCTCTTAATTTCCGAGCAATAAGTTTGACTCACTGAGAAAGAATCATCATCACGACGAAATCGCCTTAGTAGAGCAGCAACGCCTTTGTGTGCATATCAATGGACCCCTTCTCTCTTATATCAATAATCGCACAACAATCCCTGCTGCTGCGATCCTGGTTTTGGATTTTGGATGTAATTTGCGTCATGCAGTGATAAAATATCCGACTTCTCTCCTTAGATAAGAATTCTAAGGCGGTGCTCATTTAAGGAAAAGGAAATTAGAATTCTAGCATCTGTCGTCGAGTAGACTGATTATGCTCATGCATTTCAAGAAGCTGGAGGGGGTGGATTCGCACGCCTATTTCCTTATTTAGTAACTTAGATTGAACCTGGTAGGACAAAATTTAAATTAAGCTTCAGATTTATCAAGAGGATTAATATTTTCACCTCTGGTGACACTGAACTAACTCTGATAGTGGAATTAGCTCAGGATTGGGTGTTATGAAAAGTTTATTTTTGGAACATGCTTCATTATTTGAGAAAAACTTTCGCTTTAAATGTAGTTTCCTTTGCATGACTTGACACAGTTTCAGTTAACTTTATCACCGAAATTAAGGCATAGTTTTAAGTCTTATAATTTACAGAAATTATAAAATTCTCCAAAGAATCCTCTTACAAATTATTTCACTTTCTTCCTCACTGAGATAGTGTAGAAAGGTATTTCTTAAGAAATGTAAAAACCTAAAACGTTCCTTCATAAAGGCTTGCAAATGAAGGTTAGAAATTATACGAATGTTACAATGGAAGTATCAAGAAAAATTTGATAAAAAAAATGGCACGGCTCAAATCCCTGATACTTTTAGTTTTTTACGTTAATTTACAAAGAACTTGAGATTCATTCATAGTTAGGTTTAATTCTATACCTTCAACAGCTGTTCAATTACTTTATTATGATACACAGGAGTATATCATAAAAAAATTTCCTCAATCAATAGCGCTCTTTTATAACGAGGATAGAAATCTTCATATAAAGATGTCTAAAACTAAGAAGTTAGCCCAGAAAATATAGGTCTACCAATAAACACCCTTATACGGCTTTCAGGATTTTACAACAGGCTTTTCATCAATATTAAACCACGCCACACTTTAATGAGTGGTGATTAAGCTCTCTCCCTCCTCAAAATCAGTCCCAATTATAAGCTCGCGGGGTATTTATCCCCTCCACCACCCTAAAAAAACCTCGGGATTACTCCAAAATAACACCACACATCACCCAACCTCGCCTCGGATCATCGTTACGGCCGTGCACGCTTTTTCTCCGTCAAAGAAAACGCACTTGGGCGGCCATATATCTGGCGGAATGGGCGGCCGAGAAAATCCAGGCGCGAAGAAACGCCACCATATCCATCCTTCTCACGTCTCGCAGGGGCGGCAGGGGCTAAGCCTGCGCCTGACAGCGCCCCGCCATCCCCGCCTGGTTTATGGGGCGGCCGCCGGGCCGTTTGCGGGCCGCGTAATCCGCCGGGGCGGCGGGCGAAATATGAAAATACGGCACTTTGGGAGCCCCGGTCCGGCATTTAGATCGTTTGTTAATTAGTCCGGGAGGGGCGTTGTTATGAGGTGGGGGGGGCGGAAAAAGTTGGGAGGTTGCTGTTGCGAATTGGTAATTTGGGTGGGTGGGATGCACCGAAATGCCCTGTTTTTGGGAATGGAGTCACTCGAGGAAAGATGAGGAGCAAAGAAGTGATGGTGAAAAGTATTAAGTGCTGATGAGAGGGTGAATACATGCATGTAATCAACATGAAAGACTAAAAAGCTGTGGGTTATTTCAAACTACTTTTTAATTTATCTTATCACTTTTTGTGTTAATTTTGTAGGAATTATCCAAAGGTAAAAGTGTGAATTAGGGTTTCAGTATTTACTCCTTCACTTTTCTATGCAAAGTAGTATAGAAAGGAGTGAATCCCTCCGGATGAACTAGGAGTGAATCACTCAGGCTAAACGATAAACAAATGAGATAGTGAAACAGTGTCAATGGAGCCGTTATACTTATTTTATCATTAAATGTGGGATTCAGCAGGGGATCTCAACAGGCGCGGACCAACAGCACAGCTCCAAGGGTGAGCTACTTTTCCAAACCATCACCTTTCCTTTTGACACTAAGGCCAGGGTCAGCCTGGAATCATGGACGGGCTTATCTGGTCGAGCGCATCTTATCGGCTGTAGTTATCTACCCCACTCAATTAGTGGACAAAGGGGTCCCCCAAAAGGGGGACTCTCTCGCTCTCCGCAGGGGTCTCCCTTTAGGGGGACCCCTGCGGAGAGCGGGGTAGATAACTACAGCCGATAAGATGCGCTCGACCAGATAAGCCCGTCCGTGATTCCAGGCTGACCCTGGCCTGTCAAAACTTTGGGGATTTTTAAAAGGTATCACGGACAGGGTCCCCTTGTGATACCACTTGGGGGTATTGGGGTCTTCCCCAAGAAAAAATTTTGAATTTTGACCTGTAAAAGTAGGGTTTTAACTCATTTTGAGAACCTTTTTGGGTCCAAGGGGGGGCACTGTTCAGAGGGCCTCCCCTTGAATCCCCGCCTGGTTCTCAACCGATTGTGACCCCCTAAGGGATAACAGGAGACAGCTGCGGGAGTAGCAAAATTAAGGAAAAACAAGTCTTCTGAAATATAAAATAATATTGTACATTACTTTGATTATTTTTTCATTTCAATTAATGCGGAACAAAGGGATTGATTAACAGCTAAAAATAGAGTTTAAAAGGTCTAGAAAAATATTGGGTGATATACTCGACTTACTCACTTAAAAATATAAACACGAACTTATACGTCATCACAATATAAACAAATAACAGTTTTCCAGGAAAACAAGTAACCATAAAAAAACTAAAAGCATAGGTGCTAATCGAAGATGGTCAAATGAGATTCCAAAAAGAATTTACTCGAAAAAGCAGAAGCATAAATGCCAGAGATTGTGCCAAATACTCGGGGTTTCCTGTTCCAAATTGCCTCAACAGTAAGCAGAAAATATCTTTATGGGGAAAACGCGACGAGGAACGCCGTTTCACAATGATATCGAAGTAATCGTCTTCTAGGTTGAAGAAGGTGAGTTACAAATCAAAAACAGGACAAGCAATCAGTTTCAAAATGATATTGCTCTTCGGAATGGGGTCCTATCGCCTTCTGGCTATATATTCGGATAACACCACAGTCGGGGTTATTAAAAACAGGTAATAAATTTTATAAGCTAGTAATTCAAAAACGCTAATGTATCTAGAAGCTACTTAAAATTTTTAAATTTTTCCCCTTTTAAAATATTTCATCATTTCACCTTCAACGTATCTCAGCTTAGTTAGTTTAAATCCACATAACACGGATACTGGATTAAGGTCCATAAAGCATCTAAACATCATCTAATTTCTCTGAGAATGTTGGTTTGGACTTAATATGAATAATACCGTAAATAAAATTAAAAGAAGGACGTTCGAAGGACTTTCGAGATGTAATATATTTAATTATCTTAAATAATAAATTTAATTATTTCTAGTTTGCCAATTTATTAATTTAAATTTGTGAATTAATAACCTCTTGAAAATCACGCTGAAATTATACCCCCTTCCGAAATTTAATTATTAATAGGTCACTGTATGGATTCATAAGGTAAGTTAACCACACGCTAATTTCTCATATTTAATTTGTTTTATTAAGCCTAAAATGTAGTTATTGAAGTTCCCGTACGATATTTTTTTAAAACATTTCCCCTCCCTTTTATTTTTCTTGGGAATTCTCATTTTTATAAAACAAGCAGGATTCCTGACGCCAGTTTTTTTTTAAATCTATGGGTAAGAGTATAAAGTATTTTTATACAGGACTGTCTGCTGAAAGTTTATGTGCTAATGTAGTTCTTTTTTTCAGGACGAATAAAGGTCTATTCATTTGCAGGCCCTATTTAAAAACCAAATTGAGAGGATTTGTTTGATTCACCTGTCTAACTAAAAAGCACACACCCCGGGAGTCCTGACGGATTGCTAACAGAAAAAAAATCAACAATCCACAGAGTTTCAAAAAACAATTTGGCTGCAAAATTTAGCAGAATCCGCACTGTCGTGCCGAGGTAATGACAATTCTATGTAAATACAACTCGAAATTTGATGTATCTGGCCTCGTCGTGCATAAACATTTCATTTTCAAACTAAGGAGAGTCCCATCTTGTTATGCCGGGGGATTGGCCGATTACTGTTAGAAAATCCCTAAAACATTTAAATGGCATCAGGAATAATGAAGAAGCCGCGGGTTAACCTGTGGTGGTATTCCTCAAAAGAAAGCGCGGGTTTCTTCTTTCCAGTGTCGACCGTCCATCTCATGCTAATACCCGACCGAGAAGCCAAACTAGTTTTGAGAGAGCGTTATAAACTAATGATTTATCAATACCAACGTGCCATAACGGAATTCACACCACCCATTTGTCCGTCCTTGAGTCGGTAGCGGGCGCACCTTTGGGTTAAGTGACAGGCCTTCTTACTGATGATCCCCGTCGTAACCTTTGAGAAAAGGTGATATGTCTCGATGAAAATTCTCGCCGAACAGTTTATGGGGAAGGGAAATTTTATATGCATTTTTTTCTCACTTGCAACAGATGGTTTTGTATGAGGTGGGACAGATCTATTATCGTGAAGGTTTGTGTACTCATGAGAGTGTTAATTCGGTATTTTGTTTTGGTGTTTTGGTTTGAAGGTTTCTTTGAGTTCAGTGGTCATTGATAAGGGTTTATAGAGGTCGTTGATAAATCACGGTTTAAAGAAGATTTTGCTTTATTTTCAAAATTATTTCGGATTTCAAGGGGATTTTTCAAAATATTGGTTTTGTCTACGTGTTTTTGAGGATTTCGAAAGAGGAATTTAACCCTTTATGTCCCACCGGGGAGTCCCACTTCTAAATGTTCCAAATTTGTCCAATTTTCTTCATGGAAGGCCAAATTTAGTTTACTTATAGTTCCAGTTACGTAAACTTGACATAGTTTGGATGAGGACGAGGAAAATAATTTGGGGCATAAATGGTTAAAATAACGACTTCTCATTCAAAATAAAGCTTTGGTAAAGTGCCAACTCAAACTTGAAAACTAAGCCTTAACTGTCGGTTGAATAGAAGCTTTTAAATGCATTATCAATTAATACAAATTTACAAAATGATGAGGTTGCAAATAAATAAGATCACAATATTTTTGCATAAATATCCTTAAATCTGAGAAGAATTGTTTTCATAAAATTAAAATTTTCCGGGATATAAGGCCGTGTTCTATTTTTATTAACTTCATAAGTTTCGTCCCTCTCTGGGGAGGACATCATCAGCGAAAACATTAAAAAAAATTTCCACCACTGATAATGTCCTCCACAGAGAGGGACGAAACGTATGAAGTTAATAAAAATAGAACACGGCCTTATATCCCGGATAATTTTAATTTTATGAATTCTATTGCCAATTCCGGCCGTGAAAGCTTACATAAGAATGGTTTTGTTAATTAATTCTATAGATTAAACAAGTTAAACAAAATAACAATAGATACAAAGAATAAGAGAAAGGTATGGTTTTCCATTAGTTTTCTTAGAAACTAAAAACTACAGGGGTGCAATTGATTATTAAGGTTTCGAAACTTTCGTTGATCAATCAAAGGAACCTTATTCTTCGAAAAGATAGCTGAAATACTTCTCCACGCCTCTTCTCATCTAACAATATTCCCAGAACCTCCATTTGATTTTACAACCGTACCACAAACGGTAAAATCGATTTCCTTTGAAGAATCTATCAGAAAACGCGTTCGAATTAGAGCCTTCGCAGCCTTCTCATTCCTTCGCGATTTAATTTGAAAAAAAAACCCGAACCCCTGGAATAATATTTCCCCCGCAGAAGTACACTTTGGGGAAAATCAAAAGTCACCGAATACGCAAAACCGTAATCTGATTTCTCTAAAAAAGAAAAAATGCATCTCCTGGCCCTTCATTCATTTGCTCTCTGCTTATTTATTATTTCTTGGCCCGCGCCATGTTATAAGATTTAAGTCCCGCAGACGAGAGGAAGGGCCTTCTTATTACCACGAAAATTTCCACATTTATTATTGCGCGTTTGTGTTTTTTACTTAAAAACCGAATTATTATTTATTTTTCCCCTAAATATCCTTCCCTCCCTTCCTTATTTTTGCCGCTCGAAGATCGACAACGAATTTAAATACGAGAGAGGAACAAATAATATTCGCGAAAAAAAAAAAAGGAATGAATCAGAACCCCAAATGAAAAAAAAAGGCAGCCTCTTTTTTCAGCTGCCCTCGTATTAATATTTATTTTTATTATTTTTGAAGAGCTGGAGAAATCTATTGATTGATTCAAATCTGCTGTCATTTCGGCTGTTAGGGAAAAGCACGGATAGAAAGGGGGAAAGGAGGGATTTTTCGCAATCAGAAATGGTTCTCATTTGCATGTAAAGATTCAGGCTTTCGCAGGTGCCACATGCTGAAGAGAAAAGGCGGGAGGGAAAAAAGATTCCAACAGTGGTGGTTTTGGTGCCTATATCTCTTTAAAGTCGTCCTTCCCTTACCCATACCAATTTCTTTCCACGAGTTTGACTTGCTTTTTCTTCTTTTCTTTGCCCGTCTTTATCCAAGCCTTCTCATTTCTTCACTTTTTTCGATTCGTTTCTTAAGAATTTCGAGCCTCCCCCCTCATCCATTCGGTTTCCACCCCCTTCAACCAGACACACTTTCGTTATTTTAGAGGGAAGACGTTCTCTCTTTTGTTGGTTTTCTTCTGTGTCATCTATCATTTCTGTGGTGTGATCTATTTGTGACGCGTAGATGGGATTGAAACAGCTGAGAAACCTGGCGAGGTATTAAGTAATAAAAGGATTGAATATTCTTCCTTTTTAAAAATTACGTAGCTATTAATTTAAACATTTTGTTAGATCCTATATGAAAAGGATATTTAACTGCACCAAATATTTTAATCTTACTTTAGAGGTACTCTTTAAGCAGGATGAATTATAATTACAACATACACTGGAGAATAATAAGTAATACGGCTTTATTCGCAGCCGTTTGTCCAGCGGTTAACCAGCAGTTAAAGAAAGGAAATGAGCTTTTCGCAGACTCTGATTGGTGGAATCCTTTAATCGATGGTTTAGGTAGTAGTGGAATAAGGCCATTATGCTTTTAGTTAAAACAAAGTTTTTAAATGCAATATAAATTTGCAGTCCTAATAGGATTATTTTCAATGACAACAAAGATAAAGCTGTAGAAATTAGTGCAAGTGTTTTCATTACGTTTGAAAATATTTTAATTATGAATATATCGACAACAATCATATCAACCCATATAAACCTAATTTTGAGTGATCCACATTACTCACTTAGATTTTTTGTTTATTTTAAAATTAAGGTGACATTTTATGAATCTGTAATAAATGCAAGGTGGCTTTAACCAGAGAATCAAATTTTAGGGGGGAAAATTTTTATTCTTGAACGCCGTCTTTGTATCTTTCCATTAAACTTCAAGAAAACTTGATTCGTCTTTCTCTCTCTCTTTTTTTTATTTTCGCAAAATAAAACTATGAAAATAAATTATCGCAAAATATCCAGAACATAAGCAGCTACTTATGATTATATCCCGGGAATAAATCTGTTTTATATTACATCGAAATGTCTATATCCACGAAAGTTGACCCATGCTAAAGTATTAGCGAAATTCGTTAGAGTTGAGTTGTTACTTTCAAGGAGCTAAACAGTTCCATAGGTTTTAATAGCGAAACTAGTTATAGTTGAGTTGTTACTTTCGTGGAAGTTAGACAGAGCCTTTATATAATAACTCCTTTTTTCCGAAATCCACAAACATAAACACCAAAATAAAAACAAAAACATAAATCTCAAACGATATTTCCTAAAGTTTTTTTCTCCGCCTCTCACAGATTCTCTCCGAAACGAATACTGTTTTCATATTAACCTCTTCAAAACAATTTCCACTCTACCCAAACGCCATCTGGCGACATAGGAACAGAAGAACCCCGCTCACTTCAAAATTGGTTACTTTGATCTCTCGCGTATCGCGTATCTCTCAGTCAGCGAAATTAGTTTGTCATGCCGAGAATAACGAACCAGAGGGAAACAGTGGATAGACTCTTTAATCCTGAGTTCCCCGGTGTCTTTTGGAGAAGGATTTGGTTGATTGTGAGCGAGTGGTGACGGCAACGACAGTCGTATTGTGAATGAAAATAGCACTTTTCTATCATTTGTAAGCGATTCTCTCTTTTTTCGTTTCGTTTGGATGTTAAAGCGTTATTTGGCTTGGAGACTTTGGCAACACTTTTGATTCCCTGGAGCCGAGTGATGGTGAAGTGAAAGTGCAGAAAGATGATGTCGTGAAATGGTATGACAAAAGAACACTTTCAAAACTCGTCTATTTCTTACCCCTTTTAATCCTAAACCGTCCGAGATAGGAATTGAATTATATAGAAAACTAGGGTGATCAAAGTTGAAAGGTTCACAGTTTCCGGTGGTTGGAGAGCAACAGCGAGCAGGGAGTGATGCCTCCCTGTTGAATGAAATGTACTTATTTCTTTTTAGTCGATGGCAAAGTATTCAAAATTTCCTAATCAATTTTCTGCTGAGTAGGTGATAAAAATACTTTTATTCGAGAGAAAAATTCGTAAAAGTCGGAAATAATAGCCAAAACTTCTTTAGTTTATAATAGTAGACACTCCCTCTTAGTACGTATAAAATATCAAATACTGAAAAGAGGAAAAAATAATTCTCTTAGCTTAATTCTCTTAACTTAATAATTTTTTTTAGTTTGGATTGAATATTATTTTTCTCTCATTTATAACAGAAACATATTCTTGAAACAAACTTAATCTCGCTTGTGTAAATTAAAAATTAAACCCTGTAAAATTAAAATTAAAATATCATTCACGAATAGCAAATGTAATATAATCAAAACCAAGTTCCAAAACGATAATTTACGGGTATTCATTTCATATTTGGCAAAATAATATAGATAAAACATCCCACTCAAACCAAGCAAACTGGAGCGATCAATGACTTCACAAAACACAGAACCAAACTAGTTTCGTTCATTTAAATTAAATTTAATTGCAGTGATTGCGATTTATGACCAATTACATGCGTCCAATGCTGTGTATCATTAATTACGGTTATCAACGTGCGTTACATTTGCAACTGAATTCCTTTCAAGTTGTTCTTTCTTCTGCCCTCGATGCTTGTTTTCGTGTTTGGCGTGCCTTACGTTTTCTTAAACAAGCTCACGTGAGGCTAGTAAATTCTGCACCCCATCAGAGACAAAGCAGTTTTGTTTCCACTCAACATTGTATAGCGAAACTGGACGTTGCTTATGTAGTATCACTGACGAATCTAGGACTTTGTCTGGAACAGGCGCAGATCCAGCACAGCTAGATGGGGGAGACACTTTTCAAAACCATCACCTTTACCTTTTGACACAAAACGTCAAAATGAACTAAAGGATATCGGAGTGACATGGAGGGAGGCAAAACATCTTGCCACCAATAGAGTCAGGTGGAGACTCATGACGGAGGACGGAGGCCCTATGCTCCAGTAATGGAGTGGTAGAGGGATAAGTCAAGTAAGTCAGTCAAAATGTCGGAAGGAGTTTTTAAAAAAGTATCACGCAAGACGCGAGATCTCCTGTGGTACCGCTAGAACCTTTTTGGGTTCAGGGGGCACTGTTCAGAGTGGCCCCTTAGATCTGGTCTGGTAGGAATAGGTTTTGGTACCAATAAATCCGTTTCACTGTGACTTTTCATAGTTTAAAAATGTTAATAAAGTTGTTTTCATTGATTGACATCGTGAATTTTATATATTACCTTTTTCATGAAATTATGAATGTTAAATTCAAATTGGAGAAGGAATTTTTATTAAAATCTGGAATATTATGGTTTAATACGTAGTTTTTCTCCATAACCCCCATATACTGTATCATTATCATGTAGTTATCAATGATATTATATTAGACTCCAACGTTTCTTGACAATGGAGAAATGCGCTGCGAGCAAACGGATAAGGAAGTAATTCCCAGCACAATGTCCGAACGTTGCGTGAAATTAGGCACACTACTTTAAAAATATGATTAGTTTGTTAATACTAACAGTTTGAAATAGAATAGAACTAATGATTAGTCTGTTTACGTTATTGGGTCATACTTTTCATATTTTTTCGATTTTATGGCGTAATACATTCATTAAAAATTGAACGCGCTATCCAATGAGAACTAGCAGATGATCTGCTAATTCTGCTCCTCGTGACATCATTATCAAATAACCCCGTTGTATATGTTACGGGCAAAGTGATTAATTGGGAATTATTAATAATGCCCAGAATGAGGCGGGAAAAGTGATAAACTTCATTGGTAAATGCCATTTAATTTATCACATTGCCCTCCTCCACTTCGGGCATTATTGATAATGCCCGAATACACACTTCTTCCATGATAGCAAAAGCGCATGTCATTTTTTCCGCTGTTGTTTATATTGTCCGAACTTTGATACACACAACAAGGGTTCACATAAACCGAAATCGTACCATCGAATCAGAAAGGCTTGCCCATCACTTCATCATCCCCAGTTTAGCGTTTTTCCAAACAGTCGGCATCCCCACATGAGCAATTAGTAGAGAGAGCTATCCTAGACGCGGTGGTGGCGAGAGAAGCCGATACAGCGGGATCAATAAAGTTGGATTAACTTCCCTCTCGCTTATTATTCTAAACTGCTCATTTGTGAAACGGTAATCATTTACTTAGAGTTGCTAAGCGCCGCTGTGGTCGAACGGAATACGTAATCGAAGTATTCATTAAAACCTAACGTCTTTCAATTACACGCCGCAATATTTAGAAAAGGGGGAATCGAAAATTGATCTGCTCAATTTTTGCTCACAGAGAGGCGCCCGCGTTTTGTTTTAATTATCACCGACACGAGATTAATTTTTCGGCATGACTGACGCCTTCTTTCGCCTGATTTATTTGCGTCATTTTTATCCACTGCAATTATTCCGTTCTGCTGGAATTATGAGCCGGGCATTAATTCCGCGTAATGGCTTTTCCCGGATTTCCCCGGCTTCGTTGTCCAGGCGAGGTCAATGCCGGGATCCGGTTTTTGGGAGATGCTTCATTGTTCTTTTGAGCAATGAAGAATGTCTGGGAAAAGTATTGGCACTGGCTGCAAAACTTAATACGAGATGTAAGGTATCAGATTGACATTAAGGCTCGTTTACACTGTTTCAATTTCACTGGTCATTCTGAGTGATAGAGTTTCTTGAGAGTGAAACTCCCAAGATCCACTTTTCACTTTGGGAATGTGGAATTCCTCCAAAATAAATATCAAAAGTGATAAAATCTGAATGATCCTATATATCAGAGGATTCTTTAAGATTGCCTTGGACAGTACTAATATCATTCGTTTTTCTCAAACTATTTATGTAATGTTCAAAGTTTATTTATAGTACTAAACTAGACAGCAACGTTAGTTGACCCTACACACGACGTCACTAAGAAACAAAGTAGTTCCCATCGGGGTGTCTAAATTTCGAGTGAAACGAAGAACGTCAATTTTAAAATACGGTTATTTCGTTAAGCCCATGTATATTTAGTGTCTTTATATCCCGATTTGCGTACAGAAACTCCTCCTAGCAACCCAACAGGCTTTGTGTTTACCTACTTTCTCCATCCGCGTAGTGACGTACTGGGTTGAAACGTTGCTGTTGAGTATAATGATAAAAGACGGTACTATTTCACCCTTTCTCATTAGTTTTTTTTATAAAAGTTAGTTGCGTAAGAATCAAATCTACAAGATGATCATAAAACAGTAAATTTGATAGAAAACTAAGCATGTTAGAGCGATTTTTTCTTTAAGAGAATGAGAGAGGGGGAGTAAAGGGATGAGAGAATTATGTCGTAACTGCGTAAACAGAAAAAAGATAATGAGAAAAAAGGGAGAATGAGAAAAACGCTCTCCTGTAAAGTGGTCCGTTGTGTTATGACATGAAAAATCACGGATATAAAGTCAGTTAAATGTTATTGCTCCAGCCTAGATATTAAATTATTTTGAAGACTACTAATTGGCAATTAATTTAGTATACTTTAAATTTTAGACTATGTATGAAAGATTCGACGAGATCCAAAAGGCAATGGCTAACTGTCTATAAACACGTACTTTTTAGCTCCTTACAACTAACTTCGAGAATCGTTATAGAAAGGTTTTACATTGTTGGAATATTTGTACTCTGATTAGGAGAAATCTTATTCTTCTCCAAAAAAACTCTAAGTGTAAAGTAGTTGAGAAGAGCCACAGTGAAGTTGAGAAGAATCAGAGTAAGTTCAGATCTCATACCTACCCTCTACCTTTCCATTCTTCACGCTACCTCTCAACCTGACTTTTTCTCCGAACGAAAGATTATACTCCAATCAGCGAAAGCCCCGTAAAAAATTATAAGAAATGACGATGAGTTCAGCACAAGCTCAAACCCTCGAGGAGTGAACAAATAGTGCTTCTAACCGTCCATCCTGTGAGCACTGATTTCCGCTGACGATGAACACCAAGATTAGTTACTTTGTCTCATAAGGCAACGGGGAGAGGAAAAAAATCAAGGCCCGTCGATTTATAATTCCCGGTTTTGAGACAGGCAACACATATAAACGATCCTCCCCCTGTGATCTATTATGCGTCAATTCGGTCTTTAATTGAAACAAATTCTCATCAGGCCGGTGGCAACGGCCGTGTTATATTTCATCGTCCATTAAGTTATTACTCGGGCTAGTTTGGGTGGCCAGGTTTTCTTGATTAGAAGCTTCAAAAAAGTGATCGAGAAAAATGGACGCCTGTTTTTCGTTGGGAGATAACGCACACTCCGAAAAAAGTTATTACTCTTTTCCCCTTCCTTCCTTCAAAAAGGGGGAGTCCGGGTTTAATTTAAACGTTTTTTGAAGGGAACAAACTAATTTTTTATGCGGATAATTTGTTGAGAGCCGTCGACGATCATTCACGTGGTGATGAGCGGGGCGCATGCGCAGTGGCCGCACAATTACGCGGGAAAAGGATGGCCTTTTTTGGTTAGCGGTGATTGGAGATTCGGGTTTAAATTATTGGGGAGCTCTCTCTCTCTCTGGTGAAGAATGTTTAAAGGGGAGAGAGAAAAAAAATTAGCGGAAGACTCTCTTGAAAAACAAATTAGCTCGTCTGCTTCTTGAGATTGCGTACAGGTAAAGGCAATGCGAGTTTTCCACTCAAGGAGAAAGCTCCTGTGCCAGTTAAGATATTGTGCACATGTTGCTTCAGGCAATTATAATTATTAAACATCAAAAAATTACAGACGCTTTTTCTTCAGTGTATAAAGTGTTTCTAGTTAAAGTTCCATACTTTTAAATGATCAAAAAAGATATTCATAAGGAAATGGTTAAGAGATGTTAAGGGAATAAAGAGAGAAGGTGAAAAAGTAAGGAAAGGTGCAAAGCCCTGCAACTAGGAATAGTAAACTTAAATAGTTAGGGTTAACTAAGAACAATTAATTCATCGTTCAGACTGACTGGTAAATTGTATCTATTAATAGTAAGTGAGCTTTATAGGTTAATGAAAATCTATACCATTTCCTTATAACATACAGCAGCGTTTCTCAACCTTTTTACTCTCGCGGAACCCTTTTGACAAAGTCCAAGTTCCGGGGAACCCTAGTGTCCATGCAACATTGGCAACCCCTCCAATACATATTTAAAATAGGTTGAACGTAGCTTTTTAATGCATTTTTAGGTGAAATTTGCATTCAAGAGAACTTAATATAATAAAAATTGTGATTAATAAAGTTTTAAGTAGGAAAGGGGGGTCATGCCCCAGAGAATTTTTTGAAATTTGACCCAACAAACTGGGTTTTAAATTGTTTTTGGAACATTTAATCCAAATTTTGGACATACATTTTTAGGTAGGATTATAACATTCATGAAAGCATAATAAAAAATAATACAATTTCATGTACTAAAGGGGGGTTTGGGGGTCCTCCCCCAGAAAAATTTTGAAAATTAGACCCTAAATAGCAGGGTTTTATTGTGTTTTGGTATGCCTAGTCCAAATTCCGGGGGGAGGGAGGGCCCCCTTGGCCCCCCTTTTCCCTTATATACGCCACTGCCATGCAACAATATTTTTCCTTGCTGTTTTGTCCTCCCTCAGAATTTATTTTGAAAATTCTCCTATAAACTAGTGTTTTATCTCCATTTCAAACTTTTTGTGAAACACCCAGGGAGAAAATCTTCTTGAGACAGCAGAATTTACAATGGAAAAACGCTGTATAACAGGCATCAAAATTTTTGAGGGAATTTTGGAGTTCTCCCATGAAAATGTTTCGAAATTTGCCACTTAAAGTAGAGTTTCAGCGTATTTTAAGACCCCTTGAGTTTCATTTGAAAGGAACAGTTTCTTGTAAAACACAGAATTCTCAAGGGGGGGAATTGTAATTAGCGTCAAAATTTTAAAAGGGGCTAGGGGGCCTCCCTCAGAAATTTATTTTGAAATTCCCCTTCAAGCTAGTGTTTATCTTCTTTTCGTAGAACACCGAAAGGCTACGGAAGCAGAAGAAATTGTTCAAAGGAAAAACACTGGCTCGCATTTGGCTGGCTGTTCCTTAATTATTTATTTAGGGTTATCCTAAAATGTACAAAAAAAGATTTTCGGATCCCTCGCGGAACCCTTGAGGAAGCCTCGCGGAACCCCAGGGTTCCGCGGAACCCCGGTTGAGAAACGCTGACATACAGTAACATAGTTTTTGCATTAACTTTAGACTTTAAAAGCTAGAAGTCTATTAAACCCTAATGTATCGAAACAAAACTGTCGTGGCAACACCTTTGAGAAAAACCTCTCTAATAACTTAGATCGGTGGATGTTTCAATAGAAATAGAATGAAAACCATTTCCACACTCTATGAAACCATTTTGAGGTATGGAACATGGAGAAACATAGGGAGCACATGACAAAACCGAAAGAAAAAATAATTGATAGAGAAGTGATGAAGTAATGTCACAGACACGACTTAATAAGTAGCTGAGACATTCTTATCTAAAAATGCTTGCCCAATCCCGTATGGATTACAGGGTTCATTAAAAAAATAAGGCGTGTACCCACAAGATTTCTCAATGTCATTCAGACCGTGGTCGATTCAATGATATACTTCTATCCGACAGGTAGAAATAACTCAAATTTAAATACCGACTCCATTTACACTCTAAAATATTCCCTCCCGGGCCCCTCGAGAAAAAAAAGAACACGTCAAGTCAGAATCATCCATTAACCCCCAGTGACAATCCGATAATAAACACACTCCAAAAAGATCCCATTAACATAGGGAATGGTGTATTCCGGACGAAATTTATCGGCAACAATTGGCAGCTTGCGATATGGACGAATCGGGCATTAATAACGAATCCATCCATCTACTAGAGTTGAATTTCGAGGTGGTTTTAAAAACAGAAAGCGTTCAAATCTCTTATTTAACTCCGGGCCTTGGCAGATATTGATGGTGTTGGAAGAACCACCTCGTCACGGCGGCCAGTGGACAGGGGCGGCTCTCCGACTCGTTATTAATACGTGTTTCGGCCATGAGAAGTGACGGGAGTCGTTTAGAATCATCATCCTGTTTTTTATTTTCGTGTTCGTGTTGTTGGAGAGGCTGGCTTGTCATCGATATCGCGGGTTCGAACACGATCCAGCCGTGATCCCAATCTGTTTGTGACGAGCAACCCACCTCAGACATCGCGCGGTGGGATTGACTCCCTTCGATTCGTTGCTGATGCTCATTTATTATTGGAGGTAAATTTATATTTGCGGCGCACCCATGAGTTTCACTATAGTGAAAGAAGAGGTGAGGGATTTTCCCCGTTGTAAGGTATTAATTTTTGTTTAAAACTGTTTTGAAAATGTTCTTGTTGGGGAGATTCGAGCTAAAATACAAATAGCTAATTCATAAATAATAGAAAAGTTCTATACCCTCCACACAAAAGAAAATTTTTAAATACATTGAAGATTGGGAGGATTCAGGGGAAAGGGGGTATGAGGCTGCAGCCCCTGTCTTAAGTAAAAGCTTTTTCTATTATTTTAATAAAAATTTCTTCCATAATTTGACCTTAAAGACCCTATTTTCATTAAAGAATGGTAAAAATAAGGATATATAATGATACTAGTAGAAAGCAATTTCATAATCTCATTTAAAATTTGAAAAATGACAATGATTCAAAAGATACTTGTACCCCCTAAAAAAATTCCTAAATTCATTAATATTGTGAAGTAAGGTAAGGTATTAGGGAGATACACGATGAACAAGGCAGCTAAAATCCTCACACGAATTCGAGTTTCTCCCACTCACCTTCACTCCCTATTGTTATCTACTTCTCCCCCTTCTCCTTGTACATTATCTTTCCCTTTTTCACGTAAATCCTATATATCATTCTCCCCTACTGCGTAAAACCTTCAGCGCAAACTTATGGCTAACGTCACGGCAAGCGCAGAACGGGCTTATCTGGTCGAGCGCATCTTATCGGCTGTAGTTTATCTACCCCACTCAATTAGTGGACAAAGGGGTCCCACAAAAGGGGGACCCCTGCAAGAGGGACCCCTTTGTCCACTAATTGAGTGGGGTAGATAAACTACAGCCGATAAGATGCGCTCGACCAGATAAGCCCGTTCTGCGCTTGCCGTGACGTTAGCCTATATGGTGACCTCGACGACGCTTATCGGGCAGTGGATATCTACACCATCTCTTTGTGTGGTTAGGGGGCTGGAGGGGAACTCTTTTGTTCGCTAATTGACCTCACTTAACCACACCAAAAGATCGGGGAGATATCCACTGCCCGAAGCAGCGTTGTCGATCCGGTCATAAAAGTTTGCGCTGACCTTAAAGATGCAGAACGAGAAATGAAGCAAGTTAGCAAAACTTAAAAGTTATAATAAATTCTCAACAATAACGTAAATCGTTAATCTCTTTGAACTCCCCCATAAAAAAAGAAACTCGCCTCAAAACACGACTACAAAACAGCAAAAAATTCTGAACAAAATGGCGTTCATCGAGATCGAGAGAAAAAAAAGGCATATATAGATCCGCTCGACTGTGCAGTGGCTAAAGCAGTCCATTAGGTCGGTGGGGCTAAGTTATTGCTCCATGATTGGCCGGCCGTGGTTACATTGTTAGAGCGCGCGTATAACAAAGCAGTCCCGAAGGGTTGGGGATCCGCCGATGATTTAGAGCCGGTCTGGATAAATTGAAGGAAATCTAATGCTGATCTTTTACTCCTGGAATAAACGGATCTTGTTTGGGGGCCGCCCCATCATCAGCATCCGGGGCGCTCTCTGGTCGCACAGGGGCTGAACTTTTATGAAGTGTCAAGGGATATAACAACGTTTTCAATGGTAAAACTGTTTTAGTTTGGGGGCCTAATTCTAACTCCTTTAGTAAACCCTCAAAACGCGAACTTTTTTCTTTATTGTAATTATCATTACGAAAGAGAGAATAAAAGGTGTTTTAGAGTACTCTTTTTGGCGTGTTCTGGTTCAATTTAATCCCCTTCTCACTCTTTCTCCGCTCTTCTAAACAAATCCAGAATTGATAAGTATGTACTTTTGAAATATATCAGGTTAGAAAACTTTGCATACGAACTCCAGAATATACAGACAACTTTTAATATAACCCTATTCAACCTTATGTAAGACCACAATATGAGTTCTTTAGAATTAATTCATAAATTCCTAGAATGTGCTTGTACAAGAGCGAAAATAAGAAAACTTACTATCTTTTCTAGATATAACTTTTGAACTGACCTAAAGTAATTTTTCAACTGATACTTTATCCACAAGAAACTTCAAGGAGACACTGGCTTTTTTTTAATTTCAAATTCATCCTATTTTCAAAGAAGTAAACTACTAAAAAAGGATTAAGACAGAACAGTAACTTTATTTATAACATTTAAATTTCACAGCTACTTTAAATTGAACAACTGGACATATTATGCCACTCAACAGGCTTGAAATCTCTCCAGTAACATTCATCACCATTAATCCTAAACCACTTTGATTTGCGTTTGCACATTTCATTCAACCAACTAACTTATTTATCCCCTCCACAGACACAACAGAGATAGATTAATGCAACGATTCTATACCTCACCGCAGGCACCTAAATACAACCCATTGTGCACGAGGGAAAAATTATCCCTTCAACAATTCAACCAATTCGGAAAAACCGAGAGCCATAACTTCTAGGGCCAAAGCCTTCATTCACAAATCACAACAGAAGCTATCGGATACATCAAGGAGCACAAAGACACTGAAGCAAAAGAGGATTTTTCTTGAGCAAGTTGGAGTCATTCCTCGGACACAGCAAGTTGCCTCGAATAAATTCGGTCTCGAGTGACAAGTTGGGGTCGTAAACACTCAGAAGTTGAAGTCTAGGTGTGATTAACATACTGATTACAGAAGTATAGTATAGCTTTGGCGATTTATACTTCGGAATCGCATTTTGTGGCGGAATTTTAATGAGCCAAGCGGGAGGTTGGCGTCGCTCAAGAGATGAGACTTGTCGAGGAGCATATTTCAAGCAGGCCCTAGTCACATAAATCCAACACGATCGGGAGCAAAGAGCTTTGATGAGGATATACTCTCTTTTTAGTATAGTTTAAAACCAGAAAAGTTGAAAGGTGTGAATAAACCACAAGGCTATTATTCATGATTTATATTATCTGTGCTTGATGTAGTATATAATTATATCGGGAAGTTATTTGAAAATTCACTGAGATTTTAATCTACGAACTAAGTGGTTAGAGATTATACACCAGATTAGCTAAAGAAGAGTTAAAACGCCTTAAGAAAATAATATCCATTGTACGGAATTTATGTTCGGTTAATCTGTGGTTTACCCCTTCATTAGAAAATAGTTTCGACATTAGCAAAAAATTTCTTTAATGTCTTGATTTACATAAGTTACACTTCCACAAAACAATTTTATCTCAAGCCCTTTACTATAGATTTAAATATAAATCGTTATTTTCTATAGTAAAAAATACTTCTCTATAAGAAAAAATAGACGAGATGGGATTTTACCTGGAGCCCTGAAGAGGAACTTAGTTGTTCTGGCAAACATACCATTGAAAATTCTTATTTAAAAATCCTATTATTGAAGATGGTTCCAATGGTACTTACCTATAAAAGAAAAAACAATTAGTCATCAAACATAAACAAAAGGGCTTTATACTAAAAGACACTAAGTATACATACATTCTACTTTATATTTATAGAATGAAAAGCAACATGTGTTTTTACAGCATGTTTTTAAACATAAAAATTCATTTTTTCCTGTAATTTTATGCTATTTTAATGTTTTAAAGGGATTGAAATGGGAAGAAAGTTTGTTATTAGCACAATCCAACCTCTCTTATAAGCAGCGAAATTAATAGATTTCAATAGAAAAGTAAAACTTAAAAAAATTTCAAACCACTCCCATCAAATGGGTTCATCTCACGAATTTAAAATTCTCAACTTGAATTTAAAGGAAAAAGCAAAGTGAAAGAGGTCTGCGATCTCATTCATAAATAACCGACCCCCAGACAGCATATAGTGGGCGCTCGCGAGTTTTTTGATGTAGTGATGGCGGAGATTTTGATCATCATCATCGGAGTTATTATGGCATGATGACCTCAAAATCACGACGGACCAAGTGATGAATGTGCTCAGCAAAGATGATTAGTGACTTAATCTTATCTAGACAAGGAAAAATGGCTCCTCAACAAAAAGTGAGCATGTTGGTCTTTTGAAAGCAGGAAAGAAATGCCCGCTTGATTAATTGAGAGGTAACATACCACGTGCTGACCTATCACGTGACCGCGCGGTTTTAATGAATAATTATTTTAATTTGGAATTAATCTGAGATGGGAGGAAGCTTCGTAATGGATCACTCAGTTGAGATGTTCAGGTGGTTTGGAAACACAAGCGATTCCAGGTAGGATGGAGCTTTTAATGAAGGAAAAGTGAATTAAGGAGGAAGAACTTGAAGGGGAAGCATACTAAACATAATTTAACTAACTATCTCCTTGGCATTACAGCCCATGTTGGACTATGGCCTCTCCAACAATTCTCCTCCAAAGCCTTCTGTCCCTTGCTTTTTGCTTCCAATTACGGACTTTTAGAATTTTAAGGTCCTTTTCAACCTCATCCAACCATCTTTTGACTGGCCTTCCCCTTTTTCGTTGTCCCTGGCACTGGCCCTTGAAGATCTTTCTAGTGCCCCTATCTCCTCCATTCTCTCGAGGTGTCCCTACCATTGTATTCTTTTGGTCTTTGTATAATTAATTATGTCTTTCTCTTTAAATAGTCTTTCAATTTCACAATTAAATATCTTCCTCCAAAGGTCACCCTAGAATTTTTTAACATAATTTATTGAATTTAATTTTGAACATAGTGTACCAAAAACAAATGGAATATCCTGAAAAAAAAGGGTAATATCTCCGGGTAATTCTTTCATTTGCACGGTTATTAAATATTTTTAAATTATTTCAAATTTACAATTTTTAAATAGGGTGGGTTGGGGTAAAATGGGTCAATTTAAAGGTACCTTCACATTCTAAGTTTTATTTCTTCAAAACTATTACTTTTTAAGGATTTCTTTCAATTGGATCTTGACACTACAATCCTTCAGAACATTTTCATCTAATTTTATCAAATATTATTTTGTTATAAGTTGGTTAAACTTAGCATCAAAAGTAATGACCTATTTTACCCCAATGTGGGGTAAAATGGGTCTCATTGCAAAAAGATGTCAAAAATATATTTATCACTAAATATACATGAAAATAAGAAAAAAGGCAATCGACTAAGCCGTTTTTATCTGAAAAAATTTGTTGTAAGTTGTACTTTTAGGAAATTGTAAACATTTGAAGTTAATGACCTTTGTTCCAAATGTAGCAATTAAAATACTTCTTTTGGAGAAAAAATAAACTTGTTTGACAGTTCAATGTATATTTGAAGGAAATAAGTTGAAAACATTGTTTTTACTTTATATAGAAGGCCTCTTAACTATGACCCATTTTACCCCAAGTACAAAATATCGTTATAAAAGATACAATATTTTATATTTTTCTAAGCTGATTGGCTTGAAATGTCTCTCAAACTTTCTTTTATGAAAAACTATCACAAAAGTCTGTTTTAATTTATTACAATATATAGTTATTTCGAAGTTGGTAAACCCTGTTTTTTCGATGACATCATTTACGGTTCAAATTAAATATTTTTTCAGTCCTCAAATTCATAAATCTTAATTTTTGATAGTCGAAAAAGGTTGCCAACAGATTAAAGAATATGATTAAAAAAATTAGTGAAAAAAAATTTCAATTTCAATTTGATTTATATCGAGTTAATTAAAACTGACCCATTTTACCCCAAGACCCACTTTACCCCAACCCACCCTATTAAACAACATTGTTTCGGTTTCCCGGGCATTAGTGGATCGAAACCACTCTACATACACTTAATATGCGAGAAGATCCATGCATTAAAGGGATACTTGCTGAAAGAAACATGGTTTTGAGACTTTTTCTATTATGTCTATTAAAATGACCACGGTTATCCCGTTTCCCGTTACCAAAAAGGTATCTACTCTAAGCTTCAAACCAAGGAAATGAAACAAGTGAAAACATGGAAACTTGATGAAAATTATGTTGTGCATATGAGTCTACACTGTGTTATTGCATTGGTACTGGACAAAATTGTTCATTTAAAAATATGAAAAGAAATCTTAATAATCCACATCTTAAATTGACTTTTCTTTTAAAAATACAGTCGAGTCCGCTTAATGTGATCGCAATTGTCCAAGACTAAACTGATAACATTATCCGATCGATAACAATAAGCGATCTCATATCAAAAAACAGCAAACAGTGTAACTAGATTGTTTGCTTTAAAATCAAAATTATGTAATCGTAATAAATGTATTCAAAACTCTATTTTTACACCAAGTAAAATTTTAAGGGGAAAATATAAGAGTAGTTCAGTTAATAAAATTTAAATAATCACTTACTTTGTTTTTTATAGAAGGTCTCTCTTTTTTTCCGCCCCATTATATATCCTTTCACTCCAATAAACCATTTATTTATTACATAATCTGAATTCCAGTAAACGAGGGAAAATCAAAATCTCTTATCAGAAAAATCTGCAAAGCCTGGATCTTGGTGTTTCTTTAACCAATCACAAGTATGGATTCGGATTCCCTATAACCACTTTCTTTCAATATAACAGGCGGAATGTTTTATTTTTCTTACTCATATTGAGTTTCAGAAAAAAAGAAGCGCCAGATTTTATCATGGAGCAGATGTTTACTTGTAAAAATTGACCTTCAACATGAAATAAGAACTCAAAAGTGGTCGTTTTAAAAGGGATATAGACAAATTTTGATAACATTAAGCGGAGTAATGATGCAAAGTTGATCACATTAAACGATGAAATTTACATTAATTTAAATAGGAATGATCGGGACCTGTCGATTTCGATAACATTATCCGATTGATAACATTAACCGTGATCACATTAAGCGGACTCGACTGTATCTCTTACAGAGAAAGTGAATATAACTATCCAACGAAACAAAATATTTGCGTTCTACCAGATTCTATGGGGGAAAACTGTGCTAAAATAAATGGTAATGCGTAGAGGATAAGTATTCCTAACATTTTAAGGGGCAAAAAGATAAACAGTAGTACCAAATCACTCTTACTTTAACATTCACAGAAACATTTTGTTTTCTGGCTGTTTTATAACCCAATAGATCAAATCCACAGCTTGGAGTGTAATATATTCAAAAGCAATTATATTTGAAGCGTGAACAGCATGAGCAACAATAGTAGGCAAAGAATGGCAGAAAAATTTATAACACCCGAGAGACCATTTTAGATTCGAAGCCACACGAAAAGTCCTTTTGTATTTAATTAACTGAAAGAGAGAACTAAATATCTCTTAAATTTAAAAACTTATTTTAAGGCTAATAAAACAGGATTCCTCCTTATAATTACTTCATTGAAACACCTATGATGCTATGCTTGGCTTTTAAGATTAGAAGCATCTAACTTAAATTTCTCCACCAAAGTCCATAGTGTTCTTTTTAATAAGAAATAAAAACATGTAAAATGGTTATAAGCCAAAAAGGTACAAATGTCAATGGGGTATAACATGTATATGAGGTGGGTAGACAAAATTGCTAATTTTTCAAAGGTAGTTTAAAAATCAAAGTACAGAATATCTCAAAACCTATTTTATAGAAATTTTTTAATAAACAAATTTCGGGAGATGTTTACAATTTATCCACCATAAGCTAATTGTCACTCTCACCCCTTGGCTTATCACTCATTCAAATTAATAAAACTTAACCAATATTAGTTATATATAGTACACTTAAATAGTTTCCTACTACTAGACAAACGACTGTTTGGAAACACCAGTTTCAAGTTTTATAATGTTGTATTACATGTTTCTTAAAATTAAGTATGGAATGTTTAAAGAATGGATAGCATAAAAAATGGATATGTTTATGGTAATTACTTTTACCAAATTATTTACACATGGTAGTAACTAGATTTCTATAGCTATTATTCTTATAACCATCGTAACATATAATATTTTGACTTTCAAATTGAATACAGTCCAGTCTCCCCAATCAAAATCCCTCAAACCGTCCAACACCATTAAATTTCGGCAACATGCAACAACCCGTTATCAGCTCCAAGACAGACAGAGAGACCCAAAGACAAAAGAGATCTAGCCGAACTCCCACAAGTGCCTGGGGAGAAGGAATCACCACCGACAAGCCTTCTTATTTACTCGTGTACACGTCGAAGGCCATTTGTCAAGGTTCGGACAATGGTTCCCCTTTCAATCAGGCATATATTCGTCGGTTCTTGAGCGACACGCCGGCCCTTGCAATTACGACGGCCGCCGCTTGAGTTATGGCCGCGGTGTGGGTGGATATTGGAGGCTATAATTCACGTGTTGTGTGAGTGCGGCCTGGGTAAATAGCAGAGGGGGATAGGCTTTTTTATGTTTTTTAGGCCGCATCTGCATGAGAATGGAATAATAGAGGTGGAAGGGGTCCGAGATACATATTTTTTTTGTTTGGATGAATTTGTCCGGGCGAGTTTGGGGTTTTCGGAGAGTGGAAAAAGGTGTCGAATCGATACGTTTGTGGATGTTGGTTGAACGTAAGGAGATAAAAATTAGGGTAGGTGTTACGGAAATATAAAGATATCCCCTAAGAAAATTATTATGGAAATGGTTATAATTAAACTAATGAACTAAAGTTCTAAATGATAATTTTTAATCCTTTGTTGCATACAAAGTAAAAAAAAATATACATGCATTTTCTCTCCTAAAAATAGTCTTAAAAATAATTGTGCAGTTGTGCTGTCGTCTATGATTAACAGTTGAAAGCTCAAATAATGTAGAAGGTAAAAAAACTGAAATGAAATCTGTAAAGGCATTTACAGAATAGCAAAAAAATTAACTTTTGTCCACTAGAGTGGACATGATGCAACAAAGGGTTAATCACATTTCAAGTTACGCGGTAAGATATTTTGAGTTATCAAATACTTAAAAATACGCGAATTCCTAATGAAAATTCAGTCAAAACGAACACAAAAGGTTTACCACTCTCCTTTTTGCTCTCTAAATCAGCTCAAGTATAACAGTATGATGACAGTAGTGAAATTCGATGCAAGTTCAGATTGATATAAGTTATATCAACTTTCTAAACGTAACGAGCATTTGGAGACAAACGTTTAAAAAGAAATTAACAACAATAGACAATTTTAATCTGCGTATATTTTTATTTTGTACTGAAAAAGTTGTTTTTCTTAGTGTAGCTTGAAGATAAAGAAGTAAAAAAGAAATTTAGCTAAAAAATGCTAATTGAATCGTCAGTTGGAAGAAGGGAATAAGTCAAAAAACAAAGTTTTGAGAAAATCGAAAAAAAACTTTATAAGTTATGGAATTTTTCATTGTATACTTAAACACTAAAATTTTAGTGGAAGTTCAGAACCAATTTAGAAAACCGATCCATCATCAAAACAAATATAAGTATATTCAAAAATATTTTACAATCAAAATAAGTTGATGAACTTATTCCCTTCTTCCCCCTTATAAAGTTTTTCTGATGAAAAAACTTTAAAAACCTTTAAATTCACATTTAAATTATATTTATCCTTAGTTTACACCACTAAAGGATGAAATAAAAAGAATAAGACAAATAAAAATCAAAATTATGGTGAAACTGAGTTATTAAAGCAGTATCAATGGTGTGAGTGAATATGAATGGAGTCAAACATTCCACGCATTAAAAAAGTTTGAAAAAAAATTTAAATTAGGGTAAAATTTTATTTTTACTTATTTTACAGCATAAAGAATATGAAAAGAAAGACAAATTAACCTCAATACCAAATTGACTTACAAAATACATTGAATGGACATCGATTTCACAACTTCAAAGGGCGATAACACCATATAGGGGTTAGTTATTTTCCCCCTCTTTTCACCCATGTGTAGAGCAAAGCTTGGAGATTGTTTTGTGCACAAAAAGTCAATTTGTCATTTTTTGGACTTATTCCCTTCTTCCAACTGACGATTCAATTATTTAATAAATTATTGTTCGTTGCCAGTTATATCCAGATATTGCTTGTAACTCTTTCGAGGTTCTCGTTACACGTATCTGAATTTGCCAAAGGATAGTTGGATTGTTCTTTTGGGGACATTTTCCTACATCAATGGCCGTATTATTTCATGGTTTATGAAACCCTTACTCTTTGACTTCACGGAACAATTTTATTGAAATCATTAATTTAATTTCGTTGCATAAAGTAGATAACTTTATCTTGTAAGGCAATTGGCCTATTAAAATTTAAAGAACTTGTACACAGCTACATTTTTATAGACGTTTTATTAACATTTTAATAGTTCATATAACTGATTAGTTTAGATTTTTGACTAAAACGCTTTTTTAAAAGAAGTCGAAAGACTAACTACAGCACTCGTATAAACACTAAAATCTAACTGACTTGTTGGACATTATCTCTCTTTATTCTAGTTTGAATGGTGAAAAGACACAAACGAAAGTTTTTTATTAAAGTTCCCCCGAGCAAAAAACACCTCCGCCCATGTGTGAATGCGTGGCGCTTGAAAAGCACCGGATTTATTTCCACCATAACGCGAATGGTGACAACGAACTCAGCGAGCGGAATCGAGAATTAAAATTTAAAACAGCGCGAATATCTTACTTCGGAATCGTAATAATATGATGCATCCTTTTTTTAAACCCGGCCCCTTTCCCTAGAAGAACCTTTTTTGCACGTCTCCAGTATTAAATTTGCAGGGGCACATAAAAAAAGAACTCGGAATTCGTAATTTTGTTAATTAAGATCATGAATTTAATTAAATTACTGGAACTTAATTAGCTTATTTCGTAGCCTCTCTGTCCGAAGATTTTTAGATTTTCTTTCCAAACTTAAGGCTGTCTCGAGAAAAGAGGACGAAGGAGAAAAAAAATCTCAACTTTTCTCGCGAAGTAGTCTAAATACTACTTGTTAGTGTTTCTCTCTGCTTTTAAACTTTCTTCATCTCATTTATTGTTGTTAATGAAAGCACAGATTATAATTTAGCTCTTTCAGTTTAAGATAATTTCGGGGACTTATTTTCTTAGAGATATTATTAACAAGTGTGTATGGAGTAAGGGTAATGTGAAATGACTGCGCTTTTTTTTTATTTTTGCTGTTGTTGGTAGGGGAGAAATGAATGTTTTTCAAACAATTAGTACCAGTAGCTCTTGAAATTTGATAAATTGTGAAGCGTCCTTTTTCTGAAGTTGGGCTTGAAATTGAGTCGTTTGGAGTGCTAGTCACATTCCGGCTGGTTTTTTGACAATCTTGAGTTAATTCGAGATTACTTCAAGCAAAATTATTTGGTAAAAGTAATTTACTTCAACGTCGGTGTCAGAAATTGTATATTTGGCTGGAGTTTTTTTTTTTATTCTAAAGCCAGTAAATAATAAAGGCGTAGAATTTCGATACTTTGTAATGGTTTAAAACAGGTCTACTACTTAAATTATAGTATGATAGCCATGTAATATCAAGTTTTTTTTAAGGTAAAAGAATCCAGGACGCATTTTAATCAACTTATTTAAGAAATGAATCAAGTACACATTCAGCACTTTAAAAAGTTGTTTTAATTTAATTTTTGCACTCTAAAAATTATTTGATAATTCAGATTGTTTAATTAAAAATCTCGAAATAAATCAATACAAATATCCTACAAACGTGAAAGTTGGGGAAATTATATTTTAGGTTTTAATCTGTTTTAGCAGAACTAACAAAACATTGGTCAAATCTAATTTTTTAAAGTATTTTATCTAATTTGAAAGGAGCTATTTTTCTTTAAATGAAGTATAAATTCAAAGAAGTAATCTGTAATCCAACTTATTTTACGAATTCCCAGCTCTCTCATGCGCTTGTTTCTTTAATTTGAAGTGATAAAACGGTATTATTTTAAAGATAGAAGGGTAAATAAAACTATTTTATATTAATTCCCAATACTAAATTAAATACATACTAATAATAGTCCAAGAAAAGTCTAAGACTAAGTCAATTAAATACTCAAAAATAGTTTAGGTGCTAATTTAAGGTTTTCAAAAGATACTGTTCATAATTATAAGTATTATTTTCATAACAATATTCTATATCACAGGTTCATATCCTTGCCCAAACATTATTTAATTTAAATTTATGATACAAAATAGTCTCGAAGCAATTTCCAAACTGCATATTGATACGGAGAGAGATAGAAATGTCATCAACAAACATCCTTTAACAGACTCAACTATCTCTTCCTCCGAAGCAATAACATTCGAAAGAAAACACCGTCCGAGTGACGAACACACACACACACAACCACTCCAAACACGAAACTCCATCCACACCACCCCCAACCCTTTCAAAACTTCACCTCCCCCCCCCAAACAGAGCAAACGATGATGATCCATTCGCCATCAGAGCAAAACAAAACTAACGCAGCAACAATCCCCAGAAAGCATGGGAAAACTTACGAGCTTTTAAGAGGCTCCGAATGTATGTCGCGGAACACGTGAAAGAAGTTAAAAATTCATTCCGCCCCCGAAAACTAACTCAGGGGTTTGATGAGCAGCGGAGGAATCCGAAGAGGAGAACCCACTAATTAAAAGTGTACACTATCCCCGACAGTTGACTTGAAGAGAGCAGCGCGGCGGGTGCTGGTGGATATACTTTTACAGATATAACATCCCCCGGTATATACCTGCGGTCCCCGCATTCTTGCTTTCCGACATCAGGAAATCAATAGGTTCGACAGACAGATCTTGTAGCGCCTGTCTCAGGAATCTCTATGTGTACACGGGCGCAATTAAAAGTGTGCTGGCTGGCTCGCTCCATTACAAAAGTATGTGAGGGGACAAACAGACAGATTAATTTCGTTCCCTCCACATATCTGGAGGGGGGTTGAATTCATTCGGGATTGCGTCCGCTATTGCTGCTCTTGTTGTTGTTGCTTCTCTCCGTTCTTTGGGGGCTGATGATGCTATTGCTGTTAATCGTCGCTTGTTAAAGGCCGTCTGTTCATTAGTCAGTTGGTGATTGCAATTTAGCGGCGTTCGGCTCGCTCCCGGTGAGTTGTCAGGGGAGGATTTTTCTGACGCGGTCAGTGACTGACTCAATAGATTGGGTGTCACGGTGATTACGACGGTAGTTTTAAAGGAGTTAATTTGTGTCCGGTCATTGCTTATTGCAGGATTTCTAATAAATAAATTGGAAACAGTGTGTTTTCCCATTAGAATTGTTTCTCTCTTCTGGCACTGCTGTTCTTAATACATTTAGAGTGGTTTTTAAATATTTAAAATTTCTCTCTGCACCGTTAGTGTAGAATATTTAAACTAAAACTATAGTTTGGTTGTGACACCTTATCGTGTGTCCGTATCGCGTTTCAAACGGTAGGTATGTAGTGTATTAAATGTAGCTATCATCCATTCATTCCATTTCTTTCACTCTTTCAATCCTAAATCGCCCGAGATTACCATTGAATTCAATGGAAAATTGGGGCGGCTAGGACTGAAACTGTTAAGTAGACGCTAGTCGAATGTATGAAAGGGAAGATAAAGCTTTTATTATTCAATCAAATTTAAACTTTTATACTTTCAATATAACATTAATATTAATTTTTATTATTTCAAAGGTTTATGCACAAACATTACTTGTTATCTATCCCATTAAATAACACCAAATCTGTTTTGAATCATCCAGTTTTTGTCGTTGCCATCAATACAGAGATGCATTTAAATTATTTGGTTCGCCATTGTAAAAAAATATTGAAAATATTTCTTTAATTTGGGAATCAAAAAAAACTTGGCTATATTTAAAGGGACTGATGGAAAAGTACCCCTTGTTTTCTTAGTCTTAAAAACGATTTCGATTTTTTATAAAAATAATTTACTCCACAGTAACAAATCGTTTGACTTAAATGTCAGCGTTACACTTTCAACACATTTCAAGGGCCAGCAAACAAAATCGAGAGTCGAAAGCAATTACGCCCCAGGAAAAAAATATTCCGTGGGCGTTTTTAAACATGGATCCAAAAATAAGACCCATTGCTTCTTTCGCGCCATAAATCTCGAGAGGCCGTAACTCTCTCTCTGACAACAGTCGCGCCCCCATTGTGTGGACACGAAAACTCCTCTCATAAGCAGATTTCTTGGCCCTGTCTGTTTATTATTTATCTTCGGGTCATCCTCTTCGGCCTTTCCGTCCAAATTGGCCCCAAGAAGGAAAAAGATTAAAACGTCTCTTTGTGTGCGACGCGAAGACAGCGAATGAACCCTTCGGGAGTGTGATTTTTATGAACCGAGCTCTTTTTCGGTCGTTAAACGGTGGGTTAACTGATAATGTGGGTCTCTGAGGGTTCCTGTAATGTTTTCGGTCGGTAATTAATTAGAGTTCGTCGATGGATTTTTTTCGTAGATTCAGCTGCCGGACAAACAGGACATAATCGGATGTGTGGTGGATCTAATAACCTCGAAAATGCAGCCTAAGCTGATCTTTGAGAATTAATAGAGTGATTCAAACACTTTTGTGATCGATGGTTCGGGACATTATTTCATAAGGCGAAAATATTATATGTATTTCAGGAAAACATTATGTGATAAAAAAACCGCACGTAATAAACATTTAGGTATTGGAGTTTAATTTTAAAAGGAAATAGTAACTTATGTTGTTGTTGTTGTCGTTTGCCCCTTGAATTACCCAAGCTCCATAAGGATTCAAGGCAAAGGGGATGCGGCTCCTGAGAAAGTGAGGCCCATAAATGGCAGAAGTCCGACTTCTGCCTCTTATCGTCTGTAACTTATTACTTCTGTAACTTATATTTCATTAATAAGAAAATGGATCCATGATAAAAAAAAAGGAGATCTGTGGTCCTTATAAACTTAGAACACCAAACCTAAAAGTCTGCCTTTTCTCAATGGGCAAATATTTTGGGAATACTGAGGAAAAGCTAGAAACTATGGAGGATATTAGTGTCCCTTGATTGTAAATTTAACATTACAATCAAGAAATAGAATATCCTAAAAATGTAGGGGGCATTGCTTACATTACCCCCATAAATTTACACTTACACTTATTTTTCCCTATCAACCTGCTAGCTTTAGAACTTTAGATTGATTGGGCATACTGGAATTTCAGATAAACGATTTCGGGTATTAGTAACAACAACAATAATTCTTTAATACCCTATTAAAAAAATTTTATGGTATTCCATAAACCAGTATGAATTATACTGGATCCAGTAAATTCATAATGGTTTATGGCATACCAGAAAAATGTTTTCCAATAGGGTATACAACCTGAATTACTTCAAAATAGCTTTCAAATACTCTATAAACAAATAATAATGATTGAAGTCTATTGAAAGATAGGGCAATGTGCCCAAAATAAGTATCGTTGTCTATCAAACAAGAATTGTCCATGAAATGCTTGACAATTCATCAACTAGATCTCCAAGGTTTAGATCGTGTTTAAAAAATTTGTTTCCGATAACCAGATAAACGATTTCTCAGAAAACAATCGCAAGAAAACACGATTCCAAACTCTGAATTGCATTAGGCTTTTTGTATTCTCGAAAGACTAACAAAATTAACAATGTTTCCATTGTAACTACAGCTGTTTATGCTGGCAGTCCTCTCCTCTGGAACTGAATCACTTTTCTTTCTGGAAATGTCACAGCAAACCATGCGGACCGTTGCTCCTCTATAACTTTCTCCAAAAACGATTCTCGTCTCCTCAGTTTCGCATATCAACAACAGCACCGATGACATAACAGATCGAGAGAGAGAGAAAAAAAAAAGCTTTCGAGAGTCAAACTTGAGTGACTAGTGTCCCCTGCTACGAATGAATCTCTATGCGAAAATTCATTGGAGAGTTCAATGCTGACAAAGTGCGATTTTGGGAAGGTTGATTGCGTTTTTGATCGCTAACGAGGGCTTCTCGTTATTTCCTAGAAAGCTGTTCCTTTAAAAGCAAAGATAAAAGGATCATTGTAATCAGAGGCTGAGGTTTCTGTAAAGTAGGGATTCATGGTTACAGCTTTGAATTTGAGCTCTTAACAAACTTTGCGTGAGGTATAAAAATAAATGATGTCACAAGTAGTATAATAATGGTCAACACTTAACGTTCTTAAAAGTGTGGCTATTTTTAAATATTAATTCTATTGGAAATAATCAAAAACTGTTAAAAATTTTGCTATAATAATATGATAAAGTGTACCTGGATGTTAAAGCATCCTGTTTTTTACCTTAGTGTAGTGAAGAGATCTCTTCAAATACGTCGAGTTAGTACGCTTTTAAATGTACAATTAAAAAAACTATTTTTTTGCATAATTCATTGAATTAAATATTGTGGCTACACAAATTATAATATAAGAATTTTCAGAGGAACTTATTATTCCAATGCCCTGTATTATGTCCATTTCATTGTTACGAGTACATTGAAAAATAAAGCTGGGTAATGAAATATTATTATTTCAGTTTCTAGACTCCAAGTTATCAATTTATGTTAAGAAATTAAATAAATGCGACAAAACATTAGAATAAATTAATAAATTACCCAAAATTAGGATTTCCTGCAATCGTTTACCTTTATCTGCTTTTGGAAACTATATGACCACAAATACATGTTCTATAGTAATCTCAGAGGTAAGGGCACTTTTTGTCCAGATTTTTATCTCGGTTCCAGGTAATGAAGTGACAAAATATTCATTAGGTGTGCCGAAGCTCTACCGGGTGAGCCTTGTTCAAATGAGAGCGGACACGCATCAGAAATGGCATGAGTTTTATCGTGAATATTAAAAGAAATTTCCATGGCAACCCAACGTTTCCAACTTTGCATATGACGTATGGGTCGTGTCAATCTCTCATTTAAGGGTATTCCGAAAGGAGGTTTTCGTCAGACGTTCGATACATGGGTTCGATGTATAAATCAGTGGCATTTGTATGATGGGAGAAAGAGTGGTGGTATTTAAACCTTGTGAGCGTGTTGGTAGCAACCCCTAATTTCTGATGTACTCAATGATAAAAGAAATGATCCTTGGATGTTAGCACTATTCAGTACTTTTGTTTTTTCATGCTTCCATTTTAATAAACCTTTCACCACATCGACATGGTATTCAAAAATTATCATAAAGCTTTTTAAAAATTATGAGTTAACGCCAGAGAAGCATTTTAATAAAAGTAACGTGCTCACGAAATTAAGCATAATTCTGAGAACATTGTTTAATCCTTTCAGTCTTAAGCCATTCATGATTTTTATTGAATCCTATGGAGAATTTGGAAAGTTCAGGAATAAAAGTATAAAATGAAAAAAAGTAATATTTTTTTAACCCTTTATGCCCCGACGGGACTTGTAAGTCCCACTTCCCAATGTTCCAAATTCGTCAAATTTTCGTCATGTAAGGCCAAATTTAGATTACTTATTGTTGCAGTTCCGTAAACTTGACATATTTTGGATGAGGAAAATAATTTGGGGCATAAAGGGTTAAATGGATGTTTCTTTATTTAGCAGTGTATTAATTAGAATCTTTTTTGATAGAAGTATTTTAATTAAAGAACTTTTTGCTGGAGAGAAAGACTTTACGGTAAAATTTGAAAAAAAAATTCCCATCAGTGAAAAAGTGTTTAACGAATCAAAGCAAAATACATATATTGATAAGAATCTCAAACAAAAGTAGGTGGTTAGATTACATAATCGGGTGTATATTTCGTTAACATAGAAAATTAACAGATGAAATAGGGGAATTATTTAATTTTCATAATATGTTTACTTTATTGTTTGAAATATGTAAGTATAGTCTCCATTAGGTGAAACAAAATTAAGTCCAATAAATCCACAATATTCAAATAAATAAATTTATCAAAATATAGAACGGGGGTCAATAACTCAACAATTTAAAAGGGGATATATCACACATTCAAAAACGATAAGAATTATAATGTTCATTGGAATCAAGAAAGTTTCAACCAAAACTTCATTCTGACTTTGACCAAACACTTCACCTAATGCAACCATTTCAATACAATCCTCATATGATTCTTCAATTCCCATCGCATTTATGACCAACAAATCACTCAAAACACGCACGACTGACCACCTAACTGTCAATTCGAAAACACCAGCCACCAAAAAAACCTCAAGCATGACCCCGTCAAACACATTCCCAACTCCAACCGTTCCCACCATTAAACTGCTTACCTTGTTTCTCAAAAGAGAGGGAAGGAATCTCATTTAATTCAATAACTCAGCATTAAAAATCCCTACAAAAGGTTATTAACATCGTAAAAAAAGCGGCCAAAACAATCGCGCCATCGATTACATTACAACATTACGGAGAGATGAAGAGCATATTCGCATATTCTTTATTTTTTATATTATTTCTTAGGAATGTGCGTGTTGGGGTAAATCAAGAGAGGCCACGTTGCGGGATCGAGACAATCCCAGAAACATCGGGAGGAGAGCCCTAAAGTGATTTTATCGGGCACGGAAATTCCAATTGACGAGGAGGGAAGAAATCGCTTAGCATCACGAATGCCCGGGCATCGTATTCATGCCCGTTCAGAGACGTTTTTATGCCGAGACTGATCCTCCGGAAAAGGTGATTGTTCGAAAAAAGTTCTTCGAGGAGGGAGTGACGAAAATGGGGGTGTAGTAATCGTACAGAAGAAACATTTGTGGTTAATATTTTAAAATGTAGCATCTTCAGTGGGGTATCAACGAAATTATTCAATGAATTAGAGAAATTACTCATATTTGGCATCTTATCTTTACGATATCTTCAACTCTAAACAACCCGTTTAGTCCGCCTCCCCATATTCTTCGTAGGATTCCTCGGGCGGTTTAGAACTGAAAGGGTTAAACTTTCTATTGATCCCTATTGACCACCAAAGCTCCATGGACTCGATCATTACTACATTTTGAAACTTCACAATACATGCGCTATTTTAAAAACAAAATTTTTTGCGTTTGCTTTATAAGAAATGCAATCACGCAAAATTTATAAGAATTTACGATGAAAATAAGAAAAAAACTGTGTTGCTGTTTTAAAATTATCCCTCAAAACTATTTTAAATTTTCCCTAGGGGCAACTCGATCCACGAATCTTACTTCATACAAAACTCAAGGTTGGAATAGACAGAAACATACAATAGAATTGAAATAAATTATCTTATGGTAGATAAATTGTATAAAGAGGAATATCCAAATCTTTAAAAATAACATTCGCATTTTGATAGTACAAACTTTTTTCGCCCCTTCGAAAAAATATCCATCTCTCCGTCACCCACATCTCTTACCCAACCCAATCAGGACATCTGCGATAAAAGACCAAAAATCATTTAATAACAATTAAAGATCACACACGAGTTAGGCGGAGACACAGGGAGATATTTACTTACCCTCACAGTAATGATAGGGGTCAAACAAAATGAATCTCCTTCACAGGCACCCTCTCTAAAACAAAGCTTTTATCCGCGACAAAGGCGCAGAGCAATAAAACAACCCGTTCACAATCCAATGTTTGCGCCATCCGCAGCTAGCTCCCAAAAAATACAACAATAATAATAATTCCCGGGAAAAGGGGTCGGCTATCCCGAAACGAACCGTGCGCGTCCTTTTTTTCCCCTCCTCTCTCCTCCCTCCAAAAACCGGAGTCAATCGACCGACACTCAGTAATTGATAGACATTAAAAATCCCCAGCACCGCTGCAGGAGAAGAAGAGGGAGGGTTTAATCGGTGCAGGTCATAAATCGGAGATTGACTAAAAATAAGGAAGGGGGATCGACCAAAAATAAGGGGGGAAGAGAAAATGTGAGAGTTTTTAAAAAAGCGACGAATAATAATAGCAGTGCATGCTGCTGCGGGAGAAGAAGAGGGAAAAAAACGCTACAGACGATGATTTAAGAGCTTTGTTGAACACATAATGGCCGGAGCTTCGGAAACCTTCTCAATGACGTGTTTTTCGTAGCTCTTCCCATAAATTATGTGGAGAACAATGTCAAACGTGACTCGCCGCCAGACAACTCGCTTTCCTCAATCATTGCCGCTTGCGTAAACGTTCAAAGAAATGTGGCACTTGGCAAAAGGGATGTGGTGGAGGCCCCACTCCCCTTTTTTTCGTATATATCCCTCCCCCTCTCGGATATTTTATTCGCGCCGGTTTTTGCTAGTAGTGTTATTTTTCTAATGCGGAAAGAGAAAATCCGACCGTAGTCGTCCGTCGGTGGCTATCGTAAAGTGTAGTGTGCCTTCCTTGTCGATCAAAGTGAGCAGCGGATAAGGCTCAGGGGACGTGCCCTAAGTGAGAATGGGCGCGATTATGGGTCGAATGCGCGATTTCGTCGGTGGAAAGTGGCTGTATTGATGCGGCACGTAACGCCATCGAGATGGGTCAGGGGGTCTTTCTGGGGAACGATTGCGTTTGCTTCTCGTATTGGCTCACATCATTTTTTGGAGGTGTGGTAGGATTAACATCACATTATGTGCTTAGTGGTTGTTTCCTTTAATAATTAAAGAATTTTTAATTCCGTATGCTAAAATATGATTCTGATTACATTTAATGTAAATAAAACTGAAGGATGAGGTGTAACCTCAATTATTCATCCTTTCCATCTCAATTTTCTTGCTTCAATGTCAACCAATACGGTTGATTCTATTTTCTTAGTTTTTAAAATCCTATATGAGTACTCTTAAAAAACTTCTCACAATATGCATAATCCTCCTAAATATACCCAACTTTTATTTCAACATGCTCCACTTTTTTAAAATTATGATATTTCCATAAACCTTTAAATGAAATTATAAAATTTTATTCTTTTTTTCAGCTGAACACTAATTTTCTACACTCTTCTACAATAAATAGAGCATTTAAAAAACAGGAAAGAATAAAAGAAACTGATGGTTTCAAAAGTTTTAAGTGAAAGTTAATAACCCTAAGGAAATTAGATAATGCAACCAGTTAAGTTAGCTCAACGATTTAAAGATAATTTTTTATTTTAGTATTACAAAAGAATGATCTTTTTTGAGAGCCTCATCCCTAAATGCTGAGGAAACCCATACTTCTATTTTCTCCCAAAGAAAACTTCATCACCTTAGTTCAACCCGAAGCACTTAAAACAGTCCCCAGTCGCACTTGTTTCCCCAAAAAATAGATATGCATATTTCTCTTCCCCCCTCTGAAAAAAAACACCGACCGACACCCTTCCCCCAAAAAATCAAAAAACTTCTTTTCCTGCCCCGGAAATAAACACCAACCCAAAACTCACACACAGACTTTGAACTCCTCTGGTCCTTTAATAGGACCTAACATAATTAGCGAGCTCCAGCCCCACTTCCCCCCAAAAAGAGAAGAGGGGCGAAGAGAGGAAGAAAATAATAATAATAATGACGATAATGAAGAAGAAGAAGAAAACGAAGCTCTCGCACAAAACCGGAGGAATGAAGAAGAAAGAAGAAAAAAAAGCATCATTCGTTCAGTTGAAGTCTTTCATAAATTCTTTGATCAGTGGAACGACAGACGGACGGATGGCTGTTCGTTATCAAGGCGACCATTGTTTACAGAAATCGATAATAAGGGGAGGACTTCTGACGAGTTTGATTTTTTCTTCTCCTTTCTTCTTCTTCATTTGTTTATTTCTTCTCCCCCTCACCTCTCCCTTCCCCTTCATTATTTTATTATTATTTCTGTTGTTGTTGTTATTATTATGACCAGACACGCGCGCGCACGGGGGAGGGAAAATGAAATGGAAGTTAACTCAAAGAGTAACCGTTTTTTCCCTTATTTTTTCCCCCTTCTTCGACTCACTTCGCTTCTTTATTCGTTTGTTATCTTTCCCCCCTCTCTCTCTCCCGGCTCTTTTAAAACGCTTCATTTTCTTCACATTGTTCTTCGCAGGGGGGAGACCGTCCGCGCACGCGCCGGTTTCTTCCCTTTCATTCAAACGATTTCAATTATGCGTTTATTTTTATTCGGTTACTTATTTATTTCTCCACCCTTTTCTTTCGCAAACCACCCCACATGAAATCGATTTCCATTTCCCACGTTTAGCTGTTCGATATATTTACATATTAAAGGAGCTTTAACTTAATTTCCCTCTTTCTTATTTTAACGTTTATTTTTTGCCGTAGGCCTCGGGCCTTATATGATGAATGCTAAAAAGCCGTGCGAACGATTCGGAGGCCGAGAAGGAGTCGACAAATTTTTATCGTTCCTCACTTGTTTTTTTCTCTTTATCGTTTTTTTTCTTTTGCGACAGGATAAGATGTGCAATTTAATTAGCCTTGGTTCGTATGGACCGCAGGGAACTTTTTAGCACAGTTTTACATAGATAAATATCAAGCAGAGTCAATTAACAAAAGTTATCAGTTAAGAACGGCCTTAATTTAGAGTTGTCAATTAAGCTTTTAATGCATTCTCTGTAATTCTAGGACATACTCAGATGAAAGTCACGTTGTTTTTGAGATTTATTCCAATTGGTCTGGCAGAAGGCCAAAAAAGTCTTAGACATCGTGAATCCACAAAAAGTCATACTCAAATCAAGAAGGACAAAGCAGAGATATCATGACGCAATAGCCCCTCACAATATATAAGGTGTTCAGAATTGATCTGCACAACTGTGAAAAAGTGTAACCTATGCCTATGAGTCTGATGACCTGGAATATATACTGACATATTTGTTACCTTACAACGACATTTCTCCCATGTTGTCAAGTTTTTGACAGCAATTTTTAAAATTCCTCTTTATCTGTGGCTGATGATAACAGCTTGATTTAATGGAAATTTTATGATGAGTATGGGCAAAGAAGGATACGTTGTAAATCCGATTTCCCCACGAAAGTTACTTGCTACTTCTGATAAAGTAAAAACACATACTATTCCATCCAATTTTTGAAACCAAATTTTTTGTTTGCGAAATAAATATAAAAGCAATATTTAAACGCATGAAATTAACTTGATTATTACACACTTTTGATTGATAGATTGATTAATTTATAGGTAAAGAGAGTTCCATAAAAACATTTAAAAAGAACCTAAAAGAATGAGAATTTTCATCCCCCTACTTGGAAGGCTCCAGGGATTCAGACTCTGAGAACAACTAGGAATACGATAAAATAGAAGCTACCACTCGCTTCTTCCTCCTACTATCGCAAAAAAAGATCCTCTATAATGATTTCCCATTTCCAAGAAGCGTCTAATGGCTTAAGGACAAACGTATTCAGGGAGGATGGATTATAGTTCAGGATTCCACACAACTCAAGTCCATCCTGACAGCTGAAAGGTAGTAATTTCACAAGACAAATGGTAAAACTTCGTCAAGGAACAACACAGTGCTTGTTAATCTTTACTTTTGATGTATACCCTACTGTTTAATGCACACGCCGTTTGGATTATTCCTGTCACACATTTCCTGGAACCTTCTCCGATCCAAGCTCAATTTATAAATATTTGGGTTTCCGTCACTCAACTTGGACCATAATATCTAGATGATGGACGAAATCGATGGTTTTAGGTATCCATATCTACTTGGTACTTTTTGGAATCGAATGAATCAACTTGATGACTCAAAGTTGAAAGGACGGGTAAAAATATTGAGTTTAGTGAATTTTCGAGTAAAAAACACGTTGGATTTATTACTGGTTCGTGCCTCACTCTTGCAGTAAAATCTAAACGCAAAACTATAAAGTAAAAAAATATCATAAGTGAAATCGTTTCGGAGATTTAAAAATAGTTGGTAAAGAGGTATATTGGATAAAATTTCATGTTCCAACAAATCCTGGAAGTTCATGAAACTAAATTTGCTTTTTAGAGCCACAGAAACACCAACTGACCAAATAGCAATTTCGTAAGACGGTTTCATTATTGATTTAAAAAATGACACACCAAGGGTTTGAACGAAATGTCTTTGACATGAAATTAGAAATGGACGTTAGAAGAATACGTAATGTCGAGGAGAAAAATAATATTTAGAGATATCAAGAGTGCACTATATTTTTATGTTTCGATGAATCAAAAAGGATTAGAGGATTCAAAAACAATGACAGCTATCGAAACTAATTTTTAAAAAAATATAGGCACCTCATTTGTTTTTTAAAATCGTTTTAAGTCCTTGATTTTCCACATTTTCACCTTTAAAATGAGCAGCAATTTGCCGTTATTAATCAACTGAGAAGTTTGCTTTGGGTCCACCCACAAGACATGGAAGAGACAGGGAAATTCAATGCCAGCCAGTTGAGTCGACAGTGATGCATGGTGTCTCGTCACTCAGTCAGCACCTGTCACCTTTACACTCACTGCAAAGGCATGTCCTGCTTTTAGAACACTACTTTTTTACTCCCACCTCCTCATGAGGTTTTGGACTAAATAACAAAACACCCATGAAGGACAAATGAAATAGGTATAGCTACCTCCATTAATCTATCTATAGGTAGAAGACAAAGGTGTGCTTCCAAGGAGCGAAGAATTTGTTACCGCATGTATTATTTTTGTATCAATATGCAAGTATTCGGTCCACTTCTAGAAACTATCAGACCTATTAGTACTACTGAGTAAACAATTGTAAATATTTTTATACAGGGTGTTTAGTAAATTTGTTTCATGATTTTAGTTTTAAAACAAAACCTCATAGATTCATGGAAGCAAAGTATAGCTACAGTGAAGTGGCCCTGCAGAATATATTGATATTACAAATCTCTTAGTGACTAAATGGAGATATTTAACAGAATTAATAAAAGACTTGAGAAGATAGGTCAGAAACATCAATTTGAAAAATCTGTGACATAGCTTACAAAAGCACAGAAAAAAGTTTCATGAAGATATATTACAGTATATATTTGAAACTGAACTTGGCGATTTTTTGGGATTCGAACCATAATCTTTCATGTTTTTCATCATGAATTTACATGTTTTTCTGACATTATCAAGCAGTGTGTTTAGTTTTCTACTTCCAAGACTAAACAAAGTATTGTTTCAAAATTTAAGCCGTGAAATGATTTTTTCGAAATCCCTTCTTCATCATAGTCAATTTTCCACTTTTTTTCAAAGTAGGTAATAGTGTAAAAATGTTTCAGTTTATCAAATAAAACTTAGCACATAAATATTAATATCCCAAGTGTCCAGCGGTCACTTTAATACAGAATTAAATTCTGGACTCTAGTTAGAGGCAAAAAGCATAATTCTCAATTTTTAGGGCTGTTACGGAAAAAATAAAAAGGGCAAGCGTAGTACTAATATGAATAATTTTCACTCTCTAAGAACCTCATTTGAGGGATTTTAAATTTATTACGCCGTCTTTAGCACAGCACGAATTTCTTCGCATGAATATTCAACGACAGTGAAATTATGTTTAAACAACACGCTGTTTAAGAAACACTCTCGCAGATGAGAATGTGCGTTGATTTTGAAAAGCACAACAGCATGTTGATCTAATCTTAAGAATAACTCGCGGGTCAGTCACCCATAAAGGTTGAGGGATAAACACAAACAAGAAAGCAAACAAAATGGAAGAATTGATGTAGTTTTAGTTGTTTTTATGAATTATGCATTTTGTGTGGTTACAAAGTAAATATTTCATTAAATTTAGGTAGAAAGTAATAGGTAACTAAACAACAAGAAATGAATAAAGGCAAACAAAAACCTTTTGTTAAATGGGGTATTCCTTTCAATTTTTATTTTCATATAATTATTAAGCGTAGTGTTACAGTATTGTATAAATAATGCTCTGTTTATTATACCTAATGTAACATCAAAATTTTTAATAGGCGTGTACTTTATACTGTTAACAAAGTTGAAATAATTTCAAATAAAACTAGATTATATATACCTTTCTCCTCTCCATTAACTTTAATTAATTGATTAAATAATTAATTCAATTAATTAATTTAATTTAATTTAATTAATTAATTAATTAATTGAGCATCGACTCCTGTATTCCATGGAAGTTATTGATGAGGTCAGAACTGTCTTGGACACTTTTGGATCAATTTGATCAAATTGCACTGCTTGCTGGACAAGACAACAACAATTAACTTGAATTCTCTCTACATATCTTTTACTACAATTTAACTCAGATTTAATAAACTACTTTTTACGGTAAAAAGAGTAGTTGATTCTGTGAAAAGGTAACTTAACACTTAAATAACTTTTTTAAAGGTAACTTTTTCCACTAAACAAATTCTGTAATTTTTTTTACATATAGCACTTGAAATTTAAGTTGATTATTAAAAATCATTTATCCAGTATAATATTTAAATATTCTTAAGTACCAATACTTACTCTTTTTGCAATCATAAGATAAAACTAATTTACTATGTTCAAACACTAAAAAGTTCAGAAAAAGCGCTCCATTTTTTAAGAACCCTAACCATCTTCTTTAAACAATTTAACAAAAAAAACTTTAAAAAAAGGATTTCACGCCCACTTTTCCATTCCTCGAAAGATAGTGGACACTCTAAATCGCAGTTCCGATTTATTTGGTAAACAGAAACTCTGAAACAGATTATATGGCTTTGAGCACACGAATTGCCGGTTCGATGGTCGAAAGATCACCGCAACAGTTTGTGTACACGAGTGTATCACTCCGCTTTGCACACGGTTAAACCACATAATTAAACCCTTCCCGAGACACGAGGGGATCAATCAATCCGGTCTAACTTCGAGAACACGTACTCAAAAGTGCTTAATATAAATACGTTTGCCCCGGTTCAATACACAGTAATATAATTTGGATATTAATTCTTTTATCTTATAATACAAATTAATAAAATGGGTATTGATTAACGGAATTGAATATGAAGTCATTTAAACTTATAAATATGTCAACTAAATCTTAAAGAGTTTAAGATTTATAATAAAGGTATCGAATAGCCTCTAAGTTTCATTAATACATATACAAAATCCCTCCATTTAGAATCTATTTAATCTCCACATGATATTAAAAGAAGATCCAACAGTACAAAATTTTTCAAAAGTATTTTTTCATTTATCAGCCGATTGTGGACAATAAAGTACTATACAGGGTGTATCTGAAATGGTACAATAAACTTTCAGGGATGATAGTACTCATCAAGACGAACAATAATCGGTATAGAAAGGGGGTCCCAGACCAAATCCCAGGGAGTTAAAAGTGGAGCGACACCCCAAAAAAACCATTGAAAAATTCAATTTGTAGAAGAACTACTATTGGTAAAAACTTAATTATGGTCTCAAAAATTGTTGTTTAATATGATCTTTAAAATTATCTCAAAAGTCATCACTTTAAAATTTGTTTTATTATGAAAAAAGTTAAAAAACACAAAAAAATGTGAAAACTCTGCCAAAACCTTATTTTGTATTTCGAAATCCTTTCTTTTGATTTGGTAATCTGAAAGATCATAGTTGAAAATCCTTAGGTCCAGAGTTTCACGAAAATACAATAAATATTGAACGCTTGAGACCATGTTAAAGTTTGTTTTTTGCGTGCGCAAACAGCTGTTTTGGAAACAGCTCTAGAAAACTGCTAGCGCACTCAAAAAACAAACTTTAACAGGATCTCAAGCGTTCAATATTGATTGTATTTACGTGAAACTTTGGACTTAAGGGTTTTCAACTATGATCTTTCAGATTATCAAATCAAAAGAAAGGATTTCGAAATACAAAATAAGGTTTTGGCAGAGTTTTCACATTATTTGTGTTTTTTAACTTTTTTCATAATAAAACAAATTTTAAAGTGATGACTTTTGAGGTAATTTTAAAGATCATATTAAACCACAATTTTTGAGACCATAATTAAGTTTTTACCAATAGTAGTTCTTCTACAAATTGAATTTTTCAATGATTTTTTTGGGGTGTCGCTCCATTTTTAACTGCCTGGGATTTTTAACTGTCTGGGACCCCCCTTTCTATACCGATTCTTGTTCGTCTTGATGGATACTATCATCTCTGAAAGTTTGTTGCATCATTTTAGATACACCCTGTATATTTGTCAGATAAACTAATAGGAAGTTTTTCTATCAATTTTTTCATTGAAGCCTTTGTCTTGTTTTCAATAACCTCATTAATTTCTATTGGGACTAGGCAATAAGATAACACGTAAATTATATTAATTAATTTAACCCTTTAATTTTTTAACCGGTCTGTGTTCCCCATGGAATTTAAAGGCAAGCTCGTGCTGTTCAGTATTAGAAAGTTAAAACCTTGAAGAGGTAAACAACCCTACTGATAGAAGTACAAGGAACCAGGTGCACACCTCATTCATTAGAATTTGTTGTACCCTAAGATGGGCAGCGATAAGATTTTGTTATCATTGACTACAACTCCGCCATTCATGTAAGCACACAGAATACGCACTTATATCCGTCCTGAGTTATTGAATGCCATGGATATAAAATGACGAAAATTTGGGGTCATTTTCATCAGCTGAACACCTGTCTCTGTGACAAAGAAAACCGTTGGAAGACATACGGGAACAAGCAGAAGACAGGGAGTTGATCTCTATACAAAAGAAGGGAGAGAATACATTGTATCTGCATTCGATTCCAGCGCGGGTTAGGATTTACTTATTTTTGGATGAACAATCTGCTTTGGTGGTTAAAGGGTTCAAGTTAAGATTTGTACTAAAGATAAAAGAGCGTTTAATACTTCGTAAAAGTAATGACAGCAATGACAAAGGAAAATGTATCGATGAGCAGAACAGCTTTAATCCCTTGACAGAAAATTAAACATTATATGTGATGAGAGTACGAAAATTAAAATCAAACTCCTAAAATCCATATGTAATGCAGCAAAGCCCAACTCCTAGGAAAAAATCTGTAAATGTTGTTTTGCTACTAACACATACTTATTGCAGAAAAGCCAATGCGCCGTATTTCCTCTTGACTCACTACGTGAGCTTAAACAAAAAGAATGGTAGACTGTTCCAATTACAATTTTACAATGGTTCCCTTATTCATTGCCTAACTTGAAGGAAGTCCAATATTTTGATGAACAATGAACATTGCTAGGTGTTAATTAGATCGTCCGTTTCAAAACTGGTACATTCTCAAATACGTAGATGACCAGCCTTCAGATACTGTCTAAAAGATGACTGCCGTGGATAAAAAAGTTTCAGGTACTACTGATCAACAATATTCCCACCATTTTAGAGAAGTAAACGCAAAAATACCTAATTGTCTCTGTAATACACTCACTTCCAAAAGTTAAGCACGGAGCTGTTTTTTCAACCTAACTCCAAGTAGAATTATTTTTCATACATGAAAATCATACCACAAGTTGTTCTACTAGTGGGAATACAGGGCCCGCGAAAAAATTTTCCCTACCAATAATTTAAGGGGGTTAATGGGCCCTCCATCGATAATGGAGTTCCATTACACATTTGGAGCAGTGACAGAAACGTCTATGTGAGAGGTATTTCACGGAAAATTTTATATTTTTTTTCTAAATAATATTGTTATTCCTAAACTCAACTCATGTTTTCAAACGTGTGTGCTAACTTTAAATGGCTTTTTAAGGTTTTATTGGGAGATATTGGTCTAATCATCATTTTTGGCACGTTTTAGCCTCTGGTTCATTTTTGGCAAGTGGTATCAGACCGTCAACTATGTTATTTAGTAGCTCTTACATGTGCTTGAAGGTGTTTAGGTCTGGGGACACAGAAAGTACCCTTATTCTTTCAATATCGTTACTTAAAAAATACTTTAAAATAGCCAAATTGTGATTTTTTGCAACTTTTTCACTCTTAAAGATAAATCCTCGACCCGATATGTGTTCTAAAAAGAGCAAATGGGACATAAGAACACATGTAAACGATTTCAGACATCAGTGAAAAGCTCTGCGGCATATAGGGGGTGTTGAAACGGCAATAGTTTCAGAGAAGAAATTCGATCTCTTAAAAACTCATTTAAAAAAAAGAATCGAGATATTTTTAGATATTTCTTTCTTTTCAGACATGTATACGTACATAAACACTAAAAAATGTTCCTTTTTTGAACGTTAATAACAGATGCGATCCCTGTAAAACTGTACAATTTTTTGTGCCGTTTCAACACCCCCTATATGCTACAGAGCTTTTCAGGAATGTCTACAATTGTATACATGTGTTTTCATGTCCCATTTACTCCTTTTAGAAGACATTTTGGGTCAAGGATTTATCTTTAAGAGTGAAAAAACTGCAAAAAATCACAATTAGGCTATTTAAAAGTATTTTTTAAGTAACGATATTGAAAGAATAAGGGTACTTTCTGTGTCCTCAGACCTAAACACCTTCAAGCACATGTAAGAGCTACTAAATACAATAGTTGACGGTCTGATACCACTTGCCAAAAATGACCCAGAGGCTAAAACGTGCCAAAAATGATGATTAGACTAATATCTCCCAATAAAACCTTAAAAAAGCCATTTAAAGTTAGCACACACGTTTGAAAACATGCGTTGAGTGTAGGAATAACAATATTCTTAAGAAAAACATAAAATTTTCCGTTAAATACCTCTCACATAGACGTTTCTGTCACTGCTCCAAATGTGTAATGGAACTCCATTATCAATGGAGGGCCCATTAACCCTCTTAAATTATTGATAGGGAAAATTTGTTCGAGGGCCCTGTATTCCCACTAGTAGAACAACTTGTGGTATGATTTTCATGTATGAAAAATAATTCTACTTGGAGTTAGGTTGAAAAAACAGCTCCGTGCTTAACTTTTGGAAGTGAGTGTAATTAATCGTAAGTGGTAAATGAATTGGGAACCCACATCTGATCTTATTATACAGGTATTTAAGGTATTATACAGGTATTTGTACCTTGCATCGAAATGCAACAGAATCATTGACAATGACCCACACATTTATCAGACACCACAAACATCTGACACGGACGTCAGCGTGATGTGACGAAGGGACAGCGGCGGCCAAACGTCAGCGTGATGTGACGAAGGGACAGCGGCGGCCAAACGGGTTTCTGCTGTCGCAATTCTCCTTCTCCTCCTTCCGTTTTTACGCACGATTTTCCGCGATTAAATTCCTCTCTTTGTGCCTTTTTTGTGTCGCCGTCTTCTCTTTTTATTATTAGAAACGTTTAACCGTAATTAAGATCGGCGGTAGAGTTCACGGGCGGTGTGGGGAAAGAGTGGTTGTCGCGGGTCACGGGTCCGGTCGACATTGTGGTGAAGCCGCTTTCTTTACGAGGATTACAGGTGTTCTGGTTGTTCATAAAATATCAAACTCCATAAAAGCTTCAAGTATTTTTTGCATTGTATTTATCAGTCACTTACCTAACTGAAAATTATTCCCCCAAGGGATAAATACTTTTTTTCTTGGTTTTATGATGTTTTTATATACTATATATATGTTACGGTGAATGTCCGAAATTAGGGGAATGTCGACATTCACCGGTGAATGTCGACATTCTCCTTCTTGCAAACAAACCCAGCGAAAACCTTGATTTACTTTTTACTGTCATCGTCAACACATCATTCATCATAACTTGATTCATGACTCTGGAAATCAACCGCTTCTTCAGTGGCAAGAATTTTAAAATCTAGAGTATAATTAAAAAGAATCCATCTAATCCCGAACGGTAAATAATAAATCGTACCTGTCACAAGTTGAAACACACCGACACATCTTGTCGCATCTATCAAATGATTGAAGGCACCGAAATTAGTTTCCAGTTCTAATTTTGTCCGTAGGCCAGAAAGAAGGCTTTTTACACTTCGCAAAAAAGTTAAATAAAAACCATCCGTTAGAACTCACGCCAACGTAAAACTTTTTGCACTATCAGTAGAATCTCGGTCCAACAACTAATCCCGATTCACCTCAGGGATCAAAAACTTAGTGGCGAAAACTGTAACGAGGGGATGCTAAAAGTTTAGTAAATATTGGAAAAAAACAATCACATTCGGGTTTATTTAAAACTTTAATTTATAATTTTTATTGTTGCACTTTTTTCATTTCATATCACTCTAGAATAAAAAAAATACTCCCTTTTTATGGAATTTTAGGTGTTCTAACAAGTTTCCGTTTTTTGATGATTTTTCAAATTCACAGACCAAAGTGACATTCTCTAAAGATGATTCGTGTCCTAATTCGTGTGAAGTAATTTCTCCAATTTATTGTTCCCTGTTAAATCCATCAAATTAAAAAATTCTCAATACAATCCATCTCATCAATTTTATTAGACCTATTTCCACTACTTAAGGCTCTAAAAACTCTAAGCCCCTAAATATGTTAACGAAACCTTTTCTTATTGCTGTCTGATATTGCAATTATTTACCTGGTGGGTTACTATTTTTACTAGCTTCCCTGCTTGACTACTAGGAAATTTGGCCTAGGCATGCTTTGTGCAATGACATCAAAAGTTGCAAATTTTATCCCAAAGGGGGGGGAATGAATGAATTACGCTTTTACGGCGTAACCATTTTTTTAAAAGTTTCAAGCAGGGAAAACTTTCATTTGGCTTGTCATAACGCAATAGCTAGTGACCAATTTCACTTCTCTACTCAATTCTTTAAATATGTTCAAATGCAAAAAATACATAAAGCTTTGTGGGAATTTTGAAATTAATTTAATTAAACAATATATATGAGTATCAATACTCAACATAATCGATTCTTCTCACTTCTAATCGGACTAGATTCAGGAGAAAATTATTATGCAAAGTATATACATACAGCCTTATGGCAATTTCGTAAATTAATTAATAAACAAACAATATCTGAGTATTAATGCTCAACATAAATCGATTCTCTCCCTTCCGATCCGACTAGATTCTGGGAATCGATTCTGCCGAGGTGTTGTTCGAGGCGTGCAAGGGCTTGGCACAGGGGCGCGATTTGTATAATGGGGCGCCGTTGATGGATCGCGGGGGATGGATGGATTACAAAAGCGCGTGAGTGACAGCCCCGGCTGATGGATACGCTGCGGCAGATGCGAGTGCCAGGGCCAGGAATAGCAGCTGACGCGATGGATGGCAAAGGATTGCTCCTGCTGATTGGGAATTCGATGCTCAATTTCTCCTTTTAGCCCCTGCCTTCTCATAATTATTGGAGAGTAAATAAGGATGTTGGGGCAAAATATGACCAGAAAATATGACCGAGTAACGCAATGAAATATATTTTAAGAATTAAAAAATCTAACAATAAGGGCGATTTTTAAACACCGATAACACCAATAGTGAAATACATGAATTCAGTAAAGAGAAACTCGTGGAATACGGAGAACGAGCATTTTGAATTATGAAACACGTTTAGGTGTCGATGAGTACTTGAACATTGAACTCTTATAAAACGTTCGGGAAGCATATTTACAAAGGCTCAAGACTGTGGAACGTCATTAAATTTCTTCATTCATAATTCATTAAATAAAATTAAATTTAAATTTAAAAAATCGCCAGTGGTCTTGAGCCTTTATAAATATGCGTTCGGGAAACAATGACTTTACCAGCTCGCTCAAAGCTTTTCGTGCGTTTCCAATTTTCAACCACACTATCTTCTTACCATGTATACGAACTATTCTAAATAGTGATAACTATTCATATCATATTCAAAAACATCGATACCCTATCTTAAAAAAAGAAGATTAACGACTTCCCTCGCTATCTTGGACTTAACTGCCATTCCGAACACACAACCAGTTGATATCTACTACTACAATACTTCCATTTCCCCTTCACGCTAAATAAACTATTCAAAATTTGACTGCTTTGCATAGACCAAACCACCCTGTCAATCTGTCCACCTCATCTTTCTCACCACAGAGCGACTCGAGGATTACATCCCGGGCCAACACGACATCCTTTTTTTTCCGTGTTTCCCCTCCGCTTTCTCGCATGCAGTCAGAAGGAGTAGAATGCGCGCCCAACCCACTGAAACGTTCTGCCACGTTCTGAAACGTTCTTGGCAATTTGCAGCACCAGATGTCAACCATATAATCTGTTTGTCGTAGGAAATTTATTATAAGAGAGCGTTGATTGGTTTTTCGATGGGACATATTTCCTAATTTGGGATATCCGGTCGCTCTGCAAACGTTCTGATAGGTCCATGCAATGGTTTCTACCCTACAACATGTGACCCCTGACGTCAGATGAAAGTATCCCATTGAACCGCCTGTTAATTTTCAGCTGCGTTTTTACTTCCGTAGATGCCGAGAAAGAATCGCAAATTATTCAAATTAAACAAGGACTAATTTCTCTCTCTCCCTTTTGGAAAGGAGCGTGAACGTGAAACCAAACAACTGTAAAAATTTTCCATGCCACCAACTATATGGGGACTTGAGAGCCTTATAAGCCAAACATGGTCTGAACATTTGGTGAAGTTCCTGTCGTTTCCCATGGTCAGAAAAGCTCAGATTTTGGTGGAGGAAGATATCCCAAAGTCACCTTTAGGGGGCCCTGTGCCTTGGAGCCCTTCGAGTGTTCAACTATCAAACCTCTATCTACGATGTCTCACTATCCCGAAACAAACGAAAAACAGCCTCTAAAGTGATTACATCCAAATATGCGTTGATTAAAATACATTAGTAAAAACTTAAGGGACATTTCCACTCATCTGCCACCCTGCATGACAGGAATCCTGCAAAACCAATTGGATGAATCACAGCAACACAGCTAAAATTGACACTTTTATTCTCCATGTTATTTGTCCCATTTATCGCCCCAAATTGTCGAACTGCAAAAGATATCTTGCAATACTTATTTTTCTTCCCCAATCTATCCGTCATATGCTATTTCCCCTGTTAGAGATTTATCTTAACCAGTTATAGCCATATTCACTGCTACCTGAACAGCAGTTTAAGCACTCCACCAATCAGCTGAAAGCCCATTCCCTTTCTTAAGCTGCTGGTTAACCACTGGTAAAGTGGCAGTGAATAAGACCGTTAGAGTTTGCAGCTGGTGCTCACTCTATCCACCATCACCCCTTACGCGTCCACTTCACACACCTTCATTTGCATGGAGTTTCTCCGCTACACGCACGATCAACGGCGAGGAAGCGATACATTATTAAAGAAGAAACGGCCGCGGCAATAATAGACCAATTTCCAGACGACACGGGGCCTTTCATTAATCAATTTGTAACACACTGCATCGGAAGGCATTGCAGCAGACAATGCTCGATTCTTCGGCAGTGGAAGACCGGGCTGTCGCTCATTATATCCCTCGCTTTTGACGTTTCGGAGGTGGAGATTTATGTTGTCGTTACCGAGATTAATTGCTGTTGAGTGGCACAAAAGAAGAATGGAGAGAGTGGCTTTGGTCTTGGTGTTACGTTTTAAGCTCTATGAGTTGTATGTCTAGTAACAACAACTTGGCCACTCCCTCGCAATTAAGATCGTGAATTGGATAAAAAAGTTACGATAGACTCAAATTCGCTGATAAAGTTGATTGATGGTCATTATGAGTCACCAAGTCAAGCCTCGTCACCAAAAAAAGTCACCCTGATTGAGCGTATATTCATTTCGCCCTTAAAACTAGGAATAGCTTTCCAGCACAGCAGGATTCTCAAAGAGATTGATGTGATCTTGACACTGAATCTCCAGGAATCGATTATGTAAAAAATACATAAAATTTCAACTAATTAAATTCTTGTCTTCGTTTATACTACAACAACTTAACCAATTCTTCCCTAACTATCCGTATCCAGAGCAATGGTCCTCCATAGGTTCAATAGTAATTGTATTTTTAATTTTATTCAACTTCATCTAACCATCTGGCTAAGAGACATCAATTTGATTAAGGAAATATTAACTCATAAAAGTGTGGTTTTGCATCTCAGACGACAGGAATAAAATTCCAAAATTTTTAAACGAAGTTCCACTTGGAAAACGAATTTCCTTTACTCAGAAAATTCTACTTCCTCTTCGCAATCGTAAGTAATTATCCTGGCTCATCTTAGTACACGCCGAATGAAAGACATATACTTACCAAAGAAAAAAATGAAAAAGAAGTAATAAAAGAAAGATTTGAATAATGACAGATACACAGGTAAGGAAAGATTTATAATGAGAAGATGCCCTGGTCCAGGTAGCAAAGCTCATACTTAATTTGTCAAGATTACGTTACTATAACTAGAAGTAAACGAAATATGGCCGTTTAGGACAAAAACTGAACAAATATTGAACGTTTGCGTTTGCTTGGAGAAACTCCAATACTTCCCAGCCCACAGCTGATTATTTCTTCGAAATCAAACCCTCAACATTAACCAAAATTCTGGTAACGATAAACCACCAGAAAAGACCACCACACCAGTCCGAAATCATCTCAGGGCCACACCGCTCGCCTGAGTGGCAGGCCACCCCCGATAACATCGCTTGCACTACCCATCCGCGCAAGATGGATGGACGATTCCGATGAGGATAGAGGATGCTCATCGGAATCGCCAGAAACTCTCTCGATAAGGTGCCTTCGTGACAACGAGGTTTTTCAAGCCCGCGCACGCATTGAGTTGTCATCTGGAGAGAAGGACCGCATTAGAATTTTATGCATCGGTAAACAATGCGAAATGAAAGGAGGAAAGCGTCCGTCTCTATCCCTCCTTTGAATGGAGGACTATTAATCAAGTTTCAAAATTGTTGCCAAAGTGATGGATGAACGTTACAATGACAATCGGCTATCATACATTGTAGACGTTCCCCTGATGGTGCTTGTGATGTTCGCCTCTGTATGTTTGCCAAGGTTATAATGTTCGAAGCGCGAGCTTCTGTCTGAGTCAAGGTTGGGGGAGTTAATTGTGATGATGCTGCTCAATCGATACTTTTCAAATATCGAATGTTTGTACTTTTAAATGAGCTGCTTAGAATGACAGACGTAAGCTTAAAATTTTAAATTTAAGGTAAGCATGGATTTGGGTTTCATTTTAGATACTTTATACAGTGGGATAGTAGACAAAGTGTAAAAAAATACGGCACTTTACACAAAAAGAGCAACACTTCCCACCTAGACTCGGAGGGACCTCCCTCGAGTCTAGGTGGGAGTTCCCTCTGTATCGCGGTGCTCCATGTATAAAGGAACTCCCACCTAGACTCGAGGGAGGTCCCTCCGAGTCTAGGTGGGAGGTGTTGCTCTTTTTGTGTAAAGTGCCGTATTTTTTTACACTTTGTCAACTATCCCACTGTATAAAGTATCTAAAATGAAACCCAAATCCATGCTTACCTTAAATTAATAATTTTAAGCTTACGTCTGTCATTCTAAGAAGCTCATTTAAAAGTACAAACACTCGATAAAATTTCTATCCACCACTTATTGTGTAAAGTGCGGTATTTTTTTACACTGTACTGTTATCCTGAACTTACAATGTGTAACTGAACGTATTTTACATTTAAATATCGATTTCATCAACGATCAATTTTTGCATCAATAAATAATTAACGGATTATTGTACTCGGCTATAAATTCAAGATATTGAATAAAATGATCATGAACAAAACAGCTTAAATTACTGAAACTTAACGTACGATGTTTTGCTGGGGATGAAAAAAAACTTATCATTAAATCCGTCTGCAACAACTTTTCAGAGATTCGGTTCACTAAAACTAAAATTCAACCTTTACAATTCCTCAACGAACTCGATTCTCACACGCTTGGCGAAAAGTGCAAAAAGCCATTGACTTCTCTGCATGTCTTCGTATCGAACCTCTCATCCACTGCCTCATCAGGATCACGGAACCGCAAAACCGAAACCTTCACCGACCACGGACAAAAGCGGTGGAAAGACACCCGCCATCGTTTACAGGTGGTAATCTCTCAGCAAACCCTCCCGCAATTACATCAAGCACCCCACAAGAAAACAAAAAAAGGGTAAGAAGATCACACAAAAAGAAAAAAAAGTAATAAATCACTCGTACAATCGCGGCTTTTAATTTTTCATTACATCGGATTGATGATCGGAATCCCGCCGCCTCCGAGCGTGTTATTGATGCAATAAACGTGATGCAGGTCCTCCCATGATAAGCCGAAGCGCATTGTACCGGTACCCTTCATTACCGGCGAAATCGGCCACAATAAAAACGCACGGGCCTAACAAACCCGAGCGGTCACGTCCTTTTCCGCGGCTGATTTTTTATTTCACCACCGCATTATTGTAGAAGCTGTCATCGGCATCTTGTAATAAATGCGGTGCTACAATGGCTCGCATGTAGCCGCGATAAATCAAAAGGAAGGTAAACTTATTACAGAAATGGATAGGTTCTGTGTGCGAGGGAGGAAACTGGTTTGCTGCAGAAGATGGTAAGCCACACGTGAAGGCAAAGTGATACGAGGATCCTTTTGCCCTCCACACACCAGCTAATCCATTACTTGATGTTTCATCATCGTCTTCTGGATGGACCTCAGACGAGAACTTGTTTGCCCAACCCCATCAACCACCTGAGGTGAAGTGACACCTTCCTCGAGGAAGAAATGTGGTTGAAAGCCCGTTGGTGGCTGATTCAATGAACCTTGGATTCCATTTCAAGACAGCTTTGTTCCTCTTCAGTAGTCAGTACGTACAGAAGAGATCATACTCACAAATGGTTCCTATTTTGGTTACAGTTGAAGCTCTTTTACAAAACCAGCCAAGATCTCACCTTTTGAAAGAGAAAACTTAGGCAGAAAACCTTATCGGTGGACTATTTGGAACTATTTTAGAGGCGATCTATTGCAAAAAAAAACAATATCAAATATTCGTTAGTATTAAAATAGTACCAATTTAGGAGAACACTAGGGGTTTTTGTGAAAGCGAACTTTTTTAAAATGTTAGAAAGCTAGTTTTTTAAGAACTATAAACAAAATAAGAACCATTTACAAGGGGTACACTCAATTTTAAAAATGGAGAAAAAGCCTAAAAATTATTTGGTAAATGTTGGTGTAAATGATGAACTAAAATTTAAATTTTTCAAAAAAAAAAGCAGACTGTGTGTAAGCATAAGTTACCCATTTTAGTTCTTGAGAAATAGTCTTGTAACAAAGATGATTGACGTTTTGGTAAGCCGAAATAAAGGAAATTATTTATTTCACCTAATAAAAAAGTGATCAAATTTTTCAGTACTCAATTATTGCTTTTGAGAGCTATATCATTTTTAATCATTTTAGTATATATTTTAGCATTAATAATACTAAAATATACACTAAAGAATTCCTTTTCACTGATTTTCATTCATAACTTTGAACCCATATTCCTTAAAAAAATCAATAAAGCTAATGTGCATAAGAAAATACCGGAATAAGGTTTTAATCCTTAGAAAAGAAATTCAGGGTTATTTATACAATTATGTACTTTAGCTATCATAGTAGACATTTGCCTTTCCAAGAATAGATCACAAACAACTCTTAAAGTCTTTACCGGGGATGAATAAGGATATTGTATAATGAAATATTAAGATTGATGGATGAATACGATGAATTAACTTAGCATATCAGCTGCATCACAAGAGAGCTATTGGCAATAGTACGGTACCAATTACTCAGAATTGATTTGAAAACCCATATAATTATCATCAAACTACGATGAAGAATTTAAAGACAGCAGGGAGTTGCCATTTTTAATTGAGTTCAAGCGTAAAATTTTCCCAAATTACCATCAAAAAATTCCTCAAGATCCTACTTTATAAATGTTTCCTCTAAAAATCCTTTAATGAATATTAATGCAAACATTTTAAAGGGTATTTAAATTTCAGTGTGAAACTCCACTGCTAATAAAAAAAGAATGAAACTCGATATCAATCAGAGTGATGAATATGATTGATATTAAAATGACTTCGAAAATAAAATGTCGTCAACGGCAGCATTCCAGAAAAAGTAATTGAGGAGACGAATCTTGACACCTAACCGAGAATCAATCTTAGCCCCAACCTTGAATAATAAGCGTCTAATAATCTAATAATCAATAAGAATTTTTCGTCCTGCTGATGCTCTTACCTTCAAGGTTGACAGAACCAGATACACAAGAGAAAGTCAAATTGTGTTGTTGATACACTTGGTTTATTGAATGGGGGTTTGTTTATGTCCCTTACGTTTCCCGTTAAACATCTGTTAAATGGGGAAGTTTTTCCTCGATTCTTTTTTTATATCGGCAATTAACCGAGATCAGACTACGAAATCTATCGCAGTAAAGTTTGAAAGACCTTGTTGGTAGACAATGTGAGATAAGTAATAATTCAAATATGGCGCGCGCAAGTTATATCTTGTACCAAATTGTGATTGATAGGAAATGTATCCCTTTTTCCAAATGAAAGCGGAAAAAATACACCCAAAAGAAGTTATACGTATTAAACTAAAATTTAACATAAAGAAAAACTTTATCTGCAAAAAAACAAAATTCGTAAGACATTTGGTTGCTCGTTAAAGGATTACAAATATAACACCAGATATCTTTTCGGATTCATAAAAAGATCATAGCATCAGAAAATTTCAGGATATGTGATAAATTTTATGTATGGATGTGCGATACCATTGCTTTAAGATAAATTATACAAATTTAAATTAATTACAATTATTATTATACTCTGAGAAGCTCATATAAAAACCACCTGTCTCACCTTCAGAAAAAGCTAACTTGGGCAAAATTACTTAATGATAGCCAAACTGCTATTTTAGATCCGATCTGTTGTTTAACAAAAACAAATCTCAAATATTTATTGGTAATAAAACAATTCCAAATTAACGTAAAATTTCGCCAAAGCTATTTCTTTCAGACAGGTGGTTTTTATAAGAGCTTTTACAGTACTAATTTGATTTATTGAACTTGATAGGTTAAAATTACTCTTCTTTTCATTAAGTCGGTTTTAGTAGTGGCGTATAGGTAAGTGATTCCTTTTACCCCCACCTACCCCTACTTGACAAATTGTCCCACTTTTATTATCACCGCATTGATGAGCTATACATACTTCATTCTAGTCATGGACAAAACTAGGATTCCCCCTAGTCAAACTAAACTAACGAAGGGCATTCCTCCGTGGCGTATATGTATAGAATTTGATTTCGGGAGGAGCCCAAAATTATTCCTCAGACCCTTCCATACATATAATGAAACTTTTAAATACATTTTAGGTAAACTTAACGTCTTAAAGAACTTAATGAAATAAAAGTAGTGAACAATTAAGTCCGAAGTACCAAAGGGGGATTTGGGGGGTTCTCCTCCAGATAATTTAAATATTTAACTGAAATTTTTTGGAAGTTTGCCCCAAAAAACAGGGTTTTAACTTCTCTTTGTATACCTAGTCAGAATTTCGTCGGCCCCCCTCAGTGGCGAATCCAGGATTTTGGTCTGGGGGGGGCTGAGTTTCACAAATAACCTTATTGCTATTATGGGCTGTTCAAATATTAATGTAAGCAACCGAAAGGGGGATGGGGGTTGCCAGTGCCGTAACCAGATTTTTGTTTAGGGGGATACTCAACATCTTTTCTGGGGTCTAATCTTAGGAATACTAAGTTTTAGGTGAGATGACTTCGTAAGGTTTTAATTTTGGTGCACTAAATTTCAAAATTGTGTAAAAATGTTCAATCCAAGTAAAAGGGGGGTCTGGGGGTCCCCCCCAGAAAATTTTTGAAAATTTGCCCCTCAAAATGGTGTTTTAGCTCATTTTGAAGCCTTTCACATTCCACCCAAAGAGCACAACTCATTGTAAGTGGCAGAATTTTCAAGGAAAAAAATTTATAGTATTATGAATTGGAAAATTTCTAGGGGTTTAGAGGTTCCTATTCCAGAAAATTTTTTGAATTTTGCCCCTAAAAGTGGCATTTTAACTCATGTTGAGACACTTTAGGTTACATCAAAGAGGATCACTCTTTGTAAATCCCTATGGTTTCAAGGAAAAACCGTACTTATTAGATTCCAAAATTTCGAGGGGGTTTGGGGGTCTTCCCCCAGAAAAATTTTGGAATTTTTACCCTCAAAAGTAGGGTTCCGATTCATTTTGAGACCCTTTGGGAAACACCACCGAATGTCCGCAACGTAGTGAAATTTCTTTTTGGCTTTATTGCTATTACCAAAACTTGAATGTCTTATTCCTGGGGGGGGCTGCAGCCCCACAGCCCCCCCTACTGGATTCGCCACTGGCCCCCCCTTATATACGCCCTTGGCATTCCATCCCAACACCTCACACCCCAAAAAATCGTCACGCAACCCTCCCACAAGAAGAGATAAGCGACCCCCAGATTTAATAACCCCACCAACCACCCCCTCTCCCCACACAAACGACATTCAAAGCGGCGGCAGTCGATTTAAAGCGCTCCAACATTCTTCCCTCTAAACTGCCGGACAATTTGTAGTCGGAAACCCCCAGAGCTCGAAATAACATCGCGACTCTCGTGTTCAGGAGGAAAGAGAGGATCGATTCTTTTTTTCTCTCCTCCTCTATGGATGAAGAGGAGGAGGAGGAGAAAAAGAGGAGAGAGACCGCGAAGAGAAATCACGGGGTTATTTTGGAGCGAGTGTCGTGAACTCTGGACCGATGGATGTCGGTTTATTACTGATGGAGCGTGGTCTCTCTTCGATGATGGTGAGTGGATGGGTTCTCTTTTTTTGGGAGGGGGGGCGGATGTTTTTTATGGACTCTCCCGTATACCCGTGGGTTATGGAAATTAATACACGTGACACATGTTCTATATGTAGGATTTTAAACTCTTCAGTATATTCTTAACACATTAGGTTCCTCAAACCTGAAAGGGGATATGCATAATCCGGAAACCAAGAATATTATTTAGCAGCCTGGTGAATTTGGAGTAGGTAAAAGGGGTACAATTCCGTTACCTGTCCCGATAATATTGCGAAAACCTGCAAACCAACGCATTAAAAGTTACGATTAATAAAAAGTTAAGACGATTACATAAAAATAGTGATATTTGAATATTAAAAAGAGCTTGGTGATATTTGAATATTTGGCTTTTAAAAAGAGCTTGGTGATGTTTGAATATTTGACTATTAAAAAGAGCTTGGTGATATTTGAATATTTGGCTTTGAAAAAGATCTTGGTGATATTTGAATATTTGGCTTTTAAAAAGAGCTTGGTGATTTTTCACGAGACAGTTAACAGAATTGAACCCCTAACACTATTACGGTAAAGCTTATAATATTTGTTTTATACATTGTCCTCAAAATTATTTCGATACAAAATTGATAAAATTCCGTAACGTTAAAGTTGATACGATATGAGCATCGAATCAATGATATTGTTACGAAGAATTGGAAGTAAATTAAACACAGCAATTATAAAGCGATGTTTACATAAAATTATAAAATCACACAGAAATTTCAAAAGAAACTGTGGCAGTGAAATGTTTTAATATGTCTATTTAATAATAATAATAACAATAACAATAACAATAACAATAACAATAATAATAATAATAATAAGTTAATAGTAATAATGACTATTTGAGTCATGACTCGTTAAATTGACTGATTATTTTGGCCCATTATCATCAGTTATTTTCTGCCAATTTACACAAAAGTAAGTATGTGGCTTGAATGAAGGCTTATTGGCCCGTAATCCAACGTTTAGGGATTATATAATTTATGCTTTATGGGGATATTTTGGGGGTATGTTAATTTTATATGTTTCACAACTCTCATACTTATAGAAAGGTATAGAATAAGTTTTCCAGTAAATACCTGCGTAACATCAAAATCCAAGTGAAAATTTTTAACACATTGATAAATAAGAATAAAAACCTATCTTTTTAAAAATCATATTCCAAGTTATAAAAAATATTACACAAAAATGCAATATCAAACAATAGAAGAAATGATATTCACTTATTTTATAATTATAATATGACCCTAAAAATATGAGACACAAACCTTTCCGTGCAAAATAACAAACCCACATCATTCAGAGTTTTAATGCTAATGAATATTGTCTGTATCCTTGCAACTCGACGTTTAAAAGTGCTTCACAGGGTATAAAAAATACATTTCTCCCTCAACACATAGTTTCGAGATTATTGAAGGTTTCTCTCGAAAGTTTACTGACCTCAAATCAAACGCACGATCACAAACAAGCTCCAGAAAAGTAACGAACAGGTAGTTATCCCTGACACTCGCTTAACACCCAGATTTATGGGCTTTATGGGAACCCGGCATTTTTCAAAACCATCCTCATTCAACAACACTCGCTATAAGCTGAGGTCCATTCCGACACGGATAGTTTGCCGAAAGAATTTAGTCAGATGCGTCCATCTGCGTTTCGGCACCCATGTGTCATTTCCGATCGCCATAAATCTCATTGACGAGAAGAAACCGCAGCGGCTCAGGTAAGTTCCCATGTCACCTACCCCTACTCGTGTCCACCGGAAGACATAAATTTCGGGCGCGGTACAAAAGTGAGGGCACGGACACGTCGCATTGTACAAGTCCTCTCCTGCCCCCGTGCCACATAAATCAAGGGACGTGAGAAGGTGAAACCCCCGTCACTCTGCTTGTTTCCCTGTGTACTTCGTGATGGGGAAAAGCCATATCGAACAGATAGCAAACAGCGAAATATGGTTAGATGTCCCATCTGTGACGAAACGCACCCCCGGGAAATCACTTATGTCTTGAATTCTGAAGAAAGTCAACCTGATTTCATTAAAACTGGTCGAATATGTGGTTTCTGAATTCGTTTTTAACAAGTGAACTAGATTATTTTAGCTGGGAAACCCAACATTCGGAATTACCCGTTGAAGGTTATAAAATAAAACATAATACGGGATTAATCATTTATCTCCAACCAGTTAATTCTTCAATATCATAATATTTTGGTAAATTTGAAAGTGACTTAAATTAATCAGAGAAATTTTTTAGGAAAAGGATATGTGATACTTTAAAAAATCATCGTCATTTGACATTTTTCTTGTAGAAAAGATAGGGAGAGGAAACTAGATTTTTTTTCTGTAAAAAACAATTATGTTATGCGGGGTTCTAAACAATACATGAGTTGGCTACTCAATGATTGATTTTTTAGGCTTCAACTTAAACTAAGAAACGGCAATTAAATTTTGAAATATTCACACCCATCGGAATACATTATTAAAACTCATTATACTTCAAATTAGTAGGGGAGAGTGTTGTACCAATGGACAAAAATCAGGTTTGGATTTTTCTAAGACAGGTAAAATCACATTTTGACCATTTAAAGTGCCCAACCTATAGTCCTAACCTTTGTGAGTAGAGAGATATTTTTTATTAGTCAAAATCTTGAAAATTGGATTTTTAATCATTTATAATAACTTGGAAAAATTTGTGTCCAAAGGTACAACAACCTGTTGTACCTATGGACAGACCCAGTTGTACCTGTGGACACCCTTAAAAAGGGAAGTTTTAGTTGGAAAAAGCTAAGAATGAACATTTTTATTGATGAATTACCTTTTAATAACCTATTTCAAGCCTTTTTAAAATTGAAAATATATTTTTTAAAGTAGTGTAGTTTTAGATCGTAAATGATCATTAAAACAAAGTTCAATGATAAAAGTCTTGATTTTTTTACCAAAACACAAAAATCACATGGTATTTTCAGATCAGAATTTAAGGTAATAGTTTCATCAATAATGCTGATTGAATTGACAACTTCACTGATCCAAAATAACCCAATTCGATCGACACTTAGTTGTGCAAGCATTTGGTGGTAATAACAGTAATTAATTTGGTGGTAAATCTTCTTCAGTGGAAAGTTTAAGTTTTTTTAATCATCATACTTAAATGCGATAGGGTGCTTAGAGTTTTACACCATATTTTACATTAAATTCCAAGTAGAATCATAAATTTAAAAAAGTAGTTTAGATCACAAAATATTTTATTTTTAATCTAAAATTCACTTGAAAATAATGGCTGACAAATAGATTACCATTTAGAATTAATTTAACATTTATTAAAATGTATTCAGTTAAATGAAACCTGATTCTAAAACGCTGATTAGCTACAGACACCCACAAGAATGTGTCCGTAGGTACAACACTTATGGTGTCCGAAGGTACAGCATCAGGTGTTTTTGCATTCAAAGTTCTATAAAAGATAAAGGAATTGAGATCTGACGATTTCTAATATCAAAACTAAAAATTCAAAATCTCGGGGATTCCCCCATACATCCCATTTTATCATATCATAATCATAGAGGAAGAAAATAATTAATGTAGTGATGCACTAAAAAAAACTTTGAGCACCTAAAAACAGTATTTTCATTATAGAAAATTTGAATAATATTTTAAACAGCTGATTTCACGTTAGCAACTAGATAGCATCTGTTTACATTCAAAATCAACCACAAATTCAAATTTACATTTTTTCCCGAATTTTAAAATGAGATGGCTGAAGGTACAACCGTCCGTAGGTACAACACTCTCCCCTATTATTAGAAACCAAAAACAAAGGAGAAAAATCCAGATTTACGTTTTTAAGAATCAAAGAGTGTATCAACAAGAGACAACAAAAAGCGAAAGAGTGAAACTAGATATTAAATGTATAAGGCGAGAAAGGAAGATAGTTTTGTCATTTTTCGACTGATTAAAGACGTTTTTTTTACATCACAACGTTTGAATTTCTCAAAAAACGCAAGTCCCTAATAAAAATTGTAAAAATATAAAAACGACTTCGATCCTGAAAAATGATAGAAAAACTTGTTCCATTTGCCGTATGACGCTACGTTATATGAGATAAATAATATTTCTTACTTCAAAGTTCTTTAAGCTCTACATATTCAAATGATTGCAATAAAAAACGTCTAAACTACAATTTTCCCCACGAGAAAATTTCTATCAAACATTCCAATATAATTACAAACGCATTATAATCATTTAACAATAGAGATTCTACCAGATACGTACTTAATAACTTTTTTCACAAGAGATGCTTTTGCTTTCCAACTAATAATAAACATCTCCTGAGTCGTGGCAAAAATTAAAGTAACACAAAAACACGAGCATTCTACAATAAGTGCGAAAATAAGATAGTTATCTCGTAATTCCATTGTGCTGATATTAACATCCCGGGTCAATATCTAAAGAAAATTACAGGTCTATTAGATGATAACAAAGATTTTCCACATACCTTTCTTAAAATCAAGCTGATGGTAAATATTCATATTCACCTGTTCTCAAACTAAATTGTTTACACGCATTATTTTTCACAGGATTTAAACCCCGATGGTCATCGACATCACCGAAACGTGTGATTTGGTAAAATTACATCAAACGTGGTGAAAAATCTTACCACTTAATACCTTCAATTGAAAATACAAAACAAAGAACTGCAGGGGATACACCCCATTTCACTGATGGAAACCGGTATTCGTTTTACCTCTTTTCCCCCATATCAAACCATTGATCAGAAAATGCAATTATTTGCATAACTCACCTGCAATTCTCTCCGATGGAAATTCTTCCAACAGGGGCGTATATGGGAACGATGTATATTGAGAGAATGGTATTTAAGGAAATCGAATTTAATTTCGGTAAGAGTTCTGTACTCTTCCAAAAGGCAATTACATGAGTCAACGAAGAGGAATTTTCCAAGTTCTTATGTACTACATCATTTCATTAATAGCCCAGATTAAAGCCATTAACGGTTTGCAGCAATTAAGAAATCTTTACTTTTGATGGTTTTGCTATAAAAAGAGGTGAGAAAATAATTTTACAAAGATTTTTTTGGAATTACTACTGGCGAGCAGTTTTTTTAGTGTGTAAAAATTTATTTTAAAATCTATTAAGTAAACTTTTTTAAAATTTTTTGTGTAAGAAAGAACTACAAAACAATTCGTTGATTGAAATGTGAGATAGTGTATATTGAGACTATAGACTACGTGATTTTGAGATGTAATATGTTAAAGCTTTGAAATACTTTGTCGAGTCTCATATTCGGTACATAAAAGAAGTTTATAAAGTAAGTGCAACTCTCCATTCCAAATTTAAGGTTGTTTTTACCTGTCCAAAATATCCATAAAAAATTAAATTTCTTGAAATTTCTCTCGGTACGTTACTTTTGATTCATACAGTGGCGAATCCAGTAGGGGGGCTGTGGGGCTGCAGCCCCCCCAGGTATTAGACATTCAAGTTTTGGTAATAGCAATAAAGCCAAAAAAAGAATTTTCAACACATTGCGGACATTCGGTGGTGTTACCCAAAGGGTCTCAAAATGAATCGGAACCCTACTTTTATGGGTAAAAATTACAAAAATTTTCTGGGGAAGACCCCCAAACCCCCTCGAAATTTTGGAATCTAATAAGTGCGGTTTTTCCTTGAAACTTTTGGGATTTACAAGGAGTGATCCTCTTTGATGTAACCTAAAGTGTCTCAACATGAGTTAAAATGCCACTTTTAGGGCAAATTCAAAAGATTTTCTCGAATAGGACCCCCTAAACCCCCTAGAAATTTTCCAATTCATAATTCTATAAACTTTTTCCTTGAAAATTCTTCCGCTTACAATGAGTGGTGCTCTTTGGGTGGAATCTAAAAGGCTTCAAAATGAGCTAAAACACTATTTTGAGAGGCAAATTTTCAAAATATTTCTGGGGGAGAACCCCCATATAGGGTCCATAACTCGAGGGAAGACATTCCTCGGGGGATTAGGGCAGAAATAAAGGGCGAAAAACGAATTTTCGGCCTTCTTGGCTGCGCACCTCATAGAATTAACATGGGGAACTTCCGGGGTGAGGCGGAGGTTTAAGATATTATCCGAAAATTTTGAAATAAATCACAGGTACTCTCTGCCACCTTAGACAACTTTTCCGCACTATCGGATCATCAAAATCGAAAAAAAAGTTTTTTTCGATACACCCTAATCTAATGTTGAGTAACCTCCTAAACAAAAATCTAGCTACGGCACTGGCTACTCCCCTCCCCTTTCATTAACATTTGAACAGCCCATAATAGCAATTTAAGTTATTTGTGAAACTCATCCCCCCCCAGACAAAAATCCTGGATTCGCCACTGGATTCCATACGATCTTAGAACAATAAAAAGTTCATTTCTTAGTAACACAGCTCATACCAAATATGTCAAGTTTATGTGACTGCAACTAGAAGTAGACGAATTTTGTCCATACATCACAAATTTGGATGAATGTTGAAAATTTTTGCTGCTTGGATTGCAATGTATTAAAGCCTCAACGCATCTAATCTATCATATGAGGTATTTGAACGTGATCTTTAAAGAGTTTTCCAATGGGTCTTTTGATTCCTGGAAAACTCATACGTCACAGTTTTGTTTTATTATACTATCTGTGTTTTTTACATATACATCATTTGTGTGTATATCTTCATTTGTTTTATTTCAAAATGACAAGCTCCTAGTTTTTTCCCAGATCCATCGAACATTTCCTATTAGTATTAAGAGAAATTCTCGACGAATGAAGTTAACTATTCAACCAACCCTTTCAGCTTTCATCCTCTCAAACAGCACCTTTGAAGCAGTCCGAAGCAACCAATTCCGAAATAAAAAACGTCAGGTGGTTGGATTTGTGTCAGCAAACGTCCTCAGCAGAGATTCCAACCAGTACCTCATCACGACACCTTTATGTCTGGGTGTTAATGAACATACAATTGCACATCACATAAAATGAAGCGACAGAAGACGTCTCGTTCCTTCTTCTCTTCTGCATCGTAAACTAAGGTGATTTATGGTGTTGGGTGTCCTGCTATCAAGCGAAGAATAGCACTCGGCATACTAACTCCATATGCACACTCGGAACGAATGGCCAATACACAGGAGGCTAGATGATAGTATAAGTCCAGTATGCAAGGTCAGGGTAAAAAGTAAGGAGACCGAATTTGCCGAAATTAAAGCATTGAATATTGTATTGAATGCTACAAAAACTATTAAAATTGTTTTTAAAATACAGACTACCTCTTAATTGGGCATAAGCCCACTATCAGTTCCCTGTTTAAGGAAGAACATCGTGTCATACTACTATAGCGATACGTATTTTATATTTTACTGTGTGTTTTTTATATTGACCTACCATATAAAGGGATTTTTAATCGGTATGGTGGATGAATCAATAAATAAATAAAGAATTTGCTTCAGGAATAAATAACACTCCTACTACGAATACAGTATTGTGTACGTATCACTTAAGAAAAAACGTTTCAAGATTCGTTTTCAATTACTGACATTGAAAATCGAAATATCTACGTTGAAGTTTGTCACAAAGAAGGTACTACTGGAATTGGAAAACATTCTGGTTTGAAAAGAGGAAAAAAATGTCCTGTTTTCAATGAATGTTATAAAAATGGGAAAATTTTAAGCCAGTTTTGTACAAGAAGTTATCTAAATGATCTTGATCTATTCAAGTATTTAAAATTACAAGAAAATAAGTTTTAACCTTCAAAGGATAATAGTTTTGAGTTTTAAGTATTTTACGAAATAATCGAAGATTTGATTCGTCTCACCCTTTGGGATGCAAGAGAAACTTTGTAACTGAAATTATGGGTTCCGTTTATTTTATTGACAAAATAAAACAAATTTTTAACTATGCTATAAGATGTTAGGTTTAAAAAGCGCCCCTTAAATTTTCTCCAAACATCCTGGATTTTTTTTAATATTAAATTAACTGGCTTTTTTATACGATTGCTACGAAAACCTTCAAATCTTTCATAATACAGCCCCAATATGTAGTCTCCAAACTAATATAAGAAAAGTTAACGACTGTTCATTACAAAGCCCGTACACTTTTAAATCAGACTTGTTAAAAATACTTCATACCTAATTGCTTAACAAAATCCCTTCAGAAATTAAAGTCATTCGCAAACAAACGAACAATAACCCTTCATATTTCTCAGAAAATTATATTTAACTAATTAGGGATAGCTATGTAACCAGAGTCAGGTCTAAAATTAAAAGGAAATACTAAGAGGCTTTCATATTTTAGGTAAATATACAAGACAGTATACGTTTATCGTATATGTATATCTTGATTTAGAAAGAGGAGATACCTAGGTTTTAGGTCAAAGCGAGTATAAAGGGGAAATGTGATGCTGAAAACCTTTCTCTTGAAATTATTCTAAACCTTCAATCTACTACGTTAATCATTACAAGTTGTAATAATAGAACTCATCATCATTAATTTTTAACAATTCAAGACTTCCACGCTTCACGCAGTTAGAAAGGATATAAGAATCTCTCTCAACCAACTATAGTATATGAACAATAAAAATAACAATTCCCTGTAGTAGTATTTATTGTTTGCCCCGTAGATAATCAATTAGACCTACCTCGCTTATTCTGGAATCCCTATGAGAGATGAGATACGGAATGTCACGTTTCCACTACTACAACAAACAACGGAAGCAGACATTGTATACCGAAGGTAACCTCTAGGAAACAGACTTAACATTATGATATTGAACCACTTTATTGGTTAATTAAAAATTTATTCACCTTATATGTATGTATAGTTACAGTGTAGTTTGTATGATGCAGTAAATTAAACAAATTATTACTATAACCATGTAGGTGTTTCTGAAACAGGAATTTTAAAAGAATTACTTCATAATGTTTTGAGTTTAGAAGAAGGTTGGAAGGGAATTTATTTTCTTTAGTCAAAACATCACAAGTAAGTGCAAAGATTCCTAATAAAAGTCATGTTGTTTCCTTTTTAAATTAAGTTTAAATTTACTTATGTATTTTATATAACATAAAATTGTGATCCCCAACGTCAATGTAAAGCCATATCATGCTTGGAACAACACATTTTTACAGATGTTTTTGTCAGCTATATCTGTAAAGGGGTTCCAGAAAGAAAGTCTATATATTCTTAAGGTTCTACATGATAATCCCAGCCAAGAATTCACAATAAGAGGGGAAAATGTCTTTTTAGATTTATGTGGGGATGACTTGATAATAACTTTTAAATTGATAACCTTAAGCTTAATTACGAAAAAGTTTAAAATGTTAACTTTGAGTCATAACTTTATTATTCGGCAGGATTTTTTTCGTTAGTAATCAGTACCATAATAGACGAATCTTTGCATATCTTACAGAAGCCAAAGCATTTTGGGGCTGCTTTAAGTAAGTAAAAAGTTTATAAATCCTTCAATCAACGCAACTTGGAAGCAAGCATTTTGGTTTAAAATCCCGTGCCTTGAAAAGCATATCAAATCCGAAAAGTGTAACTATTAACAGTCCGAACCAACAGCCAAAACGGCATAGACGTCAACACACGCCATCTCGCCAAAACGCCTTCCGTTCGAATTCCGCGGGCACATCCATCCGTCAGCTGTTCAAAACAACCCCAAAATACCCCTCAATGATGAATAGATCCTCAACAGGGGGCACCACACAAAGCAGGCCTCCTATTTATACATCCAGTAGCGAAGAAGAAGATGATGATGATTCCGATTCCCCTCTCTCCCACAAAACACCGAGCGAAAAACCAACTCCCCGCAAAAAACTACAAAAAATTTCAGTGATCTGCTTGTCAAAACAAAACATCGGAATTATGCAAACAATAACAAAAACGCGGGAATCGAAGATGGGAACGGTAGGAGAGAGAAAAAAGAGAGAGAGGAGGAAGATGGGTAGACACCAACACCACAGGTAGACGCGCTTTCCTTTCTTTTTTTCGCTCTTTTTCAGCGCTGTTTTCTTTCGCGCTCGGCGTCGGAGCTGGCTGCCGAGGCGATCCATTATTTACTCCATCTCTCTGTCATCGCATCGTTTTCAAAAGGGAATCACAAACTGAACTAGAACCAGAACGGCTTGACTTCTCGGAGAAGAAGGATCATCGGGGAGAGGAGAAATTATTTTTTCAAATAAATGGATGGGGTTCAACAAGTTGCCCGGTGGTGGAGAGGGGGGTTTCCCACGCCCCCAGTTGGGAATAAATGGCTTCGGCCGTTGTTTTATGGATCAGGGAGAATGCATCGCTTACCCTTCGAGGGCATCAGTCTTGGAAGGGGTTTGTATTGGCAGGGATCATCGGTTCAAACTCCGCCACTTCATGTAGGACAGCGGTGTCAACGGAGGAAAAATACGGAGGGAGGCATATGGGGTGAATTCGTTCAGTTTCTGTGGTTTGAATAAATAGTTTTTTTCTATTTTGGGAAACTATACCTTCGTTGTTCTGGCCTCTTTTAACTGCGTTCATAAAATATCTGTTGTTTATTTGAAGGATTTATTTGAAGGCACTTTTTTGTTACTTAATTTTTGATAATTTTCCAATGCTGTAAAATATGATTCTTAAGAAGTAGAAAAGATACCAATGCTGCCAATAAGACTAAGAATCAGCTGGTAAAAGAAATTCCAGTCAAAATGGTGATTGAAAATAAATGTTTTAAAAATTGTTGGAAATATTTTTTAAAGTTTAGTGGTGTTTTCTTAAGTTTTAACCTAATTTTTAGGAAAGTTATCTAAACCATAAGAAATAATGATTTTTTTTATAAATTCAACTATTTTTTTCTGCTAACAGTCAAAATTTGGCGACTTTCAGTGTATTTTTTCTCTTCATTTACACCCTACTTCCCCATCAACTATGTCCGGATAATACGAAAATCCAGTAAACCGGGGGATGGTTAAGAAGAAAGACTACAGGATCACTTTCCAAGTCTCTGATTGGAGCGATCGTCATCTGCCTAACAAAAAATACACGGCGGGTAATCCGAACAAATACAAATCAAACGCGAACAATCGAGCAAACAAATCTCTCAAAAGATTCACATAAATTCCCTCGTCCTAAACCCATACACTAGTGTTATTTGTCCAACCCCATACCCTATCACCGCTCCAAACAGTGGTTAACAAAAAAACCTACATCGGGACTACAAAATCCAAAACGATGCTCGCTGGAAAAAAATTCGGCTGGGGTGTGCAGAGACCCCTCTCCTAACCCCTTTTGTGAGCTTAATCGCCTCTTTATCGTTCACCCCGCCAGGTAATAATGGGAGAGCAAGGTGGTCATCCGTTATGACACAACGATAAATCAAACGCAACACGAGTGCCGCACCCCGCCTCTGAGGTCACCAGGAGGATACAACGACCCCCCCTCTAATCACAAAGCAACATTGAGGAAGTGATAGAAATGTTGTGCAATATAAAATTTGCAAGAGAACGGGAAAGTCCCCAAGACCCTAGATATCTTTCAAACGTCTACTATAAAACTGATATTTATACCCCCTTCCTTTTTTTGTCACAATTCTGTGACACCCCCTTTTCCTTAGTGTGATCCAAAATAAACTGAAACTTTAATGTAACAAATTCTATTATGTATTTTTGTTGCTAGCAATGATATTTTACATCAGTAAATTCAAAGACCATTTAGCATTGTAACACTAGTGAAAAAATACATTTTAAAAGTGTGGAGTGTGGAAAGTGCAAAGCATGGATAAGTGGATCTCTCGGTACCGACATTTTCATTCCACTTATCTTGGTATTTTTCTTTAGCCCTTCCAAAATGACCATTGAATCTAATGAGAAATATGGGGTGCTGGGTAGGTCTGAAAGTGATAAAACATATGGGGGTTGGGTCTAGATTTTAATTTCACTTACTCAGGTTCCCCTTAATCCAGGTTTCATTATATCACAGGTGTTTGAACATCTACTTAAAAACAGGGCTAATATCTTACTGACCAAAATAAATAGGAAAACAGGGAATATGGTGATTTTAACATGTATAAGGACTTCAAAATAATATCTCTCATTGCATTCTAGGGTAGCTATAGTAATAAATTCCTCCTTATACGATAAACGATTTCTGTAATGGTGTGATAATATTCTATTAGAAATAAGTCGCTAAGGAGCGAGACGGTAGTTAAAATAGTATTCCTCGGATAAAAAAGAAGGAAAACTTTAAAAATAATTCTAAAAGAGATCAAGTCATTACAATGAGACCTTTTTATGCTTTCAGTGACAAATTTTATCTAATCCAACAGTAATTATGTAGCTTTGTTAAACAAGACTGTAAATTGAGAGGAAAAAATTGAAGGTTCCATACCTTTTAGAGAAACGATAAAAGAATTAAAGATTTAATTGAGAGTTCTTAAGTTTATCACTTTTAAGATAGTATACTATCATAATTCTTCCACTTGTGAAACTAATTTCTCTCAAAAATTTCGGAAACAGGACGAGATACGAGAAATAATTTAATCACTTCAACTCCATAATTTTTTTTTCAACAGACAGATCCAAGCACACCATTAAAAGCTATATTGCAGGATTTTTTTTTATCAAGAACAACTAGAGAGAAAATACAACTTCCTCCAAGAAGAGAGAAAAAAGCTTCTGGCGACATCCAACAATAAGCCTATTCGTCTCCATGTGTCAACTTGACCGAGAAAAACACTAATATCGATAAAAAGGTTCAAACTGATAGTTTCTATTTTTACAATCGCAGACCACGATTAAAATTCCCGAGCACGCTTTCGAAGACTGTTTTTCACACTACCAGAAACCGGTTACTTATGCAATACGATACCTGCATCGAAAGATGAAAGGAAAATTTCCGATTTTTGCAGGATTTTGGTGGCTATAGAACCTCATTATGACCCAGAGACCCCTTCAATTACATTCATTAGGAATGTTTTTGTGGAATATATTTAAGTGGGTAATGGTTCTAAAGAAATTAAAGTGCTTGCATAACAAATTTATCTGTAGTGGAACAGCAGTGGATGTTGGAAAATCAGTCAAAAAACATAGACCCTGCTAAGTTTTTTCAAACACTGCTGTATCACTCATTTCCTTAGAATTGGACTGTTTTCACATAACTGAAGCACTTTCGATAATGCTATTCTGCATATCCTCATTCGCTTAAATCGCCCAAAGCATTGCCTCTCAGGATGTTAAACAAATATTTTTTAAGTATCAAAATTCTTATATTTTTCTATTTTATGTTCTAAATAACACATTATTTATTAACTCTACTTTAAAAGGGGCGATTAAAGAAATTAAGTAACCTACTGTGTTCTTTTCCTACTAAATTAAATGTTAACCTATAAAACAATTTCAAGCTAAATAATCAAACAACTATTTTTTAGTGTTTACTTCTGAATTTATAATATAGAACACATGTTGAATCACATTCCTTTGAAAGACTAAGCTAAAATAGTAAACGAATTTTTTGCAATGCTATTTTCATATTGCCTTTATTTAAAACTTAACTTTTAAGTTTAATGAAAAAAATACGTGTGGAAATTTAGAACTTGGGATGTTTTTTCTTAATATTTCTAAAAAAATCAAATTAGATTTCATAGTCATAAGTATATTTATAAAAGAATGAAAGAACTATTTTTTTTCTGAACACGGAAGATAATACTATTTTCACTCAATTGAAGCAATATCAGAATCCTTTTATTTAAATGATAAGTAGATAATAACATTTCTAATAATTAATGCGTAAAACCATTAAAGTATTGCAAACAATGCCTACTATATAACCTAATAACTTTAAAAAAATTGTAAATGCGACTTATGAAACTTACCATTATTGCGTTTTTCCTAGTTAATGTTCTTAAAAAAATATAAATTACGAAATTTTTCTATAAAATACAAATTTTAATTCAATGTATTTTACAAGATCTTACATTGAAGCTTTTTCAAATACTTTTCAAAATCTTCCAAAAATATGTAAACTGTACAAAACCTTTAGAATCAAGTTCGAAGAAAGAAACAATGTCAGATAAATTGAATCTTTTGAAAAGTACTTAGTGCCAACAGAAACCAAGATGCGGGGTGTTAAAAAATTTTTTTGGATCAAACGCAAAAACTTTTTGGCAAAGCGAAACTTGTTTCAACTAGATGTTATATTCACTCCCCTTAATTAATGGGCACTTTAAAATATTTTTCTTGTCGGCTTATGTATCAGCAATCACACTTACAAGCGATTTAGCATTTTTCAGTGTGACTCATTCTCTTTTAAAAGAGCTAATATCCCAACTCCGTTCTATATTCGCTGCGAAAAAAATTTTAAGGATAAGATTACTCAAGAGATTTTTAAAAAAACTGATGCAAGCTAGTAAACGTTCCTTGAATCTTAAAGCAGCTAAGTAAAATATGAAGCATTTAAAAAAATTCCCGCCACGACCTAGTTGTCTAGTGTTTTCAAGGTGTCTCATCTTCCAATATTAGTAGAGTTAGTTTACGTTTTGATCACGAAGTGCAGGTTATGTATTGTAGTACATCAAGTACAAGTTGTAATATGTGGCTGAATTAAATGAGATAAACCTTATCCAATCATTTTATTCAGTTATTTTCTTTTTGAAAAGTAAACGCTTAGTTTTCCATGTAAAGTATTTTAAGTGTTGAATTCTGGCTATTTCGAACTGTGATGTTTTTTAACTTATTCTTTCTCTTAACCATTTTTAGTTTATTTTTAAATAAAATCCATCAAATATAATAGTTTTAACTCAAGAAAATGTTGAGGCCTACAGGGCTATATTAAGGAACAAATATAAAAACCAGTGTAGAATGATTATTTTCCAAAATTTCTTGTACCCATGTAAAAATCAGCTCCTCAAAAAAGTCGTCAATACTCAATTTTTTTTTGTTAAATTAAAATAGTTTTTTATTCTAAGGTTATTTGAGGCTAGACAACATTTTTACCTTTATTTATGATAGCAAATAATTTAAATGAGAGGTATCAGCGGTGTTTTCTTACATTTAAGTTATAATGTAAAGTTAGTGATATTCTCATTAAATGCATTTCAAAAGGTGTTTTAACAAGTGCTACTTCTTAATGACACTGTGTACCATAAGTGGTTCCTCTAGAATCATTTTTATGACAAAAAATACTATAATTGTAAGTGTTTTATAGAGAAAATAGGATTTTACCCACATATTAGCAAAAAATTTCAGCATCCTACACTATACCTCAACTCAGGCGGGAAAAAGTTTTTAATTTTGAAGTTTTATTTATTTCACAAGTAAAATTGAAATAAATAAAAAATTTCATTGTTAAAATTCAATTAAATCCATTAAACAAAGAATTTATCTCATCTAGATAAAAAATATTACTGTTCAAAGATAAAGGCGATAAATATATTTTAAAACTATTTAGTTTAGTAATTTGTAAGATTGGAAATTTGTCAATCAATATTATCTCTTGAATATCTAAATGGGGTTTGTTTTCCATTATCGCACACTAAAAAGTATTTCTTTACCATTATTATTATTATTATTATTTATATTATATTAATTATTATTATTTATTAAGTGAACTTCTTTTATGCAAAAATCTCTAAAATTTCAGTTCATATATTAATCACTCAAACCCAGGGTTGCTTATTTTTTTATTTTTTTAAATAAAAAAAATCAGATTTATTTGATTTAAATCGGATTTATTTGATTTAAATCAGATTTTTTTTATTTAAATGAATAACTAGCTCTGAACTTCCTAAAACTGGTTAATAATATACTGATATTGTAATTTCAATGTGATATAATAATTTAGGATGACTTAATATCCCAATTTGATCTATTTTATGCATTAATTAATTGAATTAAGGGGAGTGGTTCGCTGCCATTTCATGGTGAAATGCCCTAGCCCATCCTAAAATGGCGAATAAACAATTATACTATATCAGTTACTAAAATTTTTATCCTTTCTATAACTATTTTTGCCCAATTGTGCAATCAATAATAGCTATAATAGAAATTGTGACAATGATTTCTAAAAAAATCTATGCCTCATTATTGTGTAAAAATTTTAATCAATCTTTGAATTATAATAATTCAGTTAAATTAATTTTACTAAACGTATTATGTATACTTATTTCTTTAAAATATAATAAGTAATAAAAATAAAATAAAATAAATAACTTATTGACAGTCATGTACAATGTACATAGAGAATAGAGCTCTATTCGCTGTAGTTATGTAAAAGAAAACAATAGTTTGGAAAACATGACTAACTATAAAAGCAAGCTTACGATAAAAATCATTCACATGCTTGTATTTTAAAAAGTTACCAGATAAAAAAAATTTAATATTTTAATTCATGTTTAGTTTATCACAATTATTGATTCAAAACCCTGCTACTTACCCCTTTTTGTCATAAATATTTTTGTTATTGGTAGAAAATTTCCTAAACACAGTTACATATCTAGCAGAATTTTTAAAAAAAATTAGAAAATGCAAATAATCTTCCAAACCATTTTAAAGCATACACAACTAATTTTTTATTTAAATTCTGGAAGTTTAACATTTTTGATTTAAATCAATGATTTTTTTTAAAAATCAAGTGATTTAAATCATGATTTAAATTGTGATTAAAATCAAGTTGATTTGAATCAAGCAACCCTGCTCAAACCAACATTATAATTTAAAACTCCCTTTACCTATTAAAATTCATTTAGTAGCATACTTATTTACAAAAATGTAACCCAATATTGTGCAATAGTAACTCATGTATCATTATTTACTACAATTTTTTACTTATTTTAAAACACACTTCAAGTGTAATTAATATCAAATGATACATTTTTAAAAATAACGATTTGAGATCGGATATCATACTAATTTGAAAGTTTAATGTTTGTTAATACTAACTAACATTTATTTGTTTCCTTATTATGAAAAGAAATAATTTAAAGTAAAACTCAAAAACTTTTTGACAATGCAACTAATAAAACAAGATTTTAAATATAAGTTAAACAATGCTACATTTTTTTATATTTTAATGCAACAAAATTGTATTTATGACTTACATTAAAAACATCCTTTTAGAAATATGATGATATTTAATTGTGAAATAATTTATTAGTTTTCCTTTCAAGTGCAATAAAAAACCATTTACTTATGCATTTTGATTACTTGTTGGAGGTAAAAGTTTCAAATTTGAAATAGAAAGTTATATTTACTCTACTTTCATTATAATTCATTGTTTTAACTTTTAAATCCTGTCTTTTGAACAAATTATCAATAGTTAGGTTGGATAAAATGTTAGACTGGATACAAAATTTAAAACATTTTATAATCTTTTTGAAATTCAATGACAACTGAATAAAATGCTTTGTTTTAAACTAATTGCCCTATAAAAAATACCAAATTTTTAAAATCGATAAATGTAAAAACATATACATTTTAGTTCAATAAACCCATTTTTTTAAATAAGAAGTGTGGTTCAATGATTTTTTTGGAGCTATCACTTCCAAATTTCTAAATACACTTAAGATAAGATAAGATGTTTTCTATGTTTTTCATTATAAATAGAATAATAGATTATGTCATTAATATTGATGAATCTGTTATTCTTAGCTTTAAGTCATTTGTTTGTAATAAATACCACTAACACAAAAGTTTGTGTGATTTTATTCCAAAGATATACCTTTTGATACATTTTAGCATGATGGTTTTTACTTTCTTTCTAACATTTAAACTTTATTAATAAAAACATTAAAATGTTTAAAAAAAAAATTTTTTGTATGCTTTAAATTGGCTTTATTTTGAAGGATTCTTTTTATTTGTAGGAAATTTTGAAAATATGACTTGGTATCGAAAAATATCTAGATGTTTTGATCATTAATTAACTGAAATATATAGTTCCCATATTTTATTAGTTTCAAGAATTAGTCAAAAGAATGTGGTTTTTTTACATTATTTGATATTTCATAAAAGTTTTTCACAAAACTTAAACTGTTTATAAAATTTTAAAATATTTCTATGTTTGAATGAACAATCAAACCAATATAAAATTTAATTAGTTTAAAATTTATAGGGGAAGCAGATCTATACGATTTTAAGTTAAAACATTATTTTATGGATAAATTTTATTAAACTTTTCACTTTTATAGTTTTACTTTTAACTTAAATTTAATACTAACTAGTGATTTGCACAACTTTAAATACCCACATTTCACATGGACTATGCAATACCTTGGCAAACTAACATCATAAGTCCACAACTGTATCATTATTTTCATTAATTACACAATAGATTTTCTGAATAAAATATAGACTTTTAATTACTGTATAAACAACCTTTATCACAAAAGAGAACCCACAAACTGAAATTATTTTTCTAGTATTCATAAAAAAATTAGTTCGAGAAACTGGAAATTTTTCCTTTTTTCCCCGAAATCTTTTTACCGATCACACAATACGTTTAAAAAACTTGAAAGGATAGCTTTATATTAAAAGAAAAATTAATATACAAACTGATTCTCCAATCAAAGAAAATAATCAGCTGTTTTGCAAATATTTAAAAAATTTTGCCAGAAATTCATGATTAACTTTATAAATAATACATTTTAAAATTCATAGAAGAGTCTTCAATAAAAATTTATGAAATAAATCCCCCAAAATAATCGGTTCACGATCAATTTCAACCGTTATGGAAACCGGTTATTTTCTACCCTTATTTCGCAAGCGAATTATTTTTAAATTTCACAAAATTCTTATTTTCCTACACAAAACAAACAAATCAGTCATTTTTCACCAATTTACACCAACCCCGATGGCAACGACGAGCAAATCCTAGTTCTCCCTCACGAAATCCACCTCGCGACCGAATTGTCAATCATCCTCTCCTCTCCCTCGTTGCGTTTGTTTACCTGTCCTGTCGCCGACACTACGGCAGCCCAAAACACCGCGGCAATCCCAGGAAAATATCCGCAGAGAGCCGACAAATCCCCCTGAAAATCTCACCCCGAAAAAACAGAACCGGCGTTGCCCGCGCAGCCAGCCAGAGAACGGTAGCTCCGTTTGATGTTTGACGGAAAGGTTGTCAAGGTATTGAAGAGAGAAGGAGAGCGCCGCTCGGTTCGGTTGACAGTCACCCCCTTCGAAACCCCTGGAAGAGGACTTGACTTACATTTCATGCGCTTGGGGCGATCTTGCTTCCTCCTGGGCATCTCTGGTGGCCGGTAGGATACAACTCCTTGAGGGGGGCGTACGCTAAAAAAGCGTCGAATTGCGAAGCGATCACACAGAGCGCTTCCCGCTGCTGACCTTCCATTCAGTAAACTGCGAGTAGCTCTCGTGACGTCAGAAAGATAGACAGCCGCTCGCCAGTTGCATCTTGGGAGGAGTCCCGAGCTTCTTCGGGACGGGGTACCCGTGCCGCCATCTGCCGGTGGGAGGATGCACTTTTGCGGGTGGCGGTAGGAAAGGCCGTTTCAAAGATGATCCTGCGTTTGTTAGAAAAAGGTGTGATTTGGAATAACTCGCCTTTAACTAAATCATAAAACCAAAATGAAGCGATGAAAATAGAATTCCATTATAACCTTTAGATAAATCTATAACATCGAAATTATATTGCCGTCTATATAGCTACGATTTGAAAACTCCCTAACTGTTTTTACTTAAAAAAAACCCTTTTAATTCGTTTCATACAAGTAAGTAACGAGATCGTGGGTTTCCTGTTAGAAAATACATGAACTAGTTACGGATATAATGGAATAAATATCATATCCTTAATAATATTCGTTAATATTGTGAGGAAAACACCATTTTGAGAAAATATTTTAACATTCTTATCAACTTAATTTAAATAACGTTAGATTCTTCTTTTAGATATTGGGTCCTTTGAAATAATTTGTTCTTGGATTATTTGTCAAATTCTACGAAAAATATTCTAATTTACTTTTGATTCACACCAGAGATTCAACATTCAAAGCTTCGATTTAAAATAAAAAATTAAATATCCCAAATTATTAATATAGCGGTGGGGGGGGATAAAGTTATAATAAAGATAATTTTATTTATTATTTATCTTGAAATAATTCGTTAACACATATCAGATACTTTCTCTGGTGTTTTTAATAAAATATATCTTATACTTATAGTACCTTTATATAGTTCTTTGGTTTAAAGCGGCAGGGTACCAGTTTTCTCAATTTTTTTCTTACTTATATAAAGTTTACGTTTTACTCATGAGTTAGGTTTTTACTCATACTTCAAAACTGTGAAACTAAACTGAATATATACTAAATAAAAGTAGTCCTTTGAAATCGGAATATCAAAAAAACACCCGAAAGTAGTTTGAGGGAAATCAAATCTCGTACCATCTTTATTGAATATCATTATAAACTTGTTTCAAACAGTTTGGGAATTAAAAAAGAAATCAAAACTTAAAAGCCGTATCAGTGATTATTATGACCCTGGGATTTTTTTCTTATTATTTAATCCGAGTAAATTCAGAATCAGAAGAAGGATTTTTACGTTTTTGATAAGCTGTTTTCATGGGATAACCCAGTGGTTCCCAAACTGTACATCGCGGTGCCCTGGGGTGCAGTGAAGTCTTTCTAGGGCTAGGGGCCGTGAACTCTACTCCAAATATTCACAAAATCTCATACAAAAGTTATATTTTTAAGACATTTTCGAGAACTCCAAATTTTTTATGGGAATTTGTTGGTTTATATATCCAATAGTTTTGAAACTAGGATTTTTAAAAATTTTCTATTATCTCTAAGATGATATTTCCGAGAGATGTTCCACTTTCCGATTTATCACTTAACTAAAAAAAGTTTTGTAATATTCGAAGTTGTAAGGTATGTTTAAAAATTAAAAATATAAAAAGTATTGATAGGAGAATTTTCATATTTTTGAGTCAATTTAATTATTTTCATTTTATCCTCATTAATTGCAAAATTTATTCAAAGATGGTTAGAAGGAAATAGTTGATTCTTAAAGACAAATATTGTGGGAAAAAATTGCGAAAATTATTAAAAGTTTATTCACTTCTCTTGCTTTTAATTTAATCCAACAATCACAAATGCATTTTCAGACTCTTCAAAATTTAACCCTTTATTTACCGACGGTACTTACAAGTACCGCCAACTTTAAAATTACATAGAATAACCATCCTTGCGAATATATTGACGATAATTTGCAGGAACACTCTTTCAGTGTTCATCTTTCAGGATAAAAAGCAGCGAAGGTTCTATGATGAGTATTTTAGCGGGAAATGCGAATAGATTTAACTGAAGTTGTAAGTTTAGCTGCCATTTCGATCGGATTCACATGATTGTCATTTTTGTTCCCGCAAAAAAGTAGTTAAAGTGTATTATTTTTTAAGACTTATTACTGCGATAAGAAAAGCTATGTTTTCTTGTATTGTGAGAATATTTTAGCACTCCGTGTACTGACAGTACCCAAAAGTATCAATTTAAGTAATTGGCTCTAGCGGATTCAATTTTCCAAAGATGATTATTTTATTTATGTATATCCCATAATTTTCAATTTCGTGACTCAAAAAAAAGTATTTCCTCGAAAAAAATTGCAGCGAATCATAATGCGGTAAATAAAGGGTTAATTTGCTTAACCAACGATAGTAAAAGGGTCACGTGATTATGACAGACTCAGAGGGGAGAAAGGAAGAAGTTGAGGGGTTAGTTGATCGAAAGAGGAAGATATATTTACTCCTTCTAACCTTAGTTAGACCCTCTCTAAAATCAGTAGGGTGGGTTGGGGTAAAATGGGTCAATTTTAAGGTACTTTCACATTCTAAGTTTTATTTCTTAAAAGCTATTACTTTTTAAGGATTTCTTTCAATTGGATCTTAACATTACAATCCTTTAGAACATTTTCATCTAATTTTATCAAATATTTTTTAGTTATAAGTTGGTTAAACTTAGCATCAAAATAATGACCTATTTTACCCCAACTTGGGGTAAAGTGGGTCTCATTGCAAAAAGATGTCGAAAATATATTTATTGCTAAATATACATGAAAATAAGAAAAACAAAAGTAGAAATTAAAATACTTCATTTGGAGAAAAAAATAAACTTGTTTGACAGTTCAATGTATATTTGAAGGAAATAAGTTAAAAACATTGTTTTTACTTAATACAAAAGGCCTCCTATGACCCATTTTACCCCAAGTACAAAATATCGTTATAAAAGATAAAATATTTTTTATTTTTCTAAGCTGATTGGCTTGAAATGTCTCTCAGACTTTCTTTTATGAAAAACTATTGCAAAAGTCTTCTGTAATTTATTACAATATATAGTTATTTCGAAGTTGGTAAACCCTGTTTTTTTCAATGACATCATTTACGATTAAGCGATTCAATTACAGGCCTTACCATTGACTTCGTTAGGGACACCGACACAGCGAAGCGTTTCATCGCTCTCAAACGCCGGTCAAAAAGGCTTAAATAAAGGTTTACAAACTACTATAATGTTATTACTTTTATTAAGAGGGAAACAGTATTTTTCGTCTCCTGTAAAGTTGTGAAAATTCCATGCCAATTATTATTTCAAAAGCTTCAATACCAATTATTATTTCAAATGTTTAGTATCAATTACTATTTCAAACGTTCCAAGGTTTTTATTTAAAAAAATAGACCACCCTGGATGTCACTTTGTGAACAATATCCAAAAATGAGTTGTACCCACTGCTTTTTTCAGGATCGAATTTCCAATACTTTTCTTGGGGTTCCCGCAGTTCCCTCTTTTTGTGCTTTCCTCATATCAAGAAAACAAAATTTTTAAGTTTATCAAAATTAAAATGTTCCCTAAATACGTTATAAATACTTCAATGATCCAACGAATCAAAAAAAATTAAGAATAAACCTTGATCATATGCATCAACTATCAAAAAAATATTTTCATATTATCTCCCATTGCGGATAGCTATCCGCTTTGCCACCCGCTTTACCGAAAGCTGTGTCAAGATAATTGTAGTAGTTAAGACAATTCACAAGAAACATATCTAAAGTTGTTTTTAGCACCATGTTTCTTACATTCCACCCAGTCATCCCATAAAAGAAATCTGATGTTCTATCGGAGTTAATCGAAACTCGGGAGTGTTCGGTTAATCGCGACCTACACTTAGACAATCCGGAAAGGGGTTCAATCCGGAAAAATACGAGCTCCTACCCGCTTTGGTGACATACCCGCTTTGAGCGACTCTCACCTATATTAATTATATTTTATTCCCAACTTTACATTTTGCTTAAAAATTTACTTTACAAGTTAAAAACTATATTTGTTTGTTGAAATATTTTTTTCTTCAAATTAAGAGAGTTTAAAAAAGGAAGTTGGTTGTTGTGATGCATATCAATTTAAAGGTAGCAAAATTACTAACAAAATGATCCCAATATCACATTTTTATGTTTCCAGAGCAATGGTTAAAAAAGTGGGTGGTACCAGCCCTTGGGGGCGTTGATATTTCTAGAGGTCAGTTATCATTTGTTTGAAAAATAGAGGGCGTTGATTGAATAAAGGGGTGTGTCATCTGCATCAAAATCGTCGATAAATAGCTTCATCAAAATCAGCAGACAACATTCACAAATCCTAAAAAGTAGCTAAAATAGTAAAATTTTTTACTAGCTAAATTCAAAAATTTTCCAGGGTAACCCCCATGATTACCCATGTTTTGTTATATGAGTCGATTTGGACGCTTTTAAACTGAAGAAAACGGGAATATTTTATAATTTCAGTTGCTGGTATGAAATTTCCTTCGGGCATAGGGTTGGTGGGGGCAAAGCCCCGCAGTTTTTAGTATTTTTAACATTGTGATCGAAAGGGGGTAAATAATCTCAAAATTTCAATTGGAGGTGTTAGATTGAGATGTTACCTACAAAACCAATCCAAATTTATACTCTTATCGATAGTATTTCAAGAGAAATTGACAATTTAGTTGAAAAAAAAATTGCGGGTCTTTGCCTCGCAAAATGGGGGCAAAGATCCGCACTTTTGAATCTTTGTGTTCATGTGAAATAAACATGGATAAACAAAATGTTTCATTATAAAAACACTAGAAATAATCATCTTAATACAGTAGAGCCCCTATTATCCGCAGAATCGGGTGGCAAGGGTACCGCGGATAGCTAAAATCGCGAATAGTCCGAAATAAGACTAAAAATGAGGTGAAAACACGAAACAAAATATTTCAGCATAAAAACTATGTTTCATTTCATTTTACAAAAAACATGATATGTAAAACTTTTAAAATGTGTACAGTACAGCAGAAACCTTTGCTCTACTTCTAAAATCTCTCTAATGTCGTCTAAAATTTACCCTCATCATGAAAAAATTTTTTTCGTGGCAATCGTGGATCATCCACTGGCGGATAATGGATTTCTAATGTATTGTTTTAATATTTTTAAGTGAACCAACAATATTAAACATAAATATAATCCGTTTTAATGAAAATTGTCAATCTGTTGTAGCAATTAATTTCAAATTGGCCAGATATCTTTCAAAAGGGAGAAAGGATGGTTTCAGGTAGGGGGGTTGGCATCTAGGACACCTTTATTAACCTCATTGGAGATCAAGTAGTCCCATTTCCCTTTTGGGACGAATTCCTGAGCTTTTTAAGCTGCGTAGATTTGCCCCAAAACACCTGCGTGAATTTGCCCCATTTTACTTTGTTTTGAAAAACAAGCCTTATTATTTTTAGAGACATGTTGAGGCAGTTTTTTCAAAAGGAAACTGAAGTGAAATTGCTATCTTATCATTGGGCTATTTGTTTGTATTTCTCCTCAAGCCCTATTTTATGTAATGTTTAAGTAAAATATCAGAAAAATTACATCAAAATGATGAAAAACAAACTTACGGCATTTTTTCAACTCATGAGTGACTTAGGGGTACGAACTTTCGTAGAATGATAGGTCACTATAAGACAAACCAACCACCTGGTTTTCAACTTTTGAATCGATTAATAACGATTAAAAATCGCGGTGCGTGGTTTTGCCCCGTGCGGGTTTTTACCCCCACCTACCCTATAGTCCAGGCAATCTGTAACTTAACCGGTAAAAAATTGAAACATTTAGTTTTTCAACGGTTTTCGATTGGGAATGACCTAAATAATAACATACTAAAAATCGGACAAAATCGGTCCATGGCAAGTTTATTTTTTTTTAATTTTTAAAAAATGGCCGAAAAAAAATTTCAAAAAATCAAATAATAGAGATCGAGACTTGTGATACATGTTTATAGGCTATCTTTCAGTGCTGAATACGAATATTTCATTTAAATTTTAAAAAAATTAAAATTTCTATTTTTAAAATTAATTTGAAAATTTCGATAATCGAAAAAATTAAAACACCCCTAAAAACCACAAAAAAACTAAAAAAGAAATATTTTCAATGGTTTTCACTCAGAAATAACCAAAGTAACAACATATTAAAATTTGATAAAAATCGGACGATAAAAATTTAATTTATTTAAGGTTTTCAATTTTTTTTACCTCAAAAATCGACCTTTTTTAAAATTCCTGTCAAAACGTTTGAGGCATTTGCCAAGGTTATTTTTCCATGGACATTGTAGTCATATAGCTATATAAACGAAAAAACCCAAAATTGATCGTTAAATCATTAATTAATTAATTAATTTAATAAAATGGACATTAAAAATAGGTGGAAATATTTTCAATCAAGATTAAACAGTTAATATTTCAACAATTTTCAGTATCAAATAATTTAAAAATTAATTAAATTTACAAAAGATAACAAATCTTGAAAAAATTTAAATTTTTAAAAACAATTTTAAAATTTTAAAATTTTTTAAAAATTTAAATTTTGCTTTATAGACTTGTGATACATGTTTATAGGCTATCTTTTAATGATGATGTTGAAAAACAGACTAATTTTGAGGTAAAATTTTAAAAAAGTGTGAAAAAATTTAAAAACAAACAAACTTAATAAAACATGAACTCAAAACCTCAGACAAATTACTACCTATTTCATTTTTGAAAACATTTTTGAAAAAATTTATTCAAATAAGCTCCTAGAATGTTTTTTTTTCCAAAAATATAAATTTTAAAAATTAAATTTTAAAATTTTTGTTAAAAAATTTTTAAAATTTTAACAATAGGCTTGTGATACATGTTTAAAGGCTAACTTTTAGTGCTAGTGTTGAATATCAGGTCAATTTTGTTGTAGAACTTGAAAAAAGAGTGACAATTTAAATATTAAAAAAACATATAGGAGAAACAAGCAATAAAAGGTAAAAAAAATTAATTTTGAACTATTTTGCGCATCTTTAGTGAGGTAATAATTTTTATTTTAAAATCATAATAAGCTATCCAAAGAGTTTTTGAATTCTAAATCTATAAATATTTTTAAGTCAGTAATTTTATACAAAAAACACAACGTTATTACTTCAAAATTTAACATGTTGCAAAATGGTAACCAAAATTGTTTTTAATATAATTGATTTTGATGGATTTTTATTTACTTCATAACGTTTTAAAGAATCCACGAATGTAACGTTTTGGGTTAACTTAAAAGCATTCCATTACAAAATTGCCACTTATTTATATAAATAGAAAATTAGGTTTCAACGGAAGAAACATTACCATTTGTTGAAATAATCCAAGTTTTTATTTTTTATAAAAAACACTAATTAAAAAGAGTGAATAAAATTTTCAATCATCCATGAATTATTTTAAATATTGCTTAAAAATAAATGTCTCTGTCAAAAGCTAATATTCATCATCAGTCTCGTCAGATTCATAGTTTTGGAGATTGTTGGTACATCCATTCATTTGACATTCTTTGCAAACAGTTGTACAGGGTAACCCATTTCGTCTGCATCCGCATCGCAAGGAAGAACAGTTTTTCTTACAAGAACATCTAATTATGTTCAGTTAAACTATCTGGAGCTGGGGGTAGATCACAGAGAATAGGATAATATTCGTTATTCTTCACAAACCATCCCCATTCCTCTGGATCAAGTTTATCCACCGAAGCTTTCCAAATATTTATTTGCAAGTAGGTTCTAAAACTGTGATACCTTGTTGAAGCATCAGTTGGAGGTAAGCGTTCAGGAGAAACAAATGATTTGGCTGCAATCACTTTTCCTAACAACATTTGATGGCGTAATTTATCTAGGGATTCCAGTGTATGACAGTCGTACAATAAAAGCATTGCCTTCCTTCCAGCAACGACGATGTCTTGATGGGATCTTGCATCACAGGTAAAGATCTCCGCAATGGAATGAAGGCATGTCTCATTAACTAGCTTATCAAATGACGACGATTTTCCAATCGAAAAAATTCTAGACGTGGTATCACAACCTGTAAAAGCGTGCAAAAATAAAAGAAAGCTACATTTTTGGCGTCCAAGTTGAGATTGAATATTGAAAATGTCATACACTGGATTAGGAGCTGAACCTCGTCTAATATCACTCCGATAGTACAGCTTGAATCCATTATCCTCTGCATGGTAAAGAAGCAAAATAAGTAGATCAGTGTCATCACCTATTACAGTGGTATGTTCTTGTTTTGAAGAGAGATCTAATTGAAGCTATTGGTTGAAGTTAAATTTTGAAATTGTAATTTTTTATTCCTAAAACCGATTTTGCGGTAGGAAAGTGTTACAGCAGCTCCCAAGTTTGTTAAAAATCCAAATTATTTCTTAAAATTCAAAAATTATGCGTAAGAGGTAAAAAAAAGTAGTTGAATACTGTAGAGTAGCTGAACGCCTCCCAAATCCGTTTTAAGAGTGAAAAAAATTGAAATACTTGAAAACAAATTAATAAAGAAAACCTTAGCTAAAATATGAATGAACCACAACCAAAATAAATACCGATTTTTGCAAAATTTTCAGCAAATTTTAAAAAATTTAAATTTTATGTGGTCCGATTTTTTTCGTTATGCATTCTGAATATATATATATATTTCTGTCAGTAGTAATTTAGTATTCTGTAAGTAATTAGTAAACTACTACTCTAATATTCTGTAAGTAGTTTTTTAATATTTAAATTTCCACTCTTTTTTCAAGTTCCACAACAAAATTGACCTGATATTCAACACTAGCACTAAAAGTTAGCCTTTAAACATGTATCACAAGCCTATTGTTAAAATTTTAACAATTTTTTAACAAAAAATTTAAAATTTAATTTTTAAAATTTATATTTTTGGAAAAAAAAAACATTCTAGGAGCTTCTTCGAATAAATTTTATCAAAAATGTTTTCAAAAATGAAATAGGTAGTAATTTGTCTGAGGTTTTTAGTTCATGTTTTATTAAGTTTGTTTGTTTTTAAATTTTTTCACACTTTTTTAAAATTTTACCTCAAAATTAGTTTGTTTTTCGACGTCATCATTAAAAGATAGCCTATAAACATGTATCACAAGTCTATAAAGCAAAATTTAAATTTTTTAAAAATTTTAAAATTTTAAAATTTTTTTTAAAAATTTAAATTTTTTCAAGATTTGTTATCTTTTGTAAATTTAATTAATTTTTAAATTATTTGATACTGAAAATTGTTGAAATATTAACTGTTTAATCTTGATTGAAAATATTTCCACCTATTTTTAATGTTCATTTTATTAAATTAATTAATTAATTAATGATTTAACGATCAATTTTGGGTTTTTTCGTTTATATAGCTATATGACTACAATGTCCATGGAAAAATAACCTTGGCAAATGCCTCAAACGTTTTTGACAGGAATTTTAAAAAAGGTCGATTTTTGAGGTAAAAAAAATTGAAAACCTTAAATAAATTAAATTTTTATCATCCGATTTTTATCAAATTTTAATATGTTGTTACTTTGGTTATTTCTGAGTGAAAACCATTGAAAATATTTCTTTTTTAGTTTTTTTGTGGTTTTTAGGGGTGTTTTAATTTTTTCGATTATCGAAATTTTCAAATTAATTTTAAAAATAGAAATTTTAATTTTTTTAAATTTAAATGGAATATTCGTATTCAGCACTGAAAGATAGCCTATAAACATGTATCACAAGTCTCGATCTCTATTATTTGATTTTTTGAAATTTTTTTTCGGCCATTTTTTAAAAATTCAAAAAAAATTAAACTTGCCATGGACCGATTTTGTCCGATTTTTAGTATGTTATTATTTAGGTCATTCCCAATCGAAAACCGTTGAAAAACTAAATGTTTCAATTTTTTACCGGTTTGACCTTTTTTTTCAGTAGATTTACTGGACTAATAGCAAAGAGGAAGAGAGGAAAATATACCCCCACCCAAAGAGGGTCAGATATAGTAATTGAGTTAATATTATATACTTTTCAATTTCAAACTAAAAAAAAACTGAAGTGAGAACCCCAAGAGCAATTGATACGTTGGTATAAAAATGAATATACGAAAAATCCGGTCAATGCAAAAATCGGACAGCAAAAACAGTTCAATAAAAAACAAATTTATTACAAGTGTAAGCTATTAGTTTTTTTACCGGTTTTTGCACTGACCGGATTCTATTCCGATTCTATTCCAATTCCGGAAATTCTATCGTATTTATTCAAATATAAAGAAACTAAAGAAAATTTTTAAAGGGGGTGGTGGTCCCAAAAATATTTTAGACTTCAAGAGTTTTAGCTGCTTAAAGAAAACAGAGAAAACAAAAATCTTTGATATTAAAAAATTAAACTAATTAAAAGAGAGATGATTAAAAAATTAGATAATTATATCTACATCAAGTCGTTCCTCATAAAACATCTTGAAGCCCTGGATTATCTACACTAGTGTGGAGTGAATAACATTTAAGAAATTAAAAACTCCTGTGGTGGTAATTAAAGCCCTGGATGAAGCGAGCTGCTTCTCGCTTACTTCCTATCCAGGGCTTTATGGTAATTGGTTCAATTTACTATACAACCATTTATAATATTTGAACTTAAAGTTTTTAAATTTTTCGCTTTTTTAAAGTATTTTCATCCAAATTTGCTGTTCTAGGCTGTTTTATCTTGTTTTAAACAAAACTTCTGGATTTCAAAAACCTTATACATAGACCATTTAGAAACCAAGTAATGGTATAACTATTAATGTTTAAAACTTAAGTTTGAATGATTAAGACTTTTCTCATTACGCTCTAGGCAAAATATTTATTTTTCAAATTTGGTTTAATCATTTTATTGGTATTTGGTTTTCAAATTTGACACTTCTGAATTACATTTTACTATTTTTTTTCAAGAATAAGCAAGGTAATACGCAACTTTTGAGCTCTATTTGGTACCAATATTCAAAAATTTATTTCTTCGCTTGCTAGCCTATTGTAATGGCATGCGCCCTTATATTGATATCGGGCTTTAAAAATTGGGAATTCCAACCATTTAAGGTCCATGGAAGGTCTTAAACTGTTATTTGGCATTCTAAGAATATTAATATATCAGCTATGATTTTAAAATGGAGCTAAAAAGGATGATAATGGAGAATCGTTTATAACCAATTTTTGTATAGAATTTTTTAAATTTTAACGTGAATGTGGAACCTGAAGATTACAGAAATTTTAAGTACAGTGCTTCATCTAAAAATATCTTCTCATTATTCTTAGTAAGCAGCGCTTGAAATTGGCAGTGGTCCGCTGTTCCGAGACCTCCTCCTGCAATACACCTGATTGAATATCTGCATTAAAAACATCGCCTCCGATGAGCGTCCAGACATCTGTGAAAAAAATTTCAAGGAACAAGGAGGGTGTAAATTCCAGGGGACAGGGAGGGAAGAAACAAGTGTGAATACTTTCAATGGAAACTCCGTTACAATTTTATGACTTGTAATAATCCAATCTAGTCTGCCCCTCCCCTTACATTCCTTGCTTGCTTTCGATATTTACTGGGAAATGAGGTGCGAAAATGTACCGAGCAACCACAGCAACAAAATAACTCATACGAACCCATAGCGTAATAAAGTTTTAGCCCGTCGCACGACGTCAAAAAATAGAAACATACAATTTGGCAGCCTAGTCATTTTGGTTTAGGACCAGTAAGATTGGCAAATCACTGGTCCGCCAGACTAGTGGGTTTATTTCCCAACGTCTAACGCTGACTCTTAGTTATAATAACTCAATTCAAAGAAAAATCAAAATTATCAAACAACCTTTCATTAATTGAGGTAAGAATCTGTATCTGACTAAATTGCTTTTAATAAATAAGCTCTGTCAGGTTTGTTTGAAAACTGGAAGATTAGTCAAGTCGATCGAATCAGTCTCGGTTAACAATGACATTCAATTAAGGATTTTTAATCTGTAAAATCTAGAATTTTTTTAAATTGCTACAGTAGAGTCATGTAAGTAAGGTGTACCTAGAGTAGAGTTACCATACTGAATCCATCAAGAGGGCTTACAGCGATCGTAATGAAGAAATAAGAAACTTCCAAAATTAAAATTTAAGGAGATATAATACGTACTACAGTTATAAAAATGTAAAAAAAAGCAAGTAGAATAAAAGCGTTTAAAAACAGAAAAAGTTTCATGAAATCATCTGAAATATTGGCGAGAAAAATATGTGTTAAATGCATATTAAATAGTGTGCGCTTTTGGTACTATTCTATTATTTAATTTTCAATCAAATTTAAGTTCTCTTATATCTTTTTTATTCAAGGAGATATTTGTGCGTGGAAAAAACTCTTGCCATAAGTTCTGTGACATTAATTATTTAAAGTGCAATATTCAGAGTTCAGCTGAAGAATGGCGTCTCATTATCGTTTGATCATTGTATATAGATAGTTGTGAACACTCTACATTTATCAGTTTTAATTTTTATTAAACTTTTGAAACTTTTATATTTTTGCTGGCTAGGAGCGCTGTAAGCCATTTCAAGGTTATACAGCAAGAATAATTGAACGAGACGTTGTTTCAACACACTACAAAAGTGAACGCGGAATTATTTTCAGCTTTTTGCTTGAATCAAATCAATGTGTAATAAAAAATTAAATGGTATTGTAAAATGGAGATTATTAGTTTTATATTCCTCCCGAAACTCAGAAAGTTTTCATTTATTGAGAATTTAAAAGAATATTTAAATATACTCCCCATCTCCTTTACTAATAGGCAACTGTTTATGAAGACTGTTGCACATAGATTGTTTGTGTTTTACTCATCTTTCTTAAAATGGTGGAAGGATTTTGTTTACGGTGATTACAAAAGAAAAAAAACAATGAAAAATTAACAGAAATTGCAAAAAAATTGAAGTTATTGGAATTTAAAAGTGTGATATCATTAGTTTTAACTCCCCCTTGTTACAATCTGTCACATATTCCAGAATTCCCTTTTTTCCTCTAAAAGAAACTCCTTTAGGTAGAACTTAAACTTTTAACTTCTGTATTCTTCATACTCTTCGATATTTGTTAATGTAGTGGAAAAGAGGCATATCCTATTATGTCCCTGATTTGGAGGGGGACCGACCGCCCTCGAAATTCAGATATAGGCTGAAGGTCCTCAAAATGTTTGTACCGTCCCCGGGCCAACCTTAGATTTTTTTAATAAACTACACTTGAAACACAAAATGTATGCACAAGTTCTTAATTAATAATTAATTCATTTAAAAACTGGAGAGACTGTACTTATTCTATCATACTATACTGCAACGTTAGTTGACCCTGGCTGAGAGCTAGGGTGTCCCTTAAAAATCGAAAGTCGGGAAAACTTTTGAGACACCCCCTAATTTTTTTCCTTTTGGTATCCTAAGAAAGTGTGCAAAATCTTAAATCGATCAGAAAATATTAACACGTGCCTCAAACGGCCTAAAGTTGGGAAATTTTGACATTTTTCTCATTTTTTCGAAATTTTTTTAAAATGCCTTAAAATATTATTTTGTCGAATAATAGGGCTTTAACACATCTAAATATTCGTATTTGACCGTTTTTCATTCCTAGCTAGGCGAAATTACCCAGTTTTTAGCCTGGTCATCAATCGGAAAATCATCAAATTTGCCCATTTTATACTGAGAATAGAGGACACAAAAGTCAGTGGGGAATGACTTATCCACGTAATTCCACAACTAGGTACCATTTGTAGACGATATTGATGTGTAGATAAACTATCTAGAGCATTAATTAATTTCTAACATTTTAATTACAGGCGCCATATTGGATTACATTACCCCTAAAAAAATTCTGTAATAAACGGTATGGGTTTGTTTGGTATTGGTAAATGCGTATTTGAGGTTACTTATCTCAATTAATACTAATAAAATCCTTATATCACATTTTAAAACTCTTTACTCAATTCGAATGACCAGTATATCTCGTATTATAAGCGTAAACCATGATTTCATAACTAAAGGTATAGGTATAATTATTCTTAACGCATAAAAGGATCAATCGAAATTCTGGAAAAATATTGAACAACTAGACTGCAGCGTATTCAGAAGTATTGTATTGTATTGTTAAAAAATTGAGGTTGTTGGAAATAAATTATCCGCTCTTCATAATGATTGAGCCTACTACACCCAGATTATCCATGTTTTTAATCATGTCATTAAATATGTTTATAGATACTGTTATTTGATACATAAAACTACCGGCAATTCAGCAAATTAGTAACATGAAAGCCTATTAAACATTGATATTTGGTTCTTAGCTATATTAATTACAGTTTCTGTCATAATATTTCTAATACTAACTACAGTTTCTGTAACTCTTCAACTAGTCTTAACTTTTTTTCGCACTGTACGATTTTCATCAGTGAACGTTCTTGAAGAGAAATAAGGTTTCGAATTGATTTTTTGAGAAGTTTCTTTATAAAATTAAATTATTTTAAACCCTTAGTGTATTATGAATGAGTCTAAGCTGTATAAATTTTACAGAGTGAAGTGTAGCTCTGACTTCAAAACTGACTTTAAAAAAGGACTGGTTTCAGCAACCATTGTTAATATTTAACATATTCTCAAACACAATATCAGTATCTAATAGGTTTTTCATGCTGCAGGAATATTTTATGCTCTTTATGCATTCAAATTATGATAAAATACTAGAACAGTCTTTAAGCATAGTTAAATGCTTTTATTCTGAGTGCAGTAGGCTCACTCATCTTGAAGAGCGGGTTAATTTTGTATCAACTTCAATTTTTCAACTGAGTTACAGAATACAATACCTTCTGTATGTACTAACGGATATCTAGTTTTTCAATATTTTTTAGAATTTCTCTTTTCCCTATTATGCATTTAGAATTTTATCATCTATAGTTATGTAATAAGAATAAGAGATATTACTGGTCATTCGAATTGAGTAAAGAGTTTTAAAATGTGATAAAAGCATTTTATTAGTATTAATTGAGATTAGTAACCTCAAATACGCATTGCCTAATACCAAACATACCCATACCGTTTATCGCAGAATTTTTTTAGGGGTAATGCAATCCAATATGGTGCCTGTAATTAAAATGTTAGAAATTAATTAATGCTCCAGATAATTTATCTGCACATCAATATCGTCTACAAATGGTACCTGGTTATGGAATTACGTGGTTATAAGTCATTCCCCACTGACTTTTGTATCCTCTATTATGGAAACCAGTCAAAGCCATCTTGTAAATATAATATAACTTTTATTAAGAACAATTAAAAAAACGTATTAGTTGAAAGTATAACGTAAAAATGACATGTCGAAAAGTAATCTCTGTGTAACAAGTGACAACAAGCTTGATATGTGCTCCTATTCATGGGGAGGCGCATGCGCCGTCAGGCGCGTGCGGGACGTCACCTAACACATCTAAAGCATCTTCACTTCTAAATATCACTTCTATAAAATAATGGATGGAAAAGGATAAGTCTAAGAAGGTGAATGTCTCGACTCCCACACTATTATCAGTATAAAATGGGCAAATTTGATGATTTTCTGATTGATGACCAGGCTAAAAACTGGGTAATTTCGCCTAGCTTGGAATGAAAAACGGTCAAATATGAATATTTAGATGTGTTAAATCCCTTTTATTAGACAAAATAATATTTTAAGGCATTTTTAAAAATTTTCGAAAAAATGAGAAAAATGTCAAAATTTCCCAAATTTAGGCCGTTTGAGGCACGTGTTAATATTTTCTGATCGATTTAAGATTTTGAACACTTTCTTAGGATACCAAAAGGAAAAAAAATAGGGGGTGTCTCAAAAGTTTCCCCGACTTTCGATTTTTAAGGGACACCCTACTGAGAGCAAACAAAGAAAGTACAATTTTTCAAACTTTAAGTTTTGCATTAAGATTTTAATGAAATTTTTATATTTTTGACGATTAGGTTTCTTTTGTTTAACTATAAAAAGTTGCGTCTTAATTTTTATAAATAAAATAAATAGTACAGCATTTTACATTGGAGAATTTTCCTGTAAAAACCCTACGAAAATAAACCCTTTTAATTTGATTTAAAATCGTCTGTCACTTGAATTATCTTTTTTAATATTTTTATACGTATTTTTTAAGTAAGTGGGTGATTTTATTCATAAGTTTTAAAACAAACTAAATAATGAATTTCAATAATATCGACCCAATTAATCCTGATGTATCTACGATCTGTTGCAATGGCTTTATTAGCTGATATGCCCGTCATTGATTGGTCCGTTATTTTATATCCTGGGTGACGTCACACAGCGAGACTTATGAGCATACCTTGTTACTTTATATATACCTTGGACTAGCTGTTATACCCGGCCTTGCACGGGGGGAGTTTATAAATTTATTTTTTTAAATATTTCTTAAAATACATTTATAATTTTGTAAATTAGCAATATTACAAATCATCCCGGTATCCCAGGCACCTCTTTCCTATCCCAGTGTTCCCGGTAATCTTATCCCGGTGGTCACGGTAATTTTTCTAATCCCGGCGGTCCCGGTAATTTTCCTATCTCAGTGTTTACGGTAATTTTTATATTCCGGTATTCCCGGTGTCTTTATGGTAAATTTCCTATCCCAGTGTTCTCGGTAATTTTTATAACCCGGTAATTTTTTCCATCCCGATGTTCTCACTAATTTTCCAATCCCGGTGTTCTTGTCACTTTTTACAATCCCGATGTTCCTGATAATGTTTAATATCTTGGTGCCTTTATAAAATAACAAATTTGAAACCATAATAAAAAGTCTAGTAAATTAGTAAGTCTAGTGAACAAATTAACAAATTTAAAACCAGTGTTTAAAACTAAAATAAAAGATCTAGTAAATGAAAAAGTCTAGTGATCTGTCTCATTTGAAACAATGTTTTATTTTTAACTCGTTGTATGACTGGTAAAACAGGTTTTCAACCACGGAAAAATAAGTGAAAAAAGAAGAAAAATTGGAAAAAAAGAATGAAGGACCGATTTTCTCTTTATAAATTATAGCCTATGTGTTATTCTGATGTATAAGCTACATTATGGTAAAATTTCATTAAAATCCATTCAGTAGTTTTTGCGTGAAAGAGTAACAAACATCCGGACAAACATTCACAATTATAATAGTAGTAGGATTTTTTTAAATATTTCTTAAAATACATTTATAATTTTGTAAATTAGCAATATTACAAATCATCCCGGTATCCCAGGCACCTCTTTCCTATCCCAGTGTTCCCGGTAATCTTATCCCGGTGGTCACGGTAATTTTTCTAATCCCGGCGGTCCCGGTAATTTTCCTATCTCAGTGTTTACGGTAATTTTTATATTCCGGTATTCCCGGTGTCTTTATGGTAAATTTCCTATCCCAGTGTTCTCGGTAATTTTTATAACCCGGTAATTTTTTCCATCCCGATGTTCTCGCTAATTTTCCAATCCCGGTGTTCTTGTCACTTTTTACAATCCCGATGTTCCTGATAATGTTTAATATCTTGGTGCCTTTATAAAATAACAAATTTGAAACCATAATAAAAAGTCTAGTAAATTAGTAAGTCTAGTGAACAAATTAACAAATTTAAAACCAGTGTTTAAAACTAAAATAAAAGATCTAGTAAATGAAAAAGTCTAGTGATCTGTCTCATTTGAAACAATGTTTTATTTTTAACTCGTTGTATGACTGGTAAAACAGGTTTTCAACCACGGAAAAATAAGTGAAAAAAGAAGAAAAATTGGAAAAAAAGAATGAAGGACCAATTTTCTCTTTATAAATTATAGCCTATGTGTTATTCTGATGTATAAGCTACATTATGGTAAAATTTCATTAAAATCCATTCAGTAGTTTTTGCGTGAAAGAGTAACAAACATCCGGACAAACATTCACAATTATAATAGTAGTAGGATTTTCCTAAAATCTTTCCATACTTGTTGGGCCACAGAAAGAGTGTCGGCATATATTGTGCAGGCCGGCCTGAGTTGGAAACAAGTAAAATTTCTAAGAAATACATTTTATCTAAAAGTTTTTTTATTCCTTATTTTGAAAACGATTTTAAAAGGGGGAACAGGGAACAACTTTACTTCTTTTAAACACTTGTTGATACCCAAATCAAAATTTATTGCAAGAAAAGTTTTTTTAGAAATGTGACTGCTGGGTATAAAAAATACAAAGAGAAAATGACTAAAATTTGTTTTAGATAGTACGCATACGCACAGGTACGCACTCGCACAATCCAAATCATTCCAAATCAACCACCTTGGTGGTCATCAAGGTCTTCAATAACTTGCCTTATTTTTACGAACAATGAAGGGGATAAATTTTAATCTAATGAAACACCTATTCATCACGCACATCGCACGCTTAAAAATATTTTAAAAAAATACAAATTTTAAAAATTATATTTACCTGCAACCAGTTATAATTTTAAAAACCTAGTATCTGTGGTTTTAATTTCTTGCTGTTTTGGTTGGGTTTTGTGGTTTTGCCAAGCCAAAATGAGGTTTTTCTTGTTTTTGCTCCCTTTCTTCAAGAAACGTGATTTTTCTTCTAGACTAAAAATTTCAAGTGTATTTTTTATTACTCTCTAAACTTAAAATTTCTAGTATAATTAGTCAAATGTCCGAAGCGGAGAAAAAAGTCTATATTTTAAGAAACTTATCTCTCTATTCTAAAAAAAAGTTTTTGGTGAACGGTTTCCAGAGAAAGGCTTTTTAATTACTGAACCGAATGACACGAATATGGTATCAAAATGTCAGGATTTTTTCCGGATTTCCGAGTAGGCCCTTCGATTTTTCAAAAAAAATCTCAATTTTAAAATATTTCCATTTTTTTAGATAACGGATAAGGTCTCAGTTACAAAGCAAGTACTGTCAATCAAATTATTATACATCCAATCACAACGACCGATCGACGCCATATTTTAAGATTAAACATGATTTTTCACCTTTTAAAAAGTACTTTCTTGATGAAGTATCACTCAAAGACTGATAAAACCCATCCTAAAAACTTACATGTACGACATTTTGTACTAAAATTTCACACTTTTTGTCCAATATTTATAATTTTTTGCAGGCCCGGACTGGCTAGCAGTGGGCCCCGGCGGGCAAACTTCATGCTGGGCCCCCTTTTTTTCTTAGCATTCCTTCTTAAATACTTTTTACCTTATAAATCTTTAGGTACAATTTGCATTTTGATGTACTTAAAATATGGAGCAAATTGTGAATGATAGAGTTGCAAGTGAAAATTGGGGATGTGGGAGTCCTCCCCACAGAAAGTTTCAGAAATTTGACCCTAAAAACAGAGATTTAACTTTAATACAACTAGAATTTTAAACTTGTTTTCAGAGTTCTGTCTTATTTTTGTGTATTTTAGATCATATTTTGGGGGATAACACACCCTTACAAGGATAAATACCACGGTGTATTTATTACCAATTAAAGAAAATACTTGGAATTTTTTTCTTTTTTAAAATAAAACTGAGGTTAAATGAAGGTAATACGTAAAAAAAGAATCAAGGATTTGGTTTTTGGGGGAAATTTGGGAAGTTTTCAAAACAAACTGAATCTCCTCAATGAACATAATGTTAAAATGGTTGTGAATAATTGTCTGCAAACCACTTAATATGGGGGTTTGGGGGTCCTCCCCCTGAAATTTTTTGAAAATGTAGGTCTAAAAAGCAGGTTTTTTACTTGTTTTTGGTACACCTAACCCGAATTTCAAACATACATTTCCAAGAATTTAATAGATTTTTTGGTTGGAATTTTTTTTCACTTTGACGAACTTATTACAAAAAGTTGTAAATATTACACTCTCAAATACCGAAGTCCAAGTTACAAATCTATGCCCCCCCCAGAAAATTTCTGGAAACTGGACCCTAAACACCAGAAGCGGGGTTTAATGTGAAACAAAATTCTACATTTCTCACGGGGCCCCCTTGGACCGCCGGGCCCTATTGCTTCTGCCCCCTCTCGGCAGCCCCCCCACCTTTTATATTTCTGGAATTTGATTATTTTTTGAAATATCCAAGTTTTTATTAGGGCCCCCTTTTTCATATGGCCCCCGTCTGGGTGGCGATCGCCATCCGACCACCCGGGCCAGTCCGGTCCGATTTTTTGTCTGATTTTATCGAAATTAATTGTAAACATAGAGTGGTGTTTTGTCTAATTATTTTCAATTGCTTAAACGGTATTGTTTAACAAGTCTGGAATTAAAAAAAATATGAATGATAAACACTAGGCATATTATACTAACGAGTTACTTTAAAATAATGGTTTTTGTTAGGTCCGAATATTGATAAACAATTAGAATTAGTTATTTTTATAATCATAGATTAAAAATATTTGAGATGAATATTTTTGAAAACATTTCGTTTAAATTTTTGATAAGTTCGAGTAATATGTATTCAAACTTTTAAAGAAGATTTATTCATGGAGGAGATTTGGTGACGTATTTTTGGAAACTTGGTTGACGTTTTTACTTCAAATTGTGTTTGTGAGCGATAGAGGGCAGGGGGAGTTAGCTCCATAGAATTATAAATTTAAAAGCTTTTTAATATCATGTTTTTTCTTTAAGATGGTTGACGATAATTAGTAGACTCGCTGGATGTGTTTTAAACATTTCGTTTAAATTATTGATAACCTAAAATGGAGTATTTCATATTTTGATATCTTCGGGGGAATGATTTGAATTAAATTATTTATTGATAAACTTGAGAGATTAGTAGTTTTGGTTTTTGGTATCAAAGAAGCATTTATTTAGCTGGCGAGCCTGGGTCGTGCTCGATTGTTGAGATGAAACAAGCGAGCTCTGCTCGCTAAGATCGCGAAGCGATCTGAAAAGAACTGCGAAGCAGTTCCGGGGGTTGGTGAGCGCTAGCGAGCAGGGGGCAGAGCCCCCTAGTTATATAAATTTTCTCAATATCTAAAAAAAAAGTTTTAATTCTGATTCTCAACTGCATAACAAGTATAGTACTTTTACTAACCAACAGATGGCAGTGCATGAAAAAGTATATACGTATTCTTTAAAATAAAAACGTATGCTGAGAAAATATTAAAACCCCTCTTACTTGATAATTTAAACCTTATTTAATCTCTGATATTTTTTCCTCTGCCATTTAAATTCTAAAATAATCACACATGGTAAAGTTAGAAAGCAAGTTCGAGACCTGTGTTCGGGAAAAATTTTCGTCACCCAAAGCCAGAGAACATTTTACTGCATCAAAAACCAAACATAATAAAATGAAATAAATTCCCATGCTGTCAATAAACCTTAATTATTTATCCACACATTTTACATTAGTATCATCATAAAACTTCAGTCCTTCAGTCTTAGGTCTATTATGCATAAATGCCACGAAATGGTAACCTTCCTGAAGTGGATTGCGAAATCATTTATTACTCACCGTTATGCATACAGTTAAAAAGTCGATTTGTCCACAATACTAGACGTTAAATCTAGGAAATCTTATTTTATTAATGCCTCACTGCACATGCGCAGGGAGTTGGATTTCCCAAGAGCAGTTCTTGGACGTCTTAGCGACACTTTGACATTCAGTGTTTCCATGCTGCCATCTATACTTATTTTTAAAAAGTACATGTTTGGTTAAAAAACTGATATTGAAGATAGATTCTTTTTATTTCTGTAATAATAATTAATTAATAAAATATAACTCAACTTTAAATCAAGCAATTATCACATTAAAGGTTGACTTTAATTTTATTTCTATAAAGAGATAATATAAAAATATTGGAATGTAACACAGAAGGCATTTCATTTTAGTTATTTTTATTAAATAATTAGATTATATTATTATTACTTGAGGGATGGGTGGGGGGTCAAACCCATTCTTACGTTATTCTAAGTTATGAATGAACCTGTCCACAACAGATTTAATCATTTAATTATCATCATAAAATCAACAACATCCAACAGGTTTCATTTTTTCATCATGCCGCCATCTACACTCTTACAATAAAACTAATATTTGGTTAGTAAACTGATTACTAAAACATTAAATTTATTTATTTTTATTTTGTTTGGGTGAAATATTCTAATAATATAATCTAATTATTTAATAAAAATAACTAAAATGAAATGCTTCTGTGATATACTCCATTATTTTTATATTATCTCTTTATAGAAATAAAATTAAAGTCAACCTTAATGTGATAATTGCTTGATTTAAAGTTGAGTTATATTTTATGAATTAATTATTATTACAGAAAAAAAGAATCTATCTTCAATATCAGTTTTTTAACCCAACATGTACTTTTAAAAAAATAAGTATGGATGGGGGCATGGAATCACTGAATGTCAAAGTGATCGCCAAGACGTCCATGAACTGCTTGGGAAATATAACTCCCAGCGCATGTGCAGTGAGGCATTAATAAAATAAGATTTCCTAGATTTAACGTCTAGTGTCCACAATCACCTCGCTGCTTCCTTCTGGATTTTCTTCGTTTTCTTCCTGTTATTGTTTGTTTATGTTTACTTAAATGAAACTATTGTGTAAATCTTTCTTAATTTCGGAATATCAGATGCGTTATTTCGAACACTTGCTGTAATCTGCTGGGCGATGTTCTTACCTTGAGTCTCGTGTTGGTTGGGAAATAAGGGGGCGAAATGTCTAACTCCCGTCATACCATCTCTGATAACCAGGCATCTGCCTCAGAGAATGAAAATGATCATTACGTGACAACAAAACAACAGTCTGCTTCCACTTCCAGTCATACTAGATCGTTAAGCTCTCAAGGAGCCGAAGTTTCAATAGCACCAAACCACCAGAAGTAAGTGCATAAATTTGTTTTCTTAAGAGATTAACCTGTTAACCATATGTATGTTATCATGTTTTACTGTAAATTATCGTATTTCAAATCCTCTTTGTCTTTTGAAATATTTTCCTCTGTGTAATGTGCTTTTTAAAAGTATTGTATCTGTTGAGAAAAGGTATTCTCATTGCTCGTTCATTAAGAAAAGTGTGTTAACAATATCTGGTTGTTTAAAGAAATAAAATATTTTTACGGAAATTTACTTGTTATGTGTCGTATTAAAACCATTTGAATCCCATAAGTCTCTAAAGGTCAATACAAGAAAGAGTGGTAGTGCATGGGTCGACTTTTCTGTCCTGCAGACGGAAGTCCAACTTCTTAAAAATTCTCTGAACATAATTCTGTCCCGGGTTTAGTAGGAAACGTAAAAACAGCCGAATGATCGGCAGCAATTTGGACTGTATTTCTGAAGTAACCTCATACATTGTGGTTAAAAGATAAGCCTGTTTTACACAGATATATAGCTTTAATTTAAAATTTAAGGACTTATTTATATCTTCATGTGATATTTTGATAGGTTTTTCTGCATTTAAAAAATCTTCTACACTGGTGTAAATGATTGAAAAGATAAGTTGCAATTTTTGAGGAATGGCACCCATCGTGGAGTTGGGGTTTTTCCTAATGAAAATCAGATATATAGTTAAATGAAAGGATAATTTCACCATTTATCGCTGGTTAAGCGGACAATAAGTGTATATCATCCTATACTGTGCTGATGAGTCCTAACAAGGACGAAACCGGTCCACGGTTGGTGGTGACGCTTGAGAATTATGAGTTTACTCTTATTGTCCGCTTAACCAGCGATAAATGGTGAAATTCTACTTTCATGTACCTTGCCTTTCTGGAATTAAATCTGTCCTAGGAATGCCATTGTCATTCCAGCAGATGAGTGGAGGACTAATCAATGGTCACCACTTTTTCAGTTATAGTCGGCTAGACTAGTACTTACCCTCCGCTCTCTTGCGTTACCATCCTATACCGTGCTGATGAGTTCTAACAAGGACGAAACTGGTCCACGGTTGGTGGTGACGCTTGAGAGTTGTGATTTTACACTTATATAGTTAAAGCCTATTTACTGTGCCATTGAAACTGATGTTTGATAGGATAGGTGTGAAAGGGTTAGCATAATTATAAACTGTCCTTTCTTACTTTCAACTCCTATTCTCAAAAATTGTATTTATAATTACTACAATAATAATTGCTTCTATGTTTCTAATTTAACCTTGAATAAATTAACCTTGAACTTTATATGTATAAAAGTTAAGTTAGATCTTTAAAAAAAAGTGTCCTTTATCAGTGTATTACTTTATTAAAGATCCTACATAAGTTCTCTTTATAACATATGTTTAATTTAATACTTATATGAGATAATACAATTTTTGCCAATAAGTAGGGGAGACCGGGGAGGGATGGGACACTTTTTCCAAAAATATTTTTTTTAAATTTAGTTTTCATTGTATAAATTTGAAACTTTCAAACCAACATCTTGGAACATTTTAACATGTTTAAAAAATATAACCAAAGTGATAGCAAACAAAACCTAGGATTTATGAACAAATTAAAGTAACCTCTAAAAGTGTCCCATCCCACCCCGGGCCGGGGTGGGATAAGACGTATCTTTTTAAATTAAAATTTATGATTACTTTTTAAATATATGTGTAAAAACCACAAAGATGGAAGTATTTTACACATTTTAAAGATTTATTACAAAAACATCAGTTATTTTACCCTATATTTACTTCGAAAAATCTAACTTAAGTGAAAAATACAAAACAGTTAAAATTTTTCTTTAATCTAAAAAAATATGTTTTCAACTGCAATATTAATAAGTTTCAAAACAATGGTATCTAGAATTGTATGCAATAGCTTGTATTTAGGTATTGAGAGGAATTGGGCATGTCCCATCCCACCCCGGTAGCAACAGTTTTAAAAAATAGGTTCTTTCAAAAGAACTGTAGCTTTTAGGCTTAACTCAACTATATTCATAAAGAATACATTATTCTGTTTAGAAAACAATATAAACCATGAAAAAAGCAACCAAGAATCTGATTGAAAATTCACTTTGAAAAGTGTAATACTTAGTTACTTTTGCTATAGTGCAGTGGTTCCCAACTCAAATATGTCTGCGGACCACTTCACTTAAATTTGAACCTCTGCGGACCATCTCTATACCTAACTTTATCTTCATAATTTTAACTTATTTCAGTGCATTAATTTCTCATAGAGGGTCTAAAATTTTGACTTTTTCTGAAGTAAGGGAAACTGAGTCTAACTGTGTTTCTAATTTGAATGATAAATCAAATAATCTAATAAACTTAAAAGAAAAATTAACATTACATTAATTTTATATCTAATTTTTTAAAAATATACCTTTTATAAAAGACATTTAACCATTTTTATCAAGCTCTCACGAAATTCAACAAATAAAATAGAATCCATTATTAATTACGATTATTTATTTAATTCCGTAAAACTAAATTAGGAAATATAATAAAAAAAAATTTTTCAGCAATATACCTTACAAATAAAAACTTCAATTTATCTCATAGGAGAGGCTTAACCATGTAACATTCTTCATCTTTTATGTATGTATAGACGAGGATAATACTTTACAAATGACAATAATTGTTCTGATGAGTGGAAATGGTGTTGGTTTTAATCAATCCCAGTGTCATCTCATGGATCTATTAACCCTAGAAGGGTTCACATCTGCACATAAGTTACAGGATTAAAAAAAACAACAGTATAAAATAGTTTTTTATTTTCTTTTTCATGACCAACAAAAAAGGTAACATTATATTATTAGTGGAATTAAATTTGAAAGAAAGTACTTAGCTTTAAATTAAACGGCAGGACAAATGAGATATCCAGGAGTTGTGTTGATCACAAAAAAGCAAACTGGACATGCACTGACTGCGAGTTGTGGCAAAGGAAATTCTATAGACAAGGCGGGCGAGGCTATCTAATGTTCTCCAGAAAGAAACCGTGTCGAATGTCAATAATTATTTCAAAGGAGCGATTAAAATAGAAAATAATTTATGTGGTCAAAAACTTTCGTATTTTCGCCAGTAAATTTTTCGTATATCTTCGAACAAATCTATTTCTCAAAAATTTCCTCTTTTCATACCACGATTTCTAGGAAAAAATCTTCTCACGGACCACCTCTGAAGGCTTCACGGACCACCAGTGGTCCGCGGACCACCTGTTGGGAACCACTGCTATAGTGAAACCATCTTTTTCATTCAGAAACTTGCAGGAGCTTGCAACTAAAATAGTAAACAGCCACAAGTATGAAGCCATGGTGGCTTTACCTGGTGGAACACTCGAAAACTAATTTTATTTATAATTTTAAGATTTGTTGAAGGTGTCCCATCCATCCCCAGTCTCCCCTACAAGTAAAAAAAGGTTAAATGTATTTCTTTTGATAAAGTTTTCTCCTTAATTTAATTCTCTATGTTTAACTTAGTGTAAATTTCTGGAAGTATATCAACATATTCAATGTACCATGCAGCCAATTATCAAATAAGCTGCATCTCTTAAGGTAAATAATAAGGCCATACTGATTATTTTATTGTCTTACAGAAAACCTTCATTACCTATTCTACAGTTGCATCAACCTGATGGAGGAATACAAGAAGTAACTTCTGGTGATGGTGCTCAAATTAGGTACAAATTCAGTTTCTTTCCAGAGGTTCATCTAGAAAGAAAATGGGTCCGATTAAGGACCCTTCACTAAATTCTGATATTCAAAAATAAACCCTTCAAAAATATTAATTAAAACTTGTGTTTAATTCAATGGTATTATTGTTCTTTGCTCCCTTACTAATTTGTTTCTTACAAACTAATAAGCCTCTCATGAGGAAATAGGACACTAAAATATTGAGGAATAAAAATTTTGGAAATTTTAAAATACTGGTTCCTCTGGCATCTAAAATCAAAACATTTCTAGCAATAAATTAGGGTTTGAAATATACAATTTTGTATCATTCCCTGATATTTATACTATACTGAGATTCTAATGTAAAATCTCAGTAAATGTAGTCTAATATTACAGATTCTAATTAGTCATTACAATGCACATAGAGAACATTTAAACCATGAAATAGCACAGGTTTTTTAAGATTTTAATGACAAACTCCAAGAGTCTTAAAAAAAATTTTTAAAAACTGATTTATAATTGAAACTGAATCCGAAAATGAAATGGGAGATCAAGATAATCAAGAATCATAAACTGCTCAAAAGAACCTTTAAATTAATTATCATCATTTAAACTAACTTCTCAACAAACCGACGTAATGGCCTAGTGGTTAGAGCATCTGACTGCAAAGCCGTACGTCTGGGGTTCGAATCCCCGTTCGGCATGGATGTTAGTGTTACTGTCCTTGTGTGTGTTGAATTTACCTGTACGGGTCCATACCTTCAGGTGAATTTGTACAAATTTTTAAAATAATTAAAAAATATATATAATATCTGAAGGAACTCTATAAATTCAACTTACTACCAGACCTGCCAACTCTCAGGTTTTTAGCCGGAGACTCGGGTTTTTGGCCGGAGTCTCAGTTTTTTTCGCTAAAACTACGGCTTCCGACTTTTCTTGTGTTTCCTCCGGTTTGCACCAAGTTGGTCTTGAAAGATACATTTTTTGTGTTCTATGTCAGAAATGTTAATTTTGTTACCGTTGTGCAATGATGGCGCTAGCGGGAATCATATTTTTCACACACTCTTTACAGAGTGCGTGATAATACCTATTACACTGTTCAACAATGAAAATATTTCCTTGATGAAAATAATCATTTCTTATAGATTTTGGGTCGCTGAATACGAAAATCACCATTAAAATTCTCAATTGACTCGGGATTTTCGGGGAACAGCCCATCCCCCTTTTTACTTTTTTCGACGACTTTATAACTTTAAACTCGATTTTCAAGGACAACAAGCATTGCTTTAGTCTTCAAATTGCCCCCCAGGGAACAAGAAAGGTTCAAATTAAAAATTTTTAACAAATGGATAGGTTTAAGGGGTAATTACCCCCCTAAAAATGCAAAAAAATAGCTAAAAATTATAGAGGTTTTTATACGCTATTTTTCCCCTTATTTTTTACGCAATTCATGTTTGAAGGGTCCTAACCCTTCCCCAAGGACCGAAATTTGATGGTAATATGCAGCAAGGATTTTTACTAAAAGCGGTTGAGGTGAGAGCGCCCCCAAAGCACCCACGGAAGGGTTCAATGCGGCACTTAGAGTTAAACAGTGCGGTACAAAAAAAATTTGAAGCCACTAACTGAATTTCAGCTGATTTTTGTGTAAAATGATCTGCTGAATTCAAATATGACACCCATTTTCCTCCATCACCCTCAGTTTTTAAGGGGATGCCCCCTGATTGTTATCCACATCCGTGCATCTATTAACATCTTGAAACATGGAATCCTCACTCCCTAAAACCGGTCAGTTTTTAAGGAACTGAAGAGTTTCTACTTAGGATAGACCCAAAATATAAGAAAAACGTCATTTGTAATCTTTTCAATTAATGAAACCACTATAATTGTTAGCTATTTTTTGTATTTTAAGGGGGTAATTACCCCTTAAACCTATTCATTTGTTATAAATTTATCATATTTCATTAATTTGAACATTTCTTGTTACCTGGGGGGCAATTTGAAGACTAAAACAATGCTTTTTGACCCTGAAAATGGAGTTTAAAGTTATAAAGCCGTCGAAAAACGTAAAAAAGGGGAGGGGCTGTTCCCCGAAAATCGTGAGTCAATCGTTATTGTAAATGTCCATTACACCTGTATCGACCATACCGAGTAAGTTCAAAGCTAACTCTAGAGTAGGAAAACACTAGAGTAAGGAAAACTCTAGTATTAAATGCTGAGCTTATCGACCAGAATCGGTTTAGGTAACTCAAGTTATTTCTCAGAGAAATGTAAAGCCATTTCTGATTGGACAGGCAGGATGGACAAGGCAATAGACGGCCGCAAATACTTTAACAGGTCATTTTAATGAATAAAACTATCTTTAAAAAACTTATTGATTCTAACTTATCAATAATTTAATCAAAATGGTTTCCTTAAAAATATCCAGCAAGTCTACTAATAACTAACTTTCTATAAAAAATAGGCAAATAAATTTTTAAAATTTAATATTTTATTTAGTAACTTATCAATGCATCTAGTATTTTATAAATTAATATTTTTTGTTTCAATCCAGGTTAAACAATACCTATTAAACTAGTAAAAATAATGAGGAACAAAACCTACATGACACTCAAATGTTTACAAACAATTTCAGTTATCGGACTAAAATTTACAAATTTTAGGCAAAATGTGTGAAATTCTAGCATTGAATAGTATATTTGAAAGTTTCTACAACACTTTGGTACATTAACCTTAATCCGTTCTGCTAACATATCCCCAACACCCATTTTGTTTTGTTTACTCGGGAAAGTTGAGGAGTCCAGAGATGCCAACCATTCCGGATTTTGCGGAATCATTCCGCATTTTGGCCCCGAATTCCGCAATTACGGATAAAGCTAGAAAAACTATGGAAACTACGCTGCTTATATTTTAAAGACAATGTATTAAATTTTTCTTCTAAAATCTCTGTTTTTAGCCTTCAATCCTTATAATGCATTTTTTTACTTAGAATTGCGAATAAAAACGATAACGCTAGTCGCTAGTAACTGATGAGATGGGTAATAAGAAGGGGGAATCAATCGGAATTCGGAATATTCTAATTGCACGGATGATTGATTCATAGGGAGAAAAAAAGGCCTTATTTTCTCAAATATTTGCGTTTTCAGGACTTTTCTAAAACTTATCAAAAGGCAAGCCACGCGTCATGCCGGATTTTTTTTTGCGGGTGGGGGGGCGATTACGGATGAGCGTGGTCTCAGGTTGGCAACCCTGGGAGTCAAGTTAAGTAATGTTTTTTACTCGAGAGTAAAGGAATTTTGGACTGGTCGATAACGTTAACTCTAGGATGCGAGCTTTTACTCCCACTTCCGGCTTAACCTGCGATGGTCGATATGGCTGTTAGTGAATGTTGCTAATAAAAAATCAAGGGGGAATACTTGAAGGAGTACCTCGTTCAGTTAGACCTTCAAACTCCAGTATAATATGCCTCACTGAGTGGCTCTATTCCTCAGGCCAGGAGCAAAGCTGTTATGGAAAAAGGTACTAAAATTCACGGTCAATTGAGGCTAAGCCCCTTGTTTCTCTTAGAAAACTTGGTCCTCATTTCACCAACCCTGAAAGGATGAGTGTGCCTCTCCAAACCTGGGAATAGAAACCGGGCCTGTGGTGGTTAGTGAAATGCACACCTCTACTCAACAGGGCTTCATTTTCCTAATAATTGTGCTTAGTTCGTGAATATTATGTGTACTTACTTCCTTATAATAGTCAAAATCTTTAACTCTTTCGCACCGGCTGGGACATATGCTGTCCCACGGTGGAAAAATTTTGAAATTACGTCTGAGGCAACATAATGTCTCAGTTGCTGAAAAACTTCAAGAAACAGAATAAAATGCTCCTTTGTGCCTCCAAACACATCATGATCTAATGGATATCTCATCGCAGTTGCCCCCCAGGAGCTCAAATAAGTGCAAAAATTGCACTTTTCTGGTTCCCTTGCCGTATTGAAAGGGTTTAAAGATGTGTGCATCTTAATTTAATCGTGCACACAAGTACCCTTGAAATTTGATGCTCTGCTAGAAACAATTTTATTTATACTTATTTTTCTGTGTACCCAGTGTTAGCTCAGATAAGGAGAATGGCTCTGCAAAGACTTCAACCGAGTCCAAAAACTCAGGCTCTGTGACTCCTTCAGTCCAGATTAACTCCTTGAGGAGCTCGTCTTTGTCCCTGCAGAATGCCTCCACTCCAAAAGAGCCCCCTGAAGAAGTAGCGTCAGGGTTTGATGCCAGTTGCAGCATGTCTCCGGCTTCCGAGAGCTCACTGTTTCCTGACAACCTGAGCCGCTCGTCCGAGTCGGGCAAATCGGTCGACCTCGGACCAGTGAGGACGCCTGAGAGCCAGACCTCGCGATCTGACATCAGCAAGACTGAGAAGGCTAAAAACTCTGACAAGAAAGAGAAGAAAAAGTCATCATGGTATAATGTAAGTATACTTTGACTGTATTGTAGGGTTGACTTGTGAATTATTGGTTGTGTGCTGTACTCCATAGGAGGGAGCGAAGTTTTTTGGGATAGTTTTATAAAAATAAGTTTGGCTAGCACAAATTTGAAACTTTCAGAATAAACTTTTGAAACATTTTAACATATTTATAAAATGTAAACTATATTATAGTTATCAAAACTCATTTTCACACATCCTCCTTTCATTCACGCATTCTCATTTCTCCTTTTTTAAAAAATTATTATGGTTAAAAATAAACAAAAATTCAGCTTTAATTAATTTCAAAATGCTGATCCAAATTAACTATTAACTAAAGCAAGTAATAATTATTAACTTGTGTATCATTATATAAGGGAAAATCTATAATATATCTGTTATATAAGGGAAAATCTATTTGTTTAAGGAATATTTTGCAATGTAGTTTATATTTATTTAGTTTCAGCTAATTACATGCATTCTAAGCATGCTATAGTCTGTTCGTTTTGAACTGGCGCTTGAAAATATTTCCTTCCCCCACTACCGATCGGTAACCATAGCAACTATCTTCGTCAACTACGAAGAAGGCTTACTATTGGCTGCTCGAAGATAGTAACTATGGTTACGCTTCTAGCGTGGGGGAAAGCACTATTTCTCAAGCCCCAATTCTAAATGAATAGAGTATAAAAATGTACATTACCAATTGGTTTATTGTTCATTTTACTCATTTCCGTTGTATTCACATCATTATCTATTTTATACCTATTTGTTATCTGTTATTATGCAATTATATGATTCATCTCAGATAATCTGATGTTAATTCTTTACTTTAAAAATATGTTTTTCAAAAAACATTTGTTTAGGCTTTTATCAACAATATAGTTGGATCAAGAGTTTTTTGTTTCACTCTTGGCAAAAGCTTGGCAAAAGTAAACAAATATCAATGGAGTACCAAATCTTTTGTTGAAACTCCAGTATTTCATAATAAACAGTTTTGGTTTTCTTGATTTTTTTTCATTTTTGTTAGCTGAATCTCCAAACAATATGAGACCTAGTGCCATTAAAACCTAAACCAACCAAATAATATGTAAAATGATTGATAATTAAACTGCCATAAAAGTGGCTAAAGGAAAATTTGCTTTGAATTCATTGAAAGAAAAGTTTGGTTTTCCATGGAGGTTTTTTTAATACATAAAGGGTCTGTACTTTAGTTTATATTTTTTAAATTTTTATTTAACTTGCACATAATGCTCCACATTTAAAAAATTATTTTTTAAATCTATTGAAAAACTTGTAATCTAACTTACAGATAATATCGATTGTGTAAAATTTATATAATTATAATGTTCATTATCTTTGCAAACTTGTTGGGGAAACACAATGAATGGAATGACATGTTAGGACAGCCCTTAAATTTGATTAGTCATCTTTCTTTTTAAGGCAAAGTACTATATCCCTATTGCTAAATACTTATGTTTTTATTTGTTCGTTTTGTTTCTTAAAAATAAGAAATCTTGTTAACATAACAAAACTTGCAAAGATCTGGAAAGAATTTTGTAGATATGAGTTATTGCCTTAAAGCAGTGGTTCCTGACTCACAGAAGTCTGTTGCCTGAAATTGGAATTTTACTGATCTCCCATTATAAACACTAAAATTCTTAACTCTCTCAAATTCCTTGATGAAAATTAATTTTCCTTAGTAAGGATAGAATTTATATGATATTTTGGAATATAACTAGAACAATTTAATCTTATTGCTGGAGATGGTAAATTTTGCTACAATATATTTAATGTTTAACTAATATTTATATATGTAATCATCATTTCAAAAAATATATCAAACCATTTTTTTCTCCCTCCAGATGTTGAATCCAACATACAAGTCCCGAAGTGATGATTTCAGACGCTTGTTCAAAGATCTTCCTGATTCAGAACGTTTGGTTGTTGGTAAGTTGCTATGTGTATTAGGGTGGAGCGAAAAAAACGAAACTTGAATAATCAAAACGTAATAGCGCGGAAAAGTTGCCATTTGTGGTCAGAAACAAGGTGCTAAAATTTTAGACCGATCAATTAATATCTTTTACCGCCGCAAGAGGGCTAAAGTTTTGAAAAATCGTAAAAAACACGTATTTTTCAGAAAAAAATTTAAAATACACAAATTTACCGAAATATTTTCTAATTGGGCACAATAAGTTCATCAATGAGTCATTCAAGTGCCCTTAAAAATTAATTTCCGTGAAATAAAATCTTTAGCCACAGCAAGAGGGTCAAAATATCGAGAAAATGCAAAAAATTACAATTTGGGGGTAATTTTTACTATTTTAGGATTTTCATATTTTTTACATTATTTTTTACTTGCTTCTGGCGTAATTATAAAAGGCACTTTACTGCTTGAATTATTTAGCTCAAAATTATCAATATTTATCCCTCATATCACAACAAATAGGATCTTATACTTAACAGTCATCTTAAACGAAAATGATCCAGAAAATCGTTACAGATAGATTTAAAATCTAAAAAGGAAAGCATAAAATGTTCATAAACACATCTATATATACAGGGTGATTCAGAAATAATCATCAATAATTTGGGGGGAGGTCGAGGGGCCGTAGACAAGCATATTTCGAATAGGGATGGTGGGGCGCAGCCTTATTGTTAAAGAGCTAGGACCTAATGTAGTGCGAGCGCGTTTCAAAAGGCCGTTTTTAGAAGGCCCATGTGACGAAACAAAACATAATAAAATGAAAAGCATTATTGCATGAGGTACAGGAGTATCCGTACTACTTAAATCCTCAATGTGATAGAAATTGGAACGCTTGCTAAATCGTGGGGCGAGTTTTAAAACTTGCAATATTAATCTATTAGTCAAACAATGGAGTTCCCTTAATGGTATTTAGAAAAATGGTGATCAGGGAAGTAATTTTCAATGATCAAACAGTTTCAATGATCAATGTTACGATCATTCAAAATTTCTTCCCCGATCATCATTTTTCTAAATAACATTAAAGGAACTCCGTTCTTTGACTGAAGGATTAATATTGCACTTTTGAAACTCATTCCACGGTTTAGAAAGTGGTTCAAATTCTATCGAATTCATGGTGTAAGTAGTAGGGATACTTCCTTACCTCATGCAACAGATTTTTTCATTTTATTATGTTTTGTTTTGTCACACGGGCCTTCTAAAAACGGCCTTTTGAAACGCGCTCGCACTACATTAGGTCCTAGCTCTTTAACGGTATGGCTGCGCCCCACCATCCCTATTCGAAATATGCTTGTCTAGGGCCCCTCTACCTCCCCCCAAATTATTGATGATTATTTCTGAATCACCCTGTATATAAATCATAAAGCATATCACTAACAACCATTCCAAACTACAGAACCTTCTTATGCGAATATGTGTTGTATGTTCTACACTTTACTTTATGTAACACTAGTACTTTCTGCGAACATCCTCTGTTTTCAGGAATTTTAAGTCAGCCATATCTATGAAATGAAATATGTTTAAAAATTTGTTAAGGTGGTAACCAAAACAGTTACCTACGTTTATGGAGGAAATATGCAGAAAATTGTAGCACCATGCAAGTTAGTCTTTCACGAATGAGGATTCAACCCGAGTCGCAATAAATTGTTTTAATGATTATTCAAGTTAATTTGCCGCCATAATTTGCAAAATCAGTATGGTATCTATAAACTTGCAATTGCCAACTGATTTTCCTACTTGAAAACACTTTTTATGCTTTCCTTTTTGGATTTTAAACCTATCTGTAACGGTTTTCTAGATAATTTTCATTTAAGATGACTGTTTAGTGTAAGATCCTATTTTTTGTGACATGAGTGATAAATATTGATAAATTTGGGCTAAATATTTCAAGCAGTAAAGTGCCTTATACAATTACGTCTGAAGCAGGTAAAAAATAATGTAAAAAATATGAAAATCCTAAAAGAGTTAAAATTACCCCCAAATTGTCATTTTTTGCATTTTCTCGATATTTTGACCCCCTTGCTGTGGCTAAAGATTTTATTTTACGGAAATTAATTTTTAAGGGCACTTGAATGACTCATTGATGAACATATTGTGCCCAATTAGAAAATATTTCGGTAAATTTGGGTATTTTTAATTTTTTTCTGAAAAATACGTGTTTTTTACGATTTTTCAAAACTTTAGCCCTCTTGCGGCAGTAAAAGATATTAATTGATCGGTTTAAAATTTTAGCACTTTGTTTCTGACCACAAATGGCAACTTTTCCGCGCTATTACGTTTTGATTATTCAAATTTCGTTTTTTTCGCTCCACCCTAATGTGTATTATTTATTGAGGAATCATTCTGAAAGATTAAGTTACTAAATTTTTCATGTCACAAATTCTAATGAAAAAGTTGCTTTAATTTTTTTTCCAAAATAATCAACTGAGGTAAGTCAAAATATTTTATGGTTATTTTTATGCCTTAACCATTAACTGCTGTCATGCGTCTCACAGACCCAGTGTCAAATTCGATGGGTCATTTGAATAATGATATATTTCCTAATCGGTACCTTCCTGGAGTTGCTAACTAAAGTCAGATTCCAAGAACTGGTTTGGTCGCTTCTATAACATTCCCTGTTTTAATACAAATATTTAGATTTCCCACGTTGTCCTTTGCAGCATTTGTGCTATCATTCTTGTTGCATTTTCGTGAAGGGAAATCAGAAAACACACACATAATATTGGGTTGTCCCATAAGTTCTGTTACTTTTTACAAAGTTTTGTGTTTGAAAATTTTTTATGAAAAAATGGCAATAGGTGGAGATTTCAAACAAAGGGGATTTTGATTTATGTATATTTATGAAGATAATGTGTGATTTTTTTAGTTCTCGTGATATTATTTCTTTTCAAAATGGTGGTTTGAAAAAAAGACCGCAAACGACTATTTTCACTCAATTTTTTTCTTTTGTTTAAAAATCTTGGAAGAATGCATAATTCATGGCTAAAAAAAGTTTTACTGTATGTTTGAAATGTTTAGTTCAAGATGTCATAGTTTCAAGATAATTCGATAAGTTTAACTTAGGAAATATCGGTCTCAAACATAACATCTTTTGCAAAAAGCTTACCTCAGTAATGTTAGTCATTTCAAAGAAATTTTCACGAAAAAAGCATCAAAATCAATAAAAAAGCTTAGGAAAGAACCAAATATTCAAAATATGCAGTATATTAAATTATATCTGAACTAATGTTCAGAAAGTAGTGCGCACAATGCAAGCGCGCGAAGTTTTAGCTTATCAGAGGTACACTCGCTGAACTTATGCTAAGCGAACAAAGAAATTATTTGCTTCATATACGAAAACACCACAATAAAAACAACTCGTTGGGATTTAGAAATAAATCAATGCAACGATAATATGAAAAGAGGCTTTATATGTTAAAACCGTTGAAACAAGCATTATGGTTCAAAAAACATCTGCCTTTAATTTGCTTCATACCAGCTGCTTAGAAAAACAATAGGCATGCTTTAAAAAACACGTGAAATTGCCAATATATGAAGTTTTAAAGTCAAAATTTCCTACCTTAAACTTATCGAATCATCTTGAAACTATGACATCTTAATCTTAACATTTCGAATATACAGTAAAAAATTTTTTAGCCATGAATTATGCGTTCTTCCTAGTTTTTTAAACAAAAGAAAAAAATTACGCAAAAATCGTCGTTTTTGGTCTTTTTTTCAAACCGCCATTTTGAAAAGAAATAATATCACGAGAACTACCAAAATCATACATTTTGTTCATAAATATGCATATATTAAAATCCCCTTTGTTTGAAATCTCCACCTATTACCAGTTTTTCATAAAAAATTTTCAAAGACAAAACTTCGTAAAAAGTAACAGAACTTATGGGACAACCCAATATTAAAATGGCTAAAAATAATTTTTGGAGGGTAATATTGATAATTAGTAAGATATGGGTATGGTTTGAGAGTCACATCATATGGACAATATTAAGACTATAGCTTTTCTTGGTCTCTACTATAATGTACAATATAAAATGCATTTCACATTAAGATATGAATAGTCTAAATTGTTTATTTGTATAGTAGTAATTATTTATCGAACCAAGCCATTAAATTATTTGGTTAATAAACTGAGAGAATAAACTCTGAGAGACCCCATTCCACAGTTCATATGTGATGGTTTTGGCACAGCAGTTAGGCTTAAAAAGTCCTGTAAACTGCTTTGTGACCCTTCTTTTTACTTTCAGATTATTCCTGTGCTTTACAGAAAGATATTCTTGTGCATGGCAGGCTATATGTTTCACAAAATTACATCTGCTTTTATGCAAACATATTCCGGTGGGAAACTTTTGTGAGTATTGCTTGCCTTTTAGATGCATAAACAACACCAACACAAGTATAAAAGTTCTTGTAATTTCATTTCATTTGCATTTATAGCTGCTTGAAACATTAATAGTATGTTTTGAGTGAATATTCAGCTTTTTATCTAAGTAGGGTTCCCACAAGTCAAGAAAAATCTGTAATTGTTAAAGAATTTTTGAAATTTGAATGTTTGATTGTTATAATTTCCTTTAAAATATTGTGTAACCATATGAATGCAAAAATTAAAAGGATTTTTATAAAATATGTAAAAGTGTGAAATCAAATGCTTATCGATGCAAAAAAAACACTTGAAAAAAAAATACAATTTATGCGTAGTCTAGAAGTTTATATCAAAAACATAAGATTTTTAGCTACTTTTTGAACGGTCTCTAAGACAGGGGGTTCACGGGGTACGAAAAATGTCGTCAGGGGGTCCACGGACCAAAAAAGTTTGGGAACCCCTGACCTAAACAAAAGTCAGGAAATTTTTTATTTAAAAATTGAGTGGGAACCCTGTATAAATAAATTGTATTTGATGCTTCAAAAGTCCTTATAAGGTTGCAAGGTTCACTGCATGGAACATTTTTCTTTTTAAAATGTTAATTTTATTAAAGTCAATACAAATTTATGCATATGTTGCTTTTAGTTCAGCTTGTGTTTGCACTGCCTAATTTGCCTCTATTATTCAATTTTTATTTTTTAAAATTTTACTTGTTTATTAACTATTAAGGAAGTTCTTTAAAAGTGCTATGGCTTGCATATTAGTTTTTTTTTTCAATTATTTATCGCTTTTTATTTACAATGAAAAACTTTAATGAAATTGCACACAAACAAGTCCATTAAAAACATAAGTAGGGGAGAGTGTTGTACCTCTGGACAAAAATCACGTTTGGATTTTTCTAAGACAGGTAAAATCACATTTTGACCATTTAAAGTGCCCAACCTATAGTCCTAACCTTTGTGAGTACAGAGATATTTTTTACTAGCCAAAATCTTGAAAATTGGATTTTTAATCATTTATAATAACATGGAAAAATTTGTGTCCAAAGGTACAACAACCTGTTGTACCTATGGACAGACCCAGTTGTACCTGTGGACACCCTTAAAAAGGGAAATTTTAGTTGAAAAAAGCTAAGAATTAATATTTGTATTGATGCATTACCTTTTAATAACCTATTTCAAGCCTTTTTAAAATTGAAAATAGATTTTTTAAAGTAATGTAGTTTTAGATCGTAAATGATCATTAAAACGAAGTTGAATGATAAAAGTCTTGATTTTTTTACCAAAAACACAAAAATCACATGGTATTTTCAGATCAGAATTTAAGATAATAGTTTCATCAATCATGCTGATTGATCTGACAACTTCACTTCACTGGTCCCCCCAAAAAAAACAATTCGATCAACACTTAGTTGTGCAAGCATTTGGTGGTAATAGCAATAATAATTTGGTGGTAAATCTTCTTCAGTGAAAATTTCAAGTTTTTTTAATCATCACACTTAAATGCGATAGGGTTCTTAGGATTTTACACCATATTTTACATTAAATTCCAAGTAGAATCATAAATTTAAAAAAGTAGTTAAGATCACAAAATATTTGATTTTTCATCTAAAATTCACTTGAAAATAATCGCTGACAAATAGATTACCATTTAGAATTAATTGAACGTTTATTAAAATGTATTTAGTTAAATGAAACCTGATTCTAAAACGCCGATTAGCTACAGACACCCACAAGAACGTGTCCGTAGGTACAACACTTATGGTGTCCGAAGGTACAACATGAGGTGTTTTTGCATTCAAAGTTCTATAAAAGATAAAAGAATTAAGATCTGACGATTTCTAATATCAAAAATAAAAGTTAAAATCTCGGGGATTCCCCCCATGTATCCCATTTTATCATGTCATAATTAAAGTGGAAGAAAAGAGTTAATGTAGTGATGCACTAAAAAAAACTTTGAGCACCTAAAATCAGTAAATTTATTATATAAAATTTAAATAATATTTTAAAGAGCTGATTTCACGTTAGCAACTAGATAGCATCTGTTTACATTCAAAATCGACCACAAATTCAAATTTACATTTTTTCCCGAATTTTAAAATGAGGTGGCTGAAGGTACAACCGTCCGTAGGTACAACACTCTCCCCTATATTCAAACTTTTCGAATGAAACGTTAAATATTTACTTTAAATTTACTAAAAGTATCCCCTTCACCTCAAAAATAACCTTAGTAAAAGCCTATTAAATTAAGGGAAAATGTGATCTAAGAAATTTTGTAAGCAACTAATCTGTCCGAATTATTTTATTGCAAAATTCTGTAAATGTAAAAATAATTCATCCACTGAAATACAACTTAGATAACTCAAATGTCTTTTATTTCAAGTTGTTAAAACAATGTTTAAAAACATGAGAAAACAATGAGAGGAAATCATAATGCTGTAAAATAACAACTAGAAAATTAGTTTTAAATTTGGAAAATACTGTTGGAAAGAATAATAAGTGTTTTGTAACTTACTAATATTCTGGTAGGTCTTTACTGTCAGATAGTATGGACATTAAAATAGCTAGCTATTATGTTCTGCTATATTACTACTTAAAATTATATTAATAAATAATTTTCTTTTTCTTAGCTTGTGATACGATGTCAGGAAATAACTAGCATGACCAAGGAGAAAACAGCTAGAGTCATTCCTAATGCGATTCAAGTCAGTACAGATACCGAGAAGCACTTTTTTACCTCATTTGGTGCTAGGGACAAAACATTTCTCATGCTTTTCCGAATATGGCAGAATGCTTTGATGAAACAGGTAATTTTCTTTGTCAAGTCATTTATGATCACGGAGGTTACTACTCACTGATATCAGTAATTGAGCTAGAAGAAGCTTATCAGAGGAGGTTGATAACAAACTAGCTCATGCATCAATGTATTTTTGCTGTTGGATTAATACCTAATAAAATCTTTTATGTGGTTGTTGTGATAGCTCATAAAAGCTGAAAATAGGAATGAATAAAAATGATAAACGAACTAACTTTGGTCAGTTCTCTTGTGTCTTTGAAGCCATACACCCATGTTTGCATATGTTTTAAACTATCCTGGGAGTATATTTTACGTGGTAAGAGTCCATCTTTTAATCAGCTAAGTACATTGGGATATTTGAGTTCTAAAAAGAAAATTCAATCAAAATAATACTTTTTAAATGTTTAATTTGATGTAGTTTCAGATAATATAACATTGCTCTCTCAAGTAGTTTTCTTATGTCTCTTAAGTGAAAAGTTTTAAAAGTAATGTACTTGAGAAGAGTGTTAAGTTGACTATAATGAATGCTTTCTGTTGTCACTAGTACTTAACAACACTTAAAAGTGTTGTAAAAAGTACTAGTGTTCACAACATTTGTGACTGGTTATTTATTTAATTTAAGAGAGCACGAGAATGTTTTTTAAGCACGCTTTGTTTTTTGGTATTTAAAAAATTTGGAAAGGAGTTTTGTTTTTGATATAAGTTTCATTAAAGATGGTTATATAATAAATTAACAGTTTTTATTGTACAGCACTACATGACACTTTCCTTTTAGCCCATGTCAACTCAAGAACGCTGGCAATGGGTGCATTCCTGGTATGGTCAAGAACTTGGATTGACTAGTGAAGATGATGATGATTATTATTCTCCTCCTTTAGTAGAGGCAGATATAAAGAATAGCGAGGTTGCTGATTTATTCCTGGATGGAAAATCTAATGAGAAAGATGATTTTATGAACCTTCCTGCAAATGTCAGTGAGCTGCTATTAGCTGATGAAAATTCAGTGAGTATCACAATTCCTCTAAAATTAAATTGTGTGTTAATTTTAGTCAATGGTTATTATAGGCTATGATTTCTTGTTTTGATAATGCTTGAATGCATATTCATATATAAGTATTGAAGAAGGAACTGAAGTAGAATGTTAATGATTGTATAGAAATAAAAAATTTTAGATTTGTGGTAATTAAACCATGGAAACTTTAATAAAACTAGAAAGGCTTTCAGGGCAAGTTGTATTCAAAGTAAAATCTTCCGGGCTGGGTTGCTGTGATCTGGATGTTGAATTGAAACGTTAAGTCATGTAAAGACAAAAACACAAAACTGCAAGTTATCACCCCTTTAAACCCCAATTGGCTGAAATATCCGTGCAATCAAAGCCCAATTCAGTCAGTGTGTATAGAAAGGATTAAAATATCTATAATACTTGTGTAAGGATTTTGCTGATCTCAATTGAATACAAAACTGCTGATTATTTATGAATAAATTGAGGTTGGTGTCGCACAGGGTTCCCATGGTCCTTTAAAGTCCTTAAAAGTCTTTGAATTTTTTAAGGTTAAATTTAGGTACTTGAAAGTCCTTGAAAAACGTTCTAGGTCCTGGAAAAATGACTTAGGTCCTTGAATTTTCACTCAGCCACTAATCGAACTTAATTTTTTCAGATCTTTCTTTGTTTTTTTCTAGAAATTTTCTTCAGAACAACTCTTATGAACATAACTTGCAACCAGTTTTACAAACTGACAGTGAAGAGCGACTTCTCGCGTTCTGATCGTATGTGGGAAAAAAGACTTGTCTTGAAAAATGGCTAATTTTTAAATGTCTGCGAAAAAAGTCCTTGAAAAATTTTGTCAAGGTCCTTGAAAAGTCCTTGATTTTCAATGTTTTCAAAGAGTGGGAACCATGGTCGCATCTTACAGACTTCAACTGTTCTAACCATTAATTATTTTCTTTTCTATCATCCTCTTGATGAGTTTAATATTGATGGATAAATTCAAAAGAAGAAATTAGAACAGGGATGCATGTTACTCATAACTCGTTTTCCTTACATTGCTAACAAGTAATGGTTTTTGTAGGAATCAGCAAATGGGTATGATGGCAACTCAGACTTTCCAGCCGGTGAAGATGGTAAAGAAGAAGATATGCAGAATGAATCAAATCGCCTTTTGAATCCTAAGGCATCTGAGTATCCCACTGATATGAGTGATACTACAGAAAGTGCAGATAATGTGGAAGGTTAGTGTCTTATATCATTCAACACTGTCAGTTTCTCTGCCTAGAAAGTCAAAATTTTTCATTATGATTACTTAACTTAAGCTAAATATGGGCAGTGTTCTGATAATGTAAATGTTATTTAAATAAACTGTTGAATTTAAGTAATGTTCTAATCCAGAAGTTATGTTTTTCTTCTATCCTCAAAAGCTAACAAAATGAAGTATTTTTGAAGTATATTACACTCTTGTTTATCCGGACAAACTGCAACCAAGAGGCAATTTCATCAACTCAAAATAGAAAATTAAATTTTCTGTTCCATTTGCATCAACATTTCAACTATCCCAAACTTTCCTCAAAATTTTTACAAATAAACTTATTGTTGGAACAAGCTTAGTGGAGCAAAGCCTATGATACAACATGGTTCTTTTGACCAAGCAAGGCATCTGGGGTGCAAGGTGTTAGGCATTTGTCCTGGTTGATAATTTATTATGTCACTGAACTTTTTCGCAGTGATACTGAAGCCTAGAAACGATAAGGTCTGATTAAGAAAACAGTTTAAAGATACTTCAATTGTTATCTTTATTGTTTTCTTTATTACCTCTGATGATGTTAGTGTTATTTTTAAGAAATGTTAGGGTTTTTACACTCATATTTATCTTTACTTGCTAGGGAAATATTGTCTTCCCTCATTCATTGGTTTGAAAACCATGTCAGGCAAAAGCTTTTATTATTCTCAAATATTAAGTTATAATTAAACTTTGTTTGTCGTATTACTCTTTATCGAATTCAATTAAATTTTTTTATATTTTTCAATACTAAATACAGACAAATATGTAAGTAAAGAATATTTACAAAATGAAAAACATTTTTGAAAAACCTTTTCCTTGTGCTTGTTTTGTTAATAAATCAGACTCTTAATGAAATTCAGGGAACTAGTTTTTAATAATTTTGAGTTGAACTTATGTTTGTTGCTTTATCAAGACTTAAAAATTTATCTGTCCAGTATACTGCCGTCCTAAGCTAAATTGTACATAAACGAGTTTTCTTAAAACTTCACTTTCTTTCCCCAATTGTGCATTTCTTAATTGGCGAGAATATATCATGCTACTTCCAAGCCACTACAATAGTTTTCAAAATCATGAAAAGACCCCTTAAATAACAGAATTGAAAACAAACTTATCCTTCTTTGTTAGATTGTAATTCCTATGAATTTAAATAGAAAATAATATTCAAACTTAAACATATTGTGTAATAATTTTAAATATATAAGAGTACAATTATTACATCTGGAATATACGAGTTGCTAGAAATTGCAGCTGAAATGGGTGTTTTTTATTGTCTGCAAATTTGTAATCGAACCGTATTTGCCATCCTAATTCCAAACTCTAATGCAACCCAATGCCATAGCTAATGAGGTATTCTCACGTTTTGAGATTAAATTTTATTAAAATAGTAGATAAAAAACCATGAAGAATGACGTTTACATCAAATATTTTCGTAGTCTAGTTTCTGAGATATAAATTTTTTAAATTTCGTTTTTTGTTTGGGCGCGAAAACACTTTCGAATCGCAAATCATGCGCTGTGAGGTCACATCCAATAGAAGTCCGTTTTCTGATAACGTGAAAACAGAAAACACAATGGTTTTCATGCGCTGTGACGTCACATCCAATAGAAGCCCGTTTTCTGATAACGTGACTTTTCTGACGTTTTGGCAAACATAAAATTGAATTTTAAATTATTTAAAACACATTTTTGAACTTAAAAATCAGAAATTTGGGAGTTTTAAACCATAATGTATCGAAAAAGTATAAAATAAAGCAAATCCCTCACTCATGCAAATACCTCATTACTAAGGCTAGGATTTATATGTAATAACATATTTGTTCAGGAATCTGATATTAAAGTGTGCTCTTGAATTCTATGCGTTTTAAAAGATTTTGAATCGATTAAGACCATGTTTATTTTACATATTTTCGCATATTTCGGTTTATTTACATATTTTTACATATTCAACCTATAACTACATATTTTTATTACATATTTATCCATTTTCAAGTTTTTTAAAAATAATCACATGTTTGACAGATTTTCAAATTTAAGTAACCCATAAAATAAAATACGCATTTAAATTGTACTAGTTAAAATTAGTGCACCCAATGCTGAATTTAACTTTTAAAAGGTAAAGTCATGGTTGTCAGATGAAACGTGTCAGGCGCGCCGAGAAGGGAAGTAGACACATGGTTTTCGTTTTTTTTTCTCGCGACAAGACATAAAAAACATGATCTGTATGCAAATAGCGAAAACCACCCTTCCTTAATATGTGCTTGCGTAATATTTGTAGAGCCCCTTTAAAAAAATTATTCAACATTTTCTTTTTATTATTACATAGTTGGCATTTTTTAATACATATTTTGCTAAAATGAACACTTATTTTATGTACATATTTTGGATTTTTAATTACATATAAATCACAGCCCTACTCATTACTAAGGTTTTTTCCGAAAAGGAGGATGTACCTCACAGAATAAAAAATCTGTCAAATACTCCTTAGGCGAGATTTTTCTCAAAGTAAATCTGAACGAAATTGCCTTAATGTGCACTTTCGCTTTAGACGGCAGTATAGTATTCAACTGATAGCATGTAGGTGTAAACTCTCAACTCTCAAGCGTCACCTCCAACCGTGGACCGGTTTCGTCCTTGTTAGGACTCATCATCACGGTATAGGATGGTAACGCAAGAACACATGTAACAATCTCGATGATAACATGTAACAATCTCGATAAAACTACACATTTCATGTTATAATATAAGAATTTGTAAAGTATTCTCATTTCTACAGTTTAATTAAACATATTAGTTTTAAACAAGTCTTTTAAAATGAATTGTGATTTCCAACTCTTGACATGTTCTGTGCATCATCACTCAGTGACTTCAAAAATATGCTCATGCTAAAATGACCTTAAAGGATGGGATTTAGTGCAGTGTTAATGTTCTGTTCATATCTAACTAGTGGTATTCGACCTTGCACTCTAAACCATCCTACTTTGTTTAGGTTGCTGTTGATTATCCAGGATTTTATACATTTGTGATACTATTTTTCTATGTATTTTCTTACCATTTATATATTTTCCTTAGATGTGGAATCGAGATGTCCTTGTGCAAGCCATGAGGGAAAGGAAGTATTAAATACAGTCTTTCCTTTGCCTGTTGATCAGGTGTTTTCCCTCATTTTTACTGGTTCTAAATTTTACAATGATCTGCTTGAGTCAAGAAAAACTTACGGTACGAATGTAATTCTTTATAATTGAATAGATTTTTTCTTGTTACCTCTTTTTGTGTGTACTTAAGTGTTGAAAACTATTTCTGATTATAGATATAATAGAAAGTCCGTGGCAGCTGTGTCCAGAATATGATGTTAAGATGAGGCAGGTTACCTATACATTAACTTTAAATCATTCCATGGCCAAGAGTGCACAAACAACAGAAACACAGGTTTGTTTACACTAATTTGCCTTTTTATCTGTTGAGTCAAAAACTATGTAGAGCAGTGATGCCCAACCTACGGCCCGCGGGCCAAATGTGGCCCGCGAGGCTGATCCATGTGGCCCGCGGACTCGTTAAATCTTAAAAAATAAAATCACTTTCAGAAATCTTTCAAGAAAACCACGACATCGTGCGAAATGATACTGACATTATTATTATACTTTTTTACTTCTCTGTTTTAGTTTTTTCTATATTCGGGGAATTTGCCATTGGATAAATATTTTTCAGTATCAGTTAGCCATTTGAATTCCGTTTATAAAGATCTTTTTAGAACCCAACTTCGAAAAGATGTCCGATCGTAAAAAGTTGAAGATTTACTCAAAATGACAAAACTTTCAAGAAAAGTGGACAAATTCGTATTTCTTTATTCAGCGAGAAAATAAACCGTTGTGTCATATGTAAGGAGGACTGGTAGTGTTTAAAGAACACAATATGAGGAGAAATTAAGAAACGAAACAGATAATCATCTCAATTGAGTTTTAAGGATAAGTGTTACAAATTTGGAGCCGAATTTACAAGAACTAGTATCCTCCAAACAGATGCAAACTTCTCATTGAAAACGAGTATGTAATTTTTCTTCATGTTTAGAAAAATCCTTAAAAGTGTTTTTTTATGTGGCCCGCGGGATAAATCTTCAAAAGCAAATTGGCCCTCAGTGAAAAAAAGGTTGGGCACCACTGATGTAGAGGAATGATTGAATGAGGAAGTTTCTTATTTTTATTTTATTTTTTAAATCGATCCTACCTTACGAGAAAACCCTAAAACCGAGATATTTTTTAATTCTGATCAATATTTATTTTTTTACTGCGGCTTAAAGTTTGTGCTCTGGAAAAGGCGGGAAAAACAGCGATTTCAGATTCGTGATGTCACTCGGCATGTCAAAACGACTACAACTCGCATCTCCTCCTAAACTATGCAGCCGGTGTTGACAAAATTCAGTAGATAGACGTATCTCGAGGCAAGGACAATCACTACCAAGTTTTCCAAGTTCGAAAATCGAATATTTACAAGTAATAAACGATTTTATGGCTAAAAACGCTTATTTCTCCATTTCTCTACTAGAGTGGATCTGCTTGACTCACTATTTTAAATATGAAAACCTCAGGATTAAATATTTTTAATAAGAAATCTCTATAATTGACAATTTAAAAGTTAAATCAGCTATGAAAACACCAAAATAAAATCAAATAATTAATTTTAATACATTACATTCTTATATTTTAAGATTTTCTCCTTAAAATTCAAATATTTATGGAAAATGTATTTTTAAATATTTTTTATTAAGTGGGACTAATCCTTATCTGGTCTAATGAAACTAGACCAGATCCATGAGGTCATAAAGACCTTTTATTTTAATGATGAATAAACATCAACAATGCCTTTTGTTTGGTGTCGAGTGATGTCAAATTTGATTTTTGAGCGTTTGCATCATTTGTTTACGACTTTTTTCAACTTTTATTTCTTCTATATCTCAGTAAATAAATTTTTGAGGAAAATTTGGATTGCAGATTTGGATTTTTCACATCTTATATTGTATTAATATACCCCAAAATCGAAAATTTAAAAAATATGAAACTTCCTCATTGATTGCATTTCCTTAAAATGTTTTTCTCAGTTAATTTTTGTAAATGTATCCCAATCCCTCTTCTTGATAGTTTATTGTTATAAAGAGATATAATTTTGTTGTAAAATTTTTACTGAATATTTAAAAACACCAGGTTTTCCAGAGTAATATTTTACTTGAGATAGCTAATAGTTTTGATATCATTCCTCTCAAATTCATGCATCATAGCATTTAATAGCATAATAGCTTGTTCTTAATTAAACGCTTTTATTCTACTTGCTTTTGGCGGCGTTTTACGGGAGGAATTTTAAAACTCGATTTTCGGGCACTTCCCGATATGTTAGGGCCCCGAAACTTTGAACATAGGTATAAACCTCATGTCACTCCAATATCCAACCATTCTCTAGTCAAACAACCAAAGGATTAAGTTAATTAACGAGTATTTTTAATTAACAGAAAAACCAGATTTTGAGACCTTTCCCAAGGGGCTATTCTCCCTAAACCGTGCACAATGTTGTATAAGGCATAACTTCATCATATTCAAAAGTCAAAACGAGAATTGCCCAGTAATTGCAATATTTATGGACGATTAATCACTTTTTTTTTTACAAGATCTTGTACATAAAATTTCAGGCACTTCCAAACGATATAAAGTTCTAAAACTTTGCACCATGGTGTAAACTCGATGACAATGCAATATTCAATAATCAACTAGTCAAAACCTCCATAATTAAGGTAATTAACGAGTGTTTTTAGTTATCCTTTTAATTCATATTTGAGACACTTCCGTGAAGCCAATGGCTCCCAAAACCAGTCAGATAATATATTAGGTATATCACTGGAATATTTTATCTTCAAAACGTGATTTCTTACCTTCCAATTAACAATTAAGATAATTAGCGATTTAAGATAATAACTGCGAGAAAGAAATCGCCAGAAGAGCGAGAAATCACCAGAAGAGCGAGAAATCGCCGAAAATTGGTGCCCATCGCGAGAGCAGAAAAATACGCTACTTTTATAATTTATGGACTACTGAAAAGTCTGAATGGGATGCTTTTTTTTCTTTTTCTTGTGAATCTTTTTGATATGGACGGATTTTATCGGCGAGTGAGCCGATGTTATATTTCACCATCATATTGTAGAAAACTAAAATTCCATTCTAACATCAGATTAAATATGTTTGTAATAAATGCATTTTTTCTTGTGAGTTTTTGTTAAAAAAAATACCATGACTAAAAAGTAGAAAATAAAAAAAGTAAAAAAAAGATTTTTTAAAAAACGCTTTTATTGAAGTGTTCTAAAAGGTCAAAAATAATTATTTCGGTTTGACAAATAATTTATTGGGAAGTAGAAAATACCTTTTTGGTAAGTAAATAATAACTGATTTTCTAATTACTAAAAATAAAAGCGTGGGCGCTAGTAATTCTTCACATTCACTATTTATTCTAACTTGTTTATTCTATGTTCTATGTAAAATTATACATAAATGCCGACGTATTGGCCTAGTGGTGAGCATCTGACTGCAAAGCAGTACGTCTGGGGTCCGAACCCTCGTTCGGCATAGATGTTAGTGTTACTGAACTTGAATTTACATATACGGGTCCTTACCTTCAGGTGAATTTGTTCAAATTTTAAAAAATATATAAACAAAATTTTAAATTAAAAAATATATATAAATTACTAGCGCCCACGCTTTTATTTTTAGTAATTAGAAAATCAGTTATTATTTACTTACCAAAAAGGTATTTTCTACTTCCCAATAAATTATTTGTCAAACCGAAATAATTATTTTTGACCTTTTAGAACACTTCAATAAAAGCGTTTTTTAAAAAATCTTTTTTTTACTTTTTTTATTTTCAGTATGAACTCAAGGTGGTAAAATGTGTAAGAGAACAATTTTTTAGAGATTTCAATGAATTTTCGAGTAGGTGGGCCTTGTTCCAGAGAAAGTTTTCACAAACGAGAATGACAAAACATTTGTGAAAATTTCACTGTAACACAACTCATCTACCCAAAAATTCATTACGGTCTTAACCACTTGCCTGATTTGCCCGAGCACCGCTCGTCCGCTTGCGCGAGGTACTTCCCTGATTATCCTGAGCGGCACTCGTCCGCTGGTTTGCTTTGTATGCTAAGTTTTTTCCGCATTTTTCATGGTTTTAGTTTCTCTTTTTTTTTACATAGATGCCACTACTTGTCCATAGGAGACCTCTCCTTTAAGTCAGAGGGACAGGCAAGACCAATTTTGTTTATTCAACCGTGAAGTACACCAACTGGACATGCATTCCTTTACGCTTTTGTTGCCGATTTCTCCCTTTCTTTTCTAAGAAAAAAATGTTCGGGGACACCGGTTTCTTTCTATCGGGAGGTGCAATTTCCGCTGCAGCTGTGTTATTGCTAGAAAACCAGCTAGACATACAGTATTTTATTTTCAATCAGGGTTGTTACGTTTAAAACACTTTGTTTTAAACATGTTTAAAACAAAGCAAAAAAACATTGTTTAAAACACATGTAGTTTTTAGCAAGTTGCTCCCTTTATTTAGGCAACAAACTCACTATTTTCATATATGGATCACCCAGAGCCTAAAATATAGTAAGTAAAGTATAAGGCTATTGTACAAACCACCAAATCGCTATGACATAGGCAGTACATTTCTTGATAAAAAGCATGATGCTGTGAAGAAAACTTACAAAAATCATTTTAAAGAACAAACTGTTTGTGGAGTATTTAAAAGTATAGCTTTATGAATCTAATTTCGATTTGAAAAGTCAAATTTAAATTTTAAAAAATCATGGATTTTTTTATCATTTCTATGTCGAGGGTAAAAAAAAACAAATAAAACGTTTTAAACAAAAAAAAACATTTTTAAAACAAATAAAACATGTTTGTTGTTTTTTATTAAAAAACAGGTTTTTTTCCAACCCTGTTTTCAATGCCCACACCAAAAAGCGTGCTATTACGGTCCAGATTGCAACGTAGCATTGGTTTTAACACTTTTAACACCCTGTTTTAAAATTTGTCACACAAAAATAGGTTTTTAAAAGAAAAATGTAAGTAATTCACTTCATAAAATGTTTTCTTTGCCATCCTTTTTTGTAAAATCGGCTTTCTGGCTGAAACCGATGTTCGGAAAAAGCCAACTTTAAGTAAAAGTGCCAAATTTTCGCTAAGATTAAAAACGGCCTTATATTGTTAAAATCATAATTTAAAAGTGTTTTGATTATGTTTTTGGTTTGAGTTAATTAATCTAAGCTCGAATATTGTTTTGAGAAATATGCTTTTTTTGGACCTGTTATGCTAAAAAAGGAAACTGGTAAAGGGTTAATGACATCGACAGTGACACTCTTAATTTTTTTTCTATTTTAACCTAGTCTAGAGAAACTAGAACGTTTAGCAATTTATCATTCTGTTAAGGGTTATCTTTAACTTCATTTATGTTTTGCTTAAAACACTTCAACTAGGGGACAAATTAATTTATGTATATTTTTTATAGAAACTAATGAAACACAGTAAGCCTGGTCAAGTATATACTGTGGACTGTGATGTAGTAAATACCGGTATACCTTACAGTGATGCCTTCACTGTCAAATCGGTGTATTGTCTTACCAAAGTCTCAAAAAGGGAGTGCAGATTGCGAATATCTGGCTGTGTGAAATATAAAAAGTCTGTTTGGGGATTGGTAAAATGTAAGTTACTAAAAATCTTTGAGTATTTATAACCTATTATTCTTTATACATTAAAATTAAAAATATATTTATTTTTGTTGGATCTTTTAAGTAGAGCCAGCTAATTTGTCTTTTTGACTTGGAATTACTGCCAAATATGAAACATATTATTATTTTTGTTTTTATTTTATTTTGATCAAATTTGCTTGATAAACAAGTTAACTTAAATTTCTTGCTTGTTTGTTGAAGTTGTCACTACCTGGTATCAGGGTTGCTGATTTTTTTGATTTTTAAAAAAATTGGATTTATTTGATTTAAATCGGATTTTTTTTTTTTAAATCAGATTTTTTTGTTTTAAATGAATAACTAGCTCTGAACTTCCTGAAACTGGTTAATAATATACTGATATTGTAATTTCAATGTGATATAATAATTTAAGATAACTTAATATCCCAATTTTGATCTATTTTATGCATTAATTAATTAAATTAATTAAGGGGAGCGATTCGCGTGGTGAAGTATGGTGAAATGCCCAAGCCCATCCTAAAATGGTGAATGAACAATTATACTATCAGTTTCTAAAATTTTTATCCTTTCTATAACTATTTTTGCCCAATTATGAAATCAATAATAGCTTTAAAAGAAATTGTGATAATGATTTCTAAAAAAATCTATGCCTCATTTTTGTGTAAAAATTTTAATCAATCTTTGAATTATAATAATTCAGTTAAATTAATTTACTAAAAATATTATGTATACTTATTTCTTTAAAATATAATTAGTAATAAAAATAAAATAAACAACTTATTGACAGTCATGTACATATAGAATAGAGCTCTATTCACTGTAGTTATGTAAAAGAATACAATAGTTTGGAAAACATGACTAACTATAAAAGCAAGCTTACGATAAAATCATTCACATGCTTGTATTTTAAAAAGTTGATGTACCAGATAAAAAAATTAAAATATTTTAATTCTTGTTTAGTTTATCACAATTATTGATTCCTAATCCAGCTACTTACCCCTTTTTGTCATAAATATTTTTTTTATTGGTAGTAAAATTTGTTCTTGAAATTGCAGGAAATTTTAAGGAGAGTAACCTAAACCTATCTTCCAGTTACATACCTAGCAGAATTTTTAAAAAAATTGTAAAAATGCAAATAATCTTGCAAACCATTTTAAAGCATACACAACTAATTTTTTATTTAAATCGTGAAAGTTTTACATTTTGATTTAAATCAATGATTTTTTTTTTAAATCAAGTGATTTAAATCATGATTTAAATCAAACAACCCTGCCTGGTATGATTGTTGAATACTTGTTTTTCAGCTCTAATTGAAAAAAGTGCAATGCAGGGCTTAGCAGATTTTGCAACTGATTTAGGTAAGTAACTTTAATGAAGATTTATTAATATGGATTATAACCCCTTCATCGTTTTATTTTTCTATTTCGGAACAAAAATATTTAGTTTTTTTATACTCTAAATTTCAAGTATTGTAAACTTTGATACAGAAAAGTGCAAAAACTTGTGTCCTCAGGCTATTTTTGCCCACTTTACCAATGTTCAAACTTTTCAAAAATAGCTTGTTGATCTCCAGTTTTCCCCATAATGCACCTTCCTAAAATCTACATTTTTTAACTGTTTCTTTTAATAATGTGCAATGATTTCACATTGTACTACTATTCCCACTAGACCTGCTGAAATTTGTTTCTGCTATCAGTCTCCTTTGAGACATAACGAGGGTGATAACGACAATAGACCAATGGTGGCATTGCTAAGGCTCTTGTAGCCACCCCACCACAAATTACAATGATATTTCACATGAAAATTTTATTAAAAAACAAACAACTAATGGTCATCGTAATGAAAGGAAATTACAACAAATAAAGTTATCTCTTAAGATGAAAGAATTAATGCTTTTATCAACATTCCTTGAAAAGAGAATCTGTTATTTCATTACTAAATAATTCTATTATTATACTCTGTTCATTTTGAACTGGCGCCCAAAAGTATTGCCTTTCCCACCACCGAATCAGTAACCATGGCAACTATCAACTTCAGAGCGATGAAGAAAGCTTACTATCGGACGCGCGAAGAACGTAGCCATGGTTACGCTTCAAGCGAGGGGGAAAGCACTATTCTTCAGGCGCCAGTTCAAAATGAATAGAGTATAGTTACTGGTATTGAACTACATAATCTTTTATTGTAGCTAGTGCTCTTCAAAAGGAGGCCGAAGTTTCTAGTCCACAAAATACGTCTAAAAAGCCTCGAAGGCGGAAACGAATGAAATTCGATCCTGTTAAATGTGAAACTCTAAAAGATGCACCTAGAATATTGCAAAGACAACCAACTGTTAGAAATATAGGTTAGACAACTTTCTTTGTGTAACTATTCTTTATTATTCCTGTAAGTTATTATTGCCTCTATTATTCTGTGATTTTAAACTGTACTTAATTATTGTTCTTATTATTTGAAGTGTTTTTAAAATAAATAAAATTTTTATTACTTAGGTTCTTCTATTTCTGGTATTGATCTAGCTTCTTTAGGATCAACTCCAGATATTGTTATACGTGTGATTCTTATAACGTAAGTTCTCATAATCCAAGTTTTATATTTTGTTTTATTTAGTTTGTAATTTATTAATTACTGGTCGTGCAGATTATAACCGATATTTGTTAGATTTTTTAGTGAAATTTAAATTAATTTTAGTTACTCTTTCATAGCATACTTGTTTGAAAACAGAATAAAGTAGAACATTGAAATATAATTGATCAAAGCAGTATCCAGGGCAGAAATCAGTATATTTTAGATTAACCATTTTTAAAACAAGCTGCAGATTTGAATTTGATAAAATCATTGACTAGTCACAATTTTTGAGGATACATTTTACCCCTTTTATAACTAAGAGAAATTAAGCTTTAAAAAACTGATTTCAAAATATGTTCAAATTTACCTTCAAATTTCTTTTCATTTATAGGTTAGTCATTCTGCTATTTTTAAATATGTTACTATTTTATAAGTTGTGGTCTTTAGAAGATCAGAGCTCGAAACAAATACTTCCTGCTGCCTTGGAATATGCTGAAAGGTAAGGTTATTTTTTTGTGTGTGTGTTTAACTCTCCAAATGTTACTTGGAATACCAGTACTGTGTAAATCTTCAAACTATACCTGAAACCTTTTGTTGCACAGCCATGCGTCGTTTACCAAAGAAGAATATCTCCATTTGCTTCAAAAACAGGATGTTCTCCACAGGGCTGAGACTGGACGATGGAGGGAAGCTCTGACTGAAGTCATCAAACTCATCCATCTGGTGAGATTTGTTGTTCCAGGATTTGTCTCTGAATTAAAATGTGATGCTAATATAGCATAGGGGCTGTCCATAAATGACATCATGATCAGAGGGGGGAGGGAGTTGATCAATGAGGTATTCTCACGTTTTGAGATTAAATTTTATTAAAATAGTAGATAAAAAACCATGAAGAATGACGTTTACATCAAGTATTTTCGTAGCCTAGTTTCCGAGATATAAATTTTTGAAGTTTCGTTTTTTGTTTGGGCGCGAAAACACTCTCGAATCACAAATCATGCGCTGTGAGGTCACATCCAATAGAAGCCCATTTTCTGATCACGTGAAAGCAGCAAACACAATGGTTTTCATGCGCTGTGATGTCACATCCAATGGAAGCCCGTTTTCTGATCACGTGACTTTTCTGACGTTTTGGCAAAAATAAAATTGAATTTTAAGTTATTTAAAACACATTTTTGAACTTAAAAGTCATAAATTTGGGAGTTTTAAACCATAATGTATCAAAAAAGTATAAAATCAAGCAAATACCTCATTCGTGACAGTTTGTGACAAGGGGAGGGACGAGGTTTCAAAAGTTGACATCACATCCTGCAGCTGAAAATCAATGAAAAAACCCATAATTTGTTAAAACGATCCTATATTGTTGCTCTTAAAAGGCGTCTTAAGGTTGTCTTTAAAGTTGATAGAAATAAAAATATAAGGTGAGCTTTATTAAGCTATAAAGAAAATAGTTGTTATGGGACTTAACTGTGTATTTAGATATATTGTTGGTTTGAGAGTGAGACATGTGACAAAGGGAGGGCGGGGGTATGGGGAAGTGACATCATTTAGGGATAGCCTCAAAGGTTTTTTTTCCAATTTTTAGTGGAGATAATGCGAATTTTAAAAATGTTTTTTTCTGTAATGTCAGATGTTTTAATGCCATCCTAAAACTGCTGTCATCAAAGCCAGATGGCAAGAAAAAAGTGTTTATGTTGCTTTATGCTATACTTAAGAAGTGTTTATAAATGATAGTTTTGGGTTCTAAAATGACAAAAATACTTAATTTATAATTTTGTTAACCATTTTATGGAATTGGACTTATTTTTACCCTTGTTAATTTAATTTGGCACAGCATTAGCTAAGTAAGAATTGTCATTTAGTTGTTTTATTTGTCAGTAAATCAAATTATAATTAATTTTGAATTAAAAACTACTGGTTCATGCTCAAGGACATAAGTTCTATTGGAGTTTTACCATAAGATGATGTAAAAAAAACTAAACTCATTGGCGCAACAGCCCTAGTGGGCCAAGGCCTACGATGCCCATCTTCGTTTTCGTGACCGATAAGATGATGTAATAATATTTATTTTGTTATCAAAAGTAGATATTAAGTTTTTCTTATCCATATGATTTTCTATCTTTCAGATTGAAAAATCTCTAACAGAACTTAAAAGTAGCATTGATACCTACAGTAGCACCTCTGTCCTGAAAGCCATTGCCCTGCGGATGACTCAGAATGCAGCAGCTGAGGACACCACTACACCACCAGTGACAGAAGAATAAAGATAATCTCAGTCAGCTGTTATTGAAGAAATACCAAAAATTATACACATGCATTGTTGCAAGTTGTATCAACACTAATCAAAGCAATTGTTGTACTCTTTATAGACTATTTATTTAAAAAAAAGAATGTTTTACTGAAACTTGAGTTTAAAAGTGTGGAGTAATATTTATATGCTGTGGGGTACTTTTTTTCGGAAGTAGAGGAAGGAAGTAGAGATGCCAACCATTCCATGTTTTTTTACTTTGCCGCAAATTGTAAAATAATTTTAAACTGTAAAAATGATTTTGTTTTATAGTATGATAAGGAGTTTTTCTTACTTATCACCTACATTCTTCAATTTCTTTATTGTAAATGTGGTTTTTTTAGAAAGGAAAAAGGTAACATTAAATATCTTCAACTGATGTGTTCAATATTGAAGACAGCTGCTTTTACAATCATTGGTGTTTTCTTATTCTCAATATAGGTTGGCATCTAGAGTATAGTTGCAAAAAAGGGAACAATTAATTAACTAAAGCAAAATATCATAACTTTTCCTTCATGGTTGCTTCAGGAAAGGTTATAATCAAAAGTAGCTTTCACTTAAGTAGTAGTCATGAGCTCGTTATTTGTTTGAACAGTTAAAAAAGTAAACTGGTATTTGTATATATTGTATTTTTTAGTAAGATTTTGAGTTGTTTAAGCCAATGTCGATAGAAGTTCCCTCGGATAGTTCATACTTTTGTGGTATGTGTTTAATTTGTTGGTTTTTGTTGCATTTTTATGATTTGGTCATAAAGTTCACATATTGTTAAAATGTTCCTTCTAGTTGAGTAGCTTTTCCTGTCAAAATTTCTTTTAAGCATTCAATTTTTTTAAATTTTGTTGCGTTATTCTTTTAAGTAGATGTTATAATTTCTTTATCCAATAAAATCAGTTCCCCAATCTATTTTCAATCAAAAAAAATTTTTTCCGATTATCAAAATGTTCTTTGTATGTTGTAAAAATAACCTAGAGTTATGTGATAAGTTTTATGCGTTTTATTAATTGTTTTACTTTACGAAATAACTAAGTAATTGTTTTTATCTTAGTTCATAATTAACAGCTTGAACATACTGTAATTATCAAATCTGTTGCCACTGAACTGAAAATCTTAGCAAGGTATTAAATTGTGAATTAAGTAACACATCATATGAATCTTAACCAGTATTTACATTGTTATTTTGAAGTGATCATTTTTATTGCATGGAAAAAGTGACCAAATGTGAAATGTAAATACTGAACTTCCCAAAACTTGATATATAGTTTTCTGGATATATCAGAATATGTGATAACCGTATTGTGTGCATGTATCATATGATTTTTCTAATCAAGATCATTGATATTTTACTTTTTAAATCTGACACCTGTATTGCAGTTAATTCAGGAATTAAATTTGAAGAGTTTGAGTTTTTATTCTTTACATGTAAAAAATTGTAAGAATGATATGTAATATATTAGGGTAATGTATTCTGTATCATTCTATAATATATTCAAGAATATATTATGAGGCTAAATCACTTTCCATCCATCCTACATATTATTAGATTTAGATATATTCTTGGGAGAAACTATTTATTGCTGGAATAACATACCCTGTTCACTTTTAAAACCAAATGAATTAGTCAATCCATTTATAAAGTAATTGAAACAAAGTTTCCTTGTTATTTTCAGAACATTCATCATAACACAATATATTTTGAAAAATAACACAGGCCTGTAAAATTTAACTTTTTTAAAATACAAAAGAAGTTTTAGAGGAATTTGATGTTATTTGGTTTGCTGATTTCGAAAATGACGCCATTTTCCCCATCACATCAGGATTTTTGTACTATCGATTTCGATATTTTTGCTAAAACCCTATTTTAAAAGTAATTCTCGAGAAAAATTTTGCTTATTATACTATGTTAATAACATCTAATTTTATATGCAGATGGTGTAAAAACTACTTCTTTTGCTTAACCAAGCTCTTTTGAATCACATTCCTGGTGCCTGGCTCAAGATTTGGTCATTTTACACATTCTTTTTTTGATCTGATGTTAATTGACCATTCCTGTTAACCAAAAAGTATGAAAGTAATTTTCAAATCATAGAAAATGGTCCATCAGTGTTTGGCATACTTTATTTTATTGAAGACGAGTGTGAGGTTTTCATAGTGTTCTTTTAAATGCAACGAAATTCAGTTGGGGAAAAGACATCTGGTTCATAAGAAACTGGAAGTATGGACGATGGAATACTATCAGGACGAGAAATTATCTTTTGATTTTTGTGATTATACCCACTGACATGGCAGGTATAGAAGCAATAATCATCTGAGTGGTTTTTCAGCTCCCTCTATGCCACAGGAGCTCCAAATCATAAGCAGTCTTATTTTGAGCTAAAAGCACAGATCATTGACACTCTGCACAAAAACTTAATGAGAAGCCTATGATATGTCCTGATCTCCAAGTTTCATGTCGAAATACAAAAGATAAGTTTGTCTTACTCTGTAATGTGATTCATAGGAACTTATGCAATCTGTAATACCGTTGTTTCGATACATATGTGACAAAAATAATCTGGCCAATTATAAACACGTCTCGAACTTGAAGCCTTGTATCACAAGAAAAGTAACTGTTATAATTGTTTTTTGATGGAGTTTCCACTTGTCACTGTATCAGCGCACAACACTATTTGTAGAGATTTCGCCGGGGATGGAGGGTTGATGAAGGGAAGGTGTCACAGAGTGGTATTCTGTAGGTTTTATCATGATAGAATAAAGGTCAGGCAAGCAGGAAAGAAATGAAATCTTTAAATTAAATTTTTCAAAATAACTTGACGTGATAGGATTATTTTTTCTGAAATCAGCAATGAAAAATACATCAAGTTCAGATTTTACTTCTCTTGTATGTATTTTTTTCATTGCGTGCCTGTGTAATTTTTACTCATCTTCACAATAATTATACATCTTAAAAATTTAGATTGCTAATATATGGTTAAGTAAGAAGCCAGAAGGGATACAAGTGGCTTTGTATGAAAAGTTTTGTATACAAAGTAGGTATGAGAGTTGCCAAATCAAATCTATAGCTGCAAAAACAAACCTGTAAATCTGTGTTTGAGATTGGTATTATCTATAAAAATTTTACCAAGTGTGCAAACCCCGTTGTGTAAAGAACTTTTCCTACATGGCTGTTTGAATCCCTTGCGTCTTGTCTACTCATTTTATCCTTTTCTTGAAGAAATTGTAAACGTTTTACTAATAAATTGAAAGCAATACAAAACTGCTCAAAAAACTGAAAGAATATTTTTCCATTTAATGGAGAAAAATCATATACTAATTACTATTCTTATTTCTCTTTACAAGAAAGTTTTGGTATTGCCTAACTACTGGTATAGAAGCATTTAAAAGTGTGTTAGCATTTTAACAAAGCATAGAAATTTATGAAGTTACATTCATTTTTTAAATTAATTTAATATAAAAACATATATCCTATTTTTAAAATATATTTTATTCATGTAAGATTTTAAAGCACTGTAATATTTTGACACAAATACTAGTAAAAGGTTGATGCTTGTTATTTTTCCCCTTTTAAGTTAAACCGTGTTATAGTAAACTGTTGATGGTTCTAAATAATTTTAATTTATTATAATTACCATTGATTATAAAAAGATTATAGTTTTTAATGTATTCAAAGTAGTTAATTATTTCTGCTGAAAATTATTTAGTAAATTTTTATCCTGTTTTCATATTAGAAATTTCTGATTTTGTAGTATCCCTGTTGACTACAAAAAACTCATTAGATTTATTTATTATATTTATCATCCAATAGCTATGGTTTTTGCTAGAAACTTAAAATTTTTTACTATATCATGAAACTTATTGATTTCTTCCCTAAAAATGTATGAATATCCTGCTGAATTCTTATCTTTAACAATTCTAGAAATGGATATTCATATCACAATGCAAACTTTGTTTCAGATGATATCCATAAGCATTTAAAATAACACTGGTTAAGTAGAAATAAAACTGAGACCAGCACTTTTCAAAATCATTTCTGGCTAATATTTATAATAAATTCAAAATATTAACTCCCAGAGATCTCAGCATATGTAATGGAGCAAGTAAGAAAATAATTTTATTTTTAAGTAATATTTTGGCTAGTTCTTATTGAATATAAAGCTTGTTAACTTGTGTTTAGATATCTATTTCAGTTTGAGTGATTGCCCATTACAGCACCTGTTTTGTACAGCAATTGTAAAATTTTTATGTAAAACTTTTTGTTCTGTACTTTTGCATATTTTTAAAGTTCCTAATTAGGTTAAAGAAGTAATAAAGTTAAGATGTTAATAAGAACATGTGCTTGTTTTGTTGTGTGTAAAATTTTACATCACAAAACAGAAAGATGTCATAAAAAGAATTGTAAAGTCTGATATCTTGCTAAACTTCTTTGTTTCCTAAATTACTAGCAACTTTGTTTGAAAATATGCTCTAAAGATGTTTGTTCTTAATATACTATATTTCTCTTTAAATATAGATAGATGACAGTGGTTTCAACCAGGACCATAACTGGACTTGTTTCAAGAGGGGTTTTAAACCTTTTTCCTCAAGACCTCCTTTTCTAGTTAAGTTATTAGTCAATCTACATTTGAGCACTTAACATCCAAGTTTTGCAGAAAATACTCAACCCCCCCCAAGCCAAAAATAGGATCTGAGAAATTTTCTTCAGAAAATGTTTGGAAAAAGTAGTGTTTTGACTCATTTATGAAACCTTTTGGATTGGATGACAACTTAAGAAGATCACTTTATAATCTTCAGAATTTTTAAAGAAAAAGAAACTATCTCTATATAAAGTTATGATAATTTTTTTAAGGAGGGTGTCAGGCGTCACAATTTAATTCCTTTTCAGAATGATAGTTTTATGTTGAAATTTTAGTTATCTATAAAAATTTTATTTTTGAGCTATTTATTTAGTAAAAATTTAAAAAGGTAGACATTATAAAAAACCAAGCAATCACACCACAGAATACTTAGAAGAGTTCTAGAAAAAATCTGAATTTGCTTCTTAAAAATAAATGAGCGTAACACCATATTAAACCCTTCTTTATACGCTCTTGGTGCGCCGTTTTTTCCTTCTGTTCTTAGAGCTGTGGAATCATAGAAAAATCCTAACAGAGGGTCCAAAATGCTATTTTCAAAATGTCATCGTATGATAGAGGGCAGCCCTGCAAATGTCTGTCAGAAGGGTAGGCAATACAATTCGGAGACAGAGGCGGATCCAGACCAAATTTTCGGGGGGGGCCATTTCAAAAAATACGATACTTCTCTATAAATTTTGGAATTTTTTTCAGAATGTCCTACAGAGGGGGTCTGGGGGTCCACCCCCAGAAAATTTTTGGAAATTTAAGTCTAAAAAGCAGATTTTCAACTCGTTTTGGTACACCTAATCCGGATTTCGGACATCCATTTTCAAGAATTTAATTTCCATTTTGGTTGGCTTTTTGCATTTTGACTAACTTTTTACAAAAAATTTGTAAATTATAGAGCTCCAAAGGGGAGTCTTGGGGTCCTCCCCCGAAAATTTCTGGAAGTTAGACCCTAAAAACAGGATTTTAACTAGTTTTGGAGTCACTTTTCCCTTTTTTCCTCCCCTAAGTTCCCACTTGCACTCTTTCTCACTTTTAGTGCTTATTCCTATGGGGGGGTGTTAGAGCAACCCGAAGAAGACCATCCCTTATAAGTCCCAAAATTTTCAAGGAACGACTGTAATAATAGATTTAAAAATTTCAAGGGGGGTTGGGGTTCTCCCCAAGAAAAATTTTAAATTTTGAACCCTTAAAGTAGGGGTTTTATGCGTTTTAAGACGAATATTTAAGGAAAAACAGTAAGTAAAAAATTGACGTTGAAATTTCGGGGGGGGGGGGGTTTGAACCCCCAACCCCCCCCCCTTTGATACGGCCCATCTGGGACTGAAAAAATATTTTTTTCCTTTAATCCAGCAGCACTGTGATACCATCTTCTCGAGCACAAAATTACAAATAACGAACTGACCCACATTTTCAAGTAGAAAGTGTCATCCCCAGTAGTCCCCTGGTCAAGTCACGTGCGTGACGATCGTTGAATATAAAAGGGTTATAAATAATGTGATAGAAAAGATGTGGTAAACAAACAAGCACTGGTTATTGACTGACAGCCTCCGGTGGGCCCTATCTCGCCCCCCGACCTTGCGAAAAGAGTGTGCTAGACTTCGCATGAATTATAAGGGGAACATTTTTTGAGTTTTAGCTCTAGAAAGGGGTTTTAACTATTTTGGAATTTTTCTCGGGATGAGCATGGCCCCCTTTGCGTTGTTTTTATTCTTGTCAGACATCACATGAATTACAATGGATTTTTTTGAATTTTAGCTCTGAAAAAGGGGGTTTTTTATATTTTTGAAATTTCTGGGGCCATGGCAAAATTTTTGGAAATTTGCCCCATAAGAACAGGGTTTTAAATTGTTTTTTGGTACACATAAACCCAAATTTGGACATACATTTTTATGTAGAATTTTGATTTTAATGAACTCATAACAAAAGTGTGAATAATAAAGGTTGAAATACTAAAGAGGGGTTTGGGGGTCCTCCCCCAGAAAAATTTTGAAAATTTGACACTAAAATACAGGGTTTTAACTACTAAAAGTAAAATAAAAGTTAAATATTCGGAACTTGGGGGGGGCAGCTGCCCCTCCCTGCCCCCCCTTGGCTACGCCCATGAAGGAGGAGATGGTAAAGAGGAGGCGAAATATACATGCGCAGTAGCGCACATTTGAAGCCGGTGGTCTCGGGCGGCTTTCCTTTGTGGGCGTTTCAATCCCAGAATGCCTTGCAGGCAGTGGCGTAGCCAAGAGGGGGGTCCCCGGGTCCGGACCCCCCCCCATGGGCCCGACCCAAAATGTTTGGACCCTTTTTTAGGCGTTAAATATTCCAGTGGCTACTCAAAAGATGGCTTTTATATTCCTTAAAAGTGCCTAAAATCCACTTTTTTGCATACTAAAATCTAAAATTTTCCGCGGGGAAACCCCCGGTTCGTCCATAACAAACGTATCAATTAAGGGGGAGGCGGCATAGGGTACCAAACGAATAAACCCTGTTTTTAGGGTCACATTTCCCAAAACATTTTTGGGGAGCACCCCCAGACCCCCTTTGGGAATTGGAACTTTATAATGAACAACTTTTTTTATGATGAGTTCGTCAAAATACTCAACTCCTACAGCAAATAATAAATTCCTGAAAATATAATGTTTGAAATTCGGATTAGGTGTACCAAAGCGAGTTGAAAACCTTCTTTTTAGACTTGAATTTCCAGGCATGTGATTTTTCCGCTAATTAGTGGAAATCCGCTAATTTTAGAGGTGTTGAGAGGAATTCCGCTCAATTGTGTGCGAAATTAATATTTCAAAACGGGAAAAAAATCGGAATATTTGTTTCCTGAGTGGACATAGTGTACCAAAACGATTTAAAACTGTTTTTTAGGGACAAATTTCAAAAAATTATTTCTGAGATTGAGTTTAGTAAGATGAGAATGCTATCTAAAAAGTATTAAAAAGCTAAATGGAACCTATTGTATGGGATAAGGATTTGAATTTAGGCCCCTCCCAAAATAAATTTCTATACCACTGTAACTTATCTAGACGCTTCTAAAAAATTTTCAGATAATTTCTTTCTTGAGCAATCACATGCCTGATTTCCAAAAAATTTCTGGGGGAGGTCCCCCAAACCCCCGTTACGGTAATTGGAACACGAATATTTTTAAACTTTTTAATATTATATTCGTTAATTCAATTTGATTTTCGAAATTTTTAGCCCCCCAAAACCAAATCCTGAATCAACCACTGCCTCAGAAATTTTGACGTGCTCCTAGGTTATAACCTCATAATGAAGTAAAAAACTCCTTTTAAAAATCAAATTTCCAAAAGTTTTCTGGGGGTGGACCCCCAACACCCTTTTTTATATGGAGCTCGAGCTACTGAAACCTCTTAATTTGTTTTTTGATGGTCTCTGTACCTTATAGAAATTATGTGGATGAGAACTCTCAATCGAAGTAATACTTATCTTGATTATTACACTAGTTACTAATAAATTATTATTTAACATTGATAAGAAATTAAAAGTAATGTGAAAATTATAAATTTATTTCTACAATTGTGGAAACCTTTTGATGTCCAATAGTAAATTTTTCCCACTGGACCCCCCATAGGAAAATCCTGGCTACGCCACTGCTTGCGGGAACGTTCCGTGGAATGCTTCGAAGAGAGTTGTCGAAATATACGTCACTTTGTGACGGAGATAATGACGTTCCTGCGCGAAGTCCATTCGCAGTGCATCATGGGTACGAGATGCCCTAGCTATGATGCGCAGAACTGGCTGAACGGTTTCGCCAGTACTTCATTCGTTCACAGCCGTATTGACCATCGTGGTTTAATCATGGATTGAAGGATTATCCGCTGATCCTAAGTAAAACGTTATCGACCAGCCCCAACTAGCGCTTAATCACTGGTTTTTTCAGCCAAAATCTGACCACCCAACTTTGGTGGGTTGAACCACAGAGTACTAGAACAGAGAGTCCGTGGCCATAAGCGCTAATGGAAATCGAAAAGTTGGATGGATGTGGGGCTTTTTTGGCGCTGCGATCGCATCTACGTCACGGTAGGCGGGAAAAAATAGCCTGATTGGGCGAGAAAAACTTTTTCCTTCTCCTTCGAAAATAGCATATTGAGTAACAGCCAATCACAGGTTCGGTCACCAAAATGTAATGCTGATCCTTCTGTCAATCATGTACAGTTCATCGTGGTGCCCTCACATCCATCCAACTTTTGAAAATATCGCTTTGGACCCTCTGTTAGGATTTTTCTCTATGGGTTGAACCACGGATCCGTGGTTTATTTTTGCGAAAATGGACATTTAAGAAGAATTTGATCACAAATTATATTTATATTCGAGTATATTTGCTTTAATCATCAAAATAATGGTTGCTTAAACTTAAAAAATAATAAAGAAATACTTCTCATGAAATGGACTTAAAAAGCCATCAACCAGAAAGTTTAGAGCACAGAGTACTAGAACAGAGAGTCCGTCGCCATAGGCGCTAATGGAAATCGAAAAGTTGGATGGTTGTGGGGCTATTTTGGCGCTGCGATCGCATCAACGTCACGAGAGGCTGGAGGGAAAAGCCTGATTGAGAAAAACTTTTTCCTTCTCCTTCGAAAATAGAAGATTAAGTGACAGCCAATTACAGGTTTGATCTCTCTGTCAATCATTTAGTTCATCGTGGCGCCCTCATAACCATCAAACTTTTGAATATATCGTTTTGGACCCTCTGTGGTTTAGAGTTCGCTATCGTTTTGATAGATGGCGCTCCAAAAATAATTAAGGTATTAAATATTTAGCACGGCTATTACTTAAGTTTCAAAATTTTTCCCTTTTAACTATTAAATTCTTTCAAAAATAGTCTATTTTTAGAGAGGTGAATCAATATTTTTAGATATCTAAAATAATATTGAAATAAACCCATTCAGTGTAACCATTAGATTACTATAGAAGACCAGTTCAAGTCATTTTCTGTAATTGGTTGTATAGTTATTATTAGTTGCGATAGAAATGTTTTAAAGCAGGTATATAATTTTACAGGAAATAATTTACACTGGACTATGAACTTCAGCCAACAGCGCGGACGGCCGGGCTCGATGCCTGGCATCATCGCGGTCCAATCAGAAGTGGCGTTACATACAAAACTGCTGTTTGAAGAAACCATGATTGTCGGATGCTCTTCGATAAGGACCATCGGAAAAACCTCGATCATGGTTTGTACGATCAGTGAATAATCTATGGATCGGCTCGCGCTGGTCAATACGGCTGTCAGTTATACAGGGTGTCCCATAAATAATGGGTCACACTTCTAGGGGGGATAGTAGACACCTAGACGAGTCAGAATCACATAGGATTTGGGGGTCCCAGACCAAATCCCAGGGAGTTAAAAATGGAGCGACACCCCAAAAAAATTATTGAAAAATTCAATTTGTGGAAGAACTACTATTGGTAAAAATTTAATTATTGTCTCAAAAATTGTGGTTTATTATGATTTTTAAAATTATCTCAAAATTCTTCACTTTAAAATTTGTTTTAATATGAAAAAAATTAAAAAACCACAAAAAAATGTGAAAATTCGGCCAACATTTTGTATTTCGAAATCCTTTCTTTTGATTTTATAATCTGAAAGATCATAGTTGTAAACCCTTAAGTCCAAAGTTTCACGTAAAAACCATCAATATTAAACGCTTGAGATACTGTTAAAGGTTGTTTTTTGGGTGCGCAAACGGGTTTCTTATAGCCGTTTCCAAAACGACAGTTGGCGGAAGCAAAAAACGGACTTAATAATCATGCTTCAACAGGCTCTCAAGCATTTATTATTGACTAGCTGTTATACCCGGCCTTGCACGGGTGGGGTGTATAAATTTATTTTTTAAAATATTTCTTAAAATACATTTATAATTTTGTAAATTAGCAATATTACAAATCATCCCGGTATCCCAGGCGCCTCTTTCCTATCCCAGTGTTCCCGGTAATCTTATCCCGTTGCCCGGTGATCATGGTAATTTTTCTAATCCCGGCTGCGTTCCCGGTAATTTTCCTATCTCAGTGTTTACGGTAATTTTTATATTCCGGTATTCTGGGTGTCTTTATGGTAAATTTCCTATCCCAGTGTTCTCGGTAATTTTTCCTTCCCGATGTTCTCGCTAATTTTCCAATCCCGGTGTTCTTGTCACTTTTTACAATTCCGATATTTCTGATAATCTAATATAATAAAACTAAGTGTGTGTATATGTGTGTGTATGTGTGTCTTCTATACAAATCCACAGTTTACTTCCGATCTGCACCAAACTTGGTATACCTACGTAAAAAAACCCAAGGAAAAACATAGGCTATGTTTCAAAGTTCTAGAACGACCCCTTGACCCTCTTTTAACCGAATTTATAGCCGAAAACGCTTATTTCTCCATTTCTCTACCAGAGCAGATCTGCTCGACTCACTATTGTTAAGGAGATGAAAACCTTCAAAATTAAATATTTTAACAGGAAAAACTCGATAATTGTCCATTTAAAAACTATATCAGATGTAAAAACACCAAATTAAATTCAAATAATTAATTTTGAAACGTTAGTTTCCCCTATTTTAAGATATTTTCCTTTAAAATTTAAATATTTATGGAAAAGTGTAAATTTTTTTTCATGGAAAACGACTTAAAAATAAAACATTGTTTCAAATGAAGCGGTTCACTAGACTTTTCAATTTACTAGATCTTTTATTATTGTTTCAAATTTGTTATTTTAGTTCACTAGACTCATTAATTTACTAGGAAACATTGCCGAGAACACCGTGAAAAGAAAAATTACCTGGAACATCGGGATAGGAAAAAATACCGGGATTACCGGGACATAAAAATAACCTCCAACATCGGGATAGGAAAATTATCGGGAACATCGGGATAGGAAAATTACCCGGAAAACCGGGAAAAAGGAAAATTACCGGGAACACTGGGGAAGTGGAAAAATATCGGTATCATCGGGATAGAGAAAAATTACCGGAAACACCGGGATAGAGAAAAATTACCGGGAACACCGGGAAAGGGTAAAAATATCTGGAACACCGGGATAGAAAAGATTTCCGGGAACCCCAGGATAGGAAAAATGACCCGGAACATCGGGATAGGATTAATTACCGGGAAAACCGGGATTTGAAAACTACTGGGAACACCGGGATAGGATACCAGGTTGATATGTAATATATTGCTTCTTTACAAATTTATAAATGTATTTTAAGAAAACTTAAAAAAATAAACTTATACACTCCACCCGTGCAAGGCCGGGCATACCAGCTAGTCTAATATAATAAAACTAAGTGTGTGTGTGTGTATGTGTGTCTTCTATACAAATCCACAGTTTACTTCCGATCTGCACCAAACTTGGTATACATACGTAAAACAAACCCAGAAAAAACATAGGCTATGTTTCAAAGTTCTAGAACGACCCCTTGACCCTCTTTTAACCGAATTTATAGCCGAAAACGCTTATTTCTCCATTTCTCTACCAGAGCAGATCTGCTCGACTCACTATTGTTAACGAGATGAAAACCTTCAAAAATTAAATATTTTAACAGGAAAAACTCGATAATTGTCCATTTAAAAACTATATCAGATGTAAAAACACCAAATTAAATTCAAATAATTAATTTTGAAACGTTAGTTTCCCCTATTTTAAGATATTTTCCTTTAAAATTTAAATATTTATGGAAAAGTGTAAATTTTTTTTCATGGAAAACAACTTAAAAATAAAACATTGTTTCTAATGAAGCGGTTCACTAGACTTTTCAATTTACTAGATCTTTTATTATTGTTTCAAATTTGTTATTTTAGTTCACTAGACTCATTAATTTACTAGGAAACATTGCCGAGAACACCGTGAAAAGAAAAATTACCTGGAACATCGGGATAGGAAAAAATAACGGGATTACCGGGACATAAAAATAACCTCCAACATCGGGATAGGAAAATTATCGGGAACATCGGGATAGGAAAATTACCCGGAAAACCGGGAAAAAAGAAAATTACCGGGAACACTGGGAAAGTGGAAAAATTACCGGAAACACCGGGATAGAGAAAAAATACCGGAAACACCGGGATACAGAAAAATTACCGGGAACACCGGGAAAGGGGAAAAATATCTGGAACACCGGGCTAGGAAAAATGACCGGGAACATCGGGATAGGATTAATTCCCGGGAAAACCGGGATTTGAAAAATTACTGGGAACACCGGGATAGGAAAGAGGCGCCTGGGATACCAGGTTGATATGTAATATATTGCTTCTTTACAAATTTATAAATTTATTTTAAGAAAACTTAAAAAAATAAACTTATACACTCCATCCGTGCAAGGCCGGGCATATCTAATATAATAAAAGTCAATGTGTGTATATATGTGGGTGTGTTTGTCTTTTATACAAATCCACAGTTTTCTTTCGATCTGCACCAAACTTGGTATACCTACGTAAAAAAACTCCAGAAAAAACATAGGCTATGTTTCGAAAACTTTTAATGACCCCTTGAACCTCTTTTGACCCTTTTTATGGTCATTTTGCTGAAATAGCTTTATTTCTCCTCAAGAAGAGATCTGTTTACTCCATTGTTACAAAGAAAACTTAATGCTAAACAACAAGTTTTTAATAGAAACACTAGGTACAAGTCTATTTAAAAATTATATTACTAATTTAAAAATCTATTTCCACGAAATTTAAAAGCTAAATATAGTTAACCATATTTTTATTTGAGATTTTATCTAATTTTTATATTTTAAAAGCTTTATGGAATACCATTGTTGTTAAAATAGTCTCCATGGAAACGAGGATGTAAAATTAAAAGGTGATAATATTTTAGCTTTTAAGAAAGTTGGACAAATAAAAAACTGTTAAAACTCCCTTTCAACTAGAAAATATTGATTTTTTTCTTAATTTGCAAAATGGAATAAGCTTTAATTATTGAATAATTTCACCGAAAACGTTAATTCCTGAAGATATGATTAATCAAGGGATCTCAGTAATTTTAAATACTTTTTAGATTAATTTTTCCCATGTAAACGTGGAAATCATTCAAAAATTATATTGCTTGAGAACTGAAGGAATTTTTATCCATCTGGGAACACTGGGATAAGAAAAATTACTAAGAACACCGGGATAGGAAAAGTTACCGGGAAGACTGGAGTATGAAAAAGACCCCTAGGATACCGGGATGATTGGTAAATGCTGATTATCTAAAATTAGTAATGTATTTGGGAAAACTTAAAAATGAGGCGTTTGCTATCAAAACCAGCTTATTCCATTTTTGGAAATTTTACAGGAGAGACAAAAAACTTCTCACGTCCACAGTTCTAAAGCTAAATATGTTTTTTAAATTTTTAACTGTAGGTAGAATTCGATTAGTTTTTCATTTTCCTTTCAGATGCATTACCTTGGGTGTAATTACGCTAATTAGGTTACAATAAGCTAACTTTGATGCAAAAACACGATTTTTCATAATTTTTCAGTTTTTTTTGTTCAATTAAGTTGTGAAGTAGTTTTTTCCAGTTTATTGGGTTGGAATGAGCTGGGTTTGAGCTATATCCCTTCGCCAGGTTATGAAGGACCCTCTAAACTTTCAAAATATGCAAAAAAGTGGATTTCAGAAAAATATGGAATGAGCTGGTTTTGATAGCAAACTCCTCAAATAATAAATTTATACTCTTCACCCGTGCAAGGCCGGGCATATCAGCTAGTGTTTAATAATATCTTGGTGCCTTTATAAAATAACAAATTTGAAACCGTAGTAAAAAGTCTAGTGAACAAATTAAGAAATTTAAAACCAGTGTTTAAAACTAAAATAAAAGATCTAGTAAATGAAAAAGTCTAGTGATCTGTGTCTCATTTGAAACAATGTTTTATTTTTAACTCGTTGTATGACTGGTAAAACAGGTTTTCAAACACGGAAAAATAAGTGAAAAAAAGCAGGAAAAACGGGAAAAAAAGAATGAAGGACTGATTTTCTCTTTATAAATTATAGCCTAGCCTATGTGTTATTCTGATGTATAAGCTACATTATGGTAAAATTTCATTAAAATCCATTCAGTAGTTTTTGCGTGAAAGAGTAACAAACATCCGGACAAACATTCACAATTATAATAGTAGTAGGATGGTTTTTACGTGAAACTTTGGACTTTTGGGTTTTCAACTATGATCTTTCATATAATTGAAGAATTTTCACATTTTTTTGTGGTTTTTTAATTTTTTTCATATTAAAACAAATTTTAAAGTGAAGACTTCTGAGATAATTTTAAAGATCATATTAAACCACAATTTTTGAGACCATAATTAAATTTTTACCTATAGTAGTTCTTCTACAAATTGAATTTTTCAATAATTTTTTTGGGGTGTCGCTCCATTTTTAACTCCCTGGGATTTGGTCTGGGACCCCCAAATCCTATGTGATTCTGACTCGTCTAGGTGTCTACTATCCCCCCTAGAAGTGTGACCCATTATTTATGGGACACCCTGTATATTTCGCCTCCGATTACTCTCTCCTCCCTGGAATTAGTGGATTTGACTGTTGGGTTTCTATTTTTTCTCCTCTTGTCAGTTTTTCTGTGCCTCTTGTGACGTGAAAAGGGAGGCGTGGGTTTGATACGATTCCAGCGAGGTACTCTGTGCGTTGAATTTCATTCCGTTCGTGAAATCTGGCAATACTCTTGCGTTGTTTAGGTTTGGATTTGGAAATGAATGTTGTCTGCTGGGTAAACTCTTTTCTAGTAATCATAATTAAATCTTTTTAGTTGATTTATACTTTAGGAACTAATGAGTTAATCTGTTAAAATATCTTATATTTTAAGGATATTTCTAAATTTGTTTAAAGATGTCCGCTGTTGCTAAGGAGCTTTTAAAAAGTAAACTGCCGCCAATGTATCCAGGTGGTCCAGGGTGAGTAAACATTAAGAATACTAACTATTAAAAGAGTAAAGTAAAAAAGTAGACATCCAAAGAATTGTATATTGTAAGGATATTAAATGGATATAAAATAATCAAGGAAACTATTGATAGTTTTCCTCACAAGTTGTTATAAAATTTAATAGGGTTAATGGTTAGAAAATATATTTCCTTGACGATAATTTTTACAGTTGATACTGATAAAATCTTGAAGGTACTTTTAAAATAGGTAATCAATTGAATCAAAATATCTTCGGTGAGAGATGTCTTTTAATTGTTTTTATTGCTCTATGAGATATGTCAGATTCAATGGTACATTCAATGAGATTTGGTAATGCTCTTCAGGTTCACCAGCACAGTGGATTTGATAATACATTAGTACCCTTTTTCCTGTATGTGAGATGTAACATATTTAAAGGGCTCATTTTTTCCCTGTTTCTCGGGTCATCCTAGGGATATTTCGGGGCATCTATGTCTAAAAGGGTTAAAATACCCCCACCCCCATAAAGTTACAGTTCTACAATCTGTGTTCATAGAAAATGGGTACTTCTGTGTCATCTTCTCTCTCGTATTTTAATTTACTTGTATACTATACCAAAAATATTTTTATATTTAGCATAGTTTATTAGGTTTTTTTGGTTCCTAATTGTGCTTTTTTATCAAAGAGTATCAAAGTTAACTGTTATGAAGCAAAGCTCTGTTAAAGGAACTAATTGCTTTTCAAACAAATTATTCTTTTCCAGAAATTTTTCATTTGAAGCTTGTTCTTATGCTATTCAATGTGTAGTCACAGCTGTGTTTTTTACTTTTCAGATTGAGTGGTAGAAAAATCAACAGACGTCGTGATTATACCCCTGTTTCTTGGGACAAGTATTTTGATACCTATCGTGATGTTGAAATCTCGGATGGAAGTGTATCCTTTTCTTCAGTTATTTCTCTTTCCATTCCATCAGTTTTTTTTAAAAATGATGAAAAAATTTTTATTAAAAGGCATTTTTTATTTCTTTTAATGTAAAAAAATAAGAATTTTTATATGAGTTAAAATAATTCACTTGCTAAAAGATAGACCTTTTCATTGTTGTTTTTTATAACTTAACTCATATTCAGGTATTCAGAGTTTACCTGAAAGGATGTGCTGGTCCACTTCTGTTGCTTTTGCATGGAGGAGGATATAGTGGACTCTCCTGGTCTTTGTTGACAGTCAGTTTTCACATCCCTTTATTTCTGAAATAAATTTTGTTTGAATTGATAGATTTTTAGTTCAGTATTAATATCATATTTGAAATATAGATATTTACTTTTTCACACAGTGGTAGTTGAATAATGGCATTTTACACACTGTAGGCTATTCCAATAAATTTCATGTTTTTTCAATTCTGTAACAAATTTAAAATAAATAATTAAACTGAAATAAAAGTTTTTATGAATGCCCCATATATTTTTCCCAACTTAGTGCACCATGCTGAAATTACCTAGCATTGCTTGTATCCCTTGACTTCTAAGACATTAAATTTAAATTGCAACTATTTATAAATCCTTTTCTATATTTTCAGACTACTATAAGTCAACTAGTGGAATGTCAGATTGCAGCCTTAGATTGCAGAGGTCATGGTTAGTGTTATTTATTGCTATTCCTCTTTGTTATAGCTGATGGATTTTAGTATCAAACTCAATTCAAATATTTGAAGATGGAGTCTTCCGGGCTTGTAGGCCGTAGTCTAGAAGTAGAAAATCCAAACGTTTCGACCCCTTCTACGGGAGTCATCATCAGTGGATAAAAGTTAAAAAATTTTATGATTAAAACGTCGATGTTGACGCGTGGAAGTAAACTCGTACTGATGGTAAAGATGGTGATGCCAACCGATGTGCAAGAAATAATAATGGTGAACTAGGCAAAGAAACGATGACAATGCAGCGATGATGGTACGAATCCCCAAATAAGCGTAGCTCAGTCCCTAGTTATTGTCACACAAATATATGTCCAATTGGACCTAACACAGAATTGAGCCTCTCACAAAGCACAAACGAATATTTATGTAGGTTTTGAATGCTATTCCATTACATATGTGTTGTGAGTACTTGAACTTCATGTATTGATCTTCTTTACATATTCTTTTTTATAGGTGAAACAAAAGCTGTTGATGAAGATGATTTGTCAGCTGACAAGTTATCTAAGTAAAGTTTTAAAATTTATTTCTTTACTTGCTGTTTATAAAATTTGTTGATCAATTATTTAACTATGCATGTGTCTTTAAAAGTTATAAATGACTTTTTTCCATTTAACTATTGGGTGCAGAATTTCAAAATGTCATTGGGTAGTTTCAGTGTGATTTTAATAGTAGTTGAGGATTTAATATTTAATGCCAGTTTTGTATAAGTTACTTTCAATATCTAGAACTAGATGTCTGTGTGTTCATACTTTGTCTCTAAAGTAATTACGGTTCTTACGTATTATCCCGTCGACCGTACCACTGAATCCGAAAAAGGTAAACAACCCATTGACTTTTCTAAGGCTGTCCCGCTGAATTCGACAGTCACGGAACGGTCAACAGGATAATACATAAGTACCGTAATTACTAATTAATTTACTACCCATTATTTAGTGGATTTTAATTTACCAGTCTTTTATAGTATCATACCAGGACAACTTTTTTTCTAATCTTTAAGTATTTTCTCAAACTATTTATTTTCTAATATGTATTATTTTTTGCTTTATAGTGATGTTGGAGAAGTGTTTAATACCCTTTTCGGAGATGAAGATCAACCCTCAGTGGTGTTAGTGGGACATAGGTAAATGAACATTCCTTTCAATTTGACTGGTAGCTTCTTAGACCTTTGTATATAATAGACAGAACATGCTAACTAACAATGTGAATAATCAGAAAATGTTCCCCTGTAATCAATCTAAGAATACAGCATTTTAAGTTTGAAAACTTTTGTTTTATTACAAACTGTTTACAATAGGGTTTTTTAAAGTAAAATATATTATTTCATAAAGTAAAATGTATTCCCTTATCTTTTTTGTCTTAGAAAATATTTTAAGCTTTTCTTTTATACACAATTATATGTGAATATATGATTTGTGACTTGATCTGATTTTTATATTTTAGTATGGGAGGTGCAGTAGCTGTGCATGCTGTTCACAAAAACTTAATTCCATCTGCCATTGGTTTGGTTGTTATTGATGTTGTTGAAGGTAAGTATTCAAATACAAATCATTGTTCAAATAAGGTATTCCCCTTTTTTGTAAGTTGAGCAGCTATAAATTTCTTTATTCAGTTTAGAACTGTGTCATAAAAATGTGTTTAGTTCATTTAAAACCAGTTTTGATTTTGGAGTTAATTTTAAATCATTTCAGTTTTTTACCTGTTTATAATAAAATTTCCTAAACATGATTGTAACAGTTTGTAGAATTTTTGACTAAAATGTTAAAGCTCAACTTTGACCCTTAATTTTCAGTTTTATTAATTCTTTTTGATTTTTTTAAAGAGATATATTTAACTGTAGCATTTCCATTTCTTCAATTGCTATACTAATATTATAGGCACTGCATTGGAGGCCCTCCAGAGTATGCAAAGTTTTTTGCGAAGCCGTCCACCTTCTTTTAACACTTTGGAAACAGCTATTGAGTGGTGGTAAGCATATATTTATCTGTGTTATTTTCAACTGTCACCTGATGTAAGAATTTGAGTTCCTTAACTCTCCTAATTTAAGTTTAAAACAATTTTATTCTTTTAGTTCAGACCACTCCAATTTTTTATTGGGATTTAATAGGTTTGAAAGGGTTAAACAGAAAAATGTTTTTTAATTATATTATTGGCTCTTAGTTTTCAGTAATGGATTGAAAATTCATCTATACTTTTCAGCAAAAACTTTAAAAAATCTCAAACTTGGTGCCTCAATAATATACTCTTGATGATTCAAAAAGATAAATATTTCCTTTTAACTATTATTATTGATTACCTTGTCTACCCCAAAATGTTTTACATGACATTTGCTTCATGAAATGGTCATGAGCTTCACTCTTTATTGATTTGAAAATTAACTGGTTTTTATTTCAGTGTTAGAAGTGGTCAGGTAAGGAATGTAGAATCAGCTAAAGTATCAATGCCTGGTCAACTGAAAAAGTAATTATTCCTGCTTATTATACATTGATATATTCTTTCATCCTTAAATTTTATTCCTTATAAACAGCTTCTAATTGCAAGATTTGTAACACTATTAAAGGGGTTTACTAAATTCTCTAATTGTAACTTCCTTTTTCCCAGTGCTTCTACTGGTGAGCCAGCCACCAAGGAGATTCACTTAGAGCAGCCTCCTGCAGCTGGTACTGAAGAACTGGCTCCCAGGCAAGTGGCGCCCTCTGACAGCATTCTCGAAGAGGCGGAGGAAGATGATGAGCACAGAGCAAACAATGCTGCCTCGGCACAAAACCATGAGTTTAAAGCACCTGATACCGTAAGGGTCAAAATGACACAGCTGATGATTTCTAAATAGCTATAGCAAGTAGAAAAGTATAAATTTTTACTTAATGTATATTTTTATCAAATTCAACTGAGGTTAATTAACTCAACTATTCACTTATCACACATTTTAATGGCCAAACAATTTGCACACTGGATTAGATTTTTCTACATGTTTTGTATCTTTGAATTTTTGTCTCTGAACTTGAACTAGAGATCTTTTTAAGTTAATATCGATTATTGATCCGTGCCAAGAAATATGAATCAAAACAATTAGTAAAACGTTTTTAGAAATGCTTTCATTTATCAACTTGTTATGTATTTTATTCATTAGATACATATAAAAAATCTGATATATTTGTTTTTTAACCCTTTCGGGACGGGCGTCTCACCCGTGAGACAGGAGTGAAGTGCTTCCACCGGCCGGGCGTCTCACGGGTGAGACACCTGCTTTGAAAGTACCAGAGGACGGGCGTCTCATATGTGATACACGGTTAAAACTTTATATAAGTATTTTTTATTCACACTAGATATCGCCCCATGCTTGGTACTAAGAAATTATTCCGATGAGCACATCATGACCTCCAATCCTATAAAATACTTTTAGTTTCTGACGGTTTGTTTCGGAAATATACCAAGATTTATGCATTATGCATCAACAACATAAGTAATGTGAATCAGAAGTGGTCTTTTTCTCTTGCTTAGCTAATAAAATCTTCAACACGTGTTTTCCGAGTTACAGAAAATTTCTTTTTTCTTTTTATTGGATATCAGGGTGTAGTTGAAGTATTTATTATGACAGTTATGACTATTTATTGCTTTAAGATTTCGATTGCATTCAGATGGAATTATTTATTGCTTGAACAAAAAATATCGAAATGTTTGAGAGACTAAATGAAATGGAGATTGAAATAGATAAATTATTAGCAGAATAAACAATCTTTAAGCGATTTCGGAGCTGTTAGATTAGTTGCGCGCATTGCGCGTTTCAAGTAAAAAAGAAATAAAGTAAGGTTTGTTCGTAATATGTTTAATTTATCTTCATGAATAAGTTCCTTGAGATACAATCTCTTCATTTAATGATATTTCGCCCAGTTTTATTCATGTTGGGTATATGGAAAGGGTTATTATTTAAATATTATTTGTTTTATTAAATTTTAAAAGAAAATAGAGGGATAACACTATGAATTTTTTAGCACTTCAAAAGGTTTCAACTGATTATATGCCAAAAATGAGACATTTCGGACCGCAATTTTAATTTCTGTGATTTTTTTTCTGATGTGGGAGTTAGACGCGTAAAGAGCCCGTCCCATGGGGAAAGTTCTTTCTGCTCACGTGCCGTCCCGTGCGAGCAGCTCAGTGTTAGAGTCGTCCGTCGTGAAAGGGTTAACCAGTAAAATGCTGTTTTTTAATGGATACTGATTTTAAACTATGGATTAAATATTTCATTACTTAATTAACCTATCAACAAAAATATAGTTTTATTATTTGACGAAAATCCTGTTATATATTGCTATATATCGGCTTAGAGAATGTTCGTTTTATTGTTGCCCACGCTAAACTGTATCAGAAAAATTGTATTTATAGAAACTACCGAAAAAACAAATTAAATGCTAAATTTTTCTTTAAAATCTTTACGTTGTAAAAAACAACTTCAGGGATGTTGCGGCTGCGCCAATTGTGCCAAACTGCGCCAAATCCTAATTCATGTGCTTAACTGCTACAAAAACCGTATTTTGAGCCGGAAGTCGGGAAAACTAAAAAAAAATTTCGGGTTTTTTTTGCGGAGTGTTCCGTTCTTCCCTCGACTTTTGTGGATGGCCGCGGGTGCCGATTCAAGTTGGCTTCTTGCGTTGTTATGGCGATGTAGAAAAAAAACTTTACCGTGGTCCGAAACCCACTAGTTCCCGGTGTTCCGGAAGTCGGGAAAAATATAAAATTTTTTCGGGTTTTTTTTGCGGAGTGTTCCGTTCTTCCCTCGACTTTCGTGGACGGCCGCGGGTGCCGATTCAAGTTGGCTTTTTCTTGCGTCATTATTGTGATGTAGAAAAAACAATTTTACAGTTGTAAGAAGGCTACAAGTCTGGTGTTCCGAAAATCGGGAAATAGCGATTTTTCGCGACAGTTAAAACAACTTTACTTTGGTCAGAGCAGCCTGAGAAATCTAATAAAATTATTTTTTCTCCATTTAAGTCAGTAATTTCAACTAAAGAGGATTTTCTAAGTTGTAAATTTTTATTGAAAGGTCGCTTTATAACAACTTAGATTATTATAGTGTTTTTATCTGATTTTTAAGATTCCAAAAATACCTTCAAAAATACTAATTTCTTACTTTTTTGCTCTACTTAACTAAAATTTTTTGACAATATCGTTTTTGCAATTTATTATTATTACTTAAATAATTATTCTGTTAACTAATTTCCTTAATTTTTATTTAATTTTAAATACATTTTGACTTTTAAAGTGGTTTTAAACCTGATTCAGGAATATAATTGTGGCATAGTGTGTCTTTGAAGCTGTGTAAAAATTTCTCTTTCTTAAGTAAAAAAGTACTCCTTGAATTTTTTAAAACACTCCTTGAAAATTCCTGGAATACTCCTTGATTTTGATTTCTGAAAATTTGTATTAACCCTGCATTTGGCGTTTTTGTTATTAAAATTAAAAATTGTATTGAAAACTATTATCATTAACAATAACATTATTTTAAAAACATTAAAAACTAATTAAAAGTTTGTTCAGAATTACCATTTAACTTTTAATTTATGATAAAATGGCTTATCAGAGGTTTTTAAATCTGTTTTTGTGAAAGTACTTTTTTCTCTTTTTTTAATTTGTTAAAGCTCCTATTTTTAAATGGTAAATTTTCTAAGGTACCATTAAAAGGTTGCAATTTTGCTTAGACAGATCTCTAGCTGTTCAAACACCTGTATTTTGCGTAATTCGTCTTATAAATTTTTTGTAGTTAACTTAATCATGCATTGTTTTAAGATTAATAGTTGGGATAAATTATCAGTATATTTTAGTAACAATAACTATTAACCCTTCTATGGATTTTAATTTTGGTTGTTTCAAAAAATTGATTCGCCCTGTTCCTGCTTTAAAATTAAGATAAGCTGCTACAAAATTTAAAATCGGCTGCTACAAAAATGGTTTATTCTGCTACAAATTTTTAATTAAGCTGCTACAAACTGCTACAAATTTTAAATTTAGCTGCTACAAAATGCTCAAAGTGGTGCAACATCCCTGCAGCTTCCAAATATTTGTATTTACACATTTATAACATCCAGATTTTTCATTTGTATCTTTGCAAAAATGGTCCAAAATGTTTTAGCATTCTAAGGTTTTCTTTCAAATTTTGCAAAAAAGCCATCATAATCCCCTGTATTCAATGTACAAAAAATTTCTTTTTGTGAAAATAAAAAATATCTGATAATTTGCTTATTTTACAGCCATCTCCTGCAAAGTATGTTTGGAGAATCGAACTTTCAAAAACAGAAAAGTTTTGGACTGGTGAGAAAAGTTTCCTTTTTTTAGTAGTTAACATTTTATCAAAACAAACCCTGCTTGGCCTTTAAATAGGCTGCAGTATCTCAAATAAATAAATAAAAACAATTGTAATGATAGTTTTTTTCTTTTTAGGATGGTTTGAGGGTCTCTCAAATATGTTTCTTGCCTCTTCTATCCCTAAGTTGTTGCTTTTAGCAGGTAAGTTTCCAATTCCATTGTTACATTTAACTGGCTGATTTTTTTATGTAAAAAGATTTCTTTATTAATTTTCCAAGTATTAAATAGCTGAATGTCATTTTCTTAGGTTAAGAATACATGATTAAATTTAATGCCTATAATAGAAGTTTAAATGTAATTTATTTACCATTGTAAAAATTATAAAGATACATTAGATGTATCTAGAAAAATTGAAAAAAAAACTTATGTTATTCAAGCATTTGCTCATGACTATAGTCCATGTAATTAAAATTGGCGACTCGTTACCATGGCAATGCAATAGAAATGCCATGGGAAATGGCTAATAGCTAGCCACCAATTTTATTTATACATACTATAGTTAGCTCATTGTTTCTACTAGCCCATTATTTATATAACTTCCTCTAGAAGCCAAGGGCATAGTGGTAGTGCTTTACGTTCCCATGCCACATGTTTGAGGTTCCACAAGCTTTTTCAACATGTTTTGCTTCTGAAAAAAATATATAGTTGGAATTTTAAAATACTTTTCATACTAGTAGTTAGATGCATCCCTAACAATCAGATTGTATAGTTACTGTAAAAAATAAATTTTTTACTAGTTATTACGTCTTTAAGTGAGAGAGAGAGAGAGCAACTTTTGTTTCATTCTTCCGGGATATATGCTGCCCAACATATTTCACTTCAGGCCCATGGTCACAATTATTGTTGGCCTTGGCCCACATGGGTTGCACCAATGAATAAGTATATAATGTCATAAATTTCTGGTAATTTTTATTGCATTTATTTAAAGAATTTAGTATCTGAAGGGGGCCTCCCACAAACTTTAAGAATTATAGAATAGGCTTTATTTGCCAAACTTTATTATTCCATTATATTTTCAGGTGTGGACAGGTTGGACAAAGATCTTACAATTGGGCAAATGCAAGGTAATATATTAATCATTACTATTAATATAATGAAATCCTGTTTTTCTATGGCTAAGAAACAATTTTTAAAATTGAGGATAAAACTTTAAATTTTAGAAATGCATAAAGTATTTAAACACATTATCTCTTTCATAAAAAATACTTTTAAAACCAGAAATTTACTTCATTGTACTTCATGCATTTTAATTTATGCACTCTTTGTGCTCAAAAACTAAAATGTTTGAATCTTTTACATAGAAACATAAAAAATATATTGGTTTAATTGGTAGTTTAGAGACTAGTTTCTGTGCTTTCTGATCAGCGGTTAAACAGCAATCAAAGAAGGGTTCCACCAATCAGAGTCGTCGATTCCTACTTTAGTGGTTAACCGCTGCTCAAGAAGCGCATAATACGGTAGTTAGGGTTTTTGGTTTTAAAAATTGGTTGCGTTCCTTTAATTTCTTGAAATACTAGTTTGAAACTTCTAACATGAATACTTTTTGTTGTGCTTCTTTGATGACATTAAAAATGTTAAATTTCCCAGGAAAATTTCAAATGCAAGTTTTGCCTCAATGTGGTCATGCTGTTCATGAAGATGATCCAGATAAGGTACCTACTTTTATATTAAAAGAACATCCCACTCTTTCGAGAATATTGCTTATTTTCAATTTATTTACTAAAATTTTATATGTATATTTCAATTCGATAAGCTGTAGCACTTAAGGTTATTAGCATTATTGTGTTAAAAAGAAGTTGATCCAAATGAGTGTATAAACAAATGTCTTTTTCAGGTTGCTGAAGCTATTGCTACATTTCTAGTGCGTCATAAGTGTACATCTGCTCTTTGTGATTTTCAAAGGTGAAGTAGCTGATTACTACGAAATAATCATTCACAAATTTCATCACTCGTTTAGGGGGAAAGTGGGGGGTGATGTATTTGTGACACAATGGGACTAGGAGATATTTCAAACTTGGTAACATTGCACTTTAAAAACTGTTCTTTCACTTGCATTTAAAATGCTAAAAAAGGCTTTTTTCCATTGTTTGGTTTGATTTGATTTAGTGTATAATTCACATGTAACAAAAATAGTGAAATGAAATTTGACATCTGCAATTCAGTTAAATTTAAATGTCATCAGAATGGGTAAGAGAGAGAAATTTATTTGCTTCAGGTCGAAACCTGCTAATATCCAATTACCAAATACAATGAACATTTTAAAAGAAATTACAAATTAATAAAGTAGCAAAAACATGTTCCTTTACACAACCAAACATCAAATTAAATCATAAAATCCTGGATAATTCTGTGATTTTAGTTGTGAATGGCAGGAGTGTAGAAAATGTTTCAGGGTGCAAAATTTCCCCAGAACACATATTTTTTCTCCAAAATTTCCCCCAAAATGAGGTCAATTTTGATGATGAGGTCAATAATTTTTTCCCCCAAAATGAGGTTTTTTCAATTATATAACTTCTTTCAGATTCAATAATTTTCGCATAATCCATAGATTTAAATTTTAATGTTTAGCCTCCTTTTTAGTCTTTCTTACCTTTCTTTTAGTTAGTTAGCCTTGTAATCTTAAAGCTCAGAAGTACCTTTTCTTAAAATATGAAAAACTGTCTATTTTTCTCAAATTTAAGCTATATGTAAACTTTTCCTCACTTAACTTTTTAGAAAATAACATCGGTGGGATTAAACAAGAATCCCACCGAAAATTACTCATCCTGCCACAAATTCGTTGTTTTTTCTGCATACTAATCAAATAGGATAGCAAGGAAAAGCCAACTTTCAGATATTCACCTAGAAAACTAAGATTTTTAGCGCAGATCCGTAGTTTTCCGACTCAACATCCGTAACTGCGCAGTTTTCACCAGATTTTCGTTGAAATTGGAGGTTATGATAGTCACTACCCAAAATATTTGTTAGCTAATGATGATGGGATTTTTTTTTAGTTTTTCTTTCTATCTTGGGCAAAAATTTCCCCAGAGCTGCTTGAATTTCCCCCGAACCTCGTTCGGGCATTCGGACATATTCTGCACCCCTGGTGAATGGCCCCTTGCATGCATTTATAACCTTAATGTGGTATTAACTACAGTACAACTACAGTTATTCAAATCAATTGGGACCAGACCCCATTTGGATAATCAAAAATTTGGATAATTGGATTTTCCCCAAAAAAAGGGTCTATAGGGCTCTTAGCCAGCCGTTACTTGCTTTAAAGTATGGATAACCAAGCATCTGAGCTAAGATAATAGCTTTTACAAAGAGAATCGGACCCAAAATAGGGTTTACTATAGAACTTCACAGCCAAAAACACTTGAAATTGGCATCTTCTAAATCTTTGTTTGTTGCTGCCTTCTTTAATTTTCTAGGAACATCTATATATGTTTTTCAGCACTGACACGAAGTTTAAAAGTGTAGGTTTGAATTCTGAAAGCAGTTCGGATAATTGGAGTCTCTACTGTATTTCAGTCATTCTTAGTTTTATGTGAATTGGTAAATTTTGGTTTAGGCACTAAATTTCTTTCTTTTATCATAAATATTTAAATTTTTTAAAAATTGTTTCTGTGTAAATAAGCTGTGAAGGCCTGTTTACAGTCCCTAGTGGGAGGTTTTTTCCCACTGAATAACGGAAATTTTTTTGATAGGGAAGGACTTCCTTTCCTAAACTTTGCAATTCTAGAGGGGGGGAAGGCCCCAAAGATCAGGTCAAGAGTCAAAATCAATTACTTTCTGACCCTCCTCTAAACTTGCAATGCTGCTAGAGGAAAAATGCATCAGACTTGTAGCATAGAACACAACCAAAATGGATGGGAAGGTCCTAAATATAATAAATAGTACTCTATGATAGTATCACAATTGTAAGCAACTAATTTGATAGAAATCTTATTAATTCTGCCTAAAACAATTGCTTTTGGTATTATTTTTTTAACTTAATAGGAAACTTATTAAATGAAAAGAAATTTTGAAAGATGTAACCTATATTAAAGGTTCTTTTTTTTCACAGGCCCTATTGTTCATGTTGAAGTGAAACGTATAGAAGATATCATGTTAATAGTTTTATTCATATTTTCTAATTTTGAAAACATTTGAATTCATTGCATTTTCCTTCATTTCAATGCTTTTGTCAGTTTTCTGTCAAAGCGTTGACTAAACTGATAATAACGTAGAAAAATACTAAATAATCTTTATGAAGTAGAAGATTTGTGAAAAACAATAAGAAAAAGTTGTTGTGAACAATTGTATTAGGTATATAAATGCATTGAGTAATAGTTTTTTAAACTACCTTAATATGTTTTAGTAGTGCATTCAAACTAAAATGTGTTGTACTTGGTGTCATGAAATTAATATTAATTCACTATAGTATTACAAAATATTTTATATCACTGTAAAATATGCTGTTAATATTTTAACATTGTTATCCTATTTTTAAAAAGTGTTCTAAATATGTAGTAAAAAAGTATAAAAAATATTTGTAAATAATGTAATTAAACTATAATTTAATTATGTTTTATACTTTTTTAGTTTAAAGCTCTCGGTATTATTTTAATTAGCACCTGTTAAAATTTGATGTTACCTATTAAAGATCTAGTGTTATTAATTTAGTATAAACATTTATATACGATAGTATAATTTAAAAACAAATGAAGTAATGCTTAAAATTTACCTTTTACACTTCTGTTTTTTTCTGTTACTATAAGTATAGCACAAGGGTTTGGCAATGACTAACTTGCATTTATGTGTGCCCACACAGGAATTAAAAATAACTTAATGTTGAGTTTATGTAGTTACTTGGTCCTTTTTAAGAATGGATATAACAAACTTTTGAAAAGCCGCTTGGAGTGTGTTATCAATAATAAAAATGTGATAATATTGGGCTTAATAGATTCATTTACATCTCTTGCTGTCTGTTTTCAATGTTGAAAATCTGCTTTTGGTTGGAAAAATAATTGCCAACTTCTGATTTAAATAGTTTTAGCATATAAGAGAATAGCTCTTATGTACTTCATCCTTTTCCATAAATTGACACCAATAACTTTTACATAGATTACTATAGACAAGATAATTTTATTACCAGAAATTTTAGTTTTAGAACCTGTTTATGTTTATGCGAAAACAATTATTATTTTTTCAGTTATATTTTACTTCATTGGTACGTGAATCAGTTATGAAAACTGCTTAAACCCCTTACATAAATAATACAGTCTTACGATTTTTTTTGTCATAGGAAAAAAATGACAAATTCACGCAGAAATTTTTTAGACTTTCAAATATGTTTGTAACTTTTTTGTTGTAATAGTAATACATACTGAAAATTTTTTCTTATTGTAAATGTGATAAGCATGTAAATAAAATTTTTAACATCTGATATTTTGTCTTTGTGAATTTAGAATTTATCCAATTCAGTCATTAAACTATGCATCAACCTTGAGATAGAAAGTTTAAGTTCAGAAGTTTAGGAAATTAATCTGCTGCATAAAGACCAACTGGAACAGATATTATACATGGATTTGGAATTGTATGGATTTCAGTAGCTACAGAGGAAGCAAAATAGTTGAATGCTTTGACATTTTCAGTAAAAAGATATCAGGTGTGTGTGGACGAGTCACATAAATTTGTCCTTGATCATATAAGTATTTTATTACAAAAAGAAGCAATTTTGCTTTCCTTTCCTTTCCTTTCTCCTCGTCTCTCTCAAGTTTCCAGCATCCCCCCCACAAACCAGTTCCTACTGATCACCCCTTCTGGAAGGTAAGCCAAGATTAGGGGGAGGCTGGGTTTTTAAGAATCTATGCAATTGTATCCTTACAAAAAATATAATCTTGGAATTAGTTTTTAAAATCCTGGGTTAAGGTCGGAATCCTGGGTTTTTCCAGCAAAACCGAGCAATGCAAAATGATATGAATCATTTAGCAAGAAATGGTTTAGCTAATTTAAAAATAAAATTGAAGCATAACCATAAAATCAGCTGAGTTTAAAATAAAATTTATTTTTTATTGTTATACAAACAAGTATATAGTTTTTTTTAAAGAAAAAAATATTACTTGGGTAGAGTAAACGCAATCAAAATTGCGAAGACTTCTACGGCCTTCATATTTCATGTTGACATCATATTTATATTGACGTTTGAATTGAATTATAACTTTAAACGTTTTTATCCTACTGAAGATGACTCCCGTAGGAGGAGTCGAAACGTTCATCTACAAGATTACGGCCAACAAGCCCGGAAAACCGCAGTTTTAATTTTAGCAATCAAAATTGTTGCTAAATCTGAAGAAACAGAACGTAGCAAAGAGAGGAGGAGGGAGAAATGCAAATATTTTCCAGAAATATTTGCATATTTTAAGGGCCAAGGGGTTCAGCCCACTCATGAAAATTAACTATGCGTCTTATAAATTAAAACCAAATGAAATTTTAAACGAATTTGTATAATTTAAATGACGCAAGTGCGCCATATTCGAATTCGACCATCTGCATCGGTTTTACGATCTTGAAAATTTATAAATAATAGAAAGTTTATTATAGGGCATATACTAAAACATATATAGTTAGTAACAATTTATGCAAACATGCAGCAAGTAGAAATGTAAATTTTTATGCATATGTCGGTTACTAGAGCAGTGGTCGGGTTTAAGGCTGAATGGTTTTAAATTATTGTTCTTGAGTATGTTCGTCTCTCCTGAAATAGTTCTTTATACAGGATGCTTCAAAAGTCACTTTCATGGCTTTTATTTGGAACCAATATCTCCTAGGGCAGTGGTGGCAAACCTATGTCACGTGCCAAAAAAACTTAAGTTCCAGACCAGGGATTTTATACTACCAGAAAACTTCCCAAAACCAGCTTCAGAATACTTTCAAAAAATTTTCTGGGGAGGACTCCCGAAACGGCAAATTAAAAAAGTTACAAAATAAATTTTAAAAAAACTTAACGACCTTACTTCTATGATCCTTAGGAGACTTTGATTCCAAATAAAAGCCAGGGACTTTTGAGACACCCTGTGCCCCTGCCTTTGTGAAACACCATTCCTATGAATTCCGACTGAACCACCGATTGCACCTCATAACACCAACATTAAGTCATCAAATTATTTACTCTGGTTCCCACGGGACAAAGCGCAAAAAGATTCCTCTCGGCAGCTCATCCCTTTGACCACCCCTCAGTCATCCTCACGCGATCCTCCTCATTACGCATCATCATTCCCACCGACCCCCAATCCATCGCGTGACGGCTCACGCATGCCGCTGACCCCCTGACGATTAATTTAGGGAGTTTACCGAATGTGTGAGAAACAAAATCCAGTCGTGATTCGGTTGCTCATTTATACAAATTTATTGCTTCGGTGGTTTGTTTGGGTCGTTTGGGGTTTGTATTATCGCTCCAGTTGGTTGAGGGGCTTAGCTGACGCACATTTTTTTAAAGGGAAGAGATTGTTTTCAGTTTTGTTATTGAGAGGGGACAGTTTCCCCCCAGAATTTTTCCATATCGTATTTTTCCCTTCCAGAATTTTAAAGTAAAAATCTCGATACTAATTTTTTAAAATTGAAAAATACTACTGTCCAATTTTCAATAATGATAAAATTATTTCCCAATACTAATGCTAACTAGCTGTCAGTTTTAATAATCTCCTGATACTGGGCAATTTTTTTTTCATACCATTCGTAAGCCCATCCAGGGAGGCTACCTCCAAAGATGAAATACTTTTCCTCTCACAGGGATTGACACATGTTTTTTAGGGTCCTTTAGGATCCGGTTGACGAATTCAAAAGTTCATTTCGGGATATTCAGCTTCTCTATAACAACTTTTCATTCAGTCTGTTCACATATTTGTTTGGTGAATAAATGTAAAATTTTCATTTATGTAGTGTAAATGATTGACTGACGGCATTGACAATTCCATATATTAAAAGACTCTGCCCCCCGAAAAATACATCATAGATAAAAAAAAAGGAGGAGCCAGATTACTTTGCGGTTCGCTACTTGACTTTATTTCGATTGCGGCCCTCACGAGTACTTGGAAGTTGGAAACCCCAACCCTGCTTTAGTTCCTTGCACCTTTGGAATTGCGGGAATGAGAATGGTATAGATAGGGAAAGAGGGAAAGACGACCCGGAGAGATAAGAGAGAAATAAGTTTATGGGATAAGAGAACAAAAAATAATAAATCCTGTTTAAATGGTCAAATTTTCAAAAATGTTCTAGCTGTGCACCTACAAACCCCTTTTTTGCCTATACCCCTCCAAAAAAAATTTCTATAAGTGTTTTTAAAAGGACAGCTTTAACCTATAATACAATCTTGAGGAGCTTATGGGGGCCATCAAAGTAACCTTGTAAGATAACCCCTGAAAAAAGAGCTAGGACCGAATCGCCCGTCTCTGGATCCGGCATGGACAGTCACTCACAGGTAAGGGACGGGACACAAAAAAACCTCCGGACAGTCCCCTCAAGAAGTGTCCAACCCATCCCCATCTCCGATGTTCTCCTGGCATCCTTCCTGAGCGGAAGCCGTGTTCCAATCGCAGCGGCGCTTCCAGGAAGGCGGCCGCAGGAAGCCCTGGTTCCGACTGCCTTGTCAGAGAGAGCCATGTTCGAGGATCACGAGGACCACCGCGGCACCACCGTGGGCCTGCTCGACGTGTCGCGCACCCTCTACGGCGAAGAGGCCGCCAAGTGGACCAACGACAAGGAGCTCGAAGAGGACAGGAAACATCAGGAGGTCTACGAGGACTCCAAGGCCGTGCTGGCGGGTGAGTTGGTCACCGGAAAGGAGTTGTCCCTTAACTATCACTAGTTTTGATCTTTGGGAGTGTTTAATCATAGGATTGGTATTACTTCCCTAGTAGAACAGGTTTACGTAACAGCTAGACGAAGGCAAAACTAGAAGTAAACGAAATTTGGCTTTACATGAAAAAAATTGGACGAATCTTGAATGTCTATTTGGGTATTGTAGAAGGTAGAACATTGCAGATTTCGTTCACAGTCTTGTTGATACAGTCTAACTTGTTGATAACGAGTATGATGGAGACACTATACCTTTTGCTCGTTGGATTCGTGTGCTAGTAATATAACCGGGCTATTACAGGTTTTTGTGTCAACCTTAAAATTTCTGTACCCTCTGAAACCAAGTTTTTGTTGTATCGGAGATGTCATAAGCTAGTTTGACGGTTTGACTCTTTATTTATAGTTTGGAAAGAGCTAGAAAAGCTGTGGATAGACCAGTCCAGATTATTAGTGCTTTGATTGGACTGGGTACTCAGCGCAGAGTAGAGATGTTTTCTCGTATTCTTCTGCATGTCCTCTTTAAGGTTAAACAAAATGTACAAATTTTTAACTAAATTTCCACAACAATTTAAATTTTAGAATCATTCAAGATTTACAAAAGAATGCTGGGGCGTCGTATTACACTGTGCAGGCCTGCGTTAGCACCTACATCATATATTTTTTTTAACCCAGGGAATGTTTGACTCCATTTATATTCACTAACTCCATTGACACTGCCGTAATGATTAATTTTCACAGCAATTTTTTATTCTTTCCATATCTCACTTTTATAATGCGAACTAAGCATAATTATAATTTAAATGTCAATTAAAGTGGTTTTTAATATTTTTCTCTAACTGAAACTTCAAAAGGGAATAAGTCCATCCACTTTTTTCTACTGTAAAATATTTTTAATGTACTTATATTTATTACGATGATTGCTCGGTTTTCTAAATAGGGTCCTGAATTTCCAGTAAAAATTTGGTGGTTATACAATGAAAGTTCCATTACTTATACAGTTTTTTACAATTTTCTCAAAACTTGGTTTTTGGACTTATTCCATTTTTTAAACTGACGATTCAACTGTACCAGTTTATTTTAGAAAAATTTGGAGTATCGGATATGTTTTTAATATCTATTTGGTGATAGAGGGGCTTCAAGAGGGGTTTTCATCCTTTAAAAGGGGATGTTGTTTAGGGGAAATAACAGTGAATGTTCAAATTAGAATGTTTATTATAAAAGTGTGACGAGTTTTATCAAGTTCAGAAATTTGGTTCTAAAAGTAAGGAAAATATTTGTGTTATATTTTGATTAACGAATAACAAATTTTTCAACACATCCTAGTTTCGAAAATTTTTATTCTATGGGATCCAATAAATGTGTGAGACATAAGTTTGTAAATTTTATTCTATTTGTTACTATCGTGCTTATATTTTGTGTAAAAACTCAATCTTAAATTTTATGACTGATACATTTAAAAAATGACCATTTGCTACAATAAGTAGTGCAAAATTAATTCAAGCAATAATAAGGAAGTTGCATGTGTCAGATTTTCAAAAACAAACAAGTGTTCCGTATGAAATTTTGTATGGTAAAATGAAATATCTAGTCAATTTTTCAAAAAAATTTACAGGTAATTAAACATTTTAATTTAAAAGTCGAGAAAAAAACGCGTGACTGAAAACGTTTACTGTTTAAATTGTATGATGACATCAACAATCATACCATCAACTCCATTGCTTTACAACAATGTGTATCGTAGGATGACGTCACATCCAAACTCTTGGTGTTTTCGCGCGCTTTAAAAAAGGAGATTTTATTAATTTTTTTGGCAATCAAAAAATTTCTCGATCGGCCTAAAATTTTGGGTAGTTGCTTATTTTTGCAAGAAGAATCGATTAAAAAAATATAAAAAAATCATGCAACTTCCTCATTATAGATTTTTAAAAATTAAATACATATTTAATCCATTTATAACATTTATTAAATTTACCTACTAGTATTTTTATTATTTTGCCTGCTTTTGATTTTTGTTCACTTCTTTTAGTTAAAAATCCAATAATATTTAACCAATATAACATCTGTTACAGATATAATTACATTTACATTACAATACATTACAGATATAATTAATTTAAAAGGTATAGTTATATAAGAATGAAATTTCTCAAATTGCATTTTAATTTTTAAGATAAAAGACAGAAATTAAATTACTGATTCAGTTGAAAAGGAATACACCAAATAATGATTTTTGGAATCCCCACCCTTTCCCTCTTTGTTGTTTTTTCTCATTTCTTTCCTCATCTTTCTCTCACTCTTCTCTCATCTTTCTCTCATTTCTTTATCCTCTTCCTCATCTGTCTTTCCCATCCCCTTTATCTCCTCTATAAAAGGCTATTTAACTCTAAAAATAATTACAATGAAAAATAGGAATGAAGTAGTACATCGAAAATAAAAACACTTGCCTACATGGCCTATATGCTATCAAATTGAAAATCACACCTAAATGGGTACTCCCATAAAATACCACAACAGCACCCAACATATAAAATCCCCTCTCCCTCCAGATTACCGCGAACTGGACGCAGAACCCCGGCTCCAAGAAGAAGTCCAGCAGAGCTACAAGTGCGGTGGTGGCAGCGACTACACCCCAGAGTCCCGGGCAGTGTACGGGACAGCTTTCCCGTTCCGTGACCCCTACCTGGGCTACACGGGCCCCTTGCTGCAGTACCCGAGCGACCCCCCTCCACCCTCGGACCTCTTCGGCAGCTACCCCAGCTCCAAGGCACTCTCGGACGTCTACCGGCCGGTGGTCAGGACGCCCACCGTTGACACCACCCTCGTCTATCAGGAGGCTCCCAGGCCGGCGCAACCCTTTGGTGAGTCTTTTATTCTTCCGTTAAATTATTTTTAAAATAGTGGTTTTAAACTCGAAAAAAGTTAGTGGATCTCTAAGCCTATCATTCATAGACCATCGTTACCTTATTATCACTTACAATCATTTTTCAGGATCCCGTTGATCTTGAACCTACCTCTTTTTTAGCATACCTTTGCTCTTTGGCTTCTCGTTTTCCCTTCAGCATCACGTGGTTCTTGAGCTTCTCTATACCCTTGAAAATGGAAAATCCCTTTGCCCTTCAGCAAATTATTTTATTCCAATACATCTCTTAGCTCTTAAACCTCTTTTCCTCCCTCCTCCTCAGCCCACCTTTGTTCTTGTGCCTCCCGTTATCCTTTTAGCATCAATTGGCACTTGAGCCAAAGCTAATCCCTTAGCCCTTCAGCATGTTATTTTATTCCAATGCAACATCTCATTGCTCCTAAACCACTTTTTTCTTTTTTCCAGCCTACCTTTGTTCTTGTTCCTCTCATTATTCCCCTTAGCATCACTTGGCTCTTGAGCTTATCTATGTTCTTAAAAATCCCTTTGCCCTTCAGCATATCCATCTTATTCCACTCTACTACTACATATCTTTGCCCTTAAGCCTCATTTTTCTTTGTATTACTTTTCTTTATATTATAGTCTGTTCATTTAGAATAGGCGCCTGAAACAGGATCAAAAACGCTCAATAATGCTTAACAACGCTCATCACACAATTTCAGTGACCAATTTTTTTGCAGTATTTTAACTACTTCTGTTTAGGTTGCCTTGTCATTGCAGAAGAAAACATTTTCGATGATAATTACAATAGTACCTAATTGCTTCGAATATATATTACGTCTCAGGCACCAATTCTAAATGAACAGAGTATAGCATACCTTTGCTCTTGGGCCTCCCGTTTTCCCTTTAGCATCACATGGATCTTGAGCTTCTCTATGCCCTTGAAAATCCCTTTGCCCCTTCAGCCTATTATTTTATTCCACTACAACATATCTGCTCTAATTTTTAGCATCCTTTTTCTCGGGATCCTCCTCTTCACTCTCACTTTTATTTATACTAGGGATGACCAACCCGCGGCACGCGTGCCACAAAGTGGCACGGCTGAATAAAACCAGTGGCACTCGAAGATGTTGAAAAAAATAGCGAAAATAACAATGTGACATCAATGAGGTTTCAATGCTCCCTCAATCTCCTCTTCACTTAGTTTTCTGATAACATAATTATATTTTTACGGTTTTACAATAACTTTGAATAAAATCTTAAACTGTAAGATTTCATGTGGGCTAAATCTTTTTTTCGGTGCTTAAAAATTAAGCGGCCTATATATTTACCCCAATTATTCTAATTTTCTAATTAAGTTTAGAACCAGCTATGTATCAGATAGCTTAAAAACATGTGTGGTTCTCTTTTCATTAAGGCCCTACTAAACTTTTTCTAAACTTATTGATTTAGTTATTTTCAAAGCACGTTAAAAGTCCGTTTTTATTAAATTTCTAAAAATTCCTCCCTTTATAATACTTTAAAATATACACAACGCAGATTTGCTTAAAATTCCCACAATCACTCTATAAACAAATATTTCTTTATTTTTTGGTACATTGAAAGTGGCACGCATAATTTTTGCTTCCTAAACAGTGGCACGCTTCCGAAAAAGGTTGCCCACCCCTGTATACCATATTGTATAATGCAGCAATGCGTTTCCGCATTGCTGCAGGAATATCTTTATTTCTTAAGGTTACCTTTATTGTTTTTAAAATGTAACACCTCACCTCTTTGCGGACCACTTTCAACAACCATCGCTTATGGGAACTGCTGTTTAAAATATCAAACAATACTATTTGCAAGTTCAACAATTATTTTGGGGACTTTCAAACAGAAACTGACAAGTAACTTGCTTCATTTTATTTGTTTTGCTTATTTTTATGTATAATATAATATCAATCAATACTCATACTCGGATCGGAGCACTGACATCATACTCTATTTGTAGCCGTTTGTCTTCCCCATTGCTGAGATTGAGGGAATGCGGGATGACGCCATCCTCAAAATATTTGGGTCGTCCCCCAAATCTGTTTCTTGACCAAAAAATGAGGGAAATTGAATGAAAAACCAAAATATTTTTCCCATTATAGTAGTACAGGTAGACTAGGCATCTTTTTAAATGACTTATTAAAGGGTCTAAATTTCGTTCTGAATGGATCGTCTTACGCCAAGTTAACTTTGGTCTTTTCCTTTTCCTCGTTCCCTGAGGATTCAATCTAGCTCCTGTTTTACCTTAAACTTCTCCGACTTTCTAAACATGTGATGCCCAAATTATTGCCCCATTCATTCTCTTTCTGACCTTCTACATGGTTTCTATTTCATCTCACCATACGTTCAGTATTTTTTACTTCGTGTGTAACTCGTCTCAATCTGTTTTGATAAATTTCTACTTATTTTGATAAAATTAAAGCTTACCTATTGACTATTTATGTCTATGATAGAATGAAGTCCAAATTACCTCCATGAATCATGCGATACTATATCAGATCGGATGTCAAAGGGAAGGATGTATTTCCGATGTCGATCAAAGCACTCAAACGTCAAAGGTTTTCAAACGCGTTCAGATTTAACAAACGCCCTCATATAACATAGGCTCGCATATTTAACCATTTAATTTCCTCAGGAGAAAAACTAGCTTACTCCACTTTTCTCCTCTTGTTTTCTTATTGTATTCATTTACTGTCTTTCATACCACGATGAATTCTGATGAAGGGAATAAACCACTGATATAATACTTAATTAAAAAATTTAAAAAACTAATTCAAAGATTGTATTTTTGTAAGGATACAATTGCATAGATTCTTAATAGCATTAATAGTATATTTATTCTATTATAATATTATAATAGTATATTAAATTATATAGAATTTTTAGGTCACTCAAAATATGAACATTGTTTTAATGACCTTATACTAGTTCAGCTGTATAAACTGAACTTTAGCGAAATAAACGAGTGTTTTACTACAAGAATACTCAGTCTAGCACTTATCTATGATTTAATGTCACGTGGGACATACGTTGAAAGTTAACCTTTCAACAAAAGTATTTAGTGGGCAAGGGGTGATGGATACTCTGATATTAATCCTTCATCCATTTAATGCCAAGGTTGGTAATACCCTTACTTAGCGTAACACAGCGGGTACCTGTGGGTGGACCGAACCATCAGGTGAAGTAGTGTTACTCACGCCACAGATACATTCGCTAGCACAACCCCCTTTTTTTCCGGGGCACACTCATTCATCATCAAAGCAAAAAAAAACGTTTATGCATAAGCGGGGATTCAAAATCCTATAGACTTACAATACTCTAAATTTTACTGTTATCTTTCAGTACACGGTTCAGTACTTTGGTAGGGATTAATTCTACCATTCCCTTTTTGGCGATATGTTTTAGAACCAATTAAAATTATTGGAAAAACAAGGACAATCGATACTATATCTATTCTCTGGAATTTTCTGTGTGGTTATGTACTCGTCTACATAAGATAAATCATAAATAGTATAATTCTGGAAGAGTGATAATTGGTGAAAATCTATTTCGGAACCGTTTTGTGTAGACGTAAGCCCGGATATCTCACCGGAAATCGAGTGTCAATTAAACGTCATTGGGAGCGGAAGGAGTTATTTCCGTCATACCCGACAGGAAAAAAATTTTTCGCCTAGAGAAGTTTAGCAAAATAATGGAGAGATTATGAAAAATCAGGCAAATGAGAACCGGTTGCGAAAAAATGTGCATTACAAAATGGGTTTCAATATTGCAAAAAAAAGTGCAATGACACTTGTGGAGGAATAAATGCCAAATACAGGATGTCTCAAAATATTGGAACCAAACCTTATGTGCAGGTCTGTCATGCCATGACAAACAAGATTTTCATAAGAACCCATATCCTCAAAAGTAAACTGTCGTGTCCGCTTGACGCAGTGGTCCCCAACCTTTTTACCACCACGGACCTGAACGTTGGATAATTTTACCGCGGCCCGATGGGGGGGCGTTGAATGTTACATTCTAGATCAGTGTTTCCCAACGTGGGGCGCACGCCCCACTGGGGGGCAATATCATTTTCTAGGGGGCAATTTGAAAATTTTCAACCAAATTGCCCCCCAGGTGGGACCAATCCAGGGGGAAAATTAAAAAATAACTTTTTAAATAAAAGTTTATCAAAATCTTATATTATTCTATCTGAGAATGTATGTCTGAAATATGGACCAATATGTATCAAAACCAAGTTGAAACTTTGAAATCCTGTTTTTAGAGTCTAATTTCCAAGCCTTTTCTGGGGGATGACCCAAGATCTCTTTGTTTTTAGAACGCTTATATTTGAAACTTTTTTGTTCATCAAAATCTTCCCTAAAAATTTATATCCAAAATTTCCCAACTAGGGGTGCCAAACTAGTTAAAAACCTGCTTCCTAGAGTCAAATTTACGAAAATTTGGTGGGGGAGGACCCCCAGACCCCCCTTGGTACTTAGAACTTAATTACTCATAACTTGATTTAGTTCTTTAGCATGCAAATTCTACTTAAAAAAGCTGTGATCATTAGACTTATTAAATATACATAGGAGGGAGGGGCTAAGAAATAATTTTGTCTCCCTCTCAAAATATATTTCTATATATGCCACGGAGACCGGGGGGCATGGAAAATTCAGAAATGCTTTGGTGGGCATGGACCGGAAAAGGTTGGGAAACACTGTTCTAGATTATTTTGATTTATTAATTTTAATTTAATTGTATTTAAACATGCTTTCAAAATAAAATACAGTTACACCAAAAAATAAATATAGTGATTTATAATTAATTTCATTCATTAATTTGGGGTATAAACCTAGGAATTTTAATTCACTTTTAATGAAATGGTCGTCCCGCGAACGCGGATCGGGGGTTGGAGACCACTGCGCTAGAGGACAATGTTCGCCAACGAAGGGACAGAGTTTAACTCCATTATTTTCTACGGGTAAACTTTAATTATTGTTACACATTCGGAGAGAATCTCCTGAAACTAAATTTCATTAAATTCTGCTAATAAATAGCAGAGAAAATAAACTCCTTTTCACTTTTAATTTTCATTTAATATTTCTTCAGACCGTCTTCAAATTAGAAAATTATTTTCTCTGCTTATTAAGGGTAGAATTTAAGGAAATTTAGTTTAAATGGTTTTTCAGGGGTGCTCTCTCCGAATGTGTAATAATAAAATGTGTTTTCCGTAGAATATATAAAATTGTTCAGCGTTACTCCATCCCCGGCGAACGTTGTTCCCTAGCGGACACATTATACATATGCGGACATGGGTTCCAATAAAAATATTTTTTGCCATGGTGTAACAGACCTGCATGTTAAGTTTTGCACCAAACTTCTGAGACGCCCTGTATAATATTAATTAAAGGAAAATGGGTATTTTTATTTTTCTTCGCAGCGTAAATCTATCAGGAGGGTTTTCATCCCTCATTATAAGCCTTTCTTTTACTCTCGGTAAAATACGAAATTTTGAAGTAGTGAACTTAAATTAAAGTATTTTGTTCCTATAAAAACTTATGGTAAATATTCGAAGACATTATACTTCACAGCAACATTTCCTGAACACAGTACGTGGAAAGTGGGAGAAAGTGAGTAAACACAAAGCCTGTTGGGTTGCCAGGAGGAGTTTCAGTACACAAATCTTGATAAAAAAGACACTTATACATGGGTTTAACGAAATATTAGGATTTTAAAATTGACATTCACGACGTTTCACTCGAAATTCAGACCCCACGATGGGAACATTTTGTTTGTTAGTGACGTAGTGGGCTGTCTAGTACAGGAGAGACATACTACATTCGGAGAGACATATCGAAGTAATATCGGAGAGACATATCGGAGAGACATACTACATTCATTGGATTTTAGATTCCTTCAAAAATTAAAATTCTAAGGAAAAATTAAACTTCTCAAAAAATTTTCATTATTGTGGTATTATTAGTACTTGTAAATATTTATTAATTTTTCATTCAAATAAAAATTGTTGGCAGTCCGGATACGGACCGTGGTCCGCCAATTGCCGACCCTTGTTCCAATGCCTTAAAACAAGTCCATAATTAACACTACCTGACGGCAAAATCATCACACTTTCTACTACACCACACAAAAAAACCATAATTGTATTCAAATACGGTTTCATTGACGTCAAATCAAACGGCCCCGTGAGTATGTCCCAGGCTGCGACCACCGAGCGTCCAGGAAACGCATCCGGAAGCTCTCGGCTCCTTATCGGAACACAGCGGATGCCGAGGGACTTCCGACACTTGAGGACGCTTGTTTAGGGTGCCCTGCCCTCGCATTCGAAATAATAATATCGCCTGTGTGCATATCAGAGTGATGCAGAACGCTCAAATCGGGGGTGACGAAGTCATTCCTCTCTTCGGTGGTCTGTGGTGATAATTTGGTTGGTGACTCTCGTCTTTTGTGTTTTTCTCTTATCTCGGTATTGGAAAAGAGTTGTTGTTTTGCTATGTCTGCGGAGAAGGTCGTTTTGAAGGTTTCTTGAAATCAGATGGTCATTTTTTTATTTTCAATGAAATTTCGGTCGTTAAGAACAGTAGTGATACTCCATGGTCCTAATCCATAATTTTTTTTACATCAGTGGCGTGGCCAGAAAAATATTTCGGAGAGGAATTTTGGAATTTTAGGGGGATATGGGGTAAAAGTATTATTTTAATGGTCGAAAAAGGAAAATTTTTCATTTTCGAGGGGGATATATCCACAATCCCCCTCTCTTGCTAGGCCCCTGCTTTTCATAATGATATTTTTGATTTTTTTAATTAATCGCGGGATGTGGGCATTGGCATAGTTACAGCGTTATGAAAAGCTAATAAGAAATTTTCTTTTGAACAGAAAGAAATGTAGTAGTTATTGAATTGACGTATATTCCCCTCCTTGAAACCCAGAAAATGTTATCTCCTACCATAGAAAATGATAAAAGACCCCAAATCTCCTCCCGAAATTCCAATATCCCCTTTAAAATTATTCATGGTTTTGGCCTTGGCACATTGCTGCATTATAGACATTGCTTAAGTAAGGCGACTGACGTAATAATATAGTATGACAAGCAGAATACGTTTTATTTATAGAAAAGCTAATGAAAGTCTCCAATTTGGCTGGTAAAAAAGCCGACAGCCGTTTTACTTATATTTATTTCTATAGACCCGAGCAGTCAAACATCAGGATCAACATAAAATTAGCTCCTTTCTCTTTTGAAAACAAAGAATCCCTGAATAAAATGAAAAAGATTAATGTATGCTAAATTCATCTTGGAAAAAAACATCCTAATCCAAAAATGGAAACCTCACCACTATAAAAAAGACCTCCATCCCCACCAATCACTCGAAACAAACTACCTTGTTGAAAACTGAACAACTTTTCATTCCCTACAGAGAGGATTTCAAAAAACCAAATCCGAAGCTGAATAGCAGAATTATACGAAGCGGTAGCGTGGCCCATTAAAAGATCATTATACGCTTCCACTTAAACGAGTCCGTTTTTTAAGCGGTGTCGTCTCTGCTTAAAAACCAGAGGGAAATGGTTCGCACGTGGCTCAATGCGGGGTGCACGGGGCCGCGTTCGGTGATCTCTCGGGGGGTATTGTGATCACCACCGCTTTGTTAAGGGGATCTGTTTACGGTTGTGGACCCTCGTATGGGAAAAATCGCTGGGTGGGGATGTTTGGAGTGTATCATAAATCGGAGAAATGCTGTGCTAATCATTTTTGGTGGTGAATTGATTAGTTGGTGTATGAGCTAGAGCAGGGGTTCTCAAACTTTTTAACATCGCGACCCACTTTTGAGAAATAAAATCTAATGCGACCCACTGACTTCAATTATTTATAATTAACTGAACTGAGATAATTATCTCATGCCCCCTCCCCACAGAATTTTAACTTCTCTGACTGGGGGGTGTTAACCAACTATTTAGGTACAAGGGTATGAAATAGTTTAATTGTGGTCTAACAATAATCCCTACAGTAAAAAGGGAGGTCTGGGGGTACTCCCCCAGAGAAAATTTTAAAATTTGACCCTTAAAAACATGGTTTTAACTTGTTTTTTAGCAATATGGGATAAATTACATCAGTTGCATCATTTCCCAAGAAAATTCTTAAAATTTGCATTGACCCCCTCAGTTTGAATGGGGAGAAACACTAAATATTTTTTTCAAATCTTATTTGAATAACCGACTAGATTTGCATTATCGGCACATTAAAGTGACACACATAGTACGTATTTACATTAATTGCCTTTTCCGTTCCACTCCAAGTAGTGTAGTTTTTCCTCAAATTTTTATTCTTTTCATATAGTATGGTAATTTGATAATTTCAAAAGTTCAACTAATTGTTTGATAATTCAAAAGTCAATAACACAGTTTGTGAAAAATTAAAAATCTTCTTGCGACCCACCAAAAACTGACTGGCGACCCACCAGTGGGTCGCGACCCACAGTTTGAGAAACTCTGAGCTAGAGTGTTTTAGGTAGCCTGTGGGTATCTTTGGGGGTATAAATTACTATGTCTAGGTATTATATTAGTATTACAGATTTAGTGTAGTGATTTAGACAAAAATAATAGTTTCAGGTAACTGAATGCTTACCTGTAAAAATTCTCAAATAAAAGTATTAATATTACTTTAATAGATAAAAATTTCCTGTTTGGAACACTTTTTTTGTTACTTACTCAAGTTTTTAAAATTTGCATTAAAAAAGGTTATTTTGAATTATTTTAAATCATTTCTATGAAACGATAAAAAATATGAATTACAGTTCTGGAAATATAAAGTATTATTCCATCTGTGGCATGTTTTTATTATTTCTTGTGCATAATTTTAACTGTAACTTTCAAATGAATTATTTTTATGCAATGTAACATGATTTCGATCCTTGTTTTTGGGTGGGGAAAATCGGTTAACGGTTAAAAATATTTGATTTCAAAAGGTGAAATTCAGTTTGGGCGTGTATTCAGGTCTTTTTAAAATTATTATTAAACTATTTGGAAGCAACATAATATATTATTATTATTTTTTTGGAATCCACGAATGATATTTACTTTTTTATAAGAAAAGTTTTTACGCCTAATAGCATTGTAAATATCCACACTTAAATGGTTATTTCCAAAACAATCAAAACTCGAAACCTTCAAAAGTGGTAAAAATAGTTCTTAGTAATCGGTAGTCGGTAGTAATAGTTCTTAGTTGGAGAGTTTGGGAGATATTTGCTTACTAAGATAAGCGAGCTGCTTCGTCTCTCTCAAAATCAGTAGTAATATTTATTTTGTTCGTAAAACTAAAATTTCTAATCACAATATCTAAAATTGTTCACTAAATGAAACTCCATCCCACAATAATAATATTATTAATATTTATTCTAACTCGCGAAATAAAAACGAAAACTCTTTAAAAAAACGCTCGCAGGGGTGGAATCATGAAGAGGGCCGCGAAAAGAAAACTGATTCCCGCGCATGTCCGATAGCGATCCGGGTCCGCTGCCTATTATGGGGTCGCGTGTCGCCGTCACGCGACGCAGAGGGGTCGCATGCTGTCCCACAGTCAGACGGGGGAGGGTCCAGTTATGAATACCTAATCACTCAGAAGTGGAACACGAGGCGGTTGTGTAGAGAGATGGGATGGATGTTTTGCTTTGGTTAAGAGAGTGGAAAAGGACAGGAAGGAGGGGTTGATTCAGTTTTGTTTGATTTTTCGTTTCGGTCCATTTGTTTTACGGTCGAATGGTTTGCTTATGTTGATGTTGATTATTGATTAGTTTTTTGGTGAAAAAAGCTTTTGTTTCGTATGGTTTAGATCACATCCGGCCCACCTCGTCATTTGGTCCGTCCCGCGGAACATTTTAAAAATTGTACTCGAAAAATCAAACTTTTTTCGTCAAAAAATGGCGAGAGGAATACAGAACTTTCCCATGAAATTAGTACTTAGTGTACCAAGAGAAGATAAAACCATATTCCTTAGGGTAGAATTTCCAAAAAGTTTCTTGGGACCCCCTTTCGTACACGGAACTTATTTTCAAGACTTTTTTATAATAAGTTCATCAAAATCCAAATCCTAGCTAAAAATATATATCCAAAATTTGGACTAGGTGTACCAAAATGGTTAAAAGCCTGATTTTAGAGTCAATTTTCCAAAAATTTTCTGGGGGAGGACCACCAGACCCCCCTTCTAGTACTTCAAACTACATTGATAACAACTTTTCTTGCATTATGTTCTACAAAACGCAAACGCTATACCAAAAAATTTATTAAAAACCTATATTGGACATTAAATATGAATGGGAACTATGAGCCCTGAATATTATTCTAGTCCAGATTAATGTTTAACTTTAGTATTAAACTTTATAAATATGTGTAATAAACCGACTAATTTTTTTACAATTACCTATTATCTACTCTACGGCCCTCCACGTCATTATAATTTTTGAGTTCGGCCCGCAGATTCAAAAAGGTTGCCCCTACCTGGTTTAGATGAATTTAGTACTAGGGTAGTCACAAAAAATCCCCTATCAAATTTATTAGATATTACCCGCTAATATGTGACAATTGGCTAAAAAATAAGGTAGGATTTTCAATATGGAAATGCTGAATAGCACCCTATTCGTTTTAGCATATAAAATTCGATGAAAAAAGTTGCAGTTTATAAAATTTCCTAATAAATGTCACCAAAATCAGATTTCTGGGACAAGTGGATAGTGAATAAAGTTTTATGTCGCGAAAATTGTAAATTAATTGTTTAAAGAATTGTTATGTAAAGTGCTGTCTTTCTGAACTTTGACCACAATACGGCACGGGTTAATATCAGATCAAGCTTAAACTTGACAGGGGTGAGATCGATGAAAAGACAAAAAGAAAAACCCTTTTGAGTACGCCCGCGTTGATGTTTGCTTCTCCCCAATAAGACAGCTCGAACAGCAAAACTGGTTTTACAGGTTCGTTCAGTCATGCGGCAAAGCGGAGTTTTAGTAGTGTGATTGTTTCTCCACCAACAAAACTGCTATCGCAGCAAAACAACATTTACAGATTCGTAAAAAAGCGGTGATTTTTCGTAAATGTTTTCTTTTCCTTGATATTTATTTCTGTTATAACAAAAAAGCAGAATTTTCTGATTAACAGTGCGTGCAATACGTAGATTACGAAAACATTTACTACCAAAAAATATGTTTTTCTTTTGTAAACATTTTGCAGGTGCTGGGGGTAAAGTGGACATGACCCAATAACTTAGTTGGATGAATGAAATTAATGAAAGTTAATAAGCACGAAATTACATTGACATTCATAGACTTTTTATCTATGTATTTCAAAGTATTTAAAAGTATCTAACGTAAGTCATATTATTCACATTCTTGAATTTTAAGTCTTCCGCAAAAAAAACTGATTAAATTTTTAAAATACTAATTCCTAAAATTATTTAAAACTTAAGTAAATAAGTAGTATGGTAAAACGGGGCAGTTAGATACAAGGTGTACATTGATACACTTTCAATATTTCAAAGAAAATAAATATTTTTCGTAAAAATTTACAAAAGTAAATTTCTAAGTAAAATGTAAAATCTTCCTGAAGCTATTCTACTTGGAATACAGAGATCTGTAAATTCAAAAAACAAGTTTATCCTACTTACCAATAGGTGGTTTACTCAAATTTTAAATAACCTTTGCCAATTTTTTTAAATAAAGGTTTTTGCTTAAAAACAACAAATGGGGCAAATTGATACACTTTGAGGTGGGGTACTTTGATACACTCTTGGGGAACATTGATGCATATAATATTTTGCATTGGGAGATAAATATCTCTCAGCAATTTGAAAAAAATCAGTTAAGGATAAGTTAGATCTACAGTGAAGGATATTTACGTTAATTTTTGAGTCTTTAGGTTTTATTAAGTGTTTGAGATTGGAAACTGCTTGCATTCTAGCTATGTGTATTTTTAAACTTTAAGTGTATGTGTGTGATGTGTGAAGTGTGTATTTAAAAACAAAAAGAAAATGCAGTTGATAAATACATGACCAAACTATGAAATCAGGGACTCTGAAACATCTGAGAAGTTCTGAGCACTTTACAGATAACAAAGAACTGCATGTAAAAAAACAGTGACTGGCAACAGTACTGGCCAAAAACTAACCAGTTATTTAATGTCGTAATTTTTTAAATTTCTGGATGATTTTCGACAAAGATACTTTTGAATTTCATTCAACTTCAATTCTATTCTTACCTTCCACGTGAGGTAAGAGCACGAATTCAACATTTTATTGCCTTTGTCATTTTAACACAATTTCTCAGAATTAAAACTTTCTCTATTTTATATCTTGATTTGTAAGTCACTAAACTTTATAAATGAATTAGTTAAGCTCCGGCTTTTCACCTCTCCATTTCACAACCTCAAATCTCATCTAGAGTCTCTTTTAGACCGGTCAATGGCTTTATTCCCTGCCACTCGACCAGTGGTTAACCAGCAGTTCAAGAAAGAAAATGAGCATATAGCTGACTCTGATAGGTGGATCCCTTCTTTAACCGATGGTTAACCTCTGGTCAGGTAGCAGTAGAAGTGAATACGGCCATAAGAAGTCTAACCTTTCCCCCATAAGCCTCATCAAACTAATCACCAAAACTGATTAATAAACTAATCCGCAAAACAGCTCATCGCCACTCTACCTAATACACCCTAATGCGAGTCACGAACTGCTCCGATCACGTTCTCAATTTCCTTCCCGATCGGAAGCCATTGCCGCGAATCCATCTATCACCGCGCGCGCGTGCCGTAGCTTTTCTATTTAGTTCCCTGCCTTGTCGACGGGGGCGCCATTGTTGGGTCGCGTGGACGAACGGCGTGCTTCCTGCCTCCACTCGAAGGGACAATGGGACTCCTTTGCTCCCTATATAGCTTTGTTGGGGCTAGGGTTTTTAAACATATACCGACTCGGTCATTCATATTCGCCATCGATTTATTTATGGGTTTTTAGAGGGTGATTTGTAAGCGTGGTGTAATGGGTGAGTGTTGAGTAAGGTGTGTCGAGTCGAGCATGGGTCCTTGAAATTCGGCGTTGTCGCGTTGGGAGAAAAGTTAATGGATTTTTAGTCACCCCTGTTAATGAGTTTTCAGAAAAGTTTGATGAGTTTTTACAAATTAACAGTTCATATCATAGTAGTAGCAATGTTGAGAATCGGATCAATATATCAGCAGTTCTTTTTTTTTAAACTAAGATAGTTGTAAAATAGTACACGACCTATGAGGGCTTTGAAAATGCGCAAAATCATCATAAGTCTTGATTAATTCATTGACAAATTTATGTAAACGAGATAATGTTGAAAATACATTTAAGTTTTGAATATTAAACTATTTTTGTCTGAACTGTGAAATCTTTTTACTAAATTATATTAAGTTCTTATCTAAATTATCTTGTTACTAAAAAGTATTACTGTTAATGAGAGTTTTTAAAAAATGAAATAATAGAAGGAAACGAATAATTTAGGTTATGTAAATTCGAGGAGTTTCACGACCGGTGTCAATAAGATTACAATGAATTTTTGGTTAGGAGGGCCGTGTTCCAAAGAAAGTGTGATTTAATTATAACTAAGGTTGTCTGGATACAAAGAGCTAATTTTAAAAAAATTTTATGAAAATTGGAACAGCGAGTTTGAAGAATTTCCTTTTATAAAAAAACTCAATAACTTAAAAGATATCATATAATGGAAAATGTAAGCTGAAAGATCTAGATTCAAATGACAAAAATTTACACAATGTTCAATATCCTTAACTCATTCATTTAAAATACTAATTAGAAAGATATAACATAAAAAAGAGGATATTTATGTTTTGAAATTCACGAAGTATATCTTAACTGGTATGTTAATTTTTTTAAAAAATACCATGGATAAGGATAATAATTAAAAAGGAAACAAAGTAGTAGTAGAGTTTTAATTTTAGTAGAGTTAGTATTTTAGTAGTTTAAGTAGAGTTTTGATTTTGATGAACTTGTTATTTAAAAAAAATTGGGGATACTAAAGGTTTAAATACAAATGGGGGGGGTATTATATATACAATTTGACCTTAAAAAACTGGGTTTTAGCTAGAAGTAAACTACTCGTGCTTTAGAAGGGGGCAGCTGCTCCTCCCTGCCCCCCTGGCTACCCCATGACTGCGCTTTTGGATAGAATTTCTGAAAATTTTCTAGGGGGGGGCAAATGAAGATACCAGGGGGGGGCTGAGCCCCCCGTAGCTACGGGCCTGGAGTTCCTCCTTCGCCAGTTCCATACAATCCAAAAGGTGTTTGGCAGTGGCCTCCCCCACAAAATGTTTTTGGTGCAAGCAGAAAAAGTCCCAGTGGCATTTACAAACCTTAGGGCTGTTCTTATGGAGAACGCATTTTAGGCAGCTCTTATAGGCCCCTTTTTGAGCTTTTGACCTAGACGACTACCAAACTAGGTAAAGGACCTTACAAGAAAATCCAAATCCACACGTATCTCAAAATTTGCATTTTTGGATGTATACCACTTTAATTCTAACCAGCTAAAGTTTTGAATGATTTCATATGTTTTCTTTCCCTGAAAAATTTAATTTTAAGAGTTAAAAAAAATCCAAATCATAATAATAGTGATTGTCTTTGGGGTGGCATGGCAGGACTTCTCACCAATTTCCACACGACGAAACATATGCAACTCAATCGAAGCGGTGGTCGTTGGCCAATTTCAAGCCGCATTGTCCTCTTCGCCACCAAGCCCACCACTTTACACCCACCACCCACGCATAAAGGGGGGAGGGAACGGGTAAAAACTTATCTTCCCTCCCATCGCCTGTTTTTCTCGCGACGGTGTTTGATCAAGGCCAGCGGCCCTCACAAAGAATCAATTACGAAACCTTTTATGAGGGCTGCGGTGTCACGTTCTGTTTTGCGGAACCGAGGTGGCTTTCGTAAACAACCCCTCCTATCCGTCACAGCCTCGTCAAAAAAGCCACAAAGGGATGGAGATCCTTATCATCTCGCGGAGGGGGGCGCGAACTCTTTTCCATCGGAAAACAACTTTCATAAACAGGGGGAGAAGGTGAGCGAAGGATCGTTGCGCGCTTTTTTTTATTGTTTGGTTTGAGATGAAGAGTTTCTATTTTATATTTTCGTATTTTTACACGGCCTTAAAACGCATATTTAGTGTAAGTTAAAAGCGATTTTAAGCTAAAAATATAAAAATAAATAATTGTTTGTAGTGCGTTGACTCAAAACTGACATTCCAAAGTTGTGAATATTGAAAATATCCTCATTAAGAATTTGCGGAAAATAAATGATCATCTTTCATTCCAACTCTTCAACCAAAACTAGTGATTACAAAAAACAAAATATCAAATTGAGAGGACGTGTTTTAAAATGTTTTTAAGATGCATTTATATCAATAGCAGCCCTTTTGAGACTACTTCTAAAAAGTACCATACCATTCTAACAAACACATAAAAAGTTATTGATATAGTGATATTAAACCATGCTATACATCTGAACCCCATAATAGTAAACCATCGTGGAACCAAAAAGTTAACAATTTTTGGGGGTTCATTCTTAACAAAACTGTTGTGTGTTCATTTGAGATCTTTTAGATTAAGATTTTTAGATAAAGATTTTTGTTGAAACTTGGTAGTTTCTAAAAGAGAATCTTACCATATCGGGGTTCAACTGTATTATTTTCCTTATTATACTTTTTTTAAACCAAGTCTTAATTTATCGGCTAGAAACTTACCACACTAGGCTGAAGTGATGAAGTTAGCTTTACCTCGAATTAACTAAGAATTATTGAAAGATCCTCCTAAAAACGAAAAGAGCAATAGATTCGGAGAAATTATTACCCTTTAAGTTCTTCCAATCCTTTGAACTACTTTCAGGACAGCGGTCAAAGCTTTGGGGTCAACCCTTTTGTCCAGAAGGGGACTCCTGGCAGAAAAAGGGGTGCACAACTTCATCTGTCCTCTTTGTGCACCAGATTAACTGCCCAGGGGTCATATGACCTCAGATTAGAGGGTCAGTCTCCTTTTGAAAGCAGTGGGGGGAATCCATCAACGGTTTCAACCTGCCGATTGAATAAAAAGTCCGTTACCGACGATTTGCTGCGTACTGAAACTACCGCGATCGTTTAGATCAGTGTTTACCAACCTTTTTCGATCCACGCCACCAAAGCCATTCTAAATTTTCCATGCCCCCATGTAAGATTAGATATAATTTTTTTTCACTCAAAATGTAATATTCAATATAAAACCTTAATTGGTTGATTAAAAAAATGATGGACATGTGTTAACAACCTAGCGAGTTAATTTTTCCAACACAAAATGAAGAACTTAAATTTGTGATACCAAAAAATTTTAATGAAATAAATGTTCATAAAATTTAAAGATTTAGTATTTCATAATTGTAGATGTAGAGTTATCATAATGTTAATGACATTCTTCTAATGCCATAATAAGTTATAAAAGACTTAAAATATAAAAAGGGGGGTCTAGGGATTCCCCCCATAAAATTTTAAATTTGCCCCATTAAAATAGCGTTTTAGTTCATTTTAAGACCATTTAGATTACGCCCAAAGAGACCTGTTCACTGGTATGTAGTAAATAAACAACTATGTTATGAGGGGGGTTTAGGGGACCTCTCCCAGAAACATTTTGGAATTTTTCCAACATGAAGGGGGGCGATTTAGTTGAAAATTTTTAAATTGCCCCTTCAAAAAGTCAAATTGCCCCCCGGTGGGGCGTGCGTCCCACGTTGGGAAACACTGGTTTAGATCAAATAGTAAAAGTAATAAAAGTACAGATAAGCTTGTCAAGATAGACTCGGCATTAAGTGGAGCTTTGTTTAAGTTAGGATACGACATAAAAATGGCCTAAAAATTATGCTATAACCTCAATGAGAGAATGCTAGCATTTTTTGTAGCTCTAAAATGTACTACACTAGCGGAAATAAAAATCCCAACACCAAGAAGGAAAGGAGATATCAAAGTCAAATTTATTTCTATAATTGCACATAGTATCAATGTGAATTACTTAAAAAATCAGCCTTCCTGGATATTAGGGGGCCGAGAAAAACAGGGAGGAGTGTTGTCTCCATAGGTGTCCATTACCGCCGTCACACGTCATGGTATTGAGTGACAGGAGCTCTAAATGGATTTTGAGGGATTGGAGGACCATGTAGCCTCCTCAGGTAGTCCAAATTCATATGGTGCACCAGCGGACGTTGCATACCGGGCTAGGTGATTTCTCCTCATTGACCGGACTTGTTTTGTGGGTGTTGGTTCTAGAGAACGGGAAAGACGGGGTAAAATTGCAACCTAGGGGGTTAAGAAGAGAGCTTGGACATTGCATACAACATGTGGTTGTGCATGTTTCTCTTGAAATTTGTCCCCAGGACAGGCCTGAAGGTAAGGACGGTCTACCGGCTAAAAAACCTCAATGAAGCAGCACTGGTTGGCCTAAATACCGGTGGATCATACTGAGGACAAGCGGCAATGGGATCGATGTCGTTTGCAGTACCGCGGATTGTCCGTTTCGTCTGCCTAGCTTCTTACATCTTGGTCTATAAACAATGGGCTGAAAATGGGCCTTTCTGTTTCCAATAGTGCTCGAAATAAGGAAATGAAAATCCCAATTTCATGACATTGTGTTTATGAGCGAATCCTGCTTCAGTTTGGAGCACCACGACGGTTGGGTATGAGTTTGAAGACACAATGGAGAGAGCGCACTCAGCTGATGATTTTCTATTCGTTCCACGGAGAGATGATGCAGTGTAACGGAGTGGGGATGCATTGGATTCCATTTCTGCAACTCCTGAGCATGATTCACCAGTACTTTTTCCAACCAGAGCTGCGTCATTGAGGTTTTGCAGCCGGTAGACCGTCCTTACCTTCAGACCTGTCCTGGGGACAAATTTCAAGAGAAACATGCACAACCACATGTTGTATGCAATGTCCAAGCTCTCTTCTTAACCCCCTAGGTTGCATTTTTACCCCGTCTTTCCCGTTCTCTAGAACCAACACCCACAAAACAAGTCCGGTCAATGAGGAGAAATCACCTAGCCCGGTATGCAACGTCCGCTGGTGCACCATATGAATTTGGACTACCTGAGGAGGCTACATGGTCCTCCAATCCCTCAAAAGTCATTTAGAGCCCCTGTCACTCAATACCATGACGTGTCACAGCGGTAATGGACACCTATGGAGACAACACTCCTCCCTGGTTTTCTCGGCCCCCTAACATCCAGGAAGGCTGACTTTTTAATCAATTCACATTGATACTATGTGCAATCATAGAAATAAATTTGACTTTGATATCTCCTTTCCTTCTTGGTGTTGGGATTTTTATTTCCGCTAGTGTATATTTCTCAAGGCTAAGCATTGTTAGATGTTACGTATTGTTAAAATACAATGCAATTGGAAAGGAATTTTCACGTTACCTTTTTATAAATATAAGTTATCCAAGATTAATCAAAGATAAAAAATTATGCTGAGTTAGTAAGATAAATTTAAAAACAACGTTAATACAGCATAATATCGAAAGGTGGAACAAAGCTTACGACCGTTTTGTAGGTACTAGTCGACCTCTTTCGTCAGAACAAAAATTGAATGAATTCCATTCCATTAGATTTTATTTTAGCTAAGATTGTATAATAAAAGACGTATATCATTCTTAAACTATAATGATTAGTTATAAAATATATTGAATAGATTAAAACACAATAATACTTGTTTATTTTTTTAACTATAGCGTGTTCTATTTTGTCGTTGAATTAATTTCTTTAGGAGACATCCATAAATTACGTGAGGTCAAAAAGGGGGAGAGGGGTTTGAAAAAATATCACCAAATCTCATCATGGGGGAGGGGGGTCGATTAAAATCTCACGTCAACATTTTTAAGTTAGAAATTATACGATTTTCATTTTTTTAGTATGAGAAAGGAATACACACAGATAAGATACTGCAAATTATTTTTAAAAAGCTGTAGGTAAATCTCACTTGGGGGAGGGGGGGTCCAGCAAAATCTCACTAAATCTCACCAAGGGGGGAGGGGGGTCAAGATTTTGGAAAAACGCCTCACGTAATTTATGGATGTCCCCTTATGCTTTTATTTGTTCTAAAAATTCAAAATCCAGCATAAGCATAAATAATAGAACATACAAAGTATAGGAGTAAGTATATATACTGTTTTACAGTTGTTTCGGAATAACAAAAATTCCTAAAGCGCTGAATAAAAGTGTTATTGAAACAGATGGTAGTCTTTTTACCCCTGTTCAGTTGAACTATTTTGAGACTATCATAAAAGTAGAGAGGAAAGGGTGCTTATAATGAAAATAAAAGTTGACGAGCTCTTCCAGCCCACCGATCAAATATGATTGATTCCTTAGTGGGTGCGAAAGGCGTAACCATGAAAAATGTCCCTTATGTGTGATTTATTTACTACTTTCATGCAACTTTGTAAAATCATTCATATTTTTTTCTCCTTTCCACATCTTTCAAACACTGATTTCTGGTTTTTAGCAACAGAGAACAGAAAGAGAAGTGATTGTGTGTAGACTGGTAGAGTGGGTTTTATTAAACGGTCTTGAATTTCAATACTCCGGAAAGGTTTCTTTTGGCTATAGAAACAAGACTTTCATTTCTTTAAAATTGTTTTCTTTTGTTATAAGAAAGGTAACGATTAATTAATTTTTAAGGAATTCGAAATAGAAGCACAAAAATGTAAGGAAATGTTAAGGTATTTTTTCTGGAATTGTAATTGAATTAACTCGATGAAATATTCATATTGATGCCGATTTGTGTTTTTACATAACTTGAACAAGGTAATGAACTCGGATTTTACAATTTTTTTTATTTTTAAGTAAGTTTTTTAAAGGTATGATTTTGTTTTAAAAATCGCCTTTTTTGACAGAAGGCAATGTTTTGGAACATATTTAAATCTTAAAATAAACTTTAATAAAAAAATTTAATTTTTATCAGCAGTGAAGTGAAACCAATCAAACCAATTAACATTGATTTTAAAAATAACGGGATATGTTTCGACACAATATCGTTAATAATGGCACCTTAGATCATTTTAGATTTTTATCACCATATATTTTTTTTAGCGTGGCAACTAAATCCAGAAGAGTTGACTTTTAGTTTTTCTCTTAAATGTTCTCTTATTCCATCCTTCAACAACAGTCAACCTTTATAGGACTTTATAGGACTTTTATATATATGTTACGAGCAAATTGATTAATTGGGCATTATTAATAATGCCCAGAGTAGGGGCGGGGAAAGTTTTAAATTTCATTCATTAATTCCATTGAATTTATCACATTCCCCGGGCATTATTAATAATGCCCGATTTATCACATTGCCCGTAACATATACATCCCCAATAACTTGTTAATTGTGTCTTAAATGTAGTTTTTAATCTCGCAAAATACCTGCTGCATAAAAGTTGTTCACTCAAGTTGATCAAGACTACATGAACTGACCCTAACTGGCTATTACGTTTGAATCACTCCTTTCGACCGAAACTCATCAGAGGGGGGAGGCTGCTCTTTTTGGGGGGCTCGGGGGTCCTTTAGAAGGGCAAGACGGCGAGTGCCATATCGTCGTCATCATTCACGACCGTTGACAAGTGCGCATGCGTGGGAGGAGGGGAGTGACGGGGGTGTTTGTTGTTGACACAATGCCCTTTGTACGTCCAGCGTGAGAAATTAGCTTGTTTATCTTGTCCCACCAAAAAGATGACATATGGTTCTAAAAAATATCCAAGCAACCTTATAACGTTCTCTTTTTTTGTTGTCTGGTACAAAGTGATCGCAAACAATATGGAAACGCGTGGATAGTATGACAATGTGTTGAAAACTGGCAGTAGGATGGCACTTTTTTTTTGGAAAAAGATAGTGGGGAACAATTATTTTTTGTTGAAGGTAGCTGTTGATAAGTTTCAAGCGATTTCTGATGCATTTGGGACTTATGAAAGAAATTAAGACAGTTTATATATTTTGAGTCATTTTAATTTAAAATATTAATTTTGATATTTTGTGTTAGTAAGCAATTTGACAAAGGCGGATTTGAAAGTTACTCACGTCTTAAACATTAAAACAGAGTTTGTGACTTTCAACGAAGTTCAACAAGATTAAGAGGAATACTAAGTTTCATCCACAACATCTTACGATTAAAAATATTGCGAATAGAGAAAAACAAATTCTTAAAGAAAAGCAAAATCCAATCTTTATTCCAAATTTCTCGATTATTTTTCAGTTTATACTGGTTACCTTCATTGTTTCGTTAATATGTTAAATAGAAAATTTCCATAAAGACATAACATGATGTAAAAAGAAAATTAATCAATAACTATATTTAAACTCAAGCACTAAGAGTAAAAAAAGAAGGTGTTTTTAAATAGCACTTGCTTTTAGATATTAGAACTGTTTAGAAATACCTAATGTATTTTCATAAATTTCGCATTTCCTATCCCCCCCCAAAAAATGCCTTATTCTAATAAAAAAAGATCAATAGGATTTAGGTTTTTAAAAAAACCTTTGGTTAATTTAACTATAAATTATGACATAATCTTGTTACTTACTTAAATGGGTATTCAGTTAAGAATGAGAAAGAAAGAAAGAGAGAGAGAGTGTTAAATGAAAATTTCAAACCATTTTTTGTATTTGTATTATCTGGGGTCTTAATCTGTATTATCTTTTCTAAACAACTTTAAATCAGCGTGTGGTTACTCATTTTTTATAATAACAATTTTTTACACCGTTAGTTCACACGTTACAGCAATTATTTAGATTTCGTATTAAAATTTACTATCGTGTTGAGGCGAAGTTATTTCTCATATTTCCCACGCTTCTTTCATTTTCTGCTCCACCTTTCAGTGGTCACGCAATAAATTCCCCATCCCCCAATCAGAGCCTCTTTGTTACGATGACGACACACCTCGCTTTATTCCGATTGGTTCGCTATCAATGAAGCCCCTCCCCCGTCATCCAGCATGGAGATTGTCGTGAGGGCAGGATTACTATTTAACCCCTGACTTGGACTGAGTTCATACGGCAATATTTTTATAGTGATAGGTCTTATAGGACTTGAAGTATTTTCAGTTTTATTGAAATTGAAGCTATGTTATTTTTTTGAAGAAAAAAGTTACTTTTAGTAGTATTCGGAAGATATATTTTTCTTAATTTGAAAATAAAGTCAGGAATTATGTTATTCGCAGGTATGTTATCCTAAACTTTATTCAAATATAGTTATTTTTCTTCATGATAAAAGGCGTCTTTTTTAAATAATTGTAGTTTTAATGAGAAATAATATTTTTTGAAAAAAAAAATTATTTTTATTTTAATTTTCTGAATAAAAGTGTAGACAAATATTTCTTTGTAACGAAAATAAGCAATGGATACCAAAATCAATCAAAAACAGTATTCTAAACCTATGAAATAGGTAAAATTGCATTTATCGATGAAATGTAAGTTTTTTAATGTAATTTTTACCCATTTAATTTGTAACATCTAACATGAATTTACAAAATCTTTTGAACAAAAAATTTCTTTAACTCTTATAACCTTTAAGTTTATAATAATTACAATGCTTGCGTTGAAAGCACCAGATAGGAAGAGTACAGGTAAAGTAAAAACGTCATGCAACACATGTGTGGGGGGAAAACAACACTAAGGGCAAAATTCTGTAGAACTAGTTTTTTCTCTAATCGTGACTTATTGCAAAGAAAACAACTTTCGAATTTGGTTTAGATTTTGTTTGCAAAGAGACAAATTTCTTGAATTTTTTTGTCTCATTCTTTTTTATATATTTCTTTAAACAATGTGCTAATATTGGGGCTTGATTATTAGAAGTATATTTTGGACTTTTTTTTTCATTTACCATGAAGAAATTATTTTAATTTTCGTCTACTACAATATTGTTGGATAATTTAATCGTTTAATGGAAAGGTTTTAAAGAAGAAATCTTTAGAAGGGTATAAGTCAAGGATTCAAAAAATTATCTTTATTATCCTTTTTTTCTTTCGTATTGAATCTTTCTTTATCTTATTTAAAAATAAAAGGCACGATTTTAAGAGAATAATAACTTTCCAAAACTACTGATTACAAAGGGCATATGGATTTTTATAATGCAATAGATTGTATGTACAAAAATGTTTTTAAAATAAATAAAAATACGTAACATTTTCTGATCTTTTAACTAAATTGAGATTAAGGTGTAGGAGTTAACTGATTAAAATCCCATAAAAAGTCCATCGTAAAAAATTAACTTCTTGTGTGTAATATATTTTACTTTATAATCTCATTAGCTCCTTTAGTAATGAAAATTTTACAACTTTATTTTGATTATTTTTTATATTTTTTTTCTTCTGGTGTCGCGTTCAGAAACAAGATGCTTCCAAATCACTGCCGTCGTTCCGTGTGATAAAAAAACTACCTACAACTTGCTTTTTCCAAAGACCGATGATTTTCAACTATCTCTTATTTCATGATACTGGTTATCTTGAACGGCATAATTTAAATTGAATCGTTAAGTTATGCTGAGGGTGTATTCAAAGTTTAATATTAATTTTAATTAATAATTTTTTATTTGAAACATATAAAAGGTAAATGCTTCTTCATAAATATTTTATAACCAATAAATTTTGCTTTAATAACAAAAAGCATAATTTTAAACCTCATAGAATTTTACAGATACTTATTTTTTTAAAACGAGTACGTTTGGGGTATTTTATATCTGAAGATAAAAACGACTCTTGAGTAGTTGATGTAATAACATAACTTTTCTTTAATTAGCATTAAAACTGTGCAATTTATACAAAGCAAATTCATAATTATTTATATTTTAAGTAGCTATCGTACTTATGTTATTTATGTACTATGTTATTTATGCACATAAATTTTTATTATAATGCAAATTTATTTAACTATTAAATAATTGTATTATAAAAAGTCTACTACAATTTAATTTGTGGCTTTGAAAGAAAATCTACCAATCCAGCTTTATTATTCATGTTAAGTATAGCTATATTATAACTAATTGGTGCCAAAATATATTAAAAACCTTGTTTTAAAGTAAAATATTAGTTTTTCATAATTAATTTTTACCATATTTTACTTTCAGAAAGTTCTTACAAAACAGCCTGGAGTACACCCACTCCTATTCAACCTCAAGGTAAGAATACAAACTTTTATTTAAAAATAAAACCTAGAAAATTTGTGATATTTTAATTAAAGCACAATTTTAGAATTCGTAATTTGTTAAAACGATAGAAAACAACTTTCAATATGTGCCTGGCTGGTCGGTAAATAAAATTTGGGGAATTCCTGTGAGTGAAATCTGTAAAACCAGTTTCACTACTATAGAGTATTTTAGTTGCGGTGAAAAAACATGTTCAAAGCTCCCACATTGAAAGGTGAATTCAGCTAGACAGTGTAAGAAATTATCGAAATTACTTGAAATTCCACTGTATTTGAAACAATTAAATAATAATGTGGAGGAAAATCTCAAACGTCTACTTTAGAAACATAAAATACATTTTTCCGCATCTTCCGGATAACTCGATAGAGTAAAGGTTAATGATTGTGCGATGATCAGATAAATGTATTTAGATGTTGATTTACATATAGCGAAGTTCCAAGTCTAAATAGCCTAAAGCAGGGGTCGGCAACCTGCGGCTCGCGAGCCGCATGCGGCTCTTTTGATGTAAAGTTGCGGCTCTCCAGTTCCATTCGAAAAAAATAATTATTTATCATCAAAACTCTTAAAAAATCAGAAAATATATTTTAAGTACCTAAACAAATCAATGTGACTCACAAGGAGCGGTGTAACTCAAAGTTCTCAAGATAAGTCCCAACACTACTCTTTTGAGGGTAAAAACTCCAAACAATTTCTGGGGGAGAACCCCAACTCCCCTTAAAATTTTGGATTATAATATGTGCTGTTTTTCCTTGAAAGTTCTGTTTATAAGGAGTGTGATCCTCATTTGGTCTAATATAAAATGAATTAAAACACTACTTTTAGGGGCAAATTTCCAAAATTTTTCTGAAATAGGAACCCCCCACTCCCCTTGAAATTTTAGTGTTTATTATAACTATACCATTTTTTCTTTGAAAATTCTGCCACTTAAATAATGAGCGGTGCTCATAGGGTGCAATCCAAAAAGGCCTGTAAAAATGAGCCAAAACGCTATTTTGAAGGGAATCAAAAAAATTTTCTGGAGGAGGACCCCCAAACCCTACGATTTTTCTTGGAGTTCCCAGTGTTTACAAAGTTTTGAAATTAAGTTTACTAAAATTAGTTTCTAATGTGTATGTAAGTCATCTCTAAAACTTGATATAAAAAAAGCATCCGGAAAGAGGGACTACCTCAGAAAAAATGTTGGGTATACCTCCCCAACAAATCACAAATTTATAAAATCACCCTCCCAATCTAAAATAAAATAATAACATTGAAATAAAAAAATTTAGTGGCTCTTTAAAAACTGGGAAATTTTGTAAATTGTAACTTTTGGCTCTTCCGTTTCAAAAGGTTGCCGACCCCTGGCCTAAAGGAACAGTTTAAAAAGTGTATTAATAAATTAATTTTGCTTGATCGGTTAAATATAATATAATCGTGTCATATATCTTATCGTGTTAAATATAATATAGGAACTTGACTACAGTTAATTTTATTGCAGGTACTTAAAATAATATTTTTGAACAAAATATTTTACAGTAGTCAATGTAAAAGCTGTGAATAACTATACTAACATGACTTTATAACTTTAGTAACATGAATAACTTTACTACTGCTTTTAATAGTTAGAATTATTTATGTCCTAAGTAGAATTGTTATATTTATGCTTGGTTTTAAATTTTAAGCGTTTAATACGCAAAATTAAGTTTAATTATTCCAAAATATGATAAATCATTCCATATAATTTCAGATCCATATCAGTTATTTGGACCAACAAGTTCTCGACTTGCGAACTCAGGTAAGTTTAACCCTTTCATTGATTCCGTGGATCTCAGAAGCCTTTTTTGATTTTCGAAGTTATGTTTCAGGAGATATACAGGGTGTATCTAAAATGGTGCAACAAACTTTCAGAGATGATAGTACTCATCAAGACGAACAAGAATCGGTATAGAAAGGGGGTCCCAGATCAAATCCCAGGGAGTTAAAAATGGAGCGACACCCCAAAAAAATCATTGAAAAATTCAGTTTGTAGAAGAACTACTATTAGTAAAAACTTAATTATGGTCTCAAAAATTGTGGTTTAATATGATCTTTAAAATTATCTCAAAAGTCTTCACTTTAAAATTTGTTTTATTATGAAAAAAGTTAAAAAACACAAAAAATGTGAAAACTCTGCCAAAACCTTATTTTGTATTTCGAAATCCTTTCTTTTGATTTGATAATCTGAAAGATCATAGTTGAAAACCCTTAAGTCCAAAGTTTCACGTAAATACAATCAATATTGAACGCTTGAGATCCTGTTAAAGTTTGTTTTTTGAGTGCGAAAACAGCTGTTCTGGAAACAACTCTGGAAAACTGCTAGCGCACGCAAAAAACAAACTTTAACAGGATCTCAAGCGTTCAATATTGATTGTATTTACGTGAAACTTTGGACTTAATGGTTTTCAACTATGATCTTTCAGATTATCAAATCAAAAGTAGGGATTTCGAAATACAAAATAAGGTTTTGGCAGAGTTTTCACATTTTTTTGTGTTTTTTAACTTTTTTCATAATAAAACAAATTTTAAAGTGAAGACTTTTGAGATACTTTTAAAGATCATATTAAACCACAATTTTTGAGACCTTAATTAAGTTTTTACTAATAGTAGTTCTTTTACAAATTGAATTTTTCAATAATTTTTTGGGGTGTCGCTCCATTTTTAACTCCCTGGGATTTGGTCTGGGACCCCCTTTCTATACCGATTCTTGTTCGTCTTGATGAGTACTATCATCCCTGAAAGTTTGTTGCACCATTTCAGATACACCCTGTATACCATTTTATACACTCACTTCCAAAAGTTAAGCACGGAATTGTTTTTTCAACCTAACACCTAAGTAGAATTATTTTTCATACATGAAAATCATACCACAAGATGTTCAACTAGTGGGAATACAGGGCCCGAAAACAAATTATCCCTACCAATATTTTAAGGGGGTAAATGGGCCCTCCATTGATAATGGAGTTCCATTACACATTTGGAGCATTGACAGAAACGTCTATGTGAGAGGTATTTAATGGAAATTTTTATGTTTTTCTGAAGAATATTGTTATTCCTAAACTCAACCCATGTTTTCAAACGTGTGTGCTACCTTTAAATGGCATTTTTAAGGTTTTAGTGAGAGATATCGGTCTGATCATCATTTTTGGCAAGTTTTAGCCTCTGGGTCATTTTTGGTAAGTGGTATCAGACCGTCAATTATGTTATTTAGTAGCTCTTACATGTGCTTGAAGGCGTTTAGGTCTAGGGACCCAGAAAGTACCCTTATTCTTTCAATATCGTTATTTAGGAAAAACTTTAAGATAGCCAAATTGTGATTTTTTGCAGCTTTTTCACTCTTAAAGATAAATCCTTGACCAAAAATGTCTTCTAAAAGGAGCGAATGGGACATGAGAACACATGTATACAATTGTAGACATTAGTGAAAAGCTGTATGGCATATACGGGGTGTTAAAACGGCACAAAAAATTGTACTAGTTTTATAGGAACGGCATCTGTTATTAACGTTCAAAAAAGGAAAATTTTCAGTGTTTATGGACGTATACATGTCTGAAAAGAAAGAAATATCTCTAAAAACATTTCGATTCTTTTTTTAAATGAGTTTTTAAGATATTGAATTTCTTCTCTGAATCTATTGCCGGTTCAACACCCCCTATAAGTCGCAGAGCTTTTCACTGATGTCTGCAATCGTTTACATGTGTCCTCATGTCCCATTTGCTCCATTAGAACACATATCGGGTCGAGGATTTATCTTTAAGAGTGAAAAGCTGCAAAAAATCACAATTTGGCTATCAAAGTTTCTTATAAGTAACGATATTGAAAGAATAAGGGTACTTTCTGGGTCCCCAGACCTAAACGCATTCAAACATATGTGAGAGCTACTAAATAACATGATTGACGATCTGATACCACTTGCCAAAAATGACCCAGAGGCTAAAACTTACCAAAAATGGTGATTAGACTGATATCTCTCAATAAAACTTTAAAAAATATCATTTAAAGGTAGCACACACGTTTGAAAACATGTATTGAGCTCAGGAATAACAATATTCTTTAGAAAAACATAAAATTTTCCATTAAATACCACTCACATGGACGTTTCTGTCACTGCTCGAAATGTGTAATGGAACTCCATTATCAATGGAGGGCCCATTTACCCCCTTAAAATATTGGTAGGGAAAATTTTTTCTCGGGCCCTATATTCCCCCTAGTTGAATATCTTGTGGTGTGATTTTCATGTATGAAAAATAATTCTACTAGGTATTAGGTTGAAAAAACAGTTCCGTGCTTAACTTTTGGAAGTGAGTGTATTATAAACTATTGTTATTAGCAGAACAAGAAAAGCTTTTATACCCTTGTGTTTTTTACAAAAGCGTTTTAGGTAAAAAGCTGAAATGTACTATTATTAGAACTCTCATTAGAATTTATTTTCCTTATTTAGGTTCGAACATATAAGTGTATTTTTATACAGGTAAATTATCTTTGGAAGTTTTTCATAAAGTTGAGAAGGTTTTAACACAAATATTTTATTTGAATTATTAAACTGACATTTTGTTCTCGGAAAAATATCCCAGCTTTGATCTACACTTGACTGGGAAGAACTTGGTTTGGTTTGAGGTTTTATGACAAAATGAGTGGGAAGAAGGAGAAAATAACTTTTCCCTATAGGTAGATATAGCCCCAGGAATTAGACGAAATCTATGTCCATTCTTTGAATTTTTGTTTATTTAATTTGAAATTAATGTTTATTTGTTTCTTTATGTTCTTATCATTTGTGCTAAGCCGAAACAAAAATTTTATTTTAAATAAGTGAATATTGAAATGCTAATAGCAGTAGCTAGTGGTATCGCCCTCAATTATTTTGCTTTCTGTAGACATTTAGATAGAAATTTCTGCAAATTTTATTGAGATATCCCCCTCTCAGCAAAATAAGATACAGAATTATGTCCAAAAATCAAGGGAAAAAAGCTTAATAGGACGGATTTAGGGATAAGAATCTTTGAAATATCTTTTTAAAGGATAATTTTTTTGAGCTGGTTAATTGATGGGGGTTTGAGGATCTCCCCAAAATGTTTGAATATTTAACCTTTAAAAACACATTTTTGACGTCTGGACACCTTGAGAACCTCGAATATTGGCTCTACGTTATTGTTTAGATCCTAAATGCTTAATTTGTTGTGAACTGCATCATCAGTCACTAAAGGATCATTCACACTGTTTCAATTTTACTCGTCATTCACAGAATTATTCACTCCCGTGAATCGTTAGTTTGCCTAGAGCAGTGGTTTCCAAACCATTTTGTAGTAGAACCCCCAAATTTGTTGCCAATGATCACGGAACCCTGATTATTTTTTAATCAACGACTTTTCAAAATTCAATATCTGATATAAAATGAAACCAGTCGCGGATCCAAGGGGGGCCACTTTTCCAGACAATCCCCCTTAGAACAAGAATCGGTATAGAAAGGGGGTCCCAGACCAAATCCCAGGGAGTTAAAAATGGAGCGACACCCCAAAAAATTATTGAAAAATTCAATTTGTAAAAGAACTACTATTAGTAAAAACTTAATTAAGGTCTCAAAAATTGTGGTTTAATATGATCTTTAAAATTATCTCAAAAGTCTTCACTTTATAATTTGTTTTAATATGAAAAAAGTTAAAAAACCACAAAAAAATGTAAAAACTCTGCCAAAACCTTATTTTGTATTTCGAAATCCTTTCTTTTGATTTGATAATCTGAAAGATCATAGTTGAAAACCCTTAAGTCCAAAGTTTCACGTAAATGCAATCAATTTTAAAGGCTTGAGATCCTGTTAAAGTTTGTTTTTTGCGTGCGCTAGCAGTTTTCCAGAGTTGTTTCCAGAACAGCTGTTTTCGCACGCAAAAAACAAACTTTAACAGGATCTCAAGCGTTCAATATTGATTGTATTTACGAGAAACTTTGGACTTAAGGGTTTTCAACTATGATCTTTCAGATTATCAAATCAAAAGAAAGGATTTCGAAATACAAAATAAGGTTTTGGCAGAGTTTTCACATTTTTTTGTGTTTTTTAACTTTTTTCATAATAAAACAAATTTTAAAGTGAAGACTTTTGAGATACTTTTAAAGATCATATTAAACCACAATTTTTGAGACCTTAATTAAGTTTTTACTAATAGTAGTTCTTTTACAAATTGAATTTTTCAATAATTTTTTGGGGTGTCGCTCCATTTTTAACTCCCTGGGATTTGGTCTGGGACCCCCTTTCTATACCGATTCTTGTTCGTCTTGATGAGTACTATCATCCCTGAAAGTTTGTTGCACCATTTCAGATACACCCTGTATACCATTTTATACACTCACTTCCAAAAGTTAAGCACGGAATTGTTTTTTCAACCTAACACCTAAGTAGAATTATTTTTCATACATGAAAATCATACCACAAGATGTTCAACTAGAGGGAATACAGGGCCCGAAAACAAATTATCCCTACCAATATTTTAAGGGGGTAAATGGGCCCTCCATTGATAATGGAGTTCCATTACACATTTGGAGCATTGACAGAAACGTCTATGTGAGAGGTATTTAATGGAAATTTTTGTTTTTCTGAAGAATATTGTTATTCCTAAACTCAACCCATGTTTTCAAACGTGTGTGCTACCTTTAAATGGCATTTTTAAGGTTTTAGTGAGAGATATCGGTCTGATCATCATTTTTGGCAAGTTTTAGCCTCTGGGTCATTTTTGGTAAGTGGTATCAGACCGTCAATTATGTTATTTAGTAGCTCTTACATGTGCTTGAAGGCGTTTAGGTCTAGGGACCCAGAAAGTACCCTTATTCTTTCAATATCGTTATTTAGAAAAAACTTTAAGATAGCCAAATTGTGATTTTTTGCAGCTTTTTCACTCTTAAAGATAAATCCTTGACCAAAAATGTCTTCTAAAAGGAGCGAATGGGACATGAGAACACATGTATACAATTGTAGACATTAGTGAAAAGCTGTATGGCATATACGGGGTGTTAAAACGGCACAAAAAATTGTACTAGTTTTATAGGAACGGCATCTGTTATTAACGTTCAAAAAAGGAAAATTTTCAGTGTTTATGGACGTATACATGTCTGAAAAGAAAGAAATATCTCTAAAAACATTTCGATTCTTTTTTTAAATGAGTTTTTAAGATATTGAATTTCTTCTCTGAATCTATTGCCGGTTCAACACCCCCTATAAGTCGCAGAGCTTTTCACTGATGTCTGCAATCGTTTACATGTGTCCTCATGTCCCATTTGCTCCATTAGAACACATATCGGGTCGAGGATTTATCTTTAAGAGTGAAAAGCTGCAAAAAATCACAATTTGGCTATCAAAGTTTCTTATAAGTAACGATATTGAAAGAATAAGGGTACTTTCTGGGTCCCCAGACCTAAACGCATTCAAACATATGTGAGAGCTACTAAATAACATGATTGACGATCTGATACCACTTGCCAAAAATGACCCAGAGGCTAAAACTTACCAAAAATGGTGATTAGACTGATATCTCTCAATAAAACTTTAAAAAATATCATTTAAAGGTAGCACACACGTTTGAAAACATGTATTGAGCTCAGGAATAACAATATTCTTTAGAAAAACATAAAATTTTCCATTAAATACCACTCACATGGACGTTTCTGTCACTGCTCGAAATGTGTAATGGAACTCCATTATCAATGGAGGGCCCATTTACCCCCTTAAAATATTGGTAGGGAAAATTTTTTCTCGGGCCCTATATTCCCCCTAGTTGAATATCTTGTGGTGTGATTTTCATGTATGAAAAATAATTCTACTAGGTATTAGGTTGAAAAAACAGTTCCGTGCTTAACTTTTGGAAGTGAGTGTATTATAAACTATTGTTATTAGCAGAACAAGAAAAGCTTTTATACCCTTGTGTTTTTTACAAAAGCGTTTTAGGTAAAAAGCTGAAATGTACTATTATTAGAACTCTCATTAGAATTTATTTTCCTTATTTAGGTTCGAACATATAAGTGTATTTTTATACAGGTAAATTATCTTTGGAAGTTTTTCATAAAGTTGAGAAGGTTTTAACACAAATATTTTATTTGAATTATTAAACTGACATTTTGTTCTCGGAAAAATATCCCAGCTTTGATCTACACTTGACTGGGAAGAACTTGGTTTGGTTTGAGGTTTTATGACAAAATGAGTGGGAAGAAGGAGAAAATAACTTTTCCCTATAGGTAGATATAGCCCCAGGAATTAGACGAAATCTATGTCCATTCTTTGAATTTTTGTTTATTTAATTTGAAATTAATGTTTATTTGTTTCTTTATGTTCTTATCATTTGTGCTAAGCCGAAACAAAAATTTTATTTTAAATAAGTGAATATTGAAATGCTAATAGCAGTAGCTAGTGGTATCGCCCTCAATTATTTTGCTTTCTGTAGACATTTAGGTAGAAATTTCTGCAAATTTTATTGAGATATCCCCCTCTCAGCAAAATAAGATACAGAATTATGTCCAAAAATCAAGGGAAAAAAGCTTAATAGGACGGATTTAGGGATAAGAATCTTTGAAATATCTTTTTAAAGGATAATTTTTTTGAGCTGGTTAATTGATGGGGGTTTGAGGGTCTCCCCAAAATGTTTGAATATTTAACCTTTAAAAACACATTTTTGACGTCTGGACACCTTGAGAACCTCGAATATTGGCTCTACGTTATTGTTTAGATCCTAAATGCTTAATTTGTTGTGAACTGCATCATCAGTCACTAAAGGATCATTCACACTGTTTCAATTTTACTCGTCATTCACAGAATTATTCACTCCCGTGAATCGTTAGTTTGCCTAGAGCAGTGGTTTCCAAACCATTTTGTAGTAGAACCCCCAAATTTGTTGCCAATGATCACGGAACCCTGATTATTTTTTAATCAACGACTTTTCAAAATTCAATATCTGATATAAAATGAAACCAGTCGCGGATCCAAGGGGGGCCACTTTTCCAGACAATCCCCCTTACCTTTTGGAAAAATGTAAAATTCTTGGGGATTTTCTAAAAGTATCACACAAGATCCCCTTGTGGTACCGCTGGGGGGTATGGGGATGCTCCCCCAGAAAAATTATGAAATTTGACTTGTAGAAGTAGAGTTTTAACTCATTTTGAGAAGCTGTTTGGGTCCAAGGGGGGACTTTTCTGGACCACTACCTTTATCTTAATTTTGACAAAAAAATGTCAAAATGCTGGGGATTTTCCAAAAAGTATCATGCAAGATCCCCTTGTGGTACCGGGTGGGTGGGGGGGGGTCCTGCCCTAGAACAAAATTTTGAAAATGAACTGGTAAAAGTGGGGTTTTATAACTCATTTTGAGAACTTTTTTGGGTCCAACGGGGGAGGCGGCACTGTCCATTCTTAATTTTTTACACCATTCTTATTTTTTTAATGAAATAAAGTTTGTCACATGGAACCCCTAAATTTTTTCGTGGAATCCACTAGCCTAGATAGAGAAATGAAAGAGTACAGAATGAAACGCCAATTCACCCTTTTCACTTTGGATAATTTCTCCAAAATAAACACAAAATTAATAAGTCTGAATCAGCCTAAACATCCCTCGCTACACCACTGCTGATAGGTTTCTCGATTGATTCAAGCCAAATTTTTTTCTAGGTAGCGGACAGATCCAGCTGTGGCAGTTCCTCCTGGAGCTACTGTCCGACAGCAGCAACTCCTCCTGCATCGCGTGGGAAGGCGGCAACGGCGAGTTCAAATTGACCGACCCCGACGAAGTGGCCAGACGCTGGGGACAGCGCAAGAGCAAGCCGAACATGAACTACGACAAGCTCAGCCGCGCCCTACGCTACTACTACGACAAGAACATCATGACCAAAGTGCACGGCAAGCGGTACGCCTACAAGTTCGACTTTCACGGCCTGACGCAGCAAGGAGGTCAGCAGCAACAGCAGGAACCTGTATCTCCTTGGGGCGCCCCCAAAGTGGGGTTCGGGCCCCAGCCCACCGCTTTCCAGTCCCCGCCGACCTATTGGGGCGGACCCGGGATCTACACCACCATCCCTACCACGCTGTCGCATCACCACCATCACCATTCTGCGTCGGTGGTGAGTCATTACCACCCTTATGCGTAGCAGAGAGCGATTTTCAGTGATCTGATAAACAGTGTAACTTCATGTCGCTGAGAAAGAGTCGTGGCCACATATTGGAAGAGACCCTATCGTGTTTGGGTTATGTGAACCTCGATCTTTGGTGAGCTGACAAACAACCTTCATATCGTCCGGTACGAATAGCTACCATCCTCAGGTGTAATAAAGCCTGTTCTACACTGCAAAAATAATCGTCGAGAAACAGAAAATCCCTGGCAGCAAAAGTTGCCAGAGCTTTTTTTCCACGGAATTTCTATGTTGACTGAACTTCCGAAGTATCTCTCCGAAGGTATTTATAGGGACATAACCACATAACCCACTAAAATTTCCAAAGTTCGGAAAAAATGAGAGACCAGTCTGTATAGTATACAACCTACAATATGTAATAAATAAATAAGCAAGCTGGCAACTTTTGCTGTCATCAGAGCTTTTCGATTTCTGGACGATTATTTTTTTGCAGTGTAATATGTGAGTCTATGTAAGGGTGTGTGTGAACCTTTTGGTGGGCTGTTGAACAGTGTAAGTTACGTCAGAATTGTGAGTAATTACCTCTTACAGCATACAGCAGAAACCATGGTTGCAGTATGCGTGAACCTTTGAGAAGCTGATGAACAGAACAACCTCTCATCTGATCTGATTAATCCACCAAGAAAACAGATTCAATGGATTTCGAACATTTTTCCTAATTTATCAATACCTTTTTTGTTTAAATAATTCATTTTAGTTAAGTTGAAGGAAGAAAAATTTTACTACATTTCAGTGAGTTTTTCACAAATAGAATAGTTAAGAAATTTGAAATTCCTGGATAAAAGCAAATTTTTTTTGAATCTCCCTCTAACCCTCTGACTGCTACATTTCTGGACCGAAATTGCTTCAAAAAATATGTATTTTTTATTGCCCAGTGGGAATGAACACTTAGAATTTGGATTTGCAATTTTCATACTTTAAAAAAAAATTCAGGGATTTTTCTCGGTTAATTTTGAAAATAAGGTGTTTCCATTCAGACTTTTCTCAGAAATATGATCGAAGTATTTCCAGATCTCTGAAATTAATAGTTTTGAAGGAAAAACGGGATGCGCTTCTCAGTCAGAGGATTAAAGATTAAAATTAAGAACATTAATAGCGCATTTGAAAAAAAATATTATGTTTTCTTTTTTCATTTTACATTTCAACATAATTTTATCGATTCTTTATCTCGTTTTATTCCTTACTTATTTTTATAACTTAAGATGATACTGTGTAAAATAAAATAATTTTAACATAAAGTTACGAGTAGTGAAACTTTAGTTAGATTCAATATTCTGAAACATCGGATGTTTTTAAAGGAAAACTTTTCGTTTTTTTAAAGTTCTGTCTAGTTCTAACATAGTAAATTTTAACTATCGACAAATTCTTCACACTGGTGGTATCCAATTTCATGTCACTTCCACTTTTAAATTTTTGATACGGTGCATGATAAAAGTGCAATTTTTGTGAGGATAATTTATAGTTCCTGATAATTTTTAGCGAGCATCTTTTACTAATCAGGAGATGAGACTTGGATCAAAACAACTTCACCTAATTATGTGAGAGCAAAGTTTTAATAATATCTACATATGTAAAACATCTCTAACACACCATTAGTTAGCAACATGATATTTGAGATTCCTTCACTTTTGGTTAGGTTAAAGCTAATTTTTGACTTCCTAAAAAGCATTCCTTTCTAAAGAATCTATTTTGGAGTAAATGCATTAAAAATTTCATTTTTTATGGCCCTCTTTTGGTTGAAATCTTTATCAACTAGAATTCATCTGTTTTAAAACAAACAATAGTTAGATGAAATTACAGCGTTGTTCAAATAATTCAGTTAAACTTATTCAATTTGTTACTATTACTTTATCCGCATTATAAATATAAGTAAACTAAAATAAAAAACTTTAAGAAAAACTTTAAATTTTTTATTGTTAGTTACCAAAGCCAGTGGATGTCTAAATAAAGAAAAGCTGAGATTGATGTTACAATGTGTAATATCATAAGATTAACACTTTCAAATTCTAGTCATATTAAGTGTATGTTTTCATTGTTAAAAATTTTTAACTGATGCTTTTCGAAAGTTTTGTGCTACATCCATTTTATTCCACGTTTTTCATCATAATTAAATACAATAGATCTCAAACGTAATCCAAAGAAAGTACAAGATTGATTTTTTAGTAATTGTGATGAAATAAATTATTAAATCCTTTTGTCTCATTGTATTGTATGAAGTAAAATACTTGGATTAAAGCACTGTGATCCTATGTAAATAAAATGAGTAAAATAAACAAGTTTTTTTATAATGGTGTTATTGTTTTTCAAAGTATTTATTACTTTTCTTTGTAATATCTTGACCTCCATCCCTCCTAATGAAAGACTATTTTTACTAATATAATAATCAAATAGGCAGGTACAATTTAGCATTTCCCTCGTTACAGAAAAATTGTTAATTACATTGTGCACATTTAAAATTAAATCTAAAGATTGTTAGAAATAAAAAGTAAATTATAATTTTTGGTTAAAGAATATTTACTTTTTTACTTTCATTATGTGCGATTTTTCTTCAATTCTAAACTAACGAAACTATACACAGAATTCAGTCAAAATATAGGGTAGTGGGTGTAAAGAAAGGAGCTATTTCCATATTGAAAAGGTTCTGAATTTCTGGATGAAATTCTATACCAAGAAACTTATCCAAGAAACGTTGGAGAAAAGAATGCAACTGAGTTTGCAACTGTCGACCAAGCTTCCCCACCACCTCTGCTCGAGGGATTAGCCATTCACCTTTGATCATGGCATCTGCCCAGGTAGCGGCTGGCGATTTCAAAAGAGCAGCGGACAAAGGACTGACCCACTAGCCTCTTGTTCGGCACGTGGCTCGGTCCCCAATCTCAGATGTATGTAATCTTTGAATCGAACAAGATTTTCCTCACCAGTTGATACCAAAGGGCTGGTAATGGACACTTTCTTTCTATAAAAAAACAGTAAAGAGGTTCCAGGCCCGTAACTAGACTAGTTTCGGGAGAGGTTTTATTTTAAAACTATTTCCATTCGTCGCTTCTCAGTCATACATTTTACGTAAGATGAAGCTTATTCGAATATTGAACATTTACAAATAGGATTATTACCTTGGAGTACGTAATGTTGATATTTTGTCTGTATGTTGAGGTTGAGTTCAAGCGAAAATGGAGGGACTGAGAATCAACCCACAGTAAATGTTTTGAAATTTGGCCCTTAAAGTAGAGTTTTTAACTCATTTTTAGACATTTCGAGAGGAAAGAGGAAATTACATAATAATTCATAAATGAAAGAGAAATTACATAAAAAGGGGTAAATGTATCACCTTTCTAAGTGCTTATATAGAGCTGTAATGGAATCAATGGAATGTTTTAGCCAGTTTTCTACTTTTTATGGGAACCTCGCCTTAGCACCACTATTATCATTTTAGTCATAGCATTATCATTTCTATCATTCATCATCAATATAAATTCCTAAATCATCTCAATCTCTAACTCGGATTGGTAGTTGTCAGCATTGAAATTTCACTTGAGCTTAATAATTGAATAAATTAATTTGATCTGTTACAAAATGGACCTTGTCCATCAAAATCCAAGTGAGCCCATCGGATCGCTTAAGAAACCCACCTGCAGCTAGATGTTTGAGTGCATTAAGAGGGGGTGTAATGCCCAATTAAGGGATTCGGTTCATAACCCGTGGCGATGTCCGAAATAATTGCGGGCCGACTATTCGCCGCCGATCAGGTGACTCGAGGGGAGCTGGAGTAGAAACAGGAGCTGGGCATTTTTCAGAACACATATGATAATCTAAAATGTAATCATGTAAATCAAATGTAAAATGTAATCAGGTTTAAATACGATTTATAAGAGATGAGTTTATTATTTAGATATCAATCGGTTTCAGACAACGGTATGTGCTTCATCTCGATACAGGGGAATCGGGGGTACCAAATGTGAGTTCAAAGCACCAATTTGGTTAATTGTGTTTTAACATTATTTTTTAGTAGATGATAAAAATGGGAGAAGATGTGCTAAGAGAGAGAGAGAGAGAGTCCCCCAAGAAAACAATATGAATAAGAAAAACATTTTCAAACTAAAAAAAACCTGAAAATTTTAACTTCCATGTATTTTGAACAAAAAATTTCATATTTCTTTAACTTTTGATAAATCGTTTTTTAAATGGTTTTGTCCTGGATATTTTTAAAAATTTTCTTTGGGTCCATATCTTAATTATTAAAACTAATTAATATATTTCACAAAATAAAAATATCTTCGTCATAAAAATTAAGTAAGTATGAAAAAATAGCTAAACAGAGTAAACGTAGTGTAGAACTTAAAGTTAAATAGGAACATTTTTTCATCAAATATATTGTTTAGTACCTATTGAATATTTTTAAGTGATATCGATAATATTTTTTGTTCCTAAAACACAAAACTGTGGTTCAAAAAAATTTTCAGTACCTGTGTTGAAATATTTTTAGTATAATACGATTTTATCATCAACCCTTTACTTAACCCTAGCTCAAGATAGTTAAAATATAAGAAGTATTTAAAATGTGATGAAAAAATCACGAGATCTTTGCATTATCGCATTCTTGACCGACCTTCCTATTTGTGTTCTGTGGCGTAGCCAGAAAAAAATTCGGGGGATATAAGGAAAAGTTTAGTTCTTTTCAATGATCAAAATAGAAAATTTTTCGACTTTCGGGGGAATAATGACCCTTCTGGTTACGTCCATGGCCAAGAAACTAAACGTTCTCCACATCGGCTGATCTCGTGACTTCCGGTGTCACCCACATTGGCTTGCAAGTCCGGTATGGCCTTTTCCCCGCCTTGAGTGCTCTGCTAACACCGGGCTCCAAGCGCCTTGGCAAACTGAAATGAAATGCAACACTTGGGAAGAAATAGTTGGAATGATCTGGAAGTGCGCACAGGTTTTATTTTAACTAAATATCTATAAAATAAGGTAGAATTATAACCCCTTTAATTAAAAATATTTTAAAATGACTCACTCAAAAAAGTAAAGGGACCAAGGGCAGTGAAAAAAAATTACTGAAATTAATACATTATTCAATTATATATGACTATTAAGTCATACCCCAAAATTTAACAGATAAAAATATTTTTAAAATGTAAATGCCCTTTTTTGAAGACTTGTCTTTTTCAAATAAATTGTTATTTAGATTATTTATTACCAAATAGTATTGTTAAAATATTCATTATTTCAACTTGTTTGAAAGATATTCCCAGGGTTTTCAATATATAGTTTAAAAATAAATAAATAAAAAATTATTTAACAATCAATCAAGATTCTTCTGTTACATAAATATATCCAGGGGAAAAATGAACTTAAAAAAAGGCCTTAAAAGCAAAAGTTATTAACACTAGTTTTAAAAAACTAAAATTTTTTTATCCAAAAAATGGAAATATTTTTAAAATAAACTTTTTATTAAAATTTCTTTTTAAACCGTTTTTTTAATTAAAAATGAAAAATTCCAATGCATCCATTTTGTCCGATTTTCAGTTTGTTGTTTTCTTTCGATCCATGCAACTTCACCAACAGAGGTTGCTTTTAGCTAGGTGAGATGTCGAGAATTCCCTACCTCTTTTAAAAAATTCTCAAAAAGTGACTAAGAGCTATTCTCCAAAAAGCCGACAGTAACTAAAGGCAAACCACCATACAGGTATCATTTCAAATTCAACATAAACATCATTACGACGCTATAAATTTATCAACCCTTGGGAAGAAATATTTAGAATGATCTGCAATTACACACAGGTTTTATCCTATAAAAAAGAAAATTTCTATAAAATAAGGTAGAACTAACCCCCTTTATTTAAAAATATTTTTAAATGAGTCATTCAGCTTTTTTCATTTGAAAGGCACAATGTGTATTAAGATTACCCTAACAGAGGTCCACAGTAAAATAAATTTTAAATATTAATATCTAAAATTTTTGAAGTTAAAATAGTATAGGAAAATGAAAGAAAAAGTCCAAACAAGGAATTTAATTTAGTTGTTATTATTTGATACCTACTTTATGAAGGCGAAAATTGTAAGATGATCATCTATGCAAGAACATTATTATTTGTCTGAGCTCGCTTGGCAGAGGGAAGTGGGGAAATCCAAGTTCGAGCAGGGGTGCAGGAAATCAGGTTTGCTGGCTTGGCTACTTTTGCACCCCATTCGTAAAGGAGATAGTCTAAAGGAGATAAAGCGGTACACGACGAAAAAGGGCGAAACACTGCACTTTTTGATGATGGTAAGCCACTTGGTACACTGATTCCATGGACCATAAGAATGAGTTTTCGATCAGGAGTCCGCCGAAATTTCCCTTAGAATTTAAAATATTTAACTTTTTGTGAAATTTTTAAATTCGCGTTTTACACCTTAACTATCAAACTTTTCAACATGTAAGGTGACTTTTCTATACAAATTGAGGTCGTAGATTACAAATATGAAGTCGAAAATTTCAAAAAGATGCCATTTGATATGTTTTTTTGAAAAAAACTAAATTTTAAAATTTAAAATCTTCAAAAACACAATGTTAAACATAAGTTGGTATCATGAAATTTTTACCAGTTATTAAGCTATTTGTAACTTTAAAAAATCCAAAATTTCAAAGCTTTACCTTTATTATTCACCGAGATATGAGACTTTAAATTTGGAAAATTTTCAAAATGGCGGCCATGCTTGATCGAAGAAGACTACTGAATGAGAAGACTACTCATCGAAAACTTCCCATAACTCGGTAAATTATTGTTCAAAATGAACAGTTAAAACTTTTTTTGAAAGAAAAGCAATACCACTACACTATTAAGACATTAAAAGAACAATTAAACCACTTTAAGTTGGTTTTAAATAAACTCTAAGACAGATTAATACTTTCTATGACAAGCATGTTAAAAGCTTTAAAAAAATGCTTTCTTGGTGAAAAATTGTTCTAAATTTTTTATTAAATGTTCACCCTGATATAAATAGGCGACATTAAACCATTTAAAGGAAAATTTTGCCTTACAAGGGCCTGGGCGCAAACGCGAAAATACCTAATAAACGCGCGCTTCAAATAAACTTTTTTCTGTCAAAGAATCACAAAATCGTGCTTTCTATTATGATTTTCTAACATTATTTTAACTAAATCATGCTTTCTATTATGATCTTCTAACAACATTTTTACCCCTTCAAGTTTAAAAAACAAGCATCCCTTATCTTTTGTATCAGAAAATAAATGCTTAAAATACAATTTTTCAGGTTGGAAATTACCTTTCAAATGAGTATTTTCTAGAAAAAAACTTTACTTACTGCGGTAAAACATGAAATATTAATGAGATTCATAATGTATTAAAATATGTTATACATTTAAACTTACCGAACACTTTTTAACAATTAGTAATCATTGTGTATTTGCTGTTTTTATGAATTATTTTTAAAAATTAGAAAGCATAGAAGTTATGCGGAAATAGTTTATGAAAGGTGTTTCTGCAAATCTTCAGGAATACCATGTACACTAATGTGCCTGAATTGTAGAGGTGAATGCCAAAATTCAGAGGAAGACCTATAACTTTTACGTTAAATTCAAAAATTAAATCAATACTTTTGAATTTGTGCCAAAAGAATAACTAAAATAATTTGAAATCCTTAAAAGGCTATTTAATACCTTTAGCTCTTTATATAATTAATGAAATTCTTATCTTGGTGTTGTAATTACCTACTGAAAGGAGTATAGGCAATGTACATGCTTTTTTTTAATCTAGCTAATATAGAAAATATACCAATTCTCAAGAGAGGCATACGTTTCTTAAAAGAAAAAATCTTGATCTATCATGGTACACAGTTAATATGTTTTTTTACAGAAAAAATATATTGTCTCTACGACTCTCATTTAAAATAAGAAAAAAGCCTTACTTATTAACTTATCAAATCCAAATATTTGTACGATGATTATTAATGAAAGATTTGGATGCATTTGACTTTCCCGATATTCTTAACCCATTAACGCCCAAATTATTTTCCATCGAAAAAGAAAATTCGAACTTTAGCCCATCCCTATTACAAAATAAATGAAGCAAATGCAAAAAACACAGTGTATTAGGATTGAGGGATGTTTTCTCTTGCCATATGTGCAGTTTCGTTACTGTTGGGTGAATTTAAGGTAATTTAAGAGAGCATTTATGACTTTTTATTTAGCGATCTAGAAATAGATCACTGGGCGCTAATGGGTTTCTAATAAATGTAAAGATATTGAAACTAATAGTAAAGTTGTAGGTAAGTAAACAAGCACTTGAAAATACTATAAGTTTCTACTAAGTTGAAAATACTATTATTCATTAAATAAGGCTGGTATAATTTAAGTAAAGCCCTGGATATACTCTACCTAAGGTAGAGTATCCAGGTCTTTAAATTTAAGTAGTCTTGTAGCAAACTAGCAGGACGCATACAGTCTCAATAATTTTGTATACCGATTAAAAAATAATTGCTTAAAGTTTAAATGGTGTTATGCATTACCATATAGGAAATGATTAGATGTATTACACTTACTCGATTTTCAAATACACAACGATAACTAATTGTAAAAAGTGTTCGGTAAGTTTAAATGTGTATAACATATTTTAATACATTATGAATCTCATTGATATTTCATGTTTTAACTCAGTGAGTAAAGGTTTGTCTAGAAAATACTCATTTGAAAGGTATTTTCTAACCTGAAAAATTGTATTTTAAGCATTTTTTTCTTATACAAAAGGTAAGGGATGCTTGTTTTTTAAACTTGAAGTGGCTAAAATGTTGTTAGAAAATCGTTATAGAAAGCACGATTTTGTGATTCTTTGACAGAAAAGGTTTATTTGAAGCGCGCGTTTATTATGTATTTTCGCGTTTGCGCCCAGGTGCTTGTAAGGCAAAATTTTCCGTTAAATGGTTTAATGTCGCCTATTTATATTAGGGTGAACATTTAATAAAAAATTTAGAACAATTTTTCACCGAGAAAGCATTTTTTTAAAGCTTTTAACATGATTGTCATAGTAAAGTATTAATCTGTCTTAGAGTTTATTTAAAACCAACTTAAAGTGGTTTAATTGTTCTTTTAATGTCTTAATAGTGTAGTGGTATTGCTTTTCTTTCAAAAAAGGTTTTAACTGTTCATTTTGAACAATAATTTACCGAGTTATGGGAAGTTTTCGATGAGTAGTCGCATCAAGCATGGCCGCCATTTTGAAAATTTTCCAAATTTAAAGTCTCATATCTCGGTGAATAATAAAGGTAAAGCTTTGAAATTTTGGATTTTTTAAAGTTACAAATAGCTTAATAACTGGTAAAAATTTCATGATACCAACTTATGTTTAACATTGTGTTTTTGAAGATTTTAAATTTTAGTTTTTTTCAAAAAAACATATCAAATGGCATCTTTTTGAAATTTTCGACTTCATATTTGTAATCTACGACCTCAAATTGTATAGAAAAGTCTCCTTACATGTTGAAAAGTTTGATAGTTAAGGTGTAAAACGCGAATTTAAAAATTTCACAAAAAGTTAAATATTTTAAATTCTAAGGGAAATTTCGGCGGACTCCTGATCGAAAACTCATTCTTATGGTCCATGGAATCAGAGTACCAAGTGGCTTACCATCATCATAAAGTGCAGTGTTTCAACTTGTACCGCTTAGACTAAGAGGGAAGGGAGGTGGAGTAGTTCTCGGCGAGAGAAGTAACCAGTTTTTGGCGCGCTCTCTCCCTACCTATCCAACCCCAGGGAGAGAATGGTCTTACCCGTTTGGGTTTACCATTCGTGCCAAGCGAGCACAGACAAATAATAGCCTGGCTGGCTTTGCACTGGAAAAGTTAGCTCCCACATTATTCTTCTACATAGCATTCGCAAATGTAGTAATGACATTTTCAGCACTTGTTTCCTTTTTTTTTTCTAGATGTTTAATTTTTTCTTTTAGTAAGAACTTTGCTTACAGCTACTTTTCTGTAAATTTGAAATGTTTTACAACAGGCCTGAACATATTACAGCTAACTGCTTTATTTGTGGCCTCATAAGTCTTGTATGGTTTTTAAAATCAAAGGGATTAAGGGAATGTAGTAGAAAATATGCATTGATTTTGTAAATTCTTAAGGATTTGCTAATTCATTCAACCTTAGAAAACGTTAAACTATTTAACTCGCCTATTCATACACCAATGAATGAAAAGGCTACAGCAATTTCAAGAGTACAGAAATTTTATTGAAGTTACGTATAAACCATCAACTTTCAAAAATACAAAATCACATATTTTGTATGCAAAATACATGATTACTTTCCCTACCATTTAACTATTTTTAATTAATCTCAATTCCTTTTATGAGTAAAGAACATTGAATTTTTATCAGTATTTTGCAAGCAATATCAGACAATATAGAACTTTTGACCAGTAGTAAGTTAAGTTGTCTTAATTTGGTCTGCATCACAGTTTAAGTTGTGCAAAGCCTGTTCAACAGCCGTTCAGTTTTGTAACTCAATCCTCAGTTCCAACTGTAAATAACTTTTAAGATGATCCAACCAACTGAAAATCATGTAATTATATAAAAATAAACATTTATATGAAGCCAAAAATATAACTTCTTATCTTAGAAACGCTAAAGGTAACTTGTATATCCCTAAATCTAAAAAAGAAATATTTCATAAATCTCCTGCCTTTTTGGGACCATACATATTTAATAAACTTGAAGAAACTCTTAAACTAACCAACAATATTCACAAATTTAAATCCGGTATTCATCTTTTTATCTCAGGACACTCAGATATTGAAGCTTTGTTCAAAATTCCTAAATAAAATAATAAGCACAGCTCTTGCCACATGATAAAATCTTTTTTTTAATTTAGGTTCCCTGGGCGAGCCTTTGGCTCTTTGGGATCCACATAATCAATTTTTTTTGTTTTTTCTATGTTTAAACAAAATGTCAATATACGTATATATTTTCCTTTGTGTTTTTTTGTACAGTCCTTGTCAGTGTGTTCCATGTCTTATATATGTTTTGTATTTTGTCCAATAAATTTGATTTGATTTGATCATGTCATTAGCTGATGATGGGTTTTCAAACAAACATATTGCATTCTAAGAATTGTCTTCAAAAGTTTCATTCAGAAAAAAATAAAGGAATTTGGGCCATACAAGTCATTTTTGTAGGTCCCATAAGGACTATGGGACATAGGTTGGAAATTACTGTCCTACACCAGGCCAGCACAAGTTTGTGGTGCAAGTCACATTGAAACAGCTTAACTTACCCCTGGCCAAAAAACATAACCTATCTGATCTAGCGTACCAAAATATTGATTAAAATTCACTATTATTTCATCATGCTTATCATGACATTAAGATTAATTATAAGAAATTAAATAATAAAGGAAACTGATCCCATAGTTTGTATGTTCAAAAGATACTGCACGTTTGGGCATTATGACTTCAATGAAATTTTGATATTTTCAAAATTTTTGTTACCTTCATTTTTATTTATTTTCATTTTGAATTGGTAAATTAAATACAAAGCTCAATTTTTTCCACGGGTTAATTCTTCAGCTTATCTTTAAAGTTTAAGAAAATAAATGCATATTTTTAATTAAAACTATCTGAATCACTAAAGTTTTTAGAATTAATCAAGATTTAAAGGGCCACAAAAAAAACAAGGGGTGGTGGGCTACATCTGGCCCTTTTGCTGTAGGTTGTGCAGGCTTATCCCAGACATTTCTCTTAGTAAGAATACATAAAAAATAAAATAAAATCTTTCCTAAAGTTAGGTGGAAATGTTGAACCAATGAAATAAGTTCTGAGACGTATGATAAAAAGTAACTTTAAAAACTTTTATCACAGTGAAAAATTTTTCTTTTTACATATTTTACTTTCTTCTTTCAGAGCCTCCATTAGTTGCTGGTGAAGTTTCTGGCCCATTCCTTGAACAACCTTAAACATAAAAAATATGGTTACATAAAACACATGCCCTATACATGTCTCAGATCATATAATAATTTTTGTATATTTTTGTTACTACATTTTATTTGTTTTTGAAGCTGAATTTTTTTAGTAAAACAGCAATAGAATCTTTGATGATAAAAACATTCAATCCAAAGTTAAGAATAACCGTTTGGGAATTATTCCATTGAACTATGGCTTACTAGAGACGAAGACCATTTCAACAATATTGAAAGCTTTGATACTTTTAAGTTTTAACATCTTTATCAGACTTGGGCAAAACAAAATACTTTCCATGCACAAAATTTCCTTTAAATATTTTCTGCAGATTACTTAAGCACTCCCAGTTTTCACTCATAGCATATTTATAATCATTTTATTCAAATTAGTTTTGATATAATAAGTACTCACTGTTTAAGCAACCAACAATGAGGATATAAATTTAATTAATAAGTATAAAAAGATTTTCTGCAAACTGCTAGTTGTTTTCTGCGCTCGGCATGTGTGCCTATATTATTAAAGTCTGATCTTAGTAATAAAGATAACTATTATTTTTGATTTAAAATATCATGCTTTTAGCTTAAACGAATTCAAGTGATTGAAAGCTCTTATTTAGAAATATTGATATAGGAGTATTATTAATAAAGTACTACAAGCTCTCAAAGAACAGGCTGCCCATGCATTAAAATATGATTATGTTACCTCAATGGCATCCTGTAAACTTCCAATGTGCAAACTTCCAGAGCCTCCAATTTGCTTCATCAAGATGATATCATTTGATGATACAGCAAGTAGAACTTTGCATATGCAGCATGCTTCTTCTTCTCCAGTGGCATCCACTACAAATTCTCCTCCAACCTGAATACACAAATTAATTATATGAATCAGCAAGATTATGATGTAGATAAAATAAAGATTTTTAATAAAAGCTAGGGGGTCCGCGAGTTACCTTGAAGAATTCCTCAAGCTACTTTTAGAATTCCCCCAAAGAGTTTCAAAATTAGATGAAACACTAGTTTTAAGAGGTAAATTTCAAAAAATTTCTGGGGGAGAACCCCCACCCCCCTCGAAATTTTGACTTCAATGCATAATATTTACCTTGAAATTACCAGACCCTCACCTCAGTGACTTGGAGTAATTCAGGGGAGTTATAAGGGTGTGTGAAGGCGCCCTGAAATTTGGATTTGGTGTATCAAAACAAGTTAAAACCCTGTTTTTGGGATCAAATCTTCGAAATGGGGGAGGATCCCTGAACCCCCTTTAGTACTTGGTAATTTATTATTTAAAATTTTTTTTTAAATTCATCAAAATTGAAATCCTACCTAAGAATATATAGTCTGAAATTCGTAACTAAGAAATATAGTTAAAATCCTGTGTGTTTTTAGGGACAAATTTATCTAAAACTTCTCTGAGGATGACCCCCAGATGCCTTTTTGTTCTTAAAACTCTATTATAAACTATTTTTAACATTAAGTTCATGAAAATGCAAATATTACATAAAAATTTATTTTTTGGAAAAATTTTAACCAGGGGTTTAAAACTAATTTAAAATCTGTTTTTCTAGTTGAATTTTCAAAAATTTTCTGGGGGAGGACCCCCCAGACCCCCCCTTTGTGGGTAGAACATAATTACTCATAACCTTTTCATGTTAATTTCCCTAAGACGCAATTTCTACTTAAAAATGTACTAAAAAGCTACTTTGACCTATGAAATATACATGGGGGCGGAGGGATAATTTTGGTCCCTCCCTAAATAATATTTCTCTGGAGTGGAGTAATTGTAAAATTTTTATAATTTGTATACTATTTTTTATTAATCTTGAACACAGAACAAAAGTCTGGTTACGGCTTTTGGTGTTGGGGGTCCGCGATGCCTGGCTTCTAACATAAAGGGGTCCGTGACGATAGAAAGTTTGAGAACCGCTGGTCTAGACATTTCATGAACTGCAGCCAGATCGTGTAATGGTCGATCAGTTACACGAAGTGGCTAAAATTTTTAGACAGTTCATGAAATGCAATTGAGCCTTAGACAGATCATGAAATGTTCCAGAATTACATGAAATGTCTAAATTTTTTAGACAGTTCATGAAATGTCTAATAGCTGTTTTGCCGATCGTGTAATATCTAGGAGTCATTGATTATTGAAAAGGAATAAACTAAAAAAAGATAAGATATTAGTTTAAGCAGCCAGTTTTATTTATTTATTATTTATTATGAATAAAATTTTATTTTTCACTTTTTTACAAAATATCAAATATAAAATCTTTCATCTTTACCATTTATTTACACATGGTAAACTTGAGTGACATCGACTGTTACACATAACGTTAGCTTTCTTGGACGCACATCTTTTTGTAGTGCATTGCACGTCAGAAGCTCTGCACGAGCATTGAAAAAATCCTTGCCCTCCACTGCAGTTTTCAATGCCTCTCTCAGAGAAAAAAGTTTTTCCAAGTCTATGTCATCAAGTGTAAAGAACTGAGATCCAGCTGGAATAAGGTTTTCGGACCGGAACCAAACCTTTTATGATCGCATTATTATGATTTTATACTTAGGAAGCGCTGGGATCGCATTTACGTCACGAGAGGCGAAGAAAAAATGTCTGATTTAGCGAGAAAAACCTTTGTTAGGATTTTGCTCTGTGTATTACATGATCGGCAAAACACCTATTAGACATTTCATGAACTGTCTAAAAAATTTAGACATTTCATGTAATTCTGGAAAATTTCACGATCTGTCTAAGGCTCAATTGCATTTCATGAACTGTCTAAAAATTTTAGCCACTTCGTGTAACTGATCGACCATTACACGATCTGGCTGCAGTTCATGAAATGTCTAGACAGTTCATGAAATGTCTAGACCAGAGGTTCTCAAACTGTGGTCCGTGGACCCCTGGGGGTCCGCGGCGCCTTCCTAGGGGGTCCGCGAGTTACCTTGAAGAATTCCTCAAGCTACTTTTAGAATTCCCCAAAGAGTTTCAAAATTAGAGGAAACACTAGTTTTAAGAGGTAAATTTCAAAAATTTTCTGGGGGAGAACGCCCAGCCCCCTCGAAATTTTGACTTCAATGCATAATATTTACCTTGAAATTTCCAGACCCTCACCTCAGAGACTTGGAGTAATTCAGGGGAGTAATAAGGGTGTGTGAAGGGGCCCTGAAATTTGGATTTGGTGTATTAAAACAAGTTAAAACCCTGTTTTTGGGATCAAATCTTCGATATGGGGAGGACCCCTGAACCCCCTTTAGTACTTGGTAATTTATTATTTTAAATTTTTTTTAAAAGTTCATCAAAATTAAAATCCTACCTAAGAATATATAGTCTGAAATTCGTAACTAAGAAATATAGTTAAAATCCTGTGTGTTTTTAGGGACAAATTTATCTAAATTTTCTCTGAGGATGACCCCCAGATACCTTTTTGTTCTTAAAACTCTGTTATAAACTATTTTTAACATTAAGTTCATCAAAATGCAAATATTACATAAAAATTTATATTCAAAAAATTTAAACTAGCTAAAACTAATTTAAAATCTGTTTTTCTAGTTGAATTTCCAAAAATTTTCTAAGGGAGGACCCCCCAGACCCCCCTTTGTGGGTAGAACTTAATTACTCATAACCTTTTCATGTTAATTTCCCTAAGACGCAAATTCTACTTAAAAATGTACTAAAAAGCTACTTTGACCTATGAAATATACATGGGGGCGGAGGGATAATTTTGGTCCCTCCCTAAATAATATTTCTCTGGAGTGGAGTAATTGTAAAATTTATTATAATTTGTATACTATTTTTAATTAATCTTAAACACAGAACAAAAGTCTGGTTACGGCTTTTGGTGTTGGGGGTCCGCGATGCCTGGCTTCTAACATAAAGGGGTCCGTGACGATAGAAAGTTTGAGAACCGCTGGTCTAGACAGTTCACGAAATGTCTAATTTCACGATCTGTCTACGACATATACATACAGTTAAAATAATTATTTTTCAAAACTGATGAATAGTAACCAAACAATAGTTTGCCAGCATTAGTTTCCATTAATAAACAAAAGTATCTTACTCTGTACATGGTTATTAAGATAGGGAGATTTGAAACATCCAATGAAAATACATCATAGGGATCATCTGATATTTCAATTTCAGGTTCATTTTCTCCATCACTCTTTACACTTACAGATTGAATTCTGAAAATAAAAATCAATCACAACTTAAAAAACACTTTATTTTAACTTGTATTAGTGAAAAATGTTTCTATTATTTCAAGTAATCAAATAATACAAATCAATAATAAATAGTCAATGAAATACTTTAAAACTTTTCTGGAAGGTAATCTCTAATATCAACTTTGTTAAGTATCTAACCTCACTTTTTATCTTAGCAATAAAGCAATATCGAGCACAGATATACAATGCTAGTTTAAATAGTTAACATAAGTTTAAAGCATTCATTAGACCTTGGAGCTGCATTTTCAACATAAAGGATTAGTGGCAACACCTGAATTTTGTCTCTTCATAATTTCTTTACCTTTTGTTCAAATATTTTAATTACTTTCTTTGAGAATTCTTAGCCTTACCTTCGAAAATCCAGACATAAAATGTAACTACAGTGAAATCCTGTTACAACGAATACCGATACAATGAAAAATTCTATTATTACTAAAGTCCTGAAAGTCTGCAACCGTTTTTATCTGAATTATCAAAATACTGCTACAACGAAGAAATTTTACGGTTCTATGAAGTTCATTATAATGGGATTTTACTACAGCATAACAATCAAAGGTAGAAAAATCACTGAAAAAGTAAGGAATTAAAAAGCAATTTTAAACAATCATATTAACTCATTGGTGTAACCCTTTCAGTCCCAGACATAAAAATTCTATAGGAATCAATAGTAATCTCCGCCATCTTAGGTGTGTAAGTATTAAACAGATGGTTTTGACATATAAGATACATACTTTGTATTGAAAAGGGCTGCTTTTGTAGCAATTGATGCAGCATCTATGTAGTTTCCACCATAACCTAACACCTAAAACAAAAGTGCCACAATTTAACACAATTTTTCATTCCATAAAACTGATTAGATAATAAATAATACTTAAATTACTATCAAAAATCAAAAAAATACTTTGAAATTTAGGTTTTGGAATAATAAAAGGAGTTATCTTAAAGAAAATTACAAAAAAACCCAATAGAGAGGAAATTATAAAATATTTAACAAAATAAAATATTTTAAACATATTTGTGGGACATGAAAATATTTGAAATACTAGTAAAGGTTTCTTTACTGCCTTATTTTAATGCTTTAGCTTTACACCTATATTAGTTTTCCTGCAACTTATAAAAATTACCTATAACAAATTTGAAAATCCCTCTTTAACTTTAAAAATCCTTAAGCCAAACTTTCTCAGAGGTCCTACTAAATTCTTGAATTTTAATTCTGTAAAATGTATTCTTTCTAGGTTTTCCAGTTTAAATTTAAGAGGTTAAAATATCATATATTAATATTAAAAATGATTATATATTCGAGTTCCTTTGAATTTATCTTTCATACATAAATTTGTTTCATATTAATATTTTGTTATTTTCTCTGACTATTTTTAATAGATTTTAGTTCTTGGAAAATTTTAGGTTTTTTAAGGATTTCCTGGACCTGTGGGAAGTTAGCTGATAGCCATTAATCCAATTAGAAATTAACTAAATTTATTTTCTTTCAATTTTGTGTAATGATGATGAGATTGATCAAAATTACATTCCAGTAGCTGAAGGTTACAGCCGTCTTACAAATTAAGTATCAAAAGTGAAAAATGGTATATTGCAGGCTCTTCTCCTAAATTATTGTACAATAGATTTGTTGAACTAGAATGCCGAAATCATGAGATTGTTTTTTATAGATATGCAATGCATCAATGTCACAGTTGGAAGTTGTTTGACAAAACCCTTACCATGATGTCAACATAGAGAACCCACACCTGTTGACCTGGAATGACACAGAGAGACTTTAGATCCAATAGCTGATCTCTTTTGCATATCTGGTTAAGGATGAGGCTCACATCTTGAGAGAAGTCATCTCCCCCTCTCCCTTCAAAGTCAAGGTGAGCATGGGGAGTGCTAGAACACAAATTCTTACATTTTTATATACATGCACTGCATGCCAAATAAAAGATTTATTATGTCAATTCTCAAAATCTCCTAAACACTTACTATGCTTTCAATTGATAAAAAAGTTAGATAAGAATACATAGAGAAATAACTTACAAAACAAAGTTACATATGTTTTGCTTATTAGTTTTTAAAGAAACACATCACAGTCTTCTTTGGTGAAAATGTAATTAAGTGTTTATACAGAAAAAAAAATCTTCTTGGAAAGTTATCTTGCTTAAAAGATAAATAACTCATGGAACAAAATCCTCTCAAACAAGGTTTTAGAATTTAAAATACAAATATTATTTAAAAATTATACTTTAATTTACAAACCATTTAAAATTGTAGAATAATGATAAAATAATTTAGCTTAGGTTGTACCAAACAAGACATAATTTTAGGTTATCTGTCATTAGGCCAACACTGCGTTCATGGGCGTAGCCAGGGGGGGCAGGTAGGGGCAGCTGCCCCTTCTCTAAGTCCCGAGTAATTTACTTTTAGCTAAGTTGAAACTCAGTTTTTTAGGGTCAAATTCTTAAAATTTTTCTGGGTGAAGGCCCCCAAGCCCCTCTTTAGTATTTAAACCTTTATTATTCACACTTTTTGAATAAGTTCATTAAATCAAAATCCTACCTGTAAATGTATGTCCATATATTGGTGTACATGTACAAAAAAACAGTTTTAAACCCTGTTTTTAGGGTCAAATTTCCAAAAGGTTTCTGGGGAGGACCCCCAGACTTCCCTTTAAAATTGGTCCCCACAAACAAAAAAGTCGAACCTGCTTTTGTCCCCCCCTAAGTGGAACCCTGGCTACGCCCATGACTGGGTTTACAAGGATCTGTAAACAAGATGTCCTAACAACAAAGGAAAAGGAAAACACTTTAATATTCTCTACCAACAATCTCAAGAATGAGAGCACCAGAAAAATCTTGTGTTACCATCATTTCTAAGCACTACTACTTCAGAGATTGAATTCAAAACAGGAAACATCTTCCCTTATTAATGCAACCAAGTTGCATAGTACTGTGTGATAAGAGCAAAGACTACTAACCTTTCAATAGATACTTCAATCCAACCTCTATCAGGAGCAGATGCTGGGGGAGTGGTCAGTTCAGCCTTTACACCAGCCAAGAGCTTAGAGTCAGCCTGCAAGGTTTTGAAGTTTGAGCTACTCCATGATTGTAAATATAAAAAAATAGTGGATTCTGCTTATTATCCAGGCCAGTTTACGGCCGTATTAACCAGCGCGAGCCGATCCATAGATTATTCACTGATCCTACAAACCATGATCGTGGTTTTTCCGATGGTTGTTATCGACGAACAACCGACAATCATGGTTTCTTCAAACAGCAGTTTTGTAAGTAACGCCACTTCTGATTGGACCGCGATGACGCCAGCTATCGAGTCCGGGATCGCACGCTGTTCACTCAAGTTCATAGTCCAGTGTAAATTATTTCCTATAAAATTCTCTACCTGCTTTAAAACATTTCTATCACAACTAATAATAACTATACAACCAATAACAGGAAATGACTTGAACTGGTGTTCTATATTTCCTGCTTTATATTGGAAATTGTTTTGTTGATCTAATGTACACTGAATGGGTTTATTTCAATATTATTTTTAAAATACTCACACTTATCTAAAAATATTGATTCCCCTCTCTAAAAATAGGATATTTTTTTAAGAATTTTAAGGAATTAATAATTAAAAGAAAAAAATTTTGAAACTTAGGTAATAGCCGTGCTAAATATTTAATACCTGAATAAATTGTAAGAGCGCCATCTATCAAAACGAGTGCTAACTCTAAACTATCTGGTTAATTTTAATGCGTGTTTTTCACGATCAGCTTTCTTTATTATTATACTTTAATCAACCATTATTTTGATGATTAAAGCAAATATACTCAAATATAAATATAATTTGTGATCAAATTCTTCTTAAATGTCCATTTTCGCAAAAATTATCCACCGATCCACGGATAACCCACCAAAGTTGGGTGGTCAGATTTTGGGTGAAAAAACCGATGGTTATTCGTTAGTTGGGGGTGGTCGATAACGTTTTAGTTAGGATCAGCGGATAATCCTTCAATCCATGGTTGAACCACGATGGTCAATACGGCCGTTAAAGGGAAATCTGCTTAACAGACATAATAATCCTCAGGAACGAAAAACCAAAGTATAGATACAAAAAACCAACCAATTGGCAGAAAATTAAATTAGTCTGAACAGGAAGTGTTAAAACTAAGCAATAAATCAATGTTTTCATAGGCAATTTTTTATGCAAGGATGAGGCGCAACAATCCCTCCCAAACCACCAAACATAAACTTGGCGTTGCCAACCAGGGCGATAATTCATTTTCTAGCAACCCTCCCGATATACATGATTATGATAACAAGAGCATGGACGTTGCCAGGGGGTGCAGGGAGGGGCAGCAACCCCCTCTAAATCCTGAACATTTTTTTACTTTAGTTTTAACTAATTAATTTTCAAAAAGGAAAATTTTGAAAACTCAAGATTACTACTGTTGACCTAAATCAAAGAGGATTTCAAATTGAAAATAAGAGCTCCTACCCAGGGCGGTATCCAAGAGGGGGTTAGGACAGGGCTCACACTCACTTTAAAATATTTGTATCAATTTTTGTATCAGGTAAAACCAAGTTTTGTATCACAAAAAATGTCTTTTGTATCAGGTAAAACCAAGTTTTGTATCACAAAAAATGCCTTTTGTAGCAGGTAAAACCAAGTTTTGTAGCACCAAAAATTTCTTTTGTAGCAGTTTGATTGCAGGGAAGCTTTTGTAATTTAAAATTACAAAAGCTTCCCCTTCATTACATTTTAAACTTGCATCAGTAAAACTTTTCGTACGACATGAAAACCATGATTTTGATTACGACAAATAATGTGCGTATAGATTTAATTCATAAATACTTAACTTAAAAATCTATTAATTTATCAGCTCTTATCCAATTTTTACCCCTTATCAATTTTTATTTACTTGAGGTTATTAGGTCTAGTGATAATTCACCTCCTAAGTAATTAGTTCTGACCATAGTTAAGTTGTTTTTTCTACAATGTAAATACAATAGTGAACGCAAGCCATCTTCAATTAGGCGCCGGTAGGAAGCAATCGCGGATAAAACGGAACTTTTTCACGAAAAAATCGCTATTTTTCGGCTTTTCAAGATCGTGATTCTAACCATCGGACATGTTGGCTTTGACCACGTTCAAGTAGTTTTTCCTGCATTCTAATTAAATACTGCGGCGCACAAAACGAAACCTTCGCGAAAAATCGCGGCTTTTTCCGCGATTTACCCGTTTCCAAACGCCTAGACAAGGCAGACAAGACTTTAATTTGGCGCAACAAGATTTGTTTACGTTTTCCCTGAGGAAAAATGCAAAAAAACGTAAATTCCGTAAAAATTTCGGGTCGATCCGTAAAACCGTAAATATTGGTGCAAATCCGTAAATTTTACGGACAATCCGTAAAACTTGGCAGCTGTGAATAGAAGCCATCTTCAACTACGTGCTGGAAAAACGGTACTTGCGCGAAAAATCGCTATTTTTCGACTTTTCCGCAGAATGCGATCCTAAACACTGAACGACGGCTTCTAACCACTATAAAGTTGTTTTTTCCACATCGCACTAACAATGCAAGAAGCCAACTTTAACTTGGCGCCCGCCGGCCGTCCAAGAAAAAATATCCTAAAAATTGAGCATAATTGGGAAAAAACTTGCGCTTCTAAGTGCTTTTTACGATAGATTTCCGATTTCCCGTAGCTTTTTCTATGTTGTCCGTAGTTTAACGACGCCATCCGTAGTAGTAGTCTCTGAAAATGGCGCATTTTTGGCGCAGGAGCTGGTAAAATAGGCAATTTGTATCAGTATGTATCAAAATTTGGTTTTGGCGCAGTTTGGCGCAGGCGTGTGAGCCCTGGGTTAGGATGTTAACTCTTATTCATGCGGTGCTTTTGCCTTGAAAATTCTGAAGATTATATAAAGAGTAATTCACCTTGAGTAGTCCTTAAATGGCCCCTACTCCAAAAATGAGTCGCAAAACTACTTTTCTGATAAATTAACAAAAATATTCGGGAGAAGACCCCCAGACCCATAATTTTTATTTGGGGTTAAGTATATTATCCAAAAAACTTTTGCATTAAAAGGGTCAGTTAAGTCTTAAATCATAGAACTGGTACATGTATGCTCAAATGATCCCTACATCATCAAAAATTAATGTATGAACACAGTTTTTTGTGAGTGGGAAGTAAAATACATGTTCTTTTGGAATAATTCCTCATTGAAGTAAAAACTTTTTTTTAAATAAGTTCCATAAAAACTTAAGGAATTTTTCATGAAATATCATTTTGTGAACAGGATTAAAAGCTAAATAATAAAGTAATTCTAAAACAATTAGTGTTAAATTAATCTTTAGAGTTTTTTCCATAAATTATACATCATTATTTGTAAATTTATAGTGGAGTAAAAATATTTGACAACCATTGAAAAGGAAATTTTTTGGGTAAAAACCAAAATTTAATCTTTTTTTGTGTCAAAATTTTTTATTTTCTTGTTATATTTATACAAAACGATGTATAACTCATGAAGGAAACTCTAGAGTTTAATGTAACACTAATAAAGTTTTTAAAAATTTCTCTGTTATTAAGCTTTTAATCCTGCACACAAAATGTTATTTCAATGTAGATATGATAAAGAATAGTGATAAATTACACTGTTCAACAAATTTGACCTTCAAAATTTTTTCCTTGATGAAAATAGTCATCTCTTATAGATTTTGGGTCGCTGAATACGAAAATCACCATTAAAATTCTCAATTGACTCGGAATTTTCGGGGAACAGCCCCTCCCCATTTTTACGTTTTTCGACGACCTTATAACTTTAAACTCTATTTTCAGGGTCAAAAAGCATTGTTTTAGTCTTCAAATTGCTCCCCAGGTAACAAGAAATGTTCAAATTAATAAAATATGATAAATTTATAATAAATGGATAGGGTTAAGGGGTAATTACCCCCCTAAAAGTACAAAAAAATAGCTAAAAATTATAGAGGTTTCTATACGCTATTTTTTCCTCTTATTTTTTACGCAATTCCCGTTTGAAGGGTCCTAACCCTTCCCCAAGGACCCAAATTTGATGACAATATGCAGCAATAATTTTTACTAAAAGCGGTTGAGGTGTTAGCCTCCCAGAAGTCCCCGCGGAAGAGTTCGGAAGACTTCCAGAATCGCGAAGGCGCTCGCGAGCTCAGGAATTAACATCGATGATTTTGAAAAGATTACAAATGACGTTTTTCTTATATTTTGGGTGTATCCTAAGTAGAAACTCTTCAGTTCTTTAAAAACTGACCGGTTTTCGGGAGTGAGGATTCCATGTTTCAAGATGTTAATAGATGCACGAATGTGGATAACAAAATTAGGGGGCATCCCCTTAAAAACTGAGGGTGATGGAGGAAAATGGGTGTCATATTTGAATTCAGCAGATCATTTTACACAAGAATCAGCTGAAATTCAGTTAGTGGCTTCAAATTTTTTTTGTACAGCACTGTTAAACTCTAAGTGCGGCATTGAACCCTTCCGTGGGTGCTCTGGGGGCGCTCTCACCTCAACCGCTTTTAGCAAAAATCATTTCTGCATATTTCCATCAAATTTGGTTCCTTGGGGAAGGGTTAGGACCCTTCAAACGTGAATTGCGTATAAAATAAGAGGAAAAAATAGCGTATAAAAACCTCTATAATTTTTAGCTAATTTTTTGCATTTTTAGAGGGGTAATTACCCCTTAAACCTATCCATTTGTTATAAATTTATCATATTTTATTAATTTGCACCTTTCTTGTCTCCTGGGAGGCAATTTGAAGATTAAAGCAATGCTTTTTGACCCTGAAAATCGAGTTTAAAGTTATAAAGTCGTTAAAAAACGTAGAAAGGGGGAGGTGCTGTTCCCCGAAAATCCTGAGTCAATTGAGAATTTTAATGGTGATTTTCGTATTAAGCGACCCAAAATCTATAAGAAATGACTATTTTCATCAAGGAAATTTTTTCAGTGTAGAACAGTGTTATTTATGATATTACATACCTCTTATTTTTTGGTACATATTTATTCCTAAAAAATTTTTTAATTGCTCTTTTTTAAAAATCTGCAATTATTGCACCCTTTTACTTTAGGAAAACCACTTTTTAAAAAAAATTTTCTATCTTTCTTCCCAGGCTGAAATCATATGAAGAGCTTCTCTAAAACAATTCTTGATTATTTACTTGAGATGAGAATGAAAACAACCGAGAATTTCACAAAGAAATTCTACAAGAACGCACACAGAAAGAGAAAATAATAATGTTTTAAGTACAAAAAGGGGTTCTGGGGGTCCTCCCCTAGAAAATTTTGGAAATTTGACCCAAAAAACTCGTTTTGGTAAACCTAGTCCTAGCCCACGGGGGGAGAGGCTATTGACCTGTTGCCTCCTGGATTGGCGCTTGCCCCCAGACCCCTCTTTTAGTAATTAGAACACCATTTATTAATTTCAGCTTTTTTCATATTATATTCTTTTATGAGTTTCAATTTAATTTCTATTTCCCTGCTTGCCCCCCAAGCAGAACCCTGGCTCAACCCATGGCAAAGAGTAGCACCAAAAAAGTCGTCAAGAAGAGTGCACCTTGTTGTAATATAGCACTAGTGTGATCCAATAATTTGTACAACAATTAGACTTCAACACGAAGTTTGCAGTGGCTGAAGGCTGGCGATGTCGGGCAACTGATTGTTGGGATTTAGAACCAGTATTTCTTATTTAAGTGATTACTACAACTGTGGCATATTTTATTTCTTTCCCCCCATTCGCATAAAGGAGTGAGATTTACATTACATCAAAATTTTCTGTAAATGTGGTTTGTACAATCATGTGTCTTATACAGGTATGGTTAAGGGGGTTCATCCAAAGAATCCGAGCCTGTGCCAAAAAAGGGCGATAAAATTAAGGATTCTGGAAACCAAGTTCTACAGAAGTTGAATTGCTTACTCGCCAATATACGCCATTGGCAACACCAAATTTCGCCAAAAATGTCTCCCAGGCCTGGATTCTTTGGATTTACCAGATAAAGGTATAAAAGATTATGTTTTTACACACCAATTTTACCAAAGCAGAACCATTACAATTAGCTATGACATCTGTTTCCAGTTCAATAGCTCTATAATCCATACAAGAACGACCATCTCCTCTAAGATTATCCTGAAAAAAATAACAGAAACAGATCAAATTTAAAATTTGAAGCGACCCGACCAACAAACAAATCGAAATAAGATAAATCAAAATAATATATTCACCTGAATTCCATGAATAATGTAAATCTTTTCGGCCTCTTGAAGAATGAAGTTTGCCATAATTTTAAAGTATAGCAACAAAGTTGAAAAATTCACTGATATTATTCCCTAGAACCAATTCTTATTAATTTGTTTCTTCGTTCATGGAAAACGCGTCAATTCTTGTAAGGACAGGAAAATTTAGCTTTCTTTTGCTCTACCTTGCTTTCAATCTTTCAAATTCAAAACAATAATAAAGCAATGACGGTTACAGTGATGAATAAATTTATAATGCATGCCTGACGCATATTCGCACATCCCAACGTTTTGGTCCTGACGAGCTTAGTGCGCATGCTCGGGGAGAAAAAAAGGATATTCTTCGGATAATATCAAATAATACTGAATCCCCGCTGGTGCAGTGGTAGTGTGCGTGCTTAGCATGCGGTAGGTCGTACGTTCTATCCCCGATTTATTGTTTTATTAAAATTTCTAAAAAAAACCCAGCTAAAATAAGTCCACACGCATGCGCACTAAGCTCGTCAGGACCAAACCGTTGGGATGTGTGAAAATGCTTCCCTGACCACTCTGACTTAAAATATTTTCTGTTATAATTTTTATGCGCTATATTTTCTTAAAAATTTTAAATATAATTGTCTGATTTTGAAATATTTCCCAAACCTACTTAAATTATCAAAAGGGTGTTCGTTTTCAATTTTGCCGAGGAGCCTCTTCAAAAAGTGCATTGCCACAGGAGAGTTTGTCATAAACTTTTGCAATCTTCTGAATCGGAAATCGTAACCCGTTTTACAATATTATTATTGTATTATCTCAGGGTAATGGTATTGAATAGATCAAATAAAGTCTAATATAAGTATTTTTGTATGATATATGTTTCTGGCTGAAAAGAGTTCAATCAGCATCAACTTATCTCATTATCCGTTTGCAATTATGTGTACTTAATTCGATAAACTGCTAAGAAACCATCAAGATGACATCAACATTGCAGGTAAACATTGTGTTGCATTCTGTATCAGGGTATATAATCTAGTCTAATTCATGCTCAGGGCCTTCAAATTATAGTTCATTAAATTTCTTTACTGAATCGACTACCTCTTGCTAAATCTTGACAGGTGTTACACGCTTATTTGTTATGAGAGTAGGATACTTAACACAAGTATATAATCTGCAATTCTATAACTTAATACTAACTGTGAAAAAATCTGCATGATTTTCCAATGCTATGGTTGAAAATAATATCATAATTGCATTGTCAATCTTACTGTTTCCATTTACTTGAGTGTGAAACATCCACCAAGGAAAACTTCATTTTGGTTGAATTAAAAAAGGACCCTATAGATAGCTAATGGTAATATAAAGTTGTATATTATTAAAGTTTTAATGTGGTAAATGAAGTTTTAATATGGTAAAAACCGGGACTAGGTGAAATATGGTATTTCCAATGTTGTTTATTGTCAAGTAGGCGGTTCTACTTAGAAGTAGAATTGCCTACTATATGGACCCATTCTATAGAACAGCGGTTCTCAAACTGTGGTCCGCGGACCCCTGGGGGTCCGCAAGTAATTAGTTTTAGAATTCCCCAAATAGTTTCAAAATGAAATGAAACACTAGTTTTAAGAGGCAAATTTCAAAAATTTTCTAGGGGAGAACCCATAGCCCCCTCGAAATTTTGACTTTAAAGCATAAGGTTTTTCCTTGAAATTTAAATGGTTTACAAGGAACTGCTTCAAGTGTAACCAAAAACATGCCTGAAAATGAACATAGTAACACATCTTTTTGAGGCCAATTTTCAAAATTTTTTCTGGGAGAGACCCCAAACCCTCACAAAGTAATTCAGGGGCTTATATAAGGGTGGGTGAAGGGGCCCTATCCCCTCCCTGAACTATGGACTTGGTGTATCAAAACAAGTTTAAACCCTGTTTTTTTGGATCAAATGTCCGAAAATTTTCTGGGGCAGGACCCCCAAGCCCCATCTAATACTTGGTACTGGGCAATTCCACGGGTAACTGACTGACATTTTTAAAGAAAAACGCTTAGTATTTTGTTATTTTCTTCCCAAAAATAAATTATAAAAAATACTTTCCATCCAGTTTATTGCTTTCTTGTTAGCTTAATCTAATTGCACAATTAAATTTTCAAAATATGTTTTTATTGATTTTTTAAAAATTTTAAACGACATGGTAACTGACTGACATTTGTGAAACATTTATACTTGTATTATTTATCATTGTAGATAACTCCTAGATTGTTCCCTACATTATTAGTTAATTTTCAGAAAGCAATTGATATGGTGACGAAAGCTACTGAGGAGGATAAGAAAAAGAACTATGATGAAGCATTCCGATTGTATGAACATGGAGTAGAGTATTTTCTTCATGCTATAAAATGTAGGTATCTCTCTACTCTATATTAAGAACTAACGTTTCTGTTCAGAAAATCTACACTTTCAGACAATTTTTGAACTCTTGCTTACACAAATACTACAGTATGCCCCAGTTGAATTATCTAGCTAAGGCTAGCGAGTGGCTAGCCTTAGCTTAGCATATTGTATAATAATCAAATGTGGGGAAGAATGAAGAGATTTTGGATCCATTATTTGATCATTTTTATGTATGACACAGTTTAGTAAGAAAGGATTCTGAATCTATTCTAATAATCAGCTAGATATCCATTCCCGATTTCAAGCCTGAAGGCAGCTAGTAGTTGTATATGATAACTAAAAGTGTTGCTTTAAATGTTCACCTCAATTGTGACTGTATATCTAACTTTGGTCAAACAAACAATCAGAAGATCAAAACAATGTAATTTTTGAGATTATGAGTTCTAGGGTTGTGTATTCTAAGGTTATGTGTTGTAGGGTCAAAAATTTGTTTAATTTAGACAGTTTGTATCTGACTTTGTAACTGAAGTGAGTTGAGTCTGTGATGTTATCACCTCTGATTGGCTTAGGTTGGTATGACATCACATGGTATTTCAGATAAAAGCCCAGTGTGAGGCTGGCTGTCTCTCCTTGCTTTTGCACTGATTATAGAATGTATACTTAGGATGGTATTCAGACATTCGAGATTTGGAAACTCACTAGTGAGATCGAACAGTGAGATAAAAATTCGTATTCTGACTGCCAAAATCTCCCCGCCGAAAGGCGAACTTGAACGCTCGAACCTCACCAGCTCCTCGGCATTCGAGTGTTCGAGAGAATTCATTCGAGTGAGTCTCTGATTGGCAGGGCCCTTCCGTGACGTCAATTCTGAGCCAGAGCTGACGTTACGAGAGGAACTAGGTGAATTCCAGCTAACTAGTCACCCGGGTGGAAAAAAATAAACTTTATCAAAACCCCAAGTGTTATACATCATTGGAAAGCTTAAAGTCTATAGAATTAGAAACAAACATTGGTTTTTACAAATATTAGCTCTATTTTGTAGAGGAAATCATCAAAAAGCATGTATTGTAAAAGTTTTGTTGCTGCTGAAATTACCGACTTTTTACCTTATTACATCTGTAAATTATGCCATCAAAGTTGTTCCACAGAAGTTTATTATTGATGTTAGATCTCTAAATATAAAATAAATGTGTGTTTACAAGTGATTTAATCAAAAACTGCCTAGCTGGGGGTCTATTTGTCATACAAGGTTGAGCATGTAACGTCTGTTACAAATTTTACTAAAGTTTGTCTCACATTGTGAAAAATGGTTTTTTAAACTTTTATTTCCACTTTCTACTTTAATTTTAAGGTAACAGTAACTAATAACATCCAAAATTTGTGAAAAAAAATTATATTACCTGTAAATACAGGTGTAACAGACGTTACATGCGCCTGTCGTAACGGACGTTACAATGTCAATGTAAGGTCTGTTACACATATAACTTGGCATAATAAAAGCGTAATAAGGAACCTACTATTAATAAATTAATTTATTTTAATTTATCAATTATATAATTAATTGAAAGTAATACATTTTAATTAAAAATTAATTATGTCATAAATTTTATATTTTATCTTACTATGTGTCAACCAAGAATTTCCAATCTATATTTGCAAAACAGAGGCATCTAGGGCACCATGTCAACCATCATGGGGAGGGGGCAATCCCCCTTTTAATGGCAAAAACAATATTTAATTAAATTAAACATTAATTAAACATTTTCAGCAAATTAGAATTCAAATACTAACTTTCAGTAAAGGCATCCTGAGATCCCAGGTATATAAAGATTTTTTCTCAGCAATTTTATTTAACCCTTTTTTTTTCACGAATAAAAACTATAAGATCAGGTATTTAGGATGCTAAAAAATTAAAAACCGTTAACTTCATTTTAGTAACAATTTTAACTTAGTCATTATAATGGCGCTTTCAATTTTAAAATGGTTGTCAAGTAAATTTTTTAACAATGCACTTAAGATTTAATTTATCATTGTAACTTAATTTCTAGGTACTTAAAGTTTTAATGTGAAAGTAATGATCATTACTTTACCCTTATTTACCCATTACTTTATCATTACCCTTATTTCCAAGCAGCATGCCTAATATAATATTATCAGTATTGGTCATTATTAAAATGTACTTAGAAATATCAGTCAATATGGCTTAATTTTTGTTTTGGCTGGCCAATGCTGCTTCTCAGACAAATTTTACTTAATTTAAAAGGGTAGGTAAAATAATATTATTTTGATTATTTTTAAAATTGTTCTTTTTTTATTTGAAAAGCCACTCATTGCATGATATTTACAGGTATTGGCTAATACAAAAATTGGTATTGGTAAATTAATAAATTATTTTAATTTTAATAAGTTCGTTCATTCATTCATAAAGTCATTTTGAGGGCTTTTAACCTTCTTTTTTAGTAATTTAAAGTGCTACCCAATGCATAATATTTATCGGTATTTGCCATATTGACCAATAGCGTAGATTTTAACAGGTTTTATCATTCAAAATAATTTTTGTATGTTTTTAACCTTTTTTTTACTAAATTTAAAGCTTTTGACTATGTATGATATTTTTTATATTTGCGATATTGGCCGATATCGTAACATTGTTTAATTAATAAACTGCATGAAATTTAATTTTAACAGGTTTATTCATTCAAAATAATATTACTTTGTTAGTCTTTAACCATGTTTTTTTACTAATATAAAGCTCTGGACAGTGTATGATATTTATCGGGATTTGCGATATTGGCCGATATCGCATCGTTTTTCAATTAATAAACTACACCGAACTTAATTTTAACAGGTTTATTCATTCTAAATAATATTACTTTGTATGTCTTTAACCTTGTTTTTTACTAATTTAAAGCTCTGGACAATTTATGATATTTATCGGTATTTTCGATATTGGCCGATATTTCAGCGTTGTTTAATTAATTAATAAACTACATCAAATTTAATTTTAACAGGATTATTCATTCAAAATAACGTTATTTTGAATGTTTTTAACGTTGTTTTTTAGTAATTTAAAGTGCTAGACATGTACGAGATTTATCGGTATTTACGATATTGGCCGATATTGTAACAACCCCCAATTGATAATCTTGGAGTACATGAGTGGTTCTTATTAAGTTATGATCCTCCTCTTCAACTTTAACTTAAATATTCAAGGCCTAAATGGTATGTATTTCGTACGACGTAACGTCTGTTACACCATGTAACGTCCGTTACGAAAGTTTAGAATTTTTTAAAAATACAAAAAATGACTGAATTTTTTAGTCAATGCTGTGATATATTGCGTACATGTCTAGTAATGTTATTTAAATTTTTTTAAACTAAAATGCCTTATAGATTCACAGACTTTTTAAACTGATGACACTAAAGTGTAAAAGGGCTTCCATTCATGTAACATCCGTTACAAAAAACAATAATTTCCCCCCCCACTTCACAACCCCGGAAATAAATTTTCAAACATGTATATCTTTTATTCAGAACTAGTTTTACTAGGAAAAAATATATAATCATTATTATGAGACGTTTTTATGCCCTTAAAAATTGTTTAAACATCGAATTTTCGTACGAGTGTAACATCCGTTACGTTGGAATTCACCACTATTTGCGCAAACAAAAAATGAGGGAAAAGTTCCTAACAGTTACCCATAGAGGAACATATTATTTGCCTTAATGCTAAAATTGTAAACTTTACTTAGAATATACTAAAAAAATTTAGTTATATATTACGTTCTATGGGATAGCTGTATCGTTGTCACAGTTGTTTGTTTGTAAGGCCGGCTGGAGATGGCGCCACTACTGTCCAAAAATCTCGTTTAAAGCAAGATTTTTAATTTTTATATTAGAGTTGTTGACGATACAGACATGCGTTCTTTTACATTTATAATTTATTATTTTTTGCAACACATATCAAATCTGAAAACGACATTTTAGCACTATTGGACGCGAGATGTATACCATATTTCAGCTGAAAAACACGTGGAGGAATCATTCCCAACTTGTCACGCGTCTCCTAATTGGCCACGAACTTTGGCGCCAATCAACCAATAAGCGAAAGAGTGAGGTCTCCTCCCATCTCACTGGTGTGATTTTTGGAGTCAGAATCAGCGTTGCCAGACGTACGATAATTATGGTATTTGTACTATCTTTTGGAGCTCCGTACGATCTTCAATCTAAATTTTAGATCGTACGCGAAGTACTATCTTTTTATTGGTTGGTTGGTTGAGTTACATATATCATCAGGCAATACCAACTTTTGATTAAGATAAAGCACAGAGAGGTGCAGATATATGTTACCAAAAACTAACCAACCAACTTTGGAACTTGAGGCTAAAGATTGGATTGTTGGAACATCGAACATATATTTTCAAGTTTGTGTGCTTGATCTTAAGGATCCGCATAAAAACCTTCTGTAAGTAAAACAGACACAAGCGGAATTTTTACTGACACAGAAGAGAGAAAGTACAATCAGGGCGAGGTTGGAATCGAACCGACGACGACGGAACAAAGCGCAGGATGGGAGGGCAGCGAGTAAACCAAACCATCAGGCTATACGTCTCGAGTCTAAAGACGCTAGCAGCTAGCTGTCTGCGCACTGTACCTGGTACCGGGTTCAATTCCAGGCCTCCACACCTCCACTCCACCCTGGGTGTATTTCTTCTATCCATGTGCGTAATTTGGGGGGGGGCAGGGGGCAAATGCCCCCCTCAAGGTTTTCACCTGTACCTGTTATTTGAAAAATAGCCGCAAGACCCTTGAAAATTCTGTAACTTCCACAAGGATCTTTTGGTGCAATTCAAAAAGTCTCAAAAGGAGTTAAAATACTACTTTTGAGGGTTAAAATTCAAAAAGCTTTTTGGGGAAAGACCCCCAGCCCCCCTCAAATATTTTTACGTCGGTGGTAACACAGATTTTCCTCCTTAGAATTCTGCCACTTATAAGACGCTTTTCCTTTAAGGAGCTCCCTAAAGAGTTTGAAAAAGAGATAAAACACGAGTTTAAAGGGAAATTTTTTTAAAAAAATTCTGGGGGAGGCCCCTTGAAACTTTGACTTTTATTTACAACTCTTTTCCCTAGAAAATTCTGTGGTTTATAAGAAACTGTTTTCTTTAGGATGCAAATTTCCCTTGGGGTGAACCCCAGACCCTCTATTTTTCCTCGGAAATCTTTTCAGTGTTCTAACACTTAACTCATAAATGTGAATCTTGAACGTTTGTGCTGCTTGGACTGGAATTATGCGCTAACAGTCTGCGAACTATACATGGTGCCGGGTTCGATTCCAAGCCACCGCAGTGTTTTATATAAGTTTGTAGTTTAGTTTCGTTTATGTTTTTCAACTTGTGGTACATCTTCTTCAATAGTTTTTTTATCCTCTTTTTTAAATTTTGATAAATTTTAAGGCATATGCCTCCCTTTAAAGCTATGAGCAATTGCCTAGCCCTTTAATTTAAAATATTTTATTATAAAATTATCGATTAAAATATTGACTGTATCGATACTTAGAGCGTACGATCTTTTTTCCGAATGTACTATCTTTTTTGCGGCTTCTGTACAATCAAAACACCTCAACTCTCTGGCAACGCTGGTCAGAATAGCATTTTTAACTTGAATGGTGAGGTCGAACATTCGAGGTGAGTTTACAAATCTCGAATGTCTGAATACCGCCCTTAGTCTTTCTGTTTGTGTCTTTGTTCCTGCTAGTCAGGATGACACGTTTAATCATTATGTTAAGTGTTTAGATATATAGGGGTTTCTTGATAACTAGATGTTTTTCTTAGTTTGGCCACATGTCAGATTTGGTTGTTTCGAAAGTTAGATTTGTTGATAGTTAAATAATGTTTACATTCGTTAATAAATTTACTCTTTGTTATTTTAAAACTCTGCTATTATTTTTTAGTTTACCTTTTTAGAGTTTAAGGGTAACAGTATAAGTAGTTGTATTGTTTAGTTGTATAATTTTTAAAATGTTTAATTTAGATGAAGCTCAAAGTGATAAAGCAAAGGAAAGTATTAGAGCCAAATGTGTGCAGTACTTGGAAAGAGCTGAAAAAATCAAGAAATACTTGAATGATAAGCAGAAAAAGAAACCTATTAAAGATGTCGATGGAGGTGAACCAACGTAAGTCTAACACATTTGTGAAATTTTTTATTGCTCTGATGATCATTGGTTAATTCATTATCTATTTTTAGGAAACACAGTGGTAACAGCAGTGACAGTGATTCTGAAGATCCTGAAAAAAAGAAACTCCTTAACCAATTAGAAGGTAGGTTTACAGTTTTATTGGATATTATTGAAGGATGCAGTGTTTGTAAAAAAAAATCATTGTCCCAACAGCCCATATGTACTAAGACCTATGATGACCATATTTATATTTGTTTTCTTGATAATGGTCCCTGGTGTAAAGCATATCGTCGCCTTAGAATCAAAAACTACTATCTCTGAAAATTCACGCAGCTTCATTCACAGTAGTTGTTCTTTCTACTCGTTTTGTTGGCGGTTTTGGCGTTGTTAAAGGGTTGCTGCTATCCATTGTTAATTCACTTCAGTCCTAGAAAGGGAAAATATTGAAACTTTGAATCTTAATAATTCTAAAACTAATTCGAATTTTTTAAAAAACGAAACGACAATATTTTTGTAAAAAATAATTGTATATGTGTTTAAAATATTGTACTTCTACCATGATTAGTTTTTCTTTTATAACGAAAAAAGAGTTCCAATTATTTCATTGGCTGCTGCAAAACGAGCTAGATTCAATGTTAATCTTGGCGGTCTGATATCGTAAGCAGGTTGCCATATCAGGGGCAATATTTTCTTCATCTTAAAATCAAAATAATACTGCCTTCTGGTCTGATTCGGAAATATTCGGAATTGCAATCGAGAAAGCTCATTTCATTGGTTCGTAAGCGTGACATCATGGAGCTGGCAAAGTGCCAAACCAATCAAATGAGCGCCTGCAACGATTTGAAGTAATTATTATTATTTTTTGATTTGGTGGTATTTAATTGGTGGATTTTTTATGGGGAGTGGTTTGAATTGGTGTCTGATTATAAGTCGCCAAGGATCAGGGTCCCCGAAGTTTGCCGAACAGAGATAGTAGTTTTTGATTCTAAGGCGACGATTAGTGTCCTGGTTTAGATAATAGATGGTTAGCCCAATATGACATCTCCAGTGTTTTACTGGTAGCTCTTCATTTTTCCACTTAAATTCAGAGGCTGGGCAAGGTTGATTGAGGCGGTCTGAAACCGGCCCCCAGATCGTAGGTTGCCCTTACGTGGTTTAGGGTTTTATGACACCAGGCCTTTATACATGGCCAAAAACATGGTGCTTAGCAAAAAAAACTTCAATGGGGATTCTTCCATTATCAATTATCCACTCTATTTATAGTAAAAATATCCAGCTTACTTGACTTACTTTTTGCTGTAATATAAAACGCTGAAAACAATAGTGCTTTTACTCAACTCAACTTGGGGGTGGCATCTCCCTCTTCCTCGGGGTAGAGGGAAAAGAGCTTAGGCAATAATGCCCATTACAATAGTGCTTTTACCTATGGTATGTTTAATTTTTTATATCTCTGCATGTGTCATTATAATCTCCTTACTCATTAATGTTGTAACTTTCTTAAATTTTTCAGGAGCTATTGTTGTTGAAAAACCTAACATAAAATGGTCTGATGTGGCTGGTCTAGAAGGAGCTAAGGAAGCTTTAAAAGAAGCTGTTATTTTACCAATCAAGTTTCCCCATTTATTTACTGGAAAGAGGAAACCCTGGAAAGGGATTCTTTTATTTGGGGTACTAAAAACTTTCTCTATTGTTGATTTAGCTGCAGCAAGTGCTTTTCAGTCCTTTATGCTAAGTTTTTTTGTATCTGTCTAGCCTCCAGGTACTGGAAAGTCTTTTCTGGCAAAGGCTGTTGCTACAGAAGCAAACAACTCAACTTTTTTCTCTGTTTCATCTTCAAGTCTTGTATCTAAATGGCTGGGAGAAAGTGAAAAGTAAGACTTTAAAAGTTTTTAAAATGTCTGGGCTTAAGTCCAAAGCAAAGAAAAATCCTATGGTTTGAAATTTGTAAAAAGACTAGTTAATATGCCTTAGACTTTCATCTGGAGTTTATAATTCAGTTTTTTGTTTTTATCATATTCTCCATCATGCATTTTGTATCCATGATATTGAAATTTATCCTGGTGTCAGGCATTTTAGCTATTACACCATGACTGCATTTGTAATAACTATGACGTAATGTAATTAATATTTGTTTTCCAAAAAGTGTAGTGAAAAACTTCTTAATTGAATTGTAAGAAAAATAAATCCCAATTGTTTAAAACTTTATTAAAATAAGGTATTATACCCTGCATTTGAGGGAAGAAAAAAATGTTCAAATTCTTGGGTGTAACAAGCGCAAGCCAGGGACAAACTGAGCGGTCCAATACTCAGCCTAAATGACTCCAATGCCACCAGAATGATTTTCCGGACTTATTAAGTAGGTCATTCCAGCCTAACTTAAACAAGAAATAATGTTATGTGCCAGTGAACTTTTATGGTTTACATTCCTTTTGTTTCATGTCAATTTTTTGATTTCCTCTTTTGTCTTTTGGTCAACAATCACACCCCTGATTATTGCACAAAAAATCAATTTTGATGCACATTCCTTTTGTTTCGTGTCAAATTTTTGAATTTCCCATTTTTTTGTCTTTGGCTCAATTACACCCCTTTGATTTCCTGTGATAATTTTGGATTTCCTCTCTTTTGCCTCTCTTGTTTGGTCAACAATCACACCTCTGATTATTGCACAAAGGATATAAATTTTGATACACATTTCTTTTGTTTCATGTCAATTTTTTAGACTTCCCCTTTTGTCTTTTGGTCAACAATCACACCCCTGATTATTGCACAAAAAAATCTATTTTGATACACAATCATTTTGTTTCATCAGTGTTTGCGGGGAACTATTGTATGTTGTAAAAACAGTTTTGATTTTTTAACCCTTTCAGACCTAGCCACCTCAAACTTCCCATTGGATTCAATGGTACTCTCGGGCGGCTTAAGATTGAAAGAGTTAAAGTCTTTAATTCATCGGATTTCTATGTTTAATTTTTTAAAACCTTCTTCATCAAAATAACTTAAGGGGACTCAGAATCAAAGTTTTTATTTTCTTAAATTTACAAATTTTTTGAAGTTTTTTAACGTGAAAGCACTTGTAATGACCATTTAAACATAATCCAAGCAAAAATACACTTTTTTAAAAGCAGTTTTTAAGAAGTTTCGAAATTTTCAAAAATTTTAACTAAGTTTTAAAATGCTACTTCTTTTTCAATTATGATAATTTTGGTATGATTTTTACCCCAACGGAATCTATGTTATTGTCCATGGAACTATACATTTATATTTTTGATACTTGTAATAGTTTTTAATAAAAAATTTTTTACCTAAACACCTCCAAAATATCATGAAAATAAACACATTTTTCACTTTCCGTATATTATACTCTGAATCCCTAATTAGAATGCATTACTTCATAGAAAACACTATGGTTAATATATATGCAGATTTTCAAGTTAAATAGTCCAGTAGAAAAAAAGCCTTAGGGTTTTAAGTGCTAAAAAAGTAGTTTTGAGAAATATTTATTAAAAAAAATATGTGGTAACTGTGCTCAATAAAAATTGGAAATTTGTTATGCTTAGAATTTGGGCATCACTATGAAATTTGCCAAATCAATTTATGAGTATATAAACATCGATTTGAGAGCAAAATCCTTAACTTGATATTTTGACTGATTTGGAGGTACTGAGTCCCCTGAAAAAAGAATAACACAATTATATTGTATCTTTTATATTTTCTGATATTATTAATTAAATAATAGTCTTCTAAAGGATCCATTATCTTATCTCTGTTCCAAATTGAACATAATTTGTATGTATTTCTATGAAAAATTTTCCCCTACTTACGTGAATTCGACTTACGCAGTTATCGCTTGGTCCCACCTATCGCGGAAGTCCGGGGTATTTCTGTATTGATACACACACATTCCTTTTGTTGTCAAGTTTTTTGATTTTGGCTTTTGGTCAATCACCCCTTTGATTTCCTGTGGAAATTTTGGATTTCCTCTCTTTTGGTCAACAATCACACCTCTGATTATTGCTAAAATTAAATTAATTTTGATACACATTCCTTTTGTTTCGAATCAAATTTTTGGATTTTGTCTTATCACATCCTTTGGTTTCTTGTAAAAAATTTTGGATTTTTGTTTCGTCTTTTGGTCACATCCCTGATTATTGTACAAAAAATAAATTTTGATACACATCCCTTTTGTTTCGTGTCAAATTTTTAGGTTTTGTCTTTTGGTAAATCTCATCCCTTTCATTTCCTGTAAAAATTTTGGATTTCCTCTCTTTAGCCTTTTGGTCAACAATCACATCCCTGATTATTGCTTCCAAATTTTATCATTGAGTACTATTTTTATAAGCAATCTTTTCAATCTGTGTATTACATTATTTCACAACTTTCATGAAACAACTATCTGTTCCTCAAAAGTTCTGAACGGCAGCAATCAATGACTCATCCTATTATAGACAACCCTAACCAACTCTGGATTCCTTCTTCAAAAGGTTATTGCATAGTTCTATTTTTTAGAGCTATATTATTTTTTTTCAATGGATTACAATGGTAAGATCCTTAATACAGGCACCGCAGCGCTCCTGTTTTTCCTATTTTTCCTATTTTATTCACATTAGCTCCTTTTTTCCTATTTTTACGGTCCATTTTATTTTTCCTCCTTTTTTCAGCTTTTTTCTCCTTTTTTTCCTATTTTTTTTAACCCTTGGGATCGACTTTCTTCGTTTATGCTTTGTTGTGGGTAGGGATTGATGTCAATACTATCGGTCCGTTGTCAACGCTTTAACATACGAAATGGAGTGATTCGTTTCCTTCCAGCGGGACGCGATGCGGCCGCCGCGGAGCTGTCCTCCATTGTTTCTTATAGAAGTTTTTTTTCAACAGTTTTATGTTTTTGAGGGCGCTGATTACGAATCTGAAGTTTGCTCCCACGTGGGGGGTCGGCTTCATACCGAAAATCGCAAAAAATTGATAATTTTTTGCTCTTTTTTCGATTCTTCGCTTATATTTCAAATACTATCAATTTCTCGAAGATAATTTCAATCACAAAGTTAAAGTAAACAAAATTTTCTACAAAATGCACTAGTCAACTTTGATTTTCTGAAGAGTGGTTTTGCCGCTAGAGCACTCTGAAAAACATAGATTTTTTGGCCTTTCCGCAAAAAATGGAAAACGCGCGCTTCTACCCTCTACGAAATGAAATCTATTTAAGTTATTAACAAAAATTTTATACCATTTGAAAGAACATTTAATTTTCTATAGATAACGTGCTTTCCATCATCATTGTTTGAGAAGGAGAGAGGGAGTGAATTAAAGATCGATAATAAAACTGTTGCGACTCGCAGACCAGACGGACTTTTGCGGTTGTTAATCTGCAATCTGTGCTTTATTTCCGGTATATTTCCAATAAAATGGGTTGTTTTGGATAAATTGATGACTACCCATGCTTAAAAAAATAAATTTTTAAATTTATTTATGAAGTATTGGGTGTTTTAGGTGGAATTTAAAGATTTTTTTAAATTCGTATATTAAATTATGGGAATATTTTAATAAACGAATTTATATGTTTTTTGCATCGCTGAATCTGAATTTCAAGTTTATTTTAATTTTGAAAGTCATCTTCACATCAAAAATTGCAAAAAATCTTAAATTTATGCACTTTTTATCGGTTTTTCATCGATTTTCTAAGCAAATATTCATTTAACGAAAAATAGCATGAAACCAAATTAAATTATGTAAAATTTCCTATAAGATGCACTTGTTCATTTTTATTTTGCAAGGAGTGGTGTACATTTTATAGCATTTTGAAGAAAAGCAATTTTCATGTTTTTGTGTAAAGTCAGGAAACAACTCTAATTCAGCGCGCTCTAGTGTCAATACCTCTTATTATAAAATTAAAATTAAACAGTGCATTTTGTAGGAAATTAAATGTTCTTTCATTTGATATAAGCTATTTGTCGATAACTAGAATTTATTTAGAGCTGTAGCGGGGGAAATCGTTCATCACTTTTTTGTAGAAAAGCAAAAAATATCTTAATTTCAAAACGCTATAAAACGTACACCGCTCCTTGCAAAATAAAAATGAACCAGGCATCTTATAGGAAATTTTATGTACATTAATTTGGTTTCATGCTATTTTTCGTAAAATTAATATTGTTTTAGAAAATCGATGAAAAACCGGAAAAAAAGCACAAAAATTTGAGATTTTTTGCAATTTTTGATGTGAAGATTACTTTCAAATTAAAATAAACTTCCAATTAGAAGAGTTTTCTATCGGGAGCCCATCAAAATATCCCTTAGAAGAAATTCGGATTTAGCGATGCAAAAAACATAAAAATTCGTTCATTAAAACACTCCCATAATTTAATATAGAAATTAATTGAAATTTCGCCTAAAACACCCAATATTTCATAAATTTATTTTAAAAATTTATTTATTATTCCAATTCATCCGAAACAACCTATTTTATTGGTAATATACCGGAAATAAAGCGCATATTGCAGATTAACAACCGCAAAAGTCTGTTTGGTCTGCGAGCCACAATAGTTTTATTATCGATCTTTGCTTCACTCCCTCCCTCCTTCTCAAAATATGGTAATGGAAAGCACGTCATTTATATAAAATTAAATTTTCTTTAATGTGGTATAGAATTTTTGTTAATAACTAAAATAGTTTTCATTTTGTAGAGGGTAGAAGCGCGCGTTTTCCTTTTTTTGCGGAAAGGCCAAAAAATCGATGTTTTTCAGCGCGCTCTAGCGGCAAAACCACTCTTCAGAAAATCAAAGTTGAATAGCGCATTTTGTAGGAAATTTGGTTTACTTTAACTTTGTAAATGAAATTATCTTCGAGAAATTAATAGTTTTTGAAATATAAGCGAAGAATCGAGAAAGGAGCAAAAAATTATCGATTTTTTGCGGCATCGCGGGAGCACTCAATACGAATGGGCGTTGCCACAGATTGGCATCCGTGTTGTGTTATTTTAACTCTAATTTAAGAAAAATATTCCTTTTTTCTCCTATTTTTTAGAAAAATATTCCTTTTTTCTCCTATTTTGTTTAGAAAAATAATCATTTTTTCTTAAATTCTCCTATTTTTCCTATTTTTTTTACGAAAAATCGGCTGCAGTGCCTGTTAATACTTTTATTGAATTGAAGCTAAGAATTTATCTTTCTCTGCTTTTCCAAATAGATAATAGATCAGGTCTGAAGTCAGTTAAGGTAGCTTGTTCCCATCACTGTGCCTGGCATTTAAGAGTCCTCTTTCCCGATACGCGACCTTGAGTGCTCCCCATGTTATCCAATGGGACATTTTTGAATTGAACTACAGCTTTCAATTTTGTTCGTACATTCTCAATTTTTGCTGCATGTGCAAAAGCAGAAAAAAACCTTTTTTTATAACTGCTTTTAGTAGCTGAAATCGCATTATTAATATTTTTAATCAATTTTTGAAAGTGCCATGAACAGCTTAGTCACCTTTTAAACAGGAATTTCACTAAGATATTTTTAAAAAAAATGACACGAAAATTAGTTATGGCAATAGCTTATGCTTTTAGGAATCGAAAAATCATTAAATATTTCGTAAAAAATTGAAATATCTATTTTTAAAATGAATGCAATTGAAATTTTTCTCATTGAAACATCGAAGTTAAAGCAACCCTAAAACCCAACTAGTGATTGATGATCTACCCCTCCCCTCGTTCCCTCTCGCTCCGGTCAGTGGGGTGAGGGGGACTGGAGTTGTTTTTACAAGATCGGGGTATGGGGTCGTAATCAGTTGAATGCGGATGTGTTTGTTTTTCCTTTTCCTGTCTTTCGGTAGTTATGTCAAAAATCTAGATCCGCGTCTTGTGAAACTTCTTGATAGAAGTTTGGTGATGGTCTCATTTTCTTAGTTTACATAAAATGACATTATTGCTAATTTCCAAAGTTAGCTATCTGGATTTAAAAAAACTTAAACAGGACAAATGATTAATTAGCAAGGTAATTCTAATGCTGTATAATTTATTGAAATTACACTCAGAAAAAAGTTCTATTTTTAAACAATCAATGGACAAAGAACTTTTCAAGTTTAGGTTGCGAAGTTGGTTTTTAGTTTTTTAATACCTCTTTTAAAAAGTTATGAAATTTCTTCATTCAACCATGGAGGAACACAAATCCAAATTAAAAATACAAAAATTATTCAAAAAAGTTAAATTGGTACTATTTTAATAAAAATATTTATTTTCAATTGGTGAAACAACAAACAAAATATGAAAAATAATATTGGTTACCAAGGGGACTCAATCCCGTCTAGGTAATCGAAAAAATATACCCATTGAGTAAGACTTTAATATATATTTTATTAAAAAATATATAATATATAACATCAATGAGATATAAATAATACAAAAAAGAAAATACAAGTACAAAATAATGAATTTTATAAAATGATTAATTAATCATGATATTTTTTAAATGGCTCACAAAATTTAAGTAATAATAATGTTATCAACCTGAACTTGCAACAATGTTTATAAGAAGGGTATGGGATTTTTCTTTAAAATAAGAAAAAAATGGATTTATAATACTAGAATTTCATAATGAATCATGTTAAATTCAAAACTATTTAAATAACCTTGAAAGTATCCCAAAAGTTATTTTAATAATTTTCTCATTTTAAATTATCTAAATATTTTCCAGAATAGAACTGTTCTTTCTTCTCTAGATAAAAGTTTAAAAAATACATAAACTTTATAAATAAATACTGTTTATATAATTTAAAACGAAAGCAAAGTATAAGTCGTATATATTTTCGAATAAAAGTCGAAGTATTTTCGTATAAGTCTCACACCTCATGCTTCGGGCCGTATCCTAAAAGAACCCCCCCGAAATTTCAACGTCAATTTTTTAACTACTGTTTTCCTTAAAATTCGTCTTAAAATGCATAAAACCCTGCAATGCATACTTTTTAGGTTCAAAATCCAACCAAAATGATAATTAAATTCTTGAAACTGTATGTCCGAAATCCAAATTAGGTGAACAAAACGAGTTGAAAATCTGCTTTTTAGACTTAAATTTCCAAAAAATTTTCTGGGGGAGGACCCCCAGAACCACCCTTTAGGACATTCGAAGATGTTTTTAATAATGAAAATTCTTAGCCCCCCGAAAAAAACAAATCCTGGATACGCCGCTGTCTACTTACCTTGGTCATCAATAATATTGTACTAAAGTTTCAAGAACATTTTTTGCCCCCCCCCCCCCCCCCCGAAAAAAAGTTTAGTTACGGCCCTGCTCTACGTAATTAGTTATTTTGTTGCCTGAGTCTTCCCAGCTTTATAAGGGGTGGGATACATTGGTTTGGAGAATTACTACCCCAAAAAACTGTCCCAGTGTTTCATTGAAATCCAAATCTCGTATGTGTTCCTTCCTTTGTTCACCACTTGATATTTAATAACCTCCCAAGAAGCTCCTTGAGGTATTATGCATATGCACTTATGTTTTAGAGTTTCAGTCCCTTGTCAATGATTTTTTATGGTCAACGAAGCACGAAGGTCAAGAGCGATTTTATACTGCAAATACTATATAGGTGTATTGCAGGGATTCGTAAATAGAAAAACAGTGCATAAAGTTTTTAATAAGTTTTTTTTTCTTTTATGTGGTAGATAATTTTTTCTAACTCTAACTATTCATTGCATATTATTGAAAAAAACTGGTAGAAAATGTAGATTTTTGCATTGCGGGGAATCCGTGCGTTAGGAATCGAAAAATAAAACGCTAAGTCCTTTTTGAGTGATTTTAATTAGGAAAATTAGAACAGGGGCTGGTGTACTCTAATTTTCTTAGCCGAATACTCCAATATACTTATTTTATCATTACTATATTTAACTTTATCTTCAAACATGTTTCAAAAGGCTTTCAGCCAATATTATTCCTGCTGCATGAAGAATAGATTTGAAGGGAATGGGAAAGAATCAATCAAGTTCAATGGTAAAGAATATAGGAGTAAGTAATTGTGCTGAGTCATGTGAACGAACGAGATGTTCAGGAGAGATAAGTCCCTGTTTGTAAATTTATTGTGTCTTTTCTTTTACAAAGCATGTTCAATTTTGAAAAGATAATTTTTCTTTTCTACCTGATTCCGATTACTGATCTTACTTTTATAAAGATATAGAAAAATATGGCCTGAATATTTTTCAGATTTAATGCTCCAGCAATCAGATCCTACCTCTTTATGTTTTTGAAAGCTATTTATCAACTTCTTACAATCACAATCTGAGGATTCACCAAAAATATTTTACTGAGTTACGTAAATTTTACTCGGATGTTCACCTTGCAATTGTTTTACTTTTATTTTATTTATTATATTTATTACAATTTATATTATTTATTCCGGAAGTTAATTACTCATTTGATAATTTTTATGAGTTTCCTATTTTCTCATTGACCCTTGGATAACTCATACATAAATATTCAATTGTTTTCTTTTGTCTCCTCTTATTTTAAAATTTTATTTCTTAGTGTTTTATGAAAAATATTTTGTGTATACTAAATAAAGGTTTTTGTTTACTTGATACTAAGAAATACGAAACAGATGAGTAGCAATTTCTGTGTGTTCTTCATTTATTTACAATTTTTGAAGTTTCTCATTTATATAAGTTAACATCATATGTTTATCCCACGCGCCTCAAAAAAAGATCTTTCTAACCTTAAATTTTTGATAAAAATGCCCACATTGAAATTTGGCAAAAGTGAGGATGCGATATTTTAATCCTTATTCCATTGTGAAAACCAATATAATGTTCACCTATCAAAGGTAAAAGTTACGATAGGCTCGAGTCTCTATCTTACCATTGAATAATGAATGACAAGGACTTATTAGAACTGAATAAACTATTAAAACAACTGATTTAAATTATCTTAAAAGCAAAAAAAATGTTTTCGTCGCCTAATTACCTGTTAAACTTTCACCCAATGCATTTATTTAGCCTCTGGTCGTTTGGATAAAATGTCAAGTTTAGAGGATTTTTGAAGTTTATTGGCATTTTTGACATAATGGCGATATTAAAAGCAAGAGGTTTTCACATCCAAGTACCACTTTCACAAAGTCAGATACTACCAAATATGATGAGAATAATTGAATCGTCAGTTTGAAGAAGGGAATAAGTCCAAAAAATGACAAATTGACTTTTTGTGCTCAAAGCAATCTCTAAGCTTTGCTCTACACATGGGTGAAAAGAGGGGAACAATAACTAACTCCTATAGGGAGATATCGCCCCTTGAAGTTGTGAAATCGATGTCCATTCATTTTATTTTTTAAGCTAATTTGGAATTAAAGTTGATTTTTCTTTCTCCTCATATTCTTTGTGCTGTAAACTAAGTTAAAATAAAATTTTCTCTTAATTTCAATGTTTTTCAAACTTTTTTTTATGTAGGGAATGTTTGACTCCATTCATATTCACTCACTCCATTGATACTGCTTTAATAACCCAGTTTCACTATAATTTTGAATTTCATTTGTCTTATTCTTTTTATTTCACCCTTTTGTGGTGTAAACTAAGAAGAAATGTAATTTAAATGTGATTTTAAGGGTTTTTAAAGATTTTTTCATCAGAAAAATTTCATAAGGTGTAAGAAGGGAATAAGTCCATCAACTTATTTTGGCTGTAAAATATTTTTGAATACAGTTATATTTGTTTTGATGATTGCTCTGTTTTCTAAATAGGGTTCTGAACTTCCAGTAAAAATTTGGCGGTTATACAATGAAAATTCCATTACTTATACAGTTTTTTTCGATTTTCTCAAAACTTGATTTTTGGACTTATTCCCTTCTTCAAACTGACGATTCAATTTGTTGAGGGTTATTGTAGGGGTATCGGTATATTCTAAATAGCACTCATTTTTTGCCACTAAATCGAAGAGGCTAAGGTAATTTTTGGTAGCTATTATAAAGTATTTTATAACTTTTTTTCGCGTAGTTTTTAGAAGTATGTTATCCTGCTACCTATTCAAGGTCAAAATAGGCGAAGGGTCGGTTGGAAAAAACGAATGGACATTCAGCACGCGTAGTGGCTTTAGTACTAAAACGCAAATATTTCGATTACGCGTTATACAAAAACGAGACATGATAGAGAAAACCTAAATGCAGATTTAAAATCGGCATCAAAATTACTACAAAACCTACATAAACTCGTTTCTGATGATTTTTCAGTGTTGACCTGGGTTAATTATTTACATGAAAATACTTTTTAATTATTTATAGCGTTAGTGTGGTTGTAAAATGCCAAAAACAACGTTGTTTTGACTTCCAGAAATACCTGACTGGAGAGGTCATATTGTAAATTTGTCCTACTAATTTATGTTGGAAAATAACCAATAAACAAAGTAAGGTTTTTAAAAAAGTTGACACCCTGTATTTATATAGCCTAAAAAATCTCAATCCAAATTAGAGTAAGTTGAATAGTCAATTAATTATAACAATCGGTAAAAGTACAAAACGGATAGGGTAGGTGGGGGTAAAAACCCGCACGGGGCAAAACCACGCACCGCGATTTTTAATCGTTATTAATCGATTCAAAAGTTGAAAACCAGGTGGTTGGTTTGTCTTATAGTGACCTATCATTCTACGAAAGTTCGTACCCCTAAGTCACTCATGAGTTGAAAAAATGCCGTAAGTTTGTTTTTCATTATTTTGATGTAATTTTTCTGATATTTTACTTAAACATTACATAAAATAGGGCCTCAGGAGAAATACAAATAAATAAGCCAATGATAAGATAGCATTTGAACTCCAGTTTTGTCTTGAAAGAATTTCCTTAACATGTCTTTAAAAATAATAAGGCTTGTTTCTCAAAATAAAGTGAAACGGGGCAAATACCCGCACGTGTTTTGGGGCAAATACCCGCATCTTCAAAACTTTGGGAATTCGCCCCAAAAGGTAATTAGAACCTACAAGATCCCTAAAAAGTTGAATGAAGGTTTCTGAGATGTCAATCCTCAAACTGAAACCCTTTTTTTCTCCCTTTTGAAAGATATTGGGCACTTTGAAATGAGTTGCTACAACAGATTAACAATTTTCATTAAAACGGATTATATTTATGTTTAATATTGTTGGTTCACTTAAAAATATTAAAACAATACATTAGAAATCCATTATCCGCCAGTGGATGATCCACGATTGCCACGAAAAAAAATTTTTCATGATGAGGGTAAATTTTAGACGACATTAGAGAGATTTTAGAAGTAGAGCATAGGTTTCTGCTGTACTGTACACATTTTAAAAGTTTTACATATCATGTTTTTTGTAAAATGAAACATAGTTTTTATGCTGAAATATTTTGTTTCGTGTTTTCACCTCATTTTTAGTCTTTTTTCGGACTATTCGCGATTTTAGCTATCCGCGGTACCCTTTGCCACCCGATTCTGCGGATAATAGGGGCTCTACTGTATTAAGTTGATTATTTCTAGTGTTTTTATAATGAAACATTTTGTTTATCCATGTTTATTTCACATGAACACAAATATTCAAAAGTGCGGATCTTTGCCCCCATTTTGCGAGGCAAAGACCCGCAATTTTTTTTTCAACTAAATTGTCAATTTCTCTTGAAATACTATCGATAAGAGTATAAATTTGGATTGGTTTTGTAGGTAACATCTCAATCTAACACCTCCAATTGAAATTTTGAGATTATCTACCCCCTTTCGATCACAATGTTAAAAATACTAAAAACTGCGGGGCTCTGCCCCCACCTACCCTATATTATTTGGAATTGAAAATTACAACTCTACTCATTTTTTACGATGAACTTATCAAACAAGGGACGGAATAAGCGTGTGTGGAATCATGGAAATATGGTAGGTTTTTTGCGTAGCCCAGCCAGGAAAGCAGAAGCCGTTTTTACTCTTTTCCTCCCTGCGTTCGGTCAGTGGGGGGGAAGAATCGTCAGGGGTGATGGTGTTGTGTTTCAAACCTGTCTCGCCTCACACTGGGGTATGAAATGGGGGTCGTAAGCAGTGGAATGCATTGCATAGTCCAATCGGTACAACCCGAAGTTTAGCAAAATATCACATTGTAGTCGAAGGTGCAACTTCGTTGTGTATATTTCGATGATGCTATGAAACTTGATACATTTGTTCCGGGGATCTATTGAATGAGTTTTTCATCGGCTGCCAAGAAAAACTTCCACGAGATTTTAAAATTTTTAACTTCCCCAAGAACCCAAATTTGATGTCGATAAGCAAGCAATGATTTTTAGGAAAAGCGTCACCGTCCAATAGTCATCAACGAAGAGTTATCTCCGAAAAATTCAAGTACTATTCATATTTTTAAAAGTAGAAAAATGAAATTTTTTTTATTTTAATACTTTCTTTTGTAGAAATTGTTCAGTTGTTTAGTAAATGACAGTTTTTAAACGAAATTCAGTGTTTCACGCCGTGCGTGATCCATAGAGCCTCAGAGAAAGGGTGTTTTTTTTAAACCCATACGCAATCACCACACACTTTGGCATTCCTTAGATCTGCCGTTTATAATCGTGATATAAGGTAACCAATATAGTATTTTTTTTTCAAATCTATTTCTTCGGGATCGCATCTTAAATTTCTGTATAATTTAAAGCCCCCTTTCACCTTTTTTATAAAATTTCAGTTATAAAATTTATTTATAAAATTTTAGTTTTTTTTCAAAAAAGATATCGTTCTTCTAATCATGTTTAAGATTATATAAATTTAAGAAAATGTATAAATTTGAAGGCGTGCTATACGAATAGGAGGTAAAAAGGATTGGGCATAAATTTATTACTTTAAAAAATTAAATTAAATACCGTAAAATTGTAGTTTTAAAATTTAAAGTCCCTGATCGTGTCCTTAGTATTTTTTAAATAACGACTGATATGTATCGTGACGTGATGGATTATAAATTTATAGTTTTTAACAGTTACCATATTTAGTTTGAATCAAACCAAGTACACCACAAAAATACAGCTATCATATATGAAATTTAGTTTTCCAATGGTTTTGACGCCTTTTCCACTGAGGATGTCTTCCGATCTTTCTGAGATATGAAAACATAACTCTTCCGGCCTAGGAAGGGTTCCGGAGATCGTCCTCGCGTCAACCCAATCCCCGTGAACATGGTAAGGAAAAAAAAACAACTCGTAAAATGAGTAAAAATATATATATTTTTAAAAGAACAATAAAAAACCATTTGAATTTTATATGAAACTGGGCTAGAATTTTCCAACGATTCCAAATCCGTTAGAATTATTTCAATATCTTTATTAGTTCAAAATTTGCGATTTGTGAACCCGTATGGTCTAGTACTCCAAAGAGGAGATAAGATCTTGATACCGCTCTTGTAGGGCCACCTGCGATGCCCCTCTTTCTTGGAATTCTTGCCCTCTTCTCTCCACTCAATGGCGATAGAATTTATCGCCAACCTTCAAAATCAGACCGGTAATGACCAGGACCGCGGGAGAAATTTTTTGCCAAGGATAAATGCCCTCGCCATGGGAACCCAGGGCGCGCTATTTTGACAGGTTTTCGGGGCGCCATCTGTATTACAAATTATCGTGACTCGGAGTTGGCTTTTTAAGGAAGAGGACTCTTAAGCTTGGGGCTATCATAATTGGCAATACTTATGTACTTTATGAGAGAGGGAAAAACACTGCACACAATAAATAAATCTACTCTCACACTAATTCCAGTCTAAGGGGCTGTTGAGATATTGCTTAAATAAGAACTTAATTAGATGAGGGTTCAACCTGTCTTCCAAAATTTTGATTACTATTTTTATAGACTAGCACAGGAACGGCCAACCCACTTGAAATAATTTTGCGGACTGCAAAAAAATGTAGGGGAGACTGGGCAGGGACGCAGGGTGGGATGGGACGCCTTCAATAAATCTTAAATTAAAAAGTAAAATTAGTTTTTGAGTGTTCCACCAGGTAAGGCCAAAATGGCTTCATACTTGTTGCTGTTTACTATTTTAGTTGCAAGCTCCTACAAGTTTCTGAATGAAAAAGATGGTTTCACTATAGCAAAAGTAACTAAGTATTACACTCTTCAAAGTGAATTTTCAATCTGATTCTTGGTTCCTTTCTTAATGGTTTATATTGTTTTCTAAACAGAATAATGTATTCTTTATGAATATATTGTTGAGTTAAGCCTAAAAGCTACAGTTTTTTCTAAAGAACCTATTTTTTAAAACTGTTGCTACCGGGGTGGGATGGGACACCATGACTAGGGGGTGGGATGGGACATGCCCAATTCCTCTCAATACCTAAACACAAGCAGAGACTCCAACTACTACGGATTCTCCGTAGTTTCTACGGATGCTGTCCTTAAACTACGGACTACGGAAAACATCGAAAATGCTACGGAAAATCAGAAATCTAACCTAAAAAGGAATTAAAAGCGCAAGTTTTTTCCCATTCATGCTCTATTTTTAGGATATTTTCAGTTTACATAAAACAGGGTGGCGAGCGATCGGGTTTCATGTTGCTTGCGGGGTATTCCGTTCTTCCCTCGACTTCTTTCTTGGACGGCGCAGCAGTGAGCACCAAGTTGAAATCGGCTTCTTCTTGCGTTGTTAGTGCGATGCGAAAAAAACATTTTTACAGTGGTTAGAAGCCGTCGTTTAGGACGGCATTTGGCGGAAAAGTGGAAAAATAGCGATTTTTCGCGTAAGTACCGTTTTCCCTGCGCGTAGTTGAAGCTGGCTTCTTTTCACATTGTAATTACACTGTATGAAAAATTTAAGCATATCTAGAGGAGCCCAAAAGGCCCAGTGATTCCTCGCGTTTTTATCGATTTTAGTCAGGGTTTTCAACTAATTTCTTTTTCTTAAGGATTTCCTAAGATGTAAATTTTTATTGATAGATCACTCTGAAGCTTAATTCAGTATTTTTAAAAATCTTGTTAGATTATAACCTGTTTCAGGTATGACATCAAGGGGGATGGCAGGGGATCCACCCCTAAAAAATCGGACTAGGTGTCTAAAACAACAACCCTGTTTTTAGGGTCAACTTCCAAAAAAATTTCCTTACTCATAAGGACTACTGACAACCATCTTTGAAAGTTGGTGTCTCTGTACAAGCTATTGCATACAATTCTTTAGATACCTTTGTTTTGAAACTGTTTAGTGTTGCAGATGAAAACATATTTTTTTAGATTAAAGAAGAATTTTAACTATTTTGTGTTTTTCACTTAAGTTAGATTTTTCAAAGTAAAATAGGGTAAAATAACTGATGTTTTTGTAAATAATCTTTAAAATGTGTAAAACGCTTCCATCTTTGTGATTTTTAATCATATATTTAAAAAGTAATCATAAATTTTAATTTTTAAAAAATGTCCTATCCCACCCCGGGCCGCGGTGGGATGGGACAGTTTTAGACTTACTTTAATTTGTTTATAAATCTTAAGTTTTATTTGCTATCACATAGGTTATATTTTTTATACATGTTAAAATGTTTCAAGATGTTAATTTGAAAGTTTCAAATTTATACCTGGAAAACTGAATTTTTTAAAAATATTCTTCTAAAAACAAAAAGGGGCCCAATCCATCCCCAGTCTCCCCTACCATTAGATTTTAAGTTCTGCAATTAATTTTTATTTACTTTTTTTTAGAAATAATCATTGTTTTCTTATAGCAACGAATAAAGTTGTCATAATTGTCATTGCCTGGAATAAAAAGTTTTTTTCCTTTCAATCATGCAGTTCATTTAATTAAAGTCTTTACATGATAAGGCTCTCTTCTTGAAATCAGTGTGGAAATTACCCTAATAAAAAGTTAATTTCAATTTGGTTTTTCTTTCAATCTTATTTCATACCACAACTAAATTTTTTACACTAACAAAATATAAAAAATTACATGTATATTCTTTACTTACAGATTAGTAAAGAACTTATTTGAAATGGGAAGGCAGCAAAAACCCAGTATAATTTTCATTGATGAAATTGATTCCTTGTGCAGTTCTCGATCTGACAATGAATCTGAGTCTGCAAGACGAATTAAAACTGAATTTTTAGTGCAAATGCAAGGTAGGTTTTAATTAGTTTCCAAATACCAATTATAAAACAAAGCTTTTTTTGACCTTAGAGTCTTAGATAACGTTACTAGATATTCTTAAAATTTGTTTTAGTTTTTTATAGTAGTTTTATTTCGTATTCACTTAATTAATGTACATTAATATATATAGTAATAATAATAATAATATAATTTTATAGTATTAAAAGAATGATTGATGTGAAGTTATCCAAAAGGCTGCTAGATGACACTACAACCATACATGTGATTCTTCCGCCAATTGGCGGAAATCCGCCAATTTGCTTAGCAAAATTAAAATCCGACAATTCGATTTGCAAAACTCAAATTCCACTCTTATTTTCCAATCGTTTTATACTGAACACTCTGTCCGCTAGTGTGGCCTAGTACTAAATTTTAATAAAAATTGGGAAAAAAATTAAAATATCGAAGTAATATGAAAATTAGTTAAGATTTAAGCTAAAAAATATGAATCTAGCATATTGAATCCTAGATCTAGGGCTATACCCTGTTTTGGGTCATGCGCCATAAAAATCCAACCAACCTAGATCTCGGGAAGTAGAAGCCGATGGACCCCCTCTACTTAAAATGAAGAAAAATTTAGGTGCCATCGAATTTTTTTTAAAATATATTCCGCCAATTTTTTGTCTGTGTAATCACATGTATGTACAACATTGTGTTTTTTCCTTTCTATTGTTTTTGTTTGGTACTAGTGTGATTAATCTGAGTCAGAACTATATATGTTCTAATGTTGTACATGTATGTACAACATTGTGTTTTTTCCTTTCTATTGTTTTTGTTTGGTACTAGTGTGATTAATCTGAGTCAGAACTATATATGCTATGGCATACTTGCCAACTTTTACAAATTGTCTGTAATATTTACGGATTGATTGAAAAATTTTGCGTTTTTGTCCACTTAACTACCCGTGAAAATGCAAAACACTCGCAACGTAAGCGATTTTCTCATTGTATCTTTTTACTTCAAAACCAGACTCCACTACTAATCCCTGTCCTTACGATTTTCTCAATTTTTAAAGTGAAATTTGGCTTTTTTGCAAGTCTTTCAGATTTGCCGGCAAGTATTGATGCCCATCACCCGTAAAGTTTGCTTCTTCTCCTGTTCCGTTCACAATGGAGAAAAAACAAACTAACCAAGATTGGAATTCGTGGTGATTTTTTTCAGGTTCGCTAATGCGGAAAGCTTCAAGTTGTAGTTTTGTAATGTTACGCAAAAAGTTTTACGGATGCAGGGGTCTGTTTAGAAGAAATTTGGGTCCGTTTTCGGACCCTTCACAAAATGTTTCATTGTGAAAACGGACCCTTCACAACATATTTTACCTTAAAAACGGACCCTTCACAAGGTACTTTGGCCTTTAAATGGCCAATATTTTTCACAATACTGCAAATTTGTGAGCTTATTTTCACAAAAACAGGCTCCTGGCTGAAAAGCACTAATTTAACACTAACTAAAATTCACAAAAGTATGAGTAGATTTTCACAATTTTTAAAAAAACGGACCCTTCACAAAAAGTCTGGACAGACCCCTGGGATGTAAGTTTTCTCAAGTTGGCGAGTATGCTATTGATTTTGTTTAATTAATTACTTTTTGTTGTTTTCAAATACTGTTTAGGTCAGGAATAATTTTAGTGACACTGAGTCAAATTGTTATTCTGTGTCTGGTTCTTTGGGGACTTTTCAGGAGTCTGCAGACAGGGACTGTATTCAGTCAAGAGGTTGGCACAATGGACCTTTGGTCGAGGTGCCTGGCTTTTAATTATTTGCCCCTCCTTGTATATTATTATTGTTTTCAAAGCTGTAAATTATTCATCTTGAAGAGCTACATGATAGTAATGATGCACACAAACTTACTATTCACTATTTGTTTTAGCTGACTATACTAGCATTGTTAATATATTTCTTGATATTTATATTAAAACCTTTGTTTTAGGTGTTGGTACAGATAATGATGGTATTCTTGTCCTTGGAGCCACCAACATTCCTTGGGTTTTAGATTCAGCCATTCGCAGAAGGTAATAATAACCTTGTCCAGCTAATTGTTTCTTTACTGTTAGTGTGATTTATGGGACATCTAAATGCATGTTCGCAGTATCACAGATGGTTTGCGCAATGCACAGTCCTTAATTCCTTAGTATTCCATATTCAGCCCTATTGGGCCAATGCGTACAATGCCCATAAAAAAGTCCTTTAAAGCATACCCTTAAGTCCTTTAAAATACTCATTAATAATATATATTTTGAATGACCGAAACAGTTTCGATATTCTGGGAAAAGTACCCTTCTGGACTAGAAAAACTATTTGAAACTATTTCAACATTCTGTTCACATCTCTTAATTTCTTTTTTAGGTTTGAGAAAAGAATATATATTCCTTTACCTGATGAAATAGCTAGAGCTGCTATTTTCAAATTGAATATTGGTAATACTCCAAATGCATTGGTAGAAGAGGATATCAAGACATTGGCTAAGAAAACCGAAGGGTAAAATATTAATTTGTTATATTTTACCTATTGATTTGGTTTTGTAGATACTTACTAGATATTAATCATTTGTTGTAAATTTATCATGTTTTGGCATTTGTATGGCATTGTCAGTAAGTTTAGGTATAAGCCTCCAGTTATCCAATTACTTTTTTCTTTTGTTACAATGCAAAATTTTTCTTTAAAAAATATTACTTTAATAAATACATCCTACCGGTACATGTTGCAACAAAGTATATATTAATAAACATATATAAATTAACCATTCATATTCTCATGAATTTTATGTTGATGATTCTCATTTCTATTTTCTTAGTTAAAATATTTTATCTCTAAAAGTAAAAACTCATATTCACACAACTATCCGATTTATTTTAATTCCTTCTAATCTATTTTATGTTAACAGTTGAAAACAAAAACGCCATACTTGTTTGATTTCCAAAAAGAATTTAGGCCATTGAAAAGGGTTTGCGTAGTCTTCCATAGCTTAAAAAATGAAGTTTGGGAAATAAAGTGATAAACACACTCTCATATTTTCAGGTTCTCTGGAGCTGATATATCTGTGTTAGTACGAGATGCCTTGATGCAGCCTGTGAGAAAAGTTCAGACAGCTACACACTTTTTAAAAGTAATTTTATTTTTTTAAAATAAGTATAATAATGTGAATTGATATCTACATAAAAAAAGTTAGCTTGGTTCTCATTATGTCTGGCCAATACTTAACTAAATTACTGTGTGTTCTCTTCTTAGGTTTCTGGTCCTTCTCGATCGGATCCTGATGTGATTGACCATGATCTCCTCACACCCTGCTCTCCTGGCACAAGGGGGGCAATTGAAATGTCATGGGTAGATGTTCCTGGTGACAAATTGCTTGAGCCCATCATTACACAGGTGATTTATTCTTTAATATATATATGTTACAGTTAATGTCCGAAATTCGGTAATGTTCAGAAAAACTAAAGTAAAATGAGAATTACCTAAGGTAAAGTACAGAATATTTCATACTTTACCTAGGTATTCCGAACATTACCAGATTATGAACATTAACTGTAACATATGTATATTTGACTTATTCCCTTTTCAAACTTGTGAAATTTCAGCTGAAAAAATCTTAAAAAACACTTAAATGGACTATTAAATCCTTTTTATATTTAATTCACTGTGCAAAAGTTAAAAATAATGATAATGCATATAAAATTAGCTTTTTAGTTTTATGTATTTTATTAACTTTTCTAACACATTATGGGTGATTTTTTTTGCTAGAGTGACATGTTGAGATCCTTGGCAAATGCTAAGCCTACAGTTAATGAAGCTGACCTTGTTAAACTGCAGAAGTTTATGGAAGACTTTGGTCAAGAAGGATAAAACAAGGGGCAAGTAAAATTAATTCATTATTCCTGGCTCTAATGTAGATTGGCTCAAATTCCAAACCAACCAAGTTACAGTATGTGTTTCATTATATTGGTTTTTTAAAATTGCGTAATGCTTAATTGTTATGTAGGATTAAGTTGCATACATAGTTTAAAAAATCAACCGACATGTTTGGTCAATAGAAAGAGTCCCTCTTAAGTTAAAAAGAATGGCAAATCTCTTCTTTTTCAGGTAACTTGACCATATTGAGAAACCCAAAAATTAATGCTAATAACTCTCTTTCATGCAAAAGCTTTTTTTAACATGAAAACTTCAAATTATTATAGGATTAATCCATATTAATGTTTGCTTGACCATTTTATATATTTTTTAAATAAACAGGATCCTTTAACAGGAGAACTTTAAAATAAAGTTAAAAAAATAGAAACTCAAAATATACCTTGAGGAGACAGGCTGTTCCTGGCAGAAACATCCTTTGCCTTTAAAAAAAATATTTTTTCTGATTCAACCCATTCTATATATTGTTCTTCATTATAGGATTAATCCATATTAATGTTTGCTTGACCATTTTATACATATTTTTTTAATAAACAGGATCCTTTAACAGGAGAACTTTAAAATAAAGTTAAAAAAATAGAAACTCAAAATATACCTTGAGGAGGCAGGCTGTTCCTGGCAGAAACATCCTTTGCCTTTGAAAAAAATATTTTTTCTGATTCAACCCATTCAATATATTGTTCTTCATGCTGGATAAAAAGCTTGGGTGATCCATAACCAGCTGTAAGCCAGGGATTGTTATGAACTAACTAAATTAACAAACCAAAAATAAATGTAATTATCATTTCTCCTGCACTTGCCATTTATTTGAGAAAAAAATTCCCTTTGTTTTTTTACTCTGGATATCAACTTTCAGGCATGTGATTTTTCCGCTAATTAGCGGAAATCCGCTAATTTTAGAGGTGTTGACAGGGTTCATGGCTGTCCTATATGTCCTATATTTTGCACCAAAACTAGTTAAAACCTGTTTTTTAGAGTAAAATTTCCAAAACATTTCTGGGGGAGGACCCCCAGACCCCCCTTTGCAGGGATGAGAATTTTCCGCCTTTTAGCGGATTTTCCGCTTTTTTGTTATTTCCGAAAATTTCCGCTTTTGCTTCGATTTTTAAAAATTCCGCCTTTTTTTTAACTTTCGGAAGTTTTCCGCTTAAAATTTCCTTTATGTTTAAAAAAACTAAATTTTTACTGGTCGATTAACCATGTTATCCCCGCACGTGGAACTTCCATTGTAGCGATCGGAGTACCCCTGAAGGCGCGCGTTGTTTGCAACGCGATAACGAACTTCCTCTTTTCGGCATCCTAGCTCGCACGCCGCACGCGCATCGGCGCGATACGTTCGCGCGACTCGGCCTGTAAAGGCGCTTTCTCCTCGTTTGTTTACTGTATTACGGAAAAACGACTTTTATTGGAAGAGAGCCGTGTTCATGCTGTTCCTACCATGCAGCCTAAAGATGAGGAGAAGCCTATTTTACGGGGCGTAATCGTCGGCTTCTCGCATTTGGTGTATTGTGGAAAACGGACTTGAGCTTTTTCATGGAGAGATATTCTTAAGTCAAAGACTTGCTTATGAAGTCTTATTTAATTGGTGCTCTAATTAAATTATTTTGAGTAGAAAAATTGAAAGAAACTTTATCGGAAAACTTGAATTTCTGCTTAAGTCTTAATTTAAATTTAAGACTTTCATAGTTATAGTATGGTTGTGAGTGATAGGTAGTTTTTTCCTCCAAAAAATATAACCTGAAAAGATTTTCAGCTTATTTATGAAAATATATAATGAAATTTCTGTATAAGGTAGTCTTTATACACAAATAGGATCCTTTACATAAAATTGAAGTTTCAATTTTTCTCAGTTAAATTTCTGAATAAGCCTTTTAAAGTTAATTTTTACTGAAGGCTCCTGATTATCAATTTAACATTTCTCAATTTTGGTTTTTTAGAATAATTTGAAGATCAAATATAATCTGACTTTAGTTTTCATTAAAATAATTTCATTTCACAAAAATGCACCCCCAAAAATTAAACCATGAGTACACCCATTCTAGCCAGTGTATTGTAAAGTCATTTCACAAATCTTGTATTCCTTTTGAGCTCTTGCTCAGTCTCAGAATTGGTCGAAGCTTTTCTAGAGAAAAAGAAAACTGTTAATTTTTCTCAATGAGTAAAACATCTGTAAATTAAATGTCTAATTTTAAAATTAATGTATCATTCAACCAATTACTAATACTAATCTATAGAAGATATTTTTTCAGTTATTTTTTATCAAGTTTATTTAATATATGGTATGAATAGAAGGAAAATAAAAGTTCCATCTTGTCACCAAAAATAAAAAAAGCGCCTTAAAGCTTTAGTTTGACCGAACCTGGAAAATCAAAAAAATTGTCCTGGAAAACCTGGAAAACTCAGGGAATTTTTATTCAAATAGAATAATATTTTGTACAAAAAGAATTTGTTATAGTTAATCAAGAATTAAATAAAGATGTATTTAACTATACCAATTGTATTGAATTTGTTGTTACTGTTTGAATTTTATTTAGAAAATATAGCTTTGTTTATCTTGTAGAAATATATAAAATCTAAATTCAATTAAAAAAATTTAAAGCATTTATGTGTCAAAAAAAGGTTAAAAACAAAAAGAAACAATGTTTTTCTCAACCCTGATTTATAGTAATATTTCACGATCTCATTTTTAGTGGTTCTCAGAGAAAGTAACAAAAAAGTAATATTCCAATTCAAGGAATTATTTATCAGTAAATAAATTCAAACTTGATATAATTTTATGTCCTGAAATTAACTTAGTTTCCTTTGAAATCACCTATTGAATATTACTTTTAACTCACCCATTTTTTATTCAATTTTATAAAATAATATTAAGCTACTAATTTGTTAATTTTGTTGCTTTATAAGGTTTGAGGTAAATAGAACAAAAAATTTAAGGAACATTGGTATTAGGTTTCCTATTTCCTTAAGAGCACCTATTTTTGATGAAATTCAGCCTTGCCATTCTAGCTTCATTTGGTCACTAATTTAGAATCTCTTTTTGATATTTTTATAAATAGTTAGAGAGAAAAATTATTTTATTTTCTCTTTTTGAAGTTATTTAATTTATTCAACTTCAATTAAACTTTATTCAATTTATTTAAAACTTCTCAATTTCTATTCAAATATCCTTATCCAGAGTATTTTAGATTATATAAAAAGAATAAGCCTTTATATTTCAAAGAATGTAAGTTTTACTGATGTGTACTGCATATAAGGGGACATTGTACCATCAATGTATGAAATGCTGTGTAAGTAAATATTAAAAAAATTACATTACTATTTTCCTTTTGAATGCTAATTATGCAATAATAAAATGCATTATTATTTCAAAAATTTTATGCACGTAATTTATTAGTATTAAATTCAATAAAAAAACTTCCGCGTGGTTTTCAGCTTTTTTGCTTTTTTCCCATTCTCATCCCTGCCTTTGGTATTTGAAATTTTTTGCTCACAACTTTTCTTATATTAAGTTTGATTTTAAAAAACAACTTTACAGAATCTTTCTCAATTTGCGATGATATTTTTAGGGGCCGTATTCACGAACTTTAAGACGAGAGAGACACGAAACGCAAACGATGAAATCTCACGGGCTGTCTCAATCAAGCGTTTCCACATCGTTTCCTTTGTGCTGCCATCTGTTAAAAAAACCACAAGTAATTATACACTCACAATACAAATTTTTACAATCACTAGATGTCTATTACTTTCGTAATATATTAATGTCTGAGGACTTGTTTTGGTAATTAATAGCTGTTTTTGATTTTTTGGAACTATTTAACCGACCACAAAAAGTGTAAAAGCAATCGGAATCTCAGAACAATATGGCGTTTGAAAATTTGAGGTGTTAGAAATCCGTCTCCATATTGTTCTGAGTTTTAAACCGTATTCCAATTGCTTTTACTCTTTTGGTGGTCTGCTAAATAGTTCCAAAAAATCTAAAACAGCTATTAATTACCAAAACAAGTCCTCAGACATTAATATATGAGCTGGTTGGGATGAAAGTGGTCTAAGTCCACTGAACTTCGTTTTGTATAATTGAAGGTTTTCTAAAAACATCTTCAAAAAAATCAGGATTGCTTATATTTTTACTTTCTGGGGTGGATTTGTCTCCAGCCATGGATGCAATTTTTGCTGCAGAACAACTTTTATCAAATTTCAACTGGAAGTGCTTTAAATTGACTTTAATGGACTTAAACCACTTTCATCCTAAGAGATTGGCCGGTTTCGGTAGGAAGATTGCTATTGGGATGTAGTAAATACGACTTCACGGGCGACTGGTTTGTACAAAATTGGATTTTATTTTTCTGTTCCATTGATTTTGATGCATAGTTTACGAATATTTTGGGTTGCTTGACCACTGGTCAAGGTTATTCTATATGGCTAAAAATCATTATAAATTAATGTTGGAGTTTCTAATTGATATTTTGTATTTCCTATTGTTATAACAAGTCATTTTAGTTCGGGTTGACCATTGGTCAGTCCAGTTAACTTTTTGCTACTTCTATGCTTTGGCACTGCAGAAGGTCATTAGGGGCTAAAACCAAACGCCTTGAGACGCGAAACATTTTGTCTTGCCCAGTGGTCAAGAGATTTTGACCAGTGGTTAATCTACTTTTTCTAGCCCTATATAGCTTTTCTGACCTTTTCTTTCTGTCTCGTTGTTGTTTTGGAGGTCCCTGAACTTAGGTCAATTCCGTTTGACCACTGGTAAATTTTTAATTTTTCGACTTTATAGCTCTTTTTTTTCTGGGACCCTCTTTAACTGCACAATATGCTGATCAATAGGCATAATAAATTTTTTTCCTTGAAACACCAATTAAAAATTTGGTTTCGTATTAATTATTTTCAGGTGATAAAATGTTTTCCGAATAGAAAAAGTCAGAGAAAAATCATAAAGCATTATGAAGATTATTTTATATTTCAATGGGTAATTTCAATAAACCAGATGGTTTAAGTAGTGCCGGAGTGTTTCTACCCAAGCCGAGGGCCGTATTTTGAGTATCCCTGATATTACAAAAAAAAGATTCCCGAACAATATTTGAGAACAATTTTTAAAAAATGAACATTATTTATTTCCTTCAGTACTAATTTATAAATTTAAAATATCTACTGAAAATATATAATTTTATTGAGACGGTTAGAACGTCACAATACTGCAAGGTTTAATATTTATAATAAGTATCCTTTTGATAAAATTTAAAAATTTCATCCATAATTAAGTTGTTTCTCTTAATTCTATACTATAACATGGTAAATATCATTGCTTATAAAGATATTTTTAAAATAAAAAAATCTTTAATTTCACAGAAGTGTTGGTTAGTCAATAGCAACTTGAATTTATCAGAACCCCAAAAAATCCTTCTGAACTTAAGCATTATGTTATCAAAAAGTTAACTTCACTCAGGTTTTATAATGAAAATTTATACCTTATAAAAATAATACATTTATTTCAAAACCAATATCAGTACATAAAGTTACTAGCATACTGTAGTTTATATAGAATGGTTGCTAAAAAACTTACATGATGTTGTCTGTAATCAGTTAGATTCGGTGTTTAAATCCTCTGTATTAGCCACGATGTGTAAAAGACTATAGCTTTCCCGCCTAATCTAATAAAGCACGGATTTATTTTCGGATATTTTCTTACAAAAAGGGGTCAGCCAAATATACGTAATTTAAGTTTACAAAAAAAGCCTTTCTCTCTAGTAAAACAGGTGTGGGTCCCTCCACTGCTGCAGCTGTGCGAACGACCTTGAGTTTTCTCTTATCAAAACGCCCACCGAACAAAGTGGGCGAATGGACTAAGACCACTTTCATCCTGACGAAAACTGCTGTTTCGATAAGGAGTGATTTTTTGAGTCGCTCTTCAGAGCCGAAAAATTAACATATCACTAAACCGACCACTGCACTAAATAAAGGACCTAAAACTCTATCCAAATCCACTCTTAACTCAACTTTTGTAATTTGTGGACTTAGACCACTTTCATCCTGACCAGCTCATATTACAAAAGTAATAGACATCTAGTGTTTGTAAAAATTTGTATTATCAGTGTATAATTACTTGTGGTTTTTTTAACAGATGGCAGCACAAAAGAAACGATGTGGAAACGCTTGATTGAGACAGCCCGGGTGAGATTTCATCGTTTGCGTTTCGTGTCTCTCTCGTCTTAAAGTTCGTGAATACGGCCCTAAAGGTTGCTAATGCGGGGGGGGGTTCTGCACGCTTTCTAATTGTAGCAGCGTCAACACTCTGTTAAAAATGTTGATGAAAATTTAAAAATATTTTTGAAACAGTCATATTCATAATTGGGGCTGTGATTTTTATGTGATTAAAAACTCAAAACTTATACTAATGAACTCATTATATGCATTTATTTTGGGTAAATATGTGATAAAAAGGGCAAAATTTGGGCTTAAGAATAGGGAAAATAGAAATATTTTACGGAATTTCAAATAATTTTTACTGAATTCTGAAAACATTAAAAACTGTGAGCTTTTAAGTTCTTATAGGAATAAGTCAGTAATATTTGGTATTTTAATCCCCCGTAAAGAAAGAAAAAAAGTACCAAAAACCCACCTGTAAAAGTAAAAATGAATGGAAAACACGAAATGGACACCTTCAAATTGATAGCCCCGAGTTCACAACTTACGATTGCTAAATTTAGCATTAGATTTCAACAATTTAGATGTGGAACCGCATAATATGTTACATAATATGTCTATAGCATAATTGGGGACAGCTTGTGATTATTTTTGAAAAAACTAAAAAATGGATGAATATGTAGCAAAAATATGTAGTTATTTTTTTTTAAAAGATTATTATATAAGCGTATTTAAAGCTTAAATATGTAAATGAACCGAATAAGTAAAAATATGTAAAATAAACATGGTCTTAATCAATCCAAAATTCTTTGAAACTTGTAGAATTTGAGAGATCTCTGTAATATCAGTTTTCTGAAAAGATGTTATTACATGGAAAATCTTAGCCCTAATCATTAGATCTGAAATTGACTCCAAACATAAATTTAAAAAAATACTTAGTTAAGGAAACATGTAAAAGATAGTAAGGTAACCAAATTGCTTCAAAAGCATAAATTTTTGAAGGATAAGTCAGTTTTTTATAAGATAATTTTTATGCAATTAAAGTAAGCGTATAAGTTTGTAAAAATTTACTTATAAATTTAAACAAGGAAATTTCACAATTTTCATCAATTATGTGAAAATTTTTAAATATGTTTATTTAGAGAATATTGTAGTTTTGTAATATTACGCATAAAGTTTACTTATGCAAAAACAAATTAGAATAGATATGTCTATGTTGATCAACAATAGTGATAGTTAAGCATAAATTTTTAAATAGCATAGATAATTAAAGGATTCAATTGTTTTTTCATTCAAAAGTGTTATAAAATGCTATAGATTTTACATCTTAGCTTTATTTTATTTTTAAAGGTTTGAATTTCTAAAGTAAATATATTTTTTAAGCTTTTAACTTGCATTGTCCATTCATCTATTTTTATAAATGAGAAAAATCTGACTGGTTTTGAATTTTTTTTCTGACGTATGTCTTATAATTTTGAAGCGATTGTCCTATATTTTTGAAGCAAATGTCCTATATTTTTAAAGCAAAATGTCCTATATTTTTGAAGCAAATGTCCTATATTTTTTCTAACTGTCTCCATGAACCCTGTGTTGAGAATCGGAATTCCGCTCAATTGTGTTCGGAATTAATAATTCAAAGCGGGTAAAAATCAAAATATGTGTTTCCTGAGTGGACATAAAGTATACCAAAACGATTTAAAAACGTTTTTAGGGTCAAATTTCAAAAAATTTCTGAGATTGAGTTTAGTAAGATGAGAATCCTATCTAAAAAGTATTAAAAAGCTACATTGAACCTGTTGTATGGGATAGGAACTTAAATTTGGGCCCCTCCCGAAATAAATTTCTATACCACTGTAACTTATCTAGACGCTTCTAAAAAATTTCAGATAATTTCTTTTTTGAGCAATCACATGCCTGAACTTTATTTGTTGCAATTTTTGTATCAATTAATTAGGGTTTTCTATTAACTCTTCATAAATATTTTCATTCTGGTGCTTATTAAATGTGCAGCTGAAAGAGGAATATTTTCATCAATTCAGTCAATTTACCCTCAGTTTATTTTTTAGGCCTTGGTAAGGATGGATCCTTTTACTAGTGTACATTCTAAAGCATGATGACGTCCATGAAATGTCAAGCACTTAGTTAACTTCTTTAATGTCACTGAAATTATATATTGTGCAAAGCAAGGTTATGATGAACAATTGATTCAAATAAAGAAGCTTCTTGTTTTTATCCTTGGTGTAGATATTATAAATATGATAATTTTTATTGACCAGCGATTTCTAAATGTGTAAAGAAGTTGCAAAGAAGTTATGCAGTTGATTGGAATAACAGAGATCATTTTTATTTTTAATGAGGCTTAATAAGTTATGTGAGGTTGTATTTGAGTTTTTACAACAGATTTTCAAATTTCTCAACTTATATTAGATAGATTTAAAATTTTATGCTCTATTGAACAGTTTCAGGCAAGAATTACCATAAGTGAATTTGCAATTGTTATGATGCATTTACTTACTCATATTTTTTGTTTATTATATGAATCAGTAATATGTTAATAATTGTTGAATGCAAGAATAGTGGATGTACTGTTTTTTTAGTATTTAAGTTTTTTTTGCTGTTAACTTTAATAAAACAACCTTACAATAAAGTAAAAGTTGATTTTTTTAAAAACCCATGTTTGTTTTGTTTGTAATTAGGATCTATTTCTGAAATATTAACTGATCCCTGGCATTAATTTTAAAATGCAGTGAAAGAAATTTATCCAAGGAAACTAATAATTTTCAAGTACCATTTTAATGATATATTAAAATGCATTTCAGACTTCATGCATTTTTTTCTTTTATTATTAAGCTATTTTATTTTTTCAACCATATTCAATGTAATATAAAATAAAATTTAAGTAATGTATAATTTATATTGCGTCATCTGTCTGTTATGTGTTTGAATTTTGGACATAAGTTTCAGAAATTTTCAAGGCGATAAACTGTGTCCATGACAATCCCTTGTTAGAAAGCTGCAAAATAATAAATTTAAGTGAAGGTTTTAGTCAATTGTTTTGTTATTAAAAAAGTCCCTTTTATAAAACAGTATTAATTCATGTTTACTTAGTAAAACTTGTTAAGTTATTATAAGTATAAATATGATAGAAAACAGTGATTCATTCAAGAAAATAGCATATCTTTGTTTTGTGTGCAATCAAAATTTAGGTAAATGAAAAATACTTTAAGGAAATTAAGTCACAGCAAATAATATTTATATAATTTGTGTATAATGATGGTGAATCTAAGCTCTCAGTTTGTGCATTACATTTTGCAAGTGGCCCACACCAGATTTTAATTCTTTCTAACTTTATTATTAACTTTGAAAACTTATTATTAACTAAATAAAAATTTGTTTCACCAAGAAATTTTACAAAATCGATTAAATTAAAGATATCTTATGTGTTTAAATTTATGTAAACATAATTTAAATTGGGATATACAGGGTGTCCCAAAAACTCTGCACAGCTAGATTACTCATTGGGAGTACATAAAAACTGCCCAAAGAAACGTTCCTGTACGATCCATAGTTTACGAGAAAAATACGAAGAACAAAGTATGACATCACTGTCGGTGCAAGAAAAAAACACTTTATTGAACATATCAACAGCAGTATTATGGTGTATCAAGATGTAGTGACAACACAAATGGACTTAGTTGCTAGTCTGCATGATGCTTGTACTTCATTAGACCCCGCAATGCTGCAACGTGTGATGACAGCCATTCCACGGCGTGCTCAAGCTTGCCTTGACATGCACGGCGGACACTTAGAATAGCTGCTTTCAATTGAAGAGCTGAGAGCCAGAGTGGACCAACCTCAGCAGTTGTTATTTCGAGAAAAACGCTTTACAAAATTCTAAAGAGCCTGTATATGAGAGAGGCGACAACCCGGTATAGCTCGCTGATTGGTCAACAGCGTTTTCTGTTCACCGCAGATTTCCCTCCATTGGATTAGCATTGGAGCAAGACCAGCGGCATTATACAGTTTGGACAGAATTGGAGATTTGGACAGTTTTAACTGCGCACAAGGATGCGCAGAGACGCTTTTAAGCGAGTTGTCATCTCTCTCATATACAGGCTCTCTACAAAATTCTAGTAATATTTAAACTTTTTTTTGAGGTTAGTATTTAATATTTAGTTTTGATCGTCTCGTGATCAATAATTAGAGGATCCTGTTGAAAGTCAGAATCTGAATGGACCAAGTGGCTTGATAGTTGATTAGTTGAACTAGTATAACTACTTTTTTCAACAACTACTAGTTCCAACTACTTTCAAAAAGTTCAACTACTTCAAAAAATATTGAAAGATCAAAATTTTAAAAAATATGTTACATCTACTAACAATGCCATTTTTCGTGATACATTTTCATATTTAGCAACCTTGAAATATATTTCATCTCAGCAATTGACATATAAATGCAACCCTTTAAGTTGTGGTTTCCTTTTTATTTTTTTTATCTTGTGCTCTGTTTAAGTAAATCATAGCATCAATGCATCATATCACATAGAACAGTGGTTTTCAACCGGGGTTACACCGAGAGCTTTTAAAGGGTACGCCACGAAATATATATTTTTAAACTTTCAATAATTTGTCAAGGGTTTTTTTTGAAGCGTTTTCTTCCGAACATTTTAAAAAATTAAAATCTTAAATATTTTTCCATTGAAGAACGAAGGGAATGAATCGGAAGTTTCCCATACGGCTTGGAGAGGAGCAACAAATTTCCATCATTTTTGGTTCACAGGTACTAGTACTAGTTGAGATTAAGAAGGAACCAGTATTAAAAAAATTTTTCAAAGGAATTTTAAAAGTGTCCAAAACTGTCGATTTTTGCATTTTCTACAGTCAAAATCTTTTATAATTCAAGAATTCAGGTAGAAAGTTACTTCATATCTCATTTTAAATGTGTTTTTATGACCTTTAATATGATGTGCAGAATTTAGTATTTGAAGTTAAACAAAAAAAATTTACAACACAATTACAACACATTTTTAATTGATCTCCTGTAAAAAAAACTTCGATTTTTTTGGAAAGAAATATGTTTATCTTTCACTTATTAGCTACAAGTATGCAAACTTTCTAGATTGAGAAATGATAGTTTTCGGAGCTATGAATTTTTTAATAAGTGCAACGCATAAAAATTCCTGAAAATGATGCAGAAAATGAACAATTTTACTATTTCTTTTACAATTTTTTATGCAAGTCTGGAAGGACGCTCATTCATGTTCATTTAGTGCAAAAACCCTTCCAAAAAATGTATTAAATTTTTGAAAATGTATGTCCGAAATTCGGATTAGGAGTACCAAAACGAGTGGAAAACCTGCTTTTTTTTACTTAAATTCCCAAAAATTTTCTGGGGGTGAACCCCCAGACCCCCCTTTAAAGAAGTTAGATCACGATTATTCTTTTAATAACACGATGTTCTTTTAATATTATAGTTACTGACAGAGCATTCTGGTTCTTTACACATGAGATAGCATCGAGAATCAATGGTTTAATTGATTTGAGACCTAACAGAGAGGAAAATATTCACCCTTTCAATTTTACCTTATTAAAGACAATTTTTTGCATATTTTTGACAAGTTGCAGATCCCTCCCTGCCTTTGAAAGAGGAACCATGACAGTTTCACGTAATGTGTTGATATCTTGGAGACCTTTGTTCACCTTTTGAGGGTTCTGTCGGTCGTAATTTCTTTTCAATCGTTAGAAATCCTTCACCTAATGGAGCTCATCAGGTTAGAAATTTTCATTAAAACGGAAGATATAAGCCATATGGAATGGGCAGCCAGATTCAAAGACTTCGCCTCTTTAGAGAAGGTATGAGGGACTCTATATAAGGCAATTGCATCTCGCTACCCCCCTCCACATACCCTTCAGAGCCCCAAAACAGGGTTTCTGAGAAAGTAGTGACCAGGAAATTTTACTATCTGCCTTGTTCACGCTATAAAATCACTCAAAGAGGCATGCATGATAGTGAGGTGGTGTCATACCCCTTATAAACCCACTATTTTGCTCTATTCTGGAACCGCTATTTCATACCTTTCAATTCTGGCGGTTATATTACTTCTGCGCATGCGTGTGTATTACAATTTTTGAATGATTATTTATTTGGTATTATATCAACCTATGTTCATACCAAATTTCATCAAAATCTATCCAGTATAGATCTGGAGAAAAAATGTGCAAATTCTCTTAATTTTGAACACCAGTGTATTTAAACGAAAGATATTTCTACTACTAGCTGCAAATGCATGCGAGGGGTACGCAGGGAATTGTAATTTTACTTTGGGGGTACAATCGTGAAAAAGGTTGTGAACCACTGTCATAGAAGGAGCAGGGTGGAGAGGAAAAATTTGCTATTTTTTAAATATTTTTTCTATAGGTAAGAAAAAGTAATCGAAAATTTGGAGGAAAATATCTTATGAAATTAAATAGACTAGTTAACTAGTTGTTAACTACTTTGGGAAATAATCAACTAACAACTACTTCCAAGAAAAAGTAGTTAACTAGTAGTTACAACTACTTTTGCCCAGACTAGTTGGTAGTTAAACTACTTTTTGACCAGTAGTTGCCGAACACTATAGCTCAGTGTCAGTGGGTGAGTGACACATGGAGGTGGGAGGTGGAGCTATAAGAGGTAAGGAGGCGGGTCCTGGGTCCGGAGATTTGTCTATTAGTCCAGTAACTTGGTGTCAAAAAAAGGGTGTTTCAGGAAAAAAATACAGAAGTTTTTTTCTCGACGGTTTTATATGTTTTCGAGGATGCTGAATCCGAATCTGAACTTTGCATACAAAATTTCGAATGGCATTTTGGTGAAAATTCGAAAAACCCTGAAATTTCACCTCATTTTTTGGTTCTTTGTTTGTAGAACGGAAAGTATGGGTTTCTCATGAAAATGTTAAATACAAAAAATAAAGATGATAAAAAACAAGCTACAAAATTGTCAATTGCAACTTTTCTGTCAGACTAATAGTTTGGCCACTAGAGTGCGTTGAAAATAGGGCAAAATTTGCGCCTGCGGGTAAAAATCCAGAAAATCGAACTTTCATCTAAAAAATAAAGTATTTTTTAAATAAGGTACTTTAAAAACTAGTTTTATTATTTTTCACATGAAATAAACCATCTATTTAGTCTATTAATTAGTATTTAAATGCATTTTCCTCAGCAATTTTCCTTAAGAACGCAGTTTCAATAAAGACAATAGTGTAATGATAAGAATGATAAGTAAGTCGCTTGTTGAAGAAAACATACAGAAGTTTTTTTCTCAACGGTTTTATATGTTTTCGAGGGTGATGAATACAAATCTGAACTTTGCATACAAAATTTCGAATGGCATTTTGGTTAAAATTCGAAAAAACGCTAAAATTTCACCCCATTTTTTGGATTTTTGCTTGTAGAACGGAAAGTATGGGTTTCTCGTGAAAATGTTAAAAGTAAAAAATAAAGATGATAAAACAAGCTATAAAATTGTCAATTACAATTATTTTGTCCGACTAATAGTTTGGACACTAAAGCGCGTTGAAAAAAGGGCAAAATTCACCCTGGCGGTGGAAAAATCCAGAAAATGACCCCTAAAAAAGTCATAGTTTGATTTAGATAACTAAGAAAAACTACTTTTATAATTTCTTACATGATATAACCCCATTCCCGAATTTAGAAAATCATTAAGTTCATCACTTTAAAGAATATATTAGGATAATTTTCTGTGACCAAGTAATTTTATATTTAACCAAGTTATGCTTAATTTTATCCCTAACAAATCAATTGGATTCACGTTCCTGGGTGTAGAAACTGATAAATAAATATTATAATTGCACGTGTCAAGAAGTTATTTGGAATTTTGGTATCATTACTAATAATAATCTACAACATAAAATTATAGTTTTCCAGAAAGAAAAATTATTCATAGATTTTATAAGTTTGTGAGCAGGAGAGGATAATATAAAAAGCAATGAGTGTAGTAAATAAAAAATTAAATTTTAATGCTTAACAAAAGTTTTCATTGGGAATTGGTGCCTAGGTCAAAAAAGAAAATAGCAACTGGAGTTTTCTTTTCCTAAAAAACCTGCGTTTTTGGGAGGGAATTCCTAAAGAACATTCATTGAATAAATAATATTTGAGATAAATAGTAGGATTATATGTAATAATAATAATAATAACAATAATAATAATACTTGACAATTTTGTAGCTTGTTTTATAATCTTTACTCGGCCTTGCACGGGGGAGTGTATAATTTGTTTTAATTAAATTTTCTCAAAATACATTTATAATTTTTAAATCAGCAATTACCAATCATCCCGGTATCCCAGACGCCTTTTTCCTATCCCGGTGTTCCCGGTAATTTTTCATATCCCGATGTTCCCGGTAATTTTTCTTTTCCCGGTGTTCTCGGCAATGTTTCCTAGTAAATTAATGAGTCTAGTGAACAAAAATAAAAAATTTGAAATAATAAAAGATCTAGTAAATTTAAAAGTCTAGTGAACCGCTTCATTTCAAACAATGTTTTATTTTTAAGTCATTTTCCATGAAAAAAAATTTACACTTTTCCATAAATATTTAAATTTTAAATTAAAAATCTTGAAATAAAGGAAAACAACGTTTGAAAATTAATTATTTGAATTAATTTTGGTGTTTTTACAACTGATATAGTTTTTAAATGGACAATTATCGAGTTTTTCCTGTTAAAATATTTAATTTTTGAAGGTTTTCATCTCGTTAACAATAGTGAGTCGAGCAGATCTGCTCTGGTAGAGAAATGGAGAAATAAGCGTTTTCGGCTATAAATTCGTTAATTACTCGTAATTATTCGATTTTCGAGCTTGGAAAACTTGACAGTGACAATCGACACCTCGAGATACGTCTATGTACCGAGTTTTGACCACGCCTTCGGCGTGGTTTAGGAGGAGATGTGTCCTCCACCCACCCAGTCACCCAGCCACACACATAACCTCAAAAGTCTTCACTTTAAAATTTGTTTTATTATGAAAAAAGTTAAAAACACAAAAAATGTGAAAACTCTGCCAAAACCTTATTTTGTATTTCGAAATCCTTTCTTTTGATTTGATAATCTGAAAGATCATAGTTGAAAACCCTTAAGTCCAAATTTTCACGTAAATACAATCAATATTAAACGCTTGAGATCCTGTTAAAGTTTGTTTTTTACGTGCGCTAACAGCTGTTCTGGAAACAGCTCTAAAAAACTTCTTGCCCACCCAAAAAAAACAAACTTTAAAAGGATCTCAAGCGTTTAACATTGATTCTATTAACGTGAAACTTTGGATTTAAGGGTTTTCAACTATGATCTTTCAGATTATCAAATCAAAAGAAAGGATTTCGAAATACAAAATAAGGTTTTGGCAGAGTTTTCACATTTTTTTGTGTTTTTTAACTTTTTTTCTAATAAAAATTTTTTAAAGTGAAGACTTTTGAGGTAATTTTAAAGATAATATTAAACCACAATTTTTGAGACCATAATTAAGTTTTTACCAATAGTAGTTCTTCTACAAATTGAATTTTTCAATGATTTTTTTGGGGTGTCGCTCCATTTTTAACTCCCTGGGATTTGGTCTGGGACCCCCTTTCTATACCGATTCTTGTTCGTCTTGATGAGTACTTTCATCCCTGAAAGCTGAAAGTTTGTTGCACCATTTCAGATACACCCTGTATATAGAGATAGATTGTTTGTGTTAACATTTTGATGAGAAACCCGGGTTTCTCAATCCCGGGTTCATCATGATTCCCGGGTTCTTTGTTTGTAGAACGGAAGTATGGCCATACTTTCCGTTCTACAAACAAAGAACCAAAAAATGAGGTGAAATTTCAGGGTTTTTTCGAATTTTCACCAAAATGCCATTCGAAATTTTGTATGCAAAGTTCAGATTCGGATTCAGCACCCTCGAAAACATATCGTTACCACCACGCCAGAAACACGAATCTGCATTCGAAAATTGGCTCCAACCTAGAGATAGTTACCAGTCGCCAAGTGAGCAGTAATCAGTCCAAAGTGAGCAGCAATCGGCAACCCAATTGACATGGTTGGCGGCCAATTACATCTTGATGCCACCCGCTTATGATAAGAGTTGCGCGTTTACGATATCAAAAAAAAAATCGAAATCATAAAATACTGGTGGTTCAATCCAGAGATTGTCTCATTTACTCATCTTCAATTTGATTGGTGTAAAAAATCACGTCGGCTTTCCTAGAAGATTTTTAATATATTTGGTTTGAAGGGTTTGGTTTCGAATCCTTTAGGGAATGATCGCGCTTCAAGTATATTTCTATGAATTTTCAACTTTGTATTTTGTTTGCATTCAGTAGCGGATTTCTAAATAGGCTAGCTAGGCTATAGCCTACGGCGGCAAATTTTAGTAGGCGGCAAATTTTTGACAGCAGAATTTTTTTCTGAATAAAAAAGAAGAAAAAGGAAACACTAAAAATAAGCTCTGGAAAGAGGGAGAACGTTCTTTCAGAAAATCAATTATGTGGTTTACAAGGAACTGTTCTCTTTGTTACCCAAAGAGTCTCAAAATGAGCCAAAACACTACTTTAAACACTCACACGCCTTTTGGGAGAGACGCCATGGGGGTCGCCTGTTTGCGTCTCCAGTTGCGATGAGAAAGAAGCGCGGCACGCTTTTTGTTTGGTAAACCAGATGTCCAGGCTTCGGTTGCAATGCTGTTTTAAGACACAGTAGGGGTGACAATTGACAGAGAATGGGGTAAGACGTGTGAAAGATTTATGGACCAGACGAACCAGGAAGGTTTTGTTCTGCCTGGGGCTTACTTCAAAGGGGGTGCTGTTGTGATAACAAACATTTCAGGTTTCTTGACCAAAGAATACCAGGAAAATCTTGTGTGCTCAGGGATGGAAAGAACGTTCAATTAGTTCCATTGCCACCTGCTCAAAGGGGTCATAAATAAATCGAAGATAAAGGATTCCGCTTCTTGAGCTCTTCATCAGCTATTGGTACATTCTACGAAAAACCAATCCTGTGTATTCGGGGGTTGGTTTTCATCCCCTTTCATTGAATTTGTTCACGAGACCGCTTCCATATAGGTGCAGCGTAGACTTTTCCACTGGCTGTAATAAAACGATTACTGCTAGGCGTCCAGCACTTGCGGTTTAGGGGGAGATATCGGGATATCTCCCCCTAACAAAAAAAATTCGAAACCAAAAAAAATTTCGAAAAACACATTCAAGAGCTTCCTTCAAGTGATAATTAACGTTACAAGTACATTAACGTTTAAAACGTTGAGTCAATCCCTCCCCGAAACAATAGTCTGGTTATAGCCCTAAAATTTTCCCACATAAAAAATTGGACATAAAGGGGTGGTTTCAAAAATAAAGGGGGGTGCCAATGAGAGAGATCCACCTTCGCCCTTCGCCCCGGGCGCCGTACCACGGCACGGCTCTGCTCTTTCCATAGAGTTTGAAAAGTAGATAAACACAAGTTTGAGGGAAGTTTCCAAATTCATAATCCTGGGGGAGGGCCTCCGGACCTTGTGGACGTTTTTATAAATTCCCCCCCTAGAAAATTCTGTGGTTTTCAAGGAACTGAAGGATCTCAAAATGATCTGAAACACTACTTTAAGAGGCAAGTTTTCAAAAATTTTCTGTGGAAACCCCCCAGACCCCCCTATTCTATATGGCATTTTATGCACCAAAATGAGTTAAAACCCTGTTATTTTTAAGTCAAATTTTCAAACATTTTCTGGGGGAGGACTCCCAGACCCCCGTGGTACCTATAACTCTATAATTACAACTTTATTTTATATTAAGTTCGTCCAAATTCTACCATAAAATCTATATCCGAAACTCGGATGAGGCGTTCCAAAACAAGTTTAAAAAATTGGGGTTTTTTAACTAAAATTTCCGAAAAATTTCTGGGGGAGAACCCCCAGACCCCCCTTTTAGAAGTATTTCCCATTATAAGATCATAAAGAAGATTTAATTGAATTATGAAAATTCATAGCCCCTCCAAAAACAAATCCTGGATCCACCCTTGTCGCCCTCCCCCCCAAAAAATAAAAACCAAAAGTCAAGTCACGCCGTGTATACAAACCCACTTAAAATCTTTGCCCCCCTCCCGACCAAAAACTGAAATGACACCCCTGTTTAGTTTTGTAAGAGGTATTGCATATAGGCGGCAAATTTTGGTTCAGCCTATAGGCGGCACATTTGGAAATCCGCCACTGTATTGCATTAAGTGATGGATCGAAAATTTAAGAGTAAGGCGGTATTAACTTTAAAGACCACGACTTTGAATTGTTGGAATCGAGAAATTAACTCTATTCATGGACTAGTCGAAAATACATCAGAAACACCGGCAAGAAGAAAACACACCAAAAGGTAAAATTTTTTTGGCGGGAAAGCAGTGTAGCCAAACAGCGCCAACCCAACCAACTTCTAGGCTTTCGCCTGCATTTCAAAAAAGATTCGTGTTTCTGGCGTGGTGGTAGCGATATAAAACCGTCGAGAAAAAACTTCTGTATTTTTTTCTTGAAAAAACTACCAAGTAACTGGGGAAAAGCCCTGTTAAAAAAGTTGCCGTTAGCGTCTATGAAGCTGAACGCATACTCTGTTAAGCTCTATACTCTGTGACTGTAATCCTGGATAGCAGAAACCAACCAACCAACCAACCAAAAGCGCCTTTGCCTTTTCCCATGGGGTGGAAGGAATATCGGATCCAGCAAAGTTCGTGTGACGTCAAGGACCGGAAACAGCACATCGTTGATCTGGTTGCTCCTAGCAACCGAAGTATCCTCGTCCGCGTCTGTAGTTGTTTTGTTAGGTTACTTATTAGATTATGGATTCTGCTAATTCTTTTGACGCTTTTAAAGATATATTAAAAAATTACGAAATAAAAACATTTCCGAAATTTAATGTTTTTAAAAGGTCAAAAGGATTTTTGGATGAAAAACGAGAGTAGTTTCTCAGTATTAAAATTTTAGCCTATTAGAAAGGATTGAGAAAGATTCACATTTACTTAAAAATTTCCAATTATATGATTTAACTTCCTAAAAATTTTTTATGAACAACAAATTTTTATTTTATGTGGAGGTTAAAGGGTATTTTATCTATATTTGAAATAAAAATTTTTAATGATAAATTTGAAGACATAAGTTCAGACCCCTGAGCATAACTTTTCAACCATGAAATCACCTGTATTATACTGAATAAAGAGCAATAAGCCCACAAAATATTTTTTTATTATATATATAATTACATTGTATAGATTTCTTATTGCAATCTTGAAAATTCATTTAATCTCATGTAAATCTTACCCTGTTCCTATATTCATCACCTCCATATCTAGGTGAAATTTCTGCAGATATGAATATCCACTGGAAAGATGGACTCCCTAATTTTCATTTAGGGTCAAGAATTTACACTTATCAAGGGAAATATAAAAATCGTGGGAAAAAGCGGAAATACATGGAAACAAAGCAAGGGCAGGTAGAAATTAGACTGATGCTAGTTGCGCTATATATGTTTACTTGACATTTATTTTGATAATGATATATTAACAGTATACAACATTAACATAGATGACAAACTTCATGGTCCTCATGTCTGGGTCACCAATGAAATAGTCCCACAAAATAATAACATTTTATTAAAAAACACTAAACCTTTATTTCCTTATCTTAAACCAAACTAAATTTTTAAACAATTGCAAAAGATGATGATGATATAGTTACCAGCAGTTAAAAGGGCAGGCCGTGCTCTGTGTTGCAGTCGTATTTATTTGAATTTTGATGACGAACCTCATGGTTCGCCACACACATAACATTGTTTCATCGGGTTGCCACTGATGAGTCCCCTTTTAGATTGCTTTTATTGGCATTTAATACTATGAATATACATATTTCTGTATTAGCATCATACCAAAGTGTATTTAATGATTCTATCCAAACAGATAGGAGTTAAGTTTGTGAAATGGTCTTATAATTTTTTACAATGCGAAATATGGGAGAAAACAATCGTCATTGTTTACTTCCAAAAGTTATGTACTAAATCATACCTGGAACAGGCCTTAGCTAAAATTTCAGGACTATTTTAGGATTTAAATATCACATTATATGAGGTTATGTTCTTAATATACATTCAATCCAATAATTTTTTTAGAATCAAATTAATAGGTATGAAAAGCAGAGCACTGTAACTATGAATATTAAACTTAGGTTCAATATCAATCTGTATGAATTATATTCCTTTCTAATTTCCTTTGGTTCGGCAAAAGGTGACCACTGTTTTCAAAACACGTACAATTTGACCCAAACTACCAAGAAATTGGATTGTCCAGCATCGATAACAAATCCAGGTGCAAATAAAAGTCAGAAGCAGTATGGAAAGCTCAAAACCTTTGCTAAAAAGGGATTAGCAGGGAGAGTAGGAATGAAAGTCAATGCAATGAAAAAGGCAAGAAAAGTAATTGTAACTAGTTAAAAATGAAAATTTAAGAAATTGAACAAATTGACGTTGCATTTATAAAATTAAAATAAATCTATTTTGAAACATTCTAACTATGCTTTTTCTAAATAAATACAGTAGAACTTACATAGTGCCACCCCTTCCGAGACTAAAAAATAGTTGTTTTAACTAATATTCCTAATTGTCAGTGTTATAAAACAATTGGTACTTTATTACTAATTGTCATGATGCAGGCCACACTTTATCAAGGGGATGTGTTGTTATATAGCAGTGGTTGGCAACTGGCGGACCGCGGTCCGCATCCGGACCGCGTGATGTGTTTCCTGGACCGCCATAACATTTTGAAAATAATTAATATGCATTTTTACGCCTCAAAAAGGGTCAAATTTCGAAAAATTTCCTGGGGCGAAACCCCCAGACCCCCATTTTGAATGTAAAAACTTCTAATAATAATTTTAACAATTTAAATATGGTACTCAAATTACATCTTTGTAAAAATATGTGTGTATCTAAAGATAAAATTTAAAGTAAAAATTGTAACCTATTTTTTCTCCGGACCTCGATGAAAATTTTCAAAAGTATTTGGACCCCAAGTAAAATTACTTGCCGACCCCTGTTATATAGGTTCTACTTTATAACAAAATCACACGTAAATAAACACAAATCTGGTAAAATGATGTAAATTATATGGTAATGAAAGATTTAATTATCTTAAAGAAATAATTTTTAAAGGTAAGGTTTCCATAAAGATGATTAAACATTTGTTGTTATGAGTACTTAAGTATAATTTTTAATAAATTAAAGGTAATACTTTAAAGAAAAGTTTTTTACCTGTAAATGTTTTTAGGGATACTTTTATTCGATCATACAGTTTCAATGATCAATGTATGATCATTTAAAATTCCTTCCCCAATGATAATTTTTCTAAATACGATTACACTTGGAACTCCCTTCTTTGGCTAAAAGATTAATATTATATTACACGTTCTAAAACTTGCCCCACAGTTTAGCAAGTTGTCCAATTTCTATCTAATTTATGGTGTAAGTAGTACGGATACTGCTGTTAATTATGCAATAAATTTTTTCATTTTATTATGTTTTGTTTCGTTAAACGTGCCTGGCAAAATGTCCCTTCGTAACGCTCTCATTCTACATTAGGTCCTAGCTCTTTAACGGGGTATCTGCGTCTTCCCATTCCTATTGGAAATAAGCTTGCCTAGGTTTCCTCCCCACCAAATATTGATGATGAATTCAGAATTACCCTGTATATGTACTAATAAATGTTTCTTTAAAAAAACTAAGGTTAAAAAAACACTTGTAGTACTTATAAGACATACTTCAAAAGTACAATAATTATGTTATTCATGCAAATCGCAGTTATGCTGTCCCCTTTACTATATAATTGCATATTTTATCAAAGTATTTGTGTTCTACTGTTATGCATAAACTATTGATATCAGGACTCAAACTCATTTAAAACATACTTACATAAATACTAAAAAGCTTATATACTACAAGATTTTCCTATATTACTCATGGAAATGCATATGATAAATTGATAAATATTTGTGTTATAACATACCAGAAGTGTTGATCACATAGTTAAGTTATGTAGATAAAGGAAGACATCGGCCAACTGATGGGATTTATTACGTTGAACAATAAAGCCTAAGAAGTGTCACTGAGAAATGTGAAGTTAAAACCACCAGCATTACCTCAGTGACATTTTTTGGGCCAGAAGACGTTCTTCATAGATACCTAAAACAAATTAAATACTCAATAGACTTATAACTTTCGTTACTCGAAAAAAGGAAGTTACCAATTTGCGGTTAGGTTTAATCATTCAACAGTAGCACAAGAACATCGGAAAACTAATAAATAGGCCAAGTGAAAATATTATACTTCCAAAAGATTACCAGAAGTACAAAAAAGCTTATAAAATTCTGACTAATCTTCGTAAATGTCAACAAAAATAAAGCGAAACAGAATGTTTACACGGTAGGGGCGCCACGATGTGCTGTTTCCGGTCCGTGACGTCAGACAAACTTTGCTGGATCCGATATTCCCTCGACCTTCCCATGGAACTAGGAATATAGGGAACTGCCGTGGTCTATCTCTCCAATGGATTTCCCAGACGCCAAAGATGGGTGACATAGAGGGAGCTACGTGTGCATATTTGGTTGATCAGAGGAGAGAAATCGATGGGTAGAGACATATGCTTGCTCACTAAAAGCCGCTTTGTCTTAGTTTTTTTTCATGGTGCTTGATTGATAAGTTACATGCGGAGCGGAGGAGGACACAGCTCAGTGGAGGAAACGAACTCTCGCACGTTCCTAAGTTAGTTACATGGTTCAGCATATTTTCTACCTACCGATTTCATTTTTTCTGCTGTTTTATTTCAAGAAGACGAAGCCGCGGTTCTACCAAGCCAACCAACCAACCGCGTACGTAGCGCCCCCTAGGTCACCCAACATTGGCGCCTGTCAAAGTTGATACGGCAGTTCCCTATCTTCCTAGTTCCATGCCTTTTCCATTTAAAAGTGTAAATAAACAAATGTACCAAAAGTAAATCTATTGTAAAAGGGTTAGTCTATCGACTTTTGAAGTGTGTTAATGCCAATAAATTAAAAAAATAATAAAATTATGAAAGGGTTGTTGATATTTAAAAAATGTGTGTGCATCCCTCGAGAAAAATCTCTGAGGTTATCAAATTTTAATCTTCAAATGTACTCTAAGTATTCTTCATGTTACCTTGGTAATTGGCAAGTTCCAAAAGGATACAACTCTGGAATAAAGGTGTATAATTCCGCTGCTATCAAAAAGGTTCCTTTAATTCTGAAAAAGAAGGATTTAGCCACTTGGTAAGGAAATTCCCTTAGTGTAATTTGAGGTTCATTTAGAGAGATCCTTATATTTAATAAAGCTATTTAGATACTCTACGATTAGCTGGGTGCAAATCTCCCCAAATGGAAAATAATGGTTAAGTTTTACAAGCTACGCATTAATACACAAAAATTAAAAGAAATGGAGTTTCTGGTTGGTATTTTAAGAGTGATTTATTTTGATTATTTTTGGCATAAAACTTGGTGCTTTTACCCAGGTAGTGCTAAAGTACTGATATTTATAAAGGGGTGACGAGTGCTGTCTTTTTAGCACCTATAAAGTTCTCATTAGAATGATAACACGAATTTGAAAAAAATAACATCCCATCAAAATGTGTTTCTTGAGAAGCAACTGCAAACTTTAAAGGGAACAGCTTTCTTCTACGGGTACGGCGATTTTTGAAAGTCGCCAAGGGCGATAAACCCCTCGGATGCGTGGTATGGATATATGGCCACTTGGAGTCTTCTAAAAGCTCCGTTGGATTAAAAGTCGTCGTACCCGTAGACGAAAGCTGTTCCCCCCTTTAAGGATGGATGGATTTGTTACATATATTCTCCGGCTTGTCTGGCACTAAAAGACAGAAAGTACACCCAGGGCAAGGTCAAGAATCAAACTCAATGACACAGTGGCAGTTCCAGAGACTTGGTTTGGGGAGGATCCTATTTTATGACCAATCGAAATACAGTGAAACCTGTATTGAGGGACTAGAAAATAATGTTTTTAAATAAATAATGTAATAATTTGTTTATAATTCTTTTTTACAGAATTATTATGTTATCAAATAGGGAAGACAAAATGAACTGCCTCTGGTTTAAGTAATAAGTTGAGCTGAGCCACCACCTAATAGGCTGCAGTAAAATTTCACTACTAAATGTACGCAAATTATAAGGATTAACTGTTATTTTGAGCAAATAAAAAATTCAGGAAAAAACAATGTGTATTCAATGCACAAATGATACTTAAAAAAACTAAACATATACATGTGCAGCTGTTTCAAGGATGCCTAGTTCCCTTCCTCAGTGCAAATATAGAAAAATAGACAAGAAATGTCACTTTTAGTTCTAAGTAGAAATTATGCTGTTTAGTTAATCAAAATATTTTTATGGATTATATATATTTTAGGTACATGTGTGGTCCAACAGTATATGATGATTCACATATTGGACATGCCAGGTAGTATTTTTGATATTTTTTCCAAGATGTTAGCTACTTGTTTTATTGGTTTTTACAAAACAAATAAAAGAATGAATTATATTTTAGCTGTTATGTGAAATTTGATATCATTAGAAGAATAATGGAGCATACATTTGGGATAAAAATATCATTACTGCTAGGAATAACTGACATTGATGATAAAATCATCAAAAGATCTTTAGAAGTAAGTATAATCAATTTTACTTTTCATTTAGAGCCTGTGTGGATGCTTTTTTGAAATCATTTTTTATGACCAAAAAGAATATTTGATTTTTAAATGTCATCTTCATAGTAAATCTAAGCAAAAAAAAAGAAAGAAAAAAAGAATGACTATTTAGAACAGGGAAGGGGCGAACCTTTTTCGATCAGTGCGCCGTTTATATAACAGGTTATGATTTTCAGGTGTCAAATGTGCCACTTGTTATTTTTTTAATAAATTATCTTTAAACCCTTGGAAAGTGAAATATGCCTTTGAGGGTCGATAGTTTAGAACAGGAGTTTTCAACTTACAAGTACTCAAGGGCCCCAATCGAAGGCACAAGTCTAGTGGTGGGCGGTAAAGTCAGTGGTGTATATGGAAATTTATTTCGGGAGGGGCCAACAATTATTCTTCAGTCCCTCCCATGCATCTTTAATAAGTTTAATAATGCAGCTTTTTAATACATTTTTGGTAGAATTTGCATTTTCTAGAATTTAATCTAAGAAAAGTTGTCAATAATGAAGTTCCAAGCAAAGGGGGTCTGGGGGTCCTCCCCAGACAATTTTTGGAAATTTGAACCTAAAATCAGGTTTTTGAAAACTAGTTTTTGGTGCATCTAGTCCAAATTTTTGGACATACATTTTTAGGTAGGATTTTGATTTTCATGAGTGTTACAAAAAAGTTGTGAATAATAAAATTTAAAGTTGAAAAGGGGAGTTTGGGGGCACTCCCCCAGAATTTTTTTGAGTAATTTACCCCAAAAAATGGGTTTTAACTTGTTTTGGTATACCTCGTTCGAATTACGGAGGGGGCACGGCCCCTTCGCCCCCCTTATATAAATACGCGCCCTTGCATAAAGTGATCATCAGGCTCCTTTTCAATCTATGATTTGTTTACTAACTGCCTAATGTCAGTTTCCTTTATAAGGGCTGTTGAAATTTGCTTACCTTTGCTGACAAAAGGGAACATGAGGTTACATAATAATTGAATGGCCCAACGGCACCTAAGAAGTGAGTGGGGGGGTTCGGATTGAAAAGATTTTGAATTTCAGCAATCTAAAAAGTGTTCTGAAGCTGGTTTTGATGAATTTTCAGGTAGTAGGAAATCTCTGGTCTAGAACTAAAGTTTTTTTGTGTCATTTGTAGTGAATGTCGCGTGCGACTGTAATACTGGTCGTGTGCCACAGGTTCGCCACCTCTGATCTAGAAGAGGTTTTATTTGACGAGAGTATAATTCAATTTATTATCTACCATGTTAACTTTCTTACAACAATTATATCAAACAAAACTTGTACATTGCATACCTAACCTTACCTTTTAAGGTGGAAACAAATTGGAGCCGAGCGGCGTAAGCGAACAGCCACGAACACGCTCTGCGCACGCGCAACTCGGAGGCGCTAAGAGCGACGCTTGCGCAGAGCGTGTTCGTGGCTGTTCGCTTACGCCGCTTGGCTCCAATTTGTTTCCACCTTTATATTAACCCTTTCGGGACGGGTGGCGCATATGTGTGCCGGCAGCGAGATGCTCCTACGGGCCGGGTGGCACATATATGATACGCGATTAAATCTTCAAATTAATATTTTTAATTCTCGTTAGATGCCGCTGTATGTCTGCTACATAGATTTTATTCGAAAGCGAACATCTTGACCTTCATGCCCATAAATTATTTTGTATTTTTGATAATTTGTTTGGGAGAAATAGTGAGATTTATTTATGATGCATTGAGAACATGGGTAATGCGAATTTAGAGTACTTTCTTTCAACTTCTGCAAATATTAACTTATGTAACGGTTCTACCAGCCTCAATATGCGTTTTTTATTAGTTTTTGATAGAAAAATGGATGTGTTGATAGTTTTACTATGGAGTATTGCTTTAGATTTCGCTTGCTTTCGGATAGAATTATTTATTGCTTAACCAGAAATAATCCATATGTTTGAATGCCTAGTTGACTTGGAGGTTATAAGAGATAAATTATGAGTGATATTTTTAGAATAAACCCTGTTTCAATGATCTCCGAGTGATTATATCAGGGCTCCCATAGGCGACTAAAAAGGCGACTATTGCTACTATTTTCGAGGTTGGGCGACTATGGAGACTATTTTAAGCAAAAAAGGGCCAAAAGCGACTATTTTCAATGATTTTCGAAGATTTTGGCTACTTTTTTTAGTTTGGGCGACTATTTTCGTTTTTTTTGTGTTTTTCAGGGATGCAAGTGCTGCGCCGATTTCGCCAATCATTGTACCCTGCAACAACTTGCTCCAAAAAACACTTTATTGGCCGAAATTGCGCCAAAAAGGGAATTTTCGGACGAATTGTGCCAAAAATTGGCTTTTGACCACAGTAAAGTTGTTTTCTTTACATCGCTTAACTACGCAAGAAGAAGCCGACTTCAACTTGGCGCCCGCGTTCACGAAAGCAGTCGCGGAAGATACGGGACAATCCGCGAACAAAACGAAACTTTCGCGAGAAGTCGCGATCTTACGACTATTTTACTTTCCATATTATTTTCGAGAAAAATGACGATTTATAACGAAAAAAAGTCGAAAAGATCGCGAATTTTCGCGGAAGTTTCGTTTGGCTTGCGGAGTGTTTCGTTCCTCCTGCGACTTCTTTCTTGGACGGCCGCGGGCGCTAGTTGAATTCGGCCTTTTCTTGTGTTGTAAGCGCGATGTGGAAAAAACAACTATTCAAGGATTAGAAGCCATCAAGTCGAGTTTAGGATCGCATTCTGTGGGAAAAGTCGAAAAATAGCGATTTTTCGCGAAAGTACCGTTTTTTGGCGCCTAGTTGCAGTTGGCTTTTTTCATATCGTAATTGCAATGCAGAAGAAACTTAAGTGTGGTCAGAGGAGCCTATTAAGTCTAGTGATCTTTTTTAAGCAAGATAAGATAATAATACAGCCCTTTTAAAAAAATCTTGTTAAATTATAACTTTTTTCAGTTTCAGATATGATATCAAGGGGTTGGTAGGAGACCTGTCACCCCCCAATAAAAAATGAAATCAGACTAGGTGTCCAAAACAAGCTAAAACCATGTTTTATAGGGTCAAATTTTTAAAATTTTTGAGGGAGGACCCCCAGAATCCCTTTGCACTTGGAACTCTATAATTCAAAACTTTTTTCAAATTGTATGTTTATCAAAGTGCAAGTTCTACCTATAAATATATGTCCAAAAGTTGGACCTATTATACAAAAACTAGTCAATGTCTTGTCTGTCAAATTTACTACATTTTCTGGGGAGAACCCCCCTTTAGTATACTTCAAACTCTATTACTTACATCTTAGCTTATGTTAAGTTCCTTAAGATGCAAATTCTACTTAAAATTTTATAAAAAAAAAGCTGCACCTGCCAACTGTATTAAGTCTAATATTTTTACTGTTTCTTTTGCCCCTCCATGTCCCAATCAACAATGTGAGTGCCCTCCTCCCAAAAAGGTTGTGCACCCCTACGTGCATACAAAAAGATTTGTCAAAAGAAATTAAATTTGTAAGAATAAATAAATCCTTTCATATTTTCTAATTATGGGTGGAATGTTATTGCGTTCCTTTAAATGTTATTGCGTTCCCATAAAATTTTGGCAATTTTTTTGCTTTTGGGACTCAGGTTGACAACAGTTCACTGCGAACATTGACTTTCTTCAGTTTTTGTAAATGGCTTCATTTAACTAACATTTATTTAAATTTCCAAAACTGAGGGTATTGTTTCAATAATCTAACTTAGCAAAGTTTTTTATCAGAATTATTTCCACAACTCACTTGAATTTTCAAGTTATAGAAATTCAATTATTTAAATTGGTTTTAAAGGCCTAAACATCGATAAAATATTCCCCTGATTTTTGACTCTGAGAGGTTGGCAAGTCTGATTCAGTTACCCACTAGTGAATTAAAAAGGTGCTTATTTAATTTTTAAGGATTTCAAAAAGTTAATATGTTATAAAATAGTTTCTGAATTAAAAAAAGTTAAATACTATTTTACTCCATCTTATTTTTGACCACTAAAATAAAGTTGCTCTAAAAGTTCAGTTTTCTGCTCCAAAATGGTATTTTTCTCTGCTCCAAAGGTGCTCCAAAACCCCTGTTGGGCACTTGCATCCCTAATTATTCTATTTTGGTTTGATTTGTGATTTTTCTTAGTATTTTCAGCTTTTATCTATTTTATTCGAAAAATCTACTGCTATTTTTTATGGGAGGATTTTATTTGGGAAGGCTATTTTTCATAATTTGGGAGACTATTTAGGAGACTATTTTTCATATTTGAGGAGACTATTGCTACTATTTCTGAAAGTGTAACTCAATGGGAGCCCTGTTATATTAGCCGCGCGAGTTGTGCGTTTTCAGTAAAAAAGAATTAAAGTGGGTTTTGTTCAAGATATGTTTAATAAATCTTAATGAATAAGCTTCTTGAGATAAAATCTTTTCCTTTTGGGATATTTTTCAAAGTAAAATTTATCTCAGACTGTGTAAATGCTAATTACTTACAATAAACTTATTTTGTAAAATTTTTCAAAGAAAAAAGATATATAACGTTTCAAAATTGTTTAGCATGAACTTCGAAGGTGTTTCTTTCATCATATGCCGAAAATTAGATGGTTTGGACCACAATTTTAGTTTCTACGATTTTTTTCCGAAGTTTGATTTAGACGCGCAAAGTGCCCGTCCCCAGGGGAAGTTCTTTCTACTCGCGCGTCGTCCTGTGAGAGCAGTTCGGTGGCTGATACGCCCGTCCTCAAAGGGTTAAGGATGCCGAAGAAGCATTTTTTACAGGTATACCCCATTAAAAACCTACTACATCATCATGACAAACTATGACCCTTTGCATACTGACATGTTACTGTAAAAATGGATCTTTTATCCAAAAAGTCAAACAAATCTTATCAGTCAAAAATGCTCAGCTTTTAAATAAAGTTGGGGAAAACCTTAAATATTATAGTAGAAAGCCATTGTAATCAAAGATAGAAAAATGGAAAAAGCTGACATCAGTTACCCAAAAGACAAAAATCACTACAGAAAACAATGCACTGCAGTTGAATGCTTAACCTCTCTTTCTAATAATATTTTTGCTCATAGGAAAGTAGAAGTGTATGTGAGATTTCAAAAAAATATGAAAAAGATTTTTTTGAAGACATGAAGCTAATGGAAGTTAAACCCCCAACAACAGTAGCTCGAGTTACTGACAACATACCATGTATCATTTCATTTTGTGAAAAGCTTATTGAAAAAGACTTTGCTTATGTTACTCAAACAGGTAATTAAAACTTTTTAAATAAAGTTCACTTTGACATAAAAAAAGCACCCTCGGTATGTTTTGAGATGCTTTCAAAGTTAGTTTTTTATGCCTACTAATATTTTAACTACCTACTAATAATTTTTTACCTCCTTAGTCAAAGAAGCAAAAGAGTATTAAAATCAGGGTTGGCAAGGTTTTTCCCACCTCCGGTAAATACCATGGTAAAAACCGGTATTTACTGTCCTGGAAAAAACTAGGTTTTTCCCACATGGGGAAAAAGTGGGAAAAACTGATTATTCATTGAATTTGTTCTGTCCATAGATGAATGTTTTAAAAAATTTTATAGCCTTTTTTATAGAAAAAATGACCTTAAATAAGCTTTTTCCTATTATATCAATAGGGTTTTTTTCATGTGTCTAAGAAATGTCATCTTTCGATGGTGATGCCCTTTTCCTCGGATTATCATTCCTTGTTACTTCAATAAAGTTATAGTACTGCAATCCAGATTATTCTTTCAGAATAGAGCGTAATTTAAAAACTGAATGGTGGACTTCAGGTGCTAATGATGCAAAAGAACACATTTTGCATACATAAATAAAACAAAATTTTAAATTTAGGTCTACTTGAAAGGACGTTGTTTTTTAAAAGTTTTTAATTTACATTTTAAAAGAAACTATATATATTTCTTCTCTTAAAGACACACATATTATGAGTTTGAGTAAATTTGTTTTAATATACAGTAACGGACCCTTTATCCGGCAAGCTCGGGAATGACATCATCCCGGACTTCAGAATTTTCCAGATTTCAGGTCGTTCCGGAAAAAACGCCATTAAAGACGCAGCTGCTTTAGTAAAACCAAAATACCCGCTGAAACGACATACTCCGTTCCAATCGTAACAGATCCAGCAAAAAAAACTTCCGGCAAAGCACGTGGGTCGTCGCGGCAAGAAACGATAGCGAGGCAGAAGCCGATTTTGGAACGGCAGTTTAAGCGCGGGGACGGTACGATTCGGCCGCGCCGAATCGTCCCATTCCGCACCAAGACGATGTCACAAAAGGCGCGGCGCATCCAATCGTAACGGATCCAGCAAAAAACTTCCGACAAAGCACGTGGGTCGTCGCGGCAAGAACCGCCGTTTAAGCGCGGGGACGATACTATTCGGCCACGTCGGCCCGCGCCGAATCGTCCCATTCCGCACCGAGACGATGTCGCAAAAGGCGCGCGCAACCATTGCGCGTCGTAACAGCATTTACCCACTAAAAATTCTTCAAAATATAAAAAAACAAATTATAAACGCGAGCCGGATTTCGGGTCCCTCCGGATTTTGGGTTCCCGGATAAAGGGTCCGTTACTGTATTCTCTATTTTTATTTGAGAAATGTATTAATATTAAAAAATATATGCAAATTTATTTTCAATGTCATAATTTTTGCTAGGCATCGGCTTCGGGATCGGAGGGTCCCGGGTTCGATTCCTGACACCGCTAAAGACCCATCGAGTATATGCGGAGTACGTGCTTGTTAAATCTGTGGATCTGAAAGTCCTGTGGTCTGTCATGGCGCAGTTTACCACGGGTCCAGGTGTCTGGAGACTATTTCCCTCCCCTTCAGATGCATGGCAAAATTGTGGAGGTGGCGATAGATAATGACAGCATCTATCATCTCATGAGGCAGAAGTCGGACTCCTGCCATTTATGGGCCTCACTTTCTCAGGAGATGCACCCTTTTTGCCTTGAATCCTTGTGGAGCTTGGTAATTCCAAGTGGCACACGACAACAACAACCTATATTTTTCCCACCTAATAATTTTAAACTCCAAAAAAAAATTGTAATTTTTAACTAAAAGTTTATATAATATATTTTAATAGTAAGTATTTAATAACAATTTTAAGTTCATATAATATGTTTAAGAAGGCCACAAACCTAATACTTCCATTATTTTGTTAATTGGAAGTTTTTCCCATTGGTATGGGAAAAACTAGTTTTGGACGGGAAAAACCCAACCCTGATTAAAATGCCGAGTTTTCTAATAGAAATGGTTTTACTGATTAAAAGAATGGGAAGAAATTATCTAATGGGGGATTTACACCACTGCTGTAAAAAAGACATCAGCGACATTTTCTGTAACGATATTTCTCCCAAAAGATGGCGTTGCCAGCGTGAGCGGGAAAAGCGACAGGTTTTTTGATCGCTCGGCGGGAAAAGCGACTCCCTCTGAATCGCTTTCAGCCGCAGGAATGGCCTCCCGGATTTTCCTTCACATTGCTTGTGCTTTTCCTAGTCCCTTTCTATGTGACTTTATGTCAAACAGAATATTGAAATTTTCATTTGAAAACAAAAAATCAAGCCTATGTATTCACAAGTAGCCTAAATAATTAACTGAGGCTGATAAAAAATATTTTTGGCTGTTGAAGAACTGATGAATTTTCTCATTTGAACTAGATGGCAGCACATGTTCTGCGACTACGATTTCATTACTCCTCAATTAATCGGAAGGCTCTGGTCATGCAACAGCCTTTGAATTTCAAGGAAGCACGAAATTGATATTAGAAGATAATTTTTGCATTTCTATTAGAGAAATCAAGTCAACCCAGATCACCCGCCGGCTCAAGAAAATGGCCGCCAGTGATCGTAATTACGTTGCTGTTGTCATAGCGATTTTTTCCCAGCGATAGTTTTCGAGGCTTCCTATTGGTGCTTTTGAAAAAATTTTCGTCGCTGTTACAGCAAACCGAAAATGTCGCTTTTACAGTAGTGCTGTAAATCCCCCATAAGTTTCAAAGATTTTCAGGGTATTGTTACAGATTTTGTCTGAAAGTCTCCTTTTAATTATATTCAGGTTCTGTATATTTTATGGTGTCTAAAGCAGTTTCATCTGATATATTGAGTGATTTGCCAGAAGAACTCCAATCAGTTATTGATCCACTTAAAAAAGATAGAAGAGATTTTGCTCTATGGAAAGCATCGAAGGAAAATGAACCCTTTTGGGATTCACCCTGGGGTAAAGGAAGGCCAGGATGGCATGTTGAATGTTCAGCCATGGCTAGGTTTGTATGTGTACTTATTACATGATTTTTGAACCAAATTTTAGGACACACTTGAAATTATAAAATATGTAGTGGCTTTTCTAAAACCATCCCTCAAATTTTTGCTTAGCTACAATATGAGATTAGGATATTTATCTGTAGGTTTGTAACTATGGCCTTACTGTATACAGGGTGTATCTGAAATGGTGCAACAAACTTTCAGGGATGATAGTACTCATCAAGACGAACAAGAATCGGTATAGAAAGGGGGTCCCAGACCAAATCCCAGGGAGTTAAAAATGGAGCGACACCCCAAAAAAATCACTGAAAAATTCTATTTGCAGAAGAACTACTATTGGTAAAAACTTAATTATGGTCTCAAAAATTGTGGTTTAATATGATCTTTAAAATTACCTCAAAAGTCTTCACTTTAAAATTTGTTTTACTATGAAAAAAGTGAAAAAACACAAAAAATGTGAAAACTCTGCCAAAACCTTATTTTGTATTTCGAAATCCTTTCTTTTGATTTGATAATCTGAAAGATCATAGTTGAAAACCCTTAAGTCCAAATTTTCACGTAAATACAATCAATATTAAACGCTTGAGATCCTGTTAAAGTTTGTTTTTTACGTGCGCTAACAGCTGTTCTGGAAACAGCTCTAAAAAACTTCTTGCCCACCCAAAAAAAACAAACTTTAAAAGGATCTCAAGCGTTTAACATTGATTCTATTTACGTGAAACTTTGGATTTAAGGGTTTTCAACTATGATCTTTCAGATTATCAAATCAAAAGAAAGGATTTTGAAATACAAAATAAGGTTTTGGCAGAGTTTTCACATTTTTTTGTGTTTTTTAACTTTTTTTCTAATAAAAATTTTTTAAAGTGAAGACTTTTGAGGTAATTTTAAAGATAATATTAAACCACAATTTTTGAGACCATAATTAAGTTTTTACCAATAGTAGTTCTTCTACAAATTGAATTTTTCAATGATTTTTTTGGGGTGTCGCTCCATTTTTAACTCCCTGGGATTTGGTCTGGGACCCCCTTTCTATACCGAATCTTGTTCGTCTTGATGAGTACTATCATCCCTGAAAGTTTGTTGCACCATTTCAGATACACCCTGTATATTCATAGTGTTGTAATGTTTTAGTGAAATATTTGGATCTGATTTGGATATACATTCTGGGGGTTATGATCTTCTATTTCCTCATCATTCCAATGAAAAGTCTCAATCTGAAGCTTATCATGGTTGTAAGCAATGGGGAAATTATTGGTTACATGCAGGTAATTTGTTATGTAAAATATTTTTAGTGATCATTTTATAAAACTTATTGACTAATCATTTTGTAAATAGTTTCTAAGCTATTTTTTAATCATTATAGGATTAAAATCTCGCCAAATTACTGTTACTATAAAAGTATATCAATGATAAAATAAGCAACTTTTAAATAATTTTAATAGTAAGTGAATTGTTATAAAATTATAGATTACCTATAATCATAATTATAATTATCTTTTGAAACCTTAATGTATGATTTAATTAATCTGGATTATTTGTGGACTTGATTTTCAAGAAATTTTTTTTAATGTTTATATTATGCCTTGTTCTGTTATTTAGTTGTAATGGAGGCTGAGGTCCTCAAAACTTTGTATCACCATTAATTTTAAAAAAGTTATTTTTTTCCTTAATCAGTATCCTTCTTGCACTCTTTTTGATAAGAGTAAGGACATTAAATAAAAATTAGTGAAGGAATTTCAAATTAGGAAGGATTTAGTTTCTTTGAGGTTTTCAACTATGGGGTGCTACAGCCCCATTAAACCCTTGCCCTTGACATAAATTTACTATCATAGATACAAATAATATATTTTCTATACAAAAATCTTGCATAATAAGAGCTTTTTCCTTGTTATCCAATAAAAACATAAATCAGTTTTAAAACGCTTCTTTCACACAATTTGAGTTTAGTTCATTTTACAAGATGATAATTCATAAGATAAATGCAAGATGCTGTTGCAAAGCTGCATTTGCAAGCGGTAGCACCTCGTAATCACATGATCCAAATTTCAACCCTTTCAGAAATTGAGATGTAACCAAACATACTTACAACTTCTAATATCAGGGGAAATTACCAAATTCAGAATAAAACCGCAAAAACCCCACTGTAATGGTTCTCACATGAAAAGTTAATCTAGTTTAAGTGCTAATCTATCTTAAGTTGAACATGTCTGAACGTACTGTCTTGGATTTAATCTAGTTTTGCGAAAAGAAACTAGTTTAACTTTAAGCTAGTTTCCCGAACTCACTTAAGTAGGTTTGACAGTGTCGCTCTGTAGCGGTCACTATGGAATTGCACTCGTCAACAAACACCATGCTGCCACAAGCCATGTCGTCTGACCACGAGGTAGTACAAAGAATTCCAAAAATGTTAGACAAAAGAAAGAAAAATTGGTCCTGCCAAGAGATCAAAAGCTTAAGCAATATTATTGCACGATAATGTTTTTCAACCTTCTTTATTCAGTTATGGCATTAATAGCAATAGAATTACTCATAACTAGAGATATTGTTTTTCTCTCCTCCATCGTGCTTAGCAATGGTGCCATCATTGTTTATATTTACAAAATATTGATAACGATAATCGTTTCCATCATCGATAAAAGTATCGATGCAATACTACATAAGCAAGTTTAAAAGATGCCGTAGTGTGAACACTTAAAAATAAGACAGATTAAGTTAAGCTATCTTAACTTCTCTCTTAAGTTAAACTAGATTAACTTTTCATGTGTGAATGTAGTACTATTACAAAGAAATCAAATTGTGCTGGATCATAATGAGCTTACTACACTTGCTCTATTTGCAACTCATGCTTTACCATTAGGGAACATACCCATACTACCATTTTTTACTATTTTTGACCCCCTCTCCCTCTAGTTCAAATATATGGTTTTCAATCATTTTTTGCAAACAGAAAGTTAAAAAAATTATAATTTGGCTTAATTTGTCTAATTTTAATAAATAATTTGGCTAATTTCAATAATTAATTTGGCCTAATTTTGTTGCATTTAATAGAGGAAATTGAACCCCCCTGTGACCAAGTGTGGTATTATGAAGATCCCCTTCCCCCTAAACGGGTCACGTAGTATGGAAATTTATCATCTGCTCCCATCCCCATCATAAACCCACTTTTTTTGCTCTATTCTGGAACTGCTATTTCATATCTTTCACCTTTGATGGTTGTTACTCATATGCTTGCATGTGTATAATAATTTTTGAATGATTATTTACTGAATTCCTACTACTATACTGAATTGAATGATTTCCTACTACTATATCAACCTATGTTCATACCAAATTTCATCAAAATCTCTCCAGTAGATCTAGAGAAAATCAAACAAATTTTTCAATTCCTCTTAATTTTGAACACCAGTGTCAAAAAAACTACCCTATAAATGTTTCAAGTTTTGGCAACTTGGCACATGGTGGCGTAAAATAACCCATGTGCATGTGCCATTCAACTCCAAATAAACCAAACCAATGACATGCCAACTGAAATAGTTTCTTGGTTTTCTACAGTTCAGTTGTCAGTTTTAATGCTGCAGTTTTTTAACTTAAAAACTTGTGTTTTGTACTTTTAGGTTTATTACAAATAGATGATGGAGTTAAGATGTCCAAGTCATTAAAGAACACTATAACTGTCAGACAATTTTTAAATGAACATAGTAAAAATGATTTCAGAATTATGTGTCTCCAGTCTTCTTATCGTAGGAGTAAGTACAGTTTGGTTTCATATAATATGCTAAACGGGGTTGATAAAATAGATTTATACACTCAAACCAGCTTTTGTGCCAACCTTTTTTGTGCGATTTTTTATTTGTGTTACTTTGAACGATTTTTTTGTGTGGTATAAGAAAGTTTAATCAAATTGAAACATAATTGATGACTATTGTAGCAGGTTTAATGGGCCTTTTAGTTATGAACGAAGAAGACAAAGCATCAATTTATTCTAGTAATCGCAAATTTCTATCAGTATCAACAAGAGAAGTTCGGGGTTTCCTGAAATGGATCAGGTGTCTTGTTAAATCTCTGTGTTGGAAAATAGACCAACTTTTTATAAAGATCTATTGTTGAAATAAATAAAATTTACAAAAAAGCAATTCCTAGTAATGATGTTCGTAAGGTTTTGAGTTATTTTCTAAGTGAGAACTTTTTTATGCGGTCCCTATTTACCACATGAAAAGGGATTTTTTAAATGTGCTGCAAATACTATATTTTAAAGCTACTAGTTAAGTTTGGTGAGAATTTTTTTTTTGCTGTTTTTTATGCGGTCCCTATTCCTCTCATACAAAAACCGGTTTGACTGTAATGGAGTTTGCTCTTTCTTTTCTTGCTTATCTTTTTCTTTAATCCTTTTTGAAAGTGAATTAAATTAAGTAGTTGTTATAAAATGTTTTGAAAATTTGCAAAAATATTTGTAAGATAGTTGACATTAGTATTTATTGTTTTTATTTTAGATATGTTGTATTCAAAAGAAACCTTAGAAAGTGGTAAAGGATTACATGAAAAGTTTCACAATTTCATTAATGAGTCTTTGTCTTACATCACTCATGAAGTTGATATTCCAAACATTGATGGAGAAAAAATACTCTCAAAGTAAGTGCAGTGTATTGTGGTTTAAAATGTTACAAATTTCCACTTCTTTTGTCTCTGTGTAGATCACCAATATATTTTATTAAAAGTCTTCATTTTAAGCTTAGATTGGAAACTACAAAGGAAGAAATAACATCATTATTTGCTGATGATTTTAATACCAGCCAAGCTTTATTTAAACTAACTGATCTAATTGATTCTATAAATGAGAACATTCAGTCACCTTCCAAGTGTGGAATGAATGGATTAAAAGCCCTTGCTACCTGTTCTGAATACATTGATGATGTCCTTGAAGTTTTAGGAGTAACTATTATTTCTAAGAAGGTAAATATTGAATAATTAGTGTACTGATTTTTTACTTATTAATGAGTTTACAACTATTATTTCCATCAGGATAATTGCATGAATGAAATACTTATATTCTCTTTTATAAAAAAATATTTCTATATTTTTTATGTTTATGGTGTAAGCGTTTGAAAAATAATCGAATGGTTACACTAATATTATGCTGCCTAAGGAAAACTGATTATAAAATTTTCTTAATAAAATATAGTCAATAATCAACTTGTTTCTAAGATCTTTAGTATTTACTTTTTTTATTTTGAACACAAAAACAATTTTAAAAAAAATATTGTTTTTTAATTTGTGTAATTCATTCTAAAAATTTACAGTACAGTAATACCTCGACTTACGCTCCCCTGATTTACGCGAATTCAGAGTTACGTGGTTTTGAAAATTTTCAATTATATTCCAAATTGTCCTAAAAGATCGCACAACTTTCTTACTCCTATATGCTCTAATATTCTTTTATTTCGTAATTTTTTTGTTATTTAGGTTCTTAACGGCCTTACTATATAAAATGCAAACACTGTATCTTAGAAAAAGGTGAAAATAAAAGAATATTTGTTCTAACTCGATAAAATAAATTCTGTTTGAGTCATGTTCTGAAGCATTTACTCGGGTGTTAACTCATGATCCGAACTTATTTGTTCATAGTAGAGACCAGAATGATTTCAAAATGTCATCTAATTCTATACAAACTAAAATTTATGGGTTCTTCCAAAATCAAATAAAAAGAAAAAACACTTTCTCTTCAGAATGTAAATCAAATATAATCAGAATAAGACTTCGATGGTAAATTTAAAGTGGTATGTGAATATAATTAGCCTAGAAATATTATCTCTCGAAGCCTACAGGTAGAACGATTTTTAAAGCTATGAAACAACTCTTGAAGCTATGAAAAACGCTCAATCTCTGAACTCTAGCATCATACTGTATCCTTTTAGATTTTCTGATATTACTATTAAAATAATCATTGTAAAAATTATATATCACTGGTCCCAATTGTATACAGGGTGTTTCAAAAGTCCGTTTCGCGGCTTTTATTTGAACTCAACGTGTCCTAGGGTCACGGAAGTAAATAGCACTTTTTCAGGCCTCGAAAAAGTTTGTAAATTTGCAAATGTTTTAAATTTTTTGATAAATTTTGTCATCATTCAACTAAAAAAACACAATACTACACAATAACACTGAAAATTTTGCAAATTTACAAACTTTTTTTTAGGCCTGAAAAAGTGCTATTTTTACATGCTAGTATCTCCGCGAATATTCAAGTTATTTTCATGAAACTTTTTTATATGAGTTCTTTATAACGTTGGCAACAATACTCTCACTGACGTGAGTCCGGGGTATTACTGTATACTCATAAGTTGCTTTGATTTTACATATGTTTTAATTTTTTTAGAGGCTTAAGAAAAATTTTATTGAAATTATTGATTCTGTCATCCGATACAGAACACATGTTAGACTTTATGCTATGTGTCAAATCCAAATAGGTATGTTTTAAGAATTTCACATATAAGTTATTAGTAAAGAATTTGTAAAAGAAAATTTATCTTTAACTTCCGATTTTAATGTGTACTATAAAAAACATTAAAATATTTTCAATATAATTTTGATATAATGCTCATTATGTATGTTTGTCTGATAAAGATTTAATCATAGGTCATACATTGCCTTAAAAGAGCATACATTGCCCAGAGTTTCAAAACAGAATGTAAAAATTTTTTTACTCCTGTACCTTACAGTTGTGTAAAGTTTTTTAAAGAAATTTGGGAAAGTTTCCATTTTAAAATTTTTAAAGGAAATTTTGTATTTGGCCATTAAATTTTTTTAATAATTGACATTTAAGTTGTTTTGTTTAAGAAACCCTAACAGAACTAAACAATAAATGGGATTTAGTTAACTCTCTGTAGGTAGCAACTGTACTGTTTTGCACACCTCATACATTTTCGTTCACCATTCCGTTATTATGGGCAGTAGAAGTCTGAAATTCCTGGTAGTCTCTCTCCTATCTTTTCTGGATGTATCGTGCCAACCAATTCATTAAATTCGCAGGCTTTGTTTAGTTTGGTTTTCACCATAATTTTATTATTTAACACATTACTCCCGATTGTGTTTAATTCTTTAAGGTACGTAATATTATTTTTTGTAATCCCTGATGCTTTTTATTTATTTTATGAGTGCTATGTGCTAAGGCAGCGGTTCTCAAACTGTGCTCCGCGGAGCCCTCCGCCAAGCAATTCCAGGGTCTCTGCGAAGAAATTTGAAATAAATACATTTTTTGATAATTTCTAATTTGCTTTTCTCTGAAATGTTATAAATAACTTCCTGTAAGGTGTTGGAAAGGTCTGCTGGTTTTTGCCTTTTTCAGGTCTTTTTTGGTTTACCAAAACAAGTTAAAACCCTGTTTTTAAGGTCAAATTTCCAAAACTTTGCTGGGGGAGGAACCCCCAGGATGGGACGGTTTGGTCCTGGCCATTTGGGCGCCGTTCCCGTTTCAGCACCAAATTTTTCTTCCAATTTTTAGAAGAACTATAGAGTTCTATTTACTTTCATTTTATTTCTGCCGCTGAAACGGCCGCTCCGAATAGTAGCACACCAAGGAACCCCCTTCCCCCACCTCTCAAAGCACCTTTTTTTATAAAGTTCACCAAAATAAAGGGAAAACCTGTTTTTAGTAGAATCAAATTTCCAACACCCCCTTTATAGCATTTGGAACTTAATTGCACAAAACGCTTCTTATATTAAGTTCTTTAAGATGCAAATTCTGCCAAAAATGTATAAAAATCTAACATTGATCCTATGGCATGGGAGGGGATAAGGAATGATTTTGGGCCCATGTGTAAATAAATTTCGATATGTACCTCTGACGTATGGTCTAACAGCCCCCCAAAACAGCTCTCGATTTCAAAAGAAGTAACTTTTAGGAAAACAATATTTACTGATATATAGATTTCCGTATGAATCCTTTGTTCATGCATCTCCGGCATAATGATTAAAAAGTGATAGCTTTAACATTCAGAAATTTAAAATAAAGATTTACATTGTATCCAATGATAAAATATAATCGGTAAACAAAATATTCCATAAAACCCGGGGTGTATATCAAAGGGGCGAAGGGGCCCTGCCTCTCCCCCGGAAAATCGAACTACGTATAACAAAACAAGTTTAAACTAGTGATGGGCAAAATCGATAATTTTAGGTATCGAATACTTTGGTATCGAATACTTATAGGTATCGAATACTTATAGGTATCGAATACTTTGGTATCGAATACTTATAGGTATCGAGTACTTTTAGGTATCGAGTACTTTTTTTCAATGTCGGGAAATGAACCTGAAGGGACAATTTTTTTAGGGCCTATCCATAATCAGACTAATATTCAAAAAACTGAAAGCGATCCATCAAAAAGCCCCGTAGCTACGGGCCTGGAGGTGGATAAAGGCGAAGGATTTGGCGGGGGAAAAACCTAGCCGCGTCAAATTTCTCTCGCGGATAATAACGACTTGGGTTTGAGCGTTGCAAAATGAAAACGGAAACAGGCTGCGTTTGATCTACAGTAGGTATTATAAAGATTACTTCATTGAAAAATTTAAAACGAAATATGTCAATCAAGTATCGATACTTTTGTGGGTATCGAATACACTCGATACCTATAGGTATCGAGTACTTAAGTATTTGGTATCGATACCTGCCCATCACTAGTTTAAACCATGTTATTTAGGGTCAAATATCCGAAATTCTTTTGGGGGAAGACCCCCAAAACCCCCTATTGTACTTGAAACTTTATTAGTGTCAATTTTTATAGTAAGTTCGTTAAAATTAAAATCCTACCTAAAAATGAATGTCCAAAATTTGGACAATGATGTACCTAAAACGAGTTAAATAACTGTTTTTAATGATCTTATTTCACAAAATCTTCTGGGGAGGAAGGACCCCCAGACCCTTCTATTGTACTTGGATCTTAATTCGTCACAATTTTTCTTATTTTCTTACAAATAAATTATCTTAGATGCAAATTTTACCTAAAAATGTTTTTAAAAGCTACGTTAAACTGTTAAATATGCATGGGAGGGGCTGAGGAATGATTTTGGACCCCTCCCGAAATAAATTTCTATAATGCTTTTATTTCTAGAAGCAATGGGTTTTATGTAACTTGTTTTTGTACCTTGAAAAATTTATTTCGGAAAAGGGCTCCGCGAATAATTTGTCTCTTGAAAAGGGCTCCGCGACATAAAAAGTTTGAGAACCCCTGTGTGCTAAGGCATCAATATTATTAAATTTTCTTTAATATGTATGTAATTTTTCTAATTATTTTTGTTTATTTCGGTTGAACATACACCTACAAAATCATACCTTATACACTTACCTCACCAAAAACAATGTTGTGTAATATGCAAATCTACGTGTACAACCTATAAGTTCACAGTTTATAGCTAAAAATAATATATTTTGGAGTTATTTTAAAAATATATGTAATTTAATATATTTTGGAGTTATTTTACAATAGCTACAGGGACTGTCAGCAGTTAATTTGCCTAGCTTAGGACCTGCAAGTACTGCCTGTGATATTTGTGTTTGTGAATGGTTATTATCTGGACATAAGTTCAAAAACAATAATTTAGAATTAATATGCCTCAGGTTTCTAATCATTAAGTATAATTTTTGACTAAGATATTGAATTACTTATCCTGCTGATGTAAGTTTAATTTTATGCTATTTTGAATTTTTGTTCTTAATTATTTAAAACAAATATCAAATTTTTTATGTCTGAATAATACTATGAATATCTTTTATTGTTTTTAAGACTCTATCATTGAAATTAAAAGGTTGAAAATTGTGATTCTTTCAATTGTGCGTTTTGGCACATTGCGACTAAACGTGTCAGTTTAGTATTGTGACCGACGGAGGGTTAAAAAATACATTTGGAAAAAGTAATTTTAGTAAGATGATGCATAAAAATTGTAACCAACAAATTGTGCTTACAAGTTTTTATCCAATTTTTTAGATAATGAGACTACTGAACAATACTTTGTTAATATTTACAAGGCATTTCACCAAAATTCTAATTTAAAAAATAATGAAGTAAGTATTTTTTAAGTTTCTTGTTGTTTGCTTTGAATAAACTTTTTTACCATTTGAACTTTTAAAATAACTGCACAGATACTTCTAATTCTGAATCAATAATCAAAGAGACAAATTTTCTCTATATTTAAAAGAATTTTTAAATTAATTCATTATAAGTAAAATAAACTAGGCACACCCAAATGTTACTTTAGATCACAAATGGGCCACCTACGCTACGGCCCGCGGAACATTTTAAAAATTGTACTCGAAAAATCACTCTGGTTTTCGTCTATAATAGCAAAAGAGGTATTATTCTGAGGTGTATTAAAAGGTAAAGAGGTGTATTTATTCTGCTTGTCACTTTGAAGAATTGTTGGCTTTACAGCAGTGGTTCCCGAAGTGGGTGGTATCGCCCCTCAGGTGAAGAGTTTTAGGAGGTTGTGATGGTTTGATAGAAAATCTGTTGGAAAATATTAGAATTAAAGGGGGCTTTGACCCTTTTTAAACTATTGTTTATAGTTGTTTTTTCTCATCAAAAAATTTTCCAAATTCCTCATAAAAGTAGCATATAATCACTTTTTAACATGCTAAAACTCAAAATATTTCACATAGAACATACCACATTGCCGTCAGATAACCACCTTAGTCAAGTTTGGTGAAATGGAAATCTACGAATCAAAACATAAAATCAACGGCGTCAAAAAGAATAAAGAAAAGAGAATAAAAGTATACACTGATAAATCAGTGCAACAGTTAGAAGCACTCACTCATTTTGCACTCTGTTTGGCGCCGATAAATTATAAACCAAGTGTAAACAAAAGCCATTACTTTTAGAGGCAAGATTTATCTCATCCATATGGTAACATTAGGAAATTTCGACAGGACAGATCTTTCAAGAAACAGCCACTCCGGAAGTAGTTGCACTTTTTTCGACCAATCAAATCCTTTAGAGATTCTACAGACATTTCACGTGCTCCTATTTTATATGTATAGATTTAGTTCATCTTTTTGTCCATTTACTCATGTTAATTTAAATAACTTGAAAAAGAATCTTTCATTTTTAGGATCCATACAATATTACTTCCAAAGTAGTTGAAGAGGTGGACAAGATACATAAACAGGCATCAGAGTATGCTCTAGCTTTTTCATCAACTAGTAAGCATTTACGTTATTTTACTTTTCAAGAGCTTTTTATAGTTTACATGTTTTAACTACAGTTTTGTTTTTATGAATTCCTATTTAAAAGAAAAACTGGTGTTTATTGAAAAAGAGTTTTCATTTATAACTTATGGAATAGAATCATCCTTAATTTTACTTTCTTCTTTATTTAGCTTAATGTATTTTCATATTTTTGCAGTGACTATACCCGAGGGACAGATAAAATCTGAAAAAAAAAGAAGAGCTCCCTATTTGAGTTTATGTGATCAATTAAGGTCGTCACTTCTTGAGCTTGGTATATTAGTAAAGGTAGTTTTTCAAATCTAACTTTATAGGATGAAATTTATTAAATTCTTTTACAGTATGTAGTGCAAATTTAAAATTAAAATAAGGGTTTTAAAATTCAATTTAATTTGAAAACATTGTATGCTCTTTTCTAGGACAAGAAAACGGTTTCAACTTGGTTTCCGTCTTCAACTTTTCCAATATCAAGAGAATCAGATTGATCTGTATTATTTATTAAAACAATCATATCACATCTTATTGTATGGTGGTTTTACTCTATTTTTACTTCAAATTTTATTATTAACCGGCATTTTTTATAATGAAGGTAATGATTAGCCATTTTAAACTGTATGAACAAAAATAATTTTTTAAATGGTTGGTATTAGACAAAAGTCCTCCTACATCATTTCTCATGGGGGAAAACTATTTTTAAAGATATAGTGCTTTTAATTAATGAAATTAAAATGCAACATTCAGATAATTGGAGTTCGAATGTAATATTTTAAGAAAAAAGCATGTATAAGTAATGAATAATTTATTAAAATGAGATGCAGTTTACAATATGTATAAAACTATGGGATATTACTTATGTTTTACATTTATTGGCTGTTTAAGGTATTTTACACTTTCATCACTCTTTCTACATATTTTACATTTAACAAGTTCTATCATACAATATCAAACTGTGTAATATTTTAATCCTTTAATTACAACCTTGTTTTGTTTAGAAAATTTGTCATTGCATGTGAAATAGATCAGTTCAATATTTTTCAGCAGACTTATTTAGAATTTGTAGAAAAACGTTTTCACAGTCTGATCCATTTTAATCATGAAATCGAGATAATTGAACCACTAAGTTGTTCAGTGTTATTTTTTTGGGGAAGTTTTAAGTTTTATTAAGCCTTTTGGTACAAAAGTTTTTAACCAATGAAATTTCCCTTATAAGTTCTTATGCTGTACAATTATAATTATAAATCATGAATGCCTAATTTATAAATGCTATAATTAAATAATTTTGAAAATATTTTTATGAGCCTGTAATTTTTTAAAACAATTTCTAAATAATATTTTTTAAAATTAAAGTAATTATTAATTTAAATAATTTGCTTACATGTGATAACCAGTTTTTTCTACTTTAAGAACCTAAGAAGGTTGTGTGAGAGATGATAAAAATCCCCCTTCCTCTTACTACTTCATAAGAAGTAGGAAATAGACAAATCTTCTAATTATGGTTATTTTGGTAATTATTCATCAATGATAAACACTTGATGACTGTCTTTGAATAGTTCATTTATTTCTCAATTACCTTAAGACAGTTTCAACAACATTTTCAGTATTATATAACAGCGAATATGTTTGAAGTAGACATTGAAGACAGGGGTTGATTCTTAACTCAGGAAAAAACTTTATATAAGTAGACTACCCAGAGACAAATCAGAATCACACCCTGGAATAAGGGGTCCTCAAAGTAATCCCTTAGAGCAAGGAAAAAAGTGGCCTGTAGCCAAGAAAAATGGGTTATTGTGTGCAAACAGTTGAGGTGAAAATTATCATGATGAATATTTTACTGTTGCTTTTTCATCATATTTTAAAGACCAGTTAAGAACAAAAAAAGTAAGTTTTTTTTAAGTTTAAGCATGATAATTGGGACAAGAATTGTCTTTGGGTAAGTCTACACCCCTTTGCATTTTTGCCCTTGAGTTTTGAATCACCCTGCATTCACAGCTATTAAATAAATTATGTTTAGATTATTTAATCATTTCATACTGCATGATATTTTTCTATACCTTGAGATTATAAAAACAGTTTGATTCTAAATGGAGGTTTCTAACATACAAATGGTCCTAGGCCGCAATCAAAAACTCCTGTCCAGTGATGGGTATGTCATAACCAGGATCATAATCAATACATCTTTTATGAGAAAAAGGAGATAAGTATAGAATTAATCTAACATCATATCATTTACAAAGAATTGAACATATTTTTTTTCAAAATTTCATTCTTTATAGCAACAATATTTATTATACTGACCACAACTTCCAACTTTTATCACAATTTATTGTAAAATATTAATTGTTCCTTACAGCTAATTTGATGCACAAAATTTTCTCAGAAGTCTTAGCAATCTCCCAGTGGGAAACCCCTATTTTCTTGGTTTTTTATTTACACATTTGAATGGTATAACATTGTTTAATCTAATACCTTACCTAAGGAAGTCTCCTCCACCTGCTTCTTTTAATAAATTATTATTATAGCTACCTATACATTCAAATACAAAGAAATCACATTCATTATTGTACCAAATTCACTTCACTTAAGTCAGAGAAGAGTATACTCTACATTATATATCAAAGTGTAAAAAGATATTGCATAGAGTTCAAAAGTTTAATCTAATGTTTCGTAGTAAAATCTGGGTACTTCACAAATTCGTAAAAAATTTTTTTGTTAGTAAACAATATTGTTAAGTATTTTTGATATATTTAGGGACCATAGTTGATACAAATAAAATTGGACATAACTCTTATTTCAATGCATAATGGCCTGAACACAGTTTGCAGAATTACAGCAAGCATCATGTTACAACACTCTTTCCAACTATGCAGGATTATATCACAATCTCCACCTTTTTTTGGCTTTTTCAATGTAAAATGTGTTACATAAGGGTACCTCTCAACATGAAGTGTGCACAGCAAGATTAATGGGTTTGTTTACAATCATGCTTATATTGAGCAACTGGAATTAGTTTAAAATTTTCATCTTTTGTAATGGCAATGAACTAACTTGAGAAGAGATGTCGTTATAGCATCTCTTATGTTTGCAGATCACACAGAATTTAACAATCAGTGAAGAGGACCTTATGCATCACATGATCATTAGGAGCAAATGCATAACTAGATAATATAGGAGCAAATGCATATATAACTAGGTAATAAAAGAACATAGTAAGTAGATTTAAGTTGTTAGAAAGAACTTAAATCACATTTTGAAAATTAACTTGTACAAGACTATTTTTGGAATTTATTACAATCACTAAAACTAAGTAGACTAATGTTTGTTCTGAATTAATAAATAACAGTAAAACTTAGACAAAGAATATAAATGCAAAAAGCAAGCAAAATTAGATGCCATTCACAAATTAAGTCCCATGTTCGTGGATGAGGATTCATAACTGCTACAATGTTAATGAAATTTCTTTGACTGCTAGATTTATTTTAACAGCATTACAGCAAAACATTTTTCAAGAGACAAATGAAAAATAACGTTACAAGAGATTTAAGTAGCATATATAGAAGGTTATTAACTATGACCAATGAACATTAAATATGGGAATTGGTTAAAAACTAATTCACATGTAAGGTAATTTAAGATTTTAAAAGTGTCAAATTTGGGTTTAATTTTAGTTTCATCACAAAATGAGGGATAAGTTACTGCAATATGATAACATGTGACATAAGGGAAGATGTAAAAAATCCTGGAAAATAGGTGAATGGCCTCTAAAGGTGCAATTAACTTGCCCAGAAAAGTAAATTTTCACAGTAAAGAATTGAAAATTGAAATACAATAACCAATTGTGTAAACCTGGAGGAATCAAGAAGAGTACCGATTACCTCCAATCCAAGCTAATAGTGTGTTAGTTGCAAATAAAATGACTGAGGTCTAACACATGAGTGTTGGAGACACTAATACTTCAGGTAGTATAATACATACTAAAGTTCAATGGCTAATTATATAGGTGTATAATTATTTATCTTACTAATATTTCAACTGTAACCAACTGCCATTTGGTTGGCTAAGCAAAAATGTCAAGTGCCTTCAGTAATTTTCCTGGAATATTTGACAAATATGGTGTAGCAACCACATTCAACACAAATTTTCAGAAAATTCATCAGCTATATAAAGACCTATAGTCACACATAAATAGTAAATAGTGAAAAATCCATGATTTATGGTGTAAAAGGGGACAAAACTTTCAGAGTATCTAATTTTTATACTAAAGCTTATATAGAAATAAAAACCCACAATTAAATAAATAGTCAAAAGTGGTTTAAAAAGCTTCATTACTTCCAACAATGCAATGATTGCTAATTGATTGGAAATGATTTTAACAGGCTAAAAAAAAAAGAAAATACTTCTATGAATTTTATAAAAGTGATTATAGGTTACAGAAAAAAGATCTGTGGATACAAAGCTTTGATTTACCATTAAAATTAAGTCATTTAAGGGTACTTACTAAAATTTTTGGATAATCTGCAGCAAAAATTAACTTAAGCATGAAAAATAAAATGTTATTACAAGTTTCCTGCCTTTTGAAATCAACCTTTTGTGATTCACCTACAGAGAGCCTGATTCTCCCTACCTCTGTGATATCCAATAGATACTCCTGGAAGTTTATTACTTTCAAGCTGCAATAGTTCATTTTCAACATTTAAACAGTTATAAGCCATGGCTTATTTACATAGAATTATGGTTAAAAAAGGAAAAATGCATAGGACAGTTATTGAAATTATCAAATCAAATTATCTACTACCAATATTGGCATTTTCTTTAGTAATGTAAACCCAAGCGTGAAATTCTAAATAGTTGATTTTAATCAGATACTTTAACACAAACCAAATAAATAATAATTCAGTCATTATTCAGAATAAAAAAATACCCCATGAGTAGTGTAACATTCCAACAAAATAGCAAATTAAATTATTTTTGAATTTTGAATGAAAAAATTCAACCTTATAAGCTCTCTGTACAGAATTATTCTAAAATAGTTCCATTTTCATGAAACAAACAAAAAATCATTTTTTGTCTCATACTTATAAAAGCATTTTAATAATTTAATAGTTGTAAAATTAAATTGATCTTAAATAACAAAAAATTGTACCTTACAAAGCAAGTGAATAGACATATAACATCCCAAAAATATTGTTAAGTGATAAATCATCTTAAAGTCAACATAAAATACATTGCACATTGGACAAGTTTTATCAGCAATTGATATTTTGTTCTTTACTAAAATTAAATTATGTAAGAAGAAAAGTCTAGACAATAAGCTGCCACTAAGTAGTTGAATCACATCTACTCTTTTACTGTGTTAAGAATGCTTTATATTATCCACGAAGGTAATTTCTCATTCTTAAAAAGCCAACTTTGAAGCACACTATTCTGTGGAATAAATTCAACCAAGCTTAGAGCATTGGTATAATATGACTAATTAAGAAGTATCAAACATAAAATTTGGAATAACCTTAACTATGTAAAAATGTTTAAATATCTAAAAAAATATGATATAAAATGAAAACACACACCAATAAAAGATTGGTGACACTGATTTGTAATACTTTAATTAAAATTACAAACAATAATGTGATACTTAATCTTAGCCATCCAAAAGAATTTGAAAATTAGATTATTTATTTATAGGGGAGAGTGGGGATGAACGGGACAGCTCAATTTTTTATACCGTAACTTTACTTTAAATTTTTGTTATATCAGCCATAAGATAGTAGTATCTAGCCTATTCAACAAATTGTGTTCATTAACATCAGCTTCTATTTTGTACTATAAATAGAACTACTAAATGTGTTTTCTCATACCAAAAGTAACTTTTGCAGTTTTACTTCTATAATTATTTATTAAAAAAAATTAACTAATGCTAAAAATTTTACTATGTGTTGAAAGAGTACTACATATATTAGTATAGTTTACAATTTAAATGGAGAAAATCCATGGATTAATTCCTAGTCTAATTTTAGTTTTTCAAAAATAAGTGGGTATGGGGATGAATGGGACAGTTAAATCATCACTTCATTTCCTGTTTTTAAAACTTTCCATCAATAACTTGCTAAATTCAAATCATTTAAGTAATTTCTGATAAAAAACTAAAATAGGGTACAAAAATTTATGTTTAAATTTGTGTTTTATGTTTCAAACTAACAATTAACCCCTAACAGTTAGTTAAACCCTTATTCAAACAAATTTCGTTTTTATGTTAAATTTTTATGAAAAGTTCCTTTAGAAAGGCAGTAAAATGTAGCTGCAGAAAAAAAAGGCTTTTTGGAGTTCTGTCTAGGCATCAAAAATTTTCTATTTGCACTCCTAAAAAGCAAGTAGAATTAATAGAAATAACACCAAGCCTCAACCACTCAGATGAAAGGATTTGGTTCAGTTTATGTGATATTTTTACTCGTCATGAAGTTGGATAAAGTAGGTCGTTTTTTGCCCTATAAATGCTTTTTAATTTTTTCTTTGGAAAATAAAAGTGTGTTGTTCCTTTAAAAAGCTAAATGCTCTGCAATATTTAAAAAATTTTTGTTATTTTGTGAATTTCTGACCTTTTTTTAACTGTCCCATTCATCCCCGCTATGGGGATGAATGGGATAAAAAACATGCATCCATAAAAACTTTTGATTGGAGATTAAATAATGGCTAATTGATTGAATACATGCATTTATAATGCAATCAAGAGTTCAATCATTGGCTTTAAACTTGTTACAGGATTGAAAAATTTTATTTTTTTTCAATATTAGGAAAAATGTATTTTTTTTTCAATATTAGCAAAAATGTGAAATTTGTCCCATTCATCCCCACTCTTCCCTATACCATTGACCCATAAAATTAATTAATAACTCCCTAAAATTTGAGATACATAATTTCTTTAAAGTTAAATTTTCTTCTAAAAGGCCCTCGGCTCTTTTTTTAATAGGACAAATCTGACTACATTTGGTTAGATTAGGTCCAAATTTGGTAATAAAAATGCTTTATTTTTAAAAACTTTTTAAATTTGGACAAAATAAGCACTTGCTAACACATAAAATATGAGCCTGGATAAAGAAAACTAATTAGCAATAATACAATCAATCATGAGCTTAAAATAAAAATAATTAGGGTTTGCGCTTTTATATAAATACTACTTGTGAAACTGAAAGTTTCATTATTTTCTTCTACAGCATTCACAGTAAGAATGAAAATGTTCCCTTAATATACAAGAACCTAGCTCATCTATTTTGTATAACCTTCTAAGAAATTTCCTAGATAAATAAAAGGAAAGTATCACATCACAATATTAATTAAAAAAAGAATTTATCTCACTGAAGACAGAAAGCAACTAAAAGTAACATCACATTTTTATAAAAACCTTTACGAAGAAGAACTATCTACGTTTGTTTAAGGAGAGAAGGATGAAGATGATTTTGAATGGGCAGATGAATTTGAAGACTTAATACTGATAGCACTTGACCGTCCAGATGTAGTTGATGATGTTTTATATGATGAGTTAGATGCCCCTGGATATGATGACCTTGAAGATGCTCTAGACAAAACTGCTGCAGAGCGTTGATCATAGTCCTTCAAGAGATGATTACGTCTGAGATTTTTGGAAGGTTTTGTTGATTCTAATCTTTTTAAAAGTGCCTAAATAAAATAAAAATATTAAAAACTAAACAATAAATATTGTATTCAAGAAAGGAGTAAAACCTAAGCTTTGTTGCTTAAGCAGTATTAAGATCAACTTTAAAAATTAAACACTCAAATAAAAATATTTTAAACTATACTTACCAGTTTTAAAACTTTAAATTTCGTTGAGATATATTTTAAGATTATTAATATGATTTTTAAACAGACTTATAGTTTTTCTTTTAATAACTTGTTATTTACATTATGTTTTTTTGTAGCAATGGGGTAAGCAGATCTCTTTTTGAGCAGAAATAAAGCTATTTTTGAAAAATAGCTTGATTTCAACATTTCAGCTATTCATCTTTCTGTTTCGGAAGGCCATGTGTGAGCTGTCGCCAAAAAATCTGCTTGCGAGATTTGCGCCGGCTTTCTAGAGAAGTACCAAAATTATTATTAACTAAACTTGTTTTTGGTAAAACAAGTTTTTTTTGTAAGAATGTAGGAAGATAGGGGCACTCAGTAGCGGATCCAGGGGGGGGCACGTGCCCCCCCCCAGAGGACTAAAAAATACACTGCATAAAAAGGCATATTTGGCACTTTTTTAGGGCTTAAAATCAAAAATTTTCTGGGGGTGACCCCCAGACCCCCCCTTTCTATAGAGTTCTCAACTGATAGTCATATTCAAACCGCAGGTGATCCCATAGAGCTCCGTAAGTGGGCTTCATAAGTCTATTGAAAAGGAGTTGAGGGACTAGCTAACTTCAGCTACTTTTACATATCGGGTTTACTCTATTTAAAATTACTTTTCATATTAACTAATCGCCCTACCCTATACCCTAAATTCTAAATTTTTTATTGGGGAATGGCGTTGGAAAGTTTTACGCACAATAAGGGGGTGGTAGCTTTAAAAAGTTTGAGAACCACAGGTTTAGAATTTCTTCTGTCTTAAATTATTATTTAAAATTTAATGCTCACAGTTTAACTCTGAAAATGAAGGCCGCCAAGTACTTAAGACACTTGTTCATGATACGTTTACTGAAAAGTTATAAGTACTTGAAATGCTATTTATTTTTAATTATAAGTTGTTTCATGTAAGGAATCTAATAAATTAGTCATTTTTTATCACGACTTAATGCGATTCTTTTAAGTTTTTTAAGGAAAGTTTTCTCTACACGTATAGCACAACACTTTCTCTATCTCTTGCACCATAGGTCTGTCAGTATATGGCCATTACCTTATTGTTTTAAAACAGAAAAAAATATATTTTCTAAAAAAAATGGTTTTAGATTCAAAAATCGACATATAAGTTAAACTTATCAGGTTTTTTTCATCAAAATACTGCGTTTTTAAATGTTTTTTACCTTATTTTAAGTTATTCAAAATCCTCCAATATGTCCCGTGCGAAAATATTAACCAATTTTCTTGTTTCTACCAGTGTCTTTTAAATACTGTGAAAATAATGTTGTATATTTATTATTAGTAAATATCATTTTTCAAAGTAAAATTTAAAACAGTATTTATTGTGAAAAATAAGAATACATAACAGTTTTTGAAAGTACCAGCTTTTTATAGGTCAGGGCCGTATCCGAAAGTTTTTAGGAGTTCAATCCCCAAGTCCATAATTTTGACATCAGATTGTTTTATTTTTTAAGAATTCTATAACTTACAAGGAGCAACCTGAAGAGTCTCAAAATGAGTTAAGACAGCACTTTTTAGAGTCAACTTTCAAAAATTTTCTCGGGAGAAAACCCCCAAACCCCCTCCAAGACTTGACGTCTTTTAACATTGTTTATCCTTTGAAAAATCTGCCACTTTCTAGAAGCGGTCCTCTTCGGGTGTTTTCCAAAGAATTTCAAATTAATAAAAAAAAATTAACATTTTTGGGGGAAGACCCCCAACCCTCCAAGCAATTTTGACGTCTATTTATAATTTAGATCTTCAAAATTTTGTGGATTAAAAGGAGCTGTTCTCTTTCGATGCAACCCAAAGGTTCTCAAAATATTGAGTTGAAACACTTAGAGACAAATTTTCATAAAATTTCTGGGGTGATCCCGAACCAGTGTTACTTTTAAGTGATTAAAAATATTAACTCATATTTGTACTCGTTTGGGGTACCTTACAATTAACGTTGGTTGAGTCAACCCCCCTGAAGAAAAATTCTTGTTATATGCCGTGTCCCAGGTAGGACTAAAATTTCAGTGGTGCCCCCCCAAAAGAAAATCCTGGATCCGCCCCTGGGGGCACTAGAAAGATCTTCAGAGGCCAGTGCCAGGCATACTTGTATATTATACACGAACGCGCGAACGGCGTTCGCAGAAAATTTTGCCCTCTGCAGAAAAACTAAAAAAAAATTTTTTCAGAAATTTTTCTGCAGCATTTATTTTTGATCGATAAATTTGCCTTATATTTTTCGCCAAATGCTTCCATCCGCGGAATCGCGATTTTAGGAAGAATCAGAAACGCAAAAGTCGGGAAATCGCAACTTCTCCCGACTCCCGTTCCGTTATCGCTCGCGGAGTTTGTTTCATCCGCGATGCTTTCTTGGACGGCCACGGACAATAAGGTGAAGTCGGCTTCGTATCGCGTTGTTATTGTGCGATGTAGAAAAAACAACTTTATCGTAGTTAGAAGCTAACAAGTCCGAAAGTAAAAAAAATAGCGCTTTTTCGCGAAAGTTCCGTTTTTCTGGCTTATGAGGTTTTTCTAAGTTGCAAAATTTTTGAAAGGCTACTTTGAGAAGCAACTTAAAAAATAATTAAGTTTTTTTAATCGTTTTACATTATAACCTGCATTACATATCTGATATGATTTGAGATTCTAATATTCAAAAATTCTAATATTCTAAAATTCATTTGACTTTTTCCTCACTTAGCAAAAATTTTATTGGTAAAAAAAATTCAGTAATTTAATTATATTTAAAGTAATCAATAAATTATCCTAGTATTTAACTGATTTCCTAAATTTTCATCTGATTTTAGTTGCATTTTAGTTAAATTTTCATGCAAATAAGGATAACGTGAAATATTTATCTTTCTTTGTTTAAAGATATTTTCATCTAGACCAGTGTTTCCCAACCTTTTTCGGTCTATGCCCCACCAAAGCCTTTCTAAATTTTCCATGGCCCCGGTCTCAGTGGCATATATAGAAATATATTTTGAGAGGGAGACAAAATTATTTCTTAGCCCACCCTCCTATGTATGTTTAATAAGTCTAATGAAGCTTTTTAGAACATTTTTAGGTACAATTTGCATGCTAACTTAATTCTAAGTCTCAAGGGGGGTCTGAGGGTCCTCCCCCAGCAAATTTTGGGAAATTTTACTATAGGAAGCAGGTTTTCAACAAGTTTGGTACCCCTAGTTGGGAAATTTTGGTTATAAATTTTTAGATAAGATTTGCATTTTGATGAACCTAATGTAAAATAGTTTCAAATAAAAGCGTTCTAAAAACAAAGATCTTGGGAAACAAAGATCCCCCAGAAAAGGTTTGGAATGACGACTATAAAAACATGGTTTCAACTTGGTTTTGATACATACTGGTCCAGATTTCAGACATACATTCTCAGGTAGAATAGGATCAGATTTTGATAAACTTCTTTTTGAAATGTTTTTTTAATTTTCCCCCTGGATTGGCCCCACCTGGGGGTCAAATTGGTTGAAAATTTTCAAATTGCCCCCCTAGAAAATGATATTGCCCCCCGGTGGGGCGTGCGCCCCACGTTGGGAAACACTGATCTAGACTATCAATATTAATGACTAGTTTAATGCCAGTTTAAAGTTCTTAAAAAATTCCGAAGTATAACCAAGTTAAATTAAAATTTTTCTTGTTAAAATTATTTGTTTCACACATTAAAAAAAATTATACATAACTAAGCTCACACGCTTTTTCCTCTTTAGATAAACTCATCCCTGCAATTTGGGTATTTCAGTAATAATGGTTTTATTTTTAGAGGGAGAGATTTAAAAAATGTAAATTCTTGCAGAAAATTTTTTGGAAAAAATTTAAGTTCGCAGAAAGGTTTTTATTTTATACAAGTATGGTGCCAGGGGCAAAGAAAAAGGCCAGTCAAAAGATGGTTGGCTGAGGTTGAAAAGGACTTTAAGAGTCTAAAAGTCTGTAATTGGAAGCAAAAAGCAAGAGACAGAAGGCTTTGGAGGAAAATTGTTAGAGAGGCCATAGTCCAACATGGGCTGTAATGCCAACGAGTTAGTTTTTTTTTGTTAAAGAACATCGATGTGATTCAACAAGAACACAATTTACAGTGAAAATTACTCATCCTCCCAAGGATATGTTGTTTTTCCTGCATACCAATCGAAAAGCAAGGAAAAGGCAACTTCCAGGTATCCACCTAGAAAATTAGGTTTTTAAGCCCAGATCAGTATAGTTTTTTTCCCACTCTACATCCGTAACTTCGCTGTTTTCACCTGATTTCCTCTTTTGGGCATTCGGACATATTCTGCACCCCTGCAAACTCGTAGATTAAAATATATAATAAGATCAATAAAACTGCTCAGTTCCTCATTAAAAATCAGAAAAATTTGCTGATATTTGAAAATATGGTATTCAAAAGAGATTGGTGATATTAAGCGGGAACGTTAACGGAATTGAACCAATAAATTCATTGAACAAAAATACAGGGTAAAATCCCATTTCATGGGTACGCCTTGGCGCGTTTTTTGGCGCTAAGTTTTTTTTGTCGCCAAAATCGAAAGGCGCCAAATCCCAAGCTGCAGACAGCTAAAAACATAGTCTAAACTACTTAAACGTAATAAGGAAACAATTTATACATATTATAACATAATTTAAAGTATCTATCACTTGATTGACGAATTTTCAAGACTTAAATATACTATGATGCAATATTAATCTAACTATGACGTCTTGTTTCTCGTCCGATAAATTAAGAAATGACATAATTTCAAAGATTAATTACCCTTATAAGATACGCATAATTACGCATGTATTTCAATACGCTTTACTGAATATTAAGGTTCCGGCGAATATTCTTAATATAGTAAAATACTTATACAAATATCCTAATTCAACTTAATAACTCTTCATTAATGCATTTTAAGTAATAAAAAACACAAATAACATACCATATTCCCGTACTGAAAACTTACACTTCTCTGACTTCCAAAACAAAAGAACTGTTTTGAAATGCGCAGAGATATCGTAATATTTGAAATCCGCGCATATTCAACGCGATTGCCACAACTAAGTTCTTAATATTTTCTGAAGGAATCGATTCCGGAATCAAACCCTTGAAGGAATCGATTCCAGCAGAAATTGAATCTTAGGAATCGTACTTAACAAATTTGCTAATAATTATCTGTATTAATTTAGATATAATAATATATTATAATTATATATTTTTCCATCATATATTTTTATTATTATATTACTATTTCATATTATTGTTATTATTATTATTGTTATTATTATTATTTTATATTTATACATTATTATTATATTACTATTTTATATTATTATTATTATTACTATTTTAATTTATATTATTATATTACTATTTATATTCATATTATTATGATTATTATTATATTACTATTATATATTTATATTATTATATATTATTCTTATCTCTTATAATATCCGTATTTTTTAGTATAATATCCGTATTAACTAATTATCCTTGATTTTACTAATTATCCTTGATTTTACTAATTATCCTTCCTACTTTTTCGATACTGGCCCTAAGGAATCGATTCTAGGTTGGAATCAAGCCTCAGGAATCAATTCCGGAATCGAATGAAACGATTTTTAGATCCCTAAGCACAACATGACAGCTGATTGGTTTTCCGAGTCATTTGCGTCATCACTCTTCAATTGGCCATTTCGGAATGTTACAATACAACGCAGAACACAAGAGCGCATTCTTACGTCAATTTGGATGAATCGCGCACAGCATTCGTCATTCAACTCGCGATTGCCAGACTTGGCAATCTATCTCTGACTACGTCATCTATCGCCAACCCGTACCCATCAACTAGGCTCGATCCAAAATACAGTAATAATCTTAAACTTGAATTTGGAGTTATGCAGGTCATTAAATACAGTAAAAACAAATACAAAAATGTTTCACTTATAAAACTTAATGGACAAGTCATCCATGTTGAATAAAGGAAATAAATGCATTATTTACCAAATTATCTAGCTCAATCTGTCTCTGTTGACGTTGTCTAGAAACTGCAGATGAGGCACGCACATGGATTCCTGAATTTATTGGTAATTTAGGTCTATTTTGTTGAGCCATAATTTTTTTCAGCAGAACTTGATTATCATGGTCAATTTTACGTACCTCCTCATTGGAAAATGATAAGTTCTTCCTGCATTTGACATTTTGAGTTAACACAGGACTCTTGCACTTTCTGCCACAAATACTTTGGGTCATTTTTAAATTGTTCATGGCAGTCATAAGTTCATGAATGTCAAAACTCTCACATTTTGAACACTGCTTTTTACCCACTTCATCTACAAACTTAACTCCTTCTTTTCTGGGTTCTTTGGTAGCACTTGAAGATGTCGAAGCTGCACTAGATGTTTCACAAGGCTCTAGATTTAAGGGTGTGAAGCAATGGTATGGAGAAGGCATAGGACTAACATCAGTCATGGAATCACTATCATTAATTTCAAAAGAATCTTCACTTTCAGTGGATAACATTGATCCCTCTGAATCAGACATGCTAGATATTGAGCTATCATCAGATATATCATTGTCGTCTTTAAATAGCTTTGCTTTTAAACGAGGGCTTAAAATTGCATTTCCTTTCCTGAGGTCAGACAAACTGCCCTTTTCAAATTTATTTTCTTTATAACTGTAAGGAGTAGGAATAACAGTTTCAATCGTCGTCTTTTGAATCAACCCTGTGGCCTGGTCACAGGACACCGTAATACGGGGTTTGTTTTGATCATAACTTGAACGCGATTCAGCTGTGTTAGATGAAACGAGGTCACTTTGAGATATAGAATTGCTCTTCGACGATGAAAGCTTTTCAGGTGGACTGGCGAGGTTTCTATGTTTATCAACATTCAGTTCAATTTCTGAAAGAAGACCTTCAGAGTTAGGAATATTTTTAGAGTTGATGGGTCGAACATTTTCTTCAAAAAAATCGAAGTCAATTTCTCCTTGTACATCAATATCTTCTTGAGAAGCTCCTAATCCCACACGAAGAGACATTTTAGTAGTAAAATGACATATAAGTACAGGAGAATACAAGTAAATAAATGATAAAAATATCAAATATCACATCGTAATTTAATACAACAATGCAACCCCGAAACTGAACCTTGAGAAGCTGAAGAAGTTGAAGTGTTCTTCTCAAACTCAAACAATAATAAACTTGACTTCGCTTCAATTTATGAAAATTTATGTAAGCATAAAAGTCTGTGATTCAAATCCAACAGATATGCAAAATAGAAAATACTTGAAACATACATAATAATCTATGAATAAAATTTATTTTATTATAAATTTCTTTTGCTTCAATCGCCTTGAATTTCCAGAGTTTGTCGCTTTCTTTCCAATTTGAGAAATCAATAGCGCTAAATAATGCAGTGTCGATATTTTCAACGAAATCTCATTCTTCGGAGTTTCATGTTAAGTTTGCCGGTTAACTACTCTATGTATAAACAATGAGAATATCAAAGCGCCTTGCTTGTGAAATTCATGCATACTTCGCTTTCCGAGCTGATTGATTCTGAAACTGGCCTAAAAAGTAACTTTGAAGTTATTTTAAAATACAAATGCGAAAGAATGAATGGTATGTTTTGCCATAAATTAATTTAGCAAGCTGTAATTTGCGTAACTGTTTTTGTTTAATGGGTTAAGCTGTAAGCTTTCAAACTTAAGATCGACATGGCGGATAGTGCAAGTGAGAGCGATAGTAGTTCAGTAGATGGTTTATGCACTAATCCTCTGTCATTAACTAGAGAGCAATTACAAAAGCGTATCGAATCTCTTCAACAAGAAAATAAGGTTCTCAAACTTGAGGTGGAAACTTTTAAGTTTCGGATCAAAAGCCTTCAAGAAGAAAATAAATACTTGCGTCAAGTCAGCGTAAATATTGTAAGTATTTCGACATTTATGAATTGTAAACAAAGCTTATTATTTGATGGTCTTGTTTTATAAAACTTCACATAGCGTTTACATTTTAGGTCGTTATTTGTAAAGCTCTTAAATCACTACCATGTGTTTCTTTTTAATATATGCTAAGTATTTATATTTTTATTAATTTTTCAAATTTCATGCTAGATGAGCATCACTTTTATTATTCGATTTGTGTATTATTCTGTCATAACTTGGGGTTAAAAAACTACTGATTTGGTTTGAAGCTGGATTTAACTCTGGATATTTTGTAAATAATTTTCTTTATTCAGGTATTAATGGATACCTTGTTGGTAAATTTGGTACAGCTTTAATATAGGTCCACTTTTTGAACGGTCGCCAAGTTGGCGGTATTTCATGGCCGACAGGCTGTGAAAATGTAGGTAAACATGGCGGACAGGTTTCAAATATGGCGGCTGGCGCCAAGGTCGCCAAAAGTGGACCTATTCTAAAGCTGTTCCGTAAATTTTAGTTCATCTACTTTTACTTAAATAACTTGGGTTTATTAACATTCTTTGGAACAGCTTTAGAATAGGTCCACTTTTGGCGACTGTTTCCAGCCGGCGCCAACTTGGCGCCGGTTGGAAACAGTCACTAGAAACATTGCAACCCAAACTTCCAGAAATCCGGCAACCTTGCATACCAGCTGCCATCTTGTTTACACTGGCTCAAAGCCCAAATAAATAACAGAAACTATAAATACAACCGATAACATGGAGTTTAATAACTACCAAAATAGACATTTACTCTAAATTACCAGCACTAATAGCTAGAATGAACAATCTTACCTTATTATTCAATAGAAATTTGAATTGAATTAATCAAATCTAACGAGATCCTACGAAAATAACACGCTTCGGATTCATCGTATACTGTCATGCATGGCCGCCGCAAATGGCAAATGAATGACAAGACCGCAGATTAAACTCAAAGCTGATGGAACAACCTAAAAGAGTAATGAATTAGTTCACCTCGAAATTATAAAATAAAAATGAGAATTCATTTAATTTTTATTTTTCTACCGTTTCGATCTCTATAACTAGCGTATATTATTTTCCAACTAAAAATAAATTTGCATAAACATGGCTGCCGGATTGAGCAATCTACTTGACATGAGCAACCGATCAACAACCGATGAGCTGACGTAAGCAACCGATAACCTAGCAGGCGCAACCGATCGGCAATGAAATACCGCCAACTTGGCGACAGCAAAAAAGTGGACCTATTCTAAAGCTGTACCCATTCTTTACAACTTAGTATTTTTCCAATTCAAAAATCAATCTCATTCAAAATTGCTGTTTTGACATGTAAAGGTTAAAATTTTTTTTACTTATAGCAAGCTAAAGCAGAACAAGAAGAGGAATATATCAGTAATACTCTATTAAAGAAAATTCAAGCATTGAAAAAAGAGCAGGAAACTTTAGCAATAAATTATGAACAAGAAGAAGAATGCTTAACTAACGATCTCTTCCGGAAGCTTTCTCAGGTTTGTTTTGTAAAATTATAATGGTGCCTTAGGATTAGCTAGACACTAAAATTGGCAATCAAACTTCATACAGGGTTCACACAGTCCTTAATTTTTAGTCCTTAATATATTTTTCCCTTAATGCCCGATTCTGATGCTCTCAGTTGAGAAAAATACATTCTTTTTGCAAGCGTAGTTTAGCCAATGAGAAATTAGTAGCAAGATCTACTAAAGCTCATTTATTGTAGGAAACTTACTTGAGTTTTAAATATAAGTTTCACATAATGGTCTTTTTATAACAGTCACAAAGATGCATTGACCACTTATTGAATGTTGAAAGAAATTATTTTTCTACACCCAAAACAATTCTTTCATATTTTACTGTTGAAACAAAATACATACAGAGGTAAATTTTTCTTGTGAAAAATTAGGTTTTGGACATGGGCGTAGCCAGGGCTCCACTTGGTGGGCAAGCAGGGTCCACATATTAATGTTTGTTGAGACCAGGGTTGGGAAAAAAACCGGGGTTTTTTTAAACCAAAAAAACCGGGGTTTTTTGGTTTAAACCAAGTTTTTTTATAATTTTTTTTTCAGACTAAGTTATTTTAGTAGTGTTGTTTGAAATTGAGTTGTAAATGAGACATTTAATTCAGGGGTTGTTTATAATTGATAAATGATTTGTATATTTCAATTAATTTAATTAGCTAATTAAAATTAAATTAATTTGTTTTAAAAATAATTTTTGTTTTTAAAATATTCCAATTTGAATATCTAATATTATTGAATGAATAAATATCAGTGTTAATTTATCTTGGATAAATGTTTGAAATAATCAAATTTATATATTATCTTAATTATATATGGATTAATTTATGAACTTAAGGAAGAAAATTTCATTTTTTAAATAAGAAGTAAAAATGAAATGTAAACAACTAATGTTAATCAAAATAGGATAGTAGATTGAGATAATTAATTTGAATAATTATTAAATGGTAAAATAATCAAATTAATTATCTTAATTATATGGATTAATTTATGAACTTAAAATTAAATTTCTCTCTAAAGAAATTTCTTATAAATAAATAAAAGTGAAATGTAAGCTACTAATGTTAATTGAAATTGGATAAATGATTGAGATAGTTAAGCCAATTAAGGAAATCAACAGTTTTTTATTAACTTAGTAAAAAACCCAACTGGTTTTTATCTGTTTATAAACAAACCAACTGGTTTTTAGTTTTTATCATTTAAGAAATCAACGGTTTTTATTGATTTAGTAAAAAAACCAACTGGTTTTTATGACTGACTGACAAATAAGACAAATTGGTTTTATCAATTAATTAAAATCCACGTAAGCCATCTTTTATCAGTGAAAAACAGATAACTTTTGTGTATCTTTAGTTACTCTTTGAAATAATGTTTTATTTTAAAGGAAATTAATAAATAAACTATCTCTTGCAACATATAATAAGTTTAACTTGAGCATTTAAGGTTAAGTTTAGGGAGAATTCAGTAATTAAAACCATTAAATTAAAAGATTTCTGATTTGATTTTCTGACCTTTTAATTTTGTGCAAAAGATTATACTTAATGGCACTTTAAAAAAATCCTGAATATATTTTATAATTTCTAAAAAAACCCGAATGGTTTTTTTGGTAAAAAGCCACTACCTCAACTTTGATACTTAGGCTCACTTTGGTGCTACTACTTCGCTTGGCGTTAGAACCCACTTCTAGATTTAAGCCCGAAGGGTTTTTGAGGAAAAAGTTACTGTAATTTGACCCTAAAAAGTGGTTTTGTGACTCCTTTTTGGACATTGGGAACCATATAGGTTACAGGTTATTTTATTACAGAATTTGCATGGCAATAAGAACAATCTTATATATTAAAATAATTGGGTTTTTCTTTCCGCCAGGCCGAACCCCCGAACCGATTCCGACAAACTCGGTCTCTATCGAAAGCTTTCCACCCCTAGATGAGACAATAATATAACACGTTCCTCCGAAACCTTCCATTTTAAAATTATGCGTTCTTTTCGTTTTGCTCTAATGTTAACTCTATGGAGAGGTTCCTTTCGGCCGGCCGCCAGGCCGAACCCCTGAACCGATTTTGACAAACTCGGTCTTGATCGAAAGCTTTCCACCCCTAGATTAGCCAATAATATAACACGTTCCTCCAAAACCTTCCATTTTAAAATTATGCGTTCTTTTCGTTTTGCTCTAATGTTAACTCTATGGAGAGGTTCCTTTCGGCCGGCCGCCAGGCCGAACCCCTGAACCGATTTGGACAAACTTGGTCTTGATCGAAAGCTTTCCACCCCTAGATGAGCCAATAATATAACACGTTCCTCCAAAGCATTCCATTTTTGAATTAGAATTTTATTTCAATTGGCACCATTATTTTAAGTTAATATTTTTACCAACGCTGGTAAAACGTCTTTTAAAGAGCGTGAAGTAAATATACTTTGAAGTTAAACTTCAAAGATTTGACGGTTCACTAGATTTATCCCAATGGAATACTAGGCACATTTAATTCAAAAATTTTTACTGCTACAGATTTGATTGAAGTATTTCTTATAATAATTTAAGAATGGAAGGTTTTGGGAAAATGCCACATAAACTGGGTTCATTTAGGGGTAGTAAGATTTCATTTAAAAATAAGTTTGTACATATCCGGTATAGTGACTAGAATAAGGTGTGACAATGCCATGTGAAATCGGAGACAAAACGTCTTTCGAAGATAATGAATTAAAACTGCATATTTAATGATAGGGGATGAATAAATACAAACAGGTAAGTAACGAGCGAATCTCGCTTCAGCGCCAAAGAAGGCTAGCTGTAAAACCCGGCTTTGCCGGGTTGTAACAGCTAGTAATAGGTATAATAATTTTAGAGTAGGGGTCAACTCCCTACCCCCTTGGATATGGCCATGGGTGGGAGCAGTGTTATTTCTAGAATTTTTTTTGAGGAGTAATAATAGCATATTAAGAGGCAAATTTTCTATAAAAACACTTACTTTTTTAAACTTCTATTTTTTGTCCTTACAGCATTTATAAGCTTCCAATTAAGATTTCTTAAAGAAATTATCTTTAGATGTCTTTTATTAAACAATCTTTTGCCGTCCTGGGGGGGGTGCCATCTCCTTGATCCACTACTATGCCTGGGTAAACTTTGAGTACCAAAATAGGCAATACTTAAAATGAGCAGTTGATTCGATTCCGATATTTATCCAGTTGAACAATGTCTAGCTCAGGCATGGGCAACCTTTTCGAGTCCGAGGGCCGGACTACAAGATTATAATGACGTGGAGGGCCATAGAGTAGATAATAGGTAATATTTTAAGTGAAAAATGAGTCGTTTACTTGTATATATATTTATGAAGTTTAGTACTGAAGTTAAAAATTAATCTGGACTAGAATAATAGTGGACTTGAGTTTGAACCTGAGTTACAAGATTGTCAACATTGGGATCTCTATCTCACTTATACACAGGCGGAGAGTTTTGTCCAGATTTTCCTCCTGGTTCGATACATCGATTTATTAATTTTCATTCTGGAAAAGAACTGTTCACATTTACATGTACTTCCAAATGCGCAGATCATTTTTCTTACAAATGCTCTAAGGTGGGGGAATTTTTCTTCAGCTAGGTATGTGCTGTTGAAATCACTGGGCTTTACGTCTTCAAATTTTGTTTTTAAATGCCAGTCTTCCTGAAGCTTGATCAACTCCTTTTGCAGGTGTATCGGAGCTTCCTCGACGTTACTTTTCAAGGGAGATGGGAAAAGGTTAAACAAGCTATCCACGTTTTTAAAATCGGAAAATCAACCGTCGGCGACCGACCGTCGTGAAGTAACAACTCTCCCACGCTTATATACACCTCCCAAGAACAAAATATAGTTGTACAGCACGTTTTAACTGCTAAAATTAAGTTCTTTTCGGGGGAAACTTCTGTATCCCCTCTTTCGCTCTTGTTAACGAAAACAGAGTGATTTTTTAGTACAATTTTTAAAATGTTCCGCGGGCCGGACCAAATGACGAGGCGGGCCGGATCCGGCCCGCGGGCCGTAGGTTGCCCATCGTAGGTCTAGCTGTTCTGGTTGCAAAAGATAAGGCTAAATGAATCAAATATATAGCTATCAAAAACAGTCAAACTTTTTAAATGGACCGATAACAATTAAGCAGAAGTACATCCAGACCTGGAAAAAGTGCCCGAACCTACGAACCTGGTTCGGGGGAAGCCCCTGCCAGCTCCATAGGAGCAATACATAAGGTTTGGGGAAATTCTATTAGGTTCAGGGGAAGGTTACAACTTTTTACAGGTCTGAGTACATTTTGTAAACTTTATTACAATTTCTAACTTAAGTAATAATAATAATAGTTTCAAAAAACTTCTATTGGTTGGTTTTTGAAAATAAAAAAAATCCTGAGCTAGTATTAAAAATTACTATTAATGTTGAATTTGAAGCAACTTGAATTCATAATATTATTGGAAACAATATTCATGCTTTTTTAAATTTAGAAAATATAGAACTGTTGATCAAATTTTAATTAAAAAATTAAATTTGTTACTTTTCTAGCCATGCCAAAAAAAAACTTTTTTGTATAAAAGTTAAGTTTTGCTGAAAGTTTGAATAGTATTAACTATTGAATTAAAGAGAGCTTCTCCAATGTTTTTTCTTACTAGTTTTATTTTCCACCTGCAGCTTCGTCAAGAAAAGGTGCACTTAGAGCAGACTCTTGAACAAGAACAGGAAGCTTTAGTGAATAAGTTGATGAGAAAGATTGAAAAGTTAGAGGCTCAAACGCATGCAAAACAACATAATCTTGAGCAATTGCGTAGGGAAAAGGTAGAATTAGAAAATACCTTGGAACAGGAGCAAGAGGCCCTTGTGAATAGATTATGGAAGCGAATGGATAAACTTGAATCTGAAAAAAGGTTTGTATTAATAATAAAAGGGTTCTTTTTAATTTTCCACTGAATTATTGACCCATTAAACACCATTTATAAACTGCTATGAAAAATTAATATTTTTTTGTTATTTGTCAAGGGTAATTAACCCGCGGGGTCTGCGAGGCCCTGCCGCTTAAATAAAAACATTCATAAAAACTAATTTTTAATGAAAATATATGAAACTCCGTGTTGCTGCCTAAAAGGTTTCCACCTATCACCTCATGAAGTTTAAATAAAGAAGTTATGTTATTTTCAGAGTTAGGTTGTTTTTTAGGAAATGCTTCCAAAACTGTGAGGATTGGTGCAAGTTATAGCCAAAGAGGTTTCCGAAAGTAAGGTAGAGGAAACTACAATCCATAATTTTTCTTGCAAAAAAAGAAATTGGAAAATAAAGAATTTTAGAAAATAAACATCGGTTCAGTTTAGCCAAAGAAATTAGTTATCTCCGCTCACATTCCATTGCATTTCCTGCTTTCCCTTGGTATCTTTTCGAAGAATTTGGAGCTATCCGCCTTCCTCCTCCCTTATCGTGGGAAAGAAAGTTGGTAGTCTGATTTCAGGAAACCGGCTGGTGTCCCCATCACCAAATGTCCAAACAAATGGTCAACTACAGGGGTCGGCCCCTCTTTGAGATGACACATCTTCTTGAGTGCTGGTGCTTTTCAAATTGTAATTCAGTCAAAAGCTTGTCGCATCATTACATCAGCGTGCTTCTCGAGCAATAGTTCAATCCTATTTTGAGAGCAAAGTGAATGTTTCAAAATGCCTCGTTGTATGAGTTATGAAGATGAAATGAGAAGATTGCTTCAATTATTAGCCGACGTTTCTATATAAATATTATTATAGTTAAATTAATTCAACTTAAAAACCATTATCCTTTATTTTAGTGAGTAGCCTGTTAATCTAAATTTAATAATGTAAGTAAAAATATGATTTAAAATTTCATTTTATTAGTGGAGTACAAAGATATGATAAAAAATATATATGTGAAATTAACTTATGTATTACATTGTTATTGTATTATTGTCAAGGATATCTATGTATTGTATTAAATTAGTATTGCAGTCAAGATATGATTAAATGAAAATAAAATTTTTTTTTGTGTTTAATTTCTCAAAATACTTTTTCATTACCATAAGATATATAACATATGAAATTTTTTAATGAAATAGTCTTATATTATAGCTTAATAAGAATCGGTCAACTAATAATGCACATTGAACAATTAAATTATATATTTAAACTTTCTGTGATAAAAATGTTGCATGCATTGAACGACCCGCATTGAGAGACCCGCAGCGCGTTCCCATGTAACAGAAAGTAGAGCGCGTCCTCCCAGGTTAAGGTTTAGAGCAGGGGTCCCCAACCCTATGCCCGCGGGCACCATGGCGCCCGTCGATCGGTCTAGGTGCGCCCGCTGCTTGTGCCCAACGATAAAATATTTCAGTTTTCCACTATCCCATAAAATTCTAGAAATGTAATCGCAACATACATTTCAGAATTTCTTCAAGTAAGGCGAGAATAAAAATTTTGGATCTTCAGAATGACATCCTCAAAACTATTATATCAGATGATATGAAAAATTCTGGAATATAGTTGATAGAAATAAATTTCCATTCTTAAAAAGAGCAGCATATAAAATAAAGTAGTTCTTTGGTTCCACACACTTATGTGAATCATTTTCAACTATGAATATAATAAAATAAAAATATATAGATAACGACGTACAGATGAACATCTTGACGATAGCTTGCGGGCAAGAATTTCATCATAATCTCCCAATTATGAATCGCTGACCAGTTAAATGCAATGTATTTTATATATTTTATAAATAATTTTTATACTTCGTTTGTTTTGCAAGCAATTTAGTAGTAATTTAATTTACAAAAGAATATTAATACTAACTATATTCATTATGTTAAATTAATTTTTAAAATTAAATTTTTTGTGCATTATATGTAGTATGTATTATTAACCATGTCCACCAACTATAAATTTATCTTGAAAAATAAATGGTGCCCCCCATTTGACCGATATTCTGGTATGTGCTCTTAGGTACAAAAAGGTCGGGGACCCCTGGTTTAGAGTGTTAACCCTCCGTCGGTTGCACCTGAACTTTTTCGCACACCTCATACATTTTCGTTCGCCTTTTCGTTATTTTGGGGGTTAAAAATCTGAAATTCCTGGTAGTCTCCTATCTTTACCGGATGTATGGCGCCAACCAACTCATTAAATTCGCGCGCTTTGTTTAGTTTGGTTTTCACCATAATTTCACTATTTGACACATTGCGACCGATCGTGTTTCAGGTTCTTAGGGTACGTAATATTAATTTTTTGAATCCCTGATGCTTATTTATTTCTTTGAGTGTTTACACGTCAATATTATTAAATTTTCCTAAATATGTATGTAATTTTTCTAATTATTTTTTATTTATTGCGGTTGAACATACACCTACAAAATCATACCTTATACACTTACCTCACCAAAAACAATGTTGTGCAATATGCATATCTACATTTACTACCTGTAAATTCACAGTTTATAGCTAAAATAATGTATTTTGGAGTTATTACAATAGTTACAGGGACTGTCAGCGGTCAATATGCCCAGTCTAGGTCCTGCAAGTATTACCTGTAAAATTTTTGTTTGTGAATGGTTGTTATCTGGACATGAGTTCAAAAACAATAATATAGTATTAATTATCCCTCAGGTTTCACATCATTAAGTATATATTTTTGACTAAAATATTGAATTATTTATAACTATGATGCAAGTTTAATTTTATGCTAATTTTAATTTTTGTTCTTAATTATTTAAAGCAAAGATCAATTATTTTTATGTCTGAATAATACTATGAATATGCTTTATCGTTTTTAAGACTATAATTGAAATTAAAAGGTAGAAAATTGCCATTCTTTCAATTGTGCGGTTTGGCACATTGCGACCGAACACGTCAGTTTAATATTGCGACCGACGGAGGGTTAATATAAGTTTTATGATATACAATATGATCAATATCAATATCTCAAATATGAAGGGACCCAATATAGATTAGAGGTGGCAAATGTTTGAGATAACCAGGTTACTCCAAAAACTAAAATCAATTGCCTAAAAATAATGAGTAACAAAACATAATTTAGCCATAATACTGTCTGAATATACACTTTACCTACTTTGGGAACCATTTAGTTGAGTGGTTTTGACATTCAAATTGATTGGTAATTTTCACATTATGGAAAATTTCTATTGATTCTTAAAATGCTCCAAACCACTTTAAAATTTGTTATTTATGGCCATGATTTTATGAGTTAATGTTGCAAATAGAATGAGATCTGTCTTCTATGATAATCTGCAAATTTATGGAGTACCCAGTTACTGGAAGCAGCTTTTTAACCACTGATCTTGTTGGTAATTTCTCAATCTACTTGTGAGTTCTTTAGTTACAGGTGATTGAACCTGCCTAAATTTATCACTTAAAAAATGTCCTAAAAGATTAAAAATAGCTGTTCAAAAGTTAAGTAATTTTTTTGTCCATAATTGTGCATCATTCCTGTGATAAGACATAAATTAATATGAATTTTGTTTTTAAAAAAATATTCAAAAGCTCACTTAATTTATCTCATCCGTTTTTCCAGAATGCTTCAAGAAAAGTTAGAGCAACCGGTTTCTGCACCACCATCCCCTCGAGATATTAATAAGGGTGATACTGCGGCAAACTTAACTTTGCATGTTCAGCATTTGAGGAATGAGGTTGCAAAACTCAAAATGCAGCTATTGAATGCTCAGCAAGAACGTAAGTACATGTTCTCAAACCAGTCCTCCTTATTTTCTGGTAGGAGGACTACACTATTTAATACTGTGTAATTTTAGATGTTAATCTGTATTTTGACTTTTATTTTGCAAGAATTATTATCGTGAAATATACAAAATGACATATATACTTGAAGCACTGCTCGATTTCTAGAAATACAAGTTAAGGGGAAAAGGGTAGACAAGTAGGGTTATGATTCTGAGACTTTTTTCAAAATTTTTAAAAGCCTGATGTTGCATTCGATGAACTTTTGCCCATATGTTAATTTTATAGTATTATTTTCTTTATACAGTCGAGTCCGCTTAATCTGATCGCAATTGTCCGAGACTAAACTGATAACGTTATCCGATCGATAACAATAAGCGATCTCATATCAAAAGCAGCAAACAGTGTAACTAGATTGTTAGCATTAAAATCAAAATCATGTAGGGGAGAGTGGGGCAATTTTGCACATGGGGCACATTCGGACAGACGGCATTTCCCCTAGTAATTATTAATTTAAAAATTTGAAAAAAATGCCAGTAGATGGAAGCATAACTACCACCTCTTGCATGAATTTTCAAAGCTCTGAGCCATTTTGTTGTATACGTACTAGAAATTTGCTAGCGTTAGAAGCAGCAAAGTAAATGTTCTTGTCATTTTGTTGGCGTAAAATATCAATCAAAAATAACTCAAGTGGACATTCAGCATTTTATTCAGTAGAAGCACTACTAAAGTAAGTTTCTAGAAAGGTTTTATTTCCCTGCTTTAATAATAAATATCTTGTTGGGATGTGGTAAGCTTGAACTGGTAGATGGGGCACATTCGTACACCAAAAGATGGGGCAGATTCGGACAGTGCGAATGTGCCTCATCTTTCCCATTTTTGATTATGAAAGTGGTATATATGTTAGTGCAGTATATTTAATGACTTGAAGTTTAATTGTTTTTTATTGTAATTGTTTCAAAATTTGGTGATAATAATGACATCTTAAAGAAAGCTTCAGTTTTAAGGAATTTAGACCCAGATTTAAACATTAAGGAAATAAATATCCCTGATAATTGTTTAATACCAATTGACTTGGACTTAAATGATTTTATTCTAGTAGAATTTGCTACTTAAAAGAAAATTTTGTTATGTTGGTCAAATAAAAAATTTGGAATTGAATGGTCATCATCATCATCATTCTGCTTCGTGCCCAATGGCACATAAGGCCTTCAGTTTACGAAGCCATTCCCTACGGTCTTGGGCAACGGATCTTGCTTCTGCCCAGCCTGCCCACCCTGCCTGGCTACGTTCTGTTTCCACCAGTCTCCTCCATGTTAATTTGGGTCTACTGCGAGATCTTCTACCTTCCGGTGCCCAAGTAAGGGCAACTGCTGGTATTCTGTGTGGTGGCATTCTAAGCACATGGCTGACACACTTCCATCGTCTACTTCGTACGGTATTTTGAAGGGGCATTTGTCCTGTTTGGCTGTACAGTTGGACATTAGATATTGTATAGGGCTAATAGATTTGTAAAATTTTCCTTGGACATTTGTTTTGCCATGCATCCAAACTATTATTCTGTGCTTTGGTTAATTTCCAAGTTTCGCAGCCATAAAGCAAAACGCTTTTTACCAATGCATTAAAAAGGTTAAGTTTTGTGTTTGATAATAATTTATTTGACTTCCAAACATTATTGAGTCTGCAAAAACAATTTTGTGCCTTAGCAATCCTGATTTTAATTTCCTCATCAGTACCTCCCTCTCTACTTAGGGAACATACCCATACTACGTGACCCATTTTTTGCCATTTTTGACCCCCCTCCCCCCCTTGGTGACCATCCGTAGTATATGCCAAGACCCCCCTCCCCCTCTAATTTTCACGTAGTATTTCATAAATACGGTTTGCCATCATTTTTTGCAAATAGAACGTTTACAAATATTAATTTTGCTTAATTTGTCTAATTTTAATAATTAATTTGGCAAATTTCAATAATTAATTTGGCTTAATTTTGTCGTATTGACTAGAAGAAATTGACTACGTGACGAAACCCTAAGCCCCCCCTCCCCCCTGTGACCGAGCGTGGTATTTTGAAGACCCCCCTCCCTCCCCTGAATGGGTCACGTAGTATGGGTACGTTCCCTTACCAAGGCACCAAGGTAAGTGAAAGAGGATGCATCCTCAATATCTTCATTAGATAGGTTGATCTTATTTGTATATTTTTCGTTTATTCGCATGGTCTTGGTTTTCCCTCTATTAATAGTGAATGGTGCTTATTTAAAATTAAAGATGAAAAACTTTAAAATTAATGACGAAACTTTTATTTTCCCAGTAAGTAATGATTCAACATTCATACAAAAAGATAATGTATTAAAAGATCCCCAACCGTCAGTTACAGGTGATAATAAGCGTGCTGTTGGTTCACTTTTCTTTTCGAATAAAACCTGACAGTTAAAATATTGCTTGATTTTTTTATAACTTATTATATTATGTGAAGTATTTCAATGCCCAATATACTATTCATTACTACAATTGTTTTCTTCATAAAAAAACTTAGATGTTTAATATTTTCTGAAGCTGTTTTCTTTTTGTAAAAAATCTTCAATTTAGAGGAAAAATATGTAAAATTGCCAAATATTTCGTTCAATTATCCTTACTTTAAAGTACAATAAACTTTTTAGTTTGTAAAAATTATTATTGTTTAATTTTTTGCATGTGTACGAATGTGCCCCACACGTGTGCGAAACTGCCCCACCCATGGGGCACATTCGCACGAAATTTCTCGTTTTTTAGATTGGTGATATAGGTTAGAAATTCTAGATGAATGCGATCAATTATCGTTATAAAATAACGGAAAAGGTCTTAACTTTCATTTGAATCCAAGTTTGTTTCAATATCTCATCTAGATCCAGAGAAATATGCCGAAATGCACTTTTTGTGCGAATGTGCCCCACTCTCCCCTAATCGTAATAAATGTATTCAAAACACTCTTTTTAAATTAGGTAAAATTTTAATGGAAAATATAAGAGTAGTTCAATTAATAAAAGTAAAATTATCACTTACTTTGTATTTTTATTTGTATAGAAAGGTCTCTCTTTTTCCCACTCCATTATATCCTTCCACTCCAATAAACCACTTATTTATTAAACACAAGGTAAAATTCAAATCTCTTATCAGACATTTGCAAAGCGTCGATCTTGGTGGTTTCTTTAACCAATCACAAGCATAGATTCGGACCACCCCCAACCGTTTTCTTTCAATACTCGTATATGCGGAATGTTTTCTTTATCTGACTTACTCATACTGAGTTTCAGAAAAAAGAAGCACCAGATGCTCTCATGGGGCAGATGTTTACTTGTAAAAATTGCCCTTCAAAATGAAAATCGAACTCATTTTGATAATATTAAGCGGAGTAATGATTCATAGTTGATCACATTAAACGATGTATTTTACATTAAATTAAATAGGAATGATCGGGACCTGTTGATTTCGATAACATTATCCGATTGATAACATTAACCGTAATCACATTAAGCGGATTCGACTGTATTGAGAAAAAACCTTGCGCGCCCAACCTCATTTCACTTTCTAATATAGCAATCACTAGGGTGTCTCGGTAAAAAAAAAATTTTCTGAGAAAAACCTCCCTCTCCAGGGCTTTTCCCATTCCTTTTGGTCCCAAAAGATAGTGTGTGAAGTTTCAGCCCCATAAGTTAACGCTAGGGTGTGCCTATAGAGCCCCAATTTTGAAAAAAGTGGAAAAAAAATACCAATTTTCAGAATTAAAAAAATATATATTTTGATATTTATATTGTTATAAAACTGGTTTAACTCTTTAGGGCTAGGTGGTATTCATAACATACCACATATTCATGATTTTTTTGAGTCTTTGCATATGGGTAAATATCTGCTACCAATTGTTTTTTGTGTTCACACACTTCTATTCTTCAAATATAGATGGCGGTTGTTGTCCATTTCCGGAAATTATTTATAGAATTTGCTTGAGACTGTCTTAATGTCGGGCACGTGCTCTCGCTTCTGATTTCATCGGTGCTTCTTGTATACATTTATTGTTCCACTGACAAAATTCCCTTAATATCAGATAAAGATATGTTGATAGAAGATATGTACATTTGAAAAATAAATTTAATTACAATAATAACTATGTAATGTTGTTGAACATAAGGCGGTAATAAAAAAATACCACTGTGCATTTATGCAGGTCAAAAAAGCAAAGCATGCAAAGTTGAAAAACCTTAATATAAAGTAGATAAACGTGCAAATTATTTTATTAATGTGTACTCTAAAGCCTGATACGTGTTCTTAAGTTGTACGTTTCCATTATGCATGCAAAACGGTAACTTGTGTAATGATATCTTGTTTGATGTCCCTTGAAACACTTGTAAATGAGGTTTTATAGCAATTAAAATTTTGCATCATATATTCTTTCAAAACTTATGACTTTTTTTACTATATAAGGTGCTCTATAGTATTGTAAAAAGAAGTAACGGTGAAAGTAACGGTAAAATTGCTCTTGTTTGAGATGAAATTCCATCAGATGGAGAGAGCGTATGATTGATGATCGACTAAATATAATACTTAACTAAATTAAATACTAATTTAACTAGATTAAGGACTAAAAATTAAAAAATCAATGTAAAAGTTGTGTATGTCCATTGAAATTTTTACGTCCATTAGAGCATGGTGGTATACTATGTTTACCACCCCACAACTGTAACTGTAATTACTAAAAAAAATTAAAAATGATATTTTTCAGTTTTAATAACATCCTTTAGTTCATAGATATAAGTAATTTTGATTTTATGAGTGAAATAAAAATCTGTGCCTTAAAGAGTTAAATGTGTTCTTTAGAACATATTTAATATGAATTATATATATTTATGTGCATTAACTGTACCCTATAGCCCCTATAATTTAAGATTAATAAGTGCTACTTAGGGACGTTGCATTCCTCAAAGCTTATAATGCACTACCGGTGGACGAGATGAATTAAATCCGAATTTCTTCGAAGGAACTCTCTCAAATGATGCCATTTGTTGTTAAATTCATGTTTTAAATTAAAAGCCAGTGAAATAACAGTAATTAGGCCTTCCACTGAACTTTTCATGCTAAAAGTGCTTTTCTGCTGATCAATCCATGCTGCTTGTTTTTAGCTGATCAAATCCAAAATTTCCTCAAAAAGGGGGTTATAGTAGTACTTTTTAAGATCAAAAACCTTGAAATACCTTTTAAACCCTTATAGACTTCATTTTTATAAGTAGATTTTAACTTTAAACCGTACAGATTGGAAATGACATGAACTTCTCCTATACCAGAAATAAAAAGAAATTTTATCGTATGAAATTATGAAAATTATATAGGGTGGGTTGGGGTAAAGTGGGTCATGGGGTAAAATGGGTCAGTTTTAATTAACTCGATATAAATCAAATTTAAATTGAATTTTTTTTTCACTAATTTTTTAATTATATTCTTTAATCTGTTGGCAACCTTTTTCGACTGTCAAAAATTAAGATTTATGAATTTAAGGACTGAAAAAATATTTAATTTGACCCGTAAATGATGTCATCGAAAAAACAGGGTTTACCAACTTCGAAATAACTATATCATACATGTGATTCTTCCGCCAATTGGCGGAAATCCGCCAATTTGCTTAGCAATATTAAAATCCAACAATTCGATTTGCAAAATTGAAGTTCTACTTTCTTATTTTTCAATCGTGAATTTACTGAAAACTATAGCCGCGAGTGTTGTACAGTAATAAGTTTTAAGTCAAATCGAAATATTATGAAAACTAGTTGATTTAAGCTAAAAAATATCACTAGCATATCGAATCGTAGATCTCGGGAAGTAGAAGCCAATTGACCCCCTCTTAAAATGAAGGAAAATTTAGGTGTCATCGAAATTTTTTTTATATTTTCCGCCAATTTATTGTAAGAGTGATCACATGTATGCTATATATTGTAATAAATAACTGCAGACTTTTGTGATAGTTTTTCATAAAAGAAAGTCTGAGAGACATTTCAAGCCAATCAGCTTAGAAAAATATAAAATATTTTATCTTTTATATCGATATTTTGTACTTGGGGTAAAATGGGTCATAGTTAGAAGGTCTACATTATTAAGTAAAAGCAATCTTTTTAACTTATTTCCTTGAAATATACATTAAACTGTCAAATAAGTTTATTTTTTCTCCAAATAAAGTATTTTAATTGCTACATTTGAACAATGTTCATTAACTTCGGATGTTTACAATTTCATTAAAGTGCAACTTAAAACAAATTTTTTCATATAAAAACGGCTTATCCGATTGCCTTTTTTCTTATTTTCATGTATATTTAGTAATAAATATATTTTTGACATCTTTTTGCAATGAGACCCATTTTACCCCACATTGGGGTAAAATAGGTCATTACTTTTGATGCTAAGTTTAACCAACTTATAACTAAAAAATATTTGATAAAATTAGATGAAAATGTTCTGAAGGATTGTAGTGTCAAGATCCAATTGAAAGAAATCATTAAAAAGTAATAGTTTTGATGAAATAAAACTTAGAATGTGAAGGTACCTTAAAATTGACCCATTTTACCCCAACCCACCCTATTTAACACCAAATGGCATTATTTGAGGGAGTTCTTTTGAAGAAAATTGGAATTTAATTGCTTTCGACCACTGTAGTGCATTATAAGCTTTGATGAGCACCACGTCCCTTAGTAGTACCTTTTACTGGTAAATTATAGACACTATAGGTACAGTTAATAACCTTAAATAAATATAAACCATCTAAAATGTCCTAAATAACACATTTGAACCAAGTATATCAATTTAAATATCAAAATATACTTTTTTTTTTAATTCTGAAAATTGGTAATTTTTCCAAGTTTTTCTAACTATGGGGCTCTATAGGCAAACCCTAGAGTCAACTTAGGGGGCTGAAACTATATACACTATCTTTTGGGACCAAAAGGAATAGGAAAAATTCTTTTACAAATTTAAACAATCAGCTTCAAAAAATATTTTATTAACTGCCTTTTAGTGCTTCAGCCTTATACAAAATCTTAATAGCAAGATTTTTTCTCCCAGTTTTCAAAAATAAAAGTTATTTTCGAGAGTTATGGACCATTACTCATCATTTGCCACCACAGGCTTTTAAATCTGAAAAAAATCATAACCCTAGTATACAGGTTCTTCCAACAGGGACGGATTATAGGGAGGGGGCGATCGCCCCCCCTTAGTATGACATGATTTTTTTTTGTGTGGTTACGAAAATCAGAGCATGAAGGAAGTCCCTTTTAACAAGCAATGAAACTATAAAAATAAGTTAAAAACCTGTTATTTTAGGGTCAAATTTTATGGGGGAGGACCACCAGACCAAATACGGTACTTGTAACTATTATTTACTATAATATTTTTTATGAAGTTCGACGAAATGCAAAAATTCTACCATAAAATGCATATCCGAAATTCGGATGAGGTGTACCAAAACGAGTTGAAAAATTGTTTTTTTCCCCTTACATTTTTTAATAATAAGTTCGTCAAACTGTAAAAATCCTTCCAAAAAATAGGTTAAATTCTTGATGATATAACGGCCTTATCCAAGGGGGGTTATGGGGGTTCAAACCCTCCCCCCGAAATTTCGACGTCAATTTCTTACTAACTGTTTTTCCTTAAAAATTCGTCTTAAAATGCATCATAAAAACCCTACTTTTAAGGTTCAAAATTTTTCTTGGGGAGAACCCCCAGCACCCTTTGAAATTTTGAAATCTATTATTACAGTATTACAGTTATTCCTTGAAAATTTTGGGACTTACAAGGAGTGGTCCTCTTCGGGTTGCTTTAACAGCCCCCCCAATAGGAATAATCACTAACAGTGAGAAAGAGGGGAAGTGGGAACTCGGGGTAGAAAATAAGGGAAAAGCGACTCCAAAACGAGTTAAAATCCTTTTTTTAGGGTCAAATTTCCGGAAATTATTTGGGGGAGGACCCTCCCGACCCTCCTTTGGAACTCTATTATTTACAACTTTTTTGTAAAACATTCGTCAAAATGCAAAAATCCAATTAAAATGGAAATTAAGTCTCGAAAATGTATGTCCGAAATCAAGATTAGGTGTACCAAAACGAGTTGAAAATCGGCTTTTTAGACTTAAAAATCTAAAAATTTTCTGGGGGTGGACCCCCAGACCCCCCTTTAGGATATTAGAAGACGATTTTGATACTGAAAATTCTTAACCCCCCAAAACCAAACCCTGGATCTGCAGCTGTCTACTTACCTTCGTCACCAACAAAATCGTACTTAATTTTCAAGAAAATTTTTTGGGCCAAACCCCTCCCCGAAAAAAGTCTAGTTACGGCCCCGTGAAATAAATCCAAAATTCAGATTAGGTGTACCAAAATGGATTTAAAACATGCTTTATAGACTTAAATTTCCAAAAATTTTCTGGGGAGGACCCCCAGACCCCCCTTTTAGTACTTCGAGTATGAAGATTCACAACCTGTTATATATTAAGACCCCCAAAAAAACAAATCCTGGATCCGCCTCTGACAATTGGAAAAGGGGACTAGGAAGTGGGGGGTTAATTACACTAGCGGAAATAAAAATCCCAACACCAAGAAGGAAAGGAGATATCAAACTCAAATTTATTTCTATGATTGCACATAGTATCAATGTGAATTGCTTAAAAAATCAGCCTTCCTGGATATTAGGGGGCCGAGAAAAACAGGGAGGAGTGTTGTCTCCATAGGTGTCCAGAGACTCCAACTACTACGGATTCTCCGTAATTTCTACGGATGCCGTCGTTAAACTACGGACTACGGATAACATCGAAAAAGCTACGGAAAATCGGAAATTATCATAAAAAGCACTTAAAAGCGCAATTTTTTTTCCCCAATTATGCTCTATTTTTAGGATATTTTCAGTCTTCATAAAACAGGGTGGCGAGCGATTGGGTTTTGTGTTGCATGCGGGGTATTCTGTTCTTCCCTGGACTTCTTTCGGACGGCGCAGCGGCGGGCGCCAAGTTGAAATGGCCTTCTTGCGTTGTTAGTGCGATGTGGAAAAAACAACTTTATTGTGGTTTGAAGCCGTCGTCCGGTGTTTTAGGACCGCATTCGGCGGAAAAGTCGAAAAATAACTATTTTTCGCGTAAGTACCATTTTCCCGGCGCGTAGTTGAAGCTGGAAGCTTAATGCAGTATTTTTAAAAATCGTGTTAGATTATAACCTGTTTCAGATATGACATCAAGGGGGATGGCAGGGGATCCACCCCTAAAAAAATCGGACTAGGTGTATAAAACAACCATGTTTTTAGGGTCAACTTCCAAAAAAATTTTCCTTACTCATAGGACTACTGACAACCATCTTTGAAAGTTGGAGTCTCTGGGTGTCCATTACCGCCGCCACACGTTATGGTAGTGAGTGACAGGGGTTCTAATTGACTTTTGAGGGATTGGAGGACCATGTTGTCTCCTCAGATAGTCCAAATTCATATGGTGCACCAGCGGACGTTGCATACCGGGCTAGGTGATTTCTCCTCTTTCTCCAGACATGTTTTGTGAGCGTTGGTTCTTACGAACGGATAGGCCAGGGTAAAAATGCAATATAGGGGGTTAAGGAGAAAGCTTGGGCATTGCATAAAACATGTGTTTGTGCATTTTTCTCTTGAAATTTGTCCTCAGGACAGGTCTGAAGTTAAGGACGGACAACCGGGTAAAAAACCTCAATGAAGCAGCTCTGGTTGGCCAAAGTACCGGTAGATCATACTGAGGACAAGCGGCAGTGGGATGGGTATCGTTTACAGTATTGCGGATTGTCCGTTTTGTCCGCATAGCTTCTTACATCTTTGTCTATAAACAAGGGGCTGAAAATGGTCCGTTCTGTTACCAATAGTGCACGAAATAAGGAAATGAAAATCCCAATTTCATGACATTGTATTTATGAGAGAATCCTGCTTCGGTTTGGAGCACCACGACAGTTGGGTATGAGTTTGAAGACACAATGGAGAGAGCGCACTCAGCTGACGATTTTCCAATCGTTCCACGAAGTGATGATGCAGGGTAACGGAGTGGGGATGCATTGGATTCCCTTTCTGCGTCTCCTGAGTATGATTCACCAGTACTTTTTCCAACCAGAGCTGCGTCATTGAGGTTTTGCAGCCGGTAGACCGTCCTTACCTTCAGACCTGTCCTGGGTACAAAATTTAAGAGAAACATGCACAACCACATGTTGTATGCAATGTCCAAGCTTTCTTCTTAACACCCTAGGTTGCAATTTTACACCGTCTTTCCCGTTCTCTAGAACCAACGCTCACAAAACATGTCTGGAGAAAGAGGAGAAATCACCTAGCCCGGTATGCAACGTCCGCTGGTGCACCATATGAATTTGGACTATCTGAGGAGACAACATGGTCCTCCAATCCCTCAAAAGTCAATTAGAGCCCCTGTCACTCACTACCATAACGTGTGACGGCGGTAATGGACACCTATGGAGACAACACTCCTCCCTGTTTTTCTCGGCCCCCTAATATCCAGGAAGGCTGATTTTTTAAGCAATTCACATTGATACTATGTGCAATCATAGAAATAAATTTGAGTTTGATATCTCCTTTCCTTCTTGGTGTTGGGATTTTTATTTCCGCTAGTGTATATTTGAAATCAAATCTACGAAATTTTGGGGAACCTAGACCGCCCCCCCCCTTAAAAATTGCTATAATCCGTGCCTGTCTTCCAATGCTGGATTATTTTCTGTGGGGTGTAATAGGTATGCTTGTTTTGATTGTTAAGATGTTAATCTTAGCTTACCACTTGTGCTTTGATATTTAGCTTTAATTTCAACTATTACAGGGTTTATAGATGATTGTTCTCATTTCATAAACAATTGAATAGTACTAAATATAATTTCAAAGTTCTTGTTGCAACCCTTAAAAAAAATGAACTGGCTACTCATCTGCTGTATAATGTGAAATTCTAATAATAAATAAAATAGGAAGATTGAAATTGAGTGCATTATAGATCAAATAAAAAATAGGTATACTCATTTAATAGGTTAACTCATTTTACTGCTAGTAGGGGTGCCTAAATGGATTACATTTAGTCACTAGACTATTGATGCACTTATACAATGTCTCCATATACTCTCTAATCTATATTAATAAACAATAATTTAATTTGTAGATTCTGAAAAAATGGCTCAGTTTGCTTTAGAAGAAAAAAATGTTCGCGATGAAAACATTCGTCTTCAAAGACGCTTGCAAATGGAAGTGGATCGTCGAGAAGCACTGTGTCGTCATCTTTCAGAAAGTGAATCTAGTCTTGAAATGGACGAAGAAAGGTAACTTTTTCATTACTAACATTTTTCTTAAAAAATATGGTACTGTAGAAATTGGGAGTTAATTAGTGTTTTTATCTTATTTAGACAGTTTAATGAAATGTCAAGCTATGGCCATATGAGTTCCAGATCAGTGCCTAGTCCGGTTCCTTTGTCTCATTCTTTGTCTTCCAACCCACATAGTCCTGGTGAGTTTTGGCATCTGGTAGGAACTGTGTCATGATTTGATATTTTTTGCAGTAGATTTAGTTCAGTTTAAGTTTTGTAGTCATTTTCTATAATCTTACCCTTTATCACTGTAATCTAAAGTGATTGAATTTTTTTCCCCATTAAAGCCATGAATATTTCTGGAAGTAAGGAGATAGTTACACCCAATGTTGGCTCAAGATGCCATCATTGTAATCAAAGTCTTTCCCAACTTAATGTAATGCCCAGTCCTTCACCTCCTCCAATGTTTTCTCCTGGGACTATAGTAAGTTTATATTCCTTTTTTAATATTTTTTTATTAAATGGTATTTATACTTAACTAATAGTCTAATACAATGTGGTTATTTAACAATGTGGTAATTTAATGTGGTTATTAAAGGTTATTTAACATGATCTATAAAATTTAAAAAATATGCTGTTCAATCTCACTTAATATGTGGGACTTGACAGCTCTAGCATGCAAGTTGAATTTTTCTTTGTATACAATGTAGCTGATATAGTGTTGGATAAAATAAAACCTACCTTCTTTTCCTCTTCCAATTATCTATGATATTTTGTGGTAGCTTTGATTCAAGCTTGAACTGAAGGAAGCTGAGAGCAGGGCTCCCATGGGCGACTATTGCTACTATTTTCAAGGTTGGGCGACTATTTTAAGCAAAAAAGGGCCAAAAGCGACTATTTTCAATGATTTTGGCTACTTTTTTTTAGTTTGGGCGATTATTTCCGGTTTTTTTAATCGTCAATCAGAATCAATCAATCGCCATTTTCAGAGACTACTACTATGGACTACGGATAACATCGAAAAAACTACGGAAAATGGGAAATCTATCATAAAAAGCACTTAGAAGCGCAAGTTTTTTTCCCATTTATGCTCTATTTTTAGGATATTATCAGTCAGCATAAAACGGTGCAAGCAATCGGGTTTCATGTTGCTTGCGGCGGGGTATTCCGATCTTCCCTGGACTTCTTTCTTGGATGGACGGCAGGCGCCAGTCGGCTTCTTGCGTTGTTAGTGCGATGTGGAAAAAACAAGTTTATAGTGGTAAGAAGCCGTCGTTCGGCGTTTAGGATCGCATTCTGCGGAAATGTCGAAAAATAGCGATTTTTTGTGCAAGTACTGTTTTTCCAGCTCGTAGTTGAAGATGGCTTCTTTTCACATAGCTGCCAAGTTTTACGGATTGTCCATAAAATTTACAAGATTTGCGCCAAAATTTACGGTTTTACGGATCGACCCGAAACATTCACGGAATTCACGTTTTTTTTGCATTTTCCTACGCGAAAATGTTAACAAATCTTGTTGCTTCAAATTAAAGTCTTGTCTGCCTTTGCTAGGCGTTTGGAAACGGGGAAATCGCGGAAAAAGCAGCGATTTTTCACGAAAGTTTCGTTTAGTGCGACGCGTGTTCCTTTCCTTCCACGACTATTTTTGACGGCCACGAACGCCAAGTTGAAGTCGGCTTTATCTCGTGTCAGTATTAGAATGCAGAAAAAACTACTTTAACGTGGTCAAAGGCAACATGTCCGATGGTTAGAATCACGATTTAGACAAGCCGAATAATAGCGATTTTTCGTGAAAGATCCGTTATATCCGCGATTGCTTCCTACCGGCGCCTAATTGAAGTTGGCTTCCTTTCACCATTGTATTTACATTGCAGAAAAAACAACTTTACTATGGTCAGAACTAATTACTTAGGTGAATTATCACTAGACCTAATAACCTCAAGTAAATGAAAATTTATAAGGTGTAAAAATTTGATAAGAGCTGATAAATTAATAGAAGTTTAAGTTAAGTATTTATGTATTAAATCTATACGCACATTATTTGTCCTACGAAAAGTTTTACTAATGAAAGTTTTCAAAAGTTGGCAGCTATGTTTTCACATTGTAATTACTAGGGCTAGGATTTATGTAATTACATATTTGTTCAGGAATCTGATATTAAAGTGTGCTCTTGAATTCTATGCATTTTAAAAGATTTTGAATTAAGACCATCTTTATTTTACATATTTTCACATATTTCGGTTTATTTACATATTTTTACATATTCAACCTATATCTACATATTTTTATTACATATTTACCCATTTTCAAGTTTTTCAAAAATAATCACACGTTTGACCGATTTTCAAATTAAAGTAACCCATAAAATGAAATACGCATTCAAATTGAAATTAAAATTAGTGCACCCAATGCTGAATTTAACTTTTGAAGGTTGTGAAGTCGGGATTGTCAGGTGCGCCGAGAAGGGAAGTAGACACATGGTTTTCGTTTTTTCTCCCGACAAGATAGCAAGAAAAAAACATGAGCTGTCAGCAAATAGCGAAAACCACCCTTCCATACTATGTGCTCGAGTAATATTTGAAGAGCCCCTTTAAAAAATTACTTAACATTTTCTTTTTATTACATATTTGGCATTTTTTAATACATATTTTGCTAAAATAAACACATTTTCTATGTACATATTTTGGATTTTTAATTACATATAAATCACATCCCTAGTAATTACATTGTAGGAAAAATTAAAGCGTGGCCAGTGAAGTCGAATAAGTCTACTGATACCTCTCAGATCGCGTTTTTATCGATTTTAGTCAGTATTTTCAACTAATTTTTCTTAAGGATTTTCTAAGTTGTAAATTTTACTGATGGATCACTCTGAAGCTTAATGTCGTATTTTTTTAAAAATCTTGTTAGATTATAACCTGTTTCAGATATGATATCAAGGGGATGGCAGGGGATCCACCCCTAAAAAAATCGGACTAGTGTCTAAAACAACCCTGTTTTTAGGATCAACTTCCAAAAAAAATTTTGGGGAGGACACTCAGACTCCTATAATTCCCTGGTTTTTTTACATTATGCAAAATCTTTAAATTAAACACAATGAAAAGTAAATAGATAAGTTTATGAACTTGGTTTTACCTGCTACAAAAGACATTTTTTGTGATACAAAACTTGGTTTTACCTGATACAAAAATTGCTACAAATATTTTAAAGTTAGTGTGAAACATATCTGGTGTGAATAAATACCCCAGTTATGTTTTTCATCAATAAAAACAAGAATTTTACTGCTTAGTTTTTTAGGTTTCTTATTTTAATCTTTAAGCTTTATGTGCTCATTACTGATTATACAGTATCAAATTATAATTAGGGTGCTACTTACAATGAATCAAAGTTTTATGGGAGATATTAATGGAATGTCATGAGTGCTGTGAGTCAATTACCAAAAATGAGCATAATTCTTCTTTTTGAACTTTAAAGATTATTCTATTTTTGTTTGATTTGTGAATTTTCTGAGTATTTTCAGCTTTTATCTATTTTATTTGAAAAATCTACTGCTATTTTTTATGCATGGGAGAATTTTATTTGGGAAGGCTATTTAAGGGGACTATTTTTTGTAATTTAGGAGACTATTTTTCATATTTGGGGAGACTATTGCTACTATTTCTCTAAGTGTAACTCAATGAGAGCCCTGTGAGAGGCCAGAGATATATTTAACTCACAGACCCCCCTAGACGTCTTAAATTTAACATAGGTTTCATTGGAAATCTCGTGTAGTCTTGGACAAAAAGGTTATAATTCTCGAGAGCTTCTTTCAATTAATATAATATCTTAACATGAATCAATAGCTATTAATTAGTGTAATCTTTTAATGGCTTTTTACTGTCATCTGTCAATATCTTTAAAAATGCTAATTGATTGATTGCTTTTCAGAGTTCCCAGTGTTCTGGATCATCCAATAGAGGGAAATCTCCCTCCCAAGAACGCTTTTTGAAGCCTGCTGCTCCTCCACCGCCTTAAGCCAGTCTGAAGCATCAATTTTTTTTGCTGTGTGCTTTGGTTATGGATGCCTAAACTTACTCATATGTGCATTTATATAGGATATTTATTAACACTAAGTTGATTACTAAATTAGTGAAAAGGATTGCTAAACATAAAAATCGATTGATAATGATTTCTATTCACTACTTAGACTTGTTGATTAAAACTTCTTACAAGTTATAAAAATCCACTTAAATTTCACATTGCATTTGGATTCAACTACTGAGTGTTGCTATTAGTATCATGAAAATTATATTTTCAAAGTTTAAAATGATGTTAGATTCGTAAGCAAAATGTACATTGGGATTGTGAATATATTTGTATCAGAAATTATATTGTTTGTTTTATTTTAAATATATTTTTTACCTTTAAGCTAACTGCTGAAATTGCTTGCCACTAAGCTGTAGGTCACAAAAATTTGCTGTGGATTATTTTAGTTGAATACTTAAACATTTGGCATTGTTTAGTTTTAAAGTTCATCATTGTGTTGAGATAATTGCTCTTTTTATATGTATTTTTGAAATAAAGGTCTTGATCTTTCAAAATGCAAATATTTTTTAAATACATTTTATACTGTTTTTTTTTCAATGTTGGTAACCTTAGTATCAAGATCAGCTATTCCATTAAAGGCACTTGCATACTAAGGTGTAAGCATTTTGCAATTTCCTCCCAAAAATGGGGAACATTTTAAAATTACCTGGTAATTTGTAGAGGGTTGGCCAATTTTTGTCACAGGTGGAAAACATTGCAGAAATGACCAGTTTAAACAGTACTGATAAAAATGGGATTTTGGTTGCAAAAAATAGCTCAAAACTATTTGCTTAATTATTCTACTAGATTGACTAATGCAGAATATTGTCATGTTTAACCCTTCCATTCCTAGACGCCCCAAACTTCCCATCTGGTTCAATGGTAATCTTGGGCAGCTTAGGATTGAAAGGGTAAGGGGGAAAATCTCAAGCTATGCATATTTTCAACTAATTGCAATGAATTGAGATTTCATTATAAGAGGTAGATAAAAACCTTCTGACAAAAACATGTGACACACCAACACCAGTTTCCTCTATTCACTTTTTCTTAAAATTAACCCTACAGTTATAGTTCACATTAGTGTAGCCATTTGGCTACACATTCTTCCCCCATTACCACACACACAGTTCCATCATGTTTCTAAAAGGCAGTACTATACAGAAAATATAAAGGCAAACACTATACAGAAAATATAAATTTTAATTTAATTAATCAGCTCTTGAAATTGTCATAGAGGGCAGTAGATGTTCTATTTTAAGAAATGTGTATGTCACTTCCTAAATACAAGGATGATTATAAAGTAATTTCACCTACTATACTCTGTTCATTTAGAATAAGCACCTGAGGCTTATAGTATACTAGAATAGAAGCAGTTACTATTATATTTAAAATCAAAATTTTTATTGTGCAATGAGACAAGGCAGCCTAAACAGAAGTAGTTAAAATACTTAGAGATGGGAATGGCCTGAAAAAACTGGAAACTTTGGGGAAAAAACTTTTTCAGAAGGGTTTAATTCTTTCAGGAAAAATTGAAATGTTAATTTCAAATACTTTTTACAGGATTATTTTACCAATATCAATTTAAAATGTTTTGGATGATATTCTTATACAATACTTAAAAATGAAGTTTCAACCATATATTTAACATTTTTTTCCCAAAAAAGTTGGATTCCACTCTGGAAAAAACTGAAAATTTAAGTTTGTAATAAAAAATGTTACTTTGATATGCTATTTCTTTAGATAATTAATGTTGCACATGAAAACATTAAAAAAATGTAAGCTGCAAGTGATAAATTTTAATGTACATCTAAGTATAAGTTGCTATTTTTCTACATAAACAAAAATTTGCATTCAAAATTACATTAATGAACACAGAACAGTTGCACAATGCACAATTATGATAAATTAGATAATCTCTCTATTCTAAAAAAAAGTTTTTGGTGAACGGTTTCCAGAGAAAGGCTTTTTAATTACTGAACCAAATGACACATATATGGTATCAAAATGTCCGAATTCTTTCCGGATTTCCGAGTAAGCCCTTCGATTTTTCAAAAAAATTCTTAATTTTAAAATATTTCCATTTTTTTAGATTTCGGATAAAGTCGCAGTTACAAAGCAAGAAACTATGAATTTTAAAACAATTGAAAATATATTTCACTGGTTTTTTAACATTCAAATACATTAAATAATCATCTTTCTATTTATCACACTAATTTAAAAAATATATATTGGATTCTTTTTAACAATATTTATATTTTTGCTGTTCAAACGATTTTAAATATATTTAAAACTAATGTATAATTAATTTATCTTTTATTTTAAATAATTAATTCATATTTATATATTTATCTTTGTCGTTGTGGCAACCTAATCATTACTATATTTACAATAAAATATAAACTCGCTTTCAGAAATTTTGAACTTTTGCATTTACTTATTACAATAATAATTATTTTTATATCCTTTTGCAAGTTATATTATTTAAGGTAGTAAAAAGTAACTTTTTTTTATAATGCCAAAACGCAAAACTAGATATGGCGGGGGAATGTTTTAGAAATAAAGGTAAAAAAAGTCAGAACATTCGTGTCATTGCTATGAAACTGACACAATTTCGATGTTTATTTGTTCTCATGAAGCAAAATTCTAAATTTTCGTAAGTTAAATCCAGTACTTTAAAAATAAAATGTGAACCATATAATATAACCCCCGTTTTATGAAATGGGTTTATTTTTACTTGAAAAATGGAAATTTTATTTTGGAAGTATTATAAAATAATTTATATTTTATTTTACTTATGATTTATTTATTGATGATTATGAAGGATTATTTAGTTTCCAAAAAAATATGTTTACAAAAACTGCTCTTTTATATGCAAAATAGGTCAATTTTTCCGACTTTTCCAGGGAAAAAAAAGATTTTTTTCCGCCTTCCCAAAATTTCCGGAAATTTTCCATCTCTAAAAATACTGTAAAAGAATCGGTCACTAAAGTTGCGTAACGCACTTTATTTGGTGTTTTTGATCCTGTTCCAGGCACATATTCTAAATGAACAGACTACAAGAGCCTCTAGCTACTATTCTGTTCATAGGAACTGAATGAAATTTTGGTTGAAGATATTTTTATGGATGCAGAAGAGAATGATATGGTGTACAGACCTGCCAACTCTCCAGCTTTTGGACTGAGTTTTCTGCCTTTAATTCAAATCTCCGACTTCATTTTTTGTTGTTTTGATTGGGTGCAGAATAAAAAACAGCCTGATAAAACTCCCAATAAAAATAGAGACTGGCGATTCAAAATAAAAGCCAGAAACTCCGGCCAAAAGCCGGAGAGTAGGCAGGTCTGGCGTGTAGAACTGTTAAACTGTCAGTTACGGTTTTTTAAAGTATTTTTTCATAACTTGGACTAATAATTACTAAAATAAAATAATTTTTGGTCAAATTTATTCAAAAAATGTATTGCATGCATGGTTAATAAACATTTTGGAGTGCTTGTAGCAGCAAAGAGAACTTAATTCCACTAAACAGACTAGATTCAAAGCAAGTTAATAAAAACATTGTAGAAACTTTAACACATTGTAATGTAACGATTAGTTTTCTTACTCAATGATTGTGGTTTGTTTTCCAATAGTAATATATTTGACAAAATATTAAATATATAAACTATATACGCAATTTTTATAAGGACTTACTTAGTCAAAATGTAGTTATAAAACTATTTATTTTAACTTACATAAATACACTAAAATGAGTTGATCTCAGAAAAGGAAAATCAAAAGAAATATACAGTTTGTAAATCCTATCGAGCTAGTGTTTCTAGCCTTAAATAATTCAAAACAAAGGTGACACTAGCATCTAGAAAAAGCCAAGAAAAAAACCTGAAAACGTACATGAAAAGAGGATGTTTAAGATGAAGCAAATGTTAGGTAACAATGAATGAATTAATCTGTCTTCTCAAGTGTTTTTCACTATTCTGAAATCACAAATTGAAAAGGTTATTATTTATTTATGCTACATATTGAACATATGTTTTAATCTGTCTTTACTAGTCCATAAGCAGTAAGCTGATGTTAAACCAAGTCCTAATGCTCCACCAATGCCACATTTTCTCAAGCCAGCTATAAAAAAAGATTTATTTTAATAAAAAAAATCCAGCAACTTAAACTTATCATAAGCTGGGATCTAGTTTCAAACACCAAATATTCTTAAGTTAATTCACTTGCCTATCAAAACATTTACTCGAGAAGAATATAGTAGGTTATTTTTTTATTCGTATAAAATTTTGGCCAGTTCACGAAAGGTACTCGACAGAAAAGATTTAAGAATTAAAAAGAGCTTATTTTTAAAGGGGCCATACAAATTTTACGTAAGAACCTAAGGGGAAGGGATTTGCTCTTTGCTTATTTTTTATGACAAACCCTTTTTAAGTTTTGAAAATTTTTTCCCAGGGAAAAATGCATTTTTTTCTGTAAATATAGAAATTGCCTATTTCAGAAGTGAAGGTTATAACAGATAAAATATGAATAACTTATTCCTAAAAATTCCCTTTTATTGATTATTATTTATTGAAATTCTCCTGCAACTACTCAGACAACTATCAATTTAAACTTAAAAACCAAGAAAAGTATAGAAATTGTTTTACTTACCTGAAGATTTGTACAGCATTCCTGTGGCTGTTCCAGCAGCAATAGTATTTACTTCGTCATCAACCCCACGCAACCATGAGAACAAGACTCCAAAACCACTGTACATTACAGCTGAAAAAGGCAGTAAATGTCAATTTACATCTAAAAATGAATATCTGTATGTATGTCCTTTATAGTTTTAAAGTTTTCCCACCTACATTAACTATTAAACTTTACCACGTTGATCTACTCGCTCCCGGGAAGGTTTCTGAATAAAAATAATTTAAAATCGATGTATCCTAACAACTTTTTTGGTCAATTTTATGCTTAAAAACCCATATTTCATGCCTAACTCATGGCAAACCCACATTGTTGTTAATATATTAAGAGAAGATGTAACTTTAATTGTTGTAGGCATATTATCGATTGTTGTAGATTGAAATCGATTGCTGTAGTTTAAAATTTATTTGTTGTAGCATAAACATAAGAATGGATCCTTTATTTAACCATTTCTCCATTTGGACTGGTGAAGCCCATCTGTAACACACCAGAATAATTTTCATTAAAAATTGACTGGCGAAGCCCATCTGTAAAGCACCAGATGATATTTATTAAAAAACTGAAACCCAGGCGAAGTCCGGGTCTAGCGTGTCAGCTCTAGTTCTTTGTTTAAAATGACATTATTTAGTAGTGTGGTGAAATAAGAAATCTTGCTTATAAATTATAACAAGGTCTCTGTTAAATTTTATTAATGAAAAGAAATTATGTTCAGATAGTTAATTTTAAAAAATATTCATAAAAATCATAATTTAAACATAACCAAGCAGATGGTTATTCGTTAAGTTGAAGTCAATACTTTCTTGTAGAGATACCACTTTTTCATAACATTAAACAAACCAAATAGTTGCCAAAAATTCACCTCATCCAGTAACTTTTAATTTCTATAAGTAGAAATACACATATTATAATGCAGAATTTTTCTTAAATTTGATCTAATTCGGTTCAAAGGTGACCCTTTACAAATAAGTTTCTGAAGCAAGAGGACATGACCACTCAAATATTTTATATTTTAACACATTGTGAAATTTTTACCTATAATAATAATATACAAGGAGGGGCAAATAATTAAAAGCCAGGCACCTCGACCAAAGGTCCATTGTGCCAACCTCCTGACTGAATACAGTCCCTGTCCGCAGACTCCTGAAAGGTCATCCAAAGAACCAGACACAGAATATAAATCCAGTTTGCAGAGGAGCAGCCTGCAAAAGGCAGTTTTCAGGGTCGGAAATCACAGCTTCTCACCCCACGGGCAGGATGCAGTAAGCTGCCACCCATATGTGGGACTTAAAGCAAGCAAAGTCAACCCATTCAACAAGCCTTCACATGTGCACAACCCTGCTTATTATCCCTAAGTCAAAAATGCCTCAGCGATATCAAATTTTTACCTAAATCCCATTAAATTAAAGTAACATTTGCTTTATTCTTAAAAAACAATTGATAAGATATAAATTTAACTTACCAACAACTCCTAGAGTATTAGCAGTTCCAGCACCTCTCTTTGTTAAGTGATTTAGCAACCTGTAAAAAATTGTTAGATTTCATACAGAATTCAGAAAAATTAATGAATAATTAACCATTAATAAAGAAAGTCCCAGTTAGCTTCAGGCTTGATGGGGAGTTTTTTGAATTATTTTTTATATCACAGGTTCTCAACCCTTTTTTGCAACAGTTCTCTCAGAGGGTGAAAGTACGTATGAGCTCAATTGGCTTAGGGGAAGTTTATAAGGGGTAAAAGAAGGTTCTGATGTTTTAAAAATTCTGAAAAGGATAACCCAGAAATATGTAAGTAAAAAAACTGTGATACAATTATCCCCGAGATAATTGGATATCTGTTAAAAGTAAAGTTGAAGAGATATCACCGGAGGTATCCAGGTTTCTGCCAGGGTCCTGATTTAGGACTTTTGTGAAAAGTAAATGGAATTTTGTGACAAATCAAACATAGTTTTGTGAAAATGAAGGGCTTGTAGTGCAATCACTGCATTCTTAACTTATGGTATGAGCCTAACTTGCAAATTCTATCTCAAAACAATAAAATGCATTCTGAAAGCTGTTTTCTAACTATTTTTGGTCTTTGAACTTTTATGAAGGCCTATTTTATTTCTAAATGAACCACTGATCACAGAAAATCAGAAATAAGAGAAATGCCAGAAAAGGACTTACTGAGTTCTTTTAACACTAGCTTTTTGATCTGATAAACTCATCTGTTTGTAGCCACTATAAAAACCTTGAACACCACCCAGAAAAGCTCCTGAAATAAAGAAAATTAAAATAAAAACAAATATATAAATAATAAACTTTGTAAAACCTTTTTATAATAAAAATTCAGTAATAGAAGGTTTTCATTGAATCATGCAAGTAAAACAAACATTGCTTTAACCATCTTTCATCACGAATGCATAAATATTTTTAAAAAATCCTTTTGTGCATATGTTACACATAAATCTAATTTTAATCTTTGATTATACAATTACAAATGATTTAGGCATAATAGTGTACCAATTTTATTTAATTAAAAGTAAATATTAATATAATTTAAATTTATGTTAAAATTCAGCTAAACAGAACTTGTATTGTAGCCAATTTTTAAAACACAGGGTAATTATATATATGTTACCGTTAAAGTATGAAATCCGTTATTTCATAAATTACCTAGTTATTCCATGGAATAACTGATCTTGTCCGTTAAAGTGTTAAACTCTCTTGTATTTCATGGTTTAACTAGCTATTTCATAGAATAACGATCTGCAGCCCGTTAAAGTGTAAAATAATCTATACATCATATATCTCGCACGACAAATATTTTAATTTAGACAGACATTTTAATTGTCTATCATTAGTTTAATTTCATTTTAGATAAATTGTTTATTTTACGTTTTTGTTTTAGAAATAATGTTCATTGTAATTCCAAGCGTCATTTTATTAATCCTTGTTGTAACAAATGATTTTATGGTACGTTTCCATAAATACCATTTATACGCTGCATATGGAAGCAAAAGCTCATAATTAAACTCTTCGAGTCCTTTGGAATCCACGGCAGGGCCTTGACCTGGATATACGACTTTTTGAGAAGAAACAGACTCATCAAGGTTAAGTTCAACAACACTCTGTCAGAGAGCTTCAGGCTATCCCAGGGTGTTCCTCAGGGGTCTGTTCTGAGCCCAGCTCTATTTTCATTATTTATAGCCGGCCTTGAGGGGATCGTTTCAAAAAGATGCGAAGTGGGGTTGTATGCAGACGATATTGTGCTGTGGGACTCTGGTCCTGACATCAGGAAATTGGAACGTTGCATTAATGCTGCACTCAATGATGTGAGTGGTTTCGCAGAAGGTCACAAATTGTGTTTTAACCCTTCCAAGTCTACAGTTAGTTTCTTCACAACAAATAGGAGACTATTTAACTATCAGCCTAAAATCTATATGAATTCTCATCCACTTGAGGTGGAAAGGCACCCGAAATATTTGGGCTTCGTACTGGACAGCGAAATTACCTGCAATAGACATATCGATCACATAATACAAAAAGCTAAAAAACGCTTAACGATCTTGAAATACATCTCAGGGCGTGACTGGGGTGCTGACTCTAAAACACTCAGAACTACTTACATGACTTTAATAAGGCCTATTCTAGAATACGGCTGTCCTGTTTACAGTTGTGCTTCAAACACTAATCTACATAAACTTGAACGGGTACAGCTTAGTGCGGCCCTTATAATAACAGGACTTCGAAATAGTTGCCCAAATGAGATAGTTTTATATGAGGCCGATCTGCAACCTCTCAGTCTCAGGAGAAAAACTAGTTTGGTGAAATACTTCTCAAAACTCACCAGCTATGGGACCCAAAATCGAACGTCTGAGTTCCTGATGGGATGGACCAACAATAAAAGATTAAAGAAAAATAGCCCTTTTAGCTTGGCTGACTCAGAAAATTTGATCCCCAAAAATGTCGTACAGCACAGTTTGATACAGAGAGTTGATCCCTCTATTGGTTTAAATGGAGTCTACTTCCACACTGATCTTCCTTCCCAGGTGAGCAAGAAAACAGATGCCCCTGCTTATCTGAAACAATTGGCCCTTGAAGTAATAAACAACATCCCAGAGGACTCTATTATAATGTATACAGATGGTAGTAAGAAAGAAAGTAACTGCTCTGGTAGTGGAGTTTATATTTTATCCCAGGGACGTACAACAAAATTGTGTAGGAGAAATCCAGACTGTTGCTCGGTTTATAGGAGCGAGCTAATTGCTATTGATGAGGGGCTCGGATCAATCCTGTCGTTTCCCGGCTCATCTGCCATTTGGATTCTGTCAGACAGCCAAAGTTCCATCTAACATCTTTCCAATTGGCACAAAGTGGGTGATGGCACTGGTTTGGCAATCCTTGACAAACTGGAGCTTCTTTCATCCTTTCGTGATGTGCACTTCCAGTGGATTCCATCCCATGTTGATGTTCACGGGAACGAAACAGCAGATTTTTTGGCTAAAAAGGGGGCTGGTGAGCCGTTGGACACATATTCTCTGACTTATTTGGAGCTATTTTCAAAAGCTAAAAGAGATGCTAGGGAATCTTGGACTGTCCCCCCTGTTCATCATTTTTACCAGGCAAAGTGCCCGGGAGGTGCATTGGCACTCAAGTGTGGAAGACGAGAACAGACGATCATCACCAGGCTTGTCAGTGGACACTTGAAATCTTTGTCCTATTCCAATGGAAAAAAGACTTTTCCTGCCTGTGTGAAGTGTGCCGGGCATCAGGCCACTCCCGACCATATTCTGGACTGTCTGGGACTTTCCAGACTTGATCTTTCGACGGACCCTATTATGGTTTTGGATTTTTTGAGAGTGATGGGTTTCATGGACTTGGTTTAGCGTTGCTAAACACCGGAGATTGGCAACAACAACAACAACATACGCTGCATAAATTAGATAAATTGCTTCTTTTTCATTTCAATTGTCTATCATTAGTTAAATTTCATTTTAGATAAACTGTTTATTTTACGTTTTTGTTTTAGAAATAATGTTCTTTGTAATTCCAAGTGTCATTTTATTAATGCTTATTGTAACAAATGATTTTACGGTACGTTTCCATAAATACCATTTATAAGCTGCATAAATTAGATAAATTGCTTCTTTTTCATTTTAATTGTCTATCATTAGTTTAATTTCATTATAGATAAATTGTTTATTTTACACTTTAACTGTCTCTCATTAGTTAATTTATAGAATACCTAGTTAATTTATAGAATACCTAGTTAATTTATAGAATACCTAGTTATTTCATAGAATAACTAGTTAAAGTGTCAAATTAATAACATATTACACACTTTAACGGACATGATCAGTTATTCCATAGAATAACTAGGTATTCTATGAAGTAACTGCTTTATATACTTTAATGGTAACATATATAATAAAAGTTTCAATTTTTAAAGGCAATAATAAGAACTGTACTGGTCAGAATGACTTAATATTGCATACTGTACTGAGTATCCTAAACAAGAGGAATTTTTCCGAGAAAAGTAAAATAATTCAAAACAACGGATAGATAGCACTGTAAGGTTCAACCTTTTTCAGACCGAACTAAAACCAGGCCGGACCAATGGATCCAAGGGGGGCACTCTGGACAGTGCCCCTCTCTTGGACTCAAAAAGGTTCACAAAAACAGTTAAAACCAGGATGAGTTTGTCCCAAGATGAAAAAAAATGTGAGAGTTTAATTTTATACAATTATTTTTAGCGTGGAACGAATAATTTTAACAATGAACAAATTTTACCTAGGTTATATTTTAGGAGTTTTTAATATATATTTTCACTTTCATAAAACTAGTTGTTAATATTAGCCAGATTAATATTCTTATACATAGAATGGCGATTCTGCGGAAGAAAACTACTTTTACAGATCAAATTTTTTTCTGGGGGAGGACCTCTATACCCCCAAACTCTGCCTATGCCGGTCCCAAGCCCGTGATGCGAAAAGAGGAGGGTGCCACAAAGACCTGTGGCATACCAGGGACGGGTGGGATGACGGCTAACGGACCACCGGCCTCTGGGAAAACCGGCATCGGGGGGAGGATCTGAAATTCTGAGGATCATTGGACTGGTGAGGAGGGGTCTTGGAGGAAGCAGCCATGTAGAGGATACAGGTGAAAAACTGAGTTTTGCGTCTCAGGCCGCCGGATAGTACAGGAGCCCGGGGCAGCCTAACCAGCATGTCCTGGCTGCTCTATCAGCCGGTGTATAATCTCGCCTGTCTTGTAGCTCCAGGTGGTGCCTGGGTGGGGGCCTGCATGACAGAGCGGGGGGCTCTCCCGAGGTCACTGCTGGCTGTTGAATCCGGGGTTAGCCCCTCCAAGTTGGTCCTCTGAAAATCAGAAGGAATTTTTCTCTCCCCTTCCTACAACTACCAAAATGGAATCAAATAAGAATAAAAAGAGTTCGAGTCAAAACGCAGCTCCTAAAACCCCCTCTCTACCTACTACTGTAGTCCCTTTTGAGGAAGTGGAAGTGCCTTCGGGCGCGGAAGCTTCTCTCTTCAGAGCTACTCAAACCAGATCCACTGGCGGAAGGGTGGAAGTGCCCTCGGGCGCGGAAGCCTCAAACCTGGTGGGGATGGACACTGACTCCTCTGTCAAGGATACCGGATCGGATGCCTTGGCGGGTGACCGGACACCTATGACAGAGGTAGTAAACAAGAAGAAACTGAAAAAACAACGCCAAAGAGAGCGGAAGCTACTGGAGAAAGGCCTGAATAGGATCTCAATTACCGGGGCGGGGGGAGCAACAGAGGAAGCGGCCAAGGCCGGGACCTCCGGAGCAACCTCTGATCCAGTGAAAGAAAGTCTTCCTCGCGATGAATCTCGCAAGAGAGTACGCATCGCCGGAGACACCCCTGAAATTATCTCCAAAAAACGACGTACCTACAGCCAGGCTGCAAGGAGAGCTATAACCCTGCGGGTCGTTTGCAATGAAGACTCTACAGAAATGACAACTGTTGACCAGGACCACATCAATTCTGTAATAGATGATCGCCTCATAGAAGGAACCATTTCTACATGTCAAATACATAAAACCTTCCTGAGCTCAAGTGCTCTCAACATTGCTTGTGAAGACAAGGAGACTGTGGAGGTGTTGAAAGCACTCATCAACCAACTCCCTGGCCCTACAGAAGACCATCCTGGTTATCTGGCCTTGGCGCCTGGAGATCGGCCACCCATGAAAAGATTCTTTGCATGGTTTCCGGGTAATAGGCAGCCCATTGAAAACATCAAGCTGCTGGGCGCTTGCAACAAAGGCCTTGATGTTAAAAAGATCGCCATCAAGGCGGTCATCCCAGGGAACGGTGGTAATACTCTAGTCCTGGGGGTAGACACAGAATTGCTCGATTTCCTGAAAGCCAAGGAATTCAGGCTTTTCTGCGGCACACGTGGCTCCATACAGCTGAAAGAACCCACTCCCAAGCCCAACAGGACGGAGGTGGCAAAGGAGGAAACTCCCCCAGCTGAGGATCGTCCTGCACAACCTCAAGATCAACAGTCAGATGGGATGGACCTCACCGGTTCCTCTCCCTTGTTGAGAGACCACCCACTGGAAGAGAGTGAAACTGAAAGGAAGTCTGACTCAGAGCCCTCTTTGGGGGGATCTGGGGACGACCTCTAACTAAGTCTCTACTCGAACTGGGTGGGAGGGAACTTAAGTCTCCACTCACCAAACCTTCAGGGTAAGTAAAATTTTTCTATTTGCCTAATGGTTAGAGTCAGTCAATTGAACCTACAACATAGTAGAGCAGCTTCGTATAACCTAGCTGCTCAATTAGGTAAACAGGGCACTTTTGTTGCTCTCATTCAAGAACCCTGGGTTTACAAGGGTAAAATTCTTGGTAGACCCACGAATGCACACTTCTTCGCTTCTGACGGAGTAAATATCAGACCTAGAACCTGCATTTATATCTCCAAAAATATAAGTGCTATGAAACTGTCTCAATTCACATCAGAGGATGTGGTTGCTATTGTAATCAAGGACCTAAGCAGTTCACTTGGGGGAAACATTTGTTTCTGCTCGGTTTACATGGCTTATGATCTCAACATTCCGCCAGAATTCACAGACCTTGTGAATTTTTGTGAAGCCAACAATATTCCTATGATTATTGGTGGGGATGTTAACTCACATCATTCATCATGGGGCAGCTCTGACACCAACCCCAGAGGAGAAAAACTTATGGAGTTTTTAATGAACACCAACCTTACTTGGGCAAACAGGGGAAATCGCCCTACCTTTGTCAACAGAAGAAGAGAAGAGGTCATTGACCTCACATTAACTTCATCTGATATATCCAATCTTATTGAGAATTGGCATGTTAGTGACACACCCTCACTATCAGATCACCGCCTTATACAATTCTGTATTAGGGACGAGATCCCTGCTGAACTATTCAGAAACATTAAAAACACAAATTGGGACCTTTTTAAGGACTCTTTGGTCTCTAATATTGCCAACCTTCGGGCATTAAGCAATAAATGCTCAATCGAGGAGCTTGATACTCAAGCAAGCAACTTGACAAACGCTATTATCGAAGCTTATCATGCAGCGTGCCCCCTCAAACGGAGACATTATCCCTCTGGCAAAAGGGTATGGTGGACCAATGAGCTGGAACGCCTTCGCTTAGAGGTCAGGAGGGCTCATAGGAAAGCAATCAGAAACAAATCTGATGTTAACTGGTCCAACTTCAAAAACCTGCAAAGGAATTTTAAAAAGGAAATCAGGAAAACTAAAACCAATTCATGGAGATCCTTCTGTACTGAAATTCAGTCCTTCCATGAAACTGCAAGAGTACATAAGATTCTTAAGAAATCTCATGAATCTCAACTCACATCGGTTTTGCGACCAGATGGTAGCTTCACTGTAAGCCCTTTGGATACATTATCGACCATGTTGAACTTTCACCTAGGGGATACATGTGTCACCTCTGCCCTTCCTGATCACTCGTTGGAACCTCTACATAGCCCATTAGATTCGGCTTTGGCTAAAACTATAGTGAATGTCGAGAAGGCTAAAGCTGCCTTAGACGAATTTCTTCCCTTCAAATCTCCAGGGAATGATGGTGTTTATCCGATTCTGCTCCAGAAGGGTTGGAACATTATTGGCCACACTCTAGTGGACATATTCGAATCCAGCTTGGTTCTAGGATATGTTCCTAAGGTATGGAGAACCTCACGAGGTGTATTTCTCCCCAAAGCAGGGAGAGACACGTATGAAAAACCAAACTCATTTAGAATGATCACACTGACATCTTTTCAGCTGAAGTTACTGGAACGGTTGATCTTCTGGCACCTTCAATCGGATAACAACCTAAATCGTATTTTTGGTCTGGACCAACACGGTTTTAGACCTGGCTTCTCCACAGAGTCCGCCCTACATCAACTGGTGTGGAGAATAGAAAACACGATTATAGACGGCCAGTTTGCCATTGGCATTTTACTGGACATTGTAGGAGCCTTTGACAACATTGGCTTCGAGGAAATACATAAAGCCCTTATTGGAAATCATATTCATCCTATGATAACCAGATGGATTATCTTTATGATCAAAAACAGGAAGGTCTGTGTTAGTCTTGCTGACTGTGTAGTGCAGAGAGATATCTGTAAAGGATGCCCGCAGGGAGGTATTCTTTCCCCTTTCCTGTGGAACCTGGTCTTCAACTCACTATTAGTACTTCTACGTGAGGAACCTGGCCTATCCCAAGCTTACGCAGATGACCTGATTGTGTTACTTCGAGGTCTCGATATTGGAACCTTACACAATCAAGCCCAGCAGATCTTGAATAAAGTCTCACACTGGGGTGTAACAAATGGCCTGACTTTTTCTGCAGAAAAATCAGAGGTCATAGTTTTCACCTGGAACAGGAAATGGAGTCTGGCAGATTTGTATCTAGGCGACCAGATTATAAACCGCAAAGAGTGTGTTAAGTACCTAGGTTGCTACCTGGATAGTAAACTTACGTGGAACACCCACGTCAAAGAAAAAGCAAGAACAGCTACAAATGTATTAATACTTTGTAGGCGGATTGTCGGTAGGAATTGGGGCCTTAACCCTAAATCCACTCTCTGGATTTATACTACCATGGTTCGGCCAATACTCTCCTATGGATGTATGATCTGGATCAATGTCATTAACAAAAGCACATATGTAAATATTTTACAAAAGGTGCAAAGACTTGCTTGTCTATGCATTAGTGGGGCCTTTAACAGTACTCCTACTGCTGCATTAGAATTTCTTCTACAAATTCCACCCTTGAATCTGTACTTAAGTGGGGAAGCAATTAAAGCCATGTATAGGCTAAACAAAAATGGCACATGGTGTAAAAGAACCGGTTTCGGTCATAAAGGCCACCTGAAAAGCCACATTGATATCTGCCTGGACTTGGGCAGGGATATTCCTACAATCTTTATGCCCAAAGATGCAATAACCAAAACAATAGTTCCAGACAAACTATTCTCAACCCACATTCCAAAAAGGAATGAGATAGAGTCTCTAATTGATGAAATCCCTGTGGGATCAATTGAGTGCTACACCGATGGATCAAAATCAAACTTCGCTGGAGCCGGAGCAATCATAAGAACCAAAGGATCTGGAGATGATTTCCTTAGATTTCACCTCTACCTGGGTAAACTAACAACCGTATTCCAAGCCGAAGTTCTGGCTATCAATATGATAGCCAAGGAGCTCTTAGCTGAAAACACGGTTGACAAGAATATATATATTCTCTCTGACAGCCAGTCAGCTATTCTTGCTCTGGCTAACCGTCCGAAGTTCCAGAGCTGCGTTCTGGACTGCACTCAAGATCTCAACACTCTGGCCCGGGCCCATAATACCATTAATCTGGTTTGGGTGCCAGGCCACTGTGATTTTGCAGGAAACGAACTAGCTGATAGAGTGGCTAAAGATGCTTCACAACTACCCGTGTCGGGCCCAGAACCATTTTACCCAGTCTCATACCAGACCGTTAAAAAGGATGTAAGAAACTGGGTTAAAAATAAACATGAAGATGCATGGTCCAAACAATCTGACTGTGCCCATTCTAAAGTGGTCCTCAGTCTACTCAACTTATCAGGAAAACTCATACACCTCAATAGATCTAACTTACGCCAGGTTATTCAAATAGTCACCGGACATGCTTATCTGGCTAAGCATTTGCACAAGTGTGGTCTAGTCGAATCTCCTCTTTGCCCAGCGTGTGGGGAAGAAGAAGAAACTCCAATTCATTTTCTGGGACGATGCCCAGTGTTTTCTGTCCCTAGAAACAAATTCTTTGGGCTCCCTTATATTGACCTGGATCAAGCTCTTCTCTACAAAGGGCTATCTGGCTTAATAGGGTTCCTAATGTACACAAAACATCTCCAGGTAAGGTGAATTGAACACGAGAAACAAGCAGTGAGGCGCCCTGCGAGTCCTTTTTTCGATAAAAGAATCTATGCAGGGAATTCCCTCTCACAGCTGTTTCGGTATATATTCAAGCAAACTCCCCTCCTTTTTTTTTTTTCTTTTTTTTCCCCAAATAAGTTACCATCGCACCCTTGCTCAGCCAAGAGTTGGCGTTTGGTGGTTTGGGAGGGTTTGTTGCGTCTCATCCTCAAATAGAGTTAGTATTACGACCTGAATCGACCCTCTGAGTCAGGGATGGGATCTTCTGCTAATACCGTATAGGGAATGGCAGTTGGGGATCCCACCTGTTAATCTTAAACTAACTAGAGTATTGACATTAAAAACAGTTTATTTAATGACCATTATTGGCGGTAGAGCAATGGGCACTATTGCCTAAGCTCTTTTTCCCTCTACCCCGAAGAAGAGGGAAACGCCACCTTCAGTTATCAGTTATCTATACCCCCAGCGGTACCACAAGGGGATCTAGCGAGATACTTTAAAAAATATCCCCAACATTTTGTGTCAAAAGGTAAAGGTGATGGTCTGGAAAAGTGCCCCCTTGGAGCCATGCTGGATCCTCACCTGCACCAGGCAGGGGCAATTTTGTCTGTTTTAAGTATGGTATGAAAAGTGTTTAGATGTGTACAGTGCTACATATCCATCAATTTTTGAACTATAAAAAACCCTCCTTGTTTCAGGAATACTCGGATGAAATATCAGGTCAATGCGACCAGTAGTTTTTTTTGTTGCTTAAAATCAAAACTTGAATTATAGGCAATCACCCAGAATATTTACCTGTCATTACTGCTCCTCCAATTTGTGAAAAAGCCAATTCAAATCTTCCTCGTTGCCTGGATGCTCCTTCAGGAAATATCCATTGAGGTGAATCCTTATTTTAAAAAAAGAAACCCACATCATTAAATAAAAAAATATAGAAAATCTAGTAATATCTTTGCTTTAAATACAGTAAACTCTCGTTAGTACGCCCCCGCTTAGTGCGACGTCCCGCATATTACGACGTTTTTCTCCGGTCCCTGGTACCAATAGGCCTTTTATCATTAAAAACTATCCGCTTATAGCGCCCCCGCTTATTACGACTTCCCGCATATATCGACGCTTTTCTCCAGTCCCCCGGAGAAAAATCCCGGTTATTGCGTCGTCGAGTTCCTTTCAAATAATGTATGAGCTACAGAACCGTTGAAAACGCAAGTAGAACAATATGGTAGAACTGGTTTTTCCCAACCGCTCCCCTTTTTCTCCGAATAGCCCCCCGTTGAGTTGAGCCTTCAAAAACAAGGATGACCAGTGCCTTGTAGGGCACGTGGGGTTGTCCTGTGACAAATCAGAACACTCCCTGAATTTCTTGGAAATTATCCCCTCTACTCCAATTCGACTTCCGCATTCCATAGCCTGCGATTCGATAGCCGTATTGAGGCAGTCCCTCTCAGTTATTGATAATGCAGAGGATATGCTAACAAACTTAGGAAGAATGGAAACCTTCCTAATTCAGAATTATTTAAAAGAAAAATTGAAGCAACTTCTTATGGAAATTTTTTTAATCAGATAGAAAATTAAAAATACGAGATTGCGGTGTACAAAGTGTAAAGATTGTAGATATATAGTAGTATCAATTAAAGATGTAAAGGTAAGAATGTTTACTCTGTTTTTAGACATATGTAGTTCTTTTTCGTTTCTATTTTAGTGATAAAATCCCGCTTAAAAAGGTTTCTAGGTAAGATTAGGTATTACGGGTTTTAGGTATATCGCCGAAGCAGTGTTTTATGGAATTCCGCATATAGCGTCGTACCGCTTATAACGACGTTTTCACAAATCCCCTTGAACGTCGTACTAACGGGAGTTTACTGTAGTTGAGTATTCTAGAGAAGTAATTCTCAACTTGTGGTCTGCTGATAATTTATGGTCCATGGAACATTTTCAGGTGGTATCCCAAAGATAGGATTTTTATACTATATTCATTTTGAATAGGTGGCTGAAAATATTTCTTTCCCCCACCACTGAATTAGTAACAATGGGAACTATCAACTTCACAATGACGAAGAAGGCTTACTATTGGCTGTGCGAAGAGCGTAACTATGGTTATGCTTCTAGCGAGGGAGATAACACTATCCACTTTTCTGGAAGTTGTCATCATCAAAACACTATTACTTTTTCAACCACCTTCAAAATGAACAGAGCATAGTATAACAATACAAAATATTTTTGAAACTTAAGTGTTAAAGAATACATGAGAGAATTGAAGAAAGAATCAGATATTTTTGCAGAATTTTATAAGTGCACCTACACCTTAAAGAGAAAATTAGAGCTCAATAATAATTTATGTCTTGTAAATGTTTAAAAATAAGCTATGTTAAATAATAAATAAAAAAAATAAGTGATCAACACAAATTAAATTTTGTGGGATGGTCACAGTAGTAGTGAAAAATTGCATGAAACCGAAATTTTTATAAATAATTTAGATTAAAATCCCCTGACAGCCAGATTCAGGGTTGTAAAAAACCCATGTTTTTTTAATAAAATACAAAAAACGTGTTTTATATGTTTTAAACATGTCTTTTTTTTGTTTAAAACGTTTTATTTGTTTTTTTACCCTCAACAAAGAATTGCTAAGAAAACCAATGATTTTTTAAAATTCAAATTGGTTTTCAAATTGAAATTAGATTAATAAAGCTATACTTTTAAATACACCACAAACAGTTCGCTCATTTAAATTATTTTTGTAAGTTTCCTTCACAGTATCATGCTCTTTATCAAGTAATGTACTGCCTATGTCATAGCAATTTGGTGGTTTGTATCCAAGCCTTATACATGACAGTTCTTTTTAAGCTCTGAGTGATCCACACTAGAAAATGGTAAATTTGTTGCCTAAATAAAGGGAGCAACTTGCTAAAAAATATATGTTTTAAACAAGGTTTTTTCTTTGTTTAAAACATGTTTAAAACGTAACAACCCTGGTCAGATTATTTAAAAAATAATTTTTCACACAATTTTTAAAAGTTATTCAGGGTGACCACCGAAAATATATTTCAAAATTCCCTGTTAATTCCAGGTTTTCCCTGATATTTTTTAGAAAACCGTAAATTTTAATCTTCGAAAAAACTGGAAAATGACAAAAAACAGGAAAGCGTGAAAAAGAAGGGATATAAATGAGATCATTTCCAGACTTTTATCACAAAGGGACCATCTGAAGCTTTTTTGAAAATTTGCAACCATAGGGGAGAGTGTTGTACCTATGGACAAAAATCACGTTTGGATTTTTCTAAGACAGGTAAAATCACATTTTGACCATTTAAAGTGCCCAAAAAAAACTTATAGTCCTAACCTTTGTGAGTAGAGATACATTTTTTATTAGTCAAAATCTTGAAAATTGGATTTTTAATCATTTATAATAACTTGGAAAAATTTGTGTCCAAAGGTACAACAACCTGTTGTACCTATGGACAGACCCAGTTGTACCTGTGGACACCCTTAAAAAGGGAAGTTTTAGTTGAAAAAAGCTAAGAATGAACATTTTTATTGATGAATTACCTTTTAATAACATATTTCAAGCCTTTTTAAAATTGAAAATAGATTTTTTAAAGTCATGTAGTTTTAGATCGTAAATGATCATTAAAACGAAGTTGAATGATAAAAGTCTTGATTTTTTACCAAAAACACAAAAATCACATGGTATTTTCAGATCAGAATTTAAGGTAATAGTTTCATTAATCATGCTGATTGATCGGACAACTTCACTGATCCAAAAAAAACCCAATTCGATCGACACTTAGTTGTGCAAGCATTTGGTGGTAATAACAATAATAATTTGGTGGTAAATCTTCTTCAGTGGAAATTTTAAGTTTTTTTAATCACCATACTTAAATGCGATAGGGTGCTTAGGGTTTTACACCATATTTTACATTACATTCCAAGTAGAATCATAAATTTAAAAAAGTAGTTTATATCACAAAATATTTGATTTTTCAACTAAAATTCACTTGAAAATAATCGCTGACAAATAGATTACCATTTAGAATTAATTTAACATATATTAAAATGTATTCAGTTAAATGAAACCTGATTCTAAAACGCCGATTAGCTACAGACACCCACAAGAACGTGTCCGTAGGTACAACACTCATGGTGTCCGAAGGTACAGCATCAGGTGTTTTTGCATTCAAAGTTCTATAAAAGATAAAAGAATTGAGATCTGACGATTTCTAATATCAAAACTAAAAAGTCAAAATCTCGGGGATTCCCCCATATATCCCATTTTATCATATCATAATCATAGAGGAAGAAAATAATTAATGTAGTGATGCACTAAAAAAAACTTTGAGCACCTTAAAACAGTATTTTTATTACAGAAAATTTAAATATTTTAAAGAGCTGATTTCACGTTAGCAACTAGATAGCATCTGTTTACATTCAAAATCAACCACAAATTCAAATTTACATTTTTTCCCGAATTTTAAAATGAGGTGGCTGAAGGTACAACCGTCCGTAGGTACAACATTCTCCCCTACCAATTTATGTGGATTCAAGATTTATTTTGATGGAAGCAGAATGGAAATGCCCATTAAAAGAGACTAGAAAATCAGAAAAATATTGAATTTATTTTTGAAACTAGGCATATTTCCAAAATTTCCCAGATATAATTTTCAGATTTTCTAAAATTCCCTGAAAAAAACCAGCAGATCTTACCAACACCTTACAGAAAGTTATTTATAAAACATTTCAGACAAACGCAAATTAAAAATTATCAAAAAATGTATTTATTTCAAATTTCTTCGCGGAGCCCCTGGAAATGCTTGGCGGAGCCCTAAGGGCTCCGCGGAGCACAGTTTGAGAACCACTGATCTAGTGGATCTTGGACATTGGAAGAGTTAAAAATCACTGTTCAAGAAAAATCTTTTATAACATTTAAGTAATAGACAATAACAACCTAAAGAAGCTATACCTACACTTAAAAAGTAAATTTTCTTGATTTACAAAACAATTTCTGGTACTTCCATACATTACCCTCCAGCATGCTGTCAAAAATCAAAACGCATACCAATAGTCCATCAACTGTGCTGCTGAAACTGACAGTCAATGGAAAGGCAAGAACGCAAATGTTTAAAATGCACAGGATAATATTCAAAACGAACAGTCATAAATTCAATACGTAGTTAATTTTGTTAAGAGAATTGAAAAAGTAGTTTTTTTACCTGAGTTAAATATGCAGGATCTACATTCAAATATGGCGATAGGCTTTGGACTCCAGAACTTACTCCAGCTAGAAAAGTAATCATTCTTTTCATTTCTCTCAAAATGTTTTACATTATTTACACACATGGTATTATAAGAATCATTGGTACTTCCTACAAACCATGCCACTGAAAAAGAAAATGCATATCCAAAAGTCCATTAACTTTCACTGAAACTGATGGTCAACAGGATATTACAGCCAAATAAGACAGATACAAGCAAATTGGCATTGCAGGCAGATAATGGAACCAAAAATAAAAATAATTTTAGGTTATCTATATATATATATATACTGATATGCCCGGCCTTGCACGGGGGAAGATGAAGATTTTTTTCTTTAAAATTTTTAATAAATTTCCTGGGTACTACTCCAGAATCCCGGCGCAAGCGATTAAGTTGCCAACAATGATGTAACCAGTGCCAAACGGAATATCACAACTTGTAACCCTTTGCTTGTAAAAAATAACAATGCCATTACATGAAACTTTTTATTTAAAAATTTAACACTCAAATAAAAATACTTTAAACCATACTTACCAGTTTTAAAATTTTAAATTTCGTTGAAATATATTTTGAGATTATTAATATGATTTTTAAACAGACTTATATTTAGTTTTTCTTTTAATAACTTGTTATTTACATTATGTTTTTTGTAACAATGGGGTAAGCAGATCTCTTTTTGAGCAGAAATAAAGCTATTTTAGAAAAATAGTTTTATTTCAGCTATTCAGCTTTTTGTTCCGGAAGGCAATGTGTGAGCTGTTGCCAAAAAATCTGCTTGGCGAGATTTGCGCTGGCTTTCTAGAGAAGTACCATTTTATACCTTATTTTAATGAGTGAAAGGTGTTGAATCAATAATCTTCCTTCACATTGCTTGTGCTTTTCCTACAGTCCCTTTCTAAGTGATTTTATGCCAAACAGAATATTGAAATTTTCATTTGAAAACAAAAAATCAAACCTATGTATTCACAAGTAGCCTAAATAATTAACTGAGGCTGATAAAAAATATTTTTCACTGTTGAAGAACTGATGAATTTTCTCATTTGAATTAGATGGCAGCACATATGTTATGACTAGGATTTCATTACTTACTTTATCAATTAATCGGAACACTTTAGTTATGCAACAGCCCTTGAATTTCAAGGAAGCACGAAATTGATATTAGAAGATAATTTTTACATTTCTATTAGAGAAATCCAGACACCCCAAATCTCCCGCCGGCTCAAGAAAATGGCCAGTTGGTGATCACACACTTGCCGCAGCTAGTTGCAGCGATTTTTTCACAGCGATCGTTTTTGAGGCTTCCTATTGGTTCTTTTGAAAAAATTTTCGTAGCCGGTGCAGCAAACCAAAAATGTCGCTTTTGCAGTGGTGCTCTAAATCTCCCATTATGCTTTTTTTGTAACAAAGGGGACAGCAGATCTCTATTCAAGCAGAAATACAGCTATTTCAGCAAATTGACCATAAAAAGGGTCAAAAGATGGTCAAGGGGTCATTCTATAACATTGAAACATAGCCTGTTTTTTTCTGGGATTGTTTTACGTATGTATACCAATTTTGGTGCCGATTGGATAAAAACTGTGGATTTGTATTAAAGACATACAAACAAACACACACATTGAATTTTATTATATTTGATTATCTATACCAGGGGTCGGCAAGTAATTTTATTTGGGGTCCAAATAATTTTGAAAATTTTTCATCGGGGTCCGGAGAAAAATAGGCTACTATTACTAATTTAAATTGTTATCTTCAGTTGCACATAAATTTTTACAAAAATGTAATTTGAGTATGCTACCTGCTTAATAAAATTGTTAAAATTAATATGATTAGAAATTGTAACATTAAAATGGGGGTCTGGGGGCTCCCCCAGGAAATGTTTTTCAAATTAGACCATTAAAAAGCATGTCAAAGTTAATATTTGTTGCGTAAAAGTACAAATTAATTATTTTCAAAATGGTATGGCGGTCCAGGAAATAACTTCACGCGGTCCGGATGCGGACCGCCAGTTGCCGACCCCTGATCTATACAGACTACAGAGTGTTCGGAAACACTGTACTAGACAAACTTTGAGGGGTGGTAGAGGGGACCTAGACAAGCATATTTCTATAAGGAATGGGGGGTCACGGATGCACCATTAAAGAGCTAGAACCCCTAATGTAGTGCGAGGGCATAACATAATAGAATGAAAAAAATTATTGCATGAGGTAGAGCAGTATTCATACTACTTCCACCATAAATTTGTACAAAATTGGACCACTTGTTAACCTTTGGGGTGAGTTATAAAACTTGCAATGTTTGTTCCCTTAGTGTAATGGTATTTTTTAAACAAACTTCCATAAAAAATACCATTACACTAAGGGAACAAATATTGCAAGTTTTATGACGAACCCCACGGTTTAACAAGTGGTCTAATCTAATTTTGTTCATGCAATTGGTGTTATTTAACGGGACCATTAAAGGAATTGAACCGTGCTGCGAACCAACCACAGCAAAGAGGGTGGTTTGGAGTAGAGGTCGAGATTAACGGTCGCCAGTCGCCAATAGGCGACCAACAAAAAGTTTTGGCGATCAAAACTTCTAGATGCAGTCGCCACTGTGGCGACTAGCCATTTCCTTTAAGTCCGTTAAAAAGTCGGGAAAAATCGCGATTTTTCGCGAAAGTTTCGTTTTTTTGCGGGAGTGTTCCGTTCTTCCCGCGACTTTCGTGGGCGGCCGCGGGTGCCGATTCAAGTTGGCTTCTTCTTGCGTCATTATTGCGATGTAGAAAAAACAACTTAACCGTGGTCCGGAACATCGCCAACAGGTCCGATGTTCCGGAAATCGGGAAAATAACGATTTTTCGCTACAGTTCCGTTTTTCCCGCGACTGCTTTTCCTACGGACATCTGTTGAAGTTAAGTTCAACGGCGGTGGAGAAAAAACAACTTTACTTTGGTAAGAGCAGCCTGATAAGTCTAATAAGATTATTTTTTTCTCTATTTTAGTCAGTATTTTCAACTTAAGATGATTTTCTAAGTTGTAAATTTTTACTAAAAGGTCGCTTTATATCAACTCAATAAGATGATAATACAATGTTGATTTTTTTAAATCTTGTTAGATTATAACAGGTTTTAGGTATCTGATCTGATTTCAGATTCTAAAAAAACCTTCAAAAATACTAATATCTTACTTTTTTTTATTTAATTTAAAGTTTTTGACAATATCGTGTTTGCAATTTAATTATTACTTTAATAACTATTCCATTAACTAATTTCCTTTATTTTTATTTTATTTTAGTTACATTTTGACTTTTAAAGTGGTTTTAAAACCTGATTTGGGAATGTAATTGGCATAGTGTGTGTTTGAAGCTGTGTAAAAAAATTGGTCTTTCTTAAGTTATGTAAAAAGGCACTCCTTGAATTTTTTAAAAACACTCCTTGAAAACTCCTGGAATACTCCGTGATTTTGATTTCTGAAAATGTGTATGAACCCTGTAAATGGAGCATTAAGGGCCAGGATTTAAAGCTATCCAACAAAAGAAACTTTCTTTCAAACCCTTGGGAGCAAGGAAAATAATTCTTTGAAAATTTTTGCAAAAATTTGGGTAACCGCCTGAAAGTGTCATCAGATTCAGCAAAAATTTTGGTAACTTGTTTGAGGTGATGGATTCCGCATTCATGCCGGATGATGACAAGGAATTGTCTGATTATGGCAATGACCATCTAAAAAAAAGTATGCCAAATGTTTAATTTGGAGTCCTCATCTGCTGTTCTGGAATTTCAAGAACTTAACCTGTCATTAAATCCCACTTTAAAGAAAAAACTGACTTTCTTAGACTGAGGAAAATACTATGCAGTGACTCTTTGCAACACATGGTTACCATGAGGAAACTGCTGGATGTGTTATGTATTCCATCAAGTAATGCTGATGTAGAGAGAGTATGGTCCGATATGAAGGATATTATGGGAAGGGAATGAAAAGTGTCTCTTTAAAAAAAAGACACTACAATCTAGGTTAAGGATAAAAAGAAACGGATGTGATATCAAGGAAAAAGATTTTTGTAAATCAGTTAATATGTGGTGGAAAACCTCTTTAGAAAACGGGCGCATTCGTCGCCAAGACTTTCAAGATTAATTTTACATTTTTTTTCATTGTAGTATAAAAATTACATTTTTGATCTTATAATTTTGTGCAATTAATTGGTAGTTTAAAGTATTGTAACTATATAAATAAATAATAATTTATTTCAGTATTCATTTGCAATTTTTTTGGATATATTACTCAATTACTGTCAGTGAAGATTTTTGAATATTTAAGCTAAATTTTGTTTCAGCAGTCTGATTTTAAGTAACTTATTAAGTACAATTCTTCCAATTAACCTAACACGTGAATGTGGTTTAATCGTAATTCTCAAAAGTTGCTATTTTATTTTGGCTCCCAAAAGTCTAGAGTTGGCGACCAAAATTTAGGGTCCCAGGAGCAGGGGCGAAGCTACTGGGGGGGCGTGGGGGGGCGTCTCGCCCCCCCAAAGTCGGCAATTTCGATCATAGTCGGCAAATTCTAGGTTTTTAGATTCTTAAAAACTAGGTCGGCAATTAAAGAAAAGCTTTTTTTCTTCTTTAACATCTCCCTTCTCCACAATTTTCGGAGTAAAAGTCGTAAAATTGTTTGGGGAGTGGCCAGCAGAGATGTCAAAATAACCGGTTAAAACGGAAAATCGACTGGTTAGAAACCCGTCAGGGTCAATATCAAGTCAGATCAGGTTCCCGACGTCGAAATCACGACTGAGTCAAAATCCTGACAGGGTCATAATTCCGACCGGTCAGAATCTCAACAGTCGAAATCCCAATCGGGTCAAAATCCCGACAGGTCGAAATCCCAACTGGGTCAAAATCCCGACAAATCAGGTTCCCAACGTGGAAATCCCGACTAGGTCAAATTGCTGACAGAGTCATAATCCTGACATGGTGACATGTAAGAATCCCGACAGGGTCAGAATCCTGAGAGGTTGAAATCTCGATTGGATCAAAATCTCGACAGGGTCAAAATCCCGACTGGGTCGAAATCCCAATCGGGTCAACGGTCAAAATCCCGACAGGTCGAAATCCCAACTGGGTCAAAATCCCGACAAATCAGGTTCTCAACGTGGAAATCCCGACTGGATCAAATTGCTGACAGAGTCATAATCCTGACATGAAATAATCCCATCAGGGTCAGAATCCTGAGAGGTTGAAATCTCGATTGGGTCGAAATCCCGATCGGGTCAACGGTCAGAATCCCGACAGGTCGAAATCCCAACTGGGTCAAAATCCCAACTGAGTCAAAATCCCAACAAATCAAGTTCCCAACGTTAAAATCCCGACAGGGTCAAATTGCTGACAGAGTCATAATTCTGACAGGGTCAGACTCCTGAGAGGTTGAAATCCCGATTGGGTCAAAATCCCGACCGGGGACCGGGTCAAAATACTCACTGGGTCAAAATCCCAACTGGGTTAAAATCCCGGTCAGAATCCCGACAAATCTGGTTCTCGAAGTCGAAATCCCGACGCGACAGAGTCAAAATCCCGACAAGTTGAAATCCTGACAGGTCTAATTCCCGAAAAATTTGATTGATATAGATTTGTTTTGACTAATAATGTGTGTTATTTTCCTTTATTTATGAAGGTATCTAGAATTACACAGGTCTGCAATGAAAAAGCTGTTCGATTAATTATAGTGATTTTCTATGTATTTTAGTGTGCTGATAACGAAAAAAATATTGAAAAAAAATCCTATACGTCAGGATTTCATAGAAATTGACAATTTATTTTCGAATTTGTGCATTTTTCATAGTTTTTGAGCATTTCTGACTCCTTTACATTTTAAAATTAGAAGCTGTGAATGATGCACAGTAAACTATCTCATCAGGCATAATGGAGATGGAAAGAAAATACCAGGGAAGATTTAATCGCCCCATAATGACGAATTTTTGTTATATAGTTGAAAAAAGGCTCTTGTTGCTACTACCGAGGGTAAATGTATACTAAGAGAAGCCTCATAAGGAGGAAAAATCGGCTTTAATTCAGTTGTAAATGAGCTTATTTTAGTTACATAAAGATTTTCATGAAGAATTAATAAAACAAAAATATATTTTATTAACATATTTTCCTTAAAATTAAAATAAAGACTTATTTCACAAATTTATCGAAATTGTCGGGAAACGTGGCATTCCAGAACAAAAAAAATATCCTTTTTGAATTCAGAGCACAAAAAACACATTAAAATCAATGTCCTATAAATAGTAAATTTAATTAAAAAAAATACACTTTTTAAGTGTATTTATTCGGTTGATAGATTTAATACCAATTAAACATTAACACATCCCGACCTGTTTTGTCTAGTTGTATAAAAACCTATCTACTGTTGATTTTAGGAACTGAAACGGAATTAGGGATTGTTTCCCGGGATCCCGGGAAACCGGGATCCCGGGATCCCGTAGAATTTTAAGGCCGGGACACGTCCCGGGATTTCTCAGTCCGTCCCGGGATCCCCTCAAAATTTTAAATTTCTTTACCGCTGCTACAACCGCTTAAAAATCGTTCCTGATAGCATGAAAAAATATTTCCTTTCTTTGGAAGTAACTTATAAATTAGTGGAAGTAAGGTGGTTTAGGTCAATCATCTGCTGAATTAAGTTATCTCCCACTCCTAGAACTTTACAAATAAAAGCAATAAACAAGGAACTTGCTGATTTGTATAATACATACAATGCTCGCATGTTTTCATAAATGGTGAAACTTGGTTTTACTCATCAATGATTTTTATTCTTTAGTATGTTAGTGATAAGAGATACGAATCGTAATAACTCCCGGCACGAGGCCATTTTCAGACAAATAGCATTGGTCTAAATTCTAATCAAACAGATATGTTAGAAACTCATAATCTTCATTTACGTGATTAATAATTATTTAGGAGGATAGTTTGAATCTTATTTCCGAATTAATACAGTACTGGTGATCTCAATAGTAAGTCGTCCGCTTTTAAAGAGATGCGTTTTGGAGATCGGGCTGAGAATATTCTGATTTTGTATTATATGGCAAAAAAAGCTATTACACTTGCATTGGAGCACTTCATAAAGAAGCAAAATGCAAAAAGTGTTCTTTGATAATTAAGTGTAAAGGAGGCTTACACGAGTGGTTTGCTCCGACATTTAAAAAACATACATTCTATTGAGAAGCCGATCCTTACAATACATATCTATAAGGGAATTCAAAAGCATTTTTAGGGTAAGTACACTTTTAACTTCAGTATTTAAAAAAATATAATATTAAGTTCGTGTCTTTTCATAAGGTTTTATGTGATATATGCGTGTACAATGAGTGAACATAAAATTGCCAAAAAATATTTTAAATAATTTAAGAAATTTTAAAGCCTAGAACTGAAAAATTGTAGCATTAAATATTAATAAATTCTCCCCATAATGTTTTTCTAATTTAATCTTTATGCAAGCTTTGATTTTACAGACTTAAAATAAATTTTTTTCTTGAAATTCTGGCATTAATTAAATTTTCGGGATTTCCCGGGATCCCGGGATGATGTTGAATTTTATCCCGAAATCCCGGGATGACCAAAATGCCCCAAAACGACAATCCCTAAACGGAATGAACTTGTTAAACCGAATAAAAACTACCAGTTTATGTAAAACCGTCGCGGTTTTATTCATCTATATCTATAGGGTTTAATACCAGTAATTGAACTTTTTTCAAATTAAATAAAAATAGACGGGGTTATGGCATTCAAGAACAAATAAACTTTTTTAAACCAAATAAAAACATGAATTTATTCCGGTTGTACGATACTAACAATCATATCGTTGGTTTTCTCTGATAAAAGACTAATTACATTTCTTAAATTGGATAAAAAAGAAGGTTTGAATTTTATCACCACAGATGTAGGGTTTCGGATTTATGGACGGCCCCATGGAACAAAAAACTCAAAAGAAACACAATCAATAAATTCAGAGTTCTAAATGGAAAAAACCGCCTTTCCAACCAATTCGATTGAATTTTTATGTCTTTTGTTGGTTACTTATTGTTCAAGCAAAGAGCATCTCTGGTAATATGAATTCCTGCCTTTTTAATGCTAAAGATTTATAAGTTATGGTTGTAGCTCCAAAGTAGTTATGATTGCGCCCTTATATTCTTGGGCGCGGGGTTTAAAGGACTATTTTGTCATAAAGTTATGATTTTTGTACGATTCAATTTATCACCGAGACCGCGCTTCGCGAGCAGTGTCGATGAGAGAGAAAGCCCCCGTCCATCCCCACGACACGATCTGCAAGTGTATACGGTCCGGTCCTTCCTGGAAAAATGAGAAGACCATGGGAGGGAACATAGCATACTCTTTTGTTTAGAAGTGACCGACCGACTGACTGTCGCCCAGATCCAGATATCCTCTGAAAGGGGAGATAATGAATGCCCAAGGACACCCCCAAGTCGTGGGACAGCTTCAACCTTCGCCTACGCCCTCTGCTTTTTTGTGTCATAATTGGCAGAGAGAAGAATTGTGCGTTTGGTTTGAGCTGTTCATTACCGTTACATTTACATTACGATCACATTTTTGGGTAAGTAAAAGGAAATCCTGGTTTTCTTAATTCTAAAATTGTCTTCAGTTGTGTTACCTGAAATTATCATGTGTTGATCATTAATTTGTTTTTGAGAAAAATCCTCTTCTGCCTAAGCAAATTATCAAAACGAACCCCAATACTAGTATATCCCGTAATTTCTTTAATGCTTGATTTAGGTTTCGATTTGATGTCACGTTATCTTTTAACAGTTTTTTGTTTTATTTTAAACAGTTTTTTGTTTTATTTTTAACAGTTTTTTGTTTTATTTTTAACCGCTTTAACAAGTTTTTCGTTGCTAAATACGTATGGAGTTTTTCACCCCTTTGAAGTTTGGTTTAGCAAATAAAACCAAGTCTCTCAAATCAGTGGCGGATCCAGGATTTGGTTTTGAGCGGGGGCTAAGAATTTTCATAATCCAATTGAACCAACTTGTTAATGGTAATACGGAAAAGGTAGTGAATTATCCTACTCAAACCACTAAAAGAGGGGTCTGGGGGTCCACCAGAAATTTTTTTGGACATTTAAGTAAAAAACCCTACTTTTTCAACTCGTTTTGGTACGCCTCATCCGAATTTCGGATATAGATTTTTTGCGTTTTGACAAACTTAGTAAAATATTAGACGTTTTGGGGGGGCTTCAGCCCGAATGCTCCCCCCGTAGATCCGCCACTGTCTCAAATTAATATAATTTGATAAAAAATATATTTAAGAACAGAAGTAATTTCTTTGATATAATTTCCTTTTAAATATACCTTTTCTAATGTATGGTTTTAACAACAAATTGGTTGTGTTTTTCTTGGACAATTTTTTAACAAAATACAGTGAACAAAATTAATGTAGGGTCACTTGGGGTAAGTGGGACCCCTTTTTGGCCTAGTACATTTTTGGAGGTTCATAGAAAAAATTTGAAAGGGTTTATTTTGTACTTGTTGACAAATTTCGTTAAAGAGTCTATCGATAAACAAAAATTTATCAGTAGTTTCTGAATTAAAGCTTTATATTTTTCTTAACTGGTCTTTTTATCAAAAATGAGATGGGTGACCCACTTACCCCAAGAGATGGGGTAAGTGGGTCACCCCCTCTTTATTTATATTTAAAGCAAGCAAAACTTAAAAGGAAGTAAGTGGGTATTACTTAAAAAAGTACAGTAAATTTCAATATAAAATTTTTTATTCTAACTGTGTCCATGAGTGAGAAATATAATCACATCAAAATCAATATGACAAGGCAAGAATAGAATGAAAAGCAAAATAAGTATTTTAAAGAATGTTTTGAAAGGCCAAAGGGATATGTTTTACTTTAGCATATAAAATAGTGTTTAAAGAACATAATAAGGTTGTTTAAGATTTATTTTGGCACTTTAATACACATTGTAAGATAAAAAAGAAATCATACTAAATGAGAATGAACACTATTAATGAGATATTTCACTTTACTCACCATAACTTAAATTAAAACCGAAATTTGATATAAAATGTCGATCAAACTATTTATAAATTTTAATGAATTTTGAAGTGGTGAGTAAAAGGTTTTCTACTTGCTACTATAAATCGAAATTTTCTGAAAATATTGGGGGGAAATTGTCCCTATAATCCCCCCAAAATCCACCCATGTCTTCAGTTGTAGTTCCTTTATCATATGGGACCCTCTAAAACCACTTATATCATAATAAAGGGTCCCACTTACCCCACACTGAGGGGTCCCACTTACCCCAACCATGCTAAAACTATGGGGTAAGTGGGACCCCCCTGTTAAACACTTCAAAATTAAAAATTTTGAAAAATTTCAAATTGCCGTATGTAATTTAGGTCAAACTCTGCAAAACAGTTCAGATAAACATTAAAATGTAATGAAAACTTACCTGGAAATACTTCTTTGAAAAATACGTCTTGAACTCTCCAAAAAATCCATTCTAGGAATGTATTTTAAATTAGTTCTATAATCTTAAAAATAAATTAAACAAATCTCAAATATATGCAATACTCATCGGTGTGACAAGCTGCAACATAATCAATGCGAGTAAGTGTGAAATTTCCTGTATAATTATAGTTTTAGGGGGGTGACCCACTTACCCCAGTGACCCACTTACCCCAAGTAACCCTATATGATTTTTTTTTAAATCTTTTTATTACTTTGAAACAATTTCAATCGAACGTAGAAAATTTCAAAGAAAAACATTAGGCTATGTTTCGAAAACCATAAATGACCCCACTAGCTGATCCAGGGGGGTCTAGGGGGCTCAAGCCCCCCCCCCCCCAAAATTAAAAGTTTTACTCTATATAATGACATTTTATGCACCAAAATGAGTTAAAACCCTGTTATTATAAGGTCAAATTTTAAAAAATTTTCTGGGGGAGACCCCCAGACCCCCTTGGCACTTCTAACTCTGTTATTACAACTACATTTTACTAAGTTTGTGTCAAAACGCAAAATATTTATATCCGAAATTCGGATGAAGCGTACCAAAAAGAGTTGAAAAAGTGGGGTTTTCGACTTAAATTTCCAAAAATTTTCTGGGGGAGGACCCCCAAACCCCCCTTTTGAAAGTTGGAGCAAGATATTTCGCTACCTTTTCCGTATTAACATTAACAAGAAGATTCAATTGGATTAGGAAAATTCTTACCCCCCCCAAAACCAAATCCTGGATCCGCCACTGAATGACCCCCATCTTTTTTACCCTTATTTATAGTTATTTTGCCGAAATAGCTTTATTTCTCCTAAAAGAAATATGCTTACCCCATTGTTACAAAGAAAAAATAAGCAGAATAACAAGTTTTTAAAGGAAAAACTAGACACAAGTCTACTTAAATTTTATACCAATAATTTAAAAATATATTTATAAGAAATTTAAAATTTTAATCTGCCAAGTATTGAATTAAAAAAAGTTAATTAAAATCCTAAAGATATCCAGGGCTTTAAATGTACATTTTAAGTAATTTTTGAGAGAATATTTCTTTAATACATACATCTTATTATTTTTCATGGGGGTCATGAGGTAAATGTTTAAATCATTCAAACCTTTACATGCTTCACAACTAGATGAATTTTAATACATCTAACTCAATAAAGTAAGGTAAAGAATTCATTAAAAATTTTAAAGAAGAAAGCTATTATTCCACTCGTGAAAGACTGGTAACATCAGCTAGTTTTACATAAGAGTCATAAGACATAATATACAGACACATATACTATTTTTAAAGAAAAAAAGTTAGTCGGCAAATTCGTCATATACGCCCCCCCAATGAATTCTGCTTAAATACGCCCCTGCCCAGGAGCCACTGGCTACCAAACCAAATTTCTAATCTAGAGCATTAGTTTGGAGCGGGTGATGTAAGTGAAGATGGTGAAGGTGCATGCTCTTATACCGGGTCACTAATATGGCAAATGCAAGTCCCTGAGTTCACTCACGTCACGACCAAACCAAAGGTCGAAAGGTCTTACGACTCAAAAGTAACTTCGGAGTTTTAATCTCTTCAGTCGGTATTTATAACCCATCTGGGTTAATATAATAATTTGGGGCAATCACCAAGGGTTGGAAAAAGTTAGGCGAGAATTGATTCTCCCTAGTGTACAATGTTTAGTACAGCAACCCAAGATTCTATTACAATGTTTTCCCTCTTTTAACACCGCGAAGTGCATTCTCCTTTTTCCATTGCCAGGCATTGGCAAGAAAGCATTTCGCCAAGAAGTCGTCATCGCCTTGATTCTTAAAATTTACCACCCATCTGAATTAACTGACTCTTATAGTGGTGAGTAAGCTCACCACAAGGGTATGGGTCTTCTTATAGTATAACTCCAGAGAAGAGAACTTATATAACTAAATAAATTTCTTTCACAGAAGAAATTACTATATGCATCATGTTATAAAGATTTATTTGAAAGATAATCGCACATTTTTATAACAATCCAAGTTTTAAGATAAATAAAAACCACTCAACAATTATCTATTTGTATTGAACTTACATTGCATCATCCCAGGATCAACAGACGGAAAAATATTTAGGTAACTTCCCTGACGATCCATTATGAAATATAATATTCTTTTTTAGATTTAAAAGGAGAATTTGTATTGAAAACAAGTTACTTTTTTAATTTATAAACATTAGATACGTCCTTCCATTCACGCACATGTGCAAAAGGACATTGCCATATTTACTAGAAAAGTTTTACACAAAATGAAATGTATGTGCTTCGCTCAAGGCCTCAAGCTCAGTGATGTGCTTACGCTTACTGAATAAGTAAGTAAAATAACATTAGAAAATATGGATTCCTGAAACGATATATTTTTCAAACCATTGAACATGAATTGACAAGTATTTATTGCTTAAAATGGCTTAATTTGAGCCACATCTCCTGGGTGGAAATTTTTTTATAATTTAGTGGCAATGGTTTTGAGGCGTTCTGATGTGACACAAATTTGGTGAGAATTGCATGATTTTACTATTGCGCGCGGAAATAGTACCACTTTTGTCATTATTTTCTCACTAAATTGTATGAAATGGTAAATCAATTGAGCATCTCTTACATTTTACATAATTTGGTGGTTTAATAATAATTTGTTTGTATCAATATATTACATATTTTATTACTTTTAGGCTGGAGGGAAGGCTGGTAAAGATTCCGGAAAAGCAAAAGCGAAAGCAGTGTCTAGGTCTGCTAGAGCTGGTTTACAGGTTTGTAAACTTTAAAATTTTTCGAATCATAGTTATTTTTTTACAATTTGTATTCTTTCTCGGTCAAATATCCTCCAGTTCTTTCATACTTTATGACACTGTGACAATTTAATTGGTTGTAATTTTCAAACGAGTGTTTACAAATCAAGTTTGGTGATTTAACATATATTTATATTGATGATTCTTTCTCGTTATTCCTCAAATTATTTATGTATTTAATATATAAGTTTATAACTATATAAAAGGTGTTAAATTTCCGTTATTTATTTTAACCCTGCTTATCTTTCAAATGATGGTGATATTAAGAATTGGGTCATGAACACAAGACTGTTTTGAAAACCATTTGAAGGTTTAAAAGTTTGGTAAATCCAAAGGAACAGCTTCTGTCTACGGGTACGTCGACTTTTAATCCAATTGGCGCTTTTAGAAGACGCCAAGTGGCTATCTATCAATACCATGAATCCAAGGGGTTATTGCCCTAGGCAACTTTCAAAAATCGCCGTACCCGAAGAAGAAAGCGGTTCCAATCCAAGCATCTGGACTTGGGTGTCATTTTTGTCAAAATTTATGGTTTAATTAAGAATCCGGGCCTGCGTCAATAAAGGGTGGGTGATAAAATTAAGGATTCTGTGGGAACCCAGTGTTACAGAATTTGAATGCTTACATGCCATTAAATGGCATTGGCAGTGCTAAATTTGGACAAAAAAATTTCACCTTGGTCCAGATTCTTTGGATTTACTAAATTTACTTTTATTTATGCGGTTCATTTGACAAGTTAACAATTAAATGGTTCTATCTCTTTTGGACACCAAAAAGTATAAATATTAAAAAAAGAATGAAGGCTTTCACGGCCGGGATCAACATTAAAAAGTAAATCTTCCGGGCTGGTATGCCGTGGTCTATGTTGAATAAAAACAATTTTAATCGTAAAGAAGAGGGCTTAAGACTTAACAGAATTTGGCATTCCGCACTCCGCGACACCAGGAGATCTCGGGAGCCAGCCCTAGAGGAGCGGAATTCTCAGCAACCAATCGCCATCGAGGAGGGAAGAGCCCAATCAGGTGACGGCGCTCACATCACGAGACCCTGTGACGCACATCGGAGAAACGACGCCTCGAGAGCTGATAAAAACAAGAAGCCTCCACCTTGGAGGCATTCTTACAACTGAAGATGACCTCTGCAAGCGAGGTCGAAACGTCTTGCGTTTTTATTCAACATAGACCACGGCATACCAGCCCGGAAGATTTACTTTTTAAGTATAAATATTGCCAAATAATTTGAAGCTTATAGAGTAAAATGTTTAATTAGATCTATAACTGTTCAGTTTATCATTAAAAATTTTAAAAAAATTGTTAATACTTGAATATTAAGCGTTCAAAAGAGATTGGTGATATTTAGCGGAATTGAACCATTTACATAGCTGCCAACCGTTCCGATTTTCAATTCTTGTAACGAATATAATACAAATTACAATACAATTTTAACAATACAATCGCAGAGAATAGACTACAGCTATCTATTATTAAATTGTTCCGAATTTAAAAAATGGAAAACCGGGTTGAAAATTGAAAAAGAAACCGTAAAAATTGGAACGGGTTGGCAGGTATGCATTTAAATTTCTACATAAGTGGGATGCATGAATCCATTATTTAATATTCCTTATATTTGGCACCATGCCTGAATTCATATCGCAGATATTCTCCTGTGAAATGAGCTGCAATTTTATGGTGCATAAAAATGTTTTGTAAATCCAAAAATTAGGGCCTGGCCCGGGGGCATATTTTGAGAAATTTTATTTGTTTGCAGATTTTTAGTGAGTAAGCAATTCAAGTTCTATTGAACTGGGTTGCCAAAATCAGTTTTATTGCCATTTTTGGTGCTAGCCCCGGTTTCTTTGGTAGTTGTCATTGTTATAGTGTATTCTTCAAATTGATGACAGCCTTTTCCTATTAGAACAGACATTTTAATCTTTTTTAAAATGCTGCTGTCTGAAAAAACACTAAGGTTTGATTTTCTTCCAGTTTCCAGTTGGTAGAATCCACCGTCACCTGAAACATAGAACAACCAGTCATGGTAGAGTTGGTGCTACAGCTGCTGTATACAGTGCTGCTATCCTGGAATACTTGACAGCCGAGGTGATTATTTTTCATTGAAAAACTGCTGATTTATAACTTGTATGCTGTTAATTTCTATTTCAGAAGGCATTGGCAATTATTAAGTGACTTGTTTTGTTACCTTAATAAATATTTTAACAAGAATTTATAAATCACAAACTTTTAGATAAAAGTGTTTTGTAGCAACTTAAGTAATGATTTACTGAAGGAGTGTAACCTAGTTTTATAGATGTCGTAGTACAAAATAAAATATATTAGTTACCTACCACTTGTATGCAATAACTAAACTGGTATATATCATAATAGGTGTTAGAATTGGCTGGGAATGCCAGTAAAGATCTGAAAGTGAAAAGAATTACACCCAGACATTTACAACTTGCTATCAGAGGTGATGAGGAATTGGATTCTTTGATTAAAGCTACAATTGCTGGCGGTGGTAAGTTTAATATTCTCGCCTTAATCAATCTAGCCTTCTTTAAACTACACTAGTTTCCGATTAACTATTGGTTAAACAGTTTGGTACTTACATATTATCCCGTTGACCGTTTAGCAGCCACTTATTTCAGCATCACAGTTACAAAAAAGTCAATGGATGGGTTTAATTACAATTTCAAATTCAGCGGCACAGTCGACGGGATAATAAGTAAGAACCAACAATTTATATGAATTGATAGAAATGAGTATAACCTGCTATATACTGTCAAACCAAAGATACTAAAAGGGTCACGTGATTTTGACAGGAGATGGAATTATTTCGGAGGGAAGTAAGGAAGAAATTGATGGGCAGTTGATTGAAAGCGGAGAAGACATTTGCTTGCTTACTGGAAGCCGCTTTGTATTTTACTTTCTAGCTTTTTTGGAAAGATGTGGCTAAGATGAGTTCGCGCGCTTACGAACCTTGTTACATTTTCGACACTATTAATCACAAGGTCAATCGTAAAGGCTTCGTCAAAGAGGGGATATGGGGATATATCTCCCTCACACTTCTAATTAGAGTTGTTTAAGGGTAGGTTTACAACATAGTAATAAATTTTAGGAAATAAATAATTAGTCATTTGGAACAAACTAACTTATTTATTATACTATTTTACACTTTCAACATTATCTTCAAACACACATAACAAAAACTAAATACAAAAAACAGGCATCTATGATTTTTTTTTGCAAATTTTCTTGCATCATAGAAGATATAATACGATCGACGATAAAAAAAATTATATCACATTCTGTAAAATTTGTTTTGAAGCACTATCGAAGGATTTACCGTAAAAACTTGAAGCCATTAAAAATAAGAGGATCAAAAATCTTAAGAAGGAAATTCGATTTTTTTGTAGTATACCTGTTTCATTAAAATTCATTCGTTCAAAATTCAAACAATTTCAAGGCTTAAAAATTTGAAAAGAAAAATCTAAAGTAGTAACAGTATTTTTCTCTCTGTCCAGGCTTGGACGTGGCTAGTTCACAGGAGCGGTGGTATGAGGACGAATGAAAAATCATAAATTCATGATCACGATCATGAAAAATCATAAATTTGTATTTTTATTATCTAAAAAGTGTTCTTAGATCATAAAAACAAAAATAAAAAACCCTTATGACCGCTCCTGTGAACTAGCCACGACCTTTTGGGTCGGGATTATGTATTTCATGGCATTTACAATATGCGGGGTAAAATTGTGACAAGGCGATTATTATAAGGGTTTTCAAAATATTAAAACATCAACTTATAAAAGCTGGAGATAAACCAGTGGACTTAACAAAACGGTAATACATTCCGTTCAATTTCGATCTAAGACGGAAAAAATCATAAATAGTGTCAAAAATGTAACAAGATTCGTAAACCAGCGAACTCATTTTAGCTTCCAAAAAAGCTGGAAAGTAAAATTCAAAGCGGCTTCCAGTAAGCAAGCAAATGTCTTCTCCGCTTTCAATCAACTGCCCATCAATTTCTTCCTTACTTCCCTCCGAAATAATTCCATCGCCTGTCAAAATCATGTGACCCTTTTCGTATCTTTGGTTCCACAGTACCTTTTTCTCTGAGGAAAGAGATGTCTGTGAAAGGAAAAGAGCCATCCATGGATTGGAGATATGTGAAACAATTTTCAGAACCACCTATTGATGAGATTTCAACTAATTTTTTTAATGTGTTTTGTTTTCTCCCTCCTTTAGCCCTTTATCTACTGCATTATAATTTTCAGCAATTTTTTTCGTGCAAATATTTTTTTTGAGGAAATTGAAAATAAAATAATCATCTTTTGGAAATTTAATCTGTGCTAGAGCTGACTAAATTGCAGGGTTGCTGGATTTAAATCAACTTGATTTAAATCACGATTTAAATCATGATTTAAATCACTTGATTTTTTTAAAAAAAATCATTGATTTAAATCAAAAATGTCAAACTGCCACAATTTAAGTAAAAAAATTATCTGCTAGATATGTAACTGGGAGAGATAGGTTAGTTATTCTACATAAAATGGCTTCCAATTTCAAGATCAAATTTTTTCCACCAGTAACAAAAATGTTTATGACAAAAAGGGGTAAATAGCAGGGTTTGGAATCAACAATTGTGATAAACTAAACAAGAATTAAAATCTTATTTTTTTTTACCTGGTATCAAATCTTAAAATACAAGTATGTGGATGATTTTTATTGAAAGCTCTTTTTTTAATTTTATTCATGTTTTCCCAACTAATTTTTTCATATATAAAACTACAGATAATAGGGCTTTATTATCTGTGTGCATGGCTATCAGTTATTAATTACTGAATTTTCATTTTTATCACTAATTAATTATTATTTTAAAGAAATAAACACAATTCTTTGAGTAAAATTAGTTTACCTGAATCAATATAATTTAAAGATTGATTATAATTTTTACACAAAAATGAGGGATGATGTTTTTAGTAATCATTGTCACAATTTGTTTTCAAACCTATTAATATCAAAATTTGGCAAAAATAGTTATAGAAAGAAGGATAAAAATTTTAGTTATTGGGTACAATTCACCTTTTTTGAATGGGCTTCTCATAGGTGAGATACCAGTGAACTGCTTCTCTTAACTAATTCAATTAATTAATGTATAAAATAGACTAAAATTGGGTAATTAAGTAATGCTAAAGTATTATATTACATTGAAATTACAATATCAGAATATTATTAACCAGTTTCATGAAGTTCAAAACTAGTAATTCATTTAAATCAAAAAAATCTGATTTAAATCAAAAAAGTCCGATTTAAATCAAATAAATCAGATTTTTTTGATTTTTTTTAAAAAATCAAAAAAATCAGCAACCCTGCTAAATTGATACATTTGAGTACCATCAGTATACAAAATATTCTAACGATACAAAAAATCCATATGGCCATAGCCGTATAATATACACGAACGCGCGAATGGCGTTTGCAGAAAATTTTGCCCTCTGCAGATAATCTGCAAGGAAAACAATATAAAAAACTTAAAGAAGTTTTTTACATCCATCCACAAGGCTTTCTATTTAAGCAACAACTGCAAGGCGATATTATCGGATGTTTTCAGAATCCGCGTATCAGTTATGCTAGGAATTATTTGCATTTCAAAAGAAGGGGACAGTCTATTAAATAGAAAGGGCATTATGAAAGAAATTGTCATTGTCCTATCACTTTGCAATTGTGTAAGAAAGAAATGCAAATTCTTGCAGAAATTTTTTTTGAAAAAATTAAAGTTCGCAGAATGGTTTTTATTCTATATGAGTATGAGTATGCAAGTGGCTTTTATCACAGTTTTAAGTTTAAAAAATAATACACTTTCTTTTGACTTTAACTTTTTTCGAGGGAAAAAATGCTGGCATGAGATTCTTCAGATTTTTGTTGGATTTTCTGACTTTTTAAAATTTTTCTGAGAATTTTCAGATTTTTTCCTCAAACATCCCACCCCAAAGAATTCGGACAAAGTGTTAAAAATAAGCTAAAACCATAAATTTTAGGATCAAATTTCCAAAGATTTTCTGGGGTAGTGCCCCCAACTTGGTACTATATTTTTCAAATGTTTTTATTAAGTTCATTAACATGCAAATTCTACCTAAAAATATATTGGAAAACGATTGAAAATGTTGTTCACACAGTTTTTCAGACTTTTTGCTTTTTTGTCAATCTCATCCCTGAAAATGACAATCATGAGAATCCTATCAAAATGGCAGCTAAAAGCACAACTTCAGTTTTAAATCTATTCAAATTTCTCACTAAGAGTACTCATCATAGAACCTGCGCTGCCTTTTTTTCTGGAAGAGTAAACCTGAAAGAATGTTCTTGCAAAGTATCGTCAGTATATTCGTAGGGATGGTTATTCTAAGTAATTTTAAAGTTGGTGGGACTTGTAAGTACTGTCAGTAGATAAAGTGTTAACATCCCCCAGGTAAGGTCATTATGCCCTGTGGTTCTTGTTTATATAGAATTTTTGTTTCATTATGATCACTACTTAAAAATTTACGATTTTATTTTGAGAATTATAGAATTTTCAATATTTTGAGGTAGGTTAGTTCTAATCCACCTTGAAGAATGCACACTCATATGTACCAATTTTCATTCCCAATACAGTAACTAATTATAATGATGTGTCATACAGAAATGAATATATTTATTTAATAATATGTATATTTTATTTTAGGTGTGATCCCTCATATCCACAAATCTTTGATTGGAAAGAAAGGAACACAAAAGCCACAATAATGGCCTTAGTAAAATATTTTAACTTCTTTCATTTTAAAATCATTTTGGACAAAGTTTATCTAATTTGTTTGTACTATGATATTCATCATTCATGACATTCAATAGCTAAGCATTGTATGCAACTTTTATCAAAGCAAAATGTACCATTCTCTGCATTTTTTAAGTGACTGCTTTATTATGGTCTTTTTTTATATTATCAAAGGTGGATGGTTTTTAATGACAAGTTAGTACAAATTCTTTCCACCTATATTGTGTGTTATGCTTTTTTAAGATTGTTATGTGTTCAATATATCATACATGCTTAGCGAAAATTTCTCATTTTTTGCACTGTAAGTTATTCATACATTTTCCTACTGTCATACATCAGCATTTTGAATTGTGTAGCTCAAACTTTTGAGAGTTGTTGTTAGTTACAATAAAAGTGTAGAAATCTATTTTTATTTTAAAAAAATTGTTTTGTATTGCAAGTATCAGTTAGAAGTTAAATCTTAATTTCAAAAGAATGTAGTTTTTATGGACAGTATCAGAATATAATCTCTTTGAAGTTCTTTACAGTTTATTGTTTCTATACCATTGAAAATTGTCTTTCAATTGTAAAAAGATGTATTTGAAGTGAAATTTAATAAAAAAGTGTTTAATCAAGTTGTAAAGAGTACTGCAAAGCCCATAAATATCAACAGTAGAGCTTACAAATACTCAAGTCTTTTAAGTCCCTGAAGAGTCATTTCAATAACCCAAGATTTCCTTGTTTTTTTAATCCATCATGTGGTTTTTTTCCTGCAGTTTACTACTCTTCTGCCCTAAAAACATTAGTCAGTCCAAAATAAGTTAAAATACAGTCGAGTCCGCTTAATGTGATCGCAATTGTCCGAGACTAAACTGATAACATTAACCGATCGATAACAATAAGCGATCTCATATCAAAAAGCAGCAAACAGTGTAACTAGATTGTTTGCTTTAAAATCAAAATCATGTAATCGTAATAAATGTATTCAAAACACTATTTTTAACCTAGGTAAAATTTTAAGGGGTAAATATAAGAGTAGTTCAATTAATAAAAGTAAAATAATCGCTTACTTTATATTTTTATTTGCATAGAAAGGTCTCTCTTTTTTCCACTCCATTATATCCTTCCATTCTAATAACATAATCTGAATTCCAGTGAACAAGGGAAAGTTCAAATCTCTTATCAGACATCTGCAAAGCTTCGATCTTGGTGGTTTCTTTAACGCTTTAACCAATCACAAGTATGAATTCGGACCCCCCCCAAAAAACTGTTTTCTTTAAATATATATGCGGAATGTTTTCTTTTTCTTACTCATCTGAGTTACAGAAAAAAAAAGCGCCGGATGCTCCCATGGGGCAGATGTTTACTTGTAAAAATTGACCTTCAAAATGAAACTCAAACTCAAGAGCGGTCGTTTTAAAGGGAATATGGACACATTTTGATAATATTAAGCGGAGTGATGATTCATAGTTGATCACATTAAACGAAGTATTTTACATTAAATTAAATAGGAATGATTGGGACCTGTCGATTTCGATAACATTATCCGATTGATAACATTAACCGTGATCACATTAAGCGGATTCGACTGTACTACTATTAAAGGCCGCATTTAAAAAAAATGAGCTGGGCGAGGACCTATAAGCCTGCTTTCAAATATTTTGCCTATTTGTAAACTTTTTCCTTGAAAATTCTTCAGCTTTCAAGGAGTGGTTCTTTTCAAACAAATATAACTTTTAACCCTTTGCGGCGCAGTGGTTGCGTTTTGAAACCGCAACTTTGAGATTTTTTATCTCCTGTTTAAATTATCGCAAAGTTCCAATTTTTTTACCGTATCGAAGTTTTACTTCTCTTGAACCTTCATAGACGCATCACGAATCAAGCAAAAGTTCTTATATTTAATACGAATTTTCAAACGAAGGCTGTTTTTAGTAACTGAAAATAAACCCAATTTTTAGCATAAAAGATACTCAAAACTTTTAATTTAACTATCAAATTCTGTTATTTGGAGCAGAAAGAATCATAATATAATTTTTTTCTAAGTGAAACACATTTTTAACACCCCTTTTGAGCCCCTTAAAGTTTCCGGCTCCATAACGAAACCACTGCCCTGGATGGGTCCAAGAAATCTTTCTCCGCTGATAAGCGAGAGCCGCGAAATTCGAAACTGATCTCTGTTCCTCAACACCCTTTCGAAATTATGTTCTCTCTCACTCCTCTTTTTTATGGGGGTTAAATGAAGGTGGGAGGGTTAAATGAATATTAGGATTGTTTACATTGAGACTATCCGCACTCTTTCTGTTTTTTTTATTTGATTCATCTGGGAGTGTTTAAGAAATGTGATGGTTTATGAGATTCAAGTTCTCTTTCATTCATTGAGATGAAAGTTGGTGGGTTATTTATTTCTTATGATTCTGCTGTTATGTCTACGAAAGGGGGATATGATTTAGGAGTTTCCTGCATTGATTGAAGATTTATTCATTGACTTTATTCAGTGTTAAGAGAATTATTATATCGATGTTTCTCAAATAAATATACATCATGGAGAAAGAAATTATATATTTTTTGCCAAAATATGGCGAAATATCGGTAATAATTCATTAGCAAGTGCATTAAAATGTATCATCAAGTAGTTTCATAAAGAAAAAGGCGGAAGAAAGCTCATTTTATGCTTTTCTGTTAAAGCGCAACTCAGCGTTTTCCTCTACCCATCCGGGGCAGTGGTTGCGCTATGGAGCCGGCTCCCCTGGAAAAACGGAAAGGGCTAAATTTTTTTAAATTACCATTTCGTGATCCTAGAAGCCTTAGTAGTTGACTCCAAGCATTGTTAACCCGAAAAAATAGTGTTTTTATGTAGCGCCCCTGAAAGGGTTAAGAGTTAAATTTCCAAAACTTTAGGGAACTGACTCCTTAAACCTTTCATCAGTACTTGGGCCCACATGGTCGGGTGTTACTTTTCCAGTATAGCTCAGGAAATTTGTTTTTAACAGCATGGATTCCAGGTTTTCTCAAAAATCTCTAGCGCAAAATAAGGTCTAACAGGGCTGCAGCCTTAACATCTTTTATGAAGATTCCGGTCCCACCATAGAGACTAAGCTCGATTACAACTGTAAATGTTCCGATTTTGGAGAATTTCGTTTGGGATTATGGATAAAAGGTTTGCTACTCTAATAGGTTTCTTAGTTGAAGTCAGCACTTGAGAAGTGCCCCTAGGCAATGTACACTTGGGGCCCCTTTTCTCTTACCATTTCCTTTCTAAGATATATTTTAAAACCACATCGCAATATTATTCATAATTATGCTTTTACTATATACAGTGAGAAGGAATCTGAGAGGTCCGTCTGTGGAACCATTTTAGACGATTTTTTCATGGGCCCCTTGCTTAGGACCGGACTCTCATAAAAAAATCTTCAAATTTGAAATTAACTCAAAGAAACATTTCAAGAGAAATTCTCGGGGGATTGGGTGCCCATACAAAAGGGCAAAGGGGGGCCTATGTGCAGACCCCCTAGCGATCCGTTTTAGAAACCACCCAAATGAGTTGAAACATTTTTTTTCTGGAGAATAAAATTTCAGAACTTTTTCTGGGGAGGACTCTTAGACACCCACTTTTTGCTTGAAATTCCAGTATTTTACGCAAGAATTTTTGCATTAAGTACTCGTGAGGGGCCCCTTTGAAGTAGTTATGAACCAACCCCTCATAAAAATAGTCTAGTTATACTGCTTGAAAAAAATAAAAATAGTTACTACTTTGCAAACAATTATTTTTCATGGACCCCTTCCTGAATTCAAACATATGGGCACCCATCCTCTGGGGACGGGGCCCCTGGGCAGTTGCCTACTTTGCCTATTGGATAATCCGGCCCTGCCTATGGATAGGCTTACCATACGTCCGGGCATACTTGTATAATATACACAAACGGCGTTCGCAGAAAAACTACAAAGAAAATTTTGTTTAGAAATTTTTCTGCAGAAAAATATGAAAACAATTTTTTTAGAATTTTTTCTGCAATAAAACTACTAAAAAAATTATTTTTAGAAATTTTTCTGCAGAATTGGATGGATTTTATTACATTTTACCTGGTAAAATAAGGTATAAAATATATTGAAAAATTTAAAAAAGAAATTCTAAAGCCATAACTCAACCCATGCAAGGCCAGGTATATAAACTAGTTGATTAAATTTTTCAATCCTGCCAATCTATCAAAGATTTTACATCTTTCATTTTTAGATAGAGCAGTTATTAGGAATCTCCAATTATGATAAAAATACAATGATGTAAATTATTTAAAAGTTTTAAAATCACTAGTATGAAAAATTAGTATCAATGTAAGCACAGATAAAAATGATTACAGTCCCAATTTGGGTATTTCAGTAATAATGTGTTTTTTTGAGAGGGATTTAAAAATGTGTAAATTCTTGCAGAAAAATTTAAGTTCCCAGAAAGGTTTTCATTTTATACAAGTATGCGTCCGGGATTTGGACAGTCCAGGGTTTTAAGAGCTGTCCGGGGAAATGTCCTGGGACGCTAAATGTCCGGGGTTTCATACATTTAAGATTTACCAGACATTTTTATGAAAAAATCCTGACCAAACTATTTGAAATTGCGTTTTTTTACGTTTTCTAACGTCTGTATTACTTCAGAAAACTTACTTTCAGTGAATTTTGTGATGAAAATTAAGTCAATCAAACAATTTTTGAAAAAGTAATGTTAAATGAAAAAATAAAATTTGATATTTTTGTTTATTAGTTTGAATAGTTTTTAATCTTTGGTATTTTTATATGGAACTTATAAAAAAATTCAAAAATATGTCCTGGGTTGGCCCCGAGAAAATATGGTAAGCCTACCTATGGAGGCTTTTTTTAATATTAAATGCATCTAAAAACTATGAATAATATAAAAAATATTTAAATTTTCATATTATTGAAGAATTTATGCATAAAAATCACAACAAACCTCCTTTCTGCAAAACATCATAACTCAAATTTATATGAAGATATTTTTGTTTTGTAAACTTTATTATCCTCATAGAAACATATTTTAGGAGGCTTACTATTTTTATGTCTGAATTATTTTAATATCAAAAGCTATAGCACTACACTTGAAAAATAAAAAAAACACCCAAGTTCAGTAAAGTTTGAAGTTATGCTATTCATAAAATAAAAAATATTACACCCACAGCCAAAAAAATAGCAGGACTCCTAAATCATGTCAATTACTGTGCCCAAGTTTTAAAGAAATTCACTCATAATATTTTGAGTTATGCAGTTTTGCGGAGAAGGAAAATAGCAAAAATGCGATTCTGAGAAAAACGCGAATTTCTTCTTTTTTCCTTAATAAAATGTCTATTTAGATTTAAGTAAAATTTCTGTAACTTTGGTTCTAGGAAAGATTAAGAAAAAAATTTAAATTGATTTGGAAAGCTAAAGATGTGTTTTTTGAAATAAGAATTTTTTTTCCGAAACGGCATTTTTAGGTAGGCAGGCACCTTAAAGTGATGATGGATCGTGAGCTCCTCTGGAATCAAACTCTCAACTCTACATTTAATATAATTTCAACACACAACTTCACATTTAATAGGGAAAGTTTGCAACCATAAGGGGAAAAGTTTCCTCCATCTGGGGAAAAATAGCAATGACTGAGAAATTAAAATGCAGTTTCCATACAAAGTTCCAAGTCCAATGAGAATCGCTCGTTTCCTTTAGTTCCCGCCCATCTTGTTGATTGACAGCTGGAAGTACTGCAACGCCACTATTTGATAACTGTTGAACTATTTTCTCCGAAACAGTTAAATCGCGTCTTGGATTCTGAAATATCTATTCTATACTCTGTGTCGGAGACCATAGCCCATATTATTGAAAGTGAAAATTGTTGAATAGTGACAATTATTTCTACATTGTGCAATATGAATTGCACAATTATAATTTTGCCGTCCCAGAAATACTTCCGCTTTATGTTAAGAAGGCATATGGCCTCAGCCCATTCACATCGACTGTCCCTCCCCTTCTGTGAATTTCAGATTTCTATGCATTCGACAGAAGAGGCTCCCCACTGGTAAAATTAAGAGGTGTAATCCTGATTGCTTCTAGCAAATTTTCCCATTAGTGCTAGCATTGTATTTTCCTTAGAAACATTCCTTTCAGTGATTTATATATTCTATGTATACCAAGGCAGATTTGTTAGATGATAAATAAAATGAAAAGAGTATTTTTAAAAATAGTAATGCAATGAATGAGGCAGATAAAAAAAGTTTTAATGGAGTTAATAAAAATTTATTGGACTTTAAAATGCATACACAATTTATCAACAGGATATGTTCAAAAATTTAAATTCACTGCTGAGTTAGTAAAATTAAACTATTCAGTTACATAGGAAGCACATTTTCAATAGTTTATATTAGATAAGCTGCATTATTCCTTAAAAGACAATTAACTAGCAGAAATGTTTAAGAATTGTTACGGAGTTAGCACTGTTTAAGCTATATCAGGAACTTGGTCAAGGATGTAATTAAGTGCCAAACATCAGTTTTTATTACTTATCCAGATTTAGAAAAATCAAAGTGAATGAAAAAAAGCCCATGAGTCAATTTTCATTTATGAATTATTGTTAAAAATGATAATACCAAGCTATAGATTACTCAAAATTAAGAAAGGAAGAGTTTTTCCTGGTTTCACAACCAAAAAGATGCCCTTTTCTCTTAAATTATTGTATTCTACTAACTGATCTCCTTAGTCAAGTGATAAAATAGTTTCAGCTGAGCTCTGTATAGGTGTACGGTTTACTCACCTCTACTTAACTGAATAAATAAGCAATAATATGAATAAGTCATGGAAGTAGGAAGATTGGGAACTCCCAATGAATATTTATCGCTATGGATTTCCATGTGGCCAATGTTCGCAACATTAGATAGAGCTACGTGTGCCTTCTGCTCTTGATAGAGGACAGGAGACAAGAGGACAGGGTGTTTCAAAAGTCCGTTTCGCAGCTTTTATTTAAAACCAACATGTCCTATGGTAACGGAAGTAAGGTCTTCCTCTAGGTAAATGACCCTGGAGAATCCATTGAGATGACTTACAGCGCCCCAAGCGGCGAATTAAAAAAGTTTAAAAAATTAATTCAAAAACTTAAGGAGATAGAGCAAAAACCTCAGTGAAAGTATTGTTGCCAACGTTATGAAGAACTCACAGAAAAAAGTTTAATGAAAATAGCTTGAATATTCACAGAGATATTAGCATGTAAAAATAGCCCTTTTTCAGACCTCAAAAAAGAAAAAGTTCGCAAATGTGCAATTTTTTTAGTGTTGAGTTTTTTTAGTTGAATAAAGGTAAAATGTATTCAAAAAATAAAAAAAAAATCATATTTGCAAACTTTTTCTTTTTTGAGGTCTAAGAAAGTGCTGTTTTCACATGCTGATATCTCCGCAAGTATTTAAGCAAGATATTTTCATGAAGTTTTTTTCAGTGAGTTTTTCATAATGGTGACAACAATACTCTCACTGAGGTTTTTGCTCTATGTCCTCTAGTTTTTAAATTAATTTTTTAAACTTTTTTATTTCGCCGCTAGGGGCGCAGTAAGTCATCCCAATTGATTCTCCAGGGTCACTTACCTAGGGGTAGACCTTACTTCCGTGAACGTAGGACGCGTTGTTTCCAAATGAAAGCCGAGAAACGGACTTTTCAAACACCCTGATGTTACGGGTAATGTGATAAATCGGGCATTATTAATAATGCCCAAAGTGGAGGAGGGCAATGTGATAAATCCAATGGCATTTACCAATAAAATTTATCCACCCGCCTCCACTCTGGTCATTATTAATAATGCCCAATTAATCACTTTGCCCGCAACATAAACATATGCTTGCTTACTAAAGCCACTTTGTCTTCTTTGTTTTTGTGGTTCTTGATTGAAAAAGATGAAAATGTAACAACGTAAATCATGCGGAGCGACTAAAATGCTCGTTGAATAGGAAGGAAAAATAAACCACGTGTAAAGATTTTACCCGAACTGCATTTTCTTTCCTGCGTATTCCCTTTCTCGGCTGTTTTTTTTTTAAAATCAGGACGACAAAGCCACTTCTAGTGAGCAAGCATATGTCTCTTACTGTGCACGAGGCTACCTCTACTGTCGCGAACATTGGCGCCAGGGATTTTCATCATGTCAGTTGCCTATTTTCCTACTTCCATGGAATAAGTAAACCTGATGTTCATAATTTTCTTGTAAACAAATATTAAGTCAATTTAATCCAAAAATGAAAGGAACTTTCCTAGAAAGTTCCAAATTCAATGCAGCAAGTAAAGGTTTTTCTTTACTGTTTTAAACAATTAAACTGTTTGAACAAGAAGTTACAAGACTGGAAAGGAAATCATAACTTTTCAACAGGTATTAATTTGTTTTACAATTTTGGATCGAGTTTTATACCTCTCCAAATACTTTGAATAAGAGTACAAAACACCACCAAGAGTATTGATACACATTCCAAATACATTCACAGTATTCATATCCACTCCTCCAAATGTGAAGAATCCAATAACAGTCTGTAAAACACTCTTCAGAACTCCAACAAGACTAGTGGTGAGAGCTGAATTCTCAGCCGTACATAAAAATAATGAGTAATTGAGTAGAACTCCAAGTGATGTTTGAATAATAAAGCATGTGATAAATCCTATCTCTGCAATACAATACAAAATTAGACAGTACAAAAACAGACATTAATAGCTTTAAAAGTTAATGACAGGTGTGAAAGAAACTATAAAAATCTGCTAAGAGGTAAACAGATTAAACCTTTTTATTTACAATCCATATTTACTTCTCTAATAATCTAATAGTTAATTTTCAGTTCCACTTTGAAGAAACCGCTATAACTGTTTCACCAATCAATTTTTGAATATAACTCCTCAAACTTCCCAGTTAAATTTAAAGAGAACCCCAAAATCAAATACTAATCTTTACAGCGGTTTTTGGTTTAGTTGTTTAAAATAAATTATTTAAATTTTTCAACTAAACTTCAACTTTCAAAGAAAACTAGTAGGTACATATATCAGAAAGGATTAAAATTAGGGAGTCAACTGCTAAGGTGATTTCAATGAGATACTTTCATTGTAGAAAGAAATATTTTTATTTTCTAGAAAAATTTAAAACTTACTTAAAAAGTAAGGAAACTGTATAAAATAAAGTCTCTCAACTATCAGGAAAAGACAAAAGTAAAATGGAAGAGTGTTGTAGCTATTAAGATAGAGAACATAAAGAGGTGACAAGTCTTCTAAGCTCTGCTGAGATAGTGTAAGGTATAAACCTTGTAAAAGAATGCTAAAACCACCAAAAATGTATGCAGTAATATCAAAATGAAAGTCTCCAAGACCTGAAATTAAAACATGATTACATTTATAATCTTAAAATAAAAGCTGACAAACAGTGCTGAGAATGGGGGGGGCGCCGTCCCCCCAAATGTTTGGACCCTGTGCCCGAAATATTTTTACCGTCCCCATCCTTCGAAATATTTGTTTCAACGAAAATTTTTCATAAATTTAAAGGAAGATGAGTTAACTCTATAACCCTACTTTTAAAAGTCAAATTTTAAAATTTTTTGATAATTTTTTTAAATAATAATAATTATTTAAATTTTTATGATGATAATTTTTAGTGAATCATAATAATAATTTTAAATAATTTTTGAATAATGATAATTTTTAGAAAATCCCCGACATTTCGTTGTCAAAAGGTAAAAGGGATGAACTGAAAAAGTGCCCCATTGTACCCACAAAGGTTTTTAAAATGTGAGTTAAAACCCTACTTTTACACAGACCAAATTTCAAAATTTTTCTGGGGGAGGACCCCCATACTCCCCAACAGTACCAGAAGGGGATCTTGCTTGATGCTTTTTTGAAAATCCCCAGCATTTAGATATTTTTGTCAAAAGGTAAAGGTGATGGTCTGGAAAAGTGCCCCCCCTTATCTATAATTTATACTACCAATTTCAGTAGGTACCTCCGAAATTGGTCATATTTTGCCCCTGGTTTCAAGGTGAGTCGAGCCCCCCCCCAAAAAAAAAATATTTTTCTCAAATCTCAGCACTACTGACAAATAATAATTAGTTATAATTGAACATCCGATGGAAAGAAAATATTTTTAAATAAATATCTAAATAATCTTTTGAAAAATATTTTTGCAACAAATATTTTATATTTTTGAGTTAATAGGTTAATAACTACTGCATACAGGGTTCATACTCTATCTATCAAAATCAAAGTCTGCCCGGGCCTAGTGGCCCATCAGGCGGTGCCCATCTCCGTTTCTGTAGCCTTTTGGGCCTGGGGTGCTAATTACTAGCGTGTGTCCAGGCCGAGTGGCTAGCCCGACGCTGGACCCCCAGTTGATTCCCCAAGCAAGCTTGGTCCTCATTTATCGACCCCGGAAGGATGAAGGGCTGAGTTGACCCATGACCAGCTACCCAAGCAGGAGCCGCGAGGCATCGAACCTGGGTCAGTAATGCTCGTAGCCAGACACGCTAACCACTGCACCACCGCGGCCACTCATACTCTATTTAACATAGTAAATTTCAGGAGTCTTTAAGGAGTTTTTCAGGAGTAAATTAATAAAAAATCAGGAGGTAATGAGAGTAATTATTAACCTTAAACAACTTGCATGTTACGAGTAGAATGAGTTCAGAATGAAGTATGGAGGGGGCAAAGAAGTACAAAAGTGATTAGAATTCCACATTTCAATGGAATTTTATCGATTAAAAAACAATTTTTTCAACTAAATCCATTATAAAACTTCGATATGCTATAGGAGAGATATTTTTCAGGAGTCAGAGGGTAAATTCAGGAGAAAAAATATAATTTTCAGGAGTTATAAGGGCCCTTAGAAAAGTAAAGCAAATTTCAGGAGTTTTTCAGGAGGCGTACGAACCCTGTGCATAGTTACTTACAGAAAGGATAGTTAAGAAATCCTTAATTGAGTCGTCTAGTTTCAAAACCAGGTAGATCCATTTTGACACAGCTTTGATAAAAGGGTTGACCATTTGGCGACCGCGAATCGGACGCCAAATGGAAGACTAGTTGACGCTATATCACGGCCGGTTACCGTTCTGGCCGCCATGTTTTACCACAACTCAAATGAAGATTTACCAAAGAAAAAATATGATATAACAAGTTATTACGATTTCAGTATATTCCGGTGGCTCTGCGGTATGGTGCACGGTCTGCATGCGGGAGATCCCCGCATAATCATCTAATTTAAAAATAAGAACAAAATTATATTTCGAAACTCACTTAAGTGTTATCATTTGAGTCATTTTCGATCCCCAATAATCATCTAATTTAAAAATAAGAACAAAATTATGTTTCGTAACTCACTTAAGTGTTATCATTTGAGTCGTGGTAAAACATGGAGGCCGGAACGGGTGACCGCCCGTGACATAGCGCCAACTTGTCTTCCATTAGGTGACCGCGTCGACTCTTACTGAAGCTGTGCCAAAATGGATCTACCTGGTTTTGAAACTAGACGATTCAATTTACTTTTCAACATATAAATGTTGCAGCACTAATTTTGCAGGGTCAATCCAGATTAATGTTTTTTTACCATTAAAATAAGAATTAGAGATTTTTGCAACCATTTTCAAAGGTTTAATTAACATTCTTAATCTTTCAAGAAATTTTAGTAGTATCAGAAATTAGAAACTAAGTTGATAAGCTTCATCGATCATATCTTGTAAGGTTTTGAATGATTTCTCCCTCCTACACTTCTATAACTCTATTGAAATAAATAACAATTAAATTCCTTTGAATTATTTAAATAAGAATTTTTAAAAAGCGTTTTAAACACAAAATAAAAACCTTTTGACACGAAGTTATTAGAATTCAACAAATTTAAACTTTTATGAAAGATAAACTTAAAATTTTCTCATGCTCATCTCAGAAGACAGTAATGTCATATAAAGATTTTCAACAAGCTGAAATGTTTTCTTATATTTTTGGGCTTATCGTGGAAATCCATACATCATTTCAAGTATATTTACTAATAAATTACCATCTTAGCTTTACACTCAAGTTTTGACAATTCTAGGAACTTACTAGCTATGATGCACCCAAATGAGATGAGGAAAACAGACAATACAACTTGTACACTGGGGGCCTTTTTCTTAAACAGTATCACAGAGAGAAAAAGGGTGATGATGGGAGTGCACCGTTTGATGGCTGTGTACATTGGAATAGACAAGCCTAACAATGCAAGGAGAGCTGTGGTGGAGTGTAAGGCATAAAACAGAGATGGCCAAGCAAAGGATTTACCTGAAGCATAAGAAACCAATAAGCAGAATGTAAAGCAGTAAATATTCAAAACTTGAAAATTTTTTAAATGTAAAACGTTTTACCTACAGCTCAAATATCTTTTTATAAACAATGAAGGCTTTGTACTGTTACTTCTACAAGTTGGGTATAAATAAAACTATTTAAAATAAGTATTCTAAAATTAAAGTAGGTACTTTTTTATTTTTCCAAATTTTTTGTGTTATAGTTTTCAACTTCCAACAAAAACAATAAGAATGATTTTTTTTGCTTTGAAACATCTTAGCTGTGACTACACTCTTTAAGAATCAGCAATTAGTTTAAAAAATGTTTAATAGCTAAATAAATATTTAATGGTTAAATTCTCAGAAAATTTATTACTTCTTTATTTATTATGTTTAGGTATATGAATAAATAAATTTTAAACATCAGAAACCTGCTTTGATTGTATATTTTGGAAAATTTACTTTTCCAAGCTTTCTAAGCAGTTCTAAGAAAGCAATACACAGCACCATTTGAGAGGTCATAATAAAAAATGGGAAATTAAAGTCAGAGACGGTGAGGATAGTCTTGTTTGCAAAAACCATTGATGTAGAGCACACTCCATAAAGAACAGCCGAAAAAATACTTTGAGAATTCCTAAGTTTTTCCTAGAAAAGAAAAAGCTTAGTAAAAAAATAGATGTCAGGTATAAAATACAAATCTTCATTTTAGAAGCAATACCCCACTTCTAACAATTGAAACATATAAACAGACCTGCCAACTGGTTAACTTCAAAAAACCTGAGATATTTTTATCGACATAATGGCATAGAAAATTGCACTTAAAGGTTTATATTTTGATATATGAAAAACATACAAATATCAATATATACAAAAAAAGGCATCTTAAAAAATACATTTAATACAAACACGTTTAGCAAAAAATATGTATTTATAGAAATCAAGTTAAATAAGATTATTTAAAAAAGATGCAGAGGTTGTAGACTTGGCATTTCTTAAGAATTTTTCACTAAATACTTTTTGGAAACAAGGCTCTTTTCGGTTTGCTCCAGTGTTACCAAACTTTCTAGGTTTTATAAATTGATGAAAACTTCCACGACCTGAAGATACATTTATTTCATTTTCCGGGATAGATGGCCGTGTTTGATGAATGGAATTTCCAAACGTTTCGCTCTCTGCTTCGGAGAGCATCCTCAGTGGCAAAAAATCAACTGATAAAAATTGAAAATAAAAACAAATACCAAACAATTACAGCGTGAATGCTAACGTGGAATGAAAGTGAGATCAGATACTAATACTATTGTTGTGCTGGCTTTATCCCGCATTTCTTGAGTGCCGGGTGCCAGACGCTCGGAATGGAAACACCCTCCTCTTTTCTATTGAAATTATTCTTGTGTTTGAAAATTTCTATGGCTTCTCTTATTAATCGGGTGGATTGATGGTTGGTGGTCGCCAGGATTTCGGTGTTATTAAACAGTACTCTATGGTCCCCATTTGTTAAAGCATGCTCAGCCACAGCCGACTTCTCTGGATGATATAGGCGACAATGCCTCTTGTGCTCTGCAATTCTGGTTTTTATAGAACGTCGGGTGGTGCCGATGTAGACTGCCCCGCATGAACAAGGAATTCTGTATACCCCCGTAGCAGATAAAGGGTCACGACGATCCTTAACAGGTCTGAGAAGGGAAAAAATTGATTAGTTGGTTGAAATATTGGCTTGATATTATGGCGTGATAATATTTTCCCGATGCGGTCTGTCACAGACTTAATAAAAGGAAGAAAAACAACTCCATGGTTTTGAATTTCCGTCGTGGACTTGCTATGATTCCGGGGTTTAAAGGCTCTGCGAATTTCTTGACTTGAATATCCGTTTGATTGAAGTGCAGTATTTAGATGATCTAGCTCTCCTTGCAGCAACTCAGGTTCACAAATAAGTTTGGCTCGATTTATAAGGGTCTTTACTAAACCACTCTTCTGGCTAGGATGATGGTTGGACATTTTGTTTAGGTAGCGATCTGTATGAGTGGGTTTTCTATATACCGAATGACCAAGAGATCCATTTTCTTTTCTATTAACCAGAACATCCAGAAAGGGCAACCGGCCTTGATTTTCTATTTCATGAGTGAATTGTATGCTTGGATGATAACTGTTCAGGTGATTTAAAAACTCGGGTATAGTATCAGCCCCATGGCTCCAAATTACAAAGGTATCATCTACATATCGGTACCATCCAGTAGGTTTGAGGGAAGCAGAATCTAAGACCGTTTTCTCAAAATGCTCCATATAAAAATTAGCTATTACAGGACTGAGAGGGCTGCCCATAGCTACTCCATCTGTTTGTTCATAAAATCTATTGTTCCACTGAAAGTAGGTTGTGGTGAGTACATGTCTAAAAAGGGCAATGATGTCTTCTGTAAAAATCTGTTCCAACAAGTTTAGGGTATCCCGGACTGGAACCCGCGTAAAAAGAGAAACCACGTCAAAGCTAATTAATATATCATTTGGGGAGACAGTAATAGATTTGATAATTTCCAAAAAATGGCCGGTATCTTTGATGAAACTGAACGAATTTCCTACATGAGGATGGAGAAGACCAGTTAAATATTTCGACAGATAATAAGTTGGAGACCCGATTGCACTCACTATTGGACGAAGAGGAACATTAGGCTTATGAATCTTAGGTAAACCATAAAGTCTTGGAGGGAGAGCCTCGGAGATTGTTAGACGTTTCTGCTGTTCTTTATCCATAGTTGAAGACTTTATAAGCTTGTTAGTCGAACGTACAATGCTATTTGTCGGATCACTCCTTAGTATTTTGTAGGTATTTGGATCTAACAGATCAGTAATTTTACTATTGTAATCGTCAGTGTTCATAATAACTGTAGCATTCCCTTTGTCTGCAGATAAGATCACGATGTCTTTATTATTCTTTAGAGTTTTTAAAGCTGTTCTCTCATCTCGGCTGATATTACTTTTTGGTAACTTGGCATGTTGAAGAATTTTAGAACAGTCCCTGCGTATCTCCTCTGAGACTTCAGCGGGTAGCCCGTGCGCACTTGCCTCAACTCTAGCAATAATATCCTCCTTTGGTACAAAGGCTGGAACTACAGCAAAATTCATACCTTTAGAAAGAATGTTTGTCTCAGGAGTAGTCAGTTGATGATTAGACAAGTTTACTACGGTGCGTTTCAAATCTAAGGTAGGAGTGGGTTTCTTTTTCACCATTTGGTTTTCATATTTCCGCTTCTGCCGTTCACTACAATTAGACATGGTCATCGTTAAGGATGAATAGGTAATTCTGTCAACAACATCCCAATGATCCTGTTTAAGAAAACTGCTGAGATTAAGATGTAAACTTAGTAAGGAAGAATTTGTCCACGATATATCTCGACGAGTATGATGAATACGTTCTCTTAAGAGAGCCTTTTCCATTTTCTCATAAATTCTATTGGCAGCTGGAGTAGTGTATAAACGTTTTTGGATTAAGAATCTTGGAATAACACCAGTGTCCCGACAACGTAGAAGAAACGTAAGAGAGCATATGAGCTTACCCAATTTCTTACGAAGAGATTCAAAACGACGTATCAGCTGATAAGTATCCTCCCCGTAGAGGTGTAATATAAATTGATGAAAACTTCCACGACCTGAAGATACATTTATTTCATTTTCCGGGATAGATGGCCGTGTTTGATGAATGGAATTTCCAAACGTTTCGCTCTCTGCTTCGGAGAGCATCCTCAGTGGCAAAAAATCAACTGATAAAAATTGAAAATAAAAACAAATACCAAACAATTACAGCGTGAATGCTAACGTGGAATGAAAGTGAGATCAGATACTAATACTATTGTTGTGCTGGCTTTATCCCGCATTTCTTGAGTGCCGGGTGCCAGACGCTCGGAATGGAAACACCCTCCTCTTTTCTATTGAAATTATTCTTGTGTTTGAAAATTTCTATGGCTTCTCTTATTAATCGGGTGGATTGATGGTTGGTGGTCGCCAGGATTTCGGTGTTATTAAACAGTACTCTATGGTCCCCATTTGTTAAAGCATGCTCAGCCATGGCCGACTTCTCTGGATGATATAGGCGACAATGCCTCTTGTGCTCTGCAATTCTGGTTTTCCAGAACTACTCCAGCTGCCAATAGAATTTATGAGAAAATGGAAAAGGCTCTCTTAAGAGAACGTATTCATCATACTCGTCGAGATATATCGTGGACAAATTCTTCCTTACTAAGTTTACATCTTAATCTCAGCAGTTTTCTTAAACAGGATCATTGGGATGTTGTTGACAGAATTACCTATTCATCCTTAACGATGACCATGTCTAATTGTAGTGAACGGCAGAAGCGGAAATATGAAAACCAAATGGTGAAAAAGAAACCCACTCCTACCTTAGATTTGAAACGCACCGTAGTAAACTTGTCTAATCATCAACTGACTACTCCTGAGACAAACATTCTTTCTAAAGGTATGAATTTTGCTGTAGTTCCAGCCTTTGTACCAAAGGAGGATATTATTGCTAGAGTTGAGGCAAGTGCGCACGGGCTACCCGCTGAAGTCTCAGAGGAGATACGCAGGGACTGTTCTAAAATTCTTCAACATGCCAAGTTACCAAAAAGTAATATCAGCCGAGATGAGAGAACAGCTTTAAAAACTCTAAAGAATAATAAAGACATCGTGATCTTATCTGCAGACAAAGGGAATGCTACAGTTATTATGAACACTGACGATTACAATAGTAAAATTACTGATCTGTTAGATCCAAATACCTACAAAATACTAAGGAGTGATCCGACAAATAGCATTGTACGTTCGACTAACAAGCTTATAAAGTCTTCAACTATGGATAAAGAACAGCAGAAACGTCTAACAATCTCCGAGGCTCTCCCTCCAAGACTTTATGGTTTACCTAAGATTCATAAGCCTAATGTTCCTCTTCGTCCAATAGTGAGTGCAATCGGGTCTCCAACTTATTATCTGTCGAAATATTTAACTGGTCTTCTCCATCCTCATGTAGGAAATTCGTTCAGTTTCATCAAAGATACCGGCCATTTTTTGGAAATTATCAAATCTATTACTGTCTCCCCAAATGATATATTAATTAGCTTTGACGTGGTTTCTCTTTTTACGCGGGTTCCAGTCCGGGATACCCTAAACTTGTTGGAACAGATTTTTACAGAAGACATCATTGCCCTTTTTAGACATGTACTCACCACAACCTACTTTCAGTGGAACAATAGATTTTATGAACAAACAGATGGAGTAGCTATGGGCAGCCCTCTCAGTCCTGTAATAGCTAATTTTTATATGGAGCATTTTGAGAAAACGGTCTTAGATTCTGCTTCCCTCAAACCTACTGGATGGTACCGATATGTAGATGATACCTTTGTAATTTGGAGCCATGGGGCTGATACTATACCCGAGTTTTTAAATCACCTGAACAGTTATCATCCAAGCATACAATTCACTCATGAAATAGAAAATCAAGGCCGGTTGCCCTTTCTGGATGTTCTGGTTAATAGAAAAGAAAATGGATCTCTTGGTCATTCGGTATATAGAAAACCCACTCATACAGATCGCTACCTAAACAAAATGTCCAACCATCATCCTAGCCAGAAGAGTGGTTTAGTAAAGACCCTTATAAATCGAGCCAAACTTATTTGTGAACCTGAGTTGCTGCAAGGAGAGCTAGATCATCTAAATACTGCACTTCAATCAAACGGATATTCAAGTCAAGAAATTCGCAGAGCCTTTAAACCCCGGAATCATAGCAAGTCCACGACGGAAATTCAAAACCATGGAGTTGTTTTTCTTCCTTTTATTAAGTCTGTGACAGACCGCATCGGGAAAATATTATCACGCCATAATATCAAGCCAATATTTCAACCAACTAATCAAATTTTTTCCCTTCTCAGACCTGTTAAGGATCGTCGTGACCCTTTATCTGCTACGGGGGTATACAGAATTCCTTGTTCATGCGGGGCAGTCTACATCGGCACCACCCGACGTTCTATAAAAACCAGAATTGCAGAGCACAAGAGGCATTGTCGCCTATATCATCCAGAGAAGTCGGCCGTGGCTGAGCATGCTTTAACAAATGGGGACCATAGAGTACTGTTTAATAACACCGAAATCCTGGCGACCACCAACCATCAATCCACCCGATTAATAAGAGAAGCCATAGAAATTTTCAAACACAAGAATAATTTCAATAGAAAAGAGGAGGGTGTTTCCATTCCGAGCGTCTGGCACCCGGCACTCAAGAAATGCGGGATAAAGCCAGCACAACAATAGTATTAGTATCTGATCTCACTTTCATTCCACGTTAGCATTCACGCTGTAATTGTTTGGTATTTGTTTTTATTTTCAATTTTTATCAGTTGATTTTTTGCCACTGAGGATGCTCTCCGAAGCAGAGAGCGAAACGTTTGGAAATTCCATTCATCAAACACGGCCATCTATCCCGGAAAATGAAATAAATGTTTCTAGGTTTTGTCTTACAGAAGATCTGAATTGAGTTAATCTCCTTGAGTTAATCTACAGAAGATCTGATTGAAATTAATATTTCTTACATAGAACGGAAAAATGTTTCTTTCAAGATCAACTTGGTGCAAAAGGAAAAAACTGGAGAAAACACAAGAAAAGCCGGAGGCCGGAGTTTTAGCAAAAAAACCGGAGACTCCAACCAAAAACCTGAGAGTTGGCAGGTCTGCATAAAGCATAATATCTCCCACTTTGCTACTAAACTTCAATTGTCACTAAAATTGGCTTTAGTTTTTAAATCGTGGATTAACCTTTAAAATTTAACCTTTAACTTTAGGCTTAACCTTTTCACACATCCACAGATACAGAACATGTTCGAACTGGCAATCTAGGTTATGGGGAAATTTTGTGGAAAAGTATATATTGAATTCAATTTTAGTACAGTAATCAAAATTAAAGTGACAATTTCCCCCTTAACTAGATTGAAGGTTCACTCTTGTTTTGCATTTTCGATTGTTATTTGTAAACATGGATAGGAATTTTGGTAGTGAATTCATGCCCTATTCTTTGAGTTAAAGCTAAGATCTTAGCTCAGATGTTTGATTGTCCCTACTTTAAAGCAAGTAACGGCTGGCAAAGAACTCTATAAACTCTTTTTCGGGAAAAATCCTATTTTCCGAATGGGGAAAGATAGTTAAAAACCTATTAAACCAAGTAACTTAAACCACAAACCAAGTAACCACAATAAAGCCTTTTACAACTTAAAAAACCTGATATTTTATGAAATTATGTTCAGAAGTAATACTATCCAGTGCTTTAATACTTTTCTGGTAGAAGTTGCACATTTGACCTCTTATCTCCCTGGATCTGCTCCTGGAAAATTTTGGCAAGGCTTTCCAAGATTTCACTGTCACAAAGTTTTTATAGGAAAATTAAGTAACTTAAACTCGGACCTGGAAAAAGTTGTAACCTTCCCCCGAACCTAACAGAATTTCCCCAAACCTTATGTATTGCTCCTATGGAGCTGGCAGGGGCTTCCCCCTGAACCAGGTTTGTAGGTTCGGGCACTTTTTCCAGGTCCGCTTAAACTAATAAATAAAAAAGGGGGAGTGTAATCATTTAGAATTTGGAAGGAAATAAAATTTATACAGCATTCAAACTCACCACCATAACTTGGACTGAATTATATTCATATTGTACTTCCATGCTATAAGATAAGTAAAATAATTAGCATAATAATGTAGCATAACTTGACACAATTTTAGGAAGTAAATTTCACTCAATACCATTACAGTGAAACAGTTTAATTCAAAGCTATGAATGATTATAATATTTATCTTAAAGACTCTTTTGCTTAAAATTCAATGACAATTTGAACTTCTTTGGAAGTTCTTTTTTATTTTTTGAATTACATTCAGCTGAACTGGATTGCATTGATGATGTAAGAATTACATACTTACGGCCAAATTCTGTGCTATCTGATCAACGGTTAACCAGCAATCAAAGAAAGAATCACTGACTGTGAATCCTTCTTTGAATGCTGACTAACCGCTAATCAAGTAGCATAGAATACAGTGCAAAAAAATGGTTCTATACAGTTATATGTTCTATCGCCAATCATATACTGATTGGCAAATTTGTTAAAAATAGCAAACCGACTGATTAAAATATACTGAAGACTTAAATAAATGATACCACTAAATAATTGAAGTTATTTGGATGTTTGCTGTAAAAAAGTCGCCATTTTTAACAGATTAGTTTAAGTAACTGAACAAAAAAGTACGCATACGTCTATATTATTCCTATTCTAAAGTTGATGATTGATTGAAGTTGATTTATTGGGCTGCGAGAAGGCTTATGGCGGATAACGCCACAGCCTAGTCGATGTAGGAAAAAAATGATAATCATGAATCATGGGAACTAAAGTTTTCTAAGAAGGTGGGAAGTTTAGAGTAAGTAATAATAATTGGTCATTAGGATTAGTCAGGCACAATCAAGAAGTGTTCTGATATATAAAAAAAATCTTAACTAGCAGTGTTGCCAGGGGTGCATCCAGGATTTTTTGCCAGGGGCCGTTTTGGGGAATTTTGTGAAAAACGGAATTGAATTTTGTGAAAATAATTTTTCATTCTAAAATAAGGTCCTATTTCTGTAAATATATTATTTTTTAAAAATAAAATTACACTTGGCGAGTGCATATAGCTTGATTAAATCCGTTTTTGGGAACCGGAATTTTGTGAAGGGGGGCTGTTTTTGAGGATCAGAATTTTGTGAAGGGGCCGTTTTAGGCCCCAATTTCTTTCCAGATGCACCTCTGGTTGCTTTAGGGAACATTTGGGTAATTAAGAGAATTTGGCCACTGCTTATTTGCCAATAAAACAATGACTATTCAAGTTTCAGCAAAAATGTCTCCTATGGCCGAACATTTTACTGTACAATTCGGTACTACCCCAGAATCCTGGCGTGAGCGATAAAGTCGCCAATAATGATGCAACCAGCGCAAAACAGAATATCACCACTTGTGATCCTTTGCTTGTAAAAAATAACAACAATGCCATTCCATGATACTTTTTATTTAAAAATTACACTCAAATAAAAATATTTTAAACTATAGGTATACTTACCAGTTTTAAAATTTCGTTGAAATATATTTTAAGATTATTAATAGGATTTTGAATACTCTTATATATAGTTTTTCTTTTAATAACTTGTTATTTACAATATGTTTTTTTGTAACAATGGGGTAGGTAAGCAGATCTCTTTTTGAGCAGAAATAAAGCTATAATTGCAAAATGAAAAGAGCTATCGCCAAAAAATCTGCTTGGCGAGAGAGATAGAGAAGTACCTACTATTCTAACACTTTGGAAATAGTTAAATAATTATGTTTTTAAAATGAAATCGAAACTATACATGGTCTTTTTTCTGGTTTTTCAGCTGGATAAAAAAAGTAAGCGAACTTCGATTACTTATTAGGGGAGAGGAGGGAGGAATGGGACAATTTTCACTAAATATTTTTTTATTCATTATCCCCTGCTTATTCATAGATGCAAATGGTTGGATAATAAACTTTAATGTTTTAACTTAATTTTTTAAAAATGTACAGTTCTTAAATGTTGTTTAATTTTATCACTTTTGATCATTCAAATTAACAAGAATTTTGTCCCATTCCTCCCTCATGGGTGGGAGGAGTGGGACATGAGTATGGGAGGAATGGGACACTTTTGAAAAGTAAAGAAAATTAGTAAAATGTAATAATGAGAAAGGGCCTAGTATTTTACCTACTATTCTTTTAACCTTTGCCCACATTTTTAAACAGCTTTCAATTTTATATCTATTATAGAATAATTTTTAAAAAATATTTAGTACACTTGAACTCTTTCCCATGGTGTTAAGAATCAAAAATTGAAATACAATGTAATACTTGGAATTGTTTATTCAAGAAATGAAAAGCATTTCAATTGAAGCGATAGAAAGCTATCAGAAATTAATATTTTCAAATTTTGTTTACATTTTTGCAGATTTTGTTTACATTTTTCAGAGTGTCCCATTCCTCCCTCCACACATTGTTTTTAAAATATAACTTGTCACATAAACTATGCTGGTGTTAGGCTTTATGAAATTGCAGATTAGCATAAATTATATCTTTTAGATTACAATGGCATTATATAATGTTTGTTCTGCAAATTACATGAGAAATGAAATAAAACTCAAGATAGACTGGATATTAACTTTGGAAGTGGGAAAATCAAATTTTTACAACTATAAACAGAAACTTGCTGCTGGATAAACTAAATGAAGGAAATAACAAGAAGCTATAAGAAGGCCATCTAATGACCAAATTGGAAATAAAATAAACTGATTTATTTTTCCAGAATTTCAGCTGTCCCACTCCTCCCACTGTCCCATTCCTCCCTCCTCTCCCCTACATCATAGTTTGAAAACCGCTGATCAAAATTATAATAAAATAATTTTTGGAAGGGATAATGCAATAAAGTAGTTAATGTAACTTTTTTTTTCAGAAGACCATTTCCAATATATTTCTGGTTTGACTATAAATATCTTACTTATACTTATTTGGAGACTAATAAAAAAACATATTTTCATTATGATGGCGAAAATTTCCTGAAGTAGCATACATGTTAACCAAGTTATTCTTTATAGTGCACCCTGATCTGTTCCAAACATTTCGAACTGCCGATTGATTGTTTATTATGGTTGGTTGGTTGGTTGGTTGGTTGGTTTAGTTGCTCTGGTTTTTGCTATGCGCTTATACCAGGTATCCTTTTTTTTTTTAACCATTTAGTCAAAGTTTCAACTTTCTGTTTCTCTTGTTATTTTCCTCTTAAAACCTATTTATTTCTTTGAAGAAATTTTTTAATACTCTTGCTTTTATTTCCCCTTCATCTTCGAAGGATGCCAGCCATCCGAAAGATAATGGCGTTATTCCTATACTTTTTCTCAGTTGATTTCTTTCGTTTTCATATAATGGGCATGATAATAGAATGTGTTCTAAATTTTCTATTTCTCTTCCACATGTACATTCATCCTTTTCTGCTAGTCCAATTTTTTTCAATATTCCATTTGTGGGCATGGTTTTTGTTCGTATTCTAGTTAATAGGACATCCTGTTTTCTGTTATTTCCTATCTTTTTCTTTGTTCTTTTATCTAATTTTGTTAGGTTTGGGTGGGTCATAGTGTATTTGCTTTTCTCCCATTCTTCTATCATTGCTTTCTTTGTTCTTCTCTTTATTTCTTGTGCTACGTCTTCTGGGACAATCCATCTAAGGATTGTTCCTTTGTTGAGTGCTTCCTTTGCTACCTTATCTGCTATTTCATTGATTTTTAAATTTGAATGTGCCGGTATCCATATTAAATTTATTTGGTTACAGATCTGACTAGATTTTTCTATTGCCCAACTTAGTCTTTGGATTACTGTGTTTTTCCTCTCTTGACCACTCTTCAACGCAGACAGTACCGATAAGCTATCAGTAAATATATAAAGTTCTTCTTGTCTTTTAGCATACTTTTCTATAGCAATTATTATGGCTATGGCTTCACCTGAGAAAATAGAATTGATTTGATGGATTGTCCCACTCAGTTTGGTTTGTGTCCTAAAATTTATTATGGCTACAGCACAGTTTTCTTTTGATTTCGATGCATCTGTTGCTATTACTGTTGCAGTCTTAGGCATTGTATTTAGATAATCTGTCAGTAAATGTTGAATTCCCTCATGGGGATTACTCTTTGGTACTTGAAATTGTAGGTTGTCCGTATATATGTTGAGATTTTTTATTGACCCTAGGTTTTTTGTAGTGCTTGCTTGTAGAATATTTCTTTTCTCCACTTTCAATTCCCTTAGTTTTTGTTCTATTTCCAGGCAGAAAGATGTTTTTTGGAAAACGCTATTTGTGCAATGTTCCTTTATTTGTTCCATTTCTTCCACAATTGGCGATCTATTCTTGATGAGATTTATATGGGCAGTTAGGTTTCTTTGTTTTATTCTTTCTGTAAGATTTGGTTGGCCTGATTCCGCATATAAAACAGGTATTGGAGTCCATTTTGGTAACCCCAATGCTTGTCTGAGCATGTTGTTGTATATTGTTTTTAGTTTTTTCCTGCATGTTTTTGATGCATTCATGATGATCTGTGGTGCATATTCCAGGTTGCTTCTTATGCAGGAGTTCGCAATTGTCAGCAAGTGGTCACTGCGGACTCCCCATCCAACCCCTCCAATAGCTCTTAGTAGATTTATTTGCTTGCTTGCTTTTTCGCATATTTTCTTGATGTGGTGATTGAACAAAAGATTGGAAGTAAACCATATTCCTAAAATCTTAACCTCGGAGCTCCAGGGGATTGTCTCTCCTTTTAATATCGTGTCAAAACTGGGGTTGTTTAAACCTTTCGACATGTTGATTATGACCGATTTTTTTGTTTGCAAAGTTAGTTTCCATTTGTCGCACCATTTGCTTATTGAATCTATTGCTTCCTGGCAATTTGCTTTTATCTCTTCTGTGGTATTTCCCGATACTATCATATTTATATCATCTGCAAAGACTACAATCTGAGTGTGTTCAGGTACATTTTCGAATACGTCGTGCATGAATATCGTGAATAGGATAGGGCTAATGACACTACCCTGAGGTACACCTCTATTCTGTACTCTTTCTTCTGAAAGTGTTCCTCTCCATCTCACTTTTATTTTCCTTTTTTTGATGAACTCATGAGTCCATTGTGTGATTTCTGTGGGTAAACCCATTTTTATCATTTTCATCATAAGGCCCGATGGCCACACAGAGTCGTAAGCCTCTTTGAGGTCTAAAGAGATTAGCACTACTTTTTTTTTATTTATTCTGGTGTTTAGAATTTTAGTGAATATGGTGACCTGTGCTTCTTCACAACCTCGATTTCTTAAAAACCCATAGTGGTATGGGTTTAGTAGGTTATTTTTAGTTATGTGTTTAGTAATTCTTGTCACAATTAGTTTTTCAAAGGTTTTACTCAGGATTGACGTCAATGCAATGGGTCTGTATGAATCAATATCTTCCCGGTTTTTATTTGGTTTCCTAATTGGTACTACCGTGGTTCTTTTGAATTCATCCGGTACTTCACCTTTTTCCCATAGGTTGTTGTAGAGATCTAGTAGTTTTTTTAAGTTATCTTCTGACAACTGCTTTATCATTTTTGTTGATATGTTGTCCGGACCCGGAGATCGATTTTTCATTTTTCTTATTACTTCTTGTAGTTCGGTTAATTTGAACTTTTCTTTCAGATTTTCTCCAGTCTTGTTATAGTTTAGTAGGACTTCGGGAAGATCGCTACTTCTTGTATATTTCATCACAAACGCGTTTGCTTGTGCTAGGGGTGTAAATAGTTCTATATTTTTAATTTTTATTACATGATTGCTGGAGCCAGTGTTTAGATTTTTCTCTTTTATTGTTTTTAGGATCTTGTATATTCTTCCGTTCTCTCCAGCCTCTTTACATATGTTATCCCAATACTTTTCCTTCAAATCTTTTATTAGTTTTCTTAGTTGAGCTGATGCTTTTTTGTAGTTATTCCATGTTGTATTATTTATATTTCTCTTAGCTTCTCTAAATAAATATCTTTTTTTCTGTAACAATGCGTTACATTTGAGTGTCCAATATGGTGGAGCTTTTGCGTAAACTTTAGTTTTTGATTGTAGGCTTTCATCTTTGGCTTCTCTGATCGTTTTGGTTAAATCTTCCATGGATGTCAGATTGTCTTTGTTGTTCAAGGAGGTATTAATGTTTTCTTGAAATCTTTTCCAATGGATTCTTTTTACCTCTAAGCATTCTGTCTTCTTGAATAATCTTAGCTGCGGTTTGATTTGAATTGGGTAATGATCACTGTCATATAACTCTTCTAGAACCATTAGATCTGTATGTAGCCCCAAATCTTTTGAGGCCAAGGTCAGGTCCAATAAGGCTTGGGAGTTCCTTGAGAAGTGGGTAGGTTGTTTAGTATTCAACAAGACTAATTCGTTATCCATAATCCAGTCCATTACCTTATCCCCATCTTGGGATTTGTTGGGGCTTCCCAAATGGAGGTGATGGATGTTGAAATCACCCACTAGGTAGGTGTGATCATGTATTTGTTTGGTAACATAGTTAAGCCAGTTCTTTGTAAATCGGCCCTTAGGGGAGTATATATTTACAAACGTTGTCCATTTCCCTCCTATGTATACCTTAACACATAAAATTTCATTTTCTGAGGTTGGTGGATTTAAATTTACCTTTTGAGAAGGTAACTTTTTGTTGATTGCTGTTAGTAGACCTCCACCTCTTGAAGGTCTGTCCTCTCTATACGTAACTTTGTTTTTTATATTCAAATTGTCTTCAGGAGTTAAGAAGGTTTCCTGTATTAACAAAATATCTGCATTTTCGAAAATAGATTGATTTAACCAGAAGCCTTTATTTTTTATGCTTCTAGCATTCCATTGTATAAAATACACATTGTTGTCACTTTTATTAAGGTTCATTTTTTTGTTTGCTTTTGTTGGTACTTGTTTATTTATTGTCCGTTTCTGTTGATTCTTCGCTATATGTTATATAAGTGATCAGGGCTCCCTCCAGGTGAGAGATCATATGTGTCATCCATTTTTTCAACCTGAAGGTTTCCAACTTTTAATTCTAGATTATCTACTGTTTGGGCTAACTTTTCTATTTTTGACGTTAATTCCAAGATCGGTTGTGCTGCTGATTTAATAACTTGTCCCAAGTCTTTTTTTGCTTTCTCCTTTTCGAATTCCCTAATGGCAAAACTCTGGTCTCCTGTTTGTTTGCTTCCACTTTCGTGGTGTTTCAATCTGTCTTCTTTTGTGTGGCTTAGGATTTGTTCTGTTACTTCCTTAAGATCCTTTACTACCTCTTTGAGTTCCGTCAATTCTTTGAGATTTTTAACTACCTCTTTTAGTTCCTTGACTATTTCAGTCAGTTCATTCGTTTGGGATTTTTCGATTGATCCCACTGTTTTGGGGGTCGTGTTTCCTGCAACTACTTTCGCATAGGTATTTCCCACAATCGCTTTCCTGGCCTCTGTAAATGTTATGTTTTCGTTTCTCACTTTATTGAGTATTTTTCTTTCAGTTTGGATTTTGGTGCAGGTTGTTTCGATTGCTGTATGTCCTTTTATTCCGCATCTGAAACAAGCTGGGTTTTCTTCTATACATTCGCTAGGCTTATGTTTTCCGCCACATTTGTAACATTTTTGTTGAGTGTCTCTACAGGTTTTCTCAAAATGTCCTAGTCTCAGGCATTTATGACAAATCTTAGGTTTTTCTTCAAAGGTGTTTACATTGTGGTATATGTTGTCTATCTTTATCTTTTTTCTTTCTGCCACTCCCAATTCTTTTACTAATATTGTTGGTGATAGTTCACCTTTTTTGTTGTTAAATCTTATGATTTTTCTTACTCGTATTCCTTGATCCTTCAGGCTTTCCGCAATCTCCTCTAGTGATATATCTTGGTCCACGTCGTGTATTATATATTGGGATGTGAAGGAGTCCTCAAAAGTAGTTACTTTGACTCTGACTTCGTTGATTTTTTCCAATTCTAATATCTTTCTTGTTGTTTCCTCGTTTTGAGTAGTTATGATCAAACGCTTTGCTCTTGTGACTATTATTTCGTCTTCTTTTTTTAGTATATTACAAAACGCATTTTTCAGGATCGTGTGTTTAGTTGGTATTTCAGTTTCGATCCCTGCTATTCCGAATTTTATGGTCTTGCTTCCGTTTTTCTTCGCTGTCTTGATTTGGTCTTCAGTAGGTTCTTGGTTAATATAAACTCTTTCTGTTTTCTTTATCTTAGATTGTCTTTGATCATTTTGTAAATCTGTCTCCTCGTCTAGAGAGTGCTTACCCGCCATTCTTTGAGGGGTAAAGCCCTAGTCGACACATCCGACTTGGATGTCTGTAAACACAAACTTTAAGGAAAATAAAAACTTCTTTTAGCTCTCTTGCTAGAAACAAAATACTTCCAACTCAATATACTTCCAACCCTAGACTTCTCCTAAACGAATTCTAACTTAGAAAATCACTGAGAACACCGTATCACATCAGCACTCAAAACATCCAACCCGCAATATTTTTCTATTTTTCTTTTATTATGGTTTATGAGGTAATAAGTCCTGAGCAAAGCTATCGTCCTGAGTTAACTACAGAAAAACTACAGTTGAGCAAAAAAGCAACCATAAATTAGATAACAGAGTAAGTAGAAACTGGTGCTCTGGACTGGTGGTGACTTTTGACATTAATGCATGAGGGAAACATACCACTTAGGGCCGATCTCACCAACCTTCTGTTAAAGATAATCAACGGTTAAGTCGTATTTAACGGTAGGTCTCTCGAAATTTCGTCTCACCAACGCAAATTAGCCTTAACCGTTCGTTAAAGTTCCCGTTAAATTAATCAGTACTTTAACAACCGGTTAAGGGGTAATTTTATTTGTGCTGCTATCTATAATCGTAACAGTGAAGTACAAATAGATTATTTTGTACATACTTTAGTTGGAATTCTTGTTTTTCTACTGCATGAACTTTTATTAGACTCTTGGAAAAATAAATATGAACAATTTGAGACAGAATATACATCATGACTACCTTCATTATTGTATAATGACTCGTATTCATAATTCCATCCAAGATGGCGGCTATTCAACTCCAAAAGCTTGACGTGATTAGTGATGGGCAAAATCGATAATTTTAGGTATCGAATACTTTGGTATCGAATACTTATAGGTATCGAATACTTTGGTATCGAATACTTATAGGTATCGAGTACTTTTAGGTATCGAGTACTTTTTTTCAATGTCGGGAAATGAACCTGAAGGGACAATTTTTTTTAGGGCCTATCCATAATCAGACTAATATTCAAAAAACTGAAAGCGATCCATCAAAAAGCCCCGTAGCTACGGGCCTGGAGGTGGATAGAGGCGAAGGGTTTGGCGGGGGAAAAACCTAGCCGCGTCAAATTTCTCTCGCGGATGATAACGACTTGGGTTTGAGCGTTGCAAAATGAAAACGGAAACAGGCTGCGTTTGATCTACAGTAGGTATTATAAAGATTACTTCATTGAAAAATTTAAAACGAAATATGTCAATAAAGTATCGATACTTTTGTGGGTATCGAATACACTCGATACCTATATAGGTATCGAGTACTTAAGTATTTGGTATCGATACCTGCCCATCACTAGACGTGATGCACCTTTTGTTCATACGCGTTGAAAAAAGTAGTTCCAAGTTATATGTGCTGTAATGCGTATTAGTGTTTATATTGGCAAATAAAAGTACACTTTTAAGGACACGAGTGTCTTTTTAATTATTTTTTAACCAATCACAAAATGCCAAGTATCAAAATAGTTTATTTGAGCTTTTTAACGTCTGGTTAGTTAACCGGCGAAAAGTTAACGGGAGGTTTCGTTGATGAGACGACTGCGATTTTAAAGCTCCTGTTATATTAAACGGACGGTTAGTTAACCGTTGATTACGAGAAAGTTGGTGAGATCGGCCCTTAATGAGGAAGTTGCATGATTTTTTTTTATTTTTTTAATCGATTCTTCTTGCAAAAATAAGCAACTACCCTAAATTTGACGCCGATCGAGAAATATTTCGATTGCTAAAAGAATTAACAAAAATACCCTTATTACGAGAAAACGCCAAGAGTTTGGATGTGACGTCATCTTACGATAAGCATTGTTGAAAAGCAATGGAGTTGATGGTATTATTGTTGACGTCATCGTACGATTTAAACAATAAACGTTTTCAGTCGCGTGTTTTTTTCTCGACTTTTAAATTAAAATATTTAATTACCTGTACATTTTTTGAAAAACTGACTAGATATTTCATTTTACCATACAAAAACCATACGGAACACTTGTTTGTTTTTGAAAATCTGACGCAACTTCCTTATTATGCGTTGTCAATTATTTCATTTTTTCAAATTCTCAACATTAAAAAAATTTCCTGGTTTTCATTTGTACGGTGTGGTTAAAGTTAAAAAAGGAAAGCGCGTCATCAAATTAATTCATCCATCAATTAGATGATAGATGAGGATTGTCTGAACGAGAACCACAGACTCTTTTGCAAACTCCTCAAACAACCACAGACTCTCACTATACTCACTATACACTCTGTATACTAGAAGGTCAAACAAATAAGAACATTCACTAAAAAGTCATCTGAAAATATTTATATATTCGAAGTGTCTATTTGGACGGCCCAAACGGCCCGCATGCGCTGTAGGTCTCGTGGTTACGCAGAGAACCAATGGAACGCCGGGCCGTGGAAATTAGAGTAGAGTTTAGTTGAAAAAAGGCCGTCCAAATAGACAGTGCCATTTATATTTAAAAAGGACGGAAAATCTTAAAATAAATAAATTTTTCAATGAATTAAAAAATTTTAAATTTTGCAGTATTGACTACTAATAAATGTCAGTATTCAAGATTAAATAATATTAATTTAAAATGTTTTTTGTCTTAAAATTCATTGTAAATTTAAGATATTTGTAATACTAGCGCGTCAGCGCTAGTTTGTAATAAAATTTATCAGTGAGGCAAGACGTCACCTTAAGATGCAGAAATAAATGGGAGAAGCAGACATTCCGGAAGTTGATAGGGCTTGTTTGTTTTTTAGGAAAATCGTGAATAGACTCTATTTTAGTGCTACTTATCACTTATCATTATATTTTTAGTGCTACTTATCAGCCACACATATCAGGCAATTTTTTAGTGAAATTTAAAAAAAATTTAGCATTTAAAATGAAAGTAATCTGTAAATCACTTTGGCAATATGTAAAAAAGTAGTCTGATTTAAAATTCTAAATCAGTTGAGAACACTCTAGAGGGGGAGTCTGGGGGTCAAACCCCCAGAAAATTTTTGATTTTAAGCACAAAAAAGTGCCAATTGCCTCCAAATATGCCTTTTTATGTAGTGTATTTTTTAGTCCTCTGGGGGGGTACATGCCCCCGGATCCGCCCCTGGTTAGTGAGCGATAGCGAGCAGGGGAGGTAGCTTCCTAGTAATTAAAAAATATCTAAAATTGGGTTTGGAGGTACCCCCGAAAGTATTTTTAAAATAACCCCCCCTTGAAACTATATTTTAGCAAATTTTAGAACATGACTGGGCACTTCAGAATTGACTGGAATATAAATGGGACTTCTTGAAAAAAAAGCCCTGAAAATTATTTAAGCAAGATGGTTTATGTGTTAAAAAACGTAAAAACCTTACAGCCGAATATTGTTACGACCCTTTATCTACCGACGGTACTTTTGAGTACCGTTAGATTTAAAAGCAAATAGAATCCGCTGGATGAATCCAATTCCTTCGGTACTCGCACGTATCTACTCTTATATAGTGTCCATTTTACTCAGAAGATCGCATTACGGGGTCCGCGCTTTCAAGTGCTATTTCTCGCTGACGTCTCATGTGTTAGAACTAATTCCTACAGTACCTTGTGAATTGATGATAAGTGTCCAAAACATTTTTTTATTGATAAATATGCCTTCGTAATGTTAATGCTTTGTTTGAAACTTAGTTATTTCTATTTATATAAAATTTACGACTGTTTTTATGCAGCGGTACTTACAAGTACCGTTGGTTCTTACCAGTGTGAATTTCAAGTGATGACTACTTTATTTTTTCTATATAATTTTCACTTATATCCTGCAAGCCAATTTAAAATTGCGTACTTCAACTATATAATTACAGTAGAGCCCCGATTATCCGCGGAATTGGGTGGCAAGGGTACCGCGGATAGCGAAAATCGCGGATAACCCGAAAAAAGACTAAAAAAAAAGATTTTTTAAAAAACGCTTTTATTGAAGTGTTCTAAAAGGGACCATTCAAATATTACGTAAGCACTTTTTTGGTCATTTTTAACCCCCCCTCCCCCCTTGTCAGCAAAGATAAGCAAACCTCAAACCCCCCCACCATAATTACGTAAGAAACTGCTGGACCCCCCCCTCCCGAAATTTTGACACCCCTTTTTAGTAAGTACTGTTTTTTTCTCCTTGAAAATTAAGTGACCTATACAAGGAGCTGTCCTTTTTGGGTGTAACCCTAAGGGTTCAAAAACGATTCGAAACACAACTTTTCGGGGTTAAAATTTCCAAATGTTTGGGGGTGGATCCCCAGAAAAAGTGCTTACGTCAGATTTCCTAATTCAATTTTTTGTAAAAATTAATTTTGATTGAGTTTTGAAATTATTTATGCAAGAAACGAGATTTTCGAAAATGCAGTATCTTACGTAAGCATCACTCATATCCCCCCTCCCCCTTGTCAGGAAAAATAAGCAAAGAGCAAACCCCCCCTCCCCCCTTAAGTGCTTACGTAATATTTGAACGACCCCAAAGGTCAAAAATAATTATTTCGGTTTGACAAATAATTTATTGGGAAGTAGAAAATACCTTTTTGGTAAGTAAATAATAACTGATTTTCTAATTACTAAAAATAAAAGCGTGGGCGCTAGTAATTTATATATATTTTTTAATTTAAAATTTTGTTTATTTATTTTTTAAAATTGTACAAATTGTAATTGTACAAATTCACCTGAAGGTAAGGACCCGTATATGTAAATTCAAGTTCAGTAACACTAACATCTATGCCGAACGAGGGTTTGGACCCCAGACGTACGGCTTTGCAGTCAGATGCTCACCACTAGGCCAATACGTCGGCATTTATGTATAATTTTACATAACACATAGAATAAACAAGTTAGAATAAATAGTGAATGTGAAGAATTACTAGCGCCCACGCTTTTATTTTTAGTAATTAGAAAATCAGTTATTATTTACTTACCAAAAAGGTATTTTCTACTTCCCAATAAATTATTTGTCAAACCGAAATAATTATTTTTGACCTTTTAGAACACTTCAATAAAAGCGTTTTTTAAAAAATCTTTTTTTTACTTTTTTTATTTTCTACTTTTTAGTCATGGTATTTTTTTAACAAAAACTCACAAGAAAAAATGTATTTATTTCAACCATACTTAATCTGATGTTAGAATGGAATTTTAGTTTTCTACAATATGATGGTGAAATATAACATCGGCTCACTCGCCGATAAAATCCGTCCATATCAAAAAGATTCACAAGAAAAAGAAAAAAAAAGCATCCCATTCAGACTTTTCAGTAGTCCATAAATTATAAAAGTAGTGTATTTTTCTGCTCTCGCGATGGGCACCAATTTTCGGCGATTTCTCGCTCTTCTGGTGATTTCTCGCTCTTCTGGCGATTTCTTTCTCGCGGTTATTATCTTAAATCGCTAATTATCTTAATTGTTAATTGGAAGGTAAGAAATCACGTTTTGAAGATAAAATATTGCAGTGATATACCTAGTATATTATCTTACTGGTTTTGGGAGCCATTGGCTTCACGGAAGTGTCTCAAATTTGAATTAAAAGGATAACTAAAAACACTCGTTAATTACCTTAATTACGGAGGTTTTGACTAGTTGATTATTGAATATTGCATTGTCATCGAGTTTACACCATGGTGCAAAGTTTTAGAACTTTATACCGTTTGGAAGTGCCTGAAATTTTATGTACAAGATCTTGTAAAAAAAAAGTGATTAATCGTCCATAAATATTGTAATTACTGGGCAATTCTCGTTTTGACTTTTGAATATGATGAAGTTATGCCTTATACAACATTGTGCACGGTTTAGGGAGAATAGTCCCTTGGGAAAGGTCTCAAAATCTGGTTTTTCTGTTAATTAAAAATATTCGTTAATTAACTTAATCCTTTGGTTGTTTGACTAGAGAATGGTTGGATATTGGAGTGTCATGAGGTTTACACCTATGTTCAAAGTTTCGGGGCCCTAACATATCGGGAAGTGCCCGAAAATCGAATTTTAAAATTCCTCCCGTAAAACGCCGCCAAAAGCAAGTAGAATAAAAGCGTTTAAAAAGGTGAAAACACGAAAACAATATTTCAGCATAAAAACTATGTTCTATTGTACCAAAAAACGTGATATGTAAAACTTTTAAAATATGTACAGTACAGCAGAAACCTTTGCTCTACATCTAAAATCGCTCTAATCTCATCTAAAATCTCTCTTATTTCATCTAAAATGTGCTCTCATTATTAAAATTTTTTTCTTGGCCCTCGCGGATAATCGGGGTTCTACTGTACCTTAATTTATCAATTTCGATTTGCTTTTTTAACAAGTGAATTTATTTTCGGTTTTAGGATTTTTTTTGTTCGTATTTCAAGTGGTAACTTTTTTGTTTATATATATATCTATTTTTTACTTATATCTTGGGAGTCAATTTAAAATTGAGTACTTCAACTATAATTACCTTAATTTATCAATTTAAATTTGCTTTTTTAACAACTGAATTTATTTTCGGTTTTAGGATTTTTTTGTACGTAAAATTAGTATCGGGGTAATCCCTAATATCGGGGTAATTGGTATCCCCCCGTACGCAAATATATGAGTAAAAAAATAATGTAATAAAAATAAATTTCATTCTGTAAAATCTTCAAGTCCTCATTTTTTAAACCTGTTAGAACCAACGGTACTTACAAGTAGGTACCCTCTCATTTAATCCTCGTTAAATATTTTAATATTGTAATAATAATAATTATTATGATGGCATTTATCTTTAAGTTAACGCATAATCAGTTATAAAAAATACTCTATATGTATTTTATGATAAATTCATAATGTGGTAAATAAAGGGTTAATATCGAAGATTTTCAAAATATTTTGAATATAATTTAAACTAAAATGTATCGATTTGTAGATTTTGTAAGTAAAATATTCAATTTTTACTGCTTAAACAACATTCATCTATCAACTCATATCGATTCAATATATCTCAGATTCTTAGGTACTAATAAGTAATCTGAATTATTTCGTGCTTTACAAAGATTAACTACATGCATTAATTTTATTTGGATTAAGATAAGTTGTTTAAGTTATTTTAGTAAAGTTATTCAATAGTAATAAAAGGTTTCTTGAAAATAGTATGTTAAAATGAGAAACTACTATTCTTAAAAAATTATACTCTGTGCTCAACAACATGAACTATTAAAAAATAATACAAAGACGGCCAAAACTTTCATGCTCAATAATAAAGAAAATTTATGATTGAAATGTATTCTTATTCTTTGACCTTAATCTGAAACATCAAGATTTGCTCAACGAAATAAAGTGAACTACGATTTCACCATGAATATTTAAAACTCCAAATTTGAAAGAACATTAAAAAATACTTCGAAAATTCTGGGATCATGATGAAAACAGGGAATAAAGCTATCTTGAAACTCCAGTGACGCATACGAATGCTGATAAATAAAAACATTGTTCTCCATCTTTTTGAAAGGGGGAAATGAATATGTTCGCCCCTCCTAGACCCCTCTGCAATCTGCATAAGTGTTGCGTGCTCTAACTTCAGAACGCTGTATCGCGGTCTTTTATTGAGTATTCCCTTGCATGTGGGTATCCCTTAACCTGAATAGAATATGATGGATTGTTCATCCATGCATATAGAGTATCGAGTACTTTGTAGAAAAGAAGAAGGTGGGAAATTCAGAAGGAGGTGGGAAATGTTTTGATCAAGACCTTTGAGGAAACCAATTGGAACAAGGCTCCACGAGATACCTCTTATTTAATTTTAATTCCTTTCTGTGGCTATTCCTTCGAGAAAGTACAGAACCGGAAAAAGTTACTTAGTAAATACAACACAAGTTAAATCAATTAACTTGCATTAATCTTTTCTAACTATATTAGGGGATTCTGCCCATCTCCTCCATATTGCTCACCAACCACAGGAAATAATACTACAGAATTCTTAACGTCTGGGAATAATGTTTACAGACCGCGACCCATAATCCCGGAAAATTCAATTTTTTTATTTGAATTTATTGGACATGGACAAGAAAAACTACAAAACTAGAAAAAAATAAAAATACAAAATCATATACAGGGTGTTTCAAAATTGCGTTAAACGGCTTTTATTCGGAACCAACGCCTCCTAGGGTCATGAAAGTAAGGTCTACCCCTAGATAAGTGACCCTAGCTAGAGAACCCATTGAGATGACTTACAGCGCCCCTAGCGGCGAAATTAAAAAGTTAAAAAATTAATTTAAAAACTAAAGGGGATAGAGCAAAAACCTCTGTGAGAGTATTGTTGCCAACGTCAAGAAGAACTCACTGAAAAAAATTTGATCAAAATATCTTGAATATTCGCGGAGATATAGCATGTGAAAATAGCACTTTTTCAAGGGTCAAAAAATAAAAAGTTCGCATATTTAAAAATTTTTTATATTTTTTTTATTAAATTTTGTGTTCTTTCAACTAAAAAAAACACAAAACTACCCAATAACACTGAAAAATTTGGAAATATGCGAACTTTTTAATTTTTGACCCCTGAAAAAGTGCTATTTTCACTTGCTAATATCTTCGCGAATATTCAAGATATTTTGATCAACTTTTTTTCAGTGAGTTCTTCTTGACGTTGGCAACAATACTCTCACAGAGGTTTTTGCTTTATCCTCTTTAGTTTTTAAATTATTTTTTTAACTTTTTAATTTCGCCGCTAGGGGCGTTGTAAGTCATCTCAATGGATTCTCCAGAGTCACTTACCTAGGGTAGACGATACTTCCATGACACTAGGAGGCGTTGGTTCCGAATAAAAGCCGTACAACGCACTTTTGAAACACCCTGTATACAATACATACAGATATAAAAAAAATAACCAAGATGAGCATATTAAATAATAAATCAAAATAAAAAATAATTAATTTAGATATGTAGTACCCAAAGAGCCAAGGGCTCGTGCCATGTACAGTTGGGGAAATAAAAAACGACTCAGTTGTGATTTCTGGCGAACCACTTGGGTTAGGAAGACAAATGAGGTGTCATTTTTCATTGTTTAATTTAAAGTATTCTTTAACCAAAAAAATTTTCGAGTCCTTAGGGGGTCGTCTTCATATTAAACGAAACACTAACTTTTTTTTCAATGGGGACCCCCAATTATTATGAGATTTTCTGAAAGGCCATCCCTCAAAACCCTTAAATACCCAGTTTCCTCCAGATTGATTCACAATTAAAAAATTTAAAAAAAATAAAAAAAATTTAATTTTTAAAATGGTGAAATATTTTTATGGTAATCAATTCAGGTTGTAATTTTATGAAGAAAGCCAAAATTTCAATTGATTTCACAGAGTAGTTTTTGATAAAAACGAACTTTAGGGCAAGACCCTCTATATAAAGGCCTCCCAACTCGGCCGTGCAACGTCATAACTTTCACTCATCTTTGACGTCACTCCATAGACTTAACATGGCAATTTTCACCCACGTCTGACGTCATCACCCGGAGTTGGATGGCCATGTATATAGAGGGTCTTGTTAAGGGGCGGTATACCGTTGCCGAATGCATACCGCGAATGTTCTTTCTCGTTCGTTTTTATCAAAAACTATTCGATGAAATCGGTTGAAATTTTGGCTGGGGGGCTAATTGGTGGAAAAATAATTCAATATTTTCCTTCCACCAATCAGAGGCTGTAACCATGGTTTCCTGACCTGACCGCCGGTCAGGTTACCTGTGAATACGGCCGTAAAATAATCTGAAGCAAAGCATTTTATACCGTAAATAATTAAGGATTGAACCCAAGCAAAGTATAGAGTAGTAAGAAATATTTTTGATCAATTATACCTTTTAGCTTGAAAAATTTTAAATTCATAAAACTTAATATGTTTAACAAAGTATTTATATGGGACTTCCATTTTAAATTTCTCTCAATATGTAAACCTTGATATTTGATGGTGTTAACACGATTATTAATTTTATTACAAGCAGATACAAAATTACATAAAATTAAAGGTTACAATCTGGGATTATGAATTTTTAAAGAACACCTTAATGGGATCTTCAGTTTTAAGGTAAAATAATAAACTTGGTTTTCAAAACAATCAGTCTCAACAGATTATTACAGAATCAAACATCAAACACTAACTTTTTTTCAGAAAAATTAAATTTTTTTTGTAAAGCTCTTTATAATTATTAGAGCAGTTATATTTATTAGAACTTAAGTGTTAAGGTAAAATAATAAACTTGGTTTTCGAAACATTCAGTCTCAACAGATTATTACAGAATCAAACATTAACTTTTTTCAGACAAATTTCAATTTTTTTTGTAAAGCACTTTATAATTATTAGAGGAGAAAACCAATACAGTATCATCAGCAAATGTTGTGATATCACTATTTAAATTAAGTTTACAGAAATCATTTATATAGATCAAAAATAATAATGGCCCAAAAATAGAACCTTGGGGAAATCCAACCTAATTGGTTTTTCAAAGCTGCATATCTCATTAATCTTAACTTTTAATATATTAGCTTCATATACTCTATTAAGCTTTTAACTTATAATTTGTAACTTTATATAAGCTTTTAAATATATTAAAACGATTCTAGCCGTGGAAGTTTTCATCCTTTTAATTATTAAACTGCTTAATACTTTAATTTATTAGTTTAAAATTACTGAAATATCTATCAAATTAACACAGCAAAAATTGGAAGTATTAAAAAAATCTAAGCCAATAAAGCAAAACTGTTAACACCAAACGAAACAAGTTTATCCATCTATTTATCAAAGAAAGTAATATAGCACACTTTACCTTAAGGGATCTCTGATTACTGTTCAAGAAAAACGGTTTCGTCAGTCTGTTTCAGAGGTACAAAAGTCCTCCCATTTGTAAACATCAAAGACCAATGCTGTTCTGATGGTAGATAATGTAAATTAAATTTTTCTAAAAGAGAGAATAATGATTTTTCAGTATCCCATGTGTTTCAAAAAGATAATATTTGGTTTTATAATTCTTTCACAATCATGATTCGCTTTCATAATGCAGTCTTTTGTGATTACTCAAATATTAACTAAATAAAAGTTTTTCTTTTCCCTTTTTTTTCGTCTAAAAAATAATCCGGTTAGGAAGCGATAACTTCACTATAAAACAATCAGTAATTTTTAAGATCTCATCTAATTTGTCTTGGCAGAAACATACATCACAAGTAATAAAACTTATGGAGGAGAGAACGATATCAAAAATGTGTTATGTCATGCCAATTCATATTTTAAAAGTTAAATAAACCTTACGAATAAAAATTATAAGTTAAATTTACTATGTAAATGATTTCTAAATCCCCAATGATAGGTACTGGTATAAAATTTACTTTTGGAATATTTATTTCTTAAATATATTACAATAAAGTTGGAAAAAATGCATCTATGAAGCTCGGATTCTCAAACGTAGGGAGCTTTGATGCTTGAAAAATATTAAACTCAAAGGATATTTCAGACACTAAGTATGTTTGACTTACATTAAGTATTAATTGGTTAAAAAATATTAACATTTAAGAAAATTTAAGCAGATAGGCATACTTACCCAGAGTTAAACACTGGAATGAATTTAATTCAATATTAGATTATACTTTTCTGTGTAGTAATGTCATGGTGAAATGGAAGAAATGCCTTCAAATCTCTGCTATATCCGTTGTACATCAACGGGATAGGTGACACATGTGCTTGCATTGTTAGAAAGTTCAGCGGAAATCGAATAGCGCTTATTCAAATGGATTTCCCATTTTCCTGTTAGAATGGGAAATGGATTTTGGACGAGTATAAATTTTACACCTCAAGGTTTTTTTCCAGGAATTTTAGCTGGGAAAATGAGAAATAATTGAAAAAAAAGGCGTGTGGAAAGATAAGATTTAAACTGAAATTTTAGGAACTGCTGTGGATTAGTTTCTATCCTATTGCACAAAAAACATCAATAATATTCTAAATATTTTATGATTTGTTCTCAAGATAAGCCGTAAGTAATCAAAATTTAAAAAAAATTCTTACGATAATGATGGTTTTAGTAAAAACTATAAGAAAAACACTCGCGTTCTTTTAAGATTTAAAAACCCAGTTTAAGTTTAATGCTCAACCTAAATTTAACCGTAACCCTTAATTTAAGTGCAACATGAAACGAAGTATTAATTTTAGAAAATTTAGTATTGTAATCCTCCTGATTTAAAATTTGTTATAATTTTTTGTTGAGTAATTTAAAATTAAGTTTTAGTTTGAAAATAAAAAAAATAATGAAGCAAGTTTTGGGAGCAGGGTGTTTCCGATTGATAGCACCAATTCCTTAGTTGGATATAAGTAGTGATGGGCAGGTATCGATACCAAGTTCGATACCTAAAAGAATCAATTTTGCCCAACACTGGATATAAGATATATTTATATATTTTTATCCGAAATACAAGTATGGGCAGGAGTAATTAGCGATTGAGTTATGAGAGGAAATAACAAGAAATAAGTACATAGTATTCAGGGGCGTAGCCAGAGGGGGGGATTTGGGGATATATCCCCCCCCGAAACTCAGGAAATTTCCTTTTTGACCATAGAAAACCACTAAAAATACCCCATATCCCCTCCCGAAATATCAACATCCCCCTCCGAAATTTTTTTCTGGCTACGCCACTGATAGTATTGATGCTAATTTAAGGGGTGTAGATGTTTTACTTTGGAAGTGAAAACATGAGGAAGGCGGACCTTTGAATTAATTATTTGATTAAACAGCGAAGACTTAATTTGAAACGGATTTAAGTCATCACTTAGAGTTCTCTGACATCTTGGGTCTTTTAAGGAATTTGGAAGAACCGAATTAAATATTTGCTCCAAATTTGGGACACTTATTCTCAATTAGGAAAAATAGCCTTTTTAGAATGTAATTAAAGAATTTTTCTGAACTTTCTTTTTCTCTTTTTTGAATAACAAGAGATAGTTCCGTTTGATATCTTTGCAAAGTTTTATATCTTTATATATTTGATATCTTTTGATATAGTTGCAAAGATTTTTTGATCCCCAACTTTGAGAATATTTTAAAAGTAGTTTAAAATAGTTATATCTCTTAATTTTCTTTACAAATTTGAGCTCTTCCAGTAAATTAAACTATTTTAAAAAGACATACTTCCAAAATAGAATATTTTAAATTCAACAAAGGGATTAAACCAGGAAAAAATTTATAAAAATTATAGCTCTGGGAGTTTGAAAAGTTTTGAAATGCACGTAAAAATCAAATAAGATTTTGTGAAATACTTCATTTATATTATTAAATGAAGTATTACACAAAATTCTACTTGATTATTATTATTAACAGGTTCTGTAAGAGATTACCTATTCCAATATCCTTTAAGTTATTTTTAAAAACTCATACAAAAACAAAATTTGTTATTGACTACGTTTTTATTCTTAGACAAAAATATGTAAACTCCACATACAAGTTTTAAGCGTATCATTATGCAGAACTGATAGGAAATGGGGAAAAAGAAATTGCAATAGATAGGGTCAGAAGGCACTCCCCTGTCAAAACTCTTGAATACAGTACTCCCGGAGCGCAGTTCCGGGTTGCGTGACATTTGTGAAGTTGGAATCGATAAAATGGTGTGACAGGTCGCATGTTTATTTCCCTCATTCTTCATACTAACTCAGGCTATACGTTTAAACTGCACTATTGGATGCCCTAAACCTTTAAATTTTTGTTCAATGCTAAAAATTGGGATTTTCTGGTGATTCAAGTGTTTACTGGAGTTCAAAAGTGTCTGGTGTTCAAAGGGTTTACTTGGAATAACTTGTGCTTAACTTTTAACTTTAAGAAAGACTATAATAAAAGATAGTTGAACTTTACTACCTATAACTTTCAAAACCTTCTCCTTGACCGTCCAGTTTCAAAGATATTGGGTATTACTGCCTCGTATTTACCTTCCACCACTTGTCAAAGAGATCACCGAATTAATCTCCTCTGGAATCCCAGTGGTTCGAAATCACTTATAATGAATCTGTTATATGTACCGAGTATTTCCTAGAATTATTTAGCTCATCCAGATTGATGGCTACAAAAGCACAAATATTGATTCAAGATTCGGCTTAATTTTGGAATGTTGTAATAGCAGAGGTTCTAGGTAAAAAGATCCATTTTATTACAAGTGAAAGTATTTTTTACAAGTGAAATTTGGAAATTTTTAATAATATTTCTGCATCAAAATTTATGTATGGTTGGTTTACCAATGGATTTTCCTTCTGTTCTCTTTATACTAAGTAGCTTTCTATTTCATTTTATATCCGACTTTGTCTCAAAATTAAATACAGTCGTTTTGTAGTTTGGATATACTGCATGATCTCGAAAATTTGATTTCTAATCCCATGTTAACTTCTATGTCGCAAATGAAAGCTTTCTAAGCAAAAATGTACACTGGACGTTTATCAACTATTAAAAAGAGATTGTTTCATAATATCTTTCGGATTACAGTAGAGCCCCGACTATCCGCGCTATTGGGTGGCAAGGGTACCGCGGATAACGAAAATCGCGGATAACCCGAAAAAAGACTAAAAATGATGTGAAAACACGAAAAAAATATTTCAGCTTAAAAACTATGTTTTATTGTACTTAAACATGATATGTAAAACTTTTAAAATAGGTGCAGTACAGCAGAAACCTTTGCTCTACATCTAAAATGTCTTTAATCTCATCTAAAATTTTCTCTCATCATTAAAAACCTTTTTTCCTGGCACTCGCGGATAATCCGCACCGCGGATAATCGGGGTTCTACTGTAGTTGATAAACTTCCAGTGTACATTTTTGCTTAGAAAGTTTTCTAGTCTAGTACACTGTTAATCCGAGGTATTCAGATTTAAATCAAAATGATTCATTTTTGAATACATCATGTGAGCGAAATGGCTCCGAATCAAAACTACTTAGATTTGAAAATTCGATGTGCTTATATTTGAACTAGAGCATGTTCTTGTTTTCAAGACCCTTATGTGTTCAAAATCGATTATGCGCCTGCTCAAATTTAAGATCTTTATTTGTTTAAATTCAACACCCCATGTACTCATTTTTAAAACCATCCTCTGTTTAGAAACGACTCATCACATGCTCATTTTTAAAACCATCCTCTATTTAGAAACGACTCATCACATGCTCATTTTTAAAACCATCCTCTATTTAGAAACGACTCATCACATGCTCATTTCTAAAACCATCCTCTACTTAGAAACGACTCATCACATGCTCATTTTTAAAACCATCCTCTATTTAGAAACGACTCATCACATGCTCATTTTTGAGACTTCAATCTTCTTAAAATCGACTAAAATGTGTTTATTTCTAAAACTCCCTATTGTTTAGAAAAGACTTTAGGGCTCATTTTTTTAGACCTTTTTTACTCAATACAAAGCTTTTTGAAATATAAACATCTTTTTTAATTAACTGCAAATATTAATGCTTTCTTTCTTAGAAGAATATTAAAAGACCTCTCATTAAAGTCGAGAGCATTTTTTTAACAATCTAACAATATTGAGACCCGAGTTCTTATAATATTTGAGAAGCTATAATTTGAAATAAATGTGAAATGAACAGTTTGATCAGTTATTCATAAAATAGATACTTATAAAATTTATTTAAAACACAATAAAATGACACTTCACTTGAAATTATTTTATTAAAATAAAATAAACAGAAAAATATTACATACATGAGAATTATTCTGGAAATAAGTTTTTAACCACAGAGAAAAAATACAAAGTTTATAAGGAATGTAGGACCAAAAATTTTGTAAATCAGCTGAAAATTCAGCTAATAGATAGGTTTAGGTAGAATGAGAGAATAGCTCCAAAAGAATAAGTTGATATCAAGACATACATAGGTAAAGAAACAATTTCAAAATTTTTTACTTGAAAGGATTAATAAAACACACATTTATGGGCCATAGAATATTAAATCCTAATGTTAAATTATGCAAAAACTTTACTGATACATCAATCATGATTTTTCAAGGGGGTAAAGTCTTGGGCATTTAATATTTAAAATAAACTTATTTTGCAAGATCAAAGGCACACAACCCTCAAATAAATCACATATATCAACAGTTAGTTGTCAGACAATAACCCCAAATTGTTCAAAGGGCATGAACTCGATGAAACTGACAAGGAGACAGCATGACCTCGGAAGCTGATACTGGGTCCAAACTTCGTAGGATACGACGCACTAGCCATAAACTCCAAAGAAAATGCCCCCTAAAATTTTATACAACTTGAAGTATTTAAATTTTTTATATTTGTCAACAAAGTAGCACACTGTCATCTGAACGACCTGCAAATTTATATTTTTAACTTCTACCGTAACAGCAACAAATATGGAGCTATTTCACCTGGTGGGACACTCAAAAACTCTTAATTTTATTAAGATTTATTAAGATATTAAGATGTCCCATCCTACCCCATTCTCCCCTACCAAAAACACAAATGCAACTAAAATGCAAGGAATATAACAAATAAAGAGGGTACTTTTCTGTTAGCCAGGCACAAATGTGGCCAATCAGAATAAAAGTCGAAAATGTTTAACTATAAATAAATATTAACTAATAGTAAGCAAAACAAGTTCAACTATAAACAAATATTAACTAATAGTGAGCAAAACAAGTTCAACTATAAACAAATATTAATGAATAATTTTGTGATTTTTAATGGCGATTTTTTGCTTGCACCCAGCTAACAGAAAAGAGTCGCAATATAATTAAAGATAACAAACCTAAATCAATCAGGAACTTTAAAGTAAACAAGTTAGATAAAAGAAAACTACAAGCTGTATCCAGCTTAGTAAATTCAATATAAACAATTTTTCTAAACACGAAGCATATATATCAACAGTTAAATTGTACCATAACTTCACTGGGTACAACAAAGTTTGTTTTAAAGTAACTTACCTATATATTTGAATCCAACTTATGACTTTCTCATATGAAGTCTCATATCAGTACAAATATTTGATATCTTTATACACAATCAACTAAATTTTTATTTTTTATTATAAACTGTGCACATGTTCAATTGTTCATCGAATTCACTTGATTCAAACACGTTATATATGTAGTATGCATTTTCATCGTGTATGCTATGAAGACGGCATAGTTGGATTACTGTGGATTTTTCAACCTGTCCCCCAGCAAGTTCCTGCGGTCAACAGCGCAAGCGTTCCTGTGGTGCTCTTCCCCAGGAGAGCGAGAACTTGGGAGCGGAGTGCTGTGGGGGGGGCTCAGTAGAATCCATCACCTGGTCATCGTGTCCCGACACCAAGAGGAAGAAGCGATGCTGTTGGTTCTGAGGTTTCGGCTGAGGACCTGCCGCCTGACTGCCTGTATGGAGTACAAGCCGGTGAATCTGGTGAACCGGTACGACGCAATTCCAGTTGGCGTCAGTGTACTACCGATATCCCAATGGAGGTGGTTTTTGGAGCCGGCAGGCAGATTTGAAGAAACAATGGTTCCGGATTTCAAGCTGCATCTAAAATACAAATTTAGAATACTAATTACTCTAAGAATATTCTCATGATAAATTATTCTCTGTAAACTAAATTTTTAAAAATGCTTTTAAATATTTTCTCAACAGATAATTCTCAGGTTTTTAACATTAATAATACCTGACCAATTCATATTATCAAACATATTTACATTTATTTCCATTTATCCGGCGAAAAATAGAATATCCTCAAAAATTCCTCCGAGAACTTTCTCGTTTTACAACTCTAAGAAGCATGTTCACAAACATATATTCATAGGATGTCAAAGTTGTTTCTCAGAAGGGCACCATGAGGGTTGGGGTGTTAGAACATTTGTTCCCATCAAAATTAATTTGCAAATTTTTGGACGAGTTATAAGACACTCAATATTTTAACACATTAGAGACAGTATTATTTTTCTCTTCAAAATTATAACTCCATTCTAAATTACATTCATAGATATTAAAAGAGGAGAAATAAACTTATTTTTAATAATTCACATATATTTTTTAATAAATTTTTCATGTGACCATTGGTCTGGAACCAGGGATATCAAACCAGGGAACCTCGGGAACCAGGGCTGAAGTAGCCTGCCCCTTCCCCGAAATTTGAACTTAATGTACCAATCAAGTTAAAAACCTGTTAATAAGGCCAAATTTCCAAATCTTTTCTGGGGAGGACCCAGGGGCGGTTCCAGACCAAATTTTCGGGGGGTGGGCCATTTGGAAAAATACGATACTTCTCTATAAAAACATTAATTTGTATGCAAAATGAATATTTTTAATTATATCATTAGAAGAATTATATTTTTGAGGTGAAAAACAGTTAAAATATGAAATCCAATTTATCCCGTACAAGAAAAAACAATTTCAAAAAGCTTTTGAAAATTAATGGAGGAAGGAAATTTGTTATTCGAAAGCATGGACTTAAGATTTATTAATTTTAAAGTCATTTACGACTCAATATTGCATACAATAGTTAATTTGTATAACTGTTAATTACAGGGCCGTAGCTAGACTTTTTTTCGGAGGGGGGGTTTGGCCAAAAATTTCTTGAACTTTAGATCGATTTTGGTGTTGACCAAGGTAAGTGACAGCAGTGGATCCAGTATTTGTTTTTTTGGAGGGGGAAAAGAATTTTCACTATTAAAATCGTCTTCTAATATGCTAAAGGGGGTTTGGGGGTTCTCCCCCATAAAATTTTTGGAAATATGTCTAAAAAGCAGATTTTCAAATCGTTTTGGTACACCTAATCTGGATTTCGGACATACATTTTCAAGAATTTATTTCCAATTCGGTTGGATGTTTGCATTTCGACTAACTTTTTACAAAAACGTTGTAAATGATAGAGTTCCATGTTCCAAAATCGGGTCTGACCGACTTTGGAACATGACCCTAAAAGCAGGATTTTAACTCGTTTTGGAGTCCCTCTTCCCTTTTTTCCCTCACCGAGTTCCCACCCTTTCTCTTGTAAGTCCCAAAATTTTCAAGGAACGACTGTAATCTGTAATAATAGTTGGGGGTTCTCCCCAAAAAAATTTTTGAATTTTGAGCCTTAAAAGTAGGGGTTTTATGCATTTTAAGACTAATTTTTAAGTAAAAACAGTAAAAAATTTACATTGAAATTTCGGGGGGGGGCCTTTGATAACGCCCCGATTAATTACTAAATCAAATTACCATTACTGAAGATTGTGTTTTAAATAAATTTTATAAGTATCTGTTTTATGAATAACTGATTAAACTGTTCATTTCACATTTATTTCAAATAATAGCTTCTCAAATATTATAAGAACTCAGGTCTCAATATTGTTAGATTGTTAAAAAAAATGCTCTCGACTTTAATGAGAGGTCTTTTAATATTCTTCTAAGAAAGAAAGCATTAATATTTGCAGTTAATTAAAAAAGATGTTTATATTTCAAAAAGCTTTGTATTGAGTAAAAAAGGTCTAAAAAATGAGCCCTAAAGTCTTTTCTAAACAATAGGGAGTTTTAGAAATAAACACATTTTAGTCGATTTTAAGAAGATTGAAGTCTCAAAAATGAGCATGTGATGAGTCGTTTCTAAATAGAGGATGGTTTTAAAAATGAGCATGTGATGAGTCGTTTCTAAATAGAGGATGGTTTTAAAAATGAGCATGTGATGAGTCGTTTCTAAATAGAGGATGGTTTTAAAAATGAGCATGTGATGAGTCGTTTCTAAACAGAGGATGGTTTTAAAAATGAGTACCTGGAGTGTTGAATTTAAACAAATAAAGATCTTAAATTTGAGCAGGCGCATAATCGATTTTGAACACATAAGGGTCTTGAAAACAAGAACATGCTCTAGTTCAAATATAAGCACATCGAATTTTCAAATCTAAGTAGTTTTGATTCGGAGCCATTTCGCTCACATGATGTATTCAAAAATGAATAATTTTGATTTAAATCTGAATACCTCGGATTAACAGTGTAAAGATGTTTTTAAGATCAAAAATATACAATACTTTCAAATAAAACCATTCTTATACACAATTTGAATTGAAAATAAACGTTACTTACTTTCAAAATTCGACTTATTATATTCCATCCAGCTATCAGTGTTCCAGCGAAAGCGAAAAATTGTTCGTTCGAAAAAATGGCGACGCCGAGGAACCAGGAACCAAAACTTTGTGTTCATCCGCAGTAGAGCTTGCTTTGATTTCGCCGCGATAGTAAATAGTTCGTTCGTTTCGATGTAAATACAAATTCCTTTTCTTTTCTTATCGTAAAATAACTTATGTTTATTATGATAAAGAGGTTTTTTTTACAAATGTTCAATTCATTGCACTCAAAATGATAAAATATTCGCCCTTTCTGTAATTGTGGGATTTTAAGCGTGTTAACGTACTCAAAACTGAGAACGCCGCTTACTCATTTTTAATTCAAATATACTTGAAAAATCTAAGTACATAAAAGTACTCATTTTTAAGCACATGCATTTTAACAGTGTATAATTAACGCATGTTTTAAAATTCAAAGGAATTTGATCCAGAGAGTGCTTGAATGTATATTTCACTTTGCTTGGAAACTTATGAAATCATTATGAAAAGTTTAACTGTGTAAATTTTAAAGCAGAATGCACAGTAAAAATATTTTCAATCTCAAAATCAGAAAATCATTATGGTTCTCCTGAAAATGCTGTATGGTGCTGCACATATCTTTTTTTACAGTGGTTGATAACAGATTCTATCAGAAATTTTGACATTTTAAGATTTGAGGACCTGCGATTGAAACACATATCCTTTCACCCCGTAAACGATTATTATATGGAAAATGTTTTTTTTATCAATAAACCTTTCGACAAGGATTTTACTTGTTAAAAATATATTTGCATTTTGTTTACTTTAGAACATTCAATGGGAAAGTGTTTGAAGTAGTATTTCCTATTGAGAAAACCCTTGGAAAATTTGAGACAATTTGAAGTAGGTATCTAAAAAAGCAATCCCTTATTTATAGGACTTTTTGTCAAATCAGACCCTTTGGCTCTGGTTTTTCTGCATCGGAATATTTTGCCTCAAGAAATGTCGAATGTATTTTTCATTCTTCCGAATATTTCAAAACCTACTTGAAAAAATATTTGGTAAGGTAAATAGTTTTCACCTTTAGTGAAAACTTGCTTTCTCCCTCCTCAAATTCAACTGAATCCAAGACTAGTTTAGGATAAAGTTTTTAACAATAACAAAGAAAATTTTTTTAAAAATTATTAACCATTTTTTAGGTATTGTATGGAACCGATAACATTGAAAAATTTTATAATTTCTTATCTTTATTTTTTAAAATAGATGTTACGCTTTTTTTATTCTGTAAATTTATAAATGGATTTGACTAAAGATTATTAGATCTCACTTTTGAATATCTTTACTTTGAATCCTTTTCTCTCTTGTTTAGCTAACATAACTGAATAAAGAAAGGAATAGTTGGATAGTGGACGGGGTGACAGCATTTTACAAAGACAATTTAGACAATATTAGCAACAACAAATCATGTAAAGCGAGTTTATTTTAAGGAGGTCTGAAACATCATCATCCTTAAAATAAATTATCCAGTTTCTTTTTCGCTTAAAAGGATGCTTTTGAATAACATTTCCATCTTCAATAAAGTCAGAGATACCTGTATAAACAATATAATATTGTGAGATGTTTTGGCTATATCTAACTACTTTTTTCAACCTTTATACAGGTTTTTCTCTATGGAACGTTGCACTTATTCTTATCTTAAAACTTAATATGAAAACATGCACAAGCAATTTGAAGCCCATGCTTTTAATGCATTTTCCATTTAATATTTCTAAAAATGCTGAATCGTAATTAAAAGTATTGTACGCCTGTGTGTTCTGGTGAAATAAATTGAAATTGATCAAATATATTTAGAGTTTTAACCAATTTTAAACTACCCTTCTGTTTTCAAAATTTTTTCCCTGTTTCCAAAGAAAAATTTAAAAACTATAAGAAGTATTTAATCATGTTTTTATAATTATTTTGATGGTTAATTTTGACAAAAAGTCTTAACTAACTAATATTTTTTCCTAAAATGTGTCCTAGACTACCTTAAAAGCGAATGGAGAGAAAAATAGTAGTTTCGGGAAAAGCAGATGTGTTTAAAGAAATTTTAAAATCATCATTAAAAATCGAAATTTGTAGAGAGAGAAAACTCTAGGAAATCACAAAATTTACATCAGGCTTCAAAGTTAAACATTGGGTACACTACTTTTTAATTAATTGAAAGAAGAAGTAGAGATAAAATGACTATTCATATACTTGAACAACTAGAAACCTTGAAGGCCTTATTGAGAAGTAATAAATTATTTTATTACTTGTCGCAGGAACTTTCGATATTTCTTTTCTCGCAACTTATAGCAAACTGAAAATATGAGAGGATAAAGAAATCACATCAAGTTTTGTCCGAAAACATTTTTTCTTTCTGAAAGGTACTTATATAAAGAAAACTCAATCACTTTTACCTCCTCCATAAGTTCCGAAACACAGGTCAGAGTAGGGCTTAAAACGATTTTGCGACTTATCCAAGTTCTCATTTCCGTTTCCTTTCGTGATAGTGATACCCTTAAATTGAATTTCTTTCCTTCCTTTGTAAAATAAGATATACTCTTTTTTTGTTGCGTGTTGGGCATCGTGTGTGTTGGCATCGTAAGCGTGTTGGGCATCGGGCTACTGGGTCGAAACCTTTGTGTCAAAGCTCTTTTGTTTCCGCCTCCTGAGCTTTGGTAAACTAGAACGATTTTAAAGTTCTTTCACAGCAGAAAACACGATTAAAAATATTTCCGTTGTTAGGAAAATCATTGGTAGAAAAATAGTTTTTGAATACTGCAAAGTTGTTTTACAAATTCTGAAAAATATCTCGATATATTAGGTAATCTCCCTGAGGACTAAAATAAGGGTTTTCTTTAAATAAACATTTATGATTTCGAATATGCATACAATATTAATGAGGAATAACTCTTTTGGGATAAAAACGAGAGAAAATATTGTTACTGGTTTTAGGGATTTAAGAACAAAGTAAACCTACCAATTATTTGGGGTTTGTGAGTGTGGTTTTGAATAAAGAATGTATAAGAATAAATCCTTCCTTCCTGCCTCAATGGCCAGACAGCCCATGGTGGGCCCTTGCCTTCCTCAGAATCGAATTCCAAGCTCTTCTATCCCTGGCCATGGACTTCCAGTTATTAACTCTCACAACTCCCATGTCAGTCTCCAAACAGTCGAGCCACCTAAGTTTAGGTCTTCCTCTTTTTCGGGTGCCGAATGGTCTGGCCGAGAAAATCTTTTTTGTTACACGATTTTCATCCATTCTGCTTAGGTGTCCTGCCCATTTAATTCTCTGAATACTAATATATTTTACAATATCTGGTTCCTTAAAAGATTTATAGAGTTCAGAGTTGGTTCTTCTTCTCCAGATATCGTTACATTTTATGCCGCCAAAAATGCTTCTTAAAATTTTTCTTTCAAAAATAGAAATGACATCTTTAGCTTTTTCTGTCATTGTCCAGGTCTCAGCAGAGTATGTAAGAATGGGTCTAATTAAGCTTTTGTATATTAGAATCTTCGTTTTTCTGCTTGTGAAGCTAGACTTTAAGTATTTTTTGAGACCGAAAAAACATCGGTTAGCATCCGTGACTCTACTACGGATCTCAGGCATTAGATCATTGAGAGTGTTAACCTCTGATCCCAAATATTTAAACTTGCAAACAGTTTCAAATTTATAATCCCCAATTTCTAAATAGGGGCTGCTGTTATTACCACAGGGCATGTACTTAGTTTATAAGAATAAATATTTTATTCAAATTATTTTGAAATTTCAGAAATCATAAATTTTTCAAAATTTATGATTTCTGCGGGATTTTCAAGCTTTATCGGTGCAAAAGAACAGGGATGAGTCGGCTGAGAAAACTTCTGGTTAAAGAAGAGAGAACAAACATTAAATAAATTAATCGAAATTAGCTAACTTCATTATTAAAAAATAATTAATTGAGTAATTTCAACAAAAAGTTTCACACAATTTTAATAGATATTATTAAAATGAAGTATAGATATTATTATTTTTTTCTGTAGGTCAATTTTAAAGCCTAAATCTAAAATAGTTTAAGTGCTAAATCCTATGATAAAACTAGGATGACTAATTTTTGTTTTAGTGTTTCTGAGGTCTTACAGTGTTTTATAAACAATTTTATTGCTTAAAAACTGAAACGGCATAGAAATAACATAACATTTCTTAAAGATGACGACTTGAAAATAACGATGTCAAATAATGTATAAAATAAATCAGAACTTAGCTCAAAAACCTTAAAGCAAGATTTTTTGTACTATTCTGAAAACAGCTCTTTTATCCCAAGACAAGGAAAAAATTCATTTTTCCTTAAGCTACTCCTTTCGTTATCATTCCAATTCACCGCATTTTTATCCCTTAAATAGTACAATCAAAAACGGATGAAGTTCACTCTATTTTCGGAAGACAATGTTCTTTCACTGCATCGAAAAGTAATTTTTCTTACTTGTCCCGAAGATTTACTAAGTATTTTTTGAAGTACTTAGGGTAACCCTAAGACTACGTTGTAATTTCCATACCAAAATGACTTTTTATTGCTCATGTTCACACTTCCCGTCTTTTTATAGGTAATTGAATTTGTCTTGGAAGGAATGGAACGTGAAACTTGAAGGAAACCAGTGATGAAGTAGCATGATTGGTTAAAAACTGGTTTAAAAATAACGACAGATTTCTGATGTTCAAAAGTATAAGAAAAATAATTAATAGATTTAATCATTATTTTTATAAGAGAAATAGCGCGAATACAACAGCTTAGCGAATAGATTATTATTACTAAAGCTTAATTCTAGAATTTCTTAGGTTTAAAATATTATCTTTAGAATATATAGCAGGGAAAAGAAATGAAGACGTACTTATTATCATATAGAATTTGTCGGATTCCAGCCAATAGTTTTAATACCTTTATCTTTTTATCAATTCAAATCCTTTTGAGATTTCCACTAAGATTTCATTTGAGAGAGAACTAAATGTTTCCTGTTGTGAAAGTTTTACCAACACAAAGATCCTTAGGGGTTTTATTAACCACTTTCCATTAAAAAGAGAAATCAAGAGTTGAGAAGAAAAAAAGTCAACTCAAGTGGATCTTTTAGTAATAGGGAATTTTTAACTTTCTTTATGCACATGCACGGATCGAACGTTTCTCCCATGGTCAAAAATATTTTTTAATCTTATCTACCTTCGTTGCCCTTTTCCGTTCGACTTTTTATATGGTTTCAGTAAAAAAAGTTCTCACTTATGAAGATGAAAATTTGAAGTCATCTTATCAAAAAGAAAGGAAAAACTCTAAGATGGTTCTGATAAAATGAATGATCCAGATTCTTTGGGCCAAAAAAATGTACTCGCATTTGTTTAAAACATTATTTTTCATTTCAACATAATAACACTCTTTAAAGTATTAAATCTTATACATTAAAGACTAAAATTAACAAATAATGTAGGCTCTTATCTTTCATCTCCTTACATACTTCTCAACATAGAAAATGCATTACATGTATTAAAACAAGTAATGTTCCAAGAAAGCCATTTGAGTTGAGTTGAGTTGAGTTGGTATGTGTGCTTTGCTGCAGGTATTAACCCGGCTTTGAAAGCCATTTCGATCATTGAAATTCTAAAATCAACACAATGGATCTTTTGAATCTCCGCTTTAAAAGACTTTTTTATGAACTGTAAAAGGGGTTGAATCGGATCAGAGGAGTAAATCAGATCACTTCTGAAAAAGTTTTTAACTATCATAGTTCCAGCTGTGTTAGAGTTATAGAATCAGAATAAATTCTGACTTATTTTACACATTATTTAGAAGTTTTTTCGGCGAAAGTTCAGAGGTGCGGATGCTTGGCGAATTTTGGCTGTTTAGCGGCACATTTAGAAGCCAAATCATTCACTTAACATTAGTTAGGGTTACCATATTAGTCATCTTTACCGCTAAAAACTTGGTGCATCCGCACCTCTGAACTTGCGCCGTTTTTTCAGTCATCAAAAATTATTTCACATTAATATCTTGAGTCCACCCGGTTTTGAAGGTGAATACAAAAAAGGTAACAAAAACTTGGGTGTCAAAATTTTGCAAATTTCAAAAAAAAGACTTCTTTTCCTCAATTTTATGAATGTTTGTCTGTATGTATGTCCTTTATAGTTTTAAACGTTTTCCCACCGACATTAAATTTCAAACTTTAGATCTACTCGCTCCCGGGAAGGTTTCTTTTGAATCACCAAGGAGGTGAGATAACCTCATACAGGTGAAATAATATATTTTATATAAAATGAAAAACATAAAAAAACACAAAAAACACAATATACAACAAAAAATTTACCATAGAAAATAAAATACAAGAACAACAAAAAAATACACATGAATAGACGAAAAAAATACTGAAAAATATGGCAAGTGAAATTGCTGCTGGGTGAGCTTCAGGGATTAAGTGCTAGAGAATATAATCAAAACTGATCCTCGATATTATCTATGGAGTATATGAACAATTTTAATAATATTTAAAATTTTAATGGAGATATTTCTGTTTTAATATGAATAGATAGGCTATTGTAAAATTTTTGGGATAAGTAAGCATAGTTTTTGTGAAAAATTTCTTTCTGTGTTTTGGGTATTAGGTAATTATTTTTTGAACGCAAGTTATAAGTTATGTTTCTTATTTCATTACTATTACGATGCGTATGAAAATAAACAACTGTTTGATAAAAAATAAATGACGAATAGGAAGAACGTTTAAATTTTTATAAGTATTTAAGTTAGGGATTTGATTATTGCTTAGAAATTTGACTATTTTATTTTGAATTTTTACAATCGGATTTATATTTCCTAGATAGTCCCCACCCCAAATTATTAAACCGTAACTAATTATTGAATTAACCCATGAATGGTAGAGCTGCATTGAAAAAATTTTATTTATAATTTTTTAGATAGTAAAATTTATAAAGAATAAATCGTAATTTATTAGAAACTAGCGCTAAAGCGCTAGACCCGGCTTTGCCCGGGTGCAGTAGCGCTGACGCGCTAGACCCGGGCTTCGCCCGGGTTTTTTTTTTATAAATACCATCTGGTGCGTTACAGATGGGATTCGCCAGTCAATTTTTATAGAAGATTATTCTGGTGTGTTACAGATGGGCTTCGCCAGTCCATTTAAAATAATTCTTCTGGTGTGTTAGAGATGGGCTTCGCCAGTCCAAATGTGGAAATAGTTAAATAAAGGAGTCACTTTTATGTTTATGTTACAACAATGGATTTTAAACTGCAACAATCGGTAATATGCCTACAACAATGAAAGTTACATCTTCTTTACAACAATGTGGTTTTGCCCTGAAGTTAGGCACGAAATTTGGGTTTTTGAGCATAAAATTGACTAAAAAAGTTATTAGGATGCATCGATTTCAAATTATTTTTATTCAGAAACCTTCCTTGGAGCGAGTAGATCAACGTGGTATAGTTTAATAGTTAATGTAGGTTCGAAAAGTTTAAAACTATAAAGGACATACATACATACATACAAACATACAAACAGACATTGATTTTTATATATATAGATATGATTTACATGAAATTTCCATTTCAAATTATCATCAACGTGTAGACCAAGATATTTGATATTTGAAACTTGTTTAAGAGAGGGACAATTGCAATCAACTATTTTGCATTATTTTTTTATGAAAGTATAATTTTAAAATATTTGACTGGCCATAAATACTAAAATTGATGAATTTTGTCTTATTTATATTTATTGATAATTTATTTGCCATGAACCATTTTCTTATTATAGAGAGATCATTATTAATTACATTTTCTAAATTTTTATTTTTTCAGATATGAGTATAAAATTACAGTGTCGTCGGCGTATGTTTTAATTTTTCCATTTAACTTTAACTTACAAAAGTCATTAATATAAATAATAAATAACAATGGTCCAAGGATTGATCCCTGTGGTACTCCAGATTTTATGTTCAGAAGCTCACTTTCAAAATGGTCTAGACTTACGAATTGTTTTCGATCTTTTAGATACGAGCTAAACCAGTCAAGTGTTGTTCCACGAATACCGATTGAATGCAATTTATCAATTAATATATTATGGGTTTACGCTATAAAAAGCTTTTGAAATATCCAAAAATATTGCCACTGTTTGTTTACATTTATCTATGCTGTTATAAGTAAATTTAGTACATTCCAATAAAGCATCTATAGTACTAAGACCCGGTAAAAAACCATACTGATTTTCAGCAATTATTTTAAACGTTTTCAAATAATCAAGAAGCCTAGTATGAACAATTTTTTCTAGGACTTTAGAGAAAATTGGAAGTAGAGAAATAGGTCGGTAGTTAGTGAAATCATTAGTATTACCTAATTTATGGATTGGTATAACAAGAGCTGTTTTTAAAGAAGTAGGAAAACATCCACTTAAGAGGGAGAGGTTTACAATTTTAGTGATAATGTGAATATGGTTATTAGCCACTATTTTTAAGATTTTAGAACTCAATTTATCATAGCCAAGGGATTTTGATCATCCAGAGAAAATATAATTTGCTAATCTCAAAATCATTAGTTTCAATGAAATAAAAAGAATTAATTTTACTTGATAAATAAAATTTATGATCACCAGACTGACTAGGATCAAACCCTAAACCAATATTTATAAAAAAATTATTAATATTTTCGGCGAATTGTTTTTTATCCACATGTGCAGGTTTATTATCATGTTTCTTTGAGTTTGTTAACTGGTTGACAAATTTCCACGGTTTTTTAATATAATCACACTTCAAGAATTCAAATAAAAAATAATTGTGTTTTAAAGTTTTTATTTTACTTTTGAGCTCTTTCTGAATATTCTTATAATTTTGCTCATAGATAGAGTCAAATGGATATTTTTTATGTTTTTTATAAAGTTTTTCCTTGGTTTTAATTAAGTTTAAGACATCTTCATTCAACATCTTGTTTTTTTTTATTTTTTTGTTTTAGGTAGATAATATGAAAAATTTGAAAAAATTTATTATTATTATTTATTATTATTTTTTCTGAAAAAAAATTTTAAATCGAAGCATCCTAACAATTTTTTTAGTCCATTTTATGCTTGAAAACCAATATTTCTTACCTAACTACATGGCAATACCACATTGTTATAAATATGATAAGAGAAGATGTAACTTTAATTGTTGTAGGCATGATATCGATTGTTGTAGATCGAAATAGATTGTTGTAGATCGAAATAGATTGTTGTAGATCGAAATCAATTGTTATAGCATAAACATAAATATGGATCCTTTTTTCTTTTAACTATTTTCACATTTGGACTGACGAAGCCCATCTGTAACGCACCAGATGATATTTATTAAAAAACTGAGAAACCCGGACGAAGCCTGGGTCTAGCGCGTCAGCGCTAATTTTCTATAAAAACAAGTCCTTTTCGACTATAATGCTGGGTGAATTAGATAAGTCATAAAAATGCTTGATTTTCTACCTTTAGTCATTTTTCCGATTTCTATTAGTTATTTATCAACGCATACAGTCATGATTCCATATAGGGTCAATGAGGGAGCATAATTCCCTTCATTAAATTATTTACCTAATTTATTTCGTATTTTGTATAGGAGAAACGCCATTTTTATGTAATACATGTAATTTAAGAAAATAAAGTTAATCATTTCTAATATTTCATAATTTAGTTCAAATATTTTGTTGAACTAAATTTAAAGGATTTTCAACGCAAAAAGTAACTTACCTTTTTAACTGAAAAATGTATCTAGTATCTTCATTTATATGGCAAATCTGAAAATTTTAGATAAGTTTTTTGGGGGATAGTGCCCATTAACAACATTTTTATAATGACTGTAAACCTCTCAGTCCTACGCCCATGATTACCATTATATCATATGGAAAATTTGGGACTGCTAGGAATGAAAGAAATAATGATATCCTTTCTTTTTATAGCTTGGTAATAAGAATAATTTTAAAAGATTAATCATTTAAAAGTGATAAAAACTTAATGTCAACTAATACTAAAGATAATGACAAAGAACTTTAAATACCACATATTTATTTAAAATGCAAAACCCTGACAAAATCAGCATTTTCATGAAATGTTTAAATACATATTTCACATACATTTGACTCAATAAATATTTATTTAATGGAAAATGAAAAAAGAATATACATTGCACAAGTACCATCGGATGTAGAGAAACCTTATTCCAATCAATAGCTACAAATATTTACATGTCCAGTCTATTCTCGTATATACTTCACAAATAGAAGATTCTTAAAATGTTATTAAAATGACTTTAAGAGCACTATGTATTTTTTTTAACGTTTTAAGGTTGTAGTACAAAATAGAAAATGACAAACCTTAACAGCCTTTCAATTGAAATGCAGTTTTAGATATGAATGAGAAAAAACCTTTATGATATTATGACACACGCACACACAAAGCCATGCCAATTACAAACACGTTATACATTTCTTAATATTTTCACAATGAACAGACATACACACATATAGCTAAAGTTACGAATTTCAAGGACTAAGTTCTTGGTAGTAGGTACCATTTAAAAGGGATCAATAAAGCATAACAATATTTGCTTTTACAGAAGCGCCATGTTGCTAATTTGTTGAAAAAAGCTATTCCGCAACTTTAGTAAAAATATGTTATGGAACTAATTAAAATAGAAGCTCATTATTTTGTATCATTAGGGAATATCGGACTACTGTTGATGTGTTTATCGTTGGATAATTTCCCGATTCTTGCAAATATTTTTGTACACTTTTTAATTAGAGATATATGATGCAATGTATTGCAAAATTTTCCAGGTTCATTGTAATTGAATACAAATGCAATTAACCTTGATAACCGAAGTGATCAGGACCAGACCCCAACGGTTAATGAGTTACTTAAAAGAGGTCGGCATATGACCTTAAAAATTAAATTAAAAAATTTAAATATTAAATAAATACACCCACAAATTCAAAATGACTAAATGTGGTGTTTTTAATAATATATAATTATTATACAGGGTGTCCCACGAAAAGTGGTCCAACCCCTTTAACTTTTGAACTCCTACAGATATAGTCATGAAAGTGGGGTCTAGGTATAGTTAAGTGACCATGCCCTACTCTATCCTATGATACATCTTTCAACGCCCTCTAGCAGAAAATGTAGGAGTTATAATTTTTATTTTAAAAACCATTTGAGGTATAAGAAAAAAAATGAAAGACTGAGTTGTAGAACAGCATCGATTTAGTAGGAAAAGACACCTTAAGCAGAAAAATATCTTGAATAAAACCCCTAAAACGCACTCTCAATTAGGTTGAATTTACGTAGATTTTACGTCTCAAAACGCTCCTCAATAAGCGAAAATGAGAAATTTTTCATTTTTATGACTTATGTAAATAACTAAAAGTATTCTTAGTTAATTAAATTGAAAATTTCTCATTTTCGCCTCGTTACGTTTTAAGACTTAAAATCTACGTACGTTTTAGGGGTTTTATTCACGATATTTTTCTGTTTAAGGGGTCCGTCTTTTCCTACTAAATCGATTCTGCTCTGCAACTTAGTCATTGACTTTTTCCCATACCTCCAATAGTTTTTAAAATAAAAATTATAACTCCTAAAGTTTCCTCTAGAGGGCGTTGAAAGTTATCTCATCGGATAGGGCATGGTCACATTGCTATACCTAGACCCCATTTTCATGACTATATCTGTAGGGGTTCAAATGTTATGGGGAGTGGACCACTTTTCGTGGGACACCCTGTATAGTTGTTCAATGGATGTCACAAGAGGCAAAAAATGCCATGCAATATTGTGTAATGAAAATTTTAAGGAAACTCTGAAGTGAGTTTACCAAGATTTAAGAGAGTTTCGGGTTATTGAGGGTCTTCTGCAATTAATATGGTTTTAGTCGTTAAAAACGTTTTTGATGGTTTTTATTTACCAAAGTTTACAAGTTACTATTTGTGCTTTAGAAAAGGGAACATCTTTTACAAAAATATTTTTAAACTAACGGAAAACTGTATAAAAATAAGTTTGAAATAGTTTTTATAGAATGTTATATATTATACTTCAGAAAAAGATCCTAGACTTAAAAAATCGTATTATCTATATTTCTAAATTTTAAACTATTTGTTGTTAAGTAGCGATGAATCTCGAGCGAAAGACACATTTCACTCCTTCTTATATAATTTAAATATTTTAAATATAAATGATGCATTTAAAGTATTTATTCAGTAGAAAATATTTAATACATTTTCAACCAGTCTACTATAAAATATAAATTGTTAGATTATGCTACACAATAGAAATTTATCTCATTCTACGTCTTTAATGTATTAAACAAATACGAATCATTTTACAGACACATATCAAAGAATTCCATACCTTTTATGCAACGAATAATATTCATATACTTTGTTAGAAGAGCACACACGATACGTAAATTAGTCGAGACATTTGTATCTATAAACTATTTTTTCGAAAAAGATTTCAGACACATTTATTTATTGAAGAATACAATAAAGGAAGCATAAAAGGTCAATAAAACCAAATGGATTAAATTTCTACAGGAACACAAACTTTTATTACTTAAATAATTGAATAAAATTTTTTTATCTAAAATTTTTTTAATTTTTCTTTTCTGCCATTTGGATCACAACAAAACCATGGTTTCATGATAATCCTTTAGATTTGTGAAAATTCTATTTTATATAGAGCCATAGCTGCTGTAAAAACATAAAGTTGACTTTAAATATCTTCGTAAGTTTTATTGGACGAATAGTCTTCTTAAAATACACTCACACCTACTACATTTATTTCAATGTAAAAATGATAACTGTTATTGGTGTTAAGTTATTTAATCAGTTAGGTAAAGTTAAAGACAACATGGTATAAGAATAAATAAATTTTTATCTTTAAATTTTTACTAAATATTACACTGCTCACATAAAAGAATTGAAAAAAGTACTGCAATTCTTAAAACCTAATTGAATCAACTTATTTTTCACTATTAAAAAAATTTATGTTATAATTTTGGATGTTTGTTTGAATTTGGGATGCCATAGGCAAGCAACTTCCCTTTTTATCATGGACAATTTTAAATTACTTTATGTAGGTAGGTACCTACTTACTCTTATTCATAGGAGTAGGTAAAATAGCTAATGTACGAATTTTAAGCAGATAATACGACATAAACAAGGGTAAATCCTTTACAACACAATTTTATTACAAAAGGAGGCAGAGTACTTAATTCAGTTTATTGTGACACTAAAAGCTTTTATTACCATTAATACACAAATAATGTGGATAATACATTTATCCACATACTTTATAATACATACTATCAATAATTCCTTTCAAAATTACTTTGTTTGCGATTATATCACAGAAGTACCCATCTCGCGTGGTATAAAAAAAGAATAGAAAATCTGCTGGGATAAAGCCTTAGAAAGAACAAGGTTTCCTGCTCTTGAGGCTGATTTGACCATTCGCTATGGGGGATTATTGCGATTCACGGGACACCCACTGGATTATTACGTCACAACCTATTCATCAATGAATGAGTAGTTTTTCAAGGTTGGGTACTCTCTCTTTAGCAAGTAACGTTATGCAATCGGAGAAAATAAAGTGGGTTAACGAGTAAGAAAACAGCGAAACTTACCACGTTCTTTATCGAACCTTTGAGCAGTCATTCATTTCAATATCATCGTCCCAGTTTCTTAATAAATATGATTGAGGATTTTATTCAAAACTATTGCCCCTAAATATGCATACTAACGAATTTATTTGTGTTTATTCCTTATTGAAAATGTAGTTAAGAACAGTCTCTCATTCTAAAAATTTGACCTTAAATTTCTTTTACATTGTAACTTATTAGCTAACTTTGCAATCAATTTAACATACAGACGTTCGAAATTGATATTAAATATAGCTTAATACTCGAAATCTCAGTTTTGTAGAAAAGTAGACAATGCATTAGGGTGGGTCAAAAATATTTTTTTAACATTTTCCCAGGGGCACAGCGACAAAAGGGTGCAAAATGGTCTCAAACTAACATGTGTAAGAAATTATTCGATTATAATAACTCTTTTTGCCTCCGGATTGGCCTCAAAGTTTCGATAATATAGTAATTTCATGCAAAAATGGACGAACGAAAATCAAGCTTTTACCTCGATTGCACAAATCTGTCAAATAAACGTGCAAAATGGTATAAAAATCATCATTGAAGACAATAAAATAATTATAAATGAATCCAAAGTTGAAATACTTGACTTGTAATACAACATATTTTGAAGTATCTCAATGGTTAGAACTGACAATCAAAAATTTCTTACTGGAATCATAAAAATGTGCGAAACCTTTATTGTCGGTTGAGTAGGATGGTAAAAACATTAAATTTTTAATAAAAATGGATTTGTCAGAAGGTGGGTACCTTTTTTGGGTTATAGGTTTGGGTATGGAAAACATTTGGATAATACTTTAAAAGTTGGGATTTCCTGAAAATTTTTTGGCATATTAGGAATAGTCCATCCCAAGTGTCCCCCTGTGATTCCCTAAAGTCCAAAAATAAATTAAAACCACATTTTAAGAGTCAAATTTTGAAATATTTTCTTAAGAAGAGCGGTTGATCCCCGTTTTCAGCATAAAGCTCAGTATTATCCCTTAAGTTTTTAAATAAGCTACATTACTTTTCAAAACTTACTTTTAATTATCCTTAACAGTTAAATTTGCTATATTTTAACTTTTATGAACGCATAAGGGAATGCTAAGAAGCCATTTTGAGTCAATCCTTAAAGAAGTATAATTTCATGGGCCTGGGTTTCAGTCAATTGCTATAGTAAAAATTAGGTAAACCATGACTGAGCGAATCATAACTGACAATGCCTATGAACGAACTATCCATTCGACAATTGTTTCAATATATTTTTGCGATCAAATTTGGATCCCAAGACCAGCCAGTGAAATAACTGTCCGCTGAATTTCGAAAGCGCGGCATATTTATGAAAAACACAACTGTTTCTATTTTGAAAAACTAAAAATACCGTTTTATACTGACCAAACTTGAAGGGAAATGTCTATGAACTAAAACCAATATTTAAAATCTGTACCACTGAAAATTCACTATAAAAAGATATTCATATATTCTAAGGATCTTGTTAATATGATAGCAAATTATATTGCCACTTCGGCAGTTATTTTTTTTATTAATAATGCATGAAGGTGACTAATGTGATTAAAATTGCTTTTAAATAACCTTATTTGTGAACTTTAATAAGTTATCGACAAAAAATTTAATTCATAAAATTTTTTAAAAATATTAAAAATTACATATTTTGTTCCGGAGGCAAAAAGAGTTATTATAATCGAATAATATTTTACACATGTTAGTTTGAGACCATTTGGCACCCTTTTCCTGCTGTGCCCGATAGAACTTGCAAAATTTTTTTTCGCCATAGGAAAATGACCCACCCTACAATGCATGTCATTAAGTGACTCCAGTATTTAAGAAAAAAAGTCCTGTGTTTGAAGAAGTTTTTACCCTTTATGGCAGTGTTTCCCAACGTGGGGCGCACGCCCCACCGGGGGGCAATATCATTTTCTAGGGGGGCAATATGAAAATTTTCAACCAAATTGCCCCCCAGGTGGGGCCAATCTAGGGGGAAAATTTAAGAAAAAACTTTTTAAAAAGAAGTTTATCAAAATCTGATCCTATTATCCTATCTGAGAATGTATGTCTGAAATCTTGACCAGTATGTATCAAAACCAAGTTGAAACCCTGTTTTAAGGGTCTAATTTCCAAACCTTTTCTCTGGGATTACTCAAGATATCTTTGTTTTTAGAACGCTTGTATTTGAAACTTTTTTATATTAGGTTCATCAAAATGCAAATCTTACCTAAAATTTATATAAAAAATTTTCCAACTAGGGGTACCAAACTAGTTAAAAACCTGCTTCTTAGAGTCAAATTTCCGAAAATTTGCTGGGGGAGGACCCCCAGACCCCCCTTTTGGTACTTAGAACTTAATTACTCATAACTTGATTTTGTTCTTTAGCATGTTCTGAAAAGCTTCATAAGACTTGTTAAATATACATAGGAGGAAAGGGCTAAGAAATAATTTTGGCTCCCTCTCAAAATATGTTTCTATATATGCCACTGAGACCGGGGGGCATGGAAAATTTAGAAAGGCTTTGGTGGGGCATGGACCGAAAAAGGTTGGGAAACACTGCTTTATGGTAACAATTTTATCCCACAAAAGGTGAAAACTTTTGCAAATCCTAGATATGGAAGCTAAAAGGTCAAACGCCCTGACTAAAATGTACACATTAAAGTTAAGGTGATGAAATTTTTTGAAACCAGACACTGAATATATCAGAAGTCTTATTCAAGTAACCTTGAGTCATTTTATTCAGAAGCACATTTTTGAACAATCCAGAGCTAGCTCTTGCATAAAGAGCGGTTATATTTTTCGAAATAACCCTTCTACTGTAGACAGACTAAAACCACTTTAGCTTGGAAGAGATAGAGTGTTTTTAGACATTTCTCTATTCTTAGAGTACCGTAATTTCGTGCGTATAGTCCGCACCATCGTATTGTCCGCAGACACGATTTTATGTAAAAATTTTTTAAAAAATCGTCAGATAGTCCGCACCACCGGATAGTCCGCGGGCTATACGTTCGAAATTACGTTATTTTATAATACGGCAATATTAATGTATTTAAGAAACAAAGAACTAAGTATAAATAGAAAAAAAGTACTTACTAAAATATACCTTCAGAAATAAAACGCTAAATACAAATAAAAAACGGTGCTTACTAATTAATCATATTTCAATTAATCACAAATTCTACTTTACATTAACGAAAACCATTACATTAACATTATATTTGATCCATCGGCAGTTCACGACAGTGTGTTTTTTAAATTTCAACGATTTTAACCGTGAAAAACCAGCGTATTATCCGCACTGGTGGATAGTCCGCAGCTTCAAAAATTCGAGTTTTAAACACAGATAGTCCGCGGACTATATGCGCGAAATTACGGTAAATAGAGAAAGTTTAAAACTACTCTTGTTTTCAGAATTCGTTGTCAGAAAATGGTGGAATAGGTGTTTGTTTTTATAACACAGTTCACTGAGAAATATAGTATCTTTGCTTCCGAGAAAAAAAATATATGCACGGTTTTATACACCACAAAAAAGTAAAATTGCTATCTGTGATGTAAAGCGCAGATTAAATGTTGTACTGGTTTATTAAAAACGTATAATATATGTACTTATATCAACAAGTAACATTGGTTTTGACAATCAGGTATATTCTTATACAGTCTAATTATAAGTTAGATGGTTTACCAAATCCAATGATAGAAACGCTCTAGGATTGAACTCATAAAAATAATCAAGAAAATAGTTAAAGAATTAGTTGTTGAAATAGTTGAAAATTTTCTTGAAGTTAATTCTGCTTCCATTGGGTAAAAGAAAATGATAAATTCGAATAATTGATGTAATACCAGATAATTCAACTATGCTGTTCCTGTTTTAACGAGGATAGCTTAAAAGGGACTTAACTTGGAATTAAAAACACTAAAACTATTATTTCCTCGTGGATCACCACTTACAATCATATTAGATTCCATCGACCTATTCTAAAAGTGGAAAATAAATGTGTAGTCATTCAACGAATTCGTATGATTAGGCCATGATATTGTCTTCACGTCCTTAAGCCATGACTTAAGATTTAAATCTCACCATAGTCCGTCTCCCGGTAAGCCTTTTTAAAAAATTTTAGTAAGCTGTGTCTGGGCAAGATTTTTAACAAGGCTTTTGTGTTCATTAGAGGTAAAGGAGTGTTGATGAAAGTATGTTGGTACTACACAATTTAATGATCCCAATTACACAAATTCTTAAATTTGGGGACAACGTCAATTACGAATCCTGTTTAACGTCATTTGTTTATTAGGAATCACATTGAATACCATAAGGTGGTTTATCACCGTGTCATATAGAATTGAAATATATCGGAGGTAACCCCGCACAATATCGGACTATGGCTGCATGGGCGGATTTAGGTAGTGGACCCTAGGGAGGGCACACTGGAAACTTTGAAGGGGAAAGCTGCCCCTTATGACTTTGGAAACATTATTTTCCCTTATTAAAACCGAACATCCTCGTAAAGTTTGGGGGGGGCATTGCTCCCCATGACTCCCCTTAAAATCCGCCCATGTTTGGCTGAGTACATTCACAGCAACGAGTCCATCTCAGTGCACGGTGTGACATCCCCCGAGTTGACCATCTGTCACATCCGGGACTCCTCGTAGATGGAGGCGGGGCCGCCGGACGTGGAGGTCTTGCTGTAGCCGGACGTCGAGAAGAGCCTCACTTTGGGCTTGAGGCTGCAGCTGGTACAGCTGACGCAGTCACCGTTGCAGCTGGTTTGCTCCCTGGCCAGCTGGAACTCGCCGCTGTCCGTGCTGGACCCCTTGCAGCGGCTCTGATGATGCTTCAGCGAGAAGTTGGGGTCGGAGCTGAAGCGCGGGCGGGGGTCGAAGGGGTCACGCCGCTTCTCGTCCGAATGCGACAGGAACGGTTGCCGGACGGTGGCAGCTACAGCTGGAGGGGAGGGGCGCCGGGGGGAGAGGGCAGCTGGGGCAGCTGCTGCTGGACCGTGTGGTGTGCGGTGGGAGGAGGAGGCGGAGCTCGAGATGCGACGGGCCTGCACCAAAGAGAAGTCTTGTGTTACTATTTGATCAGATGTTAATATAGGATAGGGCAATATTCAGAATGACAAAAAACGTAGAAGAGACAAGAACGTTACGGACACGAGAGATTTCACACGGCCGGCGACTCACGAGCTGTCGTCAGCCATATGGATGGTTCAGAATAGAAGTGAACCAAGTCCACTTTAGCTACTTTTGAGCTACAAACGTTTAAAGTTAAAGCTTCATAGGAAAATTACATGTTAACGCAATAGAACTTGCTGCTGCCAAGCGGATATTATCAGAACTAGGACTTGGTTCATTACTGCACTGAAATTTTACATAGTTGGTGCATGTTATAGCGTTGCTAACTCAAAAATGACAAAAAGTGGACTTGGTCCATTTTAATTCTGAGCCCTCCATATATTGTTCCGAGATGCGAATCTAGGCGGATTGCTTTTACACTTTTTGTGGTCCGTTAAATAGTTCCACAAACACTAGAACAGCTACTTATTATCAAAAAAATTTTTCCCATTCATTGATATATTACGAAAGTAAGACATCAAGTGAATAATACATAGTTATTTGCAAGTGTGTGCTCTTGACGTCATCTGTCGCATACCAGTAATTATACACTTGATAATTACTGGATGACTTGATAATTACTGGATTACTTGATAATTACTGTAATTGAGGATGTATGTCTATGCCGTGCTTTATCTGTTGTCGCTCTCGTCTTTTAATTAGTAATAGATTGGGAATAACATTGCATGGTTTAGTTAGTTGATGGGTAGGTCGAGAGGCTCACCTGGTAGTAGTCCCTCCATCGCTCCCAGCAGCAGCAACAGCAGCAGAGGAAGCAGGTGCAGGGGTTGCCCGCGCACAGCTTCTCGCGAAAGGCCACGCGGAAGCGGTTCGACATCACGCTGTACAGCACCGGGTTGATGGTCGAGTTGAAGTAATAGAAGCAGCCTGCGGAAGAAAAAAATGCAATACAAAGACTGCGTAACACCTGACAACGAACCAACCAACATCTATGGATGTTGATTTCTGTCCCTACAGACATGAATCATGAATGAATCCCTACAGACATGAATGTTCTCTTCTAGCAAGGGGTTGTGCAAGCGAATCTGGGTGTGGCGTGGGAAAGAGTACTTTGACTTTCTAGTATCGGTTCACAGGTGTCCGCCAAGTAGGTTCTATTCTTGACTTGACAAATATTCTATATATGTTATTCGTCATTGGAAAAGTACTCTTATACCTTCGTATAGTCAGCTGGTTTTTATAATTTGTGTAAGGAATATTTTTTGAAGCATCACTGTATAAAAACATAATCAATCCGATTCTTTTCAATCAGGGCTCGAAAAATTAGTATGTGTATAAATAACATTATAAGGGTATAGATAAAAATATGAACACTCTAAAGATAAGGTAAAGTGAAAAAGATGACGTTACCAACGTTTTTGTAAAAAATATAATTCATTTCAGATGATATAAAGGATTTTAAACGAATGGAGAAGAATATTTCGAATTTTACTTAAGGTAATGTATGGTAATATAATAGTACGGGAGCTGGCGTTAAATTTCAAGAATTCATCTGCTCGTACACGATTTTAATTTTACAGGATAGTGTTAGTGGTGCTGATCACGGAATCGAGCGTCAGCTGGTCAGGTAGTGGTGGGTTGAGCCATTACCTTCGAGATAGGATAAGGCCAACGCACGGAGCTATATCGTCACTGCTATGAGACCGAGGAATGAATTCTCATTGGATAGCTCCAACTACATTAAACCACTATTATTCTGAATTTCAATGCTTATTGGCTCGATCGGTCTCTTACCGATGACTCATACACTTCGTGCTCAGGCTTTGTTTTTTCTCGAAGGTAGTGGTTGAGCGTGGGGAGGGGGTCAAAGGTACAAAAAAAGAAAAATAAATTCATCTGCCCGTGGATGAAGCTTGAGGAGTTGGTAGTTTCGACTTTTCTGAATACAAAAATGACCGTCAGCTGGCTGGGTGGCCGTGGAATGACCGTCAGCTGGTCATGTGAACTTGCAAACAAAAAATTTATCTGACAAAGCAAGTAACTTGGTAGGAAGTCAATATCTGTTACAGAAATAATAACCAGTTACTAGTACAACAGATATTAATTCATGAGTTGCTAGTGTAAGTTAAAGACAAGTAACTCGTTATTACTTCACTAGCTGTTACGACCCGGCAAAGCCGGGTCTTACAGCTAGGCTAGCCTTTTATGCGAGCTTCCCTCGTTACTACTTCAAGTTCCTATTAATTATACATTAAATAAGAAGTTTTGCATGATTTTTTTAAGTTACTCCATCCAAAAATTAAAGCGTTCGCGGGCAGTCCGTGGCCGGCGTAATCGGATAACCGGTATTAACGTAGCTTCATTACATAAAACAGCTAATAAATACAGCGCCATCATATAGATGGCGCTATATTTATCGCTTATCTCCTAGACAGGTATCATATTCAAATAAGTCACTCAATTTCGGCTGACCACCACCGAGCTGTTGGGCAAATTTATTCTTAAATCAAATCTTACTACCCTTATATAAACTCATTTTAAATGGCATTCTCCCCAAACATTCCATTATTAAATTATTTTTCTGATTATTGCGAGATGGCATCATAGTGTGCGAGCGTTCCAGAATCAGTGAGTCAGTGAGTGACGTGGGCTTTTATATGAGAGATGTAACAGAGATTGACAACCTTACCAAGTTCCATGCATTGTCAGATAATTTTTTTGTTTGCAATTTCACGTGACCAGCTGACGGTCATTCCACCGCCACTCAGCCAGCTGACGGTCATTTTCGTAATCAGGAAGGCTTAAACTACCATCTCCACCAAGTTTCATACACGAGCAGATGAATTTATTTTTCACTTTTTTTGCAACTTTGACCCCCTCTCCACGCTCAACCCACCGCTACCTGACCAGCTGACGCTCGACTCCGTGATCAGCACCACTAACACTATCCTGTAAAATTAAAATCGTGTACGAGCAGATGCATTTTTCATTTTAACGCCAGCTCCCGTACTATAATACTATTACTTAGGTAATTTTATGGCATAATTTTTTTACTTTCACTTATTAATATTAACATTATCCGAAATTAATAAAAAGGGATAATGCGTAGTGATCAAAGAGTATCATCTCATAACAAAATTTCTCAGGAGAAAAAAAGTAATTTGTTTCAACATATAGGGGAGTGTAACTCAAAGCGAGTAAGCGAAAGGGATTAGAGTTTAGAGGAAAAATAAAATTAAAACTATGTGGAACAGAGTTAAAATTATCAAACACCCTATGAATGTCTATGTCCATATTTATTACATGTTTATGACTAAGATTTTGATGAGTCAGTCATCAGGTTTCATGTTTTTCCATAATTTTTGCGACATCGTAATCTAAATAAAAATAGTTTTTCAGTAGTTTCTAATGTTTTTTATGATTAGGAAATAGAACTATCTCTAGAATTATCTAAAAATGAATTAGCTTAATACCCACATTTTAGAATGATATTTTCAAGCTTTACGTTTTAATTAATATAATAATAACAAACATATATAATAATGTTCTGGAAAGGGAAACATATCATAGGTTACATAATTTACTATGCAACTTTGAGGAATGAATTTAACATTTTTAATGCTTATTTCATGAAATTATTTGAGGGTAAAGGATTTTCGCAAGCCTATTTTTAGTTCATATCCAAAACATACGTTACATGTATTTAATAAGGTATAAGAATGTCCAGAAGTCTAAACATTATATCTAATAATTCTTTATATTTAGTTCAAAAATATTTTTACAACCATCAAGCGGTTGGTCGAAAATTTTAAATTACCAAGATAGGTAGCATTAGAGTACCACTAATGGACCCATTTATTGGTAGTAATAAGGTATTTTCATAAGACCATTCCATATGACTGGGTTACTTTATCTGTGGAAAACAGGCCGAATACCGGTAATCATTAGGAAGCCTTTTTCGAAATGACTCACTTGATTGGAAAGGTTTTTCTAGAGAGAGTACATAAGCATAGCAATTTTTAAAAAAGGACGTTAACCCCAAAAAATAGGCTGAATATTAGTAGGATATTTTCAGGCTAAATTTCTTTCGCTTTTCTTTTACTTACCGAATGATGACAAAAAATACCACAACTTTTGTCGAACTATGTAGTTAATAACACTCAAAAATAAAACTATCGTTCTCTAGACGAATATTTTTCTTCTATAGGGGGATAGATGTATCATTCGAGTTCTATATTCCCATCGTAAATATCAAATTCCACAATAATAATAATTGGATTGCTGTACTAGTTTTTTTTCAACTGGATCCATCTCAGAAGAAGAAACAAGAATTCTTACCAGCTAGAGTAAACAGATCTTGGTTGATTTTCCTCAGGGTTTCTGTCCACTCTCCGTATAAAGACACGTAAAGGAATAATAATCTTTGGGAATGGTATGGGGCCCAGCAGACAAAAAATGCAATGACTACGGTAACTGAAAAAAAATTATCTCTTTATAATTTAACAGTTCAAATAAACACTTGGTATGAAAGCAATGAGGAAGTTGCATGATTTTTTTTTATTTTTTTAATCGATTCCTCTTGCAAATATAAGCAACTACCCAAAATTTGAGGCCGATCGAGAAATTTTTTGATTGCCAAAAAAATTAACAAAAATCCCCTTTTTAAAAGCGCGCGAAAACCCCAAGAGTTTGGATGTGACGTCATCTTATACTAAACATTGTTGTAAAGCAATGGAGTTGATGGTATTATTGTTGACGTCATCTTATAGTTTAAACAATAAACGTTTTCAGTCACGTGTTTTTTTCTCGACTTTTAAATTAAAATATTTAATTACCTGTACATTTTTTTTTAAACTGACAAGATATTTCATTTTACCATACAAAAAACCATACGGAACACTTGTTTGTTTTTGAAAATCTGACACATGCAACTTCCTTATTGTGTCCCAAATAGCGAAATCAAAAGATTCCTTGTTAAAAATTCAAATAAGCTAAGGAAAGTTTTAACTATATTTATAATCTATTGATTTCAATTTTAGCAGACAGTTCAATTTTAGATATAAACAGTTGGTTATTTTAAATTACTAGGGGGCTCTGTGTCCTGCTCGCTATCGCTCACCAACCCCCGGAACTGCTTCGCAGTTATTTGAAGATCGCTTCGCGATCTTAGCGAGCAGAGCTCGTTTGTTTCGTCTCAACAATCCAGGCTCGTCGGCTTAGTTAATGCGCCTTTGATACCGAAGCTACTCATCTCTCTAGTGTATCAATGATTTAATTCGAATCATTCATTCCCTCGAAGATATCAAAATAAAACTGTTTCTAAAATATTCATCTCTTAACTTCAATTCTTCTTTCTTCAATTATTGAATAGAAATGTTTTTAAAAAATATCAAGCAAGTCTACCAATTATCATTAACCAACTTAGAGTTGCCTTTAAGAAACTTTAAATTTTTAATATGCACGTAAACATCTAGTGAATCGTCGGAAATTAAAGAAATAAGACTCATAAAAATAAGCTGTTTCCCTGGTGAAAGACCAGAAAGAGAAGAAAAAATTGAAACTTTGAATCTCAATCATTCTAAAACTGATTCGAATTAAAAAAAAACGAAACGCCAATATTTTTATAAAAAATAACTGTATATGTGTCTAAAATATTGTGCCTCTATCATGATTAGTTTTTATTTTATAGCGAAAAAATCGAAAAATTGTCAAAAATTTCGAAACTTTAAAATTGAATTACTCAAAAACTAATTCGAAATTCGAAAAAGAGCGATGAGGTGCAAAACTTCATGCCTAAGAGTATGTGTATGCAAAAAATCACGTTTCTGCTGTAAATAGATTTTGCTGGAGGCGAACTCGCAGCAGAAAAAAAAATTTCGACTTTGACATTAAATAACTCCAGAACTAATTATCTAATTAATTAGGTTTTGGAACGAAAATGATTATCATGCGTTTGTCTACCAATGGTCAAAATTTCATAATATTCCTTTGAATAGTTTTTGCGTAGTTAGAGTTCAAAATGTTCAAAAATAAAATTTTCAAAATCAGCGGCGACAGCGGCGGTCACTGTTACTTTTTTTTAATATAGAGAGATAATTATTTAATATTTCTTCTTATTTAATGTGAATGTAGGTGTCTAAATTCCTTAATATCGAAGACTGAATGACCGAAGATGCAACGTTAAATTTGTTTATACCACAGTTAATGATTTTCAAGTAAAACAGGCTAATTTAACTAAATTTAAAATGTAATACAGATTTTTCGCGTGTTCATTCCATGAAATTTCAGTTTTCTAATTCGTATAAGATTAATGAGCATATTAAGGTTCATTAAGAAAACGAATTTTCCAAGTTTTAAAGTAATTTACTTTTATTTAATTTATCTTCCATTGATAAATTAATTCTATATACTACTTTTGAAATATTTGGGTTTTCAAAACAGCAAATATTACGCTAAAATTATTTATTTTCATTGTAACACATCTTATGACAATCAGGGAAACATTTTTGCATAATCAGCAATTACTTTTTTATAACCCTCCCTACACTCCACCTTATTCTGTACATTTTCTAATTTCCCCCCATTATTGCACATAACAGTAAAATAATTTCATTCACCAAGTATAAGTAAGTAATATGTATGGCAGAAAAGATATTTTTAGAATAGACTGATAGCACTGAACGATGTCACGGAAAATATACTATGATTTGCTACTTTAACTAATTTATTCTTAAAAGATACTTGACCACTTTTTCCGAGTTTTTTTAAACAGGTGCATAGATTTTTTATAAACTTAAAACACAGCACATTCTAAATCTTCATCTAAAATGATACTTTTGTGTTAAGGACTCAAATCTAGAATGTTTCCTACAGAACACCACACTCTTAAAACGACAGTCTTGAAAATGTGCAGATACTCAAAAATAAAGCATCATGTACTCATTTTTTAATTCGTCCATGACTTTCTTTTAAAGAGAGTGCAATGTGTTACAGTTATGATGACCATATAGCCACGTCACTATTACTCGGGAAGTAGACCAGTAAGTTGAGTGTGAAGTCACAACGTTGTGTTGTTGACCTAATTTGTGATTTATACAATTAAATGGGTCTAAAAACTAATAATATAAAAAATAATTAAATATTTATTTAAAATTTCATATTATTGAAGAATTTATGCATAAAAATCAGCACAAACAGCCTTTCCGCAAAACATCATAACTCAAATTTATATGAAGATATTTTTGTTTTGTAAACTTTATTATCCTCATAGAAACATATTTTAGGCCTACTTTTTTATGTCTAAATTATTTTAATATCAAAAGTTATAGCACTAAACTTGAAAAGTAAAAAAATAACCCACCAAAGTTCAGTAAAGTTTGAAGTTATACTGTTCATAAAACAAAAAATATTACACCCACAGCCAAAAAATAGTAGGGATCCTAGAGCATATTATGTCAAGTATTGTGCCCAAATTTTATAGAAATTCACTTATAATATTTTGAGTTATGTAGTTTTGCGGAGAAGGAAAATAGCAAATATGTGATTCTGAAAAAAACGCGAATTTCTTTACTATTTCCTTAATAAAATGTCGTTTCAGTTTTAAGTAAAATTTCTGTAACTTTGGTTCTAGGAAAGATAAAGACAAAATTTAAACTGATTTGGAAAGCTAAAGATGTGTTCTTGAAATAAGATATTAAATTTTCTTTGAATTTTTGGTCCGAAACGGCATTTTTAGGTAGGCAGGCACCTACTTTCGCTACACAGAAAATATTTCAATTTTTAAATATAAACTAAAAAAAGCATGATTTAAGTGGTGACTATTAAATTGTTTGAATTTGAGTATGTCAGGTTAGGGTGTCCCTTATATGACAGAAAAAATTTTTCTTGCGAATTTGAAAACGGTTACCCTCTACTTTTTTTATACATGCCTTGACCTATTCAGATATAAAATTTTATCCTTCTACGATGATATTAACCTGTGCAAAATCTTAATTAAAAATTTTCAATGTGTCTCTTTTGCCTATTTTACTACATAATTTTTTTCTCTTTGCGAAATTGAAAAGAGATACCCTCTACTTTTTTATAAATGCCTTGACCTATACAGATATAAAATTTCATCTCTCTACGATAATATTAACCCGTGCCGAATCTCAATTGAAGATGGTCGAAAAAGCTAAATTACAGGCACGCGTCCGCTAATACCCACCACTTTTTCTTTTTTCCTACTTTTTTCAGACTTTTTTATATTTTATTATAAACTTGGCCATAGAAATGTAATATAATTGGTCTAAAATGTCGTCTACCGCTTTTAAAGAAGTTAGCAAAGTGAAGGTAAACCAATTTACTTAGTTGGCGATTCTAGTCAGTAGATTACTGGATTTAAGTTAACAAGTAATCGAAAAATTTTTGCGGTGCTGTTTTTAACATTCGTGAAATTAAACTTTAACGGTAGACGACAATTCAAACCGATTAACATTACATTGAAATGTCCAAAAATAATAAATATTATATAAAAAAGCCTGAAAAAAGTAGGAAAAAAGAAAAAAAGTGGTGAGTATTAGCCATAGAGTTAGTACTAATATAGAGACAGCTTAAGCATCTGCTCCGCTGTTCTAAGCGTGACCGGTCTCCCGGTTTCGCTCTGCCACTCACACTTTGACTTTTTGAACCAACTTGGTCACTAAATCCCTCTTTGGGCGTTTTCGGTTTTTCGCGTGGCTTCACTCGTAAAGAAACTACGGCAAAAACGCCCGCCAAGCTCATACCGCCAAGCGCCAAGCTTTGCCAACTTCCAGTTCCTACCTCGACCACTAAATCAGCAATTTTCTCCCTTAAATACTTGTTTAACGAATCGGAATTGACTTGTATCGAATCAGGAGGGTTCATATTATATAATGGAAGCTTTTTTTTAAAGAAATCCCCCCCTCAACATTGTAAAAATACAGTTTAAAATTGTTTTTTTCCGAATCCGCGAAATTTAAAATAATAACAGGTAAAAAACTAATTGAGATAGAGAAATTTTTTCTTCACTGAAAGATTCGTCATTGCTTTTTCTCGAGTTTCAAATTGTCGGTTTCTTTTTTTCATCATTTTTCTGGGAAGAAGAGCAGTTTTTATACCTCAAATTCCACCCGCCTACGGGAGCTCCCATGTTAAAAATTTACTTCCGCCACTCACACAGGTCCGACTCTTTTCGACATGCAGGGTTGCCTTACCGAGAAGAGAAAGCTGTCTCTATACAGGGTGTCCCATAAATGTTGGGTCACACTTCTAGGGGGGATAGTAGACACCTAGACGAGTCAGAATCACATAGGGTTTGGGGGTCCCAGACCAAATCCCAGGGAGCTAAAAATGGAGCTACACCACAAAACAATTATTGAAAAATTCAATCTGTAGAAGAACTACTATTGGTAAAAACTTAATCATGGTCTCAAATTTTGTGGTTTAACATGATCTTTAAAATCATTTTAAAAGTTTTTATTTTAAAATTTTTTTTACTACGAAAAAAAGTCAAAAACCACAAAAATATGTGAAAAATCTGCCAAAACTTTATTTTGTATTTAGAAATTCTTTCTTTTGATTTGATAATCTGAAAGATCATAGTTGAAAACCCTGAAGTCCAAAGTTTCACGTAAATACCATCAATATTAAATGCTTGAGATCTAATTAAAGTTTGATTTTTGCTTGCGAAAACAGATCCAGAAAAGAAACGTTGAGGGAAAATCTACGAATTACGGATTGATGCTCGCTAAATTTCTCGCCATTATTTGCGAAACGAGATTCCTCGCCAACTTTCGCCAACAACAGATCGCCCAAGCTGTCTTGGCGATCTGTAGGAGCTTGGTATGTTTCGCCAAACTGGGAGAGAAAAGAAAGTTAGCGATTATCTATCCGTAACTCGTAGATTCTCCCTGAACGTTCGTTTTCTGGAGCTGTTTTCGCACTCAAAAAACAGAATTTAACAGGATATCAAGCGTTTAATATTGATGGTATTTACGTGAAATTTGGGACTTAAGGGTTTTAAAATATGATCTTTCAGATTATCAAATCAAAAGAAAGGATTTCCAAATACAAAATAAAGTTTTGGCAGATTTTTCACATTTTTTGTGGTTTTTTGACTTTTTTTTGTAGAAAAAAATTTTAAAGTGAAAACTTTCAGCATAATTTTAAAAATCATATTAAACCACAAAATTTGAGACCATGATTAAATTTTTACCAATAGTAGTTCTTCTACAAATTGAATTTTTCAATAATTGTTTTGGGGTGTCGCTCCATTTTTAACTCCTTGGGATTTGGTCTGGGACCCCCGAATCCTATGTGATTCTGACTCGTCTAGGTGTCTAATATCCACCCTAGAAGTGTGGCCCATTATTTATGGGACACCCTGTATTTGTACTTACTCTATGGTATTAGCAGGCGCGTGCCGGTAATTTAGCTTTTTTGACCATCTTCAACTGATATTCGGCACGGGCTAATATTATCGTAGAGGGATGAAATTTTATATCTGAATAGGTCAAGGCATTTATAAAAAAATAGAGGGTATCTCTTTTCAATTTCGCAAAGAGAAAAAAATTCTGTCGTAAAAGAGACAAAAAGAGACACATTGACTATCTTTAATTAAGATTTTGCACAGGTTAATATCATTGTGGAGGGATAAAATTTTATATCTGAATAGGTCAAGGCATTTATAAAAAAGTAGAGGTAACCGTTTTCAAATTCCCAAGAAAATTTTTTCTGTCATATAAGGGCAACCTAATGTCTGGTGTTTCAAAATTGAAAGCATCGGGTAGTCATATTTGAACCAAAAAGTTTCATACCAAAATGAGAACATCGATTTACTCAAATTTGAAACTGCCATTTCTCTCAGTTGAACTTCGTTTTACCTATAATGGAGGTTCGTTGCAAATTCCCAGACGTGTACTATTTCATAGAAAAAAAGTAAGATATGAAAGTTTAGATAAATTATTTTCGCCTCAAATACTGGCATAAAAAATTCTTATCCATTGGTGTTCCTGTTCCCATTTATAACTTTTCTTTCAAATGTTGAAAAGTAGCGCTTTGATTTTTATAAGCCCAGCGTAAAAAATGGAGATATCTAGTTCAAAGTAGTATGCATACGTATACTTTACGTGATTCAGTCAATATGCAGTTCAAAGAGAGAGAGAGAGAGTGATAGAGCAAGTTTGTTTGAAACTACCTAGCCAGATACTTGCACAGAATTTTATAAAAAATGTGAGTGCGTTCTAAGGTAACTATCTCCCTATCAAAGACTTAGAAACATGGCATAAAAAGTATCTATAAATATTATCTATTCGAGTTATGCATCCTGAAAAATATTTTTCACAAACGTTAAAAACACATATTTCCATGTTCGCTAGCAACACTGTTGTTGCGATATTCAACTGCGGCTTGATAAATATTTTTGAAAACTTAGCTAAGCTTTTTATAAAGTTTGTTCGAGCTTAAATAATAACAAAAGAGTAAAATTTGAACGTAAATGAAAGGAGACAGCAAGTTTTATTACGAATTTCCATTAGATTCCCGGAAATATTGTGACAGATCCAAACTGTAATCCTACACCTTTTTTAAAAACTCTGCTACACAATTTAACTTTTGTAATCAAACTTTTCTATAAATATTTAGCTAAGTTTTTTACTAATGAAGACATCTTTTTTATCCCTCCTTCCTAGCATTATTTGGAGGAACAAATAAGATATAATAAAATAGAGAGGACGCTCACCCTGTTCTTTTTAAAGGACAAGAAAGAGTTTTTTTTACAACAAGTCAGAAAACACACTTTTGTGATTTTGAGTTAGGTGGTTAACACAAGAATCGGAAAATAGTTGTTGATGATTGGACTATTTTTTTACCTGGAAAATGTTTCCTACTCTAAAAATAATCTTGACTTTATCTCCGTTTATTCAATAAATGATGTCAAAAGTTGAGAAATATTTTGTTTCCACCCTACAATGGCAGAGATTATTTTGACTGTTTTGTTTTATTGCAATAGTATTCTCTAGTTAATGTATATTTTTCTCTTTAGCCTATGACGCCTTACTAGTGCATAAATTATTTTTTGTCTGCCTTATATCTTATCGCTTTTATGTTTATTTGTTATTGATTTTTCCTGTTCACGGAGTAACAGAACAGGTGATCTACGGCCTTAAACGATATTGGAAATCGAAAAAAAAAACATGGAGTATTCCTTGTGATAAGGGTGCCCTGAAGGCGTTGGGATCTCATCCACAGCTTATGAAACGCATGCCTTCTTTGTCACGTCGAGGCGGAATAAAAGAATCGGCAAAGGTGAGGCCGGAGTTTTCAGAACAGATTGAATGAATACATCACAGCTAATCACAATAGGGTGTCTCAAAAAAAACTTTTTTTCGAAAAACCTCCCTCCCCAGGGCTTTTCCCATTCCTTTTGGTCCCAAAAGATAGTGTGTAAAGTTTCAGCCCCCAAAGTTAACTCTAGGGTTTGCCTGTAGAGCCCCAAAGTTTGAAAAAAGTGGAAAAAATGACGTATTTTCAGAATTTTAAAAAATTATATTTTCAGATTGATACTGCAATAAAACTGGTTCAAATGTGTCATTTAGGACTTATTCAGATGGAATATATTTATTTATGTGTATTAACTGCACCCTATAGCCCCTATAATTTAAGATTAAAGCTTACTACTTAAGGACGTTGCACTCGCCAAAGCTTATAATGCACTACAGGTGGACGAAATGAATTGAATTTCAATTTCTTCGAAGGAACTCCCTCAAATGATGCCACTTGGTGCTAAATTGATATTATAAATTATAAAAACCCTTGAAATAACAATAATGAGGTCTTCCACTGAGCTTTTAATGTAAAAAGTGATTTTCTTCAAAATTTCTCTTTTCCAGCTGATCAAACCCAAAATTTATATTAAAAATGATTGTTGTTGTACTTTTTTAGATACCTAACATTGAAATCTTCATAGGGGTTTCATTTTTAAGAAGTAGAATTAAATTTTAAACCGCACAGATCGGAAATGACATGGAACATTCCTATACCAGATGTGAAAATTAATTTTCTTTTTTCAAAGTTAGGAAAATAGTTTTAATGCTTGTGAATCTTGATTGAAATGTTAAAGAAAGCAGTTTTTAATTAAAATTTTCCCCTGATACGTTAAAAGGAAGTAATTTAAATTAAAATTATATTAAAAATGATTGTTGTTGTACTTTTTTAGATACCTAACATTGAAATCTTCATAGGGGTTTCATTTTTAAGAAGTAAAATTAAATTTTAAACCGCACAGATCAGAAATGACATGGATATTTCCTATACCAGACGTTAAAATCGATTTTCTTTTTTTTTTTAAGTTTGGAAAATTACTTCCTTTTAACGTATCAGGGGAAAATTTTAATTAAAAACTGCTTTCTTTAACATTTCAATCAAGATTCACAAGCATTAAACTATTTTCCTAACTTTGAAAAAAGAAAATTAATTTTCACATCTGGTATAGGAATGTTCCATGTCATTTCCGATCTGTGCGGTTTAAAATTTAATTCTACTTCTTAAAAATGAAACCCCTATGAAGATTTCAATGTTAGGTATCTAAAAAAGTACAACAACAATCATTTTTAATATAAATTTTGGGTTTGATCAGCTGGAAAAGAGAAATTTTGAAGAAAATCACTTTTTACATTAAAAGCTCAGTGGAAGACCTCATTATTGTTATTTCAAGGGTTTTTATAATTTATAATATCAATTTAGCACCAAGTGGCATCATTTGAGGGAGTTCCTTCGAAGAAATTGAAATTTAATTCATTTCGTCCACCTGTAGTGCATTATAAGCTTTGGCGAGTGCAACGTCCTTAAGTAGTACGTTTTAATCTTAAATTATAAGGGCTATAGGGTGCAGTTAATACACATAAATAAATATATTCCATCTAAATAAGTCCTAAATGACACATTTGAACCAGTTTTATCGCAGTATCAATCTTAAAATATAATTTTTAAAAATTCTGAAAATTGGTAATTTTTTCACTTTTTTCAAACTTTGGGGCTCTACAGGCAAACCCTAGAGTTAACTTAGGGGGCTGAAACTTTACACACTATCTTTTGGGACCAAAAGGAATGGGAAAAGCCCTGGGGAGCGAGGTTTTTCGAAAAAAAGTTTTTTTTGAGACACCCTATATTATAATCAATCACAACAATGACCAACAAATTGTACTGCCTACCTCTCTGTCAATTAAGCCATCACAGCTAATGATTGACATTTACAGTGCTGCCTTCTACCATGAGATGGCACTTGAAAATAGCATTTTTGACTCCGTGGTCCCGTTTAACTTATTTGTTAAGCAAATTATTTGTTACGTTGTTGTTTCCAGGCATGTGATTTTTCCGCTAATTAGTGGAAATCCGCTAATTTTAGAGGTGTTGAGAATCGGAATTCCGCTTGTGCGGAATTAATATTTTTTAAATCCAGAAAAATCGGATTATTTTGTTTCCTGAGCGGACATAAAGTGCACCAAAACGATTAAAAACCCTGGTTTTTTAGGGCAAATTTCAAAAAATTTCTAAGATTGAATTTAGTAAGATGAGAATCCTATCTAAGAAGTACTATTAAAAAGCTGAATTGAACCTATTGTATGGGATATGGATAATGAATTTAGGCCTACCCGAAATAAGTTCCTATACCACTGTAACTAATCTCGACGCTTCTAAAAAATTTCAGATAATTCCTTTCATGACCAATCACATGCCTGTGTTTCTTATGCCGCTTGGAATATCCAAACTCCATCCACAAAGTTTACAGGATTAAAGGCAAAGGGGGATGTGGCTCCTGAGAAAGTGAGACCCATCATGAATGGCAGGAGTCCGACTTAAGCCTCGAATGATAGATGCCGCCACAATCTACCGCCACCTTCACGATTTAGCCATGTCTCTGAAAGGGGAGGGAAATTGTCTCCAGAGAGGGACGACCTGAACCCATGGTAAACTGCGCCATGACCGACCACAGGACTTTCAGACCCAAAGACAAAACAAGCACGTACTCCGCATATGCTCGGTGGGTCTTAAGCTGTCGGGAATCGAACCCGGGACCCTCCAACCACTAGGCTCCCAACGGCCCTCTAATTTGTTATTATATTCTTCGTAAAAACTTTGTCCTATGAAAAACTAGCATTCATACAAAAACCCTTATACCTTATACTTTTTTTATCCTTGGTTGGTTCCTAATTTCTAACTATACTAGAATAAAACGTTTCCTGTCATGACATCCCGGGTGGACTTTAGAAGAGGCCACACTTTCTAGCTACCTAATTGGAGAATAGGACAGAGCGAGCAAGAGTCATCTCTGACTCGCCAGTTAGGTAGCTAGAAAGTGCGACGTCTTCTTACGTCAACCCGTGACGTAACTATCAAGAAACTTTGTAATCTAGTACAATGCCTTGTTCACCATGTATAGGGGAGAGTGTTGTACCTCTGGACAAAAATCACGTTTGGATTTTTCTAAGACAGGTAAAATCACGTTTTTAACATTTAAAGTGCCCAACCTATAGTCCTAACCTTATCAAAGAGGGTAATATTTTTTATTAGCTAAAATCTTCAAAATTGGATTTTTAATTAATTTTAATAACTTGAAGAAATTTGTGTCCATAGGTACGACAACGTGCTCTCCCTATGGACAGACCCAGTTGTACCTGTGGACACCCTTAAAAAGGGAATTTTTACTTGATAAAAGCTTAAAATGAACATTTTAGTTGGTGTATTTCCTTTTAATAAACTATTTCAAGCATTTTTAAAATTGAGAACAGATTTTTTAAAGTAATGTAGTTTTAGATCGTAAATGATCATTAAAACGAAGTTGAATGGTAAAAGTCTTGATTTTTACCAAAAATACATAAATCACAAGGGATTTTTAGATCGAAGTTTGACGTAATAGTTTCATCAATCATGCTGTTAGATCTGATCACTTCACTGATCCATAAAAACAATTCGATCGACACTTAGTTGTGCAAGCATTTGGTGGTAATAACTTTCGCAAATTTTATTCGCTGGAAATTTCAAGTTTTTTGTGATCATCATACTTCAATGCGATAGGGTGCTAAGATTTTATACCATATTTTACATTAAATACAAAGTAAAATCAAAAATTTAAAAAAGTAGTTTAGATCACAAAATATTTGATTTTTCATCTAAAAATCACTTGAAAATAATCGCCGACAAATAGATAACATTTAGAATTAATTTAATATACATTAAAATGCATTCACGTTAATGAAACCTGATTCGAAAACGCCGATTATCTATAGACACCCACAAGAACGTGTCCGTAAGTACAACACGTATGGTGTCCGAAGGTACAACACCAGGTGTTTTTGCATTTAAAGTTCTATAAAAAATAAAATAATTGAGATCTGACAATTTCTAATATCAAAAATAAAAAGTCAAAATCTCGGGGATTCGCCCCTTATATCACATTTTATCGTATCATAATTTAAGGGGATTCAAATTTCCATTTTCCCCCGAATTTTAAAATGCAGTGGCTGAAGGTACAACCGTCCTTAGGTACAGCACTCTCCCCTATACTTACTGAGCATTCTGATGACGACCATCCTGGAACGTATTCTGGCCCTCTGCCCGTCGCTGGGGTTGTGGCCCGACGTGCCCGTCCGGTGCAGGTTCCTAGCCCGGTACAGGGTGAGTGAGATGCGGAAGTAGAGCACCGTGATCAGGGTCATGGGCACCACGAAGAACAGGAAGGTGGAGCACAGCATCAGGGTCTCCCACTTGCGGTTGGGGTCGTTGAAGGGGAATCCGCACCACGCAGATTCCAGGATCACCTCCCCGTCGGGCTCCAGCTGAAAGAGATGCAAACATTGATTTAGTCCCAATTCACACTGTTTTACTTCCACTCTTCATCCCGATTATTCTTAACTGTGAATCATTCGTTCAGTGAACAGCTTTGTTTGGCACATTCACAGTTCATCTTCATCGGTTGTTTACATCTACTTCTGCACGGCTTACTAGATATTATCGTTCTACTACTATTCTGCGCGTGGACGATTGGGTGCGAAAAATAAAATGAAAGTAAATAAAACTATTTCATTAATCATTCAAAAAAACTAGAATTTTTTTTCGAGATTTTTTGCCGAATCGTCCCATTCCGAGATATTATACAGGCTAACCTAGTTTTGATTTATGAATTTTACTATTTTCTTTTGTTGGTTCATTTCATATAAAAGTCAATACCCATGACAATTTAAAAAAATATCCTCTGAATTAATTTCGAAATTAATATAAGAACCTACTCAGAAAAATGAACTCGTCATTTTTAAATTTAAATAACGTTATTAAAAATACTAGGGGAGTGTTTCCACTTATCGTGTCTGTTGAGATACAGCATTCCGGCGAGCGAAAGCAATTGGACGAATCACAAAGAGGCAAAATGAATGTGGGGATTAGGGATTCGTCCAATTGATATTATCAGATTGTCGCAACAGATCTGGATAAATGGAAACGGTTCTTAACTCTTAATATTAATTGGAAGTTTGAAGAACGAACTAAGTAACAATTACACTTGTAGGTCAGTGAATACAGTGGGATTTTATTAGTTTCGCTGAGGTTATATTTTCTCGACTTCTTTTTGGAACTTCTTAGTAGTTATTAAACAGTAACCATTCGAGAGATAAAGCCAAATTTTCATGATTCTACAAGCTAAAATGCCAGTGGTAAGTTGACCATTAATTGCTATTCTTGGTACTGTACTGTTGCTTCGTCATCTAGTCAGGAGGTCCTCTGATAGATAAAAAATGCAAACAGAAAGCAATAAACACACATCAAAGCGAGTATATAACAAAGGACTTTAAGTTATAAAACTAAAACACATAGATAAATATGGTAGGTTTTGTAAATTTCACAGAAGCCCGTATAATAAAAGAGTCTTAAAGGAAGTTTATTAAATAATAAGCGTAATTATTATAAATAATTACTTCACTTCTTCTTAAGTTATCTTTAAAGACACACTATTCTTCATGGACTGCTCTAGTTTAGTCTTGTTGGAAAAATGTGAGCTGTTAATCACAGCAGAGATCCGTATAAGTGGAGACAAACCCCTTTTTAGTGATTTATATTCATTGTGATGAAAATGCTTGGATCTGAGCCAAAGCATTGTTCAGTGACACAGTAGGTTTTTTTTCCAGATTTGAGAACTGTGTAAGCTGATCAACATAGAATTGGTAGTTTTCAAAGCATCCTTTAAAAGGGTTTAATGTTATTTAAAAAATGGTTTTTCTCTCCCTACGAGATTTGACATAAAAAAAGAGTAGTGTCTCAAGTTTTGAATTCTCAGAAATATTTTCTCTTAAGACATTCTTTCATTTAATCACAAACTTACTTGGTGAAAATATGTTTTTTAGGTTCTATTATGAGTAAATTATCTTTTTTTAAACTCGAAACTTCAAACGTTAGTTATTCAATTAAATTAGGGTAAGTATTTTTCTCATGAGTTTCCGCATATTTAAATGAACCAAATTTAAGAATTCAAGTTATTACTATCCAAAATAGAGACACATTATTAAAGGTAATAAGAACTAGTAGAGTTCATTATCTTTTAAGTGCAAAAAATACTTCATTAACAAAACAGTCTATGTAAATGAGATCAAAAGTAATGAAGTTGGATAAAAGAATATTTAAAACTTTACCACTGCTTTAATTTTTAATACTTATTATACCCTTTCGCGTACTTTTATTACTAAAATTTAATTTGAAACAAAAAGTCGAGGACTAATTTCGCGTTTGGAAATTTATTATGTAGTTTAATGCATTTTAGTAACAGCTATTTCAAGCTTTTAGACCCTTTATCATCAGTCAATTTATGTCGTTGGATATAGAAATTGTTTTGTTGGACATGTTAGTTTTAGAACATCTTAAACATAATTCTTTATTCTGCATCAAGCATTTTTATAAAAGCAAAACCTTAAAGTTTTGTGATAAACTATCTGGTTTCTATCCATAAAGAGAAAACAATTTAAGGAGATGTGAAAAAGTGTGCCCCACCATGGATTAGAAAAATAACCCAAGAATGTTTGTGTAACCCAAGTTTAGAGGTCAGTGCCTCTAAAACAATTCAAAAATATTAATTTGAATTCTTAACAAGAATTATATTTAAGACATGATAACAGATACCATTCAACAAGATACATTAAGAAACAAATTTATTCAAGATCCCGTTCGGATTTTTATCCATTCTTTTCCACACTACTGTGTCGAAAGCTTTCACAGTAAGAGGATACGACAATCCTTGGAGATTTATACCTCAGTTGCCTAGCAACGTCTTGACTTTGTTTCAGCTGTGGTCATACCTTCCAATTTGGTTGTCCACTTGTCCCAAACAACTTACAAAATATGCACCGAAACAAAGAACCTTATCGGATTATCAGGTTTTTTTTGAACACATCGTTATCCCATTTGGGTAGTTTGCTCGCGCCAAAAGCCTTGGTTTATGAGTGCGTGGTCTCTCCAATGCAGAGTTTTGAGGTCATGGGGGTGAATTATTTTGTTAAGTTTAATTTTAAAAGATACCTCTTCTATATGCCTCTTCTTGATCAAATAAGAACCCCTTATGCCCCTTGTATACGGGGTTCAATTTATAGAAAAAGAAAAGTATCGGAGCTGTACGAGAAATATTTCAAAATTAAACCGTCTTTTTTATTTTTCCAATTGTAAATCCACCCTTTAGGTTTTTAAATTTTATATTCATTTTTACTCATTATAAAGTTTTGTATATTTCCAGGAATAATTCATAATAAGTAGAGAAAAAAGTATAAATTTTTTATGTCTTAATTTTTTTTATTTTCAATATCCTCTGTGTATAATGATATATTTTAGCAAGGCTCACTCAATAGTAATTTAACGTGTAAAACTACGCAAATTTCCTGTTATTAATTATTTCTATAGTTAGTACAGTTCAAAATCACAAATTAAACAGGGCCGTTCATTTATTATAATAATTCCAGATAAGAGAATGTTCCAGAAAATAAACTTTCATTGTTCAGTAATTATTTTTCATTATTTTTTTCTCTCCTTATTTGAAATTACTTTCATTTACGGATATAACCTTTACATGATTAGTTTTATTATAATTTGATCCATGGATTGGGCTTAAAAATGCAAACACGTTTTCTCGAACTTGAACTCCTAGGGCAATGCTATGATTAAATTTAGGATTCAGGGAATCACATTAATATAAAAAATAAAGTCCAAACACCTCTTATACATAACAAAATGTTTTCTCGGTGATACAAAAATCGATTGTCAAAGGTTAGAAGCAAAACCCGTCTTTTTATTTTACCGTAATCCACAACACTACAGGGTATTGGAAAAAAACCCTTTCAATTTGCGAAAGCTTTCCACTACACACTACCCAGTCTGTCTTAAAACTTCTTTAAGCCGCTGGTTGATAAATTTGCGCATCCTTTTCCTTTAGATAAATTGCACGATTCGAGCACGATCCAGCAAATGTGCAATTTAGTTCCTTCCTTCCCTCCCATCATTAATTTCCTTCTTTCTCTTGACGCAGTACTTAGTGTCGACGTCGGGCATTATAAATTGTTCGAAGAATGTCACCCCTCTAAACCAACAACGGTTCTCCGAAATTTACGAAAGCTCGGTTGCTTTAAAGAAAGATGCTCGGTTTTTTTGAAGGAATTGCGTTGCGTTCAATTTGATTGCATTTTAATTAGAGAGTTGCGGTGGAATTGGATGGGTTCTGTTGTGGGGACTAAAAAGTTTCATTCGCCACTATAAAGTTTAGGATCGAAAATGAGGCTGATTTATCGGCTACTAAAAAGATGTTATTTTGTCATGCTAACATTTATGAGAGCGAGTTAAGAATTTTCCTCCAGTAAGTTTTAAAAGAATTTAAATAAAAAAAATGGTAAAGTACGCTCTTTCTTTCAGGTTCGTTTGTGTTCCGTTGCTTTTACTGAACAAACTCATATTTTTGAGTGGGTGAAGTAAAAACGTGAAAAAAAATGATGGTTTTTATTTCTTGAAACTTACCGTGGCACTAAACTAACACTTCTTGAGTGGAAAAAACCTTGGAGTTATTAAACACAAAAGGTTGATTACATTATAATAACTTTGGAGATAGGGGTATGGGAAAAAAGAATTTGAAGGAGAAAACTTATTTTGAAAAGAGTTGGAGATAGTGATACAAGAGAAAAGATAAGTATTAATACGAAATATATAGGGATTACTGGGCTATATTTTTAAGAATTAAAATTAATCTCTTACTCTCTAAGGAAATTTATTAACAACTTATTTTTTAAGATTTATTTACCTTTTCTCTCTTCTTTTTATGTCACTCGTATTAATTTTGAATATTTTCTGTAGCGTTGCCCTAAAATTAGGATTTCAGTCAACTACCGACATCATGTAATTAAATTTGTAATCTGAAAAAAGCGGATATTTAATTTGAATAAATACATGCCAACTTGAAAAATGTTTTAATGAGTTTAAATGCGAATAACTCTAAAGAGTATAATGTATAAACATCATCGTACTATAACATAGAAAGTAAATATGTTTATTGTAATTTTAACCAACACTTTCCAAAGCCAATCCGTCCAATCATATTTTGCCTTTGTGGAAATCTCTCTCTCTCTCTCTCTCTCTCTCTCTCTCTCTCTCTCTCTCTCTCTCTCTCTCTCTCTCTCTCTCTCTCTCTCTCTCTCTCTCTCTCTCTCTCTCTCTCTCTCTCTCTCTCTCTCTCTCTCTCTCTCTCTCTCTCTCTCTCCCCTATAGTCCAGTAAAATCGATTTCACCGAATAGTTTTTGATAAAAACGAACCTTAATCTTAAGGGGCGGTATATACCGTTGCCGAATGCATACCGCGAATGTTCTTTCTTGTTCGTTTTTATCAAAAACTATTCGGTGAAATCGATTGAAATTTTGGCTTTCTTCATAAAATTACTACCTGAATCGATTACCATAAAAATATTTCATAATTTTAAAAATTAAATTTTTTTTATTTTTAAAAAAAATTTCTAATTGTGAAGCAATCTAAATGAAACTGGGTATTTAAGGGTTTTGAGGCATGGCCTTTCAGAAAATCTCATAATAATTGGGGGTCCCCATTGAAAAAAAAGTTAGTGCTTCGTTTAATATGAAGACGACCCCCTAAGGACTCGAGAATTTTTTTGGTTAAAGAATACTTTAAACAATGAAAAATGACACCTCATTTGTCTTCCTAACCCAAGTGGTTCGCCAGAAATCGCAACTGAGTCGTTTTTTATTTCCCCAACTGTACTACATTAAAATATCACAAAATGGGAAAAAAGAGTTGTTTTGCTGAGTGACTGTTTTTGAAGCCAAAGTCTACTTTGTTATTGCTGGGAATATCCGAATGTCCAGGTATCCAGCAGAATTTAATGTAGAATCCCCTGTCCTTTAGATATAAGTAAGTGGTAAGGATTTGGACTATATGATAGGGTGGCTCTTATGGTTATAGTTATGAAGGGAATCCAAGCAGCTTCTAGAATATGAGTATTAAATCAAATTTTTCTTATGGGAGAATTTTGGTTTATTTAGAGCAATGAGGATAATGCCCAGCTCTCAGATTTGAACACGGAACACCGTTTGTCAAGTTTCCTGGAAAAAACGTGGATTTCCTCCAATCACGAAAGTCAAGAATGAAATCTATATCTCTGGGAGTCTAAGGTAGAATTTTTAAGTTGTTTTTAAAGGGTTCACGTTTTCAATATGTTAGAATTTATTTTAAAATAGTATCTCAGATGGATACTTGTTCGTCTAAACTGAAAACTTCGTTGACCAGCCATGACGTAAAGGCTGTTGACAGAGGAAGTCCTAAAGTCTCCTAAGGACAGTCTTAATCCCTGGTGATGGATTGTGTCGAGGCTTTTCAAAGCACTTTTAGAGGCGGACCCATAAACACAGCAACCATAACCTAATAACCATAACTATAACCTAATAACCATAACTATAACCTAATAACCATAAATGCTAAAATCGTATGCTTTAGTTTAGAATAAATGGTGGTGTCATAAATATTTAAAAGATATTTAGAATCTGCTCCCCAAGATGTAAGGTAGGTGGGGACAAAGCCCCGCAATTTTCAGTTTTTTAACATTGAGGTCAAAAGAGTATAGATATAATCCCAAAATTTCAATTGGAGGTCCAGATTAAGATCTTTCCTATAAACCTATATATCTATATTTTAGCTCTTTTCGATGGTATACAAAGAGAAATTTACAATTTAGTAGAAAACAAATTTGAGGGGCTTTGTCCCACAAAATTGGGCAAAGACCTGCACTTGCGGGAAACATGGATGGATTGAAATAAACATGGATAAAACAGATTATTTCAATATGAAAATACTAGAAATAATCTTTGTAATATTGTTTTATTATTCCCAAGTTAATCAACAATATGAAACATAAATATAATCCTTTTTTAAGAGTTGATCTTTTCGCCACTGAAGATACTTCTCCGATGCTAATTGGTTGACAATATCATTAAATTTAATAATAAAAAGAGTGACACTCAGGACACTACCCTGAGGTATTCTTTTCTCTTGAAAGCAGTATTCTGAATTTGTGTCATTATGCGAACGTTGAAAGTTCTTGTCTTTGAGAAAATACGGATGAAAAGGGGAAGGTTCCCTCTCAAGCCCAAATAGTGAAGATCGCGTAAAATACCAAACGGCATGCTTGATCGCATGCTTTTTCCATGCAGAAAAATATTGATAGTATATACAGGGTGTCCCACGAGAAGTGGCCCAACCCTTTAACTTTTGAACCCCTACAGATATAGTCATGAAAGTGGGGTCTAGGTATAGTAAAATGACCATGCTCTATCCGATGAGATAACTTTCAACGCCCTCTAGCGGAAAATTTAGGAGTTATAATTTTTATTTTAAAAACTGTGTGAGGTATGTGAAAAAAATCAATGACTAAGTTGTAGAGCATCATCTATTTAGTAGGAAAAGACACCTTAAGCAGAAAAATATCTTGAATAAAACCCCTAAAACGCAAGCTCAATTAGGTTGAATTCACGTAGTTTTTACGTCTTAAGACGCCCCTCACGAGGTGAAAATGAGAAATTTTTATTTTTATGATTTAAGTAAATGACTAAAAGCATTCTTAGTTCATTAAATTGAAAATTTCTCATTTTCGCCTCATGAGGAGCGTTTTAAGATGTAAAATCTACGTAAATTCAACCTATTTGAGCGTGCGTTTTAGGGATTTTATTCAAGATATTTTTCTGCTTAAGGTGTCTTTTCCTACTAAATCGATGATGCTCTACAACTTAGTCATTGACTTTTTCACATACCTCACACAGTTTTTAAAATAAAAATTATAACTCCTAAATTTTCCGCTAGAGGGCGTTGAAAGTTATCTCATCGGATAGGGCATGGTCACTTTACTATACCTAGACCCCACTTTCATGACTATATCTGTAGGGGTTCAAAAGTTAAAGGGTTGGGCCACTTCTCGTGGGACACCCTGTATAAAGTGGCGATATTTCTAACGAACGCCTCTCTGATGGCACTTTCTAATAAAATCATATTGTCGACTTTTTTGCTTCCAAAGCGAAATCCACTTTGATAGTTTGTCAAGTTACGTCCTTTTTCTAAAAAATATACTAATCTAGTGTTAATCATTCTCTCTAGTAGTTAGCAAAAGCAACTCGTCAAGGCTATGGGTCTATAATTGTTAGGGTCAGCCACAGGGTCGTAACCAGACTTTTGTTTCGGGGGGGGGTTACTCACCCTAAGAGGAGAGTTCCTTGCGACACATAATTTTCATGGAAAATAACAGTTTAAAGAATTGATGTCAAAATTTCAGTGGGGGGGGTTGAACCCGCACCCCCCCCTTGGATACGGCCCTGGTCGGCCACATCTTTCCCAGGCTTTGGAATGGCAACCACAATATCCCTTTTCCATGAGGTCGGGAAAACACCCTCTTACCAAATTCTGTTAAATAGTGTAAGATTGTGTGTGAAGTTTCAGCCCCCTAAGTTAACTCTAGGGTTTGCCTGTAGAGCCCCAAAGTTTGAAAAAAGTGGAAAAAATGACCAATTTTCAGAATTTTTAAAAATTATATTTTAAGATTGATACTGTGATAAAACCGGTTCAAATGTGTCATTTAGGACTTATTTTGGTGGAATATATTTATTTACGTGCATTAACTGTACCCTATAGCCCCTATAATTTAAGATAAAAACATACTACTTAGGGACGTTGTACTCGCCAAAGCTTATAATGCACTACCGGTGGACGAAATGAATTAAATCCAAATTTCTTTGAAGGAACTCCCTCCAATGATGCCGTTTGGAGCTAAAATGATATTATAAATTATAAAAAGCAGTGAAATAACAGTTTTTGGCCCTTCCACTGAGCTTTTAATGTAAAAAGTGTTTTTCTTCAAAATTTCTCGTTTTTCAGCTGATAAAACCCAAAATTTATACTAAAAAAGCGGGTTGTTGTACTTTTAAGATACCAAACTTTAAAATCTTTACAGGGGTTCCATTTTTAATTAGTAGAATTAAATTTTAAAGCGCACAGATCGGAAATGACATGGATATTTCCTATACCAGACGTGAAAATCTATTTTCTTTTTAAGGTTTGGGAAATTACTTCCTTTTAATGTAGTAGGGTAAAGTTTTAATTAAAAACCTCTTTCCTTAACATTTCAACCAAGATTCACAAGTATTAAACTATTTTCCCAACTATGAAAGAAGAAAATAGATTTTCACGTCAGATATAGGAAATATCCGTGTCATTTCCGATCTGTGCTGTTTAAAATTTAATTCTACTTGAAAAAATGAAACTCCTATAAAGGTTCCAATGTTTGGTATCTAAAAAAGTTCAGCTACGAGATATTTTGAAGAAAAGCACTTTTTACATTAAAAGCTCAGTGAAAGGGCCAAAAACTGTTATTTCACTGTTTTTTATAATTTATAATATCATTTTAGCCCCAAATGAAATCATTTGAGGGAGTTCCTTCGAAGAAATTCGGATTTAATTCATTTTGTCCACCGGTAGTGCATTATAAGCTTTGGTGTATGCAACGTCCCGAAGTAGTACGTTTTAATCTTAAATTATAGGGGCTATAGGGTACAGTTAATACACATGAATAAATATATTCCATCTAAATAAGTCCTAAATGACGCATTTGAACCGGTTATATCACAGTATCAATCTTAAAATATAATTTTTAAAAATTCTGAAAATTGGTCATTTTTTCCACTTTTTTCAAACTTTGGGGCTCTACAGGCAAACCCTAGAGTTAACTTAGGGGGCTGAAACTTCACACACTATCTTTTGGGACCAAAAGGAATGGGAAAAGCCCTGGGGAGCAAGGTTTTTCGAAAAAAGGTTTTTTTTGAGACACCCTAGTATAGGTGTTTAAACATGTCATAATTAATGCGGAAGAGACCAGGTGATGTTGGATGTGACTTATTGAGTGAATGCCTGAGTTCTATGATACTAAAATCTTTATTGTTGTCAAAAGAGGACGATACGTGTCAAAGTTAAGAAGTTTCAGCTCTTCACTTCGTTTGTATGCTATAAAATCTGATGGATATGACACTTAATGCGACACTCTGGAGAAAATTATCCCAAGAGTATCTGCAATCGTTTTAACATCAGAAATCATATAATTATTTATTTTTAAAGATGAGATTGAAGATGAGATAAAGAAGCCTGATATTTTCTTAACCTTGTCCCAGAGGACCTTAGATGAGACCTTTCCCTGAATTGAGGATTTAATTTTCCCAGGACTCTCTCTGAGCTCTCCTTCTTACTTCGCGGAACTCCGCCTTCGCCCGTTTAAAAGAAATGAGATTATCAGTCGTGGGATATCTTCTAAATATAGACCACTCCTTGTTCCAATACGGCTTATTATTTTAGTTTGTCTCCACGATGTTTTGGGAATTGTCTTTTCGGCTGCCGCGAGAGTGACAGATGTCAGCATCTCTACAGTTTCATCGATGGAACCAATATTGGTCATGTCAGGATAAGGAGTAATTATAGCTAGTGTCTGAAGAAAATCCCAGTCTGCTTTGGCTAAAATGAATCTCTGTGGCCTTATGGCAGGTCATTAGATAGAACTGGCTGAATCAGAGGAAAGTGGTCACTATTGTGTAGAAGTAGATTGTCATGAACTCTAAAACTCAATGAAGGTAACAATGATGGCGAACATAATACTAAATCAAGGTGGTGGTAGGTTCTTCATGGGAAGTGAAAATTCTATAAAAAATAAAATAATTGAGATCTGACGACTTCTAATATCAAAACTCAAAAGTCAAAATTTCGGAGATTCATCCCATATATCCTATTTTATCATATCATAATTATAGGGGAAGAAAAGTATATTAATGTAGTGATGCACTTGAAAAAACTTTGAGCATCTAAAAACTGTAAATTTATTATATTTATTTTAAATAATATTTTTAAGAGCTGATTACATTCAAAGGTGGCCATAAATTCATATTTCCATTTTCCCCCGAATTTTAAAACGCGGTGGCCCAAGGTACAACAGTCCCTATTTTTATCTTTTTTTTATAAATGGCAAAATAAAAAATACTCAATATTTCACATGATATACAACAAACTATGCAAATTTAATGCTTATTTTAGTAATTGTGGGAATTTTTTTCTGTTTTTTAAGGAAAAATCCCTGATAAACTAATAAATATGAATCAAAGGAGAAATGAATCTAAGATACATAAAATCTTCTATTATTACAAATTTAATCTTCTTGTAAATAAATACGAACTATGCGTATGGAAGGATTAAATATCTTTGAACTATATTAACGAAAACATATCAGGTTTAAAATTGATATTTTTTGTTATTTATAAAACACGGAGACATTTTACTACACGAAATTTGATAATGTTGTTTCTATTTAACGAAGAATATTTTAACTAACGTAAAATAGTATCGTAACCAATTATAATTATGAAAAGAAGTCAGTCTATGATTATATGAAGTTAAAACCTAAATGCCTTATATAAAATAAGATAGGTAAAATCTTATTACGACATTATTATCTGCCTTTTGTTGAATTAAAAAATGTCCTACCTCTATGGTATATTATTAATTAAACTATAAATCTTTCTATAAAATAATCTTTAACTAACTTAATATGCTTTTGACCTTTATTATAATGAAAAGTTAGGCAATGATATTTTTTCAATATTATGATTATAATTAAACTCCTGGATTAAAATTTAAATACTATCTTCCATGTAATGTGAAATCTGTTAAATTAACTGAAATGGAAACTTCATAAGAAATACTTGTGTTGTTTTCACACATTTTTCTTCCGAAGATATTTTCAGAGAAGGCTGGATTTGTGAAAGGTTAAACAGTTGCTACTGTGTGTGTTTGTTTCAGTAATGCAATGCTGCAGCTGTGCAGTTAAATTTTGGCTTAGATCCACAAAATAAATTATGCGTTGGTTCCAAAATTGGGTTTGTTTCATGACAGATTTAGATGCTTTTATTCAAGTTCGGTCCAATGGGTGAATCAAACAGCTAGAGTAGTTATTAAATCCTTTGCAAAAGGTCTTTGTTAGAAAGTGATAATGAATGAAAGTAGCATAATGGATATGTTGTATTCTTCAATTACGCAAAATTACTTAGAAAATTTTAAATAACATACATAGATTTTTTGTCTCTTTCTTTTGACATTAAAGACTAACTTATGTGCATCCCGAATGGTGTTCTGTTACATAATAAAATGTGTTCTTATACGGAAAACCAGTGTTGAATTTCAATGACATAATTATAATAAGGATTTTACATGTGTCAGATTTTCAAAAACAAACAAGTGCTCCGTATGGTTCTTTGTATGGTAAAATGAAATATCATCAATTTTTCAAAAAAAATGTACAGGTAATTAAATATTTTAATTCAAAAGTCGAGAAAAAAACACATGATCGAAAACGTTTATTGTTTAAAAAGTAACGATGACGTCAACAATCATACCATCAACTCCATTGCTTTCCAACAATGGTCATCGTACGATGACGTCACATCCCAAACTCTTAGCGTTTTCGCACGCTTTTAAAAAGGGAGATTTTTGTCAATATATTTGGCAATCAACAAATTTCTCGATCAGCCTCAAATTTTGGGTAGTTTCTTATTTTTGCAAGAAGAATCGTTCAAAAAAATTAAAAAAAATCATGCAACTTCCTCATTGGCATTTTTACAAAAAGGTCATAAAAACTGTTATCAATCAGTGATAGTAAATCATGTTTTAAAGATGAATATCTGTGCTGACGATACTAATAAGGATAACACTATAGTTGAGTAGGATTATTATTTAGGGTTTTATATTTATTTAATTTAATCTTTTTAATAGTCTATTGTAAATATCTAAAGAGTTAATCATAGAAGCCTATTTTCCATAAAATAGTTTGAAATGAATTAAAATTTTGAGGATTAAATTCTGTCAAATCCAATTAACTCTATACTACCTTCCTTAACTTAGATTAATTAAAAGGATTACCCTTTTAATTTCTAGAAGTACTTAAAATGTCTCTGATTAGCATTTATGAAATTAATTACAGAAAACGTTAGTAGGGAATTTAGTGTTAAGTTGCTTGTGACTGAAAAAAACTAATTACTAACAATATACAAATTTTAAACTTGTATATTGTATTGTCCTGTTCCTAACATGTGATAGAAAGGAAAATATTATAGCTATAAACTTTATTAAACCATAAACTACCAACACAAAACCGAAGTCACGGATCTTGTACTGCATCTTATTATCACATGTCACATGCATAGGCATCTTATATTATTGAACTATTAGTTCACAACTTTTTCGTTTTCCATTACCATTAAAAATAGCTAAGCATTATTAATCTTTAAAGTTAAAAACATCACCTAATATTAAAAACCGACCGATTTATAATAGTATATCTACACTACAGTCATGCCAGTGCAAAACATCAAAGTTTGAAAAATTAGAGTACTTTGTGGGGTCCAAAAAACGTTCCGTTTTTTACTATATGGATAACGAAAATGTATCCTCAGTTGGCTAGTTAAAACTTCTTCAAATTTAATTTTTCCTAACAGATTTTCATAAAAGGAGATAATCGGGGAAGAAATTTTACAAATCCGATCTTATAGTTAATTTTTAAATAAATAAAAACTACATACGCAGTAGCTCAACGCATTACGTCAGGGTTGCAGAACACGTCATCGTTCGGAAGCAGAAGGGGGTAATTTGAGCAGTCAATTGGTTGGAGCAGTTCGAGCGATCGGCTGCTCCTTTGTACTTCGCAACTGTGACGTCACGCCCGGGTTTTCTTCTTTGGAACTTTTAAATGAGGATTGCAAATTAATTGGTGTTTTAAAAAATCTGACAAAATTAAAAACTGGTTATTTAGAGCCTTTGTGATGATATACAATAATCATTAATTTCAATAGGTGTTTACTTCCCAGTTCCAACAACTTTCTCATAGAGCTATCATTTTCTCTCAGAAAAGGTTATAGGTCTCTGTGCTACTATAGGAGGCAATCCTAAAAATAAGCACATATACCAAGAAAATCTGAGCATTAAATGTTTCATTAACTTGACTTATGCTACTAAACGTTGGCCAAATTAGTTTCTCTCCCAAGAGTACCTTCAATCAATCCGCTTTTGGTAATTAATATCAGACTAGTGGCTCATTAGGAGATTACGCTCAGCACCGCTGATGAGGTACGGCTGCAGTTACTAGCTCTATTGAGTCTTATACAAGTGTAATTAAGCAAATCGTGTTGATGTGTTTTTGGTGGCAGCTTGTTCCGCTAATGTTTGCGCTATTCTACGATGAATAGTGATCCGATCGATTATGGATGGGTATCATCTGTTGACATTGAGCCATTTCGAGGCTTTTAATAGCATCTTAAAAAAATCAGCTTAATCATTAAAGTAAAAAAAAATTGAGTTTTTAAAAACCTCATTAACAAACATTTTTCTTTTTAGCTATAGTTCCAACTTTAAGTAATTAAGAAGGAAGGTTTAATTTCATGCAACCAGATCAGGGTCAGTGGAACATTAAGGAGCAAAAGAAGGTTTATATCGTAAAAGTTCTTTCAAAATAATGAAGTTTGAGTTGTTTAATTAATGAAGGTGTTTTATTCATAGTTTCCAATGTTGTTTTAACAGCTCCTCACTAAACTCTAGATATAACTCATGGAAAATTAACTTTTTTAAGGTAATTATAGAGCTTTTTAAGGGAATGAAACGATTTGCATCCGCTAAAATCTTTTCAGTGTCAATTTTATAAATAATCTCCACTGTCTTTCTCGGAAAATTTCAAATAAAGTGGGAACAACTTAAAAACATTGTCTTTTATTTTTAAAAGTAACAGCATCATTACAGTTCATTAGACTAAAAGAACATACTGAGAGGCAATTCAATAGATTTTAGGTTTAGTATACACTTCAAATTAATAACCTACTTCTGTTTTATGTCAGTAAGGATTAACTTCTTTAAAATTATCTTTAGTAGGGTACAACTTTGATTGGTTGCCTAAAATAATAATTTTGTGTATTGGAGGAAAGATCAAATTCAGATAAGTTTGAAGGTAAATATTTTCATCTTAAGTTAATGTTGTTATGGCATGTAAGAAACAATATTTGTGCCCAGTGTGTTAGCGCCTAAAACAAGCAATGCGATGTATCATAACACACAAGTAGCGTAATAAGTGTCCAAATTGATAAACTCTGCATGCCATGAAAGCTGTTACATAATTAAACACCCAGGGGGGGAAGGAGTCTTCACCGGAAGGGAAAACAAAAGTGCTTCACCAGTTTTGAAACACGCCTATAAACCCGCTTCCAAAATTAATTAAAAGTGTTTTCTCTCCCGACCGTCGAAACTGCGCAACTTGTATTTGCGATCTTTAGTAGTGGGGTTATTTCTCTTGTCTAACGTCTAATTACCTCTCAAGGTCCCAGACGGGTGCCTAATCATACAGGGTGGTACACCCACCCACCGCAGATTTTTGTGAAATTTTGTATGTATATTTTGTTTTGTTTGTATAAAGATAAGGAAAAATACCAATTTTTTTCCAATTCTATCAAGTAGTTTCGGAGTTAGCTGTGCTTATCGTATCAAATCGTATCAAATTGTAATTGTACTATAATGCAACATGTAAACAGTCTCAAATATTTAGGACTTTTCGTAGATTCTAACCTTAAATGGAAAACTCATATAAATGAGTTATGCAGAAAACGTCGGTTTAGCTTGATCAAACTTCGTCATCTAAAAAATAAAATCAGTACGTCATTTTTAATTAGTCTATACTATGCATGGTTTTACTCTTTGCTTAACTATGGTATTATTGTTTGGGGTGGTGACTACAAAACAAATTTATATCCTTTAATTTCTATTCAAAATAAATGCTTTAGAATATTAAACTTTCGTTCTTCTTATCTTCAGGATCAAAATAATCTTAGTCTTTTGCCTGTTCGTTACATTGCTTTTTTTCGTATAATTTTATTTTTACATCGAAATAAAAACATTTGTATTACTAAAAACAATATCTCTGTTAGAAGACCATCTGAAATATTTCAAGTCCCTCGTGTACACAAAGAAATTTTTCGTAAGCACTTCTTTTATCTTGCGCCCAAACTATATGTTAAACCTTTTAAACGATCACTACATAATTTTTTAAATGAAATAGATAATTTAGATGTATTTTTTTCATTATAGAGAAGCAATAGTAATTATATAACGCCTCGCTGTGCCTGTTTTGCTTTGTATGTTTTATGTTATTGATTTATTATTTTATGCTTTGTGTAATATAATGTTTTTAATAATTTAATTTTTGCTCCATATTAATTATATTATACTCATTTTTTACTGTCACCTAAACAAGATATTTTTCTTCTTGGTGACAAATAAAATGTTTTCTTAAATTTTGTATTAAACCTGTAATGTAAATAAAGATCATCATCATCATCATCATCATCATCATCATCATCATCATCATCATCATCATCATCATCATCATCATCATCATCACCATCATCATCATCATCATCATCATCATCATCATCATCATCATCATCATCATCATCACCATCATCATCATCATCATCATCATCACCATCATCATCATCATATATTAAAGTTGTACACATCTTGACTGTGAGCCGACGACTCGGGCTGGTGTTCAATTGGGTTTTGCCATAGAGGAGATATAACAGTGGAGTGAGCAATAGCAAACCTAAATAGGGGCAAACATCGTTTAACATTAAGGCAATGGGAAAACGTCACGTCCGCCGCCAAAACGTCACATCCGCCGCCAAATACGTCACACCGCCGCCGCCCAACCGCTCGCCAATCCGCCGCCACGGTTTCTATGGTAACGAACGGAGGTCGTTCTCAAACTTTTAAATATTGTTTTGTGTTTTCTCTGCTGAACTTTTGTGGCATGCCGTGTTTCAGCAGTTTCAGCGTAATTTGGATTTAGCTGAAAATGGTCAACCGTTGCTGTGTTAGAGGATGTAAAGGAAGATCTGTTTCAGAAAGACCAGTTTCTTTTCACAGGTAAATAATATACTTTTACTTTTATTGTTTAATTGTTTCAAAAATAATTCATAAGTAAGTTCCAATGAACATATTAATTTGTAGCACAAACTTTTTGTAAATTGGATATCCAGAAAGGGATAGTTAGGGGAAGTATTAACTGAAAGGCATATAATTTCCTATTTTTAACTAAATAAATTGACTGCATTTACTCATATATCTCTTCCAAAATCACAATATCACTTTACGTTGTTTTTGATGGATTTGGATACATCACTGTTTAATGTCGATGAATAGATTTCTAAGATGTATCAATTAAAAAAATCAATTTATTTAAAAGGGTGTACAAAAAAATCTGCAATAAGGTTTTTTTTAATATTTTGATAATTATTTAGTTTTCGTATAATAAACTGAACCGCGCGATGATTTCCGCTTAGTGATTTCCGCCTCGGCGTGTTGTGTTCGTTGTTGCTTACTGAATGAAATTGAGTTTGTGTGTGGGAAAAGTTAAAATTATTTTTTATATCTTTTGATTTTTTTATTCAATCGGAGTGAATGAATTCTTCAACGATGTAGTATTAAAATAGATATTTACTTAAGAATCTAAAATTGTATTGAGTATATGTTGATTAATAGGTATAGATTATAGGATTAATAGGTAATACATTTTTTTATTATTTATACATTACACACAATTTGGTATATACACACTGCATTGCTCTTTATTTAAACAAGTTTTAAAATTACTATGTGTGTGCTTCAAAGTTTACTGTGTTGAATTATAGCTTTATGAAGTAGGAATTAAATGACTTCCTACTGAACCTTCTTCTATGTTTACTGGCTAGGGGGATATTGAGCATATTACATTAGTACTTATTTTTTTTCCCAGTGTGTTGGTTGACACTGTATGATAATCATTAAAAGGTTTTCAATATATTTTTGGGAAAAAATTCCTAAAAAAGAAATTTATAGGAAAACATTCCTAATTTCTTCCTAGCAAACTACTGGTGAGTAAAGAATTAATGTTTTTGCTTTTATGAGATAAGTGTTATCAATGCGGATGACCAATGAGATTTTTTCTGAATTTGATGGATGCTTTTCCTGCTTCCTATTTATGTGGTTTAGTTAATCTAAAGTTACTATTTATATTTCTTATACTATTTAAAAAGTGTCAAAGTTACTTTGGTTTAATGCATTTTTTAAAATTTTATAGACATATTCTACAGTATTTAACAGAATTATATGGTCAGGTATATGAAAAAAAGTCGTTATGATTTCTGAAAGAGAAGTCAAAGGCCAAACTAGTATTGTGTATTTGGTTTTGTGTAGCTTATCAAGGTTGTTACCAAGGCCTTTGCACTATAAAACTATTCTATGAGTTTGTTTGAAGTTACATAGAACTGCTTGATTAATATGAGACTTAAGATATATTGAAATAATAAGTTTTCAATTAAAATTTTGGAAGACTATCTCGTCTAATCAAACAGGTTAATCAGTAGTCACTGTTTTTATACTGCTTACAAATTTTATTTCAGTTGAATCAAAATAACAGTGAGCTCTTGGAATTAACTCCTAGTTGTAACAAATAATTATATTATGTATATTTTTTATTTAAGGTACGCATCTTTTGACATTTTTATTGACTTTGCTGTTTTGCAGGATTTCAAGAACCATTTTTCAACTAAAGCAGTGGGAGATCCACATTGCTCTAGAAATAACTAATTATTAAGTTTTTCTGCTATAAGGATTCTAACAAGGTGGTATTCTATTGATAGCATTACAGCACTACTGCTTTTTGGATACTCTAAATTTAACTCTATAGATATTATAAAACTTTGGTGTTGTGAGGAGATTCTGGTCCTCCAGAAAGTGCTACTACCTGGGAAAGTTAAGGAAGTCTTTCCTTTTAATTATCCTGATTTATTTTGTTTCTAAAACATTTGTTTGACACTTTCACATTAAATAGATCCCTGGGTAAGTGTTATTTTTTTTAAATTTTCTGAAATTTTTCTTTTCTTGCCTAAACTTTAAAAACTTTTAAGGTCAAAAACCTTTTTTGAAAACTTCAAATGTGTATTGTAAACTGTATATAAGTGCAGTTTTCTTTTTTGATTGTACATATATAATTTCCTGTTATATATCAATAAAAATTTTGTTTCAATGATGTTCTATTATTTCAGCATCAAAAGCAAGTAACACATGAACAAATACAGTAAGGGAGAGTGGGGGCGAATGGGACAACTAAATGTTTTATGTGTTAACTTCACTTTAAATATTTGATATTCCAAGCAGATTATAGTATACTGAAATCCTGTTGTGCAACAAATACCGATACAACAATCTTTCCTTCAAAAGCTTGCTATTTACAACTCATTTTATGAATTTTTAATTTAAGTCAACCAAAATTGGGTGTAAAAATGTGCATTTAATTTTATATTCTATATTTCAAACTTATGCAAAAAATAAATGTGAAAATACATGCAAATTTTTATCTTAAATATGGTATTTTAGCCATTTTTAAAACAAAGTTGGCTTTTAATCTCAATTTTCAAAAAAAATTCCTTTAGAATTACAAAAAAGTCTAACTGCATGAAAGCAATAACCTTTAAGATTTTTGTCTGGACATCAAGAAACTCCAATTTGCACTCTTAAAACTACAAACCCACTAAGAACGAGTAGCATTAACAAAAAAAAACTCAACCTTAAGAATTGAAAGAATAAAAGGACTTGTATTAGTTGATAAAAATCTTCCTTGACATGATGCTAAATAAAGCAACCTGTATTTCTCCCTTTACCTTCAAATAGGGAACTCTACCCTCTCCCCCCAATTTTGCTGCTTATCATGAGCCGTGCTCTTTGGATTTCATTTAAAATGAACTAAAGAGTTAAATCAAGGCAAAAATTTAAAAAAGACATTTTTAGCCCCTATCATAGGTACTGATTGTAAAAATGTGAAAAAGTTTGTTAATATTTTTGAAAAGAAATGCAAGAACGATTTTGGAGAGATAAAATACTTTGTTCCTTGTTGAAAAAAATTACGATTTTAAATTCTATGTAAAACATTAAATTGTAGCATAAAAATTCTTAATTATGCACCTAAAAACAAAATAAAACATGTAAAGCCAAGGCCCATTTTGTTAAAAATATATCTCCCCTTTTAAAGTTAGTAAATTAGACATCCAAAAGCTATAATAAAAATATTTAGCGTTTCTGCATAATCACTACGAAACTACTACTTTTAGATCACGAAATTTTTCTGATAATTTTATGACCTCTAATCTAAGTCATGAAATGAGGAAGTTGCATGATTTTTTTTTATTTTTTTAATCGATTCCTCTTGCAAAAATAAGCAACTACCCAAAATTTGAGGCCGATCGAGAAATTTTTTGATTGGCAAAAAAATTAACAAAAATCCCCTTTTTAAAAGCGCGCGAAAACGCCAAGAGTTTGGATGTGACGTCATCTTATACCAAACATTGTTGTAAAGCAATGGAGTTGATGGCATTATTGTTGACGTCATCTTATAGTTTAAACAATAAACGTTTTCAGTCACGTGTTTTTTTCTCGACTTTTAAATTAAAATATTTAATTACCTGTACATTTTTTTGAAAAACTGACTAGATATTTCATTTTACCTTACAAAAAACCATACGGAACACTTGTTTGTTTTTGAAAATCTGACACATGCAACTTCCTTATTGCCAATAAAGCGATAACGCGCCAATCGTCGCCAGGAGCCCATGCCGGTGATGGTTACTCTTTTTTGAAGGCGATTCAATGGGAAAGCTCACTCCATTGTTATATCTCCTCTATGGGTTTTGCCTCACCAAATATTTTATCAAGGTAAAAGTTTAAAATTAAATTTATTTACAGCTGATAGTTTACAAAATCGTAAAACGAATGATGCAAAAATATCTAAAAATATCTAGCAAAATATGCATCACTAGAAAAAAGAAAATATTTGCTATCAAAGAGTGAAAAAAATAGGTGGGGGTCGGGGGCTTAAGGGTTCTTTTTGAATCGTTAAAAACAAAAGGTGGTTCTGATTAAAAACCACCTTAGCATAAGTGCCCATAAAGAAAAACTTGGTAACTTGGTCATTAAACTTGGTATTAAAAAAGGACTAGGACTTTAAAGAGGGATTGTGCTTTAATTTTTTCACCAAATTTGCTCTTTTTTCTAGTGATGCATATTTTATTACAAGATATTTTTAGATACTTTCGCATCATTCGTTTTTTTAAACACTATGAAAAACACTTTTTCGTGTTTGAGCGACATTTTAACCATGATAAAATACTTCAATCATAAATTTTATTCTATCATACGATTCTGTAAACTATCAGCTGTAAATAAATGCAATTTTAAACTTTTACTTTGATAAAAAAAATTTGGTGAGGCAAAACGCAATTGAACACCAGCCCGAGTCGTCAGCTGAAAGTCAAGATGTACAAAACTTAAAGCAGCTCTAACTACGAAACTGCTTGATAGAAATGAATAAAAATTGGTATTTTCCGTTATCTTTTTGTGTACATTATTAAGCATACAAAATTTCATGAAAATCTGAGAACATAGGGTGTAAAATTGAGTTCTCGCTGGATGATTTAGCATGGAACGACCAAGACCTTTTAAATAAGCCCGAGAGAATAAAAAAAAATCCGTCGATAATGTTTAATTCATTAACTGCAACGTTTTTGAGACATTTTCGGAGTTAAAAGTCCCTTTGAAGCTTGGTTTAAGTAAACTGAAACTGTTGGAGATTGTTAATGTACTCTGGTTTTAAGTATACGTTGAGTGTTTTTTATCGATCCATTAGGGATCTGGTGTTAAGTATTACAAATACAAAATGGTAAGTATTACATTAACTCTGGTGTTAAGTATTCACAAATTTGCGTCACACAACTTTCACGGGTTGTATACACTAGGGTGGGTCATTTTCCTATGGGGAAAAATTTTACAAATTCTATCGGGCACAGCAAGAAAAAGGTGCCAAATGGTCTCAAACTAACATGAGTGAAATATTATTCCATTATAAAAACTCTTTTTGCCTCCAGATTGGCCTCAAATTGAACAAAAATATGTAATTTTTCATATTTTTTAAAAATTTTATAAATTAATTTTTTTGTCGATAATTATTTAAAGCTGACAAATAAGGGTATTTAAAAGCAATTTTAATCATTTTAGTCACATTTATGAATTTTAATACAAAAAACAACTTCCAAAGTGGCAATTGTAATGTATTACCGTATTAACAAAACAGGCGTAGAATAGGAGGATCTTTTTTGCTGACAAACAGTGGATTGTCAGTGGCAGATTTTAAATATTGGTAGATAAGATACATTTCCCTCAGTTATGGCCAGTGTAAAACGATATTTTTAAATTTTAAAAGTAGAAATAGTTGTATTTTTCATAAATGTCGCGCTTTCAAAATTCATTGGACAGTTATTTCATTGGCTGGTCTTGGGAACAGTGTTATTCTTAGGATTTTTTTTGGAAGAGTAAAACTACTCCTTGACTTTTTCAGGAGGCGTGAAATTCATTTATGAGGAGTGAAGTACGGAAATAGCATAAACTATTGTATATTATGAAGAGATAAATTTTTTTATAAAAACGCTCTTTTTTAATGGACAAACTGAAATAGAAAAAAAGAGGATGCTATTTTGGTTTTTAAAATAATAGCATCTGTTAATATAAGTAAAAAATATTAAACATTATAAATAAAATAATTTATTTTACATAAACATTCTAAATGAAATATTTATTTAATATTACAAATTTGAGTAGAACAATTTTTTGATTTCGGTGGGGGTACCATGCATTAGCAACATGTTAAAAATTCAAAGCTTGAAAATACGCCTAGCTAGTTTTTAAAAGCGTATTTCCTATTTTCAGTGCGTGAAATACGCTCTCAGAGGCGTTAAAATTATCACTGCTTGGGAACCAAATGTGATCACATAAAATATGTTGAAACAAGTGTCTAATGGATAGTTTGTTCATAGGCAATAGCAATATCATGATGAGATTCGCCTCAGTAATGATTTACCTAATTTTTTCTATAGCAATAGACTAAAACCCAGGCCCATAAATTATAACTTCCTTGGAGGGAGGATTTGTTTCAAAATAGCTTCTAAGCATTCACATATGCGTTCATAAAAGTTTAAATATAGCAAATTTAACACTGTCTAAAATAAACACAAGCAAGTTCTAAAAATAAGTGTAGCTAATTTAAAAATGTTGAGGATAGTATTGAGCTTTGAGTTGAAAACGCTGATCTACCGCTCTTCTTAAGAAAATATTTAAAAACTTGACTCTTAAAATATGTTTCATTTATTTTTTAACATTAAGGACTCCTATGGGGACACTTGGGATGGACTATCCCTAATATGACACTGAAATTCCAAAGAAAACCTCAACATTTAAATATTATCTAAATATTCTCCGGGGGTTGAAATCTTATAACCCACAAAAGGTACCCACCTTCTGACATATCCATTTTTATTAAATTTAATGTTTTTACCATCCTACTCAACCGGGAATAAAAGTTTTGCACATTTTTATGATTCCAGAAAGAAATCTTTGATTGCCAGTTCTAATTATTGAGACACTTCAAAATATGTTGTATTACAACTCAAGTATTTCAACTCTGGTTTCCTTTTTAATTATTTTATGGTCTTAAATGAGGATTTTTATACCATTTTGCACGTTTACATTCATGACAAATTATTCCAATCGAGGTAAAAGCCTGATTTTCGTTTGTCCATTTTTACATGAAATTACCATATTAATCGAAACTTTGACGTCAATCCGGAGGCAAAAAGAGTTATCGTAATGGAATAATATTTCACACATGTTAGTTTGAGATCATTTGGCACCTTTTTGTCGCTGTGCCCCTGGGAAAATGTAAAAAAAATACTTTTGACCCACCCTATTGTACACCTTTCTCCCCATGCCACGATTTCCTCATTATGATGCCACAATTTTGAAATTTAAATTAAACCCAGAATTATTATTAGAATTAAACCAGAATTATTTTATTTTATTTACCTGAGAAATAGGAACACTTTCATCATATTGTTGAAACAAAAATAGCAAAGAGAAATAGCAGTGAAAAAAAAACAGTTTTAAAGGGAAATGGAACAAATGTTGTCTCCCTTGTCCCCTTGGTCACATAAACAGGACCCCTTCGTACCTCTTAAAAGTCAGGATTAATTTGCAAATGACCCCTAAGTAAAGGAGGAATTAGAGACACCATCTTTGTCACATTTCTATGTATAGATGTTTTTTCAACATCGAATATAAGTAATTATAACAAATATCAAGAAAAACCCCTCCCTAACTGAATCTTTGCCTTCTCTAACTTTTTTAAACAACTAAAGCTCTTAAAAAGTATGTATTTTTGTAATCCTTTTATGTTGGAAGCTTTATACGTACGAGTATATTCTTATTAGAGAAAACCAGATTATCAATGGTACGGATCAATAGAAATAACAGAGTTCGGTGCCTAAACTGTTTTCTTTAGTTAGGGTTGCTACGGATTTTCTCTGTTTTACCTTTGGGGATAATTAATGCCAAAATTGCTTCGAAGAAAAGACTCATTTCCCCCGAAATAAACTGATAACTATTGATTGGATTAAAATTGGATGTAAGAATTGCCTTTAAAAATTTATTTAATTAAATGCCTTAATTATATTCGAAGTATTTCTTTCATAAAAATGCATTATATTGATACATAAAGTGATTCTTAGCTAAAAAGCAAAACCAAATATTATATTAAACTTGTTTTTATGAGGAAATCACTTACTAAGATCATGTTATCCTCACTTAACTAAGAAAATGTATGGATACTATTTCCCTCCCCTTCAGATGCATGGCAAAATTGTGGAGGTGGCGATAGATAGTGGCAGCATCTATCATCTCATGAGGCAGAAGTCGGACTCCTGCCATTCAATGGGCCTCACTTTCTCAGGAGCCGCACCCCCTTTGCCTTGAATCCTTGTGGAGCTTGGGTATTCCAAGTGGCACACGACAACAGCAACAACAAAGAAAATCATTTTCTGTTGCAGTTTTCTTGCTGCTTTTAGATAAAATCATGGAAAAAATATCAATTATAAATTTTCGAGTTGATATTAAATAAGTTTAATACTTAACTAATATCAATTAAGAGATTACGGATTATTGCCAAGTCTTATAAACATTTTAAAGAAAAAGTTAAATGATTAAAAGAAAATCATAAAAACAGTTAGGTACGTTGATATTTACTATGCACCCAAAAGTCATAATGCTTGGAATACATGATAGAATACAAGTGAACGTTAATTTATAGCATAAAAATATCTTTCAAATATGATGCTCAGTAAAATGTTTTATTTGAATAAATAATTATAGTAGGTAATCAAATCAAAAATCCTTCAAATTTATTTTGAATTATTCATCAGTACTTCAAATATCATTTGAGAAAAATTTAAAAAATGTTGTCTTTTTAAACAAATAAGGCATCCATAGAAATATTAGTGACGATTCACGAAAAATGTGTTGCTGTTTGCAAAGTTGTTTTCCAAGCTTCGTTTGATAACTGTCCTTTTATATTGTTTACTTAAGTTTATTCCAACTTGTATAGTTATGAAAATAGTCAGTCTTGTCCTAAAAATAACGTAAATACCTTAATGCAAAGCTAGACATATTTCCTTAATAAGAGTGCAAATATTTTAAAAGTTCACTCAAGTGCATCTATGAAATAGAGAATTTCAAAAGTTAGATTCTAAACATTTTATTATAAATGTTTTATAAAACATCAAGGTAAATTATAATAGTTTCACATAAACTTTCAGTTTAAAGATTCCTTTTTTATATTTTTCTTGGGAAAGAGTTACGGTGTTTGTTAAAAGTTGGAAAATTCATGCCCGTGGCAAATGGTTCTTGTCCTGTGTTACGCTAACTTTCAAAAATATTATTTCATCATTGTCCAAATGTAAACTCGTAAACAAGTATAACGTTTTTGCACGTATCTCAATCCAACCCTTAAGATTAAGTCCAAAAATTTCTTTTAAAACTTAACCTAGCATGAAAACTCAGTTAAGATTTCATATAATAATCTTGATTGGAAGGTGCGGTAGGTAGCGGAGTGTGTTTGTCTAATAATATATGTTATAAATAAATGAGATTTTTCTACCATTATTGCTAAAAAAGCATCAAACTTCATGGATTAGAATAATAAATAAAAATATTTCTTTTTGAACTGTCTGAATTAAAAAAAGGTAACAGAGAAATATGTTGGTGTCTGTAAATATTTTAAAAATAATTTCCTTTTAAATTAAAATATTCCAAGTGTCGCATGGTCCAGCGCTCTCCTCCATTAGAGCTGTTAAATTGGTTAAACAAAGATATTTACCATAAATAAAAATATAAATAGTTTATTCTACGATTTATAACAAAAGCTTGTTTCCAGACTTAATATTCTCCTGTGCCCATTTATATCCCGATTTTTACGCAGTGCTTGATGGCCATGTTAGCCTTGCGCCACACTACAGCGTCTTGAAACGCTCGAAGTCGTAAATCAGATAGGGGAGAAAGCACGGAGTTCAGCCTGAGACTCACCCTATCTTGACAGGAATGAAGATTCCTGTCAAGATAGGGGACTATAGGCTTTCTCCATGCTTTTTTTTATGGAGATTAATTGCAATAGCGACCATAAGCCGCCCAGTGTGTCGCAAGGCTTAAGGAAAAGATCGCAAACAACCATCTCTATCCTTCTACAAAACCTCAAGTCAAATAACTCAAAGTCAAAGTCAGTTCAACCAAAACTCAACCTAAGCAAAATCCATACTCTACCCCCCCCTATCAATTTTCATTTGGTCTGGCCATCAACTCTCCTCTTATACCCCTCCCCTCAAAAATCCTCTTCATAAAACATCAAGCTTTTTAAATAATTCTCTAGGCTTTCCTCAAAACCCGCTATCCAAGCCCTCGCCACAGCAATTACACAGCGGCACCAAAAACCGTGTCCTTTTTCATTCCCTTCATAATAATTGATCCCTCGCTCAGCGCTCAGATAATTCGGTATCGCGTGTCCCCCCACAAACGCATCAATCCTCATAAAGTTAGCTTTGGTGACAACTCCCCCTTTTATCGGGTCTCGTAGGAATACGACCCTCCCCCCTCCGATCGAAGGAAGTCAATTAATAGAGGGCATAAGGGTGACTTCCGACAACAAAAGCAGGAAATGAAATGAAGTCTAGGAATGGTAGCCGAAGAATGTTCGTATATGTGGGCGAGGTAAATCTTGATTTGATTAGATGAAACAGACTAAAGTCTCCGTAGCGAGAATAAGGTTGGTTGATTGGTTTTATACGGCACAGGGTCCAAATCAGGGCATAAAGTACCAGAACAGTATGCCTTGTGATAGGGCAGTGGTTCCCAACCTGGGGGCGATCACCCCCCAGGTGGGCGATTTGTGTTATCAAAGGGGCGATAAAAAAGTTGGGGGCAATTGGGGGGCGATGAGTATTCAAAGGGGGAAAATAAAATAGTACTGTACTGAATGACTGTATTCAGACTTAATGTACCAAAACAAGTTAAAACCCTGTTTCTTAGGGTCAAATTTCCAAAAATTTTCTAGGGGAGGGCCCTCAAACCCCCCTTTTGTACTTGGAACTTAAATTTTTCAAAACTTTTTTAAATTTAGTTCATCAAAATCAAAATCCTACCTAAAAATATATCGCCAAAATTCGGAAGAGGTGTACCATAACTAGCTAAAAACCTGTTTTTTGGAGTCTTATTTCCAAAAATTTTCTGGAGGAGGACCCTCAGACCTAAAATTTCTTTATTATTAACACTTGACTTCAAATTAAAATTAGACATACAATGAGAATAAAAAGGGGGCGATAGGTGTTAGTCAACCTCTAGAAAGGGGGCGATGGGCCACAAAAGGTTGGGAACCACTGTGATAGGGTGTCTGGTGGATCTGGGATTACATCCACTACTCATGGAAATAAGGCCTATTTCGTCACGTCAAGGAAGGTGGAGAAAAATAAGCTTGATCCTCTGATAGCCCTCCGAAAGAACAGATTGAATGAACATGTCTCGTCCAACGTCCAATCACAGCAGGTGACCAACAAAATGGCTCTGCTTATACCCATCCATCAATCCCATTTGCAGTGTTGCCTTCTACCATCTTACGGATATGAAAATAGCGTTTTGGGCCCTCCTCTCCTACCTCTATATTCCAAATCAAGCGACCGCATACACTATTTCGTGCAACTTAAAATAGTAGTAAGTTGAAGACAAATATAACATGATCAACCCTTCGCCGAAGAGGTGAAAAACCGTCGATAGTACTATAGTTGAACATATTATGGTCGCAGATGCAATCCGGACGCACAGCATGCCTATAAAAACAAAGCCTGAGACTAAAACATGCAAGATAGGACACAAATAATAATAGTCTATCTCACTAAAGGCGAAATTAATACAATTTATATTACTTTACTAGCTGTTATACCCGGCCTTGCACGGGTGGGGTGTATAAATTTATTTTTTAAAATATTTCTTAAAATACATTAATAATTTTGTAAATTAGCAATATTACAAATCATCCCGGTATCCCAGGAACCTCTTTCCTATCCCAGTGTTCCCGGTATCCCAGGCGCCTCTTGCCTATCCCAGTGTTCCCGGTAATCTTATCCCGGTGGTCACGGTAATTTTTCTAATCCCGGCGTTCCCGGTAATTTTCCTACCTCAGTGTTTACGGTAATTTTTATATTCCGGTATTCTGGGTGTCTTTATGGTAAATTTCCTGTCCGAGTGTTCTCGGTAATTTTCATAACCCGGTAATTTTCCCATCCCGATGTTCCTGATAATGTTTACTATCTTGGTGCCTTTATAAAATAAAAAATTTGAAACCATAATAAAAAGTCTAGTAAATTAGTATGTCTAGTGAAAAAATTAAGAAATTTAAAACCCACTGAGCTATATAACAACAGTGTTAAAACCAGTGTTTAAAACTAAAATAAAAGATCTAGTAAATGAAAAAGTCTAGTGATCTGTGTCTCATTTGAAACAATGTTTTATTTTTAACTCGTTGTATGACTGGTAAAACAGGTTTTCAAACACGGAAAAATAAGTGAAAAAAAAGCAGGAAAAACGGGAAAAAAAGAATGAAGGACTGATTTTCTCTTTATAAATTATAGCCCATGTCCTATTCTGATGTATAAGCTACATTATGGTAAAATTTCATTAAAATCCATTCAGTAGTTTTTGCGTGAAAGAGTAACAAACATCCAGACAAACATTCACAATTATAATAGTAGTAGGAAGATCAAATAAATAAGTATTGATGTATGTGATTATCAAAGTTAAAACAAGCAGCTGTAACACACGTCTCAAAACGAAGGTGAGCCTGGCCTGGTTGTTTTTCAGGTTATTTTTAATAATTTTGTGCACACTCTGATTCACTTAAATTTTATTACAATTATATTAAAACCTAATAAATAAATACATTTTCTTTACAATAAAAAATTTATTTAGAAATTAAATTTAAATCTTGAAGCATTAAATTCAAAATAAGATTCCTTTAAAAGTCAAAGGAATTTCTCCTGGCAAATACTGCATCGCCTTGTTATTGAAAGTCTGATTAATGGACAAAATCTATGAAGTTAAGCGTGGAGAGGACATAAATATTTATACCATCAGGCTGGATAAAAAAGCATTCTTACCGTTCTACTTTTACTCAAAGGCAAGATTGATTGTACTTTTAGTGAGAAGTCATTTGCTGAAATCTCTTTCAGATTTATTTTTTCTTAAGACGCTTTAGGCATTCGAAAGTAGATCACGTTCTAACCAAACAATAGTACATAATTTTGTTTGAAAAAAAAAGTATAAAAACGATTTTTTTAAACAGTGCAACGATAAAGTACAGTTAAGGATCCTTGAATTTTATGCATTTCAAATTATTCTTTTAAGCAAAGTCGAGTGATATAATTATCTTTGGTAAATGAAACGAACTCTTTTATGGAACTTGTGTTTTTATAATAAACTCCTGGATCAGTAGAATACATTTTTACCAGTAACGTCTGAGTAAAAATTAATAATAAATTATAACCTTAGGGTGCATAGATATTCTACTAGTATTCATCTTATACTATTCGTTTTATGCGGTTGGTTTCTATTCTGTTCCATTGATAAAATATCTTTAACTAAAATGAAGGAAACTCTAGAAAAAGTTTTGGCGGTAATAATAATAAAATTACATAAAGTTATTTTTTAGTTATATAATATATACAAGTTATATTAAGTCACACAGAAGAAAATTCCATAGAGAGATGGATAATAATGCACTCGCAACGTAAGTATTTTTGCTAGAATACACCCACCGACGAAAATAGATTAATCAGAGTGTAAAATAATTAATCGCTTTTTTACGTAATCTATTTACAGCTCAGATAATTCTCATTGAAAGGTAATCGCCGATTAAAGTTTTAGAATAAAATAGCTTGTTTTCTAGTCTAATCTTATTTAAATACTGTAATTTTGTAATCTGAAGTTTTGGTAAATTGCACATTTAGGAATAATCTTTCTTTATTCACAAATAATAGGAAAAAACAAATAAAATAAATACAAATAAAAAACATATGATACGCCCAGGGGAAACAAAAGATCCCATACGGGCGTAATAGAAATTATTACATTAAAATACAATGGAAAATAACAAAAAAGAGACACACACAAAAACAAGAATTCTAGAACAAATTGAAATAAATACATTAAGAGTTAAATATCAATTAAAAATACATAGTGATCCAATAATAATAAAATAAAATAAATAAACAAAATAAAATATATGAAATAATTTATTTTTGTTTTCTATTGGTAAAGTCTGGCTGCTGCAAATATACTATCGCTTCATAATGATTTTAAAAATAAAAGTCTATGTCGTTTAAATTAATAACAAGAAGAAAAAGTTCACGCTTAAAAGTAGAGAACTGTTCAATATTTTGGAGATCTCGGGGTAAATTATTATAAAATTTGGGTGCTAGATAGAAAAAATGCTTACGGAAAACTTCCTTAAAAAATCTAGGAATTTTGTACACTTCATTTGGCCTTCTTTGGGATACGTTTTCTTTTAAGTTACAAATCGATTTATTACGGTGCAAAAAAAGTGAAACATGGTATAAAAAATTATATCTTAATGGTAATAATTTCAATGTTCTAAATTTTAAAGGGTTTGAGTACCTAGGTTCAAGAATTTTAAAACACTTATTTTGAATTGAAATTAAAGGTAATAAATTTGATTTGTAATCACCTCCCCATATTATGATACCATAATTAATTAAAGAATAAAACCAAGAATAATACAGAATTTTTAAAAAATTGGTGTCTATTTTATTTTTTAAGAGGTGAAACCTAACCAAAACAAAACGTAATTTTTTACTAAGCTCACTAATGTGAGTTTTCAACTTTAAATTTGAATCAACATGCAAACCAAGATATTTAATTGTAGAAACAGAGTTTAGAGTAAAACAAGTGCAACAGAATTGAACCTTGAGGAACTCCACGATTTATAGAAATATAATTACTGAAATTATTATTAACTTTGACACGTTGTTCTCTATTAGAAAGATAAGATTTAAACCAATTCAAAATATTTCCCCGAAAACCAGCTGAATCTAATTTTTTAACTAATATTGAATGATTTACGTTGTCGAAGGCTTTGGAAATATCTAAGAAGATCGCTACGGGTTTTTTACTATTGTCAATATACTGTAATAAATAAATTTTGAAAAGTGTAATAGTGCAGATTCACGGCTGTATTCTACACAAACGTCGTAACTCATTCTCATGTGATTAACTCTGTTTTTTGGACTTTTTCGTATTCTACTCCTCCTAAAACCACGTTTATTCGGGGTTAATTGTAATCCGGTAAATTTGGCCGGTAAGTTGAATTACCGTGAATATCGACAAAGTTTACAATGTCTTTTCATGAAATAATTCATTGTTTTCAGATTAATAGCTCTTGTACATCAAAAAGCGCTCTAAGAAATTAATATTCAACATCTAGTTGAAACAACATCTTTATTTTGCGAAGAAACTATGTTTTCTGCTCGTAGTCACTTTAAAATGTACTGCCAACAGGCATTTCGCCGCCATCTTAAACCTATTACTACGATATTATGGATTAATATTTTATTCATTAAAATATTTGTCATTGGGTACATGTTATGATGGAATATTTTTTTCTCTTTGTAAAAAAAGTGTTTTTACAAGATTAAAGGTTACACTGTAAAAAAAAACTGTAGAAAAACAGAAATTTTCAAAAACAATGACTTTATGTTTACAGAGATATTCTGTCATGTAACATTCCCACCGCACTTCTACTTATTTTATGTAAAATAACAGCTTTTATCTAGTTTTTTAGCTTATCTGTACTTAAACAGAAACTTACTGCATCGAAAACGAATACAGCTATTGGCAACATTATACCGAATCTTCGTTGGTTCAGTGGTAGCGTGCGTGCTTAGCATGCGGTAGGTCGTGGGTTCTATCCCCGGATATTAATTAATTAAAATTAGAAAAAACTCTACTAAAATAAGTGCATGTGCACAAGCAGAAAATTATTGAGAGGCAACAGAAAAATCTGTAGCTCACTTGACAGAAAGTTTCTTTTTACAGCATTTACCTGTAGGTAACAGCTTTTTTCTGTTTACAGGATTTTTCGGCCTACAGAAATTTTCTGGCAACTTTTGCTGCCAGAAATTTTCTGTTTTTTTGCAGGATTATTTTTTACAGTGTATATTAATGTACTTAAAATAGTCTGCTGGAGTTACAATAACCTGAAGTGGTTTCATTTAGCTTTCTGATTTATAGATGGCAGCACAAGCTTGATTGGAGTTAATAATATTTTCATTTTTAACCAATATTGTAGGTAGTATAATCAGTTTTTTGTATTGTTTGAAGAGTTTTTAGGTCCATGAAATATATTTTAATTATTGAAACTACCTTATAATAGTCAGATTAGTTATTTCGGTTAGGACGGACAAAATGGCGACCAAGATTGAGTTTGGGCAAGATTGAGTAAGCTCATCATTGGCAGTAGAATACCGATTTTCAACACACTCTGAAACACAGTCTTATAGGGTTTCACTTACCACGCGATTAACTCAATTGAGTAGAATACGGCTGTCAGTATTCCTTCCTTTAATAAAACCATATTGGTTTTCTGCAAAAAAATTTATTTTTAACAAATAATCATACATTCTGTTAGAAAGAGCTTTTTTAATAACTTTAGAAAAACAGGGGAGAATAGAAATAGGTCTGTAGTTTTCTGGAGCGTTCTTATTTCCAGATTTAAATATAGGAGTTATTGTGGCTTTTTTGAGGGAATTTGGAAATTCAGATGAAACGATTGAGGTATTTACGAAATTAGTAATAAAATCTATATTATTATGGGCCATATTTTTAATAAGTTTTATGCTAATTCCATCATAGTCATAATTATCAAAATTTGAAAAATTTTTAAGTAAATTTAATACTTCCAAATTACTAAATTCAATGAAAAGGAAAGAGTTTAGGTTTGAAAGAATATAGTGTCGGAAATTCGTCAAGTTCAAATCAGAGTAATTAGAATGCAAGTTGCTGAAGAATGCATTTAATTTTAGGGCAGCATCTGAGTTATTAAAATTATCAGGTAGAGTACAAGACCGACAATTTTCTGAAATTTTACTCGAAACATCAAACTAAATAACTTCCCCACTTCCCCACTTATCTTTAAAAAATTCCAAAACAAGAAAAAACTTCGCTAAGAAAATTTTATTATTTCTTCCTTGTAACTCACTTTTTATTTCAATATGGCTAGGTCTCGTTTCATGCAATTAAGATAGATATTTCGGTATTATAAAGTTAAGTTATGAACCCTATTTGTTGGAAATAAAAAAATGAAACTTTTAATGTTATATTGAACTAAAGGCATAGGTGGACAATCATAAAAAACAGCTCTGTTTCACCTATCATCATTTCTAAACAGCACACGCTTTATCAAACCTTTCATTTTACAGAAACAGACAAATGTGACTAAAACAAGAATTCGTGGAACAAATTGATGTACTTTAATCTACTGCAACTCTATTCGTGCGATAAACAGCCTTATATGTATCAGGATCCTTCAGTCTATTATACTTAAAGTAATCTCTAAGCGAGATGGGATCCGGCAGATAGATCCTTTAAGCTATATGCATTAACATGTGTGATATCCACCGGCTCGGACTCAATGGTTAATGCACATTGTTAAAACAAGTCAACCATATGCTTAGAATGGGTAGTCTTGTTTTGAAACACGTTGGCTAGACACACGTGCTCCATAACATTGGTGTACTATACTACGGGAGGAACGGAGACATCTTTCTCCTTTAAAATGATACACGCCTATGTATTTGAAATTAGCATTCTTCCACTAAACGCGAGGATTTAAAATTTTTGGTTCTGTTCTAGTGTACTTATACTGATAAATTCAAAATATTGTACTATACATGGTTCTGAGAGTGTCTGAAAGTATCGGTTTAAGTACAGTCAAGTATATTTTTCACATTCTTTGTTAACTATTTCACATGTGGTGAATAAAACCTGTTTTATTTCTTTTAGCGACAGGTTTCGTCATTAGAATTTGATTATTCTTTTTTATTGCTATTAGTTTTATATTTTCTATTCATAACAAGTTTTCATATTAATCTCTGAACAAAAATTTACATAAATTAAGTAAATTTTGTTCGATTGAAATATAAAAGGTTTTATTCAGACTTTGATTTCATAAAAAAAAGCAAAATTTTGATTTTGATAAATAAATGCACGAGATTATACGAGCCAGTAAGTGAAGAGTATCATGACAAAACTTTCCTCATTAGTAAATTTTTATACAAATTAAAAAAAGTAATTAAAAACGTGCAAAAATTCAAACTTTTAGAAAGCGTACAAATATTTTCAATAAAGGGTAATATTTATTCTTTTGTGTTGGCAGATGTAAAAGTACAAAATTTATGTCTGCAAGTTTTTTCACATTTTTAATGTGAAAAAAATGTCTAAATTGTCATTATGTAATTGTGAAAGAGAAATTTTCTAAAAACTTTTAAAAGACAGACAATTAAGTAATGAAAATTTTACATGTAAAAAAAGTTTCTAATCAAAAGGTGAGAAATACGTTTTCTGATAAACTCCCACTCATTAGTAACAGAAGTTAGGGATAAATCCTTCCGCTTAGTGATAGTTTACCTCTTAGACATAGAAATAAACCGCTACACAAGCACTCTAATACCACTCTATTTTGTAGAAGACTGAAAATTTCTTAAGAAAAACTTCTTAAAAATCTAGGTGTTTTTAATTGATTTTTTTCGTCATGCTAAAAACAACATCCATTACTTATTTTATCCATTAATTTTAAGAGAATTTTTTTTAAAGAGAAGCTTACTTTTTATCCATACGTCTTTTTCTAGCTAATATTTCTTTTTTTAATGCTTTACTTATGCCAATAAAAACAGTTAAGTAGTCAATAATCTCATAGGAAATCTCTTAAGGAGAAAACCTCTCAAACAAGGTTTCTCCTTCAACGTTTTCTAAAGGATGATTAATCTTAAACGTTAGTTATAGACATCTGATCCTAATAAAAATGTTAAAAAAATGAATACATTCATGACCTAATTTAGTATGTAGCTATGTTAATAAATAGTAAATATGGGTAATATAACTATATAATAATATAACTATAAAGCACATTCTTTTATATCTCAACTCCTCAAAAAATGTTTTAAAATGAATGTCTAAAGCGCTTATAACATACCAATAAAAACAATTTTATTTTGCGATAGTAGCATAGAAACTGTCTTTCAGATTTTTAAAACAAATCAGCAAAAATTTAACTCTTAACTTAAAAATCTCGTTGGTACTTAAAATATTTCGATATGCCGGTTTTATATCTATGTTATGGGCAAAGTGATTAACTGGGCATTATTAATAATGCCCAGAGTGGAGACTGGAAAAGTGATAAATTTCATTAATAAAAGCCATTGAATAATCACGCCATTTATCACATTGCCCGTAACATCTTTACTAGACTGCAATGTTTCTTGACCATAAGACGTCACAACTCGGGAAGAAAAACTCAGTAAACAGAAATCTTGCTCCTGTTGGGTTGCTAGGAGGAGTTTCACTACGCAAATGGTGATAAAAAATGCTGCAATACAAATGTTTAACAAGTTAGTCATATTTCTAAATTACAGATAGTACAGATGTTCTCAAACTGTGGGTCGCCAGAGTTTTATGAACGTGTTATTTGCTTTTGAAATTTTTCAAACAAACATAGAAGATGAAACAGAACCTTAAGAAAAAATACCCTACTCAGTCTCGAACGCAAAAGACAATTAAAGTAAATACATTTTAGTCACTTTTATTTGTCGGTTAATCAAATAAGATTTGAAAAAAGTCTTTCTAAGGTCTTTCTTAGAGAGTTGGGCTTCCCACAGGGAGTACTACAAATTTTAAGAATTATATTAAGAAATCATGTTGTAACGGCAATTTATGAGAATACTATAAAACGAGTTGAAACCATTTTAAGTTCTAATGAATGACTGTAATCCATTACTGTTGCAAAATAGTTAGTGACCAAACCTCTTACATACGAAGCTTAAGTCTTAGGCGGGTCATGGGAAAATTAACTGAAGATGAGGTGGTTCGCTTTCGCTTTAGATTTTGTTTATAAAAAGTGGGTCGCGATGTTCGAAAGTTTGAGAACCCCTAGTCTAGTATATACTGAAAAAAAAATACGGAACTTTACACAAAAAGTGGTGGTTAGAAATTGCTTTCATAATATAACTAGATGTATCGAGAACACTGATCTATAAAACAAACTGGAGAACTATAACAAGCGACCGAACTTGCCGGCGCGGAAGGTTACAAGTTGCCCCTTTTGCTCAGCAATTTCTCCATAGATTAGCATTGTGTGAGTTGAACTTTAGTGTTAAGGGGTTTTATTCAAGATATCTCTTGCTTAAGGTGTCTTTTACTACTAAATCGATGCTGCTCTACAACTTAGTAATTGACTAATTGAGTAAATCTCTAATAGTTTTTAAAATAAAATTTATAAGTCCTAAAATTTCCACTAAAGGGCGTTGAAAAATGTTGCATCGGATAGGGCATGGTCACTTTACTATACCTAGACCCCACTTTCATGACTATATCTGTAGGGGTTCAAAACAAAGACACAAAAGAAGACACAAACTTTTCCGCGCAGACACAAACTTCGATAAGGAGTGATGCGGTTTCGGCACGCTGACTCGTCACTCCAGTTTGTTTTATAGCTCAGTGATCGAGAGAGATGTATCCGGGGAGAGAGGTTCCACTACGTTCCAATAGACAAGAGACAATACACTCACCGTGATGTAGTTGACCTTGGTGAAGAGGCCGTAGGGGGCCGCGGCGACGAAGGACAGGAGCCAGATGATGACAATGTTGCGGAAGGCCCTGGACACCTTGGACTTGGTGGTCTGTCGCAAGGGGTGGCAGACGGCGTAGTACTGCTCGCAGCTGAAGGTGACGATGGTGAGGATGGAAGCGTAGGCCGTGGCTTCGGCCATCACGGTACGCAGGATGCACGTCCACGTACCCAGCTGCCACGGGTACTGGTGCCACAGGCTGTACAGCTCCAGAGGCATGGCTGCGAAGGAACAATAACAAGTGCTGTAGCCATCAATGTAACAAGACCATATACTAGGGTGGATCAAAATTTTTTTCAAAATCTCTTGGGGATGGGGTGCAAAAGTTGTGTATCGGTATAAATAGGACGCTTGCAAAATTTGGAGGGAATCAAACAACTTCTTGAAACTGAGCTTGAAATTTAAAAATATTTGAAAAATACACCTTGTCTAGAAACAAGTTGTGAATAGCAAACCTTTTTTATTCCGATTAATTCTTGCTTAAATGTATCTTAAAAGGTGTTCAGAAGGTACCAGTGTTAAAATCTTTCTAAAAATTTTTTTCGATCCATCCTATACCCAACGGTCAGTTTTACCCGAGTATGGTTGGTTGAAATTTCTCTTGGAAAATGTATAGAACCTAGAAACTGCCGCATGCTAAGTAAGCATTCAACCACTGCTCCAGGGGAGGTTCGGTAAGTTTAAAACTTAATATTATAACCTTTTCCTTATTGGGCTAAGGTTTGACGCAGTGATGTTGATTGCGAAAACTGACCGACTATCAAAGTATCAGAATTTGGGTATTGGTTCATGAATTTACGAGAAAAGACAAATATAAATTGCTACTTATTAAGAAGTCTTTTTTGTGTAGCAGTGTTGGGTCGGGAATGAAAAGTGGAGGATTGTAATCAGGGATGATCTGATTGCAAAACTTTCAGTCACTGCTGTTAACTATAGACTAGAGGTGAGCGTAAAGAGGTATGCGACATTAAAAAAATATTTGTTTTAGTTGAATACGGTATTTTTTTACTTACATTTTAGCTGTTCGTAAAACAACTAGCATATCTGAAACGATACGCCAATCATTAGGATATGAAAAAAATCCTCCACCTTTCTTTCTTTTCTATCAACACTCTTACTTTCCTATAACACATTGCTATGCTAAAAGTTTGCACACATTTATTTGTAGATAAGACCTTTTACTGTTGAATCTTAAATGAAAGCAATGCTTATATGTTACCCCAAAACGGATCCATTAAACTTGCCAGTTCGAAGGATGAGTGTTTAGATCATAATATAAGATAAGTGACATTTATTAAGGGATTGACTCTTTTAGAAATTCAGAGAATACCGTCTATATTTGGTCTTTTATTAAGGGTTGAATCAAAATTAGATTAGAGCATAACTAGCAATCCAATATTGTACTTTAATACCATTTGCTATTAAGCCTTCACAGTTCCATTCTTAATCTCTCCTGGAACTGCTTCCATTATCTGGAATTATTATCACACTCAAGTAATTGAGTTCTGAAATGAGATCTACAAGGGAACAAGAACATCATTTCCTAATGTCAATTATATAATGAAGACATGTTCCACTCCATATTAGAAGGAATAGGAAATACCGCTTTATTGAATAGTTCAGTGATTAAAAGCGTTGAGGAGATATTTCAGCATTATATATTTTGAGCAGAGATAATATTCATTAAATTTAATTTGTATAATTATTTTTCAGGTTTTCGGGAACTTCAGAGGCTTGGAAAATATAAATATTCAGGAGCAATCTGTTTCGTAGAAAAGTTTAATGCGTTGTGTTATTCCTCATTCCTGTTATATTAAAGTTAAATTAGTTCAAACCCTAGAATAGTTTATTGGTTCGTATAAACAATTCATATTAGCATCCATAAAATGCTGAAATAAATAAATTTTGAATGCTGAAATCTTTCATTCATTCTTAAATATGATACACATTTATAAAGCTTTGTTTAAACAAAACTTTCATTTTGTATCACACATTTTATGTCATATATCAACAATTTTTAAACTCCGGAATAAAGAATATGATCAAAATAATGATTGGAAGTTAAGCATTACCAAAATATCTAGAATCTTACTTCATAAATTGAAAATTTCTACTCTTAACCAATGCCCAAGCTTGAAATTTATAACAATCTAAATAAAGGATAATTCAACTAGACAAATGTTGATTGATATAATTTTCTGACCATAATAGTAAGAAGAATTTCTCATTTTATAACGAAGTTTATTAGATTTACATAGAGAGGTAATACTGAAGAGACTTGCATCAATTTATTTATGGATTTTTGCTATATATCGTTGCCTTTTTGTCTTCTTGTTTACATTCATGCCTTTGGTCTTGCTTTATATCAAATTTCAATATTGCTTAATAATGTTTGACATTGAACTTTAATAGAGGAGATTTCAATGTTTTAAAATGTACAATTTCACTGGTCTGTATAATTTTGAGATTAAATGAAATATTCCGATAATTTTTTCACTTGTGGAAACAGGTTAATAAGGCGAATTTTATAAAAATAAGGCGATATTTTTAAAAGGAGACATTACTATTGCTTTTGGGATAGGAAACTACGATGCTTGTATCAAGCAAAAAGGTAGATTGCAAAGGCAAATGTGCAAAAGGGTAGGTTAAAATGTTTGAACCTTTAGCGACAAAAACTTCCCAAAACGTCCTAAAACATACTTTGTTTTGCAGCGACTAACTACAACAACAAGGTGTTAAATCTTTGTGCACTGCATCATGGGAGTCCTTCTTAAGTCTTTCATGTTTAACCCATGTGAAGGCAGCTCGGGAGAGGGCTGAAACTTCGGTATTCCATATTATCCGACTATTCCATAATACCCTCCTCTCCTCTACCAATATTTGTTTAAACTCTTAATATATGTTTGATACTTTTTTTACAGTTATTGGATAATTTTTACTTTATCCTTGTTCTCTACGAGAATTTTCCCATAACATTATTCCATTTAATATTAAGGGCACAACTTTGATTCTAAGTAAAGACGATATTAAATAGAGTATTTTATGTGAGTACCAAAAATATGGATTTAACTAATTTATGTGCTTAAATTCATTATTTATTATTAACCAATTATTTCTCACAACTATAATTACTTTAAAAAGTGTTTAAAAACACTGACTTCGATTTTAAGATGAATTAAGTAATAACTGATTTTTTTTCAAAATTCTGTTGTTCTCCTCTTCCCATTTTGGAGAACCAAAGCTATTTGTTTGCTTTCTTCCAATAAAGGGAAAATTAAGGAATATAAAACGAATGAGAAAAAAGGAAAAGAAAACGAAAAAGGTTTAACGTATTTTTGTTCAAGTGTCGCTAAATAAATTTGAAAATTAAAGAATTAAAGCAAAAAGATGATACTTCGTTACTTCAGAAACATGAAAAAAGGGTTTTCGAAGATAGATTATCAGACATAATATATAATGAACGTAATTTTTCTACTTTATTAGTTATTTGAAAACAATAATGAAAATACTACTGAAAATACATAATTCATTATTTCCTTTAAAAAAGAATAAAAAATACAGTAGTTTGGTTCTGATAATTTTTTATCATAATAAAATTCGTTTTTGGGAAAAAAACATCCATACTGTTTTAATTTAAGGTATCCGACTACGTTGAAATCGTCAATTTTTACAAAAGTACGAAAAATTTTTTTTGCTAAAATGTAAAAATTTAGGTCTTTAGCTATCTGGTACAGTTTTGGTTTTGACCGATCGATAATTAGAAAAAAAGTTAGAGCGTTTTAAAATTAGTAAAGGCCATCAAAATGACCCAAGAACTTTACAAAATAAAAATAATTTGTGTCGTTTTGACTCGTTATTAAATTAAGAAAGTGGGAAAAAAAGCCAAAACATGATATTAGCGGTTTCGATTAGTTAGAACTTTTTATTCGAATTAGCAAACTGAAATATAATGGGTCATTCCCTAGTTAGATAGTCAAGAAGTAATTTGGAACAGAAAAATCTAAAATACACACATTTTTAAAAAAATTAGAGTGTTTGAAAAATTTTAAAAATTTCACTAAAAATTTCATGTTTTTACCAAATTAAAAAAAATTATGTTTCATTAATCAATTTAAACTATTTTTTTGTTAGTTTGGCATTAATATGAATCTGAAAAACTAATAAGGGGGCATCCATAAATTACGTGAGGTCAAAAAGGGGGGAGGGGTTTGGAAAAATCTCACCAAATCTCACCAAGGGGGGAGGGGGGGTCGGTGAAAAACTCACGTCAACTTTTTAAGTTCGAAATTAAACGATTTTTTTAAGTTTTAGAAAGGAATAATACCCACAGATAAGGTACTGTGGTGATTTTTAGGCGGAATAATGTTCTTTCCCTCAAAATGCAAACGAATTGGAGAGAAAATTATTTTTAAAGGTTGTAGGTAAATCTCACTTGGGGGGAGGGGGGGTCCAGCAAAATCTCACTAAATCTCACCAAGGGGGGAGGGGGGGGGTCCAGATTTTGGAAAAAACACCTCACGTAATTTATGGATGACCCCTAATATATTTATAATTAACTGTATTTTAAAAAAAACTTCTCCGAACGTAGTCGGATACCTTAATGTTTCGATTTAATTCCTATAATGAACGTAATTTAAATTTTCTCCAACCTAAGGACCTGAAATTTTGAGAGATAATGAAAAAATCATCAATATACAGGGTGTTTCAAAAGTTCGTTTCGCGGCTTTTATTTGGAACCAACGTGTCCTAGAGTCACGGAAGTAAGGTCTACCCCTAGGTAAATGACCCTGGAGAATCCATTGAGAGGACTAACAGCGCCCCTAGCAGCGAAATAAAAAAGTTAAAAAATTAATTAAAAAAAATATAGGACATAGAGCAAAAACCTCAATAAGAGTATTATTGCTAACGTTATGAAGAACTCACAGAAAAAACGTTTCATGAAAATACCTTGAATATTCGTGGAGATATTAGCCTGTGAAAAAAGCACTTTTTCAGACCTCAAAAAGAAAAAGTTCACAAATTTGTAATTTTTTTCAGTTGTATTGTGTAGTTTTGTGTTTTTTTTAGTTGAATAAAGACAAAATTTAATCAAAAAATTGAAAAAACTTGCAAATCTGCGAACTTTTTATTTTTTGAAGCCTGAAAAAGTGCTATTTTCACATGCTAATATCTATTTCACATGCAAATATTCAAGTTATTTTCATGAAACTTTTTTCTGTGAGTTCTTCATGAGGTTGGCAACAATACTCTCGCTGAAGTTTTTGCTCTATCTCCTTTAGTTTTAAAATTAATTTTTTGAACTTTTTTATTTCACCGCTAGGGGCGCTTTAAGTCATTCCAATGGATTCTCTAGGGTCAACTTTCCTTGGGGTAGACCTTATTTCTGTGATCCTAGGACACGTTGGTTCCAAATAAAGGCCACGAAACGGACTTTTGAAACAGACTGTATATAGCAATTAAGCTGAAAACATTTTATCTTAAAATAGTTTAGCCTTGTTTATTTTACATCTTGGTACTATAGAGATGTACCATAAGTTCTTAGAGACTTCAAGAATCAAATTCTCAAAGTAGTAATCCTTAAGAAAGAAGGGAGCAATATAATAAGAGGGATTTAGAATTCTGCCCCCTTTATGATTCCAAAACTATTCCAAATGTAAACAAAAAGGTCACTAACTTGTAAAATAGATGTTTTGTGCAAAAAAGGCAAACTCAACAAAAATGAATGAATAGTATAAATTTTTTAAAAATTTAGACCTTTCTTTATTCTAAAAACTTTCGCAGTATATTAGTAGTATATTGTATTACCATCCTCCTTATAGCAATGTTCTACTGCATTGATAATATAGAATGAAATATTACTTTTGCAAAAATAACTTAAATAAACTGAAATGTGTTCGAGGTATTACTGTACCTGTATAACAAATTACTCAAGTTTACGCGAATTCATGCGACACTCTGGTAATACCGTAAACGACCGATTCCCTCCAGACATTTTATAAAATGAGCGGTGCTGAGAATAAAGTAATTTGATCGCTCTTGGTAGAGAAAGTTATCGCCAGCACATGCTCTTCAGAATTAAATATCAAAAGAGAAGGAATTAGTTTTGAAAATGCCCGGATTCTTCAGACCAAGATTTTAAGTGCAGTTAAAGAGAAGAGAGATGTTGACAGGAGAAGGGATTTCATTTAACGCTTGAGATAGAGGCGATGGACGCTTGAAAGAATTTGCCGTTGGATTTATTTGAAGAAAATTGAAATGTCATTAAATCTCTCAGAATGAAACCGATGTATTAAATTGAAATTATTTTTTTATTCACGTGGAAGACGCATTTGATGGCGAACTGTTGCACTTAAAAATGTTTCATTGCAAGTAATAGTTTGTGAATTCCATGTAGAAAATTTATTCATTCAATGTGTCGAGTTTTAATGAAGAAATGTTTCAAAACGGAAATGAATGTTTCGAAATGAATGTTCGAAAATATTTTTAACCTCGGATTCAAATTCAATTAAAGATAAATATAAGTTTTGGAATTTTATTAGAGAGAGTAAAATGTTTTCAATTTAAAGTATATCTAAAAATATGTGATTTTTTGATACAATCTGCTTATAAAATAAAAGTATAGATATATTATTTGCAGCGAAAAACTAATTATAACGTATTCGATCCCAAAGTATGTGATTAATCTTATATTAATGTTTTGTTGAATCTTATTGAGTGCTAAAAGCATAACATAAAATAAAAAAATATTTTATGTGTAGAAGTAAAAAAAATTAATTAAACTACTTTAAATAACATTCCTTGTTATCCATTTACTGTGCTGCATCAGTTCAAGATATAATAAAAATATTACAATTACAATTAAATGACAAAGTTTCCTGTCAGTTAAGTCCCGGGTTGACGTAAGAACACGCCCCCTTTCTAGCTACCTAACTGGCGCAAAAGATAGAGTGATCTTTCGTCAATCGGTGACATCACTGACAGGAAAGGTTGTTATTTAGTATAGGTGACAAGATTCAACAAACTAACTGTAAAGCAAAATACTCTAAAAATAATGAAAAAAAGTATTAACATTTTACATTGGAAGATACACCACAAAAAAGGCTTCAAATTGTCTTTAAAATGTATAACTATACAAGTTGTGCTTGAATCAACCCTAAAATTCATTGCACAAAATTTCTAACAATGCCAAGTTCTTCGAAAGGAATTAAAAATTAAGATTCCTTCGAAGAAAAATGATATTCTATCTCACAGGAACCATATTAACCTGATATATACCATCACAAGAACCATTACCTGATAAATAAAATGCTGAATTATGAAAATAATAATGACATGATTATGGTATATGTTTCAATGTGATCATACTTGCTCCTCCTTATACTGTTGACAACAGGGAAAAAACAACTACGTACTCTTACCCTCCTTTACCCTATATTTTTTCCATCTTAGGGGCATTGACTTTTTATATGGCATATCTGATGGGTGAGAGGGTACATGAAACGTAACACCCAAGACCCTTTATACAGGGTGTCCCAAGATAAAACTGTTCATCATCTTTAACTCTTGAACCCCTACAGATATAGTCATACAGGTAACCCCTACAGATATAGTGGTGTCTTGGTATAGTAAAGTGACCATGCCCTATCCGATGTGACAATTTTCAACACCCCCTATAGCGTCAATGTTAGGAGTTAAAATTTTTATTTTTAAAAGCTTTCAGATATTGATTTAATTAGTCAATTACAAAGTTGTAGAGCAGTATCGGTTTAGTACGAAAAGACACCTTGTGTAAAGAAATGCCTTGAATAAAATATCTAAAACACACGCTAAATTAGGTAGAATTTACCTAGTTTTTATGTGCTAAAACGCTTCTCATCAATCGAAAGTGAGAAACTTTCATTTTTATATGATCTAAGAATACTTTTAATCATTTACCTAAGTCATAATAGTGAAATTTTCTCATATTTGCGCTACGAGGAGCGTTTTAGGACGGAAAAACTATGTAAATAATTTAATTCAAGGCATTTCTCTTCACAAAGTGTCTTTTCGAATTAAATCGATACCGCTCTAAAACTTTGTAATTGGCTAATTTAGCAAATCTCTAAAACTTCTAAAAATAAAAACTATAGCTCTTAACATTGAGGGTAGGGGGCGTTGAAAGCTGTCGCATCGGATAAGGCATGGTCTCTTTACTATACCTAGACACCACTTTTATGGCAATATTGTAGAAGTTCAAAAGTTAAAGAGGATCTTGAGACACCCTGTATAAATAACTGAACTTTACACACTTTCAAACTTTTTTTTCTAAATTATGGGTTTTTTATCTATTTTTTGTCATAAAATTAAATCTCACGATATTCTCTAATTCTCTAACTAAATATTACCCTCACCTCTAGTTTGATATATCGTGTAGTTTTCTTTTTATGACTATTTCAAGAGGGAACCTGATTTATGACCAGCCTGTATTAATATTGAAATGTATGTTTCTCCGTACGTTTGATACCCAATTTTCACATTTCAAATAACCTTTCACTCCTGAACTGAACACAGATGGAACCCTTTTTATTTATTTCAAAAGTTATTAGATAGTTTCAGAGATTATTAGAATATCCCCTTTAATGGAATCGCTAAACCCACCTTCTAACCGACAGGAAATAAACTTTTCGAGTTATCATGAAGGGAGGAGAAGTTGAACTAACTTAACTATATAGAATAAAATGAATATTTTCAAAGAGGGCTTCAAACTCGATCTCATTTCTTTCTGACCAATCAAAAACTTGTTTTAATAAGACAACTTTCATATATAATTTTAATATCTTGTTATATAATTCAAGAACTATAACTATAGTTTATTTAATCTATTTTACATGCATAAAGAAAGCACAAAAAATTGTTTAAAAAGAATTAATCGTTGCATTTTAAAATCACGAAAAGCCATATTACCATTTTATTTAAATATAAAAATTTTAACTGATAACCCGTGTCAGTTGTAATTATGCAAATGGCCGGAAATTGTGATTTTTTCGGTTTTTAAGACGAAATACGATATAGTGGTTTTAGAGTTATTATGGTTTTTCTTTAAAGATAAAATGTGATGCGAAAGATATATGCATGAGAAAGCAACAAATAAATAATATATTAGAAGCGTTATAACTTTTTATTCAACCGTTGCTTATATTTATTCAGAAGAACAAAATTTTTCAATCAATAGTGTCTTCCCCATTTAGAAGTTATATCCGTATGGATAAATTGGATTGGTGTGAAAAATATCTTCATTCTTGTTCTAGAATACGGTTCAAATAGTTCATAAATTAAGACTATGTGTATTTCATTTGCATACATAATGTTAGTTATCAAATGGATAGTTATCAAAGGTGGAAAAGTAAAATATGTTTCTTCCTCAGAAAAGCAAAAAATAAATTTCCTATGAAAACAATTATTCTATGAAAACCTTTTAACTATTTGAAATAATAAGTAAAATAGTTATTGAGAGGAATTCTGAAGCATTATGAGGTGCTCTTAGATTATATAAACTAATGTAGCAAAATTTAATCTTAGAATTAATGGCATGCTATATTGAAAATTATTATGCCGTAAGGCGTACGGGACTCATTTAATAGAGAATAACAACTGAATTAGATATATGTTGGCACATCGACCTTAGAATACTGAAAGACGGAGCAAGCGGGCGCGGTCTGCGTTGAAACATTCTTCCGCCGATTCCCCAAAATCACGTGACCCAGCTGATCGCTCCTCTCGTAAGATAACGGGCGCTTCCCGATGGCGCTTTCAAAACGAAGCGCTTTTCACTATAAAGTGTAGTTACATTTGTATTTAATTTGCCGGAATCACTTTAAATATTTTACTCTATATTGTTTAATTTTCTCTCTGCAACTCTCCTGCTTTTGGACGGAGTTTTCTGCCTTTAAATCAAATCTGCGGCGTCATTTTTTTTGTTTTTTTTAATTCCAAGTTAAAATAGAGATTGGCGATTCAAAATGAAAGCCAGAAACTCCGGCCAAAAGCAGGAGAGAGTGGCTTCCTATTTAATATATTCAGGAATATAATACTCTATTAATACCAGTTTACGAGGCAATTAATGAAATCAGTTTCTTAAGGATGTTATGTGATTATCAGATTAAGAAATCGTTGATTTGGTCAATCCAATATTAAACCAGATTACACATCATTGTTTCTAACTTTTTTACTGTACAAATTAAATAGACCTAACTTTAACTTTTTTATTTTATGAATTTGAGCTTTTTGGTAGGTGGTCTTTGATACTGTTAATTATATAAGTTAAATAATTCTTTTTAAAACATGACATATTATAATTGAAATTATACCTTAGCATTCTAAATTCAACAAAAATTTATTAATTATTAAAACCTGTTACAAGCTCGTTCAACTACCTATCCATTCATTGTTAAGTTTCTTATTGTTGACAAAATGTTTTGCCAGTGTGTACCAAATTAACAAATAGTGGCATAATTTTTGTATAAGACAAAAATAATTATTAATTTTTAAAAAGAAAGTAGTTGATTTACAAGAGTGAAATGTAGAAACCAGGGTTTATAGTGGAAATATAGGACATGTCAGAAAATTTTCAAAATGGTCAGATTTTTCTTGTATATATAAATACAAAAGAATAATAATAATAATTTATTCATCAGACATATTTACACAGGTACAAAAATATATATACAACGACAGGGAAAGAAAGAAGACAGAAAAAAATTAACATTTCCTCAAACAATACAAATTAAGAGGTATAAATACAAAGGAAATATTATCCAGTCCATATAACATATAACTATAGTTAAAACTCTAATTTTACAAATGAAACAAATAAATTTTTGAAATAACACTACCCTGCGATGAAAAAAATACAAGGGGTCTGACAGCTGTTCTTGGGGTAGTTTTTGGTGCTGATTTCGAAAATACCAACGAAAAGTTTCAATCACTTCAAGTTTTTTAGAAAAATTCAATTTTACTTGGATTTTTATGATTTTTTACCAAAAAAAATTCTTTTGGCAATGAATATCTTCCCTCTTTGCCTAACCATTATTCTACAGTGGTTAAACATACAAAATACCGATATGAGAAACTCCATATTATTTTGCCATCCCTCCCTCTCCATCGAAACAATTGCTTTATGTACCATCAACCAATAGCTTTCACCAATGACGCTCGAAGGACTCGGATCATTCGTTGGCCTTGCAGGAGAGATGACCACGGTTGGACCATTTGCGAGGATTTGAAAGTTATACCCATGCTTCTTGGGAAACAAGGTGGATATAAAAATATCCATGTTTCATTTGTGAGTGGGACAGCAGTGATAAGACTCAACATAGGTGTTAAGTTGTTGAAGTAAGCTATTTATTCAAACGTAACAAAATATATAAAGCAATGAATTTAGATACATTCCTAAACTGAAGTTCAATTTGTTTTTTCGTCGCGAGACACCATCGCAAATCACGTGCCATAATCTTGAATATCTTTCTTAGGAGCACTAGTATAAAATACTCCTAGCACTAGTACATAACACTCCTCCCCGTCTAAGATGTTGAGTTCCGAGATGGCGTAGATGTTTTTTGCAAACGGGAAGAGCGTCTAGGTGTGGATGTATTAGTTGGTATCTCGCAGCTTGGATCCGGATCAGAGTTCACTTCTGGAGTTAGTGCAGCAGATGTACTAACCTCCATGGAATCCTCATTGTTTTTGAAGCTTTCATCAACGGATTGTCCACACTTCCTTATCTGATCGGCATGTCGTTTCCAAATTTCTTCTCCCACTCGCACGCTGTAATAGAGCATTCCATCGCGGTTCAAGATGGTGCCAATTTTCCACTTTGTTGATCCCACATAATTTCTTACCGCCACCTTTTCCCCCTCTTTAAATTCACGTTTAGATGATTCATTATCTTCTCTTCCTCCCTGTTTCTGCATAACGTGCTCTCTTAGATTAGGTTTCAATAAATCTAGCCTGGTTCTGATACATCTCTTTAAGAATAGGAAACTCGGGGTTTCACCTGTGAGGGAATGTGGGGTGATTCGGTACTGCAGTAGATACCTTTGAAGTTTCGCGTTGATATCTCCGGAATCCTTTTGACTCGCTCTTAGAGATGCCTTAAAACCTTGAACTAGCCTTTCTGCTTGTCCATTAGTAGCAGGATGATAAGGTGCTGATGTAATGTGCTTAATGCCATTCATTCTCAAAAATTGTGTGAATTCATGGCTTGTAAAGCTAGCACCATTATCGCTCACCACAGTCAGTGGTAATCCATACTGTGCAAATAGATGACGTAAATGTTCCACCGTCAAACTGGATGTCATATTTTTTACGGGAATAACTTCTACCCATTTTGAATAGGCATCAACTACGACAAAAAACATTTTCCCCATGAATGGTCCTGCGAAGTCAATATGGATCCGTTGCCATGGACCATTTGGCCATTCCCATGGGTGTCTTTTGATTTTTGGTGGTTCATTTCTCGTTGAAACGCAGGCAGAACAATTTTGCACAAAGTTAGTGATGCTTGCATCGATTCCTGGCCAATAGCAGTAACTCCTTGCTAGAGCTTTCATTTTTACGATTCCTGGGTGTCCTGTATGCAGTTCTTCTAATATTAACTTTTGATACTTCTCTGGAATATACACCCTATGGCCATACATAACGCAACCTTGCTGCAAAGATAACTCCGATTCTCTTCCTTTCCATGGAACCGGTAAGTCAGATCCTGTCCGTAAAGCTTCATAAAGTTCCACCAGCGTTCTATCAGTCTTGGTAGCTTTTGCAATATCCTTGGAAGTTACTGGCATCATTTCTATTCTATCGATGTTAGCGATATCTGCATCAGTTACTCTTTCCCCTTCGTCTGATTCTAGTGGCGATCTGGATAAAGCATCGGCATTCGCATGCTTTTTGGTATTCCGATACTTGATGGTGTAACTAAACGCTTGTAGAAATAAGGCATAGTGTACCATTCTTGTTGCAGAAAGAGAGGGTAAACTCTTATTCGGAGCGAAAATTGATACTAATGGCTTGTGATCAGTTACAAGATGAAAATGACGGCCAAATAGATACTGGTAAAATTTTTTCACTCCCCATACAATGCTTAAAGCCTCTTTATCAATTTGCGAATAATTCTTTTCTGTGGTTGTCAACGACCTTGAAGCAAACAATATTGGTTTTTCAGACCCGTCAGGCATTATATGGCTCAGAACCGCTCCAATACCAACTGGTGATGCATCTGTTTGAAGAACCAAGGGTAGCTTTGGATCGTAATGGCACAGGACTCTTTCAGATGCTATTTCTTGCTTCAACTTTTGAAACGTATTTTGACAAACTTTGTTCCAAATAAACTTGTTTCCCTTTTTGAGTAAATTATTTAAAGGTGCAGTTGAAGTTGCTAAATTTGGTATGAATTTTCCATAATAATTAACTATTCCTAAGAAACTCTTTAGCTCTGACACATTTTTCGGAACTGGTGCTTTCAAAACTGCTTCAATCTTTTCTTGAGTTTTATGGAGTCCAAATCGGTCGATTCGATGACCACAGTAGTTTACAGATTCTTTGAAAAATTCGCTTTTATTCTTGTTAACTTTTAATCCATGGTTTTCTAACCTTTGCAACACCAACTCTAATCTTTCTAAATGTTCTTTATCATTACAGCCAGTTATAGTGATATCGTCTAGAAATACATGTACTCCTGGTATTCCGGATAACACCTGTTCGATACTGCGCTGCCAAACAGCCGGAGCTAACGCGATTCCAAAATTCATTCTTTTGTACCTGAATAGACCTTTATGCGTATTAATCGTTAACAAATGACGATCTTCTTCTTCTACCATCATTTGTAGGTAAGCTTCAGTTAAGTCGATTTTGGTGAAAGTTTCTCCTCCAGCTAAATCCGCAAAGATATCTTCAATTCTTGGTAGAGGATACTGCTCTATGTTCAGTCCTGGATTTATTGTTACCTTATAGTCTCCGCATATCCTCAACTTACCGTTTCTTTTCAAAACTGGAACAATCGGTGTGGCCCACTCACTGAATTTAACTGGTTCTATTATATCTTCAGACACCAGTCTCTCCAGTTCTGCTTCTATTCGCTCCTTAATAGCAAATGGTACTGGTCTGGGTTTGAAAAATACTGGCGTATACCCTGGTTTCATTTGTAATCGACATGAAAAATTTTCTAATTTACCAATTCCAGGTGTGAAAATTTCCTCATACTTCTGCAGCAACGCTTGCAAGACCCTGGTTCGGGACTGTTGTTGATCCGAGTGAATGGCTTTAATTTCTCTCCAATCCAGAGTGAACATCCTCAACCATTCTCGCCCAAACACTGCACTTACTCTTTCCTTCACTAAGTATATGGTTCCTCGACTCATTTGGTTCTTATACTGAATTTTGACATCCGCCTCCCCAGCAGGTATAATGGCAGAATTATCAAAATTTCGCAGAATCATAGTTGTAGGATTAATTAAAACTTTAGGACATAGTTTCTTAAAATCCTCGATATTCATGCACGTGATTGCCGCTCCCGTGTCAAACTCAAACAGACATTTCTGGTTCTCTAGAAATATGTCAATCATAATGCGATCCCTTGCTTTTGAACTCGATTTCACTTTGAGCATCGAAGATTCTTCAGTCTCAGATTCAATTTGTCTCACCGGTCTATTCTGATTCATTTTATTTTGCTTCCCCTTAGACCGACAGAGCCTCGCCAAATGCCCTTTTTTCCTACAACAGCGACATTCTGTATCTTTAAACGGACACTCGTGTGCTAAATGCCTTGTACTGTCGCATCGATAACACCTGAGAGGTTGAGATTCTTTCCTAGGCACTGTTTGTTTACTCATTTTGTCAACACCGTTTGAACTATGGACTTTATTAATAGAAAAAGTTTTGCTTTGCATTTCTTGCACATCTCTTTGAGCTGATTCCATAGCAAAAGCAATTTCCTTAGCTTTAGCGTACGTTAATTTATTTTCAGATATAAGTTTCTTTTGAATCCCTTCATCTTTTAAACCCATTACTAGTTTATCTCTTAGCATAGTATTCAGATTAGTGCCAAAATTGCAGTTAATTGATAAATTTTGAATTTCTGCACAATAGGTAGGTATTGACTCACCTTCTCGTTGCAATCTTTTATAAAACCTGTATCTTTCGGTCATCTCCAATGGCTTTGGACTCAGATGATCTTTTAAAAGATTCACCATCTCTTCAAATTTCAGTTGAGACGGTGCTTTCGGTGTAGCCAGCGTCTTCAACAACTTGTAAGTAGAGGCACCCATCACACTCAATAGTGCTGGTCCTTGTTTCACATCGGGGATTCCATTGACGTTAAAGTAAGATTCCAATCTCTCAACGTAGCTGGACCAGTCCTCCGTTGTGGGCTCGTATGATTCAAAATAAATGTTGGATCCCATCCTATCGTCGCCAAATTGTTAAGTTGTTGAAGTAAGCTATTTATTCAAACGTAACAAAATATATAAAGCAATGAATTTAGATACATTCCTAAACTGAAGTTCAATTTGTTTTTTCGTCGCGAGACACCATCGCAAATCACGTGCCATAATCTTGAATATCTTTCTTAGGAGCACTAGTATAAAATACTCCTAGCACTAGTACATAACAATAGGGTCAAAAAAGAATGGTCGAAAAGAGAAAATCTTGTACCAAGCACCAAAAATGTGATTCGGAATAGCTTAGTTGATCCAAAAAAAGTATTTTTACCCCTCTACATATCAAACTAGGTTTGATGAAGCAGTTTTTGAAGGCTGTTTCAAAAGAGGGCGATTGTTTCAAATACTTGTGTAAAAAGTTCCCAGGCTTATCCGAATCCAAGTTAAAAGAGGGAATATTTAATGGTCCAGATATCCGGAATCTTATGAAGGATAAAGAATTTAGGACTACCATGACTAAAAAAGAAAAAGAAGCTTGGGTTGCCTTCAAAGAAGTCGTCAGTAAATTTCTCGGTAATTACAAGGATCCTGACTATAAACCAATTGTGATGGATATGCTAGAGCTAGACAAATATCAAGCTTTGGGTTGCTCCATGAGTGTCAAAATACATTTCCTTCACTCACATGTGGACTTTCCCCCCGAAAACTTGGGATCAGTCAGTGAAGAACAGGGTGAAAGGTTCCACCAAGACATCAAAGATATGGAACGCAGGTATCAGGGAAGATGGGACAGGAATATGCTCGCCGACTACTGTTGGATGTTAACGCGTGATAGACCCGAAATTGAGCATAAAAGAAGAGCCACAAAAAGAAGTTTTACAGGAAAAAGAGTACGTACTTAACTACTATAAACTTTTTTATTTGCTTTTGAATAAGCTTAATTTTTTTTTCAAGCTATCATGTATACAAACATAATATTTGCGTTTCTTGATTAATCGTCTATTTCATGTAAGATATCTTAATAAAAACAAACTAAAATAATATTTCGGCGATTTTATTTTGAAGAAACAATACTTTTAATTAAAAGTTTTAACTCTTGAATTTTTTTTGTGTTTTTCTCGACCAGAGGTGGGTCATGGGATCTGGCAACAGTATTTTCATACATTTAAATATATAAAAAATAAAAATATGGTCAATAAATAATAAAACCAACTTTCCTAACAAAGATTTGACTATATTACACATCGTCGCTTAAGGCGCAAAATGACATAACTGACATTTTGGCCATTTTGAGTTATGCATCAATCTTTATGCAAATCCCGGCCCCGGATCACCTGGCACCAACGATTTTGCGAAAAAATGACTCAAATCGCTGCAATCGTCAATTTTGTCATTTTAGCATAACTGCATTCGTAAGGCAAAATGACATAATTGCGCGCCTTTCATTGATATTGTTAGGGACGCCGCCACAGAGAAGCGTTTCATCTCAATCCCCGGTCAAAAAGGCCTAAAATGAAGGTTTAAAACTATAATAATACTATTTTCTTAAATTAATAACCAAACTGTTTTTTTCATCTCCTGCAAAATAGGGAAAATGCAGTTATGTCATTTTGCGCCTTAAGCGACGACATATTTAAGTGGATAAAACCACAGTTGCTAGATAGTAAACCCACGATTTTTCGCTATAATGTCTCTTTTATAGGATTTTAGCAAAAATATTGATTTTGATTTTGCAAAAAATCCTGATGTGATTGGGGAAAATGGAGGTCATTTTCGTAATCAGCACACCAAATAACATAAAAATTACTAAACACTTATCTTGTATTTTTCAAAAAGTTAAATTTCGCAGGGTAGTGAATCAATCAAGATAAATATTATCTTAATAGTTATTGATAAGAATGAATAACTAATGATTTTGACCACCTTGATTTACTAGGATGAGAAATGAAAATGTGTTAAGAGCTTACTACTAATAAAAAGACAACATGTTTCACATCAATAGCAACGTATTATCTCCTCCTTTTAGAAATCGGTAGAAAGGAAATATCTACATTATAAAATCCTCAAAATTCTATAATATAATGAGAAATAATACAACACCACAACAGAACAAAAGCGGAATGATCGCATGGTCGATAACAAAAGTAACACAAAACTGAGGATTAATGCCAATGGATAACTGCAGTCAAATTTTTTTATTATCTTAATGTGTTCAGAATGGTCTAAAACCTCCAAAAAATGTTTTCATTTGCTTTTCAAAGCCCTAAATTTTAAGTTATTTTCAATTAATAAGACAACTAGAAACTTAACTAGAAAATTTAATTAATCAGGATCTATTAATAATTTACAATTGGTTCGCAAGTAATGAACTAAAAATAAATGTGAACAAAACTAGTTACATAATATTTTCCTTACAGTCCACTTTTCATGAAGATCTTAAATTATACTTTTGCGATTGTGAAAATAAACAGTGTGAAAATCATTTTATCAAATACACTCCAACAATAAAATATTTGGGTATTTTGTTTAATAAAAACTGGAAATTCAAAGATCATATAAATTCAATAGGTAGTAAGTTAAGATACATTTTGTTCAGGTTTTATCACCTAAAAAAATATATTAACTCTGATTTACTTTTGAGAATATATTTTGCTTGGGTTCAATCTCGTATACAATATGGAATTTTGATTTGGGGTGGTGACTTTTATTCAAATATCAAGCCTTTGCTTACTATACAAAAGAAATTTTTAAGTTACTTTCCTCTTAATAATCTTTTAAATGCACGTCAGTTATATGTTCTCAATTGCCTTATTTTTCTGAAGAAATATCCTGGCTATGCCACGATAAACCAAAATTTTTCCTATAACCTTCGAAATCATAACTACTATAATATACCTATTCCTCACAAAGAAATATACAAAAAACACTTCCAATATCTTTCTGTCACTTTTTTTAATAAACTTCCAAGCGAAATTCAATCTCAAACTAACATTAAATACTTTAAGAAATTGTGCATTGCATATATTTTGAGTCTAAATAGCATTGAGTCCTTATTCTAATTTGTCAGGTTTAAATATCATCATTTATTTATTTTTTCTCTATAAACATAGAAATTGCCAGCCAAGCCTTTTTGTTTTCCTTTTTTATTTTTTGTTCTTGTATTTACAATTAATTTTTAAGTGTCTAGTGTTAAAAAAACAACTTCTTCCACCATAAACCAAATCGATTTTTTATTTTTGATCTTACCTTTAACAAAGATATTCCATGACCCCATGGACGAGCGGTAGCTCCTTTGGGAAATGTATGTATTCGATCAACTGCGTTTGTATTTTTTCTGTTCTGTTCTTTTGTTTGTCCAATAAAATTATTATTATTATTATTATTATTATTATTATTATTAAAAACAGCCTCTTTTGTGTCTGAGCTGAAACAGCTTGTGACGTGAAATGTGCTTTGTTCCCGCTTGTTGCTATAATCCCGCTTTGAAACAATGAGCACTAGTTTTTTTTACCGATGTATCGATGAAAACGGTGTTTCCAACATTTCCACTGGCACATGTGACGTCACATTGTTAGGAGCTTTCTGTATTAAAATATGTCATAATTACCTTAAAAAAAATTTGTGGGGAAAGACAAGCGTATTTTTGGAATCAGGAGAGAATTTTTAATAAATTAAAATTGAATATTAAAAATTTTAAGATTTGCTGCAGTTCTCCATTTATATAAAATTAATAACAGCAAAACGGACTTGAGATATTCAAAAAGGTGTTATGTGATAACTAACCTGAAAAAATGAATACCCTTGCCCCGCTTTAGAGGAGCAATTAGTTGCAACACAATAATTTACCATTGTGGTGGTGGGAGAGAAGCACAGTCTGTCCCTTGGCCACGTGACTTTCGAGCGGGAGATATTTCAACACAAGCTTCGGCTCTCCGCTATGGATATGCGCGCGCATGCTCCATCTATATGTGTTCTAAGGTCGATGTGTTGGCATTTCTTGCCATTAAAAAGGTATAGGTTTGGATACTTTAAGAAAAAAACATATTACCAATCTTTTTACAAAAACTATTGTAGAATTGAGATTTACAAGTAGATTTTGTAATATATATATTTATATATATATTACATTTTGTCGTGTGTTTTGCTTTTAAAAGGAGTTGAATAATGATAAAGACATTGGTTAAAATTAATATTTTTGGAGTGGGTTTTATTGGGATTAAATAAAATATCTTACGGGATTACTTAAAATTGAATAAGTTTAAATTTCTGAATAAGGTGTAATTTTAAAGCATCATTAGTCGATTATATTACCTATAAAATACAGTACACGAATTATGGATCTAGGGATATCTATATACATAAAAATCAATGTTTGTCTGTCTGTTTGTATGTATGTGCTATGTATTGTATATGTGCTTTATAGTTATTAAAACCCGTATTTCATACCTAACGTCATGGCAAACCCACATTGTTGTATATTTAACAAGAGAAGATGTAACTTTAATTGTTGTAGGTATATTATCGATTGTTGCAGATATAACATCGATTGTTGTAGTTTAAAATAAATTGTTGTAGCATAAACATAAAAATGGCTCCTTTATTTAACTATTTCCACATTTGGACTGGCGAAGCCCATCTGTAACACACCAGAATAATTTTTTTTAAAAATGGACTGGCGAAGCCCATCTGTAACTCACCAGATGATATTTATTAAAAAACTAGCTCGTCAGCGCTAGTAGGATATAAATAAGGGAATAATAATAAGGGAATACTTTTTAATATAAAATTTTACAAGTTCTCTGAAGGAAATAATTTGTCAACTCTCATTGTGTAATATATTGAAAGCAGGACACCGAAATGGGTGAAGAAGTATTTGATACTAAAAGCGTTAAAAGTCAGGGAATACAGCGTTACTTTAAAAGGGTTAGTTATAAGCTCCATCCGTGTAAGTCCTAGAATCAGCCCTTCTATTTTGAAAATGAAAAGAGAAACTTTATACTGAACACACACAAAGGTTTCTGTTTACATATTTTACTATGGAAATTAATAATCATATTTCAGTGCTTTCATATAGAAGGATTTAAATGATAAACGTTGAAAGCTGAGTTGATCGCTTGAAAACTTAATATTTAACTTTCCGGAGTCAAGTTTTATTTTTCAATCGATTTTATGCATCCTAATAAACTATTGAATTCATTATACCAATATTTTGGAACAATTAAAATGTGAAACGTAACCCTAATTACACTCTAACCACAGGGAGTTTTTAGTTACATAGATATTTAAAATATTTCTGTTTAATGATAGCTAATCGCTTAGGAAAATGTATCATAACTCCAGTGGATGATCTTCCATAAGAGCACATGAGCACGTGAACCCCCATTAAAATTTGTAATGGGAGTAAACTGGTGTTTGAGTGTGCCGCAGCTTGCATTTCTTCGTTTTAACATTATTTGCTTGTATTTCTTCACGCGTTTTCAGTACTTAAGGTCATTTTTCATCAAAGTTTTGTGTGTTTTAAGTTGTTTCAAAAGTTATTAGGTAATTTGATTAAAAAAGTTCCTTTTTCCTTCGTTAGAAAAATAATTTGGGCTGAAATACAATTCGAGGTTCAACAAATTTATTGTTTAGTTACCAATAATGCAATTAATTATAATCGTGAGATTGTAACTTAATTGCATTTTCAAAATGTAATTGTGAACCCCATCTGTACTACCCACGAGCCTCCACTGCAATTAACTTTAACAAAAAAAACACATGCGGAAATAGTTCAGTTCTCTCACTGTAAAAACAGAATACTTTCCACCACAAACTCAACATCTTGTTTCTACTACGATCATCACACAAATTGCAAACCACACGAAGAATATGATACAAAGATGTATCTGAAGTAGAGCTGTATTCTCCTAAATCAAGGAAAATCGAGAAAAATAACTTTTTGAGATAAAATAGTTTTCCTGAAGTTTTATACGAACCCCCATCAAGAATATTATTTTCTTACTTTACTTTTTTTGGGGAATCTTATAGCTCTTTTTCTTTTTCAACTCTAAAAGCATGTTTCATCGGAATATTACCAGTATAATCAAATCATGCATTCTACTTATCAACGCTGTAAATAAGCATAAATTTATCCATGAAATTCAATTTAATTTACGACTGTTTCTTCAGTTTTTTGCGACACGAATGTTATTTTATAAACAAAAAAATTTGGTTCAAGAAAGCTAAATAATATCTTGGGGCTAAAATTTCACGAAACTGTAAGATTTTCTTTACTTCACTTGTAGCAAAACATAAAACAAGCATCAGAAATATTGGTAATAAGCGTTGAGATGACCATCAACCACAAATATTATTTTCAGTAACTTTTTCAAGAAATATACTACATTTTAAATTGGTTACTTTTGTTTGCAATATCAGAAAAAATAGCTGACGATTTCTAAACCGTAATTTAACTGAAATATGATGCTCCGTTATTTCATCATAATTTTGAGATTATTTTAAAATTCAAAAGAATTCTGTAATTAAACTTATAGTATGTAGTGTTTCAACTCGACGTACTAAATGTTTAAAAAAGTTTTACACTTCCCATTCATCAAAAACTACGTTTTATGCATATAAACTTGTTGGTTAAGTTTATTGGATACCTCAAAATTAAAACTGAAAGGAGGATATTTTTGAAGGAGCAAAGATAAACAGCAATTATTTTTCTGGTGATACAGAATTTCCTCACGTGAATAATTAACCTTGATCTCAGAGAGGTACACAAAGTTTTCTAATTTGGCTCATTATTTAGTTTTCTGGAAGTTCAGGATTTAATTGCTTCTGAGAGAATGGGAAAATGAGAGCCTTCCATTTGGGTTACATATACGAAGTTGCAACTACATTCGAACTGGAAATTTGTACTGGAATTTTTTAAGCTTTTTTTAAACACTTGAGTTTTTCTAGGATGTGCATATGTGAAAACTACATACTTTATTTAAAAATATGGAAGAAACATTTTGAATTTCAGACATTATCTTTGAGTATGTAACCAATAAACAAATAAAACCCTTTAGTATAATGGTAAAGGTGTTAAGGAATAAAAAGGGTAGTAAAATATAAAATACTCACTCATACTTAAAATCTATTGAGTTAAATAACGACCCATTTAATTTAAGAGTGAAAAGGGTTTATGTTAAGAAATATTGAGAATAAGAAGCATTCATTGAAACTGAGTAATGAATTAATCAAGGTAAACTGAGTAATAAATTCAAATAAAACATAAATTAAAGTAAAACATTTAATAAGACATTCATATTTCTTTAAGTAAACCTTAAAATCCATTATGTTTCTGGGAGTAAATGTTATCTGTGCTCAAAAAAGGAGTTTCATTTTCCTAAAACTATCTCGTTCTTAGCTGATGTCAAACTAACTCGTTTTTACAGTTACTCTACTCCAAGATAATTCACGTTTTAACCGTTTTTCTACTCCATAATAAATTTTATACATAGTACATTTAAAATTCTACACGAAAAGAATTTCAACGTTAAATTTGATCATCCCTGTAACTTAATAATAAATTTTAAAATTTTACCTATTCGCCATTTTGCATTTTATCGAATGTTACTTTTTTTTATATCACCATAAAAATATTTGCTACTTAAAAATTCATACCTCAAATAGAAGACCCACAATAATATTTAATATTCCCCGTTTTCATAAAGAAATTTTCAAAAAAATTTTTTTTATCTTGCTCCTAATTATATAATTTTTTTGCCTACAGAATTTCAGAGTTTTTAATCTGCTAATATTTTCAAGCGATCATTATTTTATGTTATTTGTAACATTGATAATTTGGATGTTTTTTTCCATCTTAATCCAGAAGCATAAAAATTTTAAACCTTGCTGTGCCTTTATTTTCTTTACATAATTAAATTTAAGTGTATATATTGTAGTTATTCTAATTCTGTTATTATACTTACTTAACTGCATATATTTTTCTCATCATAATATGTTACTTTTTATTTTTTCTGTAAAGATTGTAATTTTTCTTTCGCCTATTATACAGGTCTTTGTTTCCTCCAGGCGAATCACAATTTGTTTTGCTCATTCTTTGTTTGTGTTATATGTATATGGTAATAAAAATTGAATTGAATTGAAAAAAAAATATTCATTCGTAGACTATCTTCATTTTTAATTTACCTTTTTTATCGTTTTTAATGTTATTTCAAGATAATGATATTCAAATTAAAAGGATTTAATTTATCCCTTAGTGCAGTTTGATGCCCTAAGATAAAATTTTACAGTTTATAACTTTATATTAAGAAAGCTTAATTACTGAAAATTCCCATTAAAATATAGAGTACTGACTACCCTAGACTACGGGCTCTTCACGCTCCCATCTTATAAACCATTTAAATTAACTTCATCTTTTAACATTGATTGGAAACAGAAATGACTTTTAAATTCAAAAACTTTTTTAACTAATAATCTTGTGTTTGGCGTGGAAAGTCCGATATAGGGACCTTGTGCCATGAAAACCCAAAACAACCAACCCACCAACCAGTGGCGGATCCAGGATTTGATTTATGGGGGGGATAAGAATTTTCCTTATCCAATTGAATCTTCTTGTTAATGTTAATACGAAAAAGGTATTGAAATATCCTGCTCCAACTTCCAAAAGGGGGGTCTGGGTGTCCTCCCCCCAGAAAAATTTTGGAAATTTAAATAAAACAAACCACTTTTTCAACTCCTTTCGGTGATTTTTTGCGTTTTGACACAAACTTTTAGTAAAATGTAGTTGTAATAACAGAGTTACAAGTACCAAGGGGGTCTGGGGGTTCTTCCCCCAGAAATTTTTTAAAAATTTGACCTTAAAATAACAGGGTTTTAACTCATTTTGGTGCATAAAATGTCATGCCCCCCCTGGATCCGCTATTGCCACCAACCAACCCTTTAAAAATAAAGTCTTACAAAACAGACTTGAAAAGCATCTTTACAGTACTCAGAATTTATTTTTATCATGAAACTTAAAAGTTTTTCCGAAAACTTTATTTCCTCCTTTTATTACTTCCCACGATTACTTCATTTAGACTTATTCCTTTTTATGCATAACGAGACAAGTTATTATTTATTGTAGAGTGTGTTGTTAATTTATTTTAAATTATTACTTTACTAAATTATTAAATTCGTTACTATGCGTCCGTTTTTATTTTCCTGTGCTTCTCTTTTAACTTAAGGGGAAACCAAAAACCAAGAATAAGCAAAAAGAAACATAATTTACATTAATTCATTTTTTTTTAGCATAGAATACTTCAATATACATTTACACAAATTTAGTGAGAAACCCAACAATTTTTCAAACGCTAGAATCTCCACACGCAATAAACTATTAATTCTGGAATTTCAGGTTATATTTGGATTCCAGATTATATCTCATTATGAAACTATTATAATAAATAATTAATACTTTATCATCTATTTATTTTCCACGATAATTAAGCCACACATTTACTGGTATGAAACAGAAGTTAAATCATTAAATGTTGAGGGAGAAATCGTGAACAACTTAAAATTACCTAGTTTGGATCAGATGGGGTAAAACATTGAATTCTTTTCCTTCATTTCTGTACTTTAATATTTTTTAAATCTTTTACATAATTTGAAAACTTTTGATTTCAGAAATCGGGGGGGAGGGGCACAGAGTACTAGAACAGAGAGTCCGTCGCCATAGGCGCTATTGGAAATCGAAAAGTTGGATGAGTGTGGGGCTATTTTGGCGCTGCGATCGCATCAACGTCACGAGAGGCGGGACGGAAAAGCCTGATTGGTTGAGAAAAACTTTTTCCTTCTCCTTCGAAAATAGAAGATTGAGTGACAGCCAATCACAGGTTTGATCTCTCTGTCAATCATTTAGTTCATCGTGGCGCCCTCCAAACCATCCAACTTTTGAATATATCGTTTTGGACCCTCTGTTAGGATTTTTCTCTGTGGGGAGGGGTAACTAAAAGGGGGTAATTTTCATTATTTCCTTTTGTTTTAAATCGGTCTCTGTTAATAACCCAGAAAAGCAGTTCGATTTATGTTTTAAAATAATATTTCTATAAAGACCGATAAATGACATCATAAAAGTCTACTAACCATTTCATACACTTCCAAAAGAAAATAGAATAAAAGTTCTTTGATCGGGAACAAAAACTTTTATTTTAATTAAGAACAATAACAACAACAAAAAAATAAATAATAATAATAGTAATAATAATAAATAATAACAACAATAACAATAACAATAACAATAACAATAACAATAATAGTAATAATAATAGTAATAGTAATAGTAATAGTAATAGTAATAGTAATAGTAATAGTAATAGTAATAGTAATAGTAATAGTAATAGTAATAGTAATAGTAATAGTAATAGTAATAGTAATAGTAATAGTAATAGTAATAATAATAGTAATAATAATAGTAATAATAATAATAATAATAATAATAATAATAATAATAATAATAATAATAATAATAATAATAATAATAATAATAATAATAATAATAATAATAATAATAATAATAATAATAATAATAATAATAATAATAATAATAATAATAACAACAACAACAATAACAATAACAATAACAATAACAATAACAATAACAATAATAATAATAATAATAATAATAATAATAATAATAATAATAATTATAATTATAATAATAATAATAATAATAATAATAATATTTGTGTCCATTATTATCTGATAAACGATCAGTTTTGTTGGTAAAGAAAGAAATGCTTGCTCGGAAATTGACACATTTTCCTTTTTTTTACTAAATTTTTTAATATTTTTTTTTTACTAATTAAAAATTTCATTTTAAAAAAGTTAAACGTAATTTTTTAAAAATTTTTTACTTTGTTAAAAATGAACTCTGTCCCATAATTACACCACCTGACCTTATCAATTCCATTTCATAAACCAAAATAACTAGTTATATTAAATAAGCAACCTGTTTTTAATTAATTGTACTTAAAAGATAATTAATAAACATTTTTTGGGGAAATAATTGAAATGTTCCCTTCCATTGGATTCAATGGAAGGATTGCAAAGATTGAAGAAAGAATCGTGTGGGTGGCACTTGAGTGTTTCTTGATTGCATCTACATCTTTTTGATCTCATTATAGACCATAAGAAAAAAAATTGCATTCACGTGCTGTTAAATTAGTATTAGGAACTAAATATGCTTTTCAGCAATGTTAAGTATATGGCAATGGTTTCCCATGATAGTCTATGGGTGTAGGAATACTTGTTTTTTTGTACACTATAAAGAAGAATAACATACTATGTTATGAAAATTTTTGTTTGGATTTTGGACGTGAAATTTAGCCGTAATAGGTTTACTTGTGCAAATTTGTTGGGTATACGAATACTTTCTTGACTCACTGTATACCTATCTGGGTAAGTGCGTGGAATAAAGAAAATAAGAAATTTACAACGATTAATGACGATGAAATACAAAGCAATAACCACAATGGATATGTATGACTAAAGTGATAAATTAAATGCATTATTAAAAATGCCCGAAGTGAGGTGGGCAATGTGATACATTAAATGTCATTTATCAATGAGTATTTACCACTTTGTCCTAAATACGCGGGTAATATTAATAATGCCCCGATTTATCATATCGCCTGTCAAGCGATGAAATACAATGAGTTTATGCAAGTTGGTTGGAGTCAGAGTTCTCAATTAGTGCAAAGCATAACTATGATAATTAGTAGCTAAAAATATGAATCCATTTATGTAACGTCTCAATGCATCCCCAAATACTCGGAATTCCATTCCCCTAAATCCTTCCAAACTTGAACAAAACATTCCATTTCAAAACGCATAGCTCCTTTTTTATTTCGAACCCAGATTGCAGCAAACGATATATACGCGTTTAAAAAAAGGCCGTTCGCAAAGTCTCTCTTCCTCGAGATATTCCATAAAGATATTCGATCCTCTTTGTCGCGGGTATGGATGACAGGAAAGAATAAACGCTCCGATGTTTTATTTCCAGGGAGAAATTGCCTTCGTTGGGGGTGTCAAGGGGGACCTCAGGGGGCGATATTCGGAGAAAAAGAATGAGAATTCTCATGGTCGCGGTCGATGAATTGGATCAGGGAAGGATCTCGAGTGATTTCTCCCTCTCTCTCTCGAGCTGCTTTATATTTGCAACATGGTTGCTAAGTATGTCGATTTTTCTGGCCAGCGGAAATTTCTTAGTTGCTAAGTAAGTTTCCGAAAACCATTTCCATGTTTCCATTGGATGCATTTGGTTTTATAGTAAGTTTTGAAGATCCATACAAGTAATTATTAATGCTCATTAATTATAAATTCATTATACTTTCTATTTTTAGAAGAAATCACTATTTTAACAGTGCGTTAATTTCTTTTGCATTTCGATGTCGTTAATTTTCATGGTGGATAAGATGGGAATGATTTTTGCAGATTAAAAGTTTAACCCGTTAACAAGAGATTAGTTTGTTGATTAAAAGTTTGATAAACAAAATTTGTGAACTAACATTATAACGAGCTACGATTTTTTAAAAACCTTGAATGGTTTTGTTCTGGGTCTTTGTTTATGTCTTGAAAGTAAAATCTCTTAATAAAGTATAAATTTCACTGAAATATTTCAGGTTTTTTTAACAAACAAATTTATTAACAAAAGAAATACAAGTAATAGAAAAATAAAACATGTGATATGCCAAGGGGAAATAATCTTCCCGTACAGGCATAAGAGAAATATATTCATAACAGTAATAAAGAAAAACTCTAATAATAGACACTATATAGAAACACTTAAAAAATGGCAAAAAAGCTGGATAACATTAAAGTAAAATGCTTCAAAGTGAAAAATATATATATCAACGTCGTTTGCTTTAAGTAAAAATTTCCGTCTCTTTCAATTTCCATCATACTCTTACCAATAAAATTTATATAATAATATTTTTACCAATATAATTTTTAAAAGTTTTTATAATAAAAAATGCAAACACAGAGGATTGTGATCGTTCTTAGTTTTTTAAACACTGACATAAGTAATTAGGAAAAAAAAACTTTCATAAAGCTAAAAGGACTGAACGAAAACAAATGAAACTTCTTTTCTTTGGGAGAGTAATTTGCAGTTTGATTAAAACTAAAAGTGGATCCTTACTAGACGCTGAAGAGATTGTTCAGAGATTTAAATTGGGGATTACTCTTGTAAGCTCGAGTTCGAAAGTTTCAAATAAACAACAAGGTCAATAATCTTAATTTATTGCAGGACGAATAGTAGGGTTGCAGGATACTTTTTTTGTAATTTTCACCATAGACATTAGAAGGGATATATTGAGATACATAAATAAAACTATATTGTAATACTTTTAAAAGCTAACAAAAATATTTTGAAAAGCGTTACTTTAATTGCAAGATGCATGGTAACTATAAAATATATCCTTCCATCACACTTTAATAAATAAAATTCAGAAAAAAATGAGTATGATTATTTTTCTCTTTAGACAAGAACTAGCTTTAAGATATTTATAATCGAAAATAAGCAACATATTTTTTCACTAATGAGAAAATAAGGTAAAATATTTGGAGAATCAACAATATTTTACCCATTATGGTTTCGTTAAGAAGAATAATTAAATAGTTCACCATCGTTTGTCTTAATAAGGTTTAGATACTTATATAAATGCAATTCCTATTTTTCGTGATTTCCACTCATATTACACAATAATTTTTCCTAGAAATATCGATAAAAATCAAAACTTAAAACATAGTACATTTAATAAAACCTTGAAAGGGACCAAAGGCGTGTTCAGTGAAATAAATAATTTATTTGAACGTCAACATAACGGAAAGGCAAAAGGTAAGTAAATAAACAAGAGCAGCAAGCTTTATACAGTTTTGGAGCAGCGCTGCCAGCGCAGGAGGAGATGCGCCTTGAAGACGATGCGCCTAGCGCTTTGGCGATATGGCACAGGAGTAACTCACCGTATTCTCCCTTTTGGCGATTAGGCTTTAGGCGTCGCACCGCATACTCCCCCCGCAGTTCAACGAAAAGTCACAAACCGTTTTGGCGGTTTACTCTTTCTACCAGAACGTATAGTAGTTCCGGGAGAGAGGATAACGTCTTGAGTTGAAGAACCAAAGTCTTTTTTAGAATCACAATTGACAGTCTCTGTCGCACAATCGTGGGTTTCGATCTCTTTGTTGGATTCAGTGTCCGAAGAGAGAAACACAGGCTTAAGACGATCGAGTGATATGGTGCTCTTTCGACCGCTGATATCAATGTCGTACGTCTTGGCATTGCGGCATAGCACTTTATAAGGTCCGTCATACGGAGCTTGGAGAGCTGTACGAACTCCGTCTTTGCGCAATAGCACTTGGGAACAGGTATGAAGTTCTGGGTGAACAAAAACACTAGTGGGTCCATGGCTAGAAGTGGGCACGGGGCGAATGCGGGAGAAAGATTCCTTCAGGTCCAGTAGGAATTGTTTGGGGGTTGATTCGTCGATTGATGGCGATGGGGAAAAAATTTCTCCGGGAAGTCTGAGGCTACGTCCATACACCAAGTCGGCGGTTGTGGCTTCCAAACCTTCTCTGTAGACAGAACGAAAACCAAGTAGGATTGTGGGTAGAACCGTTGACCAGTTTTCTGCATTGAGGCACTTCATGGCAGCTTTTAGTGGGCGATGGAACTGCTCGACTAACCCATTAGCCTGAGGATGGTAGGGAGATGAGCGATACCTTTTTATCCCCAAAAGGTTAAGCATGGCGCTGAAGAGTCGGCTCTCGAATTGGCGTCCTTGGTCAGTCGTTATGCAGGACGGTACTCCAAATCGGGAGATCCAAGTAGAGTAGAAGGTCTCGGCCACGCTCTCAGCAGTTATATCCTTGATGGGGACAGCTTCCGGCCACCGGGTTGCTCTGTCGATCATCGTCAGTATGTAGGAGAATCCTTTAGAGGGAGGTAATGGTCCTACAAGGTCAATGTGCACATGGTCAAATCTCTTAATCTGGTCAGGGAAAGTACCTAATGGTGTTTTAGTGTGTCGGAATATTTTAAGATTTCTGGCAAGGAATACATTGTTTAGCCCAATCCTTACAATCTTTGTTTATTGAAGGCCAAATAAACCTAGATTTAATTAGTTTGGTTGAAGCTTTTATTCCAGGGTGGGATAAATTATGTAAACAAAGAAAAACCTGCCTACGAAATTCCTTAGGGATGTAGGGTTTGACTGTTCCCGTAGATATATCACAGTAAATGGATATGTCCGTGTTGGGTAAATTTACTTTTTTTAGTTGCAAGTTTTCAGAATTCAACAAATCTTTTAATTCCTCATCATTTAACTGCGCTTCGGCAATTTCTTTGTAGTTTATATGCTCAGGCATAGAGATGGCACTAACCCTAGAAAGCATGTCGGCAACAATGTTTTCCGACCCCTTTATGTAACGAATGTCCGTCGTGAATTGAGACAAATATTCTAAATGACGACATTGTCTGGGGGAACACTTTTCAGATCGTTGGGAAAATGCAAAACACAAAGGTTTGTGATCTGTGTACAAGGAAAATTCTCTTCCCTCGAGCATATACCTAAACTGCTTAACCGAAGCGTAAGCTGCCAACAACTCTCGGTCATAGGCGCTATATTTGCACTCACTTTTTGAGAGTTTTCTGGAAAAGAATGCCAATGGCTGACACTCTTGTCCAACCAACTGCATAAGCACCCCTCCAATAGCAAAATAGGAGGCATCGACTTGTAAAATCAATTTAGCGTCCTGTTTTGGATGCGCTAGCAAAGTTGCGTTTGAAATTAATTTTTTACAGTTTGTGAACTCTTCCTCAGATTTTTCCGTCCAATCTATGACTCTGTTGTCATTCTTTTTGCTACCCCGTAAAAACGAATTAAGGGTTGTCTGGTTGTGTGCTGCATGAGGCAGAAACCGACGAAAAAAGTTCAGTAAACCCAAGAAACGTCGAAGTTCCTTAATGGTTTTGGGACGGAGGTAATCCAAAATTGGTTGGACTTTATCTGGTAGGGGTTTTGTACCCAGTTTAGAAATATGGTGCCCAAGGAAGGAAATCTCCGACACACCTAGGGTGCATTTGGAGACATTAATAGTTAAACCGTAATCATTCAGTTTTTTAAAAACTAAACGTAAGTGATTTTCATGATCCCTTTCGTTATCACTGAAGATCAGTATGTCATCAATGTATACGTAACAAAATGGGAGTTCCCCAAGAATTTCGTTCATAAACCTTTGGAATGTTTGTGCGGCTCCGCAAAGCCCAAAATTCAAGTAGGGAAATTCAAAGAGTCCAAACGGTGTACTGACAGCCGTTTTAGGGATGTGCTCCGGGTGGACGGGTATGTGAAAATATGCTTTTACTAGGTCAATTTTTGAAAATATCGCTTTCCCGTACAAAGTATTTGAGAAGTCTTGGATGTGGGGGATGGGGTAACGATCAGGTATTGTACAAGCATTAAGTTTCCTGTAATCCCCCACAGGGCGGATACTACCTGAACTTTTTGACACAACGTGTAATGGAGAAGACCAGGGGGACTTTGAAGGTCTGCAGATACCCTGATTCACCATGTATTGGAATTCCTGTTTGACCAACTCGTACAATTTTGGGTTTAACCTCCTAGGTTTGCAGTACACAGGAGGACCAGTTGTTTCAATAAAGTGTTCAGTTTTGTGCTTTACTGGTTTTACTTGTGGGGTCAAACTAGTTAATTCTGGGAATTCAGCTAAAATTTTGAGGTAATGATTTTCTCCAGAAATAAGTTTGATGGTAGATCCAAAATCAAGTTTAGCTTGAAAACCTGACGTAGATAATTTAGTAACACTATCGATCAATCTCCGATTTTTTAGATCGATCAAAATGCCAAAGTGTTTTAAAAAATCAGCCCCAATGATAGGGATCGGAACGGAAGCTATCAAGAATTTCCATTCTAGATTACGACGTAGACCTATGTCTACACCTAACAACTTAGTTCCATAAGTAAAGATTTGGGAATCGTTTGCAGCAAAAAGCCTTAAAGGGTCAGGTTTTAGGTTTCTAGCCCTTTTTGGAACTGGGATACATGAGACATCCGAACCAGAATCTATCAAAAATTTAAGATGAGATTGCTTATCAAAGATAAAAAGGCGACTGGAGTTAGTGGCTACCGGTGAGTTGGTCGCCGATACTTTTTTTCCGACAGCCCCTCCTAGTTTTCCTGGTTTTTAAAAGAACATGGTTCCTGGCACTTCCTAGCCTCATTACCAAACTTTGTATGGTAGTAACAAAACTTACCCTGGGAATTTTTACGGTGGTGGGGTGACTTATTAAATAGTCCCCGGCGGCGGCTTCGAGAGCGACCGCGCGAAAGGCGTTCAACTTCGCGGCGTAATGCAGCGATTTCTGAGCGTAAAGAACTGTTCTCATCAAGTGCCGATTCTTTTGTCACCGTAGACACAGAACTGCCACAGGCAGCAAAAACATTATTCGAGGGGTTTAAGCGTACCTCTGCGACAGTGTCAGCTAACCTGGCTAGGTTATCTAGTGATTCTGGGTTCACCGCAAGAATCGTCTGTATGTCCACAGGTAACCGTTGAGACCAGATGTTTTTTAAGAAATCATCCTGAACCGATTGTCCCGCTAACTCTCGCATCCTACGTAAGAGATGAGATGGTTTCTCATCTCCAAGGGGGAGATCAGTAAGCAATTTTTTAATTCGCGCATTTTCAGAGTCCGAAAATTCCTCAATCAGACGTTTTTTTAATGCCTTGTACTTTTCAGTTGCAGGCGGATTAAGCAGAATGTCAGATACCGCGGTTAATGTTTCAGTATCGATCACAGCAACTAAGTGATTGTACTTAGTTGAATCGCGGGTAATTTCCGAAAGTTCGAAACCACATTCTACCTGGGTAAACCAAAGTCGAATGTTGGTTTTCCAGAGGGGTGGTATTTTCAGTCCCATCTTAGCAACCTGGGGTTCAACATGAATACTCTGATCACTACCAGATGCAGCTGGCTCTTCACTATCGTTAGGCATTGTGATCCAACAAAACTAACTAGCTTACTTTTTAGATCTAACTAGATTGGCTATGATCGAAGTTGTAAGTAAACTTTAAAGGGGCAAAATCAGACTTGAAAAAGGGTAATTCAGTGGTTAAAAAAAATCTGACCAGACAGAGATCGACCAGTGCTTACCATGTTTTGACCTTACAATCACGTCCGGCTCATCAGTGAAAGGGACCAAAGGCGTGTTCAGTGAAATAAATAATTTATTTGAACGTCAACATAACGGAAAGGCAAAAGGTAAGTAAATAAACAAGAGCAGCAAGCTTTATACAGTTTTGGAGCAGCGCTGCCAGCGCAGGAGGAGATGCGCCTTGAAGAAGATGCGCCTAGCGCTTTGGCGATATGGCACAGGAGTAACTCCAGTAACTCACCGTATTCTCCCTTTTGGCGATTAGGCTTTAGGCGTCGCACCGCAACCTTAAATCTAAATATGAAAATAAAAGAATGTTTATTGAAGAATTATTTGAAAGGTTATGCCGTAAAAACTTTTGTTGATATTTGTACATACTTAATCAAATTGGTTTTTTAGATGTCACGAAATTTTTCTCTCTGTTTAATCTTAAAATGTTTTCAGCCATTGAAATTAAAGCCAACCCTAGTGATATTAAATTCGCTAAAGAAAATATTTTCACAGACAAACATCTGTGACTGCTCTGATTTATTATTATATTCCATCTATAAGAAAGTTCAAGTACTTCAATTTTCCCCAAATGTTATAACGAGCAGAAATGATGCTAAAGAACTAACTCAGTTTGGAATAACTTTTGCATGAATTTGGAGATGGAGGAAATCGGATTGCAGTTTGCATAGTAACAATCCATTTAACAAACAAGAAGTGTTAGAAATAGAGAAAGAAATCGAGTTTGTACCAGACTGGAGTTTTTATACACATTTGTTACTTATGAATAAATCAGAAATGATACGGGAAAAATTTGCTATGTCCTTCAAGAAAACTGCATAAGGATATACAAATAGAAGAAAGAATAAAGATATAAAGGAGAAGATGTCTAATATTATGAAATTCTATTTCATTGAACGTGAAAAAATTATCCATGAAAAAACATAAAATTCTTCTGCTGGATATTGATGGGCCTAATACCAGACCATGCAAAAATGACAGTCCGAGTAGAATTTTAAGGAATGTTTTTGTAATGGAAAGGAGGGCCTAACTTTGTGAAATATTAATCGATACTTATCAAAAACTTTTGATTTTTATACAAAAAGTAAACGCATATTTTTAAGAGTTCAACCCTTACCCAGATTACCTTTGGATCTTATGGATATTTGGGGCGGCTAAGACTGAAGGATTTGATAATTGAGATGCTTGCAACAACAAGAAGCTAACTCCAATGAAAAGCTGTTGGTGTTAGAAGTTCATCGTTGTTGCAAGCACCCAATTACATTGTATTATTATATCCCAGTAATTTATATCAAGTTATTAACATTTCAGTCGCTAAATAAGAAAAAAAATCAATATTTAAAATTATCTCAGTTCTTATGATTAAAACACAAACGAATGGTCTCACATGATTTTACAATTTAAGAAGGTTGGAAAATTAAAACTTAAGATTGAGTTTGAACTATTTCATTGTATCTAAATTCAATTGATAACTTAAGAAATGAGTTTCTTTCGTGGTTATTCTTCTTATCAACTTATTAATTACTTCCTTAAAAAATACCCTTATTCATCTTACTACGAGATAAAATATGAACTCATTTCTTTTCATTTTACAAAAATTAAACGGGGAAGCAATTCATTACATGACTCGAATGTGGTTTTCGAAATTCTTGCCACAAGTTTTTAAATTTGTTAATAACTTAATAATGTCACAAAACAAAAGAACCTAATGACAATAACTTGAGTTCAACTTCTAGTGACTTTAAGAAACGAAGTTAACTGTATAACGATAAGCATTTTTCGAATAATTCGGTTTATTGGTTAAATAGGCATGTTGCGAGTTGCTTGGAATTAACTGATGAAACAATTTTGTTTCAATGAAATAAAATGATGTTTATTGATTATGAGAATGAGAATGTATTAATTATTTCAACGCGAGTGCATTAATATTGTTGAAGTATTGTAAGTAAAGAGTTGGAACATAAGACTCTAATCTCAATAATCTTACTTCAATAATGGAGAAATTTCAATAGCTCTTAAAGTTGTTACCCCTTAATATTGATTTGGACTTAAATTAGTGTTAGTAGCCTCAATAAATCTTACAAAATTATTTTTAGAGAGACACACAGTAGCCGTAAATCTCCGGTTCCCTTCGCATTTTAATATACCATACAAAAATATATACACTCTAAAAAAAATCTGTAAATTTATAGATATTTTCTGTATTTTTTACAGGAAAAATCTGTTATTAGAAAAAAACAGTTTTTTTCTGTACTAAATCTAGTTGGCTTTTGTCCCTAGAGATGGCGCTGCAAAACCTGAAGCAAAAATCTTTGATTTTTTACAGTTATCTTCCCTAATTAATCAAGAATTTGGTTTTAGAACATTACAGAGAGGTTCTAAATACGTCTGACTGTAACTGCCTTTATGTTAGCGGTCAATTTCAGTTTGAGTTTGGGTTTTAGAATTAGAATTGGAGATAGAATTGGCTTAAAACAAAAGTAAGTTTTATCTAACGTCATCCCTTCTTGTATCTCCATCCTAGACTGAGAGAAATGACAGTTTCAAATTTGAGTAAATCGATGTTTTCATTTTGGTATGAAACGTATTGTCTAAAATATGACCACTCAATGCTTTCAATTTTGAAACACCAGACAAACTCAGTTTCAAACACTTTAACAGTCACCACGAAAATTATGTTTATTTTTAGTTTATATATAAAAATTGAAATCTTAGAGTAAAAGAACGACTTTAAGTTGGTGTGATAACGTGCAACACAACATTGAGACGTCACACTCAACTTACTAGTCTACTTCCCACGTCATCTATGTTGTTAAAGAAAATATGCTGTTAAAAAACTAGAAAAAATTGTTAAATTGACAGAAATACTCTTTAAAAAAACAGATGAAACCTGTATAATAAACAGGTGTTCTATAAAAATCAACAGATGAAACCTGTATAATAAACAGGGGGGTCTGTAAAAATTAACAGAAGAAACCTGTATAATAAACAGAAACAAACTGGCATCAAAATTGACAGTTTTTCTCTGTAAAATCGATGACCTTTTTTTTACAGTGTAGACTAAGAGCTGGATGCATATTTTGCGTATAATAAGGTGCGCAAAATTTTTCACCTGGAATAAATTAGATTGATGCTGTCAAACCGAAAGGCACAACAGCCAGACTTCTAAGTGGAAGCTTTTAGCGTGGGGGAGGGTCAAACGTGTTAATTCTCGTAAAAATTAAATGACTTGGAAATGGCTATAAATTGGCAGCCATGTACTGGAATTGGTATAGAAGAATGTGAGTTAAAGTCAGGAAAAATACCAGCCAGAACGTTAAGTGGAACGTTAAAGGGCTGCCAAAAGGCATTAAAGTTGAAAAAGTGTAAAATTCACAGCTAAAAAGCAATAATAATAATATTTACTACAACTTCTAATTGTGAGTAAGTCGTTTAAAAATGTAAGTAAAATTAATAAATAACAGAGCACTATTTAACAACGATATAATTCCCACAATGACTGCATCAATCTAACTTACTCAATGTGAAAATTTTCGTGCATCTTATCATACGCAAAATAAACGAATAAAAGGGGGAAACTTGGAAAAGAGGGAACACTGAATGAAGTATGCGAAAATCATGAAGAGGATAAATAATGAGAGAAGAATTAAAGGGTTAAATAGAAATACATATGGAGAAATGAAGGGAATTTGAAAAGAACCATTAAGTATGGAAGAGAGAAATTTGTATACTCATTTTCCAACAACCATCTTTCATCCTCTCTTGATGGTAACAATATAATTAGGAAAATATGAAATCTCTCTGAATTCAGTCCTTTTACAATGAATTCATAAGATAATTTTATTTCTACTTTATTTTAATGACATAATGAGCAAAGAGGTTTATACAGGGAGATTCAGAAATAATCATCAATATTTTGGGGGGAGGTAGAGGGGCCCTAGACAAGCATATTTCGAATAGCGATGGTGGGGCGCAGCCTTACCGTTAAAGAGCTAGGACCTAATGTAGTGCGAGCGCATTTCAAAAGGACGTTTTTAGAAGGACCGTGTGACGAAACAAAACATAATAAAATGAAAAAATCTATTGCATAAGGTAAAAAAGTATCCCTACTACTTACACCATGATTTTGATAGAATTTGAACCACTTTCTAAACCGTGGAGTGAGTTTCAAAAGTGCAATATTAACCTTTTAGTCAAAGAATGGAGTTCCCTTAATGTTATTTAGAAAAATGATGATCGGGGAAGGAATTTTCAATGATCGTAACATTGATCATTGAAACTGTTTGATCATTGAAAATTCCTTCCCCGATCATCATTTTTCTTAATACCATTAAGGGAACTCCATTCTTTGACTAAGAGATTAATTTTGCACGTTTTAAAACTAACCCCACGGTTTAGCAAGTGGTCCAATTTCTATCACATTGAGGATATAAGTAGTACGGATACTCCTTTACCTCATGCAATAATGTTTTTCATTTTATTATGTTTTGTTTCGTCATACTGGCCTTCTAAAAACGGCCTTTTGAAACGCGCTCGCACTACATTAGGTCCTAGCTCTTTAACGGTAAGGCTGCGCCCCACCATCCCTATTCGAAATATGCTTGTCTAGGGCCCCTCTACCTCCCCTCAAAATATTGATGATTATTTCTGAATCACCCTGTATAACAAGACAAGGTTAAGAATAGCTTAACCCTTTGACTCCAAATTTGAAAAGATTCGCATATTTTATCTTATAACGAGCAAAATGAGTCAAAGCAACGCATTTGTTCATTTGTTAATGATAAGTTTTTGGAGGAGTTGAAGTTACGAATAATTACAATAGTGGCCTGGTTTTGGAATTATTCCAGACAATATTCTGAGCTGTCTTAACGTTACATACGTAAACTATTATATGAATACCTTGTCTAACTTTAGGAAAACTTAATATTCATCAAACAAAGAAATAAATCTGACCTTTTTACGTTAGTTCCACGTTGATAAATTAACAAATTCGCGTCCTGTCACCACGTTGGTTTCTAAACAACGTATCCTTGTCTAAATACAAATTCTTTTGTCCATTCGTTAAAGAATTGGCCCTCGAACTCGAAAGAACCCCTCCCCTTTAGGCTGCAAAAGGAATAATTTAACATTAAGGATGTTACATAACTTCCAAGGAATTTCGGTATGAAAAAAACTTTCATTCGCAGAGGCAACTACTAATTTTAAACCGCACACAATTCTTTACAACAAACTAACCAACCCTTTTCTATTCAGAGCTCCATCTTTGAAGAGCTGCTCTGCCAGTCCGCAATTGCTTAACGCCACAAGTTCAACGAGCCGCCATTTTCCACTTTGCAAAATCACAAGGGGGAGACGGTTCCGAATTAAATATGGCTCCCGTGCTTTAATAACAAGCGAGTCGTGTCTTTTTGAAACTTTTGAAGTTCAAGAACACCAATCGGGTTTGCGCGAGGCAGAAGACTATTCAATTAGAAGGCAAAGTATCTTCCCTGAAAGGTTAGTGCCTTCGTACAGCATAATTATAGATGCTGACTTGAATTCTATTCCCTTAAGAACATATATTTCCTATTCAACTATAGTACGATAGTATATTCGTGGCGAAAATGATCAAACGCTTTGTTCGATTTCATTTGATTAACCTATAACAAAATTCAAGTTAACCATGAGACGGTTTGTTATGTAATCATTAAGACGGGGTAAGGGAACTATTTATAAGGGTTCAAGGCCCAAGAAAGGTTTAAAATTGACAGTTAAAACCGAAATGTACTCTTGTTTTGTGCAAGATACTTTTGTGTGTAATATTTTTGCTACTAACTAACTTAATATTTTAATGAATAAAATTATTTAGTTATATATTTTTTTGCTTCTGATTTTAGTTTACTTAAAATGTATTGAGTAAATTGTTACAAGAGTAAATTGCAAACAAGTGCTGTTTGACAATTTTTATGGTCAGATGAGTTTTTTTTTAGTATTTAGCATATCTCAACATTTCTCTGAGGGGCAATCTTCTCCAGTGATGCATGTAAGGAAAAGAACAGTGTGTTTCAATATTTAAATTATCAAATCTAAAGAGTTAGGAATTGCTAAAAAAAAGGAGAATAGAGTATTTCCACTTTAGGGGTGTAGAGAGACTAGACCAATTTTTAACTTCAAACCAAATATTTAACCCCTCAAGATTTCACCAAAGTAAATCAAGTGTGTTTGTGGTGTGTAAATAGCTTTAAAGTTTTTTCCCTTCTAAAAAGCTTTTTGTTGTTATTCTCCTATTTTATTGCACTAGAAAACTCCAATTGGTGTAGATTTAAAAAGTATACGAAATCTAAAATTATGATTTCAACTTCTTTTAAAATTGAATCGCCAGTTTAAAATAGGGAATAAGTCCGAAAAATAATAAATAGACCTTTTTGTGCTTAAAAATATCTCCAAGCTTTGCTTTACACATGGGTGGAAAGAGGGGGGAAATAACTGTCTCCTATAGGCCCTATATGATAGCCTTTTGAATTTGTAGCCTTTTGAATTTCATTGTATTTTTAATTTAATTTGGAATTACAGTAAATTTGTCTTTATTTTTTATTCTTTTTGCTGTAAACTAAGTCAAAATTAAATTTGCTTTAATTTTGGAGAGGTTTTTAACTTTATCGGAGGGAATCTTTGACTCTATTCATATTCACTTACTCCAATGATACTGCCTTACTGACTGGGTTTCATTATAATTTAGAGTTTTATTTGTCTTATTTTTTTATATCTCACTATATATAATTCAAATGGTTAATTTCAGTATTTTTAAGATTTTTCTTCCGCTGAATTTTCATGAGGTTGAAAAAAGGAATTAGTCCCTCAACTTTTTTCAACTGTAAAATATTTTTGAATGTACTTGCACTTGTTTCAATGATTGAACTGTTTTCTAAATAGGGTCCCAAATTTTCAATAAAATTTTTTTGCTTATACCATGAATATTCTATTACTTATAGTTTTTTTTTTCGATTTTCTCAAAACCTTTTTCAAACTGACGATTCAATTATATCCTTTACTTTTGAACTATGTCTTGTGTTAAAGTTTTTTGTGACATAGCATTATATTCTAAACATTATATTCTATATTTCTTATGAAAATGTGTGGTTTATTTCAATAATCTTGAAACAGTAGACAATTCAGAGATAAAAGTATGATTAGTTGTCAAAATATAACATAACAAAGTTCATTACCATTTAGGGGATATTTTTATACAAAACTTATGTCTGTTTCAACGTTTCCAGTTCTTGGGACCTAAAATTTTGGATTTTAGCCTAAAGTTCTCAAATATTAGAAGAACATTTATTTCCCTTTATAATTTAAATTTCAATACTCATCGAGTGTTACCAATAAAATATTTTTAATTGATTTTTCTTTGAAGAACCAGAAAGAAAGGATATGCATTTCTACAGGTCCAACTCTCCGTTACAGAACATACCTTCTCAAAGTCTAATTATGTAGGTTTCAAAAGATGAAATTCGAAAAGATTAAATTAATCCGAATCTCATGTTTGCTCAGAGGAAGTTGTCAAACTTAGTGTCTCAAAAGCTTAGCTTCTAATTTAATTTCTGTGATGACATACCGAGCTATTTCTATAGAGGGTTTTTTCTTAAAGCAAAAAGAAACTCGCAGTCTTACCTAAATTTCATCACACCTTATTCTTTACCAGATAAAACTTCCCTTTTTGTTGTATTTTATAAGTCTGTGAAGGTAAATAAAAAGGGGCGCTAATGTAAATCAAGAGAGAACACTTTTTATCGGCTTTTTATTTTTACTATTATAAATATCTTATAAAATTTCTATGAAAGTTAAATGAATTTTTCCTTAATATCGAGTGTCAATGAATTAATTTTACCATCCTCTTTTATAAAAAATGTCATTCAATTAATATCTATCAAAAAGCTAGCAAGTGCAGCAGAAGCCATAGCCATTCAACTGAAAATTTATTGGGAAGGGGAGAATCAAACGTACAAACTTGAGCTAAAACTGACTTGAACTAAAAGTAAAGCTATTTAACTTACATTCGATTATCCGTTTACATAGCTTCTAAATAAATGTATAAAACTTTCAATAGTCATAAAAATTGAATGGCGAACATTTTTTATTTCTCTAAATAAAAACTGTCAAAAAGTGTTCATTCTCGCGTTCTACCTAACGCTATTATTCAATTCCCTCTTTAAAACCCACTGATAATAAAATCATTAAGGGATACAGCTGTTCATCAGTGTTTAAAACTTTTATTAATTAAGGCTCTGTTCCATTGTTATGAGATAATGCATAAAACTTGTCAAAGTGCCAATATATCCACGAGTTAATTATCTTTAAGGACTTGCGGAAGAATTCTATGAAACTGAAACTGACACTAAACGCTTGTTAGATCTTGGCATTATCTTCCTAATGTACCTAAGTAATACTACTTAAAGTTTTCTAAAATTACAGTTCTAAAATTTCAGTATTTGGTCTGTGTTCATTATATTAGCAGTATAATTATTTTTTTTTCTAATTTAAAAAATATAATAATTTTTTTACATTTTAAAATACTTTCAAAAGAGCAAATATTATGACGCTTAAAGTTAAGGTAAGTAAATTATAAGAATTCCCTTTTTACCTATATTATAGGCATTGATTCAAGCTTATTCTATGAATGAAATTATCTCTAATTCGATTTGTAGCATTCCGTTACGATTGACGAATCTTAAAGTTCCTCCACTTCCAAATTGCAATTTACGTTTCAAAGGGGTTCTAATATTTTTCTTTGTGTACATAAAGGCTTCCTAATGTGTACTCTGTTTTTTCATACATGACATGATATCGATAATTAATCATATCAACCTTTTAAGGGTCCTTTGAACATTTTAAAGACATTTCAATGGCTTAATACACATATGGTCTGGTCAATAGGGTTTGTTGGTTACAATAAGGTATATGGGAATTTTAAAAAAAAATTTCACCGGATCATCGATGTGAACCCTCTAAATGTTCCAATAGGCTAGAAAATAAGATTGGCAAAGTTTCTGCTCAATCGGATAATTTTCTGATTTCTATTTTTTAGATTTTTCTCTTGATATTTTTCATTTTGTAGACTAAAAAGGCTTCAGTTAGGGGTATTTTCTAAACAATATGCAATAACATATAAATTTGAAATATTAAAATTTGGGCTAAAAGTGAGGAAACAGAAAGGGAAAAACACAAAGTGTTCAAATGTATATTATTAACAGATTCTTATGTAAAATGATCCCCTGAATCCGATTCTGACCCCCGTTTTTCTCCATCATCCTCAGATTTCGGATTTCTCCCCGCTTTTTTACATTTTTCGATGACTTTATGACTTTGAGCTCGATTTTCAGAGTCGAAAACATTACCGTTAGGCTAAGCGCGCACTAGAGACTTTTGTCACGGCGACAGTGACAAAATTGTTACCCTGGCTATTGCAAGAAGCTAGAGCGCGCGCACAGGCGACGAGACACTTGGCCGATTGCCAAAAATCTCTCCATAGAAATGCATTGCTCTCGAGTGACTAGTGTTACAGTCGCCGGCGACAGAAGTCTCTAGTGCGCGCTTAGCCTTAATCTTTAAATTACTCTCGAGGCGACAAAAAATGGTTTAAGTTCTTAAAATATGAAAGTTTGTTGCATATGGATAGGTTTAAGGAAGGGGTTATTATCCCTTTAAAATGCAAAAAAATCACTAAAAATAATATTGAGGATATCTTACACTATTTTTTCGCTTATTATTTTACGCAATGTGTTAGCGCCCCCAAAACACCCGCAAAAGGATTCAAAGGATTATGAATTACGTTAGCTTTACTTTAGAAATTCATTGTGAATTGGAAATTCATTCAATTGGAAAGTTTAAAAATGACATTGTTCATATAATATTCTAAGTCTTTCCTAAGGGAAAATTCTTCGGTTTGTTAGTAACTTACCGGTTATATGAAGTTTAATACCATCTCCATGTTTCAAGCTGTAATTAGATAAGCGTGGCTGAGAATAACAATGCAGCTTTTAAAGAGTTTACGAGGGTTGGTTTGGGGGCGCCCTCTTAAAAATTGAGGGAGATGGAAGAAAACAGGCTTCCTATTTAAACTCAGGATGGCATTACTGAAATTCAGTCAATGTCTCTTTGACTTTTTTATACCAGTTTAATTCTAAAATGCTGCATTGTGATACTCAGTCATGCATCTATCGATAGCTTGCATTAAGGAATCTCCCCATATACCGGATAATACTCAGTTACTAATTGTAAAAGTTGAATTGTGTGTCAGTTACTAATGCGTTTGTACTAATTGAACAGAAGAATTTTAATTTTTTAACTTTATAAACCATAAATATTTATTCCTAAAGGCACGAGTGCTAACATGTTTCTTAGTCTTTTGAATCTTTTTGCGGGTGCTTTGGGGGTGCTAACAATTCAACCGCTTTTAGTAAAAAAAACATTGAAGCATATTTTTATTAAATTTGGGTCCTTGAGAATGGCTAAGGACCCTTTCAAGATAAATTGCGTAAAAAAAAGTGAAAAAAAAAGTAACATAAACTCTATATTTTTTTTTCTGATTTTAAAAGCATGGGTAGGTTGTTTTTCTACTCCGTTGAAAAGTAACGTAGAGAAAGTTCCAATACACCTACAAATGGAGTTGATCGAGTTTCAAGAAGTGCATTTTTAAAAGTCAAAAATTGAAGACGTGGAGCTTAGTGATTTCTACTGCACATAGGGTAGGTGGGGGTAATTGTCCGCAGTTTTTGGTTTTGAATTTTTTTGGCCCACAGTTTTATTATTTTAATAAGTTTCTGGTATGGAATCTAAAGCTTAGGATGTGGCCTATCAATTCATATTTTTTCCAGCCTTGAGCTGCAAATATTTTTAGAAATATTCAACTTTAAAAAGAAAAAAAATTGCGGACATTTGCCCCATTTTTTGGGGTAAGTATCCGCAGTGCGTATAATTACCCCAATAGAATAAAATAAGAGAATTATTATATATTCCAATTCAAAAACATCAAAATTGAGGTATATTCACAACAGGAAGACAACACAACAATATTTGACATTATAAAACATCATATAGCAAAGTTACTCCACAAGTTGCAAAGTTAATCCTTTTACCGGCGTAAAATCGGCCAAATTGTCAGGAAAACTTATCATTTCATGAAACTTTGCATTATGGATTTCATTAGGTTTGGAAAGTTTTAGAACTGTCTTTCTTTTCAACAAAAGCTTCTTCTGATGGAGTTTCTGAGAACATTCCCACATTTTCAATTGCGGACAATTACCCCAAAATTAATGCGGACAATTACCCCATATCATGATGACAACAACAAAGTGGCACTTATTTTTGAAAACAAAAGTAAACATGAGTATAGTGATGTAATTCCAAAGATAAATAAAGGCTCTTTCGGTAAAAAAACAGATGGATTGAATAAATATAACTATTCTACCATAATATGAAGAAAAACTGAGAGAAATACTCTATCAAGGACACTAAAAACTGACCTACCTCATTTTTTTGGACAACGGACACGCTACTCCTCTGAAATTCTCACATCCATTTGGGGGTTGTGAAAGGAACCTACTGTATCGATGCAGTCAATATAATCGAATATTATCATCAAAAAAATGCCGTGCGGACTATTACCCCATGCGGACAATTACCCCCACCTACCCTACCTATAACTGAAGAAAATTTTCCCACCTTAGGGAATGTGCAAGAAAAATTATCTGCTCATTTGGTAGTATATTTAAATGTGAACAGTTATTTTCCAGAATAAAAATTAATAAAACGAAGTATCCAACCAGGCTTACGGATGATAAGATGGAAAACACTCCGCGCCTGGGTATATATAAGTGGGATTATCCCAATATTAATAATCTTGTAACTATGGTTTTCTCACGAGTTTCTTCTGATTGCATGTAATCATGACAATTGTTAAAAGTATGTTCTAAACTCTAAAGTATTTTTTTGGAACTATAAGCCTCGAGTATTATTTTAGTCCAGACTAATCAGGGTCGTAAGTGAGGGGGGAGGCGAGAGATCCCTGCCCCCAAAATTCGGAAAGGGTGTTACCAAAACATGTTTTATTAGCCCAATTTTTTAAGGTAACACTTCCAAACATTTTATGGTGAAGGACTCCTCAACCTCCCTTTAGTACTTAAAACTTTATTAAAAACTTTTTTAGACAAATTCATCAAAATTCACCTCCTACCTAAAAATGCAAACCCAAAATTCAAACTAGGTGCACCAAAACGAATTAAAACCAGTTTTTCAGAGTCAATTTTGTTTGGGAGAGGACCCCAAACCCCTCGTTGGTAGTTGGAACTTTATTACACATAACTTTTTTAATGCTAAGTTCTTTAAGACGCAAATTCTATACCTAAAATTTACTGTAATGTTACATTAGAACTATTAAATATATATGGATGGGGCTGAGGAATAATTTTGGGTCTCTCTAAATAAATTTCTTTAAACACCACTGACCGAGATTAATGGAACTTCAAAATTGTATTCTTATTGTATGTATTCAAGATAATATTATTTTAGCCCAGATTAATGTTTAATTTTAGTATTAAACTTTATAAATACATATATTAAAACCTACTAATTTTTCCACAATTATCTATTATCTACTTTACGGCCCTCCACGTCATTTAAATCTTTGAGTTCGGCCCGCAGATTCAAAAAGGTTGCCCATACCTGGCTTAATGGTTACCTAAAGTTTGATATGGTTACATTTTAAGAAGAGAAGTAAGCCAACTTCCGATTGGAGTTATAGTAGTTAAACTAATTTAAAATCATTATGGCAGATACACAAAAACCGCAAAATTTTCTACTAACTAAGAATTTAACTATCTCCACAATCAGAATCTTCTAAATGATTTTATAGTATAGAATGGAAAGTAGCACTCATTTTCCCTTCGTTATAAATCCTAAATAATACCTCTTCATCCGAAAGCTACATTTTTCTACAAGGATGAAATTTTTTAAATTTTCACAACAGCTAACCCATGCACTTTTTAATACTAAAAAAAACCTTGAATGAATCACATTCTCAAAACCTGTCCTTTTTATAGTTTTCGTATAAACAAATATCATGTTATTTAATCCATTTTCAGGGATGGATGGCCGTGTTTGTTGGAATCTAATTCCAGACGTTTCGCCCTCTTCTTCGGAGAGGATCTTCAGTGATAGCGAAAAGATCAACTACTAAAAATTAAAAAAAATACCATCCATCCCAGAAAATAGATTTAATTATTCTACAGGTCGTGGAAGTTTTCATCAATTTAAAATATAATTTTATTCAAATTAAAAAAAATCCCGTATTTTGACTTAAAAAGTGAGAACTACTCGAATTTTCTATTTTACTATTTCTGTCTTGATACACTCCGTCAAATAGCAGAATCACGTTAGTTTTAAGAATATAGTTTTTTTTTCTATAATTCTATTCATGTGTGTGTGTGTTTGCAATGCATGGATTCCCATAAATATATTCGTGTTTTTGGTCGCTGTTTTGTTTTTACTGTTTAATATCCATGCTATATGAAGAAAGGATAGTTATTATTTGTAGCGTAAGAGAAAAATTTCTTTTATAATTATTTTTTAATATTTCCCAGGCCTTGAAATGTTAATAACTTTAAGAATGGTAATTTAAATAGGTATAAAAACTTAAAAACATGGCAATAACAGGAATTTGGATATAAGGATAAAAAGGTAGTGGTCCCATCATTCTCTATGAGCCGGTGCAAATTTGAAGTGGAATTCAAATGAATTATATGTTGGGTGTTGTATTTGTTTATTGAAACTAGGGGGCTCTGCCCCCTGCTCGCTATCGCTCACCAACCCCCGGAACTGCTTCGCAGTTCTTTGAAGTTCGCTTCGCGATCTTAGCGAGCAGAGCTCGCTTGTTTCATCTCAACCATCCAGTACAACCTGGAACTTGTCTGCTTATAGTCTGTTCATTTAGAATAGGCGCCTGAAACAGGATCAAAAACGCTCAATAATGCTTAATAACGTTCATCAGACAACTCCAGTGATCGATTTTTTACAGTATTTTAACTACTTCTGCTTAGGCTGCCTTGTCATTGCAGATGAAAATTTTTTCGACGATAATTAGAATAATTTCTTCTGATACATTACGTCTCAGGTGCTAATTCTAAATGAACAGAGTATAGTTAATGATCATTTAATATCGAAACTTTTTATCTCTCAAACTTTTCAATAATTTAATTCGGATCATTACCTGGAAAATATCAAAATAAAACTATTACTGAAATATTCCTTTTTAAATTATCAATAATTTAATGGATAGGGGGATACCGCCCCCAGCTCGCTTACGCTCACTAACCCCCGTAACTGCTATGCAGCTCTTTACAGATCGCGAAGCGATCTGTAATATCTGCAATCGATCTTTAGCAGAGTAATCGATCTTTAGCAGAGATCCTCTTCCTTCCATCGGCACAAATTACACTCAAAAAAGCTAAATTATTTATTTCTCTAGTAGTTCAAAAAATATCGTAGTATCTTTAAAAGATTATAATTATTAACCAAGTCTATACTATATCGCTAGCAAACTTAGAGCAAAAATGTGCACCTCAAAACTTTTAAATTTAAATATCCGTGCTCGCGACAATCTAGTGAACAGGCAAATATAAAATTTAAAAACATTAAACACGTCTGATAAAGACCTACTAAAACTATGAAAGAAATGAAACTTTGATGCTTAATAATTCCAAAACTAATTAGAATTTTTTAAAGAATTCAACGTCAATCTCTTTCTAAAAAATAAGAATATAAGTGTTTAAAAAATCATATTCATACCGTGATTAGTTTTCATTTTAGATAGAAAAAAACGAAAAAGTGTCAAAAATTTCGAAAATTAAAAAATTAATTACTCTAAACCTAATTCGAAATTCGAAAAAAGGGCGACGTAGTGCACATCTTCATACTTCAGAGTATTAGGCTGCAAAAAAACATAGTTCTGCTACTAATAGATTTCGCTGAACTGGATTACGCGGCTAAAAAAGAAAAACTTCAACTTTGACCTTAAAAATACCCCAGTAATAATTATCACATCAGTTAGTTTTTTGTTCGAGAATGTGCCCCAAATATTCCTCTACAAACATTTCAAATTTCATAAATTTCTATCAATTAGTTTTTGCGATATGAGAGTTCAAAGAGTTGAAAAATTAAATTTTCTGAAACAGCGGCAGCGGCGGCGGCGGCAGCGGCGGCGGCGGCGGTGACAGTAACTTTTTTTAATATAGAGAGATAACAAAAAAAATTTAAGCACATAGGTTCCTTTAAAAAATATTTGAACATTTCAAATGTTCCAAACATCTTGTTTTCTTAGAATAAATGCCCTCAAAATAAATTAAACCAGTGGATTATTCCTATAAGGTAGTAAGCGTGGAGAAACACTGTAATACGGATATTCGTTGTCGTCGGAAAAAGCATTTTTTCTATTGCAAAAAGAACAAAGAAGGTAAGGGTAGAAAAATATTTTTAGAAACACATGAGTCTTCAAAACTTTTATCCCCACCTTTATAAAATATTTTAAATTCTACTTTAACTAAAATTAAGTTTTGTAAACAGAAATTACCGTTGTTATATAAGAATTATTATTTTGGTTCTTACAGTTTTTACATGTCCTTGAAAATACATAATCCAGTCATTAATTTTAATCACTCAGGAATTTCCTTACTCTAGGATTATTCTTTATCGATTTCCAAAAATATTTTTAAAGTTGGGTACTTAAAAGGAATTCATACTCCTGAAAGTTTCCATTGCGTCCTAACTATTCTATTTTATCCTATAAAAACTTTGAAAATATCATTAGTGGCCGTTATTCATGCAAAAAAATAGGTTCAATAAGAACAAGTAAATCTCTGTTGATGAGTTCCAAATATATTTCTAATTGATTTTTACTTCATTCAAGTTAATTATTTTGGTACTCGAAAAGATAAAAAAACATTGTTTGAGTACACGCAATCATAAAAATATTAAGAGCACCATTGATGATTTTGAAGAGGTTGCATGTAAGTGCTAAAAATTGAGTGGAAAAAAAACCCAGTTAGTTTTACAAGAAGAAATGTTTTACTATTTTGTATCAGTGTTAAAAGAAACAATAGAAAACTTTCAAATCAAACTGTTAATTGACATTTAATTATACGATACACAGTTAATACTTTTATTACCGCTTCAGAATGTGATGCAAAGATTTTTAATTTGCTGTTAATTAAATTTTATTCTTTTTGTTCATACTATGAATATGCATTTAATACTTCCTTTTCTAAACAGAAACGGTTCGTAATTGTGAAAATAATTTTAAGCTTTAATGCAGAAAATGTTTTATTAATTAGAACGTTTTTGGAAACGAATGAGTTTAATATGAGTGTAATATTTGTAGAGAACTAAAAAAATAGAAGGTACCACATAAATTTTGAGAAAATAAACTTTATATGGATGTTTCATGTTGTTAATTTCAATTGTACATTGTAAGTATTTTTTATACACTAACAACAAATCCATAAATTATGAACTTGAAGAATAATGGAGTTAGTGTGGTTTTATAACCATTTTTTCAAATGAGATTCGAATTACACAGTAGTTTTCGATTGTTTTAATATAGAAAAACTTGTACAGTCAATAAAAAAATATTAAACTACTTCATCCTAACTTTAAAATAAATTAAAGTTTCTAGAGTTAGGTGTGTTTAATATAAATGTAATAATTGTTGTTGTTGCCTATCCCCCTTGGATGTAAATTTAATTACACCAAGTCAAAGAGATCCTTTCGCAGCAAAAGATCGAATATATGAAGAAATGTAATAGTAATTAATAAAATGGCAATCAAAAGTTATCAATTAAGAAAAAATTCCATACTGTTGAGAGTGAGAGATAAAAAAGATAAAGTAATAAAGATGAATGTATATGCCATTACATCCGGTAAAGCTTATACTTTGGGGATAAGACTCAATGTTCTTTTTGAATAAGATGGATTGAAGGGTATTGGATGTCAAACGTCAAACAAAGTCCTCTCTCGGAATGTAGATACTAGTAATTGAGGAGAGAGAGAACCAAATGACTCTTACAAGAAAAAAACTTTTGGATGGAATTCTTGTGCAATGGAGGGTTCTTGCTAAGCCGTTAGTTTAAGTTGTTAGTTATACTGATACTTTTATAATGGATTTATACTAAAATATTTCATATCCTTTAAAATGTATTTAAAACTGTCAAAAAGGATTGATTTTACAACACATTCCTCCACATTTATAAAAACAACTTTGTTCCAAAAATGAAATGCAATATTTGGCTTATCTACTGATGGTCATGGACATTCATACGCGATGGGTCATATAAAGGGGCAGTGAAAGCTTACTTTATCATCAATTTGTTTTATCTCCACTACCATAAAAGAAATGCTATTCTTTTTTAACGTTGACGATGCACTATTGGACAATTTTTGAGTTTAATGTTTCATTTGTGTTGCAAGAGCAGAGCATACTTTAGACATCCTGGCATCTTTTTTAGCTCCATAGTAATATTGTAACTGGATATGTTGGAAAATTGAGCAATCTGCTTTTAACTTAAAATATATCCTGGTGGGTGTATTAAACTAATTTCACTTATTTACGATGCTTGTTTAGCGTCTTATAAAGGATAATCTTCCGTAGGTTGTAAAAATATTAGCTTACCATAGTAAGTTCGAATCTTTCATTTCTATATTTTAACATAAGTGTTCTAAATAGTTTATTTTCAAAATCATGTCTGTCAAATTAACTATTAGAAGGTTTTTTTAGTCTGGAAATTCAAATGGCAAACTTAAGTGCATTGAAAATAGAAAAGGAATATTAAAACAAGCAAAAAATAATAATAGGGGAGAGTGTTGTACCTCTGGACAAAAATCACGTTTGGATTTTTCTAAGACAGGTAAAATCCCATTTTGACCATTTAAAGTGCCCAACCTATAATCCTAACCTTTGTGAGTACAGAGATATTTTTTACTAGCCAAAATCTTGAAAATTGGATTTTTAATCATTTATAATAACATGGAAAAATTTGTGTCCAAAGGTACAACAACCTGTTGTACCTATAGACAGACCCAGTTATACCTGTGGACACCCTTAAAAAGGGAAATTTTAGTTGAAAAAAGCTAAGAATTAATATTTTTATTGATGCATTACCAATTAATAACCTATATCAAGCCTTTTTAAAATTGAAAATAGATTTTTTAAAGTAATGTAGTTTTAGATCGTAAATGATCATTAAAACGAAGTTGAATGATAAAAGTCTTGATTTTTTTACCAAAAATACAAAAATCACATGGTATTTTCAGATCAGAATTTAAGATAATAGTTTCATCAATCATGCTGATTGATCTGACAACTTCACTGATCCCCCCCCCAAAAAAAACAATTCGATCAACACTTAGTTGTGCAAGCATTTGGTGGTAATAACAATAATAATTTGGTGGTAAATCTTCTTCAATGGAAATTTCAAGTTTTTTTAATCATCATACTTAAATGCGATAGGGTTCTTAGGATTTTACACCATATTTTACATTAAATTCCAAGTAGAATCATCAATTTAAAAAAGTAGTTAAGATCACAAAATATTTGATTTTTCATCTAAAATTCACTTGAAAATAATCGCTGACAAATAGATTACCATTTAGAATTAATTGAACATTTATTAAAATGTATTCAGTTAAATGAAACCTGATTCTAAAACGCCGATTAGCTACAGACACCCACAAGAACGTGTCCGTAGGTACAACACTTATGGTGTCCGAAGGTACAACATGAGGTGTTTTTGCATTCAAAGTTCTATAAAAGATAAAAGAATTGAGATCTGACCATTTCTAATATCAAAAATAAAAGTTAAAATTTTGGGGATTCCCCCCATGTATCCCATTTTATCATGTCATAATTAAAGGGGAAGAAAAGAGTTAATGTAGTGATGCACCAAAAAAACTTTGAGCACCTAAAAACAGTAAATTTATTATATAAAATTTAAATAATATTTTAAAGAGCTGATTTCACGTTAGCAACTAGATAGCATCTGTTTACATTCAAAATTGACCACAAATTCAAATTTACATTTTTTCCCGAATTTTAAAATGAGGTGGCTGAAGGTACAACCGTCCGTAGGTACAACACTCTCCCCTACTAATGAAATAAGGAATGTTTTTCAAAAGAGAAAGTTTAAAAGTGGGAGTATATATTGAAACCGATGAATTAATTTTTAAACACTAACGGCCGTATTCACCGGTAACTTGACCGGCGGTTAAACTACAGTCTCAAGCTTCTGATTGGCCGTTGAAGAAGGAAAACTAGTTTTCCACCAATCAGAGGTTTGACTCCCTGTTAACCGCCGGTCAAGTTACCGGTGAATATGCCCGTAAGTGTTTGCTTTGATGTTCGTCAGGATGGAATCTTATAATTTAAATATTCGATACTAAATGCGAATGGACCCCAAAATTTTGTACAATGGTGTATTGATGGAAATACCAAGTAAATTTATCATTTATTTAGTTAAATATTAAGTAATTACTAGGGGGCTCTGCCTCCTGCTCGTTATCTCTCACCATCCGCCGGAACTGCTTCCTAATTCATTTCAGATCGCTTGGTGATCTTAGCGAGCAGAGAAAGCTTGTTTCATCTCAACAGTCCAGCACAATCCCGGGCTCTAATTCTGATCATTACCCCGATAATTTCAAAATAAACTGTTACTGAAATATAACTTTTTTGCTCATCAATAATTTATAATAATAATAATAATAAATAAATTTTTATTAAACAAAACAAACAAGAACAAAACAGAAAAAATACAATTGATCCAGTACATGAATATCCCAAAGGAGCTACCGCTCGTCCATGGGGTCACAGAATATCTTTGTTAAAAGTAAGATAAAAAAAATCGATTTGGTTTATAGTGGAAGAAGTTATTTTGCTTTAACACTAGACACTTAAAAAAGAATTGTAAATACAAGAAAAAAAATAAGAAAAGGAAAACAAAATGGCTTGGCTGGCAATTTCTAAGTTTATAGAGAAAAAAATGAATAAATGGTGATATTTAAACCTGACAAAATTAGAATAAGGACTCAATGCTATTTAGATTCAAAATATATGCAATGCACAATTTCTTAAAGTATTTAATGTTAGTTTGAGATTGAATTTCTCTTGGAAGTTTATTAAAAAAAGTGACAGAAAGATATTGGAAGTGTTTTTTGTATATTTCTTTGTGAGGAATAGGTATATTATAGTAGTTATGATTGCGAAGGTTATAGGAAAAATTTTGGTTTATCGTGGCATTTAATCGAAATGTTTAAAAACATCCAGCAAGTCAGTTAATTGTATTATTTATTATTTTATTTTTCTATGTTCAGTAACTATAGGAAATCTGTAACCCCATCGAAGAGCCATTTTGGCTCCTTTGGGACATTAAAAAAATCTTTCAGTGTTTTTTTTTTCATTATAATTTTTCCCTGTTGTGTACTGTCGTGTGTTGTATGTGTTGTTGTTGAATTTGAACTGTGATGAAGTTCACAGATATGGTTGAAAAACAATTGCGTAAATACTTCTAGGTTATTATAAAACAGTGATTAAAAGATTTTGTTGTTCAGGTTTGGATTAAAATCAATAAAGGCTGTTCTCGCTCATTTTAAAATACGTTCTTTTACAAGAGGCTAGTGTCGAGGGGAGAACTTTTCCCAATCCGCAACACTCTGCACTTATGTGAAAAGTTAACCCAATAACGAAGAAGTTATAATATAAGTTTTAGAGTTACTGAATCTCCACTGGAGCAGTGGTAGGATTCGTGGTGCGACAGTTCCTTGGTTCTATACTAGGTTATTATTTTATTTTAAAAACTCATATTTTTCTAGAGAAATTTCAACCAACCAATCAGAACAGACTTTACTAAAAGTTCACCCTTTCCACTCAAGTTTCTTGTCTTCTTTTGTATCTTAAATTAACTGCGTATATGTTACGGGCAAAGTGATTAATTGGGCATTATTAATAATGCCCAGAGTGGAAGCGGGCAAAGTGATAAATTTCGTTGAATTTATGACATTGCCCGGGCATTATTAATAATGCCCAATTAATCACTTAGCCCGTAACATATACATTGATAAAATCTTATGCTACTTTAACTAAGTAATAAACAAAGGGATAATCAATATGCAATCCTAACATCAAAAGACATTCAGTTCTTAGAAAGCCAATTATTGTGTGAATTGGCTGATTACATAAGATAAATCCTTAAAAGATAAATGTTGGGAAAGTAAGACAACACTCGTTTAATGGCATGAAACTTACTCTCTAACGAAAGTTTTTGGTTCGAATCGCTGTCTCCATTTTGTCACAAGAACGGTGCAATAAATTGATATTACGTCCTTTTAAAATATAGCGTTGGATAAGCTGATCCCCTTTCGAGAAGAATATTTATTCCCCGAACTCTCAGTGGGCGTTGAATAAAAAAAAACAGGGAAGTAGGAATTTTCAATGAATTGAAGCTTATAATTTTCCAGTTGAAAACCTGGAAAGTAGCCAATGGATTTACTAAAATGGCCCATAACAAATATATTATCCTCCTTTTGACAGATCATAGGGTGGTGGCCCAGTTAGTTGAGCTTGTTATCGTTGAGATACTTAGAAATAATCCTGAAATACGGAAAATTTGATCTGTGTTAAAATGGGAACAGCATAAATTCTTTTATAATATTATGGCTTAGGAGGGTTATGGGTTAAAGTTAAAGTATTAGATGGGTGGAAGATAAAAAAAATCGTTCTTTTTATAGGTAAAGTAGATTATTACAAAGTTATCTTCATTTTTTAAGTTAAAAAATTCTTTTTTTTTAATTCGATTATTCAAAAGCTTTTAGGAATACAAGTAATATGAATTGTTTAATATAAAGGCTTCAAATATATTTGAAAAAGGGGAAATAAAATCGTTAAAAGTAAAAAAGAAGAAGAAAATAACCGTTTTTATTTTTCATCCAGATACTATAAGTTACAGATAATATGAAAAGGCAATTCCAAAAATCATCCTTAGATATTTTAGCATTTAAAAGTACTCCCACGAGAGTTCTTATAAGGCAATGTTGTTATTGAATGACAAATATCATGGCCACCTAAACACTCAAGGCCGTAGAAGCTCGAAATCCTGAGTGACGTCATGCCTACTATCTCGCGTCATCGACGCGTTTAAGACAACAGCGCAACTCCAGTCTGAAATCTTGCTCGCCCCACCCCTACAGCCTGATTGGTCTCCTAAACTACGGTGAAAACGTCACTTGAATTAGACACACCGACACACGTGTCGAATATTTCAGATGAGAGAAAGTGAATTAGAGATCGCGAACTTCAAGTTGATTCCGTGCTCTATTATAAAGCAATTTCATGTTGTGTAGTTTCGCTTTGCACAACGAGAAAGAGGTTTCCCCTTAATAATTAATGATTAAGACCTAAAAATGGTTTTAAGCAGAGTTTGATTTTAATGATAATATTTTATCACTAAAATCTGGTTTAATGATTAAATTTTTAGTAAAATTGTAAAAATCGGGCCTGGTTTAAGGTTTAAAACTCATGATCGGACATATTTAAGCCTTCAAAATTACGATTACAATGGAGGGGGGTTAAATATTAACTGGTGTTTCATCTTTTCGATCAATTTTACGTAATAAATGCATCAACAGAAAAATTTTGCTAGTTTTAGGTCCAATCTTAGGTGTCCAATCCAAGGATTGGGTGCAAATTTCAGATCAGGATTATTCTGCTCTTTAACCCCCTTTGTCATTAGAGTATTCCTTAAAGATTCCGAGTTACTAGCATTTTTTCTCTTGGTTTTCGATCTCCATGTGCAAAACGAATTCAGATCAAACTTTCTCCGATCTGAAATATTCGGCACGTTTGTCGGTGTGTCTAATTCAAGTGACGTTTTCACCGTAGTTGAGGAGACCAATCAGGCTGTAGGGGTGGGGCGAGCAAGATTTCAGACTGGAGTTGCGCTGTTGTCTTAAACGCGTCGATGACGCGAGATAGTAGGCATGACGTCACTCAGGATTTCGAGCTTCTACGGCCTTGAGTGTTTAGGTGGCCATGCAAATATACATTAAAGCATTTACTAATTTCATTGATGAATCCAAACCTTTCAAAACATATGTCAGTTTCCACTTAGGAGAACTTTATTTAGCTAATATCACCCTGAATATGGCTTTCATCCCTTCAACTAATCTACCAACTTCCTTGAAAAGCCCTCGAAGCTGAACCCATCATCAATGAGTTCATGGCTCCAAGGAGTGAACTTACGAATTACTCGGTCTCTCTTTCCCAGTAAAAAGTTGGCGCTGTGGTTACACAAAGGAATAGAGTGGAGATGGTTTTAATGAAAGAACATTCCTTTCTTTTCCTCGGAGGGATTCTACAGGTCTCAGTGGATCGTTGCCTTTCTATTTATAGAAACGGGGGAAACTCTTTTGAAACATGTTGGCTTTTTGGGAAACTGGACTCATTGTTGAGGTTTTTTTTGAGATGTGGAGAAAGCTGTAAGTGTGCAGCGTATGGTGATGTATTTCTAGAAAATACATGTTGTGGCTTTCTATATATGTATATTTATTGAGTGAGCGTAAGCTTTTTCAACTTAAATGGTAATAACGTTGAACTCTTTACCATGAGAATTCTATCAACAAAATACTTACGCATTATTTTTTAATAACAAAGAAGTTGCTTTTAACAAAACAAGTTGTCTCATTAGATCCAAAGTTTAAAACATTTTGTAGTTATTAATGATGCTACACAATTTTACATTTATACCTCCATATACCATTAAAATACGTAATGTATAAAGAAGAATAAGCCACTGACTGTGCCATGGAGGTATGAGTGGAAAGAGAGGAAGCGTCCGTAACTCGCTCAAGGGGAGAAATGAAGCAACTGAAAGATAGCTGCCGCCAGGCAATGGCTACCAAAAGAGAGTGTTTTAACATTGAGGCTTACGGGGCGAGTACAGATATTTAATTTTTTCGATTAAATGAATATAATTATTGCTTCGTCATTCTACAATTTAAAAAGCTACGGATATTGAAATTGTTTCTAACGATATAGTTATTTTATTTCACTCACCAAATGGTAAGAAAAGGTTTAAAATGCAAGTCAAAAACTTACTCACTAATATCCAATGCTTTTTTTTAAAGTTATTGTAAATTCTAGAGGCACAAATGCATTTTGAAGGCTAAAATAATATTAAAATTTATGTACATACTATTTAAAATATAAAAGCCTCCTTAAAAATATGCATGAAATCAAAAGAGCGTGTAACGCAGAAATTAATACAGGAAAATTTTATATTTATCGAGTTAAATACCTCTAAAAGTTATTAATTAAATGTACAACTATGAAGATTTAAAACAAGCCTACATAAATAATTTCTAAAATAAACTTAGATATTAATTCGCTTTTTTCCTTATTTTTATTTGAAATAGAAATTCTTTTTGTATTTCTTGTAGTATTTCTTGGTCTAGTACACTCTCATATGTTTTTGTGACCATAGTTTACTTAAAAGCGTCCGAAAATTGAATTAAAGGGATATTCAAAAATATTCTCGCAAAATGTTTTAAAAAGTTCGGAAACTTAATTGATAGCTAGATATAAAATTGTTGAGCACATCTTTACAGAAAACAAAAGTGAAAATTCGTTTAAAATATCATACGCGCTTAAGATTACATGAAGAATTTACATAGGAACCTACGGGCGAGGAGCGCTTTTGGTAGCCATTCCACGACAGTGATGGCTTCAGTCAGACTTCGACGTTTCCCCTCCTTCTCTCTCGTACCTCCATGGACTGTGCAGATACTTGTATAGTTAAAAAGATCAAACGAAAATTAATTACACGTGGTAAAATGTTTATTTAAAAGCCAAACAGCGTTTCGGGGATACTATGAATCCCCTTCGTCAGATCGGCAGTGGTGAGGGGATGAAGGACTTCACCACTGACGAAGGGGATCCATAGTATCCCCGAAACGCTGTTTGGCTTTTAAATAAACATTTTACCACGTGCAATTAATTTTCGTTTGATCTTTTAACTACACGTAATGTATAGTATTTTTATATAATAAACTTAATTTTTTTTTCATAACTCATAGATTATACATTTGAATATCATCATTTGGAATTGGAAACATAATTAGGGTTACGTTAGTAAAGTAAAAAATCCAAGGAGGGGAATCCTTTTAAACAGAAATTACAAAAGTTATAGGATATCAGACGAGAAATAAAAATAATGAAAGATTCTAATTGCTCATTTGCTCATCGAACTTGTGTTTAAAATTATTATAGATTTTCTAAATTTAACAATTTGATTAATCATTAGTGGAGAATTAAACGGTGAAATTTGTAGTTTTGGAGAGCTTATATTGTTATGTAAATTATGGTTTTAAGTTATTTTAAGTTTTGAGTTCGAAAATATTTAAGTTAATTTTAGAATTTTAGGATGTTGATTATTCATAAACCTATGTATAATTATTTTTAAGAAGGAATAACACTAAACAGTGAACATTTTCTTCGCCTTTTCTATGTTTTAAAACTGCATTAAAACATTTTCCCCCAACAAAAATAGGGAATTGGAAACCTTACCTATGTTGTTAGATATAGTTTGAGCATTTTTGCATTTAGGTCCAGCTACTTCACATCCCTTTTGTCACATAATAGTTGTAGTAAATGCAACCGTAACCAATAAGATTGAGTTAAATAGCTTTTTGCTCCTCGCCACTTACAGATGCCTCGAGGAAGCAGTTGTGTGTGATGGATACTCTTTTTTTATCTTAGGAAGAATGTTTCTCAACGTCTGTTCCACAAAGCTTAAACAGTCTTCTCAAGTTCTTTGAAGGAGAGAGTTTATATTTTCACGATGAAAAAAATGTTTTTGAGAATTACGTTAAACAGATACAGCAAACTATTGAGTTATTCTTAATGTTATAAAATAACAATGCTCACAAAAAAGGATCGACAAAAAATGAAGGGATGTGAATGCCACAAAATAGATTTTTTAAAGGAACAAAATCTTTCAAGGACCTTCCATCGATTTTTCAATTAACTCCACCAATTAGCAATTACATGGGTCATTCAATAACGAAAATAAGATGTTTGCTCTAATTAGGAATTTTTATATCAAACTTCAAAGATCCTTTTCAAATTGGCATCTTGAAAAGAAAAGTTTTTTCGACCCGAGTAATTTGACCGAAAAGTGCTGAACTACTCCTAATGCGAATGAGGGCAAGAAATCCATCTTTGGGGGTCACGTTTTATTATTCGTTTTGTTTAATCACTGGTTACAAGTAATCTGTTTATCTATTCATGAATTTCGTGTTCATTTGAGAGCAAGTTGATTAATTCAGTTTCGAGAACCTCTTGTACAAATATCGATCGTCGCTTTCAGTAACGGCTTTTAGCATTGGGTAACCAAGAATACACACAAATTCAAAGCATCTTTCAATGTTCGTGGCGTAGGAGAAAGAATAGGAAATGGGGGTCTTATAAACTCGCAATTTTTTATAGAGCTATTTTTAACCACTCTTTATTTTTGTATTTTGAAAAGCATGGTAAAATCATAATTTCTAATTTGTTGTTATCCTCCCTTTTTCATTTTGCTCTTATAAATTTGCATTTACTTTGATATCAAAAAAGTTTATAATGACTTCTACAAGCTATGCAAATTCTAAGAACAAATTGAAAGTTTTAAAGCCAAAATTGACTCAAAGAAAATTCTAGAGAATAAAACAGATATAAATCGTCTTTGATCTTGTGCAAAGAAATATATAAGGAAAACAAATTCCCGCTGAACGATATATTATGAAAATGATTTTTTGTGCATAGTTGTTTTTATGTGTATTAGTTTTTCTTGAACTACTACCAGTATGTAGATAATATTGTGTTCACAAAATTAATGAAAACGGCTGTTTTTGTTTTTCAACTGATTTTTTTCTCCTGAACGAAACTTCTTTTAAGTTTTCACTAACAATAATCCTTTGATATGCCAACACTTTTAGGGATTAAAATCAAATTAAGTGTAAAAGATGGTTTGTGACGTTTTTCTGACTCAGGATTATGTACATAATCATCATTGGCACTACAGCCCATGAAGGGCCCTAACCTTCTTTCAGGTGTTTCTCATGATGTGCATATCAATATATTAAAGTTTTTAGATGTCTGATAGGCGGAACACAGCCATTTTCTCGAATTTTCTTTAAAAACAGGAAAAAATGCTAAATAGGGATAGCAAAATCTCCATTAAATAGGGGCCAAATTGAAACTTGCACAATTTTCTTTAAATTTTCAATTTAATCAATTTTGTATGCCAAAATTAATTATTCCTCTCATCTTTGTTGACTAACATACATTTCTTTTATGCAAACAAATTGAGAGATGAAAAATTTTCTTCAGTAATCAATTTGATATCTTCTTTATCACCGAAGGAAAGGATCTTTATTGAACTTTCATGTTAGCCGCCATAACTCTTACCAATGATACACATGTTTACCTCTGTTCTCTTAATGTTCTCCATATAAAAACACTTATCTGTCATTTATAGAGCTATCAAGTCAATGTCCTCTGGCAACAGATGTCATAACAGGAATTCCGTAGAGTACATTACCTTTAAGGGATAAGAGAATAATGCGGGGGAATGCGAATGATTATGGAGGAGTACTAAAAATGGTATAAAAGTAGTAATGTAAATACCGTTTATGCAACTTACTTCTGCAGGCCACTTTCCTTTAAGGGTTCCCGAAATGGGCGAAATCCCCTTTCGGAGGGCGTAAAAGCTTTCTAAGGGAGCATGGGGGAATTAAAAATAGCAGCGGAAACAGAGGGAAAATGTTTACATATGGTTTAAGGATAACAAAGAGTTTATTATGGTTTTATTTGTAAATTTTTCTAAATACGTTTAATTTTTACAAAATGGTTATTTAATTACTATTTTTCTATTAAATATAATTCTACTAAAATTAGCCAAACTACACTGATATTAGTGACAAATATGTTAGTTATTCCATTATATTCCATACATTTCAAAAACCTTGATAAAACAAAAATACTATCCCCATGACATTTTATACTCTAGTTTTACTTTCCAGTCTTGAAACTCTGCAAATAAATAATTTTTTATCATCCTTCGCATTAAATAATCTCATGCTGTAGAAAATAATTTTGAATTACATCCTACGAAACCTTTAACATTTTCCAAGTACTTAACAAAAACGCCTTTTCACAGTAATTGCAAAATCTCTCGAAAACTGATCCCCCCGCAACTTCTCCTTCGACATTTTCCCCTTATTAAAACTACTCTTTCATATGCTTATATAAAACTGCCATGACTAAATCCATGGGAAATACCTACACAATGGCGCACCGAACAATTCAATGCTCGTCACACCAACATTTAAAGACGAATATCCTGCCGGATTAAACTCTTCACTCAAATGATTTCAGGATACTCCACTCCCAAGAGACGAGTTTGTTTGAAAGGTTTTAAGGCTCCTTCTATATGCAGAGTGAATTCTAATCCTTGGCTGAAATTCCGCGCCCCATAGAGATCGATTGGCGGTTTGTACCTGATTGATAAAACCAAGTGTCTACCTTTTTCCCACACTTTCGTGAACTTCAACGCCTCTATCTCGCACCTGTTACCAACTCTTTTTATTCCCATCTCATCACTTCACCGAGGAAATTTCCACAAAGCGAAGGTAGAGACAAATTTCAGAAGGAAGAAATCCTTAAGCCTTTTCCAGAATAAAATGTCATGCTTTTTCTGTCCAGGGAGTGAAAGAAAAATATTTCATTGTCTGTTAGAAATGTGAAAGATTTTTATGACACGGAACAGGGTATTTGTTAAGTTTCTGGTTCAAAGAGCTAATGTTCATACATGGCAACTGTCCAAATTCGAGATCAGCTTCACAGATTTTCTGAGAAGACTCTTGTACTGGGGATACACTTTTACTTCTATTTGTCCTTCTCCAGGGAGATATCTTCATTACTTAGAAATGATTTACATAACCATGCAACTAAACAAATCACCCAAGGTTCCGTTGTTAAAAAACAAATATTCTCTCTGCTTTTCTTGAGGATTTCAGTTATGAAGAATTCTAAAAATAGCAACTTATACAAGAAAATTCTTAATTTCAAGGCAAAATATTAAAACTAGTTTACTATCGTGCTTATTTCTTCAACAAGATTATGTTTTCGTTTCTAATTCAATAAAGACACAGAAAGTTGTGTGAGGGCTTTACAAAAATTAATATCAAAACAGATTAAAACTGTAATAATAAATCTCGGTTATAACCTCAAAAGAACGCATACAAAATTCCTGCTTTGCAAAAACTCTTCCAAAGTTTGTTCATAGAGTTTAAGCTTATAAAAATGGTAATTGAAGATTTAAATAAAACTAATAATTTCAGAGGAAATAAGAAATTAAATCTTAAACCAGAAAATGTTATTTTGGGGGAAAACCGTGAAAAATGCAGTGGGGGCAGAATAACGGTTTTTGAGCTCAAAATTTAAAATTTGTTTTTGACTTGTCTAAAAATGTTAAGGAGTGTAGATAATGAGGAACTTGCATGATTTTTTTATTTTTTAATCTATTCTTTACGCAAAAATAAGCCACTACACAAAATTTGAGGTCGATTGAGAAATTTTTCGATTGCTAAAAAAATTATCAAAAATCGTCTTTTTCGAAACGCCTGAAAACGCTTAATTGCATGCACAGTGACGTCACAATATATTGACTTCGCCTGAAGTGTTTGCCTTGGATTTCTGACCGTCACCAGAAGTGTCTAGAAGGTAAATATTTATTATAACACTCATATCGGACACTTCAGAAAAAAGAAATCATCAACTTAAACATAGAAATTCAATTTTAATTGTAATTTGGCCTAGTGGAATTCTACGTCATTGTGCATGCAAACACACTTCGTGTTTTCAGTCACGTGTTTTTTACTCGATTTTTAAATTAAAATATTTAATTACTTGTACAATTTTTTGAAAAATTGACTAAATATTTCATTTTACTATACATAAAACCTTACGGGTCACTTGAATGTTTATGAAAATCTGACACATGCAAGTTCCTTAGAAAAGATTAAGGTGGATAAATTTTTAATACAAATTCTAAAATTACATCTAAAAAGTTAATAAAAAATATATTTTAACAAACAATGTTTTACGTAGTTGTTTAATTAGGATAATCATGATTTGGAGAAAGTTATTAAAAATAATAGAACAAACAAAAGCTTAAGTGCTTAAGACAATGAAGGTTGTTTGTGCCTTTTCATTTAGTTTTATATACACTGTCCAAATATACACATTTCAGTATCCATCTAACGTTATTATTTTTATAGAATAGAACAAATTTGAATGTGGATATTATCTTATGTGATTTATTATAATTGAAGGGTCAAACAGTCCCCCTAAATAGCATCCACCCAACGGAGCTTAGGTCTTCCTCTTCTTCGTGTGGTTACTGGCCTTGCTGTAAAAATTTCCTATTCCGGTTCTTCTTAAAATCCGGTTCTTTGAACATTCGATATAATTCAATGTTGAATCTTCTACACCAGACACCATTTTCCTGTATTTCTCAATAAATACTTCTTAATATCTTTCATTCAAAAGTTCCCAAAATCTTCTCCTCCTTCATAGTCATAGTCCAAATCTCTGAGGCGTAGGTCAGGACAGGACGGATAAGGGTCTTATAAAGCAAAAGCTTCGTCTTTCTCTATAAAAGGTCAGATCTCAACAAATGCTTTAATCCATAAAATGCTCTGTTAGCGGCAGCTATCCGCCTCTTTATTTCAGGCATAATCTCATTTTTTTCAAACATCGATCCGAGATAAATTAACACTGTAACTGTTTCAAATCTACAATTTCCGATCGAAAAACAAGTTGAGGTAGAACTATTTCGAGTAACCGGCATATATTTTGTTTTATCCTGGTTAACAATGAGGCCTACTGGTTTAGCCTCCTTTTCAATAGCTTCAAACGCCTCAATTAAAAATCTCTTACTTCTGGCCACCAGAACTATATCATCTGCAAATGCCAGCACTTGAACAGATTTTCTAAAAATACTGCCTCTGGTGTTTACTCCAGACTTCCTGATGACCCTTTCCAGTGCAATTAGGATTTTCTCACTTCTAATGAAATTATCAACTTCTGACACACTGTCTTAAAAAAACTCTCATACGGGAATTTCTAAAGGAGATTATCTTAACACTAATATGAATGCACCTTAAATTATTGCTTAATTCAATGCTTTCGATTGGGTCTTACGTCCTTTAAAACAATATTTATGAAAGAAACTATGAGCATTCACTTCACTTGAGTGAGATAATCAGTTTAGGGCAGGGGTCGGCAACCTTTTCAAATGGAAGATCCAAAAGTTACAACTTACAAAATTTCAAAGTTTTCAAAGAGACACTGATTTTTTGCTTCAATTTTATATAGTAAATCTGCTTACATATTTGATTTTAGATCGGGAGGGAGATTTTAGTTGGAGAGATTGACCCAACATTTTTTCTAAGGTACCTCCTTTCGGGTACTTTTTTACATAAAAATTTAGATGACTTACGTACACATTGTTAATAAATTTTAGTGAACTTAATTTCCAAATTTTGTATGAACGATATGAGAATTCCTGGATAAATAAGATGGTCTGGGGGCCTCCCCCAGAAAATTTTTTGGAAATTTCCCCTTCAAAATCGCGTGTTAGCTCATTTTTGCCTTTTTCGGGTGCACAAGATCACCTCTCATTATTTAAGTGGCAGAATTTTCAAGGAAAAATAGTATCAGTTATAATAAAAAGCAAAATTTCGAGGGGGGTGATCCCACTTCAGAATAATTTTGGAAATTTGCCCCTAACAATAGTGTTTTAATTAGTTTTTAGAACTTCTATAACAACCAAATAAGGATCACTCCTTAAAAGTCACAGAATTTTCAAGGAAAATCAGCACATATTCTAAAACTTTTAGGAGTGTTAAGGAGTTTTCCCCCAGAAATTATATGGAATTATCCTTAAAAATAGAGTTTTGATTTTCACTCATCTTCAAAACTACAAAACTTAAAAATATATTTTCTGATTTTTTAAAAGTTTTGATCAGTAAATTATTAATTTTTTCCTATGGAACTGGAGAGCCGCAACTTAACATCGAAAGAGCTGCATGCGGCTCGCGAGCCGCAGGTTGCCGACCCCTGGTTTAGGGACATTCCGCAATCAGTAGATAGGATATTGGGTGATGTAACAACATCGAAATTATGTTTTTTAAATTGAAAATCAACTTCATTAAATTAATCGGTGAGTAGCTAGGGGGTGTTTGTAGTAAAGCGAAATCCCTACGTATTTACGTAAGCACGGGTAAAATTTACAAATATCTATTTAAACAAAGGTTTAACTTAATACTTTACTCTTTAGGGAGTTAGTACCGTCTATTTGAATATTTTAAGGAGGCGCTAAACGTTTATAATTGTAAGTAACTTGACTATTTTATGAAAAAAAAAGGTTAAACTAAGCTTTTTGATAAAATTTTAAATGCAGAGATATATTTAACAAAAAATATTGCTATTATTTTATCATGTTAATTTCAAGTAATTTTAGAGAACGGGTTTAACAAAGTGTAAAAAACCTTTTTAACAACATACATACAGTTTAAAAGTTTGTTTTGATTACAAATTTTTTACAACTCCTCTAAAAATATTTATAACTTTTCAAAAAAGGTTTTAATGAAAAATATCGAACCTTTATGACTTATAAAGTTTGTAGAAGCTTAACTTAAAAAGAAATGTCAAAAGTAAATGAAGCATTATACGCATAAAACATTTAATATCTAACCAAATATGGTAAAGAGTAGTGTTTAGTTTTTAAGAAAATTTTTTTTCCACGTATGATAATTTTAAGAACTTTAGACACTTGGTTTTGAATATTCTTTTTTAATTTGTCCAATATCAATGTAACCCAAGTGTTTATTTATTACTTTCTTATCTGAAAGTATTACTCTAAAGTAATATTTTATAAAGCTAAACTAACTAAAACTTAAATCCCTATCGTAAAACAAATTTTTTTACAATGTTACTCAAAAATATATCATTTTAAATATTTCACAAATTTCTCATCTTAAAGTCTAAGATCTTTATTGTATAACTTTTTTAAGTTAAAGTCAAAATTAAATGTCTGGAAAAGGCAGTTTTCAGAAAATGTTTACCTTTCTTTTAAAGTACTAAAGGCAGTGAAGATTTTAAATGTCATACAAAATAATAAAATATGGGTACATTAAGCAGAACTAAATGTAATGTAATTGATACAGTATAGTTAAAGTATTAGGAAACGTTCTTATGCTAGTGTGCTTTACGAAACTATATTAATTAATAATGATTTATTACTTATAATGAGTGTTGATATTTATCTTGCAATATAAAATATTTTAAAATAACGATTTAAAATTAGTTTTGGTATAAAATTCATGATGTATTTTTACTCTTGTAAAATATTCGTTTTTTTGGCAAGGTTAAGAATAATTAATTTCTATTTAAATATTGAAAACTATTACAGGTATGATGAATATTTTAAAGTTCTTCTTATTGGTAAATAGCAGTTAACCCTTAAAGTAGTTGTTCATATAAAGATAATTAACTAAGAAAAATCAATATTATTATTAAATTTTAGGAGTTGTTTCATGGTAGAATTAGGCATTAGACCTCTTATAAATGAAAGCAGAAGCTAATCGTTTTTATAACCCTTTTTCCTGGACATAAACAACTTGGAAACTTTTTAATCATATTGTTATTTTTTCCCAGACAGTCTCTGGCATCTTTTCAAAAAATGTAGGACACTCATTCAACCTTTAGGTTGCAGAAAACATCCCGAAGTAGTCTAGTACTGCCAGTTACAAATAGTTGTGCTGTGGGATAAAAAAAAAGTCAGAATATTTTGCCTAGTTTCACATTAAGGAATATTTTTTTATGTTCAAATTATATTGATTGGAATATTGTTTAGACACTTAAAACACTAAAAAGTTCTTTTAGGGGGTAGGGGAGAGTGGGGCTATTTCGCACACACAGGGGGCACATTCGGACAAACGGCATTTCCCCTAGTAATTATTGATTTAAAAATCTGAAAAAAAACCAGTAGATGGAAGCATGACTACCACCTCCTGCATGAATTTTCAAAGCCCTGAGCCATTTTGTTGTATACGTACTAGACATTTGCTAGCGTTAGAAGCAGCAAAGTAAATTTTCTTGTCATTTTGTCGGCGTAAAATATCAATCAAAAATAACTCTCAAGTGTACATTCAGCATTTTATTCAGTTGAGGCACTACTAAAGTAAGTTTCTAAAAAGGTTTTATTTCCCTGCTTTAATTATAAATATCTTGTTGGGACGTGATAAGCTTGAACTGTTAGATGGGGCACATTCGTACACCAAAAGATGGGGCAGATTCGGACAGTGCGAATGTACCTCATCTTTCCCATTATTGATTATGAAAGTGCTTATAAGTGCTGTATATTTAATAACTTGAAGTTTAATTGTTTTTTATTGTAATTGTTTCAAAATATGGTAATAATAGAAAATAACATCTTAAAGAAAGCTTCAGTCTTAAGGAATTTTTTAGACCCATATTTGAACATTGAAGAAATAAATGTCCCTGATAATTGTTTAATACTAATTGACTTGAACTTAGGTGATTTTATTCCAGTAGAATTTGCTACTAAAAACAGAATTTTGTTATGTTGGTCGAATTGAAAATTTTGAATTGAATGGTGTTTATTAAAAATTAATGATGAAAAACTTTAAAAACTTAAAAATTAATGACAAAACTTTTATTTTCCCAGTAAATAATTATTCAACATTCATACAAAAAGATAATATCGTATTACAAGTTCCCCAACCGTCAGTTTCAAATGTTAATAAGCGAGCTGTTGGTTCACTTTTCTTTTCGAATAAAACCTGACAGTTAAAATATTGGTTAAATCTAATTATATTATGTGAAGTATGTCAATGTGCAATATACTCTTCATTACTACAATTGTTTTCCTCATCAAAAACTTAGATGTTCTCTATTTTCTGAAGCTGTTTTCTTTTTGGTAAAAAATCTTCAATTTAGAGGAAAAATATGTAAAAATGCCAAATATTTCGTTTAATTATCCTTACTTTAAAGTGCCATAAATTTTTTAGTTCGTAAAAATAAGTATAGTATAATTTTTTTCATGTGCACGAATGTGCCCCACACGTGTGCGAAACTGCCCCACCCATGGGGCACATTCGCACGAAATTTCTCGTTTTTTAGATTGATGATATAGGTTAGAAATTCTAGATAAGTGCGACCAATTTTCGTTCTAAAATATCTGGAAAGGTCTTAACTTTCATTTGAATCCGAGTTTGTTTCAATATCTCATCTAGATCCAGAGAAATATGCCGAAATGCACTTTTTGTGCGAATGTGCCCCACTCTTCCCTATTTAATAAAAAATTTTATTGATTAGTGTTCTCTTGTACTCTCTAAATGTAGGGGAGGGTGGGGACGATTGTAACAAAATTTTTACTTGATCTCTGACAAAGCATTTTTTTATGTTAGAGTTAACAATTTATATCTTCTTTTTAAATAACAATTAAATACATAGACTAGAATGGCAATAATGAACTGTCCACTCAAATAATGAGTTATAAATTATAATGAATGAGGATGAGTAAATAATAGTGAAAAAGTTTTGAATGAATTTTTAGTAATTCCGAATTCAAAATTTATCGTCATTATTTAGGACTGTTGGATTTTGATGATTTATTTTCAACCAATGTTATGCTAAAAAACCCTGGACTGGTATTAAATTATGCAGGATACAATTTTTCGTGAGCAAAAAATTCATCAAGATCCGAAAGATAAGTTATTCCGAGGTCTGTCGTTTAAAATTTTTGATACATAAATATTGTTTTATCATACCTCAATGATCATCTGACTAACCATATTGTTTGAGAAATTAGTTTTTAATGTTATAATTCAATAAATCAAAAGACATTTTTTAGTTAACAATATCATTGAATCCATGGGCAGCAACATTTTACACATTCAGTTACACAAAAATTGGTCCCCCAATTGTCTTATTTTTTACTATATTTATTGCAGAATAAAAATGAATACCACGGGGCCCTCTATGATGTTCTAATGTTCTATAACATCTAGTCTAGATTCTTGTGACTGTTCCTCATTTAATTGCATTTCTTTCGTTTTTATATGTAAATGATGAGATTGATCTATATATTCATTCATAGTTTAAGAACTTTCTATTCAAATAAATATAAAATTATACGAATTGATAATATCATGCAATGGAACAAATAAAGACGTTATACATGTAGATTCACAACTTAAAATCATTAGTTTTTCTATGCAAAATTAAAGTTTGATAACAAACAAATAGATGAAGCAGAAATTATAGTGCTTTCTGTTTCAGTTAATTAACCTAACTTTAAATTATCTCGAAACTTATATTTTGTTACGTATAGCAATTTTATATGTATAATTAAAAAATGGGGAAAAAATATTTTTTTGAATGAAGATGCGTTTTCTAGAGGTACTGCCTTATTACATTCAGTTTTAAGCAAGCTTTAAGTGGGGAAAAGGAGAAATCAATATGTGAGCGAAAGTTCTTTTATGTCATTAATGTGTATAATAAGTGAAACGTTTCAATACTTTCTTAATGAACCAATTATTTGAAATGATGAAAGGTAAACAAAATATAATGTGAAAGTAGAAAATATTGATCGTATAAACTGTTTTTACTGTCTCTGTCGCACAGAGTCGTCTAAATTCTTTGCTTAAATTATAAGAATGGACAGAAATAGTTTTGACGATACTGGAAATACTAATGAAAATATCAATATTTTGATTTTATAAAATGCATACTCTAAAAATTACCTTAAGGTAGCCTTTAAACTTCTGATAATTTCTAAATACTATGAAATAAAATTAGTATCTAAATTTTGTTGCTGCAAATTTATCGACAATCTAATGATAACCAATCTTTCATACCGCCTAAGTAGCTTGTTTATGCATTCAAGTAAAATGGAATAAAAGACTCGATGATAAAACTAAATGGGGACTATAAAAATATCTTCTTTTTACTTTTCACTCTAAATAACTAAATTTTATTATTTACGTACCACAACTAATTCGAAACAGACTAATCCGGTTTGATAGAATGGAAAGAAATACTGACATTTTATGACCAGAATTCGTTTTGATAAACCTCCTCTGCACTCTCCGAAGCAAAAACAAGCATGAAAAAATACAACTTTTATGTAACTAAAATCTATACAATTTTCTGGTGAGAATAGAGAGAAAAATGGACGAAACATGACTAGGGGTCTTTCCAATTTGTCTGTCATCATACCAATAGATTTCAAATTGATCCGGTTTACACATGTTACAAAACCTGCATTTACCTAAAAACTAGTGGATTTATATGACTTTCATAACTGGGATATAACTCTGAACGATATAATCCTCCCAACGACAAACATTAGTTTTCTAGCTACCGACAATAAACTCTGATATTGAGAGTATAAATATAGTATATATCTTTTTCACAAACGCTCGTCAAAGATAATATTGCCCCAAGAAAAATGTACCACCTAAAAATCATCTCCCCTTAGGCTTCACAAATAAAATACTAGTTACCTAAACCTTCACTAGCCCAAGGCTAACTCCTCACAACATATACGGCCGACACAGCAACAGTGTATTGAAGGATAAATAACTTCGATATCTTGGAAATAGGAGTCGAAATAGTTCCAAATGAAGTTGTGGGGGACCTTTTATCGTACGGGGGGCTGAAGCCAATTTTCTCCTTATTTCTCCAGGGTGCAACTTGCCTGAATAACCTTGCTGGTGATCTAGCCTCATTCTGATGTAATTGATTAACTTCCTGTGCGTGCTAAATGAGCCCTATTTCCCAGTAGATTGATGCGAACATTGATTTCGATTGATATTTGAGATTTTTAACTCGAGCATTGATTGAAGGCTTATTTTAAGAGAGTGGGGAGATGAGTGAACAACGTAAAATGAAACTCTTCTATTGTTAAAGCACACAGTGATCTGTTCTGAAAATTAAGCATTTTATACTTGTTATAATAATAATAAATAGGTAAAGCGGTTCTCATAAGAAACTTTTCAAAGTTTCTTAGTTTTTCTCAAAAATTACAAATGGAGGGTATCCTACTTATTTTTTAAAGATTAATTATGAATATGAATGACTAATTTCGTTCAGTTTATATCTTTTCTCGGTTAAACAAATCATACGGTACTTTTCCATCATCTCTCCTTTAAAAATCGCCAAGTTATTTAGGTCTTTAAACTTTAGAAATATCGCTCAGTATTTCAAACCAAAATATTAGAATATAAAATAATATGGATGACTACTTCTGCTATATTTGGTATTTGATGGCTTCCAAAATACTTTGACGGTTTTTAACAGAAATGTACCAACTATACCCATAATTTATTTACCTTTCATCACAAAACCAGATCCATGCGCAACCTACCATGAACAGAGAAATAACATGTAACTATTTTTAGACGAATTTTTTAGGTCTGTAAAAAGTCGTCTTACAAAAGCAGCTAGTTAAAAACGAGGAAGATTGTGATAGTTTCTCTTGTAAGTCTTTTAATCCGTCTTGGGATCCCAATAAGACTTGGTAAGTATGCGACATAGACGGTTTTTGCGCTATCTTTTTGGCTGAATAAAACGGATAAAGACCCGTTTTGAGTTTTTTCCTGGCTCGAAATATGAAACTAGAGAATCTCAACTCACAAGTATTTCGTAAGATTATTTCAGAAATTCCTTTTTTTCGTTGTCCATAAATAGTTCTTGAAAGTTTATTTTGCAGTTATGGCAACATTTTTATTGATCGTTGAAAAGCATTTAGACCTTTCAGCTGTAAATTGGAACAGTGAAAGAGATGTTGAGGAAAAATCCTTTGGAGTAAACAAGAAACTGTCAAAGCGATGTTCGTTTAATTCTTTAATACAACAATCGTTACAATTACAGTAGAGTAAATAACATAAATTAGACGTGAAAAATAATTAGTTTTTACTTAGTTATATTTGGTGAGATAGTTATCTAATCCAAAAATTTAATATATTTGACTTGTAAAAGAATCCCACAAAAATGTCCCCTTTATAGAAATAGGACCATGCGAAGTTAAAAAATCCTACCTTTAAATTTTAAAAATGTATATATATGCAGGAATGATTTAATATTTATATATATATTCATATTATTTTATATTCACTTTAAAAGCTCTTAATAAACAGATATGTGCAAATTGAGGATACCAATTTTCGCAAAAATGCTGTGTTTAATTGTCCAGTCAGTTCATATAGTTTTCAAATAGATAAAATTACATTTTAACAGTACATTTAAAAAAAATAGTAAATGAAAGTTATGTTGAATGGTTACAAGCAAAAAAGAAGGAAAGTCTTGAACGTAAAATCATGATGAATGTGAAAAACTGTTTAATAGTTCTTTATCTTAAAAATAGAAGTAAATTTATCTTTTTTACTTGAGTTGCATAATATCTTAAAATTTAAATCATAACATGTATTTCAAGAAAGAACATCTTTCAGATTTCAATGCTACCAAAGAAAATAAAAAATGACGCACGAATAACGTTTTTATGTTCTTTTCGGATTCAACCCACACAGGTTTCCACTGAGAAGTTACATAAAAATTCAAACCTATTTTTCACTGGACTGAGCATAACGACAATTTTCAATCCGAAACGAAAGTCAAAATACAACAAATTCTAATCTTGAAATGAAACTATTGAAAAGAGGATTTGTGACCTTATTGACAGGAACGTGACAGTTTCTTTTGTTACCTGATCTACTGTGAAATCGAAACATCTAAGCAATAATTTTTGGAAGAAGATCAAATGGAACTTTCTCGACGTGCCTTTTACCTTTTCTAATAAAATCTTGTTTACAAAAAGCGTTATGCTGGGCCTTTTATTCAAATGTCAGCTCGTATCCTCAGATGGGAGAACAATCATGAGCATTGTTCTTCTTTCATGAAATGTTTCAGTACGAAAGACACATTGATCCATTTCATTTCCAGCTTTACAAGAACCAATGCTTTCCTTAAGGTACTATGCAATCCAATACTTTGAAGACGGTAGTTTTCTCCGTTTTTGATTGAAGTACTATGCTTCTTATATAGATAGTAAGATAGAAATAGGATACTATATTTCTTTCATATTCCTATAAATTAATTTTGAGTAAACTTTGGTGGACTGTTGAGGAACATTATTGAAAGATACTGTACATAAGACTCTCATACAAGGTTGCGGGATTCATTTTCGTCAAGGCAGTGTGTTTGTTGACTTGTGGGGGAAACCACAATTCCATTTCTGATTAAAAAATAGTTTATGTGTCTAGTATTTGTGAAAGAGAAGCGTACCGGGGAGATGTTAGGTTTGATTTTGTATATTTGTTGCGTATTGCGTTTTAAATTAACGTGCTTTAATTAACAACTATTTAGGAAAGACTGCTAAATCCTTAGGTGTTATGCAAGTTTTTCTCATAATTAAGACAAATCGTTGATTTCGTGCAATAATATGAAAACTTGAAAACGTTACTTCTTTAGTGTGTGGGTACTTGGAGTAATTTAGAGCTAATTGTTTAAATGGAGTATAGAAGTGACTTGTTTGGATACGTTTAGTTTAATAGTACTTGGACAAGAGGAGAAAAAGAAAATGGATGAGTGAGGAAGCGAACAGAGAAAGCAATACAGATGGGTGAAAAAATTAAAATAGATAAAATGTCAAAGAAATTAGAAAAACATAATATGATACGAAAGAAAAACCGGCAATCAGAAAAGAAAAAAAACATGAAAGAAATCAAACGAAAGGAAAGAGAAATATGAAAAAAACAATATTGTGACTCCTCTTTCACTTCTCTATTTCTCTTTCTTCCCTTCTCTTTTTCTCTCCTTCGTTTTTTACTCTGCTTTTGAGCGATATTTTAATCAATTCAACAAATAAAGTTAAAAGACACCGCAATTCTGACGTATATATTACTCGAACAAATAAGGGGATATCCCGAAAAATAACCCCCAGGACTAGAGGGCACAGTCGGATCCCACTAGTAACCAATACACTGGTTCCTCTCTAACTTAAGCACACAATAGAAGTGAACAAACGGGTCTTAATAAGCACCGCACAGGTCATCTTCGTGCTCTACAACATGTGTTGGGCCTTAAGGTATATCCTCTTAGCCCAAAGTGCAAACTAACCCATGCCACTCCTGTCCATTATCTTAAAGTGTAATGGTTGACAGAGGATCCATCTGTAATCCAGCCTTGCCAGTAGCATATCCAGGGGGTAGAACAGTGGCACGTGCTCCCTCAGAAGGGTAAATGCTTATTGGAAAAATGACATTTGATGATAATTTTTTTAAATCGTAATTTAAAAGCTTTTAAATGCTTTATGGGAGACTAGCATATGTTTTCCTTCAATAATTTCAAAAACATCGCAGCTCTACTGCTGGAGTTATTTTAAAAATCCTGGTGCCCTCCAAAAGTAAAACCAATTCAGAATTCCGAATAAAAATTCAGTCTGAGGGCTTTTTTCCGATTTAATGTTGGTAAGGGGGATACGACGCAACAATAACAACTCAAGGGACCCTTTAAAGACGTAAGATTTATGTGTTAATACGTTATTGCACTAAACTAGCGATGATCTACTGTAATATCTGTAGTACTTGTCTCATAATTAACCTTCCTACCCTCTTGAAAAAATAGTCACATATTCCCCTCGTGGGGTCTCTGAGGACCCCATGCGTAAATCATGCCTATGACTCTAATAAAGGTTAAAAATTCCTTAAATGGAGAAGAATTGTCATTTTTTATTTCTAGAAAGATGCTTCAGAATAATTTATCCAATTTTTTTGGTATTTTTCTCATTTTTTTCGTCTTATTACGGCTTAATTGGGTTTCTTTTGATACACGTTTTTTATAACATCTGGACCTTCAAACAAGAATTAAATTACAGAAATGAACTACATTGAAGTTGTTTTACTTAAAATATTTATAATCACACTGTTTAAAGCATACTAGTTGATATACCCGGTCTTGCACGGGTAGAATTTAGTAGTTTATTTTAAACGATTTATGAAGCTGCATATATTCTCCATTCTGCATTATCAGCTACCTGTCACCCCAGATTAATTTATTTAGTATTATGAAACATGTAAAGTTTGGATTCTTCTTTTTAAAATTGAAATAATACAAAAAAAATGATCGGTTCAGATTTCTTAGTGAAATCAGTATCTCGCTTGCTTATGTAAGTTTTAACATAAAATTGGTTTTTTTCTTGATAATTCTTCGAAATCACATTCTGGACTTCCGTAAACACTCATAAATATTTGAAAGCATTCTTATTTTTCAAAGAAGACTGAATATAAAAACCTATTTACAATCAACCATGAATTTATATTGTTTTTGTAAAGAATGTGTTCAACAGGAAGTAATGGCGACAGTTGTCTGAGTTTTTTTTTGCTGCAACTGTTAGATACTCAAAAGATTTCTATAAATAGCATATTTTTCTTAGAATGTGAATAAAAAATTTAAGAAATAGCGAGTGATTCAATGTATTTAGCCGCAATCTTCTTTTTGTAAAAAAAATGACAATTTCTACGAAAATATCTTTCTAATATTTTTCCAAACGTTCTAAACAAACATGCAAACCTTTTTTTATCTATAATACAACAAAAAATAAAATACTAAACTTTATTTGATACTGTTTTACCGCCATTCATGGCTGGGGTCTCAGAAGACCCCAGAGGGGGAATATGTGACTATTTCTCCCAAGACACTTAAAAATGGAATAATAACTCCTAAATTTTTACCCATTGTAAAACTTTGCGTAATTAAGGAATAGTAGCATCGGAAATTGTCAAAACAAAAATGCATGGGAGATATCAAGCGTCAAAGTGCGTCTGGGGTCGAAAAAGACCCCAAAGGGGTAGGAAGGTTAAACAGTGATTAGCAAGTACAGGGAAGATAATTACTATGCATTTTTAAGGAGAAACTCTGGAGAAGAGATAAAAAATTATGTACCATAATAGTTTTCTCGGACAAATGTTTTCAAAACTCTCGACAAGACACAAAAGAACCATTACCCGCCAGTTCTTGGTCAAATGCCAGAAACAATTACAGATTTTATCCACTTGCCTTGAGAAAGTTTTAACCCAGATAAATTTATTTTGTAACGCTCCAACTATTGAAACTGAATGACTTCCTAATAACTTTAACCGCACAATTAAATATTATTTAATAGTTTCGATTTTACATAGATTTATTTAATATGAAAGTAATATAGAAAATTTATTGGATTTATTGCCTATTCAGAAAAATCTAAATCAAGTAATTTCATATCTTTACTAGAATAACACCGTAAAAACAACCAAACTAGGCTTATCAAGAAACCACAAACACGAGTCAACAAGTTTAAAAACATTTTGTAAATATTTTCGAAAATAATTTAATACGCGAGTATGAGTAGGTATATTTATATAGAAAATAGAAACAAAGTCTTACTATGTAAAGAATGGTTAAAATATTTTAAAATATTAAGTACATAACTAACTTATTAGAAACACAAAACACAAGATTTAACTTTTTTCATAAGGAAAATAACGAAAACAATTTAAGCTGAGCGCTGTCAAAATATTGAAAATTTTTAGAATTCGGTTTTTCAGCTCAGCCTAATATAGTCTTAAATTTTGCCACAAAATCTACCTTAATATATCAACACTTTTTTAGCTGCTTTTATATATTTCCCCATTCTCTGCAATAACTTATATTCTTTATACAAAATATATTTATAAAGAATGTACCCTACTCACGCATGTTGAAAAACCGTCGAAAACGTCCTTCACCACACGTTCATGTCATAAATTACGAGGGGAGGGAATAAAAGTGGCTTTCTGGTATTTCAAAAACTATCCCTCTCTATTCTGACTGGAGGGTGAATATGTCCTCCATTTTTCATCAAGAATTCTATACAGCGGAAAGAGGTCGAATTTTTTTTGTATCAGTACCATGTGGTGTTTGAAGTATTTCGAATGGGGACTTTTTCAAGCAACCGTAACCATATTAGAAAAAAAACTTTATACAAAGAAACCATTATAATACAGTAGAAAAAGTTTGAATAAATTGTTTCCCCTAACTTTTTAGATTTATATTTAAATGCGTTTAAGCAAGCACCAATACCTACATGCATATACTATTTATTAGCACGAGCGAAAAATATTGTAAAGCAATTGTGTTATTAACGTTATTAAATATTAACCAAGAAACATATTGTCACTTAATTCATTAAATAACACAATAATTTCGTTTACATTTTATTAAAAAATTTTTTAAATCTAATATAGTTATCTGTATTAAATCTAACAAACAGTGCATTTATTGTGTAGTCAAAACATAAACATTTATCTGTTTTTGAATAAAACATTCTTTTTACATTCGTTGAAAAAACTCTTGAAAACAAATGTTATTTTTCTCGGCGGTTTTTTTTGTTAAAGTAACAAGTGTATCATTTATTAAAATATTTAAAAGAAAAATACTTCAAACAAGTTAAAAACTTAAGACTTAAAGATGAGTTTAAAAAAATGGTTGGTATTATGGTTTAATATTTAGAATTATTAACTATGTTGCACTGGTGTAGGTATACAAGTATTTAAATTTGATTAATGTAAAGTATCAGTTGATATACAGGGTGTTTCAAAATTGCGTTGCATGGCTTTTATTCGGAACCAACGCATTCTAGGATCATGGAAGTAAGGTCTACCCCTAGGTAAATGAGCCTGGAGAATGCACTGAAATGACTTACAGCGCCTCTAGCGGCGATATTAAAAAGTTTAAAAAATTAATTTAAAAACTAAAAGAGATATATAGAGCAAAAACCTCAATGAGAGTATTGTTGCCAACGTCATGAAGAACTCACTGAAAAAAAATTCATGAAAATAACTTGAATATTTGCTGAGATATTAGCATGTGAAAATAGCACTTTTTCAGGGGTTAAAAAAGAAAAAGTACGCATATTTGTAAATTTTTTTGATTTTTTGATTAAATTTTGTGTTCTTTCAACTACAAAAACACAAAACTACACAATAACACTGAAAAATTTGCAAATATGCGAACTTTTTCTTTTTTGACCCCTGAAAAAGTGATATTTTCACGTGCTAATAGCTCAGCGAATATTCAAGATAATTTTCATGATTTTTTTCAGTGAGTTCTTCATGACGTTGGCAACAATAATCTTAATGAGGTTTTTGCTCTATCTCCTTTAGTTTTTAAATTAATTTTTTTAACTTTTTTATTTCGCCGCTAGGGGCATTGCAAGTCCTCTCAATGGATTATCCAGGCTCACTTACCTAGGGGTAGACCTTACTTCCGTGACCCTAGGAGGCGTTGGTTCTAAATAAAAGCCATGCAACGCAATTTTGAAACACCCTGTATATTCTTTCCTTTACTTTGTGTAAAAAAAAGGAAAGAGTTTATTAAAAAAACATAAATTATTTTTTAAACAAAAAATAATTATACCTAAAATTAACAATTTTGCTTTTATCCTTTTTAATATTATTGTGGTGCCCAGCCCCCCTCCAGAGGGCGCCACCAGGACAGTCTGCTTCCTCCCGTGCTGCTGCCGTGTGTTACCGAGGCAGATGATCATGGACTAGCGAGACGAGCGGAAGAGCTAGACGCGCTCTCCTTATTATTTACCATCTATCTCATGTAATATCCACCTATTGTAAATATCTTTCTTCAATATATACTCTTATTTACCCAACTGTGTAGTCCTCATTGAGTTATCCCACATTATCTATTTTTAAAATGAAAAGAAAGTAACGTATAAATTGACTAGCAATTGCGGGTTTTAACCTACAATTTGTGAGTACTTACAGTTTGTTGAATATTAAATTCAATTAATAATGAAAAAAATTTCATCTAAATAACCAATTAATACTTAATGTTAAAGTCGTTTGCTATTTTGAGTAGAATGAGCAAATATCATGACAGTATTACGTATTAAGTAAGTAAAATTTCACCTCCAGGACACAAATTAAAGATTTTATTTAAAGTACCTCATTTCTCAAAAGACAACTCCTATGCATCATGATTTTTCTAAAATAAAATTGACATAGAATAATACGTATTAAAACAGATTACACATCAATTAAATGTTACATTTATTTTAAATTAATTACATTATTACATTAATTACATTTATTTTAAATTAATACTTAATGTTAAAGTCGTTTGCTATTTTGAGTAGAATGAGCAAATATCATGACAGTATTACGTATTAAGTAAGTAAAATTTCACCTCCAGGACACAAATTAAAGATTTTATTTAAAGTACCTCATTTCTCAAAAGACAACTCCTATGCATCATGATTTTTCTAAAATAAAATTGACATAGAATAATACGTATTAAAACAGATTACACATCAATTAAATGTTACATTTATTTTAAATTAATTACATTATTACATTAATTACATTTATTTTAAATTAATACTTAATGTTAAAGTCGTTTGCTATTTTGAGTAGAATGAGCAAATATCATGACAGTATTACGTATTAAGTAAGTAAAATTTCACCTCCAGGACACAAATTAAAGATTTTATTTAAAGTACCTCATTTCTCAAAAGACAACTCCTATGCATCATGATTTTTCTAAAATAAAATTGACATAGAATAATACGTATTAAAACAGATTACACATCAATTAAATGTTACATTTATTTTAAATTAATTACATTATTACATTAATTACATTTATTTTAAATTAATACTTAATGTTAAAGTCGTTTGCTATTTTGAGTAGAATGAGCAAATATCATGACAGTATTACGTATTAAGTAAGTAAAATTTCACCTCCAGGACACAAATTAAAGATTTTATTTAAAGTACCTCATTTCTCAAAAGACAACTCCTATGCATCATGATTTTTCTAAAATAAAATTGACATAGAATAATACGTATTAAAACAGATTACACATCAATTAAATGTTACATTTATTTTTAATTATGTGTTAGCTCTGTCAATAAACCGTCATACTCTTAGACACCAGCTACGACCCAGACAGACACTAACGCAACACCTCAAATCCTATATAAACACCGAAATATTTCAAAAGATAACAGAGGGCTTACCAGATAGTCATGTTGAAATGCCCCTGGTAGGATTAATACGTCTGACACAAACCTCCGACAAACCCGATATACTCAATTCACTAAAGATTCAAAGAAACAGCACTTACCACAAATTAACGTCAGCATGTCTGCAACTGCCAAGTTGAACAGGTAGCAGTTAGTAGCAGTCTGCATGTATGGGTTGGTGGCTATCACCAGGCAAGTGCATGTGTTTCCTATGAGTCCGGTGCAGAAAATGACACCGTAGACGGAGGTTAGAGGCAGGAGCCAGTTCAGGGGAAGACGCTTGGGTCCCAAAACATGTGCTAAGTAGTCGTCAATGTCATCGGCCATGTTATCTGAGTAATTATCCCAGTGGCTCATATTCATGGCTGTTAGGGATCGTCCGTCGAGGAAAATATTAGTTAGGTTGTAAAAGCTGTTCTGAAATTGTCATATTTGCAGAAAGGTGGTTGGAGGGTTTTTCCGTGGTTCATTCGTGAAAGTTTCACATTTTTTTGCGAAGAGTATTAGGGCTGAACTTACATTCGTAGGTTTTGATGAGATGAATTTTTGTACTCACGCGCTAATAGTTAGTTAAACAAGTCTATTCAGATGATTGGATATTATTTAATTTAAAAATGTGTTAAGAAAATTATTTTATTAACAACAACTTTTGGCCTTAAGTTAGAAAACAAGTCATTTTTAAGTGTATCCCCTTGATTTTATTAAAATAAAGTATGCAGCCTCTCTCGTTTTTATTTTATTGGAATAAACTCTGCAAAGCATAAAAAAACGTCTGACACCAAAAATGTTTAAAACAAGTAACTAAAAATATGGCAATTTTTTACAACTTTTCAAACTGTTTTTCCAATATTTTGTAAATCCTACCCTAAATTAAGAGTGTTTAAATTTTGAAAGCAAAAAAGACAAAAAAAGTATTTATCAAAAAGTTATAAAAAACTACCTTCTACGAAGTACGTTTCCTTAACTACATCAACACATAACTAATTTATCCAGCATCGACCAGATTACACAAAAATCACGTGGTCATCAAATCACTCTTTTCCCAAGATTATGCCAACGATTCAATAAACCAAGAAATAATAATCCCGGGAGTGTGAACACAGCAAAAACAAGACGATGATAAGCAATATTCACTTCCAGCAACAACTAAGATAACTTCTCCGCTTTCGGGAGTAAACGGCGCTCCCGCTTTTCCTGGAACTCAGTTCCGATTGGGATTGTTCGAAAGAACGCGAGGAGCCGCGTTCGAATTCCGGTGGCGTTCCGGGATCGGGAGACGCAGGAAAACTTCGCCAACCCCCACGCCAAGGTCTGTAGGAGGGGGAGAATTCCTGGAAACAACTGCCATGTGAGAGCTCATGAAACTTCAGCCGGGATACATTGATGTATACTTTGGGGACTTTTTTCTTTATATCTCACATGTTTATGGTAGTTCATTGAGTTAATTATGCATTTTTTGTCCTAATTGTTAATAACAGATACATTTAATTTAATTTTCAGCGTAATGTTAAATAAACAGTTATTTGAATATGCCTTCCTAATTAATTTTATACTAAGAGGTTTTCTGTTATTTAAGTACCTCTTATTTAGCTTGGATTGTTTACATTAATATTCATTTTGTTTCCTTTCATCACAAATTGCTTATAGAACATGCCCATTAAGTTTAATTTTTGTTGATCACTTTATAAATAGGATATTTTTATTTACTTGGACCTAAGTTTAAGCAATATTTTCTTTTATAATTGTTTACAGCAAACATACACTAGCGGAAATAAAAATCCCAACACCAAGAAGGAAAGGAGATATCAAAGTAAAATTTATTTCTATGATTGAACATAGTATCAATGTGAATTGATTAAAAAATCAGCCTTCCTGGATGTTTGGGGGCCGAGAAAATCGGTGAGGAGTGTTGTTTCCATAGGTATCCATTACCGCCGTCACACGTCATGGTATTGAGTGACAGGGGATCTAAATGACTTTTGAGGGATTGGAAGACCATGTTGCCTCCTCAGGTAGTCCAAATTCATATGGTGCACCAGCGGACGTTGCATGCCGGGCTAGGTGATTTCTCCTCATTGACAGGACTTGTTTTGTGGGTGTTGGTTCTAGAGAACGGGAAAGACGGGGTAAAAATGCAAACTAGGGGGTTAAGAAGAAAGCTTGGACATTGCATACAACATGTGGTTGTGCATATTTCTCTTGTAATTTGTCCCCAGGACAGGTCTGAGGGTAAGGACGGTCTACCGGCTGCAAAATCTCAATGACGCAGCTCTGGTTGGAAAACGTACTGGTGAATCATACTCAGGAGTTGCAGAAATGGAATCCAATGCATCCCTACTCCGTTACCCTGCATTACCACTCCATGGAACGATTAGAAAATCATCAGCTGAGTGCGCTCTCTCAATTGTGTCTTCAAACTCATACCCAACCGTCGTGGTGCTCCAAACCGAAGCAGGATTCTCTCATAAACACAATGTCATGAAATTGGGATTTTCATTTCCTTAATTCGTGCACTATTGGAAACAGAAATGCCCATTTTCAGCCCCTTGTTTATAGACAAAGATGTAAGAAGCTATGCGGACCGAACGGACGATCCGCAATACTGCAAACGACATCCATTCCACTGCCGCTTGTCCTCAGTATGATCTACCGGTATTTTGGCCAACCAAAGCTGCTTCATTGAGGTTTTTTAGCCGGTTGTCCGTCCTTACCTTCATACCTGTCCTGGGGGCAAATTTCAAGAGAAAAATGCACAAACACATGTTTTATGCTATGTCCAAGCTTTCTTCTTAACCCCCTATATTGCATTTTTACCCTGACCTATCCGTTCGTAAGAACCAACACTCACAAAACATGTCCGGAGAAAGAGGAGAAATCACCTAGCCCGGTATGCAACGTCCGCTGGTTCACCATAGGAATTTGGACTACCTGAGGAGGCAACATGGTCCTCCAATCCCTCAAAAGTCATTTAGAGCCCCTGTCACTCAATACCATGACGTGTGACGGCGGTAATGGACACCTATGGAGACAACACTCTTCACCGATTTTCTCGGCCCCCTAATATCCAGGAAGGCTGATTTTTTAAGCAATTCACATTGATACTATGTGCAATCATAGAAATAAATTTGACTTTGATATCTCCTTTCCTTCTTGGTGTTGGGATTTTTATTTCCGCTAGTGTATTAATTTCTATTCTTGTAAATAATTTAAAACATTCTAGTTTTAACTTAAGAAAGACGCTTTTGAGTGGAATTCTCATGGTCTTACTTCAAATTATTAAAAAATTTATTAATTTATTGTTTCTATCTGTATGTTCGCTATATAGTCATTGTACATGTACATGTATCATCTATAATCTCATATTTATTTGTATTTTTTCTTTCTATTTACTGAGGAATTGCGTTCCATGCTTTTACAAGAAAAGGCAAAAATAAAAAATAATAAATGCATGGAAAAATTTCTTCTTTAATGTCTTTGTTTCAAATGTTTAATACTTTATTCATTTGCGAACAAAGATGTTGCTTCTAAGAAAATATAAACCAAATTAATGAATATTTTAATAACGATAATGCTCAATTGAAGCTATTGGATTCCTTCTCTTAACAAAATAAATTTGTGATTAAATGCAACTATTTATCAATCTAAATTTTTGGACATTTTTGACCCCTTCCCCCTACTAAGTGAATTAAGCAAACAGTATCCCATTAAAATGAGTAAAAAGGCAACGTTTATATTATGCACATATTTATTTGAATTTAAAAAAACGATTCATACGATCGTTTCGGGGATGCATGGATCCCCCTCGTCAGTGAAAGATGACAAATGCAACAATGACCACGACTTATAAACATTTCAAAACACAAAAGAGGGGGTTGATGCCAAAGCAAAATGCACAAGTTTAAAACATAGTAAGAACAAAAATTGATAAAAAAATTTTTAAGACTTCCAAATCAAAGAAAGAAATGGCGTGCTAGATAGATCATTCACAAGAAAAGGCGCAAATTTGTTGATAAAGAAACTTTCATAAAAAAACAAGGTCAAGTGTTGAAGTGCAACTTTTAATAATGGTCGCCGACAAAAAATCAAACCATGGCTATTTTCCCAGGCATGTTTGGCATGTTGTTTAATCAAACAGTATCCCACTTTTGTAATTACGTATAAGCATTCTAAGAAACCCCCACCATTCAAAACCACTTCCAATTACAAACTACAAAAACTATAAAGTAAGTAGTAACCCATTTTGTTCAAAGAATTGAACCGATTATTTGAAACCGAATAAATTTAACTTATATTTTTTATGTTTCACTTCTCTTATGTTCACTTTTATGTTCACTTTTTATGTTTTTTATGTTTCACTCATAATTTTCATCAGAATAATAGTAAAAGTTTTTAGAAATTTAATGGTCTTTTGAAAAAATGAATGTAATTTAAATTTTTTTGCAAGTTAAAATAGATTTTGGATAAATGAATCGTCAGTTTGAAGAAGGGAATAAGTCTAAAAAATGGCAAATTGACTTTTTGTGCTCAAAACAATCTCCAAGCTTTGCTCTACACATGGGTGAAAAGAGGGGGGAAATAACTAACCCCTATAGGGAGATATTGCCCCTTGAAGTTGTGAAATCGATGTCCATTCATTGTATTTTTTAAGTCAATTTGGAATTAAAGTTAATTTGTCTATCTTTTCATATTCTTTGTGCTGTAAACTAAGTTAAAATAAAATGATCTCTTAATTTTAATTTTTTTTATGCAGGGAATGTTTGACTCCATTCATATTCACTCACTCCATTGATACTGCTTAAAAAACTCAGTTTCACAATAATTTTGAATTTTATTTGTGTTATTCTTTTTATTTCACCCTTTTGTGGGGTAAATAAGGAGAAATATATTTTAAATGTGAATTTAAGGGTTTTTTAAAGATTTGTTCATCAGAAAAATTTCATAAGGTGGAAGAAGGGAATGAGTCCATCTTATTTTGGCTGTAACATATTTTTGAATACATTTATATTTGTTTTGATAATTACTTGGTGTTCTAAATAGGGTTCTGAACTTCCAGTAAAAATTTGGTGGTTATACAATGAAAATTCAATTACTTATACAGATTTTTTTTCGATTTTCTCAAAGCTTGGTTTTTGGACTTATTCCCTGCTTCCAACTGACGAATTCAAATATCTTACGTAAGAATTAGTAAACATCACTCTTATCCCATCGACAGCAGAAATGAGCAAAGAGAAAACCCCTCACCCTTTAAATGCTTTCGAAATATTTAAACGGCCCCCTCTTTATGTAATAAAATATATAAATGATTTAACACAGTCTCTTTTATTACTTTACTTTAAAAGTGTAAACATACATAAAAGATCAAACTCAAAGGTGTTTTATAAATATAAGGAAGGAATATTTGAGATATATTTACCAAATGTTTTGAAACTTTTTCAAGTAACCTACTGAAAAAAGTGCTTTATAGGGACTCTAAGTTCTCTAGCTTAGACATATTTATTTGAAAGCGCGATTTTTGAAAGGATATCTAATTTATCTAACAATTTTAAGGTTTCGTATTTCTTTTCAATTCAAACAGGTAACTTTGTTTCATATTTACTGCTTACAAGGAAACGTTCTCAGTCTAATTTCACAGAAAAGTCCATACTTATTATTTCTTACGTTGGGTGTTCCATTCCATAAAAAACACTTAATTAACATTCAGCTATTCTTACTTATAGACATAATTGCTCAAACAAATCTTCGTTCTTACCTACAAGAAGTTTTCAAATTAATTAGTTATCTTTAATCCTTTAAAGCCTTCTAATTATTCACAAGTTTATTCTGCTGTAACAAACAATAACTTCTCCAATTTACGTAACATATTTCCAACATGTATTTAGACTTCAATAAAAACGTTTCTTCTTTTAATTTCTTTCTTTTCATTAAACCATCAGGATTATTATTTCATTCAAACTCCTTATTTATCAGGACTCCTTATTTATCAGGAATCAAACACCTTATTCTCCGCAGATAACTCCTAAAAATCTGCGGATTATCTTGAGTCAACCGTGAGCACAATTTAATGACTTCATAGTGCTTTAAATGAATGCTTAGTTAAGCGTTGCTTAACTTCATTAGATTAAAAAAGAGATTTAAACGCTATAGAGCTTAAAACAGCTGAATACCCTTAATAAAAAGTTCGTTAAATTAACTTTGAGCTTCAAACAAATGAATTTCTTTGAATCCACCTTCGTTAATTTAAAGTTATTTCTTTTAAAAATTAATACTGAGAGTACTTTTTGAAATAAAACAATTTCCAAAATAAAACATTTCAAGTAGGTAACAAGCATTGATGAAAGTTTAAATAAGTAATTTTTAAATGTTAACCAAAACTTTAAGTTGGTAGCTTATTAAAATTTTAAAACCGCAACATATTATTGCTTCATATCTTAAAGCTGTGGCTTGTATTTAGTTATAATAAAAATAACGAATGTATTTAGTACAAAAAATTACTTTTAATATATTTTAGAAAAAGGTGTATTTACAAGTTTCTATTTTTACAGTAAAGTGCAAATTCTCCGAAGACACCAATCACTTTTGTTCCTGTAGTATTGTTGTAACCGTATTGTATTGTTGTAACTAGTATTGTTGATTACAGTATCGCCACAAAGCTATTCCTATATTATTCTCTTTGATAAAAAAGGTACTTTATTTAAATTTACTACATTTTCATTAAAATCATCTATATCAAAATTTAGAGAAACAGAGATGGTTTTTAAATTTTTGTTTCTTTACTTGGTTATTGTCCTTATATCCATATATATGGCCAAGCCATCTTAGTTGTTAAGTTGCAATTACCCTCAAACCTGTTTTTGTGCGAACCTTTCATGAGCGATTTTTTATTAGTGCGATTTTTCATTTCAATTTTTTTTGTACGGTGTATGAAAATTTCAAATTAGAACAAAAATCTTGTATATCTGTCTACCAAGACATACATGGGTCTAATGAAACAACAGTCGTCGCCGACTACATGGTAACTGAAAAAAGGGCTATGTGTTACGGTCCGAACATAAACAGTTTTTCAATTCAGCAATGCTGAGGGATTTTCGCTACGGTCCTACGTTAGAAATTTTTATGCGGTCCTTATTCACCGCATAAAAAATGATTTTTTTTAAATGTGCCGTAAAAACTATTTTTATAGCTACTCGCGAAGTTTGGTGCTAATTTTTTTGTGCGGTCACTATTCCTTGCACAAAAACAGGTTTTACTGTACTTAAACAAATTTAGTTCTCTTTACTTCGTTTGTAATTTAGATTATAGTGTGTTCCCCCGACTTCATTTTATTTTACTGCTCCAAACATTTTCAATATCTTCCGTTTCCTTTTCAATATCATTCTGTTTTCTCACTGTCGAGCACTGAATCCCATATAAAATTATTGGTCTTATCAGTGTTTCGTATAATTTGCGTTTTGTTTTCTTGCTTATAAATTTGTATTTAAATTAGTTTCTCAATCCATAGTAACATCTGTTAGCTGTGGTTGGAAATATGGTTTAAAAATACAAACGGTTTAATTTAGAGAGTGTTCAAAATTTTGCAAACACGTTAGATTAAGTATTTAATAAAAAAAACAATCATAAATTGAAAGAAAATTGAGAAAGCTATTTAAAAATACCAACAAAAATACTTTGTTTCGGTCCGCAATAATTATCACGAAGCATAAAAGGTAATACGGAAAATGATATAAAAAAAAGGTATAAAACTAAAGGAATTGCAGTTTATTGCAGTTAGGATATATCTTATGAAAAATAAACAGACTTTAAATTGGAGTTACATAAATACTTTTAATGTATGGGTATATCTGAAATGGTGCAACAAACTTTCAGGGATGATAGAAGTCACCTAGACGAGTCAGAATCACATAGGATTTGGGGTCCCACACCAAATCCCAGGGAGTGAAGAATGGAACGACATCCCAAAAAAATTATTGAAAAATTCAATTTGTAGAAGAACTACTATTAGTAAAAATTTAGTTATGGTCTCAAAAATTGTGGTTTAATATGATATTTAAAAATATCTCAAAATTCTTCACTTTATAATTTGTTTTAATATGAAAAAAGTTAAAAAACCACAAAAAAATGTAAAAACTCTGCCAAAACCTTATTTTGTATTTCGAAATCCTTTCTTTTGATTTGATAATCTGAAAGATCATAGTTGAAAACCCTTAAGTCCAAAGTTTCACGTAAATGCAATCAATTTTAAAGGCTTGAGATCCTGTTAAAGTTTGTTTTTTGCGTGCGCAAACAGTTTTCTAGAGCTGTTTCCAGAACAGCTGTTTGCGCACACAAAAAAACAAACTTTATCAGCATCTCAAGCGTTTATTATTGATGGTATTTACGTAAAAATTTGGATTAAGGGGTTTTCAACTGTGATCTTTCATATTATCAAATCAAAAGAAAGGATTTCGAAATACAAAATAAAGTTTTGGCAGCGTTTTTACATTTTTTTGTGGTTTTTAAACTTTTTTCATAATAAAACGAATTATAAAGTGAAGACTTTTGAGATAATTTTAAAGATCATATTAAACCACAATTTTTGAGACCATAATTAAATTTTTTCCAATAGTAGTTCTTCTACAAATTGAATTTTTCAATATATTTTTGGGGTGTCGCTCCATTTTTAACTCCCTGGGATTTGATCTGGCACCCCCAAATCCTATGTGATTCTGACTCGTCTAGGTGTCTACTATCATCCCTGAAAGTTTGTTGCACCATTTCAGATACACCCTGTATAGAAATTTTAAAGACAAAATTTAATTTAAAGAATAAATGGTCCATTCCAGTATTTTTTATATTTTCTTATTCGATAGGGATACCCAGGAGAGGAATATACACGAAACTTTTTTAATTACGATGATTAATTATCTTTTAATTTAAAGTTTGACTTTAAAAAGGGCGTGAAAACGTCAAATGTCAAAATGTGACGTTTTTTCTTTTACTGGAAAATTGCATTTTTTCCTGTTTTCAAAAAAATGCTGGTATTGCCCACAGAGTAGTATTGCCCATTAAAGAATGTGAAAGATAAACTCCATTGATAGATAAAATAGAATTACTCTAATAAGAGAAGGATAGGTAAGAAGAAACACCGTTAAATATAAATTTATATTTCCTGGAAACATTTTATAAAACATCGAAATTTATGTGAATTAATATGTGACGAAATTATTTGAATGTGGTGGCGCCACCGTGCCCGCCTTGAAAACGAAGAGTGAGGACTCTGTGTGTGTAGAGGGAAAAAGAGTGAGGCTAGCGAAAGCAGCCATGTTAATTCCGTTTATAATGTGAGTATTTGTCCTGTTTGTATTTTGGTGTTCGTGAGAAAATAAATTGTCGTGATTGTCCTTATGCGGCGTTGTTTAATTCAACTATGACATGCTACCACAAAAAAGTCAAGATAAGGAAATCACTACAATGAATGTACAATACTGGCAAAAAAAATCGACTCAGACCCTATATCTCCGGAACGGCTTGTGATATAAAGACAAATAAGGTATCATTTTTCATGATTTGAAGTATTTTATATACAGAAAATTTTTCAAGTTCTTAGGGGGTCGTCTTCATATTAAACTAAGCACCAACTTTCGTTTTTCCTATGGAAACCATCAAAGATTATTCCAGATTCTGAAAGAGCACCCTCTAAAACCCCCCAAAACCAGTTTTCATGCCATTTGGTCCCCAAATGAAGCCAGGAGTGGGGGTTGAAGTTCGTCGAATTTACGTTGAAATCTCGTTTATTACGTTGAATTCTCGATTTTGATCCTTTCAACCATCAACCCCGCAGGATCAAAATCGAGAATTCAACGTAATAAACGAGATTTCAACGTAAATTCGACGAACTTCAACCCCCACTCCTGGCTTCATTTGGGGACCAAATGGCATGAAAACTGGTTTTGGGGGGTTTTAGAGGGTGCTCTTTCAGAATCTGGAATAATCTTTGATGGTTTCCATAGGAAAAACGAAAGTTGGTGCTTAGTTTAATATGAAGACGACCCCCTAAGAACTTGAAAAATTTTCTGTATATAGAATACTTCAAATCATGAAAAATGATACCTTATTTGTCTTTATATCACAAGCCGTTCCGGAGATATAGGGTCTGAGTCGATTTTTTTTGCCAGTATTACATATTTTCTGGATACTCTTAGTTATTACAGTATTAAGCATGAAAATTCAATGATTTCATGAAATTACTGGGAAAGAAAAACTGACATTTTAAAATCTCAAGTTTTAAAGGATGTTTGACAGCTTAAGTATATAGTAACTCAATCTGCCTTTTCGATATTAACTTGCATCATGGCATTGCATCATGGCCTTCCAGACTTATATTATCCAGACTTAGCCTTAAGACATCATATTTTATTACTTTCGAAAAATAATTCTTTATTAAGTAATATCTTGTGACATAAATATCAAAGAGTCTTTTATGAGTTTCAAGTTCGTTAATTTCTAAATGTTTATTGATTCCAAAAATTTAAATCAATCGTCTTTTCAAAAAGTTTTCAAAATAAAATAAATTATTTCTTACTAATATATGTATATGTTACGGTGAAAGACCGAAATTTGGTGATTGTCGACATTCACCGGTGAATGTCGACAATCACATATTCGCTTATCTGTGAATGTCGACATTCACCACCGGTGTATGTCGACAATCACCGGTGAATGTCGACATTCTCCAATTTCGGACATTCGCCGTAACATATACATAGTTGAAGTCCAATAAAAAATAAGAGAAAATGACAAAAATATACATATGAGACACCAAGTAATCAAATAAATTCTTACAGGTGACCGAAAATTATACATGAATGGGTTTTCGAGAAAAAAAAGATAGAAAGAAACGGGGAAAAAGAAGTTTAGATGATTGAAACAATAATATATGGGTAATCTCAAGGCGTAAATCTAATAGTGGTTATAAATGATGGTGAGGTGCTGAAGGGCGGGCTTCAGATTATCTAATTTTTAGTGAGCATTTGTTTTAAAATAATGTTCCATGTCAACTATTGAGGATACAAATAATTTTTAAAAGCGTTTTAAATTTTAAAGCAAATGTATTTAATGTTGAATACTTGTATACGTTGTTTTATTTATGAAAAAATCGAAAATTTTATTTATGAAAGTTATTAGTATTTATTGCTACTAGATCAACGGTAAACCAGTGGTCAAAAAAGAATGAGGAAGTTGCATGATTTTTTTATATTTTTTTAATCGATTCCTCTTGCAAAAATAAGCAACTACCCAAAATTTGAGGCCGATCGAGAAATTTTTTGATTGTCAAAAAAATTAACAAAAATCCCCTTTTTAAAAGCGCGCGAAAACGCCAAGAGTTTGGATGTGACGTCATCTTATACTAAACATTGTTGTAAAGCAATGGAGTTGATGGTATGATTGTTGACGTCATCTTATAGTTTAAACAATAAACGTTTTTAGTCACGTGTTTTTTTCTAGATTTTTAAATTAAAATATTTAATTACCTGTACATTTTTTTGAAAAACTGATTAGATATTTCATTTTACCATACAAAAAACCATACGGAACACTTGTTTGTTTTTGAAAATCTGACATATGCAACTTCCTTATTCCACCAGAGTCAGCAAAAGCTCATTTTCTTTCTTTAGCTGCTGGTTAACCGCAGCAAACTGAAACAACAGCTTGAAAGCAATGGAACTGCTGGTTAGCAGTGAATAAGGGCGTTAAGGCTCATTCAGAAAGTGAAAAGCGAAAATTGGCGTTTCACTTTTTACTCATTTACTTTTCTATGCAAGCTATAGTAATTGAAAGAAAGGAATCCCTCAGGATGAGCAGTAAAAGTGAAACAGTGTAAATGAAGGATCATTCACACTGTTCACAGTTTGCATGGAAAGGGAAGGAGTTAAGAGTGAAAGCCCATTTAACGCTTTTAACTTTGGATGATTCCTCTTAACCCTTTATTTACCAAATTATTTTCGGCGCAAGTTTAGAACTGCTGATGCGCCAATCACTATATAGTTACCCCAACTAATGTTAAGTGAATTATGGGGCTTCTAAATATGGCGCCAAATAGCCGAAACTCGCCAAACATCAGCAGTTCTTAACTTGCGCTAGTGGTACTTACAAGTACCGTCGGTAAATAAAGGGTTAAATGAACAATGAAAATGATAAGTCTAAATGAGCATTTATTCGCTTATCATCTTTCCTGGGTGATGATTAGATTCTGCATTCATTTTTAGTTGAAAAACAATTATTTTTATCAAACATGCAAATTTTTACAGATTAATTTAAAACAGTGGTTCCCAACAGGTGGTCCGCGGACCACTGGTGGTCCGTGAGAAGATTTTAAAACTTATCCAAAACATGTGTTGTAATTTTAAATAAATGGGTTTTCCTAATCACTAATTCCAGGAAGTAGTAAAAACACCACAGATGCAAAAACATAAGTAAAAATATCACACGTCGCATAAATAAAAAATGCTAAATTATCTTTCTCTCCTAAGAATTATTTGTTCATTTCTCTTAGTATCCACAGTTTTATTCAACAGTAGTTTATTACAGAGTAGAAACGTAATGTGATGACAAGGAATTGAAGGAATGAAGGAAAATATTGCCCCCCCCATCAGATTACACCATTTCCACTCAATCAGAACAAGTATTGTCACTTTTTAAATATTAGCCTCTTCTATACATGCATAAAAGATGAAGAAAGTTGCATGGTCAAGCCTCTCCAATGTGATAAATTGAAGTTTTTATTTTTAAGATATTCCTGGGAAAAAATAGAATTTGTCTTATTAAATTTCCTTACTAAATAATACGGAATAAAATAAACAATCGTAATAAAATAATGGATTCTATTTTATTTGTTGAACTTCGTGAGAGCTTGATAAAAATGGTTAAATGTATTTTATAAAATGCATATTTTTAAATAATTAGGTATAAAATTACTGTATAATGTTAATTTTTCTTTAAAGTTTAATAGATTATTTGATTTTCAAATTTCCGTTTAAAAAATTGTAATAATTTTAAGACTCTGTTTCCCTTACTTCAGAAAAAAGTCAAAATTTTAGACCATCCATGAGGAATGAATGCACTGAAAAAAGTTAAAATTTCAAATATAAGTGAAGTTTTCCGCAGACATATATGAGTTGGGAACCACTGATTTAAAACAATTTAATGAAGATCAAAGTTAAAACCCCTTTACGTATTTTTTTGTTTTATTTTAAAAACTTTTGATAAAACCTTTGTGTACCCAAAACGCTTAAAGCCTAAAATATTTAGAAAACATTTCACAATGTTAATAATCCTAAATGCTTAGAATTTAATGCTAAAAGTTGATATTTTAAAAAATCTAGACCATTCAAATATTTACATCCCGCAGGAAATAAGAAATACCTTTATGAATATACGAAAGTTGCCAAGCAATAATGGTAAATGTAGAGTCAGGCTATTTATTATAAAGGTCGTTCAAACTGCGTTTCTTGGAAAAATAATCCCTGAAATATTAAAATGCTAAAATTTTTTCCGTTCAATTTTGTTTCAGTTACTTTTTATTTGTAAATGAACAGTTTTTGTGAACTGAAAATTCTCGATAATCCTTTACAAATATCTAACAATTCTCTGAAAGAGTTTTCAGTTTACTGTATGTTTTCTCTTAACGTCACTTAAACTGTTCATGAAAAGCTAGAGCAGTTTATTTAAAATTCATCTAGAACAATAAATATTTTTAAAGTCTTCTTTTGTTATTTGAACCCTTATAATCCAACTTATATGTGTACCAGAAACAGTTGCTACAATTGCTTTTTAAAAATTCCTATTAAGCTGACTTATTTGTATGAACAGTAAGCGGGATATGTAACGCTTTTGTAAAAAAAAGATTCTTACAAATGCGTCTTCAAAATTTTATTCAAAAAATCGATTGGAGAAATGGTTGAATCGCAATGAGGTAACAGAATGTCATTGAATTTGGTAGAGCCATGAAATATAATTTCCAAAGCGAAGAAAACTTCAAAATGAAGCATGGATATTTTTTTACATTTGAAACAGTTCTATTGTTTTTGAAAGTTTCAAAATGAGATTTTTTTATTTTGTATTCGGTAGAATATTCTAGGTATTGTTAAAAAGATGATTAGTTTCATATTCACTATTAATAATTTACATAAAAAGAGATAATTTTTACATTAGATGTAAAGTGAAGTTACCTTGAAAGATTTTTCCATTTTAACTCTGTGCACTTAAACATTCTCAATAACCTATAAATTTTTGTGAATTACATGTAATAAAAATTGGGAAATGATAAAAAAATTAATTTATTCCTTTGTTTTTACAATAAACTATTAGGCTTAAAAACAAACAAATCTAAATTTAAAGGCGGAAATATACAATGTAAGAAAAATCGTAACATACAAAATATACAATGTAAGAAAAATCGTAACATACAAAATATACAATGTAAGAAAAAACGTAACATACAAAATATTTGTAGCAGTACAGTAAATCCTCATATCATGCAATATGGTTCTGATTGTGTAGTAACCTTCATTAAATACGTATTTATTAACAGTCATTACTAATCTTATAAGCTGAAATAGTTCCTACAAACCTGCACCATAAACAGTCAATAAATTCTTTATCACGTGAGCCTACACGCATAAATGATCAAATATACTAATCCCAGTTCAAACTGCGTAACGTAACGCATAAATTACCAATTAGGTCATCTTCCTAGATTCAGAGCTAGGTAATTTCCCAACATTTAGGAACTGGATATTGCTTTTAAATTGTGCATGTGCATCGGCAATGACTTTTGATTCCAAGTTTGAAGCTTTCAGTACCAAACTTCCACGATACTACAAATCAATGATTTTCGAGGTTTCAGTCTCTTGAAGAAAACTAATCATAAACTCTAACAACATTAACTAATTAGAAAACCATTCACTTATTACATAAAAAACGCCTAAACAAGGAAGGATAGACACTCTTATTTGTTCCATCGGTTATCAATTAATCAATGTGGTGTTGTCTCATCCACCTACATGCAGCTTAATTAAAGTCTTCTATCACAAGTTTCTTATTTTGTAGGCTAGACACGCCTAAACGAATATCTCTACCATAGCTCGTTTTGAGTAGGTGGATTACAGAAATTGTATCACAGAGCACATTAATAGTAAACAAAGAGAGTCATTATTACCGTAGTTCCCTAGGAATAAAGCTATATTAAGCAATGACGATAGAAATGTTAAGTAAAGATAAATGGTGTGAGATTGAGGATAGAGAAATCAGATTCTGTTGAGACTACTATACTAGACAGCAACGTTAGTTAACCCTACGACGTCACTAACAAAGTAGTTCCCATCACGCTGTCTGAATTACGTGGATTTTAAAATTACGATTATTTCTTTAAACTCATGTATACTATATAGTGTCTTTTTTTACCAAGATTTGCGTACCGAAACTCCTCCTAGCAACCCATCAGGCTTTGTGTTTACCCACTTTCTCCTTCTGCCTAGTGACGTACTGGGTTCAGGAAACGTTGCTGTGAAGTATAGATTCAGACTATTTCCTGGTAAATAAACACTGTCAAAAGAACTTCGTATAGATTAGTCGTAATGCAATATGTATTTTATTCACTTAAGAAAACACAAAACTGGAAAAAAATGAGTGTTTCAGGGACCATGTTCTTGTTATCTAGAATTATCAAAATGAAACTAATGAATATATTGTATTTTTATAGCTAAATCGTTTTAACAAATTATATGCCGTGTAATTTTTATATCTTGTCTATTCAATATGAATTAATTCGGTGAATTGCGTTTGCATGCAATAAGGAATTCGTTTCCATCAAAAATATTGAAATGAATTAGTTATGAGTAGTTAATTGAATAAATACAACTAGAGTGTTTTTCAGCGTCCTTGGAGATAGCTTAATACCAACATTAATTTATTAACATTTATTTATTAACACAAACATATATTTATTTGAGGCTAACACACATAAATGTAAGCATAATTTTTCTTACGAACAATGATAACTTAAAGGCAGTGGTTGGGTTCTGATAAGATATTGAAAGCATATTTTGTATCATTCCGCGTTTTTTATATGTAAAAAAGTTTATAAAGGTGTGGGAATGTTTCTTATTTTAGTGGATTCAAACACAGAAGTTATCATCAATGTTTTGAGACATAAACTATATCCCAAAGAGTTGCAGCAGCTGAACTCCTAATCTGAAAGTAACTCGAACTGGTTCAACTTAACCTACAATTTTTATTGTATTTTTTCAGTCAAAAGCATACACTTTTCTCTCTCAAATCATTACAACAAATATCCTTAATTTAATAATTTACCTTACACATTAGGTATATATTAGATAGGTATATTTTTATCAGTGTTTTTATTTTGTCTCCTCCCTTATGCCTCTCCTTGTTATACCTGTGGATTTGGTCACCTAAAAATATTCAATGCGGAGTAATAATATGTTTGTTTTATTAGATCCAGTTCTTTTTTAAATCTGTGAATTACTGAATTGATTCATCTGATCATTTAATGAGCTCAGATATTTAATTACACTGCTTTGCTAATTAATTTAAGTAATCAAGTGATTGGAACTTTTTAGTGAATTTTTTACAGTAGATTACATTTACTGTTCCCAGCCTGGGAATTACGTTTCTTAAATAAGTTTTCCTTTCGTGTAATAAAACAACAATTCATTTTCATGGTAAAGATAGAAAAAGATTGATTTCATGAGTAATAATTTTATTCTGAATATGTGAAAGTGTATCTTTAGGTTTTCCCCTATTTTGTGAATAAGTAATATAGTTATGTAATGATTTTTTTTGTTTTAAATATATTATTTATACAGAAATACTTGTATTAATTCAAGTTCATTGTATTAATTCATACTTGTATTTTTTTTCAATTTTTATTATAAAATATCGGGAAGCTATTTGGATGGAAAAATGAAAAGTTTGAGGATTAAAAATGTCTATATAGATTTATAGAAAAGGTTCAATTTATTTTTAGTTGTAAAATAACTCAGCTATAAACTAATTCTTTGGTCCGACTTATGTACCGAAAAATCTAATTATGATGCACTACAACACTACATAGAAAGTGAATGCATTTCCAAATTAAACATTTTCAATTATTCAAGCTGAAAAGCTATAAAATAAAAATAATAGTAATTCAAACTAATAAAGAAACAAAAATATTCTTTAAAAGCAGATAAAAGCATTTAACAACAAGCAATAAAGTAGGAATCCAAACAGCATAAAACATTTTTCTAAATAAGATTAGGATTAAAACATGGATACAACAAAACCGCCCACCCTCAAAGGAAAAAAAGCTTCAATCTCTTTAAAAACACAACGAAAGTTCAACAATAGTTTTCTCCTAAAACGTGCTGATTAAGGACAAAGATCAAAGGACGAACTTATTCGCTCGAAAACAAAACTGAAAAAGCATGACGGCATCTGGGTGGAGAAAAACTCGACTTCACTTTAATGGAAACACAAAAGCAAGAGCCCTTCCTCCTTTGAGAGATTTTTTAACGCATCACCGTTAAAACAGAATCTATAAGTGACTAATATGTATGAAGTAAATGGGACGTACTCTCTCGTGTATGTGTGCATGTGTATGTATGTGTGCATCTATGGGTTGTCGTTCGCAGTAGATGGGTGAAATGTCAGGTTCTCTTTCAGAACCAGTTCCTCTATTAGTTCTTTTAATAAGTTTCTCGTCTCATCGGAACCGCATTGTCGCTGCTGGACAGCTAAACGAGCTTTTTGATACTTTTAACAATGTGATACTTTTCACCCCCTGTTTTGCGCTGAGTTGCTGCTAATTGTCTCCATTTATGGTCCATTGTGATCCTTCTGTTGGGGTTTTTAACACGCCAAGGGAGTTTTTGGCTTCTTCCTGAAAGGAAAGAAAAAATTGATGTATCATGTTCGATTTAAAAAACGATGTTTTTGAGGAAGTTCAGAACAACAAGTATTAGTTTTTTATTTTAAATTTGTGTCACACAATTTCATGAATCCTTTAAAATTTTCATTTGAAAGGATTTGTCTACTTATTTATTATAAATTCGAAAAATTCCAGTTTTTTTTACAATTTATTCCAATAATGTAGTAAATGTTTCTATAATTTTGACCTAGGCTGGGGTATGGCACTGAGATTTTGCTTTTTTGTACTCTTCATGTATCAACCCTTGCACTTTCTGTAAAATGAGACTTGGAACCATATATTCAACACTTGTCCTCTTTATAATCAACTAGCTGATATACCCGGCCTTGCACGGGTGGAGATGGAGATTTTTTCTTAAAAATTTTTAATTAATTTTCTACCTTCCAGGACCGGATCCAGGAGGTAGGACTCTGGACAGCGCCCCCCCTTGGTAAACCAAAAAGGTTGTCAAAATGAGTAAAACCCTACTTTTACCGGTCTGATTTCCAATTTTTTTCCGGGGAGGACCCCCCATACCTCTCATTAGTACCACCAGGGAACCTTCAGTGATAATTTTTAGGAAATTCCCAATATTTTGACACTTTGGGTGAAAAAGTAAAGGTGATAGCGCTGAAAAGTGCCCCCGTTAGACTCAAAACGTTTCTAAAAACGCGATTTTAGACCCTACTTTTACACGTCAAATTTCAATTTTTTTTTCTGGGGGAGGACCCCTATACCCCCAATAGTACCAATGGGGAATGGGGATCTTTCTGGAAAAGTGCCCCTTCTTGGAGGCGTGCTGGATCCGTGCCGATATTTTAATGAGTGAAAGGTGTCGAATCAAGCATTTTGAATTCTGAACGATTTCTGCATTTACCACATGATTCCCATAAAAAACAACAAAATATTAGAAAAATATTCTTCCCAAAATCACTTAAAATGCTCAATTAGCGACCTTAATTAATCATATTTTCATGATTTTATTATATCTTTGGTATAAAATTTTAAAAATAAAACATATTCCTGCATTTTAAGGAAAAATACAATATATCCACTTAAAATGGTTTTGAATATTAACTCTAGTTTTTGGTCTGGTAACCAACTTTCTTAAAAGCTATAATATCATCATTTGATTTTTCATCCTTGTTTCCATGGAGATTATTTTAACAACAATGCTATTCCATGAAACTTTTTTATTTAAAAATTACTTTCAAATAAAAATATTTTGTACTATACTTACCAGTTTTAAAATTTTAAATTTTGTTGAAATATATTTTTAGATTATAGTTATAATTTTTAATTAGATTTATATTTAGTTTTCTTTTAAAAACGTGTTATTTTGCATAATAGTTTTTTTTGTAACAATGGGGAAAACAGATCTCTTTTTCAGCAGAAATAAAGCTATTTCAGCAAAATGACCATAAAAAGGGTCAAAAGAGGGTCAAGGGGTCGTTCTAGAACTTTGAAACATAGCCTATGTTTTTTTGGGGATTCTTTTACGTAGGTATACCAAGTTTGGTGCCGATCGGAAGAAAACTGTAGATTTGTATAGAAGACAAATATACGCAACCACATACACACATTGACAAGCGAATGGGACATGAGAACCCAGGCACGTGATCGCAGACATCAGGGAAAATTTTTTTCGTGTATAGGGAGTGTTGAAATGTCTATAACAGTAATAGAGTATCAATGGAGAAATTATATCTCTTAAAAACTCATTTCAAAGATAATGGAGATATTTTTACAACTATATGTTTCTTTTTAGGTATGTCTACGTCCATAAACACTAAAAAATACTTTTTTTCAAACATTAATAACAGATGTCCTTTCTGTGAAACTATACAATTATGTTGTGCCGTTTGAGCACCTCGTATACACCGCAGATATTTTCACTGATGTTTGCTATTGCGTACCTGTGTTCTCATGTCCCATTTGATTCTCTTAGAAGAAATTTCAGGTCAGGAATTTCTCTTTATGAGAGAAAAAGTTGCACAAAATCACAATTTGGCTATCTCAAAGTTTCTTGAAAGTCACGATATTGAAAGAAATAATTTACTTTCAGGGTCTCCAGACCTAAACATAATCTAGCACATGTAAGAACTACTTAAAACATGGTTGACGGTAAGATACCAATTACCAAAAATGACCCAGAAGCTAAAACTTGCCAAAAATGATGATTAGACCGATTTCTATCAATAAAACATAAAAAATACCATTTAAAGGTAACACATGCTTTTAAAAATATGCACTGAGTTCAGAAGTAATCATATTCATTACAATAACCATAAAGTTTTCGGTAAAATACCTCTTACACAGACGTTTCTGCCACAGCTCCAAATTGTAATGGGACTCCATTATCAATGGAGGGTCCATTTACCCCCTTAAAATATTGGTAGAGAAAATTTGCTTTCGGGCCCTGTATTCCCACCCATTGAACATCTCTTGGTATAATTTTCATTGATGAAAAATAATTTCACTAGGTGTTATGTTGAAAAAATAGTTCCGTCCTTAATTTATGAACAGTAGTGTATAAACAAATACTTAACCGGTTTAAAACCTTTTCCGTTAATATTAACTCAAAGTCAATAAGAAAAAAATTTTATTTTACAATTTCTATTTTTAAAGTCCGTAAAAATTTATTAGATAAATCGAGTTAGCCCAATGTTCCAACAACCTTTAATATATATTTGTGTATATTTACGTTTATCTTTCATAGTTTTAATGTTCAATGATAATTAAGTGTTAATTTATTTCCTTATTTGTACTTTTTGTTCCTTTATTTTTGCTACTTTGTAAACGGGCACGAGCCCATTACAATAAAGTCTGTCTATGTGTATGTCTACTCTTCATGTATTCTCTCTGAAATTCGGTCTTGTTTATTTTATCTTCACGTCTTTCTGTATTATCTGCATAATTCTTATCTATACTTCCTTTCTATAATGAGTAAAGAGCTTTACCGCTCTCATTCATCTATTCATTTTAAATTTCAAGACACATTTTTTATAAATTTTAAATTATGACTTGATAAATTTAAATTATGAATTATTGATCTGGTAGGGGAGATCAGGCTAATATGGCATACCACTTTTTCAAAGCAATCGTAAGAGACTATTTGATCAGATTTCCTGTAGTTTTCAAACCCAATGAAATGTTTATTTAATGCTCTAACACCCTCTAATTGATTAATATCATTACCTTTCTTTTTCTATTTCAAAAACTTACTTTTAGAAAAAAAAAGTAGAAAATATGTCATTTTACCTGATATAAGGATAAAATGGCATAGTAAACCTTAAAAAGAAAAAAGTGATTTCTTCAGCAAACATAATTTTATTTGATACCAAACAATAACTATATTAGTAGTTAAGCACTTTGACATAGTCTATAATTAATTTTTGTGAGAAAGATAATCAGCAAATTAAAGTAAAACAATGCTATGCCTTAAGTGCCTTGCACTTAAAGATTTTAATTGTATAGTTCAAAAATATTGGGAAGCCAGAAGGCAAATGACTTAATTGTCAAAGCCTGGCATTGTAATAAATAAATAAATGTGCTTATCAAAAAATAGTTTGTTTTTATTAGAAAAAAACAAGAACGCTATGTGATTTAAACTCTAGTTACATTTTTAGAAAGTTTAACTAGCCAGAATAGATGTAGGGATAAGACATAGTTAAATAACATAGTGTGTCATAAGATGACACACTATGTCATTTTATACCAATGAGTTTTATGTCATTTTACCCTGAAAGGTGTATTTTTATTTATTTTCAATTTCTTGTAAGACAAAAAGACAAATCAACTTTCTACAGCGTGAAATATAGTATTAATTGGATATAAATCCACACGAAAACTATAGTTTTTGTAAAACTAAAGGTTTTATATAAAAGAGAGCTCATTATAAAAACGCATGACAAATACTTTGACACTTACATTGTCGATTTTCGCGTTCACCACGAGGTAAGAAATGCTTTTCAAACAATGGTGTCTATTTGTATCATTTTGGATGCAATAAAAGAAGAAAAAAGCTACATATACATGCTGCCCTTCTGCTAAATTTCAAGAAAATCGAAACAGTTATTTTACCCGAATATGCCGTTATAGCCTGATTTCCCCTATATATTGGAAGTTTCATTCAGGGCAACAGGAAAAGGTCCTTTAAATCGGAAGTGTCTTAGATTTTTCAAAGACGAAAATAACCGTAACAAGAGTTAAAAGATATTTGAAATTTGTAAGGAGTCATGTTATAATCGCCAGCGCCACCTATGGAAAGCCGGGCATTTCAACTAGTAATAGGTCTATATTTTTTAGATAGTCAGAAAAGGTTTGTTTAATTATTGTTGGGTTTGCCTGGTTTGTTTTTTACTTAAATTATTCTAAAATAAATTGAAATAAAGGAAAATTATTTATGTATCAAGCAAATATTGTATCTTCTCTAGACTTTCTTTTTAATATTATGAAAAATAATAGAAGCATAACGAAATTAGTTCTTATATTTCTAATCATTTGAGTGATAATTAGTCCAATATTTTAAATTAAATTTTACTTTAATTGGTGATTCTTTGAAGCTTCATTGTCTTTTTTGGCTTTTCATAAAAACAGTTTAAGCAAGGTTTTTTGCTTTGTAAATGTTATGAAAGGAAATATAATTGCACTTTTCTGTTAGAATTGTGTCTGCACTTTCTTTAAAATTATGCTTTTACTTAATGGGTGTTATATAATTTTTAATTTTCTAATTGATTAATTTTCTGAATAAAACAATATATATTTTTTAATTTTTAACTTCTTTAAGACTTCCTCGATTGTTAAAAACACGTAATTTTAATTTAACCTTTCTCAGAAAAAAAGACTGTTCAAAGAATTTTTCTGCTTGATCTTTAGTTACTTTTAGTTCCTACCTCAATTAAGATTTAGCATTATGACGACTATCTTTTTTTATATTTACAGCATTTTGATACTTTTCAATAAATTTTAAAAACCCTTATCAAATTGGATTTGTTTGCAGATTCCATCCTCCTTGTTCCGATGCATCTTCGTCAAACAAGAAATTTATTTACAAGGGAATGTCAAAATTTCTGAACATGAATTAGAAAATATAATCAATAACAAAGGTTTCGGAGTTTGAAATATTCGACAAAATCCATTACTTCCTCATCAACAGTCTCCTTATGTCAACACGTATTTCAAAGAAGATTAATATGCTAATAATGATTGAGAATAACTTCATTTAACTCGCTGAAGAATCTATATTTTCACAAATTAATGATTCAATCCTTAGAGAACGAGATTTCACAGCAAACAATTAAGCCTGCTTTGAAAATGAATGGTGACTTTTAAAAGAAATAAGCTATTTATCAAACTATATTCTAAGCGTTTAAGGAGGAAAGTAATTATCTGCATTATGATTTAAAAGTTCTGGCTTTGGAATCAGAGTGCATCAAAATTTCAAAAGGTATCGCAAACAAAAACTAAAGCACTAAAAAAATAAAAGATTATATCACCTGAAAACGTAACTTTAAAAACTTTTGAAATCTTCTTTGGATCATCAATCATTGAAAACCTGTAATCTTCTGACATGATAAAAACAACCTTACGAGAAAAACCTTTAAAACAAGGTTAGAAAATAAGCTCACCAAATTTGAGAAGGGTTTTTTTGGGGGGGTTGTAATTTTTTTCTGCAACCTTGTTATGAAAACCCTATTATATTATTTTGGAATGATTTGGAAACCCGAAGATAGGGTTAACCGTTAGGTTACATGCTATCTCGTAAAGAGCTACCTAGAAAGATAGTCTGGGGAATATTTTGGAACATTTCTTATTATACAGTTAAATATTTTAATTATTTTTGTTGAGACTAAGGCTAAGCGCGCACTAGAGACTTATGTCGTCGGCGACTGTAACACTAGTCACTAGAGAGCAATGCATTTCTATTAGGAAATTCTTGGCCTAGTGATCTTGGTCTCGTCGCCATGTGCGCGCGCTCTAGCTTCTTGCAATGAGGAAGTTGCATGATTTTTTTTTATTTTTTTAATCGACTAGGGGGCTCTGCCCCCTGCTCGCTATCGCTCACCAACCGCCGGAACTGCTTCGCAGTTCTTTGAAGATCGCTTCGCGATCTTAGCGAGCAGAGCTCGCTTGCTTCATCTCAACTATCCAGTACAACCTGGAACTTGTCTGCTTATAGTCTGTTCATTTAGAATAGGCGCCTGAAACAGGATCAAAAACGCTCAATAATGCTAAATAACCCTCATCAGATAACTTCAGTGACCGACTGTTTTTACAGTATTTTAACTACTTCTTCTTAGGCTGCCTTGTCATTGCAGAATTAAATTTTTTCGACGATAATTAGAATAATAACTGCTTCTAATACATTACGTCTCAGGCGCTAATTCTAAATGAACAGAGTATAGTTAATGATCATTTAATATCGAAACTTTTTAATTAAAATATCAAATTAATTACCACGAAAATATCAAAATAAAACTCTTAATGAAATATTCCTTTTTAAATTATCAACCCCCCAGCTTGCTTATGCTCGCCAACACCCATAACTGCTATGCAGCTCTTTACAGATCGCTTCGCGATCTGTAATATCTGCAATCGATCTTTAGCAGAGTAAAACAAACTTCCCGAAAATCCTCTTCCTTTCATCGGCTCAAAACTTTTCAATTTAAATATCCGTGCTCGTGACAATCTAGTGAACAGGCAAATGTCAAATTTAAAAACATTAAACACGTCTGATAAAGACCTACTAAAACTATGAAAAAAATTAAACTTTGATGCTTAATAATTCCAAAACTTATTAGAATTTTTTAAAGAATTAAACACCAATCTCTTTCTAAAAAATAAGAATATAAGTGTTTAAAAAATCATATTGATAGCGTGATTACTCTTCATTTTAAATAGAAAAAAACGAAAAAGTGTCAAAAATTTCGAAAATTAAAAAATTAATTACTCTAAACCAAATTCGAAATTCGAAAAAAGGGCGACGTAGTGCACATCGTCATACTTCAGAGTATTAATCTGCAAAAAATCATAGTTCTGCTACAAATAGATTTTGCTGAACTGGATTACGCGGCTAAAAAAGAAAAACTTCAACTTTGACCTTAAAAATACCCCAGTACTAATTACCACATCAGTTAGCTTTTTGTTCGAGAATGTGCCCCAAATATTCCTCTACAAATGTTTCAAATTTCATAAATTTCTATCAAGTAGTTTTTGCGATATGAGAGTTCAAAGAGTCAAAAAATTAAATTTTCTGAAACAGCGGCGGCGGCGGTGACAGTAACTTTTTTTTAATATAGAGAGATTCCTCTTGCAAAAATAAGCAACTACCCAAAATTTGAGGCCGATCGAGAAATATTTTGATTGTCAAAAAAATTAACAAAAATCCCCTTTTTAAAAGCGCGCGAAAACGCCAAGAGTTTGGATATGACGTCATCTTATACTAAACATTGTTGTAAAGCAATGGAGTTGATGGTATTATTGTTGACGTCATCTTATAGTTTAAACAATAAACGTTTTCAGTCACGTGTTTTTTTCTCGACCTTTAAATTAAAATATTTAATTACCTGTACATTTTTTTGAAAAACTGACTAGATATTTCATTTTACCATACAAAAAACCATACGGAACACTTGTTTGTTTTTGAAAATCTGACACATGCAACTTCCTTATAGCCAGGGAAACAATTTTGTCTTTGTCGCCGAGACAAAAGTCTCTAGTGCGCGCTTAGCCTAACACTAAAAATAAAATAACGTTTCTAATGAAGTCATTTAAGTTTACTTATTTTTTAACTAAAATTTAATGATTGTTTTAATTTAAACTTGAAAAATTTCGTATCAAATACACTCTAAATTCTTAAATGGATTCTAGGAGAGCGTCATACATGAACTCCCTTCAGTTATTTATATTTTAATGAGTCGAAAAACTAATTTAATCTTATTCCAAGCAATTTAAAAGCTTTCATATTAAATTCCCTTGATAGGTTTTTCGATTACCTGTAAATGATATCCCATGGTAGGTACCGTTAATCAAGCTTTCATTTTCAAAAGAAATCAATCATTATCACTTCCCATATTTCCTGAGTGAGAGCTAGAATAATTTTCTCTATTTTAAAATTATTTTTCATACTATATTTTTAATACGCATTTCCATGTTATATTTTGATAAAGAATAAAAATTTCCTTTTATTCTCTTTTAGGATGATGAATTATTTTCTTCGGATTCGTTATTATATGTATATTAAAATTTTAATTTTTCTGAAATGGAAATATAATTTCTGAATAGAATAGTTGCTGAGCATCCTCAGCTCCTATAGTTGAAGAGTAGTAATAAAGTACCAAAAAAAGGTGTTATCATTATTCATTATTATTTGAATATATTTAAAAATACTAAGATTTAAACTTTTTAAATGTTTTTCTTCGCGTATATTTGTTTGTTTTAATATAAAATCCTTCTTTTTTTAAGGCATTCAGACTAATGTATAAGAACCATTTGATCTCAAAATTTCAAACGTACCAAAGCTAACGGTAATGGGTGTATTTTCTTTACCGTCATGCTAGCCTCTTAAAATAGGAAGAGGGAAAATAATAAGAACTCTTTGCTAAGTTTATTCAGGTATTTTAATCCTGTCAAATATAGCATTGCATCAGATAGAATGAAATTTTCTTCAAAATATTTCATTACGTGGTCGATATAGCGAAAGCATTTCTTAAAAACTATTAATAATTTATTTGTAAATTATTTTTATATCTGTTTATTCACCTACATAGATCATCAAACGATCCCAGGTGTGGTAAAAAATTTACTTTATTTGCTGATCGAAAAAAATCTAAAAATATCTGTGGTCTTCTATATCATGTAATTTTAAGGCTTTTAGCCTGTTTCCCTTAAGGCTTAAGTTATCAAGTTCATTTCAAAGGACTGCAGTATTTTGTGTGATAAGTGTAAAAATAATTTATACCAGCAAAAGAGATATATATCCGTGTATCATTCTCAGAGGTTTTCTCATTAATTTAAACATTTTTGAACATATTTTTAGAAACTAATTTCTTTTACCTGTATAATGTTGAAGAAACGTTAAATATGTCTGAAAATCTAAGCGTTAACATCTTTATTTCCTTAATTCCAAGTGTTTTTTTATTTATTAGCTTTATTTGACTACTCTCTTAAAGGAATTCTCTTCAAACCTTAAATTTGACTGAAAAATGACGCGTCCTATAACACTTTTCAGAAAGAATATATATTCATCTTATCTTCAAAACGTATACGTTTAAGAAAAGAGGAAAAGGTGTGTTTTATTCTCTTTGAGAGTGTGAGCATAAAAATACTCAAGTGCATCAAATATTGAGCTACAACGAAGAAATATTTCATTTGTTGGAAATACTTTATGTCAAGCATAAAGTCAACTGCTTCTAGGAAACTTTATCATAGCATAAAAAGTTATTAAGTTATTAAACCACAATTTTTGATTGGTCAGTGTTCAGAATTCAACTACTACTTCCTAATAATAGCTTAACTTCTATCTGCCAACATTTATGATAAAACCTGAACCTGAAAATGAATAATTCAGTGAAGCAAGTTCTCAAAGCTAAAAACTAAATAAGAATTACGTTTTTTCAAAATGCTAAAAGACTATTTTTACTACATTAAAACTACTTGTTTTGAAACCGTTGTGTTTTTCACACTTCACTTTAAGATATTAATAACTCTCCGATGGATAGTAATGGTAATTCTTATGGACATGAAGCATAGCAATATATTATAACTGATTTATTTCAAAATTTATAATTTTCTAAATGTAATTTACAGTTTATTTACAGAGAATAAATATGTATTCATCACAAAATTAGATTCATACGAAAATTTAATTCTTACTAATACCATTCCATTTCACTGCATCCTTGACATACGTACATTTATCAAACGGCACTTCGATTAAAATTCTTCATTCTTCACTTATTTCATGAATGTAATAATCATGTTTACCAGATTTATGTTATTTTCCTAGAAGAGATTTTAAGTTTGATTCCCGTTATGTCAAGTATGTTTATTCTTAGTTTTTTGTCAAACTGCTTACGTGAAAGAGTAGTTTGATAATTTTTACCGTGGAGAAAAGGTCATTATAAACATTAATACATCTTGAACCAAACTAACAAATAAATCTTTGTTACACACATTATCAAGTAATCATAATTTCAACTTAAGTGTTAATAATTAGCTTATTAGATACACTGTGTTCTTTACTCTTAGGAAAGGAATCTCACCCCCAAAGTCATGGAAAGTCATGGATATGAGAATTGTTAAACCAAAGAAATAAAAATTATACTCTCCAATACAGGTAAACCCTTTCAAAACGTTTTATAAAAGGAGGAAACGTTTCAAGAGGAAAAATTGTTAGACTCCTTTCGATTCCGTCCCAGACAATTTTAAAACATTTTTTTCTTTAGGAAAATCGTTGTATTTCTTTGAAAGTTCCGACTTTGAAGTTCTAATACTCGAGTGAAAAAACTGCTGATAAGTATAAATATTCAGGATGTTTAGCTTCCAGGTTCCAAATAAAAGGGTTCTACCTGTAACAAAGCAAGTTTTTGAGGAAGGATTTAGAAGGTAAAAATTTAACAATACCTACTAAGTAAAGATAATTACTGCGCTCTGTGCTTATACTCCACCAATTCTTTTGAATATCATCTTAATTTTAAAAAAAGCTTAAATAGCATCAAAGCATTCAATAGGTTACTTTTATAAAACGAATCACATTAAAAACCGTTATTATGACACAAATTAGAAGTTGATATTTTTAATCAAAGCAAGCCAAATAAATAGGTATTTGTCATCAACTTATCTTTTACAAAAAGATAACAACAAAGGTTTACGACAAAGGTTGGTTTTAATAACTTTACAAACTGATGCATAATCATAAAACATCTCAAGAATTTGTAGTTACATAAATGCATTACTAATGCAGATTCATTTAAAAAACAAAAAAGTTTTTTTATCTTTTTATAAATTCGAAGAGAAAAGAACTGATGCTTTTGTGGTCAAAAATGAATGACAATGTGAGTCTTCGAGCTTCAAAACTGTTGTTCGGTAGCATAGCAACCAATTTACGATTCCCTTAATAAACATCTTAATTTAAGAGCCACTTTTCATTTTGCCTCATCTGTTAAAAGAACACATACTTTTTTCACCCCTATTTCCTGAAAAGCTATTCACGCGCTTATATGTTACACACAAGGGGCAACCAAACAAATAAAAAGAAGGCGAGAAGTAATTTCGATTTCTTTCTCTTCTCTTTTCTTGTTTACCTTTGACCAAACACCACTCTGCACCCTTCTCGCCCTCCCCCTTTTTGAAGTTTCTCACGCGATGATCGTTGCTTTGGGGAGGAATATTGCTGTAAGAAAATAAGTATCTTGGGTGTATTTTAGCCGTGTCCGAATCTGGGTCAGATTGTTTAGTAATCTGTGAGAAGCCGTTTTACTTGAGTAGTGTAATGAAAGACAAATCCAGTAAGAAAATTACGAAGAAAGGTATGTTTAGGAAGAAGGCGAGTATTTTCCTAACAAGGTAAGATAGTTAATGAAATAATTTGAAATCTGGCCAAAAATGTTTTTAACAAATGAAATTGATTTATTAATCATTTAATTTAAAATTTCATAAAAACTACGTTGAAAAACCTTTTGCAATTTAAATGTATGGTTATTTTCACTTTAAAAATTACGAATTTAAAAACTTGGCTACCTTATATTAGCAAAAAAATTGGAGAAAGATTAAGGACGACTACATTGGGAAAAACACAAAAGTGATTTATTGTTTCGTTGTTAAACAATCTGCATAATAATGGTGGTTGTTTGAATTATTTTTCTTTTTATAATAATGTATGTGAATAAGGTGGAAAAAAAATAGTTTTAATAAATATTTAGTTGGTTCTAATTCTTCATTCAATTAAAAGATTACGTTGTAGATTTTCTCAGAAATACTTATGTAAGAAGGCTGCAATACTAAAAAACTCTTTGGGGGTAAAATTATACTGCAATAGCATCTCCATTTTTCAGCACTCTTTCAACGGAAATCTTGTTTAACCCAGACTTCGGTTTTTCATCGAGTTTTTAATCCAAATAAAAAAATATTTACATTACATTTTACGACTTGGTATTATATATTTATATATTATTTAAATATATTTATAATGATAATTTGAAACATCCATTTAAACATATAGTGGTTTTTTACTTGTGTACCTATTTTTATAAAATCCGGTGTTTATCTTTTAGCCTTCTACATGAAAGCTAATTTTAAGTGTTGTCTTCTATCTACATTTTCAATTAATTGACGAAAATTATGATGATTTACTTAATGTTCTGGTGTATACCTCAGTAAACACAAAAGTTTGTTTTACATTTCTTCAGAAAATATTTAATATAAAAATAAATCCTTTAATTATTTCATAGTCCGTGAATAATTGCGATAAGGGACCAGCATTTCTGTATAAGCGACCTAGATTGATGATATCCATATAGTAATTATGTAATGGATAATTTCTAGTTCCATTTGCAATGATGTCTTTCGAAGTGCTTGAAATTTCGAAATTTCGTTATAGGGGTCCACAGGTATGTAAAAAATACCATACTTAACCAAGGAGGATTAGAGAGAGCTCATCGTGTTTTTATATACAGGACAACGTACCGGCTCTCTCAAGCGCGGCAGACAATTCCCCCCCTTAAAAAATGTGCAGTAAAAATGTTATTTTTTTCTGAATCCGAGTAAACAACTGAAAAGTTTTAAGATATTTTGAAAACAATTTTAAGAGACACAATAAGGAAGTTGCATGTGTCAGATTTTCAATAACAAACAAGTGTTCCGTATGGTTTTTTGTATGGTAAAAGGAAATATCTAGTCAGTTTTTCAAAAAAAATGTACAGGTAATTAAATATTTTAATTTAAAAGTCGAGAAAAAACACGTGATTGAAAACGTTTATCTCTCTATTCTAAAAAAAAGTTTTTGGTGAACGGTTTCCAGAGAAAGGCTTTTTAACTACTGAACCGAATGACAAGTATAAGGTATCAAAATGTCCGGATTCTTTCCGGATTTCCGAGTAAGCCCTTCGATTTTTCAAAAAAAATCTCAATTTTAAAATATTTCCATTTTTTTAGATTTCGGATAAGGTCGCAGTTACAAAGCAAGAAACTATGAATTTTAAAACAATTGAAAACATATTTCACTGGTTTTTTATTATTCAAATAGATTAAATAATCATCTTTCTATTTATAACACGAATTTAAAAATATATTTTGGGTTATTTTTAACAATATTTATTATATTTTTGTTGTTCAAATCACGTTCAAACGGTTTTAATTATAATTAAAAATAATGCATAATTAATTTATATCTTATTTTTAAATAATAAATTGATATTTTTATATTTATATTTGTCGTAGTGGCAACGTGACAACCTAATCATTACTATATTTACAAAAATATAAACTCGCTTTCGGAAATTTTGAACTTTTGCATTTATTTTTTACAATAATTATTATTTTTTATATCTTTTTGCAGGTATGTTTTTTAAGGTAGTAAAATGTAACTTTTTATTTCATAATGAAAAGTCTAGACATTCGTGTCATTGCAATGAAACTGATACAACTTCGACGTTTGTTTTGTTCTAATGAAGATAAAATTCTAAATTTTCGCGATGTTAACAATAATTGGTACAGCTTTCGTCTACGGGTACGGCGACATTTAAAAGTCGCCAATAGTGATTAACGTTTAAATACGGCAACCCTAGTCAATTGCAACCCTAAAGTTTTAGTTTCAACGTAATAGAAATCCTAGTAAATTTTTAAGTCTAGTGAACAGTGTCCTATGAGTTATTTCATAAATATTTTTTATTTAAAGGAAAAAATAATGAATTAAAGGAAAATAAACGCTTGAAAATAAACTATTTGATTTTATTTTGGTGTTTTCTTAGCCGATAGAGCTTTTAAATGGACATTTATCGAGTTTTTCCAATTAAAAGTATAAAATTTTGTGGTTTGATTTATTTATTTGTGTATTTTTACTATTTTTTGTAGACTTTTGTTGTTAAAAGAGTGGCAACAATGTAGATGCGTGAGACAAGACAAAAGTTTTTTTATTATGTTTAAAAATTCGAAGAAAGAAGTGTTGTAAGTTGGTAAGTTTCTCAATGTAAATAGTCCCGAATCTGTCATTAAAATGTGTTTTGAACGTATACTCTTGCATCGTATGTTTCGTCAGCCTAAGTACATCAACATAATTCAGTACGGCCCATTAATTTAGAAGAAACGAAACAAAACGATCGTGTTTGAGAACTGGTCCGTTCTCAAACTTGCATAAAGAAATAATAGTGTTTTATTTCTGAATTTTTAATATTCCTGTCTTATAATTGTGATAATTAGTGATATCATTTGTTTTTTTCTAGTAGTTTTAATATCTATTTTGATTTTTTAGTTCCTATAAATTTGTGATTTTCTGTATTTTATTTCTGTGATTTTATTTGTATTTTTAAATGGTTGTTTTTGCATAAATTTAGATTTTTCTTCGTATTTGTTTTCTAGTTTCATTTTCATGTACTGAGATCGCTAGGTTCACTTGGCGCCCTTTAAAGGCGCCAAGTGAACTTGGCGACTTTCAAATGTCGCCGTACCCGTAGACGAAAGCTGTTCCTAATAATTACTACATTTTTCACAGCCAATCGATAAAAATCATTACAAATTTCAAGAAAGTTAAATTTATTCCTGAGATGTCTCAGTGCTTCTTAATGAATCTGTGAAAAAACATTACCTTGATGGGGAAATAGTAAAAGAATGTTTACATTGCTCTGCTGTTAATTTTATTGGAATTATAGGGCGATCCTCCAATTCATGTTACCATAGAAGAACTGTTAAAATTCCGCCACTGAATAAATATCCGTCATTTTTGAAAGAATACCCCGGAGATGTACTACCCCTGCTTTAAGAATGTTTTATAAAGTGAGTAAGTGCAGTGAGCTGGGTTTTGTGAGGATTGCGAAAATTTCTGCGCAAGCAGTAAACGGGGGTTGGCGAGCGATAGCGAGCAGGGGGCGGTAGCCCCCTAGTTGTTTAAACTATAAGATGACTTCAACAATAATACCATCAACTCCATTGCTTTACAACAATGTTTAGTATAAGATGACGTCACATCCAAACTCTTGGCGTTTTCGCGCGCTTTTAAAAAGGGGATTTTTGTTAATTTTTTTGACAATCAAAAAATTTCTCGATCGGCCTCGAATTTTGGGTAGTTGCTTATTTTTGCAAGAGGAATCGATTAAAAAATAAAAAAAATCATGCAACTTCCTCATTTAAGGAAATATAAACTTTAGACTTGCTATCAGATCGTACTTTTCTAGGATCACCACAAATAATTAAATATATGAAATTAAAAATTTCAACGCAATTCCATGATGGAGGTTATAATATTTAATTTATATAATAAGAACAAATTGCCTGGCAAGCTGAAAAAGTGCCTAAATGGTTTCATGGGCTAAGTTTTTTTAAGTTCAAATTCAGAAGCTAAATTACATATTTTGGAAAAAAATAGGACCACATTCCAGAAATTTTAATTTGTTTTAATGTAACTTTAGGGAGCAGCCACACATAGTTTCATCTATTTCTGATGAAAAGGGGTTTCTGTGAATGTATATGCTTGGGCAAAAAAGTGATAAATGTATCAAATAAATGTATTGGATGTATCAAATTACCTGTAAGATGTACACAGGGTGCTTCAAAAGTCCCTTTCAAGGCTTTTATTTGGATCTAACGTCTCCTGGGTCTTGGTCTATCCCAGGGGTTTCCAACATTCCAACCTCCTCGAGAGTCGCAATCGAAATCAAAAGTCAGGGCCGCAAAGTAATCTGGCTCCTTTTTTATCCAAGATAGATTTTTCGGAGGTAGATTCTTTAGTATGGAATTTTTACAGCGAAAGAGGGACGAGGGTTATTTACATATTGTGAAGGTATTCCTGTATTTTCCTAAATGTTAGAGGATATATTAAATTTTTACCCTATACAAATTTTAACACTGAATATGTTACTAAAATTGGGAGGTTTTTCTCAAGAAAATGTTTGTAAATTTCCCTAAAAATAGTGTTTAACCTAATTTTTTGGATACTCTACTTTGCCCCTCCTTGACCTAAGCCTTATAAACCCTTGCTAGGTTCAGGGTATATAAAAACCTCCCTCCCAAAACCTCAAAATTTAATTTTTCACCATTAGAAAACGACCAAAGCTACCTCATTATCTAAAAGGTAAAAATAGGGGAGGTTCGGGGCAAAGTTAGCAAATTATGTAGTTTGGCGCTTATTTATTTGAATTGAAAGAAAATTTAATAAAAAACCTTGCAAATTTGCAAACGTTTTCTTTTTGAGGCCTGATGAAAAAGTGCTATTTGTACATGGTAATATCCTGACTTTCTTCCATCGCCCTAGGAGACGTTGGTTGCAAATAAAAGCCGTGAAACACGGTCATGCGAAACACCCTTTACGTAAGCGTCAGTGCCTAAAGTGAAATAGTAAAACCTACAGCTAGCTGACCCTGCCCTTCTGTCCCCCAGACGCAATAAGCGGCAGGAGAACCTGAGCGCGTTGGCGGACTTCCTGGCCAACCGTCTGTCGGCGGCGGGGGTGTCGCACGTGGTGAAGGCACCCTCCCCCCTGCGTCGCTCCTTCTGGGTGGCCGTCATCCTACTGACGGTCGTCGGCATGTCGCTCATGACCTACCGAGTGTTGCAGGAGTACCTTGCCTACCCCACCATCATGAGATCAAAGGTGAGGATGTTTCCCAGAAGCGGGATTCGATTGATCGTGTGATTTGGATGGGTGGTTTGTTCGCGTTTGACTATGGGGAATATTGCCCATTTTCTAAGCAAATTGGGGTTGGATATTAGCTTTGGTTAGGGGAGAGTTGGACAAAACAGGGATTTGGGCTTGATTCATTGATTTGGAATGATATCTAGCGAACACATGAACCCTGAAAACTTCCAGTTAAAAGAAGTTCAATAAACCAACCCATTTTACAGAGGGAATCACTTGCGATGTGTATGTTAAGTACTATAATGCAGGTAAGACGAAAATAGAACGTATCAAAGAAGTTATTTAGCTTAAAAGTGATCAGAAAACATCACGTGAAAATTTGAGGGAGTAGGGTTCCAGCACCACAAAATCGCACTAAATCTCACCAAAGGGGAGGGAGGGGTCCTATATTTGGAAAAAACACCTCACGTAATTTATGAGCGTCCCCTTACCCTTTTTCTGTGTGAACTTTTAGGGTAGAATATTAGTTTTGATCAATATTTGGAACTCGGTGTCTATAAGGTTTTTTCAGAGCAGTTTTCAAAGTTTGAAGTGAAAAATGCTTTACTAGTGTTTTAGTTGTAAAAATATTTTTTAAATATTATATTATTTCAAAAATATTATATTGATACACCTGAAATTCTTCTCTAAAATTTATATACTTATACCCGGAGATATTCAATAGTAAATGGGGTATCCTTCAAAAAATCCTTTCTCTCTCCATCTTTATTCTTTTATCCGGGTAAAGAAGTCTAAGATCTAAAGAAGTCTAACACAAGATCCAAAATATTTAATTGGACACTGGATGGCACGGCGTTCCTCGCAATATCAGCATTGTTCTTAACTTAAACTCTTGAATAAATATTTTAAGCATTACTCTCTCGTTTATTGAATAAATAAGTAATATAAAATAAATAATATTATGTGAAATGTGTTACTCAAAATTTTGTATTATAAATCAACAAAATAAAACCTCCACTTTTTTGGAATTCCACCACAAAAATGAAATTAAATCCCCTGAGATGTACTATTTTTTATTAAGAAGAGGCATTTAAATCCCTAAAATTTTATTTCCTAAACACAATTTAAACCAAAATTATTAATATTTGGGAGAGTATGGTATGAGATAATTTAATTTTTTTCTGAACGAATGGTTTTTAAAAATGCAATTCAATCAAACTCATTCATGTCAAAATATTTAAAAAAATCGAAAAAAAAAATTCCAGACAAGAACTCTTAAAGAAAATAAGTTTGCAAAAATCTTCTAAAAAGAAGGCTGTACTAAACCTGAAAAATAAAAAAACTGATTATGCGTGTTTATTTCTCTTTATCCCTATTTCATCAAATTCAGTAACACTAAATTTTAGATTCTGAAAGTAATATAAATAACTCCTTTTAGTTATGATAAAATATTTCCTTTAGATTTTTACTTTTTATAAAACTATCAGATTGATGCTTCTTTCCCAACTCTCAGACCTCAACGTCGGTACTTTTTTAAAAACGTTATCAGATTTGGTTATCAACTCACTAATACAATAAAGCAAATCGTCGTTTCAAAAACAAGTGGCTTAGTAAAATAATATTTTAATACCTTGTTTAAAAAAACCAGGAAATTTAATTGTCCCTTTTATCTCCCTTTACCGTGTGTTTTACAAATGTTTTTCAGTTTTCTTCTTTTTTTCTCATGTAAGGCCTTTAAAAAATTAACTTTTGTAATTAATTTAAAACTCCATATTTCCGTAGCAGTTTGGAGATAATACAAAAAAGTAACTTGAGTAAAGTAACATTTTTGATTGCATTAGTATTTTTCGCGCATCGCTTTTATACAGGGTGTTTCAAAATTGCGTTGCACGGCTTTTATTCGGAACCAACACCTCCTAGGGTCATGGAAGTAAGGTCTACCCCAAGGTAAATGACCCTGGAAAATCCATTGAGAGGACTTACAGCGCCCCTAGCGGCGAAATTGAAAAGTTAAAAAATTTAATTTAAAAACTAAAGGAGAAAGAGCAAAAACCTCAATGAGAGTATTGTTGCCAACGTCGAGAAAAACACATTGAAAAAAATTTGATCAAAATATCTTGAATATTCGCGGAGATATTAGCATGTGAAAATAGCACTTTTTCAGGGGTCAAAAAGTAAAAAGTTCGCATATTTGCAAATTTTTTTTATTTTTTGATTAAATTTTGTGTTCTTTCAACTAAAAAAATACAAAACTACACAATTTTACTTAAAAATTTGCAAATATGCGAACTTTTTACTTTTTGACCCCTGAAAAAGTGCTATTTTCACATGCTAATATCTCCGCGAATATTCAAGATATTTTGATCAAATTTTTTTCAATGATATCTTCTTGACGTTGGCAACAATACTCTTATTGAGGTTTTTGCTCTATCTCCTTTAGTTTTTAAATTAAATTTTTTAACTTTTTAATTTCGCCGCTAGGGGCGCTGTAAGTCCTCTCAATGGATTCTCCAGGGTCACTTACCTAGGGGTAGACCTTACTTCCATGACCCTAGGAGGCGCTGGTTCCGAATAAAAGCAGTGCAACGCAATTTTGAAACACCCTGTATATGTGCGTTACACATTTTTCAATTTATTTTCATCCTACGCAATAGATTTATTTCACATAGAATTTGATATTTGATCAAAATGACTTTCCCCCATATAAATTACTTAAAAGAAGGGTTTAGGTTCCTGATACTTGTTTTTCTGCAAGATTGCAATTTTCAAATAATTAAGGAAATTATATTTAAATCTATTCCTTGTTTTTTTACTTAGTAAATTAATAATTTAGGATAATATTCCAGACATATGAGTTTTGGAGGAAATGTTAAATGTTTTATCATTAAGGGGAGTCGGTACCTTTGATACCTTCAAAAACTTGATTTTGAGATTTTAAATATTTCAGATTCTAAATTTCATGACCTTTACAACGATGCCTTATTTGTTCAAAAATTCAAAGTAGAAGTGCATTAAATTGTCTTTTAAAATCACGAGAAATCTATTTTATCTGTGAAGGTTTTAACATTAAAATGCGTTTTTCTCAAAATGAACTTTTTAAAACTGCGTGTACCTTTTTCTCAGCATCTACTGTATGTATTGAGCTCATATTTGCACCATATATTCTTTGCATGTACTTTTAACTTTTAACATGAGCTTTTTTCAATATTTTTAGTTAAACATGTTTTAGAGCAGTTTTCGTAGACAAAAATGACGTTTTTTCAGAGTTTTAAAGACAGTTTCACTCATTATTTTTTTAAAAAATATCTAAAAATTATATTAATAAAAGCTCCGGTCTGTTTGAAGACTAATGTGTATTGATTACATATCAAAAAATTTGAAGCTTTTATGTCTAATAGTTTCTGAGAAAAAGGTACATAAAGTTTGTAAATTTAACATTGTCGGCATACAAAGTACCGACTCCCCTTAAATTATATACTAATGTTTTCAATTATATACTGATTTTATTCCTAATATCCTGACGATATTAGTCAGGACATAAGGAATAAAATCAGCATCTTTGCTGACAACTTAAAAATTTGAGGGAGGGAAGATGTTAAGGAGCTGAGCTGGTATAAAATTTACAAGGGATCTCGATATTATATCACAATGGGCTATGTATATAATATCGTATGTCCTTTAACATAAGTAAATTTTAGGTACTGCATATTGGTTGCAGGAATATGGTAGGGCAGAATTTTATCTGCAAGGGGACAAAATTAAAGAAGGCAATATGTTCAGAGATCTAGAGATGATAATACATTAGGACTTTCAAATGGTTCATCAGTATTGAGGTGCTAGTAAAAAGGCTAATAGGATATTGGGATATTTAAAAAAACTGTTTCTTCAAGGTCCAAGAATATTATTTTGCCACTATACAAATGCTTGGTATACAAATGCTCATCTAGAATATGCTGTTCAATTTCGGTCTCCATACTTGTAAAAAGGTATTGATTCAATTGAAAGGGTTCACCATAGGGTTACTAAAATGGTCAAGGGTATATATATCCAGTTTAAGCTATAAAGGACGATTAAAGAAGGTAAATATGTTCACTCTATAGAGAAAAGAAGAAAAAGTGGCACTCGAGTGCGACCACACAATTTTTTCTTCACTTTTCTTTAAATTTACTTCTTTGGTCCCATTCAAATTTGGTCCATTCTTTGGTAGATTCTAATGAAGGATGCCAAACGATGATGTTGGGATAATTTTTGTTTCAATTCTGCACGTGTAGTTTAGCCGTAGTAGGTAAACTAGTGCAAATTTGATGGGTGTGCGAATACTTTTGGGACACACTTGTATGTTAAAAATTTCAAGTCTCTAGCTCATCGGGAAATTGGTTCCAATCGGAAAGTTAGGAAGTTTGATACCAATATATTTTTTGAAAAGTTCTTAATCTTTATACACATATTTTCATATTAGTAGTAAGTATTTTAAATTTTTTACAAAGCCATCTGCACGAACCAGAGGCAAAATGTCTGTAACAATGATTACAAACAAAAAAATAAAACCACGTGTTTAAGAAAACTGCTTTTAGTTCTATTAAAAAAATTAAAAGAATCGAATCCTTGAAAGACGTTTAGGCCGCGAATTTGAAATTTTACATAAACACAAAACTAAAATGGAGAGAATAATTAATGAAATAAAAATCCTTTTTAAAAACAACGCTTTTAAAATGGACTAAAAAGTATAAAATATTTTTTAACTCCCTGTAAAACTAAAAACTTGGGGATCATGAATTCAGCTACTACTTTTGTCACTCTATTTACCTATCTATCCACATTAAAAAATAAAAGAGTGCCGATAGAAGTTGATGAATTAAATACCTAATGCATGATCCCCACGCTTTTCATTTTACAAGAAGTTGCAAAAAATTATTTTATACTTTTTTTGTACATTTAAAAAAAAATATTTTTAAAAAGGTTTTTTATTACATTTAACCAAAACAACGAGATAATATCGCTTTGTCATACAGATCTGAACTAAGGTCAAAATTTCTAGTCTCTAGCTAATCGGGAAGATAGTTTAAAATTGATTACTAAATTCCTCCCGAACAGACAGACAGACAAAATTGAAAGCAACCTAATAAAAACGTTGTAATAATAATAATAAAATGATTGAGCAAAATGACTTATTAAAAAGAAACTAAAAAGCAATGCTAAATTTCTTTTTAAAAACGTCGGATTATAATTCAATATTTACATAATATTTATGGATTTTATGGAGGCGGTAAAGATATATTTAAAAGTTAAGTCTTAAAGGATTGTATGGATTTGGGGAATGTTTGTGTTAAGCTTTGTATCAGAAGCTAAAATTTTAACGGAAAGGATTATTTTATGAGTTAAATTCAGTTAGAACGTTTAGCTATTTTCCCATTACCAGAGAAAGCTCTATTTCTGCAAACTTAAACTGAATCGTCTAGTTTCAAAACCAGGTAGATCCATTTTGGCACAGCTTCAGTTATAGTCGACGCGGTCGCCAAATGGAAGACAAGTTGGCGCTATATCACGGCCGGTCACCCGTTCTGGTCGCCATGCTTTACTACTACTCAAATGATAACACTTAAGTGAGTTACGAAATATAATTTTGTTCTTATTTTTAAATTAGATAATTACCGGGGATCGAAAAATGTATCTCCCGCATGCAGAGCGTGCACCATACCGCAGAGCCAGCGGAATATACTGAAATTGTAATAATTTTTTATAAAATCCTTTTTCTTGGGATAATCTTCATTTGAGTCGTGGTAAAACATGGCGGCCGGAACGGCGACAGGCCGTGATATAGAGCCAACTAGTCTTCCATTTGGCGACCGATTTGCGGTCGCCAAATGGTCGATTTTTTTTATCAAAGCTGTGTCAAAATGGATCTACCTGGTTTTGAAACTAGACGACTCAACTCATCTTAAACTCTTTCAACTTAAACTTAAACTCGTTAAAGTATTTCTACATTTTTCATCAAACTCCCACCCACTACTATAGAAACCTTCACTTTTTCTCAATACAATACCTTCTAATACAGTTTTTAAAATCAATTTTAAATATTTATAGAAAGTAGTTTCATCCATCCTAAAATATTGTAAGTAAAATAGACTAACGCTTTCAACGATAAGAATCAAAAATACATCATACAAGAATGAAAAAATTTTAAAGTTCTTCTTATGCACAAATTTACTATCTAGGTTTCCAGAAATGTACACTTTTGATGAAATGGTTTCAATCAAATGATCTACGTAAACAAATTCTATTTCATATTAGAAAAAACAGCTGCTACCCCCAAAATAAGTAAAATAATATATAAATATTAAATTGAGTTTCGTTTATATCTTAAGATAGATTCTTTCACTGGTAATGTTTCATGCTCATCCTTTTTTTATCATACATCCCACGCTGGGATTGTATTTTGATAAAAATTTTTTAGATTAGGCTTTTGAATTTCAAGCATATGATATCTATTTATTCCAAAAGGCAATTCAGTTTTTCCAGGAGAATAGAGAACACACGTTTTCTTTGAAAAAAATTGTATTTTAAACATATTTCGAGATACGATCAAAAATAATTGTGGTTTGAAAATCTGATGCACGATACGATTCAAGAACATAAATTATTCACGTGATATTTTCATCTCATGTTATACGTAATTAAAATACATAATAAATAAAGGATATTTTGATCAACTTGTCTTCAGAAGTTTTGTTTTGACAGTAGAAAGAAGAAACATCTAACACATTTTGGGATACAACTTCAAGGATACAACTTTTCTTCGGTTTTTTTTCCTACAGATGGTTATTGATCCAAATGGGAGTATGAGACAATCTTTTTCAAAACATGTGGAAACAAAAAATCCTGTAAAATAGGCTTTGTAGGTAAACTATCTAAATCTATACTTACTAGGCTACAGTGTTTCTTGTCAATAGAAATAAGCTGAGAGCAAACAAAAGAAGTACTATACTCTGTTCATTTTGAACTGGCGCTTGAAAATATTTCCTTCCCCCACAACCAATCGGTAACCATAGCAACTATCCACGTCAAAGTGACGAAGAAGGCTTACTATTGGCTGCTCGAAGAGCGTAACTATGGTTACGCTTCTAGCGTGGGGGAAAGCACTATTTCTCAAGCGCCAATTCTAAATGAATAGAGTAGGGGAGAGTGTTGTACCTATGGACAAAAATCACGTTTGGATTTTTCAAAGACAGGTAAAATCATATTTTTAACATTTAAAGTGCCCAAAACCTATAGTCCTAACCTTTGTGAGTAGGAGGATATTTTTTATTAGCTAAAATCTTCAAAATTGGATTTTTAATTCATTTTAATAACTTGACAAAATTTGTGTCCATAGGTACAACAACGTGCTCTCCCTATGGACAGACCCAGTTGTACCTGTGGACACTCTTAAAAAGAAATTTTTAGTTGAAAAAAGCTTAAAATGGAACATTTTTACTGGTGTATTACCTTTTAATAAACTATTTCAAGCATTTTTAAAATTGGGAATAGATTTTTTAAAGTAATGTAGTTTTAGATCGTAAATGATCATTAAAACGAAGATGATTGATAAAAGTCTTGATCTTTTACCAAAAATACATAATCACATAGGATTTTCAGATCGAAGTTTGAGGTAATAGTTTCATCAATCATGCTGATAGATCTGATCACTTCACTGATCCATAAAAACAATTCGATCGACACTTAGTTGTTCAATCATTTGGTCGTAATAACTTTCGCAAATCTTCTTCTGTGGAAATTTTAAGTTTTTTGTAATGATCATACTTAAATGCGATAGGGTGCTTAAGATTTTATACCATATTTTACATGCAAAATAAAATAAAAAATTTTAAAAGGTAGTTTAGATCACAAAATATTTGATTTTTTGATTTTTCATCCAAAAATCCCTTGAAAATAATCACCGACAAATAGATAACCATTTAGAATTAATTTAATATGCATTAAAATGCATTCACTTTAATGAAACCTGATTCAAAAACTCCGATTAGCTACAGACACTCACAAGAACGTGTCCGTAGGTACAACACGTATGGTGTCCGAAGGTACAACACCAGGTGTTTCTGCACTTAAAGTTCTATAAAAAATAAAAGAATTGAGATCTGGCAATTTCTAATATCAAAAATAAAAAGTCAAAATCTCGGGGATTCGCCCCTTATATCTCATTTTATCGTATTATAATTTAGGGGGAAGAAAAATATTAATGTAGTGATGCACTAAAAAAAACTTTGAGCACCTAAAAACAGCAAATTTATTATATTAAATATAAATATTATTGTAAAGAGCTGATTTCACGTTAGCAACTAGATAGCATCTGTTTACCTTCAAATTCAACCACAAATTCAAATTTCCATTTTTTCCTGAATTTTAAAATGCGGTGGCTGAAGGTACAACCGTCCTTAGGTACAGCACTCTCCCCTATAGTTCCCGGCGTGGTGTTTGAATTTCGAGTAAATTAAGTTCTCTTTACTTTAGAAATGTTATTTAAATCCATGCATGCATTGCGTTTTTGGGTCATAATTTTCGTAAAATGTTTTATATATTCGATTTCGGGGTATAATACATTCATTTAGAATCGAAAGCTTTAGCCAATAAGAACTAACAGACTATTTGTTAACTTACTTTTTCTCCCGTTAGTCGTGGTGTCATTGCCAAGAAAGGTTGTAATCTAGTATAATTTCATTACATACTGCGAAGTTCGGTGAGTGAACTCGCTAATCATACTATAGAAATGATCCTATGAAGTATGATCTTAACATAGACTTTCTGATCAACAAACTCCGTTCATTTACTGGAAAGGGGCACAATTTTAAGCCTTGGGCATTACACCTAGTTTAGCCAACTTCATTATAAATCGAATAAGCTTAAAACCACGAAGATTCACGAGGTAGGTCTTTTTCCCAGTGAATGAACGTCGTTCATTTACTGGGAAATGTCAGTTTAACGATCCAGTAAATGAACACCCCCTTATCTCCTCCAGTTTCCAAAATGTATCATTCTACATTATTATTTAGCAAAGAAAAACATCTTAATAATTGAGTAAAACTAGAAAAGGCACAAACAGCACAATTAAAACTTGAAAAATATGATTGTAAGATGTTAATTCTTAACATACAGGTCTCTTTTTAGTTCGCGCGAAGCTGGGTTCAAATTTTTTTTTAAATTTTCACAGCTACAATATGCATAGGTTTTACTTGAATCAACGATTGTTTCACATTTATGAGATCTTCCTGCAATTTATTGGGAGGCTCCAGAACAATTAGGTTCCTTATTATTTGAGTTTATCTGGTCGACTGTTCATTTACTGGGAATGTTCATTATTTACTGGGCAGTTCACCCTATGGTAATCACACACTAAATAATTTGTTTCACATTTGAATTCATTATTATAGAACATCGGATTGAAAGAGCTAGAATTTCCCGCTGTAACCATCTGTTCGTTGAGCCTTATACCCCGAATATTTGCCACTGATGCCGGACTGGAGTATCTAATAGATATGGAACGTGTTTTGAATTCTTTGCCAAAGTACAGGTAAGAGATAGAGTTTATTACTAACGAGCTTAGCATTCTCTGGATTATCTGGAGAAATACAACAATAATCAATGCTATGTCGAGTTAAAATAAAATAATGACATTAGTAATAAGATTTTATTTGATTATTTTTATGGAAAGATGTTTTGAAACCGCAATTTAGTTTCAGGAACAATTAAATAGGGATTTGAACATCTGGGGAACATAAAAGATGGCGGATTTATTTCTTATTCAATTATTGAATATAATTTTTATACTATATACTACAGAAAATTACTATGTTTTTAAAATTATTAAGAATTGTGCTGTAATTCATTAGAGCATTGAAATTGATCTCTGGGAAAGTATAACTGAAAAAAGAAAAGTCCCTTTTAAATCCGTTATGAAGTTCACAAGTTATATTCCAGAACAAAATAAACAACAATGAAAAGTACGTACAAACAACGTACAAAAGCAAAATTATAAAATCACAACTGTATAAAATCATGTGTGTGTATCGTTTAACTGAATAATAGTAAGGCCGTTAAAGGGAAAAAAACACCCGAATTGTTCAGATTTTGATAAAGGCACCAAAATTGGTGGAAATGTAGTTTCAAACATGCTGAATCTAAAATGGACCAGAACCACTCTGGCGGAAGTCCCGTTCGGGACTTCCGGTCAATAACAAAATGGCCGCTCGCTGGCCTATTTTCGGTTGTTTTAATGATACAAACGCAATTTTGGTGTCAAATATTGTGTTCTAAGGGTCAAGGAACTTTATAATGATGCAAAAATGTGCAATTTATTTTAAAAAATTAAGTAAAATCCAATAAAATCTCTTAAATAGCGAAAAATTCTAAGTTTAGAAATAGTATTAAGTTCCTGACCACTAGCTGCATCCTATAAGTAGAACCTTAGTTCTCTTCCGATTGTTATTTTGTTTATTTTTAAACATATTTTAAAACCGAACTTAATTAATTTTTGTTTAAATCATGCATAAAATAAATGGATAAAATGGATAACGTAAAGCTACTTTAGTACAGTACGCGTTTTGAAACATTCATACAGAAAAGTTGTTTGGGCACGTGAAATCCCGTGTTAGGTATGTTTCCTGCGATTGGTTATACCTAAATAAAAATCCTTTTTCTCCTCTTTCGGAGGTTTAGGGGCAGAATTTTGAAGAATTTGATTTACATCTGAAGATAAAAATCAAAGTTTTATCTCTAATGGCAGAATGGTTTGATCCCCAAACTATTTCTAATCACATTGAAGATCATCGACCGATGATTAATTAGGATACTTGTACTATTTTCCGCCAAGTAGCTGACGACTCCAAATCTGTAGTGCATCCAATAGCTTCGAGTTATATTACTCTAGAAGAAAATCTGATCGACTTTCAGAAATTAAATGCTATGCCAACAACTTCAAATCTTGACCGGCTTTGTGGAGCTCCTCAAAGTATCTCTGAAATGTTTTTAACAAAAGGGGCAGTGTGACATAAAAGTTGTCGAGCTAAGTATAATTCAGTTAAGCTAGAAATACATATAAAGAAGTTAAGGTAACTAGAAGAGAACCTCGGAAGTCCCCTTGAAAGCGAGAAGGATCCGAAACGAGCATACACTCGATCACTAAAGAAAAGGCACTGCTTATTTTGTGATGAGTTGATTAAAGATGAACCGCATCACTTGGTTACGAACTTTTCATTCAGTGAAAAGCTTTGGGAATCTGCAAAGTTGATAGAAGATCCAAATTTATTAGCTAAGCTTGCTGTTGACGATGTGATTTGTGATATCGTCCGAAGTTAAATACCACCGTCGTCGATGCCTCGTTTCTTTTAATAATCGCGTAAGAGATATCAAACACAAGAGTCTAAATTCCAATGAAGGCCACAAGGACATGACGGAAATAGAGTCACTAGCTTTTGTAGAAATTGTAAATATGATTGAAGAATATAGGTACGAGAAAATATTTTTTAGGCTAGCTGACATGGCTAATTTATATAGAAATACACTAGTCAAGTATGGACTACAAATCGAAGGTAGAGTGAACTCAACCAGACTAAAAGAGAAGATGCTTGAAACGATTGATGGACGTATATATGGAGTACCCTAATGGAAGATAAATATATTTGGCATTTCGTGAAAATGTTGCCGATGCCTTAGATCAGTGGTCTCCAACCCCCGGTCCGCGGACCGGTGCCGGTCCGTGGATCAAATGGTACCGGGCCGTGGGCCGACCATTTCATTGAAAATGAATTTAGATTCCTAGGTTGAAACTCCAAATTAATTAATGAAATGAATTATAAATAACTTTATATTTACTTTTTGTTGTAACTGTATTTTATTTTGAAAGCATGTTTAAATACAATTATATTAAAATTATTAAATCAAAATAATCTAAAATGTAAACAATCAACGCCCCACCCAGCGGGCCGCCTGAAATATTATCAAACGTTGATCGGTCCGTAGTGGTAAAAAGGTTGGGGACCACTGCCTTAGATGATTCACTTGTATCTTTCAGCGAAAAAGAGCTTTTACCATTTTCGAAAACTGCTAGAATATTGAGACAATATTTTTTTTTAAATAAACAAATTTTATTTACAAAATAAATACAAGTAATAGAGAAAAAACATATGATATGCCAAGGGGAAACACTATTCCCGTACAGGCATAAGAGAAAGATATTCATAATAGAAATAAAGAAAAAAAATAAGACACTATATAGAAACACTAAAAAAAATGGCAAAAAAGCTGGGTAACATTATAAAATAAAATGCTTCAAAGTGAAAAATATATATCAACGTCGTCAATGTTTAATAAAAATTCAAATAATATTCTTTTAAATGTTGAATATTTACTAATACTAATTAAGTGTACAGGTAGACTATTGAACAGTTTAGGGGCAAGGTAATAAAAATGTTTACAAAAAATGTCCTTGGAGAAACTTGGAATTTCAAAAGTGTCTTTGGATCGAGTGTTATATTGTATGCTTTTCATTTTAAATTGGGATTTATTCCGGAATATATAAAGTAAAATACGAAAGTAAGCATTATGTCGAAAAGGTAGCAACTTTAGGAATCTAAATCTAAGGGGGCTAGATTGGGGCCTTAAAATTTTGAAGCATTTATTTTGTATAGATATTAAAGGTAGAAGATTTGATACATACTCACCGCCCCAAATAGTAATACCATAATTGATTAATGAATAAAACCAAGCATAATATAAGGATTTTAAAAAATTTGAATTAACTTTATTTTTGAGATGGTAACTTTTTACAATCCTACCAATTCCAAAACTAATACCGTTCGGCATAAATTTCAAGAAAAATGGACTCCCTATTGGACATCTTTGTCAGAAGCATCTACCTCTTGCCGTGAACTCATTTGCTGTGGTTGCAAAACAATGTGTTCATCGCGCTGCAATTGCTTGAGGGCTAAACTTCTGTGCACTGATCTTTGCGCTTGCAAAGGAAAATGTAAATAAAGTCCGAATAAAAATATAAATATGATTGTTTTAAATTATGTTTCCATTATTATTAATGCCTAAATTATTTATTATATGTGAAAATATATACATAATTTAAATATTTCTAAACTTAGAATTTTTCGCTAATTAAGAGATTTTATTGGATTTTACCATGGCCACCTAAACACTCATGGCCGTAGAAGCTCGAAATCCTTAGTGACGTCATGCCTACTATCTCGCGTCATCGACGCGTTTAAGTCAACAGCGCAACTCCAGTCTGAAATCTTGCTCGCCCCACCCCTACAGCCTGATTGATCTCCTCAACTACGGTGAAAACGTCACTTGAATTAGACACACCGACACACGTGCCGAATATTTCAGATCGGAGAAAGTTTGATCTGAATTCGTTTTGCACATGGAGATCGAAAACCAAGAGAAAAAATGTTAGTAACTCGGGATCTTTAAGGAATACTCTAATGACAGAGGGGGTTAAAGAGCAGAATAATCCTGATCTGAAATTTGCACCCAATCCTTGGATTGGACACCTAAGATTGGACCTAAAACTAGCAAAATTTTTCTGTTGATGCATTTATTACGTAAAATTGATCGAAAAGATGAAACACCAGTTAATATTTAACCTCCCTCCATTGTAATCGTAATTTTGAAGGCTTAAATATGTCCGATCATGAGTTTTAAACCTTAAACCAGGCCCGATTTTTACAATTTTACTAAAAATTTAATCAGTAAACCAGATTTTAGTGATAAAATATTATCATTAAAATCAAACTCTGCTTAAAACCATTTTTAGGTCTTAATCATTAATTATTAAGGGGAAACCTCTTTCTCGTTGTGCAAAGCGAAACAACACAACATGAATGTGCTTTATAATAGAGCACGGAATCAACTTGAAGTTCGCGATCTCTAACAAGTGACGTTTTCACCGTAGTTTAGGAGACCAATCAGGCTGTAGGGGTGGGGTGAGCAAGATTTCAGACTGGAGTTGCGCTGTTGACTTAAACGCGTCGATGACGCGAGATAGTAGGCATGACGTCACTCAGGATTTCGAGCTTCTACGGCCTTGAGTGTTTAGGTGGCCATGATTTTACTCAATTTTTTAAAAATAAATTGCAAATTTTTGCATCATAATAATGTTCCTTGACCCTTAGAACATAATATTTGACACCAAAATTGCCTTTGTTTCATTAAAACAACCGAAATAGGCCAGCAAGCGGCCATTTTGTTATTGACCGGAAGTCCTGAACGGGACTTCCGCCAGAGTGGTTCTGGTCCATTTTAGATTCAGCATGTTTGAAACTACATTTCCACCAATTTTGGTGCCTTTATCAAAAACTGAACAATTCTTTCCTTTAACGGCCCTACTAATAATATGAAAAGCTATAGGGTAGGTGGGGGTAAAAACCCGCACGGGGCAAAACCACGCACCGCGATTTTTAATTGTTAATAATCTATTTAAAAGTTGAAAACCAGGTGGTTGGTTTGTCTTACTGTGACCTATCGTTCTACGAAAGTTCGTACCCCTAAGTCACTCACGAGTTGAAAAAATGCTGTAAGTTTGTTTTTCATCATTTTGATGTAATTTTTCTGATATTTTACTTAAACATAACATAAAATAGGGCTTCAGAAGAATTACAAACAAATAAGCCAATGATAAGATAGCATTTGAACTTCACTTTCGTCTTGAAAGAATTTCCTTAACATGTCTCTAAAAATAATAAGGCTTGTTTTTCAAAATAAAGTGAAACGGGGCAAATACCCGCAGGTGTTTTGGGGCAAATACCCGCATCTTCAAAACTTTGGGAATTCGCCCCAAAAGGAAATTAGAACCTACAGGATCCCTAAAAAGTTGAATAAAGGTTTCCGAGATGTCAATCCTCAAACTGAAACCCTTTTTTCTCCCCTTTGAAAGATATTGGGCACTTTGAAATGAGTTGCTACAACAGATTGACAATTTTCATTAAAACGGATTATATTTATGTTTAATATTGTTGGTTCACCTAAAAATATTAAAACAATACATTAGAAATCCATTATTCGCGAGCGGATGATCCACGATTGCCACGAAAAAAAATTCAATGATGAGGGTACATTTTAGACGAACATTAGAGAGATTTTAGATGTAGAGCAAATAATTCTACTGTACTTTACACATTTTAAAAGTTTTACATAATATGTTTTTGTACAATGAAACATAGTTTTTATGCTGAGATATTTTTTTTCGGTGTTTTCACCTCATTTTTAGTCTTTTTTCGGGTTATTCGTGATTTTAGCTATCCGCGGTACCCTTGCCACCCAATTCCGCGGATAATAGGGGCTCTACTGTATTAAGATGATTATTTCTAGTGTTTTTATAATGAAACATTTTGTTTATCCATGTTTATTTCACTTGGACACGAAGATTCAAAAGTGCGTGTCTTTGCCCCATTTTTCGAGGCAAAGACCCGCAATTTTTTTTTCAACTAAATTGTCAATTTCTCTTGAAATACTATCAATAAGAGTATAAATTTGGATTGGTTTTGTAGGTAACATCTCAATCTAACACCTCCAATTGAAATTTCGGAATTATCTACCCCCTTTCGATCACAATGTTAAAAATACTAAAAACTGCGGGGCTTTGCCCCCACCTACCCTACTTATACGATAATTGTGCTTAATTCAGAGAAATCTTTATCTACCTTTTCTCTTGTAAATCGAAATATCATATTTTCTACGAATAAACATTTTAATTATCTTTTATTGATAACTTGCTAAAATCATACATGTGATTCCTCCGCCAATTGGCGGAAAAAATTTTGTTAAGCAAAATTAAAATCCGACAATCCGATTTGCAAAAATATAATTCCACTTTCTTATTTCCCAATCGTTTTTTACTGAAAACTTTGGCCCCGAGTGTTACCTAGTAATAAATTTTAAGTAAAATCGAAAAACATCTTGAAGTAATACGAAAACTAGTTAATATTTAAGCTGAAAATATATAACTATCATATCGAATCGTAGATCTCGGGAAGTAGAAATCAATAGACCCCCTCTACTTAAAATGAAGGAAAATTTAGGTGCCATAGAATTTTTTTTTAATATTTTCCGCTAAGTTATTGTCAGAGTAATCACATGTATGTAAAATACAATGAAATTCCTATTCAACTAAAACGCGTGGATTAAAACATTAATGTGAGTTGAAATAAAATACAGGGTGTCTGGGTAAAAATATCTAACAGATACGGCTTACTGTTTATAGGCATACTAATTAGAAAATGTTTTAAAACATTCACACATCTAGATAAATAGAATTCTATTCCATGGTCAATACATGGAACAGATTTCGATGTATGCACCATGTATATTGAATTTGTAGAATTTATCATGAACATGGATCCTTGTGTAGCTTCCGGAAAAATTTTCTAAAATAACTTCAATAGTAGAAACATAATAGCTCCACAGTTGGATTTTAGACATAATATTTACTTAGGGAAAACTGAGATTAAAGTGCTGCTTCAGAATATTGAACCTGGGATTATTTTCAATCTTTAGATTTTATTTCGTTCAGTTTGGTTATCATTCAAAGCTCAAAAAGAATATACCATTCATTTCTAACGGCCGTATTCACCGGTAACCTGACCGGCGGTCAGGTCAGGAAACCATGGTTACAGCCTCTGATTGGTGGAAAAATAATTCAATATTTTCCTTCCACCAATCAGAGGTTTCCTGACCTGACCGCCGGTCAGGTTACCGGTGAATATGGCCGTAAGTCTATTTAACAAATTTTTTAAGAATCCAAATAGTTATTTTGTATATAATTAAAAGCAGATTATCAGTACATCATTTGAAATTAAACTTTTATGAACATAAAATTATTATTAAGGATTCTTTGTTTGAGTTAAAATGTTTTTTTGTAAAATACTTCATAAAACCCCACAAAACTTTAAATCTCTCTTATAAAACAATCAGTGGCCTTCCTTAATTGATAGTTAAAATTTTTAAAACCAAAATGATTATTCTTATTATCAACTTATAAACATACCATGATAGTTAGTGCATTTCTACAGTCATTATTAGAATTAAAATAGCTATAAGATGACATGTACCCTAAGTAAGAGTCGCTAAAAAGGACGATTGGTCCCTTTAATAATCATGCAATGTACAGCAAGCATATTCAATACATAACCAAGCGTAACTGATGAGTGTCTGGACCACACACAGTTATTCCCAAACCGTACTACACTGGACTTCACCAAGTCCACCATGAAGATATTTGCTACGCTAAAATTCTCTAAAGGATAGTGTCAACCTCAAATTTACTCCAAAGTGTTCTTCCCGCTGAATCACAATAGCTTTTTGAACCCTTTGCTTCATAGACGTCCACTAACAACTCCAGCCTTTCTTCTTTCAGCGTCCCAATCGAAGCACAAGTGCGATGTCTCAAAGACCCGATGTGCTACTGGTCCTGGTTCCAAGACAAGTGCTACTGCTCGGCCAACCCTTGCGACACCCTCTACTGCTACCCTGACACTAACAAGTCCGACGAGATCTGCGCATGCTCCATGCTGCTGTGCCAGTGGAATGGCACCGAGAAGGCATGCTTCGTCTCCCACGAAGACAAGAGGGGTGGCATCACGTGCCTGTGTCGCACGTCCTTCAAGTACCCTCTGGAGAGATCGCCCAAGCCTCGCCCACCACCTCCATGTTCCGGTCAGGAGAATGTGTCCTGTTCGGAATCGCCCAGTAAGTCCTTGTTGTAAACCACCCCTTAGCACAGCTCATACTACCAAATATGTCAAGTTAACGTAACTGCAACTAGAATTAAACGAAATTTGGGCCATTCATGAAATAGGGTGGGTAGGGTGGGTTCATGAATGGGTCACTTTTAAGGTACTCTTTCACATTCTAAGTTTTATTTCATCCAAACTATTACTTTTTAATGATTTCTTTCAATTTGATCTTGACATTACAATCCTTCAGAACTTATCAAATATTTTTTAGTTATAAGTTGATTAAATTTAGCATCAAAATAATGACATATTTTACTCCAACGTGGGGTAAAATGGGTCTCATTGCAAAAAGATGTCAAAAATATATTTATTACTGAATATACATGAAAATAAGAAAAAAGACAATCGGCTAAGTTTTTATCTGAAAAAATTTGTTTTAAGTTGTACTTTAATGAAATTGTAAAAGTCCGAAGTTAATGAACATTGTTCAAATGTAGCAATTAAAATACTTCATTTGGAGAAAAAATAAACTTGTTTGACAGTTCAATGTATATTTGAAGGAAATAAGTTAAAAACATTGTTTTTACTTAATACAGAAGGCCTCCTAACTATGACCCATTTTACCCCAAGTACAAAATATTGTTATAAAATATTTTATATTTTGCTAAGCTGATTGGCTTGAAATGTCTCTTATACTTTCTTTTATGGAAAAATAAAACAAAAGTCTGCTGTAATTTATTACAATATATGGGGGATTGGAAGTTGGTAAACCCTGTTTTTTCGACAACTCCATTTACCGTTCAAATAAAATATTTTTCAGTTCTTAAATTAATGAATCTAAATTTTGGAAAATCGGAAAATGTTGCCAACAGATAAAAGATTATAATACAAAAAAATGGGTGAAAATAGTTCAATTTAAATTTGATTTATATCGAGTTAATTAAAACTGACCCATTTTACCCCAACCCACCCTATACTAGACGAATCTTTAACTCCCTGGTAGCACATCTCCTGATACTGATGACTCTAATTAAATGAGCAAGTTTTCAATCAAAAATCAAATTTAATTTTTGCGACTCATCTCATAAAATCATAACTTTAGTAATAATAATAATTTATTCGGTTACGTGTTGTGAGCGGACATATAAAAGTCGTGCTCTGAGCGGCCTGATTAAATATACAGATTGATAATCCCGATCTAATCTGTAAGTTAGTGATTTTGTATGCTATTTGTATAATATTTGTATTAATATTAGCTATTTCAATGCTCTTTTGCAGGAAAACTCAATAAAATAAGCAATCAAACAGAAAATAAAATTTTGAATTTCAACATCAGAAGAACTGTAGGGCTACCGTCCCCCCCCCACCTCTCCCCTTGCCCTAACTATAACCAAACTCATTTTGGGTTTAATCAGTAACAGTGACGATTCAGAAAAAAGGGGATAGGTACTCTTACATGTTACACAAAACACGCAAATCACATACAAAGAACATTAAAATAGCCAATATTAATACAAATAGTATAACTTACCTCCGCTCACAATACGTCTGCTCAGAGCACACCATTTATTTATCTGTCATATTTACAAAGTATATATTAACGGAAAAGCAAACAAAGGAGAAAAAACATCACATTGCTCACTTAGGGGCCAATTGGATCTTCCAAGTGAAACCTCTATATTTAGTGGACCTCTATTTTAAATATCTATTATCGTAGATTACATTTGTCGTTTGTTTTATATAACTTATAGTCAATGCTGATAGAACGAAGAAATTTTACTTCGCATTAGTGCTGAAAAAGCGATACCCACGGGATATGCTCGCGGCATAGAAATAAAAATGTTTGAGGCCCTCTAGTGATGCTCACGGAAGTGAAAGTGTTAAAAATATATTTGCAAAGTGTAAAAAGATGTTTTGTGCTTATAAGTTTGTTAAAATTGAAGGGTTTCAAAAAAGGTAAATGTAAACAGATTTTTAAAAAAATTCAACATTACGTTATTTGAAGTCGGGCTTTACACACTGTTTCTATAAGCCAAAATAGCAATTTGTTTCAAAAAGGGAAAAAGAGAAAATTTTAACATTTTATGGTAAAATTAAGTATAAAAGATTTATGTTTATTAAGATATATTAGGAAGGAATGGAATAAAAGTTTGGGTACGTATCAAATCACATTAGTAAACTGTTACATGGCATTTCTACTATATCCTATTAGAACATATTCGACATAGATTTGAGTAATTGGATGCCATATTAATTTACAGATTCAGGTTTGAGCTTTTGCACTGTTGGATTCTAAGAACGTTTATTTCAGTTGTCATGTCAAAGCTTTATACCTTACCTAATCGCTGATAAGCTGTAATAATTATTTTTAACAAATAAGACACTCCGATTGTAGTTTCTTGTTTCATGTTACCTGTATATTATCTCAACATGCATTTTGAGATGGTTTAATTTTCTTTTCCAATAACTATGCATAAATTGAAAAAGTAGGGGTGTAATTTTTATAAACTATTTAATAAAAAGGGAAATTTTCAAATGCTTTAACTTTAAAACCTTTCACATTTAGTTTAGTGTTATTTTGAAATAGACAAGCTTTTAAAATTAGAGCTGCGTACAGGTACTCGTTATTTGTAAAGATATTACTTACATAAGTGTTTAAGCGTTTGTTTAAGAATTAACTTGATTTTATGCATCTGTAGATAATAACATTATTAACTGCAAAAGTAAGAACCATTTTCCTAAAAAAATAGGTGAACATGAATTGAAATGTAATTATTTGGCCTACACTTGTTCCTTTTATATGGTTTAAATTTACATAATCCCATCTTTTCTGATGAAATCCGACCTGCAGATGTTAAAATATTTGTTCCCATCCCACCCTAGTCAAAATATAATTTGCAATTAAAAAATTTTAAAATAAAAAAAATCGAAAAAAAGGAAGAGTATAAAATTAAAAAATAATCCAAGTTAATTTACATAAAGTTTTGTCGTCCCACACTGAAAAAAATAACCGTTCAGAAACAGAAAAGCTCTGGTAGCAAAAGTGCCAGAGCTTTCCTTTACACTAGATTTCTCTGTTGACTGAACTTTTTCTGTATTCTACGATATTTTTGCAACTTAAGGTAACTTATCCATCGGAAATATTCTTTTTGTTAAACTTCAAGGTGTGTCCCTAAAGTAATGAGATTGAATTTTCTACACAAATCAGAAAGGGGATAGAGCAGATTTGCATGTTTGGAAGAGCCGTTACGTTTTTTGGAAGGTCTTAGAATTGTAAAAACGACTAATTTTGAAGCTGAATTTTAACCGAGGGAATAGAAATGTGTCAGACATGAAAACACTAGGGTTTCAGGATGATTGTACTTCCCCAGGAACTCATTTAAAGAGTCAGTTTGTGAACTCAGTGCGGATGCATGCGACTTCGGTTTCTCAATTTTTGAATCACTTCCATGAAAAAAATTAGATTAATTGTCTATCTCGGGATACAAACTCTATGTGCACTCTTTTCTTGGTGTCAAAAAAGCAATGAGTGTGAACTTCAATCTTAGTTTGTTCATTTGGGCTTCCTTTTGACAATGACATTGAGTAGGCTTCCTTTCAGTATTAAAAAAGCATTGTGCCTCCTAAACACTTGACTTGAGACTTGTGCACAAACCCTTCCCAAAGGCTTCTTTTAACATGGCAAAAGCCTCAGAAACCGATTTGTTTAGTTTGACAGAAAAAAATATGGTGCATTGCTGATCGACAATTTGCTGCATACTGAAAACGTAGCGCCTCTTCCAAACGTCCATCTACTTCTGGAGCTCGCATAACCATACAAAGGCTCAAAGCCTGAAACCATCTGCCAAACATTTTAGTTTGGATCCCAAACAACCATTTTCACGAAAGAAATCTGCTCTATCACCTTTCTGCTTCACATAAAAAATTCAGTCTCAATACTTTTGGGACACAATACTATATTATCTCACACAATCCTCTAACCAGAGGTAATACTGGTAAAGAACTCTTCTTTTAACAATACTTTATTGTCTCTCTACAAACTGGTGTCCCATTTTCCCCAACTTAGGGAATTTTAGCGAGTTATGCCCTTTAATACATTCGCATAAAAAGCAACCTAATGTTGCAAAGATGTACAGAATTTCAGTCAACAGGTAATTCCGTGTAAAGGAAACATCTGGCAACTTTTGAGGCCAGAGCTTTTCTGTTACTTGACGAACATTTTTGCAAAGCAGTTAGTTCTCCCATACACGTAAAATCCTTCGATGAACAATTTACTTTAATGATTGAACCTTCATTTTGAACAGAGCCTGATGACTCCCTACCAGCTGATGAACAGGAAGCCATTGATGCTTTAGGAGTGTCACCAGAAATATCCGACTTGATTCGAAGGTTGAAGTCTTCAACAACAGAAGACGTCAGAGACGTAGAACGATTCTTTGTACCGCCTATACCTGTAGTGGACAACTACGGAATGGTCTACAACAGCCTCATCTTATCATGCAGCTACGGACCGGACCCTTGCGAGTAATTATGTATTTAATGAATAATTTTAAATGGTGTGTATTACTAATATTAATTCATCGTATGAATACGGAGGCGAACTCAAAGTTTGGTTTACCATTCGAAGCTTTGGACTTTCTCATTTTCCCTTTAATAAGAGAATAATACCAAACTATTGAGTTTGCCTTTATGCAAAATGATACATAGAACGTTTTTTTTCTCTTTCCTTCTCTCTGGACATCCATGTTTTCATATCTGCAACACACTATTATTATAACGAAAATTCAAAGTGGAGTTTAATAAATTTAAACTTATTCCCTTCAAAAACAGCTGGGAAGTTTTAAAGGAGCACTACAACTTAAGTTTTCAATTTGCAGAAGCATAAAAAGACACTATAACAAAAAAGTAGATAAGGCTTTCAAAAATATTTTTTTATCCTTTTCTAAGTTTCTTACTAATTGGTTGTTCTTCCAAGGTATCTTGAAAATAAAACGAATAATATATGCCTCTACAAAAGTATAAAACTTATCACAATAAGGGTAATGAAGGAAAAATATGTTTGGTGTAATGAATATTCACTCACTGATGTTTAAAATAACGAGAGTAACTTTTATGATGCCAGATTGGAAAAAAATAGATACCAAGGGATCAATTTTCCAATAAAACAAGAGAGACAGTTAAGCTTCTTAAAAATATTCTAAAACAATTAACATGTTTTACTGCCATGAAATATCTGAAACTGTTTTTTTCCTACTCATGGAAGCTTATAGTACTTATTTAGTTTCACATATACTTGTTTTCGTGAAATAAAATATTTCATCTTCAGTACGAAGATACAATTTGGAGCTATGGTTTCAATGAGCTGACTTGATTTGTTAAATTTAGAGTTCATTAGAAAAGAGACAATACCTATAAACGAAGCACATAATTTTTTTTAAAGAAACGAGGCAATATTTTGTCTCCCTTCATATTTCTTCCTTTTTTTGTTTTTATTTTCTCCCATCTTCCTCTTTTTTCTATTTATTTCCTCATCTTCCCCTTTTTTTCATATCTTCTCTTTTTCTTAACGAATATTACCTCACCTTAATACCTTAGTTGAAACACCATAACTCTAGTACCATTTTACTAAAGATGAAGGTTTTTTTAACGTTATAGCACGAACGAAACGAACGATATCATCTTTCACGAACCAATATAATTTTGTCACAGAAGGAAGCTGAGCATCCTTAAGTACTTCTTAAGTATGTTAGCCGATAAACTAGGATGAATATATTTCAGTTACTGTAATGAATATTTAAAAAATATATTGGTTGGGGTAAATTATAACACAAAATAGTATAGTGGTAGTACATGCAAGCAATAACAATAACCTCAGGATGCCTTGAGAACTTTATGTTTGATATTAAATATTGTAAAACATTAAAATAGAAGAAAAGGCCGTGGATGTTGAAGTTAATGATATCAAAGGTATTGTTCCAATGGATGATAGGGAGATGAAAAGTTCACTTACTGTGTTGCTGAGAAGGTCTGGTTGAAGTCAGGAAAAGAATTGACGCAATACACAGAGTTCAAGAATTACTATCGGGTTGAGGCATAGTGTTCTTTATTTTGCACACTCTTTATATATGCAAGACGTAACATCTAAATTATCGGTTGGAAAAATGGGGCAGCCAAGAACGGTTGATTGTAAAATGAAAACTCGCTTTTTGGATGAGCACTAAGGTGATGCGGCACCATTCGTACACGAAGCTGAAGAGCTCGCACCAGCACACACACAAAAATCAGCAGCACAAAAATTGTAGAATTGAAAAACTGCACAACACTTTTTCCCGGGATTTCGGGACAGTAGGAAAAGACCATGTCGAAAGGATTATCGTAGGCGCGAATGGATGATATCAATAAAAAGGAGCACAAATTAAATATCGCGGTTCTTGAGAGGATGTCCCTCTACACTCCCATCGGTGGGGTCGATGTTGGGGCGCATACCACAGAGTGTCCCGCGGCCGTCAAGCGGGAACCCAGCGGCAACAGTCGTGCACCGGGACGGGTGAGAGAGGAGGGGCCATGTAGAAAACAAAGGGTCTGCCGGTTTTATACCAGGGTCGGTCAGCCGCCTAACAGAGCCAAATTCTAGACTTTGGCTTGAAATTCCTCATTAGGAGTGACGAACACCTCCCACGAAGCAATGCCAAAAACGCGCCAAAATGTGGGGGAGTTGTGAGGTCAAAGGTTCGTCAAGGGATTAACAGTGTCTCAAATCTTCTAGGCTCAAAAACAAATGAAGGGTTTGAGATGGAAATTTAGTTTTTAGGTCTTTAGAATCAGCGTCTGACACTGAACAAAATGAGTGGAAGTTTTACTAGGTTATTGTTATTTTTATCAATTTTGGAATTAAGAAGTTCAGGGGTTTAATTTATTGTACGTCCCTCTATGTGGGGGGTTGGATACAAGGAACTTTTCCCACCAGCTGTAAATTGACCCAGAAGATCTTTGGGGTGTCGGTAAGATCTCCCCAAAGAAAGGGGCTTAGCAGTGGTGATATTTTTATGATTTTTGTCTGGCATTTGAGTTTTCGCGAGGACTGGGTGATCTTTTCCCCAATAAAGAAATCAAAGTTTGGGGCCGTTGGAGTTTCGTATTACAAATTATTTGACACTCATGTCGTGACAGAGGAGGGGGATAAGATGCTTTGCACTTTCAAATATTGTGCAGGTGTTGTTTTCCAGTGGTTTAGGAATTTGTCTGGGGTTTGGGGGACTGTGCTTAATTGCCAAAAGAAACTAGAGATCGAGAACGAATATGTGATGGATCTACATCACATTCTCCCCGAAGACAGAGGTTTTTTTTAATTGTAATCATCATATCTAGTTGAGAAAATATGTATTCTAAAACAAAAAATCAAAGTATAAACAAATCAATTAAATTACATACTAAAATTTGGTTCAGAAACATTTTAAATATCAGGTTGGCAATTTAGTCTATTTCTACAGCAAACCAAAAAAATAATCAAATGTTTCAATACCATAACATTATTTTCGCCAACCGCTCATATACCATAACATTTTTTTACAAACCACCCAAATAGCATAACACTTTTTTATACCAACCGCCCTCAGCTGCCTTAATACATGATTTCAAAATTACACATCAACATTTTTCTCATTATTCAATCAGGCTCATAAACAAGAGCAATTCCATACTGTAAAAATGTAGGACATACTGTTACTTTCCAAAAATAGCAAGGATCATTTCATATTTAAATTCCATAGTTACAACAAAATAGGACATACATGTGACTTCCAATAAAATATGAGCACTGTTTCAACTTTTCAATTCGTTTACGAGGTAAACTGCTTAGAGCATCATCTTTTGTGTTAAAAAAATACATGGAGAAAACATAATGGAAGGCTATCTTTGATGTGGTAAAATTAAAAAATATTTGAGGAAAAAAAATTATCAACTTTTACCACTCCTGGTGAGTGTCCACGCCAGCATGGAAAACTCATTACTATGTGCACTAGTAATTCCAGGAAGAGGAAATGCCGACAAAAATTAATTAGTTAAGCTCTATCCATATTTATATAGAACATACAAGATGAGCAAAAAATAAATTCTTCATAGTGGTTAGAATCCCATAAACAAAAAATGTTCATATTAATTCTAAGAAAAGTATAAGTTAATACCATACAAATTTCAATATTTTCTTATTTTATGTATATGTTTCAATTCCTTATATTTTTTTAGTAGTGCCCATGCATATATCACATCTACATTTCAATAAGTTTCAATTTACTAATAACTGTTTCATTTTCTAATTTAAACCATTTTTGTTCATTTCATGTATAAAATCCAAGTAAGCTCATTAATACATCTTTAACAACATTTACCATTTATCATAAGTACTCATTAGCAAATCTCAGTGCAATATTACCAACATTATATATAAGTATGCTTTTTAAATAAGTATATCAACTCTAAATGTATGTAAATTAAGTATGTAAGATAAGCATGTCAAACAATGACGCATGTAAATTAAGTATGTCGAACAATCACATATGTAAAGTAAGTATGCCTCAAAATTTTTGATGAAGTGCAATTTTTAAGTTTGAATGCTTTGCCCTTTAAAAATTTTATGTTCCAACTTAAAATAGCATAAAAAATTCTCATGGGTTAAATCCATGCAAAATAATGAGTGATTATCATCGTGAACTATAATGTTCATTCTTATCCAAATTAACAGGGTGACTCTTAATAGCTTATCAGTGACTAGTGACCTAAATATCCCAAAAAAATGAGTGACCAAACATGGTTCAGCTTATAGCAACCATTACAAGTGAGTAGGCAATATCCCTCTACTCTTTATTCCAAGTGGGCATTTTCCCTCCACTTATTTTCCTAGTGGGCATTTTCCTTCCACAATTATTTTTATAGTGCACTTTCAAGTGGGCATTTCCCTTCCACATTACTATACTAGTGGGCATTTCCCTTCCACTGCAATTTTGGTCCCGTGCTATTTTTTATGTTTCATTTTTGTTGTTTATCTACACTCATTGGAAGATCTACCATCCCTGACTAAGTTTCCCGCTTAGATTTCCTATGTTGCTTATAGGTGTGCTAATGGTTTCTTTGCACCATCAGAGATATAGAGCTTATTCCCAACCAAAAAGGGGTTTTTGTAAATAAACATATTTTTTGCACGCGGTAGCCAATTCTCTAAACATTTCTCAATACTCAATACAATTAGTCACTTTTAATCATCAACAAATTTCTCTTAACTTAAGTCACTATCACTTAACTAACAACTCAATCAAAATCATTATAAAAGAAAGTCACTTAAAATTCTTTACCAAAATCATCTAGCCTTAAAAATTATTCATTCATTTGACTCTTAAAATTCAAAATCACCATTTAATTAAATTCTACCAATTAATTGATAAAATTTATGAAAAAAATTCAAAGTAAAGTTGGAACCAAACAAATATGTAAATATATCAAATTAAACTCAATAGCATAGGGCAAAAGCAGAAAAAAATCTGTAAAGCAACTTTTCAGCTAGTTGCAAAATCATTCAAATCAACTATATTCAAATCAATAACCTTCAAATAGTATTATTAAACCTTTTAATTAAACTTATCATAAAAATCATTAAAATCAAAATTAAATAGATTGCACTTCAAAATTAAATCATCAAAAATACCTCTACTTGATACTACTCAGTGTATCAAATACTCTCAAACATTCATTAATCTTTTGGGTGATAAAGAAATCCATCAAAATTAGCCATGACAAAGCAGTATTTTAACCAAAGACCACATTTTAATTATCAATTTTAGTATAAGATAGACTTTGTATGAGTTAGACCCAATTTTTCTTAATGAAAATTATTCTGACAATATCATTTTTATATATTCTAGATCAGATGTTACATTGGCCAGAAATAGCATTCATAACATTCCTTCTACAACATAGTGCCCATTTTAAAAAGTAATTTCACTTTTCAATGTATGTGTCATCCCACAATTTTATGTAAATTAATTTTGAATAGGCCATTTTATTTCCGAAAGAAAAATAAACTCACAATTTAGAGTTTATTCAATAATATGCATTAAATGAGTTTTTGCCATTTATACCCATTTAATAAAGTCATAATCGAAGAGTACGCGAGCCCTGTGTATTTGTTGTACGACGACAAGAATATCCCGATGTAAATTAAATTTAACATTTCCTGTACTACATGTCATGTACATCAAAATGTGTGTTGAATTTTATATCATGTATTCTATCAACACTTTGTGTAAATTCATTGGTTTGTTTGGCAAATAGTAGTGGGCTAGAAGTCCTTTTTCAATCAGGAAGGTATAACCTGTAAATGACCTAGTGGGGAGTGGGGGCAATTATCCTTGTTTTATCCCGGGTAGGCATAACCCGTACGTAAATATTGGCCAAAATTATATGGATTAATGGGAGATAAGGGTCCTTTTAAGGAAGGTATAACCAGTTTCATTTTCATTTCCCATTAATTAAATTTGATGTTCAAATAATAAAAATAATCAGAAATCATTGGGTCCAATCAAACAAAAAAATTTAAATAAATTCAAATAGATTATTTAGATTATCACATGAATTAATCAAAAAAATTTGGATTTCCTTCCAAAAATACAAAAATGGTCATTAAAAATTAAAATCATGGCATTAAATTCAAAGTGTGTGGTTCTATTTCAAAAAAATATTTATGCACTCAGTGGTCATCAATAAGTTAGTGTACATTTTCCATTAAAAATTCAAATAATCTTCAAAATATATATCATTATGTATGACCAAAAACAAAAACAAGAAAGCACAATTCTAAGTTCAAAAAATATCATAACATGAACCACACGCGTTTTACCAAAACCAAAACAGAGAGAGAGAGCGCGGGTTTGTTTACATAGATAAGGGGATGTTGGGGGTGGTGATTGTGCAGTTCGGAAGTCCCTTTACTTAGTAGGGGATAGAATTACGGAGTGGGGACCAAGTGTGATGCTCGGAAAAAAGACTCCTTCCCTCATCATTTTTTTTGTTGGGGGGTGAAACAAGCATCGCGGATGGCGAAAATGTCACTCGCGCATCCGTTTTGCTTATTTGTTTTTCTCACAAGGTTGCAAACAGGGGTGTTTTTTACAAGAAGGGAGAATGATTCTCCAGCACTTTTTTTATAAGTGTGCCAAAATAACGCCAAATGAAGGCAAAAGAAAATTTCATACACATCAGGGTTCTTCAATTCAAATTATACTCCAGTGCCAATTTTAGAATAGTGTTTAGAAACATGTGAATCAAAAGGAAGGGAATTCAGTATCAATATTTACAATTAAGTAAGTAAAATCCAAATGCACTAATTATTCAATAAATTCCGGACATAATGCATTGAACAAATAAGCCTTCAAAAATTAGTCTCCAACCAAAAATATAGCTTTCAATAAAAATAGCATTCACTCATCAATTAAGAATACTCCAATAATTATAAAAATCACGTATATGCATAAGTGAAAAACTATAACCTCTTAAATAAATAAATGAAAATATGAAAATTCTCAAAAATGCCGCAAACCAAGACCTTCAATATTAATTAATAAATTATCAAAATGCAATATAAACCTTTTGTTATTTAAAAATATTCAATCAACCAGGTGACCACTTAAATAAAAATTGTAAAAAGGTTTACTAACAACCAAAAATATATCATATCAAAAATTCAAAATAAATACTTTTGTAAAATAATTTTTTCAAGAAACAGTTGTATCAAAATTAAATTCAAATGATACTTTAAAATTTATAAATTGCAAATATTTTCAAAAATGATGATAAATCAACTGAGTTCAAACATCAAAATTAACAAGGCCTGGTGTAAGGCACCATGTATAGTAATGACTTAAAGATATATATGGTTGTGGTAAATTATAACACAAAATAGTATAGTGGTAGTACATGCAAGCAATAACAATAACCTCAGGATGCCTTGAGAACTTTATGTTTGATATTAAATATTGTAAAACATTAAAATAGAAGAAAAGGCCGTGGATGTTGAAGTTAATGATATCAAAGGTATTGTTCCAATGGATGATAGGGAGATGAAAAGTTCACTTACTGTGTTGCTGAGAAGGTCTGGTTGAAGTCAGGAAAAGAATTGACGCAATACACAGAGTTCAAGAATTACTATCGGGTTGAGGCATAGTGTTCTTTATTTTGCACACTCTTTATATATGCAAGACGTAACATCTAAATTATCGGTTGGAAAAATGGGGCAGCCAAGAACGGTTGATTGTAAAATGAAAACTCGCTTTTTGGATGAGCACTAAGGTGATGCGGCACCATTCGTACACGAAGCTGAAGAGCTCGCACCAGCACACACACAAAAATCAGCAGCACAAAAATTGTAGAATTGAAAAACTGCACAACACTTTTTCCCGGGATTTCGGGACAGTAGGAAAAGACCATGTCGAAAGGATTATCGTAGGCGCGAATGGATGATATCAATAAAAAGGAGCACAAATTAAATATCGCGGTTCTTGAGAGGATGTCCCTCTACACTCCCATCGGTGGGGTCGATGTTGGGGCGCATACCACAGAGTGTCCCGCGGCCGTCAAGCGGGAACCCAGCGGCAACAGTCGTGCACCGGGACGGGTGAGAGAGGAGGGGCCATGTAGAAAACAAAGGGTCTGCCGGTTTTATACCAGGGTCGGTCAGCCGCCTAACAGAGCCAAATTCTAGACTTTGGCTTGAAATTCCTCATTAGGAGTGACGAACACCTCCCACGAAGCAATGCCAAAAACGCGCCAAAATGTGGGGGAGTTGTGAGGTCAAAGGTTCGTCAAGGGATTAACAGTGTCTCAAATCTTCTAGGCTCAAAAACAAATGAAGGGTTTGAGATGGAAATTTAGTTTTTAGGTCTTTAGAATCAGCGTCTGACACTGAACAAAATGAGTGGAAGTTTTACTAGGTTATTGTTATTTTTATCAATTTTGGAATTAAGAAGTTCAGGGGTTTAATTTATTGTACGTCCCTCTATGTGGGGGGTTGGATACAAGGAACTTTTCCCACCAGCTGTAAATTGACCCAGAAGATCTTTGGGGTGTCGGTAAGATCTCCCCAAAGAAAGGGGCTTAGCAGTGGTGATATTTTTATGATTTTTGTCTGGCATTTGAGTTTTCGCGAGGACTGGGTGATCTTTTCCCCAATAAAGAAATCAAAGTTTGGGGCCGTTGGAGTTTCGTATTACAAATTATTTGACACTCATGTCGTGACAGAGGAGGGGGATAAGATGCTTTGCACTTTCAAATATTGTGCAGGTGTTGTTTTCCAGTGGTTTAGGAATTTGTCTGGGGTTTGGGGGACTGTGCTTAATTGCCAAAAGAAACTAGAGATCGAGAACGAATATGTGATGGATCTACATCACAGTTACGATCTTTTTACCCAATTTTCTACTTGAATTTCTTTTTCTAGTTTCCTTCTATCAACACAGCCTTCCCATATCACTCTTAGCTAGAAGTATAGCGGTTCCCTCAACTTAGAGTGTCAAATAAGGCTCTCTTATTGGCACGTAGTGTCAATAATGTCATCCACTTTGACGGGTCTCAACTTTAAGGCCTTTAAAGCCATGCGAGTTTTTTCACTTAAGTGGAATTCCTATTTAAGCTTGTAATCACACTTGATCTCATGTCACTGCCACTCGTCGGGAATTACGCGACAAAAATCGAAAGTGTGGCTTTATGAACGTGTTTTTTACGTCAAAGTTAACCTACCCATTTTAAGCCTAAAAATTCACTTGAATGTAACGACGCTCTTAATTAAATTTATATATTCTTAATGTGTTAAAGATAATATTATGAATGAGTTAATTAATCTTTCAGAGATTTCGTGACCCTTTACAGTCCAACGTACGGCAAATGCTACATGTTCAATTACGTAGGTATTCATAATGAAAGAGACACTAAAGTCAAGATGACAAAGCAGACTGGAAGAGATCATGGTAATATTTATTGGACTTGTGGTTTCCCAATTTTAATTTGTATCAGGAGAATGTTGTAAATATGAATATATTTTTGAATTTCTTTACAATTAAGTAAGTGAATAAAGATCAAAAATATAATGTAATCTTATTGTCATACTTTTTTGTTCATGCTGCAATCATTTTCAACAAATATTCTTCAGGGATACTATTTATAGCTATCGATTTCTGAAAGATATATTTTGTAGTGTTCAAGTTAGCTTAGCAATGATGTTATAAATGTAAACAACACATTATTAAAATTTACAGACTTAGGCGTGTTTAAATAATTTTCTTGATAGATTATATAGAGATATTGACAAAATATATCCTCGTATTAGCTAATTAATCTAATTTAGTTAAGGACAACTCATAATAAACTTCATAAGAATATTTCTATGGTATCTTACATGGAAAAAGTTGAAGGAATTTAGGCATTTGTCTCACAAATGTTTGTAATCAATAACCTCAAGACTTCTCAGTATTATTATAGTCCAGTAACTTTATACATCACCGCATGCGTCAAATCCAGTAGTTCTGATTTTTTGCAGACTTGTTTATGATGTTGGCCTCATGAATAATCCAAGTTTTAGACCTCGAGCGCCGAACGCAACTTTGTCAAAAATCGAAAAAACCGCGGAAAAATCGAGTTTTTTTCAAATTTTGGCAATTATAACCCTAAAGAACTAGTTTTTGAAAAAACTTTCTACTTACAAAGTTAAAGAAAACAAAATTTCCTACAAAATGCACTCATCAACTTTGATTTTATGAAGTGTGGTTTTGAAGCTAGAGCGCGCTGAAAAACATCGATTTTTTTGCCTTTCCGCAAAAAAAAGGAAAACGCGCACTTCTACCCTCTACAAAATGAAAACTATTCATGTTATCAACAAAAATTTTATACGACGTGAAAGAGCATTTAATTTTCTATAAATAACGTGCTTTACATTGTTAATTTTTTAGAAGGGGGGAGGGAGGGAAGCAAAGATCGATAATAAAACTCTCACGCCTCGCAGACCAAACGGACTCTGCAATCTGCGCTTTATTTCCCGTATATTACCTATAAAATTGGTTGTTTTGGATTCATTGATGACTAAGCATGCTTAAAAAAATAAATTTTTAATTTTATTTATGAAATATTGGGTGTTTTAGGCGGAATTTCGATCAATATTTTAAATTCATATATTAAGTTATGAGGGTGTTTTAAGGAACGTTTTTATATGTTTTTTGCATCGCTAATTCCGAATTTTAAGTTTATTTTCATTTTCAAAGTCATCTTCACATCAAAAATTGCAAAAAATCTCAAATTTTTGCTCTTTTGTTAGGTTTTTAATCGATTTTTTAAACAAACATTCCTTTTACGAAAAATATCACGAAACGAAATTAAAGAACGTAAAATTTCCTATCAGATGCATTGGTTTATTTTTCATTTGCAATGAGCGGTGTACATTTTATAGCGTTTTCAAAAAAGCAAGTTTCCTGTTTTTATATGAAGTCAGGAAACAGCAATAATTTAGTGCGCTCTAGCATCAATACCTTTCATCATAAAATCAAAGTTAAATAGTGCCTTTTGTAGGAAATTAAATGTTATTTTTTGTGGTATAAACTATTTGTCGGTTACTTGTATTCATGTAGATCTGTAGTGGGGTAAATCGAGCGTTCACCACTTTTTTGTAGAAAAATAAAAAAATTCCTGCAATTCAAAGCGCTATAAAACGTACACCGTTCATTGCAAGATAAAAATAAACCAGTGCATCTGATAGAAAATTTTACGTACTTTAATTTGGTTGCATGGTATGTTTCATAAAATGAATATTTGTTTCGAAAATTGATGAAAAACCTAACCAAAGAGCAAAAATTTGAGATTTTTTGCAATTTTTCATGTGAAGATGACTTTGAAAAGGAAAATAAACTTAAAATTCGGATTTAGCGATGCAAAAAACGTTTATAAAATTGTTCCTTAAAACACTCTCATAATTTAATATATGAATTTAAAATATTGATCGAAATTCCGCCTAAAACACCCAATATTTCATAAATAAAATTAAAAATTTATTTTTTAGGCATGCTTAGTCATCAATGAATCCAAAACAAACCATTTTATTGGTAATATAATGAAAATAAAGCGCAGATAGCAGATTAACAGCCGCGTAAGTCCGTTTGGTCTGCGAGGCGCAAGAATTTTATTATCGATCTTCGCTTCCCTCCCTCACCCCTTCAAAAAAAATAACAATGTAAAGCACGTTATGTATAGAAAATTAAATGCTCTTTCACGTCGCATAAAATTTTTGTTGATAACATGAATAGTTTTCATTTTGTAGAGGGTAGAAGTGCGCGTTTTATTTTTTTTTGCGGAAAGGCAAAAAAATCGATGTTTTTCAGTGCGCTCTAGCTTCAAAACCACTCTTCAGAAAATCAAAGTTGAAGAGTGCATTTTGTAGGAAATTTTGTTTTCTTTAACTTTGTAATAAGAAAGTTTTTTCATAAACTAGTTCTTTAGGGTTAAAATTACCAAAATTTTAAAAAAACTCGATTTTTCCTCGGTTTTTTCGATTTTTGACAAAGTTGCGTTCGGCGCTCGAGGTCTAAAACTTGAATTATTCATTGGGCCAACATCATAACCAAGTCTGCAAAAAATCAGAAGTACCGGATTTGACGCATACGACCCCATGCTTTCAGGCGACTAAGTTACTGGACTATTAGGGTTTCATTTGTATTATTTTAGTTTAAAAACTAGGCTAGTTTAAAATTTTGAAAAAGAAGTATGAGTTGATTTTTCACGGTAGTTAAATTATAAGTATTATTATTAAGTAATTATTAAGTAGTTATATTATTAAGTAACTATATTATAAGTAAGTAGTTAAATTTAATGTATTAATGCAATGTCTTGTCTTGAAAAGGTACCATATTTCATTTACTATGATGCAGCTTTAATAGTGACCATAACTTCTTCCCATGTTTCTTTAGCTTTAGACCGTTCTTTAATGTAAGAATTTAGACACATAGAGAGAACCCATACAGAAACCCCTATTTAGAGATTACATCTATTTTATTTTATTAATTCAGCTCAATGCCTAAATTTTAAAATGTACCTATATGAAACATTAAGTAAGGTACAAAGGCAAAAAACTTAAATAAAACTTTAAAAAATACTTAAGAGTTCGTACTATTTAATGACCCTGGGTTCATATGAATATACCGAATATCAGGGGATTTGCGACACATATTTCTTTACTACTTTCCCCTTTCTCATTTCCTCATCTGATCTCTATCATAAGTGTATTGGTTCTTTTTAAATCTTCCATCGATAGTAATTGTTCGTATATTAGAGGGAAACTAGGCTATTCGACTCTCCAGTTTCAAGAAGGGATGATCACTGACTTCTGATGTATTGTCTGAAATCTCTACATTTCTAGGAAATACGTTATTGGAATTCTCGGCTTTTATTATTTTGTCGTTAGAAACTACCTTATAGTATTGTTTGTAAGAAATTCTTATGATTTTGTTTTTCTTTTCTGAACTTTTTCGTACCGTCGAGAATAATTTTATAGATTTCTCTCACTTATTGAAAACTTATTATTATAAGACTGGAATATAATAAATTATAAGAATCTGTATATGAAATAATACTGTTTAAGCCTTCAGAAGGCTTAAACAGTATAAGTATATAACATAAGCTTTATTACCACACAACATACGTACAAAAAATAAGGTAACATATTTGTCACCAAGGGGACTTTGTCCCGTTCAGGTGACAGATAAACTTGAATATAAATAATGTACATAAGATACTAATATATAAAACAAACACTGGAAAGCAAAAGGAAGTGCATAGTAAATGTGCATATGTACAACAATTCTTGCATATTTTTAACGTTCTAAATGTTTTGACATTGTACATTATGTATACCCAATTAAAACTCAAAATATCTTTCAAGGAAATCATTTTAATTTTCTCTAAATTAAAATTCCAAGGGTGTTTTAAAAAACTGATTATAACCCTACGATATTTTCCAAATTTTCAACAATGGGTATTTTTATGGACTATCAAATATGCAGTACAAAATTTGGTAAGATTGGGGAAACAAAAAATTCACTTAAAAATTATTATTTAAAGAAAAGTATAAATTTATGTGAATACATAGAATACACATACAAGAAATTTTTAGTATAAATGGTTTTAAATACTATTCACTCATTTTTATAGTTTAGAGCTTTGCATTTTTATTTTTTATATTACACAGTGATTTAAATTTCCAAGAACATTTCTGTAATTATTTAATAGTATATTATTATTGCTCAAACTAAGTTCTTAAATTCTTTGAAGGTGCAAATGTATATAATCTAATCATTAGGTCTATATTTCCAAATGTAACAATCTGTACTGTATTTGCTAATGTACTATCAATTTCCCTACTATGCCAATATGAGTATTTGTTTTAATAATAAAAAAATGTCTTACTTACATTCTCCAATCAAACGAACTGTCCACCATTACTCAAGTTAATACTTCCCAATTGAACAATCACCACCAGGTCTCCAGCTGTACATGAAAGCGCGCAAGCAGGACTCTCTTCCCCTGCTGACCAAACAGCTGGGAGTGCGGATAGTGGTGCACGACCCCCGCAGCCTGCCCATCGCCACCGAGAACGGCATCGACATTCGGCCGGGGGACATGGCCTCCCTCAGCGTCGAGTACCTGGAGGTCAACCGTCTGGGACCGCCCTGGGGAAAGTGTGCCGACGACGGAGAGATGCAGTTGCACAACTACTCGGCCGATCCTTACAGTCAGTCGGTAGGAAGAGTTTCTAGCAGTCGTCCAAATCTCCAAAATTCAGCTACATTTTACTCTTAAAATTTTGATAATGGCAATGAGGAAGTTGCATGATTTTTTTGGTTTTTTAGTCGATTCTTCTTGCAAAAATAAGCAACTACCCAAAATTTAAGGGCCGATCGAGAAATTTTTTGATTGCCAAAAAAATTAACAAAAATCTCCTTTTTAAAAAGCGCGCGAAAACGTCAAGAGTTTGGGATGTGACTTCATCGTTCGATAAACATTGCTGTAAAGTAAGGGAGTTGATGGTATGATTGTTGACGTCATCGTTACTATTTAAACAATAAACTTTTTTAGTCACGTGTTTTTTCTCGACTTTTAAATTAAAATATTTAATTACCTGTACATTTTTTTTTAAATTGACTAGATACTATTTCATTTTACCGTACAAAAAACCATACGGAACACTTGTTTGTTTTTGAAAATCTGACACATGCAACTTCCTTATTATAGACAACTTCCTAATCCATCTTCTATTGATAATGGCAGCAGTAGTTTGGCGGTATTAAAATCTTTGATGTCCAAGGTTAAAAATAAACTTCGCCAGAGTCGGCAGGATAGCAGAGCAGGGAGTGAAACCAGAAAAATTCGTTTAAAAATGAAGGGGATATTCTTGAAGAAGTACCTAGGAACCTAGGTATTTAGACCTTTAAACACAGTCTTAAGAGCTTAACAGTCAATTTTCACTCCAAGTGGCAATTTTCCTCTTTAATTCCACCACATTTTCAGGACGAACATTATAACAGGCATGCTCCAGTGAGACCTCTATAGATCTATGTCTGTCTCTCAGTTAATCAGCTGAAAATCAGAAGAAAGCGAAATGCGAAAGTGATTCCTGATAAAATATAGATTCCATGTCCAGTTAGGAATCACTTTCGTAAGTTCTATATTATAGAACTTGCGAAAGTGATTCCTGATTGGATATGTAACTTTTTAAGAAAACTTTTTCCCACATTGCCTATTTGATTTTAATGAATGTCGGGAGAAGCGAAAGCTTCATTGGTAGAGGGTAGGCAGAAAAGTGTGACCAGGAGGTGTTCCTGCGTCCCAAAGGGAATGTGCTATGGGAAAGTCAAAATTTAAAAGTTGCCTTTAGCGTCTAAGGTGATGAGACCTCTCTGTTAAGCTCTATTATCCGTGCCTTTAAACTTCAGAATAACCAGCCTTACTGGGTGAGGCAGTGTTGTTACAGAACTTAGTACTCATTTTATCTAACTTGGTGGGATGAAGGGGTGAGTTTACCTTGCCTAAACTATACTAGAATGCAACTTAAGTTGAGCCTGACGTCATGGCCACGCGGAAGAAAATCTGAGTAAACAGAAAGCCTGCTGGGTTGCTAGAAGCTCTATAATTGGCTGGCGAGTTTGAGAGCGAGTTGTATTACTACGCGTTACGCCATCCACTTTAAAAAATAATAATAATGAACATTTTATGCATATCGGGACGAAAAGATGCTTAATATACGTGGATTTAAAAAACTAATCATTATTCAAAATTGAAGCTCAAAATTTCACTCAAAATTAAGACACCTCGCGGGAAACTACTATCTTTGGTTCTCTCAGCATATTTCTACAGGCTCAAGTTAAGTTTCAACTGAGTATAGCAATCGAACAGGGACCTGTGGCTGGGAGCTTGAAGCACTTCCACTTCGCCACCGGGCTTCAAAGCATGCAAATTACTGTTGAATAATGATTGTTATTTTCTTAACCCCATAGCTTCCCGCAGTTTGAAAGAATCGTTCCCAAAAAATTATTAGAATGCAAAAAAATCAAAATGCATATACAAAAGCATAATGACCTTATTGGAAAGGGATATAAATTTTGGAAAATAAACCCCTAAAAAAACAATGTGCAACCACTGTCGAGTTAACCGAATTAATTTTAATTTGATAATAAAATTTTACCACAATTAAAAAAACGACATATTATTCGCTCCTTGAAGATTTGCGTTACTTTTTAACAGGATTGCGAACGCCATTGTATCAACCTAGAAGTGTACAAGAGATGCAACTGTTATCATCCACGTTATTTGGAAGCAACAGTAAAGCCAAAGCGAGAAGTTCTTTGTCACACTAATTCCACAAGTTTTGAAGGTGAGTTAAATGTCCGTTAAAAACGCTTTTTGTGCCCGCTTAATCTTAACTTGAAGGGCTCTCGCAATTAAGGTACCAAAAAAAGAATACGCTTAGAAGGATGAAATTTCATCATGGTTTGTTTCAGAAAACGAATTATGCTTAAGAAGTGGACACGAACTACGAAAACTTGAGAGATGAAATTAAAGTTACGCAAAGAAAGGAATCTTCTTAGATAAAAAAGTTTTTTACATTTTGAAGTGTGGAGGAAATATTAAAAAAGATAAAGAGGGGATTTAGAAATGGGAAAAATACAAAGTTTTTTTCCATTTAATTTTTAGTTATGGCTTTTAGAATGGTTAACGTATTAATAATTGGATTTTCAAGCAGCAGTGTTAGATTAAGAATTAAAAGAGGAAATACAATTTTTGCGAAAATCAAAATTACTTAATTAAAAATGTTAAATTATTAATGAAAGGCATACAATATAACACTCGATCCAAAGACACTTTTGAAATTCCAAGTTTCTCCAAGGACATTTTTTGTAAACATTTTTATTACCTTGCCCCTAAACTGTTCAATAGTCTACCTGTACACTTAATTAGTATTAGTAAATATTCAACATTTAAAAGAATATTATTTGAATTTTTATTAAACATTGACGACGTTGATATATATTTTTCACTATGAAGCATTTTATTTTATAATGTTACCCAGCTTTTTTGCCATTTTTTTTAGTGTTTCTATTTAGTGTCTTATTTTTTTCTTTATTTCTGTTATGAATATCTTTCTCTTATGCCTGTACGGGAAGAGTGTTTCCCCTTGGCATATCATATGTTTTTTCTCTATTACTTGTATTTATTTTGTAAATTTTTTTAAATCTTTCTATTTTTCAATTTTGTGCTGTTTACTAAGCAGAAATATAATGTACTTGTCAATTAAAGTGGTTTTTAAGATTGTCATTTTACTTTAAGAATTTGAATATTAATTGACCATTAAAATGCTGAACAAAAGGATTTTAAAATTTCTTTAAATTCTGATTATTTTATATGAACAATAACAGTCTAAATTATTTTTATAAAATCCATCAGAATGCCTGAAACTGGCAGGAAACTCATGACTTTATTGGCATTTCTCTAATTGGCTAGATATTCTATAGAATGTGTGTGATGATGTGCTTTTATGCTGACCATTGTTCATATCGTATTCCGGGGAGTCATTACCATATCACTAATATTCAAACTGACCACGTTAAAGCTATGATGGACTTTATTGTAATGAGCGGTCAGTGGTGGTGGAATGACAATGGTCCACTTATATACTTCAATATGCTGTATGGCGGTTTCATTCAATTCCTCATTATATTTATAATTTATTGAAGATTTCAGTTTACAAATCTTGGGTGAATTTTAGATAAGCTGAGTACTATTTAAATTCCTCCTATACATTTTTCCCCATTTTTGATTCTTACCCGACTGAACCTATCGACATGGGCAAAGTTTTTTTTGAAGTTTTCGGTGATTATTAGTATTCTTATGCTCATAAATTTACGTAATTTATATCTTATAATGTAATTTTCATATATATTCATTAGTGATTATTTTCTAATCTTTATTACACCATTTTATAAATATCAATATATTTTACTCGTATATCGATATTATCTTATTATTTGTATTATGTTTAAGTTAGGGGAACATAGTAATCAGTGTTATTCTTAGGATTTTTTGGAGGAGTAAAAATACTCCTCGACTTTTTTAGGAGCCGTGGAATTCATTTATGAGAGGGAAATACCGGAAATAGCATAAACTATATAAAGAGACAAATTTTTTATATAAATGCTTTTTTTAATGAACAAACTGAAATATAAAAAATGAGGATGCTATTTTGGTTTTTAACAATTATAGCATCTGTTAATATAAGTAGAAAATATTAAATATTATAAATAAAATTAATTTATTTTACATTAAGCATTATAAATAAAATATTTATTTATTACTGATTTCAGTAGAAAAATTTTTTGATTTCGGTGGGGTGCCCAATTTTTAAGCAAAACGTTTATTATAAATTCAAAGCGTGAAAGTACGCCTGGCTAGTTTTTAAAAGCGTATTTCCTATTTTCAATGCGTGAAATACGCTCTCAGAGGCGTTAGAATTATCACTGATAGTAATAATAAAAATAAGTGGATAAGAGGGAAATTTTATGAAACATATTTATTTATACGGGTGAAACTAGTATTTTTTTGAATTAAGAACACTTAGAACTCTTTGGTTAAGGTAGTTGCCTACCTAAAAATGCCGTTTCGGACCGAAAATTCCAAAAAAAATTATTATCTCATTTCAAAAAACACATCTTTAGCTTTCTAAATCAGTTTAAATTTTGTCTTTATCTTTCCTAGAACAAAAGTTACAGAAATTTTACTTAAAACTAAAAAGGCATTTTATTAAGGAAATTATAAAGAAATTCGCGTTTTTCTCAGAATCACATTTTTGATATTTTCCTTCTCCGCAAAACTACATTACTCAAAATATTATAAGTTAATTTCTATAAAACTTGAGCACAACACTTAACATAATATTATTTAGGAGTCTTACAATTTTTTTGGCTGTGGGTGTAATATTTTTATTTTATGAATAGTATATCTTCAAACTTTACTGAACTTTGGTGTTTTTATTTTTCAAGTTAGTGCTATAACTTTTTATAATAAAATAATTCATACATAAAAACAGTAGGCCTCCTAAATTATGTGTTTACGAGGATAATAAAGTTTACAAAACAAAAATATCTTCGTGTAAATTTGAGTAATGATGTTTTGAAGAAAGGCTGTTTATTGTGATTTAATAATAATAATAATAATAATAATAAGCTTTATTATCACATAATGCATATGTACAGAAAATTAGATACATATTCGTCACCAAGGGGACTTTGTCCCGTTCAGGTGACAGATAAATTTGAATATAAATAAGGCAATAGGGTAAATTTTAACTTAATGAAAATAAATTTAAGATAAATATACATAAAAACACACACACTGAAAAGCAATAGGAACTAAAAAAAAAAACCTTAAAAATTAAAAACAAGGTTACAAAATTTATAGTCGTACATTAGAAAAACAAAAAAAAAATTTTAAAATTAAAATTAAATAGCTGAAGGCATAATTTTAAATTTGAAAATTGAATAAAAATAAAAAGAAATAACATAGATTTAATATTAAACAGAGTTGGCAAAAGTCTGGTTATTAAAGTTATGGTTGCTTCGTTTTAAATTTGAAAATAATGGTCTATGTCGTCCAAATTTATTATGAAGTTAAATAGTTCACGTTTAAATGTTGAATACGTCTTTATGTTTTGAAGATAAGAAGGCACATGGTTATAGATTTTAGGTCCTAAAAAGAAGAAATGCTTCCGAAATATTTCTTTAGAAAAACGAGGAATTTTATAAATTTCATTAGGTCTTCTTTGAGATACATTTAATTTTAATTCACATATTGATTTGTTTCGGTACAAAAAAAGTGCTACACGGAATAAAAAGTCATACTTAAAAGGTAGTAAGTTCAGATTTCTAAAACTATAAGCATGTGAATGATAGGGATTTAAAATTTTGAAACACTTGTTCTGGATCGAAATTAGTGGTAGTAAATTATATTTATAATCACCTCCCCAAATAATAATGCCATAATTTAACAGTGAGTAGAACCAAGAATAATAAAGTGTTTTTAAAAAACTTGCATCTATTTTATTTTTTAAGTGGTGAAATTTAACTAACACAAAACGTAATTTTTTACTTAATTCATTTACATGAGTTTTCCACTTTAAGTTAGAGTCAATATGTAAACCTAGGTATTTAATTGTAGAGACTGATTTCAGAACGGGGCACTGACAGTTAGAATTATTTTTATTGCAATTGGAGGAATGAAATTTAATATTAAGATTTGTTTCAGACTGTATTAAGTTGAAATAAATATATTTTGTTTTATTTAAATTTAGACAAAGATCATTCGCAGTAAACCATTTTCTTATTTCAGTCAGATCAGATTCTATTTGTAACAGAAGAGCATTAATATCAGAGCATGAATATAACAAGACAGAATCATCGGCATATGTTAACATTTTGCCATATAGCTGTAGTTTACACAAATCATTTATAAAAATAAGAAATAACAAAGGACCTAAAATTGAACCTTGAGGAACGCCACGGTTTGAAATTTCATAATTACTGAAATTATTTTGAATTTTAACACGCTGTTCTCTATTTGATAAATATGTATTGAACCAATTTAGAATATTTCCACGAAAACCAGCAAAATCTAATTTTTTTTTTATGCATAAATTCTTGAATAATATGAAAATTTAAATTAATATTTAATTATTTTATTTAATTATTATTTAATATTTTTTTATTTTTTGTATTATTCATATTTTTTAGATGCATTTAATTGTATAAATCACAAATTAGGTAAACATTTGAATTATTTTAAAAAGCCTCCATAGGTAGGCAACCACCTTAAGCATTCATAAAAACGTTGTTTGATAATTTGAATCCTAACATCTCAACCTATTCCAAAGTTATCGCTTCAAAATTTAACGTGCAATTATATGTAATTCAAATTAAAACTATTAATTGAAGGTCAATGTAGGAGTATAAAATTTACATTAATTTTAAATTTTAAATGGGAATATTTAGTTATGCACTCTTTTATAACCTGTGTATTTGTTTTCATTTACCTTAATAAATCTAGTAAAACCTCGGTGAAAATCTGGTATATTTACAATATTCAATGCAGAAAAAACGTTTTTAATTGCACTTTCGCCCTATAGATAGTTGTTTCTTGTCGGTGGTACGTGACAATGATAACGGATCACTTCACTGTAGCTGCCCACCTGCATGCCGGTAATATGTTTTTTTCACTTATTCTCTTTGGGTTAAGGAAAATTTGTTACATTGATTTATTGATAGTCATCAAATGTTACGATGATAAGTGGAAGTTCTTATGAAAAGCTAAGAACAAGGATACAAATAATAAAGTCAAATTACAATTAATCTAATAATGAACAATTAATGAAATACACCGGTTGTTTGAAATCTTTCAAAATTAAAAAATAAGTGTTTAAGATTCTTGCTTATATACTGAAATACCAACATACTTTTAATATTCGCAAAATGAAAAGTTTAAATGAGCTAACACCTTTTAAAAGTAAAAATTAATTTAAATCTCTTTCTTTGCATACTAATATATCTAATATTAAATTTACATGATTTAGTAAATGTGAAAAAATCACAAAAAAGTAACAAAAAATGCATTAGTTTTCTCTATTTTGTTTTTTAGGGAAAAACAGTACGACATTATGAAATCAGCTAGCATGCTAAATTCTGATTTTTTCGAATTAGTTAAAAAGGCCAAGTCTCTAACAACTATCAATGGAACAACATATGTCAGAAATTCAGAAAAACAGTACGTAATTAGATTTGACAAACATTGCATTAATAGAAGTATTCATTTAGTAAAAATACATTAACGAAAATTAATCAAATTTGATAAGGAATAATCCATACATTAAAGTACACAATAAATATACAATAAAGATAGTAATATAGAAATAAAGAATCATGTGTAATGACTCACATCTAGTTTAAATTTTCATGTAACTTTCTTATAGCTATACAATTTAAAACTTATAATCACATATTCACAATTTGTTTTAATTATTGGATGTAATTTATTATAATTTATGTTGTAAATATACAATTCAATAAATGAAAGAAATAACGAAATGGTAAATCGTAAATTAGAGTCCTACACATTGAGTTTAAATTTTCTCTTTCACCATTATTTCTAAATTCTATTTTAGATTCGATCTGATGGGAGTTCAAATCTATTATAATTCCTTTTTTGTGACACATATGAATGAAACGGCGATATACAGTGTAAGTAACATTTAATAAATATTTTAATTCTATTATGTAAACTTAGAAAATAAGTTTTCCCTAAACTTTCTATGCAGCGGGCGTTGAAAACATCTACTGTACAAACTTATTGCACCCATCTCATCAAAATATGTATCATTTCCTGGTATAAATCTGTAGAAAATATAGTAAAATTTACTTAGTTTACTTCTTAATATAGATAATTGTGTAATGTAAAAATTTACATATGAATGGTTATAGAAATTTGAAGATATTTGCAGATATATTAGTAACAAAGTAATGTAGTCGATGAAATTCTTTCTTTGTTACCTATCATATTCAAAAAATATATATTCATACTCTTTTTTTCTACTAAAATGTCTTATAAAACTATTTTTAGATTAGTTCGGAGAGAACTCTTTAGTCTGAATAAACTGTAAATATAGTTATCAAACTTCTAAGCAAGATTTTAAATTATTTTAAAATCATAAGAACTTTGCAATACGGCAGTTTTTAGAACTTTTTCGAAGTCATCGACTGAAAGTGTTAAGTCGACTCTTGTTGGAAAGAATGCGCTAAGCGCTTTTTTATATGAAGCGATGCGAAAAACCTTTTGTATTCTATATGGAAATTTTTTCACGTCCCTCCTGACCATCCTCTAAATTGCATTGATCTCAATCTGAAATATTTCCTGTGTGTCACTCAGAATATCTTATGTTGTCAAGGCTTTTGGTTTCAAAATCCATTTGGTCAAGTCACGAATAATATGATGTCTTTGGATAATGCGACATTAATAAAGGCACACATTATTGCAATCAATTAAAATCAAGCAGATGAGAAAACTTGGAAGTTTAATAGTAGAACGATAAAAAGTAAAATTGTCTTGTGTTTTTTCTTTTTGTTTCATAAAATTTTATTATTTATTGAAAAGCAAAACGCTTTCCATTTACTTCGATTTTTATTTAAATTCGTTTAAGTTTTAATTAAGTTATAATAATCCAAACAGCATGATTGTAACTATCGTGCCAATTGCTTCTTTCTTTATTCAAAATTTTATTTAAAGTTCTAATTTTCTTCCATCTACCATTATGATTTGAAATTATTTTGGAAATTTTGTGTATCATTAGAAAAATACAATGGCTGATGAACAGTTTGTTACACAATTTAATTTTCTCCATTCATAAATTATGCAATACTCAGAGCTATTTTCCCCTCACAAAATTTCCTTACTTTGATATAAAAATATGGAGAAGATATTATAAATTTGAAGTAAATAATAATTTTAAGGATACTTATACGATACGAGTATTTGAGTTCAATTCTGTTTTTCAGTGGGAGTCATTGATTGCAAACATTGGCGGTAACATGGGATTATTTCTTGGACTATCTCTTGTAACTATTATGGAAATCTTTGAGTTCTTTACAGAAGTCATATCGAAGATAATAACAAGAAGATGTACGGAATCCGAAAGGCAGAAGACCAATGTACAAACATTTTTCCAAAATTATTGAATTTCTTTTGTACATAGTTTTATTGTAAATAAAAATTATTCTACTGGAAGACTTATTCTATAGGGAGACTGGGGATACTTGATACCCAATTCAGTTTTTATTTTTTTCTCTGCTGCAAATTATCAGATTTCGGAAATTCTATCCCTCTCACTAAATTACATTTTTATTTGAAATTTTAAAAATTATTTCTCTAAAATTATTTGATTAAGTTTTTACAACGGGATCATGTATCCCTTTAAGGGGATACTTGATCCCACTCGGAAATTACATTCGACATTCATTATTTCAGCAATGCACCTATAAATATAGTTTACTAAATAATATTTATGTAAAATAACAATAATTCTGATTTTTTTCTTAGGTATAATAACAATATGAACATAAAAATAACTTTTTTAAAAATCAATTTTGCAATGTGTAAAAAATTATGTTAGATTTACAAACGTTTTATGATGTTTTTGATAAGTCTTTTACTCTTTGATGTAGTTGTGCACTAGGGTGTATCGAAAAAAACATTTTTCGATTTTGAGGACGCATTAGTGCGGAAAATTTGTCTAAGGTGCCAGAGAGTACCTGTGAATTTTTTAAGAATTTTTGGATTAAGGTGCCACATTGGCCCTGAAGTTCCCCATGTTAATCCTATGAGGCGCGCAGCCAAAAAAGCCGAAAATTCGTTTTTCGCCCCTCATTTCTACCCTAATCAACCGAGGAATGTCTTGTCTCGAGTTATGGACTATATATGATGTTTGCTACTCGAAAAAGCTTGAATAATAGCCTAAATATGTATATTACGTTTTTTTGTATGCTCAAATTTCGTTGAAAATCGCGTATTTCCTCGTTCAAATCAGAGCCCACAATCAACATAATATAAAGATTTAAGTTATTATTCAAGTTTTGTCGGGTAGCATACATCATATAGAGTCCATAACTCGAGACAAGACATTCGTCGTGTGATTAGGGTAGAAATGAGGGGCGAAAAACCGATTTTCGGCCTTTTTGGCTGCGGGAACTTCAGGACAAATGTGGCACCTTAAGAAATTATCCAAAAATTCTGAAAAAATTCACAGGTACTCTCTGGCACCTAAGACAACTTTTCCGCACTAATGCGTCATCAAAATCGAAAAAAGTTTTTTTTCGCTACTTCCTATTGTGCACACTCAAAATTTATTTTATAAATAAAATTAACTTTTTCTTAATTTGTAGTTTTATAGAGGAAGCTAAAATTAGAACAAGGAATACAAAAACCCCAATCATCTCTCTATTCTAAAAAAAGTTTTTGGCGAACGGTTTTCAGAGAAAGGCTTCTTAATTACTGATCTGTATAACACATTTTTGGTATCAAACTGTTCGGATTCTTTTAAGGATGTGCAATATGCCATTAGAATTTCTAAAAAAAATTCTCAATTTTAAATATTTCCATTTTTTTATTAGGGATAAGGTCGCAGTTATACAACAAAGTAAGTACTGTCAACACCTTATTATGCATCCAATCACATTGACGTCATATTTCATAATGAAACATATTTTAACACGTTTTGTCTGAAATTTATATTTTTAATCTGATAATCGAAATCAATAGTAAACATTGAGTGACAAAACATTCACTTTTAATAATAATAAATCGAAGATTGCTCACTGAACAAACTACTCAAATATTAAAGACAGTCTATACTTTAAAATTGCACTTAATTTAATTTTCAAAGTTGCATAAAACAGTGACTATAAAAATTAACATGTTTGCCTTTTGAAAAAGTTTCCTTGCCACATTCAGACAATCATTTCTTGATCAAAAACAAAAATACCAAATGTTGCTAGATTTTGTGAACAAGTATAACTTTTGTGGCTAGGTTTCATAGCTCTTCTAATTGATTTTGGTACATTTTTAGCTACAGGATCAAGTATCCCCAGATTCCCCTATTCAGTCTGCAATGTAATCGAGTGTGAGACACCAATACATACTAATACTACTTATCCATTAAGCTTAGGAAATATTTTTTACACCTTAAACCTAAACAAACAAACTATCTAGATTCTTTTACTATTTTAGTATTTAAAATCTTAATTAACATTAAACTTAAAAATTAAAATGACATTTTTATTTTAGGTTGGAACTAAACAGTAACTTCTTTAACTTTTAAAAACTGATTTTTTTCCACGTTTCTTATCTTATAGGCACAATATACGATATTCAGTCTAAAACTGTTTGCTGATAACATTTTTCCAAATACTGTGTGTATGTTCCTTAGAATATCTAGGGATTCTTTTGTGTCCTCTATGACAATGCACTATAATTAGAAGTAATTAAGACTTATACCCGGAAAATAAGTGGGATCTAATATTAGATTCGTATTACATAAATTATCTGCTAGAAATCTGCTTGCATGAGATATAGAATCTAGAAAATTTAACCATAATATCATTTTCTAATATCAGTAGCTGAAAAAGTAGCTGTGTAGTGTCAGTAGCTATGTAACATTTGTACCACAAATTTGTTTAGAAACAGTTATATATAGTAATGAAAAAAAAACTTGACTTATTGTTTACAGTTGAGTAGATGAGAAGCCAGCCAAGAGGTACAAATGAGAGTTAATGAAAAGTTTAGTGCGTATGAGGTAAATGAAATAACAAATGTCTAAATTTAATTGAACAAACCCATGGTCTTTACGAGGGTTTTCTGACTCATCACTGCTACATAAGTACCTTTGAAAGCCAAGAAAAAATAAAACTTTTTATAAAAAACACATGGTTAAAAAATTTGTAAGTTTGCAAACCTACTTCTTTACAAAAAAAGCAGAAGTCGTCATTGCCACTTCTAACCCACTATTGCTCAGTTCTGTGTGGATTGTAGAATTTTATTGCTCATAAAATCCTCAGGATTTGAAAGATTTTAAAGAGGGAAAAAGTTTCTATTTTGATTCAAAATTGTGCTATTGCTCAATGATCTGGGGGCGAGATATCCTTGAGCCATGAGTCCTTTAAAACGACGACGCCTAGAACTATTTCAAATCAAAAATAAAGAGAGCTATCTCAAAACGTGTTTATTTTCTTCAAAGTCCTAGACTTAATTTGAAGAATTTTCTTTTAAAGATTGGTATAAAAAACTACCAATACCATTTTTAATAACTGAATTTTTATCTACTAGAATGATAAACGCGTCTTGTATTTTTTATTCGTAAAAAGGGGGAAAATTATTTCCTTTTCTCGCAATTTAAAGTTTTAGTATTTGTTTGCATTTAGTAATGTATTTTAATGATAAAGAGAACATCTTTTAATGAAAAGTAATTTAAAACTTTGCATTTTAGTTTTAAAAAATAAAATTCAGTTCCGCGAATGATAGTTTAGTTAAATCTTACTTTCTTTTGGAAATATTAGTTCATAATAACCCCAAATACGTCTTTTTAAAAAGGGTCTGATTCAAGACACAATCTGTCTTGTTCCTTAATTAATTGAGAAATAAAAGAATAGAGTAATAGCTTGTGAAAAGGATCAGTTGAGCATGAGTTATTAATTTACTTCAATGGGGGTTAAAAAATGGAAAACTTGGCGAGTTCCAATAGAAACTTTATTTTATGAACTTTTAAATTAAACACATTTATGTTATAGAACCGGTGAAAAATCAGTGTTGCAAAAAGGTACCGCAACCCTGTGATATGTGGTGTAACTAACTCGAGTTAGTTACAAAAAGCTTTGAGAATAGATCTATTCTCAAAACTTTTTGTCGTAGAATGTCTATTATGATTAAGTCTCAAAAATAAAGCCTGGAACGCCAAAGGCCTCTGGTTGACAGTAAGTGTCTAGAGATGCCCCAAGTTTTATATAAATATCATATATGTCAGTCACTCGCCCATGAAGTTCTTCTCTAGATAGAGGTTTTATGTCAAATATATTTATATTTTAGCGGGATTCAGGATACTGTTGGAAAAGTTCTACTTTTCATGAAACCTGGCGGCCGTGTTTGAGCTTGAAAGGGATTGCCTGGAATCCTTAAATTTTAACGCTTTATTTTTGAAATAGTTAAGAGGATATTTAAGTTTACTAAAAATACAATATACAGGGTGATTCAGAAATAATCATCAATAATTGGGGGGGAGGTAGAGGGGCACTAGACAAGCATATTTCGAATAGGGATGGTGGGGCGCAGTCTAACTGTTTAAGAGCTAGGACCTAATGTAGTGCGAGCGCGTTTCAAAAGGCCGTTTTTAGAAGGCCCGTGTGACAAAACAAAACATAATAAAATTAAAAATATTATTGCATGAGGTACAGGAATATCCGTACTACTTAAATCCTCAATGTGATAGAAATTGGACCACTTGCTAAAACGTAGGGTGAGTTTTAAAACGTGCAGTATTAATCTCTTAGTCAAACAATGGAGTTCCCTTAATGGTATTTAGAAAAATGATGATCGGGGAAGGAATTTTCAATGGTCAGATAGTTTCAATGATCAATGTTACGTTCATTGAAAATTCCATCCACGAACATCATTTTTCTAAATACCATTAAGGGAACTCCATTCCTTGACAAAAAGATTAATATTGCACTTTTGAAACTCACTCCACGGTTTAGAAAGTGGTTCAAATTCTATCGAATTCATGGTGTAAGTAGTAGGGATTCTTCCTTACCTCATGCAATAGATTTTTTCGTTTTATTATGTTTTGTTTTGTCACACGGGCCTTCTAAAAACGGCCTTTTGAAACGCACTCGCACTACATTAGGTCCTAGCTCTTTAACGGTAAGGCTGCGCCCCACCATCCCTATTCGAAATATGCTTGTCTAGGGCCCCTCTACCTGCCCCCCAATTATTGATGATTATTTCTGAATCACCCTGTATAGGGGAAAGGCGTGTGAGAGTGTGCAGTCGGGTAAAAGAAAGCTGCGGTTTTTTCCAAATTGGCAACAGTATAGGGGGGAACGAGTACTACACATTAACACTCGCATCATAAGCTATCCTAAAAGACTGTCATTATTAAAAAGAAGAGCTCTTCACCAGTAACCTCTGGTTAGAGGAATGTGTGAGAAAACTCCAGCTCTCAAGCGTCGCCTCCAACCGTGGACCGGTTTCGCCCTTGTTAGGGCTCATCAGCAAGGTATAGAAAGGTAACGCAAGAGAGCGGAGGGAGAGCTTTTAGTCTAGCCGACTATAACGGAAAAAGTGGTGACCATTGATCAGTCCTCCACTATCTGCCGGAATGAACTGCGCATTCCCTAGAACAGATTTAATTCCCGAAAGGCAAGGTATGAAAAGAAGAGTTCTTCACCAGTAACCTCTGGTTAGAGGAATGTGTGAGAAAACTCCAGCTCTCAAGCGTCGCCTCCAACCGTGGACCGGTTTCGCCCTTCTCACACATTCCTCTAACCAGAGGTTACTGGTGAAGAACTCTTCTTTTCATACCTTGCCTTTCGGGAATTAAATCTGTTCTAGGGAATGCGCAGTTCATTCCGGCAGATAGTGGAGGACTGATAAATGGTCACCACTTTTCCGTTATAGTCGGCTAGACTAAAAGCTCTCCCTCCGCTCTCTTGCGTTACCTTCCTAAACCGTGCTGAAGAGCCCTAACAAGGGCGAAACCGGTCCACGGTTGGAGGCGACGCTTGAGAGCTGGAGTTTTCTCACACATTCCTCTAACCAGAGGTTACTGGTGAAGAACTCTTCTTTTCATACCTTGCCTTTCGGGAATTAAATCTGTTCTAGGGAATGCGCAGTTCATTCCGGCAGATAGTGGAGGACTGATCAATGGTCACCACTTTTTCCGTTATAGTCGGCTAGACTAAAAGCTCTCCCTCCGCTCTCTTGCGTTACCTTCCTATACCGTGCTGATGAGCCCTAGCAAGGGCGAAACCGGTCCAAGGTTGGAGGCGACGCTTGAGAGCTGGAGTTTTCTCAATGTCATTATTGTTTTCATGCATTCGGTATTCATTTATCAAGAAAAATGCGGTTTCTTAATTAATTAGTTAATTTTTCTGCAAATAAAGACCTCTCTTTAACTCATCAAGACTATTTAACACATCAAATTTATTAGCTACAATTGATTAATAATAATTGCTAAATTATCCCATTGAAAAGTTTAAAACCCCCAGAAACTGAAAATTAGCTCAGTTAAAATATTTTTTTCGTGTATTTTTAAAGAAGATTGTGTGAGTCCTGTTTGGATTATAACTCATTCACTGTAAACAAACTGTAGAAAAACAGAAAGTTTCAATAAAAATGACTTTATGATTACAGGGATATTCTGTCATGTAACATTCCCACCGCACTTCAATTTATTTTATGTAAAAAAGCTTTTTTCTAGTTTTTTAGCTTATCTGTACTTAAACAGAAACTTTCTGCAGCGAAAACGAATACAGCTATTGTGACAACACCCAACACGCTTTGGAGCCAAATACAAGTTTCAGTTCGTGGAGAAAGAAAGATCTTCGGATAATTTCTACTTTTACTGAATCCTCGTTGGAGCAGCGGTAGCGTGCGTGCTTAGCATGCCGTTGGTCGTGGGTTCTATCCCCAGTTATTATTTTATTAAAATTAAAGAAACCAGCTCAGAAAGTTTCTGTTTACATCATTTACCTGTAGGTTACAGCTTTTTTCTGTTTACAGGATTTTTCTGCTTACAAAACTTTTCTGGCAATTTTTGCTGCCAGAAATTTTCTGTTTTTTACAGGATTATTTTTTACAGTGTAGAGAGGTGGCATAAGAGAGGAATCTTTCAATGAGGTATTCTCACGTTTTGCGATTAAATTTTATTAAAATAGTAGATAAAAAACCATGAAGAATGACGTTTACATCAAGTATTTTCGTAGCCTAGTTTCTGAGATATAAATTTTTGAAATTTCGCTTATTTTTGGGGCGCGAAAACACTTTCGAATTACAAATCATGCGCTGTGAGGTCACATCCAATAGAAGCCGGTTTTCTGATCACGTGAAATCAGAAAACACAATGGTTTTCATGCGCTGTGACGTCATATCCAATAGAAGCCCGTTTTCTGATAACGTGACTTTTCTGACGTTTTGGCAAAAATAAAATTGAATTTTAAATTATTTAAAACACATTTTTGAACTTAAAAATCATAAATTTGGGAGTTTTAGACCATAATGTATCGAAAAAGTATAAAATCAAGCAAATCCATCACTCATGCAAATACCTCATTGCGATGGAATGAATGCATTTTTTGCAATTTATGCCAAGTTTTCAGGGCGAGGACTTTTGACCTCACATCCTGCGTACTTTTAGCCGCCATACGCATTCAATAATACGCATAAGCAATAATACGCCATACGCATAAGTACGCATTCAATTCTTCAATTTCTTTTTATTTTAAACATATTTCCATTAAAGCCAAGACTTTAATTTTTTGACGGTTGATTTGTGAGTCAAACTTACATTCAGCAAATTTTTGAGGATCTAGCTTTTTAAATTCTGGATTTATAGCCCAAAATTATTTTTGTGCGCACTCTTACCCGCCCTTCCACTATAGTTAATTAAAAATATAATCTACACACAGAAGAATAACTGTTAAAAGAATCAAGTCTCTCAGAGTGAATTAATATGATCACCGTTGGTAAAAACAGCATAATGTTAGTTTTTTTTAATTTCTGGAATTTTACTTACATTTGTTTTAGAGGCGGGTTCATTTTCAAGTATTTTATAAACTACAGTACATTTTTAGAACCTTACAAGTTCGACATACCCATAAGAGTACTACCAATACTGTGTGAGTTCAAAGGTTTTTTTCTTACCTTTTTCAATGTTTTCATTTCATACTCATAAAAGATTTGTCACTTGAGAAGAAAATATGCTCAAATTGTAAGCTGCTTATACTTTCTGGTTAGTAATATACTGCTTATTTAATACAAAATATAACACTCTTTAGTTAGTCAGACGTGGTTTAGGAGAAATTTTTTTAAATTACTTGTTGTCTTCAATAATAAACTTAAAAAAGTACTAGGTACTTATTTAAAATGCTTATGGCAAAGGTAAATCTTTACGGCTAAATGAGTGGAAGAAAATTTTAAGTGTTTAATCTGTTTAAAGATAATGAGGCAAAAAACTAGAAAAAGAAATAATTCCTTCGCTTTTTATTAAAATTGAATTAGTCTTAAAAGAAAAATCCCCATCAAGCTGTTTTAAGGCGCTTAATTATTATACTTTGTCTTCTATCATTAAAGCTGGAATAATCCTTTTTATAATTATCTTTCTACCTTTCCATTTGTTCAATAAAAAACATCAAAAGGTGAGTTTTTTATACCAAGCTAAGTTTGCGTTTAGGTTTAGATAAACTGGCTTTTGGAAGTTAGCATTTACAATACGATTAAATGAACTGTGATTTAAATCCACAATAATATTAATCTCTCTATTCTAAAAAAAAATTTTGGTGTACGGTTTCCAGAGAAAGGCTTTTTAATTACTGAACCGAATGACAATGTGGAATGAATGACCCTGAGGTAAATTTTTCTTGTGATAAAATTAGTTTTTGCAATTAATGACATTGGGAAGAAAGTTACAAAGCTGCATTGACCACTTAACGAATTTTAAAAAATATTATTTATTTTTCATTAACTCAAAAAACCATCCCAATTTTTATACTATAGAAAGTATATGTCAAGATGATTCTTGGGTAAAATTTTGAAGTGTATGTTTTAAGATAACTCGGAGTAATTCAATTAAATAATTGAAAAATTGTGGATTCTTATATTTTACTAAGAAAAGTAGAGTGTACGATTTAATTTGGTACCAGAATCAGCTCATTTGCTTAAAAATTAGTTGAGAAACTTCATTTTTTGTAACTCATCAATAAAAAAATGGAGGGAAATGTTCAATTTTCAGAAATTTTTCCTGGAGTCCCTTTTTGAGTGATAATTCTGATAAAAAATTGTGATAATATTATCATAGATATCTATCTATAGAAAAATTTTGAAAAAAAACCATGACCTAAAGGCACAGCGATTATTTTTATTTGGTCGATTTTGCATGGAATGAGCCATAACTGACATCTTAGAATAAGGAAGTTGCATGTGTCAGATTTTCAAAAACAAACAAGTGTTCCGTATGGTTTTTTGTATGGTAAAATGAAATATCTAGTCAGTTTTTCAAAAAAATGTACAGGTAATTAAATATCTTAATTTAAAAGTCGAGAAAAAAACACGTGACTGAAAACGTTTATTGTTTAAACTGTACGATGACGTCAACAATAATACCATCAACTTCATTGCTTTTCAACAATGCCTATTGTAAGATGACGTCACATCCAAACTCTCGGCGTTTTCGAGCGCTTTTAAAAAGGGGATTTTTGTTAATTTTTTTGGCAATCCAAAAATTTTTTGATCGGCTTCAAATTTTGGGTAGTTGCTTATTTTTGCAAGAAGAATCGATTAAAAAAATATAAAAAATCATGCAACTTCCTCATTATGTTGAAATCGTTAGGGGAAAATGTTCTTTCTTTTTAATCTGTTTATTTAAATGAAAAAAAATGAAACAATCGACATCAATTAAAGATATTTCATGGTTTTCAAATAAAGCCTTACTTACAATTAATGTTTTGTCTACCTGTAACACCATTTATGAAGGAAAATATTTCCTCGTTATTTTAGAAACTTCTGTTTATTAAAACTTTTTAGTTTAAGTGGTTTGTCTTGATACTGAAGGTATTTGTCTCCAAATATAAAAAATCAGTAATCCAAGCCAAAATTTATTTTTTTATAAATTGTTATAAATGCAAAAATTCTGAAGATTTCGTTATAAGGGGACGTCCATAAATTACGTTCGGTGGGTTTTTTTTTAAAATTTTGGACCCCTCCTTCCCCCTTGGTGAGATTTAGGGAGATTTTGCTGAACCCCCCTCCCCCATCAAATTATTACGTGAGATTTCCTCTATAACTTTTTAGTAACTAAATTTCTTTGACATGTTCTCGCCACATTTGTTTCGTTTTATCAGCATTCCACTTAACATACACATTGCAAACGCTTCGATACAAATACATGTTGAAATCTAAAACATGGTATTATTTTTGTAATTACTAAATGGCTAATTATTCGATGTTTTGACTAACATGCGCATTTTTCCGAAACTTGTGCTTAAAATATAAGTGAAAACGTATAATTTATAAACTAAAAGTTGACGCGAGATTTTAATTGACTCCCCCCTTCCCTCTGATGAGATTTGATGAGACCTTGTTGGACCCCCTTCCCCCTTTTTGACCCCACGTTATTTATGGATGTCCCCTAAGCACGTTAAGAAAGCTGACATTTTCTTCTCATAAAAAAAATAAAAAATGTTTAATGAAAATATTTCTTGCGTTTCAGCTAAACACACACAAGGGGTCTCTTCTCAATAAACAGACTCGTCTCTTTGACCTTGACTTCAAGTCTGATATAGCTTTCAATTTCTCTATACAACTTTGGCAGAGATCCCAGAACCATCGATTGAATTTCCCTTTAAAACTTCAAGTGACAGCCCGGCCACTGTGTAAAGGCACATTATGACAAAACTCTTTATCAATTATTGTGGCCAGCCCTATTGATGATTCAAACCAATAGTTTTAAAACTATTACTTACGCTTTAAAGACATTGTAATGTGGGAATGCAAGATATATCACACAAAATTCCATTTTCACATCAAAATTGTACTATAATGCAACATGTTAACAGTCTCAAATATTTAGGACTTTTCGTAGATTCTAACCTTAAATGGAAAACTCATATAAGTGAGTTATGCAGAAAACTTCGGTTTAGCTTGATCAAACTTCGTCATCTAAAAAACAAAGTCAGTACGTCATTTTTAATTAGTCTATTCTATGCATGGTTTTACTCTTTGCTTAACTATGGTATTATTGTTTGGGGTGGTGACTACAAAACAAATTTATATCCTTTAATTTCTATTCAAAATTCTTTCGTTCTTCTTATCTCCAGGATCAAAATAATCTTAGTCTTTTGCCTGTTCGTTACATTGCTTTTTTTCGTATAATTTTATTTTTACATCGAAATAAAAACATTTGTATTACTAAAAACAATATCTCTGTTAGAAGACCATCTGAAATATTTCAAGTCCCTTGTGTACACAAAGAAATTTTTCGTAAGCACTTCTTTTATCTTGCCCCCAAACTATATAATAGTCTACCTTACAATCTTCAAAGTATTCCATATGTTACCACTTTTAAACGATCACTACATAATTTTTTAAATGAAATAGATAATTTAGATGTATTTTTTTTTCATTATAGAGAAGCAATAGTAATTATATAACGCCTTGCTGTGCCTGTTTTACTTTGTATGTTTTATGTTATTGATTTATTATTTTATGCTTTGTGTAATATAATGTTCTTTTAATAATTTAATTTTTGTTCCATATTAATTATATTATACTCATTTTTTACTGTCACCTAAACAAGATATTTTTCTTCCTGGTGACAAATAAAATTTTTTCTTAAATTTTGTATTAAACCTGTAATGTAAATAAAGATTATTATTATTTTTAATTGCATTTTTAAAATCAGTTAATTTAATTGTACCTTTCGACGGTTCGATTCCGGCCTGGTAAGATATTCGTTTCCTAACTTTAGACTACAATCTCTTGATTCGAATATCTGTTTAAAATTTGCCTGTGGAAGATTGGATTATCGCGAATAAACTCGCGATAATAGATTTTCCAGGGTCACTTACCTAGGGGTAGACCTTACTTTCGTGCCCCTAGGACACGTTGGTTCCAAATAAAAGCCGCGAAATGGGCTTTTGAAAAACCCTGTATAATTTTCATTAAACAGTTTGAAAAAATATTGCTTAAAGAATCAAGTAGTTTTATGTAGTAACACTGAAAAAATGCTTACACTAGGTAACATCAATGGAAAACATCGTTAAAACGCTAAAAAAGAGAACAATCCAAGAATTTGGCTACCCTCTGCTAAACCCAGCGAGATAATGTGGAAATTTCCAAGCATGAGGAATGAGCCTCCATAGGACGGTCCGGTTGAGTTCGGCGAAAATGCCCCAGCATACCCCACAATCCGACCATGGCAATATCTCCCCTCTTTAGTTTCTCTGCAGACCATCCAATTTAAAGGTAAAACACGTTCTACAGGATACATACACTCAGGAAAAGCACTCTTTACATAGTTTCTCTGCAGACATTCCATTATGAAGGTAAAACTCGTTTTACAGGATACAAGCACTGCAGAAAAACATTGTTTTCATAGTTTCTCTCAGACAATCCATTATAAAGGTAAAACTCGTTTTACAGGATACATGCACTGCAGAAAAACATTCTTTTCATAGTTTCTCTGCAGACAATCCATTATAAAGGTAAAACTAGTTTTACAGGATACATGCACTGCAGAAAAACCTTTTCATAGTTTCTCTGCAGACAATCCATTATAAAGGTAAAACTAGTTTTACAGGATACATGCACTGCAGAAAAACATTCTTTTCATAGTTTCTCTGCAGACAATCCATTATAAAGGTAAAACTAGTTTTACAGAATACACTCACAGCAGAAAAACGCCCTATACAAGATACATGCCATTGCACAAAGATAAATTCTCTGCAGACTACCCTTTATGAAGATATATCCAGCTTTACAGAATATGTTGCATTGCAGGAAATTCTGATAAAACTTGATTAATTATACACCCCTATGTTTCTTACATCCTTATAGAAAAATTAGGGACTCACTTGAAGAGATTATTTTACGTTAAAGATTCAATTCAGCTTAAAATTCTAAAAAGAAATTTTATCTGAAGATGGTGAATCATTAAAATTTAGATACATTCTTTAAAATACTGCAAAATTGAAAGAAAAACTAAGTATAAAACTGGAGAAGCTAAAAAGGAATTAATGTTCCTGTTAGTACATTTTCTTTTTCTATCCCTATAAAATTAACTGAGGTATTATTTATGAGAAATATTAAAATATTGCCAAATTGTTTTTGTTGCAAACCGATTAGCGCGATATATTAACTTGGTTATTTTTCTTAAAATAGAAAATACTCAATCACATTCATTTTATTCTTTATTAAGAATTATTGAACATTCATATGATTGTTAAAAACTAAAATCAAAATTCATTCAATACAAATTTCAACATTTAAAATATCATGAATGCAAATCAACATTTTTCATAGTACAAACATTATCTACATTAACAACCTGTTATAGCTAAAAGACCCTCTCAAAAATAAATTCCATTTTCAAAGTATTTACAGAATAAGCAATGCTGAAAAACACTTAACTGTACAAATGACAAATTTTATATATAATTAAATGAATGAATGCATAATATCATTTACAAATGCCTTCATTCTTTTACACGTCACCCCAACAAAATATATATCCTTCTTGCACATCAATCAGCAAACCAAGGTGTTTATTTACATTAATTGCAACAGTTTCATCAACAGCTATGGTACGGTTGATACAGTAAATGGTACGGCTCACTGTATAGCAAGATGATTGGCTATGTATTAGCCAATAGAGTTTATAGGCTAGTACAAACTATAGTCTATATCTCACTAAAATTGCAACATCCATGTGAACGGAAAATATTTCTATATGATGGAAATTTATTTTATGTACAAACTCTTTCAAAACCCTATAAAACACTTTTGCTATCAAGGATATCTTTATAGGGGATTGCTACTATTTTCAATACAGCATTGAAAAATACACAATATTTACAAATAAATGTATGGGTTGAAAAAGTAGCAAAAGACTACAAAAGCTTTACAAAAAACTAATGGTGACTTTGGCCATTTCATTTTTTTCACCCTAATATCAAACTCAAACACTATCTGCAAATTTCTTCTTGAGTACATCAGATCTTAGGAGCTTGGCATCAAACAACATGCATCACAAAATTCTTCTTGCCTATACGCTATCATAATTTTAACTATCAGAAAATAAAATAAATGCATGCCAACCGTTATGGAAGTTAAAAGTCACCCAAGACCTGCTGTTTTGAAAACTGACAATTTTGCACATGATGTTTGGGATATTAAGGGAACAAAACAAAATAGGAATTACGAGTTCCATCCAATTAAAAATTCAATCCCCAAGGTTTAATACCATATAACATTACCACTTTCAAAAAACAAACGGTAGTAATTTTTAAGAAACATCATACACTATTATTCATCTAAGGAACTTAGAAGAATATTAAGCACAATAAAAGGAATGCAAAAATGGGTACTGAAATAACAATTATTAGGGTGTTTGCACACTATTAAAATGAGAATGGTTGTGATGAAAACTTATTCTAGATCCAACATTACCTTAACACCTTAGAAGATGGCAAAAACCAAATTTAGGACATCCTGCTCTGATGTGTGAACAAAATGTTGTGCTTTGTTTATAAACTATGCATTAAAAGTGTGTATACACGCCTTATAATTAAAATTGCATTTTATATTAGAAATTGTAAAAATATCAACATATTTCTAACGTTTAACTTTTTCAGTACCACTAAATGGATGAAGGCAAGTATTGTAAACAGAGGCACATTTTCAATATAACAGTAGATAGCACTAAGATGGAATTCTCTAAAGGCTATTTGCACACCAAGTATATTCTGAGCAATAATTCAATGGCTGAAGAGCAAAAACCTAACTTGTATGAGCAAAGGCTGCAAGAGCAGTGAGTAAATATTGTGCATTAGTTTAAATCATAAGTAACAATGTACTCAAAATGAGTTTTCATGATTGAGGTTTTAATCATTACACACAAGTTTTCTAAATAATAGCAACTACTTCTAAGATTTTCCCACTCTAAGAATAGTAAAATTTTATCAATATAAACTAATTACTTATGGCAGGGGTTCTCGTACTTTTCAAGATCGGGACTCAATTTTTAGAAACAAAATCTAACACGACCCACCTTATCTTCAATTAATTTTTCCATCCCCCCTACAAGACTAGCTTTGTGCAGGAGGGGTTTAGTCACCAACGTTTTAGTAACATTGATAAATTACATGTTTGTATTAGAACTTTGCATATAGAAGGAATTTGAAACTGAACATATAAAATATTGTTTATCTGTGGAAGCAACAATAAGATCCAATAAAAAGGAGGGTCTGGGCACCCTCCCCCAGATTTTTGAAATTTGACACTTAAAAACAGGGTTTCAACTAAATCTTTAGTTATCTGGGATACATTGCAGTTAGAACATAGTTTCCTAAGAAAACTGAAAATTTGACTTCCTCCCACAGTGGAGAGGTCTATGTTTAAAAATACTGCTTTGTGATTATAATTATTTTAGAAATCTTGTCCAAAAAACTGACAAAGTGACACATGTATTTTACTTTAATTGTCCTTTGCATTCAACACCGAGTAGGGTGTTTTTACTCATGGCTCTTTTACTATATGGTAATTTGACAAATTTCGAACCCCAACTACACATTCATAGAAATTTAACATTCAGAAAAATTCAAAATCATTTCGCGACCAACCAAAAACTGCCGACCCAGTTTGAGAACCTCCGACTTACAGTATAAATAAAATTAAATAATTAAAGTTCATTAATATCTTCCAATTAAAAATTATAACCTAATAAAATACTGCTTCTAGAATTCTGGCTTCAATTTCTTCATGCTTCACAAAAAAGTATGTGGGAATAATGTGCAGATTGGACAAATATGCCCAGTCGTTAAAATACACCACTTCTAACAGTGAATAATAAGAAACAAGTTGAGACTTAAACTAGTCCGACTGTTAAATTTGGGCATTTATTACATACATCCAAAAAACTGAAATGTCAGTTCATATTTATCTCGTGTGTTTAGTTTTTTTGCTCTATACGTGTAAGGCTCATTTACAACATTTCACTTTCAACATTCACCCTAAGTGATCCTCTCCAATGTGAGGGTAATCCCCTAGTAGCACAGGTTGTACCTAATACATCAAGTTTACACAACCGTAACTAGAGTAAACTAAATTTGGCCATACAAGACAAAAATTTAATAATTCGAAGGTTTGTACTAGAGTGAAAATGATGTTTTAACTTGTCACTTTATACAATTCCTCCAAAATGAACATTGATAAATTGAAATTGTAAATTAACATTACTTTCAAAGATAATTATTTTTCAAAACCAAATTGTTTTTAAAATCAACCTAAAAGTGTTAATACTCTTATTTTAGTGCCTAAAAAAGTGCTAAATTATTTTCACTTCATTTACTCCAATCTAAATCTCATAAAATTCCAAGTGATTCCAAGATTTATTCACATTGCCTTTTAATGCATTTCATTCATCCAGTATAGTTTGACAAAACTACAATCTTAAATACCAAGATCTTCATTTTTCTGCTTGAAAACTTTAAACAAGGTGTAAGCTGATAACCCTACCAACAATCCTTATTCAAGCTAAGACTTTTGATGAAATAAACTCTAAATTACTTTAAATTGAGACCTTTTAAAAACTTAAATTTGCTTTAAACAATCAATTTCAATTAGTGTTGGACCAATTAAGTTTCACAAACAAATGACCATTAAAAAATAAAACCCATTAAGAAAAATTTATTAAACAGTAAAACATCCACAAAAACATCTAAATATAAGCAAAGAAGAAAACCCTTGCCAGAACTCTAAAAATTCAGTAAAATATAATCACAACTTGAAGTATTAATACAAGCAATTCATTAAAATGGATATGTTTGGTAGAAGCACTTTAGAAACGCATTACAAATCAATTTCTCAAGTTGAACAAAACAAGCATTTGTGTAAATTTCATTCATAATTTCTACATAGATTAGTAGTTCCTACAAACCACTACCCTAAGTTTAAGGATTCACAGATGTCAAAACCTTCACAAAAGTTTTACACAATGCCTTAAGTAAATATCCATAAAGCTTAAACCTCTTTGTACAGACTAGATTATAGCAAATGTTTCAGGTACATTGTAATTATCAACATCAAGTGGCGAAGCCTCATTCACTTTTTAAAACAGCCTCAGTGACCGGTTCAACCTCATTATCTTTACTTATATTCAAGTCCTTCATGCTAGCTAAAGCTAAACTTTCATCCTTGCTAGATTCGCCAGTTACATTCACAGAGTCGTCGTTGAACACCGCATCTACATCTGCCCCTCCAACAGCGCCTTCTGCACCTTCTTCAATTATATCGGATGCATTGCCTGCTCCAGCATCTAGCGCCATGGCAGCTATTTGAGGAATGTAAAAAGGATACTAAGTACAAGTTAAACAATTTAAATTCATGCAAGAAACTTTTAATAGCAAATCACATATTTTAAAAACTAGGAAGGTAAAGTTTTAAGTTTCTAGTATTTCATTCAAAAACGTTAACTATCAATATTCTTTTAAAAAAATACCCTACCAGTGATCAATTATCCAAGTAAAAGTATTTTTAGCCAAAAATACGGGGATCCAGGTTTTCTGCAGACACCAAAATTTGAAATATCTCTAGCAGCAGAAACTATGATGCTTTTTTAATTATTGAAGAAAAATATACTTTTTGGCTCTAAAGCTACACATTAAATCAATAAAAAGCTACAAAATTCCAATATTTATTTTAAAGAAATTATCTTCACTTGTCATTTCTCTGGGGCATGTGCCCCTGAGTCACCCCTGGATCCGCTACAGGCCCAAAAGGAATTAATGGTGCATTCTTCTATATTCCCCTAACTGAATAAGAAATTTTCGAAAAAATATTTGGCAACACAAAACTGCTCTAGGACGAGCTCTCTCAAAAGCTACAACATATATTTAAATTCTACATCCAATTTAAATTAGAAACCAAAAATCATAAACACAATATTACATTATCTAACACAAGGAAAAGTTAATACCTAAAGGCTCCAGAACAAGGAATTTCAGAAGATCGGATAAGGATATTATCCCCACAACAGATCGAATATCATCTATCACAACCATTCTATGAGACTGAAAGAGAAGTTATTTTGTAACCAATGGACACTATTCATGTTTAAAAAATGCTGCAAACTACAAATAAAATCTGCTAATTCCATAACATTTAGGCTTACCATACGTCCGGGATTACCCCGGACAGTCCGGGGTTTTAAGAGCTGTCCGGGGAAATGTCCTGGGACGCTAAATGTCCGGGGTTTCATACATTTAAGATTTGCCAGACATTTTTTAGAAAAAATCATGACCAAACTTTTTGAAATTGCGTTTTTTTACGTTTTCTAACGTCTGTATTACTTCAGAAAACTTACTTTCAGTGAATTTTGAGATAAAAATTAAATTAATCAAGCAATTTTTTAAAAAGTAATGTTAAATGAAAATTTAAAATTTGATTTTTTGTTTAATATTTATTAGTTTGAATAGTTTTTCTTAGTTTTCACTCTTTGGTATTTTAATATGGAACTTATAAAAAAATTCAAAAATATGTCCTGGGTTAGCCCCGAGAAAATATGGTAAGCCTAATAACATTGAGTATTGCCCAACCTCAACTTACCCCTCTTTATATTCTTTTTTAAATGTTGCTGTATAATTTTATGGTGTATAACATTTAAAACACTTTATACTTTTTTCATAAATATTTTTTAACTTTAGGCACACAGCAGCAGCATAATTAGTTTTATCAAGCTTAAATTTTTACATTTTTCTGAAAATTTCATTGAATCTATTACCTCAAAAACCACAAAGCCGGATGTGTTTTCAACCCACACACAAGAAACCATTCACATGGTTATTACAATCAAATTTTATTTTTGACCCTTCACACTTTATAAACTGAATAGAACTCTTACCTTTGTAGATATGAATCTCTGTATCACAGTTCCAAAACTATCATCTAGGGTGCATATGAATGCACACTCTCGTGGCTGAAAGATATTTTTATTTAGAATAAAAACTTTCAAAACTAAACTAAAATAAACATTTAAATGTAATTTACTTACCACATTCTTCCTAATAACTTCATAAACTGTTATATCAAGGTTATGGTACATCTGTTCCTTAGCAAGTGCCTATAATAAATCCATAAAGACTTTCACACACAGGAGCAATAAATATTTATACAGTTTACTTATTTTAGGAATTTAAGTTAGTAAAATAGTTTTTACGATTTATCATACACAGCAATTGATTACAAGATTGTTTCCAACTTTAGAAAAGCTGAAATATTTTATTAGCTTTCAGTTTTTTTCCCACAAGACAACTCCAATACATATGCTTGACAATTATACCATTTTTTGAGATAAAGTGCATCATAAACACAAATCAAAAACTAAAAAGAGATGCACGAAAACTTTCTATTGTAAACCCACAAATCGGTTTCAATCCTCAAGAAATATCACCATTGTCGAACTATGCATCCCAACAAAATATTTAAAAAGCATGCATGTCCAGTTTTAGTAAATTTAGCAAGTTTAAGTTAAAAATTAAGTTTATTTATTAAGTAATTATTCATAATTAAGTTTAAGTTAAGTAAATTTAGCAAGGGAAGTTTAAGGTAAGATTTTGTTATGACAAAATACAACCTTTAGAGAGATTATAGAAACCCAGTGTCATAAAATAGTTTGTGGTGCTAATTTTACAACAAAATTAAAAATTCATATTACTTACAAAAACATCCATTTTGCCAAAAATATCTTTTATTACACCATCTTCATCAACAACAGGAAGAGAAGATACTCCCCGGTTAACAAAGAGATCCAATGCATCTATCACTTTAGCGGTTTCAGTAACCTGTAAAATTTATTGTAAACTTAAAAAGTACTGGTAAAGAATTATTGAAGACTTTGTGAACCTAAACTAAACAGTTAATCATTCAAATTCATCATTCATTAAAGTATCATGAATGTCAGGATGGAAAATTCTGTTTATAGAGGATATGAACACATTGTGATAATTTTAAACTAAATTTTGATTACAAAACTGCATTTTGTGTCAAGTAAAATTGTTATAGTTGAGACTTGTCAATTTTAATAACTATATTTATTGGTTATACTAATTGTGATCCTATAATGAAGTCTATTATAATGACATTTTTACTTTTGTGTGCATTTACAGGTTAGTTATCTTTTACAATTAGACGGTAAAATTTTTTCAAAAGGAGGTTCCAACTTTTAAAAATTACTTTTGTCTATTGAGAAACAAGCAAGAAAAACAGCTTCATTATCTACAATTAATTTTACTTACTGTAGCAATTTTTTCATATGTTCCAACCCCGACTTCCCTAAGAGTTTTCTTGAAGAAGGTTGGAGTCTTTATGTTGAACTGGTCTAATTTGTCAAATAACTAAAAGAAAATTATGCAGGTAAAAATGCTATACATGAAACATTTAGAATTTTGTTGCAGTAGAATAATTATACTCGAGGATATTTCTATGTAAAAAAAGTGACAGAATAATAACCTCGTAAGGTTTAGAGGATATTCTAAATTATTTTGATAATGGAAAAATCTAGACACCCACCTACATTGTACTACATTTTTAAATACATCTTGGCGCTGAATATTTTAAGTACAATTTAACTTGTTTCTCAAAACGGGTCAATATAAGATGATTATTTTGTTTATAAGCATGATAAGCAATTTAAAAATCTTAACACAAGATGAAGTAGAAAAGGCTTAAGTTGCCTAAATTGTAAAATTCTGTAAAATACTCGGGAGAAAACTTGGCAGGACAAATTTAAGCAGCAGTAGTATATAAAAATCAGATCCACTTTAGAAGTGAACATAACTACACTAAGGTTGCCCACATTTAATTTAAATTAATACTAGCAATCATACACATAATGCTAGACTTAAAATAATTTACGATATAAACTTACATAAGAACTTAAATACTGAAGTAGCCTTTTCCGAGTGAGCACAAATAGTACAACCTGCCTCTTTTCGTCAAAAACCGGAATCCTGTGAACTCCTTCTTGAACAAGTAGTCGAGCAGCTTCAGAGAGACTAAAAGAAAAATGGGGGAATTTTTAAGTCTTGTGTTTTGACTAATAAATACGTTTTGAAATTTTACAATTTTGTCATAAATGCAACATATTGATCAGGAGCAAACCTCCTAAAATCGCAGTCGGGATGGAAACTGCATTCTAGATTATCTGGTGTGTTTGCACTGAAGGTGCCAATGAAGAATTTCAAATTTATTTGCAAGTTTCGTCATTAATGCCAAAACAAGGGTTAAATCAATTCTACTGGGAACACCAGTAATCATCCTGTAACCCTAGGAGCAGTGAAGCTTTTTTATTTCACACCTGCATTTAACTAAAACTTTTCACATCTAAAAAATATAACAGTTCTCTTGCTCATGGTTTGGCTAGCTACCAGGAACAAAAAATTAGTCTCCTTGTGAGAGATTGTAAAACCTGCTTTTTTGCTTTAACAGCTCATTAAAATTCACCCTCCACCTGTTGACCATGAAAAACGGTCTTAGGCAAGGAAACTAGTCTCACTCACTTATACTTATCTATCCCGACTTCAATTCTACAAGGTTCTCCCGATGCCATCAATACATGTTCTCAGAATCAGGCACGTATGTCACAAGTGAATTTACCTTTAAAAGGTTTAAAACAATAAAGGCGTTTGCAAATTTAAAGGATGTAAATAAAAATATCCATATTTACATTATGTTGAAATAGAGTTCACTCAATTTATATATTTTTGTAATGACAGGATCTTCAGAGGCAAAAATGCACAACTACAAAAACACAGCCCACTTAATATTAGAACTTTAGCTCTTGCTTTCCAAAAATTTTGCCAATTAAAAAATCCTTTACCTAAATGAGGCAAAACTGATTTATAACAGAAAAATACGACTACACAAATTTATATTATTTGTATGCAATAACCACACCTATTCTGTAAATTTGGCTTGGATTTATTAAATTTCCAATCCATTAGATTTTTAGTAAATGCAAAACTTTCATTCACTCGGCATTCTTGAGCTAAAAACTCACACTTCACACAAAACCATGTAAACCAATTTTCCAAAGATTTTGGATTAAAGTGAAATAAATCTATATAAAAGAAACTATTTCCTTTGAATTCACATCATATCCCAGGAATCCTGTGGTTTAAAGTGTATGAAAGTGAAAAGAATTTACTTCAAAATTGCAGGGTCTTACCCAGAGATTTTTAAAGCCTCCGAGATCACATTTCACGCATTGAAAATATGCTTTTACAAACTAGCCAGGTGTATTTTCACGCTTTGAAATTTTAACAATGGTTTTGCTTAAAAAATGCACGGTGCCCTACGCAATCTAAAAATATTTTTTCTACTCAAATTTGTAATATTAAAACATTTCATTTAGAATGTTTAATGTTAAGTAAAATATTTCACCGATATGTTTAGTATTTTCTACTAATACTTAACAGATGCTATAATTGTTAAAAACCAAAATACATTCTCATTTTTTCTATTTCATTTTGTCCATTAAAAAACATTTATAAAACAATGTCTCTGTATATGCAGTATGGTATTTTATTAATGCACTAAATGAATTTCACGCCTCCTTAAAAAGTCGAGGAGTATTTTTACTCCTCAAAAAAACCATAAGAGTAACACTGGTCTTACCTTTTTGAACCATTTATCTTCACAAAACGGTTAGGTACTTTAGTTATCCCTGAAAATAAAATTAGTTTATTAGGAAATTCAACAATGCATCAATCTAAAATACAATCAAAATTTATATATATATATATATATATATATATAGTTCGTGGTATTCCGCAAGGTTCTTCATTTTCATCATTAATTGCAAACCTTTTTCTGCACTAATATGAGAAATTCCATTATAAACCAGGAATCTTTGGTTACATTGACGATCTAATAGTCTTCAATTCTGCCATAACAGAAAATACACTTAATACTGTATACCCTAATGAACTGAGATTGGTTTTGACAAGTGTTAATAATTTGGTTAATTTTTTGGATTTAAACATTGTTAATTCTGGCGACATAATTGCTAGTGTTGAAATTTTTGATAAGAGAAACGAATTCAACTTTGATATTGTAAAATTAATTTTCTGGAACTCCAATATTTCTAAGACTGTATACAGAAACACAATTTTAGGACAGATAAAAATAAATATAATTTGCAGTAACAATGATTTAAAAGAAAACCACATAAAAGAACTTTTTAAACAGTTGGAAAACAACCTATATCCCTTGGGTTTTTAGAGATCAATTTTTAAGAATATTTCTGAGTGATCTCACAGAAGTTTCGTTAATAGTAAGTGGCATCTGTGATTTGAGGTCTTATTGTTCTATAAATGCTTGGAATCTGCATTGGTGATATTATTTTGAAATTTTTGGTGAGTGTTTTTGATAGAAAAATCTTTTTTCATGTTTATTTTGCGAGTTGGGTCGTTCGGGTCTCAAGGTCAGAGTGGATTTCGGCAATCTTGCTTCCCACTCTACCTACAGAAAACGACCCATCCATCATGCATCCTTCTGGGACTCGTGAAGAAGTGGTGGGTGTGTGTGATGGCTATTTCATTAATTTGGTTTTGCTCTGCTTGTGTAATGTTAATATTATTTATTTCAGATCTAGTATATATATATATAAAAACCATCAAATTCTTAGTTAAAATTAGAGTTCTAAACCTAACAAGAACCTCATTTTATCTCGAACTTGAAAATTTTTCTTAAAAATTTTTACATCCGTTTCTTTAACCATTTCAGTCTAACGCTCCAAACTTCCCATAGGATTCAATAGTAATCTCGTGCGGCTTAGGATTGAAAGGGTCAAGGTTGACAAGTTACAAACTTTAACTTATACAATTTCAAAAGGCAGGGGACTGTAGAATTTATGGAAAGCAAGTTTGTTTGCAATACATCTTCTGTGTGGGCAATGCAACCGAACAATTGTCTATAAGATTTTTTCACAAGACATGCAATGTCATAGCCTAGGCATTAATTATTACAACTAAAATTAATAAAAGTAAAAAGGGGCAAAAAACTAATTTAAAACACAATGGAACGAATTTTCCCATTTATTTTTAGAAGCAAAGCTAACTTACTAATAAGGGTTTGCAACTTATTTTGAAGAATTTTAAATAAAGGATTTTAGGGAAACTTTCTGAAAGATGCAACATTTTTTTAAAAGTTGCTAGCTTTAATGCTTATTTTTCAATCCTGAAAATACATCACCTCAAAAATAAGTGATATACTTTTCAAATTAATCTTTTACTTCTACATAATTATGAAGTTTACTACGTTAAAATATTTGGTAGCATTGAAGTAATACATACTTCTCCAAGTTGAGATAGACTGGTTTTCTATATCTTTTATATCTTCCTAAAAATATTTCAAATAGATTTTAACCATCAAAACAAATACAATCAATACATTAGATGAACTTGAAAGAAACCAATGTTAAATATTTATCATACTTACAGGAGAGGAATAGAAGTAATGTCGTAAAACATTGATAAAATCTGTTATGGTTAAAAATCCTGAAAAAAAGCAATTTTAAATCTATTTGAAGCATATCTAATCAATTTTTAACTTTAAATGGATTATTTTTTTAGTTATGTTGCTTTCTTAAGTCAACATGTTTGAACTCTTTAACCAGGAGTGCAGAGTATGTCCCAATTCCCGAATAATGTTCAGGGAAATTCGAGCAGCTCTGGGGAATTTTTCCCCCAAGATAGAAAGAAAAACTAAAATATTCAATCATTAGCTGAAAAACATATTTTGAGTAGCGTCTTCTGCATCATAACCTCCCATTTCAATGGAAATCTGGTGAAAACAGGGGAATTACCGATATAGAGTGGGAAAACTACAGATCTGCACTAAAAACCCCAATTTTCAAGGTAAATACCTGAATGTTTGATTTTCCTTGCTTTTTAATTGGTATGCAAGAAAAACAATCTATCCATGGAAGGAACAGGACGAGTAATTTTCACTATAAATTGCATTCTTGGTTTAATCTCATTGATGTTCTTAATGAAAAAAGGTAAGTTAATTAAGGAGAAATTTACAGGTAACTTAAATTTGAGAAAATCAGACAATTTCATATTTTAAGAAAAGGCATTTTTGAGCCATTATAAGTGTGTAAGTTCGACTAAAAGAGTAAAAATATCATTAAAATTTAAATTTATGTGAAAAGTATTGAATTTATAAATGAATGAACTATTTTTGAATGAAATTTTGCAGAAAACTGTTCTGGAGAAATTTTAGGCCCCGACATTTTCTACACCCCTGTTTATAACCAATTTCAAGAAAACATTCTATGCTTGACAAAACTGATGCACACAGCATATTTAGTTTTGATACTTGCACATTATCCTATTGTTCATTCAGTGACCATCAAATTCAGCTGCGGAACATTTTATGGGCTTTAGCAACGTTTTTTAATCAATGGCAGAGGACGGTACTATTAATGTTACTATGGTACTATGGTAATGTTACTATGGTTACTATGGTAATGTGTTACTATGGTACTATTAATGTCATGGTACTATTAATGTTACTGTGAATTGTGTATTCAGTGATATGGGTGCTTTTACTCATTTTTTCAATTTAAACATACACATTTTATATAGGATATATTCTTATTTTTTTAATGCAAGGGTTAAAATTATGCAAGAGTAAATTTACATTTTATGAAGAAAAGTTATTCAGCCTAATCTGTCTGCACTGGGATAAAATGTCCCCAGACATTGTGAAATTATCCAAATTACTAGAGCTCAACCGATGGCACTTTTGTGACCAATGGGCCGATGCCGATTGTCTGAAAATTAAGTCTTTGCGTCTTTACGCTGCCGAAGGCAAAAATTGCATCAAGCCAATTTAGTTGAGTGAATCTAACCAAAAAAAATGGGGTAAAGGGGTAAAACCAGTAAACATTGCAACATTTAGTTTTCAACGGCTTTCACTTGAGAATGACCTAAATAGTATAATAAAAGCACTTGCCCAAATCCCTGCATAGCCAGTCTGATCCTATCCACGAGAAGAAATTTCAACTTAAAACTAAATGTGGAGTTGATGGAGGAAAATCTAGCTTATTTATTGTCTTTGCATTATTTGTTTGATGTGTTATGGTTTATCTGCAAAAAACATTGGCATCTAGATGATTTTTAGGCGGATTTTTCAAATTTTTACATTGTCGGCCAATGGCTTTATTTTCAAACAATCTGTGCTGATGCATCAGTCGAGCCCCACAAATTACCCATTAAAATTCATGTTCACTCGCAAACCAGCCTGACTATTCATAGGAGAAATTTGAAATTCTGTAAATAACTAAATTTCTGTAGTATATAACTACTTAAATAGGAGAATATCAAGAGGAACTTTTAGTACATATGAAAGTTAGAGACACATACCAACAAAGTCATGCAATCCTGAATCCCATAATGGAGCGGCATTAATTTCTGCAAGAAAAACAAGTTTTATGCTTAGCCATGTTATTCAAACCCCTCAATATTAACAATTTCTTCAAGACTTTTAACATAGGTACCTGCTACTAACAAGATACAGGTTTATAAGGGCACTTTACTAGAACCCTAGTAGATAATTTAACATACTAAAAATTTAAGCTTCTAATGCAACAATAAATTATTTTGCTCATTAGTACAGTTTATCAACTTTAACTTAGTACTAAAATATTTACTTTTCGATAACCAAAGGCATTGTATTAACATTATCCGATTTAGAGTTTAATTTGATGGCACACAATCTTTGTAGGTCTTTGAAGAAATTCCATCACCTTGATGCAATTTCATTCCAATAACCCTACTTATAGTAGAAATTATCCCACATCTCATGCAACTTTAATAGACCTAAATACAACTGTTTGAATACATTTATAGATTGTACCTATAGACTAATTAAAACTTTACATTTGCAAGAGTTCAATCAAAAATTCCCAAAGGACTAAGATTTTAAAACATACCATTTGTAACTAGAGCACTAAAAGCATTTTTCACCTGCAAAAGGAAAATATTACTTTCTCAAGTTCACATAAAATCACAGCTGTAACTATAAACCTTTATAAAACTTTGAAATTAAATTTCGTCATAAAATTCTCAAGAAAAGTTTCACTCACCAAGAGATCTACGGAAAGAACTATGATTTTTCCACTTATTGGAATAACATCATAACACTCATGAGAAGTCAAAAACGTAGCTATAATCCTCTCCTCAGCTAAAAAAAAGGAAAATTTAAGTAAATAAACTGTAGGCTTTACGTGTCAATATTATTTTCAGCAGATAACGCCATAAATCAGGTTAAGGTAACCTACCCTAGCCCCAACCAACATGTGCTATTAACAAACAAAAACCATAACAATTTCAAAACAAAAACCCAAACAATCCCTAGACACAGTTGCAGTTAAACAGTCTACAAAATATTTATCAGTTAAGAATCTATTGTTTTTTGGAGTTTTTTTTCGAAATCCCCACCCCAGTAAGTAAGTCATCCCGAATTTTCAAAAACTGGGAATTACTAAAATAGATATTCACCCAACAACATAATTCAGATTAAAGCACATCAAGTAGCACATGTAGCCCCATCGCCATGGGAAAGCGAGTAGCCGACGTGACACCTCACCTCACGAAAATGTGAAAACATGACAAAGAAAACGAAAAGGACCAAAAGTTGTAATATTTTTGGTAGTTAGGCTACCCATTGTATCATGCGGATGGGACTTGTGAGTTTCAAAAGTTTCTGTAAAGCATTGGCTTGTCGAGGGCTAAAAATTCATGAATGCGTTTCAACCTAAAGGTTCTAGCCCCATTGGTGTACATAGAAATGAATTTCGGAAGGGGCACAAGAAACTTCAAACATAAGTCATCAGCCCGAAGGCTAGACTTGTGCAACGGAGTAAAAATGACCCAATTATTCCCCAAGCCATCTCAAAATTATTCAATATTATTTTCAAATAATTTTCAATCAAAATTATACCCGTGCATCTTTAATAGGTTCAATGAAGCTTTTATTACATTTTTACGCAAGATTTGCACTTTAATGAATTTCAGAAAAAATTTTAAGTAATCAGAGTTCCCCCAAGTGTACCGCGAGGCCTTTATGTGTAATATCAAGGTTTTACAAGGGCGTCGTCGACTCTTCCGCATAAATTCACAGGCTACTTTCTCCTAATCTCATTGTCTAATCTTGACAATAGCGCAAGTTCAAACGTTTTACTGTTCAGTTTTTTTTCAGTCTGATTTTCCAAAATTTTTCGGGAATCCCAAACTACTTTTATGCAATATTCTGAATATTAGTAAATAAAGTACGATTTTTGAAAAAATTTATTCCTGTTTCAGGCGTCTAGTCTAAATGAACAGACTATAATAGGAGTGGTGGTTGTGTTTAAAGGCATATGCAAGATTAAAAAGTTGAGGAAATTATTATTAATTAAATTTGGAAGTTTGTGCATTTTACCCAAATATCATTTTCATCAAAACCACATCTAAAAATTTTATGACACTCATTCTAAATTTTTGAAATTCTCAAAATATTAATATATCTTTTGACAGACACCGTTAAAGGAATATTTTATCAGTAAGGGCAATACTGTTTTAATCCGTGAACTCCTACAGGGTGGCCACCAACTGAGTTTAGTAATTTTCCCCGATTTTTCCCAGATAATTCCAGGTTTTAACTAAATTTTCCCTGATTGTACACTATTAAATGCTAGACTCTTTATCACAGAACAAACTACAAAAACGTTACTTAATACCAACGATGGGCAACCTCCGGCCCGCCTTGTCATTTGGTCCGGCCGGCGGAATATTTTAAAAATTGTACCAAAAAATCACTGGTTTTCGTCAACAAGAGCAAAAGAGGGGATACAGAACTTTCCCCCGAAAAGAACTTAATTTTAGCAGTTAAAACGCTCTCTACAACTATATTTCGTTCTTGGGAGGCGTCTATAAGCGTGGGAGAGATGTTACTTCACGACGGACGATCGCCGATTCGTATTCCCCTCTATTCTCCGTTTCACCTTAACTAGGCAGTAGAGAAGTACGGACTATATTCATTCTCTGCCTTTCCCAAATGCTAATTTGTCAAAGTTAATTTGTCCTCCTGAACATTAATTCCTCCGTCATTAATTCTCCTGTATCATGTAATAACAATTGTTAAAAGTCTGTCCTGAAATATTTTTTTCATAACTATGATATCTGAATATTATTTTAGCTCATATTAATGTAACTTAAACATTATAATTATTGTTTATAATCTTATTCTAGTCCAGATTAATGTAACTAACTTTATGATTATTGTATGTAATATTATTCTAGTCCAGATTAATGTAACTTCATTATAATTATTGTATGTAAGTCCAGATTAATTTTTAACTTTAGTATTAAACTTCATAAATATATATAATAAAACGACTAATTTTTTACTTAAAAAATATTACCTATTATCTACTCTATGGCCCTCCACGTCATTATAATCATTAAATACGGCCCGCGGATTCGAAAAGGTTGCCCATACCAGCTTTATACAATTTATAATTTTGTTAAAATTGTTTAAAAATTCAATTTTAAAAATCAATAAATTTATAATTAACTTTGAAACCCAGATAGTCCCCTTAAAAAATAGTTATAATCTTATAGTAAAATTAATAAATGTTATAAAAATTGAAATTTTAAATAGCTAATCTTTAGATTTAACTGCAAATAATACAAATTACACTAACAAACCTAATTTGTCCAGAAATACTATGAAAATAAAATAATAATAGTCCTGTCCTTAAAATTCAGAGATTCATTTTGGAAAGATGAGATGATTTTACACAAGGCTTGTCGCTTGTATCGCGATGCGGGAACTTTTCCTCCAAAATGCGAGTGCTCCTTTTTCCGCTGCACTGTCGGCAAACCTTCCCTTTTGAAAACGAAAGTGAATCCGATCAGAATTCAGATTTATTTATTCATCCCCCTTTAAAAATATAAAAAGATACGCGATTCAACCAACGGATTGGTAACTAATTTTGTATGTCAGGAAAATACTAGATTTCCCCGATATTTCCGTGACTTTTCCGGAAGTTTCAAATTCCCTGATAATTCCATATCTTCCCTATTTTGCATATTGGTGGCCACCCTGTCCTAGAACCAATAACATGAGTGCCGCGAAGTGCTCTAGCGATTTAAGAATTAAATCTTCGTTATAAAAACTTCCTGTAATTATTGGGGGTCATCACAAACCAAAATAGTTAGGAGACTATCATCGGAATATTATGGCATCTTCATAGAAGTTATAAAATCATACTATGAAAAATATAATGTTATAAAGGATCTCCGATATAGAGATCTTTGAGAGAGTTCCGCAGGATTAATGCGTGGGAATTTAAATAATCCCATCTCTGAAAATTTTTATTTCCTTCCAATAAAGATTCAAATATGCCCTTTCTCATGACCTCCAATTAAAATATTTGTCGACAAAAATACCCTAAACACCTAAAAACAGGCATAGATACTAGATAGCGTTTTCAAGAAAAAAAATAGCAAATAATCTTACCCAATTTTGAATAATCTATTCTATCAGCCTGCAAAGAAAGAAAACTGTTGTTATTCGCAAAAGAAAATAAAACACCAAGACAAAAACTATGTACACAATATTAAAACTTTCAAGTTGAAATGTACGCAAAATTTACAAATTACTAAAGTAACTCAGAATCTAAATATAGTAGCCCAAATTTCGATGTGAAAAATTAATAACTTACTCTTGATTCTGAGGGAAAAATGAAATTTCCGAGATAAGAAGCCGAAAAATGGCGCTCGTTGCCAATGGGACTCAACTCTGGAGACCTAACATGGAAATCAGGATTACAAGCACTGGAACAAATAGGTCTTTTGGTTTCCTTAGGATCACCTGGGCTGAGTTTCTGGAAAAAATTCTTTTTGACTCCATGGAGAAAAGCAAGAGCTGACGACTGTTTAGTTGGAGTCTCTGTAGTAGATTCCTTCTGTTCACCGCGTTTCTTTGAGCTTTCAGAACTACTGGATTTCTTGGGACTTTTGACTTTTTCGGCTCCACTGGACTTCTTTGGACTTTTTACTTTTTCTGGCTCATTGCATTTCTTTGATTTTTTCAATGGATCATCGATTTTATCAGGTTTTTCGGGGCTTTTGATTTTGTCGTTCGAATCATTAAGTCCATCCGACTTCTTCGAGCTTTTAGACTTTTTTGGTTTAGCACCAGATTCCTTCGGGCTTTTCGTTTCCTCCGAAGGTTTGTCGGGATCATCAGATTTCTTAGGGCTTTTAGGTGTCTCAGAAGGCTCATCAGGTACATCCGATTTCTTCTTCGGGCTCTTTATCTTATCGCTTGCACTTGATTTTTTCGGAGTTTTCGGTTTATCGGCCGACTTTGAACCGAAACTCAGTCCCAAAAATCGTTTGGTAGCACCACTTTGAGCAGCCTTGCGCTTCTGACCATCTTCCACGGCAACTGGAGATGCAGATAGAGGACTCCGGTTATCATCACCCACGATTTTTCCATCATTTCCGCTTACAGATTTGTCAGTTGAACCGTCAGCAGATTGTACAGTTAGGGTTTCTGTAGTTTCATCAGCACTGGGCTTGTTTTCTTGGGAAGGAATGCTCGCACTTTCATCAGAAGTCTTCTTAGCCTCCTCTTCAGAAGGAGCCTCGTTTTCACCGGTATTACAATCTCCCAAAGGCTGAGATACGATTTGTGCGTGTTCTTTCAAGCCGTTTCCATCCACCACAGGGACGAGCGTCAAGCTTCCAGTGCTAGCAGTAAAGCGACTGATTCTTATATATCCGCTTGAAATGCTTTCACCAAGCAATGGACATGCATCTCGAGCACTTTCGTACGAATCACTATTTCCATCAGAGGACGGTAACGAATTTCGAGCACTTTCATTAGGGCCGCTTTTTCCTTCAGATGACTGTAGAGAACTCCCCGAGCCACCTGTGAGGGAGCCCTTATCTTCTGAGGGTTTATCTTCACTTACAGGTTGCCTATTTCCATCGTCCTCAACACTAAGTTTTTTCATTTCAGACGTAACTGAACTTCCTGTTGCGACTTCTCGCTCACTTTCCTCAGACTTCTTGTTCTCCGGACTTTCAATCTTATCAATTGCTTCGGACACAACTTTAGGTGCATCCTGAGATCCGGAATCATCCCCTTTTGGGAGGTTTTCGTCAGTTGATGGAGGCTTCGTCAGAGTTTCTGAATCATCATGCGAGGGTTCTTCAGAAAGTTCCGAACCAACGATATCCTTCCTAATTGCTTCTTCGCCACTAGACATTTTGGGAAATATTCGCTTGACTACCAATAATAATCGCTACTAACACCGTTCCCAGTACCTTATATAGTACAGTTCTTAATAGCGGTTGCAGTTATATTCAGAAAATATTACGTTTATGCAAATTATCACAAGATATACTATTGTAGTAATAAAACATGGTGATTCAAAACTTAAGGAACAAATTCAAGGAGAGGAAGGGTATATGCCTATAGATAACTCAGAAATAAATATAAATGCAGGGTTTATAAATTATCCCTAACCTTTTAACGACATATAGGTTATAGGTACTAAATATTCCTGAATAGAAATACTTGCACTTAACCCTTTTATATCGGACTTGAGTTTTCGGCTTTTAGTTTTTTTATCAGATATAATTTAACTCTATGCCCCAAATTATTTGGAACATTGGGAAGTGGGACTTACAAGTCCCTTCGGGACATATAGGGTTAAATTTAAGGGCGATCTTTCGAAATCTAATAATTTTCAATCCACCTAAAAATACCTAGCTATCTGATTTCAGGTTCCTTGAATGCAGGGGGGGAAGTCAGTACACTTTTAAAAATTACATAAAGGCACTGTCTAGCTCCTCGAAGGTAACAACTCAACTCTAACGAATTTCGCTAATAATGGACTATATCCGTCTGACGTCACATTTTTTCCCATCATGTGACCTACTGAGCTTGCAATGGGATACTTTCACCCGGAGAAGAAGACGACAACTGTCGTAAAAGATTTATTATAAGAGAGCGTTGATTGGTTTGTCGATAGGACGTATTTCCTTATTTGGGATATCCGGTCGCTCTGCAAACATTCTGATAGGTCCATGCAATGGTGTTTACCCTACAACATGTGACCCCTGATGTCAGATGAAAGTATCCCATTGGTTACCACAGAGATAGTTTGTAGAGAGATAATGATGAGCATGGGTCAAACTTTCGTGGATATAGACCCTTCGTTACATAAAAATCCGAGAAAGAATCGGAATGTAAAACGGTCTTAAGTCTCCTCATCCTAAAGTCACCAGTTTTTTCAGACAGCAAAAAAAAATGTTATTTCAAGATTAACCCTTTATGCACCAAATTATTTTCCTCTTACGTAACTGCAACTATAAGTAAACTAAATTTAGCCTCACATGACGAAAATTGGACGAATTTGGAACATTGGGAAGTGGGACTTACAAGTCCCGTCGGAACATAAAGGGTTAAGTTAATAGATGGTGCTAACAGAATTTGAGGGGGTTCTGTGTTCAATTAAAAAAAACAACCCTGCTGCCCTGCTGCATGATACACAGATAGCATTAAAACGAATGATTGATAGGATTACATAGAAAACAGTCTTTACCTTAAAAAATTTTAAATACCTGAAAAAAGATTACCCCAAGATCCTTCGTGGCCCTTAATGGAAGAAATCGAACACATACTTCAGCAAGAAACGATTATAGGTATGTCCCTAGTAGCGCAGATCCTACTAAATTTGGCCGTACATTACAAAAATTGGACGTATCTTGAACGTCTGTGCTGCTTGGGGTACACTGTTCAACAAATTTGACCTTCAAAATTTTTTCCTTGATGAAAATATTCATTTCTTATAGATTTTGGGTCGCTGAATACGAAAATCACAATTGAAATTCTCAATTGACTCAGTATTTTCGGGGAACAGCCCCTCCCCCTTTTACGTTTTCGACGACTTTATAACTTTAAACTCAATTTTCAGGGTCAAAAAGCATTGTTTTAGTCTTCAAATTGTCCCCCAGGTAACAAGAAATGTTCAAATTAATAAAATATGATAAATTTATAACAAATGGATAGGTTTAAGGGGTAATTACCTACCTAAAAATACAAAAAAATAGCTAAAAATTATAGAGGTTTCTATACGCTATTTTTTCCTCTTATTTTTTAAGCAATTCCCGTTTGAAGGGTCCTAACCTTTCCCCAGGGACCCAAATTTGATGACAATATGCAGCAATATTTTTTACTAAAAGCGGCTGAGGTGTTAGCCTCCCAGAAGCCCCCGCGGAAGAGTTCGGAAGACTTCCAGAATCGCGAAGACACTCGCGAGCTCAGGAATTAATATTGATGATTTTGAAAAGATTACAAATGACGTTTTCCTTATATTTTGGGTCTATCCGAAGTAGAAACTCTTCAGTTTTTTAAAAACTGACCGGTTTTAGGGAGTGAGGATTCCATGTTTCAAGATGTTAATAGATGCACGGCTGTGGATAACAATTAGGGGATATCCCCTTAAAACTGAGGGTGATGGAGGAAAATGGGTGTCATATTTGAATTCAGCAGATCATTTTACACAAGAATCAGCTGAAATTCAGTTAGTGGCTTAAATTTTTTTTTGTAAAAGCACAGTTTAACTCTAAGTGCGGCATTGAACCCTTCCGTGGGTGCTTTGGGGGCGCTCTCCCCTCAACCGCTTTTAGTAAAAATCATTTCTGCATATTGCCATCAAATTTGGGTCCTTGGGGAAGGGTAAGGACCCTTCAAATTTGAATTGCGTAAAAATAATAGGAAAAATAGCGTATAAAATCCTCTATAATTTTTAGCTAATTTTTTGCATTTTTAGGGGGGTAATTACCCCTTAAACCTCTCCATTTATTATAAATTTATCATATTTTATTAATGTGAACCTTTCTTGTCCCCTGGGGGGCAATTTGAAGACTAAAGCAATGCTTTTTGACCCTGAAAATCGAGTTTAAAGTTATAAAGTCGTCGAAAAACGTAAAATTTGGGAGGGGCTGTTCCCCAAAAATACTGAGTCAATTGAGAATTTTAATGGGGATTTTCGTATTCAGCGACCCAAAATCTATAAGAAATGACTATTTTCATCAAGGAAATTTTTTCTTTGTTGAACAGTGTAATTCATGGTCCCTAGTAGCACAGCACGTACCAAATATGTCAATGTGACGTAACTGCAAACATAAATAAACGAAATTTGGCCATAAACGACAAAAATTAAACGAATCTACGTTTGAGTTTCTTGGGGTTCCTTGATCTGACTTAAAATATGTTTGCTCCATCTATCAACATAATTATGAACAAATTTTTTATTTTCTTAAAAAAAAACCGTGATCTCAGGATGCTGAGACTGATGATCGTTTTTCATTCCAAATTTTTTTCCGGATTTTATGGAATTTAAAAAAACGAAGTGTCAATATCCACAAAAGTTGACCCATGCGCAGTAGGTCCCCCAGGCGCTCGTTTGTTTTATCGACTCGACATACTTTTCTGTATCGTCACTGTTTCAGATTACCCCACAACGAGTTTTGTTTTGATAGGGCAAGGGGGCGACAGCCCCCCCTTACCACGTTTAACTTTTCAAATTTTCTCTGAGTTAGAATTTAAAATTTTATTTTTTAAGTGCTTTTTTCTTTCGAAATTAATTAGAGTTGAGTTGTTACTTTAGTGGAGCTAGACAGTGCCTTTTAAAAAACTAAGTGTCTATATCCACGAAAGTTGACCCATGCTAAATTGTTAGCGAAATTCGTTAAAGTTGAGTTGTTACTTTCATTAAGCTCGACAGTAGGGTGTCCCTTAAAATCGAAGGTCGGGGAAACTTTGGCTCCACCCCCCAATTTTTTTCCATTTGGTACCCTAAGACTGTGTGCAAAATCTTAAATCGATCAGATAATATTAACACGTGCCCCAAACGGCCTAAAGTTAGAAAAATTTGACTTTTTTCTAATTTTTTTGAAAATTTTTAAAAATATGTTTAAAAAATTCGTTTCCGAATAATAGGGCTCTAACACATTTAAACAATCATATTTGACCGTTTTTCATTACTAGTAAGGCCAAAATGCCCAGTTTGTAACCTAGTCATCACTCAGAAAATCATCAAATTTGTCCATTTTATACTGAGAATAGAAGAATCAAAAGGCACTGGTATACGACTTAAAACTTAAAACCGCAAAATTCCATGGCTAAACACCATTTGTAGACCATATTGATGTGGATATAAATTTTTTGGAGCTCAAATTAATTATGGGTTGCTTAGTTACAGACGCCATATTGGATTGCATTAAAACTAAAAAAAATTCTGAAAAAAAGGTATGGGCATGTTTGATATCGGGTAATGGGTGTTTGAGGTTTCTAAACTCAATTAACCCGTAACAGGGGAGGTGAAAAATTGGAACATACAAGGGGACGTGGGGTCTCAGAGACTCCGCAACTTTCTATATTTTTTAAAAATCGTCTAATTAAGATATGATTCTGATATTTCAGTACATTGTTATTTGAACATTTATCTCTTGATAGAAAAATATTTTCTTTAACTTTATGATGAAATAAACATTTTTTCCAGACAATTTTCCAATAGACTTAAAATCATCGATAGACACCATATGGTGCAATAAACTCTTTAAACTTAAAAATAAAAACGCATCTATTGTGAATTAACTGTTTGTTTTTATGATTTAATATATAAAGCAAATTTTAATAAGAGAAAATTCTGTGTAGAACAATAGAAAATTTTTTTGACAGTGCCTGAATTATCAGTTTTTTACCATTGCTTTAGAAGCATAAAATTTAAAAATTTTCACAGAAATCATCTTCACAGTCTCTTCCCCACTGAAATCACTCATAATTTCATCTAATTTAAAAAAAAAACCTCTTCCACACAACGTGGATTAGAGATAATCATAAATAATCTCCGCGGACCTAGCTTCAATACCATGCGTACTAACTCTGGACGAAAACTGTTACACTGCAGAGGAGGTGGGGTCTCTGGGACTCCTGAAAAAGAATTTGTGGAATTTCCGTACTGTCGCACTTGTCAAAACTTGCTGATAAGAAGGGGTCAGGGCCAAGGTCACGAAAGGTGAAGCTAGCGGAAGAATCCATTCAATTTGACAAAGCATGTGGTAGGGGGGAGGGGAGGAAAATGTTGCGGAGTCTGGGAGACCCCACGTCCCCTGCTACGGGTTAAGACTAATAAAATTATCTTAGACAACTTTTTTAGCTCTTAATACGCAATTATAAGGCCCAGCAGATCTCCTAATACAAGTGCACACAATGGTTTCAGAACTATAGATATGGTAATAAAATCTAAACATATAAAACTGTCAAGAGAAATTCTGGAAACAAGTTAAAAATCAGACTCCAGTGTGTCTATAAGTATTTTATTCCGTAAATTAGCTGAAAAGCTGAAGTTAATACAAGATTAACCCGCTCTTCATAATAATTGAGTTATACTATCAGAAAGTAAGCAATTAACCCACATGTTTATAGAGACTGTTCTTCTATTTTATCATAATTTTATTCGTTAACATAAAAAATACCTGCAATTCAACAAATTATAGTCATTAAAATCTAAGACACTTATATTGGCTATTTAACTATCATAAATATTATCAACAGTTTCTTAAAATCATTCCTTCTTTTAAGTCTTTTTGTAAGTCAGCTATTCTTCGCTCTGTAAGTTTTCTACCCCAACATTCTCAAAGAAGGATCTGACACTTTAAAACAATTTAATTCCATAAACAATTTTCACGAAAAATTTACTCGAAACCTTAATACTTCTTCCAGGACGTTTACTGATAAAAGGTTGACAGTGCAAAGAAAACTAAGGGTAAAGTAGAAGAGTTATAAAAACTGTAGTTAATATGTAACATTCTTACAGCCACGAACAAAAACACAGTGTTTTTAATTTTTTTAATGACACTAATATGTTTAACTGCTGGTATTTCTTATGTTAACGGATAAAATTATGATAAAATAGAAGAACAGTCTCTATAAACATGGGTTAATTGCTTACCTTCTGATAGTATTACTCAATTATTATGAAGAGCTGGTTAATCTTGTATTAACTTCAGCTTTTTAGCTAACTTACAGAATAAAATACATGTGGACATACTGGAGTCTGTTTTTTAACTTGTTTCCAGAATTTCTCTTGCCAGTTTTATGTGTTTAGAATTTATTACCATATCTATAGTTCTGAAAACATGGTTTGCACTTGTATTAGGAGATATGCTGGCCCTTACAATTGCGGAAAGAGCTTTAAAAAGTTGTCTAAGATAATTTTATCAGTCTTAATTGAGTTTAGAAACCTCAAACACCCATTACCCGATATCAAACATGCCCACACCTTTTTTCCAGAATTTTTTTTAGTTTTAATGCAATCCAATATGGCGTCTGTAATTAAGCAACCCATAATTAATTTGAGCTCCAAAGAATTTAAATCCACCTCAATTGGGTCTACAAATGGTGTTTATAGCCATGGAATTTTGCGGTTTTAAGTCGTTTACCACTGCCTTTTGATTCTTCTAATTCTCAGTATATAATGAACAAATTTGATGATTTTCTGAGTGATGACTAGGTTACAAACTGGGCATTTTGGCCTAACTAGTAATGAAAAACGGTCAAATATGATTGTTTAAATGTGTTAGAGCCCTATTATTCGGAAACGGATTTTTAAAACACATTTTTAAAAATCTTCAAAAAAATTAGAAAAAAAGTCCAATTTTTCTAACTTTAGGCCGTTTGGTGCACGTGTTAATATTATCTGATCGATTTAAGATTTTGCACACAGTCTTAGGGTACCAAATGGAAAAAATTGGGGGGTGGAGCCAAAGTTTCCCTGACTTTTTGAAAAAACGCCCAAATAAGGGACTGGACAGCCTCGCTGTCATTCATAATTAACAGGTGAAATCGTTTCATAGGGAAAATGTGTGTTTCAAATTGAATGTTTTTTTTTCAATCTAAAAGAATTAAAAGATTTCTTCTTCTTCTTTTTAAAACATTCGAATCAGCAACCAGGTTTTTATAAAAAACACAATTTTATTAATACCCTTACAAACAAAATTCAGTTTTATATGAAGTAGGGTAAAAATACATTAACGGTAATAAAAACGAGAAAGGAACCAAAAAATAAAACAAATCCTTTAATAATCCTTATAGTGATATTAAATTTACAGAATCTTAAAATTTATAAACGAGTCAGAGGTAATAGATAATAGAAACGATTTAATACTCTAAACAACACATTATCCATTGAAGGTGTTCTAAGGATATTGATACTGCATATTGCTATCATTCCTAATTAATGATAAAAAAATTTAGAAAGAGTAGACCACCCAAAGATAATTAGAAACTCTAAGCAGCTAAGTGAGGAATGTATAAAGATACACTATAGATAGACTGGGGGGGAATATAAAATTATAAATCTTTATGCAGAAACGAAACGTATTTATATAAAACTGTGCTAAACACTAATAATTTAATTTAAAGGTCAGTCTTTTTCATCCCCTTAAATACAATGCTTTGTTGGTTTCCAAGTTATTGTATAAAAAATTTGACCCGATTTTTTTTAACCTACATCCTTTTTCTCGCTAAATCATTCTCCTTCATATCTATTTGTCAGATTTTTCAATTGTATTTGCTCACTCTCCAGAATTACTACCTATATCGTCTTTAGATAGTTATAACCTCCTAGACATTATTTGTACCATAAATTTTGAATCACCCTCTATTTTATCGCTGCAGATCAATCTTACCGTTTCATCTTCACTGTGAACTGTAAAGGAGTCGCCCTGATGCGCTTCTAGCGACCGATAGGAATTGTACGTCCTCCGTCTTTTGTCAGGGTCTACGGAATGGCGCCGCAGCAAAGCATCTGAAAACATACAAAAAATAATAATATAGTTGTACCCTGTTACTATTGTCTCAAGACTTTATAGAGAATGACTATAAAAAATCGCTTGTCGATTATATTTTTGGATTTTGTGTCTTCCGCATCAATTAAAAATTAATTAATCAAATCTAATGAATCCGTTTCAGTCGTCATCTTACATTCATCACCGATTGAGTCATCGTCACATTCGCTGCGGCGGCGTAGTAAAATCATTAGTTTTTTCCCGCTAGAGATAGTGTGTTTTTGTATTTTTAGAAACAAAAATTTGCTTTCATTTATGCATCTCTCATTGCATGAACTGTTGCCATTGGCGAATTTTAAAGGCGTTAGTGCTATTCAGGATTGATTTTCAACTTTTTTTTATTGTTATAGGTGGGGAATGTATCAGGTAGAGTTAGTCTCTATCGTAAGAAACCCCATCCCTATGTACATTTTACATTTTTATCTTTTTTACATGCTAAAACATTAAAAAATACTAAGTCCTTACATTTACAAAAGATTATTTAATTTTTTTATTAAAGAATAATCCCCTTATCTAAGTTTAATTAAAGAAATTAAATTCTTATTACAAATAAACAGCATATTTTTAAGGGGACTCAGAACTAACAAAAAGTACTTCAATATATTAACATAGGTTTATTATCTGGTGGGTCAAAAAAATCCTTAAGTTTCCACTAACTTGCTTTGTAAAAATATTTTTAAATCCGTGTTTAGAGATGCTGAACCTATATTAATGATAATGACAACAAAGTTTGAAGATTAGATATTAAGATTAGATTAGAAGAAGATTAGATTAGAAGCCTTGGGATTATGATATAAAAACTTTATTTTGATAAAAAGTTAACTTAGAACGCCCATACCATTATGGAATCTTAGTAGGAATAATTCTAAAAGAATTAACTTAATTTTATGGCAAAATCTCTAACTCAAAAGTCTCTGGTTCTGAGTCTCCTTTAACAAATACGTCAGATCGTATTCGAAAGTGTTATCAATTTAATAAACAAGTAGTAAGGACCCGTATAAAATTAATAATCCCTCGTCCCGTCTCTCTCGAAAAGCAATAAAATGCAGTCAGGCACATCTGCCAACAGGTCTTCGCATGGCGGGTTGCCAGGTTACAGATGATAAAGTAAGGTCTGGGAATCCGAGATTATTCTATTAGGAAATCTTTCTAGGAAAAGACTAAAAAATTTAAATTTTCTTTTAAAATACAGAACTACATCTATATCGTTCTATTCAAAAGTAATATTTTTTAAGTGGGTAAATAGAAATTCCATGATATTAAAAGGTACTCTACGATTCTTTCTCTTCTATTCATAATACTACCATGATTTATTTATTACACGGTCAGCATTTATACAAATGAGTTAGTCAAGATATAGGGTGAACTAATAAAAACTCCCATATTTGGTTTTTGATATATTTATATAAAAGTTAAATTTTTCGTGTCGAAGAAAATTAACATAAAATTTTTATGCTTATGTCAAGGAAGTTTTGGGACTTCAAACTATATAGTACATTTTCGATATTATAAACTTCATTGCCTTGTAATAAAATAGTTTCCCCTTGATATTAAGCACACCTCTACTGTTTCTATTCCCGAGTCAATGAAACATTTTGTTAATCTTTTTTTTTCAAACCTAATGCGTAGTTTTCCCCAGAAAATAGCTATTTGACCAGGTGGGAATTCAAGAGAAAATTTAAGCTCATGACCTTCAGGAAGGTCTCGGGCACACAAAAGTATACGCGGAATGTTATGAAACTGCTTGATACTTGTCCAATTGTTTTAATAACCGGAACCAAAATAAAATCCAATTTTTTTCTTACTTTTTCATGCTCTCAGGTCGTTTTTGTTACCTCAAAAGTATACTATCTCGAAATTTTCCACCCGTCCAACTGATACATCGAGAGTATATTGTCATTTAAAAATATAACACAAAAGTTACCTATTAATAAAGAATTATGATGCAACTACTTAGAAAATTACTTTAAAAATATTTCCTTCAAAGAAATTTTCTCTAAAGAACATAAAAGTATCGTTTTAACACAAAAAAAGTTCATGGCCCAGCCGCGATACATGACATTTTACTAATTAATCGATAGAGGGGGAAGTTAACACAAATTTTAAAAAATTTATAACAGAAACATACTTGCTCAAAACATTATACACATTTTCAAAACCTTACAAAATGACCGATTTTCAGATGCTCCCAAGACAAGGTCAATGCTTTACATCATGGGGTCAATGATAAATAAACGTTCATAACATAATTGGTAATGATATAATACATATGAAGTACCAATACTCTCAAGATTGCTTACCGCAACGCAACTTAACCCCCAATCGACCCTGAACTTCAACGAGGATAACTCAACCCCCAAAGAGGGTCAAACATTGACTTTCATCCCCACTCACTATCAATACCCCTCAGTGCAATTCCCCTCTGCAGCATCCCTGTAAAGTTTGCTTACCTGGTGACTTCCTGGCAAAGGGGAACTTCCTGTTCCTCCATATCCCTTTCTTGGGGGTCACCATGGCTCTCGTGGCATGGGGGGTCGAGAGAAACGCCTCGCTCCCTACTTTCGGTCGCTGGGCAACACGCAAGATGGGAACGCGAAAGGAAATTTACCCGTGATGCCACTGGACAGTATTTTCTCTCCCCCTCCCCCTCGTGACGTCACGGGCGAGGCCATCGATCGGTCCCCGACACCTGCGTCGATGCCTCGGAGGGGTTTTTGTTTACCGGAAGACGACAATCACAGTTCGATTGAGGATTCCGAACATCCAGGAGGGAGAAAAATGGGGCAGGAAAGCCGACTTGAAGGGTGGAGGAGGGGAGTTTTTCAAGTGGGAAGGGAGTGATGTGGATTTTAATGGCGATAAACATCCGTGTCTGACGATGTAGATCAGGGGTTTCCAACTGGCGGCCCGCGAAGTTCCCTGAAAACCCACCAAAAAGTAGCATCCGAACACTTTTTAGCATACAAAAGCTCAAAAAATTTTCGGGGCTGGACCCCTGAACCCCCCAGATTTACATTTTAGATTATGGAATAGTTTTTATTGTTGTTTATGGGGGGAAAATCCAAAGTGAAGGTTTCGAGAAGAAGGTTGTATACCCTGAAATTCCCCTGAGCGTATAAGGGGTTACTCTCAGGGGAAGGCTTTGGGTCAACTTTTATCACTAGGAGGGACCAAATGGAGTGTCCAAAAATTAGTAGAAACGCTATTTTTAGGGAATTTGCAAACATTTTCTGAAGAAAGACCCCTTTTAGTAATATTCAGTATTAAAAGGTGTATAGGGTCCGAAATTAATATCCTCAGAAATTTTTGATAATACAGTAGTACCATCACAATACGTAAATAGCCTTCGTCTCTCTCTTGCCGGAAAAGTTCCG